>OV656706.1:12955000-18111678 GCA_927399405.1 Agonopterix arenella | reverse complement strand
GTACACGTGATCAGACAGCGTCTCCACGTCCTCCATCACCCTCCAGTCCTGGACCAGTCTCGCAATCGCTGGGCTGGCAAACGAGAGGTCCACGATGGAACTCCCGTTATGCCTAACGCAGGTGGGCGCGTTGCCGCGATTCAGGAGAGCGAGACCGGACGTGGTGATCCACCTCAGCAGAACGTCCCCTCGGGGGTTAGTGGTAGGGGAGCCCCAAGCCATGCTCTTGGCGTTGAAATCCCCCGCGAGAATAATGGGCATTGGGGCCGCCCTTCTCACCGCCTCCAAGAGCTCGCCGAGGAAAACCTCAAACTCGGCCAGCTGTCTGTTTGGGGAGAAGTAAACCCCAAACACAATGTATCTCCCCCAATGGGCCGATACGAAGCCCCGGCTCCTTTCCTTGGGGGAGAGAAGTTGGCCGCCGCTAGCGCTGCAGATGGCGACAGTACCAGATGTATCACCAACCCAATTGGACCGGGTTGGGGTGTGGTACGGTTCTGCCACCACCGCAAAGTCAATCTTCCACTGCGCCAGAGCCTGGAACAACAGGTCCTGGGCACCGGGGCAGTGGTTAAGATTAGCCTGGAGGAAATGTAGACGATCACTATCCATTATTGTGATCGACTATCATTTCCTCCTGTTGGCCTTGCGACCGACCCTCCCTTTCCGAAGCCGGGGTCCTTCCGGCTTTATCCCTTCGAGCTCCCTTTTTGGGAGGGACACAACTCCTCCCACCAACCGAATGATTGGCTGCCCTGCCTGCACCAGCGCAGACCACGCAGTGGGGCTTGGCCGAGCAGTCAGCAGCCTTGTGGCCTTCCTGACCGCAGCGATAGCAGAGCTGGCTGCGGTCGGTGACATTTGTGCACCGCTGCCTCGTGTGACCTATCTCTAGGCAGCGGTAGCACTTCATAGGCCGTGCCTCCATGGTGTGGACTCTTGCTGAGCTCCAGCCTACCAAAAGTCGCTCTGCCGCGGACAGGGTGTTGGCGGCCGCAACAGGACACTGAACCCACATTGTTCCAGTGCCACCCGGACCAGGGCGTATCTCGCCCCCCTTCACATGCTCCGTAGTGCAGCCAGTTTTTGCGACGATCGCAGCCAGTACATCTTCCTTGACTACAGAGTCGTCTAGGCCCGACACACGGATCGTGGAGCATTTGATTGGCCTGGACACCCTTGCTGCTCCTGCCAAAACGTCACGCAGCTTTTGAGCCAGGCAGTCGGCCTTTTCGTTATCGACCCCCTTCGGGAGCTCGATAATGCGCGCTCCCGTGGCGGCCTTCCTAATCCTGACTCCGTCTGAGATGCCCAGGTCCGCCAGTTTAACCTCTTGACGAGCCTTGATCAGAGCTTCCTTATAGGTGGCCCCTCGTTCCACTGCATCCTGCTGGAGTGTAATAACTACAGCTGCAGTGGTGGGGGCACGAGTCTTCCTCCTTTGCCGTTTCTTGGTTTTGGGCTGGGGAGCCGGTTCCGGCTTGGGGCCTTGCTGGGGCTGCGACTTGCCTGAGCCAGTGTTTAGAGCCGGCTTCTTTTTCTTCTTCCCCTTTTTACTGACTACCACATTCCAAGCCTCCTCCGTACGAGGAGGTGGAGTGGCGCCATTGGGGATCGAAGAAGAGGTTTTCCGGGACTGCTTGGATGTAGAAGCCGAACCAGATTTCGCCAGTGGAGGCTCGGGCCGCTCCGAGATTAAAGTGACTGCGGCATCATTTTTCCTGTCCGCGGCCAGAGGTGGGCGCATGCGTTTTGGTGGCAGAAGACGGTCCTCCAGTGAGCACAGCCTCGCTCCAACCATTGTCGAGACCCGCTCCATCAAGGCGTGGGAGAAAGCTTCAAGCACCGCATTGAGTCCACTAACCGTAGTCGGGGCCGAGTCGCTGCGAATGGTCTGTTTCTCCCCAACAGCCACCTGTGTCGTTTCACCATGGGACAAAGCCGACCTTATGGTAAGCTCCCGGAGATCTTTCCGCATTTGATCCATATCCGCCCGGAGCGTTATCATCCTATCCCGAAGAATGAAATTTTCCGCCTCCAGCTTTTTTACCTCCTTAGAGACAGTGCACTTCGAAAGATCCTCTACGGCCTCCTGAATGCACGCGACAGCCTTATTCAAGTTCCCCACGTATTTACCGCACAAATTGCGCGACGTCTTTGCCACATGAGTGACCATCTCCAGACTCGCTCTGATGTTCTTTTTTAGGTCGGACGCCGTGGCTGGCGCTGGCCCTGCCCCCTCCAAGTGCGACTCAGGGACCCCCGAGCCTCTTAGGGGCGGAAGGCGGCGCGCCAAGTCTTCCAGTTTTGCGTCATCCTCGAGGCGTTGCGCCTCGCGTTTATCTTCGTTAAGTTTGGCCTGGGCCGCTGCTAACCCGACGTATTTGCCGGTGGTAGGCGGGCGGCCCCGACCTCTCTTTGACGGAGGCTTCACTCTGCCTTTGGCCAAAGCGGGAACAGGTTCCGTGCCTGAGTCAGATGCTCCACCAGAGAGCGATCGCTTCCGTCGGGAACGCATCTCTGTCTCAGAGTGAGACCCCACCGTAATAAGACTGGCCTGAGAGCCAGTATCAGATTCCGTAGACATGCCATGGTCGTTGGTGTCGTCGCATACCATCTGGGTATGCGACTCCACCGCCAAGTCGATAAAATCCAGGTCGCCAGAAGCAAAATCGTTAAAATGAGAAGAAGAGCCAAGTTCGTGTTCACGAGAGCCAGCAGCCTCCTGCTGACCCACGACGCAATTTTTACCCACCCCAGAGTACGGAGGGCAGCCCACTGAAGAATCATCAGTGGGGTGGGATTCCCCTGCATCGCAGGGACCCACCTGGGGACACATTTTAAAATTACGTGTGTTGTCCATATTTGCTATTTGTAGTTTGTTTTAAAGGCGTACCCTTTCTCTAGGATACGCGGCCCCGCCAGACGGGCTCAAAAGAGCCCCGCCGGGAACAACGCGGCCGAGTCAAACTGACCCGCCGCCCTCCGGTGGTTACATCTCAATGATGCAACCACCCCACCTTGGGTTGGTTCGCGCCGGCAAGCCGGTACCCCCCATATCTGGGGGGCATTCCCCTATCCACCACCCGGGGGACGCGCCCGATAGCAGACCCACCTGCCACGGGAACCTAACCTAACCTAACCTAACCTAACCTAACCTAACCTAACCTAACCTAACCTAACCTAACCTAACCTAACCTAACCTAACCTAACCTAACCTAACCTAACCTTTTTTTTTTTTTTTTTTTTTTTTTTTTTTTTTTTTTTTTTTGACGCGGGGAAATGCGTTACGCACACCCCCTCCCGGGGCGTTCGGGAGGGTGGTAGTGTGGGACTCTTCCGCCCCAAAAAGGGCGGAACTACCCACTAAAACCCCGCGGAGGCCATCCTCTGGCAGTTTATAGGGAGACCTGGTACCGATTACGCCTCCAGGACTCCCCTTCCCCTGCCTCGCCCCCCCCTTACTAAGGAGGGCTCCTCCCTGGGGAGAATACTCTCCCCTGCGGAGGGCACTGTCGCGAGCCATGCCGTGTAAATGGCGGCATGGATCGGGGCAGTGTCCTCCTCTCGACGACACCCCCCCGGCCTCACCGAGGGGTGCTCATCCCGGGTCACGTTCCAACGGGCACCTCAACGGCCCGAGGCGCTCTCGTCCGTGACCCTTGGACGGCGTCGGGGCTAGCGGGCATTAGCACCGCCCCGACGCGGTCTTCTTCGAGCGGGATCGGCCCTTTCCCGATCCCGCTCGGCGGACTCCTTCTGGAGCATAACTTGCTCGCAGAAGGAGACCGCCTCTCTCCAGCCCTCCTCACTCGCCAGCATTGCCTCTATCAATGCTGGCGGGGAGAGATCCCGCCCGATCCGGTCGACCAGGACTCGACGCTCGTCTGCCCACGCAGGGCAGACCTCCAGCGTGTGCTGAGCGGAGTCCAGGTCGCAGGCGCAGTGGTGGCACTGTGTTGTCTCTTCCCTTCCTATTCGACTCAGATACTCAACGAAGCAACCGTGCCCGGTGAGTATCTGAGTCAATCTGTAGGTGACTTGCCCTTCCCTGCCGATCCAGGCTTCGAGGTGTGGCAGAATCGCACCGACAGCGCGTTGACGCGCACAGCCGCCCAGCTCTAGCTGTGCACGCCAATCCGTCAAGGCGCGTCGGTGTGCGTTCCGCCTCAGCACTTCGCGCTCTCGTTCCGGCGGGCTCCCCGCCCCTTCGCCCTGGCCGCCATGCCGCAGCTGGTCGTAGACCGCCGCGTCCATGGCCGCGAGGATTTCAAAGGGGGGGGAACGCGCCAGAACCGTCGCCGCCTCGTACGAGATTGTACGGTAGCCTCGCACGATTCTTATGGCCATGATCCGCTGCAGGCTCCTGAGTAGAGCTCTGCAGCGGGAGGAACCCGATAGATCGTTAGACCACACGGGTGCCCCATACAAGGCCATAGACCGCACGACGCCACCGTAGAGACGGCGAACATCCTCTCGTGGCCCCCCAAGATTTGGCAACAGGCGCAGCAAAGCGCCTGCTACCGTCCGCACTCGGGGGGCCAGGCGCACGAAGTGCTCCTCGAAGCCCCATCGGCTGTCCAAGGTAAGGCCTAGGTACTTGATGTACCGGCCCACCTGGACGTCGGCGTCACCTACTCGGATTTGCAGGCTGGGCGGTTCTCGGCCTCTCTTGAGGCCATGGAACCATAGCGCCTCTGTCTTGTGAGGCGCTATTTCCAAGCCCAGCCGGCGAATCTCTCCAACAACACATGCCACCCCTAACTCGGCAAGCCGAAGCGTTCGCTCGAAGCTTGACCCCTCGGCCATGATGAGAGTGTCGTCCGCATAGCAGACGACACTTAGGCCGGGGGGGAGTCCGGTGCGAAGGACCGCATCGTATGCGAGGTTCCACAATAAGGGGCCCAAAACTGACCCCTGTGGAACCCCGCAGCAGATCTCCCTCCTCATCTCCGTCCCATTCCGACCGGTATAGCGCACCGTTCTGTCCCATAGGTAGGCCCCTATTATTGCCTTCAGGTAGGGAGGCAACTCATGGTATTCGAGTGCCTCCCTAATGGCCTGCCAGGGGAGGGTACCGAATGCGTTGACGATATCTAGCGATACCGCCAACACCACCCTCCCCGATCGGACTGCCGATTCCGACAGGGAACGAACGTAGCGGATCGCGTCCACCGTCGATCGTCCCTGCCGGAATCCAAACTGACAGTCCGATAGACCGGGGCCTACCCGCGACAGATGCCCGCTGATACGGGCGGAGATAACCCTCTCGAAGAGTTTCCCCACCTCGTTCAGCAGGCATATCGGTCGGAACGCGGACGGAGAGTCTGGGGTCCTTCCAGCCTTCTGAATGAGCACCAGACTCGCTTCTTTCCAGTCGAGGGGGAACACACCGAGGCGCAGACAGTCACTGAACAGCAGCCTCAGTCTGCTCCCCAAGACAGACAAAGCCAACACGAGCGCTTTGCCCGGGACTCCATCAGGTCCCGGGGCAGTGTTGCGGGATGCGAGCCGCCGCACAGCTCGGTCTAGCTCCCCCTCCGTCACCTCCATTTCATCGGACCAGGGTTGCTGTTCCGATTGAGACGGGGGGTCAGAGGAACTATCCTGGACCCTGGGGAAGAGGGTGTTGACCACCCTTCCCACGAATTCGGGGTCCAGGGTTTCCGTCAGCGGAGGGACCCACGGTTTGAGCTTGCCCAGTACCATCTTGTACGGGCGCCCCCATGGGTCCCTATCCAGTCCCTCCAGGAGCTCTCTCCAAGACCGGGCTTTGGCGTCGGCAATCGCGATGCCGAGCGCCTTTGCGGCGGCTACGTAATCCCGCCTGGCTCTGACTGTCTCCTCCTGAACTGTGGCTTGCCGAGTTCTCCTCCGGCGGGCTCGTTGGTACCGGCGTCGCGCAGCAAGAACAATTCTTCTTAGCTGCGCGATTTCTTCACTCCACCAATACGCCGAGCCTCGCCGGGGCGGCCCGATTCGGGGCATCGAGGCGTCGCACAGCGACGCCATAGCGTCCCGAAACTGGGCCGCCTGCACCTCCAGATCGGGCGAGGTCTCTCCCTCAGTCCAGCCCGCGACGTTGGCGGCGGCTACGAGCATGTCACGGTCGAGCCGCCTAAGGGACCATCGTCGCGGGGGGATGCTATCCTGGACCGGGCTGCTGGGGCGGCGGAGAGACACATCGAAAACGATGTGCCGGTGGTCAGATAACGTGACCACCTCCTCCGCAACCCTCCATCCCTGCACCATGTGGAACGCAGAAGGAGTCGCCCATGAAAGATCCACGATCGACTCCCCCTGCCACCCCACGAAAGTGCTGACTGACCCCCGGTTTAAAAGCCGGAGGTCTAGTTCTGCCGCCCACTCCAGGAGCATCTCTCCTTTTGTATCGTCCCGGGTGTCGCCCCACTCGCTTGAGTGGGCGTTAAAGTCACCCAGGACGATGACTGGACGAGGGGCGCAACCGCGAATGCAATTGGCCAGCTCGTCCAGGTAGGCCTCGTACACGGCGAGGCCCACAATATTTGGAGAGATGTAGCACCCCACTATGGCCAAGGAGCCCCACTCCACGGCCACGAATCCCAGCCCCTGGTCCAGGAGGGAAAACCTAACCTTTTTTTTTTTTTTTTTTTTTTTTTTTTTTTTTTTTTTGCGCTGGGAAAAAATGCATTACGCATCCCTCCCCGTTGAGGGACGGGAGGGGTATGTGGGACTCCCCGGTGCGTGTCACCGGTATACCCACTAAAATAACCCAGCGGCACTCCCGCTTCGCCCGGATGGCAGGGGACTGGGAGACCAGCAGAGCCTTTACGTCCTGTCCCCCACCGGCGATCGCCCGCCTTTCGGCGGGCCCTACTACGCTCCTCTGCACAGGGAGGAGCCCGGGAATGACCGTGAGTGCCCGGCCATTCCCCTTACCGCGAGGGTGGTGAGTAGTGCAATGCGGGCGGAGGTGCCCCCGCACCTGCCGCCCGCTACTCACCGCCGGGAGGCTGAAGACGGTTGTGCAACCGCCTTCTCCTGCCCCTTCTCCGCCGACGGAGCGGTGCCGCGAGAGGATCGTCCTCCCGCGCGCGCTCCGCCTCCTCCTTCTGTGATATGACGAGTTCACAGAAGGAGGCGACCGCCGCCCATGCCTCCTCACCGCCCAGCATGGCGTTGACCACGCTGGGAAGCGAGAGGTCTCGTCCGACCGCCGCGACCAAGTCCAGGCGCGGCTCGGACCACGACGGGCACACCTCGAGCGTGTGCTGCGCCGTGTCCTCCGCCGCGCCACAGCCATGGCACGACGGGGTTTCCTCCCTTCCGATCCGGTGCAGGTACGATCCGAAGCAGCCGTGCCCGGATAATACCTGAACCAGACGGAAGGAGAGGAAACCGTGCGACCGCCCGAGCCAATCTTGTAGGACTGGCCCGAGCGCGTCCAGTGTTCGGCGGCCGAAGGTTGCGGCGGCGAGGTCCTCCGCCCAATGTTGGGCGGTTGCGGTCCTCGCCTGCTGCCGAACGGCCTCCCGCTCTTCCAGGGCCGGGCGCTCCCCGAGTGCTCTCCGCCCCGCCGTCCACTCGTACACTCTGGCGAGCACCCACGCCTCGAGCTCCCAAGGCGGGGTACCAGCCAGAGCGCACGCGGCCGCGAAACTCGTCGACCGGTACGCCCTCGCCACCCGTTGTGCAATGGCCCTTTGGGGCCGACGGATGGCGGCGGCGTTCTCCCTCCTCTGGAGGGAGTCCGCCCATATGGGGGCCCCGTAAAGGGCCATGCTCCTCAGGATGCCGGCGTACAGACGCCGGCACCGCGCGCTGGGCCCCCCTAGGTTTGGGAGGAGCCACGATAGGGCGCCCGCGGCCTTCAGAAGGCGCGCTGACAGCCCGCTGAAGTGCGGGCCAAAGCGCCACCTGCTGTCTAGTATAAGACCCAGATATTTCATCTGGGTCTTTACCTCTGTCCTGACGCCCTCCACCAAGATATGGGCGCCAGGCGGGGGGCGCTTCCGGGGACCGTGGAAGAACACGGCCTCGGTCTTGTGCAGCGCCACCCTCAACCCTAGGCGGCGGATCCTCCCTGCAATGAGGCCTCCGCCCGCCGAGGCCAGACTGGCCGCCTCCCTGAAAGTCCCTCCTCGGGCAGTGAGGAGTGTGTCATCTGCATAGCAGATGACACTCGTGCCGCCGAGAAGGGTCCCTCGCAGAAGCCAATCGAAACCGATGTTCCACAGGAGTGGTCCTAGAACGGACCCCTGCGGAACACCGGCCCCGACGCAGTATCGCCGAAGGCAGCCAGTCTTGTCCACGAGGAGGACCGCTCGGTCCTCCAAGTAGCTGGCCAGGAGGCCCCGCAGGTATTGAGGCACTCCGTGGAACCGAAGTGCCTCTATGATGGTGGGGTGGGGGATGGAGTTGAAGGCGTTGGCTATGTCGAATGACACGGCCAGCAATCCATCCCCCGTTTCCACGGCTGCTTTCACCTGGCCTTTGAGCCTGGCCAGGGCATCCACGGTCGAACGCTCAGCCCGAAAACCGAACTGAGCGTCCGACAGATCCGGCCCAACTTCCCGCAGGTGAGCCTTCAGGCGAGCCGCGATGATCCCCTCGAACATCTTACCGACCTCATCGAGCAGAACGATGGGCCGGTATGCCGAAGGGGAGTCCGCCGGGCGCCCCTCCTTACGGAGAAGGCACAACTGCCCCTCCTTCCAAGGCTTCGGGAACCTCTTGGACGCGAAGCATGCGCTGAAGAGGTCCCGAAACCTTTTCTCCATTTGGGTGGAGGCGATGGCCACCACCCTTGCGGGGATGCCGTCCGGGCCCGGAGCGGTCTTTTTGGGCCGGAGGCGACGGATCGCTGCCTCGAGTTCATCCTTCGTCACCTCGGAGACGTCCTCATCCGGCGGGACCGCCGCTTGCGGGGGGTCCATCGCTGGTGGGGCGAAACTGTCCCTTAACGGAAACAGGGACCGTACCACCCCATCCAGCAATGTCGGCTCAAGGGTCTCGGCTACTGGGGGACCAAAGGGGCGCAGTTTGTTGCGCGCCGCCTTGTATGGTCTCCCATACGGGTCTTTGTCGAGACCCTCCAGCATCTCAGCTCTCGCCGAGTCCTGGGCGGCGCCCATTGCTGACTTGAGGACCCTCTTTGCCTCTACGTATAATTCGTAGAGGCGATCCTCGTTGGCCTCGTCTCGTGTCGCGCGTCGCCGACTCCTCGTGAAGGCCCTCCTGGCCGCCACACAGGCGGCCCGGAGCCCCGCCAACTCCTCCGACCACCAGTAGACGGCGCGTCGCGGAGGCAAACGGCGAGACCGAGGCATGCTGGAGTTACACACCTCGGTCAGGGACCCCCTTAGTTGGGCCGCTGCGGCGTCCACGTCCAGGCCATCGCAGGTAGGCGAGAGCCAGTCCTGGATGAATGCCGCCTCCGCGGCCGCCTCCCGGTCCAGGCGGGTGAGGGCCCATCGTGGGAACGGGGTTTGGCCCGAGGAGGCCATCCCCCGGGGGCCCTGGGTGGAGATATCGAACCGCACGTATCGGTGGTCCGATAGAGTCTCCACCGGCTCCACCCGCCAGCCCTCAACACGGACGGCTAGCGCAGGGGTGGCGAAAGTGAGGTCCACTATTGACCCCCCGTTCCGCCGCACACACGTATGGACTGCCCCTCTATTTAGGAGGGACAGCCCGGACGACGCCGCCCAGGATGCTACTGCGCGTCCCCGGGCGTCGGTCTTATGATCGCCCCAAGCCGCCGACCTGGCATTCAGGTCCCCCAGGAGGAGCACCTGACGCGGCGCCGCCCTACCGGCCACGGCGGTGAGGACATCGAGAAAAGTCTCAAACTCCGAAAGCGTCCTATTGTTTGGGGTGAAATAGACCCCCACCAGGGCTATGTCTCCCCACGCGGCGGCCACGTATCCCGGTCCCCTTTCTAAGAGCGAAAGGGGAGGGGAGTCTGTGGAAGACCGCGCCACAATTGCCACCAAACCGTCTCCACTCCCCAGCCAGCGGCCGGGGACCGAGTACGGCTCGGCGACTACCGCCACGTCCACCAACCACTCGGCCATGACCTGGACCAGCAGGTCCTGGGCCTTTAAACAGTGGTTGATGTTCGTCTGAAGGATGCGATGTACGACCTGCATTATTCGGACATCGCTCCCCTCTCGTCAGCAGCCGCCGAAGCTTCGGCGACGGTGGTGGCGGTAGGCCGGGTTGGCGCCTGCGCTTTGCCCTTCTTGGGTGGAGGTTTGCAGGACCTCCCACTCATGACGTGGTCCGCTGGGCGACCACTGGCTGCGCACACTACGCAGTGAGGCTTGGCGGTCGTACAGGAGGCGGCCTTGTGCTCTTTGTTCCCGCAGCGGTAACAGCAATCCGCCCTGTCCACCTCGGACGGACAGAGAGCCCGGGTGTGACCGATCCCGAAGCACTTGAAGCAGCGCAAAGGCGGATCTTCAAGCGCCCGGACCACACTCGAGCTGAGCCCCACTTGCAGCCGTTTCTTCGAAACGACTGCCTTGGCTGCGGCAATTGGGCACTCGACACGGATGGTGCCCATGCCACCGCGGCCGGGTCTAATGGCCCGGCCTTGCACCGCTGCGACGTCACAGCCTCCTGCCTCTGCGACCGCCGCCACCACCTCCTCTTTGGTGACCGTGTCGTCGAGGCCGGTCACCTCTAGGGCCACGGTCTTGACGGGCCTGACGACTTTAGCCGCATCCGCGATGACCTCTCGCAACTTTGTTGCGAAGAGGTCTGCGCTCGCGCTGCCTTGGGCTCCCGCGAACTCAAACAGCCGGGCGCCCGTCTGCGTGTGGCGGCAGGTAACTGCGCCAATCCCTAGTTGCGCGGGATTGGCATTGGTACGAGCCCGTTTCAGCACGGACTCGTACGTCTCACCCCGCTCCACAGCCTCCGGGGTGAGCGTCACCACGACGGCCGCCGTTTTGGGAGGAACTAGCTTCCTCCCGCCGACGGGAGCAGCGGTGTCGGGCTTAGGGGCCGACTTTTTCCCCCTTCCTTTCCCCTTCCCCTTGCCAGTCGCTTTGGACTGGCGGGGAGGGATGGTGACAGGGGTGGAGGTCGGTGTCGCCTTTCTGGACTTGGCCTTCTTTTTCCTTCCGACCACCTCCTTCCAAGGCTGCTTGGAAGGGGTGGTGGAGGGCAGAAGGGCGTCCTCTCCCAGGAGGTCCTGCTCCGCCGCCTGATTGGCAGCAGACTCAGCCTCCGTTTCCGCATTAATGATTGGGTCCGGTTGTGTCGTCCCCGTTTTCCTTTTGTCCGCCGCGAGCAATGGTCGGACACGTCTCTCCGGCAAGAGCCGGTCCTCAATGCCAGCAAAACAGGCACGGGTGAAGACCCTCTCCTCCGTAACTACCTTGCGGATTATCTCCGCAAGATCCGTGGAGGTGACGCCCTCTGCCAGCGGCCTTTCGGGAGCCTTTTCTGGCTGCTTCTCAGCCAGCTTCCCGTATAGCCGGTAGACCTCCTTCTGCAGGTGATCCACCCTCGCCTGCAGTTGCTGGGTCTCATCCGTGGCAGTGCGCTGCACCAGCTCACGGACGACGCCGAGCATGCTCGCTGCCCGACATTTTAAGGCCTTTTGAAAGGTCCCCTTCAAATTAGAGGACTTCGAGGCGACCTCCACTATCCCCTCCTGGTCCTCCTGAGCCATCTGCTCTAGCTCAGCCAGGCTGTGGTCCGCGTAAAGGACGCTGGACGTGCCATAGCCGGCCTTGGCCCTAGCGGAGCGCGCCTTCTGCTCTTTGGCAGCAACCTCCTCCTCAAGGTCTTGCTGGAGTTGCGCACGTCTCGCCAGGTTAAGCTGGCGTTCGGCGTCCTCTAGGCCAATGTCGTGGGCAATGGCACCAGGGGCAGGGGGTGAGACCTTGCTCTTACCCTTACCCTTGGCCTTCCCCTTCTTCTTTTCGGGCTTACCCTTGACAGAGCCCGAAGAGCGTTCGGACTCTTGCCTCATGTAGGCCCTCTTCCGCGTCTGAAGGTCGCCTTCTTGGGCCTTCGGTCCAGAAGCCGACAAGCTCAGAGTGGACTCCACATCCGAGTCGGACGAGTCGTCCGCCCTACTATAAAAGCTGGCCGCAGATGGTGCGCGGCTAGCTTCCGATGCCGAAGCGTCGACATCGGGGTGGCCCTGAGAAGGGCCTTTTGGTTGGCCCTGAGAAGGGCCTTTTGGGAGAAAACGCCCGGAGGCGTCCCGCAAAGGTTTTGACATTTTGTCCGCTATTCATAAACACCCGCAGAAAGTTTATGAAAGCACAGTGCTCGTTTGCCGTCGGCCTGCCACTCCGTTACGGTGGTCAGGCGCGACGTTGCCCGGGGAACGCTACGTGGAAGCCAGCACTGTGGGGGGTTCCCCAACCTAACCTAACCTAACCTAACCTAACCTAACCTAACCTAACCTTTTTTTTTTTTTTTTTTAGGTGGGGAAATCCTCATGGATACCCGCCGCCGTGGGGACGACGACGGGTTATGCCGGACTCTTACCGGCTAAAACCCCACCGTGTTCCTCCTCATCGCATTGCCGTAGAGCCCGAGTGCCCGTGAAGAATCTTCCGCACTCTACGGCAGCGACCGACCATACCAGGTCTCATCTCTCTTTGGCCTTAACAGGCTAACAGGCCTTTAGGTGATGCGTGGGAACACGCACACAACCACCTCGAGTCTCTATGATCGGACGCCGGACCCCCCAGCCCGACGCCCAGAGACTCAGAAATTACGGGGGGGGCAGACCGCGAGCAAACGCAGCCCGTCTGCGCCCCGTGCGTCTTTGGCGGATCGGGAGTTCAGAAGTTGCCTCCCTCTCCCTCTCCGCCATCTCCTTCTGGAGCATTACTGCCTCACAGAAGGAGAGAACCGCTTGCCAAGATACCTCGCTGTCGACCATAGCGCGGACCACGGCCGGCAGCGAGAGGTCTAAAACTACATGGGAGAGCTCACTGCGCTCTCCCGCCCACGCAGGGCACTCCTGCAGCACATGCTGCGCCGTCTCGTCGAGACAGCCGTCGCAGTGGTGGCACCTGGCTGTCGGCTCTCTTCTCGCTATCCGACACAGATACCTCCCGAAGCACCCATGCCCCGAGAGGATCTGCGTCATGCGGAAGGTAAGGACACCATGTTGCCTACCCAACCACCGCTTTAGAGTCGGACGAACTGCCTCGACTGTTGCCACACCGGCACTGGGTTCTACCAGCCTCGTCTTCCATGCCTTTATGGCACGTCTACGCAGTTTTGCCCTCTTGTGCTCCACCTCTCGTGGTGCTGGCAAACTGCCCCGCCTTTGCGCCTCCTCACGCCAGCGATATACTGACGCGAGGGATCTCGCATCAAGATCCCAGGGCAGGCTTCCAGCCAGCACGCACGCCGCCTCGTTGGAGATTGTGCGGTATCCCCTTATCACCCTGATAGCCATCACACGCTGCGGTTTCCGCAGTAGTGCGATGTTCTGGCTTATCAGGGTGTCCGCCCACACTGGGGCTCCGTACAGAGCCATGGACCGCACAACCCCCATATATAGCCGCCTGCAGGTGTTGCTTGGGTCTCCAATATTTGGCAACAACCCCCCAAGAGCCATCGCCGACCCGAGCAGTCTCGGGACTAACTTCTTGAAGTGGGCCACGAAGTTCCACCGGCTGTCCAGCTCGAGGCCGAGATACCTCATGGAGGGCTGGATTCCAATTCTTGTTCCACCCACGATAATATGGGCGTCTGAGGGTGGCGACCTCCGAGGCCCATGGAAGCATAAGGCCTCGGATTTATTTAGAGCCACCTCAAGGCCTAGAAGCCGAATGCGGGCCACCATCGCTGCCACCCCTGCCGTTGCCAAAACTTTGGCGTCGCGGTACTCTGGTGCCTTTGCCGTCACCAGCGTATCGTCGGCATAACAGATCACCCCGACGCCCCTGAGTGTTCTGCCCCGTAGTACCCAGTCGTACCCGATGTTCCACAGAAGCGGTCCTAGAACCGATCCCTGTGGAACACCGCACGACATCCTTCGTCGCCCCCATTCGTGCCGCCCCGGGTAGGTCACGAACCTGTCAGACAGGTACGTCGAGATGATCTGGCGCAGGTAGAGCGGCACTCCATGGTACCGGAGTGCCTCCCTTATGCAACTCCAGGGCAGGGTGTTAAACGCGTTGGCGATGTCTAGAGACACCGCCACCACCACCCCGCCCCGGGCAACTGCTTCCTGCGCCAGGGCCCTCACTCTTAGTATGGCGTCCACTGTGGATCTTCCACTGCGGAAACCATATTGAACATCTGACAAGTCCGGACCCACATGTTCAAGGTGGCTGATGAGGCGGTGAGCTACAATCCGCTCGAAGAGCTTTGCCACCTCATCTAGCAGCACTATCGGACGGTAGGCGGACGGCGAATCCACCGGACGCCCTGGCTTCCTAAGGAGTACCAGACGGCCTGTCTTCCACGACTGTGGGATGTGGCTCTGGGCCAGACAGGCATCGAACATCCTCAGGAGCCTTCCACCGAGATCGTCCATGCAGAGGACCCAAGCGCGACCGGGTATACCATCTGGTCCGGGAGCAGTGTTTTTGGCACGCAACCTAGAAACCGCTGCATGCAGCTCCGCTTCGGTGACCTCTGGCACGCCAGGTTCTCCCTCTTCTGCTGATGGCGGGGCCATCGTTGGTGACAAGTGCTCCTCACGAAGCGGGAACAGTGTTGCTACCACCGTCTCTAGGAGGGCTGGCTCGAGGGTCCGCGTCAGTGGTGGCGTCCACGTTCGCAGTTTCCCTCTCGCCATCTTATACGGCCGCCCCCAGGGGTCTCGGCTTAAGGTTCCGAGCAACTCCTCCCTCGCTTGCTTCTTAGCCTCTCGAATGGCCACCTTTAGGTCCTTCTTGACCGCCTTATAGGAGGCGTAAAGAGCGCTCTCTTCTTCTGGGTTCCTACGCCGCCTTCTGCGAAATCGAGTGTACCGGCGTCTTGCCCCCACGCAAGCTTCGCGTAGCTGCGCGAGATCCGCGGACCACCAGTACACCTGTCGTCTGGCTGGGTGCCGCCTGGACCGGGGCATGGACGAGTCACAGATTTGCGACATCGCCTCCGTAAACCAGGAAGCTTCCTCCTCCACAACCACAGGGCCGTCGGGAGGGCTCACCCAGGCCTTCACTATGGCCGCCTCCATCAGTTTGTTTTTGTCCAGGTGCCTCAACTGCCACCTCGGACCGTCCTCAGGTCTTGAGCCGCTAGGATCCCGGTGTGTCGTGGAGACGCTGTATCGAATATATCGGTGGTCCGACAGCGTCTCCACGTTCTCTACCACTACCCAACCCTGGACACAGCGCGCTAGGGCAGGACTGGCGAACGACACGTCCACTATGGAGCCACCCTCCCGCCGCACGCACGTGTGCACGGACCCTCGATTGAGGACGGTCAGTCCATTGGTCACCAACCACTCCTCCAACTCCTCACCATACGCATTCGTTGCAGGAGATCCCCAAACCGTTGACTTGGAGTTGAGATCCCCCGCAACTAGCACAGGGTGAGGGCGACACCGTTCGATCACATCCCCGAGGTGATCGAGGTAGCTCTCAAATTCGGCGCGCGTTTTATTGGGGGAGAAGTAGGTTCCCACCACCACAAAATCGTTCACCTGGACAGCCACGTATCCTCTACCCCTTATCGCGCCTGCAAGGGGAGAGAGACCGGCACCCGCTTGGACGATTATTGCCACCGACCCGTCACTATCCCCCACCCAGTTGTCACTGGGCGGGATAAAGTAAGGATCGGCGACGACAGCCACTTGAATGGACCACTGTGCCATGCTCTGGAGAAGAAGGTCCTGAGCATTGGCACAGTGGTTGATATTGGTTTGCAGGAATCCTATCGCAGCCATTATTTACCTGCGATAGGATTCCCTTCTCCGGCAGATTTGCCATTCCGTTTCTCGGTGTTCTCGGTCACTGGCTTCTTTTGGCGGGCGGCGGTACAATTTGCGCTGCCTACACTGTGCCCCGAGGGCTTCTCCACAGCTGCACATACCACACAGTGTGGTTCGGCAGAACAACCCTTTGCGAGATGGCCAGGCTCACCACAGCGGTAGCAGAGGCTACTGCGGTCTTCCTTCGACTTGCACGTAGCGCGCACGTGCCCCGGCTCCATGCACCTGAAACAGCGCATAGGCCTCTGCTGCAGGATTTTGACCTGCGCAGATGACCATCCCACCGTAAGTCTGCCAGCCTCAGAGGCTTTTTTGGCAGCTTCCACCGGGCAACGCACCCAGGCCGATCCGGATCCAGCTCTATTTCGGACGATGTCTCCCACCTTGATAGACGTTGTTGGGCATCCACCAATTCGGGAGACCGTCGCTACTATCTCATCGGGGGACACCGAGTCATCCAGGCCCGAAATACGCAGTTCTGCGCACTTCGTGGGCCTGGAGATCCGGACGACATCCTCACCAATAATTTCCCTCATTTTTTCGGCCAGGGCGTCAGCCTTAGCTCCGCTGGTCGCTCCCGGCACCTCTAGGACACAGGACCCCGTAACGCCCTTACGGTGCCTTATCGCGGTGATACCCAGGCTCGACAGCTCAAATTTTTGCCTAGCCAAGCGAAGGATATTGGCATAGGTCACTCCATTCGCCTCCGCATGCGGCTGCAACGTAATTGTTACAGCCGAAGACGCAGGCACCCGCAGCTTTGGCTGTTTAGGTTTCTTCACTTGGTCTTTCTTGGGCTTCTCCTTCTTCTTGCCACCCTTTCCCACCTCAATCCATCCCTCCTCCGAGTGCTTGGACTGAGGCGGCTCTTGGGACGACCCAGAGGGATCGGAACTCCCTTTGGCCTTGCCCTTCTTCCGCCTTTTTCTTTTCAGGCCCTGTTCTGGCTGAGAAACTGGCTCAGGACGTACGCTAGGTACAACAGGGACCTCAACTCTAGGACCATCGCCCGACAACTTTCGCCCGAGCCTTCCACCGAGATCGTCCATGCAGAGGACCCAAGCGCGACCGGGTATACCATCTGGTCCGGGAGCAGTGTTTTTGGCACGCAACCTAGAAACCGCTGCATGCAGCTCCGCTTCGGTGACCTCTGGCACGCCAGGTTCCCCCTCTTCTGCTGATGGCGGGGCCATCGTTGGTGACAAGTGCTCCTCACGAAGCGGGAACAGTGTTGCTACCACCGTCTCTAGGAGGGCTGGCTCGAGGGTCCGCGTCAGTGGTGGCGTCCACGTTCGCAGTTTCCCTCTCGCCATCTTATACGGCCGCCCCCAGGGGTCTCGGCTTAGGGTTCCGAGCAACTCCTCCCTCGCTTGCTTCTTAGCCTCTCGAATGGCCACCTTTAGAACCTAACCTAACCTAACCTAACCTAACCTAACCTAACCTAACCTAACCTAACCTAACCTAACCTTTTTTTTTTTTTTTTTTAGGTGGGGAAATCCTCATGGATACCCGCCGCCGTGGGGACGACGACGGGTTATGCCGGACTCTTACCGGCTAAAACCCCACCGTGTTCCTCCTCATCGCATTGCCGTAGAGCCCGAGTGCCCGTGAAGAATCTTCCGCACTCTACGGCAGCGACCGACCATACCAGGTCTCATCTCTCTTTGGCCTTAACAGGCTAACAGGCCTTTAGGTGATGCGTGGGAACACGCACACAACCACCTCGAGTCTCTATGATCGGACGCCGGACCCCCCAGCCCGACGCCCAGAGACTCAGAAATTACGGGGGGGGCAGACCGCGAGCAAACGCAGCCCGTCTGCGCCCCGTGCGTCTTTGGCGGATCGGGAGTTCAGAAGTTGCCTCCCTCTCCCTCTCCGCCATCTCCTTCTGGAGCATTACTGCCTCACAGAAGGAGAGAACCGCTTGCCAAGATACCTCGCTGTCGACCATAGCGCGGACCACGGCCGGCAGCGAGAGGTCTAAAACTACATGGGAGAGCTCACTGCGCTCTCCCGCCCACGCAGGGCACTCCTGCAGCACATGCTGCGCCGTCTCGTCGAGACAGCCGTCGCAGTGGTGGCACCTGGCTGTCGGCTCTCTTCTCGCTATCCGACACAGATACCTCCCGAAGCACCCATGCCCCGAGAGGATCTGCGTCATGCGGAAGGTAAGGACACCATGTTGCCTACCCAACCACCGCTTTAGAGTCGGACGAACTGCCTCGACTGTTGCCACACCGGCACTGGGTTCTACCAGCCTCGTCTTCCATGCCTTTATGGCACGTCTACGCAGTTTTGCCCTCTTGTGCTCCACCTCTCGTGGTGCTGGCAAACTGCCCCGCCTTTGCGCCTCCTCACGCCAGCGATATACTGACGCGAGGGATCTCGCATCAAGATCCCAGGGCAGGCTTCCAGCCAGCACGCACGCCGCCTCGTTGGAGATTGTGCGGTATCCCCTTATCACCCTGATAGCCATCACACGCTGCGGTTTCCGCAGTAGTGCGATGTTCTGGCTTATCAGGGTGTCCGCCCACACTGGGGCTCCGTACAGAGCCATGGACCGCACAACCCCCATATATAGCCGCCTGCAGGTGTTGCTTGGGTCTCCAATATTTGGCAACAACCCCCCAAGAGCCATCGCCGACCCGAGCAGTCTCGGGACTAACTTCTTGAAGTGGGCCACGAAGTTCCACCGGCTGTCCAGCTCGAGGCCGAGATACCTCATGGAGGGCTGGATTCCAATTCTTGTTCCACCCACGATAATATGGGCGTCTGAGGGTGGCGACCTCCGAGGCCCATGGAAGCATAAGGCCTCGGATTTATTTAGAGCCACCTCAAGGCCTAGAAGCCGAATGCGGGCCACCATCGCTGCCACCCCTGCCGTTGCCAAAACTTTGGCGTCGCGGTACTCTGGTGCCTTTGCCGTCACCAGCGTATCGTCGGCATAACAGATCACCCCGACGCCCCTGAGTGTTCTGCCCCGTAGTACCCAGTCGTACCCGATGTTCCACAGAAGCGGTCCTAGAACCGATCCCTGTGGAACACCGCACGACATCCTTCGTCGCCCCCATTCGTGCCGCCCCGGGTAGGTCACGAACCTGTCAGACAGGTACGTCGAGATGATCTGGCGCAGGTAGAGCGGCACTCCATGGTACCGGAGTGCCTCCCTTATGCAACTCCAGGGCAGGGTGTTAAACGCGTTGGCGATGTCTAGAGACACCGCCACCACCACCCCGCCCCGGGCAACTGCTTCCTGCGCCAGGGCCCTCACTCTTAGTATGGCGTCCACTGTGGATCTTCCACTGCGGAAACCATATTGAACATCTGACAAGTCCGGACCCACATGTTCAAGGTGGCTGATGAGGCGGTGAGCTACAATCCGCTCGAAGAGCTTTGCCACCTCATCTAGCAGCACTATCGGACGGTAGGCGGACGGCGAATCCACCGGACGCCCTGGCTTCCTAAGGAGTACCAGACGGCCTGTCTTCCACGACTGTGGGATGTGGCTCTGGGCCAGACAGGCATCGAACATCCTCAGGAGCCTTCCACCGAGATCGTCCATGCAGAGGACCCAAGCGCGACCGGGTATACCATCTGGTCCGGGAGCAGTGTTTTTGGCACGCAACCTAGAAACCGCTGCATGCAGCTCCGCTTCGGTGACCTCTGGCACGCCAGGTTCCCCCTCTTCTGCTGATGGCGGGGCCATCGTTGGTGACAAGTGCTCCTCACGAAGCGGGAACAGTGTTGCTACCACCGTCTCTAGGAGGGCTGGCTCGAGGGTCCGCGTCAGTGGTGGCGTCCACGTTCGCAGTTTCCCTCTCGCCATCTTATACGGCCGCCCCCAGGGGTCTCGGCTTAAGGTTCCGAGCAACTCCTCCCTCGCTTGCTTCTTAGCCTCTCGAATGGCCACCTTTAGGTCCTTCTTGACCGCCTTATAGGAGGCGTAAAGAGCGCTCTCTTCTTCTGGGTTCCTACGCCGCCTTCTGCGAAATCGAGTGTACCGGCGTCTTGCCCCCACGCAAGCTTCGCGTAGCTGCGCGAGATCCGCGGACCACCAGTACACCTGTCGTCTGGCTGGGTGCCGCCTGGACCGGGGCATGGACGAGTCACAGATTTGCGACATCGCCTCCGTAAACCAGGAAGCTTCCTCCTCCACAACCACAGGGCCGTCGGGAGGGCTCACCCAGGCCTTCACTATGGCCGCCTCCATCAGTTTGTTTTTGTCCAGGTGCCTCAACTGCCACCTCGGACCGTCCTCAGGTCTTGAGCCGCTAGGATCCCGGTGTGTCGTGGAGACGCTGTATCGAATATATCGGTGGTCCGACAGCGTCTCCACGTTCTCTACCACTACCCAACCCTGGACACAGCGCGCTAGGGCAGGACTGGCGAACGACACGTCCACTATGGAGCCACCCTCCCGCCGCACGCACGTGTGCACGGACCCTCGATTGAGGACGGTCAGTCCATTGGTCACCAACCACTCCTCCAACTCCTCACCATACGCATTCGTTGCAGGAGATCCCCAAACCGTTGACTTGGAGTTGAGATCCCCCGCAACTAGCACAGGGTGAGGGCGACACCGTTCGATCACATCCCCGAGGTGATCGAGGTAGCTCTCAAATTCGGCGCGCGTTTTATTGGGGGAGAAGTAGGTTCCCACCACCACAAAATCGTTCACCTGGACAGCCACGTATCCTCTACCCCTTATCGCGCCTGCAAGGGGAGAGAGACCGGCACCCGCTTGGACGATTATTGCCACCGACCCGTCACTATCCCCCACCCAGTTGTCACTGGGCGGGATAAAGTAAGGATCGGCGACGACAGCCACTTGAATGGACCACTGTGCCATGCTCTGGAGAAGAAGGTCCTGAGCATTGGCACAGTGGTTGATATTGGTTTGCAGGAATCCTATCGCAGCCATTATTTACCTGCGATAGGATTCCCTTCTCCGGCAGATTTGCCATTCCGTTTCTCGGTGTTCTCGGTCACTGGCTTCTTTTGGCGGGCGGCGGTACAATTTGCGCTGCCTACACTGTGCCCCGAGGGCTTCTCCACAGCTGCACATACCACACAGTGTGGTTCGGCAGAACAACCCTTTGCGAGATGGCCAGGCTCACCACAGCGGTAGCAGAGGCTACTGCGGTCTTCCTTCGACTTGCACGTAGCGCGCACGTGCCCCGGCTCCATGCACCTGAAACAGCGCATAGGCCTCTGCTGCAGGATTTTGACCTGCGCAGATGACCATCCCACCGTAAGTCTGCCAGCCTCAGAGGCTTTTTTGGCAGCTTCCACCGGGCAACGCACCCAGGCCGATCCGGATCCAGCTCTATTTCGGACGATGTCTCCCACCTTGATAGACGTTGTTGGGCATCCACCAATTCGGGAGACCGTCGCTACTATCTCATCGGGGGACACCGAGTCATCCAGGCCCGAAATACGCAGTTCTGCGCACTTCGTGGGCCTGGAGATCCGGACGACATCCTCACCAATAATTTCCCTCATTTTTTCGGCCAGGGCGTCAGCCTTAGCTCCGCTGGTCGCTCCCGGCACCTCTAGGACACAGGACCCCGTAACGCCCTTACGGTGCCTTATCGCGGTGATACCCAGGCTCGACAGCTCAAATTTTTGCCTAGCCAAGCGAAGGATATTGGCATAGGTCACTCCATTCGCCTCCGCATGCGGCTGCAACGTAATTGTTACAGCCGAAGACGCAGGCACCCGCAGCTTTGGCTGTTTAGGTTTCTTCACTTGGTCTTTCTTGGGCTTCTCCTTCTTCTTGCCACCCTTTCCCACCTCAATCCATCCCTCCTCCGAGTGCTTGGACTGAGGCGGCTCTTGGGACGACCCAGAGGGATCGGAACTCCCTTTGGCCTTGCCCTTCTTCCGCCTTTTTCTTTTCAGGCCCTGTTCTGGCTGAGAAACTGGCTCAGGACGTACGCTAGGTACAACAGGGACCTCAACTCTAGGACCATCGCCCGACAACGGGGGGCGCATCCTTTTTTCTGGAAGCAACCTTCCCTCCAAGCCATCAAAGCGCGCATTCATCATGGTCCCCACTTGAACCATGACGTTGCGCATTATCTCCTCAAAGGAGGGTGGCTTGACCGTGGGCTCACTAGTCGTGGAGGGCGGCTGGGCACTCCTCGCCCGTAGCTCCGCCATCTCTTTCCTCAATTCCGCCACTTCCGACTGGAGGCGAGCGTTGGCCACCTCCAGATGAGCTGTTCTTTCAGTGGTGGTGCGCTTGTCTATGCGCCCCACCCGCAGCTCAAGATTATCAGCTGCATCCTTCAGGATCTTCACAAATCTGCCTTGCAAGTTTTTAGACGTGGCGGCGACACGCCTTATTTCCTTCACGCTTGCTAAAACTTGTGGCATATCACCTGTGTCCTCTGCTGTTTGGGACAATTGCTCAATTGACACAGAGGGGGATTCGGAAAGACGAGACCTCGACCTCAACCTCTCTCGCATTTCATCCGCTAACTCCTCCTCCGCTTGGAGTCGGATCTCCTCCTGCAACGCCGCATTGTGGGCTTCCTTGGCTTTAGCCAGGCCAACATATTTGCCAGTGGTCGGCAGGCGGCCACGCCCCCTCTTGGCCACTGACGTTTTCAGTGCAGTGGGTGACCCAGTAATGTCACCCGCATCTACATCTTCAAGCCGTCGCTTCCTACTCTCTTCAGAGTGGGAACAACAAGACTCCACCGACATTTCGCTTGAGGTATCGGAATCCGAATCCTCAGTCAAAAATGCAGGAGAATTATCCTCCCGCGCTACTCTACTGCTAGCACCAGCACTTCCCGAAGGAAGCACTGGTGATTCATCTCCACCACCACCACTACAACTTCTAGTTTTTGTTTTTTGTGACTTCATAATAAATCCCACGAGTATGGGGGAAATAAAACGTCCGCCCGGGTAGAGCCCCCTGTGCCCGGGTAACCCTAATACCACTGGGAGATCGAGAGGTATCCCAGGGTTGGCCGCTAATGACTGATGAACTCCCCAGCCGCTCTTCGAGCATCCCGACGCCACGTGCCGCAACGCCGAGAATTGAGGATTTATTATAGAGGTTTACTCCTCGCGGTCCGGCCGATTAAGGCAAGACCCTCGGTCCTAGCACTGAGCCGCTAGACATAACAACGACTCAGTATAAGCTAAGGTTACGATTTGAACGACGGTGGCAAGAAGAGGAAAATCCTCCGCCTGCCTGCTCTGCGGCAGGGTAAGTGCGCGCAGGGCCCGCCCATGCTCCTCCACTGTGAACCCTCTGATGAGCAGAGGGACACTTGTAGGAACGAAAGTGTCGGGTTATTAGCCGATGAGCAGCAAGATCCCACTTTGGAGAAGTCACTGAACATCGCCCAGGATGCACCTGCTCCACCAACTTCCGTTCCCTCCGGACGTATCCAAAGGGACTGGAAGCGGTAAGCTTTCGTGGAGGTTACCCGACCGTAGCACCCCAACCTAACCTAACCTAACCTAACCTAACCTAACCTAACCTAACCTAACCTAACCTAACCTAACCTGACGTGAGCAAACCTGACGTGAGCAAACCTAACGTGAGCAAACCTAACGTGAGCAAACCTAACGTGAGCAAACCTAACCACGAGGGTCGCGGATGTTGTTGCAGTAAGATGATATTAGAGTTCTTGATTTCAATATTTATTGAATTGCACGGTTTGGTTGTATGGGAACGACTGGCGAATGCTCCAGTCGCTCTGTCACACTGAGACAAAATATTTTAATCTGCTAAACTATTTATAATACTAATACAATTTGTCTCTACATTATTTTCCACTTCAACAAAAATTTTTTCCCAAAAATTTTCATCAAACAGAAAAAAAAAAAAAAAAAAACAAAGAATCTAAAAAAAAAAACATTACAATCATCATAAGTCATACTTCGCATTTAATTTGCTACTAACTCAGCATTAGTTGCTTGTTACAATAAAATTGAAACCTGATACAAATGTTTATCGTTAGTGACGGAAGTTACTGTGACACGATATAGGGAGGTACCAAATACAATTACTTTATGATCATCATAATTCGCTATTTTTAATATAAGCTTAAATACGTCATCACGTAAAAAAAAAAGGTTACATTTTAAACACACGGTCACGTTGAGCTGAGTCTGCACGCCGCTTGGTACATCCTGCCATCCGTTTAGCGCAGGAGAGTCGTTCCACCGAAATAATCTTGAAGGTTGCGTGTTCATTGTCAGTGGTCTGGTGACCACCATGGGGGTCATGGATGTTATTGCAGTGTGATGATATAAAAGATTTTAGAGCTGGCACTTTCCTCGCTCAACGGATCAGCATAGCCATTCAGCGAGGAAATGCGGCCAGCGTTCTGGGTACCCTCCCACAAGGACCGAACCTGCACCACATCCTAGGTTAGTTTAGTTTTAAGTCTCTTTATTTATAATTTTATTTAATGTTACTATTTTATGGATCTTTCGAATAAACAATTCTGATCATCATAGTTCAAAAAAAAAAAAAAAAAAAAAAAAAAAAAAGATTTCTTGAATTACATATTTATTGAAGTGCTCTTTATTAGAGTTACATAATGGACCTAGCGGTTCGGTGGTATGGGAATGACTGGCGATTGCTCCAGTCGCTCAGTCAGACTGAGACAATTTTGCTTATTCTCTTAAACTATTTATAATACTAATACAATGTGTCCTCACATTTTTTTTGATAGAAAGGGTGTGATGTGGGGACACAATGATATGCACAGCAGCAATGCGTTGCAGCGGCGTCAGCAGTTTGACTGGCGACCGACAGTTGTTCCCGGCACCACGCTTTCTCCACACGTATTTGTAACGCCCATTTAATATCCTTCGGTAATTCTGTAAATCTGTGACCCTAAGTACTTAATGACAATATAGTGGAGTCAACTTAATCAGCATTTCATTTACTTCTTTCCTATAAATATTAACTGCACTAGTGAGAACATACGTAACCGTATATTGGTGACCTTTAATAAGATATTAAAGAAACACGTTTTTGTAAATCGGGTGCAACTCGCCCCGCGGAACGGTGGCGTGTCCGCGCGGCTTGGGCGGTACAGAGAGCAAATACAGCTAGATAGCTGTCGTGAAACGCGCGTAAGTCGCGTTTACTTAAAGTGATATTTTTAAAAGTGAATTTCAGTAAAAATATCACATCCACCACCACCTCTACCTCCGAGTGGAGATCTGGCAGTAGTTTTGATTGCCAACCGGATGGCAGATTTTGGACCGACCACCCTAGAGCTTTGTTTGTGCATGCGGAATCAACTATAACCCCACAAAGAGTATCAGACGATGTGAAGTACAACATTGTCCTTTCGAAGTTAGGAAAAGACACAATTACGCAGATAGCCAACCTTGTAGCCAAACCACCAGATTCGGGAAAATATGAGGCATTAAAAACACGATTATTAACCATATATGAGGAGTCGGAAAGTCTGCAGATCCAGAAATTGATCGGGGAAATGGAACTTGGCGATCAAAAGCCTAGCCAATTGCTACGAAAAATGAAAGAATTGATACGGGACCAGGTTCCAGACGCCACCCTCAGTATCCTGTGGCAAACCTATTGCCAACGTGGGTCAGAGGGGTATTGACGGTGGTGGACAGCGAAGATCTTACCAATTTGGCACATTTGTGCGATAATATCCAAGCCAATACCCGCAAGGCACAGGTCGAGGCCGTCAGGGCATCCACATCATCGCACAATGTGCCTGCGCCGTCCTTAGATATTCCACTTTGATAGTGCCGGAAATTGCTAAGCTGAACGTAAGGATGTTGCAGCTAGAAAGATCCAGGCCACAGAAGCAAGGACGTAGTTACAGCCAGGGTCGAGGACGCAGTAACAGCCGCGGTCGAAGGCATTCCGCATCTCATGGCATGAAAAAAGATGACTCGGACTGGTTATGCCGCTACCATTTCCGTTACAGGGAGCGTGCAACTAAATGTGAAGACCCATGCGCTTGGAAGAACAAGGGAAACTAAATTTGGTAAAAACAGAGGCAGAACTTTGTGCCATTCAGCCTTTGTGTTATGGATTATAGGCGAAAAATACGATTCTTAGTAGACACAGGTGCAAATGTGCCTGTATTGCCCAAAAACTTTAAATGTGACTCGTGTGTGACAGACTACAAGTTTTATGCCGCGAATGGTACCGAATTATTAACTTTTGGTACAAAAATAATTGAATTGGACCTTAAATTACGCAGACAGTTCAAGTGGACATTTGTGGTAGCATCAGTGAGTGAGTGAGTTTTTGAATTCCCGAGGAGGACGTTTGGCTTGAGAAATGCTGCTCAGACCTACCAAAGATTCATGGATCATACTATACTGTCTGGTCTAGATTTTCTATTTTCACATTTAGATGACGTCATCATTGCAAGTGACGCCAAAGAACAGCATAAAGAACACCTACAACAGGTATATGAACGTTTCAATGAGCATGGAATAAACAATAACATAGCTAAATTTACTTTTGGACAGGAAAAGATCGAGTTTCTAGGTCATATGGTTTCTACCTCTGGCAAGGCCGTTGGATGAAAAGATAGACGCCATAAAAAATTGTATATTCTAGAGTGTGTAGTTTGCATGGGAAAATAGTTTCCCAGCGTTTATTAACTTGATATTGATGATTTGGATACAAGTTCTGCTAAACAACAAAATAATATATGATGGTTTAGAATAAATAGTCAAAGTCTGCAGGTAACCGAAATTCGCGTGTTTGAAGTTGGGGACAAAACCTAGTTAGTAATTTTTAATGCGGTGTGCAATGTGTCGTGAATAGGGAGGTATTTATGTTTTGTTGTTATTATATTCAGTTATAGGACAGGATAGGACAGTTCACCTTGGGTAGTAATTGGTCGAGTGGATAGTCGCGGTCTCCGTGGATCAATAACTGTCATCATTATTATTTTTATATCGACGTTAACTACCGTATTATTAGTGCCTACTATTAGTGGTTAGGTTATAGAGTAAACACCGGCGAGGTCGGGGGTAGTTTGTCGTATAATGTGTGCCACAGACAATCGATTGGTCGCGTCCGTGCGACCACGTCAGCGACTACAGCCGGCGGCCGGTGTGGGGTGCGTGGGGACTGGGGAGGTCATGTGGTGACGATAGAGTACACACGCGGCGTAGTGACCGTAGCGTAGTGTCGCCGTGGACACCAGTTGCAGCGGTCGTCATCGAGCGTCCTCCAGTGTGCATCGTTAAAAATGACCCATGTAGTGTCCTCAGAAGATTCCGTCGGTAGATAACGATAGATCGTTCGAGCATCACCTCGCCGCGCCGGTGACGGGTGAAGGTGATCATGGTTCTACTAAAGTTCGATACAACACAATGTACCTACCTCTGCGGCGATCATTATAATAGTTATCGAGCGAGCGTCATCGGGCCGAAGCGTGCGTGCTAATTATCACGGGAGGTCGCACCCGGCTCTAATCGTACCGGATATAAATAGTGTCACTTGATCGCAGAGGCGGCGCGTCGGTCGGGATGCAGGGGAGGGCGTCGGAGCCGGCGCCGGAGCCGGCGGTGACGGAGCGGCCGGTGCAGCTGCAGGCGGTGCGCGCGCACTCGGGCGAGGTGTCGTGCTTGGACGCGCGCGGCGCTTGGCTCGTGACGGGCGGCGGGCGCGCGCTGCGCGTGTGGCGCTGGTCGCGGGGCGCGGGGTGGAGCGCGGGCGCGAGCGCGGCGCCGGCGCACCGCTACGGCGTGACGGCGGCGCGCTGGTCGCCGCGCGGGGCGCTGGTCGCGTCGGGCGGCGTGGACGGGGCGCTGCGCGTGTGGGCAGTGGGGCGGCGCGCGGAGACGCTGGGGGCGCGGCGCGTGCTGGCGGCGCCGGGCGCGGGGGCGGTGCGCGCGCTGTGCTGGGGCGGCGACGGGGCGCTACTGCTGGTGGGGGCGCACGACGACGGCGCCGTGTGCGTGTGGCGCGCCGACACGGGGGCGCTGCGCGCGCGGCTGGGGGCGCACGAGGAGGCGGTGCACGCGCTGGCCGCCCCCGCCGGCGCGCTGTTGCTCACCTGCTGCTCCACCGGCGTGCTCAAGGTTTTCGATCTGCAGGGTGAGTCACGAGTGTCTTCCTCGTTTAACGCTTTCCGAATCTATTTACTTATAGCGTGACGCATTTTTCCTTGCTTCATCTTGCTCACCTATTTATCTTCTATCGATTCGATTACATATTGCACTTTTATTTTGTCATCGTAGCAAAAAGAACGTCGATAAATAATTTATTTTATTTTATTTATATTAGGAAAATTTACAGACTAATTACATAAAACAATATTGCAAACTATATATATAAATAACTAGATTGAAACTATAATTTAATTATTTTGATAGTAAAAATTTAAAGTTATTCGCATTTTAAGTTTTGAGACAAAAATGATTTGTTATCATTTCAGCAATAACGTGGTCATGGATTCATTTTAAAAATCTTGTTTTGGTAGGAAGTAGGCTAAGTGTGCACGTGCGGTGGGTTGAGATCGGGTTCTTAAAATTTAAAATTTTACACACAAATTATTAAATATTTTGAAAAAATTACCTATGTTGAAACCATGATAATTCGATTCTGCTCTCGATCCCAAACAAACTACTTTCTAGTCTTGCGTTAATTCATTAACATATTGTATAATTCCTTTCCTTTTGTAGATGGTTTGAAGTACCAGAAAACTTGGACCTTTTTGTAATGTAACTTTTAATTACTTTATTAATTCAAATTTGTATTTGTTTTACACACAAACGTATGTAAAAAGAATGATACTTATCTGTGGAAACTTTTAGTTGGTAATGTTGTTTTATAAAAATGTTTAATTGTGTAATTTTTGTAAATTAAACTACATGAGGATACTATATTAGAGGATTTCGCGGAATACCGTCCATTATTTAGAGTGCATAGTGTGGTATCCACGTGGATTATTGCACGGATGACGCGAGGAGACGCGGTATGGTAAAATCAAACATAGTTGATTGATAGTTTAAGTGTCGTATATTGAAATCCAATCGATAATACATAGTTGCACTTATTTATAACTTACGAACTACTTACGCAGCTAAACGTTATTAACGTGCGGCACACTACATTGGCCTAGTTACTATACTTCGATGGAATACATGCTAAATGCACTTTAAGAGATGAACGAGCGCAATTACATTGTAAATAGTAGCGCAGAGTACTATAATTACTCAGTAGTAGTATTGGTGGTATCACAGAGTACCTACCTACTATATTATTTAATTACATCTTTAATAGTAAAATCAGCGCTTTATCAATTATCTCTTGCGTTTGATAGCTGCGATAAGTAGGTACCTACCTATGAAACCGATTGTAATAATTTTTTTTTGTTTGTTAGTTTATAATTCGACAGGTCGGTAGCTCGCTTGGTAGTGAACCTGCCTGCTGTGCCGAGGGTAGGGGGTTTGAATTCCGAAAGGGACAAATATTTGTATGATGAATATGAAAATTTTTACCCGAGTCGTGGATGTTTGTATCTATATATTATGTGTTCTATAGCGTTGACTAGTCACCATAATACAAGTCTAGGCTAGATTTTGGTGCCTACTTTAAATGTGACTAGATAATTTGTGTGATAATGTCCAAGATATTTATATTTATTTTATATTTACTTGATTTAAAATCTTTTATATAATTTGTGGGGACGCAGTTACGGGTAAACTCAAGTATGATATAAAATTAGAGCGTCCGAAGAGAGTTTGCGATTTAGTGCAATAATAATGATGAGTTTATCGATTAAATTTTTTGTTCTCAGTTTGAACAATAAAGATTTTTATTCTTATTCTTATAAAATCAGGTGCGAACGAACCGAACTCGAGATTATAGCAATGAGACTATAGGTTATTGCAATTTGTTTTAAAAACCAAAAAACGAGCAGGGCGATATTTTACTAATAATAACTAGATTCCTCGGGCCTCTAGCTCGTTACGTCTGTGTGTCCTCGTGGGTACGGTGTGACTCGGGGAGGCTTCCCTCATAGATATTTTCATTCGATTCAACAAGAATATCTCGCCGTGACCCGCAGACGTGTGCGTGCGCGCGGCGGCGGGTCGGCCGGCGCCGGCGCCGCTCGTGTGGCGCGACGGCGCGCACGACCTGGGCGCGCTGTGCGCCGACGCGTCGCGCCGGGGCCGCGCCGCCGCCACGGGCGGCCAGGACGCGCGCGTGTGTGTGTGGCGCCGCGCGAGGGGCGCCGGGGGGCCCTGCCTGCGCGCCGCCGAGGTGCTCACGGGGCACGGCGCCGGCGTCACGGCGCTGCGCTGGGGCGCGCGCGGCGTGCTCGCCTCCGCCTCGCTGGACCGCACGGCGCGCGTGTGGCGCCGCGGCGCCTGCCTCGCCGTGCTGCGCGCCCACGCCCGCTACCTCACCTGCGTCGCGCTCGCGCCCGACCTCACCTACATGATCACCGGTACGTGACGCCACCCCCCGCCCCCCACCCCCCACACCCGCCCGCAGGGTGCACGGCAGTGACCTCACTGATGCGTGTGTGTATGTGTTCGCAGGCTCCAACGACCGCACGGTGCGCATGTGGTCGCTGGGCGCGCTGACGCTGGACGACGATCTGGAGCCGCCCTGCGACCCCGCAGCTCACTTCGCTCTCGGCGACCTCGAGGTTATAAGGAGTGCAATTCATTAAGCATCACATCAATTACGAAACATCGACGAGCTCACAGATGTAACATCCTTCTCGCATCCTTTAAATAGTCGAAGTTTTTGTATGAGTTTGACACATTACCATTGTCTTGCCCATTTCCCATTATTTGGGGTCGGCGCAATATGTCATCCTCTTCCATTTGACACATGACATAACCATATTCGGTATTCACCGAGTTGTAAAATCGCCGACGTTTTAACGACGAATTTAAGGTTGTGACGATGTTTGCGCCCAATGAATTGCATTACTGCTAGCATTTCCGAGACGCAAAACGCCTACGCCACACGGAACACCTTGACGATCGAATCAACTCAATTAAGTACGATTTTTAGGGTATAGAGCGGCCTGTGGACAACGACGACCTACTGGAGCCGACCTTGAACGGTGATCTCTCGGCGACGGATGAGGAGGAGGGGGAGGAGCAGGAGAGTGGAGGAGCGCGGTGCGTGTGGCGGTCTCGCGCGCTACACTCGGGTGCCATCAACAGCATCGCGTCGCACGGGGACCTGCTCGCGACCGCCTCCAGGTACCGACTGAGTGACTTCTTTACTGCACAATAAATTTGTATATGTGTGAGTAAGTGCACGTGATATCGGTTGCAGTGACGGTACGGTGCGCACGCTACGGTGGAGCGCGATGCTGGAGCAGCTGGAGCCGCTGCGACGCGTGGGGGGCACCGGGGGGGAGGGGGAGGAGGATTGCGAGGAGGGCGAGGACCAAGTGGAGCGCGGGTACCCGGTGCTGGCGGCGGACCTCGGCGCGGGGGGCGCGCTGCTGCTGTGCGGGGGACTGGACGGAGCCGCGCGACTCGTGGACGTGCAGGTACATGCCAGCGCGAGTACACAGACATACATGCAAGCTGGTACATCTAGACAGTCGTATAGATTCAAAAATTATACAACGGCGAAAGTGAACATATCATAGTGTCCTCTCCGTCTACAGTCGGGCGCTATGCTGCGCACGCTGACGCCGCGCAGCGAGGAGGGCGCGGCGGGGGTGCGCGGCGCGCGCGTGTCGGCGCACAGGCCGCCGCTCCTCCTGCTCGCGACGGACACCGGCGCGGCGCCGCTGTGGAGCCTCGGCGACTCCGACCCCGAGCCCCTGCAGTACGTAGTGGTACCGACATCCGCACCCGCGCCGACACTAACCTGACCACGACATGTACTGTCCCCTCCCTGCGCAGCGTGTACGCGGGGCACGAGGCTGCGGCGCTGTGCTGCGCGTGGGGCGGGGGGGCGGGGGAGGTGTGCGCGACGGGGGGGGAGGCGGGGGAGCTGCGGGTGCACGCGGCGCCGCCCCGCCCCCGCACGCTGTGCCACGTCACGGACGCGCACGACCTCGGTACGTGCGAGATTGAATTCCTCTCCATTACGATTAGCTCTGCGTATCCTCACCTGTTGTTTTCTTCGAATTGACCAGTACAGCATTACTTAAGGAGCATCGACTGCTTATTACTGTGGACTATGGGGGGACCACACCAGTGACGTTGAATTGCCTAGGTAGATCTACCAAACCAGTGAATGAACTTAAGCAACCTGCCCAAGGGGCACCCCTAAGGGGTACGAACCTCGGCAATGGACGTTGCTATCCTCACCTGTCCCTCGCTGAGCGATACGACCCTTCGGCTTTCACGATGCCCGTTCACTAATTTGGATTCGCCATGAGTGTGAGAATTAGTACGCTCTCACAATATGCTAATTGATTATGCTAATGCTAGGTATGCTGTGGATATGGATATCTTTATGCTTTGCTGGGTACTGAGTGCTGAAGTATGATACGGCCGAAGGAATGAAAATGCTGAGAGTAATGGTCGTATCCACGTATATTCGAACACTGATTTGCTATGATAAATGCTCTTAAAAAGTAAAGTTAGCGCCCTATGTACGATGCACTTTTATCGAGGTCGCGTGATGTCCGCGTTCAATGTGCAACCTGCTGTCGCTAGGTGTTGCTAAATAAAATCTGTAGATTGACCCCGATAATTGATGTACGTGCTTCGTACAATGAGGTTTGCAACATGACGCTGCTTTTTTTTTCCTCCATTTTGCCCATTAGGTACATACATTAAATTTACATTTTTATAGTCTGCAGCTACTAGTATCGTCCATCTCTCAAAATATGGCCGAGGTTGGTAAACTTTTCTTCTCTTAATGATTTACAAAAGCTTCCGGGACTTACTGACTCGTCGTACAACTTTCACGTTTGTGACTCATCCAACCCGATGCGGTATTCTTCGGTGAAATCACATTTCTATGGCCTATCTAATTTCTGGGGAGTAGGTTCGTTGATTTATGTCTTAGCAATTATAAACAATCCATCATATGTAATAGTGGAATATTTGTCTACGAAGTCGTAAATTCAGCTTTCAATTAGTAAGAACCTTTTACATTTTTGTTAATGAAGCTATGTGTATCCGGTTTTTACTTCATTCTAGACCGGAAGGATACGTGTGTCAGATAGTAAGTAATCGGCTTATCGATTACCGGGTCGTCTACGTTATGAACAACACCAATGAAACGTCCCCAACTCCTCAGCTCACCTGTGTGCATCACGAATTACTGTAATATTTTCATAATTATGTTTTTGTGTACAATAAAGAATCTATGAATCTATGAATTCAAATGTTTTTGCATTCTACTGTGTTATGATGTCTAGTGTAAACATGCAGGGGTACAGAGCTGCGACTTCGCGCCGTCGAGCAGCGCGGTGGGGCTGCGCGACGAGGACCAGCTGATGCTGGCCACCGCCGGGAGCGATTCCTTCGTCAAACTGTGGCTCGTCGACCTCGACCAGGTCTCTCTCGTTCCTCATCTATCATTATTATTACTGGTTTCACACTCATATCACATTCCTCGTGGGTTATGTAAGATTTGATTTTTTTTGGATAAACTTCGGACTTTTATTTTATATATTTATTAGGTCTGCCTACAACTATTACATCTTTTGACTATTTATTATAAGGACTAGCCTTGCGGTAGCATTTTCCCTCTGCAACGGTATAAGATCAATTAATCATGTGCATTTCCATTTAACTTTATACCTTATCACTAAACGAGACTTCCTATAATTGCGAAACAATAATTTCGAACTTAGAACGTTTGGAGTTCACGCGAGACTACTTTTCATGATTTTTAACGTTCTAAATTAGAATCTATAGCTATGGGAATAAAATCCAAAGTTGCGGATTTCGTGTTACCTCGCCTTCCGCTAAAAGTGGCAGAAATGTTTGTCAGTAGAATTACACGCGTAACTAGTCCCTATATAAGCAATCAAAGATTACATCTGACACAAGTTTAAGTACATTAGACAGTGATCTTAGGCTAAGATGTATAACCAGTTACAGGCAAACACAGCATGCAATGTAACTAGGGTTAACTAAAAGATATGACTATAACGAGATTTTTTTTACAAAGTTTGTAGTAGTAAGTGTATAAAATAAATGAGCCTTTACAAAACAGTAATTAATAATAAAGAGATTTTACAATATTATAAAACAAAGCAACTTACGAGAAACATTTAGTAGGTAGGTAGGTAAAATTTCTAAACAACAATTATGCATAAACGAAAACATTTTACGGAATCTGGCCAACGAGTCAAAGTTGATGTCGCAAATATCACTTTTACTGTTAAGCAGTCTACTTAGGCGTAGGACGGGTGAGTTAGTACCTAGCACCGTTCTTCTAAACAATGGGGCGAGAGGAATTCTGAAACGTGGATACTGGAATGGAATTCTTATTCTAAATTTTTCCATTAGTTGAGGGCAATCTATTTTATTTCTAAATAATTTGTATAAAAACATTAAATCCAGCATGTTTTTATGATTATCAAGGGAGCCGATTTTAAATTTATTCAACCTGTTGATGATTGTATGAGAACGATCTCAGAGCGATGCTGCCTAGACCTGAAGAATGACATAGGTGCCAAAGACATTTTTTCTGAACTCTTTCAATTCTCAGACAGTGATTAGCGTAATGGGGACGCCAGACCACGCTGAAATACTCAAGAATACTGCGAACTAAACTATTGTACATAAGCTACTTGGTCTTAACTTTGCGAAAGACTTTACCATTTCTAATTATAAAACCTAGCATTTTAGAAGACTTTTTAATCACGCTGTCTATGTGCGGTACGAAGGTTAGCTTTCCGTCCAGTATAACGCCCAAATCCCTGATGCTGCTCACGTCTATTCATTTAGCTCTAACAGTACTCTCCGTGACTCACTCATATTAGTTACAGTTTTTCATTCGCATCACACTTTGCTGTCGTACTTAAAAGTCTGACTAAAATAGTGATCGTGTATCTGATTCGGTTAGTACCTACGTAATTCAAATGTATTAGATGTCATGGTCACCGTCACTCCGCAGGAGTGGGGCCCTCACAGCACGGCGCGGGTGCGGCTGCTGCACAGCGTGGCGGCGCACGGCGGCGGCGCCACCTGTGTGCGGTGGGGGTGGGGGCGGGGGTGGGGGTGGGATGCACGGGGGGGAGCGCGGGGGGGCGCGCGGGGGGGCACGCTGGGGAGCGGCGGCGCGGACCGGTGGGCGCGCGCGTGGCGCGTGACCAGCGAGGGCGTGCGCGCCGCCGGCGCCGTGCCCACCCGCGGCGCCGTCGCCGTCACACTCATCGGTACGTACCTATATAACTTTAGTAAGCGAGAGCTTAGAACGACCTAATCTTTATCTCGCCATTAAAATTTACGAGCTGACCGATGTAGGTATAATTATGTGCAAGCCGAGATGTCTACTTTGATTTAAGGTACCACCCGCTCATACATTTGTAGTATACTTTCGCCCTATCACACCGTGATAGTTCCGAACTGTTATAGGTTCTTATTTTGTGTATTCGTTGCGAGATGAAGCAATAATAATTATTATTTTCTTTTACTTCGATGCAGTATACATAATAAACAAGACTCTTAGCTACTTCGCTACGATAACTTTGCTCTCTGTACCTATAATATTACACTAAACGTGGCCAGTAAAAAAGTAGGTTTAGAAATGAATTTATCCAAAACAATGACAATGACAAATAGCACAAAAATACCTATATCTATTGAAAACGAACCACTGAAATATACAGAACAATATATTTATTTAGGGAAACAAATCGGATTTGACAGGAAAAACAATGAGTTAGAAGTAGAACGAAGGACAAAAAATACTTGGAACAAATATTGGAGTTTAAAAGATATATTCAAGAGCAGCATGCCAATCAAGTGGAAAGCGAAAGTCATGAATTCATGCCTCCTTCCGTGTTTAACATATGCCTGTCAAACATGGAAATTTTCTACGAAAATAAAAAACGACATAAACACCTGCCAGCGAGGAATGGAACGTAGCATGCTTAATATACGAAAAATACAAAAAATACGTCATACAAAAATCAGATCAATTACCCAAACAACAAATGCTCTGGGCTACGCTCAAAAATTAAAATGGATGTGGGCCGGACATGTGGCGCGATTTCAAGACCAAAGATGGACTAAAAAGGTGACGTCGTGGAAGGGCCCAGTAGGCAAACGCTGCGTAGGAAGACCCCACGCGCGCTGGGAAGATGACATCAAGAAGATTACTGGCCCACACTGGATAAATGAAGCAAAGGAGCGTGATATATGGCTATCTTTGGAGGAGGCCTTCACCCGGGAAGGGGTTCTTGCTGAAATATAAATAATCAGTAAAAATATAAATATTCTATAACTAAAAATATAATACGCAAGTAAAAACATAAATATCAATATTAAAGTAAAATATGTTAAATTTAATAAGCTATATTGATATTATACTGTATAGAAACTAGATAAATATACAATAAAGGAAAAAAGAAAGAAGAAAGAAAGAAGGAAGAAAGAAAGGAAATAAAGAAATGCAATTGTAAAAATGATTAAAAACATTAGATATTAAGAATAAATAACTGAGAGAAGCATGCAATAAATTAGATTAAATGGAATATCAAATTATTAATAATACTTACACATTATGAATTTCAAATAGTACTTTTTTAAACTAACAATTAATATGAGTTTAGTATAATTATAGTACCTAATTGAATTATAATATCATTGTTAACGAATCTAATAGGGAGCAAGAAATAAAAGGCTTTTTTATTTTATTTTATTTATTTACCTATAATTATGTTCTCTCTCTGGATTTCATGAATTATTAATAGAAAACAATTTCGCATAACTCCAGTAAATGCATTTAAACACGTCCTAAATACAGGCAGCGACCTTCTAGTACTGGGCACGATGACCGGCGAGCTGGCCGTGTGGCGCTTGCCGCCAGCCGAGGGGGAGGAGAGTGCTGCGGAGGGGCGAGGGGAGGGGGAGGGGGAGGGGGGAGGGGAGGAGGAGGGACCGGACCCGCGGTGGTGGGGGGAGGCGGGCGTCGTGCGCTGGCTCAGGGAGTACGTGACGCGCGTGCCCGGTGAGTACAATCTTTTCTCCCGTCTTCATTAACCAAGGAAATACATTAGCTTCCTAGTTTCTTCTAATACTGTTTTTCGCGAATAATTTGGTATGTTATGGATTATGGATGCAATCATGAAAGTAATTAGGTAGTGCAAGCAAGATATTGTTTTAATTTGTGATTTCGATGACCATGAAGATGTACAGGATCCTTCGAGTCATGACTGTAGGGGTATCAAAACAAAAGGCAATAAGACTATACTGTGCACCCCTTAGGATCGTCGGTGCCCCTCTTGGTGGAGGCGCGGCTGGAGGCGGCGGCGCGCGCGCGGCTCGTGCCCGGCGCGCTGCTGCTCGACGCGCCGCTCGACGAGCTGCTCGCCGCGCTGAGGGACGGTACTGAGTCATATATCTTTTTTATTTTCATTTTATTGGAAAACCAACAGCAATATAATACAGTAGTTACAGGAGTATAAAGCAGATCTTCAGCCTTTTCATGATCTTTATCATCATTAGTATCATCAGCCTATTGGCTATGTGCGAAGTGGATAATGGAAACTGTGAAATCGATCGCAGCGCCCAGAGTTGCAGAAAGTTGTACTTTTTCCGGACAAGTTATGAAAATATACTTGAATCTGTGCAAATTCACACACTAACTTAACACGTTCCGGGGCAGTGAACGAGACACAATAGAACTTTTATTGTTATCACGTCTATAGCCGGTCACTGTCCCGGAACGTGTTAACACGAAATCTCGGAAACTGTCAAGACTACAAAAATTAAATTTGGCACGGAAGTTTCTATTGGCATCTAGATGCTCACTTAAAAAAAGTTTGTCGCATTTCAACCCCCAAAGGTGCTAAACCTGAGGTAAAAGTTTGAATGGGAATTCCAATACAAATTTGATTTTGTCCGTGGCTTCGTCGGCATCCGCTCCCATCATCGTACCTGGATAAAATATAAGCTAGCTTTTAAGACTTATAATAAGCTTTTAAACATAAAAAGTTTTATCAAAATCGGTCCAGTAGTTTTAGCAGAATCCTCGAACAAACACACGACTTTTAGAGTACTATAAAAGTGTAGATAATTCGCTGCTATCCGAAAAAGTTCTGGAAGTACTCCGCGCTAGTGTGGCGCTAGTGTCGTGCACATAACCAATAAGCATACGTCCCACTGCAGGGCACAGGCCTACCCACGAGGAAGATGTATGGGCATTAGACCACCACGCGTGCCCCATGCGGGTTGGTATACTTTACATACGCTTCGAAATTTTTTCTTGAGCGAATGCAGGTTTCCAAACGATGTTTTCCTGCACCGTTTGAGAACAGTCGGTATCGCGTACAGTCATCAATAGTTTTATACACTTTTGTTCTACGTCCTAGTACTAAAGTGTATATAACTTATTTCTTCTTTATTATTTACATAATTTAGAAGAACTTATTTAGAGTACATGACATATCATCCGTGCGGATTCAAACCCGCACCTCCAGATAGAGTTTCCATACCTCTTCGCGACGCGCCACCGATACGCTATCACAATATCTTTATGCTTCCGGAAATCGATCTCTAATATAATTAAATTTCAGCATCGCTATAATCATTCATTCGGGAGTAGGTATGTACCATGCTGTACGTGCTCCAGCGAAGGATGTAGGTATGCGCATGACAGCAAAACGAATACCTTCTTCGGTGCGATCGGATATGCAGTTTTTTAAATAATCCTTGTATATTATAACATATTCCAGACGTGAAGAGTAAGGCCGAAGAGGACGATCAGAGCCCGAAGGTCGAGGAAGCCCAGGAAAGTGTGGAGGACGAGGGAAGTCTGGAGGACTCGGTGTGGGCGCGGCTACGCGAGGAGCTGTACTGGCTGCGGAGAGACGCGCCGCGCGACGGACTGGTGAGCGCCGACACTACCGAGCTCTACTCATGTGGTCAAAATTCAAAATTCAAAAAATTGACATTCATAATAATATCACATAGATAGCTTTTTGACGTCATTTTTTGACTCTACCACTGCGTCGGAAGGTGTTCCGTTAAGAGAAAATGCGGCCAGAAACTCTACAACACACATCTTTTAAACAAAACAAAATACACAAAGTACAATTAAAATACAATATTGCATTACATAGAGTAACATTGTCAAGACCAGACATTTTGGTCATTTAAATAGTCATCGAGTTTATAGTAGCCTTTTTTTACATAGGACTTGTTTAACATGGGACTTAAACTTTTTGTCTGGCAAGTTTAGAATATCCTCTGGTATCTTATTATAATAGCGTATACAGTGCCCCATAAAAGATGTGTTGACCTTACTGAGTCGAAAATGTGGGAATACTAATTTATTTTTATTTCTTGTATTGTAATTATGAACGTCACTGTTTTTGGGGAAAAGATACAAATTTTTCCGAACGTATAAAATATTATCGTAAATATATAGACTGTAGAAAGTCAAGATACTGATATCTTTAAAAAGATCTCGTAGTGAATCTCGACACGCAGATTATAAATGGCTCGAATTGCCCTTTTTTGAAGGATAAAGATCGCTTCAACATCTTGTGCCTTTCTACTGGTTTTGAAAATAAGAGTAGTATCATCAGCAAATAAAACTATATTCGACAAGTTCTAAAGTAAAGTAAAGTAGATCGTTTATATAAACCAGAAAGAGAAATGGACCCAGTATAGATCCCTGTGGAACGCCCATTTTTACTAGTGAGCCAGACAAATTTGTTCCATTGATAGATAGGTCTAGTGTTTATTCCTAAATGAGATCCATAATCGATATGATACAGATCACGGGAAGGTCGACCGACGGATATGTTGAAGAGAAGGGAACTGGTGAAAAAGTTTCAACGAACTACCGTCACAAACTAGTTTTACGCGTCTCATGTGACCGCGGGTTAGTTTCACACGAGCCAGCCGTTTCACGTAGTATGCGTATGACTCCCCTTACTGAGGCTACTACAATACTAAGTATATTAATGAAGTCATTATACGTCTAATTGTGAGACCTTCATGAGACATGTAGTGTATTATTCTAGCGTGATATTGTAATTATAGTACTCGGCCCTCAGGAGTGGGTGGCGCCGCACGGGCTGCTGTGCGCGGCGTCGCACGCGGTGCTGCGGGCGCCGGTGCGCGCCGCCGACGGCTTCACGTACGACCGCGCCGCCCTGCACGAGCACCGCCAGGCCACGGGTATGTGCCTGTGTTCTATATGTCTGTAGATCTATATGTCTGTGGAATGTTCACTATCCATTGCACTTCGGCCTGCTGTCTCACGAGGTGACCGACCGACAGTGTTCCACCTTCATCTGATGGAAGCCACCGAGCGTGTCTACTGTCACTGCTCCTCTATGTTAGGAAAGTCTGTGAAGTACAGTGGAATTGCATGGTGGTCTTTGGTAAGTCATTTATATGTTCACTATTATTAGTCTCCAAATACAGACATTGTTAATGGAAATTATGTCTGTTTCGTTTCTACAGAGATCACTTAACAAACATCATGATCATGACTCCTATAGAGAGTACCTTTATTTTGTGTCAGATCAAAGATCCATAGCTTATTTGTAATATTTTATTAGTTAAAATTTTTCTTATCGTAAATGTAAATGAGTTTAAGCATAAATTATGATTCTGAATTCTGATATCTGATTACATAAATGCGACTTAGGTAATTGACTGATTACGATTGACTGATTTTTTAAGAATATCAGCATAATTGCACAAAAGTTTCGCTACAAGGTTGATCAGACATCAGACCATCACACTGAACAACTTTTTTTATGGACCAACATCGTAATAGCGAAAAAGAAAATCAACTGTTCCATACAAAACTGCAAATGTATGTATACCTATTCGATCCAAATGTATGGAACAGCAGATGTTTTTTTTCGTGTTGATTTCAGAATGAAACTTGTTCAGTTTGATGGTCTGATCATCCCTTAAAAAACAGCCAGCATAATTATTAAGAACGACCCTTTAATATATTGTGTCAACGGGCATAGGACTAGTGACCGGTTAAATTACTCCTCGTTTCGTTTATTGACTGTCACATAGTACTACTCAGTAACAAAATCTTTTCGACAGATGATGTGGTGTCGCCAATGACAGGTCGGCGCATGCGCAACGCGCGCGTGTCTCCCAACTACAAGCTGATGGCCGAGCTGCGCGCCTTCCTGCGGGAGCACGAGGGAGACGAGGAGGGGGACGAGGACTAGTAGCGACATACCGAGGTGCCTTTATGCACAGGCCGCCACGTGCCTTCATACTGCTGTGATGTTGACGTTTTCACGTGACTTAAATATCGAAAACAAAAGAAGTATTCACTTTAGTTAGGTTTTGTAAAACGCCAGCTCAGTGTGTGATATGGCTCCGACGCATCATGAATATGTTACCCTTTACGTGAACGAATCATTAAGCGTAGAGCTATCCATTTCTATATCTTCGATGTATAATATCCGGGTACGATGCGTATGTCAAGGAGATATCGGGTTTAATAATAATAAATGCTTTATGGAATGTTTCAACGATCTCATTTTATTAGTATCACTTACATATATATATTTACAAGTGAGGCAGTAACAGTGTCGTCTAACGGAACAGACGTCGCCCGGAGCCCGGGGCGGGCCGCTGGTCGCACCATCACAGACATAGCTTAAATGTTTCGCCAGGTGAATCCATGACTGCAAGTTTTTTATTTTTACTATTTTCACTGTTTCCGCATGCCATATAATTATACCAGAGCAATGTTGCGACCAACGTTCCACATTTGCATAAAATTATAGACAAAACCAACAAACACTGACAATCTGTACTCGCAACCATTTTAAAGTCATATTCAAAATTTAAAAACTAAAATTATTGAAACATATTCGCAATGACCTAATGCTGTTTACGATAATAGAAATCGGCTATCATCTGAGATTCAGATACACAGTACAGAATGTCAGTTAAATAAATTATATCATCACGTCGTCACTCGCCGCTAGTAGTGTGGTGTGCCCAACACTGAGACGAGATACGCTCAAACATCAGATTCTTAACATTTTAGTCTAGGTATATCTTTTTCTTCACGTCTCAGGTTTCGTTACTCACGCAGCATTAAACCTTAGCATTAAACATATTATTGGTTGCACAAGGATGGTTCGTTAGGCACACGGGCGGTGTGACGGACACGACGATTGATATATGAGGACGGGACGAATCGCTGGTTCAGCTGTGAGTAACATTATTTACAAACGTACCGCACGAGCCGGTCTGCGGCCGGCATGGTGGAGCGGCGGGTAGTGGAGTAGTGGAGGCGGTAGTGGGGGGAGGGGGGGAGCCAGCGACCCGCCCGGCGCGCGGTGTCAGTACGAGCAAAGTAACAACAACTGTACACAATTCCTTCCCAAGTTTGTACTGTTAACAAAGAGCGGAGAGTGTTCGATGTGTGCGCGGGCGTGACGTCACGCGCGAGGTATCGCGTGTGACGTCACGCACGTCCGACGCGTCCCGCGTCACTCAAGTAGCTTATTAACGTTAATTATAGTAATATTGTATTAATAATGTTTATGTACAATTTTACAAACGACGCCGGCGCCGCGCCGCGAGGCGGCCTCGCCGTCCCGCTCTCGCGCCGCGCCGCTCTATGTACACGTCTCGCCTCCCCTTATATAAACTTTAGTACCGATACAAATAATTTCGTAATATTCCTTCGATCGAATCCTCACACCGTTCATATCACATCGCGCTCGGCCGAGAACGGCGCCGTTCGGCCGCGATCACACTTGCTATCTAATCGATATAAATATTTAAATTTTTACAATAGAGTTTAATCTTAGCCCGCCGGGCATCGTATGCCCGACGGTGGACGTCACACTGGCGCGGTCACTATCGCCGGTCACTCGCACACTGGCGCGGTCACTATCGCCGGTCACTCGCACACCGGCGCACTGGCGCGGTCACTGGCGGCACTGCGGCGGACAGTCAGTGGGCACGCGAGCTCTCACGACGCTATTTGGGCTCGTCCTCGTCGTGGCACATCAACCTGCAACCGACACAAACACATATTGGACAAAATAGTATTTCAAACATAATTTATAGATTACGAAAGTATAAAAAATTCAAATCGGTTGTGAATTTATGTATGTGTAAAAAAATCATAATCATAACTTTATGCAACTTCAACCATTAATTAATTGTACCACCTCATAATCATCTCATTTCATCTGTTGTCATGGGGGAAAGGGAAAATTATTAAAACCCGAATGCTAGGGCATTCGGGAGCCCTTTAGTGATTTTTTGCCCTGGGCTGTGGTCCAATTGGAGTGCAATTCTCAAAAACACCGACGAATTCACAAATGACTTAATGTAACATCCTTCTTGTATCCATCAGATCGACCAAGTTTTTATATAAGTTTGACACATTACATAACCTTAGAGAATAACGAATCGACAGCTCGCCGATGTTTCAACGACGATGTTTTTAGGTTGTGACGATATTAGCGCTTAGAGAATTGCATAGTAAATTTCGGTTGAATCCTTATACAAACTATGCCGCTTACTAAAATAGGCTTTGTGTCATGATCGGCTACTAGGCGTGACGAGCTATGTCGTATGCGGTCACTGCAATCCCACCAGTGGTGGAGGGTACTCACGGGAACAGTATCGCGAGGGCGACGAGCAGGGCGGCGCGCAGGGCGGCGCGCAGCGGCGGCAGCAGGGCGGGCAGCAGCAGCAGGGCGGGCAGCAGGGCCGGCAGCAGCAGGGCGGGGGTCAGTGACCGCGCGCGCGGCGCCGTGTTGCCGTGCTGCATGGCGGCGGGCTGCTCGCCGCTCAGCACGTGCAGCACGACGCTGGCGGAGTCCAGGTTGGAGGGCGAGCACGAGTAGTTGCCGGAGTCCTCGCGCCGCGGGTTGTAGATTATCAGGTTGCCCACCTGCGACATAGACATGTGTCACGACGACGGTTCCTCCCGTGGTGTGGCCGGCGGGCGTGGCTCAGACTCACAATATACGACCACATTATTTGGTTGCCGTGAGTGATGTCACTTCAGCCTTTTTTATACGTCCACTGCTTTTTTATCCTTGGCCTCGTCATAACGTTACTATAAATAATGTATGATGAAATAATGAAACTTATCCCCATTTGAGACAAAATTACATCCTAAAACGTTAATAATTTGTTATATAAAACTTTCATTACTTTAATGAATCGTTGAATATTTAATGACTACACCCTCAAAAGTTGATTGGTAATGTTTTTGACGGTCCTGAATGTAAAAATTGTGTATGTATCGTAACGTACGGTGGTGTCAGGCGCGAGTCGCTCCATGCGTATCTCGACTAGGCTGCGGTCGTAGTTGAGCACGCGCTCGTCGTTGTGGTACCAGAAGATGTAGGCGGGCTCCTCGAGCGCCTGCGTGATCACGCACTTGAGGCTCACCGTGCTGCCGGCCTTCACATACAGGTCCGACTCACCGACGATCTCGATCTTTGGCACTGCAACGAACGTTCACAGGGGGTTGTTAGTAATTCATCTAGCTATTCATAATAATAAGTATCACGTAAACGTACTATAACAGAAAAAAAAAAAAAAAGACAGTTTCCTAAAAATTATTCATTAATGCCAAATAGTAAACGTTTTGTAAAAAAAAAAAATTGAAACCCGAAATGGCATTTTGTGCAAATAATTGAAGTTTCATATCAAATGAATTGATTCTTTGCAGTCATTTTGATTATTTTTAAAATAGTAGAGAAGAGGCGTAGGGGAAGATCTTTACAATATTATTATTTAGGGTAAGTTAAGGAACAACAAAGAAATCGTTTCGTACCTGCCTGTTCAACACACTTGAATTCTTCCTCACTCATCTCATTTTTTTTATTCTTAGGAAGATTTACAGCATTGATTACAATCATAGTAAACACATCCTTAAATAACAAGTGATTAAACAGGTTGATGATGCGGTGCTGTGTATAGTAGTTTACTGTATTGACTCACCGACTACGTTGAGCTGCACGAAGTGGCTCATCTTGGGCTCGGTGCCGACCTGACACTCGTACACGCCCGCGTCCCGCGCCTGCACGTACTTCACCTGCGCACACACACACACGGTTAAAACCAAGGTCAAGTCACCTCAAGGTCTCAGCACACCGAGGCAAATGATGAGTGGTTCACACAATGCCTTCATTTACTGCATTATCGATGTAAAATAGGAGCGTCCGAGGAGAGTCTCCCTGAGTGACACAATGTCTGGTGCTCTAAAGATATCTCTTTGACTAATCTCTCTAACAAACTCAATAACAGTGCCATCGACTCAATAACAGAAAAAGATGGAAAATTACTGCGGAAGCTGCAATTTATTTATATTCGTGTATGTATATGGATGCTTTACACACCACTCGCGTTATAGGATGAATATGAACCGAACGGTGAGCCATTTGTGTAAACATGCGAATCATGACACGCCACGGTCCGTTTGGTGTGTACTCGAAAAATCGGCGAAATCGATGTTGATCCGCCGCGTTCAACCAGTGTCGGCCGATGCGCCATTAAACCGAGTACATTGCGTACAATGGTGTTGTAGCGGGCCGTCAACTGCCCATGTGTACTGTGGAGTTCACGAGAACATCTATTGACTTGTGCATCTAATGATATATACCTGAAGCGTCCATGTGTCGGTGGCCTCGACGAGGAAGGCCTGGAAGCGCTCGTCAGCGATGAAGGTGAAGCGGTCGACGGTGAGGATGTGCGCGTCGCGGCGCCTGATCCATGACACCGACTTGTTGCTCAGCTGACGGACCTGAAATATACCCAGCGAAATAATTACACTCTGCGACTTGTGGCTCAAAAGGGACCGGGGTAGTGACCCCTCTCTCCCACACTGCCCCATTGAGAGGTACCTAGTAAGTATATTGAGGGATATTAGTAGAGACTACTGCGGGATAGTGAAACAGTGAGATTGATAGTTAGAGGGATAGTCGTAGTAAGGTATTAGTGCCGCCAATTTTTGGACCGAGGGTTTAGAAGTTAATGTTATTGTGGCAGAAAGAAGATCGGATTAAAAGTGTGATCAACTAGGGACATAATAATCCAATTGACAGTAAAGATGGTGAGTCAACGGGATAGTGAGACGACAGAATGTATGAGTTGTTTGAGATCAAAAACGGACATAAAATCCAGACAGAAAATCCATTGTGTCTGTATTTTATGTCCGTTTTTGATTCCAAACAACTCATATAGGACATGTGAAAACTGATTGTAGGACATTATGGGATAGTGAAACAGTGGGTCATAGGGATATTGAGGGATAGTGAGTAGAGTGGAATAATGCAGTTAGATACCTTGCAGGGCAGGTAGGCGTGTGTGCCGAGCTGGGTGGTGATGTTGTTGGGCGCGGAGGGGTCAAAGTAGGGCCCCGTGTAGAGCCCCACGTAACGCTTGTGCACCCGCGACCCGCCCGCGCCCCCCGCCTCCCCGCACGACAACACTGCAACCACACAAACATTACACGTTATTATGTGCTGACGTCTGAAAAACATAAGAGAGACGGTTATTATGATAGAGTGTCACGTTTGCTTGTCTGCGTTTGTTTGTGGAAGGAGTATATAACTGTGTTTTGGTAAAATCATTGGCGTAACCTTATGGCTGCTACAGTATCCATTAATAATTTACAAATACAACACAAACACGAACAACCTTGCGATAAAGTAAGTCAAAAAATTCGGCTGAGATGATTGTAGGGTTCACTAAATAAGTAGGTACACATTTACTGTTGATTACTAGTTGATACAAGTAGTGTATAAGAAGAGCGCGCACGTCCGCACCCGGTAGCGGCCGGTAAGCAACTGACCCAATACGCGTTTGCACCGACACTACAATGATGAAACCCTAATAGGATGAAATGAGGTCTAAACTTTTGTAATCCATGAAGATGAAATCGCGGGCATAAGCTGGTAATTAAATAATATTTTTTTTCATAAACGATCAGTTTCGATTTAATTAGTAACCCCATCCTGACACAAGATATCAATGAAGCGGAGCCGAGTGTAAGTAGTGATACTGATGATTCTTAGTTTCTTAGGTACCTACTAATTAATTTGAAGATTGACATTGTTCCGTATCGTATCAATAATGCTTTGACTATAGTCAAAGTATCAATGCAAAATGACATTTTAGAAAAATGTTACGAAATCATTTAAAATTAAATTAAATCATTTAAAGGAAATCTTGAATAGTGTATGTACCTGTAAGATATTAATTTACAATAATTTGTATGTATAATACCCTAGTTGCTACACAGCAAAAATTTGTACTCCGGATAGGCAAAATATATCTGAACTTTAAAATAATATTGACACCAACTGTAATCCACTACATTTTGACAAATAAATGCATCTGAATGTGAAGTAAGTATTGTCTAATACGACTAGTGCGTCAATATCCATACACCTACAGGTCCGGGCCTGTCCGAGCCAGCTGCGGCCGGGCGGGACGGATCCCTTCATTTCCCCCGATATCCGGCGCCACATCCTGCGGGACCCAATAAAAACTAGATTCATTCCAGTCTCGGTCCCTCACACACTTCCCATCTACTTCGTTCTACATTATGATGAGATATCTTACTAATATTAAAAAGACAAAGTTTTGATTTTTGTACAGGGTGTAACAAAACACCCTAGTAATACTTAAGGGGGTGGTTTAGACTATCAAACTGAACATCTTTCACTATGGAGCCAACATCAAGAAAAAATAAAATAAATCAGCTGTCCCATACACTTAAGTCGAGTCGGTACCGCAGTTTTGTATGGGACCACCGATTTTTTATTATTTCTTGATGTTGGCTTCATAGTGAAAGTTGTTGTGTTTGATGGTCTGAAACATTGTAATAGGGTGTTTTGTGACACCTGTTTAGATGTTTTGATGTTTGTCAAGCATAAACGGCTGAAGGGATTTGGATGTCACGCAGATGGAATATGTTCTGGATTAACACATAGGATACTTTTTTAAAGTCCAAGCAGACGGAGATGCGAGCAATAGCTAGTCTACACTATATTGCATCTATATGCACCGATATTGCACTTATCCACCCTTCTGGATACGTTCTTGTCACAAGCCACAAGCATTGCCGAAAACCTCGGTGCGCTATATTTAGATTAAAACAGTTTAGACTCAAAACTATCTTTATGTAGTTCTAATATTTAGAGTACCCGATCCCCCGTGATGTGAAGATTCACATAACATTGCTTAGTATTGAGAAAAGATGTTTCTGTTGGTTCTAATGCCTGGTTTTGTACAACGCGTCTATGACTATGAGTTACTCTGAAAACGAATTTAACCAATATAAAAGGTGCAGTATCGCTACGTAGGAAGGTATTAGTGTAGAGAATATGCGGCCAGAAACTATGCACCACGTCTTTAAAAAATATATACATCTAAATAAAAATCAATTGCCGTATGTATGAAAGATCATCACTTGAGAACGGCTCGACCGATTTGGCTGATATTTGTAGTTATGGTTGTTTGTATCTATATAGTTGTCTTGTCATCATAATACCATACTGGCCTAGTTTATGGTACTTCAAATATGAGTAGATAATTTGAGGAGAAATGTCCAAATGTCCAAAAGTGGCCGTTACACGATGCTCGGCAGATTTTTTTAAATTTTGAACTTGCGCTTCAGGAAAGACAATCTAAATCGCAGCTGTCAATACTCAATACAAGTGGCTCAAATGGATCAGTATCCAGGGCCATTAAAGTTATTATTGAAAATAAAACACTGATTGATTTCGCGAGCTTTTTTCGAAAATTTCCTATGAGGCTTCTCACGCGTCATGCCGATTTTTCGTGACGGCATACGAGGCAATTTTACTGCCATGACCATGGCGCGCCAATAGACGTTTCACATAAAAAAGTACAATTTTCTATTCTGTGCTCTGAAGCCAATACAGAAAAAAAATTAAGAGACCTATAGGGCACAACAGTAACAATACCGTTATAATTTCAAATGGAAAACAATATATTAGTTCACAAACGATTGAACCGTAAAGATGCAACTACGTCACGTTAACGATGACCTGCAGCAGAGCGCGGGGGGGATGTAGGGGGTCCCAGCTTAGCGGCAGATTTACGAGTCAAATTCTTTCCATTAATTGCGTCTGGGATCGGATAAATGCCGCGCCCGCGGTCTCCCGCCACTGATTGACAGCGGCGCCGACTACGGGCTACGCGCTACGTACTTGCTACGTAATTGCTACGCCGTAGACACCTCGAATCGTAGCACGTGAGAGTGAACCAGGGCTGCCATCGCGGTAAATATTTGGTGATTGAACCGTTATGGGACTACGTACGAAACATAACTTTTGACACATTTGGTATTGCGCTAATCGCGGTACAGCCGTTAGAGCCGTTTTGACAGATCGCTCAGGCGTTATTGGCTACTACTAGTAATTGGATTGCAATGTGATTAGAACTGAAATTGGATAAGAATAGAACTTCGATGTTTTAACTTAGCGCAATCGGGCACCAGGAGGGAAGTGGCGGTAAATAAATCGCAACTGAACCATGATTGGACCGCATGCGAAGCTTAGCTTTTTACACCTTTGATATTGCGCTAATCGCGGTACGGTTCATGACAGCCGTTATAGTCGGGGAAATCTACGGATTTTTGTATTGAGTAGGTTACATAATTGCCCTTTTGGTGATCATTTGGAATATATAGTAGATACATTTGCTGGTATGCTGGAAGAAATATCTTTAGGAATAAGCTTGCCCTTTATACATTTATATCAATTTTAAGGTGCCGAAATATCGACTAACAGTAATATTAGTTCAAATACAATTTACTAAGTGTCTTTAATGCAATCTCATACCGTATTTTTCCTAGACTATTAGAGCCGTTTTGCCAGAAGGCTCAAACGTTAAAGGCTGTCAGTCACATAGTAAATAAGTCATGTTTATCGCGATACTGAATTAACAGTTGAATATAAATATAAGTAGTGTAACAGATATACAAAAAAATGTCATTGAATTATTGTAATTAGTGATAGTGTCACGATGCTTGCATGCGGAGTACATGTTGTGTGTGTTGCCATTGAGGAAGCTTGTAGCGGATATTATTTTCCATCTGTTGTCTTATATCTGAACTATAAAACGTACCTTCAGGACGATGAGTCAATGATGAAGTCACCAATGACTTAATATCTAGCCTGGAGGGCGATCGCAGTTATTTAAAACATCCGAGTTAAATCATAATCCAATTTCAGTTCTATTCACATTGCAATTCAACTGTGCTGGATTCCGTATCGCGCTAAACTTGACTTATTTACTAAGTGACTGACACCTTTAACGTCTGAGTCTTCTGTCAAAACGACTCTATTGGATGTCAAATGATTACCGCTATACCGAATGTGTTAAAAGTTATGATTCGCATGAGGTCCAATCACGGCTCAGTCACACCTTGGACACTGTCAGCTGATAGCTGTCATTTCATACAAATTGTAAAAATGGAAAAGGAGAGTTAATTATGTGCGATACTGAGTGAGTGCGAGCGAGACAGGAATACGCATTTGCTTAAGAGGTAGGCACGAAGGAACCAGAGGGGGGAGGTATAAAGTAGTCAGGAGGCAGGGAGTGTCCGTACTGTATGTAGTATACTAGATACTGTTTGATATACTGTGGCCCAGTGGAGATTTATTAAACGCGTTCGGTCTCCTGCACGGCTAGCATGCCACTCACGACAAAGCGTTTAAACGAGAAAAACGTCATGCGCGCTCTTTCCGGCATACGTAAAATAATAAAGGCGGAGGCACATCTCAATTTTTATCGTTTTTTCGGGGGTGGCAGGCGAGGCCTACTGTTTTGTGTTGTATCGATATATAATGATCGGTCGTTCGTCCGTGCGACAGTGCGACATGTCGCTTGTCCGACGCCGACGGCGTCGCGTCGTGTAATTAATTCGGTCGTTATGTAAATCCGGCGACAGTTCCGCTCCGTCCGGCCGCCGCTTAACATTCCGAAGCTGTAATTTTGAACCAATTATGTAAATTAATTACTTTGATGTTCATTAATTGGAACAAATTGTTGGTCCGCCCGTCCGTCTCCGCTCCGAGTGTTTCGCTTTAAATCTCAATAATAGAACAGCGCGGGGCTCCGGCACTGCCCCCCCGCGCCCCCGCGCCCCCGCGCCGCGGCGCACTGGGTAGCCCAGTCTTTTTACGGTTTGAGCCGGGACTAATTAATAATCTATATTTTCTTCCGGTTTAGTATTTAAGAGCCAATTTGAGCCCAGAAATATACCAAAAGGCTTTACCGTTATACTACATACAGCAAACATTGTGTTAATATTTTGGTCTACTTAAAAGGCTAATGTATTTACATTAGTGTTCTAAAATAAATACTTAATTTTTTAAATTTTAAAGCCTATTTTTTTATTGCTCGCTAATAATGTATATTGTTAAATCAAGTTAAAGAGATTAGATTTAACAATAGATGAGATTAAAGGCCTTCTGGGACATACAATTTTGATTTCTATGTTGAGTACCGATTTCTTTTTAAAATTTGTTTTCAGATAATCTTTTTGTCACTTAATGGTGCCGGTAACAGTTTACAAGTCTCAATCCTTATTACACCCTACCCCTCCTAACAAAACTCTGTAAAATAACTGGGCTATGGTGGCGGACTGGAGGAAATATTAATTATGTAGACAAGCTTGCTTCTTTGATTACACGAACAAACAAAATGAAAGGAAGGTGAATTAAAAATGTGATTGTTTGCCGCGATGTCAGTTGCAGTTGAGGCCGGGGGGTTGCAGAGAGGAGGGAAGGGAGGGGGGAGGGGGGGGGGATATTATCAGGGACAGTTTCTGTCTGTGTACAGCAATCAGTGCTGTGACAATCTCTAGTGATCGGTGCAAGTGACGCTCGCCGAGTCTATTGTTCTCAGCATCGCATCGCCCTCCGTAGTTCTGCTTGTTGAATACCTGTACTATATGTTACAGTGTTTATTAAAGAGCAAATTCTTACGTGAGGGCTTTGGAATTCTGATCCGCAAACTATTTGCGTGATGAATGTTCGAAATTTTAATCGGGAAACGTTTCAGATCTGTCGGGAAGTCCCGTGTCGGCTAATTTTTTTAGTAATTTTTTATTTGAATCAGGCAACAGTATCATGTAAAATTATCACGGGCCCGTATTATAAATACCTTAACCTAAAATACATAAAAAATATAATTATTTTAACACTTTACGTTTATGATTTATTATTATTATATTATTTATCACTCCCTAGGGTTTATTGTCCTTGCTTCCCTGAAGCGTCTAAACACGACTCCGGTAGGCCACACTTCAGGGAGCAGGAACGTCTTCAGGTGAGCGATGGGGACTTGGAGCTTGAAGGCCTTGAAGTCTGAAGTCTGTCGGCCTTGCAGACCTGCTCTCCAGTTCCCGTACCCTCACCGGGTGAGGCCCGCCGTCCTCAGTTTAGAACCTTATGGTAAGGTGACTTAGGATGTCATCCGCAGTCGTCTCTCTGAGAAGATGACAGAAGATGTAATACCTATTCCATTTCCATTCGAGAACTTTAGTAAACACCGAAAAGCTAACAGATACAAATGAACCGAATTTACGGTTTGAAACTTTAACTAGACCTTATAGTTCTGAAACTTTTGATGCGATGAGACAGTCAATGAATGAGTAACATTTGAATATTGTACACAACATTAGACAAGGACGGAGGTTCCATTTTCGAAACTTTCTCAACATTATTATTATTTAAGTTGACAGTCAGTTCATGAATGTGTCGCGCGTGTCAATAATATTGTGAAGTAATTAATATTGTTATCAGTGTTTGTATGAACACTGCGCTCTACAGAACAGTGTCGCGAGTGTCGGGGGCGCGGGTGTCACGCCGGCGCCGCTGTCGCTAGAGCGCGGAAACTTTCTCAATTTCCTCCGCACGTCGCAGTAGTACAGTAGTGGGAGCTACAGTCTCGGCACTGATCACCAACTCGAGCTCTGTTCCAACGGAGTAAAGTTACTTATTATCTGCTACGTCTCTGTGCTAGGTGTGGTGCTACGGCGCTACGGTGCTACGGCGTAGCATCACATCTACACTACTATTTACAGTGCGGGCAAGGTCGAACATCTAAACAATCATAAAACTGTAACAGCAGTGTGTCTGTACATTAAAGATATGTACAAAAAAAGATTACGATATGGTTTTTAGGTGTCCCTGACTCTAAATCAACCTTTTTAGAATTAGCGTTATAAGCCTTGCGTTTAGTTGAACACGTACAGTTGGTCCATACAAACTTCCTTAGCTTCCCGAACGCTGCCCAGCCGAGTTGGATTCGACGGTTGATCTCTTTCTTGAAGTTGGACCTACCTAACTGAATAGTTTGTTCCAGGTAAACATAATCGTCAAATTGGCACACACACATAAATAAATACAGAATAAATATCTTGGGCATTATGACAAATTATCTAGTCACATTCAAAGTAGCAAAATCTTGCCTGGACTTTTATTATGATGGTTGATGACTAAACAACGATATAGAATACATAAATATGGATACAGACATTAATGAGGCGGGTAAAAATATTCATATTCAACGTACAAATGTTAGTCCCTTACGGGATTCGTACCCGCGACCCTCGGCAAAGCAGGCAGGTTCACTACAGACTGGACTGAGCTATCGGGCCGTGTACTTGTACGAGGTGGCAATCACTCTCGGCATACACGCACACACACACACACACACACACGCACACATAGTTCCACTCGACAAAACGTCTCACACATGCGCACGTGACACACGACGACAATTATAAATATTTAAACGCGGCGGGTCTGTAGAGACAAAGCTCTCAAAAGAATAATAAACGTTTAGCGGTAATTAAGTCGCGGGAACGTGCTCCATATGTACGTTATGTTGTCTCGCTCACACGTGCGGCTGATCTGTACTGGGCTCTTTCTCACTCTCTCTACTGAATTATTACATCAGATTTGTATCTTACTGTATATTGTTAGAACGTATTGGAGTTACTTTGAATACAATGTAATATATAATAAGTTCAACACAATCATTATACTCATCTACACTTTCTATCAGTGAAATGAAGCCAAGCGCAAACCCATTATGAAAAAAAAATATCTTAATAACATCCGACATTTTACATAACTTTACCTTCCCTGTTTATTGGCAAATGATTGATTTGTATTTTTGTATTTAAATTTTAATTAATTACAAGGGGAAGGGATTACAGGCATAAGTTTATGTATGTATGTATTAATTATAAGTACAGATATTTAAAAATTCCTTTTATATTTCACGATGTCACAAAATATAAATACTTAGATTCCACATTAAATAACATTTATTTTTTATAAAACTACTACAAACAGCACCTATGTGCTGTGATAGCATGACAAGTGATGCGGTAAAACAGAAGTGTGTCTGTACATTGGACATATTTACAAAAAAAAAGATTACGATTATGGTTTTTAGGTGTCCCTGACTACAAATCAACCTTTTGTTAAATCGTTGATCTCTCTGTTTGTTTGTTTGTTCAAAAATCAAGCCAAAACTACTAAACTAATTTTGATGAAACTTTTTTCTTTGATAGCTTATAATTTGACTTAAAATTTGGAGTATAATTTGTGAGGACGAGATCGCGGGTAAACTCTAGTTTAGCTGCGAAACTTAGATTGATTTACTTGCAAGAAACACCGCGTATAAGGTAGTACGGTAAAGGTAACAATATAAACAAACCAACAAGGGGTGCGGCGCGGTGACGTCACCCGTCTCCAGCTCGCGGAACTCAAGACACCAAACATACGGAGAGGAGAGGAGGCGTCGCGTTACCCGCTGTTAATGTAACTATTAGCATTCGCCGGCTTTCCTTCACTCTTGTGCGACTCTGCTGCGAGGCAACCCGCTCTGTGCTTACACATTGCGGCGTCACCGTTTATTGCCGGTTATGATTCACGGGGCTTTCTTCCCTTTACGAGTAATATACAACAGTTTGATTCTTAAGTTTATCATTACTTATGCAAGGTGTCATAAAACACCCAGTGTTTAGACCAAAGGGTTATATCTCGAGGGGCTCAAATATATTTAAGCTACCTATTATAAAACTGTAAAAGAAGTGTGTCTGTCCGTAAAAGATATTTACAAGAAAAAGATTACGTTATGGGTTTTAGGTGTCTTTGACTCCAAATCAACAATTTTTGTATTTTTTGTCTGCCTGTTTTTTTGTTTGTTTGCTCGGGCATCACGCAAAAATTACAGAACCAATGTTGATGATTTTGTTGAAAGCTTAATCTTGTACCTGTATAGTTTGTGCGGATGAAGTCGAGGGTAAAAGCTCGTTATAAATATAATCCTTTTCAGGACAATCAGGATATTCAACATTTCATTAGCAGTGCCTCAACTCTGTCCAGTGCGATAGGTGAACCCGTCGCTAATATTAATGGACAGTGGACTCAAAACACGCGACGAAATGGAAACATAGGCTCCTCGATGTTTTCTGTCACCAAAAAACCGGATATATTTTGTAGTTATTTGAAAATGTGTTTGGTACAAAATGGATAAAACCCTGAAGCAAGTAAATATAAGTGTGCTAATGATCACATTACATATCTATGTCGGATACAAAACATTCAGTTAATAAGTGAAACAAACTTCACAACTCCGTAGCCCGGGGGTGGCCAGAGAACACACTCCGCACAAACTATACACGACCAACTTCTGCACGATGGCAACGGCACGTTCCGCACCAGCCCTTGCATTACCAACACTATGTGCCGGTCATAGCGTCGAGAGTCGGCTGGTGCACGGACAACGTAGAGAATTGTCAAAGGGATCGAGTACGCGACATATTCCAGCTCGTCCCGCGGGCGCGCCGCTCCCCTGTGACTATTCATTACTTGATATATTTCAAGCTGCGCGATACGAGTCTCAATATTATTAATATATCAATATGACATTCTAGACACTGAGGAAATATTGAGCAAAGATTCAATATGTTATGATCAATGTCGGAGTTTGTTAGCACGGATTAAGTTACTGCATCTTAGATCGGTCATAGGAGGGTTTGTTGGATTGTGTCGTATTGTTCGTTTGGATCGTTTATGTATCTATCTACATAAACTGTGGTAGTTTTAGAAAAAGTGTATGATTGTCTAGAATGAGCCTCACGCTTTTGCCGTATAAAAAAGGGGCCAACTTTCTTAGGTTGGTGTGCGTGAGGCGTCACACAAATTATGTGTTTGTGCGTGTATATGGATAGGGTTTAGAGGCTAGTGCTGGTTGCTAGCCCAGGGCCAGGTAATGACTAATCTATAGCAGAACCCGTAATTGATTTAATAAAAGAAGATAGGAGTAGTAAAATTAATGAGACAGAGAGATGGTTGGCAAACTCAAACGTACATGGTACACAAAGGGCATCAAAATATTTTCAAGAAAAAAAAGAAAAATATAGGGTGTTTTATTTTGGCTGGTCCTTTTTAGGAAGAAGTTAGTTAGACATTATGGCCCAAAACGTGTAATTTCTTTCGGAGTGATAAGACACTTAGTTACAACAATTAAAAGTTATTATGAAGCGTGCAAAAGTAATAAGGAAATACGATTTTCTAGTTTTGAGTGCACGAGATAAACGAGGGCTAAAATTATTTAATATTTGTAATAATAAAAGATCAATAATACTGTTTATTCAGTTATTCAAGCAACAGATGGAAATAGCAGCAAAATGCAAAATTAGTATGAAAAGCCGCTAAACGAAACATGGTGACACATATAAAAAAATGTTCTATATTAAACCCCCTTTCAAACATAGTATGCCACTAATGGGGGGCTCTTGGACCACTCCTGCCCACTGTCCTGTTTCTGTACCTCTATCTAACCCTGACAAACTTGGAAACATATGTAAATATAAGAATGCGGAATCTAATGCTCAGAAATATAAATAACATTTCCAGAGAGAGCACTCCACTCCGCTCAGCGCCTCAGCTCCGCGACGATGCGACGATTGTGTGTTTCAACCATATGAATAAATATCGAACGAAATATAGAACGAAACAAGCGGCCGCCGCGCTGTGTCGTTGGTACACTCACGCATAGCGTGCGTTAGAGGAAGTACGGATAGGTGCACTACTCAGCCGGGGTATGTGTGTACCAGTTGATATTACTTGTTCGTACGTCCTCTAAGGTGCATCGACAGCGGCTGCTTTTTTATGAAATTTTCGTTCTCTGGCGATGTTTATACACGTAATGTAGAAAAAGTGCCATCGCGGCACTCTGTGTTGCGACCGCGGCGGGGAGGGGTACGGGGGGAGGGGGTGGCAATCAAATATGCACTTTAGTAAAAATGTAAAGCAGCATAATATAGTATGCAGAGCGCGCCTGCGTCACACCATCACACCACCGCCGCCGCGGCTCTGTGCTGTGTCGCGAGCCGCGGTGCACCGTGCGGGACACTCTGCAACCCTCCGTGTACATACATCAAGAAGTATACAAGGTGTTACAAATGAAAAAATAAACATTTAAAACTTTTAAGGGGGTTGTCTAGCCATCAAACTAAACAACTATTACTATAGGACCAAAGTCGAAATCGCGAAAAAAAAAACAACCGTCCCATATTTAGCTCGAGTAGATTTTTAGTTTAGTATGGAACATCAGATATTTTTTTTTTCGCGATTTTGTTATTGGTCCCATAGTGAAAGTTGAAGAATTCCGTTTAGATTGATGGACTAAACTAAACATCCCCCTATAAATTTTTAATGTTAATTTTTACTATTATTACTCCTTGTACAAATCAAGAAGTGTACGAAAAGCAAAGCAACAGGAAATGTGCTCCAGGTATCATCCATTTTTAATCACTTTAATCTGCCTCGGTGGTCTAACGGTTAAAAGCATTGGGCTCTTGACACGGAGGTCGTGGGTTCGATTCTCACGGGGTGCACCTGTTGCAAATGCAAATGTTACTTTATGCGCTTTTCCCCAGTATTATCAACGAAAACAAACATATCTAGTGAAACAACAACAGACATACATTCAGATTATATTGCTTTCTAAAATAGCAGTGGATACATCTCTTATAAATAAATCTCTCTTATCTCTAGAGCAAACCCATTTTTAATTAAAAAATATATATATAAAAAATTCTCGGTTACGGTGCTTGTAACAAAACTCGGTTTGACCGATTCTTATGAAATTTTGTGTGTAAATTCAGTAGGTCTGAGAATAGGTCGTAAAGTATATTTCAGTGGGCTGCGCGAAAGAAGTCGCGGGCAAAAGCTAGTTATTATTAAAAACAAATGTAAAGCTAATAATTATTTTCCGGTTGTCTGGAAGAAATCACTTTTAGTGATACCGCCTTTTGTATCCAAATAAAGAATATTTATCTTATATTATCTTATTTTCCTTAAATCTTTCAATTCAATTCAATTCAATTATAACTTTATGGCACACCAAACAAAACATTAATTTAATTTACAGTTCTATCAAAGACTAACAAAACCCCAATTAAAAGGGAGAACAATGAAGTAAACACGGTCTCTTCCAGAAATACAGTTCCAAAATAAAAGGGAAACCCCTCAATAAGCGCTACGAACCTCTCCAATACGAGTTTGTTCATATTTTGTGAAAACAAGGTAGTTTGCTACGCGAGTGCTACGCGGCCGCTACGAGCCGCTACGCGCCGCTACGGGCTACGAGAGCTTGTTAGCGCTTAGTTTTATTCAGTCGGACCGGAGCGTCTTTTGCCTTTGTGTGCAGTCCCTTGCCACAGTGAATACATAATAATACAAATATGCACTTTGTTGCACTGGAAATAATGTTCGAATTGGGTTTGCTCGCGGTTTAGCATAAACAGTACAGGTAGGTTGTGTATTATATATATCTGTAGAAGGCATTGGTAATGTGACGCGTTTTCATTAGTCGGCGCGTGTAGTGGGATTATAATACTCGTGTATTCAGTACTTCTAATTTCTTCTAACTCTTGTGTGTCTTTTCAGAATGAGGTTACAAATGACCACCTTGAAAGGGATTATGGTCGTGATTATGTATGTATGTAATCACTTGCATAGATTTGCTAGACACTGTGACACTGTAATGTTGTAGGTAGATTGCAATGTTGTCACATTGTTTTCGACGGTTATTGCGTATAATTTACGAAATGGATCTGAATTGTACAAATCTATTTTCATAACATCAGTAGCTTTAACGTGGCGTTAAAGTTGTTTACTTTAAGAAAAGTGGAAATGTAGAGGAAGAAAAGAAAATAATGTTCAAGTAAACAATTCGTTGTATGTCGGACGCAGGCGAGGCGAGGCGAGGCGAGGCGAGGCGAGGCGTGACGGCGCAGAGTGACGAGGGGTCACCCTCGCGTCGCCGGCGTCGCTCGAGCGTGGATGCACGGGGTTGTTACCGACGTACCATAAGGTAAGAAACTGAGGAAAAACTCTCAGATTGAGGAAAAACGTAAAGGTGAAGATATCTTAACGATAAAACAAAGATTGTATTATCGTTAAGATATCTCTTCACATTTGATATGAGCTGTTTTAAATACAATATTATGTATTTATTTCTTATTCAATCCCATAGTTATAATCAAAAGAAATACAACAACATCTTCAAAGTTATATAAAAAAAAAAATATTTTTAGCAGGTAGGCTGCGCTGAGATCACCCTAACCAATTCTAGATTGTTTTACTTAGTTTTCGTTTCCAAACAGGAATGTACAAATACTTATTGCGGCCTGCATGCTACTAACATCATAGCTATTTTCAAGACCAATGCAACGGTCCTGCAAATTGATATTTATGCTACGGATCAATCTCCCATAGCATAAATGCCAATAGTAATATGCATTGAATGACAAGACAGGAAAACGAAGCGGAAATCTTCCTTAGAATAGAGTTCGATTTCAAGTATCGAACAAATTAAAATGGGCATTGGGTTCTAAACCCTGTATCTGCTAATGACTGCAGGGCGTTACTATGATAGGACAGGTCGAACGTCGATATGTACATTGTGCACGTATCACACGCGAGTGTTATCAGTGACACAATCTAGTGAACGACTTGACTACACGCGCTGTCTGTGATACATCAAGTGTCGCACGCACGCACGCTCGCGTAGTGTAGTGTAGTGTAGTGTAGTGTAGTGTAGTGTAGTGTAGTGTAGTGTAGTAAGAACCACCAGTGTTGCAGATGTTAATATTATAGGTACTTAGATGTGAAGCGCAATGAGCGGTGACTGTTCGCAGGACCAACATAACATCTTACTTTTTTTTTTATTTATTCGGTATTGCAAACAGTCAAATATAAACTTATAAACAAGCACTGTAACAAATAGACCTACTTAAATACTACCTACCTACGACCTACTTTAATATTATTACGTTATTTGTGAATGATAGGAAAGTAAGATGTACGATTGTGCCCAGTTATACAAAGAATGTTGTATTGTATTCTATTTTATTGTGCTACTTTTCCTGAGTCATTCAGGCTTATACACGCCCCACTGCAGGCTTTGTTTTACGTTGAAACTTGAGAGGGAATATGCCATACTTTCATCATATATACTCGTCGATTTTTTTTACACTTTCCAAGCTTTTAGGGATAGTTCAGACCATCAAACTGAACAACTTTTACTATGAAAGCATTACAAAAGTTTTTAATAAATCGCCCCGTATATCTATATTATTAAGCACATAGCGGATATAAATAAATATTTAGCAAAGAAACGTGAGTTACATTTCTGTGTCCAGTGTTTAAAGTGGGAGTCACTTCAACAGGCTTTGTTTAAATAACAGCGCTATTAATAGAGAGAGGTTAGAGCAGATATAAATAGAGTCACATCCGCTTCCGCTCGGCTCTCAGACAAATGAGCCGGATAACAGACGGATGTAATGAAGAGCGGGACATTGTGGCGGCGCGGTGCGGCGCGAACCTGCCCGCTGCCGCTGAGCTGAATGTGTCGAGCTCGGAAGGGATAATATTGATAGATTATTTCTGTCCAAATTAATTATAATATTTCCAACTTAGCATCTAAACTATTATAAAACTGTAACAGAAGTGTGTCTGTACATTTAAGATTTACAATTATAAGAAAAAGATTGCTTTTAGGTGGTTTTAAGGTATCCCTGACTCCAAATCAACCTTTCTTTTTAAATTTTTCTATCTGTTTGATTATTTGTTTGTTTGTAACAGTATCTCCCAAAAACTACTGACCGATTTTGAAGAAACTTTTTTGTTTTAAACATAGCTAATGATTTGACTGTGATTTTGATCTTTTTTTTTATTGCTGATGGGTTTGCTCTTGATCTGGTATATAATTTTTACAAAGTCGCGGGTAAATTCTAGCTTATAATATAATTTTTATGTATTCTGGAGCCTCCTTCTAGTCATTTATTAAACAAGTCTAGACTACATCTGGGAATTATATTGGCACTAGATAATCTTTGAAATGATGTTTCATATGTTTTAAAGATCACATTAGTTTAATTAATAATTCTATTGGAATGTAAGTACAACAGTTACAATGGGTAAAAAATATATATACAAATATAGAATATTGAGACTAAAATGTAAAATATGTACAAATTTACAATCTTAATAGTAGGTGAGTATAATATACAGATATGCAGGGGGCCACCGCACAGTCGAATGCATTTTCTATCTATCTTACGACAGATAGAAAATGCATTCGAGGTCGCTATCGAGAGCGAGCGTTACCTCGCTGTATCGCAATGCTGATTCGTTGCCAGAGGTATGCCCCAGCCCTGTTGTCCCCCGAGACCTCCAACAGGCGCGACGACTACTCCTTAAAGAGTTGAGTTCAAAATCTTAGTAAACCAAGCAAGCGGCATAATCAATAAATTCGTAAACGAAACATAACTGAAACACACTCGCTACACTGCTGCGGTGTGCTGCGACATCGCGGTCGCGGTCGCGTCGACACTGATTTGTTCTCGACATTGCTTTTCATTTATCTCTATTTGCATGTATATTAATATTTGACATTAAACACCCAACATCTTATTCTTCAAGCACTAATAAAAAACAAAATGAACAATCGCATGTAAAATGTTAGCACTCCAAAATGGCATGTTTACCGTCAGCGAGATGGCGCAATACTAAATTGAGAACAATCACGAATAACTAGCGTGAGTAAGTCAAAAATATGAAAATCCTTAACCTAGACTCCTCTACCTGCAGTCTTTCATAAGTTATATGGCAAGATTGACGAAGCTAGACGAATGCGTCGAGAAAAATTGCAACCAGGTAAGGCCGCTAAACCCTATCCATATATATGCACACTGAAATAATGTGTATGACGCCTCACGTACACCAATCTAAGAAAGTTGGCCCATTTTGTTTTATACGGTACAAGCGTGAGGCTCAATTTAGACATATACTTTATCTAAGCCTGTAGTGTAGGCGCATGAGTACTGTAGGGCTAGCCCCCGCTAGCATCTTTCTTACACTTGGCGCGTATCAGAGCGAGAGAAAAGACACGCAGGCAGACGGCAAGGGAAGTCAGCCGGAGTCCGGAGTGTCGCACGTCCGGCGCGCGCGCCCTCAGCTGCTATTGTCTACATTTTATTTAAACTCCCCTCCCCTCCCCGCCCTGCATCCTCCCCCGGCCGCGCCCGCTCGTGAGAGGCGGCAATTTCCTGAGTCAGCTGCCGCTCTATTTTCTTTGTCCGCACTAATTGTCATTAGACACGCGCTCCGCTAATGCGCCACATAAACACTCCGCTCGCGCACGACAGTGCGGGCGAGCGGTCGTGCTGTCATGCGGTCATACGGTCTTACCACCTTGTTCACTATCGTGGTGGTATCATTATTTTTAACCGACTTCAAAAAAAGGAGGAGTTTTTCAATTAGACCGTATATATATATATTTTTTTTTATAGTTCGCGATCAAAATAGTAATGTGATGATACCGCATAGAATAGAATAGAATAGAAAAATTTATTTTATGGCATAGCCTCACATCGCGACTGAACAATTTTTCTTTCAGAAGGGCCATGAGATCTCCTTCAACCGTTTATTTGATTGTACTGCTCAAGAAAGGACTATACACAATGTTCAAGCAAAATTTATAAAACATAATGGTGAGTATTCCGCGATATGGAAAGTTGAAAGGAAAAGTAAAAGTTATTTTTGAATGTCACACATTCTAATCCGCACTAGTGTATGACGTAAAATCATTGAATTGAAATTTTTGAAATCGACACCTGTGACGTATTATATATACAATGAGTGCTTTGACCCACTCGTATTTAATCTCACTACTCAAAAGTTTGACATTTATAATGTCATAGACGTCAACTGATTTTACTTTCGACATTCCGCTACCGCACACACGTTGCGTTATTTTGGCGATAAAATCTGGTTTTACTGTCACTATAAAATCATTCATTCGCTAAATTGAAACGTTTTCTGAGTGAAACGAAACGTTTCATGACACATTCGGATGATCTCAAAAATGTAGAAAAACGTAACCACTCGAGGTGAATATCTCATATTAGTCGACGGATTTCAAAGTCAGCGGTGACATTCAATTGCACTTTTGACCGATAACCTCTTCACTCCGCGCACCGCACGTTTGATATTCACAACCAAGTTCACAGATATGTACGAGTTCATAATTTAATTTAATGTTACTATTTTATGGATCTGTCGAATAAATTAATACCTAATAAAAAAAGTTTGGTTCTAGTCGTGTCAAAAAATGACGTCAAAAAGCTATCTTGAATAAAAAAATTTTTTTTTATTTGTGCTAGTCGTGACTTCAAATCATATTATTTGCAAATTCTTTCCTAACTCTAATTGGATAAAAGCACGACTGTATCTGTCATGTAAATATACATAATTGTTTAAGATTTGTTACGTTAACTTTCTTCAACGTTCAAGGTAATTGTGAGGTTAGCGGATTGTTATTATAATTAAGGAAGGGAAGCTATAATGGCTCGTTATTGATAATATGAAAATGTATCATTAGGCTTTTTTTTTATTTTTTCGAAACTGACAAATACAGTATTGCTCAGGGAGTACCTACTGCTTGTTACTGCGGACTAAAGACCACTGACGACAAAGCGCCCTGGTAGGTCTACCGAACCAGTGAAAGAACTGCCCAAGGGCAACCCCTAAGGGGTACTGAGTATGATGATAGGTCTGCACGAGTTGCAGCAGGTATTTGTATACAGGGTGTTAGGGAAAACAGTTGCATAACTTTAAGGTATCATTTTACCCATGATACTGAACAACTTTCCCTAAGAAACCTATAAGAAATTCGTTAAAATATTGGTAAATACAATCAGCTGATCGAAGTTTTGTATGAAAAGTTATTTTTTTTTCAAATTTCTTATAGGTTTCTTTGGAAAAGTTTTTCAGTAACATGTGTACAATCATTCCTTAAAGATGTGCAACTGTTAACTCTAACACCCTGTATAGTTCTGTGTACACAAGATACGAGGCTTGTGGTGAGGCTTTGTAAATAAATCTAAAATAAACATTGTACTCCAGAGACAATGGACAATAAAATTAATGTTAACATCACAATGGCGCCTCTCCGGGTTTTCATTGATACTCACAAACAATATGAAAACTAATGGAGGAATGAAGATGAAATAAGACAAATACTTCAAATCTACGACTATCATACCAAAAAAACATAAAATTACGACCATAATCACGGTAGGGGTGGACAGAAACTTTGCTACAAACTAACATCTGTAATTTTAAAATATACAGTTGTGGCACGGCACGGGTCACATTTAGTAATGAAGCTATTAACCCTGGAAACACTGCATAAGAAACCTTATCCCTTAGTTGCCTTACATTTACCTACGGGAAGAAACGGGGTGTTCTATTCAAAGCCAGAACCACACAGCTTAAACTAACAAAGTCATAAAATTTTCAGAATTACTTTTGCCAATAGCTACAACATACTTGTTAACAACAATATAAGTTGCCGACTAATCTATTATACCTATAACCTATTTGAGAAACGTAACTATACGTGATAGTTTCATCACATTAAAGTGAATTATGTAGGTACTGTATAGAGAACAAGTGAGCAATAAACCGTATTTCCAATATGAACGGGGGTGAACAGAGTGTCAAGAATAGCTACGTAATAAGGCCGCTCATGATGAGCACACAAGAGAGGCCGTCCCGGACCGGACCGGGCCGGATCAGACCGGACACGCGCTCATCCGGACGGCGATTATTTATTCATCAGTTCCGGCCGCGCGCTGTAAATAATGTCAATAATAAAGCGGCGCGCACACCGCACCACTAACTAGCCGCAATTATAAATTCCGCTTTATTGCTCTGCTGCTTTACTGGTCCCCCCTCACCCCTCCCACCCCGCGTCCCAGAGCATGGACGTATCCTCGGGCAGGATAGTAAATCTCGATCCCACAAACAAACTGATTCGGTAACTTAACCAGGAGTATCAAAAAGCAATTTTATTGGTATTGTCATTTAATTTTCGACTAAAGTTCAGTCTTTAATATCCATAATGAAATTGAACATGTTTATGTTACTAACTACACCAATACCTAAATTATATAGATAGGTGATTCACATAATGTATTGGTCTTCGAGACCTAGTAGAGAAGTCAGTGTGACCCTTACGCTAAAAAGTTTGGAGAACCTTGAACTAAACCTTACCACCGATTCTTAGCAAAGCTACCTGAAATATTTGCAACGAGCGTTCGTCCCTTCAGGAGTGAAGGGCGAAGAGTGCGAGGGGCGGGGGGCGGGGAGCGGGGAGCTACACGACGTTTTTATTTGAAGTATTTGTCAGAGATTCGCGTCACGCACCAGAGCGGATTCATTTCACGAACGGCCTTTTTATAATTTAATCTTATGCCTTGTTACAATCAAAATGATAAAAGGGCGCGCGACGCGACCGAATATTCATGAGGGTCGGCCGATGGATGCGGCGCGACACCGACACGACACCAACACGACACAGCGCGACTAATTGTAAACCAGTTTGCGATCGCGCTCGAGGTAATTCCATTCGGAAAATTGGTCTGTAAATAACGAATTTTGGTGAACACGTAGTAGTTTCACGTCCTTTAATGGACCGGACCCAATCAACCGACCGGCGCGCGGCTGCCACCGATATTAACTAAGAGACTTTAAATAATAACTAGTTATGAAATCAATGCGACACACTTTACCAATACTTACTAGCGTTAAGTGATGGTCCGTGGGATCCCACTGCAGGGCACGGGCTTTTCCCACTAATAATAAAACGGAACTTAACATCTTGGGACTACATCTAAGATACTTCTCATCCTGAGCATTGAAAAGGTTTCCATATGATACTCAAATAAGTGTCATCTCAGTTACTAAGTGTATTGAGAGGATTTTGAAGCTGACAACTTTGAATCCCCCTATGGAAGAGGAAAGGTGAACGGTTTTTCCAATGAAAAGGGCAGATTAACGGCCAGGCTAAGTGTGATACTTGGGGACCGGCCGTAGTCTAAGCGTTGTTAGTTGGACCTTGCATAATCATATCGAATATCTGTGATAATATCTCTAGTGCGATTCAGGTACTGCATTTAACTGTGAACCTTAAGAGTACTTCATTACGAGTAACGTGTGCCACATTGATACTCACTTGTATGGAGCATATTTGCAAAGGTGACTAGTAACGCCATCTATTAGCTTGATTGCCATATTATGCGCTGTTTTGGTCATTAAACATTATGATGCTATGTATCTGTGGTAAGCTCCCACATCCCTAACACAATTAAATGATTTGTGATAACAAGCATGATATGATAAATAACTGGGTTTGTAGTACTGCTAGCCGTAGCGCCGGGCCACTACCTGTCATACAGATACTGGGTACATGGAATAACTTTGACTATTGCCTCGGGAAATATGTATAAGTCGCATGCATACCTACATTTATGCCACAGCTTCATTCAGTTCGTATCTCAGAAAACTCTAAAGTTGTGTAGTCCACTTCACATTGATGGCAGCGTGTGAAACAAGCAACTATCGCACATGTACTGATAACATTAGAGTCATATCAGGTACCTTCCTCTGTAGATGGATGCAGATGTAGATGGATACAAGCTACCAAGAAAACTACAAATAGACATTTGTGAATATAGTATAAACATAAAAACACATAAAAAATGTAAAAAAGTATTTAAAAAACATTACCTAACAAACCACGATGTATAATGTAACTAATTAATTTTGTAACCCATATATTAAAAGCCACAACACGACTGTAATATGTTTATAAATCTATATATAAGGTCTAACAAAATCAGCTGAAATTAATTTAAGGGGATGATCAGACCATCAAACTGAGCAACTTTCTCTATGGGACCAATATCGAAATCGGAAAAAAAAAATCAGCTGTTTAAATGTATAACAATAATACGTATCTACCACTGAATCTGGCCCTGTTGTGCTGTGATGAGAGTGAGTCTGACCCACTCACATCACAGCACAGCGCTCTCAGGTGCGGTGCCGGGCGATGTGAGGTCAGTGAACTTACGCGCAGGACACGCGTTGACAGTTGGACATTGTTTTATTTTGGATGTGTAGTAGGCAGATATTGTACGTAGATAGCATTTTGCTTAAAAATTTGATTACCAATATTACCATTTCCCGCCACACATCAGTGGATGTTAAGACAATGGAATACCTACCTATTTTAAAAATTAAATGAATACTTGACAATTATTCTACTTAAGCGTGTTTGAAAATGGGTCCAATGGTATGGTAAGTAGGAGTAGGTAGGTAGGTACTACATACAATTTTGTACATTACACCTTTTTCACTGAACTTTATGTCACGTGTTTGGATGTGTCTTTGCACTTTGATTAAAACGTTACGTTTCTAACGTATTTATTAACATCACATGCGTACACTTCCCTGTCCGTTGTCTGAGCTCATGGTTGGTCGTCTTATCCGTACACTAATGTTTTTGCACGACCCCAAACATGGAAATCAAGTGGCGTAAGGTCAGGTCAGGCCCACCTCTGCCAATCCACCGAAGTCTGTACCTGTAGGTATCGTCCAAGTAGGTCGGAACACTACACTTGTCAATACACCATGCTGGTATAACATACCACGTACGTAACCCGACGCAAGAGGTTGAGGCGCGCGCGCGCGATTTCATATCGATAATCGATCTCTCGGCGCGGCGGCGGCAGCGCTACTGATCGTCAAAGCAAGGTCGCAATCGCAAGCGAGGGCGGCGGGGGTGGCGTTGAGTTCAAAGGAAGCCGCCGCGTGCCGTGCGGCCGTGCGGCGCGTGATTAGCAGAAGTGTAGAAGTAAACAAAACACAGGTCCTCATTCAGGGATGATACCCAAATATTAGTAGATCAGTGTAAATTATTATTTTAAAAATTTTTGATTTCGATATTGGTTCCATAGAGAAAGTTGTTCAGTTTGATGGTCTGATCATCCCCTTAAAATAGTTTCAGCTGATTTTGTTAGACGTTATATTTTTTTTTATGTACCTATCTATCTATTAAGCGCTATATTGAAAGCGACCTCATGTGTCGCACTTCATATAAACCCTGTGGTTTCTGAAATGCGGTTAATATTTATAAATAGTTATTATAAATTAATGTATTAAATAAACAAAAAAAAAGCATGACAATACTCCCCTTTACTAAAACACGCGCGCGGCTGGTTCTTGACTTGTTGGCTCTAGGCCACTAGATGGAAGTGATCGGACACGTCTCTCCGCATCTCACTGCAGGCATCGGCACGCGCTGACGTGACGCCAGCAACGCAAACACACGGGACATTATTATACGACACGACACTATTAATATAACATGACATAATGTGGTAGGTTTTCAGGAAATTACGCCGCATAATGTTTTGTTAGTCCCACATAGCGTTAAAATAAGTGGTATAATAATAATAGTTATAAGTACTCACATACAATACTAACAACTATCTCTAAGGGGGGGGGGGGGGGGGGGGGCAGAGTATAGTTGAGAATTCCAGGACAATATGTAATACTATGTAGTTCTCCAGAGTTGTTTAGCATATTGTATTCAAACAACGTGGGATAGTTCCGTCGAAGCTATCTGAATAGTAATTGAACCGACAGCGACACTATAGGAGCCTAGACACTGAGCGGTGTTGTAATTGTGAACAATCGAAATTGTTATTGTGAACAATCATCGAGCGTTCACAATTACAATTTCATTAAAAAAACCTAAAAATATAAACTCTTTTTATTCCCTTTTCATAAAACGTGAAACATTCAAACCGTGAATGCGGCCGAAACGAGGGTCCTTTAATAAGATAAGAGATTTTATTACGTAATTGGCGATAGGGGCTAATTTCCTCCTCCCCCCTTACCCCGCGGGGCAGCGGCAGCGGCCGGTCTAATCACAGCCAAACGTATGCAAATAAAGGTATCACGAGTGTGTAGGTACACGTATGTACAGTCAAGTCACGGAGAGCCGCTATGTTGTTAGGGTCCTGCGAGTGGAACAACAGAACCCTTCGTTGTATTTCATTAGAGCCGTGACATGGAGCCAGGGCTGCCGGTAGATAAGATATATTGACTCACGGGATACATACAGGTGTAAAAAAAATTCGGCAACAAATCAAACTGTATTTTTTCTGGTAATTCATCGCGTAATTTTAACATAGGTCATTTTTTTTATTCACAACCAGATTTTTTCAGCATTTATTTTTATAAAACCAAGACAGACAATATTTTACAAAACTCGAACGAAATATTAGCGTTCTTGCTCGAGCAAGAATCGTTCAGTCGACTGAATCGTAACGAATCTAAATTTGTATCCAATTTTACATGAGATTCCAGGATACATAGAGGATACAAACAGCCTTCAAATTATACAGTTTTTGTATTCAATTATACAATCTGGCAGCCCTGCACGGAGCCCTTCGGTCGATGTATCACGTAACAAACCGTCGCGTCCGGCGGGGGGCGCGGGGCGCGGGGCGCGGCGGGTCAGAGTCAGAGGTCGGGACGCGCGCCATAAAGCATTCTCCTCAGGCGTGATTCCGACTCGGACTTTTCCGGTTTTTATGATTTAATGCGGAGACCTAGATACACCTGCCTCCCCTTCCTACCCCCCGCACCCCGCACCCCGCGCGACAAACAGACGGCATGTGACCGGGACATCGGTCCCCGTGCTGCGCTTTTTATGCCTTATTCAATTTGTCTCAGTTTAAGACAGTTGGCTGCGGTCCAGCGCCGCTACATGTACACAGTGTAGTGTAATAGTTGGTGCTTTTTGATGTAGTGGAGCGAGTGACCGACCGAGCCTCACTCCACTGTGACCTGCATCGCGCTTGCTTACGAAGCAATACGTCGGTCGGTTCAGTGGGCACGGCGCCGGCATAAAAGAGTTACCGTTCTGGGTATGTATGCTGCACAGGATGTAACAAAACACATTTGTATATAATACTTAAGGGGGTGCTTTAGACCAATAAACTGAACAACTTTCACTATGGAGCCAAAACCGAGATAAATATCTTTTTAGTTGTACCTTGCAAAAATACCAAAAATAGACCAACCGTCTACCTTCGTCAATTTGTGGTGTGTGGGTTGAACTTAATGTTACACATGTAACTGATCGGGATCTTATTTGTATCTACATAATTGTATTTGTATTTGATCAGATCGAAATTAATACGTAAAGATGTAAGTGTTCTGTTTCATCGCATATCGCAGACACCTGTGCGCACAAATAGGAGGCTCAAAGCAAATAACATTTGTAAGTCATACGTGAATGTCATACAAGACGCGAGAGACTGGTGCCAATAGTATCGAGTCAATTGTTTTAGTTAATTCCATTGAGGGCAGGCGGGGACAGGGTGAGAGGCGCGGGGGATGAGGCCGAATGAACGTAATTCATTTACAGGAACATAGCTATGGAAAAATTTACAAATACGAGAGAGAAGATTCAAAAGGCAATTCAGTAGAATATTGAGTAAAAAGGATCGTTGGGCAATTACTCAGAGAGATGATAGACTCGGAACGAAGCGTGAGGGGTGGAGGGGGATTTTCGTGATCAGCGAGCAATAACCTGCAGCACGAGACGTATTTACAGGACACGTGTACGTGATTACAGTAACGTTTTGAGTTTCTTTGAATACTTTATTTATAGCATAGTATACGCTTACGTCACGAATATATTCTAAATTCTAAACTTATTCTATACCAACTCGATTAGTTCTGTGTAACCCTTGTGTAAAGTCTAAGGAGGAAGAAGCAGCTGAAGTGCACACATAAGCAGTTTTGATAACAAAATCATCCACTTACCATGGCTACAGCTGGGTTTCTCAATGGCTTTCAAACATGCAGTGTAACTATAAACTAATCAACTGAGCACATGTAATTGAGATTTTTTGTTACACTTCGTTAATATTCCCAACTATACATACCCGATAATATATACCGACATTCTGACCAGTGTGACAGATAGTGAGCCCATCACTGTAATGGACAGAAAGCAGAACAAACTACAAAAGCATTCAATTTGAAATATTATAATTGAAACTAAAGCCCGACCAGAAAATCCTCGCCATGTTGCGCCAAATTATTGGAACAATTTTTTTTGGTAACCGTTTTTGAGAACTCATAGTTACTTTACTCCATTCCAAATAGCAACGAAATTTTAAGGCTATTTTGCATTACAGAAACAGAGATTTGAAACACTTCCTCTCACTTATTCTTAGAACTGCTTTAGTAACGTTCAAGATATGTCAGATACTATATATTTCTGATAAATAAATTATATTTAATAATCAGAATTGGCCAGAAAGATAGGAAACGGAAAATCTTGTCGTCCTTATTTGGAATGAAGTATAGTTACTCATAAAGTTACTTTAACTTACAGAAATAGAGGAACTAACATAGATAACTAAGATGAACGGTTTTGGGAACTAATCGGCACGGTAAAAAATCGAGCTGTGTATAATTGTGAATCTAACGTGAAATCGCGGATAATTTAATGAAAAAGTGTTATTATATTTCTCAAAACTATCTACGATTTCACTTTACATTCACAATTATACACAGAGCTTGAATTTTTACCGTGCCGATAAGTTCCCAAATACGGTTTCATTTGACAACCAATGTCAGTTCCTCTATTCCTGTACTTTATTTATTTATTATTTATTCATTTATTCACAATATAAATTTACAGCGTCAGCCAAAACACTTATATGCTAGGTAGATATAATTAAGTAACAATTCTGCTTTCGATCTTTAACGCGTCGCGTTTTTTTCTTTTTCGTTTATGAGTAACTAGTAGCCATGAGTTGATATGATACTGTAGTTTACAGCACTTCCAGTGATTACTTTAACTTCGCGTCGATAACTGAACATTATGAAGATAGTCTAATGGTTATTTATGACTGTAGTTTAGGCGAAGTAAAGTATCGTACGTTCGTGTAGTATGACAAGTAATAGTGGAGGCATAAGTAGTAGGAGTTTACGAGCGGCCGGAACGCGCCACTATCGCGGCACTTAGCATATCTCCTCGATAAACACCAGCTACCCGCACGCGACCCCCGATATTAGACCTTAATGAGCACGATATACAGGCTACATTAGTGTACCGCCGTGGTCGAGGCGGTGGCGAGTCAGATCAGGTAGGCGGCAGTAATCGACCAAACTTGTGATAATGTTTGCACGTGAAGTACACAACACGGCGCGCTCGTTTGTGTGCATGTGTGTGTATATAGACACGCACCAGTTGGCAATGTGTTTGTTTCTAATAGAGTTGCCAAGCTGTCAATATTTTGACTATACAGAGTAAATTATATATCATTTTATATCACTGTGGATAACTTCAGCATGTCTTCTACTCATCAAACTGAACAACTTTCACTATGGAGCCAACTTCGAAAAAAAATCTGCTGTCCCATTCAAAACTGCAGTTCCTATTCGACTCAAATGGGACGTTTGTTTTATTTTTCGCCATTTCGAAGGTGGCTCCATAGTGAAAGTTGTTCAGTTTGATGAGTAGAATACATGCTGAAGTTATCTGCATTGATATAAAATTTACCCTGTATATAGGTTGACCTTAAAAATCTGTTGTACTATCGATAGTTAAAAGTAAGCAATAATATCGATATAATCTATAGATACATGATATGTTGTTATCAGCATCTGACCATCAAATCTGTCCTTGTAGAAATGAAACTGTGTACTTTAGCTGTTAGTTCTCCAAAAAGCAAATAAATAAATAAAGAAATAAAATAAGTATAACAATGATTTTAGAAATTATATTATTGGTAAAAAACCACGTCAGAGGCCGTAAGGCGGTCTGAAAAAACTCTGACACCAGGGCTCTGCCCACACGATAAGAAGAAGAATTTGTAAATAGGGAACCTCTATTTTTCTTGTGGAATCATCTTGTTAACTCCCCAGTTTCGAATATCGACATAATAGGCCACTATACTATTTAACAAACACCACACATCATAAATTTAACTTTGTTTTGACATTGGATATGACAGTATTCGTCAACTCTTTCAAAATTACTTTTACTTTGTTAGGTACATAACTTCTTCGAGTTCTTATACTTATACTTATCAGTTTGTTATTTTATATTGTCGCATCTTTTAAATAATATTTGTTAAAGTATCAACAACCTCATTAATGGCTCTGTTGGAATCGGATATCTTTCCAGACACAATAGATTTTTCCATTGTGTCTAGATTTATGACCGTTTTTGATACCAAACAACATAATTCAATCGATTATATTGAGATTTCTTGACTATCGATAGCCAAGTATCACTGCAACACTAGTCGCCAATAGTTGGCTGATAAACACGTACGCAACACGGCCGGTTAGTTCTCCTATAGGATCGCAATTACAGTCCGCGTGGCGCCATCTATTATTTATGTGTGACAACATTGACATGCGTGCGTAACGTTTGTCTCGTCAACTCAATTACATCTCATTACGATCTCTCACACGTAGCTCTACCGACACTGATGTCTGCCTTGCATTATTGAATCTGTCGTGTTACCGCCGTGTATTCTAAAAATATAGAATGAGACGTGTTACTTTGATAAGTTATATTATATGTAAAAAAAAATTACTGAACTCTGGGGAGATAAACCGTGTCGGTATACACGCATACAGAGATAAGTTGTATAACGCCTCACGCACACCAACCTAAAAAAGTTGTCCACTTTTGTTTCATACGGTAGAAGAGTGAGACCTTATCTAGACATTTATCTATCTATCTAATCTAAACTATTATAAAACTGTAGCAGAACGTTTGTCTGTACATTGAAGATATTAACAAAAAAAAAGTTACGATATGGTTTTTAGGTGTCCCTGATTCCATTTCACCAATTTTTGGATTTTTTGTCTTGCTGTTTGTTTGTGTGTTTTTTTGTTTGTTTGTTTATTTGTTTGTTTGTTTGTTTGAACGAGTATCACGCAAGAACTACTGAACCGATTTTGATGAAATTTTTTTTGTTTGATAGCTTATGATCTGACTTAAAATCTGGTATATAATTTATCTCGCTACGTTGACGGGAGCCGGAGATATAAACATATAACCGCAAGTGCAACCAATGTACGGTACCATTTCAATTTCAACTAAGTAACACTAATTAAAATTAAAAGACTTGTAATAAAGTAAGCTAATTCTGAAGACTGTTTGATTTATAAATAACGAAAATAACAATAAATTACAAAATAAATACCAATAATTATAAATTTTATCATTGTCCAGTGCTGATGACTGCACCGGTATAACATTGTTTTTCTTTTTGGCTATAAAATCTTTCAAACTCCATGGAGAAAACCTTTGCATAACAAAAAAAAACCTTAGTACTGGCCACAAGAAAACAAGATTCGAATTACAAATTTCTTGACATTTTGTAGAATTACAGTGCAAACAAAGCAGGAGTAATTATTAAAAAAAAAACTGCACGCCAATTTCAAACAAAGAGAATAATATCATGATTTCAAATCAGCAGCCGAAAGATGTCTAAAACTCGATTTTTAATTCGGAATGTTTTTATTTACGGTGTAATCACACAGTTACGCAAGACTGGATAATAGCTAATATTTTAAAGCAATTACAAGACAGGTAAGGAACTATTTTGAAATACCGTAAATTATTACTAAAATACAAACGAATTAATAAGGGTCGGTTTTTTATGCCGCCGATGCGATGTGCCGCCGTGCATTTTGCGCATTTTTCTACGGCGCTCCATACAAAACGAAGCTTAGTTTGAACATTTAGTAATTAAAGTAAAAAATGAATGGTTTTAAAACAATCTAGAAACCAATATCTGTGATTTCCTTTTAAATGTTTAGTTCTAAAGTTATCTTGACTCAAAGTTTGTAGTCCGTCCGTGTCGTGTGTCGTCCACCATTTGGGCTCTCTCTGAGGAACCTGCCACCGCCCTGCGGACTGTCGCTTGATATGAGCTTTACATAAATTAATGTAACATTCGGCAATAGCCGACTGCGTCCTTCCGGACGAAATTATTCGCTGGAATCCAGGCGCATACGTGCACCTCAGCCGTTGTTTCAAATGCACGCAAATTGACAGCGAGTGCTGACCAGGCGACGTTGCAGTGGAATGCGACCGTCACCGATTTTGCACGCATCTGACCGGATTGCAAGATGTATATGGTCCTTCTTATATGCAGACAGTTTTTTAAGGGTATGATCAGACCATCATACTGAACAACTTTCTGTATGGGACCAAAGTCAAAATCACGAAAAAAAATCAACTGTTCCATACAAAACTGCAATCCTACTCTACATATGTATGTGTATGGGGCAGAAGATTTTTTTTCGCGATATCGATGACAGTCCCATAGAGAAAGCTGTTTGATGGTCTGATCATCCTCTTAAAAAAGTGTCAGCATATTAAGTTAAATATATAAAAAATAAAGTAATATAATATATATAATGCGCCCCGACGCGTTCCGTTCAGTGATAATCATACTTAAAAAATAATTTTGTATCTGCCAGTACACTTGATTGTTTTCAATAATGAAAAATGCCATCACGAAGAAGAACTAATAATCTCACTAATATTATAAACGTGAAAGTTTGTGACGATGTTTGTAAAGTTGTAATGTTGTATGTTTGTGGCGCAATCACGCATAAACGGCTGAATGGATTTTGATGAAATTTGGCACGCAGATAGAATGTGTTCTGGATTAACATATAGGATACTTTTTATCCTAGCAATGGGTTCCTGTGGGATAAATTACAATGTTTTATCATGCTGAAACATGTACCACGTTTTTATTCTATGCTCACTAGCGCCAATTTGACGCTGACAGATGCATTTGTGTAGATTGCAGTGATAAAAATATATTTACTTTTTTCAACAGTTTTGACAACAGCTGTGTAGTATATTTGGTATATGGTTAGATTTTCGTGCATGAGGTGGAGGTTCGATTCTTGGTCGACAATGTTTTTTTTATTTTTTTTTAAATACATTCAACGACTAAATCCATTTTTCACCGGATTAGACAGAAGCAGTTAGGCTTGATATGTTAAGGGCCTGACCTTCAATCATAATAATATCTTGAGATCATATCAGATCTAATATTAGCGCAGGATGTTTTATTTTGGCTTTTTTCTAATTTTAATCCTACCATCCTACCAGGTATCTCACTAATATTAATATTATGTTTGTGGTTCTATCATCAACACAAAAAATTCGGTTTTACAGATTTGATTGTATAGGTACTTGGCGAATTGGAAAAATAATCTTCTTCTTATCGTGTCGACTTCAAATTCTGAACAAAGTCGCTAAATAGTAGCTTGCCTGAATCGGGCAACCGATACTGCACCGTCGCTAGCAGTCATGAGCTCCTCCTGCGTGCAGATGTTAGGGCACGCAGGGCACGATGTGAGATGGGCCATCGTTTGTGGAGTTCCACACAAGCAAGTCACATTTTGCGCATCCGAGTATCCCCACCTGACCATGTTGTCCTTACTGCGACCGACCTGGGTTCGAAGTCGGTTTAAAGACTTCCAGGTCGCCCAAGGCAAGTCATGTCTAGGCGTGAGGCTCTCAGACGGCGACACAAATGGAGTTGGGAGGGACACTTTTTGTCGCCATAGAGTACACCTTGCTTGCGCTGGGCCAGTATTCAGGGGGTCGACACACTTCATAAAGCTGCGTCGGCTTGGCAGCCTTTGCGGCGCAGGAATAAAGCCATGCATGGGATGTCGTGTGTCATCCACCCTTTGGGCTCTCTCTGAGGAACCTGCCACAGCCCTACTTACATCTGGGGGCGCTATGCCAGCCAGTGGGTAAAGCAACTGTACTGGAGCCGGTTTCAAGCAACCAGTTATAATCCGACACGTTTTGTTTAGTGCCGGTATCCACCAGCTTGGCGTGGGCAGATCGGCCCTACACAAAAAACAAATAAATAAATAACGCTCACAGGCACAAACATTATTTTAATTATCCCAAGCAAGCTTTATAGGCTTTTTATTGTGGAAACCATACAACAACGGCATAAACATATAACATCCAAGACCGAACCGGGACTCGAACCCAGGACTCTGGTTTGGCAGTCTGGCGTGGTAACCATTACACCAACCGGGTCGGCAAATACTAAAAATCCTCTTTCTTTTAACTTTTTCTAAAGTTGGTGTTCATAATTTTATCGTAGTATTGTTTTCATCTTAATAGATGGCGTTGCGTGTTTATTTGAAGCAAGTACCATACTCAATTCACGCTCAAGACATCTCAGATATTCAGTCTTACAGATTTGATTATATAGTTACTTACCGGCTGAATTAGAAAAATAATTAAATAAATAACGCTTACAGGAACATTGTTATGATTCCAAGCAAGCACTATAGGCTTTTTATTATAGAAACCATACAACAACGGCACAAACATTTATAACATCCATGACCGACCGGGGAACACAGGACCCTGGTTTGGCAGTCCGGCGACGTAACCATTACACCAACCGGGTCATCAAATATTAAAAATCAAGTGTTCAAAAATTTTATCGTAGTATTGTTTTCATCTTAATAGATGGCGTTGGGAGTTTTTTTAAAGCAAGTGTGCTACAATTATTAATTCTAAAACCTAGCTATAGCAAGAGCTTACAAATTTAGTTGATTATATTATCGTTGTAATACATCGTTGTAAGTATATTGATTGTCTGAGTCCAATCTGAGCCAATGCTACGGAATGATAACCTTATTTTACAGAAAGGACGAATTTTGTTGCAGTAATTCTTGCCAAATTTTTGTTTTGTTTGATTTTCGGTCTCAATTATGATTTTTTGAGGGCTTGTGCAACTTAACTATAGAACATCATCCTACCACAACGTATAAAAAGGTACCTACGTATCTAAAAGTTCCTTATAATATAACACCACAGGTCGGTAATGTAGCTACTTACATAATTGAAAATCTTTTTTAGCAAATTGACCATTAGCTTCCTAGAATATTATCGTTTTAGCTCTTGCCTTCACCATTTTACAGTAGCCCGCGTGGTAGAGTATCCTCTAACGCTTATACGTGAGTGGAGGTCTGTGACCCGCAGTGGGTCGTAAGATGATTATTATGCTGCTCGACATAAATAAAAAACTAATAAACGACGAACAGTAGAAAAATTAAAGTGATGGATCCAGTGAATGACTTTTAAATCTGATACCTACAGAATTACTTGGGGTACTTTCTGATTTTGATTTAGCTTAAGTTCATGACTTTCTTATCTTTTTATGGGAAATGGCAAGCCAGCAACACTTCGACACAATGGTATCTTTTGTATTGAACCCTACATATTATTTTCTTCATCCTTGAAAAACTTGGAAAATGAAGGAGGCAATAGCGTTCAGGGTAAGAAACCTGTAATGAATAACCATCTCTCAGGAGTCACATACGTTTACCCACCAAGACATCGCAGTCACACACTACAAATGTTCCATGGTTTCCTCCTCCTCTCCACACGCTCGGCAACCGGGATCTAGAGTGAGCTTTATCGTGCCTGTTGCGTAGTGCCCGGTGAGGGCTCCGACGATGGCACGAGCTTTGCTCCTGCTGTTGTTCAGTATGAACTGTGGGATTTGTGGTGTTATATTGCTATTATACTCTGACACCAGGGCTTTGCCCACACGAACAAATAATAACGATACGATAATAAGAAGATTGCTGATGAATTTCCTGCAGTGTTGCAGACCCGAGAGGCCAGAGCATTCTAGCCTGTGTCTTTTATCAGCCCATTCCTTAATCGCCATTCTAATGTTACATGCCAGGATTCCTAGACTTGGTTCGGACCATGACCTTCATGACCTTAGACGAGACATTAGACAAAATTACATGTCTACGCAGACGAAGTCGCGGGCAAAAGCTAGTACTATTATAAAACTGTAACAGAAGTGTGTCTGTACATTGAAGATATTAACAAAAAATTAGTTACGATATGGTTTTTAGGTATCCCTGATTCCATATCACCAATTTTTGGATTTTTTGTCTGTCTGTTTGTTTGTGTGTTTGTTTGTTTGAACGAGCATCACGCAAAAACTAATGAACCGATTTTGATGAAACTTTTTTTGTTTGATAGCTTATGATCTGACTTAAAATCTGATATATAATTTGTGCGAACGAAGTCGCGGGTTAACGCTCGTGTTTTATAAAAAGCGTGTTCATTTAGAAAAAATTGTTGGACGTGTGTTTTTTAGTCGATCCCCTAATTTTAGGAAGCAAATTGTTGATTCATTAAAAAGATTATGATGGCTTATTAAAGCCATCAAAACGTCGTCTTTCATATTAATGAAAGACGACGTTTTGATACTTTGAAGTCAACGTCTTTTTGAACAGTCAATGGGAGTCGCGTGGCTAGAGGTCTCTCGAGTAGACGTCTTTCGTTCGGCTCGCAATTTAGATAGCCACGCGGCTCCGCCATTTTATGACGGTTTCGGGTGTGTGTTTTTGTTTAAAAACAGGGCTTTGAGATCGCCATATCAATTACCGTACAATGAACGTTAACTTGAATTATAATAATATCTTCAACACTTGATACTGGCGAAATCCTTAAGGAAACGCCATTTAATAAAAATAGAATAGAATAGAACAGTCAATGTTCGTTGATGTTTTAGAGAGGTTTATGTACAATAAACGAATACTTTCAGTGCTATGGCGTATTTATTGGTAGTGAACAATTTATCCATTGACAACACTACCTTTCAAATATAATGCAAACCGTAAACAAACAGCTCTTTTTACCGTCAATGTTTTTCTAAACTTTTAATATTGCCATCTACGGATTTTTCGTTGCATTAGTCTCGTAAAACGCCTCATTAAAATAAAATTGTACACGAGTTTTTACCGCGTCTTAATTGTTTATGACCCGAATGTTTAATTTTAGTTGAATTAATAATGCATAACTCTCAAAAACTGAACAACTTTCTCTATGGGACCAAAGTAGAAACCGCAACACAAGAAATCTGTTGTTCCATACGAAACTGCAATCCTTATCGACCTAAATATATGGGACAGGTTTGTTTCCGCTATTTCGATATTGGTCTGATAGACAAAATTGTTCAGTTTGATGATCTGATCATCCTCCTGAAAAACTGTCAGCATATTGAGTTGGAACCTGTATACATGGGGTATAATTAAATGCGTTACATATCGAACAGGGTGCTTCAGGCCGTCAAACTGAACAACTTTTGCTTTAAAACCAACCAAAAATACGGAAAAAAAGTCTTCTGTTCCATAGAAAATGTCAATAGCTGCTTGACTAAAATGAACTGACTTGAATAAAATGTATGAAACAGCAGTTTTTTTTTTGCGTTTTCATTGTTAGTTCCGTAGTAAAACTTGTTCAGTTTGATGGTCTAAAGCTCCCCATAAAGTATGTAACACATTTAAGTTTACATTATGTATACAGAACACAAGTAAACACACACATTGTTTCCCGTAACGTTCGCAACAATGTAGGTAATAGATGGTCTCGTGGACAAACGAGCTGTAATTTGTAAGAAAACAAAAGGCAGTTTTATTACACACGGCATTATATCGACTTCGGCTCGCAAGCGGAAATATCAAACGAAAGGTAACCTAAATTACCTCACCCCCTTGCCTCCTTACGCTACCCCTCGCCCGCCCAACATAAACAGCCCAATAAGATCGAAGGGAATTAACAGAGTACAAGTAAGAGTGAACCTAATTCCCTATTTATTAAAGGTTACCAGTTAAGTACGGTCGGCACACACTCGTGTTGTGTTGTGCTTGATCGAGGATCAAAGGGCAGTACAGTGATACACCCATCTCGTGAAGGTTATGTTGTACCTACAGGGTGTTACAGAAAGGTGTCTTCATATTTCAAGAATTGGTTTAGATTATCTAACTGAACAACTTTCACTTTGGAGTCATTAAGTAAGGCAATCTCTACTTAGTTTTGTATGAAACAGCTGATTTGGCGTTACGGTTCAGTTAGTTTCAGTTCAATGGTCTTAAACCTATTCCTTTCTTTACAACCTATACCAAGTCTAGTAAATTCAACAGCAAAAATCAATGAATTTAAGCGAAATTCAAACTGAAATTTACCACGAACAAATCGATAATTATTTTACGAAGATAAAAATGTAACGTGAAAGAGCTTCAAATAAACTTTCTTATACCAATAAAATTTGTAACACGAATAAAATATCAGATAATATAGTAATTTTGAAAGTGACAATTTCGTCATCATTTACTTTTGACTGTAAAACAAAGTAGTATTGAAAGTGAGAGGGTGTGAAATGAACAATGTTTTGAATGATTTACTATTCACAAACAACACATTCAAAATATTGTTTTAATAGTTTAATACTCAGTTAATTATATCATCATAATTATAACTTTGTTAGTAAACACGGCGACACATCGAGTTGTTCATTTATTGTTAATAGGATAAAGAACAATGTCTTATTCAAGGTAACGTTAAACAAGTATTGGTAAGTAATCGTATTATTTATCATTATCCAAATAACCTATAACCTATTATTTATAAATTATTTTCCACGCGATGTTATCGTTCGGTCGCGTGACAAATACAATCACTTGTAGATGCACTAACATGTTTGTTTGTTGGAGGTACAAGGATTACCAGGCGAGCATGGGCCAGTGGAAGGATTTTGAGACTTAGTCTGGTGGGAAGGTCAATCAAAAATTGTAATTTAGAAACTGCTCTGGTCATGAGAACTATATTTCCCATTTTTAAAATAATCAATATGAATCACGTCGTGTCGTTTCTTTCCCATTCGGGGAATATAGTCGTGAGCATATGCCATGCTATGCTAATTTCTCAAAATTTACTGACGACATGGGTGCTGACAGTTTGATGTGTACACTGAAAGTGTGAGCATAAGTAAAGCGACGACGCTCCTAGGATAGAGTCAGCATTTTCTTATCGGTGGAGGGATTAGCAGCTACACTGGTGGATAGTCAATGCGATGTTGTCAATATGATAACCTTATTGTAGTTCAGTAAGAAGGTACCCCCCTCTCCTCGCTCGTCCTTCGTGATTAACCTGCAATCGCTGAAGCTCACAACTGTATACGTAAGCTGTGGTAGTGGCTAGTGGCCGGTCGGTTGGCGTGAGATTTATCAATAACGGGCTAATGTCGCTCATAACTCTGACTAACAACTCGCCGGGCGGTGGTGGAGCATGAGGCAGGACGGGGGGGGGGGGGGGGGGGGGAGTGAGGTTTTGACTAGAGGAAGCGGTTTTTCAAACAATTTACATAACATTACTGCACCACGCCCATAGAACGTTAACACGTCATGTGTCGAATTCTGACGTACTGTGTTACCCTTACTGCTAGTGCTGCTATTTACATACATATTTGATGGTGGGAACTCGTGCGGACGAAGTCGCGGAAAAACTCAAGTTCTAAATAATTTGTGACCCACTTTTGTTATTTGTTCCAATGCGACCTAAATTGTTCATAATCATCATCAGCCTATAAACGTCCCACTGCAGGGCACATGTCTCCCCTCAGTGAGGGCGAATGGACATTAGTCCACCACGCGTGCCCAATGATGATTGGTAGACTTTACATACACATCAAAATTTTCTTCTTCAGTGTATGCAGGTTTCCTCACGATGTTTTCCTTCACCGTTTGAGAGCAGTCGATAACCACTGACTACAGGTAGTTAAAATGTGTCCAGCTCATACCGCCACCTCTTCCTGGCTTAAATTACATTTTATATACTCATAACAAATAACTATAATTATGTTAATCAATATTTAAAGAATTTAAAAGGTTTTACGAAACTGGGACTGTAGTGAAATGGATTTCTTGACCTGAAAATCGCTTCAACCATAAATTTTATCAACACCTTTACAGTCAAAAAAAATCTTTAACAAGCACACATACAAACCAATAAGAATAACAGAATTAATAGTTAAAGGCATAGCAATCAACGCAACGTAACTGATTGACAGATCAATCACTTCAGGTATAATGGCTGGTCAATGAGTCTGTCGACCTTTGTTCAATATCGGTTTATTAAAAGGGCAATAAATTGTGAGGTTCCCCGGCACGGCACGGCGCGGCACGGCACGGCACGGCACGGCACGGCACGGCACGGCCGCGACGCGACGGACGCCAGGTGAGTGAGGTAACCCCTCGCGGGACGACACGATGGACGAGGGATATTAATACACACTAATAGCGGTGAGAGGGTCGCAGTCTGTCACGATTTTATTTGAAAACGTTACTTAATTGGCTCATCTCTTTCCATTTTATAATCCAACATAATGGTTAAAGTGAGTGAACTACAAATACACTCTTTTAAAAATTTGGAGCAAAGTTTCTGATCAACCACGAAACAGATAGTGTCATGTATTATTGTAAAAAGTTATGTTTGAAATTGGCATTAACGTTTAGGTCTAAATCCAAGAAGCAGTTTAGAAAAATTTGCCGGAGTTTGGTTTAAGGGTAACCTCCCGCACCAAACTTTCCGTTCGGTATAAACGTGGCCACCAGAAAAGGTTGGGATGATTTATGGAAGTAAACCTTCATTACATGAAGTATTTACAATCGTATCAGACCTGATCGTGTAGAAAACCTAAATGTGCGTGAACCTGAAAACGTTGCCGTGTTTCAAATATAACTTCAATCAGTAATTCTGAAAATAATTTAATCACAAAAAATATTGTGTAATCAAAACAATTGGACCGTACAAAATTTGCCTTTGAATTTTTTTTACAAAAAGCTCGTAATCAAATTTCAAGTCGCGGTTCCGTGATCAAATAATTCGTGTAAAACGTAATATTTGCCGCGGGTCAGGCGCGCGCCTGCCTACTCTGTTGTCACTTTTTATTTGACAGAGCTGCAGGCGAGGGAAGGGGAGGGGTGACACCTGACGGGGTGGAGGGAGGGGGGCACCCGTGCGAATCAGCCGAATCATAGATCAAAAGATTCGTGAGAAACAGGGCTCGTCCACACGAAACAGCGCGGCTTTTTAGGGTTCCGTACCCAAAGGGTAAAAACGGGACCCTATTACTAAGCCTACGTTGTCGGTCCGTCAGTCCTACCTATTTAGGGCTGTATCTTTTGAACCGTAATAACCAGATAATTGAAATTTTCACAGAATTTGTGTTATTACGGCGGATTTGTTAATAAATAAAAATTTTTGGGGGTCCTCATACAATAAACAAGTTTTTATCAACGTTTTTTCTTCTCGCTCTATCGTAAAAACGGCAATACATCCAAGCGTCAAACTTGGTGTTATTTTCATGTGATTTTAGAGCAAAGTATAACAACAAATAAAAAAACCAGCCAAGTGTGAGTCGGTCTCGTCCCGGAGAAAAAAAATGTAGTTAGTTTGTAAGTTAATCAATATTGTGTGGTAGTGTGGTACGGAATTCTCGGTGCGCGAGTGCATTAAATATGATTCTTATTGGTTTTAGTGCTGTTCGATAGACTTAGTGCTATATTGCACCTTATTGAAAGAAGATAAAGTTTAGTATCAAAATACTTCTGATTGCTTTTATCTCCGGACGCAGCCTGTGACCGGGGGCGGAGAGGGAGGGGGGAGGGGGAAGTATATTAATGAAAACTGTCAAACTGGTGAAACGAATGAGTCTTCAATATTATTTATTTGTGCCTCGCGGGGGTTAACTTCACATTAATTCACAACGAATTTTATTCTGTCGTTAATTTCTGTCCTATTAACTGTTATTAATGCAATAAATGTGAAAGTTTATGACGATCAATGTTTGTATATTTGTGATTCAATCACTCAACGGCTGAATGGATTTGAATGAAATTGGGCATACCGATGGATATGTTTTGATTTAAAACAACGTTGTTTTTTTAAAGTCAGAGCTGTTGATGTCACGGTTCATTATATCAGCCATTAAACGTCCACTGTTGGACATAAGCCTCCCCCAAAATGGGGGGGATTTGCCATAATCGCCACGCTTGGGTGGCGGGTTGACGATCGCAGTTGGATCGAATCAATGTGTGTACTCAGAGGATGCTGCTGCCCATCCTCCGGTAGATCCCTTAGTCGCCTTTTACGACACCCACGGGAGTATGGAAAACAACGTTGTTTTTTAAAGTCAGAGCTGATGAAGTCACGGTTAAAAGTAAGTCATTCCTAAAGAGAATGGTACTGGTATCGGATGACAAATGGATTACAGTGTATATATATAGAGTTAAAGTGACTATTAGAATATATAATTTGAACTCAAAACCATATTCCCTAATGATTACCAGACATAATGAAGAATTTTATTTTATGTTTATTTTATTTTATGTTCCTTCAGACTTTGCATGACAATTTTTTGGCAAAGTACATAATTAATTATTATATACCTTATTATATACACATTACATTACTATATACCTTGCATTATTTTTTCACATCTATGATTACCATAGTTACTGTAAATAAGAATTTTAATTTAAACGTTACTTTACATTTATTTAATTCTGATGCTATAGCACAAATTCTCTCGTAGCTATATAAATACAAAGGCTATACATATACAACGTGTTGGAAGGCCGCAGTAATTGAAAACCATCATTCCGCTCCTATTATTACTAAGCCGCAAATTCAATACAAATCCAAAACTCTACGTAATTAAGCGGCCGGGGGGCGGGAGGGGTGGAGACGGAGAGGAGGGGGAGGTAGGGGGAGGTTCGTTACTCTTTACAGCCGGACGTAAAGTTTACGAGGCGCTAACTACGCGCCGAGCTCCAGCCTACACCCTGTATATATAATATTTTATTTATATTTTATAACATAATCATAAAACAGTAGGTTTTGCGTGACTGTGCATCGCGCTAATCACACTATATCTAAACTTACAAAAGAGTTCCGTGTTTGACTGACTGAATGACATACAATGCACTAACTTTTAACCCGCGACACCGTTCGCGTGAATTTGGGATATTCAAAAATCCTGACTTAGTCTACCCCTACATGCTCTGTAGAATACAATATTTCAGGTTTCTATCTTCAGTGGTTTAGGCTGTGCATTGTCTGTCAGTCAGTCACGGAACAGTTTTATAAGTATAGATAATAAATGCAAAAGTGTGTCTGTCTGCGTATGTTTGTTAACTTTTACAGTTAAATTATGCAGGGAGATAGTACGCATCTTAGAGATAGGCATAATTTAGGTAGTTCCTCTGATTGTTTGCAAAACTACTAAACCAATTATAAAGTAGGACAACAAACAACAATGTACAATCGGCTCACTCAGTCCTGCACTACTATAGGGTATTAGTGCACGACGACATTGATATCATTAGCATGCTTTTAAACTAAGAGTCTACCCATCAAACTGAACAACTTTTACTATGGGAGCAAACCGATCAGAGCAAAAATAAAACAGCTGTTCCATACTAAACTGCAATGCCTACTCGACTCAAATTTATGCAACAGCTGGTTTTTTTTTTGCTCCGATCGGTTTGCTCCCATAGTAAAAGTTGTTTAGTTTGATGGGCAGACTCTTAGTTTAAAAGGTTGCTAATGATATCAATTTCACCCACTGGGGTAGGCAGAGACAATAAATTGCCACCTACTATGATTCTAAATAACATCCCTAGATTCTTTAACATCCATCCACATGAAATTGAAAGTTTTAAAAAATATTTTCTATCTATGGTCTAAATTCAGTGGTCTGCGCGGACGAAGCCGCGGGCGTCACTTGTTTATATACTGTGTAGTACACAAGCCAGGATAGTATTATATAGCTCGTGTACATAAATACGACAGAGAGAATGTACGGCGTGGGGTACGGCGAAAAGAATGTTTGGTAGATAGCAAGTTAAAAAGAGAATAAGCTACAACATTTTACTTACTTTCATTTCGTACGTGGGTGGTCTTTTAGCGAGGCTGGCTGAAAGAGCTTAAAAGCAAGCTCTTTTGTTTTTGGATTATTTGATTATGGTTCTCTGCGGTGGGACGAATATGGGCTGATGGTTATGATTTTATGACACTTTTAAGATTTTGGTCTAGACTTTTAAACCGTTTCGTAAAGAAATTAAGGGATTTTCGGAGATATATCGTATTTTATGCGATAGACTTGACAGAGTTTAGGTTCTAATTTTAAGCACTTGGCTTTGGAACCTTCAAAGTTTTAAAGTGATGCGTTGCGTAAGGTAACACAATGTGAGGAACTTAACGAGTAGAAACCTACTGTGGGACAAAAAAGGCCTCCTCTTGCGAATAACGGTGAGAGGGAGTGGGCCATAGTCCACCACCGGGGCTGCTATATTACGTAAACAAAACTAAAAATGAACAGTTTATAAACTACAATTATTGTATGGACGGTGGATCAATAAGCATTAGATATTGAACAAGGTGCCTGTAAGTACCTACTTTATCTATTAACTGTTAGGGAACTGTGTCATGCTGCGACATACTTATCAGTTAATTACTCTAACGACTAGCTGAATGTTATTATGTCTTGAAGGCAGGTTATTATCACTAATAGATCTACTGATTCACGAGGAAGGTTTGTATATCCGTGTGAAGTCGGGGCGGGTCGCTAAATATTGACTTATTTTTAGACAAAATGTGGATTGCGTATATGAATACATTACCTTCCTTTGAGTCGCACAGTCGGGTAAATAAAGGGTTCTTCCTACTGGCTCAGTGTTCATATATCTAAAACTAGCTTTTGCATCGCGTGACTTCGTCTGCGTTGACATATTATGTACAACAGTATCTTTTGTGCCATATGTCATTCAAATCCATTCAGCCGTTTATCGATTAGATTGAGTCACACACATCTAAGCTTTGTCCCAAAAGTTTACATTTATTATCATCATCATCCTCCTCAGCGTATTAAATTAAATTATACAAAATGTATTTATTACACAAAAAACACATATCGTTACATTGTGGCTCGTGGACCTCAACACGGCACTGGACCAGTTCTAGAGGATTACAATTTGGTGCTACGGGTGACATGGTTATAACATTACAAGTTTAGCGTAAGTTTAACATAGTATTTAGGTATAAGTAAAAGACTACTAAAGGTGTGTGTGTGTGTGTGTGTGTGTGTGTGTGTGTGTGTGTGTGTGTGTGTGTGTGTGTGTGTGTGTGTGTGTGTGTGTGTGTGTGTGCAGTGCATGTTACCGATTAGTAGTTAAAAGGTGTTCAGTGTTATCGTATGTGAGTGTTTTGAGCCAGTTTGTTACGGTTTTTTTACATTTATATTTATTAGTTTATATATATAAACGTATAAACGGTACGTAAATACGGATTGGTAGATTTACGGAAAAATGAATGAAAACAGCATAATAGACAATTACAAAGGGCGAGCTTATCTCTAAAGAGATTTCTTCCATCTTCTTCGTCAGCGTATGGACATTTATTATATTAGTAGGATATTTTTTACTATTCTTGCAGGGGGTACTGTGTATAGGTGTCGAATGACATATGACATATTAGACAACCTAAAATACTCCAATAACGTTAAGAAAACTTAATGATATGTTATCTTAGAAATGTAATAATAGATTTTTGATTTTGATACTTTTATGTTATAATTTTGAATATCTTTATGTTGTATTCGTACGCCATCTACTATGGCAGGACGCAGAGATTCCATAAATAGATGATGATTATGATGATGTGTGAGCTAAACAGTAAGTTCAGAGAAGTCTTTGATAAGTCTACTGTAAGTGTCTACCTGCAGTATGTAAGTATGTACTTGGTCACGGTCACGTCTTTACCCCCGGTCACTATTCCCTACACCCCATAACCACTCTTTGCTTAACGCCCGCCCTTCACCTGTGCCCCCCTCCCCCCACCATAACCCCTCACACAACAATAAAACCACCGATTTACAATCGTTGCCAACCAACAATCAGAGTAAAGCTATTAAAGTCATAACAAATTATAACGTTACGAATAGAATAGAAGGCTGGCTCGGACGTGACGTGTGTTTATGTATTTGAAGCTATTTTCATCGACTTGTGAGTTTCTTTATGTAAGTTGGATTGTTATAAAAAGGTTCGTGAGTATTTTCAGAACACTATTGTCGCTAGTAGGTGCTACGACGTAGCACATTGCTACGGGCGTAGGCCAACTGTTCCCAGGTATTATACAGGATGTAACAAAATACCCTAGTAGTACTTAAGGAGGTGCTTCAAACCATCAAACTGAACTGCTTTCACTATGGAGCAAACTTCGAAATTCAGAAAAAATTAACAGCAATTTTATACAAAACTGCAGTACAACGTATAGGACAGCTGACTTATTTTTTCGATGTTGGCTCGATTATGAAAGATTTTAAGTTAAGTCAGCCTTCCCTTTAAATATTTCTAGGTTGTTTCGTTACAAGGCTGATGACGAAGATGCTCTCATTATATTCCAACCCGGACCCTTACAATTTAGTATCTATACCTTTCCGCAACGCGCCACTGACGCTTCCGGAAGGCAGCAAAGTAGTAAAGAGACCCCGTGTTTATTCGTGGTAAACAACTGGTAAATAGTTTATTATTTTACATTAAATATTACCCGGGAAACTTTCAAAAACTATATTAAAGTAGTTGAAGTTTACTAAGTACATGTAAGAACAAGATCCAGCCAGAGGTTGCGTTCTCGTCAATCCTAATTTAAATGTATACCCAGTTCTAGTAGTCTGCATTGACAATGGGTGAGAACACGGGGCGCATTAGTATGTACATACATTAGTGCGGGGGAGAACGGGGTGGAGGGGATACAAATTGGTTGCTAAAATGTTGTATCAAGATACGATTGTATAATTTAGAACAAACAAATTATTCGGTTCAAGCGGTTCGTACGCGCCTCGGCTTCGCTCTTAATACTTTAATTAATAAAATATCTGCTCTCGAAATCTGAGAACTTTGCGATTTATGTTCTGCGTAAAGTTGGTGTTATTATCCACCAGCACCTCCCCCGCGCCCCGCGCCCCGCGCCCCGCGCCCCGTGCCCCGCGCCCCGCACCTCAGCCGGCGCCGCTCTCTGAGCTAGTGTACGACGAGAAAAATAATTCCTCTCAATTCAATCTACGCAAGCTCAGACAGAGATTAACATTTCCTGAAGCTACTCGAAACCGTTTAATCATAGAATCAACCTTATGGCTTCACTGTTAAACAGGGATGGCCGTGCTGTCAACCGAATGTAGATCGCGTCGGTCATGCGTCAGACGTGAAATCAATCGATAAATAAAAGCAAATCATTTTAGGCGAGCAACCGTAGCGTAGGTTAGCATAGGTTCGCGTAGTTTAAATAATAGTCAACTGCGTAGGTACATCCGGAAGCATTATAAGTAGTAATTATAGTACTCAGTGATTATAAACTTACTGTAATAACAAGCTATCGCTCCCGACTCTCCGCATACAGTTTGAACTCTGAACAAGCTTTTACAAGCTCGTATGCTTACGTTATGTTTTAAAGGCATGTTAGTAGTATAAAATAATATGTCGATGAGTCGGTAACTAGAGATATTGTAAATAATTCGAATTGGGAATATTCACATTTCACTACAAGTGCCAACATTTTCGTCAGTGTGACAGGTATAGAACCCGCCGTCGCCGCCGCCGCCGCCGCCATACCTGGCCATGATTGACTACCGTCAATTAACTAAATATTAACCTATTTATATTTCAAATAATTACGAATTATCAAACCAATATAATTTTATTAATTACCTATTTTAACCGTAGAATGTTGTATGTTAATGAGACACTTACAAAATTTGTGACGAATCTTGTGTTTTGGGCAGCCAATGATTCTCCATTCTACATTAATTTTATGTATCTAATAATGTTAGCCGCTGCACAGTGAAAAATTTGTAAAAATAATGAGCAAAATGTAACTAAGCTATTGCTATTATATTATGTTATCGACACCAAATAGGTATTATACATGGAATCCATACGGAAATTGCGAGCTAGATTACTATTATTTCTGCAATATTAGTAAAAAAATCGACTGCCAGTATGAGTGTTTGTTTGTGTATGTGTGTATGAGTATGTACTCGTGTCGTGTGTAATGGAACGTGTATTACCTTTGATGAGGTGTGCGGCGAGCACGAGCGCGCAGGTGAGCACGTGCCGCCGCCACGCGCACGCGCGCCCACACATCGCCGCGCGCCTGCCGCTGCCGCTGCCGGCCCTGCCACGTGAAACACTACTTTACGTCACTACACATAAATTACACATTCAATTAATTATACAATAGTGATCTTTAGGCTGTAAAAAACAGTTTGCAGCATAAGAAATAAAAGTTATTTGCTATTTCAAACAAAACTGCAGCAAACCGACTCGACTCAAATGGACAGCAGATTATTTTCTTTCATCTTTGTCTCTATAATAATAGATGTTTGATGGTCTAAACCACCCCTTTGAATATTATTAATACTGTTTAAATGTTACACCCTGTATACGAGTAAGTATTACTTTGGAAGTCAGGATTGGGATGAAGGCGTTAAGACTACATAAGCAGAGTTGACTCTACCTGAGTTGCTGCATGTAATTCCACCGTACAAAAAACATGTATTTTATACTTATTTACGTAGAAGGCGTGGAAGTGGCAAAAATTGTAAGATAATTGATTTTGACATTCTCTGATTATTTCGGGCACTGTGCTTTAATCAGTGGCTTTTATAGTTATTATTAACTTAATATGTTGAGTTTGATATTAATTTAATCGGCTTAAATAAGAAGGTTATAAGATTCACCAGAATGTATTTTTTATTTTTTGCTGTAATTCCGATAGATCTTTGTTTTTTTTAATGCCTGTATAGTTTTCACTTTAATGGTGCTTTTAAAACTATTTACTACAAAAAACATGTATTTTATACTTATTTACGTAGAAGGCGTGGAAGTGGCAAAAATTATAAGATAAAATGCAGAAGTAATTTGATTGAGTACCTCCAAGCGCGTTTTTCTCGAAAGTACAAAACCGGGCTAGCTTTTTACGTTTTTAATTTCCGGCATAATGCCAGCCTTATGTTTACTATATTTATAATATAGAATATATGTGTAATAGGTAGTGCCATTAATTTAAAACCACTATATAATTAGTTTAACCAAGAACAATATTTATCTTCTTTGTTTGGTATCAATAGTTCTACGACCATGATCCGACATTTATATTTGTTTTTGTAATCTCCATAGAATTCCATTGGTCGTACGAAAAGTGAACTAGGTGTTTCACATGAGATTCAATAGAGTTTTACATCAAAAGCACGACGATAGTGTGCTGTCGCTTGTGTAGTACAACTATTATTATATGCTGAACAAAACAGCGGGTCGTTTGACGATAAAGATTGTCGTTCAGCGAGCTGGTAGATAGGTTGGAGCTAGGTATTGAAACAATTCTAGTCACCATTACAAGAAGAGTAAACGTTACATAAAGATTTAGTTCTCGTTTCTTGACATAGTTTTAGTATTTACAATCTATACTTATAAAAGTGTTCCGTGACTGACTAACTGATTGACTACTGACAGAGAACGCACAGCCTAAACCGCTGAAGATCATAATTATATATATAATATTCTCTAGAGGATGTAGAGGTGCACTAAGAAAGGATTTTTCTAAAATCGACCCCTTTAAGGGAACGGAAGGATGAAGTCGCGGGTTAAAAGCTTGTATTCTTATACTTAAAATGAAAGAAATATTGCTGTCTTAAGTTCTATCAATTCAAGTTAGGTAAATTCTCTTCCAAATATTTTAAAGATTCTGAAAATCTTTGCAACGAAATGTTACTTTAATAACTATTAAACTATCTTTAAACTACTAGTGCAAAGAAAAAAGTGTTGGGTGAACAAGAGATGCCGTTAGAAAACTGTTTACCTGGCAAACTTTTAATTATAATTTACGTATAAAATTGTGAAAACAATGAAATATGAAATTGAACAATAATAGATTTAACAATGTATCATCATAAATATCGCAATACAAATAAAATGACTATTATAAGTGATCTAACAAGGAATTACCAAACTAAAAATAAACGTTTATAACTTTTAAGACGGTTTTTTATACCATCAAACTAAACCAATTTCACTTTGGGACATTATCAGCTGTCCCATACATATAGCTCGAGTAGATTTGTAGCTTAGTATGAAACATCCGTTTTTTTTCGCGATTTCAATATTGGTCATATAGTAAAAGTTGTTCAGTTTGATGGTCTAAACCACCCCCTTAAATGTTTATTTGTGTTTTTGTAACACCTTGTATAAGCATAAGATTATTCTCACGACTATATTCGCACGAGGGGATACAGATATTCTATATATTCACAATTATTGTCGACATTATCATTAAATATCTTAAACCGAAAACTATAGCAGCGTGTGATAGGATAGAGGATCTTCGAAGCGTATACTTTGCCATCTCGGATCCGTCTCGTTGTTCTACCGTGTCGCGTGTCTGTGTCGCGTGTCGATATAGTGTCGTGTCGCGGCGCAGTAAGGCGGCTATTACTCGCGGCCGCGCGACGTCCGCTCCGCACGGCGCACGACCCACATAAATAACTGTTGTAAACGACCGCCGCTTGGGGGCGCCGCCGTGCACTGTTCGTTTTATTACTGATTTTGACATTCTCTGATTATTTCGGGCACTGTGCTTTAATCAGTGGCTTTTATAGTTATTATTAACTTAATATGTTGAGTTTGATATTAATTTAAGCGGCTTTAATAAGAAGGTTATAAGATTCACCAGAATGTATTTTTTATTTTTTGCTGTAATTCCGATAGATCTTTGTTTTTTTGAATGCTTATATAGTTTTCACTTTAATGGTGCTTTTAAAACTATTTACTACAAAATGTAAAACATAATAGCCCGTAATAACATAATAAATTAAAAATCAGCATTGACTATATTTTCAATAACACATTCATTATTTTTAGCACAGTCGGATAATAATAAACTAGGTAATTAAAATCTGTGAAATCGTGGCACTAATTATTTAGTCCTAATCTAAATTTCAGAACGTTGTCTAGACTAGTAGTAGGTAATGGTAATTAGATAATGATATAGAAGCGGTTTAACTTGACTATTGTCTGTGTAGTATAGTAAGGTACTATATAATTATTACATTTTAAGTGTACATATATAATCGTGCAATTTAAACGTCATAACGACTTTGGTAAAAGTAGTACCAAACCAAGAACGTACATTGTATACAGGGTGTAAACTTAAGGGTTTTACATACTTTAGTTAGGAGATGCTGTACACGATCAAACTGAACAATATTATCTTCGAACTCAACATCGAAATCGAAATGTGTTATTCCACAGAATATACCAATGGCTATTTGTTACACGACCCAAATATATGGATAACGTTTTTTTTATCTCGATTTTAATGTAAATTGCTCTCGAAGTGAAAGTTGTTCAATTTTATGGTCTTCTAGACGTCGAAACATCGCGCTATTAAGTTTACAGCTGTATTAGTGTGTGGGTAAATTTTATATTTTTATATAAAGTAGATACCTACACGTAGTAAATGTTTACATAAATAAGTAATAAATATCTTGGACATTGCCGCACAAATTATCTGGTCTCATTTGAAGTAGGTATCAGAATTTAGCCTGGATTTGTATAATGATAACAACGATATAAAATACATTATACAGGGTGAAATTGATATCATTAGCATCCTTTTAAACTAAGAGTCTACCCATCAAACTGAACAACTTTTACTATGGGGGCAAAACGATCGGAGCAAAAAAAAATCTGCTGTTCCATACTGAACTGCACCCGTTACCGCTGCCTAGTCGACTCAAATGTATGCAGCAGCTGATTTAATTTTGCTCCGATAGAATTGCTACTATACTAAAAGTTGTTCAGTTTGATGGGTAGACTCCTAGTTTAATAGGATGCTGATGATATGAATTTCACCCTGTATATATAGTACATATACTCACACACAAGCGGGGTTATATGAAACACATCTGTATCCCATTGGGGTAGGCAGAGACAACTGATCGCTATCGGCTACAATCCTGACACACCTCTCTTGCCTTTTCCACAGTCATTTTGATTCATTTCACACACCCTCGGATTCGGGTACCTACATAAGTATGTTCTGTTCCAAAGCATTCATTAGATAATTGATTACAAATTATGTTATTGCCATTAACATTATCTCCTACATGATATTACGATCACGAATCAAATGTTCTGATTATTGTAATATCAACCTTGTGTACACGAACATTAATTCCATTTCCTTTGACGATTACCTTCCGTCGCCACGCCGTGGCCTTTGTTCTCGTCGTGATCCCTCTACAATGTTATCGCAATGAATAATATCAACAATTACTTGAATGAATGAATGAATGAAATATACTTTATTTACACCAAACAAAGAAAACATTGAACAGGAAACAAAAACTGGTTATGGTACAAATAAGGCAGCGGTTATATTAATCTTATTGTGCAACATAGGTATGTATACGCGCATGAAGTCAACGTTTTAGTCCTAGTAGTAGTTTTTAGTTTAGAAGTCCATTAGAAGTCGAGGAACTTTGCTCCAACTACCAGCAAACTTTAGAGGTTGTAGTTGTTACAAGGTTCACATTTAGCGTTATCAAGTTTTCGGATAGTGGATAGGTGACTAGCTTTTTTCCACAAAAACACTGTGTAGACCTGATCCTTTAGTCACTTCTTACGATACCCATGAGAAGCAATTAAGTAAGCAAATGGATCGGCCTGACGCGAACATTTCAAACGAGAATAATAAGATAAAATATTATATTGCCTTTATTCTGACAAAACCTCAGAGGAAGGATCCCTTTGTTCTAAAATATAGAGTCCGCTTCAACTTACGATTGTAGGTAGTCTCTTTTGTCTTAAATGACGTACCTTTAATAGTAGAAAGAGATGGAACTAATAGATATTTGCTTATGGGGCTGTCCACTTCTTTTGTACTAGTGTGCGTGAAAAGTAACCGTAAACATTAGGCCAGTTGTTACTTTGGACTAGTTGGTCTCTTTTGTACATACTATACTACTTGACACCACACACTCAAACACAAACGTCATGGATATTCTTGCAATGGTATGGCTCCCTCCATGCCGTTAGGTATAATCTCTACGTAAGGTTACTTCCAGCACAGAGTACTATAATTTGTACGTTTACAGCAAACTTGTTATTTCAAATACGTAGCGAGATAATAAACCGACTGCGAAAAAAAAGTGTGTGCGTTTTTTGTCATATTAAGTCGCAAGATATTATAAAAAGGTTATTTCTAAAAGAGTCTTTCGTTTTAACACTTACCGAATGCAAAAGAAATTGAATTTGTAGTGCACTATACAATAGAGCATAAACATATGATCACGACTTTACTTCCCAAAGGAGTAGTCAGATATACTCTAAATATAAAAGTCATATAACAGATTTAAGTACACAATTAATTAGAGCACACGCTACACTACGACGTGATCGTGTCAGCGCCAGTGCTGGAGCTGGCGGCGCGGCCGATGCACTGATACACTCGTGAATGTTTGTCAAGTTTATCATTTTATAGGTTGTCACAATTACGTGTCGGCCAATGTCTCAATGTTTACTTTGTAATGAGGCCAGTCAGTACTCAAGTAGAAATACAAATTATTTATTTGGATCTCCAATTCATACAATCATTTACATCACCATAGAATCCATAGATACATTTTTGTAAAGTAAGAGAAAGTAAATTGATGGGGTAAATAATCTTATCTACAATTACAAAAATAATAAAAACATCATGATTTGTATTTCTTTCTTATACATTATTCTACTCATATATTATACAGGGAGTAAACTAAAATGCGTTACATTACTTAAGAGAGCTTCAGAACATCGAACTGAACAACTTTACAAGACCAAAATTCACGTTTACTATCACAACAGCACGGTAATAATAATAAAACACAAGAATATTCTCCGAATTCTGAATTATCTCAAGTACCTAATTATTGATTTCCAAGAGCTCTGTTAAAAAGCTTGTAATATAAACGCCCACCTTTAATCACGGCGCGCTATCACAGCGCGGGGGGGGGGGGGGGGGGGGTTAGGGGGTGACCGCGGGGAAGGGAAGAGGGAGAGGCATAGACCGATACGTCCGCACTATCTGGACAGAGCGTCCCGCTACCAACCTAACAGCGCGACGATAACATCTGCGCCGTTATGTTTGTAGAACGCTGTACGTTGGCTGTTGACAAAACTGTGCTCATAGTTCTCTCGATGATTGCCTTTTGTATTGGACAAATTGAAGGCTTCAAAATGGATTCCACAATAATAACATACGTGAGTATGGCCGGTGAGTATTGTGTCGTTTCGGGATAAGAATAGATCACGTCACTACTGCTCTTGGGTATTGTACGAGGCAACTAAAGGATAATGTTTTTCAAGCTGTGTTTTTGTGGGCGATAACCTAGCCGACTCTCATCCCTTGACACTTGAAGCCTTCAACATATTAAAAGTGAGCCTTTGTGTAACTGCGCACTTTAAAAAGATAGTTGGTAGTTATAGGAATGTTTTGGACCACCGCGAAAGTGATTATCTGTATATTATTGTATAACCTTGTAGGTAAGGTCTTGGGGTAATAAAGAGCTCAGTTCCGAGGTAGTAGCGAGTCGTAAACTAATAAAAACAATGAGCGCGCAGAGGTCATTGAATAAGGGCAACGTGATGTACCTTTACGGGATGTAAGGGACAGCCCCCAAAGACTGAAACGTTGAACTTAGACCATCAAACTGAACAACTTTTACTATGAAGCCTAAAACACGAAACGCAATAATAAGAGCTGTTTTATACAATTTGAAACGGGTAGGTAGGTACAGCAGTTTTGTAAAAAGCAGCAGATTTGTTTTTCGCGTTTCATGATTTAAGCTCCAAAGTGAAAGTGGTTCTATTAATTGAAGTTCAAGCTACGGAATCGTTTGGGCAAGCAACCATGTAAGCAAGTTAGTGTAGTGTGTGTTAGGAGGCAACTAGCTATTACTTTTATAAGCTATACTTCAAATAAGCCTCTGACCTATTTATTCGACTCTAATAAGTATTTTGATAAAATGCTATGTGGAAAATAACCTAAAGTCAAAAGCGTAACCACAAAATTAGCAAATAACAACAAAATCCAAACGGATTCCAAACCTGAACTTCAGTTAACAGTACTTTAGTAGTTTCACAAAGTATACTTCCGTTAAACTGGCACAATCCCTTCGGGGCGAAGCGACGACTCGATTCCAGTTATTAAGTCGATGATCGGTGTCGGCTGTTAGCGGTCACGTCACAATGTTAGTTGTTCTGTTACGAGACGCGACGCGACACAGTCACAGACAACTAAACGTCTCAGCTAAATAATAATTAATCAAATATATTAAACCGGGTAAGTGCGAGTCAGGCTACTCGCGTACCGTATGAGTTCGGTAATCGGTACCACACCACCACACTACATATTAACTTAGAAAAAAAGTGTTGTTTTCTCCGGGACCTTTAGCACGAGACCGACTCACAATTGGCCGGTTTTTATTATTTGTGGTTATATTGTAGTTTGCTCTATAATCACATCAAGTTTGACGCTTGTTTTTTATTACCGTTTTTACGTTAGAGCAAGAAGAAAAAAACGCTGATAAAAACTATTTTCTAGTTTGAGGATCCCCCTTAATTTAAAATTTTTTGTCATTATTTTTTTTTTATAACGCTTATTCTACTTAACTAAATTTCAACTGTCTAGCTATAACGGTTCAAAAGTTACAGCACTAAATAGGTAGGACAGACGGACGGACAAAGTAATAAGGTCCCGTTTCACCCTTTGGGTACGAAACCCTAAAAACAAACAATTATTTTGAACGTGATGAAACACATCATATGAAATTGCCTATCTGTATTCAGTAAGTCCGTCTGTCCGTCTGTCCGTGGTTACAACTTTAATAATCATACCACTATAAATTATATTAAATAATCAATATATAATTTAGCTGTCGAAGTCGCCACAACCGAACACCGCGAGGCGGACTATCATTTAGGTAAGCGGTCAATTTGCTTCGGTAACGAAAAAACGCTACGCCGTAGTAGAAGCGTAGCGCGTAGTTTAAACATTTTGTGTAACTACATAGTTATATCTATTATATTATCTATCGGATAGTATGCGGTATTGTAAGGAATGTAAAAAAAAATTAAGTCATTGTTGTTTAATGTTTATATGCGACGAACAAAGACTGTTTCTGTAATCACATAAACACATGATAGTGTTATAAATAAAGATTATTCCAACTGCTACGAGCTAGCCCACGACCTTCTGATTGTGACAGTACGGATATCGTTGTCTAGTCATCATAATACAAGTCTAGACTAGATTCTAGATAATTTGTGTGACAACGACCAAGTTTTTTTTTTAAATGTTAAAGTAGATTTTAAAATAAAATCAACAGGCAAACCGTCAGAAAAAAGCTAGAAAATATTATAAACGATCAGCCAATTATCATGTTATACAATGAACGAGTAACAAGAAACGAACAAGCGACGACAAACGGGCCCGTCACGTGACGTGACGTGACGTGACGTGGTCGCAGGTACACGACGACCGTGCGTGTCAGTACACATTGTGTTAAACATTCACACTACAAATTGAAACTGACGAGTGAACTAGCAAACCTCTAATTTCATGCAAATTTTTATGTTCGCAGTATTTTATTTGAAATTCGCAAAAGCTTTCAAACATAATGGAGATATAAAAGCGTCACTCCCCTTCCCCCTCCTCTCCGAACCGACCGCACCCCCTCGCCCCACGTGAACCAGATACAAGTGTAAAACATTGTGGAGTAATAACCCGCGTCATCAATCCAACCCATTGTTTAGAGAGAGAAAGAGAGAGTGCAACTAGGGCTGGTACACAGGCTGGTACTGACCAGGAGTGCATTTTTAAACATCACCGTTGACATTGAGATTCGCCTTCGAATAGAGATTTTCATTCCGAGCGGTTACTTTATTCTGTATTTTAGAGAGGGTTCGGATATTGATATAAATCAAAACCGTTTCGCTGCAAACATTTATCAGGAAAAGTTTCATAGTAACAGTTCAAACCGGACTTTACCGCCAAAACTATGAGTTAACGGAACGTAGAAAAAAAGTAAAATCTGTTGACGTCTGTCAACATTACAAACGTCAAACATTTGAGTGGTGAGATTGGATACGAGTGGTTTGGAGCACTCGTTGCAAGTGATAGAATGTGAAACTAATATGAACGTGTGATGTTCAAAAATTGCACTCCAGGAGTATGCCAAATGATGCAAATATTATTGGCATAGTAGAGACAGTCAAATCGGTCGCAGCGATAGCTGTGGCAGAAATGTAAACCTTTTCTGGATAATCTGTGTCATATTTGCTATTTGCTTGTATTATGTAAAAATATTGAGAAATAATCAAATATTTTTTATTTTATTTGCTTGAATCTATGCAAATCTACACACTTAATCAATATCAAAATCTCCACAACTAAACAGCTAATTAACTTTAAATTTGCACTAAAACTAACTGGCGCTGTCGATTTGGACATAGCTAATATCAGTGCACTGATTCAAATGAGACCAGAATCATCGATTTCTGTGAGAAAATAAGTTACGGTATAATTCAATTTTTACATTAATCTTGCCTGAGTAGAAATACAAAATTATATGAAAACAAAAACAGTTTTGAGAGAAAAGAATTACTCCAACGTGATCCCCTAGAGACATAAGCTGGCGTTTCAAATATTCCAGTAATAAATAAGTACCTAATATTTGTGATGAATTCGGCAGACGTCGAGCAATCATTCATCCCGCGTCAATGTAACAATGAGTGACGACTGTCGAGTGACTTGCCGTATCAAACGAGGCTCGAGGGGGGCGGGGGAGACCGAGGGGAGAGGATTGTTATTTATATTTGGGAGATAAATAACAACTCTAGAAAACTAAATGGACAAGAGAAAGTTTGTTGACGCGTAAGTCGTTAAATCAATGCTGGATTAAACCCGCGGACCTGTAGCGAATGCTTATAAGAGGGTCTTGCTTTGCTTTAGGTCCCAAAGTTGAGAATGCACCTGTAAGTTTGCGGTGTTGTCAACACGTGACACATACAATAATTATAATAAATTGTGGCCAGCGTTTATTTTAAGAATTATTGAGTCCATAAGAAATCATGGTGACCAAGCGCAGTGTTATACTTTAATTTATAATTATGTATTTATATCCGGATAGGTTTCAATGAAGCATACATACCTACGTAAACTCACCACCATAACCACCACCACCAAAGCTTGGATAAAAAAATGTGTATGTAATGTTGGCAGCCCTGAATCAGTAAATAAACTAATCTTATGGATGTCAGAAGGCACACCGAACGTTTTTTTCTGATTCAAGTTGAATAAAATAAAAACCGATATAAAGTGACTAGTGGGTAGTAGCTCAATGTTCTCACAAGTTTATGAAGGAACTAGCAATAACTTACGTCGCGTCGGAGAAAAGTTTCTCGACTCAGTATCGAGGGCGGCCGGCGGCCGGCGAGCAGCGAGCGCTCACAACATTGCGCTAGTGACTTCCGAGTTCCGGACGCGATGCCAGAAGAATTTATGAATAGTATTGCTGTTGCCAGAAATCATGATTTAACTAGCACGCACACATATTAATACACATGTGAATATACAAACACATTATCATCAATACGTCTCACTGCAGGACACAGGCTACTCTCAAGTATGGGCGGTAGTCCACCACGCGTGCCCAATGCGGATTGGTTGACTTCACATACAATTATAATACACCTCTAGTTTTTAATTACTCAAATAACTTAAAGGGTCTATTCAGACCATGAATCTAAACAACTTTCCCTAAGGAGCGGTTTATACAGAAAAGACGTGTGGTGGTGGCGGATAGTTAAAGTAACCCAATATAAACCTTATAGTACATAGCATAGCGTCGTTTTTGTCGTAAAGGAGAATCGTAACTCTCCAAACGACGCTATGCTACGTACTATAAGGTTTATATTGCATTGTTTATTTGCATTTTTTCAATCTTTAATTTGATTTTATATTGCACGAGCGTTAACCAGCGACTTTGTCCACACAAATTATATACCAAATTTTAAGTCAGATTAAAGTTTCATCAAAATCGGTTCAGTAGTTTTTGCGTGATACTCGTTCAAACAAACAAACACCCAAACAAACACACAAAGAAATACACAAACAAACAAAGAGACAGACAAAAAATCCAAAACTTGGTGATATGGAATCAGGGATACCTAAAAATCATATCGTAACTTTTTTTTGTTAATATCTTCAATGTACAGATAAACTTCCTGTTACAGTTTTATAATAGTTTAGATTACTTGACTATCCGCCACCGCCACACGTCTCTTCTGTATAAACCTTGCCTAAGGAACATGGGTCAAAAAACAAGATTTTTTTGGACCTTCCACACAAAAGTGCGGTTTAGCCGATCGATTTTCTATCGGAGGTCCAAAAATTTTTTTCGTTTTTCGACCCCTGTTCCTTAGGGAAAGTTGATTAGATTCATGGTCTGAATACACCCTTAAAGTTATGTGAGTAATTAAAAACTTGTGGTGTATAATTTATGGCAGTCACATTACAGACAGTTGTAAAGCTCGGTAAATACTGTAGAATACGTGCGAAAGTTCGTGAGGGATCGAGAGATCCATTTAGCTTTATCTAAATCGGGTCGTGTCATGGACATTATGGAATGGACTATGAAGGAGGGCACGCGGAGCGAGCTGCTTGATACCGATGAAAGATAAAGACGAACGTGGCGACGACGCGAAGCGACACGCTGCCATCTATACTGATATACATCGAAACGACTGCAACGTAACGAAATATAGTTAAAAATCCTCCCCAAAGGAAGTAAAAGATGCTATGAATATTATGGCTTTATAAGAATGTCCACATTTTACTAGCAGCGTAAAAATTCTGACAACTCCGAGTGACAGTAAGGTGACTGTACATATCATAAGACTGCTATTTAAGACGGGAAACATTATTTAAATAAATAAAGAGTCACGTTGCAGGTTCTGACCCGAGCATTTGTCTCGCGTGGTTTTAGCGCTTCGCGTTTTTGCCTACCACGAGGCTCCGCAATCGTCAATCTCTTCTTGTTCTTGACCAAAAACAATCCCTGAGATTGGGATAGATTCTCCCATAAACTACTTGACAAGCAAGAGTCCATTAATGATAAATAAAAAAAAAATTAAAAAAAGTAATGCTCACAGGCACATACATGGTAATAATCCCAAGCTAACTACTACTAGGCTTTTTGTTGGCACGAACATATTATAACATCCATGACGGAACCGGGATTCGAACCCAGGACCCCGGTTTAACAGTCCGGCGTGCAAACCATAATACCAACCGGGTCGTCAAACTAAACAAAGTATATATTTGGCTTTTGGGACCTAATAAGGAAAATAAAACTTTGCTTGAACATAATTTATGAATCACTATATATACTAAATTCCCAGAAGCACTCCTTTGAAGCCCCGCTACGAAATTAAAATGAGAGTCGTTCCTGTTCTCCTCATTCCGAGTATTCCGTAAATAAATACGTCATCGCATCTTTAACGGGATTAAGTTTACGTGAACAGGAAACGAATGTCTTTGGGAAGGAAACGGACGTCGAGTTCACAAAACTCACTCCGATGGAAACATCCTCCAGGATATTAAATATTATTTTGTTATTGTATCTAATGGGTACATAATATGTACATATTATTATGTATACATAATAATAAGAAAAATATGTTTTGGTTTGTGCTATTTCCCGCTTATGCTTACAATTTAGGCATACAGGGTGTAAGGGTAAATAGTTGCATCACTTTGAGGGGTGATTGTACTTCAGATACTGTTCAACTTTTCCTAAGAAGCCAACAGAAAACCTGCACTTCCTATGCTAAATGGAATCAGCTGAACGACGTTTGTATTGAAAAGTAGAATTTTGCTTTTTTGAATTTCTTATAGGGTTCTGAAAGAAAGTTTATCAGTATCATGGGTAAAATCACCCCTTAGCGCTCTTACAGACAAGCGACATTTTGCGGTCGCGCGACTCACGGCGCCCGTAAACTCTATTAAACTGTATGAGCGCGACTCTCTGCGACCCAAGGCGATCGCTAAGTGTTGCTCGTCTGTAAGAGCGCTTAGAGTAATCCATATGTTTACTCTAACACCCTGTAGAAATTGGTAAACAGGAATCTTCGATCGAATGTAATCAAGTAAATTTTTTGTGTTTAGATTTGAGCAATACAGCTTTACTCAGGGAGCATCGACTACACCAGTGACGACAAAGCGTCTGGTAGGTCAACCGAACCAGTGATAAAAATTAAGCAACCTGCCCAACTGTCTGGGGTGTTCACCCCGAAGCGGTACGAAACTCAACATTTGGTATTTCAAAGACTTCGCGGAAAATTGGGTAGGTAGTGGGGATAAAGAGAAAGAAGTAGGTACACAAATACAATGAACGCTCCAAATGACAGATTCAAAATTACCTTGAATTGAATATCTGATGGCACTTTTAGCTTAGTATGAGTCGCGTTGAAGGACTGCTATGAGGTGGTCACGTCGCGCGTGTTATGGATTGAAACATTCCTCTGCCGATAAGAATGTGCTGACTCTAACCTAAGAGCGTCGTCGCTTCACCTACGGTCTTACCTTCGGTTTAAACAGCAAACTGTTAGCACCTATGTATTGTTTTATCGTAATTAAATGCATATAAAATAGTGTAGTTTAGTGTTATCTATCTATACTATTATAAAACTGTAACAGGAAGTTTGTCTGTACATTGAAAATATTAACAAAAAAAAAGTTACGATATGGTTTTTAGGTGTCCCTGATTCCATTTCACCAATTTTTAGATTTTTTGTCTGTCCGTTTGTTTGTGTGTTTGTTTGGGTGTTTGTTTGTTTGTTTGTTTGAACGAGTATCACGCAAAAACTACTGAACCGATTTTGATGAAACTTTTTTTGTTTGATAGCTTATGATCTGACTTAAAATCTGGTATATAATTTGTGCGGACGAAATCGCGGGTTAACGCTCGTCATTTATAAAACCAGACTCTTACATATTTGAACTATTACTCGCGTCGGTCGTCGGTTGCCCCCTTCCCGGCCTTCAACGAAGCTCCAGTGGTGGCTCAGGATTGTATTCTTTTCTAAAAACAACCGCACAACTGCAGTCACCGAAATTCATTTATTAACCGTACAACGTCAAGCATTTTTGTTACTATAACTACTATAGGTGTCGTACAAGCATAGAAATAGGAAGTACTCCGTCGTACAAGTCTATTAAGAGCAAAGTTCGTGTTTGTCTTGTCAACTGGGTGAACATAAAGCAGTATGATTCACTCCTTCTCTTGTAGGATCTTACAGTGGGACATCATATTCTAATAGTTATTAAGTCGTGTTATGTTGTAGAGTTTCTGGCCGCATCTTCTCTACAGCGAGTGACACGTTCCGGCGGCGACGCGACGTGGTGGTAGCTTCAAGAAAAGATTTGATGTTTAAAAAGTGGGCTTTATGCTTTTATATTAAACGAGCGTTAACTCGCGACTTCGTCCGCACAAATTATATACCAGATTTTAAGTCAGATCATTAGATATCAAACAAAAAAAATGTCATCAAAATCGGTTCTTAGTTTTTGCGTGATACTCGTTCAAACAAACAAACAAACACCCAAACAAACATACAAACAAACACACAAACAAACAGACAGACAAAAAATCCAAAAATTTGTGAAATGGAATCAGGGACACCTAAAAACCATATCGTAACTTTTTTTTGTTAATATCTTCAATGTACAGACAAACTTTCTGCTACAGTTTTATAATAGTATAGATACATTATTTTGACTTTGAATTTAATTTGTCTATTAGTTTATTTAAAGCAATACAATATCATACTACTATAAATGTGAATTTAACTGTTCAAAAATCACTGACAAAAAAGTTATCAAATATCAGAATCGTATCTAAAAAGCCAATAAACCGAAAGCTGTGCACATTCACATCAGTGCTCTGAAACTAAAAGTAAATGTTACAAAATAAAAAGAGAATATTTGATGTGCAAAAAACTTTTTAACGAACTGTGATATTTGAACCGTTATCAGAATTGTTTGTTTCTGAACGGAACGGAACGGTATCGCGTGGCGTTGATATCATTCGTCTACATACAATACAGTAATCTACCTCCCTTGTGAAATATGCTTTAATAAACACTGGGCACATTTACGTGGTAATATTTTGAAACATGGCGTCGTCGCTGGGATGACGTACGGGGAGCGTTTACTGGATTTACTGCGGGGTTTAAGCAACGGCGAACAAATTTTGATATTTTATAACTCTGACTATCTTCTTAAGAAAGGATGTTTGGCTGACTTAGTGCAAACATCGTCACAACCTATTCGTCGTTGACACACCGGCGAGCTGTCAATTCAGTATTCGCTATGGTTATGTCATGTGTCAAACTCATATGAAAACTTCGACGATCTGAAGGATGCATGAAGGATGTTACATTTGTGAGCTCGTCGATGTTTTGTTACAGCGATGTGACGCTTAGTGAATTGCACTCCTGATAGCATAATCAGAATATCAAACTTTTTTTTTTTTTTTTTTTTTTCAATATATTTTATTTCAGAACAATAATACAGTTTTCTTACACTTCTCTATTAGTACCAAAACAATGAAGTATGACAGCTAATAATGAACCCGAAGATTTTTGTAATGGACAGGTTCTCAATATACATCACGGAATTAATTGAAGCTTGGAAGTTTTGCTTGATCTTCTTGACTGAAAATTTCACCAATACGTTCAAACTGTACGCAAGTTCCTTATAATATAATGAAAGAGTCTGATCAAGGCTGATAGGACCCAACCAAAGCCACATTATAGTTAATAGCTTTGCAAGAGGGAGACGATGTTTCTTGTACAAATAAATCATTTTGTTTTCTTTCTTTGTTTCACATATTTTATCTATCTTATTAATATAAAACAGTCTCATGTATGAGTGACAGATTGACAGAAAACGCATAATCTAAACCGAGATAGAAATATGAAAAGAATACAAGACATTGTACAGAGAATAAAGAAATGCAGCATAAGGAATGGACTTTTTAGAAAATCAATCCCTAAAGTGTTGGAACGGGGTCGAAACGTTCGTAATATAAGTGGAGGAAGTCCCGGGCAAAAGGTATTTATTAGTAAACCAAACAAACCTAACACTGTGATTACATCAAATCGTTAGACTCACCGCGTCATAGAATAACAAAACTCAAAAATAGCACATATCTCTAAATTCCAGTCCTTACAAATGTCCTCGGTCACTAATGGTCACTAAGCAGTCATGTAAAACTGTGATAGTTATACAAACCCTGAGAACAATACCATTTTGTTGTTGTTGCCGTGTAACAAAATGTAGCCTAGAATAAATATTATCGCAGATTTTTGTGTTGCGAGGTGACAGCACATTGACGCTGATGCGTGTTTACATCGAGACATAATCCCCTCTGAACGCTCGCGGTGCGTCGATTTATTACATAAATTGAAATAAAAAAAAAGAAATTTATAACGCTCACAGGCACATACATTGTAATGATTTCAAGCAAGCACTGTAGTCTGTACTAGACCTTTGCCCTACAGTGGGATACTGCAGGCTATTACTGCAACTTTTCTGAAATATAGTCTCCTCTTTTCACGGTAGTGGGAAAAGCCGGTCATAATCTACAACGCGGGCCCGATGCGGATTGGTAGAGTCAAGTTGTTTAAACATGTTACGTGTAAAGTTTGTAAGAGCGGATCTCTAACTAGGCCCGTAGCCTTCGGGAACTTTCTTTTTGATATAAGTTCTGTTAACTTATTTACTAAACTACAGTTTTTATAGAATACTAGCGGAAGTAGTAACCCACTAAGCAATATGTTGTAAGCTTTTATGCATTCTTTTAGGAGACTTTTTGTCCAGTTTTTCATGTTCTGGTATATAAATAGGGAACTTTCACATTATGTTATCAGTGGTACATTACTATACATTGTTATGGACTTATGTCTATGACACGGTGACACATCAAGCTACGCAAAACCAAGATAAGCTGGCCGCGCGACTTTATACGTTATTCAACCTACGCGAGGCCAACATAAGCTATGTTGGTTTTGTAGAGCTTGATGCGTCGCCGTGTGTACGCTATGTACATGTATGTACGACTAGCTGTTGCGTGGCATGCCTTGTAATACCTTTTTTCCCCGGCACACACTTGGCCGTTTTTTTTTCATAGCTTATGTTCATCACGGATTATGTAGCATTCTAATGGTGAAAGAATTATTCAGATCAGTCCAGTAATTTTGGAGCCTATTCAATACAAACAAACCAAACAAAAAAATCATATCTTTCCCCTTCATAATATTAGTGTAACATTATTGTAATTCTTCCTTCAACTGCAGCTCATCTGCCGACCAATCATCCCGTCTTCTTTTGTCGTGTATGGCATCTCATTAAGTTTGACTTGTCATCATCGTGTCAAATCTCTCAACGATTTGCTTATCGCGTACTGGTCGAGAATCGGCCGCGCCGCGTCTCGTCGGTCGTCAGACGTCGCCGCCTATTCCATGTTGTTATTTCCCACAAACTTTGTAACTTTATCCTCGAGTATAAGAGAATATAAATGAGATAGATGTTTGTTAGGGTTCACTCTGTAATAACGGGCGTCCTATAAATCTCGTCATGTCGCGCGTACGTCCGCGTCCGTTCGCACGGAATTTGTGAAAAAAATAAAGCTGCAAACGAAAAATTTTAACTAAAATATGTAAAGTTACGAGCGAGGGCGCCGCGGGGTATGCGGGGGCGGGGGAGAGAAGGAATTTGACCTAATTTTATAAACATACAACCCTGAGGCTGTTCATCCGTGTGTGAATCATTAAATTATCTAATAAATTTAATGAAATTCATGTTCTAGATTCTTGATTCGTTGTAATATTTCGATCGCGACGTGAACTTCGTTGGATCGACGGCCGGTCCGGAGCGCAGGGGTATTATAGACGACGAAAAGTGGCATAATATAATTTATGACGGGAACATTTAGTGAGTTATACGAGTTTGGAAGTAGCGTGCGACGCGACGTTAGAAGCGACCCGTGATTATTTAGTTACTGCGATTTATAAAATGATGAATCGTAATAACGTGACTTACGTAGTTGTTATTGTACGAAAACAGTTGTGATGAATGTCCTAACTATTAATTTTTTAAGTTATTTTAATGGATACCATAATAATATGACCACAAATGTTGTGGTCCAGTGGAGAGTAACATTACCTGCCATGCAGGAGGCGATGGTTTGAACCCCGTAGAGGCCGACACGTGCCAAAAAGTTTTTCGGAATTTCTGTTCGATTTATAACACCACTGGCTTTTCGGTGAAGGAAAACCTCGCGAGCAATGCTGCAAGCTTCAATTTAGAGATATGTATTGTACCCACTGTCCATTATAAGTGGCGACGGGCTCTCTCCCCGTCACAATGGACAGAATTTCGGTGCTACTAGTGAAACGTGCAGGATCTGAGTTTTCAAAATATCTCAGACTACCCTCTCGGGGAATAATGTCGTGAGCATAATGCTTTTTTATATAGCGTAGCACTAAATATAAAATGAAAAATGACTATTATAATAGTGTTCCAGTCACCGATTTTTCATGCCTCCCTAATCCGCACTTGGCCCGCGTGTGTAGAGTATGGACCTCTCACCTTTATTGGACAGATGAGACCTTTGCGCAGCAGCGAGATCTTACACTTGTAAGTTTGAAAAAAGTCGCGAGATTAGTGAATATCCATCTATTCCTGGTACCGGCCTGGACAGGCGGGCAGGCGGGCGGCGCGGCGTCGTACATCAGCGGCCGGGGCACGGCGCACGGACCGGCGCTATTTCGCGCTTCATTACGGTAATGTAGCACGAGTGCACGCGAGCCGGAACCCGCCGCCGCCGCCGCCGCGCCGTCTGGCCCACCGCGCAGTGCCGGTGTTACACCACAGTCATCTTATCTGTGTGATATCTTCATACGTTTTTAAAACGTTCAAAACACCTTAACTAAATGGTTCGATATCATAGATTGTAGATACCCTGCGAAACAATAGGTTTAGAATTCGAATTTCGCAAATATATGTGAGATGAATAAGAATACTTCTACCCGATTGATAGGTATTTGTATCTTTGTATATGTGTATTCTAAAACGTTTTCTAGTCATTATAATGAATACTGGTCTAGTCTAGATTCTGGTACCTACCTACTACAAAAAAGACAATTACAGTGCAATAAATTACAAAATAGATTACCAATTGCCGTTTTGATATTATTGTAGGGTATGAAATTACTAATATAAAAACCAAACACAACACTACGTAGCAAAAAAAAAATGGCGTTAAATTTTTAATTTTCGATGTTTCCCTTTTTTAAGTTTTTAATAGTAAGACTGTCTAAAGTTGTGGCACAAAGCTATAAGACCAGATGAAAAAGTAAATTTTGATAGGTCTTATAGCTTTGTGCCACAACTTTAGACAGTCTTACTATTACGTATGGGAGTTGAACTAAGGTGAAGAACATGACAATATAGAAAAAAACGGTAACATTAAATTTAAAAATTTAAGACAATTTTTTTTTGTTACGGCTGTTTGTGATCGTTAAGACTTGGGTTTTTTTATATAAGTAATTTCGTACCCTACAACAATATCAAAACGGCTATTGGTAATCTTTTTTGTAATTAAAAAATTCCGTGGCTACAGTACTATAGGTAATGGCAAAGTTTGTCAATCGTTTAGGCACTCATGAATATGAGAGGGTGAAGAAACTGTAAAATAAAATATTATCAAAATGATCATTGAGATTTATATAAATCTTTTTAGGATTTCAAATTAATTTAAAAAAAAATTTTATTACAGTGTATTACAGTATTCAAAATTTTGTAACAATTGAGTGTTGCTACTGCTTTATTCCAGTAATGACATCGATATGACTGTCGACTCCTAGGACGATTTAAGTAGACTCGTATCAAGTTAAACGATCTGCCTTCGAACAGGTACATCGCGAGCTCGACAACTATATCGCTGTTACGAGTGATACACTTCCATGTTTATATCGATGCGACAGTTTTGCTCATAAACGGCTAGATGGATTTGTGTGGGATTTGGCACATGGATTCAATATGTTTCGTGTTAACACAGAAGATACTGTTTTAAAGTCAACGTAGACCAAGCCAAAAGCTAGCGAGAAAGAAATCTTTTGAAATTTCCAGTCTCCGCCATTGTTACATAAGTTTCGTAATCAGTTGCAAAAGAGGACTTTTTTAACCTTCTACGTTACTAGAAGCAATGTTAGTAAAATGGTAACATAATTTTACAAAAGCACTACAAAACTAATTAGTTGATCCTTAATACTGACAACAATTTTCAGAATTTAATATAAGCATGTAACAAGGTTACGAAAGCTAATTAAATGCCTATTAATAATACAATGAAAATAAATTTAAATCTAGAAGGAAATCACAGGAAATATCAAAGAGAAGATAAAATGAATGTATGAAGACGTACAATTCCTTTGCCCAAGCGAGAAAGCAAAGCGTTTTGATTTAAATAATGCACATAATTTGTTATTTTCTTCTGCATTCTGTACCGTTCTGCCATTCGATATCTAAACTATTATAAAACTGTAACAGGAAGTTTGTCTGTACATTGAAGATATTAACAAAAATAAAGTTACGATATGGTTTTTAGGTATCCCTAATTCCATGTCACCAATTTTTGGATTTTTTGTCTGTCTGTTTGTTTGTTTGTTTTTGTGTTTGTTTGTTTGAACGAGCATCACGCAAAAACTACTGAACCGATTTTGATGAAACTTTTTTTGTTTGATAGCTTATGATCTGACTTAAAATCTGGTATATAATTTGTGCGGACAAAGTCGCGGGTTGAAGCTCGTACTATTGTAAAACTGTAACAAAAGTGTGTCTGAACATTGAAAATATAAACAAAAAAAAGTTACGATATAGTTTTTAGGTGTCCCTGATTCCATATCACCAATTTTTGGAATTTTTGTCTGTTTGTTTGTTTGAACGAGCATCACGCAAAAACTACTGAACCGATTCTGATAAAACTTTTTTGTTTGATAGCTTATTATCTGACTAAAAAATCTGCTGTCCCATACATTTAGGTCGAGTAGGTTTGTATGGAACAGCTGATTTTTTTTTCGTCCCATCGAGAAAGTTGTTCAGTTTGATGGTCTGATCATCCCCTTAAAACAGTTTCACCTAATTTTGTTAGACCTTATATAATTGGTGCCGACAAAGTCGCGGGTTAACGCTCGTTTAACATAAGTGTGTAATTGTAATTTTACTATACTTAGATTCGATAGATATTAATCATGATGACATTATATTGTACCTTAATATGTAATTTAAATGTTGACATTTTATGTTTATAACTAATTATTAATCAATCGACTGCTATATAATACTGAACTAATGTAAGTATAGTAACTAATTCGAATTCTTTCCAATGTTGCTGTGCCCTGACAGGCTTCATGTACTCTGTTTAGCAATAATATTAATGTAGCACCTTGTGCTGTATGTACATGAATGCAAATAAATAAATATGAAAATAATTTATATTCTTGATGTATAATTCAGAGAGTAAAGAGACACACAGAAAGATAACTAGCTATTGCTTAACCAACAAGAGAATGGATTTAAAGTAAGATGACGATGCGACGGTATCAAATGGGAAGTATCAACAACATAACAGACAATTTAGACAAACGTCCCGGTGACCTCAATCGTGGAACAGATTACATTATCCGTGTACAAGAAGTGTGTTACACACATTCACACGGCTCACGAACACACACATACACACTCATACTGCTCGCACCCTCAATTCATTTCGCAGCCATAAATAAATAACAGGGTTCCCGCGATCAAATCGAAAAAGGAAACTTTCCAAACGAACAAGACTTGTATCGGAACAGCCCTACATTACGCCGAACAATTTACACTTTTCATTCTACAAAAAGCCCTTATTATTCTTTTTCAACTTATAAGTAAGTACTTGTTAAGACTCGGTGAGGCAAGTGCTTGTGTTTGAAGTGGATGGGAATATTTATTATGAGATTTCTTTTGTTAAGCGTATCATCATCAATTCATCAGCCTGAAGGCACTGCTGTACATGCAGGCCTTCTCTTACGACTTAAATAAGACCGTAATGGTTTCGGGGTGATCACAAACTTTGGTAGGTGTAACTACGTGGCAAGGTTTGCTTTTTTGATCCTATCTAGAATGTTTAATGGGTTGCGACTGTTAAAGTCACTTCAATATTACTTAACATACGTTCTAGACTACTGAACTTGTTTTTGTCTTTTCAGTTTTTATTTAAAGTTAACTTTTTACACAGAAGGGTTTTTGATTTTTTAAATTTACCTTTTTTATGTTTAGCATTTCAGGTCTTCAGGATGAGATGTAATATTATTGTGCATTAAAGTGAATGCAGAGGGGTCAATTTTATACAAAACTTTGACCCACAATACGCGTTGACGGTATTAATATCAGTAACTTTGTATATATGAAAAAATTGTTTAGAAAATCTAGATGCCGCGTCACAAATAACATTTGCAATATATAAAATAATAACGAAGATATAAAGCTTAGAATTTTTCATACAAAATTTTAAAAGCTTTATATCTTCGTAATTATATTATAAATTGCAAATGTTATTTTTGACGCGGCAACTAGATTTTCTAAACTATTTTTCCATACATAAAATATTACTTTTATTTATTCCGTATTGTGCGTCTAACGTTTGTATGGACTGAAACCACCTTATTCTGGAGCTTCCATTTTCATTCGATGAAAGAAATTTGTACTCTATATAAAAACTGAAAAGGTTCAAACGCCAAGAAATTGTCTACAAAAAGAAGCCCTCCTATAAGAAAAGTATTAATTAAGTTCGTAAAGAATCGGAATTTGAATTTAAAAAAAACAGTTCGTTAATTAAAACATGCCTGAGATGGACCTGTACCTCCCTAAAACTTCCCTGAAACAGATATCGGTGTCGAGTGTCGCGACACTCCTCTTTGAAACCCGACATTCGGCTACAATAGACCTGACGCCAGACGTGGTTTAGATTACACTTTTAGTAGCGAGTCTTAATGATGAAGACGAGTCTCTAATAGAACGTTAATTACGGAAAACTGCGCTTTAAAAAAGGCGTGGTTCAATATTTAGCTATAATCTGAAATCAATTTAGATAACGAACAGACTATGTTTGTACTGATTTGACGAAAACTATTATGATGCTGTCCTTTTATAAAATTTAGTCGTGTTTTTTATTTTTATATTTTTTTGTTAAGATAACTATAATATAGTGGAAATTTTCATCATAACATAGCAAGTGGTCTAATGGCTAAGAGCATTGGCTCTCGACACGGAGGTCGTGGGTTCGAATCCCACGGGGGACACCTAGTGAAATGACACTTTGTGCGTTTTTCCCCAGTTGGTTAGGACATTGCAGGCTGAATCGCCTGATTGTCTGAAAAAAGAAATGATTCCGTGCTTCGGATGGCACGTTAAGCCGTTGGTTCCCGGCTACTATCTCTGGTTGTAGTAGTCGTTACATAACAACCACGTCAGAGGCCGTAAGGCGGTCTGAAAAAACTCTGACACCAGGGCTCTTCCCACACGATAAGAAGAATAAGTTAAATATTGTTCGCCCCACATTAACTGACAATTACAGAACATTATAGGAGAGGTTAGAAACGTAAAGCAGCGCTTTTTCTTCGGAGATGACTGTCGCCACTTGTCTTCCCACTCACGTTGTTACAATTACTTATGCCCTCTCGTTCGGACAACGCCGCGTACTTAACGGTGTTATGCAAATCATTGCATAACCGTGTGGCACGCGTTCCACGCATACTTTGCACTTCTAAGCCACTTATAATGTTCTAATAAGTAAGTTAATATGTTTAAATGAATGACGGAATGAAATAGAGCTACTCTATTCTAAAATGACCAGCTAATAAAGAAATAAGTTCAAACCAACATATATTTTATTGATAGTTATAGGATTGAATGACGTGTCAAATATTGATAAGTGGCAAGCATTTTTATTCAATTTTAATTTTTTTGGTAATTTAAAATGTATCACTAATTCGCCTCATACAACTCAAACGGGAAATGGAAGTCTATTCTGGGGGTTTCATTTTTATCTTGGTTGAAAATATTGTAAGTATATTCAACGCAGTCGGCATGGCAAATCAACTTTTAAAAAAACCTGCTCCGAAACCAGTTAAAAAAGTGTAAATAAAAACCTGTAAGGGCCTCGGGTCTACAAGTAAAGGATGACTCACGTTACACCGCGCCGTGCCCGTCCCGAGGCCGAGCCGAGCAACAGTCGTCGGCGTCGCATGGTCACCGAGCCGGCCCCGTGCCTGAAATTACTAAATTAGAATCTGCTAAACAATTTCCCACAACTAAATCATCGTTCTCTAAGCCACAAATCTACCAAAAAAAGTAGAAATCTACTAAAAGTAGTCTAAAAGTAGTCACACTGACGTCATACAACTACGACTGCACGGGCGCAGCTCGGCGGCACTTTATTCATGCAACGGGCCGTGGCCGAGCCGAGGCAGAGTCGTTGCGGGACCGAGTTGTTTCCAAGTGTTGTCGGTTGCGCGGCCGCGGCGCGGACACGGCGAGGTGTAGCGTAAATGTGTCCATACAAAATATATGTAATATTAGTAGACCGTGTGACGGCCTACACTCGGCGCGGACTCGGCTCGGACACGGCACGGTGTAGCGTGAGTTATCCTTTACACAACCTTGTAACAAAAGAGCCCTGCATAGCAAAACAATTGAATTTGGAATGTATTCGCCCGACCCGGAGAGCGCGCGGGTCATTCGTTTATGGAATTACCTACTCAGTCACTCGCCTCCCCAGAACAAAAGGTATTTTCTCTCGATGTCTGATCTATCTTCCGGATCTGCTAATAGCCGCGGGGAGGTGCGAGGAGGTATCTGGGCGTGGAGGAAGAAGGTATCACTGTGACAAATGTATCCGCCGCAAATATGAGCTAAATATTTGATATTATTTTTTGTCACAACACGACGGGTATCTGATTACCTCTGATACTTTGTTTCCTGTTTTTTTGCCAGCTCAAGGATATTTATTGCTTTGTGAGAAGTACTTTTATTATATTACAATAGGATTTCTTTTTCATAAAAACTCAAACCATGAAGAAAAATGTTATGTTCAGTTCGATAAATGTTTCTTTTATTTTATTAAAATAGTGTTTGTTGTGTTATGTTTTTTTCTTTCATTTTGTTCAGTTTGTTGGCAAACAAGCAACCTCAAAACAAAACAAATGAAATTAATAAATTGAAACATTTTATGCATTCAGATTTTCTAGGTCTAAACTAAGTTTCAGAACCTATGCTAGACTGTACTATGGTGATTAAAGACAACATAATTATACGTACAAATTAGCACCGAGGAATCGCGGAATAGTGTAAATGTGCCTATATGTAAAAGAAATTTTTCTTTCGCGATTTCGATGTTACTACCGTAGTGAAAGTTGTTCAGTTTGTTGGTCTAAATCACCCTCGTTTAGCTTCAAAACGAACCAGACTCCACAGTGTATATGAACGTGGTACAAAACAATATTCAATATAAATTTTGGAAGAAAAGATCTCGGCATTGTTACTCTATAATATCTCTCATAGCTCCGTTATATTAATCATACAAATATCAGCATCTTGCGGGATTTGAACCCGTGCGCGACCATAGGCCCACTATCATATTGGCCATCTATGTTTGACGTGTCGACGCAATGCTGTACTGCTTTATGTTCGTTTATGTTATAATATTTTGAAAGAAACAAGTTTCGAGGTAAGTTGTGTACTTCGGTACACAATGAGATCGTCCCACTGGGACGAAACAAAGTGTACGTAATAAATACGTAACAGTTTAGAACGGCCCCGCGCGGAGCTGGCTTGAATTATATTTACTAGTTCCAATGTAATAGCAACTTTACTGCTCTCACATAAAAATCTTATTACTCTGCAAACGTTTTACTACAATCTATGTACAAGTATATTCATTTTATAACTTTCTTGCCCTTAATCTTTAAGATAACGTAGGCCTGTCGCCTGGACGAGATTTAATTACCTTTTTTGTTGCAGACATTAACCATGATTAATTTTGGTGGTTTATTTTTCTTTGAATACAAAAAATGGAATCTCTAAGGGCTAAGCAGCAGCCGAAATTTACAGATTTCATGAGTAAATAAATGAAATATTATTATACTTTATTTGCTGTTGCACCAAACAAAAGGTACTTTTATAATAATAAATAACCTTAATAAATAACTTAAATCTTTTAGAAATAGGATAACAAAAATCAGATGAAATAAAGCTATGTTTTAGTTAAAAACGAAATTTGGTACAAACTAGGCGGTGTCAAAAAACTTAAGAGCTATTTTTATACATACATCTTATCTAGCCCGAAAGTACAATTTACCTTTTTTTGTGTCAGAAACTATAAGGATAAGGCTTCTATGGTTTAATTTGATCTGGCTTGCATGTTTTAAGATTTAAATATTGTATTTCTAAGAAACTACTCATATACTATTTGGGAGATTAAGAGAAGATGTCAACGTGCTGAAGTGATTTAAACAACTGAACTACATGTTACGGATATGTTACGACACAGTACGTGAGACATGTCAAACAGAAGATGACGCTGAAATAACATTGTCGTACTTTACAAATAAAACATGAAAAAGATCTAACTACGAACATTCAGACCACGGTCCCGTGCAATTCTATACGCTCGTGGAAGATCTTCCAATTCCCTCTACAGTAACGCTGACAAAAACCCGAAATAGAATGTCAACCGAACGATAGGTCTATTAATATCAACTGCTATGTCCTCGCACGATACGAGTCTAACAGTCAAAGTCGTCCCTAAACAGATCCTTTGATGTCCTCGACAGTTCCGGGAATAGTTCACAAAATTACGCCTAATCCCTAATTAGTTCAGGATAAACCATTAATAAACCGTACTATATCAGTACTATTATACGAACGTATGAAACTAATTGATGACATCTTCATTAACTCACAAAGAGGCGACACAAGCTTTAATAATTGACAATAAAACTTCAAACGATGGAGCGAGATCAAAGGGGCAGGTGAATGGGTCGTATCACGGTGGGGCAGAGTTCAAAGTGGTGGAAACTCGCATGTTGGGAGAGTAAACGTTGCCGCGTTGTTGGTGCATATAATGGGTGGTGACCAGTGTGTTTACTACTTACATACACACACATAGACACACATACCCCCCCCCCCCCCCCCCCCGCCCCCGCCTCCCGCGTGACGTCACTACGCATCGCCAGGGCTTTCTTTTCCAACTGTAGTTCTTTTTAGCAGAATAAACGAAGAAAAAATATTAAACAATATGACATCGTTGTATAATGTTGTATTCATATTTTAGTCATATTATATATAAAATTTGTTTTAGCAGCAAATTAATAATAACTTATAATAGCAAGGTCTGCCAAAATTCGAATAAAAGCGACCACATTTTTAGAGAGAAAACTTCATACACTACAAACTTTGACTTTCATTAAGAATACTTTTTTTTTGTTAATACCTAATACAAACGATTTTACCACCCCATATTTTTCCATGGGTGTCGTAAGGTATTCCAAATACAGCTCCATTTTAAAATAGCACCTGAGTTCGAGCACCTAAGATATATTTAACTACAGGGTGAAATTGATATCATTAGCATCCTTTTAAATGTATGCAAGAGCTTTTTATTTTTTTACCGATCTGTTTGCTCCCATAGTAAAAGTTGTTCAGTTTGATTGGTAGACTCTTAGTTTAAAAGGATGCCAATGATATCAATTTTACCCTGTATAAGAATATCATGTCTCATGCAATGTTTTTGTAGGTAAAAAGTTAAAGTCCTGAATCCTATCAGCCAAATTTCATCCATCCAAATCCTATCACTGAGTGACAAAAATGTAAACATCCAAAGTTTTTTTTCTAATAGAGATAAGATCTCAGATTGCACGCTTGATGAATATGTTTGCGAGTGTACGCTATACTATAAATATGAACGATGATGACGCCGCGGGCAACAACTGTACCTAACACCCTAACACCAGACAACCCAGTCGATGCTCCCAGCACACGAACACACTCCACACTTAACACAAAAGTAACCCCCTCCCCCCACATCCCCTGTGTGAGGGACCTCGCCTCCCCTCCGCTAGAACACGGCGCTTCTCGCTAATTGCCCGCGATCAATGCAAATCACTCCACTTTGTCAACGGCTGGAGGCGGTGCTAATTGAACACTCTCTTTAATTCATTATCATTCAAATAAGACTTCTCTCTTAGATAATAATATGGATGCCATGTGGCTTCTTTACTTCTTGTAGGTTCTGTATAAAGTGGGTAAAGGATAAGGTTTCTTATGCAGTGTTTCCATAAGTGAAAGGCTAGCCACCTGTGATCACATGACACGTTTCATTCAGTCTGAAACCTTTCAAATGCTAAAAGTTAGTATGGCTACAACTTTACAGTTCTAAAGATAAATAATTGTTGTAAGAACGCTTCCAGCAACCTGACAGGGATTATAGTAGTGAGTTTATGTATGTAGATTTTATTTAATGTGACTATTTTATGGATCTTTTGAAAAAACAATAATAACTTAGAAATATGTACAAAATTAAAAATTCTTCGTCAACTTTAATTGCCATTACATGTTTTTTATAGATAGACAGATAACAAATTTATTTGCATAACTAACATTATACATAATATTACAGTTCACAACAAGTTTACAAAACAACAAGACCAATAAAGCAACATGTATATAGTTTCTAGATATACTAACTGAAGTCACAGAATACGTAATAGTTAGCTTAAAGCTGACTTTTTTAATCGTAACTTTTCATAAATCAGAATTTCTAATAGATTTTTGACTTTCACATAATCTTAACAACAATATTTCAGTGGCAATCGATTCCTTATACAGAAAAAAACGTTCGTCTCAAGCATTAATTTATAATTGTGTGCCTCAACTTTGTCAGATTAAAGAAGAAAACGAATATGTCATAACAAATTAGTTTTCTACTTAAATCTTACAAAGGTTGAGACCCCCTGCTAAAAGTAATGGTTCTATGTTTTTAAATGCACAAATGGTTGAGTTAAATGATGGTTTATATTTGCTTGTAACGAAGCACTTGTGACACAATGGAACCCAACCGTTACCGGAACGCGGACGCGGACGGTCAGGGGGAACACTTAGACGATTTCTTTTCAAAAATAAATTCCCACAAAACGTAGATCATTAAAATTCAAAGAGCTGCTTGTTTAACGTACACAAACGTTGAATGCTCTTTTATAAAGGTCCGGATCCGGACGGCGGGACAGCGGGCCGGACGGTCCGGCGCGTGTCCGGACCAGCACACGACCCTCTTTTAGATCCTTATCTAATATATTACGAATACACGACCCTTTGTTATTATCTGCATTCCCGCGCTGAAGCTCTAAATATGCTAAAAGTAACAGTTAGTTCGTTACTTGCAAGCTGAAATGATGGCGATAGGTGTAGTACCGTCAAGTTTATGAATGCTCCGAACGAAAATACGATCGATGCTGAATTGATAGTATAACACACACCCAAAAATGTATCTAAAGTTGAAAATTGGAAAAGCTAACAATTTATAGGTAAGCTCTATTGTAAAGCGTGCCTTTGCGTTCTAACAAGGTTCACTTTGAATATGATTTCAGTACGATATGAAGTGTAAAGTAAGAAAGACTGAGAATGTAAATTGGCGTGAATGAAGTGAAAGAAGTGTTAAAAAATCGAAAGTAAAAAGCGGGCTATAGTTTCTGCCTACCGCACTGAGAAAATTCATGTAGCTAGATAGAGTGATGTTCCACGTGGTAAAGCATACATTTCGCCCATAAAACGTATGAAAAACCCCTATTGCTGTTTATTTAATGATAATGGCAAAAACGCTTGTGCAATAAATACAGTACAAATGTACAATATGTGCATTCCGAAAAGCAATGATAACGCGCACGTGTCACGCATCGTAACGGTGGTCACGTGATCTGATTTAGTACACGTGCGTACTCTTATATATTTCGTGGTCACGTGATTAACGTTGTGGTACGTACGAACAGGTGCACGCACACACTCAGCTTGGCAATGTGTGCACCTATTTGTACACACGGTGACACATCAAGTAGCTCAGTCATTTTACGGTTTGAGCCGAGACTAATTAGTAGATGATTTTTTTTTCGGTATAGTATTTAAGAGTTTTTAAGACTACCATTATACAATACAATTTTTGATAGTTACGCGGTTATTATTTAATCTAGAATTAAACATTGTAACGGGTTCTTACCGCGTCTTGTCATCTCGTGATCATGGCAGTTGTAACACAGCCGAAATATCGGGAACTCAACTATACCAAAACGCGGTAAGAACCCGGTAAAATGTTTAATTCTAGATTACCATTATACATATTTCCAACATAGTGTTAATATTTTTGTCTACTTAGAAGGCTTTGAAAAATATATTAGCATTTTCCAATACCAATTTTATTGCTCAAAAATAATGTTTAATGTTAAATCTAATTAAAATGAATGCATAGGTAATAATATTATTAAGTTAACCGCCTTCTGGGAGATACAATTTTGATTTCTATGTTGCGTAGCGAATTTTTTTTAAACATGTTTTTAGATAGACTTTTTGGCACTAAATGGTGCCGGTCACAGTTTAAAAGACCCATTGATAATTACATCCCACCCCACCCAAAAAAACTCCGTAAAATGACTGGGCTTAAGCTACGCAAAACAATAAAAAACTTGCCGCGCGTAGGTAGAGTAACGTGTAACGTCGCGCGGCCAGCTAATGCTTGTCGTTTAAATATTCATGTATGTACCAAATAGTTTGTGGTGGTGAAAATTAAAAAAAAAACATTTCTAAACGTAAGTGAGATCGAGGCTGGAACACGTTTTTACAAGAAGTTGCTTCCATTAATGCCTAGGTCATCATTTTCTCACCATCATCAGCCTCTATCGTTCCTACTTCTGGGTCACAGTTCTATCTTAACGGTGAGGGAATATGTGCGTAAGTTTACGACGAGAGCCCTTTGCGAAATGATGTACTATATATACCCTATTTATTCAGGATGTTAGGGTAAACAGTTGCATAACTTTAAGGGGACAATCACCCCTTACAGCTATGGACAAATATTTCAATAATGAATATGAAAATTTGTACCCGTGTCATGGATGTATCTATATAATGTATTCTATATCGTTGTCTAGACTTCATAATACAAGTCCAGGCTAGATTCTAGTACTTTAAATGTTACTCGATAATTTGTGTGACAATTTCCAAGATATTTATTTATATTTATTACCACCAATGCCAACGCTCCCTAAGGATGTAAATATGGTGTCCAGTAACAAAACTGTCAGGAGCAAAATATTCTATACTGTGGCCTTGTGGCATTCCGTTTACCGTAAGTTCCGTGTTAGGGCCGGTAGGAGGCGAGCCGCGAAGTAATCAATTAACATGTTATAGCCAGTTAGCGACAGTTCAAACGCTGACGTGCGCCGCCACTGCAGGCTTAGTATTACTTGCACGAAGACTCTTTAACTCACGGACTACCCGCCCTATAGATGTCTCATGCAGAGACAGCTGGCTTCTCAACAATATGGCAGGGCGATTTAAATTAAATCAGTTTATTGCCAAAAACGTAAAAAAATACGGTATAATATGGAAAAAATTCACAAGACTTGATTTGAATTTTGGCTTTAAAAATATAGTTGAAATCATGCTATGAACTACCAACAATAGTTTATACAAAATAATAATGAAGAAAAAATGCTCTGGCCTGCTGTGACTACTGCTGTGGCGTGATTTACTGTGACATACTTTTCGTTCTCGGGTTCGGTCAGGCCCCCGCCACTCAACCGCAGCTACCGCGATAACTGCCTACACTTTCGCCTACCAATGGCGCTGGTCTCGCTAGTCGATTGCCACGAGCGCAATCGACTAGCCGAACAAGATGTTGCACCAAAAAAGCGAGGGAATTAATCGTTTTCTAAAGGAGTGATGTATCTATTACGTGGAATCTGTGGTTCCGTCACAATGTTTGTTTTCACCGCCTTGCTAATATACATTACAAATTGTTTAAAATAAAAAAGATCGCATTAAAAGTCTATAATTCAAGTGGTCTAACTGATAGAAAGTTTTTATTTGTTCAACAATTTGCGCCGGTGTTCGGTTGTGGGCAGCGATTAGCGTCGGGTCACGTCAGTCCCCGCCGGTCGTCGGTCGTCAGTCCCCGGTCACCTCGCGGGGTACATTACCTGAACGGTTAGCGTTATTTCAATAAGCGAGCGCTATTAAGTGAGGTATTTTCGCAGTTGCAATTTAACGAGTTCCGACATAATGTGTTACTATTGTTGTGTGCAGGTGCAATTAACTCGTTTGTTATTTGTTCTACAAATCTACATTCGAATTGAATTTGAACTGTTGTCGCGCCGGCGCCGGCCGTGCTTAGAACAGAAGAAAAAAAATTGTTAGGTTTAGATTATTTATTTTAATTTGAGCAATTTAATCTATTTAGATATTTTTAAACTCAGTTGCAAAAACGTTCATTAAAGATAATCCTTAATTTAATCTTTAGCTATCTTTCAAGATGTCAACAAAACAAACAGTGACAGCAAGAAATTTAAGATTTAATAGAGAATTATCTTTAATGAGCGTTTCTGCAACTGAGTGTTAGTGTATTGTGGAAGTACAGATTTTCCATTTATTTAATGATTCCAAACAGTGTGTATTTAATGATTCAAAACCTTCTGCTAAATTCTGTTAAACATTTTTTTTTCATAATGACGTAGCGTACGTGTAACGTAGTAACTACAAAAATAATTCATATATTATGGAAATAAAATATGTATTACATAAACATTGTGTATAAAGTGTCTGAACTTTATTAAGTACTATCTAGGCACTGTGTATACATTATACATACGTATGTACCATGACGGATCTCTCTCTCAGGACACGTCTGTATCTCTATGTAGATAACAGTCAGATAGATTACAAATAAGCTTTAGAGAAGATACGAAAAAAAAGATAATAATGACTTCTGTATAAAGACTACGTCGTAGCACTAAGGACCCCAATGCTACGCCGTAGCCCGTAGTCAGACACTGGTCCCAATATTCAGCAAACATGTATGTGTATGACATGACATGATTTTTTTTACAATCCATGTCGAAATTTTCAGGAATGGTTCAGACCATCAAACTGAATAACTTTTACTATAGGAGCAAATCAGAAATCTCAGAAAAAAATCTGCTGCTCCAGATACTAATACCAAGAAAATTGGGAATTTCGAAAAAAAATCATCTTTTCATACAAACGTTCAATCAGCTGATTTAATTTAGTATGGAAAGTAGATTTTTTTTGCGAATTTCTCATATGTTTCTTTGGAAAGCTGTTCAGTATCACCCCTTAAAGTTACCACTAACAGTTTACCCTAACAACCTGTATACAAAGTCAAACTTAGAACTGTTGGACCACGGCCGGCTTCACACCTAGCCTGGCGGAAGATCTTCCCTTTTCAATGGAAGGTCATCCCAGTAGATCCTTTACATTGCTACTCGTATTTGAAGCTGAACAAACGGAGTTCAGAATATAACATCTTTTAGAACGTCATCGGTTTCTATGAAAGCAGAAATTAATCAAAATCACGTCGACTTTCCATCAGCAAACTGTTTGATAAGTAAAAAAATGATAATTTAATTCAGATTTCTCTAGTAATTTATCTTCGACTTCTACAAGCGAAAAAATATATTAAAATTTACGTCAAAAAAGAAAATGTAATATTCTTTCATTCAATATTATAATAATTTCAAATTCAAATGTGATTGCGTGTATCTGAGAAGGTCACCGCGCCGCGTCGCCGAGGTTGTGCACACGATCGTATCGACACGAGTTATGTTTGAAACGCAAATTATTGACAAGACGATGTCTAGTACTACTATGATACAAATTAGTCTACTAGAAATATTGGCGCATACTGGTGTATCACCGGTGTAGGGAAAAGTATTGCGTTCAATTACGTCATGTACATTCGGCAGATTATGTCGCTAGCTTTATCGCAAGTCGCTATACGAGCATGTTTCACTACTTATGGATATGTTCTTAAAAGCTTATCTGACACATTATTTGACATATTTCATATAAAATATATGTTAAACGATCTGTCAGATAAGCTATTAAGAAGATAATTAGCATACAAAGTTAACATCATCATCTCAGCCGACGTTCGTCCACTGCTGGACATAGGCCTCCCCCAAGGATCGCCACAACGACAGGTCCTGCTTTGCCCTCATCCAAAGTGTTCTCGCTTTCGCTCTCTTCACCAGGTCGTCGGTCCACCTTGGGGGGCCTACACACGCTGCGCTTTCCAGTACGCGGTCGCCACTCGAGAACTCTTCAGCCCTATCGGCTGTCGGTTCTGCGGGCAATGTGTCCCCCGCCCACTATGTCAGTTGCTCTGGTTCTTATGCGGATCTCTTCATTTCTGATTTCGCATGAAAGTTACCGGCTTATTTTTGCCTCGTGTCGCAAAAATTCTAAAGGTAAGAGATTTTTTAAAATTGATTTCTTAATACGAATATAATTAATAACTCTGAATAAACGACATCAATTTCGTTGAAAGTTAAATAAAGTAACAGAGAATGTGTTCAGAATGTATCGATTAATATTATAATTAGTTTAGTAATTCAACTTGAAATTGAAACTGCGAGCGAGTGTAGGTGTTATTATTGGATATATAATTAACTGATAATTGCTGGGCTCTAATTAGTGCCCTGCGTCATTGTTATGTACTTTATTAAATGTTTCAGTCACGGCGCCGTAGTTTAAATAATATCGTTTTTTTATTTCGTATACAGGGTGACAACATTCGACAAATTTTTAGGGTAGGTTCTATTTACTGCTACAATGAACAAATCAACGCTGAATATTTTCCTAGGATATGTAAAACTGTATATAACATTACCTATTCTTTTCCTTGGACCCACCTAAAATTAATATTAGTACGAGAAAAAACTCTTTTATAACCGTCATTTGTAGTAAAATTATATAAGAGTCTTAAGAGCGTACCGAGCCTATTGTGCTGCTCTAATCGTATTTTTTACTCCTTAACAATTATACAAAATTTCCAATAAACAAGAATGTCACATTGTAGGCCAGATTGGCTTTCAATTTATAGAAACATCCGTAATGTTTCGTAATTATTATGCAAAAGTGGCCACTTTTGGCAGTTTTAAAGATAATAACTACAAACATTATAAAAACGCATCCGCAGGTTTCCAATAAATTGAAAATCAGCAATGACTGCAATGTGACATTCTTGTTTTTTGGAAATATTGTTTAAAATAAAATAAATAAATATCTTGGACATTGTCACACAAATTATCTAGTCACATTTAAAGTACCTGGACTTGTATTGTGATGACTAGACAACGATATAGAATACATATATAGATACAAACATCCATGACTCGGGTACAAATATTCATATTCATCATATAAATATCTGCCCCTTACGGGATTCGAACCCGCGACCCTCGGCACAGCAGGCAGGTTCACTACAGACTGTGCTACCGGGCCGTCCGTTTAATTGTTAAGAAATAAAAAAAATACGCTTGGGGGCAGCACAATAGGCTCGGGTCGAACTTAACGGATATTTGAAATCTCATATAAAGTAATACATATTTTGATTATTTATTTGCTATTTAATTTTTTAAAGGAATTTAATCTAACTGAGTTGTAAGACTGGCATGAGATATAATTACCTTATTTTGTAACAATTCAAAAATTCATAAAACATCATGAAAATATAAGATATCGCAAATTTAGTTCAAGGTCCCTTTACAATACACCTGCCGCGGCTTCTCTCGATGTAGACAAGCGTCAGGATGGCCCTCAACCCTGACTCCGAGCACCCTCACAGCCCCCGCGCCCCGCGCCCCGCGCCCCGCGCCGTCATCAGGATCAAGTGCCGAGACGTGACTGTCGCCCAAAGATAAAATTATTCCAACAACCTGCGTTATACATTTTAAACATGGTTAGACATGTCGCGATATTTGTAGAACGTGTTACGAGGTACGCACGTCGGGAAGCGAAACAATTGTACATGTTGATGTAAAAACGTGAATTACTGATACGGGAAGCACTTCGCGACGACCTCGCGTATGTTAGTGACAGAGGATTTGTAAATATTTAATAGGAAACACAACGTATTGTTACGCGCCGCGCCGGTCGGTGCCAGAGCGATTATACAACAAACTTACTTTAATAGGCTATGAAATTTGGAGATTAGCTCACATTTCCAACTGTAAACGTATTTTTTTTTGATCCGCCCCTCCCATACATTCCGCTGACTAGAGTGCGAAAGAGACATAACTGCGGCTCGGACTGGTTTATCTACATGAATTGGACGAAATCAGCTTTTCGTAGTCACTTGTTTTCATCTCCAAAACTAAACAGATTTTAATAATTCTGTCGATAATAATATGACAGACTTTGCCTATGTCTATTGTTTTTTTTGTTTATATTCGTCAAATTTGTTTGCTGGTTATCTGAAAACGCGAGGTAAAATTGGACATTTTCGATGGTCCCTAGTTCTTAATTTATACAAAAAAGCAAATCAGATCAAATGAATTTTTTTTTTATTCAATAAGCCGATATAGCACAGGTAAAATAGATTGTATGGTAAAAATTTTTTGCTCTAGTGTCATTATCCAGAGAGCAAACAAGGGAATACGTCCTAACTGAAAGATTGCCAGAGGGCGATGAAGCGTAGCATACTGGGGATCAAACGGACAAATCGCGTCAGGAACACCACATTAGTAAGAAGACCGCCAAGTTGAAATGAGATTGGGCCGGCCATGTCTGTCAATTGCACCCGTAAAGGTCTTAACACCTTGGATCTCGAAAAAATTATTTTGCTATCAGGGTTTACCCTGGAAGAGATGGAGAGACGGCCTGGATACCTTCGACGAAAAGTGGATGGAACTGGCTCAGGACAGGGATGCATGGAGGATAAAGGGAGAGGATTTTACCCAGCAGTGGGATAAAAAAAAAGAAGATCAGATATTTAGAGTAGCGTAGGGCTGCTTAACTTTGGTGATCACTTCAAACGGCGTAGCACTACGCCGCGAGTGCCTTGTATAAACTTGAGCTAAGTATTTGTAGAAGTATGTCCCCACATACTACCTTTGTGGAAGTAACAAAGGTTGCGCCGCGCGTCGCAACATTACGGCAATCTATTGTAAAGTTTCCCCTGCCCTCGCCCCGCCCCGCCCCAGGCAACTCGCTCGCGCTAAGTTTAATAAAATATTGCAAGAGTTCGGAGAGCGCTAGCACACTCGTGACAGACATAACTACATATAACACAAGCAATATTAACTGGCTCGCGCTCTCACTCTTCAGTCTTAGCAAAAAAAACTTGAGGTATTTGCTTGTTATTATTATTGTGAGAAATATACTTATGTTTAAGATTATAATCCCTTTGGGCTTGTCAGAAATATTACTAGAACACCCCGACTTTTGCGAATTGTCGCTAGTCGAATAACTAGTAACTTCGTCATCATTCGGGACCAGCTGCTTAAAGTACCATCCGAAGCACGGAGGCTTTCGAAATGAAATACCACTACAACGTCACCCATCTAAAGACCGAACGGATCTGACGTGTATTACTTCGCTGATCATACATAAACTCGCGACCGTAATCGAGGTGGTCAGAGACATTGCTACAACTACCATCTTTCTGTTTAAGAATGTAGGTGCAATGCTCACATTTAGCAATATAAGGTTCAGGATGGAATGACGTGTCAAGTGCTCGCACGACACCCATGGGAAGAATTAGGGTGGACCATTTTAAGCCGGAACCACACAGCACACAGAAATGTATCTTTTTTAAAATTATACAAATAATAAAATATGAATAAATAACGCTCACAGGCACAAACGAGTACATTGTAATGATCCGAAACGTAAGCGTCTATATTATGGAAACCATACAATGACGGCACAAAAATATGACATACATGAACGAACCGGGATCATGACTCAAGACCTTGGTTTGTCCGGCGTTGTAACCGGAACCACCGACCGGTTCGCTGATTACTACGAAATGTGAACAAAGAGCAAAATGACATATAGTCAAGACCTTACTCCATGTTGCCATGGTCATGACAGTATATTTCGGTCATTCAATCAACATTTTAACTTTTTTTTTTTATGTTTGATAGGTAAACATTTGACCCCAATCTACTTACACAAATTAATCAACTTACGTTTTTATCTGCTTGAGCAGTGAAATAATAGTGTATTTCTTTATTTCTATTCCTTCATTGTGAGATTGTTTCCTAAAACAGAGCCGGCACCACAGAGTAGGGGATTACAAGCGATCACGGGCCGTCCCGCGCCGCGCCGCACCGCGCCGTGCCGCGCCGGGCGACGTAATACCGGCTCAGCCGCGCCCCGGCTGCGCTCGCTCGTTCCGTAGGCTTACACTACTTACACACCAGTAAGATACTTACTTACACTTAACTACTACTTACTACTGTGTTGGTAGTTACATTACACCAAGCGTTCTACTCTCTTACCGTTCACGATATTTCACTTTTATTTCGACATTTACATTTTAAACTTAACACCGTATTTTTGAACCGTAAAGAAAACTACTTTTAAGAGTACACTTTTAGTTTATTGCATAATTCGGAACGGGATGATATTTTACATTTTCTTATTTGTAAGAATTTGATTTGTATAATAATTTTCAATGTAACTGCAATCAGAAAGCTACTAAAACCTGCTTGTTCACCACCATGATGGTTGATGATGGCAAGTTAAACTCAACGCCATGCAATCAACTCGACAGAGTAGAAGAGAAATAAATAAAAATAAAAGCGTCGGTGGTGCGATGTGGAAAGGTACGAATATTCAATCTCTTGCCCGGTTGGAATTCGCACGGACGACATGCCATGTACCAATCAGTTTTTCTAACTTATGCACGTTATACCGACTGCTCTAAACGGTGAAGGAAAACATCGTAAGGGAACCAGCATACCCTGAAGAAGAAATTCCGATGTGTATGTGAAGCCTATGCAGATTGCTGCATTGTGCACGCGTGGTGGACTAACGGGCATACAACCCCATGAAGATAGTGAACAGGCTTCGTCATATGATCATACCAGAATACCAAAATATTTTATATACATTGCAATTTCGTCAATGGCGATGCATAAAACACAATATTTCGTTTAATAAATATCCTTTCACAAGTTCTGTAAAAACAAAATACCTTTACATAATACCGACAGTTTATCAAAATAAACCATTGAGTTTATAATCCTAATTTGAACCAAATATTTAACAAAGCGTTGTGTAAAGTTTGTGGAATTCAATAAATATTTACAGTTGTAGAATTGTAGCGCTAGATATTTACTTCACAAATACAATACTTTGATACTTCAAAAGGAAATTCTTGGTATTCCTTTAAGAGTTGAAAATGTAGACGTTCGGCTTCACAGGCGCGGCGACGGGGGCGCGTGCCATTACCTCGACTCAAAGAGAAGTAAAACGATTTTAAATAAGTTTATATCAATTAAGCTATCTTCTGAAAAAGTTGTGAACTACGCATTTCTATGAGTGACAAGGCAACTAAAGAATAAAGTCTCTTATGCAATATTATATTTATAATTTAATGGACTATTGCGTGCGTTATTACTGCATTTCCGCCAGTGTCAAGTAGTATTGGGAGTGTCTAACTCAATCTCAATGACTGTTTTTGATCGACAACAGGAAGAGATTGCGGATTGAGGAGCTCCTTGGCAGGCAAAAACGCGAGCCGCGCGAACACCACGCGAGACAAGTGTTTGTGTCAGAACCTGCAACGTGACTCTCTTTATGCAAATATTGTTGTCGGAGAGAGACTGGCTACTTGACTCACGTCAAACCGTTCTAAAACCTGAAGTATGCTAGAGCCTTGTTACAATTACACTCTTATAAAGATAGTTAATAGTTCTATTTTAATTAATGACTTTCTATTGATTCTAATCAAAAAAAACGATGGGCGCATTATTTTGGTTGAGTCATTATAAAGTGCACGTATAACACAAATTATTCTACCATTTACAAATAGGTGCCCAACATAAGGCCCCATGCCATGCTAAAATATTGTGAGTACTCACTTTTAATAGATCGGTACATAAACTTCAGGATAGAATAACATGTCAAACTAGATTCTAAAACGTAATCAATCAAATCAAAAGAAAAAGAACCAACTTAAACGACCTCCGCAATACGGAACGCACCCGGTTCAAAGGAACCCATCACACTAGCAGCATTACCGCGTTGAATGGCTAGAGAGATCCTTTGGAACAGATACGAACCCGAGCGGGAATCGATATTGTTCCCGTTCGTGGTGCGGAGGGTATTTAAGTTGCTTTTTGTTTTATTACTAATGAAGCGTGAAGGAAGAGAAGGTAATAAAATTAACAACCAAATAAACAAAACAGTTCTGAAAGCTGTTTGAAAATAGTTCAATAATATGGTAGTCAAATGGAATCGTGTATTTGTTTTCGAAAGCGACAAATGATCAAACGATAAGTACCTTCCTGAGGGTGAGAGTGAGAGGGGGAGGGGGGACTAACGGCCGGTCATTACAAAGATTTTGAGATAGCGTGTAATCGATCATAGACGAAAACAAAGCCGATTTAAAGACAGGCTTACATTAAGCCAGTAGCTGGCAACATTCACTGCTAGCCAGTAACTGCCGTCATTACACGGAGATAAAAATGGGTAACTATATTAACCACTATTAACTTAGTGAACAATTAAAGAATTAACGTTATTAACGGTATAGGTATTTACAATTACAACATTATGTACAACTTATGGCTAAATATGGCTATAATTAAAAATAAAAACAAATAAAATAGACGAAGAAAAAATGAGCCACTATATCGAGCACGACTTCCGTTCGACTTACACTAAACAGGAGATTGATAATAATTCTATATTTAGAAATCACGACCAATTTTAGAGAAAAGTTTACCAAAATGAATAACGGTGGAATCAATTGTCATCTAGGTTGTCAATATTTTAATAAAATGGACTAGATACTAATTTATGTTCATGTTAGCTTGTCATTTACACGTGTACAGTTATAATAGTCACTCGTGAGTTTCTTCACGACAGGCAGCGACTATCTGATGCGTTTTCATGAGTGCACGAGACAGACGCGGGGATGCATTGAAGCAGGCAGGGGTCCCTGGCAGGAAAAAAGAACCGGCTTACTTCTATGAATTCTGAGCCTGATTCAGCACCCATCACCAGATCTACTTTGTATGTTTTCAAAACGTAGAGAACAAAGCAAGCATCCATGCGCTGTCAAACTCTTTAGTAAGACTAGTGTAATGACTGCTTTAGACAGGCGTTGCCGCTCTATTCGATCCGCCGCTGGACTGGCGTGAAAAGTGCCACTATCGTGCCAGCGGTGGCGTTGTGAGTCGGCAACGCTGTCGCCAGTTACTGGCTCAATGTAAACCAGGCGTTAATTATGCTCCCTCGGCGGGACGTTTATTAATAGTAGTGATTGTATCGGCTAAGCGGTTGTTTTTGTTGGCAGCCACTACAGTAAAGTGGTGTTAGCTATATAGCCTACTTCGGTATTTCTTGTTGTTTTGTCATTAATTCTCAAATTATAAGCTATCAAGTTAGGTTTCATGTAATGCATTTATTTTTCATATAATAATTATGATAATTTGCTTTAGAGAACCCGTTGGATGAGGGCAGCGCAGGACCGGTCGTTATGATGATCCTTGGGGCAGGCCTATGTCCAGCAGTGGACGTCGATCAGCTGAGATGATGATGATGACTTTAGACAAAACGACGTTATAACTGAAGTTAACGGTTAAATATTTCAAGGGTTGCAAAATTTCACAAACAAGTTTCATAGCTGTCATGAAAGAAGAAGTACTTATTCAAAGATTTTTTTGGTCTACACTGCGCTAGCAATGACCAAAAAAATTCTTTGAACCTAACTTATCTAAATTGTTTATTTATTCCCTGAGAATTTTTTGAAGGTTTTTTTTTGGGTTCAGTTGTTATAATCGAGAAACTGGTCTAAGCAAAGACATTCTATACACAAGGACTTCGCATCAGTGCGCTATTAAGGAGACCGCTAAGTTATGCTTTATTGTTGTACATTATCGAATACATTTGAAAGATTTGAAAGGACTGGAATGTCAGCGGCAATGTATGACAGCTGGACATAACTGATGCATACAAAGGTGACATTAGAGACATGTGCCATTTTTTGGTGCTGTTATTGCATGTAGTGGTGAGTCCTAGTTGGATCTAAGGTCAAAACTATCAACAAAGTGCTCAATATCTTCGTTTCTAGTTTCGGTACGATGCTACTAGTGAAACGTCGATGTTTCGACTACCGGCGATTATAGTAGTGAGCATAATTATGCATGCATGCTGAGTTCTTCTAAAACTATGCCACATTATTAAGCTGCTTAGGTGTAACTCTTCTTCAAGCGTCGACGTTGGTACACGGGACATGTGTACAGTACAATACAGATGAAACTACTGACAAATCAATGAGCCAAACTACTCGCAACATAGAACTATACCGTGTGTAGGTACGTAGCGTAGCGTCGCGTCGGTCACACGCAGTGGCCACCAAAGCGTTCATCCTTGTGATTTCAATTATAATTATCATCGCGTGACGTCACACACTGTATGCGTCTCCACAAGGCACAAAACGTATGCTCGTTCGTCCAATCTAATAGAACTGTTTAAGAGGATAGTCCTTACAGCGCGCTCCAAACAAAAAAAGTTTGTTGATAGTATAATAACTTTAGTCATTTTTTTCGCACGATCTAGAAATAAATATCTGAGCTTTATATTTGTCAGATTTTTGTTAAATTTCAAATTTATACGATGACTTAAAGTTTTCCATGAAAATCTTAAATTAATGCTAGCATTGACAAATGTGAAATACCGATATTGGTTTCTAGATAAAAATAGAGTAATACGTGATTAGCCCTTGCCAGATAGTGGTTATGTGGTTATTTGTTATTGTGTCTCACTCATTATTACTATTGTTGGTATTGTTATCGATAAAGAATTGAACTAATTTCTTAAATAATGTTATTTTGCAGTCAAAAATTAAACTAAGCCCTGTAACTGTACTTTTGATTGCACTATAATTAGTGGGTGATGAGATGACTAACGTCACGCAGCAACTGTGGATCTCCCGCTAAACTCCGTAAGTAGTTTTAGAGAGAAAATGGGTCTCCTGGATTATAAAATTTTTCGTAAAATTTAAATAAACTAAAAAAAAAAAAGATTGTGTTTAAAAAAAATCATCGACTTTCATTTTGAAAATATTATCCAACTTCGTTTGTATGGAGCGCGTTGTAAAAACTATCAACTTAAATAAGCTTGGTACCAGGTTAAAAAATTAAGCGTTTCATATAACACAAGCATTATTATATACCTGTATACCCTACCCGGGTAATCATATTAGCTTAAAACTACCGAGGCAAGGAAGCAAGGTTCTTTGTAGCATAATATGGGTTTATTTTCCACATAACCTTATCCTTTAGTTGCCTCGTACTAGAACCACGGGAAGATTATAGGGGATGGTCGATATATCGCTATTCACACTTTGCGAACTTATCCATTTGCTAAAGACGCGTTATGATAAATGTTTATGTCGTTAATTGATAAATGTAGCTATGTTTTTAATTACTTCAAAAGGAGTGTAAGTTTATATTTGTGTGTGATATACACAAAAATTATTTATTTGAAAAATATATAAAAGACACGATATAATTTATAAAATGTCCGAATTAGCAACGTAGGCGTCGTCAAAACAGTAAAACATTATCAACGCATCCGCAACATACTTCGTCAAAGGCACTATTCTAAAAAAGCAAAAATTATCCGCACGCAAGCTTCGTCAAACTAAGACTTAAAAACAAATACAACAATAATAGGCATCCGCAACGTGCATCGTCAAGTTAGTAAACCTACCTAACCAAACAACCCACCCCATAACGCTTGCTGCAGACACGTTGAATCACCAAGGAAATGTGTAATATATTAATATGTGTATACGCGTGGTGGACTGACGCCCATACACAATCCCGGAGGCTTGGCCTGTGCCTGCAGTGGGACGTATTTAGGCTGATGATGATGATATTATTTATGTACCTGTGGTTCACAAATAAATAAATTAGAATCACGGCGCAACAAGTAACGGTTTAGGCCGCGCGTTGTCTGTCAGTTAGTCAGTCAGTCAGTCAGTCTGTCACGAAACTCTTTTATAATATGTCTAGTTTAATGTGTGTATGCATGGATGCGTAAGGCGTCATCCATTTCCCATAATTCGTTGTATAATAGTTCTGCACGCCCATCTGTTAACTACTATTATTTATTGCAAGACAATAATTCACAGTCACTATTAATTTTAGATTTACGATAAACAAAGCAGCTTAATTTCGTTGACCCAATTTATTAATGCAAGTTAGTTCAACATTATTTAACTATGCAGTCCAATTGTACTTAATGGCGATGTAATATTGAATAATTCATAAAGGGGCCGGGACGGGGGATGATTCGGGTAGTGGTCGGAGGGAGGGAAGGGGAGGGGGGGGGGGGGGGGTTTATCTCCCATCATTTATTTAATTAGGTTCTTGTAATCAATTACTTTCCGCTACAAGTCACTTCGGAGAGGGTCCATTGTCCCGTTTGAAGACGGTTTAATTGTTAATTGATTAAACTTAGACGCGTTGAAGTGGAATAAACATAAGTTGTTAACTAATAAACGGCTGGCGGGTTCGGAGTTGACCAAAAAAAGATGACCATCGACCATGCATTTGAAGGGTGAGCTAACACAAAAGATCCCACTGGGTCGAAATGTTGCTGGCTTTCCAGCCCCCACAACAAGATAATATAAGATAAGATAAGATACTTACAAAATTATGTTAGTATTCCTAGGATCTCCAAGTGGACATAAGCTTTGCTATAGCTGCCAACTATCTTTTTAAGTGTACAATTCTAAGCGATGGTAATCTTTAGAATTGAGGGAAGGGGAGCAATGAAGTGGTTTAAATTCTGTCGAATCTATAAATACTTTTTCAGATTCTACGCTCATTACCAACACTTTGAATGACCAAACGACTAAGTATAACGGTATTGAGGTAAATAGCTAAATACCAAGCTAAGTCCCAGGCACTAAGTCCCTAAGAAACTTTCCCCAACGTTACGTAAGTCCCGTGTGTGAAGGAGCGAGCGGGAGACGAACGCCCGCGTTTGCGTTCAATTAATCAGGTTGTTTCGGCGACGCGACGTCCCCGCTAAGAACTACCCTTCCTGTCGCCAGTGGGATTAACTCCACTACTTTCTATTATCTCCATCGTCTCAGACTTGTACAGGCTTGGCAAATTATTATTGTTGTCCGGAACTATATTCTTCGGTTTATATTTTCATTGTTGCATAACCCCGGGAGACCTTATACTCAGGATATATTTGAGTGTTATCTTCTCTCTTCGAGCGATGGCGGCGCGTTGTGGAGGGATATGGAAACCGTATCTTGAGGTTCGAATTTGCACAGACGACATGCCATGTAGCAAGTTTTTCTATGTCATATACGTTATACCGACTGCTCTTAAACAGTGAAGGAAAACATCGTGAGGAAACCTGCATACGCTAAAGAAGAAATTCTAATGTGTATGTGTAGTCCACCAATCCGTATTGGACACGCGTGGTGTTCTGATGCCCGTGCACCCTCCCTGAGGGTAGGACTGTGCCCTAAAGTGGGACGTATACAACGAATCTATCTATTATTACTATTATAAAACTGTAACAGAAGTGTGTCTGTCCATTGAAGATATTAAAAAAATAAGGTACGATACGGTTTTTACATGTCCCTGATTCCATATAACCAATTTTTGGATTTTTTGTCCGTCTGTTTGTTTGTTTGAACGAGCATCACGCAAAAACTACTGAACCGATTTTCATAAAACTTTTTTTGTTTGATAGCTTATGATCTGAATTAAAATCTTAATGTATAAACGTAAAACTAGAAATATTTTTTTTTAGAATCGAGTGCAGAATCATCAATATCAAGGTTTCAACATAGTGAATTTTTTCAAAATATTAAATAATTTGTTAGTATAATTTAAAATTTACTGAACTCGATGTCAACATTTCAACCCACCGCACTGGCACACTCACCCTACTTACTACCAAATATGATTCCTAAATATATTCCTGAGCGCGCTAGCAGCGCTTCCATTCATTGCTGAAATAATAACAAATCATTTTTCCATGAAAACTTAAAATGTGATTTTGGGGCGTACATTGTGGTCACTTGTCCAAATTGAAGACGGGCTTAAGAACAATCATGGCAAACATAATTTGCGCACTGATTGTGAAATGTGCAGATTCAGAATAAGTAAATTTGATATTTAGATAACCTGAGCATGGAATCTGGAAATTAATAATAATATTATGTTTTTTTTAAATTTTATTTTATTAAGATTGGGTTTGCTCTTGACCTCAATCCAGTCCTCAGGACGAAGATGGGGTCAAAGATGTAGCGAGCTTACCCAGAAGAAGCCTATTCACTCGTACTTTAAAGGAATTCGGGTTGTAAGCGCTCGGAAATACTGACGTAGGCAGGACATTCCACTGCTTGGCTGTGCACATTATAAAAGTTTATTATAATTTAAAAAGATGATTGGTAGTTGTAAGAATGTTTCTTTCAACTTCGAAAGGGATGATGGACTTGAGTATAAATGTAATTAAAGATGATGCTATATTTGTTTAATTAATCAAATTTCATAACGACACGTCGAAACAATAAATGTATAATCTCGTGTCTACTGGCGGAAATACTTCAACGGGAAAATGTAATACGATAATTTAATATCAGCTGGAACGAATCCTGTAATTATAATATTATGATTCTCAACCACGAATTGATATAGATTTAACAATTTAAATACATTTACTTGACTCGATCAAAAATACCTATATACCTATACTCCTACGCAAACTTGATATTACTCGTCATATTTAAATGTATCTTACATTATTAAGTAGACATGTTTTCAACAACATCACGTAAGCACGGCGACACATCAAGCTATACAAAACCAACATAAGCTAGCCGCGCGACGCTATACGTTACTCGACCTACGCGCGGCCAGCTTATGTTGGTTTTGTATAGCTTGATGTGTCGCCGTGTGTACAGTACAATTTATGATAAGTATTATTTAATATTAGCAACCCGTCCCATCTTGGCCCGGTTGAGATCTACAATATAAGTGAGTAATTAAACGCATTTAATATACGCAATCATTATTCGCACACACCTTCCGGAAGAAATTAACTAAGTGAAAGTGGAGACCGTATCAAAATCCGATGCGTAGTTTGACAGAAGTAAACAGAGAAACAGATTAAGAGGACAGACGCGGATAACGACATTGTTTTATACTATCTAGAGATTTTAAAGATTACGTATTTTATATAATAATACAGGGTGTAAGTGACAGCATAGCAAATACTGAAACGGCGAACTCAGACCATCAAACTGAACAACTTTCACTATGGAGCCTACCTCAGAAGACGCGAAAAAAAAAACAGCTGTCCCATACAAAACTGCTGTAGTTACCCGACTCAAATGTATGGGAGAGCTGATTTTTTTTCGCGTCTCCTGAAGTAGGCTCCATAGTGAAAGTTGTTCAGTTTGATGGTCTGAGTTCACCGTTTCAGTATTTGCTAGGCTGTCACTTACACCATATAACATTAGGCACTAAAAGTAGCAACATGCTTCGTCAAAACCCTAGAAAAACAGTTAGAGATCCGCAAACTAAAAGTTTCTATAAACAAAGCATAAACATTCTTTTTTTTTTACTTACTTCAAGAAAAGGAGGAAGATATCAGTTTGTTTGTTTTTTGTAAGTGGATTTGACATTTCATGACAGCCGGATAGTTGTCATTTGTTCTTTTTCAGTCCTGAAGGAGCCCGAGCTAGTCCTATTTGAATGGGTACTTTGTATATTCTTTTGTTTAAAAGATGTGTGTTGTAGAGTTTCTGGCCGCATCTTCTTTCAACGGAACACCTTCCGACGCGGTGGTATAGACAAAAAATGACGTCAAAAAGCTATCTTATGTGATATTATTTTGAATAAAAAATTTGGATTGATTGATTGATGGGGTAAAAAATCAGATGAAGCTGTTCAGAGGTAGACCATGGAAATCCTCAAAAGTTGGCAACAAATCATGTAGCATTAAGGCAACTGTCTTCTGAGTTATGGCGTAAGTCACCATGTCAAGTCAAGTACATTTTCATGAACTAAAACGAGTTGCCGTTTATTAAAAAAGTATACCTACCTAACCAGCAAACTTGAAACTTTTTGTAATGCAACTTTTGATCACTTTTATTGATTCATATTTGGTATTGGTTATGTAAAATAAATGATATTTATCTGTGGAAACTTTTAGTTGGCAATGCTGTTTTATAAAAATGTTGTTACAATATCCTGTAGTAGGTATTCTTAAAATAAATAAAATAATAACTAAAGTCTTCAAGATAGTTATCACTAACAGTACGTTGACTTCGATGTAAAACTTTATCGTAATTTGTAAAACTTGTTTTTAGAAAGGATTTGATAAAGATATATAAGATAAGATAGCTTTTAGATGTTAAGAAATCAGATTTTCTTGGATATAATTTATTTTAACTAAAAATTTTGATTAATTGTGCTACAATTAAATTTGAACGTTTTACGATTTAGATAAGAAATTGTATTTATGTACAGTAAGCATATAATATACTGCACCATACTGCTGCTTACAGTTGGTATAAACTCTCCCGTTGTTTTTTTAACAAAGGTACATGGAATACTTATTATGATGTATTTTTTGCATACTAAAAAAATGTATTTACATGGAAAAGGAAAGAGCAAAAAGATTATCGAACAATTACCTATTATACAATGGACGATTACGACACGCTCTTGACCGGTTTTTTGCAAACACTTCACTGCCGTGTAGATAACAGAATAAACTGTCGTTTCTATCGTTAACACTCTCATCAATCCCTTCAATATCAAGTCATCTAAGTCCCAACAGTGCCGTAGATTGTGAGACAGGCGAGATATGGAACGTTCAGCAACAAACGTAACCTTTCGGCGCGGCGTTATATCGCCTCATAAAATAGTGAAGGTTTATATAACGGCTCGGGATCCCCTTATCACGTCCCTGGGGGGAGATCCGCGATCGTGGCGCGCGTCCTCCGTCGACGACACGACACGACACGACACTACGACGATATGCCGACTACACCTCTATACTACAGGCTTGATAACGTGGCGTAGTGATTTGAGAGTAGTGACTTGATAACGTTGTAACTTGCTAATGTCGCGACTTGATAACGTAGCGACATGATAACAATATTGGCTTGATAACGTCGTGACTTGTTTGCTTAATTACTTGAATAGTTATAATCATTATAAAAATTATTTTTTGCGGACTTTGGGAAGATAAACTAAACATAAACTTTAAACTTAAAATTTTGTTCTTTTTGCGCATTGTATTGTGATTGTGTCAAAAGTGTGACAATGCCTAATGAATACATCTGAAATAGCACAAAGTTTTACAGTTTGTACATCTGTCTGTGCATTAAAATATGTGTCGAGTATTATACAAATGGACACGATGCGACGCATTGTCTTACTGTAGCTACTGATCGAACTGGGACAAATCCAGATCATATTATTTGTATCGTATTAATAATTACTAGATTTTGTTATGCGACTTTGCCAGATAAAAATATACCAGTTTTAAAGTCTTATCATAAGCTTTCAAACGCAAACACAACGCTCTGCCCAAGCGATAAGAAGAAGAAACTCAAAAAGTTTCATCAAAATCGGTTCAGTCCTTTTTCCAAGATCCTCGAACAAACAGACAAACAGATCGACAAAAAATATATAATAGTTTCGGTATTCAAAAATAATTAATTATAAGTTAATTCATAGAAAGCATTAGGAAAACTTTTGGGATTTTGTTCTTTTTAGTGTTTGTTTGTTCCACGGTCTGTGCGTGCGTCACGTAAAAGGTTTACTGATCTAATTCTTATAGAATCGGAAAGGTTTTAAAAGAAACATTACAGTTTTTATTTCATCGCAACTAGCTGACTCAATCAGAAGTAATGCAAATTTAAAATTTTCATTAAAACGGCATCGAAATATTTTTCAGTAGTCTTTTACGAAGTCGAAAACAGATATAAAAATTAAAATTTTTACATTTAGAAAAATGTTTAGAGTTCTGTGAGTGAACTTATGGCAATTCAAACACAATGAAATGCTATTGACTCAAATAAATGAAGAAAAATGTGTCTTGATTTAGATATTTTCATTATTCTTAAGGATAACATCGCTAAAAGTCCAGTTTAACCAGTTAACTACAGTTTTATATTATCAAGAGCCGAGTTGAAAGGATTCTCAATCAGTGGGTTTTTTATTGATTTAGCTGATATTTATTTGATTGAGCTTCCTTCTCTAGTTGGTAGTGAATGGTGTTAGTGATGAAGCATAAGGATATAGTCAGTAGTTCTTCTTCTTCTTCTTTCTTATCGTGTGGGCAGAGCCCTGGTGTCAGAGTTTTTTCAGACCGCCTTCCGGCCTCTGACGTGGTTTTATGTAACGACAACTACCACCAGAGATAGTAGCCGGGACCAACGGCCTAACGTGCCATCCGAAACACGGATTCATTATTATTTTCAGGTGATTCAGCCTGCAATGCCCTACCAACTGGGGAAAACGCACAAAGTGACATTTCACTGGGTGTCCCCTGTGGGAATCGAACCCACGACCTCCGTGTCGAGAGCCATTCCTCTTAACCATTTGACCACGGAGGCAGTTAGTCAGAGGCAGAGGCGGAGGTAGTCAGTAGTAGTAGTAGTTATATATCAGTCTGTATACATTCCATTCCATTGCAGGGCACAGGCCTACCCTCAAGGAGAGTGTATGAGCGTTATGCGGATGTGGAAAATGCGGATTGGTAGAGTTCATCACTGGAACTTTTTGTCCAGCAAGTGCAGGTTTCCTTAGAATGTTTTCCTTCACCTTTTGATAGCAGTCGGTATTACGTACATGAGTTAGAAAAACTCATTGGAACATGGCATGCCTACCGTGCGGATTCGTATCCTGGACCTCAAGATTGAAGAACCGCGCCACAGATGTTCATCATAAGCATAATAATAAGTATATGCTCACGACTATATTCCCTAAGGTAGTCAGAGTTATTGTGACAACTTAGAAAATCCACATTTCACTAGAAGTACCTATCGAAACTCTGTCTAGTGTGACAGGTTAGTGATGAAGGTGTTGTTAATGTTATTTGCACGTTATTTGGTGATGGTTCTGTTTCAATTCCGACTTGTGAAGGTTACTACATTTCGTCGGAATTGTTTTACTTATATAGCTATTTTAGTCACTGTAAATGATATTTAATCGTCCATTTTTATTTAAACTTATTAACTATTATGATAATTTATTCACTACTATTTCTATTATGTTTCTTATATGATGTCATCAAAATACAAGTCTGAAGTAGAACTTGTACTAAAATTTTGCGCCTTTAGTGTAAAAGGGTTAAACTCATGTTTATCTAATGTTGACGACGGGCTCACTCCACGTTGCACTGGAAAGAGTTTCGTACTAGTGAAACGTGGAATTTAAGGTTTCAGAATATCTCTGACTCCTCGGGGAATATAGTCGTGAATATAATATGCTATGCTATGTTTACCTAATTTTTGAATTTCCTAATGTGTCGTTAAGTTTTTCGCGCAGATATTTCATATAGTTTAACACTCATCTGGATACCACACCCAGTTTATGCAATACAACTTTATGTAAAGTAGGTAGGTAATATATTAAAATTATTCAGTTACGGTTTTAATCATTGTTATATTACGTTAGTTAAATTCGATTTTAATCCCTAAGGAAAATAGTATCTATTAGTCTATTTTGTGAATTGTGTATAAGTTACACAGTTTTTGTGTGTATAAGTTAGATAAGATCTTATCAGAATCATAATCGAGATCGATATCTTAATCGTGTGAGGCATAATTATTATACATAGATCTTTCTACTTAGCCTAAACTCCGACTAGATTATTCACTTTTTGTATTTTCTAAATAAGCCTGTACGAATATCTCGACATTTTGGATATTGCATTGAACTTATTACTTTAAATTTTTCACTTTAAATCTTATATCTATACTATTAATATAAATATAATGTACTTCACGGTTTGTAAGCAGGACCGTAATCAGATGAAATGCTTCATCAATCAAATTCATTGCAACGTTACGCGTGACGTCACACCTCTTGGACAACGCGCTAAACAGGGTTATTTGAAGCCAATTCGAGTCCGCATATTAGTTTATAGCGTCCCTTGCGAGGGCTAATCCCATTCAACCCTCGGTAAAGCGATTCCGTCGCCTCGGACGGCCCGTCCGAGGGGGTCGCTGCAATAAGGTTACTGCTATTCCTTGAAACATCTCACACTATCCAACTATTCGCTCTCGCATTGGATTAGGAGAATCCGCTTTGTTCGCGTGGTTTCAGTTTTATGTTGTTGAAACGGAGCAACAGGAATACGAGGATTTGGTAAAGTTTTGACATCTCTAAGTCTAACACTATTTTGGAGATCCTTTGTTTTGGCTTCGTGTCGGTAAACTTGGTATCTCTACACTGATGTCTAGAGTTCTGTTAATTCGGGAACACTTAACGTTTCGAAGTTCAAAGTGTCTCTATTTCGTCTCTCTGATTCCCAAGTCTTAGAAGTTGTGTGAGTAATTACAATGTTAATCAAATAAAGTGGTAGTCTCGGAGATGCGATATATTATTCAGAACCGTTCGTGTGTTATAAGCCTTAGCTTAGATTAGAGTGATAGCCTGGTAGGTAGACTGGACACGAGTGTCGCGGACACTTGACACGGCGCCGGGTTGAGGAGGCAGGTGTGTGGGCAGCACTTAATTAATGCAGCGGTCGCGGCAACGCCGACAAATGCAAATTGTTGGCGATAACACGACCCTCGGCGCCGCGGCCGGGAGTCTCGCTCTCATTGAATTATTTAAATCCTTCATGAATTTATAAAATACCGCAGACGTTAAGAAAAGTTAATTTAAGATTCCGCTCGGCGAGTTAAAAAATTGCCGTAATTTATATTTCAGAGGGTAGCGGAAGGCGCTTTATCAGTGCTCCGGCGAACTATCGCGTCCCTCGAATAGACGAACTCGTCGAATTTAAAAGAGATCTCAGGCGCGATTACCGACGGATGTCTTTGTGGGGCGGAAGCTTCACGGCGCTTTGTGGCCGACCGTGTCACCGATCTTGATAGCGACCGTTCTATACCCGTCGACTTATCCGAGATTTTATCGCGACTTCATGTAAAACTACCTTCTCACTTTTTACTCATACTCGCATGAACCGAACGGAGACTTCGAGAGTTCCGCACCTAAAAAGTTGGGGCACGTATCTCCGGATGGAGTCCTGAACTTAGTTTCCGCGGGCTCGGTCCGCTCGGGATCCGGCTCGCAGGACCAGCGCCGTCACTTACACAATGTATCAACGTCGGAGCTCGCGTCGCGGCGCATCCATTCAGCGGCGGCTCGCTCGCATCGCCGCACACACACAGCACTCACTGCGGCACGACACGACACGTCGTCGACTGCGACACGACACGACACGACACGACACGACACGACACTACACTCGCGACACACGTGCGGCGCGCGGAGCGGCCCCGGACACTGCCGCGACTGGCGCGCGCACTCCCCCCCTCCCCCTCGCGCCCTCCCTCTCCCCCTCCCCCCGCGGGCCATTATGCGCGCGCACTGCGGGGGAACGATCGCCCCGAGCCTCGATAATTTTTACATCTGCACTGTTGTGACATTGAAATTCAATTTTGTATGGAGAGACGTCTCCGGCCGCGGCGGCATCACCTCCGCGAGGTTCGGAGTCACCGGAAACCGGTGCCGGTGCGCCCGGGGTCGGGTCGGCTCAGTCCTAGCGCTCGTGGGTCGATGATCGTTTTCGAATCTTTACCGTGAAATCAATTTTTATTCGTATCCGCAATGTGCGGAAGAGTAGTGTAATAAAACGAGTACGCACTTCCACTTCGATCGCGTACGATCATAATATAAATATTCCGAGATTTCAATAAGCGGCGCGTCTTACGTTGTTTTATTGATAAAAGTTTGAGTAGAAGCAACGCACGGCGCGATCGGCGACCGCGGACCACAGCCTGCTCGCTCGTGGTGGCGCGGCGCGGTCATACTGCGACACTCGCCCTCTAATCGCCCTGGATGTCCCGCTCTGTGGCACCCTCGGCCTGCGGGTGCCTCAGTACGAACGAGCACTAATCCCTCGCGCTCGCAGCTCTGCGGTTCTCCAACGGTTCTCTTTACAAATGGCTACGCTTCGGAATTTAATTTCGCGCATTTCTTTTACGCTATTGGATATTGTAAGGATTTGCGGATTCCATTTATCTGAAGACTTACAGCGACGCATTTTTCCGGGGACTTGTCACCGACGACGTTGTTGGAAGGGTTGTGTTGTGACATGTATGTACTTAGTAGGTACCTTCGTAGATTATATGAGTGAGGAAGCTACAAGAGAGGGTAGTTTTCATCCTCAGTTCCTGTCGGCTGCCATAACAAGTCAGTTTTAAAACCAGTTGCAGTTGAGGATATTTTATTCTTTTTTGGCAACTAGTTGCAATATGGAAATGTTTTTCCGGTTTCCAACGAAGAACCAGTCCAGTCAGTTTGAAGTCAGGTTGTAAAACTATCTCATGCCAATTCTAAAATTAATAATTTTTAATTCTGAAGAGTTGCTCAGGTGCAAAATCATATTTGTTTCTAAAAGGTGGCGGAGTGGGTATTTATTATTATTTGTGGTTGGGCTATTGCAAGCAAGGGTCGTTATGTAACACAGAGACCAGCGCTGGTTATTTGTTATCGCCCCAAGCTCACCCATATTTTACGCATACCTCCGAACTTATGGTATTTTCTTTTCCTCCTCGGGAATGCAGTTTTCCTCACGATGTTTTCCTTCACCGCCGAGCTAGTAAATGATAAATACAACCGTACATAAATTCCGAAGAACTTAGTGGTACAGGCCAGGAATCGAACCGCGTCCTCAGGATTGAGGCGCTAGCTCTCTTCCGTATGGGCTATCATCGCTCGGCGGAGTGGGTAAAAGTCAACCTATCATTAACTTGACACGAACCTCTTGGGATCTCTTATTTGACTGCGGAACCCTAGGAACAGTAGATAACAGTAAATCGTATTTTTATTAAAGTTGATGACGGACGCAAAAGCTTAAGAAGAGCGGAAAATGTGGTCGAAAGCCCTTACAATAAATAAAAATATATAAAGAAAAATCGTGCGTCCACGTGTTGAGTACACCGGAAGTAGCGCCGCTCCATACACGTGCCGTGTTCATTTCGTTATTTCCGCCCAAATAATAACATCAATAAATCTAATATTGACACAACGGAGGCTCGCGGTCTACTCTGACTCTAACTTATTCAAACTTTAAGAATTATATTTAAAACTTGGCTCCGAAGCCGAATCCCTTCGGAGCCGAGATGAATTCCGAAAGGGAACGAAATAAACATGGCGTCCGTCACGTAGGATGAGTCGCGTCGCGCCCGCGAATTAACAAATGAAAACGAACCGGAATTGAACCGAAACCGAACCAACCAGCTTCTTATTGAGTGGGATACACCCCACCCCCCGACCCCCGGCCAGCTGCCGCCGGTCCCTGGGGGGAGCGGACTCGGAAAATACTTTAAAAAACAATCCGACTACAATTGAAACTTGGAACAAGTTGGAGCTCAGAGGAAATCAAGACTTCACAACTTTTTGTTTTATTGGTCAATTTGTTTGTGAAATATTAAACGTTCTTCGGCGGTTGTTAGCGCCCCGAGTGTTGAACGAGACGAGACAAGGACTAAACAATACTAAAGCATCATCTGGGCTCGCACCGGGTCGAGTTATCTATGACAGTTTAAATACTCTTTTTTTCAGTATTCTTTCCTATAATTTTTCTTTACCATACTATTTTAATCCCTGATGCAAAAAGAAGATGATTATGATTATGATTATGAAGTCTGCTGTAAGAATTGTTTCTTTTCGTCCTTTTATCTGTTACCAATATCGTCGAAACGGCTGGACACGATGCGGTGTTTTGTACCTTGTGAAAGCTTTGGGAAGCTAGTATTTATTAAATGGTTTTTAGCTATGCTTCGTGGCAATCGGTCAATCGGTCAAGATGTGTCCAGCTATTGTGAGCACACATAGAAACATCGAGTTTTGGCACAAATATTAGTATTTCATATCTACTATCTTACGGTCATCAAAATCATTTTGCAACCTCCAGGCATCCAGGTTGCAGTCGAGATTTGAACCTAAATCCCTTATTGCTCACTAACCAGCTAAGTAACAATGAGTTGTCAAAGTAAGCGTAACGTAAGTGTAAGCATTCTAAATGGTTTAGTAACTACCTCCGTGGTCTAATAGTTAAGAGCATTGGCTCTCGACACGGAGGTCGTGGGTTCAATTCCCACGGGGGACACCTAGTGAAATGTCACTTTGTGCGTTTTTCCCCAGTTGGTTAGGACATTGCAGGCTAAATCACCTGATTGTCTAAAAGACAAAAATGATTCCGTGCTTCGGATGGCACGTTAAGCCGTTGGACTCGGCTACTATCTCTGGTAGTAGTAGTCGTTACATGAAAACCATGTCAGAGGCCGTAAGGCGGTCTGATAAAACTCTGATCGGCTCTGCCCACACGATAAGAAGAAAAAGAATGGTTCAGTTTCGTACCGTACGCGGCCGATAAAGTAAATCGGGCTGTAAGTGCTAATTAACAAGAGAGTATATGAGTATAGCTCGGAGTACTGTTGTTAGAACAGTGGGCGAGTATGGAAGCGGCAGTTGAACACAATGGTCACGGCCGCGGGCTCTCCTCCGACTCCGAGCACACATCGGCCGGCGAGTGGTAGCGGCCGCATGAATGAGTTAGCGATAGAACCACTGCGATACATCTAACTAGAACTGCCAAGTGGGTACAGGTCGACCAGAATCTCATGGTTCTAAAAAAAATGCACATGGTAGATACTAGTGTCAAAATGTCGTCTTTCAAAGTCAAAGTACAAACCTGTACAAACTGAGCCTTTTTGCAGCGATAAAAACGTGCGTTTGGCCATTGCGTGACTGAATCGCTACACTAGCAATTAACAGTCGTTTGTATCGATTCAAACGCATGTTTGTATAGATGCACACGCGCGTGTGCATTGTGGCAAAGGCTGTCGACGAATAACTGATCAGATATTTTGAAAGTTTTGCATCTTGACTGTATTGCCTTTGCATCTATGCTTTATCGATCGCATTGATGCTGCATCGCAACTCAATCGATGTTTTTTGCAGCACTTCTGCGCTGCAAAAAATCGCAGTGTGTAAAGAGCCACAATCTTATTACCCCAGTGTTGCTTATTCTTAAATTTGATTTTCCTATTTGCCATTCAGGTCCAATCCCGAGTCGAATCAATCTTGCTAGCGGAAATATGTGGTTTTTGACGGACTCTTCTGCGTGTTCTAGGTCGCCCTTATGCACGCTGAAGTTGACAAGACAGACGTAACTCCTATACGATCCGTACCGCTCCTATAGTTTTATATAATTACGAGCTTTTAGTAACTGCAACTTTGTAACCATAAATTATACACCAGACTTTAAGTTAAATTATAAGCTTTCAAACAAAAAAAGTTTCATCAAAATCGGTTCTGTAGTTTTTTCCCTGGTGCGCAGGGTTCGGTCCAGCGCCAACACCATTCTGAACATGATAGCGGACAGACTGGACTGTCCCTACATTACGCAGTGTAACAACCTACATGTTAATACTAACACTTAGTTTTAAGATATTGTTACTAACACGCTACGAGTCCAATGTTGCTCGAAATAATTTTTTTTTTTTGCATGATGCCCAAACAAACAAACAAAACATCCAAAAATTTGTGATTTGAGTTAGGGACAAGTAAAAACCATATTGTATTTCATCTACATGCACTTCACTAGTAACTTAACATTGTATATTTTGAAAAATGTGTGTTGTTGAGTTTCTGGCCGCATCTTCTTTTCAGCGAAACACGTTTCGATGCGGTATGGTAGAGTCAAAAATTACTTATGAAAGCTATCCATGTGATATTAAATGTGAATTATTAATAAAACATTTTGATTGATTTAATTTGATTAGTGTTGAGGCCCTCAACTCCCAATAATAATATAAATAATAGTACAGTTACAAGTGCGCGGTGCCATGCTCAATGTATTCATATATCTCTGTGGGTGGAGCCATTACTCCGAGACGTGAACTTAAATTAACTGCGATCAACCCGCGGGCGGGGCGGTGGCGGGGGGAGGCTAAACTTTGGTTTAACTCTGAACAATCGGCTGGTGCCCGCGCGCAGGCGTTAGTTGTGAATTGTATTAGAATCACTAGTACGTTGTAACTTACTCTTAAACTTCATTGAAATATACTAGATGAAGTCTTGAACTCATTTTCTTACACTTATTTATTACATAGAGACACCCTCGGAAAGAAATGGGATGGTCCAATCTAAGCAGGAGAGCAATATCGCGCCAAATAAATTAAAACTTGAAAATGATTAGATCGCATACGAATCACAACTTTTAATACATTTGGTATTGCGCTATTCATTTGACAGCTGCTAAAGCCGTATTGACAGATTGCCCAGGCGTTAAAGGCTGACATTCACATAGTTAATAAGTCAAGTTTAGCGCGATACGGAATTCAGCACAGTTGAATAGTAATTGGATTGATATGTGATTAGAATAAATGATGTTTAAAATAAAGGCAATTGCCCTCCAGGAAAAACACGGTAAAAATAATTACGGCAGAATTAGACCCCATCTGCACTAATAGGTACTATACATTAGAATACTATTTCTTATACTGTCCTAAAACACTCACATCACGCCAAGCGCGGTCTCATATTAGTTGCCAGCGACAAGGTGGTACGTCTACAAATGCCTCCCATTTGTCAGCTATGACAAATATTTATATGTCTGGCCATCTGAGGCTTTGTTAGGTATAGAGCGAGCTCGGAGGCTGCGGTTTAGAAAGGTCAGACTTACTTGCTATTGTTTCAGACGTCGAGGTTCTTGCAGTAGGTAGTATGTACCTATAGATAGACGTTTGTTTCAAAGCGAGTGCACCTGCACTACTCATGTGCCTGCACGCTCGAGAGGTTGTTTTGTTACGTTTGTGCTGTTCTGAACGGTACACATTCCTGAGTACCTATAGGAAAGCGTCGTACAAATCTATTCGTCTATAAGCTAGTTGTATTTATGTGAGCAGTAGGGCGAGCATACCACTTACGAGACAGCGACAAAGCGATAAAACCGTAATGCCCGCTCATTTTGGCATACGTTAAGTAACAAAGACAGAGGCATATCTCGGTTTCGTGCACACCCTATTTTTGACTTTGAGCGCAGATATCTCGAGACAGAAGCATTATATTGATTTAGTTTTTATGGAAGTTTTGTTCCATTTGACTAAACCAATCCATATCCAATGACACCTCACACGATTTAAGAACAAAAAATTGTTCCAACCACTCTTCCGTTATATGGAAAGGGGGAAAAAAATAAGGGAGTGGACTTTTTTTTTCTTGAATGAATGAATCTTCTTCTTTTCGTGTCAATAGTTCGGCAAGCCTGACAGCGTAAGGAGTAGCTGTATGAATGAAAATGAAAATTACCTGCATAATTAATTAAATTCAATTCAAAACATTTATTTCGGAAAACAAGTTCCATACAATTTTGATTAGTATTTACATAATGTCATCTTACACCCTATGTTAGTAAATAACATTAAACGATGATTAAAATTAAATGTCAAGATTTCAATTACTAATAAAATAACAATTCAAAAGAAATAATTTAGAATTTAGAATAATTTAGAATTTAAAATAAATTAATTTGCCATCTATATACTATACCTAGTCATAAGTGCGGACCAATGACTGGCAATGGGACACTCGATCTTGCCTCCTATCACCTTCAGAATGCCGTTGGAGCTGCCATGGACTCTTCTCATCAACGATGCAACTTTCTTACGCACTATAGCGCGGACGCCGTCTGTGCGCGCCTCGGCAAACATGAAAGATGCATTGCAGAAACGCGGCCGCCCCAACAGAATTCTGAAAGCGTTATTGTACTGGACCCGTAGGGCGCTGTAGGCCTTCTGCGTATATCTCACCCACAGGCTGCTAGTGTAGAAAGATTGACAGTACGCTTTAAAGAGGGTGATCTTAAATTCTTCTGTACAACGAGCAAACCTACGGGCGAGCATATTGCTTCTGACCGACAACGCTCTACGTTCCCGCTCAATGTCCTGGTCATCCCTCAAGTCATCCTACCAACCAACACCCACATCTCAAAATCAAGCTTAACCCGCCTGTGAGCCCCTCTGACATACTTATTCCATCCTGTCACATAGGGTTTTTTACTAGATCTTTTTTCAGACACACTACCAGTCATTGCCGCAGCCTCACAAAGCACTCTTATTATGTCAAGATACAATTCATTTATAACCATTCTATGGTCATCATTCTTACACATACAGTCACCGCATTCCGCACATTGTGACGGATAATCAATTTTACTTAGGTTTCTATGGCACATTTTGGTATAGTTAACAATCTGATTTGCATCCCGCTCTCCCCATAAAACATGATTACGTACTTTCTTAACCTCACTACAACTTGGTCTTAAGATATCTACGTTACAATCTACAATTATTGGAAGGTGATCTGACCAGTAGCTATCGCAACAAACATGAACGTTGAGAACAGTACTCCACGCCGCTTTAGTAACGACACAATGATCCAACCACCGTTGACAGCCGTGGGCTTCACTTACGAAAGTAAAACAGTCTGAATCAGACCCGATTTTTTCTAAGTCGGCGCATAACCAGTCTGAATCATGAATAGATATCATAATCAGTAACGAATGAATGAATGAAATATACTTTTATTTACACCAAAAAACAGACATAACGTGCGTGACGTCACGTTTCTTCATAACTACATTTCTGTTTTTGGGTTACTGTTATCTGTCTTAATGCCAAATTTTAATTCAATAGGTGCAAAAATGAGCGAGTTATCGAGGCGGGACATACAGACAGACAGAATGGACGAAAGTATAAGGGTTCCTTGTTTGACTACGGAATCCTAAAAATTGACAATTCACGAGCGGTATCGCTACTTTTTAATAGACAGTGGATAAATTAAGGTGACCTTTCCTCATCCTCCTTGCCGTATTCCCGTTTGTAAGTTACCATAGGTCTACTCCTCCCAGTATAAGGAAAGGACATAGTTGTGTACAGAAGGACCTAAGACGCAAAGGACATCTTAACTATTTCGAGTTTGGTGTTGCAATCTTTACATCAGAGAGCAATATAACTAGATTCAGTAGTGCTGTACATTCTAAGGCCAATATAACGACGTCACATCTCCAGCGCAGCCCCATAAATAGTACAAATGTGGTTGTTTTTCCCGGGAACCGGCCAGGCCCCGGCCGCTCCGTGATCGGGCGCGTAGTTGAAATTCTCCGGCGCGCGAACAATTGATTGCACCATCGTCACATTCATCAATCTAGCTTTTTGCTCACTCGCCTCGCGCCTCGCAAACGTTCCTAACTCTCGTCGGAATGTTAGCCCCCTCTCCCCCCACTCACTGACCCCCCCGGAGCCCCCTACCGCACTAACACGGTTTAAATTCAATTTTATCATTGCAGGACCTTTTACAGCATTTTGACGACCCGGTTAGGTGCTGTGGTTATTCCGGCCAATTTATATGTTGGTTCGTATTTCTCGTTCGAATAGGAATTGGCTTCTTTATTTTTCGCAAGCATAAGATGAAGAAAAACCGGCCATGTGCGAGTCGGTCGTGCACTAGTGTTTCCGTACCAGCAAAAAATATATTATTTTTTACACAAAAAAAACGTTTTCTCTGGGATACTTAGCATGAGCCCGACTCACACTTGGCCGGTTTTTATTATTTCTTGTTTTACTTTGAAGTTTGCACTATAATCACATAAGTTTTAAACTTGCATGTATTACTGTTTTTACCGGACTGCGCTAGAAGGAATGTTTTTACGATAGGTAGAGCAAAATCATTACTCTCATTCTGCCGCAGTCCGTCTTGCCCATGATAGGGTTTCGTAGCCATGGTTTAGTAAGTAATTTGTTGTCAAGGTCAGAGCTTTAAAATTACCTTAGTCCGAAACGAGATTTTGTTGCATAAGTCCTATCTAATTCTAACGACACCTCATTTGAATTTTTGTCAACCTCCTTTTTGTAATATTTATTTCTCAATTAATCTCATTTAAGGTACCAGAATCTAGCCCGGACTTGTATAATGATGAGTAGATAACGATATAGAATACATAACTAGATACCGGATAATTTTTTTTAACGTTCCAAAACATTCAGGGGTGGTTCAAACCATCAAACAACTTTTACTACGAAAGTCCGAAATCGCAAAAAAAAATCAGCTGTTCCATACTAAACTGCAATCGACTCAAATGTATGACAGCAGATTTTTTTACGCTTTTCTTTTCCTTCTTGTCCCATAGTGAATGTTGTTCGGTTTGATGGTCTGAACCACCCCTGAATGTTTCGAAACAGTCAAAAATATAATAAAAATATATTCCCCTTAAGAGATTCGAACCCGACTGACCTATCGAACCATCAATGATTTTGGGTTATTGTAATCCGTCTTCGTTCCAAATGTTATCGTAATAAAAATAAATAATTATGTGATAGTTACTTATGTGTAGCCTACTGACAAACAGACATTGCGAATTTATAAGTGTTCCTTTGTTTGACTACGGAACCCTAAAAATGCTCTTGTACTTCTTCTACTTAAATAAAAAGCGAACTATTTGTTAGTTTTTTTACCAAACATACATAAAAATTCTACCATGTTATTAATTGTAGCAAAAGATAGTCTTTAGTTCATCATCACAGCCTATTGTACGTCCCACTGCAGGGCACAGACCTACCCTCAGGGAGGGTTGTATGGGCCTTATAGTCCACCGCCCGTACCCAATGCGGATTGGTAGACTTCACATACTTTCTTCTTCACAGACTTCACAGAATTTCTTCTTCAGCGTATGCAGGTTTCCACACGATGTTTTCCTTCATGTTTTGAGAGCAGTCAGTATTACATACTTGAGTTCGAAAAACTCATTGGTACATGGCATGTCATCCCTGGGGATTCGAACCTGGACCTCAAATTTGAGTTTCCATAGCTCTCCGCAACGTACAACCACCGACGCTCTAAATAGTAGGTATTCGTCAGTAATAATGACTTGAGCAGTGTTTATCCTAGCATGTTATTGTTGCACAACACAACTGGCCCATGGAGAGATATCAACAGCAAAACAACCCCTAACACGATAACAATAAACGTTATGTCGGTTTACACGTTCAAGTAAACCGACCATTTTGTTTGGTTTGCAGATCCATTTGCAGATCTTATTCCGTTCTATCAGACCAGGGTTACCAACGAGAAATGGGTAAATAGGACAATAAAGTGGCTAAAAGTGGCAAAAAAAACATTTAAAAACTATCTTTAATTTGAAAAAATAAAAAAACACAATTTGGTTACCGAAACAAATTAAATAAATAGAATTACAACTTCATTAGAAACAAAACTTCAAACAAACAATTTAATTATGCTGTAATTCTTAATTAAAAATAAATAAATTATAAGTCATCTAAGGTTCATAAAAACGAATGACAGTTTTATTAATGTAATCATCAATGTGATTCTAAGGCCCGCTTGTGCCTAGCAGGGTTATCGTTATTAACTCGGAACTAGACGCTAATTTGGAATTAAATTATAATTATGTCTTGCACCATCCTGTTTTAGGGGCTAAACTTGTGTTATATTTAAACCGCCGATGTGGTACGTTTAAGTCACTTAACTACGTGCTAAATGTCAAAATTGAGGCAACAGCTGTTTTTACAGTTTTGTTGTAGGCTCGCGCAACCCTCTAACAAAAAAAAAAATATATGAAACGTGCATCGCGCCATTTAATTCCTTTGAACGGTTGCTCACGTTTCATACATTCTGGATAATCGGTCACGACCAGTTTTTAGTATGGAAGTCCCGACTCATAACGTAGTGTGTTACATGCTCTTTGATAACATGAATGATCGATGAAAACGAAATGTCATTGCCAAAATAAATGAGACAGACAAATACAAAGAGATGCAGTGTGAAAGAGACGTGCATATATTACGTTCATTCATTATTTACTCTTCATATTTTGTCCGATTACATAAACTCTATGGTCATTTAGGATGTTGCCAGCGAAAAACAGAGAACTGTCAGGTTAGTTAACTATGAACTAGTTTTCATTGGCGCAAGACTATCTTCGATAACACTCGTTCAATCTTTAGGTCGGTGCTACTAAAGACGGGGTTACACAATTTAACCCAGCATTTGGCGCAAGTGGGCCTTAGTCTCTAAGATGTTTAATCTTTTGACGTTTGTTGTTCTTTGGACATAATACGAATATTTATATCACATTTAGGCCAATTCGATCAAACTTTGATTTATAGAAGAGTAACTATACAAGGAACAATTTTACTCTTGTTATTTACCTTATTTTAATATTTTTGGTGACCACCAAGGGTTGAATGGCAACCTATTGCCTTTGACCCCTCGCTGGGGGCCGGCCGTCAAACGTACCTGAGCTGTGGAGTGAGACAGGCCTGGCCACGGTGCCGGTGATGCGGTGCCGCGTCGCCTCACTCATGCGCAGAGTGCGGGGCAGCGCCAATACCATCCTGAACGTCATCAGCGAAAAGCCGGACTGTCCTATTCTGCGACACTGGGTACGAGCACACGTGTGCGTGCCCGGTGTCCCAGAAACTCGTCGATATTTGAATTGAATTGAATTAATTATTATTGTTCATGAATTTATTTTGTTATTTTATTTTGTTGTTGGAATTGAATTGTGTATGATTGTGGTGAATGACGTGTACCTAACTAACATAGTTTTTAAGAAATGAATGTATGTACTAACCACACTATGGACATTGTCTGAAATAAACTGTTTTTTTTTTTTTTTTTTTATTATTTTTTACTCCGAAATAACTTCATTTGTGCTCTACCACACTAAACCCATAATAAAAGAACGAATGTATAATGCACCTAAAGAAAGAGGTCGTTGTATCCGTAGTTATTGCATTGTGATGTTATACAGTTTTAATTTGTTAGGTTTCTTTTTTCTTTAATTTTTTTAATTATGTGACATTGACATTTCATTAGTCTTGGTATAAGCTTTACACAGTCAAAATTGGTCGTTTAAAATTTACTCTCAACTTATTCATAGATTAGGGCTGGTTAAATGCAAAATCAGTTTACTCTAGAGTAACCGGCGACTTAAAATTTACTTGTCGAATCGGGCCTGAAGATGGGATGGAAGAATTCGTAGTTTGTTAATTTCCAAAAAAAGTTTCTAGAATTTTTAGCCTAGAAATTTTGATATCTTTCGCTAAATTAATCTAAAATATTACAGGATTTACAATACACAATAATATATTGGCAATTGTTACACAGATAATTTAGGCCCAATCAAAATACCAGAATCTAGAACAGACTTGTACGATGGTGATTTAGCCAAAAACAGGTAACATGGCAACTCAGTACCAGAGGAGCGGAGTCTAGATGCAATTAGTATCAACTTCCACAACACGTACGACTCGGAGTAATATCGTAAACGACCCAATCCCTCCTAGTGCTGTATTGATTGGAGATACATTTGGGCAGGGAGCCACGTGTTACGGAGGCGGCTACTACTCGTATATCGCGAGGTGGAACCTACAGAGATGTAGCAGTGCATTACGTTCAGTACAGTACCAGGATATTACAGTCTCTGGGTTGAACCGTGGGACTCATTCTTGATTCGAGACGAAATAGCACTGGTTACATTACTGGGAGTGATTAGTGTTACTGAATATTAAGTCTTTTAGGTAAAAGGCTAGAACTTAAAATTAATATGCGGCGCTAAATGTATGAACTGAGGAGACATGAAACCGCATGGTGCCTCATATCCATGCATCGACAATATTGGAGTTATAGACATATCCCCATACCTCGGCATGCTTGTATACAATTAGAGGAAATATACAGGTTTATTTACATCAGAATTGTCGAAGACAACATTAAGGGTATTGACATTAAGGGGTTGAGTCGCGTATTTTGAGTCCGTTTTATATAAAATCCGGGAATGCATTGTCTATGACCTCAGCCTTTATATGAAACAGACTCAAAGTACGCGACTCACAACTCGCAAAATTACGCTCGTTTGGCTTCACCCTTACAGAGAACTGAAGGGTTGTCACATTTGGCTTAAGGATCTATGGTCGTCTTGTCAACAATACACTAAAGACCTTTACGCAAAAACAGATCATGTAATTTAGGCAGTATCTTCAGTTGGGTTCTTTAATAAAAATACAGATCCCACATTAAATTCTTAGGCCGAGATTCACTTGACGAGAGTACACGAGCGTGTCGAAGCTTCTCATAAGCCTACACAAGCGCGGGATTCACTTATTTTGGATCTACATTCTTATACTCCTAGATAAGCCGGGGGTATCCACGGCAGATCCACATTTAAATCTCTCCTGTGCGGTACGCCGTACGCTTTACTCTGTTTCAAGCACTATGAGACTAGACCGAATGGCCACGAGCCAGGACTCCTCTACCGGGACTTCCTTGGATCGAGATAAATGGAATTAATCACGTAATACCTCAGAGTATAATTGAAGAGAATAACTCGTGAACTGTGAGTCGGAGGGGGAGGGGAGAGGAGGCTAATCACAGATATCTGCGCCGGCGCTATTAACCCGAACCCCCCCGAGAGCAGTTGCGAGTGTGAGTTGAATCTATAAATTATAATGAGCATGATCTCGCGATCTTCACATCTGTCGCCTAAACGACTTTTAGTTACATTTTTAGGCTTCCGTAACGTCCCCTTAAAATCAATTCCGTCTTTTTCAACCGATCCGTCTCTCGCAAAGCAAAGCAGCATCATAACTTCAAAAGTCATTTCAAGATTATAAAACGTCAGAAATTTTCATTTTTGAGAGAATACCTTCTACATCCTAAAGTGGGGATGATTTTATTTGCGTATCCCCTTTTTTGTGGTATGGTTAAAGACCTAATGAGTTCGGAAATAAGGTAAATTGTTTTCCAAAAATAAAAAATAAGAAGGCCTTTGAAATAAAAGCAATGAATATATGCAATTACTCTATGTGGGGACTTGCTACTGATGTCAGCACCCACAAGTTATAGCAAAGATGCCAACAGATGGCGATACCGTCGCTCTCGGAAATATGCTCCATACATAGACAACGTTCACCGTGAATACGTAATTCGTGACCTACTACAAATAAGGTTCACAATCGAATGCAAGACATACATCGCGCAAGAGAAATTATCACAGAGTTTCGATACATATACAAGGTCCAACTAAGAACTGTTGGACCACGGCCGGTCCCCAGGCTTCACACATAGCCTGGTGGAAGACCTTCCCTTTTCAATGGAGAAAAATTCCCAAGTAGCACCTCCATACTATAAGTAAAAAAAAATTACGTAAGCTACGTATTTTCTACATTTTTAGAATTCCCCAAACCAATTTCAGAATACGTTCATTTGAACGCGATGAGTGATCCGGTTTATACTTTACGAGCCTTACATTTATTATTACCTATTGATTATACCGGGGAGCAAAAAAGGTAATTAAATCTCGCTCGACGACAGATCTATCTGTTTGTATGTTTGTATTCATCACCTCGTTTGACGTCTCGTGTCGCGTGCCTACCGAGATTAAAACGTACAAACCATTTTAAGATCAATTAGCAACGACTTAGAGATCAGATTCGTGCGTGACGGCATCGCACATGGTGTGAGCCCTTGGGACAGATGTATCGATGGCTAGGGGAGTATCAGTTAATTCGCGCCCTCGTAGCGCCTTAGGGCCTCACGGGGCCTATGTGGGGGTCCCGAGCTTTTACGAGGGGCGCTATGAGACAAGTTAGTAATACACGCTATCACCTACAAATTGGTTTAGTTTGTTGGATTCTAATAACGCTGAACGTACGTTAAATGTTTTACTATTATTTTTGAGGTGATTTTGGTATGTTGGCGATAGTTTAGAACATACATATACACTGCATACACTTATAAAAACATGACATTAGTAATTTTTGGTATGGTCAGAGATAACATTAACATTAATGGACAAATGAGATAGCAATAGTAGATTACACACCGAGGGCAGGAAAGTAAGAAAGGTCTCAGATCTCATGTAATTGTTAGCCGAGGTCAACAAACATGTAATCTGAGACTTTCTTATTTACTGCTCGAGGTTAGTATACTATTTTTCTCCTCAACGGAGGTGGAAAGCGGCAACTTAGTTTAACGCAGCGGTAGGAAAGTTGACGCTTTCCGCCCGGAGGGGTGAAAAACTAGTGTAACAATCAATCACAATGGCTTTAAAACCCAATCCGATACGCTCTGAAATGAAATGATATTTTATTCGAAGACATGAGTGGATACAATGTAAGTCTTATGGATATAAATATAGAGCTTTAAGTTTTTGCTGCAAGGAGCGAACATTTTGGATTTTGTGTAGGTTTAATTATATACCTACGATTGTACATTATTTGAAACATTTACAAGCAAAATATAAAAGTAACAAACAAACAACAATTTTTAACGATAATTTGTTTATAAGTACAAGACTTTTTTTAATTTGTTAAATTAATTTAATCGTCGTATATGAAATTAAATTAAATTAAAAATTATTTACTCATCCATATTGTGTTAGTAATAATTGTCTTATAACTATGTTAGTTCACAAATAAATTCATTCAATAATAAATTTAAATTACATTACTGTACAAAGGGAGATGAGCTGGCATTCATAGCAACGATATTTAAATACGAAAAACATACAATGTTTAACAAAAAAATTAAAACTAAATTAAACTAACAACGTATTTAATTAATACCACAACTTTATTCCAAACTAAAGGTCATTATGAAGGAACACCGTCGAGGTAGATATCTTTTACGAAGTCGTTAAATTAACGCCTCCGAAACTATGGAAGGTGCGGGGAAGCACATAAACCGCGGCCTCAATACACCAATAAGGAAGCAGTACTCTCAAGACTGACTAGCGTTTAAACCGAGACACGCACACAAACGAGCGACACGATGATGATGATGAACCACTGCATGTTGAAATTGATATCATTAGCATCCTCTTAAAATAAAAGTCTACTCATCAAACTGAACAACTTTTCCTATGGAAACAAACCAATCGGAGCAAAAGAAAATCAGCTGTTCCATACTAAACTGCAAATCTGCAATGCCTACTCGTCTCAGATGTATGCAACCACAGATTTTTTATTTGCTCATATCGCTTTGGTCCCTTAGTAAAAGTTGTTCAGATTGATGGGTAGACTGTAAGTTTAAAAGGATGCTAATGATATCAATTTCACCCTGTAGAGGTTCATCATCATCATCGTGGTGCTCGTTTGTGTGCGTGTCTCGGTTAAAGCGTTCAATGCGCTAAAGATCAGTCTTGCTACAAATGGTCGTTCACACCTTCGGCCGTAGCATGATGCGTGCGATAAGGATATATCACGCCTTTTATCTCGTTCGTTCGAGCGCAAGTAGAAAGAGAGCTTAGGCACGACAGCGCTATATCACGCATAGATTGTGGATATGTATATTGGATATAGATCGGTAACGCGCCTTGTATTTTAGGACGTCCTAATTGCGTTGCCACTTATTAGCACTAGGGGACACCACATTATGAAATAAATTGAAAAAGACGATCGGCCGGCACGAGGATCGAACCTTAGCTACCCGGATCGTAAGTCGGTTGTCTAGACCGCTAGACCAATAAGACAGTGATTGATATGGGCAAAATCTCTCACTAGTACAGCGCAGGGCGTGAGGTGTAGTGCGCTGTTACTCCGATATGAACCCTAGTTCAACACATAGTGCTTCGAAACATAACCGATAGATGACGGAAGCTGTTTATGGAAAATGAGCGTTCTACTAGTTTGTACTAAGATAACATAGCATGATATCACGCTGCCATACTACGATTGTTACTAACTATACCCACATAGTACAGTAACTTCATATTGATGTGAATAGCTCGACGCACCTCGGAACTTGACACGAGCACTTTAAATTGTGTTGTCACCGGCTGTAATAAGTACATCAAATTCATTACGACGTGCAGTGAGAACTGACAAACTGTTTGTTGAGGAAGCTAACAAGTACGGTGTTGCAATACAACTCCAATAGTTATGGAAGTCACATGACAGAACCTTTATTATCAACGCAGGTAGATTGGTTATATAATGATTTGTAGGAATTTGTAGAACAAACTATAGATATGCTGTCCTTTATAATCTGTTTAACTATTTGAGATGAACGTTGCATTATGTCGAAGTCAATTGATAAATCTAGAAGTTTAATGAGCAAGGGGTTAAGTGTTTCGCAAGTTATTAAAAAGTTTATTTTGTTCCATAATTTATAGTCTTAAGAGATAGTAAAATATTTATGAACTTTATTCATAAAAACACTACATGAAAATGTAGAATTTAAAAGTACTTAAATGCATTTTAAGTACCTTTAAATAGGTAGTATTCTTTAAATAAATAAATATCTTGGACATACAGATTATCTAGTCCTATTTAAAGTACCTAGAGTAACTACTAGAATCGAGCATGGACGCGCATTTATTATGACTAGACAAGGATATAGAAAACATTAATATTATATAGATAGAAACATCCATGACTCGGGTAAAAATATTAATTTAACGACCCGGTTCGTGTAATGGTTTCCACGCCGGACTGCCAAATCTGGGTTCTGAGTTCGAATCTCGGTTCGGTCATGGATGTTATATATTCGTGCCGTTGTTGTATGGTTTCCATATTGAAAAGCCTATAGTGCTTAACTTGGGATCATTACATTATCATTTGGGCCCTTCGTATCCAGTATAACAACGCATTCAGGGTGCTGATGGGGCTGCCCCAGTACTGCAGCGCCTTGGGAATGTTTACGGCGGCGCACGTCGACTGTTTCTACACGACCATGCGCAAGCGCGCCGCCTCCCCGTGCTAGTGCGCAGGTTTCGGTCCAGCCCCAACCCCAACACTAAGATATTGTTACTAACACGCTATGAGTCCCATGTTGCTCGAAATAAATTATTATTTTATTTTATTACAATGTATGTGTCTGTGAGCGTTATTTCTTTATTATTTTATTTTATTTATTCATATTTGGCATACTACTTATTCCTTGCGGGATTTGAGCCCGCGACCCTCCTTTCAGCAGGCAGGTTCGCAACCAAAGCATTATTATAGGCCCATAAAATATAAAACGTATGCTCAAAAAAATATCACCGTTGAAAAGAGTGTAACGTACAAAGTACTCTTGAGGGTAACTTACAAATTAGGACTCTCTTCTATTTTAACGAAACACTTCAAAAATACGTACATATTTAGGATGGGTTCAAAACAATGCTTACGATTTTGCTTGTACGTCTACAAGCAAAATCTAGTGTTTAGCTCTATTCTGATATTTGAACAATATGAAATCCAATTTCATGCAGTAGACGCCCGACGACCTTTTAAAAGACTCGATTTGAATGTGTCATAACTTATGAGATATTAAATAGTGTAGTATATGATATGCTCATTAAGACACGTTTTTTGAAAATTAAACCTTCTGGGCCGTTACCATGTGAACCTAGACAGGGTGAAATTAATATCATTAGCATCCTTTTAAACTAAGAGTCTACCCATCAAACTGAACAACCTTCACTATGGGAGCAAACAGATCGGAGCAAAAAAATAATCAGCTGTTGCATACATTTGAGTCGAGTAGGCATTGCAGTTTAGTCTGGAACAGCTGATTATTTTTTTGCTCCGATCGGTTTGCTCCCATCGTGAAAGTTTTTCAGTTTGATGGGTAGACTCTTAATTTAAAAGGATGCTAATGATATCAATTTCACCCTGTATAAAGACATACAGTAAGCAGTAAGCTTATATTTGATCGAAAAACCCTGAGCGTTACGAGGCTAGAACATGAACAAAATTATAACTTACCAGTAACTGAACTTAAAAAGAAAAAGAAATAATCTAAATTCACTGATTCAATAATTAATTTTAAACATTGAGACACTAGAAAATTTAGATCTCTAATAACTTGTTCTATTTTTATAGAACCGTATCATATTAAATCCTTCTAGATTTTTTTTATTAACCTGTTTTGTCCCACTGCTGGGCAAAGGTCTCCCCCAAACCCTTTCACGTCTCTCTGTTCAGTGCTGCATCCCGCCACTCATTGCAGTAGGCATCTAGCTCGTCTCGCCGCCTTTTCCGGGGTCTGCCTCGACCTCGGCTCCCATTTTAGGCACCCATTGTGTGACGATTCATGCCCACCGCTCAGTGTGCATTCTGCAGACATGCCCAGCCCAGTTCCACGTTAGTTTTGCTGACTTTTCTCCTACGTCAGCTATTTGAGTTTTGGAGCGCGGTGTTGTGTTCCGAGTCCGGTCTGTCCGTTTAACACCTTTCCAGATAATTGGTCTAAAAATTATAAAACGAACTACTTTCAAAAATTATTTCTATTGAGTCAAATTATTACTATCGTGTTTTTTTTACACCGAGTCATTACATAATGGATCAAATATTTATGTGGTATTTTTTAAAATTGAATAAGCTGGTAAGTTTTGTGAAAAAATCCGACCAAAAATTGGAAACTCTCGCCTTAAATAAAATAGTAGAAGAATCCGATGAAAACGGACTCAACTGTTTAATCACTTCAAACGTTGACATTATATTTTTATTGTCATAGTTTGTCTTTTTGTCGTAATTGTAATTTAAAAATTGGTTTTGAATCCATAAATTGTGATAATACTGCAGGCAACTCTGTCGCTTAATGCTAATAGCTACTATTATGTGACGTGGCATTATTGTTAAAAAAATGTTCAAATGCCACAAAAAAACATGTAACGTAGTAAATGAGTGATCCCGCATCTTTTATTTAATGAGATAAATACATATCTCTCATAAATACAATAAAGTAGTTGTGTTTTATGATGGAATGACGTGTCTAGAGGTGATAGGTGGCTAACAGCGCTTCATACAACGTGTTAATGAATTAACGCAAAACTAGAAAGTAGTTTGTTTAGAATCGAGAACAGAATAGAATTATCATGGTTTCAACATAGATAATTTTTTTCAATATTTTAAATAATTGGTTTGCAAAATTTAAAATTTACTGAACCCGATGTCAACCCACCCCACAGGCATACTCACCCTACTTACTATTAAAACAAGATTATTAAAATGTATCCATGAGTACGTTAGCGCTTTCATTTATTGCTGAAATTATAACAAATCATTTATGCCTCAAAACTTAAAATGCGAATAACTTAAAATTTTAAGTATCAAAATAATGAAATTATTGTTTTATTCTTATTATTTTGTTATAAATCAGTTGGGGTGTATGAGGTTTTGCGCTTATTCATTAACACGTTTTATACAGGAATATTGTATTAGAATCTTTATTCTAATGTTCATAGACTTCTCATATGTCTCCCATAACAATGAAAAGGATGAGATGGTGGAATGGTGCTGGATGGAATAGATAATGAGGAGGTGAGAGGGTAAGACTCAGAGAGGTGGTGAAACGTCAGAGAAAAAGTTAATGTGACAATATGCAGGTCAGTCATGCCTAGATAATTGTAGAAAAACTCATAACCGATGGGAAATCCGAAATCTAGAATGTAAACCACGAACAGGCTGGTGTAGTGTACCTAATGCCCGCTGGAACGACGATCTGAAACAGGTCGCGGAAATCGACTGGATGAGGAAAGAACAAGGATACAGATTTGCGAAGTTCGGGAGAGGCCTATATTCAGCATTAGACGATGACAGGCTGACGATAGAGATTTTTTTTATTTTTTTTATTACGTATAGGTTTGCTCTTAACCTCAATCCAGTCCAGATGATAATTCTAAAACGTTCCTAATGTAATGAAATGAAAGAAATGGAATCGTTTATATGTGTCTAATACAGGTTTTAGATTTACGTTGTCAGAAATATCTACCTCAGAATTCAATGGAATAAACTAGTGACGTGTATAAAGAGACTCGAAGAGCTAACGAAGTAGAAAAGAACGTGAACAAGCGCTTATAAATTAAATGTTCATTTATAAATTGCACGCAAATGTGCATCGTACTATAATGATCTCACCTCGCCTCGACCTGAACACAATACTATAATAATATCAGTATGTGTCAATTAACAAGAACGAACCGTTACAGTAACAGATACGGTGCGACATTACCGTAACAATAACGTTGCACGTATTGTACGAGTAGGAACAGAACGTTTGAGTTGATATCGGGTTCCGTATCACAGCGGTAAGTTCATAAAATATTTGATCGGCGGTCGAGTATCTACACGATTTTCATATAGTGATGCAGCAGTAGCGACCGCCTTTTGATGTTAACCATCTTTAAATCATATGGGTAAAAAAAAATTTTACCGTTTACAAACTGTAGTCCACTGAGTGTGCATCAACGTGGTGGCGCGGTGATCTTTTGGTTTTGCATTCGTTTAAAAACTCTCAAATAAAAGTTTGAACAAACTTACGTAGAACACAATCATATCGAAAATATATTCTATTCGGCCATGAAGAAAATCAATTTGAGCAACTAATGTTAACCACACGGAGAAAAACTTATTTAATAATGTAAATTTTTGTGATCATCATAGATTAGGAGAATAGATTTTTATATACATTTTCGTTTTTATGCACGGTTAACAACAAGTACCTTCTGTGTTTCCGTACAATAACTACAATTATCTTTCCTTTTAGTTCTTTCTACCACATTTGTTTTACTCAACTTTTAGTAATCACAACTTCAACAACGACTTTTGTAAAGTGTACCAAAATGAATAGTTTGCATAAAACTCTGATAAACATTGTATACGAACAAATTTAATTTCTGGTGGCGAGCAGGACTTGTTGCCTATGTCACAGAGTACAAGCCTATGCCTAGCCTAACCTAGACATCATGTCCAACACCCAGAAAGTTCATAAGTTTTTACGACATTATTTTGTGTTTACATAAAATAGGTGCCTTTCACTCAGTTGCAGAAACGCTCATTAGAGTTAATACTCCATTAAATCTCTCGCTACCTTTTACTACGTCAACAAGACAAAAAGTGACAGCAAGAGATTTAATGGAGGATTAACTTTAATGAGCGTTTCTGCAACTGAGCGATAGACGTCTAGTAATAAATAATAAATAAATATCTTGGACATTGTCACACACATTATTGATTTAAACGTCTAGTTGTGGATAATTAGCCCATTCAACCAATACAAACCACCTTTGTTGTGCGTGGGATTATTGTAATCGATCGTAGGCAATTATTAGGATGACGTGGTCTTCGTGTCGGTATTGCTCGGTTAGTGTATTTAGCGGCCCGGTCGGCTGCAATCAGAGATGTAATCCGCTCGTCGGTCGTCACGGTCTCACAGTCAGTGGTTAAGCAGTGTAATGTCTCCTTTTAATATGAATGTGGAGGAACTTCCCTCTTAGTAATTTTTATACACGGAGTCATTAGGGAAGATTTTTTGTTAGAGTAAGTTGGCTGGAGACTTAACATAGTATAATTATTCTATACATTTCTCTGCATGTATAGGGCAAAGGCCTACTCTCACCAAAGAGGAAGAGAGGGAATATGCCATACTCCAACCACACCTGGCTCAGTGGAAGTTGGTGAAGGACATCTTGCTGATACAGGGAGTTGAGGTAAACAGTTTTACTTAAAAGGGGTGATTGTACCCATAATACTGAACGTTACCTAAGAAACCTATAGACAGTTAACAAAAAAGTTTTTGCACTTTCCATACCTACTAAACTCTAACAGCTGATCGAACTTTTGTATGAAAAGTAGATTTTTTCCAGAGTTTCCTTTTGTGTCTATGTGAAAGTTGTTCAGTATTATAAGTATAATCACCCATTAATGAAGCCGTCTACCTTAACACCCTGCAATGCTATTCTCTAAGCGAACACATCATCACAACCTTAAATTCGTCGTTGAAACATCGGAGAGCTGTCAATTCAGTATTCACTAAGGTTATGTCATGTGTCAAACTCATATAAAAATTCAACGATCTGAAGGACGCAAGAAGGAAGTGACAGTTGTGAGCTCATCGATGTTTTGACATCGATGTGACGCTTAGAGAATTGTACTCCAGTATAGACAATCTACCACCATAACATAACCTCGAACAGAACTATTACCTTAAAAATAAATTATATTTTCAATCCTAAGCCATTCTACTGCATAGTTCATGTACTAATTGCGTACTACCGCGTGCCATCGAGTCTGCGACAATAACTGGCGGATTAGAAACCAATGCCCCGATCACCAGTGTAACCTGACACGCCGCTACTAAAGACAGCTGCAGCATTTATACCGTGTGCGGGTCTCTTTGCGCTGGTCGTGATAATGGTGAGAAAATAATTCCAAGTTACTGCTATTCGGGGATCACCCTCAAATCTGTGCAATGATCGTGTTGGTGTCACGTCGGCGCCAGTGTTTGTACAAATATTTGTTTTCGTTTCAATATTTTACGTATGTGTAATGAAATGCAATGAAATGTGATAAAATACTTTATATGCACGAAGCAAGAATGACAAGAAATAATAAAGGCTTTTTTTATTTTATTGTATATGCCTGAATTTCAAAGCTTGATTGTGTCCACACTCAATTTAAGAGCTTACTATTGCATATTCAGAACATCCACATTTAATCTGTACAGTATCACAAATAGTGACTCTGTCGCCACTTATTTCGGTGGATTCTAAATAATATTTGGAATGTATTTTAGCTAGGCTCCCTTTGTAGGAAATAGGTACAGTTATGTCAATTTTATTTTCTCACCGTAGAGTTATTGTTCATATTTGCAATTGAAATAATTAATAATTTCTTTTTGGAGTCGATATTAACATTACTAATGTACTCCTCTATGGGAATTACCAAGATTCATCAATTAAGTGAATATCAAACAGAAAGTATCACTGATACTTTTATACCTCATACTGTATCAGGTAAAAAAGCTATTGTTTTTATTTTCTCCCCGCATCGGAAGGCGAAGCTTAAAACAAATGATCGAGTAATCCCATTGTAAGCTGGACTTTATACACAAAGAAAAAGAGTTGTTATCGCAACGAGCTTCTCATCTGTCCTTGGCGCAATTAATTAGAAAGGTTACGTTTTAATTCGGTCGACGCGATTCTAAAGCTAAATAATTAGAATTGTTCTCCGCAAGTCCCGCGCATCAAGCCATTTTTAAACTTACGGTGAAGACATATGCGTGTTGTTCGAGGGCTTCTTATGAGGAATGAAGTCTTCTCTCATTAACGAATGTGGTTGTGTGAGATACAAATTCAACATATTAGAGTTGATGAGATCAAACATGTCACTGTTTAAGGAAAGGATGTGTTTACTGCTGTATTGAATCCGTCAAATTTAATTATGAATGAATGAATGATGACAATTATGATGACAATTATCATGATAATAGATGATGTAAACACATTTTGTGTACCTTGTAATCCCAGATCTAATTAACACTTTCGCGGACACTAAACGAGACACAATAGAACTTTTATTCTTATCACTGCTATAGCCGGTCACTGTCCACGAACGTGTTAAGGAGGGAAATAAAATAAAATAAAGACGATTCCAAAAAAATCCCAACGCTAAAAAACAGCAAACAATAAAATAATTTGGACACATTTATTTGTGATGTATGCAAATTTTTATTTTAATTAAAACTTTCTCTAAGATAATTGCTAAAAATCTCATGAAGTACACGAAGTTTACTTCTTTATAGTATATAAGTGTAAATAAGTTGCAAAGATATTTAATATGTTTTTCAAATAATTATGTGAAATCTACTGACTCTATTCACATGAATATTTCAGAAATGTTATATAAAAAGCAAAACATTGCTGTTTAAAATACTGAATTCAGTTAATAGATCAAGATCCGACCGTAAAATTATGCACCGATTCTTTTGGTGAACGAAATATGATTCTAATGAATGTTTACACAGGGGCAGGGGTTAATTTCAACGCCGTCAAGTTCCCTAGAAAAATCTTGCCGCAAGTACCTTTTCCAGTATGATTTTTGGTATAACATTTTCCACCTGTCTGTTTGGGAAGTAAATGAGGTACCATCGGAAGGACACTAATCTAAAGTACTGGAAAAACTAGGGTTGCCACCTCTCAGTCTGCCGCAACTATAGGATTGTCAGGTTCAAAGAAGTCATTAGATCTCAGTGCCATTTTGACGTTCAAAGGTGTAGAAACAGCGGCAAGAATCTTTTATATTTCCAAATTTATTCGTCCTCTCATCGAGTGACGACATGTTTTATTCAAAGGATAATATAAAGTAGTAAATGTTAATTTTATAAAAATTGCTCTAGCATTCGAAGGCATTACTTACTGAATATTTTACCAAAAACTTACTTTGCAATAATATTTAAAATTTAATCAAAATAGTCGAAGAGGCTGTCATTTATTATTTAAGTATTTTATTTTAATTTTGAAGCTTAGCTTGCAGCTATAAATCAAATTGTTTTTGCAGCACACTTGATACGCAAAAAAAAAGGATTTTTTTTTGTAAGTCTCTCTTATCTTATCGCTCCGCTTTTAGGTTCATAATGCAGTTTATAAAGTGCTATAATACCTGCGCGCGTATAATTAATTCAAATAGAGGCGCAATGTGCGGGAAAAATAAATCTGGACGCCATTTGTGACAAATATTTGTCTAAACGTTTTTGTGAAATTTTATTTCTGTTTTTCTCGCCAACTTGAAAAACGTCGAATGAAACGCGTGAGCGTTGGACATTGCAGTCTCTGCTCGTACACAGCCCTCGTCTGCAGCTCGGGCTGCAATCCAGCTTTCGCTGTAATTCCCAACTTAGCTCACATGTATACTATTTAAATATTATAACTACTCTCAAACAGTGGAGGAAAATATCATGAAAAAAAAAATTCTGATAATCATGTCTGTTAAAATAAATAAAAATAAAATTAATATCTTGGGCACTATGTACTTCTATACTATTATAAAACTGTAACAGGAAGTTTGTCTGTACATTAAAGATATTAAAAAAAAAAGTTACGATATGGTTTTTAGGTGTCCCTGATTCCATTTCACCAATTTTTGGATTTTTTGTCTGTCTGTTTGTTTGTGTGTTTGTTTGGGTGTTTGTTTGTTTGTTTGAACGAGTATCACGCAAAAACTACTGAACCGATTTTGATGAAACTTTTTTTGTTTGATAGCTTATGATCTGACTTAAAATCTGGTATATAATTTGTGCGGACGAAGTCGCGGGTTAACGCTCGTAATATATAAAGTGGATAGTTTCGAACTCTGACTTAGACCATCAAACTGAACAACTTTTACTATGGAGAAAATATTGAAAAAAAAACTTTAAAATGAGACATACCCTATATTTGAGCACTGCAGTTTTATATGAAATAGCAGAATTAAAAAAAAAACTCGATGTTGGCTTCATAGTGAAAGTTGTTGCGGTTTGATGGTCTAAACCACCCCTTTAAATATTGCTAGGGTACTTTTTTAACCCTTTAAAACAATCATACTAATTTAACAGTAGATAAAATCCAGCAAAACAGTAGGTATTAGGTACTGAATATATGATTATTGTAGCTATTCCTTGCGAGGTATTATATAAACCCAGGGGACCGGGGTCAGAGGCCGTTCGTTATCTCCCTCCCTTTAGTTGCGTATCGCGTGGAGTGAGGGGGACGGGGATAATTAACAAGGTAGTTTTATCTTAGACAGTGTAAGGCAGTGGCTTTCCCTTCAATAACTAATGGTAACTGATAATGACTATTAATGTGGGTAGAAACAAATGAAGACAACACAAGGAATGAGAACTTAATACTTACTAGCATTGACTTAATTAAAATAGCGGAAGATAGGAGACGTTCTTGCATTACGAATTCGATCAATGAATCTGCTTTTCATTACGAGTGAAAAGTAATGCCGTGTGATTTGTTTTTATTCTTCTTGAATGATTTGTACCAAAATTCATCTAAATCTCTTCAGCTGTTTACGCCTGAATGAGTCACAAACTTCATTATTATTAGTATTTATAGCTAATTGTAATACACAGCAAAATAATACAGTAATACATAAAGGAGGTAGGTACAAACAAATAAGCCATCACGTAATCCTCCTAAGTCTATGCTTTATCATAAAATTGATCCTATTGTACTAGATACTAGTACGATAATATAGTAATTATAGTACCACAATACATGCTATTAATGAACGTCACATCAATATTCATCCTCACAATAATATTTCACAGTGACGATGTCGACTATTCGAGCACTTTCGCATATCCGAGAAATCACAAACCAAATTAAAAATTGAAAAGTGTCGTATGGGACGGAACTCGAACCCGGCAACATGCCAATCCGGGGTTTCATCCAATTGAGCTGCCTAACTATAATTTTGAGATCTCATTAAAATGTTAACATATACTATTTTTATTGTTCCGTATTTAACTTTTTAAAATAGCCTGAAAATAATTGTTTATGTAGGTGTTCCTCGTTCAGCGGATCAGCATAGCCATTCGGCCAGGCCAATGCTGCTAACATCTTGAAAACTCCTCCATAAGAATTTAACCTTCACTACATCCTCTTTTCCGCTAGTCTCTTGAGTTCTTGATACGACACGACATCAACCTTTTCCTTCACTTGGGCTAGATAACAGGGCAGGATTGGCGAATACTCCACCGACAAGAGCGTACCTCTTAAATAAGATGATAATACATCCTAGGTTATGTTAGTTTTAAGATCTTTATTTATTTCATCTGTTCAGTATAAGAAATAAGTTTTATATACATATTTCTTTACATGAAAATCATTGCAAAATCATGAGTGTGTTCTTCATAATATCAAAAGATCAAGGTACACCTTGTGTTTAAGGGAATATAATTCGGAGCGCGCTCCATACAAACGAAGTCTGGTTATATTTTCAATACTAACCAATTAAACTCAGTGATATTTTTCAGAAACAATCTTGAACCTAATATCTATCCTTGTGTGTAGTCAGATTTTCATTAAAAAATACAGTTTCAATGCAAGGATTAATTTAAGATTTGGATGGAAATCATTGAGGGCCTGTTTCTTTATAAAACTATACATTTTAACGAAAATCTGACAACATACAAGCATAGAGATTAGTTTCTGAAAAATTGCATTGACTTTAAAATGGTTAGTATTGAAAATATAACCAGACTTCTTAAGAGTTATACAACAAAGAGAATGGAAATCACTACGTTTTATTACACAACTGCTGGTAAATCGCCGCTAGGTGGCGTAGGCGTCGTCCCGGTGGCGCGCGTGGGAGATATTTGCAGACGGATGTCGGATACACAGAGTACATCCGCTCCACAATTATCAGGGCAAACATTCTATTAACTGGATGATTGACACTCCGTCTAATATCGACTGCTTTGCATCGCTTTCATCGCGCGTGCTCTCTTGAGAATGCATTGCTAATCCTAAAATCGATCATGTTAACTATGTCATAAGCGACAATTGCATTAGCATGTGATTATACGAACTATGTCTAGTTTTCAAAGGTTCTATACATTTAACACTTGTGTCTGTAAACTGTTGCTATTCTTATACCTTGTCCTGATTGGTTGATAAAGAAAGTTTTAATGTAATTTTTGCACAAAAAACAGCATCAAAAAATGCGATTGTCTCCTTCGAACCCATTTTTTCAATTTACAGACATGCCAACAATTTTATTATAATTTAAATTTTATTACTATCACGATCGATTTTCTATGGGAAGTCCAAAATATTTTTCGTTTTTCGCTCCATATTCCTTAGGGAATGTTGTTTAGTTTCATTACCTGAACACAACTGTAAAATTTTCCAGCACTTAATTAAAAGTAGTGGTTTATAATTTTATCAAAGATTTGCTGTTAATTATGTATTGTGTTGTTGTTTCTAAAGAACATAAATAAACATTTCTTATTTAGCCGACCTAGTTTCCATGGCCGTCAAAAGAAAGAATAAAAGAAAAAATCAAGATATTTCTTTTTCTTCATTAAAAATCACAAAACACAACATCAGAGCCCTGCCAGACACAGAAACAAAAAATGCTTTTGTTTCAAGCGTTGTTAATTTTATAAAACATTTATTTTCCAGAGTGGGACAAATTGTTCAAGTTTGTAGAAACATCTATGTACGGCAGACATGTTTTATTCACAAACTCTGACATTGTTAATTAGTTGAAAGAATGTTCATTAACAAGTTTAATATTGATAATAGGTACTCGTGTCGGCTTAGCTCATATGGCAGTACACTCATATATCAGTAGCGACTCAACCTAGGTACTACCATCGATTTAATATTACTATTATTAAATCGATGGTACTACGCTTTCAGATCTGATTAAAGCACATAATTTAATCCACACACTCCAAGGAATCCTATCATGGGCGAATCCGACACGCTCTTTGCCGGTTTTAATTTTCTTAAAGCTAACTAAATTCAAACCAGACGCAATTTGGCATGTTCTGTGTACTATCAATCACAAATCCAAGTGTCTATACTATTTGATCGACTTTACGGAGCCAATGTATGCTATATAACATTTTCGAAGCTGTGTGACGTGACTATGAGGTGCTACGGACCGCGGCTTCGGGCATTTTAACAAGCCCATGGAAGATCTTCCTAAACAACAGGGACCAACTTGGGAACAAAGAACAAAATACCCATAGAAACTAAGTTGTTATAATGCTTTTATCTCGAGATATACATACGCTCAAAGTCAAAAATAGGGCACACCCCTCAAGGAAGGGTGAGGACCATTCCAATTTTTGAAATACTGGATTAAAAATTTTAAACTTCTCTACAATAGTAAGTACTTTCAATGAAAATCGTAACGGATGCTGACGCGCAAACAGTAGTGTCGGAAAACCCTGGAACAAAAATTATGTATTAAAATTATTGTCTATACTGTTTGATCGACTGTACGGAGCCAATGTATGCTATAGAACATTCTCGTAGCTGTGTGACGTCACTATGAGGTGCTACGGCGTAGCGTTGCGGCTACGATCGGCCATGTAGGCTACGGGCCTATTGCTCGTACTTGCATGTGAGACAATGCATTTCTGAGTGCAACTGCACTTGTACCCTACAGATACAACTAGGTGCACTATATGTGACCTACTTGCTATAGTCCTGTTTCTGTCTTGTTTCCACAAAGGGTACACAAGATTGTTCCATTTTATTTTTACTCGTTCATGTTTGGAATATACAGGGTGTCAGAGTAAACAGTTGCATTACTTTAAGGGGTGATTATACCCATGACACTGAACAACTTTCCCAAAAATACCAATAGGGAATTCGCAAAAAAAAAAACGATTTTTCATACAAACGTTCGATTAGCTGATCACATTTAGTATGAGAAGTAAAATATTTTTTTTTATTTCCTCAATGTTTCAGGGAAAGTTGCTTAGTATCATGAAGATAGTCACCCTTTTAAAGTAATGCAACTGTTTACCCTAACACCCTGTATTTTTATTAGCTGACTTAGGATGAACCACACATTGCCAGGCCATTAAGGGATATGGTTTATATACAGGATGAAATATGTGATCATATTTTAAAGGGGTGCTTCAGACGGGTGTCCTATATGACATCTTATGATCCTATGTGATTGTTTCTCGTATAGATCGTGATTGCAATGGTTTGCTTCCTTGAAAGCTTCATTGTGATCTCAATCGTTAGACATTTGATAAGTTATATGTCAAGATAGACAGTCGAAGCTATGAACGCGTCGAAAAAATATCACTCAGTCTAGGCTGATAATCCCTATCACTATGCACGCACACAGACGTAAGTTGTATGACGCCTCACGCACACCAACACAAGAAAGATGGCCCGATTTGTTTAAGAACGGTAGAAGAGTGAGAATCTATCTCGACAAGTAATTAATCAAAGCTTTAGACCATCAAACTGAACAACTTCCACTAAACATCGAAATCACGAAAGAATAACAGTTCCATACTTGTTTACTTTTTGTCAAGAGGTTTTAATGTGCATTATTTAGATTTTAATGTATTCCTAGTCCTAAAAATTAATTTGGTTTATTCATGTTGCTAATAAAAAAAATATTTTTCTTTTTCATACATCCATACCAAAGGGTATTGCAGTTTTGTATCCATAAAATGGTGAATCAAATCACAATAGGTGCACTCAGCCAAGACAAACAATAATATAATAACAACAACATGCCGCAGTGCGGGGGGAGGGGAAGGTGTATGTTATCGGCATTTAAACGGTGCTTTGGTAGCCGGTGTGATACGGCGCGATGGTGTCGATGCGAAGATGATGCTCTATTTCAAAGTCTTCTCGTTATCGTGTGGACAACAAGCCCTGGTGTCAGAGTTTTTTCAGACCGCTTTGAGGCCTCTGACGAGATTTTATGTAACAGTTGGGGAAAAACGCACGGAATAAAATATCACTAGGTGTCCATCGTGGGAATCGAACCCATGGTCTCTGTGTTGAGAGCCCAATGCTTAACCAGTAGACCACGGATGTAGTTATTTTAGAGTGGGATGAGAAGATAGTTTTCATCTCCCCGCTGTTGTAAAATCCCTTTGTGGTTGGCAAACTGTCGTCACGGTATAACTTACTGAAGAAATTTTAATGTATGGCTGAATTTTGAAGCCTGTGCATATTACGTCGCGGAAACAACACATATTCCACGCAGAAGAAACCTTGGGCAAAATTTTAACTTTTATTATTATTTTATTTATAATCACATATAGGTTCACTGCCTCAGTGGTCTAATGGTTAAGAGCATTAGCTCTCGACAAGGAGGTCGTGGGTTCGATTTCCACCGGGGACACCTAGTGAAATGTCATTTTGTGCGTTTTTCCCCAGTTGAATAGGACATTGCAGGGTGAACCACCTCATTGTCTGTAAAGAAAAATTATTCCGTGCTTCGGATAGCAGGTTAGGCCGTTGGTCCCGGCTACTTTACCGGCTCTGGTGGTAGTAGTCGTTACATAAAAACCTCGTCAGAGGCCGTAAGGCGGTCTGAAACAACTCTGACACCAGGGCTTACTGCCCACACGATAAGCAGAAGACATATAGGTTCCATCTTAATACGCTAACGGTTTTGTTAAGAGGATAATCAGACCACCAAACTAAATAACTTTCGCTAAGGTACCAACATGGACATAGCGACAAAATAATCAGTTGTTTTATACACACTGCGATCCTACTCGACCCAAATATATGGGACAAAATATTTTTGTTCCTTAGAGAAAGTAGTTCAGTTTCGTGGTCTGATAATCCTCTTAAATACCGTCATCATATTAAGTTGGGCCCTGTATTGCAATGAACACTTATAACAATGAATCCCACAAAACCAACGCAATCGTTCGATTTATCTGAGGGAGCTAAAATCACTATCAAGCTACTTAAACTTAATTTGTCTAATACAATGTTGAAAAACTTATTCATCATCATCTTATCAGCCGACAGACGCCCACTGCTGGACATAAGCCTCCCCCAAAATGGGGGGATTTGCCATAATCACCACGCTTGGTAGGCGGGTTGGCGATCGCAGTTTGATTGAATGTGTGTACTCAGAGGATGCTGCTGCCCATCCTCCGGTAGATCCCTTAGTCGCCTTTTACGACACCCACGGGAGGAAATGGGATGGTGCTATTCTTAGCCGACACCACACGGCAATAAAAAAACTTACTATTTTATGTTAATCATCATACAATTTCAGGATATTGATAATGAATAAACAACTTGACAATAAACAGAATAACGTCGTAAATCGACTCGAGTGAATTTCACGAGAGCATTCCTTTCAGAATCCAACGAATTTCAATCAAGTTCAGAACCTGCATCAGTCGGCACTTCGGCGGAACTGCTCAGATTTACTTGTCTGTTACATTTCCTTTTTACTAGCACTTCCCAGCATGGAAGCCGAGTAACCAAGTATTGCTTTCAAGAATAAATTGAACTTAAGACTCGGTTTAATATCGTTTGAAGCAAATGTTCACCTTTAACAAAGCTTCTAGCGCATTAGAACCACGATCTGACTCTGTGCTTAACAAATAATTGTAATCAATCAATTATATTTCATTGCACAGCAAAACATTATTTCATTACACTCATTATTCATTGTGTCACGGCACCACCGACATAACACCAACCTAAAGAACCTAGTTGTTGTTTTCGAGTAATACCAATGTACTATTATAACAATAATTTTGTTTTATTTATTTATTATTTTATTTTACTTTCTTTGGAAGACCGACAACAAGTGGGAAGGGTAAAAATAAACGCACCATGCAAAATAAACCACCACGCCAAATAAAATCACCTGGAATTTTGCTTCATATCCACTTAAAACTTTTTTACCTAATAAATGAGTTACATTTATTCGTTCTTTCATTTATCGATAGTTACATCACATCACCTTACCGCAATCAGGTAAAAATGTGAATCAGTGTGTAAGCAATCAGAACGTGATCCGGAAGCGGATCTTATCGCCCTGGTACCGTTTAATTAAACCGTCTATCCGTCCGGTATCGGCCGGTATCTTCCGTTATCGGCCGATGATTACGCATTTTCATCCGCGGCCCTCCTCTGCAACAGACACAGTTCAAACAGTCAATCTTCATACAAAGGTATTGAATGCAGCTTGTACCTATGCATTTTACTTTAATCAAAGTTTGATTTGTGCGCGCCATACACATAGGGCTGTAAACTTAAATGCGTTACGTACTTTAGGGGATGCTGCAGACTATCAGACTGAAAAACTTTTACAAATTTGAAATCGCGAAAAAAAATTCTGCTCTTTCATACATATTGATCGAGTTCTATTGACAATTCTATGGAACAACTGTTTGATGAATGAAATATACTACATTTACACTAAATAAAAAATACATTGCATAACAGTAAACAAAATTTATTATTGTACAAATAAGGCGATTTTGACGTTGGTTTTTAGTTAAAGTTGTTTAGTTTGATAGTCCGAAGCACCCCGTTCGATATAAAACGCATTTGATTTTACATCTAGTATACGAATGCACACAACACAATGTACCTACAACTTTGAATGGTAAAAAATATAGGTTTCTGACACATAAAATGACTACCATGACCATGATTCTATTAGGTGATTATGATTTATATCAACAATTTTATTACAAATAAAAAAAAATCCAGTCCATTCCAGTTATTTATCAATATTACCTTTTACCATATTGAAAAATTCAGAATATAATGAAGAGTTAAGTGGAAATAAGCAACAAACAAGCCTGAGCCCAGAAAAGACTACATTAGAAACTTGATCCCTTTGACGTCGTTAATGGAAAATAAATTAAATAAAAACCGGCTACGTGCTAGTCGGACACGTGGACGGAGGGTTCCATACCATCCTACTTACTTACTTACTGCGCTGGCTCAGGGACCCGAGGTGGGTCGAAGGCGAAGGCGTTTTCTGTGCCATATAATACAATACCACCACCATACAATATTACAAAAAAGTATATTATTTTCCGTGATACTTTTCGCATGCCCGACACACACTTGACCGGTTTTTATTATCTGTTGTTTTACATCAGAGTACTACAGTAGTATGCAGTAGTATGAAGCGCGGTATCTGAAGTCAGAGACGGCCTCTGCCCCGTGGCCGTTCTGTGTGAGGAACTATTGTCTATATATTCTGTGCTTCCGTCCCAAAAAGGGTCCCGTTGGCATCCTTTGGGTAGGGAACCCTAATAAAAATGTGAACTAAAAGCAGAATGCACAAGAAAGTATGTCCTTTGTCAGGCGGACGCGGACGGGACGGGGCTCACTAATTTGTGAACTTTTATTTTCAGTGCAATTAAATTGTTGCTCAGCACTGCGCTTCACCGTAAAATTGTTTAAAGTGAAAACTGTAATCGAGCTTTAATAAAACTTTTCCACGCGAACAAGGAAACATTTTTGTCATTTATTAAAAAATATACAGTGTGTAACCAGCAACCTCCAGTAATAAAGAGGAACCCAGAAACTCCAAGAATCAGACAGGGTGTAACAAAACACTCTAGTAATAAACCATCAAACTGCAAATCTGTTTTTTTCATATTAAACTGCAATGCCTACTCGACTCAATGACTGTGAAATGACTGATCGTACTCAGTCACACACAAATTTACGCACTCACCCCCACATCTACACATATGCTATGTATCTTTTTGGTCCGATCGGTTTGCTCTTATTGTAAAAGTTGTTTAGTTTGATGAGTAGACTCTTAGTTTAAAAGGATTCCAATGATATCAATATCACCCTGTAGAATGATGATTAATGATATTCATAATGAAGCGCTTAAATAATACAATCTGAATGTAGTAAAGTCAGTCGTTAGACAACATTCAGGCAACCCAACTCACTTACTTTCAACAGTAAACTTATGTCTTCTAGTTGCGATGTCTTTACCAACAACTTCTATATATTCTGCATTATACCTACGACTTAACTTCGACGCATTCGTGAACCTTGGAAAGCCCTACATAACGCCGTATGGTTTTCAGCTTTGAGAATATAATATAATAGTTTATTTGCATTGACACACAGGTATATTTAGACGGTCTTTATTTAATATTATACAAGTTTCTTCTGGTCCAACCGTGGTGGTTCAGTGGTAAGTAACCTTGCCTGCCACGCAGGATATGGTTTGATTCCCGTCCAGGCCGACTCGTACCAATGAGTTTTGTGGAATTTATGCACATAAGATTTGTAACACCACTGGTTTTTCGGTGAAGGAAAATACTTAGTGAGGAAACCTGCATTTTTCAATTTCGAGGCATGTATTGTACCCACTGTCTTTTACAAGTGGCGACGGGCTCACCTCCCTTCACACTAGTCACAGTTTCGCTACTTCTAGCGAAACGTGAATGTTCTGAGGTTTCAGAATATCTTTAATTACCCCTCGGGAAAACAGTCGTGAGCATATTATGCTTATTTTTATGAAGTTTCTTCTACACAGTTGTATATCTAAACAACAAGCAAATCTATTTGAAACTTTAAAGGTATATCTTAGAAGCAACAGACATTTATCAGGACACTAGGCATCACCACAAGACCATCATATATTCTCAGATTACCAATACAAGGCAACTAAGGAATAGGTTTTCTTTTGAAAAATTAGTATTTCACTTCCCAAAACTAAACCTTGAAATGCAAAAGCCAACTTTCAAAATTTCAAGAATTTGATTGAGCTACCACTCGAAATGTTTGTGCAGAATTTCAACTTTCCATATCAAACTGTAACGAGGAGAACGCCTGTGACGGACATACGAACGAATAGCAAAGAGATTGCTAATACTTTTTTATTTCGGTGTTGTACCTATTGATAAAACCAGGTCAGTGGTCTATGGAGGTGCTACTGGGAATGTTCCTCCATTGAAAAGGAAAAATTTTCCACCAGGCTATCTGTGAAGCCTGGGGACCGGCCGTGGTCCAACCGTTCTTAGTTGGACCTTGTATATCTATCAAATCTCTGTGATTATTTCTCTTGTGTATGTATGTCTTGCATTCGATTGTGAACCTTATTTGTAGTAGGTTACGAGTTACGTATTCACGGTGAACGTTGTCAATGTATGGATCATATTTCCGAGAGCAACGGTATCGCCATCTGTTGACATCTTTGCTATAACTTGTGGGTGCTGACATCTGTAGCAAGTCCCTACAGGTCTTAAAAGCAGCACGTAAATTATCTACACAGCAAATTAATTTTAACTTACCTTCACCAATCAACTGAGATCCTACATACGTGTAGAAGGTCCACATCATCGGCAGCAGTTTGAAAACATATTCAGACAATGAAACTAAACAACTTTCCTTAGGAAAATTGGTCTGAAAAAGAAAATAAGTATTGAATATCCCATAGAAAATCGATCTGCTGATCCACACATGATATTACTCGTCGATACACTGGTATATCAAAACAGTGTAACCACGAGTCTGCCGCCCACTTTTGCACAGAAAGTCCAAATCATTTTTTCGTTTTTCGACCCATGTTCCTTAGGGAAAAATGTTTAGTTTTATTGTCTGAATACACCCTTAAAAAGTTGTTACTAATTAAAAACTAGTGGTGTATTATAAAAGTTGCACACTTAATATAATGTAGTTTGACAAACTTACTCTCAACCATTCATTTCGATACCCTCTGGATCTGGCGCTCTGTATCCTCTAGTTTAGTAAATAATACAATAAGCTGTAGTATAGCGTTTATGCCGCAACCGACGTAAGTGAATTCTTGTGAGACTCAGCGCTCTGCATAACTGGGGAGACATTTTGTAGAATCACCCGTCAAAGGTACGAGATGAATAGTTCATAAACAAAATTAATAAACTAGCGAGCTCTCGGGACGAGCTTTGAAGTCTGGCGATAGCTGCAGTGTCACTTTTGCAGCTCTGCATTTTGAATAGTCTAATTCTTTCAAAACATCACACTTTGGTTAGACAGCAATTTGAAAAGGAGTGTTTTTGTATATAAATAAAGTTTTTTTTAAGGCATTCCTTAAAAGAAGATAATCGATTATGAACATTTTATATATAACGAGCGTTAACCCGCGACTTCGTCCGCACAAATTATATACCAGATTTTAAGTCAGATCATAAGCTATCAAACAAAAAAAGTTTCATCAAAATCGGTTTAGTAGTTTTTGCGTGATACTCGTTCAAACAAACCAACAAACAAACATCCAAACAAACACACAAACAAACAGACAGACAAAAAATCCAAAAATTGGTGAAATGGAATCAGGGACACCTAAAAACCATATCGTAACTTTTTTTTTGTTAATATCCTCAATGTACAGACAAACGTTCTGCTACAGTTTTATAATAGTTTAGATAGAAAAATAATAAAATTCATATTGTTTTGTTTCGAAAAAAAATCTTGTGCGCTTTAAATTATTGCAATTTTAAAAGTGTGGTACTAAGTTTTGAAGGCCAGTGTAATATAAATGTTAATAAAAACTTTTAGATTTAGCTAAACTTAGATCCACAATTCGGTGACTAACTTTGAGGTAACTTTATGAATGACTTTGACATCATTATGAATAGATCCATTCATATTAATTTAAATAAGAAAAGATTCATGTACGAAAGATATTTTGAAGTGCATAAGTGTACACGCTAAATACAGATGCACTCTCTCGTCCTTAACCTCCTATGTCTGATGGAACGGGAGACCGATACGATCAGAGGTGGGGTCAGATGCAGTGGCTATAACCGGCAGCCACAAAGCCACCTGCTTGGGCGTCAAATATGTAAAAGACGCTTGAAAAAAATAGTCACCACTTTCGACCCCGACTATGTATACATGGTGCAACAATCCAAACCACAGCGTACACCGAAAAAAAATAAAAGTAATCTGCTGTCCTATACCTTTGAGTCGAGCCGGTACCTACTGTAGTTTTGTATGGGACAGCTGGTTTTTTAAATTTTTTTCTCAGTATTGGTTCCATAGTGAAGTTGTTTCGTTTGATGTTCTGAAGCACCGTGCACCGCTTTAAATTTTACTAGGGTGTTTTGTTACACCCTGTAACAGATGGATACAACAAAAACATAAACCTGCCTAAACATACATACATAAAAAATATCAACCACATAATAGAGGATCGGACAATTAGTCAAATTTGCAACTTGGAATTAAACGTCAAAACGCGCGCGATGAATGAAAAATTATGCTAAATACAAGTGACGTCATCAACATTTCATTACTTTTTATAGTTTATCATGTAATTAAAAAAAGTATTCTAGCTAAAAAAAAAAATATGTGAGTAGCGTTATTCTCAAATGTGTTTTTTACTAAAAAGATAAAACTAAAATATATTTTATGCAGTCCGCTCCCCTATTAATAATCATTACAATCCATTCCTGAAATTAAAGATAATCTTCCAATTCCAATAACGGTAAAAACCAATAAATATTTGTCTCCTCTCCAATGTGTTACCCTGTCCCGCGTCACGTGTCCCGTACCCCGTGTCCCGTAAAGGATTCGATCAATCAGCGGGACGTCTTCCCCTATCTTATCACACCTACAGGATGTGAGGAATAAAATTATTACGACTTCGTTCCACGTAGCGCTACGCCGTAGCCGCGTAGCGCTACGGCAGCCGATCGGCTACGTGAGTGATGGGGCGATTTGAATACATTTGAATGTTGTATTTTTGTATTCCGTATACAAATGTTGGGTGCCATATTGTCCGGGTTGTTTGTGTTACGACGTTTATTTTACGGTTCGGTACAATGTACTGTCGAATTGTCATTTATATTATAAGCTTTGAAGGAAAACCTTTTGAGGAAACTAAGATGGGGAAAATGAATGAGTGTTTGTTATGTTTTGAGCCGACGTTGTTGACAAGAAGGAAATTGTGTTTAAATCACGAAGTAAATGTTTCGACGATAAATAATTTCTATTCATAACTTTACGCTATAATATAGGGTGTAAAGTTTATTGGGACACTAACTTAAAGGGGTGCTTCAGACCATCAAAAAAAATTCCGCTGTCCCATACAAAACTGCAAACATAACTCGACAGAAATGTATGGGTCAGCAGATTTTTTTTTCGCGATTTCGATATTGGAACCATAGAGAGAGTTGTTCAGTTTGATGGTCTGAAGCACCCGTTTAAGTAAGCGTCCCATTTAATTTTACACCCTGTATATCAGTGGAGCGTAGGGCGCACTATTAATTGTAATTATTATAATATTTATAAGCGTAAGTACACATAATTATGTCAAGTCCGAACATTTTACATTAACAGCAAATTAATATTTATTAAACAAAAGGTATTATATAATTACGAGTAAATCTTGTCATACTGAAACATAGTTCAAGCAATAGTATTTCAAAGACTCTTCCGTAGAATAACTTCTTATGTACCCGACTGCGCAAAGGAAGGGTATGTATAAACTTACTCATTTATGTATTTGTTTAATTAGTTTATTCAGTTTTATATTTTATTATTTAACTAATCCAATGTTAATTCAGTCAATAAATGGAACTATTTTTTTCTACTGAAAAAAATGATACTATGATTATTTCAAAGCGTTATTAAATAAAGCTAACAATCTTGAAACTAACTAATATGCGGGCAACATTTCGAATGTTTTATTAAATTGTACATGGTCTGAATAAATTATTTTTCAACATACTTGCTCATAAAATGGCCCTTATTTCACCGCAATTGGGCACATAATGACACCTATAATCAAACTGTGACTTTTTCATTACTATTATTCACAAGTGAGTTATAGGTTTTTTATAGTAGGTATCTAAACATCTTGGTTGAGTTCTTGAGTTGCTTTGTTCTTAAAAAAGTTTCGATACAAAAAAGATCATATACAATAGTACAAATAAATTCTCTAAATAAACTTTTTATTTACTAAATAAAATGACTTTTTTTTTTTTTCACAAGTGTGTTGAAAAACGTCGTATGATACACGTGTGTATTGATGATTACCGTCCTCGGCTCTCTCAATGGCGCTCAGCGGTAATCACCAACATTACACACTTGTGCCATAATGTACTAATAATTGTATTATACTTACTCTTAATAATACAGCTGTGAGTATATATAGGTTGTAACAGAAAGGTGTGGTCATAATCAGCTGTTTCATATAATTGAGTCGAATACTTATTGCAGGTTTGTATGGAAAAGCTGATTATCGTTTTGTTTCAAACCAAATTAGAATCCACATACAAATCTAATTACATCGCGTTTGGTTATCAAAATGCAATATGCCAAACAACATTACCCAAAAATAACAGTAATTCATTAATCGAAAGCTACAAACGCTCAATAATTCAAGATAAACCCTAAAACGTATTAAACGAGAATACAAAATGTACTAACATAAAAGGGCAGTACGCTCCTGAGCTAACCGACAGCAATACCGTAGTGAGAGCCGGGCTGCAATAAAAGCAGTTTCTCTTAACAAAATCGGTGCGCGTAGAGACCGGCGAGCGACTCGGACCGAATGAGATTAGCCCCCCGCCTCCCCGCTCCCCTTCACTCTCCCACTTCACCCCCTCTGTGGCCCTAGCGCGTTCTATTGGACATAAAATTAAATCAAGCCGGTGTGAGGTCGCGGAATATTCTTTCGCTAACGAAGCGACTAATGCACTAAGAGCTGCGGTGTCGTGTATATTTATCAGGTGGGTTACTGTAACATGATTTCGTTTATATTAGTCTTTATTGTAATGGAATACAGCCTGTTTGACCGGTGAGAAGTACTAAAAATATTGTAATTATAAATCGATTAAGTGAATTTAGTTGATTTCTTTTTGTTTTCAAGTTCAGTTATTAGCAAGTTATAATTTTCTCCTTGTTCTAGCCTCGTAACACCTATGCTTTTTTGACCAAATATAAGCTTACTGTCCGTATGTCATTATATAGGTTCACATGGTAACGGTAAGTCCAGAAGGTTAAATTTTCAAATTTTTTTATTAATGCGCATATCATATAGCACACTATTTAATATCTTATGACACATTCAAATCGAATGCCTTTTAAAAGGTCGTCGGGCGTCTACTGCATGAAATTAGATTTCATATTGTTCAAGTATCACAACAGAGCTAAACGCCTTTTACAAAGAATTTGAGCGTTACGAGGATAAATCTAAAAACAAAATTTAAATGTATCGTCTACAAGCGAAATCGTAAGCATTGGTGTAATGGTTACCACGCCGGACTGCCAAACCAGGGTCCTGGGTTTGAATCCCGGTTCGGTCATGGATGTTTATATGTGCGTGCTATAGTGCTTGCTTGGAATCATTACAATGAATGTGCCTGTGAGCGTTATTTATTTAATTATTTATTGTTTTGAACCCATCGTTCACTACTAAACATAGAGGCCTCTCCCAAGGCGCGCCACAATACGTAATAACTCTGTCCTCGACCTTCCTCATCCAGTCGCTCCCAGCTACCTTTTTTAGGTCGTATGTCCAGCGGGCTGCAGGACGCCCCACACTACGTCCGTCTACCAGTTCGCGGTCTCCACTCCAGAACCCTGACACCCCACCGGTTGTCAGTTCTTCGGCAGATATGACCAGCCCATTGCCACTTCAGCTTGCTAATTTAATTCAATATATTATATATCCTAAATTTAATTTAATTTAATTTATCATTATTGGTTATCAAAATTTTACAGCAACAATTACATAATAACACGTTTTAAAAACTGTTTAAGGTACAAGGGACAAAACGTAAAAAAATTAAACTATGGAGAAATAAAAAGATAACCTAACATTTGAACTAACTGCTTCTACAGGATACAAAATATAAAAAAATAGACAAATATAAAGACTACCTAACATTATTTTAATCTATGTTCTAAATAGGTATGTACGTATTTTTGAAGTGTTTCGTTAAAATAGAAGAGTCCTAATTTGTATGTTACCCTCAAGAGTACTTTGTATGTTACACTCTTTTCATCGATGATATTTTTTTGGGCGTACGTTTTATACTTTATGGGGCCGTAATATAATAATGATTAAAATTATCTACAAAAATGTTCAATAGTAGTTTTCGTCTGCATCTCAAGATTTTTCGTAAAAAATAGACTCGATTTTATAAAAGTAAATATTTAAGTGTAAGTACTGCACATCGAATTTAGTAAAGAATAATACATTATTTATGATAATAAAAACGATTGAGACCCTACTCTATGATCTGTTTCTATTGTATCTGTGCAATATTTACTTTAAAGATTTAAATAAAATTGTTGAATTTTCACATGAAAACATACGTCTCACAAATTCTCACAATTTTTGCGAATGCTTTTTATTTTGTTAGAAGTGGCCTGTGTCCTGCAGTGGAACTTACTATAGGATGATAATGATGATATACGAATAAATGTCTAATAATAATTATCTATAGTAACGATTTGAGTATCATTTTTATCGTATGATACCCTGATGTTGACATATTATATCATACTGTTCTTTTTCAATTTTGTAGGAAAAGTTAGGGCATTACTAGTGAAATTTTGGTTTTATGAATACAGTATAACATAAATATAGAACATCTTTGCCTTCCTTGGTGAATATAGTCGTGAGCATATTCTGCTATACTATTTTTGGCGTGATTATAAATATGTTACATATTAAAAGACGCGTTGTTCAAAAAACCCTCGGGTTAATAGATCTGAGAATAGATCAACATCCCTCGTCAAATAACGGATGACGTCACAATCGCAACCCCTAGCGCCGTCAGAGAAGCATTCCTGTTCTAACTACAGTTAATTAAATTGTTAACATTAAGAGAGTGCCGTAACGAGGCGAGGTCGGGGGTAAAAACGTCCGCAATTATAATGTAAGCGCAGCGTCGCAATCAAGTGTTCAAACAACTTTAATTCACGATGGAAAGACAAAGCTTCTCACTGCAACTAGGGTTACTAGACAGGAATTTTTCTGAAATGTCCAAAATTTTAGTTGTCTATTAGAAAATTTGCTAGAATTTGAACTTTTCAACAATATTTTTTTGGTTTGACTCTAAATGACAGAATATGGAACAGTGTAATTAGAGAAAGATGTGGACTGAAAGAGGATATAGTGATAAGGACTGAAAAGGGAATGCTGAGATGGTTTGGTCATATGGAAAGAATGATTGCTAGTAGACTGATGTATGCAATAAATAAAAGGAGTATTTTATCAAGACTTCTGACCACCCCTAAAGGGGTAATGATCTAGAGTTAATGTTCATGTGTATATTATTTATGCTATCTTTTAGCCCAGAGCAGCCACGCTTAACTTTGACACTTATTATTATGTTCTCTAAATGAAATGATATGAAGCGTAAGCGACATTATTTTATTTATTTGTTTTTGCTTTGAAAGGTCTTTATGAGAAAATGTGATGACTGTTTTAGATTAAATTAGTAAAGGGTATACTAGGATAGGTATGGTAATGCAGAGCTGACTGCCAACCTCCAGTAGTGGAGAGGAACTCTAAGAAGAAGAAGGGTATACATTATACAATAGTTTTAAGCAAGCAAGACCACTAATTTGCTAGTAATTATCGAACCCTACCCTGAATTGATATATCTATTTAGAATATAAACCCCTATACAGGGTGTTAGGGTAAACAGTTGCATTACTTTTAGGGGTGATTGTACCCATATGGTACTGAACCACATTCCCTAAGAAACCTATACGAAATCAGCATAACAAAAATGTTGACTTTCCATACCAAACTCATTCAGCTGTTCGAACGTTTGTATGAAAAGTTCTTTTTTTTTTTGCGAATTGCCCTTTGTACCTTTGGAAAAGTTGTTCAGTATTATGAGAACAATCACCCATTGAAACAATTTGACTGATAGCCAACCTTAGATAAGAGATGGCAACACAAGAAGAAGAAGAACATGTTTACCTTAAAACCCTGTAAATTTTTATTCTTCAAATATACATACGAAATCCAAAGGTGACCTTTGATATTTGTTTGTAACAAATAAAGAACAGAATTAGTTATAAATATTCATAAAGTGTAATAAAATATAACATTATTTACATCTCGTCTCGTCGACCGGATCTCGCCAGCTCCGGCGGCGTTTTTTTGTACACTATTGATTTCTATGCTCAAACATAGATTCAAGCATCAAATAAAAATATTCAATCGAGAGTAAATTTAGCATTCCAACGTACCAAAACAAAATTAATAAAAAGTAAGTTAAGTGAATGCCAACGACTTCAATTTCACGCGGTGTAGTAATGGGGTAATTAAATATTAGGAGGATAGGCGGGCTGAAATGCTAATTTGGAGAATAGGTCACTTTTCCGACTGTATACGTATATATCAGATCCGCCCCACCCATACACCCCGCCGACTGGAGTGCGAAAGAGACAACTGCACCTCGGACCGATTTTACATACAAAAAATCGTCGAAATCACCATTCCGTATGCCCCTGTTTACTCCTCCAAAACTAAACCGATTTTATTAATTCTTTTAAAAATAATATGAAAAAGACTTTGGCTGAGTACCTTTTGCTTTCCTGTTTATATTCGTCAAATTTGTTTACTGGATGTCTGAAAACAGGCGGTAAAATTGGTCATTTTCGAAGGTCCCTAGTTCTTACAGTAATTAATTAATGCATATATGAGCAAAGCAAGGACACGGCAGAGGTGACGAATAGAATGTATGGTTAAAAAATATTTGCTCTAGTGTTATTATCCAGGGAGAAAATAGGGGAATACGTTTGTATGGAGTAAACCGTACTGGTCTATCCTCTTAACACCTTAATGTCGAATCAAAAGTTCTCACCAAGTTTTCTATTAATACATATTTTCCAATACCATTCACACAACCCGTCAGAAGTTAAAAATAAATAATTTCCATAGATTTTAATAATAGATTTCGCACCACATTACTAGCACGTGAACTAATGCAACGACTTGACAGCGTGTCAACCCAATTACAACGCTATACTGTTTTACATTAAAGTTAAATTGCATAATTATATTTACTACTCGCTTCAATTTGGCTTCGGTTTTGTAAAACAAGAGAATATTACGCCGCTTAAAAGGTTATTTTGAAGTAGAAATGCTGGATGATTATGTAAACATTTTCCTAATATTCAAGGGTGGTTCAGACCTTCAAACTGAACCACTTTTAAATTGGGAAATAACCTAAAATCGTAGCAACAAACATATATTTGCCCATACTAAACTGCAATGTCTACTCGACTCAAATGAATGAAAAAGCTGTATTAAAAATTAAGACAATCATAAATTTTAGGAATAGTAAAATAACATCACATGTTAATTGTTAATTAGTTGAATATCAGATTATTTTGTTCAGAGAATTATATGAAAATAGATTTAAAAGTTCATAAGCCCCAGAGTTGCTAGTCGACAAGAATAATTAAAACAGGCCAAAAGCGTGTTGGACTCGGCCATGATAGGGTTCCGTAGTTATAACATGAAATGTTCAATATGACATAGCTTAAATTAATTAATTAATTTTAAAATAGTGCGATTCAATTTCGTTCAGCGCCATCTATTAACAGACGCCAGCCGTCGACTTTTATTAGAACGATTTAGTTTTTATATGAGTTTTGTTCCATTGGATAAGACCTATCCAACGACACCTCACACGAGACACGGGGACACGACCCCTTTTCGTTGTATGGGAGGGGTGTCAAAAAAAATTATTTTCTTTATGACAACTTCATTTCTGTTTTTGGGTTACTGTTATCTATCCTCATGCTAAATTTTGATTTGATCGGTGCGAAAATGAGCGAGTAATCGAGGTGGGGCATACAGACAGACACAAAGACAGAATGGACGAAAGTATAAGGATTCCTTGTTTGACTACGGAACCCTAAAAAGAGGGATTTTTAGCATAACAGCCGTCGACCCACGCATCGTACTCCTACGCAGTTCGTGGATACGAGGAATTGTTTCATCCTTTTATTTGTAGGATAACTCAATATTGACCCCTTATGTTAAAAAATATTGTATTTTTACTTTCGAGAGCAAGAGAAATAGAGTTCCTATGAAAATGCGTTATCAACATAACATATTCTTTATTTGCACACCAAAAATATACAGCAATAAAAACGGAATAAATAGAAAATAATATTTTGTAAGAGTAATTATTCGCTTAAAATACATGTATACTGGACAATTGTTTAAACACTATCCGAATCCCAGGGGAGGTTCAGACCATAAAACTGAACAACAACGGGGCGAAATCTGACATCACAAACAACAAAATCTGTTGTTTCTAACATTTGAGTCGAGTAGACATTGCACTTTAGTATGGAACAAAAGTTTTTTTTCTGCTGTTTCATGTTTGGAATGCTCCCATAATAAAAGTTGTTTAGTTTTATAGTTTGAACCACTCCTGAAAATATGGAAAGTATTTAAAATGTTTTTTTTTTCAGAATATATTCTTCTTTCTCACTTCTATAGAAGTGCATTAGTTCTACTTTGTCTAGTGTATTAAGAGGTCATAATACTAACTTAAATCATGAGATAAATGAAAACAGTATATTTAAACTCAAAACACAACAAAACTATGATATCTCGACAAAGTGGGGTGCTGCGGGTATTACGAGCCATGTGTGCGTGTATCGTGTATACACGAGTGTGTCAGTGTGTGTGTAATCCCCGTGATATCAATACAAAGCTACGTAATGAGATCTGGGCTGGTCAGCATGCTCATACGTTTGTTTGGTTTCCTTTTAACCCTCTTTTATAATTAAACTCGGTGTATAATTTCATTATCGCATTAAAATAATTATGTTGTACAACCAGACGATACTTTAGTCTTTTGTTTAATTTGTATGTTCAATGAGTTGTATTCAAGTACAGGTACATTTTTTGTTATATTTAATCATTTTGAATTTGAGTAGCCGTTGATGTTTTTTATGAAATGGATTTCATTTTTGATATTTCTTTAATGTTGGGTCCATAGTGAAAGTTGACGGTTTGACCCCCTAAGATAAGTAACGTATTTAATTTTACACCCTGTATAAGCTTCATATTAATATAAACATAAATATCTTGGACATTGTCACACAAATTATCTAGTCACATTTAAAGCACCTGGACTTATATTATGATGACTAGACAACGATATAGAACGCTATAATACATGTTAAATAATTTTACAGGGATTTGTACCGAAAAGTTCTATTATACAGCTAATTTTTTAACAATTTAGGATTGTGTCCTAATATATTGCATGAAAACCATTATGATAACTGGATTTTTAATGGCCGCCCGAAATTATAGTGTCTCGAGCAGAATGTCAGTCTACACTGTCTGTGAAAAACTCGCAAAAATCCAAAGATACGCTTAGACCTCGTAAACTGAAGCATCTAGATATTGAAGAATGGTATTTTAGAAGAACTAAGTAATAGAAATGGAAGCCATAGAATAGAAATTAAACGAGTGTGATGGCAGGCGGGGTGGGGAGTTCAGGGGTGGGAGGAAGCAGCACAAAGGCGGCGTGATTCAATCCAATCCAACATTATATCCGGTTACTAATTAATGTGTAATGTGATAGATAGTTTATGCAGCAGTCCAATTGTGTGGGGCTTCGTTTGCTTTATAATTAGTCGGCTTTTTCTTTAAACACCTACGTGACCTATTTTGTGCCTCTTGTATTTTTATCTCTGTATTTTACTGTTTATGTTTTGGTGTAAAATAAAATATATTTGATTGATTGATTGATTGAGGTATGGTTTTGATTCCATCACCGTAATCAGCCTATTATAATTATAAGGTTATTTCAAATTAGTTGGTGAAACTGAACCAGGCTGTTAATGATAACAGATTGCATTATCAATGTTTGTAATTGGTATTGACAATTAATAAAATTATTATTTTTGAATAAAATCGCGGCACCGCCGCTACAGTCCGCGCCGAAAGTATATCTAATTAGTTAAATTAAGTAATTTAGTAGTTAAGAACAATTGTATTTTATTTTTATTTGTAAACGAAGATACATTAAAGATAAATATTAACAAGAAAAAGATTACGATATGGTTTTCAAGTATTATCCCTGTCTCCAAATCAACCTTCTTTAGAATGTTTGTCTCTGTGTTTGAAACAGCATCCGTAAAAGAATCCGTAAAAACTACAGAACCGATTTTGATGAAAATTGTTTTGTTTGATAGCTTATGATTTCACTTATAATCTGGTATATAATTTGTGCGGACAAAGTCGCCGGTAAACTCTAGTAATTTATAAATAGATTGTATGCTGATCAACTATGGAGCGTACCAACATAAGGCAGGGCAAGCAACATAACGGCAAATTTTGCGAGAAAAATAGCCGCTAAAACTAGTAAAATAGACATAAAGACGCCGCTCAAAAATAAATAATTCAGAAGTTAGTGGAATATGCATCAAACCGCGGAGCCGTCGTGAAATATACCCAGACCCTCCGACCCCTATCCGACGCGAAGGGAGCGGCGCGCCCTCCAGCCAGACGTACATACACTCTTCAATATATTGTTTCTTTCAATTTGTTGAGATTATCGCTTTAGCTTGAGTTTTCGATCGTAAATTAATATTATACAAGGTGTAATAAAACACCATAGCAATATTGTAAGGGGTGGTTTAGACTATCAAATTGAACATCTTTTAGTGTCGAGACCTTGTAATTTCTCTATGATCGAGACAACGTCGAAAACAAATTAGAAAATCTGCTGTCCCGTACATTTGAGTTGAATTTCAAATAAGTAGGTAGTTAGGTACTGCAGTTTTGTATGGTTTAGCAGATTTTTTGTCTGCTCCATATTAGAAATTGTTTAATTTGATGGTCTAAAGTCTAAACCATCTCTTTAAATATTAATACGGTATTTTGATAAACAGTGTAGATGATAATGCGAATGTAAAATAATTCTGTTGTAAATTTTGTGAATTTTTAATAAGTATTAGGTGATATTTTCAAGATTTTAGTTTTAAAATCACGCAAATCAGCAAGTTGACTACTAATTGGCCTCCACCAATCCGTAGCTACTGGGCCTGATTATAACCCACCATTATTCGTAATAGGAAGTTTTTTCCCTGCAGAGGGCTTCTATATCAAAATCAGTTACCGTTTTGAAATCGGTTTTATTTATTTTTAGTTTATACAGCTATTGTACAAGCATCGAATACGAGTAAAGCCGTTGATGGACGCAGTAATCGATTTAGGATTTGTAATAATGAAGTCTATTCCACTCTCTGTTGTATAATGATTGGATAATGAATACCTAGTACTGTTAGTGTTATATTGAAACCTAATTTGAGATTACGGGTCGTACATAATTAATAGTTAGCCATTGGAACAACATCAACCCACTTTCTCGAGTAATTAGGGATCTATTATCATTTTATAATGGACTAGCGGTAACCCGCGACTTTGTCCGCACAAATTATATACCAGATTTTAAGTCAGATTATAAGCTATCAAACAAAAAAAGTTTCATAAAAATCGGTTTAGTAGTTTTGGTGTGATGCTCGTTCAAACAAACAGACAGACAAAAAATTCAAAAATTGCTGATATGGAATCAAGGACACCTAAAAACCATATAACTTTTTTTTTGTTAATATCTTCAATGTACAGACACACTTCTGTTACAGTTTTATAATAGTTTAGATTAGATACAGAAAAAAATTTTGGTATCCAAACCATTGTTGTTCAGTTGGGTTAAGACTGAATTCGGAAATAAGAATTGTTGCTTTGTTATAAGAAATAAAAAAAATGTTCAACAAAGACAATTACATTTCAAAAATACGTTTTATTTAAAAAATTGCAATTCCATACAAATTCGATTCAACTGTCGTTTAAAAACAGGAATATCTCTCAATCATAAATCTGTCCACTGGACCCTACTGGACCCTTTATTTATTTATTAATTATTTTTAAGAAATATAATAAACAAGCAGTTGCCCGCGACTTCGTCTGCATTAGCATTAAAAACTATATGCAGCAATTCAAAACATATTCTATCTTTGTGCCAAATTTCATCCTAATCTGTTAAGCCGTTTATGCGTGATTGGGTCACTAACATCCAAACTTCCACATCCTACTATACTATTCCACATAGTTCCACATAGTTTGTAAGTATGGATGGATGTTTGTTACTCTTTCACGTAAAAACTACTGAATGGATTTTAATGAAACTTTACAATAATATAGCTTATACATCAGAATAACACATAGGCTACAATTTATAAAGATATTGTTTGAATTGTCCAGACCAAGCGCAGACAAAGTCGCGGGCACCAGCTAGTTTATAAATTAGTAACAGGTAAGACATAATATATTATTTATAATATACCCCCCTCCCCTACATGCTTAGCGTGCGGCAATAAGTGAATGTTCACGTACGAGCGGCAGTTTGGTACAATCGTTGGGTGTACTGGTCCGGCGAGTTTGTATGAAGTCGTTTTTGTGGTGGGATATCTATTCCATTCCGTTATACAGGGTGTAGTATAAAATGGTACAGTCACTTAAAAGGTTGATTCAGACCCTCAAACTGAATAACTTTTACTACGGGATCAAACTGAAATCGCGAAAAAAAATCCGTTATCCCATATAAAACTGCAAACATAACTCGACTGAAATGTAGATTTTTTTTTTCGCGGTTTCAATATTGGTCCCATAGAGAAAGTTGTTCAGTTTGATTATCTGAAGCACTCCTTTCAGTAACTGTCCCATTTTATGTTACACCCTGTATAGGTAGCCTTGAATTTTAATTAATAATCATAATAACCGAACGGGTCAGAAACACCACGTTACGCTGAAATTGTTTACGTCTAACTATAACTGTAATATCTTAAGTCTAATCTAAATTTATATAAAGTCATAAAACTGATGTTATTTTTTATCTATTATGCTACAATTTGGTTGGCAACACTTTCACTTTCCAAAATTGTTTAACTATATCTAACTGTAAATCCTTAACTAAAATCAAACTTATGTTAAGCCAAACACCTACGTATTTTTATAAAAACTGTAAAAATAATTTTTGGGACCTCCAAGTCTGGTATCTGTTCACTAGTTTTAGATTTATTGTTATTATTAAGACTGTTTGTGTCCAAAATTGAAAAATAAAAATAAAATAAAAAAAATAATACGCTCCAAAACTCAAATAGCCGACGTCGGAGAGAAAAGCGCCAAACTTAAATGGGAGTGGCCCGGTTATGTCTGTCGAATGCATCCTGAGAGATGGGCAAAAACCATCATGCCCTGGATCCCCGAAATGGTTGACGGCGTCCAGGTCGACCCAGGAAAAGGTGGCGGGATGACCTGGATAAATTTGACTACCAGTAGCCAGAGCTAATAAATAATTCTAATGAGACTTCACACCTAAGAGTCCACGCGAGATAATTCGCAACGAAATTCGCCTCTTCTGGCCTTAGACATGGGTTGAGCAGAGGTCAATTTACTAAGATATATTCTTGACAGAATATTTCATAGAGAGCTCTAACGATATTTTCGTAGACACACTTGATGGCTGAATGTATCACGCGATACCTCTGTGTTGATTAAAACCTTTGATGTGATTGTTTTGACTAGCACGTTCTTTTTGAGACTTGATAAAAAATATAGCTTATGAAAATATACCTTATTGGGTAGTGTAAGATTAAATTTGTAATAGTAATTATGATGTTGTATATAGATTAATTTTGTGTTATTGTTAATTCGAAATGGCTATATTTTTCTAATCCAGACATTTTGAATCACCTTCTACGCTTCGACAAAATGGTTGATTAAGATTGGATGATGATGGAAGTAAAAAAACTCTTAGATGTGAACCCTTAATTTTTTTTAATGTTTGTTAATTTAATATTTAAAGATTTTTTGTTCTGTTTAACATAAATCATAGAGTAATCCGTATTGTTTTGAGAAATTAAAAATATTTTTTTGGAAATGTTTTATAAAAGTTAAGATACTTAATAAAAATGTGGTTTAATTGTTTAGAAATAAAAAACACTATTAGGGGCAGCACAATAGGCTCGGTGCAGCCTTAATACAAAACTTAAATAATCAAATTAATCCTACTTATAATAATTATAAGGACAAAAATGAGCTTAATATAATTTTATATTTCAGCCTAATTTACTTTACCTTACCGCCTGCGTTAGGTTAGGCCGATGTAAAATTATGCAAGTGTGCCACTGTGAGTACCTACGTCACCAATCTAAAAGCATTAGTGTTATGAAGTCAGTCGGTATGATAAACACACGAGTTAGTTTCTTTGCTATTGCCGTGCTGATGACTTAATATAAAGTGACCACTTTTGGCAGTTTTGACTATAATAGCTACAAGCACTTATCCTTGTTCTAAAATTGTTTTTAAATTTTTTCTGTTCAATAAATTAAAGTATAAAAACCGGCCAAGAGCGTATCGGAGTCGCCCATGATAGGGTTCCGTATTGTATTAATCGTTTTAGCATTCGTCTTTTTTCAAGAAGATCTTGAGGCAAGCTGTCGCTTCCTTCATGCCCTCCATATAAAAAAAAAACGCTTTTACAGGTAATTACAGCAAGCATTTTCTAGTTATGTTAGGTAATTCTAATTTTTAATTGGGTTTGATAATATTAACGTCTAGTTAAGTTATAGCATACAGGCAGGAATCCCACCGTAGGACAATAAGACATCCTCTCACGAATGAAGGTGAGAGGAGTGGGCCATACTTGTACTCTTACATATTCCCTGGCCATACTCCACAGCGCGGGCTTAATGCGGATTGGTGAAGGCAAGGTTAGTGATCGACATGCTGCATGAACAGGTGATGCATACATCGCAGGTACATTTATAATAACCACTCTGAACAGGTGATGCATACGTCGCAGGTACATTTATAATTACCACTCTGAACAGGTGAGGTGGTCGCAGGTACATTTGAAATATCATAATGATATAGTGATATTTATGGTAAAGTTATTCGAGTGAATGCCATCATTATTATGAAAATACATTTACGCTCACGTTTAGTACTGTAGATATAATGCAATGCAATACAATACAATACACTGAAACGTACAATACAAATAATATTACACACGTTACATTGATTTGGTTCCAAACTGAAAATAAAAGGCTTTTACAGATAACGACACAAGCGTAACAAACATGATCGAACCTGTATTCGAATCTTGGACCTCTAGATTAGCGGGCCGGCTAAGTAATCATAAAACGTACAGGGTGTTACAGTACTAAAACCTTATTATTTTTATTGTGAGGACGCAAGCACGACTTGTTGACATTTATTTATGCTTTATTGGTTTTCAAATAGTAAATAAAATTTTATAGCCCCATTAAAAAAACATCCATGACTAAACCAAAATAACTCTTTTATTAATGTTATGTTCACCATCGTTTTTCACGTTTATTCGTGTTAGTCAAACAATAAAACTAGTTTTATTTGTCATGACAAAAATAAATACCTAAAAAAAAATTCTAGTATTTTACAGACACATAAAAAAATGGAAGATAAGATATACTGAACTAGTTATAACGTTCACTGTGCGTAACTTCTAACGTTATTCAGTTATCGATTCTGGAGGAAGAGATAAGGGTAAAGCGTTGTTTTAGCAACAACTTGTACCTGTAGATTCATTTTTTTTATAAATAATAAAAATATTTAGTAATTCAAAAATTTACAATCTGCATTTCAGGGCACCATGTCAAATGGTAATAAAGTACTTCAAGAATCTCTCTAAAGTAATTAGTTCACTGTTTGATTAAAGAAAGTACTATAGTTTTATTTTTTATTTTTATTTTAAAATAAAATGAAATTAAAATAAAATAAAATTATAAAGTTATAGTAATTTCCTTCATCAAACAGTGCCACCTGCAGATATTTCTGTTACACAATAACGTCACTACATATATTTCAAAGCAGTTGGTTACTATAATAAGAATTATTAGTATCATGGTACGCGAGTCAAGACAATTCAGTGCAACGATAAACAGCTTCAATGCAAAATAATGAAAATTTAACTTACTAAATACATTTAGAGAAGCATTTAAAGATGGATAATATAATGAACAGTGCTATTATATTAGGAGCCATATTCATGATATTGTATCTGGTGTCTCGAAAATTAAACAATACTTACAAATACTGGACTAGAAAGGGGATCAAGGGACCCACACCAAAATGGTTCTTTGGTAATCTAGAAGCATTTTTTCGGGGAAAGGGTTCAATACACACTATAGTAGCAACGTTTTACGAAGACTATCCCAATGAGAAGTTAATTGGAATATATCAAGGACTAGCTCCAACATTAATTATCACTGATACAAAGTTAATAGAACGAGTGCTTATAAAAGACTTCGGTACGTTCGTGAACCGTGGGTTCAGCGCTGTTGCCAATGATCCATTAAATAAAATACTTTTCTTGCTTGTTGGAAATGAATGGAGGATATTACGTCAAACATTGAGCCCACTTTTCACATCAGGGAAACTAAAGAAGATGATACCAATTTTGAAGGACTGCACTAAAAAGTACATCGACTACGTAGATAATCTGGTAAATGATAATAGTATTCAAGAAATGGACAACCTTAACATTAAATTCACCTTGAAGATTATAAGCTCTATAGCTTTCGGTTTAGAAATCGATACATTTTCAGATAGAGAAAGTATATTCTTTAAGATGGCCAAAAAATTTGATCAACCAAGCATTAAGAAGACTCTTGTTTTAGCACTTCAGACTATTTTTCCAAAATTAAGCGATATTCTGCGACTAAAGTATACAAACGCGAAGGTAATAAAATTTTTTACTGATGTTGTACAAAAAATTCTCAGAGAAAGAGAAGGAAAACCAAAAGTGCGAAAAGATTTTATGGACTGTATGATTGAGCTTAAAGAACAAGGTTCAGTTGTGAAAGAAATTGAAGGCAACGTTTGTGAGCTACAGATTAATGATAAAATAATTGTGGGAGAAGCAATGGAATTCTATGCAGCTGGTTTTACGACTACTTCAAAGACTCTAACGTTCTTATTCTACGAGTTAGCACTTAACCCTAATATTCAAAATCGATGCTACGATGACATCAAACAGGCTATGGAAAAAAACAAATAATCAAATAACGTTCGAAACAGTTCAGGGTCTTAAATATATTGGAATGGTATTCGATGAAACCCTCAGAAAGTATCCTATACTTGGAAGCCTGTTCAGAGAAAGTAACCGTGAATATAAGTTCCCGGGTCTGACGATTGATAAAGGAACGAAGATCATAATACCAGTGAGCGCTATACATAAAGATCCCAAATATTGACCCAGAAAAATTTGATCCAGAAAGATTTTCAGCCGATAATAGAGCAAATATAAGCAACTGCACGTATCTCCCATTTGGTGATGGACCAAGGAATGTATTGGTGAGGATTTCCTTGCACATATTATTCTGGTTCTGTAAAAAATATTCCAGATTTAATTTGTATAATTCTACTTTGTTATGTCGTGTAAGGTTGATTTTTTAAAAAAGACATTGCCCACGTGACGAAATGTATTCGTTTCAAATCGTTTCAAAGAAAACATGCAAATAGTATGATAGCTAAATTTATACACAAAATAGGACGAATATCATACTTTCCATGGAAATGGAAATTATGGTTTTCTATTGTAGCATCTAAACTATTATAAAACTGTAGCAGAACGTTTGTCTGTACATTGAAGATATTAACAAAAAAAAAGTTACGATATGGTTTTTAGGTGTCCCTGATTCCATTTCACCAATTTTTGGATTTTTTGTCTGTCTGTTTGTTTGTGTGTTTGTTTGTTTGTTTGTTTATTTGTTTGTTTGTTTGTTTGAACGAGTATCACGCAAGAACTACTAAACCGATTTTGATGAAACTTTTTTTGTTTGATAGCTTATGATCTGACTTAAAATCTGGTATATAATTTATCTCGCTACGTTGACGGGAGCCGGAGATATAAACATATAACCGCAAGTGCAACCAATGTACGGTACCATTTCAATTTCAACTAAGTAACACTAATTAAAATTAAAAGACTTGTAATAAAGTAAGCTAATTCTGAAGACTGTTTGATTTATAAATAACGAAAATAACAATAAATTACAAAATAAATACCAATAATTATAAATTTTATCATTGTCCAGTGCTGATGACTGCACCGGTATAACATTGTTTTTCTTTTTGGCTATAAAATCTTTCAAACTCCATGGAGAAAACCTTTGCATAACAAAAAAAACCTTAGTACTGGCCACAAGAAAACAAGATTCGAATTACAAATTTCTTGTAGAATTACTGTATTTGTAGAATTACAGTGCAAACAAAGCAGGAGTAATTATTAAAAAAAAAACTGCACGCCAATTTCAAACAAAGAGAATATAATCATGATTTCAAATCAGCAGCCGAAAGATGTCTAAAACTCGATTTTTAATTCGGAATGTTTTTATTTACGGTGTAATCACACAGTTACGCAAGACTGGATAATAGCTAATATTTTAAAGCAATTACAAGACAGGTAAGGAACTATTTTGAAATACCGTAAATTATTACTAAAATACAAACGAACAACTCTAACAAATTAATAAGGGTCGGTTTTTTATGCCGCCGATGCGATGTGCCGCCGTGCTTTTTGCGCATTTTTCTACGGCGCTCCATAGAAAACGAAGCTTAGTTTGAACATTTAGTAATTAAAGTAAAAAATGAATGGTTTTAAAACAATCTAGAAACCAATATCTGTGATTTCCTTTTAAATGTTTAGTTCTAAAGTTATCTTGACTCAAAGTTTGTAGTCCGTCCGTGTCGTGTGTCGTCCACCATTTGGGCTCTCTCTGAGGAACCTGCCACCGCCCTGCGGACTGTCGCTTGATATGAGCTTTACATAAATTAATGTAACATTCGGCAATAGCCGACTGCGTCCTTCCGGACGAAATTATTCGCTGGAATCCAGGCGCATACGTGCACCTCAGCCGTTGTTTCAAATGCACGCAAATTGACAGCGAGTGCTGACCAGGCGACGTTGCAGTGGAATGCGACCGTCACCGATTTTGCACGCATCTGACCGGATTGCAAGATGTATATGGTCCTTCTTATATGCAGACAGTTTTTTAAGGGTATGATCAGACCATCATACTGAACAACTTTCTGTATGGGACCAAAGTCAAAATCACGAAAAAAAATCAACTGTTCCATACAAAACTGCAATCCTACTCTACATATGTATGTGTATGGGGCAGAAGATTTTTTTTCGCGATATCGATGACAGTCCCATAGAGAAAGCTGTTTGATGGTCCGATCATCTTCTTAAAAAAGTGTCAGCATATTAAGTTAAATATATAAAAAATAAAGTAATATATATATAATGCGCCCCGACGCGTTCCGTTCAGTGATAATCATACTTAAACAATAATTTTGTATCTGCCAGTACACTTGATTGTTTTCAATAATGAAAAATGCCATCACGAAGAAGAACTAATAATCTCACTAATATTATAAACGTGAAAGTTTGTGACGATGTTTGTAAAGTTGTAATGTTGTATGTTTGTGGCGCAATCACGCATAAACGGCTGAATGGATTTTGATGAAATTTGGCACGCAGATAGAATGTGTTCTGGATTAACATATAGGATACTTTTTATCCTAGCAATGGGTTCCTGTGGATAAATAACAATGTTTTATCATGCTGAAACATGTACCACGTTTTTATTCTATGCTCACTAGCGCCAATTTGACGCTGACAGATGCATTTGTGTAGATTGCAGTGATAAAAATATATTTAATTTTTTCAACAGTTTTGACAACAGCTGTGTAGTATATTTGGTTAGATTTTCGTGCATGAGGTGGAGGTTCGATTCTTGGTCGAGAATGTTTTTTTTTATTTTTTTTTAAATACATTCAACGACTATATCCATTTTTCACCGGATTAGACAGAAGCAGTTAGGCTTGATATGTTAAGGGCCTGACCTTCAATCATAATAATATCTTGAGATCATATCAGATCTAATATTAGCGCAGGATGTTTTATTTTGGCTTTTTTCTAATTTTAATCCTACCATCCTACCAGGTATCTCACTAATATTAATATTATGTTTGTGGTTCTATTATCAACACAAAAAATTCGGTTTTACAGATTTGATTGTATAGGTACTTGGCGAATTGGCAAAATAATCTTCTTCTTATCGTGTCGACTTCAAATTCTGAACAAAGTCGCTAAATAGTAGCTTGCCTGAATCGGGCAACCGATACTGCACCGTCGCTAGCAGTGATGAGCTCCTCCTGCGTGCAGATGTTAGGGCACGCAGGGCACGATGTGAGATGGGCCATCGTTTGTGGAGTTCCACACAAGCAAGTCACATTTTGCGCATCCGAGTATCCCCACCTGACCATGTTGTCCTTACTGCGACTGACCTGGGTTCGAAGTCGGTTTAAAGACTTCCAGGTCGCCCAAGGCAAGTCATGTCTAGGCGTGAGGCTCTCAGACGGCGACACAAATGGAGTTGGGAGGGACACTTTTTGTCGCCATAGAGTACACCTTGCTTGCGCTGGGCCAGTATTCAGGGGGTCGACACACTTCATAAAGCTGCGTCGGCTTGGCAGCCTTTGCGGCGCAGAAATAAAGCCATGCATGTGATGTCGTGTGTCGTCCACCATTTGGGCTCTCTCTGAGGAACCTGCCACAGCCCTACTTACATCTGGGGGCGCTATGCCAGCCAGTGGGTAAAACAACTGTACTGGAGCCGGTTTCAAGCAACCAGTTATAATCCGACACGTTTTGTTTAGTGCCGGTATCCACCAGCTTGGCGTGGGCAGATCGGCCCTACACAAAAAACAAATAAATAAATAACGCTCACAGGCACAAACATTATTTTAATTATCCCAAGCAAGCTTTATAGGCTTTTTATTGTGGAAACCATACAACAACGGCATAAACATATAACATCCAAGACCGAACCGGGACTCGAACCCAGGACTCTGGTTTGGCAGTCTGGCGTGGTAACCATTACACCAACCGGGTCGGCAAATACTAAAAATCCTCTTTCTTTTAACCTTTTCTAAAGTTGGTGTTCATAATTTTATCGTAGTATTGTTTTCATCTTAATAGATGGCGTTGCGTGTTTATTTGAAGCAAGTACCATACTCAATTCACGCTCAAGACATCTCAGATATTCAGTCTTACAGATTTGATTGTATAGTTACTTACCGGCTGAATTAGAAAAATAATTAAATAAATAACGCTTACAGGAACATTGTTATGATTCCAAGCAAGCACTATAGGCTTTTTATTATAGAAACCATACAACAACGGCACAAACATTTATAGCATCCATGAACGAACCGGGTTTCGAACCCAGGACCCTGGTTTGGCAGTCCGGCGACGTAACTATTACACCAACCGGGTCGTCAAATATTAAAAATCAAGTGTTCAAAAATTTAATCGTAGTATTGTTTTCATCTTAATAGATGGCGTTGGGAGTTTTTTTAAAGCAAGTGTGCTACAATTATTAATTCAAAAACCTAGCTATAGCAAGAGCTTACGAATTTAGTTGATTATATTATCGTTGTAATACATCGTTGTAAGTATATTGATTGTCTGAGTCCAATCTGAGCCAATGCTACGGAATGATAACCTTATTTTACAGAAAGGACGAATTTTGTTGCAGTAATTCTTGCCAAATTTTTTTGTTTGATTTTCGGTCTCAATTATGATTTTTTGAGGGCTTGTGCAACTTAACTATAGAACATCATTCTACCACAACGTATAAAAAGGTACCTACGTATCTAAAAGTCCCTTATAATATAACACCACAGGTCGGTAATGTAGCTACTTACATAATTGAAAATCTTTTTTAGCAAATTGACCATTAGCTTCCTAGAATATTATCGTTTTAGCTCTTGCCTTCACCATTTTACAGTAGCCCGCGTGGTAGAGTATCCTCTAACGCTTATACGTGAGTGGAGGTCTGTGACCCGCAGTGGGTCGTAAGATGATTATTATGCTGCTCGACATAAATAAAAAACTAATAAACGACGAACAGTAGAAAAATTAAAGTGATGGATCCAGTGAATGACTTTTAAATCTGATACCTACAGGTTATGGGTTTTATATATTATCATTACTTGGGGTACTTTCTGATTTTGATTTAGCTTAAGTTCATGACTTTCTTATCTTTTTATGGGAAATGGCAAGCCAGCAACACTTCGACACAATGGTATCTTTTGTATTGAACCCTACATATTATTTTCTTCATCCTTGAAAAACTTGGAAAATGAAGGAGGCAATAGCGTTCAGGGTAAGAAACCTGTAATGAATAACCATCTCTCAGGAGTCACATACGTTTACCCACCAAGACATCGCAGTCACACACTACAAATGTTCCATGGTTTCCTCCTCCTCTCCACACGCTCGGCAACCGGGATCTAGAGTGAGCTTTATCGTGCCTGTTGCGTAGTGCCCGGTGAGGGCTCCGACGATGGCACGAGCTTTGCTCCTGCTGTTGTTCAGTATGAACTGTGGGATTCGTGGTGTTATATTGCTATTATACTCTGACACCAGGGCAACCACACGAACAAATAATAACGATACGATAATAAGAAGATTGCTGATGAATTTCCTGCAGTGTTGCAGACCCGAGAGGCCAGAGCATTCTAGCCTGTGTCTTTTATCAGCCCATTCCTTAATCGCCATTCTAATGTTACATGCCAGGATTCCTAGACTTGGTTCGGACCATGACCTTCATGACCTTAGACGAGACATTAGACAAAATTACATGTCTACGCAGACGAAGTCGCGGGCAAAAGCTAGTTTCTTATAAAATTCAAATTTGCCAGTGTTGACGCGAAATGGGATTGGGCGTTTTAATATAATTATATTTTAAATATAATTTAATTTTAATATTTAAATATAATAAAAAATGGAACTTGAATAAACTTAAGCCTTCATGACCTCTAAAATTAAAGACTTGCTAGCAATTGCCTGCAGCAAATAACAGATTGGGGATACAGAAATCGTCTTCAGTTCGCCCCGCATAAAACATTCCAACTACTGCTCAAAGGGAACCTGAAAGTACCACCACGAATAAAATCAAGGCATTAATATTTAAAGTAAAGATTCTGTTTCCTATTTAGGCTTTCATTTAGAACGTAATTTTAGCTTCGTAAATCATATCAAGACAATAGGAGAGAAAGCTAAAAGTAATTTTTTGAGTTTAGCGCGTATTTCCACCTCGACATGGGGTCTTTGTTACAAAACACTTAAAATAATATATTCCGCAACATACCTCGGGTGCATGTGTTATGGAGCCCCCGTTTGAGCAGATAGGTCGACTATTGGCGCTGCGCGCCGTAAGTTACTACGAAGTCAACGTTTAGCCTTGATTTTCCTGTGTAAATCGTATAGAACGGTGAGCACTGAAACACTCCCCGTTCTAGTGGGGGTGGTTCCCGTAGACTTGGAAATACAACGCCGCGTGGCCAATTACTTTCGTTCTAACCTCGTAACTTCCGTGCGTTCAGATGTTTTTGCCATACTTATTACTGGAAGCAAAATAGGTCATAGTTTCAGTACAATGTTAGGTTCCTATTGTTTTATTTTATTTTGTATTTTTGGTGCTTTTGCGGTAGTGTCTTCAACACTGCCATAAATGATCTCTGGAATTGGCTTTCTAATAGCCATGTTTTTTTCTTTCTTATTGTTGTCTCCCGTTTGTAATGGAGGGAAGTCGGATATTTCCAAGACAGATCAGAGTCATCCCCCGGGCTCGCTGGACTTCATTGTCCAGTGTTGTGAATGGTCGCCGCTGTTGATCCTGGCTTAAAGGAGTTACAGCGGTGGGAATGTGTGGTATTTAAAAAAAAAACCTCTAAAATTACCTATAAAATTATTTTTATTTTTTATTGTACCTTGGTACTATTAATATAGTTAACTTGTATTAAAGAATCATTATAATAAAAAGAAGGATTTTAACACAATTTAAAAATCAAATAATCTAAAAAAAATATAATTTAATATACATTTTTAAAATAAAATAAAGTTAATCTAGAAACCTATATCTGTGCTTAACATTTAGTCAGATATCTCATACATTTGAATCAAGGAGGCAGTATAGTTTAGTATGCAACAGCAGATTTTTTTTACGTATTCAACTTTGCTTCCGTAGTAAATGTTGTTCAGTTTGATGTTCAGGGATGGTTTAGAATAATCCCTGAAAGTTTCGGAACCGTAAAAAAAAATCATCTGGTATATTTTAATGTAAATCTGATAAATCGATATCAGTAAATAAAAAACATTAAAAAAAGTTTCTGTTGTATTGTTTTTGATGATGTTCGTCTTTTACATTTGTACAATAAAATTATTCTTGGAAATACCTACATCTACTATATTTGCCCTACGGTAGGTCTTACACGCTATTACTTACTAACTTATTCTATTTTATTTATTTATATTTTCATCAATTGCAGGTTTGCGTTTTGCGAAAACTCAGTCTATCTTAGGAATCGCTTATTTCTTGCACAAATTCAGAGTGGAGCCTTCGAAGAGTACGGTGAAGGAGATCAGGTACGACCCTCAACAACATGTGTTGGCCAGCGTCGACGGAATTTGGTTGAATATCATACGAAGATAGAATACATTAAAGTTTTTCCCAATACCAAAATCATTTAATTAATAAAGTAAGATAAAAGATTAAAACCTACCTAACCTACCTACCTACCTTTACCTAATTGTTTTGACTAGGTATACTGCAATATTTATTTATTACTTTGTCTTAAGGTACTAATACGCTCTAAGTCTTTGTTTATCTCCTCTATGGTATTTGAGATATCAACAACCTTGAAGTGGCAATATAGCTGGAGATTTAATTTTCCTATGAATTAACACAATTAAATAATATAAATATTATCTATCTATACTATTATAGAACTGTAACAGGAAGTTTGTCTGTACATTGAAGATATTAACAAAAAAAAAGTTACGATATGGTTTTTAGGTGTCCCTGATTCCATTTCACCAATTTTTTGTCTGTCTATTTGTTTATGTGTTTGTTTGTTTGAACGAGTATCACGCAAAAACTACTGAACCGATTTTGATGAAACTTTTTTTGTTTGATATCTTATGATCTGACTTAAAATCTGGTATATAATTTGTGCGGACGAAGTCGCGGGTTAACGCTCGTTTACTATAATAAAGGTAGCACCAATTCGGTTTTAAGAAATGCGTTACATACGGGAGTGCTTCAAACTAATAAACAGAGCATTGAAATCGCAAGAAAAAAATCTGCTGTTCCATAGAAAATGTCAAAGATGGATTGACCCAAACGTATGAAACAGGAGATTTTTTTTCGCAATTTCAGTATCGGTCTCATAATGAAAGTTGTTTGCACCCTGTATTATTACGTTAATTCTATGTTTTGGTTATGAAGAGCTGAAAACATTTCAGAATGTTAAACGCTATTTAAAAATTCTTCGAATAATCACCAAATTCCAAATACATGGATTTTTTATATTCGTTTGATTTTTCTATTATTTGGTTTAGAGCAGGTATGTAGATTCCGGTCAGTGGTGAAAAATGCTGAATAAAATCCGGCTTGTTCTGAAGGTTGATGTTTATCCTCTTTTTTATTCGATAACTTTAATAATATACGCTTTGTAGAAATGTGAAATGAAACTAATTGGTCTGTAATTACTTATATCGCTTCTAGCTACGGAACCCTGAATACATTAATGAACCGGAATAGGTAACTCTTAACATACACTTTTCATTTGTCACGTTTATTCGTATCTGTGGATAAAATACAAACCAAGTTTTATTCTTACACATGAAACACCTCATAAAAAGTATTTGATAGACATTTAAAAATGTAAAAGATAAAACCATATTTTATCTTATTGAATAAATATATACGTTATTAAATTACATACATATTTACATAATTAATAAATGTGTCATTAGAAACCTGCAAAATTGTAAAATGCATTTAAAATATGGTTTTTGCAACATGATCATCTGGAAATACTGTTTCATACGTAAAATGATCAGCAACCCAACATCCTTACATAAGTTACCAAAAAAGGTTCCAAAGTAGCCCAGTCATTTTACGGTTCGAGCCGGGACTAATTAGTAATCGAATTTTTTTTCGGTATCATATTGAAGAGCCAATTTGAGCCTAGAAATGTACCAAAATTAAAAAAAAATCAAGTCAGCAACGGATTCAATTTTAAAATTTTCTATTATCTCGTTCTAAAAAAACTGATGGTAAGTATCATATAAAAATACATACTACAAACATGGTGTGAATATTTTTGTCTACTTAGAAGGTTTTGAAAAATACATTCGTATTTTATAATAAATACCTAATTTTTTAAATTTCATTGCCTATTTTAACCCTCAAAATAATTTATATTGTTAAATCCAAGTCAAATGAGTGCATTGGTATTAATGTTATTTAAAAAATATAATTTAAATTATATAATTTAAAATCCTTCTGGGACACATTTTGATTTCTATGTAGCGTAATTTTTTTTTTAATTTGCTATAAGATAGTCCTTTTGTCACCGAATGGTTCCGTTTACAGTTTAAAAGTCCAATTAGTAATTAATCCCTACCCCGCCTAACAAAACTCCGTAATATCACTGGGCTAAAGTGAAAAATTTTCAAAATTATCTTAAGATACAAAACGGATGTTCCTTAGGGGGAAATTAATTTTGAAAACATCAGTAATTATTCAATTTAATAAATAAGAAACAAAACGTGGTTCTTACCACGTCATTTTACGTTGGAATCGGCTTCCAAAGTTAGTAGGTCTGGGATGGTTGAGAATCTACCTCCTAGCGGTTTACCCTGGGCAACGACATCACAAGCTACCAAGATTGTGGTCTTGGTACCACAGCGGTGGTAGACTCTGCAAGGAGCCGCCTGGTTCGCAACCACAACCTGACGCCAAACAGCTTGTTGCGTCCCGTCGGTGTGCAGGAGTGCCAGTGCCATTGGGGAATGAGAGAAAGTCAGTTGCGCTGCTCGGAACCGGTCTTGGCCTCTGAGCAACACTGTAGCGGGAAACTCATTCTGGAGGAATGGAGGGAGGGTTGGGATGGTTCAGCTAAGTATCAACTAGCCTCACTCGACTAGGTTGAACGCACAGCCAGGAGACTCATTGGTGACAGTAAGCTGGTGGAGACTAAGCTTCATAGCCTAGCCCACCACCGCAGAGTAGACTGCTTGTCGGTCTTCTACAGATTGTACTTCAGTGATTGTGCCCAGGAGCTAAATGAGCTCATTCCGCCTTCCCTTTTCTACTACCGGACATCCAGGCGCACCGCCGGATATCACCCCTACTTAGTTAACATCCCACATATTCGCACTAAGCGCCTTTCAGAATCTTTTATAATAGGCACAGCCAATGAGTGGAACGCCCTGCCTGCGTCAGTATTTTCTGGGAAAGCTCGCTACATATTATACCCCATCTATATCCTGAGGACTAGATTGAGGTCAAGAGCAAACCCATCTGTAGTAAAAAAAAGTTTGGTGATAAATCCGCCAAGAAAAATATTAGTAAAATAAAATCGAAAACATTTAAGTAAACTGAAATTAAACAATAATTAAAATTAATTAATTAATTTTATAGCTCTATTAAAAAAAACATCCATGACCAAACCAGATTAACTGTTTTGTTAATGTTATTTTGAACATCGTTCCTCACGTTTATTCGTGTTAGTCAAACAATAAAAATAGATTAAATCCTCATAACAATGTCAAGTATTCATATAAAATGTAAAATAACATTTATACATCGTTTACTTAACGTAACATCTAACATTATTCAGGTATAGATTCTGGAGAAAGAGTTAAGCAATATTTTGGGAACATCTCGTTTAGATTTGGGGGAGGACCCCTCCAAAACAGTTAGATTATAAAGTTATTGTCGTATAATTTCTTTTAAAAGTACATCATTCATCAAACAGTACCACCTGCAGTTATAAGTGTTACATAGTTACTTTAAAACATACATTTCTAATTCTAAGCTGCCGAAAACTTCTTATAATAACAAACATTAGTATTAAGGTAAGCCAGTAAAGACAATTCAGTACCACGATAAACATCTTACATCCATAATCATAGAAAACGAAATAAAGTAAAAAAAAAGTTACTGAATCTTTTAGAGACGTATTAAATATGACTAGTATCGTTGTTAATGCTACCATAATAGGAGTTTTATTCACGATATTGTATGTTGTGTATCAAAAATTGAACAACACTTACAAATACTGGGAAAGAAAGGCGATCAAAGGCCCCAAACCAAAATGGTTTTTTGGAAATTTAGAAAGAGTGTTTCGGAAAAAGGATACAGTACACACTATGGCAGCAAAGTTTTACGAAGACTATCCTAATGAAAAGTTTATTGGAATATTTCAAGGACTAGCTCCAACATTAATCGTGACGGATCCAGATTTAATAAAACATGTGCTTAGAAAGGACTTTGGTATATTTGTGAATCGTGGAATCAGAGCGACTGCAAATGATCCATTGAAAAAAATACTGTTCTTAGAAATTGGAAACAATTGGAGAATACTAAGAAAAAGACTGAGTCCACTATTTACATCTGGAAAACTGAAGCAAATGATGCCGATTTTAAATAACTGCGTCAAAGAGTACATCGCATACGTGGACAAACTGGTCGATGTTAACCATTCTCAAGAAATTCGCAACCTCAACATGAAGTTTACACTGAAGGTTATTACTTCAATAGCATTCGGTTTAGAAATAGATACATTTTCAGATAACGAGAGTATATTTATACAGATGGCGAAAAAAATGTTGCAATCAAGCAATAAAAAGGCATTTGTTATTGCACTTAAGACAATGTTTCCTAGATTCACAGATTTTCTGCGTCTAAAGCATACTAACACAGAGGTAACAATTTTTTTTTGTGAACTCATTCAAAAGATTGTCAAAGAAAGAGAAGGGAGACCAAAAGTTCGGGGAGATTTTATGGACTGTATGATTGAGCTTAAAGAACAAGGTACAGTTTGGAAAGACAATGATGGTCACTTGCATGAACTAGATATTAATGATGAAATAATTATGGGAGAAGCAATGGAATTCTACATCGCTGGTTGGGCGACTACTTCGGGGACTTTAGCGTTTTTATTGCACGAGTTAGCCCTTAACCCTAAAATTCAAGATCGGTGCTACGATGACATTAAAGAGGCTATGGAAAAAACAAGTGGTCACATAACCTACGATACAGTTCAGAATCTTCAGTACATTGGAATGGTATTGGATGAAACCCTCAGGAAGTATCCTCTAGTTGGTGCCTTGTTTAGAGAAAGTAACAGTGAATACAAGTTCCCGGGACTGATGATCGATAAAGGAACGCAGATCATAATACCAGTAACCGCTATACACAAAGATCCTAAATATTTTCCTGATCCAGAAAAATTTGATCCAGAAAGATTTTCACAAAAAAATACGGCGAATATACGCGATTGCACGTATCTCCCATTTGGTGATGGCCCAAGGAATTGTATTGGTGAGGATTTCTTTGTATACAAGGTGGTACAACAATACAAATAAACATTTAAGGGGGTGGTTAAGACCATCAAACTGAACCACTTTCACTATGGAAACAATATTAAAATCTCAAAAAAAAAGTCTGATGTTCCATCATCATAATCATCATACCAGCCGATAGACGTCCACTGCTGGACATAGGCCTCCCCCAAAACGGGGAGATTTGTCATCGCCATGATGCGATGCGTTTACGATGTTCCATACTAAACTACAGATCTACTCGAGCTAAAATGTATGGGACAAAAGATTTTGTTTTTTCGCGATTTCAATGTTGGTCCCATAGTGAAAGTTGTTCAGTTTGATGGTCTCAACAACCCCCTTAAAATTTTCAAATGTTTATTTTTACTTTTGTAACACCCTGTATAATTATTGAACCTAGCTGTTTCTGATTTAACTAGCATAATTCCACATTGTTAAGTCGTGTCAGGGTGATCTTCTACACTATAATAAATAAATTGCATTTTCTGACAGAACAGTGATGGTTTTAGGAAACTACAATAAATAATGGAACTTGATTAAACTTTAGCCATCGTGACCTCTAAAATATATATATTTTTTTTTATTTTAGTTCCCGATATATCGTCAGTGTTACAAATTCCATGATCACAGCATGAAAATACTGTACTTATTTGAACCTATATAAATGACAGAGTTTTGAACAAAATTTAACCACCTACGCTGTGTGTCCGTTGTATTGGTTTTGATGAAGTTTCATAATCTATCACTTTCGTAGCATATTTTAAAAATAAATTAATGATTCTATTCTATTTTGATTTCTAATTTTATTTCGTTCAATTACAGGTCTGCGTTTTGCGAAGACACAGTCTATCTTAGGAATCGTTTATTTCTTGCACAAATTCAGAGTGGAGCCTTCGGAGAGAACAGTGAAGGAGATCAAGTACGACCCTCAACAATCCGTTTTGACCAGCGTCGACGGGATATGGTTGAATATTATACGAAGATAGAAAATATTAAAGTTTTACTATACTTTGAATGCCTATATCATACGAATAAAGAAATAAATATTATTCGTAGCCTAAATCAGATAACATTACAATTATAAATTAGTTAATTTTTATTATAAATTATATCAGGCCCAAATTAAAAATACTGTAGTGAGTAAGTTAGGTCATAAGGTATTATATTCAATGTTTATCCAAATATACAGTAGTTCAACCTAGAACATCGTGGTATAATTACATCTCCCAATGTTCATCCTAACAAAACTGTAAACCTAAAATAAATATTAAGTTATTAAACTCCCTCCATAGATTTTTTGTTTCCGCTTCCCTAAATCGTCTAAAAACGACTCCGGTGGGCCATACATCGTGGGCCAGTAATTTCTCATCCCGAACATGGAACCTGGTGCAGAGGTGACGCAGGATGTCGTCCATAGTCGTACCTCTGTCCAGGTGGGAGATGTACAGTCAGCAGCAATAAGTTATATACACTTTAGTACTAAGACGTAGAACAAAAGTGTATACAACTTATTGCTGCTGACTGTACACTGGAGCCGTCACCGTGGCTGCTGTGATGCGAGATATAGTATGTATTGTATTATTTGTGGTAACGGTATCCCATTCCATTAAGATCAGGAAGGTAATAATGAGTACAGTGCATATATTTTGTGCTTGGCGTTATCACTCAAATATTAGTTTTAATCAATTATAACATTATGTCAGTGTGTTATTTGGTGTGAATAAAGTTATACTTAAATTTCAGTAATTTTATTTGTTCAATCATATTTTTAAGGACAATTAAAACTTTTCCTAGTATTATTGCAATTGTATTTATTTCACAATAGTCTTGCGACTCGTAATGGACCTTTTCTAAAGGATGACATTGCAAATTAAACTCAAAGACTTAACAATATCACTATTCATAGATAAAATGATTGATTAAATGATATGACTCAAGTGGGCTATCTACGTCAAATTACGGATACATATCTAGAGGTGCGAGATATAAATGCTAAAAACGATTAATGATTTAATTTAAATGCTAGAAATGACTTGCTCATAGTTGAATCCCCCAAGAGGGTAGTTAAGTACTTTAATATCTTTAAATGGTACTGACAACAATAAATAATAAAGAAGTATTTGACCTTGCGCCGCAAAGGATTCGATCAAGCTTAATAATAATAATATATCATTGATTTCATGCCAGATTAAAGAAAAGATAAATAAATTTTAAATCTTAGGTACATTACTTCATAAATGTTACTGAAGAAACGGTGTACGAGTTTGCTGTCACCATATCAATTCAAGAAACAATACAAGTAGGTAAACAGCAGCGTTCAAAGAATCTATACAAATAATGATAACAATGAATTTAATCAAATGTTTGGATTATCAAGAATGTTATCAAGAGACTAATGTTTTAGAGCCTTAAAAATAACTATTGTCAGTATCTTAATTGTGTTAAGAAATAGTTTTTGCCAGCCTTATTTGAGACATACAGAAGTAGAGAAAATAAAAATTATAAAGAGTTGTGTGAATTAGACATTGTGTGCTTCCGTCAGACTATAAACTCAGAATTTAGATTTTCGAGAGTTACACGGTTATTATTTAATCTAGAATTAAACATTTACTAGTAAATACACCAAAAGGCGGTAAGAACCCGTTAAATTATTTAAGGGATATAAAGCCGTTAAATTATTTAAGGGTAGTCAGTGATATTCTGAAAACTCAGAACATCCACCTTTTGCTAGTAGTAAGCAAACTCAACCCAGCCAGAGTGACGGGGAGTAAGTCCGTTGCAATTGCAACGTGGGTGCAACATATGCCTCGAAATTAAAGTATTAATATATTATAACACTTTATTGTACACACGGACATAATAATACACAAAGTTGAGAAAACATGTACAAAGGGCGAGCTTATCTCTGAAGAGATTATGTAGGTTTCCGTAAAAAAAAATGTTCACTGAAAAGCCAATGGTGTGGATTTTTTTCGTTCATTGGCACGATTCGACCTGGACGGGCATCAAACCACGCGCCGCCTCGTGCATAACAGGCGGAGTTACTTGGCAATGACATTATAGTTTATATGAAATATTTTAAATTATATTTTATTATTTCTAAAGTGTATTTTAAAAAACAATCACGACTCACCATTTCTTCACTAAAGTTAAAATTTCGAAGTTACTCTGATATTTATCACAAAATCATTATCAAGTTGACTAAGTTATACATTTTTGTATCTACTACAAAAATTTTGTTATTTCTAACCTGATCTTGATCATAAATTACCTTGCCACATCAATTCGTTTTTGCTGGTTATGGAGTTATATCGAATATTTATAGTTATTTACTTTTATAGTACGTTGTTCATCAAACAGTACCTACATTCGAGTTATCTGATAATAGCTTCACGACAATTTTCTAATCAACCAGTAGCTATAATAAGAACAATAAGTATCAAAACAAGTCAGTCGACACGGCACAGTGCCACGTTCAATATCTTTACCAATATTCTCAAGTCTCATTCATAATATGAAAGAGTGGTAAAAATTAAGACTACATATTTTAAGAGAAATAAATATACAAGTCTGGTCTGTAAAGTATGTCAGTCATGACAGTTTAGTGCCACGTTAAACATAATTCCATATTCACGATAAAAATCCACAATCATAAAGGAAAAAAATACAAACTTACTAAATACTATTTAAGAGAAGTATCGAAAATGGATAGCATCGTTGACATTGCTATCATAATAGGAGCGATATCCACGATAGTGTATATTATTCATAGAAAATTGAAAAACACTTACAAATACTGGGAACGAAAGGGCATCAAAGGACCTAAAACAAAATGGTTTCTCGGAAATTTTGAAAGAGTGTTTTGGAAACAGGACTCAGTAAACTCTATAACAGCCAAATTTTACGAGGACTACCCAAATGAGAAGTTTATTGGAATATATCAAGGACTAGTTCCATCGATAGTCATGAGGGATCCAGATTTAATCAAACAAGTGCTCATAAAGGACTTCAGTATGTTCGTAAATCGTGGAGTCAGACTACCTACAAATGATCCATTGAAAGACATACTTTTCTTTCAAGTTGGAAGTGACTGGAGGATATTAAGACAAAGACTCAGTCCGCTTTTTACATCAGGGAAACTGAAGCAGATGATACCGATTTTGAACAACTGTGTCAAAGAATACATCAACCATGTTGACAAACTGATCGATAATAATAATACTCAAGAAATGCGCAACCTTAACATGAAGTTTACACTAAAGACTATAATTTCTGTAGCATTCGGTTTAGAAATTGATACATTTTCAGATGAAAAGAGCATTTTTATACAGATGGCAAATAGACTTTTTCGACCAAGCAATAGGAAGGTCTTTATTAATGCGCTTAGAACAATTTTTCCTGGATTCACCGATTGTCTACGTCTGAGACTAACTAGCACAGAAGTAACGGAATTTTTCACTGAACTCATACGAAAGATTGTCAAAGAAAGGCAAGGGAAACCAAAAGTGCGGAAAGATTTTATGGACTGTATGATTGAGCTTAAAGAACAAGGTGCAGTGTGGAAAGACAATGATGGTGACGTGCACGAACTAGAGATGAGTGATAAAATAATGATGGGAGAAGCTATAGAATTCTACGCAGCTGGATTTGCTACTACCTCTGGGACTCTTGCCTACTTTTTGCATGAGTTAGCCCTCAACCCTAATATTCAAGATCGGTGCTACGATGAGGTCAAAGAGACTATGGAAAAAACAAATGGTCAAATAACTTTCGAAACAGTCCAGGGTCTTCAGTATATAGGAATGGTGTTCGATGAAACACTCAGGAAGTATCCTGTAGCTGGTGTCCTGTTCAGAGAAAGTAACATTGAATACAAGTTCCCGGGTCTGACGATTGATAAAGGAACAAAGATTATAATACCGGTAACGGCCATACACAAAGATCGTAAATATTTTCCTGATCCAGAAAAATTTGATCCAGAGAGATTTTCACCCGATAATAGAGTAAATATACGCGATTGCACATATCTCCCATTTGGTGATGGACCAAGGAATTGCATTGGTGAGGATTTATTATTTGGAATTATTATTTTGAAATGGGGTTATTCTGTGAGAAAAAAAATATTACTACTAGTACTACTTTTTGAAAAGTAGAAGTGCCAACTGCGATACCATTTTTAAATTTGGATGAAATGAACTTTTGGCGTAACATGCCTATTTAGCGCTATATATTTTTCATATAGAGTGCAGTCTCAAAATGGCCAACGAAAACCATTTTGCAACATAAATTTGACAGAAGATAGTTATTTCATTAAAAAGTATGGCACTAATCCTTTATTTTTGAGTTGGGTAACCTGAAATAAATATTCGGGATTGAGCAACAAGTGTTTTTATGAAAAAAATAACAAAATTGTGGTGTAAAAATTAATCGCGGGTTGGCGATTTTTCCAATGTTCAAAAAAAAATTAAAATCTCAGAAACTATCAAAATTTTTTCGTAAATTTTTCCCTGAACAGTTCTGTTATAAACTTGACGTTGAGTTTTGGAACATTCTTTATAATATTTCCTTTCATAGTATATCCTTCATACAGTAAAAACCTTCAGTGATGACATCTCGTCAATGTCAATGGCGTGGCGTTGACACGAGTTACGTCGTCCTCTAGGGTTTGGATGAAGTTCAGAATCTTTAACTTATTTCAAATTAAAATAAGTATCTATATTTTATTCATTAATTTCTTTTTCATCAATTGCAGGTTTGCGCTTTGCGAAGACACAGTCTATCTTAGGAATCGTTTATTTCTTGCACAAATTCAGAGTGGAGCCTTCGGAGAAAACAGTGAAGAAAATCAGGTACGACCCTCAACAACAAGTGTTGACCAGCGTCGACGGAATTTGGTTGAATATCATACGAAGATAGAAAACATATTTTTTTTCGTATTCACTATATTTTTAAGGCTATTATGAATCAGATCAAAGTATAAAAACATGAAAAAATCTATTTTTCTTTGTTCCTTTGGGAAAGTTGTTCAGTATCATGGGTACAATCACCCCTTAACCCAGATACTCCTGAAACTTTTTGATCTCACGAAATTGTATAATTTTCTGGTATGTTTATAAATAAAGGTTAGTAGCGCACAGAAAAATGTAAAAAAAAATTCTTAGTCATGTGGGAAAGCCGGAAAATGAGTGGTGTTATAACACCTGGTCGGAGAATGTACTACTATACTATTACCTACCAGTATTCAGTTGATCTGTTGGAGTAAAACACAATTGTCACCTTTAGTACTTATTTATACCAAAGTTACAACAAACTTTTTGTAGGGGTGTGGTAAGACATAAACCATAGCTTAGGATGCACATCCCCATCGTATAGGTTTTCCACGTAAGTATAAATGTTTTGCAGTTGTGACTAGCGTAATTCGGCACCTCGTCATTGCTATAGTTTTCTTCGTGCAATGTACTATTAGATCAAAGAATTCTTCAGCAAGCCTAACGTTTAAATAATACATGGGGGTATGCTTATTCCGTGGACCCTGATCGTTGCGCCATTCTTTGAATTCTTCTGGAGTGTGAAAGTGAAAGCTCAGAGAGTGGGATGTTACATTCTTCAAGTCTTCATCTGAAGACGAGTCATCGTACTGTATCACCGCTTCAGCTCTAAGTTTTGTACCTGAAAACGAAAAAAGAAAACAGTATATTAGTAAAAAGTCAAAATAAACCTCATTTACCGGCGGCATTGAAAACATTAATTAAATTTTAATACAAACCTGGTAGACTGTGTAATGTTACGTTATCTTTTTCACCTGAATCTTCTTCGGTGCATCATTGTAGAGATTTTCAAATTCATCTACAATTTCGAGAAGTTTTAAGGGTCTTTTATACCATGGTCTAAAAATTTACAAATATACACGTTAGAAGTCAATTGTGCGACAGGTGTTATAACACCGAGTGTGATTTTTTGTAAAAAATTACTAAAATAAATTGATTTCAAAAGAAAATCTTTAGATAGTTTTTACGTAATAGCAATTCATAATAGAATTAAAAAAGAAATGTAACGCATTATCAAGAAGTTTATAAAATATCTTACCTTTCTGTAGACATGTTAACCCAAAAATCACAAAACAAATTTCAAAGTAGCATAAAACTTATTTATTACGGTATTTGTGTGATATGAGATACACTCAACAACAGCTAGATACGTACTAATGACACAGAACAAAAAACAGTGGTCAACTGTTCATTGTTTACAAATTTATTTGGGGGTATATCGAACTACTTTTTAGCGGTGTTATAACACCTGGTAGTCGTAAGTGGGTAAAGTAATACAACTGTTTACCCTAACACCCTGTATACTTAAAGGATGCTTCGGACCATCAAACTGAACATCACATCAATTCAATACGTTTGTATGTAACATTATTGGAATTGCAAAATATTTATTATACGATAATCTATTAATAGCCCAGTCATTTTACGGAGTTTTGTTAAGCGGGGTAGGGAGTAATTATTAATTGGACTTTTAAGCTGTAACCAGCACCATTTAGTGACAAAAAGACTATCTTAAAAGATATTAAAAAAAAATTACTACGCAACATAGAAATCATAATTGTGTGTCCCAGAATGCATTTAAATTAATAATATTAATACCAATGCACTCATTTGACTTAAATTTAACAATATAAGTTATTTTTGAGCAATAAAATAGGCAATTAATTGAATCAGGCGTTACTTTGCGGAAATCCATGACTAATATGTAGATGACACGATTGTATCAAGACCTCCGCTTCTAAGTACCTAGTAGACAAAGTTGTATTACGTTATGCAACACAACCTGCCCACCAAATAATTTCTACTCTACACGTGTTTCGCTCCACCAAGGAGCATCCTCAGGAGTTAGACCGTCCGACACCGATCGGTGTCGGACGCTCGGCGGAGTAACAACTCTGTTTCGAACGTTCGTCGGTCTAACTCCTGAGGATGCTCCTTGGTGGAGCGAAACACGTGTAGAGTAGAAATTATTTGGTGGGCAGGTTGTGTTGCATAACGTAATACAACTTTGTCTACTAGGTACTTGGAAGCGGAGGTCTTGATACAATCGTGTCATCTACATATTAATAAAATAGGCATTAAAATTTAAAAAATGAGGTATTTATTAGAAAATACGAAGGTATTTTTTAAAACCTCAGAAGCCTAAAATACTCACACTATGTTTGTAGTATGTATAATGGTAAAGCCTTAAATATGTGCAAAAAAAATGTTGGTTCTTAAGAACGAGATAATAGCTAAATTTTTAAATTAGAACTGTTGCTGACGTGATTTTTTTTAATTTTGGTACATTTCTATGCTAAAATTAGCTCTTCAATATTATACCGAAAAAATTCAATTATTAATTAGTCCCGGCTCAAACCGTAAAATGAAGGCTATAGGGCTTCCAAACAAATATACAAAATTTCGTAGGTGTATGTATGTATGTATATGTGTATACAGGGTGTACAATAAAATGGGATAGTTACTTAGGTCTGGTTACTTAGGATAATTACTTACTATTAAGGGTGCTTGAGACCATCAAACTGAACAACTTTCTCTGTGTGACAAATGAGTTGTTTGGGATCAAAAACGGACATAAAATCCAGACACAATGGATTTTCCATCATAACTCAAATATCGAAATCGCAAAAAAAATCTGCTGTCCAATACATTTCTGTCGAGTTATGTTTGCAGTTTTGTATGGAAGAGCGGAATTATTTTTTGCGATTTCAGTGTTGGTCCCATACTAAAAGTTGTTCAGTTTGATAATCTAAGGCACCCTTTTAAGTAACTGATCTATTTTATTTTACACCCTGTATATGAATGTATATTTGTCCACGCATTTCTCCGAAACTGAATCCAAATTGGATTGTGACCATTCTTTTTTTATTAGCTTACAATGAGTCCAACTTAGGGAACAGTGTAAGTGTAGTCAAAATCGGTTCATTAGTTTTCAAGATATGGACTAATACGTGTAAGTGTGACGGCCTGGTTTGTAATTATAGTAGGTGATTCTATTTTAGTTCTAAAGGATTTACCCCGAGATGATTCCATTTTAATTGGTTGAAGATCTGATGACGCACTTCGCAGCTACACAAAAGAACTCCTCAAAAGCTGACAGCAAGTCATCGAAAATCGAAACATTTGCTTCGTATCGATGTACCCTTTGCGTGTATAACTGATATCTGAGTCGAACTAACGTATTTCACTAATAAAAATTGTGAAATAAAATTTTTTTTACGAAAAATTAAAACCGCCTTTAAAAAAAGTAAAAAATAATATTATTTGTAATTTTGTTTCCTAAATGTGTGAAAAAATTAAAATAAACCTCTGTGTTCGAAACCCTATGTACTATAACAGCAAATAATACCAAGCTATTACTTTGTAAGCCGTAAAGTCGTATTTTCAACTCTCTTTATATTCATAAGTCGTCAAGAGGTCAGTTTCAGGTAAGTTTCAGGTACATTAAACTTTGCCTTTTCTCTGCTACGAATCGATCGAAATCTATACTATTATAAAGCTGTAACAGGAAGTTTGTCTGTACATTGAAGATATTAACAAAAAAAAAGTTACGATATGGTTTTTAGGTGTCCCTGATTCCATTTCACCAATTTTTGGATTTTTTGTCTGTCTGTTTGTTTGTTTGTTTGTTTGTTTGAACGAGTATCACGCAAAAACTACTGAACCGATTTTGATGAAACTTTTTGTGTTTGATAGCTTATGATCTGACTTAAAATCTGGTATATAATTTGTGCGGACGAAGTCGCGGGTTAACGCTCGTATATAATATTTATTCATATCGGGGATATGGGTTCCCGTTGAGTCTAGGCACACATCATCATCATCATCATCATCATCATCAGCCTATAAACGTCCCACTGCAGGGCACAGGCCTACCCTCAGGGAGGGTGTGGGGTCTAGGCACACCGTGTGGTAACCCTTAATACGCTGTTGGTTTTTTAACGGGATGATCAGATATGAATAAGATGCAAATAAATACCTCATGAGGAGGCATAAGACCTCATTTCATACTAGACTGGTGGAAACGGTGGTAGAGTCAAAAAATGACGTCAAAAAGCTATCTATGTGATATTATTTTGAATAAAAAATTTTTGAATTTTGAATTTTGAACTAAAAACTTGATTTTGGCGGAAGTGTTTCGCACTATCTAATCTCTACCAAAACACTATAATAATATGACGATGATTGTATAAAAGTGTCTGTTCAGATGAATATAATTAATGTACCTAAATTGTAATGACATAGAAAAGTAGCTAGCATCTATGTAGGTATTTGATATAAGTAATTAATAATTAATAATAATTAATCTTATATTATTAAACTAATTAATCGAACAATTTTAATCTAATATGACCTGAAATAAAAGTGATTTATTATTATTTTTATTTATTTATTTTATTTTTAGATTTAGATTTAGATTCTTTATTGTACACAAAAACATAATTATGAAAAAAATTACAATAAGTAGTTAATATTAATTATAATAATTAACATTTTTATTAGATTTTTAGAAGGAATGAATGTAATAATAATGTATTTTTTTTTCCAATTAAAGCAACCATGCACCTCATCTGCTTCATTTGGCCGCCTTGGGTCCCGTTCGGCCCACAATGACTCCAAACATTGGCACACACTATACTACATCTGAATCAGAAATGGCTTAGATTAGAAGGAAACGCAGTATCAGCTGGTACGAATGCCTCCCCCCTCCGCTTCCCTCTCCCCGCTCGCCTTAGTCCGTCGATGCACGTTGCAATATCAGTTTTTGCATGTCACAGGACGGTCTATCCATCTTCTCTATTAGAAAATCGGTTCGTCTTTGCGGTGACATATTGCATATTAAATTGAATTTTGCTTTCGTTCTCAAAAGTTTACTATTTTAATCTGAACAGTTTAGTTTTAAGTCCATCCATTTTTAATTTTATTTTATTTATCTACTAGATATACTTACTAGACTTCAATGAAAATATACACTAGATTTTAAGTCAGATTATAAGCTATCAAATGAAGATATAGTAGACTTGACTTGACTTGACTAATTACTTTCGTTCAAGAAAAGTTAGTCATAACTTCTTAAAACCTCGCGACCGAAATAGAATTAGTAAATTATTTAACTTTGATTGCAACATCTTTGATGAACTTTTATTAGACTGGGAACTACGGTGGCAAGGGTCTACAAAGGGTCGACATCTATACCAATTTTTTCCATCTGTTCGCGATCGTCTTGACAAAGCGTGGCTAGAGGTAGATCACTGCGTAGCCCAATTTCTTACTGGACATGGTAACTTTAAGGGAAAGCTATTTTATTTTAAATTGGTTGCGTCACCTTTATGTGAATGTTCTGTTGACAGTAACGAGTTCGAACAGACCGCTCATCATATTCTTTGGGAGTGTGAGCTCTGGTACGCCGAAGATCCATGTAGTAAGGGACACCAGAAAACGATTTTATTGAGTCAAGCATGGTCTGGCGCTCGGCGTACCAGAGCTTGACTCAATAAAATCGTTTTCTGGTGTCCCTTACTACATGGATCTTGTTGCGACTAGGGATAACTTCCGTGCGTTCAGATGTTTTTGCCATACTTATTACTGGAAGCAAAATAGGTCATAGTTTCAGTACAATGTTAGGTTCCTATTGTTTTATTTTGTATTTTTGGTGCTTTTGCGGTCGTGTCTTCAACACTGCCATAAATGATCTCTTGAATTGGCTCTCTAATAGCCATGTTTTTTCCTTCTTATTGCTGTCTCCCGTTTGCAATGGAGGGAAGTCGGATATTTCGTTTTCCTACTCCTCCTATCTTCTTTGATTAATTCATTGCGGGTTCCAAGACAGATTAGAGTCATCCCCCGGGCTCGCTGGACTTCATTGTCCAGTGTTGTGAATGGTCGCCGCTGTTGATCCTGGCTTACAGGAGTTACAGCGGTGGGAATGTGTAGTATGCCTATGCCCGATTTTTAAAAAAAAGCTATCAAATGAAAAGTTTCATCAAAATCGGTTTAGTAGTTTTTGCGTGATGCGTGAGACAAAAAATCCAATGGTATTTTAAACCAGGGACACCGAAAAACCATATCGTAACTTTTTTTTGTTAATATCTTCAATGTACAGACACACTTCTGTTACAGTTTTATAATAGTTTAGATTTTATTATAATAGTTAAGTTAGGTTTATTTTCCATTTCAAATGCTTTAATGTTACTGCTTGGGCAAAGTAATATACATATAATGTAAAAAAAAAAGAACAACAAAAGTCTTTAATTCATAAAAATGCATAAATTCAAGACCATAATCCCATTCTGGTGATGGTCAGAAACGTTGCTACAACTACCAACTTCGCAGTTGTAGCACAGAATAACAAAGAGTATCTAGAACCATATAGTAGTAGTAATACTGACCTTTATATGCCAAGTGGTAAAAAAGGTGGCTTCTTGGCTAGCAAGTTAAAACAATTTTACAGATTTCGTGCCTCACACGACTATCGAGCACATTGGAAATGAAACTACGGAATTCGAAAAAATATTGTCTCAAAATGTTTAGGCTACAGGGCAAACCCTTAACCCGATCGTCTTTGTTTTATTTGTGTTATATGTGGTTTAAATTGTAGCTGACAAAATTTTCCAGAGGAATTTTTTCTCAAATTTTTGATATTATTTTACGTTTTCGAAATATCGAGCGCCAATATCAAAAAATGATTTTTTTTCACTATTTCGGCCATAACTTTTTTCGTTTTTGATTTTTTCGATAAATTCTTTTTGCACTTTACAGCTCTTGTAAATACGCGTCTTTTGAATATCATATCTTTGTAACTCTCCGGGATATAAAGGGATCGCACTTTTTCCTAAAATCTGGGCATGTAGTGGAGCGAACGAAAAGACATTTCCAATGTCAAAACAAGCCTTCACAATAATTCGAGTGGCTGACGATGATTATGATTTTTACTACCCTCCTTGAACTTTAACCCCTAGATGCTTCTGAGCCATGAGACCATTGACTTACTAACCGAGATCCATAATTATTTTGTTCATTAGAAAAAGGGCCAAGCAGAAGATTTCCTGAAACAAAAGAATGAACTGATCAACTGAGTAAGCAATAAATTGATTTAGGCTTTGAAACTGAAGAGTTACTTGAAATCATCGGAGTGTCTGAATTAAACCGCCATTGTTTAAGAAACAGGCTAATTGCGAGACCGTCTTAAACCAAAGTATTCCGTATCAAATCGCGAAGGAACATTTGTTGTGGATTGTTGTTTTTAATTAGTCAAAATTTCGATTTCGAGGACTATTCCATTTCTTAAAGTGTAACAGACGTACGGGTGTCTTACGAGGCAACTAAGGGAAACAATTTTAAACACAGTGTTGTAGAGGAGAAAAAAATAGTAGAAAGGAAAGATGGAAGGATATATAACCACTTGAGATACTAATTGTTCGATCATTCTTAAAAGAAGCAAAAAATGCTTTCTCAACGATTTTTACCACCCTTCTTCTTCTTATCGTGTGGGCAGAGCCCTGGTGTCAGAGTTTTTTCAGACCGTTTTACGGCCTCTGACGTGGCTTTTTATGTAACGACTACTACCACCAGAGATAGAAGCCGAGATCAACGGCTTAACGTGCCATCCGAAGCACGGAATCATTTTTCTTTTCAGACAATCAGGTGATTCAGCCTGCAATGTCCTAACCAACTGGAGAAAAACGCACAAAGTGACATTTCACTAGGTATTCCCCGTGGGAATCGAACCCACGACCTCCGTGTCGAGAGCCAATGCTACGCTATATATGCTGAAAATATTTGTTTTCGAGCTTCAAATGTGAAAAGGGGGCGGGGCCAGTGTCGCAGCAATATGCGCAAAAACGGAACACATTGTTCGCGACAGTAAGGATTCAATATATTATGACGCTGAAAGCCAGTCGAGATATTATGTGTAAATAGTTTACATTGCTTGCGTAGTACTAAAGATTATTCGTACGTTGAGTTCTGATACCGCAATGGATAATGAGCACATTCAAGCTAACAAAATACTTTCTATCGCGTGGTACTGGTGGTGATGCGACAGTAGGTTTCGCACTCAGCGCGTTGGTTGGAATCTCTCTAGATCTCTATGGGGATACCCCTTAATTATATACTTGTTGTTTTTTTTTATTACTCAGTCGTCCAGCTATTACGTTTCAAAAGATACAGCCCTTTATAGGTATGACAGAACTGTAGAAGGGGCGTTCACAAAAGATCAGCGATGGTCGAAGTGGCACAGACGTTAATCTGTCAATCACCCAATAGGTAGGACGGACGTACGGACAGCGTAGGCTTATGAATAGGGCTCCATTGGCGCCCATTGGGTACGGAGCCCTAAAAAAACAATAGACGTAGCATCAAGTTGTGAAGTTTTTCTGAAACAATAATTGTTTCAGTGAAGAACAATCGTGTGAAGGACTCTCCGCCCTAATATATTATGGGTACCTGTATTTATTATATAGCCCAGTCATTTTACGGAGTTTGGTTAGGAGGGGTGGGAAGTAATTCTGAACGGGACTTTTAAACTTTAACCGGCACCATTTATTGACAAAAATACTTTCTGAAAACATATTTAAAAAAAATCGCTACGCAACACAGAAATCAAAATTGTATCTTACAGAAGGCTTTTAACTTAATAATAGTTATATCCATGCACTCCTTTTTATTAAATTCAACAATATAAATTACTTTCAAGCAATAAAATTGCCGTCGAAGCAGTGTAAAAAAATGAATTATTCATTTCATAATCATAATCATTTATTTCTAACGTATTACTAACGTATTTTTCAAAGCTTTCTAAGTGGACAAAAATATTTACTCCGTGTTTGAAGTGTCTATAATTGAAATGGAATGGAATGTGAAAAAAAATGACCTTCAGGTTTTTATTACGAGATAAATCCTAAATTTTAAATTTCGGGCCGTTGTTGACGTGATTTTTTTGAATTTTGGTGTATTTCTAGGCTTAAATTGGCTCTTAAATGAAATACCAAAAAAAATTCTTAATTAGTACCAAGTCAAACCGTAAAATGACTGGGCTAATACCGATTTGTGTTCAAGAAGCTACCGAGGTCTCCATGTCCCCCACCCAGCCGACGACCTAATTCACAGATTACAAACGTACTTTTATTTTACTTTAACATTTCACAAGTACCCAATAGAAATTCTGCGAGACTGGAATAAATTAAAGTAAATAGTTCAATGTGGACTCTTGCAAAATTTTAATGAAGCTAACAGAAAATTGAGATCTTCGGCTTCGTTCCCTCGTAATTATATCAGGCGTGCCCTCCACTGATGCGTGCGACACAGTTCAAACAGAAGGGTACGGTTCAAACGTTGTGACAATATATCACTACTTCAACACCAGATGCGCTCGGTCCCACACCGAGCAGCACACCTCCGCCGCGTCATCTGATAAACATTTACACAAACTTAATCACACGATACACTTATCGAAAATAACCTCTAACACCTACGCGATACGTCACAACTAATAAGCAAGAAGAAGTTTGGCGTTAGATCGAGGGCGCAACCCCTCTAAAAGAAATCGGGTAATGGCTCCGATTATCGGCGTTGATCCTAAATAATAAATGTCTGGGCATTGTGTATGTGAAATGTGTAGCTATTTTAGAGGCGACGACGCGACGGCCGGCTCCCTTGCCTTCGGTTTTGTTACAATTTTTATTTCTGAGCCGGAGGGGACAGGATTTGTTAAAATAAAATATATAACAGAGCTCGGGTCGCTTGACAGGTGACATCTTATTTAATATAGCAACACAACCATTTGTTCCATTATTTATCACTTTACAAAATTACATTCCAGTATTGTCAAAATTACAACCTCTGTAATGCAATATTAAATACAGTTAGCACGGGAAGAGATTCGGAAAAGCCGAGTGACAAAACCTGAGTTCGTCTGGCGCAAACTGGGTAGTCAGCTGAATGGCAAATCTTTTCACAACAGCATGAGTCATCGCCATACGATATGGCTCACGCTGAAACAAAAAAAACACAATTACAATTTACAATTATTGTTCAGATTACATTTTACCTATAAATATGTGTCAGAATTAATCTTACTTCTGGCAGTTCAACTTTGACCTACAAAACAATCCAACCATTGCCACATTAGAAAGCGCCAAAAAACTAAATTCTCGACGTCCTTAATGCTCATGACGTAATCCCCGACCGCGCCGGCACGCGCCGACAAAACACCCGGTCGACGCCGACTACGCAAGCTATAACAGTACATCTACCCTTCGTCTCATTTACCTCCCCGTAACGACGTCACAATAAACTCAAAATGCTTGAAGCGAAAATATTTATTTTTCGAAGCAAACGCTTTACAAATGCACGTCAAAGGCAGCTTAACCATTGAGATATATTTTACGTCAGCTCGTTTTAAAATAGAGAGACATTCCAGTTTCGTATTTATGTCTGGAGCAATGTTTCAATAAGCTTGCTCTTTTAAAACAGTTGCTGTAAAAGGGATTGTTTTACATTACTGTGTAAAATAATAAACTTGAAAGTACCTACGAATGTGGACTTAAGAAAAAACATAATGTTAATATCAAAACCACTCAACAAGTTTACTTGCGCAAGTAATTAAAAAGCAAATGTTTTTTATTAATGAAATTGTATATAAAAAAAATTGCACCTGTTTCATAAATGTATGAAACTAAGAAATTAAATGTTTACAAGAATAACATTCACCTTTTCCTTTTTCCCTTTTGTTTGTATTAATATAAAAAGGTTTATATACTTCAAAAGATAATATAATTATTATCAATATTCTGACTGATGTATGTGAGAGCCATGCAGCAATGGAGAGATCCAGTCTACACTAAATAATTATAAAATATGTAAATATGTCTGTCTGTCTCTTTGTTTGTCATTTAAGGCTAAACCACTGAACCAATCGTGATAAAATTAGGAGACGCGTCTCCGACGGTCGGTTATGTTGTGAGTCTTGTCACTTAAATATTTTCTTTTCAATTTTGTTCTATTCCGTTCTATTTCATTCTATTCCATTTCATTCTATTCAATTCTATTTCAATATACCTATTCAATTCTATTCTATGTGCATAATTATATCAAGCAAATTCACGAAAAATAACTTGTATAACATAAATATCTTTTAATTGTACGGACCGAATCATAAATGAAATAAAAAATAACATTTACCTTGTATATTTTAGTTGCTAAGTTGTTCTTTATTTCTCTATGTTCCAATTTTCTATTATTTACGACCTCTGAAAGATATTTAACCGAATAAAAGGCAGTAATAAAATACTAAGTCTATCTTCTTATTAATTTCCTGTCCTTTGCTACATAAAGCAATGCCCGTGGCAGACCAGTAATGAGAAAAGATAATCCCTACAAAATACACTGCGGACCTAATAAAATTCACATGATTAAGCAAGTCACCGTCTAATCTCACAAACGAGTGTACGGAGAGAACCCTAGGAAATCCCATTTGTATAAGACAAGGTTAATACCCGATCGAGCATAAAAGTCATCGTAATAATGAACTTGGAGATTTATGGTCATTCGATTTATGTTCAGGGATATACTGTGTCCAGTACACACGGCGCGGCGGTACCAGTGTCACAGGTTACTGTTACCTCGTAAAAGATACATCAGATTCTGGGACCGACTAAGAAAGAAGATGGGAGCTGGCGAATAAGGAAAAATATGGAAATAGAAGACCTAGTTTCTACTCCCAACGTACTGGGAGAGATAAAATCTACTCGACTACGCTGGCTCGGACACATAAAACGGATGGGGAAGATCGTGCGGTGCAGAGAGCGTGTCTGGGGCGACCCTCTGGGCGTCGCCCAGTGGGCAGGCCCAGGTATCGCTGCATAGACCAGATTACCAAGGATCTCGAGGAGCTGGAGGTGCCCAACTGGACTGAGATGGCACAGAAAAGAGATCAATGGCGTGGTTTATTGTCGGAGGCCAAGACTCACTTCGGTTCCCTGAGACAGCATAGTAAGTAAGTAAGTTAGATACATGCACACAAAACTGCAGTACCGGCTCAACTCAAATGTATGTGACAAGAGATTTTTTTTATTTTTTCTCAGTGTAGGCTCCACAGTTTGATGGTCTGAAGCACCCCTACAAATATTACTAGGGTGTTTTATTGCACCCACGTATAAGTCACTTTTAAATTTAGAATTTAATTTACTACTAATATTGTAAATGCAAAAATGTATCTGTTGAACGGATTGTACAGAGATAGCTTATAACATATATTGACATAGGCATTTATTGATATATGCATCTAAATTCTAAGCAGACAAAGTCGCGGGCACCAGCTAGTTCTTTGTAATAACGAAACTGTCCTTTCCACTTGTAAAAAATTAGAACAATCGACCAAGATAGTCGAAGTTGTAGAAAATTTTCTGATCAACCCGAAAGGATACTGGTCATTTTGCTTATGTATGTACCTACGATATTTTCTGGTACGCTTTTATAATAAATAGTCAAAGACTCTGTCGATACGATAGTCGACAGTAAGAATGGTGAGTGAGTGGTGAGGGTCAAACGGTCGCAATACGGTTGTCGTCATCCCTACGGTCGACATTCTCACCGTGTGTGTGTTATTTATAGATTCCTCTGACAGTTTTTGTATTTCCGTAGTTACGGTAATATATGTGAAAGATATGCCCGTTTTTTTCTGTTAAGATTTAGGGGACCTTTGACTCGTAACTGTGTATTTTAGTCGTTAATTTGAAGTGAAAGTTTGTTTCAATGGTGACATTAATTCTAAGTACAGCGCGGTCTCTATTTTCAGTGAGTTCTAGCAGAAAATTAGTAAACTAAGTTTATTTGTTAAATTAATTTGTCAGGCAATTAAACCGAGAGCCACAGATATAAAAGTTTGAAATTGTTCAACTTTGTAAAATAAATGATATTCAAGAAAAGCTCGAAGTGTGAATTTTCTTTTCATCTGTCTGTTGAAGCTCAAATCTAGACAAATTGAACTTAGCAGCTGCTAGTTTCTGTTCGGAATTTATGTCTAGAATTTTGTACGAGTTTTGTTCTAGTTCGACACTTTGATATCCACAGAACAAGAAAACTATACACGACTGCTACACAAACTCGAACGTGAAGCTATTATACAAGTAAAGCATCAACTGAAAATAGCTTGCAATAAGTTATTTAAAATAAAATGTAATTCAGTTAATGATTCTTTACTGAAACTCACTAAAAATTTAAATAACTTTCTAGCTTTGTCGTATCAACGTATTTCAAAGTTGAGAGAATAATTATAACCGTTAGTACATAGTACTGTAGTAGTCATTACATAAAAACCACGTCAGAGGCTGTAAGGCGGTCTGAAAAAACTCTGACACCAGGGCACTGCCCACACGATAAGAAGAAGACCGTTAGTACAGTCCATACAAACGACGTTTTATTATATTTTTGATATTAACAAATTAAAGTCAATGAAATTCTACATAATAGAGAACCTAAAATCTGACAAACCACAGGCAAATTTAGGCTTTGGTAAATGACTATCCTTTTCAATATTTTTTTCAGTGCTCTGTGTTACCAAAAATGCCACCTAAACAGCGTGAGATAAAAAGAGCAGTAACTATCCCCAAAAGGGGCAGACAACATTCAACTGTCAACACATATTGTGTCCACTCAAGTAACTCCACAAGAACACTGCTTTACTCTCCATTAAGTAATGTCTAATGTTTGTTGAGAAGGAACTATACTTTCCCTGGAGAGCGAGTGGGACGGCAAGATGGACGATATTTATTACGGGTCAAACGCTCAGGACAATATTGTCTTATTCGAATTCCCTTTCTCCTGGCGTCCACCCCCTCTCACGCCTAGTCGTGTACAATCTTTATTGAACATTTTATTTGTGATGAATTTTTTATCTTTGGGAAATAGATGTGGGGATGCCGGGGACCGTAGAACTGTGGCGGTTTGACATTGATATAACTTAACCTAGAGGATACGGCTGGGAATTTATGTTCGATTGTGGTCAGAACTGAAGCTTTGCTACAATATTTTTAGCACATTTCGTGTTAGGGAAGCAACGTGTCAAATTGGAATGGGCCAAGTGCGAGTCAAACTCGCGCACGGAGGATTCCGTACCACCATACAATGTTATCGAAAAATCTGGTTTTCTCCGGGATCCTAAGCGCAAGCCCAACACACACTTGACCGGTTTTTATTATTTATTGTTTAACATTTACTTCCCATATAGTAAAGTAGTTCAGTTTGATGGTCTGAAGCACCCTCTTAAGTATGTTATAACTAATTTACGTTAACTAATATTAACTAATTTAAATTTACACCCATTATTATAATAACTGCATCTAAGTTAATCCACTGCATATCAAAAACTAAAAGCAATCACTATACACCCTCTGAACTCCATTAAAGCTATGCGACCAAGTTATTTATAAAATCTAATTTATGTTAGTTCACGGATAAAGTTCGAAATCGTTTGCGCAACAGAAAAAGAATTAAATTAGCCTTTAATAATGAGATTACAGAGTCTAGTCTCGAATCTTTCCGACTTGTCGTTTCAAAAGTTGTGATTTAATTGACACTAACAGAACTTAGATGGTTCTCAATCTTTTTAAAACTAACCTTCTTTCTTTCTCCTTCTCAAATTAACCATGACACTACAAAGACGAGCTTTCTTTACACGCATTTCGCATTGACGGACGTAGCAAAGAACCCAGCCCACCCGACGTTACTCGTCCCTCCTAATTTTTGCAATGACCTAGTCACGTTGCAGCAAAATCTCGAGCTCGCTTGCTTGCTCCAGCAATGCAATTCACTAAGCGCAAACATCGTCACAACCTTAAATTCACCGTTGACACATCGGCGAGCTGTCAATTCGGTATATTCGCTGTAGTTATATCATGTGTCAAACTCATATAAAAACTCCGACGGTCTGTAGGATGCAAGAAGGATGTTACATTTCTGAGCTCGTTGATGTTTTTGAAACCCATGTGACGCTTAGTGAATTGCACTCCAGGATTTAGATCGTATCCCTATAACCTAACAAGGACCTGTCTCCTCCCCCACTGGGAATAAAATCATGGCGACGCCCTCAGCACCCATTTTTTACAATGATTGAGTGAGTAAGGTCGTGGGTTCCACAATCCAGATTTTGCTAGGAGCCCCCACATAGTGTAGTTACAGCATGACCACAAAAATAATTCTGCTCGTCAATCTTCGTTTGCGAAGAGTAGACCCGAGTCCCCATCAAAGACCGAAGTCACTTTGTAATTAAACATCATTCATGCGTGGTAGTCAAAGGTTGCAAAATCGGGTGCACGGTCATGTAACTCGGTCCAAGTCAAATAGCAAAATGAAAGTAACGAGACCCTCAATAAGTCAAAATCATTTATTTAATATATGTAGCAGCATCTTCTTTTTCAAAATATTTTTTTGAAGCTACAGCCGCGTCGGATCGTGTTGTCTCTTTAGTGTAGAGAAGTTGCTGCCAGATACTCTACAACAAACACGACATTATTACCTATTATATCTTTTTTTAATGTATGTAATGAAAGTGACTGTTACGCAATATAGTTCATGCTGACACAGACACGACAGAGAAGTGCAGGTATGTAACGTAAATCTGTTGTACTTAACTTACCCCCACTAGATGAGTAATCTTTCTTCATGAGGTTTTTTTTTATCAGACATAGGCCAACCACACATTCCCACCGCTGTAACTCCTGTAAGCCAGGATCAACAGCGGCGACCATTTACAACACTAGACAATGAAGTCCAGCGAGCCCGGGAGATGACTCTAATCTGTCTTGGAATCCGCAATGAATTAATCAAGAAATCGGAGTAGGAAAACGAAATATCCGACGATATCTTCATGAGGTTATCACGGGTTCTTTCTTTCTTATCGTGTCGGCAGAGCCCTGGTGTCAGAGTTTCACGGGTTGAGAACCGTTGACTTGTAGAATCGCTGCTGTTTCAATTTGTTCCTTGAGTTAGTTAGTTGGTACAAAGTTGTCGTCTCTCCTGCCTTGTCATTAGAAATTAAAATGAACTTTTCTACCGTAGTAACTGTCAACATCACTGAATGTTGAAGGAAATATTTAACTACACCTTTTTCAGAATCCTATTCAACATCATCATCAGCCTTAGTGTTACTGATCGACAGGTAACAATCGATAGTACAGGGTGTCAGGGAAAACAGTTGCATTACTTTAAGGGGTGATTGTACCCATAATACTGATCACCTTTCCCTAAGAAACCTATAGGAAAATCGTAAAAACAATTTAGTCTTTTCATACAAGTAACCGTTTGATCAACTGATTGCATTTAGTATGGACAGGGCATTTTTTTGTTGAGAATTTCCTATAAATTTCTTATAGAAAGATGTTCAGTATCATGGGTAGGTATCGCCGCTTAAAGTAAAGCATTTGTTTACTCTAACACCCTGTATTTATCAATTTTGATTATTTGTTATAATTAAATTAACTAATAATAATTTAGTTATTATGATTAAACTATTATTAGTTAATTTAATTTGCGAACACAAGATAGTATTTTAGGTACGGCATACGAACGGACAGAATGGAAGAAACTAACGTTCCTTGTTTGACTACGCAACCCTAAAAGGTTTTGGTCATGTGGAAAGAAAGAATGAGAGCTTATTGATGAGTGCGATTTATAAGGAAAGTGCAAGTGAAAATGTCGAAAGGAGGCAGCCTAGGTTTGTCAAAATTATTAACGTGCCAAAAAAGTTTAGGTCAAAAACGTTGCCCTTCTTCTGGCGTAGTTAGGTAAAACTTATTTGATATTGATGAGCTGGCATGAAGCGATTTATGGACGATAAGGAAGCGAAAGAGGAGTGATACTAAATGCAATCGGCTGATCAAACGTTTGTATAAATAGTTGTAAACGAATCAGATTATGGCATTCTCGATATCTAAGAGGGTTCAATACAGGGTCCTTCTCTATGGGACAAATATCAAAATCACGAAAAAAATCAGCTGTTTCATACAAAACTGCGATCCTACTTGAACCTGATGTATGGGAGAGCAGAATGTATTTTCACTTTTTCGATGTTGGTCCCATAGCGAAAGTTGTTCAATTTCATGGTATGATAATCCTGTTCAAAAACCGTCAGACCTTCAGCATTATTATGAAGGACCCTGTATTGAGTATCGATAAATTATAATAAAAAAAAAACCTTTTCTTAACCAACTTTAGATTTCAGAGAACGTTTGTCATTCTGTCTTCGAAACTATTGTAAAACATCATACGTATTTGCACCCAGTACATACAAGTACAAAATTCGCAATTCATTGTGGGAATCAGGCCATAGACTACGATCTGCAACAGTGTGCCGACGAGCGAGCATTTCGATGATTCATACTCGGAAACGTCGCCCTATATCTACCTAAACATACATACACAACAATGTTTTCTTGGTAGAATATTACAACACACTTTCCCGAAAATATTGGATCGTGTTGTTTTATAGATGCTATATTTTTCTCTAAGGAACTATGCTTATCAAAGTTTAATACATTAAGTTAAGAATTTCAACCGTAAACGGTCGATTGGGTCATTGAAACTACGCAACTATGAGTAGGTAAGCTGCCTATTGCTCAAATCACGCGAGATAGGGTTGATACGTTTGCTAGTCTTCTTCTTATCATGTGGGCAGAGCCCTGGTGTCAGAGTTTTCTCAGACCGCCTTACGGCCTCTGACATGGCTTTTATGTACGACTACCAGAGATAGTAGCCGGGACCAACGGCTTAACGTGCCATCCGAAGCACGGAATCACTTCCCTTTTCAGACAATCGGGTGATTCAGCCTGCGTGAGGGTTTGCTAGTAAAACACGATGTTCATTGCTCTGATGAACTGTACTCACGATTGGGTTAACACAAGACAAAAAAAAATTGCTGTACTATAAAAACTTTCCGTAACTTTTAGGTCCGCCACATAGATCCGGAATTCCGAATCAGGATTACGATTTCGTATGGATTTTTCCCCCTCCATTGCGTTCGAAATTGCGGAAGTGTCAAATCCTATACAAAATCACAATCCTGATTCGAAATTCCGTATGAGTGTTGCACGTCTTACCGTCTCTCTAACTTATACAAGGTGTAACAAAACATCCTAGTAATATTTAAAGGGGTGCTTTAAACTATTAAATTGAACAACTTTCACTATGGAGCTAACATCGGGAGCTTCTTAGTGATAAGACCGCCTTATTTTGTGCCTCTTGTATTTTTATTTCTGTATTTTACTGTTTATGTTTTGGTGTAAAATAAAGTATATTTAACTTGATTTGATTTGATCGGGAAAACACTAAAAAATCAGTTGTTTCATACAAAACTGCAGTACCTACTCAACTCAAATGTATGAAAATACCGATTTTAGGGTGTTCCTAATACCAGGTATATAAAACGATTATGGTTATATTTAGGTAATATATAACTTTTATTACACATCTTTTCCGAAAATCATTTCTACATTTTCTACCCAGTATACGTACACACAACAATGTATAGCTACGATCGTAAACAAACAGAGAGGATGACTTGCCAAAAGATTGCTGAAAGGGTACCAGAGCAGTCGTAACAAAGTACATTTATATATAAGACACCATCTTGGAACCCGCGCCCGACCGACCGAGCGAACCGGGTTTACAACAACGGTTCTTAATTTCACGGCAAGATATTTTGGTTATTTTTCTTCGGGCTAAAGGTTTCAATCGTACCAACATGAATTTGAAGCACAGCTAATATAAGAAACTTGTCGAGTAATAAAAGGTGGCAACTTTGGCTCAAAGAAACTCAAAGGTAATCAAAGGGGAAACAGTACACTTGGACCTCTTCTTCTATACTTGGTCCTATAATTATACTTACGTAACTTACTACTAACTAGTTAGCTATTACTTACTTAGTTCCTTCCTTGAAGCATCGTCATGTCAGCGAATACAGGGTCCTTCTTAATATGCTGACCTTAAGGGGATGATTAAACCATCAAACTGAAAATTTTTCTCGATGGGACCAACATAGAAATCGCGAGAAAAATCTGCTATCCTATACAAGGCCTAAAATTAGCTGAAACTATTTTAAGGGGGTGATCATGTCATAAAACTAAACAACTTCCTTAATGGGACCAATATCGAAATCGCGAAAAAAAATCTGCTGTCCCATTCAATATTGCTAACATAACTCGACTGAAATAATGTAATGGATATTTGTTTTTTTTTTCGCGATTTCGATAATGGTCCCTTAGAGAAAGCTGTTCCATTTGATGGTCCGATATCCCCTTAAAAAAGTTTCAGCTAATTTTGTTAGACCTTGTATAAAACTCCAATACTATTCAAACCAAATGTAAACACGTTTTTCTGTCCATTAGGTTCCATTGACAGGATCCATTATGGGATCAACAGAACTTTTTTAATGTTCAGTTCGAATTCGGATTTTCAAAACCAGAAACGTTTGAAAATAATCCATGATTTCATAGAGAGGAAGGACATATAGAACTTTTAGATCCACGTGGAATACGTAATAAAAAATACAAACTACAAAATAGAAACATAGCAGATATAAAAACCGCCCAAGTGCATGTCGGGCCACGCGCTGTGGCTATATGGTTTAACGGTTAATAAAGACCAAAAAATACATTTTATAAGTTGGTCCACTTACTCGTAAACAGGGGTAGCGGTGACAGTTTTCCTCTTAATTTCGTTAAATATTCTACTAGTAATTTTTTCACATATCCAGAAACAACCTTTTAGCTGGCAGAGGGGAACAAATGACTAACAAAAATGTTCACTTTAAAGCCTGATATTCCGCTAACGGATCCCTAAATCGAAAAATGGTTTTCCCACATCCATTATATTTTTAAACGACCTATTCAACGATAACCAACACCATGGAATAGACGAGAAAAAAAATTATATCGCCACTTCGCGTGTGGGGAGGAGCCCAAAGAAAATATATTCAAGATTTTATTTTACCACTTTGTCGGCATGATTAGTATGTTTACGGTGTATACCCATGCCAAATTACAGTTTCTAGTACTAAGCATCTCTGAGCTAAGCCGCGGGCAGACAGACGGACAGACGGACGGACATGGCGAAACTATAAGGGTTTCTTGTTGACTACGAAACCCTAAAAACCATAAAACTCGATTTAACATTAGACAGAAAGCCGCAAAACGTAACAAAAACTGGGTTATCTTTTACGAGGCGCAGTGAAAAATGCCTTATCGGGAATAGATCGATCCGGATTTGTGTGGGACTCCACAGACATGTCCGCCGCGGGTCTGCGTCGTGTGGACATCGTGATCGGGTGACCAGGTCCAACTGAGAAAGGGTGGGGAATTTTACTGCAATAAAAATTGTTCTGTACAATCAAACATGAAATCTAAAATGAATGATAAGAATAGATAACAATGTAATTTTATTCGCATGGAGTGTTTAAAAAACCTAAGTTAGAGTAACAGGTTTTTATTTCATGGCAATCGACTCACTTAATCAGTAGTATGCGAAATAAAATAAAAGATTTCATGCATTCGTGTACGTATGTAGGAAGCCATAAGCACAGCCAGTATTACGTAACCTCCAGACAATTAAAATCTGGCGAAAACGTTCAAAAATAATTTGACATTTTCACAAAAATATCAAGTCTCAAACGAAGTACTCATCTTCAGAATCTCATCAAATTAAAGAGAAGAAGAGAACCCGCAACTTTCCAAAGCAGGGATTTGCTTTCAAAGCTACCGAGCCTACTAAGTCGGAGAACTAAATAAATAATATTTTTTTCTTCTTTCTTTCTCTTTCAAATTCTTAAAACTTTTCCGTCTTAATTTTTTTATCTTTACTTTGAATAGGACAACGCGGTTGTAACATCCTACGAATAAAAAAATTTAACATTTTTATAATCAATAATATTAGATACCAGAATCTACTCTAGATTTGACCGGACTCCAATATAAGTATCATATTCGCTAACACAAATATTTGACCCATAAAGATCTTATCTGGGATTTGACCCTAGCAGGATTCAAACTTACGATCCTCGCTTCAGCTCAGGAGTGCAATTCTCTAAGCGTAAACATCGGTTGTAACATTGGCGAGCTGTCAATTCAGTATGCGTTGTGTCAAACTTAATATGAAATCTCCGACGATCTAAAGGATGCCACGATGTTTGCGCTTAGCGAATTGCACTGCAGGAAAAGAGGAATTACTAAGGCTTTTCAGAAACGTAATATGAGTTTGAGTTCGAACCTACGGATAACTCCCAAAAATCCATTCGTTTTTGACCCTACTCAGACTCAACTCATGTTCAAAAGGAGTCTATATTCGGCCTAAAAGATTTGCCAACAAATCAATACAATAATATCCTGAAAATGTAGAATCGTCAACACCCGTTAGGTTCGCATCGGACGGTCGTCTCCGGAACCCGTAAATATTTATCGATCGCTCGCGCCGGCTCAGCCTGATTTATGACGGCTTTGCTTTTAACACAATCTGTGTGCAATATTGTAATGTGTGTGCGTGTTACACATTACATTACCACTGACTATAACAATGACAATGACATGCTGATTTGCATCATTTAGATAACGAAGCTATTGTTGAAGGAACATCTTGTATAAATAACCAGTCTGTATAAAGAGGCGCTCGTTGGTGTAGTGAAACTTCGGTATTTGAAACAATCACAGAAGTTAAGCAACGTCAGGTCCGGTCAGTCATTGGATGGGTGATCGTTTAATGAAAGACACGCTAAGCGGTTGATTTTGGTTAGTTCCATCAGATGGTGGTGTAACTATTCATTTAGCCAGGTCACGCCGCCAGGACACGGCTTAAAAATTTTCTAAGAGCAAGTCACCCACAAAATGCCTTTATCAATCTGCACTGGACCTGGCTTAGTGGAGTATAGGCCACTCCTTCTCACCCTTTTTCGTGAAAGGAGACCTTTGCTTTGCAGTGGGAACCGCCAGGCTATAAATTTCTTTGAGGAGAGGAATTTTTATAATGGGAGAAAGGACTTCTCAGAAAAGGACAAATGCGTGTTACCGATTCCGATGGTAGTGCAAAAGAAATTTATGAAAGTGGTTGAGGCGAGAGAAGTATGTCAGAATCGTAGTGTGTGGCAGGCCGTAGCCTCTACGTACCCCTGCGGAATAATAACATGCTTCTGGACGACCCACTTCTCTCTTTTCTGAACGTGGCCACCACTCGGTCAGAGCTTTGTTCCATCTGCCGTCAGTTTTTCTTTATGAGTAGAGTTAGAAGGAATTATAATAATATATTAACTTTTAGTAAACAGACATTACCCCAAATATGTGTAAGTATTGTGTCAATAGCAAAATGTACAGGCTTTAATATAAGCTTTGCACACAGTCAGCTCCAAAATTCAATTTGGAACTTCCGGAAGATGCCCTTTTCATTCGCTCCTTTGGAAGATTTACTCGAACAGTTTACAATTGTACAATAAATTATTGCTTTGTCGTGACCCGGAATAGGTTTTATAACAAGTTGAGGTACTGTATTATTCTTATTTACATGCTATACAGGGAATTATAGTGGATGGCGACAGTGGAGTTGAAATGAAGACGAGAAGAGATTGGTACTAAATTATATTTACACTTTACAAATAAAAGTCTTAATCTAGGAAATTAGATGCGCCCGAAATTAGGTACGCTGGGCCGAAAAGAGATACTATATAATATTAAAATTTGAATGAGGTCAGCGGTCATGTTGTGTCGCATGCCTCTCGCACTTTCTCCGCGGCTGAAAGTCCATTGAGCTGACGGGGTAGATATTGGTAGTAGCCATACATAACAAGGGTGTAAACTTAATATTTTAGGGCTTGTTTCAGACCATGGAACTGAAAAACTTCACTATGGAGCCAACATAAAAATCGGGTAAAATTTTTGTTGTTCTTGCATAAATTAGTGTTTTTCATGTTAGATCCATAGTAGAAAAAGGTGTTTAGTATAATGCTCTCAATAAATTTCTGAGAAACTGTTTGAAGCAATTACGATTTTCAGTGTTAGGCAAGTGTCTAGTCTAGAGCGTCAGATATACATCAATACAACAATATTGTAATCAAAGTCAGAAAAATACGTTATTTTACGCTGAAGATTCATTTTGAACCCTGTTTTAGGGTTCAAAATTGATCAATAATATTAAAAAATCACACTCTAAATAATAATAATAAATACATAAATACCTTGGACGTTGCCACACGGATTATCTTTTTAGCTAGATCCATATAAAGTTATGAATAAATAAATAAATAACGCTCACAGGCACATACATTGTAATGAGCACTTTTTAATAATATGGAAACCATACAACAATGGCACGAACATATATAAAATCCATGACCTAATGATAGAACACATAATATAGTATTATAAACACAAATGTCAATGACTCTCTCTGGTACAAAAACATTTGTAAATGCAATATTAACAAATATTCATCACACAAATATTTGCCACTTGCGGGACTCAAACCCGCGACCCTCGGATCAGTACGCAGGTTGCAGGTTCACTACGAACTGAGCTATCGAGCCTTCGCGCCGCCCTGAATAGAAAGTATGAATACTTCAGATAATAATTTCCAAAAGGCCCCGTCCCTACCAGCCTCACCAGAACTTCAAGACTGTCGCGAGCAACAAGCGACAAAGATAAACGTTTCACTTCAGGACACGACTATCGTACCTGAGCCGTGACGTCACTACGCCTGTAACGTCTAGAGTTGCACAATTATCGATTGTTTGACAATCGATAAGTTATGTTATGACGATATTATCGATAGTAAGTGTAGTCAAGTAGTCAAGTTTTATTTGGCATTTATTTTATATTTTTACGGATAGCAGGCACAATTTTAAGTAACGATTTTTTTTTCATTGATTTTATGTAAGTATAATTCGTCTTTTCATCTTGGCCCGTTATTTTACCCAAGGAGTTTGCAGGTCGTCGAATGACATTACGTTTTAACGAAAAACAAATTTCTTTTTGAATATCTGTAAGTAACCCTTTTATTTTAAAATTTCTGACGTAGAAAATGTTAATACAAAATGTTGTTATTGAGACAATTGTCTTGCAATGGTTTTCGATTCAGTCCATCAAAAAATAATGTTGCCATACCTACTAATGATTGATGACCACTAATGATATTATAAGAGCCCTTCTATTAACAACATAGAATAGATTTTAGTACTGACACCATAAACATGATAAATAGAGCGCAATATTGAAATGACTTTAAAATACACTTTAGATACTACATACGGCCCGCCCGGGCTTTGCATGAGTACCACATACAACACAAACCTTCCTCGTGAATCAGTCTATTTTTTTTTAATTATAATTAATGGACTCTTGCTTGTGCGCTAGCACTGCATTTCCGCCAGTGTCAAGTGTATATGGGAGAATCTATTAATCTGTAAGAGATTGAGGATTGCGGAGCCTCGTGGCAGGCAAAAACGCGACACTCGAAATCCACGCGCGACGAGTGCTCGGGTCAGAACCTTCAACGTGACTCCTATTTATTATTGAAAACCGTAACAAAATCCCTGCAGTAGTCTCTGATACAGACACAAGAGAAGAAAAAATACGTGGTGCGGGAGGTTTTATAATTTTCAGCGATTTTAACTGTGAGGAATAATTCTACCACTATAGGTAGAATTATTCCTCACATTAATAGCATATGCGACTATATTCCCCGAGGGGGTAGTCAAAGATATTCTCAAACCTCAGAACATCCACGTTTCACTGGTACCGAAACTCTGTTCAGTGTGACGGGGAGTGAGCCCGTCGCTACTTGTAATGGACAGTGGGTACAATACATGTCTCGAAATTAAAACATGCAAGTTTCCTAATGATGCTTTCCTTCACTGAAAAGCGGTGGTTTACAAAGGTGTTACAAATCGTACATAAATTCCGAAAAACTCATTGGTACGAGTCGGCCTGGACGGGGATCGAACTATCGCCTCCTGCACGATAGGCAAGGTTACTCGCCACTGCATGCCACGCACGACAAAGCGACAAAACGAGAAAACCGTCATGCGCGCTCACTTTTCATACGCAAAGTAATAAAGATAGAGGCACGTCTCGATTTTTGTCGTTTTCTTGGGGGTGGCTTGCTAGAGGGTCTGGACCATTTATACATTTAGTATTAATAGTCCTATAGATTATTTAGTACTGACGGTTGGTGTAATGGTTACCACGCCGGACTGCCGAACCAGGGACCTGTTTATATGTTTCTGCCGTTGTTGTATGGTTTCCATAATAAACAGCTTATAGTGCTTGCTTGGGATCATTACATTGTATATGCCTGTGAGAGTTAAAAAAAACTGTCTATGTAGTTAGCTAGGTATGAGTAACAGAGCTAGTTGGCGTAGTAAATCTTTCTTATTGGAAACGATAACAGAAGTTAAGCAACGCCAGTCTTTGGAAAGGTGACTATTTTAATAGTATACCTGAATTATTTATTTCTGAATCTTTTATAATGCGCACAGCCAAGGAGTGGAATGCCCTGCCTGCGTCAGTATTTCCGAGCGCTTACAACCCGAATTCTTTTAAAGTACGAGTGAATAGGCTCCTTCTGGGTAAGCTCGCTACATCTTTGACCCCATCTTCGTCCTGAGGACTGGATTGAGGTCAAGAGCAATCGCTTAAGTAATAAAAAAAAAAACTTCTCATGTGTCCGTGCTTTAAAAAGCAAGGGGTAGTTCCTAGTTGAATATTCGAACTATTAATTAAGCCTAATTGTGTTAAAGATTTATTCATTAACTAGATGATAACTAAAATGATTTATTAATTAAGCCTAGTTGTGAAAATTATTTATTCATCAACACAATTAGGCTCAATTAATAATTGAGGCTGAGGGCTGCTTAAAAATTGTCTAACATCCAGAAGATCCTAAATTCTCTGCACTCATCTGCACTGGGTCTCCCAGTGCATCAGGTCCATTAGCACTCACCCTTGTTCGAGTGAGAAGCCCTTTGTTCTGCAGTGAGATCGTACATTCTATAACTTTTTATTAAAAGCATTGATAATTCTATCATGTCGATAGTCGATTATCAAGAGGCAACTCTATTCACAGTGACGTCACAGTGCCCGCATAAAGCCGGCCGAAGCTCGTCTAGCAAAGTTGTTACGAATGTAAGGATCGTCTGGATCGGAACTGAGGGACAATAGGCTTCCAGTTTAAAGGTAAGGGATCTAACTTTGAAGCGGAGCAGTGTGAAAGGCTTTCAACGTTTTACACGTTTTGTTTCGTGAATCGCTGCTAATGTGGTTCCTGGTTCAGAATAATGTTGGAATACGGTTAGTATTAAAATAATCACCAAATTTTAGTTGTTCACATCAATTTAATGGTATCCCACCAAAAATACAAACTGTGCACCAATTTGAGACGACCTAAAAAAGGGTCCATCTTTACTACTGAAAGTACATCGCTATTTCTTATCGAATATCTGAATATTATATCTTATACCGGTGAAATTGATAATTATCATTAGCATCCTTTAAAACTATGAATCTACCCATTGAATTGAACAACTTTAACTATGGGAGCTAACCGAACGTAGCAAAAAAAATCTGCAGTTGCATATATTTGAGTCCTACTGCATTGCAGTTTAGTATAGAACAGCAGATTTTTTTTTGTTATGATCAGTTTGCTCAGGATTGCTCAAATAGTGAAAATTGTTTTGTTTGATGTAATGGGTAGACTCTTAATTTAAAAAGATGCCAATGATACTTATTTCTTATTCGAAGCAATGATATCTATTTCATTGTATTTATGTATGAATTTATTACTAGCGACGGCGACGCAGACCACTGACTTAAAGAACTCATACTTTTGATTAAGTTGACCGATTGCGATAGAAAAAAAGTCTTAATTTTAATGCATACTAGACCATATATGCTTCTGTGAAAATCCAATCCAAATCGGTTTCGTAGTTTTTAAGCGATGCGTACACAAACAAGCAGAAAAAATTCTAAAAAAATAGTCTCAATGCATTCCATTACCCCTAATTAATTTCTTTGCCACGCCAAAAATTTAATTTTAAAACGTAAACCTACGCAAGGCCACCGTAAGCTGGTTATGTCTTGTATTACTGACGGATTTATTCCAAAAGCGTATTTAAAAGCCTCGATACAAAATGAAATATGACATTAAAATTATCACAACGACTCCCGACACTAATTGACAACCATTCATAAAATAAAAAATATGAAAATGACGGATCAACAGACAAATACGAAATACATTGAGAGAGAGAGCTTTTAAAAAATTCGTTTAACGCAACGAGCGAGTGTTTAATATAAATGCAGATAGGTGGCGCTGGCTTCGAACGAACACAATGAGGTGAAGTAAACAATTGGTCTTTCAACGCTGAATAATTCATCAGCCGTTGAATTACAGCCGACATTCGTACACACATGCTAACAAAGTGCTGTTTTTGATTACAAAGGAGGGTTACGCAAATTGACATCAAGAATTCACCTAATACTGAAACAAAAGGTACTTGCGGTGGGGTCCGTGTTGTCATCGTACAATGGACGTTATTAGTTCTACAATCGACCACATTGAGACCTTCTGGGAACGAGTACAGATACGCTTAGATGCTTAGATGTTTCGGTCACGTAGAGAGAATGAATCGAAGAAGACTTACAAATCAAATTTGTCAAGCAAAGGTGAGCGGAAGTGTTGGGAGAGGCCATCCGAGGAAATCATACCATGATCAAATCAATTATCTTTTCCGAAAAGGAAAGTGCGTAGTACCCTCAATAGACGGAAGTGCATGAAAAGATGTATGAATGTTAATGAGGCTAAAGAGGTGTGTCAGAGTCGTAGAATGTGGCGGTTTGCGACGGCGCCGGCGGCGATTAATAAAATCCAAAATTTTCGTACGCTCCTTGCAGCAAAACATAGAGCTCTATATTTATTCTTAACCATAAGATCTACATTGTATCCACCTATGTTTACGAATAAATAGAATTTAATTTCATTTCCGTGGTCTCTGCCTACCCCCACGGGATAGCGTGAGCTTATGTATGCATAAATATGAGTACAGATTACATACAGATGTACATAAACTGGCATACTTCCTCTCAAGGTGGTCAAACCTTGATAATCGTCAACCAACTTGAGTGCTTTGCGGCAAAGCTTAATAATAGAAAGACATAACTACCAAGTGGCGATAGAGTATCGGTGATGCGTTCCGGAAAGATTTTGCGTTTGAGACCCTCAAACATCTGAAACAGTGAAGGAAAACATCGTGAGGAAAATTTCATGCACTGAAGAAATTTTTATAAGTATACCAATCCGCATAGGGCATACGTGGTGGGCAACACCCATACACCCTCCCTGAAAGTATGCCTGTGCTCTGCATTGCGACGTTTATAGGCTGATGATGATGATGATAAGTGACGAGTAATTCACCCGTCACATTTCACACCGTCTTTTAGTCAAAATCAGATGGTAAGTAGGATACAAAATGTACCTTTAAAGTGTTTCGTTCTGTTTATTCTATCATTGGGGAATTAAGTGGTTTGCTGTGTAATATCTAGTTTGGAAAAGAACTAACGTCGTAAGTCAACATTTCCGACGGCCACACAACAAGGCATGTACATACAGACTCTCAAGATCCTAAAATCAGAGAATCTGTCGGTTTCATAGTGATCCTAACAGTAAACCGCGCGGTGTGAGGATCAGAGATGTTGACTTACGACACCCCCGAAGTTAGTCTCATTCCAAACTATACGGCAAACCTCTAACTTCCCCAAAGGTAATATCAACAGAACGACAAGCTTTATAGTAGGTACATTTAAGATTATAAATATGATTATATTATATGTATTATTATTCATCATCATCATCATCTCATCATCATCCAAGGTTCGCCATAACGACCTCTCCTACGCTGCCCTCAACCATTGGGACCCCGCTATCTTCATCAGGTCGACGGTCCACCGTGGGCCTACCCACGCTGCGCTTTCCAGTACGCGGTCGCCACTTGAGAACTTCTTGGCCCCATCGGTCATAGGTTCTACGAGCAATGTGCCCCCCCGCCCACCGCCAGTGTCATTATTCTTCTTCTTTTCGTGTCAATGGTTCTTAAGTGATGTTTTTATATTTTATGACCAGGTGTATAATGTGATAATTAGAGCAGCAATTATATATTATTTAAGCACCGCGGGATCTCACTCCTTTTTGCTTGACATCCCAAATATCCGCACCAAGCGCCTTTCTGATTCTTTTATAATGCGAACAGCCAAGGAGTAGAATGCCCTGCCTGCGTCAGTATTTCCGAGCGCTTACAACCCGAATTCCTTTAAAGTACGAGTGAATACGCTTCTTCTGGGTAAGCTCGCTACATCGTCGACCCCATCTTCGTCCTGAGGACTGGATCGAGGTCAAGAGTCACGCTCAGTTGCAGAAACTCTCATTTAAGTTGTAAATCCTCCATTAAATCTCTTGCTGTATTTTTTTGTCTTGTTGACGTAGTTAAAGCTAGCAACAGATTTAAGGGAGGATTAACTCTATTGAGCGTTTCTGCAACTGAGCGTGAGATCGAACATATTCGGTACTTACATCATTCGGTAAAAAATTCTTAGCTTTTGTAGGTATACTAGGTAACCTTATCACCACCTCTTACCATCGATTTATAAGAAGAAACACAAACTTACAAAATATCAGACGTAGAAAAAATTGCGGTAGCGACTGACTGCCTAACGACAATCGTAATGGTTTTACTGGGAACAAAAACGTCGGGTTTTTATCTTAGCTGTATTGTTTCGTTGAACAAAGACGGGCGCGGACGAGGCGAGGTGCACACGGCACGGGAGACTCGAGTCGAGATAAATGGACGGGCAGACCAGCCGCAACGTCATCACGATCTAATAACATAGATTGCTTTTGTTGGACAACTAACCTATTATTTTGATAGTGAAAGAAACGTTTTGGGTGAAGGAAACATCGTGAGGAAAATTTTGTGCTTCAATTTAAAGGCATATATGTGTATGCTCACTGTTCATTTTGCGACAGGCTCACTACCCACAGACACACAAAAACTAAAGGGAGATGTGAAAAAGGGGCGGGGCCAGTGTCGCAGCAATATGCGCAAAAACGGAACACATTGCTCGCGACAGTAATGATTCAATATATAAAAAAGCTGAAAGCCAGTCGAGATATTATGTGTAAATAGTTTACAATGCTTGCGTAGTACTAAAGATTATTCGAACGTTACTTTACTAACGAAAATACTTTCTTTCGCGTGGTACAGGTGGTGGTGCGGGTAGGTTTCGTACTCAGCGCGTTGCTTGGCATTTCTCTAGATCTCTATGTCACTACCTGTTACAGTGCGACCAAGAAAATAATTCTGCTCGTCAATCTTTGTTTGCGCAGAGGAGACCTGAGTGCAAAACCCGTAATTTAGTAATCAAAGGGTGCAAAGTCGGATAGCAGCAAAAAAGCTGCGAAAACAATTAGCCAATAGCGCCAAGGGATTCAAGGTGACACAATATCCTGATTGGTCAATATAATTTCGCACGCTATTAAAATTTGTCTACTGCGCAGGTACATCGATAACACTTTTAAACCTGGTACTGGCACGGAATATTATTATAATAGTACTAGTACTGGACTGAGTTTGAACTCTGAAATTTGGATATTAATTTGGTAATAGTGTAATATCATAATATCACTCGGGGTACTAAGTTGTAATGCAAGCGTATGTTGAACTGGAATTCTTTTGCTTTTCTTGATCCTGGTGAAAGAAAAACTAAGAATGAATAAACATAAATGACCATTCAGTCAAAATGAGCTAACTGGTCATTTATTTACATAGGCATTACAATGGCTCACATACATAAATCGTGCCAGTTCATGTCAATATAATCAAAAGCATCAAGTGGTTTCGGTGTACAGTCACAGAATAAGAAAGAGTATCATGGTATGGTACCACTTAGTTCAGTGTAGAACACTCTGGAGGCTCTAGTTTCCTCGTCTATGGTAATTGATTATTGCTGGGCAGGCTCAGGTTTTTGGGTCAGGTAGGGTTAAAACAATGCAAATTATTAGTTCCAAGTACGCTTTCAGCGTCGCTTTGGCAACGCAGCGTAAAGCGGCGCTTGTATTTTGTATGAAATCACTTTAATCCTTTCCGAGATGACACTGAATGCGTTGCGTGGGAAAAATGTATTTCAATACGACGAAAATTAATTTTCAAATCAGTTATATTACCTTATTTCATTATCACAAACGATTCAAGCATGCAACTTATTTCGAAACGATAATTCTGTCACGACAAATTTTTGATCTCCGTTTTATTCAATTTGCCGACAGCCTGCACCCGGGTGTAGCAGGCGGGGGGTGGCTCGCCGGGGGTTGGGGGTCGGGGGGTGCAGAAATAAACACGTTAACATTCACACGCCATATATTCGCAATAAAACGTCAGAGCGGAGCTGCGGGCACGTGACGTCACTTGTCATGTCCCGTGCGACGACGGGGACTATGGGTCGACCTTGGGCCTTCTACAATATTTATATTATTGACGCTCTTCAAGATTTTGGTAATCCAAAAGGTGTGCCTTTTACATAGAGCGCAATATACGAAGGTGGAGTTATCAGTTAGTCTCGAATGATCTCTTAGCGTATCTTTCGCCAAGGCTTCGGCTAGAGCAAGGTTTCCTTATAGTGAAACTATGAGCGAAGGAATAATTCATCAATTGCTCACTGGCTCGATCGTATCATAAGGAAATTGAAGCTATTTTAATGAAATTATGATTTTTTTCCTCGCTCACCGCTTCGCTACCTAAGAAAGTTTACTTGTTTATGAACGTAGAATTGTATGGTATGGTCGTATGGTTTTTTAAGAGGATGATCAAACGATCAGACTTCATAACTTTCTCTATGGGACCGAAATTGAAATAGCAAAAAAAACTGCTGTTTCATACAAAACTGCAAACCTGCTCGACAGAAATGTATAGAATGAAACAGCAGATTTATTATTTGCGATTTCTATGCTGCACGGCTAGCATGCCACCCTCGAGATAACGATGAAAATCGAGATGTGCCTCCAACTTTATTATTTTACGTTGGCCCGACAGAGCGCGCATGACGCATTTCTCGTTTAAACGCTTTGTCATGGGTGGCATGCTAGCCGTGCAGGTCTCATGACTAGTTAGAATAGGTTATTTCACGAATACAAAAATAACTTGAATTTTTTTTTAGTAAAGTCCCTACGTTATAAGAAAATGGTAGACTTTATTAAAAAGTTCTGCTAAATTGCTAACTCTATCGTGTCAATATCGGTTCAACGAGCTAAAAAGAAAGGTGTTCTGTTTGATTCTAATTAAGGATGCGGTATCCAGTTATTTGGAGGCTTACCTACTTGGAAATGAATATAAGTGTCAAACCATTTCTGTTCCTAATTATTGTTACTGCGAAAATACGCCCCTTTTATCTGAAATACTTAATGGTCTGGAAACGGCAGTCCGACTCCATCCTGAATCAAACCAGTACCAAGGAGCTTTTGACACTACTGATTTATGGTAAAGAATAATTATAATGAGGACACCTACATGCTTTTAATCTTAACACGTTCCGGGGCGGTGAACGAGACACAATAGAACTTTTATTGTTATCACTGCTATAGCCGGTCACTGTCCCGGAACGTGTTAAAATGGGTATTGTATCCCTATCCTTTAGCGATTGTCACATATTAGACTATAATAGAACTATGCGTGTCATTGTTCAATTCTAAATCTATACACTGTATAGAAGTACCATGTATACAGGATGAAATTGACATCATTAGCATCCTTTATAACTAAGAGTCTACCCATCGAACTGAACAACTTTTACTATGGCAGCAAACTGAACGAAACAAAAAAAATCTGCTGTTGCATACATTTGAGTCGCGCGTCAACATTGCAGTTTAGTATGAACAGCAGATTTTTTCTTTGCTCCGATCGGTTTGCCCCCTTAGTAAAAGTTGTTCAGTTTGATGGGTAGACTCTTAGTTTAAAAGGATTGTAATGAAATCAATTTCACCCTGTAGTTTACAAGTCCTCTGTAAAAAAGGCTCTATAAACTCGATGACTATTTGAATTACCAAAATGTCTGGTCTTGACAATGTTACTCTATGTAATGCAATATTGTATTTTAATTGTACTTTGTATATTTTGTTTTGTTTAAAAGATGTGTGTTGTTAAGCGGAACACCTTACGACGCGGTGGTAGAGTCAAAAACTGACGTCAAAAAGCTATCTATGTAATATTATTTTGAATAAAAAATTTTTGAATTTGAATTTGACACAGGGTCCAACTCAATATGCTAATGATCAGACCATATAACTGAGTAACTTACAAAATTCGATTAGGTTTGCTTTTGTATGAAACATCTGATTTCTTCATCGCGATATCAGTTTTGGTCCCACAGAACATTAAATAAGAGGGGTTAGAAATGCAAAGTAGCGCTTTTGCTTCGGAGACGACAGTCGCCAATTGTCTTCCCGCTGACGCTGATACAATATTTTTTTTTTCAAATTTTAAATTACTCATGCCCTCTCGCTTGCACCATGCCGCGCGCCTTATGGTGTTATGCAAATCATTGCATAACCTGTGGCGACACGTTCCACGCCTACTTTGCACTTCTAACCCCTTTTTCTGTGGTTGATCCCATACAGAAAGTTGTTCAGTTAGATGGTTTGGTCATCCTCTTAAAAACCGCCAGCATATTAGAAAGGACCTTACACAGTCTCAAGACTATTGCAATCTGGTTGGTGTAATAGTTACCACGCCGGACTGCCAAACCAGGGTCCTGGGTTCGAATCCCAGTTTGGTCATGGATGTTTATTTATGATTGTGCTGTTGTTGTATGGTTTCCATAATAAACAGCCTATCAGTGCTTGCTTGGGATCATTACAATGTATGTGCCTGTGAGCGTTATCTATACTATTATAAAACTGTAAGAGGAAGTTTGTCTGTACATTGAAGATATTAACAAAAAAAAAGTTACGATATGGTTTTTAGGTTGATTCCATTTCACCAATTTTTGGATTTTTTGTCTGTCTGTTTGTTTGTGTGTTTGTTTGGGTGTTTGTTTGTGTGTTTGTTTGTTTGAAAGAGTATCACGCAAAAACTACTGAACCGATTTTGATGAAACTTTTTTTGTTTGATAGCTTATGATCTGACTTAAAATCTGGTATATAATTTGTGCGGACGAAGTCGCGGGTTAACACTCGTTTATTTATATTAATGAGCATTGCCACGCTTAAATACAATATTAATAAGAGGATAATTTTTTAAACGATGTACGTATTGTTTGTGTATTTGTTTTGGACTCATTTTGGGTCGCTGAGCTAGCAGAGTTAGTATTTACAAAGTAAATTCGGAAAAACTTTATACATTTTTAATATTTTCGGAGAACTGTTGTTATTATTATTCGCCCTAAGCTAATGAATAAATTAAATTTGAAATCATGCCTTTTAACCGTAGTTTTCATTCCTGTTTATTACGAAAAGTGTTTATTACCAGAATTCTACGAATAACGTATTTATTCAAAAATGAGCTGTATTATTAAACAAGAACATAAATGTTTCGTCTACACAAACAGTTGGGTGATTAATGTCGAGTAGTTCACTGGCATTTACTTGAGGGGCGTGGAAATTTAATGGTAATTTTGATATTTGAAAATAGACGCCGTTACCAAGAGGCTAATTTATCATCGGAGAAAACTGTAAATACGAGGTTAATACAGATATTTATGAACTTGTTCATTTTCAAAACAAACCATGAATAAATATCTTAGAACACAGAATATAAAATAATAACAGTTACTTCGTTCTTGACACTAAAGTCTAAAACAGATTTGTATCCGCAATATTTAAGTTCTTTGAGTTGAATGCATGGTCAATATTTCCGCACCAAGATTATAATAACTTTCATAATAAATGGCGCTTAAAATAATAGTGCCACGTTACAGCGCGGACATACTCGTAGCATTGCTTGACTTTGACAATTTAAATTTAAAAAAGACAGAATTCGGTCATTTTCGAGGTTTCACTTTTCTCGCGCTAGTAACACATTCGCTTCTTCCGCACTGACTAAAAATGTGTCCTATAATTATGCAGGACATAGATTCGTCGTAATGACAAACGCAGATTGCAGTCGCGGTCACCACACGCACTGTAGTCACAGAAAAGAGATACACAGTACTGCAACTTCATTCAAGCGCTTGATTGGACGCACGCACACAGACTAGCGCCACCTACACGGCCCGCTAAAGTTACTTTGTGACGCAACAATACTGAAGTTCCTTAGAGGGCCGCGTGTCAACACATCAATTTGTGCAAAACCAAAATAAGCTGGAGCCCAATCGTACTTGGAAACAACAACGAAGTTCAATTCTTATTCAATTTCATTTCTAATCACATTGAAAGAGGGCAATTCGAGCCATTTATAATCTGCGTTGTCGAGATTCACTACGAGATCTTTTTAAAGATATCAGTATCTTGACTTTCTACAGTCAATATATTTACGAAAATATTTTATACGTTCGGAAAATTTGTATCTCTTTCCCAAAAACAGTGACGTTCATAAATACAATACAAGAAATAAAAATAAATTAGTATCCCCACATTTTCGACTCAGTAAGGTCAACACATCTTTCATGGGGCACTGTATACGCTATTATAATAAGATACCAGAGGATATTCTAAACTTGCCAGACAAAAAGTTTAAGTCCCATGTTAAACAAGTCCTCTGTAAAAAAGGCTACTATAAACTCGATGACTATTTGAATGACCAAAATGTCTGGTCTTGACAATGTTACTCTATGTAATGCAATATTGTATTTTAATTGTACTTTGTATATTTTGTTTTGTTAAAAAGATGTGTGTTGTAGAGTTTCTGGCCGCATCTTCTCTCAACGGAACACCTTCCGACGCGGTGGTAGATTCAAAAAATGACGTCAAAAAGCTATCTATGTGATATTATTTTGAATAAAAAAATTTTGAATTTTGAATTTTTTGATTTTGAATCCAGTTACTCAATTCAACTGTGCTGAATTCCATATCGCGCTAAACTTGACTTATTTACAATATGCCTTTAACGTCTGAGCGATCTGTCGAAACGTCGTTAACGGCTGACAAATGATAAGCGGTGTAAAAAGTTGTAGTCCAATCATGGTTCAGGTTCAGTGGAGATTTATTTAGCGCGATTGGTCTCCTGGTCGCGCGTAGGCCAAATTACGTATAACGTCGTGTGGCCAACATATGTTGATTTCGTATAGCTATAACCTAAGAGCTATAGCACACTTTAAACACTGTCAGCCTGGTAGCTGTCATTTCATACAAATGAGGAAAATTGAAGAGTTAAGATTGTGCGATATTGTTGCGTGCGTGTGCGACATTTTGCATAAAGTTGCTGTACTGTATATCTCTTTTCTGTGCTGCAGTTGCACGATGACGCGATGACGGCTGCAATTAGCGAGGATTTAACGATTGATGTTACACCCCCCCTCCGTCCTCCGTCCTCACGCCCTGCGCCTCACCCCCGCGGTGTCACTCGGTCACCGGGCGCTGTAATGAGACCGATAATGATGTTTTAACTTCGCAAATCATTTTGTGAGCGTAAAGTGCATTTACACGGATTTTGGGATGTCCACCGGGCGGGGTTGGTTGATTATTTTCATTTCGTTGGTTGGTTTTACTGTTGTAACTTGTTTATTTTTCGCGTCATCGATTTTCATTTCGTATTTAATGGGTATTTCAGATAACTCGGTAATTGTGAGATATTTTTCGAATACAGTGTTGATATTTAAAAGCAAAACTACTACTTTCAAATATTATTGATTTTTAAACATGTTACAACCACGTCCCCTTAAGACGCAACAGATTGAAAATTTCGTTCTCTGGGTAGTGGGCTCGGTGGCGAAATTGGATAACGCAGTTCCCCGGTTTGGAAGAGTGCGGGTTCAAGTCCCGCCAGAGACAATCCTTAATTTGATTCAAAACTAATGCGTTTAAATCAGTTATAAAACAGCCTAAAACAATAGTTGAAGATTATTGCTTATTTATAGGCAAACAACGATAAGCCATAGCTTTATTTTACAATAATAATGTAAAGATTGGTCTGACTTATATTATTCAGGGCGTTCCGGTCCATTGTGTATCCAATCCTTTTTATCGAATCGTGGATTGTAGAGAAAAGACCCCGCTTAGCTTAGCCAACCACAAAAACCCATAAAGGACTGTGACCCACATTATTTGCATGCATAATTTATAGAAATATAATAACACATTCTATCGTATACTTTATCTTGATTCAACCAAAATCAATTTCCATTCGGTCAGACACCAGGTCTAAAGTTGCCATACAAAGCTATAAGACCAGATGACCGGCGGGTTGTGATCTTTGTCGTACCTTACAACAATATCAAAACGGCGCAATCGGTAATCTTTTTGTAATTAGAATGTCCCGTGGCTACATTACTATAGAGAAAGTGGTTTAGTTTAATAAATACTTTTATTAAAATTAATTAAATTAATTAATTTATAAATTTAATAATATAATTATTAAAATTAATTAATAATTAATTAAAATTTAATTAATAAATACAAAAAAAAACAAAATTTCTTTATTTCTCTCACCACGAACACAAAATTAATAAAAACAAATAGTAAATAAATAACGCTCACAGGCACATACATTGTAATGATCCCAAGCAACCACTATAGGCTGTTTATTATGAAAATCATACAACAACGGCACAAACATATAAACGTCCGACCGAACCGGGACTCGAACCCTGGTTTGGCAGTCCGGCGTGGTAACCATTACACCAACCGGGTCGACAGAGGGTCTGATCATCCCCTTGAAAAAGTGTCAGTATATTATTAAGGTCCATGTTTAATGCAAATCAGATCACATTACAATGTACCATACCAACGCAGAACTTTAACGACTATTGCATTTAAACATAATGCCCGTCTGTCTTGCACTCTTGCAACACAAGCACCTATAAAACTTAAAGTGATTACATTCAGTAAACAGTTCCACTTGTTTATAGAATACAGCTTTGAACTCAAAATAGGTGAAGACGCGGCGACGAACAAGTCTTTTGTAGTTTGTATTTGTTTGTGATCGCTCTACTAAACAATGGAGGATAAACAACGGGGTGCTGTTGCAATACACTGTATATGCAGTAACGTGCACTGTATGTTCAAAATGAGCACACATATTCATACTGTCTGTATGAATATGTGAGCATTTGACATAAGTCTCATAATTAAGCATATATGCTCACGACTATTGATCCCCGAGGGGGTAGTCAGAGATATTCTGAAACCTCAGAACATCCACGTTTCACTATAGTACCGAAACTCTGCCCAGTGTGACGGGGAGTGAGCCCGTCGCCACTTGTAAATGGACAGCAGGTACAATACATGCCTCGAAATTGAAGCATGCAGGTTTCCTCACGATGTTTTCCTTCACCGAAAAGCCAGTGGTGTTATAAATCCTACATACATTCCGAAAAACTCATTGGTACGAGTCGGCCCGGACGGGGATCGAACCATCGCTCAGGCAGGTTATTCGCCACTGGACCACCACGGCTTTTTTTAATGATGTTAATGCTTTTAATGATTAATTTCATAATTAGTCACGTCAAGATAAAACATTTTCATTAAATCAAAAATCTGAAGGGAAAAGAAAGGTATTTTCAATGTCATCAGGCACAAAAATAGTCTGGATTATTATTGGATCTTTCAGGATCTTAACAGACATTTGCCTGTGCCACTGCGACCATCGCTGATCTTTTGTGAACGCTCCTTTTTATAGTTCCCTACTAATCCATATTACAGTCAAGGATTGCAGCAGGTTTCCAACAGGGAGAGTTTGTATTTCATCTGGTGCCATAACCTGTCTACCTAGATGGATACTTCGTTTGTACATGAGTGGGCCACATTCACATAAAAATAAAAAATAAGAAGAGATAGCAGATGCAAGGGAGTTTCCATCTCCTCCTTGCAGAATTTGCAGCTGGTTGAGTCTTTTAGTAAAAATAGTCTACCCGAGAACGTAATGAATCCACGATACGTCCGGTGTAACTTGGGTAATCAACCCGTGAAACGTCCGTTGCACCCCGGGCTATCAGCGCCATAGTCTAACGGTGTTGCTGATTTGCTCATTTCGTCTACCTCTATGACATAGGTAATAGTTATGGTGTAGACTCGACGGAAGAAGTTTGTTTTCAAACATCTTCAATTTAATTTTGTACAGGATATTTGTAAGTCGCTGTAATAACGAACGACTAGTGAAACGTGGATGTTCTGAGGTTTCAGAATATCTTTGACTACCCCGTCGGGGAATATAGTCATGAGCATATGCTATATGCATAATGCTGTAATAACAGCAACTGTTTTAAATCACTAAAGCATCTCTCAATCCTTAAAGTGAAAAGTAATCCTCTCATAGGTCACATAGAGCGTTGGTAATATTTTGTGACTCAATAACGCTCATTATAGTCAACTATAGTATCGTATAATCAGGTGGTTGTAGTGGCAGTACTGTTTGTCTATAATATAATGTTGCGTCGTGGTGCCGTGTCGTCGTGACTGCGTCGTGTAGTCGACATGGCAGGTCTTAGACTTTTGATTTATTGTTTATCAAATAGTTTTGTAGTACCTACCTCTACCTACACAACTTGAGACTGAGTTTTCTTTTCGAATGTTTCTAATGAAGAATGATTTTGTTACCAACTTTTCGTATTTATTTGTATTTACTCGCAACAAAAGTTTAGTAACTAAATACGATTCATCATCATCAGCCTAAGATGATGCAGGATTTATATATTTCAAGACGGGGCAGTAAGGGCAGGTATCTTAACTATTGTAGCTACAGCGAAACGTTCTTAAGAGACTATCCTTAACTTTGTTTTAAATTATGAACTTTTGAAAAAAATTACAGCTAGCAATAAAATTTAGGATTTACACAAAATTGTTTTTGATGCTAATCGATCCAGTTTCTTATAACGATCACAACTCTACGGAACTATCCGAGGTTAGAGTACTAGAAAAGACAGAAATAGCAAAAAAATTTCTTAAACATTTAGTAGGATACAATAAATTTGTTTCAAAACATAAATTGATCCAAAAAAAGTTTAACAAAGTAAGGTTTAACTTGTAAAGAAATGTACAACATTAAAAATGGCCCAATTATCTCCTTAAATAACACTCGTCTTATTAAACGAACTGTCACTAATTACGCTTCGAGCTCAAAAAAGCATGAAGTTATAAAATCTTTTGTGGAAACTTTTTAACAGGCGTCCCCCGTAAATAAATATGTAATGAGAGCGAGGGGGGAGGGGAGGGGAAGTATAAAAAGCAAAAAGTTGGTTCAGCGACAGAAGCGGGGCTCCCAAGAGGGACATCAGATCACCGGAGCGGCACCGGCGCGCTGACGTAGCAAGGACGTATGGGGACACTCTACATAACATTAAGACGTGCACACACATACGGAATTCTGATCTGGAATTCCGAATCAGGATTGTGATTTTGTATGATTTTGATACCTCCGCGATTGCAAACACAATTATGAAGTGGGAAAATCCATAGGCAATCGTAATCTTGATTCGGAATTCCGGATCTAAGTATTGTCTTGCAACGGTACATAGGCGCGGCGCCGGGGGGCGGCGGCATTGCCTGTCATCAAGAGCGTTGCCATTCTACAATATGGCAAAAGTACGCCTTACAAGGCGTATAGTGATACTCTGCTAAAACTTATTACACACTATAGGCCTTATTATTACGGGTTGCATAGGAGGTCGAGCCGCAGTGCAAAAATCCGCCCAAGCCGCTTTTTTATAATTAATGGGAACTATCGCGTACAGCGCTAGGGCGGAGCGTCCGTGCGATGCGTCCCGCCCCGCCATGATGCGGCCCGTCGTAATGTGTATAAAAATCAAAACTTTAACAACCTCAAATTAATAACGAGACAATGCGTTGCAACTCGGCACGTTCTAGTGTGCAAAGTACGCATATTCCGCTGCGATGCAACCCGCTCTGCCCCGATACGGCTCGTCTAGTAATATGCTATATGCATTAACCCTACATTGCAGCACCAATTATTATGTCAGATTCACTGAAGAGTAAAGCTCAATTCACACTAAGGCAGCGTTTGTCAGAGCAGTTTCAGTAGCGCAGCATAGTCATAGGATCCTATCCTTTATCCTATTTTAAACGTTATCTACAGTGCTAAAATAGCCTTTAAACCACATACTCTACCCATCAAACTGAACAACTTTTACTAGGGGCGCAAACCGATCGGAGAAAAAAATAATCAGTTGTCCCATATTAAACTCCAATACCTACTCGATTCAAAATGTATGCAACAGCTGATTGCTTTTTTGCTCCGATCGGTTTGCTCCCATAGTAAAAGTTGTTCATTTTGATGGATAGATTATGTGGTTTAAAGGTTAATGATACTTTTCCTTACACCCTGTACAGTATCATTTGAGAGCCTCTGAACATCCTAAAATATTATGTAATTTTATACCTAGTATTAAGCTCCTACAACCGGTACATTGATATAATAACATAGACGCCAAAATGCTTTCTAAATTTATTGAATGCATGAAATAACTATACCTCAAAAACAGTAAAATACAAGACCAAAAATTACGGACTTATTGTTAATAAACTGGCAGTTATTCAGACAAGTACAAAAGAAAATTAAAAAGAGATTTTGCAAAAATAAAATCATTTTTGATACCAGGAAGTTAAAAACCATTAAAATTTATTGAATGGCTGGCACCACTACACCACACTGGCTTGAATACAACACTGGCTTTTTCGGTGAAGGAAAACATCGTGAGGAAACCTGCATGCTTCAATTTTGAGACATGTATTTTACCTACTTTCCATTACAAGTGGCGACGGGCTCACTCCCCGTCACACTGTACAGAGTTTCGGTACTACTAGTGAAACGTGGTTGTTCTGAGGTTTCAGAATATCTCTGATTACCCCCTTGGGGAATATAGTCGTGAGCATATTCTATGCTATGTATTGAATGACAATACTTATTCAATCAAACAATTCATTAATTATCACAAACAGAATGAATAGTATAAAATCCTCTTTTCCATGCTATTAGTGAAAGCTTTTATCACTTTCTAGAAACGTGAACTTAGCGCATTGTTATTGTGTTCTGTGATCTCATCAGATCTCTGCACTAATTGCACAAGTTCCAATGAGTGTTTGAGCTGAATGTGTACTTTGTTCGCCGCAAAACTTGTTTTATTTGTATTTGTTATATGTATCTATTGAATTCTGAGTTTGTTCTGCGGTCTGAGTATGTTATTAACTTGAGATAGATTTAACTAAGATGCGATGCAATTCATACGATACAAAATGATTTGTAAACACTATCCAATTTTCCACGGGTGGACCAAACTTAACACTTTTCTTTATAGTACCAACATCAAACCAAAGGAAAAACAGATCATCCCCTTAAAAAGAACCCTTTAAAATTCTATGGTGATCATAATTTTTTTCGTTTACTAAGGTGGGACCATTTTTATGATTTTACCATTGGCGCGCTCCATACATAAGACGTTTGGTTATATTTTTCAATACTAATCAATCAATAAATTTTCCAGAAACATGAATTCATAACAGCCACGGCAAGATCTTATCTTTATATTAATTTTAATTTATTCTTTTATAGGTAGCGAAGATAAAATATACTGTAAGAGCAAAACTGTAACAGGAAGTTTGTCTGTACATTGAAGATATTAACAGAAAGTTACGATATGGTTTTTAGGTGTCCCTGATTCCATTTCACCAATTTTTGGATTTTTTGTCTGTCTGTTTGTTTGTGTGTTTGTTTGGGTGTTTGTTTGTGTGTTTGTTTGTTTGAACGAGTATCACGCAAAAACTACTGAACCGATTTTGATGAAACTTTTTTTGTTTGATAGCTTATAATCTGACTTAAAATCTGGTATATAATTTGTGCGGACGAAGTCGCGGGTTAACGCTCGTAAGATATAAAATACTAATAAAATCACTTTCGTTTGTTCATAAAAATAAAATTGAAAAATCTCCTCACTGGCTGTTTCTTAATTTCTTTTTGATTTTTTTCCAAACACCACAAGTCCTACTACCTCTCTTCCCAAACCCAGTCCATACGAGGTTACATACACACTCACACACATACATATACAGGGAGTAGATTTATTGCACTCCTGATAGGGACTCGCTTTACGTCTCCGCGACTGTTTTAGCTACACCCTGTTTATTTTTATTTTTAAACGAATTTATACGAGGCGAAGCGCTTTATTGGCAACTCTTTGAATTGGCTTAGTTTAGGGTCCTAGGGTGATAAAGGGTACAGTGTTGCTATGTGCGGTTAGTGTGAGTTTTATACAGGGTGTAATAAAACATCCTAGCTAGTATTACTTTTAATAATATTTTCAAATTCAACATTATATTTAAAAAAAAAAAAACAGTAAAAAACCTCTTCCATGGTTGTCACAAAATAATAAAAATAAATTCTCAATGGAGTCCAAAAAAAGTTAAAAACAAAATGAAAAGCACGAAATCTGAAGGAAATGTGCATAACCGTGCGAATGCGTCGTATTGAAGCGATTAACTACGAACCTGCTTTACGATTCACGAGATTGCCGGATATGTACGTAACCCGGATATGTTTAAATCCGGATATACAGGATGAGTCGTAAATAATGAATTCAACAAAATGAGTTATTATTTCAGTCATCAATTAAAGAAATTGAATGTCTATCTGTTGAAAATTTGTGAAACATCCTTATTTATCACTAGTTTTCACTCGCAAAAGCATTAGCCTGGAAATGATGACGTCACCGTAGTTCAGCTACAGAGAGATAGTTGTCTTCCTTTTTGAAATCACATAAAAAGTAATGCAGATTTAAAATGAATAACCACAACAAAATCACAAACATACGTGCATAAACTCACGACCATAATCTCTATAGGGGTTAATAGAAACTTTGTTACAAGTACCTACTATGTTCTGGCAAATAAACAAAGTAAATTAATAAACAACCTTTTTCAAGCATGCCATCCCATGGAAAAGCTGGAGGTGCCCAACTGGACTGAAATGGAACAAAAAAAGAGATTAAAGGCGTATTTTGCCATCGAAAGCCAAGACCTACGAGTCCTTGACCCAATACAGTAAGTATGAAAGTTTTCCCATGATACATGATACTCTAAAACAACATTATACAAGGTGTAAGTGACAGCCTAGCAAATACTGAAACGGTGAAATCAGACCATCAAACTGAACAACTTTCACTATGGAGCCTACCTCAAAAAATGCGAAAAAGAAATCAGCTGTCCCATACATTTGAGTCGAGTAGGTACGGCAGTTTTGTATGAGACAGCTGATTTTTTTTCGCGTTTCCTGAGGTTGGCTCCATAGTGAAAGTTATTCAGTTTGATGGTCTGAGTTCACCATTTCAGTATTTGCTAGGTGGTCACTTACACTCTGTATAGATTTTCTCAAAATAGTAACTGAAATTCAGAATTTGATAAAGCCCCACAAAATCACTATACTTAACGAAATGTTTATGAATGTTTATACGACTTTTCGTGTTATAACTCATGATCCACCTACATGCTCCAATTTCGAGGAGATCGGTTAGTATGATCAATATTATTGAGTCCACTTTTTATTAAAAAAGTTGGTGACGGACAGACTCACTACTTGACAAATTTAACAGAGTTTGGGCAATAAGTGAAACATGGATTTCTTTGCATTATGATTGTCTATGACTATCCCCTCAGAGAATATACTTGTAAATTTGTAAGCATTATTGCTTTGCATATCCGGGTTTCGTGCATATCCGACAATCTCACGAATCATAAAGCCGAACCCCGGATATGCATTAAATCCGCATAATCCTGTTTACCGCTCCCTGCCAAATGTACATACTTAAAAATACTACATTTACTTAACGTAGCATTTCTTGGCGTCGCTTTTCAATTAAGATCGGATGAGAAAAGAACTAAGAGTTCAAAAGGAATCGACTTGCTCTATTTTGGTTTTGCGTCGAAGCTTTGTTTGTCTGTTTGTGTTCATTTGCAAAGAGACTTCAGTTTGCGGCTGGTTTAATACGTTTATAGAGATACATAATATTTTAAAGCTGGGTATATGGTTAGTTTAGTTTCAGTGTACTAACAATTTAATGATATTCTGTAGATGTATTAGTTAGATAAAACCATGATGATCTTAGAATAGATTGTTGCAGAAATGTGTGGTCTTATTTGAACACAACTTTCACTGAGGAGCCATTATATAAACGGTGAAAACAAATATTTTGTGTTCCATAGAAATTGTCAATAACTTCTTGACAAAAATGTATGAAGAGTAAATTTTGTTTGGTCTCATAATCACACAACATCTAAAAGTTTGACGCATTGCCGATTTTGACAAGCAATGTGCAAAAAAAACAAAAACTCAAAAACATCGATTTTTTTATTCTAATCTTTCCGTCTTCTATCTTCCTGTTTCCAGCTTGACGTCGAGTTTTGGGTCAACCCGTATAGTTTGACTATGATAAGGTAAATATTCTTTATTTGCATACCAAAATAAACCAAAACAATAACATACACGAACAAAAAGCGGCCTTATCTCTTTCTTTCTTTTCTTATCGTGTGGGCTGAGCCCTGGTGTCAGAGTTTTTTTGAGAACGCCTTACGGCCTCTGACGTGGTTTTTATGTGACGACCACTACCACCAGAAATAGTAGCCGGGACCAACGGCTTAACGTGCCATCTGAAGCACGGAATCATTTACGTTTCAGAAAATCAGGTGATTCAGCCTGCAATGTCCTAACCAACTGGGGAAAAACGCACAAAGTGATATATCTCTAGGGGTCCCCCGTGGGAATCGAACCTACGACCTCCGTGTCGAGGGCGAATGCTCTTAACCATTAGACCACGGAAGCAAAAAAAGTGATTTCTTCCAGACAACCAGTCAACAACCAGACTACGGCTAGTTACGTAACATTATAGCAATTCGACTCCCACGCTATCTGCATCTGAAGTCCGATCGGACCCAGCACAGGTGTCAACTCGCTTGTTTATCCTGTCCTGTCCGCCAGGTCAAGACGAACAGTCTCCATAAACTATCGATGATTTAAACGTCAGCCGATTTTGTAATCTATTGCGATGGGGATACGGTTAGATTACGTAAGCTCTGATATATTACACTAGCCGACATCGAAGGATTCGTTTGTTAAACCTTTTGGGACCAATTAGAACAGAAATAATGAAATACCTGTACATACACACGGCGAAAGATCAACCTACACATAGTTGTAGTCATAGATGGACTCCATGAACATACGAGACTTAATTTTTCAATCTTTTAATTTGATTCCATAAACATACATACATATACTCACTACTACCTTCAGCTACGATCCGGCCTACAAACACACCTCTTTTGCCTCTTTCAAATTCATAAGTCGTTTCATACATGCTTGTCGGTTTCGGGTACATTTGATCTGTACGTACGTCTAGAGCGACCCCTTCGGGCTATTCTACTCACAGTTCATATGTCAGTCTACTATCACTCATCCTTTCTACTAAAACTATCTCAGCATCTCCTTTTCAATCTTTGTCACTACGAGCATATCCTCTTTCAATCCACATCTCATTGTAATTACACTGTTCCGTATTCTGTCATTTAGAATCACGCCACAGATACAGCGCACGTTTCATTTAATTTGGAACCAATATCAAAGATAGAACCGGTCAAGTGCAAGTCGGGCTACTCGAGCACCGAGGACGGTTCCGTACCACACCACCACACAACATAAAATATTAACTTACAAAAAAATGTTTTCTCTGGGACCTTTAGCGCGAGACTGACTTACACTTGGCCAGTTTTTATTATTTGTTGTTAAACTGTAGGGTTTATTCTATAATCACTGATTGTAGGACACTACAGGGCAAAGTACGTCCGGTGAGTCCGTGTGGTGTCGGCTAAGAAAAGCACCATCCCATTTCCTCCCGTGGGTGTCGTAAAAGGCGACTAAAGGATCTACTGAAGGATGGGCAGCAGCATCCTCTGAGTACACACATTGATTCGATCCAACTGCGATCGCCAACCCGCCTGCCTAGCGTGGCAATTATGGCAAATCCCCCCATTTTGGGGGAGGCTTATGTCCAGCAGTGGACGTTTAATGGCTGATATGATGATGATGATGACAGTGCAAAGGCTTCCTTCCACAAAATACAGTGGGAGGGAATGGAGCCATTCGCCACTACGCTCCAAGTGCAGATTTGTGGAGGCTCGTTTTTGGTCTACCGTTATATGTAATAGTTTTAAGCAAAAGTTAAAAATAAACATTTATCTTATCTTATCTTAAGTTATTGGTAACCATAGAAAAAAATAAGACTTTGTAACCTTGCGTTATATTTTAATGTAAAAAATACTATAAGGATAACAAGCGATAGGTAACGAGATCCTTTCAGAGCTACGGAACCAAAAAAGCTTTGCATAAAGTATTACAGATTACAGAATATGTGATATGACCGGCAACTCGAGGCAACAACGGTCTAAATTGTTAAGGACCCCGAATCGATAGAGCGAGCTAGAAATATACAGGTACGAACAAGCAAGAGAGGAAAGGAAGAGGAAAATGCGTAAACGGCAAATTGGTTTTCCTTTTTATGAATACGATATCGTATTGCAAAACAATATCATGACGAGGCCCTTTGTTTGGAACAAGCGTCCGCTTTAGTAGATCCATAGACAAAATAACCAAATAACTCCTGAAATAAGACGAAATTTTTCGAAATTATAGTGTACTTGCGACCACTTACCACCTCATTCCATCTCGAAATCAAATTGGTAAAAGTAGCAGCCTTGCCTTGCTACAATTCATTAAATTATAGATTTCAGTTGTAGAAATATGATTGTGACCGCCTCTAATGGAACTATAATCGTGAATTTATACAGGTACTAAATATTTATTATTATTATAATAACAATTTTGACTTAATGATGAATTAAACTTGATGGGAAGTGTAGAAGAAGTCGATTTTTAGCACATCGTTGCACTCTTAGCGTGTATTGGACCCCACACCTCCTATTGTGACTGAATATTTTCATTCAAAGGAATGTATTTGTTGTCTGTTAGGTTAATTTGTCTATGGGTAGATTCGGTGATAAAAACAATACTAATTGGTTTTCAAAATATTTTTATATTATTTTACTTGCAGGGGCTTATGTGTTATGTACACTTACTACAGGGTGAAATTGATATCATTAGCATCCTTTTAAACTAAGAGTCTACCCATCAAACTGAACAACTTTCACTATGGGAGCAAACCGAACGGAGCAAAAAAAAAATCTGCAGTTTAGTATGGAACAGCTGATTATTTTTTTGCTCCGATCGGTTCGCTCCCATAGTGAAAGTGGTTCTGTTTGATGGGTAAACTCTTAGTTTAAAATGATGCTAATGATATCAATTTCAACCTGTACAATATAGTTCTATACGTAATGCGGTTAGATATAATTAAGGACATAATAATATAATAAATGACATTCCCTAGATAAAGAAGTTTACTGGAAATTGGATAAGCCTGTTGGAAAACTCATTGATCTTTTCGACTACAAACTATTTTTGTATTATTAAAATGTTTTTTTAGCTATTAAGAAAACATCGTTGTTGAAATCGTTGAAAACTTCATTCGTTTGGTCACTGAATAAATACTAGTACGACCCGGTTTGGTATAAAAAATTAAGGAAAACATATACCAAATATTATTGTAATTTTGGTGGTTGTAGGAACGATTTTAACTACTCAAAAATATATTTCGTAAGTAACTATATGCGTTTATATTAAAACCGTTCAATATCAAACCTCCCTATTCCTTATCCGCATTAAGCATCAAATAAAAGTCATATAACACATTTAGACGTATGCAACTGCACCGATGCACGATGCACCGTGCACGGCAATGCATTCAATTATACGGTAAGCCGGCACCGATTGAGCGCAGTTATAACTCACCGAGCATAATAGTTATTGCGAGTTGAATCTAATGCCGATAGGGTGTGGGCATATGCTGCTAATTGTTATTTGACATCCGATATACGGCTTCAAAATACACTGACAGTATCCTTATTGATGCACAATAATATTTGATAGTAGTAGTAGCCCAGTCATTTTACGGATTGAGCCGGGACCAATTAATAACTGATATTGTTTTTTCGGTATAGTATTTAAAAGCCTCAAAAAGTACCAAAATAAAACTAAAAAATACTTCAGCAATAGCCCCAAAATTAAATTTTCTAAATCTAATCTCGTTCTAAAAAACCTGATGGTAATTTTTTTTTGCACTTTTTTAGGACTTCACCATTATACATACTTCAAACATGGTGTTAATATTTTTGTGTTCTTAGAAGGCTTTGAAAAATGCATTAGCATTTATGCATTGCATAGTATTTTCCAATGAATACCTCATTTTTAAAATTGCAATGCCTATTGCTCAAAAATAATTTATATAAATCTAATTAAAATGAGTAAATTGGTAACAATATTTTAAAGTTTCTGGGACAAACAATTTTGATTTTGTTGCGTAGCGATTTTTTATATGTTTCCAGATAGTTGTTTTGTCACTAAATGGAGCCGGTCAGAGTTTAAAAGTTCCATCCATCTGTCAAATTTAGTCTTTTATCTCGTTCGCTCGCACGCAAATTAATAGAAAAAGAGCGGAAGCGCTATATCACGCTATCGCGGGTTGGAGTACTGGCCCCACTGACTGACCTATCCTTACGTGCCACCAATCCACCATGCTCGTATAGTATGATGACAATAAATTGATTCATCTTTCTTCAGTACAATCATGAACAACAACAATGAGTTCCTAACTATGGGTAACTTATACAGAGTGTTACAAAGCACCCTAGTAATATTTAAAGAGGTAGATCAGACCATCAAACTGAACCACTTTCACTTTGGAGCCAACGTTGTAAAAAAAATCAAAAGAATCTTGTAACATCATACGAAACTGCACTTACTTGACTCAAATGTTCCATATTGTGTTTTTTTAATACCCAGTATGCTATTGTTCACATATCCACTCATGATAACATGCTCGTTCCGTGTCAACATTCCTGGCATTCCATCGTTTATTTACGAACGAGGCAAATACCTCCTGTTCCGCTTATCATAATACTGTGCGAATGGGATGACGAGCTTGTAAAGGTAATAAATACTTTAGGAAACAAGGTACAATGAAGGAAAAAGAAGTAACAGGAAAAATAATAGATAAATAAATAACGCTCACACTCACAGGCATATAATGACATCATGCAAGATGTACGGAGAGTTCGGCCAATAAGATAAGATAAGATAAATATTTTTTATTTGCACACCGAAATACACAAAAAACAACAAGGTTGTTTATGTATTTGATAAATAAATTTTTACAAAAAACATGAAGGGTACAAAAGGCGGCGAAGCTTTTAAAAACTTACCCATTGTAATAAAGACTAATATGGTTCTGTATCAAGCAGCGATTACATCACCCAACATTTAGGGCCGATTTCGGAATACATTGCCGGATTTGTTCTCTCTATTTTAAAGTGTAGCGATGAAAAACTGCAATTAATTAAATTAAAAATTATTTATTTCAGATTATTCATCCATGCATGCAACATGCAGCAATGCATGCTGAAATCGGCCCTAAATGTTAGGTAATGTAATCGCTGCTTATTAGGTCAATACTAATATTAAGAGAATCAAATACCACTGCTGTTTAATTACCAGAGATATAGCGCATCAATTCAAGAACGAGAAAAAAGATTGGTAATGTTAATAATGGTAGAACTACAAATCAATTGCAATAATAGCTACAAATAAAGTCGTTTTGTGTTACAAAATATTCAAAGTAATATTATGACAGCTTGAAGAATTTGCAAATATCACAGTTAGCATTATAAAAAAAACTATATTTCTACTAAATAGTGCCTTTTGACGCTTGCCATTTTTTACATCTATACTATTATAAAACTGTAACAGGAAGTTTGTCTGTACATTGAAGATATTAACAAAAAAAAAGTTACGATATGGTTTTTAGGTGTCCCTGATTCCATTTCACCAATTTTTGGATTTTTTGTCTGTCTGTTTGTTTGTGTGTTTGTTTGTTTGTTTGTTTGAACGAGTATCACGCAAGAACTACTGAACCGATTTTGATGAAATTTTTGTTTGATAGCTTATGATCTGACTTAAAATCTGGTATATAATTTATCTCGCTACGTTGACGGGAGCCGGAGATATAAACATATAACCGCAAGTGCAACCAATGTACGGTACCATTTCAATTTCAACTAAGTAACACTAATTATAACTAAAAGACTTATAATAAAGTAAGCTAATTCTGAAGACTGTTTGATTTATAAATAACGAAAATAACAATAAATTACAAAATAAATACCAATAATTATAAATTTTATCATTGTCCAGTGCTGATGACTGCACTGGTATAACATCGTTTTTCTTTTTGGCTATAAAATCTTTCATACTCCATGGAGAAAACCTTTGCATAACAAAAAAAACCTTAGTACTGGCCACAAGAAAACAAGATTCGAATTACAAATTTCTTGACATTTTGTAGAATTACAGTGCAAACAAAGCAGGAGTAATTATTTCAAATCAGCAGCCGAAAGATGTCTAAAACTCGATTTTTAATTCGGAATGTTTTTATTTACGGTGTAATCACACAGTTACGCAAGACTGGATAATAGCTAATATTTTAAAGCAATTATAAGACAGGTAAGGAACTATTTTGAAATACCGTAAATTATTACAAAAATACAAACGAACAACTCTAACAAATTAATAAGGGTCGGTTTTTTATGCCGCCGATGCGATGTGCCGCCGTGCATTTTCCGCAATTTTCTACGGCGCTCCATACAAAACGAAGCTTAGTTTGAACATTTAGTAATTAAAGTAAAAAATTAATGGTTTTAAAACAATCTAGAAACCAATATCTGTGATTTCCTTTTAAATGTTTAGTTCTAAAGTTATCTTGACTCAAAGTTTGTAGTCCGTGCTGCGGTCCGTCCGTGTCGTTTGTCGTCCACCATTTGGGCTCTCTCTGAAGAACCTGCCACAGCCCTACGGACTGTCGCTTGATATGAGCTTTACATAAATTAATGTAACATTCGGCAATAGCCGACTGCGTCCTTCCGGACGAAATTATTCGCTGGAATCCAGGCGAATACGTGCGCCTCAGCCGTTGTTTCAAATGCACGCAAATTGATAGCGAGTGCTGACCAGGCGACGTTGCAGTGGAATGCGGCCGTCACCGATTTCGCGCGCATCTGACCGGATTGCAAGATGTATATGGTCCTTCTTATATGCAGATAGTTTTTTAAGGGTATGATCAGACCATCATACTGAACAACTTTCTGTATGGGACCAAAGTCAAAATCACGAAAAAAAATCAACTGTTCCATACAAAACTGCAATCCTACTCTACAAAAATGTATGGGGCAGAAGACTTTTTTTCGCGATATCGATGACAGTCCCATAGAGAAAGCTGTTTGATGGTTTGATCATCCTCTTAAAAAAGTGTCTGCATATTAAGATAATTATATAAAAAATAAAGTAATATATATATAATGCGCCCCGACGCGTTCCGTTCAGTGATAATCATACTAAAAAAATAATTTTGTATCTGCCAGTACACTTGATTGTTTTCAATAATGAAAAATGCCATCACGAAGAAGAACTAATAATCCCACTAACATTATAAACGTGAAAGTTTGTGACGATGTTTGTAAAGTTGTAATGTTGTATGTTTGGTTGTGGCGCAATCACACATAAACGGCTGAATGGATTTTGATGAAATTTGGCACGCAGATAGAATGTGTTCTGGATTAAGATATAGGATACTTTTTATCCTAGCAATGGGTTCCTGTGGGATAAATTACAATATTTTATGCTATGCTCACTAGCGCTAATTTGACGCTGACAGATGCATTTGTGTAGATTGCAGTGATAAAAATAGTATTTACTTTTTTCAACAGTTTTGACAACAGCTGTGTAGTATATTTGGTATATGGTTAGATTTTCGTGCATGAGGTGGAGGTTCTATTCTTGGTCGAGAATGTTTTTTTTTTATTATTTTTTAAATACATTCAACGACTATATCCATTTTTCACCGGATTAGACAGAAGCAGTTAGGCTTGATATGTTAAGGGCCTGACCTTCAATCATAATAATATCCTGAGATCATATCAGATCTAATATTAGCGCAGGATGTTTTATTTTGGCTTTTTTCTAATTTTAATCGTACCATCCTACCAGGTATCTCACTAATATTAATATTATGTTTGTGGTTCTATCATCAACACGTCTCAGAAATTCGGTTTTACAGATTTGATTGTATAGGTACTGGGCGAATTGGAAAAATAATCTTCTTCTTATCGTGTCGACTTCAAATTCTGAACAAAGTTGCTAAATAGTAGCTTGCCAGAATCGGGCAACCGATACTGCACCGTCGCAGCCATCTGCTCCTCCTGCGTGCAGATGTTAGGGCACGCAGGGCACGATGTGAGATGGGCCATCGTTTGTGGAGTTCCACACAAGCAAGTCACATTTTGCGCATCTGAGTATCCCCACCTGACCATGTTGTCCTTACTGCGACCGACCTGGGTTCGAAGTCGGTTTAAAGACTTCCTGGTCGCCCAAGGCAAGTCATGTCTAGGCGTGAGGCTCTCAGACGGCGACACAAATGGAGTTGGGAGGGACACTTTTTGTCGCCATAGAGTACACCTTGCTTGCGCTGGGCCAGTATTCAGGGGGTCGACACACTTCATAAAGCTGCGTCGACTTGGCAGCCTTTGCGGCGCAGGAATAAAGCCATGCATGGGATGTCGTGTGTCGTCCACCATTTGGGCTCTCTCTGAGGAACCTGCCACAGCTTTACTTACATCTGGGGGCGCTATGCCAGCCAGTGGGTAAAGCAACTGTACTGGAGTCGGTTTCAAGCAACCAGTTATAATCCGACACGTTTTGTTTAGTGCCGGTATCCACCAGCTTGGCGTGGGCAGATCGGCCCCACACCGGGCAAGCGTATTCTCCAGCGGAGAACGCGAGAAAAATAATTAAACAAATAAATAAATAACGCTCACAGGCATAAACATTATTTTAATTATCCCAAGCAAGCATTATAGGCTTTTTATTGTGGAAACCATATAAAACAACGGCATAAACATATAACATCCAAGACCGAACCGGGACTCGAACCCAGGACTCTGGTTTGGCAGTCTGGCGTGGTAACCATTACACCAACCGGGTCGGCAAATACTAAAAATCCTCTTTCTTTTAACCTTTTCTAAAGTTAGTGTTCATAATTTTATCGTAGTATTTTTTTCATCTTAAAAGATGGCGTTGCGTGATTTTTTGAAGCAAGTACCATACTCAATTCACGCTCAAGACATCTCAGATATTCGGTCTTACAGATTTGATTGTATAGTTACTTACCGGTTGAATTAGAAAAATAATTAAATAAATAAATAACGCTTACAGGAACATTGTTATGATTCCAAGCAAGCACTATAGGCTTTTTATTATTGAAACCATACAACAACGGCACAAACATTCATCCATGACCGAACCGGGTTTCGAGCCCAGGACCCTGGTTTAGCAGTCCGGCGAGGTAACCATTACACCAACCGGGTCGCCAAATATTAAAAATCAAGTGTTCACAAATTTAATCGTAGTATTGTTTTCATCTTAATAGATGGCGTTAGGAGTTGTTTTAAAGCAAGTGTGCTACAATTATTAATTCAAAAACCTAGCTATAGCAGGAGCTTACAAATGTAGTTGATTATATTATCGTTGTAATACATCGTTGTAAGTATATTGATTGTTTGAGTCCAATCTGAGCCAATGCTACGGAATGATAACCTTATTTTACAGAAAGGACGAATTTTTTGCAGTAATTCTTGGCAAATTTTTGTTTTGTGTGATTTTCGGTCTCAATTATGATTTTTTGAGGGCTTGTGCAACTTAACTATAGAACATCATTCTACCACAACGTATAAAAAGGTACCTACGTATCTAAAAGGTCCTTATAATATAACACCACAGCTCGGTAATGTAGCTACTTACATAATTGAAAATCTTTTTTAGCAAATTAACCATTACTTAACTTCCTAGAATATTATCGTTTTAGCTCTTGCCTTCACCATTTTACAGTAGCCCGCGTGGTAGAGTATCCTCTAACGTTTATACGTTTATACGTGAGAGAGGAGGTCTGTGACCCGCAGTGAGTCGTAAGATGATTATTATGCTGCTCGACATAAATAAAAAAACTAATAAACGACGAACAGTAGAAAAATTAAAGTGATGGGTCCAGTGAAGGACTTTTAAATCTGATACCTACAGCATTACTTGGGGTACTTTCTGATTTTGATTTAGCTTAAGTTCATGACTTTCTTATCTTATTATGGGAAATGGCAAGCCAGCAACACTTCGACCCAATGGTATCTTTTGTATTGAACCCTACATATTATTTACTTCATCCTTGAAAAACTTGGAAAATGAGGGAGGCAATAGCGTTCAGGGTAAGAAACCTGTAATGAATAACCATCTCTCAGGAGTCACATACGTTTACCCACCAAGACATCGCAGTCACACACTACAAATGTTCCATGTTTTCCTCCTCCTCTCCACACGCTCGGCAACAGGGATCTAGAGTGAGCTTTATCGTGCCTGTTGCGTAGTGCCCGGTGAGGGCTCCGACGATGGCACGAGCTTTGCTCCTGCTGTTGTTCAGTATGAACTGTGGGATTCGTGGTGTTATATTGCTATTATACTCTGACACCAGGGCTTTGCCCACACGATAATAAGAAGATTGCTGATGAATTTCCTGCAGTGTTGCAGACCCAAGAGGCCAGAGCATTCTAGCCTGTGTCTTTTATCAGCCCATTCCTTAATCGCCATTCTAATGTTACATGCCAGGATTCCTAGACTTGGTTCGGACCATGACCTTCATGACCTTAGACGAGACATTAGACAAAATTACATGTCTACGCAGACGAAGTCGCGGGCAAAAGCTAGTACTATTATAAAACTGTAACAGGAAGTTTGTCTGTACATTGAAGATGTTAACAAAAAAAAAGTTACGATATGGTTTTTAGGTTGATTCCATTTCACCAATTTTTGGATTTTTTGTCTATCTGTTTGTTTGTGTGTTTGTTTGGGTGTTTGTTTGTTTGTTTATTTGAACGAGTATCACGCAAAAACTACTGAACCGATTTTGATGAAACTTTTTTTGTTTGATAGCTTATGATCTGACTTAAAATCTGGTATATAATTTGTGCGGACGAAGTCGCGGGTTAACGCTCGTTTTAGAATAAAAGTATTCATCATGAAATTCAAGAAATCTCGTTTGTACGATAAAATAGATCGTTGAAATAGACAGTTTTAGTAATTTATGTTTACGCAAACTATTATTACTTATTACCATATTTTTATGGCACCGTACATAACATTCGGTAGTACAAAATCGCTCGATTCGAATGATATCATTTGTTACACCTTCAAACGTAAGCTATGCGTACCAGAATTTTTATGATGGAAACTTTGATACTAACGTCACGCCACGTCAGAGGCCGTAGGGCGGTCTGAAAAAACTCTGACACCTGCGCTCGCGATAAGAAGAAGAAGACTGTTATCTTCTTCTTCTTATCGCGCGACTGAACCGGGATTCGAACACAGGTCCTCTTTGACAGTACAGCGTTGTAGCTATAATATCAACTGAACTGGGTCACATTGCATTAAAAACTAGTCGAGTTGTCAATGTAGACTAGGCGCACAATGTAACATTCGCAAAATGTCACATTCGCGGAGTAAGTAAATGCAATTAAAAGTTTTCAGGCAAACAGAAAATTCATTCTCGAACTACTGAAGTCGCTGAAACTGCAATGAATATGTAAAATATTATAAATCTAAAAGAATTCGTAATAAATTTTCACGTTTTAAGAATAGAGCTTAGTATTTTGGGATGGTGCTAGCGTCGGGAACGATGTTTGAATTTTAAGATAAAACTAATTTGCAATTCCATCGTATTTCTAAAAACAGTTGGCTGGAGTGAAATATTTCCAAGAATATAAAGTTAAGAACGAAAAATCCGGCGACAGAATAATTGATTAAGAAAATAAGCGTTTATTGTTGAAGCTGGTATTTATCTAACTGCTATACAGAGTGTAATAAAAAACCACAGTAATATCGAAATAAAAATAAAAATAAAAAAATTCTACTGTTCCTTACATTGGAGTTGAGTCGGTACTCTCAGTACTACAGTTTTGAACAACTTTTTTTTTTAATTTTATTTTGCCTCCACTATAACAGTGGTTTAATTTGATGGTCTAAACTAAACCACACCACTGAATAGTACTAGGGTGTTTAGTTTCACATTGTAAGTATACAGGGTAAAATTGATATCATTGGCATCGTTTTATAAACTAAGTGTCTACCCGTCAAACTGAATCACTTTTACTATGGGAGCAAAGAGATCGTAGCAAAAAAAAAAATCATCAATCAATTTCACACAAAACTGGTAGTGCGTACTCGACTCAAATTTTTGCTACTATCTGTTTGCTATAGTAGTAAAAGTTTTTCAGTTTAATAGGTAGGCTTTTCGTTTAAAAGGATGCCAATGATATAATCAAAATACATATATCAATTTTACAGGGTGTACAGGATAATCGTAGAATTTAAGTTAAACCGTACGCTTTCAAACACTGAATAATGCATTAAAATCGATTCAATACTCAAAATTCAAAAATTTTTTATTCAAAATACTTAATATCACATAGATAGCTTTTTGACGTCATTTTTTGAGTCTACCACCGCGTCGGAAGGTGTTTCGTTGAGAGAAGATGCGGCCAGAAACTCTACAACACACATCTTTTTAACTACACAAAATATACAAAGTACAATTAAAATACAATATTGCATTACATAGAGTAACATTGTCAAGACCAGACATTTTGGTCATTCAAATAGGCATCGAGTAGTACTTTTGATTTGTGCCTACCTAATCTACAGGCTGTTATGGTAAACAGTTTCATTACTGATACGGAACTACTAAGAAACCTATAGGAAATTAAGACTAATGATTAAACATTTTCATGAAAAGCTTTTTTTTAGAATTTTTCTTTATTCCTTTAGGAAAGTTGTACAGTATTATGCGTACAATCTCCCATTACACAGTAATATAACTGTCTACTCTAATACCCTGAAAATGTTTTCGACTCAGTAAGGTCAACACATCTTTCATGGGGTACTGTATACGCTATTATAATAATATACCAGAGGATATTCTAAACTTGCCAGACACAAATTTTAAGTCCCATGTTAAACAAGCCCTCTGTTAAAAAGGCTAATATAAACTCGATGACTATTTGAATGACCAAAATGTCTGGTCTTGACAATGTTACTCTATGTAATGCAATATTGTATTTTAATTGTACTTTGTATATTTTGTTTTGTTTAAAAGATGTGTTTTGTAGAGTTTCTGGCCGCATCTTCTCTCAACGAAAAACTTTCCGACGCGGTGGTAGAGTCAAAAAGTTATCTATGTGATGTTATTTTGAATAAAATTTTTTGATTTTGATTTGATTTTGTGTTTGTTTTTTATTCGGCACATCGTCCATAACCTGCAGTTTTATTCTTAGTAAGTGTATCATTATAAATGTAGATTGAAACCCAATTTCCTTTAAGCAAGGCATTAGGTGTAACATCGCTTAAGATTGTGTATCTCAACAAATTGAACACGATAGAAGGAGACACAATTTGTTAGCGTTCGTGTCTCAAACAGTTTCCTTCAACACCTTCTGTGTGTACTATGTAAGTATGTTTGTATGTATGGGGAGACTATGTAAACGAAATGCAGATTTAGATGTCGCAGACAGATTGAAAATGTAGCTGCTTTAGAAAGTGTCTAGTCTGCGAATCTATACTTCTATTCTATTTTGTGTTCACGGCGCACATACAATACATTCATTTTGGTGCAAAAACAGCATCTTGACAAAGGCGTATTGGTGTTTATTAAAAAAAATGGCAATTCAGGGTACATTGTTTGTTACTTATCACGTTAAACAACATGTGTCCTAACATTTCTGGTAATGTATGTGAAATTGTCATTGAAATAGTAGATTACACACCGAGGGCAGGAAAGTAAGAAAGGTCTCAGAACTCATATAATTGTTGTCTCATGTGTCAACAAACATGTGATCTGAGGCTTTCTTATTTACTGCCCGAGGTTAGTATACTATTTTTCTCCTCGACGGAGGCGGCAAGTGGCGACTTCGTTTAGCGCAGCGGGACGAAAGTTGACGCTTTCTTTACTTTTCTTCTTCTTTCTTGACAGCATGAGCTGCTGTATCGCATAACAATTTATTACTCACGCTGTCTGTTACTATTGTTATGTTTATTAAATAGGCGCAAAAACGAATCTACCAAAAGTGAAACAACACTTCAAATCAACAGATTGTAATAAGAGGTACGCCACAAAGTATAACCGGTGTCGATACAGGTGGGACAATGTAGCAGCTCACACAGTCGACTAACTTCCAGCCGCATTGTGAAACGTCGCTCTACAAAGCAGTTGAGAAGTACTTTTATAAACTGCTCGAATGCAGATCGAAACTCGTTTTAACTTTGTACTGAATCCTACAACTTTTAAACAACTAATATTTTCTCCGCGTATTCAGGACATAGTATTGTGCACGTGTTTAATTATTCCACCAAAAAATGACAAAGGGGTAAAGTTTGGCGAGAACTTGTTTCGTAGAATGGAAAGGATTAAGATCTTTAAGTAAATGTCAAGTTTTTTAACGGTCCTTTCGACTTACCCACTACTTCTTGTGGTGCCATCCCTCACCTTACACTTTATGGAGACACTTTAGGGAAGTCAAGCAAGGGAATGCAGTTAGGTTCACGCACCCTTAGTATTTGACTACATAAAATTGTATCTTTAAAGTGCTAAAAAAGCGTTGAAAAATAAAACTACATTCACTTTTCAGTAATTATTTAGCTCAAATACTATTTAAATAACAGAAAGAACAATAAAGGAGATGTCTTTCAGCCCTATACTATGTAGTAATAGATACTCTTTTTTATACTGTATCTATACATAATGTCATGGGCAGTTTGTACAAAGTAAATAAAAATAAATAAATAACGCTCACAGGCACATACATTGTAATAATCCCAAGCAAGCACTATAGGCTGTTTATTATAGAAACCATACAACAACGGCACAAACATTATATAAACATCCATGACCGAACCGGGATTCGAACCCTGGTTTGGCAGTCCGGCGTGGTAACCATTACACCAACCGGGTCGTCAAGTGCGTATGGCTTAGCTTAGAAACTCTCCGCAATTCTTATAAATATCCAGCCATTTACGAAACCTTCAAAATGAACATTCTATCTACATCACAGACACAAGATCCACTACCCAAACATTCGGCAACATTTGAGAATCAGTCGTACTTTACGAGAGGGTACCGGGATATTAAACATTGCCCTCGGGGATTTAGTACTATTTTGAGTCAACGTATGAAGTCTTGTGAATCAAGATGATTTGACACTTGTGTCTGAGGAGTTAGGAGTAATGTCATGGGTTGTCTTTATATTATAGTATTAGGGGTTAGTATAGTAGAGGGAGAATGAAAGAGATTAAGTTGTTGGCTCTTTTTTGTCTTGTCTGGGTCATTAATTTCAAAGCTGTCATTATTGTCTTCCAATGTTGATAGGTTCATTTATTTCATTTATACCAATATACAGGGTGTAAACGAAATGCGTTACAAACTTTAAGAGCCGCTTCAGGCCATCAAACTACACAAAATTCACTATACAATTCGATCTGCCGTCCTATACATTTGTGTCGAGTCGGTGCTGTAGTTTTGTATTCGCGATTTCGAAGTTGGTTCCATATTGAAAGTTGTTCAGTTTGATGGTCTGAAGCACCCCATTAAGTATTACTAGGGTATTTTGTTACATCCTTTACAGGGTGTTAATTTAATTCATTACATAGGTATTGAACAGATTGGTGCCTTAAAACCATAAAACTGAACACCTTTCACAGAGGAGCAAACATCATAATAGAAACATTGCGAAAAAAATTTTGCTGTTCTATAATCTGTTCCATGGCTGTTCCATAGAAAACGTCAACGCCTACTTGACATGTATGGAACAACTGAATTCTTTCTTGCGATTTTACTCAAGCCATATGTTGTATGGAACAGCAGATTTTTTTCTCGCTTCGTCGAATGTTGGTTCCCTTAATGAAAGTGGTTCAGTTTGATGGTATGAAGCATCCTGAATAAATAAAAAAGAAAAAAAAATTCCTCGCCTTTTGCACCCTTCTCATTTTTGTTAAACATAGATTGTTATGTCGTATTTCGATCGTAAAATTAGCCAGATTATGATATGCCTTGGCGATATATCACGATGTGTCTTACAGAAAGTCTGGCGGATCGACGAGATCAACTTGGATATATTATATGTCAATATTGACAGTCAAAGCTACGAAAGCGTAGAAAAAAATTCCAACCAGTACAGGCCTCTAAACCCTATCTATATAAACGCACACAGACATAATTTGTATGACGCCTAACGCACACCAACCTAAGAAAGTTGGCCACTATTGTTTTATAGGGTAGAAACTTGGGGCTCGTTTGGCTTCTATAATCTACTGTGTGATGTTGCGAAGTGTTTAAGGTGGTTTCAGTCCATACAAAAGTTTGACGCACAATACGCGTAGACGGAATTAATAAAAGTAATAATTTATATGTGGAAAAATAGTTTAGAAAATCTAGATGCCGCGTAACGAATAACATTTGCAATTTATAATATAATTACGAAGATATAAAGCTTTTAAAATTTTGTATGAAAAACTTCAAAGCTTTATATCCTCGTAATTATTTTATAAATTGCAAATGTTATTCGTTACGCGGCATCTAGATATTCCAAACTATTTTTCCATATATTAATAGTTATATATATTACTACCGTTTACGCGTATTGTGCGTCAACGTTTTGTATAAAATGGACCCCTCTGCAACCACCTTAACTGGGAATATCGTAAAATAGTTGCATTTCACGCCGCTAGTGGCGCTGTCTCCGCGTGCGCGCAAGTTGGCGGCGTTACAACAAATTGAATAATATTGTATACAAGAACAAGAATAAGAATCATTTATTTGTGAAACATGAGTATACATTACAGTAAATGTCGGGTAAAGAATATTATGATAGGTTATTGGCGTGTCTTTAAATTGAAATTATTTTGACGTGCTCATAAATACGACTGAAGGAAGGGTTACAGTTTTATTGTATAGGCATTGTATAGGTAACATTATCGGTAATGTATCTGAAATTGTCATTGACAATTACTTTTCTTCTTCTCTCGTGACAGCATGAGCTGTATTGCATAAACGTAATGATTCCATTCTCTTTGGTATTGCATGACAATATACTGATGAATTGTCTTTTACTATTGTCATGTTTTAATTTTTTATAAACAAAATCAGTCAGCTGACTGTCCGATGTTACAAAACGACCTCAAACGCTCAAAAATAGTTTATTTCCAGTATTTCCGTGGTAGAAGATCCATCGTGGAACTAGAAAGGTATTTTTCCAAGTAGTTCCGCCCAAAGTTTTTGATGGAAGTAGGTCAATTAAGGAAATGCGTGCCCCTTGCATGATAACGGAAATAAGCAGGCAATATGTTTTCGAAGTCGATTAAAGTGAAGGCATTATGTGAACCTCAATGCTGGTAAATTTTGTTGCCGAACGATCAATAAATATAATTATAACTAATCTTGCTTCAGCCTGTGACTTACATTTGGATATTTCACATCATATCAGCCGATATAGTTCCGCAGCTGGATATATGCATCCCCCAAGGATAGCAAAAACGACCGGTTTTGCGTTACCCTCATCCAACGGGTTTCCACCACCTTTACCATATTTTAATATCAAAAATCTAAAATATAAAACAAAAAAAAACAGCGTGGACGATTACTAGTTATGTACTATTTCTTTTAAATACCTAATTAATTAATCACTACCTAAAAGTATTACTACACCTAGAAAGCGTTTCGAAAACAAAAGTAATTAATTTTAATAAAAATAAAAGTACGCGACTTTGAAACAGAGAGCCAATGATAGTTACCATCGTTTATTATAGGTTTAAAACATTTCTAATCCGACTTCTGTACTTTCCACAATAGTTTCAGAACAACATTTATCCTATTCAAGGCAGGTACAAATGCCAAGGTCAAGGTCAGCTAAGTGATTAAAAGCGAAACTAACCTTTAAAAGGTCATCGACTCAAAACCCCTGAGTATCGACAAGTCAGCGCGTCTCGTCTCGAATAGAAACTGAGATTTATTGCTCTCGCAAAACAAAAGCTCAAATAAATTACCCTAATAAACAATGTTAACTGTAGGTTTATTCAAATTCTAGTGTAACCAAGTAAGTGAATCTTATATAAAAGTGCAATATACGGGGTCCAACTTATTATGCTGACGTTTTTTAGGGGTTGATCAGACCATCAAAGTGAACATCTTTCTCTATGGGACCAACATCGACATCGCGTCCCATTCGTTTGGGTCGAGTAGGTTTGCAGTCTTGTATGGGATAGCAGATTTTATTTTGAAATTTCAACGTTTGTCTGATAGAGAAAGTTGTTCAGTTTGAAGGTCTTTAAAAATCATTCGATTGTGGGAGTGTCACGCATAGACATTTTTATTTCATTTTCTTTGAGCCGTCTCAGGCATTGATGGGACGTTGCCCGATATAAATTGTTTATGTATTGTGTTCATAAAGGCATGATGGGTTATTGACCTACTAAACAAATAGATAAATACAGCAATAAAATGGTCAAGTGCAAGTCAGACACGCGCACCGAGAGTTCAGCACCATAGCCGAGTCATTTTACGGAGTTTTGTTAGGAGGAGTGGGGAGTAATTATAAATAGGACTTTTAAACTGTAACCGGCACCTTTTAGTGACAAAAAGACTATCAGAAAACAAATTTAAAAAGACAGACAGGTTCTTACTGAATAATATTAATACGAATGCACGGATTTTAATTAGATTTGACCATATACATTATTTTTAATATAAATTATGTGCATTCAAATTTTAAAAATGAGGTATTTATCAGAAAAAAATACTAACTAATGTATTTTTCAAAGCCTTCTAAGTAAACAAAAATATTAACACCATGTTGGTAGTATGTAGAATAAGTACAGCCTTAAAAATGTGCAAAAAAATATTTACCATCTGGTTTTTTAGAACGAGATAAATACTAAATTTTAAATTTGGGAATATTGCTGACGTATTTTTGGTATATTTCTAAGCTCAAATTGGCTCTTAAATACTATACCGAAAAAAAAACATCAATTATTAATTACGCCTGGCTCAAACCGTAAAATGACTCGGCTACCACCCATAAACTTAATATTACTTTTTTTGTGGTACCACCACAATAGGGTATTACACCTTTTTTTTTAAAACTGTTTTAAAGTAATCCTAAAATCTCAATGAACCAGTAGAATTTAATTTTGTAACGCCGAAAAATGCTTTAAAATCTATTTTTTTACTTATGATTCTGAATTTTCGCGCGGAAACGCTAGTCGACGCCATGCTGTTTCTGCTCGTGATGTCACTCCGTTAGTAAACAATACGACTACAAAAGACCAAGTAACAAGATAATCTAGTTTGTGTTCTATCGGAGTGACGTCACGTCGGAATCCAATATGGCGAATGGCGTTTTAGACATTTGAAAAACAGATTAAAAAAGACGATTTTAAAAATTGAATTATAAAATGTACACTGCATAGTTATGAATAAATATCGACGTTTCTCGTTAAATTTTTTCGAAATCTAACATAAACATACATTTTTATATTTTTTCTTACACGGTGTAAAATACCCTATTATACTACCCTATTATATATTAAACCACTATTTACAAAAAAAAAATGTTTTTATTCAGTCAGCAGTGGAACCAAAGCACCCAGTCCGCCTTACACTTGGCCGGCTTTTATTATAATATAGAAGTCTCAAAAAGCTAGTACTTAATAATAATAATGGAAACGTTTTGAGCCGAGCTTAGGCATTAACTTTAGAGTAAGTTGAATATAAATGAATTAAGCTTTTAATGAGACCTGCAGTACCTACGAGACGACGCGACGTCTAAAGCTTGCTTAAGTTATTGCATTTTGTTTTCATGTTTACCTAATTAGTTTTAAACTCGCTTTGCTTGCGTTTTTAGGGTTCCGTACCCAAAATGTGCTAATGGGACCTTATTACTAATCCTGCGCCATCCATCCGTCTGTCCGTCCATCTAATCTTTTCAATCATAGTAGGCAGCAAGTTGAAATCTTCATAGAATATGGTGTAATTATGGCGAATTCTCTGTTAAAGAATATAAAAAGAAACAAAAAAGAAAAAATACAATGCACGAAAATAGTTTTTGTTTTTGCTCTAAATAGTACACAATGTGAAAAAGAGAATAGGCATTTTTAAAGGTAAGCATCCTTCGGCCTCGTCATCACTCAACATCAGGTGAGATACGGGGTCAAATGTTTACCTATCATACATACAAAAAAAATGGTTATAGATAGGTAGGTACATTCTAACCTTTAAACTTGGTATAATTATAGTTGTAAAAATTGGCTCAATGTGAGTCAAGCTCTTGCTAAGGATCCCGGAGATAACAATATTTGTTTGGTAAAAACTCAGACATAATAATTGTGTGATGGTACAGAACCCTCGGTGCGCGAGTCCGACTCGCACTTGGCCGGTTTTTTTTAACAAATTATAAAATATGAGTGGGTTTCAGAGATTTACACGATGCAAATTAGTCTAATTAAAGTACAAAATCTTATTTTATTAATAAGGCAAATCCCCGCAATCACTGTCTCATCACGAAATCTTTTAAACTATAAATCTTACAAACTTTGAGTTGCGCACGTACACACGGTGACACATCAAGCTATACAAAACCAACATAAGCTGGCCGCGTGACGTTATACGTTACTATTCCTACGGGCGGCCAGCTTATGTTGGGTTTGTATAGCTTGATGTGTCGCCTGTGTACCTATGTTTCTCTTAGATGCTTGCTAGGAAAGGCGGTGGAAGAATGTTTAAAGACTTTTTAAGCGACGCATCACAGGTGAAGCTTATAGGGGGTGCTCCAGAACATCAAACTGAACAACATTCACTATACAGGGTGTAAGGGTAAATGATAAATGAACTTTATTGTGTAAGGACTCAGGTGTAGGTGTACATTTGCAGGTGTTTTGGTAGTGATATGATTCACTAAAGCCTACTTTTGCACATGTATTTACACAAAGTCTACAATACAATTTTAAATTACAAATTATTACTAAGAATCAAATAAAAATAAATCAAAATCTAAACCAATACATTATAAAAGAAACAAAAATTTTAATTATAAATTACAATTAAAATTAGTATCCTATACATATTCACCTACAAAACCGTAAACCTTTGCATTACTTTAAGGAGTGATTGTTCCCATGATACTGAACAACTTTCCCTAAGAAACCTATAGGAAATTAGGAAAATGAATTTGAAGTTTCCATACTGAATGCAATCAGCTGATAGAACGTTTGTATGAAAAAATTAAAACCGCCTTCGAAAAAACTAAAAAGTTAAAAAATAATTTGCAGCGATGGCTTTTTCGTTCGCATCATAAGAACATTAATTTGTTTTATCGAAGTCGTTCTCAAGCCGGTACGATTCGCGACAGGGCTTGCATTAGTTTTTTGGCTTGGCTTGACACCGACTTCTATAAAACAAATTAATGTTCTTATGATGCGAACGAAAAAGTCATCGCTGCAACATAATTTTTTAACTTTTTAGTTTTTTTGAAGGCGGTTTTAATATTTTGTTTATTTCACAATTTTCAGTGGTAATTTAATTGGTTCAATGCAAGAGTAGTGCTTTAAATTAACAAACGCACTAGCCAAAACAACGATTTTTAAAAGTTCCCCTCGATTTCTCTAGGGTGCCATCATCAGATCGTGGTTTCCTTATCATGGTACCACTCTTGGAATATCTTCTTTCCAATAAAAAACGAATCATCAAAATCGGTTCATAAACGACGAAGTTATCCGCGAACACACATAAAAAAAATTACATATACGGTCGAATTGAGAAACCTCCTTTTTTAAAGTTTTTTACTTCCCCGGTTGGTTAGGACATTGCAGACTGAATCACCTGATAGTCTGAAAAGAAAAATGATTCTATGCTTCGGATGGCACGTTAAGCCGTTGGTCCCGGCTACTATCTCTAGTGGTAGTAGTCGTTACATAAAACCACGTCAGAGGCCGTAGGGCGGCCTGAAAATCTATAAGACCAGAGCTTGTTGCCAACAAACAACAAAAAGATGACACGACAAAAAGAAGAATAACATTTAAGTTTACACCTTTGGGTGAAGCCAAACGAGCGTAATTTTTTGAGTTGTGAGTCTCGTATTTTGAGTCCGTTTCATATAAAGGTTGAGGTCATAGACAATGCATTCCCGGATTTTATTTGAAACAGACTCAAAATACGCAACTCACAACTCACAAAATTACGCTCCTTTGACTTCACCGTTACATAGACCGATGATGATGATGATATGAAAACACTACAGATTCACAAATCTCCCCCACACGCATAAACATGGTTAACCATCCACGGATCTATTGTTATGATACAAAACACTTACTACACTCTGCACCTGAGCCTGTGGCACGGACTACCTGACCTGTAGACATCTAATAAAGAAAATAACATTGTGCAAGTTAAAAAAAATGGCTAGAGCGTGTCCTACTTGCCTATAATAGGGTTCCGTCGTCATTACATTAAGAGCTGATCATGATATAGCTTAGAAAACTTAAGGAGTCTTCAAAAATGAACAATAGCGCGATTTAATTTCGTTCAGTCCATCTATCGACAGCTGCCGACAGCGCCGCCGACAGCATTTTTGCGACACTAATAGTGCTACTAAATTTTCATTGAAAGCTATTATTTATAATAGAATAGTTCCATATTTTTTACTCAAGTATTTTAAAAGTAAGAGTTCTATTTTTGTATGGGCGCAAACCTGTCAGAACAAAAAAATATCAGCTGTCCCATACTAAACTGCAATACCTACTCGAATCAAATGTTTTATTTTGTATTCTGACAGGTTTGCGCCCCTAGTAAAAGTTGTTCAGTTTGATGGGTAGAGTATGTGGTTTAAAGGTCAGTGATACTTTTCCTTACACTCTGTATATCTCAAGATACAAGCATTTTAACGACTAAGTGTTTATGGTTGTTTTGTACCACGTTACAAGAGCTATCCAAATACATTTCAATGGATCTATAAAAAAAAAATTCCAACCACCTTTTCGTTGTATAGAGGTTCGCAAAAAATTTGTTATTCTGAACTACCATATTTATATTTTTGGTTTACTCTTATCTTCATGCTTAAGGGCCTATGTCGAAAAATAATTGAAGTGAAATGCGAGAGAAAGAGATGGGGCGGCGCGCCCGCCTGAAACGACGCAAGCGTAAAACAAACTTTATTTAATTGTGATTGTATTATTTGTGTAAGTTTAATTCTGCTCTAATCAAACATTATAAAATATCAATCTCTTTTTTTTAAATCAAGTCTCGTGTTTCTAATATTCACCGTTTAGAAAGACGGAGGCTAATTTGGCTTGTTTTTCTATCAAGAAAATGTGTCTTAATCGTGTTTTGGCTCTAATCAAAACTTCAATTATATATTCAATTTACACATATCCGCAAATCATACTCCTACTGTTAGTTCTTCATGATATATGACGCTTTGAAAAATCCTATTTTTTCACATATCTTCGATTTGATAGGTGCTATAATAAGCGCGTAATCGAGGCGAAGTATACAGGCAGAGACATACAGACAGAATGGACGAAAGTATAAGGGTTCCTGGTTTGACTACAAGACCCTAAAAAAATTCCGCAACTTCATGTATACCTTTTATCCCAAACAGATGTTAAATGTACATTTATGTTGGGTCATGTTTTACTAGTTTACCTGTTATATAACAATGTTATGAAGATGTTTGATGAAATGGTATCCGGTTGAGTGGTCATGTTTTACAAGTATACCTATTATATTACACACTATCTGGTCTTATCCTGGCCTTTGCCTTGTCTCTCGTCGCGTAGTTTAGCATGGTCATCATCATCATTCTCTTGCCCATTTCTTATTATTTGGGGTCGGCGCAATATGTCATCCTCTTCCAATCATCTCTCTTAGCCGTTATTTCCGTCACTACTGTCTTAGACATATCTTCTGTCACAAAATCCATCCATCTTTTCTTCGGCCTACCTCTCCTACCGCAGCCATGTGAATATAATAGATACCTATGTTGAACAATAATGTAGTAGATAGGTAAAATCTATTTTTTGTTAATGTCTCAGACATATAATTAATCTGTAATTTAATATACAAACTGATGTATAATGGTAAAAGATGTTACACTTAAGTATGATAATAATAATGTTTGTAAGTACCTATGACATGTGTAACACTGTCTGTTATCAATAAATTACGTCTATGTTCATCTGCGTTCATACTTAACACTCGTCTCGTAACATGACACTCGTCTCTCCGCATTAAATTATTGTATGGACAGGTATTGTATGTTATTCTTGTGCTGATATAAGCCTACCACCACTTGTCATATCATTCTATTCTGAAACCTTCAATATGTCTTGGTGGAACTGCACGCTTTATGGTGAGTAGTTTTAGCAAGGTTTCTGAGCACCCAGCAAGGGATTATGATCGTTATCTATTTATCTATACTCAGTTCCGTGACTGACTGGCGGAATGACTGCATGACCGGAAATGCACAGCCTAAAATGCTGAAGATAAAAACTTGAAATTTGGAATACATAATTATCGCAGAGTATTATAATTACTAACGTAAATTTTATTCTGCAGAGAGGACACAGGAGTGCTTATAAGAAATAAATTTTAGAAAATTTACCCGTTATGGGGTACAACGCGGTTCAAAATTCACGCGGACAAAGTCGCGGGCAAAAGCTAGTTTATGTACCTAGCTATATGCCGGCTTGATAGCCAGGAGGGCGATAGCGCTAATTTAAAACATCCAAAATCCATTTTCAGTTATAGTCACATTACAATCCAATTAGATTTCCGTATCGCATTAAACTTGACTTATTTACTATGTGACTGACAACTTTTAACGTCTGAGCGATCTGTCAAAACGGCTCTAACTGCTGTCAAATGAATAGCGCAATACCAGTTGTGTTAAAATATGTAGTTCGCACGCGTTCCAAGCGCAGTTCAGTTGAGATTTATTTAGCGCGATTACTCTCCAGGTAAAATGACGTCATTGACAGCTAAAAAAAATGTTTGCCAAATTTCCCAATCTATAACAAATGTGCACGGCCAATATCTAAAAGTAACTAAAACGTGTCCTAAATATATTTAGAAAGTACGACCTAAAAAACTTGCCCCTAAAATTGAGATAAAATATAACAAAAGAAGTGGTTTAACAAAACAGAACATAATGTCCGCAGACGAGACCAGACGCGTCGCACGTGCGACACGACGAAGCAACACGACACGACACATCGGGCACATAAAGTGAGCCACCGTTTATTCGCCCCGGGATTACGCAAAACTTGTCAAATAAAATTGAACGTGTTTCGAATAACAACTGAGGACGTGAGACCCAAATTAGGCGGTTGTTTTCGTTTCGGACTTTCCATTGTACTTATTCTGTTTTTTATTTAAGAAATTACTTTGTTATTTCATTTATTTTTTTCTTTGTTTAGTTAAATTGCGAGCGACAAAAACGTGTGGGTACTTGAGATAATAAAGGGTGGGCCAACAAAATATACAGGTTGTTAATTTAAATGCGTTACATTCTTTAGTGGTTGATTCGCAGTATCAAACTGAACTCAACTCTTTTTATTCAACATAATATTATTAAGATAGCTTTTTAGCATCATTTTTTCGACTCTACCATCGCGTAAGGAAAGGTTCCATTATAAAGAAAATGCAAACAGAAACTTATTTATAGAGGTTTTGCTTAACATGGGACTTAAAGTTTTTAATATCCTCCGGTATCTTATTATAATAGCTCATACAGTGCCTCATAAAAGATGTGTTAACATTACTGAGCCGAAATGTAGGAATACTGATTTATCTTTACAATACAATACAATTCAATACAATACAATACAATACAATACAAAATATTTTATTTATTCTCTCACACAGGCAATGAATACAGTGACAAGATCTTATAGTAATTTTTATTCTCTTATTCAAGATTTTTTATTTCTTGTATTGTAATTTATCTCTCTCTGCTGTCGCATAAATTCGAATCAGTGCTGCAGTTTTGTATGAAATAGCAATTTTTTTTCGCGATTTCGATGTTAGCTCCAAGTGAAAATTGTTCAGTTTGATGGTCTGAAACAACCCCTTGAGTATTACTAGGGTGTTTTCTCGCACCCTGTATATCCGGAACAATTTTCATTATTGGAATTGTATGGAGCACGTTAGAGCCCATATCCTCTTAATCAGGTACCTACTTGTAACTAAGTTTCAGGCCACACTGAAAGGACACGACCCTGGGTTTATGTACGAAACAACTATAATGATAAACCAAATGATAAATGAGTCAAAAGCTTTATCATTAGGCAACGTAATCAAATTATTAATTCAACCGTCCCTGTAATCATGTTTGACGTAATTAATTAATAATCGATAGCAATTTGCCGCGATGATAATTGTTTTAATCAGAGCATACAGGTTGCAACTTAATATACTGACGGTTTTAAACCTTAGGATCAGACCATCAAACTGAACCACATTCTATATTCGATCAAAATCGTAAAAACTGCTGTCCCATATATTAAAAAAATAATAAAAATTATTTATTTCAGATTATTAATTTTTTTTGGTTCGAGTAGCCGCGTTAACATTTTCTATGGAAAACCAGATTTTTTTCGCGATTTCAATGTTCGCTCTAAAGTGAAAGTTGTTTAGTTTGATGGTCTGAAGTACCCTGTTCATTATGTAATGCATTAAATTTATTTTCCACCCTGTATATTAAATATTCATACCATAATTATATTTTTTAATTTATTTATGAGACGTTTGGTTTATAATGTATTTTTTTGGGTTCCAGCGTTAACCTTTTACGAAGCCTGATACGTTGTTCGTCTGTCCGTATCTTTTGAACCGTAATAGTAACTGCCTCCGTGGTCTAATGGTTAAGAGCATTAACATTATTCTCGACACGGAGGTCGTGGGTTCGATTTCCACAGGGGACACCTAGTGAAATGTCACTTTGTGCGTTTTTCCCCAGTTGGTTAGGACATTGCAGGGTGAATCGCCTAATTGTCTGAAAAGAAAAATGATTCCGTGCTTCGGATGGCACGTTAAGCCGTTGAGCCCGGCTACTATCTCTGGTGATAGTAGTCGTTACATAAAAACCACGTCAGAGGCCGTAAGGCGTTCGAAAAAAACTGTGACACCAGAGCTCTGCCCACACGATAAGAAAGAAGACCGTAATAGTTCGAGTTAGGCGGTTTTCATTTTTACAGAATATGCGCGTTATTATTGCCGATTGGGTAATAAATTATAAATTAAGGTTCCTTGTTGACTATGGAACCCTAAAAACCGGCTAAATAAAAATGTCAGATTCCCGAAACCATTTTTTTATACACATTTTGTACGGAAGCCTCGGTACACGAGTCCGAGTCGCACTTTAGTATTTGTAGATGTGGGGATTTATTATTAGTGTCTAGATTTAAACAGGGTGTAAAATTAAATGCGGCACTTACATAAAGGGTTGATTCTGACCATCAAACTGAACAAGTTTCTCTATGGGACCAATATCGAAATCGCGAAAAAAAATACGCTGTCCCATACATTTGAGTCGAGTAGTTATGTTTGCAGTTTTGTACGGGACAGCGGATTTTTTATGCGATTTCAGTGTTGGTCCCATAGCTAAAGTTGTTCTGTTTGATGTCTGAAGCACCTCTTTAAGTAAGTGTCCCTTTCAATTTTACACCCTGTATAAGAATTTATATCTATCTAAACTATTATAAAACTGTAACAGGAAGTTTGTCTGTACATTGAAGATATTAACAAAAAAAAAGTTACGATTTGGTTTTTAGGTGTACCTGATTCCATTTCACCAATTTTTGGATATTTTGTCTGTCTGTTTGTTTGTGTGTTTGTTTGGGTGTTTGTTTGTTTGTTTGTTTGAACGAGTAACACGCAAAAACTACTGAACCGATTTTGATGAAACTTTTTTTGTTTGATAGCTTATGATCTGATTTAAAATCTGGTATATAATTTGTGCGGATGAAGTCGCGGGTTAACGCTCGTATTATATAAAATTGTGCCCAAAATAACACTTCCTGGACAAAATAAAGTTTTGAATAAAACGGTACCTACTGAATGGTTTTCAGAGCGTTTACCAGGACCTATGAAGCGTATCTACATGGTTATGTAATAGTAAAGAGAACTCTCTCTAGAATTCAATAGCTTCTGGCATCGTACCAAGTTGATTGAACTAACATATAACGTGATCTGAACCTTATTATTTATTGTTATAGGTTTCAAAATGTTATAAATATTTTAAGCACAAAATTTTTTTGGTTACCTATAGATAATGCCTTTAGAATATAGTATTAGTTAAGCTAAAATGAAATCAATACACTTTGTACTGAGTAATTTCTTAATCCACTTTCCTAATTTTCAGGGGTAGTTCAGACCAACAAACTAAATAACTTTTACTATGGGAGCAAATATGAAATCGCAAAAAAAACTGCTGTTCGATGCATTTGAGTCTAGTCACCATTGACGTTTTCTATGGAACAACCGATTTTTTTTGCGATTTCAATATAGTTTTCGTAATAAAATTTGTTTAGTTTGATGGTCTTAAGCACTCCCAAAAGTATGTAGCGCATTTATGTTAAAAACCTGTATGATGTGGTGTTGAGTAAAGCCACTTCAAGCAAATTAGTTATTCCTTTGAATAAAATAAAATAGCGAAAGATACGGAACTAGCTTCTAGCGCATGGACCGCATAAATTGAGCTCCCGTCGCCTAATTTGACTCAGTCGCAATACGAGCGGCATTCGAATGACACGCGTGCATGATTGAGATTACGGCGATGCATTGTCTTGCCTGCAAGCCACCTGTTCGCGTAATTCAGTCTCTTTAATTGTTGATGTATAATATTAATTAATTGAATCAGGCGTTACTTTGCGGAAATCCATGACTAATATGTAGATGACACGATTGTATCATTGTTGATTGTTGTATGGTTGTGTTGTTGTTGTTGTGTTGTTGTGTGATTGTATGGTTGTATTGTGTTGTGTGTTGTTTGGACTCGGTGTCGGACGCTCGGCGGAGTAACAACTCTGTCTCGAACGTTCGTCGGTCTAACTCCTGAGGATGCTCCTTGATGGAGCGAAACACGTGTAGAGTAGAAATTATTTGGTGGGCAGGTTGTGTTGCATGACGTAATACAACTTTGTCTACTAGGTACTTAGAAGCGGAGGTCTTGATACAATCGTGTCATCTACATATTAGTATAATATTAACATTCGTTTGTGTGGGTAAATGTATCTGTGGTAGAAACAGTTCAATTTTTCGTGTACGTAATGTAAGACTTGAACGTAACGTATCTTCCGCTATTTTAAGTTAATCAAAGAGTTATTCTGTATGAACATGCTGAAAACATTACTTAAGTAAGGTGTTGAAACAAAACAATATTTAGTTAAAGAATGAGAGCGCCGAGCGGCTTCATTTGCATTCGTCTTTTGTTTATCTTCATCAGTCCACAGAACTGTTGCGGAGGGAATACTAATAGCTGTTAGTCTGATGACTGGTGCATTATAATATTATTTATACTGACGTTTTGTTCTTTTAAAGAGCTGTATCCAAGACTATTTATTTAAGGGGATATTCCCATTGGTGCACTCTATAAGTCAATCATTTTTTTAGACACGATCTAGAAACCAATATCTGTGCTTTAGATTTTGTAAAGCACAAAAAAAAATATCCTGATAAAGCGCTTCACAAAACGGAGTTCCATCCTAGTCAAAACATTTAGTATATAACGACAAAAATGGTGTTATCACAATCTAGAAACCAATATCTGTATCGGTACTCTGTCAGATTTCCGTTAAAATATATAGTTTCAAAGTTGTCGTGGCTCAAAATTTTCCATATAAATCTTAAATTAATCCTAGCATTGAAACTGTATCTATTAGTATACAGGGACAGCCCTTCGCAGACTGAAACGGTTAACTCAGACCATCAATCATCAAACTGAACAACATTCACTATGGAACAAAAATCGTCTGTTTCATACAAAACTGCTGTACCTACCGGACTCAAATGTATGGGACATGCTTATTTATAACCAGGGTTACAAAAGATTTTTATTTAAACAAACAAGACAATAAGCAGTAAAGAAACGTGATCCAATTACTTAATTAATAGCTTACTGAGACGTTTTCTAAACAATGTCGTTATAATTAAATATGCTTAGTTCTAGAAGACAATGTTCAGTCTTATAAGTTACCTACTAGTTTACCCGCGACTTCGTCCGCACAATAAGCTATAAAACAAAAATAGTTTCATCAATAGTTGCCTAAATACTCATTCGAAATTCTAAAAAGTTAAGTACAGTCTACGTAAACCTAGGAAGCAAGCATACACTGCGAAAAAAAACATAATTACCTGCCTGAGCTATTGACATCAGTTACAACTGTAAAACTTATTGCAAATTAAATGTACAATGTACTTGTTAATTAATGCACCGCCATAAGTTATCGAAAATCAAAACATTTGCCATACAAATTATTTATTGTAAACCTTCTTATCTTAATTAGTTCCCTTTGTGATTCTGAATGGTTATTCATACGAGATCTGTTCTGAATATACTACGTTAGAAGGAAATAAAAATTACTCTTCGATTGTTGAAGGTGGACAAACCCTTCAAATATAGATCCTTACGTCGTTACAACGGTAACAACTTGGCAATAAAGAGTATAAAACGATGTCAGCCGAAACTAAATATTTTAGTATAAATTGTAGATCGATCTTCCCAGGTTATATTTCATTCTGACGTTCTTATAAAAAAAATGGCGCCCGCAATTTTAGTCTACTCTTTTATGTCTCACTATAGCTTACAAAGTCTCAATATATAAATAAATAAATATCTTGGACATTGTCACACAAATTATCTAGTCACATTTAAAGTACCTGGACTTGTATTATGATGACTAGACAACGATATAGAATACATATATAGATACAAACATCCATGACTCGGGTACAAATATTAATATTCATCATATAAATATTTGTCCCTTACGGGATTCGAACCCGCGACCCTCGGCACAGCAGGCAGGTTCACTACAGACTGTGCTACCGGGCCGTCAAATATATGCTTACAAAGATAATTTGGTAATGGTAGCAATGTTTCTGACCACCCGGAAATGGTCTTTATAAACTAAAAACAATAGCAAATTAAGTGACAAAACAAGAGAGCCTTTGAGAATTAAGCTCCACTGTTACCGAGTTACAATCTTTGTCTGTGCAATTTGAGTCTCGTCAAAAATGCGAGTTGTAACTGATTTAGTTTCGTACGTAATCCCGAGTACCGTGTCCAGACTATCACAACGTCAAAGGAAAAATTTACACTGAAAATGCCAGCTGAAAAGTTTGAAAACTACTTCATTGTATTTTTTGTCAGTACAATGAAACAGTTTGATCAAAATTGCTTGGATCTTTAAAAGAGCATGAAAATGGAGTCATTATCTCATTTTGGTTCATAATTGTTTAAAGAACAAATGAAAATTTTCCTTTTTTATCTAGTTTTAAAACTTTGTACGGCAACTTTGGTGCATATTAGGGCGGGATGCATCGGGCGTGCCGCAGTGCAAAAATTCGCCCAAATCGCTTCTTAATTTATATGAGCTATACTAAGTCGCTGGGGTGGAGCGGGTCGCATATTTGCGCTACGGATTTCTGCTAGAGCGATATAGCCCTTCGTAGTGTCATAGCGTGATTATAATAATTATTGTGGTTCCGCTCAGCAATCGCGGCGGCTGGACTATGCTCGCGGTGGCGGGACTATGCTCGCGGCGGCGGGACTATGTTTGTAGTTTTTCCCAGTTTTACATACGATGCGATGCGACGTCACAGCGAGAATATCGCGGCAGTGTGTAGGATCGCGCGCGTCCTCTTACAAAATGTACTCGAATGTAAATGAATTAAATATCGCAAAATGGGTCCTTAGGGTAGAACTTCATCTAAAATCACAAATCATCTCAAAAATGCGATTCCGTGCTGCCCTTAGAGGTTCAACCTTTGATTAAATTAAAATAGCAGAAGATAGGTAACGTTCTTGCATTTCGCACTCGAAAAATGGACCTACATTTCAAGTACTTACGAGTGTAAAGTAGTGCCGTGTGATTTGCTTTATTCTATTTGAATGATTTGTACATTTAAAGCACGCTAAGGCATTGTGGTATCACGCCTAAAATAAAAAAAAGTATCTCAATCACGCAATGCCGCTCTAAGTAAATTAGGCGACGGGGGCTCAATTTATGTGGTCCATGCGCTATAGGCTAGTCACCTATCTTGCTATTTTAATTTAATCACAAGGTTCAACCCTTATTTCCTCAACCCCTCAACATTTTTCCGAACATTAAAGTATTCTCGAAACAATTGACAAAAGCCCACCTTAATGAGTCAATGTTAATGAACGCAATAAAGCCATCTTTGATAAATTGTCGTCGTGCGCTTGGCATGCGTAATGACAATATTGGGCCGATGGCAAATACAGGGTGTTCCTATATTTAAATCTATATAAACGAAAGAATGTTCTTATTGACTTGAAATCAACTGTTTGATTGACCCACTTGAAAATATGTTTTTTATATGTAATAAATAGCTTTTATTTGTGACTTTATCCGCGTGAAATTGGAATATAGAAAATAATTTCTTAGTGCACCCTTACATCCTCCGTAGTTGGATCATGTTTCTATCTTCAGCGGTTTAAGCTGTGCGTTGTTTGTGAGTCAGTCACGGGACTATTTTATTTATATGTATGTATATGTATGTTTCTCATAACATTAAATGATGTGAAATCTTCTCCTTCTTCTTCTTATCGTGTGGGCAGAGCCCTGGTGTCAGAGTTGAAAAAAGAAGAATGGTGTCAGATTTGAAGTAATTACTCAACTTATTAATCATATTGCTTGCGTGCAATACTTATCGATACCTACATAATAAATATCTTGGACATTATACATGGTGAAATTGATATCATTAGCATCCTTTAAAACTAAGAGTCTACCCATCAAACAGAACAACTTTTGCTGTTGGAGCAAACCAATCGGAGCACAAAAATAATTTGCTAACATTTTAGTCGAGTCGGCACAGCACGACACTGCAGTTTGGTATAGAAAATCATTTTTTTTTTTGCTCCGCTCTGTTTGCTTCCATAGTAAGAGTTGTTCAGTTTGAGGGGTAGACTCTTAGTTTAAAAGGATGCTAATGATATCAATTTCACCCTGTATAAATATCTGCTACCAACTATATATACAATATACAACACATTATTCATCCTTTTATAGATGAAAGAGTCGCTGAAGATAAAAAGATAAAATATTGTAAATATTTACAAACTTGATTTGATAACGACTCAACTCAAGTACCTACCTAAGCAAAAAAAGTATTGCCCCTCTTTTTATTACATTGCATGTGATTGCATTATATTTTACATTAAGATTTTCGAATAAGTAAAATTTAAATTAAATAATTTACTTTGAAAAATAGCTCTGCTTTAAGTGCGATCAATTATTTAAAACAATTTAAAATATGTTTTTGTACGCTGATTATTTGTAGACGCAAGTGAACAACGAGCTGACAGCCGTATTTTAACTTTGGTTATTGTGTCCAAAGTCCATAGTAGAATATAGACCAGAGTAGAATGTAGACCATAGTAAAATGTAGACCATAACAAAATATAGATCATAGTAACACGTAGACTATAGTAGATTGTAACCATAGTTAAATGTAGACCATAGCAGAATATAGATCATACTAGAATGTAGACCATAACGAAATATAAATCATAGTAACACGTAGACTATAGTAGATTGTAACCATAGTTAAATGTAGACCATAGCAGAATGTAGATCATAGTAGAATGTAGACTATAATAAAATATAGATCATAGTAACACGTAGACTATAGTAAATTGTAACCATAGTTAAATGTAGACCATAGCAGAATATAGATCATACTAGAATGTAGACCATAATAAAATATAGATCATAGTAACACGTAGACTATAGTAGATTGTAACCATAGTTAAATGTAGACCATAGCAGAATGTAGATCATAGTAGAATGTAGACCATAACAAAATATAGATCATAGTAACACGTAGACTATAGTAGATTGTAACCATAGTTAAATGTAGACCATAGCAGAATGTAGATCATAGTAGAATGTAGACCACAGTAGTATGTAGAGCATAGTAAAATGTAGATCATAGTAAAATTTGTAGACCACAGTATAATGTAGTCCATAGTAGAATGTAAAACATAGTAAAATGTATACCATAGTAAAATGTAGAACATAGTAAAATGTAGACCACAGTAGAATGTAGGTCATAGTAGAATGAAGACCACAGTACATTGTAGACCATAGTAGAATGTAGACTATAATAGCATGAAGACCACAGCACAATGTAGACCATACTAAAATGTAGACCATAGTAGAATGTAGACTATAATATAATATAGACCATAGTAGAATGGAGACCGCAATACAATGTAGACCTTAGTAGAATGTAGATCAGGGATCTCGAAACTTTTTAGCGTAAGGGCCTCACTGACGTCTCCACTAGCTCTAGGGCCAAGACCTAGCCCATCGGCCCTGGGCTCATCGTACTAACATAATAATTTTCACAGCTGACACACAATTTCATTGATCATAATACAATTACGATTCTTTTTTTAAATTTATTATGTGAATCAACTATATAATATTACATAGGTACTGCAGTTAATAACTTGTTCAATTTCATTATGTAATTCAACAGGCTTCTATTTCCGGATCGGTAAAAAAATCATCCGGTATAATATGGCTTCTTAATATGCTGGCGGGTTTTTAAGAGGATGATAAGACCAACAAACTGAACAACTTTATCGAAAGGAACGTCGAAATAATTAAACATGACAAAAAATCAATTGTTTCATGCAAAATTACAATCCTACTCGTATGGGACGGCAGGTTTTTTTTTTGGGACCTTTTGGTCACATAGAGAAAGTTGTTCAGTTCCCCCTTGAATTTGGATAATACCTTTTCCAGATTCCTGAGTTCCTTGTAAACTATACTACATTTACCTGTAGGCATATACACCTGCCTTGTAAAATAAATGAGTGTAATGATCCACGTTCGTGACTTTAGTGTTTAATCAAACTTGATTACTTAAATACGTGCCCTTATATTTCAACGTTAAGCAAATTAATATTTCGAAAAAGAGATTAATTATTTAAATTATGAAGACGATTCAATTGTGTTTTTAACTGTGCGAATGGTTCTATATCAACAGCACCCGACTGTAGTTCAAAGCTGCAGTCTAAAACAGCCGTAGATACGCGATACCGCTATTAGCCCAGTCATTTTACGGAGTTTTGTTAGGAGGGTTGGGGAGTAATTATGAATCGGACTTTTTAACTGTAACCGGCATCATTTAGTGACAAAAAGACTATCGGAAAACGTATTAAAAAAAATTCCCCACGCAACATAGAAATCTAAATTGTATCTCCAAGAAGGTTTTTAACTTAATAATAGTTATATCCATGCACTCATTTTAATTAGAATTAACAATATAAATTATTTTTGAGCAATAAAATAGATATTAAAATTTTAAAAATGCGATATTTAATAGAAAACACTGATGTATTTTTCAAAGCCTTCTAAGTAGACAAAAATATTAACACCATGTTTGAAGTATGTATAATGGTAAATCCTTAAAAATGTGCAAAAAAAAATTTACTATTAGTTTTTTTAGAACGAGATAAATGCTAAATTTCAAATTTGGGGCTGTTGCTGCCATAATATTTTTTTTAATTTTGGTACATTTCTAAGCTCAAATCGGCTCTTTAATACTATACCGAAAAAAAATATCAATTATTAATTAGTCCCGGCTCAAACCGGAAGTTGACTGGGCTATATATCACGCTGCCATGCTACGTCCTCTGGGGCAGAAATGTTTGGACCCCCCATACAAAAGTGCGTATCATCCGATGTATTTTCTATGGAAGATCCAAAAAATGGTTTCATTTTTCAACACAATTAGGGAAAGTTGTTCAGCTTGGTGTATAGTTTCTATCTTCAGGGTGTATTGCACCAGTCCTCCATGCGTGCCCATTGCGGATTGGTGGACATATGCATCAGAATTTCATCTTTAGCGTATGCAGGTTTCCTTCACCGTTTGAGAGCAGTCGGTATTAGGACTACGTACATAAGTTAGAAAAACTCATTAGTACATGGCTTATGGGGGTCCGGGTTCGAATCCGCACGGACAACATGCAATATACCAATGAGTTCTTCCAAATTATGTACGTAATACCAACTGCTCTCGAATGGTGAAGGATAACATCGTGAGGAAACCTGCATACACTCTTCTTCTTATCATGTGGGCAGAGCCCTTTTGTCAGAGTTTCTTCAGGCCGCCGTTTTTTACACTGTAGAACAAATTCTAATGTGTATCCAACCCGCATTGGACACGCGTGGTGGACTAACGCCCATACACCCTCCCTGGGGGTAGGCATGTGCCCTGCAGTGGGACTTTTATAGGCTGATGATAATGCTGATGACGTGGCATATATCGTTCGTTTGGATTCGAACCCGGACCCTTGCTTGTGATTGAGATACCATATCAGTCCGCAACGTACCACCGACGCTCTAGTTTATAACTTACCTAAATGAAATAAACCAGAATTATAAAATAAGAACGTTATACCTAGGTATTATAACGAGATGATGAATAGGTAATTAAGTTTACCAGTAACAATGGAACACTGTAAGATAAAATGTAAGAGTAAAGGTAGCTAAATTCTCGGTACAAAATATTGCTGGTCTGGGAACAAGAAAGATTATTATTTTTTGCTTACAATTTCATAACTAATCTTTTGTTCAGTGTTTGATGAGTATTTCGAGAATAATCTATTATTATAATGTTTTAATTATATAATCTACACTATTATAAAACTGTAACAGGAAGTTTGTCTGTACATAGAAGATAATAAACAAAAAAAATTTTTGGATTTTTTGTCTGTCTGTTTGTTTGTGTGTTTGTTTGTTTGTTTGTTTGAACGAGTATCACGCAAAAATTACTGAACCGATTTTGATGAAACTTTTTTTGTTTGATAGCTTATGATCTGACTTAAAATCTGGTATATAATTTGTGCGGACGAAGTCGCGGGTTAACGCTCGTATTACCTAATTTTATGTTAGGATACAGCCCTGCAGACGGACGGATGGACAACGTAGGTTTATTAATAGGGTCCCTTTATTTATTAAATAATAATAATTTTTTTTTTTTTATTGGTGTAAGGTTATTATTGATTATTTTCACTCGTTTTCTGTATTTATTGTGTTTTTATGTTTAACGAGTTGTGTTTTGTACAGGGTATATCAAAACTCCCTTGTAATACGTAAGGGGGTGCTTCAGACAATGAGACTGAAAAACTTTCACTATGGATCCAACACAAAGAAAAAATAAAAAAAAAATTGAGTAGAGCAGGTACTACAGTTTTGTATGAAACAGCTGATTTTTATTTCACGATTTCGGAGTTGGCTCCATAGTCAAAGTTGTCCAGTTTGATGATCTGAAGCACCCCTTTTTATTACCAGGGTGTATTGTTACACCCTGTTTTAAAAAAGTACTTTATATTAACATAACATAATAAAACATAAAAATAATCTTTAAAAAGAAATTTTTGTTTTGTTTATATAATTTCAGTAGTCTAAGCGTACGAAGTCGCGGCCGCTACTAGTATTGGAATAAAACCCAGTCCACACACAACACACACACACGCACCAAAGGTACGGTTACCTTTGAAATTGGATCATATGTACCGTCGCTGAGCCGGAAAATGTTCGCGTCCAGCCTTTTCAGAGAGCTTTCCTTGCTCGAGGAATGCGCACAAATTGAACTACACCTCATTTAAAAATATGTTTCGCTATTTTTCCGTCGTCGTCAGTGCTGCGAGGAATTTCTCTTGAAAATTTACGGATGATGGGATGAAATTGTGTTAGTTGTGAATATGTTTGTTTTCTTTTACTGTTGGTGATACAAATGTAATGTACACTATGTTGTTTTAAAGAATTATTATGATATCAGCCGTCGCTGTCCCATTGTTGGGCAAATGCCTCCCTCCGTTCTCTCCATGCGTCTCGGTTTTGCGCTTCGTTAGGCCAGTTCTTCAAGAAGCCATCGATTTCACTGCCCACTTCTTCTGGGTCTGCCTCAACGCTGATTTCGTTTTACTGGGGACCAGTTGGTAGTAGTTTTGACCCATAGGTCATCAGGCATGCGGCAGACTGTTTTAAAGAAAATAGTCGTAATTTCGAGGGTGGTTTGTCTTGGTGGGCACCAAGGGTATCGAGGGTACCGTACCAAATTCATGAACAAAAAATAATAATATAGTAATAATATAGTACGACTGGTCCTGCATTGCCTTTATCTAAAACCGCCTTCTTCACCATGAGTGCGATTTTTGAATCTCATACGTTAAACTCAGCATTTTAAAATGTATGGTGATACGCATCTTTCTACTGCTGATTTGACTTTCAAAAATCGCACTCCTGAAGTTTGATTTTTGAATGTCAAATCAGCAGTAGAAAGATGCATATCTCCGTAGTAATTTTGACATGTTCAACTACTGAGCTCACCGAATGAGTTTCAAAAATCGCACTCCAAGTCATCAATCCACCGTGTAGGTGGCCTAACCTCGCTGCGCTTTCCGATACGCGGTCAATGCTCGAAAACTCTTCGACCCCATCGGCCAAAGTTATGATTGATTGAATGAATTTGATATATGTCACAGCTCACAAACGACTGAAACTTTTTCATAAACACAGTAAACTAATTCCGGTTTAACGATCAAGAGTTAATTTAGTATCGCACTCTCCCAGTATCCGTGCGAAAATTTTAATTAAACCTCCAACTTTGAACAAATTTCGAAATCAATTCCCCGATACGGGCGACCGCAAATTGGGAACGTTGCGCGGTCTATACTCAAACACGCTGTATCACTTTTTTACTTCCCATTTTTTCCGCATTACCTCAGAGTTAACAAGTGGTAGGTACTGTTCCGGCTTTTTGGGGGGGAATTTTACGCGTTTTTTCGCCACGGCGGGCGTCCGTTTAATACTGGAAACGAGTGAATTTTTGCGGCTAACTACGACAGCCATTTTTTGCTTGGTGAAATAAAAAGAGACGCTATTTTACGCGGCACGCTCTGGGCTCGTCGGATGTTTATTCAGTTCGTTTTTGGGGGGAAAATGGTGCAAGGGCAGCCGGCGTGAAAAGAGCTAAGTTTGAATGCAGTCGGAACAGCTTTGTATGGATTATTTTGTATCTGGTTGAATTCACGTAACGCGTTAGAACTTCCCTGGGGGAATTAATCTAAGCCTTGTACATTACAAAGTACAAAACATATTGCACATTACAATGTACTTTACATTTGTAATGATTAACGTCCGAGTATATTTCAGCAACGTGCAGATAAACACTTTATCAATACGAAATATTTATCTTTATGAAATGACTAAAATAAAAACTGGTCAAGTGCGAGTTGGGCTACTCGCGCACCAAGGGTTCCGTACCACAACAGACAACACCACACACCATAGTATAAACTTACAAAAAAAATCTCTGGGACCTTATAGCAAGAGACCAATTCACACTTGGCCGGTTTTTTCTTTGTTATACTGTAGAGTTTGTTCTATAATCACATCAAGTTTAGCGCTTGAATTGTATTACCGTTTTTTTGATAGAGCAAGAAGAAAAAAACGTTGATAAAATCTAGTTTCTTGAAGACACCCCTTTTTATTATTATTTGGTTATAAGGGCTTGGTCAATGACCAAATAGCTACTGCGACCTAGATAGATCTATTGTAGCTGTCACCCTAGACCTAAAGGTCATTTCCTAGGCCCACGGACTTCATGAACCATGTTATGCTTTTGGAGGGGAGGTCCCTAATGTCAGTAGGTGTTATTATGTATCCACCTAGATGGCGACTCCTGCTGTGAATGAGCACTTCGCATTCGCAGAGGAGATGACACCCCTTAATTTTATCTTTTTGAAATTTTTATGATTTGTTAGAAAATCTGCCGTAAATTGGCTGCATTTTTTTGGCAATTTCAACTATCTAGCTATTACGGTTCAAAAGTTACAGTCCTAAATAGGTAGGACAGACAGACGGACGGACGGACGGACGGAAAACGTAGGCTTAGTAATAGGGTCCCGTTTTCACCCTTTGGGTACGGAACCTTAAAAAGATAATTTTAACGTCTAGTGTACATTAGATTTTACATTATACTTGAGTATTCACCTCTATGTTAGGCGGAAGTCTATTTCTGCTATAGCAGTGCTCTTTGCAATATTCTGGAAGTAAACCCTAACGTACTCAGCTAATATAGTAGTTCAAATCAGAGAGGTTTATCGGACGGTTCCTTATTTAGTTTTTTTCCTGAACCCTAAGAACTTTGTGAAGGTAGTAAAGGATCAAAAGTCAGTAAGTTACTTACTGAGAGAACCCAACTCAATCAGAACGTCGTGGGGTCAAGGTAAACCCTTACACCTATAAAATATAAATAGCACAAGCGCCCGTGTTTCAACACTTTTACCTTCGATACGTGATCGAAATATGTGAGTGAACTATTAAAATTTCTTCCTAAACCTCCCTTTATTTATATTAGTCGACAATTTATTATCGTGGTACTTATTAAGATAAGTGTTAAAATTTGTTTTTGCATCGGACATACACAATCACAAATACAATACAAATTTATTTATTGAAATTTTACCTAGAATTGCAAAATATCTGTATCTGTGTTTGTTTATTTGTTTGTTTGTTTGAACGAGTATCACGCAAGAACTACTGAACCGATTTTGATGAAACTTTTTTTGTTTGATAGCTTATGATCTGACTTAAAATCTGGTATATAATTTATCTCGCTACGTTGACGGGAGCCGGAGATATAAACATATAACCGCAAGTGCAACCAATGTACGGTACCATTTCAATTTCAACTAAGTAACACTAATTAAAATTAAAAGACTTGTAATAAAGTAAGCTAATTCTGAAGACTGTTTGATTTATAAATAACGAAAATAACAATAAATTACAAAATAAATACCAATAATTATAAATTTTATCATTGTCCAGTGCTGATGACTGCACCGGTATAACATTGTTTTTCTTTTTGGCTATAAAATCTTTCAAACTCCATGGAGAAAACCTTTGCATAACAAAAAAAAACCTTAGTACTGGCCACAAGAAAACAAGATTCGAATTACAAATTTCTTGACATTTTGTAGAATTACAGTGCAAACAAAGCAGGAGTAATTATTAAAAAAAAAACTGCACGCCAATTTCAAACAAAGAGAATATAATCATGATTTCAAATCAGCAGCCGAAAGATGTCTAAAACTCGATTTTTAATTCGGAATGTTTTTATTTACGGTGTAATCACACAGTTACGCAAGACTGGATAATAGCTAATATTTTAAAGCAATTACAAGACAGGTAAGGAACTATTTTGAAATACCGTAAATTATTACTAAAATACAAACGAACAACTCTAACAAATTAATAAGGGTCGGTTTTTTATGCCGCCGATGCGATGTGCCGCCGTGCATTTTGCGCATTTTTCTACGGCGCTCCATACAAAACGAAGCTTAGTTTGAACATTTAGTAATTAAAGTAAAAAATGAATGGTTTTAAAACAATCTAGAAACCAATATCTGTGATTTCCTTTTAAATGTTTAGTTCTAAAGTTATCTTGACTCAAAGTTTGTAGTCCGTCCGTGTCGTGTGTCGTCCACCATTTGGGCTCTCTCTGAGGAACCTGCCACCGCCCTGCGGACTGTCGCTTGATATGAGCTTTACATAAATTAATGTAACATTCGGCAATAGCCGACTGCGTCCTTCCGGACGAAATTATTCGCTGGAATCCAGGCGCATACGTGCACCTCAGCCGTTGTTTCAAATGCACGCAAATTGACAGCGAGTGCTGACCAGGCGACGTTGCAGTGGAATGCGACCGTCACCGATTTTGCACGCATCTGACCGGATTGCAAGATGTATATGGTCCTTCTTATATGCAGACAGTTTTTTAAGGGTATGATCAGACCATCATACTGAACAACTTTCTGTATGGGACCAAAGTCAAAATCACGAAAAAAAATCAACTGTTCCATACAAAACTGCCATCCCACTCTACATATGTATGTGTATGGGGCAGAAGATTTTTTTTCGCGATATCGATGACAGTCCCATAGAGAAAGCTGTTTGATGGTCTGATCATCCTCTTAAAAAAGTGTCAGCATATTAAGTTAAATATATAAAAAATAAAGTAATATATATACAATGCGCCCCGACGCGTTCCGTTCAGTGATAATCATACTTAAAAAATAATTTTGTATCTGCCAGTACACTTGATTGTTTTCAATAATGAAAAATGGCATCACGAAGAAGAACTAATAATCTCACTAATATTATAAACGTGAAAGTTTGTGACGATGTTTGTAAAGTTGCAATGTTGTATGTTTGTGGCGCAATCACGCATAAACGGCTGAATGGATTTTGATGAAATTTGGCACGCAGATAGAATGTGTTCTGGATTAACATATAGGATACTTTTTATCCTAGCAATGGGTTCCTGTGGGATAAATTACAATGTTTTATCATGCTGAAACATGTACCACGTTTTTATTCTATGCTCACTAGCGCCAATTTGACGCTGACAGATGCATTTGTGTAGATTGCAGTGATAAAAATATATTTACTTTTTTCAACAGTTTTGACAACAGCTGTGTAGTATATTTGGTATATGGTTAGATTTTCGTGCATGAGGTGGAGGTTCGATTCTTGGTCGAGAATGTTTTTTTTATTTTTTTTTAAATACATTCAACGACTATATCCATTTTTCACCGGATTAGACAGAAGCAGTTAGGCTTGATATGTTAAGGGCCTGACCTTCAATCATAATAATATCTTGAGATCATATCAGATCTAATATTAGCGCAGGATGTTTTATTTTGGCTTTTTTCTAATTTTAATCCTACCATCCTACCAGGTATCTCACTAATATTAATATTATGTTTGTGGTTCTATCATCAACACAAAAAAATCGGTTTTACAGATTTGATTGTATAGGTACTTGGCGAATTGGCAAAATAATCTTCTTCTTATCGTGTCGACTTCAAATTCTGAACAAAGTCGCTAAATAGTAGCTTGCCTGAATCGGGCAACCGATACTGCACCGTCGCTAGCAGTCATGAGCTCCTCCTGCGTGCAGATGTTAGGGCACGCAGGGCACGATGTGAGATGGGCCATCGTTTGTGGAGTTCCACACAAGCAAGTCACATTTTGCGCATCCGAGTATCCCCACCTGACCATGTTGTCCTTACTGCGACCGACCTGGGTTCGGAGTCGGTTTAAAGACTTCCAGGTCGCCCAAGGCAAGTCATGTCTAGGCGTGAGGCTCTCAGACGGCGACACAAATGGAGTTGGGAGGGACACTTTTTGTCGCCATAGAGTACACCTTGCTTGCGCTGGGCCAGTATTCAGGGGGTCGACACACTTCATAAAGCTGCGTCGGCTTGGCAGCCTTTGCGGCGCAGGAATAAAGCCATGCATGGGATGTCGTGTGTCATCCACCATTTGGGCTCTCTCTGAGGAACCTGCCACAGCCCTACTTACATCTGGGGGCGCTATGCCAGCCAGTGGGTAAAGCAACTGTACTGGAGCCAGTTTCAAGCAACCAGTTATAATCCGACACGTTTTGTTTAGTGCCGGTATCCACCAGCTTGGCGTGGGCAGATCGGCCCTACACAAAAAACAAATAAATAAATAACGCTCACAGGCACAAACATTATTTTAATTATCCCAAGCAAGCTTTATAGGCTTTTTATTGTGGAAACCATACAACAACGGCATAAACATATAACATCCAAGACCGAACCAGGACTTGAACCCAGGACTCTGGTTTGGCAGTCTGGCGTGGTAACCATTACACCAACCGGGTCGGCAAATACTAAAAATCCTCTTTCTTTTAACCTTTTCTAAAGTTGGTGTTCATAATTTTATCGTAGTATTGTTTTCATCTTAATAGATGGCGTTGCGTGTTTATTTGAAGCAAGTACCATACTCAATTCACGCTCAAGACATCTCAGATATTCAGTCTTACAGATTTGATTGTATAGTTACTTACCGGCTGAATTAGAAAAATAATTAAATAAATAACGCTTACAGGAACATTGTTATGATTCCAAGCAAGCACTATAGGCTTTTTATTATAGAAACCATACAAAAACGGCACAAACATTTATAACATCCATGACCGAACCGGGTTTCGAACCCAGGACCCTGGTTTGGCAGTCCAGCGACGTAACCATTACACCAACCGGGTCGTCAAATATTAAAAATCAAGTGTTCAAAAATTTAATCGTAGTATTGTTTTCATCTTAATAGATGGCGTTGGGAGTTTTTTTAAAGCAAGTGTGCTACAATTATTAATTCAAAAACCTAGCTATAGCAAGAGCTTACAAATTTAGTTGATTATATTATCGTTGTAATACATCGTTGTAAGTATATTGATTGTCTGAGTCCAATCTGAGCCAATGCTACGGAATGATAACCTTATTTTACAGAAAGGACGAATTTTGTTGCAGTAATTCTTGCCAAATTTTTGTTTTGTTTGATTTTCGGTCTCAATTATGATTTTTTGAGGGCTTGTGCAACTTAACTATAGAACATCATTCTACCACAACGTATAAAAAGGTACCTACGTATCTAAAAGTTCCTTATAATATAACACCACAGGTCGGTAATGTAGCTACTTACATAATTGAAAATCTTTTTTAGCAAATTGACCATTAGCTTCCTAGAATATTATCGTTTTAGCTCTTGCCTTCACCATTTTACAGTAGCCCGCGTGGTAGAGTATCCTCTAACGCTTATACGTGAGTGGAGGTCTGTGACCCGCAGTGGGTCGTAAGATGATTATTATGCTGCTCGACATAAATAAAAAACTAATAAACGACGAACAGTATAAAAATTAAAGTGATGGATCCAGTGAATGACTTTTAAATCTGATACCTACAGAATTACTTGGGGTACTTTCTGATTTTGATTTAGCTTAAGTTCATGACTTTCTTATCTTTTTATGGGAAATGGCAAGCCAGCAACACTTCGACACAATGGTATCTTTTGTATTGAACCCTACATATTATTTTCTTCATCCTTGAAAAACGTGGAAAATGAAGGAGGCAATAGCGTTCAGGGTAAGAAACCTGTAATGAATAACCATCTCTCAGGAGTCTCATACGTTTACCCACCAAGACATCGCAGTCACACACTACAAATGTTCCATGGTTTCCTCCTCCTCTCCACACGCTCGGCAACCGGGATCTAGAGTGAGCTCTATCGTGCCTGTTGCGTAGTGCCCGGTGAGGGCTCCGACGAAGGCACGAGCTTTGCTCCTGCTGTTGTTCAGTATGAACTGTGGGATTCGTGGTATTATATTGCTATTATACTCTGACACCAGGGCTTTGCCCACACGAACAAATAATAACGATACGATAATAAGAAGATTGCTGATAAATTTCCTGCAGTGTTGCAGACCCGAGAGGCCAGAGCATTCTAGCCTGTGTCTTTTATCAGCCCATTCCTTAATCGCCATTCTAATGTTACATGCCAGGATTCCTAGACTTGGTTCAGACCATGACCTTCATGACCTTAGACGAGACATTAGACAAAATTACATGTCTACGCAGACGAAGTCGCGGGCAAAAGCTAGTATTATTATAAAACTGTAACAGGAAGTTTGTCTGTACATTGAAGATATTAACAAAAAAAAAGTTACGATATGGTTTTTAGGTGTCCCTGAATCCATTTCACCAATTTTCGGATTTTTTGTCTGTCTTTTTGTTTGTGTGTTTGTTTGTTTGTTTGAACGAGTATCACGCAAAAACTACTGAACCGATTTTGATGAAACTTTTTTTGTTTGATAGCTTATGATCTGACTTATAATCTGGTATATAATTTGTGCGGACGAAGTCGCGGGTTAACGCTCGTACAATATATTTTTTCTCTATTCTCCCTTTTTTTTAATACAAAAAATAGGCAATTATTATATCAGCCGTCGTTGTCCCATTGTTGGGCACAGGCCTTCCTCCGTTCCATGCATCTAGGTTTTGCGTTTCGATAGGCCAGTTCTTATTTCAATTAGCTCTGTAATAGTAATAATAGGTTTTAAAGATTTCATAGAATTTTTAATATTTTATGTAGGTATATATAAACACACATAAACACCATTTATTCTGTGTGTGTACTATTTATGTTTTTGCTTCAGTGTGTATGTGATTGGGGTGCATAAAAAAAATGTTATACTGAAGTATATCGATACCACTATTTAAAACTATCAATAAATTTAAAGTACTTGTACCTAGAATATTATACAGGGTGAAATTGATACCATTAGCATCCTTTTAATTTAAGAGTCTACCCATCAAACTGAACAGCTTTTACTATGGGAGCAAACCGATCGGAGCAAAAAAGAAATCAGCTGTTTCATTCAAACTGCAACGCCTACTCGACTCAAATGTATTCAACAGCAGTTTTTTTGCTCCGATCGTTTTTCTCCCGTAGTAAAAGTTGTTCAGTTTGATGGGTAGGTAGATTCTTAGTTTAAATGCATGCTAATGATATAAATTTCACTCTGTATACATAGATTTTTTTATTTATCTTATCAAACAGCAACATATTGCTGAAAATCGTTGTAAATTTAACCTTACAGCAAAAAGCTCAAAGCCCACAAATTAATCAGAGCGCGCAATCATGCAGTAATTATGTGTGTTTACATTATACCGTGTAATGGCCAGAGATGCAGGCCACTCGTACAAATATGTACATGTCACGGGAATACTGGGAAATCTGGGATATTGTTAAATGGATAGCGATATTATAATTCTGACCATACTGTATGAAGATGTAGTAGATATATCGGTGAATGACAAAGTGAGCGAGCAATAGGTTATGGTGAAATGAAATGAAATGAAATGAAATGAAATTCTATTTATTCGTAAACATAGGTAGATACAATGTAGATCTTATGGTTAAGTATAAATATAGAGCTCTATGTTTTGCTGCAAGGAGCGTACGAAAATTTTGGATTTAATTAATACATGCGTTATACTTAGACAGGTACATCATTTAAAAACATTAACAAGTATAAAAGTAACAAATATAAAAAAGAGCTAAGTACGCCATTCACAATTAACAAAAAGTAAAAATATGCATGTCATAAAAAAAATAATAATGGAATTAGATTAAATAATGGATGTCATATTAATTACAAGATAGAAATAAAATACAATATTCATGTCACATTATTAATACAAATAAGAAATAAAATGTCTGATCAAGTATTTAATTATGTCAGGATCATGTGTTTAAAATTATAAATATTGATCATTGAAAAATTCTGAGAGAGTGTAGTAACATTTTTCAACTAAAATTATAAATAATTTATTTTTGAAAACCCTAATATTTTCCATTATGTGGTACCTATATGATTTTCAATAACAAGTAAGAATCGGATTATCATTATCACGATATATATCTCCTTCACGATTATTATGACTCTACATTTACCACCGTACATACATGCATATTCTCACACCTATGTTCCACTACTGGGGTAGGCAGAGGCAATAGATCGCCACATGCTACGATTCTGCCACACATCTTTGGCCTCCTCAACATCCATAAGTTTCTTCATACAAGCTCGTCGGTTCCGGGTACATTTTATTTGGCCCTTCTTCAGTACGCATCCGATTTGGTCAGCATACGTGCGCCTAGGGCGACCCCTTTCAACCATTCCATTCACACTTGCCTTGTAAATTTCATACGTCAACCTACTTTCACTCATTCTTTCCACATGGCCAAACCACCTCAACATGCCTTTTTCAATCTTAGTCACTACGTTTTCTTTCAGACCACATCTTACTCTAATCACACTATTCCGTAACCGGTCCTTCGAAGTCACACCACACACACTGCGCAGGGAGCGCATTTCAACCGCATTTATTCTAGATTCATGCTTCTTCTGCTTTTACCACCGTTTCACAAGTAAATGCCATAGAGAAGAAACAGCAAGAAACTGTGGGTTAGGTTAGGTTAGGTTAGCTGTGGAAGCTGTGGGTTAGGTTTAGCGACGATCTGTAATAAACTGCACAGTGCCTAGCTAGAATTGGTTATTTATAGTGGACGATGGTGGAAGAAACGTAAATATTATGCTCTGCAACATCAGTGCACCTACGCGCGTCGTTTGACTTTCCTTATTCATAACTTTCTCTAATAGATGCTTATAAAGAGTCTGCACAGTCTGTTACAACTGCATGTTTAAAAAGATAATTGGTTATTGTAGCTTTGTTTCTGAAAACTCAATATAGATTACGGTACATTATCAGACAAATAAGTCCATGCTATGTTATCTTAGAACAAACTAAGTGGAACGCTGATTTTCCATAGACAGCTTCCGCCATCTATCGGTTATGTTTCGAAGCACTATGTGTTGAACTAGGGTTCATATCGGAGTAACAGCGAACTACACCTCACGCGCTGCGCAGTAGTAGTGAGAAATTTCGCCCATATCTGTCTTGTTGGTCTAGCGGTCTAGACAACCGGCTTACGATACGGCTAGCTAAGATTCGATCCTCGTGTCGGCCGATTATCTTTTTCAATTTATTTCATAATGTGGCGCCCCCTAGCGCTAATAAGCGGCAACGCAATTAGGGCGTCCTAAAATTCAAGGCTAGTTACCTATCTATATCCAATATACATATTAATCTATGAATAAGTCGTGTTGTTAGTATGTGTGATGTTTGCTAAGTTTTTATATGAGACTGAGCTTTGTTAAGTATTTTTTTTATGTTAAGTTTTATTAAAACAACGGACTTATTACAATAAACCCTGTCATCGTCGACATAGCTGCGACGTGCTGTACCCAGTGAACGTTGCACTTCACGTGTGTACACTCGGAGTTATTAACTGCCCGCAACGAGTGCTACGGAACAAAGGCACAAGTGCTCCAACTGAATGCCCTTGTATCTCACTGTTTGATATGATTCATTAACCATGTACTTGTTTAAAGTAAAAGCTCTAAATATTGTTTTAGGTAAGAACCGTTGGCGGTAGAATTGACTACCACACGTGATTGTGTTGGGGATGTGCAAAGACAAATACAAATGCAATACAAATGGTTTATCTCCTCTCTAAATAGTATAAAACAAAGTGGATGTCAATCAATCAAATATTCTTTATTTTACACCAAAACCTAATCAGTAGGCCTACACTGAGTTTATACTGTAGTATACTACAGTAAAACTAATGTAGTAAACTACAATTTTTAATTAACCTACTTCAAAAAAGGAGGAGTTTTCTCAATTCGACCGTATATATATATTTTTTTTATGTGTGTTCGCGGATAACTTCGTCGTTTATGAACCGATTTTGATGATTCTTTTTGGAAAGAAGATATTTCAAGGGTGGTACCATGATAAGGAAACTAGGATCTGATGATGGCATCACAGAGAAATCGAGGGGATCCTTTGAAAATCGTAGTGCCGGCTGGTGCGTTTCTTAATTTAAAGCACTACTTTTAAATTGAACTAATGAATTCACCATAAAGAATTGTGAAATAAACAAAATTTTAACAAATAAAAATTAAAACCGATGACTTTTTCGTTCGCATCATAAGAACATTAATTTGTTTTATAGAAGTCGGTGTCAAGCCAAGCCAAAAAACTAATGCAAGCCCTGTCGCGAATCGTACCGGCTTGACAACGACTTCGATAAAACAAATTAATGTTCTCATGAGACGAACGAAAAAGTCATCGGTTGCAATATTATTTTAAACTTTTTAGTTTTTTTGAAGGCGGTTTTAATTTTTTGTTATTGTATTGAATTTCTCCTTGTGGTTACGTTGAGAACTGATTCTGTCATACAAAATAGTCGCCATAACTACAGTAGTAACGTACAGTAAAAACTCATGGTAGGCCTACTGTAAGGTATTTACACGTGTCTGCCACATTATTTATGTTTCTTGGCTTACTTTTTCTAAACCACGCAACGGATTTTAATACGGTTTTCACTGTCATTTAGATAAGTTCTTTCAAAAAGTTTATGTGTATACAGGGTGTTAGGGTAAACAGTTGTATTACTTTAAGGGGTGATTGTACCCATGATACTGAACAACTTTCCCTTAAAATCCTATAGGAAATTCGTCTTAATTTGGTATGGAAAGAATACAATTTTTATGCAAATTTCTAGGTTTCCTAGGTACCGTTTTTCAGTATCATGGGTACAATCCTTTTAAAGTAATGCAAATGTTTACCCTGATACCCTGTATATTTACTTATACCTATTATAAATCCCAGCCGGGCGAAGCTGAGGCAGGTCCTAGCGATATTACAATAATTATGTTTGTAGGTAAACTGGCTTTCACCAACCTGCACAGGGCCCACCCGCGTGGCAGAGTATGGCCTTCATTCTTTCACCTTTACTCATGAGAAGAGGTCTTTGACCTATTTCGAATTTACCTCCTCCAAGCTTTTCCGGCTTTCTCGATCCCTTGCCATCGTTTGTCATTCTGCTTCGTTGGCATCCAGATCGTCGTGCCATCTCGTTTTTGGTCTGCTCCGGCTTCCATAGCGTCACTATACAGGGTGTAGAATTAAATGATACATTCACTTTTAAGGGGTGCTTCAGACCATCAAACTGAACAACTTTCTCTATGAGACCAATATCGAAATTGCGAAAAAAAAATCTGCTGTCCCATACATTTCAGTCGAGGTATGTTTGCAGTTTTGTATGAGACAGCGGATTTTTTTTTCGCAATTTCAGTGTTGGTCCTATAGTAAAAGTTGTTCAATTTGAAGTCTGAAGCACCCCTTTAATTAAGTATAGAAGATATTAATATAAAACAATGGAGATACATTTGCCTCCAGAGGTAAAACTCCACACAAAACATACAAACCATCTTGAAAACATCGATATGCCAATAAAGTTCCTTATTATATCTGACTACCCTAAAAGGGATTATGGTCATAAGTTTAAATAATATATATCTGGGACAGTAAAGTCTACATGTACAATCGACAGACATATCCACTTAGCTCTCAAAGAATATTATTCTTTTCAATACAAAGTAATATAATATTCCCTTAGACCTTAGAGATACAACCCTTCATTATTTAGAGAGCTTTCAAAATCTCAAGTTTGAATAAATAAACAGACCTTCGATGTGACATGAGAGATTCTTTTACTTGATCTTAAGACTACAATACACTTTACATTCTAATATTTATCATAAGTGTATGTTAATACTCACGGCACAGAAAAGATAATAAATAGTACAGAACAGCCACTCCTCGCCCCTAACTAAGTTCAGGAGTGTAATACACTAAGCGTCACATCGCTGTCAAAATCATCGACGAGCTCACAAATGTAACATCCTTATTGCATCCTTCAGATCGTCCAAGTTTTTATATTAGTTTGACACATGACATTACCATATTGAATACCGAATTGTCAGCTCGCCGATGTTTCAAGGACGAATTTAAGGTTGTGACGATGTTTGCGCTTAGAGAATGGCATTGCGTCAGAAACCGCTCCTCACCCCGCACTTTGAGGGTAACTTTAGGGTATTTTAGATGTTGCGGCGGCATATCACAGTTATTTCGCCACGGCATATCACGGTGATGCCACCGCGGCATATCACCGTGACGTCGCTGCGGCATAACACAGTGACGTCACCGCGGCATAACACAGTGATGTCCCCGCAGCATATCATAGTGATGGCCCAATAAAGTGTTCTAATTATGATTAGAAAACTGACGAGGCCTTGAGTGTGTTTTGTAAGCTATACAAAACCAAAATAAATTGGCCGCGCGTAGGACGAGTAACGTAGAATGTCTCGCGACCACCTTATATTGGTTTTGTATAGCTTAATGTTTCGCCGTGTGTACTTATGTAATATGAATAAGCTGTGAAAATAAAAATGACACGAACAAGTTTTAAAATAAAGTACAAAATGTAATGGAATTTCATATTTATTCTCTTTCCGCGCTCACTCGTCTGACATCACCTCTGCAACGTATGAATTCTTTTAGAAAATGCTAGTCTTTCTTTATCTTTTTAAGAAATGTTACTGCAAAATGGTAAATACAACATACAATTCTAAGCCTTTTGTAATAAAGGCGATTGTAGATTTCTGAAAAAGAATGCAACTTGAATAAAATGCACGACTCTAATCGAAATTTGAATTGATCCGAATTCCAATTTACAGAATTTGATTGCTTTTGTCAAAGATTAAAATGAACGAAATATTATAGCATGTAAAATCCCGCTGCTGGCAAAAGTATCTTCTTAGAGATAGGATGAAAGAGAGTGGGTCATATTCCATCAAACAGGCAAAATGCGGCTTTGTTACCAAACGCCCCTGATTTTGTAACCTAATTATTATTATTATTTTTTTTAATTTATTTTAAGTTTTCATTTTTTACAAAAGGTACAAATTGCTTTAATTTTCGCCAAACTGCAGAACAGTTTGTTGGCGAAAAATATTACACTCAACTTTAAAAAATGAGTCCTTAATCTTACCTTTACAATATAGTTTAGTAAATAAAATTATGTTAAAGTATTATGATAAAGTATAAAGATAATATCACAAACCCAAAACAGTAAGTTTGTGACATCACATATTATACTCAGGCCTACCTACCACATACCTACTAACAGCGATTGTTTACAATGTTTATCTAATTAGGTACTATCAAATTTTTAGTGATTCAAGAATTGTTTTTTTTAGTTTAGCTTTTAAGGATATTTTACAAAGATTCTGTTTTTGCCTTAGCCAGTCAATACTGTTAAATATTTTCGGAGTTAAGTACTTAGTGGTTCTTTTACCATAGTAATTTTTAGCCGATGGTGAATGAATTTACCTTCTCTGACCCTTCTGGTATTATACTTATTTTCAACAGGTATTTTAAAATGTTCACAGTTATACTGATTAATAGCCAATAAGTATCCAACTTTATGCTTAACTGGGATTATCTTACATACAGGAAAAAGTAGATCATAATTTTTATTACATCAAATAAATTATCACAGTGGTAATCTAAGGTAAGAAAGTTATTTTTGTTGTTGAAATTTTTAGAACATTATATAAATATGGACGAGTTATGCGAGTAATTCTACTATCAAACTTTTCTGCCACTGTTTGCGAGGTTGCATGAAATCCGGAACTTTGGATTTTATTCCATAAAAATTAGTCTTGTGTGAACCCCTAACGAGACTAGTTTGAAGTTATGGTTCCACAATTATAGGCTGTCTCGTTTAAAGTATAAAAGTGTCTTTGTGTAAGGTATAAAATAGTATAAATGGACATGATCAATTGATCGTGTAACTTCGCAGAGGGGAATAACGCAGTCCCTAGTTATTTATGGTCTAAATTGAAATTAAATAGTTTTACTGAAACCATTATTATTTTTGTAAGTATTCCATTAAAATGCAAACACACGTAAGCTTACGACTATTTATTGCCTTCGGGTTGACCAGAGACTACTTCAACAACCACCAATTTAAGGCTCACTTTTATTAAGATTAATCAGGATGGCACAACGTGTCGAGTTATAATCGTATGATCCCTCTCTATTTGTGTTGACATCATATTCCATAGAAACCACTAACAACGTACATGTGAAGAAATGGAATCGTCTTTCCTGGCTGGTAGCAAGTTGTTAATTGTAGCAAAATCTGCAAAAAATAAATAAATATAAATAAATAAATTAATCAAATTATTTATTCCGCACATAAATTCCATAACAATGTCACAAATTACAATTTCATTGCTTAATCACTAGTTTAGTTTAGTATATCTTATATTAATTCTTTTAATTACAAAAAAAACCCGGTCAAGTGCGATTTCGTACTCGGGCAATTAGAGTTCCGTTCTGAGAAAAATGCCTGTGACAGACGAACGGAGGGACAGACACCAAGGTGATTCCATAATTGTTCCGTTTTGCCAATTTCGGTACTTAACACTAAAAATGGAATTGACAGTGAGCAACTTTGATAGTGTAGCCTATCTCTAAAATAGGTAGAAAATAAAAAGGGTACCTTCGTCAAATCGCTCCCCCAGAGAGCAGATAGCGTCGAAGCACAGAAGTCGCGGGCGCATTAATTCAACTTTTAATGGATACCGGCTCGCTGCCTCTCTGGGGACGAACCTTTGTCATCAAGTTCGATGTGGGTCGCTATCATTTGAATTTTACACTCTGACAATTCTATTTTTATAAAACAATCTATGTTTGTTTAGACAGATGTGATTTTGAATTTAACTTTGTTTGATATCGGATTGTATTTGTTGAAATTCCACGTGTCCAATTATACGTTTTTAGATGTTTTTAATTTCGCGAATTTGTTTAGTGTCAGTTAATGCTAATATTAGACTTTACCTCCCACGTCCTTCTGCAGGGCGCGTAAGTAGGAAAACTTTTATTCAATTGTTTTTCTTATAGAATAACAAAATTTCAACGAGCTAACGGTAACGTGATTTAATTTCGATCAGCGCCCTCTAGAAAAAAAATTGTTCTTCGTAACTTATTTATATTTTTGGGTTACTGATATCTGTCTTCATGTCAAATTTCGGTTCAATTAATAGGTGCATAAGTAAGTTGGGGCATTCAGACAGTGGACAAAGTAAAAGGGTTTCTTATTTGATAACGGAACCCTAAATATCGAGTTAGCACCGATACGAATATTTTGTTGAAATTTTTTAGTGTTTTTGTTTATTTTCACATTGTGTGTTTTGATTGCGTCGATGGAAAAAGTGCACGTGTGCAGACATATTGATACACAACATCAAAAAAACGCCACGGGTATCACGATTATATTATTGGTGAAAAAGGGATGTACCTATTTACAAATTTTACAATTTAGGCACCAGTTTTTTCTTACATGATTTGTGACACCACTGGTTTTTCGGTGAACGAAAACATCGTAAGGAAAATTTTATGTTTAAATTTTGAAGCGTTTATTGTTTCCTCTGTTCATTTAAATTGCCAACGGACTCACTTACTCGAAGTGGACAAAGTTTAGCGCCTGTTAATGAAATGTGAATATTTTGGATATGTTTACATTATGACTACTCCCTTTTGGAATGTAATGAACATTTTATGCTATCTACATTAATTTACCCTCTATCACTCCATCGCAGCCCTTGATCAGTTCGTCTTCGGACATATGCCTGCTCCATAATATGTCTCCATGACGCTCTTTCTCTCGTCCTCTGCATCCAATTGGGACCCGCGTGTCTTTTAGTATCATTGACCCATCTTTCTGGTGGGCGGCCTCTACCACCCGTGGTTTCTCCGGGCCTCCACTCCAGTGTTCTTCTGGTCCAACGCTCAGTATCCATACGCGCAACGTGGCCTGCCCATCTCTACTTTCCTCCTCCTACAGCCTCCATTCTGCCGAATCCACATTGCGCTTACATTCTAGCAGCGTGATGCCGAACATCGCTCTCGCCATTGCTAAGCCCCTCGGCATTGCAGGCAGGTTCACTACCGACTGTGCTATCGGGCCGTCTAATTAATCCGTAATTAATTTCTAATTAATTCTAGTTAATTTACCCTCAGATCCCCAAAAACATGTATTCACTATTTCTCCATGTCATTGTAAATGCTAAAGTTTGAACATCTTTGTAAGGCTGACCCTACCTAGAACAAGATACCAACCAAGTACAATGGTACAAAATTACAAAACCTTAATCCTTTACAACAGGTAGAATGTAATCTATCTCCCGTTTTAAAAAGTCAAAGGTCTAAATAATTCCCATAATGTATCTATCGGGGACCGCAAGGTCGGTCTCAAGAGAGGTCGTTAGTGTGAGTTGCGGGTCGTGAGGTGAGATGTGGGGTGAGATATGAACATATCGTTCAACTGACGCGTCTGCGGCCGGCTGATGATCACCGGCTATTTACTTAATTAACCCATGCCGTTGTTGATTGGTTGACATGCAACGAAATATGACAAATTGTTGGTTGACTGATATAGTAGGTACAGCTCTAGTTTTAAAAGACTGTTAAATAATGGACTCTGTTGAACGCAGGGCCAGGAGGCTCATTGGCGACAAGTTGGTGGAGACCAAGCTTCATAGCCTGGCCCACCGTCGCAGAGGAGCCTGCTTGTCGGTCTTCTACAGAGTGTACTTCGGTGACTGTGCCCCATGAGCTCATTCCGCCTTCCCCATTCTAGTATCGGACATCCAGGCGCACCGCGGGATAATATCACCCCTACTTGGTTGATATCCCACATATTTATTTATTTTATTTTTATGAAATAAATGATTATGATTATTATTATGCGCACAGCCAAGGAGTGGAATGCTCTGCCTGCGTCAATATTTCCGAACGCTTACAATCCGAGTTGAATTGGTTTCTTCTGGGTAAGCTCGCTACATCTTTGATCCCATCTTTGTCCTGAGGACTGATTGAGGACAAGAGCAAACCCATCTCTTATTTAAAAAAAGACTAGGATCTCTGTGCAAGAGTTTTCACTTGTATGCTTAAGGCAACGGTACATGAAAATTTTTTTTGGACCGATCGTTCTACTGGAGTATACAGGGTGTTAGGGAAGATAGTTGCATTACCCCAAAAACTTTCCCAAAGAAACAAACACACAAAAAAAACTTTTCTTAGAAACGGTCGATCAGCTGATTGACTTTAGTATGGAAAGTCCAAATTTTTTTCTAACCACCGAAAACACGACCAACATCGAGAAAAAAACTGAAAAAAATTTGCTGTCCCATACATTTGAGTCAAGTCGGAACTGCAGTTGTGTATGAAACAGCAGATTTTTTACACCTATGTTGGCTCCATAGTGTAAGTTAAACTACTAGTACCACCCTAAATTAAAACTACCCTTTAAGTATCATTAGGGTATTTGGTAACACCCTGTGTAGGTATCCTAAGCTTTAACCTAAAAGTATATCACACATTTTATCGATACAACCTACAAAAGAGTACTAACGATCTGTTTGTAAAGTGAAAACTAAAACATTTGCATAACATTTTTAACAAGAACTGAGCTTGCAAACGGGAAAAACAAACGAATTTCATTCAAACTCCTAAATCCATAAAAATATTGTACTCTACAGTGTAGGTACACGGTGAAGGGTGTTTCGTTAGTACACACGGCTATACAAAACCACATAAGCTGGCCGCGCGATGCTATACGTTACTTGACTTACGCGCGGTCAGCTTATGTTGGTATTTTATAGCTTGATGTGTCGCCGTGTGATGATTTTTTGGTACTTTTTTCCTTCTTGTTCGTGTATATAGTTTTTTTTTTGTGTGCAAATTAATAATATTTATCTTATTTCGTCTTTACAATGACTAATAAACCCACGACTATTATAAATAATTCTCTTGGAAACTTTGCTATAACTGCGTGCAGTTGTAGCATTCTGATGGTTTCAGGTCATCATGATGATTATTTGCCGACGCCATATAAAAATAATATAGCCTATGTCATTCTCACGATTTTTACAAATCTAACGACACCTCATACGTTTAAATCCATCATTCTGTTTATGCTGTAGGGGGTGCCAAAGAAATAGACATACAAACATACATACATACATACATTCAAACATCCGCTCGAAAAACATAACCCTCGTTCTGGCGCAGTCGGTTAATAAGTTGATATTCGATTTATTTTAAAAATCCCATCAAATAATCCTTTGAAAGTGAAAGACCAATTCCTAAATATGCAAATGCTGGTGATTTATTTTGTTCCAATCAACGCTTGTGTTTTGTCAGGCGCTTTGCCCTCGGACTCTCGTATACGTTAAATCGATTAACCGGGCATTCACACGAACGATTTTAGTGAGCGACATACCATGAGCAGAATTGTAAACTATAATCGATGTTGGGAAAAAACCGCCAGATTGAAGTGGGATTGGGCCGGCCATGGTGGGTAAGAATTGTTACGCCGCGCTATTAATCCCAGTAAACTGTCGCCGGTATCCAGGTCACCCTAGGAAGAGGTGGCAGGACGATCTGTAGGCTTTCGATGACGCGTGGCCAGAGTCTAGGACAGAAATGGTTGGAGGATCAAAGGAGAGGCGTTTGCCCAGCAGTGAGATGAAATGGGCTGGAAAAAAAATATAAAACATTACTGGAGTCTATACAGATCGTTAAAGTATAAGTACCAAGTATAATATTTATCTTCCACATACTGGCTTTACGATGACCAGTTTCGTGCTGGTTGCAACCTCCTCTCTTTCCTCATCCTGACTGCAAAAACTCTATACTCCTGTCCTATCTACATGGCTCACTGGTGCCTCGGGCAGAAGATCGATGTCTATATCGAGGACACAAGTGAAGCATCAGCCCGGAGGGGTAGTTCGTGTGAACATTGTACTGTCATGTAACCGATTAAAAGGCGAGTAGAGGTAATGTTCCAAGCCTAACTATAAGCTTGATTGGTTGCATTGCGATACTCTGAGCTGACGAGCACCTCTATAGAACTGTTGTAGCGCTGGCCCCCCTCATATAGCTGTCATCTTTGCGTCCTTGCAGCAGTACTGCTGGCTGGTGAGTCAACGGAACGGAACGGAGTCTATACAGACCGTTAAATAAAAACATAACATAATTGAACAATCAAACTCATATTTGCTTTTCCCAAACGACTTATTTTGAGTCAATAAAAGTGTGATATTTGTTTGTTTGTTTTCCTTTCGATTCATGGCTCATCGATACATAAAATATTACCCGTCCGCTTTGTTTTTATTCAATTAACTTTTAACCGAATCATTTTGATTTATAGAAATGAAAATAGGTATGTAACAAACGATAAAACTTGCTTTAACATACATACCTACAGACGTAATCTGACCACCATATTCCTTTCCGGGGTGTTTATATCAATCTTGCAGCTGCTGCCAGCATGCTTGGAACCATGTCTCGTGGTTATGCAAGCGTCGACCTTGTGTACTTGACCTTATACTTGTACAGATAATAAAAAATAAAGTATGCCAAAAATCTTGGCCCTTGAGAGTTGAGAAGTCAGTGTGGCCCTTACGTTAAAAAGTTTAGAGATCCCTGCCGTAAACACTCACTGTAGATACAGGCAGGCAATAGAAGATGAAATCATCATCATGATGATGATGGCTCATGAGCCTATAAATATCCCACTAAAAGGCCCACCCTCAGGGAGTGCGTATGGGCGTTATTTCACCACGTGAACCCAATACGGATTCATCATCAGCCTATCATCGTCCACTACTGAACATAGGCCTCTCCCAAGGCGCACCACAAAAATATGTCCTGGGCCTTCCTCATCCAGTCGCTTCCTACTACATGTTTCAAATCGTTTGTCCAGCGGGCAGCAGGGCGTCTCACACTGCGCCTACCAGTTCGTGGTCTCCACTCTAGAACACCGGTCGTCAGTTCTACGGTAGATACCACTTCAGCTTGCTAATTTTCTGAGCTATGTCAACCACTCTAGTTCTCTGACGTATCACTTCATGTGATCTCTCAGAGAATCACCGAGCAAAGCTCTCTCCATAGCTCGCTGAGGAAATATACAGGGTAAATTTTATATCACCGCGGATAACTTCAGTTCATGTATTCTACTCATCAAACTGAAAAACTTTCACTATGGAGCCACCTTCGAAATAGCGAAAAAAAATCAGCTCTCCCATACATTTGAGTCGAATAGGTAGGTACTGAAGTTAGAAGTTATCCGCAAAGATATAAAATGTACCCTGTATATATCGGAATTTCCCAAAAGCAGCAGTTTAGCAATGTGGATTGGTAATCTTCAAATACGCATCCGAATATCTTCATCAGCGAACGCTGTTTTTCTTCACCATTTGAGTGTAGTCGGGATTGCGTATAAGTTAGAAAAACTCATTTTGTACATGGCATGTCGTCCGTACGGATTCGAACCCGGACCGTCTATTGAGTCTCCAATACCTCTCCGCAACGCGCCATCGCACCAACGTACGTACTATATTTTGATAAAAAGAAACAAATACAGAAATAACAGAAAGTAGGCACAATGTAAAATACAAGTTCACCGTCAAGTGTTCGCATTAAGTAGCAGAAGTACTGCTAAGTCGCCTCCTAACGAGTTATGTTATTCTTGTTTTGTTAGCACTTGTGCGTCTTGCGGTTGTTTCAACTTGGTTCCAGGTGTTTGTGTAATTACTTAGGTACCTAGAAGTAATATATAGTCGCATTTACTAAAATACTGTGGTGACAACTATCTATTTTGACCTTGAAAAAATTTTGTTGTTAACGGTCATTATTATTTGTTGCTAAAGTAATTCTAGTAGATGTGACTAAAAATTTGTTTTAAAAATATTTTATTTGTGTTAGAAAACTCACAAACATTATCCTTTGCGAGAAACTATTTCATACTAAGGTGCAATAATGATTTCTGAGTCGTCAGACACATTTCTACAACTACTATCTTTTCAAGCTTAATAATTTGATCGTACAATTAAAGGAAGGCTCACCTTCAGCATAATATGTAAGGTTTCAGAATAAAAATGATATTATATAATGTTTGGCAATTGTTAAACTTTCGCCCCCAAAAACAATGCAAAAGAAACTATCCCTCAGTTTCCTCGTAAGACACCCATACGAAGAAAAGGAGTGATCGGGGAGATTCTGTTAACATTAGAATATTTATTTTTATACTACAACTCAGCATGCACTTTCTCACTCCCCTAAAAAGTATCGTTAAGCTTTCAACTTTAACATCAGGTGTCCAAACTTTAAAAGAGATTCAATTTCAAAATTTGTTAGCCAAACACGCCCCATCTTACCTGCCACACTCAACCACAAAAAAAGCCATTAATCAGTGTTACAACCCAACAATCGCGAAAACCTTTTATTTATTATAGCCGGTCGTTTATTAAATAATAAAACAGAGCCCTAGCTACAACGTGTTGAAATTAAATAAAAAATGCACGGCAGATTTTATCGTCGCCCCGTTCCTATAATCCGACATAATTGATTGCACTTTGTCGCGTCTGCGAAAAACGAAGACTGCTCTTTGGCGCTTAGAATATTATGCTTTAGGAAAATATTCTTTTAAAAGTTTCCATCAAGTTATTTTCTTAAATGAGGGTACTTTGGGAGATTGGTCGTTAATCAAAGTGGAGATGTTCCGAAGGTCAGAACAGGGTCGCAGCAAATTGTCAGCTCTTAGCGCGTTGAGAGATTATATTCAGGATGGAATCCTAATTGAGTTCTATATAACGCTAAGGCTGAAATTCGCACAGTCTTAAATTCCTTGAAAGATAATCTAAATTTAATTCGGTACAGAAAGAAGTTCTTGTTCATTTTCATTCGTACTCGTATAAGAGTGGAAAGGTAGTAACGATGAATTCAAAATGAATTGCGACTACAGCAATTCCTTATCCAGAAAGGCAGTCATATACATCTTCTTTTTCTTATCGTGTAGGCAGAGCCCTGGTGTCAGAGTTTTTTCAGACCACCTTACGGCCTCTGACGTGGTTTTTATGTAACGACTACTACCACCAGAGATAGTAGCCGGGACCAACGGCTTAACATGCCATCCGAAGCACGGAATCATTTTTCTTTTTAGACAATCAGGTGATTCAGCCTGCAATGTCCTAATCAACTAGGGAAAAACGCACAAAGTGACATTTCACTAGGTGTCCCCCGTGGGGATCGAACCCACGACCTCCGTGTCGAGAGCCAATGCTCTTAAACATTAGACCACGGAGGCAGTTGGTCAGATACATCCAAGTGCAAGGTTCCATCAATCCAAGGATTCATTGAACCTTAAAGATCAATTTAAGGAGGAATCGGTTCTGTAGTTTTAGGTCCCAATTAATAATTTTTTACTAAATTATCTTCAATATACATTCGCCTAGTTTGCAATTTTATAATTATACTGTAGATAGATGTTGTATGGTTCATTTGAAGCCAAAACTACGCGACCTATATAAATATTGTACCCAAAAATAACCGACAAAAGCTTCAAAGTTAATATGAACAAAGTTGAATGTTAATTATTAATGAACCGATTGTGTTTATTTCGCATCAGTGCATTATATATGACGTAATAGAGTCGGCGCCGACGCCTGTATTGTTTTTGGTAAAATTATCGTTTTATGTTTAAATTTTATTTTAACGTCATGTTTTGGTTTCACATAACATTTATTTTACTTTGGCAATAATTTACAATCCGAGATTGCATTGTTATGGTAACTGATTATATCCGGTGCTTATTTCAGTACAGGACCATGCATATTGCATATACAGGGTGTAACAAAATACCCTTGTAAGGTTTAAAGGGATTTTTTAAAGTTTAGACTTTAGACCATCAAACTGAACGACTTTCGCTAAGGAGCCAACATAGAGAAAGCATTCATCATCAACAGATCTTACATTTGAGTCGAGTCGGTACTACAGATTTGTGACCTACGAATGCGTATTGCTTACCAATCTATCATTCTTTCCATGCAGACTAATATTGCAGCGTACTTGAAGATGATCAGATAAAATTTAGCCAAACTGACAATGTCTCAAATGACTTCGCTCTCATATGAATGAACGAATGATTTAAATGTATATTGACTAGAACATAGTAGGTAGGTAGTTAGGTGTAAGAAGGAAGGGGCAATAGAGATGTCAGAATCGTAGCGGGTGCCAATCAAATTTGTCTTTAACGGCCCTATGAGACAAAGTCGTTGTCGTTATGTATAATTACGTTGGATTATTAACAAAAACCCTTATTCATCTTGGTGGGCTGTGGGCAAGACTAGGGCTGTGGGATACTACATGCGGAGCAGCCGCAGATCTAGCTGCCATAAAAATTAGAGTCTTGTACTCAGCCTTAGAGCGTCAATATCTCTTTGTTCATATCGCCGTGGAGACCACAAGAGCGTGGGGAGCCGAAACTAAAAGTTTCATTGCTGAAATTGAGTGTCGACCTTGGGAGAGGAAATGTGACCCCCGCTTCGGGTCGTTCCTGGTGCAAGGGTTGGATAGCAACGCTGCAAACGTTATAGGCACCTTTGCAACTGGATCGATACGGGGTGAACTATTTGATATCTTAATTAGTTTTGTTTATTATGTTGTATATTGTTGTAAATAAATAACTTTTTTTTCTACAGTCTTTGATTGGAAAATATATTATAGGATTATAAGCGTGAGTTTATGTATCTAGTACCAACTATCCCCTTTCTCGTTCCCGATTTGCAAAATCAATCGCTGGGTAGTACACAACCCAAACTTTGCATAACATAAAAAACTTTTCTGTGTCATAAATTTTCTGGACACTAAAAACACCAAACCCAGCAATTTTCCAAAGCTATTAAAACATTACTCGTTTCCAAACTTCGTCTATTACACAATCGTCCGAGCTATCTAGCGAGCGCAGCCGCGGCCTCAACTAGTGTGTCCTCCAACCCACAAAATGCACTCTCGAAAGTCCCCAATCAAAACTCTACCACCTCAAAAATAAGTCAGAAAGTTGTTTGATTTTGGAGACTTCGTAACAAGAGCGTGGGTCCTCGAAACCGGCAGTTCCATTCATTAGGCTTAAGGTGCTCATTACAGCATGTATTGGAGGATAGCCAAGCGAGCTTCCAGAAAACTTTTGCAATAATCGTTGTTTCATACTGCAGGAGTTTGTGGAATGTAGCGGCTGGTAAGACCGAAGGCCAGCCTTGGGTAGTTGGTTCACACTTTGCCTATGCACGTGTGGTGTGCGAATTAGAAGAATGAAGTATCCGAATAGAATCAACCCAGATGAGTGACGTAAGTAACGACAAATTGCTTCAAGAAAATGCTTATTCCTGTCTCGCTCGCACTCACTCAGTATCGCACATGCTTATTATTTGTGGTTGGGCTATTGCAAGCAAGGGTCGTTATGTAACACGGAGACCAGCGCTGGTCCTTTGTGTTCGCCCCAAGCTCACCCATATTTTACGCATACCTCCGAACTTATGGTATTTTCTTTTCATCCTCGGGAATGCAGGTTTCCTCACGATGTTTTCCTTCACCGCCGAGCTAGTAAATGATAAATACAACCGTACATAAATTCCGAAGAACTTAGTGGTACAGGCCAGGAATCGAACCGCGTCCTCAGGATTGAGGCGCTAGCTCTCTTCCGTATGGGCTATCATCGCTCTTCAATCGCACATGCTTAAATCTTCTTTTAAATTTTTCTCATTTGTACGAAATGACAGCTATCAGCTGACAGTGTCCAAGGTGCTGCTGTGTTTAGCGCACACACCTATGGACCTTAAAATATCCTGCGTACCTGTTCTTTAAAGTTCCGAAGTCTGCCAAGGAACCCTTATACTTTAATTCATTCTTTCTGTCAGTATGCCCCGCTTCCATTAATTAAATTTTCATTCATTTACGGTCTTGCATACAGGCGAATATACTTTTTACTTTTGACATTAAACTATTCAGCTATCATATTGACATCGCTAGTAAAATAGACAATTTGTTCTGATTGCCATCCAGCAATGAGAGAATAAGGGGTGAACCCCATCTAGCAGCACGGAATCGCATTATTTCACCCTCCATCCTTTTCTGTCACTCAGCAACGTCACTTGCTAGAGTGAGAAATATAGCAGGAATGCGACAACACGCGGCGGCAGTGGTAGTGCTACGACCTTCCTTGCTCTAGCAAATGCCGTTCATGAGCGACAGAAAAGGATAGAGCGAGAAAAAATTCGATTCCGTGCTGCCAGATGAAGTTCAACCCTAAATGGTTTTCCTAAGGGACGGTGAAGTCATTAAAACACTAGTTGTATGGTTATTGTAGGTACTACCACAGAGAAATGAACTACCCACTATGAGTAGTGTTGCTACAAGATGATAGTACGAAATTTTCGGATACGGACATTTCGTAATTAGCCTAAATACGCAGGGCAGAGGCATTTCTATTACAGGGTGAATAAGACAGTTATAAAAATTTAGTAAATTTATTTTAGTTTATTTGTAGAGTAACCTTTCATTGTGTTGACCAATCGATACCTATAACCGTTCGATATACAGGGTATAAGTGACAGCCTAGCAAATACTGAAACGGTGAACTCAGAACATCAAACTAAACAACTTTCACTATAGAGCCTACCTCAGGAAAGGCGAAAAAAAATTTGCTGACCCATACAAAAATGCTGTACCAACCCGACTAAAATGTATGGGACAGCTGTTTTTTTTTCGACTCCTGAGGTAGGCCCCATAGTGAAAGATGTTCAGTTAGATGATCTGAGTTCACCGTTTCAGTATTTGCTAGGCCGTCACTTACACCCTGTATTGTATTGTATATCATTTATTTTAGACTTCCTTTTTTTTGTCCATATGACTGTATTAGTAACAAAATTCACATAACTATGTTAGTAGGCAGGTTAATTAAATATATATATTTACTAGAGTTAACCCGCAACTTTCTCCGCACAAATTATATACCTACCAAATTTTAAGTCAAGTCATTAGCTATCAAACAAAAAAGTCTCATCAAAATCGGTTCAGTAGTTTTCGCGTGATACTCGTTCAAACAAACAAACAAACAGACGGACAAAAAATCCAAAAATTGGTGATACGGAATCAGGGACACCTAAAAACCATATCGTAACTATTTTTTTGATATAGGTAACTTCAATGTACAGACAAACTTTCTGCTACAGTTTTGTAATAGTTTAGATAAATACAATGATGAAGCGTACTATAGATAACTACATGTACAATTTTAAGTTCTTATGAAGATACCTCACCCACACCACATACATACGCAAGCACACTACACACACATACACACACATACACACTCACATCACACCTATTACTCACCACACATTATCATGATATAGTAACGCATACAAGCATAATTATCTACCCACCCTCTTTATTTTTATAATACTTACCTATAAATTTTAAGCAGCCATTTATTTATTTTAACTTATCATTATTTTTGAGCGAAATGTAACTATCATAACTACACGTGTTAACTAGTTGACTAAAGAGCAATCATTATGTCCGAGATGAGGGCCTGGAGATCTGTAGAACCAGGCTTAAACTTTTTAAGCCTATCCCAGACCCAAGTCTCATCACAACAAAATGTTTAATTATAATTAAAAAAAAATAAATAGATAAACAGTGTTTGATGAAGAGACAATCTAAGTGTTTATTTTCGAAGTAACATAGTTCATTATTCATTCGTATTCAGAGAAAGAAACGTTTGGACTTTAACCGCGAATTATCCGCTCAATGACATCACTATGGAGCCACAAGGCGCGACCGACCGCACCGATCCGCAACTCCAACCGCCATAAATACATTACCCACTTACATTTATTACTACTAGGTAACGTTTATATTTCATTGGTTTTTATAATATTCATGACCTTTTGGTTTGACTAAAACTATTTAGTGGAGTTAGCAGACGGAGCTATGCGATTTATTGTTATGGAAATACATACATCAGGCTGCTGTTTCACTGGGGTAGGCAAAAACTAAGACTCATCACATGTTACGATTAATACATGTATACGACCAAATCCCTTTCGTGGTAGGCAGAAACATAGCTACAACTAGCACCACCACCTTCCAAGGGTGCCATTTTATGACAAATTCACGGTTAGCCTACACTATTTCAAGATACAAAAAATCATTTGTATGCGCACCGGACTTACAAGACTTGCAACATGCGAGACGAAACGAAGAGGGATGAAAATTAGAAGAAATGCGAAACCGGAGTGCCAAAAGAAATCATAACGAGACCTGAGATTCTTGGCATCCTTCGCGGCAAAATGATCGAATTCAAAATCACCTTTATCGGATAGTCGTGACGTGATACCAGGGTCTTCTTTACCAAATTAAAAAAAAAACATGGATCCTTAGAATATGAGACACATACCTCCAATTCAAAAAGTGTAAAATTATAAAAGCCTATCCAATATTGCTTCCATAATTTAATTCCGGCATCGATTCAGTTCGAGTGAGGGACAAAGAAATGGAGTCATTAAGGATTCTATTCTATTCCCCTTTCAGGGCGTGCCGGGTAAATTGATTCCTACTACAATCGATATAATACCCTTTGAGACGTGTCTTTGACTTAGCGCGACTGTGCCTTGAATAGAGTATATTTGTGATTTAATCATTAGCACAGAATAAAGGAAAGCGTCGACTCAATCTTGAGGGTCCTGGTTAAAATCCGCACGGACAACATGCCATGTACCTAAGAAGCTTAAAATGCATGTACCAATGAGTTTTTCTAACTTAAAGTACGTAATACCGAATGGTCTCAAACGATCAAGGAAAACCTCGTGAGAAAACCTGCGTACGCTGAAGAAGAAATCCTGATGCGTTGGTGGTAATAAGGTTAAGTCTATAGGCTAATGATAGGATGTATGATGGGGTATCTTAGACCATCGAATTGAACAATTCTCACTAAGGAGCTAAAATGAAAAACGCGAAAAACAAAGTTCAGGGATCATCAATAGCTACTCGTCCTTAAATATATTGGAACAGTTAATTTTAATGTTAAATTCATTCATAATGAAAGTTGTTCAGTCACTCTATTAACTACGCTCCAGACGGAGTTTATAAATATCATGCAAGTTCCAAACGACATTTATTATTCTCCTAAGTTCATAAGAACTGATGAATTTGCATTTGATATACCATTATCACAGGCTTACCCTCAAGGATGTATAGGCGTTAATCCACCACTCAATCTGAATGCCGATTCGTAAACTTCAGAAATGCATCAGAATTTCTCCTTCAGCGTAAACAAGCTTACTCACGATATTTTCCAGAGCAGTTGGCATTACGTTATCAAGTTAGAAAAACCTGGAACCTTATGATTGAGTGTCCATATCTCATTGAAGACAAGACATATATCCAACTCAAATTGATAACATAAAACGTCCATCTAACCACAGAAAGGCGCAACCACAATCATGAGAAAACCATTGGAGCACGGGTTTTCAATCCTCTCTATCTTCCCTTGCCGTTAATCACACCGGCCCACAATTACACTCGCGCATTATGTAGGATTCATTATTATACTTCGTAAAGGTTTGTTCTCACTGCGACCAGGCGTTCGTGGTGTGAAATTGTACATTGAATGTTTGAAAACGAGCAAAGTTTGCGCAGAGGTCTAAAATTATCTGTTTTTTTGCCAGTAACACTGGATAGAGTTTGGGTATAATAGCGAAGTTTGGGTATTTAGAATATGGTAAATTTGAAATGTCTCTTTACTCCTGACTGTCTATTGATTTGTATTATTTGGCCTTTCTTATCCAGTTCCTCCCAGATTCGTATCTTGAACCATCCATCCAGCGCCGTAGGCAATCCCACTACAGGGTGTAAGAAAAATTATCATTAACCTTTAAACCACATACTCTACCCATCAAACTGAACAACTTTAATATGGGAGCAAACCGAAACCTCAGCTGTTCCATACTAAACTGCAATGCCTACTCGACTCAAATGTATGAGACAGCTGATTTATTTTTTGCTCCGATCGCTCTTAGTTGAAAAGGTTGCTAACTATATCAACTTCACCATTATTGTATACACTTTTAGTTCGTAACCTAGATTCTAAAATACTCGGACTTAATAGGTGTAGAACCTGCGTCCTGGTGTAGGGAGTAGTTCACTGGCTCGCACACGCACACTATGACAACACGTCCACTCTCGCCCGCGGCTCTCGTGTAACTGACGTGGTGCGTTCGAGATAGTGTAATGTATGTGTGTGTTATGTCTATATGTGTAGTATTTATGTATATATTATATATCTATATATTAATATGTATGATATACCATATTATATAGTTATATTTACAAATGCATACACTACATCCCTTCCTTATTAATATTTTATTTATTCACTTCCTCTTCATTTTCTTGCAGATATTGATTCTCTTTATCTTCATCCGAGACTGTTCTCCATTCGCCTTCTACTCGCTTCAAATGCACGACATTCCTCCTATATGTTTGGCTAGTTTAATTATTCCTTACCTTACCATCATCGTTTCGAGCACTTTCCACTGTATGAGGGACAGAGCTAGAATTTGGGATTAATTTATTTGCTTTCTCTATTGTCTTCAAATAAACTTTGTCACCTTGAGATATATCTGAATCAACAGCTTTACGTTTCCTATCACCATACTCTTTTCCTTTTTCCTTTTGTGCTCTGTCTCTGTCTCTTACTTCCGAATCATCTGTCTTGTTATAACATATATTTCATACATCTTTCACATGACCAAACCATCCCAGCATTCCCTTTTTAATTCTTGTCACTATATCCTCTTTCAATCCACATCTTTCTCTTATTACACTGTGTCGTATTCTGTCATTTAGAGTCACACCAATCACCAAACATACTGCGTAAAGAACGCATTTCGACAGCATTTATTCAAGAAACTATATCACTGTATAATAACTCCTTGATTTTTTCTTCAACCTTTCCTGCAAGGCTGTGAAATGGGATTCACTGAATTATCAATCAGAATTTCAATCAAAACATGAGAAAGGCTTATTTGCCACTTGATTTATCTCTCTAGCTTTAAAACGTCTAGACTGATACCTGTATTTTTCCTTAATAAGTCTCTGTAATATCATAAATGGCAGAGAGTTCTTTGTTCCTGTAAATTTCAATTTCGGTCTCAAATAAACCCTTAACATCTAAAGTCGTTTTACTACCATAATGCTAGTAAGGTCTTCTCTGGTGTATGACTTGTTTATAAACTTGTACTTTTTTGTTCCTAAGTTATTCCCATGTTTCGTCAGTTATTAAGTTTAGTTTGCATCCAAAATCTATCAACATGTTGTCCTTCACCCCACCTACTGTAAATTCTATTGTAGCATCATTATTGAATTAAAAAACGTAATCTATGTCTTCGTTCTCAACATAATCAATTTCCTTTCCTCCTTCAGTTTCTTTTTCTTCCAACTTTGTGAATTATTCTTTTTTTTTTACTAGAATCTTCGCCTTTTCTTTTCTGTGTATCGATGTTTGTAGATCTGCACTACATCCGAAAATGTCCTATTTTCTCGCATGAATGACATTTTTTTTCTTTAGCTGGGCAATTTGCGCTATTGGATGCATGTGAGTTGCTCCCACATCTAACGCAGTTTAATTTTTTTTTAAATTGAGATTCACTTCGATTTCCTCTATTCTCTCCCCTCTTTATAATTTGGTTAATTTCCTGACACTTATTTTTAACTCCATAATCTTCTAACTGATGGTTTATCACCTCCAGAGTGTTTCCGTAATTATCTTCTACAGTGTAACGCCATCTCCTAACGTCAAAACTTTTTTCGAACGTCCATTGAGCTGCATTTTTCAGCAATTTGATCAATTAGATGGCCATCATGTTTCATCGTCTCAAATTTGCATTTTTCGGCCTGTTTCCTCAGTCTTACCACAAACTTCTCAAACTTTTCTCCAATTCTTGCTTCAAAAGTCTAAAAACGTGTCTCTCATAGACTTTGCTCTGCTTAGATAAGAAATATTCGTCAAGCTTCTCTAGGCTACTTTAAACACGTCAACATTTTCTGATGATTCAATGTTGGCGGCACCATGTCAATTTTTAAAAAAATTCTTGAATCCCTGTGCCTCCAAAGTGTAGCAGAGAAGCCCGTTTCCTTCCGAATTTCAGTAGCATCTATGTAGAGGATCGATAACGATCTCTTCCATTTTTCCCATCTGAAGGCTATAGAAGCGATGTCTCCATCCAAACACGGAATATATAAGAGTACAACAGAAGACCCACTATCCAAGAACGCTCGCTCCAAGCAAGACCGGCACGCACACACTGACCCTCCGCACGTGAATGTCACGCACACGTGAACTCTCTGTGCGTGAATGTGCAAGGGATGTCAGCAGTGACCTCCGACTCCGAACGAACGAATGCTGAGCTCGACCGAGGAAGAAATCGCGCCGGCGTGCGGCACGGAACGATTTAGAAGAAAGAGTCGCGAAAAAGAACACTACCATTGCTAGGTACACCTCACCAAACACACTTTGGTCACTAATTTAAACACACTTTAGGCTAGATTTATATATAATTTTTTTTTTTACCTACCCCATGTGGGATCATAAGTCATAACTCATAACAGTCACTAGTTCAAAACAATAATTATGCGGTACTATTGTTGAAGACAACAACATACCTACCCATTATTTTCTAGGTAACTTTAAATTTTTACCTACATTAATAAATAAATAACGCTCACAGGCAACATACATTGCAATGATCCCTTGACTACTTATACAGGGACTAGTTACGCGTCTAATTCTACTAACAAATATTTCTGCCACTTTTTTCGGGCAACATGAAATCCACAACATTGGATTTTATTCCCCATAACTGAGATTCTAATTTTGAATGTTAAAAGTAGTGAAAAGTAATCTCGTGTGAACCCCAAACGTCATAAGTTCGTACTTATTATTTCGCAAATATAGGCTGTCCCGTTTAGTGATAAGGTATAAAATTGAATGTAAATGCACACGATCAACTGTTCCTATACCGTGGCAGAGAGAAAATGCTTCCGCAATATAATAAATAGTCAAAAAAATGATCCCAAGTAAGCTCTATAGGTCCCTTAAATATGGAAACCATACAACAACGACACGAACATATTATTATAACATCCATGACCGACATATTTTTGTTTTACCAAAAATCTACACATATTTTGGATACTTGAGTAAGTTACTAAATAATATTCTTCCCCGTTTTATAATTATAACGTAACAATAACAAATGCAGGTTTGAAATTATCGATTCGCATTCCACAACGTAAGCGAATAAGGCGCGGGAGACGAGTTGTTTACATCGATCGTCGACCGTTATCATAGTGCATGCCTTCCATTATTTACGTGTTTTTTCGTACCTTTATTCTCGTCGCCAATTGTAGAACCTGCGTCCTGGTGTAGGGAGTAGTTCACTGGCTCGCACACGCACACTATGACAACACGTCCACTCTCGCCCGCGGCTCTCGTGTAACTGACGTGGTGCGTTCGAGATAGTGTAATGTATGTGTGTGTTATGTCTATATGTGTAGTATTTATGTATATATTATATATCTATATATTAATATGTATGATATACCATATTATATAGTTATATTTACAAATGCATACACTACAATAGGTATTCACATATCAGCGCATTTCAGCGTGCTAATTTTCAGAAATATGTCAGTTAGTCCTCAATAATTTTTTTTTAATTAAAATTAGAATTTGATATTTAAAGGTGAAGGAAAACATCGTGAACATCTGCATACACTGAAGATGAAATTCTGACGTGTATGTGAAGTCTACCAATCCGCTTTGGGCACGCGTGGTGGGCTAATGCTCATACACCCTCCCTGAGGGCAGGCCAGTGCCCTGCAGTAGGAAGTTTATAGACTGATGATGATGATGAATTGGATAGGTATTTCCGTGTGTACAATAAAGTGTTAAAATAAAAATAATAAATAAAAATCAAAACAGTTCAGTCCAGTCTTCGTGTTGATGTGTGTGTGGGTGTGTTTGTCTGTAGGACCACATTGGTTAGTGGTTTAGAGCTCAATTTGGGATACCTAAACAAAGCCTAAACAAGTTTAGTTCTCTGTAAATCAGTTTATGTCTGTTTCTATCTCTCAGAGAAGCTCCGAGCATGTATATTTGTATGTTTTCTTCTTCACCGTGAAGACACTGCCTAAGGTACACATTCATAGGATCCATTTTGTGAGGCTTTTGTCCCAGTCCTTTGTCCCTTTGCGGTTCACTCGGGTAGAAATACTTGGGTTACTACGAGTCTGTAAGTCGATTTAAATTCGCATTTGTTTGTTTTCTCGTATGGCAGAAGTTGCTTTATAGGGTTTCAATCACTTTAGTTCAGATCAAATTACAGTGCGTAACAGAGCAAAGCATGCATATGCTCACACAACATTCCCCGAGGGCTACCCCTTCGTCAGGGATATCCCGAAACTTCAGAACATCCACGTTCGTGTGTAACAAAACACTCTAGTTATACTTAAGGTGGTGCTTAAGACCATCAAACTGAGCAACTTTTACTACGGCTTCCAATGTCGAAATCGCAAAAAAAATCAGCTCACTAATATATTAGAGCCGAGTCGGTAGGCACTGCAGTTTTGTATGAAACAGCAGATTCTTTTTCGCGATTTCGAAGTTGGCTCTATAGTGAAAGTTGTTCAGTTTGATGGTATAAACCACCCCCTTAAATGTTTATTTCTGTATAGGTACGTCCCACTACTGGACACAGGTCTACCCTCAAGGAGATTGTAAAATACATAAATTCCCAAAAAGTCACAAAATAAAAAATAAAAAAATTTAAGACTTAGTCCATAGATTGACAAAAGAAAATAATGTTCTACAAATATCACTTTATTCATACAAGAACGAGTAACAAACGTGACATACCGTGGTATCAAAACAGTCCGTGTAGGTATATGTCCAAGGTTCGGAGGAAAATAATGGTTTTGGAATGAATTCGTAATTTATAAAATTCTCATCCAGTATCATATTGTTCGTTTCCTAAACTCGTTTATTTTACGGACCAATATTTCTTTTGACAAAAACTGGGTTTTATGTTAATAAAAATGTAATGGAATATGCTGAATTGTTGGTCAAATTGTTTTTTGTATTCGGAGCACAAAGGGTAAAAGTATTTAAAACTATTATAAATAAAAAATTCCACAATCTATAATGTATAGACATTTAAATGCATTACATACGTTATGGCGTGCTTTATACCATCAAACTGAACAACTTTTACTATACAACAATGGTTGAAAACGCGAAAAAAAATCAGCTGTTTCATACATTTCCAGCAGATTATTTTTGCGATTTCTATATTGGCTACATAGTGAAAGTTGTTCAGTTTCACAAGGTACAGTATCTTGTTCAATATGTCATTGTAACGCATTTAATTTTACGCCCTGTATATTGGCACATTTACTTGCTAAGATAATCATTCCTTTTTTTAACCTGTTTTGTCCCACCGCTGGGCAAAAGCCCAGTGCCCAGCAATCATTCCTAAAAATGTATAATTGGGAACAATTTTGGCTGTATTGATCAAGACACTAACATTAATATAACGTACGAGCGTTAACCCGTGACTTCGTCCGCACAAATTATATACCAGATTTTAAGTCAGATCATAAGCTATCAAACAAAAAAAGTTTCATCAAAATCGGTTCAGTAGTTTTTGCGAAGAATTGGTGAAATGGAATCAGGGACACCTAAAAACCATATCGTACCTTTTTTTTGTTAATATCTTCAATGTACAGACAAACTTCCTGTTACAGTTTTGTAATAGTATAGATTACTGTACGGTCAAACCAATATACGGGGTGTTACAAAAGTAAAAATTAACACTTAAAGCTTAAAAGGGGGTTGTTTAGACCATCAAACTGAACAACGTTCACTTTTGGACCAACATCGAAATCGCAAAAGAAAAAATCAGCTGTCCCATACATTTAGCTCGAGTAGATTTGTAGTTTAGTATGATATAGATTTTTTTTTTCGCGATTTGATATTGCTCCCATAGTCAAGTTGTTCAGTTTGACTATCTCAACCACCCCCTGTTTATTTGTATTTTTGTAACACCTTGTATACAATATATTTTTTTTTGTATGTACGTAAGTTAGAACATTGTCTTCTTTATTTATTTATATACTGTTTTACTTGTGTACCTTTAATAAATAAATAAATTCAATTTTCTTTCCATACAACGCAGATCTCACGCACTGTGGCAGTCTGTAAGAAAACTTAATTTTTTTCATCATCATCATCCCACATACGTCCCACTGCAGGGCATAGGCCTACCCTCAAGGAGGATGTATATAGGCGTCAGTCCACCATCCGTGCACTATATTTTTTACCAAACCCAAATTTTTGTTTCGCCTTTCAATAGTCATCTTCATGATTTGAAAGAAGATAGTTTTGTCGAATGATTCAATAAATGTTTCCCATAACGTTAATATAAAAGACATTGTACAAAAATAGTACATTACAACACATCAGGTGCTGTAAAATGGGTTACAAACGTATTACGTCATCACTTTATGTTCAGTACACGTGAACAATCCGACGTGGAATGGAACTAACAACTCAACGCAGTAAAACTTCATCTAAAATACCATCTGGACCATAAAATAGCCATTCCCGTAAACTGGCATTGTCGCAAGTTGCAGGGCCGCGGGACTCCGGTCCCGGTGCCCCGGGAACGTTCCCGGACAAGTTGTCCCGCTGATTTGGGACAACTCTCACAATATTGCATTCTGCGCTTGTTAACGGAGTTTGTGCTGCATTAAAGTACCTTGTTTTGTTTCGTTTCAAAAATTAATTTTTAATTTCGGTTCGGAATTTTATTGAAGTGGTTTTTCGGTTAATTTGCTAAAGTTCTTATTAAAATTTGTTCTGTGATGTTTCGTTACTGTTTGAATTTAAAATTTAATATCGGGCTGGTAAATAAAAGTTTAAATTATTAAATATTTGGTTAAAACTAGTGTAATGTGGGTTTTCAGTGCATAGTATTGTGCGTAGACGAAACATGTACTGATGATATGATTAGACCGTCAAACTGAACAACTGAAAGTATTATAATAGAATATAATATAACTTTTTTTGTGGCACTAACATCAAAATAGCGAGAAAAATTTGCTGTTTTTTTAACCTATGCCATTATGTTTATTTAATTTACAAAGTACCTATGCGCTGAATGCTTGTTTTGTAAACAATTTTTTTAATTTTTTGAATGTTTACATCAACACTTTAGTACATATTTATTCAGAGTTCTATTAAGCTAATAGTAACAAAATTAAGTTATTTATTTAAACTATAAAATAAAATTAAATCTACCAGCTGTTCCATACAAAACTGTAAACCTACTCGAGCCAAATACAAGGTGTAAAATTGAATGGGACACTTACTTAAGGGGGTGTTTCAGGCCATATTGGTCCCATAGAGAAATTTGTTCAGTTTGATGGTCTGGTCATCCCCTTAAAACTGTCAACATATGAAGAAGGATCCTGTTTAGTCATTACATTCTATCTAATTAGATGAACATATTGCAGTTATAACGATAAAAAAATAAAACATCAAAAAGTATTTTCAAACCAGTATGCAGTAAAATACAAAAATAAACTCAAAACACATGTACGTAAAGACTAGAGTGTCTCTAACAAGTCCCTTTGTTTCCCTTTTCACTTAATTTCAATTTGATTCACTCGCTGACTCACTCCCTACTATGTCACTTTTATCTAGGGTTGCTGGCTTTGCTGGAAAACCTGCAGAAAAAATAACAAGGCCTTTTTTCTGCGAAACATTTTGTTCGCCTACTGAAAAGTTATTTACCCTTTCATTGTATACGTATGATAAACTTAATAAAAAAAATTGTAGCTTATGCATGCATGCATAACCTCATTGCCATAATCCCTATCGGGGTGGTCAAAACCTTTGCTATAGCTAACCGACAACTTTAAGCCTGCAGTCGTAGCAAGGCTCACTTTTCGTATACTCAAGGTTTCACGATGTGTCAAGTATAATAAAGAGTACCATTGCAGCCTGCCACCGACTTGATGGAAGAAGAAGGTCAAAGTGCACAGAACATAATTATATTGAGGTATCAGCTAAGTAGTGTGATGCTTCTTCTGCCTATCGTGTGGGCAGCAAGCCCTGGTGTCAGAATTCACGATGCTGGAGAAGCGGCAATATTGTGGATAACTTATGGGCTGTCCTTTACGATAACCTCCTTGTAGTATAGTATGGTAATGAGGTAACCTCTTTACCCCGCATGTCCCGCTCAATCCCGGGTATGAGCATAATTTATTCTCACGATCACGGCATTGCATTCTAAGTGTACAATATACTATTATTATACTAATGAAAATATAGTACCTATCCAATCTCTGTTCACAAGTAGTAAGCCCATCGCAATGTTTGAAATTGTCACTAAAATTATTGAAAACAAATACTATTTATAGTCATCTACGTTTTAAATAAAATATTTCAGTGCATAAGTATGTGCACACAGAGTCCAACAATCCACATTTTCAAAATTATGATGATCTTTCGTTGCACATTTACATAAATTCTGTCTCCTAATTGCAATTTTGCGGCATCACCAACCCTAAGTTCATCAGATTGGGCCGTGAACACACGAAACGCGAGGATTTGCGCCCTCACTGTGGGATTAGCCCCATGCTACACGGCTTCTACTAAATTGTACTGTGCAACCCCGTTTTACGTTACGTGATGGATACGGAGATTTTAGACTTTGCTTTTTAGTTAATAGAGTTGCATTTTTCGACAGCATCTTTGTCTAAACTGGCGGTTTATGATGAAGTGTATATCGTTGATATATGGCAGTGAGACAGCAGTTTGGTTTGAGAGAAGATGTAGAAAGACAGAAAGAAAGATAATGTTATTTTTCATAATTACTATAAAGAATCTATGAATCTATAAAGTGTATGAAAAGATATAAATCTGTATGAAGTGAAAGAAATGTGTCAGAATCGTATTTATAATCTCTGCTTGTATCCATGAGCTCACTCCCCGTCACACTCGACAGAGTTTCGGTACTAGTGAAATGTTGATATTCTGAGGTTTCAGAATATCTCTGACTACCCCCTCGGGGAATATAGTCGTGAGCATATGCCATATGTATCCATGAATTAATAGTATAAGTATATGTATTTATCGGCCTTGTGGAGAGAATTATGCGTTAAGTTAGAAGTATTAGTAGATGTATCGAGAATGAATTGTACATTGTCAGAGCAATGACTGCTGATTTGCAAAAACGATCAAGTTCGTAGAATATATTTAAGTATCGTAAGTTCGTGTGTTTAATACATAATATGCACCTCCTCGTAGTTGACCTCTAGTTCAATGGGACACCTCGACGATTAGACATAGGATGAGATACACCGGCTTTAACCTAAGTAGACAAATAATCATCATCATCAGCCTTTAAACATCGCACTGCAGGGCAGAGGCAGAACAAAAAACAATAAACAGCAAACAATAAAAAAAACCGATCAAATGCGAGTCGGGCTACTCGCACACCGAGGGTTCTGTACCACACCACCACACAACATTATTAACTTACAAAAATGTTTTAATTTCTCCGGTGACCTTCAGAGTGGGACCGAATCACACTTGGCCGTTTTTTATTATTTGCTGATAATATACTTTAGAGTTTTCTCTATAATCACACCAAGTTTGAGGCTTGTATGTATTATCGTTTTTATGATAGAGCGGGAAGAAAAAAATAATGATAAAAACTAGTTTCTTGTATAAGGAACCCCATAATTTGATCTTCTTGGCATTTTTATTATTTGTTCGCAAATCCGCCATAAGACCGAAAATTAAGAGAACATTTCAGCTATCTATCTATTACGGTTCAAAAGTTACAGCCCTAAATAGGCAGGACAGACGGACGGACAACGTGGCCCTGTTTTCACCCTACGGAACTCTAAAAAGATAATACTGGTCTCTTAAGATACCCGTCAGATTGATGTGCTATTATCTCACACTTGCTAAAGAAAACAAAGCAATTTATTCTTAAAAGCGTTTCACTCTTAATGCTATTCCAAAGACTTCCGTATAAAGGAGGTACCACAACTGCGGTGCGGTAATCCGCTAAATTAAAGAGTACAGCTGAATGAAGATGGATACAGCACCCCCTCAGACTAGGGGGGCTTACCTCCCCCCCGCAGCAAGGTGTAATATCCCGAGAGAATCTCAACGCTACCGTATCAGCAGCATCTGAACACCAGCTTGACAAAAATATACTCTGTTCGCTGCCACTTGGGGAAGCTTTTAGAAAAGCCAGGGATTAAGTAAAACCGAGGCTGTGATTTTTTGAGATTATCTTTCGTTAAAAATCTGGAGTGAATAAGACTTCCGGGCCTTATTTTGGAAATGTGTTTTTGCGCTGAATATTTTTAGTGGAGTGGTTTCCCTTCGTTGTTTGGGTCAAAGGAGAGTGCAATTTGAAAATAATGGTGGCTATATTAAATGTTACTAGTTGCCAAAAAAAAATAGTTTTTATTAATTATGATGGGGATTTTATTTTCAAAATTACAGCTTTGCTCCGGCCACAGTTACTTCTTATTTTATTGCTGCGGACTATAGAGCGACCACACCAGTAACGACAAAGGGACTTAGAAGGTCAACCAAACCAGTGAAAGAACTTAAGCAACCTGCCCAAGGACGCCCCGAAGGGATACGTCTCTCGGTATTGGACGTAGCTGGGACTACGCGGCGGATTGGGTAGCGGGAATCAGTGAGACCCATTTCAGTGACTACCTTATAGAGAATAGATAGATAATACTATTGTATCAAGACCTCGATGTCGGACCCTCGGCCGAGTAGCAATTCTGTTTCGGACGTCAGTCGATGTAACTCCTTAGGATGCTCCTTGGTGGAGCGAAACACGTGTAGAGTAGAAATTATTTGGTGGGCAGGTTGTATTGCATAACGTAATATCTGTAAATTTGTATCTACAGGGTGTTAGAGTAAACAGTTACATTACTGTACCTATGGTTGTACCTATGATACGAATAACTGTCACTAAGAAATCGATAGGAAATACCAATGAGTTTTTATAACCATAGAGTCATCATATCAAACAATAACAAAGCCTTAACATGGCACATGTCTCTAATGTCACCTTTGTATGCATCAGTTATGCCCAGCTGTCATACTGGGCATAACTTAGTGGTCCCGTTAATAGCACACTGATGCGAAGTCCTCCTTGCATAGAATGTCGTTGGGAAATACGCAAAAAAATGTTTGAGCTTTCGATACTAAATGCGATTAGCTGATCCATCGTTTGTATAAAAAGAAGCCTTTTTCGGATTTCTCTTCGTTCCCTTGGGAAAGTTGTTCAGTATCATGAGTACAAGTAATGCAACTGTATAACACTAACACCCTGTATATGTAGTTTATGTCGTTATCTAGTCATCATAATACAAGTCCAGGTTAGATTAAATGAGACTAGATAATTTTGTGTGCAAATGTCCAAGATCTTTATAATTTTATTATTATAAAATACGTAAAATACGCCGTAGCACCAAAGACCCCAATTACACTAATTAAATTTAGAATTAAATTGTAGAACTGGATTTCATAATAAAATTATATTGTATCTTGAAAAGTACCGTGACTAACTGACTGACAACGCACAGCCTAAACCACTGAAGACAAAATACAAATACTTTATTAACCAAAGAGAAATTTAGTACACTTCGAAAATAAAACCCTAAAGAGGAGTAAAATGGAATGCAAACGTTTATAATCTACGCGGATGAAGTAGTCGCAAGCAAAAGCTTGTGTAAACTAAAAACCTTAACAGCGTATATGCCTGGTTAGTAAACTGAACACTGAGTAAGAATCTCAATTTAGTGCCGATAGAAAAAGAACTGAAACGAAGCAAAAAAGCAAACTTCAATCACTATTTTTACCGTGTCCCGTTAAAAGTGTTTGCCTACCCCCCCGCCTCGCGTCTCACCCCCTCGAAACAACAACATTAGCACTGCCAACCCACTTTACTACGTGACACAGGATGACGAACTTTGTATTGAATAGAGGAGAGTATAAATTGGTGTGCTGCATATTTAAAGAAGGTTTTCGGAGACTGTGGTAGTTTGGGCTGCACTGAATGCTTTTAACGATGAATGTAAGCTATGAGAATATGGAATAGGGAAAATTTATTAGTTGTTTGCTGGCTAGTATGTGTATCGAGCATATCGACAGGCCTCCGCCTATTTACTTTACATATATGGTGGCAACATTGAGGTACAACTCATCAACTCGATTCGTTATCGATCATTCTTTGAATCGATTCATTCGATCCTCGTTCGTTCGCTTACTCATTCAAAACGGTTACCATTTGAAAACTAGCTATTGCCGTGCATGTAAGTGATGCTAAATATTCATTACTAGAGTTTACCTGCGACTCCGTCCGCACAAATTATATACCAGATTATAAGTCAGATCATAAGCCATTAAAACAAAAAACAATTTCATCAAAATCGGTTCAGTAGTTTTGCGTGATGCTGGATCAAACAAACAAACACACAAACAAACAAACAAACACACAAACAAACAAACAAACACACAAACAAACAGACCGACAAAAAATAAAAAAATTGGTGATATGGAGTCAGAGACACCTAAAAACCATATCGTAACAATTTTTTTTTTTATTACTTTTGTTACAGTTTTATAATTGTAAGATAAGATAGATTAATTATTAATTATGAAGTGATTGAATAAAACAAGTGAAGTGATAAGTAATCTAAACTATTATAAAACTGTAGCAGAACGTTTGTCTGTACATTGAAGATATTAACAAAAAAAAAGTTACGATATGGTTTTTAGGTGTCCCTGATTCCATTTCACCAATTTTTGGATTTTTTGGCTGTCTGTTTGTTTGGGTGTTTGTTTGAACTAGTATCACGCAAAAACTACTGAACCGATTTTGATGAAACTTTTTTTGTTTGATAGCTTATGATCTGACTTAAAATCTGGTATATAATTTGTACGAACGAAGTCGCGAGTTAACGCTTGTAAAATATAATTGTTGTGCAATGACGAGTTTGATTTATCCAGCTTCCCGTCGAGCTTCCATATGTTGTAATGCTTCTGACCACCTACAAAGGGAATACAGTTATAAATGGAATACGTTTTTATTTATTTATTTATACTATCATACTTATAAACAATAAATAATTATATATTTTAAGTTGTAATATATTACTTTCTTACAGAAAGAAATAAATAATATTTTTATAAGTACCTACATTTATACTTACTAGTAGATACACTACTCTGATAAAATACTTTTTCTATTTGGAAATAAAAGAATGTAAATATCTTGATTAATTTGTCTATTCAAGTCCTCCTCTCTTTTAAAATTGCTGTGCCCTACCTAACAGGGTTCACAATGTTGTACTATTATTAAGATTACACCACCTGTTGTATATACCATTGTGAAACGCAATAAAGCATTGAGTATTGAGTACCTCGGACACTTGACTGTCACTTCATATAAATGACAAAACTTTCACGAAGAGGTAACCATGTGCGACACTGAGAAGGGGAGGTAACAAGAGGGGGTAAAGAAGTCAAAAATTGATAGAGGGCAAAGTGTCTGTATTGTATGTACGAGTAGTACAAAGCGAACGTAGTACCATACTTTTGTTATACTATGACTAAGTTTAAGTCGGATTGTGCGTTTGTAGGGTTCCATAGACCCTACGGTCTATGGAACCCTACAAAAGAAAAAGAAAAGTAAAGAATTATCACTATGTCTTTGTGGAGCATCTATAATATATCTACATATATTATAGATGCTCCACAAAGACATAGTGATAATTCTTTACCACCTTAAGCTGTACATGAATGCAATAAAGAAATCTAATGTAAAATCGAATCTAATCTAATTGTATTTCAGCCTTAAATGTATTGTAAGCACTAACACCCGTATTCTCAGTAGCTACCTTAAACCTTTCCTCGACTCAGCCCCAAAACATCGAGAATAGAGATTTCGAAGATGAGTCAAGAGATTTTTTAAATGACGTTGAGTTGAAGCAGGGTTCAATAAAGCAACTAAGAACACGGGAGGTTTTATAAATAAAGCTAGTATGTAAAAGCTAGTACTTTATTAATGTAGATAGTGTGTTCACTGCACCGTGGATGTTGGTAGACAAGGGAAGCAGACGGGAAATGTTTGGAAATTCATTTATCTTCGTCACTTCGTCGCGAGCTCCATTATATTTATTGGAAATTGAAATTACGTCGTTTCCTGCCAATAACAGTGGTTTGTTTGTTTTATAACCGTTTTATATTTAGGTCGATGTCGTTGACGAACTCAGGCACTTGCATGGAAAAACACAGAATTAGAAAATTGGAGAGTATTAATTCGTCTTTTGGCCGACAAGAAATAAGATAATGAAGATGTTGATACATTTTAAAAATTACACTGGGTCATTTGTTACTATCGGGTGTTATAATAATGCTAAAGGTTCTTTAAGGGGATGACTAGAGCATTAAACTAAACAACTTTTTTTATGGGACCACAACGAGATAGCTAAAAAAGATCAACTGTCCCATATATTTGGGTCGAGTCTGTTTGTAGTTCTGTATAAAACAGCAGATTTTTTCGCGATCTCGATGTTGATCAACCCCTTAAACATTCAGCTAGGAAGGACCCTGTAGTGTCACACCTACTACTACTACTACTTAGTATTTTGTTGGCGAAAGACTAGCCATTTTTATTTCAATTCAATTTATTTCAATATTAATGAGTGGTTAGTGTTGCCCCCAAAAAAACTGTAGGATCTAAGAACGGAGGAAACTACAGGAACCAGTGGACCAGGCTTGCTTAGAGCTCTTTTTCCCATAAAAATAAACAACAATCAGTGCAAAATAAAAGAAATAAAGCAAATAATAACATTTTCTAGAAGCTTCTGAATCGAGCCTCGACGGAGGGACGTCACTTGTCATAATTATTGTGACATCCTCGGAAAACTGCAGCGAAAACCACCGCTAATTTAATTTTGTAACTGACAGGAACTATTCTGAACTTTATTCTTAAAGTCTTTGAGGCCGACAGGGCGGAAAATGCATCTGGTTTCCGTGCAAACTTAAATTACTGATTTTTTAAAGCATTTTGTACTTTATGGTCATAGATGTAAGAGACGGATGGAAGGAATATAAATTTTGCGGGAATGATAACGAGCGCAGTTCACTTTTAATTTGTCATATAAAGTATGATTCATACTTTATATCTAAACGGTTGTTGTAGATAACATTTTTACGATTCATTTACTTCGAAAATTTGATATAAATATGATTGGATCAGAGTTTATTTTTCGTTTTTATAAATCACTAGCGTTAACCCGCGACTTCGTCCGCACAAATTATATACCAGATTTTAAGTCAGATCATAAGCTATCAAACAAAAAAAGTTTCATCAAAATCGGTTCTGTAGTTTTTGCGTGATACTCGTTCAAACAAACAAACAAACAAACAAACACCCAAACAAACACACAAACAAACACACAAACAAACAGACAGACAAAAAATCCAAAAATCGGTGAAATGGAATCAGTGACACCTAAAAACCATATCGTAACCTTTTTTTTGTTAATATCTTCAATGTACAGACAAACTTCCTGTTACAGTTTTATAATAGTATAGATAATCACTGCTTATCTAAAGATTAGCATTTAATTCTGTGCAAATAGGGTTCCAATGATACAAGAAACCATTATAATTATACTTTCCATTCATTAATTAATTCTGTTTGCATGCCCCACCTCAATAACTCGCTAATTTGTGTAAACAAAATTTGGCACGAAGACGGATAATAATAACCCAAAAACAGAAATGAGACCAAAATGAAAAAAAAAAACTTTTACCTACCTTATTAAATGAGGTGTCGTTAATATAGGTCTTGGAATAAAACCTCGATATTTCTATTATAATCTGGTCATTTATGAAAAAATTCATGATAATTATAACGGATGCTGTATCATAAATTCATAATCAGTTTTAAAAATGCTAAATCCTAAATAGTAGCGCCATCATCACTAGGATTAGCACGAGCGACTGCCTTTGAGCGGCGCGCGCTAACCTTCCCCGCTACACCACCCACCCCCCGTTAACATCTAGAGTACCTCACCTCCCCCAACGTCTGTGCCCCGCGGGACAGTCACACACAAACTTGTCTTACTATAAAACTAAAACACTCAAAATACGGAAACATAGAAAATCAAAGAAAATACCCACCGAGCAAAGTCCTCTTACTGTAAAACCTAAAGAAACCAATTTGCTGCTCAAATAACGCACTAAACGCTCGCTCGAGATCGCATTAGCGACCTGCAAATAAAACTACCCGCATAGTTACACCCTCTCCCCCCTCCGACCCCTCGATAAAGAGAGGGGGTAGTAAAAAGTGAACTGTGAACGTTTATTCTCACTAACGGGTTAGGTCGGTTGTTTAGTGGATGAGTGGAAGCGCTTGCAAAGTGGAGGTTTGGTATTCGAAAATATCAAATTGGATTCGAGTGGTAGAATTCCAGTAATTTATAGTTAGAGCCAAACCACACGATGCGTTGCGGCACCGCAGCGAGTCGCTAGGATACTTTTTGGGTTCCGTACCCAAAAAAACCGGTACAAATACAATATTGAATTACACCCTCCCTTTGGGTAGGCCTGTGCCCTGCAGTGGGACGTAAACCTCGTTGTGGAGCCCCGTGGCAAGCTCAAACGCGAACCGTGCGAACATTATGCCTACGACAGAACCGCTAACGGAAAAACTTGCAAAGTGACTCCAAGTGAAAGTTATTCAGTTTGATGGTTTAAACTCTTTAAACCACCGCTTTAAATATTATAATATATATATATATCAGCGGTCGCTGTCCCATTGTTGGGCAAAGGCCTCCCTCCGATCTCTCTATGCGTCCCGGTTTTGCGCTTCGTTAGGCCAGTTTAAATATTACTAGAGATGAATTATTATTTTCTTCTTTCTTGGTGGTTCTTCTTACGAGAGTGTTATTTTTCCACCTGATTTTAATTTATTTTAACCGCTATTTCCCATACGAAGTTTAAGTCGAAGCTTTATGCACTTTAAGGCAAAAGTAGGTAGTTACAGTCATACCCACAAAAAAAACTGAAGCAAAAAGTTTCGCTCTATTTAACGACACCTAAATGCATCCCTAGATGCTGCATTTGTGCACTTCTATTTCTATATATAGAAATATTCTAAATAAAGCATTCATAATATTGACATTACCCTTATCGTCATCATCATCAACCAATATTGGTCCCACTGCTGGGCACAGACCTCAGGGAGGATATATGGGTATACGTGTAAGTCCACCACGCGTGCAATATGGATTGGTAGGCATCACATACGCATCAGAATTTTTTCTTCAGCGTGTCAAGGTCTCCTCTCGATGTGTTCCTTCACAGTTTCAGAGCAGTCGGTATAGAAAAACTTAATGGTATATGGCATGGCTATTATAACACTGCCAAAATATCAGAAATTTAAGCAATTTGAATGCTTTATAGCCCAGTCATTTTACGGTTTGAGCCGGAACTAATTAATAATTGATATTGTGCTTCGGTATATTATTTAAGAGCCAATTTAAGTTTAAAAACATACAAAAATTTCAAAAAAATCCCGTCAGCAACAGTTCCAAATTTTAAAATAATAGCTATATTATCTCGCTATAAAAAACTTGATGGTAACTTTTTTTGCACATATTTAAGGCATTACTATTAATACATACTTCTAATATGGTGTAAATATTTGATCTACTTCGAAGGTTTTGAAAAATATATTCGTATTTTCTAATAAAAACCAATTTTTTTAAATTTCAATGCCTATTTTATTGCTTAAAAATAATTTATAATATTAAATCTAATTCAAATGAGTGCATTAGTATTATTAATAATAATATTAATTTAAAAGCCTTCTGGGACTCACAATTGAATTGATTTCTATGTTGCGTAGCGAATTTATTTTTAATATGTTTTCAGATAGTCTTTTGGTCACTAAATGATTCCGGTTACATTAAAAGTCAAATTAATAATTACTTCCCACCTCTCCTAACAAAACTCCGTATAATGACTGGGTTATTAAGTGCTAAAAATACTGCTTATGAAACTATATCTCGTCGTCATTTGCGACATACGGCAATAAATAGAGAGGTTTTCTTGAGCTGGTCTCACAAGATAAAATCCAATAACTATTATGTCACTACGTCGAACCCATCGGAACAAATAAAAGACAATCAATGCAAATGACATCTAGAATTCTAGACGGAACTAATCGAGTTGTCCGACTCGGGGGCAGGCAGTACCTACGGGCTTTTGTTTTATTACTATTCTGTCTTCTACTATTTAATTATTTTCCATTGAGTTCCACTTCTAGAGAGAGTTTTCTTGTCACGAATTATGGTGAGATGCCGTGCTGTGGTATTCTTCTTATCGTGTGGGTAGCAGGCCCTGGTGTCAGAGTTTTTAACTACTACTATCAGACATTGTACGCGGAACCATTAACGTGCCATTCGAAGTACGGGATCATCATTCTTTTCTTGTTACTAACCCCAATGGATCAAAGTTGTCTGGTAATAAATAATTTTTGAATTTTCAGAAAATCAAGTGATTCAGCCTGCAATGTCGTGACCAACTGGGGAAAAACGCACAAAGTAACATTTCACTAGGTGTTCCACGTAACATTTCACGGAAACGTGGGAATCGAATCCACGACCTCCGATTCAAAAGATCAATGCTCTTAACCACGGATGCAACGGGCACGATCGAATGTTTGTATGAAAAGTTGAATATTTTTTTTGCGAATTTGTCCTTTTTCCTTTGGTAAAGTTGTTCAGTATCATGGGTACAATTGCCCCTTAAAATACTGCAACTGTTTACCCTGACACATCCTATAAGTGAAATTACTCCTTAGTTGAAATTACTCAATAACCCCGGGAGAACTTTCTCAAATGATTATAATTATTATTCATCAATTCAAATTTCCGGTCGTGACCTTCGTCACGACTAAATAATTAATAATTTGTCTCTACAAACCAATTCACACAAATTAATTATTATCATAATCCGATTGTCATAGTTAACATCATGAAATCAAACGAACCCCAAACAAAACCTAACTGAATTCCCTTTAGGGAATGTTGAAAATTAAATAGAAGATGAAGCAAACGTAATGGTGGCCATTCTAACATTAGTCACTAATCTAACTTTTAATGGGTGTGCTGGACCCTCGTCACGCAGTCGGTATTGTTTTGGTCAAATGTCAATAACGAAACTAGGTATAATAGTAGGACGTTTTAGAATGGTTTCTGAGGTTCTATTTGGAAATCATTATAAGCGAAAACAACAAGAGCTTAAACTAAGTTGTATGTAACGTTTAATTTGAAGAAATTGAAGTCAAGAGGAAACCGGCCCGTAATTAAAAACCGTTTTATTTAAATTATCTAAAATCTGCGTTTTTTTATTAATTTATACAGGTTGTAAACTTAAATACGTGATATACCGTCAAACTGAACAACTTTTAATATAGGACCGATTTGAAACATTTTCTATGGAACAGCAGATTTATTTCTCGCGATTTCTTTAGTTTCATAGTGAAAGTTGTTCAGTTTGATTTTCTAATGCACCCCTTGAAGTATGTAGCGTATTTAATGTTACATTGTTGTTATTTGCTTCAATTTCAAGGTATTGTATCCACTGTACATGAAAAGTGGTAACGGCGTCACTACAAGTCACTAGACAGAACTTGTGCACTGCTATGGAAACGTCAATATCTTGAATACGCTTAATTTAGATTATGTCTGACGCCTTTCGGAGGCATATAGTCGTAAGCATATTATGATGACGATGGTAAAACAATAAATATCCATGCTATGAAAACTTGAACTGGGTTGAATTAAAAAAACAGAAGAATTAAGACTACTGTGTAGCGAACAGTCGCTATACAAAAACAAAAACGTTTTTACCCACTAAACCTTACAGCAATTTAAGGTTTTGGTCTTATTTGATTACAGCCTCAGAATCTGGAAGTCAAGATAAGATAAGATAAGATATTATTATTTGGGGGTGTTTTGGGCCTTGACAAGCTTATCAAGCCTGTGCCACGTAGACCATCGCTGGTCCATTGTGAACGCCCTTCTTAAAGTTCTCTACCAATCCCCACTGCGGCCAGAAAACGCAGTAGATTTTTTAGAAGATAAGATAAGATAAATGTTTATTTTTAACTTTTGCTTAAAACTATTACATTAAACGGTAGACCAAAAACGAGGCAAGCCTAAAAAAGAAAGAAGGAAAGCATACATTCACAAATAGTTAAGTTTGTAGGTTCCATTGTTGTCACAGTACATTTAAATATGCTAGGAAGCACGAAAATTTATGAACGTCCCATGCGGATCCCGTGCGGATCAATTGATCTATTTTCTATTGGAGGTCCAAACATTTATTTTTTTCATTTTTCAATTTTCGAAGGAAAAGTTGTTTAGTTTCATTTTCTGGAGCAGGCTCGCGCAACTCTCTAACAAAAAAATGTTATCTATGAAACGTGCACCGCCGCCATTAAATTCCTTTGATCGGTCGCGCACGCTTTTATACATTCTTTGATATCGATCATGACCAGTTTTTAGTATAGAAGTCCCGACTCTTAAAACGTAGTGAGTAACATTCTCTTTGTTCTGGAGGGCAATTAAGCGTCAAATCGCTGTCAAAAACATCGACGAGCTCACATCCTTCAGAACTTCGGAGATTTATATAAGTTTGACACATGAAATTGAAAGCTCGTCGATGTTTCAACGACAAATTTAAGGTTGTGACGATGTTTGCGCTTAGTGAATTGCATTGCTGAATACACCCTAAGGTCCGCCACTCACAGACGGAATTGCGATCTGGAATCCTGATTCAGGTTTCAGTGTTGTCAACTATGGTTACAAAAAATACTAGAGTGCTGTTTAAAAAAATGCCCAAAATAAAACTGTATGAAACGCCAAATGAATGACAATAAAGCATTTATGTATTTATTAAAACAAAACAAACAATTTCTATTCATGATAATTTAATTACTATCATATGATGAGGTCATGACGTTACGAATCTTACGATGATGGTTTGTAATTTGTATTCCAATATTAATGCAACTATATCAAAAGACTATCGATAGTTTTAAGTTCTTCAAGGCGAGAGTGAATAGGCATTTTTCTAGGTAAGCATGCTACATCTTCGGCCTCATCGTCACTTAACATCAGGTAAGATTGAGGTCAAATGTTTACCTATCAAACAAAAAAAATATAAAAAAAACATTAGACATAATCTGCATACAGAATGGCATAAACCATTATCACACAAGCGATTATTGAGCGAACTATGCCGCAACGACGTCGCAACAGCACCGTAACGATACGGTATCGTTTCATTAACGCTTACGCTCAAAAATCACTATACAAATGCCACCTAAGACATCAAAAAATCACTAGATCTAGTGAAAGGTCTCTGAAAGCGGCAACACTCCATACGAAATCTAATTCCGGATCAGGTTTATTCCTGATGTATGTGGCGGACCTAAAAAGGAAAATCTCTCGTTCAGTGCCACCCAGTATGTGATGAGTCGGTGAGTTGGACAAGGTGTAGAGAAGGCAGTAAAACAACTTTGTATTATCATTGCAAATAGCTTGAGATCCGGTCAGCTCAGCGCATACGATTTTATGTAGGGCTCAGTTTATAACCACGGGAATAAAGATGTAGCCTTTAAAAAGTACAGTTCGCAAAAAAAGCAAGTTTCTAATGCTGGGCCCTATTCAATAAACATGACAATCTTAATTTACAACGACAATTTCAGGAGACATTGCTGAGTCATTAGTTACCAGCAATGTATCTTGAATTGGCATTGTCAATAAAAATTTTCATGTTTATTTAATAGGGCCTTGGTTGGCAAATCTCTTTACCAACATAACAAGTGAAATTCTACGTAATACAATCCACTCCTGTCGGGTAATCGTTGAAGGAAAAGATTTTAAGGGAGAGCAGGGATATACAGAGCTGACAGCCAACCTGTACTTACGCTGGCATGCGCAGATATGCAAGGCAATACCGACACCAGCATACAAATCTCGTGATGCGACCCCCACCGCCCGCTTCCCCGCAAGGCCCCCTCCGTTGCTCTGCAAAAGTACATCCGTTGCCGTACTGTAAAGACTATAATAGTTAGACGGTTCCGTATCACCGTACAATAATTAAAACATTTTTTTCGGGATCCTTAATGCAAGCCCAACATAGTCGTACTTAGCCTGTTTTTTTTTATCTTAAACTTAGAGTATACACTATAATCATTCCAATTTTAACGCTGGTTTTTACGATAGAGCAAAAACAAAAAACCTTGAATGTAACGCGTTTCTTGTATGACCTAATTTTTTACATTTTGTATTTTCTATACTATTATAAAGCTGTAACAGAAGTGTGTCTGTACATTGAAGATATTAACAAAAAATAAGTTACGATATGGTTTTTAGGTATCCCTGATTCCATATCACCAATTTTTTTATTTTTTGTCTGTCTGTTTCTTTGTGTGTTTGTTTGGGTGTTTGTTTGAACGAGCATCACGCAAAAAGTACTGAACCGATTTTGATGAAACTTTTTTTGTTTGATAGCTTATAATCTGACTTAAAATCTGGTATATAATTTTTTGCGGACGAAGTCGCGGGTTAACGCCCGTTTATTATAAATTTGTCATCAAATCTAATAATTATAATAATACATTTTCCGTAAAAATTTCAACCGGCTACCTATTAGAAGATACAGTACTCTGAAGCTAGCGCAAACGGACGGACTGACAACGTAGGCTGTAAACTGTAATCAAAACGTACGTAAAAACTTCCGCGTGGTGGACTAACGCTCATACCACCCTCTTTGAAGATAGGCCTGCGCCCAGTAGTGGGATGTATATAGGCTAATGATGATAATCTTACAACTTATTGCCTCGATGACTCGATTACTAAAAAGTTTTATTCATAAAATGCTATAAGTAACCCACAGTTTGTTTACGTTTTTTATCACGGACCGATGCAATGACCTTACTTTAGTTGGACTTTTACCAATTTAACCTCCTTCACCCGGTGGCCTAGTTAAGTTTCCGTGCGGATTCATTCCCTCTGCTCATTCGGTTTGTTATGCGGTTACACGTTACGTTTCTTCGTTGATACGTTACTGTTAGGAAACGTAACTTTATTTTGACGGTTTGCGTTGTGAGTCGTTTTTACTGTATACAGGCTGCCCCAAAACTCAATGTCAAGCCGAAAACAGCATATAAGTTAGTTTATAATTATAACTGTCAGGGGGAAAAAAATCTTAGTCTCATCGTTCTTGAAATTTTGTATTTTTTTTAACATGGTGAAAAACGCCAACCTTATTAATGTAGTGACTATGAATTTGTGTATTTTTCCATGAAAATACTTGTTCAGCAATTGAATAGCCTTGCCAGTGGTCCCAATTCAAAAAAAATAAGGACGACTGGCAGAGTTTTTAAAGAAAACACTTTCTTATATCAGACTTATGTTTTTTTCTTTAGAGTAATTATAAACTGGACTTTTAAACTGTAACCTGCACCATTTAGTGACAAAAATACTATCTTAAAACATTAAAAAAAAATCGCTACGCTACATAGAAATCAAAATTGTGTGTCCCAGAGGGCTTTTAAATAAATAATATTAACACGTTCCGGGACAGTGACCGGCTATAACCGTGATAACAATAAAAGTTCTATTGTGTCTCGTTCACTGCCCCGGAACGTGTTAATACCAATGCACTTATTTGACTTAGATTTAACAATATAAATATTTTTGAGCAATAAGATAGGCATTAAAATTTATAAAATGAGGTATTTATTAGAAAATGCGAAGGTATTTTTCAAAACCTTCTAAGTAGACAAAAATATTTACACCATGTTTGAAGTATGTATAATGGTAAAGCCTGACCATAAAATTACCTTAATTACCTTTTAATATTTGCATCAGGTTTTTTAGAACAAAATAATAGCTAAATTTTAAAATTGGAACAGAAGAGGAGAATAAGTTTTGGAGCTAGTGATAATATTGTTTTTGCATAAGCATAAGCATAATGCTCTCGACTAATTTCCCCGAGGGGTTAGTCAGAGATATTCTGAAACTCACTCAGGACATCCCCTTTATGCTAGTATCACCGAAACTTTGGCTTTCTCGAATATTGCTTTTAACATTCTTTTATTAGCTTCACCTATCTATTTATATAACTATACAAGGTGTTACAAAAATACAAATAAACATTTAAGGGGGTGGTTTAGACCATCAAACTGAACAATTTTCACTGTGGAACCAATATTGAAATCGCGAAAAAAAAATCGGATGTTCCATACTTAACTACAAATCTACTCGAGCTAAATGTTTTTCGCGATTTCGATGTTGGTCACTTAATGAAAGTTGTTCAGTTTGATGGTCTAAACCCTCTTAAAAGTTTTAAAAATTTATTTTTACTTTTGTAACACCGTGTATAAACAAATCAAGGAAGTCGATTTTATCTATAATCCAATTGTTATATCGATTTGGCACTTTGCAATTGTAAGTAATTTGGAATACTTCAGATGAAAATCGTTTTTCGGAATCGAAACCCCTCTACTTAATTTTTCGATAAAATTAAGTCACAAACATTAACAATTTTGTTGGTAGTAGACGTCGACTAAGAAAGGTATCAAATAAAGTTAGAACGAAAAACAGTTAGAAAGTAAATACTGCGACCATCCCATCAATCTTCATCTAACACTTCAATCTATCAATCTAATTCTTTGGGGGTGTTCTAAGCCGGCCCTATCTATCACAATTTAGATAATTTTAACCCTTAAACTGATTTATTTTTTATATAATTAATTACCTAGCAGTTTTTCAAAATTGTACCAATTAGTTTATCTCAGTAATTTCAATATTTTAAACAAAAATCTGTAACAGAAAAGGCTCTCTTCGCTCAACCCGCTGTATACACTAATTATACGCAAAATGAATATATTATGTATAGAGCTACTTTATTATACAACCTTAAATACTTTGATTTGGATCAATTTTGTTTATCTTTGGCACAGTTTAAGAATGGCATAACTGGTAAAGCTCTTTAGACTGAGTCTTTGCCTCGCAATATGCTTTCTTCTTATCATTTATTGTTATTTTAGCCTACATACCTTCTGATAGGTAGCTATTATTGTATAAGCTTTGCAAGCACTTTTTCATTTAATTTTAAATTATCATTAGCGGATTCCTGTAATTGGTCTATTCTATGTTCATAGTTTGTAACCGTTCGTTTGTAATTTGACAGTTGGCTTCCTGAATAAAAATTTATTTAAAATTTATTTATTCAAAATAATTCTTTTTGGCGTACAATCGGGAAAAAATGTTTAGTAACGTGGTGGAGACTATGAACTATCGTTCATAGTGAATGATCTCTTCAAAGGTAAACTTGCCCGAGGTCAACGATATTATGCCCTTTGTTATGGGGTCTAAAAAATCGTTTACCTACCCCATCGATTGTGGTGTTCTTAGATAGATCAAATTGGAAGAAAACATTGTTTGGCACCAGTTATTCGAATTCCAACATCTAAGTACAAGTTGAAATTGATATCGTTAGCATCCTTCTAAGATAAGAGTTTTAAAAATAACAAAACAAAATTAGCTGAAACTATTTTAAGGGTATGCTCAGACCATCAAACTCAACAACTTTTTCTATGGGACCAATATCGAAATCGCGAAAAAAAAAATTTGATGTCCCATACAAAACTGCAAACACAACTTGACTCAAATGAATGAATGAATGAAATATACTTTATTTACACCAAAAGAAAATACAATGCATAATAGGAAACATAAACGGAAATGTATGGGTCAGGAGATTTTTTTTTCAAGATTTCGATATTGGTCCCGTAGAAAAAGTTGTTCAGTTTGATGGTCTGAGCATACACTTAAAATAGTTTCAGCTAATTTGGTTAGACCTTAAATATTTTTAAAAAAATCTGTCAATATTCAACAATGGAATCCAACTTTCTAAGAAAGTTATAAGATATTCTCTAGTGCAATCAGAGTCATATAAATTAAAAGCCTCTTCTAAATAAATTATGTTAATAAGTTTACTTCGACCCCATCTTCGTCTTGAGGACTAGATTGAGGTCAAGAGCAAACCCAAACGTAATAAAAAAAAAACTTACAACAGAACAGAAATATTTAAACAATCACGATACAATAGCTACGAAATTCTATCATGATCTAGCATAATGCTGCATAACAGACACGCTCCTTGACGGTTTTTTCCGTCTCAAAAATTCCATGCGCGATACTAAAACAACAATAACACTAGTTTCTACATTTGTACAAAGTACAAATATGCCGGCATGTAGGGTAGTTGTTACAAGTAACATCATTCCAAACTACACTTACCCAGTTTGTATCACCTACATTCTTGTCCTTCTATTAAAGGCTGTCTATGCACCTGCGTTGCCAACTCTTCGAAGATTTCTCCCTATTTAACATAACGCGTGTTTTTCTTACACGTTTATGCATCGATTTTCTTCAGGATTATTATTTTATTAGACCCTTTTAAATTTACTCAGTTTAACACGTTCCGGGGCAGTGAACGAGACACAATAGAACTTTTATTGTTATCACTGCTATAGGCGGTCACTGTCCCGGAACGTGTTAATTGCTATCGAAAGAAAGCAATGATTTCGTTTTAAATTAAAGATTGAAAAATTTGTCTCTGGCTGGACTTGAACCCGCACTCTTCCAAACCGGGGAACTGCGTTATCCAATTTCGTCTCCGAGCCCACTACCCAGAGAACGAAATGCGAAATTCCCGAGTGCGGTTTCAAGTCCCGCCCGAGACCAATTTTCAATCTTTAATTTGATTCGAAATAGCACAACATGGCTGTAACATGTTTAAAAAATCAATAGTATTTGAGATTTCGTTTTACTTTGTTAGAAAGTCTATTTGGTACAGTCGAGTAGTTTAAAGAGATACAACAACAATACATTATACAGGGTGTTAGGGTAAATAGTTGCATTATTTTTATGGGTGATTGTACTCATGATAATGAACAACTTTCCCAAAGGAAAATAAGGCAAAATTTGCTACAACAAAAATCTACTTTTCATGCAAACGTTCGATCAATTGATTGCATTTAGTACCTTTGGAGAGCTTACAATGTTTTTTGTTAATTTCCTATGTCCAGCAGTGGACGTCTATCGGCTGATATGATGATGATGATGAAACATACGATATTTTTTTCGCGATTTCGATATTGGTCGCTTAGTGAAAGTTGTTCACGTTGATGGTCTTAACCACCCTTAAATGTTTATTTGCATTTTTTTAACACCCTGTATTCATGGCAATTTTTCCCGAGAGGTTATGCCGTAGATTTAAATACAAAACGATTAATATCGCCGCGATTAGGTTCCATTTAGGAAACCCGTGTGCTTCAACTTCGATGCATGTATTGTACCCACTGTCCATTATAAGTAGCGACGGGCTCTCTCCCCGTCACACAGAGTTTCGGTACTACTAGTGAAACGTGGATGTTCTGAAGTTAGAGACTATCTGACTAACCCCTCGAGGAATGTCGTCGTGAGCATATGCTATGTATGTATTGCTCCTGACCAATTTTAGCAACGGCGACTGCTTCAACTCCGATGTTGGCGTAGCTATCCTATGTTAGTAAAGGCGAAACATACATAATATATAGATAAAATGTTAGTACAGCCATTAAAAACGGCTTTGCTATACAAAAGCTTATTTTGTAAGATACCTCGTATTTATAATAACATCCCTAAAGGGATATGTGACACAGAACAGCTTAATTTGTTTAACAAGAAACTGCACAAATTTTTGGTCAACAAATGTTACTATAGCCTTGATGATTTTTTTGCTGACGATTCCATTGGTAAACTGTAGTGCTGTGCTATGTTTTGTTGTTATTGTCTTTTTCAAATTTTATCCTTTTAAATATCGTATGTGTGTACCTATATTGTTTTCATGCATGCTAGGACTAATTATTGTGCGCCCACGCGGCAGGACATAGCGAATCTGTAATGTAATTTACAACCTGTGTAACATCTGTAAATTTTACCTATGATTCACAATAAAAAATGATTATGATTATGAAAAATTACAAAGTTAAAATAATTTTGCGTTTAATATTTCAAAGTCCTCAACTTCAGGGTAAATCCGAAAACTAGCAACACCGCTTCACACATAAAGGCTACATAGCATCGTTATGTCCCCAGTTCGGTTTAAAGCGACATTTAGGTGAGATTGCGCCGCGTCGGATGATATTACCCGCATTATAACCGCGTCCGCCCGCTGCCGCTGCGGCCGTTATCGACCGGTACTACTTCCTTGTTTTTTTTTATCCGCCTCGATCTGTTATATACAGTAGCAGCCTAGCAAATACTGAAACAGTGAACTCAGGCCATCAACATGAACAAATTTCACTATGGAGCCTACCTCAGGAAATGCGAAAAAAAATAGCAATCCCATACATTTTAGTCGGGTAGGTTAGTGCAGCAGTTATACAGTAAAAAGTCCAGCAATTTTGTACGGGACAGCTGATCCTTTTCGCGTTTCCTGAGGTACGCTACATAGTGAAAGTTGTTCAGTTTGATGGTCTGAATTCACCGTTTCAGTATTTGCTAGGCTGTCACTGACACCCTGTATAAGGTCCTTCTTAACATGCTGACACTTTTTAAGGGCATGATCAGCCCGTCAAACTGAACAATTTTCTCTATGGGACCAACATCGACATCGCGCAATCAAAATCAGCTGTTCCAAAGCTGTAAACCGACTCGAGCCAAATGTATGGGACAGCTGATTTTTATTTCGCGATTTCGATGTGGCCCCATAGAGAAAGTTATTTGGTTTGATGGTCTGATCATCCACTTAAAAACGTGTCAGTAAATTATGAAGGACACTGTATATCTTAAATAAATTGAATCCAATAGACTTTGTTTTATTTTTTCAAGAAAATAAAACGCCAATACATGTTAGTACAGTACATGTTATAGTTGGTACTTTGAAATATATTATAATGAGAATTATGCATAGCTTACTGAATTAAATACAATTTGTAGGGGCCATTAGTTTGGAAACCAAGCCATTAAATCTATGATACAGAACCCTATGAAAAATGTATCTAAGATCAACGTTACAAAGCAGAAGGTATCCTACACAAACGTTTACTGAACAAACTTAATAAAAGAATCTGCATCTGAGCTTGTTCCAGAGTTAAACTTCCCTTGTTTTCAGTTCAGTCTGAACTCAAAACAAGACGTCGATTTAAAAGTTGTACCCATTCAAGTTTTCTAACACAACGTCTCATTCTGAATGGAATTATGATAATTTATTGACGGAAGGAAAACCTGTAAACGTTCATACAAAGGTTTTTGAGTTTGTGTGACCTCGAGTATATACACTCATTGACCGCCTTTTGCATGTTGCCATGGATTTTGCCAATGAATAATATCACTCTAACACACGCTGCGCCTTACCGACGATTACAAAACAGAAGACCGCGTGCAGCCGAACCCAAATACTCGCCACTATTTATTAGCCATACGCATGCACTAGCAGCCACTCACAGCCGTACGCATGCGATTGCAGCCGTTCACATTCCTACGCATGTATTCGCAGCCGTTCAAACCCCTACGCATACATTCGCAAACGTTCACTGCCGTATGCATGCAGACGCAGCCGTCCACAGCCATGCGCAGTCAAACACGCACAAACGGCATACCTACATACGTTCATCGTTCACATGGTAGGTAAATTGTAGTATGTGTACCTACATATAGGTACAGTAAACAGTAGGTACAGTTTTCAAGTATCAAGCTTGTTTCAAAGCAACATTAGCCCGTTCTATTTGTATCTTACGAGCTTCATCCTTAAAAGCAATCAACAATGTAATAAACAGCTCAACAGAAATTGTATGCAGTATCGAAATCAGTCGGCGCCGGCACTTTTCATTACAAAAGTTAAAAGAATGTAGTAAAAAGCGAGAGATGAAGCTTCGGCGTCGGATAGAGTCCGAATAGAACAAAATGGTACAGCCGAATTCGAAAATCGACATTCGATTTGCATACTGAGAATTTATTTATATTAAAACACTACATACATAACCATTAACCTAAAGAAAAAACAAAAAAAATAAAAACTAATACTACTTACAAATAAAAAATGTCCTCGAAATTTCCGCCGCTTGGCGGCAAGGTGCCCAGGAGGCTGGCAGCGTTACCTCTTTGTATGGCCAGGCTGATGCGCTGACCGAGGTAGCTGCCAGCCCTCTGGTCACCGGAGACCTCGATTAGGCGCGCCGATAATTCTTTAAATAATCGGCGCGCCTCTGGCCCCCACGGACCCAATGTCTCGACCCCAAACGGTGCAAATATGTAAGCCTCGCCGAGGTTTACATATAAGCGCCGTTTGAGGTTTTCAGCGGTAGCCGCCGCCGCACCCGCATTGGATGAGGTCGCATGGACGTGAGACGGTGCCAGTGTATCTACACAGGTAGCGTCCCAGACCAGCGACCTCCCCAATTTCCATGGAACGAGCGTTATTCCGTCGGGCCTCTTCCCATCGCTCCGTATTAGACCTCTAGGTATTAGGTACATATAAATTAAACTTAATTTAATTTAACATAATTTTCTTTACACATAATACATATTTCGGCTAACATATACTGTAACCAAGCTATAATTTGTATTCTATAAACATAATTACTGAGAGTCTAGTATAAGTTATACATTTAATCCCACTTGCGTCAACTTGGGTTAGCAATTAATGCTGGGTTATAGCTAAAATAGGTTTTTTTCTATACTAAGACCCATCAGGGCACTCCTGGGCTAGCAATAAACTCCAGGCGAAGTTGATATGCAAATGGGGGCAAAAATCATGGATTGTCAACTTCGCCTGGAGTTAATTGCAAACCTAGGTTGATGCATATCTAGAAAGACATATTTTGTTGGTTTAAAGGTTGGTTGGTTGGAGTAGGAACAAAAGAAAGAATTCATCAGCTGCTTAAAATCGCAATTGCGTTGTTATAAGCTCGGAACTTCATACTATAAGACATCGGTATTGTATTGTATTGATTATGATTTATTATGTAATGTATCTATGGGTAATGTTGCATGAGAATAAAGAATGGTTAATTTAGTTTAATATTACTAATATTAAACAAAATTTTGACGAACCTGCCTGCTCCCGTAAGGAATCCCGTAAGGGACCAATATTTGAATGATGAATATGAATATATGTACCCGAGTCATCTATAATTATGTATTCTATATCATTGTCTAGTCATCAATTCATAATACATGTCCAGGTACTTTAAGTGTGACTAGATAATTTTTGTGACAATGTCCAAGATATTTGACGGCCCGGTAGCACAGTCTGTAGTGAACCTGCCTGCTGTGCCGAGGGTCGCGGTTTCGAATCCCGTAAGGGACAAAAATGTATATGATGAATATGAATATTTGTACCCAAGTCATGGATGTTTGTATCTATATATGTATTCTATATCGTTGTCTAGTCATCATAATACAAGTCCAGGTACTTTAAATGTGACTAGATAATTTGTGTGACAATGTCCAAGATATTTTATTTATTTATATCTATTATTTTTTTACATTATTATTATTATTTTATATTACTAATATTAGTCACTTTTCGATAAAAGTAAACTTTTCGTTGAAACTAAATACAGGTCAGAATTAGTAAGATTTTGGATTAAACCAACAATCGTATTTTCGGCAAAAACACCGACAGCGAAACATAATATTGTCGCACCCCTAGCGTCGGAGAAATGAAAAAGAATAAAAAGGATAGTTATATTTTAGTGCAGAGGAAGTTTAATTAATAATTGGAGTGGAAAATGTGAAATATCTCGCGCCTAGGAACCGGCTCGCTATTTCTACCAGTGTTATAGTTATTAGTAACGAAGGATAGTCACTGGGGGGATGAATTTTGTGTGCGGGTTTTTGGTAGTTTTATTAAAAGTTAAAACTACTTAAATACTACTACGCGATCACTAGAGAATATGGTCACAGAATTACTGTGTATTCTTAAGAGAGAGGCAAGTTGAACAGCATCTTAGGAACCTTTGAGCCGGGGTCATGCAGAGCAGGGCCTTTAAGGTGGTTTCAGTCCATACAAAAGATTGACGCACAATACGCGTATACGGAATTAATAAAAGTAATAAAGTTAACACGTTCCGGGGCAGTGAACGAGACACAATAGAACTTTTATTGTTATCACTGCTATAGCCTGACACTGTCTCGGAACGTGTTAAGCTGAACAAATTTTGTTAGAAAAATTTCAAAGCTTTATATCTTCGTGATTATATGATAAATTGCAAATGTTATTTGTGACGCGGCATCTAGATTTTCTAAACTATTATTCTATTTTGCGGATTGTATCTTGTGTGTTGCCAACGACGAAGGTTGTAGCGGATATAGTAGGATGTGATTTTGGTTTGGCGACGCCTGTGTAGCGCATTAGATTTTTTTTTTTAATTCTAAAAACATTTCTTCCATTGATCATCATCATCCATTTAATATAAGTCCACTGCAGGGCACAGCACATTACTGCCAACGGGAGTGAACAAAGAGAGTGTGTAAAAAATATAATAATCATAATAGACCTGCTTGTGGCGAGTTGTTGGTGAGTGGCGACACCACGGACCCGAGTGCTCCCGGGGGAAGTCCCTGATCCTCGTCTCATTTTTTCTGCGTTTATACATTGGTCAGGCAAGCGCCATAGCCATCCATAACTCTATGTCTTTTTAGCCAACCCAAGTCTTTCCACTCCTTATAATAATGCAACAGTGAAAAAATCCCCCTGTTTTGGGTTCACTTCTAAAGTGTATTCAGGGATAGTTGCTGGTTGGTGTCATATTACTATTTAGAATAAATTGTCTGACGGGCTTCTACGTGTTGGCTTCAGACCCAAGCACACCTTCCTAAGGTCTGGAACACTTGTCTCGTTATAAGGAAAAATAAGACTAGAAAATTGTATATTTTAGTATTGTTATTGGGGCTAAGATCCCGTTACAACTTTTCTACACCCAATGTTAACAGTGATACAAATTCCAGTGGATATGTCATAGTTTAAAAATCTAAAAGAATATGGGGGAATATCAGGAATAATGAGCAAAAATGAGTAGGTAGAAGTCTAACTACAACCTACCAACATTTTATACAACCATTATTTTTATTTCGAATTACATAACAATCTTCTTTTGCTCCATCTAATTAGAGAAAATCATAAAAAAATATTATAAATAATAAAGTCAGTAAGTTTTTATGGTAAATAAAGCAACGTCAGACATTGAGTCTAGTTAGCGAGTTACACAGAGCATTGAAGAATTTTCACGTCTCTTGTGTAGCTAGAAACGATAGTCAAAACAAAACGCCTCATACAAACGGGGTCGCACTCATAAGAAAAGGTAAGCCATTGAGATGCTAAGTGAGTTAGTGTGAGAGAAAACTGCATCACTGCTTAACGCCTGCCTTACACATACATAATTCCGAATCATAATTATGATTTCGTCTTTTCCCTTTCCAGATTTCCGTTCGTAATTACGGAGGCATCAAATCTTATAAAATATCATAGTTCTGATTCAGAATGTGTATGGCAGGCGTAAGGTTGCGTTTCCACCTGAGATGTGCAAAGACGCGTAGCGAGGGATGTGATTTTCAAGAACCAATAGAATCGCTTCATTTACCTGCCTGCTACACAAAGCCGTTTCCACCAGAGCTGTGCTGAGCGGCACTGCTCTGGTGGAAACGGCTTTGTGTAGCAAGGTTTTTGTACGTACAAAACAAGCGAGAGATTGCGAGGAATGTGTTGCGAGGTTTGCGACATACTGTATCAGCCAGTCTATAGACGCCCCCGCCGGCCTACACATTTCACAGCTTCGCAACGCATCCTCGCACGGCTCACACCGCACATTAATGCGCATTTTCACACCTCCGCTACACATCCTCGTACGACATATTTTCCTCGCACAGCTTTGGTGGAAACCCCCACACATTTTCACAGTACAGCTAGACATCCTCGCACGACACATTTCCCTAACACATCTCTGTTGGAAAAGCACCCTAAATGTCTACCTATCTATCCCAATATCTATCCAAACTATCCCAACCGGTAGCCACTTCCCATCCCATCACACTCAGGAGAGTAAGGAAGAGACAATCTCTCTGTATTTGTCGCATTACAATTATGCTCCTAGACATATTTTGCGTATCTATTTAAGTACTTTTGAAAATAATCAGTCGCTTTAGTTAAAATCACAGCTATAAAGAGTAATTGTCACTTTATTTTGTTGTTTCAAAATTTTCTTGAACATTTAGGGTTGAGACACATTGACCGAGATGGCGATCGATGACGGTGAGCCTTTACAAAAAGTACGTTTAGTAGCGCCGTTCGCATTGACGGCGGACATCGACTAGGCAAACGGCGCCGATCGCGTTCTCATAATAATCATGGTTTTTTTTGTAGACCGCCGTCGGTCAATGCATCTTAACCTTTAAGAGAAGTTTATACCTAAAGCGCGTTGCATACAAACGACGTTTGCTCGTAGTTTCAATATTAACCATTTAAAATAAATGACTTTTTTTCATAAACAACCAAGAAACTAATCTCTTTTCTTATAATGAATCAAATTTTCGTTAAAATAAACAGTTTCAATGCTAGGATTCCAGCGATTACCAAGGATCTCGAGGAGCTGGAGGTTCTCAATACTGGACTGAGATGGCACAGAAAAGAAATGAATGGCGTGCTTTGTTGTTGGAGGCCAAGACCTACTTCGGTTCCCTGAGCCAGCATAGTAAGTAATGCTAGGATTAATTATTTAAGATTTATATGGAAATCTTTGAGGCACTGTAACTTAAAAACTCTACAATTTTTAACGAAAATCTGACTCACTACAAGCATAGAGATTAGTTTCTAGATATGTTCAAAAAAAATTATTGACTTTAATTATTACGGAGTTTTGTTAGGCGGGGTAGGGAGTAATTATTAATTGGACTTTAAAAACTGTAACCGGCACCATTTAGTGACAAAAAGACTATCTTAAAACATATTAAAATAAAAATCGCTACGCAACGTAGAAATCAAAATTGTGTTTTCCAGAATGCTTTTTCATTAATAATTTTAATACCAATGCAATAATTTGACTTATATTTAACAATATAAATTATTTTTTAGCAATAAAATAAGTATTAAAATTTAAAATTGAGGTATTTATTAGAAAATACGAATGGATTTTTCAAAACCTTCTAAGTAGCCAGAAATATTTACAACATGTTTGAAGTATTTAATAATGGTAAAGCCTTAAATATCTGAAAACAAAATTTACCATCAGGTTTTTTAGAACGAGATAATAGCTACATTTTAAAATTGGATCTGTTGCTAACGTGATTTTTTTTTTAATTTTTGTACATTTCTAGGCTTAAATTGGCTCTTCAATATTACACCGAAAAAAATATCAATTATTAATTAGTCCCGGCTCAAACCGTAAAATGACTGCTAGGTAGTAAACCGTAAAATAATGCTATTATTGGTTGTTATTGAAAATACGACCAGACTTCGTTTGTATCGAATAAGAGATATTTATTTTCAGTGTTACGTGTTAAGCCGAGTTACTTTTGTCCTTGTGCCGAGTCTGCGGCAGTAACTGTTTTACGACATTGTGTCGCGACCCCGATACTAAAAGTTTAGTTATTAGAGAAACCATTTTATTTATACCGTTTATTACTCTAATTAACAATTTCTAATTTTACTTTCGACAATGAGCGTCTGCAGCGCGTTGCGGAAATGAATGCGGTACTGTATCAATTAGTTTTTCTAACTTATATTGTACTCTTAGATATTTCGTGCTTATGTACGTAATAGACCGACTGCTCTCAAACGGTAAAAAAACATCATGAGGAAACCTGCAAACGTTAAAGAAGAAATTCTGATGCCTATGTGAAATCTACCAATCAAAAAAAGCACGTGGAGAACTAACACCCATGCATCCTTAAGGGTAGGCCGGTGCCCTGGAGTATAATTCACTAAGCGTCACTTCGCTCGCAACCTTCAGATCGTCGGAGATTTTATATGAGTTTGACACATGAAATTGTCAGCTCGCCATTGTTTCAACGATGAATTTAACGTTGTGACGATGTTTGCGCTTAGTGAATTGCATTGCTGCAGTGGAATATTTATAGGCTGAAGATGAAACCCAAACTGACAGAAGATCCCTTTCTTTTCTCAACCATTATGTCACTACACCTCTCTCCACTATTTCCTAATAAGAAAGCCCGCAATAAACCCTTGCATGTAGTAATACAGTTCATAAACAAAGTGTAGTATACGCATGCCGGTCACGTGATAGTACTATTCGCCGACCAAATGTTTATGTGTTCCAGTAATGACCGGATAAAACCGGAATGGACGCCGAATGCCGTATCATATATTATTTACTATCCCAGTCCGTGGTTATACTTGCTGAACTTTGCTATGCCTTCTATGAGGTTAACAAAATGAACGCGATACCAGAAAATCGATTCTCCAGAATCTCTTTTCAAAATGCAAGCATGTATGCATATTCTCGCGACTATATTACCCGAGGGAGTAGTCAGAGACATTCTGAAAACACACAACATCCGCGAAATACTGTCCAGTGTAGCGATCGGGTAGTGAGCCCGTTGCTACTTATACTAGTGGATGGCACGGAATATATAAGAGTTGGGTGGGTACAAATTATGCCTCGAAATTGAAGCATCAAGATTTCGTCACGATTTTTTCCTTCAGCGATAAGCTAGTGGTGCTACAAATCGTGCATAAATTCCCAAAAATTTCTTTGGTACGAGTCGACCTGGACGAGGATCGAACCATCGTCTCCTGCACTTCACCACTGGAAAACCAGGGCTTCTATTCAAAATATAAATTGATCATCAACTGCTACGATCCTGACATACTTTTTAATTACTTTAGCATTTTCGAGGGTACGTTCAGATAACTAAACTAAACAGCTATCGTCAAACACCTGTCGAACATGTGTAAATTGTTTGGACCTCCCTTAGAAAATTGATCGGCTGACCCGATACCTATATATAATACGAGCTTTAACCCACGACTTCGTCTGCTCAAATTATATACCTGATTTTAAATCGGATCATAAGCTATCAAACAAAAACTCTTGACCTCAATCCAGTCCTCAGGACAAAGATGGGGTCGAAGATGTAGCGAGCTTACCCATAAGATGCCTATTCACTCGTACTTTAAAGAATTCGGGTTGTAAGCGCTCGTAATTACTGACGCGGGCAGGGCATTCCACTCCTTGGCTATGCGCTTTATAAAAGAATCGGAAAGGCGCTTAGTGCGGATTTGTCGGATATCAACCAAGAAGGGGTGGTATCCCGCGGTGCGACTGGAAGTCCGATAGTAGAAAAGGGAAGGCGGGATGAGCTCATGCAGAGCTCTTGGGCACACTCACCGAAGTACAATCTGTTTTATAATAGTATAGATATTCCATACTTTTTTTATGGAAGGTCCACAAATTTTTCTCATTTTTCGACCCATGTTCCATATGCAAAGTTGTTTAGTTTCATTGTTTGAAAACACTCTTGAATTTTTTACGGTAATTATAAAATAGTGGTGTATTTCGTGTCGTTGTTGTATTTATGGTTTCCATAATAATAAGCCTAGTTTGATTGAGATCAGAATAAGGTGGATGTGTTATATTATACCTACATGTACGTCTACGAGATTCATATTTATTCTAAAAGAACTTTTAATAACCTTGTTTGCATATTTTTAGTGTGCAAATAAATAATATTTACTCATTTATCACGATATAAAATGTACTTTAATAATATTTTTATAGACAAACAAAAAAGAAAAATGTTTGAAAACCTAAGTTATTTTCTTTTCATCGCATTTTGTCTACTTTATTTACCAGATGTTTCAATATTTATTGCTGTAAAAAATGATCATTTTACAACCAGACGAAATGTAATAAACTACAGCAGTGTTTTTCAACCTGTTGGTTACAACCCTCAGGGGGGTCGCAAAATCTTGCTCGAGGGGTCACGGTTGCAAGCTAGTAAATAGCATAAGAGTAGGTCCTACTCCACAATAAAATATATCCAAAAAGTCTGGATAATTTTTTTCTTTTCTTTTCATCGCGAAGACGACAATCTTTTGCTATTTAAATTCAATTTTAAGCTTGCCGTCAGCAACAAAATCTACAAGATTTTCTCGCACAGTTTACGCGAGGCATGGACCATTAAGGAAGCTACTCGCCAGAAATTAGAGGAGAAATGTGGTTCTACCGAAGAATGCTGCGAATTAGTTGGGTTTGACGAATCACCAATGTGGAAGTTCTACGACGTGTCAGGAAGTCCCGGGAGCTGTTGCAAACCGTTAAAAGGAGGAAAATCACCTAACTTGGTCATATTTTGAGGAATGAGCGATACCAACTGTTCTAGACTAGAATAATGGGCAAAGGCAAAAGATTCGTCGGTAGGTCACAAATGTCATGACTCGCGAACCTAAAAGAGTAGACAGACATCGCCAGCGTCGAAGAGCTGTTTCGTTTGGCGAGAGATAGACAGGGATATGCAGAGCTGACTACCAACCTCCAGTAATGGAGAGGAACCAGAAGAAGAAGTTTACGCGAGTCGCACAGTCGTGATTTACTTGATTTTTATTCCATCTCAGTACAGTCTTTATCTTTGAAATTACTGCTATCGTTTTTTTATGATCCTGGGCGGGTCGAAATAAATTTTATGCAATGGGGTCGCATATTTAAAAAGATTGAAAAACACTGAACTACAGTATTATTGATGTTTGATAGCGTGACGTATAACATTTCATAAAATTTTATGGAATAAATAATAATGGAGATGGTATTGACAAAACTATTGGACCGACCGACATACCACTCGTGCAATGAGCGTGGCGTTAATAATAATATAACCATTGATATAACCTAATGAAGTTGAGATATTCACACACCAATATCAATGTGGACACACTAATTGATCTTACACACACAACCACTCCAACTCAAATTCAATTTTTTTTAATTCAAGATAATGTCACAGATAGCTTTATGACATCATCTTTTTGGTCTCCCATCGTATCGGATGGTGTTCCGTTGTAGATAAGATCAGCTCTTATCTCTATAACACACATCTTTTATACAAAATAAATACTACATTGAATTACATAACGTAACATTGTTAAGGCACCTTTTACCGTTCAGTTATGTCATCACAATATTAAAGATTTATCAATACCGAAATTCTAAATAAAATAAAAAGTGGTACTCCAATAAACCACAAAAACCTTGAAGCTATTTTTTTATTGAATACTTTTATAGATTCTAAACATTTAAATTTTAAGATTACCGAAATAAATGTAAACGAGGCCGTTTTTTTGCCTTTTTTGAAATTTTGCCCTTTAAAAACCTATAAGTTTTTTTTTATAAAAATTGCTTTAAGGCTTTTGTTCCTTTTTTAGAATGGCGCTTTTTTCAATTTATGCATTATTTATTGAGATAATATTTTTATATTGTGATGAGGGTACCACTGAAATGTAAAATCATATAGTACTACAATTACTACAGTGTAAAAGTGTAAAATAGTAAAAGAATCACACAGTCATGACAGTGTAGGAAACACATCTTCAAATCTGTTAGTCCCATATAGAAACGTCATGCGTATAGTCCAGTCATTTTACGATTTGAGCCGGGACTAATTAATAATTTATATATTTTATTTCGGTATAGTATTTAATCCAATTTGAGCCTAGAAATATAACAAAATTAAAAAAAAATTTATTCCGCAACAGCCCCAAAATTTAAAATTTAGCATTTATCTCGTTCTAAAAAACCTGATGGTAATTTTTGTGCACATTTTTAAGGCTTTACCATTATACATACATCAAACATGGTGTTATTATTTTTGACTTAGAAGGCATTGAAAAATAAATTAGTATTTTCTAATGAATGAGTACCTAAATTTTTAAAAGTCAATGCCTGTTTTATTACTCGAAAATAATTTATATTGTTAAATCTATATTAAAATGAGAGCATTGGTAATAATATTACAAAGTTAAAAGCCGTCTGGGGGATACAATTTTGATTTCAATGTAGCATAACCAATTTTTTTTATTTTTTTTTAGATAGTCTTTACTTCTCTAAATGGTGCCGGTTTCAGTTTAAAAGTCCCATTGATAACTACTCCCTACCCGTCCTGACAAAACTCCGTAAAATGACTGGGCTAGTATGAACGACTGTCTATTTGAGTGAATACTTTTTACAGTGAGAAAAAAAGAAAAAAAGGGTCAAGAGAACGGAACGAATGAACACCTTTTGTCACCAAAATCCCTAAAAATACACTGTCAAAGCATAAAACAAAGGTGACATAATCAAAGAGCATAAAGCAAACCATCAGCACTCTTATTAAAATTAAGAAAAACAAAACAAAGTACATTTCTCCATTTCTCATCGTTTTCTCCATTATTACTGAGCTCGCGAGAGAGACGAAATACAAAAACTCAAACAAAAGACATTCGTATTGACTGTTTTTGTTTACTCGTCCCGTTATTCCACTTTTGACTTCCAAAGAAGTTTGTTCTCGCAATAAATAGCGTGTGGCAGTCTTAAATAAATTTCCTCGGGGAATATTTTACTCTGTGGTGCGAGAGTTAGAAGGAGCTAAGTATATAGGGTGCTTCGTTAGAACTATTGAAGAATTTTCAGTATAGATTATTACGGGATTTATGACTGAAACGTTTAGCTTTCAGATTTAAGTCATTGATTTTGTTATTCAATTATATTATTTGTATTTTGTAGGCACTATGTGTATGTTTCTTAGTTTCATGCCGCGCATCTTCTATACATACCGACTTACGTAGAATTTTACTAATAAATTAATGAATGAAATTTTTATTTTTATTTTAGTTTCGTACACTTTTGGTGTTTTGGCTTTCAGTGTCGCGTCGGCGATGACTCGTATGTATTGCTTTTGTATTCGGAGTATTTTTTGTAAATTGGGGCAGTATGGAGAAATCCAAAACAGAGGAGATACAAAATTATAGAAATTATCCTCGGGAACGTTTCAGAAGAACTCTAGCGGCTTTAGATAAAAGCTTTAGACATATTGTACCCACTTTTGAAAGTTACAATATATTCTATTTGTAATTTTTTTTATAATTTATTAAAAAATCACATCATAATTAATTTCTCTCCATATAACAGAGTTTTTAATTCTACTTTAATAGCATCCTGTGCAGTATACGCGAGTAACACAGTATGTTAGCGACGGAGCGTCGACTTCAAAGGAAACCATTTATTCCGGTAATGTCTTATTCGGATAGCGAAAAAAGTGTTGAAAGAGAGAGAGCTCTTTGTGTGTTAGTATTTACGGCGCTGGCGGGTATTTAGCCCCTGAATAGTTTTATTGTAGTGCCATTCAAACGGGCTTAGTGGTTTATCGATTTACGATTGAAATATAATGATATTACAACCAAGAGGCAAGGCGCATTATGGCGCATACCTCACTGAACGACCTTGATGATTTCAGAACCACCTCACCTACTAAACTACGTCATTTGAGTAGGTATACGTATTTTTGACTGGCTTGTCCTTCATTATGTCACTGTCATTATCATCCGCTATATCAGCCGATGACGTCCACTGCTGCACATAGGCCTCACCCGTAAGAATCGCCACAACGGCCAGTCCTGCGCTGCTTTCATCCAACGGGTTCCCGCCGCCTTCACCAGGTCATCCTTCCACCTTGTGGGGAGCCTACCCACGCTGCGCTTTCTGAAGCGCGGTCGTCACTCGAGAACTCTTAGGTCCCATTGGCCACCGGTTCTGCGAGTAATGGTAATGTTACTGAAGTGCCATCTTATCCAAGGAAACCAAATACGAAAAGCATAGGAAAGAATTCGCACAAAATTTTGAAATTGTGTAAATCATAAAAAAAGTAACATTTCTAGATTATAATAATGATTGTGTACACAATGGTATGAGTCGCAAGTAAAAGTGACTTTTAATTTATAATGTAGATGCACACAATACAGACTAGTTTAAATGTTCAGGTTTTCCTTTGAACACAGGTTTCATTATGTATTTTATAGAAAAATAAGAAATATGAACAATGACAAATAAAGCGAACATATTTCTAATTTAACTTGGGCATTATCTAAGCCTAACATACATAACTCCTCTTAGTTACTATGATCCCAAAACAACTGCAATAACACGACTTAGGACAATAATTAAATTGAAAAAAATAAAAGATTAATAACCGACAATAGCTTTAAAATCACGAGATATTTGTCCTCGCCGTGATCTGCTATCTCTGTCTCATACAGCTCGTTTCGAAGCCTTATGACGTCATAAATTGCTCCAACAAACAAACACACATTTTTCATCGGAAATTATGAGCCATTACTATCTTTTGTCAAGCTTCGAGCGTGGCTACTACCGTAATTAGAAGGGTTGCCAAATTGTGGGAAATCACCCGAACTGTAGCACGCATAGCATAAAACTCACGACTATTTTGCCTGAGGTGGTAGTCAGAGATATTCTGAAATCTCAGAACATCTACGTTTCAGTAGTAGTACCGAAACTCTGTCCAGTGTGACAGTGAGTGAGCCCGTCGCCACTTATAATGGTCAGTGGGTACAATACATGCTTCGAAATTGAAATATGCAGGTTTCTAAAACTAGGGGCTAGAGGAGTTGTACAAGTGTTAAACAGAATTTCTAGATATTATGTATGACTTTCTGCCCGTGATAAAGAACTGTAAATTGAAAACTATAATAACTAGATGATTGAAATGTTATTAAAATATGCAGTATCATAAACGTAATCGTATAGTAACATATTTGAAAAAAAATCTAAAAGTAAAAAAAATTAAGGTCCCATAAAAGAAACGCTTTTTTTAGCGTTTTTTATTGTGCTTTATCATAAAAACGGTAATACATACAAGCCTCAAACTTGATGTTATTATGTTGCGTACTATAATTTAAAACAGCAAATAATAAAAACCTGTCAAGAGTGTCTGTCCCCGGTTCCCGGGTTCCCGGAGAAAACTGAATTTTACGGTAATATTTTATGGTGTTCCGGAACCCTCCGTGCGCGAATCCAACTCGCATTTGGCTGGTTTCTTTTTCTTTATCGCAAAAAAGAGCCAAATATTTCGGCACAAAAAATGAGCCTAAGCAAAGACTCAAACAGCAAACCCCCACGCTCAATCCAACACGAGTAACAACCAAATGCAACATATCACGACTTGAAACCCAGTCCACTAACAAGCTTCACAAAGGAAGCTGGTAGTATAAATCTAGCCACGACCAATACTTTACATATCCCATAAATTACGCCATTCTCACTCTTGGTAACATAGCCACAGGGTTTGTTCCAGAAGACTTGTATAGACGTTGTTTAGCGTCCATAACTCGTTCGCGGGAATCTAACTAATCCAATGGATTGGCAGGAACAACGCAATGAATGGATGCTGAGTTACTATAAGTGGTTCAATGAGATGTAACGCGTCTTCTGTATTCAATATTCACTCGATATTTTATTTCTTTTCAAATAAAAGAGAGGAAGCCTAGGGAATAATTAACATCTTTTCTTTTAACATTGAGAATGTTTTTTAAAGAAGCTTCGGTAGCACGTTGCGAAGAGCCATGGAAACTCAATCTTAAGGCCCAGGTCTGAATTGGCACGAACAACATTCCATGTATCAATGAGTTTTTTTTAACTTATGTACGTAATACCGACTGCTCTAAACGGCGAAAGAAAACATGGTGAGGAAATCTGCATACGCTGAAGAAGAAATTCCAACGCGTATGTGAAGTCTACCAATCCGCATTGGGCACACGTGGTGGACTAATGCTCATACACTATCCTTGAGTGTAGTAGGCCTGTGCCCTATAGTGGGACGTGTATTGGCTGTGATGATGAAGATGAATGTTTTTTTGTCGCTTCGGTATAGGCCCAATTTTGTGCAACTTTCGTGGGCTTTGACTCCCCAATGAGCCACGTAGTCCTTAAACCTACGACACCAGATGCATGTCACACTTTCGCTGAAAATCGGGCCCAAGCGACAAAAAAACATTTTCATTTTAAATGTTTTCACAAGTTATATCTTGTAAAGAAGTTAGTCTAAATATTCTCACCACCCATGAAGAGAAAACTGTTTTAAGTTTATTTTTATTTAGGATGAAAAAAATAAGAGGAGTAGTAGGACAAATAAGGAGCCGACTGCACAAATCGTTCGTCGCTTCAATTTACTTGTCACTCCAGAAAAAGGGAGACGCGTGCCGCTGTCACACTGTGTGCATCCAGAGCCGGCAGACGTCACGTGTGAATTGTTTCCTTAATATTATTGCTTTTATTTCATCGGCCATATGTATGTCTGTAGGGTGGCACACAGTATAACAATACACAAATTACTGCCCCACTCTGACTCGAAGCTAGTAATATTATTTTTAGGTAGATTTACCCGTATTTTTGTACCCGAGTCATGGATGTTTGTATCTATATATGTATTCTATATCGTTGTCTAGTCATCATAATACAAGTCCAGGTACTTTAAATGTGACTAGATAATTTGTGTGACAATGTCCAAGATATTTATTATTTATTTATTTAGCCAAAACCCTCGCAAGCTATTATTAAAATAGTGTAGGTAGTAATGTTGTGAAGGTAAATAAAAATAAAAAAAATAAACATCATTTTTAATTTTATACTTCTTATACGAGAAATTGATATCATTAGCATCCTTTTAAACTAAGAGTCCACCTATCAAACTGAACAACTTTTGCAATGAGAGCAAACAAATTGGAGCAAAAAAAAAAACTGCTGTTGCATACATTTGAGTCGACTAGGCACTACAGTTTAGTATGTTACAGCTGTTTTTTTCTTTGCTCCGATCGGTTTGCTCCCATAGTAAAAGTTGTTCAGTTTGATGGGTAGACTCTTAGTTTAAAAGGATGCTAATGATATCAATTTCACCCTGTAGAGTTTTTACTTTTATATGCTTCTGACCAACCCTTTACAAAATTCTGGGTACGCCCACGCTCCGACTATATAACTTATATAGTTACATTTTTTATGAAAACGATGTTGTGAATGTTTGTATAAATATTCACAATGGGTAGTCCACATCGTTAGCAATTTGCATCTGGTTCTTGTTGCTTTCAATAACGTGGCTTCGTAAACAAACCACGCAACTATAGTTAAGGTGGTTTCAGTCCATACAAAAGTTTGACGCACAATACGTGTAGACGGAATTAATAAAAGTAATATTTTATATATGTAAAAATAGTTTAGAAAATCTAGTTGCCGCGTCACAAATAACATTTGCAATTTATAATATAATTACGAAGATATAAAGCTTTTAAAATTTTGTATGAAAAATTTCAAAGCTTTATATCTTCGTCATTATTTTATAAATTGCAAATGTTATTTGTTACGCGGCATCTAGATTTTCTAAACTATTTTTCCATATATACAAAGTTACTTATATTAATACCGTCTACGCGTATTGTACGTCAAAGTTTTGTATTAAATTGACCCCTCTGCAACCGCCTTAATACGAACATCGTTATTGTAATATTCGAACTCCCCTTCCACATAATATTATAGACTAGATCAGAGAGTGCATCCAACTCATTCATGTTTGACTTCTTTTGTAACTAAGCTGGCAATCTATTGGACATCCACTATGACCATATAACGGTTAATACTTCTCGTTAGAGTGACTCGGGGAGCGACTTGATGAGGAATAGAGTTATGTGGCGCGCCTTTGGATAGGCCTATATTCAGCAGTGGACGATGATAGGCTGATGATGATGATGATGATGATGACTTCTCGTAAGAAGAATAATTTTTCAAGCAGTAATACCATCCTGAAAACATCTACGCGAGCTTTACCAGAAGTTCACGCTTAAAATATATTTCTTCAGGCTATAGCGTTTCTGAACGCGTCGTGAGTTTATTTATGTATGTATGTAATACTTTGATTAATGATTTCACTTAATCGCTATCAATCGCTTTTACGAAACAGTTTCAAATGCACTCTGTTCCACTTAAACGTAGGAAAAACAACTTTATTTTGGATGGTTTAAACTCAAAATAATAAAACCTGTTTGTTCTCGAAATGAGACTATCACTCTTCAGGATCAAGTGTGTTTTGAATGTTTTTGGCACACCCCTCTTAACACATTAGGGATGCAACACATATAAAAGTTACAGTGTGGATTTTAATATAATATCTAGGTAAGTATTAATACTTTAATATGTTATATGCTTAGACGATATAACTAGGGACCAGCTTTGCGTTAGCATTCCCCTCTGCAAAGTTAATTAGCCAATTGACCATGACCAATGGTATCGACATCATCAGCCTATAAACATCCCACTGCAGGGCACAGGCCTACCCTCATGGAGGATGTATGGGCATTAGTCCACCACGCGTGCCCAATGCTGATTGGTAGACTTCACATTCGCATCAGAATTTTGACGATGTTTTCCTTCACCGTTTGAGAGTGATTAAGAAGAGAGTGAGTGAGAGAGTGAGAGAGTGAGAGTGAGAGTGTGTGTTGAGTGTTTTTATTTGAGTGATTGTGTACATAAGTTAGAAAAAACTCATTGCTACATGGCATGCTGTCCGTGAGGATTTGAACCTAGACCCGTCCGGACCCCCATAATTGGGTGTCCATAGCTCTCCGCAAAGCGCCACCGTCGACCGAAGAAGTATATAATTGCGGAACAATAACTTCAAAATAGTCTCGGTTGGGGTTCTCACGAGAGTATTTTTAATAGTCAAAATTAGAATCTAAAGTAATGGAATAGAATTCAAAGTTGCAGATTTTGCAAAAAATGACAGAAAAGTTTGTTAGCCGAGTTATTATTATTATATTAGATATTGTGATCATTTACAATCGAAAAAAAATAAAGTTCTTCTAGCACGTCAGTGTCCACTGTCAATTTAATCCAGCAATTTGACGTGACGTCAAAATTACAGTTAAGTATTGGCAGAAATGGACACTAGAATGTCGTTATTTTTAAACGATTTTATTCCTTTTTGACGTCCCTACGTCGGGAGAGGCTAAAATGGTGTACCTTTTTATTTATAGTACTAGTGTTTAATATGTGTGTTTGTTTGTATATTCGTTAGGTAGTGTTAGGTTTTTATTTCATTTTAAAATTGTTTCATTTTGTAGAGTCTTAAGGGTTAAGGCACGAGGGGGCTGACGTAACCTCAGGGTTAAAAGCTCCAAAAAAAAAAACAAAAGAATTAAAAAAAAAACGTTAGATTGCTACCTGAGTTCTATCTATGCTTATAAAACAGTTCCGTGACTGACTGACTGACAGACAATGTACAGCCTAAACCGCTGAAGATGGAAAAATGAAAGGAATTTATATTCTACAGCGGATTTAGTAGAGGTCATCCACGCGGACGAAGTCGCAGGTCAAAAGCTCGTCTCTATGAAATCGATACGCACGATTTTTCTATAGGCCATTCCATGTCAAAATAAAGGTCAGAACACGCAGTAACTTGACTCTAAGCGAAATCACAATTCTGTCGCCATTACGATCTCAAACGGCGGCAAAACTGGCGCAGGGCTGGCACTTAACGTCGCATCAAAACAAGTGATCGGTAACCCTAGACGCGAACTTCACGCGGGAGGGTGGTGACCAGAAAGATTAATGGCATACTTCTTCCCCCCTGCCCCCCTTCCCCTTGCATCAATCACTTAGCCCTTTGATGTATTATTTACTCGCTGAACTTATTTTTGTGTCTCCGATGTTTTTGAAGGGAACGCAAATATTGTTCGAGAGCATCTGTCATTTGGATTCTGTCGGTCCCCGTGAGGGGAAGCGTTATGTAGCGACGTGTTGCCGCTGACGTGATTTGACTGCTCCATATTTGTTTACTTATGTAAATGTCGTGTTTTTCTTGTGAGTTATGTGCGTACGTGTACGCGCCAGGTATAAAATGGGTTATTTTTTGATGGCTTATAATAGATGCTTTAAATAGAGCTCAACTCTATTTTAGGAATCGTTAAAGTGTATTTTCATTCAACGTGTTCTCGCAAAAAATGAATTTATTTATTATCAAAAACGTAATTACAGAATTAATATTAAACCCTTGGATAAGTTATATGTCGAGATTGACAGTCGAAGCTACGAAAGCGTAGAAAAAATTGCAACCAGTACTGGCCTCTAAGCCCTATCCATATACACGCACACAGACATAATTTATATGGCGCCTCACGCACACTAGCCTAAGAAATTTGGCCCCTTTGTTGTATACGGTAGAAGCGGTTCTTTCTAGACATATACTTTTTCTAAGACTAAATCAATCAATCAATCAATTATACTTTATTTGACACCAAAAAACAGAGTATACAGAGAGCAAACAATCAGGAAATACAAAAGGCACAAAAACAGGCGGTCTTATCGCTAAAAAGCGATTTCTTCCAGACAACCTTAGGGTAGAGGAAATAGTGAAAGAAGATTGGTAGGCGGTGTAGATCATAATAACACAATATAGATAACATACACAAATAATGTTATACAAATACAAACATACTGTAATATAAAAATATATATATAATATAAATACCTATAACAAATACATATTCATACCTACAAATACATAAAAGAGTACTAAAACAACAATTATTTATCAAAGAGAGAAAAACATGAATCAGAGAGGTGACCATTCAGGATAGATAGTCAGTGCTCGAGGAAATGAGCTTTGACCTTCGACTTAAAAACATTCAAGGAGGGTGCACGTCTGATCGGCTCCGGCAACAAGTTCCAGAGCCGAACGGCATGAACAGAAATGGAATGGGTGTAGAAGACCATTACTAAATAATTAATTTTAAAATTGGCTACATGCCTCGCAAAATGTAATAAACTAATAAAAAGAATTGTATTTTGTTCTATGAATTGATTTTCTTTCTTCTCAGGAGGTAAGTTAGGGATACTTATACATTATTATTAGACAGTGTTTCTTGGGCGTAAGCTAAATCGTCCTAGGCGTAGGCGTAAGGCTAGCCACATTAATGCTTGAGATGTAATTCCATACTTATATCGTAAAATGCTCAAAAAAAGACTATCTACTACTGCACCTTTATAAAAATAGTCGGGAGTGTTGTTATGAGCGTATGTATTGTGTTTTGATACCTAATTTCGTTTCAGCAAAGCGTGAGACAAAATAAATCTATTTTATTCAAACTAAAAGCATAACATATTTCATGGTTGAAAAATACATAAAACTTTATTATTCTAATTGAAATAAACATCAACGTAAAAATGTTGATTTCAAAATATAAAAATTTAGGAATCCTTTCTATTTGTTATCGTACAAACCTTCTATTTAAAAAAGTGTATGAAACAGCCGATTTTTTTTTTATTTCTCGTTGTTATTCGATCCATAGTGAAAGTTGTTCAGTTTGATGGTGTAACCAACCACTGTGAATATTACTAGGGTGTTTTGTTACATCTTGTATAACATTCAAATAGCGATAGCGAAGCGAAGCAGCTATAAGTTCGGCGATAAAGTAATAGCGACATTCTAATGTCAATAAAATCTATAGTGAATACTATTATTAAGGTCATCAGGACAAAGATTTCCTACCTGCTAATAGAAAATATCTACACAACGTTGTTACAAAACACCCGAGTAATACTATAAAGGGGGTGCTTCAGACCATAACACTAAATAACTTTCACTATGGCACCAACATCGATATCGCGAATAAAATATCTGCTCTTGCATACAAAACTGCAAACCTACTCAAGCCAAATGTACGAGACAGCAGATTTTTTTTTCGCGATTTCGATGTTGGTCCCATAAAGAAAGACAGTTTGATGGTCTGATCATTTTATTTTATTTTTCAATTTTGGACACAAACAGTCTTAATAATAACAATAAATCTAAAGCTAGTGAACAGATACAAGACTTGGAGGTCCCAAAAATTATTTTTACAGTTTTTATAAAAATATGTAGGTGTTTGGCTTAACATAAGTTTGATTTTAGTTTAAGGATTTACAGTGAGATATAGTTAAACAATTTTGGAAAGTGAAAGTGTTGCCAACCAAATTGTAGCATAATAGATAAAAAATAACATCAGTTTTATGACTTTATATAAATTTAGATTAGACTTATTATAGTTAGACGTAAACAATTTCAGCTTATAGTTAAGTAAATAACTTGGCAGTTAAATATTGCATTACTAATAGAGAAAGATAAATAAGTTTTTCTGGCTTTATATGAATTTGGATTAAGTAGTTTACAGTTGCAGTGAAAATTTTGCCATCTTGAACATTGGATTATAGAGAAATACATAAGGATTTATAAGTAAATTTCAAGAACATTTTAGATTCCCCCCTTAAAAAAGGGGAAGGACCCTGTATATTCCAAGAAATAATCTATGAAATTGTAAAATCGTATTCCCCGAGGCTTCGAATCCGAAGGTTATAAATTAGACCATAAGCCTAAACAAATTAAATTATTTATCATCAAAGCGAAATTACTTTTGCTCCGCGCACTCTACAGCCGATATTACGGAACTTGGACAGGAAGGAAGTTGCCCTTAAATTATGTACGAACCAATAAAAAAATGTTGTAAACAAATAATTCATTCGCTCTGAATATTCAGGAGAGAAATGAAAAGTGAAAATGTTTGCGACTGATTCGAAAGGTAGACTTTATTATAGGTTGAGAAAATTATGTGTTTATTGTGTTCGTTTAGCTTTGAATGGACCAGTTAATTTTGTTCTAGCGGGAATGTTTTTGGTAAATACGGTGAACATATTATTACGATAGACGGCAGCGCAAAAATCAGCCCAAATCACTTCTATACAATTTATATTACCCATCATCGGAAAATGCGTACTTTACTCACAAAAGCGGGCCGGGTCGCAACGCATCGACGTAATACTGGCAGACGTTGTGAAAAGCACGTAATTACGACGGGTCGCATCGTCGGGGCGGTGCGGATCGCATTATTGTGAAGCGGGTCACATTTTTGCATGGCGGATTTCCGTCCGTGCTCCGCTCCGTTGCGGCCCGCTCTAATGCGTTTACCTTTAATCAACAAAATAGAAGGGGGCATCATTTCATCTGTATTTATTTTAGTGTGTTCTGACAACTCGATTCGAATGACATTTCCGTGTTCTTATTTATTTGACTCGAATGTAAACGAAATAAGCAAAATTATCAAGGCAAGGCAAAGCTTGGGAGAATTTTATTTCTTGTATTTTCACCACCGTCACCTTACCTGTTACCTGAATTTATGCACAATAAAGAATACTGAATAATTGTATTCTTTTTTACATTTTTGTTTTGATAAAGAATAGCATATTCCAGTCTGATTTCAACACTATTATGCTACACAGCATATCATCTTGATATCAACAAGCAAAGCCATTGTTTGCTTTATATCTGTTTTACGTTACACAAATAACAGACAATGAATATCAGTTACACAGAGATGTAGTACACTTCAACTGGCGTATCACTAGGCTAAAGCAACGGTACTCAAAGTGCGTTTCGTCGAAAAGACAGCAGGGTTCCGTGAATCCAAGGGTGGATACAGGATCCATGGTCCTACCCAAAATAATTTGAGAAATAGGACGCGTAAATTCTTTATAAGGCAAAATTTAGTAATACAGTTGCATCGAAAAGTCTAGACTTAAAATATTAGCTTAAAAGTTTGAGAATCTCTGGACTAGAGTACCCAATGCAGTATTTTAATTGATTTGAGTACCATATAAAGGTACCTAGACCTAATAAACAATTAGATAAAAAAACAATATTTTTTATTTGCACCCCAAAAACAATATTAAAAGCAAACAAAAAGAGTACGAATGGCGGTCATATCACTAAAAGCGATTTCTTCCAGACAACCATAGGATGGAAGAATTCTTTAATAAAAATATGTGGTAAGGCGGTGTTAGGTATTTCGTTTCATTCGATTCTGCGATACAAGAAAAGTCATATTCGAAATTCAGTCCAGGTCTACGACAGACTTGATTTAAAGAACAAGGGGCAGAATGGGCCCAGCACTGTAGCACTTTTTTATCTACTTTTAATAAAAGGCCTGAATAATACCAACATTTTATTATACGGCAGCATAACTGTAACGCGTTTAATAAAAAAGTTACAGCCGTTTAAAAATTCCGTTATACCCATATGAATACTTATATTTTTTTAACCTAATAACGCCCATACAATAGAAGAAAGAGTATGGTACTCTAGGGGCTAGCTAGCTAGTGGGTGTTGTGTGGAGGGTGTTGTGTGGTGGGTGGTGGGTGTTAGGTGGTGGGTGTTGGGTGTTGTGTGGTGGGTCGTGGGTGTTGGGTGGTGGGTGTTGGGTGGTGGGCGTTGGGTGGTGTGTGGTGGGTGTTGGGCGTTAGATGTTTGGTTGTGGGTCTTGGGCGGTTTATGTTTGGTTTTGGCAAGCTCCCACAGTACCATATTCTTTCTTCTACTGTATGGGCATTATTAGGTAAAAAATATAAGCAGTCATATAGGTAATTGATTGAATTTTTAAACGGCTGTAACTTTTTTAATTAACGCGTTACAGTTATGCTGCCGAATAATAATATGATATTATTATTCAGGTCTTTAATTTAAAGTAGGTAAGAAAGTGCTACAGTACTGGGCCCAGGGTCCATACAAAATTGCCCATTGTTCTTTACACCAAATTAATTGAGTTTCAGTTAGCAACATAATAAAATGATTTTGATTCGGAATGGTCAGCCATTTTAGCAAAAATATCTCTCAACAAATCCTTTAACAATATCAACTTTATGTTAAAACGTGGACGTTTATTTGCGTCCGTCCGTATAATGAGAGAGTTGTCTTGTCTCGACTAAATTAGCATTGCAGCGCTTTGTGGTACTGCCCCGTGGTGTCTACATTTCTTTACACACACAAAATCACACTCTAAAACTCTTGTTTCCTCCTCTGTAGAGATGAAAATAGCATGGTATAAGAGACATAATTTTTAGGTGCTAATGTTTGTGGACGTTGCCAACTCGAGCTTCGCTCTGAATCAGATTACGTGTGTGGTCAGAACTGTGGAAATAACTGTGGTCTGTATAGTCGTGGGTGCTTTGTACTGCCTGCTGAGTTTAGTGGGCCACTCGGTAAGACGCCTCATCCTGCTCTTTCCAGCTGCGGTTGGCGTTGGTGAGAGCGGGAGAGATCCGGTGGCAGCCGGTGACTGGATGTAGTTGATGTACTGTAAGAGATAACACGCCACTCTAAGCTTATCTAGTTTTGTGCAACACTATTTATTTGGACACTAAATTCTAGTGTTTGTTTTATTCAAATTAAAATGAATTGAAAATGTTGAGGTTTAGAATAATTTTGTTTAAAAGCGAGATCTGAGAGTGAATTGAAGATTCTCTCATTTTCGAGCATAGATAGACGCTAAAATTAACGGATACTTCAAGAATATCTGATTTTGCTAAGCTTCTATCTATACTCGAAAATGAGATATAGGTTGGATTGGATAGGATATGACTTGCTTTTCGTTGGAGTAGCCATTGACATTTTCAATGGGAAAATAGTTATTTACCGCGATTTTTATGTTGGCTTCATAGCAAAAGTGGTTCAGTTTACTATTATTATTATCAGCTATTGTAGGGCAAAAGCCTGCCTGTTTAATGGCTTAATGAAGAGAAGATGACGAAAGATAAGATGGATTATGGATGGATTATGTGAAAGATGGCATGTGTAAATAAAACCGATCAAGTGTGAATCGGGCTCCTCGCGCACCCATGGTTCCGTACCACCACCACACTACATATTAACCTAGAAAAAAGTGTTGTTTTCTCCGGGACCTTTAGCGCAAGACCGACTCATACTTGGTCGGTTTTTGTTATTTATTGTTATACTGTAGAGTTTGTTCTTTAATAACACCAAATTTGACGCTTGTATTTATTACCGTTTTCACGATAGAGCGATAAGAAAAAAAGTTGATAAAAACTTGTTTCTTGTATAAGGACTCCTCTAAATTTTTAACTTTTTGTCATTTTTATTATTTGGTAACTAAACCGCTGACCCCAACAAGAGTAATGGTATAAGGGCAGAAGATAATTACAATATGTAATAAGTAAGTGTTACGATAAATTTTTCGAAGGCAATTGACGGTTTCTACATACAAATGGGACGCCATACTCATCCTTCTGCAACGACACGTGGCGAACGGCGTCCTTAACTAATCGTGCTTTTTGTATGGAGAAAACGAATTGGCGTCGATCAATGTGTTGTAACCCTAATCAGGCGTTAAACCTACTTTCACCCTGTAAATACCTGCTTATGTTACCTTATCCCTGTACCATATACCTACGGAGAGAAATGACGTTCATTCTAAGGCTGAGAATAAACTATTCATACTAAACACATTATCCCAACTCTTTCATTTATAAGCAAGCCAGGCAAAGCCCATAAAATGTAACTCACAAATTCATGGCATGCCAATAAATCAGGCGCTTCTATAAACTTGCCAAAAGGTTTGCCTGTTGAAATATTGACCACAAGCCCCGACCTGCGACCGGTGACCGAATGAATGAATGAATGAACGAACGAACGTTAAGCGCTAATTGACACGACAGCTCGACGAGCAGTTTGACGTTTGCGAGATTTAAATTTGGAACGTGAATGGTTTGAAGCGAAATTATTTTAAAATCCTGTATATTTGGATTGCTTATTAGCTTATGCACTTTCTATAGAACTTTGAGCTTTAAATTTTGTGTAAAAAGTGATTTTGTTGACGTTAGTTTAAGCTTTAAATTCATTTATAAACTCGCAACCGTTTCAAAGAATACTTATTCTATGCTACAGTCTAAAGTGTATATTTGTGTACCATATTTGTGGACAAATGTCGAACTACCTATTGGCTCCGTAGTGAAAGTTGTTCAGTTTGGAACATCCCCTTGAAATATAACTAAGCTGTTTTGTTACACCCTGTGTAGGTTGTTATGCAGGCACTACATTCTCGCCAAGAACGGACGAGAACGAGAGTCTGGATGCCGTTCATTGTTCTCGCGGCATCGTGAGCCATAGTAATTTTGCTTAAGGAGTTCTTGCCGAGAATTCTCGCCGAGAAGTAATCATGATACTGAACAACTTTCCGTAAGAAATGGATCAGCTAATTTCATTTACTATGGAAACTCCAAAAAAATGTTTTGTCTTAATTTTATCTAGGTTTCTTACGTAAAGGTGTTCAGTATCATGGGTACAATCACCACTTAAACTGTTTACCCTAACACCCTGTATTATGTATGTAAATGCTTTACCTACCGACAAAGCTTTTATCTTCAATTTAATTGTCACAACCCTTCACAGTTTTATTACACGCATAGATAAAGCAATGGAGTCGTTAAAATACAAAACTCCGTTATAACAAAGTAAACGGCGACGCTTTAAAGCTCTTTTATTTACATACCAATGTTTTGTTCCAGTACTTAAGTAACTTAGTGTTAAAACTGGAGTAATGCAAGTATTTATCTATGTTTAGAACTTCGTGGGAACGCTTTTTCATTCATTGTAGTGACCTACATTTACAAACTTTTATTTTTAATTTTCCCTATTTTCTGGGGAGGTTCAGATCATCAATATATTATTATTATTAGCGTATGGCTTTATTTCCTCCAAATTAACAAAAAGCAAGACAATGCAATTTTTCTTTTAACGTATAGGTATAATAAAACTACCTCGAAATTAATACTTAAATTTTGAAAACTTGCAGTGTTCCTTAAAGCCTGGTAGCATCTCCAAGGGGTCAGGAACGAGGTCAACAAGGGCGCATTCCTCGGCATGCCATTTAAGCCGCCACTCAGATGCAGTGTCCATGGGGTGGTAATTGGTCTGAATCTACTTCCTTGTGGTCCACCCCGGGCAACGGCTTCACTGTACTAGTGGAGGTAGCTAAAAGATTCCTGGCAAGCTGGACTTGCTCTTCTAAGCTTCCCAGCTTTTCCTCCAATTTCCATATAATGCAATCCAAACCATAAAACTGAACAACTTTTACAATAGGAGCAAACCTGAAATCATGAAACAAAAATCTGCTTTCCATACTAAACTTAACAGCTATTTTTAATCTCTTTCTATCAGATGTTTCATACATTAAATTTGAGTCAAGTAAGCATTGCAGTTTAGTATCATCATCATCAGCCTATTACATGTCCCACTGCAGGGCACAGGCCTACCCTCAAGGAGGGTGTATGGGCATTAGTCCACTACGCGTGCCCAATGCGGACTGGTAGACGACACATACACATCAGAATTTCTTCTTCAGCGTATGCATGTTTCCTCACGATGTTTTCCTTCACAGTTTAGCACGGCAATGGCAATCATGGCATGTCGTCCGTGCGCATTCGAACCCGGACCCTCATGAATGAGTGTCCATACATACCTCTGCGCAACGCGCCACCGACGATACACCGGCTTTGTCATAAACTAAGCTCGTCTAAACCAAAGAGAATTTAACTCACTACGTTATAAGAGTCGGAACTTCTATACTAAAAACTGGTCGTGACTTCTATACTAAAAACTGGTCGTGACCGATAATAAAGAATGTATGAAACGTGTGCGACCGTTCAAAGGAATTGAATGGCGACGGCACACGTTTCATATAATATTTTTTTTTTAGAGAGTTGCGCGAGCCTGATCTAAACTATTATAAAACTCTAACAGAAGTGTGTCTATACATTTCAAAAAAAGATTAAGGTATGGTTTTTAGGTGTTCCTGACTCCAAATCCACCTTTTTTATAAGTTTGGTCAGTCTGCTTGTTTGTTTGTTTGTGCGAGCGTCACGCAAAAACTAATGCACCGATTTTGATGAAACTTTTTTGTTTGATAGCTTATAAGCATAGCATAGCATATGCTAGCTAGCTAGCTATAGCTATATATATATATAATTATATAATATATAATTTGTGCGGACGAAGTCGCGGCTTAACTCTAGTTCTTTTTATTATAAACGTATTTAATCCTGGTTGCTTTCAAAAGCACTATATAAGAGTAACCCAGGTACTAATTCTAGGAGAGCTGAGTGAAAGACGCAAGCAATATAATTAGGTGGGAGCCTTTGTTCTTTGCTCAACGCAACGCCTCGCCCCGTAATATTGTGTTACTTATTATTTAGCTACATTATCTTTACTAAGTATCTATTTGTACTCTTCATTGTTATAAAACTATTTATGTGTACATAAACTGATCATATTTTATTTATTAAAAACACATACAAAGTACAGAAAACCAGACAAAAAAAAACCATAATAAACTAAAACACAAATTATAAATAAAAGATGGCCAAAGCGCCCACCTGAGGCAGAGTACCTAGAAAGCTGGCCGCATTGTACATAAACTGATCAGTATACCAGGTGAAAGGTTTTTTGAAAATGACCTGACAAAAAGTTTTAAAAGGTTATAGCGGTGCCCGAAATTGTAGGTAAGGGTTACTTTCAGCCTATTCAGGATGAAATGTTGTGTTGCCTTTCGTCCACTAAAACACCTCAAAGATACCACAATCTCAATTTAATTCAATAAAACCAAAACATGGTTATAACAAACAGAGTATTAAGCAATAGATATCATACTTTGTATTGGTTATTCTACCCTAGTACTTTCACAATGAAAACTAAGGACAAAAACAATAATAGTCCAGTAAAACAAATTAGTTTCACTCCGCAAGCACTGAGTTTGTACGTGTTTAGCATTCAAACGACAAATTGACTTAACCACGGGGTAGAGAGAGACGACAGTATTATCAAAGCTACTACAAAGTCTAGAGCTAAATCAACTTACTGTGTTTCGGTTTGAGTTTTCTTAGAAGCCACACTTTGCGGTTTGCGAGGGTCGTTTTCTTAGACTTTACGGTAACCGTGCGACAGTCGCGCGACCCTCTGCGATCGCAAAGTGTAGTTGTAGGCTAAGATTGGACAACGATTGTGGAGTTACGCTCGGATAATCTGTCTCAGCAAAGCACATCACTGCCAATACTCAGGCAGTCGTCCGTCCCTCGGCCATATAGACAGAGATAAACACCTATACTTTGGTGCATCTTAAACGATGCGCTTGCTTGATTTCTGCCATAGCTCCAGACGGCAACGTCGCGTACCAAAAAATAATTAAAAAAAAATTAGTCTCTCATTAATAAAAAATTTTCGTTTCGTTTCAATAATTCGTTCTTTCATTTCTGGAGTGCAATTCTCTAAGCGCAAACATGGGTTGTAACATCGACGAGCTGTCAATTCGGTACGCGTTGTGTCAAAAACGCATACTGAATTGCTAGCTCTCCGATGTTACAACTGATGATGTTTGCGCTTAGAGAATTGCACTCCTGCATGCTTTTATTTCGAGGCCACTTTGAGGCATGGAATTGTACTTGTACCAACTGTCCATGAAAAGTGACGACGGGCGCTTTAAACTTCAGAGTATCCAGCGTTTCGGTACAACAAAATTTTTTTTTTAAATATCGGGTACTCAAATATAACCAAAACGCGGTAAGAACCCATTAAAATGTTTAATTCTATATTAAATTTATTTATTTGAAAAGTAAAGTAAAATATAAACTTAGAGTTACTTTAATTGTTTCACTTAGCAGTTAACGTTTGAACCCTTCCCACGTCAAAACTTCCAAGTTTGTCAAGCTGCATCATTTAGAACTCTGGGTTCAAAGTTAGTCCAAATCACGGCCTACCGTGATCGGAATTAGTTAAAACTTTTACAAGATGACATCTCTTTTCGATTATATCTTCTTTGATTTAAATATTTAATTGGCGTGAAAGGCTTCGTATGAATTAGCAGCGAGCTGTGTTCAAATTTAATAATTAAGAACAAGATTCATGAACTTAGTATAAAGACAGCGCACTATTGTTTCGAACAAAAAGATAAACCATGGAATTATACAGGGTGAAATTGATATCATTAGCATCCTTTTAAACTAAGAGTCTACCCATCGAACTGAACAACTTTTAATATGGGAGCAAACAGAACGGAGCAAAAAAAAAATTGCTGCAAACATTTGAGTCGCGAACTCGCGCGTCTATATTGCAGTTTAGTATGGAACAGCAGATTTTTTTATTTGCTCCGATCGGTTTTCTCCCATAGTAAAAGTTGTTCAGTATGATGGGTACACTCTTAGTTTAAAAGGATGCTAATGATATCAATTTCACCCTGTATAGATTACTTCTTTCCAATTATATTTTCAGATCAATTATTCAATTAAATAGACAATATGTATATGTATAGCTGTATATATAACCTTAGCATAAGAATTTATAATAGTTATTAAATCGTATTATGTTGTAGAGTTTCTGACCGCATCTTCTCTACAGCAACCACACGTTCTGATGCGGTGGTAGCATCAAAATGCTTCAAAACAATATTTGACGTTTAATAAGCGGGCTTCAGGTTCCTTATTATAAGTTTGTGTTTGATCCCACTGCAAGTTCTCTACAGCATTTGTTTATGCAATGATAAGTATTCTAGTGGAAGAGTATAGTGCGTCCAAGATCAATATAGCTTCGTGATTTTGACAGATCGTTTAATATAGTGATTATTCCACTTTCCAAAAATGTTTGAGTCGTAAAAACTTTAATTTATAATACATATGTGTCAATTAATATTGTATGCTTCTAAATTAAATTATAGGACTTATTGTGATAATTCGTTTACATAAGGAAATCTCCTCTTTTCTGGGAAGGTTTAATCTAAATTATTATAAAACTGTAACAGGATGTTTGTCTGTACATTGAAGATATTTACAAAAAAAAAAGTTAGGATATGGTTTTTAGGTATCCCTGATTCCATATCACCAATTTTTGGATTTTATGTCTGTCTGTTTGTTTGTGTGTTTGTTTGTGTGTATGTTTGTTTGAACGAGCATCACGCAAAAACTACTGAACCGATTTAGATGAAACTTTTTTCGTTTGATAGTTTATTATCTGACTTAAAATCTGGTATATAATTTGTGCGGACGAAACGAAGTCGCGGATTAACGCTCGTTACTTAATAAAATAGTAGGACAACGTTATGTGGGTGTGTGTGTGTTATCGTTATTGGAATATCTTATTCCTCGTTAGACATCTAGTAATTTAGGAACTTAACTGAGGCCCTCTTCGTTAAGTTCACATATTAAACTTAGTTTCCTGCTCCACATTAGTTAATTCCACATTCGATGCTTCGCGAATCAAAGCATTTTCCTTCCTATGTCAACGAACTAAGATACTTTTAAGGTGACTTGCGTGTAGTTAACTATTTTACATGATGGATAATTAATGTTTAGGAATACTTGAGTAACTGATAGTGGAAGTTTTAGAGTTTGGTTAAATGAGGGCCTCGATCAATCTGGTATGGTGGTTTGGGTCTTTATATTAATTTGAATTTGGATAATGCTAGTATTATAATTACAAGACTTTTAATTCAATCTAAGAATTGCTTGCTTATCGTATCGACTTCAAATTCTGAACAAAGTCGCTAAATAGTACCTTGCCAGAATTTCCAGAATCTAAGAATAAAACATGCTGTACTGTTTGTGGTTTATGTTCAAAAGCTCGTACACGGTTGTATAATTAGGCGGACATGTGAGGTTGTGTAATTATGTACAATTACAGTTATAATGTAATTAATTACGGACATAATTAGATAGGTATCTAGTGAGCTTATAAAATGAAGGTAGATAGTCTATACTATAATTAAGCAGTTTAGATTCAAAATAAAATTAGTTTAAGTAACACGACATGCGCGTAGCGGTCCCGCACAAAAGTGTCAAGTTGGTGTCAAGAAGGACGGTTTAGATGTTTTCTATTTTTCCTTTGTATTTTCGTATGCTATTTTAGTCTAATCGTAATTTTTATTTCTCATATTTCGCATCAACCATGTCTCAGACCACTGCTAGTCAGTTGCGGGTGGCGACGCCACACGATCTTGTGCAGTGTCCGGAGTGCGCCCAGCCGAAATTTTTCAGGGGACAAAGAGGTCTAAATATCCACAAAACTAGAGTGCATCAACCGCGTACAACAACAACAGCCCCGAACAGTGGTCCACCACCACCAGGACAGGTTTCAAATGCACTGTGGAGTAAACTAGGCCGACTGAAATCTTCTCTCCTTCAGGTAAAGAGGATACCTCGGGGGGCGAGGATAGCGGTAGCCACCTCTCTGTCCTCCTACGTTAGAAACGCTACCAACAAAAATGACAGGAACAGTAATCTCCCGTACAAGACTCCCCACACGGTGGACCGACGACCTGGTGAAGGCGGTGGGAACCCGTTGAATGAGGGCAGCGCAGGACCGGTCGTTATGGCGATCCTTGGGGGAGGCGTCCATCGGCTGAGATGATTTTGATGATGAAGAATACGCAATTTATGGCAATTGTTTCTAAAATTTCTGCCCGCTCCGAAAGAGAATCTGGGCTTGATTTTATGAATATGTCTAGTGCAAGCTTCAATTCCAACACACAGCTCAAATTCCAATTAACTAATTGTCTTGCGTTTAGAGAGGGATATACGTCGGAGTAAGTAGTTAAGTATGCGACGTGTATGCATTATGCATTTCGAGTGCACGGTTTTACCGCACCACATATAGCCCAGTCATTATACGGAGTTTTGTTAGGCGGGGTAGGGAGTAATTATTATTTGTACTTTTAAAATGTAACCGGCATCATTTAGTAACAGAAAGACTATCTTAAAACATATTTAAAAAAATCGCTACATTACATAGAAATCAAAATTGTGTGTCCCAGAAGGTTTTTAAATTAATAATTTTAATACCAATGCACTCATTTGGCTTAGATTTAACAATATAAATTAATTTTTAACAATAAAATAGGCATTGAAGTTTAAAAAATGAGGTATTTTTACCATGTTCGAAGTATGTATAATGGTAAAGCCTTAAATATGTGCAAAAAAAATTTACCATCAGGATTTGTAGAGATAGCTAAATTTTAAAATTGGAACTGTTGCTGACGTGATTTTTTTTTTGCTACATTTCCAGGCTCAAATTGGCTCTTCAATATTAGACCGAAAAAATATATCAATTATTAATTAGTCCCGGCTCAAACCGTAAAATGACTGGGCTAATAATACTCCACACATAGTTGAGCTTTAGGTACTAGTCTAGGCTAAGTTATATTCTTACTAAGGGTATGTAGGTCGTATATAAATAGTACTCACTTAAGAGTGAAGTGAAGTGACTGCCTAGCAAATACTGAAACGGTGAATTCAGACCATCAAACTAAACAACATTCACTATGGAGGCACCATAGGAAACGCGAAAAAATATCAGCTGCTCCATACAAGTCAGCTGTACCGACTTGACTCAAATGTATGGAGAGCTGACTTTTTTTAGGTTTCTGAGGGTGGTTTCACAGTGAAAGTTGTTCAGTTTGATGGTCTGAATTCTCCGTTTCAGTATTTAATTTCGAGGCATGTATTGTACCTACTGTCCATTATAAGTGGCGACGGGCTCACTCCATCACAAATCGGCTTTTTATACAACAACCATTCCAAAGTTTGTAAAATTAACCTTTTCCTAACTTGCTTTAACTCTCAACTCAGAACACCACTTACCGCAACGTATTTCATATTTTTTTTTAATTCTTTGACCTACACCACTTCCTACTTCCCCCACCCCCCTTTACACCCCAAGAGGGTTAATTTTGGGCATTTGGGTCAGTGCTAATTACCCTCGACGTTATCCTTGGAATGTTCCACCGAGATTCCTAACTGATACCAAGTTTTTTAATTTTAAGAAAAAATTTAAATTCAACATTATTCTTGTTACAGTAAAGTATGTTTTTGAAAAGTTTTCTGAAGTTTAGCAGTTGGTATTTGAGTTGCTTGCACTTCCAGCTCTTAAGAATTTGTAACTACGATTATTTGAATAAATTAGCATGCAGTCTTTCGCAATTACAAAGTGAACTTTGCTATAATTATTACGTCTTTAAACGGATTGTTGTTATTTCAACGTTTTTAACAATCCCGCGAGGTAATTTGGACTTTGAGCTATATAGAATATGTATGATAAAAATAAGGTATTTAAGTAATGGTAAGGACATATTGGCGTCGGCGTCCAGGTCCAATTTATACGGTAAGTCCTGCTCCTATTAACACGTTCCGGGACAGTGACCGCCTATAGCCGTGACAACAATAAAAGTTCTATTGTGTCTCGTTCACTGTCCCGGAACGTGTTAAATTTAAGTCACTTTAGGCATTCTGGCAAAGGATTTTTACTCTTACACGATTAGTTTTTCTATATTTTGCGGGAACATAATACCGACTGCTCTCAAAACGGTGAAGGAAAACATCGTGAGGAAACCTGTTTAAACTAAAGAAGAAATTCTGATGTATATGTGCAGTCTACTGACCCGCATTGGGCACGCATGGTGGACTAATTCACATACACTCTCCCTGAGGGCAGGCCTCATTATTCGTAGTCTGCCGTGTGACTTTTATACGTGTGTCGACACTGTGGCGCCCTCACACCTCCCTGCCACTTCTCTAAGAGCGGGCGCGGCGGCGGCTGCTGCAGAGGGTCCAAGCGGCGCACGTATGCCACCCTGGGTGACGGCTACATTCTTGCGCCATTCGGTGTAGAGTCCCTGGGGCCGTGGGGGCCGGACGCCCGACAGCTCTTCAAAGAGTTGTCGTCGCGCTTGATTGAGGTGTCCGGTGACCGAAAGGCTGGCGCGTACCTCGGGCAACGAATATCCATTGCCATCCAACGAAGTAACGCAGCCTGCGTCCTGAGCACCCTCCCGCAAGACGGTGGCCTCGAGCACGTCTTCTGTTTAGTGTAAGTCGAACGGAAGTCGTGCTCGATATAGTGGCTCATTTCTTCTTCGCCTATTTTATTTGTTTTTATTTTTAATTATAGCCATATTTAGCCTTAAGTTGTACATAATGTTGTAATTGTAAATACCTATACCATTAAAACGTAATTAAAATTTATAGGCTTATGATGATAGGATATTATTGTGCCACTACATTTTTCAAAGTTATTTTCGTCTATTATACTTAGCTTTCCTTTCCTAAAACTGCATCCTTTCGCACAACCTACCCAAATGGACACATAACTTCAGTAAAACGGTTTTTTGTTCACTCTCATCTCATTCCAGTGGCATTAAGCGACCGTTTAAATCCGCTCTTTTCTGGCATCTACGCAAATGGACTCGTTTCTTCGACTTGATACCTATAAATGCATCTAGATTCTAGCCGTCTTCTTTATAGAAATGTTTTGTTGGCTGAGCGTTGGGAATTGGTATCTGTTTCGGAAATATATTTTATTTCATATTATTGTACACTTTTTGGATAAAATGTGATTAGATTATTATGGCTGATTGCAGCTATCTTAAATTTAATATAATCACATGATTGGGCTCAATCATAGAGGTAGGCGTAACTCGTGTCAACTGCAACGCTCTGGGCGTTGACAGGAGTCACGTGACGCTCTACGGGCTCAATTCTCACCGAACCCTGCTATACAATCATTGAGGTACCTACTAGAGGCGACACCCAGACACATTTTTTTGTAAAACTCGTTTAAGCTAATTGGCTCAACCTTACTTAGCATGTACCGGGCGCGTGCTGCACCGTGATGCCCCCTGTGCGCGCCCCGCACTGTTGATCGTGGTGCACAGATTTTGTTCGCGTTGTCTGTTCTGTACATAATTGTTCAATGTATACAATCCACCACAAAGCCCCAGCAATGTCCTGCCGTCCTGTCTGCCGAGGTCCGTAACTATTCTGTGTGTTCTTAGGTCGGTTGTTTAAGTTCATTCACTGGCGTGGTAGATTAGATAGATAGATAAACAATTTATTTGCATAAGTAACACACAGATAATATTACAGTTAACAACAAGTTTACAAAACAAGAATACAACGAAACATCAATAGACCAACATGTAATTTATTGTATGCTACAGCAGCAAATAGGTCCCAGCTCAACATAGACCTTGCCCAAAAGCAGGGTGTTGATTTTCAGATGAAATCTTTTTAGTAGTAGTCAGACGCAGCAACCAATGAAATGAGTGATAATAAATAGGTAAGTGTAAGTTCAAATGATATATAGTTATGGAATAAAGTGTAAAAAGAATTTGAATAATATTATAAATAAGTATTATACCTTTCTTTGTCTTTTCTTTCTTTCTACTATAGGAATAGTCCGCAGTAATAAGCAGTAGCTGCCCCTTGAGAATTTATATAAAAATAGCAGTGACAGACTAACATGAATGCCCGATGTGGGATTAGTAGACTTCAACGCCACGTGTTTTCTTCTAAAAATTTTATCTTATATCAGCCCAAGATATTTTCCAACCAGCTACTAATTCTTACATCTCAGCAGTGGCTATAAACGAGTGTTTTACAGCTGTCCGCCGCTGCCTGAGTTTAATTAAACTCTTCTTACATCTTCCGTCCCCCTTCTCCCTTACTAAGAATTATGAGCTAGTGACGATTGGTGTGGCAATGCCTTAATCTTCTTTTAGAAGCAGAATAGAAGTTATTTGTCTTTATTTTTAAACAAATTTAATTCGGGATAAAAAGCGAACGCGAATGAAGTTGAATAATTAAAAAGCCTATCCGGAGTTTTTGGCTGCATCTTCTCTAGAGCGACAACACGTTCTAATGCGGTGGCAGCTTCAAAAAGAGACTTGACATTTAACAACATGGTATTGAAACCCTGAAGCTGAACTTTATTTTAGAGCGAGCCATATCGGTTCATAGCGGGTCGCATCGCAGCGGAAAATGCGGACTTCGCACACTAGAGAGGGCCAGGTTGTAAGGTATTGGCAGAGTTTTAGTTTGACGTAATTCTAGCATACGGTGTAAAAGTTTTGCTTAGTATAGCCACACAGTATTACTATAAGCCTTATAGTTTAGCACTCTAAGCTCTTGATGGCGGAAGATGCTGCCGCCGCCCTTCGCGCCGCCGCGCCATTGCGCAAATATGCAAGGCAATACCAACTCTAAGGACTATATTGTAGTTATGCTGTGGTATATAGCTGTTTAGCGCACTACGACGGACCGCATTGGGGCGGAGCGGGCGGCATTGCAAGCACAAAAAACAGAAATCGTCCCCACAAAAATGCGTCCCACTCTGCCCCGGCATACTATGCCGTACTGCCTTAGTTTATATGTATAAATTGTATAGAAGCGAATAGGGCGATTTTTTTCGCAGCGGCTCTACTTAATATGCTCTTACTTTTGGATTTAAAATTTACATCATTTTTAAAGTTCCGTACCCAAAGGATGAAAACGGGGCCCTATTAACGCCTTCGTTGTCCGTCCGTCCGTCCGTCCATCTGTCCTACCTACTTAGGGCTGTAACTTTTGAACGGTAATAGCTAGATAGTTGAAATTTACACAGGATGTGCTTTATAACAGCGTAATAAAAATGTCAAAAAGTTAAATATTAAGAGGGGTCCTCATACAAGAATATAATTATTATGGACGTTTTTTCTTCTCGCTCTATCGTAAAAACGGTAATACATACAAACGTCAAACTTGGTGTGATTATAGAGCAAAATCTGCAGTATAACAACACAATCATAAAAACCGGCCAAGTTCACACTTGGCCGGCTCACGCCGGCCTCGTTTTATAGGTCCCGGAGAAAACAAAACTTTTTTGTAAGTTAGGTAATATTTTGTGTTTTGATGTGGTACGGAACCCTTGGTGCGCGAGTAGCCCGACTCTCACTTGACCAGTATTATTAAATTCGATTTGATGTGTAAACAGCTATATGTATAAGTGATAGAATACTATCTACTATCTAGTCAAGTCCTAGTAGGTCATCATAGTGCTTCGTAACTATTAAGTTTAAATTAATACGAGCGTTAACCCGCGACTTTGTCCGCACAAATTATATACCAGATTTTTAGTCAGATAATAAGCTATCAAACAAAAAAGTTTCATCAAAATCGGTTTAGTAGTTTTTGCATGATGCTCGTTCAAACAAACATACAAACAATCAAACAGACAAACAAAAAATCCAAAAATTGGTGATATGGAATCAGGGATACCTAAAAACCATATCATAACTTTTTTTTGTCAATATCTTCAATGTACAGACAAACTTCCTGTTACAGTTTTATAATAGTTTAGATTAGATAAACTTGTTATTAAATAGGTTATGTCCTACATTGTTTTAGGCAACTAAAACAACTAAAGTTTCAGGTTTGCCTAGAAACTAAATTAAGTACATTAGATTGGTCCCAATCTACTGCTTCAGGCAGTTTTGACTTGTTTATTCTGTCTTATGTATCTTGAGTCAAATATAATCACGACCAAACAAACAATTACAGTTTAAGATTTTTAGGTAGGAGGAAGATTTGACCTACAGTATATATTCTTTGCCTACAGTACGACCAGGAAAATATTTCCGCTCGTCAAACTTCGTTTGCGCAGAGCAGAATCGAGTCTCCGTCAAAACCCGAAGTCATTTAGTAATCAAAGGGTGTAAAGTCGGATAGCAAAAAAAGAACGCGAAACCGATTTTCAATGTTCGCATCTGCAGGGTGTAACAAAACACCCTAGTAAAACTTAAGGGGGTGCTCCAGACCATCAAAATGAACTACTTTCACTATGGACCTGACTTCGAAATCGGTCAATAAACTGCTGTTTCATACAAAACTGTATTACAGACTCGACTCAATTAATGTCCGGGACAGTCTATTTTTTTCGCGAATTCAAAGCTGGCTCCACTGTGAAAGTTGTTCAGTTTGATAGTCTGAAGGACCCCCTTAAATTAAATTAAATTAAAAATTATTTATTTTAGATTATTCATCTATATCGTGTTAGTAACAATTGTCTTATTAACTATGTTAGGTTAACTGTGTTATGTGTCTTACTTATAACTAGGGTATTTTGTTACACCCTGTAGAATGCCCGTTCGGGAAAATGCCCGTTCGAGGAAATGGCCTTTCGGGGAAGCGCCCGTTCGGGGAAAGAATAAATTTGGATATGGAAGTTCGGGATAGTGTCCGTTCGGGGAAATGGCTGTTTGGGGAAATGGACGAAAGCGGGAAGTGGACGTTCGGGGAAAAGGATGTAATCGACCTGATCCCAATTAGCCAATAGCGCCAACGAATTCAAGGTGACACATCCTGATTGGTCAATATAATTTTGCGCGCTATTAAAATTTGTCTACTGCGCAGGTACATCGGTAAGACTTATAAACCTGGTACTATTGTTCTATGTTGTTCTTGGCTTTTAATTTGGCGTGAATGTGTATGTGCATGTGTGTTTGCACGTGTGTGTAGTGTGTATGTGTCAAACAAATTATAAATTTAGTCTCAATAAAAGTACGGATCGCGTGAACAGAGTGGACTAACCCCAGTTTTCTAGACGGGTATCGCGATGACAAGACAACGATTTAGAATAAATTTTAGATACAACCTTCCATGATTTAGGTACAAATGTTCATCGTCTGTCTGTCTGTATGTATGTCCGGTCTCGCTGACTATCATTTTTGCACCTATTGACATGGATTACACCTCTAATAGTGATCTTTTTTTTGACTATCCCATAAAACGAAAAGGAGGTTGAAATTTTTTTTTTCTAATCTATAAAGTAAGGTGTCGTAATACAGGATGTTAGAACTTTTAAAGGGGTTAGTAGACCATCAAACTGAACAACTTTCACTATGAGACCATCATAGAAATCGTAAAAAAAAAAATCTTTTGTCCCATACATTTAGCTTGAGTAGATCTGTAGTTTAATATGGAACATAGCAAACGCATCGCATCATGGCGTTTATGGCTAATCTCTAAGAAGGGGATGATAATTTTTTTTGTAAACATTGATAATGCAATCTGTTATCATTACCAAGTGCCCTGTTGCAGTTTCACCAACTAATTTAAAATAAGCATTTATAATGTAAAATTTGTGTCAGGAAATTATCTCCTTAGGCCTACTTGCGCCAAATGCTGGGTTAAATTGCGTAACCCCGTTTTTAGTAGCACCGACCTAAAGTGTTATCGAAGATTGTCTTGCGCCAATGAAAATTACTTCATAGTTAACTAACCTGACAATTCTCTATTTTTCGCTGGCAACATCCTAAATGACCATAGAGTTTATGTAATCCGACAAAATATAAAAAGTGAATGATGAATGAACATAATATATACACGTCTCTTTCACACTGCATCTTTTTGTATTTGTCTGTCTCATTTGTTTTATTTTGGTAATGAAATTTCGTTTTCATCGTTCATTCATGTTATCAAAGAGAATGTAAGTCCCGACTCTTATAACGTAGTGTACGTCATAAGAGTCGGGACTTCCATACTAAAAACTGGTCGGGACCGATTATCCAGAATGTATAAAACATGTGCAACCGTTCAAATTAATTAAATGGCGTCGGTGCAAAAATGTTTGTTAGAGAGTTGCGCGAGCCTACAACAAAACTGTAAAATCAGCTGTTGCCTCAATTTTGACATTTAGCACGTAGTTTAGTGACTTAAACCTACCCCATCGACGGTTTAAATATAACACAAGTTTAGCCCCTAAAACAGGGTGGTGCAAGACATAATTATAATTCAATTCCAAAGTAGCGTCTAGTTCCGAGTTAATAACGATAACCCTGATTGGCGCAAGCGGGCCTTAGAATTTTAAAATAAAGTTTTCAACTAAGCACTCCAACCACACTTGCAGTAAAACGTAGCTCTCGACATAATACCTAATTGTAAAGTCAGTATTAACTGGAATCTTACGTAGCAATAGTAATTCTCTTAAAGGATTCTAAAGAAGCTATCGAACTAAAGAATGCACTTAAACCTTCAGATAGATTGACTTCTTAAAAACCATCTTCTGCAATATCGGGGCTTGGGGTTTGGTGTAAGTTGGTGAAGTCCGCTGGTTTATTGTAACTGCTAATTAATGATCATCATCAGCTGGCGTTAGAGGAAGAAAGCAATACTCGACTATACCAAAGTGGAGATTGGTGGAGGCGAGACAGTTTACCTTATTACTACCGACTTCAAAAATGGACGTGTTTCTCAATTCATCTGTATGTTCTTTTTTGTCCGAATATTTATTTAAGTCATCTCTAACATTGCTTACCAAATAAATTTTCTACGTTTTTTTTAACTAGTATGTTGTAATTGACTAAATGGTAGTGTAGACATGCTACGTCGTAGTAATGTTCTGCTACGGCGTAGCACACTTCTGGTTTTGGATGAAATGACGTATCGTCATAGATGGCTAGCCTTTTGCAAATACATTGTTCTAAGCATCACGTCCTGATGATAACTTAGGCCACTAGTAATGAACCTATCTGACGCGATAACAGTTTACTCTAAAGTAGCTGTGTTCATTCATCATCATCATCTCAGCCAATGGACGTCCACTGCTGGACATAGGCCTCCCCCAAGGATCGCCATTACGACCGGTCGTGTGCTGCCCTCATCCAACGGGTTCCCACCGCCTTCACCAAGTCGTCGGTCCACCGTGTGGGGGACCACCCATGATGCGCTTTCCGATACGCGGTCGCCACTCGAGAACTTTTCGGCCCCATTGGCCATCGGTTCTGTGAGTAATGTGCCCCGCCCACTGCCACTTTAATTTAGCAATTCTTTGGGCTATGTCAGTTACTCTGGTTCTTCTGCGGATCTCTTCATTTCTGATTCGATCTCGCAGGGAGACTCCGAGCATAGCCCTCTCCATTGCCCTTTGGGTGACTTTCAGCCTTTTTAGGAGGCCTTGAGTGAACGACCACGTCTCTGTTCCGTATGTCATCTCTGGCAACACACACTGATCGCAGACTTTCATTTTACAATAAAATTTCTTTTATTTTATTTTATTTTTATTTTCATTTATTGAGAAAACCAACAGCCATATTTAAACATAGTACTTAAAATTAACTAACTATAACATAAGCCAATTATAGGTTTCCCTAGAGTACTAGTACATAATTAGTTGAAAAACATCACATCATAAGGATGTGAGCAATTAAGAAGATAGTTTTAAGGTATATAACATAGATATATATTATATAGAAATGAACAAAGGTGCCTATATAATAACAACACAAGCAAGCACAACCACTCCAACACAATTAATCATCAATCTAAATAATATGTATTAACTTACTTAATATACGGGGTGTGTGTGCATGTGTGTGTGTATGTGTGTGTGTGTGTGTGTGTGTGTGTGTGATGTGTGAGTGTGTGCGATTATAATATTATAAGACAAAGTGGAATGAACACACAACCCCAACGCTATTATTATAATAACTGCATTAAGGCCATTCATTCACTCCACTCTGAGTTGATGAATAATTTTACTTTTATACCTATTTTTTGACAGGCAAAATATGTCTACATCACTAAATAAATTATTGTATGTGCTACAAACTCTAGATATAGTGGAGTTCTGTGCGTAATTAGTTCGACTAAGAGAAGTTTCAAAAAGCCGAGTACTCGTATGTCTCGTCCGACGACCAGGAGTAAAAAGCATTATTTCAGATAGTAAATTATGGTTATCTAGATGACCATGAAGGATGTCATGAAGAAACATTTGATCCAACAGCAATCTACGATCGGTCAGGGGAAGAAGATTGTGGTAGGCACATCTATTTACATAGTTGTTATTTCTAGAGCGTGTTTTGTAGTCTAAATATCTTAAAAAACGTTTTTGTATTTTTTCAATACTATCTATATGAGTATGATACTGTGGGTTCCATAAGCTGCTTCCGTACTCAAGCACACTACGAACAAATGCGTAGTATAAAAGTTTTATACAATGAATGTTAGAAAAAGGTTTGCTTGTACGAATTACGAATACCAGATTTTTATAGGCTTTATTAATGATTGAGTCAAAGTGCTGGCCGAAAGTCAACTTACTATCAAGTAATATGCCCAAATCTCTAACCACCTCCGTCTTTACCAAAATGGTTCCATTCATCATGTATGCATACGGTATGGGTTTCGTTTTACGAGTAAACCGGATGAATTGACATTTACCTACATTGATAGTTATATTGTTTGTGATGTAATAGTTAGATAATCTGTCTAAATCATCTTGTAATTTAAAACAGTCCGTGACATTGTTGATATTATAATATATTTTAGTATCGTCCGCATACATGATGAAGGATGCATATTTGAAGCAAGTACAAATGTCATATAGGTAGGCGTTATAAAGGAGAGGGCCTAGATGGGAACCTTGAGGAACCCCTGAGGAAATCTGAACGAAGTTGGAACGGAACCCCCCAATCACAACAGCTTGACTTCGGTTACGCAGGTATGAATCCAACCAACGCAAAAGATCACCACTGATGCCTAGGCATTCCAGTTTGCGGAGCAGGATGACGTGATCCACACGATCGAAAGCTTTCTCGAAGTCAGTGTAGATCACGTCAACCTGCCCGCCGCCGTCCATGTCTTTTAGAATGCGAGATAAGAATTCCGTCAAATTACTAACAGTCGACCGGCCCCTGAGAAAACCATGTTGATTGGTCGGTATACCGTAGTAGATGGTGTTATAAATAGCATTGAACACAAATTTTTCCAGCATCTTAGCGAAAACATTAAGTATCGATATGGGTCTATAGTTCTCAACCTTAGTGTGCAAGCCTTTCTTAAAAATAGGGACGATGTGAGCTTGTTTCCATATCTTAGGAAAGTATCCTTCGCTCAGAGATCGATTAAATATGATATGTAATGGTGTTGTCAGTGACATGGCACACCTAAGAATAAAGACAGATGGGATCCCATCACTACCAGGTCCCTTTTCAGCATTCACCTGCTGAAGAGCCCTATGAACTTGCGCCCTGGAAACCTGAAGATGGTGTATGTAATGTGTATCACTGGAAGCTGGGATAGGTAAGCTATTATCTATATATAAAGATGCAGGTTTAGAGAATACACTTTGAAAAAATGAGTTAAAAGCATCGGCAATACAGGGCCCTTCAGCAAAAGTATTATTTAGATACGAAACTTTTTCTGGGTAATTGGAGGCACGGCCACGCTTAGATTTAATATATTTCCAAAAATATTTCGGATTTTTTATTATATTATCTTCTGTAGTTTTAATGTAGTCTTTATAGCATTTAGTTTGAAGAGCAGATGCGCGTTTACGCAGCAATGAAAAAGTGTCATAGTCAACTTTATTACCATATTTTTTCCAGTTCCTATGAGCAGCGTGTTTTTCCTTTAACAGTTTATTCAAGGCCCTATTGAACCACGGAGGACTATGCTGCTTGTTAATAGCGGTAGTGGGTACATTACTTTTTAAACAATAATTAATTTTATTGTAAAGAAAGTCAACTGCATCGTCTAGAGAAACATTGGTAAGTTCATTCGACCAGGTGACCTCATTAAGGAATGAATTAATTGCTTCGAAATTAGCTTTTCTGAAAGTAAAACGGTTACGTGACATTTCGCGAAGTGGGGGCGCCATGTGATCTGATATTAATAAAAAGGGGGGATGAAAAAGATCTTCACGCGTTAGAGGTAACTCACGAATCACTTCCAGGTCCACATTAGTAAAAGCTAGGTCTAATGTGTTGTCACAAGAGTTTTTAAGGTTATTTACTTGTTTCATTCCTAAAACAGACAACTCATTAACAAGTTTGACTCCAGCACCCTGTAAAAGAGAAGACCCTACCCTTAAAAACGTAGGCTTGCTATCACTCCACTGAATGGTAAACAGATTGAAGTCGCCAAGAATAATATACTTATCATGAGGTAGAGATGTTATTCTATCAGAAAGTGCTCGCAAAAATGTATCGATATCCTGAGCGTGAGTATCATCCGAACGATGATGTTTTGTAGATTTACCTGGTACGTAGGTAGCTATAATGTGCAGGTTTACACCAGCTGCAGCGGGACGGCAGTGGTAAGAATCACTGCGCGACGGCTGCAAACGTCCTTGTTGCAGCGTGCCAGGTACAGTAACCCAAATAGTTTCAAAAGGCGCAGGCGGCTGCCACGAAGCCATTCTGCTAGGACTAAAATCACGACGAACCATTAACAACACTCCGCCACCAGTCAATTTACCTGTCTCAGAGAAGTCCCTATCCTGACGAAATACTAAATACCGATCGTCACACAATTCAGTGTCCAGAACACTATCACATAACCATGTTTCCGTTAAGACGATAATGTCGTAGTTATTATTTAAGACTGCTGAATACAGATCATTCACTTTGGTGCGTAAACCACGCACGTTTTGATAAAAAATACTAATTTTATTACGATCGAATGTTAAAGTAAGTGTAAACAGCCATAAAAAACGATACATGAATCTGAAGTGAATGACTGTAATTCAAGCAGTAGGCCAAAAATCCCTGTGACCGATTCATAAACAAGCAATTTGTACCTAATGACCGAATAATAAAGATTAAAATGCTTTGTTCAGTATGCCTGAGTATAGATAACAGATAAGAACAACCATCTATGTCCAGCTTCGTATACGTATAGTTATCGGTCACTATGACTGAGACTCGATCGGCGAACAATAAAAAATGCAAGTCATGAATTGCATAATGCAACAATATTTCGTTTGAAGATGCAAAAGTAAAATTAAATGTGTTAAATACCTGTGTTATATGTTTTTTAGTATGTGTTGTTTGTACTGTCATGTTATTGGGTAAAAGAGAATGAGATAGGTGTGTAAGAAATACAGAATTGTAAAAGTGTAGGTATGCTTGTGTTTTTGTGCCCGTAGCAAGTAAAAAGATATATTCAAGTATTGTAATATAGCAATATAGTAAGTGTGTAAAAAATACGGAATTGAAAAAAAGTAGGTATGCCTGACTTTGTGTGCTTATAACACGTAAAAACATACATTCAAGTTTCGTATAGCAATACAATTTGTATATATCGAGGTTAAAAAATAGCACCAAATAAAAATAAGTTAGGCAAGCTTCTTTTCTAGATCTTCTACCGAGTCGATTAAAAAAGCGGGCGAAATATCATTCTTGCGTACATAAATTTTACAGTTTTTAATCCAGACGTATTTATAATCGAGTACCGCCGCCTTAATGCGGCACTTGTTATATAACTGTTTATTATCTGGAGTAAGATGTTCGTTTACATATATAGGTACCGGTTCACCGACGAAACCCAGCTGATCAGACGTAATCTTGCGGAGTTTCCGAGCACTCGAAATAAAGTTATCTTTAAAAATACGCGCCTTCATCTTGACTATGACGTTGCGTGGACGTCCCTTTGCCGGATTCATGGACTGCACCCTAGTTGCGTAATCGATATTCTCAGCGAGTAAGGTTACACCAGCAATTTCCGCTATACGAAGTATAATATGTGTTAGGTTTTCGTTGCTATTTTCGGGGAGACCGACCAGCTCAACATTGAGATGTCTAGCCTGCTGCTGCTGCTTACCAAAATCGCGCTTGAGTTCTGATATGGTCGAGTGCATTTCATTTAATTTTATTTCAAGGCTTTCCGTGTGGGACAAACGTTTTTCGATTGTAGTAACTCTTTTATTTGTGTTGCATAGTTCCACATCGGTATGTTCCACTGAGGTTTTCAAATCCTCAAAACAGGTTGCGAGCTTGTTTATTTCTTCCTTTACGCATGCATTAATGTTATCGTTAAGTTTGTTAATCTTATCGTCCTGTGCTGTAATTTGATTGCGTATACCATTCACGGATTCAATAATTTCCTCCTTAAATGATTTGAGGGCATCTAAGAATACGGAGTCCATATCGCCAAATTTACGTTTGCGGGGAACTGTGTTTATGTTTTCCTCAGAGTTGGTGTTTAATCCTTGAGGCGTAAGGTTCGAAGTCGAAGAGCTTTTCTGTGAAGGCGACCGCAAAACAAACATAACGTAGCTTGCACTTACGTATGTACCGCATGCACAATAACACGGAGACAGGGACGAATTATGTGAACTGTCTCTTTCCCCCGAGGTGTGCGGGGGGAGAGTGATTGCACTATGCACCGGAATACAGTCAATTATCAATCACACGATAATTGACGAGTTTTCACAAACTTTAATCACAAACAAGGGTCAAAATCGCTTCTAACAGAAAATATTTATAATATAAAAATTAGCAGTGTTCCTTACTCTTGACATCAATGGGCCATATTCACAAAGAAGATGGAATTTCCATCTCCTCTTTGCAAAATTTAGCTGGTCAAGGAATTTAGTTTCAGCGTGTGACTATGTTTGTTCAGTTTGCAGTGGCCTGTATCAGATCTCACTATTGTTAAAATTTTTGTTAGCGCGCTCCATACAAACGAAGTTTGATTATATTTTGGAGATTAAACAATTAAAGTCAATGACATTTTCAGACATAACATGGCCTACATACTAAAATCTGAGCTTTGCGTTTGTCAGATTTCCTTTTAATTTTTTAACCGACTTCAAAAAAGGAGGAGGTTTCTCAATTCGACCGTATATATTTTTTTTTATGTGTGTTCGCGGATAACTTCGTCGTTTATGAACCGATTTTTATGATTATTTTTTTGATGAAAAAAAGATATTTCAAGGGTGTTAGCGACTTCGATAAAACTAATTTATGTTATGTTCTTATGATGCGAACGAAAAAGTCATCGACTGCAATCATCATCATCATCAGCCTATCATCGTCCACTGCTGAACATAGGCCTCTCCCAAGGCGCGCCTCAAAACTCTGTCCTCGGCCTTCCTCATCCAGTCGCTGCAATATTATTTTTTAACTTTTTAGTTTTTTAGTTGTAATCGTGGTTCAAACTTTTCCATACAAATCGTAAATTAATCCTAGCATTGAAATAATATTTAAAAGGAAGTCTGAGAAATGCAAAGCACAGACATTGGTTTCAATATGGTGTTGAAAGAATTTCATTGACTTTAATTGGTTAATACAGGATGTAACAAAACATTCAAGAAAATACTTAAGGAGGTTCTTCAAACCATCAAACTGAGCATCTTTCGCTATGGAGCCAACTTAAATCGCGAAAAAAAGAGCTGTCTCCTTGAGGTCGAGTTGGTGATGCAGTTTTTTATTAAACAGCAGATTTTTTTTCGCGATTTTAAGTTGGCTTTATAGTACAATACAAATACAAATACAAAATATTTATTTAGATCTCTCACACAGACAGCTAAAAAGTTACAAGAAAAGAGTACATATTACATTTATGAGTTTTGTCTTTGTGAGAGACTGGTATCCGTACCAAGCAATATGTATTACAGATTACCAGCCTCTCCGACTCTGGACCAGGTGGATAACAGGTAAGTGTACCTCTTAATAAAGGTGTGAATTGATAGAAACTAGTGTGAGTTATGTGTGCGTGTTTGTGTGGTGTGTGGTGTGTGTGTTTGTGTGGTGTGTGGGTGTGTGAATAGTGAAAGTTGTTCAGTTTGATGATCTCAAGCACCTCCTTAAGTATTACTAGGGTGTTTTGTTACAATCTGTATAGAAAATAGGACGGAACTTCGTTTGTATGCAGCGCGCTTGAGAGCTTTCGGAATAAAATTCAGAGATTTTTTTATTGCGGTAGCAGTTCCCCTCGGCCACGGTATAAGATGAATTGATCATGTGCATTTACATTCAATTTTATACCTTATCACTAAACGAGCCTCTTATAATTGCCAAACAATAATTTCGAACATAGAACGTTTGGGGTTCGCGCGAGACTACTTTTCATGATTTTTAACGGTCAAAATTAGAATCTAAAGTTAAGGAAATAAAATCCAAAGTTTCGGATTTCATGTTACGTCGCCCCCCCGCAAAAAGTGGCAGAAATTTTTGTTAGTAGAATTACACGCGTAACTAGTCCCTATATAAGTATCAAAGTTCAGAGAGGATGTTCGTAAGTTTGATGAGGGCTTTGAAATGATCCAAGCGTGGACTTTTCCTCCACAGCATCGCTATCTCTTTCATCTCGCACCACAATTCACTGGTTCTCCACTACCGCGATTAGCTTCAACCCTTGCTAGAAGTAACTGTTATTATTTAACAAGAAAACTTACTTAAGTCGAAGTAACAGACTCTAAATATTGTATAAAGCCTTTGAAAAGTTAATTTTTAATATTTTCCGTTGTAAAGGTAAGCCGTTTGGAGGGAAAATCTCGACGTTTGATCTGACGTTAGTTCAGACATATTTCTTGTGTGCTTATTTTAATTAAACATTAATTTGTAATACCTCAAAAGAGTAAGTTTGTAAACAAAAACAATCAAGAGAGTGTCGGACACATTCATGATAGGGTTACGTAGCCATTGTATATTTAGTGTCCAACTATTCTTTCTTATCAAATTAAAGATTGAAAAATTCGTCTTAGGCGGGACTTGAACCCGCACTTTTCCAAACCGGGGAACTGCGTTATCCAATTTCGCCACCGAGCCCACTACCCAGAGAACTAAATTTTCAATCTGTTGCGTCTTAAGGGGACGTGAGCGCCAGCTACTGGTACTGGTATACTTGCTTAATTTCTGATATGATTGGCGTACGTATATCTACAGCAACCCTTTCACTTATCCTATTCATACATGCTTTAACTTCATGCGTAAATCTACTTTCTCGCATTCTATCCACGTGACCAAACCACCTCTCTCTCTCTTTGGGTTCCTCTCCATTATTAAAGAGCATGAATATCCCTTTTTTATTCAACGATGGGTGCCTCCGTGGTCAATGGAATGAATTAAGAGCATTGGGCTCTCGACACGGAGGTCCTGGTTTTGTTTACCAAGGTGGAGACCTAGTGATATGTCACTTTGTGCGTTTTTCTCCAGTTGGTTAGGACATCGCAGGTTGAATCACCTGATAGTTTGAAAAGAATAATGATTCCGTGCTTCGGATGGCGTTAAGCCGTTGGTTCCGGCTTCTATCTCTGATGGTAGTAGTTATAACATAAAAACCACGTCAGAGGCCGTAAGATGGTCTGAAAACCTCTAAAACCTGAGCTCTGCCTCTACGATAAGAAGTAGTAGTAGATTCAACTATGTTTTATTGATTAACTTAAAGATACAGTCCTACGTAAATTCTCAACCGTAATCCCTTAAAGCACCCCTCCTTCCATCAATTTCCGTCCCCTTATATGAATTTTAAAGATTGACATGAACCTCAGTTATCGCTACAAAATCTCTTCTCTACTACGCCATAAGCGATAATTCCTAGTGCACCTCTATGTCTTCTGAAGAATATACATTCCAATTTTCATGTTTCTGTCTTCAGTTGTTTAGGCTGTGCATTGTCAGTGACGAAACTGTTTTATAAGTATAGATAGACAGATAATTTTGATAGCCAGCTTAAATACACGAAGTCCATACGAAACGGTTCAGTGATTTGCATCAGTGATGCGGGCGACGGACGGCCGGCGCATTAACTGCATGTTAAATGCATCTTCTGCCTCATTTGTAACCCAAATACGTTACTACATAATTCGTGTCTCATTTCTGAATGATATTTTAACATGTGTAGTTAGGGTGGAGTGGACATTGAATACTTTATACAAACGAGCATACACTGAAAAAGTGTAATAATTAGACTCATATTTGTCAATAAAAATTATGTCTATGTGAGAAAGAAACAGAACTACAGCACTGCTTAACGGCCAACTATGAAAAATCCTCCATTGTAAATTATTTTTTTTTGTATTCAAATGACTATCAACAATCACGTATACGTATGACAAGAATTTATTATAAAAAATTTTGATTTTAGTGAGACTGATTGCTGCAAAAACGTGTACTTACCTAAAATTAAATGACATTTAATCATACATTATCAATAAATAAAGGTCAAAATTGATGCCGTGGGAGGCATAAAGAGTCAGTACTGTACGTAGTTATTAGTAAACTCTTTCTTTTTTTTTTATAATAAGCACTATATACATAACCATTAAACTAAAGAAAAAAAAACAAAAAAGAGACAAAACTTATACTACTTACAAATAAAAAATGTCTTCTAAATTGCCGCCGCTTGGCGGCAAGGTGCCCAGGGGGCTGGCAGCGTTACCTCTTTCTATGGCAAGGCTGATGCGCTGACCGAGGTAGCTGCCATCCCTCCCGTCAACGGAGACCTCGATTAGGCGCGCCGATAATTCTTTAAATAATTGGCGCGCCTCTGGCCCCCACGGACCCAATGTCTCAACACCAAATGGTGCAAATATGTAAGCCATTGGATGAGGTCGCATGGACGTGGGACGGTGCCAGTGTATCTACACATGTAGCGTCCTAGACCAGCGACCTCCCCGATTTTCTTATACTGTGCTTTGGTTAATAACTTCTAAAGTGATCTTTTTGTTCAATAGGTATATTAAAATTCTCAGCACAGTTTGAACTTAAAAGCGCATTACGTGTAACAAATAACTTGGACTACAGTACTGAAAGAACAAACAAAATACAATTTGCAAACGGTTTACTGCGGCGCATCGATAATATTGAATCAGTTGACTCTATTAACAATGCAAATACTGTAAGCGAATGCTGCCTTCGTGAATGCACAGAACAATGTCCCGCAACATTACAATGCAGTCGTGAAAATAAATTCTAATAACAAATTGTTGTGGGCGGAGAGTTTGCGGATGGTAAACTTAAGTTTGTAAGTTGTGCCAGCCGCCATTGTTTACAAATCCAAACTTATGCAGAGTAGGGTGACTATTTTAATCATATTGTCTTAGTACGAGACACGTTAGTTTAGATTACGAATTGCTGGAAGGAAAGCTGCGTCTTGCATCGTATTATAAAAGATAAAATAAAAAAAGTAAAACTGGTATTTGTACGAGTTTGGGCCTTTTGCAATTAGACGACCCGTGGCAAAAAAAAATTGCTACCATGAGTAGGAAATCTCATTAAATCTAGCTACATTATTCAGCTTATTGGTGTTGCGCTCCATCTGCGTGTTATTTTACTAACTGCTGCATTTCTAATTCATAAATAATAAATTTTTGTTTTTTCCGAAAAGAAACGAGAAAGAATTAGCCTAGTGGCCGGTAGCATAGCCTTTCGTTAATGGCAATGGTTTGATCCCCGCCCTAATTGACTGATACTAATGAATGAGTTTTGAGGTGCTTATGAACGATATTGTAATACAACTGGCTTTGGACAGGGTTTGTACAAAATAGATAAATGTGGATAGTCAATAGATTAAGGTTAGGGGAGACCTTTGCCTAGCAGTGGGACAAAATGTATTGATGAAAAAAAAAAAAAAACGCAAGTTATTCTCCGACTACTCCATTAGAGTTTATATTTTGTTCACATAATGTTTATGCTTTGAAACAAGAAAACTAAAAATTAATACCAAAATGTAAATCCCATAAATACCTAGAAGCATGGTTACTCCAGCGGGGCCGCAAGTGTTTACAGGGATCGTTTGTTAGTATCTTAACGTTTGTAGTTTTGCTCGACGGAGGATTTTATTTGCATTCTGCTTCTAACCGGACTACGCGACGCCTGAGTTGGCCAGTAGCCGGCGCTGGCAGTGACTGTTATTACATTCAGAATAACTATAGTCCTGTCAATGAATATAGCCCAATGGATGTGGAGCTCAGTGCGTGAGCAGGGACGTAGGCGATTTGATATTTCATGTTTTTTGGAGGGCTGTCGAAAACCATTTCGAGATAATAGGCTCAATAACATTTTTTTTATGTTAGAGATTTAACAAAGGATTACAGATATTTTAAATAAAATAATGTAGTTTTTCGTTCAAACGAATGACTCGACGACCTGGAAACTCCTTGGACAACTTAAATAACTGACCATCAAGAAAAAAAATATATTCACAGGACTTGATATTTGATGTTGCCGTTTGAGTTTCCAGCATAAAGTTAGGAAGAGAAGGCGGGTGATTTTATTTTTAAATCAAGCAAAGGTTTCCTCCAAGGAGTTTCAATGATTTTCTCGCGACACTTTTTAGATTTTGAGATTACAGAAAAAATTAAAAAAAAAAATTTATATTGATTAACTCGATAAATAACAAAAAAAAAATTTTGTTTCTTATAATTATGCCTACTATCCGTTAAAAATATTAAATAAATACCTACTTAAAATTTTTTTTATTCTGAATTCCTTCGGAAAATTGTTTAATGCTCACAGGAAATAAACATGTTAATTAGGCACTTCAGTCTCGCAAGAACTTGTCGGCGAGAATCCTCGGCGAGAACTTTCAAGTAAAATTACTACAGCTTACGACGCCACGAGAACAATGAAGGGCATCCGCACTCTTGTTCTCAGCTGTTCTCGGCGAGAATGTAGTGCCCGCATTAAAAGTCCTACTGATATACTTTTCAGACAATCAGGTGATTCAAGAAACAGTCCGTCATAGTGACCGCTATCAAGCTGTAAAGATGTTTAATAACCTTCCAATTAACCTAAAGACTGAAAATAATCCAAAAATTTTCGTAAAGCTCTTAAAAGATTATTTTGTGGTATTTTCTATGATGTGGCAGAGTTTCTTGACATTTGAAGATGATTTAATTTTGACATTTTAGCTATCTTATTTTGATTGTGTGTAATTGTTATGTGAGATTTTCGTGAATTTATTTTATTATCTTCCAGAGGGCTTTTCGGTAAATTACTGTTGTGTGTTTAGATCATAATTTATGTTACCTATAATGTCTTGTGTATATTTCTTGTCGTGTCCCCTTCCTTGTAATCATCATCATCATCATCATCATCAGCCTATAAACGTCCCACTGCAGGGCACAGGCCTACCCTCAGGGTATTAGTCCACCCCGCGTGCCCAATGCGGATTGGTAGACTTCACACACACATCAGAATTTCTACTTCAGCGTATACAGGTTTCCTTCACCGTTTGAGAGCAGTCGGTATTACGTACATAAGTTAGAAAAACTCATTGGTACATGGCATGTTGTCCGTGCGGATTCGAACCCGGACCCCCATAATTGAGTGTCCATACCTCTTCGCAACGCGCCACCGACGCTCTTAATTCTAATAATTCTCTTCCTTGTAATAATTTATTAAATTGATTTTATCTGTATAATTCCTACTTAGTACATAGCTGCAATAATGAAATTGATTTTAGTTGATTAGTTATAAGTTAATATTTAATTGTTAATTTCCCACACAATGTACATTGTTTTAATGGAATAAATAAATGAAAATGAAATGAAATTCAGCCTGCAATGTCCTAACAAACTGGGGAAAAACGCACAAAGTGACATAATCACCAGGTATCCCGTAGGAATGGAACCAATCAAATTGTAATTAAATTACTAAAACCACGACTATTTTCAACTTTCGTCCCAGTTTCTATTTCAATATGAAACAATAACCATTATAAGACAATTATCAAATAATAACGTAGGTAAGTTTACGAGGCTCCGTAGACCCGAGGGCCGAGGTTGGGTTAGACCTTAGAATTATATCACGCCGTTGATTTAATGGCGGCTTACTTACTATATCACTGGCTTTTCGGTGAAGGAAAACATCGTGAGGAGACCTTCGTGCTTAGAAGTTGAGGTGCTTAGTGCATCCACTGTCTATTACAAAACTCAAAAAGTAAAAAATAATGTTGCAGCCGATGAATTTTACGTTAGCATCTATAAGAATATTAATATGTTTTATCGAAGTCGCTGTCATGCCTGTACCATTCGAGACTGAACTTGCATTAATTTTTTGGGCTAGGCTTGACACCGTCTCCAATAAAACAAATTGATATTCTCATAGACGCTAACGTAAAATTCATCGGTTGCAATATTATTTTTTACTTTTTGAGTTTTGACAAAATTTTTTAACAAAAAATTTAAACCGACTTGGTTTTAAAAAAAAATCTCATAGATGCTAACGTAAAATTCATCGGCTGCAATATTATTTTTTACTTTTTGAGTTTTGACAAAAATTTTTAACAAAAAATTAAAACCAAGTCGGTTTAAATTTTTTGTAAAAAATAATTATTTCATAATTTTTAGTGGTGAAATACATTAGTTGGATTCTGATATCAGCACACACAAAGGGTACATCGATACCAAGCAAACGTTTCAATCGCCGATGATTTGCTGTCAACTTTTGAGGAGTTCTATTGTATAGCTCCGAAGTGCGTACTCAGATCTTTACCGAATTGAAATGGAACCAACTCGAGAGTATACACTTTCCAATAAAAAAAAAAATTATCAAAATCGGACAACTCTGCAAATATACGCATCGAATTGAGAACCTCCTCCGTTTTTTTGTGTTGTTTTCGTCGGTTAAAAAGTGGCGGCTCACTAGTACAACCTGTGACACTTGAAAGAGTTTAAGCACTGCTATCGTCAAAATCATCATCGTCCACTTATACAAGGTGTAACAAAACACCCTAGTAATACTTAGGGAGTGCTTCAAACCATCAAACTGAACAACTTTTACTATGGAGCAAACTTCGAAATCGTGAAAAAAAAATCTGCCGTCACATTCGAGTCGAGATTCAGTTTTGTATGAAACAAATGTTGTTTTTCGCATTTCCGATAATGGCTTTATAGTGAAAGGTGATTTGATGATCTGAAGCACCCTCTCAAGTATATCGTTGGTCACAATATCCCTTAAAGCTAGGTCAGACAGACGGACAGTGAAGGCTTATGAATATAGGTCCCTAAAAAGTAAAGTGTCATATTGGAAATCAAAATGGCCACCGCTTAAATGAACAAAATAGCAGACACACAACTAAAACCACAAGGTACGCACGCGGAAAAACGATTCAAAAGTCGAGTTAGCCAACTATGACGATCATCAAAAAGTAGGGGGAGAGACAAAGGGCAAAAAAGAACAAAAAGGGGTTGAAGTTGAGTGATATTTCAGCGGCAGGCGGTTGCGCCGGACGGGTGCGGGCCGCGAGCCGCGGGATACAAGCCGTGCGGGCCCAAGTTTATTTTAAACTTCGTCCGGAGCTTTGTATGGAGTAATGTCGGCGTGAAATGTGGACCGACGAACTGTGCCCCTGAAAGTTTGCGGAAAAAATGGTCCGATTATATTGTACGAGTGGGAATGATGGCTGCGGTAATTCTAAGTATGGCGGTGAATATGCAGTGGCTTTAGTCTATATTGAATATAGGAAATTAAAGTCAATATTGAAAAAATACCTAGGTGAGTAATATCTTTATTTCTTTAGTTATGGAAGAAATCTCTTTAGAGATAAGCTTGCCCTTTTTAATTGTGTATTATGCAGTTTTCATTTATATTTCCGTGTGTACAATAAAGTTTTCAAATAAAAATGAAACTAAACAACTTTTCTTAAAGAATATGGGTCGAAAACGACAAAAATGTTCGTAGCTCACATAGAAAATAGATCGGTCGATCCGCACTTTTGTGTGGAAGGTCAAGATTTTTTTTTCGTTTTTCCACCCTCCTTAGGCAAAGTTGTTTAGTTTCATTATCTGATGTATCTGATTTTCTAGTAATAAAAAAATAGGGACGTAGTATTCCCTTTTACGTAAAAAATAAACAAAGGACCGAATTTCATTAATTCTTTTGTTGTTTCCGTTTTCATTTCCTAACCATTAAGAATTTGTTGTTCTTTCTTTTTACGACTTTATTTCGTCTCCCTCTATATCTGTTCCTATACGTTACCAACATCATTACACAACTTGATAATAAATAAATTCAAAACTTGAAAAACATTTTCTCCAAACGAGGATACTTTTTGGGATCGCTAAAAGATATTCAACTTTCTTTCTGTTTCGATCAGTTTATTAGGTTTATCTTCTTCGTTTTCTTATTTTTCATATATTGAATTGACTACTTGTTTGGTAGACTTTAGTTAAATCTACCGGAATTAGATTTAAAACGACACATTTTCTAGCAATGTCTGCTAATATTAACCTTTATAGTGCCTCCGGCTCCGTGGTCTAATGGTTAATAGCATTGACGCGGAGGTCGTGGGTTCGATTCCCACGGAGGACACCTAATGAAATGATACTTTGTGCGTTTTTCCCCAGTTTGCTAGGACATTGCAGGCAGAATCACCGGATTGTCTGAAAATAAAGATGATTCCGTGCTTCGGATGGCACGTTGGTCATATAGAAGCTCAGATCCCAGAATAGATGGCCCAAGAGTTCCCGAGTGGCGACAACGTATCGGAAAGCACAGCGTGGGTAGATTCCCCACAAGGTGGACCGAAGATCTGGTGAAGGCGGTGGGAACCCGTTGGATTTGGGCAGCGCAGGACAGCTCGTTGTGCCGAACCTTCGGAGCGGCCTTTGTCCAGCAGTGGACGTTTATCGGCTGAGATGATGATGAAATATATACCATACCAAAATAATACAACCTAAGTTTAATATGTTTTTGCGCTTACATTAAAGTCTGTCTGAAAAGAATGACAAACTTCCCCATCAACACGCAATCTAGATCCAAATAAAAAAATAAAATAAAACATTTCCTGCAAGACATTGCGCGACAAAAATGACGTAATGTATAATTTTCCGGCACACGAAGACGCTTGTTCGTTTATGTGCCGTGAAATAACTCCCCCCTTCCCCCTAACTGCCTGCCACACCCCTCGGATTACTGTATCAAATAGGATAGTAAATATGGAAGGTGAGAAATAGTTATTGTAATACTTGATTAGACTGTTAAGGTTCATCACAATACGAATATACAGGATGTAAACGAAAATGCGTAACATAATTTAGGGGTGATGCAGACCATCAAACTGAACAACTTTTATATGGGATCAACAATGGAATCGCAAAAAAATAGCTAGCTGTTGCCCGCGATTTCGTCTGCGTGGACATGTGATTTTGTCTCATGTCTTGTCTAAGGTCGTGAAGATCATTGTTAGAACCGAGTCTAGGAATCCTGGTATGTAACATTAGAATGGCCATTAAGGAATGGGCTAATAAAAGTCCCAGGCTAGAACGGTTCTGGCCTCTCGGGTCTGCAACATTGCAGGAAATTCATCAGCAATACAGGGTGTCAGTGACAGCCTAGCAAGAAAACAAAAAGTATTGGGGCTAACACAAAAGATCCCATTGGGTCGAAGTGTTGCTGGCTTGCCAGCCCCCACAACAAGATAAGATAAGAAGACAGCCTAGCAAATACTGAAACGGTGAACTCAGACCATCAAACTGAATAACTTTCAGTATGGAGCCTACCTCAGGAGACGTGAAAAAATGGTGTAATGGTTACCACGCCGGACTGCCAAACTAGGGTCTGAATGGGTTCGAATCCAGGTTCGGTCATGGATGTTATATGTTAGTGCCATTGTTGTATGGTTTCCATAATAAAAAAAGCCTAATAGTGCTTACTTTGGATCATTACAATATGTATGTATGTGCCTGTGAGCGTTATTTAATTATTTATTTATTTTATTTATTTCATGGGAGACAGGCGTGAGAATATGTATGTATGTATGTTATTTCTATTTTATTAACATCAAGGTTCGAGCCAACTGGAATTATATTTTTTTTTTACCTAAATAACTTTCGGACAATCCCTCATTATCACACAAACTTTAAGATCTTGGTTTGGGTTTCTAGATTAATCAAACTGTATATAAAAAAAATTGGTTAGCCTCCCTTTGTCACCAACTTACTTACTGATCTGCTTTCACGAAAAGGTCAGCACCCCCGTCTAAGAGCACTGTCTGGGAAAAAGTAATTTTATACGAAACAAATATTTTGTGAATATCATAACTACCTTCCGTTATTAGCGAAGGAGCTTACGAAATAAATAACGATGTGCTCGAGGAAAGTAAATAATTGGATAACATGAGAGATATTAGCTGTATTTACTGTTACGCCCATGGATTTAATATTGTACCAGCATTATAGATTGGCAATGCGTAAGAAAAAGGGTACTTTTACAATACTGCGTGAAATTGCATATCATTAGCATCCTTTTAAACTAAGAGTCTACCCATCAAACTGAACAACTTTTACTATGGGAGCAAACCGATTGAAGCAAAAAAAAAATCAGCCCTTCCATACTGAACTGCAATGCCTACTCGACTGAAATGTATGCAACAGCAGATTTTTTTTGTGGCTCAAAGTTTTCTATACAAATCTTAAATCCTAGCATTGATACTATTTATTCCAAAGGAAAATTGACATATTAAAACCACGGAAAGATATTGGTTTCATTTAAGAAATTTCATTGACTTTAATTAGTTAAAAATATGACAGTATTTGGTTTGTATGCTACACGCTCGGGAGATTTCTGAATAAACTTCTCTATAGCAACGTAGATAACGTTTAAAATGCTGAAACTGAAACCAGGCCTCCGTCACTCGTCCGTAGCGATGCGACAATGTGTTAGTGTTTATCGAGATAAACACTAACACATTGTCGCATTTTAAGCGATGCGCTCGCTTGATTTTTGCCACTCGCGCAACGGCGCGGCAGCGTCGCTTAGGTACGTCACGCGCTGTGTGAAGTAATAACAACGCTGAGTCATGCTACATTAGATAAATTTTTTCGCATACTGTCTGTCTGGTAGTAGGTAAGCGAGCGGGGATTAATCGTTTACTAAGTAAGTGATGTATCGTTACGTTTGTAACCAGTAATCTATGACTAAAGGGACTTGATTAATTTGTATCCTTTGCGGAAAAGAGACTGGATTAGAAAATATTCCACCGAAAAGAGCGTAGAAGATATTATAATACATCATCGTCTTATTCAAGAGCTACGCTCTTGTCAGTGGAGTATATTCTAATCCAGACTCTTTTCCGCAAAGGATACAAATTAATCGTATTGGGCACGCGTTGTGGACTTACGCCCATAAACCTTTCTAGTACTTCCGTAGTACTAGGTTTATAAGTCTTACCGATGTACTTGCGTAGTTGACAAATTTTAATACAGCCCAAAATTATATTGACCAATTAGGATGTGCCACCTTCTGCAAGAAGGATGTTACATTTGTGAGCTCGTCGATGTTTTTGACAGCGATGTGAAGCTTACTGAATTGCACTCCTGGTCTGCCCAAATGAAGATTGACGAGTGGAACTATTTTCCTGGTCGTACTGTACTTGTTTGACTACAGAATCCTATAAACAAATGAAACTCAAATGTCTCTACAACCTATGCCAAATATCTAATAGCATAACCATCTGAAAACTAAATTGTAATTGCTGATAGAATAATTACCAGAAATCTAAAATAGTCATCATCATCTCAGCCGATGGACGTCCACTGCTGGACATAGACCTCCCCCAAGGATCGCCATAACGACCGGTCCTGCGCTGCCCTCATCCAACGGGTTCCCGCCGCCTTCACAAGGTCGTCGGTCCACCGTGTGCGGGGCCTACCTACGCTGCGCTTTCCGGTACGCGGTCGCCACTCGAGAACTTTTCGGCCCCATCGACCATCGGTTCTGAGAGCAATATGCCCCGCCCACTGCCACTTTAATTTAGCAATTCTTTGGGCTATGTCAGTTACTCTGGTTCTTCTGCGGATCTCTTCATTTCTGATTCGATATCGCAGGGAGACTCCGAGCATAGCCCTCTCCATTGCCCTTTGGGTGACTTTCAGCCTTTTTATGAGGCCTTGAGTGAACGACCACGTCTCTGTTCCATATGTCATCATATATCGGTGATGACATATGTGATGAAAATAGTAATCGAATATAATTATTTATAACGAGCTTTAACCCGCGACTTTGACCGCACAAATTATATACCAGATTTTAAGTCAGATAATAAGCTATCAAACAAAAAAAGTTTCATCAAAATCGGTTTAGTAGTTTTTGCGTGATACTCGTTCAAACAAACAAACACACAAACAAACAAACAAACAGACAGACAAAAAATCCAAAAATTGGTGATATGGAATCAGGGATATCTAAAAACCACATCGTAACTTTTTTTTTGTTAATATCTTCAATGTACAGACAAACTTCCTGTTACAGTTTTATAATAGTTTAGATTAGATGAATTAAGTATTCACTAAAATAGTCGGGTAATTATTTAGTGGTGAGACAGCAACCAGTAGGGTAAGGGACCGGTCGTTGCCGGTCAAGGGCGAGCGGATTGCTAAACTAATTATTATCAATTCGAGACCCGGCGCCTAACGGATTAGCTACCCTAAATTAATTTATAGCTATTTACAAATACGCTGAGGATATGCAAAATAAATCCCTGAAATTTATACCTGGATTTTGTGTCCGTTTATTTTAAGGGTTTGCCTTTTGAGTTGCGGAAGTTTGTTTGTTTTTAAATGAAAAATCGTCATCAACAGCCTATTATACGTCCCACTGCAGGGCACAGGCCTCAGAGAGTGTTTATGGGCGTCTGTCCACCAAAAAACGTGCGCAATGCGTATTGGTAGACTTTGCATACGCATCAGAATTTGTTCTTCAGCGTATGCAGGTTTCCTCACGAGCATCTAACGAGGAACGTCTTTTATTATCATTGTATATATTTTTACAACGTCATCATCAGTCACGATTCAAAAAGAGGTAAATGTAAAAAATAACACCATTTTCCAATAAGATAGAATCGCCACACCTTCACAGATACTTCATGTAAGCCCTGTGGTTTCTGGTAGTGCGGTTAATATTTATATATATAAGTAATGTATTGGATTGGATTGTATGAGGATCGATGAGGATGAGGATTGAGGTCAAGAGCAAATCCATATCCTATCTACCTGTTTGCCTACTTTTGCTATCGATGTTATTATGACTGATGTTTCTGCATTGGGACAAACCTAATATCAGGTTTATCAATGCTTTTAGTTCATAAGATGTTTGTTTATGTATTTGATAAATAAATAAAAAAAAAGGTAATAAAAAAAAAAGTATTGAATAAATAAATAAAAAAAAAGAATGCCGCTTAATATTGTGCCACACCACATCTGTCTCGCTCATAGCATTGCTTGATGCAGACTATTGAAAGAATTCCCAATTGGATATTTTTGGAGTCTTCACTTATAACGTATCTACTTTTGGCTTTATTTTTATTTTTAAGTTTTTGTTTTGATGACGCAACTTCTGACAAAATTCTAGAAATCTAGTAAAACAAACAATATAATCATGACTTTAATAACAGCAACAATAGTTTATGTTGCCAATATATAAAGCAAGCGTACCGATGCAATCGTTAGATACACCCGCGCGATCTTAAATAACACCACGGTGTCTACGAAACAGCACTACAAGGAATACTTAGTTACTATATAATTACGATGTTCTTTAATTATTTTTCATTGTTGAATTCACCTACCTAAATAGAATGTTAAGTAGAGTGAAAATTTTCAAAAACACACACGAAACAACATTAGGCATAAAAACATGTACCTTTTTTTGTTTCCCCGTGTGTTTTTTTGAAAATGTTCACTCTACTTACATTCTATAACTCAACTTGATAATGAAATTGTAATATGTTTGCTTGTTGATGGTAAACATATTATAATTTCATTATCAAATTACACACTAATCTTGCGATCCGTTTTTTATTATAATTTCTGAAATATCCAAGTTAGGCTCAATTCATACCAAAAAGGCAGCGGCCGGCAGCAGCTGACAGTTTGACGAATTGGATAGAAGATAGATTAGTCTCGGACTGTCTCGGACTGCTTCGGTTGGCCTCGGAAGACCACGCGCCCATGCCCTATTTTTTTGAGCCCCTCAAATGATACTATGTATTTAAGCAATAAATATCAACAAGAAACCTGTTGACGTAGTATTACTTGGTCTTAGACGGTACAGAGATACCCTACACGTGCCTGCACTTTCATGCATCATAAGCGATGCGCTTGTTTAATTTCTGCCACTCGCTGTGACAAGGTAAATTTTTTTGCGTACCATTTGACAGTAAGTAATTAAAGCGTGATAATTTATCTGTTACGAAGTAACTAGTGTGCTGAAACTGTGCTGCCAGCCGCGACCACTTTGGTGTGGATTGAGCCTTACTGTTTACCCAACAAACGCACTTATGTCCAGATCGTTACGTAAGTGGCAACTGAGTGACCCAAAACTTTCGATCGAGCCCCCTTTATCAATATCATCTATAGAGGAATGTCGGCCGAATGAAAGAATCTGTTCTATTCACAAAAAAGGTCACCGAATGGGAAACGAAATTTTCGCAAAGCCAACCTTTTCTTTTGTCTGATGTTTATCTTCGAGGCCTTAAAGGGACTCGGCCTTTACCACGGCGATTGGTTTTAGGTATTTCAATCTATCGCTCCGATAAAACTTTGTTACATTACCGTTTTAGTATCAACCTTATGGTTTATTTACGTGTAAAGTTATCGATGTATGTGAAATGTTTTGTCGGGTGATGGAGGTTTGAATTTTTGTTGAAAGTAAAGAACACAGCTTAAAGAAAACTCCGAAATAAGACGAATTTATTGACAAAAAAAATTGTCTTTAATTCACAATCTCTGTACAAATAAATACACACTTAACGTTGACGTTTAAGTGAATTACTTAAATGCTTCGTTTAGGTTATTTTTGTTGCCTCTCAAAGTGGAATTCTTCAAGTGGAGATTATTATTTGGTCCGCTGGTTAGGTTTTTAGGTCAATATTTAAGTGTTATATTGTTTATTTATATATATACATTTTGATTGCTTTTTTCTGGCTTTTCTCTCGTTTTGGAAGCTAAGAAACACTTTGGGTCGCTGAGGAAATAGTAAGTGTAGTTCTGGTTTAGAATGGTCCACTCCATTTTTTCCCGTGGGTGTCGAATTATATAACTAAAGGATAAGGTTTCTTATGCAGTGGTCTTGTCGGAAAATGGCTAGCTACCAATCACCTCTCCACACATTCCAGCATGCGCGAGTGCAAGTTTCCAGGACGAAAGCATAGAGCTGGTAAACAAATTCTGCTATCTTGGTAGTATTGTGGATCCAGGCGGGGGTACAGAAGCTGATGTGGAGAAACGTATAAATAAAGCTCGAGCAGCGTTCGATCAACTAAAACCCTAGGACGACAAAGCTTAGGCTCTTAAACTCAAACGTCAAAACGGTTCTGCTATACGGCTGTGAAACTTGGTTCGTCCGAAAAGCGGTCACAGATAGACTCCAAGTTTTTATTAATGCCTCAGGCAAATCCTAAAGATCTTCTGGCCAAACACCATCTCAAACGAAGAGCTATGGAGACGGACGGGTCAGCAGCGTATAGAGAAAGTGATCCTTACTCGAAAATGGCAGTGGCTAGGCCATGTATTAAGGAGGCCTGACGATCACCCATCCAAGACAGCCTTAGAATGGCACCCATCAGGCAAACAAAAGAGGGGACGCCCTAAAATAACCTGGCCCCGCTCTGTGGAAGAAGAGGCTTAATGTCTCAACATGACCTGGGATGATATCTACAGTGCTGCCCAAGATCGTAACTGGTGGACAGCTATCGTCCGAGACCTATACCCCACGTAGGGTTAACAGGAAGAGAAGAAGAAGAAGAAGAAGAGTTTCTCTTTATGTGTCTACGTGTGTGTGTATGTTCCGCGTCTTCTCTACAACGAAACACCTGCCAACGCGTTAATTTGAGTCGACAAAGGCTACCCAAAGAATAACCGTTGCCTTCTTGTCCCAAAAGTCTTGTAGGTCCAGATCTCCGCTTTCCGTGTTGCAGCTCTTAATTAATGGATGACACGGCTTTCCCTCGGGATGCGGGGTGTGGGGGGGGGGGGACCTACTGTCAACCTGATGTGGGTTGCGGTATGGTTAGGTAAAAATTTAATGATCTAGTAGTTTATTGTTGGATCTAGTGAGCAAATAAACGTACTTATAAAAGAAACATCAAACGAATATCGTTTCAAACGTAAAAACATTGGCTTGACTACCAAATCATCATCATCCTGTCCTTATGCCATTATTTGGGGTCGACGCAATATGTCGTCTTACTTAATATGTCGACAGCAGAATTTTTTTTCGCGACTTCGAAATTGGCTCCGTAGTGAAAGTTGTTCAGTTTGATGGTTTGAAGCACCCCTCATGTGTAACTAGGATGTTTTTTACATCCTGTACATCATGTATGCAGATGCATACTAAACAAAAATGCCTGCCTGTCTAAACTATTTTTTTAAATTAAAGTTTAGGGAGGACCTTTGCCAGCAGTGGGACGAAGCAGGTTGAACAAAATTTTAATTATTGTTTTAGCCTTGGAGGCTTTTAAGTTTATAATTTTTTATGTTATACTTCTTGTGACTCTCCGTTTGTTACGTTGTAGAGGAAATGCGACCAGGAACTAGGTATACAACTAATATATAAGAAAAAAGTCTAGAATATGCTGCCCCTTCAAAGATGACTAGGCTATAACGAAGTTTTCCGTCAATATATAGTTGAAAAGTTGCCCCTATCACATAGCCAACAAGGTTTATTGTCACAAGACCGTACAGACCGAACATCTTTTAATTTAGCCCAAATATAATTTAAAAAATATCCTCGAAGCTCCGTAATGAACTTGTTAATAAACAAAGTAAAAACACAGAGCACGGAATACATAGACTGTCTACTTGCTTACGATACTCGTGTATTAACTTTTGTATTGATTTTTTTGTAAATAAACTAAAGAAAACATAACTAAAATTGGCAGTAGCCATCTAACTGTGCGGTGGCCCCCCTGTAAATAATTACTATTAAGATTATAAATTTGTACATACTTACATACTTTTTTGTCTCCTATATTTGTATATATACCTACTTTTTACCCGATAAATAATATAGTAGGTAAAGTTAATATTAATTGAATTTACTACTTAGAGTAAACTATTGTGAAACATAACATAATTGTAATAATATAACTAAAATTCAAATATTTAAATTCTTTTTTCGACCCCGATCTTCTTCTTTCGTATCGTGTTCTTTTCTGTTGCCTTATCGTATGTCAATCACTCATGATCTCTATCTAGGTATCTTAAGTATCTTTGATACCCTAAATATCCTGTAATTAGTCCTAAGTTTTCCTAAAATTAATAACATAAAATAAAAATAAATGCTGTCGTGGAAAGATTAGCCAGTCAGTGATGGTCATATCAAGGCTGACTGCCCAGGGTGCGTCAGATGAAATCTCGGGGAGGTTCTTTCCTTGCACCCCCGACCCTGATAAAAAACCAGAAAATATTTGGTATTACCTTTTAGGAACGCTTATTTGTATTGTAGTGGACGAATTCTAGCCTTTTTTTTTGCAAGGCCTATCCGAACTTATCTTTTTTCTTATGCTGGTTTCCTCATGATGGTTTCCTTCACCGCTGAGCAAGTGATGATGAAAAATAAAACAGTTAAATTCCGTTGATCTTAGTGGTATAGGCCAGGAATCGAACCGTTCCACATGGTGATGGAATCACATACTCTCTTCTGCATTCAAATAAACCTCAAAAATTAATAAATTAAACAAAGTTTTAGACTTAACAAATATGATTAAAGATTTGTGATGTTTTTTTTTAACCTGTTTTGTCCCAATGCTGGGCAAAGATCTCCCCCAAACTCTTCCACGTCTCTCTGTTCGGTGCTACATCCCGCCACTCATTGCAGTAGGCATCCAGCTCGTCTCGCCACCTTTTCCGGGGTCTGCCTCGTCCTCGGCTCCCATTTTAGGCACCCATTGTGTGACGATTGATGTCCACCGCTCAGTGAGCATTCTGCAAACATGCCCAGCCCAGTTCCACTTTAGTTTTGCTGACTTTTCTCCTACGTCAGCTATTTGAGTTTCGGAGCGCGGTGTTGTGTTCAGGATACGGTCTGTCCGTTTCAAACCTAGTATACTGCGCGCCATAGCATAGCATTATATAATGTTTATGTAAAATTTTTTTTTTGCTCTGTGTGTTAACAATTTGAAACCGGAGCGCTGATCCTGGACTTGTTTTAACCCTTTGTTAGCAAGTCCCTACTAACCCTACCGTATTACCTAAATAAACCGAATTAGAAGAATTGCCTTAACTTGCTCACTCTTTGTGCGTAGAGAATACTGATTTATTCATTAGATGTTTTTTGTTTGTTTAATATTCCTTCAATGTGTGCGTGTGGTGTGCAGATAACCTCACCAGACTTCGTCAACATGCCTTCACCTTGTGACAATCAGTGAAAACTGCACGGTAAAATTTGATAAGTTACATGTCAAGATGGACTGTCGAAGCTAGGACAACGTCAAAAAACTTTGAAACCAGTCAAAGCCGAAAAACCCTATCGCTATGTACGCACTTTTTTTTTCAAATCGACCAATATATTGGTATTTTATACAGCATTACTCAGGAAGCATCGACTGCGGACTATGGGGGATCACACCAGTGACGACGAAGCGCCCTGGTAGGTCTACCGAACCATTGAATGAACTTAAGCAACCTGACCAAGGGGCACCCCTAAGGGGTACGGACCTCGGCAATGGGCGTTGCTGGGACTATGCGGAATACGATTGGGTAGTGGGGATCGGTGAGAACCGGCCAGCGATGTGCCAGTGGTGTTTGTAGGCGCCAGAAGGAAAAGGAGTGGGCAGAGATCGCGACTGAACCTCCGGGGACGGAGGTATGCACGAATACAGAGATAAATTGTATGACGCCTCACGCACACTGACATAAGAAAGTTGACCCATTTGTTCTAGTACGTTAGAAGCGTGAGGCTCTATCTTGACTTATCACTCTGCCCAGGTAGGTAATCGCAAATAAAAAACGAAGACAGCTAATATTTTCACTTTGAGGCTAGTTTTTAAGGTATTCGTATCGGAATTAGATAAACTGATAGGTGAAATGTATTAGAAAAAACCGATAAGAATACAATATCGGCCTTCGTCGGCCTCGGCCTCGGCCTGGTGATTGATCGACGGTCGCAAACAACGGTTCAAAGCAAATTGTGCGTTTTAATGCGCTCAGTCACTTTACACGGTGTTGCCTGTTGAATCGAAAATAACTTTATTTGCTTTACTTTTTACCGGCTTTATAATATTACTAGAGTTAACTTGCAACTTTGTCCGCACAAATTATATTTTTATTCATAATGTGTTTGCGCTTGGCTTCATCTCACCAAATGGGAAGTGTAGATGAAGCCGAGGATGTAGCACGCTCACCCAGAAAAAGCCTATTATATATCAGATTTTAAGTCAAATCATAAGCTATCAAACAAAAAAGTTTCATCAAAATCAGTACAGTAGTTTTTGCGTGATACATGATCAAACCAACAAACAATCAAACAAACAGATAGACAAAAATCCAAAAATGTGTGATATGGAATCAGGGACACCTAAAAACCATATCGTAACTTTTTTTTTCTTAATATCTTCAATGTACAGACACACTACAGTTTTATAATAATATATACTTTACACATTGTATATAAGACGTAGGGACGCAAGGGACAAATTTAAACGGTGAACTCAGATCATCAAACTGAACAACTTTCAGTATAAAGTCAACCTCAGGAAACGTCCCATACATTTGAGTCCGGTATGTACAGCAGTTTTGTATGGGACTGCTGATTTTTTTTCCCGTTTCCTGAGGTAGGCTCCATAAATCAAAATGAAATTTTCATAAGTCAATAATGAAAGTTGTTCCGTTCGATGGTCTGAGTTCACCCCTTCAGTTTGCGGAGGCCTGTCCCTTACACCCTGTATGTTATGTAATACTTCATTATCAGCTTATATGCGTCCCACTGCTGGGCACAATGTGTGCGGAAATGCGGATTGGTAGACTTCACATACACATCAGAATTTCTTCGTCAGCGTATGCAGGTTTCCTCACGATGTTATTCTTCGCCGTTTGAGAGTAGTCGGTATTACGTACATAAGATAGAAACACTTATTGGTACATGGCATTTATAATCCATGCCGATTCAAACCAGCAATGCAATTCTCTAAGCGCAAAAATTGTTACCACCTTAAATTCGTTGTTGAAACATCGACAAGCTGTCAATTCGGTATTTGTTAAAAGGGTTTTGTCATGTGTCAAACTTATATAAAAACTTTGACGATCTGAAGGATGCAAAGAGAATTGCGCCATGATTGAGTGTCCGTGTCTCTCAGCAACGCGCCACTGACACTCTCGTGTGTGTGTGAGTGTTACTTTAGCGAATAAATTGTTTATCTATTCTTCTAGGCGAAGTTCCACGACCCCTGTTAGAATGTTTTCATGGCACTTAAGGCCAGGTATCCCTAGTGCAAGCGTCTCTTTCTAACAAGCAAACTTTTGCAATTAGCCATCCCATTTCAATTCAAAGCAAGCTCGTAAAAAAAAATATTTTTTATCAATATCTTTTCTCTTGGTTATTTGGGGTAAAAACCATCGGGTAGAATCGCTGCTATAATTAATTACCTTTCAAATGATGGTATATTCAGAAGAAATGGTGCCTCACTTTATTCCCCCGACCCTGGTCACACAGAAGGTATTGTTCACTCATAGTGCTCGCGCTCGCATACGATATGCCTGAATCGATCGTCTTTATATAGACATCCTCTATTATGGGCTGATGCTCCATTAACTAGTCTATATTGTATACCATACGACGTAATTTTCTGGCTTTTTTTTGCCTGAGATTGTTATTATTTTCTATGCTAATTTTTTCGCTTTGGAATACCCTGCATTGAAGTAGAGAAAAGTTTTCTACTTCAATGTCTTCCTGTGACTTTCTAACATCGTGATTAAAGGATATGATTTCTTATTTCACTTTATTTTGAAGATCAACAGCTGGTGACACGATTCAAATTTGGCTAGCTATCAAATAACAAATTATAGTTCTCCACTGATTGATTACGCGGTCTTTTACCTAATAGGCAATAGACAAACTAATTATTACTCACCTTGATTATGTCATTCTATCTTGAAACGTAAAGGGCTTGTTTCATCACTTTCTGATAAGTTTCAGATAGCCTTGTTGACAGAGATTCTGATCTATTTATTACGGTATACAACGTGTTAATGAATTAACGCAAAACTAGAAAGTAGTTTGTTTAGAATCGAGAGCAGAATCAAATTATCATGGTTTCAACATAGGTAATTTTTTTCAAAATATTAAATAATTGGTTTGTAAAATTTAAAATTTACTGAACCCGATGTCAACCCACCCCACGGGCATACTCACCCTACTTACTATCAAAACAAGATTATTAAAATGTATCCATGAGTATGTTAGCGCTTTCATTCATTGCTGAAATGATAACAAATCATTTTTGCCTCAACACTTAAATTTTAAGTATCAAAATAATGAAATTATTATTTCATTCTAATTATTTTGTTATAAATCAGTTGGGGTGTATGAGGTTTTGCCCTAATTCATTAACACGTTGTATATTCAATTGTGACACTTATCGAAAAGTGGTAAAACCGGCCCTAAATATGCTAAAAGTGAACCTTGATTCAACTGCATTTGCTACAATGTTGCTGTAACAAAAGTTCTGACGATCATGAAAACCATCAAAATCAGCCAACTCGTATATACGTTGCAGTGCAGGGCCTTTCCTTCAGGGAGGATATATTGGCGTTAGCTCACCATGCGTGCCCAATGCAGACTTCACATATTAAATTCCTTCTTCAGCATAATGCAGGTTTCCTTACTTCCTTCACCATTTGATCGAAGTCGGTATTACGTACAATAAGTTAGAAAACTCATTTGTACATGGCATATCGTCCGCGCAGATTTGAACCCAGACTCGCAAGATTAAACGTTCATACCTCTGCGATAAACAACCTCTCCTACCACCCACCTGTAATAGATGATAGTTAGTATTTAAAAAAAAAAACCACCAAACCACGAAAAACCACGTCAGAGGCCGTAAGGCGGTCTAAAAAAACTCTGACACTAGAGCTCTGCACAGACGATAAGAAGAAGAACTATTTCAAGCGGGAATGACTGAAATTATGTCAAACTAAAATATTTATATTACCACTAAAAATCTTCTATTAACTGGAGCAATTTATAGACAGTTCTGACCCCAGTCCAGCTACACAAAACTGAAGCGTAATCAAAAGAACTAAAGCCCATTATCATTTGTCACAACGTACAATTAAACCCTCAGCTGTCATCACTATTCATAGCACTCCTAAACCCAACAATTAATCCAAGGAACTTCAACAAAAAATCCGACCGAGTACAATAGGCCGTGTACTTCCTTCACGCACAAATGGCGAGGCGCCTAGTTCCATTATTCGCATAAATTGGTAGAGAATCATCTTTGTGGAGGCCTTTGTTCGAGCGTTGGAGAACTCGACGATTGTCGGTCTTCATTTAGTTAATTATGGACCCTATTGTAAGGGTCGAGCGTGTGACCTTTGGGTCCTTTAGGTAACCGTTGAACTAATGTCTGCAGTTTTGTTGTGTGCTCTACCGGTACCACAGATTACTAGTTACTCCGAATTGCCCAGTCATTTTACGGTTTGAGCCGGGACTAATTAATAATTGATTTTTTTTCCGGTATATTATTAAAGAGCCAATTTAATCTTAGAAATGTACAAAAATTAAAAAAAAATCACGTCAGCTACAGTTCCAATTTTAAAAGGTTTTACCATTATTACATACTTCAAACATGTTGTAAATATTTTTGGCTACTTAAAAGGTTCTGAAAAATCCATTCGTATTTTCTAATAAATACCTCATTTTCTAAATTTTAATGCCTATTTTATAGCTAAAAAATAATTTATATTGTTAAATCTAAGTCTAATGACTTCATTGGTATTAATATTATCAATTATATAGCATTCTGGGAAACACAATTTTGATTTCTATGTTGCGTACCAAATTTGTTTTTAATATGTTTTAAAATAGTCTTTTTGTCAGTAAATGGTGCCGGTTACAGTTTAAAAGTCCAATTAATAATAACTCCCTACCCCGCCTAACAAAACTCCGTAAAATGACTGGACTAGAAATAGATGCAGATACATCAATTCCTAAGAAAACAAAAATTTCTTACTCTTTAATTATCTACAGGGTGAAATTGACATCATTAGCATCCTTCTAAACTAAGAGTCTACTTATCAAACTGAACAACTTTTACTATGGGAGCAAACCGATCGGAGCAAATAAAAAAACAAACAAACTACTTTCTAGTTTTGCGTTAATTCATTAACACGTTGTATAGATAACTTACTGACGTCTTTTTTTTTAATCTATAACGGCTTCTGAAGGTTCCGTTGTAGAAAAGATGTAGCCAGAAATACGAGGTATACAAATAAGCTCAACAAACTAAATAGATATTGTAGCGCAATTAGTGTCAAGAAAAGCTATTCAGAGCAAAGTGTGTACAAAATGATTAAAACAACCTCTATACAATGGTTACGGAACCTTATCACGGGCGTTTTTAACACGCAGTGGGCAGATTTTTTATATACAAGGTGAAATTGATATCATTAACATCCTTTTAAACTAAGAGTCTACCCATCGAACTGGACAACTTTTACTGTGGGAGCAAACCGATCGGAGCAAATAAAAAATCAGCTGTTCCATACTAAACTGCAATCTTAACGCGCGAGTTCGCGACTCAAATGTATGTAACAGCAGATTTTTTTTTGCTCCGATTGGTTAGCTCCCATAGTTAAAGTTGTTCAGTTTGATGGGTAGACTCTTAGTTTAAAAGGATGCTAATGATATCAATTTCACCCTGTACATTTTTAATTTATTTTATTGATTTCTTAACGATTGTTACATTGTTCAAAGGTAGGTAGGTTACATAATTTTTAAGTTAAAGCTAAATGCACAACCACTTATAAAAAAATACAGCATGCAATAATATTTAGTTTAATCAGTAGCAAGTAGAGCAACATTAGAGCTGTCCATTGTATGATTTTTTTTTTCAGATTTTTTTCGGTATTGTTTCTGAGTAGTGCCGAAGATTACATTTTTTTAAAGTACTAACTAACATTTTAGCACACTTAACATTAAGCGTATGTTGGGTGACAGAGCTGACGAATTAATAAGGATGGTGATTATGAAAGAAGGATATTGTCACGGATGCTGTGAAATGACGCAGCTATAGAAAGGCATTCAAAAATTCGGCCGGTTTGTCAACAAGCTTCGTAGCTCGGCGGTAGACGCATGGACTCCCGTGCCGGGGGTCGTTGGTTCGAGACTCGTCGAAAATAGTAGAAAACAGAGAGAGAAGGAATATTTGAAAAAGAACCAAAAACAATAGGAATGTTCTAGAACGAAGAGAGAGAAGAAATATTTGTAAAGAAACAATAAAAGGGGGCGTGTTTAGGAAAATTCGAGAAGGAAGGCGGGATTAAGAAATATCCGGAAGGGAACAAAGGAATAAAGAAAAGACTAACGAAATTCGGGCATCTAGAAAATTCTAAGAGGTATATAAGGCCGCGAGTTTGCGGACGCAAGTCAGTATTGATTTAACAGTGGAAAAGTGCGAAGAAAAGTAAAAGTGGAAAAGTACTAGTGAAAAGTAAAGTGCAAAGTAAAGTGGAACAGTGAGTAGACAAGTATCAGTGTAGTGCAGTGTAGTGTGTGTCGCGTGTCGTGACGTCATAGTGCCGTGCGTCGTGACGTCATAGCGTGTTGCGCGTCGTGACGTAGTGAACAGTGAAAGTGGTGAGAGGGGAAGCCCTGCGAGGAGGACTGTTAAAAGGGGAACCTCTGCGAGGTGGTCCGTGTGTAAGTGTGTAACCTAATAAACTCTGTAAATAAATTGGACTTAGCGTTTCACTCCAATCCCGAAACCCGTCGCTCGTAACAATATTTTTACGAAGCTTTTCCATGGAATCATGAAAGATGTCGGTGGAAACACTATGAGTATTGTACAGTTTACACAAACGAGCCACTGCAGAACTTGAACTCAATACCGTTCTCCTTAGTATATAGAGCTCTTTTAAAAGTTTTAACGTGACGTTGCCGTGCTTTGTCTTTCCATACAAATGAAATAACTTGACAACTTTTACAATGCAACGTGACGCTTACGCGTGTAAGGTCACGTGGGAAGGTTTAGACTCTAAAGATACATACATACATACATATACTTACGCCTATGTCCCACTACTGGGGTAGGCAGAGACAACAGATCGCCACATGCTACGATTCTGACACACATCTTTCGCCTCCTCAACATCCATAAGTTTCTTCAAGCTCGTCGGTTCCGGGTACATTTTATTTGGCCCTTCTTCAGTACGCATCCGATTTGGTCAGCATACGTGCGCCTAGGGCGACCCCTTTCAACCATTCCATTCACACTTGCCTTGTAAATTTCATACGTCAACCTACTTTCGCTTATTCTTTCCACATGGCCAAACCACCTCAACATACCTTTTTAAAGAGACTCTAAAGATGATACACATTAACATACATACACACAAATACATTTGCCTACATACACAGCACACAAAAATATATATATATAAAATTGATCAGTGGCCACGACAAATTGTATATTAATTAGTATGTATTTGGAATATACCTAAATACAATTGATAGATTAGTATGTTAATATATCCCAGAAGAGTATTTAGTTTACAATAATATTAATATTTTATTTTTCCAAATATCATATTTTGTTCTTTTTGTTTATTGTATTTTAAATAATTTTTAAAAAGTGTTATCATTTAATTGACAAAAATTATAGAAATTAAGTAACGCGGTCGGCGTCGGTCGGTGGCGTCTAGGTTGACCCAGGAAGAGGTGGCGGGATGACCTGGATAAATTTGATGACTAAAATGTGAGGCTGCCCAAAACAGGAACGAGTGTAAGAGCAAGGGAGTGCCCAGCAGTGGGATGATGTAGGATAGTGAATAAAATAAAAAGTAATTTACTGTTTGATAACCAATAAATAAAAGTAAAAAGTAAAAAAGCCGTGGTAGTCCAGTGGCGAGTAACCTTGCCTGCCGTGCAGGAGGCGATGGTTCGATTTCCGTCCAGGCTAACTCGTACCAATAAGTTTTTCGGAATTTATGTACGATTTATAACACCATTGACTTTTCGGTGAAGGAAAACATCGTGAGGAAACCGGCATGCTTCAATTTCGAGGCATGTATTGTACCTACTGTCCATTTACAAGTGGCGACGGGCTCACTGCCCATCACACTGGGCAGAGTTTCCGTACTATAGTGAAACGTGGATGTTCTGAGGTTTCAGAATATCTCTGACTACCCCCTCGGGGATTATAGTCGTGAGCATATGTTATGCTTAATAAAAGTAAAATTAAATTAAGGCATTGACTTACTCTTAACTTTAGATTACACTTTAGAGTAAGTCAGCGTGCTGAAAGCGCGGTATTGGAAAAAGCCCAACAGCCGTATAGCACCATTAACAAAAAATTTCTTCTGTAATTAGCGACCATGGACTTTTGGGATCACATTGTAATGAATTGTCTATCAAAATATTTAGGGATTTGCAAGGATTTATTTTTGTTAACTAAACATCAAAGGGTTTATCAAAATTTTAATTATGGACGTCCAAGTTCATCGGATAAAAGGTTTTTGTTTACCTACATTAAAAAAACAAAGCATAAAACGAAGTAACCATTTGCTTAAAACGGTGAAAACTGAAAGGAAAAGAAAACAAATTTTTCCAAAAGAACTTATCACGTAGGATATTAAGAAGGACCCCATTAATATGTATTTCGACTATCCAAACTTTTACTATTAAAAGTATTTTAAAATCAATACAAAATACGTTACCCAAACCATCTATTAGCATAATGCTAACATTTTAGCACACTTAACATTAAGCGTATGTTGGGTGACAGAGCTGACGAATTAATAAGGATGGTGATTATGAAAAAAGGATATTTTTACGAAGCTTTTCCATGGAATCATGAAAGATGTCGATGGAAACACTATGAGTATTGTACAGTTTACACAAACGAGCCACTGCAGAACTTGAACCCAATACCGTTCTCCTTAGTATATAGAGCTGTATATAGAGCTCTTTTAAAAGTTTTAACGTGACGTTGCCGTGCTTTGTCTTTCCATACAAATGAAATAACTTGACAACTTTTACAATGCAACGTGACGCTTACGCGCGTAAGGTCACGTGGAAAGGTTTAGACTCTAAAAGCTACGAACGTTAACCTGCGACTTTGTCCGCACAAATTATATACCAGATTTTAAGTCAGATCATTAGCTATCAAACAAAAAAAGTTTCATCAAAATCGGTTCAGTAGTTTTAGCGTGATACTCGTTCAAACAAGCAAACACACAAACAAACAACCAACAATCAGGGATACCTAAAAACCATATCGTAACTTTTTTTTTGTTAATATCTTCAATGTACAGACAAACTTCCTGTTACAGTTTTATAATAGTATAGATTTCCCAATCTATTCAACAAATTCCAACACTCAGCAATACAAGCTCGTACCCTAATGCAATCCAAACAAAACAATACTCCAAACACGTACGATACGAAACCATTTCCTATTCCAAACCTAAACAACTACAACAAACGGATTACTCAAATCCTTACCTAATCACAATATTAATCCTTGAAACTAGCGCGTAAAGACTTAAATTACAACAGACTTATGAATATGCATGGTAGAGAATCGTCATGTAAGTTGGAGCGAGTTTGTCGTGAGTTTGAAGAGAGTTTAAATCTCTTTTGGAATATAATTTGCGGCATGTGCTGCTAATGAAATAATTCTGTCTTTAAGTATTATTATAAGATCTCGTTACAAGATTTCTGCACCCATATGTTTAGGCAATCCTGCTAATATTTTAGTGTCTAAAGTTTGTGATGATGTTTGGATGTTTTTGACTCAATCTCACATAAACGGCTAAGTGAATTGTGATGACCTTTGGCACACGGTTAACATTATAATTAACCGATGTAATAATGACGTAACGTTGCAAGTTTTGCCACGGGCAGTTCTGGCAATCGCGTGGTGTTTGCGCGGTTGGCGATGGAGCTTGCCACAAAACTCCGCCGTCTATTTTTAACTGTATTGCTGCTCAAAAAAATGTATACTTCAGATTCGGATAGATACAAACTATTCGATATTTTATTCGATATTGGTAGAAATGCAGGGATAGTCAGAAACAAAGAGGAACATTTTGTAAAGTAAACCAGACCAAGTGTCAGGGTAAAGGTAGTGATACCGTATACCAGAGGAAACATCATAGTTAAAGGATTCTAAAAACACATAGATACCGCCTTTAGGTGTTTCACAAACCTCCGGCAACGGGTGGACTATCACTTATGCATCAAAATTTCTTTATCAGCTTATGCAGGTTTCCTCACGATATCTTCCTCCACCGTTTCAAACATATTGGTACATGGCAAGTGGTCCGTGCGGATTCGAACCCAGCTTCTCATGATTCAGTGCCTATACGTCTCCGCCGCAATGCACTATCGATGCTCTCTTAAGTTAAAACTCAACAAAAACAGTAGGGCTGCCACGTTACTTTAGTTATACGAATGGATTTTACTTGAAAATTATTGTGCTTATTTTAATAATTCCTTCAAATAGGTATGACATTATGTTTTTTTTAAACACAGCACAACTGGTCAGGCTATCAAAGTGTTACGACAGGCCTATTTTACAAGATTTGAAACTACGACATTTCCACTGGTGTCATGTATTATTGCTCAAACGTATGGGTGTAGAAAACTTGAAATGGGATCTTAGTCAATTAATACGGATCAAGTTTCGAGGGAAAGATTACCGTGTAAGTTTTGAAAGAATTTGTTTGAAATTTATGCTTGATTAGTAAGAAGTAGGTCATCTCAATTAATAAGAGTGAGGGGACTTGCTACAGATGTCAGCACCCACAAGTTATAGCGAAGATGCCAACAGATGGCGATACCGTCGCTCTCGGAAATATGCTCCATACATAGAAAACGTAACTCGTAACCTACTACAAATAAGGTTCAATATCGAATGCAAGACATACAACGCGCAAGAGAAATAATCACAGAGATTCGATACATATACAAGGTCCAACTAATAACTGTTGGACCACGGCCGGTCCCCTGGCTTCACACATAGCCTGGTGGAAGATCTTTCTATTTCAATGGAGGAACATTTCCAGTAGCACCATAAGTGCAATTATAATTAGTTATTATCATTAATGCAGCATCAGCCCAGTCGGGTGCCGTAAGATGCAACCAAGGCCATCAGGCGTCATGTACATCTTTGATGTCCATTTCGTGTGGCTCCGTTTTTATTTCACCCCTTTATGGTGGTTTCAGTCCATACAAAAGTTTTACGCACAATACGCGTAGATGGAATTAATACAAGTGATATTTGATATATGGTAAAATCGTTTAAAAAGGCTAGTTGCCGCGCCACAAATAACATTTGCAATTTATAATATAATTACGAAGATATAAAGATTTCAAAGCTTTATATCTTCGTAACCATCCTATAAATTGCAAATGTTATTTGTTACGCGGCATCTAAATTTTCTAAACTATTTTTCTACATATACAAAGTTACTTATATTAATACCGTCTACGCGTATTGTGCGTCAAAGTTTTGTATAAAATTGACCCCTCTTGACCTTAAAGGGAATATAATTCGGAGTGCGCTCCATACAAACACAGTTTGGTGATATTTTCAATACTAACCAATTAAAGTCAATGAAATTTTTCAGAAACAATCTAGAAACTAATCTCTATGTTTATATGAAGTCAGATTTTCGTTAAAATTTATAGTTTTAAAGTGACAGTGCCTTATAGATTTCCATACAAATTTAAAATTAACCCTATCATTAAAACTGTATATTTTTATGAATATCTGTATTCATACAAACATAGAGAGTAGTTTTGAAATTGTTTCTGAAAAATGTTATTAACTTCAATTGACAGACTGCGTTTGCGCGCATTTGCGCTCTCGGAATAAACTTCTCTTAAGCATGTATAGCAATTTAATTTACACCCTGTATATGTATTGCATATCATTGTCTAATCATCATAATAAAAATCTGGACAAGATTCTGGTAGTTCAAATGGTACTAGACAATTTGTTTACATAGAATGCAACATAAGTTTTGTGTAAAAATTGATTTACTCAGGGATGACCCCTATTTAGATTTACTTAGAAGTCAAAGCAAAGATCGCTACATCCAGGTACTAGGAATTAAAACTGCAGATTCAGTTCAGATCGCTTAAACACTGTAATATTCGTGAAGCACGAATCAGAACTCCCTGCAGACTTGAAGCAATATTTAAACGTTTCCTAAAGCTCACAGCTCATTCCGCGTGACTCGACTGCTCTCTTAGACGTGATTACGTCACAATCGAAAATAAACTTTCAACGGGGTCTCACAAAATAGTGCTGCAATTATACAACGACTACTAACTCCTTATTGTAAAGTGTACAGTGGAGGGCAAAGGTTTACTTTTTGGGTGATTTGATTTTAAAAAAGTCAGGGGGTTTGAACGGCCCGATACCGATAGCGGTCCTGCAGAAGTTGAATAGAGGATAGAAATCTTAAAAACCATAAAAACTTTGAAACTCGAATACCTTGATTATATTAGGTACTTTTAAGAAAGCGAAATAAACTATTTTTATTTTTTTTATTTTTTTTTATTTTTTTGTTTATTAGGAGAAGTGAAAAATACCAACTTCTCCAAAATAATCAACAGGGGAAAATTTTAGGAAGACCAATGCCTGATAGAAGACTTACTGGCTTAAAAACCTGAGTAAATGGTTTTATAACACCTCACTGCTCAGGGTTGCAGTCTTCAGGGTCCGAAAAAAATCCTACTGATATCCAATCTCTGATAAAAGTTGGCACCACAAGAAGAAGTAAGTTGGTATGAATTTCGCCAACGAGAATAATATTAAACATGGGTCGTCATCATCATCATCAACCTATATTATACACCCCACTGCAGGGCACAGACCTACCGTCAAGGAAGATGTCATAGACTACTCTACCACGCGTACCCAATACGGATTGGTAGATTTTGTTTTTCTTCTTATCGTGTAGGCAGCAAGCCCTGGTGTAAAATTTTTCAAACCGCCTAAAGGCATCTGACGTGGTTTATATGTAACGTCTAATAGCACCAGAGATAGTAGCAGGGACACGCTTCACGTGCCATCTGAAGCTCGGAATCATCTTCTTTTCAGACAATCAGGTGATTCAGCCTGCAATGTCCTAACGAACTGGGGAAAAACGCACAAAGTAACATTTCACTAGGAGCCCCCCTAGGGAAATTAACCCACGACCTCCGTGTCAAAAGCCCAATCCTCTTAACCATTAGACCACGGAGGTAGTTACTTCATATTTGCATCAGAAACATGGGTACTTCTAAATAAATCTCATAGAATGCACGTTCGAATCTTCTCCATTGTATTCCATGCTATGTTATCTTAGTACAAACTAAGTGGAACGCTCATTTTCTATAGACAGCTTCCGCCATCTATCGGTTATGTTTCGAAGCACTATGTGTTGAACTAGGGTTCATATCAGAGTAACAGCGCACTACACCTCACGCGCTGCGCTGTAGTAGTGGGAGATTTCGCCCATATCAATCACTGTCTTGGTGGTCTAGCGGTCTAGACAACCGGCTTACGATCCGGGTAGCTAAGGTTCGATCCTCGTGTCGGCCGATCGTCTTTTTCAATTTATTTCATAATGTGGCGCCCCTTAGTGCTAATAAGCGGCAACGCAATTAGGACGTCCTAAAATTCAAGCCGAGTTGCCTATCTATATCCAATATACATATTAATCTATGTTGTATTCCTAAACGGTAGACACCTCACAGTATAATATCTCATAGCGAACAAACGCGGCTATCTGCAGTGGTGACTATGCTAATATTGTGTTTAGATGCCAACGCGCTTCTTGTAGGAACCGAGAATGTAGTCTCAGAGCTGGAATGACAAATTGAGTTCTATGCGGGATTTAACGAGTCAATTTTTGCCGTGCAGCTAAGTGCGATTCAAAATACATTGCGGTTCCTCGGGCATCAGTGGGCATTGGAAAAGCCTGCATAGGGGATGTAACCCATATGAATAGATAATAATAAGTGTACTAATATTATCGATTCATATGTCTAGCGGGGCTTTTGTTAATGTTAAATAAACAAATGTATTTTTTTTTGTTACTAACATAAATTTAAGTCATTGTTACTAACACCTTTTATGGATCTATGATCTGCAAAAAACAAAAAATTCTTCTTCTTTTTTTTCTATTGCTGCATGAGGGTGTTATTTTTCAAGTTTACCATCGTTATCTAAGCTAATTGATACCCACTGCTGCACGTAGGCCTCCCCATAACAATTGTTTCGAAATTCATCTCAACGGACGTTCGATCGAAAATTATGGCTGCCAAATTTCTTGAAGACTGAAACAAATAAATAATTTCTACTGCCTTTTTTGTACCTACTTATTCCAAAAAATACTAAATATCTACAGGATGTGACAAAACATCCAATTAATAATATTTTAAAGGCGTTATTTACATCATCAAAATGAACAACTTTCACTATGGAGCAAAAATTGAGAAAAAAAAAATCTGCTTCTTCAGACAAAAATGCACCTACTCGAATCGAATATACAGGGTGTAAAATTAAATGGGATACTTACTTACAGGGGTGCTTCAGACCATCAAACTGAATAACTTTTACTATGGGACAAACACTAAACTCGCGAATAAATAATTCCGCTGTCCCATACAAAACTGCAAACATAAATCGACTGAAATGTATGGGACATCAGATTTTTTGATGTTCAGTTTGAAAAAGTTGTTCAGTTTGATGGTCTAAAGCACCGCTTTAAGTTAGTGTCCCATTTAATTTTACAACTTGTATAAAACAACTGATTTATTGATATATTTTTTTGGCGTCTTTGTTCACTTTGTTGGTCTGAACCACCCCTTTAAATGTTACTAGGATGTTTAAATGTATTTAATAAAAATTATGGTGTATATTTACCAGTGGCCAACACTGCAGGATATCTTAGAGCAGTGGAGGCGTCACTTCGCGCTTCCTAATTGCATTTCGCCGACTATCTTTCCTAGATTACTTCTGTTGCAATTTACACAAGGGCACCAATGTAATTTGACCTCCCTCGTTCCCTTTGTTCAATCGTAATATGTAACTGAGAGGGGTCAGATTGTGTTTAATTAGAGGTCGCGTTTATTTGGTTATTTTCGGTGCAATCTTGATCGTGTTAAGTGTTTGAGTGAGTTTTAGTTCTAGATTCCTTTATTTTGTAAGAGATTGGTCTGTTGAGACTAGAAGTGCTGTAATAGACAGTTTAAATGGTAGTAGTGCTACGTCGTAGTAGGTCTACGGCGTAGTGCAGTTACGCCGATTTTTTCACCGTTCCGAAACATTCAGGGGTGGTTCAGATCATCAAGTTGAACAACTTTTGTTACAGAGCCAACACTGAAAACGAGAAAAAAAATCAGGTGTAGAAAAACGACAATAGTCATTAGCCCAGTCATTTTACTGTTTGAGCCGGGACTAATAAATAATTTATATTTTTTTTTTCGGTATAGTATTTAAGAGCCAATTTGAGCTTGAAAATGTACCAAAACTAAAAAATATTACGTCAGCAACAGCCCCAAATTTTAAATTTAGCATTTTTCTAGTTCTAAAAAACGAACGGTAATTTTTTTTTTTGCAAGCTTTTGGTAAATGGTAAAGCCACCATTATACATACTTCAAACATGGTGTTAATATTTTTGTCTACTTACAAGGGGTTTGAAAAATACATTAGTTATTTCTATTAAATATATACTTTTTAAATAACAATGCCTATTAAATTGCTCAAAAATAATTTATATTATTAAATCTAATTAAAATGAGTGTATTGGTATAAATATTATTAATTAAAAGCCTTCTGCGAGATACAATTTTGATTTCTATGTTGCGTAGCGATTTTTTTTTATATGTTTCCAGATAGTCTTTTTGTCACTAAAAGGTGCAGATTACAGTTTAAAAGTCCAATTCATAATTATTCCCTACCACTCCTAACAAAACTCCGTATGACTGGGCTACATGGTGATTCGACCCGAATGTATGGAACAGGTGATATTTATTTATCGATTTCAAAAATAAAAATAAACATTTAAGGGGGTGGTTCAGACCATCATTCTGGAAAACGCGAAAAAAATCGGATCCTCCATACTAAACTACAAATCTACTCGAGCTTAATGTATGGGACAGTTGATTTATTTTCGCGATTTTGATGTTGATCCTATATTAAAAGTTGTTCACTTTGATGGTCTAAACAACCCCCTTAAAAGTTTCAAATGTTTATTTTTACTTTAGGAACACCCTGTATATGTAACGAATTTAAGTTTAAACCGTGTATAAATAAATAATTAAAATTTTATTTTCACTGCACCAGTATTTAGAACCAATACTTTAGAGACTTGACGACAATTTGATAAAAGAATATTTCATAAAAAATAACAAAAGGAAAAACAACAGTTTTTATATCTTGTTGTATTTTTTCCTCAAAATTAATTTCATCTAAATCTTTAACGTCGCACGGTAATGAAGCGGAGGCGGAGGGTCGTCCATGTATTACGTCATTACGTTGTTTTTACATTCCGTTGAACAAACAAGCCATTAGTATTGTAAACAGGGCGAGATTACGGTGGTCCGGCCGGCTACAAATGTCACAGGGAAATTATTCTTTACTGGTTTTTTGTTACTTTATTAATTGTATTTATACAGGGTGTTTCTTTTATGCCGTCAGATTTTTAATGGGACGATCAGAACATCAAACTGAAAAATTTTCGAATTCGAGGTCATGAATAAAAGTTAGCTAGCAGCGATTTGGGTAGAATAGGTTTACAGTTTTGTATAGACTAGCTAAATTTACGTTTTTAAATCTAAACTCAAAGCACATTTTCTGGACATCTGATCCCAATTTCTTTCTATCAAAATCAATGCAGTACGTGTAGGTATGTTTATGTTTTATTGCAGTATGTACGATATTATATTATATTTATTATTTATCTATGAACCTTTGGTTATATGTGATATGTAAATATATTTGTATTTTTTTGTATTGACTTTTAAATTTATAATTAATTTTCTTTAACACCGACCCGTTCTTTGTTATATTTCCTCAACCCGGTTGTCTGAAAGAAATTGCTTTTTAGCGATAAGACCGCCTTACTTGTACTATAACTAGTTTTTGGTTCCTGAGCAATGTATTTTGTGTTTGGTGTAGATAAAGTATATTTCATTCATTCATTCATTTATTTTCACTGTTTCAACGTCAATGTTCCAAAAACAAAGTCATTCATTCCCTTAAAAACTGCATAATAATAAAGACCCCAGTTTTATGGTTTGATGTCTGATGATTTAGACTCTAAACTAAAACACACCTTTAAATATTACTAGGGTGTTTTTTTACACCCTGTGTACGTTGAATTACTTTAAAATACATATAAAAAGCTATAAACAGAAAATATCTCAATAAAAGACGAAATACCGTCGTGTGTACATACATTAAATTAAAGGTATCATTCATGCTCGCGCAACTATCAAACAAAAAAATGTTACATGAAACATGCACCGACGCCATTAAATTCCTTTGAACGGTCGCACACGTTTCATATATTCTTTGTTATCGGTCACTAGCCCAGTCATTTTACAGTTTGAGCCGGGATTAGTTAATAATTCATATGTTTTTTCGGTATTGTATTTGAGAGCCAATTTGAACTTAAAAATGTACCAAAATTAAATAAAATGTAAATAAAAATGTAAAATGTAAATAAAAGCTAATAATGTAAATAAAAAGTTAATTTAATTTAGCTATTAGCTCGTAATAAAAACCTGATGGTAATTTTTTCTTTGCAAATATTAAAGACATTACATTATACTCGTACATACTTGAAATATGGTGTATTTATTTTTGTCTACTTAGAAGACATTTAGAAGCCTTCTGGGACTCACAATTTTGATTTCTATGTTGCGTAGTGATTTTTTTAAATATATTTTCAGATAGTCTTTTTGTCACTAAATGGTGCCGGTTACAGTTTAAAAGTTCAATTAATAATTACTTGATATCATTAGAAAATTAATTTGGTATCATTAGAAATAGCCATGACTTCCAAGAAAAGTAGACCTGGATCCTGGAAGGTATCAATCAATTATACTTTATTTGACATCAAAAAAACAGAGTATACAGAGAGCAAACAATCAGGAAATACAAAAGGCACAAAAACAGGCGGTCTTATCGCTAAGAAGCGATTTCTTCCAGACAACCTTAGGGTAGAGGAAATAGTGCAAGAAGATTGGTAGGCGGTGTAGATCATAATAACACAATATAGATAACATACACAAATAATGTTATACAAATACAAACATACTGTAATATAAATATATATATCTATACTATTATAAAACTGTAACAGGAAGTTTGTCTGTACATTGAAGATATTAACAAAAAAAAAGTTACGATATGGTTTTTAGGTGTCCCTGATTCCATTTCACTAATTTTTGGATTTTTTGTCTGTCTGTTTGTTTGTGTGTTTGTTTGTTTGTTTGTTTGAACGAGTATCACGCAAAAACCATTGATCCGATTTTGATGAAACTTTTTTTGTTTGATAGCTTATGATCTGACTTAAAATCTGGTATATAATTTCTGCGGACGAAGTCGCGGGTTAACGCTCGTATAATATAAATACCTATTACGAATACATATTCCTACCTACAAATACATATCATACATAAAAGAGTACTAAAACAACAATTATTTATCAAAGAGAGAAAAACATGAACCAGAGAGGTGACCATTTACGATAGGTAGTCAGTGCTCGAGGAAATGAGCTCTGATGCTGATGGTATCGTATCGTATCTTATTGTATTGACTTTAGGCTAAGCCAAAACCACAAGGCATTTCGTTATCGTAAAAATATAAACTTACTTTAAACCACTTCCATTTACCCACCTCATAAAACTCAACGTAAAAATTTCCATAAAATGCTACCTTATAAGTTATAACGCTATAAAAATCCCTAACTCAACCGTATAGGGTCGAAAGTCGCTGGTCGGTGTCCTCGGACCTGTCAGTGACAGTCCGAAGCTGGCAGGTGTAGGGGGTGAGGTAGAAAGAGAGGGGGACGTGACGTCGCCTGCCGTAGGCAAAGTGTCACGTGGTGTCACGTACATTTTGCTCTGATTCTGAACTAAGACGATTTTGTACTAGAAAACGTGATTCAATTTTGAAAAATGAGAGTTGTTTTTTTATCCGACTGCGCAATGCAAAGGAAGGGTAATGTGTTTATCAGCCTATGAATGTATGTATGTAAGTTTGTTCCTTTGTGGCACTCTAGAGACCAAACGCGTGGGGCGATTTTTATGATTCTTACGTCAATCGATTCGTCAAGAATATAATGACGACAACCAGACTCATCTTCTTATCGTGTGGGCAGAGCCCTGGTGTCAGAGTTTGTTCAGACCGCCTTACGGCCTCTGACGTGGTTTTAATGTAACGACTACTACCACAAGAAATAGTAGCCGGAACGTTGGTCCCGACCTGATTGTCTGAAAAGAAAGATGATTCGTGCTCCGGTTAAGCCCAACGGCTTAACGTACCATCCGAAGCACGAATCATCTTTCTTTTCAGACAATCAGGTGACTCAGCCTGCAATGTCCTAAACAACTGGGGAAAAACGCACAATGCGACATTTCACTAGGTGTCCCCAATGGTGTCCCTCGTGGGAATCGAATGAACGAACCAGACTCATTAAATGTGAAAAAGAAAAAAAAGGAAGTTGACGAACTATGTTAAGTGGAGTATCATTGAATAGGTATTTGAAAACCCAGTTTATATTTAAAGTTCACTTTTTACGCAGTTGGGTTTTTAATTTTGTAAAGGGTATTTATTACGGGTCACATCGGGGTGGAGCGGCATGATTTGTTTGTTTTGTTTTGGGCCCCGTGCTGATGAGCAACCCCTAAACTATTTAACGTATTTAAGTTAACACCCTGTACAGCAGCATAACATTGCATCTACTTTATAAGTTGAAGTCACTTTTACTTTCGACTCGCACCATTGTGTAGACAATATAAAAAACTAAAAATGTTATGAAGTTAATTTTTTAAGACCAATATTTTATAAGTTAATTAGATAATTTTAAAATTTAGTGCGAATCTTACGATTTTCAAAATGGATTTCCTTGGATTAGAAGGCACCACAGTGACCTACCTACTAAAATGATATAAGTAGTTTAGTAGAGGTGAGGCAGCTCTAAAAGGGTCAAGGTCGTTTGGAGGGGGATACCTCTTAAGGTAACAGCATTATTATGACGGGTCACATTGGGGTGGAGCAGCTTGATTTGTTTGTTTGATTTTGCCTTCATGCTGAAAATTTTTTAGTTTAATTGTCTGGAGCAACCCTTAAGTATGTTACGCATTTAAGTTAACACCCTGTATAGTAGCACAAAATCACATTTTCACGCAAATCGTTTTTTTTCATCAACATAAATAACAAAACCAGCAAAGTACGAATCGAACTCGCAGACGGAGGGTTCCAGGATTTTTAGCGCAAGCCCGACACACACTTGACCGGAATTTATTGTTGTTAGTTTTCCCTTAGAGTATGACATTCTAATCACATCAAGTTTATTTTTATTTTTATTTCTTAACGCAAGTTTGTCGCTTGTATATATTTTTTTACGATAGAGCAAAAATAAAGAACGTTGAAAATAAAACGCGTTTTTTTAATCTCCCTTAATTATATACTTGTTGCTTTTTTATTATTTTGTACCCATAATAACGCATATGCTGTGAAAATTGCATCCGTTTACCGTAAATTTCAAAATATACAGCTCTTTACCAGGTAAGGCGGACGGACGTACGGCCGGACGAGACTACTTTACTTTTTATATATATACGAGCGTTAACTCGCAACTTTGTCCGCACAAATTATATACCAGATTTTAAGTCAGATAATAAGCTATCAAACAAAAAAGTTTTATCAAAATCAGTTCAGTAGTTTTAGCATGATGCTCGTTCAAACAAACAAACACACAAAAAAGCAGACAGACGAAAAATCCAAAAATTGGTGATATGCAATCGGGGATACCTAAAAACCATATAGTAACTTTTTTTTTGTTAATATCTTCAATGTACAGACAAACTTTCTGCTACAGTATTATAATAGTTTAGATATATATATATATATGTGTCGCTTTGGTACCCTTTGAGTGCGGAACCTTAAAAATGTAAATAAAATAAAAATCCAAAGGCTTTTAACACTTGATTGTATTAACAGACAGACAGCTCTTCATCAACTCTATTTCAAAACGTTTCAACAAAACAAAAAGCTTTTATCTTTTAGAAACTTTTTACACAATAAAACGAAGATGAGAGAGAGAGAGAGAGATGCAGTGAGAGTTCACTCAATATCATTTAATTAGGCGTCCTTCAAACTTACCACAAATACACAACAGCGCTAAAATGTGACAGAGTCAGCCACATAATCAAAGACTGAATCAAGAATTGGTATAAGTTTAAGGATGATGTAGTAACTAGGATTGAGAGGGGTGTGCTTAAATGGTTCTATCACGTAGAGAGAATGAATGAGATGAGCGGAAGTATTGGGAGAGACCGTTCGAGGAAAACGTACCATGATTCATGGTGTAAGTGAACTACAGCGTGTAAGTGATAACCTAGCAAATACTGAAACGGTGAACTGAGACCATCAAACCTTCTTAGGAAACACGAAAAAAAAATCAGCTGTCCCATACAAAACTGCTGTACCTACCTGACTTAAATGTATGGGTCAGCTGATTTTTTTCGCGTTTCCTGAGGTTGGCTCCATAGTGAAAGTTGTTCAGTTTGATGGTCTGAGTTCACCGTTTCAGTATTTACTAGAGAGTCTCTTACAGCCTTTATAATGATTTTTTCCGAAAACGCCAAGTGCGTAGAACCCTCAATCCATCGATGTATGAATGTGAATGAGGCTAAAGAGGTGTGTCAGAGTCGAAATGTATGGCGGTCCGTGGCCTCTGCCTACCCCCATGGGACAATGGCGTGAGCTAATGTATGATTGTTGTTTGAGTTTGTGATTGCGATTCCTGTCTGTTGGGACGCGGGGATCAATGAGAGGGGCCGGAAGTAGCCTTTCTGTATGTAGTATTTAATTGAACTTGGCTTGACACGCTGCCGCTTGTCTAGATAAGTGACTGACACTGCAGTGTTCAGTTCAGTTCGTCTGAATAGACGCTTAGCCTTTTTGATGGAGAAAAAGGTCTGATAGAATTCAAATTTTAAATTCTGATCGTGTGCAGGAAAATAGTGAACATTCCCAGTGAAATTGTGAAACACGCACTATGGTTTGTTTTTTATTTCTGTAGACTAGAACAAAGGTAATGGAGACTGATGGGCATAGAGGCGTGTCGGTGAGGTAACGAGAAGAGGTGGTCTAAATTGAACTATTTGGTGATTTGGATCAGTTAAATTATTCCATAGACGAGGCTCAAAAATATTATGTTTTATCTCAAGTTGGTCGTTATAGTAATACTAGGGGGAGGACTATGTCCAGCAGTGGACGCACATCGGCTGAGATGATGATGATGATTTCAAATTGAGACTACTAGGATTTTATATTAAACATATTTATATATTATATTTTTAACGTATTTCCTTTCAAAATTGCTGGTAGTTTGAAATATCTGCTAATTGATTTCGAATAATAAATTTAAATACCTAATATATTTTAATGTAGGATTTTTTTTTTTTCTAAATTTGTTATGTAGTTGATGTCCTGTAGCTTGATTTGCTGGGTAGTCACAGTATATTTGCTCTAAAAATCGATTCCACAAAAAAATTTAGAGCACTGGATCAAAAGAAACTGTATGAGGTAATGACGCACGCACAATATAGATTTAGATGCACGCTGAGCAGTATAAATAAAATAAGCCAATAGTATTCATTTTTTCAGGGCACCTTAATAACAGAATGCGGAAATTAAACCCCGAAACTAAGTGCCTTTTATGACCTTCAAATAGTCTATTTATCAGTACGTAGCACAACTTAAAATAAAATCCAATCGTGTAAACAAATGAGTCAAAATCACCAAACTGATTCAAATCACTATAAAACAACTAGGTACTCGTATATTTGCTTACCCCTAGCATAGTCCAATGGTATTCTATTCGGGTAGAGAATCTCTTTCAAAAAGCGGAAATAAAATGCAATTCATGTTCATAGCCTGTCGATAGCTGCGCTAGACGTCGACTGGACTATCCCGATGTTCGGTTTGTTCCTGCCCATTCAGCTGCAGGGGGTGAAATAGTGCATCTTTTGAAAAAGCATAGCCATGTTCGAGAATAACAACGAGGGCTGGATTTTTTTCATTTTGACATACGATATGCGTTGCGTTTATTGATGTGTACGGAGAATAATGCAGTGTACAGAGTGTACTTCGGTGTGCCCAGGAGCTACATGAGTTCATTCTACCTTCTCTTTTCTACTATCGAACATCCAGGCACACCGCCGGATTTCTCATCACCGGTTGACATCCCACATATTCGCACTAAGCGCTTTTCAGAATCTTTTATAATGCGCACAGCCAAGGGGTGGAATGACCTGCCAGCGTCAGTATTTCCGAGTGCTTACAACCCAAATCCCTTTAAATTACATGTGAATAAACTTCTTCTGGGTAAGCAAGCTACATTTTCAACCTCATCTTTGTCCTGAAGACTGGATTGAGGTGAAGATTAAACCCAACTGAAATAAATAAAAAACAATTAAAAGTAAAGTAAGTCTTAGCATGTAGGATCACACGAATAATAGTAGTGATGGAAATATACAATTTTAAATATATTTCTATCAAATTGGATGGGTGTTACATACTTTTCGATCAAGGTGTTTTATGGAACAAAGTTGTTTTTCCACGCAATGTGCAATTGGTCAAACTTGAAGTCTATATTAAATGTCAAATCTTTTATTGAAGCTTCCATCGCAACGAAATGTGTTTGCGCTGTATAGAAGATGTACCTAGAAATTCTACAACATTCTTCTTATAAACTAATATAAATTCTTAAGCTAATGTTATTATAGTACCTACATAGTAACGAAAATCTCAAAAATACATGCTTGTACTTTTCAGAAAACATTTTTTTACTGAAAAAATTTCATTGACTTTAACGAACCTCATCTGGCAACACCGCATAGCAAATAAAAAAAAATATATAAACGATCGAATTGAGAAATCTCCTCCTTTTTTGAAATCGGTTAATAAAATAGACGGAACTCGATCGCGCGCGGCGGCGCTCCAGCAAATGACGTTCCTGAGTGACAGAAAAGGATGGAGCAATGGAAAAAGGCGATGCGGTGCTGCCAGATGAGGTTCAACCCTTTGACTATTTATTATAAGGACTAGCTTTGCGGTAGCATTTCCCCTCTGCCACGGTATAAGATCAATTAATCATGTGCATTTTCATTCAATTTTATACCTTATCACTAAACGAGACAGCCTAGAATGGCGAAGCAATAATTTCCAACTTAGAACGTTTGGGGTTCACGCGAGACTACTTTTCATGATTTTTAACGTTCAAAATTAGAATCTATAGTTATGGGAATAAAATCCAAAGTTGCGGATTTCATGTTACCTCGCACCCCGCAAAAAGTGGCAGAAATGTTTGTTAGTAGTATTACACACGTAACTAGTCCCTATACAGGGTGTAAGTGACAGCCTAGCAAATACTGAAACGGTGAACTCAGACCATCAAACTGAACAACTTTCACTATGGAGCCTAACTCAGGAGACGCGAAAAAAAATCAGCTGTCCCATACAAAACTGCTGTACCTACCCGACTTAAATGTATGGGTCAACTGATTTTTTTTCGCGTCTCCTAAGTTAGGCTCCATAGTGAAAGTTATTCAGTTTGATGTTCGGAGTTCACCGTTTCAGTATTTGCTAGGCTGTCACTTACACCCTGTATAAGTAGTCAAAGGGTTCAACCCTAATTGGTTAATATTAAAAATATGACCAGACTTCGTTTGTATGGAGTGCGCTACGAATTATATCCTCTTAACTTGTACAAAAAGCGTCGCTTGGCTGATTTATAGGCGTGTGCTGACCTCATGAAAATAATGTACAACAAAAAATGTGGCATCAATAGATCTAAATGAAAGTCAGCTTTCAGTTTTTCATTGCTCCACGTGAACAATGTCACGGGAAAAAGCTAGTTTTAAATTAAAATAAATAGTACCATATTAATGTAGCCAGTGACATACAGAACCATGCACAAACTGTGCTATGAGGCTATAACTAACTTGTAATACCCAAACGTGTCAAGCTTTGATAACTGACGTCGGATTACAGGCAGCTGCCGTGCCATTTGGGACCTTGTGTCCAAAGACATACATAATAGATTAGTGTCTGATTTGCAAGTCTTCTGTCGCTTTGAGCAAGACTAGTGTGTGTGCTTGTGGGATATCGTTTGATACGGTTATTTATCCAACAAGTATACTATTAAAGGGGGAGAGGGAAGGATGAGGAGGAGAGACTGCATATGTCACAGATTACTTACTACGTAACACTTAAAAAACGATAAGTTTAATCATCTACTACTAGACGGTACGAGCAAAAATGTATCTAATGAAGCTTGACTCAGCGTTGTCATTACTTCGTACAGCGCGCAGTGTATGCGACATTGCCGTCTGGAACGAGTGGCAGAAATCAAGCAAGGGCATCGCTTACGATGCGCTGAAGTATAGCTACTTGACTTGATACCTACGGCCAAGTGACTGAGGTCTGTTAAAGAGTTAAACCTCGTATTCACTTGGCAATAATTGACGCGCAACACGTGACACGCAACATATTCGGCAACGTTGCTAAGCAACGCGCGACGTTGCCTGACGTCGCGCGTTGCTTTGCAACCTTTCCCAACATGTTGAGCGTCATGTGTTGCGCGTCGAATGTTGCCTAGTGGATACGCGGCTTGAAGCGCACACACTTCATCATTGTATTATTTGGGGTCGGCGCAATATGCCTTCTTCTATTCATTTCTCTTAGCCTTCATTTCAGCACTCACTGCGTTCTTACACAATATCATCTTTCACACAATCCATCCATCTTTCTTCGGGCTTACTTCCTCTATCGCAAACACTTATGCACTTAAATACAAAGTGTAAGTGACAGCATATAAAATACTGAAACAATGAACTCAGACCATCAAATTGAACAATTTTCACTATGGAGCCTACCACAGGAAACACGAAAAAAAATTAGCTATCCCATACAAAACTGCTGTACCTACCCGACTAAAATGTATTGGAGTGAAATATGTTTAATTTGATGGTTTAAGTTCATCGTTTCAGTATTTACTAGGCTGTTACTTGCCCCCTATATACAGGGTGAAATTGATATCATTAGCATCCTTTAAACTAAGAGTCTACCCGTCAGAGTATTCCGATCGGTTTGCTCCCATATTAAAAGTTGTTCAGTTTGATGGGTAGACTCTTAGTTTAAAAGGATGCTAATGATATTAATTTCACCCTGTATTTTGTGTATCTGACTGCTTTTCTTATAAAGAAATAGCTGTCGTTGAAATTAACGATACCAATTTAGTTTATCCATACAGAAAGGTCCACTACAGCCATTTTTTTATAAGAAAAGCAGTCAGATACTATTAGAAGAAAAATTGTTATTTTAAAGGGTGCGTAAATAAGAAAAAAACAGTGTGACTAATGATGCTCAGATACCATTAATCATTTTATAATGCAGCAGCGCCTTATGGAGAGTGAAAAGTTCATTATTTTAAAAACAAGTAGTATAATAAATCAATATAGAATTATCGATAACATAGGTGCCTGTAGTATATATTCACGCCTGATTCTTTCTTTTTTACCTTAAAATTTTTAAAATTACTGAAGTGAACATCCCATCTCATCCCATCTTTTTAAAACCTATCAAAATTCTTACTTACATTTTTTTATGTTTCATAGGTAAACATTTGACCCCAATCTCACCTGATGTTAAGTGACGATAAGGCCGAAGATGTACCTAGAAAAATGCCTATTCACTCTCGCCTTGAAGAGGCCCAGGTTGTATTGCTCCGGGAACAGGTCCGCAGGCAGTGCGTTCCACTCCTTAGCCGTGCGCATTATAAAAGAAGAAGCAAACTTCTTCGTGCGAATTGCTGGTAGATCAACGACATAAGGGTGGAAACCCATACTGCGTCTCGTCGCTCGCAGATGAAAGCATTTAACTCAAGAAGCCAAAAGATTTTTAAGTCTTACAAGTTACAAACAAAACATAAACAATCAAATAATTACTAACCTTTTTTCTAATTCAATTCAATTTATTTACTGCTTCCATGTACAGTATTAAAGGTCTTATTATATGACTACGCATGAGTGCATGAACCCTGTTGATTAGGGCATTGCAAATTGCAATTGCATAAACCATGCATCATAATATGAGCAATACCTTAATGACAAAGCCTCACTTAAAGCTTATAATTGTGAGCAATACCTTAAGGTGGTTTCAGTCCATGCAAACGTTTGACGCACAATACGCGTAGACGGAATTAATAAAAGTAATATTTTATATATGAAAAAATAGTTTAGAAAATCTAGTTGCCGCGTAACAAATAACATTTGCATTTTATAATATATTTACGAAGATTAGCTTTTAAAATTATGTATGAAAAATTTCAAAGCTTTATATCTTCGTAATTATTGTATAAATTGCAAATGTTATTTATTACGCGGCATCTAGATTTTCCAAACTATTTTTGCATATATACAAAGTTAATTATATTAATACTGTCTACGCGTATTGTGCGTCAAAGTTTTGTATAAAATTGACTCCTCTGCAATCACCTTAATGACAAATTCGCATCATCCTATTTATAGATATTGTAACAATGGTTATGTCACATACACGAGAAAATACTCACAATAATCTGTTCCTAAGCGGTGCAATAACACTAATAACTTTATAGAAGACAACCGACAATTAATGTTCATAACGTGAACTGTCGATAAAGGTGGGGCGAGACAGTCGCCGGTGTCGGTGCATGATTATAGGCGACGCGACATGAATATTGATGCACCGGCTAGCTGACAGCTTTGCGATGTATCGAAAAAAGTAGGTGCACTCCGTAGGAATTACAGTTAATGAGTTAGTCGTGGACCAGTATAAGACAGATTATCTAGCACTACACACAGTACGGATACTCCCTGCCCCCCACCAATATCTTACCCCACCCCCTCTGGCAGGATCGTGGCGTAAAATGTAAGCAAATGTGTATTCCTGTCTCGCTTGCACTCACTTGGTATCGCATATGCTTACCTTTTCTATAAAATTTTTCCCATTTGTATGAAATTATAGCTAAGAGTCCACGCCTTAGGTAGGCGAGCGGTTGGACGGAAGAGTGACATTATATTGCGTTGCGTAAGTTGTAGATCGCTTCTTTGGTAGGCAAAGGGGTGTAGATGCATTTCGCTGTAAATTGGATGCAAACTGTCAGATTGTTGCGCCAAAAGTATTTCCTATTTCAGACATTGTTAATTCGTGTTTTTAACTCACAACGCAAAAAGAGGGGTGTTATAAGTTTGACGTTTGTTATGTCTGTGTATCTGTCTGTCTGTGGCATCGTAGCTCCTAAACGGGTGGATCGATTTCGATGCGGTTTATTAATAGAAAGCAAATTTTCACGAGAGTGATCTTAGCTTTGTTTCATGAAAATCGGTTTAGTAGTTTTCATGTATCTTTAAAAATTATGGAATACCATTCAATTACAAATTTAATAAACCCCCAACGCCAAAAACAAACATTTAAAAAGTAAAAAATAATTCTGTCACCTATTATTTTTAATGTAAGCAAATGTATGTTTTACTTCCTCTCTTTATCATTCGAACATATCACGTTATACTGAAAGGATTGGTAAGTTTAGATGGTTATGGATGCAAGACATAGTAAGCTAGAACTAAGGTTGTCCGGCTTAGCTGATGTCATTACGAAGATTGCCGGAAAATTTCCGATGCTATTAGCATAGGATAGGATCAAAAATAAAGTCTTGAGGGAGAGGAATCTTATACCAATAAGATTCCTCATGATGCAGAAGATGGACACAGGCTAAGATTAGTGATGCTATACTAAGTTTCTTCTCTTCATATTGTCAGTCTGTACACTCACAATCACCGTTGTTAACCTGTCATCATCCAGAGTTGAAGACAGGCTTATCCTAAAGTGTCCCCAAATTCCTTTTTTCAGTACCTTCCTAAAACAATCGCTCCCAGCTACCTGTTACAAGTCCAGCGCCGGAGGAAATCCCACATTACGTCTACTAATCTTGACTCTAATATAGATTAAAACTATGGAGTAACTCTACCGCACAGATTTTACTATGAATAGTGTTGCAGGTCGCAGCGTGTAGCGTCGGTAATCGACGGCGCCACCTGGCGACGGGACGGGACACTAAGTGATTTCTTATTTATTCACGACACTTCCACTAGTTGCCGACTAAGTTCAGACGATCGTTTTCAGTTTAGTTTCAGTGTCTTGGACAGTTGGAGTGTTCTGGTTGTTTGGAAGCTTATGCTTATTTAGTTTCAATTAGGTTGAAAGCTTTTGTTATTAAATCATTATCATCATCGTGTTATTACGTAAGGTCCATTACATCAACGATAGTGATTATAGTACTATGTGATTATACACTAAATTTATTTCATTTCCAACAAAATGTTAAGGATGTATTCAGATGAAAAACCAAACAACGTTTTTGGACCCATGTTTCTAAGGAAAAGTGTAGCCTTAAATAAATTTTTTGGTAATTAAATTCTTCTTCTTATCGTGTGGGCAGCAGCCTTGGTGCCAGAGTTTTTTCATACCGCCTTACGGCCTCTGACGTGGTTTTACTGTAACGACTACTACCACCAGAGATAGTAGCCGGGACCAACGGCTTAACGTGCCATCCAAAGCACGGAATCGTTTTCGGTCGTTTCAGACGATCAGGTAATTCAACCTGCAATATCCTAACCAACTGGGGAAAAACGCACAAAGTGACATATCACTAGGTGTCCCCCGTGGGAATCGAACCCACGACCTCCGTGTCGAGAGCCCAATGTTCTTAACCATTAGACCAAGGAGGCAGACAATAACACAGGCAGGTAATTAAATAACAGGGGTGTATAAATGTCGTCTTCCATTTTACTGCTCACTTCTCTCAAACAGCATAGGTACAACGATATATACAGGGTGTAAACTTAAATTCTTTAATTACATACTTTAGGGATGCCTAAGGCCATCCAAACTAATCAACTTTAAACCACATACTCTACACATCAAACTGAACAACTTTTACTCATAGGAGCAAAACTTTCAAAACAGAAAAAAGATCTGTCTCATACATTTGAGTCGAGTAGGTATTGCAGTTTAGTATGGAACTGCTGATTTTCTTTTTGCTTTGACATGTTTGCTCCCAGAAAAAAAGTTATTCAGTTTGATGGGTTTTGGGGTTAATTATACTTTTCCTTACATCCTATATAAAGGGTCCTTCTTTATATTCTGATACTTTTTTAAGGGGATGACCAGACCATCAAACTGAACAACTTTCTCTATGGGCCCAACATTGAAATCGCGAAAAAAAAAAACAGCTGTCCCATACATTTGGCTCGAGCAGATTTGCAGATTTGTATGGAAGATCTGATTTTTTTCGCGATTTCGATGTTGGTGCCATAGAGAAAGTTGTTCAGTTTGACGGCCTGATCACCCCCTTAAAAAACTGTCAGCATAGTAAGTTGGACCCTGTATTGCGGGAACTACACAGCAATTAAGTAACGGCAAGTAAGTATTAAGTAAGTAAGTATAAGTAAGTGTCGGCTAAGAATTGTCCGTGTGGTTCAGAATAGTACCATCCCATTTCCTTCTGTGGGTGTCTTAAAAGGCGACTAAGGGATCTATCGGAGGATGGGCAGCAGCATTCTCTGAGTACACACATTCAATCCAACTGCGATCGCCAACCCGCCTGCCAAGGGTGGCGATTATGGCAAAGCCCCCCGTTTTGGGGGAGGCCTATGTCCGGCAGTGGACGTCTATCGGCTGATATGATGATGATGAAGTAAGTATTTCTGGCTTGCGTAGTATGAGAGGTCCTGCGGCCAATTGGCCCGATGACCTGAGGCAGGTAGCAGGGAGCGACTGGATGAGGAAGGCCGAGGACAGAGTTTGAGAGAAAAAAAAATACTAAATGGGTATCCACGACAGGCTTCGTCAAATATACATCACTCACATGCACAACTCATTTCGTCAATAAATACATCCTGAATATCTGCATCAAGCTTCGTCTACTTCAATATACTTTTGTGATTTTAAAATAAGATACTATAATGTTTATTTTATCTTCAATAAGAAATGTTTATGCATAAGGTAAAACGTTGTTTACATGTTTATTTTTAATTACGGAGCTTTTATGAGATATTTTATTTTAAAGAAAATTAAAGAGTCTCGCTAAATAAAAGATGCTTTAGAAGTGTACACTACACTTTTGTCAATGAACCTTGTGTTCTACGTAATAGAATTAAATTTTTATAATTAATTAAATTACTTAAGTCATGCAACAGTATTAGAAAAAGAGTACCACACTGCTACATTTATACATACTCGTACATTATACAGGATGTAATATGTGATACATATCAAACAGGGTGCTTCTGACTACCAGACTGAACAACTTTACTATAGAGTCAACATCGAAATCGAAAAAAAAATTGCTCTCCCATACGATTGGGTCGAGTAGCCATTGACGTTTTCTAAGGAACAGCTGATTTTTTTTTTTCGAGATTTCTCCCGTTGTACCGATTCAGGGTAGATTTTTGATAAATCCTTCCTTAGCAACCCTACATCCTTAGTTAAATATATATTCATAATTTCCAATCCAGCGGTCTAGGCCTCACGTTGTCTGCCAGTCAATCAGTCAGTCAGTTGCTGACTCAACTCAGACTCAAGTCAACTGTATCATTTTGAGTCCGATTTACACATATCCGAACCGAATACATTAAGTCCGCAAGAATTTTTTTTCTATACACCAGTATCCGTATCATCGAATTAACTTGCAGTGAAAGACGGTGCATCGACGGAAGTTGCTCCGAAAAAATTGTCTACCGAAATTTTTCGATCAGTCTAATAATCGAGCGGACTGTTCTACGAAGTATAGTAGCTTGACTGGGCGAACCATACAAATGACTCCAGATGCACCCCAGACGTCGTCACAAGGATTGTTATGGCAAAAAGAGATTCCAAAGACAAAAAAACACCTTTTGAAAGCAAAAATATCGAGCAAAATCCGAAAACGCCTAATTAAAGTGTACATCTGGAGCATTGCAATTTACGGTAGCGAGACGTGGACATTGACTAAACGAGATCGAGATAAGCTGGAAGCTTTTGAGATGTGGTGTTGGAGGAGAATGGAGGGGATAAGTTGGATAGAACGAATAACAAATAAATAGGTGTTAAGAATGGTTAAAGAAAAGAGAAACAATCTGAAAACAATCGAAAACCGGAGGAAAGATAAAGGGGAAGAGAGGCAGAGGAAGACCTAGACAGAGTTATCTAGCCCAAGTGAACGAAAAGGTTGATGTCGTTTCGTATCAAGAACTCAAGAGACTAGCGGAAAAGAGACAGGATTGGCGAATTCTCCATCGACAAGAGCGTAGCTCTTAAATAAGTTGACGATGACTGGGCGAACGTTTTTCGATAAATTGTGGTTAAGGGATGAAAAGTATAATGTGGGTATTAGTCGATTTTTTAATCAATTAATTATTTGAATAAATTTTAATCCGGTTTATTTAATGTTGATTGAATTAATGACGATTAAAAAGTAATTCTTAATCTGTGTTAATTTTAATTTAGATAATCGCGTTAAGAATATTATCCTTCTTTTCACCGTAAACAGCTATAAATAGCTACAATTTACTATTTCAATTCACAAGTAGAATATTGTACTTGAATGATCCCAAGAATGTCTCCACAAATTATTATTATAATACACACTGTTCCAGTCCATTGAACCGTGTGCCTATGTATTAGACGCTCTAATTAGCGACATGTGTCTATGTGTCGGATGTCGTCGCGACGAACACGACACGACACGACGTCTGATGGGTGATATTGTTCAATACGATAGAATAATGGAGTTTAAGCGGTTAGGTTAAATTATTAGTGAATTGAGAATAATTATTAAGACGAATTTTGCGTTGATTATGATTGCAATTAAAATCGTAAAGAGATAAGGAAAGGTTATTACTACATAATACTTAAATTTTAGTTTCATGGTCATTATGTTTTGTCTCCGTGGTCTAATGGTTAAGAGCTTTGGGCTCTCGACTCAGAGGTGGGTTCGATTCCTACGGGGGACACCTAGTGATATGTCACTTTGTGCGTTATTGCCCAGTTGGTTAGGACATTGCAGGCTGATCACCTGATTGTCTGAAAAGAAAAATGATTCCGTGCTTCGGATGGCACGTTAAGCCGGTCCCGGGTACTATCTTTGATGGTAGTGGTCGTTACATAAAAACCACGTCAGAGGCCGAAAGGTGGTCTGAAAAAACTCTGACACCAGGGCTCTGCCCACACGATAAGAAGAAGATGTGTTTTGTTCTATTTACTGAATAAGAGTTGCATTAACTTAACATTACTTTTGTAACTGTAAGTGTGGTTGAATAAACGTCTTTTATTTATTTATTTAACTGGGTATATCAAATTTGTTACAATTAAAAAAGTGGATCGCTACCTTAATACTCTCCCCACATAACCATTATTTTTGTACTACGGCTGTAAATTGCGGCGGCAATTTGCATATAAATTGTATGACTATGGATATCTCATATGCGGTTACGCTGACGTTCTATCTACTAGCGTAATTTAAACTTCTTGGTCAATAATTTAAATAGGCTTCTTCCATCAATACCTTTCCCAGCTTCCTGGTCTTCTTCCAACGAGTTTATTGCAACATATAGGGCGAAATTAAATTCAATAAATCAATTCAATAAAAAAATATCAAACATAAACACTATTTCTATGTGAGGAAACCTGATATCATATAAAATCTGCTGGTTCATACAAAACTGCAATGTTTACTCGACCCAAATTCAGAAATATGATGATTAAAATAAAAAATACATTTTGCTGACATCGTCCCAAAATCTCTCACTATGCACGCACACAGAAATAAGTTGTCTGAGTATGACGCTTCACGCACACCAACATAAGAAAGTTGGCCGGTATGTTTAAGTAGGTACGTTAGAAGTGTGAGGCTCTATCTTAAAATTTAATATCAATCAAAGCAACGGAAATTGTTTGAAGGATTTTGTAACAATAAAACTGAAACAAAATTTAAGGATTTTTCTTTTGAAAAGAAAAGGAAGCGTTCCTATGTCACCACTTTGTTTGTACCCTCAATAATTAACAGAACCTTTATCTAGAGGTATACAAGTGGTCGTTAGTCTCATCGGATGACACGTCGGCAGTTAGTGCAAGTTTTCAATGTGCCGTGACGTCAGGCCGTGACGTCACGCCTGCTTCCTGATCTGCGTTAGGGATGTCTTCGATTACTGACTTCGGATTCGTTGTGCAGTGTTCTTTTGATAGATCTGATTTCAAAACTATTGCTGCCAACTACAACTAACAAACTCGTCAACGTGAACATCTTTCGCTATGTGGTTGACATCGAAATCAAGAAATAAAATTGGTAGTTTCATTCATTTGAGTGGAGTAGGTAGTTAGGTACTGCAGTTGTGTATAGAATAGAAGAAATTTTTTCGGCATTCAAAGTTTGCTACATGATGAAAATTTTCGGTTTGTAGAGTAGAAAGCATTTCGAACTGACTAAATATACAACTGCAAGGTATAAGTAATTTCCATTTTTTTACCTTAGTTGGTTATTTGAACGGGTTAAAATTTTAACGCGGTATGATATTTCATTATTATAACAAACGAATTGAATTTTCTAAGATTAACAAGTACTAAAAATTTACTGAGAAAATGGCCAAAAGGTTTCCAAATTAAAGTGACTAGCAGAGAAGAGAAAGTGTTACTGAGAATAAGTATTTATAACAATTTGTTTGCCTATAGACATTTTGTTAAAAGTGGCGTCTATGTACATTGGCGTACATCGAAGGCGATACTCGCTCCGTTAGGAACAATAAGCAAGCCTATTAAGGTATGAATGTGTTTCGGATACGGATATTTTTTATCGGATAGGTATAAATGAGTATTGCCTCATGCCTGATCAGCATGCAACGCTGACGCGACGTGCGACGTACATTGATTAATGTAGTCTCGCTTGCAACTCACGTCAAACTCATTCGTTAGAGATGTGAGTGAGAAACGGCCTGCGGGGGTGTCAATGACGATGTATAGCTTGACGGCGTGGCAGGTTAAAAGGTGTGTTTGTCATTAATATTTTGTGGCAAAAAATCACCCTGACACCAGGGCTTGCTGCCCACACGATAAGAAGTAGAAGAAACAAAACATCTTTATTGAACTGGGCTCGCGTGGTGGATTATATGCTCTATGCTCTGACTCTAGGCCCTAAGCAGACGAGGGACAGTTTCTGCCCGCGTACGAAATGTCCCTCACTAATTTTCATCATGCAGACAACGTGACCGCGATTGCCTTTTTATACCGAGCCAGTGAATGAACTCAAGCAACCGACTTAGGGGCATCCAGAATGGGTTAAAAACCTCAGCAACGTTGCAGGGCTAGGCGGCGGGTTAAGTAACGGGGTTCGGAGAGCGCGTTAGAACACGCGGGTGCCCGCGTGAACAATTGTCTATCATCTGCGCAACCCCTTATTTGTGAGAAGAGGAACGTCCCAGCGTAGACATGTAGATGGACTGATATGGAGATCTATTATCGTAGAGAAGATTATAGTGGACGCCCTGTGGCCTGTTGAACCGGCGACTTGGAAAAGGGAGCGGGGAGTGACTGAATGAGGAAGACCGAGGACAGAGTTTTGTGTTGTGCCTCTATTCAGCAGTGTACGATGATAGGTTGATGATTATGAAACAGGTAAATGGTAGTGACTTCTTGAGTTTATGTATGTATTGGTCCCTTTTAAGGAAAGTCCCACAGGTCACTGACTGGAAGCATCCGACCGCAGACAGCTTTAATTTAGCTGTACCTTAAAGAGAACCCCTCACTAACTAACTTAAGTAATTTATTCAAAACAAAAGTGAACTAAACAAGCTGACTCGTATCTTTCAACCTCATACGTCCACAGAGGTGCCACCTACTTGTACTGAACAACTGAACTAGTGTCACATAGTAAGTAGGAAACAGATGGTATTGTTCATACAACCTTTTTGTTGCAGCACTAATTGGTATTGGTCCAATGATTGTCTGGAAGAAAAAGCTTTTAGTGCTGTTTAGTAAAGGCAAGTTGAATAGGCATTGTAATTTAGTATGGAACCGCAGCTTTGCTCCTATAGTTAAAGTTCAGTTTGTTGGTGTGAACCAACCATGAAAAGGAAAGTGAAAAAATCATCATCATCATCCAGTATTAGAACATCATCATCATCAGCCCGGTAAACCCCACTGCTGGGTATAGGCCTCTTCATTTTCACGCCAACATGGACGGTCCCACGCTAGTCTCATCCACAGCGGCTATTCTACAAATGCCATCCGACCACCTGGCTGCTGATCTGCCCACCGACCGTTCCCCCTCCCACGGCCGCCACTTTGTCATTGCCCTCGTCCATCTGCCATCATTCCACCTGGCCAAGTGTCCCGCCCACTTCCACTTCAGAGTCGAAACCCGCTTGCCGATATCAACCACCTTTTTTTTATTACGGATGGGTTTGCTCTTGACCTCAATCCAGTCCTCAGGACGAAGATGTAGCGAGCTTACCCAGAAGAAGCCTATTCATTCGTGTTTTAAAGGAATTCGGTTTGTAAGCGCTTGGAAATACTGACGCAAGAAGGGCATATTTGTTAAGTGTTTGATACTGGGTGATTTTTAATTACTTTACTTCACATAATTTGTGTCTTCCGACAAAATTCAGTCTTGACCAGTTCAATGCACTATGCATTTGAATAAAGTGCACCCTCTTTCGTCCCTATAGTCCACCTAACTACACACTCTGATGAAGTGAGAGCCAGAGTCAGTTCTAAACAAGTGCCGACCATTAATCCGAACGTTTACACGCTTACACGTGCCTCTGTGTGTGTTTGTGTGAGTGTGAAGGGCTTTTGGATGGAGTTTATTTAACTTTTAGTTCAGTGTATGTTATGGTTAGCTTTGAAATATAGTTTTATAGTCGTTTTCTGTTTGCGGTTGAAATGGTTTTGACTTAATTATAACGAATGTTTAGTGTGGAAAAGGTTTAATTTTGAACGAGCTCTTTAAATATAACGTATTTGTACTATCGCTTTTGAAAGTAGGTATGGAAGTAATATAAAGAAAACCATCGAATTAAAAAATGAAATACATTATTATATGAAAATGGAGAAATAATTTTTGCGTTCATTTATTAAGGCTTCTTTCTCTTTGGGTTCCTCTTTATTTCCTGGAGGTTGGAAGTCAGCTCTGCGTATCTCTGCCTACATTGTGGACAGAACTCTTTAGGATTATGTATAGGTACTGTAATAAAAACAAAAACTTAGAGCTAGCGAAGCGAGCTCGACTTTTCTCTGCCCTACGAATTTGTTATAGATAGAGGTCAATCAATCTATATTTGTCCCAAATTCGCCGAGCCTAGTAAAGTGCCGCCCAGGGCAATTGCACACCCCCCCCCCCCCCCCTGCCTCCCCTCGCTACGCTACTATCTGCCTATCTCTCGCCAAACGAAACAGCTCTTCGACGCTGGTGAAGCCTGCCCACTCTATCATGTTCGCGACGACATTCGTGGCCTACCGACGCTTCTTTTGCCCTTTTTCTTCCAGGCTTCTACAATGTGTTAATCAATTATTATTTACATAGGTAATTGGACATAATCAAAACAGGGAATCAATTAATGCGATCTATTTGAATAAAACAAAATAATGTTTTTTAGGCAATGTTAGTAAGTTTCATTTTTGATTCTGAATCATTTTATTTTTTTCTAAATTTTTTCATCTATTACACGTACGTATTTGAAAACGACGACGATACGACGTTTATGTCGTTCTCATGTGACAAAAGTTTTCAATAAGTAAACTATTTGTCACTTTCCAACAAACGTAGTTTCCAAATGGATCAGAAAGAGAGAATAGAACCTTTAGAGACAAGAACATTTCTAGGAAGGGTCCCAACCCTTTGATCGAAAACTAAACTCATCTAAAAAGTTATACGAGTCGTTAAACGGTCGAAGAAGTTCCACTAATCCACGGTCCTCACGATATTGATCTATCTATCCTTTTGGCAATACAGGGTGGACATTTTAATGCGCTACGCAATGTAAGGACGTAGGTATAAGGTATTCAGTTTGTGAACAGAAGAATATAAAACAGAAAAATATAAAAATCATCATCATCATATCAGCCATTAAACATCCACTGCTGGACATAAGCCTCCCCCAAAATCGGGGGATTTGCCATAATCGTCACGCTTGGCAGGCGGGTTGGCGATCGCAGTTGGATCGAATCAATGTGTATACTCAGAGGATGCTGCTGCCCATCCTTCAGTAGATCCCTTAGTCGCCTTTTACGACACCCACGGGAGGAAATGGGATATAGCCGACACCACAAGGCAAAAAAAAAATGAAAATGAAATATATAAATGAAGGGGATATATTACCGTTGGCGGGCTCCATACAAACACAGTTTGGTTATATTTTTAATACTAACCAATTAAAGTCAATGAAATATTTCAGAAACAATCTAGAAACTAATCTCGATGCTTGTATGAAGTCAGATTTTTGTTAAAATGCACAGTTTTAAAGTAACCGTGCCCCAATGATTTTCAAAATTTTTTTTAAAGTAATCCTGGCATTCATCACCATCATCATATCAGCCATTAAACGACCACTGCTGGACATAAGCCTCCCCCAAAATGGGGGGATTTGCCATAATCGCCACGCTTGGCAGGCGGGTTGGCGATCGCAGTTGGATTGAATGTGTGTACTCAGAGGATGCTGCTGCCCATCCTCCGGTAGATCACTTAGTCGCCTTTTACGACACCCACGGGAGGAAATGGGATGGTGCTATTCTTAGCCGACACCACACGGACAATCCTGGCATTGAAACTGTGTATATTTTAACGAAAATGTGACTACATACAAGCATAGAGGTTAGTTTCTTGATTGTTTCTGGAAAATTATATTAATTAAATTATATATTTATTTATATTAAATTATATTAAAAATTATAGACTTTAGTTGGTTAGTATTGAAAATATAACCAAATTTCGCTTGAATGGAGCGCGCCAGTGGTAATATTCCCTTAAATTAAATAATATTAAAATATTTATTTGTATCGAATGCATGTATCTTGCATACGAATGCTATTCAAAGTTACGTAAATGATTTATTAAAGCCACAAAATCAGGAATAATCAATCAGCAATATTCAATCAATGACATTTTATTTGCACGGCACACACAGGTCAATTTATTGGTAAATAATTTAACTTTGTTGTACTTACCAGTAAACTAGCAAAATCTATGTTGCGATGTTATTCTTGAAGAGTATCGAATTGGTCGCATGAATGTAAGCTGCGGCTGGTAATAGCCCTCCCCCGAATAATAATAAAATTCTTATGGATGAAAGGCGTTAAGGACACATTTATCGGTAACTCAAGTAGGAGTTTACTGGCGTATCTTTACGAGATCGAGTGCGCCGTAAAATATTTACTGTATGAAGTACAAACGAACATAAATATTCAAACGAGATGATAAGATCTTGTCTACTTTTTTACAAGAATAGCAAAGTGTACTCTTAGAACCTTTATTAAGGGTTGCAGCATCAAGCAGTTTGATAAAAAAAATAAAAAAATCTCATATAGTTATTTGTTTAGGCGCACCTTAGCTTTTCTGCGCTACCGTTCTGCGTCACTCTGCGTGACCAACTTGTAGAAGTTTTAGCGTCACTTCTGCGCTATTTGTGGCAAAATCTACAGCCTGAGCCTACAGGCTGAAGTAACACAAACGAAAAGTCCCTGCAGGTACTCATTTTTAACACCCTGCGTAAAAAGAGCCTGATCTATAGACAGACAGATAGACATACAGACAGGTAGATAGAGAGTTGATGCCTGTAGGCTATGGCAGTCGCTGGTGTGGGAGAAATGAGAATATAGATTATTATTTGCTAGAATAAGGTTGACAGGTGAGCGTGCGTGCTACAGCTCTGACGGTGGTTTTCGGACTGCCTGGAGGGGCGCGTGGCGGCGGGTGCCGGCTCCGGCGCATCATAGATGCATAGGTTTTTTTTTTTTTTTTTGAGATGACTATTACTGCCTCTGCTCCGGGAGCAACTACTGCTTTTTACTGCGGGCTTTGGAGGGACCACGAAAGGTCACCGAGCCAATTGAATGAACTTAAGCAACCGACCTAGGGGCACCCGGAGGGGTACGGACCTCGGCCTAGGACGTTGCTGGGGCTACGCGGCGGACTGTGTAGCTGGGATAGGTGAGAAGCGGCCTGAGATTGGCCTATAGCGTCTGTAGGCGCCAGAATTGAAGAGAGTGTGCAGTGGTCGCGGCTGTCTCCGCCGGCGGGGACGTCGATTACTGTGTCGGCGTGTTGTTGTCGTGTGTTGTGAGTTTGCGATTGTTAGTCGTGTCTGTTGGGCCGATGCATAGGTAGGTAATGCACGCGCTATTAGCTGCCAATCCCATTTCGTATTTCTTTTAAAAATAGAGCACCCTAAAAAGATCACGCAGAGCGACCATCGCTAACAATGCCAATATCTAACTGTCTGTATGTGTGCCTCTCTATGGCATCGTAGCTAGTGTTGCCTACCGAATATGAATCTATAGGAAGTCTATCAATACTATCGTGACCTTGAAAAATTGTACCAATATCGATAGTAAGTAGGTATCTATAGTTTTTACTTCTTCTTTTTTTCATAATCGGTTTGCGCTTGGCTTCAGCTCACCCGGTGGAAAGTGTAGATGAAGGCAAGGATGTAGCGCGCTCGCCCAGAAAAAGCCTATTACCTCTTATCTTCTTTTCGGAAAACTTACTTAAGGATAACTTGATACTATCGATAGTATCAATTGTTTTTAGAACTTTGGCCTTTGATTAGATTAAAATTGCAAGATAGGTGACTAGCCGAAATCGGCGGCGGTGGCGGTGGCGCATGGACCGCGTAAATTGAGCCCCCGTCGCCTAATTTACTTAGAGCGGCATTGCGTGATTGAGTAAATTGTACATGATTGATAAAGGTACCACAATGCATTCGCGTGCTTAAAAATTGTTGTACAAATCATTCAATTAGAAAAAACAAATAACACGGTATTACTTTTCACTCGTACTCTTATAAGTGCATGAAAATTAGATCCATTTTTCAAGTGCGTAATGCAAGAACGTCAGTTATCTTCCACTATTCTAATTTAATCAAAGACTTTGGTTGCTGACGACCTACGTCGTAGGTCGGTCTGAAAAAACTCTGAAACCAGGGCTCTGCCCACACGATAAGAAGAAGTAACAAATAGGTCGCAGTGCGCAAGACCCCACGTAGCGAATCAGTTCTATTACATTTCGCCTAGAGGCGTTTTTAGTACTGCGTGAGTATCGTTTATTGTAATATCGAAAATACTATTTTTCAAGGTTATCTCCGTTGCTCCTAAACGGATGGAATCAAACCTGTAACGCTCTAAAACAAAACAAATAACTCTACCCAGCCTCCCAAGGAGCTTACATTACAACCGGGATCGAGTCGTTAGTATACAATCTCGGATCAAAAGCACCTGATTTACCTCCTTAGCACATCAAAAAGCCCTGATGGGGAGGTATTAAGACTAAATGAGCGAATCTTACGGGCCCTGCTTACGCCTACCGACAATTATAACTTTACCTCCCCTGCTCTTGTAACGCATGGCTATTTAGGGCTTGTAAGGGGGATGGTGTTGGAGTGTAAAAAGTCAAGAAGAATTGGTTAGTATGGAAGTTCGTTACCCCGTCCGTTGCTTTACGTTAATTTAGTTAGCAGAGTTGTTGTGTGGTAAAAGTTGTATATTTATGTATGTTGGTATATAATTATATGTTTTTGTTTCATATACTTTTATATAGGAGGAGAAGTTTGAGATTTTGAGGAAGTATTTACGAGGTTTTTAAATATGTTATTTGATATGCCTAAGTGCACATTTTTCTTGACCTTGTCTTTTGCTGATCTTTTTTTTTTTTTTTTTTTTTTTAATGCACCACTTCTGCATATAGATGTCAAATGAAAATGACATAATTGACAAATTCAAAGCTATGTCATTGAATGGACCAATCATAGACGAAATTTGGACCAATCTTATTTTAAACCTTTCATTTTGAAATATGTGTTTTCGTGGCTGTTTCTTACACTCAAGAGCATACCGAGCCAATTGTGCTGCCCTCAACCATATTTTTTATGCTTGTACCTATTATCGTTAAAACCACCAAAAGTGGCCATTTTTGGCGGTTTTAAAGATAATAACTACAAACATTATAAAAACAAATTCGCAGTGACCCGATAAATTGAAAATTAGCAATGACTGCAATGTGACATTCCTGTTTTTCGGAAATATTGTTTAATTGTTAAGAAATAAAAAAAATACGATTGGGGGTTGCACAATAGGCTCGGTGCAGTCTTAAGCATATTTAATTTACTGACCTATCTCTCAAACCGCTCATAGTCATGACAGTGTCAGCATCATCCTTTAAACATATATCTAAGCCTAAATACGTTTCAATGTAACTTTCAGACGATCAGGTGATTCACCCTGCAATGTCCATACCAACTGGGGAAAAACGCACAAAGTTACATTTCACTAGGTGTCCCCCACACCCGGTCATGGGTTCGATTCCCACGAATCGAACCCATGACCTCCGTGTCCAGAGCCAATGCTCTTAACCATTCCACGGAGGCAGTTGTGCACCTGATTGTCTGAAAAAAAGAAAAGAAAAATGGTTCCGTGTTTCGGATGGCACGTTAAGCCGTTGGTCCCGGGTACTATCTCTGTTAGTAGTAGTCGTTACATAAAAATCACGTCAGAGGCCGTAAGGCGGTCTTAAAAACGCTCTGCCCACACGATAAAAAGAAGAATGTAACTTTGAGTACTTTTGCGTATTTGTATTCCACCAATTTAATATGATACGGTTCTATAAAAATGAACAATTTATTAGAGATCTGAATTTTCTAGTCTCTCTAGATCTGAGTTTAGAAACACCCATGAGCAATATTGATGAAAAACAAGTTTTTTTGCATTACAGCTTTCATTTGGAGCGGGATAGTTAATTGCAAACTTATGTTTGCAAGAAAGAGACGCTTGCATTTGGATACCCTGGCCCTAAAATATGAGTCTACACATCAAACTGAACAACTCTTACTATGGAACTCAAATGTATGCAACAGCAGATTTTCAGCAGATTTGCTCTCATAGTAAAAGTTGTTCAGTTTGATGGGAGGATGCTAATGATAACAATTTCACCCTTTATAGGCTGATAATGATTATGACTTTGAGAAAGTCAATTTTAGTTTCCGCACTGCTCGATTACTTTATTGTGACAATAGTTCCTTCCCGCAGTAGGATGGCAATCACTTAACCTCCAAACTGCAGTAATAATAATAAAGCGCATTAAAGTGAGTCATCTCGGCCACGGTGCACATTAGTGCATGATAGAGGAGCTCTAGTTTGTTTGTTTGAGATAACGATTTAGTTCCACCACAGACTACCTACCTTATAGACTTCTATGTTGCTGATGTTCTATATAAAAACAAATAATTATTTCATAAAAGCATTTAGATTAATCATAAAAAAAGCGGTCAGCACAAGCGTCGTCAAATATAAAGATACAAAAAACAGACATAAATCAGCAACATGCTTCGTCAAAACAATGAAATACAAACTCAGTCAAATAACCCGCCCCCATGTCGATCCCGGCGCAAAGGAGCCCATAATGCTAGCAGCGTTGCCACGTTGAATTGCTATGGCTAGCCTCTGCACCAGAAACCCCCGTGGTTTCAACGGCGACAGGCACAAAAAGATAATCGGCCGCCAGGGCCGATTTGTTTGTTTGGGATAACGATTTAGTTCCACCACAGACTACCTGCCTTATAGACTTATAATGTTAGCACTTTTTTTAACCAGACAAATAAAATTATAAATTATAAACTGAGCCGAGTACTAAAACAGACTTTAGTACTCGGCTCTTTTATTTATAATTTTTTAAGTACATATACTGGCGCTAGTTATCCATAGTGGTAAACAATATCCAGAATATTCACTGATAATTTTCCTTGCAGCGCGCACGAGCGTGCTGTCTACAAACGAACGTAGATCTTAATTTCAATACTAACCAGGTAATCACCTTTTTTAACATGATCTAGAAACTGACTTCTACGGTTGTCAGATTTTCTTTAAATTCTTTAGTTTCAAAGTTATACTGGCTCAAAGATTTTCTTACAAATCTTAAAATATTCCCATTTCATCATCATCTAAGCAGCGATTAGTTTCTAGATCGTGTTTAAAAATTTCTTTTACTTTAATAGGTTATTATCCAAAATATAATCAAACTTCTTTTGTATTGAGCGCTCTAGAGGGCATTACAATCAAATCAAATCAAATAATTTATTTCAGACAAGATGTCCATAAAGTGTTAGTATACATTTATCTTACAGCTAGTGTTAACACCAAAACATTTTATTATTATTTATTTTGTTTTATTCAGGATAACAACAGCCTTAGATACATTGCCATAGGTACATATCATTTGCCTTTTATTTTATTCTATTTCAAAAAACCCGGCATGGGTCTTCACCCAATGGTGTAACAGCGGGGAGTCCCACCGGTCTTTGAACACGCTCAGGAGACCGCTAGAGCTGGCTCGGTACCTGACCGACATGGAGGCGCACCGTTAATATCATGCGTGCATGCTTTGTAAATAAGCAGTCGCTTTAGTCAAAATCGGCTACGAGAAATCATTTAGAAGTCTAAAGGGCAGATGGTCTACGAGTCCGAGATCAGTAGCTAGTTTAGAGCAAAGCTCTAAGCTAATGCGTCGCTAAGTTTTGATGTTTTAGCAAGATTTAGATTTATGTTGGCTAATGCTCGCTTAATACGAGATGCGAGTGTTATTGTCGCCACAGCGGGAGTTTACTCGAGTATCTCTATAATTTAAATGCATCAAAATAATTTACTGTTAGTAAATTCCTTTCATTCTCTTAGTAAATTATAAATCAGTGTCACAACTATCTCCGTGGTCTAATGGTTAAGGGCATTAGCCTTTTGAGACGGAGGTCGTGGATTCGATTCCCACGGGGGACACCTAGTGATATGTCACTTTGTCCGTTTTTCTCCAGTTGGTTAGGACATTGCAGGCTGAATCACCTGATTGCCTGAAAATAAAGATGATTCGTGCTTCGGATGGCACGTTAAGCCGTTGGTCCCGGCTACTATCTCTGGTGGTAGTAGTCGTTACATAAAAACCACGTCAAATGCCGTGAGGTGGCCTGAATAAACTCTGAGCTTGCTGCCCACACGATAAGAAGAAGAATACGGAGAAATACCTTTTTCCACCAACTTAAATTATTTTTATTGTAGTGACACTTTAGGGCATTATCTTATGCCATTTTTTTTATATCACTTTTGAAATCGCGATAAAAAATATTTTTTTCTTCCAAAGAAAATGTTTATAGCTACCCGACGATAATGTAAGAATGATTTCAATTTTGGTCTCGTAGTTGTTCAGTTTGATGGTCTAAAGAAGGCATTTAAGTTTTCACCTTGTATAAACAAACAAAAAATATCATGCAACATAATATTATAAACTGTACCTATCTATCTATCTATAACGTCACGCCTCTTTCCCAGAAGGGTAGGCAGAGACCAGGGCGCGCCACTTACTACGATCCTTACATACTTCTTTTGCCTCATGCACATCCATACATCTCTTCATACATGCCCATCGGTTTCGAGTACTCCGCACCTCCCCTTTTTGTAGGATGCAACTGATTTGATCAGCATACGTCCTACGAAGGCGCCCGTAAACTGTACCGTTATGGATAAAATTGGACATCAAGATTCCAAAAGGACGCTATAGAATTCTTTTTTAGTTCAAAGATAAACTCTAGATGCCGTCTCAAGCCCCGTAGTCTAGAAGATTAAAACACGATAACTTATTCTATAAACGTAGATAAAAGTGGCAACCCTAGAGCGGCGCGAACGGCAATAGGCGCTGATTGTGGACGCGACAAATCGACGCTGCTATTGCAACCGTGCCGTGAGATGGGGCCACTAAATGTACGATTTGGTTTCTGCATCAATAGAAACTATTCATTCTTTGCAGCTAAGATAATAATGCTAACATGTAGCTTTTTTTAGATATTCACAATAATTGAATATTTATGTTGATTTTTTATATTTTATTTGTATACGAGCGTTAACCCGCGACTTCGTCCGCACAAATTATATACCAGATTTTAAGTCAGATCATAAGCTATCAAACAAAAAAAGTTTCATGAAAATCGGTTCAGTAGTTTTTGCGTGATACTCGTTCAAACAAACAAACAAACAAACAAATACCCAAACAAACACACAAACAAACAGACAGACAAAAATCCAAAAATTGGTGAAATGGAATCAGGGACACCTAAAAACCATATCGTAACTTTTTTTTTGTTAATATCTTCAATGTACAGACAAACTTCCTGTTACAGTTTTATAATAGTATAGATTGTAACCAAACGTGGTGATTTAGTGGCAAAAGTGTCACCTGCTGTGCAGGGCATGTAGTGGACAAGAGATGAGATGATTTGTAGGGAATCAGTGGATAAGACTAGCGCAGCATGAGCAGCTGTTAAAAATTACATCAGAAAATAAACGCCTATACCACGCATTGGACACTGCATAGTACGATCTCACAATATTTGAATAGTTCTGCTAAAGAAATAAGTTTAACTCAATCGCGTGCGCTGCTGTATGCGCTTCTTCTCCGGCATCTCTAAAATCGACCGTAAAGCCGTAAAGTACAGGGAGTGACCAATCTGTGTAGTACTTATTATTATATTCGGTGTTTATACCAGGCCTGTCTCACTCCACAGCTCAGGTACGCTTGACGGCCGATAAAGCGCATTAAAGTTTTCGTTCCTGAAGCGCAAAATTCGAAATTCGAATAATCATGTTAAGGTAGTAACTAATAAATAATCTGTGCCTATAGTAGTGGGGTTTACTTAAGGTGGTTTCAGTCCATACAAAAGTTTGACGCACAATACGCGTTGACGGAATCAATTTTAGTAATATTTTATATATGGAAATATAGTTTGCAATTTATAATATAATTACGAAGATATAAAGTTTTTTAAAATTTTGTATGAAAAATTTCAAAGCTTTATATCTTCGTTATTATTTTATAAATTGCAAATGTTATTTTTTACGCGGCATCTAGATTTTCTGAACTATTTCTCCATATATACAAAGTTACTTATATTAATACCGTCCACGCGTATTGTGCGTCAAAGTTTTGTATAAAATTGACCCCTCTGCAACTGCCTTAAAGCTATTATAATTAACATCCCACATGGACCGAACCTGCACCACATCCTACGTTAGTTCAGTTTTAAGTCACTTTATTATATTTTATTTAATGTTACTATTTTTATGTCGAATAAATAAAAAGTTTCCCATTTACGAAACATCGACCCTATAATAATAAAGCTATGTAGAATATGGGAATTTATAAAATAAATATATCGCTCGTTGCGTAACCCCAACTGCAGGTGATTGGAGAGCGATTTGCGTCCGCCGCCATTCGCGGGCATTCAGCCGGCGAGGGACGGTCTGAATACAGTATTCGAACCGATTGCCACTACTGTTTGCGTTGCTAACTGTGCACTACATTCACACCTTAATGATGATACTGGACGGGACACAATGATTGTCCCGGAAATTATCGTCTATACTCAGTAGTTAGGAGATCGAACCAGTGCGGCTTTTTTGTTTACGACGAAATTCCGACCCGACCTTATGTCCAAGAATATTATACCGGGTGATTTTTCAAACACTTTCCTCAGTCTGTCTGTATGTCTGTCCGTCCTACCTGTTTAAGATTGAAATTTTTGGAATGTTATAATGGCGAATTAGCTCAAAAATAATAAAAACGTCAAGAAATTAAAAAAAGGGCGTCCTCAAACAAGAAACTAGTTTTTATCAACATTTTTTCTTCTCGCTCTATCGTAAAAACGGTAATACATACAATCGTCAAAATTGGTGTGATTATAAAGCAAACTCTACAGTATAACAACAAATAATAAAAACTGACCAAGTGTGAGTCGGTCTCGTGCTAAAGGTCCCAGAGGATTTTTTTTTGTATGTTTATGTTGTTGTGTGGTACGGAACCCCCGGTGCGCGAGTTTTTGAAATAAGTCCTCACTATTATTACATTGTTGTATTGTAAGTTTTTCAAGTGAGAGAACGAGAATTTTTACGCGACAATGTTGATACAGAGGCAAAGTTTTAAACTAAAGCTTTTTTTCCAGTTTTTAACGAGATAGAAATACATTGTACGAAGTTTTCAAGTACCTACTCGTAGTTCACAGTTTGAACGCGTGTGGAAGTGGAATAATGTTTACTAGACTGTGGTTAAGTATAAAATTAGAACTTTATTTGTAAGAACATAATTATATGTTGTTCGGGCTTGATATTGGTATTGGTTAAGCAGGCTCATTTTCCGCAAATCTACGACTTAAGTGCCTATTTTGCGTTAGATGGGAATGACTACTCCTGCCACCCCAGCTCCTCCAGGAAGCCCACCAGCTTGTTAATGATGCCGAAGAATTTTATTTTATTTTATTAGACATACCAACGGTAGATAGAAAAACAATTATAAATAAACACTTAAAAATTTTAGCCCTCGACTATGCCCTAATAATAGGTGTGAAACAGCATGCGAAGACTTCTGGAAGAGACCCCGTTGATCCGAAGTGTTTTGCCTGACATTGTGCTAGCCCGTTGCGTTCCAACAGCACGTGCGCAGCTTATTTTTACTCAGTATTCATTCTAAAATTGCGGGATTCGAACCTGCAACCTTCGGATCACCAGGAATGTTTACTACCAACTTACTATCTTTTGCTACAATTTGCTACTATATGCAACACTTACGTAAAAGTATTCTATCGTGTGGGCAGCAAGCCTTGGTGTCAGAGTTTTTCCAGACCGCCTTACGGCCTCTGACTTAGTTTTTATGTACGACTATTACCACCGGAGATAGTAGCCGGGAACCAACAAAGATAATTCCGTGCTTCGGATGGTTTAACGTGCCATCCGAAGCACGGAATTATCATTCTTTTCAGACAATCAGGTGATTCATCCTGCAATGTCCTAACCAATTGGGGAAAACCGCACGAGGTGTCCCCCATAAACTTAGTATATTAAGTTTATGGTTTCCCCCGTGGGAATCGAGACCACGATAGACTAAGAGATAAGTGTACTTTTTGCAGCCATCAGCAGCAAGGCTGATTCAGTATTTATGGGGTGTTTAGGAGTTACAGACGTTTAAAGGTCAGCAATGATTGGGATAGACCAGGTCTGCCTGCATAACTCCAGTCGGTTTAGAAGTTACTGATGTTTAAAGGTCAGAAACAATTTACGTTCAGCTGCAAGGCTGATCGTATGATATTATTGTAGTGTGCACTGTAGCTATGTAAACAGCACAAACAGTAAAAATTGACATGAACTGCCAGTCGGTTTAGGAGATACAGCCGTTCAAAGGCCGGACCTTTGAACGGCTGTATCTCCTAAACCGACTGATGAACCATGTCAGTTTTAGTACTGTTCACATAGCTACAGTGCATACTACAATAATATCATACGATCAACCTTGCAGCTGAACGTAAATTGTTTCTGACCTTTAAACATCAGTAACTTCTAAACCGACTGGAGTTATGCAGGCAGACCTGGTCTATCCCCATCAAAGAGATGCTCTACTCCTCATATACACTGAATCAGCCTTGCTGCTGATGGTTGCAAAAAGTACACTTACCTCTTAGTCTACGACCTCCGTGTCAAGAGCCCAATGCGCTTAACCATTATACATTGGAGGAAGTCAGTAAAAGTAATGATATGAAATAATAGGTAATGAAACGGATTCCAGAAAGCAAAGTCAAATAATTAAGCAAAGAGTTAATTAAACTTCATGCTTGTTCAGAGAACGTTAATAATTGTGTTAGTCTCACGATCGTTATTTAAGTGTTCAGAGTTATATTTAGGTTAACTTAATTATGTTTGTTATGTAACACGCGATATTAAAACTGTTAAGTTTATCCACTTTTTGTATAAGACGTAACAGTCCTTTATAATTTATATTGTTATAAGTTTTAAGCCGTGATATGTTGTAGAGTTCTGGAGTGTAATTCATCGCTGTCAAAAACATCGACGAGGTCACAAATGTAACATCCTTCTTGTATCCTTCAGATCGTCGAAGGTTTTATATGAGTTTGACACATGACACAACCTTATATAGTAAATACCGAATTGACAGCTCGCCGATGTTCCAACGACGAATTTAAGTTTGTGAGAATGTTTGATATCTTAAACACTAAAGTGAAATTAATTATTGAATATCTTTAAAAATGACTGAAATATATGTTTCAAATTTACGATTAGAGCGAGAGATATATATAAGGTCTAACAAAATTAGGTGAAACTATTTTAAGGGGATGATCAGACCATCAAACTGAACCACTTTCTCTATGGGCCTAATATCGAAAGCGCGAAAAAAAATCAGCTGTTCCATACAAACCTACTCGACCGTAATTTAAGGGACAGCAGATTTTTTTTTTTTCGCGATTTCGATATTGGTCCCATAGAGTTGTTCAGTTTGATGGTATGATCATCCCTTTAAAATAGATTTAGCTAAAACATCATAACCTCCTATTTGCATACAAATCATGACGACGTATCTTACATATACGTAAAACACCTGTTTTGCATGAAAGAGATAGATGATCAAAACAAAAGTTTTTAAATCGCTTGTAAAATTTCGTTATTAAATTTAGCCTATTTTTGTAATCCATTACAAGATATGAATTTCCAGGATCAGTCATCATCCCATTTGTATTGCAGAAAATTGTTAGAGTACTTAGGAAGTGAACTCCAAAAGTCCTGATACTAAAGCCCTAGTGCTGCCACCTACATCGCGTGCGTAGACACTGTTCTAGACTACTGTATTATAACTTGGCTCCGAATTACTTCTCATTACCATTCGTTTAGATTATCAGCCAGAAATATGAGCCCTGCTTAACATTTTGATACTTATACAACGTTTTTGCATTAGAATTTTAATCTATGCTGATTACTGTATACTAAGTTAGGCCTTAGGCATGACTAGGTTATAATTAGACAACTTTACGCGACTATCCCGCAGAGCATAGGCACATAACTGTAGATATAGGTAAGAGAAAAAAGCGATGTCCTTGAAATTAATGCTTTCCCTCGTTCAAAGCCACAGAACATTATAAGAGGGGTTAGAAATGCAAAGTAGCGCTTTTGCTTCGGAGACGACTGTCGCCACTTGTCTTCCCACTCACGCTGCTAAAAATAAATTATGCCCTCTCGCACGCACCACGCCGCGCTCCTTACGATGTTATGCAAATCAATGCATAACCGTGCTCTAACTCCTCTTATAATGTTCTGTGGTCAGAGCGCTCTATGGTTGCCATGGTCTTAAAATCCGTACGGCACGTTTTTACATGATTAATTAGGTACTACACGAGTAATTAAATTTTTGAAGCTAAATCGGCAAAATCTTGATTGTGTTTAATCTTATATGATTCCGCTTAAAAATCCGTCAGCCGCTGTCCACTAGATCTAACGGAATATGAATCAAGTTGGCAACACTGGCGACACTCCATCCGTACTGTTGCCCACCGGGGTGCATCCGTGGGTCGTGTAGGCGCTAGTCTGTGTGCGTGTTTCGATTTGGGCGCTTGTATGAAGTTGGACACTACCTTTGTCTTTACTGGGGCACATACGTTGGCGGGGGCGAGGTACTCTAGATGCTACAACAACCTATATTATTATGTATAGTTTAAAGGTATTTTTGTTACATTTCATGAACACTCAGTTCGCAAAAGCACTCAACAAGATTCAAACGCTTTTGAACCTTAAACCCAAGATGCTTGAAAAGAATTATTTTGTTGTAAAAATGTAGTAATGGTATTAGGGTTCTCAAATCAAGGTGCAAAGTGCGTTGCCAGAGTGGACTATGAGACGTGACGTGACCCTTTAAATGTGGGTGTTTTATGTCTAGTCTGCCCTAAGAGCCTACCTAGATAGACTTTGTAAGTACATTACAAGTTTGGACACTTTATTTTGATTTAAACTTTAAATTAAAGTTGAAAGTATATTTGTAAGGAGCTTTTCGCTATCGTAAAATATCGTGATTTTACGGCCATTGTTCAAGAAAACCTGAAAGTTTTTATGTAAGGTTTCATGTCTTCTATAGAACAAATGAATAAAAATGTTTTTTGGTAAAATCTTCTAAAATGATTCTTACCCGATATATTGACAAAAGGAAAGGAAAACAGGAAACAATTTTTTTTTATCGGCTGTGTAAAAATCCCCATCGTAATGTTTATTAATTTAAAATTGCTGTGTCTAGCACTGCATTTTTGCCAATGTCTAGTCAGTTTTGGGAGTAATGTAATCACAAGAATAGTTTTATCCACTAAAACACATTTGTGTACAAAATGTAGGAGCCACGTAGCTACTTAACCTGCGTGCCGAAAACACGTCTACCCTTGAATCCTCTAGCCACGCGAATCCCATTTCAATGTTGTAATGTGACCAATTAACTTCACCTTTGTTAAGATATCCTATGTAACTGACTGCTTTTCAGTAAAAATTAAACGTCGTCATAATCGACTAGGAATCTATCATCATCATCATCAATCTTTTTCCGCTAATACACAGAGATGACTCGTAGAAAAAGAGTGAACTTGAAACATTTGGGGTCAATATCCTATCTGTAGCAGTGTCACTGGAGAACCAAGGGAATAATAACAAGGTTGGGGCATAAATTTGACTATCTTTAGCCTAGGGTTTCACTTGCGTCTTAGAACTTGAGTACATTGAGTACTATTGATTACACTAACGATTGTATTAAACAATAATGATTACGATTTATAAATTATGTATACGTCCTACTGCAGGGCCTGGCCCTCAGGAATACGCCCTGTATTGGCTTCAGTCCACTACGCGTTAATTCCTAATACGGATTGGTACCTAGGTTCACAGTATACGCATCAGAATTTCTATATCGGGCTGGGCAAATATCAGAACTCTAAATTCAACAAAAAAGCGGTAAGAACTGTTAAGTACCTATACCTGTTATTTTGAATGTGCCTTTAAAGTAAAGTTATTGAGAGTTTTCATAGTCTTCAAAATGAAACAAATCGACAAACAAACACATTCTATATTTTAAATAGAAACCTTAGTTTGTCCATCTTGTATCTAAATGTTCACTTTATCCTCAACACTATTGTATCATAGGCCAGTCGTGCGTCCAACGTTTTATTAAATTTATAGGGTTCCGTGAAAATTATTGTTGTTAGAATTTTTAAAGGATCGTGTTTTCATTCTGTCTGTTCGTCCTAGTCTGTCACAGCCTCTCCGCCTTAGTGACGAAACTTGAGTTCGTCTGAACACCTTAAGTAGACAGACGATACGACCATTGCCGAATAGCTCTAAATGCTGACACGAAAGAAAAAGAATCTATCAAATTGTCATTAGTTCAAAATTGTGAAATCAAAATGAATGTTCCGTATATAAGACGATTTTCATCCACATCAACACTTTAAAAAAAACTCAGTCCAATCTCTTAAAAGACTCCCACAGGAAGAAATAGTGTGGCCTATTCTAAAACTGGAACTACGCAGTCATATACATTTACTAGTACTTCACTACTATGATGCCAAATTAAACTTAATGACATTCCATAGACTCAACAGAATAAGAAATAGGTACCTACATAAAGTAGATATTAGATCGATCGCTTAAAAAGTAAAGTTTTTTTTAATTTATTCTTTATTATCTATCAGGAAAATAGGTGTGAGATACACACCTATTTTCCTGAGGGGTAGGCAAAGCCCAAGGCGTACAAATTTCTACGATACCTCTTTATTCCTTACCTTACATATCTCTTCATACTTTTATACTCTTATCAGTGGGGCTAGTATGTCAAGGGCAACCCGCGATTGCGTGATATAGCGCTATCACGCTTCCGCTCTCTTTCTATTTGCGCGCGAACGAACGAGATAAAAGACTAAATTTGACAGAAGGAAGTGTTAAATGTCGTTATCGCGGGTTGGCGTACTAGCGCCGCATATTTCATATCGTATCATAGTGATATTATGAGGAATGGTACGGTCTTTATATCGTAGCAAAAAGTGTAAAGAAAACTCTAACTGGCCACTGGTCTATAATAGAAATAGTGTCCAATCTTGGACGTCTAGGGAATTTCCAGTTTTATGAGTTCATAGAGTGTTTAGTTTCGGAATATTACATTGTTTTCGATAGTGGTCCTAGTTTATCGGTTTATAAAGCTATTTGTTTTCAAAACTACTCTGAATTTATTTAGTTAAAATGATGAAAATGTTCTTTGATTTTCGATCAAACTGTAAATAGGGTTGGTGTTAGAGCAATTTGTTTAGTTCGATGGTCTGATCTGATCATTATTACTCTGAAATATTGTGCTTTAGACAAACCTTGGAAGTAACTTGAAAAACAGGTTCAAGAGGTGGATTTAATGTTTTTCAGGGTTGTTTACCGTAATGAACTATTTCAAATTCAAATTCAAATAATTTATTTCAGACAAGATGTCCATATAGTGTTAGTATACATTTATCTTAAAGCTAGTGTTAGTAACAAAAAGCATTTTATTTTATAAACCCGGTGTAGAGCTTCACCCAGTGATGCAACATGGGGAGTCCCACCGGTCTTTGAACACGTTCAGGAGACCGTTAGTGCTGGCTCGGAGCCTGCCTAACATGGAGGCGCACCCTTTTCTGAATATAGCATAGAAGTCGTCCGTGTGCGCCTCCGCAAACATTCCCGATGCACTACAACGCCGTGCCAGCCCCATCAGTATCCTGAATGCTTTAATATACTGTACGCGTAGATCGCTGTATGCCCGCTGCGTATACCGGGTCCAAAGGCTGCACGTGTAGAAAGACTGACAAAATGCTTTAAAAAGTGTGATTTTTACTGGTTTCGTACATCGTGCAAACCTTCGTTTATTGCCTTTCCTTTGCCATAAAAGTATTCCCCTCCAAAGTAGAAATTTACATTTTTCATTAACGTCTTTTTCACGCTAATTAAGCAGGTGTCTCTCTCGTCTCTACTATTCTGCGACCGCACTATATTCAAGTAACAAATGAATGCTAATGCGTGCGGTCATAGTGTAATAAAACTACTAGTGGTAAAGGTCAGCGGTTGCGACGGGTGGGTAGGGGACGGGGAAGCATAGAATTCGCAAAGGAACCGCGCGCTGGCAACACTGAAAAATGTTTTTGTTAAATTAAACCAGACTTTTGTGACTTCCAAACTGTTTTTTGCACATAATTAAACATTTGGTTATAAATAGCACAAGGTTTTACTATTTATAAGTTTAGAAGTCACTAAAGTTTGGCTATATTTAATAAAAAATATATTTTATATGAAACGTCAGTCTATTGGCGTGCCTTGGCAGTAAAACCGACTCGTTGCCGTCACAAAAATGGTATGTCGCATGAGGGCCTGAGACGCCATGTACGAAATTTTTGAAAAAAGCGTCCTAAATCGGGTTATTGCTAATTACTATCTGTGGTTCTTTTTAAATTATATTTAACGGCTCTGGATACTAGTCCTTTTGAGCCAATCGTATTTTGTATTCAGTACCTATTTTATTTAGTTCGTCGCAGAGTGCAGTATTTCGTTTTTTCGTTTATCTGCCGGTCGTCGGTACCGGGACATGCTCTCCCTGACTTTGCGGGGCAAACTGCGCTCGGCTCGATTGACCTGTCGCATTCGCGACCGTTGAGCTTCACCACTAGTAGTCTTTATTACACCATGGTGCGGTCTACACCAACGCCGCACGAAACATGTGCGTGACACGATCCACTCAAGTGTACGGTCTATGTAATGTTGTGCGGTTTCACAGGTAACACACGCATTTCTTTCTGTCTCTCACAATAATATAAGACATTTATTTATTGTAATGAACTGTAATATAAAGAGTTAATTAGCTTTTGTGTAAAAGTAAAATCGAAAGCAATATGCAATAGTTTTGTCTGTGTAATTATTGTGTGTGCAACTGGTATAATAAAATAAAATTAAAATTAAAATTATTTTTATCCTTATTGTCGGAAAGCACAGTTCATAAAACAATTTGTAAACTTAGTATACGCCGAGACGGTATCAGATTGAGAATAAACTACAGAGAAGGTTAGATTATTAATACACTCTATGAATTCATTAATATTGAATTTAGAGTAATCTTTTCTCTCTATAAACCAGAATTTTGTCCTTGTTTTTCTTTTTATTTTTATCGCCTTGACGATAAAAATGAAAAGAAAAACAAGGTGCAGTATGGTAAGATAAATCAAATTCATGAATGTCAGTCTTTATATTTCTTTTAAAATTACATATGATGTTGTCAATGCAAGTTTCAGACGTTTGTGTTACTCTCGTAGGGTCAGTGATTTTATAGTAAAAATTGTAAGAATTGAGAATTCTTACAAATTTACGAGCAATATGTGGAAATTTTGTGTGAGCATGCAAGTCAATGTTAAAATCCCCACACAAAATAATCTTTTTTCTTTGTTTTGTCATGAGTTTCGACAGTAAAATTTGCAACCTCTCAAAGAACACATTTCCATAATAAAAAGCCTATAATGCTTTCTTGGGATCATTACAATGTATGTGCCTGTGAGCGTTATTTTATAATAGTTTTAACATTTTAAATTAGTGGGCTTCTAGCTGCTATATTGAAAAAATTATTTTGAGTCAAGCGCACATTTGCCATTTCGTAAACAGCGCGCTCGCTGATGCGATTACCTTTGTGTAGAATGTCATTGATATCTGATAATTTAATTTGTTGAAGTTTGTGTTATATCGATATTATTATCGCTTGCTTGTGAATGTTATTTATTAATTATTTATTTTATTTAATACAAAATCTAACTTAGTTTTATACAGGGTGTAAATTTAATTACAGGGGTTGCTTTATACCATCAAACTGAGCTACTTTTAATATAGCACCAGCATTGAAATTACGAAAAAATAAATCAGCTGTGCCATACATCTGGGTCGAGTTCTATGGAACACCAGTTTTTGTTTTCGCAATTTTAATATTGATCCCATGGTAAAAGTTGTTCAGTTTGATGGTCTGAAATGTAACGCATTTAATTTTACACACTGTACAGGGTGTAACAAAACATCCTAGTTATATTTAAGGGGGTGGTTCTGACCATATTAAACTGAACAACTTTTACTATGGAACCAAACAAAAAGTGTGTTTACATACAAAACCTACTCGACTCAAATGTAATAGATAGACAGCTGAAATTTTTTTATACAGGGTCCTTTTTAATATGCTGACAGTTTTTTAAGGGGATGATCAGACCGTCAAATTGAAGAACTTTCTCTGTGGCACCAACATCGAAATCGCGAAAAAAAAATCAGCTGTCCCATACAAAATTGCAAACCTACATGAGTCAAATGTATGGGCCAGGTGATATTTTTTTCCGGTTACGATGTTGGTCCCATAGAGAAAGTTGTTCAGTTTGATGCTCTGATCGTCTCCTTAAAAAAGTGTCAGCATATTAAAAAGGATCCTCTATTTTCGACTTTGTCTCCAATGTGAAAGTTGTTCAGTTTGATGGTTTTAAGCTCAATTTATATTACGACGTGCAGGCGCGGACGGGCGCTGAGGGTGCAATGTTAAATAATACCTATTTCAATACCGATACAGTTGACAAAGAGAACGTCCATGCGGGCTCCACGGTCGGAGCACGGAGCCAAAAACAGAATAAATGTAGTAGTCATGAAGATACTATTTTTTTTAATAAATCGAGTAATGCATTTTTATACATTATTGGCTGGTTTTTTTTTCTGAAACCTTTATTTAACTTTACTTACTTTATGCGGTCTATTTTTATAAACTGCTCTCCTTTGTCTACATCAAGCCTCAATTCAAAATTCTGATCAAAATTGAACGAAGAATAACCAAACTTAATTCTACTGCAAAAACAAGCGATTTCAATTTCATTGCGAGACCAAAGATAAACCAAGGACTCAATTTTAAAATTCATTCAATCAAACTACCAAAATAGGTACCAAAGAAAAATCTAAAATAACAAAAATGTAAAAGTTCCCGTATCCAATGTCATTGAACTTTTATTTGTAAAGGACGAAGATTAAAAGTTTGATCGAAAAATGTATGAAAAGACAATACCTGTGTTGAAGAGTTTGTTTAGGCGCTCCACAAACAATTTACCGGATAAATCCTAAGACTTTGGTGAAATGTTGCTAGTGTCGAGAATTAAACGTTCTTTCGTATCTAAAAAGTAAAGAATAGGGTATGTCCGACCTATCCTATGAAATTCAAGACGGATTTTTTTTAGTATCGACCTAGAGTTAAAAGCAGCAGTAGAAAATAACGTAAAATCAATAGTTTGCCATTTTTGTATGTATGTATAGGCTCACGACTATAGTATAGAGGGGGTATTCAGCGATATTCTGAAACCTCAGAACATCTACGTTTCACTAGTACGGAAAATCTGTCCAGTGTGACGGGGAGTGAGCCCGTCGCCACTTATAATGGACAGTGGGTACAATACATGCCTCGAAACTGAAGCATGCAGGTTTCCTCACGATGATTTCCTTCACCGAAATGCTAGTGGTGTTACAAATCGTACATAAATTCCTAAAAACTCATTGGTACGAGTCGGCCTGGATGGGGATCGAACCTTCGCCATCGCCATTTGCCATTTTTGAATTCCACATTCTATCACTTCTAACGAGTGCTCTGAACTACTCTTATCTAATCTCACCACTCGAATGTTTGTCGTTTTTAATGTTGTCAGACGTCAACAGATTTCACTTTTTTTCTACGTTCCGTTACCCCATATTTTAGATGTAAAGTCCGATTTTAACTGTTACTATGAAACCATTCATTCCTTCGCTCGTTCAATTCAAACGTTTTCTGTGTGAAACGAAACGGTTTCGGCACATCCAAACGATCTCAAAAATACTGAAAAACATAACCACTCGGAATACAAATACAAAATACAAATACAAATAAATTATTAGGTACCTACTTCTTAATTCTTACTTCTGGCGGGAGAAGACCTGGTGACTTACAGTACAGGTATGTTTACACAAGTACACATACTTACACACCAGTCTCCACCCACTAACTCTTTTACTCAATTTAACAATTTATTATTTGTTTTTATTAATTTTGTGTATGTAGTGAGGCATCTTTGTATTTTTATAATAACATTAGGCATATTTAGGTACAGATATTTTGAGCTATATATCTATATATATCTTTGAGCATTTCCCCTCTGCCACGGTATAAGATCAATTAATCATGTGCATTTACATTCAATTTTATACCTTATCACTAAACAAGACAGCTTATAATTGCGAAACAATAATTTCGAACTTAGAACATGTGAGGTTCACGCGAGACTACTTTTCATGATTTTTAACGTTCAAACAAAATTAGAATCTGAAGTTATGGGAATAAAATCCAAAGTTGCGGATTTCATGTTACCTCGCCCCCAGAAATGTTTGTTATTAGAATTACACGCGTAACTAGTCTCTATATAAGTAGTCAATGGCTGGTATCTATGCAGACAGAGTCTGAAGTACTGATACCAGCGCCCTCCTCCAGGCAATGCTACTACTACTAAACGAAAAGAATTATATAAAAATAGCCTATTTTATCAGTCGACACAAGAGCAGAGACAACAGAAAAAAGAAACGAAGAAACAAATACCGAAAAATATTTTCAATTTTACAATACAGTTAGATAGAGATTTAAATTTACGTTACTATGATCTGTTTTATTAACATAAAAATTACTGAGCATTAAATCTTCAGTCTGAGTATAATCCAATTGTAACAGAAAATTATGTATTTCTTTTTTACAAGCAATCATATTTTTAGGATAGATGTCAAGTATTCGGTTTACTTTATTATACAGGGTTATTAAAATAGACCTATATCCGAAGCTTCCCCTTGATGGTGTATTTAAAATATTAAAATTTCACTAGCCGCACCAAAGCCCTTTCGATATTTTCCTTCATCAAAAAGCCAATGATATAAATAGTACACAAGATAAAAAAAACTCAGAACAAAACCAAATAAACTTAAAATGAACTTTCCAGCCGCATTAAGGCCATAGAGAAAACACTAACAAACCCCTCACGTCCACGAAACGAATTAACGAGTGTAACTTTAGACCGAAGCTATAACAAAACAGATAAATCTGACCGTTCGGTAAAACATAAACAGAGCGGAGTTCGCGTCAAGCCAGACCTAAACAATTGTAAACAACTCGGGAACCGCCTCAAGGCAACAAGTTAAGAAAACACAGAAGGTGCACTTCATTTAAATTAGAGATGGAAAAATCATAGAGGAAGCGTAACTCTTACTGAGTGCTATGTTTGTATTTATACATTATCCTAAATCATTAAACCTTAATCAATCGTGGAATTATAATGATAATAAAAACTCTAGATCAACCAACCAAGGGAAAACAAATTGTTTTTAATATTCTATTTGTAACGTAAAGAAACTGCTACATGAGCAGCATTTTGTTTTCAACCGCAGATGCTCAAAAACTGACCTCCTGCATATTATTATATATTTTTTAAATTTATTTATTTACTTAAAAGGGGTACACGTGTGCCTGCACGCCAAACTGCAGTTCATCGGCGATATTATCTGAAACTCAGCGATTTTTATGAAAATGCAACAGATTATCTTTGTAACTTATACAAAAAGCATAACATTGTTTTTTAATTAAGTCATCTAGATGGCTAGTGAAAAAGGGTTTACCACAAGGGTCAATTCGAGATTCGCTTCTATATCTAGTATATTTTAATAATTTACCTCATAATTATAGTACAAAACTTGTCATCAAAACTGTGTTATTTTGCTGATGGTATTTATCTTAGTTTTATAGTAAGTACAAGACGTAATAACTCATTTTTAATCTGTGGTACAAGGCCTCACAACTTTTTTCAGTAAGTTCTAAATAAGTTTAATGCTAACAATAACAATCTCGTACTTGAAGCGCAAAAACCTAAACGCATGTCACACTGTGTTTTTGAGAATGTTTTTTGACAATGAATGTAATTCGAAACTGCAATGGGTCTCAGACATTATAATGTGACAATCAAAGCTAACTTTTAAGGTTAGAACAATAAGATAATTAAAAGATGTACAGACAGATAAAGATACTGCATATTTTACAGATATCAGATTTCATTTAATTGAGTCATAGTCTAGACTTAAAATATTTCATTCATGTTACTAGGTACAAGTTATAAAATTGATTACGACTTGTAAACCTAACCTACCTTGAGTGCCTAATAAAAAAAAATAGATATTGAAACAATATTTTAACCTGCAGAAATTTTCAAAGCTAATTACAAAGTTATTCACTCCGTTAACTGTTAAAAGAACTCAATGTTTGTTTAACGTTTGAAGATAAAACTTGAATGGATTAAATACGTTATATTTAATCCATTCAAGTTTTATCTTCAAACGTTAAACAAATTATCCTTCTTTGTCATACATCATCCGCATAAAAACAAACATTATTAGCACATTTCCGGCTTAGTAAGATCAACACGATATGTTATTTTAATGGAGCACTGAGCACGCTGCTACAATAAGAAGTCATATTAAATCACCCAGAAAATAAATTCGAAACCCCCGTCAGACGTTTTCTGTGCAAAAAAGCCTATTATAAATTGGATGATTATTTAAATGACCAAAATGCGTGAAGTTAAAAAATTTTTGTATTTTTATTAATAAAGGTTTCAATTATTTTTTAAATCAACTTTAAAAAAAGAAAGATGTTCTCTTTTGTATTATTTTATATTTATGTGACATAAATGTTATGGGTTTACTCCGTCAATTTTAAGGACTTTGTGTGATTCTTTTTTTAGGTCCCGTAGCCCAGTCATTTTTCGGAGTTTTGTTAGGAGAGGTGGGAAGTAATTATTAATTCGACTTTTAAACTGTAACTGGAACCATTTAGTGATAAAAAGACTATCTGAAAACATATTAAAAAAAATTCACTACGCAACATGGAAATCAAAATTATGAGTCCCAGAAGGCTTTTAACTTAGGTTAAAAGTTAATAACTAATAATATTAATACCAATGCATTCATTTAAATTAAATTTAAAAATGTAAATTATTTTTAAACATTAAAATAGTCATTGAAATTTAAAAAATGAGGGTTTTATTAGAAAATACGAATGTTTTTTTCAAAACCTTCTAAGTAGACAAAAATATTTACACCATGTTTGAAGTATGTATAATGGTAAAGCCTTAAATACATGCAAAAAAAATTACCGTCAGGTTTTTTATAACGAGACAATAGCAAAATTTGAATTTGGAACTGGTACTGACGGGATTTTTTTTAATTTTGGTACATTTCTAAGCTCAAATTGGCTCTTAAAATACTATACGGAAAAAAAATATCAATTACTTATTAGTCCCGGCTCTAACCGTAAAATGACTGGGATACCGATCAAATAGTTCCATATAAAATTAAAAGCCAAATTCACCCTTATTACGTTATTTTAAAAGCTGGTAATGTATTAGAGTTCGGCATTAATTTTTTACATGTTTTCACTGAAAGAAGATTTTACAAAATTGAACCGGAAAAGGCATTGAAATGCGAATAAAAGTTTGCATGGAAATTTCGTAGCGAAGCACCGGAAAATGGGAAATTCAGCTAGTAATAAATTGACTTTGAATAAATTAGTATACAAATAGGTATTTGATCGAACTATGGAGCTTACCATCTGTACTTCCTATATTCACCAACAAAGGGCAGTAAGGGACAATAGTGGGCCCCATAATGTGCAGATAAAGTCGTCTGTCAGGCACAAACAAACAAACAAACATTAGGGCAGTCCGTATCGCGCCGCACAGCTTGTCTTGTCTACCTTCTGCTTAACACAGTCTTTGTTAGATTAATTAATTACAGGTTACAAGTCAGGCGTTGACAGTTGACTTTTAAGTCGTTTGCATAGAGTTTAATGATGGATGTGTTAATTATTCTAAGATATGAGGGTTAACCGGAACTTTAAGAGAATGACTATGTATTGATCATGGTATTAAAAACTCCATGATCATACAAAACACAGATCACAAAAACTAAAGGGAGATGTGAAAAGGGGGCGGGGCCAGTGTCGCAGCAATATGCGCAAAAACGGGACACATTGCTCGCGACAGTAATGATTCAATATATTATGAGGCCGAAAGCCAGTCGAGAGATGTGTAAATAGTTTACAATACTTGCGTAGTACTAAAGATTATTCGAACATTGAGTTCTGATACCGCAATGGATAATCAGCACATTCAAGCTAACAAAATACTTTCTATCGTGTGGTACTGGTGGTGATGCGACACTTGGTTTCGTACTCAGCGCGTTGGTTGGCATCTCTCTTGATCTCTATGATACAAAACATACCATGATCATTTAAAATTCGGTGAATTAGGTTACAGCTTAAAGATGAAGACGAAAGCCTCTTTATTTAGGAAAACTTATCCTATACTTATAAAACAGTTATGAATGAATTACTCACTGACTGACAGACAAAGTAAAGCTACCGAAGATAGAAACATGAACACATACACATACATGTTTAACAAAGTAGGGTTGCACTAAGAAAGGATTTTTGAAAATCAAGATCGTCAAATTGTTTTTTTATCGAATTGACCATTGACCAATACAGCATTACTCAGGGAGCATCGACTGCTTCGTGCCTATCAGGCTCGCGCAACTCTTTAACAAAAAAACGTTATATGAAACGTGCACCGACGCCATTAAATTTCTTTGAACGGTTGCACACGTTTCATACATTCTATATCACGTCACGACGAATTTTCAACATGGAAGTCCCGACTCTTATAACGTAGTGAGTTACATTCTCTTTGGTGCCTATTACTGTGGACTATGTGGACAACACCAGTGAAGTGAAATTGGATGTAAACGTTTCTCATTCACGTGCACGAAGTCGCGGGCAAAAGTTAACAAAATTTATGTTTTAATTTTTGTACTACATTATTTAAGGAATAGAAACTAAACAAACATTTTTAATCCATTCATTTGTAACAATCGGTTTTGTAACTAAACCGCTTTGAATAAAGAAACTTTGCATAAATGAACTTTCAAACACATAACACTCCTTTTTTTTGGTCAGTTGTGTAAAAAACTAAGTAACACAGTGTTACAACAGTGCATAAAACATTGTGAAGAAACTGCTTAAAATTAGTGAGTCATGCCGACGAGAAGATAATATTAACATAACATGAACAAGTAAAAAAAATATATAAAAAAGATATTGGCTATGTGTGAAGCATCAAGTTTATAACTTACGGAATAGAGGAACTGACAGCTGAGAGAGCGAGATGTACCTAGCGGCACCGTATAATAGAAAGAAATACGTGACGCGAGGCAATAGAACCATTTTTGGGGATCTTATCGAAGGGTAAAAATTCGGTTTCTGTGAATAATTGCGAATTGAAAGTGAAATCGTAGATAATTTTGTGAAATATACTAACATTTTTTAATTAAATAATCCACAATTTCACGTTTGACTCCGTATTATAGACAGTGCTCGAATTTTTGCCTGCCTATAATCTCCTGAAAACCTCCAAAAACTGTTTGATTTGACAACTCATGTCAGTTCCTCTATTACGGTAAGGTATAATTTCTTGATGGTGTGAAGTGAGTGATGGGAAGTGTCAAGTCAATCGCAGCGCACGTTGTGACAAAAATTTGCATTTTCTCCACCACAAGCTATATCAAACTTAAAGTCAATTTCAACTTCAAGTCATGTATGCAAATCCACACACTCACTCAACACAAAAGTTCCGAAACTACAAAGACTTCCAACTTTGAATTTGTACATGAATGTTTCTATTGGCATCTAGGTACTTAATTAAAAATGTTTTTTTTCGAAATTCAACGCCCAAAGGTGTGTAAATGGGGTTGAAAGTTTGTATGGGAATTTTGTAGTAAAGAACCGGCCGATCGAGTCCGAAACCGAGTTCCACAACTGTAAAATACATAAACTGTGGCACCTACAATAGTGCCAGCTACCTTACACAGGTAGTGAGGCCGTTACGCTAATAAGACCGTTTCTATTCTCCACCGGTTCGACTCCCAGCCCGGGGCAGAGCTTATCGCGTACACTTTTTAATGGTTTTGTCGGAAAAATGGTCTAGAAGCTATTCTTGCTGCAAAGTTTTGTTTTATTCATCAGTTTTATAGCTCCTACTTAGGTGTACTAAGTTTCGTTTATCACGCATTTTGTGGCACTATTTTTAACCGACTGGGAAGGTTGTGAATGAACGGAAAATAATTAAAAAAATTAGAAATGGAAGGTTCTTTATTTGAAATCTATGCATGTCGGCGATTTACTCGATAATAACTTAATCTATTTTGATTATTCTTTATAATAAGACCACCAAACTGAATACCTTTTTTATAACATGAATAACATGGAAATCTCGAAAGATTTGCTGCATACATTTGGGTCGAGTAGGTTTGCAGTTTTATGTAATTATTACCATCATCACAGCCTATATACGTCCCACAGCATGTGCATGGTGGTATAGACGGTAGTCCATAACACGTGCCCAATGCGGATTGGTAGACAGTGAATAGCATCCTTTTAACTACTCTGTATCATGACAGCATCTGTTTTATGTCTGTTAAGGTGTTTAACAATATTCCGGACATTTATAAAACACTTGACGATTTAAGTTTTAAGAAAGCTGTTAATAATTGGCTTCTGAGGAAATTATTCTATAGTGTAAATGAGTTTTTTTGAAAATAAAGGAAAAGTGTAGTAATCAAAGTATTATTCGAAAATTGTAAACTTGCTGTCTATTGGGTATATGAAATTGTAAGTGTATTTAGTTTGTTGACATGTGAAATTTAATTAATTTATAATTGACATTCCGAATGTATTAATTTAATGTAAGTATTGAACACCTTTACCGGTAAACTGTAGCGCTCTTATGTAATTGATGTAACACCTTGTCGCACCTATAGTTTTACAATAAATGCTTTTGACTTTGACTTTGACTTTAAACTAAGAGTCTACCCATCAAACTGAACAACTTTTATTATGGGAGCAAACCGATCGGAGCAAATAAAAAATCTGCTGTTCAAATAAACTGCGATGTCGACGCGCGAGTTCGCGACTCAAATGTATGCTACAGCAGATTTTTTTTTTTGCTCCTTTCGAATTGCTGCCAAAGTAAAAGTTATTCAGTTCGATGGGTAGACTCTTAGTTTAAAAGGATGCTAATGATATCAATTTCACCCTGTATAATAAAGAGAGTGTAAAAATAAGTGCGTTGCATGTGGAACTGGGTCAGGCCATCAAACTGAACAATTTTCACTATAGAACCAACATTGTAATTGCGAAAAAAAAATCAGCTCCATTTATTAGTTTATTGTTATAGATACCCAATCGTAAACCTCGCGTATCAGGCTTTTTCTGTTTTTGGTCTACCGTTTAATGTAATAGTTTTAAGCAAAAGTTAAAAAAAAAACATTTATCTTATCTTATCTATCATAGAAAACGTCAATAGCTACTGGACCAAAATGTATGAAACGCTGAAATTTTTTTGCGATTTCATTGTTGGCTCAATAGTGCATTTTGTTTGATGGTCTGAAGCTCCCCTTAAGTATGAAACTCATTTAAGCGTACAGTAACGTAATCTGTAGCGGATACCCCGCTTCAATCAATTGAATCTACCAAATTAAGTGGGGTATACAGACAGATAGACAAAATAGGCAATGTATGTTGTATGTAGAGTTCCTTGTTTGACTACGGAACCCTAAAATTGAGCTTTGACCTGCACGTTTCAAATATTAGTTGGTAGAGAAATTTTTAGCTTCATTGCATGCTATTGTATTTTAGCTGAATAGATGATACTATCGTAGACCCTAAGATCAATTTTATGTACCTACGAGCGTTAACCCGCGACTTCGTCCGCACAAATTATATACCAGATTTTAAGTCAGATCATAAGCTATCAAACAAAAAAAGTTTCATCAAAATCAGTTCAGTAGTTTTTGCGTGATACTCGTTCAAACAAACAAACAAACAAACAAACACACAAACAAACAGACAGACAAAAAATCCAAAAATTAGTGAAATGGAATCAGGGACATCTAAAAACCATACCGTAACTTTTTTTTTGTTAATATCTTCAATGTACAGACAAATTTCCTGTTACAGTTTTATAATAGTTTAGATTCATAGCAAATAAATTATTTCATTTCAAATTATTTCATTTCAAAATTTGATTTGGCTTGGTTTCCAGGAAGCAAGTTGCGATTTACCTTAAGTTCTACACTACATTATGAAGATTTGCGCAGGTAAGATGTAATACAATTAATTACTTGGATGTGTGTTTAGGACTCTACGCTAGCAAAACTAACAGACGAAGACAACATAATTCCACTGAAATGTATAGAAAATACATCACGTTAATTATACTAGTGTTCTGTCTCGGGATAGAATAATACTTGAACTAGATATACGTTGAATAATCTTTGTGTCCTAAATTAGGTGATACCTTATTTCTCACACAAAGCATATTAAAGGTTATGTGCTGGAATAACATATTAAAATACGATACGCCGACAGCTAGTTTTTTACCTAAGGCACGATGATGAAGCTTACCCTGGACCCACGCTACCGAGCATGCAGAGAGGAAGAGGAAACCATAGAACATATTCTTTGTGACCGCGATGTCATGGCGGCTAAACGCATGTGCCTTGGAAATGGATATCCGAAACTGGGAGATAACAGATTTCTTCCTCTGAATAATATTGCCTCATTTACCTACCATGTTTTAAAAGGGTGAAGAAAATAAATAGCTTGGGGTCAACACAAAATAATACCTTACCACAAAATCATACTTCTTAACTTCAGTTTAATCAGTCAATAATGAACTAGATAAGTATTATATTATATAAGAATTTTTAAAATCCGAAATAAAAGATCATGTGTTTGTTAAAAAATTAAAACTATTACTAATCGAAAAATGTTATTATTCAATTGATGACTTCTTGACTGACAAACTTCTATAAATACATTAATTAATTGTATATATGTATTCAAGAATAACCAATAAAGATAAATTAAATAATAGACTAGACATATTCTTTCACTAAACTGTCCGAGGTGTTTAGAATCAAAACATACGGCGGTCTATAGTCTCTTTCGACCCCATTGGGACGGTAGCGTGAGCTTATGTATAATTTAATTATATCCAAATCCTAACTTCCAGACACATTATCATTATTTCTTTTTTTGCTTTCATCAGTACCATACGAATGACATTCGAATAATAATGAAGCATTTTGTTTATTTCCATTAATACCTACCTAACCAATCAGTAATAAAATAAGTGACATCTCTGATATGTCAATACGTTTCCATGTCTAATATGTTACTGTATAAATTAAGTTCACTAATGTAATTAATAACCTTTACTAACACTGTTATTATAAATAGGTATAGTTATAATTAAAATAATTAATTGACCCAATAACAAATGAAACTGACATTGTAATTTTTATTCTGTTACATTCTATAACTTTACTTTAATATTTAATAAGTAGTACCTCATTAACTATTGACATTGTATTGATAATTAACCTTTTTTTTCTCTCTATAATTACCTACTTCTTTTAATATTGCTGTGCCTTAACAGGGTTCATGTACCCACTCTAGCTACTAAGTAACACCTATGCTGTAATTGTACATGAATGCGAATAAATGAATATGAATATGAATATAATAATATAGAAGTATTTCAGGTCAAGAATAATGAAAGAAAATAATATTTTCAACGAATCGGTGCAATAAAATTAACGAATTATTAACGAATCACATTTCAGGACGTGCAGAGTTTTGCTTGTCCATGACAAGTAGCTAGTACTTACAATGGAAAATACATACAATACATGCATCGAAATTGAAGCATGCAGGTTTCCTCATGATGTTTTTCTTCAAAGCCAGTGGTGTTACAAATCGTACATTAATTCTGAAAAACTCATTGTCGGCCTGGATGGAACCAATCGGCAAGACGGATCAAACCATCGCCTCCTGCATGGCAGGCAGGGTTTCTCGCCACTGCACTACCATGACTTATTTTGCTCTGGGGTACGGTTAGCAATAAGTATATTTGATAACAAACTTCTAACCAAGGTCAAAATATTTCCCAGTTTCACTACATTCAGGTAAAAATAATAACTTTGAAGTAATTTTCGTAATAGACTCAAGAGAGCTGTTAACAAATTAATGAATTCATTATTATAACGACTCAGACAATTTACAAAATGTCATAAAACATCTATTAATAACAGCTACTCGTGCTTGGAATCACTTTTGTCATTTTAATATACGATGTCTCAGTGATTACGCCATTTTAGAATTTATACTAAAGTATTACGAGTTTTTGGAACGACTTTTTGAAATGAACTGAAAATTTTGTTTGAAATAATGTCACCTGCTTCGATCCAGACAGGTTCCACGGGTTTTGTTTTATTATTATACTTTCAACATTCATAATATTAAGATATTAATATTAAGAGAAGAAAATTTTAAGGGTTTAAAAATCATCACTCAGGTGATTTGGTTATTGCCGCACTAAAATGTATGGGAATTTAATTTAGCGTTTTCTGAGTCTTCTAATACCTAAACCTCGGTTGACCCCATAGAAACTTATGTTCCTTATGAGTAAGAGAATCAAATGGGGTGAAAAAAAAGATTTGTGAACATTGCAGTTTTTCTCGATGACTGTACATTTTTTACAAAATCTGTTAATGGAAAACTAAACCGCTCCAAAAGTTAGGGCTAGTCTCCTAAGAACGTTTTCGAAGAAGAAGAAGAACGATGTTTTCCTTCATCGTTTGAAAGCAGTCGGTATTACATACATAAGGTAGAAAAACTCATTGATACATGTTATGTCATCCCTGCGGATTCGAATCCGGAGCTTCATTATTAAGTGTGTCCATCACTCTCCGCAATTTGTCACGATCGCTCTCTACAGAATCTAGTCCAAACTCCAACATCTACACATACAAACATCCATGAATTGGTACAAATAAGTGTATTAAGTCAAAACTCATGCCATAAACACTCGACAACAAGAGAAAGTGTTCTATAATCGTTCGATAGTCACCATCAATCAAAGTAGAATGATAGCGAATGAAAAATGGTGCGATTTTAATTGAAATATCGCGTGCGCTGTCCACACGGCGCGCCGATGCCAGGATAATTAATTTCATTCCCATTGTCACACTTAGTTCGAGTGATATTGAAAAATAACCCTTGTACTGAATAAATAAACGATTCAAAACTATTCATGCATCGTCTTGTTCTAATTTTAGCCCAAAATTCTTATTTCCGCGTGGTTCACATTTAATAATGGAACTGGTACATGATTTGATTACTGACTGGAATAAGACCACGCCATTCTTCTTTATGTGGGTATATTAGGAGGTGACTATGAGATAAGATTTGATTTTTTTTCCTTAACCCGTTTCGAGTCGACCTCCCGCGCAAAAAAAGTGCCGCGAATGTCTGGGAATATTACGTCATTTGTTTTATTTTCGACTACCTTTAGAAAATAATTATTTGTGGAGGTTATGTTTGACCCTATGGTATAAAAAAAAATCAATGGAAAGCTCACAATATTTGCCACAGTGATATTATGTTATATGAGAGCTAAATTACGTACCTGATATTCAAATAGAATTATCAATTTTTTTGATTCAAATCAAATTTTGATTTCGAGTTTTTTCCGACATGACCTCGAACGAAATTTACAATCACATTAACTTTTTTCACTGTTTGCACTTCACAGATCACACTAACTACACGGTAATATAATAAGCTCTTATTTTATCACTTTATAGTAACAATACTTTGTTTCTAAACACTAGAATTACGCCACAATAACTAAATAACAAAACAAAAACCGGCCGCCATTGCCGCACGTCGGCACTGCCCGCGAACCACATTTTTATTTTTTATTGCGTTTCATTTTTCCCAAACCACACTCCAAAAAATTAAGTGACATCCCAACAGTACACTAAGTCTATAAAAAATATAAAACGTGAGGTAGAACGAAACGCGCCTGCACAACCGCCCAACCAATGGCGGCACTATGCTTAAGGGTCCGACGTAGGACCCACAGACTCTCTACGTATGAAAAATGTTTGGGTCCGACGTCGGACCCACAGACATGGGACGGGGATGGGATTATTATTTGGTTATAAGGGCTTGTCAGTTACTCTGGTTCTTCTGCGGATCTCTTCATTTCTGATTCGATCTCGCAGGGAGACTCCGAGCATAGCCCTCTTCGTTGCTAAATTGAAGTGGCAGTGGGCGGGGCATATTGCTCGCAGAACCGATGGCCGATCGGGCCGAAAAGTTCTCGAGTGGTGACCGCGTGAGGGCAGCGCAGGACCGGTCGTTATGGCGATCCTTGGGGGAGGCCTATGTCCAGCAGTGGACGTCCGTCGGCTGAGATGATGATGATGATGATGCAACAGCTATTTTTTTTCGCAAGGGCTTGGTCAATGATCGATAGCTACTGCGACCTGGATAGATCTATTGTAGCTGTCACCCTAGAGGTCATTTCCTAGGCCCACGGACTTCATGAACCGTGTTATGCTTTTGGAAGGGAGGTCCCTAATTTCAGTAGGTGTTATTATGTATCCACCTAGATGGCGACTCCTGCCGTGAATGAGCTCTTCGCATTCGCAGAAGAGGTGCATGGGCGTTTCCTCTGCCTCACAGCAAAATCTGCAAGTGGGTGTATCTACAAGCCCCATCCTGTGCAGGTGCTTGTTTGTCCTTAATATACTGAAATTTTTGTACATCGAACATGATCACAATCATCATCATCGAAGGATTTTCCATCCTTTACAGATTGTTTCAGCAGTGCTGTAGAATAAGCGCTAACACCAACAAAATTATACGCCAGTGGATGACGACAGAATTGTTGCAGCATTATGTTTTCTGACACTTTTCCCTGCCAGATGTGCGAACCAAGGGTTCGTCATAAGAAGTGCGATCAACTATTGTTTTCTTTTTTCACCATGCTTTATATTCTGCGAATCCCTCCCAATTTGCGTGACCAGAAAACTTTCGATTGGAAATTTAACCTCTTTCGATTTTAAAGCAAAACAAATAAATGGACTTGAGTTCACGTATGTTTGAACAGTCAAAGGAAACTAGCATAAAGAAACAGCAATTACAGATACATGAAATTTGTGTTGAAAGCTCTCTACGATTCCGAGAACTGTAATTAGATTCGAAACTACTCGATTTTCAACGCACATCTCATTTCAGGATAAAGACAAACAAATTTGGAATTTCAAACAGACAAATAAAACTGAGACATGTATGAATTTGCGTTCATATCAAAACCACTAGTATACAGGGTGAAATTGATATCATCCTTTTTAACTAAGAGTCTGTTTGCTCTCATAGCAAATGTTGTTCAGTTGGATGGGTAGACTCTTAGTTTAAAAGGATGCTAATGATATGAATTTCACTCTGTATATATTTTTTTATTAATAATTTGATTGACTTTTACTGTGACTAGCACTGCATTTCTGACAATTTTAAGTTGTTTCTATATACTATCACAATCTCAAAGAACACAGTGTAGAAGAGATGGTGGAGAACGTGAATGAAAGAACCGCTCGCGGCAAAACTTGCAATATGAGTCAATCTTCTTACCGTGTGGGCAGAGACCTGGTGTCAGAGTTTTTTCAGACCACCTTACGGCCTCTGAAGTGTTTTTTATGTAACGACTACTACCACCAGAGATAGTAGCCGGGACCAATGAGTCAATTAAAACATTTTATTATTTTGGGCTCTGTAGTAACAAGGTTAGAATAGCAGCGTCAATAGCTTGTAGGGTCTCAACTTATACCATTTAAATAGTGACCTGCCTTACGTTAGCATTCTTTTCTCCAAGGTACAAGATCAAATGATCACGTACATGTGCATACAATTTTATACCTTATCAATAAACTTGACAGCTTATAATTGCGGAACAACTAGTCTAGTTTGGGGTTCACACGAGACTATTTGTCATTATTTTTGTGATTCAAAATTAGACTATAAAGTAACGGAATAAAATCCAAAGTTGCGTACCTCGTCCCCCCTCAAAAAGTGACAAAAAAGTTTGTTAGTAGAATTAGACGCGTAACTTCTCCATATTTAAATGGTCTTAATGCTCATCAGAGTTAATCCTCCATTAAATCTCTTGCAAGCTTAAACTACGTCAACAAGACAAAAAGATACAGCAAAATATTTAATGGAGGAATAACTTTAATGAGCGTTTCTGCAACTGAGCGTAAGGGTCCCAAGCAAAGAAATTTAACCTAAAGAGGTTCAATTTCTTTGGTCCCAAACCTCACTACTCCACAATGCAAACAATAGGTATAGCCCAGTCATTTTACGGAGTTTTGTTAGGCGGGGTAGGAAGTAATTATTAATTGGACTTTTAAACTGTAACCGACACCATTTAGTGACAAAAAGACTATCTTAAAACATATTTTAAAAAAAATTCGCTACGCAACATAGAAATCAAAATTGTGTGCCTCAGAAGGCTTTTAAATTAATAATAATTATACCAATGCACTAATTTGACTTAGATTTAACAATATAAATTATTTTGAGCAATAAAATAGGCATTAACATTTAAAAAATGAGCTATTTATTAGAAAATACGAATGTATTTTTCAAAAACTTCTAAGTAGACAAAAATATTTACACCAAGTGTGAAGTATGTATAATGGTAAAGCCTTAAATATTTGCAAAAAAAAAATTACCATCAGGTTTTTTATAACGAGATAATAGCTAAATTTTATTTTCGTACATTTCGAGGCTCAAAATGGCTCTTCAATATTATACCGAAAAAAAATCAATTATTAATTAGTCCCAGCTCAAACCTACATACTGAGGTCCTATATCGGTAAAAAGTTATTCATCCATACATCAAGGAGGAAACGGTGAAAACGGTAAGGTAAATACATAGCTTAATTATTTCAATACAGTCACTGGGTACAAAAACAAAATAAAAGGGAGTTTATATATTTATTTTCTTAAAGTAAATATCGTTGCTCTAAAAATAAACTTCTTTGAGTCATTCCCTTTGATCTTAGAAGTTTATTCTAAGAGCGTCTTGGTGACAGCTTACCATCCAAATAAAGAAATCCGACGTCTTTCTAATTGGGTACTCTTTGGAGTTACTTTGTTGGATGACATGTAGTTATTTATTTTCATGTTGCTCTCGTTTGTAATGCTTTTAATTTCTCTTGATGCATATTAGCTACATTATTTTTATGAAGATCAGAGATATAGTTACTACCTACGCCACCACAGTGTAAGGAAGAGTATAGAGGGTGTAAGAATTACTTCCGAAAACTTAAAAGGGTGAAAGTCCTCATCAATATTAAGAACATTTACTAGTTAAAGATGAAATCACAAAAAAAAAATCTGCTGTTATACATTGGAATAACCAATTTTATTATCGCTGTGTATTTATTGGTCACATAGCTGTAGTAAACGTTGTTCAGTTTGATGGCTTGAAGCACCCCCTAATGTATAGAATACATTTTAGTTTACACCCTGTATAGAAGGTGTTACAAAAGTTAAAATAATCATTTAAAACTTTTAAAGGGGTTGTTTAGACTATCAAACTGAACAATTTTCACTATGGGATCATCGGCTATCGGTTCTGTGAGCAATATGTCCCCGCCCATTGTCACTTTAGTTTAGCAATTCTTTGGGCTATGTCTGCAACTCTGGTTCGTCTGTGGATCTCTTCATTTCTGATTCAATTTTGCAAGGAAACTGCAAAATTGACATTGACAGAGCCGATTTTGATGAAATGCCACAATAAACAAAATACTGTCAAGTTAAACCTTAATTTACTTTTTTACTGACCCTTAATTTTCTCAATGGTTCCCAATAACACATAAATAGATAAAACAAACAGAAATATAATGTCATCTTGATACCTTATACGGTTAAAAATGTATGAATTATGTAAAAGTAATAAAACGACAATAAATATTAGATTCATAACGTAGTTATCTGGAGCATGGAGCGCGTATCTCACGATCTCTATTTATACACGGTGTAATAATTAGTTATGTGCATATCATTATCGTCGACGGGGCGCGAGCGAACTGTTGAGTTGATGGTACACTTGGAGCAATCGCAATTGATGTAATGAAAAAAAAAGAAGAAAAATAAAGTTTTCTTTCTTGTCCACGTCTTGCATAAATTGACAACCGCGTAAATAGAAAAGAACGTTAAAATTATAATTGCGTTGCACGTTGCACCACATACTTTTGTTTAGTAAAAGCAAAAGCCGCATCAAAATCTTTACATTTTTGCTTGACTTCCCAATTAGCGAATCTTTTCCAAATTTTCAGGGTAGGTCCAGAATAACAAACTGAACAACTTTTGCTATAAGAGCAAACTGGAAATCGCAAAAAAATTTACTGTTTCAGGCAATTATGTCAGTAGGCATACCAGTTTATTATGGCACAACTGATTAGTTTGTCAAATTCAGGTTTGCTTCTATAGTTTGTTGTTGTTGTTTATTTTATATAAAAGTTGTTTATTTATATGTTTTGAACCACCCCTAAAAATTTAGAATGCGATTAAAAAAACACCCAATATAACCTGTACAAGTAGGCTTGTAGTACATACTTTTTGACATTCTTTCGTATCGTCATCTTGCTCCATGAGTTTCGATGTTTTTGTCTGATTGAGATAAGCTTCCTTTATAGAATATCTCAACCAAACCCAACTCTTCCCACGTGACTTCCACTGAACGCAGCTCATTTTTGTTTCGTAACATTCAAGAGGTACATACTCCCATTGTACACACGGCGACACATCAAGCTATACGAAACCAATATAAGCTGTTCGCGTGACGGTATACATTACTCGTCCTACGCACGGCCAGCTTATTTTGGTTATGTATAGCTTGATGTGTCACCGTGTGTACTACAGGCACTACCCGTAGCTCATACGTCGTCTGCTCGACTTATTTGAATAATCGACGCTCTGTATGGATGTAATTGTTTCTGGTCGGATGCTCGCGGGCGGAACGTCGCAACTTATCTCGTTTGCGTCGCACGCTGATGAAGGGTTAGAATCTGCGATTTGATGGGACATGTTAAGGTGGTTGCAGAGGGGTCAATTTTATACAAAACTTTGACGCACATTACGCGTAGATGGTATAAGTAACTTTGTATATATGGAAAAATAGTTTAGAAAATCTAGATGCCGCGTCACAAATAACATTTGCAATTTATAAAATAATTAGTATAATAATAATAATAGTAACATAATTTAAGTATAATTAGTTTATTAATAATTTATAATATAATTACGAAGATATAAAGTTTTTATCTTTATATCTTCGTAATTATTTTAAAAATTGCAAAAGTTATTTGTGACGCGGCAATTAGATTTTCTAAACTATTTTTCCATAAATAAAATATTACTTTTATTAATTTCGTCTACGCGTATAGTGCGTCAAACTTTTGTATGGACTGAAACCACCTTAAGTGAAAAAACTGGTTAAACAAAACACAACCAAAGATTAGGAAATTCAATTTAGCGGCAAACAAATAAATACAGAATCTTGACCTGGTGGCTCGGACCCTGAAAAAAAGACGGACATAATGTCACACTAAAAAGAGGTGAAGCATGCAAGGTGCTACAATTTCGTCTGATCTACAAGGGACCTACACTCACACAGACGCATCAGTTCTAGGCGCAGGTCCGACAACCCGCCGCCATTATGTACCGCGCCACAGGGCGACAGCACGCACACTCATATATAAATGGGTGCTTTCACTTTTGATTAGACGAGATTCCGTCCGTCTTTTTTTCAGGTCCGTGCCTGGTGGGATGACTTTCAGACCGACGACCTGAGACAGGTTGCGGTGAGCGACTGTATGACGAAAACCGAGGGTAGATTTTTATTGCGCACCTTGGAAGATGCCTATGTTCAGCAGTGGACGATAACGGGGTCAGTGTCATGATATAAGATTAATTGATCATGTGCATTAACATTCAATTTTATACCTTATCACTAAACGAGACAGCCTATAATTGCGAAACAATAATTTCGAACTCAGGACGTTTGGTGTTTACACGAGACTTCTTTTCATGATTTTTATCGTTCAAAATTATAAATTTTGTTCCTATAATTACACGCGTAACTAGTCCCTATATAAGTAGTCAAAGGGTACCTTACATATAGCTGATGATGATGACAATGATGATTATGAAGGTATCTTGAACACAGATATACCACGCAATTTACAATGTTTTTAATCCTCTTACAAGGTGTAATAAAACATCCTTTTAAACCATCAAACTGACCAACTTTCACTGAGACAAGGTCGAAAAAAATTTGAAATAATTTTCTGTCCAATACATTTTGTATGAAACAGTTGATTTTTTTGTCAAAGTTGGCTCCATATTGAAAATTTATCAGTTTGATCGGTCTAAACCATCCCTTTACGTGGTACACAGGGTGTTTTGTTACACCCTGAATAAAATATTAACATAGTTCTATGTATATACAATAACGTAAGGAACGCATATGCATAATGCTCACGACTATAATCCCCGAGGGGGTAGTCAGAGATATTCTGAAACTTCAGAACATCCACGGTTCACGTAAGGAACGACCGCTTTTTAGACAATTGCAATTTAAAATCGTAGTACTTCAGGTTCGTGATTGTAGCATTTTCATTCACCATCGAATCGCGGTAACGAAATGGAAATCGAGATAAAAACGTACAAAAGTGGCAATAAAAGGGCAATGGCGCTTGAAAAAGTTTCTTAACAACGTGTCGCGATTTACAGCGGGCGTCGAACAAAGGCATTATGTGCCTGCGATCGCAGTTCGAACTGTTCGCTTCTGTTTTGTAAAAGCCGCTTTACATTATGCTATCGCATCATGATCGCATGCAATCTTTAGTACATCGCTGCGTAAGCGTGCTATGTTTCAAGTTTATATTAAAATAACCGGTTGATGTAGATCAAATTCGATGCCTTCAGTTAGGGCTGATTGTAATGCCATATTTAAAGCTTTTTATACAGGGTGTAAAATTAAATGGGACAGTTACTTGAAGGAGTGCTTCAGACCATAAAAACTGAACAACTTTTACTATGGCACCAATACTGAAATAACGAAAAAAATACTAGTAACTGTCCCATACGTATAGAGAAAAAACTTTGTCGTTCGATGGATGTTCATACTGTGGTCATTTGTTTTGTAATTGCTGCGTCGGCCTGACGTAATGCGCTGTGATTGGGTGCGAGTTTGAATTGACGGTTCCATTTACGAATCCGACGGCATGGTGAGGTCCGTTTCAATTTCAAAGACGAAGATTGCAATGAAATTACTATAACACTAGTTGGTACTATCCGGCTTTCACTACAGTTATTTCTAACAGCTTAGATGAGAGAACCGGCCTCAGGATTGCGATGCTCTGGAAAAAGAAAACCCAAAATGATGAAACAGGTATAGCAGCCTTTTGCCTACAAAATACTGCACAAGAAACTTTTACTATTTATAAATCACCTTACATACGACACCCAAAAAATTATCATTAACATCATCAGCCTATGTATGTCTCACTGCAGGGCACTGGCCCACCTTCAAGGCGAGAATAGTGGGCGTCAGTCCACCACGCGAGCCCAAAGTGGATTGGTAGAGTTCACATACACAACGGAATTTCTTCTTCAGCGAATGCAGGTTTCCTTACGATGTTCTCCTGCGAGCTGCTTTTGAGAGCATTCGGTAATTACGTAAGTAGGTAGAAACTTAAATGCGTTACATCATATTTTTAATGAGCTCACTGGGTACTCTTCTCACTCCCACTTCCACCACAATTTAACACTCTTGGGTTACAGTCACACACCATTAATAATTAGTAACTTTAATCGACTATAAACTGGTTTTCCTAGAAACAAACAGGCTTTCGCTTTCCTACGATGGGAACCCCTGGTGGAAGTCGGTACTCATAAATTCTTTCTGCATTCATCCAAAGTGTACTACTTATTAGGTTTAAAATTACTTTAAGATTTTTATGTAACCATTTTTTTATATCTTTATTTAAATACATTATTTTCATTTTCATTTTTCACATTAGAGGTGCTTCAGACCATCAAACTGAACAACTTTCATTACGTATTATGAATTTATCAACATTGAAAACTCGACAAAAATCAAATGTTCTTCTTTTCTTTCTTTGGGTCGAGTCACAATTTTAGCTTTCTATGGAACAGCAGATTTTTTACGCAATTTTAATGTTGGTTCAGTATGATGCTCTAAAACACCCGCTACAGTATGTATTGCAGCATACGCTGTCATATTTTCAATTATTTATTTAAAGATGGCGAGTAAACTTGCCTGGCGTGCAAGAGGCGATGGTTCGATTCGTACCAATGATTGTTTCGGAATTTATGTATAATTTGTAACACCACTGGCTTTTTGGTGAAGGAAAACATCGAGAGGAAACCTGCGAGAGGAAACATTTAGAAGCGTGTATTGTACCCACAGTCCATTACAAGTGGCGACGGGCTCACTCCCCGTCACACTGGACAGAGTTTCGGTACTTCTAGTGAAACGTGGATGATCTGAGGCTTGGATAAGTTATATCAAGATTGACAGTCGACGCCGACGCTACAAAAACGTAGAAAAAAATTGTAACCAGTATTGGCGTCTAAACCTTATCCATATACACGTACACAGACATAATTAGTATGGCGCCTCACGCACACCAACCTTAGAAAGTTGGCCCCTTTTGTTTTATACGGTAGAAGCATGAGGCTCTTTCTAGACATATACTTTTTCTAAGATCTGAGGTTTCAGAATATCTCTGACTGCCCTCTCGGGGAATACAGATAGATAAACAACAAAATATAGTCGTGAGCATATGATTATAAGTATTAAAAGGTATTTCTATTCAAACTCGAAACAACTTTAACAACTGAATAGTTACAAAACTATATTTTGCTTGCTCAAGCGCTTACGGGGCTGCGGAAAGCTGTAAGGGGCGAGAGAGGGTGTCGAAATAAAATGAACAACAAACACTGATTGAGTATTCGCGTGTCACAATACTTTCGTATCGATACTTGCGAGTCGCGAGTCGTTACTCATGGCCGTATTGCACACCGACACGTGAACAAATCGATTATTTGCTTGCATTACTACATAGTGTCCCAAATTAAACGCTGAGCAAACGAAGGATATTTTATTCGCCGGTCACAAATTGTCTGTGAAAATAGACAGTTGGGAATCCTAGGAGGTCACATTGCGTATCACAACTGAATGCTCTAGGCAATAACAATCAGCTTGTGCTACAATGGGTGCCAGGACACTCAGACATAGAAGGGAACGAAAGGGCGGACGAGTTGGCCAGAAGAGGCACAGAAAACCACTTCATAGGCCCCGAACCCTTTCTTGGAATACCTGGCAGTATAACACGCGATTTTTTGAATAAGGTCAGCTTTGGAGAGGCAATAAAGCTTTGGTGCAACACCCCAGGCATGGGCCACTTCAAAGCACTTATCAAAGGCTACAATCGCAAACCTGCGAACGGTCTCCTTGCCCTCAGCAAAGATCAAATGTGTACAATAGCAAGGTCACTCACAGGCCACTGCAAATTAAATAAGCACATGCACACACTGAAACTAAGTGACACCACCGGCTGCAGATTCTGCAAGGAGGAGATGAAAACTCCTCTGCACCTCTGATGTACAAACGTAGTATTCATCTAGGTAGGCAGGTTTTGACACCAGATGAGATACAAACTATCCCTATCAAGAATCTACTGCGTTTTCTGGCCGGAGTGGGGATTGGTAAGGAACTTTAAAAAATGGTGTTCACAAAGGACCAGCGATGGTCTACGTGGCACAGGTTCAACAAGCCTGTCAAGGCCCAAAACCCCCCCTAATAATAATAATAGGAGGTCACGCAAATGGCGGACAAAATGTATGTCGTCTGCACAGGTCCACGCCTCCGTCACTCGGCCGTAGGTACCAAGATAAGTTCTAAACTTTGGCGCATCGAAAACGATGCCCTTGCTTGATTTCTGCCACTCGCTCCAGACGTCGCCGTCGCATACGTTGCACGTTGTACGAAGTAATATTAACTCTGTTGCAAGCTTCACTATGTACTTTTTTACTGTACCATCTTGCAGTTAGGGAATTAAAAACGTGGGTATTTATTGTTTTCTAAGGAAGTGATGTCATCAATTCCTTAGAAGTAAGTAGAAACCAAGTTAGATCAACAGCCGTAGTATGATGCGTGCGATAAGGCCATATCACGCCTTTTATCTCGGTCGTTGGCTCGCAAATAGAAAGAGAGCTAAGGCGCGACAGCCGTAGCATGGCAGCATAATAGCTATATCAAGCTGCCATGTAACGGCCGCAGATTAGCAGAGTGAGAAATCGCGCATTAATAGTAAGGGGTTTCATCAGTGTGGGCGGATGTTGGCTGATTTGTTAGATGTTGTTTACCCTTGACGCAAAAAGAGGGGTGTTATAAGTTTGACGCCCATGTCCGTCTGTTTCTCTGTGACATCATAGCTCTCAAACGGGTAGTCCTATTTGGACGAAGTGTTTTGAAATAAAAAAGCATTTTTTTTTTTTTCAAATTTAATATGTTTACCAATTACATTCTATACAAGGAGGACTTCGCATCAGTGCGCTTTTAACGGGACCACTAAGTTATGCCCAGTTGTTTTACATTACTGCTTTGTAACCGAAAACATTTGAAAGATTTAAAAGGACTGGAATGTCAGCGGCAATGTATGACAGCTAGGCATAACTGATGCATACAAAAAAGTGACATTAGAGAAATTTGCCATGTTTAGTCTTTGTTATTGTATGACATAATGACTCTATGGTTATAAAAGAAGTCAGAAGGATACTCCTAGTTCGTCCAGATACCAGTCTCTCACAAAGGTTTAAAAAACCATTCTATCCTATCCTAATGTGTCGCATTTGTTTAACATTTGTGAAGAGAGAAAATAAATACTTTGTCATTTTCATTTTTATTTCAAAAACTCATTGGGTTATACGATTACATCTCTATGTAAGAATATGGTAAGAATGATTAGAAATAATTCAAAAACTAAACTCGTCAAGTAATCTGTACATAATTATGTTACCTAAATAATACAAATGGCGCGAGTGTGCCATTTTTGGAAGCTATTTATAATCATATTCCAACTGACATTAAAATAAGTCACCGCCCAGAATCTTGGCAACGACCCTAAATATCTTTATAAGTACAATAGGCATAGACTCACGGCCATTTTCCTTTTAGAGGTAATCAGAAAACTAATTACAGAGATTATAACTATTGGTATTGATATTGGTTAAGCGGGCTATTTCTATGGGACCAATATACAGGGTGTTAGGGTAAACAGTTACATTACTTCAAGGGGTGATTGTAGTCATGATACTAAATAATTTTCCCTAAGAAATCAATAGCAAATTCGAAACAGAAAAAGACTTTTCATACAAACGTTCGATCAGCTGATTGATTGCATTTAGTATGGATAGTCGAGAATTCTTTTTGCAATTTTCCTATAGGTTTTTTTGGGAAAGTTGTTCAGTATCATGGGTACAATCACCGCTAAAAGGTGTGCAATTGTTTACCTTAACACCTTGCAGAAATCATGAAAACAATCTGAAATTCCATACAGAACTGCAAAATCTAACGCCCAACCGACACGAGTAACAATCGCAAACTCACAAAACACGACAACAGGTAACAATATCTATGCGTTGGCACCGTAATCAACGTCCCCGCCGGCGGGGACAGCCGAGACCTCTGCCCACTCCTTTCACTTCTTGTGGTCCCTCCAATAGTCTGCAGTAAAAAGCAGTAGTTGCTCCCTGAGCAGAGCTGTAATAGTCATCTCCAAAAAAAGAACAAACAAAATCTAACTCGATTCAAAATAAGTATGAGACTGCAATTTTTTTCGCGATTTCTATTTTGGTACATTAGTGGCAGTAGTTCAGTTTAATAGTGTGATCAAATAATTAAATATTTGTATGTCTGTGGATATAAGCTAGAGTCACTTTTTATGTTTCCCCTTTTAATATACCTGGTTTCACTTTCTGCTTTCATCCTCTTAAAATATATTAAACAATTTTTGAAGGAACAGGGTCCTTACCTTTTATGAAACACCCACACGAAGCCACACGCCAAAAAACCTTGTTAATTTCCCCAACATGTCTCAAGAAGCATGAAAGCTTAATGAGATGGGATACCTTCCCACGCATGTGCTCGCACTCATTAGACAGAAGAGCAAATATTCAATTTCTGAACAAACACTCAACGATCAACATCCCGTGTTTGTTACCTACACGTAAAAGGAAATCTGATTAATATTACCGTAACATGCTTAGACGTGATTAATTTCAATTAGCGCTTTTAATTTTTAGGATTCCGCAGCTAAAGGGAGTCAAACGTCGGATATTTCTTTTTCCTACTCCTCTTATCTTCTTTGATTAATTAATTGCGGGTTCCAAGACAGATTAGAGTCATCCCCCGGGCTCGCTGGACTTCATTGTCTAGTGCTTGGATAATTTATATGTCAAGATAGACAGTCGAAGCTACGAACGCGTAGAAAAAAATTGCAACCAGTACTGGCCTCTAAACTCTATCCATATACACGCACACATATATAATTTGTAAGACGCCTCACGCACACCAACTGAAGAAAGTTGACCCCTTTTGCTTTATACGGTAGAAACGTGAGGCTCCTTCTAGACATATACTTTTTCTAAGGTCTAGTGTTGTGAATGGTCGCCGCTGTTGATCCTGTAGCCTTAGTACTCGAGATATAAAGGCTTGAAGTAGATAATATTATATTCATTAGGTTTAACTTCAAGCTTTAATATGCCCGTTCCAGCTAAATTTAAAGATATACTTACGGTAACAAGTTTTGTTTGTACTAAACTTTATAGCTTAATTGATGGCCGCCCTAAACAATAGGCGAAAAGAAAAATGGCGCCATTTTTAGCCATTGGCTTTTGAAAAAGAATCAGTATATTGATGCATGGCTCATTACTACGAGCGTATACGTTTCGATCTCTATAGAGCACTATGTAAACCGATACCCATTAAGAGTCGTTGTTTCAAATCTCCCAGCAATCCTCTGATCAGTCGGCCCATTTGTTCTAAAATGACGTTACTTTGATCCTCCCCCCCTCATTAGTTCCGCTGCATCCCCCCTCTCCCCCCTCCACTGCCAGATGCTCAAATGTACCTGACAAACGGCACGATAGACGTTGACAGATACATTGCTTTGAAATAGTGTTGCCGAACTTTCGATAGATTTCTATCGATAGGCTTATGTAGTATTAACTTATTTTGAAGGTCAACTATCTTGAAGCCTAGGTATCGGGACTGTAACTCGTTTTCAAGATCAACTACTATCAATAGTTTTCCTTGAATTACTTCTTTCGATTATATTATCAAAAAAAAGGCTAATCGCTAGCATTGCACAGTGTATTAAAAATTATAAACCCCTTTTTTTCCCATGTACTTTACATTGAAGAAATCAACAGCACAAGAGTAAAATTCCAGTTTTGATCAGAATGCTAGTTTTTTGTAAATAGACAAATGTCAAAGTTAGCACATTTCCGGCGATCATGAAAAATGGGAAAGATATAGTTATAAAAAACAATTGAAATATTTTCGATTTTTTTAAATACTAAGATAAAACATAACTTCTTACATAATTTTTTGAAAATTTTCTGCGTCTAGGTAGCGATATATGACTAAATTTTCACATTTTTCTTACGATCTTTTTTATTCAGTCGTAAGAGTCATCCACCGTATTGAACTGACATTTCAAACTGAACGATTTTGTATGCTTTATCTGTATATATTTTTGTATCTCCTTTATTAACACAATATAAATCAAAGTCCAACTCCACGTTATTTAGGGGTTTTCGGTAATATTCAATTTTATAACCGCTTATTATCAGTAATTTAATCAATCAATCAATCAATTATACTTTATTTTACACCAAAAAACATAGAATACAAACATCAAACAAACAGGACATACAAAAGGTACAAAAACAGGCGGTCTTATCGCTAAAATGCAATTTCTTCCAGAAAACCTAAGGGTAGAGGAAATGGTGAAAGAAGATTGGTAGGCGAAGTAGATCACAGTAACAAAATAAACATAACATACACAAATAAAGTAATACAAATACAAACATACAGTATTATAAAATAGCAGCAAATATAATTAATTTAACAGTTAATAAAATGATATAATTTTTATACATGCGGTATTATGTAGTCTTACATATCAATAATGATCATAATTCTTATTAGGTATACTTATAACTACTATCGATAGTCGATATAGATATTCGAGTATCAAGTGACAACACTACTTCGAGGGATTGCATTTGAAGTCCAAAATAGCTTCTCAGAATTCATTGTCACGATTAAGTAGACGACTGACTTATGGTCTATTTATAACGTTTGTTTACGATTTAGATGTTTAATGTTCGAGTCCTGGAGATTTAATTTCTTTCGCGTAATGATCCTTTGATATTGGGTAGTTAAAAAGTTATTACTTTCTTTGTATCACAAGCATCAAAAGTAACACTTTGGCAACAGCTGCCTACGTAACTCCCAAAAAAAAATTTCCCAACCTGTAATTAGGCCTTTCGTTCTTGTACGTAATCGAAAGAAATGTCATGTTTTATTATATAACTAGCGACCTGCCACGGCTTCGCACGGGTGCAATGCTGATGTATAAACCTTAACAATCGAATATGTATACAAAACCAAAAAATCGCCCAGTATATGCTGATGATGATGATGATGATGCATACGCCAAAGATTCTGATCACACAGAAAGAAAAAACAGTCGTGAAAATATGTACAAACGTACGATCCAGAAACATCCTATACAGTCATGTCAGTAACTCAATCCTTTATTACCTTTGAAGTATCTATCGACCGTAGGTATCTTGATATCTTCCCGGGTTTTAATAATTGGCCCCGTCAGTCCCAGTCCCGGGCATAACTCACGGGACTGCGAGCCCGGGACTCGTGTACCTCTCAAAACCCTATATATTATAACGTGGAGGGTGCATATTTTACGTTTCCTATGACGAAAAGAACCACTTTTTACAATGTTTTTTTTTCGCATAATTTTTTTTGTTGAACAAACCCGCCCGTGACAGTTAGGCGTAATTTAATTTTTTGTCGCGTTTTCGAGCAAATGTAGCTTTTTTCTGTCGAGCTAAATGAGTTTTGTGCAAATGCGGGACAATGCCGTTGCGTTGTAAGTCGAATACTTGGAATTTTGCTGGAAAATCTTTTCACAATAGATAGCGGCATTGTCGAGCTTCTGTTGGGCGATTGTGCTTCGTAAATCTATCGGATTGGTTGTAATTGAAGTGACAATAGCGTAATGGTTTGGACATTGGATTGTGAATAGAATGGACGTTCTCTGAGAAGTTTAAACTAGGTTTATTGACATGGACGAAGAAACAAGTACGGTTTTAAATAACAACTGGCAGTTTTCATAACGTTTTTGTTTGTGGCTACGTATTATACGTCTTTATGCATTTTATTTGAATGGGTAGGTGCAAGAATTAGAGAGCAATTGTGGTGCGACATATAGACAGACAGAATGCACGAATCTATTGGGACCTGCCTTAGATGTCAACACCTACAAGTTATAGCAAAGAATCCAACAGATGGCAATACCGTTGCTCTCGGAAATAAGCTCTGCTCCATACAAAAAAAATACAATAATATTTATTTTCAATGAGCACTTATTTTACGTTTAAAATTAGTTCACAATAATCTGGGTATAGGCTTGCATATTGACAACCTTAGAAAAATTTCACGCTCTCCTAGGTGACAACTCATTTACAAGACAACGTTCACCGTTAAAACTTAACTCGTAACCTACTGCCAGTAAGGTTCATAATGGAATGCAATACATAAATCGCGCAAGAGAAATAATCACATGTTTATGTAACAGTCTAAACTCATAACTGGTCTAAACCACTTTTGACTGCAAATTAGTCAAAAGTTGTTTTGACCGGTCATGAGTTTTTAGACCCCAGATCTAAATCTGTTGGTTAGGTAAGCGAGGTGCGAAGCGATAAGCATGTCAGGTTTGTTGCGACCACACCGCAAGAGGCGAGTGAGCGCAGTGAGCGTGCCGCGGCAGCGGCCGGTGAGTGCCAGAACTGGACTGCTACTGTTTCCTAGTCCACTTGAAAATATAATTTTGACTAACGGCATTGGTCAAAACCCCTGGGGAAGCGCGTAATTTCTCTATGGTAAAACCACTGATGACTGATTTTATGCAGTCAAAATTACTTTTGACCGGTTATGAGTTTTGACTGTAATATTATACAAGGTCCGACTCCAACTAAGAACTGTTGGACCACGGCCGATCCCCAGGCTTCATACCTAGCCTGGCGGAAGATCTTCGCTTTTCAATTAAGGAACATTCCCTGTCGCACCTCCATATAACTATAACGGTTTCCTGTTTGCCTACGGAACCTTAAAAAGACCTTTGCTCCCTCCGCAAGGAATATTGGAGTTATTTGATTGATTGAACTGATCTTTTCAATGTGTTTATACTCGTAGCTCGTCCTAGAATCTAGAATCTAGGATTTAGGGCCTAAATAACGAAAATTTTGTCTCTACGACCATACAAATCTCAAATAACTTCTCACCAAATTCCTCCACTAGCCTTTTCTAACGTTTAAGATATATAAGTGACATTGTGACAAGCGGAACTTTTGATCCTTTCACAAAAAGCCAAGCCTTCCCGTCGAGAGCCGAGCTAGAGTTGCTAAATTATCGATAGTCCGACTATCGATATTTGATCTTGAGAATAATCTTTAATATCGATAGCATCAAAGCAGAAATAACACTTTTAATACACTTGACATTACGGATAAGCATCGGTGTCGTCAATGAAATTGAATAAAATGAAATGAAAATTATTTATTTGTAAGATTTTGGTGATGTTAAGGTGTTAGTTATAACAAAGGCACACAACAATCTGACGTTATGTTTCTGTCAGTAGCAGTTATGTTATCGGTATTGTATTACTCCAAACAGTTGTTAAATTGATCGATTTTTAAACATGTTACAGCCATGTTGTGCTATTTCGAATGAAATAAAAGATTGACAATTTTGTCTCGGGCGGGACTTGAACCCGCACTTTTCCAAACCGGGGAACTGCGTTATCCAATTTCGCCACCGAGCCCACTACCCAGAGAACGAAATTTTCAATCTGTCGCGTCTTAAGGGGACGTGAGCGCCATCAGTTGTTAAATTGATCGATATTATTGCAATATAATTATGTCATCTATCAGTATTGCAAAAATCTACTATCTGTACAATGGTCAGGAGCAATTACTAAAGATATTGGAGTCGCTATTAATGTTCGATACTATCGATAGTATAGCTGGATATCGATAGTATTTCCAATTATTGACCTATCGATACTGTCGATTGTAAATACAATGGTTAGGAGCAGTACTATCGATAGAATCGATATTATAAATCATACTTAATCAATAGAAATACTACCGATAGTTTTGTTGGGTATCGATACTATAGTGTCGATTAAATACAAAATGATCAAAAGCAATACTATTGACAGTATCGATTGTGTGTTTTGATAGTTTCGCTAGTACTGCCACTTACTGAGTTATCGATAGTATCGATACTTTTGTTGTCATATTAACAATATATATTTTATCGATAGGCTATAAATCATCAACTCTATCCGAGGGCCGCACTTAAGTCTGATCCACTCCGAGTTATGATTAATGTTCCCTCGATGTATCAATAGCTCGTGTGAGGAGGATCGATCTGGATTAGCCCTTACGATGTGACGAGCCTATTTTACGTGAAAAGGTTTTTTGTAAAATATTTTTTTGAAGTTGTGTCCTTGAAGAAATGTTGCAACTTCCATATTCCATTCTATTGTTAAAAAATTGGCTGTCATCTTGTTTTCGGTCTAGTTTATGTAGCAAAAGTGCTTGACGTTGTACGGTAAATGTATTTTGGTGACTTCAAGCATTGTTTTTAGAAATGAATACTATCTTGAGCCACCACTGGAGCTTCGTTGTAGGATCGGGAGGGCAACTAATAATTGATACGCGAACGCGACTACCCAATAGCAGACATACAACGCAACTCCTGCAACTTCCAATGTTCTTTTTATGCTTTAGTTTGACCAAGTTTGTTCGCAATGAGAATAGCCTGAAGAGCGTAAGGTGGCTAGCCTTTCTGCTTATAACACCACTGCAATTTTGATTGAGTAGAATAACATACGTGTCAGTGAGCAAAACAAAAGAAAGGGTGGTTCAAAGAAACAGCCAAAAATCATTCACAGCATGCGACCTGCACTTGTAAATCGTCACTGCAGCGTTAACTACAGCACTGTTATTTCTACCAGAGCCTAACTGACACACGAGAGTGATGATAATTGTGGATGGACATAGTAATTTTTGTGACATACTTCGTCCCAATGCTGGGCAGAGTTCTCCCATAAATTCTTCCACATATCTCTATCCGATGCGGCATCCCACCGTTCGTTGCAATAGGCATCCAGCTCATTGCGCCACCTTATCCGGGGTCTGCCTCGACCTCGACTATCCATCATTAGGCACCCATTGCGTGTGGATTGATTCCCACCGCTCGGTGTACCTTCGGCAAACATGCCCAGCCCAGTCCCAGTTTAGTTTCGCAGATTTCTTACTTACGTCAGCTATTTGAGTTTTGGAGCGCAGTGTTGTGTTCCGGATACGGTCTGACCTAGTATACTACGCTCCATAGCTCTCTGACAAACCTGCAGTTTGGACTTTTGAACCTTCGTTAATGACCAGGTAACGATGGGCAGAATACACACATGTCGATAAGTCATGTTGCTCTTGAGTAAGAGAGGAAGGTCATCCTTTATTAGTTCCTTCATGTACCAATAGCTCTTCCATGCTTCAAAAAATGCTTCATGTTTCAAAATGTACCATAATTATTATGTCATGTCATCTTTCACACAATCCGTCCATCTTTTCTTTAGTCGTCCTTGTAATATGACACTCATCTCTTCTCATTACATGCCCATACCACGACAATCGATTACCTTGCAATTTCTCATTCACAGGAGCCTTTATTCAAAATAATATCACATAGACAGCTTTCTGACGTCAATTTACGAAATAAACTAAGTAAACTTAAGTTATGTAAACAGGTAGGTGTGTAGGTGTATTTAAAGGTGTTCCTTTGTAGAGAAGGTGCTGCCTGAAATTCTGTGTTGTATATTACCCTGTGGTACTTTTAGAACAAGTTTAGGCTACGCCATTTCATTTACGCTTATCGGTAGGTGTACAACCGCGTAGGCTTTGACCTTGAATGCATCTGCCTCGCGACATTCACTGCTGCATAGTATATTAGTTATTCTTATTACACAGTCTAAGGTCCTTGGAACTAAAAGCGTCTAACATGATCCCCGTCGGCGTCCATTTCCCCTCGCAGTCCAAGCGGCGCGTCGGAAGCGCCGTGACGTGTTGTGATGTGGACACATTAGCGTCATACGTTTCACACTATATGAGACCGACTCTGTTTGCTGACTGCATAGTACAACAGACAGCCTATAGGATGTCCAAGCACATGACATGATAAATACCCCACAGAGACAAAGCTTTATGAAATATGTATGTATTTATGTATTTGTTGTATTCACTTCCTTTTCACCTATAATTTTGTTTTTTATAACACCGACCCGTTCTTTGTTATATTTCCTCTACCCTAAGGTTGTCTGGAAGAAATCGCTTTTTAGCGATAAGACCGTCTTATTTGTACCATATTCAGTTTATGTTTCCAATTGTGCATTGTATTTTCTTTTGGTGTAAATAAAGTATATTTCATTCATTCATTCATTTCTTTATGTAATCGCGCTACGTGACCCAATGACACTACCAAAAGGCGCAGCGGCGGTGTGTTTCTGTCCTTACACTGATGAGTTTACATATACGCCGCCCGTGGACAAACCGGCTCGACCAGAGGAATATTGGTTTTTAGGTGTACCTGATTCCATATCAGCAATTTTTGGCTTTTTTGACTGTCTGTTTGTTTGTTTGTGTGTTTTTTTGTTTGAACGAGCATCACGCAAAAACTACTGAACCGATTTTGATAATTTTTTTTTTGTTTGATAGCTAATAATCTGACTTAAAATCTGGTATATAATTTGTGCTGATGAAGTTGCAAGTTAACGTTCGTACTCTATAATTAAATTATCCCTTAATTATGTTCTTTCAGGCGCCTGCAAATAGCAATAGTAATCTATACTATTATAAAACTGTAACAGGAAGTTTGTCTGTACATTGAAGATATTAACAAAAAAAAAGTTACGATATGGTTTTTAGATGTCCCTGATTCCATTTCACCAATTCTTGGATTTTTTGTCCGTCTGTTTGTTTGGGTGTTTGTTTGTTTGTTTGTTTGAACGAGTATCACGCAAAAACTACTGAACCGATTTTGATGAAACTTTTTTTGTTTGATAGCTTATGATCTGACTTAAAATCTGGTATATAATTTGTGCGGACGAAGTCGCGGGTTAACGCTCGTACCTTTATAAGTGTGACTACTACACAAAATAGCAAATTGTTCATGTTGACTATATCTCAGAAAGACTACTTTAGATGTTAAGACATCTCACCTGAAATGAAAAAATTCAGCTTACAAGGGTACTGAATTTGGTCGCAACAACCGGAGTGACCATTACTTTCAGCATCATGTAAAAAACTTGTCGATCACTACACCACACCATCTCGCACCCTATTGCATAGTCTACTGTTTGATACAGTACTGCGTCGACGACGCCACTATGCCCAGTGCGTGACCTCGCACAAATATCACTTAGTAATCATTACTGACGATGTTTGTGTTGTCCACTAATATTTTAGTATTGTTTACTGTAGGTACTACATCGCACAAGCTGTCAAAGAATGAAGGTTTAAATAGGTAACTCGCCTTGAATTTTAGGACATCTTAATTGCGTTGCCGCTTATTAGCACTAGGGGGCGCCACATTACGAAATAAATTGAAAAGACGATCAGCCGACACGAGGATCGAACCTTAGCTACCCAGATCGTAAGCCGGGTGTCTAGACCGCTAAACCAACAAGACGGTGATTGATATGGGCGAAATCTCTCACTACAACAGCGCAGCGTGTGAGGTGTAGTACGCTGTCACTCCGATATGAACCCTAGTTCAACATATAGTGCTTCGAAACATAACCGATAGATGGCGGAAGCAGTCTATGGAAAATCAGCGGTCCACTTAGTTTGTAATAAGATAACATAGCATGGGAAGAATGACGGTGCCTACAACTGTCAAGAACATTTAAAACGCTTTTTACCCGACTGTGCGACGCAAAGAAAGGGTAATGTGTTTAACCAACTTAATTTCAAGTCGACATTGGCAAAATCATTGAAGCCACGATGGAGCTATTATTTTAAGCGTAGAATTGAATAAAAATACACAGAAATAAACGTGTTTTGCTAAATAGAACGTAAACTATTGGTTATAAATAGCAAAGCAGTTTGTTATTTGTAACCAAATATAACTGCCTCCATGATCTAATGGTTAAGAGCATTGGGCTCTCGATACGGAGGTCGTGGGTTCGATTCCCACGGGGGACACCTAGTGATATGTCACTTTGTGCGTTTTCCCCAGTTGGTTAGGATATTGCAGGTTGAATCACTTGATTGTCTGAAAAGAAAGTTGATTTCGTGCTTCGGATGGCACGTTAAGCCTTTGGTCCCGGCTACTATCTCTGGTGGTAGTATTTGTTACATAAAAACCACGTCAGAGGCCGTAAGGCGGTCTGAAAAAACTCTGACACCAGGGCTCTGCCCACACGATAAGAAGAACCAAATATGTGACTATGTGCTACAAAATTGTTTGGAAGTCCTAATGGTTAGGCTATATTTAATTTAAAAAAATTTCAGTGTACATACATGCATAAACTCACGACCGTAATCATTTTACGGGTGGTCAGAAAAATTGCTACAACTCACAAATATACACTTACTACAACTCTAAACGAACATCACTTTTAAGGGCCTCACATAAAATCCTTTTATATAGGGTGTTACAAAAGTAAAAATAAGAGTAGATTTGTAAGTTTAGCATGGAATATCCGTTTTTTTCGCGTTTTCTATATTGGTCATATTGTGAAAGTTGTTCAGTTCGATGGTCTAAACCACCTTAAATGTTTATTTGTATTTTTGTAACACCTTGTGTATCATTATGAAATTTTGATTCTTAGATTTCTTATTGTACACAAAAACAACATACGTAATGACTAAAAGCTAAACTATACATTAAAGTATGCTTGTTTTCTACAGTAGTACACCTCAACACAACACCACAAATAAATAAGTGATAAAAAAGCGAAAATAAAACAATAAAAAAGGGCAGAAGACATTAGAGCTATCATTTGGGCGAAAGTAACGTAAAAACAAACATTAGGGAAGGGGAAACCTGCATTAGAATCTTCCTGTAGGTAGCTATCTAATAAATATGTATGTGACGTTAACTGGACACGACAATATTATAGTTTGTACAAATAAACGTAACCACTTTGTATACAGGGTAGTATTTATTCTGTGACAGGGTGTAACAAAATACGCTAGTAATATTTTCTTTCACTATGGAGCCAAAATCAAGAAAAAAAAATTAAAAACTGGTGTTTTATGCAAAACTCTAGTACGCGTCTTAAATGTATAGGAAAGCTGTTTTTTTCACCTTGTTAAATAAACTTTTAAACGGAAGTTCGCAGAAAAATGTACACTTTTCATCCAAACCTTCGATCAGCTGATTGCATGACTGCCTCTGTGGTCTAATGGTTAGAGCATTGGGCTCTTGACACGAAAGTCGTGGGTTCAATTGCCACGGGGTATACCTATTGATATTTCACTTTGTGCGTTTTTCCCTGGTTGGTTAGGACATTGCAGGCTGAATAACATGATTGTCTGAAAAGAAAAACGATTCCGTGCTTCGGATAGAACGTTAAGCCGTTGGTCCCGGCTACTATCTCTGGTGATAGTAGTCGTTAAAAAAACTTTGACACCAGGGCTTTGCCCACACGATAAGAAGAAGAAGCTGATTCCATATAGTATTTCCATATTTTTTTGCTTATGTATCTTGGGGAATGTTTTACAATCACCCTTTACAGTAATGCAGCTGTCTACACTTACACGCTGTATAATAAAACCATCTCAACGCGGAAACAACTACGGCAGCCAGTTTACCAGTAATTCACACACTACATGTACCACACGGCTAACTACCCGGAACTTGGCGCAACTTGGCCCAACTTGCTCCAACTCGCTCCAACTCGGACGAACTTCCACTGAGCTCAGACTCGATATAGTGTGAACAAGTGAGACGCTGCTCTGGGGTGGGGAAATAGATTGCTAATTGTTTTCTTTTTATTTGTAGTTTGTACATTACCGTATCATCTCTTCTTTTCTTCGTCGTCTACGCTGCTACGTTCGACGAAAAGAGAAAACGGTCATTTGCGCTCGCTTTTGCAAACGCAAAGTCACAAAGACAGAGGCACAATACATCAAATTTTTTAAGTTTTCTCGACGTTGGCATGCTAGGCATGTGTATTCTCAGTGAAGACATGGAACTGAGACATGGTTGCTCACCAAAGACCTCATAAAAAGGATATGAAGTCAACCAAACCTGGAGTTTTCCTTCGAGGTTGAATCAGGAATGAAAAGATTTGCAAAAGAACCAGAGTAGCCAACATAGCCCAAAGAATTGTTAAACTCAAGTAGCAATGGGCAGGGTAGGTACATTGCTCGCAAAACAGAAATAGTCGATGGGGCCAATGCGTTCTCAAGTGGCCCCAAACCTACAAGATCAACCGATGGCCTTGCGAAGGTGGCAGGAACCCTTTGAAAGAGAGCACCTCAAAACCTGTCGTTGTGGCCTATATCCAGCAGTGGTCGTCTATCGGCTGAGATGATGATGATTTTCTTCGTATGTTAAATCCATCGCATGTCATAGTTTAAATTATCATTACGTTGAAACGATTTTCAAATTAGGGTTACAGGCATCCACAGGGTGCGCCGCTGGGAGGAGCTCTTTGTGCAATTTTCCATAGATAATTCGTGGAATTACAGTCAGAATTTCATCAGCTTATAATGTAGTATGTAAGTTTCCTCACGATGATTTCCTTCACGGTTTAAGAGCAGTCGGTATTAGGCACATAAGTTAGAAAAACTCTTTGGTAGGTACATGGCATCTCGTCCGTACGGATTCGAACCCGGACCCTATTGATTAAATGTCCATAACTTTTCGCAAAGCTCCTCCGACGCTCGCTGACATTGTAACAACTTATTTTTATTGAAATATTGACCAAAAATATTGGAATGTAAAATGTAAAGGTTAGGTTCCCCATTTTAAACGCGTCACGTCACCAAGCAAACCTATACAGAAATCTGAGCTCTCCACACAGGTCCAGGTAATGTCAAAGTAAAAATAAAGGCAACGTCACACGAGCCGGTGACGCGTGAAATCCTTTGTGCGGTGCACTGTGAACGCCCCTTTGTGAAACACTCCACATATATCTGTTATTCACAGGTTTAAGGGAAAAATTGAAGATGCATTTTTCTGGCGTTTTATTCGAATGGATTTGTTGAATTGTAGCTTCTATCTGTTTTTAACCGACTTCAACTAAGGAAGTTCTCGTGACTGTGATGAGCCTCTATAATAAGATAAAATAAAAGAGGTTCTCAATTCATTAGATTTTCAGAGGATTTTTTTCATGACTGTTCCTCGATAACTCTGGCATTTCTTGACCGACTCAGATAATTCTGTTTTGAAATATATTTGTCCACAACGGCTTGAATTATTATTTGAGTAAAACTAGGGGAGCACGTAATTTCTCTATGGAGTGAAACCGCTGACTGGTAGAAGAAAAATGGAAAATAGTAGAAAATATTACTGCAGAATAAAGTTCGTTTAAAAAGAATCGTTACAACCGAGTCGTTCCCGTCTTCAGAATAGTTCTCATTTTTACAGAAGTTAAATAAAATGTTGGTTTCTTCTGCAAGTCTTTATCATCATTAGAACAATTAAAGACGAAAGACTATTTGGGTCGTAGCTTTTAAGCTGACTTAATAATTACAGAGGTTTTCTTACTTTGTCTTTAGATCTATAAAGGACATAATACAGATTTCATACAATTTTTGTCAAAACTAGCGTTAACCCGCAACTTCATCCGCACAAATTATATACCAGATTTTAAGTCAGATCATAAGCTATCCAACAAAAAAAGTTTCATCAAAATCGGTTTAACAGTTTTTGCGTGATGCTCGTTCAAACAAACAAACACACGAACAAACAGACAGTCAAAAAATCTAAAAACTTCTGATATTGAATCAGGGACACCTTAAAACCATATCGTAACTTATTTTTTGTTAATATCTCAATGTAAACACACACACACACACACCTTAATTTTAAATTGACACAAATGACAGTAGGTAGGTACCATGTAGAAATGGAAACCTTAAAAACCTTCACATATCTTTATCAGGGGAATCGGTAAGTAGTCGGAAGATATTCTTAGTAACATCATACCTCTGCCAGCTTCCGGGAAATATCTAATTTTCTAGCACTAGCAGTATCCAAAATCGGTCCATTGTGACAACTAGTGAGCTCTTCACCACTTTTCATGGACAGTGTAAAAATTTGAAATATATAGTGAACAAAAATAAAGTTCTACGTTTCATAAAAAATAAATAAAAGAAAACAAAAATAATTTATTTAACTCAATAGTTTTACCATTTTAAATTAGTAGGCTTCTAGCTCCTACATTGAATAATTTATTTTGAGAGAATCGCCCATTTGCCCTTTCGTAAACAACGCGCTGATGCGAAGTCCTTGTGTATAGAATGTCATTGATATCTGATAATTTCATTTGTTGGAGTTTGTGTTATATCGATATTATTATCATCTAGACGCGGTATAATTTCTTATTCTCAGATTCGCACTGTCTCTTTTAAAAAACGAAGACAGTAAGATTCCTAAAAACCCCCAAGTAAAAGGTACATTGAATGCCTTAACCATGTCAGTACGGAGTCGTATTACAAGGCGGCACTCAAGTCGCAAGCCAGGCTGCATACTTCGCATGGTTCCTTTGACGTCACCCAGTACCAACATACATGGCGAGTAAGCTCGGAATACCCGACTTCGTTAGGATATGTCCTCAAATTGTTTACTGTTAACTGAGAGGAAATTTTGAAGGAAATGCACTTGTAAACCTTGTTTGGGGTTTGAAATAAAGAGTTCGGTAAGGAAAGTTTTGATGTACTTATTTAAAATTACTGAAAAGCAAATGCTCGTAGCAGATTTCCTCTTTCTTACAGCTACTGTTTACAAAAGCAGTTAGGTACACTAGTACCAGATTTAAAAGCTCCCTCGATGTACCTGCGAAGTTGACAAATTTTAATAGCGCGAAATTGCATTTAGCAATCAGTATGTGCCACTTTCAATGCCATGCAACGATAGGCTGATTATTACCGCGTCCTTTTCGCTGCTATCTGACTTTGCACCCTTTGATTACTAAACAACTTCGGGTTTTGTTGGGGACTCTGCGCAAACGAAGATTGCCGAGGTTAATTATTTTTCTGGTCGTACTGTACGCAGAATTTAATTTAACCTGTCAATCCATTATACAGGGTGAAAGTAAAAGTAGCATATGCAAATGACTATATTCCGTCAGAGATATTCTGAAAACTTAGAAAAAACCACGTTTCAATAGTATTATCAAAAATCCAGAGTAACTGACATAGCCCAAAGAATTGCTAAGTTAAAGTTTCAGTGGGTGGGGCCAATTGCTCGCAGAACCGATGGCCGATGAGGCCGAAGTGTTTTCAAGTGGTGACCGCGTACCGGAGAGCGGAGCGTGAACGCTTCCCACAAGGTAGAACAACGACCTGGTAAAGGCGGCGGGTACCCGTTGTTGATGAGAGCAGCGCAGGACCGGTCGTTGTGGCGATCATTGGGGGAGGCCTATGTCCAGCAGTGGACATCCGTCGTCTGAGATGATGATGATGACCGTTTTTACGGCACAGTGAAAATAAAAAACATTGAATAAAACACGTTTCTTGTATGGGGACTCCTGAATTTTTATTGTTAGCAAATCTGTTATAATAACGCATATTCTGTGAAGATTTCAACCGTCTGGCTATTACGGTTCAAAAGATACAGTCCTTTAAAGGTAGGATGGACGGACAGCGTAGTAATAGGGTCCCGTTGGACCCTTTGAGTACCGGCAAAGTGCGAGTCGGGCTACTCGCGGACCGAGGGTTCTGTACCATCCCACATAACATTAACTTACAAAAAAGTTTTGGTTTCTCCTCTGGCGCAAGACCGACTCACACTTGACCCAGTTTTTATTATTGGTTGTTATACTGTGATTTTTATCTATAATCACACCGATTTTGACGTTTGTATGTATTACCGTTTTTACGATAGAGCGAGAAAAAGAAAACGTTGATAAAAAATAGTTTCTTGTATGAGAACCGTCCTTAATTTTTTGCTTTTTGACATTTGTTAGCAAATCAGCTATAATAGCGCACATTCTGTAAAAATTTCAATTGTTTAGCTAATATGGTTCAAAAGTTACAGCCCTAAATGGGTAGAATAGACAGACAAACAGACGGACGGACGAACGGACAGCATAGGCTTATGAATAGGGTCCCGCTTTCACCCTTTGGGTACGGAACCCTAAATACAATCATACACGTTAAGTATTCTGTGTGCAAACATGTACATAAGTCTTGCAAACGTCTTCCAAGAGAGGTGAGGTAAATATTGCCGGGGGTATCAGTGTCCTTACTGTGTGTGTTTTAGTTTAGTTTTTATGTTAATTATGTCAGTGTGTTTTATGGTGTTTGCAAATAAAAGTATTTTATTTGTTTCCTACTGTTTAGTACTATACTATTTCTTATACTGTGGCCACGGGAAGAAATGAGGTGGTCTATTAAATAAAACTCGTAATAAATTTATATTAGACTAGTGGTTCTGTTTAAAGTGCTCTTGTCAAAGTTGCCAGCTTCAACTAAAAGTTAGCTTCAATAACATAACTTGAACTTAACTCCCTCCGTAAATATCTTCAATAACTTTACACTTTAAAGTTTTCACTAAAAATAACGAGGATTTTTGGTACAACTTTTAAAATACATTTAGTTACAATGTAAACAAATAATAGGAATAGTAAAGAAAGAGTATATAAGGTCTAACAAAATTAGGTGATACTATTTTAAGGGGATGATCAGACCATCAAACTGAACAACTTTCTCTATGGGACCAATATTGGAATCGCGAAAAAAAAAATCTGCTGTCCCATACATTTAGGTCGAGTAGGTTTGTATGGAACAGCTGTTTTTTTTTTGCGATTTCGATATTGGTACCATAGAGAAAGTTGTTCAGTTTGATGGTCTGATCATCCCCTTAAAATAGTTTCACCTAATTTTGTTATACCTTATATAGTACTACATGGACATTTCCTGCTCCGCACCAATTTTAATCTCACCCCCGCTTGGTAGGAATTGTGGCTGAAAATGTATCGCACATGCTGACCGTGTATGAAATGACTGCTAAGTGTATATGATGTGGTATGAGTATTATGTAAGGAATTTTCATTATACAGCATCATCCGAAGAAAGAAAGAAGTATAATACAGAGTGTGTCCCAAACATTTTTAGGTACACCTACAATGTAGGTAATAATAATTCTTTTTATTTTGAGAACAAAAAAAAACACAAAAATGTGTAAAACACGGCACAATCTTAATAATATTCTTCTTCTTTTCGTGTCCATGGTTCTTCAGTCGTGTTTTTATATTTTTGTAGCTGTGTTCGGCAAGCCTGACAGCGTGGTGTAGCTGTATTTAAATCCTCTCTCGTACAGGTCCTCGGGCACAGCGGACATTTCAGCAGACCCTTAATATAATCACGAAATAGAAACATTGCAATGCCTTAATGGAGGTTGGCAGTCGGCTATGCATATCCCTATCTATCTCTCGCCAAACAAAACAGCACTTCGACCCTGGCGATTTTCTTTGGAACAATCAATTTTTTTTGCGATTTCAATATGAGTTTCGTAAAAGTTGTTCAGTTTGACGGTCTGAAGCACCCCTCGAAGTATGTAAAACATTGAAGTTTACTCCCTGTATTATTATAGGGTCCTTCTTATTATGCTGACACTTTTTAAGGGGATGATCAGACAGTCAAACTGAACAACTTTCTGTATGGCACCAACATTGAAATCGCGAAAAAAAAAATCAGCTCTTCCATACAAAACTGCAAACCTACTCGAGCCAAATGTATGGGACAGCTGATTTTTTTTTTGCCATTTCTATGTTGGTTCCATAGATAAAGACGTTCAGTTTGATGGTCTGATCATCCCCTTAAAAAAGTATCAGCATATTAAGAAGGAGCCAGAAAAAAAGTAAAACCTCCTTTTTCAATTCAGTCTAAAAGGATGTGATTTGATTAGTGTCATAGCTAAATCAGCCACTAGTCAACCATGTTAACCTTTCTTCTCTAAAACAACCCCTTCGCTAAAAAGCTCATAAATATCTAAACTACCCTCTAGCTATTTTTAAAGTCAATCAGTTTCAAGAGCGGTTGTTAATAGCTGTTACAAGTGCTAAGTTCTAGGGAAGGAGGGGGTTGAAAGGGGGATGATTTTTGCATAAGTGCCGCCGTTTATTCCGGGGACATCGGACGACATAATTTTGCATTGAAAATGTAAATTCCCGCAAAACTTTGGCTGAGCGCTTAAAGTTAGTGAAAGTGGACTGGGAGCTGGAATTCAAAAACCGTTACCTACCTATAAACATGACCTTTTCATTCCGATATACAATTAAAATATTACCATTGCACCAATGATTCCTCACTTATGTATGTAATGCTCTCAAAAACTGTAAAGGAAAACTTCGTGAAGAAACCTACATTCGCTGATGAAAAAATTCTATTGCGTATGTGAAGTCTACCAATCCGCATTGGGCACGAGTGGTGGACTAACGCCTTACACCCTCCTTGAGGTAAGGCATGTGCCCTGCAGTAGGACATTAAAATGTATATAGGTGGATTATGTTATCAATATTATCATGAAAGTTTAGTTCTTTTTGGTGTAGGCAGAATCCTTGCAACAATTGTTAGACAAGGATTAAGAGTTCTGGTCTACGAATAAGAATAACTATAGAAGAATAACTCTAAACAAAACCAACATAATTTTTGGCACCTCTTGAAAAATGAAATTTTGTATGAGTTTTGGCGGCGAGGTACAGTTTTTAAAGAACAAATTTAGAACACAGTATAGTTTTTTGGTGCCACTTTTTGAGCTTGATTTACATTTCTATACATTCTTATTCGTAGGTTCTGGTGATAAACACAACATTTCGCAAAGTAAAAGGGACGAAGACCAAGACTGTATCCTAATAAAAAATAAGGTTCCCGTTTTTGTCTTTCTGCAGAGTCATCTCAAATTCTGATAAAGAATAATATGAAACTCCGTAATGAAAGCATTTGACATATAAGTCATTCGCCGCCATTTTCAATTAAGCGATATTTTTTGTTTTTTTTTTACCACAGCCATATGTTAGGAACTTGATTCGACTGTTATTCTTCAATTGTAGCCTCACTAGTTCAATAAGCGTCAAAACGAGTGTTTCAGTCGTCATTCAGTTCTTTTATTTTATACTTTAACATAAAATATTCTAGCATAATCGATCTATTTATTTTATTCATCATCTTATAATATTAATATATATTATAATACTAATTATTTTTTTAAAGCAAATACTATATACCAAAAATAATTGAATCCGCAACGCAGGCTTCGTCAAATATTCATCACATATATCTATATCCGCTACTAGCTTTGTCAATGGCAGCACACAAGATAAAATCCGCATGCAAGCTACGTCAGACTATCACTAACTTAATCTAAAGGCACTGCCCTGCGCGGCCCCCCCCCCCCCCCCCCCCCCCGCTCAAAGGTCCCAAAGATGCTGGCCGCATTGCCCCTCTGGATGGCCAGAGAAATTCTTTGTACCAGAAAGGCTCCCGAGTATGGGTCCCTTTAGTCCGCATTCGCTGCCCTATCTCCTTAACTAAGTCCTTGACATCGACCCCCCAAGGGCCTTCAGTCTCAAAAGCGGCTGGCACGAAATCATACCCTTGCTCCAGGTTGGTATATATCGTCCGTGGATTATTTTATTTGCTTCATTAATTATGATATTAAAACTATTAAAGTATGGTGTACAAAATTACGTTTTAAATTATCCAAATCAGGTAAAGATCTTCCAGCTCCCGGATCACATTCAGAATTCGTGTAATATTTGGTAGAAAGTTGTCAGTAGATGTTTACATCGCCTCGTCTTTTAGATACTATATAAGGGCTTCAAGTGTTTCTACGATTTTGCCATGGCTGACTAACCTTAGGGTCGGAAGCCCCAATATAAAAAAAAATACATTACTGTTTTTTGTTAGAAAATGATTTATATCAAATTATCATGCAAGTAATGAATTTAATAACGGAAGAAGTTGAGTTGATTTTCGAAATGTAAGTAACTAAGTACCTACAGAAGTAAAAATTGTTTTTATAATATACAACTATTTATAAATATGATGGTAGGATTTTTAATATAATACAATATACTAATTTAAAAAAATCCTACCATCATCAATCCTACCTATTTTATTCTTCCGAAATTTGAGGGATTTATCTAATACCTACATAGTGTTATCATTGAATTCGTGACAAAAAATCTACTATTCTATATCAGACCACAATCTCCCTCGGGGTGATCAAAATCCCCGTCATAACCAAATATCTTTTTAAGCGAGCAGATGTAGCAAAGCTCACTTTATAAAAAATGTTACCCCTTAGTCACCTCCTTCGACACCCATGGAAGAAATTGTGAATTGTCGCCCGTTGGAACCGAAAATCTAATCATAACAAAATCTCAAGATTTATTTGGTTTTCTATATTTCCGGTCAAAGTTAGTCTAACTGCCTCCGTGGTCTTATGGTTAAGGGCATTGGCTCTCGACAATGAGGTCGTGGGTTCGATTCCCACGGGGGACACCTAGTGAAATGTCACTTTGTGCGTTTTTCCCCAGTTGGTTAGGACATTGCAGGCTGAATCACCTGATTGTCTGAAAAGAAAAATGATTCCGTGCTTCGGATGACACGTTAAGCCGTTAGTCCCGGCTACTATCTCTGGTGGTAGTAGTCTTTACTTAAAAACCACATCAGAGGCCGTAAGGCGGTCTGAAAAAACTCTGACACCAGGGCTCTGCCCACACGATAAGAAGAAGAAGAAGTCTAAATTTTCATTTTGCGTGTTAATATATACAACGTAGAATCAAAGATTAGCCATTAATTTAAGGACAACCTTTTTACGGGTCAAATGAAAAAGAAAATGTCCCCACATAAGCTCTCTAGACCGTGTAAAAATACATTTTTTCCCCATGTTTAATAATTTGCAATATTTCGCCTTCGGTAGGCAGGAAATCAATTTCCTCCGGTTTCCCAAGATTACGTGCGCTACTCGGGGTCCCTTTTTAAATTAAAATAAAGAGACAAAAATATAATGTTGGTAAGAGTCTTTGTAGTGAAATAGCTTTCTGTTTTTTTATGTTATGTTTTTATGTTCGTCCAAAAAGAAATGAGTAGTACGTACACTATTTTATCCAAAAAAATGCTGATATATCATCATCCTTTTCCGTACAGAATCCTATAAATTACGTTAGAGAACAATCTATGTGACACTGTTTTGAATAAAAAATGTTTGAATTTTATGTCTAAAATTAAAACAATAAAATATTCGGGTTGAGTAAAAAATTTGTTAGATATTTGAATATAATTTTCTGAGATAATTAACCCTAATTTTATTCACAATAATTTATAACTAAGTGGTGTCATCGACCCGGTGGGAACCCTATAGCTATAAATTGTTTCAATTGAACAGTCTTGAAAATTAACCTCTAAAAATATAATTCGGTATGTCAATTTTCTTTTTGGAGGGCTGAGTTGAAAACCATTACGAGATAATTTGTTTCAATAACAATATTTTCTATGTTACGTCGCAATATTTTCTCTGCGTCACTCGACGACCTGTAAACGCTGTAGTAAACTTAAAATAACTGGGCATTAAGTATAAATTAAATATTCACAATGTCAGAATTAATGTCAGAACTTGACATTTGATGTAGCCGTTTCTGTTTCGAGTTAGAAAGAGAAGGTGATTTTTTAAGTATGCCTAGTTGTCATCCGTGGATATCGAATGACTTTGTCCCTTTGTAGCGATCATTTTTGCATTATGAGATCACTGATGAAATCAATTTAAAAATTAAAGTTAAGTTGGTTATCAAAATATATAGATAAATAAAATAAATACGAATGAAATTTGACAAGTTGAATTTTAAAAATTGATGAAAATTTCTGGTCATCGTTTGTATTTTTATGTATTCTCTAGTTTTATTACTTTTTACTCACTTTGTGCGTTTTTCCCCAGTTGGTTAGGACATTGCAAATTGAATCACTTGATTATCTGAAAAGAAAGATGATTCCGTGCTTTGGATGGAACGTTCAAGCCGTCGGTCGCGGCTACTATCTCTTGTTGTAGTAGTCGTTACATAAAACCTACGTCAGAGGCCATCCACCACGTCACTCTGACACCAGGGCTCTGCCCACACGATAAGAAGACTTTTTAAATATTAAATTCCGGTTTATAAGTTATTCTGTCTTCAAACATGTTTTTTAATAAATGCGCAAATGAGAGTAATAAATACAGACAGAATAATCGAAACTAAATAGGTTCCTTGCTGGACGGAACCTTAAAAAACAAAATTGCCGATTTGAACTTTGCGCTTTGGCACGTTCGACTGGCGCTTGACCTTGTTGTTTGTTTACAACTTAAGTTTGCCCTATTGGAATAGAGTACATGGAATACATAATTAAGTATAATGGTAATAATATAATTGATTACACCTATATTATATCTGTTACAGAAGCTAGAGACAGAATATACCGAAAAAAAATATTCGAAGTACAGCAGACATACTTATTTATAATTCTAGCTTTTAAACTCAAATGTTTCATCAAAATCGATAATTCTACAATTTGGTTGCGTCATACAGTGCGGTATACAGGATGTTTTTTTTACTGTTCCGAAACTTTCAGGGGTTGTTCAAACCATGAAACTGAACTTTTACTATGGGAGCAAATCTGTAATCGAAACAAAAAGTCTACTGTTGCATCCTAAACTGCAATGCCTACTTGACTCAAATGTATTAGACAGCTGTTTCTTTAACCAATTCGTTTTTGCTGCCACAGTAGAAGTTGTTCAGTTTGATGGTCTGAACCATCCCTGAAAGTTTCGGAACGGTAAAAAAACGTCCGGTAAAGCATACCTCATAATAAAGATGTACCTTTTGTCCTTTACACATACAGTAGGTACCGAAGTTTCGAGTATTCGGGAAAAAACAATAATTTTAATGAAGTAACCTCGATATGAGATTGATGCTGAATGTATGGTAATGAGATTATTTGTTATAACGTCTGATGTATTTTGTCTGATGGGCGAAGCTAATCACTGTTCCACTAGATCCTTATAATAAGGATTTTTGATCGTCCCGTAAAAAATGTATCCGCTGAACCGCACTTTTGTAAGGAAAGTCCAAAAAAATCTCGTCTTTCGTCCTATGTTCCTTAGGGACAATTGTTTAGTTTCACTGTCTGAATACAACCTTAAATTTTTCTTAGTAAATAATAACAAGGTGTGTATATGGAACAACATTTTTTTTCTGCGATTTTGATCGTGATCAGTTTGATATCTGTTCTGATCATCTTCTTAAAAAACCGTCAGCATATTAATTATCATAATTGGACCCACTATGTAGAGTTTAAAGGAAATATGTCAAACGTCCTCGAACAGAACAATGCGAGCTCTACTACTCTACACCCCGCAGTTCCACCACATTTTCCAATCACACCGTACTCATCCGTCTCTTGCCCACACTTGTCGAGGTGTGCGTCACATCGGCGGACCACCGACTGTGATAAACTTTACCTTTCGACGGAAAACTCCGCCGGTACTGAAGAAAGTGTAGTTAAACAGTTTTTATGTTTCGCGGTTACTATTTAGTCTAAACTAAAAATTTACATCAGAAAATTTTTGACTTTGTTTAATTTTTGACTATGAGTTTTATTGTAATTACTTTAAGTTGACATTGTATTACCTATTACTACGATTTTACTATTATCTTACTTTATTATTGTTTCGTATTATATTATTGCAATTTGACGTAGATCATTAATTTATTATTATTGTCACCTTTTATTATATTTTATTTTCAATTCAATTAAATTCAATTTCATTTATTCTTACTATTATTTATAATAAACACTGTTGCAAAAATTGCTGTGCCCTAACATGTATGTACTATACCTATTTTTAAGATATGTAAACTTTACCTCAAGGATGCAATAAAGTTTGTGATTTATGAATTAAAATTAACAATTTAAATTTTCCGATACTCAAATATACCAAAACGTAGTAAGATTAACCCTTTCAAAATGTTTAATTTCCCACAAACCAGTCAAACTTCTATTTAATAAACTTGACACTAACGTGATATTATGCGGTGCTAGAAATTTAGTACTTATTATAATATGGCTAGCCAATGCAACATATCGAAAAACTACTTACAAATGCAATTGTTATGGTGACATTATTGATCATCATCATCATCATCATTGGCCTTTCCATCTTTGAAAGATGATTTAAGCAGCGTCTTAGCGGCACTTACGCTCGTGACTATAAAGCCCGATACGAGAGCGACAGGTACGGCCGCATGTACGGCAAGTGAAATTTGAGTTTGCGAGCTGATCATGCCTCTTTTCTCGCTTTTCAGCCAAGGAAGCAAACCAGGCCCTGTCGTGAACAGGTCTTCCTTCCGCTAAATGTGTCCTCCACAAGTCGCGGTTCTTAGCGAGATCTTCCCAGCCGCTGGTGTCGATTGAGAATGTGGACATGTCTCGCTGTTACATTATTGATACGGTGATCATTAATGTTCCTATTATTTATTAAGACGCTCAGTCACTTAGCATTGATAAAACGTTTTTTTTTTTAAATGGTATTCCTGTTTATTGTTAAGAAATTCTCCTACAATCTTCCATCTACTATTTTATATAAATTCTACACCATCATCCCGTTTTATCAAATCAAGTATTTGTTTTGGTGGAAAACTAGCAATGGAAAATTTTGTAATAAATAGTAATAAACATTCAACTTTTCACCAGCATGCCTTTGACAGGCAAGTCACCTTTCCGAATACCACCAAATCAATGTAACCTATTGGATTAATAAAATAAAAAAATAAAAATCTAAAGAAGGATGTCCACTTTTTAACCGACTTCAAAAAAGGAGGAGGTTTCTCAATTCGACCGTATATATACATGTAATTTTTTTTTATGTGTGTTCGCGGATAACTTCCTCGTTTATGAACCGATTTTGATAATTTTTTTTTTACTGGAAAGAATATATTTTAAGGGTGGTACCATGATAAGGAAACCAGGATCTGATGATGGCCTCCCAGAGAAATTGAGGGGAACCTTTGAAAATCGTAGTGCCGGCTAGTGCGTTTGTTAATTTAAAGCACTACTATTAAATTGATCTAATGAATTCACCACTGAAAATTGTGCAATAAACAAAATTTTAACAAAAAATTAAAACCGCCTTCAAAAAAACTAGTAAGTTAAAAAATAATATTGCAGCCGATGACTTTTTCGTTCGCATCATAAGCTGTCAAATATAACTTTCATTCCTCATTATCAAATTAAAATAAATTATTACCTATGTAAATGGAATCAACCTATATTTTTCCTGTTACAATATTAACTGTATACTTCAACCTTTGAGTCAACGACTTCAACTAAATAAAAAATAGTTTGACAGGTAAACGAATGTTTGGGAAGTGGTCGTTCTTTGGGAGTGGTCCTGCATGTGTAACGGACAATGACAAGAGAGAGTTACAAATGAGTTTGTTTACGCGACATATAGTCCAATCAAGGGTCCCTAGATAAATTGACTATTTACTCTAAGGTTCCTAACCTCTACATTTGTTATGGTTTTCCATGTAGGTACAATGGCGGCGTTGTTACAAAACAAAATAACCCAAAACCTGAAAACTATGCTAGTGTTTTAACACTTTGGCTGCTAAGCTCAAAAAAATGATACCCGCGCAGTGCTAACAATGTGGAAAGCTATAAAATTCTGTATCACCGGGCGAGTCCCAGAACAGCAAGTCAGCAAGAGTAGGTCAACAACAAATGGGCCGCACACAGTGCGCACGACTCGCCCCACAGTACATTATAAGAGGGGTTAGAAATGTAAAGTAGCGCTTTTTCTTCGGAGACGATTGTCGCCACTTGTCTTCCCGCTCACGCTGCTACAATTACTCATGCTCTCTCGCTCGCACTACGCCGTGCGCCTTATGGTGTTATGCACATTATTGCATAACCTGTGGCGACACGTTCCACGCTTACTTTGCACTTCTAACCCTTCTTATAATGTTCTGTAGGGCGAGTCGTGCGCACTGCGTGCGGTCCATTTGTTGCAGCATCAGCACTAGCTATCAACCTTTTCTATTGAACAGCAGATTTTTTTTTTGCTATTTTAATGCTGGCTCCATAGTGAAAGTTTTTTAGTTTGATGGCCTGAAGCACCCAGTTCGATTATGTAACGCATTTAATTTTACACCATGTATAATAATTACTATATAACATTCACTGCATCTATTCAAGAACATAACTGTTTAAATTCTATCTTTATCTATACTATTATAAAACTGTAACAGGAAGTTTGTCTGTACATTGAAGATATTAACAAAAAATAAGTTACGATATAATTTTTAGGTGTCCCTGATTCCATTTCACCAATTTTTGGATTTTTTGTCTGTCTGTTTGTTTGTTTGAACGAGCATCACGCAAAAAGTACTGAACCGATTTTGATGAAACTTTTTTTGTTTGATGGCTTATGATCTGACTTAAAATCTGGTATATAATTTGTGCGGACGAAGTCGCGGGTTAACGCTCGTTATTGTATAAAGCTCTCAACAAAACAATTATTATTGAATCAAAAGACATTTGAAACCTAATTTCACAGTCTTATGAACGGCCCTGTACAAAATTTATGTCTAAGCCTCGTATTCTATGCTCTTAGGAATTCTATTATCTCTCTATTGTTTGACTAGATTACTATATTTCGCAACTAACATTAAATCTAGATTATAATGTTTGTGAATGTCATATTTCTAATGTATTGTTTGCTTTTATTATTTTGTTTATCTCGTAATTGAATGAATAAACGAATTCAGTAGCCGACTACGACTATAGCCCTTTATTCGGTATAATATTTCTACAACAAAATGCTAGCTATTTTCTTAAAATCACTGTGAAAAATAATCGTTCTTTTCAAGTCACGAGTGCCAATACCTCTTGTATGATCGCATTGGAAATATCTGCTCCGTGGTTTATGAGCATTGGCTCTCGACACGGAGGTCGTGGGTTCACTTCCCACGGGGGACACCCAGTGAAATGACACTTTGTGCGTTTTTCCCCAGTTGGTTAGGACATTGCAGGCTGAATCGCCTGATTGTATGAAAAGAGAAATGATTCCGTGCTTCGGATGGCACGTTAAGCCGTTGGTCCTGGCTACTATCTCTGGTGGTCGTTACATAAAAACCACGTCAGAGGCCGTAAGGCGGTCTGAAGAAACTTTAACACCAGGGCTTGCCCACACGATAAGAAGATCGGAAATGTTGACGATACCTGAAGAAATTTGTCGCATTTTACAACACTAACATGCCAGACACGACAAAGCGACAAAATGAGGAAATTTTCATGCGCACTCGTTTTCGCATACGCAATAGTAACAAAGACAGAGGCAAGTCTCGATTTTTATCGTTTAATCGGGGGTGGCATGCTAAGTCTATTGGTGCTATTCAAAACTAGAAAACACACCATACGATAAAGTTACTTTTTTTAACCTATTTTGTCCCACTGTTGAGCAAAGGTCTCCACCAAACCCTTCCACTTCTCTCTGTTCGGTGCTACATCCCGCCACTCATTGCAGTAACTATGCAATTATTTTGAACACTATCCATGACGCATGACTATGTAATAAAGGTTCTCAAAGATCGAACAGTACAAGCAATGAACACGAAATACAGACGAAGATAACGATAAATCATGCACTCTTTCGAATATAATGTAATATTTTCGTGTACGATGTTAGGATAGGGTCACACTGGAAAACGTGGAGACTAGAGAAAAATACCATCCAGTTAGTTATAGTCCAGCTTCGAGAAAGAGGTCAACTGTCGAATCCAACTCGGCTGGGCAGCGTTTGGGAAACTACGTAGTATTTTCTCGTCTCAAATACCGCAGTGACTCAAGACGAAAGTCTGTAACCAGTGTGTGCTACCAGTCATGACATACGGAACTGTGACGTGGTCGCTCATTCAAGACTTCATAAAAAGGCTGAAAGTCATTTAAAAGGCAATGGCTCTCCATTGAGTGAGAATGAGCGACCTCGTCACAGTTCCGTATGTCATCTCTGGTAGCACACACTGGTCAAAGACTATGGACTAAGGCTATGCTTGGAGTTTCCCTGCGAGATTGAATCAGAAATGAAGAGATTCGCAGAAAAACCAGAGTAGCCGACATAGCCCAAAGAATTGCTAAAATAAAGTCGCAATGGGCGGTGCACATAATGCTCACAGAACATAATGGTCGATACCCGAACATTCATGGGGCCAAAGAGTTCTCAACTAGTGACCGCGAACCGGAAAGCGCAGCGAGGGTGGAGACTCCACGAGGTAGACCGATGATCTAGTGAAGGCAGTGAGAATCCAGGGACAGCGTAGAATCGGTTCTTGAACGATGATGTTACAAATACATACAAATAATTTCAGTCTTTTCAAAGTTCTAATACTTCACGTTGTGCTCCTACCTTTATAACGTTACGTCACACAATATTTCTTAAAAGCTTAGAAGCGTGAAACGAACTCTTCGGTTATATTTTATCTAATGTTCAGTTGGAGGGTATTTCTCGTGCTTTCTTTTTACATACATAAACTTACGACCGTTCTTTCCTTCAGGGTGGTCAATAGCCTTGCTACAACTAAAATTTATCTATTTATGTGTGCAGGTGTAGCATGATTACATTCGTGATCGTAATAAAAATTTTATTGCATCATTTAGGTAATTACTCTAATTCCAGATTACCACTTTACCATCATCATCAGCCTATACAGGATGTAAGGAAAAGTATCATTAACCTTTCTTCAATCGCGAATAATTTCCTTTCTACTTTTGAGGTGATCTATTGTCGCTCCGAACTGCATCATCAGATCTTCACTAAATTTGAACAATTTTAACAAAACATTAAAACAAAACTGCCTTCAAAAAATTTAATAGTAAAAAAATAATTTAGCAGCCGATGACTTTTTCTAATTAATGTTCTTATGATGCGAACGAAAAAGTCATTGGCTGCAATATTATTTTTTTATTCTTTATTTTTATTTAAGGCGGTTTTAATTTATTGTTAAAATTTTGTTTATTTCACTATTTTCAGTGGTGAATTCATTAGTTCAATTTAATAGTAGTGCTTTAAATTAACAAACGCACTAGCCGGCACTACGATTTTTAAAGGTTCCCCTCAATTTCTTTGGGATTCATCATCAGATCCTGGTTTCCTTTTCGTGGTACCACCCTTGGAATCTCTTCTTTCCAACAAAAAAGAATCATCAAAATCGGTTCATAAACGATGAAGTTATCCGCGAACACACATAAAAAAAATATATATATATAATTATACGGTCGAATTGAGAAACCTCCTCCTTTTTTGAAGTCGGTTAAAAATGAGACCAAGTCGGGGGTAAATCCTTCAGAACAAAATAAAAATTATCCAACTCGGCCAAGAAATGCTGAACATATACCTACATAAAAAAAAGGAAACGGACGACTTCTTTTTTTTTAAGTCCGTTAAAAAGATAGTTGGTAGTTGATGATTCTGTTCTGACCACCCCTATGATGGGGATTATATGTAAGTTTATGCATATTTTGTGTGTAGTTCAAAAGTTTTTAGTAGGCGGGGCCTCGTATTTGTAGGTCAAAAAATCTTGGGCCTTAAAATCAATACATTAACCCGTAGTTCGCTGGATACCTTTTACCCAATTTGTTCGGGATTTGAACATCTCAAAGAGTTTATTTGCTTCAATATTGAAACAGTATCCTTTCCAAGTAATACACAACGAGGTCTACTTTATTTTGATCTTAGGTAAATGTTTGAGTTTCATAATTGTTTTCTCCTTTATTTATCTTTGTAGACAGGTCAAGCAAAGCTGGGGTCAGAATTAGTAATATCTTTACAAGATCTTTCATCATCTTAAGCCTTAGTATCTACCGTGTGTTCAAGCAGTGTTATATGAGAATCACTTTTTCTCATCCGATTACTCCACCGACACATGATGATAATGATGTAAACCTATACTCAGTAAGGTCAACACATCTTTCATGGGGCACTGTATACGCTATTATAATAAGATACCAGAGGATATTCTAAACTTGCCAGACAAAAAGTTTAAGTCCCATGTTAAACAAGTCCTCTGTAACGATGACTATTTGAATGACCAAAATGTCTGGTCTTGACAATGTTACTCTATGTAATGCAATATTTTAATTGTACTTTGTATATTTTGTTTTGTTAAAACGATGTGTGTTGTAGAGTTTCTGGGCGCATCTTCTCTCAACGGAACACCTTCCGACGCGGTGGTAGACTCAAAAAATGACGTCAAAAAGCTATCTATGTGATATTATTTTGAATAAAAAAATTTTGAATTTTGAATTTTGAGTTTATATATGTACCTACAAGAGCGGCACACACGTTAGCAGATTTAACATAAAAAAACGGTGGGAGAAACCGGGATGGCCCACCTCATATCCTGCCCTTCCTGCCCTGACACCTGCACGCGAACGGAGCTTATGGACGCTGCCGGCAGTGCTATCCGTGTGGCAAAATGGCTGGGCTGGAATTGAATGACTTGCCATCGACTCGATAGGAGAGTGCCACGTAGACCATCGCTGGTCCTTTGTGAACGCCCTTTTTAAAGTTCTCTACCAATCCCCACTGCGGCCAGAAAACGCAGTAGATTTTTGATAGGGATAGTTTGTATCTCATCTGGTGTCAGAACCTGCCTACCTAGATGAGTACTACGTTTGTACATCAGGGGGCCACAGTCACATAGGAGGTGTATAGGAGTTTCCATCTCCTCCTTGCAGAATCTGCAGCCGGTGCTATCACTTAATTACTATGATCTAAATACATTATGAAGAAACCTACATGTTTCAAATTCGAGGCGTATACTGTGTCCTATAAGCCTCCTGACTATGTAAGATTATACATTGTATGGCAAATACTTCCTACAAATAAGAGTAAGAGGTAGTGGATCATACTTCACAACGCGGGCCTTGTGCGGATTAGTTCAAAAGTTCCACCATGGATCGGCTGTATCTTCTAAATCGACCGACAGATCATGTCAGTTTTTGTACTGTTCACAAAGCGAAAGTGCATATTACAATAACATTCTTAGATCAGCCTAGCAGCTGATCGTTCATTTTTTAGTGACCTTTGAACGGCTGTAACTCCTAAAACAACTAGAGTTATGCAGGCAAACCTGGTCCATCGCCCATCACAGAGATTTTCTACACCCTACAAAATTAAATACTGAAACAGCCTTGCAACTGATGACAAGTGTACAATGACAGTATCTCCAATCTTCATACATATCGCGTGCAAACGTTAACTGAGATCTATAAAATAACCTGCTCCTTTAATTTCCATTTCCGCCGCAAGAGATTCATTTCAGAATATAAAATATCACGGGAAAAATAAAAATCAAATTTGTTAAGATTGAGTAAGCTTTAAGTATCCCATATAATCAAACAGGTCCGGACTCAGGAGTTGAGGAATAAGCTCTGGAGTTCTATAGAACAGTCTCATGAGTCACGATGTTTGACTAACTATTAAGGGGCCATAGGTTCAGACGAATATTTTGTATGAGAAACGCGATTGCCCAGCCCTCCGAAAAGTGGGTGCGCGTGCCGTATTTTCGATTAAAAAGAATTAACAAAAGTACTTTTTACAGATTTTTTTATGATTTCGCTAGATAAACTAATGGTGAATATTTGAGTATAAATACCAAAAATCGGAAACTATTTTAAAATCTAATAAAACGAGATTTTTTTTTAAAAATACAAGAAAATACGTCATCTTTGTGACGATTTTCTATCGTCCTACCATAGGGCCTTAAACCAAAAAATCTTGGACACACGTCGTCCCGCTCGCACCCAGGCGCGCGCGCCTTCTGTATTATTATTATTATTATATATGATACACTAGCAGCTCAAAGCTGATGCGTATGTGCTCCTTAATCAGCTCGCCTAAAGCATCTCCAGAAATTGCAGGTTGAAGAGCGGTATCTGAAATCAGAGGGGGGCAGGGAGTGGCAGTTCTGTATGAAGATCTATTCATACCTACTATTATACCTACTAATATTACTAATGTCGTTTATGGCGAAAGGAGTGTTGAGAAAACACTTGATTCTGATTTGGCCTCTTAAACTCATCTCTCGATGTAGCTTAACATGGGTGTTGACTTGAAGATGAATTTGTATTTGGTATAAACACAGACAAATTCAGCATTCATATGAATGTCTAGTGGGAATAGGGACGAGTAGTTTTTGTTTACGACTTAAAAATAAAAAAAATTTCACTTATTTTATTCGTGTCAATAGTTCTTCAGTGGTGTTTTTATATTTTACTGGCCAGGTGTTCGGCTAGTCTGACAGCGTCAGGTGTAGCTGTATAAAAATCCTCTCTCGTACAGATGTTTGGACACAACGGATATTCTTGCAGATGATCCTTAGAGATGACTCATCGACTGGATTGGTTTGCCACAATCACATTGTGTGAGGCCAGGATCCCTATATTTTTGACAACCCGAGTGCGAAGCCGAATTAATTACACTTTATATAGGTTATAACATTGATATAGTCACAGATAATATAATACTATACTATATAGTATAGATGGCTTATTTTATATCTATACTTATAAAAAGGTTCCGTGTCCGACTGGCTGACTGACAGACAAATCATAGCTTAAACCACTGACGATAGAAACATAAAAGGAATAAAAAATTCCACGAAGGATAAGAGGTGCATTAAAAATTTAATTTCCGGTATTCTAATTTCATACGGGCGAAGTTGCGGAAAAAAGCTAGTCTACACATCATGTATTTGATGATGTTTGAAATATTATTTTCTGTCAAAACTCTTTTTCCTCGATGACACTTTTAATCAAGCGCAAGCCCATTGAGATTTTAAAATAACATTTTCACCCGACCTATTTGTTTTTAAATTATTAAAAAAATTCAAATGTATTTCATTGTGCTATTATTTTAGCTTTATATTTTTATATATTGTAAAACTCTTACAACCCGTTTTTGAAAATATTTTAAACCATGCCAAGTTTACAATAAATATACTTAGATGTCTTATGAGGAAAGTGTATTATATAAAGATCAATAATATTCTAGATGTGGATGTTCTGAGGGTTCAGAATATCTTTGACAACCTCGGGGAATTATACTTTTATATAATTATATTTTTATACAACTGCATTTAAGGAACACTATCTTCATCAAGGCGATTATTGTAATTTAATTATGTTTGTTATCTTTTTGTTAACCATTCTGTATTTATTTATAGTCTGATATCTGCTTTGTTGTTTTTAATTTTGTTTTTATCAGTAGAGACCTGTAACTGGCTTTCTGTTCGCTATCTAAACTTGTAATGTGTTAACAGTAGTCTAGTTGGTCTTCCAAATAATAAAATTAATTTGCACCAATATAGCGAATATTTTCTTCTATTTGATCCAAAATCTAGACTATTATAAAAATGTTACAGAAATATGTCTGACATTAAAGATATTTCGAAAAAAAAGATTACGATTGGTTTTAGGTGTCCCTGACTCCAAATCAACCATTTTTATAATTTTAGTTTGTCTGTTTGTTTGTTTGAGCATCACGGAAAAACTAATGAATCGATTTTGATGAAACTTAAAGTTTTTTGTTTCGCTTATGATTTGACTCAAAATATGGTATATAATTTTTGCAGACGAAGTTGCGGGTAAACTCTAGTAAATTTTAAATAACATAATATAACGCACACAGGCACTTACATCGTAAATTGTAATGATGCCAAGTAACCTAAATAATTAACCAACAAAACACAGATAAGCAAGTAGTTTTATAAATAAAACTGCAGTACTAATCTAATCGGTGCCCTCTCACCCCCTAACTCCGCCCCTGGCCGCTGATCTCCTCTCAACGTAATTGAACGATATTACACTCGGTAATAACTTTAGTACTGCTTCACTTGATAATTCTACGAGAGTTTCAAATTTGTTACCTGTATTTAAGGGGTTCTTCTTACGATAAAGGCTCACAACACACGGCCGCTATAATTTAAGGTTAATTCTAATTAGTTGGCGAAACTTCACAAAAGCATTTAGTCTCTCCTGCTAAGTACAATTGCGTCATAATGACCCGCCGCCTGATCATATGATCATTGTCCGCCCGCGCCTCACGTAATGCGTATGATAATAATGTATGATAATAATTATTTTGTTAATCATCAATACCAATTATAAACATTGATAATGCAATCTGTTTCATTAACAAGTGCCCCGGTTCAGTTTTTTTTTTCTTCGAATTGACCAATACAGCATTACTCAGGGAGCATCGACTGCTTATTACTGCGGACTATGGAGGGACCACACCAGTAACGACGAAGCGCCGTGGGCTGCGACCGCGGTAAATATTTGGTGATTGAACCGTTATGGGACTACGTACGAACCATAACTTTTGACACATTTGGTATTGCGCTAATCGCGGTACAGCCGTTAGAGCCGTTTTGACAGATCGCTCAGACGTTATTGGCTACTACTAGTAATTGGATTGCAATGTGATTAGAACTGAAATTGGATAAGAATAGAACTTCGATGTTTTAACTTAGCGCCAACTAATTTGAAATGACCCTATATAAATGTTGTATTTCTCTTCCGACGCACGCAAAATTACATAAGCACGTCTTTTTCTTGCGTGTGAGTGAGAAGAAGTAATTAGCAACCTGCGTTCGTTGGAAGTGTACAGCAACATTATGTTATATGCCGTTTGTGACGAGTTTATCTAAATGTACACACGGCGACACATCAAGCTTTACAAAACCAACATAAGCTGGCCGCACGTAGGTCGAGTAACGTATATCGTCGCGCGGCATCGTCGGCGACGTATGATGCACGGAGAATCATTTTGGTAGACATTGCTAGAAATTGTTGAATTATAACTAGTTTCGTCGTTGTCGTAAAGTCGTTGATTTGATACCTCCATAATTCAGAACGGAATTCTAGAGGGGGCAAATCCATACGAAATCGTTATTCTGATTCGAAGTTCCGTATGTGTGCGGCAGGCATAAATGTTAATTCAAACTCATAATTATCAGACAGGATAGGAAAATACTCCACTAGCTCTTAAACGAAAGATGAATCCAAACTAAGCTCTATATTTTTGTAAAAACCCCATTCAAATCGGTTCAGTAGTTTTAAGTGATGCGTGCACAATAACTTGGAAAAAATTCAAAAAAGTGCTCAAAGCATTATATGCATTACCTGCGTATCCTAGATGCCGCCAATAATTTATCAACAAAAAAAAATATTTAAAAAATCCAAATGCAAATCCAATCCATTGATTCCAAATGTAATTCGAAACTTATTAATAAAATAAATTAAAAAAATATATAAATATATTTTTGGCAATATCTTTCATGTAGTTAAATCCTTGCCAATTTTATTTTTATCTAGGCATATATGTATAGAATAGATAATAGATTTTAAATATAGCGTAAGCAATTTTTAGTACAAAATTACAATGTCTTTTAAAAAGTTTCAAAACTTCCATTCGTGCGTAAATTAAGCCAGAATCAGCCTAATGGGCAAAGGAATAAGAACTCTTCGCGTTTGTTCAAGTGGAAACAAGTTAAATGGAAAGTAAGTAATAATCCAATCATCTCCCAAAGAAATTCATTTATGTCTTTAGAAAAGTCCTAATTGTATTTCAAGAATTCTCGACTGATTTAGTCGTCGAACAAAAGTTTTTTTTTTTTTTTTATTTTTTTTTTGTTTTTTTTTTTTTTTTTTTATTTAGATCTTTCACACAGACAGCAAAAAAGTTACAAGAAAAGAGTACATAATTACATTTATGAGTTTTGTCTTTGTGAGAGACTGGTATCCGTACCAAGCAATATGTATTACAGATTACCAGCCTCTCCGACCTCTTAATAAAGGTGTGAATTGATAGAAACTAGTGTGAGTTATGTGTGCGTGTTTGTGTGGTGTGTGTGTGTGTGTGTGTGTGTGTGTGTGTGTGTGTGTGTGTGTGTGTGTGTGTGTAGGTGTGTGTGTGTTTGAGGTGTGTGGATGTGTTTGGGTACGTGAGTGGGTGATACAACGACAGTATAATTGATTTTATTTTACCAGTGTAAAAGACAATAAATTTGTTTTACACATATAGATGTATTACGACTTTAGCCAGGTAGTGGTAGCTTTTTTGCAGTAAAATTTTGTAAGAGGATAAATGTCAACAATTTTGTTAATTTTATTATAGAGAAAGCCAAAGAACCTACCGGCCATGGTTGTGGACCATGATTCCAAAGAGTCGCAGACTATATGTTTCAGTCACTTGTTTGCGTTCCTTAAGGGATCAAATTTATGCAGGGAGTGTTGTTTTAAAACAATATTAAGGACAAAGAGTTGCCTCACAGTTAAGACGTCAGATAGCAGGTAAAGGTCTGTTGTAGGGAAACGAAAAGGTAAGAAGAAGCTCACCTTCAGTACGGCTCTTTGAGCTCTTTCAAGTTTTAACATTTTAGTCTTAGAAGCACCTCCCCACACAGTGATACAATAACTTATGACGGATTGGCATAAGGCTAGGTACACCATTTTAACGACATTTGTGTCGGCTATGTGACGCAAGTTCTTAAAGATGAAGTGTTGAGCTGCGAAAGTTTCCGCTTCAAAAAAGCTATGAAAGTTCAAATGGAACACAAAAAAAATAACAAATAAACATTCGTTATTCAACCAGATTATTCGACTAATAAATAAATATAAAATTCAAATTGAAGAATAAACTGAAAACCCGAATTGAATATTTAAAAAATTAACGACGCAATCTTGAACTATAGTATAAAGTTGAAAACTAATAATAAATGCCACTAATCGTTAGAGCCGTTTCCGAAAAAACAATCATAAAAATTTCTGACCTTTATCTATCTATCTATCTAAACTATTATAAAATGGTAGCAGAACGTTTGTCTGTACATTGAAGGTATTAACAAAAAAAAAGTTACGATATGGTTTTTAGGTGTCCCTGATTCCATTTCACCAATTTTTGGATTTTTTGTCTGTCTGTTTGTTTGTGTTTTTGTTTGTTTGTTTGTTTGTTTGAACGAGTATCACGCAAAAACTACTGAACCGATTTTGATGAAACTTTTTTTGTTTGATAGCTTATGATCTGACTTAAAATCTGGTATATAATTTGTGCGGACGAAGTCGCGGGTTAACGCTCGTATTAGTTAAATGTATACAGAGTGCAAGCGTTCTGCACACAAGCGCGTAGTTTACCTATACCACCCTATACTCACCAATATACGACATGAGATCTCAAATCATCAGTACCCGGCAAACAACTTTATCATTAGGGAGGGGGTGAGGAGTGCGCGCTGTAGCGCATTCGCCTACAAATTTTATTTTGCGCTGTCATGGTTTTTGCCAAGTTATTTGCCGGCTACTATAACAGCATTGAATCAAGCTCCTTGCTGCTTGCTAAGGGACTGTGAATTGCCACGTAAAATAGATACACTGGCTTTATCTATTTATAACTCTGACGATGACATACATCGGGCCTAACTCATCATCATCATCATATCAGCCATTAAACATCCACTGCTGGACATAAGCCTCCCCCAAAATGGGGGGATTTGCCATAATCGCCACGCTTGGCAGGCGGGTTGGATATCGCAGTTGGATCGAATCAATGTGTGTACTCAGAGGTTGCTGCTGCCCATCCTTCAGTAGATCCCTTAGTCGCCTTTTACGACACCCACGGGAGGAAATGGGATGGTGCTATTCTTAGCCGACACCACAAGGACGGCCTAACTGACCTACCTCTTCTATGCGTGCGAGTATAGAAAAACCTTTGACTATTTATTATATAGTCAAAGAGAAAAACCAATCACTATGTGCGTTCCTAAGCTAAAAAACATCCACACTGGTCCACTCTGGGGCAATAAAAGTAACTTGCATTTCTTGGTCCCAACGTGTCCTACTTTACCAAACTGCATAATTTTAATATCACAATTAAATTTACACCTATTTGCATTTTAAATACCGTCGCATTTGCTCTGGCTGTGTAACTATGTTCTTATGTACATAATTTATCATAGAGCGTTTGCATTACATTACCGGTGGACACAAGTCGCAACTTATAGTAGCATAAATCTACTATAATTGCGCAGTAATGTACAGTTTCATGCAAAATAATGCACAATTGGAGTGCAAATTATTACACATAGTTTCGGGGCCATTTGTTATTTATTGTGTGATTATTAATTGTTTTAAAGGCAAATTATTATCATTTTAAAATTCAATTAAGGTCGCTGTGATTGGTTGTTCTTTGTTTGACGTTTTTCAATTTAGCCTTTAAAATTGCAAATAAGTTACAATCATTTTTTTATTCTTAATTTTGATTTTAGTTGTATGCTGGAATCGTGTTGTTTTTACTATAATGTGCTTCTCTAGTTCGTAAGTAAAATTTTACTAACGGCAACCGCAGAATGACTAAACTCATCACATAGGTACAAATCGTGTTTATACCTATGTACTACATTAAATTTGTATTCTTGGTAATAAATAAAAAATAAATTAAAAAACTTGTTTTTATTTCGTAGTACTTTGAAGTTTTTAAACAAAATAAAATCTTAACATTATCGATACAACTTTCACTATAGAACCAACTTCGAAATCACAAAAAAGAAACCAGCTGTCCCATACATAAAAATATCAATATCTACTCGACCAAAATTCGAAACAGATTATTTTTTTTAGTGATTTCTGTTGGTCCCATAACAAAAGTTGGTCAGTTTGATGGTCTGAAACACCCCATAAAGTACCTGGTACCTCTTATATATTCCGTGCCATATGCAACGAATTGTAGTTTACATCCTGTATTTATTTGTATTGTCGAAAACTGGCGCCCGTACCAAATTCAGAAAATACAAAATGCAGCCGTCAAAGCAAAGAGCCAACTCGTTCAAACTTTCAACTGGAGGTGAAAAATATTAATGCACAAAGTGAACAAATTGAAGGACGTATTTCTTTGTGCATTTATTATTTAAATTTTGAAGCTCTTCAGCTGTTCTTATTTAGTTTTATGTCAGTTTTTCGGTTCAATTAGAATGAAAGTACTAAGACCTCTTTACTTATACAAGGTGTTAGGGTAAACAGTTGCACTACTTTAAGGGGTGATTGTACCCACGATACTGAACAACTTTCCCTAAGAAACCTATAGGAATTTAGCAAAACAAAAAAAATTCCCCAATCTCGTTTCGCCTACAAAACTGGTAAAATTGAATGTGAATTTTATGAGAAGTACCACAATAGAAAAGGATAATTTCCATTCCTCCTATTTGTGTATAATTTTAGCTATCATATATTTGTTCCTTGATCATATACACTCATTCGTTAGTTGTGAAACGATTTGAAACGAATACGGTTCGTCACGTGGGCAATGTCTTTTAACTTTTCATACTAAACTTCCAACAGCTTATTGCATTTAGTATGGGAAAGTCCAAATTTTTTACGCTTTTCCTATAGAAAGTTATATTTATTAGAGAAAGTTGTTCATTATCATGGGTACAATTAAACTCTGACACCTGGCTTTGCCCACACGATAAGAATAAGAAGATGTAAATTAATGTTCAATTACCCTGTAAAGTTTATTTTTATTATTCATAATGGGTTTGCGCTTAGCTTCAGCTCACCTGATGGAAAGTGTAGATGAAGCCAAGGATGATAAAGATAAAATTAATTAAACTATTGAATAAACTAATGTTCACGTTTCATTCTCATAAACCTATACGTAAGATCGCATAGATCTATATTATATCTATAACAGTAAGGTACTAATAAACTCGTGCATGACCGTCAGAAACTCGCTTCGTTTGATTTTAATAAGGCTCACTTCACTTTAAATGCCCTCACCTGACGCAGGGCAGTAGGTCCTGCCCTCATATGTCAGCAACGCCGAGGCAGGGCAGTACTGCCATGGCAGTAACCAGAGCAGGGCACTGAATACTAGGCCGGTCTATTTTTCGGGGGCAGTTCGCTTCCCCCTCTATAGGTAAGAGGTAGGCCTCTTCAGACTCCCTCGTAGCTGCCCCCGTGTGAACGCGAGGGTATTGCAGTGCAACAAGATATTTTATAATTGTTGGTAATCCTGATTGGTTTTTTAAAATAATATTGCCCTCTGCAAACATGCCCGAAGCGCTGCGAAAGCGGGTCGGACCCAGCAGCATTCTTAAACCATTATTTTACTGGATGTTGAGCACTACTGACATAAAAACACAGGGTAAAATCATCCTTTTAAACTGAGAGTTTACCCATCAATCTAAACAACTTTAACTATGGGAGCAAACAGATTGGAGTGAAAAAAATCATGTTGTTGTTTTCATTGGAGTTGAGTAGGCTGGTTTAGTATAGAACAGCAGATTTTTTATTGCTCTGATTTATTTCACCCTGTATAATTATTATGTGATGTTTATATAGTTAACAAAATAATAGATTAGATAGATACATCAATAATTTATTTGCACTTTATTTAAAATTAACAATCAGCGTTTTTCTTTTCTTTTTTAAATTTAGTTCCTAAAAAACTCCAAAGATGGCATGTTTATCGGTCCATAGAGACGTTCGCGAGATCCTGTCAAAATCCTGTCAAGCCTGTGCTTGACTTTTTTTAATGGTCAAGGGCTCGAGCCCATACATCCATGTCAGACGTAAATAGTTTCAATTTTGCGATTAAAATTAATAGTAAATAATAAAATATTTCATCCAAAAAGATGCGTTGGCATCTTTTTGATCGTCTTTTCCCTCTAGATTATTTTAAAGAAACACTTTTTGAAATTTTGACCTTTATTCGCACAGACCGTGGCGCCATCTATCGATCCTCTAGAAAGTCAAAATAATAACGCTCATTACATTAATCAAAATGTCGAGATCTCATAATGTGACAAACTAAAATTTGAAATTATAGATGAACTGTATTTTGTATTTTCTATACAATGAGATGGTGACAATAACTTATTCTTAATAAATTTTTTATATCTTACTTCGTTATTAATTATTTTTAGATAGTTGTAGGTTTAATTAAACTTCTTCACAAGAACTACACTTTCGTTATACCTACACATATCCATCGTGATCTAATTTTTGTGAATATTTTGTTAGATATGTAATAAGATATAAAACATGTAAACTTTAATGCGTTACAAACTTAAAAGCCATCAAACTGAACAACTTTTATCATGGGACCATCTTTGAAATCGCGATTAAAAATTTTGGTCGAGTAACTGACATTTTCTATGGAACAGCTTTTTTAGATATTTCTATGTTGGCCCCATAGTAAAAGTTGTTCAGTTTGGTGGTCTGAAGCACCTGGTTCGATATATAACGCATTTAATTTTACTCCCTGTATATTCGGAAGCAGTGAAACGAGAAGATCAAAAAAGGAAAATTTTGCAAAGATTCATTCTTAGAAATTATGAAACCTTATCGGTTGAATTTACTTAATTTAATTCGTTAATTTTGGTCACGCTAGTTCACGAAGTAAATTATATCATCATTAATATTTCCACACATTTTTTTTCTATAGGTATTACAACTTGAAATAAAGAAATAGGTCGTACATGAGCCACCTCATCAGTCCTTTGATGTTTTCGGGTACTAAGTTTTAGTCATTATTTATCTGCAAAAGCGGCAAAATTTGGTCTGTGTACATTTTACTCGCAATTTTTGTGAAATTCAACTGTAGTGGAGACAGCGAAAGTACTGATGTCACTGCGGACTTCGTTTCTTTCGCAACAGTGGATAATAAACCGAGTAGACTAGGCTTCTTCGTCTTCTGCTCTTTAATATTTGGTTCACATAAACCATGAGTTTTCTTAATAAAATCAGACCCCTTTTCACCAATCATTATTGTGGCCGCATTAATGTTTGCACCATTGATGTACGGAATAACGCTAGCGTCGATTACACGCAATTTGTGTACACCATTCAACCTTAGATGGGAGTCTACCACGGAGCCCATAGCACAAGTACCACTAAAATGCCACTCTGATACCGTCAAGGCCAATACGAAGCAACGCCAATACTCTCTGCTCCCATAAGGAAAGCTGTCACATTTTGGCAAGTCAGGGCGCACATGTTCAGCTTCTAATTCTTTGAAAGTGGCCGTGTCTAAAATGTTCATATAATCTTCAACAAACATCGCTGCTCTCTCAAGATCAATATCTTTGGAAAAATATCCCATTCGAATTCTCGGTGGATCTTTAGGATCTGTACTTTGCAATAAAACTTCGCCTCTGGATTCTGGATGAAGGCAACTCAAATAGGTATACATCACATCGCCATCCAATGAGGCATCGAAGTACTTTTGACATATCTCGTCATTAAGAGTAATGATAAATGAGCATAATATCATTACGAAGGTAGGTTCTATACTAGCATGCGGCGCTACTAAGCTTATTGTTTCATAATCTGGGTAATTTTGAGATTCATTAATAGTCACCATGCCCATAAACATATCAAAGTTCTGTTTTGTTGGTAAATGAGGTAGTTTAGGTGGATGAGCTTTTTTAGTTTTAATAGCGATGGCAATAGACGCGTGGTCCTGTAGGTTTTGCCCAACAGGTGTGTCGACATGAACTTCTATGCCAATCGACTCAAGATGCTCCTTTGGTCCAACCCCTGACAACATTAGAAGCTGGGGCGTGTTGAATGCTCCCGCTGATAATATCACCTCTTTTCTAGCTTTAAATGTTACATATTTGTTGTTTTCTGTAAGCGCTTCGACACCGATTGCGTTTTTATTCTCATCAAAAATGATCTTTGTTACAAGCGTATTCTTTCTGACGTGAAGATTTGGTCTATCTTTAATGGGAGTTAAGTAAGCTCTGGCAGTGCTCTGACGAATACCATCTGCTCTTGTATACATGATTTGAGTATATCCAAGAGTGTCATCAGCATTTAGGTCTGGGGTCAATTTGTGTCCAAGTTCTTCAAAACCTTTCATATAAACTAGATTTTGGTCAAGAACTTGCTTTGTTACTCCTAAATATCCATCGAAACCGTGGTATTTTGCAAAGTGTGACTTTTTAATCTCGTCGTCATCCAATTTTTCACTCTTTATGAAATAAGGGAGTACGTTTTCATAGCTCCAGGTATCGTCTTCTGCCGCTTTAGCCCATTCTTCGAAGTCATGAGGTTGTCCTCTGATGTGGACCATCAAATTGTTACTGCTAGAACCACCCAGCATTTTTCCACGAATTAGATATATAGTTTTGTTAAGATGTTCTTGAGCTATGTAACCGTCATTTTCCGATTGATACATCCAGTCATATGATGAATGGGGTAAGAAAGAGAGTGCTCCAGGTAGCTGAAATGAAATGGTATGTATAGTATATTATGAATTATACAAGCTCGCTACAGTTACTATGGGTAAACATTATGCCTGCCAGTGTTTCAAAGCGGACTATAAAAATGGTTAAACTTACCAAAGATTCAACGGGGGGATCTCCCCCAGCCTCTATGAGCAGCACATTGATATTCTCGTCCTCTGTCAGTCTATTGGCGACAACACACCCTGCCGACCCAGCTCCCACCACTATGAAGTCGTATACAGCACCGTCTAATTATGGGAAGAAATTGACAATTATAATATGATTAGTTGTAGCAATGTTTCTGATCTGCGGAAGGGATTATGGTCGAGTCTGTATTAAAGATCAAAGTAGAAAAGATCCAGTCTCTGCCTATCTATCTTGAGAAAAAGGCGTGATGTATGATAGTTAAAAAAATATTAGCAACTTGATGTTGATATTGTTCTCGAAGTTTCTACAGAATACAAAAAAAAATTGCAAGCTTACTTTTTACGGGTGTCTGTTTTGGAAAAAAGAACGCCGTCAATCCCAGAGCTGCGATGACTTTCAAAGCGACTTGCGCCGTCCTCACGACGGCAGTTACCGTCCGCGGTGTGACAACCATGTTTTGAAGGAATGCATTGGTTTGGAACATTCGCAATGCTTTTATAGTTGTTCAACTTGTTGAAACAGCTTATTTAAGTTGATATTCATCTATTTAAAAATTCGTCTACGAATATTAAATACTCGTATATTGACACAACAGAAATATTGTCGTCTCGCATTGCGTCATCCATCATTGTGTAATGAATAAAATATAACAATAGGTAGGAAGTAGGTGCTAGGAAGGTGGCAAAGGTATTGTCTATACCGTAGGAACTTTGCTAATGCGATGGGCACTGGCAATAAATATATTTATATTGTTTTCACCAGAGTTTGACTAGTTTTACGATTTTTGGTGAACGGGAACGGGTAATCTGTAAAGGGACAATATAATCATTAGCAAAATTTTCGGGGGTGGTTGGAGATCAAACTGAACAACTTTTACAATGAGACACAGATTGTGATATACTTACCTGCTTTTTTGTGTTTTGTATAAGTGAAATGAAGATGGTTTGGGTTTGAAGATTAAAGCATAGCTGCTTAGTTTTTCATTTAATATTTTATAAGATTTTGCATGCCTGTGTTTTGGCAAAGTATGAGATAGGTAGGTACCTTATTTTATTATTTAAGAGGCCTTTGCCCAGCATTGGGATGAAACAGGCTAGTAAAAAAAGGTCCAGAGGTTTAGCCATGAAAACGTATTAGACAGACAGACAGAGAACCTTTAGCATTTATAATATTACAAGAGTTTTCTCACGATTCTTTCCGCACAAATTGAATACCAGATTTTAAGTCAAATCATAAGCTATCCAAAAAAAAAAGTGTCATCAAAATCTGTTTAGTAGTTTTTGCGTGATTCTCGAACAAACAAACAAACAACCAGACGGACAAAAATTCTAAAAAAGTTTGATTTGGAGTTAGGGACACCTGAAACCATATCATAATATGTTTCTTGTAAATTCTTCAATGTACAGACACACTTCTGTTAAAGTTTTAAAATAGTTTGGATTAGTATGGATAATGTTAATTTATTTTTTTATTTGAGTCGTCATAGTTGAGAAATTATTAAAATTATGTATTCAACATTATCAAAATTTATTCTGTTTATTCAGATGGGGACTACAACGTGGTTGCACCTTAAGGGGCCTCCTAAAATACCGTATCCAAAAAACTACTTATAGTGTAAATTTATCTTCAGTTACCATGTCACTATTTCAGTTTGTGGTTTGTTTTTGAATAGACATTATGAATATTTTATTCTAACCACATTAATAATGTAGATGACACTATTGTATCAAGACCTCCGCTTCTAAGTACCTAGTAGACTAAGTTGTATTACGTTATGCAACACAACCTGACACGTCCGACACGAGACGGACGGGTCTCGGTGTCGGCCGCTCGGCGGAGTAACAACTCTGTTTCGAACGTTCGTCGTCGGTCTAACTCCTGAGGATGCTCCTTGGTGGAGCGAAACACGTGTAGAGTAGAAATTATTTGGTGGGCAGGTTGTGTTGCATTACGTAATACAACTTAGTCTACTAGGTACTTAGAAGCGGAGGTCTTGATACAATCGTGTCATCTACATATTAGTCATGGATTTCCGCAAAGTAACGCCTGATTCAATTAATTCTAACCACATTGACAATGAATAGGTAAATAGTAGTTATCTTATAATCAAACTTATAACACCCCCTTTTTTTGCGTCGGGGGTTAAAAATATACGCTAACGGAAACTGTGTTATGTAAGGGTGTAGCGTTATAGCCAAGCCAGGCCACACAGTGGCGGTTTTGCTGGAAAGCGGGCCGGAGGCCGAACTGCGGGAAGCGAATATCTCCGGACTCCGGATTTTTGTTTGGTAGGGTACATACAAACTCAAACATTACCACCTCACCACACCATACACAACAAAACACATAGAAAACCGAGCGGGTCCGGAGATATTCACTTCCCGCAGGTCCGCCTCTGCGCTCCGGCCCGCTTTCCCGCAAAACCGCCTCAGTGTAGCCAGCACGGCTAGCATGCCACCCACGACAAAGCGTTTAAACGAGAAAAACGTCATGCGCGCTCTTTCTGGCCTACGTAAAATAATAAAGACGGAGGTGCATCTCGATTTTTATCGTTTTCTCGGGGGTGGCATGCTAGACCTGATGGCCTTAAGGGTGGGTCCCAGAGCGGGGGAATGGACTATGGTCCATGGAGGCACACACACACTGCTTACAAAAAACAGAAATTGACAAGATGACGTCGAAAACGGTATCCAACGTTTCCCGTTCCACTAAATTCAGTTGAAAAATGTCTGCGATCAGAATTGGGGTCGTCAGAATAAACTCTCATCGGTCACACAGTGTAGGGATCAGAGTAGTCATTTCGGGAAGAAGTTCGTTTTGGGAAGTGGACGTATTGGGAAAAAGAAAGTAATATACATTTTGGGAGTACGCATTAATGGTACAAGCATGCAAATTTTTGAACCGAAACGAGAGTTTAGCCAGTTGCCATACAGTGTTACAAAGAGGTATCTCACAAAGATTTGACTTAAAGTCTTTTACAAGACCCTTCTAAAGCCCTATGAAAAATAATTGAAGCGAAATGGGCGTGTGATAGCTTATATTACTGCCTGATGCGAGAGAAAGAGATGGGGCGGCGCGCGCGACTGAAACGACGCAAGCGTAAAACACACTTTATTTGATTGTGATTGTACTATTTATGTAAGTTCAATTCTGCTCTAATCAAAATTTGTAAAATATAAGTCTCTTTTTTTTTAAATAAAATCTCGTGTTTCTATTATTCACCGTTTAGCAGTTCCAAGCGTTTATAAATAAAAACGAAGGCTACTTTGGCTTGTTTTCTATCGAGAAAATGTGTCTTAATCGTGTTTTGACTCTAATCAAAACTTCAATTATATGTTCAATTTACACATATCCGCCATTCATACTCCTACTATTAGCACTTCATGATATATGACGCTTTGAAGAATCCAATTTTTTTCTACATAGCCTCTTAAAATCGAAACCGACACACAAATACATTTATCACTCTATATTGTCAATACATTTTTTCTCAATAATTTGAAGCAGAAATGTAACACAATACAATAGGTACCTCTATAGATTTTTTGTCTCATTTCCATGCATGGTGGCGGAGTCCCGATGGGACGCGAGGCGCCGACGTTCGCTGCGAAATTATATTTCACACTGCACTTTGAAATGGGATGGACTCAGTACATGACAAAGGGGGTCTTTTATTGATCCTATAATAATCAATCAATCAAATGTACTTTATTTGAAGAGTAACTATACAAGGAACAATATTACTCTTGTTAATTACTTGGAAATAACTTCATTTGTGCTCTACAACACTAAACCCATACTAAAAGAACGAATTTATAATCCACCTAAAGAAAGAGGTCGTTGTATCCGTACTTGTTGCAATGTGAGGTTATCCAGTTTTAATTTGTTAGGTTTCTTTTTATTAATTTTTTTTATTTATGTGACATTGACATTTCATTATTCTCGGTATAATCTTTACACCGTCAAAATTGTCAAAATCAGTTTACTCTAGAGTAACCGGTGACTTAATCTAAGAATAAAATTTACTCGCGTTTGGTCAAATCGGGCATAAGAGGTAGAGATTAAACTCTGGGTATATCAGAATATCTTATACCTTATACTAATAAATAGGGCTTCGTGCCACTCTTCATCAGTTTGTCTGCTCTTTGAGCGAGACTATTCCATTTCTAAATAATTATTATAGATTAAGTAGTCTGTTATAGTGATGTGCCGATTCAATTATTGTGCTAATCGATGAATCGATTATGATCGTAATCGATCATTAATCGATTTTTCCCGATTATTCAAATATGAATAAGAAAATAGTAAAATATATCTAAAATATGAAATCTCATGTATCTCTCACGTCTTGGCATCTTCAGTAAAAATATGAAATAAAAAGGTAAGTAGGTATTTTAATTACTGATCATGAAATTCATTTTTAATAAAAAGGCATATTTTTTGACAATTATGTGCTTTCATGATATTTTTCATAATTAAAAAAGATAATTTTGTCCAGACGTCTTATAAATAATTATTCAGTATTGAATTCTACTTAATTCTAATTGGTTTGCTTTTAAAAATACATAATGAATGATACAAACAAGAAGGTGCTGCAGTAGTGGCTGGTTCCTCATCAAATTAGTCAGCTGACCAGTTTTGGAAAATGTTATTTATAGACAAATCTTGCGAGAGTTCTCCTATAACGCAACCTTACATACCACAGCTTAAAATAGCACTGGTGACTGGCAGTTTCCTAAAAATTTATTACCTATTTTATTTCCTAAAAATTTATTATCAATGGATTATAAATGATAATCGAATGCAACTAATTATCTTTATAATCGATTATGAATAATCGATCTTTTGTATTGTAACCTATCATTTCGTTTAATCCGTAATCCCTTTATGTACTAATATGAAGGTCCGGCACAAATCGGCTTCAAAAAGATAAGATCACCTCTTGTAATTTCACTTTGTATTTTTCCTGCTGGTTTTTGGTGTAAGACAAAGTATATTGTAATTGATTGGTAAAGCCTTGTTAAAAATATGCGCTTTCAGGAGAGAACAAGGCGCGCATTCGTGAAGTCGTTGGTAGTTAGAGCGAGTTTTTGTCCTGTTTAGAGATGAAACAATAGTTTTATGTTTCTGTATGTAGTTTTCTTCTTTGGTAGTATTTAGTAAATCGAATTCAATCTTTGTTTTGTTATTGTATTTCAATTTTTATGATGTAACAAACTCAACTTTAAATTTGCATGCTTTGTCATGGCGAAATGTGAGGACTTATTTTATATACCTTCCACAATGTTAAACCATGTTTCAACAAATAACTTCTTCTGATTCTGATTCTATCATATCAGCAGGAGCTATATTGCATGATAATCACTACTGTATGTAGTCCCGAGATAAATTATTTTCTAGAATAGATTTTACTTTATTTTACTTTACCAAAGCGGGTCACATAGACCCCCGTGTTCAACTAAAGCCCTCCCTAGATCTGAAGGTAGATCACGTGCGATGAGTTCTGGGATTTGTTCCCTTACCTAGAGATTTATTCATCAGTTTCGCACCGTTAATATTAAAGAACAATCTCCAGTTTTGAAAAATGTTCCACTTTAGTCTAGATTTAACTAGTTTATGTTGGAATCTCTCAAAACTCAAAATTGCATGTTATTTAAATTAGTAATGTTAACAAGAAAACATTTTGATTTACATTTTGTGATTATACTTACGCATGTAAATATTATCATGTCTTACCTCCACTACAACAACAATCATAACTTGAGTTTAGTAATTCAAGATTCTGAGACGGCTTTTGAGCGTTAGTATTAAGGCTGGTTGTCGGCTTTACACATGATTTTTTCTTTCGAAAAATCTACCAGCTCAACGACACACTACAAAAACAGATAAAACAAAACTTTTCTGTAACGTATTTAAAAAAATTCACAGATTTCGTGCCTCACACATCGAGCACATTGAAAATGAATCTACGGAATTCGAAAACATATAGTCTCAAAAAGGTTAAGCTACAGGGCAAATCCTTTACCCGATCGTCTTTGTTTTAGGCTCAAATTGTAGATGACTAATTTAGTCATTCCTCTGGACAATTTGTCCAGAGGAATTTTTCGCTAATTTTTGATATGATTCTTCGTTTCCAAAATATCGAGCGCCAAAATAAAAAAAATTCGGAAGAAATTGTTTTTTTTTTTCTCACTGTTTCGGCCATAACTTTTTTCGTTTTGATTTTCTCGAATAACTCTTTTTGCACCTTACAGATCTTGTAAATACGCGTCTTTTGGTTTTTTTTTTAATACCATATCTTTACAACTCTTCGAGATATAAGGGGATCTCAATTTTTCGTGAAATCGGTGCCTCTACTGAAGCGAACGAAAAGACAGTCAAAATGTGTGCATACTTTATGTCTGCCTCTCATTGACACTGTTGTGGATCTGCAAGAAGAAAATATCTTAAGAGACAAGCTCACCCTTTACACATGTGTTTTCTATTGTTTGTATCAAAGTATCTGTGTGTACAATAGTGTTATAATAAATATTTTTTATTTTTTTTTAATTTTGCTAGTTATGACAGTTTCGTCAAGGAGGTGCGATGTAATTTCTCACACTTGTTTTTATTTTTTTTTATTGTAGATTGTTGATTCGAATCCAATCTTTTCTAATTGCTTGTCAGTCATGACTTATGACAGGGTGAATTTCAGCAACGCGCTACCGAATCACGAACCATCGAATTTCAATTTTTAAGTCGTAATGTTTTCAGACTTTGCTTCGAGCGCCGAGCGGAGTAATAATTATTAACAAACATCAGTTCAGTAAATTTTTCATGATTGAAAACATTAAATTAATGATGAAGTTTACTCAGTATATTATGAAAGGATATTTCGGAAACTTTTCAACCAGAATGTTTGTTTTATCTTTGTTTTATTTTGCATTAATTAACATTTTGCGCTGTCCCCAAATTATGATAATATACATACCATCCTTTTCTATTATAATTGGGGATAAGTATGATCCGGATTGCGAAACAAATATAATTTTTTAATAAATTCATAATTAATGGACTCTTGCTTGTGCGTTAGCACTGCATTTCCGACTGTGTCAAGTAGTTTGTGGGAGTATTTATCCCGCTTTCAGGGATTGTTCTTGATCAAAAGATCAAGAACAAGAAGAGATTGAGGATTGCGGAGCCTCGTGGCAAGAAAAAACGCAACGCGCGAACACCACGCGACACAAGTGCTCGTGTCAGAACCAGCAACGTTACGCCATTTAGATATTTGCTCAATATTTTTATTTATTTCTTATGTACCTACTTACCTTTCTTTATTTGTTTGTAAATACATACAATTTATTACATTTGTAGATATTTGTAAGTTATTTGGATGATTGGTGGGTTTTTGGATTATCATAACTTTAAGGATGTATTCGTACAATGAAATTTAACAACTTTCCCTAAGGAACCTGGGTCAAAAAACGAGTTTTTTTGTTTGGACCTTCTATACAAAAGCCCGGATCATCGATTTTCTATGGGAAGTTCAAAACCTATTCTCATTTGTATTTGTAAAGGTTGATGTGTCGCCGTGTGTTCAATACATGGTTATTTTTACTTTATTTTCTTTTTAGGACTAAAAGCTGTAGATATAATTATTACAAATTTAGATAGCTAACTAAAAGGTATGTGTGGTGTATAGGAAACTTTTTAGTTAACTCTATACAGCCATCTCTATGCTTGATGATTTTGATACCTGTCTTTGTCTTGTCTAATAAAGATAATAGCTTGATTAGTTTAGAGGGAGAAGGAGGGAACCTACACGAGAAGCTGGTAATTGTGAAAACTCGTCTCCGAAGAACGCCAAACGCTGATGGCCATACGCCCTACCAACTCATGTTTGGCAGAGAAATACGCACAGCATTGCATGCTATGTTTTTGAGAAATGAAGGTAAAGAGACTATTCTAAGACACCAGATCAACATCAAGCAGTTTAATCCTGGTGATCGTGTGCAAGCTCGCGACTACCGCAGTACCGCACAGCGCTGGCAATTTGGTACTATCATGAAACGACTGGGCAGACTGCACTACGAGCTCCGCACCGATAGCGGCGATGTCTGGCGCAGACACCTCGACCAGCTCTTGGCGGTACTCTTGATCCGCAGCAGCTAGGAGGGGAGAATTGTGGCGTATAGGAAACTTCTTAGTTAACTCTATACAGCCATCTCTATGCTTGATGATTTTGATACCTGTCATTATCTTGTCTAATAAAGATAATAGCTTGATTACGTAACTAATATGTTTACTTTATCAGTATTTATCAGTATGTATTGAAACCTTAGATGTTTAAATATGTAGATGCATTGCCCGCGCTGCAAAATGGCAATAAAAAAGCAAGGTAATTGCCCGACATTCACATAGTCACGCGCCATCTAGTGTACGAGCTACACTTCACTATATCGCGCCATTTTAAAGATAAGTGCTGTGAGAGTATGACGCGTGTTTGTAAAACTTCATTGATTTAAACGCCAACTGTTCCAAAATATCACAAAGTATAATAGATATTCTTGTATTGTTATCCGAATGATTCGAAACCGCAGCCAACAAATAAAACAGTAGGATTGATCCAAAACTCCTTCTGCAGCTAAAACTGAGATAAAAGCCAGCAAGGTTTTAGTGTTTCTAGATCCTGGTAAAACTCGTTAAACTTGGGACTTGGTGAGCTTTTAACAACATTGTCACCACTTTTAAACCAGACCAGACTGAGGGAGTGAAAACCTAGTAGGTGTCAATATACACCAGGTGTAACAAAACTCCGTTCTCCGTTCCTATTTGTAAAAAGTTAACAAAAGTATAGAAGGTACTTTTTATGAATTTAATTTATTTATATGGAGGTAGGTATGCACTTTCTTAAGTTGTACGATTTATAATACCACTTTGCGCTCCGGGAAAGATAGACATTGTGAGAAAATTGGCAGAGCTAGCAGCTTCCTAGCACAAAGAATCAGCCTCACAATCCAGAGGGGGCTAGCTGTTGGGCACTTTGACTATTTATTATAAGGACTAGCCTTGCGGTAGCATTTCCCGTCTGCCACGGTATAAGATCAATTAATCATGTGCATTACCATTCAATTTTATACCTTGTCACTAAACGAGACAGCCTGTAATTGCGAAACAATAATTTCGAACTTAGAACGTTTGGGGTTCACACGAGACTACTTTTCATGATTTTTAACGTTCAAAATTAGAATCTAAAGTTATGGGAATAAAATCCAAAGTAGCGGATTTTATGTTACCTCGCCCCCCGCAAAAAGTGGCAGAAATGTTTGTGAGTAGAATTACACGCTTAACTATTCCCTATATAAGTAGTCAAAGGTTGGGCACCATGTCTTGCGGCGACGCTCTGGAATTTGTGTATTATTTGTAGGCTTTTATGTTTTGCGATAAGTTGTTGTAGCCCAGTCATTTTACGGAGTTTTGTTAGGCGGGGTAGGGAGTAATTATTAATTGGACTTTTAAACTGTAACCGGCACCATTTAGTGACAAAAAGACTAACTAAAAACATATTAAAATAAAAATCGCTACGGAACATAGAAATCAAAATTGTGTTTCCCAGAATGCTTTTTAATTAATAATATTAATACCAATGAACTCATTTCACTTAGATTTAACAATATACATTATTTTTATCAATAAAATAGGCATAGAATTTTAAAAAATGGGGTATTTATTAGAAAATACACATAGATTTTTCAATACCTTCTAAGTAGCCAAAAATATTTACACCATGTTTGAAGTATGTAATAGTGGTAAAGACTTGAATATGTGGAAAAAAATTTACCATCAGGTTTTTTAGAACGAGATAATACCTAAATTCCAAAATTGGAACTGTTGCTGACGTGATTTTTTTTTTAATATTGGTAAATTTCTAGGTTTAAATTGGCTCTTCAATATTATACCGAAAAAAATATCAATTAATAATTAGTCCCGGCTCAGACCGTAAAAAGACTGGGCTATTATTTATATCTGAAGATAGCTTATTAGTCTAGTTATATTTTAGTTTTAAGATATATAAATAGTAACTACATGAGGAAACTTAGATTCATGTATTTATAATTATATCCACTGTATATTTAAATTGGTAACGACCAGAGCGAAATGTGGATGTTCCGAATATGCTCTCTAGAAAGTAGCATATTAGTCATGATTACATGCCTTTTCTTAAGTTCCTAATCATCGTTGTATAACTGTAACATTGGAAGGGAGCCAAAGCCACCGTTCTTTATTGCTGCGGGCCGGTCGGTGTTGTGTTTCATATATTGAATTTATTCGCTTATTAAACCTGAAGAATCTCTAAACTAGATAAATGGGAACTTTGTGCTGTTTCATAGTTATGTGGCTGGTGGAAACAGTAGAAGATATTTTAACAACTGGCGAAAAAAAACGGTCCTTATAAACAAGGGTTTGTCTGTGTTACTTTCTCTATGTTAGCATTGATATGGTTGGACCAGTAACGAAACGATTTTTTAAATGCAAGTTAAATAACTACATGTTCTTCATCAAGTTGTTGAAAAATAAACTCAAAACCTGAAAGCATAAGAACAAATGAATCACCGAGGAACATTTTGATACTTTGACTGTTTATTATAAGGACTAGCTTTGCGGTAGCATTTCCCCTCTGCCACGGTATAAGATCAATTAATCATGTGCATTTACATTCAATATACCTTATCACTAAAGGAGACGGCCTATAATTGCGAAACAATAATTTCGAACTTAGAACGTTTAGGGTTCACACGAGACTACTTTTCATGATTTTTAAAGGTCAAAATTAGAATATAAGTTTATGGGAATAAAATCCAAAGTTGCGGATTTCATGTTACCTCGCCCCCGCAAAAAGTGGCAGAAATGTTAGTTAGTAGAATTACGCGCGTAACTAGTCCCTATATAAGTAGTCAAAGGTCAAAACATCATTATTTCCTTTTTTTTTATTAGGTACTTGATTGTTTCGAAACTTTCGTATAACTTAATGTAATAAGTTCAGCAATCAAGTTGCAGAGCCAACATCTCTGGCCTCAGCACACACCACAAAATAATAAACAATACTGCAAAGAAAAAACTTCTAAATAAACCAATAATTTTTCAGCAAATAAATCCTATACAAATAAACACGAAAACCCCAATTGAAACTCGAGTCCATCCTTACGAGATCATAAAAAAAAACATAATGCCTACCCCCAAGTCCCATAAACCGAGACATTTCCATCTCTATAACATACGAAATAAGAGTTTTGGCAAAGACTTTTTACGTGAAACGTTCAATAATAATCTAGTCTCGGATGTGCACGAAAATATAGTGGCATTTTTGCCGCGGCAGGAAATTAAACGCGGCGTTTATCGGTCGCATCTTGAGATGAGTTGATGTAGTGTGGATATATCGATGTTGGTGCGAGCTTGCTACAAAATGAAACTCTTGTAGTATCATCCTGTACACCATGATATTTTACTGGGGTTAGTTAGAAGCGATATTTCTTCGCTAGGTACATAGTACAAGTTACATTCGATTCGAAGTGTATGGTAGCCCAGTCATTTTACGGAGTTTTGTTAGGAGGGGTGGGGAGTTTTATCAATGGGACTTTTAACATTTAGTGACAAAAAGCTATCTGAAAACATATAAAAAAAATTCGCTACGCAACATAGAAATCAAAACTGTATCTCCCAGAAGGCTTTTAACTTATAAATATTATTACCAATGCATTTTAATTAGATTTAACAATATTTAAATTATTTTTGAGCAATAAAATAAGCATTGAAATTTTTTAAATACAAATGTATTATTCAAGGCCTTCTAATTAGACAAAAATATTAACACCATGTTTGAAGTATTTATAATGGTAATGCCTTAAAAATGTAAACCAAAAAATTTTCCATGTTTTTAAGAACAAAATAAATGCTTAATTTTTAATTTAGTGCTGTTACTGGCGTAATTTTTTTTAAATTATGGTACTTTTTTAGGCTCAAATTAGCTTTTAAATACTATACCGAAATAAAATATCGACTTTAACCGTAAAATGACTGAGCTATGGGCGATTACGAAAATTTGAATAAAGAAAATATCATCATCATCGTCATCAGCCTATAAACGTCCCACTGCAGGGCACAGGCCTTCCCTCAGTGAGGGTGTATGGGTATTAGTCCATCACGCGTGCCCAATACGGATGACTTCACATACACATTAGAACTTTTCCAGCGTATGCAGGTTTCCTCACGATGTTTTCTTTCACCGTTTGAGAGTATTTGGTGTTACATACAAGTTAGAAAGACGCATTGATTCTTACTATTGTATGTCGTCCGTGTAGATTTGAACCCGGATCTCAAGATTATTGAAGTTTCCTTTCAGCAACGTGCTACCGACGCTAATAGGCTGTAACTTATCTTAATTTTGGTCTCATAGTAAAAGTGGTTTAGTTAATCTGAAGCTACTCAGACTCTGAATATAACTCATTTGAATAAACACCTTATATTATAGACTCTGGCAACCTTATTTGTTAATTTAGTCGTGAGCATATTCTTGTACCACACTGTCGAACATTAGTAAAAGAAATTAGCAAATGTTGACTAGGACAAGAGGTAAAACTAAGTAAAACTAAGCTAGAAGGCAGTTAATCGCGCGCCAGTCCACTAACTTCCAAACTAACTCATGCCGAAGTTTCTCTATACTTATCCCGCAGTTTACTTACCTATTAACTTGTGTTACTTACTTAACTTGTACTTATGTACAAAACTGAAATTGTACATACAATTAAGGTGGTTTCAGTCCATACAAAAGTTAGACGCACAATACGCGTAGACGGATACGGAACCTTGTATGAAAAATTTCAAAGCTTTATATCTTCGTAATTATTATATAAATTGCAAATATTACTTGTGACGCGGCATCTAGATTTTCTAAACTATTTTTCCATATATACAAAGTTACTTGTATTAATACCGTCTATGCTTATTGTGCGTCAAAGTTTTGTATAAAATTGACCCCTCTGCAACCACCTTAACCTAATATACTAAAAATCCAACCGCAAAATTATGCACCTATTTGTTTGGCCAAGAGAAGGAAGGAGGTCCGGGGGTAGAGGTAGACCACCAATGCGTTGGTCAGACGACATTATAAGGGCTACGGGTCGGACATGGATCAGATTGGCACAGGACCGTGAGGAGCGCAATACAAGCGAGGCCCAGCAGTGGGTTGATGTGGGCTGATTTGATTATATTCCAAAATTACCACAATTTAATCGCAATCGGAAACCCCCGAGTTATCAATTCACTATAACTCGATTGTACTGAGGCTACTTCTAAAGGTTGTTAAACACCCCTTAATGACCTCCGCTCGTTAAGGGGAAAGGTTTAGGTTGTTCTTGAAAATTAACTGTTACAACCCTAAGTCATTCCATTTTAACTTGACCCCCAATAATATCACTAGTCAAAGAAGAAGAAGGTCAAATTACGCTGGCGGTAGGTTTCGTAAGCACGCATAAAGTTTTATGCATTCGAAATAGCCCGAAAATTGCTCGTTTTGACGTTTTCGAAGCGTGAAAGCGCGGCTTGTGATCTTTTGATACGAGATCTTAATCCTTATTATTTGATTGTATCGGTTGAATGTCGCTTGCGGTTATAATCTTAGATTTGGGTCGTCATGATGGTCAGAGGGGCCGAAAAGTTCTCGAGTGGCGACCGCGTACCGGAAAGCGCAGGGTGGGTAGGCCCCGCACACGGTGGACCGACGACCTTGTGAAGGCGGCGGGAACCCGTTGGATAAGGGGCAGCGCAGGACCGTTCGTTATGGCGATCCTTGGGGGATGCTTATGTCCAGCAGTGGACGTCCATCGGCTGAGATGATGATGATGATGGTCAGATGACTCAAACCATGTGCAAACGACATGAGGCTTTTGACATGTGGGTACACGGAGGATGTTGAAGATATCATGGACGGACAGAATTAGCAACGAGGTGGTTAGCAGAGGATGAACAAGAGAGTAGAAATCCTAAAAACCATAAAAACTCGGAAATTACAGTACCTCGGTCACATTAAAGAAGTGATAAATACCAACTTCTCCAGATTATTCTGCAGGGAAAAATTTTGGGAAGACAAATGCCTGGTAGAAGAAGGACGTCCTGGCTTAAGAACCTGTGCGAATAGTTCGATGTGGACACAACCTCACTGTTCACGGCTGCAGTCTCCAGGGTCCGAATAGCCCTATTAGTAGCCAACCTCCGATAGGAGATGGCACCACAAGAAGAAGAAATTGGTCAGATATAGGGCTAAGCCAATTACCTACACCACCTGTGTTATAGTTTGATGTAAACTTAATGGCTGTCAAGTTAGCTGTGAGCGACGCTACGACAAGAGAGAGAGAGGTAATCCCTCTATCTCTTGCACCGTTGCGTTTTTGCCTTCATCAAAATGAAATCAGTTTACCGATATTCGGCTGTCATTTTGAGTAACAACCATAACGTTACTATACCTTACAACGACACTAACACTCAGTTGCAGAAAGGCTCATTAGAGTTAATCCTCCATTAAATCTCTTCCTATCTTTAACTACGTCAACCAGACAAAAAGTGACAGTAAGAGATTTAATGGAGGATTAACTTTAATGAGCGTTTCTGCAACTGAGCGTAAGATACAATGAAAACTTGTCACAAAAGAACAAGAACACTTAATTCAGAATCAAATCCGTTCAAAACGTAGTGAACAGGCATACTGAGTTATTCTTTATGAGCCGAAAGAGGGCAGCAGAATAGATAACCTACCTTATAGACAGCTTATACCACTAAGTTATTATACTTTACAGTAATAGAGGAACTGACATGAGTTGTCAACTGAAACCGTTTTTGGAGGTTTTCAGGAGATGCCGGTTTTCAGCCGTTGGTCCCGGCTACTATCTCTGGTAGTAGTAGTCGTTACATAAAAACCACGTCAAAGGCCGTAAGGCGGTCTAAAAAAACTCTGACACCAGGGCTTCGGCCCACACGATAAGAAGAAGAAAGATATTATCGACAGGCAAAAATTCGAGCACTGTCTGTAACACGGAGTCGGAGTCACGGAAAGAAATTGTGTCAATATAATATTTCACAAAATTATCTACGATTTCACCTTCGATTCGCAATTATTCACAGAAACCGAATTTTAATCCTGCGATAAGATCTCCAAAAACGGTTCCATTGCCTCGTGTCACGTACCTATCTCCTTCTATATATACAGTGGTGCCGCTAGGTACATCTCACTCTCTCAGCTGTCAGTTCCTCTATTCCGTAAGGTATAATAACTTTATGGCCTATACAGACCTCTATATTATCCTAAACATAAATGGGACGAATAGGATTGTAGTTCTGTATGCAACAGCTAGGCATCAACATAAACGACGAGTAAATTAGTCACCTTTGGTTTGCCGACGATGTAGTCATCATGGCGGAGACTATGGAGGAGCTCAGTCGAATGCTCGATGATCTTAGCAGAGCGTCCGAGTGAGTTGGTCTGAACATGAACATGGACAAGACGAAGATCATGTCAAATGCCCATGTTGTACCCACTCCTGTAATGATCGGAAACTCTGCGCTCGAGGTTGTTGACGATTATGTTTACATGGGACAAACTATTCAGTTAGGTAGGTCCAACTTCAAGAAAGAGATCAACCGTCGAATTCAACTCGGCTGGGCAGCGTTCGGGAAGCTACGTAGTATCTTCACGTCTCGAATACCGCAGTGTCTTAAAACGAAAGTTTTCGATCAGTGTGTGTTGCCAGTGATGATAACAGAGACGTGGTCGTTCACTCAAAGCCTCATAAAAAGGCTGAAAGTCACCCAAAGGGCTATGTTCGGAGTTTCCCTACGAGATCGAATCAGAAATGAAGAGATCCGCAGAAGAACCAGAGTAACTGTCAAAGCCCAAAGAATTGCTAAACTAAAGTGGCAGTGGGCGGGGCACATTGCTCGCAGAACCGATGGCCGATGGGGCCGAAAAGTTCTCGAGTGGCGACCGCGCACCGGAAAGCGCAGCGTGGGTGGGTAGGCCTCTCACACGGTGGACTAACGACCTAGTGAAGGCGGCGGGAACCCGTTGGATGAGGGCAGCGCAGGACCGGTCGTTATGGCGATCCTTGGGGGAGGCCTATGTCCAGCAGTGGACGTCCATCGGCTGAGATGATGATGATTATGATGCAACAGCTATTTTTTTTCGCAATTTCGACGTTGGTCCCAGAGAGAAAAATCAGTACGATAGTCTGATCATCTCCTTAAAAAACCGTCAGCATATTATGATAAACTCTGCGAATCCATTGGTAAAAGTAAATAAGATGGTCTTAGGAACTAGGCTATGCATCAACTACTCATTTCATTTTCATTTCATTTCTTTAGAAGTTTTATACAAAACTACAGTAAGTAACGTTTCTAATCTTAAATAAAATGCGACCGATCTATTTCCTTCATGATTTCTATTTTGACTCCACAGTCAAAGTTGTTCAGTTTGATGGTTTAAACTAAACCACCTCTTTAAATATTTACTACTAGCTGGTGCCCGCGATTTTGTCTGCGCTTTGTCTGGACAATTCACACAATATGTATATAAATTGTAGCCTATGTGTTATTCTGATGTATAAGCTATATTATTGTAAAGTTTCATTATAATCCATTCAGTAGATTCTACGTGAAAGAGCATGATGAAACATAAACATCCATCCATACTTACAAACTTTCGCGTTTGTAATAGGAAATGTTCTCTATACTATTATAAAACTGTGAAGGTTTAATAGCATCACGCAAAAACTACTGAACCGATATTGATGAAACTTTTTTGTTTGATAGCTTTGGATGACTTAAAATCTTGTTTATAATTTTTGCGGACGAAGTGGCGGTTAAATTCTAGTATTCTTTAATGCTATAAATACGAAAGTGAGGATCTAAGGATGCTTGTTTCCTCCAAATTCACGATAAAACTGTTATTCTGATATCAACTACAGGGTGTTAAGGAAAACAGTTGCAATACTTTAAAGGGTGATTGCACCCATGATACTGAAAAACTTTTTCTAAGAAATTTCGACTTTTCATACAAAAGTACGATCAACTGATTGCATTTAGTATGGGAAGTACAATATTTTTTTTACAATGTCCCTATAGGTTTCTTAGGGAAAATTGTTCAGTATCATGGGTACAATCACCCCTTAAAATAATGCAACTGATTACCCTAACAGCCTATATATTTAGAACAGAGGTTAAGTACTCGTCAGTACTGATATTTCAGCACCTTCTAAAATTAATCTTTCCTGACACAAGTAATTGCTATGAATTCCAACCTTCCTGAATTAGAAGTCTATAAAATGAGCAGTCTATGAGCAAGCACGATGGCAAATAACAAAGTATTTGACGTGAATAAAATGATTTATGAGTCTCCATTCTATGCGAGTTACAATGAAATCCGTTCATAAGGTTGGGTTTATTTTGGCAGCGATTTGTTTAGGTTCATAAAGAAGTCTGGAGATAAACAGCCCGGTTGCTAAGCAAAAATAGCCTTTTATAACTCAACAAGCTATAACTATTTTACCTAGAGAACATCTTGATCTGTTCAAAACGGCAAAGGAAGTGTATCCAAGAAGCACAAGACATCGTAATAAATTAGCTCATGATAATGTCCCGAAATCTGCGCGTTATCTTAAGAATTCATACTCAATGTGTCTATCGATTTACAATAAATTACCGAATAAATTAAAGGATCTGATATATAATTTCTGCCGAGGAAGTCGCGGACGAACTCTAGTATCTATTAAAACTGTTTAAATACTAAAAAGCTGTTTTTAGGATAGTATGTTAAAGAATAACAGTTTTTTTACGCTATGATGCTGCCACTGATCTTAAAATAGAGAAAGACGGTAGATGGAAGGAGCTGATGATATATTGCATTGATCCTAAATATAAGGATAAGGGCAGAAAATAACTTGTTGCCTTATTTGTTAATTTGGGGCACCACGTCCGTCCCGAAAAGACGAAACAATTGGAGATTTTAGGGCTACCGAGCTTTAACAGGGGAATTCTTTGAAACTGAAATCTCTAGCTAATACAGAAACTTTTGATAAATTGAGAGAGGTGGGCAGAGATTATCATTTTGCTCTAGCCGACTGTTGTGAGTTGTTGTTGTGTTATATTATAAGGTCTAACAAAATTAGCTGAAACTATTTTAAGGGGAGGATCAGACTATAAAACTGATAAACTTTCTCTGTGGGACCAGTATCGAAATCGCGAAAAAAAATCAGCTGTCGCATACAAAACTGCAAACATAACTCGACTTAAATGTATGAAACAGTATATAGTTTTTTTTTCGCGATTTCGATATTGGTCTCATACAGGTACCCAATAAGATATTTTTAAATTCCCTAAGGAAATGGCTGATGGAGAAAAATTTCTTCTCTGTCAAAGAATTTTTGGATCAACCCCATCGAGTTAGTATTGTATAAGTAGAATGAAATTATTGGGGTTTGACGTTTACAAGCTGATTAGTTTCCTTTTTTGTTTAATTTAATTTTGTTGAGTTTAAGATTTTGCATGCCTATGTTTTGGCTAAGTGTGAGATACCTTATTTATTATTTTATACCTGTAAATACCATACTTACCGCAAATAAATCTAAATCTAAATCTAGCCTTTGCGAATTTCATAAATTCTGTATATCTCAACTATTATAAAACTGTAACAGGAAGTTTGTCTGTACATTGAAGATATTAACAAAAAAAAAGTTGCGATATGGTTTTTAGATACCCCTGATTCCATATCACCAATTTTTGGGTTTTTTTTTCTGTCGGTTTGTTTGTTTGTTTGTGTGTTTATTTATTTATTTGAACGAGCATCACGCAAAAACTACTGAACCGATTTTGATGAAACTCTTTTTGTTTGATAGCTTATTATGTGACTTAAAATCTGGTATATAATTTGTGCGGACAAAGTCGCTGGTTCACACTCGTGCATATATAAAGTTATAACCGTAATTTTGTTAACTTTCGGGGTGGTCAGGGCATTTGATACAACCAAACACTAGTGTCTGCATACAGGATGTTAGGGTAAACAGTTGCATTACTTTAAGGGGCCATGTACCTGTGATACTGAACAACTTTCCCTAAGATTCATAATACACAGGGTGTAACATAAAATGGGATGTAAATTAAAGGGGTGCTTGAGACCATCAAACCAAAGGACTTTCTCAGAGGGACCAATATTGAAATAGCGAAAAAAAATCGCTGTCGCGTACATTTCAGTAGAGTTATATTTGCAGTTTTGTATGGGACAGCGGATTCTTTTTTCGCGATTTCAGTGTTGGTCCCACAGTAAAAGTTGTTCTGTTTGATGGTCTGAAGCACCCCTTTAAGTGACTGTCCCATTTTATATTACACCCTGTATAGGTTATTTGCAACAAAAAAAAATCGACTTTTCATACAAACGTTCGATCAGCTGATTGCATTTAGTATGGAAAGCCAAAAGATTTTTTGTCATTTTATCGCATGCTAGGCCCTCAGGTCGTCTTTGCAGCGTCTATGCTAAGCTAGTAAATACAATTAACTCTGTAGGTATTTCACGCTTTGGAAGGTCAATTATTACAGACATGAAGATAGCAGTAAACGAAATTAAGTATCATTAAATAGTAAAGAAACGCTGTACCATTATGACTACTAATTTCAGTATGATTAGATTATACAGTGACACAACATTTCATAATCTCGTTCAATTAATAAAGATATTAAAAAAAACATTTCATAATCTCTTAATCAATTAAATTATTTATCTTATTATGTGTTAAACAAAAGGTTGAAAATAAAGATTCGTACCTACCTTCTGTCCGAACCTCTATCTCGGACCAAGTTTAAATTGGCTAAAAAACAGGACCTTAGAGTGTAATTTTTAATGTCCTTATTATTTTAATCCATGAATAAAAGCAGAATAAGTGGGGGAAATGAGGGGTTTGTGTAAGATGTTGTCTATACTATTATAAAACTGTAGCAGAAAGTTTGTCTGTACATTGAAGATATTAACAAAAAAAACGTTACGATATAGTTTTTAGGTGTCCCTGATACCATATCAGCAATTTTTGGATTTTTTGTCTGTCTGTTTGTTTGTGTGTTTGTTTGGGTGTTTGTTTGTGTGTTTGTTTGTTTGAACGAGCATCACGTAAAAACTAGTGAACCGATTTTGATGAAACTTTTTTTGTTTGATAGCTTATGATCTGACTTAAAATCTGGTATATAATTTGTGCGGACAAAGTCGCGGGTTAACGCTCGTCTATACTATTATAAAACTGTAACAGGAAGTTTGTCTGTACATTGAAGATATTAACAAACAAAAAGTTACTATATGGTTTTTAGGTGTCCCTGATTCCATTTCATCAATTTTTGGATTTTTTGTCTGTCTGTTTGTTTGTGTGTTTGTTTGGGTGTTTGTTTGCGTGTTTGTTTGTTTGAACGAGTATCACGCAAAAACTACTGAACTGATTTTTATGAAACTTTTTTAGTTTGATAGCTTATGATCTAACTTAAAATCTGGTATATAATTTGTGCGGACGAAGTCGCGAGTTAACGCTCGTATTTACTAAATCAACAAATAAAAATAAATTTATTAAATTTTTGTTGAAACTTTTTTAACAAAATTTTTGCGTAAATTGCTGTTCCCACGTCCCCACCGATATTTAAAAACTAGAAACATATAGAATCTGAAAAAAGTCATGAACATTAGAAATAAGATGTTGACGACGGGAACATTATCAGGTTGGAACTAACCTTAAGGGTTTTATTATATACGAGCGTTAACCCGGGACTTTGTCCCCACAAATTATATACCAGATTTTAAGTCAGATCATAAGCTATCAAACAAAAAAAAGTTTCATCAAAATCGGTTCAGTAGTTTTTGCGTGATACTCGTTCAAACAAACAAACACACAAACAAACAAACAGACAGACTAAAAATCCAAAAATTGGTGATAAGACATCAGGGATACCTAAAAACCATATCGTAACTTTTTTTTTTGTTAATATCTTCAATGCAACTAATTATCTTTATAATCGATCTTTTATTTTGTGTCCTATCATTTCGTTTAATCCGTAATCCCTTTATGTACTAATATGAAGGTCCGGCAAACCGGCTTCAAAAAGATAAGATCACCTCTTTTAATTTCACTTTGTATTTTTCCTGCTGGTTTTTGGTGTAAGACAAAGTATAAGTCGTTGGTAGTTAGAGGGATTTTTTGTCCTGTTTAGAGATGAAACAATAGTTTTATGTTTCTGTATATAGTTTTCTTCCTTGGTAATGTTTAGTAAATCGAATTCACAAAGTTGACGGGTTAACGCTCGTGCATATATAAAGTTATAACCGTAATTTTGTTAACTTTCGGGGTGGTCAGGGCATTTGATACTGGCATTTGATACAACCAACCACTAGTGTCTGCATACAGGATGTTAGGGTAAACAGTTGCATTACTTTAAGGGGTCCCCCCATGTACCCGTGATACTGAACAACTTTCCCTGAGATACATAATACACAGGGTGTAACATAAAATGGGATGTAAGTTAAAGGGGTGCTTGAGATCATCAAACCGAACTACTTTCTCAGAGGGACCAATATTGAATAAGCGAAAAAAAAATCGCTGTTTCATACATTTCAGTCGAGTTATATTTGCAGTTTTGTATGGGACAGGGGATTTTTTTTTCGCGATTTCATTGTTAGCCCCATAGTAAAAGTTGTTCAGTTTGATGGTCTGAAGCACCATCTTTAAGTGAATGTCCCATTTTATATTACACACTGTATAGGCAACAAAAAAAATTGACTTTTCATATAAACGTTCGATAGAGAGCGATGATAGCCCATACGGAAGAGCGCTAGCGCCTCAATCACGAGGACGCGGTTCGATTCCTGGCCTGTACCACTAAGTTCTTCGGAATTTATGTACGGTTGTATTTATCATTTACTAGCTCGGCGGTGAAGGAAAACATCGTGAGGAAACCTGCATTCCCGAGAATGAAAAGAAAATACCATAAGTTCGGAGGTATGCGTAAAATATGGGTGAGCTTGGGGCGAACACAATAGATCAGCGATGGTCGCAGTGTTACATACCGACCCTTGCTTGCATTAGCCCAACCACAAATAATAATACAAACGTTCGATCAGCTGATTGCATTTAGTATGGAAAGCCAAAAGATTTTTATCATTTATCGCATGCTAGGCCCTCAGGTCGTCTTTGCAGCGTCTATGCTAAGCTAGTAAATACAATTAACTCTGTAGGTATATGACGTTTTGGAAGGTCAATTATTACAGTCATGAAGGTAGCAGTAAACGAAATTAAGTATCATTAAATAGTAAAGAAACGCTGTACCATTAGGACTATTAATTTCGGTATGATAAGATTATACAGTGACACAACATTCCATAATCTCCTAATCAATTAAATTATTTATCTTACCATGGGTTTAAAAAAAGTTTAAAAATAAAGATACGTACCTACCTACTGTCCGAACCTCTATTTCGGACCAAGATTAAATTGACTGAGGTCCGCCACACACATACAGAATTGCTATCCGGAATCCTGATTCAGGCTTCAGTGTTGTCAACTATGTTTACAAAAATTACTTAGAGCGCTGTTTAAAAAATGCCTAAAATAAAAATGTATGAAATGCCATATTAATGACAATTTGTATTTGTAGGTACTTATTAAAACGAAACAAACAATTTCTCGTTCGTTCGGTCATTCACTCAAGGCCTCATAAAAAGGCTGAAAGTCACCCAAAGGGCAATGGAGAGGGCTATGCTCGGAGTTTCCCTGCGAGATCGAATCAGAAATGAAGAGATCCGCAGAAGAACCAGAGTAACTGACATAGCCCAAAGAATTGCTAAACTAAAGTGGCAGTGGGCGGGGCATATTGCTCGCAGAACCGTTGGCCGATGGGGCCGAAAAGTTCTCGAGTGGCGACCGCGGACCGGAAAGCGCAGCGTGGGTAGGCCCCGCACACGGTGGACCGACGGCCTTGTGAAGGCGGCGGGAACCCGTTGGATGAGGGCAGCGCAGGACCGGTCGTTATGGCGATCCTTGGGGGAGGCCTATGTCCAGCAGTGGACGTCCATCGGCTGAGATGATGATGATGATGATGAAACAATTTCTATACATGATAATTACTATCATGTGATGGTGTCATGACGTTACGATGATGATTTGTAAGTTGTATTTTAATATTATGCTACTATATCAAAAGACTATCGATAGTTATAACATTAAACATAAACTAAAAATCCAAAAATTGGTGATATGACATCAGGGATACCTAAAAACCATATCGTAAATTTTTTTTGTTAATATCTTCAATGCAACTAATTATCTTTATAATCGATTAAGAATAATCGATCTATTATTTTGTGTCCTATCATTTCGTTTAATCCGTAATCCCTTTATGTACTAATATGAAGGTCCGGCAAACCGGCTTCAAAAAGATAAGATCACCTCTTTTAATTTCACTTTGTATTTTTCCTGCTGGTTTTTGGTGTAAGACAAAGTATATTGTAATTGATTGGTAAAACCTTGTTAAAAATACGCGCTTTCAGGAGAGAACAAGGCGCGTATTCGTGAAGTCGTTGGTAGTTAGAGGGATTTTTTGTACTGTTTAGAGATGAAACAATAGTTTTATGTTTCTGTATGTAGTTTTCTTCCTTGGTAATGTTTAGTAATGCGAATTCACAAAGTCGCGGGTTAACGCTCGTGCATATATAAAGTTATAACCGTAATTTTGTTAACTTTCGGGGTGGTCAGGGCATTTGATACAACCAACCACTAGTGTCTGCATACAGGATGTTAGGGTAAACAGTTGCATTACTTTAAGGGGTCCCCCCATGTACCCGTGATACTGAACAACTTTCCCTAAGATACATAATACATAGGGTGTAACATTAAATGGGATGTAAGTTAAAGGGGTACTTGAGACCATCAAACCGAACTATTTTCTCAGAGGGACCAATATTGAATAAGCGAAAAAAAAAATCGCTGTCCCATACATTTCAGTCGAGTTATATTTGCAGTTTTGTATGGGACAGCGGATTTTTTTTTTGCGATTTCATTGTTAGTCCCATAGTAAAAGTTGTTCAGTTTGATGGTCTGAAGCACCATCTTTAAGTGAATGTCCCATTTTATATTACACACTGTATAGGCAACAAAAAAAATTGACTTTTCATATAAACGTTCGATAGAGAGCGATGATAGCCCATACGGAAGAGCGCTAGCGCCTCAATCACGAGGACGCGGTTCGATTCCTGGCCTGTACCACTAAGTTCTTCGGAATTTATGTACGGTTGTATTTATCATTTACTAGCTGAAGGAGAAAATCGTGAGGAAACCTGCATTCCCGAGAATGAAAAGAAAATACCATAAGTTCGGAGGTATGCGTAAAATATGGGTGAGCTTGGGGCGAACACAATAGATCAGCGATGGTCGCAGTGTTACATACCGACCCTTGCTTGCATTAGCCCAACCACAAATAATAATACAAACGTTCGATCAGCTGATTGCATTTAGTATGGAAAGCCAAAAGATTTTTATCATTTATCGCATGCTAGGCCCTCAGGTCGTCTTTGCAGCGTCTAGTAAATACAATTAACTCTGTAGGTATATGACGCTTTGGAAGGTCAATTATTACAGTCATGAAGGTAGCAGTAAACGATAGTTAAGTATCATTAATAGTAGTATCATTATAGTAGTTAATAGTAAAGAAACGCTGTACCATTATGACTATTAATTTCAGTATGATTAGATTATACAGTGACACAACATTTCATAATCTCGTTCAATTAAATTATTTATCTTATTATGTGTTAAACAAAAGGTTAAAAATAAAGATACGTACCTACCTACTGTCCGAACCTCTATCTCGGACCAAGTTTAAATTGACTAAAAAACAGGACCTTAGAGTGTAATTTTATAATGTCCTTATTATTTTAATCCATGAATAAAAGCAGAATAAGTGGGGGAAATGAGGGGTTTGTGTAAGATGTTGTATTTACTAAATCAACAAATAAAAATATCGAGGAATCAAGGACACCTAAAAACCATATCGTAACTTTTTTTGTTGTTAATATCTTCAATGTACAGACAAACTTTCTGCTACAGTTTTATAATAGTTTAGACTAGTATACATTTTATCTCGTTATGATTACTGGAGTCGGTGCGGACGAAGTCGCGAGTAAAATCTAGTGCACTATAACAATATTTTATGAACTGCAGGTACAAATTCGTAGCCGACCTCATGCAGCAGCAGCAGAAGACGTGTCGCTACCTTAGACTGATCTAAGGTCGCTACGACAGTCGTTGCGGCATGTCGCTGCAGTGCAGTCATGAGTTCAAACCCGACTGCAGACCGCAGCAGCAGACTGCCGTATTCCACTGTCAGCTTTATCGATATTGAAATAGGTGTTATTTTACATTGCACCCTCCGCGCCTACCCGTCCTAATGTGAATAGAGCTGAAGAGAGTACTGGTCTGCGGTCGAGCTACAGTGAAGTCCGACTGCACATCAATTTTGTCCAGCGACGAGTCGCAAGCTACGCAGGGTATCTTAACTATAATATAACTGTAACAAAAGTGTGTCTCTACATTAAAGATATTAACAAAAAAAGTTACAATATGGTTTTTAGGTGTCCCTGATTCCATATCACTATTTTTTTAATTTTTTGTCTATCTGGTTATTTGTGTGTTTATTTGTTTGTTTGAAAAAACTACTAAACCGATTTTAATTAAACTTTTTTTGTTTGATAGCTTATTATCTGACTTAAAATCTGGTATATAATTTGTACGGACAAAGTCGCGGGTTAACGGTCGTTTTATATAAATACATACAAACCAATAGTTTCGTAGCGACACGTCGCGTCGTCTACTGCTGTTGCGTGCGATCGGCTACCAACTTGTACCTTTATCTTGAAAGTTATCGCATTGTATGACCCTTACATTCATGATTACGCTATAAATTGATTGTAATTTTTGTTTTACATAATCAGACAGACTAACATTAACTACGACTGGTGCAAGACCGTTTGTAAACGAATTAACGGAAGAAAAAAAATTTGGTAAGAATAGAAACAAGATTTTTTCTAAATACACCGCGCAGGATCGGTTATTATGGCGATCCTTAGGGGAGGCCTATGTCCAGCAGTGGACGTCCATCGGTTGAGATGATGATGATGATGACACCGGTTAACTCAAAGTTACAGGTAAGAGACATCTAGAAGATTTGTAATACCGTAGCTTTTCAAATGAAATTAATGAAGAAACCATCGTTGAAGCAAATATTCTGACGCTAATGTTAACCAGGACGTGGGACCCAGTAAACGGTCGTCGGCGTCAAGGTCACCTTAGGAAGAGGTGGCGGAACGATCTGGATGCTTTCGATGACTTGTGGCCGGAGCATGAATGGAGGATAAAAGGAGACTCCGCTCATCTTTGCTCCGCTTTGCTCAGCAGTGGAATAAAAAAAAGTTAACCAAGCTTACGTTAGTCCGAAATGGGGCTTAACAAGTCGGTTAGCAGATCAATTCGGTCCATTTTGTATTAGCTCAAAGTGTCTTAGTCAGTAATTTTGTACACCAAAAAATTTTACTTGAGATTGCGATACTCCCAAAACGCACTGGACATTGTCATAAATATGGTGAAGATGATGATGTCTTCCACGACGTATCCATCGACGGCGATTGTAGTGTGATATGTTTTAGATTATCCTAACCTATAGACCCAATCTAATAACCTGAGCTAGATCTAGATGTAAGGACCAGTGACCTACATTTAAGAGTATAAGAAGTATATTTTTTTCAATTGATAAACAGATTGGAACTTGCGTTGTTTTCATATCGACAAAACCTCTCTCTATATGGCGACCCTGCCAGTGCTGCCTTTGGCAGTTCTGGACAACTGGTTTTATGTGGAAGAAAAGTGGAAAACATGTTGAAGAGCGGAAATAAAGATACGAAGAATAAAGAAAGAAAATTTTTGTTTTACTTACTTTACGAGGGAAGAAACAACTATATTATTCTAAAATTTTAAAGAAGAACGGAATTACATAAATAATGCAAAGTGAAGAATGAAGAAATATCAACTATTATTTTGTTGACATGAAGAAAGCTACATAAATTTAAACCTGATCAAAATGATGAAATGGGAAATTGAGAAGAATGCAGAGAAGATAAAAGTTATGGCGCGAAGAATATCCAGGCTGCCAGGAGATGTTGGTGTCAGAGATGGATGCAGCCGGGTGTACCTCGTGTAATATCAGGTTTATTTTCGACCATCTCTCTCTTTACGACCCTGGTTTCTGGCGTGAGCTCGGATGTGGCTGAAGAGTCAGAGTTTGGGCTTAAATAAACAGTCACACGAAGCAAAAAACAGTTGGCCAGTCGAATTGTACGAGTAGTTATATGTTGGTTTAGACGGTTCTTGCGGTCTTGGTGTTTGGCGTCAAGGGCTGCTAGCCTAGTAGCGTCTCCAAGTGCTCAGTCCCTTCCCTGCATTCTTTTCGCCAATCAACTGAATCGATTGAAAGCGAGTACTTGTCTGTATTTCTTTAGTATTAAAAGGATTTCTAATATCGATTTGTAATTGCGATTATCAGCATTTCTTTCTGCATTAAAATGATTATACTTTTCTTGTTCTAGATTTCTTCTGTCTACAGAAATGTTATTGAAACTAGTGTTACTAGTGTTAGTGACTGCAGTGAGTTGGTTATATTTGCGATGGCGTAACGTACGACAATATTGGGCAAAGAAAAATGTGCCTCACCTTCCTCCGCACCCCGTTTTTGGCAGCCTCACCTTCTTGCAGAAGCAAAATGCTGTAAGTAAAGAATAATCTAAAACCAAATGTAATAAGAGCTGACGGTTTTATTAAGTAATTAATTACCTAAATTCGCTATGGAGCCAATAACGAAAACGCAAAAATAAATCACCTGTCCCATACATTTGAGTCGAGTCGGCAATGCAGTTTTGAATGAAACAATTGATTTTGTTTTAGAGATTTTAATGTTGGTCCCCATAGAAGAAGTTTTGATGGTCTAGAGTGCAATTCTCTAAGCGCAAATATCGGTTGTAACATCGGCGAGCTGTCATTTTGGTATGCGTTGTCTCAAACTTAATATGACATCTCCGACGATCTAAAGGATGCAAGAAGGATGTTACCTTAGAGAATTGCACTCCTGATCATCCTCTCAAAAAACCGACAACATATTAAGAAGGACCCTATTTATAACAAAAGTTAAAGACTAATAACAATCAAGTTCTCGAAAACTGTATTAAATAAAATTGTTATGAATCCTCAGGGTATTTGGATGCGAGATATGTACGACAGATTCCAATCACCCTACATCGGTATCTGGTTGTTCTGGAGACCAGCTCTTGTCATCAACTGTCCGGATATCTCCCGAAGGATTCTGGTGAAAGACTTCGACAACTTCCGTGACAGATACCTGAGTTCTGGGAAGTCTGATCCAATTGGACGACTCAACATGTTTACTGTTAATGTAAGTAGGTTTTAATTAATTGTATGTCAAGATAGAGCCTCACGCTTCTAACGTATTAAAACGAACAGGCCAACTTTCTTATGTTGGTGTGCGTAAGGCGTCATACAACTTATCTCTGTGTGCATGCATAGTGATAGGGTTTATCAGACTAGACCAAGACTAGGGTGATATTTTTTGACGCGTTCGTAGCTTCGACTGTCTATCTTGACATATAACTTATCAAAGTAAGTAGGGAGTCTAGTAAAAATACGCTATGTAAATAATTTATAACAGCTGTTTTTATTTTTAAAACTGAAGATTAAATTCAACTAAAAACTGGCTTATTAATATTTTGTGGAAATAAATAAATAAAGTTTAAAAAAATCATGTTAAATTCGCAAAAAAATCGATGTCATTTGTTTAATAATTTTTTTTTCTTTTTAATTAATTATTTTTTCATAGTTTCTTTTTTGTACACAAAAACATAATTATGAAAAAAAAATTACAGTAAGTCGTGTAGATGTACAAAGGCGAGCTTAACTCTAAAAGAGTTTTCTTCCATCAAACCGTTGAGTGAGAGGAAAATTAATATGTTTCGGTAAAATCAGTGTGCACACAAATAATATAATAAAAATTTACTTAATTATGAGATAGTAAAATGAATACCTATAAAATAAGAAATAATATAAGATACACATATGCAAACAAATAAATATAATATATAAATATACTTACATAAATTAAATTATATTAAATATAATAATATGAACCTACATATTATTTATTTTTATACAAAAAAATGTTTTGACTGTAACACATAGGTATACAGTCAATAACATTGAGTTTGTCTCAGTTTGCCAACATCACCAAATAGTTTGTAACTGTTCCATTTTTAATTTTCTTTCCATCTTTCATTTTCTCAGGATCCGATATGGACTTCTGTCAGACGCCGATTAACAGCAGTGTTCACATCAGCAAAGCTGAAAAATCTCCATAATTTAAAAGCGAAAAAATCGAATGAATTGGTGACACGTATCAAGGAGGAAATGACGAAACAGGACTCTTTAGAGCTCAGGGTGAGATACAATATTTTATTACTTTCCATAATTACATTATTATTATCATTAATTAGTAAATTTTATGTCCACCGTGTGGGGGGTCTACCCACGCTGCGACGGCCTGGTGAAGGCGGCGGGAACCCGTTGGATGAGGGCAGCGCAAGATCCTTGGGGGAGGCCTATGTCCAGTAGTGGACGTCTATCGGATGAGATGATGATGATATTTTTTGTCTATGTTTAAGAATTATGTCATAGCCTGTAAGAATCCACTGCAGAGCAAATGACTCTTCTTTTTTAAAGACTTCTCATACGAATAAGGATGAGAAAGAGTGGACCATCATACACCACATCATGTAACTTGATTTAGTAAATAGGTAGACCACCACCGTTCGGATTTGTGTAATCGAACTGATTAACGTGTATTCCCAAAATGAAATACATAGCACTAAATCTGTAACACAAAATTAGACCGGACCTGTCGTTGCTTAAAATAAATGCTCTTGGAAACCATCTAAAAGAAAAAATTGTGTTGGCTACTATCTCTGGTGGTAGTAGTCGTTACATAAAAACCACGTCAGAGGCCGTAAGGCGGTCTGAAAAAACTCTGACACTAGGGCTCTGCCCACACGATAAGAAGGAGAATACGGAGAAATACCTTTTTCCACCAACTTCTACAGGTTACAACCAATTTTCGTTTTTGTTAGTTTTGTTTCACTCTATACCTATTACTAAGTTTAATTAATGCACGGGACCTCTAAGTATGGGTCTCAAATTGCATGACCGTCCACCAAACTTCTTTAACGACCTAGCACATAAAGAATGTTTCAAATATCTGCTGGTTGTCATGCATTTTGTATTTTTAGCTAAATTTTATCGAATATTTCTGGACAAATTAATTTACCTAGACTGAGTCGCACATTACGGTATTCCATTGCGCCTTGTGACACAGTATATCCTCATGACCTCATCTCAATGATAATCGTCAAACAAATTGGCTTATTCTTTTACAGACAGTTTTCGCGGACTACACGACAGATATAATCGGAACAGCAGCGTTCGGTGTGTCGAACAATGCCACCCTCACCGGAGACAGCGCCTTTAGGAGGATCACGAAGGACTTTCAAAAGTTCAGCTTCTTCAGGGGTCTGGCGTGGACCAGTATCTTCTTCATTCCCGAGCTGGTTGATGTATTTGGGTGGGTATTATATTTATTTAAAATGTATAAGTAAGTTATGTAGCATCTCACTGCAACACAAAAGCCTCACGAATAAGGGTGAGAAAGAATAGGCCATGTTACATCACACGGGACCAATGCGGATTGGTGGAGGCAAGTAAACAAGTGGTCGCTTTGCTGTTAGATAATTTTCAAGCCGCCTTAACAGGCCTTTTTGACCGGGGCTTCACGACTTTTGGAAAAAGATTTTTCATCAGAATCACCTTAAAACAGGTGATTTGGGGATACCAAAAACTAAACTGAAGGTTTAGTCGAATTTAAAAACCTGGGTGATCATTTCGTCGGGTGATCATAGTACATAGATGAGTCGCATATGATCCGGAATAAACCGTTCTTTCGACCAAGTCTTAACAGATACAAGACTCATTCGATTCGATTCGAAAAAATCACTAGTTCATTCTTCCTCATGTTAATCGACCAGCGTAAGTTTAGTATGAGTGCCATTGTTTTTAAAGCCCAATCGATAGATACCATATTATGTATTATTAATTATCAGTTCAGATTATAGAACAGTAGAATTTGCATCATTGTTCATAGCTTTGCATTTGTCACCATTTATGTTATTGTTATCTACACACTACTTATTATTAAAATGTTGGCTATAATAACAACATTCATGATAATGCAGTGATAATTAATTGTGTTTATTAATTAATATATAAGGTCTAACAAAATTAGGTGAAACTATTTTAAGGGGATGATCAGAACATCAAACTGAACAACTTTCTCTATGGGACCAATATTGAAATCGAGAAAAAAAAATCTGCTGTCCCATACATTTAGGTCGAGTAGGTTTGTATGGAACAGGCTGATTTTTTTTCGCGATTTCGATATTGGTCCCATAGAGAAAGTTGTTCAGTTTGATGGTCTGATCACCGCCTTAAAATAGTTTCACCGAATTTTGTTAGACCTTATATAATTATGTTACTTTTTGAAACAGATTTTCGTTGTTCCCAAAAGCGTCAACGGATTTTTTCAAGAAGGTCTTTCGGCAAGTAGTGGAGCAGAGAGGTGGATACGAAAATGAATCATATCAACAAAAGGACCTTTTGGATGCTCTTCTGAAAATGAAGAGAGATGCTGCTAATGAAAATGAAGGTAACTTTTTTCTCATAACTAACCGTCTTGGATAATACAATATTATAGAGGATTAAACTGGATAGTTTAATCTGAGTTATTTGTGAGACTGGCAGCCAGCGTTGGTATTTCGTTTATTAATACGGGCCCAAAACACTCAAGAGGAAATGTTTCTGAGCTTTATCAGATTGGTGTTTTGAAGATCATGTTCAACAAAAGCAATGTGTATGTATACCAAAATATGTTAATGCAAAAGGCTGACACTATCATTATTAACATAATTATTATAATGTATAACGACCCCCTCGGTGTGATGGTATATAAGTATCTTCTCTACCATTCTTTTTTCCTGGCACTTTAAATAAATAACGCTCACAGGCACATACATTGTAATGATCCCAAACAAGCACTAAAAGCTTTTTATTATGGGAACCATACAACGGCACAAACATAATAAACATCCATGACCGAACCGGGATTCGAACCCGGGACCCTGATTTGGCAATCCGGCATGGTAACCATTACACCAACTGGGTCGTCAATGCCAATCTAATGAAGTTATAAATAGTGAAAGTGTTTTTATTTCTTACACAGTTATGGATGAAGAATTGCTGGTATCGCAAGCAGCTATATTTCTGCAAGGTGGTTTTGATACATCTGCTAGTATAATCGCGTTCACGATCTATGAATTGGCGTACAACACCGAAGTTCAGGTGAGAGTCTGATTCAATTGCATTTTAAAAAATCTCGATTCAAACTATTTTTTGGAATGAATTTGAATTGCTGAAAATAAATACAAAACCTAATGGAAGAAGAAGCATAGCATAATATGCTCACGACTAGGGGTAGTCAGAGATATTCTAAAAACTCAGAACATCCACGTTTCACTAGTAGTACAGAAACTCGGTCCAGTTTGACAGGGAGTGAGCCCTTCGCTACTTTATAATGGACAGTACAATACATGCATCAAAATTCAAACATGCAGGTTTCCTCACGATGTTTTCCTTGAAGGACAAGCCAGTAGTGTTATTGAGAAAGAAGTGGGCACTAAAATAACAGCTAATAGGTTTTTCGTTAACCTCAAACAATGGGATAAAGGGACGAGCATGATAAGAAAGGCATGATATTAACAACTATTTACTTTTTTAGGAAAAACTGTACCAGGAGCTTTTGGAAGCGAAACAAAAGAATGGCAGCGATGAATTTGATTCTTCTGTTTATTCCGAGCTGACGTATCTTAACTGCGTTATTAAAGGTTTGAGTTTTAGTATATGTACAGAATTTCTGGTATATAAATTTCTCATCAGGACTGAAATCAAAATTGCGAAATAAATCAGCTATTCAGCCATACAAAACTGAAGTTGTGTGAAAGTATTTTCAGCAATGATTCATGAAAATTAGTTTAGTATTTTTTTAAGATAAACAGCGTTGATTGAACTCCGACACTCATACAATCTTTTACATTATCACGAATACTTTATTTGAAAGATTGTTTGTGCGCCGCAGTGGCAAAAAGGTCCCAACTCAGCTTCGGCTCGGAAGCCGAACTCTAAATTTATGTCGGGGTCAAACATAATATTGTGTACGAAGAATTCAATATAATTATACTGTAACTTTTTAGCATCAAGTTTAGTGGGGGGTGAGTGTGTGAAATTAAAAATAATCAGAATAATGTAAAAAACATGTAGAAAAGTACAAAATTACTACGCAGAATTTGCTTAACGTCGATTGAGAGTTTTAAAAGGATCTCAGCCAATATAACAAACTAAAAGCATCGAAATTGGGCTCAAATTCGTAGTAGCATTGCGGGGATTTCATATCTTTAGGGTCTGATAATGGCCAAGTCAAAAAAGATAGTTCCAAAGGCATTCCTGTAAAATTGTATGTGGAGTACTATACTTAGTTTTATTTCTTTTACAGAAACGCTCAGAAAATATCCGCCCATGGGTTGGTTGGATCGAATTGCAGCAAACGATTATAAGATAGATGAATCTCTTACCATCCCAGCTGGTACCCCGATCTATGTCAACGCGATTGGCATGATGATGGACCCCAAAATTTTTCCTGATCCGGAAAAGTTTTACCCTGAAAGATTTCTGCCGGAAAACGAAAAAAATATCAGACCTCACACTTTTATGCCGTTCGGAGACGGACCGAGGAATTGTATAGGTACGAAAAAGTTGCATGTATCAATGTGGGCGTCCACGCACGAATGCTCCAGTGATCGCCTTTTTAACCTACCTTTTTAGGGTTCCGAAGTCAACAAGGAACCCTTATAGTTTCACCATGTCCGTCTGTCCGTCAATCCGCGGCATGATCGACCAACTTATAACATGTACTTTTTAGACTTTATTAGCCGTTAAACCATAGTATAAAACAAAAAGCCCCTAAGTCTTCTAAGTCTGTTTTTTTCCTTCACCGTTTGAGAGCACTCGATGTTACGTACTTACTAAGCTATTAGAAAAACTCGTTGGTACATGGCATATTGTCTGTGTGAATTCGAACCCGGACCTTCATGATAGTGTGTCCAAATCTCTGCACAGCGTCCCATGATACAGTACGACCAGGAACCGTTTAGGCAGTCCCCCACAAAACCCGGAGTCGTTTAGTAATAAAAGGGTGCAAAGTCGGATAGCAGCGAAAAAGACGCGGAAAGAATTAGCTGATCGTGGCAAGGCATTGAAGGTAGAACATCCTGATTGGTCAATTTAATTTCGCGCGCTATTAAAATTTTTTAACTGCGCAGGTACATCAGGGAAACTTATAAATCTGGTACTCTTGTATTTATTCACGTGAAAGTTATCCCCCCTATTCTCCTCTAGCACCACATTCATCTTCCAGCTCATCTTTATTTCATTTAGGCAATGTCCAAATCTCGCTACCGTACAGTGCTAGTGCGATGCTCCAGTAAACCCTAAATGCTTACAATGACTGCATGATGATAATATTGTTTGTTACAGGGCAACGCTTCGCCTACGTCAGCATTCGATACGCACTAGTCGCCATTGCTCTGAACTTCAAGTTTATACCCATCCCTGGCAGTCCACCAGCATCGAAGATGCCACTCGAGAAGATAGGCTTGTTTCTGACCCCGGGAGATCTTTACGTGAAGTTTGTTCCGAGAGCTTGACTGTCATATAAAAAATAAATAAATAAAACAAAATTCTTTATTTCAAACATTAAATACATATAATATTATGTTGTTAATATCACACTTTAATAACTATGTTAATACAAACACTTAAGTGTAGACCGAATCCAGTGCTTAATAAAGCTCTTGTCACAGTATCCACTGGAGACCATGTTCAGGATGCTATTGGTGCTGGCGCAAACCCTCTGCAGCGCGGCGGTACACCGTTTGCGAAGCGTGGTGGGAAACCCATCGACATGAGGATCCGCGAACATGCCAGACGCACTGCAGAAGCGCGACAGCCCCAGCAGCATCCTGAAGGCGTTATTATATTGGGTGCGCAGGGCCCTAAGAGATCCCTGCCAATATGCAGACTACAGACTACATGTGTACAAAGATGTGCAATACGCTCTAAATAGTGTCATTTTTGAGCTGAACAATGCCTGTATCTGTGGACCATAATATTGGCTCTAACCGCAAGCGCCCTGACCTCCCTTTCTATGTCTGCATCATCCTGCAGGTCCTCTGTCACTATGTGTCACAGATATTTACACTTTTGTTAGAGGAGTTCCATTTAAAGCTAAGACAGGTATGTCTAAAGGACACTTTTTACCATATAAAACTTTAAAATAATATGAATATACATACCTTATACAACTAGAGACCTATCACACAACCGAGTTTTAAGCGTAGGGAATATTGGAACTGTACCGCAAAAACGTTGAAACTGCACTGAGCTATATCGCGACATTGATTAATCTCAGAAATATCGCGGCCATATTGCTGCGATGTCACGGCGATGTCGCGATGGTAAAGTAGTGATATCGCTACAATAACGTTCTGTCAAAGCCTACGTTAAAAAATCGCTTGTGTGATATGGGTATATAGGAGACTTGATGCCATTGACTTCAATACACTTTCTTATCAGGCGACCAGTACTTTTTGTCCCTGATCGTAACTACCAGGATCACTCCATTCACTCTTTGAACTGGTACCAATGGGTTGAGCAGATGCACCAACACTTCAGGTCTCGCTGGAGTAAGGAGTGCATCTCGGAGCTTCAGCAGAGAGTAAAGCATTCAACATATAAGGGTGACTTGAAACCGGGATCCTTGAACCTACCGCTAATGAAGTGGAAATTGGGACGAGTTGTGGCTGTCTTCCAGACAAAGGATGGGATCTACAGGGTCATTGACGTCATGTCATCGACTGCAGTTATCACTTTTTTAGCATTTAGTTGGGCCACATGTAAGTACTTCAACAGATTCTACACTGTGGGCCAATGGAAGCGAACGGAAAATGCTAATAGGCTTTTAGACGATATTAGCAAGATTTGTTCTTTTCCTGTGTCGTGTTGAAAGACAAGCTTTACACGGGCAGGGGCAAGCCAGGGGCAATGTTTACGCTATAATTATATAGTTATGCTGTTAATATAAGTTTGCGCCTACCAGATGTGGCTTAGCAACGAGAGCGTGCGAGAGTATTCTTACTTCCACTTTTCTGTTAAACGCAGGTGCAGTTGAGAACTAATATAATATTTAGTCTTAAAGTTAATTTTGGATTTTTATTTAAAATACATGGATTCCCCAAATTAACTTTTCAGTTAACGTTTTGATCTGTAATGATAAGGTATAGTCAGCAGTAATAAGTTGTATAAGACATTGAGTAATGTATAGAACAGAAAACGCGAACCAAATCTGTGCACCGCGATCAGGGCGCGCACTGGGGGCGTCGCGGTGCAGCATGCGCCCGGCACATACTAAGTAAGTTAGAGCCCATCAGCTCAAACGAGTATTGCAAAAATAAGTCTGGGTGTCGCCTCTAGTAGGTGCCTCAATGGTATAAGCACACTTTTGTTCTACGTCGTAGTACTAAAGTGTATATAACTTATTGCTGCTGACTGTACGTAAATTAGTATAGAAAGGTCACCTTATAAAAATTATATTCACGGTTTAATAGAACACATTTTTTAGCGATTTCGAAGATGGCTCCATAGTGAAAGTTTTTCAGTTTGATGGGCTGAAGCACCCCCTTAAGTATTACTGGGGTGTTTTGTTATACCCTGTATAATTATATCTTTTTATTTATGTATTTAAAATATAAATAAAGTACTCCTTGGCCTTTAACGCCCGGTATCAAATAACGCCCAAACATTCGAAAACATAGATCCTAAAAATGTCGAGATTTGCGTTATACTTACACAGACATAGAATAGTTATACCAATAACAACACCACAACCGCAACTGCTTCAACTCCGACATGTCGGCAGTCTGACATATAATCATTTTAAGTATTTCGTGTTAATTTCTGTAATTTTGTAAGTATCTAAACTGATCAATTATACTATTATTACTCCAATTCGGGTAATAACGCCCGGTCTAATGGCGTTTGAGCGTTATTAGTATTTATTTACAAATCATTTATTTGCTAATAAATGGTATAATTATTGAGAACTCCAATTTAGCCATCATAAAGAATAGCATGCAAATATTTAATTATCTCTTCAATTAAATTTGTCAATAAAGTTATCACAGTCATTTCCTATTTTTCCCGATTACGTAAAAGCTTAGGTACATACATAAAAAGAAAAAGGCGCTATTAGCATACACGTTGGCATACAATATTGTATTTTGAAAATTCATCAAAAAGTTAAATAAGGTTCCTGTGACGTACACGTCTTACATGTTTAGCGCGTTCAGTTTCAGGGCGCAATTATCCATTCTCATCTAATAGCGCCCAATGTATGACATTAAGAAAGTCAACGATATTTTCAAAAAAAGTAGCTAATATAGATGTATTATCATAATATTATACCTTAGTCACCTCTGTCCGCGACACCCATGGACAGAAATAGATAAGTCTATACTAAGCCGGAATCTGTCATACAAATGAAGTAGGTACACTTTAAATGAACAGTCACGAAGGTCGGCGAGAAAATTAAGTATTATTAAATAGTTATAGAAACGCTGTATCACTATACGACAATTAATTTTAGCATGATTATTGATTACACAGTGACACAACATTTTATATTTAAGTTTCAATCAATCAAAAGTATAATTTTTCTAATATTAAAGTTATATAATCTAGAAATAAACATTTTAACGGGTTCATACCGCGTTTTGGTATATTTGAGTTCCCGATATTTCGGCAATGTTACAACTACTGCCATGATCACGGGATGATATCAATAGCGATTCAATAATTCTTTCGGCATAGTGTAATAAAACTAGTGGTTCAGCTTAGCGATCGCAACGCGCGCGACCGACTGGTCAATCGTGTGCGGTGTACGGGGGCGCCGGGGGGAGCGTGTCTCAGACCTGTGCGCGATTCCGACTTTGCTGGTGGCCGACTCCCTTACTCAGCGCGATAATACATCCGCCACGAAAGCTAAACTGTTCGACTATAATAATAATTACGCTATGCTTTCGGGCCACGTATGACCAGGGGTGAGCTTTTCAATTATGTACCTAAGTTCTATTCGGTGGAAATAGTATTTATTAGGTTAGGTTACATTTATTAAATACCTGTCGATTAAAACTATGGAAAACGCAAGTTTTGCTCAAAATGTAATTAAAAAGCTAATTCCGACATGTTTTGTTTATACCATTTCTTCTTTCTTCTTCTTTTCTTTTGATTTCTTCCTTCTTTTCTATTCTTCTATGAGAATCAAGCCCTAGGAACAAACTTGACGTAAAGATCTCCCGGAATCAAAAACATGCTTCTTTTCTCAATTGGCATCTTTAAAGGTATCGGACTGTCAGGGGTGCGTAGAATCTTAAAGTTTAGAATGATGGACACCAGCGCATGACGCATCGTTTGGTAAGCGAAACGTTGCCCTGCAAAAAAGAATATTATCGTGTTTCAACATTACGACCGCGTGTCATGACTTCCCCTCGCCAAAGAGACCCGAAAGGGGTTTGGTTATATCTATTATATCTCGGCCCCGATATTACTTAGCTATGTGTACGCCATAGTAAGATTTGTTTCCTACAATTACAACTGCTACAATGAGGTTAAACTCCTCTTAATTTAAATGCTTTCATCTGTGGCGCCAAAACGAGGCCAAATTTATCCAAAGGCCTTTGATTTCTGCGCATTCAACAAGTTCAGTGCTCATAAATATGTTGCGCGATCTATACTTGTATGTTTTATGCTCTGATTTATTCTTACCTATACAATTTCTCGGTCCATCTCCAAATGGCATAAAAGTGTAAGGCTTCAAATTTTCTTCGTTTTCCGGAAGAAATCTATTAGGATCAAATTTCTGCGGATCAGGAAAATTATTGGGGTCCATCATCATGCCGATAGCATTGACATAGATCGGGGTACCGGCTGGGATGGTAAGAGATTCATCTATCTTATAATCGTTTGCTGCAATTCGATCCAACCAACCCATGGGCGGATATTTCCTGAGCGCTTCTGTAAAAGAATCAGAGTAGAGCAAAGTAGGCATACTTATAAGTTTTAGGCATTAAGATGCAGCTGCATAAGAGCATGGACTATTACCACAGATTACTAGTTACATCGTAACAGATAAATCACTTGCTTAGAAAACGACAAATCGTCACGCTTTAATTACCTAGTTAAGCTTGCAACAGCGTTGTTATTACTTCGTACAGTGCACAACGTAAGCGGTATTGTCGAAAATATAGATTAGGGCAGAAAACTTTTACGATGAATAAGGTACAACACAAACTGTATTTAAGTAAGTAAAAAAATACAAACCTTTAATAACACAGTTAAGATACGTCAGCTTGGAGTAAACAGACGAATCAAAGTCGTCGCTGCCATTCTTTTGTTTTGCTTCCAAAAGCTCCTGGTACAGTTTTTCCTAAAAACGTTAAACATTGTTAGTATCATGCATTATTATGCTCTATCCTTTATTCCATTGTTTCGGGTTGAAGATATGCTTTATATAATTTTCTTTCATTTATTACCAGCCGTCATTTCACTTATCTCTCTCTCTTTTCTTATACAAGTCATCATTGTTACAATAAAGTTTTTCTTTGCTTATTCATTCTTCATTCATTTTCTATCATTATTCTTGTTAATGCTATGCTGAAATCTATCACTTTTAAAACAGCGTATATTGAATTAGTCTCTTACCTGGGCTTCAGTGTTGAACGCCATTTCATAGGTCAAGAAGGCGAGTATGCTAGCAGATGTATCAAAACCACCCTGTAGGAACACAACTGCTTGTGATACCAGCAGTATTTCGTCCATATCTGTGCATGAAATAGAAACATCTTCACTATTTAAAACTTCATTAGATTGACATTGGACCAGGAAAGAAGACAAGGTAAGGATGCTTGTACTTGTATCCTGTAGTTGAGAGTACAGTTGCATAGTAATTAAGTATAGTACTCTATGGAACATTAATATCATATCAGGGTCGCTGTACATTTGTATGTTTATATAATGATAATTGATATGACAGTTCTTTGGCAGCTATACATTTTGTTGTTTGTGTCTCTTCTTTATCATGATCTTTAACGCATTCATTTTATTAAATAATTAAGATTACAATTACAATTATTACAGTTACAGAAAATAATATTCGTAACGTGCTTCGTATCTTTAAACTACTAATTATAAGATATTATTCTTCAAAAGGATTATATCTAAAAGGCTTCACATAAAAAAAAAGTTGCATTATTCTTTCAGTTTATTTTTATATAAATTCTGTCTAGCTTTTTTAGTAACTAGTTTTATCCTCAATCTTTTAGTATACAAGATATTTAATTGTAAGAAAGAAAGTTACCTTCGTTGTCTTTCGCAGCGTCTCTTTTCATCTTTAGCAGAGCATCCAAAAGGTCCTTTTGTTGAGCTGGTTCATTTTCATATCCACCTCTCTGCTCCACTACTTGCCGAAAGACCTTCTTGAAAAAATCAGTTGACGCTTTTGGGAAGAATGAAAACCTGTTCCAAAAAGCAACATTTAATTAAATATCATATCGCCGTGTGGTGTCGGCTAAGAATAGCACCATCCCATTTCCTCGCGTGGGTGTCGTAAAATGGGTAAGGGATCTACCGGAGGATGGGCAGCAGCATCCTCTGAGTACACACATTCAATCCAACTGCGATCGCCAACCCGTCTGAAAAGCGTGGCGATTATGGCAAATCCCCCCGTTTTGGGGGAGGCTTATGTCCAGCAGTGGACCTATTGGCTGATATGATGATGATGATGATGAATCCAATATCCCAATCCAGGGATCGAGGCAGATTGTGGAGAAGGTCAGAACCCACGAAGAGTTGTAGCGCCGCAGAAAGCAAAGAAATAATATGTATAAATGCAATACCCAAACACATCAACCAGCTCAGGAATAAAGAAGATACTGGACCACGCCAAACCCCTGAAGAAGCTAAACTTCTGGAAGTCCTTTGTGACCCTCCTCAAGGCACCTTCTCCGGTGAGGGTAGAATCACTGGATACACCAAAAGCTGCAGTTCCAATTACATCTGTCGTGTAGTCAGCGAAGACTGTCTGTAAAAGAATGAGGAGCTGGAGTATTTGTTTTAATGGTATCGGCAGGTGGAAATAATGAATGAGAGTTAATGGACAAGTGTGATGTAAATGGCACGGTGGGATGAACAACAGCAATTAAAAATGACAGCTTAGGCAATACATAAATACAATGACCAAACTGAATTGGACCCAGACTTTTTACAAATACAAATCCTGTCGTAAGCTCGCAGTCATAAATATTTTAAACATAATTCAGGTAGTACATACTTTAAGGAATTTTCTAATTAATAACCACGTCAACAAAAATTCTGGTATTATAAGAAAATCATCTTCAACTTCATCTCACCCGATGGATGTCCACTGCTGGACATATAGGCCTCCCGCAAGGATCGCCATAACGACCGGTCCTGCGGTGCCCTCATCCAACGGATTTCCGCCGCCTTCACCAGGTCGTCAGTCCACCGTGCGGGAGGCCCACCCACGCTGCGTTTTCCGGTACGCGGTCGCAATTCGCAATTCGCAAGCAGTTCTATGGGCTATGTCAACTACTCTGGTTCTTCTGCGGATCCCTTCATTTCTGATTCAATCTCGCATCGAATTACAGTTGTAATACTGGACTTGCGGGTTAGATAGTTTGTAATTACTTCCAGTAGATGACGCTCACGTCCCATTAAGACGCAATAGATTGAAAATATCGGTCTCTGGGTGAAATCGGATGACGCAATTCCCGGGTTTGGAAAAGTGCAAGTTCAAGTCCGGCTCTAGACTAAATTTTTCAATCTTTAATTTGATTCGAAATAGCACAACATGGCTGTAACATATTTTTAGATCAATAATATTTGTAATTGAGCAATATTAAAAAAAACATTTGAGGTGCGTATCACTGATGGGTTATTCAGAAGTTGTACCGACGTGGAGAAAAACATTTATTCAGTTCATTTGGCAGATTCATTTTCAATTTACCCGTAGGTCGTGGAAGAAACGAGATCTGTGAAGTTTTGTCTTACCCTAAGTTCTATGGCATCCTGTTTCTTCGTGTCATTCCTGATACGTGTCACCAAATCCTTGGATTTCGAGGACACTAGATTATGGAGATTCTTCAGCTTTGCCGATGTGAACACTGCTGTTAGTCGCCGTCTGACCGAAGTCCATATTGGATCCTGAGAAAACGAAAGATGGAAACAGATACAAACTATTTGACGAGACATAAATACATTATCATCATCATCAACCTATACAGAGTTAAATTGATATCATTGGCATCCTTTTAAACTCAGAATCTTCCAACGAAACTGAGAAAAATCTGCTGTTCCATATCAAATCAATTTCACCCTGTATACGTCCCACAGCAAGGCACAGGCCTACCCTCATATTCATATTCTTTATTGCTTATCATGTCTACATAAGTTGTTTGGGGGTCTTTCGGCATAAGTCCATCATGCGAGCCAAATGCGTATTGGTAGACATCACATACGCATCATAATTTCATCTTCAGCGTATGCAGGTTTTGCATGATGCGTATGTGGTGTCTACCAATCCGTATTTGGCTTAATAAGCCTGATTAAGAAGAAATTCTGATGCGAATGCGTATACCAAAAAATCCGTATTGGGCACGCGTGGTATACTCACTCACATACGCCCCCTCCTTCACGGTTCGATGTATATAGGTTGGGGATGTTGATGCTACTTACATTAACAGTAAACAGGTTGAGTCCTCCAATAGGATCAGATTTCCCTGAACCCAAGAATCTGTCACGGAAATTGTCGAAGTCTTTCACCAGGATCCTTCGGGAGATATCCGGGCAGTTGACAATAAGAGCTGGTCTCCAGAATAACCAGATACCAATGTAGGGTGACTGAAATCTGTCGTACATATCTCGCATCCACATTCCCTGCGATTAAAACAACGTTTCTTAGTTAGCGACGCAGACAATAATTAAAAGCCACAAAGATGCTGCTTTTAATGACTGATGGACGAAAATGCTCTCGTTTTCGTACATTAGCCATTGAAAGCAGATGGTGGTGGCTAGAAGGTACAAACAAAAGGTAAAATAAGGTATTCGTTTGAACTTACAGGATTCTGTTTCTGCAAGAAGGTGAGGCTGCCAAAAACGGGGTGCGGGGGGAGGTGAGGGACATTTTTCTTTGCCCAATACTGGCGTACGTTACGCCAACGCAAATATAACCAACTCAAAACTATAACTAACACTAGTAACACTAGTTTTAATAACATTTCAGTAGACAGAAGAAATCTGGAACCAGAAAAGAATGAATACTTGAGTGCAGAAATAAATGCATATGTAAAAAAAAACGTCGTAGTAGTAGAGAGCGCGCAACATGCAAATGGAGTTAGATCCTATTTTCAATACTAACCAATTAAAACCAATTAAATTTTTTAAATACCATCTGGAAATAAAGAAGAGGAATAGGGCTTAGTGTTTATTAACATTGAGTTTTTTCCATCATAATTGGTTCACTCAATCAAAAGTTATGAGTATTTCAAGTCAGTTGTCAGTGAGTACAAAGTCGTGGGCGCTGCTAATAAATAATAACCTTAGATAAGCGAAGACCAATAGTATTTATCTAAAAATATTCCATTATTATTATTTTGTTGTCAATCCACCAAAACTTTACATTCACTCCAGTGCTATGCAAGGCAATAGCACGATAACCGAAAAAGTCGCCCATGTTGGACACCAATATTTTTTATGAAAATTTTGGAACTACTATACAGGATGTTACAAAAGTAAAAATAAACATTTAAAAATTTTAAGGGTGTTATTTAGACCATCAAACTAAACAACTTTCACCCTTTCATGGGACCAACATAGAAATCGCGAAAAAAAAAATCTCTTGTCCCATACATTTAGCTCGAGTAGATCTGTAAATTAGTATGGAACATCGCAAACGCATCGCATCATGGCGATTATGGCAAATCTCCCCATTTTGGGGGAGGCCTATGTCCAGCAGTGGACGTCTATCGGCTGATATGATGATGATGATGATGCGACATCAGATTTTTTTTCGCGATTTCGATATTGGTCCCATAATGAAAGTTGTTCAGTTTGATGTTCTTAACCAACCGCTTAAATGTTTATTTGTATTTTTGTAACACCTTGTATAATAGCAGCTTCTTGTCATAACATCATCAGTGAACGTAAGAATGTGATACTGATTGCTACGGCAGTCGACTGCTGTACCTGCTCTGTCTGTCTCTGTGTTATACACACAGAGACAGACAGAGAGACATATATCAAATCGAATCAAATCAAAATTTTGTATTAAAAAAAAAATTATTCTGTATAAATGACCTTCCAAAAAATATTAGAAATCAAATGGTTCTGTTTGCGGACGATAGCACAGCAGTAATAAAATGTAATTCTACAGACACATATGAAAATGACATAAATAAGACTTTAAATGATATTATAGATTGGATGAGGAAAAATAGAATTAACATAAATTTATCAAAAACTAGCATTATGCAATTCACAACCTATCAAAGACAGCCACTGCACTTAAATATAGCATATGATTCTAATTCAATCGAGCAAGTAAAAAACACTTAATTCTTGGGACTTATATTAGACTTAAATTGCAGTTGTAAAGAACATATCCAAGATAATGAATGAATGAAAATGAATGAAATGAATGTGTAATAGACTGTCACGCTACCTCTATCCTCTGAGGCGTATTATCTATTATTCATCTGGGAAGGCAGGGTTAATAGAGTAACATTGTCAAAACCAGACATTTTGGTCATTCATATAGTCATCGAGTTTATAGTAGCCTTTTTTACAGAGGACTTGTTTAACATGGGACTTAAACATTTTGTCTGGCAAGTTTAGAATATCCTCTGGTATCTCATTATAATAGCGTATACTATGGCATATTGCTATGGCATTAGTATACCATTCGTGTCACAAAAAGGTAGCCTTGGAGGCTTTGGCATTGTACTATCTGCTAATGTATTAAAATGTGTCTTACCTGCCACTTTAAGGTCGATAAAATATAATTTATCAAAAACTCTTGAAGGCTTTATATTAACTTTTGTTTTTCTTTCCTTCTTCGTTTAGTATCGGTCTTGTGCCAGTCGCAGTTAATGTTAATCTGCAATGATATTGAAAACATGAGGCAATCTGTCGCATTTTGTAAACAAAAATGCACAATCAGTGAAGTTAATTAGGGTAATCATATTAATGAGTAGATGGGTCAGTATAATGCGATAACATTCAACAAATAGGATGTTTGTTTGTTAGATCGGTTCCTTTTTTACCGTTCAGTGGCGTCCCGATAATAATATTAGAAACTTTCTTAAGGTGGTTGCAGGGGCAAAAACACTCATTTTTAAATTGCCGTAAACTAAAGTGTGATACTTAGTTTTGCAGGCCAGTGTATTTGTTTGATAGCTGTAAGCTCCCCAAATATAATAAAATAAAAATAACTTTAAGGCTTTTGTAGAATATTGGGATAGCAAATTTTAATTTCAGGCTTTCTTCATTGAGCTGGTTTCAGTCCATACAAAAGTTTGACGCACAATACGCGTAGACGGAATTAATAAAAGTAATATTTTATGTATGGAAAAATAGTTTAGAAAATCTAGTTGCCGCGTCACAAATAACATTTGCAGTTTTTTAATGTAATTACAAGATATAAAGCTTTTAAAATTTTGTATGAAATAGTTCAAAGATTTATATCTTCGTAATTATTTTATAAATTGCAAATGTTATTTATGACGCTGCATCTAAATTTTTTAACAATTTTTCCATATATACAAAGTTACTTATATTAATACTGTCTACGCTTATTGTGCGTCAAAGTTTTATATAAAATTGACCCCTCTGCAACCACCTTAATAGGTAAAACAGACAACCAGACGGACGGACAGCGTAGGCTTATGAATTTGGTATACTTTGTGTAAAGAACCCTAAATACAGATTAAAAATTAGCTGATATTTGTAAAAACTAGGCTGACATTCTGATAGCCGGGGCAGTTATCTGCGCGCATGCATTGACTTATATGTTAGTAAGTCAATGTGCGCATGCGTGATTAAGACGTAGTTTAAGTACAACTGCATCCATGATCTTGAATAGCAACTTAGTATTCTTTTGAGGTTAACTATGTTGTAACGTTTCTATTTAGAAATATTTTGTCTTGAACTTTGTTTATATTGATGTTTTAATTTTTAAAATAAGGTAAGTTAATTCAATACTAGTTTGTGTTAACATTGAAATAGTCTTTCTTAATATTATTCTGATGTTTTCGGATGATTTTTTTTCTTTCGTCTTTGTCGCCATAGTGAAAATTATTCAGTTGATTCAAAATTAGTCTGATGGTCTAAACTAAACAGCCCCTCTAGGATGAATATATAAGGTCTAACAAAATAAGGTGAAACTATTTTAAGGGGGTGATCAGACCATCAAACTGAACAACTTTCTCTATGGGACCAATATCGATATCGCGAAAAAAAAAATCAGCTGTTCCATATAAACAAACTCGACCTAAATGTATGGGACAATAGATTTTTTTTTCGCGATGTCAATATTGGTCCCATAGAGAAAGTTGTTCAGTTTGACGGTCTGATCATCCCCTTAAAATAGTTTCACCTAATTTTGTAAGACCTTATATAAAAAACCATTGTTGTTGGCTATTATGCTGTTTTTTCATGTATACTTCCGTGTTTAAAATAACGTGTTAAAATAAATAAATAGATGAATTGTTATTTCATAATTCTAATAATAATAATAATTTTAATAATTCTTTGTTTCATTGTTATTATACTAAAATTAGATGTAAGCTTGTGCTACTAACAAAATATGGACAATTTTAGTCAGAAATAAACATTTTTATTATTTAATCTAGAATTAAACATTTAAACGGGTTCTTGCAGCGTTTTGGTATATTTGAGTTCCCGATATTCAAACGCGTAACTCTCAAAAACTGTATTTTTTTTAAGAGCGCTCTGAGCCGCCTCCAGCGGCCGTAGCGTGGTGGCATGATATAGCCCTATCGCGAATTAGCTCTCTTTCTATTTGCGCGCGAACGAACGAGATAAAAGGCTTAACATAGCCTTATCGTACACATCATGCTACGGCCGCTGGTGGCTGCCCCATAGTTTTGCGGATATGCATCATTGAAAAATGCTGTGATCAGCTGATCAGAAATCTGAAATTGTTCTTCACAGAAATGCTGTTAGAAATATGTCTAGTGGTGTTAGTGACTGCCCTAAGCTCGTTGTACCTCCGCTGGCGCTACGTGAGTCGGTACTGGGTTCAGAGAAATGTGCCCCACCTTCCCCCGCACCCAGTTTTCGGCAGCCTCACCTTCTTGCAGAAGCAGAATCCTGTAAGTTTCTCTATTTTAATAGTTCGATTATTCACCAAAGGGATAAAGCAGTCTCTTTCGTTACGGACATATTGAATTCCGAGCGTAACGAAGGATTTCAGGGTTAACTCCCGAGCGGAGAGAGGGAGTTAAGACTAGAATCTTGAGTTTTTGTTTCTTTTCAATGCAATGTGATTGCCTAAGAAGTCAGTGTAAAAATACAGTCTTTTTAGGACCCTGTGTATTAATTGACGTACGAGTAGGTATTAAAAAACCAGTCAAGTGCCAGTAGGCGAGGGTTCCGTAGCAACACAGTATAGGGTGTTAGGGTGTTAACCCAAACACTAGTTGCATTACTTTAAGGGGTGAGTTGGGGTTGGTTTACTTTTACCTATAATACAGAAATACTTTCCCTTTCCTCGAATTTTTTTTTTGCATATTTTCTTTAGGTTTCTTAGGGAAAGTTGTTCAGTTTCATGAATACAATCAACTCTTAAAGTAATGGAACTGTTTACCCTAACATCCTGTATATTTGTGTATTGACTTTAAAAAAAAAGTTTTTCCCTGGATTGTTAGAGCGAACCCGACGCACACTTGACCGGTTTTTATTATTTGTAGTTTTACCAAAGAATATGGACTGCAGTTCTTACACCGTTAAATTTTTGTATGTATTACCGTTTTTACGATACACAAAAAAAACAAAAACTTTGAAAAACACGTTTTTTGTACCAAAAAAATTAAAAATTTTAAAAATTTTTATTATGATTGTTTTTTGTAAACAAATCCGCCATAATATCGTATATTATATTCTGTGCAAATTTCGACCGTCTAGCTATAATAATTCAAAAGATACAGCCCTTTTTAGGTGGGACAGACAAACAGACGGACGGACCGACACGGACGGACAGCGTAGGCTTATGAATCGGGTCCCATTGTCACCTTCCGGGTACGGAACTCTAAAATTACAGTCTGCTTAAGACCTTGTAGGCATAGCACTTACTTATCTATAGATTGACGTATTTGTTAAGGTAACACTATGCAAGAAAACCAGTATCTTCTCGAGAATCTAGTCTTTCCTTATTATAGTTATTAGTATTACTAATTATAGTCGTCCTTAGTATCGTGACTTTAATATACATGGTGTTCCAAAACTCAATGTCAGGCTCTCCGGTGTGACAGGCTATAGCAGTGATAACAATAAAAGTTCTTTTGTGTCTCGTTCACTGTCCGCAAACGTGTTAAGAAAGAAAATAAAAATTGATTCTGGGTCCTAGGTTCGAATCCCAGTTCGGTCATGGATGTTGTATGTTTGTGCCATTCTTGTATGGTTTCTATAATCAAAAGCCTGTAGTGCTTGTGAGCGTTATTTATTTATTTATCCAAAAATTTTACCTTATCTAAACTATTATAAAACTGTAACAGGAAGTTTGTCTGTACATTGAAGATATTAACAAAAAAAAAGTTACGATATGGTTTTTAGGTATCCCTGATTACATTTCATAAATTTTTGGATTTATAGTCTGTCTGTTTGTTTGTGTGTTTATTTGTTTGAACGAGTACCACGCAAAAAATACTGAACCGATTTTGATGAAACTTTTTTTGTTTGATAGCTTATGATCTGACTTAAAATCTGGTATATAATTTGTGCGGACAAAGTCGCGGGTTAACGCTCGTTATTGTATAAATCATCCAAAGATAATGTATTTTGTTTTAAATACCAACCAATATAACAGGATTATTTAGGACGAGCGTTAACCCGCGACTTTGTCCGCACAAATTATATACCAAATTTTAAGTCAGATCATAAGCTATCAAACAAAAAAAGTTTCATCAAAATCGGTTTAGTAGTTTTTGCGTGATACTCGTTCAAACAAACAAACACCCAAACAAACACACAAACAAACAAACAGACAGACAAAAAATCCAAAAATTGGTGAAATGGAATCAGGGACACCTAAAAACCATATCGTAAATTTTTTTTGGTTAATATCTTCAATGTACAGACAAACTTTCTGCTACAGTTTTATAATAGTTTAGATAAATAGATAAAAGAACGACGTAAAAAAATCTCGAAAACTAACTCTTAATCCGATCCGATCGACCTTGAATTTTTAGGGTTCTGAAGTCAACAAGGTCCGTCTGTCTGTCCGTCCGTCCATCCGCGGCTTAGCTCAGAGACGCTTAGTACTAGAAAGCTGTAATTTGGCATGAATACACATATTAACTACCTACGCTAACAAAGCGGTAAAATAAAATCTTGAAAAATATATTTTTTTAGGATACCTCCCTTACAGAAGTGGGGATGACATTTTTTGTTCTCGCCTATCCCATGTTGTGGAGTATCATTAAATAGGTCTTTTAAAAATATTGTGGGTGTGGGAAAACCATTATTTATATAGTATATTTAATAAATTTAATAGGAAAACTACCAAAACTAAGTAGGCTTTACAAGTTAACGAGTTTTAGTCGACCAACTTAAAAAATGTACTCGGAGGCGGTTAAACCGTAGTATAAAATGAAAAGCCCCTAAGTCCATACATTGTAAAGAAAACAACAGAACCCTTCACTGCGCGTGGCCCAACACGCACTTGGCCGGTTTTTTTACTAAATTTTTCGCTGTATTTTTTTTAATTTATTTTTTTGATGTTGAGTGTCGACACACCCTGTATTTTGTTGGATAACTAAGGTGCTGTCAATGTGCATATAATATCGAAGGTCAAACCAATACAGAATACATTAAATTTAATTGGATTTTAAGTATCTAGTTCTATTATCATGCGACATTAGTTTGTGGAAGCAAATACGTAATAATATATGTAAAAATACGATATAAATTTGAAAACACACAAATACTTACCGCACAGCAAAGCACTCTAGCACACAGATAAAATATGTTCTGGCCAAACTTAATACCTACATAGGATACTTTTTACAACATCTACACCTATTCCAAATAGCAACGACATTTTAAGGCTATTTTGAATTCCAGAATACTCTCTTTTATTCTAAGACCAGCTTTAGTAACGTCCAAGATAATTATGTCGAATCTTTCTGATAAATAAAATAAAAAAATAAATAGATATTATATTTGCTAGTCAGAATATCATATCTATGACACTACAGAAAAGTTTCTCGCCATAGATGCCTAAAAACTAGAAAACACATAAAGGAAATATATATATATTTTTTAATTCTTTATTTTTTTTTGGAGCTTTTAACCCTGAGGTTACGTCAGCCCCATCGTGCCTTAACCCTTAAGACTCTACAAAATAAAACAATTTTACAATGAAATAAAAACCTAACACTACCTAACGAATATACAAACAAACACACATATTTAACATAATAAATAAAAAGGTACACCATTTTAGCCTCTCCCGACGTAGGGGCGGTTGTAAATATGTATTGTGATCTATAACAGAAATTGCAGAATTGTAACACGATGACAATGAAAACACACCCTCACACGCACACACACCCTCTCACACATACACCTACACGAAAACAGACATACCCTGTAAAATTAATAGTTACTCTGCTTATGTTAATTTATAACTAAATATCAATTTCTTCTTGTTTAATATATTTTATAATTATGTATCACGTGTACTTACGATAGAGCCTAGCCTTTACACACCAGTGAATCCTCGTGTGAAGTCTAGTGTACACCCACTATATAACAAACTTTTTTAATACAATAAATGATTATATTATTATTATTATTAATTATGGCCAGAAAGTTATATAGGAATCGGTCTATAGCAGTTGAAATGCTTTCGTTACGAAGTATGTGTGGTATTAATTTGGTTGATCGAATCAAGAACAGTGTGATTAAGGGATTGGTGTAAGTTGAAGGATGCTATATAGTAACAAGGATTGAGAGGGGTAAGCTTAGATGGTTCAGACCCGTAGAGACAATGAATGAAAAAAGACTTACGAATGAAATTTATCAAGCAAAGGTGAGTGGAAGTGTTGGGAGAGGCCCGCCGAGGAAAACGTACTATGATCAAATCAATGATCTTTTCCGAAAAGGACAAGTGCGTAGCACCCTCAATCGAGGGAAGTGCATGGAAAGATGTATGAATGTGAGTGAGGCTAAAGAGGAAGATGTGTGTGTTGTGTCAGAGTCGTAGTGTGTGGCGGTCCGTGGTCTCTGCCGGGTAGGACAATGGCGTGAGCAAAGAAAGAAAGAAAGAAAAATCTTTATTCACCATTAAAGGCACACACACGAAATAACAGAGTACATTAAAAGAAATAATAGGTAGTAGCGGTGTGTGCCGCGACGGTGAATAGGACACGACTCAACGTAGTGCCTTACTTGGTAAGCAAGGCGTTGATTTTCTGCCGTGTCTGACAGAGCAGGAGTGCAATTTCCGAATGTCACACTTTCAAAATCATGATCGAATGATGCATAATTTCCATAGTAACTTTGACAGTTCTCACTGCTGATTTGAACGTGTGACGATAGAGATCTAGAGAGATGCCAACCAACGCGCTGAGTATGAAACCTAAGTGTCGCATCACCACCAGTACCACGCGATAAAAAGTATTTTGTTAGCTTGAATGTGCTCATTATCCATTGCGGTATCAGGTTGAAATCTAAGTCAAATGAGTGCATTCGTATTAATATTAATAATTTAAAATCTTTCTGGGACACACAATTTTGATTTTTATGTTGCGTAGCGATTTTTTTTAATATGCTTTAAGATAGTCCTTTTGTCACTTAATGGTTCCGGTTACAGTACAATTAGTAATTACTCCCTACCCCGCCTAACAAAACTCCGTAAAATGACTGGGCTAATAATTTTCTCAGGGCCTATGGATGCGAGAGATGTACAAAAAGTTTCCGTCTCCCTACATCGGTATCTGGTGTTTCTGGAGACCAGCCCTCATCATCAACTCCCCGGACATTGCCCGGAGGATCATGATTAAGGACTCCGACTTATTCCGCGACAGGTTCCTGAGCTCAGGGATGTCTGATCCCATTGGACGGCTTAATTTGTTCACTGTTAATGTAAGTATTGGTTTTATGTAGGGTCCTCTTCTTAATATGCTGACACTTTTTTAACGCAAATATTGGACCGTCAAACTGAACAACTTTCTCTATGGCATTGGTGCCATCGAAATCCCGAAAAAAATCTGCTGATTCGTACAAAACTGCTAACCTGCTCGAGCCAAATGTATGGGACAGCAGATTTTTTTTGCGATTTCTATGTTGGTCCCATAGAGAAAGTTGTTCAGTTTGATGGTCTTGCAATGTGGGCGTTAGGTATTGATAAATGAAACGGTATCTAACAAAATTAGATGAAACTATTTTAAGGGGATGATCAGACCATCAAACTGAACAACTTTCTCTATGGGACCAATGTCGAAATCGCGAAAAAAAAAATCTGCTGTCCCATACATTTAGGTTGAGTAGGTTTGTATGGAACAGCTGATTTTTTTTCGCGATTTCGATATTGGTCCCATAGAGAAAGTTATTCAGTTTGATGGTCTCATCATCTCCTTAAAATAGTTTTACCTAATTTGGTTAGACCTTATATACTAACTGATGGCTAAGTGTGTGGGGGGGTTAGGCACACACTACAGTCTGATCATAGTCAGTATATTAAGTTGGACCCTGTATAGGTACATTATACACAAGTTTAAGACCGTAATCCTTGGTCCGTTGGTTTTATATTATTCACATATCAACCGATAGACGTCCTGGACACGACACTACTGCTGGACATAGAGCCTCTTAGATTCTTAGATTCTTTATTGTACACAAAAACATAATTATGAAAAAAAAATTACAATAAGTCGTGATGTACACAGGCGAGCTCCCGCAAGGATCGCCACACCAACCGTTCCTGCGCTGCCAGGTTTTTGTTGTACTGGCCATGTTGGGAGGTTTTGCCATAATCCGTGATTGTAACATTGACCCCGATTTATCAATGAGTATCATTACTTGAGTAAATATTTCACTCGTGTCTCGTGTGTAGTATCTTGGTTACTACTATTAATAATATAGATGTGAAAGTTTATTATAAAGTTATGGATGAGCACAAATAAGTACCTACCTAATTATACGACCGAAACAGCTAGTTATTAACATACATATCATGGTAGGTACATAAATTAAACTGAGCAAGACGTAAAATGAAACTTAAAAAAATAATCTGGACAATTTGGTGGACAGGTCATTCTCTATATGATACCTTTTGCTTTGAATCTGATAACCTCATTGGATAAATCCACTTAATCAATAATTCATACATGATTTTTATTTTAAAGATAATTTTGAAGTATTATGGAAATTGAAGAAAACGAAAGAAGTGACTTGGCCTGAAGTGATGAATGACTGAAGTTATTTAGGATCAAAACATTTGTTTTACATCATGGTTGCGTTTTCCTACTGCTTTTTGGACTGACTTATCTAACTTATACTTTTTTGTAAAAATGATTAGATTCACCATTCTTTTTCACAGGAACCGACGTGGTCGACAGTCAGACGTCATCTCTCTCCAGTGTTCACGGCATCCAAACTGAGAGCTCTTAACGATCTCATCTGCAACAAGGCTAAAGAGCTGACAGAACGCATCAACAATGATATTGATAGAGGCGTACCGATTAACCTTAGAGTAAGTATCTACAGAGGTTAAATTGAAATCATTAGCATCTTTTTAAACTAAGTGTCTACCCATCAAACTGAACAACTTTCACTATGGGAGCAAAAATATAATCAGCTGTTGCATACATTTGAGTCGAGTAGTCATTGCAGTTTAGTATGGAACAGCTGATTATTTTTTTGCTCTGATTGGTTTGCTCCCATAGTGAAAGTTGTTCAGTTTGATGGGTAGACTCTTAGTTTAAATGGATGCTAATGCTGTATAACCGCCAGTTGCACGTACGATCATTAAGGATAATCCTCCATTAAATCTTTTCTTTTATTTTTTTTTCTTACGGATGGTTTTGATCTTGACCTCAATCCAGTCCTCAGGACGAAGATGGGTTTGAAGATGTAGCGAGCTTACCCAAAAGAAGCTTATTCACTCGTTTTTAAAGGAATCTCTTGCAAGCTTTTGTTATGTCAACAAAATAAAAAGTGGCAGCATGAGATTTAATGGAGGATTATCTTTAATGAGAGTTTCTGCAACTGAGCGTGTCCACCAAGCGTGCCCAATTCAGCGTATTCAGGTTTACTCACCCTCCCTGAGGGTAGGCCTGTGCCCAGCAGTGGGACGCTTATGATGATGAAGCATCTATTTTTGTACTATATTGACATTCCTTTTTGGCAGAGCCTAATGCAACATATTTACTTTCATATCTGTATTACCTCTTTGACCTCATTGACGTTCACATCTTCTCATATCATCTGATTTCTGTTTAAAATAATAATGTGCATGACCTTTGTACAGCCGTTACATTGGTACAAGTGTATCTATCTATTGGCACAAATAGATAGATACACTGACCTTTAAAACTGAGTACCACACTTTCAAATTTTCGATAACCAAGCGATAACCTCATAATCATTAAAAAAACGTCAAAAAGGTATTTAACCCAAATGGTTACCTCTTATGTATTTTAATTTCATCATCATCATCATGTTGTTGTCCTATGGTACCCTGATGGTACAGAGGGCCCTCGTGAGACGCCGCCACCTCTCCCTATCCTCATCATCATAGGCCTTAAAATCTGTTTCAGATGATTTAAGCAATGAGTAGTGTTTTTTTGTTTAATTCACAATGTTAAGTATGATATGCATAAACAATCATTTTGATGTCGAATTTGTCGTCAGAAACGTCCATTAAGAAACACAGTTTTAGAGTATGTTTTTTTGTTTGCATTTGCCCAGCAGTGGGATAAATTAGACTATGGAAAAAAACAATTATATTAGTTGTTATCATAATAATTAAATCTTTTCATACAGTCTATTTTTTCGGACTACACGACTGACGTCATCGGAATGGCAGCGTTTGGTGTAGCCGGAGACGCAACCCTCACAGGACATGGACCCATGAAGAAGGTCACCGATGATATTATGCACTACAGTCTGTTCAGGGGTCTATCCTGGTCCAGCATATTCTTCTTTCCAGAGCTTGTTGACATTTTCAGGTCAGTACATGATTTTTGTTACTTATGAGACTTTATTCGTGCATTCGTGGATGTTATACGAGGCAAATATAGTTTCTTATGCCGTGTGGTGTCAGCTAAGAATAGTACCATCCCATTTCCTCCCGTGGGTGTTGTAAAGAAGGGATCTACCGGAGGATGGGCAGCAGCATCCTCTGAGTACACACATTCAATCTAACTGCGATCGCCAACCCACCTGCCAAGCGTGGCGATTATGGCAAATCCCCCCATTTTGGGTGAGGCTTATGTCCAGCAGTGGACGTCTGTCGGCTGACATGATGATGATGATGATGATGCAGTATCTTAGTAAGCAAAAGATCCAAAACTACTTGACATGTTATACATACTTGCCCTCAGAACTTTGATTCAATTTAAATAGCGGAAGATTGGTGACGTTCTTGCATTACATAATCGAACAAAAGATCTGCTTTTCATGTACTTACGAGTGAAAAGTAATGTTGTGTGATTTGTTTTTTCTTTTTGAATGATTTGTAGAACGAGTTAAAGCACACGAAGGCATTGTGGTACCTTTATTCCGCCTTAAATAAAATTAAAAATATCTCAATCACGCAATGCCGCTTGTATTGCGACTTAAGTGAATAAGCGACGGGAGCACAATTTATGCGGTCCATGCAGTGTAGGCTAGTCACCTACCTTACTATTTTATTTAATCAAAGCTTTAGAAATGCTAAAAGTAACTCTTGATAGTAAGCATAGAATATTGATTGAGTATTTCTACAATTCCAACCGTAAAGGGCGCGGTGGTTCTTAAACAGTGGTTTGTAGATTCAATAAAGTATCTTTTTTTTTTATTAAGTATGGGTTTACTCTTGACCTCAATCCAGTCCTCAGGTCGAAGATGTAGCGAGCTTACCCAGAAGAAGTCTCACTCGTACTTTAAAGAAATTCGGGTTGTAAGCGCTCGGAGATACTGACTACGCTGAAAGAAAATACCATGATGAGTTTACATAAAATGTAAAAGTTTATAAGTTTGTCCGTTACGCATTCACTGTTTAAACCGCTAAAACGATTTTGATGAATTTGGGCTGAAAGGGTGAAAGGTTTTTGACTCAATCAAAATTCACGCCATGCAAGGGAAGCCAATGGTAAATGCTACTCTATTATCTCTCTTGTTTACAGGTTTTCTTTCTATCCAAAAGACACGTCGGAGTACTTTCGGAAAATATTTCATGCTATGGTGAAGCAAAGAGGGGGATATGAAGAAGAGCCAAAAGGGAAGGACCTACTTGATTTTTTGATTAAATTCAAAAGAGACACCGATAAGGAAAACGAAGGTACAATGGAAGGTAAATACAGTCTACATTTCCAACCCATTATAATTTTAACACAAGCATGAGTATACCTCAAAACTTAAGAAACTTATCATGAACAAGAATCTATGAATCATGTCATTTTGAGTCCCTTATATTTAAAGATTTGTCCTTTGAAGATTGAGGATATAGAATCATTTAGAAACCTGTGTGATAATTTAGTAATTTCCCACAGAATTTGATGAAGACCTCATTGTCGCTCAAGCAGCCATCTTCCTTCAGGGAGGGTTCGATACATCGGCTGTGATGGTCACTCTCGTAATTTATGAATTAGCATACCATCCGGAAGCACAGGTAATCTGGAAGTTACATGGAACTCTGTTTACATTTAAATAGGGTAGATTTTTAAGCATCATCATTAAACGAGGTGATTTGATCCCACCCTGGGTCAGTCAAGAAAAAGGCCCCTTACAAAATGAAGATTTAAATAGATAGATGATGTGACGCCATCAGCTGCAAATGAATTCTCTGAACCTGGGCAAGGTTTAATCACTCTTATTCATACAGTGCGACATCCGTGTCCAAGAGCAGTAATAGAAAGGCCCTTTTCTTGTCCAAAACCACGGCTAATTTTACAACATGTTTTGGTTATTTTAAGGAAAAAGTATACAAAGAACTACTGGAAGCGAAAGAGAAGTTTGGTGCAGATGGACTTGACTCTACTGTTCTTGCTGAGATAACTTATCTGAATTGCGTCATCAATGGTAAGCTACACACTGCTGTATATTTTGCCAAAGATGACTTTGATAGCGTATTCAGAGTCAACTTGTTTGAAAATTTTGTAGAGAAGCTCAATACTCAATATTTTTAATGCATTACATAGAGCCAAAGAGTTGGTAAATCCTTAGTTCCAAAATATTTAAATGATTTGTAAGAAAATACCAATAGGTACATCGGTAGATCAGCTGACAGGTCATAAAGGTGGCTAGCGCAGGACCAGAGGTAGATAAATAAAAAAATAGCGCTCACAGGCACACACATTGCAATGATCCCTGTAAGCTCCTATTAGGCTTTTTACTATGGAAATCATACAACAGCGGCACGAACATACGTTTTGAACTGTTCACAGAGCTACAGTGCATATTACAATAATATTGCATGACGACCGTACTCAGTCACACACAAATACACATCTTTGAACGGCTGTAACTCCTAAACCAACTGGAGTTATGCAGGCAGACCTGGTCTATCCCCATCACAGAGATGCTCTACACCCTATAAATACTGAATCAGCCTTGTAGCTGATGGTTACCAAAATTCCTCTTATCACTTATAATATTATAGTTGAAGCACATGGCGTATCTAATGTCTCAATGCTGAAAACCATTTTGCAGAAACTCTGAGATTATTCCCTCCAATGGGCTGGTTGGATCGGATCGCATCCAAAGACTATCAGATCGATGAGCATCTAACTATAACAGTTGGAACACCTGTGTACATCAATAGCATCGCAATGCAAGTAGATCCCGACTTCTTCCCTGATCCTGAGAAATTTGATCCAGACAGATTTTTACCTGAGAATGAGAGGAATATCCAACCTTTTACTTATATGCCATTTGGAGATGGCCCTAGAAATTGCATTGGTGAGTAGAGGTCTATAAATAACGCTACGAAACTATCTACAGTTAATTTGGAAAATCCATTATTATTATCGATAGGCCTTAAAAGTAGCAATAGTATTATTTCTGAATATCAATCTTAGAATTAAATTATTATAGTGCATGAAACAGAATTATGTTGATTATATAGAACCGGTCGTTGTTGATCCTTGGGGGAGGCATATGTCCAGCAGTGGACATCTATCGGCTGATTATAATGATAAAATGTATAGCAATGCCAACGAGGCGGCAGTATGGCTATGGCCTCCTTGTAATACTACTATCATACGATAGTGAGGTAAAATACTTTCCACATAAAGGATTTTTTATGTTTATGTTTAATGTTATGTTTATTCTATCAATGTTATTGAAATTTTTTGACTACTAAAAGTCTATCGATACTCAACCGCCGTCTGTTGGCAACCGTATTTTTTTATCGTTGGATCATCCAATTTTGGAGTTATAGAGTAAATTAAGATTTTTTTTTTATTCATAATGGGTTTGCGCTTGACTTCAGCTCACCTGATGGAAAGTGTAGATGAAGCCGAGGATATAGCGAGCTCGCCCAGAAAAAGCCTATTAACTCTTCTTTTAAAAATATCCTGATTATATTTGCCCGGGAAAACAGACGTAGGGATAGAGTTCCTTAATTCAATAAACTTTATTTTCTCCAGGAAAAAGGTTCGGGTTGCAGCAACTACGCTATGCTTTTGCATCGATCATATTGAACTTCAAAATGGAACCATTACCAAATATGCCGAAACCTTCAGAATTGCAATTTGAGAAACGAGGAATGTTCCTCTTTCCTGAACAAGTTTTGTCTGTCAAGTTTACACCAAGGACTTGAGATTTATAAATAAAAAAATAAATAAATAAACATTTTTACAAAATACAGGGTGTGAAATAAAATGGGACAGTTACTTAAAGGGTGCTTCAGACCATCTTACTGAACAACTTTCTCTATGGGACCAAAATCGAAATCGGCTGTCCCATACATTTCAGTCGAGTTATATTTGCAGTTTTGTATGGGACAGCGGAATTTTTTTTGGTCCATAGTAAATGTTGTTCGGTATGATTGTCTGAAGCACCCCTTTAAGTAACTGTCCCATTTTATTATACACCCTGAATAATAGTGTTTTACAATTATGTTTAACTGACGGATCTGGGACTTCGGTTAAGAAAAAAAGGTTGCGACCCCCGCTCTGGTTCATATCTGGTCCAACAAGTGTCCTTAGCTGCGAAACGCTGCCAGCATAATGGGCACTTTTGGTTCAGGTACAGCCAGAAGCGACATTTCAGAATAACCTTTTTTTCTTTATGTTAGTTATTTTGTTTTTTGTTTAGTCTAGTTATATTTTAGTTTTATCGGTGTTAATTAAAATAATGATAAATAAACGTTTCATGTCATCAAATTATGTTTAATAAGGAATGTTTATGTTATGTTTTGTATTTTTGTCACGTAAAGCTTTCGTCGCATTGGTTCAAATTAGGACCGTGTGGAATGGCGCTATAAACGGGAGGCATAGCCCAGCAGATCAAAAAAAAATTGTTTATATCTTATCTTGGACATTGTCAGTATTGTCACACGAAGTATCTAGTCACATTTAAAGTACAATGTTAAATCTCATGCACCTTGCACTTATAAGGTGCAATTTCCTATGGCTATGAATAGCACCATCCCATTTCCTCCCGTGGGTGTCGTAAAAGACGACTAAGGGAACTACGGAAGGAAGGCGATCGCCAACCCGCCTGCCAAGCTTGGCGATTATGGCAAATCCCCCCCCCCCCATTTTGGGGGAGGCTTATGTCCAGCAGTGGACGTTTAATGGCTGATATGATTATGATGATGATTTAAAGTACCTGGACTTGTATTATGATGACTAGATAACGATTTAGAATACATAAATAGATACAAACATCCATGACTCGGGTACAAATATTCCTATTCATCGCATAAATATTTGTCCCTTACGGGATTCGAACCCGCGCCCCTTGGCACAGCAGCTTCACTACAGACTGTGCTACCGGGCCGTCGAATGTTTATGTTATGTTTTGTTTCATGTCACGTAAAGCTCTCGTCGCATTGCTTCAAATTAGGACCCTGAGGAATGGTGCAATAAAAGGGACGCACAGCCCAGCAGATCAAAATTAATGGAAACCATCTCCACTACCCACCATTTTTGACGAGTGGACTTCTGGGACACCCTTTATTTCCCAATTGATTACTCAAAGCTATTCTCTATAGAGTCCTTCTTAATATGCTGACACTTTATTAAGGGGAAGATCAGACCCTCAAACTGAACAATTTTCGCTATGGCATCAACATCTAAATCGCGAAAAAAAAACTGCTCTTCCATACAAAACTGCGAATCTACTCGAGCCAGTAGTTGTTCAGTTTGATGGTCTGATCATCCCCTTAAAAAAGTGTCAGCATATTAAGAAGGATCCTGTATAGTACGATACAGATTTGAGCCCGTAATCACTTGAATAAAAGTGACATTCTCAGTGCAAAGGGACCATGTTGTTGGTATGGAGTTATTAATGGATCCAAAACCAAGTTTCATTTTTCTAAATGAATATACATACAGACATACCCACGTGATAGGTTTTTAAAGTATGACCATAATCCCTTTCTCTTTATTAATATAAATTATGTATAGATCTTGGAAACTAAAACGTTACGAGAGAACGTCACAAATAAATAATATTTTTTTCATGAAAGTGTAGAGCAACCTTAAGCGTAAGTTTTACATACATCCTACAAACATTACGAACTATAAGTAAATAACTACAAGACCCGAAAAAGGTAAAACTTTACAAATCCTTTTATGAAAAGCCACTCAATAACAAACTTGTTTATACATCTTGCGTATTATTATAAGATCCTGCAATTAGTTTTCTTCATCCATATGTTTAGGCAATGATACGTAACTATTCCAGTATGGGAGGTCCTAGTCAAACGGTTAAAGTATGGTTACGAACCTGATGCCCCCATCCTCAAAAACGTTGCTTCTATAAAATAGAAATATTATTTGTGAATTGAAAACTGCATAAAAGTGATTTGAATATAAATAGTTCCCTAATTAATTTCGTTATATATATATATAATAGGTAAAATTTACTCGAAACCTACTGAACTGATTTTGTTGTTTTTTTTTCACTTACATAATATCATCTCTATTGAGATTTAATATAATTAAAGTACAAGAGGAACAACACTTTTGAAAGTGGCCATCAAAGCATTAAGGTTATCGGTCCTTTTTTTAGGATCCGTAAACTATGTTATTTCCACTGGTATATGAACCATTGCCTAAACAAACGGATGAAGAAAACTTGCAACGGGATCTTAGTCTAATAACCCGAGCACTAACATCTACTCTCAAAGTTTGTACATCTAAAGATTTTACATAATTTACCAAGTTATTTCCATCCCACTCATTTTTGCGACCAAATTCCTTTACTTGAACATTCATTACCGCTTGTAACTTTCTTCATCCGCTGACTGTTCAAACTAAACTGGTAATCGATAGCGTGTATTTCGAAGTTTTGTAGCGAATTTGGGTGTTTTTGGTAGAGGTTTTGAGTACGGTCGTATGTGTTTTAAGAGCTCACATTGAATTTCATAAGCGTAGAGGATTACAAACCGTCTCGTGTTCCCGAACTTCAGGGTGCAAGTTGTTTGTACACAATTTTGGATATAAACGTTAATATCTTTTGAATTGTTTGCTGATGCATATTAATGTTTGCTGAAAAATAAAATTTCTGTTCGCTATGAAATTGAATCCAGTATGATATCGTTTCAACTACACAAAAACAGATAGCGTGCTGTTTCTGTTTATTGGACTTTAGGAAGTCTAATAGGACTGGTTGGGATTTTTTGTAGGCTACGTGTGCTGAGTGAAGTTGCATCATCACTGGTCAGTTGATATCTTCTTCTTCGGGTTCCGCTCTATTACTGGAGGTTGAAAGTCAGCTCTGCAAATTCCTGCCAACCTCTTACCAATCGTAAGCGTACCAGCTCTTCGACGCTGGCGATACTTGTCCACTCTTTCAAGTTCGCAAACCACGACATTCGTGGCCTACCGACGCTTTTTTTGCCCTCTACTTTGCCCAATATTATAGTCTGGAGCAACTGTTATCGCACATTCCTCAAAATATGACCATGGTAGGCGATTTTTTTCCTTTTAATGGTTTGCAAAAGCTCCAGGGACTTCTAATTCATAAAAAGTCCTAGCATACTTCGATAAAACCACATATCTTATGTAACACTAGAGCATGCTTACACAGAGGCGTGTATCCAGCGTCCGATTAGGTTCCTTTTTCATTTTTGTGGTGTTTTTATGAGATCCGGCTCCGATTAACACCAATCCAGAAAATTTTAAAACGAAACTCCTTCCTTCAGCCCTTCAGCATCATCAATCCTCATATCATATTGTAATGGTGTGTCAAATGGCGGCAAGTAAATTTCGCCAATTACCTACATTGCAAGTATCGTGCACGACTAACCACGGCAAGAAATTATCTATTTTGAAGCATAAATTTAGGCAGCAAGTATCGAATATTTAATAAGCATTTGGAGGCTCAATGAAAATTGAGCTCTAGACTAAATGATGGGGCCTAATAATTTGTTATTGAATTCACGCCTGGCGTCGGCCCAGCTGGCTTCCAATGGCGTTCGATAGACTCCCTACTATATAATATACTATGAATATCGGACGATAAAACTTTGTAATATGACCTCTAATGTATTTTGTGAATAACTTCCTCTATGGGACCAATATCGAAATCGCGAAAAAAAATCAGCTGTTCCATACAAACCGACTCGACCTAAATGCATGGGACAGCAGATTTTTTTTTCTCGATTTCAATATTGGTCTCATAAAGAAAGTTGTTCAGTTTGATGGTCTGATCATCCCCTTAAAATAGTTTCACCTAATTTTGTTACACCTTATATAAGTAGTCAAAGCCTGCATCCCTTTTTTGAGCTAGATCCGTCCACCCATCATAAAGGCAACCGATCAGGTATTCATAAAACACCTAAGTAAAATAACTTTCACAAAATACACCCAAAAGAAACAATTCCCTTCAGATACATCGTACAGATATCTAGAGCCATTAGTCTGTATTAACACAGCTATCTGTCTAGTAGGGATTAGTGGGACAGAGGCGCCGTCTGGCGGGGCTTAATAACTGTGTTCTAAGCCCACCAGGCCAGGGGATAGTGTGGAGTCACTCCAGCCTAATTTATAGGGCTGGTACTAATTGGGAGCTTGCGAGGTTTTGGCTGTCTAGTTTGGTAGGTGAGGAAAATTAATAAGAGGCGTGAAACTAGTACTTAGTCAAAGTTTATTTATTTTTAATAGTACATCTAAACTATTATAAAACTGTAACAGGAAGTTTGTCTGTACATTGAAGATATTAACAAGAAAAAGTTACGATATGGTTTTTAGGTGTCCCTGATTCCAATTGTGTGTTTGTTTGTTTGTTTGTTTGAACGAGTATCACGCAAAAACTACTGAACCGATTTTGATGAAACTTTTTTGTTTGATAGCTTATGATCTGACTTAAAATCTGGTATATAATTTGTGCGGACGAAGTCGCGGGTTAACGCTCGTACGTTTATAAAAGCGATGATGAGGCCGCAGTTCGATTCCTGGCCTGTACCACTAAGTTCTTTAGAATTTATGTACGGTTGTATTTATCATTTACTAGCTCGGCGGTGATGGAAAACATCGTGAGGAAACCTGCATTTCCGAGAATGAAAAGAAAATACCATAAGTTCAGAGGTATGCGTAAAATATGGGTGAGCTTGGGGCAAACACAAAGGACCAGCGCTGGTCTCAGTGTTACAACGACCCTTGCTTGCAATAGGTCAACAACAAATAATCAATAATACGTTACGTAAGCTCACAACTGTTGGTTGGATCCTATTTTCATTACTAACCAACTCATCATCAGCCTATATACGTCCCACTGCAGGGCACTAGCTTACCCTTAAGGAGGGTTGTATGGACGTCAGTCCACCACGCGTCCCCAATGCGGATTGGCAGATTTCATATACGCATCGGAATTACATTTTCGTATGCAGGTTTCCTCCGAAGTTTTCCTTCACCGTTTGAGAGCAGTCGGTATTACGTACATAAGTTAGAAAAACTCATTGGTACATGAGGGGAGCGTGTAGTTTCTTTATGGGTACATGCATTTCTCTATGGCATCACATGCATGGCATGTGGTCCGTGAGGGTTCGAATCCGGACCTCAAGATTGAGTTTCCATACTTCTCCGCAACGCGCCACCGACGCCTTTTTTTCGATGCTAGATTTGTATGAACCATGAACAAACCACAGAGATTAGTTAAAACAATGACATTGAATTAAGCATAATTATACTCAAGACCAATTTATATTTACGATACGACAAGAAATTTTCCCCGAGGGGGTAGGGGTAGCCATAGATCCCAAAGGTGATGAATTAAAAACCCGACCACCAGTGGCTATATAATATCACAATGAGCCCGACGTAACCACGTGCCCGCTATGTGCGAGGATCTTTTCTAAGAAGATTGAATATTTTATCCACATTAGAGCCCATCAACGCCAACAACAGAGTGGAAGCAGTCGCCGTAGCATCGCAGAGCAATACATATACAGAATCAAATTAAAGATTGAAAAATTTGTCTCGGGCGGGACTTGAACCCGCACTTTTCCAACTGCGTTATCCAATTTCGCCACCGAGCCCACTACCCAGAGAACGGAATGGCTGTTACATGTTTAAAAATCAATAATATTTGAATACATATACATACAGATATCATATCATAGATTTCAAATATTATTGATTTTTAAACATGTTACAGCCATGTTGTGCTATTTTGTTCTCTGGGTAGTGGGTTCGGTGGCGAAATTGGATAACGCAGTTCCCCGGTTTGGAAGAATGCGGGTTCAAATCCCGCCCGAGACAAATTTTCAATCTTTAATTTCATATCATAGATATTTTTATTTTATTTTTATTTTATTCATTTCATTCAAGTTTCACTAGTAGTACCGATATTCTATCCAGTGTGACGCGGAGTTAGCTCGTCGCCATAGTGTGGAGTACACTAACGACTATAATATCCTGCTAAAGCTAAAGTAAGTCAACTTTCTGAAGTTCCCCAATACAAAGTCAAAATCCGATCGATGTTACAATATCACTTAGAAGTCAATACGAAGTACAATATACATTCTGAAGGAAATAAAAGCAAAGCCGACATCGACGCTTTGGTATTGTCATCACGCTCTCAAGAGAGTATGAGTAGAAACAAAAACAAAAACTTGAGCTGTTTACTGTCGAAGTTTGACTTGAGTTGAGTATCATGGGAATTTGAGAACACACTATTGGTAAAGAAAGGTTTTTGTTGTTTGTGTTGATAGGTACCTACCTACTAAGTTTTATACAGTTACTTATAACGCACATAGCATTTGAATAAACCAATTTACACTAAGGAATGTTCTTAGATGACGCGGTGATGGCATCGGAAACCCGTTGGATGAAGGCAGCGCTGGACTGGAAATTGAGCCGATATTTGGGGGAGGCCTATGTCCAGCAGTGGACGTCTATCGGCTGAGATGATGATTATGAATCTTTTTAGAAGTATCGCACAATGCCGACAAGGTGGCAATAGGTTCCTATGGTGGATATTGTGTAGGTAGTTTGCTAATTCTATTTTCATAATACAATTCGACTTCGCGTAATGAAGAATTCACAGATCTCTTGTCTTCCACGACCTTCGGGTACATTGAAAATGAATATCTGCCAATTGAAATGAATGCAATCTTTTCTCCACGTCAGAAAGGTACTCCTCCTTTCTTTCTACGCTACGTTTTAATACGCGCGTCCAATATTTTTTTTATATAGCCCAAAGTCATATCTCAATTTTTTATTTTTACAATATGTCATTTCGTTTTCGAGTTTTTATCTGACCTAAACTGGGCTAAAAACGACTGCATTTTCACATTTTTACGATTTTCAAAAAGTTTTCGTTGTTTCAATGTTAAACCACCGCTGTACCGTAAAATCTGCGATATCGTGTAGCAGATAACGTACGATGAAAGATAGTGATCTAACTTTGTCAGCCTAGTCCTACGCGATACATTATTACTCCTCTCACGAATAAGTGTTAGAGGGATGGACCTTACACCACCTTGTAAGCCCAATACGGTTGGCAGGAGGTATGCTAGTGGTAACTTACCTAGAAATTTCTTACCGCCTCAATAAGTCTCTGACCTGGCTAAACTAATATTATGCTTATTAGGGTTTCTAAAGCTCGGAGGCGAATGAATTGAAAAATCATTATAACAGTCATTGACTCACTAGCTACTGGACGTAGGGTCCGCGTTCAAAAGTGTCTGAACCAAAAGATAAACAAAACACAATATTAAAGAGAAACAATTAAGCACCAGTCTTCGTTTGATTAACGGACTATGCACACGTCTGCATGCCGTGCTGCTTTGCTGTAAGGATTTTTAAAAACTACACAAGCAACATAAAATTAAAATGTCATCAGTTTCAGTATTTTTATTTGGATTATGTTACTAACACGTACTTTCGTTTATGTAGGTTAATCTGCGACACTTTTTCCGTTCCGTCCATAAGTAAAAGCGATCCAAAGACCGACTTGACCGAACGAAACATATCTTCGGGGACAGACCATAATCATTCGGAGTACATAATCAAAACTTTGCTAAAACTGCCAACTATCTATTTAATCGCGCAGTTGCTGCAACACTTACCTTACGCATACACACACGCCAGACTAGTTGGCTGAACGACTTGTGGCGGTCACCTGTAGCTCGTTTAGATGACGCTAAAGCATGTAGTGACGTCACACGTAGCGACTGCCGACGTAGCCAGAGCGCGGTTGTACCGAATGTGTCACAATTTGTGGCGTACGTGCTTTGCGACGGGTGGACGCGGGTGGAAGTGTGGTAGGCTACTGCCTGAATAATACTGTCTATGTACTAGGGTCCTTCTTAATTTGTTAACATGAAGACCAGACCATCAAACAAATCAAGATTCTTTATACATATATGGGTCTAACATCGAAATATACTAGTCTGTGTAGATGACGTTATATAGTGTCGTCACTCGTAGTGGCTGCCGACAAAGCCAGAGCGCGGTTGTACCGAATGTGTCACAATTTGTGGCGTACATGCTTTGCGACGGGTGGACGCGGGTCGAAGTGAGATAAGCTGCTGTCTGAATAATACCGTCTATGTACTAGTGACCTTCCTAATTTGTTAACGTGAAGACCGGACCATCAAACTTAGCAACTGTCTTTATAGGTCTTGTATATCGAAAATAGCCCAACCTGTGTAGATGAAATAAATGTTGTGACGGCACGTAGCGACTGCCGACCTTAGTCTAATCTAAACTATTATAAAACTGTAGCAGAAAGTTTGTCTGTACATTGAAGATATTAACAAAAAAAAAATTTACGATATGGTTTTTAGGTGTCCCTGATTCCAAATCACCTATTTTTGGATTTTTTGTCTGTCTGTTTGTTTGTGTGTTCATTTTTTTGTTTGAACGATTACACGCAAAAACTACTGAACCGATTTTGATGAAACTTTTTTTGTTTGATAGCTTATGATGTGACTTAATTGTGAGGTTAAAGTCGCGGGTTAATAAATTAATATTTCTATGCTGCTGACACGGCCAGAGCGCGGTTGTACTGAGTGTGTCACAAGTTGTAGCGCACGTGAAGTAAAATCAGCTGTTCCATACAAAACTGCAATACCTACTCGACGATTTGTATTATTGGGAACATCTGATTGTTTTTCGAGATTTCGTAGTTGGCTTCATAGTGGAAGTTATTCAGTTTGACGGGTAGAATACGCATGGGTAAACCACTATGGTTACCCAAATAATAAACTGAGTGATGTTTTTACCAATTTGCGATTTAAGGTTTGCTCCCATTGTAAAAGCTGTACAGTTTGATGGTCTAAACCCCTTGAAAATTTGGAAAATGATAAAAAATCTCCCAGTATAGTTATTTTTCTCCATGCAGTTACTTACCTCTACGCATAGCGATGGTCATATTCGTAGAGGTACAGTGGTGAGGGGAAGGAAATAAAATTACTGTTTTTCCCCAAAGGCGCAGTAGTTAGTGCGACAGGCGGTTAGGTACACACATTTTTACTTTACGGAGCTTCAGACTTTTTCGGAAGGCATTTGATTATTAGCTCACTCCCGCCGCAAGTTTTCTACACAACTACAAGTGTGTGGTTCGTAACCCAGCGGAAATGCCATAGTTTAAGGATACCAAAAAAATAAATAACGTTAGGTTTTTTTACCACTTAAAGCTTCAATTCGGTACGTCAAGTTTTTTAGGGATAGTATAGACATAATTTTACGAAAATATTTTCATTTCTTTTGCGATTCTTTGAGTTTATCATTAACGAGCGTTAACCCGCGACTTCGTCCGCACAAATTAAATACCAGATTTTAAGTCAGATCTCAAGAACAAAAAAAGTTTCATCAAAATCGGTTCAGTAGTTTTTGCGTGATACTCGTTCAAACAAACAAACAAACACACAAACAAACAGACAGACAAAAAATTCAAAAATTAGTGAAATAGAATCAGGGACACCTAAAAACCATATCGTAACTTTTTTTGTTAATATCTTCAATGTACAGACAAACTTCCTTTTACAGTTTTGTAATAGTATAGATAGAAAAGCGCAAGAAAGTCGTCGAACTCCATGGAGAAAACCTTAGTTTAATTTTAAAAATTAAAATCATCTCTGAGTAGCCATGTTTTCTAAATGGCCAGAAAAATATCTGTAATTCTCATTGATGTCTTAGTTCTGTTATATGAGATCAATGGCAATTCTTTCATTTTTAAATCTCTAAAGCAGCAAATAATTGTTAGTTCGTTTGTTTCAGCCCTCGAAAAAAACTTGACATACTTACAGAATTATTTGTTATACAATATTATTGCCTTAAAATAATTGAACATAGGACAGATAATCAACTCAACGCAACGGCAATAACTTTTCCAGTGCAAACAATAAAGTATATTGACGAAGTTTCACTATTTCTTTCCAATATTAGTTCAGAATACCAATAAAACCAACACTAACAAATTAATAAACCTTTCACCACCCAAGCAAACTAATTTCCTATCTTGCGGCGCAGTGGAAACAGTGCATATTGTAAATTAATTTAGCCGTTCAAATATAATTTTGATCGGGCGGTAATCGGATAGCGTAGATCCGGCGATAAATTACCGCGTTCCAATTAAACCGGCCCGACTGGGGCGGGGGCGAGCAGACGGGCGGGATAAACGCTCCAGGCTAGTTGACGTTATATTTATTACCTTAGAAACCGATAAAGCGGAAAACTGGTTGTAAAATTCAACGTTTGGGGTTTTGCTCTAATGTGGAAAGTTCAAATGTTGTATGTAGTTAAATTAAATTGAATTAAAAATTATTTATTTCAGATTATACATCCAGATTGTGTTAGTAACAATTGCCTTATAAATATGTTAGTTCACAAATAAATTCATTCATTAATAAAATTTAATAAATTTCAATATTACGTTAAATTACATTATTGTTCAAAGGGGGGATGACTGGCATGCAAGTAGCATTCACCTCTGCACCATAGGGGAGTCCCACCGCTTAGCCAACACGCTCAGTAGTAGTAGCACAGAATATATTCCTACCAAAAAACAGCTTCATTTAGGCTCTCGGGGGCTGGTTACATTCGCAGAAATGTTTCTACCAAAGTGCCGCTTATTCTCGTACGTGAACTTTCGCGTAAAGCCGCACGTATTTCGTCAATTATGCCTATTTATGGTATCATTTTTAAAAGCTTACAATAGCCAATTCGCTGATAATAATAATTATAAATTGATTATTCATCTTCAAGAAAATTTATTTGAGATTAGAGCGTCGGTGGCGCGTTGCGGAGAGGTATGGACACTTAATAATGAGGGTGCAGGTTCACACCCGCACGGATGATATGCTATGTGGTACACATATATGAGTTTTTCTAACGTACGTATTATATGCACGTAATACCAACTGCTCTCAAACTCTGAAGGAAAACATCGTGAGGAAACCTGCATACGCTGAATAAGAAATTGTGATGCCCATGTGAAGAGTACGAATCCGCATTGGGCACGCGTGGTGTACTGCAGTGGGACGTGCGAGAATATAGGCTTATGGTTATGAACACTTGGTGTTATAAATAAGACGATAGTAAAACGCTGCGTCTCAAACGCAAGTCTGTACCGTGTCCCAGTGGAGGAAATTTTCATATAATTCGCACGCTTGGCGGGAGTCAGAAAATAAATTAACGTTCTTATGTTGCTGACGGTACGTACCCATTGGAAACACACCGATACGACGTGTATCGAGTTGATTTATTGTTTAATTTGCATACAGATTTTTTGTCGGACCGTACCCTGTATTAACGTACTTCGGCAAATTCTGAAACGTTTTCCAATAGGTCACTGTGCTTGTTTTTTGTTCATTATAAAGTTCACAGTGTTGCCACAGTATTTTTAACAAAATGATGGAATTTTAAAAGTTTACGTATAAACGGGTACGTGGGCTCGGTGGCGAAATTGGATAACGCAGTTCCCCGGTTTGGAAAAGTGCGGGTTCAAGTCCCGCCCGAGACAAATTTTTCAATCTTTAAATTGGTTTACGTATAAGTTCATAATGAAGCATGTATCCCATAGTCGGCTCGTATGACACCCACAGGAAGAAATGGGGTAGTGAATCCTAAGCCGGAACCACACGGCAAGGATCAAAGGAAAGGTGTATTTGTGGCTTATGGGCGACTCGTCATTCCATCTAGAAACCTTCAATTTGCAAAAATGTCCGTTGCTACAACTGCCTGCAATAAAGTTGACAGTTATTATAGTAGTGTTTCTGATCACCCCGAAAGGGGTTGTGGTCGTGACTTTGAGCAAGTGTATAAATTATGTACGTATAAATTCATTCTCATATCTCCTTCATTTTCTTTGCCGAACCCTGTTGTGGATATGAGTGATGTAATACCTTTGACGAAGCCAGTTATAAAATTCATTCTTGTTTTATAATTATAAGTAGAGTCTTTACTAATTCCATTCCGAAACCTTCAATCCCATTAAAAATAATAATTATGTTTTATATTTTGAAGAACAAATTTTAGGCAGAACGGAAATTAATAATGTTGTCAGTGATTTAATTGATGTTCGTCCAGACTAGAAAAAATGTGTACCTTTTTTTGGTCATCTTAGATGAAAGGATCGCGTTTAATATCTATATTCATTTCGTGGCGACATCTTTTTTTAATTTACAATTAATGGACTCATGCTTGTGCATTGGCACTGCATTTCCGCCAGTGTCAAGTAGTTTATGGGAGGATTTATCCCAATCTCAGGAATTGTTTTTGGTCAAGAGCAAGAAGAGATTGAGGATTGAGGAATCTCGTGGCAGGCAAAAACGCGACGCGCGAAAACCACGCGAGACAAGTGCTCGGGTCAGAACTTGCAATGTGACTCCTAGCGACATCATAGTAAATTATTACTTTAATTATTAGATGTTATAAGCAAAGCCATTATATTATTATTATATATAATAATAATATAATGGCTTTGCTTATAACATTTGGATGGGATGGGAGTCACGTTGCAGGTTCTGACCCGAGCACTTATAACACTTTATTGTATAGGCAGACATAATAATACACAAAATTGAGAAAACATGTACAAAGGGCCAGCACCCGTAAAAGAGACAGTTATTAATTACAAAGCAAACTTATCGTGTACAAACAAACAGTAAATAAATACCTATATATATTGTGTCATATATTTATTTACTCTTTTTTACCTTGCTTCTAATTCACGAAATATTCATTTAGAAAGTCGAATTTTTACAATATTTTCGGGGAAATGCCAAAAAGAGCAACACTAAGTTGCACAAATACACCAAAATATTGTGTGATATTACCCAAAAAAGGGTTGCCAGTGAAATGTGTAAGCGTTAAGTTGTTTATTTATGAAGCTTTGGGAATTGTTGCCGAGTTTCGGATTCGATTCCTTGTAAGTGGATTTAGAAAGTTGTCCGGACTTTCCGGACCTTTGTTCCGGATCCCGGATCAGCTGAGGAATTAGTTAGGTACGTTTGTATTAGTTACAGTCCTTTAAGGACATTTTTATGATTTTAAAATATAGGTCGTTTTAATTTTAGCTTTGTTTTTCACAAAAAAGTTAATAAAACAAGAGAAAATAGCTTCAATTAGCTGGTAAGGTTTTGTAGCTAAGTGTCTGACTACCCCAAAAGAGGATACGGTCGTGAAGTTTGTAGGTATGTACTGATATCGTCAATGTATGTAATCCATCATTATACAGGATTTAGGGAAAATATTATGATCACTAACTAATTAGTTATAGGTAATGAACTAAAGACTGTTATACAAATTATTAATAAAATATACAATAAGTAATTAAAATAAAATTAAAACTAACAATCTGAAAACCGTTTTATCAGTCAAAAAGCCCGCCCCGGGTCATACCGGATGCAAAGGTTCCCATGACGCTTCTCGCGTTTCCGCGTTGGATGGCGATGGACAACCTTTGCATCAAGTAGTACCCAGAGCGAGCGTCGTTCCCCCTCTCCTGGAGTCGACGACCAAGCTCTTTGACAAAACTCAAAGCTTCAGACCCCCAGCAGCCCGTGGTCTCAAAGGCCAGAGGCACGAAATAATATTGTGGTACCAAGTTGCAGTAAATGTCCCGCTTTTTGTCAGCCGCTACTTCGGCGGCGGCCCTTGCAGAGCGAACCGTGCGGCTAAGGTACGAGGCAGCGAGAGTGCTGACGCACGTGGCGTCCCATACCAGGCACTTTCCTCTCTGCCATGGCACCAGCGTTAGACCGTCAGGCCTTTTCCCATCCGTGCGACTGAGGCCTGGCGGTTCCAGCCTGCAGGGAATGTTGGCTGAAATCAGTGCTCTCCGAACGATGTCGTTGAGTGCGTGGTGACGTGGGAATCTCCCCGAGCATCGACGGCAGCTCAGCGCATGATGACCGTTCGCTTCCACTGTCGACCCGCAGATGCATTGATGTGGTTGACAAACATCGCAGCCCAGGCGGAGAGCTACCGCCACACGCATTGAGTCGCCGTCGAGCAGGGTTCCCATGTGTGGTGAAGGCAGTGCATGTAACCACGCTCCCGATTCAGCCCTTGACACCGCCCTAAGTCTGGCCAAATTTGAACCAGTAGCTGCGTCTATCATTAGGTCAATCGCCGCTTTAGCTCCCACGTCGTCCCAGGCTCGCTGTACTCCTGGGGTTCTGGGTGCGGACGCGGTCGGAAAGAGAGCCGTCCACCTCGTCAATGCATCAGCAGCAAAAGGTATGCAAACCTCGTCTCCGTTGAGTGACAGAATTTTAGAGACGAGGCCGACAACCCCATGCGCCGATGCGAGAAAAGCCGGCAGGCTCAGATCCCGCACACGTCGTACACCCAAGCCCCCATGGCGTATGGGTAGAGATGCCTGGCTCCACTGGCCCTCACTAAGGGAAACATTTACTATTGTTTCAACCGCAGATTTCACTGTGCTGTCAAAGGCAGAGGTATCGCTAGGACACAACCAGGTAGGGGCCGTTCTCAGGAGGTAGGTGATCTTGGGCACCGCAAAGCACGTTTTCAGCATTATTATTCTTATTAACCTTTAAACCACATATTTTACCCATAAAACTAAACAAGTTTTACTATGGAAGCAAACCTGTCAGAACAAAAAGCTGTTCCATACTAAACTGCAATACCTACTCGACTCAAACAAAATATGTAACAGCTGATTTTGTTTTTGTTCTGATAGGTTTGCTCCCATAGTAAAAGTTGTTCAGTTTGATGGGTAGTGTAAATAAATAAATAAATATCTTGGAAATTGCCACACAAATTATCTAGTCCTATTTAAAGTGCCAGAATCTATCCTGAACTTGTATTATGATGACTAGACAACGATATGGAATAAATATTTATAGATACAAACATCAATGACTCGGGTACAAATATTTATATTCATCATACAAATATTCACTAATTCACCATCCCATTTCCTCCCGTGGGTGTTGTCCGTGTGGTGTCGGCTAAGAATAGCACCATCCCATTTCCTCCCGTGGGTGTCGTAAAAGGCGACTAAGGGATCTACTAAAAGATGGGCAGCAGCATCTTCTAAGTCTTCACATTGATTCGATCCAACTGCGATCGCCAACCCGCCTGCCAAGCGTGGCGATTATGGCAAATTTTGGGGGAGGCTTATGTCCAGCAGTGGACGTTTAATGGCTGACATGATGATACAAATATTTGTCCCTTACGGGATTAGAACCCGCGACTCTCGGTACAGCACGCAGGTTCACTACCGACTGTGCTAACCGGGCCGTCAACGTATATGGTTTAAGGGTTATTGATACTTTTTCATACACCTTGTATAGGTAGGTACGTATTATTTTATAATTATCTAAATGTACTTACAACAAAAACTCTACAGATAATTAGGCGGATCTCCAACATTCTACTCAAGAAATTTAAGTAAACCCTAATTATTCCATTTTGAAGTCGATAGACTTTTCCAGTTTAATCTAACGTCCAAGCGTTATAATTAATCTTTTCAGTTAAAGTTTCGTAACAATTAACAACAGTTTTCGTAAGGGTAGGCTTAACAATAGAGATGTAACAATGATCCATGATGGTGACCGAAATTAACGAATATAAGAAAAAGCTACGGATACAAATTTATAGAAAGTCTATCATTATTGATATACATTTTTTGTTCGACCGAAAGTAGATTGAGATTAAAAAGTATCACTTTTGGATATCTTTTAGTGTGTTTTCGATCATTAAGTTACAGTTTCAAGTATTCAGTTTTAAGGCTTATACTGCTCAAAAACTCGCAGAAACGTATTAATTGATTACAAATTTTCTGTCTTCTCCGCTTATAGCTCAACTTACAACACTATCCTAGATTTCATTTAAAAAAGTGTGTATTTATTTACTCAAGTAAAAACAGTTCTTTGGCATGAATAAACAACGGATTAAAAATATGACATTGCCGCGCTCAACTTCTGTCACATGCTGAAAATGCACTCAGTTGTTTTTCCTAGCGAACCAATGAAAAAAAATTTGCTTGATTAAATTTCAATAAGATCATTGAAAACCCTAGCTCCTAATCTAGATACCTACCTGAACCCTTTGAGCTATAATTTTATAAATACGTGAACTTTGATTCAATTCTTTTGAAAACTCATCCATATCCAAATCCGAAATGTCTTTGTTCATTACATCCCTAGTTAATGAAGTTTGGTTTTGTTAAACAATAATGAGACTTGCCTTGTAACTGAAACTGGAAACCCTTTATGAGTTAATTTTTTTTAATTAAAATCTTTAATCTGTTTGATGTTTCGTTTTGAAACTGGGTTGGTTCCCGGATTGTAATAGACCGCTGGATAAAGATTCTGGTACATTGATGTCTTTGGAGACAGCCTTAACATTTTTTTATTAGCCCATTTCATCCCACTGCTGGGCAAAGGCCTCTCTCCTGTTCTTCCACTCGTTCCAAAATTGTCCAGGTCATCACGCCACCTCTTCCTGTGTCGACCCGGATGCCGCCGACCGTTTTCGGGGATCCAGGGCATGATGATTTTTGCCCATCTCTCAGGATGCATCCGACAGAACACCCTAAAATCGCAAAAAATATGCTAATTAAAATATAGGGTGTTACCTTATTAGATGGACCTTCAAATTAGAAAACTAAAATTAAAATCTCGGAATAAAAAATAAACAATCAAATCAAATACTGATCAATTTTACACCAAAACATAAAATTCATAAAAAAGATACAAAAAGAAATCGGTCTTTTTGCTGTCACCCTATAATATGAACAAGATGTACAGTCTCATAAAATCTTAGACTTTTTTATAATCTAAATCTAAACTATTATAAAACTGTAACAGGAAGTTTGTCTGTACATTTAAGATATTAACAAAAAACGATATGGTTTTTAGGTATCCCTGATTCCATATCACCAATTTTTGGATTTTTTGTCCGTCTGTTTGTTTGTGTGTTTGTTTGTTTGAACGAGCATAACGCAAAAACTACTGAACCGATTTTGATGAAACTTTTTTGTTTCATAGCTTATGATCTGACTTAAAATCTGGTTTATAATTTTTGCGGACAAAGTAGCGGGTTAACGCTAGTTTCCAAATAAAGACGTGATTTGAAGATATTTATATGTTTGATGCAAAATAGCAAATCAATATCTATACTCGTACTTGCAAATCTGACCTAAAAACACAATTCCCACAATCAATGAGTATAGCGGATCCGCAAGCATCCACAATACGTCGTGAGGCAACCTCATTGAATTTCATGAGGTCAGGGAACTGTGAGGCATAAAACTTGTCTACGTGGTATTGTGGGATGTTGAAATATCTTGTTGCAGTGTCAACTGTTTGTTAGAATAAGTTTTATTAAGTTTACCTGCATTGTTTTGATTTGGAAGTGTCATGTAGATGCGAGTATAGGAAAAACCGGCCAAGTGCGAGTCGGACTCGCTGACTGAGGGTTCCGTATCACTTTTCTTCGAGATCCTTAGCCCGACGCAGTTGGCCTGTTTTTTTTTATTTGTTGTTTTACTCAATAATAAAACAATTCTTCCTAATCTATACAGGGCGTAAGAAAATTTATTTCTTTTTATACTTTTTAGGTTTTCAATGTGCGTATTCCATTTCATGTTTTGATCCATATGTAACCCTAAAAACTTTGTGACCTCTATTTGTTTAATAGGCTCTCCTTCATATTGTATATTTAAGTGTGGTAAACTGTTTTTTCTTTGTTGTTTTACCTAAATTTACTTTTAAATTTTTATCATTATATAATTTACGAGCGTTAACCCGCGACTTCGTCCGCACAAATTATATACCAGATTTTAAGTCAGATAATAAGCTATCACACAAAAAAGTTTCATTTAAATCGGTTCAGTAGTTTTTGCGTGATACTCGTTCAAACAAACAAACAAACACACAAACAAACAGACAGACAAAAAATCCAAAAATTGGTAAAATGGAATCAGGGACACCTAAAAACCATATCGTAACTTTTGTTTGTTAATATCTTCAATGTACAGACAAACTTCCTATTACAGTTTTATAAAAGTATAGATAGATTATAATGATTACATCATCACTCATCATCATCATCATCAGCCCGCTTATATCCACTGCAGAGTGAAATGATGTTCATTCAATCTGAAACAACCCTGAAAGTATCTTGTAAGGCTGCGTTTTAACCGAATGAAGTAAATACACAAAGTAGATTTTAAAGGAATTCTAAGATACAATAATTCCCGTTTAAGTAGACATTAAAAGTTTTATTGAGAAATCGAGACAATTTATAGATGCGCAATAACTATAAGCCGGGTGCCAACTCTGTGTGGAATTTACTGCGGCTAGGGTTGGCACAAATTAATTTCCTTTTACGTATATTCATGTTTCATGACTCTAGATATCCTACTTTTCTGTTTTCTGGGAGACATAAAGCTTTCTTAACCACGTGTTATTCATCGTGACAGGATGAAAGTAAGGACATCGAGTATTTATATAATTTAAAAATTGATTAATCAGCAATGCCTACATTGACTTACCAACTACTGGACGTAGGGTCCGCTTTCAAAAGTGTTCGAACCAAGAGTACCAAAACGTAAAAAGAGAACCAACTACGTGACAGTCTTCGTTCGATCGGCTCACTACGCGCACGCGCGGGCGCGCGTTGCACTCTGTGCCGCGATGGGGGAGTGGGATGGAATAGAATTTCAGTGTTTTAGTGCCGTTAGTAAATGCACGGAGGTCGTGGGTTCGATTCCCACGGGGGACACCTTGTGAAATGTCACTTTGTGCGTTTTTGCAGGCTGAACCACCTGATTGTCTGAAAAGAAATATGATTCCGTTCTTCGGATGGCACGTTAAGCCGTTGGTCCCGGCTATCTCTGGTGGTAGTAGTCGTTACATAAAAAACGGTCTGAAAAAACTCTGACACCAGGGCTCTGCCCACGCGATAAGAAAGAAAGAAGGAATGTTTTAGTTGGTTTAATATTACTATACGTACTTAGGTTTGTGTAGTTTAGTTTCGGACACTTTTTTTTCGAGAATTTTGTACAAGACCCAGAGTCTATAGTTTTCTACGTCAATGCATCCCTAGGTATATTTTTATGAAGCAAATTGAATAGACCGAGCTTGAAATTTCAAATAGCGTCAGAAATTCATGTTAAAGATTCCGCCGGGACTTGTGTTAATAATAAACTTCGTAGTCGTGCCCCGAATGCGTAGTTGTACAACTAGTTGTTTGTCTATAGTCGCAGACTTTGAGACGAACTAAAGTTTTTTTTCGATAGACAGGAGCTGAAAAAGAGAGCTTGTCACACGTGACAACTGTTCGATTTGTGGTCTGCCAGTATTGCAATGGTCTACCAAGGGGTTACGATAAGTCTAAGGGTTACCCAAATTTTTTATGATTCTGTCTAGAGTCTAGAGAAAACGGCTAGTGGATCAAAGCAGTATCGGTATGGTGGCCAAGGAAGGTAGGCCAGTAGGGTGACCATCAACACGTTGGTCAGACGACGTTATAAAGGTCAGGATTGGATAAGAGTAGCACAGGACCTTGAGGAATGGCGCAATCATAGAGAAAGACGTAACTCGTGGTTACGTCTTTCTCTATGGGCGCAATAAAAAGAAGAACTATGCCCAGACTGTCCGTGTGGTGTCGGCTAAGAATAGCACCATCCCATTTCCTCCCGTGGGTGTCGTAAAAGGCGACTAAGGCATCTACCGGAGGATGGGCAGCAGCATCCTCTGAGTATAAACATTCAACCCAACTGCGATCGCCAACCCGCCTGCGTGAAACGTGGCGATTATGGCAAATCCTCCCAGTTTGGGGGAGACCTATGTCCAGCAGTGGATGTCTATCGTCTGATATGATGATGATGATGATGCCCAGATGTGGGTTGATGTTAGCAGATTTGATTGTTGTTTTTTTCTAACCTTTTTTTCCCTCTGCGGCGCAAAGGTCTCCCCTAATCTCCACTTGATTGATTGATAAAGTATGTAATTCTATTTTCAATAATCAATGCCAAATATTGTGAGCGTACACAATTTTCCCAGGAAATATAAAGATGGTTTGCAAGCAAATACGATGTTCTACTTTTTAAAGGCCTATGTCGAAAAATAATTGAAGCGAAATGGGCGTGTGATAGCTTATATTACTGTCTGATGCGAGAGAAAGAGATGAGGCGGCGCGCGCGCCTGAAACGACGGAAGCGTAAAACAAACTTTATTTAATTGTTATTGTACTATTTATGTAAGTTCAATTCTGCTCTAATCAAATTTTATAAAATATCAATCTCTTTTTTTTTTAATTCAAGTCCCGTGTTTCTATTATTCACCGTTTAGCAGTTCCAAGCGTTTATCGATAAAGACGGATGCTACTTTGGCTTGTTTTTCTATCGAGAAAATTGTGTCTTAATCGTGTTTTGGCTCTAATAAAAATTATATGTTCAATTTACACATGTCCGCTAATCATACTCCTACTATTAGTACTTCATGATATATGACGCTTTGAATATCCTATTTTTTTCACATAGCCTGTTAAAGAAAAGTTTTGAAAAATATCAATTCTTTCTTTGTAAATGTTTAAGAGGATACAAGTGGAGGAATCTCTTTAAGGGTATTGTTGCTTGCATAAAGTTATTTTTCCACATTTCTTTTCAAGTCAGTGGAGTGAAAGAAAGCCTTCAAGATAAGATGTAATACTTCAGTTTGTTTTCTTATTTATGTACCAACTTCAAAAAGGTATGTTTTCTGTTTGACCGTCAAAAACCGTCATCAACCGGTCAACATTTTTTTTTAAATATGCTCAGCTGTCAGTTGCGTTTTGTTATACCATTTGTAACAAATGAACCGCTGACTTATATTTTGACTGAGTTGTGTTTTGCTATTCTATGTCAGTTGCGTTTTGTTATACCACGTTTTATGTCACGTCTCATGGAAACGACGGGAACAGGATAAAAAGGGTTCAGCCGTTCTTGAGTTATAAATAGTGTAACTAACACGACTTTCTTTTATATAAAACCGCTGACTTATATTTTGACTGAGTTGTGTTTTGTTATTCTATGTCGGTTGCGTTTTGTTATACCACGTTTTATGTCACGTCTGACGGGAACGACGGGAACGGGATAAAAAGTATCCTATGTCCTTCTCCTGGTTCTTAGCAACCTCCCTACCAATTTTCAGCCAAATCGGTTCAGCCGTTCTTGAGTTATAAATAGTGTGTTAACACGACTTTATTTTATATATATAGATATCAATGTATTTTCATGATTTCCTAAAAAATTTAAGCATAGACTAATTACACTTTTATTTTACTGATAGTGGCAAAGAGAATGTAAATCACTACTTTTTAAGAGTCGGGACTTCCATACTAAAAACTGGTCGTGACCCGAAATCCAGAACGTATGAAACGTGTGCGAGCGTTCAAAGGAATTGAACGGCGGCGGTGCACGTTTCATATGAAATTTTTTTGCTAGAGAGTTGCGCGAGGCTGGATAGTGGCTCGTAACACGTGATCCGCAACCTTTCCGTGTGACGGAAGTTCAAAATTTAAAGGCAGCTACGGCAGTTTCACTTCTGCCGGGCGTCCCGTGACTTCCAACTTTTTTTTTTCGAGCTAAATACAGTGTAAAATTGCGCGAAAAGAGTTGGATTTAATTAAGTAAAACATGTTTCTGCACTGAAATATGGCAACATTTTTTAAATAAATCCAACGCAATCAAGCAAGCAAAAACTATTCAATTAGGTAAGTCCAACTTCAAGAAAGAGATCAACCGTCGAATCCAACTCGGTTGGGCAGCGTTCGGGAAGCTACGTAGTATCTTCACGTCCCAAATACCGCAGTGTCTTAAAACGGAAGTCTTCGATCAGTGTGTGTTGCCAGTGATGACATATGGAACAGAGACGTGGTCGTTCACTCAAGGCCTCATAAAAAGGCTGAAAGTCACCCAAAGGGCAATGGAGAGGGCTCGGAGTTTCCCTGCGAGATCGAATCAGAAATGAAGAGATCCGCAGAAGAACCAGAGTAACTGACATAGCCCAAAGAGTTGCTAAATTGAAGTGGCAGTGGGCGGGGCACATTGCTCGCAGAACCGATGGCCTATGGGGCCGAAAAGTTCTCGAGTGGCGACCGCGTACCGTAAAGCGCAGCGTGGGTAGGCCCCGCACACGGTGGACCGACGACCTTGTGAAGGCGGCGGGAACCCGTTGGATGAGGGCAGCGCAGGACCGGTCGTTATGGCGATCCTTGGGGGAGGCCTATGTCCAGCAGTGGACGTCCATCGGCTGAGATGATGATGATGATGAATCATGTACAGATTCAACAATGTACACTAAAAATAGGCATTTTTAAAAATTGAGGGGGTTAAAAAGTCTCCAAAATCACTACAGGTAATTAATGGGCACCCCCTAACTAGTTCCACAATCATTTTAAAATTAAAAGTAACTGAAACATTACATTGTCTGGAATTTATTCATGACCGGTAATTATAACCAGGCCAAAACAGGCCTCATAAAAAATAATCCTTGTACGGCCAAAAATAATACTGTAGAAGCACGTACTAAACCGCACTCGCGTTGCGGTCGCGTCAATCACACTAATGTTTGTCGAACGGAATTAGCATCCTAATCAGACGACCTATGCGTGACTGTGCATTCACCACACTTTGCTAAAAGTCGTGGACAGTTACAGGAAACCACATTTACAGTTCAAACCTTTTACTTAGTGTATTTGTAACACTACTGGTTTTAAGTGAACGAAATCATCGTCAAGAATTAACTTACATGTTTGACTTTAGAGACATTTACTGTGTCAAACGAATAGGAACGTTGAATTGGACAAATCATGTCGCTACTTTTTTACTCGACTACGTTATGTTTTTCGAGCGTATGTATGTATGTTTGTTTGTATGTCTATTTTTTTGGCACGCCCTACATCCTAAACGGATTGATGGATTTAAACGTATGAGATATCGTTAGATTTGTAAAAATCTTGAGAATGACATAGGCTATAATTATTTTAATATGGCGTCTGCACAATAAAAAGAGAGAGGGAATAATTTTTTTTTTTACAAATCTTGTTTTCCTCTTTTCCGTTAATAGTTTTTTATGCAGTTGGGTTTTTTTTGTATACAGTGGACTCAATTATAACATCATTTCATATTTCTATATTCTTCCATGCGTATAATATTGCAGTATCATTGTGGACAAATCCCATTTTCACCCGTGGGTGTCGTAAAAGGCGACTAAGGGATATACCGGAAGATGGGCAGCAGCATCCTCTGAGTACGCACATTCAATCCAACTGCGATTGCCAACCCGCCTGCCAAGCGTGGCGATTATGGCAATTCCCCCCAAATGGGGGAGGCTTATGTCCAGCAGTGGACGTTTAATGGCTGATATGATGATGATGATGATGATTGTGGACAATAGATTAGTCCATCATGACTCAAAATGTAATTTCATCCTGAAGTATACTAAGAATAGTACTTAATCGTATTTCACTAGTTTAAACAACTGGATAAGTTTTGTGGACACTACCTACTTGATAAATGGAGGCAGAAAAAATTATGATAAAGAAGAATGATTCTGATCATCCAGAAAGGGTTTGGCATCTAGAGTTGTATAGTTTATAAATCTAAATGTATCGTAAGCATATGCTCACGACTATATTCCCCGTGGGAGTAGTCAGAGATATTTTGAATTTCAGAACATCCACGTTTCACTAGTCGTTCCGTTGTTTTCGTCTTTCGTTTCGTCTTCGTTTCATTTTCACGTTGTAAATATAAATTTAATAATGTTTAAAAAAGCAGGAAAAACCCCAAAAAGTCCTAATAAACCAGTATCCTTTGGCTACCCCAATACAATGGCCGGGCTTTGCGTTGAATCAATTACAAACATTAATAATTTCGTGCGTTGATACGCGGTCAGCGTACATTCTAATTAATACTTCCCTAATCGCTTGTTAGCCCATCACTGCTTCATCAAAATGCGGTTAAATTTGTTATTGTCACCGCAGATAATTCAATTGTGTGACACATCGAGCACGTCATTATTTCACACACACTCATACACACTCTAACCTTTTCGATGTGATCAGAAACTATGCTACAACCTATGTTATTCACCATGCAGTTAATGTTCACACTAAATTTTAGCACATTGTAGTTTCAGTAGTGATTGGTATACTATAACCCACAAACAAAATGCAACTGTAAGAAACTTGTGGATGAAAGTAGTTTCAAGACGTCCCTGTAGACCTTTGATATAGATTGACGATTGAGGAGTCCAAATGCCTTCTGATTCTAAAGAATAGACTGGATATGAAATATTACTAAAACGGACCCAACAATCGGACTTTTGATTTTTAGGGTTCCGAAGTCAACAAGGAACCCTTATAGTTTCGCCAAGTGCGTCTGTCCGTCCGTCCGCGGCTTAGCTCACAGACGCTTAGTAATAGAAAGCTGTAATTTGGAATGGGCATACATATTTATCACGTCGACAAAGTGGTAAAATAAAATCTTGAATTCTTTTTGTAGGAATTGGGAATGGAATTTATTTTCTCGTCTACCCCATGGTGTGGGGTATCGTTGGATAGGTGGTAAAAAAATATTATGGGCGTGGGAAAACCATTTTTCGATTTAGGGATCCGTTAGTGAAATATTAAGCTTAAAAGTGAAAATTTTTGTTAGACTCAAGTGTCTCCCCCCCTCTGCCACCTAAACGGTTGTTTCTGGATATGAAAAAAATTCATGGCACATCGACCAACTTAAACTTTGACGGCCCATTAGCACAGTCTGTAGTGAACCTACCTGCTGTGCTGCGGGTCGCGGGTTCGAATCCCGTAAGGGACAAATATTTATATGATTTTTACCCGAGTCATGGATGTTTGTATCTATATATGTATTCAATATCGTTGTCTAGTCATCATAATACAAGTCCAGGTACTTTAAATTTGACTACATAATTTGTGTGATAATGTCTAAGACATTTATTATTACATTTATTACTACTTATAAAATGTACTCTTTAGACTTTATAAGAAGTTAAACCGTAGTATAAAACAAAAAGCCTTCTTCTAAGTCCATATTATATTGTGACGGGCAACTACGGAACCCTACCCTGCGCATAGTCCGACACGCTCTTGGCCAGTTATTGACATATTGTAATCCTTTTTGCAGTTTTATTGTAGAGTGGAAAGGTATTAGATATATCGCAAATACAAAATCAGATTATACCCTCAGAAGCACCATTACGCCAACGAGTACCTTCCGATCCCTTTCTTGGAAATTACTAAATCGTGAAGCGATTAATCGAGAGAACGCTGAAATTTAACTTGAGATTAAATTAATATAACAGGAATAGGAAATTGTGGTGTAAAGGAATTGATATTGGTACTTGATTAATTAGAGCTCCCTGATGGTACATAATCTAAACACACTAAAAATAGATTAATTAACATCATAGGTAAGAAACAAAGAAATTAAAAAAGAAATTGAAACAAAAACAAAAAAAGGGCAGAGAAAGGGGTAGAAGGGCCAGGTAGGTGATGGGAGTTCAGCCTGAAGATGGAATGCCGATCTAAACATACTAGTAAAGCTGTAAACATTACATATCTACAATTCTACATATCTTACTCTATGTCGACGACATATTATGTTCTATATGAAAAGTCAAATTTTTCGTCCGGAAATCTGTTATAAAAAAAGATAGGAATAAAAAATAAAAAATGTGGTACCTACACATTTTTTATTTCTAGTTCCTAGGTTTCCTCCTAGATTTTGTTTCAATAGATGCAAGAATAATACAGAAAAATAAGCAAAATGAAAAAAAAAAAAGTATGAGGGATCCTTTTTATCCGACTGCGCCAGAAGGATAATGTTTTTTGACTATCTAACCCTACAAAAATTTAACTTGGACTAGAAAATTCAAAAAGCTATAAGCCAAAATGGAGTGGCTACTTCATTTTATTTCAATATGTAAATGGTTTGGAAAATCTTGTGCTATTCGGGAGTCAATATGCGCAATGGTCAATGTTGCCATGAATATTAAAATAGTTTAGAATTGAAGTAACTGGTTGTTCAAACAGGATCGATTTTTTATCTAATGCAGCTTTTTTATTAAAGAAATTGGTGTTTCCAAATGGTAGTAAGATTTAAACGATAGGATCTCTAATTAAACTATGCAATACTTATAATATTGATTTACTTAACTCTAGCGTCGAGTCGACAAGGAGGTTGTTAAGTCGTGATTTCTTTGCTGATGAAGTGTAGAGGTTATTGTTAGACTAAGGTCTTTTCTTTTATTTTGTTTATTGTTTTTGCAATGCTTTTTTATATTTACCTTTAGGCTGACATGTGTGCTGACTCATGTGCGTTTTTTAAAATTGTTAACCATTTGTTTTTTCACAACTACTCCTGTATCTACCAGTGAAAACCTGTTATTGGCTTTCTGCTTTATACTCATGTAACTACTGTATTATATTGCTGTTGGTTTTCCAATAAAATAAAAATAAAAAATAAAATAAATAAAATACAGGGTGATCTAAGCCACCCAAAAGTTTACATTCTGTATGGGCCTTTTTCAGTTATAATCGTCATATCAGCCGACAGACGTCCACTGCTGGACATAAGCCTCCCCAAAATGGGGGGATTTGCCATAATCGCCACGCTTGGCAGGCGGGTTGGCGATCGCAGTTGGATTGAATGTGTGTACTCAGAGGATGCTGCTGCCCATCGGTAGATCCCTTAGTCGCCTTTTATGACACCCACGGGAAGAAATGGGATGGTGCTATTCTTAGCCGACACCGCACGGCTTTTTTCAGTATTGCTAGATTATTCAAGCTGTGTAACTTTTTTTAGCTCGCCTGCTCTGTTTGCTTGGCAAAGGTTTTTTCTATTATTCTCCTACAATCCTCTCTATACAATGCAATCTTGGGCCCTCTCTTCAGGAACGTATCCAAGTCATCGCTCTATCGACCTTTTGACGACCCGGTTGGTGTAATGGTTACCACGCCGGACTACCAAACCGGTTCGAATCCCGGTTCGGTCATGGATATTATATGTTTGTGCCGTTGTTGTATGATTCCCATAACAAAAAGTCTGAGACTTACTTGGGATCATTACAATGTATGTGCCTGTGAGCGTTATTTATTTATTTTTTATTTATCTTGTCTGGGGCTTCCCCGACGACGTCGATCACCACCTCATTGTTATTCGGTATCCATCTTTTCTATCTCTCCAGATGTATGGGGCAAATATGTCCCGCCAAGTCGCCCTTTAGCTGAACTGCTAACGTCCGCTAACAGTTTTGGATCGCAAAGCTTTATTCAAATAAAATCCTTTCTTTAAAAACAAAATGGCTGCTCAAACAGTACCAAAACCGTTCAGTTTCCACAATGACAAAAGTTATGTGATCCGAAAGCTTACGTCAGTTCAAAGGAAGTTAAGACAGAGTCCCTTTTGTGTGCCAATAATTAACTTGCCCAAGTTAAATTGATTCTTATCGATGGAATTTTCGCGCCAATAGCCGTCCGTGTTTTGATCCGCCATCAATCCGACGCCATTTTGGTTATCGTTCGAAATTTACGGCCAGTGTTGTCTTTGACAGCCTTTTCAGAGACTAAATTGAATTCGATTTTCGAATGCGTTTTTAGGGATGTGATCTGTCTTTTAGATTTTTGAACGGAACCATCGTGCTGTTATAGTGTTATACACATCCAACTAACTTTTATAACATCGATAATAATGATGATTGTGATGTGGTGATAATCTAAACATGTCATGACTTGGCTTAGCGAGACAAAAAAAAACAGGAATTGAGAATCTACTCCTTTTGTTAAAGTCGGTTAAAAATACGTAACTGTATACCTTGATACTCATTCATACTTGAGTTTATCTTGTTTCTATGTCATGGTTGCCTGGATGCAATCACTTTAGTGATATGACTGCTTTTTACCGATTTTTCCATGTTTAAAGAATATTTCTATTGTTTGTTTTACTGATCTGGCATCATTTCAAGTTTGTTTTATTAAAAGCTTATTTTCTATGGTAGGTATTAGATGGGCATCTGGTTAAGTGTGACTTTGTCTATGTTTTTCCAGTGGGTAGGTTTTTATTTAAGAATTTAATTTATACAGAGTCCTTCTTAATAAATGTTGACGGTTTTAAAGGGACAATCAGGCCATCAAACTGAACAACTTCCTCTATGGGACCAACAACGGATTCGCGAAAATAATGTGCTGTCCTATGCATTTGGGTCGAGTAAGGTTATAGTTTTCTATGGAACAACAGATATTTTTCTTGATTTTGACTTATTCCCATAGATAAAGTTGTTTAGTTTGATGGTGTGATCATTCATCTTTTTCTTCTTATCGTGTGGGCAAGCCCTGTTGTCACAGTTTTTTCAGACCGCCTTACGGCCTCTGACGTGGTTTTTATGTAACGACTACTACCACCAGAGTTAGTAGCCGGGACCCACGGCTTAAAGTGCCATCCGAAGCACGGAATCATCTTTCTTTTCAGTCAATCACGTGATTCAGCCTGCAATGTCCTAACCAACTGGGGAAAAACGCACAAAGTGACATATCACTAGGTGTCCCCCATGCGAATCGAACCCACGACCTCCATGTCGAGAGCCCAATGCTCTTAACCATTAGACCATGGAGGCAGTTTTATTAAAAAACCATTAATAAGGACCGTACATTGCTACTTGTTTTGCTATACTTATACCGAAAAATTCACTTTACTCGTGCGTTTTATACGTACATACGTACTTGGAAAGAGTATACGAGTGCATATACATATTTTATCCCAACAAACGTGGGAAACTCTCGCACGACCAACGTTTAAAAAATTCAACTTGCATTTATGTAAATGAAACAGCGCAGATTGTACTAAGAAAAACCGCGCGAAAGTCCGCATTTCTTTTATTCAGACCCAACGTAATTCGCTATTTGTACAGTGCATTCGGTCCATTGTAGCACCATGAATAGAATTACCCGACCACGGCGAGTGCGCCACTCTCATTACCATAGCAAATGTCCAGCGAGGACTCCCTCACTCGGCCGTATTTGCACTTAAATCGACTGAGCCGGTCCGCCGTGTTAGACGTTCCAAATTTGAATTTTAAACTAAGCGTTCCGTTTTATGCGGAAGGTAAATTCTGGGGAGCGTTTTTTTAGCACCAACCGAGGTAATTTAGTTTGTGAATAATTTATAGAAAGCTAACTAAGCCATAGAAACCTTGCAGTTAGCTGGCCGTTTTTCAGGTCGCGTCGATTTTTAATTAGGGGTCGTAACTTGGTCGGAAAATTAAGTTTTACGGCCACTTTCGCGGACTTTACGCCCATGGGGACTTGGTAATAAAATCTATTCGGCTGATTAACTTTTTTTTTCCCTTTCACCTTATTACTTTTTTCGTCTGATGTCGTTAAGTCACGTCACTGTCGGTTTACATAAGTTTACATTCAAAAGCGTACACACATCATAGGAGAAGTGATGAGGAAAAGGATAGCATTTATAATGAGGAGAGAAGAGAGAGAGGTGTAGGTGACTGCATCATACATACTCTTATAAAACAAATTGATGTTCTTATAAATGCGAATTAAGAGGACGTTGGATATATTATTATATTTTTCACCCCTCCAAACGGAAAGCGTTAACTTTCGTCCCGCTGCGCTAAACGAAGTTGCCGTTTTACGCCTCCGCCGAGGAGAAAAATAGTATACTAACCTTGGGCAGTAAATAAGAAAGCCCCAGATCACGTGTTTGATGCAATTGCACAATTACGTGAGATCTGAGAAATAATAAGGAAAGAATAAAGAAAAGAAAAATATTAATCTTATCTTATCTTATATTTCTGGGCAGTACAGTGACCAGCAACGGAGAATCCAATGACGACGTTGAGATCAGAATCAAAAAGGCTAAAGCTGTATTCGCCCAGTTGAAACCGGCATGGGACTCAAAAATCCTCACTCGGCGTATCAAGATCTCTCTCTTCGAATCCATAGTGAAGTATGTCTTGCTGTTCGGCTGCGAGACTTGAAAGGAAACAAAGGGACTGACGAGCAAAGTACAGGTCTTCGTTAACAAAAGCCTGAGATCCATCCTGCGCATTTACTGGCCGGACACAATCAGCAACAAAGAGCGGTGGGCTCGATGCCAACAAACGCCCATTAAGCAAGAAATCGCTCAACGCAAGTGGAAGTGGATCGGGCATACGCTTCGGAGAGAAGAGGACAACTCCGCCAGAGTCGCCTTCACGTGGTCTGCTGGTGGAAGCAGGAGGCGCCGGCGGGGGGAGAGGGCGACCCGCACACACACACACGTGCCGGCGCACCGTCGACGCTATGAGCAGCCGGGTTGAGTTGGCGCGACATAGAACACCAGGCATAGGACAGGGAGAGGTGGCGGCGTCTCACATGGGCCATCTGTACCATTGGGGTACCATAGGACAACAACATCTTATATTTCTTACTTTCCTGCCCTCGGTGGGTAATTTACTATTACTTTTTAATTATGAAGCCTGTTTTCGGTTTGTCGGCATCTTCGGTTAACGGGTTGTCATTTCACAATTTTCAGTCGTGAAATATTAATATTAGGTTGACATTAAGATCATTGAGACAAAGCAATTACTTCAATCTCCGATGATTTACATTACATTTCTGAGAAGTTCCATTTTATATCTCCGAAGCGCTTAATCAAATCTTCATAATATTAAAAAGAGATCAACTCGGAGTAATTTCTTCACAACAAAAAAAGAATCATCCAGATTGGTCCAGAATAGGGATACATTAAAAAAACAAAATCGGCCAAGAGCGTATCGGTTTCACCCATGATAAGGTTCTGTACTCATTGTATAACTTTTTTTTATTTTTTATTCTACTTGTGCCTACTAAGAGTAGATGATTTAAGAAATTCTATTTTTCTATTTAAGTGAAAGAAAATAGTTTTAAGATGTCCTATCTTAATAATCTAAAATTAGTCTATTCTGAGCTGAAACCTCACCAAAACAAAAATCAAATTTACAAAAAAATCGTAAAAAGTTCGCAAGGCCTTTCATCAAAACCTTTTACTCAAAAAACGACTCGAAAAATTCCAACACCGCATCGAAATTTAAAAATACACATCGACCAAAAATTCTTTCCATTCCGCTATTTCAAAAACGTCAACCGTTTCCAAAAATATACGGTACGAACGGGTTCCCCCGCATTCCCTTGCCCGGGGCACGAGCCCCATATTTCATCGGTTCTATCGACGATAGGTTAAAATGAAATATGCGTCTACCGCCTTCACCGTTTGAATATAATCACGAAGAGAAAAATCTACGGCCAACGATGCCGATTTATGTCGAAGGGTGTGAAGCTATGTGCTTTTATTATTCGCTTGCTGTTTATGCTTTTTTATTATGAATACTAGCGTAGTCGTGTGGTTCCGGCTTAGAATGGTTCACCCCATTTTTTCACGTGGATGTCGTACGAGGCTCTTGTCTGATGTGTCGAAGAAATTTGGAGAGTAGGTAACTTTTCCGACGCTATACGTATTTGTCGGAAAAAAATTTTTATCACTTTAGTGATAAGGCCGCCTTTTGTACCCTTCTTGTTCATATTTTTGTTGTTTTTTTTTTGTTTATTTTGGTGTGCAAATAAAGAATATTTATCTTTCTTATCTTATCCGATCCGCCCCTCCCACAAACCCCACCGGCTAGAGTGCGAAAGAGACAACTGCAGCTCGGAATGATTTTATCTGCAATAGACGAAATCAGCGTTTCGTATTCCCCTGTTTCCTCCTCCAAAACTGAACCGATTTAAATTATTATTTCAAGAATAATTAAGAGAAAGACTTTTGCAATGTCTGTATGTTAAAATTTTTTGTTTATATTCGTCAAATACGTTTACTGGATGTCTGAAAACGGGCGGTAAAATTGGGCATTTTCTAAAGGTCCTTAGTTCTTACTTATTCTTTTCTTACCTATACTTCTTATTAATTTATGCAAAAAAAATAAAACATAGGGACGTAGCAGAAGTAACATAGTTAAAAAAATATGGGAATACTTTTATATGCTAAAAACGGTATTAGTCTATCTTCTTAAGGCATTAGAGTTTCTTATACAGTATATTTGGGACCGAAAGGCTACCTATTTACCACTACTTTGCACGTCATTTGATTTTAAAACCTTATATGAATTAAAAGAACTCCCGCTCTCGCTTAAATGTCGACTCATCGACATGTGTATCCTGCCCATCCTAACTTACGGAGCTCAAACGTGGTTACTCACTGAGGCCCAAAAGTCCAAGCTTAAGGTTTGCCAGAGAGCGATGGAGCGCAGCATTCTAGGTGTTAAACGAACCGACCGGGTCAGAAACACCACGTTGCGCTCCAAAACTCAAATAGCCGACGTCGGAGAGAAAAGTGCCAAACTTAAATGGGAGTGGGCCGGTCATGTCTGTCGGATGCATCCTGAGAGATGGGCAAAAATCATCATGCCCTGGATCCCCGAAAACGGTCGGCGGCGTCCAGGTCGACCGAGGAAGAGGTGGCGTGATGACCTGGACAAATTTGACGACTAATGGCCAGAGGTTGCCCACAACAGGAACGAGTGGAAGAGCAGGGGAGAGGCCTTTGCCCAGCAGTGGGATGAAATAGCCTAATAAAAAAAAAAAAGCTGGCTGGTAGTTAGTACAATGTATCTGACCACCCTATCACCTAAAGTGATTATGATGGTGAGGATACATTAAACTTCATAAAAACTAGATTTAACTTAAAAAGATTTTATTTCACGCGACAAGCTTAATCTATCTATCTATTATAAAAAGGTTACAATATGGATAATCCTATGGTTTTTAGGTATCCCTGATTCCATATCACCAATTTTCGGATTTTTTGTCTGTCTGTTTGTTTGGGTGTTTATTTGTGTGTTTGTTTGTTTGAACGAGCGTCACGCAAAAACTACTAAACCGATTTTGATGAAACTTTTTTTGTTTGATAGCTTATGATCTGACTTAAAATCTGGTATATAATTTGTGCGGACGAAGTCGCGGGTTAACGCTCGTCTATTATAAAAAGGTTACAATATGGATAATCCTATTGACCTAAATAATCATAGTTTTATTATATTGTATAGCCATAAATAATCTAAACTATTATAAAACTGCAGCAGGAAGTTTATCTGTACATTGAAGATATTAACAAAAAAAAAGTTACGATATGGTTTTTAGGTATCCTTGATTCCATATCACCAATTTTCGGATTTTCTGTCTGTCTGTTTGTTTGTGTGTTTGTTTGTTTGAACGAGCGTCACGCAAAAACTACTAAACCGATTTTGATGAAACTTTTTTTGTTTGATAGCTTGATATTATCTGACTTAAAATCTGGTATATAATTTGTGCGGACAAAGTCGCGGGTTAACGCTCGTGATTTATAAATTTGTACGCCTAAAGGCTGATCACAGAGGTCTTCCTTAATTTATGTACCAACTTTTTGTAATCTGTGTTTCACAAATAAATGATTTTGTATTTGTATTTTGGATTTAAGGTGTCCCTGATTCCATATCACCAATTTTTGGATTTTTTGTCTGTGTGTTTGTTTGTTTGTTTGATCGAGTATCACGCGAAAACTGCTGAACTGATTATGATGAAACATTTTTTTGTTTGATAGCTTATGATCTGACTTAAAACCTGGTATATAATTTGTGCGGACGAAGTTGCGGGTTAACCTCTCGCATCCCGGCTTTAAGATAACATTAGATTAAACAATGGATATCGGACGATATCGCGACCGCAGTAGTTGAAGGGTTAATAATTAAATGAAAAGGTAAATTTAATGTAATTTTTACATATTATCATAAAATCTCTACCCGCTCCTAAGAACGGTCTTAACACGGACAGACAGACAAATAAACAGACAGAATGACAACAAAGTGATCCTATAAGGGTTCAGTTTTTGCTTGTTGACGTAAGGAACCCTAAAAGTCATCCAGCATTATGAAAGCCGAAGCCAAAAGCCCTCCACCAAATGTCAAGTTTCAGATTAACCCCAAAAATAGCCCGTCTGTTCTTCTTACAAAAACAATCGAACATCAAACGGCTACTTGCATTTTTAAAAGGAAAAGAAAAAGAAAGACAAAGAAAAAAAATTGGTCGTAAAATTTTGGCTTCACGAAAAGCCCTTTGTTCCCACCGTGCCCTCATTGGTTCCGTTAGAACAATAATATTCATTGTGCCTCAATTACCGGGGACTCAGTTCGATTCCCGCCCAATTATTTGGGGAACAATGACGTCAAAGTGACGTTATCGATGAAAGTGAATTTGATGGCTGGAGGCTTGAATGTTTGAATTCGTTGATTAGTAATTTAGAATGGAGTTATGTTTGAGGTAGCTATGAATTGAAAGGGTGTTTGCTTTTCGAGTCTTCGGTACAAAAGCCAATAATTTTTCAAGTAAAATACACAATTTTACTCAAGTCGGCATTGGCGGTGTCATCGAAGCGCTGGAAATATGTTGATATTGGAGAGAGGTATATGTTTGTTCCTTTGGGAGTGGAGACCCTGGACTCGATGCAAAACAGCTTGTTAAAGAGATACCAGTGCGCCTTATAGAGACCACTGGTGATAAGAGGACTGGCAGTTACCTTCGTCAGTGCATAAGCTTGGCGATACAGAGGGGGAGTGCTGACAGCGTTCTTGGAACCGTCTCTCAGGGAGAGGCTTTGGAGGAGGTTTATATGTTATAGGTCCCACATTTTAAATTGTTATATAGAAATTGACGAAGCTTGTTGCAGATATACAGGATGTATTTATTGACGAAAAGAGTTGTGGATCTGAGTGATATATTTTCTTTAACGAAGCCTGTCGTGGAAACGCACTTTGTATTTTTTATGAAATAAAATTGAGTAAAATTTTACTCAAGTTATACGAGTTCTAGAATGAGGTTGTCACAGAACGGAGAACCCGGCTTCGCCTTAATAAAAGTGCTACTGATATGGTCAATATGACATATCTGTTCGTTCAACAAAAGGTCATACGTCACTGCGACAATTTTATAAAGATTCAGTTAGAACCACAGACACATACAGACATAACTCATAAGACTTTATAAAGATAAGTTTGTATCTAGCTCGTAAGGTTCAGGCATCTAGATTAGGACCTCTCTAGTTTTCAATGTTCTGTTCTTACTGAGATTTAATAAAACAAATTTTAATTTAATTTGAATGGTCTTTTGTTTTTTTTTTGTTATGTTATGTTTCGAAATAAATAGTTCTCATGCTATTTCTACTGGTGTTTTTTCTATACACAGTTCAGAGCTAAAGCGACGATATGAGACACGCAGTGGGGAGCGACTGGATGGGGAAGGCAGAGGATAGAGTATTATTGCAATAAAGGTTTAAAAAGAAAAGGAGTTTTATACAAAAGCTAAATTATTGAATACAAAAATAAACTCTTGCAGAACTCTGAAATTTGGAGAAAAACTAATAGGAATACCGAATATTACTGTGAAAATAAATGCCTACATTTACCCTTCCTCGTGTGAAGGGCAGGGAGGGTGTTAGTCCACCACGCGTGCCCAGTACGGATTGGTAGTCTTTATTTAAAATATAGCTATCCCATTTTTATAAATTTCAAAACGTCCAAGTTGAACAAAGACGGATAAAGCCGAAACTCATTTCAATTCATTGAATTTCACGAAGCTTTAGAAAAGAAATTATTTCGTAAGATTTTTGTTAAACTTTTTCAAGTAGGCTCTTTCCGAACACCTTTTTTTCGGTTGAGGCTAAGTTTTTAAGTAATTAGCCGCTGTCTTACTTCTGAGGTTTGGTACAAGGTACAAGCTTATGTAGGATCCATCTGCATTGCCCAAACTGGACGTTCCTAGGTTTCTATTAGCTGAAATCCCTCCGAAACTATTGCTTAGCTGCTGGTAATCATCAGACCCTGAGAAGGTCGTACATTTACAGGGTGTAACAAATCGTGCATTTACACTTTCAAAATAAACAAATTTTACTACGGAGCCAATGTCGAGAAAAAATAATTTGCTGTCCCATGCATTTGAATCGAGTCAGTACTGCAGTTTTGTTTGAAACAGCAATATTTTTTGTGATTTCACACTTGGCTCCATAGTGAAAATTTTTTTAGTTTGAGGGTCTAACCCATCCTTTTAAATATTATTAAGGTGTTTTGTTTCATCCTGTTCCGGTAGAATCTTCGCTAACATTTGAGCCCATTCTTGCTAATCCCAGTGTGATATTGAAATGACTGAGATCCCTTTGAAACTCACATATAAAGCTAATTATTTCGAAATCAGCAAGACTGATTTCTACGAAACATAGCGAAGAACTAAATAAACACTCACAAATACACCGGTTAAACAGAGAAGTATGGAGAGATAATCATGCTATACGATATGATTATCGTTCCATAGGTTGGACTAAATTTCTCTATGGGTTGAACGCTGCTCCAAGACTTCCCGTTACCTTCTGGGGAATAAATCTCAATCGCTTGTTATTTGGACCAAACTCTTAGAAGACTTTGAGTTGAGAAAACTGTTATTGCTTATTATTATGGGATTAATTCAACTTTTTCGAACAATTTAACTTTTGGTTATCTTTTCTTAATTTTTCCTTCAATTAAGAAGTGGTTTTGTCAAAAATTTATGCTTGTTAATAATTTCTTGAAGTTATTTGGTTCTTGTAATTTTTCTATAATGATTTTTTTTACATAAGTTATCATTATCAGCGAAAAAAAAATATATCGTTAAAAAAAATCAACTCTATTATTTATGACAGACTAAAAACACACTGCAGGGCAACTCACCCTCAAGGAGTCAGTCAGTCCACCACGCGTGTCCAATGCATATTGGTAGATTTTACTTACACTTCAGAATTTCTTCTTCATCGTATGTAGGTTTCCTTAAGGTGGTTGCAGAGGGGTCAATTTTATACCAAACTTTGACGCACAATACGCGTAGACGGTATTGATATAAGTAACTTTATATAATATGGAAAAATAGTTTAAAAAATCTAGATGTCGCGTCACAAAAAACATTTGCAATTTATAAAATAATTACGAAGATATAGAGCTTTGAAATTTTTCATACAAAATTTTAAAAGCTGTATATCTTCGTAATTATTTTATAAATTGCAAATGTTATTTATTACGCGGTAACTAGATTTTCTAAACTTTTTTTCCATATATAAAATATTACTTTTATTAATTCCGTCTACGCGTATTGTGCGTCAAACTTTTGTATGGACTGAAACCACCTTAAGATGTTTTCCTTCACCGTTTGAGAGCAGCCGATATACGTACATATGTTAGAAAAACTCATTTGTTGGTAGGACACGGCGACACACCAATATAAGCTGGTCGCGTGACGTTATACGTTACTCGTCCTACGCACGGCTAGCTTATTTTGGTTTTGTATAGCTTGATGTGTCGCCGTCTGTACATGGCATGTACATCGCCTCTCCGCCACCAACGCTCTATGTCTTAACTATTATAAAACTGTAACAGAAGTGTGTCTGTACGATGATGATATTAACAAAAAAAAAGTTATGATATGGTTTTTTGGTGTCCCTTATTATCTGACTTAAAATCTGGTATATAATTTGTGCGGACAAAGTCGCAGGTTAACGCTAGTATTAAATAAAAATATGTTATGTATTTATTTTGTCTTGTGAAACTTTGCACACACTGATCTTTTTTTGTCCAATATTTGTATTTCATTAGAAGCTACGTAAATAAAAGACTGAAAATATATGCAAATATGACTAGCTGTTTTGAATTTATTCATTTGCTGTAAAAAATATTTCAATCATTCTTATTCATAATTTCAGTTACAATTTTGTTTGGGCGAATGAACAAATAAAAACAGTTCAAAATGAAATGTTTTTTGTATCTGTTTTCATGTGATAGGATTTTATTTACTCACTTTTTAAGTCCATTTTGTAAATGCTACGATAATGCTCACGAGTAAATTCCCCTAGAGAATAGCAGTAGCGAGTGATATTAAAAATATTTATAGCAAATTCTGAATATCAAAAAAAGAACTAGGTGTTTTTAGCAAAACCTAGGTATTAGTCGCACAGGTGCCGGGCCAAGTTATTATAATGATATTTTTTAACTTCAATTTTTTATTGACTATTAAATTTTTTAAATTATTTTTTTTAAAAGAATTTATTTTTATGAAATTGTCGGCATTATGGCCATTGTTATCTTTGCCGGAGTTGATGAAAGTTTATTAAGACAAATTCAGTGATTATGTAAAAAAAATCAAAGAAAGGAAATGCATCCCATTCCGTCGTGAAATTACTTTTTCAGCATTTTTCATATACCTACATTACTCAAGAAAAATGGATATTAGAAAAATCTGAATTTTTATATCAGCTTTGTGTAGGACATATATCTCCAAATCAATTTCGACTTTTAGTACCTTTCCTAAAATGAAATGTTGTCCATTTTCTCAAGCTCCGGAAACGATACTAGTATTAGCAGTGTAGCCGACCGCTACCACTTTAGTATGAATTCAGCCTTGGCAGTTTCCTCACTATATTTTATGTTTTATGCACTTCTCTTTTAGCAACAGCAAGAAACAGTCTCCCTAAGGTACAGTCAACTAGTTTATAGAGGGATTTGAAATTTTTAAAGTTTCAATTCAGACGGTTTGTTGCACAAGTTGTTGAAAAGTTAGTCTAAGCGAAGACTAAGTTGTCTTAGATTGGATAGAAATAGATTTTTGTGTTCGTTCTTACAAGTCTTTATGGATATGAAGACTATTGAAGAACATATTATGATTCCAAATTTAAATTTATAATTAGACAATCAATTATGAATGGATCCATTCATAAGTTACGTCAAAAGAAACAATAACATTGGTCATCGAATTATGAAATCTGAGTTTAAATTCAACTTGTCATCAACATTGGCCTTCAAAATGCCTGATGAGAGTAGTAGTACCCCAAGGTCATCATCAGCGTATCATTGTCCACTGCTGGGCATAGGCCAATTCCAAAGCGCGCCACAAAACTCTATCCTTGGCCTTCCTCATCCAGTCACTCCCCGCTAACTTGTTAGATTATTGGTCCAGCGGGCCGCAGGGCTTCTCACACTACGCCAGCATTCTAGATTTTTGACTCCTCTATGGTTTCAAATATTATTGATTTTTAAACATGTTACAGCCATGTTGTGCTATTTCGAATCAAATTAAAGATTGATAAATTTGTTTGAAAAACCCCCCCGGTTTGGAAAAGTGCGGGTTCAAGTCCCGCCCGAATCTTTAATTTGATTCCTCTATGGTTTTCAGTTCTTCGGCATATATGACCAGCCTATTGCCACTTCTTCGTGCTAATTTTCTGCGCTAAGTTAAGCACTTTAATTCTGTAATTTAATTAATTAACGCTCACAGGCACATACATTGTAATGATCCCAAGCAAGCTCTAATAGGCTGTTTATTATGGAAACCATACAACAACGGCACAAACATATAAACATCCATGACCGAACCGGGATTCGAACCCAGGACCCTGATTTGGCAGTCCAGCGTGGTAACCATCACACCAACCGGGTCGTATATTCTGTGACGTATCACTTCATTCCTGATGCGATCTCTTAGAGAAACGCCGAGCATAGTTATCTCCATAGTGCGCTAAGCTACTTTGGATTAATAAACTAGTAGGTAACCCTAATGCCTTTCAGGGTGGTCAGAATCATTGCTACAAATACCAAGTTTCTGTTTAAGAATGTAGCAATGCTCACATTTAACAATGTAGGCACAGATCACAAAGAACTAAAGGGAGATGTGAAAAGGGGGCGGGGCAAGTGTCGCAGCAATATGCGCAAAAATGGAACACATTGCTCGCGACAGTAAGGATTCAATATAGTATGAGGCTGAAAGCCAGTCGAGATATTATGTGTAACTAGTTTACAATGCTTGCGTAGTACTAAAGATTATTCGAACGTTGAGTTCTGATACCGCAATGGATAATGAGCACATTCAAGCTAACAAAATACTTTCTATCGCGTAGTACTGGTGGTAATGCGACACTAGGTTTCGTACTCAGCGCGTTCGTTGTAATCTCTCTAGATCTCTATGAATTTAGGTAAGGCCGCGTTCAGACGACGCCCTCCCCACGCCCGCCTCGCGACTGCTCGTCAAATTACAATACCAGATTTATTATCGTGTCATAAGAGTCAAATTGCAAGCAATGCATTTTAGGACGCAGGGTGAACGCGGGGCGGGTGCGGGCGGGTGCATGTTGTCTGAATGCGGCCTTAGAGTATAAAATGACGTGTCAAGGGAGAGGTGGCTTGTCTTTCGCCCACATGAATACTGCCATAGAGATCTAGAGAGATGCCAACCAACGCGCCGAGTACGAAACCTAGTGTCGCATTACCACCAGTACCACGCGATAGAAAGTATTTTGTTAGCTTGAATGTGCTCATTATCCATTGCGGTATCAGAACTCAACGTTCGAAGAATCTATAGTACTACGCAAGCATTGCAAACTATTTACACATAATATCTTGACTGGCTTTCAGCCTCATAATATATTGAATCCTTACTGCCGCGAGCAATGTGTTCTGTTTTTGCGCATATTGCTGCGACACTGGCACCGTCCCCTTTTCACATCTCCCTTTTGTTTTTGTGATCTGTGAATACTGCATAAGAAACGTTTAATCCCTTAGTCGCCTCGTACGACACCCACGGGACGCATTAGGTCCATTCCAAGCCGGAACCATTCGGCACTAGTCCTGGTCTAAATCCATCTTTAGAGAAACTCAAACTGCCACTATATACACGTAATAGGCTTACTGACCACTTAGAAAACGGCTTACAACCTATACCTATCCCGCATTATTACTAGAAAAATCATTACAGAGCACGTAAAGGCGGAGCCATAAAAACAAAGCCTTCCTATCAGGCCGATTAAGCGGTAATGACCATACGTCAACGTGCGATGCGATGAAACGAGATCTTTAGAGATGGGACCCTGGGGAATGGACGCCGGGAAATATCGGGCAATACATCCGATATTGTATTGTGTGCTTCTGCCAAGAAATACTGTGGTCTATTGTAAATGGATCGCTCATAGAAGGTGTCGTAATAGGTAAGGGATATTTAGCAGTGTTTTGTGTGAAAAGTTAGACAGATATTACCACTCTTCAGGTGGCATGTTTAAATAATGATGATATGACTGTCATCAGTATGAGCAGTGAGAAAGACAGAGCGTTCAAGAAATACGTTTTACGATAGTGTATTAAAAGTTTGTTGATAGTTGTACCAAAATTCCTAATTACCACTTATGGGATTCGAGTTGTAATTCTGCGTATGTAATAAGTTAACAAGGGTATATGGTATCAACTTATGAAAAAGGAAAAATTTTTATTTGCAAAAAAATCCTTAAGTAATCGGCCGAGCGCGAGTAGGACTCGCGCATGTACAATATTACCAAAAAAAAATTTTTTTTTTCTATATCCGTAAGCCCGAGACATACTTGCCCGATTCCTATTAAGTACTTATTATTTTTTTTTGCACTATAATCACACCAACTTTGACACTTAAGTTTTACCGTTTATACATACAACTTTAACATTCTATCTAAAGATTTTGACTTTGATATCTTCTGCACTAGCGTGGCGTCAGCGAGGAATGCGCTAAGTCGTATTGATTTTTTAGCGAGTGAATTGGCTTTATAAGTGTTTAATGTTACGTTTAATGATGTTGCTTTGTAATTAGTTTTATTGCGAGGAAGACTGCTTCTTATTCAGTCGATTGTTGTAACTTGAATACGTTCGTTATCTTTTTGTTATCCACTTTGTATTTTTAGTGTTAGCTCTGCTTTGTTTTTTTTTTTTTAAATTATGTTTCTATCAGCGGAGACCTATAATTGGCTTTCTGTTAGCCATCCATATTTTGTATTGTGTCAACAGCTGTTGGTCTTCCCAAGAAAATAAAATAAAATATGGAGCCAAAACAAAAACACTTTGAGAAATCGCACGTTTCTTGTATGGGACCCATAGTTTTTGTATTTTTTGGTAGCAAATCTGTTATAATGACGCATATTCCATGAAAATTTCAACCATGTAGCTATTACGGTTCTAAAGATACAGTCCTTTATGGGTAGGCTTATGAATAGGATCAGGCTGTTACGGTAGGTATGGTAGGTTACCCTTTGGATACGGAACTGAAAAAAGCTAAAATTAAAAAAAATCGTCCCATCCCCACACTATCTAATGAAAATCAACCGGAGCGAAAGAGACATGAATAGAATGAGCTGGTAATGATATATGAAGACTCGCGCTGCCTTAACAGATCTCAGGCCCCGGGGGACCAGTGGAGGGGGTGGGGGGGTTAAGATTGAGGATAAAGTGTATTGGCAAAGTTTATCTTTATAAGTAACCCTTTTGATGAAGGTTATTAGTATTTAGGGAAAGGTGAAAGGTAGGTATAGATTATGATCTTTTAGAAGTAAAAGTGGGTTGGGAATGAATAGAATATTAAGGTTAACATGAATCTCGATACGAGTATAAGGCAGAATGTATAAAATTACAGTTTAAAGATAAGTATTGCCATTTTGAAAATCATTAATTAATTTCTTGAGTACAATCTAATCGTTTTTCTGCTGAGTTGAATTTTCTTGTCATTGATTATAGTGAAGAAATCACAGTCAAATGGCAATTCCGTTTGAAATTGTTATCAATTATCAATTATCAATAATTATCAATTATCAATAATATTATAAAACTGTAACAGGAAGTTTGTCTGTACATTGAAGATATTAACAAAAAATAAGTTACGATATGGTTTTTAGGTGTCCCTGATTCCATTTCACCAATTTTTGGATTTTTTGTCTGTCTGTTTGTTTGGGTGTTTATTTGTGTGTTTGTTTGTTTGAACGAGTATCACGCAAAAACTACTGAACCGATTTTGATGAAACTTTTTTTGTTTGATAGCTTATGATCTGACTTAAAATCTGGTATATAATTTGTGCGGACGAAGTCGCGGGTTAACGCTCGTTTAATATAATTTCCATCACTTTAACACTACAAGAGTGAAATTGGTGGAAATGATAAATTAAGTAGGTAACCATAATCAAAAGCGGCGAGAACTTACAATATCTAATTGATAAGATCTTTGATGAATGAATGAGCAATGAATTGTACAAAGAAGATAATAACAACAACAAAATCTGGTATTATGTATCGGAGACGCAGCCGCAGTGGAGTAAGTGAATAATTGTAATACTTATAATAATGCTGATAAGTGCTATACCTACTTCCAAAGTAATAAGCAATCTTTTCATATAGCCCAGTCATTTTACGGTTTGAGCCGAGACTAATTTAATAATTGATATTTTTTTTCGGTTTAGTATTTAAGCGCTAATTTGTGCCTAGATATAATACACCAAAATTAAAAAAAAAATCACGTCTAAAACTTCAAAATTAAAACAGAGCAGAACACTAAAAATTAAAAATTTTAAAAATAATATTGCAGCTGATGACTTTTTCGTTCGCATCATAAGAACATTAATTTCTTTTATCGAAGTCGCTGTCAAGCCGGTACGATTCGCGACAGGGCTTGCATTCGTTTTTTGGCTTGGCTTGACACCGACTTCCATAAAACAAATTAATGTTCTTATGATATTGTGAACAAAAAAGTCATCGGCTGCATTATTACTTTTTAACTTTTTAGTTCTTTTGAAGGCGGTTTTTAATTTTTTCTTAAAATTTTGTTTATTTCACAATTTTCAGTGGTGAATTCATTAGTTCAATTTAATAGTTGTGCTTTAAATCAACAAACGCGCTAGCCGGCACTACCCCTCGATTTCTCTAGGATGCCACCACCAAATCCTGATTTCCTTATCATGGTACCACCCTTGGGATATCTTCTTTCCAACAAAAGAAAAATCATCAAAATCGGTTTATAAACGACGAAGTTATCTGCGAACTTAATATATATGTATATTATATATATATATATATATATATATATATATATATAATATATATATATATATATATATATATATATATATATATATATATATATATATATATATATATATATATATCTCTCAATTCGACCGTATATATATATATATATATATACGGTCGAATTGAGAAACCTCCTCCTTTTTTGAAGTCAGTTAATAAAAAGTGATGATATATTGATATTGGCCATCAATGTCTTACATTAGTATCTGATGAACAAAATATGATTATAATATTTGTGAATTTGGCTTAGCATAGATTGTGAATTAAAATGTCATCAATTGTTGAAGGGACGGTCATAATCAATCATTTATTGCATTATGTAGTACCAATGATGAGCGTTGGTGGCGCGTTGTTCAGAGGTTATGGACACTCAATTTCGAAGGCCCGGGTTTGAATCCGCACGGACAGCATGCCATGTACTAATGAGATTTCTAACTACTCGTATATACAGGGTAAATTTTATATCACTGGATAACTTCAGCATGTATTCTACTCATCAAACTGAACAACTATCACTATGGAGTACATATTATACAGGGTAAATTTTATATCACTGCGGATAACATCAGTATTTATTCTACTCATCAAACTGAACAACTTTCACTATGGAGCCAACTTCGAAATCGCGAAAAAAAATCAGCTGTCCCATACAAAACTACAGTACCTATTCGACTCAAATGTATGGGACAGCTGATTATTTTCTTCGCGATTTCGAAGTTGGCTCCATAGTGAAAGATGTTCAGTTTGATGAGTAGAATACATGCTGATGTTATCCGCAGTGATATAAAATTTACCCTGTATAATATGTACTGCTCTCAAACGGTGAAGGATCACGACGATGTTTCGTGATCTGCAAAACCTGAAGGTAAATCACTACCTGAAATCTTTAAACGCTAAAAAAGAAATTCTGATGCGTATGGGAAGTCTACGAATCTGCATTGGGCACGCCTGATTATCTATCCTTGAGGGTAGATAAATCTACCCGTGTGCCGTATAGTGGCACGTTTTGGCTGATGATAAAATGATGATGGTGATCTTATAAGAGTCATCTAACAACGGAATCCTAATGTACCATAAAAAATAATTTACCTTCAAAAATCCTTTTTACAGTGCCTAAAAAATGAGACATAATGAATATTCATGACATTCTAATGTTAAGGGCGAACAGACGACCCATAAAAAGTTAATTGAATAAATTTAATTTTTACCGGAAAATTTGGGCTTGTTTAGAATTTGACCTTAATTAAGATACTTAATTGATACCTTTGTAACGAAATTGAGTGTTACCTAATTTTGAATATTTACATATCAGGAGCACAAAAAAAACATGAATACCCGATGTTGGGAAAAAAGTGCCAGATTAAAGTAGGATTGGGCCGGTTATGTCTTTCAAATGCACCAGGAAAGATGGGCAAGAATTGTCACGCCCTGGATCCCAGAAAACGGTCGTCCACGTCGTCCGGGTCGTCCTAGAAAGAGGTGGCCAGACGATCTGGATTCTTACGATGCCGCGTGACCAGAGCATACCCAAGACTGGTTGGAGGATTAAAGACGAGGCCCAGTAAATGAAAAAAACTTATCAGGAGCATATATGTCAGCAGTGGATAGATATAATTAATTTGATTAATAGATTGATTAATGCTACGATTATGCTAATGGGACCTATATTGCCCGGCTAATTAGGTAGCACAATAGTCTTATGGGGTCATATACGTCCCGAATGTACCTGGGGAAGGGGTATCTTATATCGCATTTAACTACAAGAATAATACAAGTTACCCAAACAAACAAAAAATTACTGTATTCTTAGATAGTTATCTAGGATAATCATAAATTCTGAAAGGTACGAAAATAACGCATTTTTTAGTACAAGTTACCATTCACCACTCGTTTTTTCCATTAGTCTAAAATAAAATTAAACGTATAATAAGTGCTCATTGAAAATAAATATTTTTGTATTTTTTTTGTAGTTTCTCTAGTAAAATCATTCAACATAATTATAATACTTCAATTAATATCAAAAATACAGCACACACACACTCGCTTATCGAAGGGCTGAGCTACCCCATTTCCCATAGAACATTTTCGCCTGAACCTAGCCTGATTTCCTTAAGACACTGCATACGATTCATCCGATTCTATAAGGCTAGCATACCATGTACGACAAAGCGACAAAACGAGAAACTATCATGCACGCTCATGCTCGCTTTTGTGTACAATAGCATAGACTAGTCCATGTAAGCCCAGTCATTTTACGATTTGAGCCGGGACTAATCATTAATTGATATTTTTTTTCGGTATAGTATTTAAAACCCAATTTCAGCTTAAAAATGTAACAAAATTAAAAAAAAAATCCCGTCAGCATCAGTTCCAAATTTAAAATTTTGCTATTATCTCGTTTTAAAAAAACCTGATGGTACATTTTTTGATTGCACATATTTAAGGCATTACATACTTCAAACCTGGTGTAAATATTGTTGTCTACTTAGAAGGTTTTGAAAAATACATTCGTAGTTTCTAATAAAAATCTCTTTTTTTTATTTCAATGCCTGTTTTATTGCTCATAAATAATTTATATTCTTAAATCTAATTTAAATGAGTGCATTGAAATTAATATTATTAATTTAAAAGCCTTCTGGGACTCACAATTTTGATTTCTATGTAGCTTACCAATTTTATTTTTAAAATGTTTTCAGATAGTATTTTTGTCACTAAATGGTGCCGCTCACAGTTTAAGTCCAATTAATAATCACTTCCCACCTCTCCTGACAAAACTTCGTAAAATGACTGGGCTATGTTTACAAAATAAAAATTGATTTGATTTGATGTGAAGCACGTCTCGATTTTTGTTGTTTTCTCTAGGGTGGTATGCTGCGGTCGATTCTAATCAGGAACCAACGCAACGGCTTTAAAAAAACCAGAAAGCTTAACTGCACTTTATGCACTGATAATCTTCCACCACAAATGTTTCGTGTGTGAAAATAAAATGTGTTTTACAGAGTAGTTAAACACACAAGGTGGGGCGCACAGTGGGCAATTCATTAATTTAGCTGTTGGCTCTACGAGCTGCAGTGTACGCCGACCCAGCCGAGTGGAGCGAGTCATTAGTTCACAGCGAAGTTAGGTTATAAAGAGAAAAAGTGTTATAGCCATGGCTAGGTCTTGAGCGCAACAACGTCTAGTCTGCTGACCGTATTAAATGAAATATGCAATTCGCAATAATTTTAATTTGACGTAATGGAATCCTTGGGGGTCCGGGTTCGAATCCGCACAGACAACATGCCATGTACCAATGAGTTTTTCTAACTTATGAACTTAATAACGACTGCTCTCAAACGGTGAAGGAAAACATCGTGAGGAAACATACATACGCTGAAGAAGAAATTCTGATGTGTATGTGAAATCTACCAATCCGCATTAGGCACGCGTGGTGGACTAATGCCCATATACCTTCCCTGAGGGTAGGCCTGTGCCCTGCAGTGGGACGTTTATAGGCTGATGATGATGATGATGATTATAGAATCCTTGATTACGTCCTTGGGCATTGTATTTAAAGGCGTATGGATTATACATATACTTGGACCGAGAACAAATCGATCTAGACTTGAACGTTATGTAGGTTGATCTTCTTTTTGTACAATGTATGTGCCTGTGAGCGTTATTTACTATTTTGACATTAGAAATGTCTTTCGATCGCTCCAGTATAGGCTCCGATTTCACGAAAAAGTGCGATCCCCTTATTTTATAGATATTTTTTGGAAACGAAGAATGATATCAAGAAATTTGTGCAAATCTTTGAATTTTTTATTTGAATTTGCCAAAGTAGTGAAGTTTGCTCATCCATTTTAGTCTTGTTGATTGTCCGTACTGCACATAGCACTCTGTCTTATTAGTATAGGGTGACCTACTGTCGTGTTAGTATAATAAATAATAATAATAATAAAAACGTTTATTTCTCACCACAAACCAGTATGTACATAATAACAAGTCTTAAGCTAGGAAGTGCACAGATATTTATGGTTGTGGATCGCTGGTGCCTGTGATGGGTAATAAAAACCTATGATACAGGTCACCAGGCCTCCACTCTCGGTGTGAGTTAACAGTTCATTACTTATTACATACGACTATAGATAGTAGTATAGTATAGGGTGATAATGGTCATAATCAGCCTATATATACGTTCCGCTGCAGGGCACATACATGGGCAATATTAAACCACGCGTGCCCAGTGTAGATTGTTATACTACAAATACGCATCATTATTTCTTCTTCAGTATGCTCATGCAGTTTTCTTTCACCGTTTGAGTGCATTTGGTATTACGTAAATAAGTTACTAAACATAGTAGTATAATGACATGTCATCCATGCGGATTTAAATCCGACCCCTCATACATACCCTCTTGACTGTCCAAACCTGATACCATAGTTTGATGAGTTGATATGACAGTGTTAAATGAACTCTCCCCGCCTCCGCTTGTATCTTAACCCTACCTCATATTACGAGTATGTTTAAACATTATTCAATTAATAGTACGTACTCGCCCGATTCCAGTGACCAATGGCAGTGGCTTTAATACTTTATTCCGGCAATAATGGAGAATATTTGCTTGTTTTATTTACCTGGTTGCTATTTTGTGTACTCTTAGTTTCAATTATAAACGCAATTTGAGATCATGTGCTTGAACTCGATAGATGGCTTTGTATTTGTAATAAGTATAGTAAAGTCTCACCCTCGGCACTCCATACAACGATGTCACGATTCTTCAATAGTATTGATTCAGAAACAAGATGGTGTCTGCACGCGCGCCGTCTCACTTTTATTCGGGACTGGATGTCAAATCAAATCAAATCGAAATTGTTTATTCAAAATAATATCACATAGATAGCTTCTTGACGACATTTTTTTGAGTCTACCACCGCGTCGGAAGGTGTTCCGTTGAGAGAAGATGCGGCCAGATACTCTGCAACACACATCTTTTATACAAAACAAAATATACAAAGTACAATTAAAATACAATATTGCACTTTACATAGTGGAACATTGTCAAGACCAGACATTCAAATAATCATCGATTTTATCGCGATTTCGAATTTGGCTCTGTAGTAAAGGTTGTCCAGTTTGAGAAATAGAATGCATGGGTAACGTTTACACACAGATTTAAGTACGTTCTGTCGCGTTCCCGCTATCTTTCTCGCACTAGCAAATTACGTTCTTGAGCGACAAAAAAGTATGGATCGTGGGAAAAATGCGATTCTGTGCTGTATTATGACGTCAATAAGTTGACACCCCTAAAAGTAATAGAGATTTGTTTAGTTTGAGCGCGCTATTTGTGAATTTATTTCATCGCCTCTCGGCCTTGCACATCTCTGATGAACAGCCAGCCGACAATATCCTCACTGTTTTACTTACCTCGGTTGATCTCACTGGACCTGTTTAAATTGCATTCTGGACAAACGTCTGTACTAGTGCCAAAGTGTTTGATTGTCAGGAACATTTCGGAACGTCCAAAAGACCAGTCTCAAAGCGGTTCAAGCCCCTTCAGTTTGGTTTGCTTTGTCGGAATTGAATCATTCATCTTCATAGTACTGTTGCTCATGATCACTTAATGTATATTTTATTTTTATCAGAAAAATCTACAGCCTATAACAAAAACTTTGTATTTGAATTATGTTCGTGTTCCTATCCTACCTCTTAACTTATATGGGCGAAAGTCTGAAATAAATTACTTTTATTTTTTTATTTTTTTAAAGTAACCCAGTTAACAATTTGGTCGTATTAGGCCCACGTTTATATGACTATTTTGACTTATAAAAGTTATATTACGGTAATTTCGTCATATATTTCGGCTTTATGCGTCTGCTGTTCGACTATACGACACCTATACGACCAAATTGTTGGTTGGGAAAGGTTTTCGAAAGAATGGTGAATTCAGGTTACACTTAAATTAATTGTGGCTTTAAAATTACAATCATATACGCGCGAAAAAACAATATTAGGAGCATGAAATAGCCGTACCACGCGCAACATACTACGGATTCTGAGAAACAAAAATGTAAACTAAATGTACACGTGCTGATGTACTATTTCATCTTAAAAGTGGTCTCGCCCCACCCCGTAGCTCAGCTCTGCTGATTAATCAAATTACTATTTTGCTAATTTGATTACATCCTGAAAGGCCACGTTGTCGAGCGGTTTTCAGCGGGAACCTTTCAGCAACTTTCGCTGAAGCTTTTACATTATATAAAGTTACTACTGTTATCCCTTTCGGGGTGGTCAGAAACATTACTACAGTTACCAAAATTTACAGCCTATGAATAGATAGTAATAGTAGTGTACTAATTGACGACCCTTCAAAGCCTAAGCCTTAATTTGGGATCATTACAATGTATGTGCATGTGAACGTTTAAAAAAAAATACAATGTATGTGCCTGTGAGCGTTATTTATATTACTTATTTATATGGTTTTTGACTCACTATGTTCACGATGTTTGACTCACTGCTAAACAAAAAACCGATTTCGGACTCGCGCACCGAGGGCTTCGAGCCACAAAATCATAGAAATAAAATTGTTGGCTGTCGTCACGCCCAGCCGAAGTGAAACTTCCGCAGCCGTCGAATTTAAATTTCGAACCTCCGTCACACAAAAAGGTTGCGGATCCGAATTTCAAAGCCATAAAAAGTGTCACTTAAAAAAAACCTTATCCTTAGGGCGAGCCAGATGCACCATTGGCCGGTTTTTATTTACTTTAAATGGTGGCGGTGCTCATGATACTAATAACTTAACCCAAGGTACCCAAAGGAAATAAGCAACAAAAAGAAATATTAACTTTTCATACAAACGTTACATCAGCTGATTGTATTTAGTATGGCAAGTCCAAATTTTTTTTGTAATGAAAATGTTTAAAATAACACTCGCTTGTCAGATTTTGGTTTTTGGTTGGATGGTAGGTATTTAGCGTTATCACTTTCTTGTACATACAACATTATCAATCAGCGAGATTGTACCACTCCTCAAGATCTTAAAATATTGTATTGTATTACAATATCTTATAACGATGTAATTATAATTATAATCTTTCGATTCCAAAACCATTCAATAATATTTCTCACGCCTTAAGTACGTCGTTATCTCTTCTACCCAGTAATAATTTAAAATAATCCACTTTGATGGGAAGTAAGGCATCTCGGAATGGTATCCGCTAATTGACTGTCGACTAATGAGATTAAAATTCGTTTTCGATCATTAATAAGGACCTATTAATTTATGGTGTATACCTATCTACACCATCAGTGCCCCTGATCACTAAAACAATTTTGTAAATGAGGAGCTCGCTAGTTATGCATATAATCATCATCTCAGCCGATAAACGTCCACTGCTGGACATAGGCCTCCACCAAGGATCGCTACAGCGAACGGTCCTGCGCTCCCTTTATCCAACGGGTTCCCACCGTCTACACTTTCCAGTACACGGTCTCTACTCGAATCTGGCCCCACCGGCCATCGGGGACAAACTGCGTATTGAACGCAATGCGTATTGGACCAAATGCTACTAGGTCGGTTCTGCAAGCATTGGCCTCACCTATTGCCACTTTAATTTAGAAACTCTTTGGGCTATGTTAGCTATTCTGGTACTGTTGCGAATCTCTTCATTTCTTATTCGATCTCGCAGGGAAACTCCTAACGACCATAGCCCTTTCCATTGCCATGGAAATAATCAAACAGTGATATTCGTATCATATAACACTTTACAGCATTTGATAATTTTAAGTAAAGCAGCCACTGCAAAAGAATGTACAGGTATATAGGCACAAGATACTTTTTCTTATACTGTGTTACAGGGTCTTTTTGTTTTTTTGTTGTTAGTTGCATGGTAACTGATTCACTACTGGGCCAACCCTCCAGGAAGGTATCCAGGTACACTTTCTATCATTTTCTTTTTGAAAGAATTCTCCATATTTTTTATTTAAGGGGTTGATTAAACCACCATACTAAACAACTTTTTTACGGCACTAAAAATTAAAATCGAAAAAAAAATCAGCTGTCCCATATAATTGGCTGAGTTTAGGTTTCCAGTTTTGTATGTACGAGTAACAGCAGGTTGATTTTGTAAAATATGCTATGTTAGGATCTTTCTTAATTAGCCAAACTCTACTAACAAAATCCCTGGAACTATAAATCCTTCAGGGAAAAATATATCTAGTAGTAAGTGTGAAAACTATTTATTTCAACAGACTTTAAATAAAATAAATAAAGAACGCTGACAGGCACATACATTGTAATGATCCCAAGCAAGCACTATAGGCTGTTTATTATGGCAACCATACAATTACGGCACAAACATAAATATCCATGACCATTTGGTTTTATAAATTCATCTAGAGTTAGCCCGCGACTTTGTCCGCACAAATTATATACCAGATTTTAAGTCAGATCATTAGCTATCAAATAAAATAAGTTTCATCAACATCGGTTTAGTAGTTTTTGCGTGATACTCGTTCAAACAAACAGACAAACACACAAAGAAACAAACAAACAGACAGACAAAAAATCCAAAAATTGGTGATATGGAATCAGGGATACATACAAACCATATATTATTAATATCTTCAATGTACAGACAAATTTCCTGTTACAGTTTTATAATAGTTTAGATTAAATTCTAGAAATATACTTATAACATCAATTTTGTCTAGTCAAGTCTACTAAAATTAATAGTAGTCACAAATAGTACTATATATTTTTCTCAGTGTGGAAACTGAAAGTCCTTGTGTAAAAATCATCCTTTTAAGACAAAGTAGGAATAACTCAAAGGCTTGATACCGGAGCAAGTCGAGAGGAACTGAGTGCCCATCGGAATACCGAGCGCCAGACCTCCGAATATTTTACTTATTTAATTACTGACCCCTTTGTACTTTAAAAGTACTTCAGTTGCTCTTTTTTTTATTTTACATTCAGAAACAATTTCTCTTCAAAATTTTACTCCAGTTGTAAGATAAGATAAGATAAGATAAGATAAGATAAGATAAGATAAGATAAATATTCTTTATTTGCACACCAAATTACACACAACTACTAATACAGAACTACTACTTGTCCTTCTATAGAATAGAATGTAACAGAATAGAACACATTTATTTTTTAGTATAAGGTGCTTCAAATAAACACCACTATTTTTTAATTAAGTATTAGAGACATTTTAAGGGCATATTCAGATATTAAATAAAAAAACTTTCCCTAAGAGACATGGGACAAAAAATAAGATTTTTATATTTCCAAATCAGCTGGTTCATATAAAACTGCAGGACCTACTCGAATATATGGGACAACAGGTTTTTTTTTCGACGTAGATTCCATAGTGAAAGTTATTCAGATTGATGTTCTAAATTACCCCATTAAATTATATTACTAGGGTGTTTTGTTACACCTTGTATAAATGCGACTAAAATGTAGTATATTAAACTAAACTAAACTTAACTTAACTTTGTAAGATACTTACTATCATGTCCGAATTACTTGCATGTCTTATATATAATATTGAATATTGTAATTATTATTGTACTGACAACTTTAATTTAATTGTTTGAATGTTTTGACAAATGTATTATTTTTAGTAGTGTTGTTTAATTTAGATTTTTTATGTTTATTTAAACTGGACATTAATTTTGTAATAATTAGTTATGTTATAATTGTTTGATAATTATATTGTTAATTGAATTTAATTCCCAATTAATTAATGTCATTTTTATATTGTTATGCCTTGACGGGGTGCTACATTGTAAAAATAATAAACATTATAATGTAGCAATGCAATAAAATATCTGAATCTGAATCTAAAATTATAAAAACAATAAAACGTATGTAAAGGAAATTAATAGTAACAAAATTTGCTTCAGTAACATCTACTATAAACTCGATGACTATTTGAATGACCAAAATGTGTGGTCTTGATAATGTTACTCTATGTAATGCAATATTCTATTTTAATTATACTTTGTATATTTTGTTTCGTTTAAAAGATGTGTGTTGTATAGTTTCTGGCCGCATCTTCTCTCAACGGAACACCTTCCGACGCGGTGGTAGAGTCAAAAAAGGACGTCAAAAAGCTGTGTGATATTATTTTGTATAAAAAATTTTGATTTGAAATTTTGATTTGATTTGCGTCGAAAAAATTTCCTACAAAATTTACAACCTATATACAACCTTTCATTACTGTCACGGATACGGACGTCTCGCGCGCGATTACATCTTTATATAATGGATCAGCATCAGGCCTGGATGGTATCCGTCCGCTGCGTTTGAAAGAGCTAATTTCTCCAACTGCTGGAAACAACGGTCACCACTTGCTTGAAGTTTTGACTAGATTGTGTAACTTCCTGCTGAGAGGAACATTAAATCCACTTGTCAGCCCTTACTTATATGGTGCCTCCCTTTGTGCTCTAACTGGCAAATGTCTTCTATGGGATGCAACGTGCATATGTACGTACGCTGCATCTTACTTGAGAGGTTCCATTCGAGTAGCAGGGTCGGCAGCGGAAAGGGCAGCAGTACGTAAACACCAATGTTACACAACTTTGGAGCAGAGCTACTTATTCGTGCCCTTCGCTGTGGAGACGGCGGGCCCGTGGGGTCATGAAGCAAAAACTTTTATGAGGGACCTGGGCAAACGTTTACGGGATGCGGGTAACGGTCCTCGTGCCGGTTCATACCTGGCCCAACGCATATCATTAGCGATTCAACGCGGAAATGCGGCCAGCATTATGGGCACCTTCGGGCCAGGTTTGACCTGGGGAGGGCTTTTCGACTAAGTAGGATTAGTTAAATTTGTAGTTTAGAATGTTTAGAATGGTTTAAGTTTAGGGTAAGTTTTATTTGTGCTTTTACTATTTTATTCCTTTAAATAAATAAATTTTAATTTCCAAAAAAAAAAAAAAATTAAACCTTATAGGTTGTTGTGTTTGACGTGGCATGTTAGTTTTGTTTTGACGACGCATGTTGCTGAAGAAAATTTTGCAGGAAATTTGACGACGCAAATCAAATCAAAATTTCAAATTAAAATTTTATATTCAAAATAATATCCCACAGATAGCTTTTTGACTATATTTATAATAGCTTTTGATTATATAATATTTTACCTATTGTTACCTACATCGCTAATTATTTGTATCTTTGTGTGATGGTTTATGAACGGGTCCATGTCCAATACAGATTTTTGCATTCACATACGCATCAGTCTTTCTTCTAGGCACTAAGTAACGTAGGTAAATCATAGAAATTGTACAATGCATTGACCTGGAAAAGCCAGCGGATAACCGGGACGATAAGCCGTACAAAATCAATAGTGGACGGAAACATACGTCGGTTTTATCCTTATGAAATATGCATGGTGTCGGCCCACATGCCTGTGTCGATGTATGTCGGTAAAGTTTGACAGTTCACACCAAAGAGTAATATAAGTATATTAGAAAAGAGAACCCACTCGTGGCAACATTATGCATCCACCTTATGTCAAATTGAAGGCTAGCTAGCGCCATCTATGTTTCACCGACAATAATTCAACCTATACTATACATACCTACTTATATCTACTCATACCGATGGATATTATTGTTTTGAATGCTAGTTTTCGTTCAATCCCGCACCGATCGAGTGAAATTCCAATATCCTTACTATTCCTTTAATCTAAACATTGGTAAGAGAACAACAGAAACTCCAGAACATCACTAAATCGTCACGAAATTGAACGAAAACTACAAACAACCCGCACATTACGCAAGATAGGTAGCCATTTTGTGAATTTGTCATTTTGACATTGTCATAGACAATAAAATCTTTTTTTTTTCTTAGTTCTCCGAAATATTTAATAGATGGCAGCACATTCTATGCAAACTGAATCGGAAAAAGCCACCAAAAGGCGACTGTCCTCCGCCTGCGGAACACTTTGTCTTTGATTATTTAGACAGTGCTTAGACATACAGGGTGTAAGTGACAGCCTAGCAAATACTGAAACGATGAATTCAGACCATCAAACTGAACAAAGGCTCCATAGTGAAAATTGTTCAGTTTGATGGTCAAATGGTTGATTGGTCAGTTTCGCGTCTCCTGAGGTAGGCAGGAGACGCTAAAAAAAATCAACATTCCCATACAAAACTGCTGTACCTACCCGACTTAAATGTATGGGAGAACAGATTTTTTTTCGGGTCTCCTGAGGTAGGCTCCATAGTGAAAGTGGTTAAGTTTGATGGTCCGAGTTCACCGTTTCAGTATTTGCTAGGCTATCACTTACACCCTGTATAGCATTGACTATACAGGGTACAGCCCTCCGCAAACTAAAACGGTGAACTCAGAGCATCAAACTGAACAATTTTCACTATGGAGTCAACAACTTAAGGTGGTTTCAGTCCATACGCACAATACGCGTAGACGGAATTAATAAAAGTTATATTTTATACATGGAAAAATAATTTAGAAAATCTAGTTGCTATTAAGATTTTGTATGAAACATTTCAAAGCTTTATATCTTCGTAATTATTTTAGAAATTGCAAATGTTATTTAAGACGCGGCATCTATTTCCATACATACAAAGTTCCTTTTATTAATACCGTCTAAGCGTATTGTGCGTCAAAGTTTTGTATAAAATTGACCCCTCTGCAACCAGCTTAACAAATAATTATGCTCTAATTTAACATGCACAAAACATACATATACAAACGAATATTTTTATTTTTTTTTACTCATAGGATAGACCACATTACCAAAGATCTCGAGGAGCTGGAGGTGCCCAACTGGACTGAGATGGCACAGAAAAGAGATGAACGGCGTGCTTTGTTGTCGGAGGCCAAGACCCACTTCGGGTCCCTGAGCCAGCATATTACGTAATAAGTAAGTAAGTATTTTTACTCATCATATTAATCAATAAAATCACGTAATTTTCTAGATTTTTTAGAGCAACTTTGTAACTTCCAATTTTTTTTAAGACCCGGGTTTTTATGTACAGATCCTTTTCTGATAGTAAATTAGGAAGGGTGTCAGTTTTTTCGAAAATTTTTGTCGCCCAATAATACACTCGTACACGCCTCGATACCAAAATAAGCACGGTCGGCAAGAAAGCACTAAATTATGCAATACAAATACAAATTATATTTATTCAATATTTTTACAATTTTTACAAAAGTTTAGATTCTTATAACACACTTGCTGACCAAAGAATTGCTAAATTTAAGTGGCAGTGGGCGGGGCATATTGCTCGCAGAACCGATGGCCGATGGGGCCGAAAAGTTCTCGAGTGGCGACCGCGTACCGGAAAGCGTAGCGTGGGTAGGCGCCGCACACGGTGGACCGACGACCTTGTGAAGGCGGCGGGATCCCGTTGGATGAGGGCAGCGCAGGACCGGTCGTTATGGCGATCCCTGGGTGAGGCCTATGTCCAGCAGTGGACGTCCATCGGCTGAGATGATGATGATGATGATGACTTGCTGACAGTAAACTACTACTACTAGTAACTGAGGACTGGATTGAGGTCAAGAGCAAACCCATACGTAAATAAAAATAAAAAAAAACCTCAAACTAGTAAAGGTTGTAATATGAAGGCCAGTTCTAAAAGATTTCCAGGTAGTCACAGGCCAATTTAGACATAATTTTAAGTTTAAAGTTAAACACATATTTCACAAAGAGAATAATACAAGAACAGGATACCACAATAAAATGAACTATTTCTCTTTTTGAACAAAATAAATCATTGTTACACGGGAACTAACTATGACACAAACACAGAATTCATACAAGCACCATACAAAACTATACCTGTTTTCCATTTACACACTAAAAACATACAAAAAGAAGCGAATAAGTGTTTATAAAAGGCGGTATTATCACCAAAAGCTACATATTACGACTACGATACTATATAAGGTCTAACAAAATTAGCTGAAACTATTTTAAGGGGATGATCAGACCATCAAACTGAACAACTTTCTCTATGGGACCAATATCGAAATCGCGAAAAAAAAATCTGCTGTCCCATACATTTAGGTCGAGTACGTTTGTACGGAACACCTGTTTTTTTATCGCGATTTCGATATTGGTCCCATAGAGAAAGTTGTTCAGTTTGATGGTGTGATCATCCCCTTAAAATAGTTTCAGCTAAGTTAGACCTTATATATAGAAAGCTTTCTGTTTGCTAATAAATATTGTTGTAAATACAGCGTTTTAATTATGCGAACATGCAAATGCATATAATCCGATATAATGAAAATCCTTGCCTCAGAAACTATACATTTACCACAGAAAGTATACTCAATCGATTGCAGCTTTCGTGAAACACTCAATCAATATCATAGCCTTAGCATAACCATCGGAAGTGCACCAAGAAAATGCTAGTGCAATAATTTATCTACGTACTGCACCGAGGTGAACCATTTTTAACCTTAGGCATTGACTGAACGCAAATTGTTCGAGCTCCCGCTTTGCATATGCAATTTATGACATCCATTTTTCTGATAGTAATGCCAGCTACTGTGTTGAATCTTTTGAGTCGATAGCCAGCCTGCAGAGTTTGAGGGTTGTGAGTTCGAAACCCAGAAAATTTTTTTTACTTTCCTATTATCAACATCATTATCATCATCTCAGCCCATGGACGTCCACTGCTGGAAATAGGCCTCCCCCAAGGATCGCCACAACGACCGTTTCCGCCGCCTTCACCAGGTTTTATACACTTTCTTATACTGTGACCTGGTCGTCGGTCCATCTTGGGAGGTCTACCCACGCTGCGCTTTCCGCTACGCGATCACCACTCGTGAACTCTTCGCCGTTATCGGCCATCGGTTCTGCAAGCAATGTGCCCCGCCCAATGCCACTTTTGCTTAGTAATTCTTTGAGCTATGTCAACCACTTTGGTTCTTCTGCTGAAGTTTGAAGTATCAAGAATGTGACATATGTTGCCGTATCTTTTGATTGTTTTTACATAGAAGCTTGCATTTTTTACACCTCCAAGGAACTGTAGAGCTTGGTATCTATCTATACTATTATAAAACTGTAACAGGAAGTTTGTCTGTACATTGAAGATATTAACAAAAAACAAGTTACGATATGGTTTTTAGGTGTCCCTGATTCCATTTCACCAATTTTTGGATTTTTTGTCTGTCTGTTTGTTTGTGTGTTTGTTTGTTTGTTTGTTTGAACGATTATCACGCAAAAACTACTGAACCGATTTTGATGAAACTTTTTTTGTTTGATAGCTTATGATCTGAATTAAAATTTGGTATATAATTTGTGCGGACGAAGTTGCTGGCTAACGCTCGTTTATTGATAATTTCAACTTGATACCTCTATGTTCCCGAACAACAAAAGACGGACGAACACCAAAGGGGAGACCCCTTAGATTTTCCTCTTGATATACGGAACTCTAAAAAAGGAAACGATGATGCTGTTAACGTGTCGCTGACTTCAAATAACTGACTTTGGATTTTTTTGTCTATCTATTTGTTTGTTCGAGGATAACTAAAAAAACTACTGTACCTACGAATTAAGATGAAACTTTTAGTGTTTCAAAGTTGATTAATATATATTTTATCTCGCTACGATGACAGAGGCCGGTACAGACGAAATCAGGAGCAAAAACAGGTTCTTCATAAAAATCCAAAGCAAAACAGACAGACAGACGGACAAAGTGATCCTACAAGGATTCCGTTTTTCCTTTTGAGGTACGTAGTCCTAAAAAAGCCTCTTGTAAATAAAACAGAAAACATTTATCCCCAAAAGTAATCCCTTAAACCACCCATCGTAACATATAATAACTCCAAACGGCTAACAATTACACACAGAAGCTTGTCCTTTTTCAACACCCACCATTAATAAACCCTAAACACATGACACGTACTTATAAGCCGTAAGAGAAACATGTCCACCGACTACCCCATACACCCTACTCTTTATAAACAACAACTAATTTTCAACCTTATTTCTTAGTGCATAAAGTTGATATTTGTTTGCGAGGTGGTATAGGGTAAATGTTCCAGTTGTGGGCCACAGCTGCAGAATGCTAGGTCTACACGTTTGCGGTCGGGCCGAGCCCCGAATACGTCGAAATAGTCTTTTGTAAACTATAGGGTGTTGTGAAGATTTGCTTTATGGTGGACTTGAAGGAGTTTGCGTGGGGACTTAGCTTGGGACACGATGTATTTGACTTTGACTATTTATTATAAGGACTATTTCCCCTCTGCCACGGTACAAGATCAATTAATCATGTGCATTTTCATTCAATTTTATACCTTATCACTAAACGAGACAGCCTATAATTGCGAAACAATCATTTCGAACTTAGAACGTTTGGGGTTCACGCGAGATTACTTTTCATGATTTTTAAAGTTCAAATAAATTCGAATAAAATCCAAAGTTGCGGATATCATGTTACCTCGCCCCCCGCAAAAAGTGGCAGAAATGTTTGTTAGTAGAATTACACGCGTAACTAGTCTTAAACTCATGACCATAATCTCATTCAGGGTGGCTAGAAACTTCTTTTTACTGAGTTCCAAAAAGGAAGGTTCTCTGTTTGACCCTTAAGGTGGTTTCAGTCCATACAAAAGTTTGACGCACAATACGCGTAGACGGAATTAATAAAAGTAATATTTTATATATGGAAAAATAGTTTAGAAAATCTAGTTGCCGCGTCACAAATAACATTTGCAATTGATAATATAATTAGAAACATATAAAGCTTTTAAAATTGTGTATATAAAATTTCAAAGATTTATATCTACGTAATTATTTTATAAATTGCAAATGTTATTTGTGACGCGGTATCTAGATTTTCTAATTTATTTTTCCATATATACAAAGTTACTTATATTAATACCGTCTACTCGTATTGTGCGTCAAAGTTTTGTATAAAATTTACCCCTCTGCAACCGCCGTAATATTCCGAGCCCGCCGATTCCGCCGTAATATACCAACGAAGTCTGGTTATAATTTCAATACCGATGAATTAAAGTTAAATTAAATTTTTCAGAAACAATCTAGAAACTAATCTCTACGCTTGCAATGTGTCAGTATATAGTTAAATTATTCAGTTTTAATGCTAGGATTAATTTAAGATTTGTATGGAAATATTTGAGGCACTGTTACTTTAAAACTGTACCTTTTAACAAAAATCTCACTATACGTACTAGCCCAGACATTTAACGGTTTGAGCCGGGACTAATTAATAATTGTAATTTTTTTTTAGTCTAATATTGAAGAGCCAATCTGATCCTAGAAATGTACCAAAATTTAAAAAAAATCACGCCAGTAACAGACCCAAATTTTAAATTTAGCTATTATCTCGTTCTAAAAAACCTGATGGTATTAATTTAAAAGCCTTCTGGGACATACAATTTTGATTTCTATGTTGCGTAGCGATTTTTTTTTAAATATGTTTTAAGATAGTATTTTCGTGACTAAATGGTGCCGGTTACAGTTTAAAAGTACAATTAATAATCATTCCCTACCCCGCCTAACAAAACTCCGTAAAATGACTGGCTATACGTAGACTCTACAGGGTGTTAGGGTACGACCCGGTTGGTGTGATGGTTACCACGCCGGACTGCCGAGTCAGGGTCCTGGGTTCGAATCCCGGTTCGGTCATGGATGTTATATGTGTGTGCCGTTGTTGTATATGGTACCCATAAAAAAAAGCCTAAGGCTTAATTTGGGATCATTACAATGTATGTGCCTGTGAGCGTTATTTATTTATTTTAAATAGTTGCATTACTTTAAGGGGTAATTGTACCAATGATACTGAACAGCTTTCCCTAAGAAACCTATAGGAAATTTGCAAAAAAATTTTTGGATTTTCCATACTAAATGCAATCAACTGATCGAACGTTTGTATGAAAAGTCTAAAAATGTTTTTACGAATTTCCTATAGGTTTCATAGGGAAAGTTGTTCAGTATCATTGGTACAATTACCCCTTCTTATCTTATCTTATCTTATCTTGTTGTCGGGGCTGGCAAGCCAGCAACACTTCGACCCAGTGGGATCTTTTGTGTTAGCCGCAATACTTTTTGTTTCCTTCACCCTTCAAATACATGGTCAATGAAGTAAGCGATACCATTGAGGGGAAGAAACCTAAGATTTCCCGGTTTTGGGTATCCATCTCCGAGGAGGCACATGCGTTTTGCCGCCAGGACATCACAGTCACAAAGAACATGCTCCATAGTCTCTTCATTCTCTCCTTACCCCTTAAAGTAATGCAACTGTTTACCCTAGCACCCTGTATACAGGGTGTAACATAACACCCTAATAAATAAAACTTAAAGAAGTGATTCAGACCATCAAACTGAACAGTTTTCACTATGAAGCTAAAATCGCAATCGCGAAAAAATAGCCTATATTTGAGTCAGTCGGTACTGCAGTTTTGTATAAAAAAGCTGTTTTTTTTTGTGATTTCGTTTTTGGCTCCATAGTGAAAGTTGTTCAGTTTGATGGCCCAAAGGTTTTTTTTTACACCCTGTGCTATAATAATGCATCAACTAATATTCCGTAGCGGGTGCTACGCCGTGCTACGGGTTTACGTATCGCTACGAGCCACGCTACGAGTGTCGGTGGTAAATTCATAGAGCTAATGAACTAAATCACTCTGTCATGGTTATAATTTACAGTTGATGCACACAACCTGCTCACAAATGAACACGATATCTGAAAACAGTTTGTGCAATTATAATAAATGCGTGTTCATTCTCAGACTAGACTGCCCAGTCAGTGTTCACTATACAGGGTGAAATTGATATCATTAGCTTCCTTTTAAACTAAGAGTCTACCCATCAAACTGGACAACTTTTAATATGGGAGCAAACCGATCGGAGCAAAAAAGAAATCAGCTGTTGCATACATTTGAGTTCACTTTTGGATACCAGCACCAAATTTTAGTACGTTGTTAGGTATGTTCTGTAGACTCCAAAACTGCCATGAGACAGTCTGTTAGGTGTCAGAGTCTTGAGTTATGACGTTATTAATTTTGTGTATGGGATTTACATAAATATTGTTACGAAACCTATCGTGTGGCGTATCAAATAAAAGGGTTTCAAGAGCCGTTTCTAAAAATATACTACACTATTACCTTTCAGCCAACTGTTTTAAAAAATCCATAAAGTATTTTCAAAACATACCAAGTTTGGGCTTCTCCAGGTAGGAAACAGCTGGGTAAATTTTTGTGAAACATTCGCCAAATCTATACTATTATAAAACTGTAACAGGAAGTTTGTCTGTACATTGAAGATATTAACAAAAAAAAAGTTACGATATGGTTTTTAGGTGTCCCTGATTCCATTTCAAAAATTTTTTGATTTTTTGTCTGTCTGTTTGTTTGTGTGTTTGTTTGTTTGAACGAGTATCATGCAAAAATTACAGAACCGATTTTGACGAAACTTTTTTGTTTGATAGCTTATGATCTGACTTAAAATCTGGTATATAATTTTTGCGGACGAAGTCGCGGGTTAACGCTCGTGCATTAATAAACATGTCGATGAAGTTTCGAAGCTTGAAATTCCACGCAAGCGAAGTCCCAAATACTAGGAATTTGCAAATGAATAAACTATTACCAGAAGTGTGTCTGTACATTGAAGATATTAACGACAAAAAAGTTACGAATCATGGTTTTTAGGTGTCCCTGATTCCATTTCAACAATTTTCGGATTTTTTGTCTGTCTGTTGGTTTGTGTGTTTGTTTGTTTGAACGAGTATCACGCAAAAATTACAGAACCGATTTTGACGAAACTTTTTTTGTTTGATAGCTTATGATCTGACTTAAAATCTGGTATATAATTTGTGCGGACAAAGTCGCGGGTTAACGCTCGTGACTTATAATATCAAACGTCAATAAAGCAATTTGAAAAATGTTTATGTTTACTATTTATTTGTTAATCACAATCTGTATAAAGATGTTACAAAATGGTTGGTTCCTTTGTGTTCCGCCAGAAGGAATACAAAAGTTTTGCAAGGAAAAAAAATACTAATAAATATTTTTTTTTAAGTCTATTTCACCCCACTGCTGGGCAAAGGCCTTCCCTTTTATCCTTCATGCAACCCTGTCCTGAGCCAGTTCCATCCACTCTTCATCGAATGTATCCAGGTTGTCTTTCCATCTCTTTCGGGGTCGACCTTGACGGCGACGCCCATTCTCCGGGATCCAAGGTGTTAAGACTTTGGCCCATCTTTCACGGGTGCAATCAACAGACATGGCTGACCCAATCCCATTTCAACTTGGCGGTTTTCTCACCAAGATCGGCTATTTTCGTTTTTTGACGCCATCTGTCCGTTTGATTCCGAATATGCTACGCTCCATCGCCCTCTGGCAAACCTTGAGTTTGGAATTCTGTGATTCAGTTAAAGACCATGTTTGAGCACCGTACGTTAGGATAGGTAGGATACACGTGTCGAAGAGTCTGTGTTTGAGTGATAAAGGAATTTATATAATTCAATCAATCAATCAATTATAATTCAATCAATCAATCAATCAATAATTATTTGACACCAAAAAAAACAGATTATACAGAGAGCAAACAACCAGGAAATACAAAAGGCACAAAAACAGGCGGTCTTATCGCTAAAAAGCGATTTCTTCCAGACAACCTTAGGGTAGAGGAAATAGTGAAAGAAGATTGGTAGGCGGTGTAGATCATAATAACACAATATAGATAACATATACAAATAATGTTATACAAATACAAACATACTGTAATATAAAAATATATATATAATATAAATACCTATTACGAATACATATTCATACCTACAAATACATATCATACATAAAAGAGTACTAAAACAACAATTATTTATCAAAGAGAGAAAAACATGAACCAGAGAGGTTTATAAGTAAATTAAATAATATAAATATTAACAATTTAAATATTACTAGGGTGCTTTACACCTTGTATAAAAGTTTCTTTTAATAAACCAGAAGCAGCTAGGAACCAATAATCGAAGTTGTATGGAAGGAGTCAGTTTTTCAATTTCCTTGTTACCCCGCGTCGCGAGTGATTATTCACTCGTGTGTCTCTTACTCATTCATTGCTCTTCTGCCTCGCTCGACTCGTGGACCGATTCTGTTTAACGATCAAACGATACGATTTTACAGGTTGTTGCGACTGACGAAACTAAGGAGTATGGTTTGTTAATGCATGTTTTTGTGCGCAAAAGGCAAGCCACCTATAATCCATTCCAAGAAGCAACGAAATTTTACGGCTATCTCTAGAAACAGAGATTTGAAACACTTTCTCTCTATTCCTAGAACAGCTTTAGTAAAGTCCAAGATGTGTTGAATAATATATCTTTCTTATGGAGGTGTTACTGGGAATGTTCGTCCATTGAAAAGGGAAGATCTTTTACCAGGCTATGTGGAAGCCTGGGGAGCGGCCGTGGTCCGACAGTTCTTAGTTGGACCTTGTATATGTATCGAATCTCTGTGATTATTTCTCTTGCGCGATGTATGTCTTGCATTCGATTGTGAACCTTATTTGTAGTAGCTTACGAGTTACGTATTCACGGTGAACGTTGTCTTTGTATGGAGCATATTTCCGAGAGCGACGGTATCGCCATCTGTTGGCATCTTTGCTATAACTTGTGGATGCTGACATCTGTAGCAAGTCCCCACATTTCTGACAAATAAATTATATTTGGTAATCAGAATTGGCCAGAAAGCTAAGTAGGAATCGGAAAATCTTGTTGTCCTTATTTGGAATGAAGTATGAGTATCATCCCGTAACATATCATATTCCATCTTAAAATTCTCAATAGGATTCTAAAACTTTACACAAGCGCCCCTAGCGGTTTCGGACAGCCGTGAAATATTTCAAGTAAATTGTTTGTCAAAATTTATTTTATTTTATAATAAAACAATGTTAAAACTAAAGAAATAAGCAATATTATCGATATTAAAAACATGAAAATACCTATTCGCTAGAATCCATGATTTTCACAGTGGCAATTTCCGAACAAACTTTTATCCCGGTTTTCATACCTTTCGGGGTTGAATTTCAAAAAACCCTTTTTAACGAGCACCTACATGCCAATAAAAACATCCGTGCCAAATTTTAATTTTGCAGTCTTTACAGTTTTGGAGATTTCGTGTTGAGTTTGTGTGTGGATTCACATAGATTCAAGCATATTTACAAAGCTTGTCCGACAAAAGTACAAATTTCTGTCACCCCGGGCGCTCCAATCGATTTGACAGCTCCGATACCTATTTCGCAAATAGCCAATACATACATAGTAAAATACGCTACCTTCCACACATTATTATAGCATTCGATTCCAAATTCACAGCACATCGCGCATTCGTCAATCGTTCCACTGACACGGAACGGATGCTGATAACGCCGTGACGTCGACAATCGATCACGCTCGACGAGACTGCATATACTGTCATCTTACTATCTGTCACAACGGTCCGCAATATGGCCGCGAGGTTAAGTTACGTCACAGTACAGCAATTTGATACTCCCTAGGAATAACATTGTAACCTTTGATGAAATTAAAACAGCGGAAGATACGTTACGTTCATACATTACATACATGAACAATGGACCTGTTTCTACCACAGATACATTTACCCATACAAATTAATGTTAATATTATACATCATATTAACATTATTATATAATAATATATATTATACATCATTGCCGTGTGGTGTCTATGAATAGCACCATCTCATTTCCTCCCATGGCTGTCGTAAAAGGCGACTAAGGGATCTACTGAAGGATGGGCAGCAGCATTCTCTGAGTACACACATTGATTCGATCGAACTGCAATCGCCAACCTGCCTGCCTAGTGTGGCGATTATGGCAAATCCCCTTCAATTTGGGGGAGGCTTATGTCCAGCAGTGGACGTTTAATGGCTGATATGATGATGATGATGATTATACATCAACAATTAACTGAGAAAGACTGAATTACGCGTCAAATTAGGCGACAGGAGCTGAATTTATGCGGTCCATGCGCTAGAAGCTAGTACCGTATCTTCCGCTATTAATTTAATAAAAAGATTGTAACTCAATTTATGTCTGTTTGAAATCAAAGTATTTCAATGTTTAACAATACGCTATGTTCTTCTTCTTCTCGTGGTGCCATCTCCTATCTGAGGTTGGCTATCATTAGGTTTATTCGGACTCTGGAGACTGTAGTCCTGAAAAATTAAAACCGCCTTCAAAAAAACTAAAAAGTAACAAAATAATATTGCAGCCAAAGACTTTTTCGTTCGCATCATAAGAACTTTAATTTGATTTATCGAAGTCGCTGTCAAGTCGGTACGATTCGCGACCGGGCTTGCATTAGTTTTTTGGCTTGGCTTGACACCGACTTCTATAAGACAAATTAATGTTCTTATGAGGCGAACGAAAAAGTAATCGGCTGCAATATTATTTTTTAACTTTTTTTATTAGTTTGTTGTAAGGCGGTTTTAATTTTTTGTTAAAATTTTGTTTATTTCACAATTTTCACTGGTTAATTCATTAGTTCAATTTAACAGTAGTGCTTCAAGTTAACAAACGCACTAGCCGGCACTACGATTTTTAAAGGTTCCCCTCGATTTCTCTGGGATGCCATCATCAGATCCTGGTTTCCTTATCATGGTACCACTCTTAGAATATCTTCTTTCCAACAAAAAAAGAATCTTCAAAATCGGTTCATAAACGACGAAGTTATCCGCGAACACACATAAAAAATATATATATATATACACATTTATACGGTCGTATTGAGAAACCTCCTCCTTTTTTGAAGTCGGTTAAAAAGTGAGTTGGTGTTCATATCGAACGAAGTAAAAGTCGTAAAAGAACGAAGACAGGCAGTCTTGTTCTATAAAGTCCTATCTCCTTCTTATCGTGTGGGCAGCAAGCCCTGATGTCCGCACAAATTATATACCAGATTTTAAGTCAGATCATAAGCTATCAAACAAAAAAAGTTTCATCAAAATCGGTTCAGTAGTTTTTGCGTGATACTCGTTCAAACAAACAAACAAACACCCAAACAAACACACAAACAAACACACAAACAAACAGACAGACAAAAAATCCAAAAATTTGTGAAATGGAATCAGGGACACCTAAAAACCATATCGTAACTTTTTTTTTGTTAATATCTTCAATGTACAGACAAACTTCCTGTTACAGTTTTATAATTATATACAAAACTTAGACGCACAATACGCGTAGACGGTATTAATATAAGTAACTTTGTATATATGCAAAAATAGTTTGGAAAATCTAGATGCCGCGTCACAAATAACATTTGCAATTTATAAAATAATTTCGAATAATTACGAATTACGATGCTTTGAAATTTTACATACAAAATTTTAAAAGCTTTATATCTTCGTAATTATATTATAAATTGCAAATGTTATTTGTTACGCGGCAACTAGAGTTTCATATATAAAATATTAATTTATTAATTCCGTCTACGCGTATTGCGCGTCAAACTTTTGTATGGACTAAAGCCACCTTAAAAGCTAGAGTTTTCATTAAATCATCATAAAAAACATCGTAACTTAACTATGCCATGGGCTGACGTAACCTCAGGGTCAAAAGCTAAAAAAAAAAAAAAATAAAAAAAAAAAAACTATGCCACGTAATCCAACCAACCAGAATCACCACGCGACATTCTCAAACGATCGTCTAGCAAGCGCAGCCAGTATTTATTGAGCAAGTTTCACAATAAATCGGAGCCCCCCAGCCGTGACGGATCAAATGACTGCTCATTCTTCAAGTCTTACCATATCACTCTTATTGTCTTCGGTGTAGAAATCAAAATAGCTTTGTGTTTGAGACTTGCTTGGAAAGAACTTGGAAGAGGTGAGTTTTGAACTGAGAATTAGTTTTGGTAGGGAAATTAGTCGGGGTTTTGTATGCTTGTGTTCGATTGTAAGAGTTTTTAGGGTTCCATACCCAAAGGGTAAAAACAGGACCCTATTCATAAGCCCACATTGTCCGTCCGTCCATCCGTCCGTCTGTCCGTCTGTCCAACCTATTTAGGGTTGTAACTTTTGAACGGCAATAGCTATATACAGTTGAAATTTACACAGAATGTGCGTTATTACGGCGGATTTGCTAACAAATAATAAAAATTTCAAATATTATTGATTTTAAACATGTTACAGCCATGTTGTGCTATTTCAAATCAAATTAAAGATTGAAAAATTTGTCTCGGGCGGGATTTGAACCCGCACTCTTCCGAACCGAGGAACTGCGTTATCCAATTTTGCCACCGAGCACACTACCCAGAGAACGACATTTTCAAGACCCGCCCGAAATTTTTCTAGTCCCACCCGAAACAAATTTTTTAATCTTTAATTTAATAATAAAAATGTGAAAAAGTTAAAAATTATGGAGGTCCTCATTCAAGAAACTAGTTTTTATCAAAGTTTTATGTTTTCTCTCTATCGTAAAAACGGTAATGCATTCAAGCGACAATCTTTGAGTGATTAAATAGCAAAATTTATACTATAAAAACTATTAATAAAAACCAGCCAAGTGTGAGTCAGTCTAGCGCTAAAGGTCCCGGAGAAAACCAAACTTTTTTGTTAGTTAATATGTTGTGTGGTACGGAACCTTCGGTGCGTGAGAAGCCCGACTCGTACATGACCAGTTTTATTTTATTCTACTTACTTATATAACTTAACAAATATTATACGGAAAAACTTTGTTCTTTGAGTGGTTCATGAATACATTATTTTTACTTAAAACTTTGTTCTTTCAATCAAAATCACAAGTAAATGTTTTTATTGAGACTTTGTTTTTCTTATAAGTATTTCACATTGATAAAATTCAACATCATCATCAGCCGTGTGTGGCCACTTTTTGGTATATAAGGTGTTAAGTAAAACAGTAACTGCCTCCGTGGTCTAATCGTTAAGAGCATTGGCTCTCGACACGGAGGTCGTTGGTTCGATTCCCACGGAGGACACCTAGTGAAATGTCACTTTGTGCGTTTTTCCCCAGTTGGTTAGGACATTGCAGGCTGGATCGCCTGATTGTCTGAAAAGAGAAATGATTCCGTGCTTCGGATGGCGCACGCTAAGCCGTTGGTCCCGGCTACTATCTCTGGTGGTAGTAGTCGTTACATAAAAACCACGTCAGAGGCCATAAGGCGGTCTGAAAAAACTCTGACACCAGAGCTCTGCCCACACGATAAGAAAGAGGAAGAAGTAAAACAGTTGCATTTCTTTGACGAGTGATTGTACCCATGCCAGGAAAATGATCAACTTTCCCTAGGAAATTAGCAAAAAAAATGGTGGACTCTCCATACTAAATGAAATCAGCTGATCGAACGTTTGTATGAAAAGTTAATTTTTTTTTGCTAATTTCCAATATGATTTTTTGGGAAAGTTGTTCAGTATCATGAATACAATCACCCATTAAAGTAATGCAACTGTATACTCTTACACCCTATATAACGTATTGTAGTTGTATCTCTTTCAAAACTACTCGACCGTACCAAATAGACTTTGTAACAAAATAAAACGATATCATTGTAATGTAGAGCTTTCTTTCGATAACAAATTAAGCAGAGTAAATTGGAATGAGTCTATCAAAATAATAATCCTGAAGAAAATCGAAGCATCTACTCAAGTTGACAAAACATACGGGTTAGAAACACGAGCGTAAACGCTGTTAGACCACACCCCAGACACTGCGTACAAAAAATTTAAATTGACAAGATGACGTCAGTACATGCAAAACGAAGTCAAGGGCTATAACCTAGCCACAACTTTAGCTGCTTGCAAGAGAAAAGTTTTTAATTCAAGCTGCGTGCGGTACCTACATGACTTTTTCGTAAATAAAACACATTGACACCCGTCTATTCAAAAAGAGTTTTTATCCTTCGTCCTGAGATTACATTCTCTTTGTTTCGAAAACAAATTCTAGCATGTCAATTGATGCTACTGGTAACTGCTGAAGTAATTAGAGAGCAAGGGAGTGTCCGTACTGTATGTAGTAATAGATACTCTTTCTTATAATGTGGTTAAACCCAGTAGATGGGCGTCAAAACATTTCAATATCGCTGTCTAGCCCGTATTTATGGAATGTGTGTATTGATATCCAAGATGTTAATCTATACATGGCGTGAGGAAAAAAACTATTCCGTGTAGGGAAATTTATGTATCATTAGATGATAATTATTTGATATTTTGTGTGTCTTTTTTGTAAATAACCTGATTAAGAGAAAAACAAAAAATAATTGAAAATTATTTATAAATAAAATAATGACATTTGAAAACATAAAATTAAGTATATTGGATGTAATCACATTAAAAAATCCCTACAAGAAGACCTCGAGAGAAAATACTTCCGCGCGTGTGTGTAATTTATGGGTATGTACATTATTTACATGAACATAATATTCGTGACGTTGACTTTAAAATATTACCAGCTACCACCACGTCCAAAATACAATCCCGTATGTACCCACACAATTCCAATCAGCGTTCTACTCGGTACATCTCGAATCATACTCTTACTCCGAAGGGGACATCAAAAAAGGCTCGATTGAATTCTGATTGTGGATGAACAATCGAGATCATTCTTTGCATTACCAATCATGTTAACCGACTTCAAAGAAAGGCACGTTCTATGTTTGATCCGTAGGTAAATTTTATTTTCATTATTTACTCAAAAACTTCTGCACTGATAGCGATTCTTGTCGTGTATTATTATGGGTCTTTTAGTATATTTCTGGCAAGGTGATAATGCTCGATTTCCAGAGGCTTTTTAATGCAGGAAAATATCGTTAGTCTAAATGCTTCAATTTCGAAACAACCTGTATTCACCTATAAAAAAGTGGGCACTTGGGCACTGCTAGTCTATCTATACTATTATAAAACTGTAGCAGAAAGTTTGTCTGTACATTGAAGATATTAACAAAAAAAAAGTTACTATATGGTTTTTAGGTGTCTCTGATTCCATTTCAACAATTTTTGGATTTTTTGTCTGTCTGTTTATTTGTGTGTTTGTTTGTGTGTTTGTTTGTTTGAACGAATATCACGCAAAAACAAAAAAGTTTCATCAAAATCGGTTCAGTAAACCGATTTTGATGAAACTTTTTTGTTTGATAGCTTATGGTCGGACTTAAAATCTAACTTGTGCGGACGAAGTTCCGGGTTAACGCTCGTGCATTAATAAACATGTCGATGAAGTTTGGAAGCTTGCTTTCTGTAATTCCACGCAAGCGAAGTCCCAAATACTAGGAATTTGCAAATGAATAAACTATTACTAAAAGTGTGTCTGTACATTGAAGATATTAACGAAAAAAAGTACAGATAATTACGGTTTTTAGGCGTCCCTGATTCCAAATCACCAATTATTGGATTTTTTCTCTGTCGGTTTGTTTGTGTGTTGGTTTGCTTGATCGAATATCACACAAAAACTACAAAACTGATTTTATTAAAACTTTTTTTGTTTGATAGCTTATGATCTGTCCTAAAATCTAGTAAATAATTTGTACAGACGAAGTCGGGGGTTAACTCTAGTAGATAATAATTAATAAATAATGCTACTAGTTTATTAAATACCCCGAGGCCGAGGATAGATCTCGGCCACGGGGTATATAAAATTGAAAGCATTTTTTTTTCAGTTATTATTTTAGAGCATATGTTAACGACCATATTCCCCGAAAGGGGTAGGCAGAAATATTCTGAAAACTCGGAATATCCACGTTTCACTAGTAGTACCGAAACTCTGTCCAGTGTGACAGGAGTGAGTCCGTCTTCACTTGTAATACATGCCTTGAAATTGAAGCATGCAGGTTTCCTCACGATGTTTTCCTTCACCGAAAAGCCAGTGGTGTTACAAATCATACATAAATTCCGTAAAACTCATTAGTACTACGAGTTGGCATGAACGGGGATCGAACCATCGTCTCCTGCACGGCAGTCAAGATTACTCGCCACTGGACCACCACGGCTTCACTATGGAGATTATTATATTATATGTACTTAATTCCTTAAAAGACGCACCACAAAACTCCATCTTCAGCTTTCCTCATTCAGTCGCTTCCTCTCAGGTTGTCGACTCACCGGTAAATTATTAGAATATTATTATATAAAGGCTGTATCGAGGCTGTTTGATTAGTATACTGAGATAAGACTCAATCTAAAATCCTTTTGTGGTATGTTCTTTTGAAGCCAATTCAATTATGTGCTAATTCATTTCTTTGTTGTAAATCCACTTGAATTTCCATTGTACTTTTCAGGGTTCCACTCTTATTGATAACCGCTGTTTGTTTATCCTGTCTGTCTGTCACATGTTTAACTGGAGGATTTGCGAACTATGCTTAAGCTAATATCTAAAGAAAGTTACTTGTGCACATTGGATTTAAAAGATGCATATTTTTTAATAAAGATCGAATCTAATCGTAAATTACCAAATTTTCTACTATGAAAAGATGCAAAATAAGAGCTTTTGCCAGTTTTGTTTGTCTCCTGGTGTCTGCCTGCCCACCGGTAGAGTATGGGTGGTTATACACATTATTTGAGAGATGTAAATATCTTAATCTAAAAAACACAATTAACTATCTTCGTAAGCCTTATGACTGAGTGTTCATCAGATTGTTATAGTGACTTATGACCTTTTTCCGAGTGAAATGTACGATTAGATAAGCATATCCGTAGGTACGTGTCACTGTGTGCCAATGTTGACCTTATCTCTTCTCGGTGATACAGGAGACATGGACAGCGGACACGGTATAAGCAGTGGCTTTACTCTCTCACTCGCACTTACTCAGCATACATAAGCAATCCTTTTCTGGTCAGTACTGCCTCCGTGGTCTATTGGTTAAGAGCATTGGGCTCTTGACACGGAGGTCGTGGGTTCGACTCCCACGGGGACACCTAGTGAAATTTTACTTTGTGCGTTTTCCCCAGTTGGTTAGGACATTGCAGGCTGAATTATCTGATTGTCTAAAAAGAAAGATGATTCCGTGCTTCGGATAGGATGTTAAGCCGTTGGTCCCGGCTACTATCTCTGGTGGTAGTAGTCGTCACATTAAGGATGCTGAATTGCAGTTTGAAAAATCTCAGGGCTCTGCCCACACGATAAGAAGAAGTTCTCGTCAGTGCGAGCCGTTTGTATGAAATGTCCATTGTGTATCTCTTTGACTATTTATTATAAAGACTAGCCTTGCGGTAGCATTTCCCCTCTGCCACGGTATAAGATCAATTAATCGTGTGCATATACCTTCAATTTTATATCTTATCGCTAAAAGAGACAGCCTATAATTGCGAAACCATAATTTCGAACTTAGAACGTTTGGGGTTCACGCGAGACTACTTTCATGATTTTTAACGTTCAAAATTAGAATCTAAAGTTATGGAAATAAAATCCAAAGTTGAGGATTTCATGTTACCTCGCCCCCCGCAAAAAGTGGCAGAAATGTTTGTTCGTAGAATTACATGCGTAACTAGTCCCTATATAAGTAGTCAAAGGTGTATCTAAACTAAGCCCTGTACAATATATAGATATATCCGGAATAAATCCATAGATTTAAATAAAAAAGTTTAATGTGCGGAACCTCTCAAATAACAATGTTCACACTTAGCATGTTTTATTCCATTTCGTACATAGTTGATAGCATCTCACAATAAGTTGGATGACCCTTAGTGACCCCGACCCTTAAGCGGATCGCGCCCGGTACTCGAGCCCTTAATAAAACATTTGAGAAACCTTCAGGAATGTAAACGAAAAATGATCTTTATGTATGTCTTTTGCGTTACTTTTGTTTGTCGAAAGTACTTTTCTTCTTCGAGAATATTTGTTTTTATTTACTTTATTAAAATGTTACAAATCTTAACTATTATAAAACTCTAACATAAGTGTATCTGTACATTGAAGATATTTACATAAAAAGTTTACAATTTGATTTTTAGATATCCCGGACTCCAAATCAACAATTTTTTGTCTATAATTTTTTTGTTTGATAGCTTTTTATTTGACTTAAAATCTGGTATATTATATGTTAGAAAAAAAATATATTTCTTTTCTCAATTAATTGTAGCACTTGTTGTATCATCATTAACATATTAGGATTACTAAAACAATTTTTATGTACGAATTAGATGTATAACTAGTACTATGTTTACATTTCCTAGGGAAGAGCGGTACCTCCTGCAAAGGTGTGTGTACAATTTTTTCCAAAGATTCCAACCACAAGACAAAATTAAGTACTTTTATGAAATCAAAATTGTGAAAGCTTTCATACATGTTCATAAGTACATCCCGCTGCTGGATAGCCGGCGATAAACCGGCGGATCTCAGTTGATAGTTACACTTTTGAATAAGTATCGTTCTATTTTTTGTTTAGTTTGATGGTCTGGGCTGCAATCGCGGTAAATATTCGGTGATTGAATTGTTATTGGACTTAACTTTTGATACAATTTGGTATTGCGCTAATCGCGGTACTGCTCTTGATAGCTCTTAAATTCATTTTGACAGAGAGCTGACGTTATTGGCTGTCAGTCACATAGAGTTTAGCGCAATGCGGAATTCAGCACAGTTGCACTGAAAAAAATGTTTTGTTAATATAGCCGAACTTTAGTGACTGCCAAACTGTTTTGTAGCACATAACCAAACGTTTGGTTAAAATAGCATAACTTTTTACTATTCAGTGTGAATAGTAATTGGATTGCAATGTGATTAGAACTGAAATTGGATAAGAATAGAACATCGATGTTTTAACTTAGTGCAATCGGGCTCCTGGTCATCCTCTTAAAAAACCGTCAGCATATTAAGAAGAACCCTGTATTTATTTAGCCGTTCACTAAATATAAGCGAGTATCACGTGAGTATAGTGACACTAGTAGACTTTTCGGACAGAAGTTTGCCGGACCTTCCCATAAAACTTTATAGTAGCGTATGCTTCGACAATAAAATCCCTCTGCCTTCAAAAACTACCTTTTTACGTCCCGGCGAAAACATATCGCATAAAATAGCAAAAAATATACTCATAATTCAGGAGGGGGAAAACTGAAACATTTTATTGGCTCGTTTTTATTTCCGGTGTATTTTACTTAACACGTTTTCTCGTACTAAGTAAAATTGTAAACTTGAATCAATCAATCAACTAAAACATTTTATTGGGTCGCTTCTGCATTTTTAGTGTTCCGTAGTCTAACAAAGAACTTAATAGCTTTGTCCATTCTCTCCTTTGACTATTTATTATAAGGACTAGCCTTGCGGTAGCATTTCCCCTCTGCCACGGTATAAGATCAATTGATCATGTGCATTTACATTACATTTTATACCTTATCACTAAACGAGACAGCCTATAATTGCGAAACAATAATTTCGAACTTAGAACGTTTGGGGTTCATACGAGACTACTTTTCATGATTTTTAACGTTCAAAATTAGAATCTAGAGTTATGGGGAATAAAATCTAAAGTTGCGGATTTCATGTTACCTCGCCCCCCGCAAAAAATGGCAGAAATGTTTGTTAGTAGAATTACACGCGTACTACTGACTAACAAAGATTCTCTCTGTTCGTATGCACCACTTTAAGGTCCGCCACATACATTCGGAATAAACATGATTCGGAATTCAGTGTTGTCAACTATGGTTACAAAAAATACTAGAGTGCTGTTTAAAAAATGCCTAAATTAAAAATGTATGAAATGACAAATAAAATGACAATTGCATTATCGGGTATTTATTAAGGTGGTTTCAGTCCATACAAACGTTTGACGCGCAATACGCGTAGACGGAACTAATAAAAGTAATGTTATATATGGAAAAATAGTTTAGAAAATCTAGTTGCCGCGTCACAAATAACATTTGCAATTTATAATATAATAACGAAGATATAAAGCTTTTAAAATTTTGTATGAAAAATTTCAAAGCTATATTCGTAATTATTTTATTTTTCAAAGCTATATAACTCCCACGGACTTGCCCTCAAACATGAAATTATTAAGCCACCAACTGTTTATCTACTATTATCTTAAAGCCGTAGAAAAACATAAGGGTAAGTTTGAATTACATTGTCTTTATTACGTAAAACGAGGTGACTTTGATTAGTTTTGAAATTCAAATGGACGTATCTTTCATAATTTTGGTTTTAAAAATTAAAAAAAAAATTACAGTGTGACGACTAGCCTTGTGATAATATTTAAAATAAAAATAAAAATTATGCATAAAAGAAAAACCAGCGTATCAAAGCTATATTGAAAATGGGGCTACTTTGATATCAATCGTTTTTTTCATTGCTTTCGAAAGTCACCTGTAAAAGGAAAATTTTTCCGCGAATATTTTTTAACCACTCAGCCTCATGTTACAGTCTTGAAGATTTGGTAAAAAATGGACGAACTGACAATAATGCCAAGACAAAAAAGAATATCCGGCTGCGTTCTGTTTTCGCAGAGAAATTTACAATGCTGTTGTCATTTGGAGTTATCATCAAAGTCGCCCCAATTCTCAAAGTCACCTCATTTCACCGGTATATACATTCACTCGTTTAACTAGAAATTTGTACACGACGGTGACCATAAAAAATGTTGGGCCCAGAATCAAAACCATCATAACATCACAGCAACAAATCTCAAACAGATTGTCAGTCCGTGACACGTCTCCACGAGTCAACAATAATCGTTACCGGGACACCAATCACGACTATTATCCACCTCCACCGGGACATAGCTTTCACCAGCTTCAAAAACGACGTAACTCGAAATATGTCACTTTTGCATTAAGGGCAGGTTATCCCAGTGCAAGCGTCTCTTTCTTACAAGCATACGTTTGCAATTAGCCATCCCACTTTAATTGAAAGCAGGATCACAGGATCTTTTATATAATTTGATATTTAAAAATATTAAAACATTTATTTAAAAAAGTAATCGTTAAATATTCTTTGATATGTTATTACCTATTTTTACATGTGATTATTGTTACTTAAAACCTGATAATCTTCAAGTAAAACAAGAAAAACAATCAAAAACATCCTATCTTTGTGATTTTTTTTTATCGAGGCAAGTTACAAGTATCGTGTTTTGTACCGTTGAATAATCAAGAAAGTATATTAAATAAAACATATATTTATTGCGAATCATAAAAACGAATATTACTTTGTTTACAGCTTTATCAAAAACAGGTGGTTCGGGATATCCTGGCATTAAATATAATCTGTCATGCAGGTTGGCCGATTTAACGTTAAGAAACCTTTTTTCTTCTTTGTCTTTGTTTTTCTGTCTTTTAGATAAAGAAATGAATGAATGAAAATAAACACACACTTTATCACTGATAAATACAGTTTAAAGACAGATTGATCTAAAAATCTATACTATTATAAAACTGTAACAGGAAGTTTGTCTGTACATTGAAGATATTAACAAAAAAAATGTAACGATATGGTTTTTAGGTGTCCCTGATTCCATTTCACCAATTTTTGGATTTTTTGTCTGTCTATTTGTTTGTGTGTTTGTTTGGGTGTTTGTTTGTTTGAACGAGTATCACGCAAAAACTACTGAACCGATCTTGATGAAACTTTTTTTGTTTTATATCTTATGATCTGACTTAAAATCTGGTATATAATTTGTGCGAACGAAGTCGCGGGTTAACGCTCGTATAATATAAGGCTATGCAAAACAAGTATGTTAAGTATTTTTGATTCAGTAAAGTTTGTATCGATAAGTACATTTCAAATCAAACGGACGTTTTTCAGTTAACTATTCGGCTCCCAGTGACCGTATCGGATCCGGTAAACAAAATATTTATATTTTTCAACTCAATAACGGGATCTAAGAATTAAAACGATATTGGTCCAAAAATTATTGAAGCCTTAAATTGCAAACTTCGTCTTAAACTCGATACAATTGTTTGTTAAAATAATTGTTAGGAAAATATTTTTCTACACCATTAAAGCACCCAAACCATGAAACGTGAATGTTTCTGAGGTTTCAGAATATTTCGGCAATAGTTTCGGAATATAGTCGTGAGCATAATTTATGCGATACATTAATTACTGTTGTAACAAAAATCTAAATTTCTTGAGTTATGTCGTTTTCCCTGCGAGCAAGCGAAGTGTGGACATATCTGGGATGGGTGATAATCGTAAATAACTTCGCGCACGGCGGCTCCGAAATGATTGGGATGACGAACATGGTGATTGGTTTTATTGGACTCCTACTCCTACACGTGGGGGTATAACAAGGAATCGTTTTATTGTTTATTGCGAGCTTCCTGTTTTAGAAAATTTACCATTTCTTCGCAAGAATATATTTAGAAACAATTAAAACCTACTACCTACATACAATTAACAATGACAGTTGATTTTTCAGTTGTTTTTGGCGTTGGGGGTATTTTTTTGTAATTTATACTTCTTCTTATCATGTGGGCAGCAAGTGTCTGAGTTTTTTTTTTTCAGAATATTTACTTAAAAAGTATTTGGATGTCTTTTGTTGACGTTAAAATGTTGTTATCATAACGTTTGATTTGACTGGAAATTGTATTTAAAAATAAAAAACAGTGTGATAAGGGATCGGTGTAAACTGCCTCCGTGGTCTAATGGTTAAGAGCATTGGCTCTCGACTCGGAGGTCGTGGGTTCGATTCCCACGGGGGGCACCTAGTGATATGTCACTTTGTGCGTTTTTCCCCAGTTGGTTAGGACATTGCAGGCTGAATCACCTGATTGTCTGAAAAAGAACATGATTCCGTGCTTCGGATGGCACGTTAAGCCGTTGGTCTCGGCTACTATCTCTGGTGGAAGTAGTCGTTACATAAAAACCGCGTCAGAGGCCGTAAGGCGGTCTGAAAAAATTCTGACACCAGGGCTCTGCTCAAGCTCTGCCCACACGATAAGAAAGAAGGTGTAAGTTGAAGGGTGATGTGGTAACCAGGATTGAAAGAGGTATGCTTACGTAGTTTGGTCACGTACAGAGGATGATTGAGAGTAGAAAAAACTAGGGAGATTTATCGATCCAATGTGGAGAGGGCGTCTGAGAAGAACTTACCACGACCAAATAAATGATCTTTTCCGAAGCACCCTCAACCGACGGAAGTGCATGAAGAGATGTATGAAAAGAGAGAATATGCGAGCCGTAGTCTCTGCCTACTCCTGTGGGATAGTAGCGTGAGTATATGGTATATAAGATCTAACAAAATAATCGCGAAAAAAATCTGCCGTCCCATTAATTTTGGTTGAGTAGGTTTGAATGGAACAGCAGATTTATTTTCGCAATTTCGGTATTGGTCCCATAGAGAAAGTTTTTCAGTTTGACGGTCTGATCATCCCTTAGTATTAGCTAATTTTGTTAGACTTCATATATATAGGTATATAAGCACTATAAAATAATTAAATTAGATTTGTGAGAAAAATTTTGATGACCAGGTTGGTGTAATGACAACGATCATGCCGGACTGCCAAACCAGGGTCCTGTGTTTGGATCCCGGTTTCTCGATATATGTTTGTAATGTTGTTGTATAGTTCCCATAATAAAGAGGCTAGTAACGTACATTTGGGATCATTACAATGTATTTACTGCACTTACTTGTGAGCGTTATTTTTTTTTTATTATTACGTATGGGTTTGCTCTTGACCTCAATCCAGTGCTCAGGACGAAGATTATTTATTTTCAAATTTTTTTTCAGTCTTTACCTAAGGTGTTTTAATTAAAAAGCCTTCTTTCCCACCGGATACGATATATCCCTATCAAGTAGTATAGGAAGTCTTGGTCCACCGAGTTTAGTCATTAATCACCAGCTACTAAAGAGCCGTATTGTCGTCCGCGCGCCTGCGCTTTAGAGGTCACTTCAGTTGGGAGTAATGGCCCGTGGAGATTATTTCTTGATGTATGGCATTTGTTGTTCTATTGAAGTTGGACAATAGTTCTTGCTTTGGGTTAGTTCTACGTCATTTTATTTTGGAATCTTTTTAGAAATCCGTAGTCTGTAAAGGAACCCTTATAAAATCGTAGATTACATCCATCTGTCCGTCTGTCTGTATTCCCCAGCTCAATTACTCACTCAGTTTTATACCTTATTATAATCATCAGTTTTTTTTTATTACTTATGGGTTTGCTCTTGACCTCAATCCAGTCCTTAGGACGAATGTAGGTCGTAGATGTAGCGAGCTTACCCAGAAGAAGCCTATTCACTCGTACTTTAAAGTAATTCGGGTTGTAAGCGCTCGGAAATACTGACGCAGGCTGGGCAATCCACTCCTTGGCTTTGCGCAATATAAAAGATTCAGAAAGGCGCTTGGTGCGAATATGTCATATAATAGGTACGTCCCATTGCAGGGCACAGGCCTACCCTCAAGGAGGTTGTATGATTGGAACCTGGACTTCAAGTCTCCATATAGCACTCCGCAACGCGCCACCAACGCTCTTTACATTGTCATACGTGCTAATTATTTTTGCATAGCATAGCATAGCATATGCTCACGACTATATTCTAGTCAGAGATATTCTGAAACCTCAGAACATCCACGTTTCACTAGTAGTACCGAAACTCTGTCCAGTGTGACGGGGAGTGAGCCCGTCGCCACTTGTAAATGGACAGTAGGTACATACATACATGCCTCGAAATTGAAGCATGCAGGTTTCCTCACGAAACATCATGAAAACAAACGCTTATCTATTTAACGTCTAAAAATTAAATGAAATTAGCCAGTTAACGGCACCTTAAAGTTTAGTCAAATTTCTAAACAATACATTGTCCAGTCCGTTAGTATTTACAGAAGGCTAGCTTTTCGTCAACAAAGATACTGTATAAAAACCATTTCCCTTAAACGCTTTGTACGACAAAATGCATTCTACTCTAGAGGGTGTTAGGGTAAACAGTTGCATTACTTTCAGGGGTGACCTATAAACCTATAAACCTATAAACCTATAAACAACAAACTATAAACAACAACAATTCTTTCCCAAACTGGAACCTATAGGAAAGTTGCATTTGTTTTTGAATTTCTATCTTTTTAGGTATCTATCTATCTATAACATCACGAATCTTTCCCTGGGGAATAGGCAGCTACCAGGGCGCGCCATTTACTACGATCCTTACATACCTCTTTTGCCTCATGCACATCCATACATCTCTTCATACATGCCCGTCGGTTTCGAGTACTCCGCACCTCCCCTTTTTGTAGGACGCAACTGATTGTATCAGCATACGTCCTACGAGTGCGCCCTCTGCCGACACTTCCACTCCCATTATATTATAAGCGTACTTTTTGCAACCATCAGCAGCATGGCTGTATCAGTGTTTATGGGATGTAGAGCATCTCTGTGATGGGGATAGACTAGGTCTGCCTGCATAACTCCAGTCGGTTGAGATGTTACTGATGTTTAAAGGTAAATAAAACATGATGGTATTATTGTAGTGTGCACTGTGGCCATGTGAACAGTACAAAAACTGACATGAAATGCCTTGCAGCTGATGGTTGCAAAAAGTACACTTATCTCTTAGTCTATTAGCAACATACATATATCTATTTCGTACATCTGCTGTCACTCATGCTCCTTGTATTTATGAAAAGTCGTTTTATTTCAGTTTCCCTTATGTTCTTTTGGGAAATTTGTTCAGTTTTATCAGTACAATCACCCATTAAAGTAATAAAAAGGTAAGTCAAATTAGGAATATACTGGCGCCTACATCGAATATCTTAAATGTAGAGTAGCAAGGTAGGTACTTAGGAATTAGGTGCAGGTAGTTAGAATGCCTACGTATATCAAATAGCTCGGCAGCCAAGGACCCTAGTTGGGGTAGCAGGGTACTAATTTCTGTTTGTTTATTACTTGGCTTTGCTCCATGTGTGTTGGAGGCATTTTAGATATTAGAGTACATCTACTGCAAAATGGGAAGATAAAAAAACTAGTTTTATATAAAATCTTTTTCAAAACCTTTGGATTCTTTTATTCTGATCTTAAAATAGTGGCTCCATCGTGCCGTCGATTATTTTGTTAATCTCCAGTATACAGGGTCCTTTTTAATATGCTGACAGTTTTTCAAGGGTATAATCAGACCATCAAACTGAACAACTTTCTCTATGGGACCAATATCGAAATCGCAAAAAAAAATCTGCTGTCCAATACATTTGGAAATACATTTACACATGTAGGTAGGTACACTTTAAAACATGGCGGAGTGAGTTTGTTACATAAATAAATTATATTCTGTTTCGATATGCTATAAAGTTTAATTGAAGCAAATACATTTAAGTATACAGTAGGCACCCAAATTTCAATATGCATCAAAATTCAATTAACTAGCAATTACCCTTATCTAAAAATGAAAATAGTATAAAACCAAAGTAGGTTATTAAAAAAATCAAATCATTAATTAACATTAGCAAAATAATTAAGCAATATAAAAAACTATTAAACTATGTTGTTAGTTATTGTTAAAATAAATAAATTACTTTATTTACAATACAAGGTGTTCCATCAAACTGAACAACTTTCCCTATGGGACCAATATCGAAATCGCTAAAAAATTAAAGAAAAAAGAAAATCGCTGATGTTCCATACTAAACTACAAATCTACTCGAGCTAAATGTATGGGACAGCTGATTTTTAGATGTTTATTTTAATTTTTGTAACACCTTGTATAGGTACATTATAGAATGATCTAAATAACCTAAGAACCTAATTAAATTAATAAAAACATAAAAGCTAAACAAATCTCCTTCTAACTGTTAACTTGTGGTGGCTTGAGAACAGCAATGATGCATCTTTTTATTCTTGCAAGACTTTTGTCAAAAATCATACGCAAAACAGTAACACAGTGACCTACAGTGAACCATACACAAATTGTAACAAACTGACCTAAAATTTGACTTTCCATCACCCGGGCAAGAGTAAAAAAAAGAACTCTTTACACAGTCGCTTTAATTACAGCCCTTTCCAAATAAAAAAAGAAATTCCCAAACAAATCTCTCGTCAAATATTAGCACTGGGTAGTAATATTAAAGCGTTGTAAAAGAGGTATAAAGGCGGCGTACAAATTAGAGTTGTGCTTATAGGTCATTACGTATCCGTAAATGATAGGATGATTTAATTCTGGTTTCGGATCTGGACACAGATCCGAAGCCAGAATTAACTCATCCCATCTGCGTTCCATGCATTTATTAGAATGCTAAATAGCATGTACTTAAAGTATAGATAAGAAAAAGACAAAGAACAAAAGTGACACTTTTTCTTAAAAGTTGATGTTTTTAACACGTTCCGGGGCAGTGAATGAGACACAATAGAACTTTTATTGTTATCACGTCTATAGCCGGTCACTGTCCCGGAACGTGTTAATTGATTTTGAGTTGCCATCTTGGTGCAAAGATTTTCCAATCAGTATGAGAGGAATGCTGAACGCTCAGGATGCTGTCGGATGTATTGGAGGTTCACCGAGACGTGAAATGTTGTATTGTTAACTTTTGTTACATTATTTTACTAGCAATTATAAATGATCAATCAGTTAGCCTTTATTATAATCATCATTCATAGCCAGAATGCACCCAATGCTAGGCATCAAATTGTTAAAGCCAGCTACCTTTGTCTGTCTGTTGTGTTTTTGTCTCTAAATGAATGAACCTATAATAAATAATGATTACATTAATAAACACAAGTAAAAAAGTAAAAATAAACATGAGTATATTATCTCAATAAGCATAGCATAATAATATTACTCACTCATTATATTTCCCTGCGAGAGAGAGAGAAAGAGAGGTAGTTTAGAGATATTCTGAAAACTTAGATCATCCACGTTTCAATAGTGAAACTCTGTCCAGTGTTTGTCACACTAGTAGTGAGCCCGTCGCCAATCGCCCGTTATTTTAATAAATTAATTCAAAATTCCAATTTGACGGATAAACATTTCCCGTGAAAGCACATCCCTAAAATAAACGTTCTATAAAAGAGTGACGCGGACCGTTCGTTTCCTCGGAATTAGAGGGCTTTGCTACATCATTCGTACTGAACGCGACTCCACTCTTTACTCTTGGATGAAATAATTTCTGTTTTATAAAATTTAAGGAGAAGGCTGTCTCCTGTTTGAAAAAATTAATCTACATATACAAGGTGTAACAAAACACACTAATAATATTTATTAGGATGGTTTAGATAAAACTGCACAACTTTCACTTCGGAGCCAACATCGAACAAAAATTTTAAAAATCTGCTTTTGAACGCATCCGGAGTCAAGTCGCGTCGAGATTTGTTTAAAACAAAAATTTTCTTATTCGCAATGGCCTGCGTTTGTTTCTGAACAAAAAATGATTTTTGAAATTGTGAGATTTTGTCATTTTTGTACACACTTACAGTCGGCACGATCAGCTTTCAGATTTTATATTCCTTTGTCAGCATAATTTTATGAAATTATCAGACTCTATAAACGCCAACAAGAGAAATGAAAATAAAATTGAATGATCTAAAATTAACTTACTTTCTAACCGATGAAGTCGATAACAAATGAAATAATAATTAACAGGAATATCCAACATTGTTCGTAAAATACACAAAAAAAATTTCGGTGAAATATCTATCGCGTAAAAGATTTATCGAATTAAGTACAGTAGTTTATGATAAATCACCAAAATGCATACACACATAGGTGTATGTCATACAGAGAATGGGTGGTCCATTAAAGTTGTTTAAATATAAAAATACATAAACAGCTTTTGCATAAATTTTATGAAGAAAATGTTTTATTTACATCTAAAAAATTAGTTTTCTACTTACCTGAACTCAAGATTAATTTTATTCTCATTTTATTGTTTCACTGAAAATTTTCTGGAAAAAACCATTATTCTCCCGTAATCCAACGTTAATTTGATTTCAATGTAAAATTTAATATAGGTATCTTCATTCGATGGTAGGGAAATTACCTACATTACTTTATAGAATTAAATTTTATTTTACTAAAATGTGATTGCAGAATAGCCACCATATTTTCTTCTCGTCTGTTTCATAAAATTGACTAAGGGAAAAAGTGTTTTGTTTTCACGCTGGTAAGATAGTAATATTACTAAATCGTTCTCGTATCATAGTAATATTCCTAGTAAGACAGTTACGAACCGCATATTATAACTATATTACGGTAAATAGCTATATCCCTAGTGATATAACTATATCACAGCTTCAACCATATTACTGTGACAGTCACAACACTCTGCGGCAAATCTGTGACACAATTTTTATGTTTAGAGTTAAATGTTTTTTTTACCCTTTTTCCATAAGCAAAAATTTTTTACTCAACCATTTACGAGTGAGGTGTCGTTAGAGGATAGGTCTCATCTTGTAAAATAATGAGCAAAATGTACTAACTTTTAAAATAGGTAGGTACTTGAGTAAAAAATCTGAAAACATTCAACAATGTATTGCTTAGTAAATATTTTCAATGGAAGAATTCTGTAGCAAAATGTCTGTCAGATTTTTCAGAATAAAATCTGAAAACATTCAATATACAATGGCTAAGGAACTCTATACTATACAGTCACCAGCAATAACTTGTATACACTTTTGTTCTACGTCGTAGTACTGAAGTGTCTATAACTTATTGCTGCTGATTGTACGTGCCAGACGCTCTTTGCCGGTTTTTTTATGATAACAATACCTTACGAACTCGCCTTAACCCAAGGATTTTAGAATCATAAAAGATGCCACTCCTCCTTACAAGCATGGAAACAAGAAAATTGGCCATGGCGGTCGGTAATGTTCGACCTTCTTTCGGACACACGGCGACACATCAAGCTATACAAAACCAACATAAGCTGGCCGCGCGTAGGTCAAGTAACGTATAACGTCGCGCGGCTAGCTTATGTTGGTTTTGTATGGCTTGATGTGTCGCCGTGCGTACGTCTCCCTAGTCGATATTTCCAACGTTTTTGTGTCCCTTTCTATCAGAACAAAAATTAAATACAAACTTTTTTTTTTATTTTTCTCATTGGATTAGAAAAGGACAAAGTAACGACGAAAACATAGACGGGAATTTATTACCGACCACCAAGGAGTATTATCATGTTTCACCGCTTGTTAGGCAGTGTGCCCTCCAAGGTATAGACAATTCCTATGCCAGCTGCCTGCCTTAAGGTGGTTGCAGAGGGGTCAATTTTATAAAAAACTCTGACGCACAATACGCGTAGACTGTATTAATCAATTAATCAATCAATCAATTATACAATATTAATATAAGTAACTTTTGTATATATGGAAAAATAGTTAAGAAAATTTAGATGCCGCGTCACAAATAACATTTGCAATTTATAAAAGAATTACAGAGATATAAAGCTTTGAAATTTTTCATACAAAATTTTGCTGAAAAAAGCGGCAGCGATGGGTAAGAAAGTGACCAAGGACCCTGACGTTAGGGGGTGGAGGCGCCACCCCTCAATCGGTTACGGTTTAGGTGGGGCCGGATGGAAACTAAAAAAAAATTGTACAAAAAAGTGTATGAGTGATGGTGATGATGCACACATAATACATTAAAACTGTTTTACTAAAACAGAAACAAGCATCGTATAATTACTTTTTATTTGAAAAGTTTGGTCAATCCATAAAAACCGGAAGATGAAATCTGGGTGATGATGATGATGATGTACATAACTAATTTTGGTTCAGCTCAAACATAAATAAAAATAGTATGAGAGTGATGTGATGATCGAATAAATTAATTAAATGTTTAAAATAAGTAAAAATATAGAAAATTGGTGGCTGATGATGATAGATAGATATTCCCATACCGTTTCAGTATTTGCTAGGCTGTAATTTACATCCTGTATATCAACTTTTATATTTTGTTTTGTAATGTGTATAACAACATTTATTTAATTTAACAGTTATAATGCAAATGAACATAATAATAAACCTAATAAATAAAAATAAAATGTACACGCTCTTGGCCGGTTTCTTAACTCTACCAACAATGTGTTCCGCTGTAGAGAAGATGCAGCCAGAAGCTCTATAACACACATCTTTTAAACAAAACAAAATATACAAAGTACAACTACAAAATAAATACAACATTGAATTACATAATGCAACAGCATTCGAGACCGGTACAGTGATAGTGATTAATTATAAAAACATACTAATCATTAACGATCAAAACAATGCTTATGCCAGAGATACTTACCCCAAAAGAGAATGAAAGATAAGGAAAAATAGTGAAATTCATATTATCGATTTGTTACTGTGACTTTGATCCCAAAGAATATGAGGCGAAAAATTATTAGCCGAAAGAAAGCAAGTATAAATCATTAGGTATTATCATAAATAAATATTCAGTGGCGTTCGTATTAAATTTCATCCCGCAGTGTGGTGGTTGGCTGGCTTCCAACGTCCGCGATTGCATGAAAACCGAATATAAGATTATTTTGATGCTAGATACGACTTTGCCATGACCAAAGGCCACGGCGGTGGTCTAATAGTAAGTGGAACGGTGATCGAGGAGGCGGTTTTCAAAGGAATTTATGTACGGTTGTATTTGTCATTATCACTAGTTTGCCGCTGAAGGAAAACATCGTATTGAAACTTGACAAAGCATTTTAATTATGTCCTTTGTTCAATAAATTTATAATAAGTCTGAACAACAACTGATCAACTTTTAACTATGGAGCCAACAACAAAATATCAGCAGAACCCTTATTGTGCTCATTAAAAACATCGATGTTCAATCCTCATCCAATTTTAGTTCTAATCACATTGCAATCCAGTTACAATTCTCTTCAACTCGGCTTTGACATAACGCAGTGTGAGGCTGCCATCCACGCCACAAGGTCGTTCGTGACGACTCAGGGAAACGAATGTTCCATAGTTCTCAAACTCGTCGTCAAAAATGCATTCGATAGCGTCGAAAAGGACATTATTTTAGCGAAGGCAAGAGACCGAATCCCGGCGGTGTACCCATTCCTCTATCAATGTTACTCTTCCCCCAGCAATTTACTTCATGAGGAGCATCCGATAAGTTCTAGGGTTGGGGCACAACAGGGTGACCCGCTAGGGCCATTGATATGCAGCTTAGCAATACAAAAAATCATCGCAGGCTTGGAGTCTCCTTTACACGTTTTATATCTAGACGATGGTACAATTGCGGGTTGCCCTGACTTACTTACTATGTGATTGGCAGCTGAAACGTCAGAGCAATCTGTCAAACGGCTGTCAAATGATAAGCGCGATACCGAAAGTGTAAAAATTGAGCTTCGCACGTGGTCCAATCACGTTTCAGGGAAGATTTATTCAGCGCTATCTCCGGCCCTGTTCTATACATTTCATTCGAGTACCTTACTAGCTTTGTATGGAAGTGCAGATTTTTTTTCGAGCTCATAAAGTTCCTTCGAAATGTTGTTTCCAAAAAATGTTTTTTTTTAATCATAATCGATAGTACCTGCTGCAGTGCTGCTAAAGGCAAATCACCTTCGCTTTTGCACAACCATAAACATTTTCGGTGTATTTTTGTAGAATCCAAAAAGCAAAGCCCTCTTCCAGCGCAACTACATCTCTGAAACTGACTATGCAAAATTTGGTCCGATGTTTTCTCCACGACCAAATGTACTATCCATTTTCTATCCATTAAGGATCCTTGATTCTTCCTCCAATTGTTTGTTCTACTTGGCTCGGTAGCTCACAGTTTTTAAGTGAAACTTTTTACTTTGTTTCATTGGTAAACTTTGACACTATCATGATACAGGAAAAATGGTTTTTTAGCTGTTTTCATTGTTCTAGTAATAAAGCGTATAATAACATGGGAAAAGAAATAAGCAACACTATAGTTCAACTCCGTTACGACACTTAATTTACTGTAAAGTAATATTAATTGACACCAACATGATATAAACTCATTATTATTTATATTCAAGTGTAAGAGAAACGTTGCAAATTTTGTCACGAGCGGTTGTCTTTCGCGTTGTGTTCACTTTTGAGCTTGACGCGAGGCTCCGCAATCTGTTCTCAGCTGTATTTTTGGTCAAAAACAATCTTAAATATTTGGATAGATTCGACTACAATACTACTTGATACTGGCAGAAATGCAGTGCTAACGCACAAGCAAGAGACCATTGTAATAAAACCAGCCAAGTACGAGTCGGGCTACTCGCGCATCGAGTGTTCCACACCACACAGCATAGGGGAGAAACTGAGAAAAAAGTTCGGTTTTCTCCGGGACCTTTAACGCGAGGCCGACTCAAATTTCTCTGGATTTTATTTTTGTTGTTATACTGTAGAGTTTGTTCTATAATCGTTTCAAGTTTGATGCTTATAGAGCGAGAAGAAAAAACAACAGAAGACAAATCCGCCGTAATATAACGCATATTCTGTGAAAATTGCAATTGTCTAGCTATTACGGTTCAAAAGTTACAGCCCTAAATAGGTAGGTATAAATAAAATATTCAGGTGTAATATTCCTCTAGAGATTTGTCATTATAAATTTTGTATTCGGAATAATTTTACTAGCAATGTCCTATGTCCAGGGAGACCTCGATGTATCTTTTATTTAATAGACTGCATACACACTTTCTCGTGATGTTTCACTAAATGGTACCAATCGTGCATACGTTTTTGAAACTCGTTAGTAGGTATGGTTATGCTCGAACTGCCGGCGCCGCTCTCCCTAAGGAAGGTTAAAATTGTTGCATGACTAATACAAGCCAGAGTGATCAAGAATCTTTAGTCTCAACTATTTCTTATATTGAACTAAGATTATTGGATATCGGCCACCAATACCATTTTATGGGTTTTGGTGTCGAAACTCTTGGGCCGTGGGGACCTAATGCGCAGGCGCTTTTTAAAGACCTGTCAAAGCGACTGATAGACTCGACAGGGGACCCAAGAGCTGGCACTTTCCTCGCTCAACGGATCAGCATAGCCATTCAGCGAGGAAATGCGGCCAGCGTTCTGGGTACCTTCCCACAAGGACCGAACCTGCACCACATCCTAGGTTAGTTTAGTTTTAAGTCTCTTTATTTATAATTTTATTTAATGTTACTATTTTATGGATCTTTCGAATAAACAATTAATACACTAAGATTCATAAAGTCAATAATTCTGACGAATTGACACTATAAAACTCAAGCAACTAAAATCAGGTCGCCAATAAATTCCTCTTAGAACCGCAATGATAACTTAAACCAGTGCAAGTTACGTTCATCCATAACTTGCTTAGTTCAGCTTTAACCCGAGATCCTCACATTACGACCCATAAAGAGGCGCCACCTGTGTTTCCACAATTTATTGCCGTTGACGTGAGAATAAGGCTCGCTGTTCAAGCCACTACATTGTCTTACAGATGTTTTAGTCATGTTACGAGTATTGTTAAAATCTCATGCGGGACTTTGTATTTTAATGAATGTATAAGTGACAGGTATTTTTAATATTGTACCACTCGAAAAACAATTGGACAGATTTTGATAATTATCGTCTGGGAAGGTTTGGATATTCATATAATAAAATAGCACAATCGGAATAACGTTTTTGCAATCGGCTATCTAAGGCGCGGTTTATACAACGTGTTAATGAATTAACGCAAAACTAGAAGGTAGTTTGTTTAGAATCGAGAGCAGAATCGTATTTTTATTGTTTTAACATAGTTTTTTTTTATAATAATAAATAATTGGTTTATAAAACTTAAAATTTACTGATCCCGATGTCAACCCACCCCACGGGCATACTCACCCTACTTAATATCAAAACAAGATTATTAAAATGTATTCGAGTATGTTGTATGTTGTTGTATGTTTATGAGTATGTTAGCGCTTTCATTCATTGCTGAAATGATAACAAATCATTTTTGCCTCAAAACTTAAAATGCGAATAACTTTAAATTATAACTATCAAAATAATGAAATTATTGTTTCATTCGAATTATTTTGTTATAAATCAGTTGGGGTGTATGAGGTTTTGCGCTTATTCATTAACACGTTGTATAGAAGTGACGTGGCGCGGACGTGGCGCAGGCGGGGTGCGGCAATATAAACCGCGCGTAAATCCAAACGATGCTATGCTATGTACTATAAGATTTATATTGCCGCACCTCGTCCGCGCCACGTCCGCACCACGTCACTTCTATGTAAACCACGCCTAAGGTTCGTGACAGGCTTTAGAGTGGCAACTGGCAACTCTATTTTTAGGATCGTCACGGAACGATATTTCCTCTTACATACTGGGTGTTTTTTTTTTTCGTTCCGATACTGTCAGGGGTGTTCAGACCATGAAACTGAACAATTTTTACTATGGAACCAGACCAAAACAGAATTCGTAAAAAAAATCAACTGTCTCACATTGGAGTCCAGTAGGCATTGCAGTTTTGTATGTAACATCTGTTTTTTTTTTCGATTTCAGTTTTATTTCCATAGTAAAAGTTGTTTACCCACCACCCTTGAAAGATTCAAAACAGTAAAAAAAATATATGTTTTTTTTCCCAAAACTAAGCAAGTAGAAAACTTGCAGCGCGATCTTAGTCAAATAAAATTTTTCTTTGTAACACTGCGCCGAATTCTTAGTTGATATTTCCTCTACCCCAAGGTTGTCTGGAAGAAATTGCTTTTTAGCGATAAGATCGCCTTATTTGTACCATAATCATTGTTGTATCCTGCTTTGTACTGTATTTATGTGTTTGGTGTAAATAAAGTATATTTCATTCATTCATTCATTCATTCTTCTTCTTATCGTGTGGGCAGAGTGCTTCTTCTTATCGTGTGTGAAAAAAACTCTGACACCACTAACAGAGATAGTACCCGGGACCAACGGCTTAACGTGCCATCCGAAGCACGGAATCATTTTTCTTTTCAGACAATCAGGTGATTCAGCCTGCAATGTCCTAACCAACTGGGGAAAAACGCACAAAGTGATATTTCACTAGGTGTCCCCCGTGGGAATCGAACCCACGACCTCCGTGTCGAGAGCCAATGCTCTTAACCATTAGACCACAGAGGCAGTTCATTCATTAATACAATGTGATTTATATTTACTTCGTAAAGTGGTACGTTTAACAGCGCGCCTGCGTACAAGTTAATTATAATGAGACGTCTGTTAATCGCACCCTGTGACGCTTTGTCTGAACTGACAGAACAATGTGAGGGTCCCATTCCCGGCCCTTTTGTACGGCTCATTTCGACCCACTAATTTATCTCTCCTCTCGCGTTCAGCAGTTTTCAAAGAGTTTGTAATATTTCATAGCTCTTAGGTGTTTTGCCTTGGGTCTATTGCTAAGATATACGAGTCGTTTTAAATATTTAAAGGTAGGTCGTGTGAGCTCTGTTAGTGTGGTTTTAAGATTCATATTGGCATAGCAATTACGTCTTCTATTTAAGTTCTGACCAAGATTAAGGCAAAAACAGAACTAAAGAATCACGAGTTTCTAAATTGTCTCTGTAAATTCCGACCCGCATCAAAATTATTTTTAGTTTTCAGAATATCTCTGAGTATCCCCTCGAGTAATATAAGGTCTAACAAAACTAGCTGAAACTATTTTAAGGGGATGATCAGACCATCAAAATGAACAACTTTCTCCATGGGACCAATACCGAAATCGCGAAAAAAAATCAGCTGTTCCATACAAACATACTCGACCTAAATGTATGGGACAGCAGATTTTTTTTCGCAGCAGATGCAAGCAGGCATAAAAAAAATCGCGCAAAAGAAATCAGCTATTCCATATAAAACTGCAAACCTACTCGACACAAATCTCCACGGGACAAAAGATTTTTCTTTGCAATATTGATGTTAGTCTCATCGAGAGAGTTGTTCAGTTTGAGGTTCAAATCATACCCTTTTAAAACCTTCAGCCTATGAAGAACGACCCTCTACAGGGTGTAACAAAACACAGTTGTAATATACTTAGGTGGGTGCTTCAGACTATCAAACTTCGATCGCAACGAACGAATATCGAAATCGTAAAAACAAAATCAGCTGTTTCATACAAAACTGCAGCACCGACTCGACTCAAATATATTTCGAAGTTGACTCCATAGTTATAAAAGTTGTTCAGTTTGATGGTCCGAAACAACCCCTTTAGTATTACTAGGGTGTTTTGTTATACCCTGCAAGGTTCGCATTTTCACGTCTTTACACATGGATTGGATGGAATGAGAAACCATTACGATTAGAGATGAATGCAATGCAATACAATGTAACCGGAAGAAACAGTGAGCGCATCTTCATAGAATCGCCAGTCGGATTTCCACTGCTTTTTATTTAGCCCAGTCATTTTAGGGAGTTTTGTAAGGCGGGGTAGCGAATAATTATTAATTGGACTTTTAAACTGTAACCGGCACCATTTAGTGACAAAAAGACTATCCTAAAACAAATTAAAAAAAAATTCGCTACGCAACATAGAAATCGAAATTGTGTGTCCCAAAAGGCTTTTTATAATAATATTAATACCAATCCACTCATTTGACTTAGATTTAACAATATAAATTATTTTTCAGCAATAAAATAAGCATAGAAATTTAAAAAATTAGGTACAAGATATTAGAAAACACGAACGTATTTTTCAAATCCTTGTACTTAGGTAGATAAAAATATTTACATCATGTTTGAAGTATGTATAATGGTAAAGCCTTAATAATGTGTAAAAAAAAATTTACCACTTTTTTTAGAACGGGATAAAAGCTAAATTTTAAAATTGGAACTGTAGCTGACGAGATTTTTTTTAAATTTTGGTACATTTCTAGGCTTAAATTGGTTCTTCAATATTATACCGAATAAAAATAACAATTATTAATTAGCCCCGGCTCAAACCGTAAAATGACTAAGCTAATTCAGGTAACCTTATAAATTCTTCGCAGACCAAACTGTGGCAACAATCCAGTAAGTAAATAATAAAATTTACATTCACTCTTTACTTTCTGCTTCTTTTCTTTTTTCAAGCCTGAAAAGCTAGTAAAGCTAACGTGGAAGAGAAAGCTAATTTCCCGTTGGGTGGAACATAGCACGTTTGCGGGTTGCTCTAATTAGGCTCCGGTAACACTGGCGCGTTAATTGAATCAAATTGCACCCGGCGTAAGGGTGGCCAGGTGTGGACGGAGCTTTAGGATGTTTGATTGGGTTGAAATTATAAGGGTTTTGATTACAGGAATGTGCTTTTTTTTTTTTTATTGTAACCAAAAATTAAGAATAAATTTGCATGGTGTTTGGACAAGGTAACCATACGCAAATACAGATTATCTTTCGGGGCGGTCAGAAAATTTGTTATAACTAACAATTACTATCGTTTTAAGTGTGCTATTTGAAGCAAGACGCACTTTTAGCGTCTAGTAAAGTTTTAAAAAAAAAGAAAACTTCGGTGGCGCAATTATGGGGGTCCGGTTTCGAATCCGCACGGACAACATGCCATGTACCAATGATTTTTCCTAACTTATGTAAGTAATCTAGTAGTACTGCTCTCAAACGGTGAAGGAAAACATCGTGAGGAAACCTGCTTACGCTAAAGAAGAAATTATGATGTGTATGTGATGTCTACCAATCCGCATTAGGCACGCGTGGTGGTCTAATGCCCATACACCCTCCCTGAGGGTAGGCCTGTGCCCTGCAGTGGGAAATTTATAGGCTGATGATGATGATGGTGAAGGTTTTAATATGCAATGACGTATCAACTATTGACTTTTGCACACAAAAACATTAAATGAGATAACTTTTTCCCTTATCCGCCTCATACAGTACCCATTGTTTAGAGATCTCTTGTGTGCGGAAAGAGGAAGATTGCAGTAGTGGTTAGGGCAGAGTCTCGGCGTGTACTGATTTATTTTGGCATTTGCCTCTTGTTATAAACATATCATTTCCCTATTGGTTGGTAAACCGCCGGTAAATGTACATGTGGTTATCCTCACATGTTGGAAGAAACAGGGTGATTAAAACGGCTAGAACATGGTTTAAAACCTATAGATGTTAAAGTAAGCTTTCACGGAGAACAATATTTTATTAAACCACAAGATTGTATACCTTCTTAATAACATGTTGACATTTTTTAAGGGGATGATCAGACCATCAAACTGAAGAACTTTCTCTATGATATCAACATCGAAATCCAGAAAAAAATCAGCTGTCCCATATATTTGGCTCGAGTAGGTTTGCAGTTTTGTATTTTCGCGATTTCTATGTTGGTGCCAACTAGAAAATTGTTCAGTTTGACGGTCTGATTATCCCCTTAGTAAGTGTCAGCATATTAAGAAGGGCCCTATAGTTGTAATGCTAGTTCAAGAAAATATATTTTAGTTTTGTCTACCACAATTTTATTATGTTAACAAAAAATTATAATTTACTTGTGAAATGTGTGTCATTTTTATTTTAAAGGGACATTTTTACTTTTTATTATTTACGAGCGTTAACCCGCGACTTTATCCGCACAAATTATTATTTATATACCAGATTAAGTTAGATCTTAAGCTATCAAACAAAAAAAGTTTCATCAAAATCGGTTCAGTAGTTTTTGTGTGATGCTCGTTCAAACAATCACACAAACACACAAACAAATAGACAGACATAAAATCCAAAAATTGATGCTATGGAATCAGGGATACCTTAAAACCATATAGTAACTTTTTTGTTGAACCAATTTTTTGTTCATGTCTTCAATGTACAGACAAACTTCCTGTTACAGTTTTATAATAGTTTAGATATAAATTTTATCATTCATTTACAATGTCCGGTACTTTTGCATGCCATATCTCGTCAACGCAATCTATCGAGTTGTTAGTAACTACTTGTTTTAATCCACTTTCAGAAAAGCACTCACAACAGTCATAATGCATTGGATGTGTCCTGAGTAATTTAAAAACTATGGCTACCCTAGCTAGCGTGATTCCAAGGTGCATTCCTTAAGACCACGATCGCGCCTGGCCACAACTGACGCTTCCTGAGCGCACGCCAATTTAAGGAATTTTGAATACCAGACAAATTTGAATGCACAATTCGAAAACTACAAGTTTTCGCACGAAACGAAACGGTTAGCGGTTTTAATTCAGTTCTGGTAGGAAATGTTCATTTCCTTTTAGCTTTGTTTTTTAGTTGGTTAGTTTCTTTTTGCGAAATTTTCAATGGTTTTGATTGCAAAGGTTTTAGTTATACTTTTAGCAGTGCTGCGAGAGATGAATTAGCTTCAATGCTTGGTTGGTTCAATTTTAATTGGGTGAAGATCTGTTGACGATAGATAGACAATGGACCTCCACAAAAATGACAGCATATCATCGGCGATTAAAGCAATTGTTTCGTGTTAATGTGCCTCTTGCAGTTTTATATAAACCTGATACCGAATTTACTCAGTGTATTTTGTTTTATCTATGCAAAGGTTTTCTACGTGAATTTCAAAAGACTTTCTCGCAACCCTTTGCATGTACAAACTTATCTACACTATTATAAAGCTGTAACAGAAGTGTGTCTGTACATTGAAGATATTAACAAAAAAAAAGTGACGATATGGTTTTTAGGTGTCCCTGATTCCATTTCACCAATTTTTGGATTTTTTGTCTGTCTGTTTGTTTGTGTGTTTGTTTGTTTGTTTGTTTGAACGAGTATCATGCAAAAACTACTGAACCGATTTTGATGAAACTTTTTTCGTTTGATAGCTTATGATCTGACTTAAAATCTGGTATATAATTTGTGCGGACGAAGTCGCGGGTTAACGCTCGTCACATATAAAAATATTTTTACAAACCCTACAAGGTGACGACGAGCAATCCGATCGGAGTAAAATAAAAATCAGCTGTTGCATACACTTGAGTCGAGTAGGAATTGCAGTTTAGTAATGAACGGCTGTTTTTTTGTTGCTCAGATCTGTTTGTTCCCATAGTAAAAGTTGTTTAGTTTGATGGGTAGACTCTTAGTTTCAAAAGGATTCTAATGATATTAATTTCACCTGTATAAATCGCAAAAAAAATTTTAATTAATTTCTTAGAATGATGCCTACGATCTACTATACAGGGTGTTAAATTAAATGGGACATTACTTAAAGGGGTGCTTCAGACCATCAAACTGAACAACTTTCTATATAAGAATCGCGACGAAAAAATCAGCTGTCCCATACATTTCAGTTGAATTAATGTTTGCAGTTTTGTATGGGACAGCGGTTTTTTTTCGCGATTTCAGTGTTGGTCCCACAGTAAAAGATGTTCAGTTTGATGGTCTGAAGAACCCCTTTAAGTAAGTGTTTCATTTATTTATTTTTTATATTTAATTAATATATATATTTTTAATAAACTTGACATACCCGAATTAAAGAGACCGCGTGACCTTTCGTCCTTGAGTCCGCTTGCCTTGGTGGGCGTAGCATAAGTCATTCACACATAAAACAACCTTTTCGAACTCATTGCATATTTAACTCCGGCAGGGTTCATCTTAATTCATCGTTAATTTAAACAAAGTGAGGTTTGTGGTGCTTTTTAAACTTTTTCACGAATTTACATTCTTTTTATGGGTCAGTTATTTTAACCTTTTTTAATTACCTGAATAACAAATTACATTACATAAATCATGCATGGTTAAATGAATACGTACATAATCACAACCGCATCCCTTTTTGAGGTACCGATATGCTAAATGAGGGTAAATAAATGACTCACGCTACACCTCGCCGTGTCCAAGCCGCGGCCACGCTACGGACAACGCTCGGAAACAACTCGGTCCCACAACGGCTCTGCCTCGGCTCGGCCAGGGTCCGTTGCATGAATATAGTGCCGCCGAGCTGCGCCCGTGCAGTAGTAGATGTACTGACGTCAGTGTAGTGACTACCTTTAGACTACTTTTAGTAGATTTGGGGCTTAGAGAACAATGTTTCTATGTAGTAAGACAGAAGCACGTCATGATTTTTTTCTGGCTTGCTAGGCCCTCTGGTCATTGTCTATGTATGTATGTATGAAAATGTATGACATCAGAAAACTGGCATAGGTATGGTCTATCATTCAATACGCTGTCATTTGGTACGAAAACTCATCCTTTCCCTGCCGTCCGTAAAATTTCATTTCCCATCTCCTTTTAACATGAAGTTGAAAGGAATGAAATCATTCCAGTGGAAGATCGAATTAATTTGATAAAAGCCACTTTGATGTCTCATCTCTTCCCATTTAGGTACTTTCATGTTATTTTTATATTTTAAAGATCGCAAATTAATATTTCCGAAGACTTTTAATTAATAACGTTTGTAACGTTTAATTTTGTGACACCATTTCTTGTTGATTTTTTTGACATTGGACATTGAGTAGGTAATCGTTCTATAAATAAATTACTGAAGTACAGCTTAAAGTAGTAAATAGTTTTACCAGCTTAGTGGAACAAGGTAGCAAATCGATAAAAATCACAAAAACTCGAATAGCTTTAAAACCGTAATTTTTTTATGATTCTGTATATAACCACAAAAGGTTGATAATGATGTCTCCTACCCCAAATTTTCCTTTGGATCACCTTAACTCGAAAACCCTGGATAACAACTTGACCCACTTACATGAAAACTTATAAACTCACAGCGGTTATCCCTTTCGGGTTGGACAGAAACTCTGCTAACAAAACATATAGGTAAAGTATTTCCGTGACTGACTTACACAATGACATTGTACTGACAGACAAAGCACAGCTTAAACATCTAAAGATAGAAACAGCAATCGATTGTCAAAGAGTTGTGACTGGTCCAAGGCAAGCCTACGTTACTCAGCTATTAGGTACCGAGATAAGCATCAACAGTTTGTTGCATCGTAAGCGATGCGCTTCCTTGATATCTGCCACTCTCGCTAGACGGCAACGTCGATAAATGCCTTGTACGAAGTAATTGTAATAAAAACGCTGAGTCAAGCTTCATTGCTGAACACTTTTGCGCGTACCGTCTAGCAGTAGGTTATAAATGCGTGGAAATGTATCGTTTTCTAAGGAATTGATGTATCTGCTACGTAAAAACTATTTAGTAATCTGTGCCCAAGGGTTCTTAAGCCAAAAACATATGGTTGTCAATTAGAATTGAAGATGACTAGAAAATGCGCGATCTAATGATTCAATTGACTCACTCTCGTTTGCATCGTCAAGTTCTTTTAGGTCAAGTAGCGCATGCCAAGAGGAATGTCGGGAGACCACATCTTCGCTTCAAGGACTACGTAAAACGAGACATATCCACATTCTCAATCGACACCAGCGGCTGGGAGGATCTCGCTAAGAACCACGAGTTGTGGAGGAAACATTTAGCGGAGGGAAGAGCTGTTCACGACAGGGCCTCGATTGCTTCCTTGGCTGAAAAGCGGGAAAAGAGGCATAATGATAATGATGATGATGATGAATAACTCTGATCGTATTTTGAACAACAAATTCCTTATTTGTTTTCAAGAAACATTTGCTTATATTTTTCAAACGTAACATCAATTACTCTGTAACATGAAACGAGAAAACTTCGTCGCTGTGCCTCCAATTACTGAACTTTAAGCTCTGAATATCTTTGTAATGGCTGATATTAAACAAAAACCAAGCGTTTCAGTGCTTGCCACAGAATATGCAAAACTTTACAAATATAAAAACCTATATTTTTGACGAGTGATGAGTTTTGACTGTATTGTAATGAAAAATCTATATTTTCCTGGATAGACAGGCAAAGGAAGAACAAAACACAGTTATCTCATTATCATCATCTTAGCCGATGGACGTCCACTGCTGGACATAGGCCTCCCCCAAGGATCGCCATAACGACCGGACCTGCGCTGCCCTCATCCAACGGGTTCCCGCCGCCTTCACAAGGTCGTCGGTCCACCGTGTGGGGGGGCTACCCACGCTGCGCTTTCCGGTACGCGGTCGCCACTCGAGAACTTTTCGGCCCCATCGGCCATCGGTTCTGCGAGCAATGTGCCCCGCCCACTGCCACTTTAATTCAGCAATTCTTTGGGCTATGTCCGTTACTCTGGTTCTTCTGCGGATCTCTTCATTTCTGATTCGATCTCGCAGGGAAACTCCGAGCATAGCCCTCTCCATTGCCCTTTGGGTGACTTTCAGCCTTTTTATGAGGCCTTGAGTGAACGACCAGGTCTCTGTTCCATATGTCATCACTGGCAACACACACTGATCAAAGACTTTCGTTTTAAGACACTGGGATATTTGGGACGTGAAGATACTACTATAGAGTTGGATTCGACGGTTGACCTCTTTCTCGAAGTTGGACCTATCTTACTGAATAGTTTGTCCCAGGTTAACATAATTGTCAACAACTTCAAGCGCAGAGTTATCTATATAGTTAGATCTTAGAAAATATAGCTAGGGACCAGCCTTGCGGTAGCATTTCTCCTTTGCCACGTTACAAGATCTATTGATCAATCACGAGACAGTCTATAATTGCGGAACAATAACTTCAAACTAGTCGCATTTAAGGTTCAATTTGTAACAATAAAAAGAAGAGTATGTATGCTAAAGTACAGGTGACTTCGTGGATAGAATTCGTTTTCATTATTATTATTATATAGTAACTCGCTGTTGTTTTATTCGTCTGCTATGCTAAAATGAATCCTATTCACGAAGGCACCTCTAGTTCAGCATACGTACTCTATGGTAACTTAGTAACTCTAATATTTATGGAAATTCCTTAGATAATGGGGAAACAATTTTCGGCAGTCACCGCTCTGCCACATTTACAAGTTTAATTTTGTATTCATAATACTTTGCTGTTCTTTAAGCTAACGGAAATTTTTGAAACGATTTGAGATTCTGGGGTCTTTTAGATTCATATATTCAGAATTCTGATTACGTAGTACTTTCGTTTTATTTTGTAAGCAATTTGAAGATTAAATGCTTTGGTTATTAGTTTTTTTTTGCAATTTTAACGCTGTTTTTTTTTCTCTTTAAGGCGGTTGCAGAGGGGTCAATTTTATACAAAACTTTGACGCACAATACGCGTAGACGGTATTAATATAAGTAAATTTGTATATATGGAAAAATAGTTTGGAAAATCTAGATGCCGCATAACAAATAATATTTGCAATTTATAAAATAATTACGAAGATATAAAGCTTTGAAATTTTTCATACAAAATTTTAAAATCTTTATATCTTCGTAATTATATTATAAATTGCAAATGTTATTTGTTACGCGGCAACTAGATTTTTTAAACTATTTTTCCATATAGAAAATATGACTTTTTTAAATTCCGTCTACGCGTATTGTGCGTCAAACTTTTGTATGGACTGAAACCACCTTAAGATGTTTTTTAGAGACTTTTGACTTCAGAAGTGACTTATTTGAAGAAAACAATATTATTATGCTCAATTCTATGATCTTTTTAATTCCATTAAATAAGTATCATAATCATCATCCCATCCTAATTTACTGTTAACACGTTCCGGGACAGTGAACGAGACACAATAGAACTTTTATTGTTATCACGGCTATAGGCGGTCACTGTCCTGGAACGTGTTAAATATAGGCTTCTCCCAAGGTGTACGACTAAATAAATATAGCTACAAGCTCAAAAACCAGGGACCGTACCGTTATCGAGCAAAAAACGGCAAAAAATCACGTTTGTTGTATGGGACACTTAAATATTTATTTTATTCTGTTTTTAGAATTTGTTGTTATAGCGGCAACAGAAAACATGATTTGTGAAAATTTCAACTGTCTAGCTATCACGGTTTATAGACAGTGGAGTCTTAGTAATAGGGTCCCGTTTTTTTACCCTTTGGGTACGGAACCCTAAAACGATCAGTTTTTGGCTATTTCAAAAAGTTTAACTTCTGCACTGAACACATGGCATGTCGTCCGTGCGGATCCAAACCCAAACCCTCATTATTGAGTGTCCATACCTCTCCGCAAGGTGACATTCTTATGAAAACGCGCAATATATTGAGAAACTTCTATAAGCTACAATATGCTATGGAAAACCAATAAAAAGGGCTCCAACCAAAACCTTGCCTTAGAGACTTCACAGAATATAAAAATCGGTTGGCTTATTTTAAATTTCAAATTTGGCATGCCTGTAATAGAAGGTTCGAAGGGGCATTAAGCGGCTAAGCTCGGGAAACGGCGCCTACCGGTCATTTTGTATGGAAATGAATGCCGCCCGAACGTCGCCGGATTATAGCTTTCATTGAAAAACGCAAGGATTTCGCTTACAATGTAGCCTGAATGTAGGTTACTTTGATTGTGAAACTTCGAAGTATATTTTTTACCGACTTCAACAAAAGGAAGATGTTATAAATTCGTCTATTTTTAGGGTTATGTACCTCAAAAGGAAAAAAACACAACCTTTTGTCTGCCTTTATACAGGTTGTTACATAATTAAAAATAATTTTTTAAAACTTTTAAGAGGGTTGTTTAGACCATCAAACTGAACAACTTTCATTATGGGACCAACATCAAAATCGCGATAAAAAAAATCATGGGACATTTAGCTCGAGTAGATTTGTTGTTTAGTATTCACCTCCGATTTTTTTTCGCGATTTCTATATTGGTTCCATAGTGAAAGTTGCTCAGTTTGATGGATTAAACCACCCCTTTCAATGTTTATTTGTTTATTTGTAACACCCAAAACCCTCAAGAAAATGGTGCATTTGGTTGAACGGTGTGGAGTATTATGAAACTGATGAGCTTGCTAGCCTTAAAAAGTAGACGAGATTATCTTCCTAATTATACAAAAAAATATTATGTATAAATGTTTGTATGTATAATTATTGTATCCTATATCGTTGTCTAGTCATCATGATCCAAGTCCGGCCGGGCTAGATTTTGGTACTTTAACACTCAGTTGCAGAAACGCTCATTAGAGTTAATCCTCCATTAAATCTCTTGCTAGCTTTAACTACGTCAACAAGACACAAAGTGACAGCAAGAGATTTAATGGAGGATTAACCTTAATGAGCGTTTCTGCAACTGCAACGGTTAATGTCAAAATAATCACTTTTGGTGATTTTGTTATTTGCCTACTAAATGTATGGGAATTTAATTTTGCGTTTTCTGAGCATTCTAATATCTCGATCTCGATTAGTCGGTCGAATATAAAATTTGTTTGTCTGTATGTATGTGATAATTTCTGGAACTATTGAACTGATATCACTGGTTTGTAATCACTTGATAAATTTTGACTGTTTTCAGGTAAAGTCGAAAAGCGAGAAAAAATTGTAGACCTCGAAAGAAGGGAAAGAGAAAATCGATCGGTTGATCACCTTTGAAGGTCCAAAATTGTTCTCGTTTTCATATTTCTTTTTCCTTCACCATTAGAATGATATGATATCCGTGTTATCCGTCATGAACATAGACTAAAAAACGGCCAAGTGTGTGTCGGCAAGATTCTAAGGCGGTACGAAGTTCGCCGCGGTCATCTAGTGTTTCATTAAACCTGATACCAGATGCGGAGAATAGATTTGTCAAAACATAAACTCACGACCATTATTGCTTTCGGAGTGATCAGGAACTTTACTTCATCTACAAACTATCTTTTTATTAAAAGTGTATCTTTGTATCTTTGATTTCCAAGAACGCGGAAGAAACTCATAATCTATCTAAACTATTATAAAACTGTAGCAGAACGTTTGTCTGTACATTGAAGATATTAACAAAAAAAAAATTACGATATGGTTTTTAGGTGTCCCTGATTCCATTTCACCAATTTTTGGATTTTTTGTCTGTCTGTTTGTTTGTGTGTTTGTTTGTTTGTTTATTTGTTTGTTTGTTTGTTTGTTTGAACGAGTATCACGCAAGAACTACTGAACCGATTTTGATGAAACTTTTTTTGTTTGATAGCTTATGATCTGACTTAAAATCTGGTATATAATTTATCTCGCTACGTTGACGGGAGCCGAAGATATAAACATATAACCGCAAGTGCAACCAATGTACGGTACCATTTCAATTTCAACTAAGTAACACTAATTAAAATTAAAAGACTTGTAATAAAGTAAGATAATTCTGAAGACTGTTTGATTTATAAATAACGAAAATAACAATAAATTACAAAATAAATACCAATAATTATAAATTTTATCATTGTCCAGTGCTGATGACTGCACCGGTATAACATTGTTTTTCTTTTTGGCTATAAAATCTTTCAAACTCCATGGAGAAAACCTTTGCATAACAAAAAAAACCTTAGTACTGGCCACAAGAAAACAAGATTCGAATTACAAATTTCTCGACATTTTGTAGAATTACAGTGCAAACAAAGCAAGAGTAATTATTTAAAAAAAAACTGCACGCCAATTTCAAACAAAGAGCATAATAATCATGATTTCAAATCAGCAGCCCAAAGGTGTCTAAAACTCGATTTTTAATTCGGAATGTTTTTATTTACGGTGTAATCACACAGTTACGCAAGACTGTATAATAGCTAATATTTTAAAGACAAGTAAGGAACTATTTTGAAATACCGTAAATTATTACTAAAATACAAACGAACAACTCTAACAAATTAATAAGGGTCGGTTTTTTTTGCCGCCGATGCGATGTGCCGCCGTGCATTTTGCGCATTTTTCTACGGCGCTCCATACAAAACGAAGCATAGTTTGAACATTTAGTAATTAAAGTAAAAAATGAATGGTTTTAAAACAATCTAGAAACCAATATCTGTGATTTCCTTTTAAATGTTTAGTTCTACCATTTGGGCTCTCTCTGAGGAACCTGCCGCAGCCCTACGGACTGTCGCTTGATATGAGCTTTACATAAATTAATGTAACATTCGGCAATAGCCGACTGCGTCCTTCCGGACGAAATTATTCGCTGGAATCCAGGCGCATACGTGCGCCTCAGCCGTTGTTTCAAATGCACGCAAATTGACAGCGAGTGCTGACCAGGCGACGTTGCAGTGGAATGCGGCCGTCACCGATTTCGCGCGCATCTGACCGGATTGCAAGATGTATATGGTCCTTCTTATATGCAGACAGTTTTTTAAGGGTATGATCAGACCATCATACTGAACAACTTTCTGTATGGGACCAAAGTCAAAATCACGAAAAAAAATCAACTGTTCCATACAAAATTGCAATCCTACTCTACAAAAATGTATGGGGCAGAAGATTTTTTTTCGCGATATCGATGACAGACCCATAGAGAAAGCTGTTTGATGGTCTGATCATCCTCTTAAAAAAGTGTCAGCATATTAAGTTAAATATATAAAAAATAAAGTAATATATATATAATGCGCCCCGACGCGTTCCGTTCAGTGATAATCATTCTTAAAAAATAATGTTGTATCTGCCAGTACACTTGATTGTTTTCAATAATGAAAAATGCCATCACGAAGAAGAACTAAAAATCTCACTAACATTATAAACGTGAAAGTTTGTGACGATGTTTGTAAAGTTGTAATGTTGTATGTTTGTGGCGCAATCACGCATAAACGGCTGAATGGATTTTGATGAAATTTGGCACGCAGATAGAATGTGTTCTGGATTAAGATATAGGATACTTTTTATCCTAGCAATGGGTTCCTGTGGGATAAATTACAATATTTTATGCTATGCTCACTAGCGCCAATTTGACGCTGACAGATGCATTTGTGTAGATTGCAGTGATAAAAATAGTATTTACTTTTTTCAACAGTTTTGACAAAAGCTGTGTAGTATATTTGGTATATGGTTAGATTTTCGTGCATGAGGTGGAGGTTCGATTTTTTTAAATACATTCAGCGACTATATCCATTTTTCACCGGATTAGACAGAAGCAGTTAGGCTTGATATGTTAAGGGCCTGACCTTCAATCATAATAATATCTTGAGATCATATCAGATCTAATATTAGCGCAGGATGTTTTATTTTGGCTTTTTTCTAATTTTAATCCTACCATCCTACCAGGTATCTCACTAATATTAATATTATGTTTGTGGTTCTATCATCAACACGTCTCAGAAATTCGGTTTTAAAGATTTGATTGTATAGGTACTGGGCGAATTGGAAAAATAATCTTCTTCTTATCGTGTTGACTTCAAATTCTGAACAAAGTCGCTAAATAGTAGCTTGCCAGAATCGGGCAACCGATACTGCACCGTCGCTAGCAGTCATGAGCTCCTCCTGCGTGCAGATGTTAGGGCACGCTGGGCACGATGTGAGATGGGCCATCGTTTGTGGAGTTCCACACAAACAAGTCACATTTTGCGCATCCGAGTATCCCCACCTGACCATGTTGTCCTTACTGCGACCGACCTGGGTTCGAAGTCGGTTTAAAGACTTCCAGGTCGCCCAAGGCAAGTCATGTCTAGGTGTGAGGCTCTCAGACGGCGACACAAATGGAGTTGGGAGGGACACTTTTTGTCGCCATAGAGTACACCTTGCTTGCGCTGGGCCAGTATTCAGGGGGTCGACACACTTCATAAAGCTGTGTCGGCTTGGCAGCCTTTGCAGCGCAGGAATAAAGCCATGCATGGGATGTCGTGTGTCGTCCACCATTTGGGCTCTCTCTGAGGAACCTGCCACAGCCCTACTTACATCTGGGGGCGCTATGCCAGCCAGTGGGTAAAGCCACTGTACTGGAGTCGGTTTCAAGCATCCAGTTATAATCCGACACGTTTTGTTTTGTACCGGTATCCACCAGCTTGGCGTGGGCAGATCGGCCCCACACCGGGCAAGCGTATTCTCCAGCGGAGAACGCGAGAAAAATAATAAAACAAATAAATAAATAACGCTCACAGGCACAAACATTATTTTAATTATCCCAAGCAAGCATGATAGGCTTTTTATTGTGGAAACCATACAACAACGGCATAAACATATAACATCCAAGACCGAACCGGGACTCGAACCCAGGACTCTGGTTTGGCAGTCTGGCGTGGTAACCATTACACCAACCGGGTCGGCAAATACTAAAAATCCTCTTTCTTTTAACCTTTTCTAAAGTTAGTGTTCATAATTTTATCGTAGTATTGTTTTCATCTTAATAGATGGCGTTGTGTGTTTTTTTGAAGCAAGTACCATACTCAATTCACGCTCAAGACATCTCAGATATTCGGTCTTACAGATTTGATTGTATAGTTACTTACCGGCTGAATTAGAAAAATAATTAAATAAATAAATAACGCTTACAGGAACATTGTTATGATTCCAAGCAAGCACTATAGGCTTTTTATTATAGAAACCATACAACAACGGCACAAACATTTATAACATCCATGACCGAACCGGGTTTCGAACCCAGGACCCTGGTTTGGCAGTCCGGCGAGGTAACCATTACACCAACCGGGTCGTCAAATATTAAAAATCAAGTGTTCAAAAATTTAATCGTAGTATTGTTTTCATCTTAATAGATGGCGTTGGGAGTTTTTTAAAAGCAAGTGTGCTACAATTATTAATTCAAAAACCTAGCTATAGCAGGAGCTTACAAATTTAGTTGATTATATTATCGTTGTAATACATCGTTGTAAGTATATTGATTGTTTGAGTCCAATCTGAGCCAATGCTACGGAATGATAACCTTATTTTACAGAAAGGACGAATTTAGTTGCAGTAATTCTTGCCAAATTTTTGTTTTGTTTGATTTTCGGTCTCAATTATGATTTTTTGAGGGCTTGTGCAACTTAACTATAGAACATCATTCTACCACAACATATAAAAAGGTACCTACGTATCTAAAAGGTCCTTATAATATAACACCACAGGTCGGTAATGTAGCTACTTACATAATTGAAAATCTTTTTTAGCAAATTGACCATTAGCTTCCTAGAATATTATCGTTTTAGCTCTTGCCTTCACCATTTTACAGTAGCCCGCGTGGTAGAGTATACTCTAACGTTTATGCGTGAGTGGAGGTCTGTGACCCGCAGTGGGTCGTAAGATGATTATTATGCTGCTCGACATAAATAAAAAACTAATAAACGACGAACAGTAGAAAAATTAAAGTGATGGATCCAGTGAATGACTTTTAAATCTGATACCTACAGAATTACTTGGGGTACTATCTGATTTTGATTTAGCTTAAGTTCATGACTTTCTTATCTTATTATGGGAAATGGCAAGCCAGCAACACTTCGACCCAATGGTATCTTTTGTATTGAACCCTACATATTATTTTCTTCATCCTTGAAAAACTTGGAAAATGAGGGAGGCAATAGCGTTCAGGGTAAAAAACCTGTAATGAATAACCATCTCTCAGGAGTCACATACGTTTACCCACCAAGACATCGCAGTCACACAGTACAAATGTTCCATGGTTTCCTCCTCCTCTCCACACGCTCGGCAACCGGGATCTAGAGTGAGCTTTATCGTGCCTGTTGCGTAGTGCCCGGTGAGGGCTCCGACGATGGCACGAGCTTTACTCCTGCTGTTGTTCAGTATGAACTGTGGGATTCGTGGTGTTATATTGCTGTTATACTCTGACACCAATGCTTTGCCCACACGATAATAAGAAGATTGCTGATGAATTTCCTGCAGTGTTGCAGACCCGAGAGGCCAGAGCATTCTAGCCTGTGTCTTTTATCAGCCCATTCCTTAATCGCCATTCTAATGTTACATGCCAGGATTCCTAGACTTGGTTCGGATCATGACCTTCATGACCTTAGACGAGACATTAGACAAAATTACATGTCTACGCAGACGAAGTCGCGGGCAAAAGCTAGTACTATTATAAAACTGTAACAGAAGTATGTCTGTACATTGAAGATATTAACAAACAAAAAGTTGCGATATGGTTTTTAGGTGTCCCTGATTCCATATCAGCAATTTTTGGATTTTTTGTCTGTCTGTCTGTTTGTTTGTGTGTTTTTGTTTGAACGAGCATCACGCAAAAACTACTGAACCGATTTTGATGAAACTTTTTTTGTTTGATACCTAATGATCTGACTTAAAATTTGGTATATTATTTGTGCGAACAAATTAGCGGGTTAAAGCTCGTAATGTTTAATTTTAGTGGAAACGCATATTTTTAAAATACATGAAGCTGCATGAGAATGTAACGTTATATAAAACAGTGTACAATAATAATAGCCGAAAGCCTTTTGTGAAGTAAAACAGAGGGAGAAACAATGAACTCATTTCGTTAAAACACATGAAGGCCCCGACAAAGGGCTAATGACAACACCGCAGATAAATACCCTTTACTATAGTATTTTAGGGACAGTGGTACACTGAGAGAAACATTAGGGGCCTATTTCGAAAAATAATTGAAGTGAAATGGGCGTGTGATAGCTTATATTACTGCCTGATGCGAGAGAAAGAGATGGGGCGGCGCGCTCGTAAAACAAACTTTATTTAATTGTAATTGTACTATTTATGTAAGTTCAATTCGTGAAAGTGTTTCTATTATTCACCGCTCAGCAGTTCCAAGCGTTTATCGATAAAGACGGAGGCTACTTTGGCTTGTTTTCTATTGAGATAATGTGTCTTATTCGTGTTTTGGCTCTAATCAAAACTTCAATTATATATTCAATTTACACATATCCGCTAATCATACTTCTACTGTTAGTACTTCATGATATATGACGCTTTGAAGAATCCTATTTTTTTCTCATAGCCTCTTAATTCTTTACTTGCAACACATTTATTACTGACTAGCGGCATCGTGAACATTTTTTGCCTTCATATGGAGAGTGGTGCGTAACGAGTTTTAAGATCTTAATTGTCTCTGCCTCCCCCAATGGGATGCAGGCGTGAGTATATTATGTATGTATGTATGACTAGCAGCGCCCGCGACATCGTAGCGCAGACAACTGACAATCGGCAATGCAATTCACTAAGCGCAAACATCGTCACAACCTTAAATTCGTCGTTGAAATGTCGGCGAGCTTTCAATTTCACGTGTCAAAGTCATATAAAACCTCCGACGATCTGAAGGATGCGAGCTCGTCGACGTTTTTGACAGCGATGTGACGCTTAGTGAATTGCACTCCTGGAGTGCGATTTTTGAAACTCATTCGATGAGCTCAGCAGTTGAGAATGTCATAATTTCTATAGAGATATGCATCTTTCTACTTATGATTTGACTTTTAAAAATCATACTACAGAAGTGCGATTTTTGAAAGTCAAATCAGCAGTAGAAAGATGCGTATCTCCATACATTTCCAACTGCTGAGTTCGAAGTATGAGATTCAAAAATCGCACTCCTGGAGCGCTAATTTTGACAGACACATCCCAATTCGTATTTAAATAAAGCATAAATTCCTTAAGCTATTCGCATACAAATTAGAATGCATGAAATTAAAAAACAGAGTTCATAAACGTGTATCCGCCTATATATGTCTACTTTAATTGGGTCATCTATAATTTTATGTGTCAAAAATTAAAACTCTCACTGTGCCCCCAACCTGTACAAACTGCGACCCCAAACGTCCTAAATCACGAAGTAATTTGCCAAGTTACTTTATATCACGGAAATTATTCCGGATGACGTTATTGTGCCATGTTGAAGGAAATTAAATGAAACAGAGTCATCGCTATGATTACTTATGTGCTTGAAATGGAATGAGATGGGAATGAGTTATGCACGTTGTTGGATAGAGAGAGACGTATTTATTATGATTGTTTAGGATGGTCCCTTGGTTTTATGATGCCCTGGTAAAGTTAAAATTTATTTATATGTAATTGAGTGAAGCACCTCCTTAAGTATGTAACCCCATTTTTTTTACCAGATCAGACTATGATGATAAACTAAACAACTTCCATGACGGAGCCAACTTCGAAATCGCGAAAAAAAATCAGGTAAACCATACAAAACTGCAGTTGTGACTCAAATGTATGGAATAACAGATTTTTTTAATTTTCTTTCGACTTTGTGTTTGATTATCTGAACCACGCCTTTAAATATTATTAAGGTGTTTTGTTACGCTCTGTATAATTTTTTAAGGATGGTTCCTTAGATTTATGCCACCCTGGTATTTTAAAGAATGTTTCGCCAAGAGCGTATCCGGACACGTCGACTGCTCATAAACGGTGAAGGAAAACATCGCGATGTTCGCAACATGCATCGTGAGGAAACGTGTAATGGAAAGGAAAGGTGTAGTCCACCAATCCGCATTGGGCACGCGTGGTGGACTAAAGCCCAAACACCCTCCACGAGGGCAAAGTATAACGTAGCTTATGTGTTTTGTATATCTTGATGTGTCCCCGTGCGTGATTGTTCGTACCTACTCAAAATTCGTTAGAACTTAATTAATAAACAAACAAAAGCTCCATTTTAATCTAAGCACTAACAAGCATCAATCTAGATTCTAGCGTTTATTTAGGCTTAGAGCTTATCGAAACTTAGAAGTGTGGTTTTGTTGTTCAATTATAAATTTTAACTGTTTTGATACAAGATTGACTGCGCTAAAATAGGAGAGCGTATCATTTCTCTGTGGCTACAATACACCTTTACAGAACGTACCCACCTAACAATTTGGTCGTGCAGGTGTCGTATAGTCGAACATCAGACGTTATGCGTCTCACCAGTATATGACGAAATTACCGTAATAATAACTTTTATAAGTCCAAATAGTCATATAAATGTGGGCCTTATACGACCTAGTTGTTTGCTGGGTAACGTACAAGTAGTAATTATAGTACTCTGTTGTAAAAGTGTGCTTCCGACCATCAAACTGAACAACTTTTACTTAGACTATTTTTACCCGACTGCACGACGCAAATGAAGGGTAATGTGTTTATCAGCCTATGTATGTATGTAAGTTTTTTTTTTTGCACTCTAGAGTCCAAACGCGTTGGCCGATTTTGAAGATTCTTACGTCGTTTGATTTGTCTTAATCTTGCGAGTGTCACTAAATTCATGACAATGACAGTAATCAAAATTAAATATGGTGAGAACCAGGCGCCATATTGTGAAAAATTAAAAAAAATTAGTTGACGAACTATGTTGAGTTGGGATATTGGGATCATGAAATAGGTATTTGAAAATCATTTCTAGGGTTCTCTCATCATTTTTCATTTGAAATGATCATTATTTATTATTATCATTATTATCTATAACGATTAAAAGTTGAAAAAATTAAAAAGTGTAAAATTAAAAAAAAAGTAAATTATAAAAAATCAAAAACCTTTTACGTAAAAAAGTAAACTTTAAATAAAAACTGAAAAGAAAAAATAAGTCCAGTAGTCTAGAATTATTTTAAGTAATATTGAAGCGACTTTAACAGTCGGGACGGGACCCATAACAAATTCTAGACCGGATCAAATTTTCTCAATAATGGGTCCTGACTGTTGAAGTCGCTTCAATACTACAAACGAATTCTAGACTACGGGATTTGTTCTTTTTTTCTTTTCAGTTTTTATTTAAAGTGCAATTTTTGGGCAGACTGGTTTTTTATTAAATATTGGTTTTTAAATAAACAAAAGCAAAATCTTTATTGCTCAAAACTATTTTCGAAACCGTGAGTCCCAAAAAAATTAAAGCAAGCAAAAAATTCATGATTATGAATCAGCACTTATCCCATTATTCTCAAATCGCTCGTTTAACTTCTATCTATACAAGAAATATTAGCAAAACTGAATAGAACCGTAAACATTTGCGTACTCGCACTTACGTAACCTCAAAACTTATTTGTAATATTTTACAAAACCAACGACTTAAGACGGGAGAGGGGGAGGCTGAGAAGGAACGGGAGAGGGGGTGAATAAAACACAGCTGACGTGGCATTACACCGTCCGCCACGGACCCTTACCTCCGGCCTGTAACTTTTTAATTATGGCCCTACGTTCTTACTAGAGAGGGGCGTTAATGATTTTGGCTCATTTGAGTTTGAATCTTTTGAACTAAATTAGTGTTTTTTAATTTTCGTAACATAATAGATTTTCTGGCGAAGACTGTGTTTCTTTTTTGGGATAAAACGTGTTTCAGGCCATCTCTACTCGATTTGCAATACCATTTCAGGCAATCAATTGAATGGTTGAGACGTAAACTGAAAACAAACAAGTTGTGATTATCCTCAATTTAGATAGATGATCAAAGTTGTTTGTGATCTATAATTTAGTCACCATTTTAAATGTTTTGAATACGGCTCTTAAGAAAAGTTTTAACTCTTGTGTAGTCCGTGAAACCAGAATCAACAGTAGTGTTACTTGATAATTAAAAATTTCATGCCATGCTACCCCCGAGAAACGAGACGTGTCTCTGTCTTTGTTACTTTGCGTATGTGAAAGCGAGTGCGCATGACGGTTTTCTCGTTTTATTACCTACTTTATCATGCATGGCATGCTAGCCTTAGGCGAGTAAATTAGGAAGACTAAAAGCCTCTTTTTCAAAAGTAGGGTGAAGCTTGGAAACTTAAATGATAACAAAAGTGATATATTTTTGGTCAATCGTATTAAAAATATTTTAATTAAATTTGTTCAGAGATAAATTTAAGCAAATAAACTTGTGCCAAAATGATTTGACTCATTTTAGGCAACTCAGCAGTAATGAAAATACAATCACATCACTAACTTCAGCTGGCTTTGCTTTAACTTGAGTATGTTAACCGGAGTTAAGCTTTAAAAATGGCAGCTCAGTTTTCATCGTTTGCTTTGAAATTATTAAAAGTTTTCCTTCAAAGTTTAATCTAGCAGAAAGTTAAATATGTAAATTATATTTCTAATTATTTTTTTGGCTGAAGATTAGTGAAGTGAAATATTCGTGAAGCAAAATATACTAATAATGAGCAAAATAATATTCGTAAAGCGAAAATATATAGTCAATAAACTAACTGAAGAGGCAAACCTTTAAGCTTTAGTTTACATACTGTATTGATGGAAAAGCTAATATTCTTTTTTCCTTTTTTTAACTTAAGTTGTTATTAATTTCGCTCAAATCTATACTATTATAAAACTGTAACAGAAGTGTGTCTGTAGATTGAAGATATTAACAAAAAAGACGTTACTATATGGTTTTTAGGTGTCTCTGATTCCGTTTCACCAATTTTTGAATTTTTTGTCTGTCTGTTTGTTTGTTTGTTTGAACGAGTATCACGCAAAAACTACCGAACCGATATTGATGAAACTTTTTTTGTTTGATAGCTTATGATCTGACTTAAAATTTGGTATATAATTTGTGCGGACGAAGTCGCGGGTTAACGCTCGTAAATAAATAAATATCTGCGACCTTGTCACATAAATTATCTAGTCACATTTAAAGTACCAGAATCTACCCTGGACTTGCATTATAATGACTAGACAATACATATATAGATACAAACATCCATGACTCGAGAACCCATATTCATATGCATCATACAAATATTTGCCCCTTACGGGATTCGAACCCGCGACCCTCGGCACTGCAGGTAGGGTCACCACCGACTGAGCTATCGAGCCGTCAATATCGACTGCTTTTATATTATACTAGTGGTAACCCGCGACTTAGTCCACACAATTTATATACCAGATTTTAAGTCAGATCATTAGCTATCAAAATCGGAATCGGAAAAAAGTTTCATCAAAATCGGTTCTGTAGTTTTTGCGTGATGCTCGTTCAAACAAACAAACAAACATACACACAAACAAGCAGACAGACAAAAAATCCAAACATTGGTTATATGAAATCAGGGATACCTAAAAACCATATCGTAACTTTTTTTTTGTTAAATATCTTCAATGTACAGACATATTTCTGTTACAGTTTTATAATAGTACTAGCTTTTGCCCGCGACTTCGTCCACGTGAACTTTGAAGACGTTGATTTTCATAATATAATGCTTTACGGATAATCGCATTGAGACGAAATAGGAAAAATAAAATGAAAAAGAAATATTGCTGTTGAAATTATTTCAACATTTATTAAATAAACTAATGCATCATTATCATTATATACAACTTACGTCCGCATGGACCATAGTAACTTTTTATAGAGTTTGTTAAATAAGTTAGTTGATCAATGAAGGGAAGGGTTAGTGAAGGATTATAAAAAAACATGTTAAGTATTCCCACCCAACAGTAATTTCATCATTTATTAAATGCACTAATGCATTTCTATATACAAATAACGTCCGCGTGGACCATAGTAACTTTTTATACAGTTTCTTAAATAAGTTAGTTCATTAACAGTGAAGGATTATTAGAAAACATGTTAAGCATTCCTATTCAACAGTAGTTTCATCATTTATTAAATGAACTAATGCATCTCTATATACAACTTACGTCCGCTTGGACCACAGTAACTTTTTGTACAGTTTCTTAAATAAGTTAGTTGATCAATAGTGAAGGATTTTGAAATAAAACACTTTGAGTATTCCTTTCAATACACGTACTATTGTTTATTTTCTTATTCTTAAGGATATTAATTAAGTTTTTTTGTACTATTACTATCACTTATTTATGTTTGTACTATTGTACTATACTATAAATTAAGCTAAAGCTTCTCTATATACAATATTTGTAGTTTTATTATCAGGGGCGCAGATATAGAGATTAGAGCATCCGCTGACTCTAGAGCTCGCAACGTAGAGTTGGCCATGGGAAAAGCAAGGTTGTCGGAGACAATGCCTACAGTGCCCAGTGTCTGTCCTTGTGACTTATTTATCGTCATCGCAAAGCATACAGATACTGGGAATTGCAGGCGTTTAAATTGGAACGGGAAATTGGTAGGAATTAAAGGTAAACGGGGTACAAATACATCCTCTCCGCGGCCGCATCCAGTCAGAATAGTGGCCTCAATCACATGCTGCTGTAATGATTTCACACGAAGTCTGGTCCCGTTACACAGTCTTGGTGGATTTAAATTCCTCATAAGGATTATTGGCGCACCAACTTTCAGTTTTATTTCGTGTGTTGGGAGACCAGATGCATTCAAGGAATTCAAAAATTCAATTGGATAATTTGTAGAGTCTTCCCGATCCACAACAGTGTTGATAGCCAAATATGTCATGGATGTCGCTTCAAACATGTCGAGGATGTTATTGTTGATGGTCAAAACTATGTCATTTTTAGCCGCAAGAATAGCTCGCTCACAAAACCAGGAATTTTCTTTTCTATGCATATTTGTTATGTCTGGATAAACATGAGAAATAAGTTCGTCAATTGTAGGCACAGTCACACATAGCGATGTCAGGTCATGGTTCCATCTCCAACCGACAACAGTACGTCTGAAAATGCTTGGGCTTGTGAGTCACCTCCGAGTAGTGCACGCATGTTTTCCCTTAAAGAACATCAGTCAATATTGAACCATATATGTGACCGTTTAAGGCACGCATTTATTTCATCTGCACGTGTTCCTCTTTTAACAATGGGCAAAGTTTGGCGAAAGTCTCCCGAAAAGAGGAATGTAATGCCACCCATGGGTCTGTTGAGATTGCGAATATCTTGTAGTGTTCGGTCTACAGCTTCAATCGATTTCTTGTGTGCCATTGTGCATTCATCCCAGACTATGAGAACACAGTCTTTTAGAATAGCCGCTTTATTGCTTTTTTTTGCGATGGCACACACTGGGTTCTCATTTAAATCTAAATTTATAGATATTTTGAAGCATGAATGCGCAGTTCTTCCACCTGGCTATTGCCAAAATTGCACTGGCTGTGGCATCTTCTGGAATAGCAGCTACATTATTATGTAGCTAATAATGTAGCTGCTATTCCAGAAGATGCCACAGCCAGTGCAATTTTGCCTTCACTCCGAACCTTATTCAACATCAAATTTATGAAGAAAGTTTTACCAGTACCACCTGGTGCATCCAAGAAGAAAATTTTTCCTTGATTATACGTTACGCTGTTTATAACTTTTTCATAAATCTGACGCTGCTCGATTGTGAGTTTCGGCTCATTCTGGGCTATAGCTTGCGTCAGTTCAATAGTATTATAGTTGGTCTCTGTTTCATATTCCCTGTTTTCAAGTACATAAGTTGCAGTGTGTGGCGTTGGCAATCCATAATAAGTAAGAGGGTGTCCGCCACTGGAGATAACAATGTCTTGTATCTTTAAAAGACAATTTTTATCTATTTCAGCATGGTAAGCTTCAATGTCTGCTCCGAACATTCTTTCCCTCATTTCGTGACATAAATCTTCTTCAAAATTTACACGATATTTGACCCACAACATGTTGGCATCCGACAAATTGCAAAATACTAACATAATAGCAAATAACTGCCTCAGCATGGACGAAATTTGGCTTATACATGCTTCTTCTAGAGTGTGGTCCCAATGCTGGTCACTTTCTAATAAGTGAAGCGCAGCGCATGCTGCCTTAAATGTTGAGTATTGTATGTAATCTACAGATCTCAGATCTGCAAACGAAGTTGGTCCACGTACTGTGTTGAGCAGTATGCGCAGACAAAAACATTCTGTGTCGTTTGGATGCACAGTATAAATGCGTGCAAGGGTGTTTTCCTTGAAGATCCCGGGGTGGTCATCTACTCGAACTCCACGACGCCTTCGGTTGAATGTACCTGTGTGTTTATTGTACGTATAATAAGCAGGAACTTCGTCATAGAGTAAAGATTTAGCGAAATGGTCTTGCCTGCATAGTTGAAAAAAGGCTGTGAGAGTAGTATTTCTGGGATTATCTATGCGATCTTGGACATTGGATGGGTTGAAGTAAACGCGTTGTCCGTTTTCTAAATGGACATCTAATGCGAAAACGGGGGGAAATCGTTCATGGATGGGATACGTCAACATACGCCACATGGCTTCAGATGTGCTGACGTATCTTCCAGTCTGATATTGCATTACTTCGTCCCGGTTATTTTGTACTGCGAATGTGGCTTGGTCGCTCCCTTTGTTTACATATTTGCAAAGGTATTTAATTGCCTCCACGCTGCCACAATATTCAACATTAATATGTGTTTTAAAAGTTCGAGAAAGAACAGGTGAATATGGCACAACCCATCTATTATCAATGTCCACGATCTCACCACGCATTCGAATCGAAGCTGTAAAACACCCATCGTCTATACTTCTGCGTCTATACGTTGGGTATCCATCGTCACCCGTAACTGTTGATGCTGTCAACCTCTTAGGATACTTTTTAGGGCATCGACCTCCTTTCATCCATGGTGATTCAGGATTCAAACTTCCACACGGGCCATGGATCATGTGAGATTTAACTATGTCAAAGAGATGCGGATCGGTTTCCACATTTGGTAATTCCGCTCGTATAACATCGTCCATCTGGTTTGGCATGATTTTGTTTTCTAGCCAAAGAAGGATATGGGCATGTGGAAGACCATGTTTTTGCCACTCCACCGTGAACATGAAGCACCTCACTACTCCAAAAATGTTCTTCTTGGTTAAGAGGTCCATGAGTTTTTTCAACTTTAAGTGAAAAACGCGTGACACAATATCGTGGCGTTCGTGTGATACTTGGCCTCGGTAAAGCGCAATCAGAATGTCATCCCACTTCGGGTTCGTTGTCATTGTAATAAATAAATCCGGACGGCCATATTTTCTAACGTAAACAAATGCATCTTGGGTCCGTTGGTGCATATAGCGGGGCCCACCAGTAAAAGTTGCTGGTAGGATAACCAATCGCCCTACGTTATCAGGATCACAATCTTGTCTAAGAGCATCCATCAGATGAATATAGTTTTCTGCTCGAAGTTGACTTTGATGTGTACGGATGTAAAGCAACCTTTGCGTACATGTCTACTATGAACTGATTAAGTAATTGGCCAAACAAAAGTAAATAATTCGTTTCACCATCGCGGACCATTAGTCTGTGTGCATAAAATTAAATGGCAGATGTTTTTTTATTCATTTGTTGTCCCGTAGAAGGATTAAAGTTACGGAGTTCAAAATTGTATCCATCTTCACCGTAGCAAAACATCAGTGGGTATTGTAGACTGTCGTAAGCTCGATTTGTGTCGCTGATGCGTTGAAGTTGTCACTGCGCGTACGTAAAACAATGTCTCGTGTTCCACATTCTTCGTTAACTAAAACGACTGCAACCTCGTTAGTAGACGGCTCATTGTAACGGCCACTATGTGCACCAGCTGGTCTGCGATCTGCGTGTATCACCAACTTGTAATTATTTTCTTCATTGGCAGGAAGAGAGTGCAAAGCTCTTTTAAATTGGTTAACATAAAGGTTATGTTCGTGCAGGAGGTTCTGTAATTCTATCACAATTATACGGTCTAAATTTCTAGTATTGGCCATTCGAACGTCAGCATGTTCCTGATAATCGGAAACAAAATAAATCTGCAAAAATTTCGAGCTCGCATTCTCAGCTGTCCCATACGTTTGAATAGAGTAGGTATTGCAGTTTAGTATGGGATAGCAGATTTTGTAGGGTAGGGTATGTGGTTTAAAGATTAATGATACTTTTCCTTACACCCTGTATAGTTTCAATGCTAGGTTTAATTTAAGATTTGTATGGAAAACTTTGAGTCAAGATAACTTTAGAACTAAACATTTAAAAGGAAATCTGACAAATGGAAATCACAGACTATATTGGTTTCTAGATTGTGTTAAAACCATTAATTTTTTCACTTTAATTACGAAATGTTCAAACTAAGCTTCGTTTTGTATGGAGCGCCGTAGAAAAATATGATATCCTCTTAATCGAATCGGGCGCAAAATGCACGGCGGCACATCACATCGGCGGCATAAAAAACCGACCCTTATTAATTTGTTAGAGTTCGTTCGTTTGTATTTTAGTAATAATTTACGGTTTCTTACCTGTCTTATAATTGCTTTAAAATATTAGCTATTATCCATTCTTGCGTAAAATGTGTATTACATCACACTATAATCACACCGTAAATAAAAGCATTCTGAATTAAAAATCGAGTTAGACATTTCGGCTGCTAATTTGAAATCATGTTTATATTCTCTGTGTTTGAAATTGGCGTGCAGTTTTTTTTTTTAATAGTTACTCCTGCTTTGGTTTTCTAGTTGGGAGGAAATTTGTAGTTCGAATCTTTTTTTCTTGTGGCCAGTACTAAGGTTTTTTTTGTTATGCTAAGGTTTTCTCCATGGAGTTTGAAAGATTTTATCGCCAAAAAGAAAAACAGACAATGATACAATTTATAATTATTGGTATTTATTTTGTAATTTGTTGTTATTTTCGTTATTTATAAATCAAACAGGGAAATTGTATTTTTAGTCTTCAGAATTAGCTAACGTTATAACAAGTCTTTTAATTTTAATTAGTGTTACTTACTTGAAATTGAAATGGCACCGTACATTGGTTGCACTTGTGGTTATATGTTTATATCTCCGGATCCCTTCAATGTAGCGAGATAAATTATATACCAGATTTTAAGTCAGATCATAAGCTATCGAACAAAAAAAGTTTCATCAAGTTCGGTTCAGTATTTTTTGCGTGATACTCGTTCAAACAAACAAACAAACAAATAAACAAACAAACAAACAAACACACAAACAAACAGACAGACAAAAAATCCAAAAATTTGTGAAATGGAATCAGGGACACCTAAAAACCATATCGTAACTTTTTTTTTGTTAATATCTTCAATGTACAGACAAACTTCTGTTACAGCTTTATAATAGTATAGATAGATAGATAGATGTTAAATGTACACTCTGCATATTAGCATCTCATCATCTTAGCACCACCCTGTATCTAGTAATAAGAGATAAAACTATCACAAACCTTACAAAGTATTGGTCAAATTCAGGCTCTAAAACCAAACCACAGAGCAAAGTCCTGCAATTACAAAGGTGCCCAGTAAAATAAAATTTTATCTCAATTTCTAATGTTGCATTATAACATTTTACTACCGACCCTCTTTAACTAAAGTTTCACTTCTACCCTTATTTGTATAGCTGTAGAGTTTATATTTCCTTTTATTGTCAACTGAGGAAGCTATTCTGTCCTTTAACTATTATTGATATGGGAAATTATATTAGAGCGGTGGACATTTCTGTTTTAAATTGCCACTGGTTAGCATCGGTGATTGTCTAGCGTATATCCTGTTCTATTTTAACACAATAAAGTTTGTTTTAGATTGCACGCGCTAAGTAAGAAGTGTTAGTATTTTTAAACTAGGAACTTTTTAACTGGCAGGTTGTAAAGTGGGTGTTATTCATAATCTAGGCTTTGGACTGCTTGACGATATGTCTTCTTTTTCCCCTGCTGGGTTGTAGCCAAAAACTCAAAAATATAGTGCAGTCTTTTACCTAAATGTGTATGTGTTATCATAACCATAATCCTAATAATCATCGTTATTTATATGTTAGGGATTTTCATCCGACAAAAAAACACGCTTCAAATAATAAAGTAGAGTAAATTATGTTTTTTTACATTTCAGATGTCTTCTCTTAGAATATAACGAGCGTTAACCCGCGACTTCGTCCGCACAAATTATATACCAGATTTTAAGTCAGATCATAAGCTATCAAACAAAAAAAGTTTCATCAAAATTGGTTCAGTAGTTTTTGCGTGATACTCGTTCAAACAAACAAACCAACAAACACACAAACAAACAGACAGACAAAAAATCCAAAAATTGGTGAAATGGAATCAGGGACACCTAAAAACCATATCGTAACTTTTTTTTGTTAATATCTTCAATGTACAGACAAACTTCCTGTTACAGTTTTATACTAGTATAGATATAACATTTCACTAACTGTTGACATTGACAGGACAGTAAACCAAAAATACGCTTTGAAATCGAAATTGAATCATGTAGGTTTTCTTACTAAGTTTTCATTCATTGAAAAGCCAGTGATGTCTTACAAATCGTTACCTAATGGTATGATTCGTGGGTATAGGAGTTGGGTTAGGCGGGAACGAACTTTCGCCGTCAACATGGAATGCCTGGCTACTTGCCACTATGACACCATGGCTACAGTAAATCTCCATAAATCTGACCTCTAACAACCATTCCCATTCAACCTCACTACTTTAAAAATTAAACTTTAAAACTGCACAAACTCAATCTTGCAAAACTTTCCGGCCATAATGAAAAACTTTTGTTAAGGTGACGCTAATGTGCCACTTGAACTGAAAACTGTTAAAGCTAAAAAACCCATCTACTAGGTAATTACGTTGAAGTTTAAGAGATGCCAGTTGTAAGAACTGGTGAACGTTCCTGACCCGGTCTCGTTGAAATATGCTCGTCATTTGTCACTGTCTACCCTTCCCTGCTGTTAGGATCTGTTCCACTGCAAGCGAGTTAGTCCCAATTTACACCAAAATTGCAGCGGCCGGTAACTGCATTCGCCATTCTTCGTAAAAAACTGCATAGTTACTGAGTAGAGTGCGGGGCAGCAGCAACGGCATCCTGAAGGTTATTTCTGAAAAGGTTGATTTACCCCATAATGAGGCACTTCGTCGAGATAACCAAATCTCAATTAGTTATGACCGACCGCCGACCGCTTGTGCTGACCGATTTACTGTTTTAATTCATTCCAATCAATTTAATTCCTTTTAATTCATTAATTAAGTACTAACTTAGTTTGTAAGGTTGTATTGTTTTATTTTGTTTGTACTAACTCTGTATGGATCACATAGTTGTATGAATAAATAAAGATTTAATTTAATAATTTAACTGCAGGCGGCGGCAGTTTAACAGCCAAAATATACGCGTATAATTATGGTAGCTAGAAAACTGGTGGGGCGTAGCGGACGGTCACAGATAGCAGCAAATGAAAAAAAAATTATAGTCTTTTAGCAATGTAGGTTAAGTTTAAAATGCTGAGCAACAGAAACTGCGTTACCGGCCGCCTCCACTTTGGTCTGAATTGAGCCTAAGCTGCAAGCTATGTAAACTCTCTAGGGGCTCATTGGTGTAGTGTAGCTTCTGTGTTGGAATCGATCACTGAAGTAAAGAACCATCCAATTTAGTCAGTCAATTGAGTCTAAACTATTATAAAACTGTAACAGGAAGTTTGTCTGTACATTGAAGTTATTAACAAAAAAAAAGTTACGATATGGTTATTAGGTGTCCCTGATTCCATTTCACCAATTTTTGGATTTTTTGTCTGTCTGTTTGTTTGTGTGTTTGTTTGGGGTGTTTGTTTATTTGAACGAGTATCACGCAAAAACTACTGAACCGGTTTTGATGAAACTTTTTTTGTTTGATAGCTTATGATCTGACTTAAAATCTGGTATATAATTTGTGCGGACGAAGTCGCGGGTTAACGCTCGTCAGCGATAATATTCTCCTCGATGCAAGTTTACCTAGCTTCATCATTTCCATCACCAGCATATTATGAACTTCTCACTGCATGGCACAAACTCCTCTCCTGAATAAGGGAAGAAGGCCACACTCAGTAACGCAGGCCCAGTGTGGGTTGATTGCTGCTGAAAAATATAGTTCATGCCGCTTTAAAAGGTATCTGATCTGGGGTAGCTCCACTCCTTCCTACTACTTAGCGTACATTTATGAAGTGCCTAAGATGGATACCTGTTAAACGGTCAATCCAATGACTAACTGGAATGGGATGTTGCCTTGTATTGGTAATCGTTTCGAATATCAAAGCTCCACACGCCGACGAGCGCCTCCGATATGAAATACATAATTATTTTGTAATTACTCGCTCTTCTAATATCGCAAGTGATGGAACCATTGCCTTTGGCATCGTGAAACCGTACTGAAAATTGGACTGCCAGCTAATTGGAAATCAGTTGGACTATTGGAAAATATGGAGCTAAACAAATCATGTTTTACTTCGCGAGTTAATTTTTGGAACGAATGGAGGTTCGTTATTCGTATTTCAAAATAAACTGACTTTGAAAAACGAAGAATTTTAGCTGGAAATACGTTTCAAAATATAGGTATTTTTGTGAACTCAGAGGTTGATCATCCGGCCTCCGTAATACATGGCCTAGCCACTGCCACTTTTGAGCAAGGATAATTTTCTCTTCACATTGTTCTTTTTCTATACGCTCACACATCTCCATAACATAGCTCATGTTTTGAGATGGCGTTTGGCTAGAAGATTTTTAGAGTGTTTAAACGCTGTAATAATCCTCACCAAATATTTTCATTTTGTTTATAAGACTATGTATAAAAGCACTGTTTTATTGGTCGCAGGACCTTTTATAACAGCGCTAAAGAAATCTTTTCTTATAAACAAGACAAAAATGTATAATGAGGATTTTTATTTTTATTTATTTATTTACAACAACTACAGCTACTAATGTAACACGTAAAAGTATGAAAAAATATGGTACAGAGCCATTAATGTTGTTGTTGACACTTTAACAAATAATATTATAAGATGCGACAGTTTAAAGTAACAAAGATAAGTATAAGTATAAGAACTCGAAGCAGTTATGTACCAAACAAAGTAAAAGTAATTTTGAAAGAGTTGATAGAGATATATTATAATAAATTATTGATAAGACAAGTGTGTAGATAGGTAGATAAAGTAGAAAGTATCCGAAAATAATATAATTATAATAATAGGTAAGTACGGCACATATAAGTGGTGCTTACTATATACTGGTACTTACTATACTACTAATTATAAAGATAATAAATAAATATAGAGAGAGAGAAATATAGGATAATGATAACGATTTAAACGTTGTCATGCCCTGGAGAAACACCCCTTTAAGATTTGCCAGAGGCATTTGTTGATGAAATCTTGAAGCCTATCTGTGACCACTTTTCGGGCAAACCAAGTTTCACAGCGGTATAGTAGAACTGTGCCAGTGCGGGATGATGGGAGTTATTAAATACCTACCATAAGAACTGAAAAATACTGATAAGATTGCCCTAAGGTGTATCGTATTATACGTCGTGTGTATGTACGCGTGATAAAATGTGCGTGTAATTCACCTCAACTGCTTGTCATAAAATTACACGTGCCACTTGAATATTGTACAATATAAATTACATTATTCATTAAACAAACCCCAAAAGTTACAAAGTAAATAATTCTATATTGCCAGTCTCGTTCGCTATCCTATCAAAAGTTTAACTGAAACTCATTCGAAAATTTTCTCTTTAAAAAAACACAACTAGCATGGCTGGGTCTGCGTCAGATGTGTCTGGATGAAATATGGCGGCTGTCCCATAGTTTTATATTAAATTCCGCGTAATTCCGCTCTGTGCGGAAGTTCCTTCGTGCAGATTAGAGCACGACTGACTTCGGTTGCGTTTGCATCCATTTTGAATTGCAAGCTTATGTTGTGGTGCGTAGGGAAACAAATTCAATGTGCTGTGAGATTCGTTTGTTTAATTTTTAAGAAGAATTTGAATTAAAGTTTACAAACTGAAGATATGGGTCTTGGGCTTGGATTTTAATATGATATTTGAGCATCGCAACTGCATTAGTATACAGTCGCGCTAATTTTTCGCCACCACAAAACCTTGTCCCGGCAAATTATTTGCAGTTATGTTAACAAAAGTTAATTTACGGTAATATTATTTATGATTGATTGAAAGTACAATGCCTTGTGGATGTTCGTAGTGGTAGTAAACACCACACATCCTAATTTTTATCGGGTTTTTCGATGTTGTTTCAATTGTGAAAGTTATTCATATTTGATCGTCTGATACTACCATACGTGCTCTCGTGCTCTACTGCCTTCGTGGTCTAATGGTTAAGAGCATTGGCTCTCAACACGGAGGTCGTGGGTTTGATTCCCACGGGGGACACCTAGTGAAATGTCACTTTGTGCGTTTTTCCCCAGTTCGTCAGGACATTGCAGGCTGAATCACCTGATTGTCTGACAAGAAAAATGATTCCATGCTTCGGATGGCACGTTAAGCCGTTGGTCCTGGCTACTATATCTGCTGGTAGTAGTCGTTACATAAAAACTACGTAAGAGGCCGTAAAGCGGTCTGACAAAACTCTGACACCAGGGCTCTGCCCACACGATAAGAAGAAGATCGTCTGATGCACCTCCTAAAGTAAAAATGTGACACGTTTAAGATTACACCCTGTATAATTGAGACACACTCCTAGCAATTTATATTAATAACTTATTTTCTAAAACTTTAAGTGTTTATAATAAAATCAAGTCTGCTCTAATTGGTAACGTAATTGCAAACGTCTAGCTTCATTATTTTTACTAATTTCAAAGTTGCGAAATACACTTTGTTATTCTGATTTTAATAAAATTTTACAAAAGGCATTAATTTACTCTTGATTGCATCGACTTGAACAATTATAGAATCTTTTTATAATATTTTGATACGCATTGTTGGGTTTTCACAATATTAAATTGTTTATCGGATTTTTTTGAAACAATTTATGTTTCTTCATATAAACTCTGTCAAACAGAGTCTAGGTAATTAAATAAAATAAATAAATTAATAACGCTCACAGGCACATACATTGTAATGATCCCAAGTAAACCTATGCCCATATGTGAAACATTTGAAAATAAAACATTTTTTTTTAAATACACAAACGTTTATAAGAACGATTAATTAGCATTTAGCGGAAGGAAGAGCTGTTCACGACAGGGCCTGGTTTGCTTCCTTGGCTGAAAAGCGAGAAAAGAGGCAATTCAATTCAATTCAATACAATTCATTTATTTATCCAAAAGACATTACAAAATGGTATCTTTACATTAAATCTGCCAAACTGCATGACAGTTTGTTGGCAGATGTAAGCTCTCATTTTTTATAGTTTTAATTCTAGTACTAATGCCAACTAACACAATACTATACATTAGTATGGTACCTATAAATGCATAAATAATATGTATATATAAATTATTATACATATTATTTATGCATTTATAGGTACCATATAAATGCATAAATAATATGTATATATAAATTATTATATATACATATTATTTATGCATTTATAGGTACCATATGTAATTTAAATTATTATACGTTTTACGTTTTGCTTATTTACTAATACTAGTCCAATGTGTTACAGTTTTCCAAAAGTATCTTATATAATTTTGATTTGAAAGTAGATTTTGTGATTTTATCTTGTCTAAGTTTCAGTTCTGAAGGAATCTCATTGTAAATTTTTGGTATCAAATAATGTCTTGTTCTTTGGCCGTAATAATTACAGATTCTAGGTACACGCAAAGCTCTTCTTTTGACTGCTCTAGTTCTATAGGTATGAGATACGGGTATTTTAAATTCGGGCATGATCGGCTAGCAAACTCACTTGCCGTACATGCGGCCGAACCTGTCGCTCTCGTATCGGGCTTTATAGTCACGAGCGCAAGTGCCGCCAAGACGCTGCTTAAATCATCTTTCAAAGATGGAAAGGCCAATTATGATGACTGTCATGTGTGACTGTTGTCAATGACTGCTGATGATGACTGCAGTCTGAAAAAAAAATCATAACCCAAGTATGTTTTACTGTAGTCGGATAAAAAGTCACCTTTTATAACACCCGTCTGGATTGGTGCTATTCAAAAAAAAGCATGACACTAATAAACAGTGCAATTTCGTTTTTCGATTTGGTTTTATTCGATTTCAAGCACATAATTACGTAATAGCCCAGTCATTTTACGGTTTGTGCCGGGACTAATTAGTAATTGACATTTTTTATAATTTAAGAGTCAATTTGACCTTAGAAATGTACTAAAATTAAAATAAAAATCCCGTCAGCAGATACAACACAGAACAGTACCAAATTTAAAATTTAGGTATTATCTCGTTATAAAAAACCTGATGGATTTTTTTTTTGCACGTATTTAAGGCATTACTATTATACATACATCGAACATGGTGTAAATATTGTTGTCTTCTTAGAAGGTTTTGAAAAATACATCCGTATTTTCTAATAAAAACCTAATTTTTAAATTTCAATGCCTATTTTATTGCTAAAAATAATGTATATGGTAAATTTAATTCAAATGAGTGCATTGGTATTAATATTATTAATTTAAAAGCCTTTAAAGTACTTTAAAAGTACTATGTTTTCAGATAGTCTTTTTGTCACTAAATGGTGTCGGTTACAGTTTAAAAGTCCAATTAATAATTACTTCTCACCTCTCCTAACATAACTCCGTAAAATGACTAGGCTATAAATGATCTCTTGTGTTGTTGTTCAACCATAAAGTTACTATACGTTACTTTATGTATTCAACTTTTTTTTCATTGACAGCCTTTCTTTTTATTTTTTAAAACAAATACACAACACAGAAGTCATCACAAATTCTAATTTAAACGTTCAAAAACATTCAGACATGCTACTCATTTGACAAGGGTTTTTGTTGCTCCCATAAAACGGACGTAATCGATTCCCCGGGGACCCGAGATAAATATCTTCCAAAGGGTCCGTCGGTCCACAGTTTTGTTAAGTCATTGGATTCCTTCCTTCGAGGGAATTCTTCAGTAATGACCACAGACCTAGATAATACATCACTCTTTGTGACGTATAAAACAAAGCTTTTACATTTAATACCTTCGTCTTCTTCCATCGAGATGATGCCATCTCATTGAGTTTGACTTGTCATCGTGGTGGATTTGTCAACCAGCGTTAAAGGCTTGCTGATTTCAATTCAGTACGTCACTGCAGACTAAATCTGTATAACTGGAGATATAGGGATCGTGGTCTGACAGAGTGTGGTTGCGGCGAACCTATCCAGTCTATAGGTCATTTGCTGGAATGTTTGCTGTGCTCGAACACCTGCACGAGAGAGGATTTAAATACAGCTACTCCTTACGCTGTCAGGCTTGCCGAACACCTGGCTACTAAAATATAAAAACTGCAGATTGCAGAACCATTGACACGAAAAGAAGAAGAAGTACGTCACTCTGGGAGGTTATCTTGGTCCCTTTTGACTACTAAACATCGACTTCCAGCCTTGCCTCATCCACTTTCAATGTATTTCCATCAGTTGAGGGTGCTTGTACTTGTTCTTTTTGAATAAGACTATTTATTTGGACGTAGTAAGTTCTTTTCAAACATTCTCTTTCATCTGCTCCGCTTACACTGTATTGATACATCTATCAAGTAAGTCTGTTCTCATTCATTCTTTAGTACATGACTGAACCATCTAAGCAAACCTCTTTCAATCCTGGTTACCGCATCTTTCAACTCGCATCACATCGATCCTTTATTACTCTGTTCTGGATTCAGTCGGTCACAGTATGCTGTAATTTTGGAAATGTTTATTTACCATAATAGGTACCCATAATCTTCCAATCGGGTGACCCAATTCATCATCATCATCATCATATCAGCCATTAAACGTCCACTGCTGGACATAAGCCTCCCCCAAAATGGGGGGATTTGCCATAATCGCCACGCTTAGCAGGCGGGTTGGCGATCGCAGTTGGATCGATTCAATGTGTGTACTCAGAGGATGCTGCTGCCCATCCTTCAGTAGATCCCTTAGTCGCCTTTTACGACACCCACAGGAGGAAATGGGATGGTGCTATTCTTAGCCGACACCACACGGACCCAATTGCGATAAAATAAACATTAAATGTTATTCCAAGGAAATTTATATGATTGACTAAAAACTTCATTAATTAATAAATTAATTAACGAATCGGCTGAATCATCTATTCCTTCTTAGTCTGTGGTAATAGGCGAATGAAGTGTATGACGTCATTTGGACGTGATCTCGTTTTTGAAGAACGATTGCGAGACTCGTATATAGGTTCTGTTAGATTTTTTTTTAGTTTTAGTTAGCTTGTTGTTTTCTTAGTAGTTTTTACCAAAGAGAATGGAATCACTACGTTTTGAGAGTCGGCACTGCCTAACTAGCTTCGAAATCCAAAATAGTATGAAGGTACTGTAGAGCTAGGGTATTAAATCTTTGGAGCCCATACAATCTAGTGTAGTTCACACAATTACGATTTTGTTCCGAGTGTCGCGGCACTGCTTTTTACCTAACTTTAATAAAGGTTAATTGTTCTTAAGACGAATGTAAGATCATATTCACTCACAAAATATGTACAGGTAATTTGTATAACATTTTTAGTGTTAGTCTTAGGGTCATAGACAGGCCATGACGTACAATTTTGTTTCCTTTTATTTTTTTTTGTCGGTGGTAAATTTTTTATTACAAAATAACAAGCTAACTTCACATTTTTTATTAATATCAAAAACACCAGACATTTTGACTTTTTTTTAGAAATGTGGACACATTATAATAACTTCTGTATTATTTATTTGAGGTCACATGTAAACGAAATTAATAGTAACAAAATTTTCTTCAGCAACATGCGTCGTCAAAACAAAACACTATTCAGAAACATGCTACGTCAAACACTCAAGCGAAAAGGCTGCGTAACTTCTGTATTGAAAGTGTTTCTAAATATCTCAAGAATACCTACTTAGTTTTAAGTATATTGTCCTATGCGGCTACGATAAAACTTTTCATTAAAATGTTTTAATTTTAAACTTGCTGATGCCCGCGGCTTCACCTGCAATGACATTAACCCTATATGTTATTAATCCAGAACATAATTATTTTATCTGTGAAACATAAAAATTTCATCCAAAACCGTTCAGCGATGTGTTCATGAATCAAAAACTTTCAAAATAATTTAAGTAGGATAAAATAGTAATTTTAGTTTTTTTTTTGTTTCCAAAAGAAAAAAAAAGTACAAGAAAAATTTTGTTTCAGTATCATAATTTAGTATTGCTATCTATAATCATTATAAATATCTCAATACAGCCGAGCCTCTCAGTAAGTTGGTATAACAGGATTTACTCGACGGCAGCGCAGGCTTGCGGGACTGGGCCCGTCTTTTAGCGGTTGCTGAGGGTGAATCTGGTATGTGGTTGCAGGCCTGGCCATCGGCCAATGTAGGGACTTTACTGGACAGAACCACTTTGACCCTAGCCGTGTGTTTGAGACTGGGGGCTAGATCGGTTCATCCGCATGTTTGCCACTGTGGTGAGCGTGTTGGTCAGCTGGGCCATCATGGGCTTTCCTGCGTCAGCAGCGCGGGTCGTTTGCCGCGGCACGCTGCCCTAAACGATATAATCCGCAGGGCCTTAACAACTTCCAATGTGCCTGAGGCACGTGAGCCTTCAGGCATTATACGTACCGGATGGGCAGCGTCCTGATGGCATGACTGTAGGACCTTGGAGGTTGGGAAGGTCTTTGGTTTGGGACGCGACTTGTGTGGACACATTGGCGGCGTCACATATTGGTCGGACATCGTTGGGCGCGGGTGCTGCTGCGGTATCGGCAGAGTCATCGAAGCGCCGGAAATATGTTGATATTGGAGAGGGGTATATGTTTGTTCCCTTGGGAGTGGAGACCCTGGGACCATGGGGACCCGATGCAAAACAGCTTATTAAAGAGATTTCAGCGCGCCTTATAGAGACCACTGGTGATAAGAGGGCTGGCAGTTACTTTCGTCAGCGCATAAGCTTGGCGATACAGAGGGGGAATGCTGCCAGCGTTCTTGGAACCGTCCCCCAGGGAGAGGCTTTGGAGGAGGTTTATAGGTTGTAGGTCCCCTCTTTTTTATATATATATATTTTTATATGGAAGTTGACGAAGCTTGTTGCAGATATTCAGGATGTATTTATTGACGAAACGAGTTGTGGATCTGAGTGATGTATATACCTATGACGAAGCCTGTTGTGGATATGAGTGATGTATCTTCTCGTTATTTGAAAGACATACAAATTAATTAACAATAAAGCAAAAGTGTCTCAATACAAGTCTAGAGTACATTTTGGTACTTTTATTTAAACTGGCCGTGGTAACAGGGCCGTTGTGGTCCAGTGGCGAGTAACCTTGCCTGCCGTGCAGGAGGCGATGGTTCGATCCTCGTCCAGGCTGACTCGAACAGGGTGGCGACAGGCTCACTCCCCGTCACACTGGACAGAGTTTCGGTACTAGCAGTGAAACGTAGATGTTCTGAAGTTTCAGAATATCTCTGACTAACCCCCTCGGGGCATATAGTCGTGAGCATATGCTGTGCTATTTAAACTGGATACTAAATTTGACATTGTCAAAGAAAGTAGGATTGGTATACTTTATTTGAGTAGGTTATCTTTACTTTTATTAATTGTCTATACTTGCTTTGTTCTTCTTTGGGAAGCTCCTTAAGGGCGTTGATGACAAAAGTTTCTAAAGGTCAAGTTGATTTATAATGATGTCAAGATGTCTGCCTTCAAAGGTTTTATACTATTTAGGGGTAGGCTTTTCAAATAAAATTATGTCAATGGTTACCATTACATTTAATAGCTTTTATACTTTTGTTGCAGCAAAACAAAACAGACTTCAATACTAAAAAGTTGAAAATAATATACAACTAACGCCTTTTGCCATCGCATGTAAATTATTGATTTGTTTTTTTTTTTTGGAGTTCTCCAAAAGACATCGGTTGTTTATATACCTACAGTAAACTAAAGCAAGAGGTAGGTACATCGCACAAAACAATTGCTTTTATCGCCGATGATTTTAGTGTCATATTTTTTCAGTATCTTTTCCATTGTCTGTGCGTCCTTCTGAACGGTAAAATAAAAGTACAAAACACAATAAAAATAAACAGGGTTCAATTTAATATGCTGACAGTTTTTTAAGAGGATGATCAGACCATAAAACTGAACAACTTTCTCTACATGGTGATATTGATATCATCAGCATCCTTTTAAACTAAGAGTCTACCCATCAAACTGAACAACTATCGCTATGGGAGCAAACCGATCGGAGCAAAAAAAATAATCAGCTGTTCCATATACTAAACTCCATTGCCAACTCGACTCAACAATAAGGCAACAGCAGATTTTTTTTGCTCCTATCTGTTTCTGTTCTGAAAGTAGTTCAGTTTGATGGGTAGACTCTTAGTTTAAAAGGATGCTAATGATATCAATTTCACCCTGTATAAGACCAACATCAAAATCACGAAAAAAAATCTGCTGTCCCATACATTTGGCTAGGGTAGGTATGCAGTTTTGTATGGACATGCGATTTCGATGTTGGTCCCATAAAGAAAGTTTTCAGTTTGATAGTCTGATCATCCCCTTAAAAAAAAGTGTCAGCATAATAAGAAGGACCCTGTAAGCATAGAATTGCTGACCGTCTATTTTTTAAGTCAGTTAAAAAATAATGCGCGTAAACTCCGTGACCTTTTCAAGTAAAGTAAAAGCAAACGGTAGCTAAGATAGAGTACAAATATATACAAATAGTATACAAAGCTACGCTCCAGCCTCGTTACAGGCACCTGGTCCCTAATCTGTACTACAGGTATATCAGAGCAGACGTTTATCGCTCCCCCTTCTGTTACTTAAGGGGTGGGTAGAGGTCAAAGATTAACCCTAAAGAAACAAGTTTATGAATTAATCATTGAAGTTTGTATTACTAGTGTACCTTTTGGTCTTTCGACGGTTTTCAAGGGGTTGATCAGACCATCAGCTGTCCTATACATTTGGGTCGAGTAGTTTCGAATTTTTGTTCTGAACAGCAGATTTTCACGATTTCGATGTTAGTCTTTTTCATCTCCTTAAAAAACCATCGGTATATCAAAAAACACCCTGTATAATGTAAGATTGAAACATATATACAGGGTGTGACAAAACACACTAGTGTTACTTAAGGGGGTGGTTTAAACATAAAACTAAACAACTTTCCCTATGGAGCCAATATCGAGACAAAAAAATCTGCTGTCCAATACATTTTAGTTGAGTCGGTACTGCAGTTTTGTATGTGACAGAAGATTTTTTTTATTTTTTCTCTTATGTTGGCTCCATATTGAAATTTGTTCAGTTTCATGGTCTGAAGCACCCCCTTTAGTAGTACTAGAGGGTTTTGTTACACCCTGTACATTGCTGCTCCTATCAGATACTAAAAGTTGTCCAGTTTTATGGGTAGACTCATAGTTTAAAAGGGTGCTAATTCTTCTTCTTATCGTGTGGGCAAAGCTCTGGTGTCCGAGTTTTTTCAGACCGCCTGCGCCTTACGGCCTCTGACGTGGTTTTTATGTAACGACAACCATCAGAGGTAGTAGCTGGGACCAACAGCTTAACTTGCCATCCGAAGCACGGAATCATTTTTCTTTTCAGACAATCAGGTGATTCAGCCTGCAGTATCCTAACCAACTGGGGAAAAACGCACAAAGTGACATATCAATAGGTGACCCCCGTGGGAATCGAACTCACGACTTCCGCGTCGAGAGCCCAATGCTCTACCATTAGACCACGGAGGCAGCTAATGATATCAGTTTCACCTTGTGAAGAAACAAAACAATAATACGATTACGAGAAAAGCAAATCTTTTCCAAGTAAAGATTCGTGTGTCTAGAGTCCTGAGAGTCCTGACACAAGGTCCGATCTCGCGAGCGTAGAGTACACGAAATCGCAGCGCCTTATGAAATTCAATGAGCATTTTGTCTCAGACTCGTGCGAGTAGATGTCGCGTTAGTAATCCTGTGTCTCTGTTGCTTTACGGTGAAAGGGGCAGGAGTGAGCGGGATAAACATATTTGTAAAAGAATTAATGAGATACTATAATGGGCGGCAAACATCTTGAGCTAGACCTTGACTGCGCAGATCAAAACACGCTACTGCATTTTTGCAGCTGTTTGCCGGGTAGGTAGTTAGGTACTACTGTAGAATAATTTTTTTCACGCAACTTGCCATTTAACTTATAAGCTTTTCATTGTTTATAACATTTTTATGATTTACAGCAACACAGATTTTATTTGGCCTTCGCTGCTGAACGGAGCTCAACGAAGACTAAATAAAACTTTTGTGAATAGTAAAGATTGATAAAGATATTCATCCTTAAACTTAAAATAAAAAGGCTAAAAGTAAACATTACCATAACTGCACCTAAAATATAGAAAAGATTTTCATAAATGTCCTAATTATTCTTACGTGATATAAACGTCAGATCTACCCGAAACCGACGAGCATGCATGAAAGGACTAACGAATGTGGAGGAAGCTAGGAGTCAGGATCGTAGCAGGTGGTGTTCCGTTGTCTCTACCTACCCCAGTGGGAGACAGGCGTGAGAATATGTATGTATGTAAATGTAATCAATATGGCAATAAACATGGTTTACAATGTTTATGGGCCAATGGAATAGCCACCTATCACCACTTGACACAAATGACACCAAATCATAAAACTTGCTACAATTGAACTATATTGGTACATCTTTGATCCAAACTTCTTCGTACATCTATAGTACAAATGAGTAGGTAATGCAATATTTCAAAGGGACTCTGTCGTGAAGAGAAATAGATGATTTACTGCATTTCACACGCATCACTATTTTAATTAAAAGAAAAAACTCTCTTCGCTTGCACCACACAAAAAGGTAGAAGGCAGGTAATCCGGTGCGCCGCGTGCGGAGCCAAGTTAGCCCTAAGAGCTTTATTTATATACCTACGTAATACCACGCCTAGCTAGCTAGGTATTAACCTAGGCATCCTGTAGACTTGTTCCCGACTAGGCGACTCAGTGACAATACGTCTGGGGTAAGTTTGTGTAAGTGACAGGGATTTGTTAGGTATGTGGTTGAGTTTGATTTCGCTGGATTTTTGAACTGGTACAAAAAACAAGTTTGAGTTGGCCTGCTCGCGCAATGAGAGTTCCGTACAACCACGCAATATTATCAAGGACATTGTGGACGAGATCGCGAGCCCGACTCGCACTTTTTTACAAATTTACCATTTTCGGATTCATTCTCTGACGACCCGGTTGGTGTAATGGTTACCACGCCGGACTGCCAAACCAGGGTCCTGGGTTCGAATCCCGGTTCGGTCATGGATGTTTATGTTTATGCCGCTGTTGTATGTTTTCCATAATAAACAGCCTATAGTGCTTGCTTGGGATCATTACAATGTATGTGCCTGTGAGCATTATTTATTTATTCCTTTACTTGTGTTGTGAGACCTTGTTTTTTTAAACAATTCAACGTTAACGGAAAGTACCGCATAGGTTTTTGATTTGCGAGTATCTTTTTATTAAGTTGAATTAGAAACTTGAATTTTTTATTTTATTGTATTATGAACCGTAAAGTTTAGTATTTGTAGTATTTGTTTCCGGTCATCGTTGAACACGTCAGTCGTAGTTTTTATCTGATGAAAACTGAAAAAGCATCGACATTTTTGTTATTTTATGGACATAGCAGAGTTAACACTTCGAAGTTGAAAACTTTGATTGTTTATAAGTGTCTCCAGATGTAAGTAAAATACACGCAAAAAATGTTTAGATTGATTGGGCAAAATATCATTATGGGTAAATTTATTTTTGTACATGCTCTGCAGATTTAAACACGGCAGACAAAATTCGAAGGAATTTTACATGTCTTTCATGTTTCACCCAACAAAAGAATTCTGCTTTGAGATTTTAAACAATTATAATTTGTAGCTTTTTTTTGGTTTGGTCAAATTTCGAAACCTTAAATATTGTGCTTAGTATAACACTAAAAGGGATTATTGAAGCGCATTTACAATGTAGTTAAGTGAAAATATGCAGTAACTTTATACCTTTATACTAACAGTATTAATAAAACCCATCTATTCCACCGAATAGAGTGGAAACAAAGTAACATATCCTAGTATAACACCGAATATATAGGTACCATAAAGCATAAATTTTAAACGAGAGTGTTAAAACGTGAGCAGCGTGCTTGTGTCAGGCAGGTGAACCATGAAATATGGGCTGGCTACATACCCCGCTAGTTGCGATACCGAAGCTTATACAGAGGCGACTTTTTGGTGGTTTTAGATTTTATACTTAGCTAGCTAGCTTCGTAAAACGCTGGTTGTCTTAGTGGAGCTTTTTATAAGGTATCTGGAAGGCGTCTTGTAGTCTCTGACAGACCTTATAATTTGGAGCGCGCTCTATACAGATAAAGTCAGGTTGTATTTTCAATTAAAGTGAATGGAATTTTTCAAAAACTATCTAGAAACAAGAACTCTCGTTTTCTATATTCAAATGAGATAAATCTAGAAACTAATCTCTATGCTTATATGTAGTCAGATTTTTGTTAAAATAAACAGTTTCAATGCTAGGATTAATTTAAGATTTGTATGGAAATCTTTCAGGCACTGTCACCACAGCCCGGACACTGCATACGAAAAATTTAAATTGACGAGATGACGTCAGCACATGTGAAACCAAAGAAATTGAACCTTAAGTCTTCTTCTTAGGTAACAGCCGAGTAACCAGAGGGCGATAGAGGGGGTGCGGTAAAAAGTTGGTGGGAGGAAGGGAGTGTCCGCATTGTATGTAGTAATAGATACTCTTTCTTATACTTTGCTGCAACTTTAAAACTATGCATTTTAACAAAAATCTGACAACATACAAGCATAGAGATTAGTTTTGAATTTGAGAATTTTATATTGTTTCTAAAAATTTCATTAATAGGTTCGTATTGAAAATATAACTAGACTTCGTTTGTATGGATCGCGCTCCGAATCATATCCTCTTAAACCAGGGACCGAAAATTTTCGGTTACCTTTATTTAAAAGTTACCTTTATCCAGGTAACAACCGATTTTAATACCGGTAACCTTAATATGACCTTCAAAAGAATGCGAGTGAGTGCGGGTAAGGATCAGTATAGACGGAGCGGCCAAAAGCGCGCGTGGTTTTTAATAACACTGAAAAATGAACTTTAATTTCTACTAATCAAAAGTACAAAATTGTTTGAACAACGTCAAGGAGATGATTATTTACATTTTATTGAACCCAAATGGTTTAAGTTTACGTTCACGTTTGAGTTGAAGTTTGTTATTATAATTGATTGAATTTGTGTTTAGTAACGACTAACGAGGTACTTACTTAAAATTGAATACTTACTATATTTATAACGAAACAATTCTTTATTTAAACATACCTCTGTGTACGCGGACCGTTAGAAGAATGATATAAAGGTTACCTCTAAAAATACCTGTAAAAAAAAGGTTGTAACCAAAAAATACCGGTATTATCGATACCGGTCCCTGTCTTAAACAACAAACTCACGCTTTTCCCACGGATTTCCGTGGAAGAGACTCTGGTCTGCACATTCTTCATGCCTTCTCTAAGATCAATGATGATGATAAAATTTCACATCACCCTCTTTCTATCAAAGTCGGATAAAACATTTAAAAAAATTTCTTTTTTAAAATGAGTTCAAAAATTATTGTGCCTTATATTCTTAAAGTTTTAATCTTGGGTTAATATTTCCACAAAACTTTTAACTTTAAATCCACCGCTTTAGGGCTCAGAATCATCTACGTTACTATCCAAATTAGATTAAAACTTAAAACAACCGTTATTACCATGCTGTAGAGTCGATAAAAACTATTCTTCGTTAAAAATAATAGTAACCAGTAAACAGTCTAGGGACATAGCCTTTGAACAGGGCTGCCATATTTGGTTAAGGCGGGTATTTACAGAATGGAGATGAACGCAATTTTTGTGATAAATTATTTCATATACCAGTACTGGCCTCTAAACCGTATCCATATACACGCACACAGACATAATTTGTATGGCGCCTCACGCACACAAACCTTAGAAAGTTGGCCCCTTTTGTTTTATACTATAGAAGCATGATTTTCTTTCTAGACATATACTTTTTCTAAGAATATTTACTTATTAAGATAACATAAAGCAGAACGTCGGTGGAGCGTTGTTGAGTGAAACTCAATCGCAAGGGCCCGGGTTCGAATCCGCACGGACGGCATGCCATGTATTAACGAATTTTTCTAAAGAAAAAAAATATCGTGTGGAAACAGACGCCGAAGAAGAAATTCTAATGCTTATGCGAAGTCTACAAATCCGCATTGGGTACGCCCTGCCTGAGGGTAGGCCTTTGCCCTGCATGGGGACGTATTAATAGGCTGATGATGATAACATAATAGTGGAAAACATATTTTCTATTCTCTTGTGGAAGGAAATACTTAAATGGGCATGGCTTTTTGCAATTTGACCCTGTAATGTATTTCTAGAACTCTGTGCAAGTCATGTCAAAGTTTGATACTGTAAAAACCCAGTAAGAAAAACATGATGTGGGGATTCTCGGATGCGCAAAATGTGACTTTCTTGTGTAGAGCTCCACAAACGATGGCCCATCTCACATCATGCCCTGCGTGCCCTTACACCTGCACGCAGGAGGAGCTCATGACCGCTTGCGGCGGTGCAGTATCGGTTGCCCAAATCTGGCAAGGTACTATTTAGTGACTTTGTTGAGAATTTGAAGTCAACACGATAAGCAAACAAGCAACTGCAAAATCGACTCCAGTCTCCTAGAATAGGCTATTTTTCAATCAATCAATTTCGCCGAATTAACACTGGTCATGCAGATAATTTCTGGCAGTTTCAATCAAACATAGAGGGGAGCTAGTAAAGAGCCTCCTCGAACCCAGACTTTATCTGACGTACCCTTGGCAGTCTGCCTCTATACGACCATTCCTGACTGGCTAATCTTTACACTACAGCGTGAGTGATTGTCATACGAAGTAACTCATACTGACACGAAAAAAGATGAATCAGGACTTAAAATGGTGACAGTCCTGATTTATCGGGATGGATGGCAACCCTACCTTTGAAGGGAAAACTTGATTAACCCTTTCCATTAGGGTGAAACGTCTCGGATATTCTTTTAAAAACTTTTTTTTCTCTTTTTCTTGGGCCCTGCGGTCTCGGAGGCCATTTGCGAAATGTAAAGATTTTTAAACGATGTTTTTTTCTGAGATTTAGCGTTGTTGAAATTTAAAAAGTGGGTAACATAGTACAAATAATTATTAATATTTCGTAAACAGTGTTGTTACTAGTAAGCCACCTGAGGTAATACAGGTTAGAATTTACAGGTTAATGTAATTACCTCCGTGGTCTAATGGCTAAGCATTGGCTGAGCATTGGGCTTCCGACACGGAGGTAGTGGGTTCGATTCCCATTGGGGACACCTCGTAATATGACACTTTGTGCGTTTTTCCCCAGTTGGTCAGGACATTGCAGACTGAATCACCTGTTTGTTTCAAAATAAAGATGATTCCGTGCTTCGGATGGCACGTTAAGCCGTTGGTCTCGACTACTATCTCTGGTGGCAGTAGTCGTTACATAAAAAAAACAATCAGAGGCCGTAAGGCGGTATGAAAAACTCTGACACCAGAGCTTGCTGCCCACACGATAAGAAGGAGTTGCACTTGTCTTGTTTTTAAAATCTCTTAGACTTTTTTTTGTACGTTTCTACGACAATGTTTCTAATTTATACGCGCCTGGTCCTGGACGAGCCTGATAGCGTCGGGTGTAGCTTAAGACTGGTTTTAGTGCTCGACTGCCTATTAGTGTCAACCGTACGCACCAACGGCAATCCCATAGAAACTTCATCAGCGCAGCACTAAACGCTATCCTTGTGTTCATAGCGATAGCTACGCCCGATCGACGTCAGTGCTGATGCACACTAAACTGGCCTAAGTCATGCACAAGAGACGTACCAATAAGTTATCTATCGAATAGTTTAGGTGCGCTGAAATCACACTGTGTCCTCCTCATCATCCTTATACCGTTGAGTCTGCAATAGCCAAGTTCAAAACCGATTCAAGGACTTCCACGCTGGCCACTGCAGATACCAATAACCCAACTCTATATTAAGTGCTACTCAAGGCTCAAACAGAGCTAGTAACGAAGTTTCTCATGTGCGAATTTGTCATAGCTCGTAGAACTCGGACTTTCCCTAGGTAAATAGACGTGAATCTTTTTAAGAAAAATAAGCGAGGAAGTCCCGAACAAAAGTTTGCAATGAATAAAAATACATGTTTACTGTTTATAAATGAAAAACTAATCACATCTACATTTCATAATTACATGAGCGTTAATTCTTTATCAATTCCATTTCTTTGTTATCATCAAAACGGTTGTATTATTAAACGAAATATTTTATTAACAGGTTACTGCAGAAAAGACAAAGTTTGCAGACTTGCAAATATACTTGTTATAAAAGGATCCACTAGCATCTCTGTTACGCACGCGCGTTCATTAGCTCGCTATCACATCAATCTTCATCGCACCATCATTGGACCAGCTGGATTGACAGCGTGTGTGCAATGAATACTGATCAACTGAGACTAGAGAGGTGGTCCAACACATAAGCGTTTTACATTTTTTTCAACGATATCTCTCAATGAAATAGATACAACAATGTTTTGAAGGAAGATGTTTTATAAATGTTTCACCTCTTTGAAAACTACATAATTTAACTTTATTACGGTGAGGTCCTGTACCTAAATGTACTGTACGAAGTTCCAAAAGTTGATTTATTTTCATTTCAAATTTTATATTCTAATTTTATATCACATCACACACATCGGGCTATGCAGGGCCAATATGGACTGGCCGCGCGACGTTATACGTTATTCCCCCTACGCGCGGCCAGCTTATTTTGGTTTTGTGTGGCTTGATGTGTCGCCGTGTGTACAGTTAGTTATAGTTAGTTTTAAGTGGTAGTGCCATAAAAGTAAGCTCATCAAAGGTATGTCTGCAGCATTTATTAACCTGCAAATATTTTGTTAACATTTAGATACTAAACTAATTTTCTTAAGAATCCATTGCACAAAAGTTTTAAATAGGCTAGAGAGCCTGCTAAACTGTTAAAAATCATGATACTTATACCTAGGCTCTAATGTACACTAGACTATAAGTTAATTTTTATTGATAATAAAGATAATATTTTACAAACAAACAAAAACAAAACTCTTATTTTACAATTAATGTAAAATATAAAATTCTCGTGTCCGATGTTTGTAACAAAACTCCTCCGAAACGGCTTGACCGATTCTTGTAAAATTTTGTGTGTATATTCAGTAGGTCTAAGAATTAAAATCTAATATAATATAAAACTCTCGTGTCCGGTGTTTATAACAAAACTCCTCCAAACCGGCTTGACCGATTCTTATGAAATTTTGTGTGTATATTTAGGAGGTCTGAAGGAATAGGACGTAAACTATTTTTCATACCCACGCGTACAAAGTCGCAACAGCTTGTATAACTATACAATAGCATAGCATTGCATATGCTCACGACTATATTCCCCGAGGGGGTAGTCAGAGATATTCTGAAACCTCAGAACATCCACGTTTCACTAGTAGACAACAAAAAACTAACAAAACTAACAACAATAACACACAATAATCACACACTGTAACTATACAATAACACACAATAATTATGTATACGAATGTGTCTTTTGAATTTTTGAGAAGTAGTAAAAGCATATGCTCACGACTTTATTCCCCGAGGGGGTTGCCGGTTGGTCAGAGATATTGAGATTGGAGTCGATTTGATTTTGTTTTTTTATAGAAGTGTTTTTTTTTTTGTGAAACGTGGATGTTCTGAGGTTTCAGAATATCTCTGACTGCCCCCTCGGGGAATATAGTTGTGAGCATATGCTTATGCTTATGCTGTTTTTTTTTATTTGTCCCGTGAAGGTATAAAAAGTAAAAACTTGATTTAACAACTTGTATACTAACTAATACATGTGGCACTGGCTCCTAAACTTGTTAAGTCTGAAGGTCCGGACTCCGGAGTCAGTGTAACTAACAAATGCGGCACTGGCTATGAAATTGGGAATGGATAATAAACATTAAAATTCGACGTTACAAAACTACTGGTTCTACTTTGAAACGTATTTGATGATATTTTAAAATAATTAGTCAGTAATAATTATCAATGCCAAAAGGTTTGTTAATTCACATCGCTTATACTTGTACCACAAACATGTATAACCTACAATTCGCCTAAATCAGTCTCGGCCCGGAATTAGGCCGCTTTTCATTAGAATTGCCCTTTTCACAAGTACTCTCTTTTGTTTTCTTTATGTAACGGCCTCGGCCAAAGGTAATCTAACTAGAACCTTATTAAGGAGTACGCGTGTTGTTATATTGTTTTGCTTTAGGTAATAAGCTTCATTGTTTTCATTGTGTTATAGCCTTTAGGATTCCACTGATCCTCTTGGCATCCTCTCGTTCTTTATACGAGGTTTGATCTTTAAAAGTCTTTTGCGGTAGGGTTTTCCACTTTACCATAATTGAAAAAGATGTTTCATATCAAAGTGGGTGCTTCAGACCATCAAACTGAACAACTATAAAATTAAACAAGCCAACATTAAAATCATCGGAAAAGAAACGAATCAGCTGTTCCATAGAAAACGTAAATACAACGACGGCCCGGTAGAACAGTCTGTAGTGAACTTGCCTGCTGTGCCGAGAATTTATATGATGAATATGAATATTTATTTTGTACCTATATATGTATTCTATATCGTTGTCTAGTCGTGATAAGTCCAGGTACTTTAAATGTGACTAGACAATTTTTGTGACATTGTCCAAAATATTTATTTATTTTATGTAAATAGTCATGAACCAAATGTATCATAATTAAAATGTAATATTGATTTCGGTCTTGGCTCCAGTTCTTAGTAAAAGTTGATCAGTTTGATGGTCTTAAGCACCATAATTGATACATACATGCATAAATATGCTAACGCCTATGTCCCACTACTGGGGTAGGCAGAGACAACAGGTCATCACACGATTCTGACACACATCTCTCAACATCCATAAGTTTCTTCATACAAGCTCGTCGGTTCCTAACGGGTACATTTTATTTGGTCCTGCTTCAGTACGCATCCGATTTGGAATTTATTTTTACACCATGTATTTAAAAAAACATTCTTTTCAGTGCATTCTCTGCAGTTGGCGATGCTTTTCCTATTGCTGTCTCCCGTTTTCAATGGAGAAAAGTTGGATATTATTAATATTCCTTTTTCTCATATCTTTTGATTTAATTCATTGCGGGTTCCAAGACAGGTAAGAATTATCCTCCGGGCTCGCTGGACTTCATTGTTTAATGCTGTCTCCGCTGTTGATCCTGGTTTACAGTGGTGGGAATTTATGGGGAGCAGTTATTAAAAAAATATTTTTTTGTAAATAAAAAATAGTGATTTCGAAGTTGGTTCCTTCCTAATATGCTGACACTTTTTTAACAGGATGATTAGACCATCAAACTGAACAACTTTATCAATGGGACCAACATCGAAATAGCGAAATTGATATCATTAGCATCCTTTTAAACTAAGAGTCTACCCATCAAACTGAACAACTTTTACTATGAGAGCAAACCAATCGAAGCAAAAAAATAATCAGCTGTTCCATACTAAACTGCAACGCCTACTCGACTCAAATGTATGCCACAGCTGATTATTTTTTTGCTCCGATCGGTTTGCTCCCATAGTGAAAGTTGTTCAGTTTGATAGGTAGACTCTTGGTTTAAAAGGATGCTAATGATATCAATTTCACCCTGTATAGTGAAAGTTATACAATTTGATCGTGTGACACAAACCTTAAAAATATGTTACGCATTTAATTTATTTTACACACTGTATGTTCGTAATAAATTCAATATCATTATTAGTCTCTCCTTAGTCTATACTGACTGCTCTCACTGTATAGTAATAGTCGTGTGTTTAACCCGGCGAGAGTGTGGCAGGGTATGTCATATGTTGGATGCGGATATTGTCCAAATAAAAAAGATCGAAAGACAAAACACGCATGTGCGAGCTGTGGAAAGGCTATCTGTATGGAGCATGCAACTTTTTTTTGCAAAGACTGCACTGATTTGAACTCCAGTTCCTAAGATGTTCCAAACATTATTTGTTTTATTTTTTTAGTTTATATTGTTATTCATTTCATTTTCTATAATAGTTTCAAGTTAATTTTCATAAAACTTGTTTTATTTTTTTTCAACGTAATTTTTTTGAGAGGGTAAAAATTTTCGTTGAAAATTCATAGTCATTTGATTAAAGTTTATAAAAAAATTAAAATTGTTAAAAAAACGCAATTTTTTTATTTCCAATACCTTATTATTGAGTCGTTTTATAATAATAAATAATAAATATAATGATTTTTCGAAAGAATCAAGTTTTACAGCCAAATTTGTAAACGGGTATGTCATACCCTACCACATACTCCATGTTACATTTTTTCACCACACTCTCGCCGGGTTAAGGATGTATGAACAACAAAAAAGGAATTTTTATTAAGTTACTATTTTCAGTGACTACCTAAAAATTGCGTACTATACTGTTTAAATTTTGCTCCAATCAAACGTAGCCCAATAAAATATGTTTTTGAACTAACTAAAAACCTATAATTAACAAAAAATACGTAAAGGAATCATAGGTATAACAAACTTCATAAAAGCAGAGCAAATAAAGCAATTTTTTTATATTCACATTCAGCTATTGGAATAAATTTGAAATTCCGATTTTCGCAGTGCACAGGTTATTTGGATAAAATGTTTTGTGAACTTTTTGTTTGGGTTCCGTGCCTGAATGGTTCAAGTTTTCGCATTCTCAGTTTGATCATAGTGATAATAATTACGATGATTTTTCTGAGCTGATTTCGACCATAGCGACCATAGTAATAAGCAAATTGTTATAAATTTACAAAAAAAGCGAACTGCGTAGAATATTTTTAAGACCATGAGTGCACTCTCTTTTTTCTAGATGGCTCTTATTTCTATTGAAAGCCCATAGGCTAAGCTGGTATGAAAGCATACAGGGTATAAGGAAAAGTATCACTAACCATTAAACCACATACTCTACCCATCAAACTGATCAACTTTTACTGTGTTAGTAAACCTGTCAGAGCAAAAACAAATCAGCTGTTCCATTCTAAACTGCAGTGCCTACTCGACTCAAATGTATGAGACAGCAGATTTTTTTTTGCGCTGCTAGGTTTGGTCCCATGGTAAAAGTTGTTCAGTTTGATGGGTACAGTATATGGTTTAAAGGTTAGTGATACTTTTCCTTACACCCTGTATAACTCTGTCTTGCCTCAACCACAGAGTACTGGGCCATGGTGCAGTATCGCACGCGGGGGCTCGATTGCGCTAATTTAAAACATCGGAGTTAAGCCCTTATTCAATTTCATTTCAAATCACATTACTTTTCAACTATGCTGAATTCCGTATTTACATTGTGATTAATATAATTGAGAGTCAGATGCCCTTGTCAGCGCCAACGCGGCTGCTGCAGAGGGTATCAAGCGGCGCACATATGCCACCCTGGGTGACGGCTACATTCTTGCGCCATTCGGCGTAGAGACCCTAGGGCTGTGGGGGCCGGACGCCCGACAGCTCTTCAAAGAGTTGTCATCGCGCTTGATCGAGGTGTCCGGTGACCGAAGGGCTGGCGCGTACCTCGGGCAACGAGTAACGCAGCCAGCGTCCTGGGCACCCTCCCGCAGGACGATGGCCTCGAGCACGTCTTCTGTTTAGTGTAAGTCGAACGGAAGTCGTGCTCGATATAGTGGCTCATTTCTTCTTCGATTTATTTTAATTATAGCTATATTTAGCCATAAGTTGTACATAAAGTTGTAGATGTCAAAAAATGATAAACGAGATACCGAATGTATAAAAAGTTGTGATTCTCATGCCGTCCAATGCAGTTTCAGTTGAGTTTTATTTAGCGCGATCGGTCGTACCCCTGTATATTTTAACGTAGGTTGTCAATTGTATTTACCTTAATTCAGTATTATGAATGGTTCCTCATAAGTTAGAACTGTCACGTAACCTCGTATTTTACGTAAATGAAAAAAAAAAACACATGTGTAAGGAACTCTTGAAACTTGAACATGATTCACACTTGGCCAAAAAAAAAATTCTGTTTCGTTTTGTGTGAAATGCGCCGCAGAATTTTGTCATTGAATGGCCTTTTTTTCCACGTATTGTCAAAATATATCAGACTCTATTGCAAACGCTTTTATGAGTCATTTTGATTTGTAAGTAAAATTGTAACGGTTCGTCATATTGTAATTATGGATGCCCAAAAATCGGTTTTGGGATTTTGCTATTAGCGATTTCATACTTTGCCACAATAATGGATAAAATATCTGAAATAAATAATTTGAATTGAATTGAATTTACAGCTTTGTTTTTATAATTTATCCATTACGATTTACAGCTTTTAGTTATTGTTGTTTGTGTGTTCTTAGCTGTGTTTCTTGAAAATTGGTTCAAAAGTTTTCAAGATAATCAATCCAGAAACAAATACAAAAATATTTATTTTCAATGAGCACTTATTTTACGTTTAAAAGTAGTTCACAACAATCTGGGTATAGGCTTGCACATTGACTACTCGGAACTTTATAGGGTACCTACAATTTAACGGTACCCCCACACTAGGCTAAGCCTGGCCATGCGCCATGCGGAGGGCAGGAATACGCTTACTAGTATGAGATTACGATACGACACTACAGTTGCAATGAGAGTGCAACAAAAACTATACTTGAAGTAAAATCAAAAGGCGGTTCTTAATCTTAAATAATTTTGAGATCATACGAAACGATGTGCTGGTACTGGCCCTGTACCTGGACTCTCGATCCTCGATATATATAATCATGAGAGCTCTCTGCATACTATGTTTTTTGGTGTCAAGTAAAGTATAATTGATTGATTAATTGATTGATTGAGAGCTTTGAACACATAGAAACATCCAATATTAGCATGCCACTGTATTCCAGACTGAAATGTACGCTATCATAGATTGCGTACATGAGAATCTGAATAGATGCCCAAAGGGGCAACATATTGTTATTTTATCAGATAGCCAGGCTGCCCTGAAAGCGCTAGGATCTGACGAAATAGAGTCGAAGCTAACATTAGAATGTACCCGAGCACTCAACCAGCTAGGACTGACAAACTCTGTCACCCTAGGCTGGGTGCCCGGACACTGCGGTATTGATGGAAATGAGGCTGCTGACGAGCTGGCACGAAGAGGGGCGGAAGAGGACGCCATAGGCCCCGAGCCTTATTGCGGCATCTCTCGCAACACCTCTAGACGTGTGCTAAAGGAATGGGCCGTGAACCAAAGCCGCAGGCTCTGGTCGGATACACCAGGACTGAGGCATGCGAAAGAACTTGTGACCGGCTTTTCAAAATACCTCGGATGCCATCAATTCAAACCGCAACGACTTAAGGCTCTTAGTACGAGCCTTAACAGGACACTGCAAGTTAAACAAACACCTACACAGAATGGGGTTTGTAGATTTACCCATTTGCAGATTCTGCTGTGAAGCAGAGGAAACGCCCATACACCTCCTCTGCGAATGCGAAGTGCTCATTCACAGCAGAAGTCGCCATCTAAGTGGATACATAATAACACCTACTGGTATTAGGGACCTCCCCTCCAAAAGCATAACACGATTCATGAAGTCCGTGGGCCTAGGAAATGACCTTTAGGTCTAGGGTGACAGCTACAATAGATCTATCCAGGTCGCAGTAGCTATTTGGTCATTGACCAAGCCCTTATGACCATATAATAATAATAACATCCAATATTATAATCTTTAGAGTCTGATAATGACTAGCTCCATAACAATAGTTTAGAAGGGATGTCATCAATTATCACATTACTTTGTAGTGATAACATTCCTTCATTTTAAGGGTCTCGTCTCCACTGCCTCCCTAGTCTAATGGTTAAGAGCATTGGCTCTCGACAAAAAGGTCGTGGGTTCGATTCCCACGGGGGACACCTTGTGATACACTGATACACCATGTCACTTTGTGCGTTTTTGCCCAGTTTAGGCGAGCGGCGTGCCGCTCGGATTAGTATGATATACAATTACCGACCGTATATCAAAGTCTTTAAGGCGCGCGCCCGCGCCTCGTCACCGCCTCGACTCCTTCTGTATGCGATACCCCTAGAGAAGATGCGGCCAGAAACTCTACAAAACATTATAATTCAAGTCCAAACTAGATAATATAACTTGTGTGCCAATGTTCAAGATTTTCATTTCAGCTAAATCCGATTGCCGACCGAACAATCTGTAAAGGTACCTTTAATCCCACGCAATAAGGGTTTTAACGGCACACTGAAACGTGTCCCCATTTTGAATATTAAACCACAATTCATATCAGTTTGCGGCGAGTCAGTTTGATATAATCTATTTATTTGTACGTGACTGCGAACGAACGAAAAACCTTTGGTACAAAATCGATAACCAATCAACAAATTCAATTAAGTATTCTAATGTGGATAAAATATCATTACCAGCTTTCGACAACCAACTGCTCATTATACCACTCTTTTCTGTCTTGTGTCAGTCTCATACAGGTCTTTCCACCTGCCTTAACATCAGGAATATTATTATTGGTGGTTGGGCTATTGCAACCAAGGGTCGTTATGTAACACTGAGTCCAGCGCTGGTCCTTTGTGTTCGCCCCAAGCTTACCCATATTTTACGCATACCCCCGAACTTATGGTATTTTCTTTGCATTCTCGGGAATGCAGGTTTCCTCAGGATGTTTTCCTTCACCGCCGAGCTAGTAAATGATAAATACAACCGTACATAAATTTCGAAGAACTTAGTGGTACAGGCCAGGAATCGAACCGCGGCCTAATGATTGAGGCGCTAGCTCTCTTCCGTATGGGCTATCATCGCTCTATATCAGTCATAAGGCTCATGTAAATGAGGCTGAATTTAATTTGATTAGTATCGTTTGTTTTTTTTGATACACTATAGTCCACTTTAGATTACTAAGCTAGTTCTTTTTTTTGTGAGTAATGTCTAAAACTAATGCAATGCATATTACTAGGACTAGGTGTTAGTGTTAGGTTCAGACCAAAGTCGTAGTGGTCTAGTGGCGAGTAACCATGCCTACCTGCCGAATTTATTTACAATTTGTGTCTTATCTTATTGTTATAAGATACAATTTGTAACACAACTGGCTTTTCAGTGAAGGAAAACATCGTGAAGAAACCTGCATGCATTAAAAAAAAAAAACGCTCAGCAGGCTTTGCGCTGGTGTAATTATCCCACTAAGCCTTATAGTTTTTGTTATGGAAACCATACAACAATGGCACTTACATACAGGGTGTAAGTGACAACCTAGCAAATACTGAAACAGTGAATTCAGACCATCGAACTGAACAATTTTCACTATGGAGCCACCATCAGGGAATGTGAAAAAAAGATGTTTCATACGTTTGAGTCGAGTAGGTAAGTACAGTGTGTTTTATCACTTACAGCCTGTATAACATCCATGACTGAACCGGGATTCGAACCCAGGTTTGGAAATAAGGCGTGGTAACTAATACACCGACCGGGACGTAGGATTTAATTTTGAGGCGTAAATTGTACCCACTGTCCATTTATAAGTGGCGATAGGGTCACTACCTTTCACACTGGAAAGAATCTTGTCACTAGTAGTGAAACGTGGATGTTCTGAGTTTTAAGAATATCTATAGCTACCCCCTCGGGGAAGATACAGGGTGTAAACTTAAACGCATACTTCTTGGGGTGCTTCAGACTATCAAACTGAACAACTTTCATATATGTATATGGAGCCAACATCTGTAATGAATTTAATTTTGCAGCCCATAAGCCTGTATAGTCATGACATGAGACTCAGGAGAATGCAAAAAAGGCGTTTAATTTAATATTTGGACAGCTTGGTACATACGAGTATGTATGTATAGTCGACAAACATAGTAACATGTTAATAATTCAACCTGTTTTAACATGGTCTCAGTGCTATAACTATAGTCATAGAGTAGGTTCCTTAACCCATAGACTGGCTGACACAATTCCATATAAATCTCAATAATCTCTAAGATTAAAAAGCATTCAGTCGTGGGTAAGAATACCGTAAATACGGAATTAAACTTAGTATACTGCGGATCATCATCATCATCATATCAACCGATAGACGTCCATTGCTGGACATAGGCCTCCCCCAAAATGGGGGGGATTTGCCATAATCGCCACGCTTGGCAGGCGGGTTGGCGATCGCAGTAAGATAGAATGTGTGTACTCAGAGGATGCTGCTGCCCATCCTCCGGTAGATCCCTTAGTCGCCTTTTACGAAACCCACGGAAGGAAATGGGGTGGTGCTGTTCTTAGCCGATACCACACGGCTAACTAAACCAATTATACTCATGAAACTGAAAAACTTTCAATATGGAGCCGACTTCAAAATAGAGAAAAAAAACTCTTGTTTCATACAAAACTGCAGTTCCTATGCAACTCAACCTGTTCAAGTGGGGTTACAGAAACGGGTCTGACCTCCAGTGTGAATGCGGTGTATCCCCACAGACTATAGCCCACCTCATATCCTGCCCATCCTGTCTTGACACCTGCACGCGAACGGAGCTTATGGACGCTGCTGGCAGAGCTATCCGTGTGGCGAATTACTGGGCTGGAAAAATTTAGAATGACTTGCCATCGACTTGATAGAAGGGATGGTGAAGTTATTCGCACTGATATAAAATGTACCGTGTATAATTCATTTTTACATTGCATTCCATATACAAAATTCGTATAAAGTAACATCATCATGTTGTTAAGCTTTTTATGCTATGATAAAAAACCTATTTCATTTATTACCTATGCTTCACAAACTGACATAATACTCTAAAAATAGACAACCACGTTCAAACAAACAAGATGTCACACAAAATGACACATTGCGGTCTGTCATTGCCATAGTAACGAAGTAAACTCTGGAACATATGCGTTGTGGGTAGTATTTGAGTGGAACATGTTGTTTCCATGAAATCTCGTTCGTTTATCGCTAGAGTATAATGTCAGTGGCTTCAAAACAGAATCTACATGGGCCAGTTTCAACAAATCTATGCCTTTGGTAATTAATCTGAACACAGAGCAAACATTAGACAAATATGTCAGACATTCGAAGTCAGAATGGAATTGAAATGTCATTGTGGGGGACAAGCGGCGGCGGCGGGCGCAAACATGTGGAGAAGGGGAGAGGGGGGAATGAATCGAGGGAGGTTGTCTATGCCTAGGATTATTTTTGATTACAACTGTTACTGAGGGCATGTAATTATTTAGAGCAGGTTGTTGTCAGCCCTATTGTACCTAATAATAATAAATGGGGCTTCAAAATAAAAAAATCAAAGTTATACATGATGTAAGGGACAGCCCTCCGCAAACTGAAACGGTGAACTCAGACCGTCAAACTGAACAACTTTCACCATGGAGCCCACCTAAGGAAACGCGAAAAAAATCAGCTGTTTCATACAAAACTGCTGCTATCTATATAATTTAGTCAATACTAGCTGTTGGCCGCGACTCCGTCTGCGTTAACTTTAAAAAGTATTCTATTCGTTAATCTACAGGGTGAAATTGATATCATTAGCATCCTATTAAACTAAGAGTCTACCCATCGAACTGAAAAACTTTTAATATGGGAGCAAACCGATCGGAGCAAAAAAAATATCAGCTGTGCATACAATTGAAGCGCGAACTCGCCTCTTAGTTTAAAAGGAAGCTAATGATATCAATTTCACCCTGTAGAACAGAATATATTCTATCTGCCTGCCTTTCTTCAAAAACAACCAAACAAACAAACATCAAAACATCTATGGAGGTGCAACTGGGAATGTTCCTCCATTGAAAAGGGAAGATCTTCCACCAGGCTATGTGTGAAGCCTGGGGACCGGCCGTGGTCCAACAGTTCTTAGTTGGTCCTTGTATATGTATCGAATCTCTGTGATTATTTCTCTTGCGCGATGTATGTCTTGCATTCGATTGTAAACCCTATTTGTAGTAGGTTACGAGTTACGTATTCACGGTGAAAGTTATCTATGTATGTAGCATATTTCCGAGAGCGACGGTATCGCCATCTGTTGGCATCTTTGCTATAACGTGTGGGTGCTGACATCTGTAGCAAGTCCCCACACATCCAAACATCCAATCTTTGACGTTTTTAATTTGAAGCTAAGTCTCTCGCTGTAGAGAAGATGCAACAAGAAACTCTACAACATAGTACGACTTAATACATACATACATATTCTCACGCCTGTCTCCCACTGGGGTAGGCAGAGACAACTGAACGTCACCTGCTACGATCCTGACATACCTCTCTAGCTTCCTCCACATTCATAAGTCCTTTCATGCATGCTCGTCGGTTACGGGTAGATCTGACCTGGCCCTTTTTAAGCACGTCGCCAATTTGGTTCGTATATGTACGTCTAGGACGTCCCCTTCCAACATTTCCACTTACGCTTGCCTTATAGATTGCCCTCGTCAATCTGCTCTCATCCATTCTTTCCACATGACCAAACCATCTCAACATACCTTTCTCTATTTTTGTCACTACATCCTCTTTCAAACCACAACGTTCTCTAATAAAACTATTTTTCATTTTGTCCATCACAGTCACACCACACATACTTCTCAGTGAGCGTATTTCCACTGCGTTAATCCTACTTTCATGCGTCTTCTGCCATACCCAAGATTCACTTCCATACATCAATGTCGGGACTAACACTCCATTATGAAACGACTTAATAACTATTACAATAATACATTTTAAGCTATGGTTATGTACATAGTTATACATTATAGTCTATTTAATTAAATAATTAATACTATACAGATCCAATATTGGAAAAACAATCACAGTTTAGCACAGTCGGGTACGGTCAAGCTTTAGATCGATTACCGTAACGACACGCAGCAACTTCACCAAAACGAAAAGCAGAACAAATTAAATTATAAAAATTATTGATTTCAGATTATTCATCCATATTGTGTTAGTAACAATTGTCTTATAACTATGTTAGTTCACAAATTAATACATCTATACTATTATAAAACTGTAACAGGAAGTTTGTCTGTACATTGAAGATATTAACAAAAAAAAAGTTACGATATGGTTTTTAGGTGTCCCTGATTCCATTTCACAAATTTTTGGATTTTTGTCAGTCTGTTTGTTTGTGTGTTTGTTTGTTTGAACGAGTATCACGCAAAAACTACTGAACCGATTTTGATGATACTTTTTTTGTTTGATAGCTTATGATCTGACTTAAAATCTATATTGATATCTGATAAATTACACTAACAATGTTACATTAAAGATACGATTTAGCAGCGAGGCGTTCCGCTTTCTGATGATAGCTTAGAAGTCATCTACATAATTATATGCGTCTGTGCGAACATTGTCGATGCGCTGCAAAATCGCGGCAGCCCCAGCAGCATCCCGAGCGCATTGTTGTACTGAACTCGCAGTATGCTCGCTGAGTGTAGTTGGTCCATAGACTGCACGTGTAAAACAACTGACTGTAGGCTTTGAATAAAGTAACTTTTACCTGTTTAGTGCAGCGTGCAATGTTACTGTTACTGACGACTAAAATTACTATGGGGAGGTTCAAAAACTAAGATTCAGATTATATTTAGTGACGATACAGCTTACCTACCCAGTATTTTAAAGCTATCTCAATACGCCATAGCAAATTTTAAGAGGATAGTCGGGCTCTCGAACTTTATACGTATTTGTCCAACCCGCCCATGACAATGTTACTCTATGTAATGCAATATTGTATTTTAATTGTACTTTTTATATTTTGTTTTGTTTAAAAGATTTATGTGTTGTAGAGTTTCTGGCCGCATTTTCTCTCAACGGAACACCTTCCGAAGCGGTGGTAGGGTCAAAAAATGATGTCAAAAAGCTATCTATGTAATATTATTTTGAATAAAAAATTTTGATGACTTTTTTATCTACATAAAATTGACGAAATCAGCGTTTCGTATTCCCCTGTTTCCTCATCCAAAACTTAACCGATTTTGATAATTATATCAAGAATTTATATGAGAAAGACTTAAGCTATGTTTTGCTTTTTATTTTGTGTATATTCATCAAATTTGTTTGCTGGATGTCTGAAAACACATACTTACGTACTTACGTACAATAATTAATTTAAGCAAAAAAGCAAAACATAGGGACATAGCAGAGGCAGAGGTCAAATTAAATCCAATAAAATTTTTTATTCAAAATAATATCACATAGATAGCTTTTTGACGTCATTTTTTGATTCTATCACCGCGTCGGAAGGTGTTCCGTTGAGAGAAGATGCGGCTAGACACTCCGCAAACATAAATGCCAGAAACTCAGGTAAAATAGATTGTATGGTAAAAATTATAATTCTTAGTTTCATTATCCAGGGAGGAAAAAGGGAAATACGTATAGTATAGTTATAATTTGCCGTGGTGGTCCAGTGGCGAGTAACTTTGCCTGCCGTGCAGGAGGTGATGGTTCGATCCCCGTCTGGGCCGACTCGTACCAATGAGTTTTTCGGAATTTATGTACGATTTATAACACCACTGGCTTTTCGGTCAAGGAAAACATAGTGAGGAAACCTGCATGCTTCAATTTCGAGGCATGTATTAGTACCTACTGTCCATTACAAGTGGCGACGGGCTCACTCCCCGTCACACTGGGCAGAGTTTCGGTACTACTAGTGAAACGTGGATGTTTTGAGGTTTCAGAATATCTCTGACTACCCCCTCGGGGAATATAGTCGTGAGCATATGCTATGCATGAAAAAGGGAAATACGTTTGTATGGACAGAACGGTACCAGTGTATCCTCTTAATTATTTGTTTGATAAGAGCCGCACAGTGGCGACCTCTGGCTACCACTAACCGCACACGACAGCCAGTGTCACATCGTCACGAGCAGAATTAGATTGTTATTGTTAAAACTGAGTTCCACTGCGAGCTATACTATAGGGTCCTTCTTAATATGCTTACACTTTTTTAAGGGGATGATCAGACCTTCAAACTGAACAACTTTCTCTATGGCACTAACATCAAAATCGCCAAAAAATCTGCTCTTCCAAACTTTACTGCAAACCTACTCGAGTCAAATGTATTACTGATTTTTTTCGAGATTTCGATGTTGGTCCCATAAAGAAAGTTGTTCAGTTTGATGGTCTGATCATCCTCTTAAAACAGTGTCAGCATTGAATGATCCTGTATGTTTACTGCTGAGCTAAACAAAGTTATAAAAGGGAGAAATTGGTCGGTATATTTCCAAATACCAACGCAGCGAAGACCAAAAAAAAAAACATTGAAGAAATATTAGAATCATGAATCGCGTTTTAAAGAGCAGATATAACGCATTTTTACCACACAATACACTAAATAAGTAATTGTCTTATGTATTTACCTAACATTTGCTTATTCTTTCATTTACTTTGGAATACTTAGCGGGAACCTGACTCACACTTGGCAGTTTTTTTGTTTTACCTTAGAATTTGCAAGGTACTAACTCCAAGTTTGCCGCTTTTATTGCATTACTGTAGGTACCTATAACAATGTAACGGTAATTTTAACCGGCTACCCAACGGTTCAAAGATAGAGCCATTTAAAGGTAGGACAGATAGACGGACGGACGCGGACTGCTGGCGCCGGCGGCGTAGGCTTAATCAATCAATCAATCAATTATACTTTATTTGACACCAAAAAAACAGAGTATACAGAGAGCAAACAATCAGGAAATACAAAAGGCACAAAAACAGGCGGCCTTATCGCTAAAAAGCGATTTCTTCCAGACAACCTTAGGGTAGAGGAAATAGTGAAAGAAGATTGGTAGGCGGTGTAGATCATAATAACACAATATAGATAACATACACAAATAATGTTATACAACATGCTTAGTAACAGGATCCTATTTTTGGCACCCTTTGGGTACGGAAACCTAAAGAATACTATTATCTAAATTTCACCTAGCTTCGCTTGCAGTAGATATCGTGCTTTACGCTGTCAGATATTGTTCTATGAAACCGTTGCATTTTACTGGCTTTTTGCGGTTTATCGTTTCGACTGTTATGTGGGACTTTATTTCAAAACGATTATGGTTTATTTTGCAGTGTTTTTTGTGTGAAAAGTTTACCATTTATGCTGACATTACGTGGTTCCATGCTAAGCCAGACACGTAAACATAAAAGGCCTTGCATTCTTCACGAAACTCTACTATTCTAAAATGGAAAAATAGCTGTTTTTACAAGTATTCCAAAATTATGTAGGTACGTAATACTGACTGCTTTCAAACAGTGAAGGAAAACATGGTGACGAAACCTGTATTCGCTGAAGAAGAAATATCGATTCGCATGTAAAGTCTATTAATGCACATTATTGCGCATTGGGCACGCGTGGTAGACTTTAGGTTTTTGGTAAAAAACAATCCTTGAGATTGCGATAGGTACTCCCACAAACTATAAAGGGTTTAAAAAAAACATGTTGGAGCCTTAAAGGGTTGTTACAGACCATCAAACTGAACAACTTTCACCATGGAGACAAAATTGAAATCGCCAAAAAATACCGCTGTTCCATACAAAATTGCAACATTACTCGACAGAAATGTATAGGACAGCAGATTTCGTTTTCGCGATTTCGATATTGATCCCATAGAGAAAGTTGTTCAGGTTGATGGCGCCCCTTGCTGAAGCGAGCCCTTAAGGTTCCAACAGGGTTATTTTTACACCTACTGATGGAAATGCAAGGAACCATCCATTATTAAAAAAATCAAAAGAAAAAAAAACCACGACATCTGTTGAGTTCTCAGAGAAGACAATCAACAATACGGAACCCTAAAAATTCACATTACCACAGAACCATAAAAATTTGTTGCATAAGATTTGAGAGAAGAAGAAGAAGAGAGACAATTTGTTGTTACAAGAGCTTACCATAGATTCCACGTGAACGAATTCGCGGACTAAAACTAGTTATATACATAAAACTCAAATGAAAAAAATATATACTTATTACAAAACACAATACAAAACCAATTTAGAAAATACAGAAACAAAATAACAAATCGAATTTCTATATCACAATATGAGGCAGACGAGTGCGAACCATTTCTATTTTAGGTCATTACGTAATAGTCTAGCCGATTGGAAAATGGGCCAGCCGCTCAGCCTGTATTAAGGGGGGCACACCAGTTAAACTATGCCACTCTTCATTTAAATAATATGAGAGTGTTCTATTTGGAATATCATCGGCTTTTTGAATAACATTACACATAAAAAATCAGGATTATAGGTACCCTACACCAGTCCTTTCTGCAAAGTGCCTTAATCTCATTATATTACGAGCGATAGACGTACTTTTTGTTAGCATCCGCTGCAAGGCTGATTCAGTATTTGTAGGGTGTAGAGAATTTCTGTGATGGGGATGGACCAGGTTATCATCATCATCATCAGCCTATAAACGTCCCACTGCAGGGCACAGGCCTACCCTCAGGGAGGGTGTATGGGCATTAGTCCACCACGCGTGCCCAATGCGGATTGGTAGACTTCACATACAAATCAGAATCTCTTCTTCAGAGTATGCAGGTTTCTTTACGATGTTTTCCTTCACCGTTTGAGAGCAGTCGGTATTACGTACATAAGTTAGAAAAACTCATTGGTACATGGCATGTTGTCCGTGCGGATTTGAACCCGGACCCCCATAATTGGGTGTCCATAACTCTGCGCAACGCGGAGTCCAGGTGTGCCAGCATAACAGTCGGTTTAGGAGAAACAGCCGTTCAAAGGTCGGACCTCACTGATATGCTCTTCACCCTATGAATAATGAATCAGCCTTGCAGCTGTTTATAACAAGAAGTACGTTTATATCTTACTCGTTCAAACAAACAAACAAACAAACAAACACACAAACAAATAGACGGACAAAAAATCAAAAAATTGGTGAAATGGAATCAGGGACACCTAAAAACCATATCGTAACTTTTTTTTTGTTAATATCTTCAATGTACAGACAAACGTCCCGTTACAGTTTTATAATAGTATAGATGACGCTTTGGAGAATCCTATTTTTTTCACATATCCTCTTAACTTAACGCGGCATAATGTTCATATAACTCAATATTATCTTGGTTTTCCAGACCTCATCCTGGACATCATTTGGTAATTTATTGGAATTATATTGTCTCGGGTGGACACATTTCGTATGCGATGAAGTATAAATGATAATCTAAACTATTATAAAACTGTAACAGGAAGTTTGTCTGTACATTGAAGATATTAACAAAAAAAAAGATACGATATGGTTTTTGGTTTCACCAATTTTTGAATTTTTTGTCTGTCTGTTTGTTTGTTTGTTTGTGTGTTTGTTTGTTTGTTTGAACGAGCATCACGCCAAAACTACTGAACCGATTTTGACGAAACTTTTTTGTTTGATAGCTTATGATGTGACTTAAAATCTGGTATATAATTTGTGCGGACGAAGTCGCGGGTTAACGCTCGTCTTGTATATTTTCAGTGTATTATAAAGCTTAGTCGGCTCAAAAAGGTTTAAAAAGTAAAATGATATCTTTTAAACCGCCCCTGTCAAAATCACCAAGCTATCTTGGACGCACTATAGCTAAGTCTGAACCACGCCTGACAAATATGAAAAGTGATGAAAAAAAATCGCCCAGTATTTTAAGTATCAATGCTTACTTAAAATCAGATAATTACCTAAGGTAAGTTTAAATATGTATTTAGATATTTTGTGACATCTTTTGAAATTATTATTGAAATCAATCAATCAATCAATCATTTATTTGCATATACAGTGGTTACAGTTGTTAAATAATATAGACAGTCAATGTATTTACAAAAGACATCCTAATTACATTATACAATAGTCAAAACAATTAATACATCTATCTAAACTATTATAAAACTGTAGCAGAACGTTTGTCTGTACATTGAAGATATTAACAAAAAAAAAGTTACGATATGGTTTTTAGGTGTCCCTGATTCCATTTCACCAATTTTTGGATTTTTTGTCAGTCTGTTTGTATGTGTGTTTGTTTGAACGAGTATCACGCAAAAACTACTGAACTGATTTTGATGAAACTTTTTTGTTTGATAGCTTATGATCTGACTTAAAATCTGGTATATAATTTGTGCGGACGAAGTCGCGGGTTAACGCTCGTCTATACTATTATAAAGCTGTAACAGAAGTTTGTCTGTACATTGAAGATATTAACAAAAAAAAAGTTACGATATGGTTTTTAGGTGTCCCTGATTCCATTTCACAAATTTTTGGATTTTTTGTCTGTCTGTTTGTTTGTGTGTTTGTTTGTTTGTTTGTTTATTTGTTTGTTTGTTTGTTTGAACGAGTATCACGCAAAAACTACTGAACCGAACTTGATGAAACTTTTTTTGTTCGATAGCTTATGATCTGACTTAAAATCTGGTATATAATTTATCTCGCTACATTGAAGGGATCCGGAGATATAAACATATAACCACAAGTGCAACCAATGTACGGTGCCATTTCAATTTCAAGTAAGTAACACTAATTAAAATTAAAAGACTTGTTATAACGTTAGCTAATTCTGAAGACTAAAAATACAATTTCCCTGTTTGATTTATAAATAACGAAAATAACAACAAATTACAAAATAAATACCAATAATTATAAATTGTATCATTGTCTGTTTTTCTTTTTGGCGATAAAATCTTTCAAACTCCATGGAGAAAACCTTAGCATAACAAAAAAAACCTTAGTACTGGCCACAAGAAAAAAAGATTCGAACTACAAATTTCCTCCCAACTAGAAAACCAAAGCAGGAGTAACTATTAAAAAAAAAAACTGAACGCCAATTTCAAACACAGAGAATATAAACATGATTTCAAATTAGCAGCCGAAATGTCTAAAACTCGATTTTTAATTCAGAATGCTTTTATTTACGGTGTGATTATAGTGTGATGTAATACACATTTTACGCAAGAATGGATAATAGCTAATATTTTAAAGCAATTATAAGACAGGTAAGAAACCGTAAATTATTACTAAAATACAAACGAACGAACTCTAACAAATTAATAAGGGTCGGTTTTTTATGCCGCCGATGTGATGTGCCGCCGTGCATTTTGCGCCCGATTCGATTAAGAGGATATCATATTTTTCTACGGCGCTCCATACAAAACGAAGCTTAGTTTGAACATTTCGTAATTAAAGTGAAAAAATTAATGGTTTTAACACAATCTAGAAACCAATATAGTCTGTGATTTCCATTTGTCAGATTTCCTTTTAAATGTTTAGTTCTAAAGTTATCTTGACTCAAAGTTTTCCATACAAATCTTAAATTAAACCTAGCATTGAAACTATACAGGGTGTAAGGAAAAGTATCATTAATCTTTAAACCACATACCCTACCCTACAAAATCTGCTATCCCATACTAAACTGCAATACCTACTCTATTCAAACGTATGGGACAGCTGAGAATGCGAGCTCGAAATTTTTGCAGATTTATTTTGTTTCCGATTATCAGGAACAAGCTGACGTTCGAATGGCCAATACTAGAAATTTAGACCGTATAATTGTGATGGAATTACAGAACCTCCTGCACGAACATAACCTTTATGTTAACCAATTTAAAAGAGCTTTGCACTCTCTTCCTGCCAATGAAGAAAATAATTACAAGTTGGTGATACACGCAGATCGCAGACCAGCTGGTGCACATAGTGGCCGTTAAAATGAGCCGTCTACTAACGAGGTTGCAGTCGTTTTAGTTAACGAAGAATGTGGAACACGAGACATTGTTTTACGTACGCGCAGTGACAACTTCAACGCATCAGCGACACAAATCGAGCTTACGACAGTCTACAATACCCACTGATGTTTTGCTACGGTGAAAATGGATACAATTTTGAACTCCGTAACTTTAATCCTTCTACGGGACAACAAATGAATAAAAAAACATCTGCCATTCAATTTTATGCACACAGACTAATGGTCCGCGATGGTGAAACGAATTATTTACTTTTGTTTGGCCAATTACTTAATCAGTTCATAGTAGACATGTACGCAAAGGTTGCTTTACATCCGTACACATCAAAGTCAACTTCGAGCAGAAAACTATATTCATCTGATGGATGCTCTTAGACAAGATTGTGATCCTGATAACGTAGGGCGATTGGTTATCCTACCAGCAACTTTTACTGGTGGGCCCCGCTATATGCACCAACGGACCCAAGATGCATTTGTTTACGTTAGAAAATATGGCCGTCCGGATTTATTTATTACAATGACAACGAACCCGAAGTGGGATGACATTCTGATTGCGCTTTACCGAGGCCAAGTATCACACGAACGCCACGATATTGTGTCACGCGTTTTTCACTTAAAGTTGAAAAAACTCATGGACCTCTTAACCAAGAAGAAAATTTTTGGAGTAGTGAGGTGCTTCATGTTCACGGTGGAGTGGCAAAAACGTGGTCTCCCACATGCCCATATCCTTCTTTGGCTAGAAAACAAAATCATGCCAAACCAGATGGACGATGTTATACGAGCGGAATTACCAAATGTGGAAACCGATCCGCATCTCTTTGACATAGTTAAATCTCACATGATCCATGGCCCGTGTGGAAGTTTGAATCCTGAATCACCATGGATGAAAGGAGGTCGATGCTCTAAAAAGTATCCTAAGAGGTTGACAGCATCAACAGTTACGGGTGACGATGGATACCCAACGTATAGACGCAGAAGTATAGACGATGGGTGTTTTACAGCTTCGATTCGAATGCGTGGTGAGATCGTGGACATTGATAATAGATGGGTTGTGCCATATTCACCTGTTCTTTCTCGAACTTTTAAAACACATATTAATGTTGAATATTGTGGCAGCGTGGAGGCAATTAAATACCTTTGCAAATATGTAAACAAAGGGAGCGACCAAGCCACATTCGCAGTACAAAATAACCGGGACGAAGTAATGCAATATCAGACTGGAAGATACGTCAGCACATCTGAAGCCATGTGGCGTATGTTGACGTATCCCATCCATGAACGATTTCCCCCCGTTTTCGCATTAGATGTCCATTTAGAAAACGGACAACGCGTTTACTTCAACCCATCCAATGTCCAAGATCGCATAGATAATCCCAGAAATACTACTCTCACAGCCTTTTTTCAACTATGCAGGCAAGACCATTTCGCTAAATCTTTACTCTATGACGAAGTTCCTGCTTATTATACGTACAATAAACACACAGGTACATTCAACCGAAGGCGTCGTGGAGTTCGAGTAGATGACCACCCCGGGATCTTCAAGGAAAACACCCTTGCACGCATTTATACTGTGCATCCAAACGACACAGAATGTTTTTGTCTGCGCATACTGCTCAACACAGTACGTGGACCAACTTCGTTTGCAGATCTGAGATCTGTAGATGACATACAATACTCAACATTTAAGGCAGCATGCGCTGCGCTTCACTTATTAGAAAGTGACCAGCATTGGGACCACACTCTAGAAGAAGCATGTATAAGCCAAATTTCGTCCATGCTGAGGCAGTTATTTGCTATTATGTTAGTATTTTGCAATTTGTCGGATGCCAACATGTTGTGGGTCAAATATCGTGTAAATTTTGAAGAAGATTTATGTCACGAAATGAGGGAAAGAATGTTCGGAGCAGACATTGAAGCTTACCATGCTGAAATAGATAAAAATTGTCTTTTAAAGATACAAGACATTGTTATCTCCAGTGGCGGACACCCTCTTACTTATTATGGATTGCCAACGCCACACACTGCAACTTATGTACTTGAAAACAGGGAATATGAAACAGAGACCAACTATAATACTATTGAACTGACGCAAGCTATAGCCCAGAATGAGCCGAAACTCACAATCGAGCAGCGTCAGATTTATGAGAAAGTTATAAACAGCGTAACGTATAATCAAGGAAAAATTTTCTTCTTGGATGCACCAGGTGGTACTGGTAAAACTTTCTTCATAAATCTGATGTTGAATAAGGTTCGGAGTGAAGGCAAAATTGCACTGGCTGTGGCATCTTCTGGAATAGCAGCTACATAATAATGTAGCTGCTATTCCAGAAGATGCCACAGCCAGTGCAATTTTGGCAATAGCCAGGTGGAAGAACTGCGCATTCATGCTTCAAAATACCTATAAATTTAGATTTAAATGAGAACCCAGTGTGTGCCATCGCAAAAAAAAGCAATAAAGCGGCTATTCTAAAAGACTGTGTTCTCATAGTCTGGGATGAATGCACAATGGCACACAAGAAATCGATTGAAGCTGTAGACCGAACACTACAAGATATTCGCAATCTCAACAGACCCATGGGTGGCATTACATTCCTCTTTTCGGGAGACTTTCGCCAAACATTGCCCATTGTTAAAAGAGGAACACGTGCAGATGAAATAAATGCGTGCCTTAAACGGTCACATATATGGTTCAATATTGAACGATGTTCTTTAAGGGAAAACATGCGTGCACTACTCGGAGGTGACTCACAAGCCCAAGCATTTTCAGACGTACTGTTGTCGGTTGGAGATGGAACCATGACCGAGGTAAATGGCAAAATTGAATTGCTACCATCGCTATGTGTGACTGTGCCTACAATTGACGAACTTATTTCTCATGTTTATCCAGACATAACAAATATGCATAGAAAAGAAAATTCCTGGTTTTGTGAGCGAGCTATTCTTGCGGCTAAAAATGACATAGTTTTGACCATCAACAATAACATCCTCGACATGTTTGAAGCGACATCCATGACATATTTGGCTATCAACACTGTTGTGGATCGGGAAGACTCTACAAATTATCCAATTGAATTTTTGAATTCCTTGAATGCATCTGGTCTCCCAACACACGAAATAAAACTGAAAGTTGGTGCGCCAATAATCCTTATGAGGAATTTAAATCCACCAAGACTGTGTAACGGGACCAGACTTCGTGTGAAATCATTACAACAGCATGTGATTGAGGCCACTATTCTGACTGGATGCGGCCGCGGAGAGGATGTATTTGTACCCCGTTTACCTTTAATTCCTACCAATTTCCCGTTCCAATTTAAACGACTGCAATTCCCAGTATCTGTATGCTTTGCGATGACGATAAATAAGTCACAAGGACAGACACTGGGCACTGTAGGCATTGTCTCCGACAACCTTGCTTTTCCCATGGCCAACTCTACGTTGCGAGCTCTAGAGTCAGCGGATGCTCTAATCTCTATATCTGCGCCCCTGATAATAAAACTACAAATATTGTATATAGAGAAGCTTTAGCTTAATTTATAGTATAGTACAATAGTACAAACATAAATAAGTGATAGTAATAGTACAAAAAAACTTAATTAATATCCTTAAGAATAAGAAAATAAACAATAGTACGTGTATTGAAAGGAATACTCAAAGTGTTTTATTTCAAAATCCTTCACTATTGATCAACTAACTTATTTAAGAAACTGTACAAAAAGTTACTGTGGTCCAAGCGGACGTAAGTTGTATATAGAGATGCATTAGTTCATTTAATAAATGATGAAACTACTGTTGAATAGGAATGCTTAACATGTTTTCTAATAATCCTTCACTGTTAATGAACTAACTTATTTAAGAAACTGTATAAAAAGTTACTATGGTCCACGCGGACGTTATTTGTATATAGAAATGCATTAGTGCATTTAATAAATGATGAAATTACTGTTGGGTGGGAATACTTAACATGTTTTTTTATAATCCTTCACTAACCCTTCCCTTCATTGATCAACTAACTTATTTAACAAACTCTATAAAAAGTTACTATGGTCCATGCGGACGTAAGTTGTATATAATGATAATGATGCATTAGTTTATTTAATAAATGTTGAAATTACTTTCAACAGCAATATTTCTTTTTCATTTTATTTTTCCTATTTCGTCTCAATGCGATTACCCGTAAAGAATTATATTATGAAAATCAACGTCTTCAAAGTTCACGTGGACGAAGTCGCGGGCAAAAGCTAGTACTATTATAAAACTGTAACAGGAAGTTTGTCTGTACATTGAAGATATTAACAAAAAAAAAGTTACGATATGGTTTTTAGGTGTCCCTGATTCCATTTCACCAATTCTTGGATTTTTTGTCCGTCTGTTTGTTTGTGTGTTTGTTTGTTTGTTTGAACGAGTATCACGCAAAAACTACTGAACCGATTTTGATGAAACTTTTTTTGTTTGATAGCTTATGATGTGACTTAAAATCTGGTATATAATTTGTGCGGACGAAGTCGCGGGTTAACGCTCGTGTTGTATAAATTTTTTTTGTAAATTTCTGTACGGGAAGGAGGAGAACGTAAAATAAGCATCGGCCACAATTTACAAAATAGTTTCATACACACACAAGCACAATAACATCTTAGATACGGCTATCCGTCTAAATCCCAAATACCTCAAGACATAAAATATATTTTCTTTTCCACGAGAACCGAAAAAAACCGGTCAAGTGCGAGTCGGGCACCAATGGTTCCGTACCACACGACACAACATAAAATTACAAAATAAATTGTTTTTCTCCGTGACCTTTCGCGCGAGACCGACTCACACTTGGCCGGTTTTTGTTATTTGTTGTTATACTGTACAGTTTGCTCTATAATCACACTAAGTTTGACCCTTGTATGTATTATCGTTTTTACGAAAAAGCGAGAAGAAAACACGATTTATAACACCAGTGGCTTTTCGGTGAAGGAAAACATCGTGAGGAAACCTGCATGCTTCGATTTCGAGGCATGTATTGTACCTACTGTCCATTTACAAGTGGCGACGGGCTCACTCCCCGTCACACTGGGCAGAGTTTCGGTACTATAGTGAAACGTGGATGTTCTGAGGTTTCAGAATATCTCTGACTACCCCCTCGGGGATTATTTAGTCGTGAGCATATGCGAGAAGAAAAATCGTTGATAAAAACTAGTTTCTTGTAATACCTTCTTACCCCCTTAACTTTTTGCTATTTTTATTGTTTGTTAGTGTTGTGATTTGGGTCGAAGATGTAAATATAAAGTAGAAATTAGTACAAGAGATGTTACTGTCACAAGTGTTTATATTGAAGTAGCTTTAAAATAGGAATAAAAGAATATGTCACATAGATTATTCCTAAAGAAGAAAATAACTTATAAAGAGTCTACACAACAAGAGATTACTATAGACAGTATCTACAACAGCCGCCCTTAATCAATGTTGTGGTTATATACATAAGTTAAGTTTCTAGTCCTAAATTAACTGTACACCTTTTGTGCACTAAAGGCCCAAGTGGCTTCGTAAGGACATCTGCAGGCATGTCACTACTTTTTACATATTCCAAGGTAACAACATTATTGGATACCTTTTCCCTAATAAAGTGAAACCTAGTATCGATATGCTTCGTCCTGCTGTGGTGTATTGGATTACGAACGAGGTTAATGGCACTCTGGCTGTCAGACGCTAAGTTAACTGAAGAAAGTTTACCTGTTATCTCATAGATAAAACGGCGCAAATAACATGCTTCCTTAGTCGCAGACGCTAGCGCCATGTACTCGGCTTCCGCTGAACTTAGAGCAGTCGTTGGCTGCTTCTTTGACTCCCAGGATACTGGTCCTTCACCTAACTTGAAGATATAACCAGTGTAAGACTTCCTGTCTATCGGACAGTTTGCCCAATCAGCGTCGCAATATCCATATAAGGGTTCAGCACTTCTCCTGTAAATCAATGAGTAGTTTATAGTACCCTTTAGGTACTGTAGAACCCTCTTTGCAGCATTCCAGTGTTCTTTAGTAAAACACGTATTGTACTGACTTAAATAACTCGTTGTATATGCAATATCAGGGCGAGAATTTTGTGTGAGATACATTAGGCATCCGATTAAGTTCTGGTAGGGATAAGACTCACCAACTTCATCATCAGTTCTCTTCGCCATAACCTTTTTAACTAAAGGAGTATTCACAGTCTTGCATTCTCTCATATTGAACTTTTCCAGCAACGATAATATGTAATTGGACTGATTTACTTTAACACAATCGGAATCGTAACTAATTTGTAATCCTAAATATGAGCTTAGAATTCCGAGATCTTTTAGTGAAAAATATTTCGACAAATCTTTCTTGACAGCGTCAAATGTCAAATCAGATTTATAGAAGACAATTATGTCATCGACAAAGACACCCAAAATCACAAGTTCTTGACCAAAGAGTTTTGTATATACGCAAGGTTCAGAGGGAGTTCCTATGAAACCTATTTTTAAAAGCGTTTCGTTTAACTTTTTGTTCCAAGCTCGCGGTGCCTGTTTAAGGCCGTATAGCGATTTCTTCAGCAAACAAACCTTGTTTTCTTTTCCTTTTGCTGCGAAACCAAGGGGCTGCTCCATGAAGACTTCTTCTTCTAAATCTCCGTTTAGAAACGCGGTGTCAACATCCAAATGTTTCATTCTCAACCCCATCTCTGCAGCTAGTGCAAATAAAGTGCGCAGCGAAGAATGACGGATCACTGGTGCAAACGTCTCGTCGTAGTCCACTCCTTTGACTTGATTGAAGCCTTTGACGACTAACCTTGCCTTATATTTCGTGACGTTTCCATAAGCGTCCTTTTTAATCTTATAAACCCATTTACATGGTATGACCTTTTTATTAGGTCTATCAACTAAGTCCCACGTATGGAGTTTAATCAGAGAATTATACTCATCAGCCATAGCATGGATCCATTTTTTAGCATCGTCGGCATGAGTAGCTTCATAGTATGTCGTGGGTTCCTCCGAATCGCCCGTTGACACACTGTACGTGAAGAAATCCGGTCTTTTCCTACTTCTTGAGGGATAACGCGGCTCGGAGACAGGTTGTTCCTCGTCCAAATTAGCTGACTCTACATCACTACTAGGTAGCATAGGCTCATGGACATCCTGCTCTTCCATAGCTTCCACTTCTTCGGAATTTTCTAAGTTTTCCGGTGTAGATGGTTGAGCCACAGGACCGGTATTCTCAACACAGTCAAAAAATTGACAATCTTCGGTCTCAGACTCCTTTTCTTCGAATAATAATATGGGGTCTGACGGTACCACAGGTTCAGGTTCCTGTCGCTTTAAACTTGTAAAGCTATTTTCAAAAAAGGTTGCATCTCTGGACATAGATACTTGTCGAGGGTTAGACGGTTCCCTAAAAATATAGGTATTCGGATTCTCAGAATAACCGACAAAAATCGCTTCCTTCGCCTTTAAATCTAACTTTTTTCTATGACATGAAGGTATTTGAACGAGTGCTCGGCATCCAAACACTTTCAAATGACTGAGGTCACTTTTACGACCACACCACCTGTCATAAGGAATTTGCCCATCTAAGGCTCGGTGAGGTGACCTATTCTTAAGATATATGGCAACACGGAAAGCGTCTTCCCAGTAAGCTTTAGGCAATGAGCTTTCAGCTAACAACGTTCTCGCCTTTTCCGTTATTGATCGGTGAGTACGTTCTGCAACTCCTAATTGTTGTGGGCTGTACGGTGTCGTCACTTGTCGTTCGATACCCTGTGAGTCAAGGTAATCAACAAACTCCTTGTTAACAAACTCTTTGCCACCGTCAGTCCTAATCGCCTTTATCTTGTTATCCGTTTGATTTTCGACAAAGGTTTGAAAAAGACGAAACTTGTCTTTCACCTCTGTCTTTGCAGAAATAAAATAAGCAAATACCTTTCTTGTATAATCGTCCACTATGGTTAACATGTACTTATTTCCTTGAAAGGAGGTTGTAGACATAGGTCCACATAGGTCCACGTGAAGCAATTCCAAAACTGAGGTAGCCCTATTAAATGCTACCTTCTTAAAAGGTTTTCTTGCTTGTTTACCTTCTACACAAGCAATGCAATTGTTTTTATCTACTACTTTAAACTCTACGCCTACCTCGTGATTCTTCAGTTGATTCATGCCTATACGACACAAGTGTCCTAACCTCTTGTGCCAAAGTTGGTAACTATTCTGACAGTCAGAGTGCACATCCTGCGTCAAATAATTGTTTGCCGCGTTATCGGGAGCATTCACAGTGCCATCAAGTACATACAGTCCACCACAGGGCGAGGCATGAAGAACGGAATCACCTGTAAGACAAAAAGTATTATTTTTATAGAAATTACATCCATTTATATCAAAAACACATATAAAACCCTTATCAACAGCCTTTTGTACAGATATCAAATTTGCTTTCAATTCAGGAACAAAAGCAACTTCACTGATACTGTTGACAACGTTCTCTGGTGTATTAATTGAGATATTACCAGTTCCACAACACTTAATTTGTTGTCCGTTAGCGACGGTAACGCTACCTTTATGTATTAATGTAATATCTTGAAACCAATCACGTTTAGAAGTCATATGTCTTGTACATCCCGAATCTATATACCAAAGATCCTTGTCAGACCCGCCAGAGGTATTGAGAGCAGTAAATGTGGAGTCATTTCCTTCTACCGCTGTTGCTCTCTCCTTCTTGCTCCTCTGTGGACAGTCCGGCCTTTTATGTCCGGGAACTTTACAGTCGTAGCATACAACATCCTTCTTCTTCAATTTAGGTTTCAGTTTGGTATTAAAGACAGAATCCTTCAGCATAGCTGGACTTTTAGACATCTCATTCAGCAGTTTAGTTTTTACTAAATCAGAAGTTACATCTACATTACAGTTCTCCAGCGCCATTATAAGAGGTTCATATTTTGGGGTGAGACCTCCCAAAAGTATAGCCGCAATTGACCTATCTTCAATCACCTTGTCAATATCCGCAAGATCCTGTGCGGTTGACATAACAGCGTTGATGTACAATTCTATGTTATCGAAATCTGACAAACTTAATCTGTACAATCTGCGCTCTAAAGTTAGTCTTCGTCCCATACCTTTATCCTCAAAAGCTCTTTGCAAAGATTTCCACGCTTCGGCTGCATTTTTCGCACATCTGACGTGAGTAATAGCTGCACCGTCTACTGTTAAGCATATTTTTGCAAGGGCTTTTGCATCATTACGTACCTTGATCGAGGCGGGGGTGGTATCATCTTTAGGATAACCACTTACTGTTTCCCATAAGTCCTCGTGTAAAAGGTAATTACGCATCTTGAACTTCCAAGTAGGATACCCATCTTTATTCCTCAGGCAAAAAGATGGTATTGACGAAGATGAACTCGACTTACTAACACTTGACCCTTCTCCAGATTCATGTGACATTTCAAAGAAAAATTTTTTGTTCTTTTCAATTACATGAAAATTTCTAATTTAAACTTTACACGTATTTATCAGAGCTTCTTCGTGCTGATAACGTGTTGTGATTTGGGTCGAAGATGTAAATATAAAGTAGAAATTAGTACAAGAGATGTTACTGTCACAAGTGTTTATATTGAAGTAACTTTAAAATAGGAATAAAAGAATATGTCACATAGATTATTCCTAAAGAAGAAAATAACTTATAAAGAGTCTACACAACAAGAGATTACTATAGACAGTATCTACAACAGTTAGCAAATCCCCTACAATAACGCACATTCTGTAAAAATTTCAACTTTCGAGCTAAAACGGTACAAAAGTTGCAGCCCTAAATAGGTAGGACAGACGGACGGAAAAACAACGTAGCCTTAGTAATAAGTCTCTTTTTCACCCTTTGGGTACGGAACCCTAAAAACGAGCATCTTAGATAAGCTTCAATCCTCAAATAAAGACACACGCATAAAATAAGTTCGTGTGTTTAGACGAAGCGAAATATTGTATGGTGGTATGTAGGGGGTGAAGGGGTGGGGGGGTTATCCGGGTGCTGCCGATTCCTGAGATTGTATATTCAATTTCCTTGCCGCAGTGAAGAGCTCACATATATTTGTATTGGTTTCGTTGATGTAGGAAGGCGTATGAGGTGTTACTCTTTAATGAAAATTATGTTACACTGCGTTGTCTTTACCTCGTAGGGGTGTCATTATGCAGTTGGCCGACCGTAAAATTTTAACAAATAGGGTACTTTAAGAAATATGGAATGTTTATGGCATTACATATCCCGCCGACCTTAAATAATGAGATCTATGCAGGAAGTTCACTTTATTATACTTTCACTTTTTTTTTCAACCATTTTTTGATAAATTAATAAATAATTATCATGTGACAATTCACATAACACAAATTAACTACTCACATTTAAAATTAGGTACCATAATCTTGAATGGACATGTATTACAATGACTAGTGTTAGATACGGGTGTACGGGAATTACTTCCGAAAACTAAGAGGGTTGAAATTACCCAACTTTTACTATTCTATTCTATTTTTATTTAATGGCGTCCGATGCGTTATCACAATTGTGCCAATGTCCCATTATGTGGAGTGTACACGTAGGAAAATGATTAGTAGCATTTCTGCCAATGTCAAGTAGTTAATAATATAATCTCAAGTTAACGTTTTATAGTTAAAACACAAAAGAGTTTACAAAATGGCGGAGCCACGTGCAAGCCTAACAGATGCCAATACGCACGCGTCTGACCTCCCCCAGACTTGCAGCGCGACTCCCAACTTTTACTATGGGACCAAATATGAAATATAAAAAAAAAATCTATCTAGCTATCTTATACTAAAATTTAATTCCTACCGCTCAAAAAGTGTGGAGATTTTCTAAGAATTTGTATTCTCCCACAACATTCCCTTTTATTTTAACCAACATCAACCACCATCCTACCTCTTTGACATCTCCATGCTTACAGATTCATCGCTACATCGCTGTTGACGAAGCGCTTTACAACAAATTCGCAATATATTCACCAAATAAGTGGTTTAATTACGTACTTAGCACCCACCGCGACACTCCATTCTTTACACACGCTCTGACGATGTTTGATTACACATAATATTTGCATGTTTTCACAAATATTTGCTGAAGCATTGTAATGGATTAATGAGATATGGAGTTAAGTTTGTTGGAAATCGAGATTAATTAAATTATTCATGTATTTTGAAGATATGTTATGTTTGATATGTTCACCTCACCGCTTTGTAGAGAAACGTACATAAACATGTGAAACTATATACAAGGTGTTACAAAAATACAAATAAACATTTAAGGGTGTAGTTTTGACCATCAAACTGAACAACTTTCACTATGGGGCCAATATCGAAATCGCGAGAAAAAAATCGGATGCTCGAAATGCTGCGAAATATATGGGACAGCTGATTTTTTTTCGCGATTTCCATGTTGATCCCATAGTGAAAGTTGTTCAGTTTGATGGTCTAAACAACCCCCTTAAAAGTTTTAAAAATTTATTTTTACTTTTGTAACAGGTATAAAGGGTGTTAGGGTACATAGTTTCGTTTCTTTAATAGGTGATTGTACCCATGGAACTGAAAAACTTTCCATAAGAAATCTTTAGGAATTTCCCAAAAAAATCGACTTTTCATACAAACGTTCGATCAGCAGATTGCATTTAGTATGGAAAGCCCTTTTTTTTGTATTTCCTATATGTTATGTTATAATTATATTCTTAGGGAAAGTTGTTCAGTATCATGGGTACAACCACCCCTTAAAGCAATGCAACTGTTTACCCTAACACCATGTATAGGGTCCTTCTTAATATGCTAAAATTTTTTAAGGGGATGATCAGACCATCACAATGAATATGCTTCTATATGGAACCAACGACGAAATTGCAAAAAAAACAGCTGTTCCATACAAAACTGCAATACTACTCGATACAAAATCTATATGTCAGCGGTTTTTTACCCGACTGCGCCAGAAGGAGGAGGTTTGCTGGAAGAAATCTCTTTAGAGATAAGCTCGCCCTTTGTAATTGTCTATTATGCTGTTTTCATTTATATTTCCGTGTGTACAATAAAGTGTTAAAATGGGTTATGTTTTTCGAGCGTATGTATGTATGTATGTTTGTATATCTATTTTTTTGGCACGCCCTACAGCCTAAACGGCTTGATGGATTTAAACGTATGACTTGTCGTTTGATTTGCAAATATCGTGAGCGTGACATAGGCTATATTATTTTAGTATGGCGTCTGCGAATTAAAAAAGAGAGGGGGATACATTTTTTTTAAATACAATATGGGTATCAAATGAAAGCTAGTAAACAGACGATTCTAAATATATATATATTATAGTACTTATATGATAAACTAAATTATAAGAAAAACAGAAAACCCGACTGCATAAAAAGACTATTAACTGAAAAGAGAAAAACAAGCTTTATAATCACTATTAGCAAAGCTGACGAGTGATTATAGAGCCTGTTTTTCTCTTTTCGGTTAAAAGTTTTCACGGTTTCAATGTTGGTGCCTTAATAGAGAAAGTTGTTCAGTTTAATGGTCTGATCACCCCCTTAAAACCCGTCAGCATATTAAGTTGAATTCTGTATCTATTCTGTGACTTAGCCCACATAAACCATAGTTATCGAACGGCTGCTGATAACAGAAGGTAATTCAAATCTCAACATCTAGTTGTTAGAGATATCTGTGCTTAGCGATAAGACCGCCTTTTTTTAACCCTTTGTTTTTTTTTTCTCTGTATTTTACTGTGTAAAATAAAGTATATTTGATTTGATTTATTTCAACGAAACTTTTTTGTTGATTTAATCTCATGTCACAAATAGCTAAGGAACCCCTCTATATTCCATATCATTAGCTGTTCTGCAGGGATCCGCTCTCAAATAACAAAACCGCTAAGACGACGCTGATGCTGCCAAGACGGTAAAGCCGACACATTGCGGCTTGCAAATCGCTTTCCTTATTCATTCCACTTTATTTACTTTCCTCCTATTTTACTTTGTAGCGTTTAAAATATGGTGAACAGAAGCATTTTGAGATTACCTATAAAATATTAAATATCGGTGTTATGAAGAGGTGTGGACACTATCATGAGGGTTCGAATACGAATCTGCACAGACGACATGCCAATGAGTTTTCCTAACTTATGTACGTAATGGCAGAATGAAGATGGTTGGAAGATTAAAGGGGAGGCCTTTGCCCAGTGGGATGAAATAGGCTAGAAAAAAAAATGTACGTAATACTGACTGCTCTCAAACGGTGAGGGAAAATATCGTGAGGAAACCTGCAAACACTGAAGAAGATTCTGAGTTTGATCTGTGGATTCAACTCGTTCGCATGTCTGAGCCGTGTTTTTGTGATTTGTGTAATTGTTTATTATATAAGTAACTAGGTAAGTATATCAATATGTAAGACAGATGTCGTGAAGTACCTAGTATCGAGACAAACCTGATAGGTTTAACGGTGCTAGCCAGTATTCCAAAATGTTATAATATTTTTTTTGATAAGAGAAAAAATTAAAAAATTAAATAAAAATTCTGATGCATATGTGAAGTTCACCAATTGGCATGGTGGACTGATGTCGATAAAATCCTATCTGAGAGTAGGAATGTGCCTTGCAGTAGGACGTATACAGGGTGTAACAAAACACCCTAAACACCCTCGTAATACTTAAGGGGGCTTCAGACCATCAAACTGAACAACTTTCACTACAGGGTGTTCAGGTAAGCAGTTGCATTACTTTAAGGGGTGATTGTACCCGTGATACTGATCAACTTTTCCTAAGAAATCTATAGGAAATTGTCAAAAAAATTGTACACTTTCCATACTAAATGCAATCAAGTGCTCGAAAAATATTGTATAGTCGATTGTTTTTTCGAAATTCCTGTAGGTTTCTTAGGGAAAGTTATTCAGTATCATGGGTACAATCACCCTTTAACGTATTGCAACTGTTTATCTTAACACCCTGTATAGAGCCAACTTCGAAATCGCGAAAGGAAAATCAGCTGTCCCATACATTTGAAGAATCAATATTGCAGTTTTGTATGAAATATCTGATTTTTTGTTCGCGATTTCGAAGTTGGCTCCGTAGTTAAAGTTGTTCAGTTTGACGGTCTGAAACACCGCCTTAAGTTTTTCTAGATACATGCTACAGCCATGTTGTGCTATTTCCAATAAAATAGAGAAGATCCAAAAGATCCCGCCCAAGACATAATTTTTCAATATTTAATTTGATCTGATGATAATGATTTAGAATACCTACCCCAAAGAATTTAGTCGTGAGCATATAATTTGGCTATCTACCATCAAATCTAAGACAATCCCCACAGACATCCCTGTAACAGATTCCCTGGAACAATAAACGTTTACGCTATTACGTTTAAAAAACCCGTTTCCTTTGAGAGAATCGGAGACGTTAAGGCTGAAAGGTTTTCGAGGAGAAACCCTGCTATGAGCGTTGAATACTATCCGATTTGAAGACTTAAAACTATTTAAGAGGTGCACTAAACTGCAATGCAAACTCAACTGAAATGTATGCAACAACAGATTTTTTTTTGCTCCGATCGGTTTGCTCCCATAGTGAAAGTTGTTCAGTTTGATGGCTAGACTCTTAGTTTAAAAGGATGCTAATGATATCAATTTCACCCTGTATATACAAATATATAATTATTTTTAATGCAGGTAGATATTTATTTATCGACGAAGTACGAGAATTTTTAATTTATAAATTGAATATTTTTATTTACTTTTCCTAACTTTATATTATAATTATAAGTTCCGTGACTGACTGACTGACAGAAAACGCGACGCCTAAACCGCTGAAAATAGAAACATGGAATTTGGAATATATATTCCGCAGAAGATGTAGAGGTGCACTAAGAAAGGATTTTTCGAAAATAGATCTCTAAAGGGGTAATCCAAGTGTACGAAGTCGTGGGTTAAAAGCTTTTTCATACAAATCAGTTGCGTCGGTTTTTGAAATACCCTATGCTAAATACCTTTCCGAAACCACGCTGCGCTTTCCGGTTAGTGGTCAACACAACCCTTTCGGTGCTTTTTCCAACATAATGTTTTTTTTAACGTCACAAAGTGTTATAATTATAAGACGAAACGATTGAACTCAACTGGGTATGAGTAAAGGTATTGTATTTTTTTTTCAACACACTTGCTCATAAAATGGCTCTTATTTCACTGCAATTAGGAACATAATGACACCTATAATCAAACTGTGACTTTTTCATTACTATTATTCACAAGTGGGCTTAGATAGTAGGTATCTAAACTTCTTGGTTGAGTTCTTGAGTTGCTTTGTTCTTAAAAAAGTTTCGATACAAAAAAGATCATATTCAATAGTACAAATAAATTCTCTAAATAAACTTTATATTTTACTAAATAAAATGATTTTTTATTATTATTTTCTTCACAAGTGTGTTGAAAAACGTCGTATGATACACGTGTGTATTGATGATTACCGTCCTCGGCTCTCTTAAGACCCTCGCCTATAAGAAGATATTTGTACCTTAACACTTTCGCTGCTAAGCTCAAAAAAATGATACTTATGCAGTGCTAAAACTGTGGAATACTATACAATTCTGACTGACCGGGTGAGTCGTGCGCACTGCTGCCTATTTGTTGCTGACCTATGACGTAGGTCATCAACATTTAAAGTGTTAATAGCACAGCTCCGATGCGGCCGGCCTAGCAATGAATGTGATGTTTTTTAAATGTTATTTTATATTTATAATTTACATAAAGTACATAAAAATGAACATGCTTAATTATTTGTGCAGGTCAATAACACTGTTTTTTTTTTAAATATAGGATGAAAACAATTAACTAAACAACTATCTAACAATATTGAACAAAGTTACGCAGACAATTAGCAACATCCTCTATAACTCGGAGGTTAATAGTCTATAGACAAAGACATGAGTTATGGCCTGGCCTGGTCTATATACTCTATAACACTCGATACAAACCCCTACTATTGTCTACGGTCTTAGAAAATGAAATATTTTAACCTTAGATCATTGAATTAACAACTACTGGACGTAGGGTCCGCGCTCAAAAGTGTCCAAACCAAAAAAGCACCGAAACATATAAAGAGAACCAATTACGCGACATCGACAGTCATCGCTTGACCGGCCACCTACGCACAAGCGCGCGCGCGTATAAACTCCGCAAGCAAAATTAAAAAAAGAAGTTCAGCTTTTTCAGTGTTTCAAATTAATATACATCTAGTTAGATTTGTGTAGGATTACTTTTTTCGAGAATTTTAAACTAGACCCGGCGTCCATTATATTGTATGTCAATGCCTTAGATCATAATAATACATAGATTTTAACATACAAAGGAATATGCCTGTACACAAGCACGTATCCTGTAATCACTATTCCATACATAATATTCTGATTTCGGGGAGGGGGGAATCTCAACTATTCCCACTGGATACGTGCTTGCATGTACTATTGAAGATCAATGTCATCCCTGACTCCATATCACAGATTTTTTTGTTCTCTCACGTCAGCAACAGTTCCAATTTTAAAATTTAGCTATTATCTCGTTCTAAAAAACCTGATGGTAAATTTTTTTGCACATATTTAAGGCTTTACCATTATACATACCACAAACATGGTGTGAATATTTTTGTCTACTTAGAAGCTTTTGAAAAATACATTCGTATTTTCTAATAAATACCTAATTTTTTAGATTTCATTGCCTATTTTATTGCTCAAAAATAATTTATATTGTAAAATCTAAGTCAAATGAGTGAATTGGTATTAATATTAATAATTTAAAATCCTTCTGGGATACATAATTTTGATTTCTATGTTGCGTAGCGATTTTTTTTAATTATTCTTTAAGATAGTCCTTTTGTCACTTAATGGTTCCGGTTACAGTTTAAAAGTACAATTAGTAATTACTCCCTACCCCGCCTAACAAAACTCCGTAAAATGACTGGGCTAATTTATTTGCATAAGTAACACACATATAATATTACAGTTCACAAGTTAACAAAACAAGAATACAACGAAACATCAATAGAACAACATGTAATTTATTGTATGCTACATCAGCAAATAGGTCCCAGCTCAACATAGACCTTGCCCAAAAGCAGGGTGTTGATTTTCAGATGAAACCTTTTTAGTAGTAATCAGACGCAGCAACCAATAAAATGAATTTTACGGTCGGATCTCGGTCTATTTCTATTCCTCGCTACGATGACATAAGATTATATTTTACATCATGTTGCGAACTGTTATTTTACTTACCTATAAGATCTATGTACACCACATGAAGCAATAAATGATTATGAATTAAGACGGTGCGGACAAAGTCGCAGGTAAACTCTAGTGTTGAAATAAAATTTCGACGTCATTACAGGAACGTTTTGTTGGTAGGGGCCACGACGGGTAAATTGGTTCGGGGCAGCGACAATTTGATGGCAATTTGCCGTTATTACTGGAACGTCTTGTCTCGCCGTTAATTCAGGGGCAAGAGAGGGCGTTTGTCACTAATAGCGTTGCGTTAGGTGACCTGACTTACGTTCATCGACAATAATCACTTTTGTAATGCCATAATGGCTCAGAATAATTATACAACGTGTTAATGAATTAACGCAAAACTAGACAGTAGTTTGTTTAGAATCGAGAGCAGAATCGAATTATCTTGGTTTTAAATTAGGTAATTTTTTTCAAAATATTCAATAATTTTTTGCAAAGTGCAACAATTTACTGAACCCGATGTCAACCCACCGTACGGGCACACTCACCTTACTTAGTACCAAAACAAGATTATTAAAATGTGTCCATGAGTACGTTAGCGCTTTCATTCATTGCTGAAATGATAACAAATAATTTGTGCCTCAAAACTTAAAATGCAAATAACTTAAAATTTTAACAATCAAAATAATGAAATTATTGTTTCAATCCAATTATTTTGTTATAAATCCGTTGGGGTGTATGAGGTTTTGTGTTAAGCCATTAACACTTTGTATACAGGGTCTTTCTTAATATGCTGAAGGTTTTTTAAGGAGATGTTAAGAATGAATGAATGAATGAATATTTATTGTATGAATTACAGGTTTACATGTGCAGAATTTATATACACAATTAACAATTGTATCCAATGCAACCCTACCTTTCCAAGCATTTACAATTGTCCAGTTGAAGTTGAAATTAGGTGAAACTATTTTAAGGGGATGATCAGACCATAAAACTGAACAACTTTCTCTATGGGATCAATATTGAAATCGCGAAAAAAAATCTGCTATCCCATACATTCAGGTCGAGTAGGTTTGTATGGAACAGCTGATTTTTTTCGCGATTTCAATATCGGTCCCACAGAGAAAGTTGTTCAGTTTGATGGTCTGATCATCCCCTTAAAATAGTTTCACTTAATTTTGTTAGACCTTATATACATTTACCATCAAATAAATAATAATTAATTGAACCTTGACCATAAAACTGAACCACTTTACTATGAAAGCAAAGCAGAAATCGCAAAAAAGAAATCAGCTGTTTGTTCCATATGAAACTGCAACGCCTACTCGACTCAAATGTAGCAGCAGATTTCTTTATTCGGTTTCAAGTTTGCTCCCATAGTAAAACTTGTTCAAATTGGAGGTCAGTCTTAGTTCAAAAAGATGTTAAGGTGGTTGCAGAGTGGTCAATTTTATACAAAACTTTGACGCACAATACGCGTAGACAGTATTAATATAAGTAACTTTGTATATATGGAAAAATAGTTTTGGAAATCTAGATGCCGCGTCACAAATAACATTTGAAATTAATAAAACAATTACGAAGATATAAAGCTTTGAAATTTTTCATACAAAATATTAAAAGTTTTATATCTTCGTAATTATATTATAAAATGTAAATGTTATTAGTTACGCGGCAACTAGATTTTCTAAACTATTTTTCCATTTACAAAATATTACTTTTATTAATTCCGTCTACGCGAATCGTGCGTCAAACGTTTGTATGGACTGAAACCACCTTAATGACTTTAAATTCATCCCGAATAAATATTATTATTATTAAAATTTAGTTTATACACGATGCTGTCAGTTTTTAAGGGGATGATCAGACCATCAAATAAAACATCTGAATCTATGAGAGAGATTAATGAGCGCAGCGAAGACCGAAAAACAACGTTGTTAATGAATAATGAGTTATAAACTCATTACCAAAGATTTTTTGAAAAAAGAAATCTATGATTTTATATGGAACGAGCGTTAACCCGCGACTTCGTCCGCACAAATTATATACCAGATTTTAAGTCAGATCATAAGCTATCAAACAAAAAAAGTTTCATCAAAATTGGTTCAGTAGTTTTTGCGTGATACTCGTTCAAACAAACACACAAACAAACAGACAGACAAAAAATCCAAAAATTGGTGAAATGGAATCAGGGACACCTAAAAACCATATCGTAACTTTTTTTTTGTTAATATCTTCAATGTACAGACAAACTTCCTGTTACAGTTTTATAATAGTATAGATAGGAGTTTTTTAATTGCAATTTTGATGTCGTTTGGACCACGGTGGTAATCGCCCAAGTGCTCTTGTTCAATGAAGCCTTTTGTACCATTATCAAAAGTTTAAAATTACTTTCGACGAGTATAAAAACGACCAGTGGAAACTGAAAAATTTAACACAGGCAATAAAAAAAATACAATATTTCTTTGTATTTTATTTTGTCTATGGACTAGAACTCATTCATTCGATTCATCCCTTTTAATTCGTAGATACTTATATCACAATACTATAATTACTACCGTAACTTAAATTCGAAAACTACCACATAATAATTATTATTTCATAACACTGGACACTATCGTATTCAATAGTAAACCCATCTGAAGCTTATCCGATTGTTTAAAAGCCTATTTTCATACCAGGACATCCTGCTAATATGTACCTTCATAATTCACTTACTACTCTAATTGATTAGGCAGGTGATATACCGAGTGTTTCGAAATATGTCACGAAACATATTATATTACTACGAGCGTTAACCCGCGACTTCGTCCGCACAAATTATATACCAGATTTTAAGTCAGATCATAAGCTATCAAACAAAAAAAGTTTCATCAAAATCGGTTCAGTAGTTTTTGCGTGATACTCGTTCAAACAAACAAACAGACAGACAAAAAATCCAAAAATTGGTGAAATGGAATCAGGGATACTTAAAAACCATATCGTAACTTTTTTTTGGTTAATATCTTCAATGTACAGACAAACTTCCTGTTACAGTTTTATAATAGTATAGATTATATCAGCTATCGCTGTCTCATTGTTGGGCAAAGACCTCGCTCCGTTCTCTCCATATGTCTCGGTTTTGCGCTTCATCAGGCTAGCCATCGATTTCGTCCCGCCACGCCACATTGTTCTAAGTCTGCCTCAACAACTAATAATATGTTTTGCTGGGGACAAAACATATTATTACTTTTATTTATTCATGGTATTTCAATATAATATAGTATAACAAAAGACAATATTAAAGATACCCTATTCAAATTTTATATTAGTTCTATAATTAGGGCTTCAAATATTGCAATAAATAATAATGATGATTCCTAGTCGATTTCGACTACGAAGACTGCAAATTTTTATAGAAAAGCAGTCAGAAATGCAGGATATTTAGAAGTGCATAAGTGTACGCGCTAAATACAGATGCACTCTCTCGTCCTTATACCCTCATATGTCTGATGGAACGGGAGACCAAACTCAAAACCTTTTCTATCAAAGTTGGTTAAACATTGCATGATATCAGTGTATCACAAACCTCATTCCATTTGGTTAGGGAAATAATTACGCTATTATTGAAATTGTTATTTGAGGTAACGGGCGTCATAAATTGTTGATGAATTTGATTACGGGTCGGATAGTCACGACCGGTTTGGAATAAATAATTAATTATATTTAACTTGTTATTGCCTGTGGGTTCGCTTGCATTTAGGGTGACAAAGTTTGGATTGGATACAGGCTAACCATAGACATATCTTCCTATCCTCGGGCGGGTAGGATTAGGAAAAGTAACTTGTAAGAATAATATTTGAAGCCACCTGACTTTGCTCAATAAATAAGGCCGCTTAATTACAGTAACCAGTACATACTAAACAGCTTGAAATTAGAAAAAATCGAACTGAGATTGTATACAAGGTCCTTTTTTAAGGGTATGATCAGACAATCAAACCGAACAATGTTTCTCTATAGGACCAACATCGAAATCAGCTGTCCAGATTGTCTAATACATTTGACTCGAGTTGGTTTGCAGTTTTGTATAGAACAGCAAATTTTTTTCCGCGATTTCGATGTTAGTCCCATCGAGAAAGTCAGAAATTAAATTTGAAAGTCTGAGTATCCCATTAAAAAAGTGTCAGCTTATTTAAGAAGGACCCTTTAAAATGTATGTACATGCACACATAATCGATTTCAATAACATAACATAACATAAATATTCTTTATTTGCACACCAAAATATACAGTAACAAAAACTTATATACTTAAAAACTTATCACTAAAAGCGATTTCTTCCAGACAACCATGGGATGGACGAACTCTTAAGTAAAAAAACTTGCTATGGCGGTGTAATAAGATATAAAATATATAGCTTACAATACATTTCAGGTATATATATATATAAATATATACATACAAAATATCCAACAATAAATAATAAATATATTATATAATAAGTCTAATGGATCAAAGTGTCATATTAATAATTTAATAACAATGAGGCAAAGGGTGTGATCCCTTAAAAAATAGTGATCCCTTACTCGTTTTTTAAAAACGGGCAGGGAGGAGCTTGTCTTATAGTAAGAGGCAGGTCATTCCATAATCGAACAGATTGCACTGTAAACGAATTATCATAGGCGGACGATGTGTGACGTGGAATAGCTAGTAACAAAGTTTGAGCAGAGCGCAGTAAACGGTCATGGGTGGCATGTAGGAATGTGAACCGGTCCTTGAGATATGATGGGGTTCAATTACAAAAACAATCTGATAAATTCAAATGCATATATTATTATACTCTCAAATCTGAAAAAAGAACTATTACGATCCGCAAAAAATGGTTGTAGTGAATTTAGCCGGCATCCAAATGGTGGGGGCATCGAAGATCTTGATGATGTTTGAATAGATAATAGCTTCTTGGAAGAAAAGGGAATATCTTTCAAGGGCTGTTGGTATTCCCGGCATTGCGGATTAGGTATTACTAAGTATTTATTCTGTGACCGCGGCCCGACTGTTCTTAGTCGAATGTTGTATTTATGCAAGTAAAAGTATCCTGCAAACTTTGGATAGTGCAATTTAGGAGTCGCCAGTATGTTCGGTTTTCGAAACGTGTTTTCTTCTCTACCATCCTATTGGCTTATTACTAGAGCCAATAGGATGGTGGAGCTATGGTGTGTTGGACAGATTCATCTTCTGATAGACTGTCATATGTGTGAGGTACTGTGTCATATCATATATTATGCTGACCTAGATCTTTTGGTTAAATCAACATTGTTGCTTAGTCAGCACTTATGCGGGGTTGCGCGAAAAGAGCCTCCCCGAATTACGTACTGATCCTGACCATGGGTAATCAGCAAGCCACTAACGCTGGTTAGTAAATCAACTTCACCACGTTGACAACTTTAATTCTACGGCATGCTATTTTTATTTTTTGTAATCGGGCATAGGCCCACCACACATTCCCACCGCTGTAACTCCTGTAAGCCAGGATCATCAGCGGCGACCATTCACAACACTGGACAATGAAGTCCAGCGAGCCCGGGGGATGACTCTAATCTGTCTTGGAACCCGCAATGAATTAATCAAAGAAGATAGGAGGAGTAGGAAAACGAAATATCCGACTTCCCTCCATTGCAAACGGGAGACAGCAATGAGAAGGAAAAAACATGGCTATTAGAGAGCCAATTCCTTTTACGGCATGCTATTGACTGAAAAAAGATGACACCCACCAAGCAGGGAACTATTCTCCGACAGCAAAATGACTACAGAATACAAAACTAACCGATTCCCTCATCCGTCCTACCCTGATTTAGTTCCCATTCTATCTAACAATGGATTTCGTTAGCCACAATCGGTGCAGTTTAGCATAATTTATTAGGTTTAGTTTATGTTTGCGCCCGTTCCGGCCAGATAGCGGCCCTCACAGCTCGGTGTGGAGCCTGTATCCTACCGATTTTAGCCAGGGCCGGATTTGTGATCATTATACCTCTAACGTTAGTGCGTAAATACCGCTTTAAAGTGTATAGGTAAATTAATTAACAGATCGCTATCGAGTTTATTGTGGCTATGCGTTTGGGGATAGAATAATTGAATAGTGTTTGTGATAAGTTGCATTTTGTTGCGTTGAATATTTCGTGCCTAGTTACGTATCCCATTCTCGTCGCCACTATAATATACGATATTTCAGGAGATGGCTAATGAAACAACCGAATTGAAGAGTACCGATTTATTCACTGTTTGACATGCCGATGACAGCGCAAAGTAACAAGTTATCAAACTACCTACATGATAGTGATAGTAGTGCATTATGATACAAGCGAGCAAAGGCTTAATTGTATTGAAACACTATCTTTCCTCGCCTTATTTTTCACCATTCATAATAAAAAGTTGCAAAGTCTCAACTTTCAAAATGGAATTTTTCCAACAGACAAATAATAACTCTGTCGCAAATTAAAATAGCTATTAAACATTAGTAAAACAACCGTTCTGCGCTCGATTAAAAACAAAATTCGTTAAACTGAACTTTTGTTAAGGCGAATAATGTCCCAAAATTTAGTTTTTATTTAAAGCCCGACCAAAAAAAATAAAAAACCTCGCCATGTTGCGGAAAATCATTGGAACTAATGTTTTTCTTGGAACACTGACATCAAAGGTTATAGACGATTGCAGCGCCCCCAAACCAGATTTTTTATAGTTCTGGTCCGGCTTTACATAGTAGCTCCAATCATGTTCAATATACATGAGATTTATTGCATACCAATAATTACAGAATACAGGGTATGTCGGCACTTCCGCCTTCACAAGGTCGTCGGTCCACCGTATGCGGGGCCTACCCACGCTGCGCTTTCCGGTACGCGGTCGCCACTCGAGAACTTTTCGAGAAATTTAATACACATTCATTTTATAGTAAATTTATTAAAAACACATACAAAATATAGAACACAAAAAAAAATAACCGTAATAAACTAAAACACAAATTACAAATAAAATATGTCCTCCAAAGCGCCCACCTGAGGCAGAGTACCTAGGAGGCTGGCCGCATTGCCCCTCTGAATGACCAAACTTACCCTTTGGGCAAAATAGCTGCCAGCCCTCCTGTCCTCCGTGGCCCGAAACAGGCGCCTCGATAGGCACTTTAAAAAAAGTTTCGCAGCGGGACCCCAACAGCCTAAGGTCTCCACAGCGAAAGGCAGAAACTCATAGCCCCTCATTTTATAGTAACCAAATATATATGTATTTGGGTTAAGACTTACTAGACAGTAACAACTTCTGCAAACGTTTCGTCAACGTCTCCAAAATCAAGTAATTGGGTATGCAATGTATAAAAATCTCTGTATGAGGATTCCAGTGCCTGTGTCAGGATTAACAGGGCACATACACTGACTGGTTCGGCATCTCTCGAGGGGTCCGACAGGGATGTGTAGCGTCCCCGTGGCTATTTAATTTATTCATGGACAGTTGTTTGGAAGAGCTGAAAGAGAGTGAATGTGGATTAAGAATGAATGAGTTGCTGGTCAAATGTCTGTTGTACGCCGACGATCAAGTTCTACTTGCATCGTCGGCGAATGACTTGCAGGCGATGGTGACTTGCATGAATGAGTCGTTTAAAAAGAAAGGAATGAAAGTGAATGTAAGTAAGACAAAAGTTATGGTGTTAGAGAGGAATGATAATGACGAACGTACCTTATGTAATATTATGATTGGTGATGAAAAATTGGAACAGGTGAATGAGTTTGTGTACTTAGGATGCATGTTTACCAGAGACGGTAAGTGTCAGAGTGATTTTGAGAGAAGAGTGAAAGCAGGAAATAGGGTAAATGGAGCTCTGAATTCCTTTGTGAAAAGCCAACACGTGTCCAAAAAGGCACGGATGGCAGTTCATAATGGAGTGTTAGTCCCGACATTGATGTCTTGGGTATAGCAGAAGACGCATGAAAGTAGGATTAACGCAGTGGAAATGCGCTCACTGAGAAGTATGTGTGGTGTGACTGTGATGGACAAATTGAAAAATAGTTTTATTAGAGAACGTTGTGGTTTAAAAGAGGATGTAGTGACAAAAATAGAGAAAGGTATGTTGAGATGGTTTGGTCATGTGGAAAGAATGGATGAGAGCAGATTGACGAGGGCAATTTATAAGGCAAGCGTAAGTGGAAATGTTGGAAGGGGACGGCCTAGACGTACATATACGAACCAAATTGGCGACGTGCTTAAAAAGGGCCAGGTCAGATCTACCCGTAACCGACGAGCATGCATGAAAGGACTTATGAATGTGGAGGAAGCTAGAGAGGTATGTCAGGATCGTAGCAGGTGGCGTTCCGTTGTCTCTGCCTACCCCAGTGGGAGACAGGCGTAAGAATATGTATGTATGTATTAAGTCGTACTATGTTGTAGAGTTTCTTGTTGCATCTTCTCTACGGCGAGAGACGTAGCTTCAAATTAAAAACGAGATACATAAATAACTTTCACCGTGAATACGTATGTATGTATGTATAAAAAAATACCTAATCAACATTTGCTTTAGTTAGATCACTTCTCTGTCTCTTGAGCCGTGGTCTTGAAAGAACAACCTTGTATAAAATTGATTATTTTTTTTCTTAGATCAATTTATCCATGAATTTTCTTAAGAGTCACTTTGCCACGCGGCTTACCACGAGGCACCGCCATCACTTCTCAACTATGTTTATTCTCAAAAACAATCCTCGAGATTGGGATAGATACTCCCACAAAGTACTTGACACTGGCAGAAAGCAATGCTAACGCTTGTGCAAAAAATACTTTATAATTAAAATATGCACATTTTTCTAACAACGTCGCCTTAACCTGAACTTGTGTAAAGTTAAAAAAGAAAACTCATTTCGGCCATTTTTGCGAGCAGCTTGTTAATTGCGTCCCTCGCATTAATTTAGCTACGTTTTAATTACAGGACTGAAGTTATCATTTTTTTATTGGTACCACGCTCACTGGGCTGTTTATTCATTTTTTTCAAAAGACTTTTTTTTTTGTTTATACTTCCTAATGGATTTGGTGGCTTTTTGAAAATTGTTTATTTTCGTAGATCATTGTTAATTGCTTTACGGTTTATTTTGGCGCCAAAATTCTTTGTTAAGGTTGCGGGTTCGTAATGAGACCGCATAAAAAAGTTTATGTATTTTTTTACTTGATAAAATAACTGTCCCGTACTTTCGCTTCGATAAACAAGTCTTTTATACCTTACTTAACAACATTTAAGGTTCATATTACAGTGAACATTTCATTTAACCCTAATACGACAGACTTTTAGAGATTCAAACACATTATCCCAAATAACCTCTAGGATGCAAAGCGTTCCAAATTCAATCCAAAAACACACTAAAGAAAGGAAAATCTTAAATCCGAATCAGTGGAGAGAAAAGGAAGAAAAAACAATAGGTTGGTTGTGGAAAGGATAAATAAGAAAGATTTATTTCGTGAGTGGAATAAGGGAGGCAGACATGTACAGGGTGAATATAAAACAGGACTGCGACTGCGACGCAACGCTCTGATTCCATTGTTGTTACTATTTATTTGTGTTGCAGTCTTTTAAAATTGTGGTCTGTGGTTTAGGTACTTCGTAATTCTTGACATGTTAATGAGAAAAAGAATAAGTAACAGAACGACGAGATTGAAAAATTACAAGGTGGTAAAATAACTAGCTCGAATGATGACGATATCCAAAAATAACAACGTCGCATAATTATAAGGGCGTAAAATGTAAATTTGCAAATTGAAAAGGCCGGAAAATGACAAAGTTGCAAAAGATGGTCGTTGGCATTATGGTAGACCCAGAAACTTTTTATAGACTAACATGCCTTTGTGACTGGAATAAGGAAGGCAGACATGTACAGGCTGGATTTAAAACAGACGCGAGACGGTCTGATTCCCTTGTTGTTACTATTTGTTTGTGTTTTGAATTATAGTATTTATGATTTGGGAACTTTATACATGTGAATGAATAGGTAACAAAACAAAGAGGTCGGTAAATTATAAGGTCGAAAAATTACAAGGTCGCAAAATGACAGGGTACGCAGAAGCACACACAGGCGCCGCACGGAAGTCCTATTAAAAAAGATTTCTGAAGACCGTAAGCATTAAAAAAGACCGTCTTTGTCTCCAATAAGGCCTTTTTCCAGTAACGCCAGCACATGCGGGCTGCATGACGATTTCAAGTACATGGCTGGCTACATTCGATGTACCTATCATAAGATAACATAATATGAAGCATGCAATGTAAGACAACATAATACCACCTACGTTCCACTCGCGCACGGATTTGCATGAGTGGTAAGACCCCAGCGGCAGGTTCTGTCACCAGATGAGATACAAACTATCCCTATCAAGAATCTACTGCGTTTTCTGGCCGCAGTGGGGATTGGTAAGGAACTTTAAAAAGGGCGTTCACAAAGGACCAGCGATGGTCTACGTGGCACAGGCTCAGCAAGCCTGTCAAGGCCCAAAAACCCCCCCTAATAATAATAAGACCCCAGCTATCAATATTCGTGGCAGTTGGAAATCGTACCTACAAAATAAACCGAAATTAACGGTAACCAAACTAAAATAAAACTCAACATAAACTTTTACAATTAACAGACAATTCTAAAACTCGAAGCCAAAAATTTAACCCATCAATTTAAGCAACATAACCACGTCGTCGCAAAATTTTAGACTTAGAAGGGTAGTGTTCCCACCTGTGGTATTTTCCCGTAAATTTCAGGGATTTTGGAATGTCCAGGGGAAGACATTTTTCCAGGGGATATTTTGGGGCAAACAATTTTATTTAAAAAAAAATTAAAATATTAGTCAATCATACTTAGGTACACGATTTCGGCATATTTTTGTAGTAGAGTAAATTACATTTTAGCCTCTTTATTATAGCTTAAAAATATATCTAAGTAAATGTAAGTAATCTAAGTAAATGCTGAGTATAAAGACTGAAATAGAAGATATCATATAAATTTAGTTGAGCGTGACAAAAATTACACGAGAGATAAAGAAATATATACTTGTTCTCAATTGTACCTACTGTCCACTTACAAGTGGCGACGGGCTCACTCCCCGTTACACTGGGCAGAGTTTCGGTACTATAGTGAATCGTGGATGTTTTGAGGTTTCAGAATATCTCTGACTCCCCCTCGGGGATTATAGTTGTGAGCATATGCTACTTGTTCTCAAAAATCTTGATTTTTTTTTTAAATTAGTAAATGTATCTTTTCAAATTTTTTAATATTATATGATGTTTTTTTAAAGCACATTAATAAAGTCCGAAAATACCCTGAAGGGAATTTATTCAAACGACCAAAGGAAAATCAAAATTTGGGGGTGACAACACTATAGAAGGGAACCAATTACAGGACCGTTAATATTTCAGTTTGGAAGGGTTAACTTGTTCAGTAGCAAACTGGCAAAGTTTGGCCGATATTAAACCAATTAGGACGAGTTACTGCCATCTTGGACGTCCACGAGATCCGGCCAATCTGCCGAATTGTCCTTATGGACATTGTTTTGTAATAATCCTTCGGGTTTCGCTTTATTTCTGATAATTGTGTTTTCGGGAGCTTTAATGGTGCAAGTTTCAAGGATAATATTTTATAGTATCGATGACTTGATGACCTAGAGGCTAGTAGCCTTGTTTCTGTGCAGGAGCGGCAGTTCAATTCCAGTCTAAATCAGATGCGTCCATAAACTCTTAATAATCACGATCATGGTATTAATGGCGATCCTTGGTGGAGGCCTATGTCCAGCAATAGACATCCATCGGCTGAGATGATGATGCTAGAATGAATCACCATCTTGTTCGCAATGAGTTTTTATAACTACTCGTTCGTTTTTCCTTAATGAGCGTTTTTATTACTTCCTAAAAAACTCAACAGATGAAATGTTCATCTTTTTTTTTTTTTTTTTTTGAATTGACATATACAGCATTGCTCAGGGAGCATCGACTGCTTATTACTGCGGACTATGGGGGGACCACACCAGTGACGGCGAAGCGCCCTGGTAGGTCTACCGAACCAATGTAATGTTCATCGCTCCATAGAGAAGTGTGCGAGATCATGTCAATATACTGTGCCTGCCTTTGTATAAAGACCAAGGGATCGAGCCCATACAGTAATGTTAGACGTAAAACATGTTTCATTTTTGCGATTAATATGATGTGTAAATAATGAAATATTTCATTAAAAGATGTACTGGCATCTTTTGGATAATCTTTTTTCTCTTTTGAAACAAAACAACATTGTTGAAATTTTGACGTTTATTCACGCAGATCGTCCATGTATCGATCCCCTAGAGAACTACAAGAAAAACTCTCACTCTGGTTGTTCTCGAACACAGGGTGAAATTGATATCATTAGCATCCTTCTAAGAGTCTACCCATCAAATTGAACAACTTTTAGTATGGGAGCAAACCAATCGAAGCAAAAAATAAATCAGCTGTTCCATACAAAACTGCAAACATAACTCGACTGAAATGTATGGGTCCAATAGAGAAAGTTGTTCAGTTCGATGGTCTGAAGCACCCCTTTAAGTAACTGTCCCATTTAATTTTACACCCTATCTATCTTCTATACTATTATAAAACTGTAACAGGAAATTTGTCTGTACATTGAAGATATTAACAAAAAAAAAGTTACGATATGGTTTTTAGGTGTCCCTGATTCCATTTCACCAATTTTCGGATTTTTTGTCTGTCTGTTTGTTTGTGTGTTTGTTTGTTTGTTTGTTTGAACGAGTGTCACGCAAAAACTACTGAACCGATTTTGATGAATTTTTTTTGTTTGATAGCTTATGATCTGACTTAAAATCTGGTATATAATTTGTGCGGACGGAGTTGCGGGTTAATGCTCGTATTATTATATTTCTTTATCTCTTTACTCTTTAGTCCTATTTACTTAAAATCTAACAAATTAATTTAATTACCTCACTGAATTCATAGCATGAACACAGCTCGCCTGGAATACAAGGGTGCTATAATATCGCTGGGCAAAATATCTAAAATCTGCTGGAATTGGTCACGTGTTACCATTACCAGGTGCGCCCAGGTGTTCGTTCACTATTTTGTACGTAGTTTATTGTCAGTACCGTTATTCTTTGAAGGGAAAAAGGTTTAGAGAAATACAATCTTTTGAGAACAATTTTAGACTAGGTGGAAATAATCTATCCATATCTATTATGTGTAACAAAAGTGGTAACTTTATTGTGGGATGAAGAATAGAATAATGCGTTTCTAAACTATACGCATTTATTTCCTCATAATGCTCTAATTTGACTGGGCTACTGGTTGTAAATAGTATTTTAGTCACAGTAGTAACTACCTATTACGAGGGTACCGAGTCCATAGTGCTGCCCTAAATCATTTTTTTTTTTATTTATTCACAATTAAACAACATTTCCAAAAAACGAGAATGTCACATTTAGTCCTTGGTTTTCTTTTGGTGGTTTTAACGATAATAACTACAAATTGAAAGCCAAGGACTACAATGTGACATTCTTGTTATTTTAAAATAAAATTAAAAAAATACGATTGAGGTCAGCAAAATAGGCTCGGTGCCCCCTTAAGTAAGCTGTGATTTTAGTTAGATTCTGTTTTCAAAAAAAGTCGGTCTCAATACAGGGTTTTAATTTAAAAAACGTTACATATTGAAGGGTGTTCTCCAGACGATCAACCGGAACATCTTTCTCTATTTTTTTTTCCTATTTTTTTTTTCTATTTTTCTTTTCTATGCTGACAAAATGGCTCACAGCATCATTCATGGCCACTATTATGATTGACCACCTCCCTATGTAGAGGGCCAAATTGAAAAACAGCGCTGACCAAGTCGGTCAGCATTATGCTGAGTCTGGCCCTTTTGTCACATTTTAGAATTATATTATAAGTTTTGTTTTGTTTAGTCTCTTTATTGAAACGTGACAATAAAGTTTTTTCATTTCAAAAGTTTTTTCATATAGACCCAACATGGAAATCGTAAAAAAATCTGTTTTTCCACAGAAAACTTCAACGACTACTCGATCCAAATGTATAATGATACGCAACATCATTTTTTTTGCGATTTCTATGTTGGCTCCATAGTGAAAATTCTTCAGTTTGATGGTCTGAAACACCCCCGTATGTAACAGCATTTAAGTTTACACCCTGTATATTTTAAGTGTAACCATATTGTAACAATCTTAGACAATAAAAATGTTTATCATTCGTACAACGACCTCAAAAACCTAGTAACAACTACGCAACTGTAAAGTAAAATGAAACATTAACAGAAATACAAAATATTTAACTCAAGGCAACCCTTTTGTCTCTGCCCCTTCCGTGCAAAAAGCCCGAGCAATATTTCGTTATAATACCTAAGGTACTGTAGTAAAATGCGCCGTAAAACGTCAACCGTCCTGAAATTTCTGTAATGGAGGAAGAAGCCTAAAACATTGGGAGATACATCACTGGCAAGTTTAGGGTTTGGGCTGGTTCGAAGAGCGAGCGAGTTATTGTGATTCCATCGTGAGGCTAGGTCGTTTCGTTCAACCACGAATCCAGACTTTTATATCGGAGGGGAGAGGGGATATTCACTGAAAAACAATGAAAAAGAAAGCGCTGTAATCACTTTTCTATACAAATATTCGGATTTTGGGGGAGGGGGGGCGGGGGGGGGGGGGGGGGGGCGATACGATGGATACGTGTCTGGTTTCGTTTAGCACATGTAATGAAAGTCATAGTGTCCAAAGCTCCCAACTTCTTCTGTTTTACGTGACAATGGTTCTTCAATTGTGTTTTTATATTATTCTACTGGCACTGAATGCAAAAGCTTCCTCTCATAAAATGAGGATAGAGGCGATGTATGTACGCAATCCTGCAATCCTGCCCTAGGCCATCAATATCCACAAAATAATATCTCGAACATGATTACACACACCCGCGCAGGCACGTACACATACTCATACATACAAAAACCCACATACACACCCCCCACACACCCACCACGTACCCCCCAACAAACCTCCACACACACAAACACTCTCTAGCAAACTTAATAAGACTTTAAAAGTGTATTGTAATTGCATTTCATTGGAACATTTTTGTTTATTTTGTCCAGATATTTTTGTGCAATAGTGAAAGTGTCATCGGATTTCTCTTCAACACAATCTCATCCTAAACGGAACCGGATGCAGTTCTGAACAAGAATTGTGGGAGGCTTTTAAATCCAACAATTAGCAGCCTTGACAGTTGTAGGGGATGAGTCAAGGGGAGGAAGGGTGGTCAGTAGTGTGCTTATTCACGGATAGACTGACAAAGATATTTGATGTCAGTAGGAGGAAATATAAATCATCTAAAATAATTATTTACTAAGCAGGAAGCTTGGAGGCCTATGTCCAGCAGTAAACATCCATCGGCTGAGATGATGAAGCAGGAAGCTGGAAAATTTGACAGTAAGACCAAAAAATCACAAACGTTCTCGTTGTCGCCGCTGAGTAGGTACCAGAAATATAGACGTGAAATGAAAAAACATTTTGTCATTTGCGGCCATTACACCCGCGTGATGCGATTACACCCGAGAAAACAAAAGAGTGGCTAGCAAATTAAACTTCATTCGATCTTTTTCTTCTTCGGGTTCTACTCTGTTACTGAAGGTTTACAGTCAGATCTGTATATCCCTCCCTGCCTGTCTCTCGCCAAACGAAACAGCTCTTCAACGGTGGCGATACCTGGCTACTCCCTCAAATTCGCGAGCCACATTCCATACACAAGAGAGTGCAAGAGATTCACAGATATGGAATCTTAGAAGCTTGTGACTCAACCACGTAATGGTCAGCTTGATGCTCAGTTGCTCAATTGATGGTCAGCTTGGCGAAGCCAAACGTAAATACCCGTATTATTCGTCATCATCAGCACATCCCACTTCTGAAGTATAGGACTACCCTTGAAATGGGTGTATGGGCTTTAGTCCGTCACATGTGCTCAATGCAGATTGGCAGAATTCACATACGCATCAGAATTTCTTCTTCGGCGCATGCAAATTTCCTCACGATGTTTTTTCATCGATTGAGAGCAGTCGGTATTACGTCAAGCTAGAAAATCTCATTAGCTTATGACATGCCATGCGTGGAAACCCGGACTCTCATACCTCTCCGCAACGTGCCACCGACACTACCCGCACTATTGCATACCTTTTCTGTAATCTGAGATTTGATCTGATATTTGCCTCTTTACAGGATTCAAACCCGTAAACTTCACAAGCCTTAGACCAGTGTGTATTTCCAGTGATGACATATTGGAAGACGTGGTCGCTCACTCAAGGCCTCATAAAAAGGCTAAATGTCACCCAAAGGGCAATAGAGAGAGCTATGCTCGGAGTGTCCCTGCGAGGTCGTATCAGGAATGAAGAGATCCGCAGAAGAACCAGAGTAGCTGACATTGCCGAAAGACTTTCTAAACTAAAGTGGCAATGGATGGCGCACATTTCTCGCAGAGCCAATGGACGATATGGCTGAAGAGTCCTTGAGTGCCGACTGCGTATACGCGTAGGTGGCCTACCTACGCGTATGGTACCTGGTCGGTCCACCTTGTGGGTGGCCTACCTACGACCTGGTGAAGGCGGCAGGAACACATCGGATGAGGGCAGCGCAGGATCGGTCGTTGTGAAGATCCTTGGGGGAGGCCAGCAGTGGACGTCCATCGGCTGCAATGATGATGATGAGCATCTCAAGCATCATGCTTCCTCAAAACCTTGGATAAACAGTTAGAGATCCTCAACATGCTTCGTCAGTAACAAATAAAAACTAAATTCAACGCTCTCCACAACACGGATCGCACCTGGCTCAAAGAAACCCATCGCACTACTCGCAGCATTCCCGAACTTCTTAAATAGGTTTATTCATAACATTTTGGGACAACTAGTTGTCTGTTTTACAAGCCTTATAAAATATCGCAGTATGAATGGCTCCACTCGTACCTGACGCGCTAATGCGGCGTGATGGATGCTCGCCCGACAGGGGATTATAGCGCGGACAAGAAAAAACAGCTGCTGCCGGCGACGCAGCCGCCCGGGATGACGTGCCGACGCAATTTGTCCGCGCTATATCGGGTTACAGAGCGCTTGTCTTTGAGTTTTTTGAATGTTTGCGTAAAATGTTTTTTTTTAAATGGATATTCGTGTTTGTTTTTTGCTAGAACTTATAAAAATAAAGTTTAGAAAGTCGAGTGATCTAGTGGCGAGTAATATGCAGGAGACGATGGTTCGACCCCCATCCACACCCCAGATTATTAGCACAAGCCCGACACACACTTGACCAGTTTTTACTATTTGTTATTCTACCTTAGGCTATATTATAATATGCACTATAATCACACCAACTTGTATGAATTACCGTTTTTACGATAAATCAAAACAAAAAACCTTGAAAAAAAAACAGTTGCCTGGGGACCCCCTTAATTTCCTACTCTTTTTTTTTATGTTTTTAAAAATATCCGCCATAATAACAAGGACCATGGTCCGTGCATAATAACGCATTATATAATCCGTGAAAAAGTCAACCGTCTAGTAATCAAAAAGATACAGCTCTTTGTAGGTAGGACAGACAGACAAAAGGACGGACAGCGTAGGCTTATGAATTAGGGTCCCGTTGGCAACCTTTGGGTACGGAACCCTAAAAAATTTGTTAAAGATTTTCCCTAGAATCCACAGAATTTTTTATTTATAAGTAAAAAAAAGGCTCACTTGACGCATATTGATGAATTCAAGATACAAACGCGTTAAATCCATAAATATACTCCAAAATATGTTAAAACCTTCGTTATATTTTGTCTTACGCAGGCTACAAGCATCTCACGAACAAGGGTTAGGCAATGCCTCATTGTAAATGCTTTGCGATGGCAGCCTCAGATATAAAGACAGTCATAAAGAAAGGACCTCTAGACCTATCTCCATTATTCTGAAAGCCCAAAGGTCATATCTGAGACTTTATGACTATTCCTAGGTTATGTCCAGTTTCTAAAGACAATCGTAAAACTAGGAATGTACGTATTGTTAGGCTGTACGGTAATTTATACTTTTGTTGAAACTGTGATACAGAAAATTGAGTGGCCTGTCTAAATAATCTAATGATTTCTGAAAGATTCTTCTTCTTATCGTGTGAGCAGTAATCCCTGGGGTGAGTTCACGACCTTTAGGTGCGGTTGTTTTTCAACTCGTTCTAAGGTACGGAACGACCGCGCCAATTTTTAACTCGCTATGAGGTACGGAACGATCACGGTTGTTTTATAACCTCGAATTTTGACATTTAAAGTAATATGGGCTTCCAGGGCTTCCATCATTTCCAAATACAATAAAAAAACTCATTTTCCATGTTAGCAAATAAAAAAGTGAAAAAAAATTGTTTGAAAAACAAACTTTTATTCAAAACGCGCGAAAAGTCAAATAACCACAGATAATTAAACCGTCAGAGTGTTTTTAACCATCGAATTTGATGGTTAAAAGTTGCAACTCGTCAGAGGTTCGGAACGGTTGAGTTGTGACAACCGAGTTGCAAAGAGCGTTTTTCACCGAGTCTCGGAACGACGTTAGTGCGAAAAGTTGCACTCGGGGTGCACCTGGGGCGTAGGTTCTGAACGCAGCCCTGGAGTCAGAAATTTTTAAACCGCCTTTCAGAGTTTGGAATGATTTTTTTATGAACGACGACTATACTCCATTCTAAATAGCAACGAAATTTTAAAGCTATTTTGGATTACAAAAACAGAGATTTTAAACACTTCCTCTCACTTATTCTTAGAACAGCTTTAGTAACATCCAAGTATGTGGGATACTATATCTTTCTGATAAATAAATTATAATTATTTAGGCCAGAAAGCTAAGTAGGAATCGGAAAATCTCGATATCCTTATTTAGAATGAAGTAATACCACCAGCACTGCTAGCATGCCACTCACGACAAAGCGTTTAAACGAGTAAAACGACATGCGCGCTCTTTCTGGCATACGTAAAATAATAAAGATGGAGGCACATCTCGGGGGTGGCATGCGAGGCCTACAGAGATAGTAGCCGGGATGAAGGCTTAACGTGCCATCTGAAGCACGAAATCATCTTTCTTTTCAGACAATCAGGTGATTCAGCCTGCAATGTCCTAACCAACTGGGGAAAAACGCACAAAGTAACATTTAACTATATGCCCCCCCCCCCCCCTCCCCCCCCCCCCATGGGAATCGAACCCACGACCTCCGTGTCAGTAGCCTAATGCTCGTAAGCATTAGACGACGGAAGCAGGTTCTGAGGCAGAGTTAGCCCATGAGAAAGATTATGAGTTTCACACACTTGGTGTTTCAACCTTAGAGTGGTTACAACCAATTAACTTTTTGTTAGTTTTAGTTCACTCTACTCGTATTGTTAAGTTTTATCTAAGAGTAAAAGACAAGAAGAGTGCTATTACCTATACTAGTACTCCATTTCATAGATGGCGCTGACTCCTTGCCCGCGAACTATTTCTAAGCTACTACTCCTATTAGTGACCGAAGCTACTTCTCTTTCGTAGTTGATTTGGTTTATAATATTGAAAGACTCATCACATCGTAGACCTCGCGTATCAGGCTTGCCTCGTTTTTGGTCTACCGTTTAATGTAATAGTTTTAAGCAAAAGTTAAAAATAAACATTTATCATTATCATTAATTTGTAGCATAGTTTGTCACACGCACAGCAAGGACACAAGGTGGACCGACAGGCGGCGGGAACCCGTTGGATGAGGGCAGAGCAGGACCGGTCGTTATAGCGATTCTTTTGGGAGGCCTATGTCCAGTAGTGGACTTCCATCTGCTTAGATGATGAATCACAATTTCTTAGCATAAGATTTTATTCTCAATTCATCTAATCGCAGGCAAGGAGTCAGTGCCATCTAGGAGTCGCAGGCTTTTTAGCATTTTTTGACGTATGCCATTTAGTATGGAGTGGTATGGATTATAGCACTTGTCTTTTACTCTATAGTTTCATGGATATACGGCCCCTCTGAGACTGAGATATAATATGCGCATCCCATCTTTAAACGCAGACGCACAAAAAGCGCAAATTATTCACGCACCGCTATGCCACACAGTGTTGGCAGAAGTACATACATCAGAACAAATTTGACACAATCGTGCCAGTGACATACGTAGCGTATTACAACGAGTCTCGTGTACCAGACAGCGGGTTTGAATTACGAATTGAGAAAGCAATGGATCATTATCATCAATCTGTTATCATCCATTTCTAAACATGGCCTCTCCCAAACGCGTCACAAAAATAAAACGATCAAATCGTTTGCGACAAACAAACAAACCTACAATGATCATCATTGTTTAAAAACCAAGTACATAATATTTAAAATTTTATAAGTAAACTATTTACTTACAGCTTGTTTTTCTCGTCTTTGGATTTATTTCAGACTTTTTAGGTAATAAATAAAATATTCATTCGTATAAATAAAAGTACTTATATAGCTCTGAAAAATAAATGTTTCTCAGATAAACTCGAAAACCACAATGAAATGACTGATTCATTTTACGAATTAAACCAAGTTGAATGAAATAATCCAAAAGGTTTCCAACAATTGGTACCCAATAAACCTAACTGTAAAATTACCAATCATTTTTGGAGAATTGGTTGTCAAATCTTTATATTGATTAGATATAATTAAATTAGTAAGATGAATGAAAATATGTAAGATATTTTTTTTGTTATTTCTTATTAGCGCATTTTGTGACCTCGTGGACTTAAACATTTCCTACGTACCTGGCAGCTTTTGTAAATAAGCCGCTGTATTAGAAATCAACTAGGAGCATCTGTTGTGTAGTTCCGTTAAGCAGTTCCATGACGGAACTGGTGACATATTCAAAGGCAATAGAAACTCGACACGCAATACGTCCACCTATCGGCGCCCGTAACTCACTCGCCCGCGTCCATATCTCATCCCAGTAAATCGCGCTCGAACATAAATTGTTGCAAATACGATGTTTTTGATGCTTTATAGCTTTCGAATAAACGCGTTACGTTATACAATGTGATGTAACGATATGATAATGTGTCGGCTTTTAATATTATATGTAGAAGACATGCTTTAGGACCCATATGATATTGTTATGATCATATTTGGTTTATTTTTTTTTTATGTTACAACGAATTGGTACTAATAAAAGTAACCATATTATTGTTTCCAGTAGTTCCACGGAACATCTGAGAAAACAAACACTAGTTAGTCTGTTTTCTCATATGATCCGCGGAACTTAGTAGTAGAACATCCATCGCAGAACTAAATACAGCTACTGCTTCGTGAAAAAAACAACAGTCAGGTTAGGTCAGTCAGTCAGGTTACGAAGATAAGGTATTTTTAAGTATAATAGCATAAGTTTGTAAGCGAATCACAGAAATGCAACTCCTTTCGCTACCCTCCTGAACTTTGTTCAAAAGCTGGGTCAGGTTCACACGGTGTGGGCATCAGAGATGTTGATAATGTCAGGTAATATTAGTCACTAAAGGCTGGGCCTTTCACCAGTGCACCCGCCACGACATCCCGTGGCGGGTGCCTAGCGAGGAAAGTATCAAAGAACTAATAGAATAGCTTCAATTTCATTAAGACGCAATCGAGTGAGTGTGCTATTGGTGAATTTCTCCTCGCTCACAGCCTAGCTACCTCGCTAGCTCTGGTATTAAGCCAGTCTTAGATACCTATTCTAAAAATAGGATTCTTCAAAGCGTCATATATCATGAAGTACTAACAGTAGGAATATGAATTGCGGATATGTGTAAATTAGCCTCCGTTTTTATTTATAAACGCTTGGAACTGCTAAACGGTGAATAAAAGAAAAACGAGGCTTGATTTAAAAAAAGAGATTGATATTTTACAAATTTTGATTACACCAGAATTGAACTTACATAAATAGTACAATCACAATTAAATAAAGTGTGTTTTACGCTTGCGTCGTTTCAGTCCAGCGCGCCGCCCCGTCTCTTTCCCTCGCATCAGGCAGTAATATAAGCTATCACACGCCCATTTCGCTTCAATTGTTTTTCGACATAGGCCCTTAAATACGATAGCTCTATCTTTATATTTCTGAGAATGCTAATGAGGTGCCCACAAAAATGTTGTATCATACTCTTGGGTGCCCATTGATTAAAAAGTTGCTCTTACGTCAGCAGACAGAACGTCAGCGTGACCGCGATATAGGAGATATAAACGTGTGAAATAGCGATATAGGAGATATAAAATTAAATACTTGGTCGTAGTAAAATTTACATAAAATTTAAGCAAAAATTTACATAAAATTTAAGCAAAAATTTACAAAAATATTGTTACGTCGATAAGGACAGCAATAAGGTAGCGATCTTCTTTTGCAGAAAATTTGCTATATAAATGTCTATTTCTTCTCCCTCTATGAAGGTGCCTAACCTTTCTGTCACAAACATTGTACCCAAGAAGATTGTCAGTTATATAAGGTCTAACAAAATTAGGTGAAACTATTTTAAAGGGGTGATCAGACCATCAAACTGAACAACTTTCTCTATGGGACCAATATCGAAATCGTGAAAAAAAATCAGCTGTTCCATACAAACCTACTTGACCTAAATGTATGGGACAGCAGATTTTTTTTTCGCGATTTCAATATTGGTCTCATAGAGAAAGTTGTTCAGTTTGATGGTCTGATCATCCCCTTAAAATAGTTTCACCTAATTTTGTTAGACCTTATATAGGTATATGCAGTGCCTCTAGAAATTTGATGGTAGCATTGCAGTGAGATTTTCTGTTGAAATTTTTCCAGACTATTTTTGAACCTACAAAAAACGAATCCCTAAAAAGTTTTATTAAAAAAATGAGAATGGCAAAAGTCAAGCAACTGGGACTGCAAGCTCAAAAGCGGTCCACTCTATTAAATTATTCCGTTTCGCCGACTCAAAATGGCCGATCTTAATGTTGCTAGAATTCAAAGGATGCCTGTGAAAGGGCTGGTTTTTTATGTTTTTTTTTCAGGCCGCGGTCAAGCGTTCTTCTTTTTGGGAAACAATATTTAGTGAATTGAAGTGAACTGTAAGGCTGGAGGTCTACATTTTTGATCCCGACTAAACCTATAGTTAACTATTAGGGTTCCGAAGTCAAACAAAGAATACTTATAGTTTGTCTGTTTGTCTGTCTGTCTGTCTGTCTGTTTGTATGCCCCACTTCAATTGATCTCTCGGTTTCCACCTATTGAAACAACATTTGGCAAGAAAATAGAAAGAAATAAAAAACTCCAAATAAAAATGTTGTAACAAATGTTGTTACTGAAAATTCGATAGATGTAATAAAATGGAACAAAACATCGATTAGGACTACGACTTTTAATTATAAATCAGTCTAAATAATAATGTAATTTATTAATAACTAACGATAAAACTACATGTTAATCCAAACTAGCCCTATACTTCTGTGAAAACCTCATCCAAATCGGTACAGAAGTTTTTAAGTGATGTGTGCACAAACAAACAGACAGACAGACAGAAAAAGACAAAAATTCTAAAACTAGTCTTAAAGCATTCCATTACGAATTTCTATCGAAACCCCCAATGAATATTTTTGCAAATATCTCTAATGTACATCATCATCATCATCTCAGCCGATGGACGTCCACTGCTGGACATAGGCCTCCCCCAAGGATCGCCATAACGACCGGTCCTGCGCTGCCCTCATCTAACGGGTTCCCGCCGCCTTCACCAGACCTTCGGTCTACCGTGTCTACCCACGATAAGTTCCCTTTTCAGTGCAAATAATCGTATCTTATCTCACGCTGCGCTTTCCGGTACGCGGTCGAGAACTTTTCGGCCCCATCGGCCGGTTCGGTTTTGCGAGCAATGGCCCCGCCCATTTCAGGGTGTCCCGTAAACCGACGTCAACCCGGTGGATGCTGATAGGTTAGTTCATGCCTAACCAGAATATCGTAAAATAAAAAAAATTAAAATAAAAAACAGTCAATCGATCAATCAATCTGTCAACGTGTTACTTTAGGAAAAGGTTCTTAGTTTTCGAGATAAGGACAGTTTTATAAATTTCAATTTAAAAAAAGAAACTCTTTACCTTAGTCACTATTTTGAGTGCCACGGCTACAAATGTTCTATGCAGTACTGAGACACTTTTACTAAAGTCAAATTTTGATATTCTGCTTAGTCATGACCTAACCTAACAGCAGTCAACCCGGCGGGGGTTGACGTATACATATACAGGGTGAAATTGATATCATTAGCATCCTTTTAAACTAAGAGTCTACCCATCAAACTAAACAACTTTTACTATGGGAGCAAAAAAAAAAAGTCAGCTGTTCCATACCAAATTGCAATGCCAACGACTGATGCTCGACTCAAATGTATGCAACAGCAATTTTTTTTCTTCCGTAGTGAATGTTGGTTAGTTGGATGGGTAGAGTTTTAGTTTAAAAGGATGCAAATGATATCAAAATCCCTGTAGATGGATAGATAGATATTGTAAGATCGAGACTCACTTGACTCGCCACTTTAATTCATCGTCCCGTTCATCACAGCGCTTGATCAATCCACCTTCGGACATACTTAGGCCTCTTCCATATTTCGCCACTTTAATTATTAAACCATGATTTACAAAGCATGATTAATAAATCTAAAAAATAATAATAAAATTAAAAATATTCCAAAGACAACTGTCCTGTTTCTTACTCCCAAATCTTAACCCACTGTCCTATCTAACAAAACGTCACTCCAAACTAAACTCCTTTAAAGTAGCAACCCTGAAATTATTCACTCTGACTGGGAGCACCTAGCTACAAGTACCCATATAAGTCAGGGGTGACAAATGGTAGAGATAAAGAGCGGCCTTTTGGTTCCTTTGTGACGTCACGCCACTGACTCCCAGACTGTTCTAAAGTGACTTAGTTTTGTTAGAGGTATTTGGTTCGTCTTGTCCGGTTTTGGATAGTGTTGGCGAAAAAAATTATATTGCTTTCGTGCACTGGAAAAAATGTTTTGTTAAATTAATACAACGTGTTAAACAAATAAGCGCAAAACCTCATACACACCAACTGATTTATAACAAAATAATTAAGTAGATTAAACTAATAATTAAAATTTAAAGTTATTCGCATTTTCAGTTTTAAGTTAAACATGATTTATCATTTCAGTAATGAATGAAAGCGCTAACGTACTCATGGATACATTTTAATAATCTTTTTCTTGAGTGTGCCCATGCGGTGGATTGACATCGGGTTCAGTAAATTTTTAATTTTACAAACAAATTATTAAATATTTTGAAAAAAAAATTAACTTTGTTGAAACCATGATAATTCAATTCTGCTCTCGATTCTCATCATCATCAAACATAATTTTGATTATAAATAGCAAAAAATGGTTTTCAATTACCAAAAACCCCGTTTGGGAGCTATGTTTGTCATAGACAGACAAACATAGGCGTCAATCTTATAACTTGTTTATCACTAGAGATCGGATATTCGGATGCATATTTACCTAAACTTCGTTTTTGGACTCTGTGTTTTTCTATAAAATTATGGAAGCGGCTTCTTAAAATTGTAGTTTTTTAATATTTTTCAGGATACCAGAAAATCTGAGTATGGTATAACTAATCGGTTGCATAGTATGGAAGCCACTTCTTAAAAACTATTTAATTTAAAAAAGATATTTTTTTTTCGGTAAAATAAATCCCGGGATGTCAGGAAGTCAGGGAATATATAACTAATCGGATGCATAATATGAAAGTGACGTCTTAAAATTATAAAATTGAACAAAAAAAAATTTTTTTTCTTTACAAAAGTGCACTCCATATTTTATGGTGTTAGTTATTGCCAACACCTCAACTTTAGGTAAATATGCATCCGATTATCCGATCTTTACTTATAACACCCCAATTTTCCGTCGGTGGTGGAAAATACGGTAGGTATATCGATACGTATTCATTAGTGTGCTCATTCAAAATCCTAAGCGCTGCCAATAATCAAAATATGACGAAGTTTAGTTTAACATCAAGGTACCATAATATACAAAGTACTTATAGACTAAGAGATAAGTGTACTTTTTGCAACCATCAGCTGCAAGGCTGATTCAGTGTTTATGAGGTGTAGAGCATCTCTGTGATGGGGATGGACCAGGTCTGTCTGCATAACTCCAGTCGGTTTAGAAGTTACTGGTGCTTAAAGGTCAGTAAAAAATTAACGATCAGCTGCAAGGCTGATTGTTTCATATTATTGTAGTATGCACTGTAGCTATGTGAACAGTACTAAAACTGACATGGTTCATCAGTCGGTTTAGGAGATACAGCCGTTTAAAGGTCCGACCTTTGAACAGCTGTATCTCCTAAACCGACTGGCAGTTCATGTCAGTTTTTGTACTGTTCACATAGCTACTGTGCACACTATAATAATATCATACGATCAGGCTTGCAGCTGATCGTAAATTTTTTACTGACCTTTAAACGTCTGTAACTCCTAAACCGACTGAAGTTATGCAGGCAGACCTAGTTCAACCCCATCACAGAGATGTTTTACACCCCAAAAACACTGAATCAGCCATGCTGCTGATGGTTGCAAAAAGTACACTTATCTCTTAGTCTATTATGAGTACTAAGCCGACGTAAATCTGTCTTGAAACATAACACCTTATGAAGGTGGGAGCGGAGTTGGGCGTTATTACATCGCTCGAGTCCCGCATAGTTGAGCGGAATGCGCCTGAGTACGCTCCTCGTACACTCTCTCACATTGTTCGTTAACTTTGTTTAAATTGAAATATTTAAGAGTTGGTGTTTAGTATAATATATTATGCAGCTAAAATAACCTTGTTATTAAGTCACTGTAGATAAAATCGCTGATGTTTTTTAAGGGGATGATTAATCCATGAAACTAATATATACTGAATATATAATTGCCGTGTGGTGTTGGCTAAGAATAACACCATCCCATTTCCTCCCGTGGGTGTCGTAAAAGGTGACTAAGGGATCTACCGGTGGATGGGCAGCAGCATCCTCTGGGTACACACATTTAATCCAACTGCGATCGCCAACCCGGCCGCCAAGCGTGGAGATTATGGCAAATCCCCCCATTTTGGGGGGAGGCTTATGTCCAGCAGTGGGCGTCTGTCGGCTGATATGATGAATGTGGAATATAGGTACAGGATGTTAGGATAGAGAGATTGTATCCATTGTACTACACAACTTTGCCAAAGGAACAAAAGTAATTTCACAATAAAAAAAATCATCTTTTAGTTCAAACGCTCAATCGGCTGATTGCAATGTGTTAAAATTTTCAAACACATGTTTCAGTCGTCTGTGCGTATAGGTCGTGGACGCTATTAGATCATAGTATCCACAGAAGAAATCAAGTCAAAATCATTCTTAATCGTCACTCTCACGTCAATCATCACTATTGTGGGAACTTGCTACAGATGTCAGCACCCACAAGTTATAGCAAAGATGCCAACAGATGGCGATACCGTCGCTCTCGGAAATTTGCTACATACATAGACAAGGTTCACCGTGAATACGTAACTCGTAACGTACTACAAATAAGGTTCACAATCGAATGCAAGACATACATCGCGCTGCTAAGACCGTCCAGCTAAGAACTGTTGGACCACGGCAGGGCCCCAGGCTTCAAACATAGCCTGGTGGAAGATCTTCCCTTTTCAATGGAGGAACTTTTCCAGTAGCACCTCCATACTATCTTCTTAATCGCTCACATCCTTATGATGTCTTGTTTTCCAACTATTATGTACTATTACTCTAGGGAAACCTATAATTGGCTTATGTTATAGTTAGTTAATTTTAAGTACTATGTTTAAATATGGTTGTTGGTTTTCTCAATAAATAGAAAATAAAATCAAGCCGGCAATGTGTGTATTCATTCGTCATCATCATCATCACCGTTGCACTCCAGTGTATCTATTAATGGAAGCTAACTGTACGAGCACACAACGCCTAACCAAAGCAGATAGTTAGCAAGTTGTTCGGTTGTTACCTACAGTTGCAGTATAATAAACGAACAGTATCTAGAATCATAATCATCTGCAGGGTGTTAGAGTAAAAAGTTGCACTACTTAAAGGGGTAATTTTACCAATGATACTAAACAACTTTCCCTAAGAAAACTTATAGGAAATTCGCAAAAAAAAATCGACTTTCCATACTAAAATCAGCTGATCGAACGTTTGTATGAAAGTTTGAAATGTTTACCCTAAATACAGGGTGTATTTGAATTTTATGTAAACTTTTAAATAAAAGGTTCAAGGTCCACGTTAAACGAGTCCTCTGTAAAAAAGGCTACTATAAACTCGATGATTATTCGAATGACCAAAATGTCTGGTCTTGACAATGTTACTCTATGTAATGCAATAATGTATTTATTTTATTTACATACATACATACATATTCTCACGCCTGTCTCCCACTGGGGTAGGCAGAGACAACGGAACGCCACCTGCTACGATCCTGACATACCTCTCTAGCTTCCTCCACATTCATAAGTCCTTTCATGCATGCTCGTCGGTTACGGATAGATCTGACCTGGCCCTTTCTAAGCACGTCGCCAATTTGGTTCGTATATGTACGTCTAGGCCGTCCCCTTCCAACATTTCCACTTACGCTTGCCTTATAGATTGCCCTCGTCAATCTGCTCTATTTTTGTCACTACATCCTCTTTCAAACCACAACGTTCTCTAATAAAACTATTTTTCAATTTGTCCATCACAGTCACACCACACATACTTCTCAGTGAGCGCATTTCCACTGCGTTAATCCTACTTTCATGCGTCTTCTGCCATACCCAAGATTCACTTCCATTTCACTTCCATTTTATTAACAAATATTGTATTTTAATTGTACTTTGTATATTTTGTTTTGTTTAAAAGATGTGTGTTGTAGAGTTTCTGGTCGCATATTTTCTCAACGGAAAACTTTCCGCCGCGGTAGTAGAGTCAAAAAATGACGTCAAAAAGCTATCTATGTAAATGTTATGTTAATGAAGTCGAAAAAGCAATGATCCAACTGCAGGTTGATTTTGACAACTTAAATAAATGGTGTCATGATGCTGGGTTAGTACTCAATGCCCAAAAAACTAAGCTAGTTTATATTCGATCGCCCTATATGAAGAGTAAATTAACCTCGAATCTAATTGCGCACGAACATCTCTGCTTGCATGATCAACCCCTTACTTGTAAATGTCCTCCCATTGAAGTTGTTGACAAACATACGTACCTAGGGCTTATTATCGATTCTAAGTTCAATTGGTTTCCTCATGTCAATCGTGTATGTGAGAAGTTACGTGCTTTTCTGGCTAATATATATCTAATTAAAAATCGTATTCCGTTTAAAACTAAACTAATGTTGTACAATGCGCTTGCGGACTCCATAATCTCGTACGGATTGAGTAGCTATGGTCGTACATACCGGACTTACCTCGACGCAATTCTTCGTTTGCAAACTAGAATACTCAAGGAGATAGTGTCTCCCCAAATTAAATTAGAATGTGCTGATGATTCTAACAAGATATTTAAACACTGCAACGTCATTCCAGTACATATGAAAGTTCACCTAAATCTATTAAAAGAAAACTTTTTCAACAGAAACTTCCAAACTGAAATGCACCACACGAAACTAACACGATCAGTCACAAATAGGAAACTAGTAACCATTGGAGCTAAAAATACCTACGGGGAACGCACCTGCTCCTACATAATTCCTCGTCTCCTTAATGACCTTGATCCGACTGTTAAAAGCGGTGTCACTAGCTCAAATCTCAAATTTAAATTAAAATCACACTGTATATTAAAACTCTAACAACAATAAAAATGTACTGAGTAACAGTGGGTGGATGTGAATAACTTTGTTCAAACTAACCCTACATAATAGCTTCTGATTACTGTGGAGATTTGTTTAGTGATTATTTGTTATGTATATCACTGGGTAGTAATGTACAGTCGGCAGCAATGGATTGAGTACGCTTTTGTTATACGCAGTAGTGCTAAGGTGTATGCAGGTTGTTGCTGCTGACTGTAACTTTGAATATTTATATATCAGATTAAATTCTGTTTGTTTTTTGACAAATTACTTTTTTAAGTACCTACCTAACGAAGTAAATCTTTGTATTGCATGTATAAGTAGTACCTACAAAATTGTCTTCTGATTGATGTAACTGTACTGTTTATGTTGCACTTCCGGATAAACCTCCGATGGTTTTTGGAAGTTCAATTGTCCAAATCTTTGTCATTTTTCTTACAATAAATAAATTAAAAAAAAAAAAAAAATGTGATATTAGTTTGAATTAAAATTTTGATTTGAATGATTTGATTTGATTTTTGTGACTAATAAAGTTAAATTAAGGTTTAAGTTCTTGGGGTTTGTATGAGTGTTTGTTTGGGCGTGGGTGGGGTTGTTTAAAATGTAGGTAAGTGTGTGTGTGTGTGTGTTTTGTGTGTGTGTGTGTGTGTAAAATTTATTAATTTATGTGTTGTGTATTTACAGATTTTTCAAAGATATTAGACTACTGAACAGCTTACCCAGTTACCGTTTCCTTTAGCAGCTAAATCATGAAATATATAATATACTGTATCTAGTTATACAGGGTGTAAGAGACTGCCCTCCGCGGACTAAAACAGTGAACTCACACCGTCAAACTGAACAACTTTCACTATGAAGCCTACCTCAGGAGACGCGAAATAAAAATCTGCTGTTTCATACTAAACTGCTGTATCTCCGACTTAAAAGTATGGGACAGCTGATTTTTTTTCCCATTTTCCTGAGGTAGGCTCCATAGTGAAAGTTGTTCAGTTTGATGGTCTGAGATCACCATTTCAGTCTGCGGAAGGTTGTTCCTTACACCCTGTATACATATAAGTTAGTACTGATACTGCTTGTTAAATTACTAGGACTACATAACAGCCCGGTGCAAACTATGCATGTAATAAATAACAACACTACTTAAAGTTGAGGCGCTTAGCACAGCACTGCATCGATGAGCATCGAGTCTAACAACAAATGCATAGTCCCTTACTACATGGATCTTGTTGCGACTAGGGATAACTTCCGTACGTTCAGATGTTTTTGCCATACTTATTACTGGAAGCAAAATAGGTCATAGTTTCAGTACAATGTTAGGTTCCTATTGTTTTATTTTGTATTTTTGGTGCTTTTGCGGTAGTGTCTTGAACACTGCCATAAATAATCTCTGGAATTGGATCTCTAATAGCCATGTTTTTTCCTTCTTATTGCTGTCTCCCGTTTGCAATGGAGGGAAGTCGGATATTTCGTTTTCCTACTCCTCCTTTCTTCTTTGGTTAATTCATTGCGGGTTCCAAGACAGATTAGAGTCATCCCCCGGGTTCGCTGGACTTCATTGTCCAGTATTGTGAATGGTCGCCGCTGTTTATCCTATAGCGTTTACAGCGGTGGGAATGTGTGGTGGGCCTATGCCCGATACAAAAAAAAATAACAACAAATGCACATTTCGAGATATACAAGGTGAAATTGATATCATTAGCATCCTTTTAAACTAAGAGTTTACCCATCAAACAGCACAACTTTTACTATGGGAGCAAACCGATTGGAGCAAAAAAAAAATCTGCTCCTCCGATTGTTTTGCTCCCATAGTAAAAGTTGTTCAGTTTGATGGGTAGACTCTTAGTTTAAAGGGATGATATCAATTTCACCTTGTATATTCTTATATCCACATGCAAAAGGTACCTTATGGACCGGTCGTTGATTGACAGTCGAAGGCCGCGACGAAAAAAAAAATCTGTTAACTCTTAGTTGGTAAACCGTGTCTGTATACACGCACACAGAGACAAGTGGTATGAGCCTCACGCACACACACCTAAGAAAGTTGGCCACTTTTGTTTTGTACCGCAGAATCGTGAGGCTCCATCTAGACATACACTATCTAAGTTCCCAATCTTGGGAAAAGGCCTATCAGGCCATGAACATAAGCCATGAAAAAAAACGGTCAAGTCTGTGTCGGAAAAAAAAGGGGCATTGCAACGCATGCCAGGCTTCTTCTTGTGTATTATAGAGAAATCTCGTATTTCAACTACTCAAAGTTAGTTTTATTTTAAGTTTAACACAAACTACAATTAGCCCAGTCGTTTTACGGCTTGAGCCGGGACTAATTAATAACTGACATTTTTTTTCGGTATTATATTGAAGAGCCAATTTCAGCCTAGAAAATTAACAAAATTAAAAAAAATCACGCCAGCAACAGTTTCAATATTAAAATTTAGCTATTATCTCGTTCTAAAAAACCTAATGGTAAATTGTTTTAGCACATATTTAAGGATTTACCATTATACATACTACAAACATGGTGTGAATATGTTTGTCTACTTAGAAGGTTTTGAAAAATACATTCGTATTTTCTAATAAATACCTCATTTTTAAAATTTCTATGCCTATTTTATTGCTCAAAAATAACTTATATTGTTAAATCTAAGTCAAATGAGTGCATTGTTATTAATATTATTAATTTAAAAGCCTTCTGGTATACACAATTTTGATGTCTATGTTGCGTAGCAAATTTTTTTTTTAACATGTTTTAAGATAGTCTTTTTGTCGCTGAATAGGACCGGTTATAGTTTAAAAGTCCAAATAATAATTACTCCCAACCCCGCCTAACAAAACTCCGTAAAACGACTGGGCTAAATGAACAGGTAATATATGAGACTAATGTAGAGCGCACAGTCACCTAGTCAAGTCGAGTGCGACACTTAGGTACGTACTTAGTATTTAGGTATATTTGTGCAAAGCTGGATCGTTGGGACGCAAATGGATTCCTCTTGTCATATGTCCACTTGCTGGGCACCGATTCTGGTTTGTTATTAACCATCTTGTTCCTACATACATAAAGTCACAACCATTATAAAGGAATAGACAGAAACATTGCTACAAACACTTTTGTCAAGGGTTGTTCAGTCCATCAAGGTATTGTATGTACAAATGGCGACACATCAAGCTACGCAAAACCAAAATAAGCTGGCCGCGCGTAGGCAGAGTAATGTATAACGTCGCGTGGTCAGCTTATGTATGTTTTGCGTAGCTTGTTGTGTCGCCGCGATATTTGCGAGGGAATAATCTTAGCTAAAAGACATTGCCCACGCGACGAAATGTATTCATTTCAACAATTCGTTTCACAACTTTGTTTTTATTTTTTTATTTAAAAATGTAGCGAGCTAACTCAGAAGAAGCCTATTCACTCGTACTTTAAAGTGATTCTTGGTTGTGCGCATTAACTAACGAATGAGTATGAAGAGCACATATACAAATAGTATGATAGAAAATGAAACACAAAATAGGAGGCATAATCATACTTCACAAAGAAATAGCAATAGTAATATTTATTTGCCAGCCAAAGATACATTGCATTTTTTCATTACATGGACTACTGCACTAGGCAACGCCAATGGAAATTATTCTTTTCTATTTGCATTGCATTTCTTTCAAAATTCAAATTCAATTTTACCAGTTTTGAGGCGAAACGGGATTGGGCGTTTTCCTTTCAATTCTTGTCATGTCTCGTCTATGTGTCCGTCATAAACGGTAGAATTGTTTGAGCTTGACACTAGTAGAAAGTGCTATATTCTGACCTTGTGTCTTGTGTCTTTTTCAATTCTTGTGTTCTCTCTCGTCTTGCTATTTGTCTTGTCTTGCAAACGGTGGAACGGTGGTCGTCAGAGACTCTGACACCAGGACTCTGCCTAATGTCATTGGGCTCTGCCCATACGATAAGAAAGAAAGATCGGTAGGAAAATATTTAATTTTATATACTCATGGTTTGTAAAAAAATTGTTTTATGCTCATATCCTGATAAACCTATATTTATTGTGTACTACACTGAAAGGACGTCACCTCAATGATAATTTTTTTGCACCATACATTGCTAGATAGTCCTATATCATATCCTAACACAGTGAGATGCGGCGAAATATTATACAACAGAAAAAAAATACAGAAACAACATCACAGAAACACTGACAAAAAAAGAAGAAGTTCTATGTTACGTTGTTCATCTAGCTATACTTAACGCTTTATATTTGCTGAGAAAACAATAAAGCTAGATTTCAATTTTTGTCTTTTTTGCCTAGCCCATCAGCCAGCAAAGTTAAACCATATCGTTCCAGAATATAGACAAAATCAAGCCTTTGCCGAGCAAATACTCGACCATAGGACCTAGCGACACGGCGCACGCATTAGCACGGACGGTGAGGACCATCGTGGCCCATTGAAGCCTCTCCTAGCCCATCGGGTGCCATAGTAGGCCGACAACGCACGAGTGCCAAGCTCGTTCTACATATAGGGAGAGAATTGGGTATTTCGGAGTAAATTTGAGCAGAATTGAAGCCTAAACGGTTGACAAGGTTGTCTACTTGTTTTGTAAAGTGGTTGCAGAATGAACAACTAAATTTACCTGTGTAGTGAATGTGGAACGTTTTAGGTTGGATTTTGATGGTTTTGTACCTAAAGTTGTTATGATTTTAAGGACGGTTTTTGAATAGTAGACTCTGTTTTACAATGATTTGAAAATAGCTTGTCGAGGCATATTTTAGACTTAAATTAAATCATACAGTATTAAGCATTTTTTTTTTTTACTTATATTTAATGGACTCTTGCTTGTGCGTTAGCACTGCATTTCCGCCAGTGTCACGTGTTTATGGGAGAATCTATCCCAATCTCAGGGATTGGTTTTGGTCAAGAACAAGAAGAGATTGAGAATTACGGAGCCTCGTGGCAGGCAAAAACGCGACGCGCGAAATCCACTCGAGACGTGTGCTCGGGTCAGAACCTTCAACGTGACCCGTATTAAGCATTTATTATAGGAAATTATTTTTTGTTCACAAACCATTATGAAATAGCGACGGGATCACAAACTGTTTTTTTTTTATCAATCAATAAGTCAAATTAGCCCACATCTACCCACTGCTGGATATAAGTCTCCTTTTTATTGCACCACTCTTCACGGTCCTGTGCCAATCTATTTTTTTTACTTACATATATATTAAATGGACTCTTGCTTGTGCTGTGCGTTAGCATCGCCGCTTTGTCGCCAGTGTCAAGCGGTTTTTAGAGAATTTATCCAATGTCGAGGATTGTATTTGAGCAAAAACATAGCTGAAAAGGATCGTGAAACCTCGTGGCAGGCTCAAACGAACACCACGCGAAGGACAAGTGTTCGCAGAAAAACCTACAATGTGACTCTTTTATTTTGTTTTTATAACTGTCAAAGTTACATTATTATTATCTAGTATCTAAAGGATCTCAACATGATCTCAACTGACTTTCTGTTAGCTAAACATAATCTATCAAGGCAACAGAATGAAACTATTTATCTTACACAATCTCATCTCCGTTCAGTGTTGAAAAAAAATGTTCAAGACAGTGTCGGTTTAAGTCAGGGTTCAGAAGGTTCTGTCGATATTTATCTAGACTACCTACCAGCTGCAATTTTCTGAAAAAATAATCGATCATTTAGATGCTCTAGTAACAAAAATGTTGCTGAAAAAATCTTCTGGTAGATTTGACTAAATTCGGTATATTTAAACTAGAATTCAATACGAGAACTACAAACATCTTAACTATTATAAAACTGTAACAGAAAGTGTGTCTGTTTCATTGAAGTACAAAGTTATGGTTTTTAGGTGTCCCTAATTCCATATAACAAATTAGGTTTTTTGTCAGTCAGTTTGTTTGTTTGATCGACCATCACGCAAAAACTACTGAACCGATTTTGATGAAACTTTTTTTTTTGATAGCTTATTATCTGACTTAAAATCTGGTATATAATTTGTGGAGACGAAATCGCGGGTTCACCTTAGTAAATTTATAAAGGTGTAAAATTAAATACGATACATATCTAACTTCAGAGCTTCAAACTGAACAATTTTAACTATGGAGCCGACATTGAAATCGCCAAAAAGTAATCAGCTGTTCCTCAGAAAACATAAAGAGCTACTCTTTCCCAATGTATGGATAAGCTGTTTAGTGCAAGTTCCTCGGCATAATGGTGGATGGTTTAAAGTGTCCCCTTTAATATGTAATGAAACGCATGCAGGATCCCTCTTGCTGACAGTTTTTTAAGAGGATGATCAGACAATCAAACTAAACAACTTTCTCTATGGGAACAACATCGAAATCGCGAAAAAAATCAGCTGTCTCATATAATTCGGCTCGAGTAGGTTTGAAGTTTTATATGGAGCAGCCGTTTTGTTTTTGCAATTTAGATGTTGGTGCCATGGAGAAAGTTGTTCAGATTGACGGCCTGATCATCCCCTTAAAAAACTGTCAGCATATTAAGAAGGACCCTATATATTTTAAAATCCTCTTAATTGCACACCAAAATAGAACATATTCATCAAAAATCTTTTAATCGTTGAACTTTGCGTACGGAACCCTAAAAAGCGTCTCGCTCAACACAGGTGATAGATCACTCTACGCCCGACCACCTGAGCCTGGGCCACATCCGTCACCGTCCAAATGAGTATTACTAGGTACGTCACATTGCCTAAACGGCAGTTAATAAATTAATGCTCGAGTAAATATTACCAGATTGAAGAGTGCAATCTAAGGCAAGCGTAAGTGGTAAAGTTGGAAGGGGACATTATATGGACCTAATTGGCGACGTGCAAAGGCCAAGGAGCGCGTACAATTTCAGTTGTAATCACATTGCAATCCAATTACTATTCAACTGTGTTAATTCCGTATCGCGCCAAACATGACTAAAGGCCAGGCCCCACAGAGACGGTTTTGAGGGAAAGCGGGCCGGAGGCGTAACTGCGGGAAGCGAATATCTCCCGACCCACTCGGTTTTCTGTGTGTTTTGTTTTGTATGGTGTGGTGTGGTGGTAATGTTCGAGTTTGTATGTACCCTACCACACAGAAATACGCGCGGGCCCGGATATTTGCTTCCCGCAGGTCCGCCTCCGGCCCGCTTTCCCGCAAAACCGCCTCTGTGTGGCCTGGCCTTTATTTACTATGTGACTGACAACCATTAACGTTTGAGCCATCTGTCAAAACGGCTCTAACGGCTGTCATGAGCTGTACCACAATTAGCGCAATACCACCTGGGTTGTTTCGAAGCCAGAAGGAGGTGATGTCAAATTGTGAAGAAAAAGATTTAGAAACTGAATCAAGAAAAGATAAAATCTCGAAAGTGTGAAAACCGTTGGTAAACATTTCTTTTCCCGCCGCCGGCGCCGGCCACCAGCCGATAAAAGAAGCCAACTCGACTTGACTTACGCCCACGTACATCGCTAGTGTTACTACTGGCCCTGCACCCGGACTTTCGATGTTCGATATATCGCCAGTGTTACCCGCACATTTGAACTGCGCAATTGCGTGAACGTTTCCGTCCGGTACAGGGCCTGGTTTCGAACAGGGCCTTCTCACATTTAAATTTTTTTTTCATTTAACGCGTCTTGTAAAATTTTATCGTCGTAATCAATTCTACTACTGATCCCATATCACCTCCTTCCAGCATCAAAACCGGCGGTGTACTCGTAAAGTGACAGTAATCAAATTACATTTCTAGAGAATACCCGACGCGAAAACAATTGAAATTATTGAATGAGAAACAAAATTGGCCATCAAACAATTAACTCCTTTATTGGGACACGTAGAAAGTTAAAATAGGCTTGTGACGTTCAATAAAACGATTAAAATTCTAAACTCGCCTCTGTACGCTCCGCTGAGTCGGGTCCAGTTTGGATCAAGTGATGAGAGGGCGTGATTGACCTTCGGAATTGTTTGATTTTTGAGGATTTTAGGGATGTCCATTTAGGGACTGTTTTAGTTGCGAAACATAAACCGGCTAAGTTCATCATCATCATCATAGGCCTCCCCCAAGGATCGCCATAACGATCGGTCCTGCGCTGCCCTCAACCAACTGGTTTCCGCCGCCTTCACTAGGTCGTCGGTCCACCGTGTGAGGCGTGGGTAGGCCACCCACGCACGCTGCGCTTTTCGGTACGCGCACTCGAGAACTTTTCAGCCCCATCGGCCAACGGTTCTGCGAGCAATGTGCCCCTCCCACTGCCACTTTAGTTTAGCAATTATTTGCTAAGTTAACATACCCCAATTTTTTATCTAGGCTTCAGACCATCAAACTGAACAACTTTCACTATAAAACCAACTTCAAAATCGCGAAAAAAAACTGCTGTTTCATACAAAACTGCAGTACCGATTCAACTCAAAATGTATAGGAAAGCAGATTTTTTCTGGCGATTTTGAAGTTGGCACGATAGTGAAAGTTGTTCAGTTTAATGGTCTGAAGCCACAGACTTTAGTATTACTAGGGAGTTTTGTTACACCTGTATAAGTACTTTTTGGGTGGTCAGTAAAGTGACTACAATTACCAACCATCTTTTAAGCGTGCAGTTGTAGCAGGGTCTAAGTAAGTTGTGTAAAATACTAGCGACCCGCCCCGGCTTTGCACGGGTGCAATGCTGATGTATAAACCTTCCTCTTGAATATAAAACCTATACCTCTAACCTCTTCCTCTATATATTTAAAAAAGCGGCATAAAAATCCGTTACGTAGTTTTAAAGATCTAAGCATACATAAGGACAGACAGCGGAAAGTGACTTAGTTTTATACTATGTAGTGATGATGTATAATTTCCGTCGCTTACGCTTACTATCCACTAACCCTAGTTCTCAGTTTTGTAAATTTTCCTGACTACATAACAGTGTGATTAAAACACAAAATAACTAAGAACTTGTGGTGACTACGTGGCAGAGTGCTTAAAAACGCAATGACTACGTCGTAGTCTGCTTAAAATGCGTAATGGCTGCGTAGCTGTATGCTTAAAACTCGTAATGACTACGTAGCACTGTGCCTAAAATATATAATAACTACGTAGCATGGTGCATAAAACGCATAATGGCTACGTAAAATGGTGCATAAAACGCATAATGACTACGTAGTTATGTCTAAAACGTGCAATAACTACGTAGCACCGTGCTTAAACCGCGCTATGATGAGTATAATAGCAATGAGGATTAGTATAGTAGCAGCATGCTTAAAAGGCGAACTAACTACGTTGCAGTATGCTTAAAAACGCTCAAAAATACGTTGTAATATGCTTAAAATACACAACGACTACGTTGCAGTATGTTCAAAACCCGCAATGACTACGTTGCAATATGCTAACGCGCAATGACTACGTAGCAGCGTGCTTCAAATACGCAATGACTTCGTAGTAGTCTGCTTAAAACACGCCATGAATAACACATACACACGCGCGAGCTATTTACATGACTATTAAAGGTTGTATAGGTACATAAAAAAGACCAAAATCCTGTATCTTGGAAACCGTTAAAAGAGCGGCTTAAGACAATAACACTGTTTGGAGCAAAACTTTGTCCCATCAATTTTATTGCATAAGTTCTTGTAAGTTTCAGCTCAGTTTTACGCCGAACTTCTCTTGCGGCTGCGTCATTGTGCCGCAAAACAACTACAAGACTAGAAGGTAACAACGTGATTAAGGAGTGGTTGGGTACTACTTTTGCAAACTGTATATCTTTACCAAAATTTTTTACATCATGATCATATTGTCATACGTTTCCCTCTATTTCGGCTACTTTTAACATAGCATTTTTTAATGACGTCCTTGATCTGGTCTAGGTTAATCCTCCTATGTCTGCCTCTACCAATATTGTGGAAGGAATAATTGGTAGAGGCAGACCTGGGAGGACGTACCTAGTACCAATCAAAGGCATTAAAAATGCCAGGTTAAAAGAACCCGAAATTTTTTCAATCTAACGTGTGCGATGAATGCCATCTTTGATATCTTCTTAATTTCTTATCTCCCGATTTTTCGAAAACTAAATTGCAGCTGTCAATAAGGCTTTAAATTTCGAGGTTGCCAAGGCGCGCCAATTGATGTTTCACATCAAAAGATATTAGAGGACATAATTAAATCTGTTATATCTATTTGTTTCAATAAAAAAGGTAAAGGACAACTAGTTTTGGTAAATAAACGTATTCATTTGAGAGTGGGTTACACTCCGTTATCAGTTGTAACACCGTCAAAATATCAACTTTAACGTTTTTATTCAAACGCACGTAGCATCTTTAATAAAACAAAACCCTAATTTTCAAACAAACAAAACATAGAAGGCAACAATAAGTATTTGTAATTAAACAGAACGAAGCTAATTATCAGCGACATGTAATCCAGACCGCGGTGAGACGTGGGCTTAAAATTGTCACGAAGCGTTATTTGCGAAGACATCGGGAGCAAAAAGAGACCCGGACGTAGGGCTGCTACTAGAAAAAAATTGAGAGGAAATTAATTACGACGTGTTCTGTTTTGTTTGTAATCTAAAATATAAATTGAAAGTGGAATTCTCTTTTACCAGTGATCGGATAGCTTGCCACCAACTTTTTACAACAGCGTGAATGCTTGATAATTACAGCAAAGCAAACTTTTAGCATATTGAAGACAAGCTATTGACCCGCGACTTTGTCCGTGTCAATTAATCCTTTAGGGGTCGATTTTAGAAAAATCCTTTCTTAGTGCACTCCTGTATCCTACTCTAGGACGATTTATCCTACTTGTATATTCCAAATGGGTATGAGTAAAAGTATTGTCATTTTTTTAACAGTCTTGGCCACCAATTAAAGTATTGTGTAATTTATTTATTTATTTATTAGGTACTCAAACAAGTCACAATCAATTTTATAACATATAGTAACATGAACGAAATATTTTAAGCCTAGACTGTGACTCAATTAAATGAGTACACAACATGAGTATTAAAAGTGATATTTTGCTTAAAATTACAATACAAATTTTTATGTTTAAAATTACAATACAATTTTTAAAAGACCAAATATCTAGAACCAAACACCTATTTAAGATATTTGACTTTAAAGGTTCATGAAAAAGTAAGTAAAACCTAATTAAGAAACAACTTATTTTCAATCTTTTAATCGACCTACTCAGCAAATTATACCGTAAAGAAATACACAAGATACAAAATAAGGCAATAAGGCAAGGCAAGGCTGATTGTCTGAAAAGAAAAATGATTCCGTATTTCGGATGGCACGTTAAGCCGTTGGTCCCGGCTACTATCCCTGGTGGTAGTAGTAGTTACATAAAAAACCATGTCAGAGGCCGTAAGGCGGTCTTAGCGCTAAAAAGTGATTTCTCCCACACAACCTTAGAAGATCACACAGCTCCGATGCAGCCTAGCAATGAATGTGATGTTTTTTAATGTATTTTGAAAGGTCCTCTAAAAACATATGTAAGTTTAATTACTGGCTGATCATTAAAAAAAATGTAAATTTTGCTCTTAGCCAAAAAATAATTTCAAGTTTTCTATCCGACGTTGAAAACCGTCATGCGCACTCGCTTTCGCATACGGAAAGCAACAAATATTTTCGTGTTTTCTCCGGGGTGTCCTCCATAAACTATACAGGGTGTCCCGTAAACCGACGTCAACCCGGCGGATGCTGATAGGTTAGGTCATGACCAAGCAGAATATTAAAATTTTACTTTAGTAAAAGTGTGTTAGTTTTCGAGATATTGACAGTTTTAACACAGATAGTGCATAGAATATTTGTAGCCGTGGCACTCAAAATAGTAACTAAGGTAAAGAGTTTCACGAATTTCATAAAACTGTCCTTATCTCGAAAACTAAGAACTTTTTCCTAAAGAAAAACATTGACAAATTGATTGATTGATTGATAGATTTTTTTTTATTTTAGTATATTCTGGTTAGGCATAAATTAACCTATCAGCATCCACCAGGTTGACGTCGGTTTACGGGACACCCTGTATAAGTACTTACATTATACATATTTATTTATACAATCTTTTTATTCTATTGACATTTCCTGGAAACCCACTGAAAGTGACATTTATACGTTAGCAAAATTTCAGCCAGGCAACCCTGCCCAGGGGAACGTCGGGGGTATTGCCGGGGGGCTAATCCTCGTTGATGGATCGCTGCCCCCAATCTGTTTTTGCACAAATGAGAATAAACTGTTCCCAACCTGCTGTCTTTCTGTCACTCAAGTTCAGCTTTCTCTTTTGTTTCGTAATGATGGCTAGGTGCAATACTTTGTAATAGATACTTTTGTATTTCTTTGTCGAGATCTCGTTTCGTTCAATTGGGACGACATCAACATGTTTTGAAGACTTTCCTGAAAATTTGATACCTTTTTGGATATTTAATATCCTCAAAGAAATTGTGGTAGACTTCGAGGAGATAAAAAATAGCTCAATTAGGAACTACGAACACTATGCCGAAATATACTCTTTATCGCTCTTTTATACATTGATTAAAAAATTTAAATTGTTTATTGAGCAGAATAACAAAAAATTAAAAACGCCTTAAAAAAAACTAAAATGTTAAAAAATAATATTGCAGCCGATGACTTTTTCGTTCGCATCATAAGAACATTAATTTGTTTTATCGGAGTCGCTGTCAAGCCAGTACGATTCGCGACAGGGCTTGTATTAGATTTTTGCTTTTGCTTGACACCGGCTTCTATAAAACAAATTAATGTTCTTATGATGCGAACGAAAAAGTCATCTGTTGCAATATTATTTTTTAACTTTTTGGTTTTTTTGAAGGCGGTTTTAATAATTTGTTAAAATTTTGTTTGTTTCACAATTTTCAGTGGTGAATTCATTAGTTCAATTTAATAGTAGTGCTTTAAATTAACAAACGCACTAGCCAGCACTACGATTTTCAGAGGTTCCCCTCGATTTCTCTGGGATGCCATCATCAGATTCCTTATCATGGTACCACTCTTGGAATATCATCTTTCCAACAAAAAAAGAATCATCAAAATCGGTTCATAAACGACGAAGTTATCCGCGAAATCACATTAAATAAAATATATATATATATACCCGTATATACGGTCGAATTGAGAAAGCTCCTCCTTTTTTGAAGTCGGTTAAGAACTACAGAAAGTTATCATTGTGAAAGGAATCAAGACCTGAACCTAAATACAATATAATGTATAAAAAAATACTGATATGCTCTGAGTTTTGGGGTTCGCCGGTATATGGAAAAGCATTGCACGCCTAATTTTCGTCGCGTAAATCCGGCAGTTGTGTCGTTACACTAAGAAGTTGGTTGTAAAGTTTCTGGTCGCATCTTCTTTACAAAAGAACAACTTCAGAAGCGGTGGTAGAGGTAACAAATATGACGTTAAAAAAGCTGTCTACTATTTTTTTTTAATTTGCTAGAATCGATCGTAGTAGACTCTTCGTCATAATCACGGTTTGCCGATAGCACTGTTTGAAAACCAAACGGAATTGTCCGCACTGATGGCAGGAGGCCCGACGGGTTAACACTCATTCCTTGGCGACAGGGGAAAAGCTTGGTGTGGGATGTGACCTGCGTGGACAACCTAGCTCCGTCTCACATCCAGGCCAATTCCTAGCGCGCTGGTGCTGCTGCTGCGGGTGCTGAGGTCGCGTAGTGTCGAAAGTACCGGGATCTGGCTGGCAGCTACATATTCACACCAAATGGTTTTGAGACGCTAGGTCCTTAGGGCCCAGAGGCCAAAGCATTCAGCAGCATTTCAGCAGTGACCGCAGATCTGGCAGCTTCCTGGCACAAAGAATCAGCCTCACCATCCAGAGGGGGAATGCTGCTAGCCTGTTGGGCACCATGTCTTGCGGCGACGCTCTGAGGTGTGTGTATTATTTGTAGGCTTTTATGTTTTGCAATAAGTTGTTAGTTATATCTGAAGCTAGCGTATTAGTTTCGTTATATTTTAGTTTTAGTATTATCTTCAAAAAAGAAGACCATTTTTGTTTAGAAAAATTGACTTTTCTCTGACTTTGCAGCGCTTTCATCAACTATTAAAAAATACTACACCATTATAGCACATTCAAAATACGCCCATTTCACTTGCATTCCCATCCTCTGTCCTGCGTGACACATAGTGAGGCACCAAAAAAAATCTCTGTTGAAACACAATACAAGGAAGGTTTTCTCATGATGTTTTTCTTAAATCAATCAATCAATCAATTATTTATTGCTCGAAAGGAGGTATAGTAATTATTACAATGATCTTAAATGTTAACATAAGGTATCTCTATTTCTAGTCACAACATTATGTTACCACATACAAATCTTTCTTATACTATAACTATTATAAAACTGTAACAGGAAGTTTGTCTGTACATTGAAGATATTAACAAAAAAAGAGTTACGATATGGCTTTTAGGTAACCCTGATTCAATATCACAAATTTTTGGATTTTTTGTCTGTCTGTTTGTGTGTTTGTTTGTTTGAACGAGCATCACACAAAAACTATTGAACCGATTTTGATGTATTTTTTTTTGTTTCATAGCTTATTATCCGACTTAAAATCTGGTCGGGGGGGGGGAGTACTTGGAACCGACGGGCAAGTATGAAGAGATGTATGGATGTGCAGGCAAAAGAGGTATCTAAGGATCGTAGTAAGTGGCGCGCCCTAGTCTCTGCCTACCCAACTGGGAAAGAGGCGTGACGTTATAGATAGATAGATACAATTTCGTTACAAAGTTACTGCTAAGGATTTACTTTTTATTGTGCTATTGTTACTTGTAAGAATTGTAAAAATTTTATGTTTTTTTTTTCTTAATATTCTATACTTACAGCAAATTTTTGTCTCTGAATAAATAAATTGAAATTGAAACTTTTTTCTGTTATTTGACAGTTATCGTTTCTTGAGAGATTTCAATGTTTCCGTTAACACGTTATATTTGAAGCTTTATTCCAACCCAATAAATGTAGTCCCATAAAATTGACATATCGCTGTGCGTATTTCTCTGCAAAACCCATATTTCTTGCCACCCACAATTTCAGTCTTATCGCTTACAGGAATAGAGTCTAAGCGAATGCAAAATTAAGTTTGCAGATGTAAGTGAAACCATTAGCAGAAGAATTTAGTGGCGTTATTATCGTAGAAGATTTTACTCTCAGAAAATGATGCAGAAAGATAAAGAGACGAGATAATCAAAAGAGCTGGGAGTTTTATAAAAATGAAGATTAAACCTTGGCATTCAGGTTAAAAGGTTGGTTGCTGCTTGCAGTTATTTTTATCCAGTATAAAACTAAATGCTAATAATATTTTCTTTATAAATAATCTTTCTACTTTAGCAAAAAGTGGAATAATATGACTGTTAAAACTTTCATTCGTATACTTTGACTATTTATTATAAGGACTAGCCTTGCTGTAGCATTTCCTCTCTGCCACGGTATAAGATTAATTGATCATGTGCATTTACGTTCAATTTTATACCTTATCACGAAACGAGACAGCCTATAATTGCGAAACAATAATTTCGAACTTAGAACGTTTGGGGTTCACACGAGACTTCTTTTCATGATTTTTAACGTTCAAAAGTAAAAATCTAAAGTTATGGGGAATAAAATCGAAAGTTGCGGATTTCGTATGACCTCGCCCCCCGCAAAAAGTGGCAGAAAGTTTTGTTCGTAGAATTACACACGTTGCTAGTCCCTATATAAGTAGTCAAAGTTCGTATACCATCAGCCATTGATTTCAAATGAAACCGAAGCTTTCTCTACCAGCGATTTAAAAAATGTGAAACGTACCTATTCATAAACCCAGACCTTAGTTGTAGTTTATAAAAGCAATCATAAAATAACATCTACATGATAATTACAAAACAATGTTGTTGTTATTGAAACCTACGATCACTGAAACAAAACTAGTTAAAAAGTTAGGGCTCCGAAAATAACAGAACCAAAAGTGCACTAGTGCACTATGCATTGATATCCCTTACAGAGTGAAATTGAAATCATTGGTATCTTTTTAACTAAAACTCTACCCATCAAACTGAAAAACTTTTACTAAAAGGGACCAAACCTGTCAATGCAAAAAAAACCGATGTTCCATACTAAACTGCAATGCCTAATCGACTCAAATTTAATTATGTAGGTACTCAGTTTGATGAGTAGAATTTCACCCTGTATATAACTGAACTAGATAAACATATATTCAATAAACGCTTTAAAAATGGCAGAGCCAAAAGAGCTACTAAGTCTAGTAATTAATCAAATAGCTACAAAGTTTTAGAGACACCCAACAGCATGCATTGCATACTTGATTTGTGTGGCTTTTGGTGTTAATTCGGACGACAATTTATTATGATTTTATGTAACACGAGCGTTAACCCGCGACTTCATCCGCACAAATTATATACCAGATTTTAAGTCAGATCATAAGCTATCAAACAAAAAAAGTTTCATCAAAATCGGTTCAGTAGTTTTTGCGTGATACTCGTTCAAACAAACAAACAAACACACAAACAAACAGACAGACAAAAAATCCAAAAATTGGTAAAATGGAATCAGGGACACCTAAAAACCATATCGTAACTTTTTTTTTGTTAATATCTTCAATGTACAGACAAACTTCCTGTTACAGTTTTATAATAGTATAGATACAGGCATAAACTCATAACCCTAATCCATTTAGGGGTAGTCAGAAGCCTTGCTACAACTACCGACAAAAAGATTAAGATTTGGAGTCGCGCTGCAAGTCTGGGGGAGGTGTTAGGCTTGCACGTGGCTCCGCCATTTTGTAAACTCTTTTGTGTTTTAACTATAAAACGTTAACTTGAGATTATAATAAACTACTTGACATTGGCAGAAATGCTACTAATCATTTTCCTACGTGTACTCTCCACATAACGGGACATTAGCACAATTGTGATAACGCATCGGACGCCATTAAATAAAAATAGAATAGAACAGAAGATTAAGATTTAGAGTTAGGATTTTATATCAGACTTGGAGTTGATACTATGGTCTCATACCATCGTGCTGTTAACATATCAAGTAAACATATCAAATCGGATAAAATGATGCTCAGATTTTGTAGAAAATTGTTAATATAGTTATAACAACGTAAGCAAAGTAACCGAAATAATCTAGTGTTTCCCTGTTTGCAATAATAACCATAAACAAACGTCCTTTTCTCAGATGGATAGACAGAGTAAATGGATCTCCACTTTGGGTGGTCCAGAGATCTCTCTTTTCCTCTTAATTCAAATACTATAGAAATGTGTCACAAATCAAATGTAAAATATTAATTTTAAACAGCGTAACTGTCAAAGATTTCCCGACATCCCAGAGATTCCCTCAAAAACAAAAAAGAAACGCACCTAGGTTATGATTCAGGGCAACACACTCCGTATCGCTCCGTAAACTATAGCGGAGTAAGTGAGCCAGTAATTTATTTGGGTAATCGGGTAATTTGTCGCACGGGATTGGGGTAATTTGTTCCCAGGTGCGCTCGGGTACTCTAGGGGTACTCGGTGCGGCACTTTCTTAGAAATACGAGTGTGAATGTGTGGGGGAACTTCTTATTTGTGGGGGAAGGTGATTTGGTTTAGAGTGCAGCCCGTGTTTTAGGGTTAAAGATTGTAGTGTCTTCTACTACTATTGAATTCTTTATTTTACAATTCTAGTGTTTTGTTTTCTTTAGATAGATAAAACTGAACTAGATACAATACACTATCAACGCTCCTAAAAAAGCAGATTCAGAAGAGCTACTAAGTAGCTCTTTTTTGTACTAGCTGACAGTTTTATGAATAAAAAAAAACAATCGTGTCACCCGACAGCATCTATACTTGATTTGTGTAGGTTATGTGTCGGAGTCACGTTGCAGGTTCTGACCCGAGCACTCGTCTCGCGCGGATTTTGCGCGTCGCGTTTTTGCCTGCCCCGAGGCTCCGCAATCCTCAATCTCTTCTTGTTCTGGACCAAAAACAATCTCTGAGATTGGGATAGATTCTCCTATAAACACTTGACACTGACGAAATCATCAAGGAAACGCCATTACACAAAAAATAGAATAGAATAGGTTATATGTCAGATTCGGACAAAAATTTGCTGAGATTGCTCGCCTTTGTATATCACGACTTACTGTCATTTTTTGATAATTATGTTTTTGTGAAGAATAAAGAATCTAGGAATCTAAGAATCAAAGAAATTTTGTATGATTTTTGGAGTATAAAGTAGTTTTAAGGTTAATGGTTATAAGTCAATGAAATCCCATTCCAGGGTAATTACGTAGTGAAATTTAAGAACTGAACGATTAAGTAGTGAACCTGCCTACTGAGACGATGGCCATGGGATCAAATCCCAAAAGGGGCTAATATTTGCATGGTAAATACGTATTGGGTACCTACACCAAGTCACCGAAAAAGAATGGAAACATAAATGTGTAACACCATACTCTATTATTGTTTGTTTGACCATCACGCAAAAACTATTGCACCGATTTTGATGAAGCTTTTTGTGTTAAAAAGATTAAGACTTAAAAACTAGTATGTTATATTTTGCTACAATGACGAAAAAAAGTCAGAGGCAAAATATAAAGTTTAATAAAGTCTTTCACACCATCCAAAACTGCCTCCTTGGTCTAATGGTTAAGAGCATTGGCTCTCGACATGGAGGTCGTGGGTTCGATTCCCACGGGGGACACCTAGTGATATGTCACTTTGTTCGTTTTTCCCTAGTTGGTTAGGACATTGCAGGCTGAATCACCTGATTGTCTGAAAGAAAAAGGATTCCGTGATTCGGATGGCACGTTAAGCCAACGTCCCGGCTACTATCTCTGGTGGTAGTAGTCGTTACATAAAAACCACGTCAGAGGCCGTAAGGCGGTTTGAAAAAACTCTGACACCAGGGCTCTGCCCACACGATAAGAAGAAGAAGACCATCCAACTGTACGAGTGTTTCACTATTGAGGTACTTCGAACTGACGAAATAAACCGGAATTAATTTCAATATATATCAGATACCCTGATTCATTGTCAATATAATACAACAGTATAATATGACAAGTTTCTGGTGGATGCGATTGAAATAGGTTTTTAGGTACCTCACCTTTTCCTCTCCCTGTTTGTATGTCTGCTTGTTAATTAATTAATTGATAAGTTACCTTGTAGAGCGTCGGTGGCGCGTTGCGGAAAGGTATGGACACCCAATTATGGGGGTCCGGGTTCGAATCCGCACGGACAACATGCTATGTACCAATGAGTTTGTCTAACTCATTTACGTAATACCGACTGCTCTCAAACGGTGAAGGAAAACATCGTGAGGAAACCTGCATACGCTGAAGAAGAAATTCTGATGCATATGTGTAGTCTACCAATCCGCATTGGGCACGCGTGGTGGACTAATGCCCATACACCCTCCATGCGGGTAGGCCTGTGCCCTGCAGTGGGACGTTTATAGGCTGATGATGATAAGTTACCTTATGGATAGCTATAATTGGCCATCAAAATGTAAAAAGTGTTGTAACTTATGTAACTAAGGCTGTTGTTGTCTTGAATACAACAAAATAAAAAAGAAAATAGTCCATCAACATCCAAAAAGGTTTAGAAACAGTAGTGTACATCCTTTGACTATTTATTATAAGGACTGGCCTTGCGGTAGCATTTCCCCTCTGCCACGGTATAAGATCAATTAATCATGTGCATTTACATTAAATTTTATACCTTATCACTAAACGAGACAGCGTATAATTGCGTAACAGTAATTTCGAACTTAGAACGTTTGGGATTCACACGAGACTACTTTTCATGATTTTTAACGTTCAAAATTAGAATCTAAAGTTATGGGAATAAAATCCAAAGTTGTGGATTTCATGTTACCTCGCTCCCCGCAAAATTACATGCGTAACTAATCCCTATATAAGTAGTCAAAGTGTAGATCTGATACTGCCAGTGAAAGATGAAAATTTCTGAATGTGCCATATACAGGGTATAAGGGACAGCCCTCCGCACACTGAAACGGTGAACTCAGACAATCAAACTGAACAACTTTCACTATGAAGCCTACCTCCGGAAACGCGAAAAAGAAATCAGCTCTCCCATACAATTGAGTCGGGTAGGAACATAGCACTTTTGTATGGGACAGCAGACTTTTTTCGCATTTTCGGAGGTAGGCTCAATAGTGAAAGTTGTTCAGTTTGATGGTCTGAGTTCACCGTTTCAGTTTACGGAGGGCTGTCCCTTATACCCTGTATCTCTGATCCTCTCTTGGAATGCAGTCATGAGCATAGGATTAGCTAATTTAATAAGTAAATAAGACGACGACCCGGTTGGTGTAATGGTTACCACACAGGACTGCCAAACCAGGGTCCAAGGTTCGAATCCCGGTTCGGTCATGGATGTTATATTATGTTTGTGCCGTTATTGTATGGTTTCATAATAAAAAAGCCCATAGTGCTTACTTGCAGCGCATCGACAATGTTCGCGCAGCGCAGGCGCATATAGATGACTTCAACGCCATCATTAAAAAGCGGAGCGCCTCGCTGCTGAATCGCCTCCGGGGCAGTACTAATAGCATCATGAGCGTGTTGGCTGAGCGGTGGGACTCACCCATGGTGCAGAGGTGGATGCTACTGCATGCCAGCTCACCAGCAGCATCACCCTTTGTTTTGTATAGTATGTAATGTAATTTAATGTAATATTTTTATTGTAATTTATTTAATTTTATTAATCAATGTATTTATTTGTGAACTAACATAGTTATAAGACAATTGTTACTAACACAATATGGATGAATAATCTGAAACAAATAATTTTTATTTTATTTACTTGGGATCGTTAAAATGTATGTGCCTGTGAGCGTTATTTATATACTTATTATTTGTTAACCAATATCTACAAGATTAACTGAAAACGCCAAGACTACCCTCCAATGCAACGCAAACAAAGTGCAATGCGGACGAGCTTGAACCAATTAAATTAACAGTCCAGAATCAAGTTATCAAAGTTTCTACGAGAGCTCGTACTGACATCGGCGTCGCGTTCGAACGGGAACGGTCCGATGTCTTTGACAAAGTTGACTAACAAATCTTAAGCAATCGTGATAATACCTAGTCCAATAATTTTTTGTCGGCAACCATCTCAAGAGCGGACTATATATGGTCTAACAAAATTAGCTGAAACTATTTTAAGGGGATGATCAAACCATCAAACTCGAAATCGAAAAAAAAAAAATTCTGCTGTCCCATACAAAACTGCAAACGACTTAAATGTATCGAAAAGCTGATTTTTTTTCGCGATTTCGATATTGGTCTCATAGAGAAAGTTGTTCAATTTGATGGTCTGAACATCCCCTTAAAATAGTTTCAGCTAATTTTGTTAGACCTTATATAATATGCAGGGTGTAAACTTAAATACTTTAGAGGGGTGCTTCAGACCATCAAACTGAACAACTTTTACAATAGGACCAATCCTTAAATCACGAAAAATTTAATCAGCTTTTTCATAGAAACAGTCAATGGCTGATTGACCGTAATGTTGGGTCGTATGAGTATGTATATATGGGCGGATTTTATTTACGCGATTTCAAAGTTGTTCCCTTAGTGAAAGTTGTTTAGTTTGATAATCTGAAGCACCCCATAGTTTGTAACAACTAACTCATTTAAGTTCATACCACGAACCCTGGTTCGTCCCACTATATTACACTGAGAAAAAAAATATAAACATGATAAAGATATTGTTGTTATACTCTAGATTCAGAAAACAGATTTTAGTTTAACAACTTTCTAGTTGAAACAAAGAGAAATATCAATCTTTTACGAAATTTTTTGTAATATTAATTAATTACTTGATATTACAAAAAATTTCGTAAAAGATTGATATTTCTCTTTGTTTCTAGGACACAGGCACTCACAAATAAGCTTGAGAGGAAGCGGGCCATACTCCACAAGTTATATTGGTGTAAACGAAAAACGAAAACCGGCCAAGAACGTGTCGGACTCGCCCATGATAGGGTTCCGTAGACAGTAGAAAAGAAGTGAGGAAGTGGCCATACTCCACTAGTTAGATTGGTGTAAACGAAAACCGGCCAAGAACGTGTTGGACTCGCCCATTTTTTACTTTGAGGGCAGATATCTCTAGACAGAAGCATTCTAACGATTTAGTTTCAATTGAAGTTTTGTTCCATTTTGGACAAGACCTATCCAACACCTCACTCGATTTATCAAAATAGAAAACTTTTTCTTCCAACCCCCTTCTCGTTGCATGGGAAAAAAAAGTATTGTCTTTGTGACTACCTCATTTCTGTTTTTGGGTTACTGTTATCTGCCCTCATGCCAAATTTTCATTCAATAGGTGCAAAAATGAGCAAGTAATCGAGGTGGGGCATACAGGCAGAATGGACGAAAGTTTTTTTTTTTTTTTTTTTTTTTTTTATGTTTGATAGGTAAACATTACAGTATAAGGGTTCCTAGTTTAACTACCGAAAACTTTAAAATGAAGCATCGCATCCGTATCGTAACCATCAGATAAAACAGAAGTCACGTTCTCAAATAATTTATCCAAAAACTACCGAATGAAACAATTTCCTCTAAAACTAAACTAAATCCTCAATAAAAACGTTTTTTATCCGGCATGGCATCGCATCGCGTCGCGTCGCGTCGTCACTAAATATTTTTTATGGGCGTTACTCCCGCGCTCGTGTAAATCATAGTCGAGTTTACAGTGCTCGTGTAAAGGTTTACGAGCCTCGCGTCGTTACGTATGGGAATTAATTTCCTGAAGCCTTTTTTGACACTTTTCGTGTATTTGTTTTTTGTTGGTTTCACGTTATTTACACATCATTCCGTCTTGTTTATCTGAACTGGCAATGGGCAGGGCACATTACTATAACCGATAGCCGAAGAGTTCTCGAGTGGCGACCGCGTACCGCAGCGCAGCGTGATTTCTCCACAAAGTGGACCAACGTCGTGGTGAAGGTAGCGGGCACCCGTTGGATGAGGGCAGCGCAGGACCGGTCGTTGAGGCGATCATTCGGGGAGGCCGATGTCCAGCAGTGGACGACCATCGGCTGAGGTGATGATGAAGATGATTCCGTCTTGATACCTTCAGAAAAATTTGGATTAGCAGATAGGCATGTGTCCATCAAAACCGTAGAGCTTTCATGTATTGCAGACGATGTAATCAGTGTTCTAAGAAAAAGAATTTTTCTCATGGCTGTACAGTCCATGTAAGAGTTACGGCATATCGATCGACGGCAATCGACAGTTTGTCGTGGAGAACGGCGTCCCATTACTAATCGTGCTTTTTGTATGAACAAACTGTGTTGATCGCCGTCTATCAATGTTATGACACAGACGGATTGATGTTGCCATCCGAGTTTTTTTCGAGTTTAATATCAGCATTGCTTAAGGAACAGCTAATGCTTATTAATGCGGACTGTAAGAGGGTCCACGAAGGGTCTATCAAGCACTTTACGAAAGGACCAAGCACGCTGGCATTAAGGGTCTAACCGCTTAACGCGCCTTCTGAAGACGCTCAAGATGAAACACTACTAACGACAACCAAACCTATCTCAAAGCTCACCCATTTCTAATCTCACCTAACTTAAGATGTAGCATCAGAGGCCAGTGGTGCTGCGATGTAGTAGAGTGTTGTGTAGATGTAGGTGAGTACCTACATGCAACAATCAACAGTAAACATTGTTAACAGGTCGTGTCGAGTCCCATAGCGCTTGTACAACATGTTATGCCTTGATTAATGGCCCGCATGTTGCAACAATCATTCTTAATTTTATTTTACACTCTATTTTTAACGTTATACTGTTTTTTATTTGAGAAAACTTCACATACTAATTCATGAGCTAGATAATTGTATGCTTTAGGTGAACCTGCCTGACTGAATTTGAATGCTAGGATTATTTTACATACTGTCCCGTAAACCGACGTCAACTCGGTGGATGCTGATAGGTTAGTTCATGCCTAACCAGAATATTCTAAAATAAAAAAAATTAAAATAAAAAAACAGTCAATCAATGAATCAATCTGTCAACATTTTACTTTAGGAACAGGTCCTTCTTCACGTAAAAACTACTGAATTTAATGAAACTTTAAAATAATGTAGCTTATACATCAGAATAACACATAGCTACAATTTATAAAAATATTGTGTGAATTGTCCAGACGAAGCGCAGACGAAGTCGCAGGCACCAGCTGGTTTCAAATATGATTATATGTTTTTCTAATGTACTATATTATTATTTATAACATCTCTAACTACCCCCTCGACGAATATAGCCGTACGTAACCACATTCTAATGCTCTACTAAAATATTCATTGCCTACTAAAAATAAAATAAGACTTAGCTTTTTCAATTTATGCATTGGAGGACATAACTCAAGTGTCTCAGAGAGTAGGCCATTAAAGATAACGATGTCTTTAATATTAAATGACACTCTTATATCTTATGTAATAAGGTTCTTAATAAGTCAATGTCGACTTGAACACGTGTGTTTTGTGAGAACAATACGATTTCATCAGTGGAAATGAATGTGCTTAAAACAAAATGTTTCTGATATTAAATTTTTTGGATCGAAGTTTTAATTTACCAAATTAATGAAAGGGAGGCTCTTTTTTGCCCACGACGGAACAGAGAACGTGTATGCGTTTAGGGTGAGAGGTTGTTTGTTTGTTTGTTTGTTTGTATGTGCACATTGAATGTTCCCATTTATCTCTAAAACGGCTAAACCGATTTAGATACGGTTTCTTCTGTGTTTATGTATAGTGGCGATTTTTTCGTGAACTATTTAATTGATTTGATGATTTTGTAGGACATTTTACAAAAAGAGTCGTTCTGCGAGTAGGACGTCTTGAGAAAGGGGCGCTCTGTTAATAGGACCTTGTGAACATACCCAATATTTTGTTGTACTGTCTGCGTACAATGGTTTACTTTTCAATTTGAGGTGTACAACCGTCTTAGATTTATTCTAAACTAGCGACCCGCCCCGGCTTTGCACGGGTGCAATGCTAATATATAAACCTTCTTTTCGAATCACTCTATCTATTAAATAAAACCGCATCAATCATTGTGTGTACTCAGAGGATGCTGCTGCCCATCCTCCGGTAGATCCCTTAGTCGCCTTTTACGACACCCACGGGAGGAAATGGGATGGTGCTATTCTTAGCTAGCTAATCTCTATATATACATAGTATATATATTTGCCGTTTGGTGTCGACACGGCAAATATATATACTAAGAGCGTTAACCCGCGACTTCGTCCGCACAAATTATATACCAGATTTTAAGTCAGATAATAAGCTATCAAACAAAAAAAGTTTCATCAGTTCAAAATCGGTTCAGTAGTTTTTGCGTGATGCTCGTTCAAACAAACAAACAGACGGACAAAAAAATAAAAAAATAGTGATATGGAATCTGCGATACCTAAAAACCACATCGTAACTTTTTACACACAAACTTTCTGTTACAGTTTTATAATAGTTTAGATGTATACATAGAAATTATTGCCTAAGCCTAGAGCCCAACTGTAGGTATTTGAGATTAGTAGCTGTCGTAGCCATACACTCACCAATATAACATTGGTAATTTTTTTTAGCTTAGGACTCTCTCCTCCCCGTTTTTTACTCTCCTTCTAGCGCAGTCGAGTAAAAGATAGGTTAATTCTGAGCCACACGGAGTTGAACTGTGGTTATAAAAGGCGCAAATACATTAAAACATCTCCGAACAGGACCCGGAGCACGTCACGATGGCGGCTTTACCTTTCAAATTGTATTTACCTTGCCCCCCTCCCCGCATACCGCCCCGCGAGCACAACTCACGCTAATTTAATTTTTTCCTCTTTTTCCTTGAGGATGTAGGCAGGAGATGGGCTAGAGGACTAACCTTTGACCTTAAATACTATACGGGGTATAACAAAACACTCTAGTAATAATTAAAGGGGTGCTCCAGACCATCAAACTGAACAACTTTCACTATGGAGCCAACATCCAGAAAAAATAAAAAATAAACCAGCTGTCCAATACAAAACTGCAGTACAGACTCGACTAAAATTTATTAACACCGGGTATTTTTTCCTAAACACATTAGCATATAAATAAATAAATAAATATCTTGGACGTTGTCACAAAAATTATCTAGTCACATTTAAAGTACCTGGGCTGCAATCGCGGTAAATATTTGGTGATTGAACCGTTATAGGACTACGTACGAATCATAACTTTTGACACACTTGGTATTGCGCTAATCACGGTACAGCCGTTAGAGCCGTTTTGACAGATCGCTCAGACGTTATTGGCTGTCAGTTACATAGAGTTTAGCGCGATGCGGAATTCAGCACAGTTGATTAGTCATTGGATTGCAATGTGATTAGAACTGAAATTGGATAAGAATAGAACTTCGATGTTTTAACTTAGCGCAATCGGGCACCAGGACTTGTATTATGATGACTAGACAACGATATGGAATGCATTATATAGATACAAACATTCATGACTCTGGTACAAATATTCATATTCATCATATAAATATTTCAAATATTATTGATTTTTAAACATGTTACAGCCATGTTGTATCCCTTACGGGATTTGAACCCGCGACCCTCGGCACAGCAGGCAGGTTCACTACAGACTGTGCTACCGGGCCGTCGCATAAAAACTAAAGTTACTCAAATCTAGCTCCACTAACGGTTCCCACCTCTAGCCAGGACTAGTTTGTATTCCACCCCCGACCCCCACTATTTATCCCCAGACATTCTACTCACGTAATAAATCCGAGTTATTTAATCTACTGCGAGATATCTATGGTGTTCTCGTTTCTTTATTATTGGCCAGAATTACACTTTTATTGTATCATATTTTCTTTATAATTAACAATAAGGTATGTATTAATAACCAGCTGTTGCCCGCGACTTCGTCTGTTTTAACTTTAAAAAGTATGCTATACAAGATGGTACAAAAATACAAATACACATATAAGGTGGTTAAGACCATCAAACTAAACAACTTTCACTATGGGACCAATATAAAACTCGCGAAAAGAAAATCTGATAATCCATCATCATCATCATATCAGCCGATAGACGTCCACTGCTGAACATAGGCCTCCCCCAAAATGGGGAGATTTTTCATACTCGCCATGATGCGATCTACTCGAGCTAAATGTATGGGGCAAAAGATTTTTTTTTCGCGATTTCGATGCTGGTCTGATAGTGAAAGTTGTTCAGTTTGATGGTCTCAACAACCCCCTCAAAAGTTTGAATGTTTATTTTTACTTTTGTAACATCCTGTATATTAATTCAGATCATGTTCTATCTGCATGCGTGATTGAGTCACAAACATCTAAACATCGTCACAAACTTTCACATCTATTGCTGAATTATACAGGGTGTCCCGTAAACCGACGTCAACCCGGCGCATGCTGATAGGTTAGGTCATAACCAAGCAGAATATCAAAATTTGACTTTTGTAAAAGTGTCTTAGTTTTCGAGATATTGACAGTTTTAACACAGATACTGAACATAGAACATTTGTAGCCGTGGCACGCAAAATAGTGACTCAGGTAAAGAGTTTCACGAATTTCATAAAACTGTCCTTATCTCGAAAACAAAGAACCTTTTTCTAAAGTAAGATGTTGACAGATTGATTGATTGACAGACTGTTTTTTTTTTAAGTATATTCTGGTTAGGCATGAACTTTTTTTTTTGGATATGACTATTACAGCTCTGCTCAGGGAGCAACTACTACTTTTTACTGCGGATTATTGGAGGGACCACGAAGGGTCTACCGAGCCAAATGAATGAACTTAAGCAACCGACCTAGGGGCACCCAGAGGGCTACGGACCTCGGCATAGGACGTTGCTGGGGCTACACGGCGGATTGGGTAGCGGGGATTGGTGAGAAGCGGCCTGCGATTGGCCTGTAGCGTCTGTAGGCGGCAGAATTGAAAGGAGTGTGCAGAGGTCGCGGCTGTTCCCGCCGGCGGGGACGTTTATTACGGTGATTACCTGTTGTCGTGTGTTGTGAGTTTGCGATTGTTAGTCGTGTCTGTTGGGTTGACGTCGGTTTACGGGACACCCTGTATGTGGGTCATATTTATTTGAAGTTAAAACGGTAATATTATAGTAGTTAAGTGTTACAATAATGATCTATCTTAGATGGCATGCAAATCCTTATGTTACAAAACAATACAATCTATACAATGTGTGCTAGCTATGCAGGTTCATGCTGCAGGGTCACGCGGTGCCTACGAATAAGAATAACTATAGTAATGTAAAACAAGCTCAAAAAGTGGTACCACCAAAACTGTACCGTATTCTAAATGGGTATGAGTAAAAGTATTGTAATTTTGTTTTTCAGGCGCGGCGACCAATCAAACTAATGTAAAATTATGGTACTAACACTTATGTCCTAGCTCGCATGTGAGCTGAGATATTTGACTCTAAAGGTTCATGATAAAGTAACCAAAACCTTTAATAATCAACTTATTTTTAATCAATCAATCGAAACATATTACCTACTCAGCAAATAATACCGTAAAGAAATACAGAAGATACAAAACCAGCCAGTCTTAGCAATAACAATTCATCTTTCATCTTTTCTTTCTTTCTTATTTTTTTTCCTTTTTAACCTTTGTCGCCTATAAATATTTCATTCATTAGTTATAAGTTCTTCTTCTATATTATAATTAGTTTAGATCTAGTTTTGATAATTATTTAGTTTATTTACAATTGTGTATCCCCCTTCTTGAGAACAATAAATGTATAACAAGTTATTTCTCTCATACAACCTTAGAAGATATTTGTATCTTAATAGCATAGCTCCGATGCAGCCTAACAATGAATGTGATATTTTTTAACGTATTTTGAAAAGTCGTCTAAAAACGTATGTATATTTTATTACTGGCTGATCAACAAAAAAAAATGAATGTTTTTCTCAATACAACCTTACTCATAGAGATTTTTTTTAAAACTGTACCTTGCCGCCAGAACTCATAGAACATGTAATTTTTATTAGCTGCCAAAAATTATGTAAATTTTGTTTAGAAGTTACTCTTCTATGGTTATTCTTATTCGTAGCGTGGTGCATTCCAAAAGTAAGTATGTAAGAAAATTCATGTTATGCTGACGGCCCGGTAGCACAGTCTGTAGTGAACATGCCTGCTGTGCCGAGGGTCGCGGGTTCGAATTCCGTAAGGGACAAATATTTGTATGATGAATATGAATATTTGTATCCGAGTCACGGATGTTTGTATCTATATGTGTATTTGTATTCTACAGGGTGAAATTGATATCATTAGCATCCTATTAAACTAAGAGTCTACCCATCAAACTGAACAACTTTTATTATGGGAGCAAACCGATCGGAGCACAAAAAAAAATCAGCTGTTCCATACTGAACTGCAGTGCCTACTCGACTCAAATGTATGCAAGAGCTGAAATCAGCTCTTGCATATGCAGCAAATGCTGCCATAGAAAAAGTTGTTCAGTTTGATGGGTAGACTCTTAGTTTAAAAGGATGCTAATGATATCAATTTCACCCTGTATATCGTTGTCTAGTCATCATAATACAAGTCCAGGAGCCCGATTGCGCTAAGTTAAAAATTTAAGTTCTATTCTTATCCAATTTCAGTTCTAATCACATTGCAATCCCATTAGTATTCAACTGTGCTGAATTCCGCATCGCGCTAAACTCTATGGAACTGACAGCCAATAACGTATGAGCGATCTGTCAAAACGGCTCTAACGGCTGTCAAGAGCAGTACCGCGATTAGCGCAATGCCAAATGTGTCAAAAGTTATGGTTCGTACGTAGTCCAATAACGGTTCAATCACCGAATATTTACCGTGATTGCAGCCCTGGTACTTGAAATGTGACTAGATAATATGTGTGACAATGTCCAAGATATTTATTTACTTAATGTTTAAAGCTGGGTGAACAATTGACAATGATTAAACGGTAAATTAAACAATTAAAAACAAATAAGATTACTAAAATTTATAATATTACTTAGAGGGAAGAAAAGATAAGAAGATAAGCTTCAGGCTTATATTCATTCTCTTTTTCAGTATTTTGTACCAAAATTGACAAAATGGAACAATTATGCAATCATCTCGGTGTCTGTCCGTCCCGTCCCCTAATAAAGTACGCACCCTGTATAAAGCATGATATACAGGGTCCTTCTTATTATGCTGACAATTTTTTAAGGGGATGGTCAGAACATCAAACTGAACAACCTTCTCTATGGCACCAAAATCAAAATCGCGAAATAAATAATTTGTCCCCAATGACATTATATACGGGACTCACCACGTCAAACAATAACAGAACCAAAAAAAGGCACATGTTTCAATGCCACCTTTGTATGCATCAGTTATAATTAGCTGTCATGCATTGCCGCTGACATTCCAGTCCTTTCAAATGTATTCGGTCACAAAACAGTAATGTACAACAATTAAGCATAAGTTAGTGGTCCCGTTAATAACGCACTGATGCGAAGTCCTCCTTGCACAAAATGGCTTTGGTTGTCCCATACAATTTTTGGGTTGAGTAGGTTTTGTATGGTGTATGGTGGAGAAAGTCATAGTCTTTGTATATATTTCACAAATGGGTGTGTTTTATAATTTTTGTTTGTGCCCGTTTCAGCTTATTTTTTTTTTATTGCTGAATTGTATGTGGCTCATACTTATGATTAATACACTGAAGGTTAAAAAGCAGTTGAAGTACATTAAACTCATATGAAGTAAGAGTAGAAAATCTCTCAGAACCTAACTTTTTAACTGAGTACACTCGACTAGCTCCGAAGTAGAGAATCTTATTTGAATCTCCAGTTTACTGAGGTGCGTTCGCCGTGTGAATAAGTAATGTTCTTCCATTGATTTTGCTCACATATTCTGTTCGATACATTCTTTACATGTAGCTCTGCCTTTATATAAATGGCTCTAAGAAATGGCTAGTTGATTGAACATAGTAAACTAAAAACAAGGTTTACTCAGTGTTGGAAATTCTGAATATTCTATTCTATTTTTTGTGTAATGGTGTTTCCTTGATGATTTCGTCAGTGTCAAGTGTTTATGGGAGAATCTATCCCAATCTCAGGGATTTTTTTTGGTCAAGAACAAGAAGAGATTGAGGATTGCGGAGCCTCGTGGCAGGCAAAAACGCGACACGCGAAATCCACGCGAGACGAGTGCACGGGTCAGAACCTGCAACGTGACTCTAGCTTTTATTATATCAAGAAAACAAAAAGTGACAGCATGCGATTTAATGGAGGATTATCATTAATGAACGTACGTGCCACTGGCAGTTAACCTATCAGATAAAGATTCATTAGCTAACGAAACTAACTAGATTTGGATTAGAGCAGGAACCGCCGGTAAAGTTATGGGAGCCAATGAAAAATTAGATTGACCCGTCGGACGGACACGGTGGAAACTGGACCTAACCTCGTTGCTGTGAGGCTGCGAGGCTAGTGCGAAGCGAGGGAAGCTAGCGGAGCTGATTAAAACTAGTGTAATGTGACAAAGTATTAAATTAAATATTTAGTATGGACACGATATAGATACTACCAATACAAACATTTTTATTAGCAAAAGAGAAATTCAGTTCACATGATACAATGGACCCCGCATGCGGCAAGCCAGAATCTCGGGAATGCTCTACGATTTCATAATGATTGAGTATCATCATATATTGCTGAACACAGACCTTGCCGAAGGTGCAAGGTCGAATCCAGCATTCGAGTCAGGGGGAGGGGGGTGAGGATTGATTTATTTCGACTTCCTATTTCTTGCCAGCTCATCGCTACTTTAGGTTGCTAATTTTCAAATCTGTGTCATCTACTTGTAGTCACCTCTAACCACACACATACACTGGAACATCTGATTTTTTTTTTGCTACGATCGGTTTATATTAAGTTTATGCTTTAAGCAATATTAATATCGATGACATCAAGATTATTTTTAATTCAATGCAATTTCAAAATTCATTAATTAACTTGCCACATCATCACAACTCACAACGCTTTTGACTTCCGCCAAAATCATAAAATACCTTTGCCACGAGGTTATTTTGTTTTCTTGTTTCGAAACTCTGTTAAATCCTGAAGCTTTCTGCCTGTGGCGTGGCGCTCGTTATAAACATTAGGTACCTACCTGGTTTACCTACGTACCTACTATTTTAATTTTGTATAGATTTTGGATATTATGTAGAATTTTGTGTTTTTGCAACCATACTACAATAGTTACTTTTGCTTTAACCAGAAACCTGGCTTTAACTGTTTTTATTGAAATATCAGCGCACAAGTGTACAATGAAAAAAATAAATGTCAAGTGGTGACAGGTGAAAACTTATAATGTAAAGAAGCAATACCTAGAGCAATACTGATATGTATGCAACTGCACCCCCCACCTTATGATCAGTAATAAACGAGCTGTTATTGCAATCGGACGTGTCGTGTTATTTAGTAGCGAAAACCCCATACAATTCAAATACTCACCTCCCCTGTCAGTTTATACATAGATTTATGTATGAAGTCTGTGAATTTATCATCGCTCGCAATGTAGCAGTACGTTTTGACCGGGTACTTGATCATCATCTCAGCCGATGGACGTCCACTGCTGGACATAGGCCTCCCCCAAGGATCGCCGTAGCGACCGGTCCTACGCTGCCCTCAACCAACGTGTTCGCACCGCCTTCACCAGGTCATGGGTCCACTGTGTGGGGGCTCACTGCCTACCCACGCTGCGCTTTCCGGTACGCGGTTGCCAATCGAGAACTTTTCGGCCCCACCGGCCATCGGTTCTGCGAGCAATGTGCCCCGCCCACTCAACTTTAGTTTAGCAATTCTTTGGGCTATATCAGTTACTCTGGTCCTTCTGCGGATCTCTTCATTTCTGATTCGATCTCGCAGGGAAACACCAAGCATAGCCCTATCCATTGCCCTTTGGGGACTTTCAGCCTTTTAATGAGGCCTTGAGTGAACGACCACGTCTCTGTTCCATATGTCATCACTGGCAACACACTTGGTACTTGATACTCTTTCTTATTCTGTGACTAGAGCATTGGTACTGTATAATGATGAATTCCTAAATAATTTCCAGTACGGCGACTACTAATCTAAATAATATTAAATTCAGTCTGGTACGCAGCATGCTTTAAAGTGCATAAGTGTACGCGCAAAACACAGATGCACTCTCTCCTTACCTTCCTATGTCTGATGGAATGGAGGACCGATACGATTAGAGGTGTTAGATGCAGCTATAGCCGACGGCCAAACGGCTAACTGGTTAATACAATGCACATAAACGCACGTTCCCAACTATACAGAAAGGGGCTCCTGTAGTAGTGGGCAGTTAAATGGGTTAGCTTGTATGAAGTATTGTGGTTGTGGATAGGTGTACAGGGTATAAGTAACATTTGAGTCGATTGGGTACAGTTGTTTTGCATGGAGCAGATGATTTTTTTTCGCGTTTCTTGAAGGTGGCTCCATAGTGAAGGTAGTTCAGTTTGATGGTCTTGGGCGGTCACTTACACCCTGTATGGTGTAAAATTAAATGCGTTACATGTTTAACAGGGTGCTTCAGACCATCAAACTGAACAACTTTCATTATGGAGCCAATATGGCAATCGCGAAATAAAAAAAATCTGCTGTTCCATAGAAAACGTCCATGGCCGAACCAAATGTATGGAACAGCTGATATTTTTTTTTGCGATTTCAAAATTGGTTCCATAGTAAAAGTTGTTTAGTATGATATTCTGAAGCACCCTGTTCGAAATGTAATGCATTTGAGTTAACACCCTGTCATCATCATCATCTCAGCCGATGGACGTCTACTGCTGGACATAGGCCTCCCTCAAAGATCACCATATTATGATAGATGCGCTGCCCTCAACCAACGTGTTCGCGCCGCCTTCACCAGGTCATGGGTCCACCGTGTGGGGGCTCACTGCCTACCCACGCTGCACATTCCAGTACGTGGTCGCCACTCGAAAACTTTTCGAACCAATCGATCATCGATTCTGCGAGCAATGTGCCCCGCCCATTGCCACTTTAGTTTAGCAATTCTTTGGGCTATAGCTGCTCTGGTTTTATTGCGGATCTTTTCATTTCTGATTTATTCTCGCAGTGATCCACCGAGCGTAGCTCTCTCCATTGCCCTTTGGGTGGCCTAATGTCTCACATTTCACGTAGGCAGTACACCTACTGCCTACACCTACAGTCGGATATTTCGTTTTCCTACTCCTCCTATCTTCTTTGATTAATTCATTGCGGGTTCCAAGACAGATTAGAGTCATCCCTCGGGATCGCTGGACTTCAGTCCAGTGTTGTGAATGGTCGCCTCTGCTGATCCTGGCTTACAGGAGTTACAGCGGTGGGAATGTGTGGTGGGCCTACGCCCGATAAAAAAAAAAAATTACACCTACTGCATCAGGTCCACCTGGTGGAGGCCTACGCACGCTGCGCTTTCCGGTCCATCGGTTCTGCGCCCTGTATAGGTAGCTAAATCGGTTTGCTTGTATGATTTGTCGTGGTTGTGGAGTTATATATAATTTGTAGTGAAACGCGCGTATTTGGAACGACAACCGGCCGCGTCACGTGCTAACTCGCATTACCATAATCAAACTCGACGTGCGTGCGTGTTTTCACGCACTTCGTTAAACAAACGGCGCCGTCAACCGAACAAGGCTTTATGTAATAGATTCACTTAATCATACACGAAATATACAGGGTTCAACTTAATATACTGGCGGTTTTTTAAAAGGATGATCAGACCATCTATCTGAACAACTTTCTCTATAGGACCAACATCGAAATCGGGAAAAAATCACCTGTCCCATACATTTGGGTCGAGTATAAGATTGCAGTGTTAATTGAAACAGCCTATGACATTCTATACAAGGAGGACTTCGCATCAGTGCGCTATTAACGGGACCACTAAGTTATGCCCAGTTGTTTTACATTACTGCTTTGTAACCGAATACATTTGAAAGATTTGAAAGGTCTGGAATATCAGCGGCAATGTATGACAGCTGGGCATAACTGATGCATACAAAGGTGACATTAGAGACATGTGCCATGTTGAGGCTTTGTTATTGTATGACATGATGACTCTATGGTTATAAAAACTCATTGGGAACAGCTATGATTTTTATATTTCGATTTCTACTTTGGTCCCATAGAGAATGTTGTTCAGTTTGATGGTCTAATTATCTTCTTAAAAAACCGCCAGCATATTAAGAAGGACCATTAGTATACAGGTTGTAAGGAAAAGTTTCACCAACCTTTAAACCACATACTCTACCCATCAAACTGAACAACTTTTACTATGGGAGCAAACATGACAGAACAACAAAAAAAATCTGCTGTCCCATATGTTTGTATTGCAGTTTAGTATAGGACTGCAGATTTGTTTTAGTTCTGACAGGTTTGCTCTGATGGTTAAAGTTGTTCAGTCCCAGTATATGCAAGCTTTTTACTTGCTTTTGGCCCTGTGTTGATGTCTTCTCAACTTTGTGCATTATTATGTCTGTGTGTACAATCAAGTGTTATAATAATAATAAAGCACCAAATTAAAGATTGAAAAATTTGTCTCGGGCGGGACTTGATTACAAACTAACCAACCCGCAAGTCCAGCATTACAACTGGAATTCATACGATATAGATGACACACCCTGTTCCAATCTATCTATCTATCTATACTATTATAAAACTGTAACAGGAAGTTTGTCTGTACATTGAAGATATTAACAAAAAAAAAGTTACGATATGGTTTTTAGGTGTCCCTGATTCCATTTCACAAATTTTTGGATTTTTTGTCTGTCTGTTTGTTTGTTTGTTTGAACGAGTATCACGCAAAAACTACTGAACCGATTTTGATGAAACTTTTTTTGTTTGATAGCTTATGATCTGACTTAAAATCTGGTATATAATTTGTGCGGACGAAGTCGCGGGTTAACGCTCGTTTCAAATATTATTGATTTTTAAACATGTTACAGCCATGTTGTGTTATTTCGAATCAAATTAAAGATTAAAAAATTTGTCTCGAGCGGGACTTGAACCCGCACTTTTCCTAATTTGTAATAACTACCAGTAGATGGCACTCACGTCCCCTTAAGACGCAACAGATTGAAAATTTCGTTCTCTGGGTAGTGGGCTCGGTGGCGAAATTGGATAACGCAGTTCCCCGGTTTGGAAAAGTGCGGGTTCAAGTCCCGCTCGAGACAAATTTTTTAATCTTTAATTTGATTCGAAATAGCACAACATGGCTGTAACATGTTTAAAAATCAATAATATTTGAAATAAAGCTTCAATCATAAATTGTAATGCGAAACATGTGCCTTTCACATAAACGAAGAATTTTTCACTTACGCTGGGTCTTTCAAAAGCAATTATAATAGTTATACTAAATTAAATGATTAATTCTATACTATACGATATTCAAGAAAGTGATTCGATAAAACTCTTTTAAACCACGTTATAACAATTTTTACGGCAAAAAGACATCCGATTTTATAATACCAGATTTAATTAACAAACTTCCGGAAGAAATAAAAAACAAAATTAATTAAAAAAACATAGCCTACCACATTAAAAAATATCTGCTCCAAACTATAGACTGACTTACTTAACGTAGAATGTGAAGCAACCTGTATATCTGCCATCTGATCACGCGCCGACCGACTGACAAAGAACTGCCTATGCAGTATTTTTCGATGCAAGTACGCGATAAGAACTTGTGGTTGGCCGGTGGTGCGATGTACGAATGTATGTACCTATCTACCTGTTTGCCTACTTTTGCTATCGATGTTATTATGACTCATGTTTCTGCATTGGGACAAACCTAACATCAGGTTTATCAATGCTTTTAGTTCATAAGATGTTTGTTTATGTATTTGTCAAATAAACTAAAAAAAAAAAAATTTACACCAATAAACAGACTCACACTATGGAGCCAAAATGAAAACGCAAAAAAAAATCATGTTGTCCCATGTAAAACATCAATACTTGGCCAAAATGTGTGGAAAAGCAGATTTTATTTCACTGTTTGCTTAAGGCCGTATGGTAGAACGAAACACCTTTTTTTTTTAATTCTTTTGTTTTTTTGGAGCTTTTAACCCTGAGGTTACGTCAGCCCTTGGAGGCATCTTTTATTTTTCGACTAGAATTATACAATTTATCGAAACCAAAGTCATACCTCAGTATTTTTGGATAGTTTATCTAGTGAATCCACGATCAATCAATTGAATACACGATTGGAATTACTTCACTCGATAGTAAATCGTAACAAGAATGACGTATTCTTAAGTATTTTTAAAAAAAAAATCTCGTTTTAGAAGAATTTTAAATAGTTTCCGATTTTTGGTATTTATACTCACATATTCACCTTTAGTTTATCTGGTGAAATCATATAAAAAGTACCTTTGTCAATTCTTTTTAATCAAAAATACGGCACACGCACGCACTTTTCGCCCCTTAACTGAAAGTTGTTCTATTTGGGGTCTGAAACACCCCATGAAGTATGTAACTCATTTTTTACACATCCAATTTATTCTCGCATCGAATCCCTTCCAACATTTCCAATACTACCTACTCTAGAATGTCATCGCATACGTGCGCCTAATCCCATTTACTCTAACTGTTTTGAAAGAAAACACAATCTAACCGAAAAACTTTTATCTTTTCCAAAAGCCTAATATTTAACAAAAAAAGAAAGAAAGAAATCCCCAAAGCATTCCCTTTTAACGGGCAATCACGTAGTTAACCCAACAGAGATGTAAAGACGTTTTTGCCGAAACTCTAGTGGGCCAATAATTCGATTGAGATGGGGCCCAAATAGATTTCTGGCCACAAAACTACCCAGAGGGGGTTGGTACGTGACCACCTGGTTGAGAGAAATGAGGCCACGATTGGTTGGATACGAACGTAATTTCGACTTATTATATTTTGGATGTCGATTTGACAATCTATCTATACTATTATAAAACTGTAACAGGAAGTTTGTCTGTACATTGAAGATATTAACAAAAAAAAAGTTACGATATGGTTTTTAGGTGTCCCTGATTCCATTTCACCAATTTTTGGATTTTTTGTCTGTCTGTTTGTTTGTGTGTTTGTTTGGGTGTTTGTTTGTTTGTTTGAACGAGTATCACGCAAAAACTACTGAACCGATTTTGATGAAACTTTTTTGTTTGATAGCTTATGATCTGACTTAAAATCTGGTATATAATTTGTGCGGACGAAGTCGCGGGTTAACGCTCGTTTGAGATAATATTTTTGTGGTGATCACTAAAACTGTTTCAAGTGATCAGGAGGGTGATTGCGCTAATTTAAAAACGTCCAAGTTGAGACCTAATCCAATTTCAGTTCTAATCACATTGCAATCCGATTACTATTCAACTGTGTTAATTCCGTATCGCGCTAAACTTGACTTATTTACTATGTGACTGACAGCCATTTGAGCCATCTGTCAAAACGGCTCTAACGGCTGTCATAAGCTGGACCGCGATTAGCGCAATATCAAATGTGTATAAGCTTCGCGGTCCAATCATGGTTCAGTTGCGATTTATTTACAACAATTGCCTTCCAGGATTGTTGCTACAAATACCTTTTTAAAATCTTAACTATTATAAAACTGTAACAGAAGTGTGTCTGTACATTGAAAATATACATACAAAAAAATTAACGATATGGTTTTAGGTGTCCCTGATTCCAAATCACCAATTCTTGGATTTTTGTCTGTCGGTCTGATGGTTTGTTTGTTTGTGTATTTGTGTATTTGTTTGTTTGTTTAATTGAGCATCAAGCAAAAACTACTGAACTGATTTTGATGAAACTTTTTTATTTAATAGCTTGTGGTCTGACTTAAAATCTGGTATACAGGGTGTAAAATTAAATGTGACACTTATTTAAAAGGGTGCTTCAGACCATCAAACTGAACAACTTTTACTATGGGACCGACACAGAAATCGCGAAAAAAACCGTTGTCCCATACAAAACTGCAAACGTAACTCGACCGAAATGTCCCATACATTTCAGTCGAGTGGTTAACTTATACCAAAAAAAAATTGACATGGAATTATCATCAATTCATCAGAATGCGAATGTAACATGTACCAAAATCAGAAGCAATTCGCAACAAGCATTTCAATATGCACAAGCCAGGGCCTGCTCTATTGATTCCGATAATTTGAATGCACTGATGCAGCTGTGATTGGGTTTGACAGTCTAATTCCAAAACCAATATTAATGTTAATTTTAAACTATTATTTGTGTAGTTAAGGTAAAATTGGTTGTACGTGTATTTACCTAACAATTATCTCTAATATACGGTAATTATTTCATGGCGTGTGGTTCCAGCTTATAGAATAGACCCCGTTTCTGCCCGTGGGTGAAGTATGAGTTGACTATGAGATAAACATAGAACATTATAAGAGGAGTTAGAAGTGCAAAGTAGGCGTGGAACGTGTCGCCACAGGTTATGCAATAATTTGTATAAAACCATAAGTGTAATTGTAGCAGCGTGAGCGGGAAGACAAGTGGTGACAGCCGTCTCCGAAGCAATGCGATACTTTGCATTTCTAACCCCTCTTATAATGTTCTGTGGAGATAAATATGTCAGTTGGTAGTTTTAGCAAAGATTTTGACTATCCGTGCACCCAAAGGTTGTTCATTTTGATGATCTAAAGTGCTACCTTTAAACATGTAAAATACTAATATGTAGATGACACGATTGTATCAAGACCTCCGCTTCTAAGTACCTAGTAGACAAAGTTGTATTACGTTATGCAACACAACCTGCCTGCCAAATAATTTCTACTCTACACGTGTTTCGCTCCACCAAGGAGCATCCTCAGGAGTTAGACCGACGAACGTTCGAAACAGAGTTGTTACTCCGCCGAGCGTCCGACACCGAGAACCGGCGGCCCGGCGGCTCGGTGTCGGACGTGTAGAGTAGAAATTATTTGGTGGGCAGGTTGTGTTGCATAACGTAATACAACTTTGTCTACTAGGTACTTAGAAGCGGAGGTCTTGATACAATCTTGTCATCTACATATTAGTCATGGATTTCCGCAAAGTAACGCCTGATTCAATTAATGTAAAATACTGTCGCTTAGTTGCAGAATTGGTTGTGTGGTTTGATCTTGACTGTAATCTGTACGTGTACCTAAACAATAAACTAAAAATAAATAAATGAATAAACGCTCATTAAAGTTAATCGGAGATAATAAAATACAAATAATGCATAAGCATATATGCTTGCGACTATATTCCCCGAGGGGGTAGTCAGAGATATTCTACAACAACATACAAATAAGAATCAAATCAAATAAATTCAAATAGATATAAAACTGTTTAAAATTCGTGTTTTTACCCGACTGCGCCAGAAGGAGGGTTATGTTTTTAAGTAAATAGAAACCGAAAACATAGTGAAAGTTGTTCAGTTTGTCGGTCTGATCATACCCTTAAAAAGTGTCAAGAATGACCCTACAGGATGTAACAAAACGTAATACACTTAAGGGGGTGCTTTGGACCATCAAATTGAACAACATTCAAGATGGAGCCAACATATAATCGCGAAAAAAAACAATTTTTCATACAAAACTGAAGTATCGACTCGACTCAAATGTATGGGACACCAGATTATTTTCGCGATTTTGATGTTGGCCCCATAATAAAAGTTGTTCAGTTCGATGGTCTGAAGCACTTCCTTAAGTATTACTAGGGTGTTTTGTTACACTCTGTAAAAACCCAACCCTGAAAAAAAAAACTTAAGTAGGTACTTAAGTCTTTATGTTTGTAGGTAGGTATTTGTGTCACAAAGGAAGCCAAATAACACAAAATGTCATTAAGCAAAATACCAATTTCCATATTTAGAAACAAAAAGCTTCCCACGGAACGTTTTACGAATTCGAAAGTTCAAATAGCTTTTATCAAAAGTCAATCTGTGGCACGCAATGAGCGGAGCCTAATAAATTGAAATCCATCTAAAATTAATGAATACAAACCCCTACAAAGGTTTTGATTGGCGTGTCCCATAAAGCGAAGTGTGTCTGTACTTATGATAGGGTTGTACTGCGTTTAGATATACGGATAATTATTGGACATTATACGCAACTGGCGTCTTGGACATTGAGTTTGATTTGCCATCGGGTGGAAGCAATCACCATTGGCTTTGAGCCTGAGAGTGCTGGTAAGGTAATGGAAATTCATGTAGTTGAACTATGCAAATTTTTTCAAAAGCTACTTCGACTATGTCTGTTCTTGGCTGGCTTACTCTTTATTCTATGGGTGCTTTTCCACCAGAGATGTGCAAGGTAGCGAGGTGATGAGCGAGGAAGCAATCCGCCAATAGCGCGCTCGCTCGATCACGTCATTGGGAAATTGAAGCACTCTCATTGGACGATTATTTCCTCGCTCACCGCATCGCTACGTCACACATCTCTGGTGGAAACGTAGCCTTAGTCATGTTTTTTCTAAAACTGTCTACCATTTGCAATAGAAGAAAGTTGGATTTTTATACTATTTAATTCGTCGCGGGTTCCATGGCAGACTATATTTATAGCCCAAGCTTGCTTCATTTTCTAGTTTTTTGAGTAGTCATCGCGCTGTTGATCTTAGTTTACAGGTGATACAGTGATGGGAAATGTAATCCGGGTCCAACTGATTAAAATCAAATCAAATCAAATCAAATATACTTTATTTTACACCAAAAACATAAACAGTAAAATACAGAAATAAAATACAAGAGGCACAAAATTAGGCGGTCTTATCGCTAAGAAGCGATTTCAATGTGCCATCTCAATGTGTTTTTAATACTGTAGTGTACATATCAGCAACAATAATATTATTTGTACATTTGCACAGCGTTCAAACAAAGGACCAAGTTGTATAAAACGCATGACAGACCTCACCCTATTTATTACCATCGTGAATCGGACGCAATAATGTCAATATTTTTTTTTATTATTCGAACGTTTTGGCTCGCTATTAACATCGTACTATAATGTGCAAGTTATTATGGATAAATATAGGTAAATTAATTTTTTTTATTTTTTATTAACTTTGGATCTAGTTAAATTAAAAATGTTATGGTTTTATTTACTTATGGTCGTCACGAGTATCAGATTTCATCACGATTGATGGAGGCAAGTTACTGGGCCCGAATTGTGCTAAATTAAAACATCGAAGTTCAAATCTAATCCAATTTCAGTTCTAATCACATTGCAATTTAGTAAAAGGGTGCTTCAGACCATCAAATTGATCAACTTTTATTATGGAGCCAACATCGATATCGCTAAAGAAACATCTGTTTCATACAAAACTTCAGTACCAACTCGACTTAAATGTATGGGACAGCCGATTTTTTTCTCGCGATTTCGATGTTGGCTCCATAGTGAAAGTTGTTCAGTTTGATGGTCTGAAAGTCTGTACTACTTACTTAAGTTTTTATAGTACTCTGTACTTATACATATTAGATACAATACTCTAAGCTTGCAACGGATATCGGATATCAACTCGCCCACGGATATCCTTGACAACCCTACCCGTATACTTGTGGTACTCTTCTGAAACGAGGCAGTTTGATTGATCGTGCTTATTTCCTCTGCGGCTTCATTTGTATGGATTTTCGAAATACAAATATCACTTCGTGTAACAGGATACAGAGGTGAATGCTATTGTATTGAGCTTTGTTTCAGATAATGCTGCGATTGGAGGAATAACTGATTAGTTTGATTGTTTATTCGGATAATTGGCAAATCATTTGATTGGAATTGTTGTAAGTTATAGTTCTATCTATCTATCTATAACGTCTCGCCTCTTTCCCAGTGGGGTAGGCAGAGACCAGGGCCCGCCACTTACTACGATCCTTACATACTTCTTTTGCCTCATGCACATCCATACATCTCTTCATACATGCCCGTCGGTTTCGAGTATTCCGCACCTCCCCTTTTTGTAGGATGCAACTGATTTGATCAGCATACGTCCTACGAGGGCGCCCTCTGCCGACACTTCTACTCACATTAGCAACATATATCTCTTTCATACATCTGCTGTCACTCATCCTCTCCACATGACCAAACCAACGAAGCATACCTTTCTCTATTCTTGTCACTACATCTTCTTTTAATTTACATCTATCTCTTATTACACAATTTCTCACTCTATCTTTCAGCGTCTCACCACACATACTTCGCAAGGAACGCATTTCAACAGCATTAATTTTACTTGCATGCTTCTTCTGCCATACCCAGCACTCACTGCCATACATAAGTGTAGGCACCAATACACCATTGTGCATAGCAAGTCGCGCCTTTTTGGACACTAATTGGCTAGCCACAATGGTATGTAGTTTACTTTGTTTCCCGCTGTTACTCGCCTATGCACATCACCCTCACATTTTCCATATCTAGTAAACATGCATCCTAAATATACAAACTCATTCACTTGTTGCACTTTTTCATTCTCAATCATTATTCAACAATCAAGTTATAGTTTGTGGACTAATCATGTAACTATGGACTAATTTGTGGCATAATTAGTTCATTGATATAGGAATCGCTCATGTTACCGAGTAGTCCAAGTCTTATGACGCCCAAACGTGAAAAACAATTATCCTTGCATTCTGTCCAAGTGCAATTTGGTCCAAGTATCATTCTGTCCAAGTCCAATTTTAATCATGTTACAGCCATGTTGTGCCATTTCAAATCAAATTAAAGATTTAAAAATTTTGTCTCGGTCGGGATTTGAACCCGCACTTGCGGCGGCTGCTTTACGGCGAAATTGGATAACGCAGTTCCCCGGTTTGGAAGAGTGCGGGTTCAAGTCCTGTCCGAGACAAATTTTTCAATCTTTAATTTGATTTGATTCAAGTTTCATTTTGCCTAAGAAAACCTGCCCAGTACAAGTCGGACTCGTGGCCTGAGGGTTCCGTACAAACTTAAGAGTCCCGGACGATTTTCACTGTGTTTTGGACAGATTTAATTGAATTTGTCCTGTTTTTGTTAGAAAACACAGTACCCTATAGAAACTGTCAACATATTAAGGACAAAATGCAAGTTTAATTGTTCTTCACGTTTGGACGAAATAAGACTGCGACTACTTGACTTGGTAACGTGAGCTCATAATATTCTTCTTCTTTTCGTGTGGGCAACAAACGCAAATGTAGCAGTTTTTCTAGACCCCCTTACGGCCTCTGACGTAGTTTTTATATAACGACTACTACCACCAGAGAAAGTAGCCGGGACCAAAGTTTTAACGTGCCATCCGAAGCACGAAATCATCATTCTCAATCAGACAATCAGGTGATTGACCCTGCAACGTTCTAATCAACTGGGGAAAAGCACAAAGTGACTGTCTAAAGACAGCGCCGTCACTTAGATATGTAGTTCGGGTGGCGTAATGCAGATGTCGCCTTTTTAGTACGGGTGCATATCAGCAGACGTCACCACCGTCTTGTCTTGTCTTGTTTACCATCGACTGACCTCTCTAAGTAGACAAACGCTGGAGAGGATTCGGGCATTGCAATATACGATTGAACCGAGAACACGTTGTCTTAATTAACTCCACCCGAGGGTCCATCAGTTCCACTAGCCAACAGTGACATATCACTAGGTGTCCCCTGTGGAAATCGAACCCACGACCTCCATATTAGCAAGAGCAAAACACTCAGACCACAGAGGTAGTAGCCTGTAAAATCCCACTGGAATGCAAAGCCCTCTCACGAAAAAGTGAGTGGTCCATACTACAGCACGTGGACCTAGTGCAGTTTTATGGTGGCAATTTAGTGTTATTTATAATTTTTTTTTTATTAACACAAAAAAAAATCTTTTTCAACACACTTGCTCATAAAATGGCCCTTATTTCACCGCAATTAGGCACATAATGACACCTATAATCAAACTGTAACTATTTCATTACTATTATTCACAAGTGAGTTATAGGTTTTTTATAGTAGGTATCTAAACTTCTTGGTTGAGTTCTTGAGTTGCTTTGTTCTTAAAAAAGTTTCGATACAAAAAAGATCATATTCAATAGTACAAATAAATTCTCTAAATAAACTTTTTATTTACTAAATAAAATGATTTTTATTTATTATTTTCTTCACAAGTGTGTTGAAAAACGTCGTATGATACACGTGTGTATTGATGATTACCGTCCTCGGCTCTCTTAAGACGCCTCAGCGGTAATCACCAACATTACACACTTGTACCATAATGTACTATTATTCATGGATTTTATTTGACTTACACTAATTATTTGGTTTAAAAGTAAATTATAAATACGTTTCCTTAAACATTATACATTTTGCAACTTCAGAATGTTAGTTTTACTCAAAATTTTCAATGCACAAAATGTTTTCCAGATTCATAGATTCTTTATTGTACACAATAACATAAGTATCAAAAAATTACAGTAAGTCGTGATGTACAAAGGCGAGCTTAACTCTAAAAGCATTTGCCCCAGTTTATAAATTAATAGGCAAAACCTCCTCCACGGTAAGAAACAGGATGGTCTTCCCTCCATAGTTATATTGTTGTTTTTCTTCATCGAACCTACTACCAAAAAGCCTCCCCACATAGACTTTCAAAACTCAAAACAGCAATTCATAACTGCTAAAGAAATATCAACACAATAGTTTGTCAAATAGAGCGTCAAAGTGAGGGGAAGCGGGGGGGTGTCGATATAGTGTGAACGCAAATAATGACGTTTTTCCACGTCTACACCATGATATATGAGGGGACTGACAACCGCTTTCACGTGCAGTCGAACTACGGTACGTTCTATGGGAACTATTGTCACAGGCGCTCGATAGAAGCTCACGACTATGTGGGGTAGTTACCTACCAACATAATGATACACCTGTAAAAACCATACCGACTCCTATCAAACGGAAACGTCGTGGAGGAAACCTGCATATGCTGATGACGAAATTCTGATGCGCTACGTGAAGTGTACCAACCTGCAATTTCCACTCGTGGGACGGACTTATGTCCTTCAATTCTTGAGGTTAAGCATTTCTATAGTTTAAGGATGGCTTGCACCAGAAAGTACATACTGCTCACACCATAGAGAAAGGCTCACACTCATGACAGTGACAGCATCATATTTAGACACGTTTAAGTCTGAATACTGTTTGATGTATGCCACCCTTCGTTCAAATGGATGCCAACGACTTCAATTTCATCCAATTTTTTTTTTACTTGTTCCATCCCACAGTTCGGCAAAGGTCTCTCCAAGTCAAAACCATCGTTCTTTTATTGCACAGGTCGATAAAAGACCTTAATCCATCCAAGTTTTTCCATTCTTCTCTATGCCATACCATTATTTGCCATTCTGATTCGTGGGCACACAAATCTTTGGGCCATATCTTTCATGGTCTATCCTGGCCCTGGTTTCCATCGTCGGGCTGCCATTGGGTCCCAATATATTTTTAACAATAAATATCGAATGCCTCCAGAATACAGCCCGAAATCAAGTCAGGTCTGTCACAATAGAGAAATATCCGACAAATAAATCAAGTCGTTGTCGATTCATACGAATAACATTGGGAAAGGGAGCCTTTGAAATAGTGTGGTATTGTAAGATTTTGTAGACGTTATATTTACGTACATGATAACGATTATATTCCCCTAGGGGGTAGTCAGAAGTCCCGCTTCCACTGGCTTTTCCATATCGGATCTATATGATATAAGATCGGCATGTGACAGCATTATCTGGGTGACCTATTGGCCGACGTCCAGAAGGTCGCCCCAGGTATTTTGGAATTGGATTCTGGAGAGACGTAGTGGCAGAACTGCATACAGTGACTGAGTACCGGAATGTGCAGCGTGGGTATGCCCCGACAAGGTGGACCAACGACCTGGTGAAGGCGGCGGGATCCATTGGATGTAGGCGGCGCAGGACCGGTCGTTATGGCGATCCTTGGAGGAGCCCTGTGTCCAGCAGTGGACATCGGCTGAGATGATAATGATAATGAAATGCTGACTATTACCTGGGACTGCGTTTGCGTGTAGGTAATTTATTTTGCTTGTGTCTTCTTCAGTGTTCAAACTAATCTCTACATCAAATATAACAAAAATTGGTTTTGCTATTTGGCCATGAAAACGAAATGGACAGAGGTAGGTACTTTCGCAACTATAATAATTATTAGTACATATGGATCAATTCCAAGGCATTCGATCAAAACTGAATTTGATTATAGATTATAATCAATGTTCACACAGTGTGTCTGTAGTGTTTGGATGTAGTTATTTAAACCATTAAACACTTTATAAAGCCGTTTATTTAGATATTACAAAGTAGCTATAAGACCGGCTTCAAGTCGCCATATTGAATTACCAAACAATCAACAACCTCTGCGTCCCTAGAGTTAAGATATAGACTAGAGATCTCACCCACAGATAATATACCCATGAGTCCATGTTATTACAACGTATAAATAGTAAAGAGACAAGACACTCAAAATGATATTTAACGATTCTTACAACGGCACTAAAGCTGGTCCCGTTTTGAGTTAAAGTTAATTCGTCACTTGAGACTCTTGTGTGGCAATTAGTGAGACTATGAATTGTTTAACTGACGCTTAGTTATTTTAGTCTTTATGTCAATTAGATGGCTTATGTGTTCTTGTAAAGTTGACAATGCATATTAATTATTATAGTATAGACGGCCCGGTAGCACAGTCTGTAGTGAACCTGCCTGCTGTGCCGAGGGTCGCGGGTTCGAATCCCGTAAGGGACAAATATTTATATGATTAATATGAATATTTGTACCCTAGTCATGGATGTTTGTATCTATATATTATGTATTATATATCGTTGTCTAGTCATATTAATACAAATCCAGGCTAGATTCTGGTACTTTAAATGTGACTAAATAATTTGTGTGACAAGGTCGAAGATATTTATTTATTTACGAATATTCAGAGTAGCGATAGATATATTTCGCAGATTTCCTAACAAAAAAATACAAAAAAATGGCCATACCTACAAGAAACGTTCGTTTGTTTTTGCTCTATCGTTAAAACGGCAATACATAAAAGCATAAAACTTGATGTTAGTATAAAAAAAAAGCTCTGAAACTAAAACAACAAATAACAAAAACCGGCCAAGTCTGAGTCGAGCTCGTGCTAAGGATTTTTCGGGAAATACATAACACAATTTTTATTTTATGGTATTAGAACCCTTATTGCACGAGTGCAACTCGGAATTGGCTGGTTTTTTTTTCACTCTATGATAATAATGTAATTTCACCTATCAATGCGGGTGTTAGCCAAGCGAAGCTGGAGTTCTATGATAAACGACTATACAGACGACGAAATGTATAGGGTTACGTACTGCACATTGATCGACAGCGGTTTGTCCATACAAAAAACAGGATTAGTATGGGACGTACGCATCCTTGCGCACCGAGACGTGGCGTCCCATACAAATCGTACTCTTTGTATATAGACACCGTTGATCGCCGTCGATTTCTATTAATGTGCTGCACCTAATGGCAAATTGATGCATTGACAATCTGTATTTTTTATCATTCCAAAAAAGCTAAACACCAAAGCCGATAAACAAAACAAACGACTCAACTCAAAGGTGAAACGTTTAAAAAGCTCAAACAATCCACTTTAACCTTTTATCTCAAATCGGACAAAAAAACAATTCCAAATGCTCGTAAAATCGTTTTCTCCTAAACATAAGATGCGTATCACATTCACACGTCGAAACGAAAAGAAAACATTCAATTTAGCGCCCCCCTGCCCCGGTACAATAGGATCCCACCTGCGACAGTGGCGCCCTCCGCATCGCGATCGAAAAGGCTATTCTTTTAACTGATAACATCTCTAGCCTCTTTCTGGCTGACAATAGAGTTGAACGTACAAACGGGCCTCTCCGAGATTTTCTTTTTGAATATAACTTTAAGTCTATAGTCGGCGCTGGGAGACATAAAGCGCATCATTTACAGCGAGTTTTAAATAATATTATCAAATAACAAAATCGTTTAAAAAGAGAATGGGACTGACTCGTACCAATGAGTTTATCGGAATTTGTGTAAGGTTTGTAACACCATTGGGTTTTCGGTTAAGGAAAACATGTCCATTACATGTTGGCGACGGGCTCAATACTCGTCACACTGGACAAAGTTGCGGTAGAACTATACTTCATTCCAAATAAGGACGACACGATTTTCCGATTCCTATTTAGCATTCTGGCGAATTCTGATTACCAAATATAATTTATTTATCAGAAACATATACTATAATAATAAATAATAAAAACTTTTATTTCTCACCACAAACCATTATGTACATAATAATAAGTCTTATGCTAGAGAGTACACAGAAATTATTTGGTTGTGGATCGCTAGTGCCTGTGATGGGTAATAAAAACCTATAGGGGAAAAAAAATTGGTAAATCGTGTATGTGTGTCTGAGGGTGGGTGGGGAGGGGGGGTGTTTGTGAGTGTGAGTGTGGGGGGGGGGGTGTATGTATGGTGGAACGCATGTAAGGAGGTGTTGGTAACGATGTATATACTTATTGTCCCTAGCCCTACGATAATCAATCTTGAGGTCACTCTAAGAGCACTAGGTAAGTAGATGTACAAGTGTGTATGAGTGACTAATTGAAAATTTAGTAATGTGTAATATATACTAGTGATGCAACGGAACTGGCATAACGGAAGCAGAAACGGAAACAGATGTCAAAAGTAAATCTTAACGGAAGCGGAAGCGGAAACGGAAGCGTTAACACTATGAAAAAAAGGCACAATTTTGCATTTTACGTTTTTTTTATTAAATTTGTACTTTAGTAGTCAAAATTAAACAGCGGCAAGTTATATTTAATAAAGAGTAACTTGGCCGCTTTTTCACCTTTCAGCCTATTTCGATGTTCTTCATATATTAAACCAGCTCCGCTAAATAATTGCTCGCTGGCTACACTGCTGGGGGGAGCTGATAAGTATTGGCGAACTATTGGCAAAATATGGGGGTATTTGTGCGCATTTCCATTCCACCACATAAGGGGATCCTCATGAAGAGGTAGTCTTTTTTCTTTCTTGTACTCCCGCAACCGCCCCGCCCGCGCCGTGCCGCCGTCGCGCCTGCTACACTGCTTCTCATCGCTCTCTCCCCGCTTCCGTTCAAAGTTCTGTTATAAAGTTTGCGGAACCAGAAGCAGAAACGGAAGTGAAAAAACATGCGGAACTTCTGCAGTTGCGGAAGCGGAAGCAGAGTTCTGTTGCAACACTAATATATACGACACATCTTGGATGTTACTTAAGCTGTTCTAAGAATAAGTGAAAGGAAACGTTTAAAATCTCTTTTTCTGTAATGGAAAATAGCCTTAAAATTTCGTTGCTATTTGTAATGGAGTATATTGAAACATGGATTTCAGAATATCTCTGACAATAACCCGTCAGGAAATATAGTCTTGAGCATATTCTCATGCATATGCATGCCAATTTTCAAAATGATACTCTCCTTTGGGGGCGTAACTACAGCCAGATTGTCTCAGACATGCGCCGTAGAACACTTATTTTTTTTAAAACACCACAAAGAAATCCGCTTTTCCGTACAGTACGTTTTAGAGTCAGGTAAGTACCTACTGAATGTTTGTATGGAACAGCATTTTTTTTTAGCAATTTCTAAGGTTAGGTCCACAGTGAAAATTCTTCAGTTTGAGGCGGGTAAATACTTAACACTGAATTCAGACTGAGTCCAGCGTTTCAGTATTTTCTTGCTTGCCTCTCATACCCTGTAGATTAGGTTTGTATGTTGTACTTAAAGTAGCCGCTTCAAGTGTCTCGTTTGCAAAACTTAAGGCCTTAGGGGCTGCTAATGCCAAATGAACGGATACGCGGGACGGGAGTGACTTGGCGGAATTTAAAAATGGCGTCGAAAAAAAGATCTTTTCGCGAATGACTCGGTTGGGGGAAGTCGTTTAATTTTGCGAATAATTTACTCGTGTTCCGAAGGTTTGGGGTTGAAGGGGGCTCAAATTGGAGGGAAAATGTTTAATGTTGTAAAAGAATGTTCTTCTTCTTATCGTGTGGGCAGAGCCCAGGAGTGCGATTTTTGAAACTCATTCGCTGAGCTCAGCAGTTGACAATGTCAAAATTACTACGGAGATGTGCATCTTTCTACTGCTGATTTGTCTTTCAAAAATCGGACTCCTGAAGTATGATTTTTAAAAGCAGAAGAAAGACGCGTATCTCGTATAACGTATGAGATTCAAAAATCGCACTCCTAGTGTCAGAGTTTTTTCAGACCGCCTTACGGCCTCTGACGTGGTTTTTATGTAACGACTACTACCACCAGAGATAGTAGCCGGGACCTACGGCTTAACGTGCTATCCGAAGCACGGAATCATTTTTCTTTTCAGACAATCAGGTGATTCAGCCTGCAATGTCCCAACCAACTGGGGAAAAACGAACAAAGTGACATTTCACTAGGTCTGCCCCGTGGGAATCGAACTCACGACCTCCGTGTCGCGAGCTAATGCTCTTAACCATTAGACCACGGAGGCAGTTGGCATGTTGGGAGTGGGAATCTTTGATTTTTTTTCTTATTTTGTTGAGGCAATATTTTGACCAATGTCCGTTACAAGTGGTCGACACTTGTAATGGTAAATGGGCACAATATTGACTTGGTTTACTACCTGTCACACACTGTAAAGATTCTGAGCACAGTCAAATCTTCTGACAACAAACAGACCAAAGACATCAAACTAAACAACTTTTACTATGACATATGATAGCAAACTTGAAATCGAAAAAAAATCAACTGCTGAATAGGCATTGCAGTTTAGTACGGATTTGCATATTAAGAGAATCCAGAATTTCTCCCATTGTAAGAGTTGTTCAATTTGATGGTATGAACCACCTCTGAAAATTTGTAAAGTGGTTTCAAAATCACCTAGTAAGTATAAGGTTTTCTTAATATGCTGATGGTTTTTAAGAAAATGAGCAGACCATCAAAATGAACAACTTTCTCTACGAGACCCACGACGAAATCGTGGAACAAAAACCGCAGCACATTATGTTGAACCCTGTAGATGTGAGCAAAACTGATTTTTCTTTAGTAATTGCGAAAACTTTTTTTAAACATGCATCTTTCTGGTCAAATTAAACAACTTTCACTACGGCTACTGAGCGAACATTGAAATTTAGAAAGAAAATAAAAAGTGAAAATTAATTCTCTTTTTATGATATTTTAGGATTTTTTTATTCGACAATAAATTGCGGTCCCCGACACATTATTTGACCTAAAATATCTTAAAGAGAGTGAAATACAAAAACATACATTTGCTTACATCAAAAATAATAGGTGACCGAATTATTTTTCACTTTTAAAATTCTTGTTTTTGGTGTTGGGGGTTTTTTAAATTCGTAATTTAATGTTATTTCGTAATTTTTAAAGTTACTTGAAAACAAACAAAGCTAAGACCACTCGCAAAAATTAGCTTTCTGTTAAAAAAACAGCATCGCAATCGGTCCATCCGTTTGTGATCTAAGATGCCACAGACAGGCCGACAGACAGACAGATAGACCGACATAGGCGTCAAACTTATAATACCCCTCATTTCGCGTCGGGGGTTAAAAAAAATCCTAGAAAATGTAGATTTCCCTAGGAAATGGATCGAATACCTTAATGATTTTTACGCAATTTTAATGTTGGCTGTAAAGTAAACGTTTTTCAGATGATTTATGGTCTAAGACACCGTCTTAAATACATTACGAATTTAAGTTTAAACCCTCTATAAACCATTCCTAATAGTTCTATAACAACTTAATCCACTTACAAATTAAGCCAGTATTTAGTAAGTCAAAACTTACTGAACTTTACAGTCAAACCTTAGTCCTTTGTGATAAAGTTTACATTTGAATGAATTACTTTGTCTACGGGGACCTCATTGAATTTCATATGGGTGCATTAGACAATAGAATAAGCCTGTTCAAAATGGCAAGTCTTCATCTGAAACTCTTATGTGTTAAATGTTACGGATGAAAATGGGTTGGTTTATGAGACTTTGTAGGATGGATACAGGGCATGATATCACTGCATGAGTTGGGGTTAATTTGGTAGAATTAATTCAAGTTTTTGTTAGTGAAGCATACTTTGTATGGATGAATAGGCTTTGAATATTGTAATGGCAGGTCTATGTGAATGTCGCTGTATTTTGTTCAACAGATTAGTAGAATATAAAATAAATAAAATTCTTTTCAACACACTTGCTCATAAAATGGCCCTTATTTCACCGCAATTAGGCACATAATGACACCTATAATCAAACTGTGACTTTTTCATTACTATTATTCACAAGTGAGTTATAGGTTAGAGTAGAAGGTATCTAAACTTCTTGGTTGAGTTCTTGAGTTGCTTTGTTCTTAAAAAAGTTTCGATACAAAAAAGATCATATTCAATAGTACAAATAAATTCTCTAAATAAAATTTTTATTTGTCAAATAAAATGATTTTTTATTATTATTTTCTTCACAAGTGTGTTGAAAAACGTCGTATGATACACGTGTGTATTGATGATTACCGTCCTCGGGTCTCTCTTAAGACCCTCGCCTACGGCTCGGGTTTCAATGGCGCCTTAGCGGTAATCACCAACATTACACACTTGTACCATAATGTACTATTACGTGTACATTAAATTCTTATATATATTAATACTTTCTACCTATTTTCTCTGTCTAGGTCTTACTCTATCTCACTTCTCTATTTTCCCTTGTAATACAGGGTGTAAAATTCAATATGTTACATATCAAAGGGCTTTAAACTATTAAACTGAACAACTTTCACTATGGACCCAACATTAAAATCACGTAAAAAACTGCAGTTCTACAGGGTGTAAAATAAAATGGGACAGTCACTCAAAAGGGGGGCTTCAGACCATCAAACTAAACAACTTTTAGTAAGGGACCAACACTGAAATGGCGAAAAAAATACTCGCTGTCCCATACAAAACTGCAAACATAACTCGACTGAAATATATGGGACAGCAGATTTTTTATCGCGATTTAAATATTGGTTCAGTTTGATGGTCTTATGTTACACCCTGCATTAATTGGACTGGAGTCGCCACTGTCGTTTTCTAAGTAAAAATGGGTCCTGTAGTGCGAATGATGTTCAGTTTGATGGTTTGACGCACCCCTTTGAGTACGTAATACATTTAATTGTTCACCCTTTACAGGGTGTAACAATACACCCTAGTAACCTGGTTTTTACCATAAAAATGAACAACATACACTACTGAGCCACTGAGCCAACCTAGAAATCGCGAAAAAAAACTGCTGTTTCATACAAAACTGTATTTCTGACTCTAATCAAATGTATGGGACAGTTCCTTTTTTTCGATGTTTTCTCCATCCATAGATAAATTTGTTCAGTTTGATCTACTAAAACCTAGACTAAAATGCGTTTTAGTCTAGGTTTCCCCTTTAGGTCCCTTTAAACATAACTAGGCTTTTTTATTTACAATCTGTAGCCCTGTCATTTTACGGTTTGAGCCGGGGCTAATCAATAATTTATATATTTTTTCGGTATAATATTGAATAGCCAATTTGAGCCTAGAAACGTACCAAAATTTAAAAAAAATCTGGTCTACAACAGTTCCAATTTGAAAATTTAGCTATTATTTCGATCTAAAAAACCTGATGGAAATTTATTTTTGCACATATTTAAGGCTTTAACATTATACATACTTCAAACTTGGTGAAAAAATATTTTTGTCCACTTAGAAGGTTTTGAAAAATACATTCGTATTTTCTAATAAATACCTCATTTTTAAATTTCGATGCCTATTTTATTGCTCAAAAATAATTTATATTGTTAAATCTAATTCAAATGAGTGCATTGGTATTAATATTATTAATTTAAAAGCCTGGCACACACAATTTTGATTTCTATGTTGCGTGGTGAACATTTTTTTTATATGTTTTAAGATCTTTTTGTCACTAACTGGTGCCGGTTACAGTTTAAAATACCAATTAATAATTACTCCCTAACCCGCCTAACAAAACTCCGTAAAATGACTGGGCTACTGATTATCCTAATTCTATTCTATTTCTATTCTAAAATAACTAAATATAAAGAAATAGTCTATTACAAAGTAACATAACAAAGACAAAGTACCTTACAATAATAGCGATTAGCAGGACCGTGTAAAGGAAACTGGACAGACGGCGCAAAACAAAGTCACATATCAGCTATTTCCGGTTCCGCCGGAACGTCCCTCCCCCGCCCTCCCCCGTCTCACCCCCTCCTCACCCCCGTAACGCTATTGTCCCGATGTACGGCGATAAATGGTTTATTTTCAATGATAGAGATTTAGAAAAATGTTTTGTTGCTTTAGGATTCTTTGGTGTATGTACTAATTGAATGTACTAAAATTTTTACGATACTGCAAAAATAAAAAACGTTGAACAAAACACTTTTCTTATAGCAATGTACCCCCCTTAATTGTTTTTGTGAAAATGTCAACCGCCTAGCTAATAATAGTTGAAACCTACAATCAGTAATAGTAGGAAAGACGGACGGGATTTTTTTCTATAGTTTGTTTTTAAATCTCAGCATAGAGTTTTAATTTATAAAAAAAAACTCAATCAAACTGAATAAATAAATCTGAGTTAATTAATAAATAAACGTTTCATTTCATCAAACAACTTAACAAGTTAGTTAACAAATTAACATTAATTTGTGTTATAAATACATAAATATATGAGGATCCGGTTTGTATAATGGTTACCACGCCGGACTGCCAAACCAGGGTCCTGCGTTCGAATCCCGGTTCGGTCATGGATGTTAAAATACATGTACAATCCTAAAAATGACATATGGAATTGAATAATAAATATACCTATAATAAATGATAATTTTTAATACTTATACGATATTGTACACAACAACTTGTCCTAGTTAAATGTAAATGTATTTTGTTAGTATTTATAGTGTAATCTAGTATTTTTATAATTTAATTAAGTACTACATACATAACCATTAACCTAAAATAAAAACAAAAAAAAACAAAAAACTAATACTGCTTACAAATAAAAAATGTCCTCGAAATTTCCGCCGCTTGGCGGCAAGGTGCCCAGGAGGCTGGCAGCGTTACCTCTTTGTATGGCCAGGCTGATGCGCTGACCGAGGTAGCTGCCAGCCCTCTGGTCACCGGAGACCTCGATTAGGCGCGACGATAATTCTTTAAATAATCGGCGCGCCTCTGGCCCCCACGGACCCAATGTCTCGACCCCAAACGGTGCAAATGTATTGTTTTTTTTTTTTTATTCAAATTAAAATTCTACATTGCATGCCATTATAAATGGCTGAATCAGGTGATACTATTAAACAGGATTATTGTAACAGCTACTCATGTAAAATACCCTATTTAATGCAAATACATATTTCTATTTCTTAAATGTTTGTGCCGTTGTTGTATGGTTTCTATGATTAAACAGCTTATACCTACAGTTTTTGAGAGTAACGCGGTTATTATTTAATCTAGAATTATACATTTTAACGGGTTCTTACCGCGTTTTGGTATCCCATCCCACTCCACCGACTTCTACTCCTACTCCTTCACCATCCATGCTGCTCGGTTGTGGAACTCACTCCCCGCCGACATTCGCGACTCCAAGACTATAGCTGTATTTAAAAAGAAAACGAAAGAGCACTACCTTTCTCTATCTTAAGTGATATTCATATATATAATTATATACATATATTAATATATATTGTATGTTGTAGGTATATATTACATTTATTTATTTATTTATTTATACTGTTTGTTTGTACACAATAAGTTTGCCTTGTAATTGTTAACTGTCTCTTCTACGGGTCTGCTGGAAGAAATCTCTTCAGAGATAAGCTCGCCCTTTGTACATGTTTTCTCAACTTTGTGTATTATTATGTCCGTGTGTACAATAAAGTGTTATAATAATAATAATAATATTGCCATTTTTTCCGTGTTTATACATTGGTCAGGCAGGCGCCATAATCCCGTTTAAATCCTAGTTACCTGTTTCATTAGCACCCCACCCCAATAGCCCAGATTTTGTTTCTTTCCACTCCTTGCAATAGTCCTACACTGACCGGGGGCTGTTTTGGATGCATTTCTATAGTGTATACTGGGATAGTTGCCAGTTGGTGTCACATTACTATTAAGATCAAATTGTCTGACGGGCCTCTACGTGTTGGCTTCGGCCCCACGCACGCCTCCCAAAGGTTCGGGACACTTATGTCCCGAGATAAGGAAAAGACATACAAATAATAATAATAATAAGGTCTAACGAAATTAGGTGAAACTATTTTAAGGGTATGCTCAGACCATCAAACTGAACAACTTTCTCTACGGGACCAATATCGAAATCTCGAAAAAAAAATCTGCTGTCCCATTTGAGAGATTTGAGTCACGTTGTGTTTGCAGTTTTGTATGGGACATCAAATTTTTTTTCGCGATTTCGATATTGGTCACATAGAGAAAGTTGTTCAGTTTGATGGCCTGAGCATACCCTTAAAATAGTTTCAGCTAATTTTGTTAGACCTTATATTTGAGTTCTCGATATTACCAAAACGCGGTAAGAACCCGTTCAAATGTTTAATTCTAGATTAAACAGCCTGGCATCATTACAATGTATGTGCCTGTGAGCGTATTATTTATTGAGTTTGTAAAATTTTTAACATTAGGTTTTTTGCAACAAAATGTCGTTGGATGAATGTTGGCCAGGCCAGCGCAATTTTCCACAAGCACAAATATTTGTCTAAAAATGTTGTGTTTTAACTAATTTTATTACTTTTACCATTGCTTTTACCTCGCAAGTGTGTTGAAAAACGTCGTATGAAATGTATGTACTATTCTTATTCTATTAGTACGGTAGTTAACGTTATTTTACTAAAACCTGACAAGACAAAATAACTGCCTACACCAATATGACAATGGCTGTATTTTTTAAAAGCTCAGGATAGTTGCAGCTATCTCTTTAGTTAATCGCCTTCCTTCAAGCGCACTCACTGGATCGTAAAACATTGTAAGCGCCTGTGCGGTAAATGACATTCCTAGTTGCATTTCTGAATGCACTGTTTCCCTAGACGACTGTACTAGCAAAAACTGTGTTTTTGTGCTGGATTTATAGCCGTTTGGGTCAGAGAATAGACAATTTAATTTCTTTGCGTGGATATTGTGCAAGGTGACTAAGGGACAATGGACTTCTTATTCTTATTATTGTGTGGGAAGAGCCCTGGTATCAGAGTTTTTCAGACAGCCTTACGGCCTCTGACGTGGTTTTTATGTAACAACTATTACCACCAGAGATAGTAGCCGGGACCAACGGTTTAAAGTGCCATCCGAAGCCCGGATTCATCTTTCTTTTCAGATAATCAGGTGATTCAGCCTACAATGTCCTAACCAAATGGGGAAAAACGCACAAAGTGACATATCTCTAAGTGTCCCCTGTGGGAATAGAAACCACGACCTCCGTGTCAAGAGCCCAATGCTCTTAACCATTAGACCATGGCGGTAGTTAGTATTAACGTGCCATCCGAAGCACGGAATCATCTTTCTGAAATCACTTGCTTGTCTGAATGGACTTCTTGTACAGTGTTTTTGTGGGCGTAACTCTAGACTATTACGACGGCCCGGTAGCACAGTCTGTAGTGAACCTGCCTGCTGTGCCGAGGGTCGCGGGTTCGAATCCCGTAAGGGACAAATATTTATATGATGAATATGAATATTTGTACCCGAGTCATGGATGTTTTTATCTAAATATGTATTCTATATCGTTGTCTAGTCATCATAATACAAGTCCAGGTACTTTAAATGTGACTAGATAATTTGTGTGACAATGTCCAAGATATTTATTTATTATTATATTACTTTACTATTTCATTGCGTCTTTTCATCCTGAAACTATTGATACTGCACATTCATTTGTGGTGTGGTTTCTGATCGCACGAATGGGATTATGGGACATAGTCTTTTTCTATAGTATAGTTTAGTAATTAGTGTTTTCTTCGGTATCACATTTAGCAATTTTAATTTCAGGATGCAACGTCGTGTCAAGTTACCAACATGTAAATCTTGACTTTGTTCCAAAGAAAACGTTATTATCGACGACGGGACCCACGAAAACAAATCCTTTCGAGTTTGTTCATAATAGTATGGAACAGCTGTTTTTTTTTTATCGGTATTTCAATGTTGGTCCTATAGTAAAAATAGTTCAGTTTGAAAGTCCGAGGAACCCCTTGTAATATGTCATCGCATTTTATTTTACATCCTGTATATTCAAGATGAAATCACGTGTCAAGTGGTGATGTAGCTAACCTACCAACGAATAAACCTTTTCAAAAAAAGTTTCTGATTTCTAGCCAGTATCTTGCAAACTCACAGCCAGCTCTCTACCTAGCACCTTCATCGTTAAATCTTAAACCATTGTTCAAACCGTTTCCAACGTAACAATTTACCGTCCGACGTAATACTGCACTAAACTCTAGCATTTTATAAAAGCTGAAAGGAACTAGATTTCTCTGAAACATGCTGTTCGCGCTGTTCAAGAGCAATACACGATTTGCGAAACTAGGAACGTCTCTTTCGTATCGAAATTGTCGATTCGAATTGCTTTGAGAGGGGGTGAGGTATGCCGGGTGAGGGGTAAAGGGAGGGGAGTGGAATTTGCGTTCGTATTGCTGGCAATTTTAGAGGAAAAGTGTTTGGCAATAACTGGATATAAGTAAGGTAATATGATATTTGAAAGTTGGCTGATCCTGTCCAAGTGTGGATTTAATATCTTTTATTTTATTAATATTAAACTTACGACCGTAACTCCATTCATGGTACTCAGAAAATTTGAAACTTTACATTTAGGTGGTTTCAGTCAATACAAAAGTTTGACGCACAATACGCAATATTAGACGGAACACAATAGACGGAATTAATAAAAGTAATATTTTATATATGGAAAAATAGTTTGGAAAATCTAATTGCTGCGTCACAAATAAAATTCACAATTTATAATATAATTATGAAGATATAAAGCTTTTAACATTTTGTATGAAAAATTTCAAAGCTTTATATCTTCGTAATTATTTTGTAAATTGCAAATGTTATTTGTGACGCGGCAACTAGATTTTCTAAACTATTTTTTCATGTATACAATGTTACTTATATAAATACCGTCTACGCGTATTGTGCGTCAAAGTTTTGTATGAAATTGACCCCTCTGCAACCACCTTAAGTATTAATCAGGGTGCTTCAGACCTTCAAACTTAACAAATATCTCTACGGAGCAAAAAATTATTGGTTGTTCTATAGAAAATGTAAATGACTACTCGACTCAAATACAGGATGTAAAATTAAATACGTTACGTATATCAAGGGGTATTCAAACCATCTGCTGTTCACGTTTGGTTCGAGTAACCGTTGAAGTTTTCTATGGAACAGCAGATTTTTTTCGCGATTTTGATGTTGTTCCTATAATGAAAATTGTTCAGTTTGATGATCTAAAGCACCCCGTCTAATATGTTATAACACATTTTATTATACACCCTGTATAATGGAACGGCTGATTTTTTTGTCAAGATTTTGGTGTTAATTCCATAGTGAAATTTGTTCAATTTGATTGACTTCAGCCTCTGACTTGACCCTCTTAACGTCTATGTAACGCATTTAAGTGTATAGTTTTCAACACTAAAAATCTATTCAAAACAAGGGTGTAGTCAGAGATAGGTATTCTAAATATTTCATATCCTTTCTGCAGAATCCAAATTCCGCCCTGTGACAGGTTGTAAACCCGTCGCCGTTTATAATTTAGTTTTACAGGAAATAGTGTCCTATTTCCTCTAAGGTTTAAGCTTCAATTTCAATACCATAGTCAGACCTAGATTGAAAGACCTCTGTTGTCATTTCAAACCACATCATCTCCTTTTGTAGTAAACTAGAGGACCTACCCTAAATCGTTCTGATCTACCCGTATGTACCCGTAAATGCATGGGACAAACAATTTTTTTTTCGCGATTTCGATGTTGGTCCGATAGTGAAAGTTGTTCAGTTTGATGGTCTCAACAGCCCCCTTAAAAGTTTTAAATGTTTATTTTTTCTTTTGTAACACCCAGTATATCTTTCTTCACTTCCCCGACATTACTTTCAAAACTTACCTACATACTACATACCCTACATATTGTTTCACTTTCTGTGTGAAATTCCAAATGCTCAGGACTTAGACACGTCGCAACCGAGCGTGCACAAGTAAAGATAAAATTACATTCTATTTCAATAACAATATCTCACGATATTATAAACATGCGCGTAGAATGTAATTTGGGTGTCAGGAAAAATTCAGGTTATATTCGGGTAATATGAAATGTTTTTTATATTAAAACTTTAGATTTCATTCTCTTTGTATTCAGTATCGGTTATACAGGGTGAAATTGATATCATTAGCATCCTTCTAAAGTCTCTACCCATCAAACTGAACAACTTTCACTATGGGAGCAAACCAATCAGAGCAAAAGAAAAATATGCTGTTCCATACTAAACTGCAATGACTCAAATGTATGCATCAGCTGATTTTTTTGCTCCGATCGGTTTGTTCTCATAGTAAAAGTTCTCCTGTGTGATGCTATGATGCTAATGATATGTAGATAGTAGATATAATAGATGTGTTGATGCTAATGATATCAATTTCACCCTGTATAGGTCGACCAAAATATCATGAGATGAAAAAAGTTAACAAATATAGATTTTCACATGGTAGTGTCAAAATGTCATATGTCTAGTCAATATAACACGAATTAATTAATCTAATGAAAACATTATATTTTCAATCATGTCAGAATACGATTATTAATAAATTGTCCTCTGGCTACCCCTGAAGGGTTTCCGGCTTAAAATAATATCTATTTAAAATTTTATTTTTAATGTACTATTTGAAACGATATTCTTTAGTTTCTAAACTACTATTTACGTTGGACATGAAGGTAAATATTTGGATATAGTCAGATTTTTGTTTGCAAAATAAGGCATGTCTATTGAAACTAAGTATACTGTCAGCTTTATCATTACTCTTGGGTGAATGCACTTGAGTCAGAATAGTGCATATTTCTTGAACATTTCTCATATTTGTGGAGTTGAAGCGGAAAATGCGAATGTAGTTACGCGTAAAATAACGGGCGGAGATAAAACTGTGCATTTTAATGCTTTTATTCAGCTTTTCTTCATGTCGTGTGGTTCCCGAGTCAGAAAAGACCATCTTATTACGTTTTGTGTTTCTTACGAGGGTACTCAAGATGCTAAACCCAGTCGCTTCTGCAGTTTTTAGTGAGTAAAAATTCACAAATTCATCAATCATTGCTTGGAATTATTATTTAGATTAGAATTTAAACGGCCCGGTACAGACTGTGCAGTCTGTAGTGAACCTGCCTGCTGTGAAGAGGGTCGCGGATTCGAATCCCGTAAGGGACAAATATTTATAATTATGATGAATATGAATATTTGTACCCGAGTCATGGATGTTTGTATATATATATGTATTCTATATCGTTGTCTAGTCATCATAATACAAGTCCAGGTACTTTAAATGTGACTAGATAATTTGTGTGCCAATGTCCAAGATATTTATTTATTATTTATTTATTTAGTTATAATTCCATTCTGAAATACTAATAGTGCTGAACTACATACATACTTCTGGCCATCAAACTGAACAACTACCATTATTAAGCCTACATAAAAATCGGATGTCCCATTTAAAATGTCAATAGCTACACGACTGCAAAATGTATAAAACAGCATATTCTTTTCAGTTGAGCATACAGGGTGTTAGGGTAAACAGTTGCACTACTTTAATGGGTGATTGTAACCATGATACTGATCAACTTTCTCTAAGAAACCTATAGGAAATTCCCGAAAAATTTCAACTTTTCATACAAACGTTCGATCAGCGAAGAAAAGAAGAGCTGATTGCATTTAGTACGGAAAATGAAAAATTTTTTTGTCTGAATTTCCTATAGGGTTTCCTTTCTTAATTCCTTTCGATTAGGGAAAGTTGATCAGTATCATGGGTACTATGAACCCTTAAAGAAGTGCAACTGTGTACCCTAACACCTTGTATAGTAAAAGTTGTGCAGTTTGATGGTCTGAAGCACCCTAACTCATTTAAGTTTATACCCTGAAAGTATATAAGTTAAGGTCAGTTTTGTAGGCAGGCAGACCACTACAACTTTGATCCAATGACATTGTGACACTGGATCAGATTCGATACTCAATACTCAATATATTTATTGCATTCCATAATGTACAATGAGGTGTTAACTTATAAACTATGAGATCAATTATGGACCCTGTAGGGCACAGCAACTATGAACATTACAAATAAGTAAAGTAGGTAACTTATGTGGGCATATCAATAGAGTGCAAATAATAATAGAAATGAAACTAGTAGGTACAAAGCGTAAGTCTTAAAAGTAGGTAATAACAATAATCACGATCATGGCACAAAGTTTTTATATTGCTATTTATAACTACATAATAGGTAGGTACATTAATGAGTTTATTAAATATTTATTAACGGATAAATTTTGTGTTTTCTAAGGGTTTCGTCATTTAGAAATTCGTTGAGATTATAGTAACATTTCTCTTGTAAAAGTTCTTTTAATTTGTTATTAAAAGTAACGTCCTTCGTTACTTGCTTCAATTGCTCAGGTAATTTGTTGTATATCTTAATAGACATAACAAATGGGCTTAACGAATGAATTGTAAGTTCCGATGTTGGCAACATTAATCTGTACTTGTGTCTAAAAGAGTAATTTGTTGGTACGTCTTCGCGCTTTGTATAGAAATTTGGATATTTTCGAACGAATTTGCAAATCTCAAGGATGTAAATTGAGGCAAGGGTAAGTATCTTAAATTCTTTAAAAAATGCATCAGACCGTGAGGCATTGCGCAATAAAAGGAAGGCCTATGCCCAGCAGTGGGTTGATGTGGACTGATTTGACTGAAATAATATTTTTCTTAGCCCTAGCAATACGAAAAGTATACAGGATGTATCATAAACTGGGAGAGACATTTAAAGGGGTGCTTCAGACAATCAAAATGGACAACTTTTACTATGGGACCAATACTGAAATCGCGAAAAAAAATCCTCTATCTCATACAAAACTGCAAACATAACTGGACTGAAATGTATTAGACCTCCATTATATAATTATTATTAAATTTAAGTGTAGTAAAATATTCAATTAAATAATGACGAATTAATTGATCACTGAAGTGTTAAAGCTAATTAGCTATTTACATGAGAAAATAATTATTATTTTGGTTTAATTTTATGCTTTCAGCCCGAAAACGTTTAAAGTCGAGAATTTCATTATTTTACTGATTCGGCAATACATTAATCAAATTAATAATTTTGGTTTAATTATAAAATTGTTTTCGATAAACGAAAATAGACCTATTGACTATGCCTATTGTATGTTCAATTAGCAAAGCATTACTACAGGGTGTTAGGGTAAATAATTGCATTACTTTACCTTTTATAGGGCAAGTGGCAAAATCAAGGTGATTGTATCCATGATATTGAACAACTTTCCCTATGAAACCTATAGGAAATTCGAAAAAAAATATGCACTTTCCATACTAATATTTTTTTTTTTGCTAATTTCCTACATGTTTCTTAGGGAAAGTTGTTCAGTATCAAAGCTAAGATAACCCCTATTAGGTTTTAATTATGAACATACGATTTTATAAGAACTTATTTGTGTCCTCCTATTTAAAGTGATCGCACACTTGGCCGCGCCAAAAGAATCGACTGCACCGAACGAAACGAAGTTTATGTAAGAATTGATCCACTGTAAATTTACTTACATTTTAAATTTACTTAATTTCTGAAGAGTTGAGCGAACACACCGCATTGTCATGTCCGCGCCGAATCCGTGGGGTCTTCCCAATTTTTCCGGCGATGTGCGATGTTTGATAAAATTCTAATTGATTCTGTTTGAAAGAATTCTAAAATTATATTCTGCCAGCTCTTTTGGCGTGCGAAAAAGTGCGGAAACCCTTTCAGTGTAAATTGAACTCTTTAACAATTAAATTGTTTCACTTATTTAAATAATCCATATGGGAGTCGCGTGGTAGGTCTGCTATTGGGTAGTCACGTGTCGCTCGTCGATTGTTGGTTGCCCCTCCCGGGCCTACAACGAAGCTCCAGTGGTGACAGTGTTCTTTTCGAAAAACAATCCTTGAAGTCAAAAAAAACGTATACCGTACAACGTCAAGCACTCTTGCTAAATAAACTAGACATTCGCAAAATCATCAAAACCAAGATGGCAGCCATTTAAAAAAATATAGAATAGAATAATCCATATCGATACTTAGTGCGTTGATTTGACGAAACATTTTTAAAAACTTTTTTTTTCTATGCACTGCTGTGGCTGAATACTAAATTAGGTAGGTGTTATACTGAAACCTTTCGAGAAAAGAGAAGATAGCATAATTTGAAAAAAAAAACATCAAAATCTGACTTGTAATTTCAGAGTACATCGAACATACAAACAAACATACAAGGGTCAAACATAGAATACTGTTAACTATTCTTATGATAGCATAGCATATGCTCACGACTATAATCCCCGAGGGGGTAGTCAGAGAAATTCTGAAACCTCAGAACATCCACGTTTCACTATAGTACCGAAACTCTGCCCAGTGTGACGGGGAGTGAGCCCGTCGCCACTTGTAAATGGACAGTAGGTACAATACATGCCTCGAAATTGAAGCATGCAGGTTTCCTCACGATGTTTTCCTTCACCGAAAAGCCAGTGGTGTTATAAATCGTACATAAATTCCGAAAAACTCATTGGTACGAGTCGGCCCGGACGGGGATCGAACCATCGCCTTCTGCACAGCAGGCAAGGTTACTCGCCACTGGACCACCACGGCTGATTCTTATGATAGAACCACCATTTAAGTCGGACGAACTTTTGACCTTTAACAAAACCAAAAGACAAAACAATTTGACAGTGAACGTTATTAACATAATACTTGGCCTCAATCTGCCTAATCAAATTGTGTTGTTTTGATGCTGAAATTGGTCGCGTCGGCGATGACTGGTTTTGTGAAATTACTTCAAATTACTAAGACTACATGATTTGAAAACCAAGATGGATCTTCAAGGACTAGCTCAAAAAGTTCTATCCCAAGTAGAACACAAGCTCTACAGAAGCAGCATAGCAGTATTATAGAGGTAAATCGCCGGTATACAGCTAGTTCACTAACATAATTATAATACATAATCCTGCGTACCTAATTTGCTTTAAGCATATCAAAAACATAATTTAGCTACTTTACAACCGCCCGAATAACCAGGTGGTTAACACATCAAAGAACAAGAAAAGAAACAAGTCTAAGTACCCCACAATCCAAAACATTTCAAACGACAAACTTATAAACACCGCTCTCAAAGTTTGCCATCTTACAACAAAAAGGAAACCCCTCGCCACAAATGTTTAGCATTCAAATCTGAAATAGATACATTCGGAAACTCACGACTCCTTTTCGGGGTGGTCAAAAGATTTGCTACAACTACCAAGTTTAATTTTAAGCGTGCAAGGTTCACCTTTAGCAAATCAGAAAATTCAAGTAGAAGTAATTTGAGGAAGCCTTGGGCGTCGCACCTCACCAAAACTCTCCCAGCCTAACAAAGATGTTGACCCCTAATTCTCGCAGCATTTTTACACCACAGCGGGATAAAACCACGCCGTACTACCGTGACAAGAATAACTAATATACCATAGGCCGCAGGCTTTACCATCTTCTTTTCGTGTCAGTGGTTCTTCAGTGTTGTTACCAACAAGAGACAAAACAATAGGGATGACGACTGATCATGCAAATGCATATTTATTGTGACGAATTACAGAAATAGGCTAAATTTAATAGCAAAATGTTTAAACGAAATTACGATTCAATACAAAAAAATTAAAAGCTATTGAAAAATGTTTTTCATCATCTTCTATCTCTTTCATGCAAAAAAGGTGTAAATACTCAATTATGACGTCACTTTTGTTATATATGCCTCTCGCTCTAATCATAAATTGCGAACACTTATATTTCAGAAATTTTAAAGGTGTTCAAAAATTTATTTCACTTTAGTGTTTGATATCATAGAGTTTTTAAAAAAGTAATATAAATTTTGCTGAATGATATTACATATCAAACGCAGGAGAGTTAGATTCTTAGGCTGTTCATCCCCATGTAACCCCTAAAAGGCCCCTAGAAGCGAAATTTCAAGTCAAGATAAGCAACGATTACACTGCTAATTCGTCAGGTCCGATTTCGTCATAAATTGCCTGATTTATTGCCTCAATTTTAAAGTGCGTGTATCATTGCATTGCTCTTGACCGATGATAACTGCTTTGAAGTAGTTGAGTGAACCCCGCAGTGCAGTGAGTTGACTCCGTTGTTGGCGTTGATGAGCACTCATGTGGCTGACATGGCCAATCAATTCTTAGAAAAGATCCTAGCACATAGCCAACATGTGAGCACGTCGTCGTTTAGTGATATTGAATAGCGGCTTAAGTGTAGCGATTAATTAAGTAATGTAATTGCACCTATACGTCTACCTATAAGCCTTCCGTTTCGCGTTGATATTACAAACGGCGCGCGAAGTTTTACTTCTATAGGGTATTTAGTTATTCTTCCGGTTAAACATTAATTCACTAAAGTGAGTCGTTTGACTTGAATACCTCTCGAAATCCTCGAAACTATTAAACATGGAAAATTAATTTGAGTACAAACATTGTTCTGCTATGTAACTAGTGCCTACAGCATTCGTGTATGTAATTCGATAATCCGGTGTAGACAGAGACAATACATTTAGCTAATGAACACGTCTCACGGTGGTTCGGTAACTTTGTTGGTAGGTTCTGATTGTGGAACGACTAGTCGTAATGCAAACAACCAACAATAGACCAATATTTGCACTCTATTAACACACAAGCCCTACAGTGGCTGTATAGTAGTTGCTTAGTGGTGAATCATCTCTATACAGCTACTATAGTGCTTGTACGCTACTTGAGCAGTAAATATAAGATACATTGTTGCAATTATTATCATACCAAGTTGGTCTGCGGACTTCTTATATAGCAAACTGGCTCCACATATTTAAAAAAAACTAAGTGTAACGATTAGACTGCGTTCACAAGTAGTATCTTTTTGTGTAACCACGAAAACACCACGCATCTTATCATTATCATATATAGTGGACGTCTCTTCAGTATTCATACCATTTTGCCGATGTTGAAACCGTGTATATACTATACGCAAATGATACATCTTCTTCTTCTTATCGTTCTTAGTTTTTTCAAACCGCCTTACGGCCTCTGACTGAATGATAAATAAAAAACAGTGTTAGCTCAATCTGCTACTATTATTGCAGATAAACAAGTTTAAATCTAAGTTGATTGAGTTTTGGTGTTTTTGCGGTAGGTTCTTCAAATCTGCCATAAATTTCCCCCGCGAATTGGCTCTCTAATCGCCATGCTTTTTTCTTATTGCTGTCTCGCGTTTGCAATGAAGGGAAATCGGATATGTCTTTTTCATACTCCTCTATCTTCTTTGATTAATTCATTGCGGGTTCAGAGATAGATGAGAGTCATCCCCCGGGCTCGCTGGACTTCATGAACACAAGACATATTTGTGTGTGACTGTCCCGCGGGGCACAGACGTTGGGGGAGGCGAGGTACTCTAGATGGAAGCGTGCGCCGCCGCTTACTAGCAGTCGCACAAGCTATGCTACCACGCTTCTCTGTCAACTTGTCTGACTAGAGAATTGAGTGGACTAACCGGACGATTATAATTACAATCTCAAATCATGCGTATGTCCAACCATCAACTTCCTTTTCGCGTTAAGAAAACGCAATCAGTGTAATGGTCCAACCGCTTTATGTTTAGAGCCTTAACACACGTGTGTTCCGCTAAATTACTGTTTCGCGATTAATTTCCTTGAGCTCTTGTACAAAGTTACTTTCTTTGTGTGGGAGACAAGTTTTATAAAGTTATTTACCATGTTTCAAAGTTTGTTTCATACTTGATGAGATGTCGAGAATGTTTAAACGAAAAACAACCTTTGTTTCAAAGATTTATATCTATCTATACCTACATTATAAAACAGTTCCGTGATCCGTGACTCATCGACAGATAATGCTCAGCCTAAAAATATTCTGCAGACGATATAGGAGTACACTAAGAAAGGATATTTTTTAAAATCAATCATAGTCTACCCAGCAAACAATTTGGTTGTATAAGGCCCCCATTTATATGACTATTTTGACTTATAAAAGTTATATTATTGTAATTTCGTCATGTATTGGTGCTTTATTCGTTTAATGTTCGACTATACGACACCAATACGACCAAATTATTAGTTGGGTAGTGTCAGGGTCCGCAGATAACTGCCGAATAAAAAGCAATACTGTACTTTTTTTTAGAGCGGTTTCAACGACGTATTTAATGGACCTAATATCTTAATAAGAGTTAAAAGGTAAAATAAACATCTGCATTGCACACCTACATCGCAAATGACTAGTGCCCGAATCATATTTACTATTTTTTATGTTACGTTGGTGTTTAAAAAAGAAACGGTCACTTAATCCGCTCTTACAAATAATACCGAGAACTCGGTTACAATAGAAAAATCTCTTAAAAATCTTCTGATGCTTATTGTACACCCTCATTCCCCTTTACAACTAAAAATACACAGCGAAATATATTTTTAACGTAAAAGTTCTTAAAAGAAGTTTCCATCTAAAACTGTAAGTGGTTGGCCTATCCAACAAGCTCTCGGATGCCCCTCGAAAAACACGCGAAAACAAACTTTATCCCCTACATCTTATAGAACGAGCTATGACAAAGTGCTATAGCGCTTAGACGTAAAATTAGTGCCAGCTATAAAATCAAAAAGCCGCTCTTACGGCTACCTGTGACACCGAAGCGAATCTTACGATTAGTTTGTCCCGTTATTAAAGACTCATCGAACATCTTCCACGCCGATCTGGGAGTAATAGAAACATTTTGAATGAAACATCCAGCTGCTTATCTTCCCGAGCAAGTCATAAAAATCGACTGAGGCAATGGGGTATTGTATTCCCAATTATAGGCGACAAGCTTACAAATTGTCACTCTAAGGGACTGTAGCGGAGCTTCAAGAGAGCTCAATAAGTAACAATTCCGAGGCACCAATCAAGTCGATGTAAACAACATATCTAAGTCAGCTTATGCGATATCACACGTCACTCGGATAACAGCCAATCAGAAGATGAATCTGTGTCATAACGCCAATAAGATGGCAAAGACACAGCACATTACAAATATTAACCAATTAAATGACGAATTCTAGATTGCACTGTCAAGGTTATGAAGATACTTTGCATAAATACAACATTCAACTAAGATTAGCTGGACCACAGCCCCGTATTTTCCAACAGCCCATTGAGTATCTTCCCTTTTCCTTCAAAGAACATTCATGACAAGGTGACAACTTTCTAGCCCATGTCAATTAGTCAAAATTGTCAAAAGTGGTTTTAGTGAACGCTTCTGCTCTACATAATACTTACGTTCTAATTGGGAGAATTCGAGATAGTGACCGTGATTATTATGTATCAGTCTTCTTTTTTTCGTGTTCATCGTAACATCTTGGCAGAAGTAAACAACCAAGCTCAAATAAAAATTCGCTTCGGTGTGACCCTAAGCCAGAGTAGTAATTCTCCATCTCAACCAACGAGGGAAGTTTAATGAAATTCCTGCCAGAGCAGACATCGAGCTGCCTTAGCTCGGCCTGCGTACGCCGTCGTCGCCATGTTTTAAACTTCGCGTTCGTTGTAGTGTTGTTTACACGAAGGATTTACTTCGTTTTCTCCTGAATTATATTACTTGAGATTATAGGGGGATGTAAAGAATAATGGGGATTGGTCAGGTTGTTTGTTGTTTTGTTTTGTGTCAGAGAGATGATGTTGGCTTAGACATTGTTAAATAGATTATCTAGTCCAAAGTAATGTCCAGAATCTAGTTTAGACTTATATTATGAAAACTAGATAGATCTATCTAAAAAATAAATATAAACATAGTATTAGTTTTGTAACTAGCAGCCGTCGGTTTTGCAGGCAATACCATATTACCATCAGACTTAATACCATCTAGGTCCTAGCCCTAGTAACACACAATTTCTGCATTAGCTGCATAAAGGTTAGTTATATGTTATGTTTTGCGCCATAATTATTGCAATATGTGTCATGTCATCTGAAGGCAGCCTTGAATGAATAAAATAATCAGGCCTTAAACGTTTTTTTTTATCGATTTTGAATATGTTGATAGTTTTCATCAGAATTTGATTGGGATAGTATGATTGTATTATATTAACAGCTGTTGATCTTAAGAAGAAAATAATAAATTTGAGTTGATAATGGAATGAAAACGTTTAAGATAAATATCGAAAATCGAAATACCGAGTAGACCCGGCATTCAACGACCTGGGTTTGATTTTAATATTTATAAATTGAAATTAAACCGCGTCTGTAATTACTCAAGGTTTTGATATATTTATTTATTGGAAATACTTTTTAAATGTTTTTTTTCTTCTAATATTCAGTTAGATTTTAAGACCGAAATTAATGTTGTTTTCTGCGGAAACGCCGCCCCAATAATTCCCGAATTTCCCGTAGTGATGTATTCGCCCAGCCTAGGCACAGGACATGTGTATTTATAACAGGTCAAGGCTATAACTCTTCAAGTTTTGGTTCTGCAAACATATTTTTCTTTCGCGTAGAATTATTGTTTCGATCGGCGGCATTGGAAATGGTACCGCTCGGAGAGGCTTTGCTTGGGTACGAGTTTACTTCATTCTGTTTCGAATACAAATCTGTTTTGCTTGTTGCAATCTTTTATTTATATTTCCTTTAGTTAGGTACGTCTAGCGAGATAGAGTTCAAATGGTTATTTAAATATCCCCTCTTTTTTGTTTAATTGTTAAATTAAAAAACGGCCAAATGTGAGTTGGATTCGCGCACCAAGGGTTCAGTATCACTATCACTACACAATATATTTGTAGTTTATATTTTACCAAAAAAAAATGTTTTCTTTCATACAGTTTGGTAGTGATGAAATAAATATAAAAAATTCACTGTTTTGACTTTTTTTGCTAACGGCACATGTAAAGCAATGCGTGTATATTGTTACGAGCGACGGGTTTCGGGATTGGAGTGAAACGCTAAGTCCAGTTTATTTACAGAGTTTATTGGGTTACACACTTACACACGGACCACCTCGCAGAGGTTCCCCTTTTCACAGTCCTCCTCGCAGGGGTTTCCCCTCTCACTACTTTCACTGTTCACTACGTCACGACGCGCAACACGCTATGACGTCACGACGCACGGCACTATGACGTCACGATACGCGACACACACTACACTGCACTAGACTGACACTTGTCTACTCACTGTTCCACTTTACTTTGCACTTTACTTTTCACTAATACTTTTCCACTTTTACTTTTCTTCCTTTTTGCTTCGCACTTTTCACTGTTAAATCAATACTGACTCGCGTCCGCAAACTCGCGGCCTTATATACCCCTTAGAATTTTCTAGATGGCCGAATTTCGTTAGTCTTTTCTTTATTCCTTTGTTCCCTTCCGGATATTTCTTAATCCCGCCTTCTTTCTCGAATTTTCCTAAACACGCCCCCTTTTATTGTTTTTTTACAAATATTTCTTCTCTCTCTTTGTTCTAGAACATTCCTATTGTTTTTGGTTCTTTTCGAATATTCCTTCTCTCTCCGTTTTCTAGAACATTCCTAGACACGCCCATTTTTTTTGTCTCTTTCCAAATATTCTTACTCCCTCTTACTTTTCTAGAACATTTCCAACAACAATAAAATCTAGAATTATTTTCGACGAGTCTCGAACCATCGACCCCCGGCATGGGAGTCCACGCCTCGACCGCTGAGCTACGAAGCTTGTTGACAAACCGTCCGAATTTTTGAATGCCTTTCTATAGCTGCGTCATTTCACAGCATCCGTGACACTGCCCCTCCCTTAGTTCTGCTCGTCCCGAGCATCATTACTTCCGAAATAACGAGCTAACCGGTCAACGTGCACTATCTTCAATGGGCTCCTTGGCGATCGTCGGATTCGATATGTGACGTCATTTATTTTGGTCACTACCTCATACGGCCCTTCCCAACTTGCCTGTAACTTCGGGCACTTCCCTTTCCTCCGGACTGGATTATGCAACCATACTGATGTTCCTTCCTCAAACCCTGTATAGTTCGCCTTTCGGTCATATCGTGTCTTCGAACGGACACTGGAGTTTTGACCTGCTTCTCGAAGTTGTTCATAGATGTCGACCATTTTCTCCCGCAGTTCGCTCACATAATCACTGATACTTTTAGGGGTGCCTGGTACGCACCCTGATAGCAAATCCGCTGGAAGCTTCAATTCTCTCCCGAAGTTTGCTATCGCTGGAGTTGCTGAAGTACTCTCATGAACAGCGGTTCGATAGGCCAACAGGAAGAGAGGTATGTACTCATCCCAGTTATCCTGATGATTATCGACGACCTTCGCAAGATGCCGTTCCAAGGTTTGATTGAACCGCTCCACCATTCCGTCGGACTGAGGATGATAAGGAGTAGTACGGGTCTTATGAATTCCGAAAATCTTGCATACTTCCTGGAACAACTGTGACTCAAAGTTCCTGCCCTGATCACTGTGCATTTCTAGCGGAACCCCAAACCGGCAGAAAACTTCGTTTACCAACTTGGTAGCCACAGTTATCGCTTCCTGATTTGGAATGGCAAATACTTCAGGCCACTTTGTGAAGTAATCCATTACCACAAGTATATACCGGTTTCCTGACTTAGTGACTGGAAATGGTCCCGCAACGTCTAAAGCGATTCGTTCCCAAGGCGCCCCAACATTGTAAATTTTCATTGCTGCCCTGCTCCTCGTATGAGGTCCCTTTACAGCTGCACAACTTGTACACTTGCGGCACCAATCTTCTACATCGTCTCTACAATGCAACCAGTAAAATCTTTCCTTCACTTTCTCCAGGGTTTTCTTTACACCCAAATGTCCTCCAGAAGTTCCATCATGAAAAACTCGCAGAATTTCTTTCACCTTAGCTCGTGGGACCACTAACTGTAGATAAGAGTCTTTTCCATTCGATGTCTCCCATTTCCTACAAAGCAATCCATTATGTAAGACGAGACTCTTCCACTGAGCCCAAAGTCCTTTCGTGTCTGTCCCGTACCTTGCCACCTCACTCCACTGAGGCTTGGAATCATCATTCCTTAACCAGTTCAGGATTGGCCCGACTCCTGGGTCCTTTTCCTGTTCATGGCGCATCGCTTCGTTGCCCCACTCATCGTTGATTGCATCAGTTCTAATAACCCTGAGTGAAACTGATTCCTTCCCCTCCTGCTTGCTACAGTGCTTACAATCTTCTGGACATGGTCTTCTTGATAGTGCATCTGCATTGGAATGAACTCTTCCGCTTCGGTGTTCTACTTCAAAGTTGAATTCCTGTAGTTGCTCTAACCATCTTGCAACTTGACCCTCCGGATTCTTAAATTGAAGCAACCATTTCAATGCAGCGTGGTCAGTCCTGACTAGAAATTTACGTCCCAGCAGATACTTCTTGAAGTGTTGTACAGTCTTCACCACCGCCAATAATTCTCGTCTAGTTACACAATAGTTCCTCTCAGGTCTAGATAATGACTTACTGAAGTAGGCTATTACAGTTTCCTGTTCACCATGTCGCTGTGAGAGCACACCTCCAATCCCGATGTTACTGGCGTCCGCATCTACAACAAATTCCCCCTGAACATCGGGATATCCAAGAATTGGTGCCTTACTTAGACGTTCTTTCAACTCCACAAAAGCCTCTTCACACTCTGAATCCCATGTGAACGTCCTCTTTTCTTCCGTAAGTCGATGCAGTGGCTTCGCGATGTCGGAAAACCCTTTCACGAAACGACGATAGTAAGAACAGAGCCCAAGGAAAGCTCTAACTTGTGTCTTATCTCTCGGAGTCGGCCACTCCCTTACAGCAGCAGTTTTGGCAGGATCAGTCTCGACTCCTCTCTCAGAGATTACATGTCCAAGGTAATTGACTTGCCGTCTAAAGAAAGAACATTTCTTTGGACTTAACTTGAGATTTGCTCCACGCAGTCTTTCGAAAACTTTCTCTAACTTCTTCAGATGATCATCGAAGTCTCGACCAACAATGATGATGTCGTCCAAGTAGACCAGACACGTATCACCCAGAATTCCAGCTAGGACATGTTCCATTAATCTTTCGAAAGTCGCAGGGGCGTTACACAATCCAAACGGCATTACCTTGAACTGCCACAGTCCTTTCCCGGTAGAAAACGCGGTTTTCTCCTTGTCTTTGGGGTCTACGTCCACTTGCCAATACCCACTTTTTAGATCGAGCGTTGAAAACCACTTCATTCCACTCAAGGTGTCTAAGGTGTCGTCGATTCTTGGTAAAGGGTAGCTGTCTTTCTTCGTCACTTCATTAAGCTGCCGATAATCCACACAAAATCTCGTTGAGCCATCCTTTTTCTTGACGAGAACTACTGGTGAACACCAGGGACTCGATGAAGGTTCGATGGTGTTGCTCCTCTTCATGTCCTCTATCATTTCCTCCACTTCCTTCTCACGAGCAAACGGAATGCGCCTAGGTCGCTGCTTAATTGGCGCTACACCTCCTGTATTAATCGTGTGCTTCACCAGGTCTGTTCTACCAATATCTGCGTCGTTCTTAGAGAACAAGTCTGAAAAACGCAGCAGCAAGTTCTTCGCTTTCATAGCCTGTAGCTTAGTCAAGTCCTTGCTGGAGTCTTCCATAACCTTCGATACTACATCCCCCTCAGCCTTATGTTTCTTAGGAGGATTGTCCACACATTGTCGCAACCATAAGACTTCCTCACAGTGACCAACAACCTCCCCCTTCTCAATCGTCAGGTCCACATCTCCGACGTTAAGTATCGGGATTGAGGTAGATGAAACTGATCCTACAACCGTCCTTGCCGGAATCCAACAAGTTTCAGTTTTAACTTTCTCTATCACAGCACATCTCCGTGGTAATCTCCCATCGTTACTCTTGGGCAAAACAACAGGTACTAAGGTCTGTGATCTAGGCTTGAGAACTGTTCTTCTCACACAGTAGACCTTTCCCGATGATCCACCTTTCATCGGAACCTCCTCTGTGTTACACCGTAGAACTCCACTTTTCATGTCTATATTGCACTGGTGATTTTGTAAGAAATCTAAGCCAATGATGCAATCGTCCACTATTTCAGCTACAATCACCTCATGTTTGAAAGGAGTTTCCCCGATCTTAATCGAAACTCCCAACTCTCCCTTAACAGGTACGCGCTGGCCGGTAGCTGTTGTTAATTGTAGGTTGGTTCGCTGCAGAAGTCGTTTCTGGTAACTTTCCATCTCGCTTAACAGTCGAGCATTGATCACCGTCCTCGAAGCGCCGGTATCCAAAGTTAGTTGACAGATTCTACCATTGACCTCTCCTTTAACTAACAGACTATTTCCGTCCGATGTTTGTTTAACTCTAATGGTTGGGGTTGCAGCATACCCGGCCAGCGCCCACCCCGCAGCCCTGGCTGGTTCTAGTTTTCCTGCTGCTCGTCAGTCGAGACTCCAACATCCCGACGGCCTGTGCGCTTCGGGCAGGAGCTGCGAATATGCCCTCGTTCACCACACTCGTAGCACACATAACCGAAGCTACGATTTCTTGGCGCTGACGCTCTAGTCACCACAATCTCCCTGAGGCGAGCGGAACGAGGGTCCTGACGTACGGCTTCCACCTCCAATGCATGAGCAACAGCGTCCCTGAGTGTAACATGGTGCCCAAGTCGCACTGCAGCTCGCACCTCCGAGTCCCGTATCCCATCCGTAAAGGCCTGTAGGAGCATGTCATCGATGGCTGCTGGTGATGACTGGAAGGCCTTTCGCACGAGCTTCTCCACTTCCACGGACCATTGCTGCAGACTCTCGTTAGCATGTTGGTTACGTTCCTTCAATCGCGCCCGATACATGTGTTCGAGATGTCCATCGCCGAATCTAGCCTCCAGAGCCCCAAAGAGACCGTCGAATGTTAGATTTTCACCAGCACCTACGGCTTCCAGTACGGTGAGAGCCTGTCCCTGGAGTGCCAATGTCAACGCAGACTGCGCCTCTTCCTTGCCCCAGCCATTAACCTTCATTGCTGTCTCAAATTGTAGCTTAAAGGCGGCCCATGACGTCAGTCCATCGTAAACCGGAGTCTTGACACCTTTTGGTTGTATGGGTGAGTCAAAAACAGCAGCAACACGACTATGAGATTTGCTCTGCTCAACTTCTCGCCGGATTTTGGCAAACTCGCCCTCCATACGTTCAAACCTCCCTTCGACCTCACCCTTCACACGATCCAACCTCCCTTCTACGGCTTCGACTCTCTCGACCGCCTGCTGCAAGCCTTTCGTAATATCTTTATGAAGCGCCTCCTGCATCGTGCGCATTTGTTCTTCCTGACGGCGAGCCTGTTCCTCCTGCCGGCGAGCCTGTTCTTCCTGACGGCGAGCCTGCTCTTCTTGGCGTTGAACCTGTTCTTTTATCATGCGTGCCTGTTCATCCTGGCGGCGAGCTGCCTTTTCCTCCTGACGGCGAGCTTGTTCTTCCATCATGCACTGGATTTGAAAAAGAAAGTTTCCTGGGTTCTGCTCCGGAGTGCGCTGCACTTCACCTCCCGCAGGTCTTCTCTCCGGAGTTCGCTGCACCTCAGTTGTAAGACCCGCACCTTCCTGGCGCGCTTCCGACATGGCCCGGGTGGTGACTCCCTTTAACTCCTTTGGCACCAGCGGCATCCTACTCCAATCCCACTTCTGACACCAAATGTTACGAGCGACGGGTTTCGGGATTGGAGTGAAACGCTAAGTCCAGTTTATTTACAGAGTTTATTGGGTTACACACTTACACACGGACCACCTCGCAGAGGTTCCCCTTTTCACAGTCCTCCTCGCAGGGGTTTCCCCTCTCACTACTTTCACTGTTCACTACGTCACGACGCGCAACACGCTATGACGTCACGACGCACGGCACTATGACGTCACGATACGCGACACACACTACACTGCACTAGACTGACACTTGTCTACTCACTGTTCCACTTTACTTTGCACTTTACTTTTCACTAATACTTTTCCACTTTTACTTTTCTTCCTTTTTGCTTCGCACTTTTCACTGTTAAATCAATACTGACTCGCGTCCGCAAACTCGCGGCCTTATATACCCCTTAGAATTTTCTAGATGGCCGAATTTCGTTAGTCTTTTCTTTATTCCTTTGTTCCCTTCCGGATATTTCTTAATCCCGCCTTCTTTCTCGAATTTTCCTAAACACGCCCCCTTTTATTGTTTTTTTACAAATATTTCTTCTCTCTCTTTGTTCTAGAACATTCCTATTGTTTTTGGTTCTTTTCGAATATTCCTTCTCTCTCCGTTTTCTAGAACATTCCTAGACACGCCCATTTTTTTTGTCTCTTTCCAAATATTCTTACTCCCTCTTACTTTTCTAGAACATTTCCAACAACAATAAAATCTAGAATTATTTTCGACGAGTCTCGAACCATCGACCCCCGGCATGGGAGTCCACGCCTCGACCGCTGAGCTACGAAGCTTGTTGACAAACCGTCCGAATTTTTGAATGCCTTTCTATAGCTGCGTCATTTCACAGCATCCGTGACAATATGAACGTAAGACGTTCCTATACACGCATTGCTTGATGTTAAATACGAAAATAAAAATAAAAAACATAATAACAAGATAATAATAACAAGACTCCGTTTAGATGAGGTATAGCGAATATTACCACTATAATCTAGAGATTATGAGAAACAAATCGACATGAGTTCCATAACTATACGCCTACTAACTATGCGCTAACATTTTTATATTAGCCTATTTCCCATACTAAGTTTGAGGATTTCTTTTAAATTGTGTCACTTACTCACGGAACATTTTTTTTTAACGAAAACGCCAACCTACAGGCCTATTTATCAGTCTACCTACAGTTCAAACACTATAATAACGTAATACACTATATTATTAATGCATTCGCCATTCAATACTCCGTAATCAGATCGCCCCAACATGCTGTAATCGCGTTAATTTAATCGACCTGATCGAATGTGGTGTCCGTAATAATCATATCCGATGACTTTAATAATGATGTCGATATTATTATAGACTCTAAAATTATACAGGGCTTAGCAAAAAGGTGTGGCCTTATTTAATGGGATGGTTTAGACCATCAAATTGAACAACTTTATATTGGCAGCAATAATTCTTCTATTTTTTTATTATTTCAATAATGTAGTTGTTCAGTTTAACAGTCCACTAATAATAGTTAAATATGATCATAGCGTAACTGTAGTTGACATTAAATATGAGAAATTAATCAATCTTAACTTGCCATCTCAGTGAAAAAAATTGCGTACCCTATCAGTGTTAAACGGAGGTTTTTTTTTAATTATTTTTAACAATATGTTTAAAAGTAACCAATATAAATCTGATTTTAGTTAACTCTACTTATTACTCTTCTACTCGTCTACTTATTAAACTTACATCATAACATGATTAAGAAGGTCTATAAATGGTTATCTATAGGTCTAACAAAACTAGCTGATACTATTTTAAGGGGATAATCAGAGCATCAAACTGAACAACTTTCTCTTTGGGACCAATATTGAAATCGCGAAAATAAAATCTGCTGTTCCATAAAAACGTACTCGACCTAAATGTATGGGTCAACTGTTTTTTTTTTCGCGATTTCGATTTTGGTCCCATAGAGAAAGTTGCTCAGTTTGATGGTCTGATCATCCCCTTAAAATAGTTTCACCTAATTTTGTTAGACCTCATATACTTTTATAAAAGAGTTCCGTGACTGACTGACTGACTGACTGATAAACAACGCACCGCCTAAACCGCTGAAAATAAAAACATGATTAGCAGATGTAGGGGAGCACTAAGAAAGAATTTTTCGAAAATTGACCCCAAAAGAGGTAATCCACGCATATTTTTCTTTATGTCAGGTTTGCCGATTGGTCCTCTTGGACATATCGTCCATTTAATACGTATCACTCTAGCCTAGAAAGCCCTCTTCGTATACAGAATGAGTTGCAAAGTGTAACAATGAATAGGTTCAGTTGGGCAACACTAAGCTACTTAGTCTGTGTGCATCGACGTGGCGTCGCTGACTTAGATAGCTAGCAACTTGTGCCCGAACTGGGACTGTACTAAATATAGGCCAGAGTCACACTACTGCATTTAGTAATAGATACTCTTTCTTATACTGTGCTATTGCCTCAACGCAGGCTTACGTCAGACGCTTTCTGACTTAAAATAAATAAGTATTCCCACATTTTCGACTCAGTAATGTTAACACATCTTTCATGGGGCACTGTATACGCTATTATAATAATATACCAGAGGATATTCTAAACTTGCCAGACAAAAAGTTTAAGTCCCATGTTAAACAAGTCCTCTGTAAAAAAGGCTACTAATTGACTATTTGAATGACCAAAATGTCTGGTCTTGAAAATGTTACTCTATGTACGGTAGCACAGTCTGTAGTGAACCTGCCTGCTGTGCCGAGAGTCGCGGGTTCGAATCCCGTAAGGGACAAATATTTATATGATGAATATGAATTGTACCCGAGTCATGGATGTTTGTATCTATATATGTATTCTATATCGTTGTCTAATCATCATAATACAAGTCCAGATACTTTAAATGTGACTAGATAATTTGTGTGACATTGTCCAAGATATTTATGTATTTAGATATTTATTTTAATTGTACTTTGTATATTTTGTTTTGTTTAAAAGATGTGTGTTGTAGAGTTTCTGGCCGCATCTTCTCTCAACGGAACACCTTCTGACGCTGTGGTAGAGTCAAAAAATGACGTCAAAAAGCTATCGATGTGATATTATTTGAATATAAAATTTGATTTGATTTGAAGTCGGATAGGTGAGCCACACGCACGGTTAGCGTTGCATCTAAAACTACTAACCTAGATAATTGCAGCCATTGTCCTAATTTTCATGAAACATAGCTAACATGAAAAAGCTTCTAGGAAAAAGCGAAAGACACTCTCACAAAGTTTTTCTTTCGATTACAAAAAGCCGCATCGAAATTAGTCCACCCATTTGGGCGCTACGATGTCAAGGTCAGATATAGGCCGATAGGGGTCAGGCTTATAACACTCTTTTGGTGTCGGGAGCTGAATACCAGGGATTTGAAAATATCTTTGTTCGGCCTTACCGTTTTTCTCTTACCCTCAAATTGTCAAGTTAGAAATGCAACGAGTTATTAACCATTATGAACGAGTTGTAACCTTATTTCACCAATAAGCGTTGGACGGATCTAGCAAATTTTTATTCTGGTGGAGTATGGCCTGCTCCTTTTTCACTAATTATACTCCAAAAATTTCACAACCACTAGTGTGACACCAACCTAACAGTACATGAGTTAAACTTCACAGAAGTGAGCAGCAAACTTGTAATATATCGTCGACGTCGCATTACTTACTCTCCAACTCCCTAACTGACAACTGAGAGACGCGACGAAATAATCATAGTACACTAGCAGCCCGACTTCACAAGGTTTCAAAAATGAAAAAGCCCCCCTCGTGAATAAAAGTCTATGTATTTGCGAAAACCCTATAGTAGTTTCTGAGATTAGCCTAACAGACAGAATGACAGGAAAACGCGACGCGACTTTATTTTATTTTATTTATTAAGGACAACCAACAAGTAAAACACCAATACATTTCTATGTTACAATGGTACACAGTAGGCGTATAGACTAAGTGCTAACTTAATTATAGGCTACCACGTCATGATTTACAGATTTACGTCATGATTTACAGCTTTACTCAGAGCGCATCGACTGCACTGCTGTGATCTATGAGGTAACCACACCAGTGATGACTACAACGATACGTACGTCGACCGAACTAGTAAAAATACAACTTGCCCAATGACACTCCGAAGGTGCTTGGACTTTGGCATTGGGTTTGCTGCGGAGATCGGTGAGAGATTTTTGCAGTACCCTGATGCTGGCTTCTAGGACGCGCAGACGTCTTGAACCCTAGTCTTAACTGCCAAAGTAAGCACAAACATCGTCACAACCTAAAATTCGTCGTTGAAACATCGGCGAGCTGTCAATTCGGTATTCGCTAAGGTTATGTGTCATGTGTCAAACTCATATAACAACTTCGCCGATCTGAAGGATGCAAGAAGGATGTTACATTTGTGAGCTGATCGATGTATCTGACAGCGATGTGACGCTTAGAGAATTGTACTCCTGGCTACAACCACAAACTATTATATGTCTACAACCGGGTGATCATTCAACCGAACTCCAGCAGCCCAGCATCATCAGCATCACCTTTGTAATCACAAAAAGATTTTGTTTGTTATTTGGGGAGTTTTTATGTCTATTTTAAACATAATTAATTCTATTACGTTACTTAATCAATCATCAGGGATTGGGCTGATAAAGCACACAGGCTGGAGTGGTCTAGCCTTGTAGGCCTACAACACTCCAAAAAATGTATCAGCAATTTGACAACTCGTGTCTTAAAGTTCGTACTGAATAATAGCAGGAGCAAGGCTCGTGCCATAGTCGGAGCCCTCACTGGGCACTACGCCACAGGCACGATGATGCACAATATGAAACTCACCCTGAATCCCAGCTGCCGAGCATGCGGAGAGGATGAAGAGACTATGGAGCATGTTCTTTGTGACTGTGATGTCCTGGCGGCAAAACGCATGTGCCTCCTCGGAGATGGATACCCAAAACCGGGAGATCTTAGGTTTCTTCCCCTCAATGGTATTGCCTCCGTCATTGACCATGTATTTGGAACAAAAGATCCCACTGGATCGAAGTTTTGCTGGCTTGCCAGCCCCCACAACAAGATAAGATAAGATAATCAATCATCGACTTCAAATTCGTCAAAGAAATTATGTTATTAGTATGCATAAAGTTTGGCCGCTTCCAATCTAATAGATTACAAATTGAAGACAAGAATTTATGCAAATAGCCTTGATGTTGCTAGTTCAACTACTATTTGGGTAACTGGCAATTGAATACTAATTAATATAATTACTATAATTATATATTGAAATTCTAATAGAAATATCACCACTGGATGACACTACATTCAATTTAAAACCTTGAATATGACAACTAGGTCAAGAGCAAACCGTAATAAAAAAAAAACTAATGTTTGCCACAACTACACATATTTAACCCCCGACGCAAAAACAAGGGTGTTATAAGTTTGACGCCTATTTTGGTCTGTCTGTCTGTCGTTCTGTCTGTTTGTTGCATAGTAGCTTTGTTTTATGAAAATCAGTTCAGCAGCACAAACATTTGCGTACATCAAAAATAATAGGTGACCTTATTTTTTACTTTTTAAATGTTTGTTTTTGGCGTTTGAGGTTTTATATTACGAGATAGTTGTTTGTAAAAGAAATGTTTTGGCCACCACCAAAGGGATTAGGGTCGTAAATATGACGTCAGCTTGTTACCAGGGACCTATATTATGAACATGAAAAACAGTAATTTACATGACAGTTCAGGCTTACATTGCTGGTTACTTATGGCGTTAAATAAAACGTGTCCTAGCATTCTAGGTAATGTATTTCAAATTATAATTGTAAATTAAAATTGTCGTGTTTATGAAATAGGCCCCTGGGTATTTATAAGTGCCTGGTACAATAATTTCCAGATAATTAAGTAAATTTTATTCCTTCTTGAGCGATATTAAAAACATGGGCCTTAGAGATAATATGACCGAATATTTTTTTCACAAAGACAGCTTCAACGAAATCTCATCTCGCTGAAGGTTGTCTGGGGCTCACGCAGATATAAGAAACTACCTCGCCTTGCTAACTATTTTAGTCTTAAACTTTTGAGCATAAAAATCTTAAATTTTACCTTCAAGGTTCCATGTTGACTAATATGAAATCCTTTACTGTTTTTGAGAACATAATTATGCAATTGACACCGTCTTGTTTCTGTATCATAGCCGAGTCATTTTACGGTTTGAGCCGGGACTAAATAATAATTGATATTTTTTTTCGGTATAATATTGAAGAGCTAATTTAAGCCTAGAAATGTAAAAAATTAAAAAAAAATCACGTCAGCAACAGTTCCAATTTCAAAATTTAGGTATTATCTCGTTATAAAAAATCTGATGGTAAATTTTTTTTCACATATTTAAGGCTTTACCATTATTACATACTTCAAACATGATGTAAATATTTTTGGCTACTTAAAAGGTTTTGAAAAATTCATCAAATTGAATCATCAAATTCATCGAATTTCATTCAATTTTGATTTCTATTTTGCGTAGCAGTTTATATTTTAATGTGTTATATTATGATAGCCTTTTTGTCACTAAATGGTGCCGGTTACAGTTTAAAAGTCCAATTAATAATTACTCCCTACCCCGCCTAACAAAACTCCATAAAATAACTTGGCTACCAGTACTAGTCCTGTATCGTGAGACCATCCGATCTAAAAACTACCGGGTGTGTAGTTGTGTACTGTAAACTGGTACGGACACACCGCTCTACGCTTAACAGTATGGAACCCTCAAGCATTTCCACTCGCACTTGGCAAGTTTCTTTAATCTAAAACATTTAGAACCTAGTCTGAGTAAGATTTTCTTTTCAGTTTTATCAGTTTATTATTTTAATGCAGTTGTTAACAAGCTCAAACGTTTTTATCTACTTGCAATTTAGTTTAGTTCATCGTAAGAATGTACTTTGAACACTATTATTGGATAGGAAGGGTTTAAATCGAGGTTTTTAGAACTGGTTTTTTTGGGGTGTATTTTTTCATTGATTTCGGACCTTAAAAGGAAAAGTTTAACAATATGTTTGTGTGCATACTCATGCCTATACAGGATGAAATTGATATAATTAGCATCCTTTTAAACTAAGAGTCTACCCATCAAACTTTTGTGGGAGCAGACCAAACGGAGCACAAACAAAAATCTGCTGTTGCATACATTTGAGTCTAGTCGGCACGGCGCGGCACTGTAGTTTAATATGGAACATCTGATTTTTTTTGCTCCGATCGGTACCGAACTTTTACTATGGGAGCAAACCGATCAAAGCAACAAAAAAATCTGCTGTATCATCAATGTTTAATCAAGTAGGCAGCGGCGGCGGGTGCAGTTTAGTATGGAACATCAGATTTTTTTTTTGCTCCGATCGCTTTGCTCCCATATTAAAAGTTCAGTACCGAACGAAACAAAAAAAATTAGATGTTCCATGCAACAACAGTGCCGTGCCGTGCCGACTCGACTCAAATGTATGCAACAGCAGATTTTTGTTTGTGCTCCGTTTGGTTTGCTCCCATAGTAAAAGTTGTTCAGTTTGATGGGTAGACTCTTAGTTTAAAAGGATGCCAATGATATCAATTTCACCCTGTATACTCACGACTATATTCTCTAAGAGGTAACCAATGATAGTCAAAGATCTCTACTATAAGTGTGGCTCTCATTTCAGTTTATGGATTATGAAAACGTGTTGAGATTCCATTTTAAATTAACTTTGTATTCACCCACATTTCATCCCTTGAATTTCATAGGAGATAATTAAGGGAAAAGGTTTCATAAGATGTATTAATAAATCTTTCTCTTATATATATTATGTATTTCACATAATCTTCAGCGGATTAGACTGCGTTTTTTGAAAGCCATTCATAGAACTGTGTTATATGCACAGACATAAATATCTGTGGTTATTATGTCATCATCATCAGCCTATAATACGCCCCAGTGCAGGGCACAGGCCTTCCTTTTGGGAGGGTGTATGGGCGTTAGTCCACCACACGTGTCCAATGCGCAGTGGTGGACTTCACACATATCAGAATTTCTTCTTCAGCGTGTACAGGTTTCCTCACGATTTATTCCGTCACCGTTTTAGAGCAGTGGGTACATATAAAGATGTATGAAGATAATAAAAATACATTTGATTTGCCCTCCTATTGTCGGAATTGTTTAATAAAACTTATCATCTTAACAACTCCACAATAACAATCATTTCTCCTCCCCTTCTCTTTAACACACACGATGTCTCTTAAACCAATCTATTTTCGTATTTACAATGTTGACTTAAGAGTTATCTCAGGGGGCTTTAGACAGAATTGAGTGTTAGTATCGAAACTTGAACAATTGGATCGACTGAACTTAAGTTTGGTTTCGGGATGGTAATCCCTTGTGTGTTGTTATAGCGTGACAAACAGAACTATCTATATTGTGTTTATTTATTTATTGAGAAAACCAACAGCGTATTAAACATTGTTACAATAAGTTCTTAAAAATAACTGGTAAGGCCAATAATAGGTTTCCCTTTTTTTATACAAAGTTATTTGTGAAGAAGTGATGCCAAAAATTACAAATAGACACAACAAAAAGAAAAATTACTATTTTTTTTTAACATTACAATAAAATTATGCTCTTTCCAAGCTTTTTCTTTTTAGTATTTATTACATTTAATAAATATATTCTGGAAGTGGGCAAATTTAAATTATAAGTAACTAACTTTAAAGGTAAGGACGTAACTAAAGTAGAGTAGATGTGTTATATTCGGATTATTACATTAACATCTTTGGTAGATTGTTCCACCAAACCTTATCTATACTTATCATCATCAATAATGAAGTTACTCTCAATAAACTCCTTCTTCTTCTTCTTATCCTGTGGGCAGCTAGCCCTGGTATCAGAGTTTTTTCAGACCGCCTTACGGCCTCTGGCGTGGTTTCTTATGCTACGACTACTACCACCAGAGATAGTAGCCGGGACCAACGGCTAAACGTGTCATCCGAAGCATGGAATCATCTTTCTTTTCAGACAATTGGGTGAATCAGCCTGCAATGTACTAACCAACTGGAGAAAAAGGCACAAAACCCTTGACATATCACTAGGTGTCTCCCGTGGGAATCGAACCCACGACCTCCGTGTCGAGAGCCAATGCTCTTAACCATTAGATCACGGAGGTGGTGGTGATAAACTCTATGAAAACAGATGAACCATGCAACGGTTGGGTCGGGCCTCAACGCAAAAATCCGCCCAAATCGCTTCTATACAATTTATATGAACTATCCACATACTACAAGACATACAAACTCCATCTTGAGGTCCAAGTTCGAATCTTCACGGACAACATTACACGCAGGAATAAATTTTTCCAACTTATGTACGTGTACCTGCTCGATCCCTGCTGCTGGTGGAACGGTTGTATAAAAAGTCTAAATTTGCGAATTTCCTATAGCTTTCTTAAGGAAAGTTGATCAGTATCATGTGTACAATCACCCCTTAAAGTAATGCTACTGTTTACCCTATGATACCCCACGATGATGGTCGCATACTACGCTGGGGGGTAGAGGGCCGAATTACTGCGTAGCGGATTTCCGTCAGTGCGATGCGTTCCGTTGTAGTGTGCCATACCAAGCGGTTCTTTTTACAACGTCTGCAGTACTACGTTAAACTAAAACTCAGTCAATTCGTTGCGACCTGGCCCGCTCTAGTGTGCGAATTACGCGTTTTCCGCTGCGATGCGGCCCGCTTCGCCCCGATGCCACCCGTCGTAATACGCTTACCTAAAACGGTCATTGTTTTGCAAAAAGCATCATAGTCAAATCCAGACATTTCCTTTGGAAATTCAAGCGTTTATTAATAAATTCATTTAATTAAACTTGAATTCGGAATTAGGTATTCAGATTCGGGTTTGATTGTTATTAAAATTGCACCTCTCGACCTCTACCAGAATTAAAGCTCCACAATTAATTTGTTCAAATTGACAACATTATTTAATTATTAAATTTTGTCATGATGTTTAATGTTAATTAGGGGAAAACCATCGAGTAATTGTCTACCGTCTCCGTGATTTAAGTCTCTTGTTTTATAGTATTAAAATCTACTACTAGTCAAGGGTTTATAAGTTATGTTTATAAGTTTAAAACATTTTAATTGATTAACATTAAGAATTTAAGATGCAGATGTTCGTATGTATGCAGGGTGCTTGGATGCGCAAACAACCTTTTTCCGAATTTTTTATTTTGGCTTCCGATATTTTGGAAACGAGGAACGATATCAAAAATTTGAGCAAAATGCCTCTGGATAATTTAGTCAGCTACGTTTTGAGCCTAAAACAAAGACGATCGGGTTAAGGGTTTGACCTGTAGCCTAACCTTTTTGAGACAATATTTTTTCTAATTCTCGTTTGATAGTCGTGTGAGGCACGAAATCTGTAAATTTTTCACTAAGTTTGTGGGCAATTGAAATGATTCGACAAATGTTCAAGGGTGATTTAGACCTTCCAGATGAACAACTTTTTCTATGGGAGCAAACCTGAAATCAGAAAAAAGCAGGTGTTCCATACCAACAAACTAAACTGCAATGCCTACTCGACTCAAACAGGTGATTCGGTTTTGCAGTTTCAAGTTCGTTCCCTTTAAAAAAAGTTCGTTCGTAAAAGCTGTTCAATTCGATGGTTTGAACTACTGGCCTTATCCCATTACTTAGGGTCGGCGCAATATACATGGTGAAATTTATATCATTAGCATCCTTTTAAACAAAGAGTCTACCCATCAAACTGAACAACTTTCTCTATGGGACTAATATCGAAATCGCAAAAAAAAAATCAGCTGTTCCATACGACCTAAATGTATGGGACAGCAGATTTTTTTTTCGCGATTTCGATATTGGGCCCATAGAGAAAGTTGTTCAGTTTGATGGTCTGATCATCTCCTTAAAATAGTTTCAGCTAATTTTGTTAGACCTTATATAGTCTTCCTCCATTCATCTCTTTTCGCCGTCATTTCAGCGTTCACCTCTTTTCTACACAAGCCATCTTTCACACAATCCATCCATCTTTATTTTGGTCGTCCTCTCTTCATGCAGCCATCCACATTTTTAACACTCGTCTTGTAATATATGACACTCATCTCTCCGCACCCTGTCGTATGACCAGCTAATTAAAAAAACTTAAGAGTTAAGTTCGAATCAATGCAAAGGCATAGTGAACCTTAACGTAAAGTAGCACAGGCTAATTAGTTTTAATGCCAGATTAAATTGAACCTAAGGGCGAAATAGCCGTGCCGCGTGCGCCTTACGACGGCACCCTAAAGTTGGTCCAATGGCCGACTGCTGGCGGAACGATAAATTAGAGGTACTCGTTATGAGAACCACCTACAATGCTCTATTACGAATTTACAGTATCTATTGCTATCTTTTTAATTAACATTCAAAATTGAATAATTTTCAAAATCTTTTGAATTATCTGGAATATATTCTTATCATGGAGGACAGAAAGAAGAGGAGGTGACGCAAAGCAATATTTCTATCTAAGTGGCGCCAAAATTCACTGACGGGGGACAAGACGGGTGCGGAGGTTCCGCTAAAAAAACTGAATCCAGTAACAGCGCACACATGTATTTTATCAACAAAACCCCTCTCAGAGGCTCTCAGCAAAAAGAGTGGCCTACTATGACGTCATGACTTAATATAATGGCGACAGACCGAATTGACTTGATACCGCTTCTTTTTTTCCTCCGTGATTTTTATTATCAAAAAAAAGATACAATTATTTACATCATGAATGAAATGAATTATCTACAATTTGATCTCTTATCCAACAAAGAAAAGTTAAGTTGTAGCCTGCAGGATCCCACTGCAGGGCAAAAGCCACCTCAGTGGACCCATAGAGGTAGGCGTAACTCGTGACGTTACGTGACGCTCTATGAGTGTACCATACTACTCTACGCTGCCTGCGTATCGATTGGTGGAGACGAATTAGTGCTCAACTTTGCAGAGAGTTTTCAAACCACTTAGGTACAAAAAAAATGTTTTTTTAAATATCTCCCAACTTTAGTGACTTGTTAATTATTTTGTAGCACATAATTGAACATTTGGTTATAAACAGCAAAAATTAATGCTATAGAGAAAGTTGTTCAGTTTGATGGTCTGATTAACCCCTTAAGGGGCCGTAAGTTCTTCTAAAACGAGAAAAATGTTTAAAAATTCAAGAAAATACGTCATCTTTGTGACGATTTTCTATCGAGTGAAGTAATTTCAATCGTGTATTCAATTGATGATTTCACTAGACAAACTATCCAAGAATACTGAGGTATTCTATAGACATAGCATAAGCATAAGCATATGCTCACGACTATATTCCCCGAGGGAGTAGTCAGAGATATTCTGAAACCTCAGAACATCCACGTTTCACTAGTACCGAAACTCTGTCCAGTGTGACGGGGAGTGACCCCGTCGCCACTTGTAATGGACAGTAGGCACAATACATGCCTCGAAATTGCAGCGTGCAGGTTTCCTTAAGGAATAACGTTTGCCATTCTATAGACATTTAGTATTATAAAGACTTTGGTTTCGGTAAATTGTATAAATCTAGTCAAAAAAGATGCCTCCAAGGTGTTTCGTCCTACCATAGGGCCTTAAAAACCGTCAGCATTTTAAGAAGGACCCTGTATATATGTATTGTGCATTATGTATTTTATTATTATTAATTAGTCACGATAGAAATCCTAGTCACGTAATAGGAACCCTAAAGGCATCGGATAACAAAAGGTAAATTTTTATGATTTTTACCTAACAACGTTAAAAACGAGGTTTTAGACTCTGCCTGTTTGTTTTTACCTTTTTGTCAAAGCTTTTGATTTAGGTTTCCGGCAAAATATTGGATTACACAGAAAATAAAATGTATCTTTACCAGACTGCGCCAGAAGGAGGGTAATGGTTTTCTTTTGATCTGTTACATTAAAAGATGAAGCGAGTGTATCTGATATCAAAGAGAACACTTTTAATCGAGTTTTCATGGAAATGGTGTAGGTTTATTGACGATATTAAGATTGAAAATTCTTGGAATACTGGTAGATAACTTTAATAGATTCTTCCTTTATCTATACTTATAAAACGGTTCCGTGACTGACTGACAGACAACGCACAGCCAAACCACTGAAGATAGAAACATACATTTGAGACATCCCGATAGCTCAGTCGATAGTGCTGCCTGCTGTGCCGAGAGTCGCTGGTTCGAATCCTGTAACGAACACATATTTGCACTCACATATTTGCTCGCACTCACTCAGTATCGCACAAGTTTACCTCTTCTTTTAAATGTTTCTTTTTCCCTTTTCTTTTTCTTTCCAGAGGCATCAAAGGAAAGAATTTTGGTTAAAACTTTGAGGTGAAGAAACTATCACAACCTTCTAATAATAAAAAAAACCTTACGCAACGTCGAAAAACAAGAGGTTGTGTTGTAATTTGTAGTGCGCTCTGGAGGGATAAATGTAGAGAGTAGCACTTACTGCGGTCATGAACAGCCTCTCTGTACTGTAACCATGCTTGAAGTGGAGCTGGGACATGTTGGTTCAAAGTGGTTAAATCCTAAAGTGATCTGGAAAGTGAAAATTGTGGATAAATTAGTACTAACTGCGGTCAGAAACAGCCTCTCTACACTGTGACATTGAGCTGGGACATATTGGTTCAGAGCTTTAAAATTTTTATATGATCTAGAAAGTGACATTGTTTGAAGTAGTGCTTACTATAATAAATAATAAATAAAGCTCACAGGCACATACATTGTAATGATCCCAAGCAAGCACTAATAGGCTGTTTATTATGGAAACCATACAACAACGGCACAAACATATAAACATCCATGACCGAACCGGGATTCGAACCCAGGACCCTGGTTTGGCAGTCCGGCGTGGTAACCATTACACCAACTGGGTCGTCTAGCTATAATAACTATGATTATATACAGCCTCTCTATACCATACATTAAGTTGGGCTGGGACATGTTGGTTCATCGTCATCATCATCATAGGCCTTTACACCTGTTGTAGATGATTTAAGCAGTGTTTTTGGAAAAACACTTATTCTCATGGCTTTACAGTCCTGTACGAGAGCCGCATACACGTCCACAGCCTCTACAATAGAACTTTACTCCGTTGGATAATGACGGTGGGTTCAGAGTAGTTAAATTATAATATTATCTAGAAGAGGATATTTGAAAGGAGTAGATACTCATTGCAGTTATAAATACCTAGTATCTTTATGCTATAACCAAATGTTGGGCTGAAACATGGCATAAACTAGTGGTTCATCGTGATAAAATTCCCTATGATTAAGAAGATAGTTAATGGTGGGGAGCAGGAACTAATAAAATCATCATTCATCATCATCAATCATTACTCTTTAAATAGAGGATGTATTAAAAAATATGTATTTCAGAAAAGGAAATATCCATTGCTGATCTATGATCGATTCTGTTATTGTTTTGAGATTTTAAGTTAATTTGTTAACACGTTGTACTATCCGAAAAACTAAACAAAGCGTGGTCACAATATGTATAGGCCATTCATTCAGGGTAGTCGCTAGCCGGACCGCACTCTCATTATTATACCTACTACTTATAGAAAGTGTCATTGCTAGATACAAAAATGGTAAACAAACTGGATGCTTATCTAAACTATTATAAAACTGTAGCAGAAAGTTTGTCTGTACATTGAAGATATTAACAAAAAAAAGTTACCATATAGTTTTTAGGTATTTTTTTATGTTTTGTCTGTCTGTTTGTTTTTTTGTTTGTGTGTTTGTTTGTTTGAACGAGCATCACGCAAAATCTACTGAACCGATTTTGATGAAACTTTTTTGTTTGATAGCTTATTATCTGGCCTTAAATCTGGTATATAATTTGTGCGGACAAAGTCGCGGGTTAACGCTCGTAATTTACACACCTAAAGAATTCTAAATAAAAACTCAGTACCCAAGTTACTATACCTGTAACACTGAATAGTATTTGAGAATTTTTAGTGAAATGTGGATTAGAATATTATACCTGACGTCCTTACTAAGCATAATAATTATGCTTAGCATGCTTAAAGAATTCTTCATTAAATTGTCAGCTGACATAACCAATCCGCACCGCGTGATGATGTATGTATGGCCCATTCACGCTCTCCATTATTAGTGAAGAATAGACCTTTGCCCTGCAGTGAGATCCTACACGATATATATGGTGAGGCTTTCTACAACGTCACGCTTATCAAGATAATGGGTAGTTGTAGTAAAGTTTTAATCTACCACGAAAGGTATTATATTGGGGTAGGCAGAGACTAGGGCCTGAGACACGCTACGATTCTGACAGACGTCTCTCGCCTCATCCACATTTCCGTCGCTTTATTACTTGTCCGTGGCGAATTTAGAGCTTCATGGTTACAAAGTGACGTTTCTCAATTATCCAAAACACAATTAAGGATATTCTAATAGTACTGGAGTTGATGAAGTCCCAAGCGTTTAATTTGTGAAAAAAATTAAGCTTCAGCTTTCAGTTTGTTTACATTTTAAGTTAATCCTATTGCAGTAGAGTATAATCGTAGGGCTACTTGACCTACAGTGTCCCACTATCTTCATTACCTTTCTACTGAGCATTTGTTCGCTGTATTTTCATTTTATGTTTATAGCAAGGGTGTTAAATAAACACGACACCCTAAAGGTACGGTCACCTTTAATGGTGGGGATTTTTGTGAATGGTGACGGAATATATTCCTCGAGAAGGTAGTCAGAAGTATTCTAAATATAGCATGTTTAGAATAAACATATTTCATTAACAGTGGGTATTACCTAACTGTCGATAGAGAAGGCATAGAAGTTAGTAAGTATTTCATCCTATTCACTATATTAGACATGCATGCATGCTCTAATTAGAGACATTATAGCTTTTCTCTTAGCCGTGGTGGTCCAGTGGCGAGTAACCTTGCCTGCAGGAGGCGATGGTTCGATCCCCATCCAGGCCGACTCGTACCAATGAGTTTTTCGGAATTTATGTACGATTTGTAACACCACTGGCTTTTCGGTGAAGGAAACCATTGTGAGGAAAAACCTACATGCTTCAATTTTGAGGCATGTATTGTGCCCACTGTCCATTACAAGTGGCGAAAAGCTCACTCCCGGTCACACTGGACAGAGTTTTGCTACTAGTGAAACGTGGATGTTCTGAGGTTTCAGAATATCTCTGATTACCCCCTCGGGGAATGTAGTCAGGAGCATATGCTAAAGCTTTTCTCTAGTTAAGAAAGTAGATCGCTAGGTATCTTATTTATTGCTATCCTTACTGACGTAACCACACTTTTGCTCTATGCATACTCGTATGCAGGAAGCTGGCATAGGTATTTGGTTTAAATCCATGCTCGTATGTATGGTTCCTGTAATAAAAAAAACCTAGTAGCTTAGGTACTTGTCAGATCACGAAGCTTAAATTATATGTCTCCTACTCCGTATCGTTATCTCATAATGAGATTGGGTACCTAGGATTTCCGCTTACGTATAACAAGTGCTGTGACAGGGAGTGAGCCCATCGCCACTATTTTAATAGGCAGTTGACATAATACACGCTTTAAAATTTAAGCGTGTTAGTTTTAACAATTATTAAGAATTGCATACATTACTACATAAAATCATGACCTTATTGGTGAGTAAGTTACTGGTTACAAGCGTTGCTAAAACCATCAACCATATTTTAAGGTTTCCAGATTGTTTGGCCTGTCAACATAGTATAGCTCATAAAGTTATTATACCTTACGGAATAGAGGAACTGACGGTTGAGAGAGCGAGATGTACCTAGCGGCACCTCTGTATAATAGAAAGTGACGCGAGGCAATAGAACCGTTTTTGGGGATCTTATCGCAGGGTAAAAATTCGGTTTCTGTGAATAATTGCGAATCGAAAGTGAAATCGTAGATAATTTTGTGAAATATACTAACACTATTTCATTAAATAATCCACGATTTCACGTTTGACTCCGTATTATAGACAGTGCTCGAATTTTTGCCTGCCGATAATCTCCTGAAAACCTACAAAACGTGTTCATTTGACAACTCATGTCAGTTCCTCTATTACTGTAAGGTATAATAGCTATATGAGTCACGTTGCAGGTTCTGACCCGAGAACACGTCTCGCGTGGATTTCGCGCATCGCGTTTTTGCCTGCTATGAGGCTCCGCACTCCACAATCTCTTCTTGTTCTTGACCAAAAACAATCCCTGAGATTGGGATAGATTCTCCCACTTGACACTGGCGGAAATGCAGTGCTAACGCACAAGCAAGAGTCCATTAATTATAAATAAATAAAAAAATAGCTTTATGGTATACTGTCAGTTGCAGAAATGTTCATTAAGTTAATCCTCCATTAAATCTCTATCTGTCTCTTTTTGTCTTGCAGAAGTAGTAAAAGCTAGCAAGAGATTATAGAGGATTAACTCTAATGAGCGTTTCTGCAACTGAATGATAGGTGGCAAGCCGGTCGGTCAATTTGTCTACAATGAAAACAGTTTAAATTTTCCGTTGTCAATAAAAAGTTTACCAGTTTTACGAGTGGCATCACCCCCAATAAAAAAGTGTTTCATCAATTCTCTTCCATCACACATATAAAGGTATAGCAAGGGCTGTCAAAATAACTGGAGAAAAAGTCGTTAAGCCGTTTTATTGCTTATTTATTTAACGACATTGTGGCATGTAACATTTTATTGTTACAACCGTCGCCGTTTGTTTAGTTAGGATCGAATCGAACAGAATTATTGGCTTTCTCTTTTATAATTCAATAGAGTGAGCGAGGAAGGGCTATAAAAAACTTATTGTTCGTATTATGTGGATATAATCCCAAAGTAAATAGGACAGAAAGATAATATGATATTGTATTTACTGGCTTTATTTGGGTGGTAGTGGGGATACTGGAAAAGGATGGCGTCACGGCGACACATCAAGCTTTGCAAAATAAAAAAAAAGGTGGCCGCGCGACGTTATACATTATTCTATCTAGCTAGCTTATTTTGGTTTTGCGTAACTTGATGTGCCGCCGTATGTACAGTAACCAAATTAGCTTTGACTACTTATATAGGGACTAGTTACGCGTGTCATTCTACTAACAAACATTTCTGCCACTTTTTGCGAGGGGCGAGGTAACATAAAATCCGCAACTTTGGATTTTATTCCCATAATTTTAGATTCTAATTTTGAACGTTAAAAATCATGAAAAGTAGTCTTGCGTGAACCCCAAACGTTCTAAGTTCGAAATTATTGTTTCGAAATTATAGGCTGTCTCGTTTAGTGATAAGGTATAAAATTTAATGTGAATGCACATGATTAATTGATCTTATGCCGTGGCAGAAGGGAAATTCTCCCGCAAGGCTAGTCCTTATAATAAATAGTCAAAGCAAATTAGTGATGTCCTTAAAAAGGGTCAGGTCAGACTTACTCGAAACCGATGAGCATTAATAAAGAGACTAATTAATGAATGTTGATGTTCGTTTTGTTTACGAATGTTTCAAGGGTAAAAGAAAAGAGCGATACTTGGAGGGAAAAAATACTTGAAATATTGAAAATACCAAATTACGCTTAATTTTTTTTTTAAGAAAATCTAATATCAATCAATCAATTCAGCCCACATCAACCCACTGCTGGGCATATGCCAATATAATAAATTGAAATTGAAATACACCGCAAAATTTATTTTAATTCAAAATTCATAAAAATAAGCACTATATACATAACCATTAACATAAAGAAAAAATAAAACAGAAACAAAACTTATTCTAAATTGCCGCCGCTTGGTGGCAAGGTGCCCAGGAGGCTGGCAGCGTTACCTCTTTTTATGGCCAGGCTGATGCGCTGACCGAGGTAGCTGCCAGTCTCTGGTCACCGGTGACCTCGATTAGGCGCGCCACTAATTCTTTAAATAATCGGCGCGCAATGTCTCAACCCCAAATGGTGCAAATATGTAAGCCTCGCCGAGGTTTACATATAAGCGTCGTTTGAGGTTTTCCGCAGTAGCCGCCGCCGCACCAGCATTGGATGAGGTCGCATGGACGTGGGACGGTGCCAGTGTATCTACACAGGTAGCGTCCCAGACCAGCGACCTACCCAATTTCCATGGAACGAGCGTTACATATTTTACAGAACATCAAATTGAACAACCTTTACTATGGGGCCAAAATGGATATTCCCGAAAAAATTAAAGAGCTGTTTGAGTCAAAAGTAGTCATTGACGTTATTATGGAACAATTTTCTTCGCGATTTCGTTCTTGATTCCATATTGAAAGTTGTTCAATTTGATGATCTGAAGTAATTAATAGTACATGCATTCAGGTTTACATCCTGCATATTATCAAATCCGTATATTTCGCAAAAGGCATTCAAATACCTATTGCTTTCTTTCGTTGACACTTTGAATAAAGTGTTCCATTTCTCAGGACCGTTCGTATCTTCTCATTTTTGTACTCGAAAGTCAATAGTTTCCGCTTCTTTTGTATGACACCATCTAAAAGTGTTTCCTTACTCTTTTAAAACTAGCGCAAAATACAAGTCACTTACACAGAGTCGGGAACTCTTGGACTCTTGTTGAGAAACGAGTCGAGTGCAGTGACGGGTTTGGGGTACCCAAAAATATTAAGATATGCAAAAATTGTTTTTTCTTTTCAGAAAAATTATTACAATAACGCCGAAGTTCATCTCAGCCGATGGACGTCCTCTGCTGGACATAGGCCTCCCCCAAGAATCGCCATAACGACCAGTTCTGCGCTGCCCTCATTCAACGAGTTCCCGCCGCCTTCACAAGGTCGTCGGTCCATCGTATAGCCAACCCACGCTGCGCTTTCCGGTACGCGGTCGCCACTCGAGAACTCAATACTGATACTCAACTCGGACTCGCCGACGTTGCTCTGCGAAAACGAGGATTGGCGAGCTTCTGATTATTTTCCTGGTCGCATTGTGGCCATGTGTATAATAGTACAATCCTAAAAAAAATCGTGCAATATAAAATAGATCTGAATCCAACACTGTTGCAGTGGAAGGACAACTTTCTAATTGGTTTACTTTTTTCTTACCTTTTGTAAGAACTTTTTCAGAAGGTCGTCTTATAACCGGGCAGAACTAGTTTTTTTCTTTAAGCAAGTTTAATTTTAGGATTCCTCCGCTGAGATTTCTGCGAGCTTCACTCAGACAACTTACCTGCCTTTGAGTTCTAGTTTTAGTTAATTTACTAGTCTAGGATTTTTAGTTTTACCTACTATTTTTAATGGACCCGTTTTACAACTTTAATTAATATTAGTCTAGATATTAGTGTTTGTACTCGATAGGAGACAATCGATAGTCGAGAAAAACCAATGGTATCGTTCTACTATCGTGACTTATCGATAGTTTTGAACTATCAAAAATGCACCACGAGATAGATGAGGGGAAAGCCCGTTTGTATGAAGTGACAGAGAAGTTTTCGGGGTGTGAATTATGTAGATATCTTATAAATTTCGGTTAATAGCACAAAACCCAATACGGTTCATATCACGACAATAAGTGTTACTGTTTCGGCTTTAAGCAGCGCTCAAACCTGAGCGTGCAAAGTGACTGCGAAGCGGGAGCGTCTAGCGCGCGCCGGACGCTGCCCATGTTATCCACAGCGTCAGCGGAGCGGGACGCGCGCTTCTTGAGGTCAGACGTGTGTATAATGTTACGATTTACGAGAGTATAAAAAATAAAATACAAATTTTAAATTTCGTTACATTTTGGTTCTTGGTGGTAGTTTTTTATTTTTTTGGTAGATTTGGGTCGTTTTTAGTATTTGTTGGTTTTTTTGGTAGTTTTTAGTAATTTCTGGTAATTTACCCAATAACTTCTAAAAAAAAAAACTAGGTAGATTCTAGAAACTAACAAAACGTAATACAAACTACCAAAGAGTACCAAAGTACTCTAGATATTCAATTTAGTTAGACTCCGATGTTAAAACGAGAAAGACATAATCACAACAATAGTAAAAGAAGTATTGCTTCGATGACTATTCATCAACAAATTGAGTTTGCGTCCCGCGTCGCAGTCGCACTTTAGAGGCCTAGTTTCGCGTCGTAGACGCCCCCGCTATGCATCCCGCGTCCCGCGTTGCATACGCCCAGGTTTGAGCGCTGCTTGTGTTATGCAAGATATCGCAAACTTTTTACAACACGTTACTTCTTTCCGTGACGCAATATTTATTATTTTGTTTTTCAAATTATCAAAATATTCCGTCTGTCTGTGTCAAATTTGTTACCATTTCTAGTTTGAAATTCGACACAAAATCGATGTTTGTACCTACACCTGAGTCTATACACAATAAAGTTCATTTATCATTTATCTTTTATCGACATTATCTAAACTTCAAATCAAAAAATTACAGGCAAAAATCTCTTTCAAAAAAGCATCGAATTGAAATCGGGAGGAGAGGAAATCATTACTACGACGCGTCTGTACTCAGTCGACTCTTTGTAGCAAGGTCCTTTGTTCACAATATAATTTGAGAAGGAAAATAGAACAAAAATGTGTCTTTGTCTGTAGTCTGTGTGTCTGAGGTAGGTAGGTCAGTGGGGTAGACAGAGGACGTGAATTTTAACAGACTTATTTATAGAGAAAGGTTTTATTTCAAAAAACATGATCGTAAATCGTAATGAAACTTACATGATTCAATTTCGAGCTTGTATTGTGTTCACTGTCAATTAAAAGTGACAGGCTCATTATCTGTCACACTGGATAGAGTTTAACACGTTCGCGGACAGTGACCGGCTATAGCATTGATAACAATAAAAGTTCTATTGTGTCTCGTTCACTGACCCGGAACGTGTTAAGCACTGCAAGTGCAATAATATAGGTTGTGGGGTAACAAACTACAAACGCAACTATTAGACGTAAACAGGATACATTTTTAGTCAATGTCAGATTAAAAATATATTCTGTATTCATTGAATAAATCATACGAAAAGTGCAACAATAAGATGTGACTACAGGATAAATTTTACGTCAGTGTCAGCTACCAAACTTTGATTTTTAGAAGAGTAATTCTACTCCGAAATGTCTTCATTTGTGTTCTACCACACTCAACTAAACCCCAGACTATAAGAACGACAAAGGTCGTTGTATCCGTACTTATTGCAATATTAAGTTATACAGTTTTAATTTTTTTGTTTTTTTTTTAGGTGACATGGATATTTCATTCGTCTCGGTCAGAGACTTTATACGAAGTCTCTGGTCTCGGTATGTACCCTTTACGCCGCCGTCAAAATTGGCCATATAAAGTCAACTTATTCATAGATTAGAGATTGGTAAAACGCAAAATCAGTTTACTCGAGAGCAACCGGCGACTTAACCTGAGAATAAAATTTACTCGCGTTTGGTCGAATCTGGCCTAATTTTTTTTTCTTTGTGGATTGAATAAAAGATATTGCATTAACATAACTTAAATCGAACTTAAGAGGGTTTGCCATTCAGTAGTGCCCTTAGACTAAAATTTAAGATTTTTCAATCAAGAAAACCTAAAATAAAAATATTTCTCACTTAGGTGCTTAATCTAAAACCTTAAAAGCTATTTTTTTATAAAAATGCTTTTAGAAATAATGAAAGAGTCCATTTGTGTTTAGCGTTCACTCATGCATGTATACCTATACTGCTGTTATATAGCAGTCACTCCTATACGTCTCACTGCATTAATATTATTTTACATAATTATTATAATATAATGTATTCTCAATGACCATGTGGTAGGGCTTTGTTTACAGCACATAGGAATTAAAAATGAGTCCTAAAAACACGCATGAATGATGACAGTCTGAGGGTCTGAGCCAAGTTTTAATGGATACCCGTGCCTCGCTGCACAGAGGCGTATGTCCTTAAACTTTCAGGGAGTTTGCTAAATACATATTTATTATAATGGAGGCGTATTTATATACGAATACGTTGAGACGCTCGTTGAACTGGTGGAGCTAAGTAAACTCTAACGCAAATTTATTAATTATGGCAATATACTTTGTTATTATTGAAGGCAAACTGATTAATAGTGGCAATTAACTTTATTCTTACTGTAATCAAACTGATTAATAGTTTCAACAAATGTTATTCTTATTGTAAACAAACTGATTAATAGTGGCAACAAACTATTCTTATTTTTGACGGTCCGGTAGCACAGTCTGTGAACCTGCCTGCTATGCCGAGGGTCGCGGGTTCGAATCCCGTAAGGGGCAAATATTTATATGATGAATATTAATATTTGTACCCGAGTCATGGATGTTTGTATCTATATATGCATTCTATATCGTTGTCTAGTCATCATAATACAAGTCCAGGTACTTTAAATGTGACTAGATAATTTGTGTGCCAATGTTCAAGATATTTATTTATTTATTTTAGCAAACTGATTTAAAGTGGCAAGAAACGTAATTTTTATTGTAAGCAAAGTGATTAATAGTGACAATAAACTTTATTTTTATTGTAAGCAAACTGATTGTGGCATTGAATTTTATTCTTATTGTAAGCCAACTGATTCATTAATCAGTTGGCTGGACCATTGTCCCATTAAACTTTATTTTTATTGTAAGCAAACTAATAATAGTGGCAATGTATTTTCTATTTTGGTGTGCAATAAAGTATAATTGAATTAAATTGAATTACCTCAGCAAACTGGTTTATAGTTGCAATAAACTTTATTCCTACTCGTATTGCGAGCAAACTGATTAATAGTAACAATAAACTTTATTCATGTTGTAAGCAAACTGATTAATAATAACAATAAACATTATTCTATTTCCATTCTATTCTAAGTTAAACCACGTCAGATCAGTAAACGGGTGACCGTTATAGGTATATCATCTTGAGCACGTATGTGCTTCGGAAACGTAAATAGTTCCAGATAGTTATGTCTGAAAGTTGTGCAACTATTTATTGAGGATCAGAGGCCTATTAAAACGTTCCACCCAATTGTTATTTTCTGAAAGTGAAACAATCAAACGTTTGGCTCGACCCGGGGTGGGCTATTGGACTAGACAGTTGTCAGGTTTGGTTGATTTGTTTGTTCTTTTCGTAGTAGTTAGTCTTAGGATACTGTGTACATTTCATCTTATTCTTATATTGTAAATAATAAATTTCTCTTTGACTTAGAAATCAAACGTTTGTTAAATAAATTCTAGTCTAATCTACAGTCTAACATTGTTGCTCTTTGGTGCTTCCTAAAATTCCTTTAAACATCGGAAGGGTTTTCGAAGGTCCTTTGCTTTGTGACTCCACGTATCTATGCCTCGTTCATCAATCTTGTTTTCTTAGATAGAATAGGGCACTGAAAAAATAGACATGACATTTCAAGTTAATTATTAGGTACTAGTACAACTGCCTCCGTGGTCTAATGGTTACGAACATTGGGCTAGATACAGAGGTCGTGGGTTCGATTCCCACGGGGGCCACCTAGTGATTTATGTCACTTTATGCGTTTTTCTCCAGTTGGTTAGGACATTCCAAGCTGAATCACCTGATTGTCTGAAAAAGGAAGATGATTCCGTGCTTCGGATGGCACGTTAAGCCGTTTGTCCCGGCTACTATATCTGGTGGTAGTAGTCGTTACATAAAAACCTCGTCAAAAGCCGTAAGGCAGTCCGAAAAAACTGTGAGACCAGGGCTCTGCCCACACGATAAGAAGAAGAAGGTACTAAACGCAAGTACTATTATTCCCTCCAATGAAATAATTATATTCATGAGATTTGACTTACACAGATAACTTGCTTCACAATGACAAAAATAATGTTTATCGATTAATGCCTATTCCAGAAGTGCAAGAGTTACATCAGCCTGTTTACGTCCCACTGCAGGGCACAGCCCCCATGGAGAGTGCATGGGCGTTAGTCCACCACGCGTGCCCAAGGCGGATAATTTCTTCTTTAGCGTATGCAGAGGTTTCCTCACAATGTTTTCCTTCACCGTTTGAGAGCAGTTTGTATTATGCACATAAGTTAGAAGAACTTATTGGTACATGGCATGTTGTCATTGCGGATTCGAACCAGGATCATCATGATTTAGTGTCCATATCTCTATCTATCGGTCTATGTATTTTTTTTTCGGGCATAGGCCCACCACACATTCCCACCGCTGTAACTCCTGTAAGCCAGGATCAACAGCGGCGACCATTCACAACACTGGACAATGAAGTCCAGCGAGCCCGGGGGATGACTCTAATCAGTCTTGGAACCCGCAATGAATTAATCAAAGAAGATAGGAGGAGTAGGAAAACGAAATATCCGACTTCCCTCCATTGCAAACGGGAGACAGCAATAAGAAGGAAAAAACATCGGTCTACGTATTGTAGGTAAGGTATGTCGGGTAATATTTTCCCTGAAAGTGGAAACCTAGAATTGTGAGAGCATAGTAAGCATAGCATAACAATAATCACGCACACAAACACCCACCCATATTACAAGCATATCAATCAATCAATTATACTTTATTTTACACTAAAAACATAGTATACAGAGAGAAAAAAGACAAGAAATAAAGAAGGTACAATAATAGGCGGTCTTATTAAAAAGTGATTTCTTCCACATAACCTTAAGCAATGAGCAAGCTATGTATTATGCACCACATACTAGAACTGACACGACAAACAAACGTCATGCGCCACATGAGAGTACGACGAGACGAGCAAGGGCCGGGCGGTTGAAAAAGATAGCGATAGCTATTTACTAAGAAAGTGTGGCGATATCGCCACAGAGAATGGGATAGCGTTGTAACGTGCAGTGCTATTTCTAGTATATATAAGGTTTAACAAAATTTTAAGGAGATGATCAGACCATCAAACTGAACAACTTTCTATATGGGACCAATAGTGAAATCGCGAAAAAAAAATCTGCTGTCTCATACATTTAGGACGAGTAGGTTTGTATGGATTTCGATATTGTTCCCATAGAGAAAGTTGTTCAGTTTGATGGTCTGATCATCCCCTTAACATAGTTTCACCTAATTTTGTTAGACCTTATATAGTAGTTTCTAGTATAGTGCTAGTTTCTAGTATACGTTGTGAAATTGCAGTAATATTTAGCTAAGACTACTCTACATCTTCCTCTATTCCGATGTAGAGAATCTTCACAAAACAAGTTTTATAGTGCAACTATTTCGTTGACCCCTTATTTTTATGAATACGAAGATATTTCGGAAAGGATCCCGCTTTAATACAAGTGCTGGAACTCGTTCAATAGATAATTTTCCTTGGAATTTGGTTATTGTGTTTTTTATAATCGGTATGTTGGTAGATCTAAACTATTATAAAACTGTAACAAGAAGTTTGTCTGTACATTGAAGATATTAACAAAAAAAAGTTACGATATGGTTTTTAGGTATCCCTGATTCCATATCACCAATTTTTGGATTTTTTGTCTGTCTGTTTGTTTGTTTGTGTGTTTATTTGTTTGAACGAGCATCACGCAAAAACTGCTTAACCGATTTTGATGAAACTTTTTTTGTTTGATAGCTTATTATCTGACTTAAAATCTGGTATAGTCAATCTGGACAAAGTCGCGGGTTAACGCTCGTTTGTATATAAACCTACTTACATAGATTTGCGTCGACATAAATGCAATATATGCGTGTATTATTAACATTGTACAAAACAGAGTTAAACAAATTTTTTTTTTTTTTTTATTACGTATGGGTTTGCTCTTGACCTTGAATTTAATAGTTACATAAGCCATAACCCCTTCGGTGTTGTCAGATCCATTCTACAACCAACAAGTTTAGTTTCTTTTCGCAAGGCTTATTTCTAGCTTTCATATTAAGAATGCACCGAGCCTATTGTGCTGCCCCCAAATCGTGTTTTTTTATTTCTTAACAATTAAACAATATTTCCAAAAAACAAGAATGTCACATGTAGTCATTGCTGATTTTCAATTTATCGGGTCACTGTGGTTTTTTTTTATAATGTATGTATGTATCTTTAAAATTGCTAAAAGTGGCCACTTTTGGCGGTTTTAACTTTGACTATTTATTATAAGGACTAGCCTTGCGGTAGCATTTCCCCTCTGCCACGGTATAAGATCAATTAATCATGTTACATTTAATTTTATACCTTATCACTAAACGAGACAGCCTATAATTGCGAAACAATAATTTCGAACTTAGAACGTTTGGGGTTCACGCGAGACTACTTTTCATGATTTTTAACGTTCAAAATTAGAATCTAATGCTATGAGAATAAAATCCAAAGTTGCGGATTTCATGTTACCTCGCCCCCCGCAAAAAGTGGCAAAAATGTTTGTTAGTTAGAATTACAAGCGTAACTAGTCCCTATATAAGTAGTCAAATAGTTTTAACGATAATAGCTACAAGCATAAAACATAATAAATTGAAAACCAATCAAGACTACAATGTGACATTCTTGTTTTTTAGAAATGTTTAATTATTTCGAAATAAAAAAAATCCGATTGAGGGCAGCACAATCGGCTCGGTAGGCTCTTATAGTCGGGGAAATCTACGAATTTTTGTATGGAGTAGATTGCATTAATTGCACTTTTGGTGATAGTTTGAAATATTAGTAGATACATACCTAAAAAACATAAATTCTTAATAATCCCCGATTTTTTATTGTGTATTATGGAATAATTAAGACATTTACAAAACATTAAATTTAGGTATGAACAAAAAATTGAAAACCGGTGATTTTGCAAAGGACGGGTTCGTTCAATACGTTTTACTTATAACAATAATAATCCCCGGTTAATATCGTAAATTTGAGTAGATATTTAATATTTTGTAAGTATTCAAAAATTATAACCTCAAAACTTAATTATTTACTGTTTGTTTGTACACAATAAATTTTTATGGGATTAATTAACTGTCTCTTTTGCTAGTATACTGGAAGAAATATCTTTAGAAATAATCTTGCCCTTTGTACATTTATATAGATTTTAAGGTATTTCTCAGGGTCCTCAGCCTATATAACCACCATATCTCATTAAAAGTATTATAAACTAACAGTAATTAATATTCAAACACAGTTTACTAAAGTGTGTTTAATGCAATCTCAAACCGTATTTTTCCTAGACTATTAAGGTTACAGAGTCGAATGAGGTAACGGGTAACTAACCTTTTACCACATTATAATGTAAACCCACAATAACAAGTTATCTAGTTTTTATCATTTGTGCTGTACACATTTTGTCTGCCTCACACTTCAGAACTGTCTCTGTTGCGGGTTTGCTGGAAGAGATCTCTTTAGAGATAAGCTCGCCCTTTGTACATGTCTACTTTAATTGTTTTTTCTGTATTGTTATGTGTACAATAAAGTGTTAAATAAATAATAAATAAATAAATAAACAATAATAAGAAAATATAAGGTTGCAGTATATACAAGGAGTAAAAAACAACCTAGGAATATTTAAAGGAATGATTTAGACCAACAAACTGAAAAATTTCATTATGGAGACAAAGTCGAAAATTAAATCGGCTGGTCCGTACATTTGAGTCGATTAGGAGTAGGTACCAACCTACAGAATGCAATTTTTTTTTGAGACAGCGATATATATTTTTTTCTATGTTCGCTCCAAAGTGAAAGTTGTTCATTTTGATGGTCTAAGGCCGGATTCAACCAAACTTTGATTAGATGAGTAACTATACAAGGAACAATTTAACTCATAGCGTTTACTCCCAAATAACTAGCATTTGTCTTCGACCACACTAAACCCATACTAAATGAACGAATGTATGATCCACCTAAAGAAAGAGGTCGTTGTATCCGTACTTATTGCATTGTCAGGTTATACGGTTTTAATTTGTTAGGTTTCTTTTTTCTTTAATTTTTTTAATTATGCGACATTGACATTTCATTAGTCTCGGTATAAGCTTTACACCGTCAAAATTGGCAGTGTAAAATTTACTCCCATCTTATTCATAGATTAGGAGTAACCGGCGATTTAGTCTAAGAATAAAATTTACTCGCGTTTGGTCGAATCGGGCAAGCATGTCACATCATTTCTCTGTTGTCTAATCGAAACCACCCCTTTACATAGTACTTTGGTGTTTTGTTGCACCTTGTACAAACCACAAAACCACACAAGACAGTTTACCAGTGTTGCCAGAAGGTTACTTTTGTAACCTTTTAGGTGATTTTTAGCTCTGCCAGGTTACTTTTAGGTTACACGATTCAAAAGGTTACTTTTTGGTGATTTTTCGAAATTATTATTTTTCCATGAAACGGAACTCTTTTTCATATATTTTGCAATGGTATAAAACCCAAAACGTTCGTAACGTAGCAAGTGCAACTCCTAAAAACACGTTTTCTCTCTCGAATTATCGTATTATACCAAATGACTAAATTAAGCGTCTCACTTCCTCGCTCGATCAATCGATGAAAATCGGTTGAAAAATGCAACTTAAAATGGAAAACGCTTCTGTAAGAAAATACAACCAACATCTTTCTATCAACTTTTAATACCTTATTACTGGAAAAAAATATGAAAGGTTACTTTTCACTCCAAAAGGTTACTTTTTTGTCTATTTCCGGTTACTTTTGACAAGATCTGGCTAGCAACACTGCAGTTTACGTACTTTAAACATAATTAATTTATTTTAAACAAATCCAAGTAGAACCATATAAACCCTCTAGTTAATCACACTTTCCCACGTCGTCTGGCGCAAATTAATCTACATAATAAACGTATTAAACGGAGTAATATAAAGTTTTTCGTTAAGTAGAGGACGCCCGTGGGATTGTTTTATACCCACAATAATCGTAACTGATAATAAAACTAAATTACTTCGCTACTTGCGCAAATGAAGGATGGAATTGGATGAATCCGAGAATAGTTTTGTATTTCACTCGAATTATTATTATTATTGTGGACCTTAATTATGTGGGTTAGGGTTCGAATCCGCTTACACGATAAATGATGATTCAAAATCATGAAGGAATGATGCATGATCTTAATCTCCATAAAAAAAAAATAAAAAAAAAACCTTTTATTTCAGACAATCTTATGTATAGTCCACACAAAAAATGTTAGAAAAAAAAATGTGAGGACTTATAAACTACAGAACTACAGAAACTTTGACATTTTCTACTGCTGATTTAAATTTGGGTATTTCAACCGGAGATGAAAAATTATAAGAAAATTTCTTTAAAACCATATTGGAAGGAAAGATGGAGGGGAAGAGAGGCAAAGGAATACCTAGGTAGAGTTATCTAGCTCAAGTGAACGAAAAGGTTGATGTCGTGTCGTATCAAGCACTCAAGACACTAGCGGAAAAGAGACAGGATTGGCGAATACTCCACCGACAAGAGCGTAGCTCTTAAATACGATGATGATGATGATGCTCTCAAGTGGTGACAGACAGAAAACATCGTGAGTGCCTGGCCTGCATAGGCTGAAGAAAAAATTCAATGTATAAAGACTACCAATCCACGTTGGAAAAGCTAGGTGCCCATCACATTAGGGGTGCCATAGTAAAATCTAAGTTAACGTTTGTGTGTATACGTCTGGTCAAGACCTTTATTTCTGTATCGTCACCTACTCTTGTTGTTACCTGAATTTATGCACAATAAAGAATAAAGAATAGGCCTGTGCCCTGCATTGGGACAAGTGGAAAATTCCACAAATCAAAAATGTCAATCTTGTGTTTAAATCGTAATATATTCGATATAGGCTACAGATATAAATATCTAGTGTTTTTACTTGAGGAAAAATTTTGAACAGTGCCTCTCCTCCACAAAAACTCTTCCAAAATGTAGTTATTCGATAGTCACCTTGTAACGAAACCGCACGAAGAAGTAACAACAAATTCTACAATTTAAGAGAGTAAGAACAAACGCATTCTCAGCACAATCCAACCAATAGTAGTAGTTTGGTTCAAAATCGAATGCACTTTCGACACTCAAAACCATTTCTACTTACTAACTTTTCAAATAAAACTGAAAAGAGTCCGTCCATTCGCAAAACTTATAATCGGTATTCTCGACAAACTTTGAAGTAAAATGTAAAAATTCTCTCCACCCTTGTCAGGAGGGTTATGTATTTTGTTACTTTCTTGTTTTTGGGGTCGTTGACTTTTACAGTTTTCGGAAATTATATCGGTTTATTACTATTGTTGAATGGGCTCTTGCAGGCAAGGCTTATTATATAACACTGTGTCTATTGCTTGGTCTATTGTGTTCCCCAAGATCACTCATGTTTTACATACCTCCCAACTTATGACATTTTCTCTTTAGGCTGCGTTTCCACCAGAGATGTGCGAGGTAGCGAGGCGGTGAGCGAGGAAAAAATCGTCCAATGAGAGTGCTTCAATTTCCCAATGACGTGATCGAGCGAGCGCGCTATTGGCGGATTGTTTCCTCGCTCACCGCCTCGCTACCTCGCACATCTCTGGTGGAAAAGCACCATTATTCTTGGGCAGGTTTTCTTACAATGTTTTCCTTCACCGTTAAATACAACTGTACATACCAGGAATGCCAGGATTTGAAACGCTGCCTCGTTAAGTTGCCTCTTCCGTATGGGCTATATAACTGCTCTCATTAAATCGGTTATATGACTGAAGAAAAGCATGCTGAATGTACACTACTGTAGCGGTAGGGTAGGAGACACACACAAAGGCGCCTGAGACATCGAGTCGCGTAAGATGAGCCCACTCAATCAAGATTATGTGAATTAGGATTTTTTGTCCTTCTTGACACAGTGCACCTAGTCTAATTCCGTCACATTGCGGTTAGATTAAAGGAGATGGTATCGATTTGGGTTATAGAGTGTCCAATTACGGCAAACCATATTAAAAATACGTCGAATTACTAAAACAGACTAAAACTAACAACGATATTTGTAAGCAATTTACACTTAGCTTAGCATATTGAAGGATTTAGGAGTTCATTACATATCCAGTTTTGATGAACAAAAAAATACTCATGATCATCACCTGATCGTGGACTATGATAGTCCATCGCTAAACATATGCTTTTCCCAAGGCGCGCCACAAAACTCTATCCTCGGCCTTCCTCATCCAGTCGCTCCCCGCTACCTTTTTAGGTCGTCATTCCTGCGGGCCACAGGACATCCCACAATACGCTACCCTACCCGTGGTCTTCACTCTAGAACTCTGACTCCCTCTGGTTCTGACTCTGGTTGTCAGTTTTTCAGCGGATATGACCACGGTCACTTAAGCTTACTAGTTTTCTGAGCTATGTCAACCAATTTAGTTCTCTCAAAAAAACACTGCACTTGTTTATTTGAACCTTCGACCACAAATTTCAAAATCTCCTTCAAAAACATAATAGTACGGGTATTATTTTTTGCAGTAGAAAAGGAAGCAACTGAACTATTCTCTAATATTTCCAACTCAAGCCCAGAATTAAAACGTAATATTTTAAACTACAAATACAAATTGCTTCAGCGGATTTCGTAAGCTATTTTTACGTATATATATTTCTCTTCTGAACCTATTAAAATTTGCATACCGTTGCATGTTTCAGTTCTGCATAACTTACAATACGGGTTAAATTCATTCAAATACTATTCGTAGGTACGTATTACGAAATTGGATTCGATTTCAAACTACGTAATTTTCACGGAACACAAAATTTGGGGCCGTTGCTTTGAATTGTTAATAATGAAATTTTGATAGCATTTGATATTTGATTTTTAATATGTGCAGTACTTACTTCCAGTTGATTTATTTGACGCTTAATATTTCGATTGCTGTAATTTTACTGTTTTAATAAATTTTTGTTATGTTTTGGTAAATATACCTACGAACAGATATAAAATAAAATTAATTTATTTGCTTGGATAGGTGAGTCTGACTGACCACTGAGTCATATTTGTCCGTGTGACACCACACGGACGAATATGACTAAGAATAGCACCATCCCATTTCCTACCGTGGGTGTCGTAAAAGGCGACTAAGGGATCTACTGAAGGATGGGCAGCAGCATCCTCTGAGTACACACATTGATTCGATGCGATCGCCAACCCGCCTGCCAAGCGTGGCGATTATGGCAAATCCCCCAATTTTGGGGGAGGCTTATGTCCAGCAGTGGACGTTTAATGGCTGATATGATGATGATGATGAGTCATATTGCATGTCCGTGTGGTGTCGGCTACGAACAGCACCACCAGATTTCCTCCCGTGGGTGTCGTAAAAGGCGACTAAGAGATCTACCGGAGGATGGGCAGCAGCATCCTCTAACTACACATATTCTATCCAACTGCGATCGCCAACCCGCCTGCCAAGCGTGGCGATTATGGCAAACCCCCCCATTTTGGGGGAGGCTTATGTCCAGCAGTGGACGTCTATCAGCTGATATGATGATGAGTCATATACCTCGTCAGCGTAATGTAGCAGCAGTGCAACCGACATAATGGACACCTTTGGACGGGATATTTTGACGATGAATGGGCAGATGTTTTTATTGTTATATTTACTGTAAGATCGAATGTAAATCGACTCCTGAACTTCATCAATATTTTTTTGGAGTCAGTGTTCTAACTCGAACTTGTAGCAATAATTTTGCTAACTAAAACTATGTTTATGTTTGTACTCATATTCGTAAATAAATGTACTCGTTTACGGACTGAATGAATGACTGACAACTCACAGTCCAAACCGATGAAGATTTTAATAGGTAAGTCATAGAGTCACGTTGCAGGTCGTCTCGCGTGGATTTCACGTGTCGCGTTTTTGCCTGCCATCATTCTCTTCTTGTTCTTGACCAAAAACAATCCCTGAGATTGGGATAGATTCTCCCATTAACACTTGACACTGGCGGAAATGCAGTGCTAATGCACAAGCAAGAGTCCATTAATTATATATATAAAAAAAAGGTAAGTCATATGATAAATCATAATTCTACACAGGAGTGTAGGGTGCACTAATATAAGATTTTTCGAAATTCAACCCCTATAAAAGTGCAGGTTTTTGTAAAAAAAAAAAGGGGATCTTGAAGTTCTTCGAAAGGTTATGGAGACGTCCCGAAAAATGTTTCCAGCGAACCCGTGTAGTTATGATGACTAAATGAGGAAATTATGAAGTTAATTTCAAATAGTGGTTCCATTATAAAGATATGATTATAAACATTCTTATAAATACTACCTAATATTTTAACACATTATTGTATTAAATATACTTTGCATTTATTATGATGACATTGAAAAAGTCGGATGTCGCGTCGGATTTTGTGTTGTTCAAATAAATTTGAAAAACATAAGTAAATGCCTCAAATTACTAATTATTTATTTCCTTTATTACACAAAAATAGTTTTCACATTTTCTTTACATCCTTAAACCTAACAGATAAAAGATAAAAGTATACACTAACTATATTCAGTAACTGATGTTAACAATGCGGCCATCAATTGAAGAGTGCTCTAATTCCAGATCCCCAGTTAAAATGAATCCTTTTCATTTGACTTTAACTTTTACTCTGATTGACTTAGAAACGAAGTTTAACAAATTAGCTTCCCTTTCTCTTCGAACTGAATGGTGTTTTAAAATGGCTTCTATTCTTCTATTACATTTACTAGGTTCATTTAGTACTTAATTTTTTTTAAATCATAGCAGGGTTTTTTTAGGGAAAAAAAATCAGCTACCCATACATTTGGATCGAGTAGGTTTGGAGTTTTGTATGGAACAGCTGAGTATTAAGCGATTGCGACGTTCGTCCTATTTCTTTTTTTAATTATGGTATAAGCGTAGGCATAAATTTAATTATACAGGGTGAAATTGATATCATCAGGATCCTTTTAAACTACTTCTCAAGCAGACATACCTCGGATGCCATCAATTCAAACCGCAGCGACACTGCAAGTTAAACAAACATCTACACAGAATGGGGCTCGTAGATTCACCCACTTACAGATTCTGCTGTAAAGCAGAGGAAACGCCCATACACCTCCTCTGCGAATGCGAAGTGCTCATTCACAGCAGGAGTCGCCATCTAGGTGGATACGTAGTAACACCTACTGACATTAGGACCTTTAGGTCTAGGGTGACAGCAACAATAAATCTATTCAGGTCGCAGTAGCTATTGGTTCATTGGCCAAGCCCTTACAACCAAATAATAATAAAATCCTTTTAAACTAAGAGTCTAGCCATCAAACTGATCCCCTTTTACTATGTGAGCAAAGCGATCAGAGCAAAAAGAAAATTAGCTTTTGCATACATTTGAGTCGAGTAGGCATTGCAGTTTAGTATAGAAAAGCTGTTTTATTTTTTGCTCCAATAAGTTTGCTCCCATAGTATAAGATGTTCAGTTTGATGGGTAGAATCTTAGTTTAAAATGATGCTAATGATATCGATTTCACCCTGTATAATTAGAGCAGTAATATAATTTATTGGTAGATTAACTATTCAAGTAAGAATATAATATCTGACTAGTATTCAAGGAGTGGTCAAGTGAAGTTAGTATTCAGTTCTCGTGCAAGTTCACAGGCAGCTCACGTGTGAAATCTTACGCTATTCAATCTCGTGGGAATTAGGGGGGGGCATGTTTTACGTGAACTATTTATTAAGGGCAGGCCAGGGAGGCGGCGGGGCGCGGAGGGAGGCAGCCGCAATGCGTACTATCTTAAATATTAGTACTACTATGAAACAAGTTCCGTTTCACCTATGCCATAAAATATTAACTGCCTCCATGGTCGAATGTTCTTAGCATTAGGCTCTCAACACGGAGGTCGTGGGTTCGATTCCCACGGGGGATACCTAGTGATATGTCACTTTGTGTGTTTTTCCCCAGTTGGTTGATTGTTGGAAAAGAAAGATGATGCCTCGGATGGAACGTTAAGCCGTTGGTCCCGGCTACTGATGGTAGTAGTCGTTACATAAAAACCACGTCAAAGAGGCGGTCTGAAAAAAACTCTAATATTTATATAAGAAGAAGAATAATTTGTTTGGCTATTTATTGAAGCATGCATTGTAGTTACGTATCATTTGTTTTAAACTTAAGTCTGTTTAAAATATTAAATGTAAGTTATCGTGAACCCTTATACTTATCGACGTTATATTAAATTGTCAATGAGTTTTTCTAACTTATGTACCTATGTAATACCAGACCTGTCTCACTCCACAGCTCAGGTACATTTGACAGCCGGCCCCATCGTGGGGTCAAAGGCAATAGGTTGCCATCTTGCCATTCACCCCTCTGTGGTCAACAAAAAGATAAAAATATGGTAAAGCTTGGCCAAAAAGGCCATAATCCTCCATAATCTTTAACTACCGTTTAAACTTTTTAGTCAAATCTCATTAGACTTGCCGCCTTTTTGTGAGTAGTCAATGCGAGACTTGAAAACCCTAGCGATGTCACGCTGCCAGCACGTGAAAGAATGAAAGAGGGAGACTTTGTAAAGGAAGCTTCCATCCCTAATGATTTCAACGATGAATGATTTGAATCATTTTCGTTTGCACGCGCGCTGTTGTGACAGTTGATAGGTTATTTGCGAGTTGTACGATAGGACGGGCGCGAATAACTTTACACCTTATTGTTGTGAAGAGAGAGTCGTTATTTATTTAAATCTGTTTTCGAAGCGATCCTTCTGTACGAGTAGTACTAGTATTTATTATGTGGTAATACCAACTGCTCTCAAACGGTGAAAGAATACGTCGTGAGGATATCCTCAACGTGTATGCAGATTTCTGTTATTAAATTATGGGTAATAAAATTCCCCAATCTCCAACTTCCTAGCCCCACCCAAACGCCGTATTACATAAGAAGGCTTTTGTTACTGATACATTGTAATTAATTACAACTCTTCCGAGTGCTGTATGTACGTCACGATCACAATATAGTATATTGTTGTAATATATTTATTTAATAATAGTTATCTTTTACCTTCCTTTCATTTGGATGAAGGAAGAAGATGGATTTGTGTGATATAGTGGGGAGATCTGAATGGTACCAGGAATGTAGTTCATGCATACTTAAAAGATTACCCTTATTTCTTTAAGGGTTAGTCTGAAATGTGAACTAAATTATATTGAGTGCTACCTTCACATGCTCGCGCGAGCTTAGTCAAGCCCGCTGTACCTACATCTTCTACAGTGTGAAATTGATATCATTACCATCATTATAAACTAAGAGTCTACCCATCAAACTGAACAACTTTTACTACGGGAGCAAATAAAAAATCTGCTGTTCCATACTAAACTGAATTGTCGTCGCGCGAGTTTGCGACACAAATGTTTGCAATAGTTGATTTTTTTGCTCCCATCGGTTTGCTGCCATAATAAGGGCCTGTTTCACCACTTCTGAGTAAGTTCTTGTTAGCTTATCTGACCGATATTTTGACATACCTTTCATACAAAATATGACAAAATATCTGTCGGATAAGCTAACAAAAACTTACTCAGAAGTGGTGAAACCAGCCCTAAAAGTTGTTCAGTTCGATGGGTAGACTCTTAGTTTAAAAGGATGCTAATGATATAAATTTCACCCTGTGTACTTATAAAAGAGTTCCGTGACTGACTGACAGACAACGAAAAGCCTAAATTTTTGAAGATATCTTCTACAGAGTATGTTGTAGGGGTGCAGAACGAAAGGATTTTTCGGAAATCGACCCCTAAAGGGGTAATCCAAGCGGTTCAAAAGCTCGTCGAGTGTAAAATAATTTTTACTTTACAGAAAAGTCTTCGACTATTTATTATAAGGACTAGTAGTAGCCTTGCGGTAGCATTTCCCCTCTGCCACGGTATAAGATTAATTGATCATGTGCATTTACATTAAATTTTGTACCTTATTACTAAACGAGAGAGCCTATAATAGCGAAACAATAATTTCGAACTTAGAACGTTCGGGGTTCACACGAGTCTTCTTTTCATGATTTTTAACGTTCAAAATTAGAATCTAAAGTTATGGGGAATAAAATCAATAAATGCGGATTTCGTGTTACCTCGCCCCCCGCAAAAAGTGGCAGAAATGTTTGTTCGTAGAATTACACGCGTAACTAATTCCTATATAAGTAGTCAAAGAGAAATGTCGATGCACAGCAGGCTCGTGTAGCGTAAGTACAAGCGAGCGTGTGGTGTAAGCGTAATATTAAAAAAAACTTTACGTCCTTATTCAAAATAAAAAAAAGTTTTTTGTTTTGAATTATTATATATTAATACAATTTTATGTAAAATTTTTGTTTATTTCAAACAGGCACTTCACTCTCGCGAGAACTTTCAAGGAAAATTACTACGGCTAATGACGCCACGGGAACAATGAAGGGGGCATCCACACTCTCGTTCTGGGCTGTTTTCGGCGAGAATGTAGTGCCTGCATCACGATTTCAATTGGAAAAATTATTATTTCGACTCATAATATTAGGCAGATTTTCTCGCGATGCTTTTCTTCACCATGTCGAAACCAGTTAGTATTACATACATAAGCAAAAAAATAAATAGAATCATTAGCATTAAAAGCTAGTTTCTCCTTGTTGTACATGGTTATTATATCCCTTCGTATGTGGGTATTCCAGACACAATAGAATATCTATTATCTTTGGGACGGATCCGTAACATACACAGACCAAAGGATATAGACTTATATCCAACAAGTAAAACAGCCATAGGCATTGAATTTAAGATCACTTACTAAGAATTAATTTTGTTAAACAAACCTCAACATACAAAGAACACTTTAACCTTAAACTTAAAGTCAAATTCATTAGACCTACAAAAGACTAGGTTCAATTTAGAGGATACCTTTATCTCTGACTTTAAAAGTTTCTTACTTAGCGGTGAGGTGGCCGGGACATTTATTAGAGGTTAATTTCACAGTTACCGAAGAAAGAGAATCAGAAAATGATTAAACGCAAGATCATCATCATCAGACCGTGGAGGTACACATGGTGTAAGTGACAGCCTAGAAAATACTGAAACTTAGACCACCAAACTGAACAACTTTCACTATGGCGCCTACCTCAGGAAACGCGAAATAAAATCAGCTGGCCCATACAAAACTGTTGTACCTACCCGACTCAAATGAATGGGAGAGCTGATTTTTTTCGCGTCTCCTGAAGTAGGCTCCATAGTGAAAGTTTTTCAGTTTGATAGTCTGAGTTCACCGTTTCAGTATTTGCTATGCTGTCTCTTACACCCTGTATAATTCCCGCAATGTTACTAAACATTAGAGCCCAAACCATAGAGATCTAGAGAGATGCCAACCAACGCGCTGAGTACGAAACATAGTGTCGCATCACCACCAGTACCACGCGATAGAAAGTATTTTGTTAGCTTGAATGTGCTCATTATCCATTGCGGTATCAGAACTCAACGTTCGAATAATCTTTACTACTACGCAAGCATTGTAAACTTTTTACACATAATATCTCGACTGGCTTTCAGCCTCATAATACATTGAATCATTACTGTCGCGAGCAATGTGTTCCGTTTTTGCGCATATTGCTGCCTCACTGGCCCCGCCCCCTTTTCACATCTCCCTTTAGTTTTTGTGATCTGTGGCCCAAACTCATTATTTGACAACCCGGTTGGTGTCGCCAGACTGCCAAACCAGGGTCCTGGGTTTGAATCCCAGATGTTACATGTTCGTGCCGTTGTTGTATGCTTTAGTAAAAAGCCTATAGTGCTTACATGGGATCATTACACGCCTGTGAGCGTTATTTATTTATTTTTATTTCTAGATCTTCAAAGCTATTGAAAACTGGCCACGGCATTACGCCATTTTATGGTGGTTATGGCGGCTCAAGATTGTGGCTCAAGTTTGTGTGTCAAGAACTTTTGATATTTAATTTAACTCGATATTAGCAAAATCATTAACACAACGACGATGGAGCTACAATTTTAATAGTATAAATACAGGTGCTAACTTAATAATGCTGACGGAAAAAATTCAGCTGTCCCATAATGGTTGTCTGGAAGAAATCGCTTCTTAGCGATAAGACCGCCTTATTTTGTGCCTCTTGTATTTTATTTCTGTATTTTACTGTTTATGTTTTGGTGTAAAATAAAGAAGTATATTTGATTGATTGATTGAATGGTTCCAGCTGGATTGCAGTATTCTATGAAACAGCTGATGGTTTTTTCGCGATTTTGATGGTGGTCCCATATAGAAAGTTGTTCTGATCATTATTCCCTTAACAAACCGTCACCATATTTAGAAGGACCCTATACAGGGTGTTAGGGTAAACAGTTGCATAAGTCAGCGAGGAATGCGCTAAGTCGTAGATTTTTTAGCGTGTGAATTGGCTTTATAAGTGTTTATTGTTACGTTTAATGATGTTGCTTTGTAATTAGTTTTATTGCGAGGAAGACTGCTTCTTATTCAGTCGATTGTTGTAACTTGAATACGTTCGTTATCTTTTTGTTATCCACTTTGTATTTTTAGTGTTAGCTCTGCTTTGTTTTTTTTTTTTAAATTATGTTTCTATCAGCGGAGACCTATAATTGGCTTTCTGTTAGACATCCATATTTTGTATTGTGTCACCAGCTGTTGGTCTTCCCAAGAAAATAAAATAAAATAAAAATAAAAATAAAATAACTTTAAAGAGTGATTGTACCCATGGTAGTGAACAACTTTCCCTAAGAAACATATAGGAAATTCGTAAAAAAAATTAAATTACATACCAAATGCAATTAGATGATCGAAACTTTGTATAAAAAGTCGAAAAAAAGTGCTAATTTCCTACAGATTTCATAGAAAAAGTTGTTCATTACTATGAGGTATAATAATCATTCCATAGTGTAATTGCAACTGTTCGAAATGATTTACCCTAACACTATGTAGAGATGTCATTTGTAACTTTCTCAAACTAATAAATAGGCCTAAATACAAAGCATGTCTCAAATAAGCTCAACCAAATATGTAGGTTGACGTAATGCAAATGAGATAAGCTATCGGTTAATAAATTAAACTGTACCATTGCACGGGAAGTCTGATAAGCGTGTAGTTTGGCGTTAGTTTCGGTTACGTTACGTCATGTGCACGTGCATTGTGCTCATTGACATACAAAATAATGGACTCCAGATCTAGTACAAAATTCTCGAATAAAGTATCCGAGACTCGCTCGCTCAACGGATCAGCATAGCCATTCAGTGAGGAAATGCGGCCAGCGTTCTGGGTACCCACCTTCCCACAAGAACCAAACCTACACTACATCCTAGATTAGTTTAGTTTTAAGTCAGTTCATTTATAATTTTATTTTTATGGATCTTTCGAGACTAACCTAATCAATTTCAAATATTATTGATTTTAAACATGTTACAGCCATGTTGTGCTATTTCGAATCAAATTAAAGATTGAAAAATTTGTCTCGGGCGGGACTAACCTAATCAAACCTATGTACAGTAGTACAGTACAGTCCTTTTATAGTAATATAAAAACCAATTGAAAATATTGAAAATGCCAAAATTCTTTTTCATTCATCATAAAAGGTCCTTCTTAATATGCTGATACTTTTTTAAGGGGATGATCAGACCATCAAACTGAACAACTTACTCTATGGGACCAACACCGGAATCACGAAAAAAAAATTAGCTGTCCCATACATTTGGCTCGAGTAGGTTTGCAGTTTTGGATGGAAGAGCTGGTGTTTTTTCAGGATTTCGATGCTGGTGCCATAGAGTTGTTCGTTGAAAGTTTGATGGTCTGATCATCCCATTAAAAAAGTGTCAGCATATTAAGAAGGACCCTGTATTTTTTTAGACTTTATCGTTTTGTTATACCTTATATGTATAGTTCCCACTGAAGGAAACGGACTCCTCTCACGAATAAAGTGTCAGGGGAAACGAGCTATGCTCCACTCATTTCGGATTATATATGTGTAGCTAGAGATATGATCAAAGTAAAAATCTCATGAGACAACAGAAACAGCAATATAATAAAAGTACTTGTAAAAAAGAGACGGAAACGGGAAGAAATTCAAGGGAAAATAATATTTTCCCTTTTCCGAACAAATAAAATTTCGTTCTTCAAAATAATAAGACGGGTATTTTTGCTTTACAAAGAAATATTTTGTTCGTTTTTTATTAAATCCTTGTGTTTTTCGATCGCAATATACAATATGGAATTCTATCATTAATTTTATTGGAATTTTTACGAGAATTTCGATGTTTTGTTATTAGTTGTAATTATGAAAAAAACTAACTTGAATACGTTACCTATACGTTTGTTAGTAAGTTTGTGCTAAGGTGGAGTCTTGTAATTGTAACTATGGAGCAAAGGAGATACGTACCAGATAGTTGCAATTACAAGACTCCACCTTACTAACAAAATATGGGCAATTCTAGTCTGAAATAAAACATTTTTTTTTTTTTAAGTACCTACACATTTTTTTCACGATTTCAATGTTATTCCTACAGTGAAAGTTGTTCATTTTTTTTATGTTTTGAAACAGTTCTTCTTAATATGCTGAAAGTTTCATAAGGGTATGATCAGACCATCAAACTGAACAACTTTCTATATGGGACCAACATCCAAATCGCTAAAAAACTGCGGTTTTATTTAAAACTGCAAACTTACTCGACCCTATTGTATAGATAAGATAAGATAAGATAAGATAAAATAAGATAAGATAAGATAAGATAAGATAAGATAAGATAAGATAAGATAAGATAAGATAAGATAAGATAAGATAAGATAAGATAAGATACGATAAATATTCTTTATTTGCACACCAAAATAAACAAAAAAACAACAACAATATGAACAAGAAGGGTAAAAAAGGCGGCCTTATCACTAAAAGTGATTTCTTCCAGGCAACCAGTATAGGACAGCTGTTTTAAATATGTAGTTTGGTGGTCTGATCACCCTATTAAAAAACCGTTCGCTTAATATTAAGCTGGACCCTATATATCAAGTTTAGACAGTTACAATAACATTACTATACTTCATTCCAAATAAGGACGATAAGATTTTCCGATTCCTATTTTTTTGTTTTTTGTTTTATGTTTGATAGGTAAACATTTGACCCCAATCTTGAGGCCGAAGATGTAGCATGCTTACCTTATTTAGCTTTCTGGCCAATTCCGATTACAAAATATAATTTATTTGTCAGTTAGATATACTATCTGACATATCTTGGACGTTACTAAAGCTGTTCTAAGAATAAGTGAGAGGAAGTGTTTAACATTTCTGTTTCTGTAATGCTAAATAGCCTTAAAATTTCGTTGCTATTTAGAATGGAGTATAGGTTGATTGCACTATATTATGATACTGAACACCTTCCCCAAGAAACATAAATAAGAAACCAGTAAAAAAAAATTTTACTAAAGCAGCTGATCAAACATTTGTATGAAAAGTTGATTTTTTTTTGCGAAATTTCCATTTTACGTTGGTTGATCAGTAGGTTAGGTATCATGAGGGGACCACCTTTTAAAGGGGTTCCACAACTACAAAAACATGCGTTAATTAAGGGCGATGCATGAAGATAAAAATAAGTTACACGTTTACAAAGAAACGTAGAATAAACTATGGAATCCAAAAGTATTCCACCAAAAATCATATCTGATTCCGTGAATTCTGCAGCAGCTCTTGCAAGTCTCAAAAATCCCCGTAAAGTTATCCACAAAACCGCTGATCTAAAAATCCGATTCGGCAAGTATTTCACACCTCTACTATCGGCCGATATCGCGGGAACCGAAAAGCGCGGGATCCCAACCAGTGCCGGATTAGGCTAGCAAGGGGCCTGTAGCAAATGCAATAAGAGTGCAAAAATAAAACCAGTCAAGTGCGTGTTGGGCTACTCGCGCACCGAGGGTTCCGTACCACCCAACAAAATAATAACTTATGAGGTGGAGTCTTGGAATTGCAACTATGGAGCAATTGCAGTTATAAGAACCATGATTCAGTTCTTCTCTCAATAGACTTATGTCTAGTCATCTAGAAGGCAGGTGTTAGTATAAAGAGAAGGACTGAATTGTGATTCTTATAAGTGCAATTGCTCCATAGTCGCAATTACCAGATAGTTGCAATTACAAGACTCCACCTTAAAGAAAAAATCTCCTAGACCTTTAGCACGAGACCGACTCATACTTGGCCGGTTTTTATTATTTGCTGTTATACTATAGAGTTTGTTCTATAATTATACCAAGCTTGATGCTTGTATGTATCACCGTTTTTACGCTAGAGCGCGAAGAAAAAACGTTGATAAAAACTAGTTTCTTGTATAAGGACTCTCCAGAATTTTTTAAACATTTTTATTATTTATTAACAAATAAAATAATAAATAATTAATAAATATCTTGGACATGGTCACATAGATTATCTAGTCAAATTTAACGTACCTGGACTTGTATTATGATGACTAGACATCGATATTGAATACATATATAGATACAAACATATAAATATTTGTCCAATACTGTGCTACCGGGCCGTTAATCCAAATTCTGGTATGTGGTAGTATAGATAAAGAGATAACACTAGTCAAATCAATTTATCTATAAGCAAATCATATTCTATTTTCATTAAAATCCCATCGTGTGCCTTAACTAATTCACGCTACAGTCTTTCCATTAGGACCTAATACGATAAGACCTCCTGTTTTTGTACCTATTGTATTTCCTGTTTGTTTGCTTTCTTCTCTGTATTCTATAATTTTTTGGTGTAAAATAAAGTATAACTGATTGATTGATTGACCATTATGATTAGGAGTTATACTATCTCTTTCTAACTGACAGTTTTCTCTAACTAACTGACAGCCCGGTAGCACAGTCTGTAGTGAACCTGCCAGCTGTGCCGAGGGTCGCGGGGTTCGAATCCCGTAAGGGACAAATATTTATATGATGAATATGAATATTTGTACCCGAGTCATGGATGTTTGTATCTATATATGTATACTATATCGTTGTCTAGTCATCATAAATCAAGTCCAGGTACTTTAAAATGAGACTAGATAATTTGTGTGACAATGTCCAAGATATTTAGTTTTTTATACGCTCATGCGCAAGGCCCCCAATATGCGGGGCCCGTAGCATTTGCAAACACTTTCTACGTAGCTAGTCCGGCACTGGATGCCGTAAGGTAACACAATATTCCCGGTAAAACCGTGCGAATCCCGCGGGACCGTGCTTCCATTGAACCTGAGTTACTGGAATTTCTCTCAGTTCCACCCAATTTATTTTTTTTAAGATTTCATGTTCGTTTTCCTCTTTGGATTTTCTTTAGATTTTAGGGTAGTGCCCTGGGGGTTGGGAATGTTAATTATTTATTCAGTTCGACATCTTATTTACATTTTTAAACGTGGTTGTTTAGTAATAAGTTAGTAATATAAACATTTTGTAGGTTACGAGATTCACAGCGGAAATATTATGTTACGAATCATTAGCCTTATGAACGTAATGGCCACATGAATAAATATTTCTTATTCATTTTATAACGAACCAAAGTCATGTAGTGACTTGCCCTAATATGTGTAAGAATCTCGCGACGATAAATCGACAAAACGAGACAATCTTTGGCACCCGAAAAGTTTTGTCACCCGTAAAATAATAAAAACAGAGGAATGTAGGGGGTGGCATGCTAGGCTTAAAGTAAATATTTGTATGATGATTATGAATATTTGTACCCAAGAATTATTTTTTTAACTCTAGGATACAGGGTGTTAGGGTAAACAGTTGCATTACTTTAAGGGCTGATTGTAACCATGATACTGAACAACTTTTCCCAAGAAACTTATAAGAAATTCGTAAAAAAAAATTTCGACTTTCCGTAAGTACAAAAGTTCGATCAGCTGATTGCATTTAGTATGGAATGTCCAAATTTTTTTAACTAATTCCCTATGTTTCTTAGATATACAACGTGTTAATGAATTAACACAAAACCTCATACACCCCAACTTTTTTATAACAAAATAATTAGATTGAAACAATAATTTCATTATTTTGATAGTTAAAATTTAAAGTTACTCGCATTTTTAGTTTCGAGGGAAAAATGATTTGTTATCATTTCAGCAATGAATGGAAGCGCTAACGTACTCATGGATACATTTTAAGAAGCTTGTTTTGGTAGTAAGTAGGGTGAGAGTACCCGTGCGGTGAGTTGACATCGGATTCAGTAAATTTTAAATTTTACGAACATATTATTTAATATTTTGAAAAAAAATACCTATGTTGAAACTATGATAATTCGATTCTGCTCTCGATTCTAAACACATTACTTTCTAGTTTTGCGTTAATTCATTAACACGTTGTATACTTTTTACCCGATAAATAATATAGTAGGTTAAGTTAATATTAATTGAATTTACTACTTATAGTAAACTATTGTGAAACATAACATAATTGTAATAAGATGTTAGGTATTTAATTAGAGAAAGTTGTTCAGTATAATTGGTACAATCACCTCTTAAAGTATTGCAACTGTTTACCCTAACACCATGTATATTTATTTCCATAAGCACATGCATTTACAGAGCGAGTAGAATTGTATATACATTTATATTATGTATTCTATATATCGTTGTCTAGTTATCATTATACAAGTGCAGGCCAGATTCTGGTACCCACTTTAATGCCCTTGGGGAAATTAGTTTTGAAGATGGGTTCATTTGTTTTACCCAAGTTTTACCTTATTTATTCTAAGAAACAATGTCAAAACACTTTGCAAATTTAATATTCAGAATTCAGCGGCTAAAACACGCCAGAAACACGTCCCGATCTTAACGTTCAATCTGTAAATTTATTTAGGAAAGCTTTAAGTATGCAAGAGAGCAAATTTTAAAGAAATAAGAGCGTTTATTCCGTGGCGTTTATTTATTTACGCCGAATGATTCGGATCCTACCGGGCGGTTGTTATTTTATTAACGTGGCGGTTTTATATGTTTGTGAGTTCTTGTAATTTTTTTTACATTTTCCTTCGCTCTTGACGTTTATGCTTTAGGTTTTTTAATATTCGCAGCTTTATTCTCTTTATAAGTAGATCATTTTATGTATGCACGTTTTTTGGGTACTTTTTTAGGGTTAAGTTGTCAAACATGGAATCCTTATACTTTCGTCCATTCTGATTGTATGTATGCCTTGATTACTCGCTCATTTTTTCAACTATTGAATCGTAATATGGCATGACGATAGATAACAGTAATCATAATATACAGGGTGTAACATAACACCCTAGTAATACTTAAGGGGGTACTTCAGACCATCAAACTGACCAACTTTCACTATGGAGCCAACTTCGAAATCGTGAAATAAAAATCAACTGTTTAATACAAAACTACAGTATCGGCTCGACTCAAATGTATGAGACAGCTTTTTTTTTCAGTTTTCAGTCTGAAGCACCCCTTTAAGTATTACTAGGGTATTTTTTTACTCCCTACATATCAATATCATATAAGCAACGAAAAGGAAAAAAAGTTTTTTTTATAAGTCGAGGGAGATGTCGTTGGATAGGTCTTGTTCAATGGAACAAAACTCCCATGAAAACTAAATCGCTATAATGTTTTTGTCTCGAGATATCTGCAATCAAAATCAAAAATGTCCTGTCTCACCACTTCTAATAACTTTGCCTGTCTTTCCCTCTGGTAGATAAAATTCTCAACACTTCAATAGTTATTAATTCAAGAGACGCCTCCCTCCAACCTTGACCTTCGTCTGACGAGGGTTGAACGGTAGATGTCACGGCCCGATGTCAAATCACTAGTCTCTTATCAAACCACGTTTATATCTAGGTAGGTTAATAATTCAGTGAAGTCAGCGGCAGGTTCCGAATTCTAAATTGTCCACAGTTCTTATGTGCTTATTTTCCCTAATTTTTATTTGTCCGAATTTCCGCATTATTATTTTAAGCTTAGTGCCTACTTAGGTGTTGAAGTTACCCAAGAGTTGTAAGAACTTCTTAATATTAGAGATGTTGACGAAAGAATTAGTCGCCACCATTGACTTACCAACTACTGGACGTAGGATCCGTGCTAGAAAAGTGTCTGAACCAAAAGAGCACCAAAACGTAAAAAGAGAACCTATAACGCCACAGTCTTCGTTTGAGCGGCTGACTACGCGCACGCGCGGGCGCGCATTAATTTCAGCATTTTCAATGTTGTCGTTGGTTTATATTACTACACGTACTTAGGTTTGTGTAGTTTAGTCTCGGACACTTTTTTCGAAAATTTTGTACTAGACCCGGCGTCCATAGTATTCAACGTCAATGGTCGCCGCCCATTTTGGGTCCGATCAAATTGAACGAATTTCTCTATTGAACCAACATCGAAATCGCGAAAAAAAATCAGCTCTCCCATACAATTTGATCGAGGCTGGCAGTTTTACATGGAACACCTGATTTCTTTTTCACGATTTCAACCTTGGTCCCATAGAGAAAGTTGTTCAGTTTGATGGTCCGATCATCCCATTAAAGAAACGTACATCGGACCTTATTATTATATCCCAGGGTATACTAAAACACATTGAAATTATTTTGCTTCAGAGTTGTAAATTTGATATAAAATTGTAAAAAAGCTTTTGGAATGAATATAGCAAAAATGCTTGTTAACTTGAAATCACTTCATTTTATCTTCGGCATTGCAAAACTTTTAAGACTATTCCCAAAATAAGGATTGCATTATTCACAAAAATGTTTCAACTTTCAATGGTTACCTTTTTTAAAATGTTATTTAAAAAAATATAGATTTTTTTTCTGACGACGAGACACAAATGCGATTAAATAATAATATTATTCAGATTAAGCACCCGTGTGCAACCCTCAGGTTATCTTTTCAAATCAAGTTCAGCTACCTTTAAAGATTAGGTACAGGGTGAAACCAAAACACCCTAGTTACGCTGTTATTATTTAATCTAGAATTAAACATTTTAACGGGTTCTTACCGCGTTTTGGTATATTTGAGTTCCCGATATTTCGGCAGTGTTACAGCTGCCATGATCACGATGACTGAGGAACTGCAGGTAGATTTTTAAGAGCAGACAAATCTGTCTACCCTCACTCTTCGTCGTTTGCTCCGCCCACCACTATCGGAACTCACTCTATTGTCATTGTCACTCTTGTCACCACAACGCGGTAAGAACCTGTTAAAATGTTTAATTCTAGGTTGTTGGATGTGTATTGAACTTTGATTTTTTTTCCTACGTTGTCTACATAGAAAAATAAATCAGCTGTCCAATAGATTTAAGTCGAGTAGGTGCATATGAATCAGCAGATTTTTTTCTCTATGTAAGGTCAATAGTGTAAGTTATTCAGTGATGGTCTAATCTAAAGCACCCTTTTAAATATTAGTAGGATGTTTTATTACACCTTATGAAGGTCTTAGTGTCCAAACTACTAAGCAGACCGACTAAGATACGTGTCTATAAAACAGTAATTAGACTGATCTTAATGTACGGATGCGAAGCCTGGACACTGAAATTGAAAGAAGAAAATAAGTTTTTAGTGGCCGAACGGAAAATCTTCCGGAAGATTCTGGGACCGACTAAGAAGGAAGATGGGAGTTGGCGAATAAGGAAAAATATGGAAATAAAAGTCCTAGTCTATACTCCCAACGTACTAGGAGAAATAAAATCTGCTCAAATACGCTGGCTCGGACACATAGAACGGATGGGGAAAGATCGCGCGGTGAAGAGAGCGTATCTGAGGTGACCCTCCGGGCGTCGCCCAGTGGGCAGGCCCAGGTATCGCTGGATAGACCAGATTACCAAAGATCTCGAAGAGCTGGAGGTGAATGGAAAACAGATGAATGGCGTGCTTTGTTGTCGGAGGCCAAGACCCACTTCGGGTCCCTGAGCCAGCATAGTGAGTAAGTAAGTAAGTTTTGTTACACCCTGTATACGATCAAATTGTACACACAAATTATAGCTAAATAAATAATATTTAGTTTCTTCGCCATTGATATTTTGTTAAGCGTATCCTGGTATCCCATATGCAGTCTTTCTGGGGTCGACAAGTTTGCCAATCACTATAACAACTTGACACGTCATTGGATCCTGAAATCATCATCATCAACAGCCTATTATCGTCTTCTGCTGAACATAGGCCTCTTCCAAGGCGCGCCAGAAAACTCTATCCCCGGCCTTTCTCATCCACTTTACCTTTTTTAGGTAGTTGGGCCAGCTGGCCGCAGGGCGCCTAAAACCTTAGATAATTATGCTAAAGGTAAGACTAGACTATCACTGCACGCTAAGATACCTCTATTTTGGAACGCATTGAAGTTACTATATTCTCAACTGATTTCGATTAAAGCGACCGCATTAACGAAGAATATTTTTAATGTGCATGAATTTGTATGCTAAAAACAGATGCACTCTCTCGTCCTCACGTTCTCCAAGGCGTGCTTTGTGTGAGTGCATCGACATACAGCGACCGCTTGTATAAAGGTTTCGATCTGTAGGGTTATTCATGTGTTACGCGCCAGTTCATTCTACGTTTCTCCCATATCATTTGTACTAAAAGATATGAAATATGGGGATCGTGTACTCAATTCTTAGAAAGAAAGCTTATCAAAAAAACATCAAAGAGTTAATCGCCGAAGGAATACCGAAAACTGGAAAAAGATAACACATTACTTTACCCTCAATCCCCACGGAGTGAAGCAAAAAATTTGAACAGCTCAAAGCATTTATTAAAAGTGTGCGGAATTATTCAAATTGGAGGTCGAAGGGCAAAACAAGGGCAGGACTGGAAGTCTAAAGTATACCTAGTACTGAAATTTTAACAGTAAAACGTCTCAAATATTAAAAGGAAGCGTCGTGAGTTTAGTTTATGTAGATACTAAACTAAACTCACGACCGTAAACCCTTTTGGATGGTCAGAAACTTTGCTACAACTATAACTATTCTATTCTATTTTAAAAAAATGGCTGCCATCTTGGTTGTGATGATTTTGCCAATGTCTTGTTTATTTAGCAAGAGTGCTTGACGTTGTACGGTAGTTGGTGACGTCAAGGATTTTTTTTTTCGAAAAGAACACTATCATGAGCCACCACTGGAGCTTCGTTGTAGGCCCGGGAGGGGGCAACCAACAATCGACGAGTGAAACGTGACTACTCAATAGCAGACCCACAACGCGACTCTACAACGATAACAAAATTGTTTAAGAGTACTTTAAGCTGTCAAAGTTTTTAGAATGTCAGATTGGCACTCCTTAAATTTATCCCGTTCACTAACCTGACCAACCCGCCACGGTGGTGCTTACACCAATCAGTACTATACAAACTTATAGCAGTTTGTCTTGTTCAATGCTTGTTTCTTGTCATCATGCTAATATTTTGACGTTGACAGGAGCACAGTTAAAAAACTATTTATAGGAGTGCAGTTATAACTACACTGGCCTGCAAAACTAAGTATCACACTTTTAAAATTGCAATAACTTTATAAGTACATAAAATATACTTTAGAAATAAAAAGGACTCCAAAAAGAGCATAATTAAAAAAGAATAGTTACAAAAAAAACTGATAACTTTGCTATAAAACGTTTTTTATTTTAAATCTCTAATTTCTATTGTTTAAAAAAAATATATATTAAAAGTGTAGTACTTAGTTTTGCAGGTCAGTGTAGTTTCCACTGAAGCGGAGTAGAGCGGAGATGTGTAAAATCAACCAATAGCATAGCTTGATTCTGACAAGCGAGGAAACTTGAGCAATTCAGTTGGTTGATTTGACTCATCTTCGCTCCACTCAGTGCACTTAAGTAGAAACAAACCCTTAGCATATTAAAAAAATAATAGATTTTCTCCACAAAAATCAGAAATTTTCCCCGCCAAAATATCAAATTTCCTCCGCAAAAATCACATATTTCCTCCACAAAAATCACATATTTCCTCCACAAAAATCACATATTTCCCACACAAAAATCACACAGACTTCCTTATTTTTATCACAACGCGACGCGACGTTAACAGATAATTTTATCATACTTCACTGTTTGTTAACTAGCACTGTGTCCGAGGGCTTGAAAGGGAAATAGGGAGGGAATAATTGATTCACTTCGCAGAAGTTGTAATGACTGACAAATTGTTATACATTTTGGACTACTTTGTTATAAGCACAGAAGATATAAATTATAAGTAGAGATGGTCTCAAAGTAAATACAAATAAATGTACGTGTTATGTAATGCATTATGAAGGGTTTTATTCAGACATAACACTGAAAAAAAAGAAATTAATTTTCCTAATTCTAAAATAATTTTGAGTTGGGTTATTTAATAAATAGTACACTTGGGATGGATACAAAAATATTTTGTGTACCGTCAAATCAAATACATTTTTATTTTCATACTCATTTATTGGAAACAAAATTAGGTATAAAATGATTATATAAAATCTCTGCAGTCTACATGAACCAAGGGTTCTATCATAAGGCAATTGAAGGCCGGAATCTTATTGTGTTACTTTACTACACGATTCAAACGATATCGAATCAACATGGTATATTTCGGAAGTTCTTAATAATGCCTTTTGTTAATATTTAGTTAATTAATTTAAGACAATGGGTATGATGAACACAGAAACACATTATTTTAAAATTGCATGACGCACAATTTGGGTTTCAACCCCGACTGTCCACAGAGAGCGCGATTTTTAGCTTAAAGCACACTGTAGAGTATTACATACGGAAGAAGACACCTATTTATGCGTGCTTCCTTGACTTGTCAAAAGCTTTTGACTTAGTTAACTATGACATACTATGGAAGAAGCTGGAGGAAGCCGAGGTACCTAGTGAGTTGGTACGCATATTTAGGTGTTGGTACTCAGGTCAGACCAATATTGTCAGATGGGGCGATGCAAGATCCGATGTCTACGGATTGGAGTGTGGAGTGAGACAGGGAGGATTAAGCTCTCCCAAATTGTTACATGAACACACTGATTGTCGAACTCAGCAGCATGCATGTTGGATGTCAATGTCATATAGACCGTACTTGTGTTAATAATACAAGTTACGCGGATGATATGGTGCTGCTGAGTCCGTCAATCAGTGGACTTAAAAAGTTAGTGAGTGTTTGCGAGGGTTATGCTGTAAACCATGGACTTAAATACAATGCCACTAAAAGTGAGCTTATGATTTTTAAAGCAGACACAAAATGTGCCTCTTATGTACCCCCTGTAACGCTTGATGGAACACCTCTGAATAGGGTGTCTTGTTTTAAATATCTAGGTCACCTGGTAACCGAGGACCTCGGTGACGACCTTGATTTGGAGAGAGAGCGCAGAGCGCTAGCGGTCAGAGCACACAGATTCAGTCGATGTACAGCGCAGGTTAAAATGACATTATTTAAAACATACAGTACATCTTTATATCCTGCAGTCTGTGGACTAACTACACGCAAAAATCGTTTAGGGCCCTGCGCACTCAGTATAATAATAATAACGCATTCAGAGTGTTGTTGCGGCTGCCGCGCGCCTGCAGCGCGTCGGGCATGTTCGCGGATGCTCACGTAGACGGCGACAACGCTACGCAGAGTGCGCGACAGCACCAATACAACAGTATTCTGTCTGTAGCAGCGAGTAGGTGGGACAGTCGCGACATCAAGCACTGGTCTACTCTGCACTTAAGTGTTTGTAATAACGTAGTTATTTAAGTGTTGCGTTAGTTACGACTAACAAACATAAATTGTATTAATTGTATTATTGTAATTGTGTTGTAATCTATTAGTATGAATTATGTAATATTATTTGTAAAATGTAATGTGGATCAAGTAATCCGAAATATTTTTTTTTTTTTTATTACTACTTATAATTGCCTTGAAATTGTAATAATCTGGTAACCTACACCTTGTTTCTTGGAAAACCAGTTACGATTTAAGTATACTATTTATTATGGTGTATGACTGTAAACCTAGTGTGTAAAATGGTGATTCGGTGTTGTTTACAAATTTTAATCAGAGAGTTTATTTCAGAAACATACCAACAGCGTTAACATTTACACATAGATTTCAAAACTTAATGAACGAATTAGACAAAACAGTTTCCACTTATAGACATTAGGTACAATAGCTATGTTGATCAAACTTAAACTCAATTAACAAACCAAAGAAACATTGATTGATTTTGCCTTTTATTGTGTTGTGTTAATTCTGCTATAGTTTAAGCATTGAACTGAAAACCTATGGAACAGAATATTATTCTAACAATCACAAGTCGTAAATCCATGACTTTTATAAACCTCTAGATTCTTTATCTTCAACAAACAAAAGGAAAAGATAAATAAACATAAGAGAAAAAATTAAAGTACATTTCCATTTGGAGTGAAGTACGAAAATGTTAAAAAGTATGTTATTCTTTGAGTCTCAGTACGAAGAGGTAGCGAGCAACTTTTGGGCCCTCTGACAAATTGCTTAAAGATTGCGTCTGCCGACATTTTTTTCCCTTAATACGTCTCGTCAAATGTAAAGGAAAAGCAAAAAAAATTCGCTCCTCACAGAAATTTGTTCAAACGAACCGTGTTAGAGTGTTTGTCGCTTTTCAAGGTTGTTACGGTCTTTTAGGGTTCCGAATGTTACAAATTAATGTTATAGGGAGCATCGCGTCTCGGTGGAACGTTGCGGAGAGGTACGGACACTCAATCGTGATAGACTGGGTTTGACTCCCGTAAGGGGTAGATATTTGTATGATGAATATGAATATTTGTACCCAAGTCATAGATGGTTGTACGTATTCTATACCGTTGTTTTTTACTTTATATGTGACAATAAAAAAAATTTATTACATCCTACTATCCTACTGCCTTCTTAATATTATAAACGCGATAGTTTGTAAGTATGGATGGATGTTTGTTACTCTCTCACGTAAAAACTACTTAAGGCGGTTGCAGAGGGGTCAATTTTATACAAAACTTTGACGCACAATATGCGTAGACGGTATTAATATAAGTAACTTTGTATATATGGAAAAATAGTTTAGAAAATCTATATGCCGCGTAACGAATAACATTTGCAATTTATAAAATAATTACGAAGATATAAAGCTTTGAAATTTTTCATACAAAATTTTAAAAGCTTTATATCTTCGTAATTATATTATAAATTGCAAATGTTATTTGTTACGCGGCAACTAGATTTTCTAAACTATTTTTCCATATATAAAATATTACTTTTATTAATTCCGTCTACGCGTATTGTGCGTCAAACTTTTGTATGGACTGAAACCACCTTAATGGATTTTAATGAAACAATTACAATAATATAGCTTGTACATCAGAATAACACACAACATAGGCTACAATTTATAAAGATATTGTGTGCATTGTCCAGAGGAAGCGCAGACAAAGTCGCGGGCACCAGCTAGTAAACAATAATCGTGTTAAGGTATGGAAAGCATCGACAACTGACTTAACAAAATCAGAACGACTTCGTACATGCAGCTGATTGAAATATCAATCTTTGATAGTCATCATCATCAATCATCATTGTCTTGGCTCTTTCCAATTATTAGGGGTCGGCGCAATATGTCATCCTCTTCCATTCATCTCTCTTAGCCGTCGTTTCAGCACTCACTCCTTTCTTACAGATATCATCCTTCACACAATCCATCCATCTTTTCTTCGGCCTTCCTCTCCTACCACAGCCCACATTCAAGACCCAGTCTCTTGCAAAATAATTAATGTGGAAATAATTGTTTATATATAATAGGGCTAGCATGCCACCTGCGAAAAAACGAGAAACCATACGCGCTCATTTTGGTATGCGTAAAGTAACAAAACCAGAAGCACATCTACTTTTTTTTTGGTCGGCCGTGGCATGTGACTTACTGATTGATTCGCTGTGTCGAATGAGAAACGAGTCAACGTATCCAAATTTTACTGGGAATGAATTATCTTAGTACGGAACCCATAATGCTCCAGGCTTACTCTACATTTTAACCATTTTTTTACATACCATGGGAGTTTAGAATGTTTTTGGGTGGCAGATGTTTGGCACCACTGCGTCTTGGGATTTGTCGAATTGTCACTGTAAATACAGAATGTTTGTTTTATTTATTACTAGCTTTTGCCCGCGACTTCGTCCACGTGAACTTTGAAGACGTTGATTTTCATAATATAATTCTTTACGGATAATCGCATTGAGACGAAATAGGAAAAATAAAATGAAAAAGAAATATTGCTGTTGAAAGTAATTTCAACATTTATTAAATAAACTAATGCATCATTATCATTATATACAACTTACGTCCGCATGGACCATAGTAACTTTTTATAGAGTTTGTTAAATAAGTTAGTTGATCAATGAAGGGAAGGGTTAGTGAAGGATTATAAAAAAACATGTTAAGTATTCCCACCCAACAGTAATTTCATCATTTATTAAATGCACTAATGCATTTCTATATACAAATAACGTCCGCGTGGACCATAGTAACTTTTTATACAGTTTCTTAAATAAGTTAGTTCATTAACAGTGAAGGATTATTAGAAAACATGTTAAGCATTCCTATTCAACAGTAGTTTCATCATTTATTAAATGAACTAATGCATCTCTATATACAACTTACGTCCGCTTGGACCACAGTAACTTTTTGTACAGTTTCTTAAATAAGTTAGTTGATCAATAGTGAAGGATTTTGAAATAAAACACTTTGAGTATTCCTTTCAATACACGTACTATTGTTTATTTTCTTATTCTTAAGGATATTAATTAAGTTTTTTTGTACTATTACTATCACTTATTTATGTTTGTACTATTGTACTATACTATAAATTAAGCTAAAGCTTCTCTATATACAATATTTGTAGTTTTATTATCAGGGGCGCAGATATAGAGATTAGAGCATCCGCTGACTCTAGAGCTCGCAACGTAGAGTTGGCCATGGGAAAAGCAAGGTTGTCGGAGACAATGCCTACAGTGCCCAGTGTCTGTCCTTGTGACTTATTTATCGTCATCGCAAAGCATACAGATACTGGGAATTGCAGTCGTTTAAATTGGAACGGGAAATTGGTAGGAATTAAAGGTAAACGGGGTACAAATACATCCTCTCCGCGGCCGCATCCAGTCAGAATAGTGGCCTCAATCACATGCTGTTGTAATGATTTCACACGAAGTCTGGTCCCGTTACACAGTCTTGGTGGATTTAAATTCCTCATAAGGATTATTGGCGCACCAACTTTCAGTTTTATTTCGTGTGTTGGGAGACCAGATGCATTCAAGGAATTCAAAAATTCAATTGGATAATTTGTAGAGTCTTCCCGATCCACAACAGTGTTGATAGCCAAATATGTCATGGATGTCGCTTCAAACATGTCGAGGATGTTATTGTTGATGGTCAAAACTATGTCATTTTTAGCCGCAAGAATAGCTCGCTCACAAAACCAGGAATTTTCTTTTCTATGCATATTTGTTATGTCTGGATAAACATGAGAAATAAGTTCGTCAATTGTAGGCACAGTCACACATAGCGATGGTAGCAATTCAATTTTGCCATTTACCTCGGTCATGGTTCCATCTCCAACCGACAACAGTACGTCTGAAAATGCTTGGGCTTGTGAGTCACCTCCGAGTAGTGCACGCATGTTTTCCCTTAAAGAACATCGTTCAATATTGAACCATATATGTGACCGTTTAAGGCACGCATTTATTTCATCTGCACGTGTTCCTCTTTTAACAATGGGCAATGTTTGGCGAAAGTCTCCCGAAAAGAGGAATGTAATGCCACCCATGGGTCTGTTGAGATTGCGAATATCTTGTAGTGTTCGGTCTACAGCTTCAATCGATTTCTTGTGTGCCATTGTGCATTCATCCCAGACTATGAGAACACAGTCTTTTAGAATAGCCGCTTTATTGCTTTTTTTTGCGATGGCACACACTGGGTTCTCATTTAAATCTAAATTTATAGGTATTTTGAAGCATGAATGCGCAGTTCTTCCACCTGGCTATTGCCAAAATTGCACTGGCTGTGGCATCTTCTGGAATAGCAGCTACATTATTATGTAGCTGCTATTCCAGAAGATGCCACAGCCAGTGCAATTTTGCCTTCACTCCGAACCTTATTCAACATCAGATTTATGAAGAAAGTTTTACCAGTACCACCTGGTGCATCCAAGAAGAAAATTTTTCCTTGATTATACGTTACGCTGTTTATAACTTTCTCATAAATCTGACGCTGCTCGATTGTGAGTTTCGGCTCATTCTGGGCTATAGCTTGCGTCAGTTCAATAGTATTATAGTTGGTCTCTGTTTCATATTCCCTGTTTTCAAGTACATAAGTTGCAGTGTGTGGCGTTGGCAATCCATAATAAGTAAGAGGGTGTCCGCCACTGGAGATAACAATGTCTTGTATCTTTAAAAGACAATTTTTATCTATTTCAGCATGGTAAGCTTCAATGTCTGCTCCGAACATTCTTTCCCTCATTTCGTGACATAAATCTTCTTCAAAATTTACACGATATTTGACCCACAACATGTTGGCATCCGACAAATTGCAAAATACTAACATAATAGCAAATAACTGCCTCAGCATGGACGAAATTTGGCTTATACATGCTTCTTCTAGAGTGTGGTCCCAATGCTGGTCACTTTCTAATAAGTGAAGCGCAGCGCATGCTGCCTTAAATGTTGAGTATTGTATGTCATCTACAGATCTCAGATCTGCAAACGAAGTTGGTCCACGTACTGTGTTGAGCAGTATGCGCAGACAAAAACATTCTGTGTCGTTTGGATGCACAGTATAAATGCGTGCAAGGGTGTTTTCCTTGAAGATCCCGGGGTGGTCATCTACTCGAACTCCACGACGCCTTCGGTTGAATGTACCTGTGTGTTTATTGTACGTATAATAAGCAGGAACTTCGTCATAGAGTAAAGATTTAGCGAAATGGTCTTGCCTGCATAGTTGAAAAAAGGCTGTGAGAGTAGTATTTCTGGGATTATCTATGCGATCTTGGACATTGGATGGGTTGAAGTAAACGCGTTGTCCGTTTTCTAAATGGACATCTAATGCGAAAACGGGGGGAAATCGTTCATGGATGGGATACGTCAACATACGCCACATGGCTTCAGATGTGCTGACGTATCTTCCAGTCTGATATTGCATTACTTCGTCCCGGTTATTTTGTACTGCGAATGTGGCTTGGTCGCTCCCTTTGTTTACATATTTGCAAAGGTATTTAATTGCCTCCACGCTGCCACAATATTCAACATTAATATGTGTTTTAAAAGTTCGAGAAAGAACAGGTGAATATGGCACAACCCATCTATTATCAATGTCCACGATCTCACCACGCATTCGAATCGAAGCTGTAAAACACCCATCGTCTATACTTCTGCGTCTATACGTTGGGTATCCATCGTCACCCGTAACTGTTGATGCTGTCAACCTCTTAGGATACTTTTTAGAGCATCGACCTCCTTTCATCCATGGTGATTCAGGATTCAAACTTCCACACGGGCCATGGATCATGTGAGATTTAACTATGTCAAAGAGATGCGGATCGGTTTCCACATTTGGTAATTCCGCTCGTATAACATCGTCCATCTGGTTTGGCATGATTTTGTTTTCTAGCCAAAGAAGGATATGGGCATGTGGGAGACCACGTTTTTGCCACTCCACCGTGAACATGAAGCACCTCACTACTCCAAAAATTTTCTTCTTGGTTAAGAGGTCCATGAGTTTTTTCAACTTTAAGTGAAAAACGCGTGACACAATATCGTGGCGTTCGTGTGATACTTGGCCTCGGTAAAGCGCAATCAGAATGTCTTCCCACTTCGGGTTCGTTGTCATTGTAATAAATAAATCCGGACGGCCATATTTTCTAACGTAAACAAATGCATCTTGGGTCCGTTGGTGCATATAGCGGGGCCCACCAGTAAAAGTTGCTGGTAGGATAACCAATCGCCCTACGTTATCAGGATCACAATCTTGTCTAAGAGCATCCATCAGATGAATATAGTTTTCTGCTCGAAGTTGACTTTGATGTGTACGGATGTAAAGCAACCTTTGCGTACATGTCTACTATGAACTGATTAAGTAATTGGCCAAACAAAAGTAAATAATTCGTTTCACCATCGCGGACCATTAGTCTGTGTGCATAAAATTGAATGGCAGATGTTTTTTTATTCATTTGTTGTCCCGTAGAAGGATTAAAGTTACGGAGTTCAAAATTGTATCCATTTTCACCGTAGCAAAACATCAGTGGGTATTGTAGACTGTCGTAAGCTCGATTTGTGTCGCTGATGCGTTGAAGTTGTCACTGCGCGTACGTAAAACAATGTCTCGTGTTCCATATTCTTCGTTAACTAAAACGACTGCAACCTCGTTAGTAGACGGCTCATTTTAACGGCCACTATGTGCACCAGCTGGTCTGCGATCTGCGTGTATCACCAACTTGTAATTATTTTCTTCATTGGCAGGAAGAGAGTGCAAAGCTCTTTTAAATTGGTTAACATAAAGGTTATGTTCGTGCAGGAGGTTCTGTAATTCCATCACAATTATACGGTCTAAATTTCTAGTATTGGCCATTCGAACGTCAGCTTGTTCCTGATAATCGGAAACAAAATAAATCTGCAAAAATTTCGAGCTCGCATTCTCAGCTGTCCCATACGTTTGAATAGAGTAGGTATTGCAGTTTAGTATGGGATAGCAGATTTTGTAGGGTAGGGTATGTGGTTTAAAGATTAATGATACTTTTCCTTACACCCTGTATAGTTTCAATGCTAGGTTTAATTTAAGATTTGTATGGAAAACTTTGAGTCAAGATAACTTTAGAACTAAACATTTAAAAGGAAATCTGACAAATGGAAATCACAGACTATATTGGTTTCTAGATTGTGTTAAAACCATTAATTTTTTCACTTTAATTACGAAATGTTCAAACTAAGCTTCGTTTTGTATGGAGCGCCGTAGAAAAATATGATATCCTCTTAATCGAATCGGGCGCAAAATGCACGGCGGCACATCACATCGGCGGCATAAAAAACCGACCCTTATTAATTTGTTAGAGTTCGTTCGTTTGTATTTTAGTAATAATTTACGGTTTCTTACCTGTCTTATAATTGCTTTAAAATATTAGCTATTATCCATTCTTGCGTAAAATGTGTATTACATCACACTATAATCACACCGTAAATAAAAGCATTCTGAATTAAAAATCGAGTTTTAGACATTTCGGCTACTAATTTGAAATCATGTTTATATTCTCTGTGTTTGAAATTGGCGTTCAGTTTTTTTTTTTAATAGTTACTCCTGCTTTGGTTTTCTAGTTGGGAGGAAATTTGTAGTTCGAATCTTTTTTTCTTGTGGCCAGTACTAAGGTTTTTTTTGTTATGCTAAGGTTTTCTCCATGGAGTTTGAAAGATTTTATCGCCAAAAAGAAAAACAGACAATGATACAATTTATAATTATTGGTATTTATTTTGTAATTTGTTGTTATTTTCGTTATTTATAAATCAAACAGGGAAATTGTATTTTTAGTCTTCAGAATTAGCTAACGTTATAACAAGTCTTTTAATTTTAATTAGTGTTACTTACTTGAAATTGAAATGGCACCGTACATTGGTTGCACTTGTGGTTATATGTTTATATCTCCGGATCCCTTCAATGTAGCGAGATAAATTATATACCAGATTTTAAGTCAGATCATAAGCTATCGAACAAAAAAAGTTTCATCAAGTTCGGTTCAGTAGTTTTTGCGTGATACTCGTTCAAACAAACAAACAAACAAATAAACAAACAAACAAACAAACACACAAACAAACAGACAGACAAAAAATCCAAAAATTTGTGAAATGGAATCAGGGACACCTAAAAACCATATCGTAACTTTTTTTTTGTTAATATCTTCAATGTACAGACAAACTTCTGTTACAGCTTTATAATAGTACTAGCTTTTGCCCGCGACTTCGTCCACGTGAACTTTGAAGACGTTGATTTTCATAATATAATTCTTTACGGATAATCGCATTGAGACGAAATAGGAAAAATAAAATGAAAAAGAAATATTGCTGTTGAAAGTAATTTCAACATTTATTAAATAAACTAATGCATCATTATCATTATATACAACTTACGTCCGCATGGACCATAGTAACTTTTTATAGAGTTTGTTAAATAAGTTAGTTGATCAATGAAGGGAAGGGTTAGTGAAGGATTATAAAAAAACATGTTAAGTATTCCCACCCAACAGTAATTTCATCATTTATTAAATGCACTAATGCATTTCTATATACAAATAACGTCCGCGTGGACCATAGTAACTTTTTATACAGTTTCTTAAATAAGTTAGTTCATTAACAGTGAAGGATTATTAGAAAACATGTTAAGCATTCCTATTCAACAGTAGTTTCATCATTTATTAAATGAACTAATGCATCTCTATATACAACTTACGTCCGCTTGGACCACAGTAACTTTTTGTACAGTTTCTTAAATAAGTTAGTTGATCAATAGTGAAGGATTTTGAAATAAAACACTTTGAGTATTCCTTTCAATACACGTACTATTGTTTATTTTCTTATTCTTAAGGATATTAATTAAGTTTTTTTGTACTATTACTATCACTTATTTATGTTTGTACTATTGTACTATACTATAAATTAAGCTAAAGCTTCTCTATATACAATATTTGTAGTTTTATTATCAGGGGCGCAGATATAGAGATTAGAGCATCCGCTGACTCTAGAGCTCGCAACGTAGAGTTGGCCATGGGAAAAGCAAGGTTGTCGGAGACAATGCCTACAGTGCCCAGTGTCTGTCCTTGTGACTTATTTATCGTCATCGCAAAGCATACAGATACTGGGAATTGCAGTCGTTTAAATTGGAACGGGAAATTGGTAGGAATTAAAGGTAAACGGGGTACAAATACATCCTCTCCGCGGCCGCATCCAGTCAGAATAGTGGCCTCAATCACATGCTGTTGTAATGATTTCACACGAAGTCTGGTCCCGTTACACAGTCTTGGTGGATTTAAATTCCTCATAAGGATTATTGGCGCACCAACTTTCAGTTTTATTTCGTGTGTTGGGAGACCAGATGCATTCAAGGAATTCAAAAATTCAATTGGATAATTTGTAGAGTCTTCCCGATCCACAACAGTGTTGATAGCCAAATATGTCATGGATGTCGCTTCAAACATGTCGAGGATGTTATTGTTGATGGTCAAAACTATGTCATTTTTAGCCGCAAGAATAGCTCGCTCACAAAACCAGGAATTTTCTTTTCTATGCATATTTGTTATGTCTGGATAAACATGAGAAATAAGTTCGTCAATTGTAGGCACAGTCACACATAGCGATGGTAGCAATTCAATTTTGCCATTTACCTCGGTCATGGTTCCATCTCCAACCGACAACAGTACGTCTGAAAATGCTTGGGCTTGTGAGTCACCTCCGAGTAGTGCACGCATGTTTTCCCTTAAAGAACATCGTTCAATATTGAACCATATATGTGACCGTTTAAGGCACGCATTTATTTCATCTGCACGTGTTCCTCTTTTAACAATGGGCAATGTTTGGCGAAAGTCTCCCGAAAAGAGGAATGTAATGCCACCCATGGGTCTGTTGAGATTGCGAATATCTTGTAGTGTTCGGTCTACAGCTTCAATCGATTTCTTGTGTGCCATTGTGCATTCATCCCAGACTATGAGAACACAGTCTTTTAGAATAGCCGCTTTATTGTTTTTTTTTGCGATGGCACACACTGGGTTCTCATTTAAATCTAAATTTATAGGTATTTTGAAGCATGAATGCGCAGTTCTTCCACCTGGCTATTGCCAAAATTGCACTGGCTGTGGCATCTTCTGGAATAGCAGCTACATTATTATGTAGCTGCTATTCCAGAAGATGCCACAGCCAGTGCAATTTTGCCTTCACTCCGAACCTTATTCAACATCAGATTTATGAAGAAAGTTTTACCAGTACCACCTGGTGCATCCAAGAAGAAAATTTTTCCTTGATTATACGTTACGCTGTTTATAACTTTCTCATAAATCTGACGCTGCTCGATTGTGAGTTTCGGCTCATTCTGGGCTATAGCTTGCGTCAGTTCAATAGTATTATAGTTGGTCTCTGTTTCATATTCCCTGTTTTCAAGTACATAAGTTGCAGTGTGTGGCGTTGGCAATCCATAATAAGTAAGAGGGTGTCCGCCACTGGAGATAACAATGTCTTGTATCTTTAAAAGACAATTTTTATCTATTTCAGCATGGTAAGCTTCAATGTCTGCTCCGAACATTCTTTCCCTCATTTCGTGACATAAATCTTCTTCAAAATTTACACGATATTTGACCCACAACATGTTGGCATCCGACAAATTGCAAAATACTAACATAATAGCAAATAACTGCCTCAGCATGGACGAAATTTGGCTTATACATGCTTCTTCTAGAGTGTGGTCCCAATGCTGGTCACTTTCTAATAAGTGAAGCGCAGCGCATGCTGCCTTAAATGTTGAGTATTGTATGTCATCTACAGATCTCAGATCTGCAAACGAAGTTGGTCCACGTACTGTGTTGAGCAGTATGCGCAGACAAAAACATTCTGTGTCGTTTGGATGCACAGTATAAATGCGTGCAAGGGTGTTTTCCTTGAAGATCCCGGGGTGGTCATCTACTCGAACTCCACGACGCCTTCGGTTGAATGTACCTGTGTGTTTATTGTACGTATAATAAGCAGGAACTTCGTCATAGAGTAAAGATTTAGCGAAATGGTCTTGCCTGCATAGTTGAAAAAAGGCTGTGAGAGTAGTATTTCTGGGATTATCTATGCGATCTTGGACATTGGATGGGTTGAAGTAAACGCGTTGTCCGTTTTCTAAATGGACATCTAATGCGAAAACGGGGGGAAATCGTTCATGGATGGGATACGTCAACATACGCCACATGGCTTCAGATGTGCTGACGTATCTTCCAGTCTGATATTGCATTACTTCGTCCCGGTTATTTTGTACTGCGAATGTGGCTTGGTCGCTCCCTTTGTTTACATATTTGCAAAGGTATTTAATTGCCTCCACGCTGCCACAATATTCAACATTAATATGTGTTTTAAAAGTTCGAGAAAGAACAGGTGAATATGGCACAACCCATCTATTATCAATGTCCACGATCTCACCACGCATTCGAATCGAAGCTGTAAAACACCCATCGTCTATACTTCTGCGTCTATACGTTGGGTATCCATCGTCACCCGTAACTGTTGATGCTGTCAACCTCTTAGGATACTTTTTAGAGCATCGACCTCCTTTCATCCATGGTGATTCAGGATTCAAACTTCCACACGGGCCATGGATCATGTGAGATTTAACTATGTCAAAGAGATGCGGATCGGTTTCCACATTTGGTAATTCCGCTCGTATAACATCGTCCATCTGGTTTGGCATGATTTTGTTTTCTAGCCAAAGAAGGATATGGGCATGTGGGAGACCACGTTTTTGCCACTCCACCGTGAACATGAAGCACCTCACTACTCCAAAAATTTTCTTCTTGGTTAAGAGGTCCATGAGTTTTTTCAACTTTAAGTGAAAAACGCGTGACACAATATCGTGGCGTTCGTGTGATACTTGGCCTCGGTAAAGCGCAATCAGAATGTCTTCCCACTTCGGGTTCGTTGTCATTGTAATAAATAAATCCGGACGGCCATATTTTCTAACGTAAACAAATGCATCTTGGGTCCGTTGGTGCATATAGCGGGGCCCACCAGTAAAAGTTGCTGGTAGGATAACCAATCGCCCTACGTTATCAGGATCACAATCTTGTCTAAGAGCATCCATCAGATGAATATAGTTTTCTGCTCGAAGTTGACTTTGATGTGTACGGATGTAAAGCAACCTTTGCGTACATGTCTACTATGAACTGATTAAGTAATTGGCCAAACAAAAGTAAATAATTCGTTTCACCATCGCGGACCATTAGTCTGTGTGCATAAAATTGAATGGCAGATGTTTTTTTATTCATTTGTTGTCCCGTAGAAGGATTAAAGTTACGGAGTTCAAAATTGTATCCATTTTCACCGTAGCAAAACATCAGTGGGTATTGTAGACTGTCGTAAGCTCGATTTGTGTCGCTGATGCGTTGAAGTTGTCACTGCGCGTACGTAAAACAATGTCTCGTGTTCCATATTCTTCGTTAACTAAAACGACTGCAACCTCGTTAGTAGACGGCTCATTTTAACGGCCACTATGTGCACCAGCTGGTCTGCGATCTGCGTGTATCACCAACTTGTAATTATTTTCTTCATTGGCAGGAAGAGAGTGCAAAGCTCTTTTAAATTGGTTAACATAAAGGTTATGTTCGTGCAGGAGGTTCTGTAATTCCATCACAATTATACGGTCTAAATTTCTAGTATTGGCCATTCGAACGTCAGCTTGTTCCTGATAATCGGAAACAAAATAAATCTGCAAAAATTTCGAGCTCGCATTCTCAGCTGTCCCATACGTTTGAATAGAGTAGGTATTGCAGTTTAGTATGGGATAGCAGATTTTGTAGGGTAGGGTATGTGGTTTAAAGATTAATGATACTTTTCCTTACACCCTGTATAGTTTCAATGCTAGGTTTAATTTAAGATTTGTATGGAAAACTTTGAGTCAAGATAACTTTAGAACTAAACATTTAAAAGGAAATCTGACAAATGGAAATCACAGACTATATTGGTTTCTAGATTGTGTTAAAACCATTAATTTTTTCACTTTAATTACGAAATGTTCAAACTAAGCTTCGTTTTGTATGGAGCGCCGTAGAAAAATATGATATCCTCTTAATCGAATCGGGCGCAAAATGCACGGCGGCACATCACATCGGCGGCATAAAAAACCGACCCTTATTAATTTGTTAGAGTTCGTTCGTTTGTATTTTAGTAATAATTTACGGTTTCTTACCTGTCTTATAATTGCTTTAAAATATTAGCTATTATCCATTCTTGCGTAAAATGTGTATTACATCACACTATAATCACACCGTAAATAAAAGCATTCTGAATTAAAAATCGAGTTTTAGACATTTCGGCTGCTAATTTGAAATCATGTTTATATTCTCTGTGTTTGAAATTGGCGTTCAGTTTTTTTTTTTAATAGTTACTCCTGCTTTGGTTTTCTAGTTGGGAGGAAATTTGTAGTTCGAATCTTTTTTTCTTGTGGCCAGTACTAAGGTTTTTTTTGTTATGCTAAGGTTTTCTCCATGGAGTTTGAAAGATTTTATCGCCAAAAAGAAAAACAGACAATGATACAATTTATAATTATTGGTATTTATTTTGTAATTTGTTGTTATTTTCGTTATTTATAAATCAAACAGGGAAATTGTATTTTTAGTCTTCAGAATTAGCTAACGTTATAACAAGTCTTTTAATTTTAATTAGTGTTACTTACTTGAAATTGAAATGGCACCGTACATTGGTTGCACTTGTGGTTATATGTTTATATCTCCGGATCCCTTCAATGTAGCGAGATAAATTATATACCAGATTTTAAGTCAGATCATAAGCTATCGAACAAAAAAAGTTTCATCAAGTTCGGTTCAGTAGTTTTTGCGTGATACTCGTTCAAACAAACAAACAAACAAATAAACAAACAAACAAACAAACACACAAACAAACAGACAGACAAAAAATCCAAAAATTTGTGAAATGGAATCAGGGACACCTAAAAACCATATCGTAACTTTTTTTTTGTTAATATCTTCAATGTACAGACAAACTTCTGTTACAGCTTTATAATAGTATAGAATAGATAGATAGATAGATTTAAAACGTTCTTCCTTCTCGCGGCTGGGAAGCTCGGAAAATAAATATTACAATAAACTGGATATTTTATTGATTTAAGCTTCAATTCTATTCGAATGTTAAAATTGTTGCTCCGTCGTATTATTATAGCTTTATTCCTTACAACTGGTATGTAATAGTACATTAAACTTAGATATTTCATTTTGTTAGTATTGTTAGTAGAATTTATCTTATGTTATGTTATTTTAATTGTGTATTAGTATTAGTGCAAGGGCCGCCTAAGCGGTGAAAGCCTCCTCCAAATGACCCCAGTCCTTTCTGTTTCTAGCCAGTCTCGACCAAAGTGGTCCCGCTACTTTTACAATGTCATCACTCCATCTCTTGTAAGGCCTTCCTCGTCTTCTTTTTGTGTTTAATGGTGTCCAATTTGTTACCACTTGAGACCATCTTTCGTCTTTAACTCTTTTTATGTGTCCCGCCCATTTCTATTTTACTTATAAGTATAGGCAAATATATTTAATAATAAATAATACGTAAATAGTAAAAAAAGGATAATTTATATAATTTAATTTACTAACTTAGTTCTAAGGCAAATTCTTACTAAACTTTTTCCTCACGATGTTTTCCTTCACCGAAATGCCAATGGTGTTACAAATCGTACATAAATTGCCGATATCTAGCATTAAATAGCAAAAGAGCTTGACGTTGTATAGTAATAAATATTTAATGATCTCAATTATTGTTTTATGCACAAGAACACACACAAGAGTCATGACAAAATGGCGGCATCCCGTGGCAAGCCGAAGAGCTGGCGACCGCATACAAACTTGCATACAAACTTCCATTGAATAGAAGTATAAAATAACACCAAACCAGGATGGTGGCCGTAAGAGGCGGCTAATGCTTTCAAGCAGGTTTAATAGCTCTGATGCCCTCATCGTTTTTTTTATAACTAACAAATACAGTACATATAGCTGGGTAGACCACGCCAGTGACAGCGAAGCGCCCTGGTAGGCCAACCGAACCAGTGAATCAACTTAAGCAAACCTGCCCGAGGGCACCCCCAAGGAGCACAGACCTCGGCAATGGGCGTTGCTGGGACTACGCAGACTGCGGATTACTTTTGGGTAGTGAGGATCGGTGAGAACCGGCCAGCGATGTGCCAGTAGCGTCTGTAGACGCCAGAAGGAAATGGAGTGGGAAGAGATCGCGACGACGGCCCCCGCGGCAACGACGGGGTGACATCATTGTGTGGTATAAGCCATGACCACGATGCCAGTCGTCTCTTCACCTATCCATCTTAGTTGGTGCTGTTCTAACCTTGAGTTGAGAGAACCTCATATGAAGACACGGCATCAACAAGAGGAAATGGAATGAGAGAAAAAAATCCTTCAAAACATTAATATGAATCTCCTAAAGGGAACAATATTTCATGACCCATTTCCATTTCCATCTAAAAATTTATTATCATCCCATAAACCAGTTTTAGTGACCACCCAGTCTAAATCCCAGTAAAGACGGGCGCTAAATAAAATCCCTATTTACCTATTTTACGGGCGTCTTAACTCGAAAGCCGGGGGCAGGAAGGAAGAGGACGTTTGAAGCGATTTATCTTCAAGCAGACGCCGTTAGGGGGCTGGCGGAGATGCCCTGAGACTTTGGACATGGATATTAACTTGAATGGAATAGATACTGATGCTGCTAGAAATAAACATTTTAACGGGTTCTTACCGCGTTTTGGTTTTGGCGTTTGTAATGTTTATTTCTAGATTAAATAATAACCGCGTAACTCTCAAAAACTGACGTTGCTAGGTTTTATTTACCTTTTAACAAAACACTTTAGGACTTAGTTCCCAAAACGTACGCTGTCTGTCCGTCCGTCCTAGCTTTAAAAGATAAGATAAGATAAGATAAATGTTTATTTTTAACTTTTGCTTAAAACTATAAGGCTAAGGCTATATCTATTGAACCGTAATAGGTAAAGAGTTGAAATTTGTACCCAATATGTGTTATTATTTTGGATTAGCTAACAAATAATAAAAAACACAAAAAAAATTAAGGGGCGTACCCAATACTAGTTTTTCGTTGAAATTTTTAGCGAGTATGTTTTATTTTATTTTGGATTTGCTAACAAATAATAAAAACACAAAAAAAGAAATTAACGGGCGTACCCCATACAAGTTTTTTTTACGTAGCCTGTTCAATGTCCCAATGCTGGGCAAAGGCCTCCCCTATTACTCCCTAATCCTCTCTATTGTGTGCAACTACTGGCCAGCTCTCCAAGAAGGCATCCATCTAGTCTCTCCACCTTTTATGCTTCCCATGCAAGTAACGTGTTTTTTTCAAGGTTTTTTTGTTTTTGCGTTAGTGCTTGTACAGGGTGAAATTGATATCATTAGCATCCTTTTAAACTCTCAATCAGCTGTTTTTAAATCATAATGTTTCTAGTTATAACTTATTATACTTTGTTTCTCCTAACCCCTTACTGCATCATGGATCAATCAAATTATTATTACTTTTGCCTGGAGACTTACAATTCACAGGTTTACCTTCTGGTTTACCTACGTTAGGCACCAGTCTCCCTCAAATTGTTTTGTATAAAAATGCCTGTATTTTCTGTGTATCTGTGTCTATTTGTATGTAATGTATGTATGTATGTTTGTTGAGAAATAAAATTTTTTTTTAACTATTTGTCTACCAGTCAAACTGAACAACTTTTAATATGGGAGCAAACCGATCGGAGCAATAAAAATTTAGCTATTCCATACTAAACTGCAGTGCCTACTCGACTCAAATGTATGCAACAGCTGATTTTTTTTTGGCTCCGATCGGTTTGCTCCCATAGTAAAAGTTGTTCAGTTTGATGGGTAGACTCTTAGTTTAAAAGTTTTCACCTTGTATAACGTGCTTTCTTGTATGGAATCATAGTACGCTCGGTATGCACTCGTTACCACGCTCAAGTCACTTCCAGGATCTAAGCTCATTGCAACGAGTATGGGGAGGCGCCGCAAACAAGAGAGAACAAGTCGAATGCTTTGTAGCTCTGTGAGAAAAAAAGATTAATGGTATTAAGTTCGGATAGAAATGTTTTTTGAAAGAGGTTAAAGGATTCTTTGAGATGACTTCACTCTTACAATTATGTGTTTGTAAACATTTTTGTTAACGGTTTTTGGCTATGTTTAGACGTTTTTATTTGAGAGGGTACAATGTTTTAATGGTTTAAAAAAGGTGCTGTTCGGAGTTGCGTATCTGAATACAATTTTAAAATGGTTTAGAATAAAGGATGCAACAATGGACAAAGTTTCGTGTAACGTAGATGATGCCAGGATCAACAGCGGCGACCATTCACAACACTGGACAATGAAGTCCAGCGAGCCCGGGGGATGACTCTAATCTGTGTTGGAACACGCAATGAATTAATCAAAGAAGATAAGAGGAGTAGGAAAACGAATTATCCGACTTCCCTCCATTACAAACGGGAGACAGCAATAAGAAAGAAAAACATGGCAACATATTATGTCTATGTGCGTGTATATGGATAGGGTTTAGAGGCCAGTACTGGTTGCAATTTTTTTCGACGCTTTCTTAGCTTCGACTTTTAATCTAAACATGTAACTAAAAAAAAAGGAAAAAAAGTAAGTGTGTTTTTAAACGTTAAAAATATACATTTATCTTATCTTATCTTAACTTATCCAAGGATTGTACTTATAAATCCACATAACTCGTTAAAAAATCCACTTCTATGTTTAGCGCATTCCTCTCCGAAGATCAAAATCTAAATTTTCACATAGAACGTTAATGTTAAAGTAGACTTAAAGATTTCCTGAATTCGACTTTGTTTTATAACTGACACAACAATATTTTAAACATCACAATAAATATTTTAAACATCTAAAATTCCGATATCTTAAAACAGAAACTACGCCAAATAACACAAGACAAATTTTGCATTCCCAGCCAAAATAACTGCTCTGGCCTTTACAAAGTTGACCTTATTTACTAAAATCTACAATTTATACTCCAATTCCAAATATTCGGGTATTTAAACAATTCCAAAAGCTTTGTTTTGCAAATTATTTGCTTAGTTTAGAAGTTAGCAAGAATAGTGTCTCTGGCAGGAGACGGGTGGGTATTTGTGAAAGCAGGTGGCGTTTTGAGAACTGGCGGTTGTGGTACAAGGTATAGGAAAATATTGATTCCATTAATAGAGCATCACATAAACTATTTATAAGCTACTATGACTACAAAATCTTTTTAAAGATATCAGTATCTTGACTTTCTACAGTCAATATATTTACGAAAATATTTTATATGTTCGGAAAAATTTGTATCTCTTTCCCAAAAACAGTGACGTTCATAATTACAATACAAGAAATAAAAATAAATTAGTATTCCCACATTTTCGACTCAGTAAGGTAAACACATCTTTCATGGGGCACTGTATACGCTATTATAATAAGATACCAGAGGATATTTTAAACTTGCCAGAGAAAAAGTTTAAGTCCCATGTTAAACAAGTCCTCTGTAAAAAAGGCTACTATAAACTCGATGACTATTTGAATGACCAAAATGTCTGGTCTTGACAATGTTACTCTATGTAATGCAATATTCTATTTTAATTGTACTTTGTATATTTTGTTTTGTTTAAATGATGTGTGTTGTACAGTTTCTGGCCGCATCTTCTCTCAACGGAACACCTTCCGACGCGGTGGCAGAGTCAAAAAATGACGTCAAAAAGCTATCTATGTGATATTATTTTGAATAAAAATTTTTTGAATTTGAATTTGAATTTTGAGCATAGACTATGTCGTTACGGCAAAGACGTCATAACACCACCACCGCGACGTCGCAATTGCATCGCCGCGATTTTTGGGACATGCGTTGACTGAGCGTTATCGCCTTGAAACCGCCGCGATACATTAATCTCAAAAATATATCGCAGCGATAAAGCGGCATAGCCACCACTCGTTCCATCAACGCCTACGAATGCTCCAAAAATTGCTTTTGTACTTGACACGTCATTCCAAGAAAGAATTGTTCGAAAATCAACCTCTATAGGCATTGATATTTTATATACGTAATTTGCTGTCTTCGTTATTTAGGGTACTTTTCTACAAGGTAGGTTTCTTTTTACCCATCCTGTATAGAGTATAATGCCTCTGGGTATAAAATGGGGTGTAAACGTTTGTAATCTTTTACTTAGATTCTTAGATTCTTTATTGTACACAAAAACATAATTATGAAAAAAAAAATTACTACAAGTCGTGATGTACAAAGGCGAGCTTAACTCTAAAAGAGTTTTCTTCCAGCAAACCGTTGAGTGAGAGGAAAACTAATATGTTTGGGTAAAATAAGTGTGCACGCAAATAAAAAACTACTTAATTATGAGATAGTAAAATGAATACCTATAAGATAAGAAATAATTTAAGATACACCTATACAAATAAATATACTTACATAAATAATAATATCAAATATAATAATATGAACCTACATATATTATATACATACATATAACTACTACGACTTTATTTAGATAGGTAACTCTCTAACTCTCCTCTACTCCCCCATTCATATCCCTATTTTGGACTGATGGTGACGAAAATGATTATGTTTTTGTCGTGGACTTCACTCTGTCTACGTACATAAATAAACAGATATGAACCCATTTATTATCTCCATTAGTACCTATAGTTTTTGTTACAACTAATATTAGAGTAGAACCTATGTGAGACAGAAAGTCGAGGGTCACCTTGTGCTGGCACGGGAATGAACCCTCGCAGCGCTGATATTCAACCACATCCTTCCCAGGGTCTTGACTAGATCACATAGCTCTACTCGCTTACACCACCTTTCGCCACAAACATAATATACAACACTCTGCGCCCGATGTCGCTCACTTACAAACATCTGCGTGCAGTCATGCAACCTGGATGCATCTAGAAGCTTTTGTCTATGCATTAATGCACCGGTTACAAAGATACCTAATAAATATAATACCATAAGATAAATACGATATTTTATGTGAAATTATAGTGTATTTATTTATGTATTTAATAGGTACACCAACAGCTTAACGTTTTGCGAATTTCAAATAAACATTTCTATATAAATCTAGTCGCTAATACATAGGCCAATTAAAGGTATACACAACATTCAAAAATCATTCGGTATTTTTTTTTTTTTTAATTCTTTTGTTTTTTTTTTTGGAGCTTTTAACCCTGAGGTTACGTCAGCCCCATCGTGCCTTAACCCTTAAGACTCTACAAAATGAAACAATTTTACAATGAAATAAAAACCTAACACTACCTAACGAATATACAAACAAACACACATATTAAACACTAGTACTATAAATAAAAAGGTATTGGAATCAAGATTAAATCTAGAAGTAATAGAAATTAGAACATAACAATTTAGAAGAAGACGATATTTATGAATAATATTATAAATAACGAGCGTTAACCCGCGACTTCGTCCGCACAAATTATATACCAGATTTTAGGTCAGATCATAAGCTATCAAACAAAAAAAGTTTCATCAAAATCGGTTCAGTAGTTTTTGCGTGATACTCGTTCAAACAAACAAACAAACACACAAACAAACAAACACACAAACAAACAGATAGACAAAAAATCCAAAAAATTGGTGAAATGGAATCAGGGACACCTAAAAATCATATCGTAACTTTTTTTTTTTAAATCTTCAATGTACAGACAAACTTCCTGTTACAGTTTTATAATACGCACATCCGGTAGAACAAAGTCAGAACTTACATTTCACAAACTGTTCAGTAGAGCAAAGTAAAGATTTGAAATTTTTAAATTCTAGATTTGGAATTGAAACCTTTAAAGAATTATGCTAAGTATGTTTTTATCTTAATAATCTATGTGAACTAACAAAGTGTCTTTGTGCTACCAAACGCGTAACAGGTGATGGAACATTTTGCCTTTATTAACTCAGTTTCGTAAATTTTGACAGTTATGACTTTGTTCTACCGGATGTGCGAATAGTATAGAATATATATAGATATAAAATTTTGGAACTGAAGTTAGTGGGTGAGATACTTTCGTATTGTATTTTTGTATGTATTGGTCGAGTCAAAGAAGATGTCCAAATCTGGCAGACCCGCACTAACCCTGTTGAACTCTGCACAAATTCTAGCAAAAGGTGAGTGACTGCCAATGTTGGTTCTGCTGGGGGGCGGATGAAATAATGTAATAAGATAAATTTTTTAAAGGACAATTAAATACCTTAGGTGCCAGGATAGAATATCCATTGAAATTAACAGTGTAAGTATTATTAGAATTTAATAGAATACTGCTTAGAATGTCCACAGCCCCTTAACCACTTTTCAAAATAAGCACTCCCAAAAAAAAACACCTCCCAAATCGACCGATTCTTAAAATGTCTACTTCGCATCACAATCGAATTCCAAAATGTCCACATATTTATTTCATTGTACTCGCTTTAAATATTAAGAGGGAGCGTGCCATACTCCACTATTCCACTTTACATAACAAATATATCCATTATTCACGCACGAGAAATACTTCAGGATATCAAAACGCAAACAAAAGTTCTTGCATAACGGTAACCTAACAAAACTTAACTTTGTTTTTCTCTTCCACGTACGGGCACCCGTACTCGTAGCACTACGCCGTAGCATCGTAGCAACTGCTACGCTCTCTGGTAACAAGTTTTTTTTATGTTAGTCTATTTCTTTTTAACCTTTTTAGTACTGACATGGTTTCTTTTTTCCATGAGGCCTATACAGGGTGTAAAACACCTACTACAAAAACACACTAGTTAAAACTTTAAGCAGTGGTTTAAATCATTAAACTGAATAACTTTCTACAGGGTGATCAATTTCATCATTAGCATCCTTTTAAACTAAGAGTCGACCCATCAAACAACTTTTACTATGGGAGCAATTCAATTGGAGCAAAAAAATCTGCTGTTGCATACATCTGAGTCGAGTAGGCGTTTAGTATGGAACAGCAGATTTTTTTTTTTGCTCCGATCGGTTTGCTCCCATAGTATAAGTTGTTCAGTTTGATGGGTAGACTCTTAGTTTAAAAGGAAGCTAATGATATCAATTTCACTCAGTATATGGAGGACATAGAGAAAAAATCTGCTTTCACGAGTATCATACAAAACTGCTGCAGTAGGTAGGTACCTACGATACTCAAATGTGTGCTTATGTAATGCTCTGCACTCCGCGTTACGACTCGAATATATCAAATGCTTTCTGTAAGAACCATAAACTTAACATACTTACACTCAGTTGCAGAAACGCTCATTAGAGTTAATTCTTCATTAAATCTCTTGCTAGCTTTTACTTAGTCAAAAAGACAAAAAGTGACGGCAATAAATTTAATGGAGGATTAACTTTAATGAGCGTTTCTGCAGCTGACACTATGGTAGTAATATAAAGTTTATGTTAAGAACATTTTACATGAAACTAGCGCCAAATAAACAACACAAAGACATACTCAAATAAACAGTATCGCATAATCCACACATTCATATGTGTCCACGGCGGTGGAACTTTTAAAGCTGGGGTTGCCATCTGACTGTTATTCGCCGCATTTTTGGTGAATATTTTTTTCTCAAAATTAGTTTAATTTATTACACACAAGTAAAAGGTTTAACGAAATACCCTAGTAATATTTAAAGTAGTGGCTTACTATCAAACCGAACAACATTCATATTGGAGCCAACATTGATAAAAATAAATAAAATCTGTGGCTTCATACAAAACTGCAGTATATGATTTTTTTTGTACTCTTTTTCTGCAGTGAAAGTTTACCCCTTCCTATTTAAATATTACTACGGTGTTTTTTACACTTATGTAAAAACCTTCAAAAGATACAGTCCTTTTAAGGATGGCGGCTTAAGCTTAGTATTAGGTCCAGAACTCTAATAACCTTAAATGATGAGTCTAAGGGTTGAACTTCATCTGTCAGCACGGAATCGCTTTTCTATCGCTCAGGAACGTCATTTGCTAGAGCGAGAAAAATAGCGGAAATGCGATCGCACGCTGCTGCGCCGGCAGTGCTGTGACCTTCCTCGCTCTCTCTTGAGCAACAGGAAAGATAGAGCGTGAAAAAATTCGAATCCGTGCTGCTAGATGAGGCTCAACCCATAACTTGACCTGAATCGATTACACTTCTTGAACCAGGAATCTTTGTTTTTTGCGTTGGCAACCCAAGTAGAAGACATATCTTAAGGCGCGCATCTGTACGCGTCCCGGTTGAATCCTTACTGATGTCCCACCCCGTACAGTGTTACTGGCCACCGCCTTCTGAAATGCCTCTGAAACTAACAGCTTTATTGTTTGAGGCATGATATTGTGACGAGAAAATAATAGAATCGTATATTGCTCGTTCTTTACAGGGGACCCACTGGTAACACACCGGACACACTCAGACTTTCGATATCAATCAATCAATTTAATCAGCAGACATCAACCCGTTGCTGGACATAAGCCTCCTTTTTACCCAGAAAGCTGGAAATAGGTATTGTCTATACCTGGAGTACAGACTGCCACACAAATGGTGAAACATGAGAATACTCCTTGGCAGTTGGTAATGTTCCATTTTCTTTCGTAGGTTTTCCTCGTCGTTGTTGATTTGTCCCTTTCTAATCCAACGACGAAAATAAAAATAAAGTTTTCATTTTATTTTTGTTTTGATAGAAAGGGACACACCTTAAGTTTGAAACATCGACGTTCGAAAGATGGTTGAACATTACCAACCTCCATGGCCAATTTTCGTGTTTCCATGCTTGTAAGGAGGTTATGGATCCATTAGTTGATATCACGTTAATATTTGTGTTCACCAATCGTGCACCTTTTCCTTCAAACGCAACTCTATTCCAAAAAAACCTTTTTTTATCCTTGTCTCTTGAGACAATTTAGGTTCCCATACGATGTTTTCCTTTACCATGTACTCAGTATAGTGTTACAAATCGAACCTACAGAAAGTTCCTAAAACTTTTCTAGGCTGGTATTGGACTCACACAGGTTCATCTAATAAATGTGCGTGCGTGTCCCGACTGTCGAGCCGGCTGGTTTTAAAAAGGACCGTAAGACCTGGGTTAAGCTTAACCAATTCAGAACTAACCATAGAAGAACCAACTATCACCTCCACGAGTGGGGTCTCAGGGAGTCTGCGGGGTACCTGACCAGACCCTCTCCCATGTGGTAAATGAGTGCACTCTGCGCTGTTTCCTCGGTGGAATCGAAGAACTTCACAGGCTAACCCCGGCAGCGGCAGACTGGCTGAAACACCTCGACCTCGAAATCTGACCCCCCCCCCCCCCCCCCCCCCCCTCGGATCCAAGCAGGAAGATAAAAATGCCATACGATATGATGATGATCTAATAAATAAAATATGACCACCAAAGTAATAATCACGTCTGCCCGCTATTCGCAAATCGATACAAAGCTTAATATAATCTCGTTTAATCTCTTAATAATTGATGGGGCTGACGTAACCTCAGGGTTAAAAGCTCCAAAAAGAAAAACAAAAGAATTAAAAAAAAAATCTCGTTTCCACATCGTCGACCTCAATACCCCAATATCTCAGATAGGACCGAACGGCGATATTTCCGCAAAAGCTCCGTTTGTCTCCGGCCTTAATCACGTTAGGCTCTCCACAGGCGTAACCCACTTATTTGCCAAGTCGGATAAATTAGTAGGGATTTGAAAAAAGTCGTTCGAGCAATTTGAAAGGTTCTTGATAAAATGGCGTATCTTGACTATAACATTGTCTTTCTTCCATCTTCCACGAAGGGGCGAGTTAATATTTGTGAGGGCATGCAGAAAGTGCCCGTTCTGTATGCAGTAACTAGTTATATTCTGACAGGCCTCACAGCAGATAGTTAATCAACATTGTCAATCAATCAATCTGGCTGACTAGTTAAGGGAACTGCCTCCGTGGTCTAATGGTTAAGACCATTGGTTCTCGACACGGAGGTCGTGGGTTCGATTCCCACGAGGGACACCTAGTGATATGTCACTTTGTGCGTTTTTCCCCAGTTGGTTAGGACATTGCAGGCTGAATCACTGGATTGTCTGAAAAAGAAAAATGATTCCGTGCTTCGGATGGCACGTTAAGCCGTTGGTCCCGGTTACTATCTCTAGTGGTAGTCGTCGTTACATAAAAACCACGTCAGAGGCTGTAAGGCGGTCTGAAAAAACTCTGACACCAGGGCTCTGTCCACACGATAAGAAGAAAGGGGCACCGAGTCTATATAGTGCTGCCTTCAATCGTATTTTTTTTTTATTTCTTGAAATATACACAACATTTCCAAAAAACAAGAATGTCACATTTGTTAGTCATTGCTGATTTTCAATTTATCGGGTTACTTGGGGTGTGTTTGTATAATGTTTGTAGTTATTATCTTAAACGATTTTTAGCAGTTTTAACGATAATAGCTTAAGCATAAAACATAATAATCCGTAATGTTTTGATAAATTGAAAGTCAATCAGGACTACAATGTGACATTCTTATTTTTTCTTAATATTGTTTAATTGTTTAGAAATAAAAAAATACGATTGAGGGCAGAGCACAATAGGTTCAGTACCCTCTTTAGTAACTTTTCGACCTATTTCATCGCATGTCAACTTTATTTCAGTACTAAATGAAACTATACACTATTTAAGCTACTTAATATCTTACTTCAACTAAGTACAATATTTTACAACGTTTCAGCATCACAATAGAAGCATAGTCCGTCGGCGGCTGTACATTACGAGAGTAAAAACGTCGACCGACAAACATAGTGCTCGGAGGTAGAACAGGGCGATTTTCTATCATACACTGGCTGGCATCGTCAGGGTATGTAGTAAATACTCTTTCTTATACTGTGGTCAGGGGCACGGGAAAGAGAATTAGAACAAATAACATGAGGGCTATTAGAATAGTTCAAGAACTAGCGTGACCAATAAAAACCAATTCAAATCAACTCTATTACATAAGTCTTATGACTGGAATGTTCCTGAAATTGCCATAACCTTTTTGTAAACTTAATGAGAAACCAGAAAAATATGAATGCAAACAAAATCTAAGTTCAGAATAAAAACGATAAGAGTAAATTTTTACAAAATTTTTGTTATTGGATATTCTTTTAAGTTCTCGTAAAGTACTACACCTTTTATTTAGGAAATAAGCTAATATTATCTCCATCCCCAAAATTGTACCATATTTGAAGGGCACAGGGGAAAAACATGCCATGTCACAGAGACAATGAACTGAGTAATTGCTAAATTAGTCTTTTGATTCTCAAAACATTGCTTGTTATTGCTCTGTATCGATATTTTCAAATGAAGATTACTCCGCGACGTTGCATGTTACTGCAGTGTATGTTTTGGCATTTTGTTCTACCACTTTTGTACTATACAATGGCATTGCCAGTTCAAAAAATATAAAAATGTGACATTGCATAATTGCTAAATTAGTCTTTTGATTCTCAAAACATTGCTTGTTATTGCTCTGTATCGATATTTTCAAATGAAGATTACTCCGCGACGTTGCATGTTACTGCAGTGTATGTTTTGGCATTTTGTTCTACCACTTTTGTACTATACAATGGCATTGCCAGTTCAAAAAATATAAAAATGTGACATTGCATGTTTTTCCCCTGTGCCCTTCATTTATAAGATCTTTTCTAACCACATAACGCAATAAATGATATGATATGATGATAGTAAAACCATCCATATAATACATCATCCAGCTTAAACCATCTGCAACGTTTCTCCTTCTCCCGCCCTTCTGACAAACCTTGCCGATCCCACATCCGTACCCAACTTAGTATCCCATCCCACTCCACCGACTTCTACTCCTACTCCTTCACCATCCGTGCTGCTCGGTTGTGGAACTCACTCCCCGCCGACATTCGCGACTCCAAGACTATAGCTGTATTTAAAAAGAAAACGAAAGAGCACTACCTTTCTCTATCTTAAGTGATATTCATATATATATAATTATATACATATATTAATATATATTGTATGTTGTAGGTATATATTACATTTATTTATACTGTTTGTTTGTACACAATAAGTTTGCCTTGTAATTGTTAACTGTCTCTTCTACGGGTCTGCTGGAAGAAATCTCTTCAGAGATAAGCTCGCCCTTTGTACATGTTTTCTCAACTTTGTGTATTATTATGTCCGTGTGTACAATAAAGTGTTATAATAATATAATAATAATAAAGGCCGACGATGATGACGATGATGATGATAGTGAATACCGAATTGTTGACGATATTTACCGCGATTGTAGCCCAGGACTTTTCATTATTGGTATATCGATTGTGTTACAATGTCCAAGGTATTTATTTTAATAAATAAACAATAAAAATTTATAATAAATATCTTTAAAATGTCTGTAGTACCTATTGTGATAATATACTCTGTGGATCAGATTGTGTGTGTGTTGTTGTCCTATGGTACCCCGATGGTACAGAGGGCCCTCGTGAGACGCCGCCACCTCTCCCTGTCCTGCGCCTTGTGTTCTATGTCGCGCCAACTCAACCCGGCTGCCCGTAGCTCGGCGTCGACGGTGCGCCGCCACGTGTGTGCGTGTGTGTGCACACACGTGGATCAGATTGATCAGATACAATACCTTATTGAGATCAGTCAATCATGCACCAGTTTCGCAAAACCGACCGATAATATCGCAACAACGATTAACCTATAAAATTTTTAAAACAATATCCATACATACCGTACAACTTTACTAATATTTTTTGTAACCCGCCCCGTTTCGCACTGACATAGTTTAAAAACTATTCAGCACTAAAACCGCCATGTGTGTGCACTTTTTTGTGCAAACATTGTAACACAAGCGTACCAGAGTTTTTAGCTTTTTCAAACAGTTTTAGTTTTTAAAATTACTTGACGTCGTTCTGTGGTTCATGTTTTTAAACTTTAATGAAATAATTTAAAGAGAAAACTTAATATTCTACAGTTGCCATTTCCTCAAAACTAAATGTTTAACCGACTTTGAAAGATCATCATACCAGCCGATAGACGTCCACTGCTGGACATAAGCCTCCCCCAAAACGGGGGGATTTGCCATAATCGCCACGCTTGGCAGGCGGGTTGGCGATCGCAGTTGGATTGAATGTGTGTACTCAGAGGATGCTGCTGCCCATCCTCCGATAGATCCCTTAGTCGCCTTTTACGACACCCACGGGAGGAAATGGGATGGTGCTATTCTTAGCCGACACCACACGGACAACTACGGACTTTGAAAGATGTAGGGGGTTATCAAATTATTATTTTTATTCTGTAATTTTAAAACAATTAATGTATACCCGCACGCTCGCACTGTCAGCCTTTCTTTCCTCCACCCACAGCACGTCAGACATATGATAATAGGAAATATCCTAGGTGTATCCTCAAACTATGAAGTCGCGTGTTTGGATGAGGCAAGACAACTGCTGGTCCGAATCAAAATTTCCCTTCCGATCCGAAAAACAGAGGAGATGGGACGACATTACTAGCAAAATCACCTTTAAAACACTTGTCACCAACACAGAAGGCGTCGACCGCGCCAGACTCCTAGCATCGACCACATAGGAGTCCGGGTATTGGCTACACGCCATCCTTCGGTCAACACAGGAAACTACCTGGACTGTAGGACCTTGGGTGTTGGACCTTGCGCGTGGCAATCGGACTTCAGGTCGGCGCAGAAATTTGTATCCGCCACCAATGTTCTTGTGGTGCGGCTGTCGATCGCTTGGGTCACCACGGACTCTCGTGTCAAGAAAGTGCCGGCAGATTCCCTCGCCATGTCACTTTTAACGACATCGTACGTAGGTCTCTTGCCTCAGTCAACATTCCTGCCATTCTCGAGCCGAAAGGCATCATACGGAGCGATGGCAAGAGACTAGACGGGACGTCTCTCGTCCCCTGGAATATTGGTCGGTCTGAGTGTGGGACGCTACCTGCGTGGACACACTGGCCCCGTCTCACTTACAGGGCACGAGTCTAAGGGCTGACACGGCGGCGGAGGCGGCCGAAAAACGAAAGGCCTAGTGGTATCGGGATATCGGCACCCAATACCATTTTATGGGTTTTGGTATCGAAACTCTTGGGCCGTGGGGACCTAAAGCGCAGGCGCTTTTTAAAGACCTGTCAAAGCGCCTGATAGACTCGACGACCCAAGGGCTGGCACTTTCCTCGCTCAACGGATCAGCATAGCCATTCAGCGAGGAAATGCGGCCAGCGTTCTGGGAGGGTTCCCACAAGGATCGAACCTGCACCACATACTTAAGGGGGTGCTTCAGACCATTAATCTAAACAAATTTCAATATGGAACCGACATCGAAATCGCGATAAAAAAATCTGTTGTTCCATGTAAAACTGCAGTACTGACTCGACTAAAATTTTTGGGAGAGTTGATTTTTATTTCCCGTTTTCGAAGTTCGCTCCATAGTGAAAGTTGTTTAGTTTATTTGTTACTCTCTGTATACAGGGTAAAATTGATATCACCAGCATCCTTTAAAACTTAAGAACTTTTACTATGGGAGCAAACCGACCGGAGCAAACGAAAGTTGTTTAAACGATGCTAATGATACCAATTTTACCCTGTTTATACCTATAGCGATGATAATGTTAAATATCACAGTATAACCACCTACCCATGGCCTCAAGTGTACCGCAGTAAAGTGCAAGAGAACGGGTGTATAACTAATTCCACACCAGTGTACCATTACAATGGCTACCGGAAACAGAAGGCCGGAAATTAACACGGAAACACACGTAACTCCGAACAATCACTAGGATATCTGCAATCATACTTTTACTAGGAAATTGTTTATTTCGATATCGTTATTTATAAAAGATTATTAAAAAATGTTTCGATATATAATCGTTAACTGTAAAATATTTGATGAAAATTTATTAAACAATGCTTATTTTGCCTCTGATACCTAATTAACATCTGCCGAAGAACTGACAACCGATGGGGAGTCAGAGTTCTGGAGTGGAGACACCGAACTGGCAGGCGTAGTGTGGGACGCCCTGCTGCCCGCTGGTCAGACGACCTAAAAAAAAATATGTATACGGTCGAATTGAGAAACCTTCTTTTTTAGTCGGTTAAAAAAGGCAGCGAGGAGCGACTGGATGAGGAAGGCCGAAGATAGACTTTTGTGGCGCGCCTTGCGAGGGGCCTATGTTCAGCAGTGGACGATGATTGGTTGATGATGATGATGATGACCTAATTAACATACAGTTTTAAGTAAATATTATTACTAATCAACCTACTAACAAAATTATGTATTTTCGTATGAAATAATTGAGTATTTAATTTAATTAACTAAATAAATAATAAATAACGCTCACAGGCACATACATTATAATGATCCCAAGCAAGCACTATAGGATATTTATTATGAAAACCATTCAACAACGGCACAAACATATAAATATCCATGACCGAACCGGGATTCCAACCCAGGACCCTGGTTTGGAAGTCCGGCGTGGTAACCATTACACCAACCGGGTCGTCAATTTACTAACACCACAGAGTAATGACTACCGTAACTGTCACAATTTTTAATACCATCATCATCAGCCTATAAACGTCCGTCCGCCTGTTTTACTTAACCGTTTTTGAGAACAGTCGGTATTCATAATTCATTTATTCATTGTTTGCACACGTAACATAAGATGGTATAATTAATTTGTGGTACAGCAATCTGCCTCTTCAAGGCATTCAATGTCATATAATTTTTATTAAGTATTTTACAATGTCATATGAAATTTAATTAGAATTATTAACAATGTGGTTATAATTATTGTGTTTGTTAGGATAGGTAACATACATTTATAATTTTTATATCTATATTATATACCTATTTTGTTTATCTTTGGCACAGTTTAAGAAGGGCATAACTGGTAAAGCTCTTTAGACTGAGTCTTTGCCTCGCAATATGCTTTCTTCTTATCATTTATTGTTATTTTAGCCTACCTACCTTCTGATAGGTAGCTATTATTGTATAAGCTTTGCAAGCACTTTTTCATTTAATTTTAAATTACCATTAGCGGATTCCTGTAATTGGTCTATTCTATGTTCATAGTTTGTAACCATTCGTTTGTAATTTGACTGTTGGTTTCCCGAATAAAAATGTATTAAAATTTATTTATTTAAATCTGATAATATTACAATAGAATTTATACATGCTCAATTGATAAGGATTTGTCATCCAGATATTCTTTCACATTGTACTAACTTTTGTCAAGTAGTAATTTTTTTACACAATTAGCAAAACCATGAAGTACCAAACGCCACACGTTTCCTAAAAAACTGTTACTGCATGTGCAAAACTATTTATAATAAATTACCGCAGCATATGAAGGAACTACCACTCAATCAATTTAAGACTGTTCGATTCAACTGACTTCTCCAGAACATGTTTTATTCCGTCAAAGAGTTTAACGAGCACCATGACTGACATAATATACTATTGTATTTAACTTAATATTACATTTAAAATTTTATATTAATTGTAATTTTATTGTAATTATGAATGTAGATGTTTGTCGAATGTATAATATTTGCGTGGTATAGTATAGTATTATATTATATATGTATAGTATTGGTAATAGATGATTTAGGAGATGCTCTACTGTACTGACCACCTGTAATTTGTGTACCCTAATCAATAGCAAATAAAGATTACTTTACTTTACTTTACATTACCCTGAAGGCTTTTTAATGTTTGGCAAGTGATAAATTTTCATAGCCATATATTGCAATCTGTTTTAATACATGGAGAGACGCGGGGTGGTGGGGATGAGTATGTTATATTAGTATACATATGTTAGAAAATCTCATTGGTATGTCATGTGCAAATTCGAACATTGCGGACACTCTCTTCCCCTGCTAACTTTTTTGAACAAAACATTGTTTTTCAAATAATTCTGAAACTATTTCATGTACCTTAATAACCTCATAAGTAGAACAGAACAAAACCTTACAATAATTCAGACCTAAAGCAATCATTCATATCAATCTCTGATAAAATAATGTACGTTATTAATGAATACTTTGACCTTTGTAATACTGAAATGAACGAAATTATTCGAAAAATCTCTGCTAAGAATCCAGATCGTACGTAAATGAGTCTAGATTTCTGGTTGACCTAGTACAAATAGAATGATGGTGGTACATAAAGCCTAAAAACAAAGTCTACTGATATTTCAAGATACCTTGCAGCGAAGTGAAGATCCTCTTCACAGACAAGTATTCCCTTTGTACAGGTAACTTGATTTAATGAAAACGTAAATTTCATTTGAAATATTTCCTTTCGGGGTTGTCAAAATCTTTGCTATAATTACCAACTACCTTTCCGAACTTGCAGTTGTAGCATACATACAAAACTCAACGTATCATTTTTGTGATTTTACAAAAGCTGGTTTGTTTTCAGTAGTACTATCGATCGAAACGCAAAGTATATTTAAGAAAATTATGTTTTAAATAAAATTAAAAAAAAGAACTTTTTTACCTTCGTAAAGAAGTTTTATAAGAGCAAGGGGTCAGTATTATTTTATTACATAAACTAAACTCAAAAACGTCCTCTAAACAACTGCTTGATGGCAAGGTGCCCAGAAGGCTGGCAACTTTTTGTTTTAAATCTATTACGAACTAGAAGGTATGAGCACCAGGAGTAGCGATTTTATTTGCTCGCTTGCTTATTAGAAAAGACGCCGTCAAACTTTTATCTCCATACTCGGTTTTTCTATTGTTTCCCGGACATTTCCCAAAATCAATGAGCGTTAATCTTTTCTTTTTTAATTTTAGTTCCTAAAAAACTCAACAGATGGCATGTTTATTGCTCCATAGAGACATTCGTGAGATTCTATCAAAATCATGCCAAGACTGTGTCTGCCATTTTTTTAAGGCCAAGGGATCGAGCCCATACAACCAATGTCAGAAGTAAACAGTTTCAAATTGTCGATCAAAATGATTGGCAAATAATAAAATATTCCATCAAAAGATGCGTTGGCATCCTTTTGATATTTTCCCTCCTTTTAATTAAAAAAAAAACCTTTTTAAAATTTTGACCTTTATTCGCGTAGACCGTAGCGCCATCTATCGATCCCCTAGAAAACCAAAAGAAAAACGCTCATTACTTAAAACAAAATTTTTTATTACTTCCAGTGTGTTTCGTCCCTCAGTGAGAATTTCTCAAAACGTCGAAGAGAATGAACTATCTTTTAACTTAGTAATTACTCAGTGAAGTTAGCGGGAGTAATACGGGCAGAACTTCTGAGGGCGTTCATTTTCCTAAGCTGACCGAATTCTTCGTAGACGAAGAAAACGAAGCTTTTTAGGATCCTTTAACGGTTGGAAATTAATATAAAAGCGACAAATAATCTTTGTCAACTGTAGATGCAAAAAAGTATTAAAATTATAAGGTTAAATCGAATTAGTTGGCGAAACTTAAGAAACGCATTAATTAATTATATAATATACAGGGTGGAAAGTTCAGATGGGACACAAAAGGCAGCTACGAGAAGCATTATATATAGCTACAAGAAAACGTTCTTAGGAGACTAACCCTAACTTTTGGAATGTTTTACTTCTGCATTCACCGATTTTGAAAAAAATGTACAGTCATCGAGAAAAACTGTATATTTCAAAAATTTTTTTTTTTTCATCCCAATCGATTCTTTTACTAATACGCACCAAATTGAAGCAAGTTGATTTCCTCAAAAATTGTTCGTTTACCTACAGCGTGTTAGGGTAAACAGTTGCATTATTTTAAGGGGTGATTATGAATAGCTTTCTCTAAGATACAAAAATTCGCAAAAAAGAATTTTGATTTTTCATACAAACGTTCGATCAGCTGATTGCATTTAGTACGGGAAGTCCAAAAATTTTTTTGCTAATTTTCCATAGGTTTCTTAGAGAAAGTTGTTCAGTATCATGGGTACAATCACCCCTTAAAGTAAGTTTAAGTTTAAGTTTATGACAACATCGCGTTGAAAATGCAATAAACCTAATTATTATGGAGATGCATCGTCATCGTATATTCATTAACATAATTTTCTCAATACAGAAAGCGAGACTTGAGCATGTCAAATTAACATTATGATAAACTTAAGCAAACTTTGTAATAGGTAGTGGAAGCGAAGTTCCCGGGACAAAAGCAAGTAATCCCGCGGGAACTCATTAAACTTATCCCACTCATCTCATTAGTAAATCACGACCTCCCAATAATCTAATAGATAGCGGTTATATTGGATAACTGAGCGGATAACGTAGCGGGTAGCAAATAAATATAATAAATAAATAGAGCCGTGGTGGTCCAGTGGCGAGTAGCCCTGCCTGCCGTGCAGGAGGTGATGGTTCGATCCCCGTCCAGGCCGACTGTACTCAATGAGTTCTTCGAAATTTATGTACGATTTGTAGCACTACTGGCTTTTCGGTGAAGGAAAACATCGTGAGGAAACCTGCGTGCTTCAATTTTGAGGCATGTATTGCACAAGTGGCGACGGGCTCACTCCCCGTCACACTAGACAGAGTTTCAGTACTAGTGAAACGTGGATGCTCTGAGGTTGCAGAATATCTCTGACTACCCTCTTGGGGAATATAGTCGTAAGCATATGTTATGCTATGCATTTTCTATTTGCCCGAATTCAAACCCGCGACTCTCGGTACATCAGGCAAGTTCACTACCGAATCACTACATAATCACAGAAGTCCAAACTCAAGGTTTGCCAAAGGGCGATGGAGCGTAGCATATTGGGAATCAAACGGACAGATCGCGTCAGGAACACCATAATACACCAAAAAACGAAAATAGCTGATGTCGGTGAGAAAACCGCCAAGTTGAAATAGGATTGGGCCGGCCATGTCTGTCGATTGCACCCGGAAAGATGGGCCAAAGTCTTAACACCTTGGATCCCGGAGAATGGGCGTCGCATCAGGGTCAACCCCGAAGGAGATAGAGAGACGTCTTGGATACATTCGACGACGAGTAGATGGAACTAGCTCAGGACAGGATTGCATGGAGGATAAAAGAGGAGGCCTTTGCCCAGCTTTGGGATGAAAAATAGGCTTAAAAAAAGGAAGAAGCCTTATCTTACTTTTTAATACACAAAACTTTCATAAAACTCATTAATTTGTCTTCTTTTAACATGTACATTGTACAGGATATAGCAGCATACAAGCTTTTAGCATTAGCGCTCATCTGCAAACTGAAGTGGCTTCTTCAATAACAATTAATAATAAACTTTATCACTATTACAATACGGTTTAAATAGTGTTAAAGTCATCGTTCCTTATAACTGCCTACGTGGTCTAATGGTTACGAGCATTGGCTCTCGACACGGAGGTCGTGGGATCGATTCCCACGGAGGACACCTAGTGAAATGTCACTTTGTGCGTTTTTCCCCAGTTGGTTAGGACATTGCAGGCTGAATCGCCCGATTGTCTGAAAAAAGAAGTGATTCCGTGCTTCGGATGGCACGTTAAGCCGTTGGTCCCGGCTACTATCTCTGGTGGTAGTAGTCGTTACATAAAAACCACGTCAGAGGCCGTAAAGAGGTCTGAAAAAACTCTGACACCAGGACTCTGCCCACACGATAAGAAGAAGAAGATAACACTAGTCAGAAATAAGAAAATTTTAAAAATTAAATTTTTCTTAGTCTAATATAAGTTAGATTGATTGATTTTTTACTAAAAAAAATCTGTTGGTGGTTAATCGGGCTGATGTGCCAAGGTTCACGGGTTCGAATCCCGCAAAGGGAAAATATTAATGTCCGATGTATTTGTTTATTTATAAATACGTAGAATAAAAGATTTGCCACAACCTTTGTAGTTATTGCAAAGTTTCGAACCACCTGTTTTGTGATGCTTAAATAAACAAACAGACGCGCGGACTGACAAAGAATTTGAAAATGTATGATTTGAAGTCAGGGACATCTTAACGCCATAGTAATTGTAGTCTTTTTTGCACAGACACATCTGTTATCTAAACTATTATAAAACTACGTAACAGAAGTGTCTGGAAGTACGTTGAAAATATTAAGATTTACAAAAAAAAGATTACCGATATGGTTTTTTGGTGTCTCTGACTCCAAATCAACCATTTTTAGATTTTTTGCCTGTCTGTTTGTTTGTAGTTTTATCATCATCATCATCTTCTCAGCCGATGGACGTCCACTGCTGGACATAGGCCTCCCCTTAGGATCGCCATAACGACCGGTCCTGCGCTGCCCTTATCCAACGGGTTCGAGCCGCCGTCACCAGGTCGTCGGTCCACCGTGTGGGGGTCCTGCCCACTCTGCGCTTTCCGGTACGCGGTCGCCACTCGAGAACTTTTCGGCCCCATCGGCCATTGGTTCTGCGAGCAATGTGCCCCGCCCACTGCCACTTCAGTTTAACAATTCTTTGGGCTATGAGCAAGTAGTGGTAGTTTTATGATGGTGTAGATTCTTTACTATTATAAAACAACTTGAGTTTACCCACTTTGTCGGCACAAATTCTATACCAGATTCTATCTCTAATCCTAAGCTTTTAAACCTCAGAGGAAGGATCTCTTTATTTGTATTTTTAAAGAAAAAAGCTCCATCGAAATCGTTTCAGTAGTTTTTGGTTGAAGTTTAAACAAATAGACAGACGATAAATCTAATAAAAATGGTTGATTTTGAGAAAGAGACACCTAAAATGACTAATAATAATATGACTGTTATGTATTACTAACACAGTGTTTAAGTATGCAGGGTGGAAAAAAAAGGCCGTGGTTGGAGGGAAAGTACCCTTAATATGTATGATGGCAAATTTTACTGAAAGGAAACATTCCTTTATTTTCAACTTTAATCAAAACTGCATTTAAAGATGTTTTAAAAATCATCTGCTTGAGCCGGGAATCGAACCGGTCTTTAGATAGTGAGTAAGTTTAACAATGACAAAAATCATTTTTTCTTGGTCTTTCTTTAATTTAAGATACCATGTTGTTTAAAAGAAATTGATCCTTATGAATGACTGTTTCGGTTGGTATCATAAAATACAGATGTTTTTTTTTCACATTTCACCGGTTCGATTCCCGGCTCAAGCAGATGATTTTTTCAAAAATCTTTAAATTCAGTTTTAATTAAATTTGAAAATAAAGGAATGTTTCCATTCAGTAAAATTTGCCATCATAAATATTAAGGGTACTTTCCCTCCAACCACGGCCTTTTTTTTCCACCCTGTATACTAACAATCTATGGACTGTGTCTGAAATAAAATTATTTTGAATTAGAATTTTTTTTTAAAAACCATATCGTGAACTTTTTCTTGTAAATATCTTCAATGTACAGACACACTTCTCTTACAGTTTTAAAATACTGTAGATTAACTGACTTTTAAAATATCATTTTGGACTGTAGTACGATTATGTAGTCTATGTAATAAAATAACGTAGGAATATTTGCACTAAACGGGTCTGACTTGGCTAAACAATTTGGCAGCATCGTTTAGTATAACAGCGTTGGATAAAGAGAGTGATTTCGTCGACGGCGAGCGAGGAACGTCTTTGGATTCCGTGCGAACGTGACCAGAAGAGTTCCCCTACTATACGTCCTAGACCAAACTACGGTTTACGGTTTAAGAACATTATTTCTCTAAAAGAATACAATTTACTTATATAGAGAAATACAGGTTAATACATACATCTAAATTGTAAGTAAGTAGTAGTACAGTACAAGAGTGTAGCACGGATACAGCGTTCTTAATCTAGGTAAATCTAAAAATCTAGGTAAACTAGGAAAAACAATTTTATTTAGGCAGAGTCTCCGCTGCTGGAACCCCGGTGGCAAATGTGAGTCGCCACTAACTGCTTCTTTATTCTGAACTAAAATATTCAAGTTCATCAAAATGTCTGGTCTTGACAATGTTAGTCTATGTAATGCAATATTGTATTTTAATTGTACTTTGTATATTTTGTTTTGTTTAAAAGATGTGTGTTGTAGAGTTTCTGGCCGCATCTTCTCTCAACGGAACACATTCCAACGCGGTGGTTGAGTCAAAAAATGACGTCAAAAAGCTATCTATGTGATATTATTCTGAATAAAAAATTTTTGAATTTTGAAAACAACGTCGAAATAAGGGCGCCAACCTTCCATACAAAACCTGCATTGTCTTTTGAAGAACCTCGTCCCTCTATAATACAATGTTAGCATCCAAAAACAAAAGTCACTTATTTCTCACCCATATCAAAAATGTTAACAGAAACAAATAGTAGGAGAAATCCCTAACAAGAATACCAGCGGGATTTGTATGTTCTCGTAATGTAGGTTTCTTCATAACGCGAGATAAATATTTTGCGGTGAAATACATACAGGGTGTGACAGCCTAGCAAATACTGAAACGGTGAACTCAGACCATCAAACTGAACAACTTTCACTATGGAGCCTACCTCAGGAAACGCGAAAAAAAAATTTGCTGTGCCATACATTTTAGTCGGGTAGGTTACATTTCCTGAGGTAGGCTCCATAGTGAAAGTTGTTCAGTTTGATGGTCTGAGTTCACCGTTTCAGTATTTGCCAGGCTGTCACTTACACCCTGTCAGAAGAAACACAATGATAACTCAAGTGCGTGGATGTAGAATTAACCACGTTCATCATCATCATCATCTTATTTAAGAGCAGTTTCTACAGGGCGTAAAACCTCCTAGTAATAATTAAGGGGGTGCTTTTGATTGAAGACTATCAAACTGAACAACTCTTACTATGGAGCCAACTAAGAAATCGTGAAATAAAAATAACTGTTCCATACAAAACTGCAATAACGACTCGTCTTAAATGTATGAGACAGCTGATATTTTTTCTCGATTTCGAATTTGACTCCAAAGTGAAAGTTGTTCAGTTTAATGGCCTGAAGCACCCCTTTAAGTTTACAGGGTGTTACAAAAGTCAAAATAAAAATTTTAAACTTTTAAGGGGGTTTTTAAGACCATCAAACTGAACAACTTTCACTATGGGAAGAACATCGAAATCGCGAAAAAAGAAATCAGCTGTCCCATACATTAAGCTCGAGTAGATTTGTAGTTTAGTATGGAACATAATATTTTTTTTCGCTATTTCGATTTTGGTCCCTTAGTGAAAGTTGTTCAGTTTGATGGTCTAAAACACCCCCTTAAATGTTTATTTGTATTTTTGTAACACCCTGTATAATTTTTTTTGTGTGTTTAGGTTACGATGGAGCAGGCATAGCCGTATGATTAAAAGTACAAAATTAAGAATAAACAAAAAATCGATTGTACATAGGAAACATAAATTATATAAACATAAATACAAATATAATATACGAGCGTTAACCCGCGACTTCGTCCGCACAAATTATATACCAGATTTTAAGTCAGATCATAAGCTATCAAACAAAAAAAGTTTCATCAAAATCGGTTCAGTAGTTTTTGCGTGATACTCGTTCAAACAAACAAACAAACAAACAAACACACAAACAAACAGACAGACAAAAAATCCAAAAATTGGTGAAATGGAATCGGGGACACCTAAAAACCATATCGTAACTTTTTTTTTGTTAATATCTTCAATGTACAGACAAACTTCCTGTTACAGTTTTATAATAGTATAGAAGATTTGTATTTATGTTTTCATATTATGAAAATATATTTGGGGGATGCTTTAGACCATCAAACTAAACAACTTTCACTTAGGGACTGACATAGAAGCAGTACTTAATGTATTTAAATTGACAACCTGTATAAACGAAATTATCGCATAGAAACACTTATCGTTTCCACCCTGTATATTCTAAGTCTATGTTAAAATCTAAAACCGTCCCTTAGTTCACATATTGCTCGAATTTCAATGGTTACATAATATTGTATGCTACGCCGTAGTCTGTTGCTACGGCGTAGTAAATCCGTAGCGTTTGTTTCAAAACAGGGTCAGCATGAAAAGATAGGCGACTTTGCTGAAAAAAAATCTTACTTCAATATAGGTCATGAAAAAGATATACAGGGTGAAATGGATATTATTATCATAATTTTAAACTAAAGGTCCACCCATCAAACTGAAGAACTATTACTATGGAAGAAAAATGATAGGAGCATAAAAAAAATTGCTGTTCCATACTAAACTGCAATGCCTACTCGACTCAGATCTATGCAAAAATTTAAGTCATAAACCTATCTACTTCAATTACCTAATAAATTAACTATTCGATTTTTTTTCGCGATTTCAATGTTGATCCCAAAGCCATACTAAAATTCGTTCAGTTTAATGATCTGAAGCACCCTGATCCAGCATCAAAACGACCCCGATTCTCGGACGTATAGTCCAAGCCCCGATTCCATGGTGTGTAATTGGAAATACATTCGTATCCGTGAATTTTTTTCGTTGAAACATTGATTAACTGCGCAAAGTTATGTTCATAAATTGCTTCAACAGGGGAAAACTATGATGTAGTGCTTATATTGACGATGTTTCACTTTGGTGTAGTTATTATAATGATTTATGAGTAACTATAGTGGTGCCTGTGACTTCACACGCGCAGACTACTGATGGTTAGCCGATTGCGACGAAATAATTAAGAAAAACAAAAAACAACATTTTAGCATCAAGTTAAATTTTTTTAGTCTCCTTATTGAAACGATATAAAGTGTTTTAAACTGTGATACTAAAGATTTTTTCATTTTAATTTTTTTTTAAATAATGTCTGTTTAAAACATAATTCGCTGAAAATAATTAAAAAACAAAAAACATTCTAGCTTCAAGGTCTATTTTTTTTAGTCTCCTTATTGAAACGATGTAAAGTTCTAAGTTTAAAAACAAGCTCTATGATCTATAAAATTTTTGAATAATATTATTTCAGATAGGGCAGTAAGTAAGGGTTTGTATTTCGAAACTTATTATTAAATAAATAAAAAAAATATATATTAGCAACCAGGCAGTCCTGCAGAGGATCGATAAGAGAGTAGAAACTATAAAAACTCGGAATTTACAGTATTGTGTTTGTATTTGTATTTATTTATTTACCAGATACATGAATAGACACGACTTAAATTATACATCACATAAACCAAAAGAGATGAAGAGATGTGATGAGATTTGAGATTTTTATTTGAGTGACTCGATCACATTATGAGAAGTGGCAAATACCAACTTTTTCAGATTATGCTACAGGGAAAATTTTTGGGGAGACGAATGCCTGGTAGAAGAAGTTCCTGGCTTAAGAACCTGTGTGAATGGTTTGATATGAACACCACCACACTGTTCAGGGCTGCAGTCAGGGGTCTATCATCATCATCAGCCTACCATCGTCCACTGCTGAACATAGGCCTCTCCCAAGGCGCGCTACAAGACTCTGTCTTCGGCCTTCCTCATCCAGTCGCTCCCCGCTACCTTTTTTAGGTCGTCTGTCCAGCGGGCAGCAGGGCGTCCCACACTACGCCTGCTAGTTCGTGGTCTTCACTCTAGATCTCTGACACCCCATCGGTTGTCATTATCAGTTCTTCGGCAAGTATGACCAGCCCATTGCCACTTCAGCTTGCTTATTTTCTGAGCTATGTCAATGTCAACCACTTAGGTCCAGGGTCCGAATAGCCTTAATGATAGTCAACCTCCGATAGGAGATGGCACCACAAGAAGAAGAAGACAAACAAGTACCAAAATATTTTAAGTGGTGTATTTTTTGTTTATCTTAGACCATAGCCCTACAGTTCACTAATTTTTTTAAGTTTGATATCATGACAAAGAGCCAAACCAGATCATCATCGTCAGCCTATTACACGTCCCACTGCAGGGCACAGGCCTACCCTCAAAGAGGGTGTATGGTCATTAATCCACCACGCATGCCCAATGCAGATTGGTAGACTTCACATACTCATCAGAATTTTTTCTTCAGTGTATGCAGGTTTCCTCACGATGTTTTCCTTCACCGTTTGAGGAGCTCTCTTGCATCCAGCTCTCTACACTAGGCCTACGTGGTGTCGTATGAACATTCAACCCCCAGACACCCTATAATCAAATGTTTCTTAGATAGTAAACTAGTTATTCAACCGTTTCTACCTGCGAAGATAACTTAAATACAGACAGCCCAAAACACCGTCAACCTCCGGGCAAGGTCTAGAACAAACAGATCAAGGACGTATTCAGAACTTCAGAAGGGGCCCCATACGATTATGGGCCCTTTAAATTCCTAAGTGTGGTCCTAAGCGGTGTCTTTTCTTCGTGCCGCAAAGGAATGGTTCGCTTTTCTTGCTTCTGTGTTCACGAATATACAAGCTATAAACTTAAATGCGTCACATATTAAATGGTCTACTTCAGACCATCAAACTGAAAAACTTTCGCTATGAATCAACATCTATAGGACCAACATATAAATTGAGAAAAAAACTCTGCTTCCCCATTCATTTTGATCGAGTCACCATTGAAGTTTTCTATGGAAAATCTGTTTTTTTAGATATCAATTTTGGTTTCATAGTAAAAGTAGTTCAGTTTAAAGGTCCGAAGCACCTCATAAAGTATGGAACGCATTTAAGTTTGTACACTGCAACTGTAACAAATACAGGTTTAGGGTAAACAGTTACATTACTTTAATGGGTGATTGTATCCATGATACTAAACAACTATCCCTAAGAAACATATTATTGGTAATTCGCTAAAAAAATTGAACTTTCCATACTTAATTCAAAATGATCGAATGTTTGTATGAAAAGCCATTTTTTTTTTTGCGAATTTCCAATATGTTCCGAAACATAGGTACTAACAATCACCCCTTAAAGTAAACTATTAACCCTAACACCCTGTAGACAACTTCGGTGTTTTCAAGGCAAGAGTGAATGTATCTTCGAGTAATTGAGTTGCATCATTGGCACCGTGTCTTACCGCCATTTGATTCCGGCTTAGAATAGACCATCCCATTTCTTCCCGTGTGTATCGTACGTACAATAAACTTATTAATTCTTTGGTGCCCCTTTAACCCTTGATCCGGACCTGGCGCAGGATCGTGTTAATCGAAACTTTCGTCAACAGTCTATGATTCCGCTCCATTAAGCGTTGTTGAACGTGATTAGATATACGTGGGTACTTACTATATTGTTAGAGAATAGTTGTTTATAGGCTTAAAGTTACGTTATAATAAACGGTAGTGAAACAGAGTTTACAGATTGTGATCGGGAAAACTTACTCGCCCGAAACTAAACTTAAGAAGGATTTAGCCCAGACTTGTATAATTATGACTAGACAAGGATAATAGGTCTTTGCTTCAACTAGTTACCAACTACCTTTCGAAGACGTAACACTTGATCCAATACTCAATTCGAAATCGAAGCAATTATAGATTTTCCTTACGAACTAACCACATGAAAAATATAAGGTCTAACAAAATTAGCTGAAACTATTTTAAAGGGATAATCAGACCATCAAACTGAACAACTTTCTCTATGGGACCAATATTGAAATCGCGAAAAAAACAGCTGTTCCATACAAAACCTACTCGATCTAAATGTATGGGACAGCAGATTTTTTGTTCGCGATTTCAACATTGGTCCCATAGAGAAAGTTGTTCAGTTTTGATGGTCTGATCATCCCCTTAAAATAGTTTCACCTAATTTTGTTAGACCTTATATATGAAGTCTTAATTTTATCTTGTATACTTAGGTAAAGTACCCAGGTTTATTTATGACTTATGTCATAAATAAACCATTTTATTATGCATACTTTTTAAGGGGATGATCAGACCGTCAAACTGAAAAACTTTCTCTATAGCAACAACATCGAAAAAGCGAAAATAAAGTCAGCTCTTCCATACAAAACTGCCAACCTACTCGAGTCTAAAATGTATTTCGCGCTCAGCTGTTTTGTTTTTCGATTTCGAAGTTGGGCCCATAGAGAAAGTGGTTCAGTTTAATGATCTGATCATCCCCTTAAAAATGTCAGCATATTAAGAAAGACCCTGTATAAAACATTTCTGGATCACCCCATAATCTCAGAAAATCTAAATTTAATGAGTACATAAAAAATACATTTTCAAAACAGATAAGCTGAAAAATATCGAGGTTGCGTACATAAAATAACTGTTTGTATTCTTAAAACAATTTTATCTTCCTTCAAGCCTAAACTTTTGTTTTTATTACCGGCCGCCTGGCTGTCGCTGAAAGTTATAAAATCTCGATAAGAGCTTGGGACGAAGCCTTAATCAATTCGTGAGTCTCTAAGCTTTTGGAAACCCTACAACGACGTATAAACAAGATTATTTAATATTACATCAAGTTTATTTAGTGGATATAGAGGGATAAAGAATGCCGAAAAAACAGAATTTATTTACATAGCTTACAATGGGTATATAATATTCATTATCTATCTTTTTAAACATGCCCATTACAGGTTTTAGGATGAAATTATAGGTGTGGCAAGACTTTTGCCCACAAAACAGGAAATGGAACTTTATCCTTAAAAGGCAAAAATATACAACTAAGAACAATATACAAAAATTACAAATAATACAAACACTCCAGAGCGTCGCCGCAAGGCGTGCCTAACAGGCTAACAGCATTCCCTCTCTGGATGGTGAGGCTGATTCTTCATGCCAGGAAGCTCTGCGGTCACCAGAGGTCTCATTGAGACGCCCCGAGAAACGCTTCTGACCGCACCGCACTAGTGCGGTAATGTTCTATAGTTTGTTTTTAAATCTCATTAAAGAGTTTTTATTAAAAACAAATCTGAATAAATTAATCTGTTTTAGTTAAAATATGATAAATAGACGGTTCATTTCATCAAACAATTTATTTTAGTTACCAAATTAACATTAATTTGTGTTATAAATACATAAATAGTAAGTTTATAACGATTTTAATATGTTTGCAATAAAATATCGCTCGTTGAATGTCGGTTAACGTCTTTACCTCTTCGTCGACCTGCGCGCTCATAGCTATCTCAATCAAAGGTGAGGAACGCAAAAAAAAGAAGGCTAGTGCCATTTTCCACAAATATTTATCTAAAATTGTTGTATTTCGCGAAATTTTATTATTTTTTCCTCGCAAGTATGTGAAAAAACGTCGTATGAAACGCGTGAGCGGGGGTCATTACAGCCCTCGGCTAGTATGCATCACTCACCTGGCGACTCGTGCTGCAATCCTGCCTCGGCTGTAATGACCAACTTCGCTCACTTTTATCATAATATACTAATTTAAGTCTTATTTAGAACTCCCGTATGTCAAAATCCATACATTTTGACCATACTTAGTTTGACGAAATATGACTTAAATATCGTCTCTGAATCTCGGCCTTAGAGTTCGACATTCGACAGACCCAGACTCTCGACTGCCATCCTGCAAACCCATCTGGTCAGACGAAGAAGCCAAGACGCCTTCCTGGTGGCTTTCCGCGTGGCAGTCGGAAGCGCAGGCAGGCACTGTTCTGGTCTCCGATCCCACAAAACGGCTTCCTGGCTTTGAACCGAAAATCTTGGGCTAGTCTGATACGAATAAAAACAGGAGTCGCTCGGTGCAACTACCATCTCCATAAGAGGGGCATAAAAAGCTCACTCGAGTGCGACTGCGGTGCTCCGGAACAGACTGTCGAGCACATTGTTAACGAGTGCCCTGGCGGAAGATTCGACGGCGGAATCCGGGAGTTAAACGAGCTAACCCCGAGAGCCAAATTATGGCTTGAAACCATAGACATCAATTTGTAGTCTCCGCAGGAATGAAAAGAAAAAAGCCATACGATTAATTAATTAAGAGTAACATTATTTAGTCTTTAAGTATAAACAACGTGTGGTGTCGGCTAAGAATAGCACCACCCCATTTCCTACCGTGGGTGTCGTAAAAGGCGACTAAGGGATCTACTGAAGGATGGGCAGCAGCATCCTCTGAGTACACACATTGATTCGATCCAACTGCGATCGCCAACCCGCCTGCCAAGCGTGGCGATTATGGCAAATCCCCCCATTTTGGGGGAGGCTTATGTCCAGCAGTGGACGTTTAATGGCTGATATGATGATGAAGTATAAACAAAAAGTATCATTAACCTTTAAACCACATACTCTACCCATCAAACTGATTTTTTTTATGTATTATAGGGGCAATACAGTCAGAACAAAAAAAACAGCTGTTTCATACGTTTGAGTCGAGTAGGCAAGTTTAGTATGGTACAGCAGACCTCTTTTTTTGCGCTGACAGGTTCGCCCCAATAGTAAAAGTTGTCCAGTTTGATGGGTAGAGTATGTGGTTTATAGGTTTATGATACTTTTCCTTACATAAGTATTTCATCGCAATCGCCTTACCCAATCAGCAGAATAGGTACCTAATACTACGAATACCAGATAAGTTTGTTCTATTAAAATATAGCATTTAATAAAGACATCAAGGGCGATAAACACTAGACGTTTAAAAGCGGATTTGCATAAGCGAGCGCAGGAAGGAATGAAGCGAAAAATTGTAGCAAACTGCGAAATGATTTCGTTGTAAGTTTTACATAAATATTACATTATTTTGCCGCTTCGGGCGACGGATTATTGGATACGCTCTCGTGTGTTGATTGCTAACGTATTACTGCGGGTTTACTTTCATTTTGTTTTCATATGTACGTGTTTTAGGGAAAAAGTTTTAGTAGAGAACAAAGAGAAGTACCTATCATAACTTAGGTATATGCTCAGCGTCGCCGTCGCGCCGTCGTCGATCAATGTGTCGTACCTAACCCTTAATAGGATATAATTAAATATTTCAGAAACAATCTAGAAACTAATGTCTATGCTTGTATGTTGTCAGATTTTTATTAAAATGTACAGTTTTAAAGTTACAGTGCCTCAAAGATTTCCATAAAAATCTTACATTTTAATTGACGTGGACACAATCCAACCTGGCGTTGGCGTTGAAATAGTCCTGTAGTTTTCCATAACGTTCTCAAAACGAATCTTCAAAGCTATAGGTAAATGTAGAAAGTTATATAAAAGCAAACAAAGCATGCCGCAGATAAACATTTCGCCTTTTTACCCGACTGCGCCAGAAGGAGGGTTATGTTTTTGACGAAGCGTGTCGCAGATCTGAAGTTTGTTCTATCTTATGCATTTAATTAATAAATACCTTTTTATATAAAAGCAAAGATCAGATCCACACCATTAATCTATGTCAGCGGACCGTCGAATTTGTAATTAAGAAGTTTATCATAAAGCAAAAAAATTTACCATCGGCAGAGCTCTTCGAATTAAATATCCTGCAATGAGGTGGGGCCGTAGTGCTAGCGGGGAACGGGATCGCTGAGAAAAACTCTGTTTAAATGCGTACATTGTACGCATACATTTATCGGTTCTGTATTGCCTCATCTCGAAATGAAACGGTGCGTGCGTGAGCGTAGGGAGGTGGAATCTTCCTCCATTGAAAAGGGAAAGATCTATCACCTGGCCAGGCTAAGTAGGATATCTGAGGACTGGCCGTGGTTCAACGGTTGTTAGTTATTGTGTTGTCTCAGGTTCATAAATCCGTACAGTGCAACATTTAAAAACCGCCTTCAAAAAAACTAAAAATGTAAAAAATAATATTGCAGCCGATGACTTTTTCGTTCGCATCAACAGGGTGAAATTGATATCATTAGCATCCCTTTAAACTAAGAGTCTACCCATCAAACAGAACAACTTTTACTATGGGAGCAAACAACCGATCGGAGCAAATAAAAAATCAGCTGTTCCATACTAAACTGCAATGTCGACGCGCGAGTTTGCGACTAAAATGTATGTAACAGCAGTTTTTTTTGCTCTGATCGGTTTGCTGCCATAGTAAAAGTTGTTCAGTTTGATGGGTAGACTCTTAGTTTAAAAGGATGCTAATGATATCAATTTCACCCTGTATAAGAACATGAATTGGTTTTATCGAAGTCGCTGTCAAGCCGGAGCGACATGGCTTGCATTAGTTTTTTGGCTTGGCTTTGAGATCTCATAGTTGGTACTATGCTTTTAATATGGTAGTAAAAGTTGTTCATATTGATGGGTAGGTACTTTCACCCCTTTGAGTTTTCGGAAGCAATTCCCTTACACCCTGCATTAAGTATGTGCAATCGATCATCATCATCATCATCATAGTGAATAAACGTCCACTGCTGGATATAGGCCTCTCCCAAGGATTGTCACAACTACTGATCCTGCGCTGCCCTCATCCAACCGGTGCCCGCTACATTCACTAGGTCGTTAGTTTACCTTCGGGTTAAACGCGCACACTGAAAAGCGTAGCGTAGGGTAAACACCACAGATAACAAAAACTAAAGGGAGATGTGAAAAGGGGGCGGGGCCAGTGTCGCAGCAATATGCGCGAAAACGGAACACATTGCTCGCGACAGTAATGATTCAATATATTATGAGGCTGAAAGCCAGTCGAGATATTATGTGTAAATAGTTTACAATGCTTGCGAAGTACTAAAAATTATTCGAACGTTGAGTTCTGATACCGCAATGGATAATGAGCACATTCAAGCTAACAAAATGCTTTCTATCGCGTAGTACTGGTGGCAATGGTACTCAATGCGTTTATTGGCATCTCTCTAGATATCTATGGTAAGCACCCTACGCTGCGCTTTCCAGCCTATGCGGCCGCCACTCAAGAACTCTTCGGCCATTTATTTCAGCCTTACAGCCTTAAAGTTCAACTACTAGGAATAAATACATTTAAAGTGAATAAAATGATAAGTAAATAAATAAAAAACTCCGCTGGCAGTGAGGCCACAACTATACTAATGTTATTTTAATTTGCGCTCTCCTGCCATGATGAATGCGGGAAAATTAAATTTTGTTATTACTTGACCCAATAAATTTGCCTCTCTATATAAACTAGTACCCATTAGCTTCCATTACTTCATGGAGAAAATTTATTATTTGAAAGTTAATTGAGTTACCTAATTACTTTAGAGTTCTAAACGGCTTGACCGATTCTTATGAAATTTTGTATGTATATTCAGTAGGTCTGAGAAAATAGGTCGTAAAGTATATTTGAGCGGGCTGCGCGTACGAAGTCGTTTGAAAGTAAATTGAGTTACCTAACTACTTAGTTAATGAACACAAAACATCATAAATGAAAAAATTAAGGGCAAAGAACGATGCAAGAAATTTCAAGGTTTTTGTTTTTGCGCTGTGACGCTATCGTAGAAACGGCAATACATACAATACAAAGCGTCAAAATTGGTGTAATTATTGGCTATGTGCGAAGTGGATGTTTAGCCCAGTCATTTTATGGTTTGAGCCGGAACTAATTAGTAATTGATTTTTTTTTTTTTTTTGTATAATTGGTTGGAGAGCCAAATTGAGCCTAGAAATGTACCAAAATTAAAAAAAAAACACGTCGGCAACAGTTCCAATTTTAAGATTTAGCTATTATCTCATTCTAAAAACCTGATAGTACATTTTTTTTTTGCACAAAAATGTAAGCTATGTAAGCATGTAGGCTTTGCCATTATACTTACTACAAACATGGTGTAAATATTTTTTCAACACACTTGCTCATAAAATGGCCCTTATTTCACCGCAATTAGGCACATAATGACACCTATAATCAAACTGTGACTTTTTCATTACTATTATTCACAAGTGAGTTATAGGTTTTTTATAGTAGGTATCTAAACTTCTTGGTTGAGTTCTTGAGTTGCTTTGTTCTTAAAAAAGTTTCGATACAAAAAAGATCATATTCAATAGTACAAATAAATTCCTAAATAAACTTTTTATTTACTAAATAAAATGATTTTTTATTATTATTTTCTTCACAAGTGTGTTGAAAAACGTCGTATGATACACGTGTGTATTGATGATTACCGTCCTCGGCTCTCTTAAGACCTCGCCTACGGCTCGGGTCTCAATGGCGCCTCAGCGGTAATCGCCAACATTACACGCCTTGTACCATAATGTACTATTGTCTACTTAGAAGGTTTTGAAAATTGCATTCGTATTTTCAAATAAAAACCTCATTTTTTAAATTTCAATGCCTATTTTATTGCTCAAAAATAATTTATATTGTTAAATCTAAGTCAAATGAGTGCATTGGTATCAATATTATTAATTTAAAAGCCTTCTGGGTCACACAATTTTGATTTCTATGTTGCGTAGCGATTTTTATAAAAATATGTTTTAAGGTGGTTACAGTCCATACATAAGTTTCACGCACAATACGCGTAGACGGGATTAATAAAAGTAATATTTTATATATGGAAAAAGAGTTTAGAAAATCTAGTTGCCGCGTCACAAATAACATTTTACAAAAATATAAAGCTTTTAAAATTTTGTATGAAAAATATCAAAGCTTTATATCTTCGCAATTATTTTATAAATTGCAAATGTTATTTGTGATGCGGCATTTAGATGTTCTAAACAATTTTGCCATATATACAAAGTTACTTATATTAATACCGTCTACGCGTATTGTGCGTCAAAGTTTTGTATAAAATTGACCCCTCTGCAACCACTTCAACACTTCACTTCAGTCTTTTTGTCGGTAAATGGCTGGCACCAGTTAGCGACAAAAAGACTACACTTACTTATACTTGACTTACAGTATAAAGTTCAATTAATAATTACTCCCTACTGCGCCAAACAAAACTCCGTAAAATGACTGGACTAGTTGGGAACTATCAAGTCGATCGCAGCGCACACTGTGGCAGACATTTGAACTTTGGCGCAGGTGTGTCAGATTTGCTTGAATCTATGCAAATCACTCACTCAACGCTCAAATACATAAAACTACGAAGACAATGAACTCAAAATTTAAAATCCATCTAAAAAAAAGATTTTTCGCAATTCAACCCCCAAAGGTGTGAAAACGGAGGTGAAAGTTTGTATGAGAATTTCGTAACAAAGAATGGGAATTCCAGCTAGTTAACTAATATAATATTTTTAATATGGACAATATTGCTCATTTATTTAGTTTTTACTTTATTTTAATAAAAAAGAACAAACTTTATCCTAAAATTTCATACACAAATAATTCACGCGGCCGTAATGCGCTAGATGGCGCTAGTGTCGTACACATAGCCTAAAGTTAAACAACAAATAATAATAAACCTGCTATTTAAGTGTCGATTTCTTCTTAAATAAAGTAGAAACTACCAGTATCGGAATTTCCAAGTCACTCAAGATCAAGCAAGTATTCAGGTGGATTTCGAAGGGGGCGGAGGTAAATCCTACCTATTCCTCCCCCCCCCCCCTTCTCCCCCGAAATCCGAATATTTGCATGGAACATTGACTACAGCTATAATCCCCCCCTTTAAAATAAATGGCCCCCCCGAAACCAAAGTCCGGACACGTGCTTGCCCAAGATGTACACTAAAGACCACAGAAGAGTCTTATAATATTCTATGCTAAAGACAATCAAAACGACTTAATACTGAAGCAGCCGAAGGTCCATGAAGCCAAGTCCAAGAGCAGAGCAGAGCACACCTACCAGAATTACACCTTCGAAATCAGACTGAAATTTCGGCGTGATTTTTCTAGTAACATTATGAGCTAACGAAATTACGCTGCGTTATTTCAGCAGGCGTGTTTCTTTTATAATGCTTGTTATTATAGGGTCTTTCTTAATATGTGGACGACTTTTTTAGGGGATTATCAGACTATCAAACTGAACAACTTTCTCTAGGTATGCGACCAACATTGAAACCGCGAAAAAAAATTGCTATCCCACGCATTTGGTTCGCGTAAAGGTCGAGTAGGATTGCAGTTTTGTGTGGAACAGCAGATTTGGTGGTTTGATCAGTTTGATAGTATTATCATCCCCTTAAAATACCTTACGTAAACCTTATGTAAACGCAGCTTCAGAAGTTTTATAGTCGGGCCTTTACAAACGTATAGTTTAGGTCATAAATAATCTCATCGAACCTTTCACTCGCACTCATGGGCAGTGCCCCGTCACTCCCGTCACATGAATAGATATCTCGGCGAGGCCGGACCAGAAGATAAGCTTCATACAAACGGGACGCCGCACCGCAGACCGCTGCTAGACCCGTATATACGCCATTCTGATCCTTAAAGCAATGGATTACAACTTTTTTCTCGAGTCTAGCGCCGTTGTGCGCGCGTGCCGAAGCTTGACTTCTAGTCATATCTATTCATATGCTCCCGTTTGACAGCTGCGGTATTTACCTTTGACCAAAGAGATAGTAATGCCTTTGACAACCTGCATCTTGCAAGATGTTGACAAGATGCAGGCTGTCGCTCATTGACATAAGGTACATTTTAGTTTTCGTTCGAGAAGCGAAAAAAAAAATTCGAAAAAGCGCGCGAAATCGGGTCGAGTGCAGTACAGTGCCACCAACTTATCTGTAGAATGGCCAAAAGCAGAACTACTGATGCCATTTTGAAAACGTCGTTTTTTTGCTGTCTGTCGATGTAGTCTCTCATTCTTTGATACAGAAAGTGGCGCCATCGCTCATTCTACAGATATGTTGGTGACACTGTATCTGTTACGGTAGTAAATATTAAGTTATCTGTCTCATGGGCTTTATGGAAACAGTTCCATAGAGCCCATAAGCACTAAAATGTACTTACTATCTCTATGCTAAAAGGCACCTTATGTCAATGAGCGACAGCCTGCATCTTGTCAACATCTTGCAAGATGCGGGCTGTCAAAGGTCATTCAAACGGGAGTGACGGGGCACTGCCATAAGTACGAACGGAAGGTTCGGTGAGATAATACTGTACGTTTGTAACGGCTCGACTATCGCTTCTATTTGCCACATATGTTTAGGGAACAGGATAAACCAAACCAAAGATTACAATAAGTCCTATATTTTCTACAATTCTTAACTACCTACAGTTATACAAAATGGTGACAAGCTCATAAACCAATTAAGCCTTTAAGAGAGGCGTAAATTGCTTAGCAAATGCAATGTACTTTTGAGAAACCTTGGTTTAAAACATCTTGATATAATTATAAACAAGCCATCATCGGCGCGACATTCGTCCAGTTTAACTTGAGATATAAGTGAAAGTTAATATCTACTTTTAGGTGCTAAGTTTAACTGGATAAGGGTCGCATTGGAAACGAACGGAGCGACTGGATGAAGAAGGCCAAGGCATAGAGTAAAAGACAAGATGAGTGCTATAAATATAATCAGAACTTATTTATCAAAAATCATTTTTACAAGTTCGGGTTAGGGCCGTGACTCCCAAATTTTTTTTAATAAAGTTCAGCTATACTCCATACTAAATATCCGTACGTCGGAAAAAGCTCAAAATCCCGTTTCATAGATGGCGCTGACTCCTTGCCCGCAAGGTTCTACAATAATTTCGAATCTACTACTCTTTTTAGTTACCTAAGCTACCTCTCTTACGTAGTTGGTTTGGTTCCTAATATTGGAAGACTAATCATTTATTAGCGTAATATTCGCTTACGCTGATAGACTGAACCACAACGTAACCACGTATGAGACAGCGATAGACATAAAATTCTATACAATCCCATACAATTTATATGAAGCTAGACGAGTGACTCCGGAGTCAGACAGCCGTCGTAGTACAAAAAAGTGGTTACGTCGATAAGGACAGCAATAAGTAGCGATCTCTTTTTGCTATATGCATCTCTTATTGATGAACATGACAAGACACTTGCTACATTCTAGTACCTTCTCTTTCTACGACTACCAGGCAAGGAGTAAGCGCCATCTAGGAGACGGGATTTTGAGCTTTTCCCGAAGTACGCCACTTAGTATGGAATTGGAGAATAGCACTCTTTTTGTCTTTTACTCTATGGGCAAGTATAGTTTTGTGGCGCACTTTGGGAGAGGCCTATGTTGAGCAGAGTAGGATGATATGCTGATGATATTATTGTACCATTGATCTCTTATATCATAGAAATGGATAAATAATCAACGCTCCAAAAATGGCTGAGCCAAAAAAGCTCCTGAGAAGTATATTCCGAAATCTCCCAAACGCAGTCTGGTTATATTTTCAATACAATTAAAATCAGTGAATGTTTTTAAACACGATCTAGAAACCAATATCTGTGCTTTTGATGTGTCGGATTTCCTTTTAAATAAATAGTTTCAATGCTAGGATTAATTTAAGATTTGTATTGAAAACTTTGAGCTACAATAACTTTAGAACTAAATACATAAATGAAATCTGACTCATTAAAAGCACAGATATTGGTTTCTAGATCGTGTCTAAAAATTTGCATTTACTTCAATTGGTTAGTATTGAAAATATAACCAGACTGCGTTTGTATGGAGCGCGCTCAGAATTATATCCCCTTAAGAGCTATTTTGCAAACTAGCTGACAGTAAACATACCAAAAACGACTAAGTTAAGTTTATTAATCAAACACAGCATATAAGTGCCACCCAACAGCACTCATATTAGTTAGCATATTGTTAAGATTGTATATGAGACAGGTCTATTATTATAAGAGATCAATGAATCCACCTAAATTAATAAGTCATCATCGTCATCACAGCCTACAGGGTGATAGGGTAAACAGTTGCATTACTTTAAGGGGTGTTAGGGTGGGGTTTAAGGATGGACCTCCTTAGCATTGGTCTGCAACCATCTAGAAGAAGGATACTCCGAAATCAAACCCGGCACTGGAGTTTACGCTAGGCGCAAGTACGGTGTAACCGGAAATAAGCGGCGAACTCTTGCAACTGAACCGACTCCACACGTATCGCCTCGTCGTTCCTGTGGGCACATGAGGTCGAGAGGGTGCTGCAAGTGATGGCCAAGCTTGCGTTTCCTTAAACGCGTCCCAGGCGATGCAGTGTCTGTGGAGAGGTCACTTCCCCGCAGCAGCTTGCTGCGCGGAAAACGACTCGGAGAGCTAAATCCACCGGCATACAGCTCTGTTGTAGAGGCTGTGGACGCAGTATGCGGCTCTCGTATAGGACTGTACAGCCATGAGAAAAAGTGCTTCTCCAAAAACACTGCAACAGATGTAAAAGCCTTTGACGATGATTGTACACATGATACTGAACAACTTTCCCATAGAAACCTCCAGGAAATTTAAAAAAAAATTTTTGGACTTTCCATAATAAAGGCAATCAGCTGATCGAATGTTTGTAAGTATGAAAAGTTTTTTTTTTGCGAATTTCCTATAGGTTTCTCAGGGAAAGTTGTTCAGTATCATGGGTACAATGACCCTTTAAAGTAATGCAACTGTTTACCCTAACACCCTGTACTGTATACACGTCTCACTGCAGGGCACAGGCCTACCCTCAAAAATAAATAAGGGATCTTACAAAATTTCGCAAAACATACATTGAAGTCACAACAAATCAGTATTAAACTAAGCTTTGTACACATCAGTGTGTTTATAATTAATCTTCTTGTCTATGCCAAGCAACTGCCGTATGATAAACTCGGGCAGGCGCTTGTGTCGCCACCTAGTGGGCAGCGGAGTGCGGTTCGCTTTTTGAAGCTTGCCGGCTACATACGCTTCGGCTGAGAACTCCTCGGCTTCCTTCACCATGGCGAGGAGACCGTTCTGGAAGATCTTCTCTTTGATTTGAGTGCGGCGTTGGCGCACCTGAAAAGCAGATATGTGCAGAGTTTTATTACTGAAGTTGTAACTGTATTATTTAACAGCTGTCGCCCGTGACTTCATCCAGAACATAACATCGTGAGTCGCGCTGCAAGTCTGGGGGAGGTCAGACGCGTGCGCATTGGCATCTGTTAGGCTTGCACGTGGCTCCGCCATTTTGTAAACTCTTTTGTGTTTTAACTATAAAACGTTAACTTGAGATTATAATAAACTACTTGACATTGGCAGAAATGCTACTAATCATTTTCCTACGTGTACTCTCCACATAACGGGACATTGGCACAATTGTGATAACGCATCGGACGCCATTAAATAAAAATAGAATAGAATAGAACATAACATTGTTACTTGATCAAATTCTGCTATGTAAAAAATTTAAATTAATATAGGTGCCAAATAATTAGAGTTATTGATAGACCCAAGATAGAGCTAGCGCCTCAATCATGAGGCCGCAGTTCGATTCCTGGCCTGCACCACTAAGTTCTTTGGAAATTATGTACGGTCGTATTTATCATTTTATTTCATTTGATATCATTAGCATCCTTTTAAACTAAGAGTCTACCCATCAAAGTGAACAACTTTTACTATGGGAGCAAAACGATCGGAGCAAAAAAAAATCTGCTGTTCCATACTAAACTGCACCTGCCGCCGCTGTCTACTACTACTAGCAGATTTTTTTTTGCTCCAATCGGTTTGCTCCAACAGTAAAAGTTGTTCAGTTTGATGGGTAGACTCTTAGTTTAAAAGGATGCTAATGATATCAATTTCACCCTGTATAATATTTATTGATGGCCCGGTAGCACAGTCTGTAGTGAACCTGCCTGCTGTGCCGAGGGTCGCGGGTTCGAGTCCCGTAAGGGACAAATATTTATATGATGAATATGAATATTTGTACCCGAGTCATGGATGTTTGTATCTATATATGTATTCTATATCGTTGTCTAGTCATCATAATACAAGTCCAGGTACTTTAAATGTGACTAGATAATTTGTGTAACAATGTCCGAGATATTTATTTTATTATTATTTATTGGTGTTAAATTCTAATTTATTAGTTAAATGTGCACACTATGCCTGCCTCACTTTATATGATCTCTCTCTTTCATCGGTTTGCTGGAAGAAATCTCGCCCTTTGCAATTGTCTATTATGCTGTTTTCATTTATATTTCTGTGTGTACAATAAAGTGTAAAAAAAAGAGGAAAAGGGAAATCTGCATTCCTGAGAATGAAAAAAAAAACCATAAGTTTGGAGGTATGTGTAAAATATGGGTGAGCTTGGGGCGAACACAAAGGACCAGCGCTGGTCTCAGTGTTATATAACAACCCTTGCTTGCAATAGCCCAACCACAAATAATCAATAGACCCAAGATACAAGGATGAATTTTACAAAAAGACACACTTCTGTTAGTTTTTTTTTAATAAATAAATCTCACACACATTGTAATGATCCCAACCAAGCACTATAAGCTGTTTTTATGGAAAACATACAACAACAGCACAAACATATAAACATCCATGACCGAACCGGGATTCGAACCCAGGACCCTGGTTTGTCAGTCCGGCGTAGTAACCATTACACAAACCAGGTCATCATTTTACATGTTACATGTTAATTTACATGAAGGGTCCAGTTGTCAGCATTTTTATTATTCCATATGATCATGTGACTGATATAGATTGCGAACTGATATGGATGGCTTTTGAGAGGAAGCCTGCATGCTTCAATTTCAAGGCATGTATTGTACTGTCCTTTACAAGTGGCGACGGGCTCACTCCCCGTCACAGTTTCGGTAATACCAGTGAAACGTGGATATTCTGTGAGGTTTCAGAATATCTCTGACTATCCCCTTGGGGTATACAGTCGTAAGCATATGCTTATGAGCAGCGATCGGAATAGGTAGTGCAATTCAGGGTAAAGTTGTGAATATTTGTGTGATGAATATTAATATTTGTATTCGATTCATGGATGTTAGTATCTACACGGGGCGTGCACCCTGTTTAATATACAATGCATGAAATTTTATGACCTGTATAGATACAAACACCCATGAATCGAATAAAGATTCATCACACAAATATTCGCAACATTACTGACATGAAAATTATGAGACAAAAAAACAATTTTTAATGTAATTAATTTAATTTTATATCTTACCCTAGCCCAGCGATACTTCATTCTCTTCCACAGCTTCCTCCTCTGATGCTTCTTCATCTTCTTCCTCCTGATAACGATCAGCCTGGCCGCCTGTATCTCTTCCTGTTTCAACGACGGCAGACCAATCTCATTCCTTCTCCAATTCGTATCAACCAGCGGCAATATTGATCTAGGGTTTATTATAGGTATGTAGGATAGTGGATCCTGCTTCTTCTGACCTTGGGAAGTCTTATCCGTGATCTGAACGCCAATTGTTCGAGGACTAAAGTTGATGGTTTTCGCTTTCGATACAAAGTCGAATTTCTCCTTTGTAGCATTTTGGATGTAGTTCGGACGGACTTCCTTGATAGTGTTAAGGGCCGTCTTGATGTTAACAAGCCGTAAATCTGGAAATTAGTTAGTTGGAGTCGAGTTATTATGAAAGATATGGTTAGGTTGGAAGGTAACCTCAAAAATTTGTATACTCACATTTTACGGTATTGTGAAAGGAGTTCATCATTTTAGATTTTTTTTTAGTTTCAAATTCATATTATTCTAGCTGCACAGTTATTCCAACTGTACTTATAATTCTTATAATTAAGAATTTTTGTTTCGAAACTGAGACTGAGGGAGCTGACACTGACAGTTGGTTTTTTTGTTGTTGTTGTTTCTTTAACATTTATCGTTTCGGAAAGGCAATGGGAACTAGCCCTTACAACCGTTGTCTTTAAGCAGCGATTACATTACCCAACATTTAGGTCCGATTTTGGCATAAATGAAAAAAAAGTTAGTTCCTAATTTCTCAATAGATGGCGTTGACCAGAGAGGGGTCCAATAGGTATGAGCAAATATATTAATTAATAATAAAAATACACAGTACAAGTTATTAACAATCTGGGTGTTATTGACGACCCGGTTAGTGTAATGATTGCCACGCTGGACTGTCAAACCAGGGTCCTGGGTTCGAGTCCCGGTTCAGTCATAGATGTTATATGTTTGCACTGGCGGACTAAGGGGGGGGGGGGGGGGGGCGGAGGGTCGGACCGCCCCTGACCCCCGGCACTGGGGGGCCTCCGAAGTTTCGAGAAGAGAAGTCCGTTTTAATCAAATTAAAAATATTTTTAGTAAGTAAGAGGCAGTTTGAAGTTGGAGGCCCGGCCCTCTGGTCTTGGGGATTGCAGTTGAGGCCTCACACATAGTGAAAGAAAGTCTGAAATAGAGTCAAAAATATTGCGAATTGTCGAGCTCGCTTCGCTCGCTCTATTTTTTATTATTTTGTTTCTGCGTTCTGAAACAATATAATTTTTGTTTCACATACAAATCAACTCCATTTCGGCAAGAGCTACTCAATCATGTTATTATGTAGTCAGCATAATCATGAGCTCGCTTCGCTCGCTCCAACTTTTCGCCTGAAAATTGAGTTATAATTTATCAAAATCTCGAACTCGCTTGGGTCTCCTGGTTCTAAATCATATTGCAATGATCTCATTTGATTCCAGTAAATTTTCGAGCTTACTTCGCTCGCTACTCGTTTTGTACCTTTTGCAACGACCTAGTCTCACTGTAGTGAAACCTCAATCTTGCTATGCTCGCTACGGGTTTTCGACTTAATCGAAGGTATTGCAGTAAAAACTCGAGCTCTCTTCGCTCGCTCCTGGTTATAAATGTATCTCAGATGCATTGGATATAGACCACGTGACATTCTTGTTTTTTTGAAAATGTTGTTTAATGGTTTTAAAACAAAAAAATACGATTAAGGGCAACACTACAGGGTCGATGCTCCCTTAATATTTCAGTAAAATCTCGAGCTCGCTTCGCTTGCTCCTGGTTTCAGTTCGTATTGCAGTGATCTCATTATATTGCAGTAAAATCGGTTTTAGATCATATTGCAGTGATCTCATTATATTGCAGTAAAATCTCGAGCTCACTTCGCTCGCTCCTGGTTTTAAATCGTATTGCAGTGATCTCTTTATATTGCAGTGGAATCTCGAGCTCGCTTCGCTCGCTCCTAGTTTTCTGTTAAAATTCTTACTACCCGTTTGGAGGGGAGGTGCGCAAAAGTCAAGTTTTGCTCCGGCTCGGAAAAATCTTAGATTCGGGGCTGGGGTTTGCAACAAGGTTTGCAATGACCTGATAATATTGTAGTAAAATCTCGAGCTCACTTCGCTCGCTCTAGCTAAATTTTAGGTCGCATCAATCTCAAGCTCAATTCACTTTTTTTTCACCGGGATTTTATTGCAACGACGTAACCTGGACCTGAAACTCCCTGGGAAATAATTATTGCTATCTACGTCCATGGAGGGAAGGGGCGCCTATGTCAAGTTTTTGCCACGGCTCGAAAAAATCATAGATATCAGTTTCTGGAAAGACGCCACCCCGGGCCTCCGACGGGCTTAGTCCGCCACTGTATGTTTGTACCATTGTTGAATAGTTCCCATAACAAAAATCCTAAGGCTTACTTGGGATCATTGCAAAGTATGTGCGCGTGAGCGTTATTTATTATTTATTTATTTTCTGTTAAAAACAAATAAAGTATCAGACTTGGCTCTATAGTTTAGAAAATATTGAAATGAGGGATTTTCCAAAAGCAAAAAAAAATAAAAAAGCTTGTTCCTAATTTCTCGATAGATGGCGTTGACCAGAGAGGGGTCCAATAGGTATGAGCAAATATATTAATTAATATTAATAGTAAAAATACACAGTACAAACCCTTTCTTATTGTTGTTGGTTTATTATTTAGTAATCTCGGTGTTATTGTCCGTCAACAACGAATCGAGTATCGGACGTGGCTGTATGGGCTACGTATCCGTTTTGAATATACGAACAATAAACAAGAAACAATAACAAACTACAAAAACCGGAATATTATTAATTTATTTTTTTTGCTTTTGGAACACCCCTCATTGCTTCCTTATAATTATCGCTACACTTTAAAATAGAGAGAACTAATCTGGCAACGTATGCCGAAATCGGGCCGACCCTCTGCAACTGTAATCGCTGCTTAAGTTTATATTTTTCATTGAATCAAACGAGAGCGCCTATCTTTATTTCTCACTTTTACCATATTGTTCACCATTAGTGGCACATTATTAAACTAATTCCAGTACATTAACAAAATAATAGGCACGAATAATTAAGAGGATTAAGAAACAAAGCACGTTATTTTCTTCACGATTCCCGCGCAAAACTCTTGACAGTTGATGTTTGATCATCCGATAGTGATGATTTTTTAAAAACCCATCTAACTTAAGAGGTTTCGCTTTGAAGGTTTCGTATACTCACGCTGAACTCCCTTGGACATTGTAATGTAGTATTCAATGGTAGTATTGGTATCTCTAGAACTGGCGCAGTGCCGTGTTGAAGTCCAACGAGCCACAATGTAACGTTACGTGTTTTTTGTGTAATAAATACATTTTTTATTTAATTTTAATAATGAGTGAACCACCCTCGCACTTCAAGAGTTAGGTTTAGGATCAACCAAAGGAAAAAAATATTGAAGACGACGGCTGTAACGGTTAGTTCCCATTGCTTTTCCACACAAGATGCACTCTGTGGAAAGAAAGGGTACCCCCACCGAGTTCATTTCCCCACAGGAACAACTACCGCCCGGACACAATCTGCAATGGCAAATGTGGAAATCCTTAAATCGGCTTTGCAGTCAGGTCGGCCGTTGCAGACTAAATCTGTGTAACTGAGGGTATAGGGATCCTGGTCTGACACAGTGTGATTGCGGTGAACCTATTCAGTCGATAGGTCAGTCATCTGCTGGAATGTCCGCTGTGCCTGAACACCTGCACGAGAGAGGATTTAAATACAGCTACTCCTTACGCTGTCAGGCTTGCCGAACACCTGGCTACTAAAATATAAAAACATCACTGCAGAACCATTGACACGAAAAGAAGAAGATTGCTTTTCCGAAAGGAAGAAGAAAATAAAAATAAAAAGTACTACTAGAAGGCTTCGCATGCCACCCCCGAGAAAACGATGAAATCGAGCGAACCGTCTATATTCACGCTGCGCATAGTCAAGATTTTTATTTTTTTGGCTTCGGCAACCAGCCTTTTAGCCTGAATTTCCGGTTTTCTCTATGTTATGTTGAGTTAATCGGTAGCATCCGGGCTCTATTTATTTTGGTTGGAATGTTGGCCATTGTTGGCAAATCTTCACAAATTCCAACATTCATTTGTCAACAATCTTATTACAGCGTGATAAAGGTGAAAATGGCTCAATTTACGTGAATATTTTAATGACACAAAATCAATTGTTTACGCTATTTCCACGCTATTGCCATGGTAGCCTAGGGTATGGTGACGTCATCTCACGCTGCCGACCGAGTGCTACGGATAGGGTTGCAAAATTACGTAATTTTACCGAAAAGACCCGTAAAATAAAGATAAATTATGATAAATTATACTATTTAGTATTTTTAGTATAAATTGTCGTTTTAGATACTTTCTATCACCCACCACACTGGGCAAAACAGAACGTATTTAGATGATAATTACGTAAACTGTATTAATTTTACCGAAAATAAAATAAAATACAGAATTATAGATATTGGTGGAGTGGGGGGCCATAGTTGTGGTGGGTTGTTACGTCTCTCCCAACGGCTACCTCAACGATTACGAGGCGTACCTGGACCGGATAGAGGGCGTGATACGTCGATACCTGCCCCGTCCGGTACTTGTCCTGGGCGACCTCAATGCCCGCTCCAGGGTTTGGGGTGACGTCCTCGACAATGCCAAGGGAGAGATGCTTCTTGAGCGGACGGCGGGGCTCGACCTCCGGTTACTTAACCGGGGGTCAAGTTCGACGTGAGTTCGGTGGCAGGGGGAGTCAATCGTGGACCTTACATGGGCGACTCCCTCAGTTGAACGCATGGTGTCTGGCTGGAGGGTGGCGGAGGAGGTGGAAACGTTGTCCGACCACCGCTACATCGTTTTTGATGTGGCCCTCCGCCCTCCGGCCGATGCCAATCGCCGAAGCGGTAGCCCCCAGCGACGTTGGGCGCTTACTCGGCTCGACCGCGACATGTTGGTCGCCACGGCACACGTCGCTGATTGGGCCCCCACTGTAGACGAGGCCTGGCCTGGTTCCGGGATATCATGACACCGATCTGTGACGCCTCGATGCCCCGGGTCAGGACGACAAAGTACGATACGATACGAAGGCGACCGATGTACTGGTGGTCGGAGGAGATAGCGCAGCTGCGAGTTTCCACCATCGCTGCCCGACGCCAGTACCTAAGAGCGAGGAGACGCCGGCGAGCGACCGACGAGGAAAAGGCGGCAGCCTATGAAGCGTACCGGGACTCGTCTAAGGCACTTCGGGCTACAATAGCGGATGCCAAGTCCCGGGCGTGGAACGAACTCCTCGAAGGCCTCGACAGGGACCCTTGGGGCCGGCCGTATAAAATGGTGCTAGGGAAGCTGCGCCCATGGGTCCCTCCCCTAAAGGAGACCCTGGAACCCGATTTCGTGCGAGGAGTGGTGGAGACACTCTTCCCACGGATCGGTGCCCTTAGGCAGGAGGAGACACCGCCGCCGGCAAGGACTGATGACCTTTCGGTCACGACGGAGGAGCTCAAATGGACAGTGAAGCGCCTCGCTACGCGAAGCACCGCACCAGGTCCCGACTGAATTCCAGGTCGGGCCTGGGTGTTAGCACTGTCTGTGCTGGGTGATAGGCTGAGGCGTCTGTTCAGCAGCTGCTTTCGTCCGACAGTCAGTTTGGCTTCCGTCAGGGTCGCTCGACAGTGGATGCGATCCTTCGCGTCCGGGCGCTGTCCGAGCAGGCTACATTCCAGAGCAGAGTAGTGTTGGCTGTCAGTCTTGACATAGTCAATGCTTTCAACTCTCTGCCTTGGAGGGCGATCAGGGAGGCACTGGTGTACCATCGTCTGCCTCCCTACCTGCGCGACGTTGTCGGAACGTACCTGTCTGACAGGGGCATACGCTACATGGGCCGGTACAGAAGTACCGAGCACAGGGATGTCGTGTGCGGGGTTCCGCAGGGGTCGGTGTTAGGCCCTCTCCTGTGTAATCTCGCGTACGACGCTGTCCTGAGGACGACACTCCCCAACGGCGTCAGTGTCGTTTGCTATGCGGAGGACACTCTAATTCTGGCCGAAGTCCTTCGGCCTCCGGGGAGTCCTTCGAGAGGACCGTAGAGCTCGCCAAGCTCGGGGTGGCACGCGTTGTGGAGAAGATCCACGAGCTTGGGCTTCGGATAGCGCCTCAAAAGACCGAGGCGCTATGGTTCCACAAACGCAGGGGAGTTGTACCCCCCAGCTCGACGGTGCGAGTGGGTGACGCAGAGGTCCAGGTGGGCCGTCACATAAACTAGCTGGGCCTCATTATAGACAGTCGCTGGAGCTTTGAGGAGCACATCGACCGCCTGGTCCCTCGAATACAAAGGGTACTATGCACAGACTGCTGCCCAACCTCGGGGGACCGTGGGAGGGAGTCCGCCGCCTCTATGCAGGAGTCGTGCGATCCATTGCGCTCTATGGGGCGCCCGTATGGTCGAAGAGACTATCGAGCGTCCGGCTTCTCGCGGCCAAATTAAACGCCGCGCAGCGTCTGATCGCGATTCGGGTCGCACGCGGATACCAGACAATATCATACGAGGCGGCGAATATCTTGGCGCGATTTCCGCCCCTGAATATCCTGGCGGACATGGACGAGAGGGTCTATGACCGGATTCGCGTCCTACGTCAGAGAGGCGGGACCGTACCCGAGAAGGCGGTCGCAGAGCTCCGGAGGAAGGCTCGACGACGCGCGCTTAACAGCTGGCGCGAGCGGCTCCACGAGCCGCGAAGCACGCAGCAGCGCGTCGTCGGAGCTATACTTCCCTGCTTCCAGGCCTGGCTGGACCGGGAAGGCCGAGGCGTCACCTACCGTCTTACTCACCTGAGTAAGACGGTAGGTGAGTAAGTAGGAGAGAGAGAGTAAGTAGGTAGGTGTCCGGTGAGTACCTACTCACCGGACATGGCTGTTGAGTACCTGAATAGGATCAGGAGAGAAGCCACACCACAGTGCTACCATTGCGGAGCCGACCAGGATTCTGCGCAGCACACGCTCGAGGAATGTCCAGCGTGGTATTCCGAGCGGCAGATCCTGGTCCAAATTACAGGACATGACCTCTCCCCACCTGCCCTAGTAGCGGCGATGTTGGGGAGCCGGGCGGCTTGGGACGCCTCGGTTGCCTTCTGCGTGACCGTTATGGTCCAGAAGGAGAGCGCAGAGCGAGACCGCGAGCGGGAAAATCCCGCCCCAAGGCGGAGACGCCGGGGACGCCAAGTTGGCCCTCCGATGCGTCACAACAACGCCCCGGGATAGGGGCGCCCAGGGTCGCGGATGTTAGGAGAAGGGGCTCAGGCCGTCCATTTCCAAGCGACCCCTGGAAGGCAGCGGTAGTACGGCGTGGTCCCGTCCCGCTGCAGCGCAGAGACGCTGTGAGAGTGCTGGCCCGGCATCAGTGCCGAGCCGGGAGAGCTTCGGCGAAGCGCGAGGAGGGCCGTGGACGTACATTGCTTCCCCACGGCCCTTCGACATGCGCTGAGGTGACCACCGGGGGGGGTTTTAGTGGGTAGAATTCCCACATAACCCAACTCCTCCCCTAAGGAGTTGGGTATCTTTCGAAGATTTCACCCCGTCAACAAAAAAGAAAAAAAAAAAGGGTAGGTTGGTATGGTAGGTGTGTGGTAGGTGTAGGGTTAGAAAAATGGCACGATAACGTCTGCCGGGTCAGCTAGTAACTATTAGATTACTGTACTCTTATAATTTGTCACATGGAAAGCAAATGAATAAATGACTACCTAGCGGTGCGGCGGAACAGGTGGGATGATTTTGATGCGATTTTTGTAATCGAATACTAATTTCTTTATCTTTACTGTTTCATGGAAAAAGCTAATCTGTTTTTAAGATAATTGGCTTCTTTGAGAGCTTCGAAGGGACATCAGCCAATATCACAACTAGGAACATCAATCATCATGGTATACTTTTCTTACCTAATGTTTATTTTTTAGGGTAAAAATTTTTATTGTGAACAGTTGCGTTGCTATCTTTAGGTCAGTACACCCATTTTTCAAGTATTCAATTAAACCTAAGATAAGTTAAAGATAAGATAAATGTTTAAATTAAAGACTATTTTTGATATCCTAGATAATACTCAATTTTGAATATCAAGTTTTCTACCGCGATTTTTCCCAGATACAATCAATCAATCAATCAATCAAATATACTTTATTTTACACCAAAAACATAAACAGTAAAATACAGAAATAAAATACAAGAGGCACAAAATAAGGCGGTCTTATCGCTAAGAAGCGATTTCTTCCAGACAACCTTAAGGTAGATGAAACAGAGAAACCAGATACTTATAAAAGGAATTATATTTTATAGTCCACTCAATGAATGGCTCATAAAGGGGTGTAAAGTGCGTGAGCTGGGTCCTCAGCGATTTCTTCTGAAAGTTGTTCAGAGTTCTTAGGGAGTAAAATATACTAAAAATCCCCTCGTCTAGGAGTCGAGCCGGAGGGGAGGAGGGGGTTAAGGTGATTCATTGTCTCGATATATTTTCTAACCTAACTGTTATGTGTCATGTTTGTCATAAAATTAAACATTAGGCTAAGTTGTTTACATAAATAAATTATTTTATAATTAGGCTTCATTCTTAAAATATTCTAAACCCCTACTTTGAATCAGGGTACCTAATAATATTGTTCTTATTTAAGTAAAAATAAGTATATTTATTAAATCGAAATAATTATAAATGTTTGACATGTTTTATTAAATGTTTATTTATTGATGTCAAAATAATTAAAAAAGTATGAAGGGGTCTTTACATTCACTTTCGTTACCAAATCATACTCAATTTTACAAATTTTTAAGGACATTTCCTTCTCAAAAATTGTATAAAGAAGTTTGGCGGACGGCCACATGAATTAAACTTAGAAATACGTGTAGAGTGAACTAAGAGTGAAAGAAAACTAACACAAGAGTAAATTGGTTGTAACCTGTAGAAGTTGGGGGAAAGGTATTTCTCCTTATGATACCTTTTGTATCAAGTGTGTGAAACGCATAATCTTTCTTATGAGATACTATAGTTAACTGCCTCCGTTGTCTAATGGCTAAGAGCATTGGCTCTCGACACGGAGGTCGTGGGTTCGATTGCCACCTAGTAAAATGTCACTTTGTGCGTTTTTCTCCAGTTGGTTAGGACATTTCAGGCTGAATCACCTGATTGTCTGAAAAGAAAAATGATTCAATGCTTCCGATAGCACGTTAAGCCGTTGGTCCCGGCTACTATCTCTGGTGGTAGAAATCGTTACATAAAAACCACGTCAGAGGCCGTAAGGTGGTTTGAAAAAACTCTGGGCTTGCCCACACGATAAGAAGTAGAAGTTCACTCAATCTACGCATTCATTGTGCTTATTTTAATAAAAAATCACGATAACCGTACAATATTATGATAATTGAAGAAATCACACACACTATCAGTTCAAGCCAGCCAAATACGTTCCGTAACGACCAAAAAATACCTCAGTGATAATATTAGATGAAAATAGCTGTTGTGGTTGCGTTTTGCTACTGCTTTTTGGATGATTTGTCTATTTTACTAGTCATTTCTAATTTTGGATACGGACTTTTCGAGATGTGAAGTTTTTAAAAAAATGCCTTAATTTTTTCTGTTTATAATTATTATAACTGCCGTCCTGAACGGCTTTTAGATTTCGTAAAAAATGACTGGGTCCAAATTTGCCATTGTTCTTTAGATTTTCGTTATGTTAAAAAGATCATAAATATTTCGTGGATAAACTATTCGGAGGATAAAATAATTACTAATCAAAATTGTATGGAACTTGTTTTCCGAAATAAATGTTCTGAATTTGAATTTGAATGAACTAAAAAAGGTCATTTTTCTAATTGTTTCTAAACTTTAATTTCATAAAGATTTTTTTTTTAAATTTACTTTCTATTAAAAATAACTTCATTGCCCTTAAACTGCATTTATGTGAATATTTTTTGTAAGATTATTATATAAAACAAAAACAAAAATAATGGTAACAGCAGAAAATGGACCAGTTCATAGTTCGGGCAAAATTTACAAACACTCCAATGGAACAAGGAAATAAACTTGGGTGACTCCAGGCGTCGCCGTCGTTACAAGGATTGCTATATGGCAAAAAGAGCTTCAACGACAAAAAACACCTTTTGAAAGCAAAAAGATCGAGCAAAATCTGATAACGCTTAATTAAAGGGTACATCTGGAGCATTTCACTGTACGGTAGCGAGACGTGGACATTGACTAAATAGATCCAGATAGGCTGGAGGCTTTTGAGATGTGGTGTTGGAGGAGAATAGAGGGGATGAGTTGGAGAGAACGAATAACAAATGAAGAGGTGTTAAGAATGGTTAAAGAAAAGAAAAACATTCTAAAAACAATCGAGAAACGGAGGGAGATAATGATCGGACATTTGATACGAAACTATTCAGGTAGTAGTATGTATTTGGCTATGAAATAGGTGTTCGGAACAAAATACATATCTACTTCACGATCCATAACTAAAAATATCACAATCTTATCAGTAAACACTTTAAATGCAAGTAAGTGAATATTTTATCGCAAATAGCCCACTTATGAGACGTTTTATAATAAATAATTAATTGTAAGAGGATTAGTAACTATCCTCTAGCAAAACGATAGCAAATAACCCGAGATAGTTCGGGTATAACTGCTATACCCGATTTGTTATCACCCCGAATAAGCATATTCTCCTATTATAATAACTGTGCAGTATATCGCGCTCATTATATACTGAGCTCATTCATATTCAGTTCTGTCATTGGAGTGGAAGGACGTGTCTTTTGGGAATTCTGATTAGGTGTTTTATATGGTGGCAAAATACCGGCTAAGGTTATAATATTGAACCATTGATATTATAACAAGGAATACATATATCGAGGTAAGGTTTGATCTATTTAGAGAGAGAATAAGATTGAGAAGGTGTCCAAATAACTATATATAAATTAATATTAATTAACAAATATGTATGTATGGTACGTTTATCTATTTCACGGAAAAAACAATATGTCGTCCCCAACATTTGGATCTAGCTAATATAGTGGTTAAATCATTCTAGAAGATATTGTAGTAGGCAAAGTTCCATTACGTTGTGCAATATAACCTGATCCACCCAATAATTTTGTTAGTCATGGAATTTGGCAAAGTAACGCCTAGTTCAATAAAATTAACTAAATCATTCTAGGTCTAGCGGTGGCGTGGTCTAGTAGGCTTTGTATAGAACAGCATTTTTTTCGATATTTCAATGTTAGTGCCGTGCCGTAGAGAAAGTTGTTCAATGGTCCGACCATCCCCTTATAAACCCGTCAGCATATTTAAAAAAAAAAGACCCTGTGTGGTACATAATTTTATAAAAAATAACGTTTTTCTAAATCTTTTTTTTTGTAAATACTACCTGTGCGGAGAATAAAGTATATTTTATTATTGTATTATTTATTTAACATTTTAATGGGATCTTACGGCGTTTTGGTATATTTTATGAAAGTCCCGTTTTGTTTCAGATAACTTTTATGAGTCAAGTTTGATCGCGGGTCTTTGTTGTGAAGTTATTTTCCGCATCAAAATAATTACTGATAGTGTCAATCAAAATAATAACATATTAATTACTTTTACATCAGCCGATGCTGGCAAATGATATCAACTCGTTTCTTTTATTTTTTTAAACATTTTCTTTATGTTTGTGGAGTCGTTGAAGAAGTAACTTGTAAGCTTGTAAGTTTATATCGTGCACGTTGTGACTTGCAACGACGCTCCGCCATTTTGTTTTAGCTTTAGCTTATGTGTTTCATTGAAAATGTTCTTCAATCGCTTCAGTTCAGTAGCAGGGGCCCCGTTTTCAGCGAAAGTGCGAATTCCCTCTTCCGCCGTAGTATGGCAGAGCGTGATATACCACTGTTACGCCTTCGCTCTCTTCCTTTTTGCCTGCGAACGAATGAGATTCTGTGAATTATAGTACCTTTAATTAATTATTTTAGATATTATATTATTAGTAACAGTATTGAATGGTACAACCTTAGAAAAAGAATGTCTAGAAGGAGCTTCACGTTTCTACCGTATAAAACAAAAAGGGCCAACTTTGTTAGGTTGGTGTGCGTGAGGCGTCATACAAATTAAGTAATAGGGTTTCGAGGCCAGTACTGGTTGCAATTTTTTTCTACGCTTTCGTAGTTTCGACTGTCAATCTTGACATATAACTTATCCAAGGGTACAACTCTGTTTTTTTTACCTACTAGTAACTTTAGTCTATTTACCAATTATATTAATCATTTATTTATTTATATTAAAGCATACATACTACTACTACTACATACATTTACCTATATTTTAGTTTTAGGATACTATGTTCATTTGATTTTTAACTGTTTTACTAAATAAATACTTTGACATATAAAAAAAACTGAACAACTTTTATGAGATTAAACCGGTCAGCGTAACAAAATAATTCGAGGGTCGCGGGTTCGAGTCCCGTAAGGGACAAATATTTATAAGATGAATATGAATATTTGTACCCGAGTCATGGATGTTTGTATCTATATATGTATTCAAAATCGCGAAAAAAAAATCAGTTGTTCTATACAAACGTACACAACCTAAATGTATCGGACAGCAGATTTTTTTTTCGCGATTTCGATATTGGTCCCATAGAGAAAGTTGTTCAGTTTGATGGTCTGATCATCCCCTTAAAATAGTTTCACCTAATTTTGTTAGACCTTATATAATAAACTGCAACACGAATCAAATGTATGAAACAATAGATTTTTTTTGTTCTGGCAGATTTGCTCCAATAGTAAAAGTTGTTCAGTTTGATGGGTAGATAGAGTATGTGGTTTAAAGGTTACTGTGTACAAACATCCATGATTCGGTCACACTTTGGATACTAAGTTGTCATTTCATACACATTGTTGCCACGGACCGCCAAACCAGGGTCCTGAGTTCGAATCCCGGTTCGGTTATGAAAGTTATATGTTTGTGCCGTTGTTGTGCGGTTTCCACAATAAAAAAGCCTATAATGCTTGTTTGAGATCATTACAATGTATGTGTCGGTGAGCGTTATTTATTTATGGAAAAAATTTAAAAGAAGAGGTAAGCATGTGCGATACCTACTGAGTGAGTGCGAGCGAGACAGGAATAAGATAAATAAGATAGGATAAATATTCTTCATTTGCACACCAAAATAAACAAAAAACAAAAACAATATACACGAACAAGAAGGGTACAGGCGGCCATATCACTAAAAGTGATTTCTGATTGGTACGCACCTGCTTCACAGACTTGCTTACATTTTACGCGATCCTGCCAGAAGGGGTGATGACGTCATAAATTGGTGGTTGGAAAGATATGGAAAGATGCAGCGAGTGTCCATTCTGTATGTAGTACTAGATAGGTACCTACTCTTTCTTATATAAGGTCTAACAAAATTAGGTGAAACTATTTTAAGGGGATGATCAGACCATCAAACTGAACAACTTTCTCTATCGGACCGATATTGAAATCGCGAAAAAGAAATCAGCTGTTCCATACAAACCTACTCGACTTAAATGTATGGGACAGCAGATTTTTTTTCTCGATTTCAATATTGGTCCCATAGAGAAAGTTGTTCAGTTTGATGGTTTGATCATCCCCTTAAAATAGTTTCACCTAATTTTGTTAGACCTTATATAAGGTCTAACAAAATCAGCTGAAACTATTTTAAGGGGATGATCAGACCATCAAACTACAACTTTCTCTATGGGACCAATATCGAAATCGACAAAAAAAATCAGCTGTCCACCCATACAAAACTGCAATCATAACTCTACTCAAATGTAAGGGACAGCTGATTTTTTTTCCGGATTTCAATATTGCTCCCATAGAGAAAGTTGTTCAGTTTGATGGTCTGATCATCCCCTTAAAATAGTTTCACCTAATTTTGTTAGACCTTATATACTGTGACTCGGGGACAATTATTCATCATACGTAGATACATACTGAACCCGCGACACTCGGCACAGCAGGCAGGTTCACTACCGACAGCGCTACCGGGCCGTCTTGTCTTGATTAGTTTCAGTGTGATAGTTTCTTCATTTAATTACAGATGACGCAAGCCCTTGAACAAATGATAGAACCAGATTATTATGTGGTTAAGTTTTTAACTAAACCGTATAGTATTGTGGATGACTACGTATGCGTTCCGGAATTTTGGACAGAACCCACAGGATCCACGGATTGGATAGTCTCAGTTGCATATCCAGAAGAAGACCCAATAACAAGAGCATATCGCGCTAAAAAAGGGGAAAAACCCCAGGGCCACTGGGGACTTTACCAAGCAATTGTCAAATATATTCCAAGTAAGACACGCTGCTTTTTTATTCATAAAAAGGCGCAAATTGATGTACAGGACAGCCGTTTGGTACATAGGTTCAGCCTTTTTTATACGTCCACTGCTGGACATAGGGGTTGTTTGGCTACTATGTCTATACAGGGTGTAAGTGACAGCCTAGCAAATACTGAAACGGTGAACTCAGACCATCAAACTGAACAACTTTCACTATAGAGGCTACATCAGGAGACGTGAAAAAAAATCAGCTCTCCCATACATTTAAGTCGGGTAGGTGCAGCAGTTTTGTATGGGAGAGCTGTTTTTTTCGCGTCTCCTGAGGTAGGCTCCATAGTGAAAGTTTATCAGTTTGATGGTCTGAGTTCACCGTTTTAATATTTGCTAAGCTGTCATTTACACCCTGTATGTACTATTATAAAACTGTAAATTTAAAAGTCTTAAACTATTATAAAACTGTAACAGAAAGTGTGTCTGTACATTGAAGATATTAACAAAAAAAAGTTACCATATGGTTTTTAGGTGTCCGTGATTCCATTTCACCAGTTTTTGGATTTTTTGTCGGTCTGTTTTCTTGTGTGTTTTTGTTTTATTTGATCGAGCATCACGCAAAAACTACCTATGAACCGATTTTGATGAAACGTTTTTTTTGTTTGATAGCTTATGATCTGACTTAAAATCTGGTATATAATTTGTGCGGATGAAGTCGCGGGTTAACCATAGTACTATTATAAAACTGTAAATTAAAAAAAAAGAAGTTTGTTTGTAGGAAAGAAAGAAAGGGAATACAGGAGAGGCTCAAAATTAATACTTTTCTTTGCAGAATCTTACAGCGATTCTGAGATTTGGATCGCAAAGTATCATGCAACATCTGAGAATAAAAGGTCTGCTGAAAAAGGTAATATCAAAAACAGTATGAAAAAGTTTCTGCAGGTTTCTTCCTTCGCTAGAAATAAAAGAGTTTTATTTTTTAAAGGTTACCAATCAGTATCAGCAGTGGATGGGATGACACGCAGTTCCAGAGATTTCCCGTTAAGTCTTAATACCAAAACACTTCAGACTGTATTGGCTACATCGGAACCTTCTCAGAAGCCTATGATGAGGGTTTCACCAGTTGTACGCAATCGGCCGGAATCACAAGTATCTGGACCAGATATCAATGAAAACCGGTCACAGACAACACACGCAGTTGAATCTGTAAAACAATCTTTATTAGAGCAAATAAATCTCATTGATCTGAAGATTCACGCTATGCAAAGCTCTTTAAATTCTCTAGCCAGCAATAACAACAGGACAAAAATCTCTAGCCAGCAACCTGAACGCTCAGTGCAGAAACAAGTCGCACCAGTTATTCAAAACATTCCACAAGAAGTACCGCGAAAACCAGAAATATGGAGACATATTCCAGTCTGTGTCGAAAATCTAGTTCGAGAGATTCACACACAAGAAATAGCTGCTGCGAGATCGATCAGCGTACAAATTATGATGTTCACAGCGCCGACTATTCAAACACCTTCGAATGAAGCTAATCAGTCATCGCCACGTCAGATAGCTGATCATACTGCCACTCCAAGGCACTGCCAGTGTTCCCAGAGTGCAAATGACCAAAATTCTCCCAATACACAATCAATACGAAATGAACAAAATAACATTGAAAATGCGCAATCTCCCAAAGAGGAAACAAGATCTACTAAACATCACGTTCGTAAGCCGAAATATAACCCAAATCATTCAAAATGGACATTAAAGTATCGCAGACGTGACCGCGGTCTTGAAGAGCTCGTGCAGGACACTGGTATATACGTCAATGCCATAGAACTGGCTCACTGCAGACGATCATCGGACAATTGCAACACATTGGCGCGAATGCTACTAACGGCAGTCTTCAGTCACAAAGCATTGACTTCATGCTCATTAAATGGCACCAGAGATAAAGTTCGCGATGGCAACAAGATAAGGCCCGAATTAGATGAATTCGCGATTAAGGTGATATTGAAATTCGTTGAAGATTATGGAAGTGAAAACTATTGCGATAAGTTTGACTATAAAAGTGTTACAAAGAGTATGCACTATGAAATAAGTAAAATAAGAGCCAAATATGGCAAGTAGATTAACCATAGTATTTTAATCATTACGTTGCAATTAAAATGAATGCTTTCAACTAGTTAAAAGTAGATTAAGGGTTGTGCCACATCTGTCAGAACAGAATCAAATGTTTTCATGCTCTATCCTTTTCAAAATAAAAATAAATATCACAACCACAACAAGTTTATGATTATAAATATATAAAATAAAATAAATATCTTGGACATTGTCACACAAATTATCTAGTCACATCTAAAGTACCTGGACTTGTATTATGATGACTAGAAAACGATATAGAATACATATATAGATGCAAACTTCCATGACTCGGGTACAAATATTCTTATATTTATCATATAAATATTTGTCCCTTACGGGATTTGAACCCGCGACTCTCGGCACAGCACTTCACTACAGACTGTGCTACCGGGCCGTCATTTTAATTATGAATCATAAAACTTAAAGACATAGGCTTAGGTTGAACTTTATGGTTTGTAAACTTGTTGTGGTTGTGAACTGTATTAATATTTATTTTCTACTCCACATGGTGACACATCAAGCTATACAAAACCAAAATAAGCTGGTAGGGTCATAAAAAAAGACATACACACACACACACACACACCCATTACATACACGTATACACACAAACATAAACACACACATACAGTATAGATATACAAGGTGCAACTTAATATACTGACCGTTTTACAAGAGGATGATCAGACAATTAAACTGAACAACTTTCTCTATGGGATCAAGGTCGAAATGGCGAAAAAAAAATCTGCTATTCCATATAAAACTGCAATCCCCTTTTTTCGTGATTTCGATGTTGGTCCCATAGAGAAAGTTGTTTAGTTTCATTGTCTGATCGTCTCCTTAAAATATTATTTACATATTAAGAAGGACCCTATATTATATTGTTTTGTTTAAAATATGTGTTGTAGAGTTTCTGGCCGCATTCAAAGAGAATGGAAATCACTACGTGCCGCATCTTCTCTAGAATGTTAAACCTTCCGACACGGTGGTAGACTCAAAAAATGACGTAAACAATAACATTTATAGGGGTGGCTTGTACCAAAAAGTAAACCTGTTACGTAGTAAATTAATATTTAAACAGAGACTTTGTATTAAAGTATCTGGATTTAAATAACTATGATGTCACAGCTAACTGTCACTGACATCAATCGAGCGTTCATCATAGATATAGTACTTATTATCTCTATGGCGTTCATTAAATACGCTTTAAGCCTAAACACTTTTTGGTGCAAGCCTAGATGTGATATTATCCAAGAGCAAGTATTTTGAATACAAAAGACATTGACCACGGGCAGTATCGCTAAAATCGGAATTGTGTCACTAGTTTATCACTTCAGTAAATCATGTTTTTAATTTAACAGGTTTTATCTATATACACCGAATCATAACTTCTCCGGGTAAAAATGTTTAAAAATAAAAGCTTTGTTTTGTAAATAAAATATCAGTCAATAATACCTACGCCATATCAGCTTCCTGATGTCTATGTTTTGTAGGCATTGTCAAAGAGCAAGAAACTGGCATAGCATAGATTTAAAACTTTTCGCTTCATCTTATTGGGCATGGATTTATAACCAATGGATACCACAAACCTCCTTACAAGTGGTGAAACGAGAAAATAGTCCTTGGCGGTCGGTAATGTTCAACCTTCTTTCGTACGTCGATGATTCGAACTTTAGGTTTTTCCCTATCTATCAGAACAACAATTAAATAAAAACTCTTTTAATTTTTTTTATTTGTCGTTGGATTAGAAAGGGACATCATACCTAAAGTTGGAAACATCGACATACCTACGAAAGAAGGTTGAACACTGCCAAGGACTATTTTCATGTCTCACCGCTTGTCAGGCAGTCTGTACTCCAGGTATAGACAATACCTATTTCCAACTTCCTGGTAAGCGAAAAGTTTTTAATCTAAGTTCTTGGATCACATGAGTACAAATTGATTACCATGGAGTATACTTAGATCAAAGTAGGAAGTAGGTTAGAATAAAGAGATTCCATTCTGAGGCAGTAGGTTACCCAAAGAGAATGGAATCACTACGTTTTAAGAGTCGGCACTGCTTAACTAGCGTCGAAATCCAAAATAGTATGAAGCTAGTGTAGAGCTAGGGTATTAAATCTTTGGAGCCCATACAATCTAGTGTAGTTCATACAATTACGATTTTGTTCCGAGTGTCGCGGCACCCTTACCTACAAAAGCTTCTGTGGCCATAACTTGTTCATTACCTACTGATTACCTACGATTTATCCACTTTAAAAAACAATAATATTAGAATTCTTCCTATTGATATACATAAGTACCTTGTCGTAATCAATGTATGTAGGAATACGATTATTTAATATAATTATAACAAAAAGTACCTAACCAAAAATATGCGATTACGAATAGATAGCAATATCAAGGTGGTGACCCGTCTACAGACAGATCTATATCTGGGATGGTATGCCCGTTCTCAGTAAGAGCTAACTCTTGAAAAAGCTAGCGCCAGTAAAATCGCGAATAAAAATAAATCTGAACAGAAAATGAACAGAAAAGAAAAAACAACACTTGTTATAGATAAATAACGTTCACAGGCTCATGGGTCATACCTATATGTTATGATCATAAGAATCATAACAATATGTTATGATCCCAAACGTAAGCAACTAATAGGCTTTTTATTATGAAAAACTTACAAAAACGAAAAAAAAAGACGACTGACCCGGGGTTCGAATCCAGGACCCTGGTTTGGCAGTCCGGCGTGGTAACCATTACACCAATCGGATCGTCTTACCAAACGGGTCGTCATTTCTTCGTATTTCAGCTATAATTCATATCAAAACTCCCTCGAAATGCGGAGTTTTTTAAAAATAAAATTAGCTGTATTTAAAAGTCGTTAAATCATACATACGATTAAGCCATATTACATTGTGACACAAAATACTTGATAGCGATACTGAGGCCCATAGTCACGTGGTCGATATCCTTTGTGATTTTTTTTATTTTGTGTGTACCCTTTTACCCCGATGATCGTATCAGATCGTATCGACAATCTTACTAGTCAGCTGTGCACTCATAAAAAAGCGCTGAGCAGCAAGGAGGGTGAAGCAAATACTCCAGTTTTTGTACTAAAGCCTGGGGACCCTTATGATCATTCTACAACTAAACACTACTTAAAAACTACGAGCATTTTTGCGGTAAGTCCAGTATTTTTGCGGTTACACTATCAAACAATAACAACGTTTTCCTTAATCAATACTTATAAAGCTTATTACTTGCTTTGTTGTCGGAGGCCAAGGCCCACTTCGGGTCCCTGAGCCAGCATAGTAAGTAAATAAGTAATACTTATAAAACAAACAACTCAATTCCGTCCAGATATCCAGGAATACCATAAAAATGATAAGTAAACGAACTATAACTTGACGAATTTCTTGAAAGAGGTCAGTTGCAATAAATTAAGCCCGTTAACTGGTGATCGAAAATGTTTTTGTTTTTGACAACTAAACTGAGTTGTGTTGTAATGGTTTTGAGATTTTCCAAAAATGTAGTAGTGTAAGTATATGTTGTGTATACCTTTAATTGGCCTATGTATTAGCGACTAGATTCATTGTATTGTCTCCACCACGTTATCACTGCAATTGTTATTTGTCACTTTCTCATTTCGTTTATTTTACTTTTTAATTTTCTAAAATATAATAATAAACAGTACCTAAGTTATTTGTCATCTGAGGTCAATGTTTCTCTTTCATTGGGTGAAACGTTCTGTTTTTTTTCCTTTTGTGACTGTAAATTACGCATGTTGTGTTCACTTTTAAGTGGTTATGCATTTAGCTTAAGACGTAGTTAAGTATGAAATAGATTTATATAGAAATGTTTATTTGAAATGTGAAACATGTTAAGCTGTTGGTGTACCTATTAAATAAATAAATAAAGTATCAAGTATTTTAGTACATCGATTTGCGGCTTTTTATCGATTTTAGCGTTGTAGGGCTAAAACTGTAAGTAGTATAAGAGATATCTAGAAGATTCCTCTATGTTCGCCTCCTATCTTCTAGTCAGACATTTCTTCTAGATGTTTTATGCCGGGAGTATTGCGAGTGCTTCAATCTAAGGCTTCCATGATAGCAACTACTACATGAAACTGCCGGACCTTGAGCCGGAGTTTTATAACACGTATATGCAGCGAAAAGGCACTTTCATCACTCCCCGCTTAGTCCAAGTAGGGTGCGCTGACAGATGCAAGAGAGGTGATGGATGTGAGATTATGAGGATACTGCGAGACATTTGGCGTAGGTTTTACAAAAATGTACTCAGCCGTTTTCTAACTGGAGGAGCCCAAACTTGATGATACCTATGTTATGAAACTACTTTTTTGATTTTTAGAAAAAATGTGTGTCTGAAAGGTTTAATGACGTATATTTTTTTTAGAACCAGCTGATGAAGCCCTTTCATTTATTACCCCACACGATAGGTTTACAAAAATTTTTTTTAATCCGATACAAAATATTTTTAAGAATAGAAGATAAGATAAGATAAATATTCTTTCTTTGAATTGCCGGTCAAAATGATTATGGTTTTTTTTCGTAGGTTTATTATAAAAAAAACATGACCCTCCTTCTGGCGCAGTAGCTCCTAGATGTTTGAGCAAATATTTAAAAGATATGTAGACATTTTGTGCTGTATGGGTAATAATTTAATATAATATAAAACATTAATGTTTCCTCTCAAGAAACAATGTCAATCCTAGTAGGTATTCAGTTACATCTGGTGCTAAATTGCCTCCGTGGAGCATTGGGCTCTCGACACTGAGGTCGTGGGTTCGATTACCACGGGGGACACCTAGTGAAATGTCGCTTTGTGCGTTTTTCCCCAGTCGGTTAGGACATTGCAGGCAGAATCACCTGATTGTCTGAAAAGAAAGATGATTCTGTACTTCGGATGACACGTAAAGCCGTTAGTCCCGGCTACTATCTCTGGTGGTAGTAGTCGTTACATAAAAACCACGTCAGAGGCCGGTTTAAAAAAAACTCTGACACCAGGGCTTGCCCACACGATAAGAAGAAGGTGCTTAGAAGAGTATATAATTAATGTTTTGTGAGACCGGTGTCTGAACTAGGTACAAATCTGTGAGTGTCAGAGCACCAAGATCTCCATTCACGGCTCGGTTAAAACAATTTAACTTTTTAAATACGGGGTTACAGTTTTTATCTATCAACAGCTATGTGAATCACGCGGGACGTGCTGGCGGAAGCCGAACCGAGACACTGGATGGACTGTCCGAAAATCCCACGTTAGTATGAAATGACGCCGGTTATATTCTCCTATTGCTTGCTCATTCATGTGCTACCACTGGAGTGGAAGGACGTGTTTTATGTCCAATAGTGTGAATTCTGTTTAATTAATACGGTGGTACAATACCTGCTAAGGTTGTAACAGAAAAGCATTGATATTGTAACAAGCGATACAGTATTCACAGAGGTAAGTCTTAAGGTTTTGAAAGTACCCAAGTTATCATCAATACCCCCCTCCTTTTGGACCTCCCATACAAGAGTGCGGATCCACCGATCGATTTTCTATCCAAAAAAAATAGATGACTCATAACGTAGTGTGTTACATGCTCTTTGATAACATGAATGAACGATGAAAACGAAATATCATTGCCAAAATAAAACAAAAGAGACAAAAAAATACAAAGAGATGCAGTGTGAAAGAGACGTGGATATATTATGTTCATTCATCATTCAGTTTTCATATTTTGTCGGATTACATAAACTCTATGGTTATTTAGGATGTTGCCAGCGAAAAACAGAGAACTGTCAGGTTAGTTAACTATGAACTAGTTTTCTTTGGCGCAAGACAATCTTCGATAACACTCGTTCAATCTTTAGGTCGGTGCTACTAAAGATGGGGTAACGCAATTTAACCCAGCATTTGGCGCAAGTGGGCCTTACCATGCAAAAAATCATATTCGATGAAAGTAGCTGTACCTAATGGTTGCGTTTTGCTGAGACTGCTTTTGAATGATTTGTCCATGTTACTAGTAATTTCTACTTTTGAATGCAAACTTTGAGAGATGTGGAAGTTTTTTTACAAAATCAGATTTTTTTTCTATCGGCGGCATGGCACTCTATGTTTTCAGTTTTTTTTAAAAGACTGGGTCCAAATTCGCCAATGTTCTTTTAAGTTGGAAGTCCTTGTAGTTTTGGCGATGGCCCGTTTCACTAATTCCTGATAAGTTCCAGATAGCATATTAAACAGATTAATTAATTTATTTATATGTTCATTTTAATGGTGTATAAACGGTAAGATCATCGGCCTGTATACCTACGTCCCGCTGCAGGGCAGAGGGCACAGGCCTACCCTCAGGGAGGGTGTATGGGCATAGGTATGGGCGTTAGTCTATGAAGCGTGATAATAGCCTTTGCAACAGATAAATAGTTTTCCTGCCATAGTATGGCAGCGTGATACGGCAACGTCAATTCCGCCCATCATTCTATGGATGCGTGGTATTTAATCACGAGCGTCTACGTGCTTCGGAAGGCACTTTAATCAGTTGGTCCCGGATATTTCCCGTCAGATGACGGTGTGACTATACGTGAGAGGAGGCCTTTTCCCAACAGTGGGATCATACCGGCTATAATTTACTTGCAGTGTTATTATTTAATCCAGAATTAAACATTTTAACGGGTTCTTACCGCATTTTGGTATATTTGAGTTCCCGATATTTCGGCAGTGTTACAACTGCCATTGATCACGGGTTGACTGAGGAACTGCAGGTAGATTTTTAAGAACAGACAAATCTGTCTACCCTCACTCTTCTTCGTTAGCTACGACCACTACGTACTATCGGAACTCGATAGTAGAGGTAACCACTGAAGTTGTGTCTCCCTTCACTAGAAATAAATTTGTTTTTTTTACAGAATATCAATTACACCGCTGGATGGGATGTCACGCAGTTCCGGATATTTCCCGTCATCGGGTTCACCGGAAGCTTCTCAGAATTCTGCGATAAGGGATTCACCAGTTTTACGCAATGAGCCGGAATCGACAACATCTGGAGCAAATATTCATGAAAAACAGTCACAAACAGCAAAGGCAGTTGAAACTACAAAACGATTTTTATCAGTCTATAGACATCCCATTGATAAAAAGTTTCGTGTTGAAAAAATTGTAAGACGTTTATCGGCCGCTGTGCAAAGCTCTTCAAATCTGACGAATAATTCCAGCCAACAAACTAAACCCTCAGTACAGAATCAAGTCGCATCAGTTATTGAAAACTTTCCACAAGCAGTGTCGCTAAAACCACCAGTCAGTCTCGAAAATCTAGTTCGAGAGACATACACACAAGAAATAGTTGCTAAAAGTTCGAACGATGTTCAAAGTACTATGGACACCACAGCGCCGACTATTCAGCAACCTTCAAATGAAGCTAATCAGCCCGCTGATAAGGGGACTCTCCTTGAAAATAATAAAAAAAATGCATCGACTGATACGCGAAACCCATCAAATTTGATAGAAAAATGCAGTCAGCAACCTAACAGCTCAGTTAAGGAAATAGTCGCACCAGTTATTCTAAACACTTCACAAGTGCCTAGCATACCAGAAAAACCGATCGTAAAATCTGGTGGAGCTATTCCTCAAAAAGTACGCCTTCAAGATAATACGAAAAATGCAAATGACAATACACAAGCAATACAGAACAAAAGAAGTACTCAACAGAATAACATTAATAAGGCAACTGCTCCTCAATCTCTCACAAGGGAAACAAGATCTACTGAACGTCACGTTCGTAAGCCGAAATATAACCCAAATCATTCAAAATGGACATTAAAGTATCGCAGACGTGAGCCAGGTCTTGAAGAGCTCGTGCAGGACACTGGTATATACGTCAATATCATAGAACTGGCTCACTGCAGACGATCATCGGACAATTGCAACACATTGGCGCGAATGCTACTAACGGAAGTCTTCAGTCACAAAGCATTGACTTCATGCTCATTAAATGGCACCAGAGATAAAGTTCATGATGGCAACAAGATAAGGTCCGAATTAGATGAATTCGGGATTAAAGTGATATTAAAATTCGTTGAAGATTATGGAAGTGAAAACTATTGGGATAAGTTTGACTATAAAAGTGTTACAAAGAGTATGCACTATGAAATAAGTAAAATAAGAGCGAAATATGGCAAGTAGATTAACCATAGTATTTTAATAATTAAGTCACAATTAAAATATCATTGACACTTTTCCTTATACCCTGTACCTATAGCTATAGGACCATTCTTAATATGCTGACTTAAAAAAATCTGCCATTCCATATGTTGGCCCCATAGAAAAATTTGTTTAGTTTGATGTTCTGATATACTAACGGTAGTAATATTTAGTTTATGGTCTGATCATCATCTAAAAAACCGTCAGCATATTTAGTAGGATCCTGATACATACAATGTACACTGCGACACATCAAGCTATACAAAAACAACATAAGCTGGCCGCGCGCTATTCGACCCACGTGCAGCCAGCTTATTTTGATTTTGATTAGCTTGATGTGTCGCCATGTGTACTGTAAGGAGGTTGTATAGCCATAGCTTGCTGGCTGGTTCTGATTTAAATTTGGAACGTTGTCGAATCCCGTGGCGGATTTCATTTATTATTGGAGAAGAGGCGTTGAACATAGGTTCTTCGACTCCTCTTCTCCAATAATATTATTCTTATGATTTTTGCTTTTTGCTAGAAGCAAATGCAAAGCAATAAAGCTTTTATTTATTCTACCGTTGATTTTACGCCTCCACATGGTGGAGGCGCCGGGTACGAAGCGAGTGAAATATATATAATTTCTAAAAGAAGATTTATTAGAAGAAGAAAAGTAAAAACGTAAATTTGCATCAAGAATACGGAAAGAACAATAACAGGCGTATGAAAAACAGCGACGGCATCCAAAGCAGAGTCCCCGAAGATGGAGGAGATTAATGGAGATTGAGAGGAGCCAGATGAGCAGCGGGGGAACCCCGAAATTCGAAGCCCGGACAGCGGGAGTGTGAAAGTTAAGTGGTATTTTTTATATAAGTTGGGGAATGGTGTCATTTTATTTGAATATAGCGAGTGCAGAGATACGAGAAAGAGGCGAAGAATTAATCTATTAGTAGGGTTATAGCGTTTTTAAAGTCGTGCAGCGAGGGAGATATGAATAGAGCCATGGAGGTTGGACGGAAGGCAAGACGAAGCTCAAGGGGTGCGAACGGGACGTGCATGAAGAAAGGGGGAAAGTCCAGATCGACGGAGCCAGGGATACGAGTTCTAAACTATTTTGTAATCACAGTGTCATATTTATTTTTGTAATTGTGTATTGTTTCTTACGCGCATAAGTTTTTTTTTTAAGTGTTAGATTTCATGTAGTCATGTAGGTGTAAGTGGCACCACCACAATTTTGGCTAGTTTTTCTTTTAGTTTCAATTTTTGTATGGGTTTGAAAGTGCAGTTGTTAGCATTTGAAGGAAACCTGAACGGTCGAGAGCGGTTAGTGACTCTGTAAAAAAATAAGCCATACTACTACGGCAGGGGGTCATTCTATCCAGCAGCTAATGACTGCTACGAGTGACGTCCCCTGCATCAGACCTTCAGGGATGGAGCTTTCCTCTGGTAGTGAAAGTCGATGGAGTGTAATCCAACAACCTCTCCATAAGGATGTTGATGGGTCAAGAGAAGAATTTGCGTGGAAGAAGATGCCTGGAAGTGTAGAGCTGAAAGTCCGGCGGAAATTTTCTAGGAAAGAGTTTTTCATTTTTTAGATTTCATATTATGTTTTTGCTATATTTCGTGCAAAGAGTTCGTGATTTGTTTTAAATTTTTTCATTTGTGAGATTTGACATATTTCGGAATGTCAAAGTTAACATTTGTAAAAAAATAACATCTTCCATAAAGTAATTTATTTTTCTCTTTGATTTGAACCGTGGAGTTTATAATTGATTCGTATATTGTATTGTATTTGTATATTAGAGTGAAAAAAAAAAGATGACATCTTTTAGAGTATAAGTTTTTCGAATCTATTCTTTTTCACTTGGAATTTGACTATGGAGTTAGTTATTATTCACGTATGTGTAGTGGCAATAGAGGTTATTTAGCACACATTGTAGGTTCATAATGTTCATTAAATTCAATAATAATATTTCATATTTTTTTACAACTGCTTGTATTGGAACGCGTCACAACCAAAAGCGACGTTGCCGCTCCGACACGTTCAATCTAGCATCTAAAATATTAGGAACATATCTAGCTATTATTTTATCTTTTTCATAAAGTGGTGAAACCGAAAAAAAATATCTGCCACTTTTAACAAGCAGATATTTTATCTCTCGGATTGCTAACAGAAGCTTTATCAGAAAACGGTGGAACAGGCCCTAAGTCTTCTTCTTAGGTAACTGCCGGGGTCACCAGCCTAGCTAGCATGCCACCCACGACAAAGCGTTTAAACGAGAAAAACGTCATGCGCGCTCTTTCTGGCCTACGTAAAATAATAAAGATGGAGGCACATCTCGATTTTTGTCGTTTTCTCGGGGGTGGCATGCTAGCTAGGCTGAGGGCGATAGAGGGGGTGAGATAAAAAGTTGATGGGAGGAAGGGAGTGTCCGTACTGTATCTAGTAATATATACTCTTTCTTATACTGTGACATGGCGCTGCTGAGCGCGTCGGTGGCCTGGGCCGGCTACTATAAAATACTTACCTGCAATGAGTATTCGCGCAGCCATGGTCTTGTTTATAATCTTAGCAAAAGCGAGTTCATTGTGTTTAAGGCTGGTAGCAGGAGCCCTACGAGTATCCCTCCGGTTAATATATATTAACAGTGTTCAAAGAGAGTAAACCAAATTAAATATCTTGGACAACTGCTGACGCGGATATTTATAGAGAGCGTAGGGCGTTGTCGGTGAGAGCAAACATGATTGCTCGCAGGTTCGAGCGTTGCTCTCAAGGAGGTGAAACTCACGTTGCTTAGAGCATATTGATCATCGTTTTACACGAGCAGCTTGTGGGTAAATTGCACTCAAAAATCGCACAACGCTCTGCGCGAGCAATATATAACAACCCGTACAGGGTGCTGTTGAGGCTGCACCGCGCCTGAAGCGTGCATCAGGCACGTTCGCGCATCGACTGATTTTATGCGACAATGCGTACAAACCAAACAGCAAACCGACGGGCATGTATAAAGAGATGTATGGATGTGAATGTGGCAAAAGTGGTACCTATGTAAGGATCGTAGTAGATGGCGCGCCCTGGTCTCTGCCTACCCTACTGGGAGAGTGGCGTGACGTTATAAATAGAGATGTACTGTTTGCATGATAGTGATAGAACTGAGTCAGCGGCTCGGCTTCCTGCGCTTCTGCGAAAAAGATTGAGGTCGGGAAATGGATAGCCTCGACTCGCGATAAGGCGTCGCGTCGGCGAATACATTGTCGTCGCAATCAAAAATTAAACGTCTAATGCGTCTAATGATAAACGTATATAATGACTTGATTTCTGTATCGAATAACTAGGTACGTACTACGTACTTAACTGGGATCACTTGAGACATTTGCGCTCGTATCTACCAGAAAACGATAACCACTGTTAATATCCGTGATACATACCTACGTCACGGTTAACAACGTCTGATAGTATTACGTTAAACTAAAATATAATATCAAATCGACTCTACAAGAAAAGTTTCAGTGTTTCCGTTCGCTAAGAAACAAAGGAAATTAATTCACTCAATAATATAGTTGGCGGAATCCATCCAATCCAATGACATTACTGTTGATCCAATCAAACTTAATGCAACCTTAGTGATAACCTTCAATGATAGTAAAGTGACTGTCGGTGGCGCATTGCGAAGAGATATGGACAGTTAATCTTGAGGGTCCGGGTTATGGTCCGGGTTAGAATCCGTCGGACAGATGCGGAGGCAACCCATATCAGGGACACGTGCATACCTACTACTATGTACACCAAATGTTATTTAAATAACTCCGAGCTGTCCATATCATCATCATATCAGCTGATAGACGTCCACTACTGGACATAGGCCTCCCCCTAAATGGGGGGGGATTTGCCGTAGGTAATCGCCACGCTTGGCAGGCTGTGATGTGTGTACTCAGAGGATGCTGCTGCCCATCCTCCGGTAGATCCCTTTGTCGCCTTTTACGACACCCACGGAAGGAGATGGGATGGTGCTATTCTTAGCCGACACCACACGGACTATTACGGTATTGTCCATAATACGGTACTTATTATATGTCAATAGCACTTGCCAGCTTCATGGCATAATATATATACGGTCTCTATGTTTTAAAAACAGAGCTTATCATAAGGAAAACGGACACAAAAACAAAATGAATACCATTATTTTTATTATTCACCATCAAACTCATTAATACAAGAACAAATACGAGCGACACTTTGTTTGCGACAGCTTGTGACAGCGCGGTCGCAGAGTCGCGCTCTCAGGCCGAGATTCATTCGCATATTTCATCAAAATCAGACTCAATATGTTAACTCTATTAGATGCATTTTAAAAACATTTAAATAACAATTTTCTCAATTCCCAACCATAATGTCTAGATTTTAAGATAATGTTGTGCGCAGTTGTTATTGAGAGGCAATCTTAGCCCTATTGTAGATATAATATTTGTATATAGCATATGTTTTATATTGTCTTTTGTTACTGTGCCTATTAAAATAAAATAAAATAAAATAAAAAAAAATAACAAAATAAAATAAAATAAAATAGTTCGACCTAAGTAGGGTCAAAAATGTATGGATTTTGACTTAAGGGAGTTCCAACTAAGACTTAAAAAACATCTCTGAGTCTCGGCCTTAGACTTTACGGTCGACGTGAGTCGCGGAGCGCAGTGTCGCTGATTTGATTTGGAGGGGTTTCTAGGAACTGAATTGAAATTTTAGTGTGCTTAAAGTTTCTATATCTATTGAATAAATTATTTTGACTTTGAAAACTAAATATAGTTAATTATAATAGGTATTATAAAACATATACATACACATACAGGGTGTAAAATGAAATGGGACATTTACTTATAGGGGTGCTTCGGACCATCAAACTGAACAACTTTCTCTATGGGACTGTAGGGACATTGTTTGCATTTCATATCTGCATATGCTGCAGTTTTATATTGATGCCACGAAGCGACTGGATCGTTCTCTAATCGTTCCCATACCACCGAACCGCTAAGTTAATATGTAACTCTGAATAAGTGCACTTAATTAAATATGTATTATCAAGAACTCTTTTCCATCATCCTACCGCATTAAGCTGCCGATAATCACCCACCACATGGTCTCAATTGTCCGTTTTTCTTAGGTACCACATGCAGCGGGCTAGCCCATTCGCTCTTAGATGGTCTACAAATACCGAGTTCTTGCATTAGTTTAAATTCATCTTTTACTGCTTTGTACCGGTCTGGAGGCAATGGTCTAGCTCGTGCATGAACTGGTGGATCTGTGGTTTCAATGTGGCGAAACACCGAGTGTGAAGGCGTGGTATCTTTGAATGAAACCGGCTTTGTAATTTCTGAAAATTCTTCTAAAAGGTCTGCGTAAGGATTATCAGACCGTATACTTTTTATTGTAATTTTTATATACATGATGACGAATTTAAGCTCTCAATATAGCGAATTATGTTGATCATATTATAATTAAAATAAGAGTTCATTATCTAATGCTGTAATTGATAGTTTGTAACAGTAACTTCCGTCATTACGATAAACACTTGGATCAAATTTCATTTTAACTGTAATGTGCAAATTATGCTGAATTATTAGCATCGAGATTGTTTTGTTATACTTTGTCACCTATTGTAATTTAATGTGATGGTTTATTTATGATTGTCTAATTATTTTTAGATTATGTTTTCTTACTGTTTGTTGAAAATTTTTTGTTAAAGGGGGAAATAATGTAGGGACATTGTTTGCATTTCATATCTGTATATGCTGCAGTTTTATATTGATGCCACGGAGCGACTGGATCGTTCGCCAGTCGTTCCCATACCACCGAACCGCTAGGTTAATATCTAACTCTGAATAAGTGCACTGAATTAAATATGTATTATCAAAAACTCTTTTCCATCATCCTATCGCAACTAATCCCTACAGGACCAACATCGAAATCGCGAAAAATATGTGCTCTTCCATACAAAACTGCAAACCTACTCGAGCCAAATGTATGGGGCAGCAGATTTTTTTCTTTGCGATTTCGATGTTGGTCCCGCCCATAGAGAAAGTTGTTCAGTTTGATGGTCTGATCATCCCCTTAAAAAAGTGTTAGCATATAAAGAAAGTGCCTGTATATCTACACTACTAACTAATGCGCCTTCAAATTATTTTGCATGCCAACGTTAATGCTCTGAGTTTTCAGAATATCTCTGCCTACCCCCTCGGGGAATATAATCGTCAGCAAAGTCTAGTAGGATGACTCAACTAATAAATAATGTAATAAGTTTTTAAATATAGTTTTGTACCTATATTATATTCGTATCGCTATGATGTTGTTGTAAGTATGTTTTAGTCGAGCAATTAAAGAGTACATTTTAGGTCATGTTATCGTTTCATCCATTTACGAAACAAAGAGATACGTAGCTATGAAGTTAACCTTGGCCGTAGCCCAGGCGCCGGGCGGGACGCCACGTCATCGACATCGGGAAAAACCCAAACCCAAAACGCTGATAGGGAGTCAAAACAATTTGCGTAAACAAGTGTTCTATATTTGGCGGATCGATTAAAAATCGTGAGAAGCTTTATTCACATCCCGACGGCGTGCAGCGAAGGGCGGGCGCGGACGGACGCGGAGTGTGCAATGTAAAATAATACTCTATTTCGATACCAATAGAGTTCACAGAGAAAGCTCCATCCTCCGCCCGTGGGGCCCGTATGGGTGTACTCACAGAAAAACATGTGAAGCGACGCGTGCGCATTTCAGTCGCGTTGTTTTGCCTTTTTATTTTTGAATCTCATTCGCTGAGCTCAGCAGTTGAAAATGTCAAAATTACTATGGAGATATGCATCTTTTTACTGGTGATTTGACTTTCAAAAATCATACTTCAGGAGTGCGATTTATGAAAGTCAAATGAGAGAGTCGAATGAGTAGTACAATTCAGAGTAGGTACATTGCTGGTTACTAATGACGCTAAACTTGCAGTGCTTCATGTGTGCATTCTCAGCAATGTACACACGGCAACACCTCAAGCTATACAAAACCAACATAAGCTGGCCGCGCGATGCTATACAATACTCGACCTACGCGCGTTCAGCTTATGTTGGTTTTGTATAGATTGATGTGTCGCCGTGTGTTCTCAACAGGGCCCAGTTGTGTACCTGGGTAACTAGGGGTAACTCATCGAAACACCTTTATAATGTAGATCGAAGCAGCCCAATACCGTAGTATAAATTGGTCACAAAAACCAAAATACTTATTTGAATTACTTATACTTACTGCGAGTAGGATTACCAATAATCGATTGAAAATAATATTTTTTTACAGTTGCTGATAACGAGAACCATTAGAAATTATAACGATTTTTTTAACACTGAAAATTCACTATTTGAAATTCATCCAGCAAAAAGTCGACGCATTTTTAACATGTACCTAGGTGTTCTCTCGTGGGTTATAAATGGCTAGATCTAGCAGATTTTGGACTCAACTCGACACGCCACATTCTTAGCTTCTAAAACTGTGAAGGTGAGGGGTGTGCGGTGCGCGTTTTGGTCTACAAATTGTGTTCCGCGCAGTCAAGGTTTAACTAATCAGTAATTACATACCCAGTTGAGTGATACAATAGCCGTCAAACAACTTGGCAATGACCTTGACTGCATGGAACAAAATATGCAGACGAAAACGCTATTGCGCACTCCCCTGACCTCCGTATAACCCCCTCAATACATACAATATAGTAAATACCTAACAAGTCGTATCACACTCGAGTGCGGGCGCGGCGTGCTGGCGGATGCTAACCGAGATATCTATCCGAAAAGACCACGTTTTAGGACACCCTGGATCTGGGGCCACGGTAGTGCCCCCGCCAGGATGAGCCAACGAAACGAGCGGCGCACTGCCGTAACTTTAGTCTCAAAGGCCACGAAGCGATTAACTTCGGGCTGGATAAAACCTATGAGCTCAAATTTTCAGGATAGCATGTGACCATCACGTTAGTGCAATGTGCCCAATTTCATATTCATAGCCCTGCTTCTTGAGATTGCAAAAACGCCACATGAAGCTTTGCGAGATTGATCCGAGTGTTTTATCTGTGTCCGAGTTGTTGGGAAAAGCTTGCTAAAGATCGACCGGGATGGAGGCACACTGTCCAGAATAAAGTGTTTGACTTTGAGGCTAAGTGTAGGGCTGATCTCGATGCCAAGCGCGATGAACTTAAAGCAAGACCACCCGCGGCCACGGCCATGGAAGCATCATCAGCATCATCATCATCTTTAGATCTTACTAATACGCAAACTTTTGATTTTGTCACTCACTCAGGCACTGCCCAACTAACAATTTGGTCGAATAGTCAACAATTTATAAGACTATTCGGTTCTATAAAAGTTATATTACGGTAATTTTGTTACTGTTCGTCGTGTACTGGTGTTTTATACGTCTGGTTATATATTAATGTCATATAGACGTTCTGTCGACGTATTTTATACGACAGTTATATAGTGGTGTTCACGGCGACGTCTATACGTCGTTCTTATATGACTTTTAGTCGTGTTAACGTAATTGTCGCATAAAGGGCGATTTTATGTCAATTTAGTCGTGTAATTTACATTTATAGTACTATTAACGGGACGGTGGTTGTGTATGTTTCGTAATAGTAACCATTATGTAAAAGTCGTGCTAGGCTGGTATGACTGTAACCTGTATAAGTCTTTAGGGACCACAGTACGACAGCTATATCACAAAAAATCATGTAAGCGGTATTGCAAACCTTGTTTATAACTTCCACCATTTTGTGTTGTACCGTGTGTTTGAATGTTCTTTCATTATTCGTAAAAGGGATCCAAACAAGTGGAAAACAATTAAGGCGGTTGCAGAGGGGTCAATTTTATACAAAACTTTGACGCACAATACGCGTAGACGGTATTAATATAAGTAACTTTGTATATATGCAAAAATAGTTTGGAAAATCTAGATGCCGCGTAACAAATAACATTTGCAATTTATAAAATACTTACGAAGATATAAAGCTTTGAAATTTTCCATACAAAATTTTAAAAACTTTATATCTTCGTAATTATATTATAAAATGCAAATGTTATTTGTGACGCGGCAACTAGATGTTGTTGCCATATAGAAAGTTTTGCATTTTGACGGTCTGAACATCCCCATAAAAAATCTCAGCATTTTAAAAAGGACGCTATATTGACAAAAATACGGTGAAACCATACTTTCTAGAATTTAAGGCATTTTATTTTCTAAATGACTTATAATTGCTTAATTCCATTTTATAAAAAACCATTATTTCAGACAGTCCAATAATATATGTATGTTAGGTAGTTACTTAAAAACAAAACAAATCAACATCATTAATTAACAAAATACATTAAATTATGGTTTCACTGTCTTGTCAGAGTCATGCCACAGCCCGGACACTGCATACAAAAAATTTAAATTGATAAGTAGCCCAGTTATTTTACGGTTTGAACTGGGACTAATTAATAATTGATTTTTTTTTTCCGGTACAATATCGAAGAGCCAATTTGAGCATAGAAATGTACCAAAATAAAAAAAAAATCACGTCAACAACAGCCCCAAATTTTAAATTTAGGTATTATCTCGTTCTAAAAAACCTGATGGTAAATTTTTTTTTCACATATTTAAAGGTTACAAACATGGTGTGAATATTTTTGTCTACTTAGAAGGTTTCGAAAAATACATTCGTATTTTCTGATTAATACCTAGTTTTTTAAATTTCAATGCCTATTTTATTGCTCAAAAATAATATATATTGTTAAATCTAAGTCAAATATGACATTTCAACAGGGAAAAAGAAACTTAGCAAAAAAGTCAAAACGGTGAATTTTTTACACTATTTCATAATTCCGTTTGCATTTTTTCTGTGACTTTGGGAAGTGCCTAATAGGCTTTGATGATCAACACCCAAATAACAATTGTATGATCGAGTAGACGTTCTGGAAGTTATATAATTATAGTCGTATAAGTTCCGTAAGAATGTTCATTAGGGCCCATTTAATACGGCTTATCGCCCTAAAAGTGACGCGTAACAATCGTGTAAGGACCTAATTGTCGCAAAGTCGGCATATAAACGTCACCGATCCGTCTTTTCGCCCTGTATGGGTGCACAATATGACATTTATATACCGTTATGGTCGTGTTGCCGTCGCCTAAACGTCTTATAACCTAATTTACCGTACGAAAAGCCGTTGTTTAAATGTGAAACGATTTCCTCCGCAGTATAACAAAAACAAGTTTTCAAAACTAACATCTATTTTAATTTGTAATTTTTATCTAATAATATTAAACTATACAAACAGAAATATGTAGGTAAACGGCAGTCTATTGGGAAGTCAAGTTTCTTGATTAATGGGAGGGATGTTTACAACTCATTTTCAATGCGCTACCGAAATTCTTAAGTTTCAAGTAATTTTAATTGATATATTTTAATCAGTTACTAGGTTAGCCATCACCCTTTTTGAAAGAAAGATAGATAGCGCTTGAAGTACATGATAAATAATCTTTACTTTCCATTCAAACGTTTGACGCACAATACGCGTAGACGGTATTAATATAAGTAACTTTGTATATATGCAAAAATAGTTTGGAAAATCTAGATGCCGCGTAACAAATAACATTTGCAATTTATAAAATACTTACGAAGATATAAAGCTTTGAAATTTTCCATACAAAATTTTAAAAACTTTATATCTTCGTAATTATATTATAAAATGCAAATGTTATTTGTGACGCGGCAACTAGATTTTCTAAACAATTTTTTCATATATAAAATATCACGTCTACGCGTATTGTGCGTCAAACGTTTGAATGGAAAGTAAAGATTATTTATCATGTACTTCAAGCGCTATCTATCTTTCTTTCAAAAAGGGTGATGGCTAACCTAGTAACTGATTAAAATATATCAATTAAAATTACTTGAAACTTAAGAATTTCGGTAGCGCATTGAAAATGAGTTGTAAACATCCCTCCCATTAATCAAGAAACTTGACTTCCCAATAGACTGCCGTTTACCTACATATTTCTGTTTGTATAGTTTAATATTATTAGATAAAAATTACAAATTAAAATAGATGTTAGTTTTGAAAACTTGTTTTTGTTATACTGCGGAGGAAATCGTTTCACATTTAAACAACGGCTTTTCGTACGGTAAATTAGGTTATAAGACGTTTAGGCGACGGCAACACGACCATAACGGTATATAAATGTCATATTGTGCACCCATACAGGGCGAAAAGACGGATCGGTGACGTTTATATGCCGACTTTGCGACAATTAGGTCTTTACACGATTGTTACGCGTCACTTTTAGGGCGATAAGCCGTATTAAATGGGCCCTAATGAACATTCTTACGGAACTTATACGACTATAATTATATAACTTCCAGAACGTCTACTCGATCATACAATCGTTATTTGGGTGTTGATCATCAAAGCCTATTAGGCACTTCCCAAAGTCACAGAAAAAATGCAAACGGAATTATGAAATAGTGTAAAAAATTCACCGTTTTGACTTTTTTGCTAAGTTTCTTTTTCCCTGTTGAAATGTCATATTTGACTTAGATTTAACAATATATATTATTTTTGAGCAATAAAATAGGCATTGAAATTTAAAAAACTAGGTATTAATCAGAAAATACGAATGTATTTTTCGAAACCTTCTAAGTAGACAAAAATATTCACACCATGTTTGTAACCTTTAAATATGTGAAAAAAAAATTTACCATCAGGTTTTTTAGAACGAGATAATACCTAAATTTAAAATTTGGGGCTGTTGTTGACGTGATTTTTTTTTTATTTTGGTACATTTCTATGCTCAAATTGGCTCTTCGATATTGTACCGGAAAAAAAAAATCAATTATTAATTAGTCCCAGTTCAAACCGTAAAATAACTGGGCTACTTATCAATTTAAATTTTTTGTATGCAGTGTCCGGGCTGTGGCATGACTCTGACAAGACAGTGAAACCATAATTTAATGTATTTTGTTAATTAATGATGTTGATTTGTTTTGTTTTTAAGTAACTAACATACATATATAATTGGACTGTCTGAAATAATGGTTTTTTATAAAATGGAATTAAGCAATTATAAGTCATTTAGAAAATAAAATGCCTTAAATTCTAGAAAGTATGGTTTCACCGTATTTTTGTCAATATAGCGTCCTTTTTAAAATGCTGAGATTTTTTATGGGGATGTTCAGACCGTCAAAATGCAAAACTTTCTATATGGCAACAACATCAAAATCGCGAAATAAAAATCTGCTGTTCTATACAAAACTGCAAATCTCGAGCCAAAAATCTGTGGAACATCAGATTTTTCTTCCTTTACAATATTACTTAACTAAATACCTGTTATTATTAGTTTTACATGAATCTGTATTGGAGAACAATAAAAAATTTCTTATCTCTTATCTCTTATATTTTAATAATTCTTCTTTGTCCCCGTTTACAATACCTACCTAATAACATTCAAATTATTCTCTTTTCAGTTAATTATTTTTATGGAGTCAATCGGGTTTTTATTTTTCATAATAATTTAGTTCATCTGTTAGGTACTTTAATTGTTTTTATAAAGGGTTTTTGTATTTCTTAATTAAGAGTAAATAGCCCAGTAATTTTACGGTTTGAGCCGGGACTAATCACTAATTTTCTTTTTTTTGGTATAGTATTTAAGAGCCAATTTGAGCTTATAAAAGTACAACTGGTTGATAGAGTCTGGGTTTTATAGTGTACAAGAGTTCTTAGATCGATAATGTAATAATGTAACTAATAATAATTTTGATAATGTACTGTAATAATGCTATAACTTTGTGACATATTCTAATCTCTAATATTTGCAATAATGTAATGATAATGCCATGTAATAAATAAATTAATAATGTTTTTAACTTTGTGACATGTAATCTCTAATATTAGTATGCTACCATTGTTAGCTGAATAGAAGAAACTTTTTATGTACCTACCACTATTATGTTACCTATTCATAACAAATAAACATTCATTACATTTCATTTCAAAATCTCTGACACCAGGTCTCTGCCCACACGATAAGAAGAAGAATTTCATTTCAGAATTTAAAAAATACGTCTGCACCCAAATTAAAAATTAAGGATTTATCTTGTTCTAAAAATCCTGATGGGAAATTTTTCTTGCACATTTTTAATGGATTGTGTCTGAAAGTATTTTCTAATGATGACTTCATTTTTAAAATTTCAATACCTATTTTATTGCTCACAAATAATTTGTATTGTTAAATATAATTAGAATTTAAATATCGTATTATGAAGTAACTGTATATGAATGTAAGACAACATTTAACAATAAAAAATTATTATAAGTTAACGATAAGTATAAAGTTAGTTCAAATGATTTCTAAGCATCAAATTAATGTAAATGGCAAGAAATAATAAAGGCTTTTTCTTTATTTATTATTTAAATATAATCAAAATGAGTGCATTGGTATTAATATCATTAATTTAAAAGCCTTCTGGGAGATACAATTTTGATTTCTAGGTTGCGAGGCGATTTTTTCAAAATATGTTTTCAGATTGTCTTTTTGTTACTAAATGGTGCCGGTTACAGTTTAAAAGTCTCATTGATAATTACTCCCCACCCCTCCTAACAAAACACCGTAAAATGACTGTGCTAAAATGGTTTGTGAGTCTTGGCTACTTTTTTCATGAAATGTATTTGATAGGATAAGTATATTCCAAATAAAACTGCGCAGTATGTCGCGCTCCCGATACTGTAACTCATTGATATTCATAGTGGTGCAATTGGATTGGAAGGACGTGTCTTATGTGAATTCGGATTATTTTCATGGTGATACAAAACCGGTTAAGGTTTTAATATTGACCCATTGATATTAAAACAAGCGATAAAAAAACAGAGGTAAGTTTTGCTATTTATTTATAATTAATAAAATAAAATAAAATCTATACAACGTGTTAATAAATTAGCGGCAAAACCTCACACACCCCAACTGATTTATAACAAAATAATTAGATTGAAACAATAATTTCATTATTTTGATAGTTAAAATTTAAAGTTATTCGCATTTTAGGTTTTGGGGCAAAAATGATTTGTTATCATTATCAGCAATAAATGAAAGCACTAACGGACTCACGGATACATTTTAATAATTTTGTTTTGGTAGTAAGTTGGGTGAGTATGCCCGTGCTGGGTTAACATCGGGTTTAGTAAATTTTAAATTTTGCAAACAAATTATTTAAAGTTTTGAAAAAAACTACCCAAGTTGAAACCATGATAATTCGATTCTGCTCTAGATTCTTAACAAACTACTTTCTAGTTTTGCGTTAATTCATTAACACGTTGTATATTTCAGATAAAGTCCATTGTGTTGTTAGTAGAAGATATATTAAAATTTTAAAACTATGTTAGTTGACATAATTCAAAATAATATTAAATATTAAGTTATTATTACCTACGTGAATAAATTAAATTCAGTTCAATTTAGATAGGAAATAGGATTTTGAAAGTGCCAACGGAAAATAACCAGTACACTAAAATAATAACGAGGTAAAAGTTTGTTTGTATGTAGGCGGCATATACTAAATCAATGGTAGGCGGTAATCTCTGGAACTTCAGGAGTGCGATTTTTGAACATCACACGTTCATTAACTCCTATAGAAACTAAATCGTTGTAAAGCTTCTGTCTCGAGATATCTGCGCTCAAAGATAGATTTTTTTTTTGTATTTTTCCTTGTACAGTTATAATCTTGGGGGTCTGTACTTACCTACATTGAAAATATTTGCAAAAAAGGTTTATTTTAATGTATTTTTAGATTGTTTGTCTGTTTGTGCACACATCACTTAAAAACTACTGAACCAATTGGGATAGGGGTTTCACAAAAGCATAATGCTTTTATTCAATTGCCATAAATTTGGATCGAGTAGGTTACCAGTTTTGTATGGAACAGTTGATTTTTTTTGCGATTTCGATGTTGGTGTCATAGAGAATGTTTTTATTTTGGTCTATTTTCAATGAAAACGGGTTGGAGAATTGAAATCTCCATTAATATGTAGGCAGGTAAAATTGCTGTACTGTTTTTTTTGTTTTCTTTTTGTTTCTATACCTAATCTAGTATAGGTCCTACTCTGTGGTATAACTAAACTATTGTATGTAATTAAAAATAATATCGAATGTCTATAAGGCAATCTCGTTTTAATATGGCTATAAATTAGGTATATTTACATTTGATAAACATACAAACTACTAAGTTATAATTTAAGAGTTTAGTATGTTTTAGACTTGAGATAATAATTTATATTTTTTTTCTATGCTGACAAAATGGGCCACATTCACAGCATCATTCATGGCCACTCATATGATTGACCACCTCCCTATTGTAGGGGGCCAAATTGAAAAACAGCGCTGACCAAGTCGGTCAGCATCATGCTGAGTACCTTTTGTCGCATTTTAGCATTAAGTTAATTTTTTTTAGTCTCCTTAGATTACCATATTGAAACACTGTAAATTGAGACAAAAAACGTTTTTTTTTTCATTTCATTCGTTAGAAGAGAAAGTTGTTCAGTTTGACGGTCTGATCATCCCCTATCAGCCTATTAAGGGCCTATGTCGAAAAATTATTGAAGCAAAATGGACGTGTGATAGCTTATATTACTGCCTGATGCGAGAGAAAGAGATAGGGCGGCGCGCGCGCTTGAAACGACGCAAGCGTAAAACAAACTTTAATCAATTGTGATTGTACTATTTACGTAAGTTCAATTCGACTCTAATCAAAATTTATAAAATATCAATCTCTTTTTTTTAAATGAAGTCTCGTGTTTCTATTATTCACTGTTTAGCAGTTCCAAGCGTTTATCGATAAAAACGGAGGCTACTTTGGCTTGTTTTTCTATCGAGAAAATGTGTCTTAATCGTGTTTTGGCTCTAATCAAAACTTCCGCATATCCGCAAATCATTCTCCTACTGTTAGTACTTCATGATATATGACGCTTTGAAAAATCCTATTATTTTTACATATCCTCTTAAGAAGAACCCTATACAATGTGTTATGAAAAAAGGCAAAACTAGAAATTAGTTTGTTTGGAATCGAGCTCAGAATCTAATTAAGGTGGTTTCAGTCCATACAAAAGTTTGACGCACAATACGCGTAGACGAAAATAATAAAAGTAATATTTTATATATGGAAAAATAGTTTAAAAAATCTAGTTGCCGCGTAACAAATAACATTTGCAATTTATAATATAATTTTCGAAGATATAAAGCTTTTAAAATTTTGTATGAAAAATTTCAAAGCTTTATATCTTCGTAATTATTTTATAAATTGCAAATGTTATTTCTTATGCGGCATCTAGATTTTCTAAACAATTTTTTGATATATACAAAGTTACTTATATTAATACCGTCTACATGAATTGTGCGTCAAAGTTTTGTATAAAATTGAACCCTCTGCAACCGCCTTAAGGTTTCAACATAGGTTAATTTTTTTCAAAAATCATCATTTAAAATGGACAATATTTATTACGTCCGATCTCGGATGACGTTCCGATAAACTTAAAATTATTGTTACGGTAATAATAACCACTATCAATCAATTTATAAACTAAAATTTGAATATTATTATGACCATACCTCACCCCGGACACTTCTAACAAAAAACAAAAATTGACAAGAAGACGTCAGCACATGCGAAACCAAAGAAATTGAACTTCTTGTTTGTTCTTTGGTAACTGCGAGGTACTCAGAGGGGGTAGAGGGGGTGAGGTAAAAAGAAATGAAGCGAATAGTAGTTTCAGTTTTATAGTGTTTCTTCATTGATTTACAGATGGTGCGCTCCATCGACAAATATTATTTAACACCATATTGTTATGTGGTTGTTAAGTTTTTAAATAAACCGGCTGGTGTTGTACATGACTACGTATGCGTTCCAGACTTTTGGATAGATCCCACAAGATCGACGCATTGGAATGTCGCAGTTGCATATCCAGTTGAAGACCAAGTAATAACAACATATCGCGCTAAAAGACCAGAAAAACCCCGCGACAATTGGAAACATTATCAAGCAGTAATTGTCGAACATAAATTGAGTAAGTTATTAAATATTACACGCTGTTTTTTTCAGACAGTTAAGGTAATGTAGGTAGGTAAGGTATTAACCCGTGAAGATGGTTTAATCAGTGATATAGTAGTATCCCTAGGGATATAGCTATACAGGGTGTAAGTGACAGGCTTGCAAATACTGAAACTGTGAACTCAGACCATCAAACTGAACAACTTTCACTATAGAGCCTACGTTAGGAAATGTGAAAAAAAAATCTGCTGCCCCATACATTTGAGTCGGGTAGGTACTGCAGTTTTGTTCGCGCAGTCGCGCTTCCTGAGGTAGGCTCCATAGTGAAAGTTGTTCAGTTCGGTGGTCTGAGTTCAAAGTTCCAGCACCTATTTGGTACGCTGTCACTTACACCCTGTATACCTTAATTAATATACAGGGTGATATCGATATCATTAGCGTCCTTTTAAACTAAGAGTCTACCCATCAAACTTAATAACTTTTACTATGGCAGCAAACCGATCGGAACAAATAAAAAATCTGCTTTTCGATACTAAACTGCAATGTCGCCGCGCGAGTTCGCGACTCAAATGTATGCAAAAGCATTTTTTTTGCTTCCATCGGTTTGCTCCCATAGTAAAAGTTATTCAGTTCGATAGGTAGACTCTTAGTTTAAAAGGATGCCAATGATATTAATTTCACCCTGTAGTTGTATGAAAGCGGTTCACAACTGTCTTACTAGGAATATAACCGTGACACGAGCACGATTTAGTAATATTAGGGATCTACTATCTTACTAGAAAGTCTAGTGAAACCAAGTCAGAGGTCGTAAGGCGGTCTGAAAAAACTCTAACTTGCTGGCACACGATAAGAAGAAGACCGACATTGTGCTACAGCGTTCGTTATAATTTTCATAGAAGTTCTTTATTCATTTTTCGTATATAAGGTCTAACAAAATTAGGTGAAACTATTTTAAGGGGATGATCAGACCGATTATGATTATTTATTTATTATATTTTTTTCATAATTATGTTTTTGTGTACAATAAAGAATCTATGAATCTATTATGGTCCCATAGAGAAAGTTGTTCAGTTTGATAGTCTGATCATCCCCTTAAAATAGTTTCACCTAATTTTGTTAGACCTTATAATTATATCTTGAGATCAAGGATTGTAACGACTTAGTTTGTGTGCCTCTCTTGATTTAAAAAAAAAACTGTTTTTTGCAAGCCCCTTTTCAATGTATGCAGAATTTTTTTTTTCTTTGCTACCACAATTCCGTTGTTGGGTTTCTGTTATCTACATGCATAATTTCGATTCAATATTGGCAATAACGAGTGTGATATGTGAACGGAGTATACAGACAGAATGGACGAAAGCATAAGAGTTCCTTGTTTGACTACGAAACAATTTTCTGCTTAGAAATAACACTACACAAAAAGGGTCCGAATAGCTCTAATGATAGCCAACCACGGATAGGCCACTTCAAGAAGAAGAAGAATAGAAAGACGTAACCTCAGGTTTAAAAGCTCCAAAAAAAAAACAAAAGAATTAAAAAAAAGAATAGAAAGGAAATACAGGAGACACTAAAAATTAATAATTTTCTTTGCAGATTCTTACATTGATCCTGAGATTTGGATCGCAAACTATCATGCAACTGTTGAGAACAAAAGGTTGGCTGAAAAAGGTAAAGTCAAAAACAATACTGTAATGGTAACAACGGCAAATTAATTTCTTCATTCATTAGAAATATTATAAAACTATAAATTTAAAAAAAGAAGTTTGTTTATTTGATCGAGCATCACGCGAAAACTACTGAACCGATTTGATGAAACTTTTTTGTTTGATAGCTTATGATCTGACTTAAAATCTGGTATATAATTAGAAATAAAAGAGATTTCTATTTTTTAAAGGTTATCAATCATTATCAGCACTGGATGGGATGGCACGCAGTTCCGGAGATTTCCCGCCAAGTCTTAATACAAAAACACTTCAGCAGACTGTAGTGGCCCCATCGAAACCTCAAAAGCCTATGATAAGTGTTTCACCAGTTGTACGCAATCGGCCGGAGCCGCCAGCATCTGATGCAGATATCAATGAAAACCGGCCACAAACAGCAAATGCAGTTGGATCCACAAAACATTTGAGCTCTTTATTAGAGCATATACATTCCATTAATCTAAAGAATTACGCTGTGCAAAGCTCCTCAAATTTGACACATAGTTCTAGCCCGCAACCTAAACGCCCAGAGAAGAAACAATTCGAACCAGTTTTTCGAAACTTCCTACAAGAAGTGCCGCGAAAACCAGAAGTAAGCAGATATGTTCCAGACTGTGTCGAAAATTTAGTTCGAGAGATTCACACACAAGAAATAGTTACTGCAAGATCGAACAACGTTCAAGTTAATATGGCGTTTACAGCGCCGACTATTAAAAAACTTTCGAAAGAAGCTGATCAGTCTTTGCTACATCAGATAGCTGAATGTGTCGCCACTCAGTTTTCCCAGAGCGCAAATGACATGAATACTAAACAGAAATACATTGAAAATGCAATGCAATGCAATGCTCCGCAATCTCTCACACAAGAAACAAGATCTACTAAACATCACGTTCGTAAGCCGAAATATAACCCAAATCATTCAAAATGGACATTAAAGTATCGCAGACGTGACCGCGGTCTTGAAGAGCTCGTGCAGGACACTGGTATATACGTCAATGCCATAGAACTGGCTCACTGCAGACGATCATCGGACAATTGCAACATATTGGCGCGAATGCTACTAACGGAAGTCTTCAGTCACAAAGCATTGACTTCATGCTCATTAAAAGGCACCAGAGGAAATGTTTATGATGTCAACAAGATAAGGCCCGAACTAGATGAATTCGCGATTAAGGTGATATTGAAATTCGTTGAAGATTATGGAAGTGAAAACTATTGGGATAAGTTTGACTATAAAAGTGTTACACATAGTATGAACTATGAAATCAGTAAAATAAGAGCCAAATATGGCAAGTAGATTAAAATTAGTATTCATTAGTATTAATCATTATTAATGTTTTCCACAACGGCTAAGAGAGATGAATGGAAGAGGATGACTTATTGTTATTGCGCCGACCCCAAATAATGGGAAATGGGCAAGACAATGATGGTGATGATTAATGTTTTCCACTAGGTAGTTTTAAAGTAGATTAAGGGTTGTGCCACATGTGTCAGCACGGAATCACATTTTTCCATGCGATTCCGTGCTCTATCTTTTTCTATCGCTCAGGAACGTCTTAAATTCCGTGCTGCCAGATGTTCGCTCAACACTTACGCAGGCATTTAACTCCCGCGAGAACTTCTCGGCGAGAACTTTCCAGGAAAATTACTAAGGCTTATGATGCCACGAGAACAATGAAAAGGGCATCCACACTCTTCTCGGCTGTTCTCGGCGAGAATGTAGTGCCCGCATTAGGTTGAACTTTATGATTTGTAAACTTTTTGCGAACTGCTTTACTTTGTAGTAGTTAGTAGGTACACACGACGACACATCAAGCATTAGCTTGGACTAAAGCATGTAACGTATTAACGTTACATGCTTTAGTCCAAGGTTACGCAGTATAACGTCGCGCGGTCACCTTAAGTTAGTTTTGTATAGCTTGATGTGTCACCATTGTGTCATATTGTAGGAATATTTTATTTTGTTAATAGATATTATGTTGTAGAGTTTCTGGCCGCATCTTCTCTAGAACGTAAAACCTTCCGACGCGGTGGTAGAGTAAAAAAATTACTTCAAAAAATATCATAGTAGTGATGGCTTGCACCAAAAAGTATGAAATAATGATCCTGTCACTGTCATCAGTATGAGCAGTATGAGAGACAGAGCTTTCGGAGTCGCGTGTAAAGACAATGGAATCACTACGTTTTATTAGGTCCGCCACACACAGATGGAATTGCGATCCGGAATCCTGATTCAGGGTTCAGTGTTGTCAACTATGGTTACAAAAAATACTAGTGCTGTTTAAAAAAATGCCTATAAAATAAAAATGTATGAAACGCCAAAAGAATGAAAATTGCATTTTTCTGTATTTATTATAACGAAACAAACAATTTCTATAAATGATAATTCCTATAATGTGATGAGGTCCTGACTTTACGATGATGATTTGTAAATTGTGTTTCAATATTAAGCAACTATATCAAAAGGCTATCGATAGTTTTAACATTAGAGATAATCTGCATACAAAATTGCATGAACCATTATCACACAAGCGGTTTTTGAGCGTAGGCGATTTCGCAACTATACCGCAACGACGTCGCAACTGTACCATCACGATACGGTATCGTTCCATCAACGCCTACGCTCAAAAATCACTTGTGTGATATGACAGTAAATATTTAAAAAATAAATAAATAAATAATAAATATCTTGGACATTGTCACACAAATTATCTAGTCACATTTAAAGTACCTGGACTTATATTGTGATGACTAGACAACGATATAGAATACATATATAGATACAAACATCCATGACTTGGGTACAAATATTCATATTCATCATATAAATATTTGTCCCTTACGGGATTCGAACCCGCGACCCTCGGCACAGCAGGCAGGTTACCTACAGACTGTGCTACCGGGCCGTCAAATGCCACCTAAGACGACAAAAAATCACTTAATCTAGTGAAAAAGTCTCTGAAAGCGGCAACACTCCATCCGGAACCAATTCCGAATCAGGTTTATTCCGTATGTATATGGCGGACCTTAGTCGCGTGGCTCGAGGTCTCACGACACGAGCACAGAGAATGGAATCACTACATCTCACAAGTAGATGTCTTTCGTTCGTCTCGCGAATTAGGTGCCCAGGTGGCTTCGCCGGTTTATGGCGATTTTGGGTGTGTTATTATTGAGTAAAAAGAGACCTTGAGATCATTAAATCATTACCGTATTTAAATGAGTACGTTAGCGCTTTCATTCATTGCTGAAATGATAACAAATCATTTTTGCCTCAAAACTTAAAATGCGAATAAGTTTAAATTTTTAGTATCAAAATAATTAAATTAGATTAATTAGAATTCAATTAATTTATAAATAAATAAAACAGTAAATCGGTCAGCACATGCGTCGTCAAAAACAAAAACAGTCATAAATCAGCAACATGCTTCGTCAAAGCAATGAAATACAAGCTCAGTCAAATAACCCGCCCCTGGTCGATCCTTATGCTAGCAGGCCACGTTGAATTGCTATGGCTAGCCTTTGCACCAGAAACGACCCGGAACGGGGGTCACAATTTCGCTCCCTCAGTCGACGGCCAACCTCCGCAACGAAGGTCTTAGCCTCGGCAGCCCAAACCCCCGTGGTCTCAACGGTCTGTATTTAAATAAGATATTGATAAAACACCAACAACACCATGGAGCCACAACCTTAAAAAATAGAATACTCAGAATAGACAGAGTTTTCATAAAATGACGAAAAAATTATAGCTGTTATCACTGTTTCATACTCATAATTATCAAATATTGGGATTTTAGGGCCCCCTCCTGGATACGTGTTTGACTACAACACAACTCAATTCCGTCCAGCTGTCCTGGAATATACCTACCTAGTCTACCTACCATACTAATGAATAATGATGATGACAATACCTTTATGCTGATGGTTTTTAAGAGGATGATCAGACCATCAAAATGAATAACTTTCTCTATGGTACCAATTTCGAAATCGCGAAAAAATAACATCTATGTATTTTTTTTTTGTACAACGTATAGCAAGCATCTCTTTCACAACCACTACACGTCTAGAATATTATACTTACTCATACCTATCCATCTACTTTTGTATAACACATAGCAACATTTTTATAAGTAGGTATATAAGGTCTAACAAAATTAGGTGAAACTATTTTAAGGGTATGATCAGACCATCAAACTGAACAACTTTCTCTATGGGACCAATATTGAAATCGCGAAAAAAAAATCTGCTGTCAAATACATTTAGGTCGAGTAGGTTTGTATGGAACGGCAGATTTTTTTCGCGATTTCGATATTGGTCCAATAGAGAAAGTTGTTTAGGTTGATGGTTTGATCATCCCCTTAAAATAGTTTCACCTTATTTTGTTAGACCTTATATTGTATTTTAAATAATATACCAAGAAGTATTCTTGCGGGCAGATTGTTTCTGTACGCGCTCGACGACACAAGTGACAGCGAAATTATTGTATACTAAATATAAACAAATTATCGAAAATACAGTTTTGATTTCATCAATGAGACGCTAGACCAAAAAAGACCCTGAGCGAGGGTTCAATTATGCATATCCTCAGGAATAGGGGAGAAGGAGGCAACTTAGGACCATTTTTAATCAAACACCTATAATTATTTTTCTATGGTATAATAACACCATGTTTTTAGTAACTGAACCTTAGTTATCACTGTACACAATTATTTTGTTTAAACAATGAAATAAGAAGACACAAAGCTGTTATTCGAGTTTTCCTTTAGAAAGTCAAACATTCAAAAGTGCCCCAGAGCTGGGGTACCTTTGAAGCAGCATGGGGTACCTTTGAAATGTTTTAATAATTCATATAAATCTTGAGTTTGATGTTTTAATTAATAGCTTACGTTTTCTTTGGAAAGCTACATTGTTTCGTGAATCAGTATTCTTAATAATTAACTAAGATTTAACAAAAAATCCATCTGGGGCACAATGGAACAGATCAAATATTCCCCCACCTTTGAATATTTCAAATTATAGGTATTGCATATTACTTAATGAGAGGTGTTCCATATTGCGTAATATTATATTGTTTTATTTCGCATTTTATAAATCACCCACGACATAACATGGGGCAGCTTTGAAGACAATCCAAGAGGCAGCTTAGGACACGTTCAAAGGTGCCCTCTATAATTTCAAATCTACCCCTCGCGTTTTGTTCAAATCTGCCTTTACCCTCTTGCTTGAGTTTGTTATCGTTATTTTTGTTCAAACTTCATAATATACAGCTTTCATCTCAGCTAAATGAAATGTATTTCAAGATAATAAGTAATAACCCTCCTTCTGGCGCAGTCAGGTAAAAAGATCTGTACTCTCCACATTCTTCAATTCATGGAGCTAAAAACCTTAAAATTTTTCTGCAAATGTGCTTGGTTGAGGTAGGTACTGTAAACAAATAGGGCTTTTAACTTTTTTGACACTTGTCAAACGCCCAGTTTATCACGTGACCTAGGTGGGACTTGGTATTAGCACCTCTAAAAATGTATTCCTATGAATATTTGACGCAAACTATTCTAGTTATTGCGACTGTTCAAATGTTCCCGCATTCAAAGCTGCCTCCTTCTCCCTACACAGTGTTCCTGAGGATATGCATTATGTATCTTTATCCTGATATTCTGACCATAAAATTGGACATTTTTAGTGTTCCGTACCAAAACTCTACCCAAATCGAGAGAATAAAAGTGTGTAGTACCTAGGCCCTAAAAGTGAACGCGCACAGGAGCCGCATCGCAGCGGACCCAGCGGGGCCGGGTCAGCAATACGGATTTTGCGGGGTCACAATGCAGGATCATAGCTGGACATCTTTAAGAGGAGAGTTAGGGAGCATTACCCAAAGAGTAATATAAGTACATTAGAAAAGAGAGTTCTACTTGTATTCATTAATCTGAGTGTCAAATTGAAGGCTAGCTAGCGCCATCTATGTTTCACTGATAATAACTCAACCTATACTATACATACCTACATATATCTACTCATACCGATGGATATTATTGTTTTGAATGCTAGTTTTCGTTCAATTCCGCACCGATCGAGTGAAATTCCAGTATCCTTACTATTCCTGTAATCTCAACATTGGTAAGAGAAGAACAGAAACTCCAGAACACCACTAAATCGGCACGAAATTGAACGAAAACTACAAACAACCCGCACATTACGCAAGATTGGTAGCCATTTTGTGAATTTGTCAATTAGACATTGACATAGACAATAAAATCTTATTTTTTTCATAGTTCTGCGAAGTATTTAATAGATGGCAGCACATTCTATGAAAACTTAATCGGAAAAAGCCACCAAAAGGCGACTGTCCTCCGCCTGGCATTACCTATCTAAATAAAGTCGTTCAAAATGTAGGTTCATATTATTATATTTATGTAATATTATTATTTAGGTATATTTATTTGTATATGTGTATCTTATATTATTTCTTATTTTATAGGTATTCATTTGACTATCTCATAATTCAGTAGATTTTTATTTGTGTGCACACAGATTTTACCCAAACATATTAGTTTCCTTTCACTCAACGGTTTGCTGGAAGAAAACTCTTAAGAGTTAAGCTCGCCTTTGTACTTCACGACTTACTGTAATTTATTCATAATTATGTTTTTGTGTATAATAAATAATCTATGAAGGATAATGCGAGTGTAGTGAACGCACTTATAGGTACATAGAAATCCATACGCTACGCAATGCGGATCCGGTGCGCGTGTACGACTATCCTGCTAATATCCCAGGATCCTGCCAAATCTGGTCACACTACTCCTAGCTGTCAATTTATGTAGATAATGGATGCGCTGATAGGCAATGAAAGAAAAATGCATGCGTTCAAAATTAGTAACAAAATTTTAATAAATAAACACCAAAAAGGTATTTGTACAACAATTTTAATTTAAAAAGTTTAAGAACATCGAAGTTCACAATCGTGGGGTGCCGCTCCAACATCCCCAACTACTGCCAGTGCCATTTTTGAACCTGAAGTAAAAAAAGTACTTGCCTAGGATCACAGTATAAGAAACAGTAACTAGTACCTACGAAAATACATACTTACAGTGCGGAAACTCCCTGCCTCCCATCAATTTTACCCCCACCCGCTCTGGCAGGTAGCGTGGCGTAAAATGTAAGGGCTCTAACTTAATTTATCTGAGGCTCTAACAGACGAGCGACACTTTATTTGTGTCGGTTTGTGACAGCTTGTGACAGTTTGCGGTAGTTTGCGACAGCTTGTGACAGTTTGCGACAGTTTGCAACAGTTTGTGACAGCTTCCGGGTCGCAAACTGTCGCAAACAAAATGTCGCTCTTCTGTAAGAGCTTTAAGCAGTAACTTATTCCTGTCTCACTCGCACTCACTCAGTATCGCACATACTTACCTCTTCTTTAAAAATTTTTGTCCAGTAATTTTACGGTTTGAGCCGGGACTAATTAATAATTGATATTTTCTTTCGTATTATTTAAGGGCCAATTTGAGCTTAGAAATGTACCAAAAAAAAATATATCACGTCAGCAACAGCCCCAAATTTTTAATCTAGCATTTATCTCGTTCTAAAAAAACGAATGGTAATTTTTTTTTACATACCTACTTCAAACATGGTGTTAATATTTTTGTCTACTTAGAAGGCTTTGAAAAATACATTGGTATTTTCTATTAAATTACTCATTTTTTAAATTTCAATGCTTATTTTATTGCTCAATAATAATGTATATTATTAAATCTAATTAAAATGAATGCATTGATATTCATATTATTAATTTAAAAGCCTTCTGGAGCCTTTTTATGTTGCGTAGCGAATTTTTTTTTAATACTTTCAGATAGTCTTTTTGTCACTAAATGGTGCCGGTTACAGTTTAAAAGTCCAATTCATAATTACTCCCTGCCCCTCCTAACAAAACTCCGTAAAATGACTGGGCTATTTTCTCATTTGTATGAAATGAACAGCTAAGTGTCCATGGTGTGCCAGGATCGTAGTGGGCAAGTACCTTACAGATTAAGATTTTATATGAGACTTGGAGTCATTGGCGTAGCTATAGATTTTCCCTGAGGGGGCCAACCGTCCACCCAGCTCATAGCTACCGCCCCAGTAGCAAGACTCACATTTCTAGTGGCAAAATCGGATCCAAAAGTTCATTTTCCTAAGGCTTGGGATTTTTAAGGATGTTGTAAAACATGTTATAAACGAAATTAATTGAATCAGGCGTTACTTTGCGGAAATCCATGACTAATATGTAGATGACACGATTGTATCAAGACCTCCGCTTCTAAGTACCTAGTAGACTAAGTTGTATTACGTTATGCAACACAACCTGTCCACCAAAAAATTTCTACTCTACACGTGTTTCGCTCCACCAAGGAGCATCCTCAGGAGTTAGACCGACGATCGTTCGAAACAGAGTTGTTATAAATGTTATAAACGTGAAAGAACGCGATTATTTCAAAAACAATTGCGGTATGGGTGCTTCAGCCCTTGCATGTTTATACATCTGGAGCGAGCGAAGCGAGCTCGAAATTTAGCAGTATTCGCTCTGAGTTTTGGCTGGAATCTCACAAGATGATGTTGAAACAGTGCCTACTACAATTTAATTATTTCTTCACTACTTTCCATTTTTCTAGGGGGAGGGGGGGGGGGGGGGGGGGGCAACGTGCTTTCTGAGGTGGGCCTCTGCCACCCCCCTTGAATGCTTGGAGTCTAAGTATTTAGGGGCTGAAAGTAGAAAGTTGATAGCTAACATTGAGCTGATAAGTTCATGGCAGTGTTGCTGACGTCGGCAGCGCTGATCGAGTCTATAATTTGGATGGTGTCTCTTGCGCTGTCCATACAACCGAAGTTAGCGACTTGAAGAGCTAGTGATTCTGATGTCATCACGCAGTTGGCATCGTTCAGGGCTACTGCTAACTCTGCAAGGAAACGAAGGTGAGGGAATATAATTCTGAGCGCGCTCCATACAAACGCAGTCTGGTGATATTTTCAATACTAACCAATTAAAATCAATGAAATTTTTCAGAAACAATCTAGAAACTCGAATGTCTATGAAGTCAGATCTTCGTTAAAATGTATAGTTTTAAAGTTACAGTGCCTCAAAGATTTCCATACAAATCTTAAATGAATCCTAGCATTAAAACTGTATATTTTGCATATGCCAAATGTGTCGTAATATCCTTAAATATCAATAAAAAAAAATATTCAGTTCACTTATTTTTAATAGTCTAACACTAGAAAGAAAGCAAAAAAATTTCTTTATTATCGACCGATGAAAAAAAAAAGAAAAAATGTTTATTATGCATAATAAAAATCAATTTTAAACTATAAATACATTAATATCTGCCTGGCTAGCATGCCACCCACGACAAAGCGTTTAAACGAGAAAAACGTCATGCGCGCTCTTTCTGGCCTACTTAAAATAATAAAGATGGAGGCATATCTCGATTTTTGTCGTTTTCTCGGGGGTGGCATGCTAGCTAGGTAATTGAAACGGCTTGACAAAAGTTTTGCCGTGGTCCCCGTTTTAGGCAAGCCCGAACTTGGAGACCGGGTTATATGACTTACAAATGTTACTTAAGATACATCAAACTAATTTAATGTTATTATGGTGATATGAGGATATTACTTACGACACATTTGGCATATGCTTTACAAAAATTAACTCAGCCTTTTAGGATCCTCACCTCACCAGGAGTGTGATTTTTGAATCTCATTCGCTGAGCTCAGCAGTTGAAAATGTCAAAATTACTATGGAGATATGCATCTTTCTACTGCTGATTTGACTTTCAAAAATCGTACTTCAGGAGTGCGATTTTTGTTGAAGCAGAGGAAACGCAAATACACCTCTGCGAATGCGAAGGGCTTATTCACAGCAGGAGTCTAGGTGGATACGTAGTAACACCTATTGACATTAGGGACCTCCCCTCCAAAAGCATAACAGGGTTCATGAAGTCCGTGGGCCTAGGAAATGACCTTTAGGTCAAGGGTGACAGCTACAATAGATCTGTCCAGGTCGCAGCCCTTACAACATAATAATAAATAAGCCAGATTCATTTTTCCTATCATTTGTATGCAAATGTAGGACAGAGATAGCGCCATACCATACCTATACACTATTCAGGGAGTCCCTGAATGGGGTATAGGTTCTTATAATATCAGTATCCAACTTGATAGCTCCACCACATCGATGACAATAACCTACGAATGAGAAGAATACAATAACTCACTGAGCCTCCGTTTCCCAACTTCAATTTGGTTGAAACTCAGATCTTTAACATTGGCCAGGAACTGTGAGGCTGAGAAAGCTGCCTGCCTCGCTGTTTCTGATCTGGTCTTCACAAGGATGCCTGGAGATGATTGATTTTTGATTAATTATAATTGTTTATAATACACGTGTAAGTATGCATGGTGTAAGTATTCAACAGAATTTTATTTCTAAACTAGCTGACCCGGCGATCTTCGTACCGCCTCAGAATCAGTTTTATCCGACACACACTTGGCCGTTTATTTGTTTATAAACCTTCCCGCCAGGGAAAGAACGCCGCCGCCGCGATGAAACTTTGGTGGGGTGTTGTGCACATGCATGTGCACAACAACCCATCAAAGTTTCATCGCAATCGGTCCAGTCGTTCAAGCGTGATGTCGTGATCAAGGGAAATAGGGATTTCATTCATTTCTTTCATTTTCACAAAAAAGATTCATCAAAATCGGTTCAGTAATTCTTGCGTGATGCTGTTTCAAAAAAACAGACGGACAAAAATTCTAAAAAGGGTCGATTTGGATTCAGGGATCCCTAAAAACCATATTGTAATATTTGTCTTGTACCTAAATACCTTCTATGTACAAAACAGAATCTTCTGTAACAGTTTTAAAATTAGTGTAGATTACGCGGCCGAAATTCAGTGTCTTATCTTTTTAGTGTTCCATACCAAAATTGGCAAAATGGAACACTTCTTTTTTCTCTAAGTATTACTATGCTGGGGCACAAGCCCGCCCACGCACGAGGGAATGTGAATTATGGGCATAACTCCACAACGGAGCCTCGGCTCCTTGATATTAAAACAACGACATATTTTCAGCCTAGTTTCACATAAATATCCCTACAGAACGAAAGGTTCAAACAAGCGGCCGCGTTGGTGCACTCGCACATACGCGCGTTCAAGGACGTACGAACAGGTACGGACGGTACGGTACGGACGTACAACATACCCCGGCCACAGAAAAGAAATATAGAAATATATATAGAAAGCCCACAGTAAGGTCCGCCACATACATACGGAATTACGATCCGGAATCCTGATTCAGGATTCAGTGTTGTCAACTATGGTTACAAAAAATACTAGAGTGCTGTTTAAAAAATGCCTAAAATAAAAATGTATGAAACGCCAAATAATAATTATATATAAAAATGACATTAATTGCATTTTCAGGTATTTATTAAAACAATACAAACAATTTCTATACATAATAATTACTATTATGTGATGAGGTCATGACGTTACGAATTTTACGATGATGGTTTGTAAATTGTATTCCAATATTAATGAAAATATATCAAAAGACTGTCGATAGTTTTAACATGAGACATAATCTGCATACAAAATGGTATAACCCATTATCACACAAGCGGTTTTTGAGCGTAGGCGATTTCGCAACTATGCCGCAACGACGTCGCAACTGCACCGTCACGATACGGTATCGTTCCATCCACGCCTACGCTCAAAAATAACTTGTTTGATATGACTGTAAATCTTTAAAAAATGCAAAAAATCACTAGATCTAGCAAAAAATCTGTGAAAGCGGCAACACTCCATCCGGAATCTAATGAGGGATTTTCCAAAAGCAAAAAAAATAAAAAAGTTAGTTCCTAATTTCTCGATAGATGGCGTTGACACGAGAGGGGTCCAATAGGTATGAGCAAATATATTAATTAATATTAATAGTAAAAATACACAGTAAAAACCCTTTGTTGATGTTGGTTTGTTATTTAGCAATCTCGGTGTTATTGTCCGTCAACAACGAATCGAGTATCGGACGTGGCTGTATGGGCTACGTACATTGAATATACAAACAATAAACGAGAAACAATAACAAACTACAAAAACCTAACAGAAACTGAGAATTTCAATAAAAATAAACCGGAAATATATAAATCTTACGTCAGATTCCGTGAATGAAAAGAAAAGCCATAGACGAAAAATTTCGATCTTTATTAGCAAAGCAATTTCAATATTCTTTTTATTGAAAAGTGAAGTGACCAATTTAAATATTGTTCGTATATTCAAAATGGATACGAAGCCTATACAGGCAAGTCTGATACTTTATTCGTTTTTGACAGACTATAAATAAATAATAAATAACGCTCACAGGCACATACTTCGTAATGATCCCAAGTAAGCCTTAGGCTTTTTGTTACGGGAACCATTCAAAAACGGCACAAACATAATAACATCCATGACCGAACCGGGACTCGAACCCAGGACCCTGGTTTGACAGTCCGGCGTGGAAATTATTACACCAACCGGGTCGTCAATAACACCCAGATTGTTAATAACTTGTATTGTGTATTTTTATTATTAATATTAATAATTATATTTGCTCATACCTATTGGACCCCTCTCTGGTCAACGCCATCTACTGAGAAATTAGGAACTAACTTTTTTTTTCTTCTGAAAAATCCCTCATTCCGAATCAGGTTTATTCCCTATGTATGTGGCGGACCTAAAAGCAACTTCAGTACTGTTTCACCCTAAAGTACCATAGCGGCCGTGTATATCTCTTTTCTGTGCCTTGTCTGCGTGTCCACCTGTTCGTAAATCCTCTAACGAGCGCTATGTGTGAGTGCACCGACAGCGGCCACTTATATGAAACGTTCTGTAGCGATATTTATTCATGTGCTAGTGTTTTGCAGGATATACAGGGTGAAATTGATATCATTGGCATCCTCTTAAACTAAGAGTCTACCCATCAAACTGAACAACTTTTACTATGGGAGCAAACCGATCAAAGCAAAAAAAATTTGCTGTTGCATACATTTGAGTCGATTAGGTAGCGGCGGCGGGTGCAGTTTAGTAGGGAACAGCAGTTTTTTTTTTTGCTCCGATCGGTTTGCTCCCATAGTAAAAGTTGTTCAGTTTGATGGGTAGACTCTTAGTTTAAAAGGATGCCAATGATATCAATTTCACAATGTATACAGACATAAATAAAATCCGCCAAAACTCCTCCGCGTTATTTCGGCGTGTTGTATTGCTACACCGTACAAAGATTTTTAGTACAATTGGTCCAGTCTAATGGCAGTTCCAATTCGTCAAGCGGCTTTTAACCTTAGATCAAAGTAAGGGCTTTACGAGAACATTTCAAACCAGAAAAATGAGGCAAAAAAATGGACAGACATACTTCAAATATGTAGTTACCGCGATGACAGACAAGTGTGCTAGTTTGTATGGATATTATATTAGTTATTATGATAGTTAGTATGTGTGTGCTTCAACTTAACGCGCTTTGGGCCTATCCATTAATTTTACTTTGATCTAAGCTTTTAACCATCGGCAAGTTCTTTAATGGTTCTAGTTTCTCGGTCCATTTAGTCTAAAATTTTATGGCCTAGTAAATGATACAAGCTAACCGAAAATTCCAGTCTCTTCGTAAGATACATTGAAGGCCTTGAACTCTGTGCAGACGTCGTCACCGGCCACAGTGCCGAGGGGAGGGTGTGGTGTGCGGTCCATCGCGTGCTGGCCTACCTCCACGTTGCCGGTGCCACAAGCTTCCGCTATGATCGCGTGGTGCAGGAGGCAGCTGTCGTGGAAGATTGCAATCATCATCATGCATCATTTGTGGAGAGGACTCTTGTAACCCTACATTACACCTACCTACTGGACCGGGTGCCCAAAAGAAAAAAAAATAACGCTCACAGGAACATTGACACATTGTAATGATTCCAAGTAAGCCATAGGCTTTTTGTTATAGGAACCATACAACAACGGTACGAACCCAGGACCCTGGTTTAGCAGTCTGGTGTGATAACCATTACACCAACCGGGTCGTCAAGGTTTGAACGCTGATATATTCACTATTCAGGGCATAAATTGAATAGCTGAGTATATAGCTTCCCGTTTTTATGGCTTTTGAATTTTGTTTCCTCTTGCCAGTTCACATAATATAGTTCAACAAAACATTTTTATTCCGACATAATCCCAATAATATCGATTCAGTGCCTATTTTCTAAACTGAATTAAAATATTTAAAATACAACGATTTACAAGCAATTTTCCTGGATCACTGGTCTATGGTAAAATTATATTTGTTTCAACAGCGTGTCTGCCTCCGTGGTCTAATGGTTAAGAGCATTGACTCTCGACTCGGAGGTCATGGGTTCGATTCCCACGAGGGGCACCTAGTGATATGTCACTTTGTGCGTTTTTCGTTGGTTAGGACATTGCAGGCTGAATCACCTGATTGTCTGAAAAGGAAAATGATTCCGTGCTTCGGATGGCGTGCACGATAAGCCGTTGGTCCCGGCTACTATCTCTGGTGGTAGTAGTCGTTACATAAAAACCACGTCAGAGGCCGTAAGGCGGTCTGAAAAAACTCTGACACCAGGGCTCTGCTCAAGCTCTGCCCACACGATAAGAAAAAGAAACAGCGTGTCATTTCCCTGCGATTTCAACAAATGTAATTTGTATATTCATAGAAATTATCTGACGCTCGAAAAATCTGCTCTAAATTTCAGTTGACGACTCGGTTTGTGTGATGGTTACCACGCCGGACTGCTAAACCTGGGTTCAAATCCCGGTTCGGTCATGGATGTTATGTGTGTGTGCCGTTGCTGTATGGTTCCCACAACAAAAAGCCTAAGGTTTACTTTTACTTGAAATCATTACAATGTATTGTGCTTGTGAGCGTTATTTATTTATTTTAAACAAAAAACAAACATAGCTCGAACGTTTCTTTAGTTACCTAGTGTTCTTTGAATTCATTTCTCGAGTTCTCGAGTTGTTGAGAAATTTTTTCTCTGAAATTTCTACATCAACGTATGCAGGGCCTCTATCCGGACATTCGAACTTCGCAATTGCGTAATTTGCGTAAACGTTTTCGTTCCAATTTCAAATCTGGAATCTGGAATCTTTCAAAGAAGTTCGGACAGGTCCGGGTACAGGGCCAGGTTTCCTCACGATGTTTTCCTTCACCGTTTTGAGAGCAGTCCTTCATCCCACTGCTGGGCAAAGGCCTCCCCTTTAATCTTCCAACCATCTCTATCCTGGGCAAGCTCCGGCCACTTGTCGTCAAAAGCATCCAGACCATCCCGCCACCTCTTTTTAGGACAATTAACCCGGGCGCCGACGACCGTTTTCTGGGATCCAGGGCGGAACAATTTTTGCCCACCTCTCCTGGTGCATTCGACAGACATGGCCAGCCCATTCCCACTTTAGTTTAGCTGTTTTCTCCCCGACGTTTGCTAATTGTGTTTCGGAGCGCAGTGTAGTGTTCCTGACATGATCTGCTCTTTTAACACCTAATATACTGCGCTCCATCGCTCTCTGAAAAGCCTTGAGTTTGAACTTTTGAAACTCTGTGAGAGACCAGGTTTGGGCACCGTAGGTTAGGATAGGCAGGATACACATGTCAATGAGTCTTCGTTTGAGGGATAGCGGGAGTTCACCCTTCATTAACTCCTTCATGGACCAGTAACTCTACCAGGCGTACATAAGTTAGAAAAACTAATTGGTACAATGCATATCACCCGTTCGGATTCGAACATGATTGAGTGTCCATACGCATCCCGCTACTGACGCTCTAGATAGGTTCTAATTCTAAAAATCTCATTTTAAAAATAAGCCGGTGTCAAGTTTGATTGCAAAGATTCAAGACGACCGAAACTCACGGAATATTGCAAGTTCCAGAACCAAGGACGGCGACAGCAATGTAGGTCTCACTACCAGGTCCCAGGTCGTAAGTTTCGTATCCAGCTCGTGGGTATGACGGGGATTGGCAAAGTTCTGGTTGTCTTTCCTGTAGACATAATAAGTCTGCAAGTTTGGAGAATGCAAAGCGCCCGAGCGCGCTGCATACAAACGAAATTAGATCATATTTTAATAGGTACCTACTAACCAATAAAAGTCAACGAAAATTTTAAACACGATCTAGACCAGGGGTGGCCAAACTTTACAAGTACATTGAATCTCAGATATACCTGACGATCTATATTTAAAAACTGTAGGTACTTCTGACATATTTATTCGATCAAAAATTTTACAATTCGCTGGTGGATTTTGGGCATTTTTAAATGTTCGTATATTAATCGACAGATTTTTTTTTATTTTTTTTTATTCATTTTAGGAAATCTTACGGACTAATTACAGGTAGTAGGGTATCAACATTTTTATAAAACACGAGCGTTAACCCGCGACTTCGTCCGCACAAATTATATACCAGATTTTAAGTCAGATCATAAGCTATTAAACAAAAAAAGTTTCATCAAAATCGGTTCAGTAGTTTTTGCGTGATACTCGTTCAAACAAACAAACAAACGGACAGACAAAAAATCCAAAAATTTGTGAAATGGAATCAGGGACACCTAAAAACCATATCGTAACTTTTTTTTTGTTAATATCTTCAATGTACAGACAAACTTCCTGTTACAGTTTTATAATAGTATAGATTATTGCCAACTAAAAGTTTCCACAGATAAATATCATTCGTTTTACAATTGCTTTTGTGACCTGCTCTGTACTGTATTTATGTGTTTGGTGTAAATAAAGTATATTTCATTCATTCATTCATACGTTTGTATGTAAAAAAAAATACAAATTTAAGTAATAAAAAATTACATTACAAAAAGCTCCAAGTTTGCTGGTACTTCAAACCATCCACAAAAGAAAAGGAATTATACAATGTGTTAATGAACTAACGTAAAACTAGAAAGTGGTTTGTTTAGGATATCGAGAGCAGAATCAAACTATCATGGTTTCAACATAATGTAATTTTTACAAAATATTAAATAATTTGTGTGTAAAATTTTAAATTTTATGAACCCGATCTCAACCCACCGCACATAACGTGATGTTTCATAACATCATAGAAAACGCTGATTCTTTTCGAAGTAATATGGAAACTCATCATAGTTTCCAGCAATTTCCATCTCGACCACTGCAGACTTAGCACCAATTTTATTAATCTATTTTATTAATTTACTAGCGTTAACCCGCGACTTCGTCCGTACAAATTATGTACCAGATTTTAAGTCAGACTATCAGAGCATAAGCTATCAAACAAAAAAAGTTTCATCAAAATCGGTGCAGTAGTTTTCGCGTGATGCTCGAGGTCCTAATAATTTCCAACATAATTTTGATAGTGACATCATAAATCTGAGAACCCTGAAGAAGAATATTAACTTACCGTTCTCCCACAATCAATATGCTCAGCCAACATCAAGGTTTCTTCAAACGGCACACCGATACTTCCAAACGAGCAGCGACTAGTTTTGTAAAAAGTGCCGGCATAACAATTTAGTACATCCTTAGATATGCGTCCAATTCTCTCCTTCCGGCAGAAGATAGAGTTATTGAGAGGTCCACCAAAGAAAGCTTTCGATATCAGGTCCATGACACGCTGCTCTGAGGGTATTCTGGCCAGGTCGGCTTTTACCATTGGTCGCACGAAATCTTCCAAGTCGATTTCCCGGTAGTAGCATCTAGGGAGAAAGCGACTGTCATCAAAAAAGAGCGATGATAGCCCATACGGAAGAGAGCTAGCGCCTCAATCAGGAGGCCGCGGTTGGATGTAGGTAGGACGTTGAAGAAATTTTGATGGCTTCTTAAATTCTTAATATGCTGACTGTTTTTTACAGGATGATCAGTCCATCAAACACTTTCTCTGTGGGACCAGTACCGAATTCGCGAAAAGTAAATCAGCTATTTCATACAAAACTGTAAATCCTACTCGACCCAAATCTATGAGGCAGCAAATTTTTTCTTTCGCCATTTCAATTCAATTAATTTATTTTTTTTATATCACTTCAAACATCCATAGTAGGTGTTCGTAACAATGAATTAAAATTATGTTAGTGACAAAACATTTATATTTATTTATTTAACATTAACAAAGGGGGGCCTAGAGCAGGCCCCTATGCAGGCTATTCCAATCCAATACCCAATGATGGGACACTGGAACCACTCTGCAATGGACTCGAGGAGGGTGTTGGTTGCTGCTCTACCCTGCCATGGGAGCTGCGCAGCAGGGAAGGCTCGTTCGCGTATGATGGCTGCAAAGCTATCTACCCGCGCCGCCGCAAACATACCAGGGCTCCTAGACAAAGTACCTACTTTCGATTAGCGTTAACGACAGTAGAAAACATAAAAAATTTATGGTGACGAAAGCAAACGTCATACATTCTGTCATTTCTGCTACTGTCTACGCCAATAGAAATGTTACTTTGTCTATATACCTACTGATGCGCTGCAGAAACGAGGCTTTTCGATGCATTTCGATGTTGATGTTGGTGCTATAGAGAAAGTGGTTCAGTTTCATGGTCTGATCATCCTATTAAAACACCGTCAGCTTGAGTTGGACACTGTATAAAGTTGATTTCAGCATTGTGCAAGTGCTTGGTCGGGTACTAGCCTATGCACCATCTCACTTGAGAGTAGGCTATTAGCTATAAAATTCAGTATAGAAAGAATACATTCGTGGATCCTATGGTTTCTAAGAGATCATTTTATTGACGGTACAAACCTGACGGCAGCATCCAGCAGATACCATTTGAGATCTCTAAAAAGAGGCATAGGACAGCGCAGGGTGAAGCAAATGGTCTGCCGATCTGAGTTGCATGTGATGTAGCCCCCATGTTGTTGTAAGTACCTTGAAATTAAGCCTTGTTATAGCTGGTCGTTTCTTATGTGTCAAACTACCTATGTAATGCTTATTGTATGATACATTGTTTTCTGAAATAGATGATTTTTTGGTTTTATGTTTCCAAAATATTAGTCTTCTGTTTCTTGGCGTACCTATGCTTTCATATTGGGCATACGATGCTCATCAATTCGATTCGGATCGTACCTACCAGGAATGAAGTTGTCGTAAGTACAACCGAATTTGATAGTTATAAAATAGAGCAGGGACTCTATGGTTGCGAATTTCTATGGGATTTTTGTGTTTATTTCTTTGCGACCCCTTTCTTTATAAGCGGGGTTACAATACCGGTTTGGAATTATCGCTGATTGTTTCTCTTTATGTATCTTGGTTCGGACAAGTCAGCTGAAAAGGCTTTGGATTACGAAGCCCACATCGAGAAGCAGTGGCAGCCACTTATCAATGTGAGCTCCTTGAACGCCACTGCAAAGTTTTTTTTAGAAAGTAATGTTAAGGAAGAACCTTGACTTGATGAAGCCAGAGTAACCTACTCCAGTGACAGCAGTTGCAGCTCGGAGGAAGTGTGTAGCGCCAATCTCATCGTCTATCTCATAGCGGGATCCAGCCTACGGTTATACAAAGATCAATGTACAACCTATAATGATTGGAGGTCTCATTTTTATCCAGGGTTCGAAGTGATAATTATCATGATAATTATCTTCACAATTATACGTTGATAATCATCTTGAGGGCTATGCTCGGAGTTTCCCTGCGAGATCGAATCAGAAATGAGGAGATCCGCAGAAGAACCAGAGTAACTGACATAGTCCGAAGAATTGCTAAACTGAAGTGGCAGTGGGCGGGGCACATTGCTCGCAGAACCGATGGCCGATGGAGTTTTCGAGTGTCGACCGCGTACCGGAAAGCGCAGCGTGGGTAGGCCTGGGGGCATACCCACGCTGCGCTCCGGTGGACCGACGACCTGGTGAAGACGGCGGGAACCCGTCGGATGAGGGCAGCGCAGGACCGGTCGTTATGAAGATATTTGGGGGAGGCCTATGTCCAGCAGTGGACGTCCATCGGCTGAGATGATGATGATGAATCATCTGGATAATTATAAAATTAATCGGAAAAGGCAAAAACTTTTACTAGCAACGATCACGATTTGCGAAAAAAGAAGCTTACAAACACAAAATAGTTTTTCTCACAGTTTTCTGTTGTTTTTCTCAAATAATTTGTTATTCATTGTGATTCTAAACGAAGAGCCAAAGACTAGGTGGTTGATCTGAATACGAGTGCATTAAAGAAAAAATATCAATTTTAGAACTTTGAGTTAGAAATTTTACTCAAAACTAAGAATCAGCTCGGATAATTATCTGATAATTATCAAAGAAAATAATTATCTTGATAATTACGAACCCTGCTTTTATCTATTAGACAGTCAGGTACCTCCTATCTAAGAGTCGGGTGACCAATTAACATCACACGTATTAAGAGGATATTATACAGGGTGTAATAAGACTTCTCCCGAAAACTCAAAGGGGTTTCATACATTTTACGCGGTTATGAAATAGCAGTTTTTTTTTGAGTTGTCATTGTTGGTATGACAGGAAAAGTTGTTCATTTTGATGGGTACCATCAGTGAGTTTTCGGGAGAGGTCTTCTTTGGGGATGGCTATTTGACATCATTTTTGTGACTCTACCACCGCGTCGGAAGGTGTAGGCACCATTTTGTAGAGAAGAATACGGCCGGAAAGTCTAGAACGCTCGTAATCGGGCACGTACCTAAGCTCATCTAAACTAATATTATAAAACTGTAGCAGAAAGTGTGTCTGTACATTGAAGATATTAACGATATGGTTTTTAGGTGTCCCTGATTCCATATTTTTATCTGTCTGTTTGTTTGTTTGATCGAGCATCACTCAAAAACTGATAGCTTATTATCTGACTTAAAATCTGGTATATTATTTGCGCGGACGAAGTCGCGGGTTCACCCTAGTAGTTGTATATAAGATCTAACAAAATTAGCTGAAACTATTTTAAGGGTATGCTCAGACCATCAAACTGAACAACTTTCTCTACGGGACCAATATCGAAATCTCGAAAAAAAAATCTGCTGCCCCATACATTTTAGTCAAGTTGTGTTTGCAGTTTTGTATGGGACATCAAATATTTTTTTCGCGATTTCGATATTGGTCCCATAGAGAAAGTTGTTCAGTTTGATGGTCTCCGCTAATTTTGTTAGACCTTATATAGTCACTATTGCATCTGACACCAAGTTGTAATCGCCAATGGCTCGCTTCATAATTTTAATAGCTTTATGGCAAAAACGATGTACGATGTACCTAGGTACCTATGTATTATGGCCGTGAACGCAATATATAAGCAATTTTTGAGTTTTATTTGACGGAACGGAAGCAGTGTTGATCCAGTGGCTTTTCGGTGAAGAATAATATAGTGAGGAAACAATGCATACTTCAATTTCGATGCATGTATTGTACCTACCCACTGTCCATTATAAGTGGCGAGGGGCTCACTACCCGCTAGAGACAGACAGAGTTTCGGTACTAGTGGAACGTGGATGTTCTGAGTTTTCAGAATATCTCTGACTACCCGCAGGCTTCAATTTCGAGGCATGTATTGTACCTAATGTCCATTACAAGTGGCGACGGGCTCAATCCCCGTCACACTGGACAGAGTTTCGGTACTACTAGTGAAAAGTGGATGTTCTGAGGTTTCAGAATATCTCGACTACTCCCTCGGGGAATATAGTCGTGAGCATATGCTATGCTATGCTCTATGCATATAGGTAGATACTGGTGAGCAAATACGCGAATCAGTCGCGACATTGCCGCGATATTTCTGAGATCTGGAGCGCGATTCTTGAAAGTCACCGGCTGAGTAAAATGGCCGATATTCACAGATTTTTAATTTCATCGGTGACTAAATTCTTATACCCATGAGTTCAAAACGAGTGCCCCTTCCCACTCGTTTTAAACCCATGGGTATGAGAAGGTTTTTTTATGAGATTCAAAAACCTTTCAAGCTCGCTGGTGACATTAATAAATCGCACCCCAGTGTCGCAGCGATTCAGTTGCGAAGTCGCGGCGGTGCCGCTGCCGTGCATTTGCGATATCGCCTACGCTCAACATTCGCATTGGTGATATGAGTCTGAATTAAAAGCTGGGCGCTCCACTGATAAGGAGGTAATCCAGATCAAAACTTACCCTAAACATAATAGTACAAGCGGACATCTGAGTGCCAGCAGACTGGGAAGCAGCCACCCTTATCCCATTCATAAAGTTCGATCGGTGAACTTCTGAAGGCCCATAATCTGGCTTCGGCCAGCAATGAGCTCGGTCAGTGCTGCCTAAAGAAAAGCTTCTGGTAATGGTTTTTAATGGTAGAATTTTATTCATTGTTGTTTTGGTTCCGATTTTACATCAAAATCACATCAAAATAGTTTTTGTCGACGTCAAAGACTACAGTTTAATGTTGACATGGACATAGACAATATCTATGCCAAAGAGAATATAATCACTACGTTTTATCTATGCCAGCTTCCTGACGTGGACGAAGTGTCATTTTTTTACCGTACCTACTCTATGAGTGATATGATGAAAAAGATTGATTTGAAAATGAGGATTTGTTTCAGGCAACGTTTTAGGCATGGATATAATCAGACAATACCTCTTCCAGCATCCTGGTTTCAGGCAATACATGCCAGCTTCCTGACTTCAGGACTCAACAAATATTTTGAAACTTAGAGAATTAAGTTGCAAAACGGCCTATCTTTTTCATAGGATCTGTTTTTTTTTTCATTCGCCATCCACCTTTCTCTCCCTATTGCCTATAAAGTATACCGATAAGACAACATCGGTACAGAATCAGAAGAATGAGTTGCATGAATTAAATCTTGTCCTAAACTTAGTCACAAAGACATGTTTGTCTGCTAGGGCGAAAATTGACAGGTTCTGTTTTTGTTTATTTGTTTTCATTTCTCCGTGTTGTCTCCGTGCAAGGTTAGAAAATAGGTCTGTCACAATACACCTTTAGATTAGATTCAGACAGAGGGGGTATCAAAAGTAACGGGGAAAAGATACACTTCATTAGGTTTGCGGATGATATTGCTGCTCTGGCAGAACACACAGAACTAGAAAAACTATTGCGAATAATGGACACCGTCTTCAGAGATTTTGGGTTGAACATAAATATCAATAAAACAAAAAATAATAGTAACAGCAAAAAATGGACCAGTTATTAGTTCCGTCAAAATTAACAACACTCCAATAGAACAACTTATAAATGACAGCCTAGCAAATACTGAAACGGTGAACTCAGACCATTAAACTGAACAACTTTCACTATGGAGTCTACCTCAGGAAACGCGAAAAAAATCAGCTGTCCCATACAAAACTGCTGTACCTTTACCTACTCAACTCAAATGTATGGGACAGCTGATTTTTTTCGCGTTTCCTGAGGTAGGCTCCATGGTGAAAGTTGTTCAGGTTGATGGTCTGAGTTCACCGTTTCATGCTGTCACTTACACCCTGTATATTCCATATTCCACCCCATATTATAGGGCTAGATTTTATTAAGGGTACTACATAAACCGCTATTTATGATATAAATAATACGCTATAAATGATTTTATGATAGGTATTATATCACTATGTACATATATTATAAACACTTTATTACGGAATTAGCGTGGAGATTATTATAACGATAATGACCTTGTTGTTTCTTCGCGAAAGTCAAGGTTACAGGGGGATCAATGGTTTGGTTGACGCTTTCGACATTTTAGTGTGAACTGGGTAAGTTGGGAAGAACACCGCCGTGGAATTAATCAACTATTCTTCGATTTTCGCAATGACAGAAACGGTCACGATAATTGTATCGAAAGTTCGAGTGTGGGGCCAGTAAGGCCTACTTTCTTGACCTGTCCATTTTCCATCATGGACCACTTTACCGATTACCGCTGTTTCCCGATTCGTCCAATTTCTCTTACTTTATCGAATGAATCGCTTTCCCTGACGGACTTTTTGAGTAGGTAAGTAGGTACCTAAGTACTAACAAAATCATAGAAAAATAATGGAAAAGAAATCGCTGTAATTAATTTTCTCGACATTCTGATTTCAGGGGGGTTAGGTTTTTTTTTTTTTGAGATGACTATTACAGCTCTGCTCAGGGAGCAACTAGTTACTGCTTTTTACTGCGGACTATTGTTGGGACCACGAAGGGTCTACCGAGCCAAATGAATGAAGTTAAGGGCCTATGTCGAAAAATAATTGAAGCTAAATGGGCGTGTGATAGCTTATATTACTTACTACCTGATGCGAGAGAAAGAGATGGGCGCCTGAAACTACGCAAGCGTATATTTATGTAACTTCAATTCTGCTCTAATCAAAATTTTTAAAATATCAATCTCTTTTTTTTAAATCTAGTCTCGTGTTTCTATTATTCACCGTTTAGCAGTTCCAAGCGTTTATCGATAAAGACGGAAGCTACTTTGGCTTGTTTTTCTATCGCGAAAATGTGTCTTAATCGTGTTTTGGCTTTAATCAAAACTTCAATTATACGTTCAATTTACACATATCCGCTACGTGATATATGACGCTTTGAAGAATCCTATTTTTTTCACATAGCCTCTTAAGCAACCGACCTAGGGGCACCCAGAGGGGTACGGACCTCGGGATAGGACTTGGCTGGGGCTACGCGGTGGATTAGGTAGCGGGGATCGGTGAGAGGGGGGTTGGGGGATAAATTCGTCCTATGGGACGATAGGTATGTTTATTCTTATAGGTCTTTTGTACTAGTATGAACAAATTTACAAATCAGGCGCAATCTTTAAACAGATTTTGGACAAAGTATCAACCTATCACTTTTATGACTATTATTGTTCTTAACTCATTTGTTATCCGCTGTAGAGTAACCATATTTTAAATATTTCAATGTTCATTATATAGGAACGCAAATAGGTACTTAAAGACGAGCCTTATGAAGTCGGAAGATGGATGCACGATCTTGAATTTAAATCGATGGAACAATAGCGACTATCGCTTGAATCACATTGGACACGATTGCATAAAAGGATTTAAATCTCTATTTTGGGAACATTAAAATTCTTAAAAAGTTATAAATTTTTGTCCCGTGTGTAGGTCCCCAAGAAAGCAATCTAAAAAAAAAATATCCGTCTGGTCTGGACCACCCCATTAAGTCTGCTTCAAGCCAGCAAATGGCCAGAGGTTACCCAAGATCGGGTAAAGTGACACTGCGCTCTTTCGTTTCGGAGGCCAAGATGAAGGCCGAGTTTCGGTCGCCAAGCCAGCGGACTAAGTAGCGATAATTATCGTAATAAATATTGTATTTGTGTCATACCTGAATATTCATACTTGAGTGACCTAGCTCGCCCTATTTAATTATACATAAGGTACCATTGTCTGTCAGTCTGCCGTACAAAAAAGAAAGAACTAATAAAGCCATATTTTCAGATTCCAAGTCATCATTATCATCAATATCATAAGCATATAATACGTCCCGCTGCGGGACAAACGTCTAATCTCAAGCAGGATGTATGGGCATTATTCCACCATACATGCTTAATGCAGATTGGTAGATAAAACGTTTATCGACGCGTCATGCCGCGGGCGCAGGTATTACTAGCAATAGTTTTTCCAGGTTTTTAGGATTAAGAATAATCAGTATAAAGTGGTAGCAATATTACTTAAGTGCCTACCGAGACTATTGTGCTGCCAATCGTATGTTTTTTATACTAAACAATTAAAAAACATTTCCAAAAAACAAGAATTTCACATTGCAGTCCTGATTGGCTTCCAATTTATCGAAACATTACGGATTATTATGTTTTATGCTTGTAGCTATTATCTTTAAAATCGCCAAAAGTGGCCACTTTTGACCTACTACAAACATTAGAAAAACAAATGCGCAGTGACCAGATAAATTGGAAATCAGCAATACCTACTATGTGACTCTCTTGTTTTTTGGACATATTGTTTAATTGTTAAAAAATTAAAAAAATACGATTGGGGGCAGCACAATAGGCTCTGTGCAGCCTTAATTTATAATAGCCTGCACTCAATGAAAGCAAATCCGTCATAAAACTTGTCTCAGAAATAACAGCAAATATGGTCAGACTATTATTAAAATATGATTTATTGTAACGTCACGAAACTATTGTTTAACAGCCGTAATTACTGCTATCACTTCCTTAACAATAAATGATAATCTTAACTGGCTATTTATGTAACGCCAACGCTCTATCTTCAGTCATTCTTCAAGCAAGAACCACTGAAACATGGACCGAAAATTCGAAGAAGGATCGAACTACCCGACGCTGATGGACAATAATGACACTTTGGGACATTTTAGACAGAGATTCTTTTTGAAGAAAGGGGTCATTTACATGTGTGGAAACTCCCTTGGACTCGCCTCAAAAGACGCCGAGCAACAAGTCTTGTACGCATTAGAGAAATGGAAGGAAGAAGGAGTGAAGATTTGGAACGTGGACAACAGTAAATACCTATTATATTCTAATATTTTAGCCGAGTTAATGGCACCTTTAGTCAACGTTGATAAAGAAGAAATTGCTGTGACAGAATGTACAACAACCAACATACATCAAACCATAAGCACATTTTATAAACCTACTAAGGATCGATACAAAATTTTAGTAGATGACATCAACTTTCCTACAGATCGCTATGCTGTTGAAAGCCAAATCAGACTGAAAGGTCTCAATCCAAAAGATGCCGTTAAAGTAGTAAAATGCACAGGAAAATTCCTAAATGAAGACGAAGTTATAAACGCGATGAGTGACGATGTAGCAATAGTTTTCCTTCCCACTGTATATTACAGAACAGCCCAAGTAGTTGACATGAAGAAAATAAGCGAAGCTGCTAAAGAAAGAGGAATTATCATTGGATGGGATTTGTGCCACGCTATCGGAGCTATAGAAATCGACTTAAAGGAGCTTGACGTAGACTTCGCAGTTTGGTGTACTTATAAATATCTGAACGGTGGACCAGGTTCTTCTGCTGCTTTGTATATTAACAAAAAACATTTCAAAATGCTTCCAGGCCTCGCTGGATGGTACGGTAATAAGCCACAAACTCAATTCTTATTACGTCAAGAATTCGAACATGAAGAATCGGCGAGTGGCTGGCAAATTGGAACACCGCCAATTTTATCCATGGCCTCTTTAGAAGGGTCTTTGAAAATCTTCAACGAAGCTGGAATGAGCAATATAAGGAAAAAATCCCTTCATATTACTTCTTATTTGATGTTTTTAATAGAGAAGGAGTTGAGTTTCTACGGTTTTTCGATAGGTAACGTGCGGGATGACGATAGAAGAGGCGGTCACGTTTGCTTAGAACACGATGAAGGGTACAGGATAAGTTTGGCGTTAAAATATCGAGGAGTGGTACAAGATTTTCGTGATCCCAATGTTATTAGGTTGACACCCGCAGCCTTGTACACTAGTTATGTGGAAGTTTATAATGTTGTTATTATTTTAGCTGATATTATGAAGAATGAGAGTTACAAAGAGTTTAGCGAGAGTAGGGCTCTAGTTGTGTAACAATTTATAAATAATGGATACTTACAATACAATAAGCTATTTATATCTACATAGTATAAAACAAAGTCGCTTTCCGCTGTCTGTCTGTCCCTATGTATGCTTAGATCTTTAAAACTACGCAACGGATTTTGATGCGGTTTTTTTAATAGATAGAGTGATTCAAGAGGAAGGTTTATATATCAGCATTGCACCCGTGCGAAGCCGGGGCGGGTCGCTAGTTTATATTACTTACAAATATGGTAATATAATATACTAATATTACTTATAATTAAATTCAAATCATTCATTATAGCGATTTCAATTTCTAAGGAAATGCACGCTGGTTTACAAGAAGAGTGGGTGACACAATTTTTTTGGGATCTGTAGTCAAAAAGTAACTCTTAAAATTTCGCCATGTCCGAGGCTTAGCTCAGAGACAAGTACTAAAAAGCTGTAATTTGGCATGGTTATATCTACATATTATCCATACCGATAAAGTGGTAAAAAAACCGAGAAAAAAAAATTGTTGTACCTGTAACGTAAAATGTAGTAAGTATATATAAGGTATAACAAAATTAGCTGAAACTATTTTAAGGGTATGCACAGACCATCAAACTGAACAATTTTCTCTATGGGAACAATATCGCAATAGCGAAAAATAATTCTGCTGTCCCATACATTTTAATTCGAGTTGCTTGCAGTTTTTTATGGGACAGCAGAATTTTTTTTCGCGATTTCTATATTGGTCCAATAGGGAAAGTTGTTCAGTTTGACGGTCTGAGCATACCCTTAAGTTTCAGCTAATTTTGTTAATCCCTATAAAAGTAATTTATTTTCTCGTTAAATATCTGTGAAAAGCAAAATGGTTTCAGTCCATACAAAAGTTTGACGCACAATACGCGTATACGGAATTAATAAAAGTACCTAATATTTTATATATGGAAAAAAAATTTAGAAAATCTAGATGCCGCGTCACAAATAATATTTGCAATTTACATAATATAATTAAAAAGATATAAAGCTTTTAAAATTATGTATAAAAAATTTTAAAATTATGTATAAAAAATTTCAAAGTTTTATATCTTCGTAATTATTTAATAAATTGCAAATGTTAATTTTGTTATGCGGCATCTAGATTTTCTAAACTATTTTTCCAAATATACAAAGTTACTTATATTAATACCGTCAACGCGTGTAAAATTGACCCCTCTGCGACCACCTTTACGTTAAGAAGGATTGTAACGAACTGTTTCCTTTAAAAGTGTCATATAAAATTACGTTTTTTATTGTGTAGTTTTTTTGCAAATAGTTGGAGAATCGCCGAGGAGTCGCAAGAATAGGCAGAGAAAAAATGTACTTACCTCAAACATGTGCAGCATTTCTTTAAAACTAAAAGAATATTTAGCACATGAAATGTTCCACCATGTTATAATAAAGAACAAAATAATGTTTTATTTTCAGATTGTGTTTTTTAATTTATTTATAAATTGTATTGCAGGTTCTAAGTAAATAGAAATAAAACAAGACTCTTGGTTTTCTTTATATTTAAATTGAAAATAGGCTTAAACTATTTAACTTGAGCTGCAATGTGATTATATTTCTTGAAATTTCCACCGCCAAAAATTGAGAATGTTTATGTTCGAAGAAAAATGACATTTATACACATACGTAATAAGTACTATAATCACATCACAACGTCCGATTTATTTATAAATTAAAAAAATAACTATGTGTAACAAATAATATAACAAATGTCAAAACATCAATTTACCTCTGTATTGCCAGACGAAAAAATTCACCTCATTATAAATCTAGTTTTAGTGTAACTTTTCGTACTTACAACTTAAAAATTGGACATTAAAAAAAACCTAATTTTTTAAACCTTACATTTATTAGAACATCTCCATTATTTATTTAATTATTATTTACAGTAATTTACATCACAAGAGCAATGTTGTATGGTGGTCGAGACAACATTTTTTTTTAATAATTTTTGTTTTTTTCCAACGTAAAACAATAAGGAACTACATTTAAGATCACCGTCTGAACTTATACATAAAAACATTTACTGTAATTTCTGATACATTCCAATAAAGTGGGAGATGGCAATTGTCATACTTACTACATTCGCCCGCATTACAGTCATTATAAATATCAACTTGCAATACCACATTTACACTCGTCTACTTTGTAAAGCTAACAGAAAACATCTGGGGACTGCGGTGTCTTTATTTCTCAAGATCAACGCTTAAATATCTTTGTGCCTTCGTCTTTTGAACCACAAAACATCATCTGCTAACAAAACAAACCTAAAAATACACTAATTGGCACATTTCTATGAAATGCTATCTGGGTACACTAAATCTACGTGTAATGCAGTAGCTAATAGTCTGAATATTACATTATTTAAAAAAAACTGTAAAAGCCTGCCTAGGTTCTAAAAAAACCCGCGCAATATTGCGAAACAGTTTTAAAACTACCAAAACCAAAAAAGAAATCAACCGTGAATTTTCGATTGCCATCAATTTGTGAAATATTGACACTTTTAATAAATCACACTGTGTTGCACACAAAAACGAATCACTTTATAAATTGTTTGTTCATAATATTGAAAAGATGAAGAAAAATTGTCAATTGCGTTCTATTTCAACAAATAGTTGCTAAAAGCAAGTTGTTTGCATTTACCTAACTATATAAAATTGCTACATAACACTTTTACTTTATATCTGACTACTCCCTCGGGGAATATAATCGTGAGCACATGCTTATGCTATAAAACATTTAAAGGGAATAATAAAATTGATGCTAGCAGTCGCTTACCATCCCAGATGAGTCTAAGCACCAACAGATTTTTTTAAAACCCAATCAGACTTTGCAGACCAAATAGTCAAGAACACAAGTTGTTAACGTTTTTAAACTTGTGTGTTAGACTGTAGCAGTGTTTGTAAACGGATCGTCGCGTAATTTCGTTAAGTAAGACAATGCTCATTCGCTTATTTAACCACCATACTTTACCGCTCACAGGACACGCTGAGTTACAGATCCCTGAGAGGCAGGCGAATGTAGTCTCTGCGGGAGAAAACATTAACCGTTAAAATAACAAAATTATATATTGACGAGCGTTAACCCGCGACTTCGTCCGCACAAATTATATACCAGATTTTAAGTCAGATCATAAGCTATCAAACAAAAAAAGTTTCATCAAAATCGGTTCAGTAGTTTTTGCGTGATACTCGTTCAAACAAACAAACACACAAACAAACAGACAGACAAAAAATCCAAAAATTGGTGAAATGGAATCAGGAACACCTAAAAACCATATCGTAACTTTTTTTTTGTTAATATCTTCAATGTACAGACAAACTTCCTGTTACAGTTTTATAATAGTGTAGATATATAGATCGATGATCGGCAAAATATACGACAGATACACTACCTATGGTGTAAGGAAAAGTATCATTAACCTTTAATTAAACCACATACTCCACCCATCAAACTGAACAATATTTACTATAAGAGCAAACCGATTGGAGAAAAAAAAAACTGCAGTTGCATACATTTGAGTCGTTTTTTTTTTTGGAGATTACTACAGCTCTTTTTTTCGCGATTTCGATGTTGGTCCAATAGAGGAACTAAATAAACAAATAAACGGAACTACCGTTTGATGGTCTGATCATCCCCTTAAAAAGTGTCAGCATATAAAGAAGGACCCTGTTTGTTTATTCAATTTGCATGTTAGAGACATTGATATAAAATGTCGTAGTATATTTTGAACAATCATAAATTGTTGATAGCTCAATGACAGCTTTCCTAAAGAGGGTTGATCAGGGTTGGCGATTAACCCATAATGGTTTTGTCAAAACCTTAAATACAATATGGATACATGATAGAATTAGGATGATGATAAAATAATGATATTTTTGAACAAAATTTTCTATTTACATAGTTGAAATTGCAATGATTACGCACTATGTCAGTAATTGAATCCGTTTTGCGATTGCGGGTAGTAGCTGGGATATGGATTCATATATGTTTTCTGCAATAGAAATTATTTGTCTAATAAATGCTGCTTTTAAAATTACTCTACACTAACTAAGTAAACAAAAAAGAAACCTCTAATAAGAGAAAAAAAATTACCCAGTTTTTTTTAGCTCATAATAACGCACATTTGGTGCAACAACGACGCAAAGTAAACAAAAATTATAAAAAAATATGCAATTCTTACGTTAATTAAAAATAATTCAAGGTGGTAGTTGTCACTCGTGCAAGAACGACACAAACAAAAAAATTGTGCAATCATGTCATTGTTGTACCGAATGTAGGTACGATAATAATGTAAGACGGAGTCACGCTGCAAGTTTGGCTACGAGTAGTTGTGTCATTCACGTGGTTCGCGTTTGAGCTTGCCACGAGGCTCCGTCATCACATCACAAACTACTTGACTTTGGCAGAAATTCAGTGCTAGACACAAGCAAAACGTCAATAATATGGCCGACTAAAAAAGCAAAATAAATGTAAGATTTATTTAATTCGTCAAGGTCTGAGGGGCAGGCGGGGCGGTCCGGCTCCTGCACTACACTATAGCATAGCAAAACTATATAGTCCTTACAGTACGGCAACGAATGTACATGAGAGCAACGGAGGCAGCCAAGCGGGCGGCGGGGGTCGCATTACCGGATCTGTATGAAGGTGTCGGTATTGCCTTGCATATCGGGGTGGAAACTGATGCCATGGCCAAAAATACAATGTTTTTCTTCCGCTGCTTTAAATGTTTTGTTATGATTTGATGAATTAATCATCGAAACAATAAAAGAACTGTGATAATTTACAAATTCTTTATTAAAGGTAAATTTACCTAACAAAAAGATATTTTAGGAAATTTTTATTTATTTATTTATTTATTCATATAGACAACAATACATCATACATTTCAGACCTTAGACAATAGTGATAAGGGACTCCTACTCCAAAACGGAATTTTTTCATTTCAATCTACTGGAGCCAGACCACTTTTGTGGGAACGTAGCTCCTGATCCTTAAAATACTAACTTTACTGACAGTTTGTCGAATAGACCTTAGCCAAAAAACTGACTCTTACTGACTTTACTGACCATTTTCCACCCCATCTGCGCATGACAGCTAGAGTATACGGGCGCGGCGCCGGGGGGTGGGGGGCGGGGGGCGGCGGCATCGCCCGCCATCAAGAGCGTTGCCATACTGTGTGGCTTATAGTAATACTGCGACATGATCTCACATATAGCAAGACTAGCTACACTACACTAGACTACGTACAGTTGGTGAGGCGCACCGAAGGCCAGTCGTCGAGGTCTGTGGGGCAGGCGGGGCGGTCCGGCGCTCGTCTCTCTACGGAGGGAGGCTCGGAGCGGCGCACGCAGCCCTCGTGGATGTGCACTGTCGCTATGTCCGACCCGGGGATCTCGAACATCACTTCTAGGAGCAGGTTCTCCTGTTAACAGACGCTTACGTTTTTTATCTTTGTTTGGGAGTGCTAAATCTGCGTTAGGAAACCACTGTTTGTACTCTCTGATTCTATATCTAATCCGATTCAAGTCAATCGAATTCGGTCACAGAACATTATAAGAGGGGTTAGAAATCCAAAGTAGCTCCTTTGCATTGGAGACGACTGTCGCCAGTTGTCTTCCTGCTCATGCTGCTACAACTACTTGTGCCCACTCGCTCGCACCACGCCGCGCGCCTTACGGTGCTATGCAAATGATTACAAAACAATTCCACGCCGACTTAGCACTTCTAACCCCTCATATAATTTTCTGTGAATTTGGTGATGATTAGATTCATTTCAAATTTCAACGTAAAATTTATTACTTAATTATATTACCGTAAACATCCCGTGCAACAATGACACCAGCGCCTCCTCGCTGAAGATCTATAGAGTGCCGGACCTGTGCTATACTACACTATATTATACTATAACAGAGGCAGTACATTACCATGATGGCCCTGAGGCCGCGGGCGCCGGTCTTGCGCTCCATGGCGAGCGCGGAGACGGCCCGCAGCGCCTCCTCGCTGAAGGTCAGCTCACACTTGTCCATCGCGAACAGCAGCTTGTACTGCGACACCTGGCGGAGAACATTAGCTTCTATATCCGCTGGCATGTGTGCGAGCTACACACCGTCACAGAACTGGTAATAGTATGTGGTACTGGTAATAGTAGTAGTAACACCCTGTGGTGTTACAAAAGTAAAAATAAACATTTAAAACTTTTAAAGGGGTTGTTGAGACCATCAAATTGAATAACTTTCACTATGGAACCAACACTGAAATAGGAAAAAAAATTCTTTTGTCCCATACATTTGGCTCGAGTAGATCTGTAGTTTAGTATGAAACATCGCAAACGCATCGCATAGTGGCGATTATGGCAAATCTCCTCATTTTGGGGGAGGCCTATGTCCAGCAGTAGACGTCTATCGGCTGATATGATGATGATGATGGAACATCAGATTTTTTTTTCGCGATTTCGATCCCATAGTGAAAGTTGTTCAGTTTCATGGTCTTAACCACCCCCTTAAATGTTTATTTGTATTTTTGTAACATCTTGTATAGTTCTACATACAGAACGGCCACCCCTCTCTCGACTCCAGATACCACCTCAGTTGCGGATGTCATGATAATGTTATTCTGATTTGACGATGCTTGAGTAGTTGCTGATTTTGTAGTTCTTGTTTTGTTTTTTTCTAACGTGGATGTTCGGAGGTTTCAGAATATCTCTGACTTCCTCGGGAAAAATAGTCGTGAGCATATGCTATGCTTTTTTGGTGTTTCGAATGCATTATTTTTCTATATCTCCGTTTGAAGACGTTTTTGGACATTTATAGGTGTACTAGAAGCTGATGGCTAATAAGGAAATCAAATTTGAGATTTATTATGCCATCAGATTCTCGTAGACCTACTTTATTTTTATTTATTTCCTTTTTGGGAAACTTAGAGCTAAATAACACAACGAAAAATTGATGGTCAAATGCTGACAGCAAGTTCCCAGTCGTATACTCGTATATGAGGTTCGTTTTTTTATGCCTTTAATCAAATACATTCTATATATATTCGGACTTTACCTCAGTCCGCTATTAACGGGACCGCTAAGTTATGCTTAATTGTTGTACATTACTGTTTTGTGACCGAATACATTTGAAAGATTTGAAAGGACTGAAATGTCAGCGGCAATGTATGACAGCTTATTGTATGACGTAGTGAGTCCCATATAGAATGTTATTGCAATTAATAGACTTTTTAAGATTTAGATTGGGTTTAGGCAATGGCTGTAGGTAATTATCGCAGTTGTTAAACTCAAGTTAAGTGATAGTGCACTGTTCATATCATACATACCATAGCGTTCTTGGGCTCTGTGAGTATCCGCACGAGCAGCTCCTGGTTGAGGGAGTGGAACGGCACCAGCACAGGGAAACGACCCACGAACTCCTGCGGGATGATTAGAAAACGCGTTAGCTTCTATGTTTATTTATGTTATACTTTTGTATTCATCTGTATTCGTACCTGCCGCTGCCGTTCAGAATGCCAGCGTGATATAGCGTTATCACTAGAGATCGGATATTCGGATGTATATTTACCTAAACTCGATTTTTCACAAGAATAATGTGGACAAGTCTTAATTTAATTTATGTTATGAAACAATCCCAGGATCGTTCTTAAGTCCCGGGAATCATTTCGTTTCTATAGTGTACTATTATTATCTATTCATATGGTTTTGCCTACAGAACATTATGCGACGGATTAGAAGTGCAAAGTGTGGAACGCGTGCCACACGGTTATGCAACGATTTCCATAACACCGTAAGGCACACGGCGTGGTGCGAGCGAGAGGGCATAAGTAGTTGTAGCAGCGTGAGCGGGAAGACAAGTGGCGACAGTCGTCTCCAAAGCAAAAACGTTACTTTGCATTTCTAACCTCTCTCTCTCTTATGTTCTGTGTTATTGCCCATACGCCTATACATCTTTCGTAGAATGTAGGGTGTAATGTAAACTTAAGTGCGTTACATACTTTAGGGGATGCATTTAGACTATCAAATTGAACAATTGTCACTCTCGGCGGCGGCGGTGCCGAGCGGACATACACTAGGTAGCATGTATTGTATTGTATTGTAACTGTGACGTCACGTACCGGTATCATGCCGAAGTCGATGAGGTCGCGGGCCTGCACCTTGCGGAGCCAGGCGTCGCGCTCGTCGCTCTCGGCGGCGGCGGAGTCGAGCGGGGAGGCGTCGGCCGCGGCCGCCTGTATCGCGGCGCGCCGCCCCGACCGCGCGTCCCACGCCCCGAACCCGAGGTACTTCTCGTTGTTGCGACGCTGCACCAGTCTGGGGGGAGCAGGTACGGTTAGAAAGCTGTGAGGTGTCTGCTAGGTAGAGAATCAGGCGCGTGATAGAAAAAAATCGAGAATTCATCATTCATGAAATGTACATGGTAAAATTGATATCATTAGCATCCTTTTAAACTAAGAGTCTACCCATCAAACTGAACAACTTTTACTATGGGATTTACATCGACTCTTAGTGTACATCGCAACCTTAAAGCGAATTACTATTATTACACTAAAATTTATTGAAGGAGAACGTCTAATCCCGTTTCGCCTACAAAACTGGTAAAGAATTTGAATTTTGTAACAAATGCCACAATAGAAGAGGATAATTTCCATATCCTTGGGAAGCACGATATTTCTCCTATCCTGTGTATAATTTCAGCCATCATACGATTTGTATGTGTTCTTTGATCATACACATTCGCCAGCTGCGAAACGAATACACTTCGTGACGTGGGCGATAAAAAAAATCATTTATTTTCACCACAAACATAGAAGCAAGCTTCATACAGTGAATATGTTTGTAGAGACTGGTGACTGAAAAAGGCTTTAACAGCCGTAAAACCTGATAGACAGATGTTTTTTTACGTAAAATTTAAGTCAGTTTAGTCATACAATTTGCCATAGACACACAAAATAAAAAAACGGAACATTAAAAACCGATCACATTGTTCATAAGAGCTCAATCAGGTTGTGTGTGTGAGTGACAACAACGTACAAGCAACGTTGAAAAGTATGTGTGTGTATGCATATCAATGAAAGGTTTAATCTCGGATCGGCCCTCGGTTATCTCTTGCTCACCTATCGAGACCGTTGTAGGCGCCGCTAGCCACGAACAGTATGTTGGTGGTGTCCACTTGTACGGCGTCGCCGCGCAGCTTGCGAGAGTTCCTCTCCGGCACCGACACTACCGCGCCCTCCAACATCTTCAGCATGCCTTGTTGGACACCCTCTCCTGAAACACGATTATTTCGTTCTTCATGTTGTGTTGTGCCCAAACCTGGTCTCTCACAGAGTCTCAAAAGTCCAAACTCAAGGTTTGTCAGAGAGCGATGGAGCGCAGTATATTAGGTGTTAAAAGAACAGATTGTGTCAGGAACACTACACTGAGCTCCAAAACACAAATCGCCGACGTCGGGGAGAAAACAACTAAACTAAAGTGGGAATGGGCCGGCTGTCGAATGCACCAGGAGAGGTGGGCAAAAATTGTTACGCCCTGAATCCCAGAAAACGGTCGTAGGCGCCCGTGTCGTCCTAGGAAGAGGTGGATGATCTGGAGGCATTTGACGACAAGTGGCCAGAGCTTGCCCAGGATAGAGATGGTTGGAAGACCAAAGGGGAAGCCTTTACTCAGCAGTGGGATGAAATAGGCTAGAAAAAAAATCTTTTTTTTTGGAGCGAGAGGGTTTCTTTTATCGTTTCGATAGCATTTATCATAGAATTATTTGCCACCGAAGTGAAGAAATTTATCAATCAATTTTAGAGGCTTGCTGATTGCCCAGGGGAACTCGGGGAGGACTTTTTCGTGCAACCAAAGAGAGCATAGGAAAATGCTGGCACGCACAGGAAAGATGTAAATTTTTCCCAAGGACTTTACGTTAAAAATATAAGTATCCTGCCTTCTTGAATACTTTTTTAACGAAGTACCTAGTCCTTGTAGTCCAAATCTACTATGAGCATTCATCCATCGAAGTGTAGGGATTTTGTCGATCGCGCGTCTACCGCCTCCCGCTTAATAGACTCAAATTGGATTTCGGCGTCTTCAAGGGTCATCGCTTATGTTTCGTTGAGCGATCTGTGGGTATTGATAAATAGGAACATGATAAGACTCACCTCCTACGTCTCTAAGCTGATGAATGCCGGGCACGGCGCCTATCTTGTCAACCTCGTCCAGAAACACGATGCCGGTCTGTGCGCGCTCCACACTGAAAATTATTCATTGCAACTATTTACTATCGAGACCTGAGAAATAGGATTCGAAACGTATCATCAAACTAAAGTGGGACTGAGCTGGTCACATATGTCACAGAATTGATGACCGTTGTCTCCTTTCTACAAGTCTTCCGACTACATGTAACATTAAAGCTAGCTTTCCAGATAAGCTTGCAAGAGCTGTGCGAGGTAGTGGAGCGGTGAGCGAGGAAATATCCACCAATAGAATAGCTGAAATTTTCTTATGACGCCATCGAGCGATCGAGCAACTAGTGGATTTTTTCCTCGCTACCACGCACTGCCCTGGTGGAATGCCAGCTTATGTTCAAGTCGGTAGCTGTATTGCAGGGTGCTCACTTAAAGTTAGCGTCCTGGAGAAGCTTGGCGATGACACTCTCGATGTCCTCGCCGACGTAGCCCGCCTGCGTGAGCGTCGTACAGTCACAGATCGCGAACGGCACGTCAAGGCATTGAGCTATCGTTTGAGCCAACAGTGTTTTACCTGTGGACATTAAAAAAAACAGATTAGAAATTCTGTTGGGAGACAATAATACGAGAAGGAAATGATAGTGAGAGAAAATGCGGTTTTTGGAATAAAAAATGGATCATCCTAATTATCCAATAAGGACCTGACATTTTGGTGACTGCCTTCATCATCACCACAGCCTATATACGTCCCACTGCAGGGCACAGGCCTACCCTCAGGGAGGGTGTATGGGCGTTAGTCCACCACGCGTGCACAATGCGGATTGGTAGACTTCACATACGCATCGTAATTTCTTATTCACCGTTTGAGAGCACATTTTACATTGCTTTCCATTATTCCCAATCTACACAATGTTAAAAAATATTCTGAGCACCCAGAAACGGATAAGAGGCGTGATAATATTGCGTTCTACATAATGTAGTTAGAAAACCTAAATGGCTACTCGACCAAAATGTTCCATATGTTTACATCGTCTATGGAACAACAATTTTTTTTGCGATTTCAATGTTGGCTCTATAGTGAAAATTATTCAGTTTGATTGTCTGAAGCACCTCGAAAATAGTTAACTAATTTAGGTTTGCACTCATTATAATTTAATTAGTAACTAAGTGTTTCGTATAGATAATTAGCTAAACAAAACATTACATAATCTCACTATCACACGTATGAATAATTCAAATGAAAATATAGGTAAACCAACAAATCACTGTCTCATCCAACCACCTCCATGAATACACAATCACAGCTATCTATTTATAGCTAATCTCAAACCTCGTGTATAGGGCTTTGGTTCGAGACTGAAATATTAAAACAGATCTTCGTGTGAGGCTGTGCGCTGCCACAGAACATTAAATAATAGGTAGAAGTGCGTTAAGAACGGATTATGAGATAAGCGTCACTACGGAGTGCGAATATGCATAAATATGTCTAAACTGGTGATAGTAACGCAGACGCATGTATCATTTCGCCAAGGAATAAATACAAAACGTCAAAAATAATAATTATAATCTTATTTATTACAGTAATGCATGAAAAAATCAACCGTCAAGCAATGATATCCACTAGTCGATGAATTAGGGTAAAGACACATTTACCGACGGCGACCGACGACGACGACGGGCCCATACAAAAATGACATCAGAGACGACGCGCTTTGGGACGCGGCCGCCCGGCGACAGCGGCAAGCACGCCGCGATGACGTCGACGCGCGGAGGCGTGCGGGGCGAGCGCGGTGCAGCGCACGGTGAGGCGACACCGGCCGGCCATAAAACGCCCAGCGCGGGAGTTAGGGGCATCATTCGATAGTTGGCGTCCGAGAGTGGAAGCTCTGGCGGCTTGAGGTATTCGGGCAGCTGGGCAGAAGCTCATCAAAGGAAGTCCATTATCGGGTGACCACCCCCTCCTCCTCTCCCCATCCTTTCCTCAGTTCTGAAAACCTCATCCTGAGGGGTCAGGGACGCGGCTTAGGGATTCTCCGGGCCGTGTCCTAACTCATCCAGGACGTAGGTAGCTCCTGAAGACCTGACCAGACGCGGTTTGAGGAAACTTCGGGCAGTGTTGTCAGGTCCTTCAGTTTAAGCCAATTCTCCCGAAGGCAGAGCCCTTCGGCAAAACGTGCCGGGTCCCCGTTCTCTCCCTCTTTTCAGCTCAGATAGGGTAGTAAATAAGATATAAGAATTAGGTTAGGGGAAACCCCTGTAAACGAGCATAGGCTAATAAATAATAAAGTTGTATATTTCTATTTTCATCTTTTAATTCGCAACCTCAGAACTACAGAAACTTTACCTAAACTTAGGTCAACCCTTCCTCAAAAAAACCTGAACATAGGTCAATCCCGCCACAGGGGCACTCCGTTACAAGCTGTCTGCCGGCTTCCTGTACTAAATTACATTTTTGTATGGGCCGGCCGCCGGTCGCCGTCGGCAAATGTGTCTCAACCCTTAATTGTCTGTTTGAGGATATTCACAATTACATTAAGAATATCTCATGTTCCTAGTTGAATATAGTCATGAGTTTCATGAGCATACATAGTACCAAACCAGGCAGTTCAAAATTCAAAATTCAAAAAAATTTTTATTCAAAATAATATCACATAGATAGCTTTTTGACGTCATTTTTTGACTCTACCACCGCGTCGGAAGGTGTTCCGTTGAGAGAAGATGCGGCCAGAAACTCTACAACACACATCTTTGTATGAATCATTTTTGTATGAAATTGCATCAGTCTTGTATGAAACCGCAAATTATTAAAATTTTGGCTCCGTAGTGAAAGTTGTTCAGAACCACTAAATACCTGAATCTTTAAATACTAATAGGGTGTTTTGTTACACCCTGTCAATAAAAACATCGTCAATGGAAAGTACGCTGCTCCATGTCCTTATTAACACGAATCAGACCACCTGAGGGTTAGGCGACAATATAGTCTAGGAAAAATACGGTTTGAGATTGCATTAAATACACTTTAGTAAATTGTATTTGAACTAATAAGTTTGTTAGTTTATAACATTTTTGTCGAGATTTGGTGGTTATATAGGCTGAGGACGCTGAGAAATTCCTTAAAATCGATATAACTTTACAAAGGGCAAGCTTATTTCAAAAGATATTTCTTCCACCATACCAGCAAAAGGGACAGTTAATTAACCCCATACAAGTTTATTGTGTACAAATAAACAGTAAATAATTAAGTTTTGAGGTTATAATTTTTAAATACTTACAAAATATGAAATATCTACTCAAATTTACGATATTAACCGGGGATTATTATTGTTATAAGTAAAACTTATTGAACGAAGCCGTCCTGTACAAAATCACCAATTTTCCGTTTTTTGTTCATACGTAAATTTAATGTTTTGTAAATGTCTTAATTATTCCATAATACACAATAAAAAATCGGGGATTATTGATAATTTATGTTTTGTACTAATATTTCAAACAATCACCTAAAGATACAAAAATCCGTAGATTTCCCCGACTAATATAGGTTTCTCTATTAGCAGTGAATTGAGCTACTTCTATTGTTTGTGTATTATTCTGTGGTTACTACACGTTGGTCATACGAAAGTTGGGTAAATACGTGTTTGGGTAATCAAGGATACTTTATTGATGAAGCAACCGAGAAAGTGAATGTAAAAAACCCAGGGATTAATGTTATAAGGAATACTTCACGCGTAAGCAGGTACATAATTTTTCATTTCCGACTTTAAGATGATAGGCGGGCTCTCGAAGAAATTTGGAGAATAGGCCTCTTTTCCGACTGTACAGGGTGTTACAAAAGTAAAAATAAACACAAACACACTTATTTAACACTTTTAAGGGGATTGATGAGACCATCAACTGAACAACTTTCACTATGGGACCAACATCGCAATAGCGAAAAAAAAAATTGTGTCCCATACAATTAGCTCGATGAGATCTGTAGTTTAGTATGGAACATCATAAACACATCGCATCATGGCGATTATGGCAAATCTCCTCATTTGGGGGAGGCCTATGTCCAGCAGTGGACGTCTATCGGCTGATATGATGATGATGGAACATCAGATTTTTTTTTCGCGATTTCGATATTGGTCCCATAGTGAAAGTTGTTCAGTTTGATGGTCTTAACCACCACCTTAAATGTTTATTTGTATTTCTGTAACACCTTGTATACGTATTTGTCCGATCTGCCCCTCCCACAAACCCCACCGATAGTGCGAAAGAGACAACTGCAGTTTGGACTGATTTTATCTATATAAAATGGACGAAATCAACATTTCGTATTCCCCTGTTTCCACCTCCAAAACTAAACCTATTTTAAAAATTCTTTCAAGAATAATATGAGAAAGACTTTGGCTATGTCAGTATGTTTTGCTTTATATGTATATATTCGTCAAATTTGTTTGCTGGATGTCTGAAAACGGGCGGTAAAATTGGGTATTTTCGAAGGTCCCTAGTTTTTACAGTAATAATAAATAAATAATTTATGCAAATAAAAAGTGAAACATAGGGACATAGTAGAGGTAACATAGATTGTATTGTAAAAAAGGTTTTGCTCTAGTTTCATTCATTGACCAAGGAGGAAACAAGGGAATTCGTTTGTATGGAAAAAACGGTACTAGTCTATCCTCTTAACTACAGCCTTTTGCAATTTTCTTGGAGTACGAACAAAAGTTTGTAATTCAGCTCACGACGACAGCTACAATTTATTTAACAGTTTTCCTTGATCAGGTAAGTAATTTTAAAATACTTATTAGGGTCCCGTACCTAAAGAGTTAAAACAGGACCCTAAAGGTGAAAACAAACTGGGCTTATGTGATGCCACGCCACGTTATAAAAACTACTAAAAGTGACTAAGGGATATTTCCCAATAACAATAATCAGTTATGGTCTACAATGACTATTTATGACAACAATGTCCTTCTCAAGTGACGTAGGTACCTACCTACTCACTAACTAAATCGTCACTAAGACTTAACAACTACTTGGAAAGTCTAAAATGATCAATGCACCGATGATGCACAAACAAAAACACAGAGCACATACTAGCCCTGAAGGTCCCGCGCAAGAGTACCAGCACACTGGCCAAGCTCCATCGCCTGCGACAAGGGATGTTTACATTCCATGCGGGGGAGAGGAGAGGCGTGATACGGGATCCTCGTCATCATTCTCCATATACTACTCTAATTCAGCGACGTCACGTAAGATGAATGTGTTTCTAAATAATGATTTTTCATATATTTACTATGAAAACTGATGTCTTCTGATGGACGTGGCATCACGTACGTAAGCCCAGTTTGTTTGCACCTTAATACTAAGCCTAAGTTGCATTGTCCGTCCGTCATACCTATTTAGGGCTGTAACTTTTGAACCGTAATAGCTAGACAATTGAAATGTTCACAGAATATGTGTTATTATTGCGGATTTGTTAACAAATAATAAAAATGTCACAAAGTTAAAAATTAAGGAAAGCAAGCAAAACCTCATACAAGCAAATAGTTTTAATCAACGTTTTTTCTTCTCGCTCTATCATAAAAATGGTAAAAGACACAAGCGTCAAACATGGTGTGATTATAGAGCAAACTCTACAGAATAACAAAAAATAATAAAAACCGGCCAAATACGAGTCGGTCTCACGCTAAAGGTCCCAGAGAAAACAAAACTTTTTTTAAAGTTATTAATGTTGTGTGGTACGGAACCCTCGGTGCGCGAGTGACCCAACTCGCACTTGACCGGTTTTATTTCTAACAATAAGCTTTCCTTGTAAAGTAACTCGTGTTTGGCACAGATAATTTTTAATTAAGAACTTTTAATGAATTGATAGTGTAGTCTAGTCCATGTTTAAGAGAAACCGACCTTTAAGAATTAGAAGACCAGCCAAGTCATATTGCGGAAAGGTTTTTAGAGGTAGGCAGAGACTACGGCTCGCCCACACTACGATTCTGACATACGTCTCTCGCCTCGTCCACATTTCATACGTCTCTTCATACACTTCCGGCAGTTGAGGGTGCTACGCACTTGACCTTTTCGGAGACCATTAATTAGGTAGGTAGGTGGTAAGTTCTCCTCGGACGCCCTCTATCGACTGTTCCACTAACATTGGATCGATAAATCTCCCTAGTGAGTCTACTGTCTGGTCTCATTCATCCTCTGTACGTACCGAACCACCTAAGCACACCTCTTTCAATCCTGGTTACCACATCATCCTTCAACTTACCACCAACACTTTAAATATTACCACCACTTTAAATATTACCAGGCTGTTTTGTTGCGTCCCGTATAAACTTAACGCTATAGGTCCTTAAAATGCACAGCATCTTTCATAACATATGCGCATAAAAAGTAATAAAGATGATTTCACACGTTACGCAACTTTTCCTCAATAAATATAGTATGATACAGGACTGGTTTGGGCCCGACGAGGGCCACAATTAATTTCACGTGGTATTTATTTATAGTGTGCATTTAAATATTGTTTATTATGGCGGTGCTGCAAGTTTAAGATTGCATCACTGAATGGGGATTGACCTTCGGATAAAAACTGCAAAATAAAAGCTTTTATTTCGTATTTAGCTTCATTACTTTTTTTTACTAAATTGGGTCGAATAATGAAAGCTAATTTCGCCATTTTGGACCAATATTTCCGTAACTAACCGGGGCCGGACCTTAAAAGCCAATTTTGCCATTATGAAATTTTTGACCCTCTTGTTCTTATCCATTATGGGGGCACCAAGCTTCCAGTGCTGCTCTCAATCTTATTTTTTAAATTTCTTTATCCGATCATTATGGATTTGTTTTTATAATGTTTGTAGTTACTATATTTAAAACGGTTTTAACGATAATAACTACGAACATGAAACAGTAATCCGGAATGTTTTGATAAATCGATCGTCGAATGTATTAAAAAACCAACTACAATGTGACATTCATGTTTTTTGGAAATGAATAATTGTTTAGAAATAAAAAATGAAGGCTGCATTATAGGCAAGGGTACCGTAAAAAATTCTTAAATAATATTTCGTCGAAAGTTGGTGTCTCGCGGGTAAGGGTGAAGCCAAACAAGCGTAATTTTGTGAGTTGTGAGTCGCGTATTTTGAGTCCGTTTCATATAAAGGCTGAGGTCATAGACAATACATTCCCGGATTTTATATGAAACGGACTTAAAATACGTGACTCACAACTCACAAAATTACGCTCGTTTGGCTTTACCCTAATGGAAGAAGCATTCGGTCGCGTAATTTCGACAGCCTGTGTAAATATTTCCATGTAAGGTTTCTTCTCATAACAATAAAAATGAACAATAACGTCCGATTGAAACAAAAGATAACTATATCCTGAGAAACTTTGCATAAAATTACAATTAATCAACACATTTTCATCGGAGACTAAATAAAGTGATAAATTTCACGGCGCAGTCGTCTCACACGACGGTCTGGTGGCCACAATCTGATAATAATTATGAATAATTCATCAAAACAATTACGTACATGCAAAATTTCTCGCTTTCAAGAAAACAGTGATTAGATCGATGTGAATCCTTATGTTCTTCTTTTTCGTTTTCTGTAATAATAATTTAATTAAAATTTTATATTGATTTTTATTTTTAAATGCCTGGTAGAGTTTTTGGTCCATGAAAGAACAAATGAAAGGAGATCTCCCATTGCCACTCAAACGCAAGCACATGAACATGTGTCTTCTTCCCATTCTCACCAACGGTGCTCAAACGTGATCTTTGACAAAGGATCAGAGGTCAAGCCTCAAGGTCTGTCAAAGGGCTACGGACCCCTAAGGAGTCCATGGACCACAGGTTAAGAAACCCTGTTTTAAGCCCTCATTTCAAGTATCCATAATTATTCATTTCCAAAATGTCTATTCCTCGTCCTTGTCTATTACCGTATGTGAAGTCTACCAATCTGCATTGGGCAGGAGTAGGCCTGTGCCCTGCAGTGGGAATTATACATATAGGATGTGGTGACGATGATGAATTGTCTTTTACACAAAGACACGCGAATGCACATCATTTTTATATAGGGTATTTTATATTTAATATGCTGATAGGGTTTTTAAGGGGATGACCAGACCATCAAACTAAACCACTTTGTCTATGTAATATCTTCTAATCGCAAATCAAAATCGCGAAAAAAAGAATCTGCTGTTATTTCTTTATGTCAAACATTCCTGCCGTGCCCACTGATAACGGAGTCTGTTTTTCACTTCTTGTGATATGAACTTACCGCATCTCGTGGGCCCGAGTAGCAGCATTTTGCTCTTGTCCAGCGTCAGCTCGTGGTTGTCTCTCGAGGATCTCAACCGCAATGCTGACAATAAATATGAACTTACCGCATCCCGTGGGCCCGAGTAGCAGTACATTGCTCTTGTCCAGCCTCAGCTCGTGGTTGTCTCCCAAGGATCTCAACCGCAATGCTGACAATAAATATGAACTTACCGCATCCCGTGGGCCCGAGTAGCAGTACATTGCTCTTGTCCAGCCTCAGCTCGTGGTTGTTTCCCAAGGATCTCAACCGCAATGCTTACAATAAATATGAACTTACCGCATCACGTGGGCCCGAGTAGCAGTACATTGCTCTTGTCCAGCCTCAGCTCGTGGTTGTCTCCCAAGGATCTCAACCGCAATGCTGACAATAAATATGAACTTACCGCATCGCGTGGGCCCGAGTAGGAGCACATTGCTCTTGTCCAGCGTCAGCTCGTGGTTGTCTCCCAAGGATCTCAACCGCAATGCTGACAATAAATATGAACTTACCGCATCGCGTTGGCCCGAGTAGGAGCACATTGCTGTTGTCCAGCGTCAGCTCGTGTTTGTCTCTCGAGGATCTCAACCGCAATTCTGACAATAAATATGAACTTACCGCATCCCGTGGGCCCGAGTAGCAGCACATTGCTCTTGTCAAGCCTCAGCTCGTGATTCTGTCTCTCGAGGATCTCCGCTCCACCCCCACTGCCTCCACCGCCTCCCGAATTACTCAGATGAAGTAGATCTGTAAATATAATCACGCTTGAGATATATGGCAGTATAATTAACTAAATATTTGTTTGGTTATGCAAGTACCTAGATTTTTTTCGGTTGTTTCATTTGTAATTTTATGGTAACAGAATTATTTTACTTCATAAAATACACTTTCTTAATAAATTATGTAATTATTTCTAAACTGACCCCAAACGTTTTACATAGCTTGTAGAAACTACACATTAACATTATTCAGGTAGGTTTCGAAAGAAAAAGCTGTCCGTTAGGATACTGAATTTACGTGCGTATCAAATAAGCGTAATAAATTGTTAAAAAGGTTGTGTGTGACAGATAACTGACATTGTTTCTTTCTTTTCCACATTTAAAGTATGGGACTTTACATGCGGAAAAGAAAGGGGACCGCAAGTGATTGAAAAACAATGGTCATTTCAAAGTAGTCCCCTATGTCGAATCAAATTAAAGATTGAAAAAATTGTCTCGGGCGGGACTTGAACCCTTAAGACCTACGTCCCCTTAAGACGCAACAGATTGAAAATTTCGTTCTCTGGGTAGTGGGCTCGGTGGCGAAATTGGATAACGCAGTTCCCCGGTTTGGAAAAGTGCGGGTTCAAGTCCCGCCCGAGACAAATTTTTTAATCTTTAATTTGATTAGTCCCCTATGCATTAATTGACCTAAAATATCTTAAAGATAGTTGAGAAATAAAACTTACATATATACATACATACATACATATGCTCACGCCTATGTCCCACTACTGGGGTAGGCAGAGACAACAGATCGCCACATGCTACGATTCTGACACACATCTTTCGCCTCCTCAACATCCATAAGTTTCTTCATACAAGCTCGACGGTTCCGGGTACATTTTATTTGGCTTTTCTTCAGTATGCATCCGATTTGGTCAGCATACGTGCGCCTAGGGCGACCCCTTTCAACCATTCCATTCACACTTGCCTTGTAAATTTCATACGTCAACCTACTTTCGCTCATTCTTTCCACATGGCCAAACCACCTCAACATACCTTTTTCAATCCTAGACACTACATCTTCTTTCAGACCACATCTTTCTCTAATCACACTATTCCGTAACCGGTCCTTCAAAGTCACACCACACATACTACGCAGGGAGCGCATTTCAACCGCATTTATTCTAGATTCATGCTTCTTCTGCCATACCCAACTCTCACTTCCATACATTAAAGTTGGTGCCAACACACCGTCGTGAACCGCCAAACGAGCCTTTTTAGACATATTTTGACTCTTCATGACGGTGTGCAAGGCTCCATTAAGTATATTTTCTGCTTTCACTATTCTCTCTATATCTCCGTCGTACTTTCCGTCTCTTGTGAACATACAACCCAAGTACACAAACTCACTGACTTGATCCAGCCTTTCCGAATAAAACTTACATTTGCTTAAATCAAAAATAACATAACATAACATAAATATTCTTTATTTGCACACCAAAAACAATAAGCGCTCTTACAGACGAGCGACACTTTGCGGTCGCCGTAAATCGCGCGACCCTCTGTTACCGCAAAAGTTTCGCTCGTCGGAAAGAGCGCTAATAGGTGACCGAACTATTTGGTTTTTTTTTTTAATTTATTTATCGTTCAATGGCCCACCATTGTAACTCCTGCAAACCAGTCTGGTTTGATGATTATTGCTGTTGATCCCAACAGCAATAATCATTATAAACTTCATCTACAAACTCATGATTTTTTAAATAAGATTATGAAACCACAAGACAGAAAAAAGTCAGACAAAATTAAGCAAAAAATTTAACAAAATCAGAAAATGAAATGAAAGTTAGTGGATCATTCGTTCCGCGGCCTAGGCCTAAAGTTTTTACTGAAACTAGTTATAACTGGTTGTGATTGATTGTCACGCCTGACCGACTAGTTCACCGGGTTAGTAGGCAGTGCTTAACTGCGGGAAAATTTATGAAAATGAGACAGGTGCTTAGGTATTAAGTGGATTGTCTAAGGTGTTTAATTTATTCTAACTAAACAATTCCTACAATAATGGAAAGGAATTTAGTTTTGATTTAGCTTTACAATCATTTTAGCTTTTATTTAAGGCCCGTTTCACTTCTTCTTAGTAAGTTCTCGTTCTTGGGTGGGACAGTCGCTTTATCAAGCACTGGTCCACAATGCATTTAAGTGTTTGTACTAACGTAGTTATTTAAGTGTTGCGTCGTTACTAACAAACATAAATTGTATTAATTGTATTATTGTAATTTATTATTATGGATTGTGTAATTTTTATTGTAATTGAAATTGCTATTTTAATCTATTAACGTAAAATGTAATATGGATCAAGTAATCCGAAATAAAAATTATTTTATTTATTTTATTTATTAGCATATTTGACAGATCATTTGACATCTAAACTATTATAAAACTGTAGCAGGAAGTTTGTCTGTACATTGAAGATATTAACAAAAAAAATGTTACGATATGGTTTTTAGGTATCCCTGATTCCATATCACTAATTTTTGGATTTTTTGTCCGTCTGTTTGTTTGTGTATTTGTTTGTTTGAACGAGCATCACGCAAAAACTACTGAACCGATTTTGATGAAACTTTTTTTGTTTTATAGCTTATTATCTGACTTAAAATCTGGTATATAATTTGTGCGGACAAAGTCGCGGGTTAACGCTCGTAAATAATATTTCTATTTTGTATGAAGGATATGTCAAAGATCTGTTAGATAAGCTAACAAGAACTTAATCAACAGGTGAAACAAGTCCTTACTGTAACCTTTTATTATAAAGTATGAAAATCATCGTTCTAATCAGTTCCTATTGTTTGAAAATTTCAATAAATTAAGCCTCTTAAAAACTGTATTCTTGAATGAATTATTCCGAATTGGGAATCTGAAAAAAATGTTTTGTTAAATACTATATTCAAACTTTAGTGACTGTTTTGTAGGACATATTATAAAAATGTATGCTTTTTGCTTTTTATTAAATAAACGATTGATTATATGCTACAAAATAGTTTGGTTTATCAAAAAAAAAATCTGTGTAAATCCCAAATTACATAAATGCGACATTTAGTTTATTTTTATGAGTTCATGTTCTTAAAGGATATCCAGCCAGTGCTGCCGTCGAAGGAGATTTTTTTTATTTTTTAATAAAAGTTTTCATCGGATTTGGTCCAAATTATGAAAGTGCCAGCCAAAAAAAAATGCGGTATTCTGTTAGGACTTGTCCGTCTTACTATTTATTATTATGGCACCAAAGCTGTAGGTCCATTGTCCTTGGTTTTATTAAGGTTTGAAAAAATCTTATTTTCATACATTATTGATGAAAAAACATACAGCTACAGCTTTCGTGCCATAATAATAAATGCTTACTTATTAAAGTTCTAACAGAATAAAGCATTTGTTTTTGTTGGCCGGCACGTAAACAATTGGGTCAAAATTGTATGAAACGCCGATGATGTACTTTATCGAGATATTTGCGGATTACTGATTTATGTTTTATTTTATTTTATTTTATTTTATTTTATTTTATTTTATTTTATTTTATTTTATTTTATTTTATTTTATTTTATTTTATTTTATTTTATTTTATTTTATTTTATTTTATTTTATTTTATTTTATTTTATTTTATTTTATTTTATTTTATTTTATTCATTTTAGGAAAACTTACGGACTAATTACAGGATAGTAGGGTATCAACATTTTTATAAAACAACATTGCCAACTAAAAGTTTCCACAGATAAATATCATTCGTTTTACACACGTTTGTGTGTAAAAAAAAATACAAATTTGAATCAATAAAGTAATAAAAAGTTAAATTACTAAAAGCTCCAAGTTTGCTGGTACTTCAAACCATCCACAAAAGAAAAGGAATTATGCAATGTGTTAATGAATTAACGCAAAACTAGAAAGTAGTTTGTTTAGGATCGAGAGCAGAATCGAATCATCATGGTTTCAGCATGGGTAATTTTTCAAAATATTAAATAATTTATGTGTAAAATTTTTAATTTTAAGAACCCGATCTCTATTATATGCGACATTTAAAGTTAAATACTTAATTATTAAGAAATTTAATAAATAAAATAAGACGATTGAGAGCAACACTGGAGGCGCAATATCCTCTTAAAGTACCCTAGAAAGTAAAAGTTATTTATGATCTCGCCACGCTTGACCAGTCCAGTTCAGCGAATAACTAGGCGGTGCAAAACAGCGGGAAAATTAGTGAAATTTATCCAGTTTGCGATTAGAGACCTATGAAGCGTAATGGAGTCATCACAATTATAATTGGAAATTTATTTTTGATTGCTTTACGGACTTAGAGCAAGTGTCTATAAAGAAACGATTAAGTTCGTAATTAAATAACTTGATACGAGCTACATTTAAGGTGGTTGCAGAGGGGTCAATTTTATACAAAACTTTGACGCACAATACGCGTAGACGGTACTAATATAAGTAACTTTGTATACATGGAAAAATAGTTTAGTAAATCTAGATGCCGCGTCACAAATAACATTAGCAATTCATAAAATAATTACGAAGATATAAATCTTTAAAATTTTCATACAAAATTTTAAAAGCTTTATATCTTTGTAATTATATTATAAATTGCAAATGTTATTTGTGACGCGGCAACTAGATTTTATAAACTATTTTTCCGTATATAAAATAATACTTTTATTAATTCCGTCTACGCGTATTGTGCGTCAAACTTTCGTATGGACTGAAACCACCTTAACGTACAAACATTAAACACTTATTTAATTTTAAGTATCTTATAGTTAATTTTAGTATCTTTATCACAACATTGTACAAAATAATACAAGAAAAAAGTACTTTTGATGAAAAGGAACGTAAAGATTCAGGCAATATGCGTGTCTGATTGGAGTTCTGGCAATTTGTGTGTGTATTAGCAAAATGGAGTCCTAGGAATTTGGGTTTGTGATAATTAGCAAAATGGAGTACTGGCAATTTCAGGTAATTACCACAATGTAGTTCTAGGCAATATACAATAATTAGCAGAAATGAAGTCCTAGTAATTTGCGTGTAAATTAGAAAAATGAAATTCTCGCAATTTTTGTGCCTGGCTGGTCATTAGCAAAAATAGAGTTTTGACAATTTGAGTTTGTGGTAATTAGTAAAATGGAATCCTCGCATTTTGCGTATCTGGTAATTAGCAAAATGGAGTCCTGGCATTATGCGTGTCTAGTAATTAGTAACAATGGAGTTACAACAATTTGCGTGTCTGATAAATTAGCAAAATGAAGTCCTAGCAAATTGCGTGTTTGGTGCTACGAATCTAAATAAATTAGCTACTACTGCCTGACACTGTTACATTAAACCCGTCCTCCTTATACAATGTTTAGGTTGAGTTACGATTAATAAAATAAAATAGGCAACTGTTTCTGCAAAAAGCCGCGGGTCAATAATTGCGTATCTGTACGCAATTTTTGGAATATCTCTATACTTAAGGTCACATAAAATTTTCCTGAATGAAGGGGTACTATATTCCCCGAGGAGTAAAGTGGGCACGATGTCTTCAATGAAGACTTCCTGACTGGCTCATTCGGTATCCATTAATTGATCTAATCTCTTTATTTTTTAAGTGTCGAATAAAGCACGCAATGGATGCCGAATTAGCTAGCCAAGAAGTCTTCATTCAAAATAACGTGTACACTTTACTCCTCAGCGAATACAGTCGAGATCGTATGCTTAACATAATAATTATAGCGATGAAATGAATGACATTAGTGTAATGACTAATGACAATGATAACAGATTGCACAAAGTGCATGGAATATTAAAATATTTACATTTGAGTGTGAATATCACGTTTAATAACAGATATGCGTGTGACGTATCAACGCGTGATCATAGCTTGAGAAGAATATGTTAGTAACATTGACCTTCTCTGTCCCAGGCACAGATATTATTAAATGTACGAGCGTTAACCCGCGACTTTGTCCGCCGACATTGAAGATATTAACAAAAAAAAAGTTACGATATGGTTTTTAGGTGTCCCTGATTCCATTTCAACAATTTTTGGATTTTTTGTCTGTCTGTTTGTTTGTGTGTTTGTTTGTTTGTTTGTTTGAACGAGTATCACGCAAAAACTACTGAAACGATTTTGATGAAACTTTTTTTGTTTGATAGCTTATGATCTGACTTAAAATCTGGTATATAATTTGTGCGGACGAAGTCGCGGGTTAACGCTCGTATAGTATAAAATCGCTATTAAATTTAATTACAGCAAAAATTTTAAGTGTATTAAGGTACAGTAGTACCAGGTTTATAAGTCTCACCGAGTTACCTGCGCAGTCGACAAATTTTAAAAGCGCGCGAAATTATATTAACCAATCAGGATGTGACACCTTGCTGCTATTGGCTTATCGCTTTCGCGCCCTTTTCGCTGTTCGTTAGAGAATACCAGATTTTGCACTGCTCTGCGCAAACGAAGATGACGAGCGGAATTATTTTCCTGGTCGTACTGTAATGTAACTACTTTCCTTAGAGAAAAACGTTTTTTTTATCTCCTATAGAAAATCGATCGGTAGATGGAACCATATTAGTGAGGGAAAGTTGTTTAGTTTCATGTACTGAACACACCCTTAAAATTATGTTTGTAATTAAACAAATAGGGATGTATTCGTATTCTCTTTCATTCGAATCGATAATTATCTTTATACATTACGAGCTTTAACCCGCGACTTTGTCTGCACAAATTATATACCAGATTTTAAGTCAGATCATTAGCTATCAAACAAAATAAGTTTCATCAAAATCAGTTCAGTAGTTTTTGCGTGATGCTCGTTCAAACAAACAAACAAACAGACAGACAAAAAATAAAAAAATTGCTGATATGGAATCAGGGACACCTAAAAACCACATCTTCACTTCTTTTTTGTTAATATCTTCAATGTACAGACAAACTTCTGTTACAGTTTTATAATAGTACGAGCGTTAACCCGCGACTTCGTCCGAACAAATTGTATACCAGATTTTAAGTCAGATCATAAGCTATCAAACAAAAAAAGTTTCATCAAAATCGATTCAGTCGTTTTTGCGTGATGCTCGTTCAACCCAAAAAAACAAACAGACAGACAAAAAATCAAAAAATTGCTGATATGGAATCAGGGACACTTAAAAACCATATCGTCACTTTTTTTTTGTTAATATCTTCAATGTACAGACAAACGTCTGTTACAGTTTTATAATAGTATAGATAATTAGTATGCTTTATTCCACCAATTTTTTTGTTTGCATAAGTTTACGACTACATTCCCCTAAGAGGTAATCATTTCAATCATCATAATATCATTTTACCACAATTTGAACACAGCGTAAGACAAATCATGTATCAATCATTTCTTATAACTGCGCATGATAATAGCGTGAAACGTAAACTAAAGCGTGCGACCTATCTCTATAATATATTTGATTCTATCCTAATAGCCCAGTCATTTTACGGAGTTTTGTTAGGAGGGGTGAGGTGTAATTATGAATTGGACTTTTAAACTGTAACCGGAACCATTTAGTGACAAAAAGAATATCTGAAAACATATTAAAGTAATAACATAACATAGTTATGTATTTTTTAAAGCCTTGTAAGTAGAAAAAAATATTAAAACTATGTTTGAAGTATGTATAATGGTAAAGACTTAAAAGCTGGCAAAAAAATACCATTCGTTTTTTTAGAACGAGATAAATTATAAATTTAAAATTTGGGGCTGTTGCTGACGTGATATTTTTTTAATTTTGGTACATTTCTAAGCTCAAATTGGCACTTAAATACTATACCGAAATAAAATTATCAATTATTAATTAGTCGCGGCTCAAACGGTAAAATTACTGGGCTATAACGCGCGTTGTAGACATGCTTGTGATATAACGGATGGTATGGGTCAATAGCGATTAATACAGGTGAAGTTGATGTAGATTGCTAGTAGATATCCACAGACATTAAATGTCTTATTTGCAAGAAACACGGTACAGAATGATCATAGTGAAATGACAAGAAGTTAGTATCGCCACGCCACTAGAAAACGGTTGGCTTTAAATAATTAGAGCGCCATAAAAAATATAATATTATGGGTTTGTACCTTGCTTGTACCAGATCCTTCACACGGAATATGAGACCTATCAATATTTGCGTGTGTCACAACTGCGCAACACAATGAGACGCATCACAATAGCGTGAGACGTGATACGCATCACTACCCATGCGACGTATCTCTGTGCGTGCGAATAGTTTGATGTAGCGAAAGGTGAGCATAGGCCGGTGTTCCACTGGTGACGTATTTTAAAACTTTTATAACAATCGTAGACATCTACAAAAAATACTTTCTTACTACTACACAAATTGCGTAGGACCTAGAGTAATGACGTGCGTCATAATAGCGTGACACGCATCACAATAGCGTGACACGCATCACAGTAGCGTGACAAGCATCATTATGCGTGCTACGTACCTCTGTGCGTGTGATGCAGCGGATGGTGAGCGTCGGCCGGCGCTCCACTGGTGACGTTGTTGTATATACGCTTGTAGTGATTGTATACAGCCACTGATAACACTTTCTTCGCGTACTCTTGTCCGACGACATGCTTGTTTAAGTATTCGAAGATTTTCTTGGGGGGCGGTGGTGGTTTTCTGAAACAAGGTTTATTTAATGTTATTAAAATTGTAAATGCTACGTGGCGCCGGCTTGGTGGTGAATAAGGATGAAGGTTTCTTATTTTGTGTATTTGTCCACGAAAATGAAATGGTATTAAAAATAAAATAGTAAAAGTGAAAGGGGATTGTAGCAAGGGTTTTGTCAATCGGAAGTACGGGTCCAGGGTGTTACTCACGCCCTGGACGAAGCAGAAAATCGTCTCAAAAATGAAATCTGAACAATACGTTTTTCTTATTTTATGACCTACTAGAACTTACCAGCGATTTCGTCCGCACAAATTATAAGACAGATTTTAAGTCAAATCATAAGCTATCAAACAAAATATGAAAATAGGTTCATCAGTTTATGCGTGATGTTCCAATAAACAAAAAAACGGAAAAAAAAAGGTTGATTTGGAGTCAGGGACACCTAAAAACCAAATCATAATCTTTTTCTTGTAAATATCTTCAATGTACATTTTACGGACTTCAATCAATCAATCAATCAATCAAATATACTTTATTTTACACCAAAACATAAACAGTAAAATACAGAAATAAAAACTCAGACTTATGTGCAGAGACAGACACACTTCTGTTACAGTACGACCAGGAAAATAATTCCGCTCGGCAATCTTCGTTTGCGCAGAGCAGCCTAGCTAGCATGCCACCCCCGAGAAAACGACAAAAATCGAGATGTGCCTCCATCTTTATTATTTTACGTAGGCCAGAAAGAGCGCGCATGACGTTTTTCTCGTTTAAACGCTTTGTCGTGGGTGGCATGCTAGCTAGGCAGGCCCGAGTCCCCGACAAAACCTGAAGTCATTTAGTAATCGAAGGGTGCAAAGTCGGATAGCAGCGAAAGGGGCGCGAAAACAAATAAGCCAATAGCATAAACAAATTGAAGGTCCTGACGCATCCTGATTGGTGCAAATAATTTCGCGCGGTATTAAAATTTATCAACTGCGCAGGTACATCGGTAAGACTTACAAACCTGGTACTACTGTACAGTTTAATAAGTTTAGATTTTTCCAAAAAAAACTGGTGGTTAAAAATATGAAATGTTTTCCATTGAACCCGCGAAACATCTTTTTTTGTTGTTGAAATAAATTGTAAACAAAAATTAATAGGTAAGAGATTTGCAAATTAATTAAACTAATTACAAATCCACTGACCTCGTTTCGAAAGTACAAGTACCTCCATGATAATAAATTGTTTATAAAACCAGCTGTTTAAATTTGAACTCTACAGTTACTACGCAGAGTTTATTATTCCGGCCGATGACCGTTCTGTGATAATTATTTAGTAAAGAATAGACAAAATTGATAGAATTTATGCGATTTGATTATGGATAAACAAATTGGGTGAATGACCCGGTTGTTGTGATTATTAAGACCGAACTGCCAAAGTGTTCTTGGATTTGAACCCTTGTTTGGTCATGGATTTTATACAAGGTGTTAACGACTAAACAAGAAACCTGGAAACGGAATTCTCTATACATAGTGTAAACTTGAAACCGGTTTGAGCCGGGACTAATTAATAATTTTTTTTTCGGTTTAATATTGAAGAGCCAATTTGAGACTAGAAATGTAGAAAAATTTAAATAAAATCACGTCACGTTCCAATTTTAAAATTTAGCTATTATCTAGTTCTAAAAAAACCTGATGGAAAATTTTTTTTTGCACGTATTTAAGGCTTTACCATTGTACATACTTCAAACATAAATATTTCTCTCTACTTAGAAGGTTTTGAAAAATACATTCGTATTTTCTAATAAATACCTCATTTTTTCTCACTGCTCAGAAATAATTTATATTGCTAAACCCAAATCAAATAAGTCCATTGGTATTAATATTATTGATTTAAAAGCCTTCTGGGAGACATAATTTTGATTTCAATGTTGCGTAGCGATTTTTTTTAAATATATTTTAAGATAGTCTTTTTGTCACTAAATGGTATTGGTTATAGTTTAAAAGTCCAATTAATAATTACTTCTCACCTCTCCTAACAAAACTCCGTAAAATGACTGGGCTATTCGTAAAAACTACGATTTTGAACCAGTCTGGGACTGGGATCGTACCACCATCCCTGCACGGAAGGCGAGTCCAGCCACGAGACTATTATATAGACGTTGGTTCATTGTGAATATTGTTCTCAGCGATATCCCAGTATCCCACCACTGCGTCTCGTCGTCACTAAGCTGAGGTTCGTACCCTCTGGCTGCCCTCAATCCGGTTGTGTAACTTTCCCTTGGTTCAACCCACTCTAGTGGACACTTTGCAGTGCGACCAGAGTCTTACCAATAATCCTAACTCATAATTATTAGCTCATTCACCCACCCTCATGATGGGGTTTTTAAAAAAATTATTTTATTTAACATTTAATTAATATTTAATTTGCTAAATGTGATCCTTTACAAATACATGCTTCAAAAGATTGTAGGCAAAGGTCCTAGTATGAAAGGGATCGTGATTATGTATGTTCTGTTCTGTTAGGCGTGATAGGGATATCACGCCTAACAAAACTCCGTAAAATATTATATACATAACTTTAGTACTTTATGGGGTGCTTCAGAACATCAAACTGAACAACTTTTACTATAGGACCAACATTGATATCGCAAAAAAAAAAAAATCTGCTATATCAGGAATTTTGATCGAGAAGTTATTAACATTTTCTATGGAACAGATATTTTTTCACTATTTCGATGTCGACTCCGTATTGAAAGTTGTTCAGTTTGATAGTCTGAAGCACCCTGTTCAATATGTAATGCTTAATTTTACACCTCGTATCTCAGTGGGCAGATCACCAGCACGCTGGTCTGATGACATTGTGAGAGTGACGGGTTCGCATTGGATCAGATAGCACTGGACCGGACCGTGCCCAGCAGTGGGATGATTTAATTGATTGATTGATTGATCATATTACCACCACCAGTAGTCATCCGATACCAGGCCACGAATGGTGGCATTGTAGGTCTAAGCAGGATATCCCCCCCCCCCACACACACATACACACACACACACACACACACACACACACACACACACACACACACACACACACACACACACTAATAATAATAATAGTAATAGTTTTTGTTTTGTTTATACTTTTTCTTTTTAACAGGAACAACACTTTTGCCGAGTTATTTTCATGTTATTTCCTATCACTATGTAAAGTTCCAACTAAATGTGAAGAGCGCTGACTCACATAGCCCAGGCTATCCTTGTTTGGGAGTCAGAGGTTCCTTTTTGATAAATCAAAGCCCCATTTACTAAAGTTCATACCTATTATACTAACAACTTAAGGTTATAGTAAACAATTGTAAATTAGGCTAAGTGGATGCAAATAAACCTTTATTTTTTTTATTTATATTAAAATGACGACAGGACAGCGTTCCGTAAACGCGCTATTATGAAGTTACAGATGCGCGCTATTATGGCATCGATCAGAGGAAGTTACATAATCAAGTGTAATGCGCGATTTTATCGCTACTGTATCTAATGCATTGCGACAGTATCCATGCCGCATCACGACTGTTAGATTAGTCATACGAAAAACCACGTGCAGTATTGCAAGGCTCCCGTTTAGCATATTGGAGGTTTCAGGACATAATGACTGAAAACTGCATTTATACATAGATTGACTAAAAATGTATATTTCAGACGCAAATATCCATAATATAATATAAGGTTTAAAAAAACTAGCTGAAACTATTTTAAGGGGATTTTAAACAACTGTCTGTATGGGACCAAAATCGAAATCGCGAAAAAAAAAATCAGCTGTCCCATACAAAACTGCAAACATAACTCGACTTAAATGTAGGAGACAGCGGTTTTTTTTTCGCGATTTCGATATTGGTCCCATAGAGACAGTTGTTCAGTTTGATGGTCTGATCATCCCTTTAAACTAAGTACTACACTTTTAATATTTCATTTTTTTCTAAACTATAGAAATTAGAGATTTAAAATAAAAAACGTTTTATAGCAAATGTTATCAGCTTTCATTGTAACTATTCTTTTAAAATTAAACTCTTTTTCGAGTCCTTTTTATTTCGAAAGTATATATTATGTACTTGAAAAGTTATTGCAATTTTAAAAGTGTGATACATAGTTTTGCAGGCCAGTGTAGTTTCAGCTAGTTTTGATAGACCTTATATACCCGGTAGTATAAAACTGACCTTTAGTTTGATTGATCATTTCGAGAACAACAATATATTTATAAATGCAATGCATTCAGTAATGGTTTAATTGTGTTCCACTTAAAACTGATTGCACAATTTGGTTAAGCAAGAGCTTGCAAATTTTATTTGTATAAGCATTTTGCCTTCAGTTTAAATTAATGGATCGCGTTTATGATTTGAATAAAATATGCCAACCCCGAGATAACGAGAAAAATTAAGATATGCCTTTGTTATTTCACGTTTACCAAAACTTCCATGAATCAGGAACACATATTTATATTCATACCTCTCGCGGGATTCGAACCCGCGACCCTCTGATCAGTAGGCACGTTCGCTACTTGAGCTATCGGAGCGTCTGGGAAACCAGAAAGCTTCTAATACCAGGAAATCTGTCCACCACTCTCCACCAAAGTCAAACTTACATGCCATCGAGTCTACAGAAGAATAATAAATAAATATCTTGTACATTTTCTCACAAATTACAGACACAGAAAAGAAACACTCACCTATAAAACCCATTCTTATTTTCAGCGTTGTCCTTAATGCTCTTCTTGGTGTCAACTTCACTCAGAACCACGAAGAAGTGGTGGCACTTGTCGCATTTGACGAAGCGAGTGGAACTGACGAAGGTTTCCACGTGGGTGCACGGGTCTCCGCATTTTGGGCATGTTAGGACGCCGTTGCCTGACCCTTTCTTGCCACCTGTTGTTGATCCTGTAGGGAAAATTATGTAGGATGGAATAAATGTTAATTTTTGCGAGATGCATAGAAATAGAATACGTTTTTTTTTACGTATAAGGTCCTTCTTAATATGCTGACCCTTTTTTAAGGGGATGATCAGACCGTCAAACTGTACAACTTTCTCTATGGCACCAACATCGAAACGGAAAAAATCAACTGTTCCATACACAAATGCAAATCTACTTGAGCCAAATGTATGGGACAGCTGATTTGTTTTTCGAGATTTCAATGTTGGTCCCATAGAAAAAGTTGTTCAGTTTGATGGTCTGATCATCCCCTTAAAAAGGGTCAGCATATTAAGAAGGTCCCTGTATATCTCCCCCGTGGTGTCCCCCGTGGTAATCGAACCCACGACCTCCGTGTCGAGAGCCCAATGCTCTTAACCATTAGACCACGGAGGCAGTTAATGCTGACACGAAAAGAAGACTTGGTAGTTGGTAGTGTTGGTCCTTACCTCCGGCGGCAGTGTCCTTAGGCGGGTGGGTGTGAGGGGTGTGCGGGGGTTGCTCGGTGCTCTTGCACAGCACGCTGCTGGTGCTGAGCGCGCGCGGCCGGCACGACACGCACGCGCGCCGCACCGAGCGGCACGACGGCACGCCTCCTGAGCAAACCATTTTAATTTAATTAATTAATTAATTGTTTCATTTAACAATGTAGTTTTTCTTACAAACTACCTACCTAATGAAATAGGTTAACTTGAAGGTGGTTGCAGAGGGGTCAATTTTTTACAAAACTTTGACGCACAATACGCGTAGACGGTATTAATATAAGTAACTTGGTAAATATGAAAAATAGTTTAGAAAATCTAGATGCCGCGTAACAAATAACATTTGCAATTTATATAATAATTACGAAGATATAAAGCTTTGAAATTTTTCATATTATATTTTAAAAGGTTTATATCTTCGTAATTATATTATAAATTGCAAATGTTATTTGTGACGCGGCAACTAGGTTTTCTAAACTATTTTTCCATATATAAAATATTACTTTTATTAATTCCGTCTACGCGTATTGAGCGTCAATCTTTTGTATGGACTGAAACCACCTTAGGCTCAGCAGCGTAGGCCCTTAGGCTCAGCTGTGCTAGCACGGGGCTGAACAAATGCTGCGCCTGTCCCTTCTTCGAGGGGAGATGAGGAAATGAAAGCAGATGAATTATAGAGATGCTCTAACCGCCTAAAGCAAACATATTATACTTAACTACACAATTATAAAAACAAAAAAAATACAGGGTAACTAAGATTCATGTCATGAAATTTTATTTATAGAAGATGTTCTTAGATTTTTTATTGTACATAAAACAACATAACTGTTTTACGATATTCCCACATATTACTCTTTCCTTGCACCAACAATGCATTTCTTGCTTAATGCCTCTTAGCACAAGAGCACCTACTGTGTACTTAGGATATTAGGTCTGCAACAACGTGGCGAGGTGTAAAAACTCGCCTAGCGGTTTGTATCGCATTCGGGCGGTGTTTTTGAGACGAGCAGCGAATGTGTTAAGGGTATATGATCATGACACAGGCCCATGCCAGGCCCACCAGCAATCCAACCTTCGACCAAAAGCCTACACTTTGTTAATCGTATGGTAAAATTAAATTTATTAGATAAATGACCTATTCATTCACGATTCGATATGATGTTCGTCGTGCTTGGCCTTCCGAAGTCACACGTGTCCTGCGAGCAGTCGGATGAAATTTACCATGTAGCGATGGGACTAATTCCATATATTTTTTTGACTCTAGCAGAAATTATAATTTTTTTAAAAGCTACATACCAAAATTGCATCATCACAATTATGCAATCACTATTACCGTGTAGCTGTAGATAATAGAGACGTTACCTCTCCATACAAATCACCGACCATACACGGAAAAGTTAACCGTCTATTCAAACCAATAGGATTGTTCGTAGAAACGAATCTTGTTTATAATTAACAATTTTTTTTGTAAACAAGATTGTATTGTAGGATCACAAAGAAAAATTTGAGACAATTGCATCGTTTTTGCGACTTTTCTTTTACTTTCTGCGATTCGGTGAAAGGCGAACAGACTAGACGTTTTTTATTATTTCTTAGAACAGGGCAGTTAAAATGCGTTTATGGAAAGGCCTTCATAGCGGTTTAAAATGCTTTGACAAAAAGCTGGCCACAAAATTGGCTATAATTATTGATTTCAAGAATGCGTCTTATAGCCCAGTCATTTTACGGAGTTTTGTTATGCGGGGTAGGGAGTAATTATTAATTGGAATTTTAAACTGTAACCGGCATCATTTAGTGTCACTAAATAAAGACTATCTTAAAACATATTAAAAAAATTCGCTACGCAACGTTGAAATCAAAATTGTGTGTGAAGGCTTTTAAATTAATAATATTAATAGCAATGCACTCATTCTCATTATCATTCAAAATAGGCATTGAAATTTAAAAAATGAGGTATTTACTATAAAATGCGAATGTAATTTTCAAAACCTAAGTAGACAAAAATAATCCCACCATGTTTGTAGTATCTATAATTGTAAAGCCTTAAATATGTGCAAAAAAAATTTACCATCAGATTTTTTAGAACGAGATAATAGCTAAATTTTAAAATTGGAACGGTTGCTGACGGGATTTTTTTTTAATTTTGGTAAATTTCTAGGCCAAAATTGGGTCTTCAAAATTATACCGAAAAAAAATGTTAATTATTAATTAGTCCCGGCTCAAACCTTAAAATGACTGGGCTATTAGTGGATTTCTATAAAATTGCCGTTTACCGACGCAGTACGCAAGGACAAAAGAATACGCTAGGTATGTACTAATGTAGGTAAACACTAATTCATAATATAAATAATTCGAATAAACAATAACTATGACATTTTATTCTCAAAAACGATGACATCGATAAACTCAAAAACGTTTAAAAGTTCTATATTTAGCTTTGCGTGTCAAGGTTGGAGAAATATTGAGTAATGGACGAAGTAGGTTGCACTTTTAGGCTGGTTTCAGAGTCGCGTGTAGGTACGGACGCGTGAAAAAGGTAATTGTAGCAAAGTTTCTTATTTTCTCCCTTCTCCTCGTAAGTTTAGTATACTGTGTATCAAGTAGGTACTGTTTATTAAGTTCAGGCTTCAAATCCACTTGAGTTTTGTTGTTATGGGACAATTAGTTAGCATGCGGTAATTGTCCAATAACAATGTTTCTTTATAGGTTCTTCAGAATAATAGCTGCGTGGAATTGTGTGAAACATGGTACGAAGTCTAAAAACCACGAACTTTTCGGAACGATACTTTATGCGCCCGCGGCAGTAGCGACACTGAAACCAGCCTTACCTTGTTATAGATGCCGTTTAAGGGATATTATGTTGCATGATAATACCAAGGATTTTATTGAGACAATCTGATCTTTTGTAGAGGTTATTTTGTACTGTTATGACACATTCGATGACGTAGCAGTCTGTTTAGGTAAATATTTCGAAGAACCCAAAAAGAAACTTTAAAAATATTATTTGTTTGAGGTACAGATCGTGATCAACAATGGGATCCCGATGATTGAAGTCGGGGCCGGGGCAGACCAAGAAAAAGATGGCGCTACGATCTACAGGGTGAAATTGATATCATTAGCATCCTTTTAAACTAAGAGTCGACACATCAAGCTTAACAACTTTTACTATTGGAGCAAACCGACCGGAGTAACAATAAAATCAGCTGTTGCATACATTTGAGTCCAGTAGGCATTGCAGTTTAGTATGGAACAGCTGATTTTTTGTTGCTCCAATCGGTTTGCTCCCATAGTAAAAGTTGTTCAGTTTGATGGGTAGACTCTTAGTTTAAAAGGATGCTAATGCTATCAATTTCACCCTGTATATGCTCACCAAGCACAATGACAAATAATGGGGGTGGTAAAGAAGGAAGAAAAATACTTTGTTTTGAGTTTCTGGCCGCTTCTTCTCAACAACGGGACACCTTCCGAAGCGGTGGTAGATTGAAACAAATTACGTCAAAAATCTTCAATAAAAATTTGGATTTACCTTTGCTCAGAAAGACGAAACAGGATAAAAAAATTATTCTTCAAGCATTCTTCATGTTGGGCAGGCTCCGAGCCAGCACTAACGGTCTCCTGAATGTGTTCAAAGACCGGTGGGACTCCCCGCTGTTGCATCACTGGGTGAAGCTCCACACCGGGATTTTAAAAGAAAATGTTTTTTTTTGTTTTTTTTGTTTTTTTTTTGTTTTTTGTTACTAACACTAGCTTTAAGATAAATGTATACTAACACTATATGGACATCTTGTCTGAAATAAATTATTTGAATTTGAATTACGCGAAAAATACTGAAATTTAATCTGACTTGATTTTCACTATTCTAAAGGCTATAAATGCTCTATTTAAAAACCTTTGTTCCATTGTTTGTTGTTGGTTTTGTTTGGTACTGCGACGAAGAAGCGCAAAAAATTAATAACCTAGATATATGTTTGATCTACTGTGGGGTAAATGATAACATGCAAACATACATACTCACGATCCCTTATTGGGAACTTTGCCTACAATCATTTGAAGCGTGTATTTGTAGAAAGGATCACATTTAGCAAATTAAATAAGGAGGTTGAATAAGAAAATATTTTCTTAAATCCCATCATGAGGGTGAATGAGCTAATAATTATGAGTTAGGATTATTGGTAACACTCTGGTCGCACTGCAAAGCGTCCACTAGAGTGGGTTGAACCAAGGGAAAGTTACACAACCGGATTGAGGGCAGCCAGAGGGTACGAACCTCAGCTTAGTGACGACGAGACGCAGTGTTGGGATACTGGGATATCGCTGAGAACAATATTGTCAATGAACCAACGTCTATGGTAGTCTCGTGGCTAGACTCGCGTTCCGTGCTGGGATGGTGGTACGATCCCAGTCCCAGACTGGTTCAAAATCGTAGTTTTTACGAACGTATGTAAAACACGGCGACAGATCAACCTACCCCTAGTTGAACTCCATGTTCATGGTCGTTGTTATACGACATATCAACCTACGTATGTTATAGCTCAACTGGCTTTTCGGTGGAAAACCTAGAGGAAAACTACAGCTTTCTATTTCGAGACTCCTCAAATCACGCTCGATGCCGACGAAGGAGGCAATAAGGCGGTTAATGCATGGCTCGTACGTTGTTTTCCTCATTGTACCTAGTAATGGTAATGAGATAAAATGACTACGACTGGTACCCGCGACTGGTACTGGTACTGGTACGCGTACGCCCCGCACGATTGACCTCTCGCGAAGATTATCCCAACTGAGTGGATACATCAGGGTTCAACTTAGAATTTTTAAGAGTATGATCAGACCATCAGACTGAACAACTTTCTCTATGGAAAAAAAAACTGCAGATTTTTATTCAGCAGCTGGGCATTTGTGTCTAGTACGATTGCAGTATTGCATGGAACAGCTGATTTATTATCTGCAATTTCGATGTTGTTCCCATAGAGAAAGTTGTTCAGTTTGACGGTCTGATCATCCCACCTAAAACCGTCAGCATATTATGAAGGACCCTAATTGACCCTATACAGGATGTATTAAGGAAAAGTATAATTAACCATTAAACCGCATTCTCTGCCCATCAAATTGAGCAACTTTTACTATGAGAGCAAATCAGAACAAAAAAAATCTGCCGTTCCATACGTTTGAGTGTTTGAGTCGAGCAGGCAATTTGCTCCCATAGTAAAAGTTGTTCAGTTTGATGGGTAGAGTATGTGGTTTAAAGGTTAATTACACTTATCCTTACACTCTGTTATTAATCGTAAACATAAAAATATACATAGGTACATACATTGACCCACGACCGTAATCCCTTTAGGGGTGGTTAGAAGATTTGCTCCACTTACCAACAACATTTTTAAGCGTGCCGTTAATAGCAATGGACACTTTTAGCATATTAAAAGTTGAAAAGATAAAAAGTTTATGTAAATAACAATCTCGTCGACCGGGTCATCCAATTACCAAGAAAGTCCAACATAATAATACGTAATAGTTATGCATTAACATTCGCTCAATCAGTCGCAGACGCAGGCGCCGCGCCGCGCCGTGCTTAGATCTCTTAGATTCTAAAATGTTATGAAAGAGAAAGTCTCAAGTTGTAACAGCCTGCCTTTTAATGCATTATTCATTTTTTATCAGATTGTTACGGTTCTGCGCAAAGAGTAATATAAGTATATTAGAAAAGAGAACCCACTCGTGGCAACATTATGCATCCACCTTATGTCAAATTGAAGGCTAGCTAGCGCCATCTATGTTTCACCGACAATAATTCAACCTATACTATACATACATACTTATATCTACTCATACCGATGGATATTATTGTTTTGAATGCTAGTTTTCGTTCAATCCCACAACGATCGAGTGAAATTCCAGTATCCTTACTATTCCTGTAATCTAAACATTGGTAAGAGAACAACAGAAACTCCAGAACATCACTAAATCGGCACGAAATTGAACGAAAACTACAAACAACCCGCATATTACGCAAGATAGGTAGCCATTTTGTGAATTTGTCAATTTGACATTGATATAGACAATAAAATCTTTTTTTTCATAGTTCTGCGAAATATTTAATAGATGGCAGCACATTCTATGCAAACTGAATCGGAAAAAGCCACCAAAAGGCGACTGTCCTCCGCCTGGTTCTGCGTTCTATTTTTAAGGTACCTTACACGGTTCGGAAAATATACAGGATTGGAGGAAAGAGATGGAAAGCGACTACATTTTAAAGAGAAGATTTTCCGCCATGATAAGTTTGGCTCGGGACATAGCATCGTGACCAATTTTTTTTGTTATGTAGTAAGTGCATAGGAAGATCATTTAAGTAAAGTTATTTGAAGTTTCTTCTATTGTTTAAAAATTGCGTCTTTATCTTGCATGAGTCTTTTCGCCTATACGGCCCAACCCAACATAAAAGGTGAAAACAAAAACAATTTTTCCAAAATCTACACTTAACTGAAAAGTATTAAAAATGTCGAAAGTCGAAGTGTAATAATAATCTAAACTATTATAAAACTGTAGCAGGAAGTTTGTCTGTACATTGAAGATATTAACAAAAAAAAGTTACGATAGGGTTTTTAGGTATCCCTGATTCCATATCACCAATTTTTGGTTTTGTAGGCAGTCAGTTTGTTTGTTTGAACGAGCATTACGCAAAAACTACTGAGCCGATTTTGATGCAACTTTTTTTTTGTTTGATAGCTTATTATCTGACTTAAAATCTGGTATATAATTTGTGCGGACAACGTCGCGGGTTAACGCTCGTAAAGTAATAATGTTAAAATATAAAATTTCGAAACTCAAGTAAAATTAGCAAGAACAAATATACACCTAAAAATATATACCTAAAAATATTCGTTGTAAAAACCGATTTTCTTTTTTTTATCTCTTTTTATGTTTCGCATGTTCATTCAATACCTACCTAATCCTACTAAGTTCAATTGTTAAACTGGGGAAGTCTCTGGTTCCTGAGTCACAGTACTACTACTTGTAGTATGTACAATATCGGGAGACAGGGACTTAACAGTAAATGCAAAATGGTTGTAACATATTACCTATGTCGTATATTACTGTTAAGGGAAATAAATAAATATTATATTATATTATATTATATTATATTATATTATATTATATTATATTATATTATATTATATTATATTATATTATATTATATTATATTATATTATATTATATTATATTATATTATATTATATTATATTAAATACATTTTTTTTTCGTTTGAACGAATTGGTTTCTAAGTTAGTATGAAATGTCCTAAAATCCATTCACATCTATTCCTTTCAGAGCATAAAACAAGATTCTCGCAGTATCTATTTTAGAAATAACTTATTGTTTTGTAAGGAACCCGAATAAAATGTATTCCGCGATCATATAATTCGTCATGTCACCGATAGATCTTGTAATCATGCAATATTATGCAACTGCATAATATTTTGATATTCGTGCAGTTACAGTCATAGAAAAAGAAAAGCTTAATACACTTTTTTTTTCTCAATTTCGATGATGTTAATAAGGTAATATAGGGCTAGAAATTATTAGTTAGGGGATTTGTTGGGTCAGGAAACAGAAATCCAATACTGATTGTTCCTTAGGTCTCATCGTCGGGAAAATTTGTGTTGGCGTATAGATGGAGCTACTAGAGCAAAGCTCGAACGCCCGGGCACTTTTGTTTAAAAGAAAACATTAACGTTGGAAGACTTAAGTACTTTTATGTCAGTAGAAGGTAAAAAGTTAAGTAGAAATTAAATGCATTAAGAGTTAAGATATGATCAAAAAGTGTAGCTACTTATCAAATAAATCAGAAAGTATGTGTGTGTGTTAGATTCAATATCAACAAATAAAAATTTGTACTTAAGAGAATTAATAAAAAAAGTCAAACAAACAGCCTAACTAATAAGCGCCAGAATTGCCAGATCCTGTAAAATTAATAATATGAAATCGCCCAAAAAGCTGCTGTAGGGACATTGTTTGCATTTCATATCTGTTTATGCTGCAGTTTTATATTGATGCCACGGAGCGACTGGATCGTTCGCCAGTCGTTCCCATACCACCGAACCGCTAGGTCAATGATGTAACTCAGAATAAGTGCACTTAATTAAATATGTATTATCAAATTTATCAAGAACTCTTTTCCATCATCCCACTGCAACACAATCCGTCACCCCCACAGTGGTGACCACCGACAAAGAACACGCAACCTTCAAGATTATTTCGGCGGCAAAGCGGATGGCAGGATATACCTAGCGGCATGCCGACTCAGCTCAACATGACTTCAGAACATCGACATGGAAGCACACGTGACTATCAAGATCTACAAGTGATTTGCGGGTCCCAGAGAGACGTCAAGATAAGAAGAAAGGAATTTTGCTCCTCATGGCGAATGACGACGTGAGTCCGGTACAGCAGCTGTCGCCGTCCGAGGTTTGCTGGTTTCCTTCCGGGACGGGCGCCTGCTCCTGCTCGACGTTTCCTCGCACGCATCAAATTTACGACGTTGACCCAGTCTAAGTACATGTGGTGCACGCCTTGGAAGGTATGAATACCAAGCTGTACGCACATCAAGGATGTTCCAGAAGACGATTTCGACTCACGCTACGTACCTACGCTATGGTCAGACGGGGAAACAGCGTTGAATCTTAAATGTGTCGTGTTTAGTGTGTTAAAGTGTTTCGTGTGTTTAAAATGTTATCTTTTTCGTTTTTTCATGTCGGTCAAAATTTTTTGAACATGATGACGTATTTAAGCTTACAAAATAGCGAATTATGTTGATCATAATATTATAAAGTATTTGTATTTGGTACCTACCTATATCGTGTCACAGTAACTTCCGTCACTAACGATAAACACTTGTATCAGGTTTCAATTTCATTGTAACAAGCAACTAATGCTGAGTTAGCAGCGATTGTATTGTACCCAACTGGAATTTAATGTGAAGTATGACTTATGATGATTGTAATATTTTTAGATTGTTTGTTTTATTTTATTTCTGTTGGTGAAAATTTTTGGGAAAAATTTTTGTTAAAGGGGGAAATAATGTAGCGACATTGTTTGCATTTTATATCTGTTTATGCTGCAGTTTTATATTGATGCCACGGAGCGACTGGATCATTCGCCAGTCGTTCCCATACCACCGAACCGCTAGGTCAATGATGTAACTCAGAATAAGTGCACTTAATTAAATATGTATTATCAAATTTATCAAGAACTCTTTTCCATCATCCCACTGCGACACAATCCGTCACCCCTACACTGCTAAACATTTGAGCCCAAACTAGATGTAGCTAATTGTTATACTATTGTTATGGAGCTGGTCATAATCAGACTCTGAAGATATGGAATGTCCGCAATCTAACTACACCTTTGAGCACAAACTTGATCTTTCTAGGGGTGATTTTGGCTACAGATCCTTTCAAAGCTCTCAATCAAAGCTGATTATCTTGAAAACAGCGGAATCGATTTCCATGAATGGTTTTTATATCGAATCTCATAAATAAATCAATGAATATTTAAACTTTTAAATTATTGAATGATAATTTTGATAATAATTATATAATTAAGAATGTTGACTGTTGTATTATAATTACGATGACCTTCCGTACCCAAGGGGTGAAAACGGGACCCTATTACTAAGCCTACGTTTTCCGTCCGTCCATCTGTCCTACCTATTGTAACACGAGGGTTGAGGAAGGAGTGCGGCAAAGGGGGGGAGGATGCCGCCAATGCCCAAAAAGGGCTAGGGACTCTCGAAAAATCGGGACAGAGCGCTTTAGTACATTGTAGTAGGAACTTGTATTGTTGTGTTTGAAAGTTGTGTTTTAAAAATATATGTAAACAAAGTGATTACGGACTTTTAATTAATCTCACACCCCCAAATGGTGTTTTACTATTACGGGCTGTAACTAATAGCTAGATAATTGAAATTTTCACAGAATGTGTCTTATTACGGCGGATTTGCTAATAAGTAATAAAAATTTGAAAAAGTTAAAAATAAAGAGGGATCCTCATACAAGAAACTAGTTTTTATCAACGTTTTTTCTTCTCGCTCTATCGTAAAAACGGTAATACATACGAGTACAAACTTGGTGTGATTATAAAGCAAACTCTACAGTATAACACAACAAATAATAAAAACCGGCCAAGTGTGAGTCGGACGCCTGCTAAAGATTCCGGAGAAAAAATAAATTTTGTAACTTAATAAATTCAATGTTGTGTGGTAGTGTGGTACGGAACCCTCGGTGCGCGAGTAACCCGACTCGCACTAGACCGGTTTTTATTTAACTGAGCTCGACAATATTTTGAACATTTGCACACCTGCATACAGGTTGAATACTTATATTGACTTTCATATTTTAACAACTGTAATCACTGTATTCTCGCAAAGGCATCAAACTTATAACACCCTCTTTTTTGCGTCAAGGGTCAAAAAATAAAAAACTGACGTATCGGAAAATTTCACAACCTTACAACCTTGTACTTGTTTTACAAAAAACATTGCTTCAGGATTATTTTATATTTTATAATCAGGTTTATATGCAACTTGCGATATTATATTTTAACCTTGTGATCCAAGGATTATTGCAACATGCGATCTCAAATTAACTACAAATTCATTAACTATTCTAAATTATTGTTAAAACTGTTTAATTCTTCCTTATTTGTATGCAAGTTCAATATCAATTATAATGTCTTAGTTTACCAGATTTATTATACAGGGTCATTCATAAAATATATGCTGACGGTTTGATGATCAGAGCTTAATCTATACTATTATAAAGCTGTAACAGAAGTGTGTCTGTACATTGAAGATATTAACAAAAAATAAGTTACGATATGGTTTTTAGGTATCTCTGATTCCATATCACCAATTTTTTTATTTTTTGTCTGTCTGTTTGTTTGTGTGTTTGTTTGTGTGTTTGTTTGTTTGTTTGTTTGAACGAGTATCACGCAAAAACTACTGAACCGATTTTGATGAAACTTTTTTGTTTGATAGCTTATGATCTGACTTAAAATCTGGTATATAATTTGTGCGGACGAAGTCGCGGGTTAACGCTCGTAATTTATATTGTAATAGTAATTAAGTCGTGTTGGCTGCCATCTTGGTTGTGATAATTTTTCTAATGTCTATTTATTTATTTAGCAAGAGTGCTTAACGTTGTACGGTAGTTGGTGACTTCAAGGATTGTTTTTCGAAAAGAACACTATCTTGAGCCACCTCTGGAGCTTCATTGTAGGCCCGGGAGGGGCAACCAAAAATCGACGAGCGACACGTGACTACCCAATAGCAGACCTACAACGCGACTACAACGCAACGCTAAGTCGTGTTATGTTGTAGAGTTTTTGGCCGCATCTTCTCTACAGCTACAACACGTTCCGACGCGGTGGTAGCTTCAAAAAAAGATTTGACGTTTAATAAGTGGGCTTCAAGTTCCTATCTAAACTATTATAAAACTGTAGTAGAAAGTTTGTATGTTCATTGAAGATATTAACAAAAAAAAAGTTACGATATGGTTTTTAGGTGTCCCTGATTCCATATCACCAATTTTTTAATTTTTTGTCTGTCTGTCTGTTTGTTTGTTTGTGTGTTTGTTTGTTTGAACGAGCATCACGCAAAAACTACTGAACCGATTTTGATGAAACTTTTTTTGTTTGATAGCTTATTATCTTACTTAAAATCTGGAATGTAATTAGTGCGGACGAAGTCGCGGGTTAACGCTCGTACTAAATAAATTTGGTAGTTTGACTTTAACACCATCAAATAAATAACTTTCTATATTATGGGCCAAACATCGATATCGCGAAAAAATTAATGAATGAAATATACTTTATTTACACCAAACATAAAATACATTGTACAGGAAACAGAAACTGGTTATGGTACAAAAAAGGCGGTCTTATCGCTAAAAAGTGATTTCTTCCATCCAACCTTTACCTTTAAAAATCTGCTGTATGGGCATTTGGGTCGAGTAGGTTTACAGTTTTATATGGAGGGCAGATTTTTGTGTCATAAACTTACACTGGTTATTGTAATTTTTAATAGTAAAATTTACCCATTCAAACAGTGAAAACCTCATCAAAATCGGCCCAGTCGTTTTCAAGATTAGAGGACACACAGGCATATACAGGGTGAAATTGATTTTATTAGCATCCTTTTAAACTTCTTAGTTTGAAAGGATGATGCTTGATGGAGGAAGTTTGATGGGTAGACTCTTATTTCACCCTGTATACAACTGACAGAAATCCCAAGATTATAATTTTGGACAAAAAAAAAAGAAAAAAAAAAGAAAAAAATAATAATAATAACAAAATAATAAAAAAAAATCCGATCATAGCCTTGCTGCAACTACCAACTGTCTTTTGAAGCATACAGTTATATCAATGCCCACTTTTAGCATTCGAAATTAAAAGATACTATTATCTAATATTCTGTGAGAGTGTGTGTTTGTGAGAATGCGTGTGATTGAACGGTAGACAATAAGATTTCAGTTCATTGTTTCATTGAACTTGATAAGGGGCCTTGATAGTAATTGTTCTGTTTGCTATTTAGGTACTGTATTGTATGTACTTTTCATTGATACCCAACAATTATTGTTTGTCTATTATAGACAATACACTATTTTGAAATATTTCATAATTTTATCCACATTTCACTATCATTATCTTAGAAAAAGTATATGTCTATGAGCCTCACGCTTCAACTGTATTAAAACAAAAGGGGCCAACTTTCTTCGGTTAGTGTGGGTGAGGCGTCATACGTCTGCGTGCGTGTATATGGATAGGGTTTAGAGGCCAGTGCTGGCTGCAATTTTTTTCGACGCGTTCGCAGCTTTGACTGTCTATCTTGACATATAACTTATCCAAGATCATTATGATTATCAACCAGGAAGTTACGCAATATCTTCTTGTCCGAAATACTACAAAGATGAAAGTCCAGTGTCTACTGCCAGTGATGACATACGGAACTGAGACGTGGTCGCTCACTAAAGGTCTAGTAAAAAGGCTGAAAGTCACCCAGTGGGCAATATGGAGAGGGCTATGCTCGGAGTTTCCCTGCGGGATAAATTGGAAATGAAGAGAGATATGCAGAAGAACCAGGGTAGCAGACATAGTTCGAAGAATTGCTTAAGTAGCAATTGGCTGGACACATTGCTTGCAGAACAGATGGCTGATGGAGTTGAAGAGTTCGGGAGTGGCAACCGCGAATCGGAGAGCGCAACCAATAAAAAAATCTAGGGTTTTTGCATTGACTCACCAACTACGGGACTGGACGTCGGGTCCGAAAGTGTCCGAACCAAAAGAGTAACAATCCGTATAAAGAGTAACAATTACGCGCCAGTCTTTATTCGATCCACTGACTACACGCACGTCTATAATGCCGTGCCGCAGTGCTGTAACAATTTGTAAAAACTATGCAACCAAAATGAACAGCTGTTTCAATGTTTTTTGTTGTTTTATATTTACTAATATGTACTTACATTAGTAAGCTAGTTTAGTCGTCAGTTTCTTGACGTCCATTAGTTAGTCAGTCAATGGGTTTTTGTTACCATTTTTGTTAGGGAACTCCAAGCTCTGCTGTGTAACTTATTAACACAATTTGTTTCTTATCTCCATTGATGTGAAATATCTTATCTCTCTAAATAAGTACATAACAAGTTCAATACTTGTTTTATTTAAATTGCACAAACACAAAAACTACAAGGTCAAAGAGGCTAACTTGTAAAAAATATCTGTTTGATGTTGCTCTTATGTTACTGACATTTGACGTCGAGGGTCAAAAACCTATGCTTTACAATAATTGTTTATTTATCAACTTCAAATTTGTAGTACCTAGGTACATAGGTAGGCACCTAAGTATTATTTTTTGTGCTTCTGTGATGTTTGGGGAGCATTACAGGAAAAAGAAAAAAAGAGACTACTTTGTGCGTGGTGTTTGCTTGACAGAGTTCCAGTACTAGTAAAACATGGATGTTCTGAGGTTCCAGAATATCACTGACTACCCTCTAGGGGAATATACTGGTGAGCATTATACTGTGCATGCTAACTATATTGTATGCCATCCGTACAACATAGGTACATTCCGTGAGCACTTAGAATAGGATTCAGCTGTGATGTGTAAAATCGGTTATATTCATTATAATAGATAAGATCACAGTAAATGAAAACACTTGTAATAGTTTAACAATAGTTGTAAAAAGTTTATGCAGAGCAGTAGAGTACAATTATATTCAGGTGCCTCCGGCAATAACCCAAGCCTACTTAAGACCTGAATCCTATGCTCACAAGACTATATGAACACTATGTCCCACAGTCCCACTACAGGGCACCAAACCCATCTCTCAAGTTGGTGGATTTTCTAATTGATATGTCAGTTTAACGGAAAGCCTTAAGTACAAAACGATTCTAAAAATGCAGAAAAAAAAATTCTATATAACAAAATCTTTGGGCTATTTATAATTATAAAAATTATTTTCAATCAAATATGATAAAACTGAATATTCAAAAAGTTATATTGTTTAAATTCTAAGAGATTCAAATATAAAATCAATGTTTTTTTGTTCCTTATGCGTTCCTATACAATAATTCAATTGTGATGACCTGCAGACATGAATGCAACCGTTAAACGCACAATTGCACGAGCTTACTTTGGCAACACCAGTGAAGGATTATAATTATTTTGTTTCGTCTTTGATCTGAATATTTGTTATTGTTATTTTCCAATCTATTATGCAACACAAATGAGACGTGTGGCATAGGTATAATGTAATTTTAATTTTTTTTTTTTTATTCTCTTTTAAAATGTGAAGACTTTTAATTGGCGTCTAGATTTATATATATACTAACAAAATTGTAATGCTGTAAATCTTCCGAATATAAAATAAATAAATGTGAAGTTTTTGAAAAAGCATGCCGGGAACAGCTAGTTATCTTTGTCTATACTTATTGACAGACTGACAGACAACACACAACCTAAACGGCTGAAATATAGAAACATGAAAAGACATTGCCCATGTGCTGAAGTGTAATCGTTTCGGGTCGTTTCGCAGCTGGCGAATGTGTATGATCAAAGAACAAAATACAAATCGTACGATAGCTGAAATTATACACAGGATACGAGGAATATCACGCTTCCCAAGGAAATAGAAATTATCCTTTTCTATCGTAGCATTTCTTATAAAATTTACCAGTTTTGATTTAAAACGGGATTGGGCGTTCTCCTTCAGGATGTAGATTTTACGGAGGATGTAGGGGTGCACTAAGAAAGGATTTTTCGATATTTTAATTTCACGTGCGAAATCGCAGGCAAAAGCTAGTTATTCTATAAAAAAAATTATTATGGTTGTCAACCAAATATATTCATTTTTCATGTTTCCTCGGTGCAGTCCAAGGAAGAGTCATCAACAAGTTAAGGATATGTAATTAATGAAATTCATAAATTACCTATTGACATTGAGATTAAATCATATACATTATATTCTTATTAGACCTTCTAATATGGCCCATGACCTTGTCATAGACCATCTTACCTTGACTGAAGCCACAACAAGAGCTTGAATATTAAGGAAAACTACTACAAGATACGATGTCACAAATGAAAATAATTATCTTAGAAAATATAGACAATTACCGCGCGTGCAAGCGATGAATGCGTGACGATTTGATAAAGCGATGATGACAGACGATGTTATCAAAACATTTGAGATTACGCGTGCAACGTTGTGCGACATCGACACAAAGCCCTGGAGAGCGGCCAATACAACAAAACAACAAATAAGTAAATGAAAGGAGACCACTCACCTGACGCGAATTGAGAGTTTCTCCCAACCGCGATCCTCCCGACCGATACAAAGCTCAATCTAACACTAGTCATTTTACTATTCGATATTCACAATTAACATCAGCGAGAATACTATCGACAGAAACGAAACACGAGCGAAATAGAAATGCTGCGATTACACGGTAATTCGCCAGTCGCAATTTTTATTGTATTTGTTTGTCAGTTGAGAGAATGCGATTCTGTCATGACGCAACACTTTTTATATAGTCAATAACACCGACACTGTTCGAAATTGTTCAATTACACGATGTAAGTACGAAAACTGCACTTTCCTGGTATTTTTTTGTCTGATTTTATAAAACAAATTTTTATTTTCGAGATATTGGAGCGGCCATACTGATACTGATGTTCACAGCTGATTTTGATGTGAAAGAAGTTGGATTTTCATGCACCACGTTGTTTCAGTACTCCCGCCACCTAGTTTACACAAAAATAACTACGATACTACTTTATCATAAGAGCAATTTGAATAAAATAGTACACCACAATTTTTTATTTTATTGATCCGATATTCTACAGATTTTAATGAGATTTTAGATTATTTTTCGAATAAGCAGTATAATTTTGATCAGTTAAAAATATTTGCAATAATTTAGTTCTTTAAAACAGTCCTATTTCCTAATTTATTTTCAGACCCATCCGCATTTTTGAATTTTACTGCCATCTAGGGTGTAAAAGTGAACTAAATGGGGAAAGATCTACGTAATGAGTTCACATTGAACATGCTAGATGACGCTAAACTACCACACTTCTTGTCTATGGTATTTTAAAACTTGCAACACCTTTAACGCAAGGCCGTAAAAATCCTTAAAAAAAACAAAAGCAAACGTCAAACTAAAAGTCTACAATTCGGATTTGTCTATGTCCGTAATCGTCCAAAATGGCCGAGACAGAAACGGATAAAAACAGTATTATACGGCCCGAAAGAAATAACAAGGCCACAGTGACCGCCAATGGCCCCCGTCGCGTTACTATCTACAAAACTGAGACTGGTTTCGGATTCAATGTGCGTGGTCAAGTGTCCGAGGGTGGGCAGCTTAGATCGATTAACGGTGAGCTTTACGCTCCTCTTCAGCACGTAAGCGCTGTTCTGGAGCAGGGTGCAGCTGAGCAAGCTGGCATTAGAAAGGGCGACAGGATCCTCGAAGTGTAAGTACTCGATATAGTCATTACCACCCACCAATATACGTCTCAGTACCTCCCACTAATTCCCATCATTGTTTGCCGTAATTTTCTACTTAGCAACGCTTTTTAAAGCTAAATGATGAAATAAAACAGCTATAGATTCGTTTCTTAGCTTCCAGTAATCTAGGAATGTTGTCTCTAGCTCCCGATACCGGATTTACATAAGTGTTTATTACTATGACTCATACAAACATGTTTTGAAATGAATGAAAGGTGATGGTGGATAACACTGATCAGTAGATGGACTTTATACTAATTTTATGCGTCTACAAACAGTGTAGTCTGTTCTGTAACTTTCCGTATGTACATTTGTAATGTACATCTAAGAAAAACATAGAAATTTTTATTCAATTAATAAATCAGTCTGGACAATTAGGTATCTGCCTTGAAAGTACTTTAAATTGTTTCTTATAAAGATTTGTTTTTGTTGGTTTTAGAGCAAAAAATACATTGCCCAATCTCGTTTCGCCTACAATGGTAAATTTGAATTTATATTTTATAAGAAATCCCACAATAATTATAATAATAAAGCCTTTTATTTTACGTTCCATGTCCTATGTTTTCTAAATTTCCAATGTTGTTAGTATTATTAGTATGTTCACTTACTAGATTGTTTAGTACGGTTAGTTTTCATCTGTATTTATGATATGGACCCCACTTTGGGTGAAGGTCTCCTCCATACCCTTCCACGACTCTCTGTCTTTGCCCATGCTCATCCAGTTTTCTCCAGCTATCTTAGCGATGTCATCAGCCCACCGTTTATTTGGTCTGCCAACTTTCCTTTTGCCACTTTTGGGCAAAAGGAGAAATCCCACGATAGAAACAGATAATTTCAATTTCTTTGGGAAGTATGTATAATTTTAGCTATCATACTCTTTGTTCTTTGATTATACTCATTCGTTAGTTGTGAAATGATTTGAAACGAATACAATTCAACACGTAGGCAATGTCTTAAGGCCAGGTCACACAGATGCGGTTTTGCGGGAAAGCGGACCGAGGCGGACCCGCGCGTATTTCTGTGTGGTAGGGTACATACAAACTCGAACATTACCACCACACCACACCATAGGCAACAAAACACACAGAAAAGCGGGTCCGGAGATATTCGCGTCCCGCAGGTCCGCCTCCGGTCCACTTTCCTGCAAAACCGCCTCAGTGTGGCCTGGCCTTTATATGATAAATTTTTAGTTTGCTGGATTTGTTTCCAAAACTTTTCTTTATAAATGTAACTTTCTAGTTTTTAGGGTTCCGTACTCAGTGACAATAGGACCCTTTTACTAAGCCATTGCTGTCCGTCCGTCCGTTTGTCCTAACTCTAAAGGGCTGTATCTTTTGAACTGTAATAGGTGTATGAAATTTTCACAGGATATGTGTTATTATTTTGGATTTGCTAACAAATAACCATTAGATATGTAAAAAATTACGAGGGGGTGTATACAAGAAACATTCTTTTTATTAGGATTTTTTGATAGAAATGGCAATACATATCGGTAAGTGTCAATCTTGGTATGATTCTATCTATAACGTCACGCCTCTTTCGCAGTGGAGTAGGCAGAGACCAGGGCGCGCCACTTACTACGATACACTTACTTACATACTTTTGCGTGATGCACATCCATACATCTCTTCATACATACCCGTCGGTTTCGAGTACTCCACACCTTCCCTTTTTGTAGGACGCAACTGATTTGATCAGCATACTTGGGCGCTCTCTGCCGACGCTTTCACTCACATTAGCAACATATATCTCTTTCGTACATCTGCTATCACTCATCCTCTCCACATGACCAAACCTACGAAGCATACCTTTCTCTATTCTTGTCATCTTCTTTTAATTTACATCTATCTCTTATTACACAATTTCTCACTCTATCTTTCAGCGTCACACCACACATACTTCGCAAGGAACGCATTTCAACAGCATTAATTTTACTTGCATGCTTCTTCATTTTTCAATTTTACTTTCATTGGTATGATTATAGAGCATATTCTAGGAGTCGCATTGTGTATCGGTCGTTGGATGCCCCCTCCCTGGTCTACAACGAAGCTCAAGTGGTGTTCTTTTCGAAGAACAATCCTTGAAGTCACCAAAATACTTATCAGTAGTGGAAAAAATGTCCACAAATCCATCAACAAGTAGATAGGTACTGTGCTGAAACTTGTAAGATTCTAATAAGACTTCCATATGGCTTCATGTAGATGTTATACTTAAGATATAGTCTAAGAATCAGAACAACAAATAGTTTTATTTTATGAACATGCTTCAATTTTGAGGATGTGTATTATGGCAACTGTCTTAAAAAAAGTGGCAATGGGGATGCTACCTGTTACACTGTAGCCCAGTCATTTTACGGAGTTATATTAGGCGGGGTAGGGAGTAATTATTAATTGGACTTTTAAACTGTAACCGGCACCATTTAGTGACAAAAAGACTATCTTAAAACTTATTTTTAAAAAATTCGCTACGCAACATAGAACTCGAAATTGTGTGTCCCAGAAGCCTTTTAAATTTATAATATTAATACCAATGCACTCATTTGACTTAGATTTAACAATATAAATTATTTTTGAGTAATGAAATAGGTATTGAAATTTAAAAAATGGGGTATTTATTAGAAAATACGAATGTATTTTTCAAAACCTTCTAAGTAGACAAAAATATGTACTCCATATTTGAAGTATGAATCATTATACAGCCTTAAATATGAGCAAAAAAAAAATTAACCGTTAGGTTTTTTAGATCGAGATAATAGCTAAATTTTAAAATTGGAACTGTTGCTGACGTGATTTTTTTTTATTTTGGTACATTTCTAGGCTCAAATTGGTTCTTCAATATTATACCGAAAAAAAATATCAATTATTAATTAGTCCCGGCTCAAACCGTAAAATGACTGGGCTACTGGACATGATTTTGGCACTAGTGAATTAATATATATAGATACCCAAACATCTGCAAGATGTAATAAAATACCCTAATTATATTTAAAGGGGTGTAATAAGTTTAGACCTAAACAAGTCTGATCAATGCTGTAAATCTTCCTAAGAATAAATAAAATAAACAACTTTCACTATCAAGACAAAGTCGAAAATTTTAGACAATAATCTTTTGTCCATATTCAACATTTGAGTCGAGTTTGTACTGCAGTTTTGTTTGAAACAGCTTTATTTGTTCTCTATAGTGGCTCCATAGTGAAAGTGGTTCAATTTGATTATCTAAACCACCCCGTTAAGGTGGCTTCAGTCCATACAAAAGATTGACGCGGTTGAATCCGTTTTGACTCGCGCAAGTTTGGTCAATACGCGTAGACGGAATTAATAAAAGTAATCTATACTATTATAAAACTGTAACAGCAAGTTTGTCTGTACATTGAAGATATTAACAAAAAAAAGTTACAATATGGTTTTTAGGTATCCCTGATTCCATATCATCAATTTTTGGATTTTTTTATCTGTCTGTTTGTTTGTGTGTTTGTTTGTTTGAACGAGCATCACGCAAAAACTACTGAACCGATTTTGATGAACTTTTTTTGTTTGATAGCTTATGACCTGACTTAAAAGCTGGTATATAATTTGTGCAGACGAAGTCGCGGGTTAACGCTCGTATTTTATATATGGAAAAATAGTTTAGAAAATCTAGTTTAAATAACATTTGCAATTTATAATATAATAACGAAGATATAGATTTTTTTAAATTTTGTATGAAAAAATTCAAAGCTTTATATCTTCGTAATTATTTTATTAATTGCAAATGTTATTTGAGACGTGGCATCTAGATTTTCTAAACTATTTTTCGATATTTTATATTATACAAAGTTACTTATATTAATACCGACAATGCGTATTGTGCGTCAAAGTTTTGTAAAAAATTCAATACTATAAATGATAGATGAACTTTATTGTGTATGGACTCATGGATTAGGGTGTTTTGTTACACCATGTATATTTAGAATAAAATGTTTATGCCTATGCCATTGAAATCGGTTTAGATGTTTAACCATGAAAATATAATGGACAGACATGTGAAAGTATCTCACTTTGGGAATATCTTTGTGAATTGCACCAATTCGGAGCAGTAGCAAAACAAGCAGAGAATGCACCCTGAGTACCAAATAAAGTCCATAAAAAAATGTTGACTACATGTTATAAAAATATTAAATTAACTTAATTTATTAAGTCACAATAACAAAACTATAAAACTGTCTATTATAATTACCCCATAAATAACAAGTTTATAGCATGTTTTATTGCAATATTATGCACTTTTAAGCTATGCATTCACTAGCTAACAATTAAAGCGCACTTGACGCTCAACATGTTTGGAAATGTTAACCCTACAGAACGAAAGCTTCATCAAGTGGTTTTTTTCTCGAATTAACAACATTACATTTTTTTAACCACCTGTTTTTAATGAAATATATAAAAATAGGTTAAAATATAAGAGGTAGTAGATTTAATGTTTGACTGATGTTTCTATTTTTAATTTACTTTTGAATTTTCTGAAAAACGTAGGGTGAATGGCTATAATACCTTGGCCGCCATAAAATAAAAATAAAAACTGTCAAATACAATAAAAAATCCAAGCAGGCTACAAGCAGGCAAAGGAATAAAATGTCATTCAATCTCTATTAAATTTTTCAGTATTTTTCAAATAACTCGAGAAATAATGGATAGAAAAATGTGATAATTTTGATATAAGCTTTGAATCACATAATCTCCAAATGGTTTTCTAATTTTGGAAGCTTTCTTTCTTAAGGTGGTTTCAGTCCATACAAACGTTTGACGCACGATACGCGTAGACGGAATTAATAAAAGTAATATTTTGTATATGGAAAAATAGTTTAGAAAATCTAGTTGCCGCGTAACAAATAACATTTACATTTTATAATATAATTACGAAGATATAAAGCTTTTAATATTTTGTATGAAAAATTTCAAAGCTTTATATCTTCGTAATTATTTTATTAATTGCAAATGTTATTTGTGACGCGGCATCTAGATTTCCCAAACTATTTTTCCATATATACAAAGCTACTTATATTAATACTGTCTACGCGTATTGTGCGTCAAAGTTTTGTATAAAATTGACCCCTCTGCAACCGCCTTAAAATGAAATGTTGTCAACATTCCTCAGGGAGCATCGATTGTTTATTACTTCAAACTATGGGGGGACCACAACAAAACAGTAGGATACTGCAACTGAGATCAACACCTCAGCATGGCTAGTATGCCAGTGTGATATAGCGCTATCACGCTTCAACTCTCTTTCTATTTGCGTGTGAACGAACGAGATAAAAGACATGATATAGCCGTATCACGTGCAACGTGCTAGTCCAGCTGGTGATGTATTGTCAACGACTGATTGTGATCATGTATGGACAAACAATAACATTGCTAAACAAAAGTTACGCGTCGTCTCACAACATGTTTGGCAACATGTCAGCTGCTTACACCTAATGAATCATCATCACATATCACCCGAAAGACGTCCACTGCTGAACATATGCCTCCTCCAAGGATCGCTACAACTACCGTTCCTGCACTGGTCTCATCCAATGCGTTCTTATAGCCAGGTCCACCTTATGGGGGCCTACCCATGCTGCGCTTTCCGGTACGCGGTCGCCACTCAAAAATTCTTCGACCCTATATATTATTGTTGACCGAAGGCCCTATAGGCCCATCTGTTCTTGCGAGAAATATGCCCCGCCCATAGCCACTTGAGTTTAGAAAATCTTCCGGCTATGTCGGCTACATTGGTTGTTCTGCGAATTTCTTCATTTTCAGATTCGATCTCGCAGGGAAACTTTGAGCATAGCCCTCTCTTTTGCCCTTTGAGTGACTTTTAGCCCTATGAGATCTTTAGTGAGCGACCACGTCTCAGTTCCGTATGTCCTTCTCATTACAAAGACTTTTGTCTTGAGACCCAGTGAATACATGTCTTTATTATATAGGTAATTATAATATTTGTTACACAACAGCGTTCGTTGAAGACAGTTAAAGAAAGTTGTTAATCTTGTGTGTCAGTTTTGTGAACTTATATTTACCTACCTACCTACTTACCTATTATATTTAGTAGTTTGACGCTGGAACCCTAAAAGTGTTGTGGATTCACTTACCTTTACCGTGCCTTTACTGTTCCTGGGCCTCTACCCGCACATTCGAACTTCGCAATTGTGTGAACGTTTTCGTTCGAATGTCAACTCTACTACAATGAAGTGCGGACCGAAACAGTGGCGATATATCGAACATCGAAAGTCCGAGTACAGGGCCTGCTTTACCTACGTAATTTCGTAACAAAATGTTTTCCGAAATGCTTTGTTATACTCATGTATTGCTTCTAAAAAGCTGTTGTCCTTAGATACCGAATATAAAAAGTATGTCATTGAATATACTAAAGTACAATAATACGGCATGTATAGTCCAATCAAATTGATTACAGTTTACTTAACAATTGAAAGATAGTGATTAATAAATAAACTGCGACAAAGTACTATAATTGTGCAATCGATGTGCTCAGTTATAATGTATAACGGTGTGAATTGTCTATACGAACCGGCTGTTAAGTGTTGTAACATCCCCATACTAAAGTGCAGGTATGGTCTAGTCTAGTACACAGGTACAGTACATCCCTATTTTGATGTTACCTACAATTTCCGCAAAGCCACATAATCAACAATGTACCAAACAAAATTCTCATAAGGCGCGTGCCCAATGCAGATTGGTAGACTTCGCGTACGCATCAGAATTTCTTCCTCAGCTTACGCAGGTTCCCACGATGTTTTCCTTCACAGTTTGAGGGCAGACGGTATTACGTACGTATGTTCTATTCTTATGCAAAATTGTCATAGAAACAAGTATAGGTAGATAGATGATTGCGCAGTCAAAGTTAAACCAATAAAATCTAATGTGTTATTCTTAATAGCCATGTTGATGTTGACCTGTATTAAATACCTATTTAATGTTCTTAATTACTGCTTAATTACCTAGCTACCCGATAAGTTGGTCGCTTTCGTCGTTAATCCCTCAGTACCGTCATACATTAATCCATACTAGTAGGACTCCTTAAATTACACGAATCGAAGTAGAGGATGTCCTAAGAACGTAGGTATTCTGATAAAATCTTTTGCGACGGAAAGGTGAGGTGCGTACCGTGCGTAGTACAATATCTGTGGTACAGTGGCGGTGCTTAGGTTTCTGCCGCCGGGGTCAGAGTCCGAATTTACCATTACACTTTGCCATGCATATAAAGAGAATACCTACCTACGTGACATTTCGAAAAAAAAAAACTCTTCTCTGATCTGATCAGTCTCAAATAAACCCACTCTTAAATAAACCGAAAATTAGAACTAGAACGAGCGAAACAGTAACCTAGCTCTTTCGGTATGAAATAATTATGTGAATCGAACATTGAGTTCTATATCTATATATCTATACTATTATAAAACTGTAACAGGAAGTTTGTCTGTACATTGAAGATATTAACAAAAAAAAGTTACGATATTATGGTTTTAGGTGTCCCTGATTCCATTTCACCAATTTTTGGATTTTTTGTCTGTCTGTTTGTTTGTTTGTTTGAACGAGTATCACGCAAAAACTACTGAACCGATTTTGATGAAACTTTTTTTGTTTGATAGCTTATGATCTGACTTAAAATCTGGTATATAATTTGTGCGGACGAAGTCGCGGGTTAACGCTCGTACTATTATAAAGCTGTAACAGAAGTGTGTATGTACATTGAAGATATTAAAAAAAAGATAAGTTACGATATGGTTTTTAGGTATCCCTGATTCCAGACAAACAAACAAACACCCAAACAAACACACAAACAGACAGACAAAAAATCCAAAAATTGGTGATATGGAATCAGGGATACCTAAAAACCATATCGTAACTTATCTTTTTTTTAATATCTTCAATGTACAGACACACTTCTGTTACAGCTTTATAATAGTATAGATTCTATATTGTATAATATATCTATGGTAACGTAGTAAAAATTACAGTGTGAGCACAGCGAGCCCAAATTTTTAGCAGCTCTGCTTGACTGTAGTCAATTCCTCTGTTGAATTACCTATACAACGTGTTAATGAATAAGCGCAAAACCTCATACACCTCAACTGATTTATAACAAAATAATTAGATTGAAACAATAATTTACTTATTTTGATAGTTAAAATTTAAAGTTATTCGCATTTTAAGTTTTGAGGCAAAAATGATTTGTTATCATTTCAACAATGAATGAAAGTGCTAACCTACTCATGGAAACATTTTAATAATCTTGTTTTGGTAGTAAGTAGGATGAGTGTGCCCATGCGGTGAGTTGACATCGGTTTCTGTAAATTTTAGAAACAAATTATTTAATATTTTGAAAAAAAAATTACCTTTGTTGAAACCATGATAATTCGATTCTGCTCTCGATTCTGAACAAACTACTTTCTAGTTTTGCGTTAATTCACTAACACGTTGTATATGCATTAAAATTTCACCGCAATACGAATCGGTTGTAGATATAAGAAATGAAGGTTTCGAATAAATAAACTAGGTATTTGCTGCCTAAAACCAGATTAATCTAGTTAATCTTTTCGAAACATTTGTGTCCTTATTTACTGTGGAGCCTTGGATAAAACCAATATGCAGCAACAGTCTCATGAAGCGTTTGACGGACCTACCGCGAAAGTATATCCTTCCTTAGGGTCCTTCTTAATATTCTGACACTTTTTGTAAGGGAATGATCAGACCGTCAAATTGAACAACTTTCTCTTTTGCACCAACATCGAAATCGCCAAAAAATCTGCTCTTCCATACAAAACTGCAAAACTACTCGAACCAAATGTTGGTCCCATAGAGAAAGTTGTTCAGTTTGATGGTCTGAGCACCTCAAAAAAGTGTCAGCATATTAAGAAGGAACCTGTATTTTAGAGTATGGTGCAACATTCAGTAAGGATACTTCCTGTCCTCTAAAATGTTTACCTCACCCCCTCGTGACAACAGTTGGCAATAGGTACGACACGTTTATAAGTCTTACCAATGTACCTGCGCAGTTAACAAATTTTAATAGCGCGCGAAATTATATTGACCAATTAGGTTGTGTCACTTTCAATCCATTTACGCTATTGGCTAATTTTTTTTCGCGTCCTTTTCGCTGCTATCCGACTTTGCACCCTTTGATTACTAAATGACTTCGGGCCTGCTCTGCGCAAACGAAGTTTGACGAGCGGAATTATTTTTCTGGTCTTATTATACAGTTAAATGTATAACGTGCATAATGTGTAATGTTTGTTTTGCGTAGCTTGATGTGTCGCTGTGTGTACAGACAGGCAAGTAGGTGATCATTTTGGGTGCTCCTGCCTAGCTAGCATGCCACCCCCGAGAAAACGACAAAAATCGAGATGTGCCTCCATCTTTATTATTTTACGTAGGCCAGAAAGAGCGCGCATGACGTTTTTCTCGTTAAAACGCTTTGTCGTGGGTGGCATGCTAGCTAGGCAGGCGTGGCCTAACAGAGATGAAGCTTTTTTGTCTCCCATAGATTGTCCACTAACGCGATTGTCGAAGTTCTACTCTCTGTGTGCCTCGTCTTATCAGTAGCCCAGTCATTTTATGGAGTTTTGTTAAGAGAGGTGGGAAGTAATTATTAATTGGACTTTTAAACTGTAAGCGGCACCATTTAGTGACAAAAAGACTATCTGAAAACATATTTAAAAAAAATCGCTACTCAACATAGAAATCAAAATTGTGAGTCTGACTATTTATTATAAGGACTGGCCTTGCGGTAGCATTTCCCCTCTGCCACGGTATAAGAACAAATGATTATGTGCATTTACATTCAATTTTATACCTTATCACTAAACGAGACAGCCTATAATTGCGAAACAATAAGTAGGAACTTATGACGTTTGGGGTTCACACGAGACTACTTTTCATTATTTTCAACGTTCAAAATTAGAATCTAAAGTTATGGGGAATAAAATCCAAAGTTGCGGATTTCATGTTACCTCGCCCCCCGCAAAAAGTGGCAGAAATGTTTGTTAGTAGAAATGACACGCGTAACTAGTCCCTATATAAGTAGTCAAAGTTGTGAGTCCCAGAAGGCTTTAAAATTAATAATATTAATACCAATTCACTCATTTGAATTAGATTTAACAATATAATCAATCAATCAATCAATTATACTTTATTTGACACCAAAAAAACAGTATACAGAGAGCAAACAATCAGGAAATACAAAAGGCACAAAAACAGGCAATCTTATCGCTAAAAAGCGATTTCTTCCAGACAACCTTAGGGTAGAGGAAATAGTGAAAGAAGATTGGTAGGCGGTGTAGATCACAATAACACAATATAGATAACATACATAAATAATGTTATACAAATACAAACATACTGTAATATAAAAATATATATATAATATAAATACCTATTACGAATACATATTCATACCTACAAATACATATCATACATAAAAGAGTACTAAAACAACAATTATTTATCAAAGAGAGAAAAACAGTAACCAGAGAGGTGACCATTCAGGATAGGACCATAGAATATAAATTATTTTGAAGCAATAAAATAGGCAATGAAATTTTAAAAATGAGATATTTATTAGAAAATACGAACGTATTTTTCAAAACTTTCTAAGTAGACAAAAATATTGACACCATGCTTGTAGTACCTATGTATAATGGTAAAGCCTTAAATATGTGCAAAAAAAAATTACCATCAGGTTTTTTCAAAGGAGATAATAGCAAATTTCAAATTTGGAACTGTTGCTGACGGGATTTTTTTTAATTTTGGTACAATTCTAAGCTCAAATAGGCTCTTAAATACTATACCGAAAAAAATATCAATTATTAATTAGTCCCGGCTCAAACCGTAAAATGACTGGGCTACAGTGCGAGCCAGTGCGAGCCCATTTGCATGACGTGATAGTGAAGTGGCCGCGGTGTGCCACCGCGTTGTATCATGTGGCTAATAATGGATTTTCGTGTGCAGTCAATACGAAATGTATGAATGTTTGTATCCGTAGCTTTTCCCATGTGGCAAGTGAAGTGAAGTCATTACCGCATGTTCCCATTTAAGTTTTATCTAGGTACAGAGTGCTATTAAAACTAAATGTGTAAATAATAGTGACTGCATCGCAATTATTACTCTAATAACCTATTTTATCTCTTATCTAGGTACGTAACGTAGTGATGTGCTGTCCTAGTTAACGCTAGTGCATTTGCTCCAATTTATTCTAGCTGCATAAATAAGACATACATAAAAAATAATTGCTTAGATAAACTTGCTCAAAAATAATTGCTTAGATAAACTTGCTCAAAAATAATTACTTAGATAAACTTGCTCAAAAATAATTACTTAGATAAACTTGCTCAAAAATAATTACTTAGATAAACTTGCTCAAAAATAATTACTTAGATAAACTTGCTCAAAAATAATTACTTAGATAAACTTGCTCAAAAATAATTACTTAGATAAACTTGCTCAAAAATAATTACTTAGATAAACTTGCTCAAAAATAATTACTTAGATAAACTTGCTCAAAAATAATTACTTAGATAAACTTGCTCAAAAATAATTACTTAGATAAACTTGCTCAAAAATAATTACTTAGATAAACTTGCTCAAAAATAATTACTTAGATAAACTTGCTCAAAAACTTGGCTACAGGTACTAACAAACTTTTTATAACGCGCATTTGTTGCGATTAACCTACCGTACCAGGCACTAGCATACTTAGCATGATTTTATCATACACGAGCGCTAACCCGCGACTTCGTCCGCACAAATTATATACCAGATTTTAAGTCAGATCATAAGTTATCGAACAAAAAAAGTTTCATCAAAATCGGTTCAGTAGTTTTTGCGTGATACTCGTTCAAACAAACAAACAAACAGACAGACAAAAAATCCAAAAATTGGTGAAATGGAATCAGGGACACCTAAAAACCATATCGTAACTTTTTTTTTGTTAATATCTTCAATGTACAGACAAATTTCCTGTTACAGTTTTATAATAGTACGAGCGTTAACCCGCGACTTCGTCCGCACAAATTATATACCAGATTTTAAGTCAGATCATAAGCTATCAAACAAAAAAAGTTTCATCAGAATCGGTTCAGTAGTTTTTGCGTGATACTCGTTCAAACAAACAAACAAACAAACAGACAGACAAAAAATCCAAAAATTGGTGAAATGGAATCAGGGACACCTAAAAACCATATCGTAACTTTTTTTTTTGTTAATATCTTCAATGTACAGACAAACTTCCTGTTACAGTTTTATAATAGTATAGATAGATAGATATACAAGTGTTACAAAAATACAAATAAACATTTAATATTTAAATCGCAAAAAAAATTATATTCCATACTAAACTACAAATCGACTCGAGCTAAATGTATGGGAGAGCTGATTTTTTTCGCGATTTGGATGTTGGTCCCATAGTGAAAGTTGTTCAGTTTGCTGGTCTAAATAAACCCCTACAAAATTTTAAATGTTTATTTTTTTACTTTTGTCACACCCTGTATACATAATCTCACGCCTTCCTGTTGGGGTAGGCAGAGATAACAGAACGCCACCTGGCCGCGATACTGACAGACCTCTCTCGCTTTCTCCACATTCATTAGTTTTCATACGAGCCCGTCGGATTTTGCATGATTTTGATCTTTCAATTTCTTTGCTTGTAGGGTCCGCCACAAACATACGGAATTGCGATCCGGAATTCAGAATCAGGATTGTGATTTTGTATAGGATTTGACAGCTGCGCAATTCCGAACGGAATTGTGAAGGGGTAAAATCCATGCGAAATCGTAATCCTGATTCAGGATTCCGGATTGCAATTCCGTATGTGTTTGCCGACCTAAAAGTAGATATCTTATGTTTGATGTTTTTTAACCTCCTTTAATTTGAACTTACTTACAAGTCAATATAATTTTCTCCTAACCTGTTCTGTCCCTGTACTGGGCGAAGGTCTCCCCTAAACTCTTCCACATCTGTTTGTTCGGTGCGCCATCCCACTCATTGCAGTAGGCATCCAGCTCGTCCCGACACCTTTTGCGTGAAGATTTATGCCCACCGCTTGGTGTGCGTGCCCAGTCCCACTTTAGTTTTGCCGTCTCAATATAATCTATTATATGAGTTGTTTGGTATCAAAAACGGACATAAAATCCAGACACAATGATACCAAACGACTCATATAATATAAGGTCTAACAAAATTAGGTGAAACTATTTTAAGGGGATGATCAGACCAAAATGAACAACTTTCTATATGGGACCAATATTGAATCCGCAAATCAGCTGTCCCATACATTTGGGTCGAGTAGGTTTGTATGGAATAGCAGATTTACAGAGGCAGAGCATACCCTTAAAATAGTTTCATCTAATTTTGTTAGACTTTATATAAAAATGAATCCCTATTTCCCTTGGTCACGACGTCACGCGAGAACTTCTAGGCCGATTGAGATGAAGCTTTGGTGGGTTGTTGTGCACATGCCAGAGAAGGTTAATAAACAAAAAAAACGGCCAAGTGTGTCGGGTATGTCTGATTCTGAGGCGGTACGAAGTTCGCAGGGTCAGCTAGTTAATTATAATTACAGCATCTAATGTGGCAACCACAACGCCAAAGCATTGTTTCCTGACGACGCGACGCGACGTAGTAATCAAACAGTATGCGGTTAAAACTTATATCTGGATGCCAATTAATGTCATTACTAATTTGTTACTACTTCATTACGCGTGTATTTTAAGTGCCTAGATAGATTCTAACATATTATATCAGTTAGAAAAGTATCTTATATATATTCTTAGAATTTATTGTTCCCAGTGTCTTTATCGATACTTAAAACTTTGAAAGTAACGGTTACTGTGTTTCGATTTGTTCCTATCCAGTTGAAATACATTTTTGAATCATTAACCTGCAGAAATAAATACCATAAAAGAGTGTTTTCATTACTACGTTATGGGCGAATGTCCAGTGTTTTTGCGATGAAATAAAACATTCGTGTAACATTGTAATCGAAAGTGTAGACAGTGCTTTTATCCCTTGTCACTCAAGACTGACCCAAATCACAATGAAATAAAGCTTCTAATACAAAAGTACAAGTGAATAGTGTGTCAATGGTCAACGAGGTGTACCTGAGGCTGTTACAGATATGTCAGTGCAGAGGGGGGGCAGAGGGGACTTTCGATATTGTTTTTATTATTGCCCCAGCTCGGGGTTCGAGATCTACGATCTGGAGACGCCCGAAGAGGTGGTTGCGGCGGCTATTGGGTAATTTTTTTAAATTTTTAGTGTAGGATCAATATCTGATCAATATATGACGAGGGCAATCTATAAGGCAAGCGTAAGTGGAAATGTTGGAAGGGGACGGCCTAGACGTACATATACGAATCAAATTGGCGACGTGCTTAAAAAGGGCCAGGTCAGATCTACCCGAAACCGACGACCATGCATGAAAGGACTTATGAATGTGGAGGAAGTTAGAGAGGTATATCAGGATCGTAGCAGGTGGCGTTCCGTTGTCTCTGCCTACCCCAGTGGGAGACAGGCGTGAAAATATGTATGTATGTATGTATCAATATCTCAGAAGTAACAGGAAGTTTAAAATGAAAAAAACAGAGTGAAAAGTACATACTATTTTTCACTCTGTTTTTTTCATTTTCAAAAAGAGCTTTACATGCTATTCTAGAATACCATCTTACGGAAGAGACAATTTCCTCAATAGTTATCGTAACATAATGGTATATCGGATACGAAATTAGGTATATCAGTTGAACTCTGTACATAGTTAAGCACACGAGTGCCGCGAATGTCTCTTTGAAATTACGTTCTATTATTTCATCATTCATTTCGTCTATTCGCAATTCATTAACCATATCTAATGTGACTACAACATTTGTTGATCGTACGTAACGTGCAGAGTTTGTGTATGTCGATAGATGAAAATCTTTATTTACCATTTAAATCATTGACGTCAAATTTCATAGAAAATGAAATCGGATAGAAGAAGCCTGGGCATCTACCCGGAACTTCGCAATTGCGTGAACGTTTTCGTTTCAATTTATACTCTATTACAGTGGAGTTCAGACCAAAGCGGTCGCGATATATCGAGAATTGAAACTCCGGGTGCAGGGCCAGAGTTCTAAGATTTGTCGGACAGAAAGCATCTAGATCATAGTGAAACTTACTACAACATTTTTCAATGTTTAATTTTTAACTAGATAAATAATATTTTAGACATTATCATTATCACGCAGACTATATAGGCCCAATCAAATTACCAGAATAGGTTATATACATATATACAATATAGGTAATAATGATAAGTCGGCATTTATCATTTATGTCCTACCTACTACATAATTATTATTGTGATATTTTTCTTCTTTTCGTGTCAATTGTTCTAAGACTGTTTCTTTATCATATACGAGCGTTAACCCGCGACTTCGTCCGCACAAATTATATACCAGATTTTAAGTCAGATCATAAGCTATCAAACAAAAAAGTTTCATCAAAATCGGTTCAGTAGTTTTTGCGTGATACTCGTTCAAACAAACAAACAAACAGACAGACAAAAAATCCAAAAATTGGTGAAATGGAATCAGGAACATCTAAAAACCATATCGTAACTTTTTTTTTGTTAATATCTTCAATGTACAGACAAACTTCCTGTTACAGTTTTATAATAGTATATATAGATTGTAATCTTTGTGATGATGCTTTACTGTTATTTAAATAAAAGAAAATAGAAAAAGCATCCCTGACTTAGTAGCGTCGGTTGGTAGTTTTTCGATGTTGTGTTCACTACTTATGTACGTTATATTGACTGCTCTCAAACGGTGAAGGAACCTCACGAACTAACGAAGAAAACAAACCTGCATGCGCTGAAGAAGAAATTTTGATGCGTATGTGAAGTCTACGCGGTCGACGTCTTGGCCACCCCTGGAATAGACGATAAAATTTTGCGCCGACCCTAAATAATGAATTCGTCTGATTTATTAGTTCTGGAATACATCGGTTTCATCATCAATAGCTTATTGCGGCATCTCTCGCAACACCTCTAGACGTGTGCTAAAGGAATGAGCTGTGAACCAAAGCCGTAGGCTCTGGTCAGATGCACCAGGACTGAGGCATGCGAAAGAACTTGTGACCGGCTTTTCAAACAGACATACCTCGGATGTCAATCAATTCAAACCGCAACGACAACACCTACACAGAATGGGGCTTGTAGATTCACCCACTTGCAGATTCTGCTGTGAAGCAGAGGAAACGCCCATACACCTCCTCTGCGAATGCGAAGTGCTCATTCACAGCAGAAGTCGCCATCTTGGTGGATACATAATAACACCTACTGACATTAGGGACCTCCCCTCCAAAAGCATAACACGGTTCATGAAGTCCGTGGGCCTAGGAAATGACCTTTAAGTCTAGGGTGAAAGCTGCAATAGATCTATCCAGGTCGCAGTAGCTATTTGGTCATTGACCAAGGCCTTATAACCAAATAATTCATCATCAATATCATCATCAGCTTATCACCGTCCACTGCCACAATATTATGCCTCTCCCAAATCATGCCACTAAACTATCTTCAGCCTTCCTTCGTTCAGTCGCTCCCAGCTACCTGTCACATAAATTGTCCGGTTTATAAACAAGTACTTTTCCATTGAATATTGACATTACATCTTCAATCTTTAACCTTTAATATACAGTTCCCTGAACCTACAATTTTCCTCGTGCAGTATTAGATTTCATTGGCTCGTTCGTGCTTGAGAATTTCTGATAAATACTAAATCATTAGTCGCATATAGCAGTCCACCGCAACTGTGTGTTTTAATTGCTTTTTCTTTGTATTTAACTGCAATTTAAAAAATTATATTCTCTATCTCATATTCTCATTAAATGCCTAAACATATTTAAAAACACATTTATAGGCGTTATGACCATAAGAGTTCGAAAGTTTAACATCCAACTACGATGTTTTTAGTAAAAAAAATATTTTGTATAATTTTTATATTTTACAAGAAAGTATATAATCTATCTAACATAACTGCCTCCGTGGTCTAATGGTTGAGAGCATTGGGCTCTCGACACGGAGGTCGTGGGTTCGATTCCCACGGGGGACACGTAGTGATATCTCACTTGTTTTTCTGATTGTCTGAAAAGAAAGGCTTCGGATGGCACGTTAAGCCGTTGGTCCCGGCTACTATCTCTGGTGGTAGTAGTCGTTACATAAAAACTACGTCAGAGGCTATAAGGCGGTCTGAAAAAACTCTGACACTAGGGCTTGCCGACACGATAAGAAGAAGAAGCCCACATAAACCTATGGGGCATATTCCTCCTTTTAGTATGCCATTTCTCACGGCCCTTTGCTAATCTCTCATACATTTTTGACCCGTTACCCTTGCAATGTCGTGTATCTACTGACCTCCGTCCTTAGCCACCATATTATTGTAATTTAATACAAAGAAAATTATATACTTCTTAATATCTCCCCCACTGTCTAACTGCGCAGTTTTCCTACTTACAATTAGTAGTATTGATCTATATTGATCTTTGTTGCCTCATTAGTAAAAGTTCAATGTTTCTTCTATAATTAATTATTACGACGTCTATTCATTCAACTATGATCTAATAATAGTCGTTACATATCACTTGTTGATAAAATATTGCCTCTATGTTATATTATATCGAAGACATTTGTATAAGCCGTGGAAGCTGTTCCATTCAAAACTGCGTACGCACTCGACCCATATGTGACTAAATATGGGACAGCTGGTTTATTTCCCCGATTTCGCTATTAGTCGAAATAGTCAGAGTTGTTCAGTTTGATGGCCTGGAGTGCGATTTTTGAAAGTCCAATCAGCAGTAGAAAGATGCATATCTCCATAGTTATTTTGACATTTTCAACTGCTGAATTCAGCGAATGAGATTCAAAAATCGCACTCCTGATCGTCCCCTTAAAAACCTTCAGAATATTATAAAATAAAGAATGACATTCCATAGTATATTATGAACAATAATTAGTTTCCTTTGATCACTTAAGACTTAAATAATTGGTTTGTACCGTAGGTAAATAACAACTTTGATGAAATTCGGTTATATTTAATAGTGAGCTTGCCTGTGGAGAGGCTTCGAATATATTATGTAGACGAAAATATGTTGTACTTACCAGAGTTATAGATATCGTAGTCATAATACAGGGTGTTAGGGTAACAGTTGCATTACTTTAAGAGAATGATTGTACCAATGATGCTTAAGAACGTTCCCTAAGAAATCTACAGGAAATTCGATTTTTTTTCGACTTTTCATACATACGTTCGATCAGCTGTTTCATTTAGTATGGGAAGTCCAATTTTTTTTTGCGAATTTTGTATAGGTTTCTCAGGGAAAGTTGTTCAGTATCATGAGTACAATCACCCCTTAAAGGATGCAACTGTTTACCCTAACACCCTATATAATACAAGTCTAACCTAGATGCTGGTACTTTAATGGGGACAGTGTCCAAGATATTTAATCAAGTGCTTTGCAAACTGTTTTTTGTTTACCTCTTTTGTCGCACTGCTAGGCAAAGGTCTCCCCTAAGCCTTAAAGGTCTTCCATATCCTGCCATTCATTGCTGTGCGCAGCCAACTCATCCCGCCACCTTTTCCGGGGTATGCCTCGACCTAGACTCCGGTCGTGAGGCGGCCGTTTCGTGACGTTTGATGTCCACCGTGCATTTAGCACAAACGGATAATTAATGTAAATTATGTTTTGTTGCAGCAATGGCGTGAACGTCGAAGGCTCCACCCACAAGCAGGTCGTCGACCTCATCAAGTCTGGAGGCGACTGTCTCACGCTCACCGTCATATCTGTTACACCTAAAGTAAGTTCTGTCTCTTCATTTGGTCTCTCTTGTATCAGTATCAGAGGTTACGGCCACCTCTCCCGCTTCTACCCCTTCTGGGCTCAATTGGCTGTTTCACGCTCACCGTCATATATTTGTCACACCTAAAGTAAGTTCTGTCTCTTCATTGGTCTCTCCTGTATCAGTGTCAGAGGCTACAGCCACCTCTCCCACTTCTATGCCTTCTGGGCACGATTGGCATATGCCTAGAGTGCTGTTTTTAATTTCACACATTTTATGAAAGCGTCGGTGGCGCGTTGTGGAGATGTATGGACACTCAATCACGATGGCCCGGGTTCGAATCCACACGCCGCATGCCATCTACCAAATGAGTTTTTCTAACTTATGTACGTAATAACGACTGCTCTCAAACGGCGAAAGAAAATGTCGTGAGGAAACCGAAATATGCTGAAGAAGAAATTCTAATATGTATGCGAAGTAGGCAATTAGCTTTCGGCACGCATGGTGGACTTACACCCATAAACCTTCCCTGTGGGTGGGCCTGTTCCCTACAGTGGGATGTGTGACATATTTTATTATATAAAACACATAAAACCATTGATGTAGTACGACCAAGAATATAATTCCCCTCGTAAATCTTCGTTTGGGCAGTCCCCCGACAAAACCCGAAGTCATTAAGGGTGCAAAGTCTGATAGCAGCGAAAACAATAAGCCAACCGTGGCAAGAGAATGAAGGTGGCACATCCTGATTGTTCGATATAATTTCTCGCGCTATTAAAACTTGTCAACTATACAGGTATATCGGTGATACTTATAAACCTGGTACTATTGTAACTCTTAGGCTAAGTGAGGGAAATAAGCCTTTTTTGTTACTCTCCCCACAGGAAGCAGAACGCCTAGAGCCATGCGACGACGGCACAGCCCCTGTAGGCGTCATAGGCGGCGCAGCTAACTCCCGAGCGGCCGTCTACCAGCGCTACGACTACACAGACAAGCGATCGCTGCCGGTCTCCGTGCCGGACTACCGCGTGGTGATGGAGCGCAACACCGGCCGCTCGTACGTCGCCTTCAACGTGCACATGGCCGGCAGGCATCTCTGCAGCCGCCGGTACAGGGAGTTCGCGCAGCTCCACCAGATGCTGAGGAAGGAGTTTCTTGGTGAGTGCGTTCAGAAAACGCAGAAAGCAGATATTCTGAGAATGCAGATGCTAAAAGCGGACGGAAAAGAGGTAAAAGACTGTCATTCCGGAAATAAGGGGACTGTTTTGAAGCAGATGTTGTGGTAATCAATGACAAAAAATAAAAGGCAATGTCTTACGTTTGTGACCTTAATGGCTAAACGGGCTGAACCGCTGAACTGATCTGAGATTGCATCCTGAAAACAAACATAGGCGTAAAAAGTCACAAACATGGAAATACAGACTTTCTGGAGATGTAGATATTTTATGGAAATATTTTTGTATTGCAGACTTCGATTGCAGTCCTTTTCCGGAAGGAGTCTGTGCACACGCGCAATATAAGCCTAAAAACGCTTATGAAGGAGATTTAATCTTTGCAACTACATATTGTTACAGGTTTCAATTTCCCAAAGCTGCCCGGAAAATGGCCGTTCACACTGAGCGAGCAGCAGCTGGACGCAAGAAGACGTGGACTTGAACAGTATTTAGAAAAGGTATACTTGCTGTTCTCACCATTATTTCTCTTCAATAGGCTTGGCAACAAGATCTTTTGGTCTTGTATAACATAATCGAATGAGTTCAGCCGAAATAAAGAGCACAAACTTGACTATTAATTCGAGTAAGAGGCCTGTTCCATTCTAGGTGCTAGCCAGTTTTTATTGAGTGCTTTATTTGCATGGTATAAATCCCAAGTTTCAAAGGTGATTGAAACATCATGTTTGACTATCCTGAAATAAATGTGCTTTGCTTATGTTTGTATTAGAGATGAGCCGAGACCGAAGGTCGATATTTTTCCAAAGTAATAGATGTTTGCATGTATAATTATATATTCTACAGGGGGAAATTGATATTATTAGCATCCTTTTAAACTAAGAGTCTACCCTTCAAACTGGACAACGTTTACTATGGGAGCAAACCGATCGGAGCAACAAAAAAATTAGCTGTTCCATATTAGCCGCACCCGCCGCCGCTGCCTACTCGACTCAAAATACTCGACAGCAGATTTTTTTTGCTCCGATCGGTTAGCTCCCATAGTAAAATTTGTTCAGTTTGATGGGTAGACTCTTAGTTTAAAAGGATGCTAATTAATGATATCAATTTCACCCTGTATATCTCTATTTAATCGTCATAATACAAGTCTATACTAGATTCTGGTACTTTCATTGGGAATAGACAATCTGTTTGACAATGTTCTAACCTGAACTGACCCTTATTAGTTTACTTATAATGGTCAATTCAGAGTACGCGGAAAAATGCTCGAGCATGTTCTTGGCCGCCATTTAAACTTTGCGCAAAATGACGCTGCTGTCCGCCGGATTAGATTTTACTGTTGCATACTATTTTCAGCTCTGTGTGAATAAAATAAGGTTGATATTTAATTACCACTTAAAAAGTGCTGGAGCATTTTTCCGCCGAATCTAAATTGACCCTAACACATTGTCGTATCAACAGGTATGCGCAGTCCGCGTGATAGCAGAATCAGACGCAGTACAAGAGTTCCTCACAGACTCGGACGACTCCTCCAACCCTTCCCCAGTAGACTTGAAGGTCCTCCTACCAGATAAGGAAGTGGTCACAGTATCGGTGCTGAAGTCTACCAACGCGGACGACGTTTACAGAGCGGTCTGCGAGAAGATCGGGCTGTCCAAGTCGGTGCAAAAGTACTTCTATCTGTTTGAGATCGTCGAGTATAATTTTGGTAAGTGATTTTTTGTGTATCAGTGCATCCTGCCAGTAACTACAACGTGTTAATCAATTAACGCAAAACTAGAAGAAGTTTGAAATATTATTGATTTTTAAACATGTTACAGCCATGTAGCCAGTAGATGGCGTTCACGTCCTCTTAAGACGCAACAGATTGAAAATTTCGTTCTCTGGGTAGTGGGCTCGGTGGCGAAATTGGATCACGCAGTTCCCCAATTTGGAAGAGTGCGGGTTCAAGTCCCGCCCGAGACAAATTTTTCAATCTTTAATTTGATTAGAAGAAGTTTGTTTAGAATCGAGAGCAGAATCAAATTATCATGGTTTCAACATAGGTAATTTTTTTCAAAATATTAATAAATTTTTTTGTAAAATTTTAAATTTACTGAACCCGATGTCAACCCACCGCACGGGCACACTCATCCTACTTACTACCAGAACAAGATTATTAAAATGTATCCATGAGTACGTTAGCGCTTTTATTCATTGCTGAAATGATAACAAATCATTTTTGCCTCAAAACTTAAAATTCGAATAACTTTAAATTTTAATTATTAAAATAATGAAATTATTATTGTTTCAATCTAATTATTTTGTTATAAATCAGTTGGGGTGTATGAGGTTTTGCGCTAATTCATTAACACGTTGTATAAGGTCTAACAAAATTAGGTGAATCTGTTTTAAGGGGATGATCAGACCATCAAACTGAACCACTTTCACTATGGGACCAATATTGAATCGCGAAAAAAAATCTGCTGTCTCATACATTTAGGTCGAGTAGGTTTGTATGAAACAGCTGATTTTTTTTTTCGCGATTTCGATATTGGTCCCATAGAGAAAGTTCTTCAGTTTGATGGTTTGATCATCTCCTTAAAATAGTTTCACCTAATTATGTTAGACCTTATATAGGGCGGAAACGTAGACACGTCGTAACAATATAAATATACGCATTTGACCCGCGACTTCGTCCGCGTGGATAACCCCTTTAGTGGTCGATTTTCCGAAAATCCTTTCTTAGTGCACCCCTACATCCTTTGTAGAATATCATCATCATCAGCCTATAAACATCCCACTGCAGGGCACAGCCCTACCCTAAGAGAGGGTGTATGGGCATTAGTCCACCACGCGTGCTCAATGCGGATTGGTCAACTTCACATACGCATCAGAATTTCTTCTTCAGCGTATGCAGGTTTCCTCACGATGTTTTCCTTCACCGTTTGAGAGCAGTCGGTATTACTCATTGGTACATGGCATGTTGTCCGTGCGGATTCGAACCCGGACCCCGTAATTGGGTATATACCTCTCCATACCTCTCCGCAACGCGCCATTTACGTTATTAAGTAGTTGACGCGCTTTTGTAGAATTACATTACAAATTTCATGTTTCTATCTTCAGCGGTTTCGGCTGTGCGTTGTCTGTCAGTTATTCAGTCACGGAACACTTTTATAAGTATAAATAAATAGATAATCACTATATAGTATAAAACAAAGTCTCTTCCTGCTGTCTGTCTGTCCGTATGTATGCTTAGATCTTTAAAACTACGCAACGGATTTTGATGCGTTTTTTTTAATAGATAGAGTGATTCAAGACGAAGCTTTATATGTATACACGGTGAAATTGATATCAGTATCATCCTATTAAACTAAGAGTCTACCCATCAAACTGAACAACTTTCACTATGGGAGCCAACTGATTGGAGCAAAAAAATAATCAGCTGTTCCATACTAAACTGCAATGCCTACTCGACTCAAATGTATGCAACAGCTGATTTTTTTTTGTTCCGATCGGTTTGCTCACATAGTGAAAGTTGTTCAGTTTGAAGGGTAGACTCTTAGTTTAAAAGGATGCTAATGATATCAATTTCACCCTATCTATTAGCAGTAGCATTGCACCCGTGCGAAGCCGGGGCGGGTCGCTAGTCATAAATAAATGACAGTACTGCATTTGTCTCAAACAGCGATACACAAACTGGCAGTGGCATGATAAGTAAATGTAGTACAATAATAATTTAAGTTTCTAGACAGAATGGTCTACAACTCAGCATAATGGAAGTTGACGAACATCTGCTGTTATTCTGTCAAACACTGATGCTCAAACGACAAAAATCAATACAGCAATACGAAAATAAATTATTTTACCCGTACAAAAGGAAATTCTATGAAAGAATCTAGTCAGACATCCGTCTAAGTTGGTGCTAGCCGAAACGACACCATAAGACGCATTTAGTATACCTTGTGCAAATTCTAAACGTCCAGCAGACTGTTGTTTGCACTGTCTACGGTTAGTCTCCGTAGAATCACATTTAAGTCGCAAGGTCATACGTAAATAATACCGTTTCTTAGGTCCACCACACACGTACGGAATAAACCTGATTCGGAATTCAGTGTTGTCAACTATGGTAACAAAAAATACTAGAGTGACGTTTAAAAATGTCTAAAATAAAAATGTATGAAATGCCAAATAAAATTACTATAGCATTTTTAGGTATTTATTAAAACGTAACAAACAATTTCTATACATGATAATTATAATCATGTGGTGAGGTCACATACGATGATGATTTGTAAATTGTGTTTCAATAGTATGCAACTATATCAAAATACTATCTACAGTTTTAACATTAGACATAATCTGCATACAAAACCATTATCACACAAGCGGAAGCGATTTCGCAACTATACCGCAACGACGTCGCAACTGCACCGTCACGATACGGTATCGTTCCATCAACGCCTACTTTCAAAAATCACTTTAAAATATGCTACCTAAGACATCAAAGAATCACTAGATCTAGTGAAAAAGTAGTAGAAAAAGGACTAATTCCGAATCAGGTTTATTCCGGATGTATGTAGTGGGCCTTATTCAGAATAATCTCCAAAAACTTATTTATTTATGAAAAGCAAGACATCTCTGTTTATATTTGATGTCATTAGCATATGCAGTCAAACGAAACGAAGGCCGAATTGGTTTCAATAAACAATATATTTTAATAAGATCCACTTGAAGTGAAGTATGACGGCCCGGTAGCTCAGTCGGTATTGAAACTGCCTTGTGTGCCGAGCGAGGGTCGCGGGTTCGAATCCCTTAAGAGACAATTATTTGTAAGATGACTGAATGGATGTTTGTATCTATAGTTATCTATTCTATATCGTTGTCTAGTCATTATAATACAAGTCCAGGTTAGATTCTGGTGCTCTAACGGTCAGTTGCAGAAACGCTCATTACAGTTAATCCTCCATTAAATCTCTTGCTAGCGTTTACTACGTCAACAAGACAAAAAGTGATACCAAGAGGAGGATTATTAATGGAGGATTAACTCTAAATAACGTTTCTGGAACTGACGGAAATACTGACGTGACTAGATAATTTGTGTGACAGTGTCAAAGATATTTATTATTATTTATTAGTATAGGCAGGACCGCATAGGAGTGTTAGGACCGGTCGTTATGGCGATCCTTGGGGAGGCCTATGTCCAGCAGTGGACGTCCATCGACTGAGATGATGATAAGTATAGGCAGGCAGGAAGAACTCTAAATAACTCTCAGCGATGGGGACCCGTCAGGGAAGTCTAATTTACATACACGAGTTCATGCTAATCGCGGGCCTTGCTAAAACTGCCTGCAATAACGTTTGTAATTGTAACAATGTTTCTGACCACCCTAAAAATCTATGGTCGTGATTGTATGTGTGTGTGTTCATGATAAATCCAATATGGTGGATTGTTTTAATTAGTAAAAAAAAAACAAATATTTTTTTTTAATTTTTATTTTATTGGAAAACCAACAGCAATATAATACAGTAGTTACATGAGTATAAAGCAGATTTTTTTAAAGCTTTTATTTTATCTTCTTATCGTGTCGACTTCAAATTCTGAACATAGTCGCTAAATAGTAGCTTGCCAGAATCGGGCAACCGATACTGCACCGTCACTAGCGGTCATGAGCTCCTCCTGCTTGCAGGTGTTAGGGCACGCAGGGCACGATGTGAGATGGGCCATCGTTTGTGGAGCTCCACACAAGCAAGTCACATTTTGCGCATCCGAGAATCCCCACCTGACCATGTTGTCCTTACTGCGACCGACCTGGGTTCGAAGTTGGTTTAGATTTATTATTGACATAAAAGTCATTGTTGTGCATAATGTACATGTACATGTGAGACATTCCAGTTTGTCCACTATTATGCTCAAGATGGTGTTTTCGTTTGCGTTGCGTTTTAAAACTTGTAAGTGCTGACGACCTACGGTCAGCAACAAATGGGCCGTAGTGCGTACGATTCGGCCGGTGAGTCATGATTGTATCGCATTCCACAGTGTACGAGTATAATTCTTTGAGATTAGCAGCGGTGTTAATGTGATTTTTTTCATCTTCCAGAGCGCAAACTGCAGCCGAACGAATGCCCGCACTCGCTGTACATACAAAACTACTCGACAGCCAGCAGTAGCTGCCTCTCCATACGCAAGTGGCTGTTCAACCCCGACAGGGAGATATCCGTCGTGAAGGAGGACAGTAAAGCTGCTGCTTTTATATTTTGGCAGGTTAGAAGCTGTTTACATTTTTTTTTATAATAGAATTGGGGAAGTGAAAAAACGAGCTTTAATATCGATAAGCTTTGTTTCTGTGCGATATATTCATAAGGTTTTTAATCGTGAAACTTAATAGATAATAACACTTTAGAATGTATTATATTTGGAACGCGGTATGCCTATGTAATTTTTTTGAAAAATTTTGAAAAATTTGATAGCGCTGGGCTCTTGCAAATACCAACGAACTCAAGGAGTTGTAGCTCTGAGTTATTGCGTTCTTATTTTGTCTTTAACATTAAAATTATTAGTAGTGATCGGCTATGTGAAAACAATAGGATTCTTCAAAGCGTCATATATCATGAAGTGCTAATAGTAGGAGTATGAATGGCGGATATGTGTAAATTGAACATATAATTGAAGTTTTGACAAGAGCCAAAACACTATTAAGACACATTTTCTTGATAGAAAAAAGTAGCCTCCGTTTTTATTTATAAACGCTTGGAACTGCTAAACGGCGAATAATAGAAACACGAGACTTGATTTAAAAAAAAGAGATTGATATTTTACAAATTTTGATAAGAGCAGAATTGAACTTACATAAATAGTACAATCACAATTAAATAAAGTTTGTTTTACGCTTGCGTCGCTTCAGGCGCGCGCGCCGCCCCATCTCTTTCTTTCGCATCAGGCAGTAATATACCCATTTCGTTTCAATTATTTTTCGACATAGGCCCTTAAAGAAGCCGCTTTCATTATTTTATGGGCAAAAATTTACAGGTAAATATGCATTTACTACTATTAATAATAATTTATCTTTTAATGATTTAAATGTTAAATAAAAACGCAATACAATACATAATAAGAACGCAATAACTCAGAGGTACAATTCCTTGAGTTAGTTGGTATTTGCAAGAACCCGGCCATAGGTACGCGTTTCAAGTGGCATATTAATGGAGTAATTCCCCCTGCAGGCGGTGGAGGACGTGAACCGCGGCGTGTGCGTGGCGGGCGCGCGGCTGTACCAGCTGAAGGCGCTGCAGAGCGTGGCGCGCGCGGGCGAGTACCTGAGCCTGGCGCGCGCGCTGCCCGGCTACGGCGCCGTCGCCTTCCCGCCCGCCGACACCGACCGCCCCGCCGCCGCCCAGGCCATGCCCACCATTGGTACCTACACACGTAGACGGACTTAGTCCTTTTTCGTCGGATTCCTTATTGGACAGATTCCGTTTTGGCCAGATTCTTGTTTGGACAAATCCCTTTTTTCACCAAAAATGTTTACATATCAGGAAGCTGGCAAAGATATTTGGTTTGTACCCATGATACATATCATTCAATTAAAATGTACCGTCAGTTAGGCGACGAAAAAGATTATCCGTCCAGTAAAGAATCCGGTCCCCCTCTAGTTTATTACACACCAAGTATAATATTTATCTTCCACATACTGGCTTTACGATGACCTATTTCGGGCTGGTTGCAACCTCCTCTCTTTCCTCATCCTGACTGCAAAAACCCCACACTCCTGTCCTATCTACATAGGTCACTGGTGCCTCGGGCAGAAGATCGATGTCTATATCGAGGACGCAAGTGCAGCATCAGCCCGGAGGGGTAGTTCGTGTGAACATTGTACTGTCATGTAACCGATTAAAAGGCGAGTAGAGGTAATGTTCCAAGCCTAACTATAAGCTTGATTAGTTGCATTGCGATACTCTGAGCTCACAAGCACCTCTATAGAACTGTTGTAGCGCTGGGGGTCATATAGCTATCATCTTTGCGTCCTTGCAGCAGTACTGCTGGCTGGTGAGTCAACGGAACGGAACGGATAAGGAATCCGGCGAAAGAGGACTAAACCACTTAAACCTGTCGCAAAAGATGTCGATATGGCAAACCGCTATCTCTCTCCCAAATTAGCATGCAAATAATAGAGACAACAAATTAGACTAGTTGTTTATGTCCATAAGCGTATAAGTCATGGTGGTCAAGTCATTCAGGCCTCTTTCACTCGGCCGTACGAATACAAATACAAATACAGAATCATTTATTTGTGATACACGTATAAATTATTTGATGGTGCATGCATTGTTTAGTGTAACTGTGATCTGCTTATCGGTGTATCTTATCTTGTATGCTTATCTTATCTGCGTATCTTAACTGTGATCGGCTTACAAATTTATTTACCTAATTATAATGTATAAAATACTTTGACCATTTATTATAAGGACTAGCCTTTCGGTGGCATTTCTCCTGCATTTACATTCAATTTTATACCTTACGAGCGTTAACCCGCGACTTCGTCCGCACAAATTATATACCAGATTTTAAGTCAGATCATAAGCTATCAAACAAAAAAAGTTTCATCAAAATCGGTTCAGTAGTTTTTGCGTGATACTCGTTCAAACAAACAAACGAACACACAAACAGACAGACAAAAAATCAAAAAATTGGTGAAATGGAATCAGGGACACCTAAAAACCATATAGTAACTTTTTTTTTGTTAATATCTTCAATGTACAGACAAGCTTCCTGTTACAGTTTTATAATAGTATAGATCACTAAACGAGACAGCCTATAATTGCGAAAAAATAATTTCGAACTTAGAACGTTTGGGGTTCACACGAGACTACTTTTCATGATTTTTAACGTTCAAAATTAAAATCTAAAGTTATGGGAATAAAATCCAAAGTTGCGGATTTCATGTTACCTAGCCCCCCACAAAAAGTGGCAGAAATGTTTGTTAGTAGAATTACACGCTTAACTAGTCCCTATATAAGTAATCAAAGATAAAATATAAATGACCAAAACAGAAAACAAATAACGATACGAACAGAGATAAGTACCTACATTTTACCGCATCGTGAGCGATGCGCTTGTATGAATTCTGACACTCACTCCAGGCGACAACGTCGCATACGTCGCGCTGTACTGTAGTAACAACGCTAAGTCAAACGCTAAGCCATTGGATACATTTTCGCGCGTACCGTCTGGCAGCACATAATTAAAGCGTGAAACTTATTGTTTTCTAAGGAAGTGATGTATCTGTTACGAAGTAACTAGTTATCTGTGGTTTATGTCTATAGGCGTCGTAGGTCTGGGTGGTCAAATAGCGAGTAACAATGCCTAACATGCAGGAGGCGATAGTCGAGGAGGCTTTCCTGTGGGTTTCTTTGGGAAAGTTGTTCAGTATCATAGGTACAATCACCCTTTGAAGTAATGCAACTGTTTACCCTAACATCCTGTAGTCGTGAACTGTATGCTTGCCAAATTACACAAAATAGAACTCAGTCGATCTCATATCGTAGTTTACTTCGTGGTGGACACTGTGCTTATGTATTTCTTCTTATCCGACTGCCCCAGAAGGTTATCGCGTACAATATAAACAAGTCTCTCTTTTGTCTACGCAGGTTGGAGCGGGCTGAAGCTATCGACATGGTGCTCGTCATCGCAGGCGGTAGGCGCGAGCGTGGAGGTGCCGTGGGACAGCGTGAGGCAGTGGTGCTGCGACGACGAGGCCGCCGCGCTTCGCCTACACTACTCGCGATCTGATGCGCCCAGGACCCTCACGCTTTACACTCCCTACGTAAGTACAATATCATCAAATAAACACATGGACCGCCCTCAAAAGTGTCCAAACCAAAAAAGTAAACGTATAAAGATTAACAACTACGCGCCAGTCCAAAGAGAATGGAATCACTTTTTAAGAGACCGCACTGTTTAACTGGCTTCGAAATCCAAATTAGTATGAAGTTAGTGCATTCTACCCTTGAAGCCGACGATTTTGTTCCGTGTGTCGCGGCACTGCGCCACTCTTCATCACAGATTAACACGTTCCTGGACAGTGACCGGCTATAGCAGTGATAACAATAAAAGTTCTATTGTATCTCGTTCACTGCCCCGGAACGTGTTAATATGTATATTGGATATACCTAGATAGGTAACTCGCCTTGAATTTTAGGACGTCATAATTGCGTTGCCGCTTATTAGCACTAGAGGGCGCCACATTATGAAATAAATTGAAAAAGACGATCGGCCGACACGAGGATCGAACCTTAGCTACCCGGATCGTAAGCCGGTTGTCTAGACCGCTAGACCAACAAGACAGTGATTGATATGGGCGAAATCTCTCACTAGTACAGCGCAGCGCGTGAGGTGTAGTGCGCTGTTACTCCGATATGAACCCTAGTTCAACACATAGTGCTTCGAAACATAACCGATAGATGGCGGAAGCTGTCTATAGAAAATCAGCGTTCCACTTAGTTTGTACTAAGATAACATAGCATGGTCTTCATTTGATCCACCGACTACGCGCACGTCTATAATGCCGTGATGCGGTGCTAAATTTGTAAAAACTACGCAAACAAAATGATAAAGAATTTCAACAGTTTCAATGTTTTTAGTTGGGTTATACAGGGTGCTAGGGTAAACAGTTGCATTACTTTAAGGGGTGATTGTACCCATAACACTGAACAACTTTCCCTAAGAATTCTATTAGCAAAAAAAAATTGACTTTTCATACAACTCTTCGATCAGCTGATTGCATGTATAGTCCGTTCGCGTTAAGAAAATAGTGAGTCATCGTTGTCCGCCGGCCTGGCCACGCCCCCCAGCCAATTAAAATGCTAGAAATTAGAAAGTCGAGTTCACAGTGACCAGTTGAAATCTGACCTTCGAACAAAACGGTTGTGTATTTTGCGTGACTCGTTCAACAATAAATTTTGAAAATGAATACTTCACCAATTCGAAAGAATAAAAGTGGATCAATAATCCATAGCGGAGAGACGCATAATTTACAATGTTTATAAGTACTTTAAATTGTGTGATTTAAATGCAACTGTGGAGAGCATAGTCATAAAAACAGCAAGTGCATGCGGTGTGTCCCAAAATACTGTTTATAAAATTATTAAAGAACAAAAGGATACCAACACATTAAAATCACCCGTGAAAAAAAGAGCTCGACTATCCACAGCCGATAAATTAGATGAACTAGACAAATGTGCAATAAGAAGAAAAGTTCACTCAATATATTTGGATGACGTCATGGAACACGCAGAACAAAATTCTTTCATAATAAATGTAACTGAAGAATCTAGCGATACTGAATAGTGATTTAAGTAATTTTAAGACATTTTTTTTTCATTAAAAATAATTTAATGTTTAAAAAAATGTTTGTACTTTTTCTCCACTGTGAATACACCCTCATCCTGTAGTTGCACTGATGACTCACTATTTTCTTAACGCGAACGGACTATAGTATGGGAAGTCCAACATTTTTTTTTACGAAATTCCTATAATAACCTGGGGGATAGGTTTCTTAAGGAAAGTTGTTCAGTATCATGGGTACAATTACCACTTAGAGCCCTTTCATACGAGCGATTTTATTCGGCGATTTCTCGGCGGAGCGAGCACTTTATTATGCCGCGTGCTCGCTGCGGTCTCGCTATTCTTCTTCTTATTTTCTTGTCAATTTTTTCTACTTTTTTTTCTATATTTTATTGGCAAGATATTCGGCGAGCCTGACAGCGTCCAGTGTACCCTTATATTCATAAGTCTTATGAATGGCTGAGTCTGAATTAAATAAATTGTCACAATGACTTATGATCTTTTTGCTTTGACTACCTATATAGGGACTAGTTACGCGTGTAATTCTACGAACAAACATTTCTGCCACTTTTTGCGGCGGGCGAGGTAACATAAAATCCGCAACTTTGACAAGATTCTATTCCCCATAACTTTAGATTCTAATTTTGAACGTTCAAAATCATGAAAAGTAGTCACGTGTGAACCCCAAACCGGTCAAGTTCGAAATTATTGTTTCGCAATTATAGGCTGTCTCGTTTAGTGATAAGGTATAAAATTGTATGTAGATGCACATGATTAATTGATCTTATACCGTGACAGAGGGGAAATGCTACCGCAAGGCTAGTCCTTATAATCAATAGTCAAAGTATTTTTGTAAACGAAATGTATGAATCGGGCCGTCGTAAAAATCTAGAATTAAACATTTTAACGGGTTCTTACCGCGTTTTGGGAATATCGGGAACTCAAATATACCAAAACCGCGGTAAGAACCCGTTAAAATGTTCAATTCTACATTAAATAGTAACAAAAAAAGTTTTTAGCATAACCAATTTTGTTTACAGTACCAATTCCTGTGCAATTGCATGGACCGAATAGCTGAAGAAGCCAACTGGCTGGACACCGGCGAGTAAAGGAACCTTCTAGAAACGCCTAGAACGTAAGCGATCTAACGGTATTACTATACCATCCTGCGCGCTGACATTTTAGCTAAATCACATTTTTAATGTTGGCAACACAAGTGTTTGGTAGGTTTAAGTTGAAAAAATCTGGCAACATTGCCTCGCTATGGTAGCGAAATTGTATAACAATGCATGCGTAAGTTTTGGCGCTTAAATGGATCTCAAATTGTGTTTAACAAATTATTAACGCGTCTAAAACTGTTGGTTAGTTTATTAAATGTTTATATTGGCAACACTGATGTTGCTAATTAAAAAATAAATACTAAAATGACAGCGTGATTAGTCTATTACTCTTATCATACTAATAAAATATATAAATGTTAATAAGATTCGTTTAAAAGTAGTATATCCAAATTGTTCAATGAAATAGGTATCTAATGTTTCGATGAGGGTTTACCATAAGCGACACTAGATAGCGGCACTGTATCGTGACTTATTACTATTGAAGTTAAATCTCTTAAGACACTGTTAAATACAGTTTATTCGACATATTCCTCAATAATTAAGTATCCCATAATAAGTAACCCAGCCAGTAATACAAGGGGTATCAGGGGTACTTATTGGACCCCTAAACAACTTATGGTAGGGGTACCCCTTTGTACTAATGGTATTGGTTAGCATACCCTGAATTTTTCTTGTATAAGGGGTATTGGGGCTAACTTACCCAGAATACCCCTGGCATTAGGGCACTTGGGACAGTATACCCCGAATTTCCCTGGTAATAGTGCTATTGGGACAGTATACCCCGAATTTCCCTGGTATTAGGGCTATTGGGACAGTATACCCCGAATGCCCCTAGTATTAGGGGTATTGGGCTAGCATACCCCGTATGTCCCTGGTATTAAGGCTATTGGGACAGTATACCCGGAATGTCCCTGGTATTAGGGCTATTGGGACAGTATACCCCGAATGCCCCGAGTATTAGGGGTATTGGGACAGTATACCCCGAATGCCCCTAGTATTAAGGCTATTGGGACAGTATACCCGGAATGTCCCTGGTATTAGGGCTATTGGGACAGTATACCCCGAATGCCCCGAGTATTAGGGGTATTGGGACAGTATACCCGGAATGTCCCTGGTATTAGGGCTATTGGGACAGTATACCCCGAATGCCCCTGGTATTAGGGCTATTGGGAGAGTATACCCGGAATGTCCCTGGAATTAGGGCTTTTGGGACAGTATACCCCGAATGCTCCTGGTATTTGGGGTATTGGGCTAGCTTCAGAAAAGGCGTATAAATGTTCGAACATATTCTTGGCCGCCATTCAAAATTAACGTTAAACGATGCTGCTGTCTGCTGGATTCGATTTTACTATTGCATACTATTTTCAGCTCTGTTTGAATGAAAGAAGGTTGATATTTAATTACCAATTGAAAAGTTCTATAGCATTTTTCCGCCTAGTTTGAATTGTTACGGGTACATTACATAATTATGTACAGAATCGTTTTGAAACCGTGGTAGTGCTGCCATCTAGGTGTCGGTGGTTGTCCTCACTATGTCTGGTCTTGTTTGAGACAGTAATCTAATAGATAAGTATTCTTGGCTGTTAACTTCAATTTATTGCGCAAATTTTGACAGTATCAATCAATTATACTTCATTTCATTACACACCAAAACAAATACCACAGTATAAGATAGAGCATCTGTTACTAGATACCGTATGGGCACTCCCTTCCTCCCACCAACTTTTTACCTCATCCCCTCTATCGCCCTCTGGTTACCTGGCAGTTACCTACGAAGAAGTCATCTTGTCAATTTAAATTTTTTGTATGCAGTGTCCGGGCTGCGCGAATACGTAATTTTTGCTCAAAATCTCCACGGCAGCTATACGGTATTTTAAATTATTCTAAAAATTGAAATTTGACTAGGGATCCCCATAAATAATGATATAAATATTGATATAAATCAAATCAAAATTTTTTATTCAAATAAATTCACATAGATAGCTTTTTGACGTCATTTTTTGACTCTACCACAGCGTCGGAAGGTGTTCCGTTGAGAGAAGATGCGGCCAGAAACTCTACAACACACATCTTTTGAATAAAACAAAATATACAAAGTACAATTAAAATACAATATTGCATTACATCAGTGTAACATTGTCAAGACCAGACATTTCGGTCATTCAAATGACAATCAAGTTTAAAGTTAACCTTTTTTACAGAGGATTTGTTTAACATATCCCAAATAACAAGACAGCTCAAAAACAGTACTTTATGCGACCAGCTCTGTCCCGACGTAGTAAGCGTAGGTTTTTATAAATTGTATAGAACCTATTTGGGCGGATTTTAGTGCTCAAACCTAAAAAAAAATTGTAGCGATGATAGCCCATACGGAAGAGAGCGATACGGAATCAAATCGCGGCCTCAATCACGAGGCCGCGATTCGATTCCTGGCCTTTACCACTAAGTTCTTCGAAATCTATGTACGGTTGTATTTATCACTTCCTAGCTCGGCGGTGAAAGAAAACATCGTGAGGAAACCTGCATTCCCGAGAATAAAAAGAAAATTCCATAAGTTCGGAAGTATTCGTAAAATATGGGCGAGCTTGGGGCGAACACAAAGGACCAGCGATGGTCGCAGTGTTACATAACGACCCTTGCTTGCAATAGCCCAACCACAAATAATAATAAAAAAAAATATTAATATCACATAGACAGCTTTGTGACGTCATATTTTGATACTATCACCGCGTCGGAAAGTGTTCCTTTGTAGAGGAGATGTGGCCAGAAACTCACACCACACATCTTTTAAACAAAACATATACAGAAAGACAAATAGGTACCTATTTGTATTGCAAATAAGGTCATAACCATACTGTGGATAGTAAAACGTACATATGAATAATTTCAATCCTCTCCAATTTCAGTTCATTTGCACTGATGTTAAGGCCAGCTATCCCTAGTGCATGCGTCTCTTTCTTACAAGCAAACTTTTACAATTAGCCATCCCGCTTCAATGCAAGATCGCAAAAAAACGATCAATATCTTTTCTCTTGGGTGTTTGGGGTAAAAACCATCGGGTAGAATCGCTGCTATAATTAATTACCTTTTAAATGTTGGTATATTCAGAAGAAATGGTGTATGGTGATTCTTGTAAAACTGGTTGAAATCGAACATACTTTGGTCCGTACTTTGTTCTTTTCTATCGTGTTTTAACGGTTAGATTCACCGCAGAAAAAACGTATCTACACTGTTATTTGAACTATACAGGGTGTTACAAAAATACAAATAAACATTTAAGGGGGTGGTTAAGAACATCAAACTGAACAACTTGAACTGAACACTATGAGACCAATGTCGAAATCGCGAAAAAAAAATCGGATGTTCCATCATCATATCAGCCGTTAGACGTCCACTGCTGAACATTGGCCTCCGCCAAAATGAGGAGATTTGCCATAATGGACATGATCCGACGCGTTTGCTATGTTCCATACTAAACTACAGATCTACTCGAGCTAAATGTATGAAAAAAAATTTTTTTTGTCCCATAATAAAAGTTGTTCAGTTTGTTGGTCTAAACCACCCCCTTAAAAGTTTTCAATTTTTATTTTTACTTCTGTAACACCCTGCATATAAGTATTAAATATAATAATTTGGTTATCAAAAATAGGTTGGAAAACAGACAATATAGGATCAACCCCCCCTAAATGCCAATTTTACTGTCAAAATCTGCGCAAAGAGCGGCGCGTACGGTTTTATATCATCGTACTTTAGTAACATTGTACTTAAAATAAATAAATTGCTACATTTTACAGTTCTTATGACTTGAAGTTGGTTAAGAATTTATTTACACCTCGTAAGATCATTTTATATCAATTATAATTTATCAAAAATAGCATTTAAATAATTAACTATAAAAAATGTACTACGAATTAATTGTTCTTTCATATAGAATTATACAAAATGTAGTGTTAATGAAATAAACATTTCATCCCCATAAAATAAAATTATTATAAATAATATAAAATTATTGTAAGTCAAAATTGTCTATTAGATAATTTAAGAGCCATCTATTGTTTTAAAAATACTATAATTTATTTGAGTTTTGTAGAAATTTTTCTCTTAGGTATAATGGGGATAAAAATACTGCCTATTCTTAATTTAATTTTAAAATCTCTAATAATGCTCTCAAACGCAAACATTAAATATAAATAATATTATCAAGTGTACAGTTTTTCGTATTCTGAAAACAAGCTCTAACTTAGGTTCATTATCAACTGAAGCGTAGACGAACAATCTGATCTCGTGAGTCAACTCAAAAATCTACTTAATGAACTAGGATTTAAAGTCGTACTAACGAAGGATATTCATCAAAATGAGCGCAGAATTTTTAGAGGAGTTTTTGAGTCGATCATAAGGTGCCTTTAGACGTACATTCGATCGCGCGGGATTAGGCGGCATACGCGAAAGAGCGAGCGGTATCCTGCAATCGCCCGTGATTAATTTGATTTTCGCGCTGCAATATAACCTTTGTTGATAAAATCGCGGAAAAAAGGTCGCGTTTTCGCGTGGGATTGCAGTCACAAATATATTTGAGAGCGCGGGTAATCACACACGCCTGGTGTTTTAGACTAAGAGATAAGTGTACTTTTTGCAACCATCAGCAGCAAGGTTGATTCAGTGTTTATGGGGTGTAGAGCATCTCTGTTGGATGGAGGGGATGGACAAGGTTTGCCTGCATAAATTCAGTCGGTTTAGGAAATACAGACGTTTAAAGGTTAGTAAAAAATTAACGATCAGCTGCAAGGCTCCTCTACGCTTTGATGGATAATGAACCTTATGATAGATGCACCTGAGTAAATACACCACATAGACAAAACTTCTAAGGAGCTCACAGCATGATCACGTGACGCACAACGTCCATAGATTGTCCACTGGCCGTCGCCGGTTTGTCCACGGGCGGCGTGTAGGTGAACTACTAGCGTACCTAGCACCTCACGCACCGACGAATTCCACCTTCACGTCGCCCGTGGACAAACCGGCGAGTTTTAGTGGACAAAGTACGGGCGATGTGCGTCACGTGATCACGCAGTTTGCTCCTTAGAAGCATTCTCTGTGGGATATAAGTGACCCTTTACTTTTTCATCCTAATAATAAAAATATTAATATAATTTAGGATTTATCAGTATTTAATCATAAAAAAAACAACCTACAAAATAAAAATTCGATAAATGTAAAATGGTTGAATGGTACGCGTACTATGTTATATTTAAGAAAAGCTCATTACATATCTCTACTGAACGAAATATTTCTACTGTGTACGTGTTAAGGTTCATATTGCGTTGTCTTTTTATATTGTCGTTGCTAAAACGAATGGTGTTATTGCTATTATAAACTCGATATACATTCAATCAGTGAACTAATATGAATATTGAAACCATCAGCGTTTGATCACGATTATTAGCTATGTGCGAAGTGGGTGATGGAAACTGTCAAATCCACAGATCCCAAAAACTAGAGATGTGAAAAGGGGGCAGGGCCAGTGTCGCAGCAATATACGCAAAAACAGAACACATTGCTCGCGACTGTAAGGATTCAATATATTATGAGGCTGAAAGCCAGTCGAGATATTATGTGTAAATAGTTTACAATGCTTGCGTAGTACTAAAGATTATTCGAACGTTAAGTTCTGATACCGCAATGGATAATGAGCAAATTCAAGCTATCAAAATACTTTCTATCGCGTGGTACTGGTGGTAATGCGACACTCGGTTTCGTACTCAGCGCGTTGGTTGGCATCTCTCTAGATCTCTATGGTCAAATCGATCGCAGCTCCCTTACCGGGGTGGCAGAAATTTGTACTTTTTCCGGACAAGCTGTGGAAATATGCTGGAATCTATGCAAATCCAACACACGAAATCTCCAAAACTGTAAATACTACTAACTTAAGATTTCGCGTGGAAGTTTCTTTTGGCATCTAGGTGCTTACTAAAGAGGGTTGTTTTGAAATTCAACCCCCAAAGGTGAAAACCGGGATAAAAGTTTGTACGGAAATTGGCGCTACAAAGATCGAAATCCAGCTTGTGCGTATTTTAATTTCTATAATGTTTCTCATTTCTTCTGTTTTTATATAAAATAACAAACTTTTAACTAACATTTCACCTTCCAATAATTCACGGCGGTCCGGAACCGCTAGAGGTGCTAGTGTCGTGCTCACAACCAATAGAGGGACAGCTGACAAACGTTATATATTTTACTACCTATGGACCTACAAGCGGTAGACCTAGTTTATGTTTATATTACCTCACTGGATTGAATAATGATATAAATGAATTTGTACAAAAGTGTTTGAAAAAATATATTCGTGCCTAACATAACCTGAATCAACATTTACATCATTAAAATTTACGTAAAAAATACATTTAAGTTTGATTGATGATATTTCAAAAAGAAACCAGCTGAATTGAAACTGAAAATGTACATTAATAATTAAGCATAAAGATCAAATTTGTTTAACAATCAATGTGGTTATGTTGAGTTTTTTGTGATATAGTTTAACAGTATTTGCTTCAGAATCCGCCATGACTTCAGTCGTGCAGTATTATATGTATGAAGTTTGTTTTAAATTGGTGCCATAATGCATCGGAATAAAGCTTGAATTTACATGTCCAATGTTTGATCAAATATTCGGATAACAGTTCAAACGTAAATATCAAATCAAGTTGGTGAGTCGATGACAGATCCTAAACCCAGTGTATGTCTTTGTCGCTGAAATTTAAAATGTATTTAAGACATTATATGATTCATTTCGAAATGTGGTAAAAGTAAACAGTTGTCGAATCAAACTTCTTCGCGTTATATAATTTTGAATGTCGGTCGTTCAAATATTTGGTCAAACAGCTTTATAATGTGTTAAAATTCAAGATTATCCGCACAAATATCGTCTCATCTCGAAACAGAACGTTCAAATATGAGCTTTAAATTGCACGGAATAAAGTACAAAATCAATAAAAATGGCGCGAGTGGACAGAGCGCTTACGGCGATGCGTCAACTTTTTAAGATAAAATCTATTGAATGGCACACGATTAAAGTTCATATGTGATTGTTTCATGTCGAGTAGAGAAAATATGAATGCGACAATCTATACTATCTTTTTATAATAAACATTGATTAGTTTAGGAGATGTGCACAAAATATGCAAGACAAGTCACTAGTTACAAAATCAGGAGAAGACCACAAAATGGTCGCTAATACCTAGGTGGCATAATAAAAATTGCTATTTGCCCACCTTTGAACGCAGTGGTTCTCCGTTTCATTAGATTCAGGAGGGTAAAGACATTGATGTTCTAAATACTAGAACTAACACGACATGTGGCGATATCGCCACATTGAATGGTGGAGCGTTGTGACGTGCATTGTTATTTCTAGCATGTTGCTCACAGATTACCCCCAATAGATACCGCATGTTGAAAATTTTGTACAGGCCCGAAGTCACCATTGTTGGCGGTAGGTGCGGGTAGCGGGGCACGAAACAATGCAACATGATTGGCCATTTCAAGGTCGCACTACTTCGAGCTCGCTCACTCGCGTTGCTTATATCAGTGCAAAATCATAGATGTGTGGCGTTTCGGCGGCCTTGTATGCGATATCTATTGGGAGTAATCTGTGATGTAGCTCAATGGTATTACGTTTAGTGGCAGAATAACTTATGTCATTGCGTTCTGTCTAATGCGTATTAATATTCTTCTAATCAGTGTTTATTAAACCCTCATGTTATGTTTAAAATGGTTATTATAATACAAATTATAATTGGCATGTTATCAAATACAGTTGTGTAGCTGTCGGTTCGCTTCAGAAATGAATATGAATGTTTCTAGAAACGTGTTATTGTGATTGAGTTTCGTATTACAAATTTATTATTTGTATATAGATATATTTATAAATTAATTATTAAGCTTTATTATCATTAGTGTAGGGCGTAGAATACGGAGCCCGTTTGGAAATAGCTTAACAAGATTAACCTGGTTTTTTCATACAAGTCGTGAAAATGATGTTGTCACATGCCCGCTATGCGCGCAAAATTGAGTTTTCTGGTATCATCCCAGTGTTCCGAGGAATGTTTTTGGAGAACTTTTTGCTATTTCTTTTAGGCTCTGTATTCTATATTAAAGTGCATCTATGTTGTTAGCGTTTTAGGGCATTTAACAGAAAAAAATTGCAGAAAAAGTTGATTGGATCAGGAACTCAAGTCACTAGCAGAAAGGGGACAGGATTTGGCAAATACTCCGCCGACAAGAGCATAGCTCTTAAGGGCTTTACAGACGACGTTATTTTTGAGCGATCGAGAATTGAATTGTATTTACAAGTGAAAATGAACAACACTTAAATTAGATTAAGCATCCCTACTATAAGGCGCGTTGAAACTCTCAAAAACAATGCCAAGAGAATGTCACGTTGTAGATCGTTAAAAAAGAACGTCGTCTGTTATAGGCCTAAATAACATGATAGTGATGACAAAGGGTTGAACCTCATCTGGCAGGACGGAACCGCATTTTTTCACACTCCATCCTTTTCTGTCGCTCAGAAACGTAGACTAGACGTTTGCTAGAGCGAGAACGATAGCAGGAATGCGACAGCACCGGCAGTGCTGTGACCTTTCTTGATCTAGCAAATAACCTTCCTAAGCGACAGAAGAGGTCTTTCCTTGAAAAAATGCTATTCCGAGCTGGCAAATGACCCATTAAACTTATTTCTACAATATTTTTGTCTGTTCCATGCTGTTGTAGAATTAAGCAATTGTTTTGTAATTGGTTTCTTATGACACTTAGTTAATAGGAATATGTGATTTACTAATCAAATGTTATTAGTAAGCTATACAGGGGGTAAACTTAAATGTTTTACATGCTTTATCGCGATTCCAATATTGGTCCCATAGTAAAAGATGTACAGTGTGATGGTCTGAAGCACCATCTAGTCTAAGGTAAGTGTATAACGTATTTATGTTTACACCCTGTATATTATTATTGCCACTGTTAAAACTTTGAAAGTACGGCAGCCATTGTGACGTATTAGCGGTGATTGTAACGATAACGATGTTACATATAAGATACATATTTGCGAACGTATATCGGTTTCTTATTTCTTTGTCTTGATAATTTTTGCCAATCAATCTTGCCTTGGTTAATACCAAAACTTATTAAAGAAATAAAAATACTTACATTAACAAATGAAAGTGGTCGTATCGCTAAAAGGAATCAGCCATTTTTTAGGGACAAATAAAATTGACTTACCAGGAAATTACAAGCGTGTACGAAACGAATTATGCGAGTGAGGGGGATTATTTTTTTAAATGGCAACTTCATAGTTCTTAAAACTTGGCCAAAAAGAGTAGAAAACGGTGACAGAAGGAACTAAATATTTTATGCACAATTTTGGACGGCCTTGTCAGGTTATGCCAGGAAGCCTGTGCGTAACGTTATGCCGGTTCTTCTTTCGTAAATTCCCCTCTATGTTTCGACGTTACTTTGTCCCTTTCTAATCCAATGACAAAAATAAAAAAAAAACAGTTTTTATTTAATTTTTGTTCTGATAGAAAGGGATACAAAAACGTTAGAAATATCGACTAGGGAGACGCACGAAAGAAGGTCGAACATTACCGACCGCGATGGCCAATTTTCTTGTTTCCATGCTTGTAAGGAAAAGTAGCATCCTTTATGATTCTAAAATCCTTGGCTTATGAGTGATTTTGACGATCGTGTTAAGAAAATGGCGCCCGTACCTTTTTTCTACTCTTTATGGCTAAACTGTTAGTCAAATAAAAAAACACTGAATAGTGGTTATTTGTTTGTGACAAAAACTTGAGTCAGCTTACTAATAACGTTTATTAGGACTTATTTAGTCGCCTAGTTACAAAATAGTAAACATTATTCGAATATAAAATTCGAGAAAAATTATCAAAAGTGCAATAAATGCAAGAATCAATGAAATTGTGTTATATATGAGCAATTATCATTTATTGTCTAGTTTTAAGGTTACTTAATCCTATTATATTTTATGTTTTTATTCGTCTTTTGAGGTGCCATGCACGTTTATGCACGGGGTTGGTAGAATGGCCACAGACAGTAGAAAAATAACACTGGGTGTTTTTTTTTTAAACTGTATATTTAATTACTGCAAAATAAAAATATATATATTTGGAAAATTAATTTTTCATTTCGTGTTTAATGCAAATCAATGTTTTGATACTTTTATATCGTGTCATACATTTTTATTTATAAAATTAATACTAAATTTGTCATCAAACCCGTATGGATTAATTTTGAATACAAACTGTACATAGAAAAATTGTATAATTTTTCTACGTACAGTTTGTATACAAAATTTTAATCATCCAGTATGTTTTGTTATATTTATTTAACATTCCAGTTATTAGTGTAGTTTGTCTCACTTCACATTCACACAGGGTGGTTCAAATTTGAAATTGAAGGTTCAAATTTATCGATTTTCTTTTACAATTTTAGTTCGATTTTGAAAGTTGCTTCATGGTTGAAACATCCTGTGTTTTAGTAAGTATAATAAAATGTATGGCGGTCGAAGTTTGGGTATAACTCTGAAAAGTATGTATCGGTTTCGCTTAAATAAAGTAAATCGTATTTATATTGTATTTTTATTTAAAACAACATTTACGAAACAGGTATACAACGTGTTAATGAATAAACGCAAAACTAGAAAACAGTTTGTTTAGAATCTAGAGCACAATCGAATTATCCAGGATTCAACATATGTTACATTTTTTCAAAATATTGAATAATTTGTTTGTATAATTTAAAATTTACTGAAGGCACCACAGTCCACAAGGGCACACTAACCCTATTAGCTTCCAAAAATGTATCAATGAGCACGCTCTGGCGCTTTCATTAATTGCTGCAATAACAAATCACTTTTGCAAGAACACTTAAAATGTGAATTACTATTTAATGAAATTATTGTTTCAATGGTTCACTGTTTCAATGCAATTATTTCTTTATAAATCAGTTGATGTGTATGATGCTTTGCGCTTATTCATTAACATGTTGTATAAGATTGCATTTAGTTCCTACTTATATTTGATCAATGCCTACCTAAACATACTCCCTATACAGGTGAAAATGATATCATTAACATCCATTTAAACTAAGAGTCTACCCATCAAACCGAACAACTTTTACTGTGGGAGTAAACCGATCGGAGAAAAAAAAACTGCTGTTGCATACATTAGAGTCGAGTAGGCATTGCAGTTTAGTATGGGACAGCTGATTTTTTTTGTGCACCGATCGGTTTGCTCCCATAGTAAAAGTTGTTCAGTTTGATGGGCAGACTCTTAGTTTAAAAGGATGCTAATGATATCAATTTCACCCTGTATAATTAACAAAACCTCGGTTTTTATCGATTCAAATGAGTAGGTAATCAAAATAAATCTCGCAACCAAATCATACATTTGCTTGCTCTCGTTAGCAACTTCGACCGTCGAGTCGTGATATATTACTTAGCGTGTATGAAGTAAATTGCTTGCGAGATACCAGTCTATAAGCACCTACCAAACCTATTATCGAACTCTTCATGACTTCTGTTACCTATTTCAACTGACCTTGAAAGGTTGATAAATACCTACCTACCTACCTACCTTGTCACACTGAAAGTAGGTAACGACCGAAACTACGACTGAATATTTAGAAGCAGTTATCATCATATCAGTTGAAAGATGTCCACTGCTGGACATAGGCTTACCCCAAGGATCCCCACGACCGGTCCTTTGCTGCCCTCATCCAACGGGCGCCCGCTACATGACCAGGTCCTCGATCCATCTTGTTTTCGGCCCCTAAACAAAAAGTGGTAATGAAGCACATTGCTTACAAGAACCGATCCGATGGCGTCCATGAGTTCTCGAGAGGCGGCCGCATAGCGGAAGGCGCAGCATGGGTAGGCCGACGCGACGTCCTGTTGAAGGCGACGGGAACCTGTTTGATGAGGGCAGCGCAGGACCAGACTTCGTGGCGATTCTTGGGGCCTGATGTATCCAGCAGAGGACTTCTTTCTTCCTTCCGAAGGCCTACAGGTATGTGACGTAAAGATCAAACCAAGGACACTGACACTGGATACAGGATACCTCAGATACTAAACCGTAAGTTCCGCCACAGACTAAACACCCGTCTGCTCTTAGAGAGTTAAGTGTAATATTAATATTTCCGTCCAGACGTTCCTTAATAGGGAATTACTGTAGGTAGGACTTAGGTACCTCGTTGCTCCAGTTTCCTATAAGTAGTTATACAGATTTCTCACAGGCGTTGATACAGGGTGTGAGTCTAGACTTTTCGCCGGATTCCTTATTGGACGGATAATATTTTTACTACTACTAGCGCTTCCAAACAAGAATCTGGCCAAAACGGAATCCGGCGAAAAAGGACTAAACCTGCATTACTTTAAAGGGTGATTGTTTAATGATGTTCGACGATGTAAGTAAGTCAATCCCACACTTTATGTCATGCACAATTTGCTCAAAGTGCGCATGTACGAACGTCATCATGTCAAATCGGTCAAATCTAAAACGTTGTTTCAAGTGCCGGACCTGTGGTTATGATACCTACTCAATAAGTTTGCTCAAGGAACCTTTACTTAACTGGGCCATGATAGAAAAATGTTTACATAGCTAAATTTTTTTGTCGGTTCGGCTACTGAACAACTTTTCCAAAGGAACAAAACAAACTTTCGATCAGCTACCTAATTGTTTGGAATAATAATTTATTGTTTGGAAACTATTCATTCATTGGTCTATTCATCAATAGGGTGGCGCTAGACAGCGCTTTTAATTTTTAGTATGCAAGCAAAAATGAGCCTAGTGGTGGTCAGGCGGAAAAGTCTGCGATAGTACCTGTCTACCTAAAGGTAATTATCATAAACCTGTAGTATAAAACGACCCCATTAAATATTCATCATCATTATCAGCCTATAAACGTCCCACTGCAGGGCACAGGCCTACCCTCAGGGAGGGTGTATGGGCGTCAGTCCACCACGCGTGCCCAATGCGGATTGGTAGACTTCACATACTAATCAGAATTTCTTCTTCAGTGTATGCATGTTTCCTCGCGATGTTTTCCTTCACCGTTTGAGAGCAGTCGGTATTTCGTACATAAGCTAGAAAAACTCATTGGTATATGGCATGTTGTCCGTGCGGATTCAAACCCGGACCCCCATAATTGGGTGTCCATACCTCTCCGCAACGCGCCACCGACGCTCATAAATATCACTCGGGTCTTTTGTTACATCCTGTAGATAACAAATTCAACTACTTAGGATACTCTAGATCGGGAATATTTTAGAATACCTCTGTCTACCCCCTCGGGGAATATAGTCGTGAGCATATAGGTAGGTTTATGTTACTCATAGCTAAAGGTAGCGTCAACAATTTCCCACACGTTAACTATGCTATACTGTGAGCGTATAGATCCTCGAATCGCGTAAAGTGATAGATAATGAGGCAGTGTTACTCGCGCACTCGACAAGACTCTTGCGCATCTCTTGAATTTTAGTCCAAACTTTTTTAAATAAAGTGAAGTGAAATTTGTGTAGGATAATTTTGTAAATAAGTTTTGTGTGGAATTCTTATACGGTAGGTTAATAATTTTGTATGATTTGTCACATTAAAGATGTTAAATGTATTAAAAAAAAGGTTATGGTAACTCCAAATCACAGATTTTTTTAGATTTTTTTGACTGATTGTTTATTCGAGCATCACGCTAAAACAACTTGACTGATTTTGATGAAACTTCTAGTACCTATTTAAAACCTTATGATATACATAATACCTACGCTCATTATCCATAATTAGGAAAGCAGAACCTTAGGCATTATTATGTGCCTCAGGGTAGTAACTAGGTATGTTTATATATTTAGGACTCTAATTAAAACGCAAGCCAAAGGAAAACCAATAAAACCATAAGCATCTAGACGGCTTATAGTGAGTCGTTAAAGTTTCATGGCATTCAATCATAAACATGTTACATCATCATCATCAGCATGTCATCGTTCACTGTTGTACATAGACCTCTCACAAGGCGCGCAAAACTCACAAAATAAATAAAATATCTTGGACATTGCTAAACAGATAATCTAAGTCCCAATTTAAGTAGTATAATCTAGTACTGGAGTGCGATTTTTTAATCTCATACGTAGAATTCAGCAGTTGAAAATGTCAAAATTACTATGGAGATGTGCATCTTTCTACTACTGATTTGACTTTCAAAAATCATAGCTCAGGAGTGCGATTCATATCTCCATAGTAATATTGACATTTTCAACTGCTGAGTTCAAAGTATGAGCTTCAAAAATCTAAAAATATACAGGATGTAACAAAACACCCTAGTAATTTTGAAAGGGGTAGTTATACAGAACAACTTCCACTACAAAAAAAATTTCGGATTACTTGATCCATATTACATTTTACATTAATACCTAGATTAAATAGCAATAAATAAAAATTAAAAATATACACAATTCATAACAATAAATTACAATAAGGTTCATAGTATACAGGGGGTCTTATACATAGGTAAACAAGGAAAAAAGAATAAACTAAATAAAAACCCTTTAAACAAAACACCTAATTTAAACCTCACCTTGGGACAACGTACCCAGGAGGCTGGCAGCATTCCCCCTCTGGATTGCTAGGCTTATCCGCTGCCGCCAATTACAATAATACAATTTATGTTTGTTAGTAACGACTATGGAGACGACATCGAGAAAACGTCAAAAATATCATGCTGTTTCACACAAACTGCATCTTACACCTAGATAACTCCGATGTAGTTATTACAGCGGATTTTTTAATTTTTTTTGACGTCTCCGGAGTTAGTGAAATATATTAGGTCTAACAAAATTAGGTGAAACTATTTTAAGGGGATGATCAGACCATCAACCTGAACAACTCTATGGGACCAATAGTGAAATCGCGAAAAAAAAATCAGCTGTTCCATACAAACCTACTCAACCTAAATGTATGGGACAGCAGATTTTTTTTTCGCGATTTCACTATTGGTCCCATAGTGAAAGTTGTTCAGTTTGATGGTCTGATCATCCCCTTAAAATAGTTTCACCTAATTTTGTTAGACCTTATATGTTCAGTTTGATGGTTTCCATATAACTAGGGTGTTTTGTTACCCTTTCTATAGATACGTTATGTAAGAGTTTCTTGCCGCATCTTCTCTACAGTGATAGCACGTTCCGAATATCAGTGGTTCCAAAAAAAGACTTGTTGCATAAATATTTTGGATCAGGTCGGTTACGTCCTTTTCCCTGAACGTCCATCGCCCGCATTCCTTGTACGACCATTTCCATGAACGGACATTTCCCCTTACGTCCCTTTCCTTGAATGGACATTTCCCCTTAGTACATTTCTACCGAAATATACTCGATTTTCAGCCCTGTAAAAATTACTGTTTCAAAAATAAATACAGGATGTAAGGAAAGTTTCATAAATTTTTAAACCACCTACTTTACCCATCAAACTGCACAACTTTTACTATGGGAGCAAACGTGATAGCGCGAAAAGAAAACCGCCGTTCCATACTAAACCGCACTGCCTACTCGACTCAAACGTATGAAACAGCAGTTTTTTTTTTGTTCTCACAGGTTTGGTCTTAGTTTGCATTAACTATATTATACGGTCTGTGGTTTTAGTTTACTTCCTAAACGCTCATATATGCGTCTTAGGGAGCAATTATAAAATCCAGAGGTCCCTCTACAGGGTGTAACAAAACACCCTAGTAATACTTAAGCGGGTCTTTCAGACCATCAAATTGAACAACTTTCACTACGCAGCAAACTTTGAAATATTAAAAAAAAACAGCTGTCCCATACATTTGAGCCGACCCCTTACTGTAGTTTTGTATGAAAGAGCGGATTTTTTTTCGCGTTTTCGATGTTGGCTTCCATACTGAAAGTTGTTCAGTTCAGAAACTGTTACTTTGGGAGCGAACTGATCGGAGCAAAAACAAAATCTGCTGCTCCATACTAAAATGCAATGCCTACTCGACTCAAATGTATGCAATAACTGACTTTTATTTTGCTCCGATCGGTTTACTCCAATAGTAAAAGTTGTTCAGTTTGATGGGTAGAGTTAGTTTAAATGGATGCTAATTATATAAATTTCACCCTGTAATCAAAGTGTTACCAGAAAGTTTTTTTTTTTTTTTGTACCAAGTAGTGTCTGTACATTGAAGATATTATAAAAAAAAAAGTTACGTTATGGTTTTTATTTCTAGGTGTCCTTGATTCCATATCAACAATTTTTGGATTTTTTGTCTGTCTGTTTGTTTGATCGAGCATCACGCAAAAACTACTGAACCGATTTTGATGAAACTTTTTTGTTTGATAGCTATTTTATATTACTTAAAATCTGATATATAATTTGTGCGGACGATGTCGCGGGTGAACCCTAGTATCCTATAAAATGGTTCAAACAATAATTCATTAAATAAGAAGGTACGAACACTTCAGGATTGGTATCGATAACCTAAGTGTATCGAAGTCAACTAATTCTTATCTATCGTCGTATACAAGTTGGCATCTATGTAGGTTATCTTGGTTATAGCGGATAATACGTTTTGTATTAAAAAAAAACACAAAAATGAGGAGAATATGACTTTATAATGTGCATTGTAATCGTTAATTTTGACTTCGTAGGTACACAAAAGATGCCAACAAAACGGAGCCCAAAATCAAAATCAAACAAAATAAAAAAATTTTTATTCAAAATAATATCACATAGATAGCTTTTTGACGTCATTTTTTGACTCTACCACCGCGTCGGAAGGTGTTCCGTTGAGAGAAGATGCGGCCAGAAACTCTACAACACACATCTTTTAAACAAAACAAAATATACAAAGTACAATTAAAATACAATATTGCATTACATAGAGTAACATTGTCAAGACCAGACATTTTGGTCATTCAAATAATCATCGAGTTTATAGTAGCCTTTTTTACAGAGGACTTGTTTAACATGGGACTTAAACTTTTTGTCTGGCAAGTTTAGAATATCCTCTGGTATCTTATTATAATAGCGTATACAGTGCTCCATGAAAGATGTGTTGATCTTACTGAGTCGAAAATATGGGAATACTAATTTATTTTTATTTCTTGTATTGAAATTATGAACGTCACTGTTTTTGGGAAAGAGATACAAACTTTTAACGTATAAATTATTTTCGTAAATATATTGACTGTAGAAAGTCAAGATACTGACATCTTTAAAAAGTTCTCGTTGTGAATCTCGACAACGCAGATTAAAAATGGCTCATTAATGGCCCCATTCATAAGTGTACGCTGCTGTGACGTCCGTCCTACCTACAAAAGGTTGTATCTTTTGAACTATAATAACAAGACGGTTCAAATTTTCACAGAATATGCGTTATTATGGCGGATTTTCTTATTAAATAAAAAAAAGTAAAAACTTAAGGCGTTCCCATATATGAAACGTGTTTTATCAACCTGTTTTGTTTTTGCTTTATCGTAAAAACGGTAAAACATACATTTCTCAAACTTGGTGTGATTATAGTGCGGTAAAATAAAAAATAAAAAAAAATATATACGGTCGAATAGAGACACCTCCTCCTTTTTTGAAGTCGGTTAATAAAACGTACGAAGTGTGTGACGGCCCGCGCTAAATGTGCTAGGGTTTTTTAATATATTTTTATGATGGGTCGGAACTTTGAATCCTTCGTGCGCGAGTCCAACTCGCACTTGTCCGGTTTCTTTTAATTTTGTGTGTATGTGTGTATCTTCTATGTGTAGCAATATTACTTACTACATGGATATGTACATAACTTAAGTTTCCTCATATTGTTATCCTTTAACGAATAGCGAAATAATTTATGTAGCGTACTTTTATAGTTCATAAGAAAATGAAAAAAAATATATTTTTATCGAACTAACACTCTCTACACGGAAGGCAGGGCCTTGCCAGAAGACAAACACGGTTTTTTATCACTTGAAAAATTACTGTGGGTTTTAATAATATAGACAATGGGCTAAATAATAAAACTTATATTTATTTTATTGCAGAGAAGTCGGTACTTCGTGGTAAAATCGGAATTCGTTCTATCGATCTTGATAAAAATTACCTACCATTTGCATTGTTCTTACTGATTCAAGTATAAGAACATACTAATGTAACTAAAGTCATCTGTTTAAAGATATTATATCACATTTTAATGTTTCTTATATACGAATAGATACTATTGTCTATGATGACCTTTATGTATTCCCAGATTTAAAATTATCGCAGTTACGTTGAGCGCCACATTAAAATCAGTTCCATTTAAAACAGATTTTTTAATGATTTATGTTTTTTTTTATTAAGTTGTTTTTTGTGTAAAATAAAGAATCTAAGAACAGATTTTTTTGGAGTTTATAATGATACTCTACTGTCTACAGCTCTTCTATAGTTGTAAGTAGTAGTAGTCGTTTTTAAGTTCCTAAATTAGCAAGTCTTTGATTTGATAAAACAAAAAACATTTCCGTAACATATTGAATCCAGGTTTATTAATTTTTAGTTATGAAGGAGGTCGCGAGTTAATATTAAGTTTAAACGGAGTGGCATATTTATATCTTACCTTTCAAGTACCTTTCGCCAACTTGAAAATATCATGATAGGTACCTACAACAAAGGCCAATGTCCAAACATAGAAAAATCTGTAGAAGTTGATAAAATCACATAAAATTTACTAACCCGAGATTATTCATTAGTTAAAGCCATGTTTACTTAACTGTAGACTACAAAACCTCCTCCTTTTTTGAAGTCAGTTAAAAATCATGAAATTTTCAAGGTGTCGGAAAGTGTGTACGAATAATGCCAGGCTCCATACAAAAACGTCTGATGCCCTTTTATGTCTTTTCTAAAAAAAATCAGAGTGACGCTAATGCAACAGGGAATAAAACAGCATTGCACCGTTACCCTACAGAGGAGAATAGGGTGCATTGTTTAACGACGAGGTCGCAATTAGTATGCTAATGTAAGTCGGATGGCGTTTATCTGAGCGCGTGATCTTCGCTGATTATTTCTATACATAACACAGTTAAACTCACGACCGTGTTACCTTTTTGGGTGGTCTGAAACTCTGCTATAACCAGTAAGGTTTATGCGCGAGGTTTTCTCGAAGCGAGAATTCTCGAGAAATCTGGCCATGTCGACATGAGATTTTTTTTTCAACAACTCGAGAAATCAATTCAAGGAATTCAAGGAATAACTAAAAAACGCGCGTGTCACATTTGTTTTGTTTTTTAATTTAGGACCGATTTTTTTACAAATAATTTAAATAATTCCTACGAATTCATAATATTTTTTAAAATAAATATAATTTACCTTACACCAGCGATCCAGGAAAATTGCTAGAAAACTCTATACAGTTCGGAAAATAGACTTGAAAGATAATTATTGGGATTATTTTCGGGTTTCGGAATAAAAACTTTTTAATGATTCTAAAATTATTAGATATGAATCTGGCAAAATGTCTTGGAAAAAAAATATCAAAAGTCATAAAAACTAAAAAGGAAGAAAACTGTTTTCTTTTTAACTGAAGTATTTGGCTTAGTGAATTTTTTTTTCTGACAGATAGCTGCCATTTCTGTATATCTTAGATGAATTGAAAACTCTTTGGTTGTATTAAAAATATGTAGACGAGAAATAAAGTCATTTTGGATTCCATAAATGTTATTTAGCTTCTTCCAATCATAGAGTAGTTTTCGTAGTACTTACTATCTCTATGCTTCCAATTAATTGTTCTTAGGATTTATCAATCCCAACCGTAGAGGTACTATTCGTTATGCCGGCACTACATTTTCGCCGAGAACAAGAGTGCATCAAACATTTTAGGTATAAATTATAGTACACCATGGTATAAATTATCTTTGCTCGTAAGTATTTCTGATGTTTTAGTATGAGGTTTTTGGTATTGAAAAACATCTTATAATTATTAAGTATTTATTTAAAGGAATAAAATATTAAAAGCACAAATAAAACTTACCCTAAACTTAAACCATTCAAAACTACATATTTAACTAATCCTACTTAGTCGAAAAGCCCGCCCCAGGTCATACCTGGCCCGAAGGTGCCCATAATGCTGGCCGCATTTCCGCGTTTAGAATGATTAGAATGGTTTAAGTTTAGGGTAAGTTTTATTTGTGCTTTTACTATTTTATTCCTTTAAATAAATACTTAATTCTTATAATTTATTTTATGAAATCTACAGGGTGACATTGATATCATTAGCATCCTTTTAAACTAAGAGTCAACCCATCAAACTGAACAACTTTTAATATGGGAGCAAACAAATCGGAGCAAAAAAAAAATCGGATGTTGCATCTGCATATTATTTGAGTCGACTAAGCACTGCTGTTTAGTAAGGAACAGCTGATTTATTTTGTGCTCCGATCGATTTGCCCCCATAGTAAAAGTTGTTCAGTTTGATGGGTAGACTCTTAGTTTAATAAAATGATTTGATATCATTTTCACCATGTATATATTTTATTTTTTGTCGAAAACCAAAAAAAAAGCCTTTGGCGCATGCACATGCCGATCTCCCATGATGTAAGGATCGGATGTAAGGGCGTTAGTCCACCAGGCCTGCACAATGCGGATTGGTGGACTGCACATACGGATCAGAATTTCTTCATCAGCATACGCAGGTTTCCTCACGACGTTTTCCTTCACCGTTTGAGAGTAGTCGGTATTACATACATAAGTTAGAAAAACTCATTGGTACATGGCATGTCGTCCGTGAGAATTCGAACACGGACCCTCATGATTCCATGTCCATACCTCTTCGCAACGTGCCACCGACGCTCTAAAATAGGTTTTGACAATGGTAGCAGTAAAACCAGGCGGAGGACAGTCGCCTTTTGGTGGCTTTTTCCGATTCAGTTTGCATAGAATGTGCTGCCATCTATTAAATATTTCGCAGAACTATGAAAAAAAAGATTTTATTGTCTATGTCAATGTCAAATTGACAAAATCACAAAATGGCTACCTATTTTGCGTAGTGTACGGGTTGTTTGTAGTTTTCGTTCAATTTCGTGCCGATTTAGTGATGTTCTAGAGTTTCTGTTGTTCTTTTACCAATGTTTAGATTACAGGAATAGTAAGGATACTGGAATTTCACTCGATCGGTGCGGGATTGAACGAAAACTAGCATTCAAAACAATAATGTCCATTGGTATGAGTAGATATAAGTAGGTATGTATAGTATAGGTTGAATTATTGTCGGTGAAACATAGATGGCGCTAGCTAGCCTTCAATTTGACATAAGGTGGATGCATAATGTTGCCACGAGTGGGTTCTCTTTTCTAATATACTTATATTACTCTTTGAGTAAAACCTTGCATTTTAATAGCTAGATACAACGGGATACTTAAGAAAAATACCGGCCATTTCTATTGTGTTCCTCAAGTCGTTATACTGAAGTGTTTTAAATTATTTCGAAACGATACTGTAATGACCATACTTAACTGTAGTTGTATGGAAATGTTACTAAATTGGTAGTTGGAAAACCTACACTATTTTCTTTTGTTTAAATTTATAAAAGAAACTAGCGTTAACCCGCGACTTCGTCCGCACAAATTATGGACCAGGTTTTAAGTCAGATCATAAGCTATCAAACAAAAAAAGTTTCATCAAAATCGGTTCAGTAGTTTTCAAACAAACTTCTTTTTTTATATTTACAGTTTGATAATAGTACTAGCGTTAACCCGCGACATCGTCGGCACAAATTATATACTTACCAGATTTTAAGTCACATAATAAGCTATTAAACAAAAAGTTTCATCAAAATCGGTTCAGTAGTTTTTGCGTGATGCTCGTTCAAACAAACAAACACACAAACAAACAAACAAAGAGACAGACAAAAAATCCAAAAATTTGTGATATGGAATCAGGGATATCAGGGAAAACATATCGTAACTTTTTTTGTTAATATCTTCAATGTACAGACAAACTTCCTGTTACAGTTTTTATAATAGTTTAGATAGATAGATAAAGGGTGAAATTGATATCATTAGCATCCTTTTAAACTAAGAGTCTAATTTTACTGTGCAGCAAACCGATCAGAGCCAAAACAAATTTGCTGTTGCATACATTTGAGTCGCCTACATACGAGTACTTACCACATATCGAGAGCCTTGGTACATTTATTTATTTATATAGATTTCCTTCCTCATATTAGCTAATAATTCGTAATATAATTTACAGCACCATTATCCTTGAGTTCTCGTTTCTTATGGGCTATCATAATTTCATTTATATATCATTCTTCTTCTAACTAGCCGATGGTACAGTACGCCCAGGAAAATAATTCCGCTCGTCAATCTTCGTTTGTGCGTTCGCGCGCGCGTTTCTTGTTTCAGTAAAAATATCCATGTTTTGACACATAACACACAAAAAAGTAATGCTTAAGCGTGGTCTCGACCACTCTCAAGTAATACAGATCGAATCTATACTTGAGCATGACTTGAGCACAGATGTCAACATAATTATTGTTTTAAAATTCATGTCTTACTCATCTGAGTATTGATTGTTGAATCTAGACTCAAGCAACGTTCTAAAATCAAAACTAGACTTAAAACTAGTTTCAAGTAGAGATCATGACTTGAGTTTCGTTCTGTAATACGGGCCTTAGTAATCAAAGGGTGCAAAGTCGGATAGCAGCGGAAAGGGCGCGAAAACAAATTAGCCAATAGCGTAAACGGATTAAAGGTGGCACAACCTGATTGGTCAATATAATTTCACGCGTTACTAAATTTTGTCTAATGCGCAGGTACATCGGTAAGACTTATAAACCTGCGCTCGCGGCATGGCGCCTTGATAAACGTTTTATCACGCCTGCTGGCTCATTCGTTCGCACGCAAAAAGAAAGAGAGGTAGTGTGCGATAGATATGTATCGCATGCCGCGGGGGCTGTTGGTACTACTGTACAAATCCTCCTGGTCCAGGCTGTTCCATATAAAAACTTCAATGGTGACTGGTCCCAAATGTATTTAGCAACAGATTTTTTCGCGATTCGTTGTTCAATTTGGTGACCTAAAGCAACCTCTGAAGTACGTTATTTAAGTTTACACCTTGCATATTTTTTCAGTAGAACTTGCATCTCAAATAACACTATCGGCAGAGTCCATTTATCACGGTAATCTAATTAAACAAAATTTAGTAAAATCATGGATTATTAAACCTGTCAATCTGTAGATTATTAAACCTGCATTGAAGTGAGTAGATAAATTTTTAGGGGTGGTCAGACCATTAAACTGAACAACTTTTACTAAGTGAGCAAAAATGAAATCATTAAAAAAAAATCTGCTGTTCCATACTAAACTGCGAACTCGACTCAAATTTGATAAAAAAAAAATTGAAATTTGAACAGCAAATTTTTTTGCTATTTCAGGTATGCTCTCATAGTAAAAGTTGTTCAGTTTGATACTCCAAATGACAACAGGATTGTAAATTTCTCTGCGAAAACAGAACGCAGCCGGATATTCTTTTTTGTCTTGGCATTATTGACAGTTCGTCCATTTTTTACCAAATCTTCAAGACTGCAACATGAGGCTGAGTGGTTTAAATAATTTGATATAGTTTGTAGAAATTATTCGCAGAAAAAAGTTTCCTTTTGACTGATATCAAAGTAAGATTTTCAATATAGCTTTGATATGCTGGTTTTTATTTTTTTTTCTCCGAAATTAAACATATATAATTTTTATTTTAAATATTATCACAAGGCTAGCCGTCACTACTGTATTTTTTTCTAATTTTTAAAACCAAAATTATGTAAGATGCATCCATTTGAATTTCAAAACTAATCAAAGTTTTACGGTACTAGGTAGGTACTACTAGCAAACATAATAGTAATTGTTTGTACCAACGTACTTACGCCTGCTGTCCATAATTATAGTACTACCGATAGATAAGTTACAATATATTATTGTTTACTCTAAATGACTAATTTGACGCCATTTTAATGTAACCAGTCATCGAAGTAACTAGTGTTGTTAACTTATTAGTTATATTTTATTCATTTGAAATTCGGACCAAGACATGGATTTGTTTGTGACGTTATCAGGGCTTCTATTAATCGCATCCCGGTTTTAGGATAAGATAGATAAATAATAGGTGGTTTAAAATCGTGCCTTTAGTTGGCGCGTTCTTATTTTGCAAAAGAATTTAATTTAAAATTGAATAAAACTTACCAAAATTTAGAACCTTTCAAAGAAATATTCTTGGGCCATACCAGTAAATGAAGAATTAAGCCCACGTTTACTTGCTTCACGAGTTTTGAATGTATTCAACTCCAGTTAAGCATTCATAAAATAAAGTCTTTATTTATAAAACAGACTCTCACGTATTTGCTCCAAAGAGGATCAAGTCCGATTTATTCTTAGGTACCTACATAACTAAAGAATTTAACCAAGAATGTATGAATACAAGACATTTCACTGGTAATCAATCCATCATTTATTTATTTCAAGTAGCATTGACTCATAATGTACAAAATCTGTTCAAAATAATATATGAATGCAAGGACCTCTTCTGAGCTATCGTAGCCCACACGCGTAAAATTTTTGGACTAGGAATAGGAAATAATCTGTCGATCCCGAAGTGCCAGATAGTACATACTAATTTAGTAATTTAGTACCTACCTAAATTGGAAATATAAAATTTGATAAAAGATAGAGTGGCGCTATCCATTTAGTAATCAATTAAACCTTACAAATCGATGTTTAGTCAGCATCAAATCATGCAGTCGATCATTAACGAGTGACGTCACTAATTCAATTACAGTTTTCTCGTTAATTTTGAATTCATTCGCTCATTTTACACTTGTTTTAGTCAGTCTCGTGATATCGAAGTGTTCATTATAATTTGTGGCGTCATTACCATTAGCTAATCAGGAGTTTTTAATTATTATTTATAAAATTCAAATTGATAAATGTTTCTATTTAGAATTTGTTCTTAATTCAAATGTTATAAAAGTAATACAGTTTTCGAGAGTTACGCGGTTATATTGTGTTTGGTTTATTTTGTTATAAAAGTGTTTTTTGCTTTTTATGACCAGTCGCAGAAAAACGATAATATAATCTTCGTTTTTTATTTTTTTTTTATTTCGGTCATGTCAGTCCAAGATTGTGAATCAGGCGTTAGTAAAAGTGACAAAGTGAAATGTTTTTGGTGCATATTTCACCTGGATTACATTATATACGGCTGCCTGGCGACAGTGGTTGTAGTATTATTTATATACTACTTGGGCCAATTATAGAGCCAGGTAAATATTATTTTGATTACGGAAACATTTGGTCTGGAGTGCGATTTTTGAAACTCATTCGGTCAGCTCAGCAGTTGAAAATGTCAAAATTACTATTCAGATATGCATCTTTCTACTGCTGATTTGACATTCAAAAATCAGTCCGACTTTTGAAAGTCAAATCAGCAGTAGAAAGATGCATATCTCTATAGTAATTATGACTTTTTCAACTTTTTTGGCGGTTCAGACCATCAAACTGAACAACTTTTACTATGGGAGCACCCCTGAAGTATGATTTTTGAAAGTCAAATCAGCAGTAGAAAGATGCATATCACCATAGTAATTTTGACATTTTCAACTGCTGAGCTCACCGAATGAGTTTCAAAAATCGCGCTACCGAAACAAAATTATACTTAGTGACAAGGATTGAAAAAGGCATGTTGAGATTTGGCCATGTGGAAAGAATGATCGAAAGAAGATTGACGTATGAAATTTACAAGACAAGTGTGAATGAAATCGACATCCCTTGCAAAGTCAATCTAAATGACAAAATAAGGACCAAGACGACCATTGGCTCTACATAGGATGATGATGTTGGCCAAGCCGTTTCTTTTTTAGACCGAGATGAACACTTACTCAATACTTGGCTTACAATGAGATCTCATAACTACTACTTTTTTACATGAAATTATACTTACCGAATTATTTAATTTTTTGAAAAAAATTAACCTACATTGAAACCTTGATAATTCGATTCTGCTCTCGATTCTAAACAAACTATTTTCTTGTTTTGCTTTTATTAATTAACACGTTACATAATATCTACGACAAATGTATAAATCAAATTAACTCCATCTTGGAAATAGTTTGTCTCGAATACTTATGTATTTGTGCTCTACATACTTATGTGATTTTGGTTACACAGTTTTTTGTTAATAAAAAGGTTTGGGGTTCACTTTTTATTAAGGCTGTACCGAGCCTATTTTGCTACCCCCATTCGTATTTTATAATTTCTCGACAATTAAACAATATTTCAAAAAAACAAGAATGTCACATTTTTTCAATTTATCGGGTCTCTGCGGATTTGTGTTTAAAAGTGGCCACTTTTGGCGGTTTTAACGATAATAGCTACAAGCATAAAACTTAATAATCCGTAATGTTTCGATAAATTGAAAACCAATCAAGACTACAATGTGACATTCTTGTTTTTTGGAAATGTTGTTTAATTGTTTAGAAATAAAAAAGAGGGCAGCACAATAGGCTCGGTAGGCTCTTAAGTCTTAAATAGTACCTAACTTTATTAGGTAACACGTGTTTTGTTGACACGTTTCTCTTCCTTATACTGTGACGTTGTATACCTAAAATAGTAACATTAATAATCTTTGCTAAAATGCAGTAATTTTTTTCAAAATATTAAGAAATTTGTTAGTAAAATTTAAAATTTACTGAACCCGATGTTAACCTAACGCACGGGCACACTCACCCTACTTACTACCAAAACAAGATTATTAAAATGAGTAGGTACGTTAGCGCTTTCATTCATTGCTGAAATGATAATAAATCATTTTTGCCTCAAAACTTAAAATGCGAATAACTTTAAATTTTAACTATCAAAATAAGTAAATTATTGTTTCAATCTAATTATTTTGTTATAAATCAGTTGGGGTGTATGAGGTTTTGCGCTAATTCATTAACACGTTGTATAAAACAAAGTAACTAAAGAGGTATTTATAGATAATTGTTTTTTTTTCCCTTTATGTACTTAATTATGTTACTCAATCAAATTACTGTTTTTTGTTGTTTGTAAACTATTTCCGGACTGTATCTAATGACGTTGATTATTTAAGAATACCTTCTACCTATGTTAAGTAAGTATCATTGTTCTAAAAATATAAAATACGAGCGTTAACCCGCGACTTCGTCCGCACAAATTATATACTTACCAGATTTTAAGTCAGATCATAAGCTATCAAACAAAAAAAGTTTCATCAAAATCAGTTCAGTAGTTTTTGCGTGATACCTACTCGTTCAAACAAACAAACACCCAAACAACCACACAAACAAACAGACAGACAAAAAATCCAAAAATTGGTGAAATGGAATCAGGGTCACCTAAAAACCATATCGTAACTTTTTTTTTGTTAATATCTTCAATGTACAGACAAACTTCCTGTTACAGTTTTATAATAGTATAGATTCAATTGATTGAAGTTCGCTTTTTACCTACAAGGTTACTATTTATACTATAACCACAGAATAAATACTAGTACTATAACTAAACATTTTAAGGCCCCATTCGACCCAACGCGAGTAAATTTTATTCTTAGATTAAGGCTGGATTCGACCAAACTTGGATTTATAGAAGAGTAACTATACAAGGAACAATTTTACTCCTAGTGTTAACTCCGAAATAACTTCATTTGTCTTCTACCACATTAAACCCATACTAAAAGAACGAATGTATAATCCACCTAAAGAAAGAGGTCGTTTTATCCGTACTTATTGCAATGTGAGGTTATACAGTTTTAATTTGGTAGGTTTCTTTTTATTTTAATTTTTTTAATTATGTCACATTGACATTTCATTACTCTCGTTATAAGTTTTACAGCGTCAAAATTGGCCGAGTAAAATTTACTCTCAACTTATTCATAGATTAAAAAATAGCAAGTTGCAACACTGCCGAAATAAATAAGTAAGGAAAAAAAGGATGATATATCATTAAAGGCTTTTTCTGGGTTCAGATATTTACAAAAGACTCTCGTATAATGATTAGTTGATTACGTACTAATTACGTTTGACGTCATTCGTGTGTGTACAAAAAATATTAGCTATGTATGAAAACTGTTTAATCGTATCTCGATAATTTAGTGTAAACTAACTGCCGTGTTGAGACCTTGTGTTCTATAATATTGTGTGCTTGCATTTTAGGAGGTTCTAGCTTCTAAGTAGGTACGCAGATTTTAGTTAAAAAATTTGGTACATAATGTTAAAAATAGACCCTCTAGTTCAAGTATTAAGGCTCCTTTTACCGTTCAGTGACATAAAAATTTTTTTAAATTGCTCAATCAAAAAAGCCTAAATTCTTCTTTTTTCGTCAGCATGTATCGTATGACAATCACTCTTGCTTAAATTAAAAAAGTGCTACCCCAATTTACCACACAAGCTTTAAAGTTATTTTTATAGAATACTTTTATAGGTACATTCCGCTTTTAAGAATATCGAAATAAATGTAAAAAAGGCCGCTTTTTTTTCTTTTTTAATTAAACCTATAAAAAACGTATTAAATTGTTGTATAAAAATAGCCTTTGACGCTTTTTGTAGTTTATTGAAGTATCTATCACTTTTTTTATTTAGGTTTTGACCCACTTCATCCGTGATTGAGTCACAAACATACAAACATCGCCATAAACTTTCGTGTTCATAATATTAGTAGGGTACCTTACATTACATACCTACATACGATGAAACGGTTCGTGAGGAAACCTGCATACACTGAAAAGTAAGACACACTTAAGTAATATTACAGTTCGGAACAAGTTTACATAACAAGAATACAATGCAACACCAACAGAAAAACATGTAACGCATTGTACGACCATATTGCCTTTGGGGGTGTCAATGCTTTGCTACAGCTATTGAGTTTATTGGAGGTTTCAGAATAGACGTGTCGTGTGATATCTTTACATACTTTAGCGCTTTTAATATAAGATTAAATATTTTTAACTTACAGTAAAACAATAGGTTGTACAATTAAAAAGAAACAAACAAAGCATAGATTATGTTACTTTATGCTTTGTTTCTAGTCATCATTGAATACGAATATGGCAGAGTCTAATATGACTCTAATAGCTTAGACTATTACAGTCACAATTCACAGCACACTAAATGAAAAATGACAAGGAACATAATTCAAAATTATATTACAAAACAAATGCTTGAAAGAGCCAAAGGCCATCATAAGGTCACTGACTCTGGCTACCTTTGAATGAAAAAAAACTACTTCGGCTTAACAACTTAAAATTATTAACAGTATTACAACAGCACACGGTCCTATCTTTTCGTCAATGGTCGGAAAAGTTCTTACGACCTTTAGCATATTCACGGATTCAGAATAGTATTGTATTAATAAGTAGGTACAATATCTAATGGTGATAGGTGGCTATTGCCCTGACTCCTGAATATATTAAACGAAAACATACTATTGTATGTTCTTTTCATCAGAGAACAACTGCTTATCATGCTTTACAGTAAATTAATAAAACCCTTTTCCTAATTCCAGGACCCTACTATGAAATAGAACAACAAAATGACCAAGGACACAAACGAGCAACCCTACAAAGAAATAGCACGAGGTCTCAATTCACCTGAAATACGTTTTAACAACGACATACCATTCGTAGATGACTTTGTCGAACTTAATAATGTACGAGAAGACGAACCAATACGACCAAAACGACAGAAAGACGTCGAGAGCGGAGAATTAGAACCTTTAGTTCTTCGAGATAGAAAAATACATGCATCAGATTTAGGAGCTGTTCATTCTCCGAACAGTGACACAATAGTAGTCAATACACCTGAAGGGACGTTATACATAACTCTAAACCCTGATTCTTCCAAACCATCTAGCCCAACTACACAGTCAAATGATTTGGAAACTCCGAGTACTTCAAAGGCGTTTGGATCAGCAGAATCGAAGGAGTTGATAGAGAATGAGAAAGATGAAATCGAGAGGAGAAAGGCTAATTTGCGGAGGAATTCTATTTCGATGCCAACGCTACCGAATTTGGAGTTGGAGGTTCTGAGGCAGCAGTACTTGAATAAACCTCATGATGAAGTGAGTGTTTTTATTATTTAAACCTATTTTATATTTATTCTGAGTTTGAGGGTGTTGTGTGTTTCGTTGCAAAGAATTGGATAGACGATCTGCAAATATAATAATAATTTTACTTTATCAGTAGGTTACGTTAAATATTAGGTAGGTCTAACAAACTAATAATTAAAAAGGCGGGCTGAAATGTTAATTTCGAAAAAGACAACTGCAGGTCGGACCGATTTTATCAACATAAAATCGACGAAATCAGCATTTCGTATTGTCCTCCTCCAAAACTAAACTGATTTCAAAAATTATTTTACGAATAATAATGTCAAAGACTTTTTTTGTTTATATTCGTCAAAAATGTTTACTGGATGTCTGAAAACGAACGGTAAAATTGGTCATTGTGGTTGGTCCGTAGTTCTTACAGTTAGATTTTATGGTAAAAAATTGTTTGCTCTAGTGTCACTATCAATGAAAGAAACGGGGGAATACGTTTGTATGGAAAAACTGGTGCCTGCCTATCCTCATAAAACATTTCATGCACGTATGTGCATGTTGTTATAATTCGATATGGTGCCGTTAGATTTATAAACTCGAATTCTGTAACTCTCAGATTATTTAAATCATAAACCTTAATGTTAATATGGAATACATTACGTTAATCATCTACAAGCAATACAGTAGCGTTCAGATTATATCGTAGTACCTTCTTATCTTATTCATTCCTATTTGAAATACCTACCTATTCCTTAAGACATTATTTAATCTTTTTCAGATGTGTTCATACTTACGTTAAATCTTCCATTAAAATGTAATTTTGGCGTAGGAATGGATTGGAATTATATGGAATACAACAATATCACTCGAAGTCGTAGCAAAGAATAAATACTAGTGACGTAGGCAATGTGATAGAGAGAAACCAACACCCAGTCCAATTCAATCCTAGACCAACATAGCAGAATAATAATAAAATGCATTGTAGTAATTTACAATAAAGCATTTTTTCTGTTCATTTCATTTTTCACAATTGTTGCTCATTTCAGCGATTTTGGACCTTTGTGCCATTTAGATGAAGTCGTGGAGAATACTTAAATGAACATTACATTAAATGAATTCGTTAAATCTGTTACACCTACATCCACTTAAGTTTATCAAAGTAATGGCCTAATAAAGGACTGGGTGTTTAATGACAAACACGATTAAATTTTTCGTTTATATCTGAAACAGTATTTGGACTAACATTATTTGCTTTGTTCTGGTCGTTATTCTGTATCTCTACTCTCAATAAAAACATAAAGATTACATCGATGACCAAAACAAACGGGTTAACTAAACAAACGATAATAAACTGTACAAATGAGAAAAGTCTTCAATTATCATGGAATATATTGCATTGGCGACTACAAATAATCTTGAAAAATTTTATCAAAGATAGGAGGTTGATAAATATACTAGGAAAGAACGTCATCTGATTGTGTTTCTTTTTTTTAGTTTTCATTAGTGATCGTGTGAAACAGTGCGATTTGTGTTGTGATTTGCATTATAATTGTGTACTTTACGTGTCTGCTTGTCACTGTAAAACGTTCTAAAAGGATGAACTATTGTTCTTACAAATAATTACAATGTGAAAATGTTTATAAAAGGTGACTTAATCAATGAATCTTTCCGAAAAGGAAGCAACGAATTAAGAAGCGACTATCTGACCTTGATTTAAAAGAGATAACGCTTATCTCCTTAGTAAAGATCCAACCACTGGTTCAATATTTGATCAACTTGCGTAAATTTACAAAGCGATTAAAGACATAAACCTTTGAAAAAGAAACATAGACTGAAGAAACTAGGACTCCAATTAATCCTAAACGCAACGCCATAGATAACAATGTCAAAAAGGCAAAGAAAAAAACCAGATCTCAGAATTATGATCCCATCTTATCCACACGATTATGTGGAAATGCCACCAGAGACACGACGACTAATCCTGGAAGCTAATCGTACCCCGAATGACATAAAATTCATAGATGATGATGAAGAAGTTACAAGAACTAATAACAATGATCCTGGAGTAACTAGTCCTATGGGAAGTGTTAAATTTGATGACCAATTCAGATCTTCGACTCCTGAAGTGAAATTTACTGAACCAGAAGAAGTAAAGGGTAAAACTGATTTGGAGATTAATGATAGTCCGATACAATATAGAAGGCAGTTGAAAAGGGCATCTATATCAGCACCAGAAGGCCTTGAAAAGAAGGCTTTGGCGGCTTTAGAGAAGATTTATGCTGAAAATGTGAGTTTTAGATTAGATTTAAAATTTGGCTAATGGATATCGAACGGTCAAACAGTATTATCAGATAAAAAGACATGAATTTACTTTTGAGAGGTATGGGTTATTATTTCACCACGTACCTATCTATGCCCAAAGCGGATCGGTAGACTTCACATTCACATCATTACCTACACCGGAAAGCGCAGCGTGAGTAGACCCCTAGACCCCAACACGGCGGACCGACGACCTGGTGAAGGCGGCGGAAACCCGTTAGATGAGGGCTGCGTAGGACCGGTCTTTATAATCCTAGGGGAAGGCCTATGTCCAGCATAGGCTGAGATGATGATAATGATGACAAACAAAACCAAATTTTTCGATTTTTTGAGTAAGTACGAACGTAATATGAACGCGAAGCTATTCGATATCGATATGATTTAATAGCTTGAGTACCGACCTTTAAATAATAAAAATATAAAACATTATTATAAAGTTCTACGTATAATCCTTATAGCAAAGATTGACCACAGTCGTGACACTGAAAGGTCTTATGTCGTAAGAGTAGTAAATCATCTAAATTGTACAATGACATCCTGTCTCGACGCGACGTTCTGCTTGCGCTACATCGATTTGCACTTTCGATCTAGGTTTTTATTTTTCAACACCTTTCTAATCGAATCTAATAAATGTTCTCTTTTGAATGCTAGGTTAATGCGATATGAATATCAGTTACTAATGCGGTAATACGGTTTAGGGTGAGGCCCCATTAGAGCGTTGCGCTGCGTTGCATCGTCGCAGCGTCGTCGCTGCGTCGGTTTCCATATATTTTTTACGACATGACCCATTAGACCGTAGCGTCGTCGCGCGCGACAATTCAACGGATCGACGGACGAGAGACGAAGCGAGAGGGAGGGTGATGCGCTGCGTTGTCGGAGCTCCGCTGCGACGACGGACAGTGAGCCACTGCTAGAGGAGGACTCTTGCGCTGCGACATCGTGCGTCGTCGCAACGCAGGTGTGGCATACAATGCGCTGTTCCGTTGCGACGACGCGACGCAACGCAGCGCAACGCTCTAATGGGGCCTCGCTCTTAGCAGATTTAAACGCATCAGAGTTCAGGGTCTAATATTTAGTCCTCTGTGTGCCCTCAGTTGTAGCCATGGATATTCTGGTATTGCTTTTGCTTTGTTTGTTCATTCGGAGAATCAGACCCTCAAACTCAGTGCTATTAATTTTACTGACTGCTCAAACGGAAAAACTTTCTTTATTAACTTCTAAATCTCTAAAATACAGCTATTACCTACAGTTTACACAATATCCTTACAATATCCTTTATCTTTTATCTTACAATATCCTTTAAAACATAATACTAATATCGCTGGCTCAATTCGAACGTCCCATATGACCCCGTCCTATTTGCCTACATTCAATCAGTCAAATTTGCCCGTGATCTTAGATTCAAGACCCAGTATAGTCTAGACCTTTACCATAAAACATCTTCAATATTTCATTTAAAAAAATTTATTTAAATTTCGAACTAGCAACCTACCCACAAATTTTACATGAAAAACAAAAGAAAGTGATATTTCTTTGATTTGAGACTCTAAACAAAATGGATAACGATTCAAAGTTCAATGCGTTCGCGCATACATTCAAATACCGATCTCCTTTGTGGATAGAATCGGACTCAGACAACAAAAGTAGTGGGTTATCTAATAGCGAAGACAGTGTCGGCTCCCATAGCAGTGGTAGTTCCGGCAGTATCAACAACTTTTTGGATTCTAAGGTTATTGTTTTTAGAGTTATTTTTGCATGCATTTTATTTTGCTTGCACTTACCAAAATGTAAGTAATAATCGTAATCGTCAAGGAAATTAATATGTAGTTAGACTAGTTAGCTCTAGCTACCGATTTTCCCTAGATGTCCTCTCTGTAAAATAGTAAATTACACACCGAGGGCAGAAAAGTAAGAAAGGTCTCAGATCTCATGTAACATGTGATCAGGGGTGCGATTTTTGAAACTCATACTTTGAACTCAGCGCGGCAGCGGTTGAAAATGTCAATATTACTATGGAGATATGCATCTTTCTACAGCTGATTTGACATTCAAAAATCATACTCCAGGAGTGCGATTTTTGAAAGTCAAATCAGCATTGGAAAGATGCGTATCTCTATACATTTTTAACGGCTTAGGGGGCCACTCGGGCACACAAAATCTCGGGCTTGCCCGAATTTACTACTTCCTAATTTTGATTTAGTATTTTCGGGCACACGGCGACTCGATCTCGGGCTCGCCCGAATGTACTACTTCTTTATTGTGACGTAGTATTTAATTAATGGAACAAATTAACAGATAGGGTTCGCAATAATTTAATAAAAATATACTAATAACGATTAACAATAAATAGCAAAAAAAAAATCATGTTAACAAAATTATTAACAATAACATTCAATATTTAACCTCTTCATAGCTCATTAGATATATTTTAAAAGATTATCAAAATACATGTAATCAACATAAACACAGTGCTATTTTGTCAGTGTTTGATAGGATTAGCAATAATTAAAAAATATATATACTAATAACAATTAACAATAAATAACAAAAAAAATCATGTTAACAAAAATATTAACAATACTATTGAAAACTCCTTAACCTCGTCATAGCTCTTTAGATATATTTTAAAAGATTATCAAAATACATGTAATCAACATAAACACAGTGCTATTTTATCAATACAATGACCTATTGTTATTTCGCTATCCGCAGGAGTTCAATAAGTGCGGATTCTGAGTTTTGCTGACGAATTATATGGATTATTACCCGATAAAAAACAAAAATCATACGAAGTCTTCTTAGATTTAGTAAAAAGTCAGATACCCGAGTTTAATCCGGAAATCATTATTCAAGTAGGTATAATGAATGCGATTGATACAATACATCCAAAAGCAACTAGACGAGGTTGCTTATTTCATTTTATTCAAGCTGTTTGGAGACAAGCCAAAAAATATGGCTTAACAAAATCAAAATTATATAAAGCTCATGTGAGGCGCTGCATTGCACTATCTTATCTCCCGATACAACACAGGGATTGATGGTTGGCTGGATGTAATAGGAGAATGCATGCAAGACTCAAAAATAGTTGACTTTAACAAATATTTCGAGCAAACTTGGATCACAAATAAAAGGAGTTTCGCGGACAAATGGTGTTTCTACCAAGGTAATAACAAAACAAATAACGTCACCGAGTCGTGGACCTCCAGACTCAACAAAATGATTAGACCTAAACCAAATTTGGCACAGTTACTAAAAACTCTTTCAAAAGATTCTAATTATTACACAACATTTTGGAAAAAGAATATATTACCAAAAGAACCAAGGAGTCTATTAAACGTCAACAATATTGAACTCCTGGATAGCGAAATAACAATAGGTCATTGTATTGACAGAATAGCACTGTGTTTATGTTGATTACATGTATTTTGATAATCTTTTAATCGTGGAGAAAAGAACTTTTAATGGTATTTAATGAGCTATGAAGAGGTTAAGGATTTTTGAATAGTATTGTTATAGGGCATGCCCTCCTTATCGGGCAGTCGGGTAAAAAGGTTGCTAATGGCATCAATTTCACCCTGTATTATGCTCTATGCGACATTATTTCGAATAAAAATTTATTTAATTTGAATTTTGATGATTAGCAACAGCTGTAAGCTAGCAATTTCGGTAATTCCGATGCAAGTATAGAAATGAAAACTTTTCTATGAGTTTTCAAGAGTGGACATGACATAGCTAAGCTCATGCCTTCATCTCATCTTACTCAAACTAGTATTAGCCCAGTCATTTTATGGAGTTTTGTTAGGAGGGGTGGGGAGTAATTATGTATTGGACTTTTAAACTGTAACCGGCACCATTTAGTGACAAAAAGGCTAAATGAAAACATACTAAAAAGAAAAAATTCCCTACGCAACATAGAAATCAAAATTGTATCTCCCAGAAGGCTTTTCAATTAATAATATTAATACCAATGCACTCATTTTAATTAGATTTAGCAATATAAATAATTTTTGAGCAAAAAAAATGGCATTGCAATTTAAAAAATGAGGTATTTAATAGAAAATACGAATGTATTCTTCAAAACCTTCTAAGCAGACAAAAATATTAACACCATGTTTGAAGTATGTATAATGATAAAGCCTTAAATACGTGCAAAAAAAATTACCGTTAGTTTTTTTAGAACGAGATAAATGCTAAATTTAAAATTTGTAGCTGTTGCTGACGTGATATTTTTTTTAATTTTGGTACATTTTTCAGCTCAAATTGGCTCTTTAATACTATGCCGAAAAAAAATATCAATTATTAATTAGTCCTGGCTCAAACCGTAAAATGACTGGGCTATGTCTACTTATTTATCAATCAGACCTTAATACAAAATGACTGATCATAAATAATATTCTATCATCGTAAAATATAAATTAGTTTACAAAAAATGCTTGCAAAAAAAGAAGATTTGCAATTATTTAAATCTATTACATGACAAAAAACTAAAGAGTGTAGCTGTAGAAGATTTTTTTGTATTATTTTTTTCTTGGTAAACGGCTTGTCATTCATAGATCACGTTTTTAGGGTTCGGTAGCCGCAAATGGCAATAAAGGAACCCTTATAGTTTGTCCGTACCATAGAGAAATTACGCGCTTTCCTAGGATTCGTACCGTACAGTCATTTTACTGCGAGACTGAGAATTTTTATTGAAAAAGAAAGTAAAGTAGGCAATTGAAATTAGGAAACAGTTCTCATGACAATGGGCTTGAATAAGACGACTTGTGTTGTGTTTAGACATGGTATATTTTCGTTTTTGTAGCGATCGCGAATATAAACGTTATATAGAAAACAACGTGTTTTCTACCAAGGATTTTAGAATCATTAAGGATACCACTCCTCCTTACAAGCATGGAAACAAGAAAATTGGCTATGGCGGTCGGTAATGTTCGACCTTCTTTCGCATCTCTGTAGTCGATATTTCAAACGTTTTTGTGTCCCTTTCTATCAGAACAAAAATTAAATAGGATCTTTTATTTTTTTTTTTTGTCATTGAATTAGAAAGGGACAAAGTAACGTTGAAAACATAGACGGGAATTTCCGAAAGAAGAACGATCATTACTGACCACCAAGGAGTATTATCATGTTTCACCGCTTGTTATGCCCTCCAAGGTATAGACAATACCTATGCCAGCTTCCTGTATTCTAAGGTGTCTGAGAAACACAAATGAATACTTACAAACTTATTTTTGCTTCCGATAAAATTATAATTACGATAGAAGTTTACTATGATGGCAAAAAGAGATTGGTTCTCTTAAAAAAATCTCATCTACAGGGTAAAATTGATATCATTATCATCCTTTTAAGCTCCGGAGTCTACCCATTAAACTGAACAATTTTTACTATGGGAGCAAACCGATCGGAACAAAAAAAAATCTGCTGTTGCAGACATTTGAGTCGGGTCGGCACGGCACGGCATCGGCACTATAGTTTAGTATGGAAAATCTGTTTTTTTTTTGCTCCGATTGGTTTGGTCCCATAGTAAAAGTTGTTCAGTTTGACGGGTAGATATATCAATTTCGCCCTGTACATCTCTTTAATTATGTTTACGTTATAATAATATCATAGTTACCGTATGTACATCACATGATACAAAAAGCTATCCTTGGTAGTCCATTCACCTACTACATAGATCCGGTCGTAGTCAAACAAACAAAATGTAAAGAAACTCGTGATCTGGTAGGCCAAACATACAAACAACTGTCTACGAAAATGATTGACCTAACTTTATTATTTTTTTATTATTATTTGGTTATAAGGGCTTGGTCAATGAACAAATAGCTACTGCGACCTAGATAGATCTATTGTAGCTGTCACCCTAGACCTAAAGGTCATTTCCTAGGCCCACGGACTTCATGAACCGTGTTATGCTTTTGGAGGGGAGGTCCCTAATGTCAGTAGGTGTTATTATGTACCCTATCCACCTAGATGGCGACTCCTGCTGTGAATGAGCACTTCGCATTCGCAGAGGAGATGTATGGGCGTTTCCTCTGCTTCACAGCAAAATCTGCAAGTGGGTGAGTCTACAAGCCCCATTCTGTGTAGGTGTTTGTTTAACTTGCAGTGTCCTGTTAAGGCTTGTACTAAGAGCCTTAAGTCGTTGCGGTTTGAATTGGTGGCATCTGAGGTATGTCTGTTTGAAAAGCCGGTCACAAGTTCTTTCGCATGCCTCAGTCCTGGTGACTTGACCTAACATAGTGATTTTCTTAATCCCAAGCTTCATTCTAGCCCTGGAGTGCGATTTTTGAAACTTATTCGCTGAGCTCAGCAGTTGAAAATGTCAAAATTACTATGGAGATATGCATCTTTCAACTGCTCATTTGACTTTCAAAAATCATACTCCAGGAGTACCTACACAGAGCACTATAATTACACACATGACAGATTATTTAATAGTTAATACGTAGTACTTGCTATAATCTACTGCAATGTAAAGTAGGCTTTATGTAAATGTGCTTAAACGCGTGGATTAAATAATTAATTTTTCATTATTATTATAAAATAAATTGTATTACATCAATCAATCAATCAAATATAAGGTCTAACAAAATTAGGTGAAACTATTTTAAGGGGATGGTCAGACCATCAAACTGAACAACTTTCTCTATGGGACGGATATTGAAATCCCGAAAAAAAGTCAGCTGTTCCATACAAACCTACTCGACCTAAATGTATGGGACAGCAGATTTTTTTTTCGCGATTTCTATATTGGTCCCATAGAGAAAGTTGTTCAGTTTGATGGTCTGACCATCCCCTTAAAATAGTTTCAGCTAATTTTGTTAGACCTTATATACCTACTTTATTTTACACCAAAACATAAACAGTAAAATACAGAGATAAAATACAAGAGGCACAAAATAAGGCGGTCTTATCGCTAAGAAGCGAACATATCATATGCACTAATTACTAATTATAATTAAATTACATACTTACCCACCTACTCAAAACTCAAACTCAAAATTCTATTTTTTTTTATTCAAATTAATATCAAGTATCGTATAATACTAAGTTTTGGCGTTCAAATAAAGAGTATTTATGTTATGTTATGACATTAATTTAATTATTAGCCGCTCGATATATAAATCTATGAAATAATCATATGACTTCTTCTTCTTATCGTGTGGGCAGAGCTTATGTGTGTGGTTTGTGTACGAACGGCGACACATCAAGCTATACAAAACCAAAATAAGCTGGGCGCGCGTAGTAGCCAAGTCAATTTACGGAGTTTTGTTAGGCGGGGTAGGGAGTAATTATTAATTGGACTTTTAAACTGTAACCGGCACCATTTGGTGACAAAAAGACTTTCTTAAAACATATTAAAATAATAAATCGCTACGCAACACAGAAATCAAAATTGTGTGTCCCAGAAGGCTTTTTAATTAATAATTTTAATATCAATGCACTCATTAGACTTAGATTTAACAATATATGTTATTTTTTAGCAATAAATTAGGCATCGAAATTTAAAAAATGTGGTATTTATTAGAAAATACGAATGGATTTTTCAAAACCTTCTAAATAGCCAAAAATATTTACACCATGTTTGAAGTATGTAATAATGGTAAAGCCTTAAATATGTGAAAAAAAATTTACCATCAGGTTTTTTAGAACGAGATAATAGCTAAATTTTAAAATTGAAACTGTTCCTGACTTGATTATTTTTTAATTTTGGTACATTTCTAAGCTTAAATTGGCTCTTCAATATTATACCGAAAAAAAATATCAATTATTAATTAATCCCGGCTCAAACCGTAAAATTACTGGGCTATATGACGAGTAACGTATGTATAACGTCTCGCGACCATCTTATATTGGTTTTGTATAGGTTGATGTGTCGCCGTGTGTACTGTAAGTGTGAGTTATTGAATAAATGAATTGAATAGAATTGAACATACTTAGATAGCTTTCTGACTTAATTTTTTTTGCTCTACCACTGCGTCGAAAGTGTTTCGTTGTAGAATAAACGAGCGTTAACCCGCGACTTTGTCCGCACAAATTATATACCAGATTTTAAGTCAGATCATAAGCTATCAAACAAAAAAAGTTTCATCAAAATCGGTTCAGTAGTTTTTGCGTGATACTCGTTCAAACAAACAAACAAACACAAACAAACAGACAGACAAAAAATCCAAAAATTGGTGAAATGGAATCAGGGACACCTAAAAACCATATCGTAACTTTTTTTTTGTTCATATCTTCAATGTACAGACAAACTTCCTGTTACAGTTTTATAATAGTACAGATTCCTAATAACGGCAATGACAAAGCATGCTCCGATCATTAACAGATGGCGTTCTTTATTCTTCAGCGCCATCTATCACAGTTTATCTGTATGTTTTTGATTTATTCGATCTACAGTAGGCTCAGCAAGCCCTCTGGTCAGACGTATAAAGTTTGTTCTTCCTTTTTGCATTAGATGTCATTGAACATAATTTATGTTCCTCTATATTCGTTAATTTTAAATGGTAGCTTCGTATGTTAGTGCAACTATAATTAATCAATCAATCAAATATACTTTATTTTACACCAAAAACATAAACAGTGAAATACAGAAATAAAATACAAGAGGCACAAAATAAGGCGGTCTTATCGCTAAGAAGCGATTTCTTCCAGACAACCTTAGGGTAGAGGAAACGGTGAAAAGAAGAAAGGTAGGCGGTGTTCCCAGAAAAAAAAATATCAAAAATCTGCAGTTATTAGTAAAAACAAAAAGTAAGTATACAAAATAAACCTATTATAAATACATATATAATATACATACTCATATAAATATATATATATATATATATACACACATACATCATACATAAATATACGCGTACTACACAACAAAATACTATAGGAAAACATGAACCACAGACATAGGAAAAAATGTACCTATGGAAAACAGATCGAGGGTCAGTTCAGTGATCAAGGAAATGAGACTTAACTTTCGACTTAAAAACATTCAAGGAATTTTAATATGAACATTCAATGTAAGAATGAAAATAATAGTCAGCCGATCATTCTAAAGCTCCAGTCCTTTGCCACCATGCACATCTCAATGTAATTAAACTTGCAACCCAAAAAAAAAATGAAGGTATCATAAAAATATTCTGTCTTCATCTTTTTCTTCTTCCTGCCCTTATCCCATTAAGGTCTGCGCAATATGTCGTCTTCCATTCATCTCTTTTAGCCAATGACATTCTATATAAGGTCTAACAAAATTAGGTGAAACTATTTTAAGGGGATGATCAGACCATCAAACTGAACAACTTTCTCTATGGGACTAATATTGAAATCGCGAAAAAAAAATCTGCTGTCGCATACATTTAGGTCGAGTAGGTTTGTATGGAACAGCTGATTTTTTTTTCGCGATTTCGATATTGGTCCCATAGAGAAAGTTGTTCAGTTTGATGGTCTGATCATCCCCTTAAAATAGTTTCACCTAATTTTGTTAGACCTTATATAAGGAGGACTTCGCATCAGTGGGCTATTAATGGGACCACTAAGTTATGCCCAGTTGTTTTACATTACTGCTTTGTAACCGAATACATTTGAAAGATTTGAAAGGACTGGAATGTCAGCGGCAATGTATGACAGCTGGGCATAACTGATGCATACAAAGGTGACATTAGAGACATGTGCCATGTTTAGGCCTTGTTATTGTATGACATGATGACTCTATAGTTATAAAAACTCATTGCTTTTAGCCGTCATTTCTGCGCACACTCCCTTTTTACACATGTCATCTTTCACACAATCCATCCATCTTTTCTTTGGTCGTCCTCTCGCCATCCACTTTCATATTCAACATTCGTTTTGTAATATGAAACTCATCTCTTCTCATCACATGTCCATACCAAGATAATCGATTACCGCGTAGCTTTTCATTCACAGGAGCCACTTTCGAAGTTCCTCTAATATACTCATTCCCAATCTTGTCCATTCTAGTAACACCACACATCCATCTCTACATTCGCATCTCTGCTGCATGCAGTCGTTTTAATAGGTACTTAATTACCTTATGACTTGTTGAACAAAACGTAATTACCTACTTATATTAAATCACGCCGTTAAACCATTAACCTGTCTTGTACACATAGACGCGTTAAAGATAACTTATGGATAATTGTGCATGGGAAAAACAGTGTTGTGGTTATTTCCCTTTAATCTAACATACCTGCTCATAATGAACGCAAAACTTAAAAATAGATTCTAATACATAATCGATAACTAACAACAACTTAATATTTATTTCTGTAGATAGATAACTCATTTATTTCACCAGAACAATACAGGATAAACCATAGAGATCTAGAGAGATGCCAACCAATGCGCTGAGTACGAAACTTAGTGTCGCATTACCACCAGTCAGTACCACGCGATAGAAAGTATTTTGTTAGCTTGAATGTGCTCATTATCCATTGCAGTATCAGAACTCTACGTTCGAATAATCTTTAGTACAACGTAAGCATTGTAAACTATTTACACATTATATCTCGGCTGGCTTTCAGCCTATCATTACTGTCGCGAGCGTATGTGCTCCGTTTTTGCGCATATTGCTGCGACACTGGCCCCACCCCCTTTTCACATCTCCCTTTAGTTTTAGTGATCTGTGGGATAAACAGTCAAATTAAAGATTGAAAAATTTGTCTCGGGCGGGACTTGAACCCGCACCCGAGGATAAACAGTGACGGACAAAGGCAGTCTTTAAAATTTTAGAGTCCGCATAAGGAGGTCCGTGTAAAGCCGCAGCAGCAATAGGGAGCTCCCATGACGGACCAATCAAGAAAAAGAAAGAAATAACATTACGTACGTACGGTACGTACTCACGGCGATACATCAAGCTATACAAAACCAACATAAGCTGGCCGCGCGACGTTATACGTTACTCGACCAACGTGTACGTTAGGTACAAACTTTTTGAATTTTTTGTCGTCTTTTCATACAAACGATGACCAATGAATTTGGAAGAGGTAAAAGAGGTGTGTCAGGATCGAAGCCAACGATGGCGATCATTTGTTTCTGTTCTATTCTATTCTATTTTTATTAAATGGCGTTTCCTTAAAGATTTCGCCAGTATCAAGTGTTGAAGATATTATTATAATTCAAGTTAACGTTCATTGTACGGTAATTGATATGGCGATCTCAAAGCCCTGTTTTTAAACAAAACACACACCCGAAACCGCCATAAAATGGCGGAGCCGCGTGGCTATCTAAATCGCGAGCCGAACGAAAGACGTCTACTCGAGAGACCTCTAGCCACGCGACTCCAATTGTATCTGTCTATCAAATCAGATCTGTTTATTGCTAAAAAAAACATTAAAAGAAAAGTACATACCTACTTACAAGAACAGTTAAAAAAATCACAAAAAAAACTATATTAAAAACAAGCAAAAAATTACATATACCACAACACAATGGGACACCGGCGTGAATGTATTGTAATTAGGCATTCTAGTATTTATGTTTTCAAACAAACTTGATAACTGATGTTTACCTATTATACAGGGTGTAAGTGAAGGGTGTGGGTGAAGTGCCTAGCAAACACTGAAACGGTGAACTCAGACCATCAAACTGAACAACTTTCACTATGGAGCCTACCTCAGGAAACGCGAAAAGAAAACAGCTGTCAAATACATTTTAATCGGGTAGAGTACACCAGTTTTTTATAAAAAGCAAATTTTTTTTCGCGTTTCCTGAGGTAGGCTCCATAGTGAAAGTTGTTGAAAGTTTAATGGTCTGAGCTCACCGTTTCAATATTTGCTAGGCTATCACTAATACCGTGTATACCTATAGATATTTCATTCTTGTTGTATGATAATTAGGAATTATGCGCTTAGATCATTATGCCTCAAAAAGTAGACATGAAAGTGAACTTCCTAACCTAGGTAGGTGTGTAGGTACACAAATATCTTAATGTAGTATATAAAAATAAAACAGTACAAATGGTATGTCTGTACACACATTAGTAAAAAAAAAAAAGAACAGTCCTCACCGGGCACTATTATAAGATCAATAGGATCCAAAAAATCCATTATTAAATTTCCGTCAGTCGTTACTACTATGTGTATCCTTCATAATCTTGAGATCTACTGTGCCGAATTTAATCCGGTTTTCACTGTTTAAAAGACTAATCTAGGCTGAAAGTAACAAAGTTTCTGATCACCTCAAAAAGAATACGGTCGTGCGTGACTCACCCTAGAGACGTGATTAAGTTCCTTGTTTGACTTGAGTAGGTAAGATGATGACAAATTGTGGACCTCACGCGACTAATTGATCACATCAAAGTTCATCAGATATGAAGATATAATTAGGACAGGAGTAGATATAAAAAATTCCCTGATATACAGGGTGTAATTGACAGCCTAGCAAATACTGAAACGGTGAACTCAACCATCAAACTGAAAAACTTTCACTATGCAGCCTACCTCAGGAGACGCGGAAAAAAATCAGCTGTCCCATACAAAACTGCTGTACGTACCAGACTCAAATGTATGGAACAGCTGATTTTTTTTCGCGTCTCCTGAGGTAGGCTCCATAGTGAAAGTTGTTCAGTTTGATGGTCTGAGTTCACCGTTTCAGTATTTGCTAGGCTGTCACTTACACCCTGTAAGTGACAGCCTAGCAAATACTGAAACGGTGAACTCAGACCATATACCTATATGCGACCGTATACCTACTGGGTAAACGGTTGCATTACTGTAAGTTTTTTGTTTACTTTCCATACTGAATGCAATCCGCTGATCAAACGTTAAACTAACACCTATGTATACAGCATATATTATATTATATTGTCAGTTCTGATGAGTACCAGAATGGAGTATTATGATTGACATAACTCAGAAAATTAGCAACCTGATGTGGATTGGTAATATCTTCCAAATAACTGACAACCGATGGGGTGTCACAGTTCTAGATTGGAGACCACGAACTGGCAGGCGTAGTGTGAGACGCCCTGCGGCCCGCTGGACAAACGACATAAATAAAGGTAGCGGGGAGGGACTGGATGATGAAGGCCGAGGATAGAGTTTTGTGGCGCGCATTGAGAGTGGCCTATGTTCAATTGTTCAGCAGTGGACGACTGGTGATTACTTGAAAAATATCATCATCATCATCAGCCTATCATCGTCCACTGCTGAACATAGGTCTCTCCCAGGGCGCGCCACAAAATTTTGTCCTCAGCCTTCCTTGAATAATATCATTAGCTAAAATATAGGGTAAAGGAGAAACAGAATATCAACTTTTTTTAAAAGTCGGTTATAAATAAATGCACCAGCCCTACTCCAGACGACAGACAGACACCTCGCACGATTACCCTTCGTTAATTAACTACAACGAACTAATTTAATTTACTAGTTTACTTCTGACCGCGCAGTGCGGTGCATAATATTGCAATATTTAAAGATGGGAGGCACGAAGCGAAGGAGCGACTGTATCCCTCTTACCCAGGTTATTATTTGTTTATTAACTGACAATATTTACTTAGAAGAAATTTGAAAGTGGTCTTAAGGCCTTGTGACTAAAAAAGGCGCGGTAATTGGTTATCGTGGTATGGGCTGTGGAGCGGAGAGATGAGTGTCACATTACAATTAGACAAGTGTTAAATATGAATGTATATGGCTGCATGAAGATAAAAGAAACGATCAAAGAAAAGATGGATAAATTGTGTTGTGAGCTCTGAAATGACTGCTAAAAGAGATGAATGGAGAAAAATGACATATTGCGCATACCGTGATAAAGGATAAGGTTATGAAGAGACCGATTCGCTCTTGGCCGGTTTTTATAACTTTGTGTTATTTATAATTGTATGTTTTGTGGTAAATACAGCGTACATACATAATATGTATTATGTTAGAAATGAGTGTTGCTACATAGCCCAGTCATTTTACGGTTTGAGCCGGGACTAATTAATTTTTTTTCGGTATAATATTGAAGAACCAATTTGAACCTAGAAATGTACCAAAATAAAAAAAAAATCACGTCAGCAACAGTTCCAATTTTAAAATTAAGCTATTATCTCGTTCTTAAAAAAACAGACGGTACATTTTTTTTTGCACATATTTAAGGCTTTACGATTATACATACTTCAAACATGGTGTAAATATTTTTGTCTACTTAGAAGGTTTTGAAAAATACTGTATTTTCTAATAAATACCTCATTTTTTAAATTTCAATGCCTATTTTATTACTCAAAAATAATGTATATTGTTAAATCTAAGTCAAATGAGAGCATTGGTACTAATATTATTAATTTAAAAGCCTTCTGGGACACACAATTTCGATTTCAATGTTGCGTAACGATTTTTTTTTGTTTTTATCACTAAATGGTGCCTGGTGGTTACAGTTCAAAAGTCCAATTAATAATTACTCCCTACCCCACCTAACAAAACTCCGTAAGATGACTGGGCAAACAAATGCACAATAAAACAGATAGTTCGTAGCTGTAGAAAAATTCCTGACCTCCCCAATAGGAATTACGGTCACGAGTTTATGAATAAAAATGTTTATTTCGTCAAAAACAGTTTCTCATAGAATTTCGATTCCAATTATCACTTGATATATATATTTTTTATTTATCATTAATGGACTCTTGCTTGTGCGTTAGCACTGCATTTTATTTTGTACTGCACTGCACTGTAATTGAAGGGTGAAGGAAATGAAAAGTATTGGGGCCAACACAAAAGATCCCACTGGGTCGAAGTGTTGCTGGCTTGCCAGCCCCCACAACGAGATAAGATAGCACTGCATTTCCGCCAGTGTCAAGTAGTTTATGGGAGAATCTATCCCAATCTCCGGGATTGTTTTTGGTCATGAACAAGAAGAGATTGAGGATTGCGGAGCCTCGTGGCAGGCGAAAACGCGACGCGCGAAAACGTGCAACGTGTCCCTTGATATATTTATTAATATTTGGACACCCCTTAACTGAGGTACTTTTCATACTTAAATGCTATATACGTGTATAATGTTGTATCGTTCATGGAGAAAAAATGTGTTCTATTCACATTCAGAAACATATTTTTTATCAGAAATATGTTTTTTACGCTATTCTCAGTTTAATGTACATTGTTGATAATAACGCACCGTTCGTTTTTTTTTAGTAATACTACATGCTTTATTGTTGGGCAAAGGTTGTTTTATCAAGTTTTCCTGTATTGTTTACTCCTATCAATTTGTCGATAGCATCTTGATATATTTGTTTCTCTATTTACTTTGTTTATACTCTGTAAATAATAAGTGAAGGGATACAATACTTTAGAACGTAGTTTTTAGTTTTTAGCCCAGTCATTTTAAGGAGTTTTGTTAGGTGGGGTAGGGAGTAATTATTAATTGGACTTTTAAACTGTAACCGGCATCATTTAGTGACAAAAAGACTCTTAAAACATATTAAAATAAAAATCGCTACGCAACATAGAAATCCAAATTGTGTTTCCCAGAATGCTTTTTAATTTATAATATTAATACTAATGCACTCATTTGACTTAGATTTAACAATATAAATAAAAATTTGAAAAATGAGGTATTTATTAGAAAATACGAATGGACTTTTCAAAACTATCTAAGTAGCCAAAAATATTTAGACCATGTTTAAAGTATGTAATAATGGTAAAACCTTAAATATATGAAAAAAAATTTACTATCTGGTTTTTTAGAACGAGATAATAGCTAAATTTTAAAATTGGAGCTGTGGCTGACGTGATTTTTTTTTGTACATTTTTTATGTTTAAATTGGTCTTAGTTTAATTTTATATTTCACATTTGTATTAAAATGCCAAGATTGGTTATATTAGTTTATCATACTTATAGACTAAGATCCCACTGCGTGTAGTCTGAGATATTCTCAAAACTCAGAACATCCACGTTTCACTAGTAGTACCGAAACTCTGTCCAGTCTGTTAGTGAGTCCGTCGCAAACTCCAAATACCTAATAATAATATTATATAGGTATATCTAGTCAGTACGTTATCAAAACGAATCGTAATTAGTCAAACACATATATCTAGATACATATAAATAAACAATCATATAAATTACATATTTACTTTTCTCATTTTGGTCTAGATAATAATTTAGTGTAACAATATTCGTTGAAGACTAAGTACATTTACTACATAATTTATTTTGAAATAGCATTTACTTGTAACCTTATAAAATAGGTACATAATTATTTAAAGTGATAATTCTAAGTGTTAAAATAATGTATGCTAATAAAAATACAAAGAAAGTGTTGATTTTGATCAAGGTTTGTTTTAGTGACATAACATTTAAACAAAATTGGTCAACTGTGTATTCACACCGTATAGCCTATAGTCATTTTACGGAGTTTTGTTAGGCGGGGTAGGGAGTAATTATTAATTAAACTTTTATACTGTAACCGGCACCTATCTTAAAACATATTTAAAAATATTCGTTACGCAACATAGAAATCAAAATTGTGTGTCCCAGAAGGCTTTTAAATTAATAATATTAATACTAATGCTCTCATTTGACTTAGATTTAACAATATAAATTATTTTTGAGTAATAAAATAGGCATTGAAATTTAAAAAATGAGGTATTTATTAGAAAATACCAATGTATTTTACGAAACCTTCTAAGTAGACAAAAATATTTACACCTTGTTTGAAGTATGTATAATGGTAAAGCCTTAAATATGTGCAAAAAAAAATTTACCGTCTGTTTTTTTAGAACGAGATAATAGCTTAATTTTAAAATTGGAACTGTTGCTTAAGTGATTTTTTTTTAATTTGGTACATTTCTAGGTTCAAATTGGTTCTTCAATATTATACCGAAAAAAAAAACAATTATTATTCCCGGTTCAAACCGTAAAATGACTGGGCTAGTACGGTGCACGACTCAACGATGGGTTCTGTAGCTTTTTATCGTTAATGTTATAGTAAGTTTATAAATACAGCCACGAACGTCGGTGCCTTATCCAAACAGACGATGGGTCCATGATGATGATGATAACCCAAGTAATTTTCTGTCCTTTGTGCAATAGTCTCGCACCTGTAGGTCTGTGCATGCATTTTCATAATGCATTCAGAGATAGACCACGATTGGTGCATTCCATCGCATTTACATAAAAATGTATCAAAAGGGCCACTACATGTTGGACCTGTGTCCCCCACGCAAGCCGTCCATAGGTTATCCGTTTCGATTCAGCCGTTTTGAAGTGATGAGCGTACATACATTTCAGCTGTACAAATTAGGAATTGTATAACCCGGGAAGGTACAAGAGTCTATCCTTATGTTATCGACCATACATGTCCTGTCCAGTAGCTAATCTGTCTAGCTGGGAATTTGTCCAGTTGAGAATCTGTCCAGTTGCCACGGAGGGGTCCGGGCTGCGGCCCGTGAAATACCATACGAGATACGACAATAATACGCGCCATAAGATAATCCTATCGACGATATGAGCATATACTTATGCCTATATAATTTTAATGTATTATACATTAATGTTCCTATCCTATTTTATTATTTTATTTTTATTATCGAGACATAAATGTTGTAAAATGTTATTATCTCCTCAGATTCCAGAACACCACCAGAGTTCGGCCTCCGGGTTCAGTGATGGCGACAACAGAGCCGACGACACCCACGAGGTGCTATCAGATGATGATAGAGTCAAGTGAGTGATTGTTAAACCAAATCAATTTCAAAGACTATTACACACACACACACACACACAAACCATTTTTGTTTTCTCTATTGACTGACATTGAGAATCTCTGGTAAATAAAGGTAATTTCTGGTAATCTCTGGTAGGTGGTTCATTAGATAAACTCATGGCCATAATACATATGCTATTCACTGTTAATAAATATAGAGTACAGCCTATCACTGAAAATGTTAGTCTGTCTCAATGAGGAACTACAGGGTGAAATTGATATCATTAGCATCCTTCTACACTAAGAGTCTACCCATTAAACTGAACTACTATGGGAGTAAACAGATCGGAGAAAATAAAAATTATCTGTTCCATACTAAACCACACTCTAAACTGCAATGCCTACTCGACTCCAATGTATGCAACAGCTGATTTTTTTTGCTCTGATCGGTTTGCTTCCATAGTAAGAGTTGTTCAGTTTGATGGGTAGACTCTTAGTTTAGAAGAATGCTAATGGTATCAAGTTCACCCTGTATAGACTTTAATCAACCACAAACGCACCATGCGGATTGGTAGGCTTCACGCAGGATCTGGTACACTACAATCTAATCATAAAAATGTGATCGACTTTCTTGGTTAAAATATTCATATATACTAAAAAACGTAGGCTGCAATGGAAAATCATGTCATAATAATTTCCCTAAAAGTCAAAACCTCGTCCATATTTGTACGAGGCTGACAGCATCCTCGTACCTCGTACTGGAGACTCCAAATCTCGTATTTGTACAAGGAACCTCGTACGTTTGGCAACCCTGACTCCACCAAAACGATCAGTCACTCGTGGGCGAAGGGACTCAGCGTGTCATCTCAAGGGAGGCGGTAATAAGGAAGCGCGTCCGTGCGTTGACCCGGCTTGCATTGCGAAATAATTGACTATGAATGCATTGTGCGGCATACAGACATACTTTAGACTGGCGATTTATACACATAAACCCACGATTGCTTCTCCTTTGGGCCAGAGATTTTTCTACAAGGGCCCATTTTAATGAACAAAATATAAGCGCTCGCACGGTATTAAGAGAAAGGATAGTTCCGTTTAGTTCATACAAACTTATTCTCCTGTTTCCTCCCTAGATAATGATACTAGAGCAAACAAGCGCAACGCGCTTTGCGATGTCCCTATGTTTTGTTTTTTCGATAAATTTATTCCTGCGGCTCGCTTGGCGGGCAGACTGACCCCGGAAACCAGGTCCACCAGGTTCCAGGGGGGACGCTTCGGTGCTTCGCTCCTACACGTAGCTCGGCCTTCGGCCTCGCGCTCGGCTCGGCCTGGGGCACTCGGCCTGCGGCTCGCTTGGCGGGCAGACTGACCCTGGAGACCAGGTCCACCAGGTTCCAGAGGGGACGCTTCGTAGCTTTGCTCCTACGCGTAGCTCGGACATTGTCCTAGTTTAGAGCAGAGCGATATAGTTATTATTAGAGCCTTTGAAAATGATAAAAGAAAAACATGCAGAAGTAGTTATATTATTCTTGAAAAAAATAATTAAAATCGGTCTAGTTTTGGAGCAAACAGGTGAATACGAGACTGTGTTTTCGTCAATTTTATGTAGGTTAGCAATTGTCACTTTCACACTGGTAGCTCGGTTGCTCCGGAACAGCGCGACATCAATTTTTCAAATTACTTGCAGACCGCCTTTCCTCTTAAGCCCTATTGACGCATACTACAAGTTAACGAAAGCCATGAGAGCTTGGGATTCGTTTATGAATGAAGAACACTGCAATGGTGGTTCAGAGAACCTACGCGGGGTAGGTTATTAGATGACACGTGGATCCCAACTGGTTGTAGAGGTTTGCTTCCATTGTAAAAGTTGTTCAATTTGATAGTCTGAACCACCTCTGAAAGTTTCGTAACGGTAAAAAAAATCATCCGGTATACTCTCGTACAGGACAAATTTTATCTCTTTTGTGACCTTCATCAGCACTCTATAAGTCTTGCAATAAAGATTTGGAAATTATCTCTCTGAGCAAAACAATAATGTTTTTACGAAGGTCAATGACATCAGACTGAAATAAATAGTAGGTGTTGCCTTCTTAGAGAAATGTTGCGTAGGTCGTGATCGAATGATTGAGTCATCATCATCATCATCATCTCAGCCGATGGACGTCCACTGCTGGACATAGGCCTCCCCCAAGGATCGCCATAACGACCGGTCCTGCGCTGCCCTCATCCAACGGGATCCCGCCGCCTTCACAAGGTCGTCGGGTATTGACGTCAATGATTGAGTATGTATCTTATATTGTAACAAGGAATAAGTACCACAAATAGAGCTTAAGAGCCCACTACCATTTCAGAACTGTTTAGATGCTAGGCACCTTCCTGAGTTGCAAGCAAATTCGGAAAATTAAAAAAGGAAATATTGGCGATCATTCTTTTATAAAAAATAATATCATGGAGGTATACCTGAAAAAAATAAAAACATTACATAAAAAATATTATGTAATCACCAAAAAACATCGCTATTGATATTTTTCATAAATAATCAAAAGTTTTGACAGTATGTTTTGCCAAACACAAATACCTACACTGAAAAAATGTTTCGAGGCTCTCCACTATCTGTACGGTTTTCTCCATACAAACGTATTTCCCTGTTTTCTCCCTGGAAAATAACACTAGAGCAAATATTTTTTTACCATACAATCTATGTCACCTCTGCCATGAAAACCTAGGGAAGGTTTTGCTTTTTTGCATTAATTAATTACTGTACGAACTAGGGACCTTCAAAAATGTCCAATTTTATCGCCCGTTTTCAGACATCCAGTAAACAAATTTGACAAATATATAAAAAAGCAAAACATACGGATATAGTCAAAGTCTTTCTTATATTATTTTTGACAGAATTATTAAAATCGGTTTAGTTTTGGATGAGGAAATAGGGGAATAAGAAATGCTGTATCGATAAAATCGGTCCGAGCTGCAGTTGTCTCTTTCGCACTCCTGTCGGCGGGGTGTATGGGTGGGAGGATCTGATAAATACGTATCTAAAATTAGCACTTCAGCCCGCCTATCTTCTTAACTTAAATTCTTTGGGAAGACGGCCAGGAGATGAACAGTTTGGAATCATCCGGCTGTATGGAGGGAAAGGCAGGCATTAGACGCATGACCTCGAAGTGAACCGATGCTGTTGAAGAAATTACCTAGGCCAGCATACACCGGGCCCTAGATTGAACGGCCTAATAGAGATCTGTGGGGGCACAAACAGCTCATGATAGTCACGTTCCTAAGCTAAACCTCAGCCATGATTTTACGACTCAGAAGAAAGTTTTGGAAATGTCTTTTCGTACGCTCCAGTATAGGCTCCGATTTCACGAAAAAGTTCGATACCCTTATATCTCGGAGAGTTGTGAAGATATGATATTAAAAAAAGGCTCAAAAGACGAGACTTTTAAGGTGCAAAAAGACTTATTCGAGAAAGTCAAATACGAAAAAGTTATTGCAAAAAATTTTTTTTTCCGTATTTTTTATTTTGGCGCTCGATATTTTGGAAACGATATCAAAAATTTGAGCAATATTCCTCTGAACAATAATCAGCTACAATTTGAGCCTAAAACAAAGACGATCGGGTTAAGGGTTTGCACTGTAGCCTAACCTTTTTGAGACAATATTTTTTCGAATTCCGTAGATTCATTTCCAATGTGGTCGATAGTTGTGTGAGGCACGAAATCAGTGAATTTTTTTCAGTTATTCTGCCCTGTTTGAAATATGTGACTGAGGCTACGAATAAGAATGGCTGAGGCGATGGCTTCAGTTACTAAGCTAGAAACAAGCACTCTTGGGTCGGATTATGATTATGATAGACAATAAATCATCCTGCCGAGACGCAGGTTAACGCACGTTAGAGCCCTAATGGCCGATATGTGTGTCAATTGCTTATTTGTTTCATTTGAATATTGCAAGACAGCTGTTGTGTTGCAATCTTAGAAGCACCTACACAAAAGAGACCAGAGATCCGACTATTTCTTCCCTTATGGATTTAGGGAATCTGGACTTAGGTAAGTAGTAATACATACTCTTTCTTATACTGTGACTTAGGTTAACTATCTATCTCATGAATTAAACCAAGGATTTTAGAATATAGTTCCTGAATTAAACAGTGAACTTTGACAAACATAAAAAAAATAGATTTGTTATGCGACTTAAAACTAAATTTTTTATTCATATAAGCTAGTATTGAGGTTCCATTTCTACAGAATAATGAATTCCATGGCGGTAAGTTGATTCAGAAAAATTTTAATTAGTTTGGACGGTTTGTGAGCCTTGGGACAGGACTCAAAAAGGGACCTTTATATAAAAATAAGCGCCCAAGTGCGAAACGGTACGTATAAAGTCACAGGCGTACAACAGAGACACCACATCCACAGCGAGCGCGTTAGACCAAGGTAGCAAGATTCCTGAATCGCACTAACAAAGTTTTTGCACTGGTAATGCTTACTTGGCGCACAGCCGGTCCACACGCAACCCACCTAGCTGGGCGGAAGATCTTCCCTTTTCTATGGAGGAGAGTTCCACCTTGTTTCTATATAGATTCTTGTTGCATTAGGCAAACTTCAGCATCCGATTGCTCTAGCAACCGCGCTTCATTCTCAAGGCTTCCTTCGGAGCGCCGCGCTGTGTTAGCACGACAAACCGTAGGAAGGTAGTAGAGGCAATCTCAGTTTCCAACTTTCACCCTAACCCTAGTTTTCTTCGTCCATGTAATGTCTGTCAGTAAGTTTTGACTGGATTCTTCACTAGTCTATTGCGTGTACTTTAATCAGTATTGTCAGCGGACACCAGCCGTTTCCTTCCTCACAGCAATTCTAGTGAGTGTAAAATTGCTCAGTAATTCACTAAAGGAGATACACTTCACAAGAATTCACTTGGGAGTCATGGAATAATGATACCTCTAAGTACCTCTTGGGAATATCTAATAAACAAGACAATAGTTATTTACAATGACAAAATTCAGTTTTAATATTATGCCCTAACATTGGGTTACTTACGGTTTTCTCAGTACTGTTTCTCAAATTGTCAATGTGTATTACAACTAGCTTTTTCCCGCGACTGCGTCCACGTGAATTTCGGAAAATTTCAACACCCCGTTACACCCTTTTAGGTCCGCCACACATAGACGGAATTTCGATCCGGAATACGGACTGAATCTTGATTCAGTGTTGTCAACTATGGTTAAAAAAAATACTAGAGTGATGTTTAAAAAATACCTAAAATAAAAATGTATGAAACGCCAAATGAATGACAATAATTGAATTTTTAGGTATTTATTAAAACAAAACAAACAATTTCTATACATGATAATTACTATCATGTGATGAGGTCATGACGTTACGAATGTTACGATGATGGTTTGTAAATTGTATTCCAATATTAATGCAACTATATCAAAAGACTATCGATAGTTTTAACATTAGACATAATCTGCATACAAAATGGCATGAACCATTATCACACAAGCGGTTTTTGAGCGTAGGCCATTTCGCAACTATGCCGCAACGAAGCGACGTCGCAACTGCACCGTCACGATACGGTATCGTTCCATCAACGCCTACGCTCAAAAATCTCTTTAAAATATGCCACCTAAGACATCAAAAAATCACTAGATCTAGTAAAAAGGCTCTGAAAGCGGCAACACTCCATACGGAATCTAATTCCGGTAAATCAGGTTTATTCCGGATGTATGTGGCGGACCTTAGGGGTTGATTTTCAAAAATTACTGTTTCTATCTTCACCGGTTTAGGCTGTACATTGTCTGTCTGTCAGTCAGTCACGGAACTGTTTTATAAGTATAGGATAGGATGAAGAAATATATATGTAGGGCACAACACAAAAGATCCCATTGGGTGGAAGTGTTGCCCAAAATAAGATAAGAGATGAGTATAGATACAAAGATTAGATTGTCATCTAAGAAATAGGCACCTGGTTATGGCCAATAAGCATTTAATTCACCACAATCCGGAACTATCTTTAGAGAGTTGACTACGAAAAATTCTGCTGAAAGGTCTGCGAAACGGCCAAGCCTTAAAAACTTTCACTGACTTAGACATGAAATTAAAGGGTGTGCTCATTAAATGATATCTCATAACTTGTTAAGATTGCAGTGAGAGTCTTAGCTTCATTTTACAAGCTGTTTTTTTATTACATTATCATTTCTACACAATATAGGAGATACGCAATCAAGTTTAATTAAGTCAGTTCCAAGTGTTTATAGTTTTATGTATAAGTTAACTAACCTCATTAATAATGCAAGGTGACATCATTTTATATATCATTTGTTGTTCTAAAAAACGTTTACCTATTTATCTAGAAATGTCTATTAAAACAAGTTTAGCAAAACGACCATAAAACGTGGAATCATAATTTAAGTGAATGATTTACCGAAACAGCTGTAGCGCTGCGTCGACCGTTGCCGTTGACAGTGTGTTCTTGCGCATGGTCGGAGTGTTCACTTGTGCTGTGCGTGTTCACGCTTGATCCACGATCTATATAGATCATTGCAGTAATATTATCGGACTATTGATGTGTATAAAGAGTGTTTTGATTAACTTATTTTTTATTAGAAAAATTGTAAGTTTTTTTTTATTATTACATTAACATTTAAAGGCTTTGACCGTAGGGTACTGGAAAGTGAATGTATTCTTTTTTTTCATTGTTATGTTTTTACCCCTATGTGGGATATAGGGCTCGTTAAATAGCCCTCCTTCGATCAGTTGCGATCTTGGGCAGCAATGTAGAAAAGTTTTCCCAAGTTATGTTAAGTCTTTTGGCATCTACTTCCACAGTGGTGCAGGTGCCTGGTTTCTTTAAGATGATTACCCTTCTTTGGTTTGCCTGGTGGGCCGGCGCCATTATAAGGCTGTTTTGGATGGGTTGTGTCATTTAAAATATAGTTCAGGTGTAGAGTTTCTATTTGTGAGTGAAAAACGCTGATCTCCAAATTTACTTTCAGGGTGATCAGCAACTATCTTACATCTTTTTGAGCGTGCTTTTGTTGTAGCAAGGACAACTTTCAGTGTATATAGAGTTTCTGAAACTCAATACACTCATATACAAAATATTTAATGAAATAATGGTGGTAGGTGATGGTAATGATAATCTAGGTGCTACGACGGAGCAATTAAGGAATATTACACGATTTGTGACACTACCGGCTCTTCGATGAAGGAAAATATCGTTAGAAAATCGACATTGGTACGCTGAAGAAGGAATTCTGATGTGAAAGTGAATTCACAAGCAGGGTGCATTCATGAGTCCAGGAGTGCGATTTTTGAATCTCATTCGCTGAGCTCAGCAGTTGAAAATGTCAAAATTACTATGGAGATATGTCTTTCTACTGCTGATTTGACTTTCAAAAATTTCACTCCTGGAGTATGATTTTTGAAAGTCAAATCTCCATAGTAATTTTGACATTTTCTCTAACTGCTGAGCTCAGCGAATGAGATTAAAAATCGCACTCCAGTACTATGGTTAGTAACATCGTAAATCCACATTGTTTTGTATCCAATGTGAATTTAAGATGTTAATGCTAGCTTTTAAAAATAAAATTAAATAACAAAATAAAATTTTTCCACTATTGTTTAGAATATTTTAATGTCGAGGAAGGTATTTGCTTATTTAGATTAACTACGTCATTAATTTGTTTACAATTTCTATCCTTGTCGATTTAAAACCTGTTTGAAGTCACAATGATGAATTCGAAAACATATTACGTAACAATGATAACATTTTATAGAATAGATATAGGTACATAGAAGCCTTCTCAAATATATTTAACACAAGATAGAAATTGGCACTTCATAGAAAGTGGCGCTTAAAATTGTGCCGCGCCACAGCCGTCTCGCTCGTAGCATTGCTTGACGCGGAAAATTGAAAGAAAGAAAGAACATTTTGGGTCTTTTTCAAGTCTTTTAGTTGTCATTGGTCCTTCTGAAATAGTGTAGGTACTTGCACAATATTTAATGGAGATGACCATTAAACTATGGGACCGACGCCAAAATCTAATTAAAAAAGTATCTGCTGTCTCAGAAATCTCGGTCGAGTAGGCATTGCTGTTTTATATGGAACAGCTGATTTTATTTTGCGATTTAGATCGTAGTCCTTAGAAAAATTCACAGATTTCGTGCCTCACACGACTATCGACCACATTGGAAATTAATCTACGGAATTAGAAAAAAATATTGTCTCAAAAAGATTAGGCTACAGGGGAAACCCTTAACCCGATCGTCTTTGTTTTAGGCTCAAATTGTAGCTAACTACATTTTTCAGAGGAGTTTTGCTCAAATTTTTGATATCATTTCCAAAATATCCGATTTTGATTGCATTGATTTTTTTTTTCACTATATCGACCTTAACTTTTTCGTTTTTGACTTTCTCGAATAACTCTTTTTGCACCTTACAGTTCTCGTAAATACGCGTCTTATGAGCCTTTTTTAATATCATATCTTCACAACTCTTTGAGATATAAGGGGATCGCACTTTTTCGTGAAATCGGAGCCTATACTGGAGCGACCGAAAAGACGTTTCAAACGACGATGTCAAAAGTTGTTTAGTTTGACAGTCTCATCATCTCCTCTAAGTATTGTGCTCTATTTCAGAAAGACCCTGTATAGTTTAACAAATTTTGTTCAGACTTAAATTCTTTGTGACTCTAGTATTTAAGACTAATTACCGAATATTTGACCACCCGGTTGGTGTAATGGTTGCCACGCCGGACTGCCAAACCAGGGTCCTGGGTTCGAATCCCGGTTCGGTCATAAATGTTTATATGTTTGTGCCGTTGTTGTATGGTTTCCATTATAAACAGTCTATAGTTGCTTACTTGGGATCATTTCAATGTATATGCCTGTGAGCGTTATTTATTATTATTATCTATACTATTATAAAACTGTAACAAGAAGTTTGTCTGTACATTGAAGATATTAGCAAAAAAAAAGTTACGATATGGTTTTTAGGTGTCCCTGATTCCATTTCACCAATTTTTTGATTTTTTGTCTGTCTGTTTGTGTGTTTGTTTGTTTGTTTGTTTGAAAGAGTATCACTCAAAAACTACTGAACCGATTTTGATGAAACTTTTTTTGTTTGATAGCTTATGATCTGACTTAAAATCTGGTATATAATTTGTGCGGACGAAGTCGCGGGTTAGCGCTCGTCAAAAATAAAACTCTTCAAGTTGTCTATATCTTTATGACACTGCTTAAATATGGTCGCAAACTAGGTTACAAAAGGGGAGCGTGACATTTCTCCGTGGTTGCAAACATACAAAGAAGGTACCTACTCGAAGGCAAAACAAACAAGATAGATGATTTCACCTTTTGTCACGTTTGCTTATCATAATTAGTGTTAATGACAATAGTTTACTGATTAGTTAAGTATGTAAGTAGGTACAGTAATCGGAAACTGAGCGACGTCAGTTGTTCCGAGACAAGAAAAAGAAACTGGAAAAAGAAACTTCAAATGGGTCAAAACACGGTGTTTCTTCTTTTCCCCGTTGAAAGCAAAAAACAGGCAAACATGAGAGCCAATCTCTACCTTGGAGATTTTATTTACCTAAAATTTTCTGTATTGAATTAATTTTCCTGGGCCGTCATGGCGTATCAAAAGAAACGCTAAGAAAATTGCTCTTATGCAACATCAACCTATTTTCTAATTTATTTATAACTAATCTTGTGAAATCGGTGCGTTGATAATAATAAATAAAATAGTTGTAAACAACATGTGTGTCTGTTAAGGTTAAGTCAATGATGGGATTAAAATGAGTTTACTATTTACAAACTTCCCTTTTACATACGCTGGGGTTTGTGGTTGTGGTTGTGGGCATAATTCACAAATCAACAACGGAGATTAAATTGGAAAAACAATGGAAATGAAATTGGAAAACACATTGGCAAATCAACGAAAAACACATTGGAAAAATAGTGGGAAAAGAAAAGACAATGGAAATGAAGCAATGGAATTTGTTGTAATTTGCATTTTTCTTTTATCCTGGTAGTTGTAGGGTTTCTGTCCGCCCCAAAAGGGAGTATGGCCGTGAGTTTACATTGGTCGAAGTGTCGGCTGTGACCTCATGTCCATCCATTTAGTTGACACTTAACAATAATACATAACCCGGGAATTGCGTTGGGAAGGAGGTAATGAGGAACTTACAAAGTTAACCTTGGCAATACGCATGTTTTAGCACAATCCTAAAATTACACCTTTAGTCCTGTGGATTTAAGTCTATGTTTCATTGAGTGTCTAATCTATCTTTATATTCTTGTTATAAATATAGGAACGTATATCTATGGAAAAAATTACGACTGAGGGAATTGACAACATGGTCCGGAGCATAAAATCTTATGTATCAATTAATAAGCTTTCTGATCAAGAAGAATTATACAGTTTTTGAGAGTTACGCGGTTATTATTTAATCTAGAAATAAACATTTTAACGGGTTCTTACCGCGTTTTGGTATATTTGAGTTCCCGATATTGAAGAACGAAGAACCGTAAGAACCCGTTAAAATGTTTATTTCTAGATTAAGAAGAATTATGTTAAGAACCCATGCAAAAAAGCCATAAATATTGGTTGTGTCTGGAATTTGGATAAAACTTGTATAATAGGTATGACAGACCTTGTGAAGACGTTGTTTGCACGATTCAGTCCTACTTCTTTTTACACTGTTTCTTCTAAACGTGTGTGACACATATCTTGCATCTTTGACAACTCCCACAACTGGTACATTGATATTTAATATTTTATTTGTCCCCAGGACCCCCCTCCGTTCCCCACGACGCAAGACCGGCTCCCGGCGCCTGCGCTCCGAGTTCAGTATGGACGACGATGACTATTCCCCGAGCAACTCTGTCACTTCTGTCAACTCTCTCGCCAGCTTATTGCGGGAAAAATTGCAGGTTTGTTCGTATTTTTGTAGCCGTATGACACTTATTATGAGCCTGTCATGGTCCACTACTGAACATTGGCCTCTCCTAAGCGAGCTACAAAAATCTATCCCCGGTTTTCCTGATTCAGTAGCTACTAATCTACCTGTCTCAGGTCGTCGACCCAGCGGGCCGGGTGTCCCATACTACACCTGACCGATTGTGGTTTTGTATTGTAGTTTGTGGTACGATACGTATACATTATATTTCTGAAAAGGACTACTATATTTTATTGGGTTTTCTCTAGAAGGATGACTTATTCTGTATAATAGGAAACACACCAAGGGTTATAGCATAATCTGACCAGCAACGTAAAATGTTTTATTGGCGTTGTTATTCTTCGAGAGCGGATATAGTTTAAAAGTCGGATATAGCTAATCATCAATTTTTCGTATTCCAGAGTATACCCCAGAAGATCCGTAAGAAGCCGACAGACTACAAACTTCGCGCCTTCGTCGGACTCATGTTTCTTGCCGTCGTTTTCTTCGTGGGCTTTGCTTACGTCCTGTACCACCAACAGGCTTTGACTAAGGCTTACTTTGACAATGTACAGTTTAACGAACCTAAGAGATTGATACGGGTCTTCAATAAGGATGATGTTGAGATTCTGAAGGCTAGACTGGGTAAGTTTAACTTTGTAAAGTCCATCAAATTATAAAAGAAGAAATTATAATAATACAGAAGAACGCAAAATGATTTACAATTTCTTTTACCTTTTTTTTTCCCCCTCTACAGTGAAAATTCTATATTTGTGAACGAATCGGATATAGAGCTATTCATAATGTAGGTAATTCTATGTTATTATCCTCAATTTAAAAGACTTTAGAAGTTGTTTATAGTATGGGAAGAGTATGCTGGTCATTACGTCGTAGAAATTACTTTTACAATACGACACGTAGAATCCACGAATCCTCACGATCCTCTCTAATTGTTTCTTCTACAGCGGTCAGTATAGAAGGCAAGAGCAAAGCGTTTCCATGTCTACCAGAACATCGGCGGTCAGATGGATCTGAATGTCTGGAGTGGCTCCACAACCTACGTTTCTATTTGAAGAGCTTGCCTCATGATCCAGGCGTTGATAACACTACGTGCTACTCCATACATTGGAAAGCTTTGAGACATGGTGAGTTCTACAAAATAATAAGTCTTCATGCTGTAGGGCTTAGAATGGATCATCTCATTCTCGTTTATAGTGATACAAAGTGACTTAACGTTTCTGTAGAGGTATTTTTGCTGAAGAGAAATTTGCCACTCCATTCTTAAGACCTCTTCTTAATATGAGCATTGCTATTAAAATTTGCTTTAAAAGGTTTCTTTGACTTCCCAGTCTTAAATTTCTGTATCATGTAATTCATGAATTCGATTGTACATTCGTATGAAAAGTGATGTTCTTCTTTCGTATTTTACAGACGTATCACCAAACGACTGCTTTGATTGGACAGACACGAAAGTACAATGGTATGGAGGTGGTCAATCCATCAACCTAACTTGGCCATTGAACACTGGATCCATAGACTATACACCTTTCGTCACTGGTGACATACAGAAATCACAATGGGGCAATGTCTTGACTCGGTACTTAATCAATTCTAAAGGAGCTGCCGTAATTATAGATGAAGAAACACCATTACAAATATCTGTGAACAGAGGGAATAAAGAAATATGTTTGAAAGCCAAATACGATAACTTCGCTTATGCCAATAGATTAACAGAATACGCAGAAATGAAGTACAATATTTGTACTTCTATAGATATGAAATCCCTCCATTCTTCTATACATAGTCATCGAAGAGCTCCTTTATGGGATGGCTTGAAACCAGCAGATATGCAAACTTTAGAATCGCTTATATCAGAACCTGTCTGGCAAATAGCACCAAGATTCAAACATGAATTGCAAGCTGAAACGATCTCAAAATACACAGAAGACGTCATTAACTTAGGTTTTCTTAAACTTGGACATGTGCTAGTCAACGAGTTTTGGCAAAATGAAATAGGAGATTTAACTGTGGATAGCAGTAGATTTGAAACTTTAAATGAAACTGTGTATAAACTGCATAGAAGAGGGTTCAAAGTAGCATTTACTGTACAGCCCTTTATAAGCACTGAAAGCAAAAATTTCGCTGAATGTGTTCAAAAAAGACTACTGATTAGTGAAAGGAATAGTGATAGAAGAATACCAGCGCTAACTAGGTTCAAATCCTTAGCTAGCTCTGGAGTTATAGACATAACTAACAATAGATCTATACCTTGGTTCCTCAACAAACTACAAGCAGTAATAGATGAATATCACATAGACGCTTTCTATTTAGACTTAGGAACTGCGTACGATATGCCTCATTATTACCAATGTGAAAAGCAACTGGTCAACCCCGATCAATACAAGACCATATTCACGAAAACCTTTGAAAAGGTACTGAGTATAATTGGCGTGTCATCGGCAGTATCACTTCCGAGACCACCAATATTTGTGTCACTCCCACCTTTTGAATCCACTTGGGAAGCAATGAGGCTTGTTATTCCTACGATGCTCACGTATGGTGTCAATGGGTACCCATTTATAATGCCCGGCGCAGTTGGAGGTGATATCTACTGGCCAGGCAGTGAGCAATTTTTACCGTCTCCTAAAGGTTCTTTGGACCCAACAGCAATGAATACGACCCAAGAGAATGGAATAGACTTGCCAGATAGGGAGCTTTATATGAGATGGCTCCAAATGGCGACGTTCTTGCCTGTGATGAAATTCACACATCTACCAAGTAAATATAATGATGAGAAAGTTTTGGAAATGGCAAAGAATTTGACTTCTTTGAGACAAAAATTGGTTAGTTTGAAATTGATTTTTATTTGAATTTTTTTGGTATGGGATCAGGCTTTTTTTTACTGTACTTACCTATGTTTGTCAGCTTATCACCTATCAATACCTAAGTTGTTTTATGTTTAACTAAAACTATGAATAGGTACATTATAAGTGTAGCTTGGTACTGCTGAAAGTTTAAACATTCCGTTGGTATGGCAGTTGTACCAAACTATTTGACCATCATGGTATTAATTTGTGCATCATGCATTAGATTTTACCCATGCAGAGTTTTTATCGGGATAAAAGTACCTAGTCCTATCTCACACTACGACAGGTATACTTAATCAGTAATCACATAAAAAGTGAAAAACTAAGATCTAAGTTTTGAACTAACTATTTCCAGGTCACACCTCTCCTCCTAAAATACAAGCGTGAAGCTCTGGAAGAAGGTTTGCCACTGATCAGACCTCTGTGGCTGGTGGCCGGTGGCGAAGCCGCGTTGTTGGTGCAGGATGAGTTCGCACTCGGTGACGAGATCGTTGTGGCGCCTGTGCTGCAGCAGGGACAGACTACTAGAGAAGGTTAGTTAGGTAGAGAGAAATTGTAAGGGTTGAGTAGTTTCCAAATCAATTATAACTGCAGAGCCAGATTTATTAAATAATTGTATGAGAAGTTTTGATAAACGATAAAGGGATGACCCTACTAATTATCGCTTGACATTCACCAAGTGTTTGCCTCTTCTTTGATTTTCAATTCTTATAATAATAATAATAATAATAAGTCCCCTAAAGCCCTACCTTACGTCCGAGCCGACCATCAGGCCACGTGGGGGACGGACACGCGTACTAAAGAAACTTACGCGGCCAACAAGGCAAAGGCAAAACTCTGCGATATGAAAATGGTACTAACAAGAAGTAGAGTTCCCCAGGCGGGTACCAGTGCTAACCACACTGGAGAATCCCACCCCGAGCATAGCTCGGGCAGCCCCTCGTACTCTGGGGGGGGCAACATATCGCAAGTGCCTACCCAGGTTCAGACTGTTGCAGGCACCACACAGTCCCCGACTAGCAGAACGGTCACCCCGTCGCCGAATCTAACTGAGTCGACAGACCATTCTGAACGAAATTCAATTACGCCGACCTTATGTGTTACGCAGGAAGCTAATGCTTTTCAACCTACGTCCACAAAGGCCGGGAAACCCCGCGTACGCATGAGATGGACTAATGACGTAAACCTATTCATCATGCGTACATATTACCGCGTTACCAAGCTAGAGAGCGATTTTACAGTTTATAGAAAATTATTGCATGAACTTTTTATGAGACAGTATCCAGATGTAAATGTTTCGGAGCAAAGGGTTTCAGATCAAAGGAGAGTCATAATAAGGAACAAAATGGTCCCTGATAGAGTGTTATCTCAAATAAAGGAAGAAGTTAGATTAGAATTAGATCAATCATTATCTCTTCAAGCAACACAAACTCTCGAACCCATCAACAATAGCGACCTAAACACAATAAGTCAACCAAGTACGTACTCTTATACAATACCGAGCACACTCTCTCAGACGACACAAAATCCACAATTATCAATTACACTTTCCTCACAAACATCAGCATCAACACAGACAGAAAATACAACTACATTAATGGAGAATGAAATCGAAACCTTAGAACACACACCCCTAACAGAAAACATAACACAAAACTTGTATTTCAACTTACAGGCAGCTTTAGTTGAATATGCGGGAATCGATCCAACACTCCGGCCAAAATTACCCAAATTAAAAAACTGTTTAGATCTAACACATATAACCAAATTATTCAATAACGATATACTACACCACTTTTTCTCGGAAGATTCCCAATTAATCGACATACATACTCTGATATATTGCAGTGCTTTAGTTATATCTCGCGAGCTTGGCTACAAAATTATAGAAATTAATCAACCAATTGGCAATAGAGAACGAAAACCGGCTTGGCAAATAAGACTAGAAAAAGACATAACACAACTAAGATCAGACATAGGTAGGTTAACACAATATACATCAACAACAATAACAGGTCAAAAAAAGTAGTAGATAGAGTCAACCTTATATTTAGAAACACGAAAATACACAGCAGTCATGAAAACAACAATAGAAGACCCGAGGAATATTTGGACACTTTAAAACAAAAGCTGGCATTAAAATCACATAGGATTGCAAGGTATAAAAAAGCTCATCAACGGAAAAAGGACAACAATCTATTCAAAATCAACGAGAAGCTATTTTACAGACAACTAAACACCAAAGACCAGGACAGGACGACGCCTAATAACTCTGATATACCAGAGGTTCAAGAACTAGAGCAATTTTGGGCGGGTATTTGGGAAACAGAAATACAATATAATGAAGATGCAACATGGATAGCTGAGGAAGAAAGTAGATGGGAAGCTCTGGAGGAAATGGCGTTTGAAGATATTACAGAAACAGATATTACAAATGTTACAGCTAAACTCCATAATTGGAAATCACCAGGATTAGACAAAATACACAACTTCTGGTACAAGAAATTCCATACTCTCCATAAAGTAATAGCGAAAAACTTAACTCAGATAATTAAAGGACAACAAAATACGCCACTGTTTATTGCTAAAGGCATAACGTATATGCTACCAAAGGGTAAATACACATCTGAGCCATCACAGTATAGACCAATTACCTGCTTACCTACAATATATAAAATTCTTACGTCGGCAATAACACAAAAAATTACTACCCACATCGAAGTAAATAATATTCTTGCAGAAGAACAAAAGGGTTGCAGGCGGGCCCACATGGGATGCAAGGAACAGCTGATTATAGACTCTCTAATTCACCGACATGCATCAACAAACAAAAGAAATTTACATTGTACTTACATAGATTATAAGAAAGCGTTTGATAGCATTCCACATTCTTGGTTGATACATATATTGCAGATTTATAAAATAAACCCAGTTTTGATTAAATTCCTTAAAAACATAATGAATCTCTGGAAAACCACACTCCACCTTAATGCAGTTAAAACTAGAGAAATAAATATAAAGAAAGGGATATACCAAGGTGATTCTTTGAGTCCACTGTGGTTCTGCCTCGCCCTGAATCCAATATCTACCATGCTACGAAAACGCGATAAGGGATATAGATTGAAACACGACGCCAATGAAACAATCATTTCACATCTAATATACATGGATGATATTAAACTTTACGCGAAAACAGAAAGAGATATGAAAACACTAATAGATACTACCGCGGAATTTAGTAAAGATATTAACATGCATTTTGGCTTGGATAAATGTAAGACTATTCATATAGTAAAAGGTAAAATCCGGTCCGGTGACTACGTTGTAGGTGATGCAGACAGAATATCAGCCATGGAGCCAAACGAGCTATACAAATACTTAGGATATCACCAATCAAAAGGCATAGATCACATAAAAATAAAAGCATCATTAACTAATGAATATAAGAGGCGAGTAAATACAATATGCAACAGCCAACTGACAGGTAAATATTTGATAAAAGCAATTAATACATATGCAATTCCAATTCTAACGTACTCTTTTGGTATTATAAAATGGACTAAAACAGATATCAACAACATAGAAATAAAGACTAGAAGTATCCTCACTAAGCACAATTGCCTTCATCCCAAATCTGCAATAGAAAGAATGACACTCAAACGACAAATCGGTGGAAGAGGCCTGATCAATATTGCCACTCTCTGGACAGACCAAATAACCAACCTCAAATCCTTTTTTAACCAAAAAGCAAGAAATAGCGACATCCATAAAGCAATAGTATGTAACGATATCAACTACACCCCACTAAACTTAATCGAGGAGACTAGGCCCAACGCAGAAAACCATTCAGAAACGGCTAGGATGGAGCAATGGAAGAAGAAAGTGTTACATGGTCGTCACCCCCATGATCTAGAACAATCACACATAGATCTCGAAGCTTCAAATAAATGGCTTTCAATAGGATCCCTTTTTCCGGAAACTGAGGGTTTCATGATTGCCATTCAGGATCAAATAATTAACACAAAAAATTACAGAAAACACATCATTAAAGACCCTACACTCACAGATGATAGATGCAGAAAATGTCACAGTCATCCTGAAAACATACAACACATAACAGGAGCATGCCCCAACCTTGCACAAACGGATTACACACACAGACACAATCAAGTAGCAAACATCATCCATCAGAGACTAGCACTCAAACACAAACTCATACCGAACACACACACACCTTACTACAAATACACTCCTAACAATATACTAGAAAACAACACACACAAAATGTACTTCGACAGGGCTATATTGACAGATAGGACTACCCACTACAACCGCCCTGACATAACACTTCAGGATAAAACAAACAAAGTTACTTACCTCATTGACATCGCTGTACCCAACACCCACAATCTGCAAAAAACAATAGCTGAAAAAATACATAAATACACAGATCTCCAAGATGAAGTCACTAGAATCTGGAATCAGGAGAAAGTCTACATTGTCCCTATAGTTCTATCAACCACCGGCGTAATACCAAAACACCTCCACCATAGTTTAAAGCTCATTGATTTGAAACCTAGCACTTATATACAACTCCAAAAAGCTGCCATACTGAATACATGTCGAATCGTAAGAAAGTTTTTACAAGTAGAAGAAGATGCCACTGATCTAAGAATATAGAAGTATTACCTAATATGTCATTTACTTGGCTTTGTCCCGTAAATTGCATAACAAAAATACCAGCGCAAGCTGAGAAATCACAAAGACAAAAAAATAATAATAATAATATCTTGGACATTGTCACACAAATTATCTAGTCACATTTAAAGTACCCGGACTTGTATTATGATGACTAGACAACGATATAGAATACATATATAGATACAAACATCCATGACTCGGGTACAAATATTCATATTCATCATATAAATATATGTCCCTTACGGGATTCGAACCCGCGACCCTCGGCACAGCAGGCAGGTTCACTACAGACTGTGCTACCGGGCCGTCTTATAAGTCGTTATGTCCGGAAGACAAATAAATTGGGCCATTTGCACCTTATCCTAGCTATTTAAAACTTAAAATGGCATTGCTATCTGTTTAACTATCATTGTCTGTATTATCTTTCAGTATACCTCCCAGCTGGGCTATGGCAGGACGGCATAGACGGATCTCTGCGCAAGGGCAACCGTTGGATGCACGAATACAAAGTACCTATCGACCGCGTTGCTTATTTCTTGAGGAAACCTGATGATATGAGATTCTAGTGAGAATTGTTATAAATATTGTAGACCAAATTGTTTTGGATGAATGTCATTTAAACAATGTAAGATACAAGAGAAAGAGACCTGGCTGTGTTTGGCCCGACATGTTTCGTGGTGGCTCCACAATACCTCTCTCGCGGTCTCTGTCATATTGCAGTTAGGATGTGCCATTACTGCCCACGTGACGTCAACTTGATCAAAATTTCTTTACGATATTTTGTCTGTCAGTTTGTTGAAACATCACGCAAAAACTACAGGATCGATTTAGAAGTAGAAAGAAATCAAGTCAATGGAATGACTTCAGAATGGCGTTATTGCCGTAGTGTCCTTAAGCTACGTTTATACATATACTTATATCATTTTCCCTGATCATTCACTGCTTCTCAACCGTTGGAAATACCGCGTATCATTGCACTATGTGGACATCTCTCCAAAAATGTTTGCTGATATTTACAAGGGATGTTTGAAGTGCATAGTTAAACCTTTGAGTGTGTGCATCTCGGAACGCTTGTTTACAGTTTCTTACTCTCGTTTACTCTGGCAATACCTACTCAATGAAGCCTTAGCTGCAATCGCGGTAAATATTCGGTGATTGACCTGTTATTGGACTACGTACGAACCATAACTTTTGACACATTTGGTATTGCGCTAATCGCGGTACTGCTCTTGACAGCCTTTAGAGCCGTTTTGACAAATCGCTCAGACGTTATTGGCTGTCAGTTACATAGAGTTTAGCGCGATGCGGAATTCAGCACAGTTGAATAGTAATTGGATTGCAATGTGATTAGAACTGAAATTGGATAAGAATAGAACTCTGATGTTTTAACTTAGCGCATTCGGGCTCCTGTTCTTACTTTGGTGATTATTCAGTGAAACGATGATACGCAGTAAATGATCTGGCTATATTATAATATATAGCTTTATAGAAATAAGCGCTTTAATATTATTATATTTGTAGTGTGCGTTTCCAATATGACGAGCAAGAGTTAAAAGTATTTTTAAATCTAGTCCCATAGTATACTATACATGTTTAATTAGTTGGAACTATCATTCCAACGTTGAGTTTCCATTTTATTTTTAAGTAGGACATATTTTGATTGTTGTTTAAAATAACACTTGTTGTGATAATACGTAAGTAATAAAACTTAGATTTATTGTATGAAATGCTATTTAATAATGTAGTTTTCGAGTCATTATTTTAACTGGGCAATACTTTTGCTAGCGTGGAATATGTTGGATAATGAGCATCACAGAACATTGTAATTTCTGCCGATATGCTATGTCATAAAGGAATCCTCTAAGTGCTATGTCAGTGACTGTCAGTTTCATATGATGGTATTACTGTCATCAGTATAAGCAGTGTGAAAGACAGAGCTTCACTAATTTGGTTTGAGCGTAATAATATTTGGCTGAAGCTACCCTTACAATCAGTTGCAGAAACGCTCATTAAAGTTAATCTTACATTAAACCTGTTGCTGTCACTTTTTGTCTTGTTGATGTAGTAAAAGATAGCAAGAGATTTAATGGAGGATTAAGTCTAATGAGCGTTTCTGCAACTGAGTGTTAGAAAGAAAAGCGTTATTCACTTGTTTAAAATAATACTTCTATCATTCCGAAATGTAGTCAAAGGTACGTCCAATTTAGGTTTAATATGCAGTAAATGTATAAAAGGCAAAATGTAAATGTATATTATTGATTGATTTGATACAATTATTATGTTGGTTACATATTCAGACTGGTTGTTTACTCTTGCCTGCCAAATTCATTTATTAAGATTTTGGAAAATTCTAGTAGGTACTAATAAGATGACATAAAATCGCAATAGGTAATGATAAAACCATATTTACACTCTGCAATCGAAAAATCTCTTCAGTATAATTAGAACTGGGAATTATTTCTGTCAGGACAGTTATCGCTACTGGGTTTGTTACCACTGGAACTAACACCATTGTTATCTAGTAATAGATAGGTACTCTTTCTTATACTGTGCCATTGTGCAAGATGAATCTATCTGCTTTACATAAACATTAATATTATTTCCTAATTATTTTGTTGCTCATTTAAGTATTCAAATTGCCAATGAAATTAAAGCATCCAATAAGACAGCAAACTCGGTTTTTAGGTATGTTAGAATTATGTTTACTTTTGTGAATTGTATATTTATTACTTATATAATTTATGATGTTTATTTGTTTGTGTGCCTTTACAATACAATGCCGTTATTAAAGTGTATTTTGAAACAGTAAAAGCTAGTTTATTTTCACTCTTCAAACATAGTATAAATTCATATTTTTAACCAACTTCATAAAAGAAGGAGGTTTCTCATTTCGACCGTATACAACGTTTTAATGAATAAGCGCAACGCTTATACACCCCATTTGATTTATAACAAAATAATTAGAATGAAACAATAATTTCATTATTTTGCATAAGCATATGCTCACGACTATATTCCCCGAAAGGGTAGTCAGAGATATTCTGAAACTTCAGAACATCCACGTTTCACTAGTAGTACAGAAACTCTGTCCAGTGTGACGGGGAGTGAGCCCGTCGCCACTTGCAATGGACAGTAGGTACAATACATGCCTCGAAATTGAAGCAATAAAATTATTGTTAATTATTATTAATTATTAAATAAGTTTAAATTTTACCTATCAAAATAATGAAATCATTATTTTGATAGTTAAAATTTAAACTTATTCGCATTTTAAGTTTTGAGGCAAAAATGATTTGTTATCATTTCAGCAATGAATGAAAGCGCTAGCGTACTCATGGAAACATTTTAAAAATATTGTTTTGATAGTTAGTAGGGTGAGTATGCCCGTGGGGTGGGTTGACATCGGGTTCAGTAAATTTTAAACTTTACAAACCAATTATTTAAATATTTTTTAATATTTTGAAATAAATATTATGTTGAAACCATGATAATTCGATTCTGTCTTACTTACTGATATCTATCTTACGACAGATAGAAAATGCATTCGAGGTTGCTATCGAGCGGGAGAGCACCCAGGACGCTGGCAGCGTTACCTCGCTGTATCGCAATGCTGATGCGTTTCCAGAGGTATGCGCCGGCCCTGTTGTCCCACAAGACCTCTACCAGGCGCTACGACAACTCCTTAAAGAGTTGTCATGCGTCCGGGCCCCAAGGTCCCAGGGTCTCCACCCCGAATGGTGCAAATATGTAGCCCTCACCCAGGGCTGCATATAAGCGGCTCTTCTTGCCCTCCGCAGAGGCAGCCGCCGCGCCGCGAATACTCTAAGAGAGGTGGCAGAGACATGTGAGGGCGCCACATTATCCACACATGTGGCGTCCCACACCAGCGTTCTTCCACGTTTCCAGGGAAATTAATAGGTTTTCTACATGAAATGAAAATAAAAACGGTATTTATTTTGAAATATTTTTATTACTTTCAATGACTCTTACACTTCCAAACACGCTGAATGGAGAATAGCGACATGACTGATGCAACGAATGGTCTGTTTATTTTTTTTTACGTTTTAAATTTACATAATACAATAATCGTTACAAATACCTAAACGTCCGATGGACTTACATCATTATTTTAATTATTAAACTTTATATTTTCCTTTATTTCTCAAAGTGGGGTCTCAATATTTCCGATGACTGCAGAAAAAAAATATTATGGAAGATAATTATTATTGTAAATAAGAAAACATCGATCAGTCTTAGAAACCATTAAGCGTGTTGACAGGTTGCATAAAGTAACTGGTGACAATCAATCAATTTAAAGTTTTCCAATTCATTCAATCATTTTTTCCAATTTAATCAATTAATTTTTTCCAATTTAATCAATAAATTTTTTCCAATTTAATAAATTATCTTTTTCTGACAAATGAAGTGAGTATCACCGGATACCATTGAAACTTATTTCTTTCAATAATAACATATTTTTAATCGCCTAGCACATTTCCAGTTGTTAGCACCACATAAGCATACACTTTTATAACTACTTACCATAGCTTTTGATAGCTTAATTTACATTGATGAGTTTAATAGTATTTCAATCATACAGTCATCGATGTAAGTTAAGTCATCAAATATTTTAAAACATCTTATTATCCCAAACCAATTCCATTTTCAATTATTGCCCAAATAAATATTACTCAATAAGGTTTACTGACATGTATTCAAGTTCTTAGGCAGTTTAAAAGTTGGCTGAGTTTAAATACGAATATTTCAGAGAATTAATATTGATAACACCCATTTAGGAAATTAATCGGTAACACTTTGACACTTTGTAACATTTTTCTTTTTTTGCTATATTTGTCTTATTTAAATCTGACGGTATTTTTTGGAAAGACAATGTGATGATACTGTGGTTTCAGTATTGTGATAGGAACGCAACGTTGCTATCACGGAATATTAAAAAAATACTGTTCCATGGGTCTTGGTTACTAATAAAAAACGTTTAAAAATAAAAATATGTAAATCTCGAAGACATTTTAGTAGTAATTATCTGTAAAGCTAGTAAATAATATTTTATAAGAAACAATGACAAAGTTTCGTTTAAAACCACAGCCGGAAAAATACAACATTTAATAATTTCAATAATGATTTATTTCTCAGAGCTATTGATGTTCACTAAGCTGATACAATTCTTAATTTTAATAACATTTTTAATATTCCTAATAATATGCATTAATTAGAGTTCTAGCTATAAAATACAATAGTAAATTTTTGGGTCAGGCTTTAGAACCAGCTATACCGTGGATGCTGGCTAAAATAAATATAAAGCCTAGTAATTTAAAAATTATTCTGAACTTCCGTAGCATTCATTTATCGGCCTTATTAATATCCTCTTCATCTTTGACGACTTTACGATTTTCAAAAAATATAAAGCTAAAAGCTTGAGTTTTGAGGCTTGAGTGTTATGAAAACGACATTGGCCTTTTTGTCAGCATTTGAAAGAAACAATAAAATATCAAAGATGGAGAGGAGCAGTTCAGACCCATTTCGACAGATATTATTTTTTCATCCCCCTGTTTAGTCCCATCCAAAACTACATTAAAGCATAGATTTACAGAAAAACAAACATAATTATTTATTGTGCTCACATCAACCGACACACAAACACATACTATATCAATAATAATAATGTGTTTACTATAAAATTAAATTCTCATTCGTACTTTCATAAAGTATTACACAAAAATAAATATAAAATACCATATTTTATGTATTTTGTTAACATTTTTAGTTTATTTTTATGTTAATACATTGTGCTGGTGCTTTCAGAGATATACGAATTGTTTTTTTTTTTTGCTATTTTTAACTATAATTAGAAGGATGTTGGCAAAGAAAGCTATGAAAGACGAGTGATTTTAGTTCGGCTTAACACTATGAATGACTTAAAATTAATTGACTCAAAACCTTCTTTTGATATTTTGGCAAACAATAAAATAAAAATTAATATCAGATTAAACATTGAGAAAAGCTTTGTCCGATATAACTTACTTACTAGATGGTAAGTAAATTTATTTTATGATTTTTATCATTATCACATTCGCTCACATCATTCGAACATAACGATGGTAAAACAAATAATGGAGTAATTTTCATCTAAAATTACATTGAGGATGTGGTTATTTAAAAAAGTATTAGAAACTCTATATAGTTCCAATCAATTAGGAACAAAATAATGACTACAACGTCTTTATAAGTATTTGGGTCAGTTCGACTAGAAATTTCAAAAAATAAATTACAACAGACCAAAAAATATAATGCCAAACAAAATGTAAAATTCAGAGATTCAATTATCACTTCAAGAGTCATTTTTCTCAAATGAGTTAAATTTATATAACATTATAACTATGTCATAGGAATCTTTGACGCAACAAGCAAATTTCAACTTAAACAAAGGTAAATAGAGTGTTCCATTTATAATAATAGTTCTACTAAAACATTTATTTTATACGGGTTTAAGCTCTCTATCGTTTTAGGCTCATTGTTATCTAGAAAAACAGAGATCACTTCAATTTTATGGTATCGAGTAGCCGTCGTGTCACACTTGCCAATGAGATCAAACATGTTCGATAAATGGTTTGCCACAAATACACAGGAATCTTAAGAAGTGCAGGAATTTCCGAACATTCAAGTATATGTCTCAAACATCTATCGAATTGTTTGAACGATTCAGATCATAATGTCGTCTGTGCATCAAGACACGATGGCCAATGAACCATAACAATAACAAATTGCATACAAATAAGCTCAAGTCAAAAAAACTCGGGAAACATTATTTTCATGTCTTAAAATTACGTGTTCACTTAGTTAAGTGTAGACGAGAAGTCATCTTTGTCGTTCTAGAGTAGTTTAACAACAGTAATTACGTCACTTCTAACAAATATTAATATTAACCAGCGCAAGCCGCACTAGTCGTCGAGCAATTTCATTACTTTTAAGAACGTCTTTTTAAGACTATTATTTAAATATATTTTATTTTAAACTCTCTGATCATAAAAAAGTACATCAGGTGTTTCAATTCAATATTCGTCAAAGATTTGATTGACTTCATGTCTACCGATACCGTATTTTATCACGTCCTTTTATAAAGCATTGCTAAAACAAAACGTGGCCATGCTAGAGCTACTGTTTGTACAATAATTTCTATATTTTAAATTTCACAATGCGATAGCAAAATAATTTTTAAAAAATTTTGATATTCGCACAAGCGGTGTTTTGGCTAAACAAAATGGACTGGTCACGCTAAAAATCGTGTATAAAAGCACTACTGATTGTATAAGACCAAATTTTAAAATATCATCAGAAATATAATATTTTAAATGGCATGTACTATTTTCAATGAAGCTACTAGAAAACAGTTATTAGAAAAAAATGGACGTTTCTGTTCTTAGGTCGAGAAATTGGTTATTGACTTTAAAACTGGATGCGGTAAGGACTTGTCAGATCGGGATCAAAGTCTGGCCGTGGAACTGTAGCTTTGTGACGCACACCTTGCAGCACACGACACCAACACTTCGTTCAGTTCGTATCTCTTCTGTTACTTTATATCTAAGGTTGTATCAAACTCTTTAGCAGTCTGTCGATTGCATTCATTTATCACAATGTCTTTTATAACGTATCTATTTGCGAACTATCTCATTCGGAGTAGTTGCCTCTAGTTGTACAGACGCTTTAGAATACTTTCAATTTTTTTTATCACAGTCTGATTTTTTCCTAAACAACAAATTACTTTTAGTTCCTTCCATTCATTAGCGTCTTAACTAGCGGCTCACTTCTTCGATGAGAAGGCTACAAATAGACCCGACACCTAGAACTCGAGTCTGTACGCCGCGCACGACGTCTCGTGATCTTGCAGATTGATTGTGCACCTTGATGCAGACGGAGAGAGGTCAATTTTGTATTTCTCCAGAGCTTCCTCGTTTTCAGTCACCCAGTAGCCAAGGACGTCCGTGTCATACGTGGGGATTATGGTCACTTCTGTAATGAAAATAATAGATATTTGTTATGCATGGCTAAAAAGTAGTTTTTTGGCGCGAGTACTTGTATTGAAACCTGTTTAGGTTTCAGCAGAATCCTGAGCAGATTTTTTTTTATTACCTATGGGTTTGCTCTTGACCTCAATCTAGTCCTTAGGACGAAGATGGGGTCGAAGATGTAGCGAGCTCACCCAGAAGAAGCCTATTCACTAGTACTTTAAAGGAATTCGGGTTGTAAGCGCTCGGAAATACTGACGCAGGCAGGGCGTTCCACTCCTTGGCTGTGCGCATTATAAAAGATTCAGAAAGGCGCTTTTCATTCATTCTGATTCAGATTCAGTGATCTGAGGCTTTCTTATTTACTGCCCGAGGTTAGAATACTATTTTTCACCCCTCCAGGCGGAAGCGAATTGCCGCTTTCCGCCTCCGTCGAGGAGAAAAATATTATACTAACCACGGCCAGTAAATAAGAAAGACTCAGATCACATGTTTGATGACAAATTTACAATTACATGAGATCTAAGAACTTTCTTACTTTCCTGCCCTCGGTGTGTAATCTACTATTTCTCGTCGACGGAGGCGGAAAGCGGCAATTTCTTTTAGATCAGCGGGACGAAAGTTGACGCTTTCCGTCCGGAGGGATGAAAAAAATAATTATTTTGTCAATTAGTATTCATATTTTGTAAAAAAGGGAACATTGAAAAAAGAAAAGGGAAAAGTAGCGTTCCCTTGTTTCCGAGGCCAAGACCCACTTTAACTCGCTGAGCCATCAAATTTGATACCAGCTAACCACACTGAATATATTTAACTATTTTCGTAAAGCAGGGAATATTTCAAGCAGTCATATTTCGAGCAGATTGTAACAAATTATTGACTGTATTGAATAAATTAACTTTTGACAAGCGTGTGTGATACACAATAAGATTTTTTTCTAAAACTTTGAAAACTTACCCAAATCTTTGTCTTCCCAAGTCTTCTTGGCATCAAGCAGGGCATTGTAAATTTCCTTTGAAGGCTCGGTCCCAGAAAACACGTAGTACCTCGCTCGGACTCGCTTGAAGAACTCCACAGCGGAGTAATAGGAGTTACCGTGGTGAGGAACATAAGTCAGCTCCATGTACACTGGTGCAGGAGTCTTTTTCTTGCTAGGAGATTCTGAAACCCGGCTCTTTGCTTCTTTGCTCTTCTCCTGGTTAAGCTTATTTTTATTTAGAACATTAGAACTTGGTGCTTGCTTCTTTGGCGTACTTTTGCCATCAGTAGGTGGTCCAATAGGACTTGGCAGTCCAAGAGGTTTGCCCCAAGACTCAATAGGGTCCTTTGAAATATCAGTTTTAGATGAAGTCGTAGTTTCTTTTTTCTCAGATTTAGATTCTTGTTTGCTGCTACTTGACGATGAGCTAGTTTCTGTTACTTTCTTAGAATCGGATTTTAGATCTTTAAGCGTTATTGTGCTTTCTTCTTTAGAACTCATGTGGTGACTTAAACTAGATTGACTCTTGTGGTCAAGCTCGTATTTAGCAGTGATGTTTGAGATCACATCGGAACCACTTACTTTTTTGTGTTCTTCGATGGCCTTTTCAAAGTGTTCGTCAGCTTCTCGTAAGAATGTAGCATCAGACGATTTACTGCTATGTTCAGATTTAAGTTTCTCTTGCGTTAAGAATTCCTCTGTTGTTTTAGTTGACGCTTTATCAGTTACGTAAACTTCAGTCTTTACTTCGGAATGTGTTGAGGACGTGCAAGAATCGTCCTCTGGCAGTTGTCCATAAATTGATGTCGACATTGGATCCTTGGACAGCGTAGAAGTGCCAAGATCGTGCTTGTCAAATAACATTTCTTGGCTCGTCTCTCTTTGCTGGGGAAGCTTAGCTGTGTCCAGTTCAAAACTCAGGTTAGATCTTGGTGAATGTGCGACTTGTGATTTTGTGCTACTTGGACTTCCCGCTCCATCATCATCACTGTAATACATGCCACTGCTTTCCGTTCCCCAGACATGAGTCGCAGCCCTCGACCCTCTAGAGCTAATATCTGAAGGTGGGGAGGATATACCAGGATGATCCATTTCATCACTTGCAGCCGATGAACTTCGCATTTCTCCTGTCCTTGAGGAATGTTTTGATGATTTCTCGCTCTCGCCAGTGTCAATTATTTCTTCGAATTCTTCTTTGAATTCTGATATAGTGGTTTTGGTTGACTTTGTTGTTTTAGTAACACCATCACAACCTCGGCTTACTGTAGTTGTTTCAACAGTAACCTTAAGTTTTTCAGGACTTATTACTTCTTTGGTTGTAACTACAGTAATCGTTTGAGTTATTTCGTCGCCACCTTCATTTATAATTTTAGTGAACGTGTCAGTTTCTGTGGTAATCTCTCCGACGGGAGAGCGCTGTTTCTTCATTGGTTTCGTTTCTGACTTTGGTTCCACTTTTTGTTTCAAAGGCAATTCTGCAAGTTTTGGTTTCTCTTCTTGAGCAATCGGTTGTTTTTCAATTTCCTCTAGCTCTTCAGGTGACCAGTCATCTAAACCAGTACCTAGAGGAAGGTAAGTGATTTGTGTACGGGTATCTTTGGTTGATTCGACTGACCCACCGTCTTTCCTGTTTTCTGTCAAGGTCTCTGTAACAGTTTTGACTGCGATTTCATTTGTTTCACTATTCTTCAACTCCTCTTTAGTTACATAGATTGTTATTGTTTGAGTAATTTTGTCGCCATCTACTGTAACAATATTAGTTTTGTGATCAGTGGAAGTTTTAACTTTTCCAGTTTTTTCTAAGCCCTGCAGGGCGGCTTGCAAGTTACTGTCAGATGTTTTCTGGAATTCCGAAATTGTTATCTTCACATCCTTAGTAGTTTCGGTAGACCCATCAGGATATTCATCTACTGTTGTCGTTTCTACAGTTGTTCTTACACGTTTAACATTGTTATCTGAGCTAGTCAAAGTTTCTCTTTTCGTTTTAGTAGTAATTGTGCGTTTGATTTTAATAGAACCCTGTTGAACAGTTTCATGTTTGACGTCTAAATCTTCTGTCGTATCTTCTACTATCTCATTATCATCAATGTATGATTCTGGAGGTTCAGTGTCAGTATCATCTTGCGCTGTTGGTGGAGTTTTTAAGAATACATCAGCGATAGATATCTTTTCACTTTTCTTAGTAATTACTTTACCGTCAGGATATTCATCCTCAACAATAGTTTTTACAGTAGTCTTTATCTTCTTTGATCTTATGGACATGTTTTCAAATTCCTGCCTTATCGTCGTGACAGTAGTTTTCCTTATAATAAGGACACCATGTTCAGTAACAGTTTCAGTTTCTGAACTAGTTTGTTCATCCGGTTCGCCAACTACTGTGAATCCTTCTAAATTTTCATCAAAAGCGTCCATCCCGTAATCAGCTACAGACACTTTGATATCTTTGCTTACTTCAGTAGATCCATTAGGTAATTTAGTCTCAGTTACTGTTTCAACAGTAGTTTTGATCTTTTTCTTCGAACGATCTGAGGATGACAGAATTTCTTTAGTAGTTGTTGTTGTTACTATCTGAGTAACCTGTTTACCTTCCCGTAATACCGTTTTTTCTTGAGTATCAACATTCACAGTCTTATCTTCTAATTTCGAGAATTCACCTAAGTCGTTAATTTGAGTTCTATCTTCGTACTCAATGTCGCTAACTGAAGAAGTTGTATCAACAGTTGTTTTTGTAGAGCCATCGGGGTACAAATCTGTAGTAGTAACAATAGTGGTTGTCTTCTGTTTTTTCAGATGACCTTGGCTATCAGAGTATTTAGTTTTTATTATCCTGGTTACAATTTTTCTTTTTATTAGGATACCGTTTTGCTTTATTTCTTCCGTTTTACTTGTTACACTTTCTTCAGGCTCACCTCTTGGAGTCAATTGCCTGAGTACAGTTTGTACATCACTAGTTTCAGTTGATCCTTCCTCGTCAGAGTAATAGTACGTTGATTCATCTTCCAGAACAGTTCTGCTCTCAGAAGGAATCTCCTTATCGTGTGATTGATCAAATTGTTCATCTACGAACGAGACTTTCTCACTTGATTTTGTGACAACAGACCCATCTGGATGTTCATCTTCAATAGTGACTCGTTCTATTATCTTCGTCCTCTTTGTTTTATCATAAATATTTTGGAAATTATATACGATTGTCGTTATTGTAGTTCTTCTGATAATATTTATATTATTCTCTGTGACTGTTTCATTTTTAACAGTTGTTTTTTCTTTAGGTTCACTTATCAGTTTAAATCCTTCTAGATTATCTTCTGCTGCTTTTATTTCATCGTCTGAAATTGAGACTTTTACATCCTTAGTAACTTCTGTCATACCATCAGGCAACATTGTTTCTGTTATAGTTTCAACTGTCGTTTTAAGCTTTTTCTTTGATCTTTCTTTGTTTGACAACATTTCTTTCGTCGTAGTTGTAGTTATAATTTGCATAACACTTTTTCCATTAATTATAGTAGGTTGTTCTTGTTTACTAATTTCCACTGACCTATCTACAACTTCAGTGAATTCAACAAGTTCTGATGTTTCTAAAGATTCTTCGGTTTCTATATCAGATAGTGACGTGCTAGTATCTACTTTTGTCTGTGAAGAACCATCAGGGTAATTATCGGTTGTAGATACAGTCGTTACTGTCTTTAGTTTTTTAGGTTTACCTGAACTATCCGCGTATGTTGTCTTAACTATTCTAGTGACAATTATTCGCTTAATTATAATACTTTCTTGTTTAATCTCTTCCGTAGTTGTCGATACACTCTCTTCTGGTTCGCATAATATAACAAAGTCGCTTAAAATCTCTTCAAGGTTACTGCTTGTAGAAACAACAAATTCTTCTGTCTTAACTTCAACATTCTTTTGTACATCTCTTGAACCATCTGGATGATCTTTACAAATGTTTGTCTCAACTGTGGTTCTTATTATTTTCTTGCTATCATCGATTTTCAAAGTTTCCTTTTTCGTTACTGTTGTCACTGTTTCTACGATGTCCATATTGTTCTCTCTAATTATCCTTTTACTTACATCAGTATCAATAATGGTGTCTTCAACATCTTCATCTTCATCAGTTTCTGTGACGTAAGTAGATATGAATTCAGATCCTGTCTCTGACACTTCTTTACTCACCAAGGAAGACTCAAGATCATGTGTTTTTTCAGATGTCTCTTTAGTTTGGCTACTTATTACAGTTTCAGACTTATCGTCACTAGTTTCGAGGAGTAGTTTATCTATTTTACTATCTTTGGCATACATATCCATCTGTGAGGTAGATCTAAGGCTGGAAGAACATTCTGAGAGTAAAGTTTGTGTGTCTGTGGATGTAATAGTTGAGCCGTCCGATCCTTTGCTTAATGTTGTAGTTTCAATTGTTGTCTTGACATTCTGCGGTGTGCCATCTTCTCGAGAAATTATTTCTTTTGTGGTAACAGTAGTTATGGTTTGAGTTACGACATTTTCACCTTCTTTTATTATTTTTGTAACGGTATCCGTTTCAGTCTTAATTTTGCCCATAGTATGCATGAGGCTCACCAGATCAGCATCGTCTACATCGGATGTAGAGCTCTTTATGGTTTTTGGAACTTTTTCTGTTGATGTTGAGATTTTCTGTGTCAATACATCTTCACCGACATGAACGACTTTGGTAACTGTGTCTTCAGACCCATCTGATCTGTCGTAAGTTACTTCGCTCTGTACGCCTTCGCTTACTTTGATATCTTGGAAACTGCTTGGAGTCTTTGGAAGGGGACTAACAGGAACTGTCGGAGGTGTAGATACTCGGTCAAATTCAGACTGAACTACTAAGGATTCAACGCCATCTGTTTTAATGCCTTGCTGTACCGCTTCATCGCCAAACGCTTTATGTATTGACTCCATTAGATGTACGGCACTATCTTTTATGTCTTGAGATACTGATCGATCCTCTGTGCTAGAAGCTGCATGGTCAATATCCGTAGGTATGCTGTGGACGCCAGAGTCTGATGCATCAGAAAGAGGAATCTCATCTCTTTGTGATCCAGTTGCTGTTTGTCCTGTTTTTGTCCGTTTTTTTTCATCATCAGGTATAGTCTTTGTTTGGTCGGATTCCTTAAGAGTTGACGTAAATGACGTATCTTCGCCAGTTATTTCTTGATCAAACTTTTGACTACTAATGGACTGTAGTGAATCTGTACAGCTACTGGAATCATCAAATGGTACTTTGCTTTTAACAAATTTCTTATCTGCCTTCTCTGTACTTTCAAAACTATACTTTTCTTCTAAGCTCACTTCTTTAGACACATCTTCAGAACTGCTGCCATGAATTAATGCATGAGTTATGCTATCTCGATCTACAATACCGCTATCTATTGTTGAAATCGAAGAGAGAGTTTCGTAGCTTGTTTTCTTTGCCTTCAGATCTTGATCCATGATTGACCTTTTTCGGATGTCGTGATGTGTAGTGCTATCCGTCGTTCCTGTGAAGCTGCTTTCTAGTTTGGTGACAAATGATTGTTCTTGTTTCAGTAATTCCTCGGTCTCTTTCGTAAGTGTCGTTTTAATAACCTCATCTTTCATTGTCTGCAAAGCTTTGTTGTCAATTTGGCTATCTTCGCTTAGTGATTCTCCATCTTCGTAGATATCTTTTTCATCTGTCTGTTCTTCATCTTTAATTGTAGTTTCATCTTTATGAGATGTTTCCGACTTCATGTCATGCTCTTTTTTCTCCTTAGTGTCTTCCTTTACACTCTCTTGAATAAGACTAATTTCCTTAGAAATAGTTTCTGCTGAATCGGCTTTTTTGCTAGATACATAATAAGCAACTGTTTTTGATTCAAGTTGCTTTTCAACAATAGAATCTTGGACAGATTTGTGTCCTTCACTTGGTTGTAGAGCATCACGAATAGGGCTAACTTTGTCACGCACTGAGTCTGTTATGGGTTGCGATTTCATATCAATAGATTCCTCTTCAGTCGGGCTTTCTCTACCCGTTAGTAAAGTAGCATCTTCATCTTCAATTTGGTCTTCGGACTCTGATTGGAGTTCACGTTTTACTCTAGAAACTACAACAGCCTTTTCATCAATATCGTTTTCATCTTCTTTAGATACTGTTTCAGTTTCTTTCATCCTCTGTAACTCATGAAGTGAAGAAGATTCGCCTAGAATTTCTTTTTCTTGGATTACGTCCTTTATTTCATGTTCTAAGTGACTAAGTGTTTTCTCATCAACTTCGATTGGTGTTGGTTTCCCGTCGAGTTTCGGTGGAATTGAAGTCTTAACATCTAATGTTGCTGGTAGTGTATCTATATCAAGACTAACCGGCTTCAGAGATTTATCATCTGACTTCTCAGGGGAATCTACTTTTTCATCTGACATTTCTGTAGTTGTTATCTCTACATATTTTGGTTTTTCGGAAATATGTGCCTCATCTTCATCTTTTTCCGATATAAGTGCATTTTTACCAGGTGTTTGGATATGAGTTTGTTGTCCCTCCACACTTTCTTCTAGTTTCACAGAAGCCTTCTCATCTAGTTTTGATGGTGTAGATGCCTTATCATCCACTTTCTCGGGAGTAAGTGCTTTATCACGTGGTTTATCAGGAGTAGGCACTTTATCACCTGGCTTCTCAGGAGTATGAGTCTTTTCATTTAAATTCTCTGGAGTTAGCGCCTTATCTAGTTTTTCAGGAGAAAACACCTGGTCAACTGGTTCCTCAGGAGTAAGCACCTTCTCATCTAGTTTGACAGTAGAGAGCGTCTTTTCAATTTGTTTCTCAGAAGGAGTAGCCTTATCACTGGGCTTTACAGAAGTAGGAGCCCTATCATCAGGTTTCTCAGACGTAGGTGCTTCCTCATCCTCTTTCTCAGGAGTATGTGCTTTTTCAACTGGTTTCTCAGAAGTAGGCACCTTGTCAACAGGCTTCTCAGGAACAGACGCCATATCATCTAGTTCCTCAGGCGTGGGTGCCTTTTCATACACTTTCTCTGGACTAAGAACCCTCATGTCTGGCTTTTCAAGGATTTGCATCTTATCACCTGGTTTCTCTGGAGTAGGCGCCTTGTCATCTGGCTTCTCAGGAGTAGGAGCTCTATCATCAGGTTTCTCAGACGTAGGTGCTTTCTCATCCTCTTTCTCAGGAGTATAAGCTTTTTCAACTGGTTTTTCAGGAGTAGGCACTTTATCACATGGCTTCTCAGGAGTATGAGTCTTTTCATTTAAATTCTCTGGAGTTAGCGCCTTATCTAGTTTTTCAGGAGAAAACACCTGGTCAACTGGTTCCTCAGGAGTAAGCACCTTCTCATCTAGTTTGACAGTAGAGAGCGTCTTTTCAATTTGTTTCTCAGAAGGAGTAGCCTTATCACTGGGCTTTACAGAAGTAGGAGCCCTATCATCAGGTTTCTCAGACGTAGGTGCTTCCTCATCCTCTTTCTCAGGAGTATGTGCTTTTTCAACTGGTTTCTCAGAAGTAGGCACCTTGTCACCAGGCTTCTCAGGAATAGAAGCCATATCATCTGGTTCCTCAGGCGTAGGTGCCTTTTCATCCACTTTCTCTGGACTAAGAACCGTCTCGTCTAGCTTCTCAAGGGTTTGCATCTTATCACCTGGTTTTAATGGTGTAGGCGACTTGTCACCTGGCTTCTCAGGAGTAGGGGCCCTATCATCAGGTTTCTCAGACGTAGGTGCCTGCTCATCTGCTTTCTCAGGTGTATGTGCCTTCTCAACTGGTTTATCATGAGTAGGCACCTTGTCACTAGGCTTCTCAGGACTTAGAACCTTCTCGTCTAGCTTCTCATGAGTAGGTGCCATGCCATCTAGCTTCTCTGGAGTATGCGCCTTGAAACCTGGCTTCTCAGGAGTAGACGCCCCATCATCTTTTTCCACGGGCGTAGTTGCCTTCTCATCCACTTTCTCGGGAGTTTGTGCTTTTTCATCTGGTTTTTCAGGAGTAAGCACCTTGTCACTGGGTTTCTCTGGAGTAGGAGTCTTGTCTTCAGGTTTCTCAGGAGTGAGTACCTTTTCATCAGGTTTCAAGGGTGTCAGTGCCTTCTCATCCACTTTTTCGGGAGTATGTACTTTCTCAACTAGTTTTTCAGGAGTAGGCACCTTGTCATCAGGCATTTCTGGACTAAGAGGTTTCTCGTCTGGCTTCTCAGAGGTGTGTATCTTGTCACCTGGCTTGTCATGAGTAGGCGACTGGTCACTTGGTTTCCCTGAAGTAGGTGCCTTTTCATCATCTTTCTCAGGAGTGACAGCCTTCTCATGTGACTTCTCAGGGGTATGCCTCTTATCATCTGTTTTTTCTGGAGTAGCCGCCTTATCACCTGGCTTTTCAGGAGTAGGCGCCTTATCATTTAGTATTTTAGGCGTAGGTTCCTTCTCATCTACTTTTTCAGGAGTATGTGCCTTGTCACCGGTTTCCCCAGGAATAGGAGCCTTGTCATCAGATTTTTCAGGAAAAGACACCTTGTCCTCAGGCTTCACAGACATCTTTTCATCTGCTTTCTCAGGAGTAAGTGCCTTTTTATCAGGTTTCTCAGAAATAGGTACCTTTTCAACTGGTTTCTCAGGAGTAGGTGCTTTATCACTCAGCATCTCAGGACTAGTCACCTTTTCACTAGGCTCCTCTGGAGTAGGAGCCTTATCACCTGGCTTATCTGAAGAAAGAGTTTTTTCAGAAGGAGTTTCAGATTTTTCATCAGCCTTTTCTGGAGTTGGCGGTTTTAATTCTACCTTAACTACCGACGTCACTTGCATATCATCTTCATCTGAAATTGAATCGTCAACTGTTTTTATCGATACTGTTAGTTTTTCATCAACCTTTTTAGAACTGGCCGTCTTTTCGTGAACCTTACTATGTAATTCTTTTTGTTCAGATTTGTCTATGATCACGCCAAAGTCAGCTAGTTCAGTTAAAGGAATAATATCATCCAGAGTTGTTGGCCGTTGCAATTTTTCTTCAAAAATGGTGGTAGAAGCAACATCTTCGAGTGATTTCTCAGTACCATGCGTCTTCTCACCAAGCTTCTCAGAAGAAGGCGCCAAGTCCTCTTGCTTTTCTGGTCTAGGAGCCTTATGACCTGGTTTCTCAATAGTAGGTGACTTATCATCTGGCTTCTTAGCAGTAGGTGACTTCACATCTGGTATCTCAGGAGTCGGTGCCTTTTCATCATGCTTCTCATGTGACGGTATTTTTTCAACTAGTTTCTTTGGAGTCTGTGATTTTTCATCTAGTTTCTCTGTTGTAGGTGTTTTTGTAGGTTCCTTTTCACTTGGCGTAGGTGCCTTCTCATCTGTTATCTCAGGAGAAGGTGCCATTTTATCTGGTGGCTCAGGAGTTAGTGCTTTTTCATCTAGTTTTTTAGGAATAGGTGCCTTTTTATCAGGCTTCTCTGAAGTCGGTGCCTTCTCTTCTGCTTTTATTGGAGTAGGTGCCTGCTCGTCTGGTTTCTCAGGAGCAGGTGCTTTCTCAACTGGCTTCTCAGAAATCGATTCTTCCTCGTCTGGTTTTTTAAGAGTAGATGTCTTTTCACCCGGTTTCTCAGGAGTAGGTGTCTTTTCTTCTGGTTTCTCATTTTTAGGTGCCTTCTCGTCAAGTTTCTCTGGAGTAGGTGTCTTTTCATCTGGTTTTTCTGGAGTAAGTACCGTTTTATCTGGTTTTTCAGGAATAGGTGCCTTTTCTCCTGGTTTCTCAGATTTTAGTGTCGTCTCGACAGGTTTTTCTGAAGAAGGTGCCTTCTCATCATGTTTCTCAAGAGCACGTGCCTTTTTATCAGGTTTCTCAGGAATAAGTGCCTTTTCATCCGGTTTCTCTGGAGTTGGAGTCTTCTTTTCTGGTTTTTCTGGAGTAGGTGCCTGCTCATCTGATTTAACAGGCGAAAGTGCCTTCTCATCTGGTGTCTCAGAAATCGGTTCTATCTCGTCTGGTTTTTCAAGAGTAGGTGCCTTCTCATCTGGTTTCTCTGGAGTAGATGTCTTTTCATCAGGTTTCTCAGGAGTAGATGCCTTTTCATCTGGTTTCTCAGGAGTAGGTGCCTTTTCCTCTAGTTTCTCAGGTTTAGGCGCCTTTTCATCTGGTTTATCTGGAGTCAGTACCCTTTCATCTGGTTTTGCTGAAGTAGGTGCCTTTTCATCTGGTTTTTCTGAAGTAGGAGCCTTTTCATCTAGTTTCTCAGAAATAGGTGCCATTTCATCTAGTTTCTCGGGCGAACGTGCCTTTTCATGTGGTTTCTCAAGAGTTGGCTCCTTCTCATCCAATTTTTCATGTGTAGGTGCCATTTCGTCTGGTTTCTCTGGAGTCCGTACCGTTTCATCTGGTTTTTCAATAATAGGTGACTTTTCCCCTGGTTTCTCAGGTTTTAGTGTCTTCTCGTCAGGTTTTTCATAAGTAAGTGCCTTCTCATCTTGTTTCTTAGGAGTAGGTGCCTTCTCATCTGGTTTCTCGGGCGTAGGTGCCATTTCATCTGGTTTCTCAAGAGTAGTTGCCTTCTCATCTAATTTCTCATGTGTAGGTGCCCTTTTATCCGGTTTCTCTGGAGAAGGTACCCTTTCCTCTGGTTTATCTGGCATCGGTACCTTTTTACCTGGTTTTTCAGGAGTAGGTGCCTTTTCCTCTGGTTTTTCAGGTTTTACTGACTTCTCGTCAGGTTTTTCTAAAGTGGGTGCCTTTTCATCTAGTTTCTCAGGAGTAGGTGCCTTCTTATCTGGTTTCTCAGACGTAGGTGCCTTTTCATGTGGTTTCTCTAGATTTGGCTCCTCATCTAGTTTCTCACGTATAAGTGCCTTTTTATCATGCTTCTCAGTAGTAGGTACCTCGTCGTCCACCTTCTTCTGAGTACGTATCTTATCATCTTGTTTCAGAGGAGTCGGTTCCTTTTTATCTGATATCTCAGCAGTATGTACCTTGTTTTCTGGTTTCTCAGGAGTAGGTGCCTTCTCATCTAGTTTTTCGGGCGTAGATGCCTTGTCACCTGGTTTCTCTGGAGTCGGTACCTTTTCATCTGGTTTCACATAAGTAGATGCCTCATCTTCTGGTTTCTCAAGAATAGGCGCCTTTTCGTCTGGTTTTTCTAGTTTAGGTGTACTTTCCTTTGCCTTTTCTGGAGTAGCAGTTTCGATTTCTTCTGTTTCTGTACTTCGCATCTCTGATAGCTGCACTTGCTGATCTAGAATTGTAATTTTGTCGTCTGATGATAAAACGTCTAGATCATCAGGGCGTCGCACCATTGTCTCCGCTATTACTTTTGTAGGAACTATTTGTTCTTCAATTAGTATTGGAGGTGAAGCTATCTCGACTTTTTTTTTACTTTCTTCCAACTTATCGTCTAGTGAAATTGGAGAAGCAACTTTTACTTCAGCAACAGTTTTATCAACCATCACTGGTGAAAAAGATATTTCCAAAGGAATCGCTTCGTCAAGCTTGACAGGTGAAAGGGATTTTATTACAGGAACCTTCTCGACTAGTTTGAGAGGAAACTCAGCATCTTGCTTAGAGCTTTCGTCTTTGTCATGTTTAACAGGTGCTTCAGAACCCTTGATTGAAGACGGCGCCTTCTCTTCTGCCATTTCTGGAGGAAGTTGCTTGTCTTCTGGCTTCTCGTGAAGGCCGGCCTGAATAGGAGATGGTGCTTTATCTACAGGGATCTTTTCATCTAGGTGGACAGTAGGTGGGATCTCTTCCTCCGGAATTTTTACGTCAACTTCGGTAGGAGATGCAGCTTTTTCTTCAGAAATGTCTTCCTCGATCTTAGCAGGAGATGGCGCTTTATCTCCTGGTATCTTGTGTATTTCAATCTTTTCGTCAAGCTTTGCAGATGGTGCCTTTTCAGGTGTAGTAGCTTTTTGATCTGGTTCCTCAGAAGTTGTCGCTTCCTTATCTAGTTTCTCGTGGGCATGTTCAGGTGATATTTCAGACTTCTCTTCATGGTTCTCAGAAGTTGGCACAATCTCGTTATGTTTCTCTGGACTAGGTGGTTTCTCCGATGTAGTAGAGGGTGCTTTGTCTGATGGCGTTTTTATGTCTTCTTTCACAGGAGAAATATCCTTTACTTTTGGCACCTTGGAATCAATTTTAATAATTGACGGGACTTTCATATCGAGTTTGGTTACTGGTATTGATTCTTCTACGTCAAATTCCTCCACTAGTTCCGGGGAAGGTATATCTTCATCCATAATCTTGTCTTCTAGTTTTATTGGCGATGGAATTTTATCGTGTGCCTTCTCATCTAGTTTAACAGTAGTTGTTATTTTCTCTACCGATACTTTCTCATCATGTTTATCTAGCCGTAAAGCTTTTACTTCTGAAATTTTTTCTGTCAATAGGTCAGGATTAATTTTATCTCCGGAGATCCTTTCATCCAGCTGTACTAGGGAACTCTCTTTGTCTTCCACACTGGAAGAAACCATTTTTTCTTGTCCTGGTGATGTAGTTTTCTCAATGAATATTTCTTCAGAAACCTTCTCATCAACTTTGATAGGTGATAAAACTACAACTTCAGGTATCTTTTCATCTTGCACCTTCTTATCGTGCTCGATGGATGATGGTGCTTTCACATCTGACAGCTTCTTGTCAACATCAAATAGTGATAGAGCTTCAATTGACACCTTTTCATCGTCTTTAACGGGTGATGGTGCTTTGTCATCAGGCACCTTCTTGTCAATATCGACGGGTGAAGGAGCTTTTTCATCTGCCACCGTCTTATCATGTTCGATAGGTGATGGTACTTTTTCGTCTAGTATCCTCATGTCAACATCGACGGGTGATGGAGCTTTCTCACCTGGCACCATCTCATCATGGTCGGTGGGTGATGGTACTTTATCATCTACAACCTTCTTGTCAACATCGACGGGTGATGGTTCTTTCTCATCTGGATCCTTCTTATCGTCTTTAACGGGTGATGGTAATTTCTCTTCTGTTACCTTCTTGTCAACATCGGCGGGTGATGGTGTTTGCTCATCGGGCACTTTCCTGTCCAGATCTATGGGTGATGGTTCATTCTCATCAGGCACCTTCTTATCATGTTCAATGGGTGTTGGTACTTTTTCATCTAGCACCTTCTTGTCAACATCGACGGGTGATGGTTCTTTTTCATCTAGTATCTTTACATCGACATCGACGGGTGATGGAATTTTCTCACCTGGCACCTTCTCATCATGTTCGGTGGATGTTGGTACTTTATCATCTACCACCTTCTTGTCAACATCGACGGGTGATGGTTCTTTCTCATCTGGATCCTTCTTATCGTCTTTAACGGGTGATGGTAATTTCTCTTCTGTTACCTTCTTGTCAACATCGGCGGGTGATGGTGTTTGCTCATCGGGCACTTTCCTGTCCAGATCTACGGGTGATGGTTCCTTCTCATCAGGCACCTTCTTATCATGTTCAATGGGTGTTGGTACTTTTTCATCTAGCACCTTCTTGTCAACATCGACGGGTGATGGTTCTTTCTCATCTAGTACCTTTACGTCAACATCGACGGGTGATGGAGCTTTCTCACCTGGCACCATCTCATCATGGTCGGTGGGTGATGGTACTTTATCATCTACAACCTTCTTGTCAACATCGACGGGTGATGGTTCTTTCTCATCTGGATCCTTCTTATCGTCTTTAACGGGTGATGGTAATTTCTCTTCTGTTACCTTCTTGTCAACATCGGCGGGTGATGGTGTTTGCTCATCGGGCACTTTCCTGTCCAGATCTACGGGTGATGGTTCCTTCTCATCAGGCACCTTCTTATCATGTTCAATGGGTGTTGGTACTTTTTCATCTAGCACCTTCTTGTCAACATCGACGGGTGATGGTTCTTTTTCATCTAGTATCTTTACATCGACATCGACGGGTGATGGAATTTTCTCACCTGGCACCTTCTCATCATGTTCAGTGGATGTTGGTACTTTATCATCTACCACCTTCTTGTCAAAATCGATGAGTGATGGTGCTTTCTCATCTGGCACCTTCTTATCATGTTCGATGGTAGTTAATACATTTTCATCTAGCACCTTGTCAAAATCGATGGGTGATGGTTCTTTCTCATCTAGTACCTTTACGTCAACATCGACGGGTGATGGAGCTTTCTCACCTGGCACCATCTCATCATGGTCGGTGGGTGATGGTACTTTATCATCTACAACCTTCTTGTCAACATCGACGGGTGATGGTTCTTTCTCATCTGGATCCTTCTTATCGTCTTTAACGGGTGATGGTAATTTCTCTTCTGTTACCTTCTTGTCAACATCGGCGGGTGATGGTGTTTGCTCATCGGGCACTTTCCTGTCCAGATCTACGGGTGATGGTTCCTTCTCATCAGGCACCTTCTTATCATGTTCAATGGGTGTTGGTACTTTTTCATCTAGCACCTTCTTGTCAACATCGATGGGTGATGGTTCTTTTTCATCTAGTATCTTTACATCAACATCGATGGGTGATGGAATTTTCTCACCTGGCACCTTCTCATCATGTTCGGTGGATGTTGGTACTTTATCATCTACCACCTTCTTGTCAAAATCGATGAGTGATGGTGCTTTCTCATCTGGCACCTTCTTATCATGTTCGATGGCAGTTAATACTTTTTCATCTAGCACCTTCTTGTCAAAATCGACGGGTGATGGTTCTTTCTCATCTAGTATCTTTACATCAATATCGACGGGTAATGGAATTTTCTCACCTGGCACCTTCTCATCATGTTCGGTGGGTGATGGTACTTTATCATCTACCACCTTCTTTTCAGTATCGACGGTTGTTGGAGGTTTCTCATCGACCACTTTCTTGTCAATATCGACGGGTGATGGAGGTTTTTCATCTAGCTCTTTCTTCTCAATATCGACGAGTGATGGTTCTTTCTCATCTGGAACCATTACATCAACATCGACGGATGATGGAGCCTTCTCATCTGGCACCTTCTTATCATGTTCGATGGGTGATGGTACTTTTTCATCTAGAGCCTCCACATCAACATTGACGGGTGATGGAGCTTTCTCATCTGGCACCTTTTTGTCAACATCGACATGTGATAGTGCTTTCTCACCTGTAACCTTTTTGTCGTCTTTAACGGGTGATAGTAATTTCTCTTCTGGTACCTTCTTGTGAAGATCGGCGGGTAATGGTGTTTTCTCATCTAGCACCTTCTTGTCAATATCTACAGGCGATGGTTCTTTCTCATCAGGCACCTTCTTGTCACCATCGACGGGTAATGGAGCTTTCTCAACTGACACCTCCTCATCATGTTTGCTTGGTGATGGTACTTTTTTATCTAACACCTTCTTGTCAACATCCAGGGGTGATGGTAATATCTCTTCTGGTACCTTCTTGTCAACATCGGCAGGTGATGGTGTTTTCTCATCTAGCATCTTCTTGTCAATATCGACGGTGGAGGGAACTTTCTCATCGAGCACTTTTTTGTCAACATCGGTGGGTGATGGTTCTTTCTCATCTGGCACCTTCTTGTCAACATCGACGAGTGACGGAGTTTTCTCATCGGGCACCTTTTTGTCAACATCGACGGGTGAAGGTGCTTTCGCACCTGTCACCTTCTCGTCATGTTCGGTGGGTGATGGTACTTTTTCATCTAGCACTTTCTTGTCAATATCAGCGGGTGATGGTTTTTTCTCATCTAGCACCTTCTTATCAATATCTACAGGTGGTGGTTCTTTCTCATCAGGCACCTTCATGTCAATATCGATGGGTGATGGAGCTTTCTCATCTGGTACCTTCTTATCATGTTCGAAGGGTGATGGCGCTATCTCATCTGGCACTTTCTTATCATGTTCGATGGGTGATGGTACTTTTTCATCTAGCATCTTCTCGTCAACATCGACGGTTGAGGGAGGTTTCTCATCGAGCAATTTCTCGTCAACATCGACGGGTGGTGAAACTTTCTCACCTGGCACCTTCACATCATGTTCGATGGGTGATAGTACTTTTTCATCTAGCACCTTATCGTGTTCGATGGGTGATGGTACCTTTTCATCAAGCACCTTCTTTTCAACATCGACGGGTGATGGAGCTTTGTCATCTGGTACTTTCTTATCATGTTCGATGTGTGATGGTACTTTTTCATCTAGCATCTTCTTGTCGACATCGACGGGTGATGGAGCTTTCTCATCTAGCACCTTCACATCAACATCGATGGGTGATGGAGCTTTTTCAACTGGCACCTTCTTATCATGTTCGATGAGTGATGGTACTTTTTCATCAAGCACCTTTACATCAACATCAACGAGCGATATAGTTTTCTCATCTAGCACCTTCACATCAACATCGATGGGTGATGGAGTTTTCTCATCTGGCACCTTCTTATCATGTTCGATGGGTGATGGTACTTTTTTATCTAGCGCCTTCTTGTCATCATCGATAGGTAATGGTGCTTTCTCATCGGGCACATTTTTGTCAACATCAACAGGTGATGAAGATTTTTCATGTGGCACCTTTTTGTCAACGTCGACGGGTAAAGGTGCTATTTCATCAAGAACCTTGTGAATATCGACGGGTGAATGTGCTTTCTCATCTAACACCTTTTTATCAAGATCTACAGGAGATGGTACTTTCTCATCGGGCACCTTCTTGTCAGCATCGATGGGAGACAGTTTTTTCTCATCTTGTACCTTCACATCGATATCAACGGGAGATAAAGCTTTTTCACTTGGCACTTTCTTGTTAAGATCGGGAGGTGATGGTGCTTTTTCATCGGGCACCTTCTTGTCAACATCGATGGGTGATGGAGCATGTTGGATGGGTGATAGTTCTTTCTTATCTAGTACCTTCTTGTCAATATCTACAGGTGGTAGTTTTTTCTCATCAGACACCTTCTTGTCAACATCGATGGGTGATTGAGCTTCCTCATCCGGCACCTTCTTATCATGTTCGAAGGGTGATGGTGCTTTCTCATCTGTTACCTTCTGGTCATCATCGGCTAGTAAATGTGTTTTCTCATCTTGCAATTTCTTACTGTCCTCTGCAGGTGCTGGAGTTTTCTCTTCTGGCAGCTTTTTGTCAAGTTCAACGGGTGCGACAGGTGATGGCGCCTTCTCATCAAGTGCTATAGGTGATGGCGCTTTTTCAATAAGCGATGATTCCTTATCTGATGGAGCTTTCTCATCAAACATCACAGCCTTTTCATCTTCTGCAACAGCTGTAAGCGCTTTTTCTATTGGCGATAGTACTTTGTCTGATAGGGCTTTTTCATCAAGTACTACAGGTGATAAGGGAGACGGCGTCTTTTCTTCTGGCACCTTAGCATCAAGTGTAACAGGTGTCGATGCCTTGTCAAAAGACGATGGCAATTCGTCAACAGGCGATGGCACTTTATCAACGGGCGATAGCACTTTCTCTACAGATGATGGTTCTTTTTCTGACGGGGCTTTCTCATCAAGTACGACAGGTGATACGGGAGACGGCACCTTTTCTTCTGGCACCATAGCATCAAGTATAACCGTTGATGGTGCCTTGACAACAGGAGATGGTACTTTATCAACAGGTGATGGTACTTTTTCTACGGGCGATGGTACTTTGTCTGATGGTGCTATCTTATCCAGTACAACAGGTGATACGGAAGATGACGCCTTTTCTTCAGCATCAAGTATAACCGGTGACGGTGCCTTGTCAACAGGCGATGGCACTTTGTCAACAGGTGATGGTACTTTTTCTATTGGCGATGGTTCTTTTTCTGAAGGAGCTATTTCATCAAGTACAACAGGTGATACGGGAGATGGCGCCTTTACTTCTGGCACCTTAACATCAAGTGTAACAGGTGTCGGTGCCTTTTCAAAAGGCGTTGGCAATTCGTCAACAGGCGATGGCACTTTATCAACGGGCGATAGCACTTTCTCTACAGATGATGGTTCTTTTTCTGACGGGGCTTTCTCATCAAGTATGACAGGTGATACGGGAGACGGCACCTTTTCTTCTGGCACCATAGCATCAAGTGTAACCGGTGACGGTGCCTTCACAACAGGAGATGGTACTTTATCAACAGGTGATGACACTTTTTCTACGGGCGATGGTACTTTGTCTGAAGGTGCTATCTTATCCAGTACAACAGATGATACGAGAGATGGCGCCTTTTTTTCAGCATCAAGTATAACCGGTGACGGTGCCTTGTCAACAGGCGATGGCACTTTGTCAACAGGTGATGGTACTTTTTCTATTGGCGATGGTTCTTTTTCTGAAGAAGCTATTTCATCAAGTACAACAGGTGATACGGGAGATGACGCTTTTTCTCCTTGCACCTTAATATCAAGTGTAATCGGTGACGGTGCCTTGTCAATAGGCGATAGCACTTTGTCTGATGGCGCTTTTTCTATTGGCGATGGTACTTTGTCTGATGGGGCATTTTCATCTAGTGCGACAGGTAATACGGGAGACGGCGCCTTTTCATCTGGCACCTTAGCATGAAGAGTAACAGGTGACGGTGCCTTGTCAACAGGCGATGGCACTTTGTCAACAGGCGAAAGTGCTTTTTCTACAGGCGATGGTACTTTGTCTGAAGGTGCTATCTCATCAAGTAAAACAGGTGATACGGGAGTTGACGCCTTTTCTCCTTGCACTTTAATATCAAGTGTAACCGTTGACGGCGCCTTGTCAACAGGCGATTGCACTTTGTCTGATGGCGCTTTTTCTATTGGCGATGGTACTTTGTCTGATGGGGCATTTTCATCTAGTGCAACAGGTGATACGGGAGACGGCGCCTTTTCTTCTGGCACCTTAGCATCAAGAGTAACAGGTGACGGTGCCTTGTCAACAGGCGATGGCACTTTGTCAACAGGCGATAGTGCTTTTTCTACGGGCGATGGTACTTTGTCTGAAGGTGCTATCTCATCAAGTAAAACAGGTGATACGGGAGATGACGCCTTTCCTTCTGGTACCTTAGCATCAAGTGTAACCGGTGACAGTGGTTTGTCAACTGGCGATGGCACTTTGTCAGCAGGTGATGGTACTTTTTCTATTGGCGATGGTACTTTGTCTAAAGGTGCTATTTCATCAAGTATAACTGGTGATACGGGAGATGACACCTTTTCTTCTGGCACCTTAACATCAAGTGCAACCGGTGACGGCGCCTTGTCAACAGGCGATGGCACTTTGTCAACAGGTGATGGTACTTTTTCTATAGGCGATGGTTCTTTTTCTGAAAGAGTTATTTCATCAAGTACAACAGGTGATACGACAGATGACGCCTTTTCTCCTTGCACCTTAATATCAAGTGTAACGGGTGACGGCGCCTTGTCAACAGGCGATAGCACTTTGTCTGATGGCGCTTTTTCATCAAGAGATGGCGCTTTTTCTATTGGCGATGGTACTTTGTCTGATGGAGCATTTTCATCAAGTGCAACAGGTGATACGGGAGACGGCGCCTTTTCTTCTGGCACCTTAGCATCAAGAGTAACAGGTGACGGTGCCTTGTCAACAGGCGATGGCACTTTGTCAACCGGCGATAGTGCTTTTTCTACGGGCGATAGTACTTTGTCTAAAGGTGCTATTTCATCAAGTACAACTGGTGATACGGGAGATGACACCTGTTTTTCTGGCACCTTAACATCAAGTGTAACCGGTGACGGTGCCTTGTCAAAAGGCGATGGCACATTGTCTGATGGCGCCTTTTCATCAAGAGATGGCGCTTTTTCTATTGGCGATGGTACTTTGTCTGATGTGGCTTTTTCATCAAGTGTAACAGGTAATACAGAAAACGGCGCCTTTTCTTCTGGTACCTTAGCGTCCAGTGTAACAGGTGACGGTTTCTTGTCAACAGGCGATTGCACTTTGTCTGATGGCGCCTTCTCATCAGATAAGACAAGAGATGGCGCTTTTTCTAGTGCCAGTGCTTTGTCTTCTGGCATTTTCTCATCAAGTTCGACAGGCGATGGCACTATTTCTATAGATGATGGTTCTTTGTCTGATGGGGCCTTCTCATCAAGGGCATCAGGAGATGCGGGAGATAGCGCCTTTTCTTCTATCAACTTAGCATCAAGTGTAACCGGTGATGGAGCCTTGTCAATAGGCGATACCACTTTGTCAACGGGCGATAGTTCTTTTTCTAAGGGTGACAGTACTTTGTCTGAAGGGGCTTTCTTACCAAGTGCTACCGGTGATAAGGGAGACAGCGCCTTTTCTTCTGATATCTTAGCATCCAGTGTAATTGGTGACGGTGCCTTGTCAACGGGCGATGGCACTTTGTCTGATGGAGCCTTCTCATCAAGTAATGGCGCTTTTTCTACAGGCGATTTTACTTTGTCTGATGGTGCTTTCTCATCAAGGACAAAAGGTGATACGGGAGATGGCACTTTTTCTTCCGGCACTTTAGCATCAAGTGTAACCGGTGATGGCACTTTGTCAACAGGAGATAATACTTTTTCTACGGGGTATAGTACCTTGTCTGATGGCGCCTTTTCATCAAGTACAACCGGTAATACAGGAGACAATGCCTTTTCTTCTGGCACCTTAGCATCCTGTGTATCCAGTGGCGGTACTTTGTCAACAGGTGATGGTACTTTTTCTACAGGCGATGGTACTTTTTCTGATGGGGCCTTCTTATCAACTGTAACAAGCAACACGGGAGACGGCGCCTTTTCTTCTGGCACCTTAGCATCTAGTGTAACTGGTGACGGGGCCTTATCAACGTGCGATGGCGCCTTATCTGATGGGATCTTCTCATCAAAAGCGACAGGCGATGGCACTTTTTCTTCAGGCAATGCTATTTTGTCTGATGGGGCCTTCTTATTAAGTGCAATAGGCGATGGTGCCTTATCCAATAAGACCTTCTCGTCAAGTGCTACAGGGGATGGTAGTTTTTGTTTTGGTACTTTCTCATCGTACGCGACAGGCGATGGCGCTTTTTCAATTGGTGATGGTGCTTTCTCATCAAGCATTAGCTCGTCAACTGGGATAGGTGATGGTGCCTTATCTGACAGTGCTTTCGCATCAGCCTTGTCATCAAATGGTGATGGCACTTTTTCAACAGGTGATGGAACTTTGTCTGATGGAACCTTCTCATCAACAGCAACAGGCGATACGGGAGATGGCAACTTGTTTTCTGGCACCTTAGCATCAAATGTAACAGGCGACGGTGCCTTTCCAACAAGCAATGGTGGTTTTTCTAAAGGCAATGGTACTTTGTCTGATGGGCCCTTCTTATCAACATCTACAGGAGATACGGAAATCGGTACTTTTTCTTCTAGGACCTTATCATCTAGTGTAACAGGTGACGGTGCCTTTTCAATAGGTAATGATTCTTTTTCTACGGGCGATGGTAATTTGTCTGATGGGGCCTTCTCACCAACAGCGACAGGCGACACGGGGGACGGTGCCTTCTCATCTGGTACCTTAGCATCAAGTGCAACAGGTGATAGTGCCTTGTCAACAGGCGATGGTGCTTTATCTGATGGAGTCTTCTCATCAAAACCTATCGGCGAAGGGGCCTTCTCAACAATAGCGGCAGGTGACACGGGAGATGGCACCTTTTCTTCTAGGGCCTTAGTATCAAGTGTAACAGCTGACGGTGCCTTGTCAACAGGTAATGGTTCTTTTTCTTCGGGCGGTGGTACTTTGTCTGATAGAACCTTCGCAATTTCAACTGTTACAGGCGACACGGGAGACGGTGCTTTTTTATCTGACACCATAGCATGAAGTGCAATAGTTAACGGTGCCTTGTCAACAAGCAATGGTGCTTTCTTATCAATAGCAACAGGCGACACGGGAGACGGCGCCTTCTCATCTGGCACCTTAGCATCAAGTGTAAAAGGTGATGGTGCCTTGTCTATAAGCAATGGTGCTTTCTTATCAATGGCAACAGGCGACACGGGAGACGGCGCCTTCTCATCTGGCACCTTAGCATCAAGTGTAAAAGGTGATGGTGCCTTGTCAATAAGCAATGGTGTTTTTTCTATCGGCGATGGTATTTTGTCCGATAAGGCTTTCTCATCAACAGCAACAGACGACACGGGAGACGGCGCCTTTTCTTCTGGCACCTTAGCATCAAGTGTAACAGGTGGCGGTGCCTTGTCAACAGGTGATGATTTTTTTTCTACGGGCGATGGTACCTCGTCTGATGGAGCCTTCTGATCAACAGTGACAGGCGACACCGGGGATGGCGCCTTCTCATCTGGCACCTTAGCATCAAGTGTAACAGGTGATGGTGCCTTGTCAACAAGCAATGGTGCTTTTTCTATAGGCGACGGTATTCTGTCCGATGGGGCCTTCTCATCAATAGCAACAGGTGATACGGGAGACGGCGCCTTTTCTTCTGGCCCCTTAGCATCAAGTGTAACAGGTGACGGTGCCTTGTCAACAAGTGATGATTCTTTTTCTACAGGCGATGGTACCTCGTCTGTTGGGGCCTTTTGATCAACAGTGACAGGCGACATCGGGGACGGCGCCTTCTCATCTGGTACCTTAGCATCAAGTGTAACAGGTGATGGTGCCTTGTCAACAAGCAATGGTGCTTTTTCTATAGGCGATGGTATTTTGTCCAATGGGGCTTTCTCATCAACAGCAACAGGTGACACGGGAGACGGTGCCTTTTCTTGTGGCAACTTATCATCGAGTGTAACAGGTGATGGTGCTTTGTCAACAGGTGATAATTCTTTTTCTACTGGCGATGGTACCTCGTCTGTTGGGGCCTTTTGATCAACAGTGACAGGCGACACCGGGGACGGCGCCTTCTCATCTGGCACCTTAGCATCAAGTGTAACAGGTGATGGTGCCTTGTCAACAAGCAATGGTGCTTTTTCTATAGGCGATGGTATTTTGTCCAATGGGGCTTTCTCATCAAAAGCAACAGGTGACACGGGAGACGGTGCCTTTTCTTCTGGCAACTTATCATCGAGTGTAACAGGTGACGGTGCCTTATCAACAGGTGATGATTCTTTTTCTACAGGCGATGGTACCTCGTCTGTTGGGGCCTTTTGATCAACAGTGACAGGCGACACCGGGGACGGCGCCTTCTCATCTGGCACCTTAGCATCAAGTGTAACAGGTGATGGTGCCTTGTCAACAAGCAATGGTGCTTTTTCTATAGGCGATGGTATTTTGTCCAATGGGGCTTTCTCATCAACAGCAACAGGTGACACGGGAGACGGTGCCTTTTCTTGTGGCAACTTATCATCGAGTGTAACAGGTGACGGTGCCTTGTCAACAGGTGATAATTCTTTTTCTACTGGCGATGGTACCTCGTCTGTTGGGGCCTTTTGATCAACAGTGACAGGCGACACCGGGGACGGCGCCTTGTCATCTGGCACCTTAGCATCAAGTGTAACAGGTGATGGTGCCTTGTCAACAAGCAATGGTGCTTTTTCTATAGGCGATGGTATTTTGTCCAATGGGGCTTTCTCATCAACAGCAACAGGTGACACGGGAGACGGTGCCTTTTCTTGTGGCAACTTATCATCGAGTGTAACAGGTGACGGTGCCTTGTCAACAGGTGATAATTCTTTTTCTACTGGCGATGGTACCTCGTCTGTTGGGGCCTTTTGATCAACAGTGACAGGCGACACCGGGGACGGCGCCTTCTCATCTGGCACCTTAGCATCAAGTGTAACAGGTGATGGTGCCTTGTCAACAAGCAATGGTGCTTTTTCTATAGGCGATGGTATTTTGTCCAATGGGGCTTTCTCATCAACAGCAACAGGTGACACGGGAGACGGTGCCTTTTCTTGTGGCAACTTATCATCGAGTGTAACAGGTGACGGTGCCTTGTCAACAGGTGATAATTCTTTTTCTACTGGCGATGGTACCTCGTCTGTTGGGGCCTTTTGATCAACAGTGACAGGCGACACCGGGGACGGCGCCTTGTCATCTGGCACCTTAGCATCAAGTGTAACAGGTGATGGTGCCTTGTCAACAAGCAATGGTGCTTTTTCTATAGGCGATGGTATTTTGTCCAATGGGGCTTTCTCATCAACAGCTATAGGCGATACGGGAGTCAGTACTTTTTCTTCTAGGACCTTAGCATCAAGTGTAACCGGTGACTCTGCCTTGTCAACAGGTGATGATTCTTTTTCTAGGGGCGATGGTAATTTGTCTGATAAGGCCTTCTCATCAACTGTTATAGGCGACACGTGAGACCGCGCCTTTTCATCTGGCGCCATAGCATCAAGCGCAATAGTTAACGGTGCCTTGTCAAAAAGCAATGATGCTTTTTCTATAGGCGATGGTATTTTGTCCGATGGGGCCTTTTCATCAACAGCAACAGGCGACACGGGAGACCGATCCTTTTCTTCTGGCACCTTAGCATCAGGTGTAACAGGTGACGGTGCCTTTTGAATAGGCGATGGTGCTTTATCTGATGGGAGCGTCTCATCAAGAGCTACAGGCGAATGGGCCTTTTTAACAATAGCGACAGGTGACACGGGAGACGGCGCCTTCTCATCTGGTACTTTAGTATCAAATGTAGAAGGTGACGGTGCCTTGTCTACAAGCAATGGTGCTTTTTCTACAGGCGATGTAATTTTGTCTGATGGGGCCTTGTCATCAACAGTAACAGAAGCCACGGGAGACGGCGCCTTTTCTTCTGGCACCTTGGTATCAAGTGTAACAGGTGACGGTGCCTTGTCAACAGTCGATGGCGCTTTATCTGATGGAATTTTTTCATCAAGAGCTATACATGGCGAAGGCACTTTTTCTTCTAGTAATAGTACTTTGTCGGATTGTGCCTTCTCATCAAGTTTAACAGAATCTGTCACTTTTTTATCAAGTGCAATGGGAGAAGACATCTTGTCTTCTAGTATCTTTTCTTCAAATGTGACAGGCGATGGTGTTTTTTCAATTGAGGTCGTCTCTTCTAACTTTGTTTGAGATGGTGTTTTTTCTAGTGGCACTTTTTGATCTAGCTCAACAGATGATAGCACTTTATCCTCTTTCATGTCAAGCTTGAAAGGTGAAGGTTCTTCTGGAAGCTTTTCATGGAGTCCAACATGACTTTTGTGTATCACTTCTTCGACTAAATCAATAGGAGACGGAGCCTTGTCGATGGCATCTAATTTCATTGGAGATGGTACTTTTTTGTCGGTGATCTTATCTAGATCAATCACTGAATCTGTTTCTAAATCTAACATGGGTTCGTTTAATTCAACTGGCAATTGGTTACCTTGAATTTTCACATCTAGTTTTAGTGGAGATGAAATTTTTTCTTCTAGTTTTTTTTGAGACAGTACTGACTTATCAAGCACTTCATCAACAATTTCTACAAGAGATAAGGCTTCCTCTCTTGGTGATGGTTTCTGTTCTTGTATCTTGTCATCAATTTTGACTGGAGAAGGTATTATTGATTTATCTGTGGGCATTGGCGCACCTTCTTCTGGTACCTTAATTTCTAAAACTTTGGTTTCCATTTTGACAGGGCTGGGTGCCTTTTCTGGTATACATTTGTCTAATTTTGTTGGGCTAGGGGTCTTTTGATGAATTTCTTTTATGTGTACCAAATCTTCGACAGATTTTTCAGTAATAAGAATTAAGTCTGGTTCTTCTGGTTTCTTTTCATCTGGTTTAGCTACACTCGGCTCTTTTTCAGCTACTTTATCCGGCGATGGAGCTTTTTCGACTATTGGTGATAATGGCTCCTCACCTATAGCGACCGGGCTTGGTGCCTTTTCAGGAATTTTTTCCGGGGGTGACAATTTAGTCTCGGTTTGTTTTGGACTTGCTAATTTTGTTTCTTTTTCATGTATCTCTTTATCTATTTTTGCATCCATTTTAGAGGGACTAGGTACTTTTTCAAAAACCCCTGGCGATACCAACTTATTTTCTTTTATTTGAGAAGGACTGGACTCTATCGGAGATGGTGCTTTATCAATTATTGCCCTATCAATGGGCTTGTCTGGGCTTGGGGTTTCCTCATCTGGTTCCAAGTCATCAAGCTGTTCAGGACTTAGTTCCAACTTAACTGGTTTTGGGATTGGAGCTATTTTCTCTTCTGATACTTTTTCCTTTATGTGGGTACCGACATCTTCAATTGTTTTGTCTAATACATCAGAAACAGTTTCAGTTACAAGACTCTTTTTATTTCCATCTAGTGTTTCTTCGATTTCTTCAGTTTTCATTACTTTCTCGTCAATTTCATCTTTGACCATATCAAGCTCTTTTTCTAGGGTTACTGGCTTTTCATCTATAGACAGCGATGCCATTACAGTTTTGGTATCTGCCACTTTTTGTTCATCAATTTCCGTCATTAGGCTCTTTACTTTATGATCAAGTTTATATTTTGCTTCCTCTGTTTCATCCGTAATGTCGGATACACCATTTTCATATTTGCTAGATTTACTACTTGTACTGCTCAGTTTTTCTGTCAAGAATTCTTTGGCTAAACTGACTTTCTCATCGAATTTGCCAACAAATTTACCAAACATAGACGTCTCTTTTTCTGTTTTTATTTTCTTCTCATCTTTTTTCATGTCCGATTCAGTTCTACTGTCTCGTTTTTCCTTGGTAGTCATTATCTGGGTACCATCGATTTTTGTCACATGTTCACTGGCTCTAAATATTTCTTTTTCTAAGCTCTCTTGCTTATCATCTAATGTGTCGGAAACGATACCAGCTTTTTTGTCTACTGATAGTTTCCTAGAGATGTCCTTTGAGACTTCAATTATTTCATCTTTTCTTGATTCTTTAAGAGCAACATCAGCAACAATGTCCTTTGAATGACCGACTACTGTTTTATCATATTTATCAATATCCTCTTGAGAAATGTCAGCCTCTTTGTGCAAACTCTTTTTTCTTTCTTTTAATGTCTTTTCTTCATCGGCAGGCTTAGGTTCTTTGCCTTTAATTACGTCTTTGACTATATCTGGACTATGTAAGCCATTTTCTAACTTTACTACAGATTTTTCCTCATCACTTAGCTTTTCTTCTGTAGTATCAAGTAATGAACTGAGCTCTTTTTGTTCAATGCTAGTGGTTTCCTTGGAAATAGAAAGCTTCATTGCTAGAACTTTCTTTTCAGGTTCTTCTTTATCAGAGACCAATTTTTCTTGTTGCTCTTGATCAATACTGAATTTTTTTTCTTCACAGACTTCTGACGTATCCTTGGTTTGTTTTTCTTGCGATAATTTTCTCTCGTCTGTTTGTTCTTTGACCAAACTCGTTTTCCATTCTTCGGATCTAAGACTAGGTTCCCTATGATCAACAACGTCTTTTTCCGGACTGGGCTCTTTTTTATCAACTTTTACTTTTCTATCAAATAATAACTTTTGTGAAAATGCTTCTTCCTTCTTTTTTAAGTCAGCCATCTTTTCCTCTAGTTTCTCTAACGTTTTTGCTGTATCTAATGTAATACTCAGTTTTCTTTCTGACACTTCTCCTTCATCAATTTCTAATGAATCAATTTCATCTTCTTTTAAGAGAGATTTCACGAAATCAATTTCGTGGGTAATTTTTCTTTGTTCTGTTTCTAAAGTAGATAATTCTTCTTTTTGTTTAAACTTTTCGTCATCATCTTTTTGAGTCATCTCTGGTTTTTCACCGACATGTTTTTCTATTTGGACTTCGACGTCAAGGTCAAAGGTTTCTAATTCCCTTTGCAAAGAGTCTGTCTCTTTAAGTTTTTGTTCTGATTTTTCAGTTTTTTTCTCAGCATGCGCTATTGATGTTTCAGCTTCATGGATTACGTCTTTGATTTCACGTTTTGATCTCTTTCCTTCACTGAGTACAGTTTTATCCGAGATTTCACTAACATCTTCGGACGTGACTGATCTAGCTGGTGAAACTTCTTTTTGAACTAGTTCAGTAACGTGCTCAGATTTTGTTTCCAAAGTTTGTTCTTTGACTTCTTTTGTCTCTTTTTTAACTTCATGTTTTATTTCTTTTTCACTGGAAATTAACATTTTAGTGGCTTCGATTGCACTAGTAATAGTGGTTTCCACTTTAGAGAAAACATCTGGGGATTTAATGAGTATCGTAGGCGATTTCTCAGCCATGATTTCCTCAAGGGATTTTTCAGATTTTAATACTTGAGCTACATCTGCTACTATTCTTTGGACGTCAACAGGACTGACAGAAAGTTTTTCAGCAGCTTCTAACTTACGCGCTTCTTCAATTTCTTTCTCAACATCTTCTGGTATTGATGGAATCTTGTCTGGCATACATGGAACTTCTTCTATGATAACAATATCATCTTTTATAGGCGAATCTACAGTTGTGATGTGAGTTTCTCTTAGTTTTTCCGTATACTGGCCGTAATAATCACCATCATCATATTCTTTGACGGGTTCTAAGTCTTTTCCAGGTATTCCAGTAATCTTCATTTGCTCTGGGTACATGGGCGACTCTGGGGCTGAGCCGGGAGTCACAGTTACTAATTCAGCGTGAGATGGACGTTCGACCGTTTTGATGACGACATCGTCCTGAATTGTTTTCATTGCTATGTAAGACCCAGCGGCTTCCTGTTGCGGAAGAGGAAGGTCTTTTGGAACTTTTATTTCATGGACGAAGCCTACATCAGGTTTCCGTTTGAAGACGTCTTCTTCCATAGGTGTTTTCTTTTCCTCATAAGTTCTGTAGTCAACTTCTTCGTGTAGAGGAAGATCTGCTACTTCATCTGGGGTTTTAACAATTTCTCTAATTGGTGCTGGTATAGCTTCCATTTTTGGACTTTTTTCTAGAGATGTTGGTTTGTGGATGTCTATTAGAGTTTGTGGAGGAATAATTTCTTTAGTGTCTTCTTTTATGTGCTTTTCTTCCACATGTTGATCTTCTTTGATGTCGTCGAGAGTCATACGTTCATCTTCAGGAAGAGTTGGTGCAGTGGTAGCACCAGATTCAATAGTGGTTGATATTTTCTCATCTGGTTGTGATTCCTGTACAATATTAAGTTCCAGAGAGTCTTTAGGTTTCGTAATGGCACTTTTACTATCGGACGTTTTCTTTTCACTGCTAATGTCTTGTTTTTCTTCAACACTCACGGAATGTTCTTTCGATTCTGTTTGTTTAGCTTCAGTTACCTGCGTTTCTTCAACCTTTAATTTAGTGTCGTCTATCTTTTCTTTTTGGTGGTCAGTTGCTTCATCTTTCTTCTTTTCCGATTCTTCCTTGTCTTTTATGTGCTTTTGGAGTTCGTCTTCTCGTTCGTGGCTACTTTCGCGGTCGGCGATGGAATCCTCTGTATATAAATCGACTTCTTCTTTCTCGATAATTAAATATTCCTCTTCAAACTCACCATCGGCAGTAGTTTCAGTCTTTGTATCATCTATTAAGCATGTGATTTTCTCAATATCAGAACGTCCAACATACTCTACCTTCTCTTCGGCCTCACTGTCCCTGTTAAATACTGCTTCAATCTCTCTTACGATCTCTTGTTCTTCTCTATCATCTAGTTCTTGCAGTTTGATATCGTCTAGTGATTTAGAAGTCTCTTCATCGGACTTCTTAGCTTCCTTCAAAATGTCTTCATAATTAACCCTCTGTAAGCCCTTCAGTTTCGGATCAACTTTGACAGACTTAATGGACTTTGATGGGCTCTTCATTGCTTTCAGTCCTTTTATTGGAGATGCTAGTGGTCTCGGTCTGCGAGAAATAGGTTCTCGTTTTGGTTTAGGTTCTTTCTTTTCAGTTGGTTTTTGTGTTAAGTCACGTTTAGGAGACGCCTGCTTGTACTTGGATTCGGCAACCCTGCGATTTGCCGCTTCCTTAGTACTTTTAGCAGGTGTGCTCCCAGGACTTAATTTTCTGGATTTTACTTTTATTCTTTCTTTTACTGTTGATTGTACAGTAGAAGTAGATGTTTTAGATTCAGTTGTTTTCTTTGGTGTGGTTGGTGGGGATTTTTTCTCGTCAGCCGTAACCTTTTTCTCGCCAGTACTAGCAGTCATTCTCTTTTCCGTTGCCTTTTGAGTCGTTCTATGGCTTATTTTGCTTCTGGTCATTGATGAAGTCATTGTTTCTGTTTTTGTCCGGCTTTCTGTCTTTCTTCTAGTTTCAATTTTAGGTTTCACTTCAGAGTCAGCTTTCTTTGTTTCCGTTTTTACTATAGAGTCTTTTCCATCATCAGTCTTATCTACTCGTTTAATTTTCTTATCAACAACCTTTTTCCTCACTTCTTTCTTTTTAGGCAAACCATCTATCACAGTGCTCTCATACTGAGCAATTTTATCATCCAACTTCGTATCTGCTCTGGCAGTTATAGCTTCTTGTAATACCGATTCTAACTTCTTCTCTTCACCATCAGTTAATTCACTGAGTAATTTATTATCTATAATATTTTTAGAGTCAGTTTCATCTTTGATACTGCCTTTGACAGTCTCTGGTTCCAATTTATCTTTTTCTTCTTTCTTTTCCGCTGTAATAATACTCTTTTCTTTACTAACTTTTGTAGTTGTTTGCCTAGTTTTTGTGGTTGTAACTGTGGGAGGTGGGACAGGTGGAGTAGCAGCTGATAACTGTCGTCCCGTGCATGTTGGCGTCTGAAGAAACTCGAGATGCTTGAGTTTCTCTAGACCTTCAAATATCTTATGTTGCGGAGTTGATCCTGGGAACATGATTCTTGTAATCGTGTCATCAGGATTTGCTGGACGCCAGATGAGTAGAGCACAAATTGACACTAGGTTGGGAATAGGGAAATTGAATTGTCCAGACACGCTTGCACCTTCGAATAGTTTTTGTTCACTATTGTGCCACCTTTTTAGGAACTCACGAACGTATTTTGAGTCCTTGGACGGATTCAGTACGTACATGTCGAGTGTTCCTGAAAGAAGAAAAAAAACACATCGCTTATTTACCTATTGCGAAAGGTACCATTTGTGAATGTGTGGAAAAAGATAACCTTTAGGAAACGAACAAAAACAACTTACCATGTCCAACTTTGTGATATAGATTGATGGGTTCAGGACTTCTGTAGCAGTACTGTGGCTTCAGGTTCAGATGTCTAAGGTCAGCCATCATGTCTGAGCCTTCCTGCAGTAAGGATACGAGCAGAGGGTCTGCGTCTTTATCTCCGTCAGGGCTGGCTAACGCTCGACGTTCCTGGAAAAGACACAATTTCCATTATATTGTTATTTTCCATTATTGAGTAATAGCACACCGCGTGCGCGTGCTGCGTGTTGTTGTGGATAGCATATGCTCAAGACTATGTTCCCCGAGGGGGTAGTCAGAGATATTATAAAAACGAGATGATTTAGATTCTGATTATTTAGGAGTAATAACGACATAACCAACTACTCCCAAACGGTTAAAGAAAACTGCATTTCTGTGATAACCGGAAGTGTGAAATACGGAAGGCAAATAATAAAATGTTTAGATTGGACAGTTTGATTTGGACTATAGAAATATGTATATTTCTATTCCAATAAGGTAGCTGACCAATTTTATTCTCAATGGCAATTAAACGGTACACGAGCCAACGCACTTAGCCAGTTTTTTTATAGAAATAAAACTATCCAAGACAGAGTGCCAATCTGATAATTTTCCTTCAATATTTATTGGACTCGCATTTTCATAAACCTTTTACGATAATGTAAAAAATATTTGTCATAGTTAACGCATTCTTAAATTTTTTTTCAAACGTTTTAATTTATGTAAAACTTTGGCCATACGTGTCCCATTATGCCAATTTTGGCCAGCACACTACGAATATGGATTTATTTATGTTTAATATCCTCATAGTTTTTAAATACTGTACCTTTTATAAACTGAACTCACCCCTTTCGAGGTGGTCAGAAGCTTTGATTTTAACTTCAAACATTTCTGCTCAAAAAACACTTTTCACAGTAAATAATAGATAAATATTAATTCACTTTACACTTCCTTCCGATGTGAGTTACAAGTAAGGTACTGGAAGGTGATATCGCTCGGTCCAATAGTCACCACACTGTCATAATCATCTGCGTACGTTATAAGAAGGCAAGCCACTGATGTAGAATCATATCATTTCAGAGGCTATGTGAAAAAAATAGGATTCTTCAAAGCGTCATATATCATGAAGTACTAACAGTAGGAGTATGATTAGCGGATATGTGTAAATTGAACATATAATTGAAATTTTGACAAGGGCCAAAACACGATTAAGACAGATTTTCTCGATAGAAAAACAAGCCAAAGTAGCCTCCGTTGTTATTTTTAAACGCTTGGAACTGCTAAACGGTGAATAATAGAAACACGAGACTTGATTTAAAAAAAAGAGATTGATATTTTACAAATTTTGATAAGAGCAGAATTAAACTTACATAAATATTACAATCACAATTAAATAAAGTTTGATTTACGCTGGCGTCGTTTCAGGCGCGCGCGCCCCCCCCCCCCCCCCCATCTCTTTCTCTCGCATCATAAGCTATCACACGCCCATTTCACTTCAATTATTTTTTGACATAGGCCCTTAACGTATAAAACATACATGAACGGAACACTAAAAATATAGTATTATGTTCAAGACTATTATGATGTATTCACAAAGAGGTAAGACTGCTCTCAAACGGTAAAGAAAAACATTGTGAGAAAACCTGCATACGCTGAAGAAGAAATTCGAATGCGTATGTGAAGTCTATATACCAATCCGCATTGGGTACGCGTGATGGACTGACGCCCATACACCCTCCCTAAAGGTATGATAATGACGACGATGATTAGAAGCGCAATGCCCAAACTATGTTTATTAGTATTATTTGTTGTTGGGCTATTGCAAGCCAGGGTCGTTATGTAACACTGAGACCATCGCTGGTCCTTTGTATTCTTCCCAATCTCACCCATTTTTAAGCATTCCTCCGAACTTATGGTATTTTCTTTCATTCTCGGAAATCCAGGGCTGCGTTCACGACCTTTGGGTGCGGTTGTTTTTTCAACACGCTCTATGGTACGGAACCGTTCACCGAGGCTCGGAACGGCGTTAGTGCGAAAAGTTGCACTCGGGGTGCACCTGGGGAGTAGGTTCTGAACGCAGCCCAGGTTTCCTTCACCGCCGAGCTAGTAAATGATAAATACAACCGTACCTACATAAATACCGAAGAACTTAGTGGTACAGGCCAGGAATCGAACCATCGCCTCATGATTGAGGCGCAAGCTCTCTTCCGTATGGGCTATCATCGCTCTTTGAATCAAACAATGTAGTATCATTACTCTTTGGTGGCATAATGGGGAGTATACCCAGTGGGTGGACAAACACTCGTGATGGTGATAAAAGTGAAAAATATTTTAATTTTTTTATTAGCCCTTTTCATCCCACTGCTGGGCAAAAGCCCCTCTCCTGCTCTTCAACTCGTTTCTGTTTTGGACAACCTCTGGCCATTGGTCGTCAAATTTGTCCAGGTCATCACGCCACCTCTTCCTGGGTCGACCTGGACGCCGCCGACCGTTTTCGGGGATCCAGGGCATGATGATTTTTGCCCATCTCTCATGATGCATCCGACAGACGGACAAACATCTATCGGATTTTAATACCAAAAGTAATAAATCTCAATAGATGCTGTACTACAACCGGTAAGCACTGCCCAATGAACTGTATCCCCTTGGCTAGGGTTACACCGACGACCTTGACAGGCGGCGGTGTGGCGCCTTCTTTACTTTATTTACTCTAAGGCAGCTCTATATCTATGTTGTTTACTCGACTCTCCTAAATGAAGATATAGAAACTCTATTTAGTTTTGAAGTATTGTAGATAGCAGAACGAATTCATCTAACTTTAAACTTCGCAAAGTAAATGTCCACTCAAGCGCGCTGCATACACATGAAGTTAGATCCTATTTTCAATACTAATTAATTATGGTCAATTACATTTTTTAAACACTATCTAAAGGGGGAAATTAGTATCATTGGCATCCTTTTAAACTAAGAGTCTATCCATCAAACTGAACAACTTTTAATATGGGAGCAAACCCGATCATAGCAAAAAAATACCTTGCCTTAGATTCAAGGGCGACCTCTTTTACCACCAAAATATATAAATAAAACCGCTACTCGCGTGCCGAGGGTTCCGTTCCACATCCCACACAACATATTAACTTACAAAACAGTTTTGTTTTCTCCGGGACCTTTAGCGCTAGATCGACTTACACTTGGCCGGTTTTTATTATTTTTGATGTTATACAGTAAAATTTTATGAATAAAATTTGTTTGGTCACTTAGTCGTACTGTAGCACAGTATAAGATAGAGTATCTAGTTATACATAACTGTTGTTTGCTCTATAATCACACCAAGTTTGATGCTTTTATGTATTACCATTTTTACTATAGAAGGATGAGCACCCCCCTTAATTTGAAAACATTTAGATATTTTTATTATTTGATAGCAAATCCGCAAAAATAACGCACATTCTGTGAAACACCAACCTGAATAGCTATTACGGTTCAAAAGATACAGCCCTAAATAGGTAGGACAGACGGACAGACGGACGGAAAAACGGACAGCGTAGGCTTATCAATAGGGTCCTATTTTCACCCATTGGATAATAACGTACCTCTAAATTACAGAAGAAATGTCCAATCTGAGGGTACACAGGAGCGGTAGCCTTCCTGTGCAGAACAGCTGCCATGCCGGAGACGGAGCAGTTGTTGATCCTGGTGAACAGCACGGCGTCCAGGCGATCCAGGTGCCGCGCGAAGTCCCACCAGCAAGCCTTGCGGGAGAAGCCGCCGTCGACTGCAAGTGGGAGAAGAAGGGGGTTAAATCGTGAAGATTATTTGACCAGAAGTCAGGTTTAAGGTAGAGTTTATTTATTAAAAGAATACAATACACTACTTTTTTCCCTACTTTTGATTTACTACTTTGGCGCAAACAACTGTAGAATTTTGCACTTTTAGCATATTAAACGCAAAAACTGAACTTCATGGCGTAATTACGCCATGAAAAGGCTCTTCAACAGAAAAGGGAACAACTTTTAATTGAATTAATATTAATTTGCATATCCCACCACATTTCAGCATTGTGCACATAAAGCGAAAGCCATTGATTGCGCTCGCCGCGTTCATTAAAATGATTAAAAGCAATCGTTGAGAATACACTTGGGTTCATTTCATTTATTTTTGCCTTTGCCTATCTTTTAGTGGAATTATTTGAGTGAGCTTTTGTGTTCTAGAGGGTGGTTTTTTCAGGGTCACATCACAACAGAAACCGTGGTTTCGCACTGCCGTCCATTGTTCCATTAATCTAAAGACTGGCTGCTGCTCGCGACTTATCGTTCGCGTCGATTTCAGGAAAATTCAACACCCTGTTGCATCTCTTTGATTTGCATCTCATCTCTGTAGAATATGTGGGTACGGTACCTATTCCATGTTTCTATCTCTAGTGGCGTTGTGCGTTATCTTTCAGTCTGTCAGGTATTCAGTCAGTCACGGAATTTTTTTATATTGTATAGATAATTAGGAAAGTAGGTTTTTGCTTACTTAATAATATTACCAGTTACCAAAGAAGAATAAATAATAGGGACTTATATATTACTCTACCAAAATAAGAGACTCTCACGGCTTCGCCCTTTGTACTTATCTAATATGCTATTCATTTGTATAACTTCCGTGTATACAATAAAGTGTTAAATAAATAAGAAAGAAGAATTAATCCACTATCCAAACCAATTATGAATTACAGTTACATACCCTGTCGAAGGAACGTAACAAAATAATAATAAATATATATATATATATAAATTATAAATGAATCTCGTGTTTTAAAACGTGACCGATCCTTGCATTAATAATAAACAAAACAAAAGATAAATGGAAATGCAAACGTTTTTGTAAAACAAACATCGAAACATTTGATTGGAAAATAAATTGAAAGCTGCAATGCAAACTGGCCCGAATCCGATGTTTGCATTAGGTCTATAGTTAATGGACCAGTCGACACATCTGTATATATCTATCCTTTATCTAAAATGAACCTTAGAATGAACAGGTTAAAGCTTAATTTTCTATATGGTAGAGTGATATTGTTAGACCAAGGTAATGTCAATAGCTAAATGTCAGCCTAATCCATCATTACAAATTGATAATGAATTATTGTCGATGAATTTTGTGAAGTTTCATATAATACAATTATACTTTATTGCATACCAAAACTGCAACAGACTAATCAGACTATCAAACCGAACAACTTTCTCTATCGGACCAACATCGAAATGGCCTAAAAAAATCAGCTGTTCCATACAAACCTACCCGACTACAACAGATTTTTTTGGCGATTTCGATTTTGGTCCAATAGAGAAAGTGTTTCAGTTTGATGGTCTGATCATCCTCTCAAAATAGTTTCAGCTAATTTTGATAGACCTTATATATTTATAAAGTTGAAGCTACAACTAAAAACTACAAAATAAAATAATTATACTAATATTAGGCTTCTTTAATTATTTTAAACATTTATTAGTTTTGAAATCGATTACGATAAATATCGCTTTCCCTAAGTCATTTTACAGACTTTTGTTAGGCGGGGTAAGGAGTAATTATTAATTGTACTTTTAAACTGTAACCGGCACCATTTAGTGACAAAACGTCTATCTTAAAACATATTAAAAAAAAATCGCTACGCAATATAGAAATCAAAATTGTTTGTTAAATTATTAATATTAATACCAATGCACTCATTTGAATTAGATTTAACAATATAAATTATTTTTGAGCAATAAAATAGGCATTGCAATTTTAAAAATGAGGTATTTATATTAGAAAATACGAATGTATTTTTCAAAACCTTCTAAGTAGACAAAAATATTTACACCAAGTTTGAAGTATGCATAATGGTAAAGCCTTAAATATGTGCACAACAAAATTTACCACCAGGTTTTTTAGAACGAGATAATAGCTAAATTTTAAAATTGGAACTGTTGCTGATTTTTTTTTTATTTTGCTACATTTCTAGGCTCAAATTGGCTCTTCAATATTATACCGAAAAAAAAATCAATTATTAATTAGTCCGGGCTCAAATCGTCAAACGACTGGGCTTTATAGTAGATTTCAGCAAAGTTATTTATGAAAATATTAAAGTGTGATAAGCGATTATTTTTAGAGTGACGTTATTTTCTTAGAACTGAAATGGTTTCAGTTAAGCCGAGTTTTATGTGGCTTCAGGATCCTAAAAGAGGAAAAGCTTTATGTGCCACCTGAATTCTGTAATGAAGCTGTAATGCGCTAGCGATGAAATAAGTTCTAAGTGGTTAGTGATCCAGCGATGAACGGTGAAGTATTTTTAAGTGAAAAGGGGATCAAAGCACGCGAGTAAATAAAAGATAAATTAATAGACTAGGTTCAGATTCAAAACGATTGTGTTGTCCTGTACATAAATGATTACTAGTAGACGTAGCAACTTACACTGGACGCTCTGGCCAACTCAAAATAAAATATTTTGAGATTTGAGTTTTTTTGCATAACATAATAATATAATATAATTCTTTATTGTGCATAGAATTCAGGTACATAAGATGACAGGTTGCGTTTTAAAGATCACTCCGAATCTTGTCTTTGCAGACGTATACACATTCAATTTCCATATTAAAATAAACAATAAAATTAATGAACTAAATTATAATTAATGATGTCAAAATTCTTAATAATTAAATTTAACAATAATATTTAATAATTAAATTTTAAAATACATTGCAACTTTACTAATGTTTAATGATCTGTGTTTGTCCCAAATATTTTTTATTATCGCTTTTTGGCAAAAAAAAAAAGACCTCATTATATCAGTACATATTTTTCAATGTTTAATTTGATTGAATTATTTTTTTTTTAATCCCGACTTCCCGAGTAACGAAACCTGAGTTCGTCTAAGGCAGGGCCCAGGGTAGCAGTCAGTATTGAATTCTCGATACTTTACACTACAGCATGAGCGATTGTCAGGTATAAATAAAGAAGAAGAGTGATTGTTTATCAGGTTTAATTCAAATTCATTGATCTCAACATCCATAACATATTACACTACACGTCCCATCTTATACCAGGAGACACTCAACATCGAGTAAGTACTTAGTTGGACATATTTAGTACACGACATGTTTACCGTAACACGATGCTTGTTGAACAAGCTCTCAGCCCTGTTATTATGTAACCGTTTGTTTTGCCTACACATTTAATATTTACTTGTAAATAAGATATCGTATGATAATACGTTGTTATTTTTGGAACAATGGCATTAGTCGAGTCAACCCGATTCTTAGATAATCAAACTGAATAACTTTCATGTTAGGTTAGGTTTCAGGAGCAAACATCGAGAGAAAAAAAATCCGCTGTTTGGTACAAAAACGTATTCGATATTTTTTTCGACGTTGTCTTCATAGTGTAAGTTGTTCAGTTTGATGGTCTAAGTAAACCATCCCTTTATACAGGGTGTTAGGGAAAACAGTTTCATTACTCAAAGGGATGATTGTACCCATGATACTGAACAACTTTCCCAAAGAAACCTTTAGGAAATTTGCAAAAGAAAATCTACTTTACATACTAAATGCAATCAGCTGAGCTCGAACGTTTGTATAAAAAGTGTAATTTTTTTTTGCTAATTTGCTATAGGTTTCCTAGGGAAAGTTGTTCAGTATCATGGGTACAATCACCCCTTAAAGTAATGTAACTGTTTACCCTAACACCCTGTGTAAGTATTACTAGTGTGTTTTGTTACACCTTGTATAACATAACATAACTTTGTATCTTAGTTGAAGAGTCCATTAAGCCTGTATTATCAGAAGTTTATCTTGACGAGTGTCAGGGAGAGGCTCTTCGATTGAAAGCAATATTCTTGTTGGCTCAGACCCAACGTTGAAGACTGACTGAAGGTTAGCTGAAAGCTTTATAGATGTCAAGGCTTGGTAGCTACTTTGTTTGTTTTGAAAATTGCCTGGCAACTACTTTTTAAATAAACATTTTATTTGATGAATTGACCGTATTGTTCGGAACGTATTCCATTTTTTATAATCATATGAGTTTATACTGTAGTATACTACACAGTAGTTTCACCACACCTTTGAGACTTAACTGTCATTTCATACAAATAGAAATTTTTTAAAGAGGAGGTAAGCATGTGCGATACGGAGTGAGTGCAAACGAGAAAGGAATTCGCATTTGTTTAAGAGGCTATGTGAAAAAAAATAGGATTCTTCAAATCGTCATATATCATGAAGTACTAACAGTAGGAGTATGATTAGCGGATATGTGTAAATTGAACATATAATTGAAGTTTTGATTAGAGCCAAAACACGATTAAGACACATTTTCTCGATAGAAAAACAAGCCAAAGTAGCCTCCGTCTATATCGATAAACGCTTGGAACTGCTAAACGGTGAATAATAGAAACACGGGACTTGATTTAAAAAAAGAAATTGATATTTTACAAATTTTGATTAGAGCAGAATTGAACTTACATAAGTAGTACAATCACAATTAAATAAAGTTTGTTTTACGATTGCGTCGTTTCAGGCGCGCGCGCCGCCCCCTCATTTCTCTCGCATCAGGCAGTTATATAAGCTATCACACGCCCATTTCGCTTCAATGAGGGATTTTCCGAAAGCCATTAAAAAAGAAAAAGTAGTTCCTAATGGCTCGATAGATGGCGTTGACGAGACAGGTGTGAGCGACCTTGCAGATAATAAAATACAAATTAAATAGTAATAATTGATGTTTTTAAGTAAACAGCAAAATATGAACATATATTTCGTCAACGGATGTCTTACCGTTACACACATAAAAAAAATTATATATAAGGTCTAACAAAATTAGGTGAAACTATTTTAAGGGGATGATCAGACCATCAAACTGAACAACTTTCTCTATAGGACCAATATCGAAATCGCGAAAAAAACCTATTTTCACCCAATTTTGTTAGACCTTATATACGGTCGAATTGAGAAACCTCCTCCTTTTTTGAAGTCGTTACCTAAAATTTTCGTCTTCGGACCCCTCTCTGGTCAACGCCATCTATCGCCGGTTTTTTGAAGTACGTTTGACCAGCTGTCAGAAAACTCCTCATTATTTTTGGACATAGGCCCTTAACATTGGTAACTGCCGAGGTGATCAAAGGGCAATAGAGGGATAAGGTAAAAAGTTGGTGGGAGGCTGGGAGTGTCCGAGATACTCTTTCTTATACTGTGGTTTTACTGAAGTTTACTACAGTTTTGGTATTGAATTTCATACAGCGCTCCCAGTGGTTACGTTGAGAACTAATTATGTCATACAAAATTGGCGCCGCAAGTACAATAGTAACGTCACAGAATAAATTGGTAACGTACAGACAAAACTCATGATAGGCCTACAGTGTCGTACAAAACGACTAAAGGATAAGGTTTCACATACGATACGGTGTTTTTGTTAAAGAAAGAATAAACCACAACTTGACAAATCATTCCATTCCAAGCCAAATGTGAATTTAGCTACCATTGAATGCTTAAAACAAAAGTATGTTGATCGTTATAGCAATGTTTCCGGCCAAACCGAATAGCCCAGTCATTTTAAGGAGTTTTGTTTGGCAGGGTAGGGAGTAATTACTAATTGGACTTTTAAACTGTGACCGGAACCATTAAGTGACAAAAGGACTATCTAAAAGCATATTAAAAAAAAATCGCTACGCAACATAGAAATCAAAATTATGTGTCCCAGAAGGATTTTAAATTAAGAATATTAATACCAATGCACTCATTGATTTAATAATATAAATTACTTTTGAGCAATAAAATAGGCAATGAAATTTAAAAAATGAGATATTTATTAGAAAATACGAATGTAGTTTTCAAAACTTTCTAAGTAAACAAAAATATTCACACCATGTTTGTCGTATGTATAATGGTAAAGCCTTAAATATGTGCAAAAAAAAATTACCATCAGGTTTTTTAGAACGAGACAATAGCTAAATTTTAAAATTGGAACTGTTGCTGACGTGATTTTTTTTTTATTTTGGTACATTTTTAGGCTCAAATTGGTTCTTCAATATTATACCGAAAAAAAATGACAATTAATAATTAGCCCCGGCTCAAACCGTAAAATGACTGGGCTAGAAAGGGATAGTGGATGTATGTTTATATATGTAGAATGTTCCATATAAAACAATAGGTAATCTAATCGGCCATGCATGAATTGTTTAAACAGGTGTAAACTTAAATACGTTGACATATTTTAAGGGCTGCTTCAAACTATCAAATTGAAAACCTTTTAATATGGAGCCAACATTGATATCACGAAAAAAACAGCTGTTTCATACATTTGGGTGTGTAGGGCACAGAACATTATAAGAGGGGTTAGAAATGCAAAGTAGCGCTTTTGCTTCGGAGAAGACTGTCGCAAGACAAGTGTCTTCCCACTCACGCTGCTACAACTACTTATCTCGCTCGCACCACGCCACACGCATTACGGTGTTATGCAAATCATTGCGTAACCGTGTGTCACGTATTCTACGCCTACTTTGCACATCTAACCCTTCTTATAATGTTCTGTGGTGTAGGGTACCTACCACAGAACATTTTAAGAGTGGTGAGAAGTGCAAAGTAGGCGTGGAACGTGTCGCCACAGGTTATGCAATGATTTGCATAACACGATAAGGCGCGCGGCGTGGTGCGAGCGAGAGAGCATGAGTAATTGTAGCAGCGCAGCGTGAGCAGGAAGAGAAGTGGCGAGAGCCGTCTCCGAAGCAAAAGCGCTACTTTGCATTTCTAACCCCTCTTATAATGTTCTGTGGTACCTAATGTGTAGACATGACGTTGTCTACGGAATTGTATTTGTTGCGAAACGATTTTGGATTTATCGTTAAAGTTGTTCAGTTTAATGGTCTGAAGCACCTAAATGTAACGCAATTCTAGTAACTACAAAAATTAAAGACACCAATAAACTAAAGTAAACCCTACTTTGTCGGCCAACTATCGTTCAATAAATCGCGACCAACGAAAAGCCTCAGGCAACATTTTGGCTCCAAGCCAATATCGGTCAGAACATCGAAAAAAATCCCCTCGGAAACCCCTAGGGCGTTCCAGAAACTAAGTTACTGCTGTTACGATAAAGATGGGGAATTGCTGACTCAGTGGCGTTCAGTCGAATGGCCTTACATGGTTTATTTCACCTGCCAATCGTGTTTGGAAACTGCTACTTAACGCCAAGAGCGGAAAATTATTGTCAAATATACAGGGTGAGTTATTTTTAACACGTTCCGGGACAGTGACCGGCTATAGACGTGATAACAATAAAAGTTCTATTGTGTCTCGTTCACTGCCCCGGAACGTGTTAAGGGATAGTATGTATGTGGGTCAGGAATTCATTACGATACCAGTCAATTGCCAATGTTTGGTTCCTGTTACTTAAATGATACCCTAGCTCTCAATAAATCCATTTTTTCGAAGTTTGGCAACGATTGAGGCATTTTACCTATTTAATTCACCACTGAATTCACAACACATCGAATAAATTGACTAAATTATGCATTTAATGAATGACAGAAGCACACAACTTGTTTTTTTAAAGTTTGAATGGTTTTTCTTTTTCAGTTGAAAATCACAAAATAGGTTACACAAAAAGAAAAGAAAATCAGCCAGTAAGTTTAGTTTCCATATACTTAGCTATTAAAAAAAACTATATTATGAAAATTAAAGCGTTAATTTCGACCATTTCTAGCAACTTCAGAAATATGGTCTCTATACAGTATTTGTTTTGTAAGGTGATATACAATCGAAATAATAAAAAATTTTTTTTTTGTAAAAACGCCGTATCTCCGAACCTATTAAGATTTTTTAATTTTTTAAACGCCATTTATTTTCTCTAAAATTGAAATCACGGTTTCTAAGAGAGTTTTTTTCTATCTCTTATAAAAAAAAACTCACCCTGTATTAGCATCGCTCATGACTATTTCCTGAGGAGATTGTCAGAGATTATAATAATTATAGACTTATTTACAACATTATTCAGATAAGCCACTTTTCACTAGTATTTCTCAAACTCTGTCCAGGGTTACAGGTAGTGAGCCCGTCACCATTTGTAAGTGACAGTGGACTCAATACATGCCTCCAAAATGAAGCAAAGTTAAGTATGTAATCTTATCACATTGAAGTATAGAATAAAGCCTACCGCGGCGCTCAAGTGGCAAAGCACTGTTGGAGTGGAGACCATGGGGAGAAAATACGCAAGAGGAAGACTGCAAATGCGTGACGTTGACGATATCAAAAGAACAGCTGGAGTAAAAAGGATAGAGAGGGATGGCATAGAATGAAGGAAGCCTACACCGTAACGGTTCAGAATGGTTGAGAAGAAGTATTTATTCGGAAGATTGCATAGTAAAAATATTGGTACGAGTCTGTAGCAACTTGCCAAGGCGCTACGAGTATTCATCGCAGAAATATCCGTCACATTGGAAAACCGTAAGCTGCTACACTAAGGTTCACAATCACATGCAAGACACAAATCGCGCAAGAAGAATTATCACAGAGTCTCAGTATATATATACAAGGTTCCGATAAACATCATTGGACCACGGCCGGTCCACAGGCATCACACCTCACCTGGCGGAATTACTTCCCTTTTCTATGGAGGAACCTTCCACCTCATTTCCTCCATAAGTCTAACCCTGGCTGGCTCGAACCTCCAACCCCTTGCACGGAAGGAGAGGCTATTAATAGCAACTACGACTGCTTTATTATTGTCGAGCTGAGCATATTTGAGTTGTTTGGGATCAAAAACGGACATAAAATCCAGACACAATGGATTTTCTGCATAATGATTTTCTTGATCCCAAACAACTCATTTATCACTATACCAATTATCTTCACTTTTTGAGATCAGCCCCGCATAAGTTAGAAAAACTCATTAGTGCATGCGGCTTCGGACCCGGCCTTCGTGATTGAATGTCATCTACGAAACGTCCCAACGAAGATGTCGTAAGGCTGCATTAGATGCACGAAATATTATGGCTCTTTAAACGTTAAAGATTGAACGAAAACTTAATGTAAAGTTTTACATCAAAATACGAAGATCTATCTGCAAAATAGACGCCTTCTGTATTCCAGATGCTCTGAACTTCTAAGCAAAGAGATGTAGGGAAAACTTTAATAGCGTGATTTACTTTTCCTACATCGTCCACGACTTTTACCAGTCCTGTTTAAAACTGTGATGGGCTACGTTAAGTTTATCTTTAGTTTGTTGTTGTTTTGAAATTATTATTATTGCTTCTGCGTTACATATTTGTGACAACCCATTTTAATTTGTAGACTTTACTAGATTATTTGTTGTTGTAAATCGAATTCTGGTAGGATTTAATTAAAATCTACTAAAGTAAGTACTAAATAATACTAGAAAAAATCTGTGACAACAATTTTATTTTGCAAATGCGTCAGACCATCTAACTGAACAACTTCAAATGAAACCAACGTATTGAAATCTAGATTACATTTCTATTCCGCTGACCAGCGGAAATAGGTTGGAGCACAAAAAATCAACTTTTTTAACTCCATATGTAATTTTGTGGCCAAAAATACAAAACGTTTTTATCACTGAAAAAAATTTGCCTAGATGCGTCACGATAGATAAACTTTGTTAGACATGATAAGCTTTTTTTCCTTTAACTACAAATTGGTCTTATCTGGTAAAAACCTACCAAAGAGGATTCCTAACTATTTAAGGAGTTTAGCGCTTCCGCTAAACGATTAAAGTGTGAAAACTCCATAAACTTAATATTACCAGACTAGACCAACACAGTAAGCGAATGAGATTCCGATCTTACCGAAAAACCTACGCGTGCGAAAGAGATTATAATATAATTTAATCTAGAAATAAACATTTTAACGGGTTCTTACCGCGTTTTGGTATATTTGAGTTCCCGATATATATCTAGATTAAATAATAACCGCGTAACTCTCAAAAACTGTATAATATAATTGGCCTTTAACATTTAAGCAATGAAGTCTCGGTTGGTATCTTGTCAAAAAATTATCTCATATTATTTTATGATTTTCATTATAATTCGTTTTATGTTTTATCAGACAAATATAAAAAATCATTACGGTATCATATTCTGTGTTGGAATGCAGTGTAATTTGTACCAGAAACTCAAATAATGAGACGTTTTAAAGGTAAATAACATTAGTACAGTACTACTTTCGTAATACTTTTTTTCATATAATGTCATTCTTAAAATTATTTCGTAATACATTTATTACATGCAGTAAACGTCCTATTTTCTAGATAATATATTATTTCAAATAATTTTGTGTAAGATCAAAAAAATTTGTATACGTGAAAAAGAAACCGTTTCGCATAGAGATTGGTTTCCAAAATCTATCACTAACACTCACACACATATCAATTTCGCACATATTGACGTTTCGGTTTCGGTGATGCGATCATGAGGAGATTGTTGGTCTATTACGATTGTATATTAAGTTTATGGAAAACTCATCGTTTTCTAAGGAAGTGATGTATCTGTTACGAAGTAACTACTGTGGCATCGCTTATACGATGCGCTTCATCTTATCGTGCGGGCAGAGCCCTGGTGTCATAGTTTTTTCAGACCGCCTTACGGCCTCTGACGTGGTTTTTAAGTAACGACTACTACCACCAAAGATAGTAACCGGGACCAACGGCTTAACGTGCCATCCGAAGCACGGAATCATTTTTATTTCTAGACAATCAGGTGATTCAGCCTGCAATGTCCTAACCAACTGGGGAAAAACTCACAAAGTGGCATATCACTAGGTGCCCCCCCGTGGGAATCGAACCCATGACCTCCGTCATCATCATCATCAGCCTATAAACGTCCCACTGCAGGGCACAGGCCTACCCTCAGGGAGGGTGTACGGGCATTAGTCCACCACGCGTGCCCAATGCGGATTGGTAGACTTCACATACACATCAGAATTTCCTAAAAGACCTCCGTGTCGAGAGCCAATGCTCTTAACCATTAGACCACGGAGGAAATTTTTTGCGATTACGATTACGGTGCGCTAAAGCGTAAGTACTTATCTCGGTCATCAACATCATCATCATATGAGCCATTAAACGTCCACTGCAGGACATAAGCCTCCCCCAAAATGGGGGGATTTGCCATAATCGCCACGCTTGGCAGGCGGGTTGGCGATCGCAGTTAGATCGAATCAATGTGTGTACTCAGAGGATGCTGCTGCCCATCCTTCAGTAGATCCCTTAGTCGCCTTTTACGACACCCACGGGAGGAAATGGGATGGTGCTATTCTTAGCCGACACCACACGGACAACTTATCTCGGTATGGCCGATCAACGGAGGCCTGCTACTGTACAATCATGTTTCAAGTACTTACGATTACTTAATACAGTTTTTGAGAGTTACGTGGTTATTATTTAATCTAGAAATAAAGATTCAAACGGGTTCTTACGTTTAATAGGTTCTTAATATCGGGAACTTAAATATACCAAAACGCGGTAAGAACCCGTTAAAATGTTTATTTCTAGATTACCATTACTTACCAAGCATGTTGAAGCCGTTGATGCCCTGCCCCCCGGGAACACGTAGAGCGTCGGGTGGCTGAACCTAATGTTGCCGACCACGTCGCTCTACACCAGGAGTTACTCTGTAGGTACTAGACTTACCAAGCATGTTGAAGCCGTTGATGCCGAAGAGAGCGGCATCCCCCTGCCCCCCCGGGAACACGTAGAGCGTCGGGTGGCTGAACCTAATGTTGCCGACCACGTCGCTCGACACCAGGAGTTACTCTGTAAGTACTGGACTTACCAAGCATGTTGAAGCCGTTGATGCCGAAGAGAGCGGCATCCCCCTGCCCCCCCGGGAACACGTAGAGCGTCGGGTGGCTGAACCTAATGTTGCCGACCACGTCGCTCGACACCAGGAGTTGCTCCAGGCTTGCAGGCGTTACGTATGGGTCCAGGTATGCTGTGGACAAAATTGGTTTGTTACTTCAAACATCATTAAGAGTTATTTCAAATATTTCCGAAGACATGGATAAAAGCTACTGCCTATTCAGGGTGATAAATTAAATTCGTTACATATTAAACAGGGTGTTTCTGACCATGAAACTGAACAACATTCTCTATGGGACCAACATTGAAATGGCGGCGAAAAAAAGCAGCTGTTCCATAGAAATCGTTAATGGCAACTCGAGTGTCGACCCGAATGTATGAAACAGCAGTTTTTTTCTCGATTGGTCCCATATGGAAAGTTTTTCATTTTCTTGGTCTGAAACAACCCCTATAAAATATGGAATGTATTTAAGTATACAACCTGTATTAAGTAAAAGAGGAGATTACAATGCAAATGACTGCAATTTGAAATAAAAGCAAAAGACCTAACAAGAGAAACGTAGAGGAATAAAATGGAGAATTCCTGAGCTCTCTAGGTATCAATATAAATCTACGTCTTGAAGACTTCGCCGAGAAGAATTTACATACAAATTACACTTTTATAGCTGTTAAAATAAAGTTTTATTTGAATTCTACTGTTCCTTTGACTATTTCGTAAGTTGTAACAGTTTAAGATAGCTAAGAGTTTTTACCGTTTTCATGATTTCTTATCCAAAGAGTGCCAATGGGACCCCATAACTAAGCCTACACCATCCGTCTGTCCCTCTATCGGTCCTACCTTTAGAGGGCTGTATCAATGCTGGCTAAAGTTTGTTTTCTCAAAAATGCATATACCTAAAAATATTCGTTGTACAAACCGATTTTTTTTTATTTTTATCTTTTTATGTTTCGCATGTTCATTCAATAGCAAACTAGCATACATGCTAGTACTTAGTAGGTAGTACACTACCTACTAAGTTCAATTGTTAAACTGGGGAATTCTCTGGTTCCTGAGTCACAGTACTACTACTTGTAGTATGTACAATATCGGGAGACAGGGACTTAACAGTAAATGAAAAATGGTTGTAACGTATTACCTATGTCGTATATTACTGTTAAGGGAAATAAATAAATATTATTATTATTTTCACAGAAAATATTATGTTATTATTATGGCAGATTTCTTAATGAATAATAAAAAAAAGTATTACCCGTCGAGAGAGTGACAGTATATCCATGATAAGTTTCCGTAACCATTGTATAGAAAAATATTTTTCACGACTATATTCCCCGAGGGGGTAGTCAGAGATATTCTGAAACCTCAGAACATCCACGTTTCACTAGTAGTACCGAAACGTCTCGAAACTGTGTGACGGGTAGTGAGCCCGTCGCCACTGTATGTCTTTGTCCAATAAAAATAAATAAAAGTAAACTTCACACACTTTTATCAGAAGAGGTTTTAAAAATTTTTTTGTGAACTGATTGCGCTATTACGCTGTCAGCACCGCTTTTTTTCAAAAAGATACTTCTTGTTTTTATCGTGTGAGCAGAGCCCTGGTGTCAGAGTTTTTCAGACCGCCTTACGGCCTCTGACGTGGTTCTTATGTAACGACTGGGGAAAAACGCACAAAGTGACATTTCACTAGGTGTCTCCCGTGGGAATCGAACGTACAACCTCCGGTTCGAGAGCCAATGCTCTTAACCATTAGACCACGGAGGCAGTTAAAAAGATACTGTTAATAATTTATCTTGGTATTAGGTACTAAAGCGGTTCTTTTTATAATTGAGAGTGTTTTGAATATTTGTTCTATGATTCAAATTAAATAACTATACAATAATGTTGTTATCTGGAACAATTTATAAGTAAACTTGAATAAAATTTATTGTTTTCAAAACTGAACTGAATTTGAAAACCAAACCATTTCATATTTGCATGAATGCTGTCTATAACTTACACATAAATTCTGTATAAAACACGATTTTATGCAGTTTCATACAGCAATTACATTGATAAATCGGTTCAAAATATGTACTTTATTTCGTTGCAATAAAGGCTATACCAGCTTGGCAGTAAGTGCATTTGCAGCGAATAGCCAACGAATAGCCCATTTCCTCCAGAGGAATGAAATACAGATTTCATAGTTTTGTTGAAAGCTAACAGCTAAATATTCTTTTATGAACCTTATGAGAACGGAATAAAAGCGTTATTATTTTTTTTATTACGAATAAAGAAAGGTGAATGAAATAATATTTCAGTCAGTATGTACATATTTAACCCACTTCAAAAAACGGTAAGTAAGAGGTTCTATCTCATTTTGGTATTATCACTTTTTTTTTAAGTATTATGTATTTTTTACGGTGAATTTAGATTGGGTGCCAAATAACTTATGTCAGTTTTTTATTTTCTGATTTACACATAACATTTTGATGCATCTCTTAATTTTATTGCGTAACAAGTATTTTTTTCTTTTAATCTAATGTAATCTTTGACGCAACGCGACCCGTGTTACAAGTCTATTATTGAACCCTTAATCTTTGACTATTTATTATTAAGGTGGTTTCAGTCCATACAAAAGTTTGACACACAATACGCGTAGACGGAATTAATAAAAGTAATATTTTATATATGGAAAAATAGTTCAGAAAATCTAGTTGCCGCGTAACAAATAACATTTGCAATTTATAATAAAATTACGAAGATATAAAGCTTTTTAAATTTTGTATGACAAATTTCAAAGCTTTATATCTTCGTAATTATAACATAAATTGCAAATGTTATTTATTACGCGGCATATAGATTTTCTTAACTATTTTTCCATATATACAAAGTTACTTATATTAATACCGTCTACGCGTATTGTGCGTCAAAGTTTTATATAAAATTGACCCCTCTGCAACCGCCTTAAGGACTAGCTTTTTGGTAGAATTTCCCCTCTGCCACGGTGTAAGAACAATTGATCATGTGCATTTACACTCAATTTTATACCTTATCACTAAACGAGACAGCCTTTAATTGCGAAACTATAATTTCGAACTTAGAACGTTTGGGGTTCACACGAGACTACTTTTCATGATTTTTAACAATTAAAATTAGAATCTAAAGTTATGGGCAATAAAATCCAAAGTTGCGTATTAAATGTTACCACGCCCCCCGCAAAAAGTGGCAGAAATTTTTGTTAGTAGAATTACACGCGTAACCAGTCCCTATATAAGTAGTCAAAGCCCTTAATTTATTTCACTGAAAAGTTATTTTATAACAAACTTATCGAAGTGACGCAAAGTGAAAGTGACGTGATTAGTACATTTACACAGCTTAGAAGCATTAATGCTTGTTAGGAACCCGTAACTTTTTAAAATAATTGAAATCCTCCCTAATTCAAATTTAGAACCATAAAAAAGATTTGGCAGATTCCCGCCGCGTATCATTAAGATTTCATACCATTTACCTCCTACCCATCCAATCGTGAGACTTAAATTGAAATACCTCCACTCAAATATCTACTTTAGACTTACAGTAACTAGGTTGAAAATCTCATGTCGCAGGTATATCAGGAGTTAGTAGGGTAGAAAATATTGCTAGGTCAATGATTAGGTCGCCTAAGTGACAGGGAAGGAAGGTGTAGGGTATCTAGGTCGGGTTTCGTAACGTTGTTTCTGACATGTCATGTTGCTATCTCGTTCTACGTTGTGAGATGTAAGAAAGCGTGTGACATTTTATGCGTGTTTTGGGAAATGAAGGCAAAACCTGAATAGTTTTATTGATTCGGCAAGAGAGAAGACATATTATGCTACTGTGCTCAAACATGGTCTTTAACAGAACCACTGAAGTAGAAACTCAAGGTTTGCCAGAGGGCGATGGAGCGTAGCATCATCATATCAGTCGAAAGAGGTCCACTGCTGGACTTATGTCCAGAGAAGAGACGAGAGGAGAGGCTTATGCCTCCCCCGAAATGGGAGGATTTGCCATAATCGCCACGCTTGGCAGGCGGGTTGGCGATCGCAGTTGGATTGAATGTGTGTACTCAGAGGATGCTGCTGCCTATCCTCCGGTAGATCCCTTAGTCGCCTTTTACGACACCCACGGGAGCAAATGCGATGGTGCTATTCTTAGCCGACACCACACGGCAACGGAGCGTAGCATATTGGGGATTAAAAGGACAGATCGCGTCATAAACACTCAATACACCAAAAAACGCACATAGCCGATATTGGTGAGAAAACCGCCAAGTTGAATTCGGATGTCGATTCAACCATGTCTGTAGATTACACTTGGAAAGGTGGGCCCGAAGGATTGTCCGTCACAGATAATTTTGAAGCAAAAGAGGTAAGGTTTTAAATATTCTTTCTTCGATCGAATCGATAGCTCGTCATTGAAGACTTGGAATCATGGTGAAGACATTTTCCAACCAGCGTTAGAAGTTTGATGATTACCAAGGCTGCATCTGACGTATCGGAGGTTCAGTACGTCAAATGGCGCCTCCTTGTGACGTACTGAACCTACCTCTTCTAAATATAAGGTCTAACAAAATTAGCTGAAATTATTTTAAGGTTTATGATCAGACTATCAAACTGAACAACTTTCTCTATGGGACCAATATCGAAATAGCGAAAGAAAAAATTCCAAGCTGTTCCATATAAACCTACTCGACCTAAATGTATGGGACAACATATTTGGTCTGATCATCCCCTTAAAACAGTTTCACCTAATCTTGTTAGACCTTATATACTTTTGAACAAAGAGCTGGAAGTACCAGTCTCGAAATAATAATGCACATTTGTCGTGCTCCTATACAATTTGTGCAGCAAGCGTCTCCAGGGACAAATGTCTGTTTCCATGTTATCTATCTATACTATTATATAACTACTCTAAAAGGAAGTTTGTCTGTACATTGAAGATATTAACAAAAAAAAAGTTACGATGTGGTTTTTAGGTGTCCCTGATTCCATTTCACCATTTTTTGGATTTTTTGTCTGTCTGTTTGTTTGTGTGTTTGTTTGTTTGTTTGTTTGTTTGAACGAGTATCACGCAAAAACTACTGAACCGATTTTGATGAAACTTTTTTTGTTTGATAGCTTATGATCTGACTTAAAATCTGGCATATAATTTGTGCAGACGAAGTCGCGGGTTAACGCTCGTAATGTATAGAATCAACAATCTTAAAGTCAAATCACACAGAAGTAGCGGCGCGGCGCGCACTCTTGGTGCAAAATTTAAGCTAGCATATTAAACTTTAAATGCACAGACATAAGATAAAAATTTCAGTTCAGGATTGTGAAATACTATTTTAAGACTGACTTGACTCTCTTCTTGTTCTCTCTCTGACTCTCTATGCTCATATATCTGGTAAATTTAAACAAAATATACTGACTTAAGCCTCAAGTCCTAATTATTAATGAAGGGTAATAGTTTTAATACTCCATTCATTTATCGATGTCCCCTCTTAGTTCTAATTATCTGGAAGTATTCTTATAAATGAAAACATGACTCCGTAGTCTAGGAAAAATAAGGTTTGAAATTGCATTAAATACACTTTAGTAAATTGTGTTTGAACTAATATTACTGTTAGTTTATAACACTTTTGTCGAGATTTTGTGGTTATATAGGCTGAGGACCCTGAGAAATACATTAAAATCGATATAACTGTACAAAGGGCAAGCTTATTTCTAAAAATATTTCTTTCAGCGTACCAGCAAAAGAGACAGTTAATCAACCCCATACAAATTTATTGTGTACAAACAAACAGCAAATAATTAAGTTTTGAGGTTATAATTTGTTTAATACTTACAAAATATCAAATATCTACTCAAATTTACGATATTAACCGGGGATTATTAATGTTATAAGTAAAACGTATTAAACGTAGCCATCCTGAACAAAATCACCAGTTTTCCATTTTTTGTTCATACCTAAATTTAATGTTTTGTAAATGTCTTAATTATTCCGTAATACACAATAAAAAATCGGAGATTATTGAGAATTCTTGTTTTTCAGGTATGTATCTTATCTACTAACATTTCAAACTATCACCTAAAGTGCAATTAATGCAATCTACTCCATACAAAAAACCGGTAGATTTCCCCGACTATCCGCGCGTAGTCAAAGCTCCGCGCGCGAAAACGACTCGAACACAAAAGACAACTTGGCTCAGTGAAAGACTCGAGCGCAAAAAAACAAATTCCGATTCCAATTTTGACTCAAGTTTGGATCAAGAGTTCGCCATGCTCGAGTACTCGTAGGATTAAGTCTTTTTAAATAAGGCTCAAAGACTTGGAGTCTTGTGCAACACAAATTAGCCCCGATATGTTAACATTGTTATACGAAACACTTTGTATTATGAAGTTCGTAAGCAAGTTTAATAAAATAAATATGCGGCAAGCTAAGTTTCCTAAACGATTTAACAAACTAGGGTTATCGAATACCACTCAGGCTTGTGTTCTCGATATTACATAGCAAGGTAAACACGTAAACTGTCATACAGGAGCTCAGGGAATGCCTTTATTGGAAATACCTCGAATGTCTCCGTTCCATTGTTGCTCTATACAGCCTTGAGAAAAATAGATAAAATAAATGCTGCATAGGCTGTTATAGTGTTAACAGAAGAATCTAGAGGATTGTTGTGTAATCATCATCATCATCCTATTACGTCCCACTGCAGAGCACAGTCTATTCTCACGAAGGGTGTTTGGGCGTTAGTCCACCACGCGTGCACAATGCGAAATAATGTTATTTAAATTATCAAGTGACTAAAACTTACATGTGTAGTGTTTTTACTGTTAGTGTAAGTTGTTGAATAAATAAATTGAATTGAATTGAATTGAATGCGTATTGGTAGACTTCACATACGCATCAGAATATCTTCTTCTGCGTATACAGGTTTCCTCACGATTTTTTCCTTGACTGTTTAAAAGTATTCGGTTGAGAGATAGAGTGAGAAATTGAAATTGTAAATTAAGAAAGGTATGTTTCGTTGGTATCGAAATGTGGAAAAGAAAGAGGATTGTGCGGAACACTTACCAAATCGATCATATCCCAAAGAATTGTGAGGGGTAGAGTACTTAAAAAGAAGATTTAGTTGTAGGTATGTGTATAAATGACGCAAAAGTGGATGTGAAAGGATTATTGTGTATAGTTCACATATACACTTAAAAATATCCTGCGTTCCTGGCTGCTATTTAAATAAGCTATGGCCGAAATAGAAAAAAAAAACTAATAATTGTTTATCTCTATCTAGAGGTATCTAAATCGGTAAGAAGGAGAAATCATCAACATCTTTTTTTTCTGAAAGGTTTCTGAAAGGTTATTGATTATGTTAAAACGTTATACAGATAAAAGGTAAAATGCTATCCGAAGGCTTTAAAATATTCGAATCAATGACAAAAGAAAAAAAAACAATACAACAAAGGAACTGGCGCTTCGAACTGCCGTCATTTTTTAAAATAAACGCCACCATTAACAAAGATTTCTAGTAAGAATTTCTTATAACAAGCTTCTTGAAGCCTGAACAAAATCGAGAGAAGTACCATTAGAAAGTACCTGAGTATAAGCACACCATTACATTCAGATGCCACTTAAAAATGTTCCTTACGCAATAATGACACAGTTTGTTTTTGTCTGGACTCAGTTGAATATTTCTTGGCGAATTGTGGACTTTAGGATACCGCTAAGATTATCTATTGAAATAAGATAAGCTAAATATTTTACTTAGAAATGAAATATGAAATGAAATGAAATATGAAATAATTTTTTTTGTGTGCATATGTCTCGAGATAATATAGGGAGTAATATAAAATGGGACAGTCACTTAAAGGGGTGCTTTAGACCATCAAACTGAACAACTTTTACTATGGACCCACACTGATATAGCGAAAAAAAATCCGCTGTCCCATACAAAACTGCAAAGATAACTCGACTGAAATGTATGGGACAGCTGATTTTTTTTTCGCGATTTCTATATTGGTCCCATAGAAAAAGTTGTTCAGTTTGATAGTCTGAAGCATCCCTTTAAGTAACTATTCCATTTTATGTTACAACCTGTTTAAGACATATTTGTTTATTCTCCATGGGAATCTATGTAACCATATTTCACCCAATAAAAAAAAAATGGAATTGTATGGAAAATTTTCCTTCAATATTATGTAAGAATCGTCCAAGTGCGAGTCGGTACAATATATTTAAAAAAATCCTTTTTTCCGGCATCATTAGTGCGAGCCCGACACAGACTTGTCCGGTTTGTATTATTTGTTGTTTAACTTTACATTATGTTCCATTATCACGCTTTTGACGCTTGTGTATGTATTTCCGTTTTTACAATAGAACAAAAACAAAAAAAAACAAAAAAAAAACACGTATCTTGTATATAAATTTCTTCTTTTAATTTTTTAAGCGAGTTTTATGCCTACTGCAATGAATGGCGGGATGTAGCACCTAACAGAGAGACGTGGAAGGGTTTGGGGGAGACCTTTGCCCAGCAGTTGGACAAAACAGGTTTTTTTTTATGATTTGTTAGCAAATCCAAAATAATTATCCTACTGCGGTTCAAAAGATACAATACAACCCTTTAGAATTAGGAGGGATGGACAGTGTAGGCTAGCAATAGGCCCTTTGGGTACGGAACCCTAAAAATGAGAGAATAATAGACACCAGTTTTTATCTTTGTTACTCCTTTCAATGCTAATTTGTGTTTGTAAGTTTGTTGTGAGTAAAAGAAACCTACATAAGACTAGACTCAACCAAAACTTATCTAATAGTATACGGTAGAATGCAAAAGCAATTCAAGTTTGCAATAAGATTAAAAGTTTAGCTCATTTCAGTTGCTATTACATAATGTAAGTTCCATGGTTTCGTGCTCCTCCGCCGTTTGCTAACTTTGTCGTAAATATGGAATGTTTTTTGGTAACTACTAAAAAGGTTTAACAACATAATGGTAGCGTAGGAGTCCTATTTGGAATTATCCAAGTTCTATTTCATACCTAAAGCACAGCATAAGAAAGAGTATCTAGTATTACATATATCTAAAGAATATTATCATATTTATCATATCTTTTCTTATCTTATCTAAAGGCTATAAAGACCACTTTGACTCGTCATTTCAGCTTGAAACCTTTAATTATTACGTTGTAGGTCTAATTTAACAATGTAAAAGAGGAAGACCAAAGAAACATGCAATGGATTTTGTGTAAGATAAATTGTTAATGTGTGATGTGAGCTTTGACTACTTATATAGGGACTAGTTACGCGTGTATTTCTACTAACAAATATTTCTGCCACTTTTTGCGGGGGACGAGGTAACATGAAATCCGCAACTTTGGATTTTATTCCCCATAATTGAACGTTGAAAATAATGAAAAGTAGTCTCGTGTGAACCCCAAACGTTCTAAGTTCGAAATTATTGTTTCGCAATTATAGTCTGTCTCGTTTAGTGATAAGGTATAAAATTGAATGTAAATGCACATGATTAATTGATCTTATACCGTGGCAGAGGGGAAATGCTACCGCAAGGCTAGTCCTTATAATAAACATTCAAAGCTTAAAACCTTAAAAATGCTAAGAGTAAGCCACGCTACTACTGTATGTTTCCAAAGGTAGTAGGTAGTTTTAGCATAATTTCAGACCACCCCATATCCATTCCATTCTATCAATCGTAAGTTTATAATACGTACTTCGTACTTAAGGGCCTATGTCCAAAAATAATTGAAGCGAAATGGGCGTGTGATAGCTTATATTACTGCTTGATGCGAGAGAAAGAGATGGGGCGGCGCACGCGATCGAATCGACGCAAGCGTAAAACAAACTTTATTTAATTGTAATGTACTATTTATGTAAGTTCAATTCTGCTCTAATCAAAATTAGTAAAATATCAATTTCTCTTTTTTAAATTAAGTCTCGTGTTTCTATTATTCACCGTTAGGCAGTTCCAAGCGTTTATAAATAAAAACGGAGGCTACTTTGGCTTGTTTTTCTAACGAGAAAATGTGTCTTAATCGTGTTTTGGCTCTAATCAAAACTTCAATTATATGTTCAATTTACACATGTCCGCTAATCATGCTCCTACTGTTAGTACTTCATGATAGACGCTTTGAAGACTCCTATTTTTTTCACATAGCCTCTTAAAAAAATTGTTGGACTAAGCTGGCAATTTTTGATTCACGTCGAGTATGTAATCTAGGTCATATTATTTCTAATTTCTATACAGGGTGAAATTAATATCATTAGCATCCTTTAAAACTAAGAGACTACCCATCAAACTGAACAACTTTTACTACTGTGAGAGCAAACCGATCAGAGCAAATAAAAAATCTGCTGTTCCATACTAAACGGCACTGTCGACGCGCGAGTTCGCGACTCAAATGTATGAAACAGCAGATTTTTTTTTGCTCCGATCGATTTGCTCCCATGGTAAAAGTTATTCAGTTCGTTGGGTAGACTCTTAGTTTAAAAGGATGCTAATGATATCAATTTCACCCTGTAGTTACTGTTATAATGAAGTCAGTCATTGATGTCCTATTGTGGGATAAATACCTTCCTTCGTTCTTTTTAAGAGTGTCTGTTCTGCGTTTTGATAGATCAATTTCGTCCCAGCACATCATCAATTGTAGAACAACTAAAAAAAATTGACGCCGACCCCAAATAATATGAAAAAGGCAAATCAATGATGTTGATAGTTAATGATTCTCAAACTTCAGTTAAAGCTTCAGTTAGAGCTTCAGTTAAAAGTTGGCTTTATTAATGTATAGGTACTATAATAGAACCTCCTCCTTTTTTGAAGTCGGTTTAAACCAACAAATATTTTACAAAGCAGAAAATTCTACCAAAGCCCCTAAAAGAACTTTCCTAATAAGTTAACACCTGCCTAACATGATGAAAGAACAATTAGACAAGAGATTGCAGCAACGTATATGGTACGACATTGTCTTGGTAACACATAGATACATGAAACAAGCAGTAGCGGCAATACATAATTTACGTTAGAATTTGGAACAAGCTTATTGGCTTCATCATTTGCCTTATATAGATCCCGCTGCAGGGCTCAGGTCTACCCTCAGGGAGGGTGTATGGGCGTCAATCCAACAAACATGCCCAATACGGATTGGTAGACTTCACATACGCATCAGAATTCAGGATCAGACTCCTACTTATATTTTGCCATTCGATGTCAAGCTTTGGACGGGTGCAATTCCTTCAGACACCTCAACACCGAACTGTAAGTTGCCGATTATATCGTTTACAAAGTATGGTAGCGTATTATGACTGAACTAAGCAATTTTTAAGTAATATCTGTTTCTTTGATCATAATATAATATTGGTTGTCAGAAATACTTCCAACGATAATGCCGCAATAATCAACTAAATGTTTAAGCTCCTGCTAACTATGTTTGGAATTAATAATTGTTGCACACTAGCTTCAAAAATACGCCTAACGCCATCTTTTAAGATAAAAACGATACTACAATTGAATTAAATTTGAACACTACATACATACATACATATACTCACGCCTGTGTCCCATTGGGGTAGGCAGAGGCAATTTGAACACTAACTTTAGAAAAGGTTAAAAGAAAGAGGATTTTTAATATTTAACGACCCGGTTGGTGTAATGGTTACCATGCCGGAGTGCCAATCCAGGGCCCTGGGTTCGAATCCCTGTTCGGTCATGGATGTTATTAAAGTTTGTGCCGTTATTGCATGGTTTCCATAATAAAAAAAGCCTATAGTGAGCGTGAGCGTGTGACCGTTATTTATTTATTAACTAAATATCTAGATGCAGAATAGCTAATAAGTGTCAAAAACATCATGTCAATTTGATACCGAAAAAATCGGGTAGTAACACAATTACACCCCTGATCGTATCGGTTTCCCGTATCAGATCCTAGAAAGTATAGATGAGAGAGTGCATTATGTGTTTAGCGCACACACTTACAGTACAACTAGGAAAATAATAATATTTCCCTCGTCAATCTTCGTTTGCGCAGAGCAGACCCGAGTCCCCGTTAAAACCCGAAGTCATTAAGTAATTAAAGCGTGCAAAGTCTCTGATCTATGCTATTATAAAACTGTAACAGGAAGTTTGTCTGTACATTGAAGATATTAACAAAAAAAATACGATATGGTTTTTAGGTGTCCCTGATTCCATTTCACCAATTTTTCAATAATTATGGCCAAAAGGTAAGATGGTTAAAATGCAAAGTACGAATCTTTTAACTTATTCTTATAAAGGTGAAAGTGATCAATGGAATTACTTCATTCTATACTATGCTCTTCGCTGATTTAAGAATTGTTAAAGAAATACTGAATAGTTTATTAATTTATAATATTCACATCTGTCTATACTATTATAAAACTGTAACAGGAAGTTTGTCTGTATATTGAAAATATTAACAAAAAAAAAGTTACGATATGGTTTTAGGTGTCCCTGATTCCATTTCACCAATTTTTTGATTTTTTGTCTGTCTGTTTGTTTGTGTGTTTGTTTGTTTGTTTGTTTGAACGAGTATCACGCAAAAACTACTGAACCGATTTTGATGAAACTTTTTTTGTTTGATAGCTTATGATCTGACTTAAAATCTGGTATATAATTTGTGCGGACGAAGTTGCAGGTTAACGCTCGTTATACATATTATCATTTAATAACGTACATTATAATTTAAATATTCATTAATACTATAAAAACAATTTTCCAAAAGCAAACTACTTAATTTTGATTTAAATATGTTCCCATTTAGCAGTTTTATGCAATCCGGTAACTCATTGTATAATTACGCGCCCTATTAAAATTTGACAACTGCGCAGGTATGTACATCGACATCGTTGGTACAACCTAGTACTACTGTGTGAGTATGTACTTTTAAAAATAACCTGCGTACTTGACTTATAAAGCAGTCGCTGTAGTCAAAGTAGGCTATGAGAATTAATTTAGATTTATTTAGTCTGTATACTGCTAGATAGGTGTCAAGTTACATTGTCTAAGTAACGCTCAAGTTCTGAGCTCAGTGTTCTGACGTCAAGTGTTTGGAAACTTTATATTCAGCGAATTGCCGTTGAGTTTGAATGTATGGTGCGAGGTGTAGGCGAAAAGCGGATTTTAAGTTTTGAATAAACCCTATTAAATCCATGAGTACCCACTTCTTATCGTGTGGGCAGCAATCCTTGGTAGTAATAGATACTCTTATTGCGGCATCTCTCGCAACACCTCTAGACGTGTGCTAAAGGAATGGGCCGTGAAACAAAGCCGTAGGCTCTGGTCGGATACACCAGGACTGAGGCATGCGAAAGAACTTGTGACCGGCTTTTCAAACAGACATACCTCGGATGCCATCAATTCAAACCGCAACGACTTAAGGCTCTTAGTACGAGCCTTAACAGGACACTGCAAGTTAAACAAACACCTACACAGAATGGGGCTTGTAGATACACCCACTTGCAGATTCTGCTGTGAAGCAGAGGAAACGCCCATACACCTCCTCTGCGAATGCGAAGTGCTCATTCACAGCAGAAGTCGTCATCTAGGTGGATACATAATAACACCTACTGACATTAGGGACCTTCCCTCCAAAAGCATAACACGGTTCATGAAGTCCGTGGGCCTAGGAAATGACCTTTAGGTCTAGGGTGACAGCTATAATAGATCTATCCAGGTCGCAGTAGCTATTTGGTCATTGACCAAGCCCTTATAACCAAATAATAATAGATACTTTTTCTTATACTGTGCCCTGGTGTCAGAGTTTTTTTTGACCGCCTTAGGGCCTCTGACGTGATTCTTTGTGGAATGTATTTATCTTAATTTTTTCGTACGGTGCACAAAAATGAAAGTGAAACCGATTATAAACACCGTAGATATTTAATATAACGAACCCCAAATAATGGGAAATGGGCAAGATAATTATGATCATGATGAGGATGAAGGAGAATACTTAGTGAGTGAGAGTAAAACAGGTCTGTACCACTGCTTGCTGTCGGTAACCTAGTGGTAACCGAGAGTCGAAACTGGTAGGGGACAGGGATTTTACTCATCCTTAAAGCTTGATCAGAAAATAAAAAAACGTGTTTTGGGGGCGGTACAATCGACTATAACCCTTAATCTAGCAACGTCCCTGCCTTTAACGATAATATCGCAAGTACAAAAATTAGTTCCATCGATTTTTCGCAACGTGGTGAGGTATTTTATTTTTCCTGTTGGGCTTTAATGCACAATGCAATGGATGTAACAAATTTTCCCAAAAAATTGTTACTCTCCCCTTAAAGAGATGGGTTGTGTCCGGCTCTAGGCTCGGCGGTTGTTTGAATTATTGACATTGCTCTAGAATTTATGCTCTGAAATAAATGATTTGATTTGATTATTGAAAAAACAGACATAGGAAACGAGTTCTTTGTACAGTCTTTGATTTTCGAATACTAAAGCTATCAATTCCTAAATCGACAACAATACACAATTTTACAAGTAGATGTAAGTAAGTCGACACCATGTCGGAAAGTTTCCAAAAATAAAACCATTTCTAGGCAAATGTTGCAGGCAAAAACTAAATTCATTCGTAAACCATAAAATACCCGCAAAACCACAGTAGGTACGTACTATCCTTTGTCTACTTATATAGGGACTAGTTACGCGTGTGATTCTACTAACAAACATTTATGCCACTTTTTGCGGGGGCGAGGTAACATGAAATCCGCAACTTTGGGTTTTATTCCCCATAACTTTAGATTCTAATTTTGAATGTTGAAAATCATGAAAAGCAGTCTCGTGTGAACCCCAAACGTCATAAGTTAGTAGTTATTGTTTCGCAATTATAGGCTGTTTCGTTTAGTGATAAGGTATAAAATTGAATGTAAATGCACGTGATCAATTGTTCTTATACCGTGGCAGAGGGGAAATGCTACCGCAAGGCTAGTCCTTATAATAAATAGTCAAAGGTACTATCCTGCGATTTACATTGTACATACGAAAATACAGATACAGACACACCCACAAGCATAATAGACAAGTACAAGCCTTCGCTACTCCCCTTTAATTTGTACCAATTTACGTGGGCTTTGTAATAAACGCCCAACTTTTGTGTTACGTACAATTTGCTATTCGGTACGGGCAGGCGTCAAATTAACACTCGAGCTCGACGCGACGGGCTCGAACCGGTCTAGCTTGGCATTAGTAATTTGACGTTATGAACTTATGAGGGAACAGAAGTTTTGTCAACAACTGCTGGTGTTTTGTTTTGTTTTTGTATTTGGTTGGTTAATGGTTGAATAAGAGAGAGAAATGATACTCATCGATATGAACAACTTTTACTATGGGATCAAATAACTCAAAATAAAATTAAATACCTACAGCGAAAAAGGTATGGAATAGCAGATTCTGTAGTAAAAGTTGTTCATATTGATGGGTACTTTCACTCCTTGTAGTTTTCGGGAGCGGTCGCTTTACAACCTGTATAGGGAGAAAGCTCATTTGTGGTGATGATGTTGGGGGAACAAAAAGAAATGCCTACTGAAAAAATATTTTATACTTTCACCGAAAATATCTCTAAAACAGAAATATCAATAAATGATTCAGTCCCGAATTATATTTTGTTCCTTTTAATGGGACCTATCCAACGACATGTCTCTCGAAGGAATACTTAAAAGACGTTTTTACGACCACTTTTTTATTATACAGGGTGTAAGTGACAGCCTGGCAAATACTAAAACGGTGAACTCAGACCATCAAACTGAACAACTTTCACTATGGAGCCTACCTCAGAAACGCAAAAAAAAATCAGCTGTCCCATAGAAAACTGCTGCACCTACCCGACGAGAGAGAGTATAATATATGAGAGAGCTGATTTTTTTTTGGGCCTCCTGTCTTAGGCTTCATAGTGAAAGTTGTTCAGTTTGATGGTCTGAGTTCGCCGTTTCAGTATTTGCTAGGCTGTCACTTACATCCTGTATATTGTATGTTAAAAAAACAACAACTTCTGATTATATCTTATCCATAAGATAGTTAAAATCATGTCATATAATCCATTATCTATCTATATCTATCTATCTAAACTATTATAAAACTGTAGCAGAACGTTTGTCTGTACATTGAAGATATTAACAAAAAAAAAGTTACTATATGGTTTTTAGGTGTCCCTGATTCCATTTCACCAATTTTTGGATTTTTTGTCTGTCTGTTTGTTTGTGTGTTTGTTTGTTTGTTTGTTTATTTGTTTGTTTGTTTGTTTGAACGAGTATCACGCAAGAACTACTGAACCGATTTTGATGAAACTTTTTTTGTTTGATAGCTTATGATCTGACTTAAAATCTGGTATATAATTTATCTCGCTACGTTGACGGGAGCCGGAGATATAAACATATAACCGCAAGTGCAACCAATGTACGGTACCATTTCAATTTCAACTAAGTAACACTAATTAAAATTAAAAGACTTGTAATAAAGTAAGCTAATTCTGAAGACTGTTTGATTTATAAATAACGAAAATAACAATAAATTACAAAATAAATACCAATAATTATAAATTTTATCATTGTCCAGTGCTGATGACTGCACCGGTATAACATTGTTTTTCTTTTTGGCTATAAAATCTTTCAAACTCCATGGAGAAAACCTTTGCATAACAAAAAAAACCTTAGTACTGGCCACAAGAAAACAAGATTCGTATTACAAATTTCTTGACATTTTGTAGAATTACAGTGCAAACAAAGCAGGAGTAATTATTAAAAAAAAAACTGCACGCCAATTTCAAACAGAGAATATAATCATGATTTCAAATCAGCAGCCGAAAGATGTCTAAAACTCGATTTTTAATTCGGAATGTTTTTATTTACGGTGTAATCACACAGTTACGCAAGACTGGATAATAGCTAATATTTTAAAGCAATTACAAGACAGGTAAGGAACTATTTTGAAATACCGTAAATTATTACTAAAATACAAACGAACAACTCTAACAAATTAATAAGGGTCGGTTTTTTATGCCGCCGATGCGATGTGCCGCCGTGCATTTTGCGCATTTTTCTACGGCGCTCCATACAAAACGAAGCTTAGTTTGAACATTTAGTAATTAAAGTAAAAAATGAATGGTTTTAAAACAATCTAGAAACCAATATCTGCGATTTCCTTTTAAATGTTTAGTTCTAAAGTTATCTTGACTCAAAGTTTGTAGTCCGTCCGTGTCGTGTGTCGTCCACCATTTGGGCTCTCTCTGAGGAACCTGCCACCGCCCTGCGGACTGTCGCTTGATATGAGCTTTACATAAATTAATGTAACATTCGGCAATAGCCGACTGCGTCCTTCCGGACGAAATTATTCGCTGGAATCCAGGCGCATACGTGCACCTCAGCCTTTGTTTCAAATGCACGCAAATTGACAGCGAGTGCTGACCAGGCGACGTTGCAGTGGAATGCGACCGTCACCGATTTTGCACGCATCTGACCGGATTGCAAGATGTATATGGTCCTTCTTATATGCAGACAGTTTTTTAAGGGTATGATCAGACCATCATACTGAACAACTTTCTGTATGGGACCAAAGTCAAAATCACGAAAAAAAATCAACTGTTCCATACAAAACTGCAATCCTACTCTACATATGTATGTGTATGGGGCAGAAGATTTTTTTTCGCGATATCGATGACAGTCCCATAGAGAAAGCTGTTTGATGGTCTGATCATCCTCTTAAAAAAGTGTCAGCATATTAAGTTAAATATATAAAAAATAAAGTAATATATATATAATGCGCCCCGACGCGTTCCGTTCAGTGATAATCATACTTAAAAAATAATATTATATCTGCCAGTACACTTGATTGTTTTCAATAATGAAAAATGGCATCACGAAGAAGAACTAATAATCTCACTAATATTATAAACGTGAAAGTTTGTGACGATGTTTGTAAAGTTGTAATGTTGTATGTTTGTGGCACAATCACGCATAAACGGCTGAATGGATTTTGATGAAATTTGGCACGCAGATAGAATGTGTTCTGGATTAACATATAGGATACTTTTTATCCTAGCAATGGGTTCCTGTGGGATAAATTACAATGTTTTATCATGCTGAAACATGTACCACGTTTTTATTCTATGCTCACTAGCGCCAATTTGAGGCTGACAGATGCATTTGTGTAGATTGCAGTGATAAAAATATATTTACTTTTTTCAACAGTTTTGACAACAGCTGTGTAGTATATTTGGTATATGGTTAGATTTTCGTGCATGAGGTGGAGGTTCGATTCTTGGTCGAGAATGTTTTTTTTATTTTTTTTTAAATACATTCAACGACTATATCCATTTTTCACCGGATTAGACAGAAGCAGTTAGGCTTGATATGTTAAGGGCCTGACCTTCAATCATAATAATATCTTGAGATCATATCAGATCTAATATTAGCGCAGGATGTTTTATTTTGGCTTTTTTCTAATTTTAATCCTACCATCCTACCAGGTATCTCACTAATATTAATATTATGTTTGTGGTTCTATCATCAACACAAAAAATTCGGTTTTACAGATTTGATTGTATAGGTACTTGGCGAATTGGCAAAATAATCTTCTTCTTATCGTGTCGACTTCAAATTCTGAACAAAGTCCCTAAATAGTAGCTTGCCTGAATCGGGCAACCGATACTGCACCGTCGCTAGCAGTCATGAGCTCCTCCTGCGTGCAGATGTTAGGGCACGCAGGGCACGATGTGAGATGGGCCATCGTTTGTGGAGTTCCACACAAGCAAGTCACATTTTGCGCATCCGAGTATCCCCACCTGACCATGTTGTCCTTACTGCGGCCGACCTGGGTTCGAAGTCGGTTTAAAGACTTCCAGGTCGCCCAAGGCAAGTCATGTCTAGGCGTGAGGCTCTCAGACGGCGACACAAATGGAGTTGGGAGGGACACTTTTTGTCGCCATAGAGTACACCTTGCTTGCGTTGGGCCAGTATTCAGGGGGTCGACACACTTCATAAAGCTGCGTCGGCTTGGCAGCCTTTGCGGCGCAGGAATAAAGCCATGCATGGGATGTCGTGTGTCATCCACCATTTGGGCTCTCTCTGAGGAACCTGCCACAGCCCTACTTACATCTGGGGGCGCTATGCCAGCCAGTGGGTAAAGCAACTGTACTGGAGCCGGTTTCAAGCAACCAGTTATAATCCGACACGTTTTGTTTAGTGCCGGTATCCACCAGCTTGGCGTGGGCAGATCGGCCCTACACAAAAAACAAATAAATAAATAACGCTCACAGGCACAAACATTATTTTAATTATCCCAAGCAAGCTTTATAGGCTTTTTATTGTGGAAACCATACAACAACGGCATAAACATATAACATCCAAGACCGAACCAGGACTTGAACCCAGGACTCTGGTTTGGCAGTCTGGCGTGGTAACCATTACACCAACCGGGTCGGCAAATACTAAAAATCCTCTTTCTTTTAACCTTTTCTAAAGTTGGTGTTCATAATTTTATCGTAGTATTGTTTTCATCTTAATAGATGGCGTTGCGTGTTTATTTGAAGCAAGTACCATACTCAATTCACGCTCAAGACATCTCAGATATTCAGTCTTACAGATTTGATTGTATAGTTACTTACCGGCTGAATTAGAAAAATAATTAAATAAATAACGCTTACAGGAACATTGTTATGATTCCAAGCAAGCACTATAGGCTTTTTATTATAGAAACCATACAACAACGGCACAAACATTTATAACATCCATGACCGAACCGGGTTTCGAACCCAGGACCCTGGTTTGGCAGTCCGGCGACGTAACCATTACACCAACCGGGTCGTCAAATATTAAAAATCAAGTGTTCAAAAATTTTATCGTAGTATTGTTTTCATCTTAATAGATGGCGTTGGGAGTTTTTTTAAAGCAAGTGTGCTACAATTATTAATTCAAAAACCTAGCTATAGCAAGAGCTTACAAATTTAGTTGATTATATTATCGTTGTAATACATCGTTGTAAGTATATTGATTGTCTGAGTCCAATCTGAGCCAATGCTACGGAATGATAACCTTATTTTACAGAAAGGACGAATTTTGTTGCAGTAATTCTTGCCAAATTTTTGTTTTGTTTGATTTTCGGTCTCAATTATGATTTTTTGAGGGCTTGTGCAACTTAACTATAGAACATCATTCTACCACAACGTATAAAAAGGTACCTACGTATCTAAAAGTTCCTTATAATATAACACCACAGGTCGGTAATGTAGCTACTTACATAATTGAAAATCTTTTTTAGCAAATTGACCATTAGCTTCCTAGAATATTATCGTTTTAGCTCTTGCCTTTACCATTTTACAGTAGCCCGCGTGGTAGAGTATCCTCTAACGTTTATACGTGAGTGGAGGTCTGTGAACCGCAGTGGGTCGTAAGATGATTATTATGCTGCTCGACATAAAAAAAAAACTAATAAACGACGAACAGTATAAAAATTAAAGTGATGGATCCAGTGAATGACTTTTAAATCTGATACCTACAGAATTACTTGGGGTACTTTCTGATTTTGATTTAGCTTAAGTTCATGACTTTCTTATCTTTTTATGGGAAATGGCAAGCCAGCAACACTTCGACACAATGGTATCTTTTGTATTGAACCCTACATATTATTTTCTTCATCCTTGAAAAACTTGGAAAATGAAGGAGGCAATAGCGTTCAGGGTAAGAAACCTGTAATGAATAACCATCTCTCAGGAGTCACATACGTTTACCCACCAAGACATCGCAGTCACACACTACAAATGTTCCATGGTTTCCTCCTCCTCTCCACACGCTCGGCAACAGGGATCTAGAGTGAGCTTTATCGTGCCTGTTGCGTAGTGCCCGGTGAGGGCTCCGACGATGGCACGAGCTTTGCTCCTGCTGTTGTTCAGTATGAACTGTGGGATTCGTGGTGTTATATTGCTATTATACTCTGACACCAGGGCTTTGCCCACACGAACAAATAATAACGATACGATAATAAGAAGATTTCTGATGAATTTCCTGCAGTGTTGCAGACCCGAGAGGCCAGAGCATTCTAGCCTGTGTCTTTTATCAGCCCATTCCTTAATCGCCATTCTAATGTTACATGCCAGGATTCCTAGACTTGGTTCGGACCATGACCTTCATGACCTTAGACGAGACATTAGACAAAATTACATGTCTACGCAGACGAAGTCGCGGGCAAAAGCTAGTACTATTATAAAACTGTAACAGGAAGTTTGTCTGTACATTGAAGATATTAACAAAAAAAAAGTTACGATATGGTTTTTAGGTGTCCCTTATTCCATTTCACCAATTTTTGGATTTTTTGTCTGTCTGTTTGTTTGTGTGTTTGTTTGTTTGTTTGTTTGAACGAGTATCACGCAAAAACTACTGAACCGATTTTGATGAAACTTTTTTTGTTTGATAGCTTATGATCTGACTTAAAATCTGGTATATAATTTGTGCGGACGAAGTCGCGGGTTAACGCTCGTACGATATAATTTTAACTAACGAACCCTAATTAATTTATACTTAAAGCAGAAAGGTGATATACGGTTTTAACCCTTTGTATACTCAAGTAAACTCGCGCAAAAGCAACTGTAAGCATTAACCTGTAAGTCCCAAGTGTCAAATAGCTAAACTTTAGACTACGGCGTAGCGATGTCGAGCGTAGCGCGTTCCGTAGCATTGTCGTAGCAGCTGATTTGCATGTACTGCAAACTGGCTTGTGATGAGTAGGATTGTTTGAATGTAGGGTGACTATGGTTTTGTTGGTTATCAGGTTATTTTTTTGGTCTTAAATTAGTGCTTCAAGTATTTTCGAGGTTTTCCGTTTTCATTCTGATTTTTTAAGTATTTTCAAAGATAACTACTGATTTTGTATTTAAATTTAAAAAGTAAATGTATTTTTTTGTACACTTTTATTTAGTTTATTTTTGTAAAATAAAAATTTTTAATATTAATCCAAAATATTCTTGGCATTTAATGTACTTTTCTGCGATCCTTCAAGGTGAATATTAGGGATACGATTCCTTTCAATTGAACAAAAGACAAGACACTTATCTAGAAATAAACATTTTAACGGGTTCTTACCGCGTTTTGGTATATTTGAGTTCCCGATATTTCGGCAGTGTTACAACTGCCATGATCACGGGATGACAAAACGCAAATACAAAAAACAAACCAAACAAATCAAATATACCAAAACGCGGTAAGAACCCGTTAAAATGTTTATTTCTAGATTAAATAATAACCGCGTAACGCTCAAAAACTGTAAGACACTTATCGTCACACGATTTCAACATGAGCCCCGTCAACGCTAAGCCATAAAAATCCTAAAAGCGCATTTTACACAAGAGGACACCTAATAAGGTTGGAGCAAAGTATTTTACCATTGCTTTTAAAAACGAAAAACAATCGTATAAAAATCTTATGAAATTTCTAAAGTTTTTATTTCATTTCATTTCAATGACTCAGCTTTGACAGGATTTATCCTAAAAACCCAACAAAAAGCACCCACCCTATAATCTTCAAGCACAAGTGGGTTCGTTAGTAGAAACACAGCTATTCAGTACCTACATACGTACTTGGTATACAAGTTATATATGTTAGAGAGCATTGAAAACAAGAGTTTCGAACTACAAGCTATGTTATGGAAATAGAGTTTAAATTGCTTTGCGCACTGAAGTGGAAATTGATGAGGTGGGTTGCAACTGTTTTAGTTTCGTGTAAAGGTATGCTCATATCAAGCCCTCACCTTGGAGGCATCTTTTATTTTTTATTTTTCGACTAGATTTATACAATTTACCGAAACCAAAGCCATACCTCAGTATTCGATTAGATAGTTTATCTAATGAAATCTTTAATTGAATACACGATTGGAACTGCTTCATTATTTTCTTGTATTTTTTAACATTTTTCTCGTTTTAGAAGAAGTTTCCAATTTTTGGTATTTATACTGACATATTCACCAGTAGTTTATTTAGTGAAATCATTGAATAAAAATATGAAAAGTACTTTTGTTAATTCTTTTTAATTGAAAATACGGCACGCGCACGCACTTTTCGGAGGGCTGGGCAATCGCGTTTCTCATAGAAAATATTGGTCTGAACCTATGGCCCCTTAACGTAGGTAGGTACGAAAATACGTACTTCGCACACTAGAGCAGGCCGGGACGCAAAGTATTGATGGATTTTTAGTTTGACGTAATACTGGCAGGTACAGCAAATGGGGGTCGGGGGAGGGTATCCCGTACCGACTTACCTGCACGCAGTACCGACTCATCCCCCGCTACACCGCGCGAGCATAGCAAGTTGATCCCAAATAGTTCCGATCATCATCAACCACTTTAGTTTTCTAACGTATCACCTCATTCCTTGTTTGGGTAACACCCAAGAAACATCGAGCGCAGCTTTTGCTGACTTTAACGTTGAATGTGCAATTTTAGATTTTTGATGTGAAACATCTATTGGCGCGCCTTGGCAGTAAATCCGACTCGTATGCCGTGATGACAAATTATGGCATGACGCCGTCACGCCACGTTTGACAGCTGTGATTAGTTCGTCGTTCCTGAAGCGCATAGTTAGGAATTTTCGAAAATAGCGCGCGGAATCGGTAGAGTGCGGTATTTCGTTCTTTCACATCTGCCGGACGTCCCGCGGCCACTTATAAAAAATAATTAATTCTACTGGTATTATTTCAATCATGAACCTAGGGTGTTACAAAAATACAAATTAACATTTAAGGGGGTGGTTAAGACCATCAAACTGAACAACTTTCACTATAGGACCAATATCGAAATCGCGAAAAAAAAATCGGATTTTCCTTCATCATCATCATCATATCATCCGATAGACGTCCACTACTGAACATAGGCTTCCCCCAAAATGAGGAGATTTGCCATAATCGCCATGATGCGTTGCGTGTGTGATGTTCCATACCTACTAAACTACAGATCTACTCGAGCTAAATGTATGGGACAAAAGATTTTTTTTCGCGATTTCTATGTTGGTCCCATAGTAAAATTGTTCAGTTTATTGGTCTAAACCACCCCCTTAAAAGTTTTCAATTTTTATTTTTACTTCTGTAACACCCTGTATATATAGAAAATATGTGTAATAACTAAACGTTTTCAGAACCATGGTTAACCGCATAAAGGTGACAATGACAGCAGGAAATTATTCCGAACGTGTTGTAATTTGGCACGAGCTGTCCCACGGGCCGACGGCCTGCCCACAAGTCCCGGAGTCGTTTGAAAAAATGGACCATCGAATTTTTTCGACGCATTTAAATGTAATTTTTTTTAATATTATTTAGGCAGTCATGCTAAAATTTTTCATTCTTTGGTGAAACTTAGAAATTCGAAAATGAATCGTTATTTTTTTTTTATTTGTAGATTTTGTCTTTTTTTTAACATCAACAGATTTTTTTTTATTTATGACAAGGTATGATCCGATTTGACTTGGGATACTTTTGACGATCAGTAGCCGGAGTTGTCCAAAGTATGAATGAAAAGAAGCTTTGCCTAGCAGTGTTATCGTGTAGATGTATAGACAACCAAAAAAAATTACTGTCTACCCCAATCAGACATAGCGGCTGTTTTAAAAAAAAAATACATGTCCGTCCGTCTTTCTGTACGCAGCTTTGCTCAGAGACTCTTAGTACTAGAAAGCTGTAACGCCAACAAAGTGGTAGAAGAAAGTGGGGATTCAATATTTTTTTCAACACACTTGCTCATAAAATGGCCCTTATTTCACCGCAATTAGGCACATAATGACACCTATAATTAAACTGTGACTTTTTCATTACTATTATTCACAAGGGAGTTATAGGTTTTTTATAGTAGGTATCTAAACTTCTTGGTTGAGTTCTTGAGTTGCTTTGTTCTTAAAAAAGTTTCGATACAAAAAAGATCACATTCAATAGTACAAATAAATTCTCTAAATAAACTTTTTATTTACTAAATAAAATGATTTTTTATTATTATTTTCTTCACAAGTGTGTTGAAAAACGTCGTATGATACACGTGTGTATTGATGATTACCGTCCTCGGCTCTCTTAAGACCCTCGCCTAAGGCTCAATGGCGCCTCAGCGGTAATCACCAACATTACACACTTGTACCATAATGTACTATTATCGCCGTGTGTACAAGATATTTATTTTTTACAGGCTATAACTTAACTGTCAGCTTTAAAGTTAACTTTGTATGGTAAGGTACAAACGCTCAATAGCCTATTGTTACGAGATGACCTACATCCAAATCTGAATTATTGAATGGACCAAAACTAATCGATTGGAAATCCATTACCAGTTTCTGACCGGTCAGCCGAATGTTTGCCATTATTATTACCGTTTCCAGTTGTTCAGCATAACTAGTTTGGGGGGTGGGGAATAATTATTTTCTCCGTCCATACATATGTTAATAAGTAATAGGTATGTTTATATCGAACAAGAGCGTCAGTGGCGTGTTGTGGGGAGGTATGGACAATAACTCTCCGCGATCCTTATCACAAGCTCACCGTGGACACTGTCAGCTGATATCTGTCATTTCATACAAATGGTAAAAATTTAAAAGAAGAGCAAAGCATGTGCGAACGAGACAGGAATACGCATTTTCATACCGTATGTGCGTACGTATGTAACTTCTAAAATAATGGAGTAAAAAATCTGAAAATTTTCTACAGTATAGTGGTATAGCTTTTCATAAGTACCTTCAATAAAAATTCGAGAACTAGTTTCAGGAAAAACCGCGAAAAAAGATTGATTTTCTAATAAGAAACTTATAAAGATAAATCGCGCTATCGTTATATTTCAAAAAATTATCTTTGGTAAGATAAACAGATTTATAACTTTTCTTCTTATTCCACGTATACAATGGCTACGGAACCCCATCATGGGTGAGTCCTACACGCTCTTGTCCGGTTTTTTATTATTCATTACCATGATAACGCACATTCTGTAAAAATGTCGACTAGCTATTATAGTTCAAAAGATACAGCCCATTATAGGTAGGACGGACGGAACCCTAAAAACCTGACGGCAACGCTAGGTCGGTGTCGGGATCTACAACGTTAGACAAGTAAGTAAACTGAGTCACGTTGCAGGTTCTGACGCGAGCACTTGTCTCGCGTGGTTTTCGCGCGTCGCGTTTTAGCTTGTCACGAGGGTCCACAATCCTCAATCTCTTCTTGTTCTTGATCAAAAACAATCCCTGAGATTGGGATAGATACTCCCATAAACTACTTAACACTGGCGGAAATGCAGTGCTAACGCACAAGCAAGAGTCTATTAATCATAACTAAAAAAGAATTGTAAACTAATTCCACTTACCAATAAAATCCTTGATAGCTTGAGAGCCAGAGTCCAAAATATCAGTAGGGTTAACCCTAATCTTGCAGTGTTTGACGAAGGGCATCTCCGCCAGCTTCGCCCACTCCCCGCCCCCGCTGGTGGAGCAGTGGACATCGATAGAGATGGAGTTCTCATACGCACGTATGACACGTTGAACTTCATTCTCTTGGTAAGCGTCTGTGAAGTCGGATAGAGAGAATGTTCCATCCTGTAACAAAGGGGAGTTGGCTATTAATTTTAACAATATATAGAGATTTGCTTTAATACAACAATGCTTACAATGTACAACCGTGTGGTTCTCGGTTTAGAAAAAAAAACATATTTTATACAGGGTGTAAAATTTCATGCGACACTTACTTAAAGGGGTGCTTCATACCATGAAACTGACCAACTTTTTCTGTAGGACCAATATCGAATTCGCGAAAAAAAATCTGCTGTCCCATACATTTAAGTCGAGTTATGTTTGCAGTTTTGTATGGGACAGCGGAATTTTTTTCGCAATGTTGGTTCCATAGTTAAAGTTGTTCAGTTTGATCGTCTGAAGCACCCCTTTAAGTATGTGTCCCATTTAATTTTACACCCTGTATAGTCGAAAAAAATTGTTTCCTCATAACTACCTACTACATTTCTGTTTTTGAGTTATTGTTATTTGTCTTCATGCCAAATTTTGATTCAATAGGTGCAATAAAAATGAGCGAGTTATTGAGGCGGGGCATACAGACAGACGGACAGACAGAATGGACGAAAGTATAAGGTATCCTTATTTGACCACGGAACCCTAAAAATGACGTCATAAACCTATCAATGTGATATTATTTGGAATATAAAATTTAAAATTTTGCGTTTGAGGTGTAGTATTTTTGGGTCCTCGATCTTAGAGCTTTTTGAGGTGATTTTTCTATAAATCAATAGAATAATTACGAAGGTGTGCCACCTATATTATTATTTCCACTTGACCAAAATAGAATCATAGTAGTTATAGGGAATTTTCTGATTATCTCCAAAGAGACACGGGACACGTTCGAGCAAGTATAATTTTAAGCACAACAATCATACAAAAAAAATACACTACAACTATCATCATCATCAGCCTATAAACGTCCCACTGCAGGGCACAGGCCTACCCTCAAGGTGTATGGGCATTAGTCCACCACGCGTGCCCAATGCGGATTGGTAGACTTCACATTCACATCAGAATTTCTTCTTCAGTGTATACAGGTTTCCTCACGATGTTTTCCTTCACCGTTTGAGAGCAGTCGGTATTACGTACATAAGTTAGAAAAACTCATTGGTACATGGCATGTTGTCCGTGCGGATTCGAACCCGGACCCCCATAATTGGGTGTCTATACCTCTTCGCAACGCGCTACCGATGATCTATGACTACAACTATACTTCATTCCAAATAAGGACGACGAGATTTTCCGATTCCTGTTCAGCTTTCAATCAAATTCTGATTACCAAATATAATGTATTTATCAGAAAGATATAGTATCTGACACATCTTGGATGTTACGAAAGCTGTTCTAAGAATAGATGAGAGTAAGTGTTTCAAATCTCTGTTTCTGCGATGAAAAATAGCCTTAAAATTTCGTAGCTATTTGGAATGGAGTATAGTTCTATACAAATACAAATACAAAATCATTTATTTGTGAAACACAGGTTACAAAAAGTTGGTACATAAATTAAGGAAGACCTCTGTGATCAGCCTATTAGGCGTACAAATTTACAAATCATTATTATGGGTATACAATATATTAAAACTATGATTATTTAGGTTTCCATGTCAAGAATTCGTCAACTGAGTAGAATGTATTTTCGATTAAAAATTTACATAATGTCTTTCTAAATGTCAAATTGCATGCAATGTCTCTTATACATTTAGGTACATGATTATATACAATTGGAGCCATGTAGAGGACACCCTTCATGTACAGTGCTGTTTTAGCAAGCCAGGTTCTAGTACAAAGCCTATCCTGTAGTCGTGCTCTATTGACTCTTTTATATTCGTTTATGTGCTGTCTTACATAAATTACCAGCTCGTATATGTAGAGCGAGGGAAATGTCAAAATATTAAGCTCTTCAAAATATGGTCTACAGCTATCTATCCTTTTTAAGTTACACATAGCTCTTATACATGATTTCTGTGCACGAAATACGCGCAACCAGTTAGTAGCATTTCCCCAGAAGATAATTCTAGGTGCTAGGTGGTAGGTCTAATGTTTTTGTAGCAAACGTCTCCATTTTACCAATTCTGATTTCTCAGTTACGATTACGCTCGATTACGTCTTACAAATAAACCCAGCCTAACCTAAGGCCTACTATCAATCATAAACACCCAATTTTAAGGTCAAGTTCACCTTCGTTTCCACTCTATTTGCTATAATAATATAAAGCCTTGCAAAGTTTCACGTGGATTGATTACTTTGGACCTTATTTTAGACAGGGTACAGGTGGATTTGCTCCAATCTGTTTGCTGCTAACATTTCTCTATCCGTCTACTAGTACGTTTGCACGATTTAAATCTAGTTTGGGATTCAGTCCGGCGATTTATAAAAATACATAGGGATATCTCAACTATTTTTATTGGTCTTCCATTCGCTGTCGGAGCGTGTAAAAAAATTGTTGGGTAACATTTAGTCGCACGTTACGCAGCGAATAAGATATATTGTTGGTATACACGGAAAAAAGTATACCTAAGAAAAATATCTAGTGTTAGATTTGCTCCGGATTAGTGTTCCGAACTCACTGAATGAAACTGGAATACGACGAATCTGGAATACGACGAGTTCAGAACACGACGAATCAGGAAAAAATCCATTTCTAAACCCGGCTTTAAGATTAATAACACAAATTGTATTGTGGCTCAGGGGGTCGGCAGGTACTAAAAAGCCCAGCCGGGTTATCAAGCATGGAATTAACCAACACATTTTGTCTGTAATTGGCAACGATCGCAGGGAAAATACCATTTGAGACACCCGAGCCACGGGGAGGAAAGACGTGGCGCATTCTATGCCGGAACATGATTGCTGGTTGGGCTATTGCACGCAAGGGTCGTTATGTAACACTGCGACCATCGCTGGTCTTTTGTGTTCGCCCCAAACTCACCCATATTTTACGTATACCTCCGAACTTATGCTATTTTCTTTTCATTCTCGGGTATACAGGTTTCCTCACGATGTTTTCCTTCACCGCCGAGCTAGTGATAAGGATAAATACAACCGTACATAAATTCCATAGAACTTAGTGGTACAGGCCAGGAATCGAACCGCCGCCTCATGATTGAGTCGCTAGCTCTCTTCCGCATGGACTATCATCGCTCTTGCCGGAACCTGCGCTATGTCCTCACGTATATTCTACCGATATTTAAATTAATTCAATCGATCATTTAACTCAAATTTTAATGAATATAAATGCCACATCATTACGCTCGTTAATTTTTCAAATGCCAATGAAAGTAGCGTCAAATATCAGTGATTTCTGAGAGACTATCAAAATATAATTTAGTGGCCATTTTAAAATGTTCCCAATGACTCTCCATTTACGGTTGGTTATCGAATATTCAATGTACTTGATTTATGTATCGGTATTTCGATAAAGGCGTAATTAAAAACACGGTTGTCCGCAGCGTCCATATTTTTGATATTGAAATTTGTTTTTTAACTCCTTTGTTTTAGGTTTGAAGTTTTATGAAGATTAGATTTTGATTATAGTCAATACAGAATGATAGACAGGTTATGTAATAGTAGATGACACACCGAGGGCAGGAAAGTAAGAAATGTCTCAGATCTCATATGATTGTCAACAAAAATGTGATCTGAGGCTTTCTTATTTACTGCCCGAGGTTAGTAAACTATTTTTCTCCTCGACGGAGGCGGAAAGCGGCAATTTCGTTTGGCGCAGCGGGGCGAAAGTTGACGCTTTCCGCCCGGAGAGAAGAATTTTTTTTTATATTAATGTCTACTTTGAAACGTGTATTTGGGAGATAAATTTCAAGAACTATAAAAAATTATTAATTGAAATAATTATCATTTTCAAATAGTAAAAATAATAAAGACTTTTCGATGAAGGAAACTATCGTGACATTTCCTTATACATGAACCTTCCTTCCTTTTACTTGTACCAATGAGTGTTTCAACCATATGAACGTAATACCGACTGCTCTCAAACGGTGAAGGAATACATCTTGAGGAAACCTGTTTTCGCTGAAAAAGAAATTCCGATGCGTATGTGAAGTCTACCAATCCGCATTGGGCGCGCGTGGAGGACTAACGCTCATTCACCCTCCCTGCGGGTAGGCCTGTGCCCTGCAGTGGGACGTATATAGGCTGATGATTACCTCTTCCGACAATGAACGAAATGGATTGGTTCATTCTGAGCACACGGAAAATTCGATGTTAAAAATGAAGCGTAAAAAAAATCCTCCACAGTATAGCAAAATTCAATTTGGAAATATCCCGACGGGCAAAAGAGCAACACGTGTATAAGTAAAATAGTTATCAACGAATCGGGGACATTTCCTGTCGCTGACAGCCCTCCGCATCGGAAATTAAAATTGCTAACGAACTCATTACGTGACTGGAAAGTTTTAACGAATTTTTTCCCAAAAAATGAAGAGATTTTTTTGTGTAGTAAATCTGGGACTCTGACGGACTTTTGATACTCTGTTATACCCTATGTATGCTGCTTTTTCATTCTTTTGCCATCGGCTGTTTATCAGTTGATAAATCCACTTAAACTTAACGTAAAGAGAGACTAAGTATAAAAAAAAAATCATAAGATCAAAATGTGTGGTGTCGGCTTGTCCGTGTGGTGTCGGCTTGTCCGTGTGGTGTCGGCTAAGAATAGCACCATCCCATTTCCTCCCGTGGGTGTAGTAAAAGGCGACTAAGGGATCTACTGAAGGATGGGCAGCAGCATCCTCTGAGTACACACATTAATTCGATCCAACTGCGATCGCCAACCCGCCTGCCAAGCGTGGCGATTATGGCAAATCCCCCCATTTTGGGGGAGGCTTATGTCCAGCAGTGGACGTTTAATGGCTGATATGATGATGATGATCATAAGATCAAAATGTAACAACATCAGTGCAATACATTATTTAGTTTACTTTTAGGGAAATTTTGTTCAATATCACGGGTATGATCAGTATGATCACTTTTTAAAGTAATGCAACTGTTTACCCTAACACCCTGCATAGATAAATATTATTAGGTCAAAACTAACAAAAAGTTCATTTACTACATAAATATTATTTAAAGCACTACCACCGACAGATACCATTATCATTTGGTAATGTCAAAACCTTAATGTGAGTTTCTAAATTGTCTAGGTAATGAACCGTGCACTGGAATACTTAATAGCGTTAAATGTACTGGTACATTAGCGTATGCATTTCACAGTCGTTAACGTTTTAGAATAGATGTAACTTTTACAGAATTTTGTAGTAATGCTAGAAGATTTTCTATCTACACTAAAAACTTTAAAATCGTGTTTATTTGTAGTCTAGGAAAAATACTGTTTGAGATTGCATTAAATACACTTTAGTAAATTGTGTTTGAACTAATATTACTGTTAGTTTATAACACTTTTGTCGAGATTTGGTGGTTTTATAGGCTGAGGACCCTGAGAAATACATTAAAATCGATATAACTGTACAAAAGGCAAGCGTATTTCTTAAGATATTTCTTCCAACATACCAGCAATAGAGACAGTTAATTAACTCCATACAAATTTATTGTGTACAAACAAACAGTAAATAATTAAGTTTTGAGGTTATAATTTTTGAATACTTACAAAATATTAAACATCTACTCAAATTTACGATATTCACCAGGGATTATTATATGTAAAACGTGTTGAACGAAGCCGTCCTGTTCAAATACACCAGTTTTCCATTTTTTGTTCATTCCTAAATTTAATGTTTTATAAATGTCTTAATTATTCCAAAATACACAATAAAAATCGGGGATTATTGAGAATTTATGTTTTTCAGGTATATGTCTACTAATATTTTAAACTATCACCTTAAGTGCAATTAATGCAATCTACTCCATACAAAAATCCGTAGATGACCCTGAGCCGTTGAGCATCACGAAAAAACAACGGGACTAGATGAAACTTTTTGTGTTTATTAGCTTATGATTAGACTTAAAAAATGGAATATGTATATTTTAGCTAGCTACAATAACGGGACTCGTTGCCGACAAAGTGGCGGGAAAAAATCTAGTATTTAATAAAATGTTTTAATCTGACTCGATAGAAGGAGAATTGGACTTAAAAACCATTTTTTTATACGGGATCCTTCTTAATATGCTGACACTTTTTTAAGGGGATGATCAAACCATCAAATTGACCAACTTTCTCTATGGGACCAAGATCGAAATCTTGAAAAATAAACATATAACCCTTCCTTTCCGTCGCGCAACTTTCTCTATGGGACCAACATCGTAAACGCGGAAAAAAAATTAGCAATCCCATACATTCGGCTCGAGTAGATTTGCAGTTTTGTATGGAAGAGCAGATTTTTTTTCGCGATTTCGATGTTGATGCCATAGAGAAAGTTGTGTAGTTTGACGGTCTGATCATCCCCTTAAAAAATGTCAGCATAGGACCCTATATACTTATTGGGTACATAGATTCAGAAATCCAGCGGGTACAAAGCTGCTATCTTCGTCATATTGTGCGGGAGGAGGTCAATAAAGATTACTAAGGAACCTTACATTATGTGTAACCCGAAACACACTAGGCCATTTTTTGATATATTTGGTTTTCCCACCATCCCGCGGGGCAAATAAATTGGTGGAGACCAGGTACTTAGTTAGCGGGAGGCGGCAGATGTAGAGGGAAAGGGAAGCGTGTGCCGCTCAAACGCAGTCGCACGTGCTACCTCACCTCCCGCAACGTCTGTACCCCGCGGGAGACTCGCGCATTAACTTGTCTGTCTAGCCCTGTCTAGCCACTCACAAAAACAATGGATGACGATTTGAATTTTTATGCTATGAGATTCTGGTCCCCCATCTATCTATATCTATATACTATTATAAAACTGTAACAGGAAGTTTGTCTGTACATTGAAGATATTAACAAAAAAAAAGTTACGATATGGTTTTTAGGTGTCCCTGATTCCATTTCAACAATTTTTGGATTTTTTGTCTGTCTGTTTGTTTGTGTGTTTGTTTGTTTCGTTCAAACAAACAAACAAAAACTACTGAATCGATTTTGATGAAACTTTTTTTGTTTGATAGCTTATGATCTGACTTAAAATCTGGTATATAATTTGTGCGGACGAAGTCGCGGGTAAACGCTCGTATAGAAATAAAGTAAAAATTACCTGCATAATCCATGAGCCGTTGCCAGCGAAAGTGTAGCCGGCATGAACTAAGTGTCTGTGTCGGGTGAATGAACTGAGCAGGTTCCTCATGCACTGCATCAGAGTGTTCATTTGTGGGTGAATCAATATCTCTGTGACGAGGTTCTCCGATGCGAACTGGATTAGTCTTTCTCCTGTAACAATAATAAAATTAATCAGTGTTTCCATTATCACGATTGAAAAGGTCTGCATAATAATTATGTAAGTTGTGAGTTTCAGTGCGACTTTGAGTGTTAGTATTTATGTTTATATTCAGTATATTTTGTTTGGTATTCTCTGATATATGATCTCTACAACACGGGCTGTGCTTTACAATAACACCTTCCGAAGTGGTGGTAGAATCACAAAACAATTTTATTACTTCAGTTTATAGGATACTATTTTGAATAAATGATTTAATTTATTATATAAGGTCTAACAAAATTAGGTGAAACTGTTTTAAGGGGATGATCAGACCATCAAACTGAACAACTTTCTCTATGGGACTAATATCGAAATCGCGAAAAAAAATCAGCTGTTCCATACAAACCTACTCGACCTAAATGTAGGGGATTCAAACAACATTTATATTAGTTATTTTAAAATGTCAATGGAATTATCTACCCCGTACTTACACAAAAAAAGAGTGTTATTAGAAATTAATTAAGTAAATGTCAATATAAATTAAGTAAAATAAAGCACAATACAATGTCATAAGAATTAGTTATAAATTATCATTAAAATTTGTCCTCCAAGAATTCCTTGATGCTATAGAAACATTTAATTTGATTGTTTTTTTAGAATATAAATACCTGTATAAATTGTTTACTTATAATCATAAAGCATAAGAAAGAACAAACTTCAAATCTGCAACACGCTTCTAGTGGAGTTCAACTACTCCGATTTGGATAGGAAATTTAAAATATTACAACCTATACAGTTTAAAAATTGATATTTATAGAAAAACAATGAAAAAGTAAGGGGGGACAAATCCCGCCTATCCCGCCCCTCTCCCCTGGGTACGTGCCTGACACTCTAAAAAAATTCGAGCGATCTAAAAGAAAATGTATTTTCTCTCTTACATATCGTAAAATTACTCAGCAAACCTAAAAACCAAGTCACGTATCAGCTGCAATCTTACTAAAATAAAAACTTAACGCATTTTACGTAATAAATCTTTCTGAAAGATAACGAGCGAAATTCGACCTTGACCTCTGTCAAGCGAAAATAGAATTAATGACGTATACACATGTACACGACTTACGACTCATGGAAGGAAATTCGGGGGTTCGTATATTGAATGACAAAAGCTATTGTGTGAAGTCAGTTTATTGAAAAGATTACGCTATTCGGTGTTCTGTGAATAACACTGTTTTTTTTGACATCAAAACAAGAGAATTAAATCTAAATAAAGGCTGGAATTGCTGGAGCAATAACAATATACAGCACAACAACATTCTAAGTCACGCTCGTAGTTTTCTATGAGGTAGATTGAGAAGTCTCAACAACTACCAATCGTGTGTAGGTAATTGTAAGGTTAACTTATACCCTATTTTGATCTAAGACGAAACTTTATACCTATACGATTGTCGAACACTACTATGAAGCATAATGGCCGTGTTCGACCACAGCGACTGATTATGGCTGTTGACTTTGAGAGTTTCGTTGATGTGAACCTACTCAAGCCAAAAGTGTGGCACAGCAGATTTTTTTTTTGCGATTTCCATATTGGTGCCATAGAGAAAGTTGTTCAGTCTGACAGTCTGATCATCCCCTTAAAAAAGTTTCACCCTGTATCTTTTACTAAAGTCAAATTTTGATATTCTGCTTAGATCATGACTTAAACTATCAGCATCCGCCGGGTTGACGTCGGTTTACAGGACACCCTGTATGCATAAAGGTTGTCAACTTAAATTCGATACATATTTTAGTGATTGATGGTCTAAAACCATCCAACTGACTGTGAAAGTGTGAACCATATCTGAAATCGCTAAAAAAAACTAAAGCATCCACTAAAAGTATACCCATATTGTTTTTCTTGTTTAGATTTTTAATTAACCTAGTACGACTACACTTTTAAAAAGATAGTTGGTAGTTGTAACAAAGTATCTGACTACCCAGAAAAGGTCATTAGCATGTAGAAAAAAAACCTTCACAAAAACCCAAACAGATACCAATCTGCAACCCAAATAAAACCAATTGTCGTCGGTTCCAAAGGATTAGATTAAGACAGAAGTCGGCAGAAAGGCTTTGCTTCTACGATATCGTGCAATGGTTAAGAATTGTTCAGATAATGAATGGAAACGACTGGGGACCGGGTAGAAGGCTCCAAGTGCCGCAATGCGGAAAAAGAGCTAGAAATTATTAACGTTGATAACATTTTAGGTCTTTTGTTCTTTGAATGGAGATTCATTATTTTTTGTGCTGGTTTTGAGAGTTACGTACCCAAAAGGGTAACCCGTACCCAAAACCCTATTCATAAGCCTACGCTGTCTATCCTTCCGTCCGTCCTAGCTCTAAATGGTACCTACCGCACTTTAGAGCCTCTTTTAAACCATAAAGGCCAGGCCACACAGAGGCGGTTTTGCGGGAAAGCGGGGCGGAGGCGGACCTGTGGGAAGCGAATATCTCCGAACCAGCTCGGTTTTCTGTGTGTTTTGTTGTGTATGGTTTGGTGTGGTGGTAATGTTCGAGTTTGTATGTACTCTACCACACAGAAATACGCGCGGGTTCGGAGATATTCGCTTCCCGCAGGTCCGCCCCCGGCCCGCTTTCCCGCAAAACCGCCTCTGTGTGGCCTGGCCTTAATAGGTAGCGAGTTGACATTTTTGGATTTGCTAACAATAACAATAAAAACCGGTCAAGTGCGAGTCGGGACACGGGTAATTAGTATTCCGTGTTACCAGTTGATTTTTCATAGAATGTCTCGTGTCGATTTGTGTCCGATCATTTTTCTTCTGTCAAATTTCTCCAATCTTTAACCACTCACGGAGTATGGATACATAATTTTAATTATGGACCAAACCGGGTACAGTACAACCAGGAAAATAATTCCGCTCGTCAATCTTCGTTTGCGCAGAGCAGTGCAAAATCGGGTATTCTCTTTCTCGCTCCAACTCGAATAGCAGACTTATGGATGCTTCGGCAGCGAAAAGGGCGCGAAAGCAATAAGCCAATAGCGGCCGGCAAGGTCAGGATGTAAATCCTGATTGGTCAATATAATTTCGCGCGCTTTTAAAATTTTTCATCTGCGCAGGTACACACGGCGACACATCAAGCTATAAAAAACCAAAATAAGCTGGCCGTTCGATGCTATACGTTACTCGACCTACGCGCGGTCAGCTTATGTTGGTTTTGTATAGCTTGATGTGTCGCCGTGTGTACATCGGTGAGACTTAAAACTTGGTACTACTGACTGTACCAACCTTTTTACTATAAAATCGTTTTACACGTCGCAATGACGTCGTTATATCAAAAATCTATATGATATGGATTTAAATTGAGGCTTGAACTTAACACGTGTGACGTAACACCGTCCGATATTACAAAAGCTCTCGAAACCTTTTGTAAAAAAATCCCCAATTAATAACCATTGTGCTTGATATTGGATCTCAAATATTTTCAGCCTTTTTCAGGTTTTTTACGAAACTTTTACGTTCAGTGCTACTAATTGATATTTTGACGATAAAATGGTGACAAAAATAAATTGGTTGCAACGCAAGCGTGACGTTTCATTTTAACGAAAATATTTTGTGTGTTACGAAATCAGTGAGCTGACAATTTGAAATAAATTGCAATTTCGTTTTCGATTTATCAAAAATTCGTTTCATTTACAAAATAAATTTTGGAAAATGTTCAGTATAAGTTCAATACTGAACCCCCGAATCCTCCGATCGCACTTGAGCCACAGATTATCTAAAAGTTACGAAATTACAGATACTGCACTGCCTAACTCTTCATTAGCCTACTGTCTTGCGATGTATCACCGCATTCGCAACGAACTAAAACGCGTCTTATATTCACGCCAAGAGTGGTATCACCCTGTGCCAGAAATCAGCAAGTATTTATTACTGGTTGACATATTTCCCCACGTTAACAAAAGATAAATTGGAAGTTAAACCACAGTATAAGAAAGAGTATCTATGTTAAATCAATGATATGATTGTCATCCACTCAACCGAAGAAGAATAGAGATATCATTACTGCCAAGCCAAGTAATGATTTAATTCTGTTAATTTAAAATATTCGATCCGCTAGCAACCTAGTTTTGCATTTAAACAAAACTATTTTAAAAACATTGTTACGATAGTCTACCATAAATAAAAATTCCACAACATTTAAAATTACCACTTTTGCAATCAGAAAACTTTAAAAGAATCTAGGTTAATATATACAGGCTGTAAACTTAAATACGTTACATATTTTAAGGGTTACTTCAAGAAAATAATATATTTCACATTGGAACCGCGCAAAAAACCACCTATTTGAAAAAAGTAGCCTCAGTTGCTGTAGTCTTATGGTTAAGAGCATTGGGCTCTTGACACGGAGGTCGTGGGGTCGATTCCCACAGGGGGCACCTAGTGAAATGTTACTTTGTGACTTTTTCCCCAGTTGGTTAAGACATTGCATGCTGAATCATCTGATTGTATGAAAACAAAGATGATTTGTTGCACGCTAAGCCGTTGATCCCGGCTACTAACTCTGGTCTGGTCTGGTAGTAGTCGTTACATTTAAAAACCACGTCAGATGCCGTAAGAAAGGAAGAAAGAAAGAAAAAATCTTTATTCACTATTACAGGCGATTTGAACAATCTGACCCCAGGGCTTGCTGACCACACGATAAGAAGAACAAGAAGAAGTCAAGTAGCCAAAACCATTAAAGTTTTCTATGGAAAAGAATTCCGAATTTATTTAATTTATAAACCCCTAAAACATGTAACACATTTAAGTTAATACTTATTCTGTTTATAATCGTTGGATTCTAGACGGCAGGCGTCAACCCAGCACAAAATTCATTCGCATACACACCTAACTATAAATAACGATAAACCTCCAACAAAGAAGACTAAAATCCACGCAAAAAAGCGAAAACATCAAAAACGTGCTCTGCGAACAATACCTAAACAAAAGTGAATATTTTTGGTAACAATGAAACTTGTATCTCTCTGTAAACGTGCCATAATACAGAATAAGCCGCGGAAGACTTAAGCCCAGCTTAAGCCCCTTTAAATATAAACAAAAACCAGCTTTAACCTTGAAAACTGAAGAGCTGAGTTGAGTTTTGAATTATTCATCAACAGCCCTGAAAATACAGAGACGTGTTGTTTTAAAGACAGGTGTAATACTGTACGCTCATGATGCAAAACATCGTACGACCTGTAGGTAGCTAGTTGTGAATGGATGAGGAAAGATTAGAAAGCATGGGGAAGAGGGAGATCTCAAACTTCTTAGATGACGTATATCGAGATACGAAAGTGCTTGGACTCCGCGACCAAGATGTCTATAAAAGACAGGCGATGCACTGTTGGAAAGCCAACCCTGTGTAACGGGACAAGAAGAAAAAGAAACAGATGGATTGGAAGAGACCTATGCTCTGCAGTGGACGATGATGACGAAGAAGGCAAGATCAGTATAAAAAACAAATAAACTATAATTTAAGATAGACTCGGAAATTTAAAAAAATTAAAGGTTTGAAAATATTAGTAGCAATTTTAAGCCGGCTTCGGAAACTGTCAGCTCCTAAAGTCAATTTGAATAACCTTTCAATACTTTTGTAAGTCTTACCGACTAAGTTCCCGATTGTTGGAGGTCTGAGGTCTGAACATAAAGAGTCCTCGAAAGCTAATCCTTTCCATCATTCCCTCTCTCAACTATTCACTCCTTTTATAAATTTAAACTAGGGCTGCTACATCATAAATTAAGCAAAATCTAGGAAATTTTGAAAGTAGTCTCCGGATGATCTAGATTATACAACGTGTTATTGCACAAATGTAAACAAAACAAGAAAACCTTGTCTCCATGATGTCCATGTTGGTTCACACATACCGTTTGATTCCCATCATTATTTGCCTTTATAGATTCAACTGCAGGCCGGCCTAAGCCTCCTCTCTTATATATAAGGTCTAACAAAACTAGCTGAAACTATTGTAAGGGGATGATCAGACCCTCAAACTGAACAACTGTCTCTATGGGACCAATATCGAAATCGCGAAAAAAAAATCAGCTGTTCCATACAAACATACTTGACCTAAATGTATGGGACAGCAGATTTGTTTTTCGCGATTTCGATATTGGTCCCATAGAGAAAGTTGTTCAGTTTGATGGTCTGATCATCCCCTTAAAATAGTTTCATCTAATTTTGTTAGACCTTATATATATCATCCGATTTGTCCCAAAATGCTGGGTGGACGCAACTGCATTTAGATACTGGAGCCCTGACTGGTCACAAGCATCTTTTTAATATTGGTGTTACTAGGTGTTGTTAGTCCTCTGTGCACAGTATGTTTGGAGGTTAAGAAAATAGCTGTGAACGTGCTACTGGAATGCAACGATCTAGCATACTATCAGAAAAAACACCGTCGGGGTCTCTTGCAGAAGTGTTCGGCAACATGGTGCAAACTGGTGGGCTTCCAGAAGGAGCTGGGATGACAAGAGTGAAGTCATTCCCGTTGCACGCAATATAGGCGCCTGTGACGTTGATTTGCAGCAAACGAGCTCAACCAATACCAATGTCAAAATTCTGACAGAGTGTTTTATACTCCTTTAGTTTTGCAACAGGCTATTGATCTGGCATATCCCAATCTAACGGCTTCTCTGGCTTGCCTACTTCGAAACAACTTTATGTAATGGTGTCCTTATTCATTTACTTGATTTTGAACTTGATTTGAACTTCAGCGACTGCATGAATGAGCGCTAAACACTGCTCTTGTACTCACTTATCCTTCATGGACTCACAACGTTATACGATAAACAGAACCGAAAAATGGCACATGTCTCTAATGTCACCTTAGTATGCTTTAGTTGTGCTCTTCTGTTATACATTGCCGCTGACATTCCAGTCCTTTCAAATGTCCTCGGTCACTAAGCAGTAATGTAAAACAATCAAGCACACTTTTGCCATTTCATTAACAGCGCGTTGATGCGAAGTTCTTGTCTAGAAGTTTTGGCATCCGTATCTAATGTTAAGGATGGAACTATGAAAGAAATATTGTGCCTTAGAAAAAACCAAGATATGGCAGTCGGTAGCCCTACTTCGGAACAGCAAACACTCCTCAGAATCGATTGAGTTCTAAGTAAATTCCACGTTCATTTGAAACCGACTCGCATTATCTGAATTCAATCCATTTTACCGACGCTGAGTGGCTGTGATGGAAATTGGTATTACTATTATTTACTTTAGGTGCCTTTTTGTTTGGCTGGTTTCTTGAGTTACCTCTTGGAAAAGATATTTGAGAATTGTAAATGGATGGAACATGATCTGTATTACGTTTGATAATTTCATTTCAAATACTAATAACATAATGTAGGTTTTCGTCAAAGGTTATGTCACAGTATACGACAGGTAATCCATCTTCATACAATGGTACCAAACGCGGCTTGTATGTGTGCTCGCCAGACTCGCCAGTACGTACGACGATATCTCAGGCAGCCAAGGCAGCGCCAGACGGGGCTACACGGAGATATTGTCAGTGTGTGCGTGCTACGAGGCGTACGCCGCGTTTGGTACCATTGTATGAAGCGCACGAGCGCCAACAATGAAGGGATCAGAGACAGTCGCCGTAGCCGAAATCGACTAGGAGTAGCATCATCATCATCATGTGGTGTTCGTTGGCGTAGTGGATCTTCGGTATTGGAATCACCGAAGTTAAGCATCGTCAGGTCTGGTTAGTCTTTGGATGGGTGACCGTTAAGTGGCATTTTATCTAGAGATTCTTCGTGCTTCAGAAAGCAGTTAGTCCTGGATAATTCCGTCAGATAGCGGTATTTGTTAAGGTCAGAGGCCTATTAAGACGGCTTAAAAATTCTTGCTGTCAACAGCAAGAATTGTGTTTGGACAAAAAGGGCTCTCTGTGCGGGGTGTAAACTTATATGTGTTACATACTTTATGGGGTGCTTCAGATCATCAAACTGAATAACATTTACAATGGGACCAAATTTAAAATCGAGGTAGAAAATATACATTTTGGCCTCAACTAATACCAATATCAAAATTCTGTCAAAGTGCGTTTATACGCCGCCGTTCGCTTTACAACAGGCTTTTGACCTGGCATATCAACATCTACCGGCTTCTCTGACTTGCCTACTTCAAAACAGCTTTCAATAATGGTGTCCTTATTCATTTACTTGATTTTGAACATTATGAGGCCTATGTCCAGCAGTGGACATCCATCGGCTGAGATGATGATGATGAAGTTGCTGACATTTTCTGATGGAACAGATGGAATAGATGTTTTTTTTCGCCGTTTAGATGTTGGCTCGGTAGAGAAAGTTGTTCAGTTTGATAGTCTGAAACACCCTGTTCAATACGTACATCAAATTAATTTAATTAAAAAAAAAATTAAATACTATTTATATTTTTTAAATTAGTCGAAGAGTCTTCACTCGTACTCGATTTATATTAAGTCCAGAAACAAAATGCCTGACCCAAAATAATTGTATTATAGCTACCCTTATGAACCCTTTATAATGAAGTTAGGTACCTACCCCATATTCTACCTTTTAAAACTGCGCTTCAAAATTGAATATTAAAGTCCTTTAATTAGATCAAGTAGATCCATCCATATTACATTAACCTGGATTATTTCCGTTGAATTTGGAAAAATAATTTTATCAAATATTCTAATTCCCAGATATTCGCATTGATGATTGTGTCAACAATTGGTATTTTTAACCGACTTCAAAAAAGTAGGAGGTTTCTCAATTCGACCGTAAATATATATATATTTTTTATGTGTGTTCGCGGATAACTTCGTCGTTTATTACGATTTTGATGATTCTTTTTATGTTGGAAAGAAGATATTCCAAGGGTGGTACCATGATAAGGAAACCAGGATCTGTTAATGTATCTATCTATATAATGTATCTGGATCTGATCACAGAGAAATCGAGGGTAACCATTAAAAATCGTAGTGCCGGCTAGTGCGTTTCTTAATTTAAAGCACTACTATTAAATTGAACTATTGGATTCACCACTGAAAATTGTGAAATAAACTAAATTTTAACAAAAAATTTTAACCGCCTTTAAAAGAAACTAGAAGTTCAAAAAATTATATTGCAGGCGATAATTTTTTCGTTCGCATCATAAGAACATTAATTTGTTTTATCGAAGTCAAGCCGGTACGATTCGCGACAGAGCTTGCATTAGTTTTTTGGCTTGGCTTGACCCCGAATATTATTTTTTAAATTTCTAGTTTTTTTGAAGGCGGTTTAATCACCAATCCGCCCGGACTGGTGAAAAGGGCAATACTTCGCCGTAGTATCTACCACTACCCTACCATGCCTAACTCGCCCTGTCTTGGTGGCAACATTTTGAACGAGTGGCAACTCGCCTTGTGGCAAGATTTTTTAAGTGGCAGGAACGGCAGGATTTGTCATCTAAATCAAAATTACAGTTATTATAAAACTATGTTACAGACATTTACAGTTATTTTTGTCAGCCCCTTAGGGATGATAAATGATCACCCAATTTTTTGCCGTAGATACTACGAGTAAACAAGGAGGAATGGACCGTGCCCTACCACAGGCCCAGAGCTTATTGAGAAAGGTCAACTAGCTTTCAGAAATAACTATTGAGACTTGTTAATCAATAGGCATGTGACTTCCCTAAACGACAACTACTTTCGTGAGCATATAAATTTATATGACCTATTTCATCCCACATTATCAATCTAACATTTGATCTAACAGAGAGTGACCCGACCAATATTTGCGAAACAAAAGCTTCCAAATGGCTATTGCTCTTAGCAGCCTCGTGGCCAATGTGAATAGGGTTGGCTCAGCTCCTAGAATTGTACTAAAGTATTGATATGTATTCACCAGTAACATCTCAGTATTTTAATATTAAAATTCGAATAATTTCTTTCACAACCCGTTGCTCCTTTGAGTTTTCTTTATTTTAAATTGCAGAAAAAGTGCTTCTTGAAATAGACTCAAGTAAGCGTCTCCAATAGCAGGTGTTGCAGTAACAAACCAAAAAGACCGAGGCCTATATCAGGGTTAGCTACAGTTCACATTGGCAAAAAACTCCAAGAGTTAAATTTCAATTATCCACTTCCATTAGTTTCGGAGAAAATTATCAGTCACAGACGGACACCAAAGTGATTCTCGAGTGAGTGGACGATGTTTGAGCGTGATTTCAACACATCCATATAAAATAAATTTCAAGATCATTTTTACCAGTTATTTAATTTGTGAACAAAGATAAATCCACAGCATTGACTGTAATTAATCAGTCATCTGCCAACCCTAGCTCTGACCGTCCCAAGCGAGCGCTGAACCAGAAACACTGATAACTACAGAGTTATGAGTTTTATGACGTCATCTCATACCCTTCGCTTGATTTCGACCTTCAATGTCATTCCCAGCTCTATAACGACTCTATTTCTAGCACGAATAAGTTTTCTAATTAACAGCATGAATAACTTTAATCTGAATTAGTATTAATTGGGAATGGAAAATTGTGTTCTAAATTATTAGACGACGTGCTGACAACTTGTTACTACCTATTAAGGGCATTCGACAATCTAGTTCTAGGCCATGGAAATTTTAGCAGAAGTGGATTTTACTATTTTTTTTGTGGTTTTCTTTTTTCCTTCTAGAGAAACGTGGATGTTCTGAAGTTTCAAAATATCTCTGACTACCCCCTCGGGGAATATAGTCGTGAGCATATGCTTATGCTTATGCTGGATTTTACGGTATAGCGAGAAGAAAAACGTTGATAAAAATTCGTTTCTTGTATGGAGACTGCCCTTTATTTTTACTTTTTTTTTATTTTTTTTTATTTCATCGTATCCAATAGGTACAGGTAGGTATCTTCTGTTAAAATTTCAACTTTCTGCCTATTAAGATTCAGAAGATACAACCCTCCGAAGCTTGGACGGATGGACTGAAGGACAGCGTAGGCTTATGGATAGGGTCCTGTTTCCCTTTGGGTACGGAACCCTAAAAAAAGGAAGCTTCTAACAAAGGGTTGGTATGTCTGCAAAAATATTCCGAGACTATTCATAATTTTCATCATAATTTCACGTTCGTGCCAAAAAAGCTAATACTTTGACTCGTAAAACCGGGCCCTGACCTCTAAAAGAAACCCTTCCTTGCCAAATGAAGCAAACAATAAAATTATTTCACGAACGAATAACTCAGATCGGGGAGGAACAAATAAATGGCCAATAACAAAACCTTAAATCGTTTAGAAGAGAAATAATAAAGAATCCTGGCAAATGTTCACTGAAGTACGCTGAGTTACGCTGTCGTGGCTGTAATACTGTTGAAATATCGGGAACTCTTCGGGAAAATGCTGTATTCATGAACTCTTTAAAATGTTTAGATACCATCACTTTGAAAATAAAGGCTTTGCTTATTACAGTGCGTAACATTCACACAAACAGACAGAATAGAATGTACTGTAAATGTACCACCACTGCAAATGTATGTCGAGAGAAGCAAGATGATGTAGCAATCGGTTAGAGTTACTTCGTCCGACTTCTTCTCTGATGGTATCAGTGGCTTTCATAAGAGTACCTAAAATTTTTATTTTCTCGTATTTAAGTGTATTTTCTGTGTTTTAATGTGCAGTCTTCTTCTTAACGTGTGGGCAGCAAGCCCTGGTGTCAGACTTTATGGCCTCTGACGTGGTTTTTATATAACGACTTCTACTACCAGAGATAGTAGCCGGGACCAAAGGCTTAACGTGCCATCCGAAGCACGGAATCATCTTTATTTTCAGACAATCAGGTGATTCAGCCTAAAATGTCCTAACCCATTGGGGAAAACGCATAAAGTAATAAATCACTAAGCGTCCCCAGTGGGAATCGAACCCACGACCTTCGTGTCTAGAGCAATGGCATTAGTAAATAATGTCATTGTCTAGAGCCCGATTTTAATATGAATATGATGTTCGCGAACTTGGTGTTTTATTACATAGATTTACAGAGATTATTTCTGAGTATTATTTATTTCATTCGAGTGGATTTACAAAGAGTTACGTACCACATCTGGCCTCCTCCCCCTCGGGTGCCTGCGCCGTGAGGGTGGCCAGCTCCTTCTCCAACTCCACCTGGTACTCTCCAGAATCCCATGATAGCAGTCCTGCAACAATTTGATACAAATTAGTTTACATATTCGATGTGGGACACACATAAATGGGAGACAATTTTTGCAACTGGCTGCCAAAGGGTTGTAGGCATCAATCAAATTAACCCACATAAACCCACTGCTGGGAATAGGCTTCTTTTTATTGCACCATTTCTTACAGTCCTGTGCTAAATCTGATCAATTTCTGACCCGCAAAATGTCGACTAGGTGCTGACCCAGTAGCACAGGGTTCTTCCCTACAAATAATTGCAGGAGGCTCCCTTGTTTTGAAATCTGTCAACCATGTGTGTTATAAAAATTTTATGTTAATTTGAAACAATAGCATTATCTACATTTAGTTGATATTGTATTTGGCTGTTCTTATTCTGACTTGCGATTGGACGTCCAAAGATTAGATAGATGAACACAGTTCGTAGTGACATGACCGAGTGTATTACTCCAAAGACGACGTCAGGAATAGAATAAATAAAGAGGGGAGAGAAAGGGTAAGGTGGAGAGAATAGACGCGGAAGGCTTATCAATCAATCAATTATGCTTTATTTTACACAAAAAAAAAAATCACACAAAGAGCAAACAAACAGGAAATACAAAAGGTACAAAAACAGGCGGTCTTATCGCGAAAAAGCGACTTACCCCATCACCATAAGAGATTAAAATCCAGGAAGAGAGTGAGAGAGTATTTGGCTGTTCTTAATATGTTTAATAAATCATTCATTCATTCAACGATGTTATGGTTTTGCTCTATGTTACAGGGCAGGCATTTGCCTAGCTTAGATTCTAGAAATAAAATGAACGTACAAAAAAAAATGTATCCATATCAAGATTTCAGCAAAGAAACTGAAGTTTTCTATTGGCCGAGTTGGAGAGGAAGCAATAAAGAATACAGTAGTTCACAAAACTTGCGGGCATGTAATAGTTCCTAGAAACTTGCTTTATAAACGGCCGGAATGTTTTACGAGCGCGAGCGTAGGGAAATTGCCCGAGCTCGAATAATTAACTTCAAATACTAGTGCAGTTAACTATAGAGCGGGTATTATCATCATCAGCTTGTTATTGTCCACCGCTGAAAATAATACCATACGTCAATAATAATGAATAATAAAGTTTACATTTTATAGTAGATGATGAAAATAAACAAAATAGTAACAAGCCTTGTGGGTAGACTGGTGCCGAAACTAGAATTTAATCGGAATTTCAGGCCATCTCTTCTACTCGAAAATAATAATGATGATGATGATTTTTAAGGGGATGATAAGATCGCCAAACTGAACAACTTTCTGTACGGGTCCAACAACTATCGGGAAACATCAGCTGTTCTATACAGGGTGTAAGTGACAACCTAGCAAATACTGAAACAGTGAACTGGTCTGATCATCCCATTACAATAGTTTCACCTAATTTTGTTAAACCTTATACAGGGTATAAGTGAAAGCCTAGCAAATACTGAAACGGTAAACTCAGACCATCAAACTGAACAACTTTCACTATGGAGCCTACCTCAGGAAACGCGAAAAAAAATCAGCTGTCCATACATTTTAGTCCGGTAGGTACATCAATTTAGTAAGTTAAACGAAAAGTGGTTCAGTTTGATGGTCTGAGTTCACCGTTTCAGTATTTGCTAGGCTGTCACTTACACCCTGTATACATAAGTGCAAACTGACCCGGTCCAAAAGCAAATAATAAGGTAGAGTAGATTTTTTTCGAAACCGTTGGCATATTAAAAGGACTTAGTTGAAATTATGCAAATTTTCCGTGTTGAAAGTTGTTCAGTATCATGATTACAATAACCCCTTAAAGTAATGCAACTGTCTTCCCGAACACCCTGTATTTACACACGCCACAGAAACTGTATAACATGGTAACAATAAAACAATAGCCAACCAACAATTGGTGTTAAACAATAGAGGAAAAGCTCGCGAATAATAACAGCTGCAGATGGCAGATGCCTGCGGATTAAATGAGAGGCTTTGAGTGACCCTTGTGACGTTGCTGGTTTATAATGACAACGAGAAATTATATGACGGAAGTTGTTTATGTAAGGTGTAGCCGGTTTATGTCTACAGGGGTAACAGTGAAATCGTTGGCCTTTTAAAGTAAAACTCTACAAGTCAAACTAAAAATTTTTTACTACGGGAATTCATAAGGGTGCCAATGATTTAAATTTCACCCGGTATAGTTCTAACCTATCATCACGTATACACGATGTCTTAAATGAGTTGCATACTTAAGGGTGATTCAGATCATCAAACTGAACAAATTTTACTATGAAACATTTAAACATTTAAATCGCGAAAAATAAATACAGCTGTTTTAATCAAAATTGTCATTTTCTAAATTAAATTTTTTTACGCGCTTTTTTATGTTTGAGATCTGAACTAAAGAATGTAACGCATATCAGTTTACACCCTGTCTTGTAATAGTGCCACACTCCTTCTTGTAAGAACTGGTACTGTGGGTCACTCATCGTCGGTATCGAATACGTCACCTTCATCATCATCAGCCTATCATCGTCCACTGCTGGTCATAGGCCTCTCCCAAGGCACGCCACAAAACTCTGTCCTCGGCCTTCCTCATCCAGTCGCTCCCCAATACCTTTACGTCGTACTTATTATAAATACTATTCAATGCATTGTGTAATACTTATCTAGGATCGTATTTATAATTTGTATCATATACATTGACAGATAACCGATAAATTTGACACTAATTCATGAACAAAATAATGAACGAACAGCTATATTTACAAATTACTCTAAGTAACAAAATGGATGACGTTTTATTTATTCAGCTGATGTTTTTATTAAGTATTGTTTCACTTCAGACGTAGTTTAAATGCCCAAGCATGTACTACGCTTGTTTTAATGTATTTTTATTATTTTAATATGTAAAAGTGTCTAGTTTTATTTTATTTATGAGTTTGTGCGAAGAAAAATGGAAGTTGAAAGGAATAAATCGTATTTAATAAACCAGGTATGCACATTTTTTTCATAAATAACTATCTCGTTTTATATTTAAGACTGTACTCTTCGTATCCTTTGACCTGACAAATAACGATCACTTTGGTATACGAATAAGGATGTGTGACATTCAAAAATAGCACTCCTGGATTTGATCACTGCTCTATTGAAATGTGAATTATAATTTTAAATAAATATGGTACATTTAAAGTGTATTCCATACTATATCATTCGGAATTGTAATTTTGTTTGGGTTTGATGCCTCGGTAATTTCGAACGGAATTCTAGAGGGGGCAAATCCATACAAAATCCAAATTCCGAATAAGAATTCCATTACGGAATTCCGGATGTATGTGACAAGCCTTATTGTTGCACAACTCTTAACAAATTACTGTAATATTAAAAATGTACCGTTAATTGGTTGGTTGGACCGGTAAAATCACTAAACAGGGACCCCTGTTTAGCCAAAAAGAGTCAATCCCGAAAGTAGTGCAATACCTGTCTCTGATTCACCATCGGGGAATAATAAAGTCCTGGAGTGCGATTTTTGAAAGTCAGTTGGTGTTCGTATTTTGAAAGAGCAACAGGTCAAATCAGCCGAAGAAAATATCAAAAGTACTATTCGATCATGATTTTGAATCTCAAGATCCAAAATAGTGCTTCAGAGCATTAACAAACAGTTCATGTCAATAATCTTCAGGTATTCGTGGTTAGCGGAGTTCTGAGCACTGTCCTAAGCTGTGGATTAGGCCTAGGATACCTGGCTGTATACCTGGATTACAGTCACAGTATTGTAGGCGATAGCAACAAACTTGTTGAAGATGGATCACTACGTTTCATTGGTAAGTCTCTTACAAGTATTTTATAACAAACCAATCACACGATATGTTACCCAGATGCTTGAAATATTTTGGTTAGCAAGTCGAAGAAATTCGATAAAAAAAAATATATTAATTATTGAAAAATATAGATATTGAAATTCCTATAAAGGAGGAAAACTATACCTAACACATTTACGTATCATATACGTCAAAATACTCATACAACCATTCATGTGAAAATCACAGATTATTCTGTTTTTTCACACTTTGACAAGTTTAACACAATTTATTTATGTGTTGCGTCATCAGATTCTAAAGTTATCTCGTCTTTCGCCCACAATAACAAAGAAATAACAACAACGAACTCTGAAAATCATTAAGCCGATTTAAAAGCGAATTGCTTATCTCGGCCGAGAACGAAAAATCTGAATTGTTAATCTCAGAAATCCTAAGTAAATTCTTTTGCAAAATACCAGTTTCATTCCATTTTAAGAAAATTATACATTTTCTGAATACCTAATTAGAGAACGAAAATGAGGGTCCATTGTTGCAAAACCACTAACTGAAATTAATTCTTTTTCAGAGACCGCGGGAGAGATCGCGTTCGTTCCATCAATTCTCATTATACCCTACACAATGCAGAAGAAAGGCAGAAGGATCGCCAGCCTAGCAACGATACTACCTCTCGTATTTAGCTGGCTAATTAGTTTCGATACACACTTCTCAAGTTTAGTGGTAGTCAATATCTTACATAATATATCATTAGGAGGTGCTGTTACAATTAGCAGTGTAATTATTGCAGAATTCTGTAGTCCCAATTACAGAGGAATGTTTTTAATGCTTGAAACGGCAATGATTTCTTTAGGAGTTCTACTAAGTCATATTTCTGGAATGTTCTCTTGCTGGAGGTTGATTTCTGCTCTAGGTTTTTTGACGGCTGCTTACAGTTTAGTAGTGATATATTTTTGGCCAGAAAGTCCATATTGGTTATTAAGTCAAGGGCATATGGTTAAGTGTACGGATAGTTTCCGTTGGTTAAGAGGTGATGATGAAGAAGCCTTTAAAGAGCTGGAAGAAATACTAAAAACCCAAAAATTAAAAATGCAATTACAAGCTTTAAGACCGATTAAGAAGATGAAGTTTAAAGAAAGGGCTGTCAACTATTTTAAATCTTTGTTCACAGTAGATTTTCTAAAGCCACTTTCAATAATGATATTGCTGTTTAGTTTTGTTGGTTTTGGAGGAGAAAACATCGTTTCAAGTTACTCTCTTCGAGATGTTTTTAAATTGACTAATGGAAAATACATTGGTACTATCATATTAGATGTTCTTACCTTAGTTTGTTCTCTAACTGCTTGTGTTTTAATACAAATTGTAAAGAGAAAAACACTTTTTATATTCACTGGTTCATTTTCTGTAATATTCTTAGCATTGACTTCTTTGTTACTATTCTTGCAATCTATGGAAATGTTTTCTAAGGACTACTTATGGTTGTTTCTAAGTTTAGTTACAGGATTTGTTATGTTTATGTCTTTAGGTACAACCGCTTTACCATTTTCTTTGTTAGGAGAAATATTTCCTATGTCGTACAAAGGAATAGGTAGTTCTTTAACTTGTGCGTATTTGTGGGCCTTCGGTAATACAATTTTCAAACTTGTACCGTCATTAACAGAAATTATAGGGGTTCATGGAATGTTATTTCTAACTATAATTTGTATGTTAATTATTTTAATAGTATCAAACAAGGTCATGCCAGAGACAAATACAAAAACTTTATTAGAAATAGAACAACTGATGAATTCGAAGAAAATTGATGATTATAATGCTGTAGATTTGAATGATAATGATGAAATGGAAAATTTTGATCGACTTAAGTTGTTCATTGAAGTTTGACATGTTCAAGCGTTTGAGGATATTGAAAAGAACCTGCAGCTCGAGACCGAGTTAGCTAGCAAATAAAGGTATTGAATTCTTCTATACGGATGATTGTAAGAATAGTCTATACTTACCATGAATCTCTTTTTAAATTATCAAATTAAACGTTCATTACGTTGACATTACACTTGTTTGCCACGATAAGGTGGACTCTTGCAATTGCAACTATCTGGTAATTGCAACTATGGAGCAATTGCAGAATCACAATTCAGTTCTTCTCTTTATACCAACACCTGCATTCTAGATGACTAGACATAAGTTTATTGAGAGAAGAACTGAATTGTGATTCTTATAAGTGCAATTGCTCCATAGTTGCAATTACCAGATAGTTGCAATTACAAGACTCCACCTTATATAAAATTCCTCACAGAGACAAAGCTTCTAAGGAGCGCACAAAATAATCACGTGACTCGCTCGCCCTTACGGCCGAGATGGTTTTTCCACGGGCGTAGCTTTGTAGTAGTGTACCTATCGGAACGCATTTGTATGAACCTCCGTCTTTCTGGGGTATTTGCTCATAAAGTTCTATGTATAGCAGCTGCATTAACACATGTATGATTATCCCCGATCATTAAAAGTTGTATCAGATGACATCAATTTGTATCAAGCTGCGCATCATTGCAAGCAACTGGAAGCACTGTGCATCATTATCATTACCTATATGGACGTATCTCTGATCATTTTGCCTGGTCGTGTGTCTCGCCAGTACTATCTTTATGTTATGCACATTATATTAATAAAAAATATCATTTTAGAATTTTGTCGTTTTGTACCTTTTATTCGGGCATGGGCCCACCACACATTCCCACCGCTGTAACTCCTGTAAGCCAGGATCAACAGCGGCGACCATTCACAGCACTAGACAATGAAGTCCAGCGAGCCCGGGGGATGACTCTAATCTGTCTGTCTTTCTTTTTCCTACTCCTCCTATCTTCTTTGATTAATTTATTGCGGGTTCCAAGACAGATTAGAGTCGTTTTGTACCTTCCTAAATTGTAAATAAACAATGTTTAGTTAATTTTCAAATTGTTCGTAATCGTATCTTTCTTAGTGATGTCCAATTATGGCTAATAGTTAATTATGTTTTGTGTTATTACTTAGTTTAGTTAAATTTTATCCCAGATGTCCTTTAGCTGATATGTAACCAACATAGTGAATGTAATAATTACTTATATTGTAAAAACATCACTGAACCATTGACACGAAAAGAAGAAGAAGAAGAACCTATATTGTAATTAATAACAAAATTTAAACCTTTAGGTGGTAAAAACGTCGTGGTGGTGGTGGTTAAATACCATATGGAAGCAATAAACAATTTGTATTTGTATTTATATTTTTAAAAAGAAATAAATACATAACGCTCACAGGCACATACGTTGTCAGATTCTTAGCATGACGATGAGCCATAGTCTCTTGAACGCATATTATCCTATAATGAATGTATGTATAGAATAGTAGAATAACTGAGTTGCAAAAAATGAATTTGGTTTATACGATCCCACTACAAGGTATCGCCATCTACTGCACGGGCACAGTGCAAATTGGCAAGTTAGTGCTCAAAAGTATTTCAATCCGCCTCAATAACCAGACGTCGTAATCGTACGATACTATTTAGGACAGGACCAAAGGCTTCACATGCATCGCGAAGCTCAAAAAGAAGTGCCATCTTCTTTTTCTTCTCTTTATTTGCGATCATCTCTCCTCGTTCTTACGCGCCAAGATTTTCTATTTCGAGGTGTCTGTGTCTCTCGCTGTGACCGTTCCAAAACTGGTGGTACACCAAGTGGCTGTGCGGGTGTTATCTGCCTTTCGTTTTCTCGGGTATAGCCATCTTTCACCATGTAGTCTTCGTCCTGCCTTATAACGTATAACTAAATCATCGCATTCGACTCTTCACACTGAAGAGTGATTCTGTGACTCTCCGTAATCTTATCAACAATGTTAGGTACTTTGAAAGAGCCTCAAAATGAAAGTGTAGTAAATATAAAATATCACTTTTGAAACTATACTAAATTAGAACTTCGTTATATTAAACATGTACTCTCTACCGACCCATCTCAGTACTAATCTTGAGATGTCAAGTTGAGCCATATATTATGCGAAGGAACAACTTAAGCCAGCATTATTTATTTATTCATGGAGAGGTCCTAATCGAATTAGACCGTGACTTTGACATTGTTGTACAAGTAATGTTCGTAGAAATGTGTTTGTAATTCCATTTCATGAATACCAGTTATGTTGGAGTATATTTGCCAGTCAGCAATGTAGTATCCAGGTTGACTGTCTAGGGAGCACCAGCCGAACTTCGGTTTCGTCACGGAGTGAGGAAGTCAAACTCTGATATGCCACGAACTCGATAGAAGAAGAAGTTAGCTAGTGTTTTAAAAACAATTAAGCGCATTGCCGACGGGACTCTTACGTCCCGTGATAAGAAAAAAAAATAAATAAAGAATAATACCAATTACATGAGCAGAGCTGACTGCTAACCTCCAGTAATGGAGATGAACCCGAAGAAGAAAAACAATAACATGAAAGGTAACTAAAGGATGCCGATACAAACAGGATAAAAAGTTATTACCTCACCTGGTACGAGAAATAGGTCAATTGCATTTAAACTTGTCGGTCGGTTCGTGAGAGGAAAACTTTAAATGTCAACATGAATTTATTATGAATCCATTTTAACTTTCTACGCCAATTTACTGAACTATTCAGGGCTTGTTTAGTATTGTTTTGAATAATATTTATTTATTCGACGTCTAATCAAAAAATGGGTTAGTATTCCAGTATCCCATTTCCTCCCGTGGGTGTCGTAAAAGGCTACTAAGGGATCTACCGGCGGATGGGCAGCAGCATCCTCTGAGTACACACATTTAATCCAACTGCGATCGCCAACCCGCCTGCCAAGCGTGGCGATTATGGCAAATCCCCCTATTTTGTCTTATGTCAGGCTTATGTCCAGCAGTGGACGTCTGTCGGCTGATATGATGATGATGATGAAGTTAGTATTAGGAGTCGCGCTGCAAGCGGGCGGTCACGTATTACCTACTCTCAGGCTTGCACGTGGCTCCACCATTTTGTAATGCTCTAATTTGTTCTTGACCATAGAATAATACTTGAGATTAAGAGGCTATGTGAAAAAAATTGGATTCTTCAAAGCGTCATATATCATGAAGTACTAACAGTAGGAGTATGATTAGCGGATATGTGTAAATTGAACATATAATTGAAGTTTTGATTAGAGCCAAAACACGATTAAGACACATTTTCTTGATAGAAAAACAAGCCAAAGTAGCCTCCGTCTTTATCGAAAAACGCTTGGAACTGCTAAACGGTGAATAATAGAAACACGAGACTTGATTTAAAAAAAGAGATTGATATTTTACAAATTTTGATTAGAGCAGAATTGAACTTACATAAATAGTACAATCACAATTAAATAAAGTTTGTTTTACGCTTGCGTCGTTTCAGGCGCGCGCGCCGCCCCATCTCTAGCAGTAATATAAGCTATCACATGCCCATTTTGCTTCAATTATTTTTCGACATAGGCCCTTAAAACACTAAACTACTTGATATTGGTAGGATTATTGCCGCATTAGACGTGTGTAATCCCCGAAGCCGGTCCGTTGTCGGACAGGGAGTCGGCTAGCTTGGAGGCTGTACTTAATGATGTATGGAAATGATACTGCAGATCTTGTATTCAATCTCTATTTGATGCTGTTACAATAAACACAAATAATCGTAAAGAGAGCGTCGGTGGCGCGTTGCGAAGAGGTATGGACACCCAAATATGGGGGTCCGGGTTTAAATCCGCACGGACAACATGCCATGTACCAATGAGTTTTTCTAACTTATATACGTAATACCGACTGCTCTCAAACGGCGAAGGAAAACAACGTGAGGAAACCTGCATACACTGAAGAAGAAATTCTGATGTGTAGGACGCGTGGTGGACTAATGCCCATACACCCTTCTTGAGGGTAGGCCTGTGCCCTGCAGTTAATTGGTTGATGATGATGATGAATCGCAAATTATCGGTACAAAAATGGTACAAAATATAAGTTACCTGTCACTACATGAATCCTGTGAGCGAGTGAGTGAATGAATGAGTGAGTTAGATACGGGAGGTAACAATAGTAATGCTAGCTTAATAGGTGTTGCCACAGGCTTCATAGTGAAAGTTGTTCAGTTTGAAGGTATAAACGACCCCATAAAATATAACTAGGGTCTTTTGTTTTGTTACGCCTTACATTAGACAAGATACCTCCAGAAACTGTTTCTATCTAACGTTATTAATAGTCTCCGAAGGACGAACCCACACCCTATTTTCATATATCTTTCATTAGGCCTTTCTATTTTATAGGTCACCTATGTAACCTAGATCATAAATCGGTCCCTGGGCAGGGTGATTGCAATTACCCAACTAAGCCGTCAGCAAACGCACCACAGTATCAAAATTAATTAATTTTGTGGCCGCAAGTTTAATTATAATTGTAACCAGATTTTGGTCGCGACTATGACGTGTTCATAATTAGTATAATGATTAATTTGGTTTTTGTGGTGACACGTTTTAAATTGTGTCAGTGGGCCTAACGTGGGGACAGACCACTACTTGGTCATTAGTCGTGTAGTTGGTCTGTTCAAACGGTGGCGCCATCGTACGCATGTAACTACAACTGCGTTAGAAAGAATAAAAGTAGAAAGGTTTCAAAATGCAGACGTGAAAGATGAGTACAAACGGAGACTAAAAGAGAAATTTGAACACATAGATGAAGATTCGGAGCTAAACGTGGAGAGCATGTGGGATATTTTAGATGGTTTGGTCATGTGGAAAGAATGAGTGATAGCAGACTGACGAATGAAATATATAAAGCGAGTGTAAACGGGACAGTCAAAAAAGGTCGCCCTAGACGTACGTATGCGGACCAAATTGGCAGCATACTTAAGAAGGGTCAGATCAAATGTACCCCAAACCGACGAGCGTGTATGAAGCGACTTATGACTGTGGAAGAGGCGAAAAAGGTATGTCAGGATCGTAGCCGATGGCGATCCGTTGTCTCTGCCTACCCCAATGGGACACAGGCGTGAGTATATGTATGTATGTATGTACGTTTTAAATTATTTTATATTTGTAATATTGTATGCGTATGGTGCCCGTATGTTTTATATTCTTTTTACAAGTTCACAAGATTTTACTCGTACTTAGGTACAATTCCGTGTTAATAAAGAAATAAAATATATTTATTTCAGACGATGTCCATAGTGTGGTTAGTAAATGGGTGTTTCTCCTCGGCGTTCGAACGCCGTCATTATCCTCACCAAATATTTTTGCTTTGTTTATAAGAAAAGTTATACAATTTTATAAAGCTGTTATAAAACCCGCTGGTCCCTTGTAACAGCGCTAAAAAAAATATACCTTTTCTTGTAAACATGGTGAAAATATTTGGTGAGAATAATGACGGCGTTCAAACGCCGAGGAGAAACACCCAAATACATTTATGACTTAAAAACTATGTCAGTTAGTATGTTTGTTACAAATCTTGCTAGTGAATTTTAACCTACTTCTAGGTATTCAAATGGAGTTTCGACCATCAGAATTAGAATCAGAACTTTATTTGTAAGAACATAGGTACATTCAGATGACATGATGAATACAATGGTTCTAATGTTCTACCACACAGGGCATACAAAATATTGATAAATTGAAGCTAGTTTTATACAATTTTAAAATGTCATGCAAAATATAATTATTTATGAAAAGAAAAGAAATATACCAAATGTCATGCGAGATCCAAAAATTATCCATGAGTAGTCGCTGATAAGTGGTCAATGTTTTAAATATTTTTACAATAATTTGTCTAGCCAATATCAAATAATTTATAATTAAAAAAGTCCTTAATTGAATAGAAACATTTATCTAAAAGCCATTTTGTAATTTTGGTTTTAAAATATTTTGAAGGGCATTCTTTGATTTCCTTAGGCATCAAACTGAACAACATTACTATGGAGCCAACTTCGAGAAAAAGTATAAAAAGCTATTTCATATAAAACTGCAGTACTCGACTCAAATGTATACAACGGTTTTTTTAAATAAGTGAAAGTTGTTCAGTTTGATGGTCTAAACCGCACCTTTAAACATTGCTAGGGTATTTTGTTACACCTTGTAGAAACCTGATGACAATACAGTAATATGAGTGCAATTTTTGAATCTCATACGATGAACTCAGCAGTTGAAAATGTATGGAGATACGATTCTTTCAACCGCTGATTTGACTTTCAAAAATTGCGTATGATTTTTGAATGTCAAATCAGCAGTAGAAAGATGCATATTTCCATAGTAATATTGACATTTTAAACTGCTGAGTTCAAAGAATGAGTTTCAAAAACCGCATTCCTGGTGCTGCAGCCAGGATCATCTCAGTAGGAGGGAACTCCTCAACGGTTTATAACATTGACTTTTGCAATTGCTTTTTTTCCTTTATTAGTAAGTTACATATTTTGCACTCTGATCTGGACTCTGGAATCATATTTCCTGCGTAAAATCTCATCAAGTCCTGCAATCTGTCAAATTCATCCACCTCGATGTCTCGTGTAGCAACTGGTCTAAATGACATTTTATCCGGTTCCCCGGTTTGGGCGCGTCAAAGCGTTATGTATGTCATGCCGGCATCTGGGTATTAGGGTTACAAGTTATTAGTGAAGTAGCTGGCCTGAAATATAGAGGCGAGATAGGTATCATGTTTATAGTACATTATGGTACAAGTGTGTAATGTTGGTGATTACCGCTGAGGCGCCATTGAGACCCGAGCCTTAGGCGAAAAATATTTTTCAACACACTTGCTCATAAAATGGCCCTTATTTCACCGCAATTAGGCACATAATGACACCTATAATTAAACTGTGACTTTTTCATTACTATTATTCACAAGTGAGTTATAGGTTTAGATAGTAGGTATCTAAACTTCTTGGTTGAGTTCTTGAGTTGCTTTGTTCTTAAAAAAGTTTCGATACAAAAAAGATCATATTCAATAGTACAAATAAATTCTCTAAATAAACTTTTTATTTACTAAATAAAATGATTTTTTATTATTATTTTCTTCACAAGTGTGTTGAAAAACGTCGTATGATACACGTGTGTATTGATGATTACCGTCCTCGGCTCTCTTAAGACCTCGCCTACGGCTCGGGTCTCAATGGCGCCTCAGCGGTAAACACCAACATTACACACTTGTACCATAATGTACTATAACTTTGTCCGACTTGATGAAATAAAGTTAGATTCGTAAGATCGGATCTATACTTACGACCAATCTGCGGGTTGTTGGGGCAAATATTAGAATCATCATTATCAGCCTATAAACGTCCCACTGCAGGGCACAGGCCTACACTCAGGGAGGGTGTATGGGCATTAGTCATATATTATATTATTTCTTCTTCAGTGTATGCAGGTTTCCTCACGATGTTTTCTTTCACCGTTTGAGAGCAGTCGGTATTACGTACATAAGCTAAAAAAACTCATTGGTACATGGCATGTTGTCCGTGCGGATTCGAACTCGGACCCCCATAATTGGGTGTCCATACCTCTCCGCAACGCGCCACCGATGCTCAGAATAAATATTAGAATGATGAATGTAAATATTTGTACCCGAGTCGTGGCGATGTTTGTATCTATGAATTATAACTTGTGGTCTAGTTATCATCAGTTAGTCGTCACTGATGTGGTTCGCCAATAGCTCGTTGTATTATGTAGCACGGGGCATGGCGATGGTCGTATTTTTATCGTATTTTCCGCGATACAACTAAGGCGGTATATACGGAAAGTGAGATAAAATACGCCCATTCTGTAATATAAATAAATAAATAAATATCTTGAACATTGTCACACAAATTATCTAGTCACATTTAAAGTACCTGGACTTGTATTATGATGACTAGAGAACGGCATAAAATACATATATAGTTACAAACGTCCATGACGCGGGTACAAATATTCATATTCATCATAATAAATATCTGTCCCTTACGGGATTCGAACCCGCGACCCTCGGCACAGCAGGCAGGTTCAGACTCAGTTCAGTGGCAGACTGTGCTACCGGGCCGTCGCAAAAGATATTGTATACAGGGTGTCCCAGAAATGGTGAATCAAACTGCTATGGGAGGCAGCTTGACTAATGTCCTATCCATAAAAAATATAAAAAAAAATAAAACGCACATGACTATAAAAAAAAAAGATAAAAAAAAAAAGATTTCGGTTCAGAAAAAACAATTAAACTAAGTGGCCTGTGCTCGAAGTGAAGACATTTTTTTTTTGTAAAATGTTAACAATCAGTCGAAGCAACCTCTAACAATTAATATTGGCAGAAAAAATTACAAATTATCCCAAAACGCGATAATTAGAGCTGGAAACTTAGAAAAATTTTATGATTTTCCCGTTTTTTTGGATATTCTTTTTTTTTTATGGTCATGTGCGTTTATTTTTTTTTATATTTTTTATGGATAGGGCATTAGTCAAGCTGCCTCCCATAGCAGTTTGATTCACCATTTCTGGGACACCCTGTATATCTTTGAGTTCTAAAAAAACAATCAGGGAAGTCAAATTCGGTGGTGATATTGTTTCTTTACGGATTAAATATTAATTAGTATAATTCTCTTGTGTCAATAGCTAGTTTACCACCAATATCAATGGATAGTGGACCCAATACACGGCTAGAAACTCAAACATTGTTTTTATCGGTAGAGCCGAGTATCGGTCGGTAAAATACGATAATTGTCGAGTGGCGTCCGTAATTATAGTTATTATGCTAGAATTACTTCACAGCGTTATGTTGATTGCAATGCTACTGGGAAATCTTGTTTACTGACCGTTTTACCGAACAGTTATTTGTTTAAACGCTCTTTATGATACTAATTTTAAAATTTACATAAAGGTAAACATCATGAGGAAACCAGCATACGACGAAGCAGATATTCTGAAACGTAAAATGGAAAGTCTACCAATTCGCATTGGACAAGCGTGGTGGAATGACGCTTATAGTCCCCTGCAGTTGGACTTATATAAGGTGATGATGAAGACATAAATTCTCTACCTATCCTTCCCAGCAAAAAAAAAAACCTACATTATGTATTTGTAAATAATATAAGGAAAAAAAAGATTATTCCAAAAGGTCGCTTCTGGTCAAACTAATTATGCTGGCGGCATTGCCCCGCTGCATAGCTAAGGACACTTGTTGGACCAGAAGATATGAAAATTTACCGGAACCAACCAGAGCGGGGGTCGCGCAACCTGTATATTTAAATGAATAATACATTTATTTATCAATAACTACACAGGGTTAAATTGATATCATTAGTATCCTTTTAAACTAAGAGTCTACCCAGCAAACAATTTGGTCGTATTAGGCCCACATTTATATAACTATTTTGACTTATAAAAGTTATATTACGGTAATTTCGTCATATACTGGTGCTTTATGCGTCTAATGTTCGACTATACGACACATATACGACCAAATTGTTAGTTGGGTATCCATCAAACTGAACAACTTTTACTATGGAAGCAAAACGATCGGAGCAACAAAAAAATCAGCTGTTCCATACTAAACTGCACCCGCCGCCGCTGCCTACTCGACTCAATTCGGTTTGCTCCCATACTAAAAGTTGTTCAGTTTGATGGGTAGACTCTTAGTTTAAAAGGATGCCAATGATATCAATTTCACCCTGTAGAGATATAACTATTATTAGACCAAGTTAAATAACCTAATTGATTGGCATGTACCGCAGTCGTTAAAATTTGTTGATTGGTTACACTCCATTAAACTTTAAATATTGATTTACCTAATAAAGTGTAAAAAACTCTCCAATTATCGAGTCGTTCATTCAGCATAGCATGCACTTCATAATATTCACGAATATAATACTTACTCCCCGAGGGGATAGTCAGGTATTTTTAGTCGTGGGTATTGTATAAGGCGACTATAAGATTTGGTATTTCTTAATAGCTCACCACCTGTCACGGCTTCTACCATAAATTCGACCTTGAAACTTTAAATAATGCTGCCATTTACAACAGGACGATGAAAAAGATAGATGTAGAAAGGTTTCTGGCCACCACCAAAGGTGTTATAATCGTTATTGTAAATACGTAAAACCTTTTCATCTCAAATTTAGATTTTCTTATCGAAGACTTTGAAACTGAGATCTGGAAATGTCATACTATTTCTTCTTATCGTGTGGGCAGCCCTGGTGTCAGACTTTTTTTTAAACCGCCTTAAGGCATCTGACGTGGTTTTACATGTAACAACTACTACTACCAGAGATAGTAGCCGAGACCATCCGAAGCAAGAAAAAATCTTTCTTTTTCAGAAAATCAAGTGATTCAAGCCTGCACGGTCCTAACCAACTGGGGAAAACCGCACAAAGTAACATTTCAGTAGGTGTCCCCCGTGGGAATCGAACCCACGACCTTTGTGTCAAGAGCCCAATGTTCTTAACCATTAGACCATTTAGGCAATTGGGGAAATGTCATTGATGTCTTTGGAACCAATGATTGCTGAATGTAGAACCATAGCAATAATAAATAAGCTAAAAAAAACTCTATTCATAAACCTGAAAGATACATTATCATTTGGCCTCAAAACAAGTCCCTAATTCCCACAGGTAACACTAGAGCATTGACCTCCTCTTTGTTTATACATAACCCGGTCAACCCACGAGTCGAGCCTAACCTATTTTTATTTTTACCCACCCTTACGAATAGAGATGTTTTAGAATTACAAAACTATAACAGAAACGGCTTTACCCCTCATACTTGACTAGATTTACTCGTGACTTCGTCCGCATAGAATTGATAATGCCGCTTACTTCTACCAAAAAGAGATGGAGTTTTAATAGCGAAATTTTAATAAATCAGAAATCCTATTTATCATCAATACTAATATCTATACCTACTCTCCTGAGACCCCTGGTATCACCTATGATACTTGCACATAGAATTTTATTTCTGCGTCATCTAGCTGCGTATTCTGAAACTATTTCTTAGTTTGTAAATTAGATAGTAAGGCGCGTCAATCAAAGGTGGCTATGGCGTGATTGTATAGTTTTTGCAGTTGATTACGATCATTTGAGTGCAATTGTTTTTGCGGACGTCAACATGGCTGGGAACCAACGAGGTAATTATTTGTTTGTACAAGGTTCTACGTGTTTTTTTCTTGTTTCTGTTACAGCATATGTCGATTGTGTGCAATAAGTGAAATTTGTGATAAAAGATTGCTATTTAGTTACTTATATAAACCGTATTTTGGTCACGTTTTGGTATCATGCGAACCCAGAGTATCATCTGTGATACCCCCTACTCAGGGACTTACACCCTGGGTCTCAGGAGGATACGGTGAATAAGTATTAAGAGTAAGCATCAAACGCTCTCTGGATAATCAAAGTTATCCCTTAGTTGCCAAGTAAAACACCAACGAAATAAGGTGCACGGCCTCAAAGTTATTTTTACAACGTCACTCATTTTATCCCACATCACAATCATTGTTATTGTCCACTACTGATAGCTAGGACCCTGATAGTGATAGGTCTATACTCAGGGACGTTTACTTGGGCCTAGTCTATACCTATCCCAAAGCACAGCACTCTATTTTCTCTCTTTCTTACAAAAACTCTACTTTCGGCCTTCCTCCACCAGTTCACTCCCAACTACCTGTCTCAGGTCATCGGTCCAGTCCAGCCACAAGCGGATCGAAAGGCGTCAACCATAATCATCATCATCATATCAGCCGATAGACGTCCACTGCTGGACATAAGCCTCCCCCAAAATGGGGGGATTTGCCATAATCGCCACGCTTGGCAGGCGGGTTGGCGATCGCAGTTGGATTGAATGTGTGTACTCAGAGGATGCTGCTGCCCATCCTCCGGTAGATCCCTTAGTCGCCTTTTACGGGGTGGTGCTATTCTTAGCCGACACCACACGGCAACTATAACCCCTGTTAATTCGGTATGTCAAGTTATCTATACTATTATAAAACTGTAACAGGAAGTGTGTCTGTACATTGAAGATATTAACAAAAAAAAAGTTACGATATGGTTTTTAGGTGTCCCTGATTCCATTTCACCAATTTTTTTTATTTTTTGTCTGTCTGTTTGTTTGTGTGTTTGTTTGTGTGTTTGTTTGTGTGTTTGTTTGTTTGTTTGTTTGTTTGAACGAGTATCACGCAAAAACTACTGAACCGATTTTGATGAAACATTTTTTGTTTGATAGCTTATGATCTGACTTAAAATCTGGTATATAATTTGTGCGGACGAAGTCGCGGGTTAACGCTCGTATTTTATAAAACTGTAACAGGAAGTTTGTCTGTACATTGAAATATAAACAAAAAAAAAGTTACGATATGGTTTTTAGGTGTCCCTGATTCCATTTAACCAATTTTCGGATTTTTTGTCTGTCTGTTTGTTTGTTTGAACGAGTATCACGCAAAAACTACTGAACCGATTTTGATGAAACTTTTTTTGTTTGATAGCTTATGATCTTACTTAAAATCTGGTATATAATTTGTGCGGACGAAGTCGCGGGTTAACGCTCGTATTTTATATTTTTACGATTAGTAGACATAATTTTTGCTATTCATTTGGTTAACAAATAAAACATTATTTTTTAAATTAATGACTACTTTGATCTGTGATCTCTCAATGCAAATGTCGCGAGAAGACATTTTAAACCACAAACTAGAGTTTTAAACTCAATGGAGAAAACCTTTGCATATATAAAGAAAAAGAAACACCTGTCTTCTCTTTCTAACTCTATGCCGGAAACAGAAATGGCAAATATCAAATAAGTCTCTGCAAATAAAAAGTCATTGATTTTATAATTTCTTGGAAACTATTGTTATTGAGACAATAGGGTATTTGACAGCATGTAAAATATAGGATCTATTGATGGCATCCGTATTGAATACGAATTTTGGAAACAAACTATTTAGTCAGTTAAGAAAGATACTGGATATTTTAGGAGAAAATCGACAAAGAACATTTTTTTGTCTACTTTAGTCACGTGATCGTAAACGACTGTGGTTGGCCAAATGGTTGATGACGTCAACTGCATGTAGACAGTTGCATGTAAAGTATGAGTGTCAGATGCAGGTGACGTCACTATCACGTCACCTGCTTATAGACACGTAAAAGTGTCAAGAAAGGCGTTTTCGCTATATAATTATTTAAATAATATTTTTTGTTTTCGTTTTTTCTTGCACTGTATGTAATTATGGAACGTAAAATATTATCTATAGAGTCCTTAGACATCAGTGATTAACGTAGAACAGTTTAAAATCTGTCAAATACCCTATTATCTCGAAATAATGGTTCGATTCAAGTCAACCGTAAATAAAAACTTGACACAGAATAATTCAAAGTCTCAAAATATCTCGTATACTTAGGAATAACCAAATTTTACTTACAATCTTATTCCAATATTTCAGCTAAATACCACAAAGAATCCATTTTATCCCAAATGAATAAATTAATTCCAAACCGGCGCCATTTTTAAGCGCCGCCATTTTTAATTTCCAAACGCCAATAAGAGATCAGGCGATTGGTCGGTTTGGATATCGAATCGTTTGAGCTTTTCAATAATGCTTTTTATTTGAATACCATTCTCTTTAAAAAGCTCAATGAATGGATACTTGAATTCTTTCGGTGCGGGATCGATGCCCAGTCGGTTGATTTGTTTACCTGTAACAAAGAAAATTTTTGTGATTAATGAATAATGATTGACAAAGAAATAATATATGTACCAATGTAGATTGTACATCACGACTTACTGTAATTTTTTCATTATTATTTTTTGTGTACAAAGTTTTGTAATTTTTGTTTTTGTAATTTGTAATTTGTTTTTTTTTGTAATTTGTGTAATAGTTTGTGTAATTTTTTTCATATAGAATCTATGAATCTAGTTTCAGGAAGCCGGCAAAGGTATGTAGATTGGACCCTAATTTATAACAAAGATTTGTACTTACTTCTAAAAAATAGGCTCAATCCACACCGAGATGAGAGCGACCGGCAGTGAAGCGGCATAGTATGACTTGAGGAACACGAAAAAGTTGAGCATCGGCAAGCGGCAACCCGCCGCTCCGTGAGCCGTCTACATTTTGATTGTTCAAATTGCCCTGCCGGCCGCTGCCATCTCGGTGTGAGTTAACTCTAAAACCTTCAATACAGGGTGTAAACGATAGCCTGGCAAGTACTGAAATGGTGAATTCGAACCATCAAACTGAACCTGAAGCCGACCTCAAAAAAAATCAGCAGTTCCAAACAAATGACTAAATTAGGTACTATTTATTAACTTTGATGCGATAAAACATTTTTTTCTTATATTCTGTACTAGGATACGTTATATGTCAAGATAGACAGTCGAAGCTACGAACGCGTAGAAAAAAAATTGCAACCAGAACTGGCCTCTAAACTGTGTGCGTGTATATGGATAGGCCATATACACGCACACACAATTAATTTGAATGACGCACACCAACCTATAAGTTGGCCCCTTTTGTTTTATACGGTAGAAGCATGAGGCTCATTCTAAACATATACTTTTTCTAAGTCTCTGTACTTGCCCGACTGTGTAAAACAGCAGATATTTGTCGCGTTTCCTGAGGTTGGCTCCATAGTAGCAGTCATTTTACGGTTTGAGCCGGGACTAATTAATAATTAATATTTTTTTCGGTATAGTATTTAAGAGCCAATTTAAGCATATAGAAATGTACCAAAATTTTAAAAATATCACGTCTGCAACAGCCCCAAATTTTTAATTTTGCATTTACCTCGTTCTAAAAGAACGAATGGTAATGGTAACATTATACATACTACAAACATGGTGTTAATATTTTTGTCTACTTAGCAGGCTTTGAAAAATACATTAGTATTATCTATATATCTCATTTTTTTCAATTTCAATGCCTATATTTTATTGCTCAAAATAATTTATATTGTTAAATCTAATTAAAATTAGCTAATTGAAATTAATATTATTAAAAGTATGGGCAGCAGCATCCTCTGAGTACACACATTGATTCGATCCAACTGCGATCGCCAACCCGCCTGCCAAGCGTGGCGATTATGGCAAATCCCCTCCATTTTGGGGGAGGCTTATGTCCAGCAGTGGACGTTTAATGGCTGATATGATGATGATGATAATTATTAAAAGCCTTCTGGGAGATTCTTCTGGGGATTTTGATTTCTATGTTGAGTAGCAAATTTTTTTTAAATATGTTTTCAGATAGTCTTTTTGTCACTAAATGGTGCCGCTTACAGTTTAAAAGTCCAATTCATTATTACTCCCCACCCCTCCTAACAAAACTCCGTAAAATGACTGGACTATAGTGAAAGTTTCAGCATTTGTCTGGCTATGCCCTACACCCGGTATAATAAAAACCCTTGGCTCAGTTGTACCATGTGCGAGCAAAAGGCAATACGTTCAAGAGTTTTTGTTGGATAAAATCTAAAAGCTAGCCTTAATTAAAAACAAACAGGACCACTTAACAGGATAAAATTCAACCGTTAGACGACATTATTATTTTACATAAGTACCAGACATATTTTACACTGGAAGCAGATGTTCATAACATTAAAACGTCACATTCCAGAACAAATAAGTTTTAATGAACCCTGCGCCCAACTTCTACATACTTCTGCAAAATATTTTGTCATGAGCCCAATACACTCAATTCATGTCATGAACTCACAACCATACAGGTTCTTTCTTATATACTGATGGTTTTTAAAAGACGGACCATCAAACTGAACAAATTTTTCTATGGGACCGAAATAGAAATATTAAAAAAAATACTGTTGTTCCATACAAAACTGCAAACTTACAGTACGATCAGGAAAATAATTCCGGTCGTCAATTTTCCTTTGCGCAGAGGAGCATGGCTAGCATGCCACCCACGACAAAGAGTTTAAACGAGAAAAACGTCGTGCGCGCTCTTTTTGGCGTACGTAAAATAATAAAGATGGGGATTTCTCGGGGATGGCATGCGAGGCCTACAGGCTCGAGTCCCTGACAAAACCCAAAGTCATTTGGGATAGCAGCGGAAAAGGCGCGAAAACAAATTAGCCAATAGCGTAAACGGATTGAAGGTGGCACATCCTGATTGGTCAATATAATTTCGCGCGCTATTAAAATTTGTTAACTGTCTGTCAACGCAGGTACGTCGGTAAGACTTATAAACCTGGTACTACCGAATGTATGCAGTAGATTATTTTTCACGATTTTTATATTTTCTTTCTTTTTCTTCTTTCTAGATTTTAGCCTCCAAAGCCCCGGTTTGGCAGGTGAAATAGCACACTATAGCTGTATCGTATTAATAATCAATAATGTTTGAATTTACAATAGGTATCTTTGGTTATTAACGACAATAACAATTTTGAAAATATATTATCTCTTTAAGACCTTCGTTGCGGAGGTTGGCCGTCGACTGACGGAGAGAATTTGTGACCCCCGTTCCGGGTCGTTTCTGGTGCAGAGGCTAGCCATAGCAATTCACGCCCACGACGCTTGTGCTGGCCTCTTTTTTTGTGATTAATCTAAATGCTTTTATGAATGAATTAATTTAGATTTTTTTATCTCAATACTGGAAGATGGGTCGGGCGCTAGTGTGGGACGCTACCTGCGTGGACACACTGGCCCCGTCTCACTTACAGGGCACGAGTCGAAGGGCTGGCGCAGCGGCGGAGGCGGCTGAAAAACGAAAGGCCTACTGGTACCGGGATATCGGCCCCCAATACCATTTTATGGGTTTTGGTGTCGAAACTCTTGGGCCGTGGGGACCTAATGCGCAGGCGCTTTTTAAAGACCTGTCAAAGCGCCTGATAGACTCGACAGGGGACCCAAGAGCTGGCACCTACCTCGCTCAACGGATCAGCATAGCCATTCAGCGAGGAAATGCGGCCAGCGTTCTGGGTACCCTCCCACAAGGACCGAACCTGCACCACATCCTAGGTTAGTTTAGTTTTAAGTCTCTTTATTTATAATTTTATTTAATGTTACTATTTTATGGATCTTTCGAATAAACAAGTCTGTCATCTCAATACTTAATTTTAATAATCGATATAGCTAGCCTCCAATATTATGCTTTCGAACCTTCAGCAAAGTTTTAAAGACAAAACTTGTTAGTATTATACTCTTGAGTAACCATAACCGTCTACATAACTATAAGTTTCACTATTATGCAAGACTTTGAAAACTTTATTAATTATACCGGCGTTCAGGCTTACTTTATAAAACAGAAAGTGAACTTGGATTTGCAAACAAAAAGTTTTTATCCTACTACCACAGAATATCATTATAATAGAACATACATAATGGATATATTCCCTGCCCTCTTAACATCGGATACCTAACCATAGTATACAATTACGACTAGATATCATATTAGTTAAGTCCTCTAAATGATTTTTGTGTCTTTTTTTAACCTTGTAGTCATTTTTTGTCGTTCGATGCATGGAAAAGTTATGATCTTGTTTTCTTTTTCTCTTTAGTATGTATACAGACACGCACACAATGCTTATTGTTTATCTATTTCATGATGTGCACATATGCTGAGTATTATGGCTTGCTTTACCTTTTAATCTGTCTATATTTGGTGTTTTTATAACTGTAATCTGTTTTATGTCCCTAATAAATATATATAAGAGCAAAGAATTGTATCTTCTTCTTTCTCGTGTGAAGGTGATCACACTTTGTCTCTCCAATACTTGGCCACCTCTATTCCTCGAGGGGAAGCCTCTATTAGGTCTTGGAAGAAACAAGACACAGGGCACAGGCTAAACTGTGATAGATGTCGAGTGGTTTGCACCTGTCCACACACACACTCCAAAAACGCATCGGCCGGAAATATGTCCCATCTTCGCAGATTATCTTTATTAATGACAGCGAATCCCTTACTACACCGTCTGAAAAGATTTCAGCAGCAGTGAAGATTGGGCGACATGGAAGGCACTCAACAGATTGCGAACTGGGAGTTGGGCGAACCAAAGATATCTTTGTATAAGAGTATGATACTTCATACAGCAGTACGGCTACTCCCTGCCCTTCATTAATTTTAATCTCATCCCTCTTGGCAAACGGGTGGTAGAAAACATTAGGCAATGGTACATACGATTTACTAATACTACACCATTGCCATAGAAAAACTAATAGTTCATGAATTATTCTAAGGTAATGATGTAAGTCCGCACTTAGTCACTATGGAAAGTTACTCTTCAATATTATACCGAAAAAAAATGTCAATTATTTATTAGTCCCGGCTCAAACCGTGCTAAATACGAATTGAAATTGTTATTAATTGTTGTATGTTTCTTTGCCCCATATCATGAGAACCGGGACGAATTGGGATTTGGTTCTTATTAGGATAGATTCTGGGAAAGTCCATCTATAAATAACTATAAGAGGTAGACGTCCGAAATGAACCCATTTTTCAAAAATTTTAAAAGTAGTTTACGTTTCATACAAAAAATTCATATAAGTTGTAATATCTTTGGAACTGTAGGTTTTTTTGAAAAATGTATCATACAAATGTTGTAGGAAATGATAAACTGCATAGGATGGCAAAAAAGGTACAACATCCCTAAGTCCACTTTTCATCATTTTGAAACCAGTGTGCGACGTAGACTCCTGAAAGACGAAAGGACAAAAGGTGATTTCCACCCAATTAGTGTAATTGTCTTCCCGCCAATACGACGCACCGGCGGCCATTATTGACTAATTTGAATATTACTTGAATACCTAGTTGAGAGACAATATGGCACCATAGTTTATCTTCAGATAATTTTGTGTTGATTTAATACCTGAAACTTTATGAAAATACGAGCGTTAACCCGCGACTTCGTCCGCACAAATTATATACCAGATTTTAAGTCAGATCATAAGCTATCAAACAAAAAAAAATTCATCAAAATCGGTTCAGTAGTTTTTGCGTGATACTCGTTCAAACAAACAAACAAACACACAAACAAACAGACAGACAAAAAATCCAAAAATTGGTGAAATGGAATCAGGGACACCTAAAAACCATATCGTAACTTTTTTTTTGTTAATATCTTCAATGTACAGACAAACTTCCTGTTACAGTTTTATAATAGTATAGATTATAATTTTAGTTTCATAATGTTACCTAGGTGCCTACATTGAATTTACGATAATAAAAGTTGTTGAATTACTCTTCTTTCTTATCGTGTGGGCAGAGCCCTGGAATAAAAACAGAGAATGCCTGTGCCCTGTTGAATTATTAATAAGAAATCTTTAGTTTTAAGGATGGTTTAGAATGCAAAACAGCTAAACTTTATTATTTAATGGAATATTTACATCGAAACAGAAAAACAGAATCTGATCTATAAAACATATTGGCTGATTCTAGCGTGACATAATCATAAATATACAGGGTGAAATTGATATCATTAGCATCCTTTTAAACTAAGAGTCTACCCATCAAACTGAACAACTTTTACTATGGGAGCAAATCGAACGGAGCAAAAAAAAATCAGGTGTTGCATACATTTGAGTCGAGTACAGTTTAGTATGGAACAGTTTTTTTTTTTTAAATAGTAAAAGTTGTTCAGTTTGATGGGTAGACTCTTAGTTTAAAAGGATGCTAATGATATCAATTTCACCCTGTATATGTATAGGTACTTCGAACAACGGCTGATAATAATCTATCACGATTTTTGTTTCATATAAATAAGCGCACCTAAGAACTTTGGTTTACAGTTACAAGGGTGGATTTTTTATGTTTATAAATCCGTTCCATGTAGTTAATGACAATAAAGCCTCCACTCCACCGATTCACACTTGGAGAGCGTAAAAGAGTATGACCTACTCCTTCCTACAGTAGTATATCTAATCTCCACTTATATTATAAGAGATAAGTGTACTTTTTGCAACCATCAGCAGCAAGGCTGATTCAGTGTTTATGGGGTGTAAAGCATCTCTGTGATGGCGATGGACTAGGTCTGCCTGCATAACTTCAATCGGTTTAGGAGTTACAGACGTTTAAAGAGGCTGATCGTATGATATTATTGTAGTATGCACTGTAGCTATGTAAACAGTACAAAAACTGACATGAACTGCCAGTCGGTTTGGGAGAGAGCTATTTTACATGGAGTTAACCGGTAACGCTAGGTTGACGCATGTGAGGCTTGAATGCTGTACTAAAATTCAATTGTTTTATTAACACGTGCAAAATCTTGTTATACCTTAAAGAGTTAGCCACGTTAATATCAAACGTGCGTAGAAACGTGATAGTACATAAAATACACATTAAATGTAACTCCTGAGACGGAATAACGGTTAATGAGCACGCTATTAACGCGTTAGAAGCGTCGTTTCGTTTTGGTATTCTAAAATATTTCATCCTTGAGGTGTTAAGACGCTATGTGAAAAAAATAGGATTCTTCAAAGCGTCATGTATCATGAAGTACTAACAGTAGGAGTATGATTAGCGGATATGTGTAAATTGAACATATAATTGAAGTTTTGATTAGAGCCAAAACACGATTACGACACATTTTCTCGATAGAAAAACAAGCCAAAGTACCCTCCGTTTTTATTTATAAACGCTTGGAATTGCTAAACGGTGAATAATAGAAACACGAGACTTAATAAAAAAAATAAAATAAAAAGAGATTGATATTTTACACATTTTGATTAGAGCAGAATTGAAATTACATAAATAGTATAATCACAATTAAATAACGCAGTTTTACGCTTGCGTCGTTTCAGTTGCCCCATCTCTTTCTCTCGCATCAGGCAGTAATATGTATAAGCTATCACACGCCCATTTCGCTTCAATTATTTTTCGACATAGGCCCTTAACACTGAATAATCCCAAATGGCTAAGCCCGATAAAAATATGAAAAATATTATAATTAAATTCAACATTTTGTCTTTTTCCAAGAATGTGAAATAAAAAATGTTAGGTTCCTATTGTTTTATTTTTATTTTTGGTGCTTTTGCGTTAGTGTCCTCAACACTGACATAAATGATCTCTGGAATTGGCTCTCTAATAGCCATGTTTTTTCTTTCTTATTGATGTCTCCCGTTTGCAATGGAGGGAAGTCGGATATTCGTTTTTCCTACTCCTCCTATCTTCTTTGATTAATTCATTGAGGGTTCCAAGACAGATTAGAGTCATCCCCCGGGCTCGTTGGACTTCATTGTCTAGTGTTGTGAATGGTCGCCACTGCTGAACCTGGCTTACAGTAGTTACGGCGGTGGGAATGTGTTGTAAGCCTATGCCCGAAATTAATTTTCCCAAGAATGTAAAACTTGCACGACGAACGGACTGCTTCTACATATGTATAATCGTTCTTTCTTTTATTTGTTTAGTGGCGATTTAAATCACTACTTGACACATCTTTTTACCCTTACACTCCTAAACGAAGAAGGTTTGTTTATAAAGAGTAGAGCGATGTATCAAAATTCCCGCATTTTATACATTTTTCTCTACTAGCAACATTGCAGTTCCTTTTTAGAAAATTAAAGGCGACGCGCAGCGCGATCGTAGCGTTTCATAATTCAATACAACAGGGGCACGTTTCACCAATAAAATTACGTCACAATAGTGTTGCCAACGCTACGTCAAAAGCTCCCTGTTTTTGTTACTATGTCGAATTTTATTAAAACGCGAGCTATTTCATTAAGCATATTAATGTGAGTTTCAAGTATTTTGTTATTTAGTTTCTGCTGTGCTGGTTTTAGAGAGAATTTCTAAAGGGGTTTCAAACGAGAATTTATATTGAATTCGTATAAGGTTTGTAAAGAAAATTATTTTATGCACTTTGTAGGATTCTGTTCTGAGATTTTAACACCTTTATGTAGGGTACCTACCGAGTACCTATTGAGTACCTACCTACAAAAGTTTCTTTGAGCTCGAGTCGTTTATATAGAAGTTATTTGGTTTATTTATTCATACTTATTTTCTATACATATTCTGAAGTTTCAGAATATCTCTGACTACCCCCTCGGGGAATATAGTCGTGAGCATATGGATGGATGGATGGATGGATGGATATTTTCTATACATGAGAGACTTTGACTACTTATATAGGGACTAGTTACGCGTGATATTCTAGTAACAAACATTTGTGCGATGGGGGCGAAGTAACGTGAAATCCGCAACTTTGGATTTGATTCCCTATAACTTTAGATTCTAATTTTGAATGTTAAAAATCATGAAAAGTAGTCTCGTGTGAACCCCAAACTTCATAAGTTCGTTGTTATTGTTTCGCAATTATAGGCTGTCTCGTTTAGTGATAAGGTATAAAATTGAATGTAAATCCACATGATCAATTGTTCTTATACCGTGGCAGAGGGGAAATACTACCGCAAGGCCAGTCTGTGGGGACTTGCTACAGATATCAGCCCCACAAGTTATAGCAAAGATGCCAACAGATGGCGATACCTCGCTCTCGGAAATATGCTCCGTACAACAAAACAACAAGAAAACACGTTAATATATAATTAAACATTTTAACGTGTTCTTACCACGTTTTGGTATATTTGAGTTCCCGATATTTCGGCAGTGTTACAAATGTCATGATCACGGGATGACTGAAGATCTGCAGGTAGATTTTAAAGAGCAGAGAAATCAGTCTACCTTCACTCTTCTTGGTTTGCTCCGCCCACCACCAAAGAGAATGTAACTCACTACTACGTTATAAGAGTCGGGACTTCCATACTAAAAACTGGTCGTGACCGATGATCCAGAATGTATGAAACGTGTGCAACCGTTCAAAGAAATTTAATGGCGGTGGTGCACGTTTCGCGAGCCTGCCCACCACCATCGGAACTCACTCGATAAAAGAATAACCTAGATTAAATAATAACCGCGTAACTCTCAAAAACTGTAAAACACGTTAATTTCACAAATATTTTGAGAGCTAAACATGTAAGGGCCGTGAGTGAATGACTCAGTAATGAACCGTGACTCTGCAGGGTATTGTGTCCATATAAGTTTCACGACTGTGTAATTGCTTTGCGTGTTGCCAGTGGAACTACTCTAAATCGTTAATTCAAAGTATCAAATGGAACTAAATCTTTTTGATAGGGATACATAGAGAGAAAAATATTTTTGCTTTTACCTCATACTTCTGCATACCGCTGCCGCTTTCACTTCATACAAATGGGCTCGCACTAACATGGAGACGTAACGTGCGTTGTGTACGTAGTACTTACTATCTCTATGCGTGCGTTACTGAGTGCGAGTGAGATACTATATTGCCTACTGTCGTCATCAACGAGAAGGGGGTAAGGTAAAAATTGGTGGGGGCAGGTAGCGTACGTACCTAAGTATATTAAGTTTATGGTACATATGTATGGTCTTTCTTGTACCGTGCTTTTACTACAATATGAAAGGTCTGACAAAATTAGCTGAAACTATTTTAAGTGTATGCTCAGACCATCAAACTGAACAACTTTCTTTAAGGGACCAATAACGAAATCGCGAAAAAAAAAATTTGATGTCCCGTACAAAACTACAAACAACTTGACCCAAATGTTTGGGGCAGCAGATTTTTTTTTCGAGATTTCGATATTGGTCCCGTAGAGAAAGTTGTTCAGTTTGATGGTCTGAGCATACCCTTAAATTAGTTTCAGCTAATTTTGTTAGACCTTATATAATACATCGATTTTTTTTTTATTTTTTTTTATTTTATTCATAATGGGTTTGCGCTTGGCTTCATCTCACCTGATGGGAAGTGTAGATGAAGCCGAGGATGTAGCGCGCTCGCCCAGAAAAAGCCTATTAACTCTTCTTTTAAAAATATCCTGATTGTATTTACTTGGAGAGACACAGACGCAGGGAGTGAGTTCCAAACCTTACCGGTTCTCATTATAAAAGAGGATGCGAACCTTTTGGTGATGATTGTTGGAATATCGACTACGTATGGATGCAGTCTCGCACTACGTCTTGTCGTACGTTGGTGGAAGGGGGATGGTGGAATCAGGTCATGTAGCCCCTGGGCACACTCGCCGAAGTGTATCCGATAAAACACCGACAGACAAGCGACCAATCGCCGGTGTTCCAGACTATGTAACTTAGCCTCGACGAGTGCGTCATCGTCGATGAGTCTCTTGGCGCGGCGCTCAACTGAGTCCAGTGCATCCAGTTGGTATTTCGCAGAACCGTCCCAGAGGTGACTGCAGTACTCCATGCAGGATCGCACTTGGGCTTTGTATAGAGTACGGGATTTTTCGTGACGTTTGTCGGGATGTTGGAATAGCTCTAAAACGGTGACAGTCCTGATAGTTATATCGGGACGGCAACTTTAACCAAGCACATCGTCCTTACAGTAAGAACATAAAAGTATTCGGTGTACATATCCGAAATATTATCCCTCTAAATTACATTACTCTCGACGTACAAAGGCCAAAAGTTAGTAAAAACAACGATTCCCTAGGTATAACTATATCTAAAGTAGGTACGGAATACGGAAGCCGTCCCAATAAAGAACTTTCAAGTTAAGGGAGTACTGAATAAAACTCATACTATGTTATTTCCTTTGTGCGTGAGGTACCTAAATGTACTGTTATTATATTTTAGAGAGTCGGTGGCGTGTTGTGGAGAGGTATGTATGTACACTTAATCACGAGGGCCCGGGTTCGAATCCGCAAGGATGACTGGCCATTGTATCAATGAGTTTTTCTAACTTACGTAATACCGACTGCTCTCAAATGATGAAGGAAAACATTGTGAAGAATCCTGCATAAATGCTGAAGAAATTCTGATGCGGATATATATTATATATGAAGGGTTTGTGATGTAGGATGTAGTAGTTGTGATGTAGGAAACTGAACTTAAATAAAAAATGTGTCCAATGTGCAATATGCCTGATTCAAAATCAATATATTTAAAACTCTTAGAATAGATCACCCCATTTCTTCTTCTCGTGAGAGGAGACTAAGATACGGTTTCTATGTAGTGTGTTTTGGGCAAAAGGCTAACCACTTATCACCACTCTTGATATATCCTGAGAAATCAAATGTGCTTTAAAAAGTGGCTCCGCGTAATTCTCAAAGAATGTCAACGCTGTTAAACAAATAAATAACAAGAGGTTTTCAACAGAAGACAGTCAAAGGTTTCAAAGAGACCTTTGAATGATTTGACAAATCGATGAAACCCTTTGTTCAGTTTATTTCGGAATGACAAGTTTTTACGTGGAAACTATTGTTTTCGTTTGATATACTTTCTATATAAGATCTAATAATATATATATATATATATATATATAATCTATATAAGATTTTAAAGGCATCGGGTTGGACCACAGAACTAAATTCTACCCAAATCCCGTCGCATACCAAGTTGAACTTTATACAATGTCTTTCTGTAGCACAGAGGAAGGCATAACTCGTTCAACGCCCCCGAGTTACGCCTTCCTCTATGATCTGTAGTATTACTATTACGTTAGCGGGAGGCATAGAGGAAGGCGTAACTTGTGTCAACTGACACGAGTTACGCCTTCCTCTATGATCTGTAGTATTACTATTACGTTAGCGGGAGGCATAGAGGAAGGCGTAACTTGTGTCAACTGACACGAGTTGTGCCTTCCTCTATGATCTGTAGTATTACTATTACGTTAGCGGGAGGCATAGAGGAAGGCGTAACTTGTGTCAACTGACACGAGTTACGCCTACCTCTATGGCGGGCGGCTTTGGAAGATCAGTCATCTTCACGTCATAAACATGAGCGAAAATCAATACCAATTTTGCCGCGGGCGCCGCTTTTATACCATTTTGATCTGTACTTAATTAATTCGCATCGAGAAGATCACGGAAGACCACGCACTGCGCTATGGCAAGATAAATTGGATTCAATTATAAAAAATATCCATCTTCATCGTTTTTAGTTTAGTAATATTCCGACTACTCTTAAACAGTGAAGCAAAACATCGTGAGAAAATCTGCCTCCGCTGAAGAAGAAATTCTAGCAATCCGCATTATGCACGCGTGGTGGACTAACGCCCATACACCCTCAATGAGGGAAGGCCTGTGCCCTGCAGTGGGACGCATATAGGCTGACGATGATGATAATTGTTAGGGTTTAGAGACGGCGAACGGCGGCCGCCCCATACAAAAATATCATATAGTATGGAAAGCCATCCGCCGTCGACACTACGACGATGGCGGACAGTGTCACTTTTGTATGGGCACGCCGTCGGTTGCCGTCGGCAAATGTGTCTCATCTCAACCCTTATAATCGTAAGTTAAAATAACCAATAAAGTTAATCATAAGACTAGATCAAACAAAGAAGAACGTGCAGCAAACATCAAAATCCGGCAATAAACATGTTACTCATCTAATCCGGGTGTTATAACCGGGTTAAGTTTACCCGGAATGGGAGAAATGTGCAAATTTAATGGACCGGGTGTAGATCGCGGTCCGGGTAGAAGCAACGGGTGTTTATGCCGTAAATTCCGTGTTATTTATGTTTCCTAATGTTTATTTTTAAGGTTTTTTGAAAGGGAATACTGACATTCTTTTTGCAAGATTATCTTGTTCAGTCTATTATTTTATGTTAGTTTTTAATGGAAATGATCATTGATCAACGTAGATTTAGGTTGTAGTGACTGCTAAATTACAATAGCAATCAGGTTCCAACTGTATTTACGGATTTCAAGTGGTTGATTAATTGATTAGTTAGACCATCAAACTGAAAAATAATATTCTAGGTATGTGACCAACAACGAAGTCGGGAAAAAAAATCAGCTGTATCATACATTTTGGAGAAAGGTCTGATCATCCCCTTAAAAATCTTGAGCATATTAAGGAACCTATACAAGGTCTAACCAAATTAGGTGAAACTATTTAAGGGGGATGACCAGACCATCAAACTAATCAACTTTGTGTATGGGACCAATATCGAAAACGCAAAAAAAAATCTGCAGTCCCGAATGCTGCAGTCGAGTTATGTTTCCAGTTTTATATGGAACAGCAAATTTTTTTTTCCGCTTTTTCGATATTGGTCCCATAGAGAAAGTTGTCCAGTTTGATGGTCTAAGCATACCCTTAAAATAGTTTCAGCTAAATTTTGTTAGACCTTATATTTAATGAAATACCTTATATATAATGCGGTCTTTTCAATTTCATCTGGAACCACACTGCTAAATAAACTACTTTGAAAAAACATGAGATTTAACCATTCAACTCCAACAGACGCGATATTACTGAACAATCCATTGTTATCTTAAAGCTGTATTGCGAGCAGTTAAAACAAAGCTCACTATTTATAAATAGCAACTTTATTAATTACAGCAACAGACATGTTGCTATCTAAAAAACAATGAGGCAGCTAATTAAAAGTGACAGCAGCTGTAGTTTGCGAGTCCCTTTATAATACTTCTCGGTAAGGTAGTTTGATATGTTGCCTGAGGTTAGAAATTAATCTTATGGTTTTTTTCTTCTGGTCATGCTATGTTATCTTAGTACATGAAACGCTGATTTTCCATAGACAGCTTCCGCCATCTATCGGTTATGTTTCGAAGCACTATTGTGTTGAACTAGGGTTCATATCGGTTTAACAGCGCACTACACCTCACGCGCTGCGCTGTAGTAGTGAGAGATGTCGCCCATATCAATCACTGTCTTGTTGGTCTAGCGGTCTAGACAACCGGCTTACGATCCGGATAGCTAAGGTTCGATCCTCGTGTCGGCCAATCTCTTTTTCAATTTATTTCATAATGTGGCGCCCCCTAGTGCTAATAAGCGGCAACGCAATTAAGACGTCCTAAAATTCAAGGCGAGTTACCTATCTATATCCAATATACATATTAATCTATGCTTCTGGTCTAACGCTCAGTATTAATACGTTGTGCCTGCTCATTTCCACCACGGCGTTCCATAGTGGCTACCACGTCCAGGACCTTTGTATTTCGCCTCATTGCTGACGATATAGCAGCGTGATGTCTAGCATTGCAGTACTGAGCATTGGACAAGGAGAACACTGGAGTGGAGATCCAGAGAAACCACATCGGGTTGAGGCCGCCCGCTAGAAAGATAGGTCAATGATATTAGGAAACACGCGGGTCCCAACTGGATGCAGAGGGCGAAAGACACGACGTCATGGAAAATTATGTAGGAGGCCTATGTCCGAAGAAGGACTGGACTGATTGAGGGCTGTGATGGATGGATGGTTTTGTATTTGATTACTCGAGGTTTTATTGAAGTTGATATTTTTCAACACACTTGCGCGTAAAGTGGCTCTTATTAAACTTTTTTTAGGTACATAATGCCGCTTATAAAACACACGAGCTTTTTACTTGGCATTACCGCACTAGTGTCGAAAAAAGAAATCCGCCCGTCATTTTTCTCAGATATTTGTCTAATCCTATTTGTGTTTCTACTTTCTAGTTCTTTTTTTCCTAGCAAGTGTGTTGAAAAACACAGTGTTGGTCATTACAGTCTCGGCTGTTTACTGCTCTCTCCTCTGCCTTCGGGTCGAGCTTGCACTCCAGCCTTTTGTACTCAGTAACTTATTATTAATCTGTGCTTTTGTATCATAATGTACTAATATACAGGGTGTTAGGGTAAACAGTTTTATTACTTTAAGGGGTGATTGTACCCATGATATTGAACAACTTCCAAAGGAAGAAAGGCAAATAATATGTAGGCAAAAAAAAAAACCTTTTCACACTTTAAAATGTCCACAATCTTTGTTACAAATTTCCTATAGATGTCGTAGCGAAAGTTTTTCAGCATCGTGGGTACTCATCCCTTAAAGTAACGCAACTGTTTACCCTAACACCCTGCAACATTAGAAATAGAAATTCGCAGCTAGTGTTCAGAAATCTAGAACCTAATATAGCCTCACGTTCTCGACAAGTTACCAGCCAGCCCATCGATTACTCTCAACTTTGACTTGTGAAACTTTCCACAGCTCACATTAGGGCGCGGCCACAAGATCGATACCAGACTCTCACGTCACGTGTGACGCGTCCTAACTTTCTCACTAATGACTTATGTAGTTTCGGGATTACTTATGCATGCCCATTATTATCAAAGAGGGGAATGGAATAAGACTATTATTACGCCATTTTTTTTTGGTATCCAATTGGTACGTTTAGTATAACATTTTTAATTCCGTGCTTCAAACGTCTCCTCCATAATTGAATGCCATCTGTCACGACCCCTGGCTTTCCTTTTCTGGATAGTAAACTTACACTTAATCCTCAGATCTTCCTCAACACAGTTGTTCCATCTCTTTTTCGGCTTCTCTTCTGATGCCGTTTCCAGTGAGTCACTATTTTGGGCATCCTGTACTCTTCAATTTTTTCAACGTATCCGGCCCATGAGATGTTGCGCTATGATCAATCTTCGTAAGGTCTCCTGCTGCATGAGCATGGGGTTGTCCAGTTAAAGATTTATCCATATCCAAAATCCGCTACAATCTCTAACAGGACCGAACACTTTCCTCAGCACTTTTCTTTCAGTATTTATAATTGTTATGGTTATTAAGTCGTGTTATGTCACAGTATAAGAAAGAGTATCCATATACGTTATGCTGTAGAGTTTCTGGCCACATTTTTCTCTACAGCGACAACACGTTCCGACGCGGTGGTAGCTTCAAAAAAAGATATAACGTTTAGTAGATAGGCTTCAAGCTCCTATATTGAATAAATGATGTTGACTTTGACTTTGAACATTCGTTCAATCATTATTCATTAACTCCAAATAGATCTGTCACCTTGTGAACTGAACTATTGCAGTGAACGAATCAAATCAGTCTAATGTTAGCAATCAACTTGATTTTGCCACAAATTGTGAGAGAAGGGACCGACCAAATTCAATCCAAACCTAATGGCTTACATTCTAAGCTTCATTTCATTAAATCCCTAGGTTTAACCTTCCATAGCAGGATATTTATTTGAATCAGGTCAAAACCTATTGAGCTTGAAAATACTCTGACAACAATTTTACCACTAACTTAACTCCACCGAATTCACACTAGATCCGTGTTGTGGAGTTCGCAGGCGGAGGGCTATGTCCTGCTCCTGTGATGCTATATATGATGATGATGATGATCCCAGTTGTTCATTGACTAGACATAGTTAGTTTCTATTTGACGGCCCGGTTGGTGTAATGGTTAACACGCCGGACTGTCAAACCAGGGTCCTGGGTTCAAATCCCGGGTCGGTCAAGGATGTTATATGTTCGTGCCGTTGGTTTCCATAATAAAAAATGCCTATAGTTCTTACTTGGGATCATTACAATGTATGTGCCTGTGAGCGTTATTTATTTATTTGAAATCTGAGTGATTATTGCCAGGGGTCGCTCGAGTAGGCATTACAGTTAATTATAGAACAATTGATTTTATTTTGCGATTTCACATTTGCTTCCCTAGTAAAGGTTTTTCAGTTAGATCACCTAAACCACCCCTGAAAACTAAGCCAATGATTTTATTACTCGTATTACCCAATAGTTATTCATAATTATAAAAAATTCTGTCACATATAGGTACTTAAGATTTAAAAGCATGAATAAATTATAATTATGGCATACTACTCAGTTACTATTAAATAAACTGAGGGTTGATTTTAAAAATCACTGAGATTATTATGTAGCCAGTATTTGAAAGGTGGGGTTTGTTTCGTTTCACGCAGAAATAGAGAAAAATGACAATTACAAAACTTGATACTAGAACCTAAAAAAGCGCTCGGAATCATCATGTCGCCAATTTCTTAGGTCGTTGTCTTCCTAGATCGTGTCTTCTAAAGTCGTCTCCCAGAGTATTGTTTGTACTGTTGTAAAATTTTACAATTAATAAAATAACTAGACCGTACCCATATCTTGAAAGTAATACCGCTGCACGTCCTGAAGTAACTTTATCCAGGCTTTAGGCTCCTTAACTGCTCGGAAATCTGATTAAAAACTGCTTAGCGAATATACTGACGAATATTCTATGAAGCTTGAACGTTCTATTCACAGCTATTACCATCTATCCCCAGCTATTCGACTATTGGACGGCTTAGTTCGCTCAAAGGCCCGTAATCTCGAAGCTTTCCAACTTGTTCAAACATTCTGCCGGTTTACTTCCACCAAACGTTTGGATTGAACATTTTTAACTTTGGATTTATGGTTTTGTTTATTTTGGGTTTTATTCTGGCTGTAAAACAACAGCTTGACGTGTCTTCAAAAGCACAGAGGCGTTTGAGATGAAATATTATTAAAACGGTCACCCATTCAAAGATGTGGTGTTAATTTCCAATAGCGAAGTTCCTCGACGCCACGAATGCCTCTAATCATTCTCTTGCTCTGATCCCATTATTTGGTGTCGACGCAATATGTCATCATCTTTCTTTTATCATCTTAACCATTAATTGACCACTCACATAGTTTTCTTACATATTATCTTACACACAATCCATTGCATCTTATCTTTGGTCTTCGTCTTCTACATTGTTTAAATTAGACATGCAACGTAATAATAATACAATTTTATTTTTTTGAGTCAAGTTACGTCTATCCACGTTAGTTGACTTGCCACGCCCCGCAAATGCCTCTTTTAAACCAACACAGTATATTAATAGTTATTCAGTATTAATAACACCTACATAATTTTCGTATATTATTTAAGCGTAAAAGAAAAATCAACATAATCCGACTTCAACAGAAGATTTAAATTAAGTGTTTGCTTTTAAGCCATTATTTTCATTTCTGCTTAAAGGTGACAAAGAATTTCTTAAAGGTCAGAAAAAAAGCTGTTCTGAGGAAAAACACTTAAGTAAATACTTTGTGCCTCGGTTTGAGTTAAAAGAAAAAGCAGAAATGTTTTGTCAAATCTTAGTCAACTTGAAATTGCGAACAATTATTTCAGATTTTATTCAAATCTAAATGATGATATTAACTAATAACATATTAGTTAATATAGCTATATTGACTACTTATTTACATAAAAAGTCAAGTAAACAGGATATAATTTAAGTGAATAATGTAATGTAAGTATGGGTTATGTGGATAGTTGCTATCGGAATAAAACAATAATGATGGTAATTTTAATGTGGAAATTGGGTACTTAACACAGTTCTCTCACAATTCTGTTACATATTATAAGCTCACGACTTTATTCCTCGAGGGGGTTCAGTAATAAGTATCGATATTTGAAACTTTTGCCCATTGTGACAGGTACTAAGCCACATGTCTCAAAACTTTAAGGGTAAAAACTAACTGATGTGTTTGTTTCATTTTGAGCCAGCCCTAAGTTATAATTAAATTATTATACATGTAATATTAAATTCAATTAACATATTAAACAGGGTGCTTTAAACCATAAAACTGACCAACTTTCACTATGGGACCAACATAAAAATAGCGAACAAAAATCTACTGTTTCATACATTTGGATCAAGCGAGTAGCTATTGTCATTTTCTATGGAAAAACAGATTTTTTCGCGATTTAAATATTTTTCCCGTTGTAAAAGTTCTTCAGTTTGATGGTTTGAAGGTAGGTAAGTAAGTTTACACCCTGTATAGCACCTCGCCTTACGAATTGTCTTAAAACCAAATATGGGGCGTTAGAAATGCGTCCATTTTACTTGACCTCCTTACCTAGATCTTCAGAATGAACGTTATACGATTATTTACAGACTTCCAGTCTCTGGTGGTAATGGACGAAGCGTTTGTTTAGCTCCGGTTTCATCAGTCAAAGTGTTTTTTTTCGTGCTTAGCTTTAAATAAAGAAAATTATGTTTTAACCGATTTAAAAAAGGCGGTTGTCTATTTGACCCGTATACAATCGTAGGTATGTTTTGCAATTTAATCAAAAACGGCACCAATTTTATGATTTCTTCATTTACCTCATTATGCCATAATATCAACATTTCTAAATACTGGTAAAGTTTTAGTGTACACTTGTACACACGGCGACACATCAAGCTATACAAAACCAACATAAGCTGGCCGCGCGTAGGTTGAGTCACGTATAACGTCGCGCGGCCAGCTTATGTTGGTTTTGTATAGCTTGATGTGTCGCCGTGCGTACACTATATCTTTTATCCGCGGCATTACCCGTGGTAGGTGATAGGTGAAAGTACTGTACCCAGTAGTTTTTTAAAGATTTCTAGATACGTAGCTATTTAATTGTTTTATTTCATTTATTTTATTATTTATTTATTGATATATATTATGACAACACAATGTTTAGTATATTAATTATTTAAAGGGCCGATAGATCAAACTGACCCAAAGTAATTTTGAAATTCAACATAACTGTAACACTATTTAATTTAAATCAAAAATTAGATCTATTGGCTAGCTATTGGCCCATTTTTTTAAACATTCTTCTTTAAATAATTGCCTTGAAAATTTCCAGTGAAGATCCATTCCAACCGACATCAGTAATTCCATTCCAATTTGTTTTTATAAGGCGCACTAATAACTGCCTTCTCTCTTAAATTTCGAGGTGTTACTGTATGTACTCGAATATTCATAAAATAATTCAGAGAATTCTTGGAATAACGCCTTTGCTTCAATCCCTCGCCTCAAGCTCAACTTATTACAAAATTATATTTACCACTATCCACTGGAAGATAGATTACCGGCCTTCTAAATGATGAATGGTAAGATCTTTATGTCAGTCCCTTGGGTGGATCTTATATGAATTATATAACATTTTAAGGGGCTGAAATACGTTAGATGACGGTATATGTTATGTTAGATTCCTCATAAGACGACTGATAAGCTATACAGCGAAAATCCATGTAAAAAGTGAAAATGTTCTTACCCCACATTAAAGAAATTGCAGGGTTAAGATTATCGTGCTATGAGCATTTGTGATGCGGAGAGACGAGTGTCATGTTACGAGACGAGTGTTAAGTATGAATGTGGATGTCTGCGGTAGAAAGAGCGGAAGAAACAATGGATGGATGGATTGTGTGAGAAAGGAGTGAGTAATATGTAGATGACACGATTGTATCAAGACCTCCGCTTCCAAGTACCTAGTAGACAAAGTTGTATTACGTTATGCAACACAACCTGCCCACCAAATAATTTCTACTCTACACGTGTTTCGCTCCACCAAGGAGCATCCTCAGAAGTTAGACCGACGAACGTTCGAAACAGAGTTGTTACTCCGCCGAGCGTCCGACACCGAGTGAAGTAACAACTCTGTTTCGAACGTTCGTCGGTCTAACTCCTGAGGATGCTCCTTGGTGGAGCGAAACACGTGTAGAGTAGAAATTATTTGTTGGGCAGGTTGTGTTGCATAACGTAATACAACTTTGTCTACTAGGGACTTGGAAGCGGAGGTCTTGATACAATCGTGTCATCTACATATTAGTCATGGATTTCCGCAAAGTAACGCCTGATTCAATTAAAGGAGTGAGTGATAATGACGGCTAAGAGACATCAATTGAAGAGGAGGATATCGTGCCGACCCCAAATAATGGGAAATAAGCAAAATAATGATGATTCCAGGAATATAAAATGGTTTCGGTCGCATTTGATTCAGTTCACAATTATTTTCGGTTTATGCTTTTAAGGGTTTTGAAGTCAACAGGAACCCTTTTTGCCATACTTATTACTGGAAGCAAAATAGGTCATAGTTTCAGTACAATGTTAGGTTCCTATTGTTTTATTTTGTATTTTTGGTGCTTTTGCGGTCGTGTCTTCAACACTGCCATAAATGATCTCTTGAATTGGCTCTCTAATAGCCATGTTTTTTTTTCCTTCCTATTGCTGTCTCCCGTTTGCAATGGAGGGAAGTCGGATATTTCGTTTTTCCTACTCCTCCTATCTTCTTTGATTAATTCATTGCGGGTTCCAAGACAGATTAGAGTCATCCCCCGGGCTCGCTGGACTTCATTGTCCAGTGTTGTGAATGGTCGCCGCTGTTGATCCTGGCTTACAGGAGTTACAGCGGTGGGAATGTGTGGTGGGCCTATGCCCGATTTTTTAAAACAGGAACCCTTATAGTTTCACTAAGTCCGTCTATCATACGTATGGGCACACAAATTCATCACGCCGACAAAGTAGTAAAATAAAATCACGAAAAATATTTTTTTAGGGTACCTAAGTGGGAATGGATTTTTTTCTCGTCTACCCCTTGGTGTGGGGTATCGTTGGATAGGTGGTTTAAAAATATTATGGCTGTGGGAAAACCATTTTTCGATTTAGGGATCCGTTAGCGAAATATTAAGCTTTAAAGTGGAAATTTTTGTTAGAGTCAAGTGTCGTCATCAAAATTTAGATCTGCGCATGTGAGAGTGGTTTAATGTATAGAAACTACTAGCGAAACAATTGAGTCCTCAGGTTAGGTTAGGTTAGGAAAATAAAAAAAGGAACAACCCAAAAGACTTTGAGAGAAGGGTCAGAGGGCCAGCTCAGCCTGCAGATAGAATGCTGATCTTGGGATCATCTGCAGGTAGAAGACTCCATAAAAGCTGCTGCCGTGCGGGAGTGTGCCAAGAAGGCTGGCGGCGTGGCCTCTTTGGATGGCGACGCTAATGCGCTGCCCGAGGTATGCGCCAGCCTTCGTGTGGCCTGTAGCGTCGATCAGCCTGAAAGATATTTCTTTAAATAGCTTCCTGGCGTCTGGACCCCAGATGCCCATGGTATCTACTCCAAAAGGCGCAAATATGTAGTTCTGACCGAGGACTTTTCGAGTAATTAGTCACTAAAACCATTTCGTTCCACACGAACCCAATCGCATAAAAGGTTCCGGACAATTACTCAAGTTACAAAATGGAGAGGTCCGAGCTGTTCGGGTACTAGACAAATGATCGGCAAGAATGATGGTTGCAATGAAAAATCACCCGCGGTTGTTTTACTGAGACCGTTATAGGTTAGGCGCTTTGGAGATGATACCTAAGATATTATAACACCTATCGGCACTTTACATTTAATTCCATTTTATATTATATTGTATTCCTAAATGTGCCTGTTCTTGTCCCCAAAGGCAGTCTAGAGTCTAAATATTATTCAAGGTCTAACAAAATTAGGTGAAACTATTTTAAGGGGATGATCAGACCACGAAACTGAACAACTTTCTCTATGGGACCAATATCGAAATCGCGAAAAAAAAATCTGCTGTTCCATACAAACCTATTCGACCTAAATGTATGGGACAGCAGATTTTTTTTTCGTGATTTCAATATTGGTCCCATAGAGAAAGTTGTTCAGTTTGATGGTCTGATCATCCCCTTAAAATAGTTTCAGCTGATTTTGTTAGACCTTGTATATTCAAAATATCCGCATTGTACAGTCATCATAATCAGCCTATAAACGTCCAACTGCAGGGCACAGGCCTACCCTCAAGGAAGGTGTATGGGCATTAATCCACCACGCGTGCCCAATGCGGATTGGTAGACTTCACATACACATCAGAATTTCTTCTTCAATGTATGCATTGTACAGTAGATACAATAAATGCAACGAAAAGCCCTATACGAAAAGCTAGCTACAGTTTTTCAAGTATGAACCTAGCAAGGATTCTAACCACCCTGAACGTAATAACATAAAATACGACTAAAAAGTACTTAAGTAAGCAAGTAAAATAATAATAAATTCGCTCGAAGGTCACATCCGTCATTTGTAATTCAGATTTTAAAACAAGTAAACAATAGAAATTAAATTTATGAAACCAGAAAACATTTCACGAAAGCTTTTACCTTCAAACTAATTCTTGTTATTGTTTTAACTTAGTAGAATTTTGAATTCATTTGATATTTTTATTGTTAGGGTTGATACTTTATCAAGATAAAGTTGATAACCGATTTTATCGGCGGATTTTTAGCTTAGAGGGCCACGACCAAAAGACGACTTATGCTCGAGCTCATGCTTCAAGATATAATGACGTGCCAAGTAATAAAAGGCTAGTCTTTTGCAACGAATTTTCATGGTATGAGTAGACTATTGCTGCCTTTTACCTTCAAAAACTCTCAAAAAGAGACTGTATACCCTCCAACGAGATATTTGGAAAGATATCGTGTAGTATATCCTAAACCACATGGATACCACTACTAATAGAGTCATCATCAGCATATAAATAAAGGCCTACCCCCAGGGAGGGTGTATGAGCGTCAGACAACCACGCGTGCCCAATGCGGATAGGTAGACTTCGCATACGCATCAGAATTTCTTCTTCAGCGTATGCAGGTTACCTTACGATGTTTTCCTTCACCGTATTACGTACATAAATAAGAAAAACTCATTGGTACATGACATGTCATTCGTGCGGATTCGAACCCGGACCCTCATGACTGACTGTCCAATGTCCATATCTCTCCACAATACGCCCCGAGACGCTTGATAAACAAACGAAATGAGTAGAATCAATATTTAAAACATTTTAGGCAAATTACGTAGGCACACAAGAAGCCCCGGTAAACTTCGAAAAGGTATCGTCTTTCAAAGATGCCATACAAAGCCTTTATAAGCCGCTCCACTTAGGTGACCTTGAATAACTATTAAATTTCACAACCGTACCTTCAGCCATGTTTTAAGGGTCCTTCACAATATTCACAGAACCACTCCGTAAATGGACACTGTTTAGAAATGCGACACTTCATGTAAACGAGATTCTAAGGATCAACAAGAAGTAGGGAGTGTACTCATCTACAGGGTGAAATTGATATCATTAGCATCCTTTTAAACTATGAGTCTACCCATCAAACTGAACAACTTTTACTATGGGAGCAAACCAATCGGGGCACAAAAAAAATCTGCTGTTGCATACATTTGACTCGAGTCGGCACGGCACGGCACTGTAGGTAGGTTATTATGGAACATCTGATTTTTTTTGCTCCGATCGGTTTGCTCCCATAGTAAAAGTTGTTCAGTTTGATGGGTAGACTCTTAGTTTAAAGTATGCTAATGATATCAATTTCACCGTGTATAGTTACAATATCAAATAAAATTGATTATACTGTATTTATTTCTCTCTTGACGAAGGTTGGTCGTAAGGGAAGATGGCCGAACCAATGCCGCTATTCAGCGACAATTGCAATATCGTATGATTATTGAACCCATAGATTTTCGACCCTATTCCATAGAATTAGGAATTTACTACCGGCCTACTTGTAAAAGTAGGCTGATCTTACAAAATATTAAGTGTACATACATAGGTACCTACAGTTTTATAACGGACCGTTGGACTGTAAGTTGGATCACACACGATGACGCATTGACGGAGCGGCACACGTCAGTCCGTCATTTGTGACGCAAGGAGTTGTATGGAACCGCACATGATACGTGACCGACGGTGACTGATTGACGTACCGTGCGTGTGTGCTTCTACGTACGGTTTCATCCAACTCCTTGCTTCACAAAGTAAGGACTGAGGTCTGCCGCTCCGTCATGCGTCATCGTGTGTAATCCCACATACATGCTTCAGTTTGTCATCAACAGCCCGTGATACTACTATTGTATAGCCTCATCTTTTTCATGCCGACAAAGTTGTCTACTAGTAAATTATATTGTCTCGCTTCTGTTATGAACAAAGCTATGTACCTACCCGAAGAAAGTGGCACAAGTCGACAAAATATAGGCAGGAACCTAAAACAATATGCCTAAACTACGAAGTCAGGCTCAACTTTACTACCTTACCTATTCACTCTAACCTCACTTTGTGCGAATCCTATAAATTCACACGTCTCCACATTCCTACTGAAATAAGGGAAGGATGAAAATAAATCACTCGGCAATGGATAATTTGATCGCATTGTTGGAGCCTGTATTATTTAAATTGAAAGCATATGTCTTCTATCTATTCTACTAGGATGCTGACGTAAATAACTGTTCCAAAAGATTTTCGTAAAGAGAATTTCAAAGACTGGGTGGTATCTCTTTGTGGTAGATAGAATTTATTACTTAGTGTCTTGCTCATTTCTTATTTAGTTAATAGAGAAAACGTGGATCGAATTTTAAGATTAGATCAACTGAAAGCATTGCACAGGAATGTTTTGCAACTATAGGTATTTTTCTGTTGTACGAATAGCTCAAATCTGTTAGATTGTTTAACATTTATCGTATGAAAGATATATCAAACGAGGCCATTAAGGCTATATTTTCAAAAACCCCAACTTTCAGGAACATTGTTTTTAGTGGTATGCTATTGGATATCCAGTGTATTGTATATATTATAAAAGACCTGCCTTTACTTTAAATGAAATGAATCCGTTTTTTGTATACTCTGTTTTTTTGGTGTCAAATAAAGTATAATTGATTGATTGATTGATTGTTTGTCGAAAAATTTATAAAAATGGGGTTACTTTAGGAATATTTTTTAGAAGGTTATGTTACACGGTTAAATAAACAGTTTACGTAAAAAGAAAGTGAATATAAATGAAAAAAAAAACAATGATTCGAGTTTTTGAAATACGATTAGAAAATACACAATAATTTTGAAACATTTTAGTAATAAATGAAACAGTCTGATTACCATATGAAATGGCGAACAAATTCAATCTCTTGACATCCTCTGACAACTGCAAAACTCTACTTGTTTCAGATTTTTTCCATAGTACGGCAATTTATGACGTCACAAATAAAAATAAAGGTGGTTGAAGAGGGGTCAATTTTATACAAAACTTTGACGCACAATACACGTAGGCGGTATTGATATAAGTAAATTTGTATATATGGAAAAATAGTTTAGAAAATCTAGTTGCCGCGTCCTTCGAGCCGCGTCACAAATAACATTTACAATTTATAATATAATTACGAAGATATAAAGCTTTTACAGTTTTGTATGAAAAATTTCAAAGCCGTATATCTTCGTAATTATTTTATAAATTGCAAATGTTATTTGTGACGCGGCACCTAGATTTTCTAAACTATTTTTCCGTATATAAAATATTACTTTTATTAATTCCGTCTACCCGTATTGTGCGTCAAACTTTTGTATGGACTGAAACCACCTTAAGAACTTATCCATAAGTACAAATAAAATTGCTGTACAATTCGATTTATTAGATTGAAAACATTATATTGTCAATTTGTTGTTTCTTCTATGTTTTCTCTGTATTTTACTGCTTATGGTTTGGTGTAAAATAAAATATATTTGATGGATTGAATTTACACCCAAACATTGTGTTCGACAATGTAACGTAACACAAAATATCTAATAATCTCCTCAAAAAACCTTCATCATATAAAAAAGACCCACTTTGTTTCACAACGATTTTCATTATTAGCATTTCGATCTTTTCTATCATTCATCGGTCATTCATTACTATTATCCATCCTCCTCTTTTTGTCTTACTAAAAATATTAGTACTTACCAATTTTCAAAAACACAAAGTTTCCCATTTACCCATTCTGCTAAATCCTCAATCACTACTACATAATGTATGAAATATGTAAACCATTTTGCATAAATCTTTCTGCGTAATTAAACCCTATTACTTCAATTTACATCACTTATCTAACATTCGCTTTAGCTAGACAATTTGTTTCGTTATATGTAATTACAGTAACTTAAACTTTGCTGTAAAGGATCATCCCATTCCAAAAGATAATTAAATATTCGAAAGATGAATCAATCATTACTAAAAAAAAAAGAAGAATATTTATGTCATGTTATGTTCCTAAACTCTCAGAACTCATTATTCACAGTATATTAGAAATGAAATGAACTTACCTACGTGAAGTTATATTTTAATTGTACGAACTGCATGGTCTCGAATGATAATAGAGTAGCCAAATGGCCGGAGAATTATAGTACTACATTGTTTACTCTATTATCATACAGAGATCATGTAGTGAAGTACAATATGTCGTGTTCCATTCTTGTTCGTGTATATTATTGTTGTTTTTTTTTTGGTATTTTGGTGTGCAAACAAAGAATATTTATCTTATCTTATCTTATGTCTCTGTACTCATGTGCCTCTACAAAATGTTATCCTATTACTCCACTTAAAAACTTTACAACTTTAGCCGAGTATTCACAAAGCTTGTCAAGTGACTTTATCACTTTTCAGTTCCAGACGCTACTAAAAGCCAATTCTCGTGACTCTTAAGACAATCGAAATAAGTTTCAACTTTGTCTTCAATTATAATCAAAGAATAACAATAATCTTACGTTTTCAGTGTGGTCCTGGTTAGAATAAAGTTATCCTGTTACTGTCCTTTAATATTGTATGAAGCGACAAGGATTTTTTTTACAAAATGAGTACCATTTACTTAAGTACTAGGTAAGTACATCTTTTTATTTGTGTTTGTTAAATCTGCCTGCTAAATGTCGCTTTTGTGATGAAGCCAAATTCGCTCCTTTTTTATTGTTGTAACGTAAATAATAAAATAAGTCCTAATATACACCCTTGAGGTACAACCATTGTTATTGTCCGTAATACCAATTCACTGATTTGAAGTCAAAGTCATAATATAAGTGTTTAAAAAATAGAAACTTAATATTCAAACATAATTTACATCTATACTTCATTCCGAATGAGGACGACAAGATTTTCCGATTCCTATTTAGCTATCTGGCCAATTCTGATTACCAAATATAATTTATTAATCAGAAAGATATACTATCCGATATATCTTGGACGTTACTAAAGCTGTTCTAAGAATAAATGTTTCAAATCTCTGTTTCTGTAATTCAAAATAGCCTCTAAATTTCGTTGCTATTTAGAATGGAGTATAGTTTTTCAATAAATTACTTCGAATTTAATTATGAGCTGAGTGATATAGTCAAACGCTTTACTTAGTTCTACATCAATGCCCGTAGCTTTTTGTCTCAGACCAAAAAAAAGTTAAAGATCTCTTTAAAAGCATTTCTCTGTAAAACTAAACGGGTTTTCTATTTTTTATCAACGATTCGACTAGAAACTTGAACTCTTTTATACTGAATCTGAAGTACGGTGGACGACAAAAGTATCTTCATACTCAGCCTTCAGTGCTCATATATTCCAAAGAACTTGTTCAAATATAGTTTGCCGATTGTACGAGCCACTTTGACTTGTGAAGTTGTGCAGAATGTAGGAAGTTTTAGAAACTTGGCGTTACTTCAAAGTGTATTTCATTTTGTAGATCAAGTTGATTCAAAAAGAGTTTAGTATTTAATATTGACATAAACATCAATATCTATTGAGCGAAGTTAAAAACGGACTAGACCTTTGGTTTAACAACCATAATAAACTAGCGTCAAGTAAAGAAATAAAAATGTTAAAATAAATTAATAATAAATAAATAATGTCTTGGATCATTTCACAACCATTATGTAGTCCATCTATCACAGATTTGTGTTATGATGTCTATACAGGGTGAAATTGATATCATTAGCATCCTTTTAAACTAACTACCCGTCAAACTGAACAACTTTTACTATGGGAGCAAACCGATCGGAGCAAATAAATAATCAGGTGTTCCATACTAAACTGCAATCTCGACGCGCGAGTTCGCGACTCAAATGTAGCAACAGCAGATTTTTTTTTGGTCCGATCGGTTTGCTCCCATAGTAAAAGATGTTCAGTTTGATGGGTAGACTCTTAGTTTAAAAGGATGCTAATGATATCAATTTCACCCTGTATAGACAATATTACTTATTTTGTATTCTATTTGTATAAAATAGAATACAAAAGTGAGGGGAGGGATTACGATCATGAGTTTATGTATGTTTACATATATGTACTGTCGTGGACTTTTCCGCCTGATCACTTTAACAAATTTTCGCGAATAATTTATTGTTTGGAAACTATTCATTCATTGTTCAAGACCGCGCTTTTATTTTTTAGTATGCAAGCAAAACTGAGCATAGTGGTGGTCAGGCGGAAAATTCCGCGATGGTACCTACAAAATAAGATACAAACGTCCAAAATCGAGACCTGAAGGTCCGAAGCCAAGGCCAAGGCTTTGTAAGAGAACAAAGACAAGACTTAGTACAACCTTTATTTGCCGATAATAAAAATTTGATAAGAGAAGAGTAAACGACCATGAAAACACAAACCTCGTTCATCAATCATCATCCATCCTAGGATAAACCAAATAATAAGTCAGACGAGAATTTCGGCCAAATTGCTTTGCAGGTCGTTACAGTCGCAATACACGTATCAGTCAGTAAAAGGACTAAGAAATATTTATCAAAATTACCTTCAAGGTATGTGGGTGGTAATCTACTACACATTGGTAACATTATATAGACACCATGCGAAAATTCACAAAGAATTTGTATCGCGCGTGTGTTTCTACTCAAACGACACACAAACCTGCATAGGTAAGAACGATTTGACTGGCCAACTGTATTGCCGTGTAACAGATTATTTAAGACAAAACTCGGATTCTCCAGCCACATACGAGCACGCGCCAAGAGAACCAATGAAGGTCGCCGTCGACGGATGTTGTGGAAGACATCATCCTTATTGGAAATTTTCCAAATCTAAATAAATATAACAAAAATGAATTTATATTAGATTTTTGCTGGCACAAACCATTTCTACATTTTATATCCCTGACCAGCAGGCCTTTATACTCGTTATTTCGATTTCGAAACTGTTTTTTTTTATCAGGTTTTTTAATGGAATAAAGTTGATAATGAAGAAAAACGTTTATGATTCGAAAATCGATAGTCCAAATGGTCGACTACTCGAAGATTGCACACACGGTGCGTCAATCTGTCACCGTGTATGCTCCTACGTGCGGTTTCATCTCTCAACTCTCTCTCATCTGCCGCTCCTTCAATCTGTGTGATCGCACTTAATGTCGCTACTGCTCAATAAGTATATTGCGTTACAATGATATGGAATGCGATGGTATGCCCCCTGGCTAAGAAGGAATGCTCGAATATCTAGAAATAAATGAAAATAGACGAATAATAAAAAGGAAAAACGGTTCTCTCGGGAAACTTGATCGATGGTGTACCCAAGATATGTTGCTAGTAGAATATAAGTACACAAAATAAAGACTAAGATTTATATTATTTCTATTCTTAAGAGTGGCAGTAAATGGATAATTTGTCCTATTTTTGGCCTTGAGCGCAAATGTTACACTTTACAAGACCTATCTAACGACACCTCACTCGATGGGATAGGTGCGAACGTTTTTTTTTATTCCCTGTTTCGTTGTGTGAGAAGCCACAATAGTACATTATCTTAAGAGAGCCGAGGACGGTAATCATCAATACACACGTGTATCATACGACGTTTTTCAACACACTTGTGAAGAAAATAATAATAAAAAATAATTTTGTTTAGTAAATAAAAAGTTTATTTAGAGAATTTATTTGTACTATTGAATATGATCTTTTTTGTATCGAAACTTTTTTAAGAACAAAGCAACTCAAGAACTCAACCAAGAAGTTTAGATACCTACTATAAAAAACCTATAACTCACTTGTGAATAATAGTAATGAAAAAGTCACAGTTTGATTATAGGTGTCATTATGTGCCTAATTGCGGTGAAATAATGGCCATTTTATGAGCAAGTGTGTTGAAAAATAAATTTTTACTCACATTTCTGTTTTGGGGGTTATAATTATTTGTCTTCGTGCAAAACTTTGTTCCAATTTCAACAGGTGCATAAATGAAGTTTTCATTGAGGTTAGGGCATGCAAAAAGACAAATGTACGAAAGTATAAGAGTTCCTTTGTTCGACAACGGAACCTTGAATGAGCTTTGCCACAACCTCGCGCTTAACACTTTCGCTGCTAAGCTTAAAACCGTGATCCTCGCGCAGTGCTAAAATTGACCCCCCTCGTAGGTCGTGCGCACAGTCGTAACGATAAAAGTGACTCGCCTCGTGAGTCACCAGCGCAGGTATGGTTGCCGGTGACTCGCGCGGTAAGTCATAAGCACAACTGGGTGGGGTTTTTAGCACTGTGGCCCATTTGTCGCCGACCTACGACGTAGGTCGTCAGCAGCGAAAGTGTTAAGACGATGAGTATTGAGAAGCAGGGTTTTTCACTACCCGAAAAGGCATGATGGTCGTGTGTTTATGCTTGACGGACCCACCATACCCCAGGCCATACCCCTATAGTAGTGATGTGACCATCATGTGTACCTGTTTGTAGCTATACGTTTGAGCATTGAGATGTACCAGTAGAGCAGAAGTTTACAAGAGGTAATTAGGTACCGACCTTATCTTAAAGAAGTTCGACCTCTTGTATACGTCTGCTCTCCTGGTACATCTTAATATTTTACATAAGTAGTAAACAAAAAATAAGTATATGAAAAATGTATAAACAAACATGCATGTATTTTAGGAAAAATAGAACGTAATATGTTTCAGCACGTTTCAGTATTTTCCATATCTACGACCTATGCGGGTTTCACGTATAAAACCATTAGGACAAGTTTAAAATGCCATGGAATATTCCAGCATGTTGGCGAATGTCTATTAAATATGCAATGGACTCTATGCAGTGGTGGGGTAAAGATTAATAGCCCAGTCATTTTACGGTTTGAGCCGGGACTAACTAATAACTGATATTTCTTTTCGGTATAGTATTTAAGGGCCAATTTGAGCTTCGAAATGGACCAAAATTAAAAAATATCACGTCAGCAAGAGCCCCAAATTTTAAATTTAGCATTTATCTCGCTCTAAAACAACGAATTGCAAATTATTATTTTTTTTGCAAGCTTTTAAGGTGGTTGCAGAGGGGTCAATTTTATACAAAACTTTGACGCACATTACGCGTAAACGGTATTTATATAAGTAACTTTGTATATATGGAAAAATAGTTTAGAAAATCTAGATGCCGCGTCACAAATAACATTTGCAATTTATAAAATAATTACGAAGATATAAAGCTTTGAAATTTTTCATACAAAATTTTAAAAGCTTTATATCTTCGTAATTATATTATAATATAAATTGCAAATGTTATTTGTGACGCGGCTACTAGATTTTCTAAACTATTTTTGCGTATATAAAGTATTACTTTTATTAATTCCGTCTACGCGTATTGTGCGTCATACTTTTGTATGGACTGAAACCACCTTAAGGCTTTACCATTATACATACTTCAAACATGGTGTTAATATTTTTGTCTTCTTATAAAGATATAAAAATACATTAGTATTTTCTATTAAATATCTATTTTTTTTAAATTTCAATACCTATTTTATTCCTCAAAAATATTTATATTGTAAAATCTAATTAAAATGAGTGCATTGGTATTAATATTATAAATTTAAAAGCCTTCTGGGAGATACAATTTTGATTTGTATGTTGCGTAGCGAATTTTTTGTATTCAGATAGTCGTTTTGTCGCTAAATGGTGCCGGTTACAGTATAAATGTCCAATTCATAATTATTACTCCCCACCCCTCCAAACAAAACTCCGTCAAATAACTGGGCTATAATTTGAGTTGACTAGCTGTTTCTGCCTGACTAGTGTTTGGTAGTTTAAATTGCTTTCTACGTGTGATTAGAATTTGTTTCATATGGGATACATAAATCAAGACACGACCGTTTTCCCTGTAGTATAAGAGATAGACGTACTTTTTGTTATCATCAGCTGCAAGGCTGATTCATTATTCATAGGGTGTAGAACATCTCTGTGATTGGGATGGACCAGGTCTGCCTGCATAACTCCAGTCGGTTTAGGAGTTACAGCCGTTCAAAGGTCTGGTATGGTTGCTAAAAATGAATATGCATGAATATGCAGGTATTATTGTGATATGCACTGTAGCTGTATCTCCTACTTCCTGCAGACCTTTGAACGGCTGTAACTCCTAAACCGACTGGAGTTATGCAGGCAGACCCGGTCCATCCCCATCACAGATATGCTCTACACCCTATGAATAATGAATCAGCCTTGCAGCTGATGATAACAAAAAGTACATCTATCTCTTATACTACTTTTAAAAAAATAGTAATAATTAATTTCGCATACTACAGGGTGAAAATGATATCATTAGCATCCTTTTATACTCAGACACATCAAACTGAACAACTTTTACAATGGGAGCAAACGGATCCAAGCAAAAAAAAATCTGCTGTTCCATACTAAACTGCAATGCAATTTTTTTTTTTGGATCTGATTGGTTTGCTCCCATAGTAAAAGTTGTTCAGTTTGATGGGTAGACTCTTAGTTTAAAAGGATGCTAATGATATAAATTTCACCCTGTATATGCAAATACGTACTTTATAATGTAAATAGGTCCCTAAGTAAGAACTTCTAACTTTACTCGTTTAGTTTTGCGAAGTACCCTCGAAAACGTCTCGAAATTCGTAGCAACGTAGCGGCGTAGCAACGTAGCCCGTAGCCCGTAGCCCTTAGGTTCTAGAGCTCTTCAAACTTATTTAGCGTAAACCAAATTGACGTCTGCAGTAATGGTTAACAAAAAGTTACAAAAGCAAAAAGGTACTTGAGATTTGTTGAAGGGTTTTGACTGAAAAAAAAGGACATTCTGTATTTTGTTTAAATTTTGTAAAGCTTGAAACACAAAAAAGTTTTTTTTTTTTGCATGGTAATTTGCATATTTCAAATAAACTATTTTTTTATGATTGTAGTTGTAGCAATGTTTCTGACCACCCTGAAAGGGAATTGGGTCGTGAGTTTATGAATAATATTTTAATTTTTAAAAGGCATTTTGTCTATCTGTTACGTAATCTAAGCTAAAGGATCTCAGAGAAATTTATTCTAAACTATTATAAAACTGGTATTTCTCACTTCCTCCTCGGAAAATATAGAAATCAGAAATCATTAATTGTCACCAGCTGGTATACATGTAGGTCTTATCATAAAAATTTAGTCCACATTCGTAAAGATATGTATTTATGTACTAGCGTTAACCCGCGACTTCGTCCGCACAAATTATATACCAGATTTTAAGTCAGATCATAAGCTATCAAACAAACAAAGTTTTATCAAAATCAGTTCAGTAGTTTTCGCGTGATGCTCGATTAAACAAACAATTCTTTTTTTAAATTTACAGTTTTATAATAGTACGAGCGTTAACCCGCGACTTCGTCCGCACAAATTATATACCAGATTTTAAGTCAGATCATAAGCTATCAAAAAAAAAAAGTTTCATCAAAATCGGTTCAGTAGTTTTTGCGTGATACTCGTTCAAACAAAAAAACAAACAAACACACAAACAAACAGACAGACAAAAAATCCAAAAATTGGTGAAATGGAATCAGGGACACCTAAAAACCATATCGTAACTTTTTTTTTGTTAATATCTTCAATGTACAGACAAACTTCCTGTTACAGTTTTATAATAGTATAGATAGATTGATAGATATAAAACTGTATCAGAAGTTAGTGTGTCGTACATTAAAGATAACAAATAGTCAAAAACTGGTAAGTATATTTTTTATCTCGCTACGATGACGGAAGCCGTTGCGGACGAAGTCACGGGCAAAATTGAGTATAAAATAAATCTCCTAAATTGAATCCGAAAGTTTCAAAAAACTTATTGCTTTACAAAATACACAAGCAAACATTATTCTCTAATGTTTTCTAACTTTAACCTTACTGTTATTTTAGGCAAAGGTTACACAAATGTCACCTTTAATGACATTACAAGAGAACCCTTTCTGGTTGTTTCTGTGTTGCCTTTTTTGAATGGATTATCGAACCATGGAAAATTCTAAGTAAATCTTTAAGGCGGTTACAGAGGGGTCAATTTTATACAAAACTTTGACGCACAATACGCGTAGACGGTATTTATATAAGTAACTTTATATATATGGAAAAATAGTTTAGAAAATCTAGATGCCGCGTCACAAATAACATTTGCAATTTATAAAATAATTACAATGATATCCAGCGATACGATATGTCCAAGATATTTATTATTATTATCTATCTAAACTATTATAAAACTGTAGCAGAACGTTTGTCTGTACATTGAAGATATTAACAAAAAAAAAGTTACGATATGGTTTTTAGGTGTCCCTGATTCCATTTTACCAATTTTTGGATTTTTTGTCTGTCTGTTTGTTTGTGTGTTTGTTTGTTTGTTTGTTTGTTTGTTTGTTTGTTTGAACGAGTATCACGCAAGAACTACTGAACCGATTTTGATGAAACTTTTTTTGTTTGATAGCTTATGATCTGACTTAAAATCTGGTATATAATTTATCTCGCTACGTTGACGGGAGCCGGAGATATAAACATATAACCGCAAGTGCAACCAATGTACGGTACCATTTCAATTTCAACTAAGTAACACTAATTAAAATTAAAAGACTTGTAATAAAGTAAGCTAATTCTGAAGACTGTTTGATTTATAAATAACGAAAATAACAATAAATTACAAAATAAATAGCAATAATTATAAATTTTATCATTGTCCAGTGCTGATGACTGCACCGGTATAACATTGTTTTTCTTTTTGGCTATAAAATCTTTCAAACTCCATGGAGAAAACCTTTGCATAACAAAAAAAACCTTAGTACTGGCCACAAGAAAACAAGATTCGAATTACAAATTTCTTGACATTTTGTAGAATTACAGTGCAAACAAAGCAGGAGTAATTATTAAAAAAAAAACTGCACGCCAATTTCAAACAAAGAGAATATAATCATGATTTCAAATCAGCAGCCGAAAGACGTCTAAAACTCGATTTTTAATTCGGAATGTTTTTATTTACGGTGTAATCACACAGTTACGCAAGACTGGATAATAGCTAATATTTTATAGCAATTATAAGACAGGTAAGGAACTATTTTGAAATACCGTAAATTATTACTAAAATACAAACGAACAACTCTAACAAATTAATAAGGGTCGGTTTTTTATGCCGCCGATGCGATGTGCCGCCGTGCATTTTGCGCATTTTTCTACGGCGCTCCATACAAAACGAAGCTTAGTTTGAACATTTAGTAATTAAAGTAAAGAATGAATGGTTTTAAAACAATCTAGAAACCAATATCTGATATTTCCTTTTAAATGTTTAGTTCTAAAGTTATCTTGACTCAAAGTTTATAGTCCGTGCTGCGGTCCGTCCGTGTCGTGTGTCGTCCACCATTTGGGCTCTCTCTGAGGAACCTGCCACAGACCTAAGGACTGTCGCTTGATATGAGCTTTACATAAATTAATGTAACATTCGGCAATAGCCGACTGCGTCCTTCCGGACGAAATTATTCGCTGGAATCCAGGCGCATACGTGCGCCTCAGCCGTTCGTTGTTTCAAATGCACGCAAATTGACAGCGAGTGCTGACCAGGCGACGTTGCAGTGGAATGCGGCCGTCACTGATTTCGCGCGCATCTGACCGGATTGCAAGATGTATATGGTCCTTCTTATATGCAGACAGTTTTTTAAGGGTATGATCAGACCATCATACTGAACAACTTTCTGTATGGGACCAAAGTCAAAATCACAAAAAAAAATCAACTGTTCCATACAAAACTGCAATCCTACTCTACAAAAATGTATGGGGCAGAAGACTTTTTTTCGCGATATCGATGACAGTCCCATAGAGAAAGCTGTTTGATGGTTTGATCATCTTCTTAAAAAAGTGTCAGCATATTAAGTTAAATATATAAAAAATAAAGTAATATATATATAATGCACCCCGACGCGTTCCGTTCAGTGATAATCATACTTAAAAAATAATTTTGTATCTGCCAGTACACTTGATTGTTTTCAATAATGAAAAATGCCATCACGAAGAAGAACTAATAATCTCACTAATATTATAAACGTGAAAGTTTGTGACGATGTTTGTAAAGTTGTAATGTTGTATGTTTGTGGCGCAATCACGCATAAACGGCTGAATAGATTTTGATGAAATTTGGCACGCAGATAGAATGTGTTCTGGATTAAGATATAGGATACTTTTTATCCTAGCAATGGGTTCCTGTGGGATAAATTACAATGTTTTATCATGCTGAAACATGTACCACGTTTTTATTCTATGCTCACTAGCGCCAATTTGACGCTGACAGATGCATTTGTGTAGATTGCAGTGATAAAAATATATTTACTTTTTTCCACAGTTTTGACAACAGCTGTGTAGTATATTTGTTATATGGTTAGATTTTCGTACATGAGGTGGAGGTTCGATTCTTGGTCGAGAATGTTTTTTTTTATTTTTTTTTAAATAAATTCAACGACTATATCCATTTTTCACCGGATTAGACAGAAGCAGTTAGGCTTGATATGTTAAGGGCCTTATGTTGACCTTCAATCATATTAATATCCTGAGATCATATCAGATCTAATATTAGCGCAGGATGTTTTATTTTGGCTTTTTTCTAATTTTAATCCTACCATCCTACCAGGTATCTCACTAATATTAATATTATGTTTGTGGTTCTATCATCAACACGTCTCAGATATTCGGTTTTACAGATTTGATTGTATAGGTACTGGGCGAATTGGAAAAATAATCTTCTTCTTATCGTGTCGACTTCAAATTCTGAACAAAGTCGCTAAATAGTAGCTTGCCTGAATCGGGCAACCGATACTGCACCGTCGCTAGCAGTCATGAGCTCCTCCTGCGTGCAGATGTTAAGGCACGCAGGGCACGATGTGAGATGGGCCATCGTTTGTGGAGTTCCACACAAGCAAGTCACATTTTGCGCATCCGAGTATCCCCACCTGACCATGTTGTCCTTACTGCGACCGACCTGGGTTCGAAGTCGGTTCAAAGACTTCCAGGTCGCCCAAGGCAAGTCATGTCTAGGCGTGAGGCTCTCAGACGGCGACACAAATGGAGTTGGGAGGGACACTTTTTGTCGCCATAGAGTACACCTTGCTTGCGCTGGGCCAGTATTCAGGGGGTCGACACACTTCATAAAGCTGCGTCGGCTTGGCAGCCTTTGCGGCGCAGGAATAAAGCCATGCATGGGATGTCGTGTGTCGTCCACCATTTGGGCTCTCTCTGAGGAACCTGCCACAGCCCTACTTACATCTGGGGGCGCTATGCCAGCCAGTGGGTAAAGCAACTGTACTGGAGTCGGTTTCAAGCAACCAGTTATAATCCGACACGTTTTGTTTAGTGCCGGTATCCACCAGCTTGGCGTGGGCAGATCGGCCCCACACCGGGCAAGCGTATTCTCCAGCGGAGAACGCGAAAAAAATAAATAAATAACGCTCACAGGCACAAACATTATTTTAATTATCCCAAGCAAGCATTATAGGCTTTTTATTGTGGAAACCATATAAAACAACGGCATAAACATATAACATCCAAGACTGAACCGGGACTCGAACCCAGGACTCTGGTTTGGCAGTCTGGCGTGGTAACTATTACACCAACCGGGTCGGCAAATACTAAAAATCCTCTTTCTTTTAACCTTTTCTAAAGTTAGTGTTCATAATTTTATCGTAGTATTGTTTTCATCTTAATAGATGGCGTTGTGTGTTTTTTTGAAGCAAGTACCATACTCAATTCACGCTCAAGACATCTCAGATATTCGGTCTTACAGATTTGATTGTATAGTTACTTACCGGCTGAATTAGAAAAATAATTAAATAAATAAATAACGCTTACAGGAACATTGTTATGATTCCAAGCAAGCACTATAGACTTATTATTATAGAAACCATACAACAACGGCACAAACATTTATAACATCCATGACTGAACCGGGTTTCGAACCCAGGACCCTGGTTTGGCAGTCCGGCGAGGTAACCATTACACAAACCGGGTCGTCAAATATTAAAAATCAAGTGTTCAAAAATTTAATCGTAGTATTTTTTTTTTCATCTTAATAGATGGCGTTGGGAGTTTTTTTAAAGCAAGTGTGCTACAGTTATTAATTCAAAAACCTAGCTATGGCAGGAGCTTACAAATTTAGTTGATTATATTATCTTTGTAATACATCGTTGTAAGCATATTGATTGTTTGAGTCCAATCTGAGCCAATGCTACGGAATGATAACCTTATTTTACAGAAAGGACGAATTTTGTTGCAGTAATTCTTGCCAAATTTTTGTTTTGTTTGATTTTCGGTCTCCATTATGATTTTTTGAGGGCTTGTGCAACTTCACTATAGAACATCATTCTACCACAACGTATAAAAAGGTACCTACGTATCTAAAAGGTCCTTATAATATAACACCACAGGTCGGTAATGTAGCTACTTACATAATTGAAAATCTTTTTTAGCAAATTGACCATTAGCTTCCTAGAATATTATCGTTTTAGCTCTTGCCTTTACCATTTTACAGTAGCCCGCGTGGTAGAGTATCCTCTAACGCTTATACGTGAGTGGAGGTCTGTGACCCGCAGTGGGTCGTAAGATGATTATTATGCTGCTCGACATAAATAAAAAACTAATAAACGACGAACAGTAGAAAAATTAAAGTGATGGATCCAGTGAATGACTTTTAAATCTGATACCTACAGAATTACTTGGGGTACTTTCTGATTTTGATTTAGCTTTAGTTCATGACTTTCTTTTCTTATTATGGGAAATGGCAAGCCAGCAACACTTCGATCCAATGGTATCTTTTGTATTGAACCCTACATATTATTTTCTTCATCCTTGAAAAACTTGGAAAATGAATATATATGGCAATAGCGTTCAGGGTAAGAAACCTGTAATGAATAACCATCCACATACGTTTACCCACCAAGACATCGCAATCACACAGTACAAATGTTCCATGGTTTCCTCCTCCTCTCCACACGCTCGGCAACCGGGATCTAGAGTGAGCTTTATCGTGCCTGTTGCGTAGTGCCCGGTGAGGGCTCCGTCGATGGCACGAGCTTTGCTCCTGCTGTTGTTCAGTATGAATTGTGGGATTCGTGGTGTTATATTATACTCTGACACCAGGGCTTTGCCCACACGATAATAAGAAGATTGCTGATGAATTTCCTGCAGTGTTGCAGATCCGAGAGGCCAGAGCATTCTAGCCTGTGTCTTTTATCAGCCCATTCCTTAATCGCCATTCTAATGTTACATGCCAGGATTCCTAGACTTGGTTCGGACCATGACCTTCATGACCTTAGACGAGACATTAGACAAAATTACATGTCTACGCAGACGAAGTCGCGGGCAAAAGCTAGTACTATTATAAAACTGTAACAGGAAGTTTGTCTGTACATTGAAGATATTAACAAAAAAAAGTTACGATATGGTTTTTAGGTGTCCCTGATTCCATTTCACCAATTTTTGCATTTTTTGTCGGTCTGTTTGTTTGTGTGTTTGTTTGTTTGTTTGTTTGTTTGAACGAGTATCACGCAAAAACTACTGAACCGATTTTGATGAAACTTTTTTGTTTGATAGCTTATGATCTGACTTAAAATCTGGTATATAATTTGTGCGGACGAAGTCGCGGGTTAACGCTCGTTATTATATAAAGCTTTGAAATTTTTCATACAAAATTTTAAAAGCTTTATATCTTCGTAATTTTATTATAAATTGCAAACGTTATTTGTGAGGCGGCAACTAGATTTTCTAAACTATTTTTCCATATATAAAATATTACTTTTATTAATTCTGTCTACGCGTATTGTGCGCCAAACTTTTGTATGGACTGAAACCACCTTAAGTAAAAATACAATTATCGTAGTAAGTAATTCGTGCTTTTTAGTCTTTCGTCGGACCTTTAATCTCCTTGATAAACTTTTTTTTTATATATATATATAATTAACAGACTCTTGCTTGTGCGTTAGCACTGCATTTCCGCCAGTGTCAAGTAGTTTATTGGAGAATCTATCCCAATCTCAGGGATTGTTTTTGGTCAAGAACAAGAAGAGATTGAGAATTGCGGTGCCTCGTGGCAGGCAAAAAAGCGACGCGCAGAAACCACGCGAAACAAGTGCTCGGGTCAGTACCTGCAACGTGACTCCTTGGTAAACTTAAAATAAATTTAAAATAACTGGCCATTAAGAAAAAAATACATTCAGAATTTCAGAATTTGACATTTGATGTTGTCGTTTCTGTTTTCAGCATAGAGTTAGAAAGAGGAGGCAGGTGATTTTTTTTTTTAAATAAAGCAGTGATTTTTCTTCATGGAGTTCGAATTATTTTTTCTCCACCATTTTTGTATTTAGAGATTACATATTAACTTAATTTAAAAATAAAACTCGATGGAACGCAGTAAAAAAGAAATGATGAAGATGTCTTAAAATTATGTCTTCTATTCGTAAAAAATATAAAATGAAGACCATAAAAAACTTGACATTACGCACTATTTCGCGATTTAATAACGTTCAGCGGCATATAGTAAAAGAAAAATTTTTTTTTTCCAATCCCCTTTTCCGTTGCATAGGAGGAGTCGAATAAAAATGTTTTCTTCTTAATTATCTGTTAAAATTACCATATTTCTGTTTTTGTGTTAGTATTCAAATTCAAATTCAAATAATTTATATCAGACAAGATGTCCATATAGTGTTAGTACCTATACATTTATCTGAAAGCTAGTGCCACTATTATGCCAAATTCCGATTTAATAAGTTCAAAACTTAGGCGGGGCATACACAATAACAGACAGAATGGGCGGAAGTATACAGGGTTTCTTATTTGACTGCGGTACCCTAAAAACAAACCTTTATAGTCTGTTCAAGAATCTTGATACTTGGATTCATAACAAAGCCACTTACCAACACCGCCTTTATAAATGAACAAGTCTCTCATCTCTTACCTGCAACAAAAAAATATATCATTAACAGGATATACTTCAAGGAGAAGTGTCACTCAAAACCAAGACTTCAAAAGGTATAATGATGAAAAATGTTATCACGTTCTAATGGATAATGGACCTTTTGTGTTTAGCTTTAATGTTGACATTGACACTAGAAAAATAAGGTGTCAAGGAAAAATTATAAGTGGTTCTGATGATTGAAAAGTCAAACAGATTGAGGGATAAAAGCTTTCTTGATAGATTAGAACTTCATGCGTCGTTTCTAAAGGTTTCAATGTTTTATGCTTTTATTACATTTTTATTGACGCATTTTCATTTATATTTATTGCGATAAATTACATGTTTACAATAGTTAGATGTCATTGAGGGAGTCGCGTGGCTAGAGGTCTCTCGAGTAGACGTCTTTCGTTCGGCTGGCGATTTAGATAGCCACGCGGCTCCGCCATTTTATGGCGGTTTCGCGTGTGTGTTTTTGTATAAACACAGGGCTTTGAGATCGCCATATCAATTACCGTACAATGAACGTTAACATGTTCCGGGACAGTGACCGCCTATAGCCATTAAACTAAAAATATACATTAAAAGTTCTATTGTGTCTCGTTCACTGTCCCGGAACGTGTTAACTTGAATTATAATAATATCTTCAACACTTGATACTGGCGAAATCTTTAAGGAAACGCCATTTAATAAAAATAGAATAGAATAGATGTCATTGATATACAGTCTCAACGTAATTTTACCCATTTTGGGTGTGGCAATTGTACAATATTGATATTGATAATACATACTTTACATAATAGGAATTTACTACAAAATTATTACTAGTATACATTACAATACACAAAGAAAAAAAAGAATAATAATTAAATTGGTGTCATTTGGTACATAATAAAAATAGAAAAATGTTATTACATAATTTACATTGAATTTAATAGAAAAAATGTCATACAATTTACATTGAATTTATTAGTCACGAGCGTTAACCTCAGACGTTAACCCGCGACTTCGTCCGCACAAATTATATACCATATTTTAAGTCAGATCATAAGCTATCAAACAAAAAAAGTTTCATCAAAATCGGTTGAGCAGTTTTTGCGTGATACTCGTTCAAACAAACAAACAAACAAACACCCAAACAAACAAACAGACAGACAAAAAATCGCGATGTTTAGCGAAAAAGAGGATGTTTAGCTATTAGTCCACCACGCTTGCCCAATGCGGATTGGTAGACTACAAGAATTTCTTCTTCAGCGTATGCTGGTTTCCTCACAATATTTTCCTTCACCGTTTGAGAGCAGTCGGAAAGAGATTAAAAAAAACAGGCTTTTTATTACCTAAAGTTGGAACGGGACGGCCTAGTCGTACATAAAATATATGAACCAAATTGGTGACGTGCTTAAAAAGGGCCAGGTCAGATCTACCCAAAACCGACGACCATGCATGAAAGGACTTATGAATGTGGAGGAAGCTAGAGAGGTATGTCAGGATCGTAGCAGGTGGCGTTCCGTTGTCTCTGCCTACCCCAGTGGGAGACATGCGTTAGAATATATATGTATGTATGTTATTACCTGCCCCATAAATGTATTTGTATTCGCTGAATAACAGAATCAATATTCGTATTCGTAAATGTGGTATTGAAAGTTGTTGAATTTGATGCTGAAACACCCCTTAAATTATTGTAAGGCATTTAAGTTTACACCCTGTGTAGTAGTACAATCAGTTAAATGAAGTCGTCAATCAATGGATTGAACTGTTGCTATCATAGAGATCTGGAGAGATGCCAACCAATGCGCCGAGTACGAAACCTAGGGTCACATCGCCACCAGTACCACGCGATAGAAAGTATTTTGTTAGCTTGAATGTGCTCATTATCCACTGCGGTATCAGAACTCAACGTTCGAATAATCTTTAGTATTACGCAAGCATTGTAAACATAATACACACATAATATCTCAACTGGCTTTCAGTCTCATAATAATATTGAATCCTTACTGTCGCGAGCAATGTGTTCCGTTTTTGCGCATATTGCTGCGACACTGGACCCGCTCCCTTTTCACATCTCCCTTTAGTTTTTGTGATCTGTGGTTGCTATCTTGCTTTAATTTGGTATTAAATTGTATTGTCTTATTGTAATGAAGCAAGCGGCTATGTAAATAAAGCATTTGCACCCACTGTTTACTGAAATAATAGATTCAATAGTGCTGAAAATAGATCTGAATGTTAATTGAAGATGCAATGGAGAGGATAATTATCTTTGGTTAGGTTTGTAGATAGACGAAATTGGACTATTGTGTACGAAGTCGCAAGTTTCCATTAGTCCTTCATGTGTTCTTAAACCTGTACCTAGAGACTTTAGTGTTTTGGAATTAAGAGGATATGTGAAAAAATAGGATTCTTCAAAGCGTCATGTATCATGAAGTACTAACAGTAGGAGTATGATTTGCGGATATGTGTAAATTGAATATATAATTGAAGTTTTGATTAGAGTCAAAACACGATTACGACACATATTCTCGATAGAAAAACAAGCCAAAGTAGCCTCCGTCTTTATCGATAAACGCTTGGAACTGCTAAACGGTGAATAATTGAAAAACGAGATTTGATTTAAAAAAAAAGAGATTGATATTTTATAAAGTTTGATTAGAGCAGAATTGAACTTACATAAATAGTACAATCACAATTAAATAAAGTGTGTTTTACGCTTGCGTCGTCTCAGGCGCGCGCGCCGCCCCATCTCTTTCTCTCGCATCAGGCAGTAATATAAGCTATCGCACGCCCATTTCGCTTCAATTATTTTCCGACATAGGCCCTTAATGCAACCAACGAATGTTGGAAGCCCAAAAAAATCAATAAATCATGATCATCATCAGCCTATATATGTCCCACTGCAGGGCACAGGCCTATCCTCAAGGAGGGTGTATGGGCGTTATGTTACTCAACCACGCATGCCAAATGCGGATTGGTAGACTTCACATAAGCATCAGAATTTCTTCTTCAGCGCATGCACGTTCCCTCAAGATGTTTTCCTTCACCAGTCGGTATTACGTACACAAGTTAGAAAAATAAATAATTACTTAATTGTATCATGTGTATATCATTCCTTATTTTACACCAAAACAGGAACTTTAAAATACAGAGAAAAAAAATACAAGAGGCACAAAATAAGGCGGACAATATTTTATAACATTTGTGGATCTACAAGATCTGTTTATTTTTTATTAGTTTTTTAATACCAATTTGCCCAACTTTTTATGTTTACAATCCTAAGTGAATATAAACTAAAAAAAAAACTCAACTTTCAACCCGAAGCACCTATTATTGTTCTAGCTAATAGGCTTTCTGAGTCCTCGTTACATAAAAAAATACCCTTTTTTGAATCGTAAAACGGAATATTTTCGTCCCAGGTTGATGCCGAATAAAATAGAAGAGGGCCTCACAATAAAATGTTCTGCCCGCGGGATCGAGTTACTCTCAAAATGGAGGCTGCGTCGAGGAGGGAATAGAAAATATTTTTTTGGATCTCTTTGTGAATCCAAGTTGGGAATTTTGACGACTGAATAACTGGGACCGTTGCAAATAATTTTACTGTTTGTTTTAGTTTATTATTGAAACATACCGCACGCAAAATTTTTTGCCAAAGTTCCACTTTTCCGGTAACAAAGTACATAGAAATGATGACAACATTTTTTTAATTATTTTTTTAATAACTCTTTGATATCTTAAACACTAAAGTGAAATTAATTTTAGAATATATTTAATAATTACTGAAATATAAGTGTTCAAAATTTACGATTAGAGCGAGAGGCATATATAACAAAAGTGAAGACATAATTGAGTATTGTCCTCAGGTATTGTCATACAAATCATGACGACGTGTCATGTTTTGCATGTAAGAGATAGAAGATGATAAAAAACATTTTTCAATGGGTGACCCGCGCCCGGTGCAGTGCGTTGCTCTGCGTATCGCTGTCGCGAATTTAATCATTTTATGTGGTTAAAACATCGTATTGGTGCTGTGAGTGATCCTAAATCATTGATTACGTCTGTGACTGTGTAAAGTGTAGGTTTTCTAATAGTTTTTCACGGTAATTGTACAGTTTTAAATAAATAAAATCATCGGATAATCGTAAGTACTTTTTTCTTGTCACTTTAGGTAATAGAGGGTAGGAGCGCGGCGAGCGCTCGCTGGTAAACCGTTAGCGGCCGGGGTCTTACGTCATCACTGATCAGCTGTTTATCGAGGCTGATTACCGTAGTTTAGTTTTAGTTTTGTTTAGTTTGGGTACTAATTTAGATATTTGCAATTAATATTAACTAAAAGAACAGTTTTATAGTTTTAACCGGAGTTTACATGATGTCCGGACGTCCGGGTAAACCGCCAGATGATGGCGGGCAACCGGAACCGTTTGTGCGTAGCCAGCGTACGCCTCGTTCTCCTCCTAGTTCAAACAAGCGCAATTTTGGGGACATCACCCCGAATGAACTTTCTCCAGCCAAGAAACGTGTTTTAATCGCCGGTCGTAACGTCGGCGGCGACGGCGGTTCGCCGCCCATTGTTAATGATAACGTTGATTACCCGAATGACAATCTCTCTTTTACTGCTCTTGTTTCTAACGCGTCGGATTACTTGTCTAAAATTAATGATCTTGTTAATGATCAGGGTTCTCGTTTGAATATGTCAAATAAAACAGCCGTTATGGATATGACTCAAATGGTTACTGCCGTAGTGGGAGTGCTTGCTCTTAAGTGTTCAGAACTTCAGGTTCAGCTAGCTCAAACAGAGCGTGACTTAGTTTTGGCCAAGTACCAATCAACCCGTGCCACATTAGATGCCAACAAGCCGAAGCTCTCGTATGCGGAAACGCTGAACCTCAGGGTCGCGCCTAAAGCGCAGTCAGCCGTTCGTGAGTCGCGCACGCCGCTTCCCTGTGTCATCGCGTACCCATCTAATGAGAGGGCGGGTGAGTTGCAGACGTCTTCTGCTACTAAGAAGGCATTGAAAGAGGTTATTGATCCTACCGACGGGTTCCAGATTGTTGGTTTGAAAAAGACTGCTAAGGCTGGTGTAGTTCTGCGTGTTACAAATCAAGAGCAGGTTAAAAAACTTTCGTCTGATGTCGCGATCGCGAAGGCTGGTCTCCGTATAGAACAGCCAAAGAAAATCAACCCTCGCATTTTAGTTAAACACGTTCCGGTTGAAATGGACGATAACTTTTTTCTTAAGTGCCTTTTTCAGCAAAACATTTTAGATGAAACACCCGTTACTGAGGATGAGTTTAATAAAACGACTAAAATAGTGCGTACTAAACGTTGGGGTGACTCGAAATTTAAATGGTTAACAGTTGAAGTCTCAGCGACCGTTCGTAAACACTTGATCGATACCAAGCAAAAATTGTTCATCGATTGGGACACGTGTCACTTCGATGATCAAGTAGACGTCTCGCGTTGTTTTAATTGTCAACAGTACGGTCATATAATTAAACATTGTACTCAACCCGTTTGTTGTGCCTACTGCGCGGGGCCTCATGAGTCTAGGTCATGCATGGCTAAAGGCGCTAGTGATTTTAAGCCTGTCTGCGCATCTTGCAAATGTTTTAAAAAACCATCAGATCATGCTTCGGGTTCATCAAATTGTCCTATGTATAAAATTAGAGTAGATAATCTTGTATCCCGCATCAACTATGGATAAGCTAATAATAGGCCAATTAAATCTTCATAACAATAAGATTGCAACTTTAGAGTTAGATAGGCTCGTTATTGATTATAACATAGACGTAGTCTTAGTTCAGGAACAGTACCAGCTTACTGCTTTAAAAAATAAACTTTTACAAGTATCTAAGTCGGCTCTCGCTGGCATTTACATCCCGCGCGCTAACTTCACAGTCACAGCCTTAAACAATCTCTCTACTACGCACTGCGCCGTTGCGGAGGTATCCTGCCCTTCCTTTACAATTTACCTTGTTAGCTGTTATTTCCAACACGCCGATCCTGCTACTCCTTACCTCCACCATTTGCGATCCGTCCTACACTCCTTGGCTGGCCGTAGGGTCATCATAGGAGCTGATACCAATGCTTCATCTCCCTTATGGCATGGCAAACTGCGTACCTTTGACGCTGTGCGTCGCACAGCTGTGGAAGAGTTCATCGCTGAGCTCAACCTCTATACGTATAACACCCCTGATGCACCACCTACATACAGCAGCCCTTCAGGCGAGTCCTCTATTGACGTCACATTTTCTAATGTGGACGTTCGCATAGATTGTTGGCGCGTCATTCCTGATGCGTCTTGTAGTGATCATCGCCTGATCGTGTACGAGTATATTCCGCGGTCGCAACAAGTTCTGCCTGCTTCATTACCTAACTATAGTTATAAGACTAGAAATGCTGATTGGTCATTGTTTGGCTCACTCTTTGTCTCGCTTGCTGATGGTTTTACTCGGTCGGAATTGACTCCGATTGAGTGCGCCGAAGTTATGACTGAAACATTTACATTTTGTGCTGACGTAGCTTTGGGACGCACAAGTGCAACCTTAACACGTAGATGTGACTGGTGGAACGATGATTTAGTTAGACTTCGTAGAGTGTTTAGGCAAGCTCGTAGAAAATATAATAAAGTACGTAAATCGGATGCTACCTCGGAGGATCAACTGGTAAATGCGATTGGGGACCTTAGAACTGCTAGGTCTCACTATCGTGCTGCCGTTCAACTGTCTAAGAAACAATTACTGCAGCGTATGGTAGCAGCACTCGAGAGGGAGGGGCCGTGGTCTCCTCTTTATCACGAATGTAAAACTAGCAAAACACCTGCTTCTACATATTTTTCAAATATAAAAGTAAATGACACCCATACTATCGGGGTCGAGGAGACGGCGGCTGCTCTTTTAGGTTCACTAATTCCGGATGATTCACCTGAAAACGACAGCGATTATCATCGTGAAATAAGAAAGAGAGCTGCTGAATTGCCTGAAACACCATCTTCTTGTTTACCGTCTCTTGATGAACTGCGAAATGTCGTGGGATCTCTGCCGGCGGGTAAGGCTTCCGGTGAGGATAAGATTTCGAATCGGATGATCAAGGAGGCTTTTAAAGTTGCCGGTGAGTCTATTCTAACAGTTTTCAACCGTTGCATTGCTGGGGGAGTTGGCGACGTGGTTGCATTAAAATAATCCCCAAAGCCGGTGATAAGCCCCCTGATGATCCGAAGTCTTATCGACCTATTACCCTTCTTCCATCTTTGGGTAAACTCTTGGAACGCCTCGTTGTCCCTCGGTTAATTCCAGGAGGACCTAAGTTCAGTGACAGGCAATTTGGCTTTACCATAGGGAAATCGACTTCAGACGCGTGCTTACTTGTGAGAGAGGCGGTAGAGCTCTCTGAATATAGCTATATCGTCGGTATATTTCTTGATATATCGGGTGCCTTTGACAACGCATGGTGGCCAATGCTTCTCCTAAAGCTCAAAAATAGAGGTTGTCATCGGAACATCTACTCGCTTATTTATTCTTACTTTACGAACGGAGTTTCAAAGTTGAGGCTTGGTCACCATGTAGTGTCCAAAGTGCTGACACAGGGCTGTCCTCAGGGCTCTGTCCTTGGACCCTATTTATGGAATATAGGTTTTGATGATTTTCTGACACTTCCTTTCCCTCAAAGCTGCTCGCTAATAGGATACGCCGATGATGGTCTCCTGCTCATACATTCCAATACTAGAGTAGGTATCGAAAGACTGGCTAGCAACTGCCTGCAGCAAATAACAGATTGGGGATACAGAAATCGTCTTCAGTTCGCCCCGCATAAAACATTCCAACTATTGCTCAAAGGGAACCTGAAAGTACCACCACGAATAAAATTTCAAGGCATTAATATTAAAAGTAAAGATTCTGTTTCCTATTTAGGCTTTCATTTGGAACGTAATTTTAGCTTCGTAAATCATATCAAGACAATAGGAGAGAAAGCCAAAAGTAATTTTTTGAGTTTAGCGCGTATTTCCACCTCGACATGGGGTCTTTGTTACAAAACACTTAAAATAATATATTCCGCTACATACCTCGGGTGCATGTGTTATGGAGCCCCCGTTTGGGCAGATAGGTCGGCTATTGGCGCTGCGCGCCGTAAGTTACTTCAAAGTCAACGTTTAGCCTTGATTTTCCTGTGTAAAGCGTATAGAACGGTCAGCACCGAAGCACTCCCCGTTCTAGCGGGGGTGGTTCCCGTAGACTTGGAAATACAACGCCGCGCGGCCAATTACTTTCGTTCAAGAAAAGTTAGTCATAACTTCTTAAAACCTCGCGACCGAAATAGAATTAGTAAATTATTTAACTTTGATTGCAACATCTTTGATGAACTTTTATTAGACTGGGAACTACGGTGGCAAGGGTCTACAAAGGGTCGACATCTATACAAATTTTTTCCATCTGTTCGCGATCGTCTAGACAAGGCGTGGCTAGAGGTAGATCACTGCGTAGCCCAATTTCTTACTGGACATGGTAACTTTAAGGGAAAGCTATTTTATTTTAAATTGGTTGCGTCACCTTTATGTGAATGTTCTGTTGACAGTAACGAGTTCGAACAGACCGCTCATCATATTCTTTGGGAGTGTGAGCTCTGGTACGCCGAGCGCCAGACCATGCTTGACTCAATAAAATCGTTTTCTGGTGTCCCTTACTACATGGATCTTGTTGCGACTAGGGATAACTTCCGTGCGTTCAGATGTTTTTGCCATACTTATTACTGGAAGCAAAATAGGTCATAGTTTCAGTACAATGTTAGGTTCCTATTGTTTTATTTTGTATTTTTGGTGCTTTTGCGGTCGTGTCTTCAACACTGCCATAAATGATCTCTTGAATTGGCTCTCTAATAGCCATGTTTTTTCCTTATTATTGCTGTCTCCCGTTTGCAATGGAGGGAAGTCGGATATTTCGTTTTCCTACTCCTCCTATCTTCTTTGATTAATTCATTGCGGGTTCCAAGACAGATTAGAGTCATCCCCCGGGCTCGCTGGACTTCATTGTCCAGTGTTGTGAATGGTCGCCGCTGTTGATCCTGGCTTACAGGAGTTACAGCGGTGGGAATGTGTGGTGGGCCTATGCCCGATAAAAAAAAAAAAAAAAAAAAAAAATGGGTGACTTTATTTACTCAAAAACATAGGTATATAAACATAGACACCTCTACTTAATATCTAACATTATCTAACTTTTAGGAAAGGAACAAAATAAATAAAAAAGAAATTAAAACAAAAAAAAAAAAAAAAGGCAGAGACAATTATAACTTTTTTGTTTTCTATTCCATTGTTATTTCGTTAGAACATTTTGCTATTAAATTTAGCCTGGAGTGCGATTTTTTAATCTCATTCGCTGAGTTCAGCAGTTGAAAATGTCAAAATTGCTATAGAGATATGCATCTTTCTACTGATGATTTGACTTTCAAAAATCATACCCCAGGAGTGCGATTTTTGAAAGTCAAATTAGCATTAGAAAGATGCGTATCTCCATACATTTTCTACTGCTGAGTTCAACGTATGAGATTCAAAAATCGCACTCCTGTTTCTGTAATTCATCACAATATATAGATTTCCAGGATCAATCATCATCCCTATTTGTATAGGTCGAGTATAGGTACCTACTACTGGTTGTAACAAGACATCTCCCGGAAACTCAAAGAGAACTCGTCGATATGAACTACTTTTGCTATTGGAGCAACAAATACGAAAACTCAAAAAAAAAAACATTCTAATAGGGAAAAGACGTATATGAAAAACCTTTCAAAACGGTGTAGTCGATGTCAAAACTAAATGATGGAATATGAACAGCGAACATTAAATCGGATGATGATGGATGTGAAGAGGAAAGGGTATGTATTTATATAGATAGCCCTGGGGACAAAGCTTTATGTAATACTAGAGTTAACCGGCGACTTCGTCCGCACAAATTATATGTCTATTTTAAGTTAGATCAACAAGATTGAAGACACAACAAAAGAACGTGATCGAATCTCCTTGTCATAAAGTTCTGATATATCTGAATATCTCCAAAGCGACTACGGTCGTAGAATATAATATATATTACGAGCTTTAACCCGCGACTTCGTCCGCACAAATTATATACCAGATTTTTAGTCAGATCATTAGCTATCAAACAGAAACAATTCCATCAAAATCAGTTTAGTAGTTTTTGCGTGATGCTCGCACAAACACAAACAAACAGACACACAAAAATTCTAAAAAAGGTTGATTTGGAGTCAAGGACACCTAAAAACCATATCGTAATCTTTTTTTTGTAAATTTCTTCAATGTACAGTTTTATAATAGTTTAGATGAAGTATGAAATTGCCAAAAAAATCATTAGTTCGAGATAACTTTTAGTTCTCATGCAATTTAGACTGGTTTTCTCTTGAGTGCCATCGACCCAAAAGATGAAGAAGAATGAACAATTTACCATGCTTGTAAGCATTATTTATGTATATTTAATACCTACATAACAAAATTACTTTTCCCCTAAAACCAGACAGCGAAAAATAAAGAAAAGAATAACACATTACTCAGTCAACCCCCCAGAGGTCACGTAGAGTGGATCTTCCAGAAACACGGAGTCTAAATGAACACATCACGGATTATCTCAAGCACGCATATATGAGATGGCAACCCTAATTACATTTGCGCTTCTTATAACAGTTTGAGTAAACGTAGGAACGTGGGATAGGTTACGAATGAAGAAGTGTTGTTAATTGAAATTGGTATTAACACTGGCTTTGTATTGATTCAGGCCTGTGCAGAGTTCATATGATAATCGATTTAATCCTATGATACCGCAGGTTCTGCGGGGAGGACATGGAAACTCCCCTACATATTCTCTGCGATTGTGGTCCATTAATATACAAACGAAGTATTCATCTTGGTAGGCAGGTACTGACTCCAGATGAGATACAAGAACTCCCTGCTAAAAACCTACTGCGATACCTAACTGCTGTTGGGATTAATAGGGAACTGTAGAAGGGGCGTTCGCAAAAGATCAGCGATGGTCAAAGTGGCACAGGCCTAAGTTTGTTAAGGCCCCAACACCCAATAATAATAATATAATACTAATCTACGACCGTAGTCACTTTTGGGATGTTCAGAAGTATCAGAACCTTATGACAAGGAGATTCGATCACGTTCTTTTGTTGTGTCTTCAATCTTGTTTCGCGCAGACAGGGATCAACATTTCTCGATGACACACATCAAAAACAAGTCAAAGATCACTATCTCTCTCTTCATTCAATAAACTAGTATATTTATTTGTTTATCATTCTTTATAAATATATATATATATATATGTGTATGTATGTATGTATGTATATACCTGTATCTTTATATAATCATATCTATTTATTAGTGTTTTAATACTGTTTTATTTGTTAAATGTGCACACTATGCCTGCCTCACTTAATATGCTCTCTCTCTTTCACGGGTTTGCTGGAAGAAATCTCTTTAGAGATAAGCTCGCCCTTTGTAATTGTCTATTATGCTGTTTTCATTTATATTTCCGTGTGTACAATAAAGTGTTATAAAAAAAAAAAAAAAAAAATGACTCTGAGGTGGTCGTTCCTCTGTTTCCTATATTTTCTAAATAGGTATTATCTTTTGAGTTGTCTCACTAAATAAACTTTACAGTAATTAGCTTAGAAATAGTACAATGTAGTCCTGGCTTTGAAACAATTTTTGCCGTAGGTCTAGAGCCCGCAGTACTACTACTAATTATACTTTTGCTATTTGCTATTGCTGTCTGCCGTTTGCAATGGAGGGAACTTTTTTCCTTCTTTTCTTTTTTTTTCCTTCTTTGATTGAATTCATTGCGGATTCCTACACAGATTAGAGTCATACCCCGGGCTCGCTGGGCTTCATTCTAGTCTAGTGTTGTAAGGTCGCCGCTGTCGAGCCTGATTTACAGGAGTTACTGTCGTGGGAATGTGTGTGGTGAGCCTCGATGAGTTTTTATAATCATAGAGTCATCATATCATACAATAACAGAGCCTAAACTTGGCTCATGTCTCTAATGTCACCTTTGTATGCATCAGTTATGCCCAGCTGTCATACATTGCTGCTGACATTCCAGTCCTTTCAAATCTTTCAAATGTATTCCGGTTACAAAGCAGTAATGTAAAACAACTGGGCATAACTTAGTGGTCCCGTTAATAGCGCACTGATGCGAAGTCCTCCTTGTATAGAATGTTATTGGGTGAGCCTAATTCCGTAAGAAAAAAAAGGCCTGAAGGGATTAAAATTTCCCCTTATGCTATCAGTCTTGCTTGATGCTATTTTTAACCGATGCGTAGAAAAAGCCGTTGTATATAATAAAAATAAATATAATGGCTGGCAAGTTACGTAAGGATAGGTAAAAAGGTTCCAACCACGTCTCAAGTACAACGCAGTCTCGAGTGGACGTAAATTTAGTTAGGAGAGTCGTGTGCGAGACAGGTAAGTAGGAAAGCCCTTACACTTCTACAATATGTGCCCGCTTCTTTCTTACAGTTTTGTAATGGACCTTGTATGAAAGAAATACACCGTAACCTATTTATATTTTCTACTTTATAATTTTACACAAATTTTAAGATAATTATCCAGTCAATGAGGATGCTACAGACCATCAAACCTTTGACTACTTATATAGGGACCAGTTACGCACGTGCAATTCTACTAACAAACATTTTTGCCACTTTTTGCGGGGTAAGGGAACATGAAATCCGCAACTTTGGATTTTATTCCTCATAACTTTAGATTCTTTTGAATGTTAAAAATCATGAAAAGTAGTCTCGTGTGAACCCCAAACGTCATAAGTTCGTAGTTATTGTTTCGCAATTATAGGCTGTCTCGTTTAGTGATAACGTATAGAATTGAATGTAAACACAACATGATCAATAATGTTCTTATACCGTGGCAGAGGGGAAATGCTACCACAAGGACAGTCCTATAATATTAAAATAAGTCTAGTATACTAAATAGTCAAAGCATCAAACTGAACAATTATCATTATGAGCCAACTATGAAATCGCGAAAAAAAAACGACATTGAAAATGACAATAGCAACTCGATGCTGGACTACGCCAACGAGTTCGAAGTTTGGTAAGTTCATTTCTTTTATGATGATCTACTAATACGCCTTTTCACATTAAGCCCACAAAGAGTTTTCCATCAAAGGCGTAAAAAATCAAGCCATTTGCAACCGCCACTTTTCGACCGCAGTTTCAAGAAAGCGTTTCCAACAAAGCTTTCGAGCACAATGCCCGTATACAAGTACCGATGAGTTCGCGCCAACTTTCACGAACTTTGTCCCACTTAGCTACTATTGAGGTTGAGACGCACAACGATATTAACTTTTTAAAGGAACAGTACAACTATGCATGCTCTTAGCTGTTTTCATAGCAAACAATTTAACTCCAACCTGGCATGGGCACGAACAGGGAGAGATACAAACCAAGCCTTACGGTGTAGCTTGTGCCGTGTCTTGCTCCTGCCAAGACCTAATAGAGGCTTCCTGAAGTGAAATTTATATCATTAGCATCCTTTTAAACTAAGAGTCTACCCATCAAACTGAACAAATTTCACTATGGGAGCAAACCGATCAGAGCAAAAAAATAATAAGCTGTTCCATACTAAACTGCAATGCCTACTCGACTCAAATGTATGCAATAGCTGATAATTTTTTTGCTCCGTGCTCCGTGCTCGTATTGTGCGTCAAAGTTTTGTCTAAAATTGACCCCTCTGCAACCGCCTTAAGTATGTAGTATTTCTTTTAAAAATCTTAGAAGTGCTCTAAAAGCTGCGTGGCACTCGTGATCTCAGCTGAATAACATCCAAAGTTGGACATAGGCCTCTCCAAATGAAGGACCACAACCAGCCCTGCGCTTCTTCTTCTTATCGTGTGGGCAGAGCCCTGGTGTCAGAGTTTTGTCAGACCGCCTTACGGTTTTTGACGTGGTTTTTATGTAACGACTACTACCGCCAGAGATAGTAGCCGAGATCAACAGCATAACGTGCCATCCGAGGCACGGAATCTTTTTTTTTCAGTCTATCAGGTGATTCAGTCTGCAATGTCCTAATCAACTGGGGAAAAACGCACAAAGTGACACATCACTAGGTGTCCCCCGTGGCAATCGAAACCATGACCTCCGTTTCGAGAGCCAATGCTCTTAACCATTAGACCACGGAGGCAGCAGGCCCTGCACTGCCCTCATACAACGGGTTCCCGCCACCTTCACCACGTCGTGCTCCATCTTGGACTTAGTCTTTTCGAGAACTAACACTATGTGTGTACAATACTTTATCAGCAGCCTTATTCAAATTTCCAAAACTTTTAGCAGACTAATGAAATGGAAATTTTTCGCAGCGCCATTTTATATTAGGAGTTTGAGAATGTTTTTGTTTGAGATGCGAACTGGTTTGTGCTTTATTAAGTACGTCGTATAGACTGATGGAGTGGAAGGAACGATAAATTGTGTTTTTGGGCGTATTTCGTATTTGAAACTTCGAGTTCATATAAAGCCCAGAAAGAGCGATTTTCGAATAACGTCCGTTACTAGCAAAGTAGGAATAGATGATGCATGAGCGTCATTATTTAGAAAATATCATCATCCTCATCAGCAGCCTACCTATATACGTCCCACTGCAGGGCAAGAGCCTACCCTCAGGGAGGGTGTATGGGCTTTTTAGTCCACCACGCGTGCTCTATGTGGATTGGTAGACTTCACATATGCATTGAAATTTCTTCTGCAGCATACGCAGGTTTCCTCACGATGTTTTCCTTCACCGTTTAAGAGCAGTCCGTCTTACGTCCATAAGTTAGAAAAAGTCATTGGTACATGGCATATCGCATGTCGTCCGTACGGATTCGCACACGAACCTCAAGATTGAGTTTCCATGACTATTTATGTAGAATCATAAACTTAACATTACTACCGTTAAGTTTATGTGTAGAATATAATAATCATAAAATAAGTGAACTGATAGACTTTTTATATTGATGTTTGTATTTTTTTTTGTTTCAATATAATTATTGTAAACATAAATATTCATAAACGAAGAAACATTAAAATCTTTTGTATTTTAAACAAGAACATTGTTTTTGATTTTAGACAATACAACAGAGTTATACCTTTCTCAGCGTATAAAAATCTTAACTATCCAGAGAATCCGCCGCGGTTCGTTTCTGGCCTATGTTCCCAGCTTCCTGGGGTATATTTACTCTATATTTACCTTCTCACCAGAGACTTTGTATTACTTCTCACTTACTGCAGTCTTCTTCTTGTACGATTAAAATCTCTTTGCAGTAGTGAATGACATTAGACGAAGAACTAAACATTTTACAAAAGCAAAACAGACAGAAGAATACAAAAATAATGAAATGTAACATTAATCATTTAAACTCTGAATTATCTCCTTATGAACACGAGTAAAATCAGTGCATATCTTCAAAATTAACATTACGAAGCAGAATACCAACGAAATTGAAAAAAAATCCGTCAAGCAGCAACAAAAAATGTCTAAGGATACAGAAGAGAAACCTGCATCCGGCTTAAATTCCATGAAATTTACTTCAGCATTTAAAATGAGCAACTTTGAACTTTTTGCGAAACCAAACAAAATTGTCATGACAGTAGGTCTTACATGCTTCGGTCTCGCTCTCAGCTATTTAGCTGCGATGAGAAATACATTTAACCCGATAGATCAATTCAAGTACTCAATAGACGAAGACGAGGAGCTGTTTGAAAAAACTAAAGTGTGGGAATGAAGATGCCTATTTAGATACCTAAATAGAATTTAGGTACAGATTTAATATTAGAGAAATGGTTTCCATAAATACTCAACTGTACCCACCTAACCTATAAACTTCTGGTTTTTTTTAATGTTTGAAACAATAAAAGAAACAAACCAAAATGTATTTTATGTCGTAGTTTTGTCACTAAACTAATACAGGATTTCTTTTTGTAAATTGACAATAACAACATTGCTCAGGAAGCGGCTACTGCTTATTAACTGCAACCTGTCGGAGGAACCACGAAATGTCCACCCAAAGGTCCAACGAGCCAGTGAACGGACCTAGGGGCACCCAGAATGGGTACGGACTTCGGCATAGGTTGTTGCTGGGGCTAAGAGGCGGCTTGGATAGTGGGGTCGGTGAGATAGAATACATGGAGACCTGGGAGTCGTATCTAAACAAGTAGCAACGTAGCAAGACAAAGTTGTGGCCGAGATTAGGCTAAAAGACTGGGTCATCCAGCGAATGCGGGGTTGATGACATAAAGGAAAAGGATGTGTAAAACTCAACACAACGACAATTTCTGTCCTTTTGAGAATCTGCGGTGGACTTAGATCGATTGGCGCAAGACCGTAAAATATGGCAGAATGGGCTTACGTCCTGCAAAGGGTAGATACGGGCTGATGATGATGATGATTTTATTTCGTACCCGCTTTGTCATCATCTTTAGGAGGTTGGGTAGGTACTCGGACCCTGGAGATTGCAGCCCTGAACAGTGAGGTGGTGTTTATATTGAACCACATAGGTTCTTAAGTCAGGCCTACCACCAAGCATTGGTCTCCCCAAGATTTTTCACTGCAGAATAACCAGGAAAAGTTGGTATTGTTCTGTTCTCATAATGTGATTATGTGACCGAGGTAAATTGCGAGTTTTTATCGCTTTCAGGATTTCTGATTCTGTAGGGCCGCCTATTATATTGTGACAATTTTATGAATGTCATAGTCATATATTTTATTGCTTCATACCATATCTGTCAAAAGGTCTTACATTTAAAAAAAACTTGTTCATGACATTAGCTCTGTTAGCGCACAAAAGATAATCTTAAATTATACCTAATAACATTAAATTAAAGTAGTGAAAAATAGTACATTGTGATACTATTTTATACGTGGGAACTTGTTGTCAGCATCTGACTTTGATCTGATTTGTGTTTGTCACAAAACTGTTATTTAGCTGTAAGTTCTCCAAAAATGAAATAAATAAATGAAAATAAAATACAAGTGAGCAAAGTTGGTCATTACAGCCGAGGCGGGATTGCAGCACGAACCGCCAGGCGAGTGCTGCTTACTAGCCGAGGGCTGTTATGACCAACGCTCGCGCGTTTCATACGACGTTTTTCAACATACTTGCGAGGAAAAAGCAATAAAATTTCATAAAATACAACAGTTTTAGATACCTAAATATTTGTGGAAAATGTAAATTGTATTTCTTTTTTCTGCGTTCCTTGCCTTTGGTTGAGATAAATATGCGCGCGCAGGTCGACGAACAGGCAAAGACATTCAACAAACGATATTTTGTTGCAAACAACATAATGGTTTTCAATAAGGTTTTCAAGATATATTATTTTGATTCCATATCCGGTACGTATCACAGAGTTTTTATTTTCTCGATATTTCAATTTTTGTGAATTGGTTATAAGATATATAAGGTCTAACAAAATTAGGTGAAACTATTTTAAGGGGATGATCAGACCATCAAACTGAACAACTTTCTCTATAAGGACTAACAAAATTAGGTGAAACTATTTTAAGGGGATGATCAGTCCATCAAACTGAACAACTTTCTCTATGGGACCAATATTGAAATCGCGAAAAAAAAATCTGATTTTTTTAGACCTAATTTTGTTAGACCTTATATATTCAGATGTTCAAGTATCCACCTACACCAGACAGTGCACGGTAAATTAGATTTAGTTCCACAGACTTAAATAGCAATTCTCTTTGCAAATTGAATGTTAGAGTCTGAAAGGATGTGAGTAACATTGGAATGAACTACTTTTTCTGTTTTACTTTTTCTGTTTAATTTAAAATTCAAAAGGGAAGGTTATAGATTGCACTCGTTGTATTAGGAATACATTTACAGGTACTGCATTTCTGCTAAAGTCAAAGTGGGTTTGGGAGTAAGATATAATTTTCAACAACTTGCTCATAAAATGGCCCTTATTTCACCGCAATCAGGCACATAATGACACCTATAATCAAACTGTGACTTTTTCATTACTATTATTCACAAGTGAGTTATAGGTTTTTTATAGTAGGTATCTAAACTTCTTGGTTGAGTTCTTGAGTTGCTTTGTTCTTAAAAAAGTTTCGATACAAAAAAGATCATATTCAATAGTACAAATAAATTCTCTAAATAAACTTTTTATTTACTAAATAAAATGATAAGTCTATGGTAAGATAAGTCTCAATGGCGCCTCAGCGGTAATCACCAACATTACACACATGTACCATAATGTACTATTACGCTATGGTATAGTACTTAATCTCAAGGATTATTTTATGAATATTTTGATCTATACAAGGTGTTAGGGTAAACAGTCACATTACTTTAAGGGGTGATTTTATCCATAATACTGAACCATTTTCCCTAAGAAACCTATAGGAAATTCGCAAAAATTTTTTTGGACTTCCCATACTAAATGCAATCAGCTGGTCGAACTTTAGTATGAACCGTTTCTTTTTTTTCTAAAGGTTTCTTAGAGAGAATTGATCTGTATCGTGAGTACAATCACTCCTTAAAGTAATCCCAACTAACAATTTGGTCGTATAGGTGTCGTATAGTCGAACATCAGACGTATAAAGGACCAGTATTATGACGAAATTACCGTAATATAACTTTTGTAAGTCAACATAGTCATATAAATGTGGGCCTAATACGACCAAATTGTTTGCTGGGATGCAACTGTTTACCCTAACACCTTGTATAAAATAGCAGAGCCTAAAAGCACACGGTTTATATAACCGCCCGCGTAGCCAATCGCTGCAAATGTTTAAATTATGTTTTATGCATCATCATCATCTGCGTCCGTGGTCTAATGGTTAAAAGCATTGGCTCTCGACACGGATGTCATGGGTTCGATTCCCACGGGGGCACGTAGTGAAATTTAACTTTGTGCGTTTTTCACCAGTTGGTTAGGACATTGCAGGCTGAATCACCTGATTGTCTGAAAAGAAAAATGATTTAGTGCCTCGGATGGCACGTTAAGCCGTTGGTGCCGGCTAATATCTCTGGTGGTAGTAGTCGTTACATAAAAACCACGTCAGACGCCGTAAGGTGGTCTGAAAACACTCTGACACCAGGCCTCTGCCCACACGATGAGAAGAAGATCATCAGCCTTTTATACGTCCCGCTGCAGGGCACAGGCCTACCCTCAAGGAGGGTGTATGGACATCAGTCAACCACGCGTGCACAATGCGGATTGGTGAACTACACCTACGGTGAGAATTTCTTCTTCAGAGTATACACGTTTCCTCACGATGTTTTCTTTTACTGTTTGAGAGCAGTCGGTATTACGTAGGTACAATACGTTAGACCGTATATATTCGAACCCCTACCCTCATAATTGAGTGTTCTTATCTCTTAGCAACGTACTACCGAAACTCTTTTATTCTAGTTTTTATTGTAAACTAGAGTTAACCCGTGACTTTGTCCACACAAATTATATACCAGATTTTAAGTCAGATCATTAGCTATCAAACAAAAAAGTTTCATCGAAATCGGTTTAGTAGTTTTTGCGTGATGCTTGTTCAAACAAACACACAAACAAACAGACAGACAAAAAATCCAAAAATTGGTGATATGGAATCAAGGACACCTAAAAACCATATAGTAACTTTTTTTTTGTTATTATCTTCAATGTACAGACACACTTATAGTTTAGATTAGATAAAAAAAAACGAAAAGGCCAACGAGTTGTACTTACCGATACAACGTCGTTGTATAACCTAAGTTTGAGAAAAATCCGGCAAGCGGTTAACGTGGCTGCTTTTTTTTGTTAACAAAATATGGCCTAAAAACGGTATATTCGTGTCAACACAAAAATAAGCCCAACATTCTAGAATATTTGTAATTTGACACGACCGAATGTGAAACCTGTCGCTACAAGATCAATAATCTCATAAAGAAAGCTAATAATATCATAAAGAAAAGTTATTTTTATTTTATCCGCCTCCACCAGCTTAAAGGTTCACCTGCTGTGTGACCCAGTTACGTCAGAGCGTCTGCAATTATCTCTGAACTCAACTTTAACGTCAAAGTAATAAACACTTACTTTTAAAAGCACGTTTTACAAGGTTTTAAGTTTGGGTTTTAGTTTGAAAGAAAATTCAGTAAAACTGCTTCATGCATTTAGAAGAAATTCTCTTATAGACGTCCATAGATAGGTCAGAGAATTAAAGTAGATGACAGCTTTGAAAATTAGCAAGCTGAAGTAGCAAAACCGGAAGGTGCAGCGTGTGTGAGGGCCTACCTGCAAGGTGGACCAACGACCTGTCGTAGACGGTGGGAACCCGTCGGATGGGAGCAGCGCAGGACCGGTCGTCATAGGGATCCTTGAGGGAGGCCTTTGTTGAGCAGTAGACGTCTATCGGCTGATATGATGATGATGATGAAGCAGCAATTAGCTGGTCATATATACAGAAGAACCGACAACCGATGAACTGTGTATAGTGTGGGATGTTCCGGCGCTGGACCGACGAGCAACTGGATGATGAAGACTGAAGATGAGATTTGTGGCGCGCCTTGAGAGATAGTAGAGTCATATAATTAGCATTAAATAATGACAACTGATTATGATGACTCTTGTAGACTATAGTACATACCAACTACACAGGAAGCTATATACTAAGCATCAATCAATCAATTATACTTTATTTGACACCAAAAAAACAGAGTCTATAGAGAGCAAACAATCAGGAAATACAAAAGGCACAAAAACATCATGCCATATAATAGCCTAGCCTAATTTATTTCAAAACTCAAACTGAAAATAAGCTAGGCTAGGTAGCCAGCTATATATCATCACTTGACGCGTAATTTCAGCCTAAGGAATGTAAATTATTATGCTCGTGACTTTATGTATGTATATTGATCTATTTTACTTTTTTCAAAGGATACCTACGAAAGTCTGTTTTTGCCTACCCAATAAATTTCCCCTTTGTGTACCGAAGAATAATAAGTAGTCAGAAGCCAAATGAGGTATTTATTTGCACATCTTCGAATAAAAGCGATCAGAAACCGCCGAGTTTATACCAAGTTTGGCCGTTAATTTCAAACTTGACAGATTTATGATATTTCGTACAAAGTTGCGCCTGTTATTAGATCAAAATCTTATAAATACGTATTTAATTTGGATTAGAGGTTATTTAGGATAACTTTGGACGCACGCGATGTCTAGAACTTTTCTTACTTTATGCAAAAATATTTTTGTTTAGATTAGTAAAATAATTACTAGGCTACTAGCAAACCTGTCATCACTTGACACGTAATTTTATCCTGAAACTAAATGTGCAGGCAACCCTATGTTTCGCCCATTTATATGCAGGCAACCCTATTATATCGTGTCTGATTAGTATAGCTTCAATTTGATATACAATTTACAAATGCGTGTAAGTACTAAATAATCAACGGAACCTTTTTTGCACCCGGCAGCGGCGGCTGGCAGCTCTATTTTATATATCTCTGGAATAATGCATTATTACCTAAACATATCAATCAAGCCGTGGTGGTCCAGTGGCGAGTAACCTTGCCTGCCGTGCAGGAGGCGATGGTTCGATCCCCGTCCAGGCCGACTCGTACCAATGAGTTTTTCGGAATTTATGTACGATTTGTAACACCAAGTGGCGACGGGCTCACTCCCCGTCACACAGGACAGAGTTTCGGTACTACTAGTGAAACCTGGATGTTCTGAGGTTTCAGAATATCTCTGACTACCCCCTCGGGGAATATAGTCGTGAGCATATGCTTATGCTTATGCTTATCAATCAATCAACCAATAAGCCTCCTTATCCTGAACTTTTGTTATAGTGTTGTAATATTATGTATGTAGCTAAAGCGAATGCCTCACATTTCAGTGTGCCTCCTGGCAAAGGTCACTTCCTCTGAAAATTCTTTATCTGTTTCCTACGAGTACATCTAGCAACTCTTTTCCAGACAGAACCCGATGTAAGCTTTATCTCGTCTTCCCATCTTTAGTATGGTCTTCCCCTGGTCCTTTTGCCGTCTTTAGGGTAGGTACCATTCTGTTTTTTCCTAAACCTGGACATGTGCTTGGTATTTGTCATAGATTAATATGTATATTGGATATAGATAGGTAACTCTCCTTGAATTTTAGGACGTCATGTCATAATTGCGTTGCCGCTTATTAGCACTAGGGGGCGCCACATTATGAAATAAATTGTAAAAGACGATCGGCCGACACGAGGATCGAACCTTAGCTACCCGGATTGTAAGCCGGTTGTCTAGACCGCTAGACCAACAAGACAGTGATTGATATGGGCGAAATCTCTCACTAGTACAGCGCAGCGCGTGAGGTGTAGTGCGCTGTTACTCCGATATGAACCCTAGTTCAACACATAGTGCTTCAAAACATAACCGATAGATGGCGGAAGCGGTCTATAGAAAATCAGCGTTCCACTTAGTTTGTACTAAGATAACATAGCATGGTACTTGTAGCGAGATCTTTGGTTATATTGTAGATACCTTGAATCAAAATGATCATTAACAAGTGACAGCGTAACACAAAAACAATAATTCCACATTCAATAAACAAGTAAAAGCCTCAAGCGTTACAATACGAATTCCGCTAACATTCACCTCACATTCAGCTTCCAATATCCGGGACAAAAAGCAATAAAGGCAAGCAGCGGGACAAATTAATATTAATTGTTGTCCCGCCAATTACTCGGGACGTCTGCGCGTAAGGGACTACGATAAATTTTGTATAAAAGAAGCAGAAATAAATTGTTGCAAAGGAGATGCTTTTTATTCTGGGATTACGTTTATTTAGAAAGAAGACGTAGTGACAAGGATTAAAAAGGCATTTTGAGGTGGTAGGGCAATGAGAAAAGAATGTGCAAAAGTAGACTGACGCATGAAATTTACGAGGCAAGTATATACATACATATTCTCACGCCTGTCTCACACTGGGGTAGGTAGAGACAACTGAACAACATATCTGCTACGATCCAGACAAACCTCTCTAGCTTCCTCCATATCATAAGTCCTTTCATTGGCCCTTTTAAGCACGTCGCTAATTTGGTCCGTATATGTGTCTAGGCCGTCCCCTTCTAACATTTCCACGCTTGCCTTATAGATTGCACTCAATGGAACAGTAAAATGAGAACACCCTAGATGCAAGCACGCTGACCAACAAGGGCCAAGTAAAATGTACTAGGAACCGACGAGCATGTATGAAGAGATTTTATGTATGTTCAAGAAGCGAGAGTTGTGTGTCAGTAGTACTGTGAGTTGGTACGCGCTAAACACAGATGTACTGTCTTGTCCTTACCCTCCTAATATTCTAATAAAAAAGACTTGTTCTTCTTTTTGCCATTAGTGTGCCATTGAAAAAGTAATAATGGTTTCTTTAAAAGTGTATATTTATTCAAGAGTTGCTCATCTTCTGCTGACAGAATTTTTTTCTTATCGGTGTTTCCTAGCTGAATAGCCAAGTTGGTTTATAAATTCATAATTAAAAAAGAAATTTTTGTTTTACAAAGTAAGAATAAATTACCATGTTTCTTTTTTAATTTCCATCAACTCTTTGTCAATTATAATTGTGAAATACAACAGAGTTTTTCTAATTTTCTTCATCGCAGAGAAAATGTAATTTAATTCGCGTTGAAAGGTTTCAGTTTAATGTTGTTTCTATTTTTTTTTTAAACTTTTCATTGAAGATTAATTACTGAAACTGGAAGGGTAATTGGTGATTAAGAAAAATGTGTTTTCACACGTTTTTACCCGGTCATAGGGTTAAACGCCGGCAAAGCCAATTAGTTTGTTTTGGAACCAACATTTTTACTTTACTTTCATTCTCAAATTTTGTAAAAAAAAATGGGTTTGCGCTTGACTTTATACCAAACTAGTTGTTGCCCGCGACTACGTATGCGTGGACTTAGGACTTCTTTATGGGTTTTTTTGTGGCACTAAGTTGTTTTTTTGACTTCCGAAAGAACACCCCCTACTCACCACTTACGTACCCCCTACTCATCCCAGGGGGTGAATTTTGAAAAATCATTTCTTAGTGCACCCCTAGACCTCATAAGGAACCTACGTGCCAAATTTGGAATCTCTAGACTCAGCGGTTTGGGCTGTGCGTTGATATGTCAGTTACTCAGTCAGTTTCTTCTTTTATATATTTAGATGATAGAAAGTAGAAGATGTCCTCGATAAACCTGAAAATGCTTATTTGGTGAAATTCTTCGTGGGTGGATACTGGATAAGGATGCATTATTGCAAATGTATATTAGAACTCCGTACCTACAGGTAAGGTGGTCCATATTCATGCCTTATTGATTCGCATAACGAAGGTATGATAACAAAGAATCTGTTAAAACTATGGTAGCTTGTAATGGTAGGTCGTAGGATCAATTTCTAACCGAAAACGAAACGCGGGCGAAGTTGCTGCATAATGAGCACGCAAATTTTTAAAATGTGTTTAGGCTCACCCACCCTTTTTCCAACTCATAACACTGCACAACTAAGTCCAGCGAGGCCGTGGGATGACTCTAATCTGTCTTGGAAGATAGGTGGAGTAGTAATAGTACATTATGGTACAAGTGTGTAATGTTGGTGATTACCGCCATTGAGACCCGAGCCGTAGGCGAGGGTCTTAAGAGAGCCGAGGACGGTAATCATCAATACACACGTGTATCATACGACGTTTTTCAACACACTTGTGAAGAAAATAATAATAAAAAATCATTTTATTTAGTAAATAAAAAGTTTATTTAGAGAATTTATTTGTACTATTGAATATGGTCTTTTTTCTATCGAAACTTTTTTAAGAACAAAGCAATTCAAGAACTCAACCAAGAAGTTTAGATACCTACTATCTAAACCTATAACTCCCTTGTGAATAATAGTAATGAAAAAGTCACAGTTTGATTATAGGTGTCATTATGTGCCTAATTGCGGTGAAATAAGGGCCATTTTATGAGCAAGTGTGTTGAAAAATTTATATTCGTCTTTTCTCCGTTTCAAAAGACAGAAATAACAAAAGCATGGCTATGTAAGGCAACTCCGAGATAATTTAAGCAGAGTTGAAGCACTCCCATACCACAAAAGCACCAATTAAATAGCATTATTATATCAGTCGTCGCTGTCCCATTGTTGGGCACAGGCCTCACTCCCTTGTTTCCGTGGGTCCCAGTTTTGCGCTTCGTTAGGCCAGTTATTTTAGAAAGCTATTGATTTCGTCCCGCCACCTTCTTCTAGGTCATTAAATAGCATTAAAAAACAAAAGAGGAATCTAAACCTATTGTACTGAAATTTCGTGCATGTTTTCAGTGAGCTTACAGGTGCATACAGGATGTCCCGTAAACCGACGTCAACCCGGTGGATGCTGATAGGTTAGTTCATGCCTAACCAGAATATACTAAAATAAAAATCAGTCAGTCAATCATTCAATCTGTCAACATTTTTCTTTAGGAAAAGGTTCTTAGTTTTCGAGATAAGGACAGTTTTATGAAATTCGTAAAACTCTTTACCTTAGGCACTATTTTGAGTGCCACGGCTACAAATGTTCTATGCAGTATCTGTGTTAAAACTGTCAATATCTCGAAAACTAAGACACTTTTACTAAAGTCAAATTTTGATTTTCTGCTTAGTCGTGACCTAACCTATCTGCATCCGCCGGGTTGACGTCGGTTTCCGGGACACCCTATATACTATCATGGCATGCATTTGTGTTTGACTATGTTAATTTACGTAAGTTATTATAACGTTGGCAATTTAAATAGTAATAACGCTTTAACGATTACCGGCAGGTGTTGGTTAACCTAGGTTTTTATTTTAGTCAACCGCATGCTCTATAAAACTACGGTTTAACTTGCAAGCTTAAGCGGGTGTTCGTCAGAGATGTAAACGATACCTGATTATATAATGTCTAAAACTAGCTGAAACTATTTAAAGCGGGTGATCAGACCATCAAACCGAACAACTTTCTCTATGGGACCAATATCGAAATCACGAAAAAAAAAAATCAGCTGTTCCATACAAACGTACTCATAAATGTATGGGACAGCAGATTTGTTTTTCGCGATTTCACATACGCATCAGAATTCCGTCTTCAGCGTATGCAGGTTTCCTTACGATGTTTTCCATTCTCCTTCACCGTTCGAAAGCAGTCGGTATTACGTACATAAGTTAGAAAAACTCATTGGTACATGGAATGTGGTCTGTGCGTATTCGAACCCGGACCCTCATCCTCTCCGCAACGCGACACCTACGTTATTGATGAAGTCTCCTCTTACGAAATTCGTCTGAGTTGGTGCTGGTCTAACATGAGGGCCTATAATGACAGGCGACACCTTTTCTCTCGCTCTCTTACTCGCCAAATGAAAAAGAGATAGGCACGACATTTTATGCTATGACGCGCTGCTACCACAGTGTCTGTTCATCATCGCCCTTAAGTTTATGAACGCCAGTTCTATATATCAAATATGCGCGCCTATGTGTGCACCAGTTTCGTTCGTTGCTTGAAGGCACTCTTCTGTGTGATTATTTAATAGCCGCATACGAGTCCTGAACGGCTGAAACCGTGGCTTTTGAGTCAACCTGAACTTCAGGTAGACTCAAAAGCCACTGAATTTGCTAACGCCATCTAACGACAGTATCCAGACAGTTCCAAAGCGCCAATCTTACGTCTATAACTTAGACCAAGCAACATAAAACCAGGTACGGAACAATAAACTTAACGATTTTCGTATCGAAGAGTTTTACGATTCTTACAAATGTTCCAATACACAAATGTAAGGTTTATACGAACGTGTTAAGGTACAATTTAGCTCGGTCGTAAGCTTTAGAAGATATTTTGAGGTAAAGCTTTGAGCTGGTAGTAAAAGGTTTCTGAATTATTTGAGTGGAAGTTGTTACCTACTGGAGTATGGATTATATTTTTTTTTTCATGTTAGGTAACAATGTGTGAGAAAGTCTTTTACCTTGTTTATATTAAGATTTAAGACGTAAATGTCTTAAAGAAAGCTCTTCTCAAAGGTCAAGGAAGGGCGTCAATGAACGCCCATTAAGAAAAATATAGGCTTGTGGGCGTGGCCACAACTGCGCAAGATAGAAGCCACATACATGCGCAGGTGCACAAGAAAGATACGCTGCAATATCAATCCATCAAAAAACGTAAAACCAAAGAAACATACATCGTGCTATCAAAATTCTCCCACTGTACAAAATAGCCACCCGAATAACAAGCTAAAGCCAGTTCCTAGCACCAAATCGAGCCTGACGGATAAGATCTCCCCTTCTAAATTTAAAGAGCTTCACATCTTGTTTCTCTAACTAAAGGTTGATGATGATAATCACAGTCTACCACACGTAGTAGTAGGTGAGTGTACAACCGCCAAGACAAATTGATCCAGTTATAAAAAGAAATAAAAAAAAACATTATTTCTCCCATGACACAAATGTCATTTATAATAATACTAGCTGTTGCCCGCGACTTCGTCTGCGTAGACATGTAATTTTGTCTAATGTCTCGTCTAAGGTCATGAAGGTCATGGTCCGAACCAAGTCTAGGAATCGTGGCATGTAACATTAGAATGGTGATTAAGGAATGGGCTGATAAAAGACACAGGCTAGAATGCTCTGGCCTCTCGGGTCTGCAACACTGCAGGAAATTCATCAGCAATCTTCTTCTTATCGTGTGGGCAAAGTACTGGTGTCAGAATATAACAGCAATATAACACCACGGAACCCACAGTTCACACTGAACAACAGTAGGAGCAAAGCTCGTGCCATCGTCGGAGCCCTCACCGGGCACTACGCCACAGGCACTATAAAGCTCACTCTAAATCCCCGTTGCCGAGCGTGCGGAGAGGAGGAGGAAACCATGGAACATTTGTACTGTGTGACTGCGATGTCTTGGTGGCTAAACGTATGTGTCTCCTGATGGTTATTCAAAACCGGGAGATTACAGGTTTCTTCCCCTGAACGCTATTGCCTCCCTCATTTTCCAAATTTTTCAAGGATGAAGAAAATAATATGTAGGGGTCAATACAAAAGATACCATTGGGTCGAAGTGTTGCTGGCTTGCCCTCTCCCATATCGTTCTCTTCAGTTCAAGCAAAGTCATCCAAATGGCAATGGAGAGGGCAATGCTCGGAGTTTCCCTGCTAGATCGAATCAAAAATGAAGAGATTCGCAGATGAACTAGAGTAGCTGACATACCCCAAAGAATTGCTAATCTAAAGTGGCGATGGGCAGGGTACATTGCTCGCAGAATCGATGGCCGACGAGGCCAAAGAGTTTTCGAGTGGCGACCGCGTACCGGAAAGTGCAGCGTGGGTAGGCCACGACAAGGTGGACCGATGACCTGGTGAAGGTGGCGGGATCCCCTTGGATGAGGGCAGCGCAGGACCGGTCGTTATGGAGATCCTTGGGGCAAGCCTATGTCCAGCAGTGGACGACCATCGGCTGAGATGATGAAAGTTCTCTTATGCTAGCTGTGTGCTGGCCTCTGATTAAACAAATAGGTAGCCGTGGCGTATACAGGAGCAACCGAGAACGGGCCTTCTGAAGCAAACAATATCTAAAAGGTACCTAATGTTTCCCTACCTAAAATATTACCATTTTAAAGGAAAACCAACGTTTGTGTAATAATATCGTTAAATCAACCTTTTAGGCTCAAAAGTCTACAATGATAATGCTAATAAGAGCTTTGAGACCATTCAGGGCATTCGAAGTAAATCCTCACATTGTCCTCTGCTCATCCGTTTATCAATAGACGGCTTACGACATTCATTTCCGGATTCCGGATTCCCGGATTTAGACTAACTAGGTCCGGACCCTGGACCATTAGAATGGGCGAGGAAAACTTTATTCATTTAAAGTTGTCGATTGTTACTTTTCGTAATTAAGTAAATTTTCAATGTTGTTTTAAAAGTTTTAAACAAAGCATTACTATTGAATCGAAACATAATGCGTTAATTACAACGTTTTTTGTTTATATAACTGTTTTACGCGGTTATTTATATTAATTAAGCTCATCATTTTAAAGGGTTCGCGTTAAAATGAACTTTGGTTTTTTTACTCTAAAATGAAGCTACTCATAAATCGCCTTTTAAACTCCAGTAAGCAAATTTACATACGAGCATAATTGCTTACCATAAATCATTAGGCGCTTTAAAACTCCACAGTAAATTCTAACAAAATCCCACCTTCACAACATAATTATAAATAAATTTCAAAGTTCAACAAACTATTTACAGCACCACACCCTCCAGGGATTAAGGAGAACAATTTATTTTCTGTTTCAACCTTTCAACTATTTCTAAGGTAGTGAATAAAGACACATAGCTCGAAGGAATTCTAGGCTATGTAAACACGGCGAGTTTACAGGTCCGAGGTTCATGAGACCTAGTATTTGCTTTCTAGGTAGCCTAGGTCTTAATTACGGCTTTGCGCTGGAGTTCTAGAAATTTTGATGTTTATTTAATAACATTGGAGCGTTTAATATAGACGTGGACATTTTAGGTAAGCAGGTAATGTAATAGGACGTTGTGATGCCTAGGTCATTTTGCTTATAGGTCATTCCGATACGAAAGCCTATTTAATTCGTTTTTCTACGAAACAACAGAGTCAAGCGCAATCTTAGTACCTAATACAGGACATTATAACAGGGGTTAGAAATGCAAAGTAGCGCTTTTGCTTCGGAGACTGCTGTCGCCACTTGTCTTCCCGCTCACGCTGCTACAATTACTCATGCCCTCTCGCTCACACCACGCCGCGCGCCTTATGTTATTATGCAAATCATTGCATAACCTGCGGCGACACGTCCCACGCCTACTTTGCACTTCTAACCCCTCTTATAATGTTCTGTGGTACCGGTAATACCTTACTACAATTCGTTTTTTTTACTCTTTTCTTTTTTTTTGGAGCTTACCCTGAGGTTATGTCAGCCCTATTATTAGTTAAAGAAGGCATTTGCTTTGCAATGCTTAATGATAGCCCTCCCAACCCCCTGCCAATAAATGCATCTCCTGCTTTTACGATGTCTTGGCGGCTAAACGCATGTGCCTCCTTGGAGATGGATATTGCTATCAATTACCATGTTTTTGAAGGGACATTCAATGTCTAGGGATCAAGACACCCCATTGGGTCAAAGTGTTGTTGGCTTGCACAGCCCCCACAATAAGATAAGAGATAAAAAGCCTTTACGAACTGAGTTCAAATCCAGAAGATCTAGTTTTGCCGATCGACGCATTGGTTAGCCACAAACAAAGATTAAAAGAAATAACCTTCCTTTTTTCGAGTTTGTTACTTAAAACTATTACCACTATTGGAACTGTATGTAGCCATTTCTCTCTCAGTAGGTACTCAAGTATTATGAAACCTACCTATAACATCCCCGTATTAGAATATCGATCGTGTTTACCGAATAGATTACTTCATTTATATTCAAGAAAACTCAATACCGAACGAAATAATTGTGTCATCAGAATACCTAATGGGTAACCTTTATTACAAGGTCATAAGACCTTTTATTAGAAGTCAATTAATTTTATAGGTTTATCTTTTCATTTGTGTTTTCTTCTTTTTATAATACACGCCAATTTCTATAAAACAAAATTTAATGGAAAAATAGAGAAGAAGACAGGCAGAGGAAGACCTAGACTGAGGTAACAGAACACCCTAGTCATATTTCGTGTGTGGTTTAGAGTTGAGTTAGACCATAAACTGAATAAATTTCACTATGGTGCCAAAATCGAGAAAGAATAAAAAAATCAGCTGTTTCTTAGAAAACTGCAGTACTGGTTCGAACCACCACCCTCTGCCCTAGAGGCGGAATTACTCTATAGACCACAACCACTTCTACACAACGGCAACGAAGATAAAAGAAAACTCACAATTCTACCCAATATTGCAAACTAACAAATTCTTAGAGAGCATTTTCTAGCGCAAGAACAAAAGACGTTCGCCACTCGAAACTGAGCTTAGCAAACCTATCTCTGTAGCAAGTATTATGTAACATCGGATTTTCAAGCCACTGCACCGGGATTGCGGTGCCGTGCTCCTAGGGGATCGAGGGGGGAAACGATAGTCTAGAATTCTGTAGAGCCGTATAATATTTTAGGATAAACGGCTGGATCGAAGCTTGGAAAAGATTTTGTAAATCTTGACAAAATCGGAGTTTGAGTGGTTTTGACCTGTGGCCACCACGTATGGAACCGCTTAGGCTACCCCATTTCTTCGCATGGGTGTTCTAAAGACTACTAAGGATTAAGGTTAAGGTGTTTTTGTGCACGAAAGGCTATCTTTACTAGATACGTCTTTTCATGGTGAAACCTCCAAAATGCTAATAGTAAGTCTTGCTACAGCCTTGATGCCATCAAGCGTATCGTGAGGCTGAAGTGGCAAAATGGCTGAAGGTTCGTGGGGCAAAGCATTGGTTGGAGTGGAGAACATAAAGGAACAAACAATTTTGTAACATCTTTATTACCTGTGATTCGCTAATAAATAAATTGAAATGGCGTTGGTATGAGGATACAAAAAGAATATTGGAGTTTCTGATCACCCTTAATGGGTGTATGTATGTGTCTACATACTAAATATATCAAAAATCTCTAGGCTATCTATCAATTCGGTATATAGAAAATCGAAATTTCAATTTAATAAAATATATCCATCCATATTCATGAAGGGTAAAAGTAACCATGAAATTGAACAGATTTTGCCTTTTAGAATTATCTTTATCCAAATTGATTCTGGAATTTGTTTAGCAAACATATCAAATACCCTACGTCATGCGATTAGATTTTTGTCTCTATAAGTAACTTGGGGCTGAACAGATTTGTTTTTTTTTATTATTTATTAGGTTTTTAGGGACCTACTGTCCATTACAAGTGGTGACGGGCTCACTCCCCGTCACACTGGTCAGAATTTTGGTACCTACTAGTGAAACGTGGATGTTCTGAGGTTTCAGAATATCTCTGACTACCCCCTCGGGGAATATAGTCGTGAGCGTATGCTTATGCTTATGCTGTTTTTAGGGAAATACTGGCCAAGTGTGTTTCTTTTTGGTGAAAAAATAATGCTTAAAATTGTAGAACTTAATAAAATTTTTTTTTAAGTATACCTTTTTTTTTATTGTTATATTTTTGCATACCCTGTCTGCGGTAAAACCAGTGATAACATCAGGACTTTCTATCTTTTGCTATCATAAGATAGCAAGTAATAATACTATGTTCTCACAAATACTCTAGGAGCTAAACTTAAATGGCATAGTTATGTACTAGGTTCGCATAAACTTGGAAGAGCTTTCAATGCTTCCAACCAAAGCTCTGACACAATCAATCGATTGCACTTAATCCATTCGAGTCGAGCAAGTCTTAATCCTCGAGAGGCTGCGAAGGAACGATGTAGCCCCTCCAGGGAAGAGAAGGATGGAAACACTTTCACAATTAAAAAGATTGGAGATTACGCTTCAGGGAATTTCAAGACGAGATTTTTGTAAAGAAAATGGAAATGGGATTGTCTTTTGTCGTTTATTAAAAGATTATTTTTTGCGGATTTGACAAGAAGCTTCTGTGGTTTATTTTTCGTTAAAAATATAATTGAAATCTGCCATTTTCTTACTGTTTATTTAGTCTCAGATTACAGATAAACGTGCTGAAGAAAGCAGTTATGTACATACACAGGATATATTTTTACAGACTTATCTCATCAAAACAGATCGCGTCTGGAACACCATAATACGCCAAAAAACAAATGCCTTTGGTGAAAAAACCGCATTGAAATGGGATCAAGCCGGTCATGTCTGTCGATTGCACCCGGAAAGAAGGGCGAAAGTTGATCCAGGAGAATGGACGCCGCCGTCAGGGTGGACCTCTGAAGAGATGAAGGTACCTAGATACATTCAGTGATTGGTGGATAGAGGTAGCTCAAGACAGGGATGCGTGAAATATGCTAAGAAAAAAAAGTGTTTGCGCTAAACACACGACTCTCTCGTTTTTACCAGCTTAACTCTGATGGAAAAACCGATACAATCAGGTCTATACCGAGATACTTGAAGTTACAAAGCATATAAGTTTATGATACCTAAAAAAAGACAAATGAAATTGAGAAAACAATTTTGTTGCAATATCCACAATCAAAATACAGTTTCGTACAATCATGAATGTTATATACAATTTTCTGCACCATATCATTTTCACGCGAGATGGGATGGAATCTGCATAAGTTGTGTGGTACAATTCACAAGCGAATGCAGGGCGGGGGAATGAAGCTGACTTAAGAGTTCGGGAAACACCATTTTTTTCTAATAAGGGTTGTTTGACTACGAAACCCTAAAAAACACATAAAATGTATTTTATATAAGTCTAAGATTAGGAGATAAACAGTATGGAATTTATGCATTATTCGATAATGATATTGAAAGTATGAGATTCAAAAATAGCACTTCTAATCACTTTGAAAAAGATCACGTTCGTGTGATAATATATCATGCAAAGAATTGCAGCTTGATACGTTTAATTTAAACCGTAATATCATTTATCTCTCTGTTAAATATGACGAGCGTTAACCCGCGACTTCGTCCGCACAAATTATATACCAGATTTTAAGTCAGATCATAAGCTATCAAACAAAAAAAGTTTCATCAAAATCGGTTCTGTAGTTTTTGCATGATACTCGTTCAAACAAACAAACAAACAAACACACAAACAAACAGACAGACAAAAAATCCAAAAATTGGTGATATGGAATCAGGGACACCTAAAAACCATATCGTAACTTTTTTTTTGTTAATATCTTCAATGTACAGACAAACTTCCTGCTACAGTTTTATAATAGTTTAGATAGATATATAACGATATGCAAGGTACTTTTATGTAGATAAGTACATCACAGTTTTCTTCGTTCACTAAAGCGTGTTCTAAAACGCTTATCTCTCGTACATTAAACCTGTCACTTTCCATCACACCCAAGTTGAATAGACCCGTCTCAGGCATTCAAAGTATATATTGACTGGTAAATTCATATGGAAATCTCATTTCCTAGCCTTGCCTTAGCCCGAAGCCTGGAAGCTGTAAATTTTTATTCAGTTTCATACCGATCCTTTACTTAGCAGCCTATCAAGCTGGAAAAATATTACATGATATGTTGGAAATTGTTTGAAAAAGCTTGAAAATTAAACTTCATGCATTTTAAAATGGTATTGCGCTATTTTAGTGATTTCCAAAGTTTAAAAATCCCACGAATTGTAACATTTAAAACATAAAACTGCCTCCGTGGTCTAACGGTTATGGTTGGTGGCATTTGACGGAGGTCGTGGGTTGGATTCCCACGGTGATATGTAACTTTGTGCGTTTTTCCCCAGTTGGTTAGGACATTGCAGGCTGAATCTTCTGATTGTCTGAAAAGAAAAATGATTCCGTGCTTCGGATGGCACGTTAAGCCGTTGGTCCCGGCTACTATCTCTTGTGGTAGTAGTCGTTACATAAAAACCACGTCTGAGGCCGTAAGGCGGTCTGAAAAAACTCTGACACCAGGGCTCTGACCACACGATAAGAATAACTTAGAGCAGGGTGGTACGCTCTGTTTTTTACTTTGAAAGCATACTATATATCTCGAGATACAAACATTGTAACTACTTAGTTTGTATGGGTGTTTTGTTCCACGTTACAAGAGCTATCCAACGACACCTCGATTTAATTTCTTCGTTGTACTTATAAATTGTATGGGAGGCGCGGGTCGAAAAAAATTGTTTCTTCTTGACCTTTTGTTTTTGGGTTATTGTTATTCGTTTTCATGCTAAATTTCGTTTCAATAGGTGATATAATGAGCGAGTAATTAAGGCGGGGTGTACAGACAGGAAAAGAGACAGAATGGATGAAAGCTTAAGGGTTTGTTTGAATACGGAACCCTAAAAACAGTCGAACTGCGAACATCCTCCTCTTTTGATGTTGGTTATAAAGAGCTGTTCTCGTATCTAAAACGTATTAAATAAATGTAAAAGAGCTTTAAGACCCTAAAAACTGTAACAGGAAGTGAGTCTGTACATTGAAGATATTGACAGAAAAAAAGTTATGATATGGTTTTTAAATATCCCTGATTCCATATCACCAATTTTTGGATTTTTTGTCTGTCTGTTTGATTGTTTATTTTTTGTTTGTGTGTGTTTGTTTGTTTGAACGAGCATCACGCAAAAACTGCTGAACCGATTTTAATGAAACTTTTTTTGTTTGATAGCTTATTATCTGACTTAAAATCTGGTATATAATTTGTGCGGAAGTGTGTGAACATTTTTGTACATCGACGTTCGCTATAAATAAATGCGAGCTCCCGTCACGCGTCGCCACTCGAAGGATTAAAAATTAATTTCTTCGTTGAAAGTTTTATACATTCACCCTTAGATAAAAACAAAAAGAGGAAGAAACTGTACTTAATTTTATTTAAACCCTGTACAGGTTGTAAAATTTGCATTAGATCATCTAACTGAACAACTTTCACTATGGGACCAAAATTGTACAATAAGGTGTCAAATAAATAAATTTAAAAAGCGAAAAAAAGCATTTGATCCATAGGTATAGAAAACGTCAATGGAGCTCGACCTTAATCGAAAAGGATAAAATTCTGAAATAAATAAATTGAAATGTATGATAGAGCCAGATTTTTTATCGCGATTTCATTGTTAGTCCCATAGTTAAAGCTCACACCCACAGCATACTCACTTAAGTATGTAACTACTTTTACACCCTATAAAGGTCGCAGGCACAACAGACAAATATTTAACCTTACAAACTATATCTCTATGCGTTTTAAAATTCAGCACCTAAAATTTTTTGTTTACGCAAATTATAAACGAGCTGAATCTTCCCCTTTTTGTTGTATCTAAGACTTGACGATAAATCTTTTAATGGAAAATAAGTAACGGTATTTTCAATTAACGACTACTTCGCTTGTATCTGAAATCACTCAACTCTCTCGATATGTATCGGAAATTTTCATTTTTACTCATAATAATTACCTACTAAATAATAATCATCATCAGCCTATATACGTCCCACTGCAGGGCACAGGCCTACCCTCAGGGAGGGTGTATGGGCATTAGTCCACCACGCGTGCCCAATGCGGATTGGTAGACTTCACATACACATCAGAATTTCTTCTTTAGCGTATGTATGGTTCTTCACGATGTTCCTTCACCGTTTGAGAGCAGTCGGTATTACGTACATAAGTTAGAAAAGCTCATTGGTACATGGCATGTTGTCCGTGCGGATTCGAACCCGGACCCCCATAATTGGGTGTCCATACCTCTCCGCAACACGCCACCGACGCTCTTAAATAATAATAATTACAGGTAATACTACACCCCAATTTTTTAATCCGCATTGGGCACGCGTGGTGACGGTGAAGTGGGACGTTTTTAAGGTCTAACAAAATTAGCTGAAACTATTTTAAGGGGATGATCAGACCATCAAACTGAACAACTTTCTCTATGAAACAAATATCGAAATCACGAAAAAAATATCAGCTGTTACATACAAACCTACTCGACCTAAATGTATGGGACGGCAGATTTTATTTTCGCGATTTCGGTATTAGTCCCATAGAGAAAGTTGTTCAGTTTGATGGTCTGATCATCCCATTAAAATAGTTTTACCTAATTTTGTTAAACCTTATGCAGGGTGTAAGTGAAAGCCTAGCAAATACTGAAACGGTAAACTCAGACCATCAAACTGAACAACTTTCGCTATGACGCCTACCTCAGGAGACGCGAAAAAAAACAGCTGTCCCATACAAAACTGCTGTACCTACCCGACTAAAATAGGGAGAGGTAGGCTCCAACTCCATAATGAAAAATGTTCAGTTTGATGGTCTGAGTTCACCGTTTCAGTATTTGCTAGGCTGTCACTTTACCAATAAACCCTGTATATCCAAAATCATGCGGAATATTTTTTTTGAAAAATTAATTGTAATTGCTGATTTACGCTAGGAATCGAAATTTCTTTCTATTCTTAAATGAAACGAATTGTAGGCTTAACATAGGTGACCTAGGTAACCTAGAGTGACGTAAAATCCAATTTCATTGCAACTGCAGACTGCACAAGTGCACTATGACGTTATGTAATACAGTTTTATGTCATGCTGGAGGTAATATATTTTAGACGGCCTAGAATTGTCAATAATCTAGAATTTTATATGAGTTTGGGGACAAAATGATTTCCCACAAGTCTTCTTGTTATGTAGAAAAATATACTTAGACTTATTTTAAGTGTTTTTAAACGTAAATGAGACCAAAAGAAAGGAGAACCATCCCATTTTTCCTCACGGGCAGATATGTGAAGCGGCTATAATCAAATCAAATCAAATAATTTATTTCAGAACATAAATTCCATAGCAGTGTCACAAAATACAATGGCATTGTTAGTATCAATAACATTAGTAAACAGTATTGCTTACTCTTTAGGTTTGTATATTCTATTCTATTTTTTAAAAGTGGCTGCCATCTTGGTAATGATGATTTTGCCAATATCTAGTTTAAGGAGCAATTAGTGCTTGACATTGTACGGTAATGGATATGGCGATCTCAAAGCCCTGTTTTTATACAAAAACACACACCCGAAACCGCCATAAAATGGCGGAGCCGCGTGGCTACTTAAATCGCGAGCCGCACGAAAGACTACTCCTACTCGAGAGACCTCTAGCCTCGCGACTCTAGGTTTGTACATCAAACTTCAATTCATTAATATATCACACGATAAAAATTGTAATAATGCAAAATGTCAAAAACTAGTGGTCAACTGTAAACATTGTCAAAATATATATAAAGGATACAATTTTAGTCAATATCTTCTCGTCAAATTGAACAACTTTCACTAAGAAGCCAACATTAAAGTCGCTAAAAATCTGCTGTTCCATACATTTCACTCAAGTAGGCAGTTTTGTATAAAACAGCTGACGTTCTTTTGGCGAGTTCGATGGTGAAAATTGTTCAATCCGCGAGTTTACAACTAGTCAAATCAGCAACTCTTTATCAAATGTCAAAACACGAGCTTTGTATGAAAATTTGTACTAAATCATGAATAGTGACGTCATCGTTTTTCGTCGTCGTTTCGATACGTTTTATAGTTTATCCTTTTATTAAAAGTAGTATTCAAGCTACTAGCCCAGTCATTTTACGGTTTGACCCGGGACTAATTAGTAATTGACATATAATTGCTAAAATATGCTTTAATATAGTCCTTTTGACACCTAATGGCACCGGTTAGAGTTTAAAAGTTCAATTAGTAATTACTCCCTACCCCACCTAACAAAACTCCGTAAAATGACTGGGCTATACAGAATCACTGAAAATGTAAGTTTAGCATTATTTTCAAACGTATTTTTTACTGAGAAGATAAAACTAAAATATATTTGATGCAGTCAACTCCCCAATTTGACTGGTTCCATATCCATACTTAACGTGGTTCGGTTTGATGGTCAGTGAGTTTTGTTAAACCCTGTATATATTCTTACGCTTATCCTCCAATTGGGGTTGAGTTTAGCTATTCGTATTGCTAAACTCAATTAAGTACCAAAATTGTTGACACGCTACGCGGTACAAAGAATCCCCTCTCTGGGAAGTCAGTGACATTGATATTCGCGATGCGCGTGCATTGCACCCGTGATCCAGAATTAGATCAACGCCGCGCGCGCAAATAGTTCGTCCAGATCTAGATCATTACTAACCCTAACTAACACTATGGACTTTTATGGCTGTTTCAAACTATAGCGATAGGATGCGGAGTAAATCACATTCATTATAATTATATGTAGGTATACAGTCTTATTTATTTTATTTTTATTTTATTGGAAAACCAACAGCAATATAATACAGTAGATACATGAGTATAAAGCAGAAAGCCAATAACAGGTCATAACTAGAGATCGGATAATCGGATGCATATTTACCTAAAGTTGAGGTGTTGGTCTGCGCTTCGTCTGGACAATTCACACAATATCTTTATAAATTGTAGCCAAAAAAAAAATTAAAAAATTTATTCAAAATAATATCACATAGATAGCTTTTTGACGTCATTTTTAGCCTATGTGTTATTCTGATGTATAAGCTATATTATTGTAAAGTTTCATTAAAATCCATTTAGTAGTTTTTACGTGAAAGAGTAACAAACATCCATCCATACTTAATTTCAATTTCAATTCACTTACAAACTTTCGCGTTTATAATATTTGTAGGATGGAGTGCACTTTTGTAGTGAAAAAAATATGTTTTTTGTTTAATTTTATAATTTTAAGAAGTCGCTTTCATACTATGCATCCGATTAGTTATGCATTCCCTGACTTCCTGACATCCCCGGATTTATTATACCGAAAAATATCTTGTTTCTTTTTTAAGCTAAATAGTATTAAAAGTTTCTTCCATACTATGCATTCGATTAGTTATGCATTCCCGAATTTTCCTGGGATCCCGAAAAATATTAAAAAAGATAATTTTAAGAAGCCGCTTCCATAATTGTATAGCCAAAAATTAAGTTTAGGTAAATATGTATCCGAATACCCGATAATACAGGATGTAAAAATCAATGCGTTACATATCAAACAGGGTGCTTCAGGCCATCAAACTGAACAACTTTCATATAAAATTATTTTTCGACATAGTCCCTTAAGTTTACAGCCTATATTTAAAAGGGTGGGGGGGGGGGGGTCCAGACCATCAAATAGACCAACTTATACGATTATATGGAGACAACGTCGACAAAAATAAATCCAAGGGTCCAGTTTGATGGTTTCACTGGTATTACAGATCGCTATCAATCTTTTTAAAATCTTTGATTCTTTTCAACGGTATAAACCACAGATCACAAAAACTAGATATAAATGATGTTTGTATTAAGCAAACATGATTTACAGCATAATAAAATAAAGTAGTAAGTACCTACCTAGTTTCACAAAAACATAGCGTGCTCCGTAATCGGGGCCAGCGAAGAAACCAACAAAAAATATCGAATGGCTTACAGACATGCAAATTTTTTTGTCTACCTTACATTATAAATTGGTTGGACACTAAATGAAGTGTGGAATACGGTCCACACATCCATTTATAGATAAATAAACGTGTATTACTTTTGAGGTGGCCACAAATATTTATATAAGGTCTAACAAAACTAGCTGAAACTATTTTAGGGGGATGATCAGACCATCAAACTGAACAACTTTCTCTATGGTACCAATATCGAAATCGCGAAAAAAAATCTGCTGTTCCATACAAATCTACTCGACCTAAATGTATGGGACAGCAGATTTTTTTTATCTATATATATATATATATATATATATATGAATATTGGTCCCATACAGAAAGTTGTTCAGTTTGATGGTCTGATCATCCCCTTAAAATAGTTTCACCTAATTTTGTTAGACCTTATATAACTACCACTATTTTGAGCGATTCTATGTTGAAACTGGTTAAAGGCCCGGCGAAGGCAAACGATTTTCAACAATTTCTTTAAAAAAAATAGAGGGGAAGAAAGCTAGAGGAAAACCTAGACAGAGTGATTTAACAGAGGTGTAGTGATAAATCTAGGAATGGATCTGACCTCTTTTAGAATCAGTCACGCGAATTGGGGCTCACAGAAAATAAAGGAGAGTGCCTCGAACTTCTGGCAAAGAAGCGTGACAGAAGGGCCACCACGCCATGTCCACCACATCACAGATTATTTAATAGCTTTGACTACTTATATAGGGACTAGTTACGCGTGTAATTCTACTAACAAACATTTCTGCCCCTTTTTGCGGGGGGCGAGGTAACATGAAATCCGCAACTTTGGATCTTATTTCCATAACTTTAAGATTCTAATTTTGAACGTTAAAAATCATGAATAGTATAACTCGCGTGAACACCAAACGTTCTAAGTTCGAAGTTATTGTTTCGCAATTATAGGCTGTCTCGTTTAGTGATAAGGTATAAAATTGAATGTAAATGCACATGATTAATTAATCTTATACTGTGGCAGAGGGGAAATGCTACCGCAAGGCTAGTCCTTATAATAAATAGTCAAAGTTTAGTAGTTACTACCACAACAGATAGTTCAAGCAATCCGATCTTTCAAATTTCGAACTTTGCGGTTCAGGAACGAAAATAAAATGCGCCTTATGTCAATGAGCGACGGTTCACCCCTCGATGGGGATCAAACGTAGCTGAGCTGTGGAGTGAGACAGGCCTGACCATAGAATGGATGAACAGTTCTGTTGTTGAATCTGTGGCCTTTTATCACCGCTTTCGTATAGAAATGTAGTGCCATGAGAAAAAGTGTTTCTCCTAGACACTGTTTACATCCTCCGCAATACTTGAAAAGGCCTACGATAGAGAAAGGAGAAGTGACAGAAGAGTGAGTGAGGAGGAAAAACTCATGCACAGAAGTCTTATATTATTATCACATACTATCCTGCATATCTGACTACTTTTGAAAATGAAAATCAAATTATCAGTGTGTCGAAACTTACCAATTCAGCGCATTTTCAACAGCATAAATTAAAAGTGACATACCTGTTGACAAAAAAGCAAAATCATTAATCACTCAATCTACAGATAGCAAAGAAATTAATCTACGTAAAAGGCGCTAAATGACAAAAAAATAGTTAATAATTAATGTTTTAAGCGACCGTTTTGCATGGAGCACGAAATTAAAGATAATCGATTAGCAATCCATTACAGTTTACACATAATATGGCACATGAATCAAACGATATTAATTCTTATTTAAATAGGCATAGGAATTCTGTTATGTGTCATATTACGTGGTAGAAACATAATGTTGTTCGCACGGAATCCGTCGCTTGCGCATCGGACCGTGACACGATGACAAACCTAAATATTTCGAGCTATATTGTTTCGTTTGACTAACGTTTGACTACCTAACAATGCAATTATTGCAAAGCAAAGTCAAACACAAACATTTTTTAATCAAAATTATATTACATATCTTTTAAACAAAACTAAATATAAGGTCTAACAAAATTAGGTGAAACTATTTTAAGGGGATGATCAGACCATCAAACTGAACAACTTTCTCTATGGGACCAATACTGAAAACGCGAAAAAAAAATCTGCTGTCCCATACATTTAGGTCGAGTAGGTTTGTATGGAACAGCTGATTTTTTTTCGCGATTTCGATATTGGTCCTATAAAGAAAGTTGTTCAGGTTGATGGTCTGATCATCCCCTTAAAATAGTTTCACCTAATTTTGTTAGACCTTATATACTAAGTACAATTACAAATTTTCAACCAGCAAGGATAAAAACCTAGACAACAAAGTCTCTTGTTCAAATTCCAATTCTATTCATCTATAACTTAAGCTGCAAATTCATAAAAGCGTGGTCAAAACCGTTTCAAACTTGACCAAACTTCATAGAGACTGACTGAAAGAACAAGTTCATCACAAATCACAGTGGAAAACTTCTGTCAGTCATTGAAACTAATTGGGAAGTTTGTTTTGCTATTGTCGACCGTAATGCGTAGGCGTTAGGTACTATAACAGTTTCATAGAATTTATTAGCTGGTAAGTTCTGTAGTCTGAACTGCATAGCTTTCAAACAAGAATTCTGAAGTATAAAAGATGAAATTGCCATAAGCGAAAACATAATTATGTTTCTTTAATACTTACAAATAATATTTTATTGGTATGGGCTACTATTATTGTGTAAGCTTCGGATTATATCGAATACAAAATTGATAACGTACTTATGATTGTTTATTGGCCAATTTTTAAAGTAATATTATGTTTCCCCCATCATTATTATCCACTCTTTGAAATTGATTACCCAAATGTTAAGGTGGTTTCAGTCCATACATAAGTTTGACGCACAATACGCGTAGACGAAATTAATAAAAGGATTATTTTATATACGGAAAAATAGTTTAGAAAATCTAGATGCCGCGTCACAAATAACATTTGCAATTTATAATACAATTACGAAGATATAAAGCTTTTAAAATTTTGTATGAAAAATTGCAAAGCTTTATATCTTCGTAATTATATTTTAAATTGCAAATATTATTTGTGACGCGGCATCTAGATTATCTAAACTATTTTTCCATATATAAAATATTACTTTTATTAATTCCGTCTACACGTATTGTGCGTCAAAGTTTTGTATAAAATTGACCCCTCTGCAACCACCTTAAGAAGCAGTTAAGAAGATGTAACCAAGAACTGTCAGAAAACAGTGTCGATTTATTGATACAGATATAATCGGGTAGCTTTACACAACATTTTTGAAATTCATAATTAGTAGGGTTGTAGACATTATGGTCGTTGTATTAAGTGCCACGCGTATGTAGTCTTAAGAAAAAAGTATAAAAGAAAGAAAAAAAAATTTTTGAACATAAAAAATATCATCAATCTTTTGTGCTCTTTTTTAAAGATTTTATTTAAATAAAAATTCACAGATTTCGTGCCTCACACGACTATCGACCACATTGGAAATGAATCTACGGAATGAAAAAATATTGTCTCAAAAAATTAGGCTACAGGGTAACCGATCATCTTTTTTTAAGGCTCAAATTGTAGCTGACTAAATTGTCCAGAGCAATTTTGCTCAAATTTTTGATATCATTCTTCGTTTCCAAAATATCGAGCGCCAAAATCAAAAATTCGGAAAAAATTGTTTTTTTTTTTTTTCACTATTTGGGCCATAACTTTTTTCGTGTTTGATTTTCCCGAATAATTCTTTTTGCAACTTACAGCCCTCGTAAATACGCGTCTTATTTGAATACCATATCTTCACAACTCTCCGAGATATAAGGAGATCGTACTTTTTTGTGAAATCGGGGCCTATAATGGAGCGAACGAAAAGACATTTCCAATGTCAAAGCTCAGAAAATCTACTTTTTCGTAAGTATCGACCGCACTGATCTTAATACTGTAAAATTTTACTACGCACAAAAAGCCGTAACCGCAACGGTTTCCTGTTAACATCAGCATTTCATTCTGCAACTTGAAGAGCTACATTCTCATCGCTCCGGCTAGCGGCTGTCACAAGTCGATAACATCACGACGTTTATTTCCGAACCGGCCAGGAGAAACAAGACTCGCCAGACAATGGCACAGAAATAACAACCCCTTTCTGACTATGTCGTTTGTATCTACGGGTATAATAGAGTCCACATGATGTGTTGTGGAGTTTTTTACAGAGGCAGCTAGATTTTGTCCACCGCTTTTTTAGGGCTTATAATCTGATGCGAGGAAATATTTTCTAACTTATATACGTAATACCGACTGCTCTCAAACGGTGAAGGAAAACATCATGAGGAAATCTACATGCGCTGAATTGAAGGTGAAATTTGAGGGTAAACCTGTGCCCTGCAGTAGGACGTATGTATATCAAGGTTTATCATGATGATGAATCTGATAGGAAATCTTATAAGATCGTCCAGTCTATATGTTTGTTTCAGTCTAACCCAGGTCTCTTTTTCTAGTTGCGGAAGAAAAAGCATGAATTAATGTTGTATAGAGGTTATTTTGATGTAGATCTTAATTTTCAAATTAAGATCAAAATCAAATAGATGGATGGAGAAAGGAATGAAGATGAATAAAGAGGGGATGCCAAAGATTGGGTTCGACTCCGCACGGACGACATGCCTTGTATCAACATGGTTGTATAACTTATGTTCGTAATAACGACTACTCTGAAACGGTAAAGGAAAACATCGTGAGAAAACCAGTATAGACTAAAGAATTCATTGTGCACGCGTGATGGGCTAAAGCCCATGCACTCTCCTTAAGAGTAGACCTGTGCCCTGCAGTGAGACGTATATAGGCTGATGATGATGTGCACGAATGTCCAATCTCATAGTATAAAACCAAGTTGCTATCCGCGTCTTTCCTTTCTGGTTCTTCGCTTACTTCTTCTAAGCCACGCAACGGTTTTTGATACGGTTTTGACGTCCTTTAGAGAATCTTTTCCTGAAGGTTTATGTGCATAACATTTTTTATTTATATTATATAAGGTCTAACAAAATTAGCTGAAACTATTATAAGTGGATGATCAGACCATTAAACTGAACAACTTTCTGTATGGGACCAATATCTAAATCGTGAAAAAAAATCAGCTGTCCCATACAAAACTGCAAACATAACTCGACTCAAATGTATGGGTCAGCTGAATTTTTTTCGCGAATTCGGTATTGGTCCCTTAAAGAAAATTGTTCAGTTTGATAGTCTGATCATGACCTTAAAAAAGTTTCAGCTCATTTTGTTAGACCTTATATAGATCCTACTTGGGCGAAGCTTGGGCGGGTCGCTAGTAACATAAGAGAAACGAACATTTTAACAGGTTCTTACCGCGTTTTGGTATATTTGAGTTTTCGATTTCTAGATTAAATAATAACCGCGTAACTCTCAAAAACTGTATAAGAGAAACGTCCTACAAAACCATCTAATTCCACCCGTTGAAAAACTACAGACATAATAATAGTTGTTATTCTTGTGCTTCAGACTATTTACTGCCTTTCACAACACAAAGCTCACCAGATGCAAGTCCCAAAGAATCGTACAAAGGTCCTTCCGCTAGATGTTCCCCTTTATCTGAATTTTACACCCACTTGCATTTAGTTCCTTTGAAGAAAATGTAGACTTTTATTCGAGAAAATATTTTTCTTTTCAATAAAATGCATCTTTGTTGGAGGCGTGATTAGTGAACTTGTATTATTTTATTTACACATTTACTTATATTATTTACATCCGGATTATGTTTAAAATGTTTCTAGCTATGGCCAGAAACACTACGTTGACACGAGTTTCGCCTACCTCTATGGCCAGAAGGTAAATCAATCAAATCAATCAAGCACTGATAATGACAACGCCTGATATGATAATTTTTAGATATATATTCTGTTATAATTTATAATTCAGATAGATACATTAATTAATAGAATTCTCACTGATTTGATTAAATTGTGAATTATAAAGAAATTGACGAAGAAATGAAAACCGATGGGGGGTTAGAGTTTTGAAATGTAGACCATGAACTGGCAGGGGTAGTGTGGGACGCTCCGGCGCTGAACCGACCAACTGAGCCAGGTAGGTGAGGAGCGACTGGATAAAGAAGGCCGACCATACACCGTGGAGCCAGAACAGGGTACTCCACACTCAGTTGTAGAAACGTTCATTAGAGTTAATCCTCCATTAAATCTCTTGCTAGCTTTTACTACGTCAACAAAACAAAAAGTGACAGCAAGATATTTAATTGAGGATTAACTTTTATGAGCGTTTCTGCAACTGAGACTATGACTATCAAACTAAACAACTTTCACTATAAAGCCAATATCTAAATAGCGAAGAAAAACTGCTGTTCCATAGACAATGTCAAAAGCTTCCCGACAAAAAATGTATGAAACAGATGATTTTTTTCGCAATTTGAAAGTGGTCCTATAGTAAACGATGTTCAGTTGCATGGTCTGAAGTCTCTGAAGAACTCTATTCTGGCTTCAAAACGACTCCGATTCTACAGTGTAGAATTTTGATGCGGAAGATGCTTGGAAGATGCCTATGTTTAGCATTGGACTATGACAAGCTGATGATGATTTATTTTGTAATCAAGCTCTTGTTTTAGTCGAAATCGACAGTGAACATAATATAAAGGAAACCAAAGAATACGAAAAAGGTCCTAAGTAGTCTAGGTCTATGTGTATAAATGAACGCAGCACTTTCGTAAGCCAATAATTCAATAAACCCTCCAGAGAAAATAAAGTGAACTTTTATACACCATTTTCAAAAGGTTGAGCGAAAAACGCTGGCATTGAAGTGCGTCAATGCGAATAAATAATAGAGAAGTCAGTCCGAGCCTTTGACATTTCGCCTGAGAACGCTCGATAAATAATTACGACGAACAAAACGCTCGCGCTGTACTCTTTGATGAAGTTTGTTAAAGTTTTATAATAAACTTTAGGTCGTCGCTGTCGGCTAGTTTTGCTCTTATCTATTTTTTTAATTAATTTGTAAGCAATAAAAATCACTTTAAAATAAGAGAGGTTTTTGGGTACGTGCCCACTTATGGTTCCATGGGCATGCTAGCAGCGTTCCCCCTTTGAATAACTAATTCGTTGACCAAGAAAGCTTCTAGCCCCAGGGCTAGAAGATGATCTGCTGACTCCAGAGTCAGGCAGATCACCTTTTGAAGTCAGTTACAAGGGAAAGATTAAGCCGTGATCATTGAGCCATTACTACGTACCTACTAGCGAAGACAATACACTTCATAGCTGTCCCATTTAAGTGCGGCGATGTCATTCGCTATCCAATTATCATCATCACCATAGTCAGCCCGTATCCACCTACTGCAGGGCATAAATCCTATTTTGCCATCCTTCTCGGTCCCGTGCCAATCGCATTCATGTCTATACTTTCTGATACTTTTCCAGATGTCGTCAACCTACCTGGCTACCGGATGACCCATTTCTCTTTTTCCTAATCTGGCTCGCTACCCAATAATTCTGGAGATGATAGCGGGCAGGTTTGACTGCCCCATCATCACACACTACGTGCAAGTGGTGATATAATACCTACGGCTACGTACCTCACTGTCTTATGTTGTATTTTATTTCACATGGATCATTTTGTTATCTGAATTTGAATAAATATTATTATTCTGTGAATATATCTTATCTTAATACATTTTAATGTATGGACTCGCTACATTATCTTTCAACCACCCGCGATCTTCCCGCATATGACGCATCTCGTTTGTTTTTCGTGTCGCCTCTAGTTCATATTGGCTCAATGGCCGTGATTGCTCGGCTAATCTCATCAAGTGTTCTAGAATATTTTCCATCTCTACTCTGTTATCCAAGACAGAAAGAGCTCTAAAACTTTTATCTCTAAGTCATAAACTTTACAACTAGAAATAAGATTTCAAAGTCCGCTCCTAAATGATAATTCACTTTAATTCTAACAGATATTTTGTGGTGAAAGAAGTTTTATAATATGGCTTTTGAAAAAAACGTTTTTCTGCAGTGTTTAATAATTTTTTTTAGTATACAGGGTGTAAGTGACAGCCTAGCAAATACTGAAACGGTGTACTCAGACCATCAAACTGAACAACTCTCACTATGGAGCCTATCTCAGGAAACGCCAAAAAAATCAGCTGTCCCATACATTTTAGTCGGGTAGGTACAGCAGTTTTGTATGGGACAGCTGATTTTTTTTCGCGTCTCCTGATGTATGCTCCATAGTGAAAGTTGTTCAGTTTGATGGTCTGAGTTCATCGTTTCAGTATTTGCTAGGCTGACACTTACATCCTGTATATATAAAACATTTTATTCTGTGCAAAATTCATAAATGCTAAAAAAATTAGCTGTAGGTATTACGCTTTGGCCGAATACTATCTCGCTAGTTGATTGCCACGAGCGTAAACGACAGCGCCATATAAAATGTCGCAGCGAGAAAGTGTTCCCTGCTTCTACTTCACCTGCTGTCAATTAGAAATTGTGTTCTAATACCTAATAAAATTATCCATGGTAGCTGATTGGCGCTTTGCATGTCGATCCGCAGTCAAAATCCAGCTTCAAACAAGCCCTAACTCGGTTAGTTGCTGGAATCACGTCATTTCGGACATCACTAGCGTGACCACAATAACGTGGTTTGAAGGACATGGCACAGATTTTTGTAATTTTATTTTGAGTTAAGAATTAATTCATATTTTACGGTATAATTTATACAGCTTTTGTTTGTAGGTAGGCGATATTTTCTAAAGCTGCGTTTAAATCCTTACAAAATATCACGAACGGACCTTCCCTCTTGTACGGCGGCAGCGTATGAAACATGGTGTGAATGTGGGATAAATGAATGTCTCTACATTGCGTTCCTACATCACTTTGGACGTCTCTACGTCCAAAGTGATGTCCACTTATGAACGCAGCTTTAGAATTACCTAAATTTAAAGACAGCCGTTTTAGTGTAGAAAGTTTAGATAAAGCCGAAGATATACCGCGCTCTCACATAAAAAGCCAGATATTTCTTAATGTTAATTAATCCTGAAGGAGTACAATTTCTTGGTCAAACGTATTTGACCGTAAGCCATCACTTATGAGTCAATTGATGTCACAATTGATGCGTCGCTGCACCGTAATATACGACTACATTTGACATGATATTATGTTTGACAGCCATCGCAACACCCGCACTTTAGTAAATAATAGACAGTACTTTACTTTCTCTGAATAAAAATGATATGGTATTTTACTAAACCATTGCTTTTGTCACCATGTTTGGATAGACTACGATAGTGTGCCTTGTCCTACCACAATCTTCTTCTGTCATATCGAAGAGTATAACCTTCCAACGTCGTGTAGAGATTTGCCAGGTTTTCTGATAGAGTGCGACACACGTATTGGAGGTTAGTTTACTCAGGGAAGTTAGTTAGTATCTATACAAAGTGTCCCCTGAACCAATGTCCCCTTCGTGGGCTAATAGATCAGATCTTGATTAATCAGAATATTTAAATATGAACTCTGTGCAAAACTAATACATTTTATTTCTGATTTTACAGTAGAAACCTTCTTAAATGTTGACGGTTTTTGAAGTGAATTATCCCCTCACAAGTTTTCGAGTGTTTATCTATGAAGAGTCAATATTGACACATAATGTTTCTACTCATGAATCAAACGATAATCTGACAACATATTTATGTCAAAAGTGAAACACTGTTTTTTTATTGTATTTGGGATGACAATAATAATCAATAATAAATAGAGGCTGTCGACAACCTATTATTATTCATCATTGTCTTGCACATTTCCCATTATTTGGGGTCGGCGCTATGTCATCATCTTCCATTCATCTCCACCATCTTCATCTTCATCTATAGTTAAAAATTGCAAGAATATAAAATCTAAAAATATGGATACTGTAGTTATGCCACCAAAGAGCTAGTTGCAATCCAATAATCCAAACAGTATTATTTGTATGTCGTCGTATTTCAGAGTAGCTTCTTGAATTATGTAAGCTTCTCGGGATTCAGTTTGTATTTCAGAGATATGAAGCTTGCTAAGCCGATTTGTGTGCTGACTGATTAGGCTTAGGCTTGGGACGGACAAGTTGAATCAACTTCTTGCATGGCCGTACCGAAGATACCCAACGTTGAAGTTTCAAATTGCACTAAAGTTTCCGTTAACTCAAAAGACTTAGCTAATATGAAAATGAGCGTTATTACTATCGGTGGATAAGTATTAGTAAGTAAGTTACAAAGAAATTACAAAAAAAATACTTTCAAACGAATATGAAGATGAAGAACTTTTGAACCAAATCTAATCATCCCAGCATAAGGTGCAATTTTATTAGTGTAGTTCTATCGTTACCGACAACAAATTACAGCTAATTAGTGCGAATTGTATTTTAAATACATGCATACGTAAACGCACGTCCATATTTCCTTTCGGCTTGCATAGAAATTTTGTTTTAAGGGTGCAATTGTATTCAAGTATGAGTTTCAACCAAGTTAGGTTTCAGAATTCAATTACATGTCAAACTATGACATGTGGCTTGATCTAACCGTAAAACTATGAACAAAAATAGACCAAAAGAAATCTTATCAGCTATTAGTCGTATCCTAACCTATTTCTTTTCAGTACATAACAGTGACATGCTTTTCACGAGTTTGCAGAAATGCGATTTTTGAAAGTCACACGTTAAAATCAGCTGTAGGAAAGGTCAAAATTACTATGGAGATTATGCATGATTCCATCATGATTTTGAATCTGAAGATTAAAAAATCACACTCACAGTCACTGAGTCAGACGCATCCGTTGACGAAATTATGTTTATTTTTTGCTGCTTACTTAAAAACAGAAATTCTTACTATTTTATTTGTATTTTATTATCAAGATATATGCAAGATCGCTCACCCTTGTCTCGTCAACGCAATCTTTCAAGCTATTAGGAACTACTTTTTCTATTTTAATGGCTTTCGGAAAATCCCTCATTGAATTCCATGCCATTGAAACCATAAAATTCCTAACCTATCCCAACATAAAAACTAACTTATCCACCCTACACGTCAAGCGCAGAAATGAAGCAATTTGAAGCTCGTGGGCGCGACGGCTTAAAATTAGATCTGCCGACAATTCAGCTGCATGCGTCACTCGCGACGTTGTCGTGTTATACTTGCTGCTTATAAAGGGGTGCGGGCTTGAAGTTGCGGTGTTTTACTTGCGAACTTTGAGATTATTAATCGGCTTAATTGCTTGTGAAGATGTTTTAAGTATCGTTGGGGAAAGTCGACTGAGGGAATGGGGAAATATATTTTATTTTTGAATTTATCGCATTTTGCTTGTTTATATTTCGTACTTTTGTTGCTAAGTAATTAAGCGTAATCGTGAAATGGAAATAGGTACCTATACTATACCAATTCACTGTGTTTTTATTCAAATCAAATCAAAATTTTTTATTTAAAAATAATATCACATAGATAGCTTTTTGGCGTAATTTTTGACTCTACCACCGCGTCCGAAGGTGTTCCGTTGAGAGAAGATGCGGCCAGAAACTCTACAACACACATCTTTTAAACAAAACAAAATATACAAAGTGCAATTAAAATACAATATTGCATTACATAGAGTAAAATTGTCAAGACCAGACATTTCGGTCATTCAAATAGTCATCGAGTTTATAGTAGCCTTTTTTACAGAGGACTTGTTCTTCTTCTATCGAGTCGATGGCATGTCATTTTATATTTTTCCAACCCAGTATTTTGCCACGCGGATAGCACTACCAGCAGCGTCCATAAGCTCCATTCGCGTGCAAGTTTGGGTTTTGGAGGACTTGTTTAATATGGGACTTAAGCTTTTTGTCTGGCAAGTTTAGAATATCCTCTGGTATCTTATTATTATTATTCTTATTAATTATTTGATCTTTTTCAATTCGATTCGGCGATACTGATTTTCATATTAGTCGACTGGATGAGGAAGGCCGAGGACAGAGTTTTGTGGCGCGCCTTAGGAGATGCACATGTTCAGCATCGGACAATGATAGACTGATGATGATGAAGTCCACTGCATCTAATTTAATATGGACACACGTAGCTGGCTAAATGTGCCCTCTTTGACAAGCTTTCCCTTTAACACGAAATAAACTTCACGATTCTATCCAATTTCTGTACCCTACTTCGGAATTCCATAAACAAAGTCTCTTAGGACAAAACATTTTCGCACTTACGACTTGAGTATAAGGAGTTACATCAGGTCTTTTTATGTGCGAATTGTAAATGTCAAAGGACAAAGCCCTTTTTCGCCTGAAAGTGACGTCACCCTACTCAAGGGTTGCAAATAATGGTGGTCGATTTTTTTGTTTCGTCGAATTGAAACCTAAAAAGGGTAAAAGCCGACGAATCTATTTATGTTTTGTTCGTTTTTGTTTGTTTTGGGTCTATTCTCTATACAATACGTTTAGGGGCAAATGCTGGTAGGTACAGTCACCGTCTTTTTATTAGCCTATATCATCCCACTGCTGGTCAAAGGCGTACTCTTGCCTTGCCCTATCTCTTGCACTCGTTCCTATTTTGGGCAACCTCTGGCCATTGGTCTTCTCTTCAATTTTATTGTTTTCGCGCCCTTTTCGCTGCTATCCGACTTTGCAAAGAAATGACTTCGGGTCTTGTCGGGGACTCGGGTCTGCTCTGCGCAAACGAAACGTACACCCTGTATTTATAACACCTACCTATGATTACCCTACTGAGGACTAGGTATAGTCGTAAGCATAATTATGTTATGCTTAAATTCATATACCTTATTTTAGTTATTGATTGTGTAACCCGCCGCCCGCGCCATTTATTAACGTAAAATTTTTGCTAAAAATCCAGGCCTTTAAACTTCATGCTAACTTTGTAAGCACTCAAATGATCATTATTATGTCACATTATCTCATTGACTTATACAATTGTAGCCGCGGACCATCCTGACATTGTTTCATTCGGCACCAACTCCTTACTAGATTTTATTAGTTGGCGACTCAAACGCTGTACAATCTGTTATTATTTACTTACAGTAGTACCAGGTACCTGCGCAGTAGACAAATTTTAATAGCGCGCGAAATTATATTCACCGATCAGGATTAATTCTTGAATCCCTTGGCGCTATTGGCTAATTGTTTTCGCGCCATTTTCGCTGCTATCCTTTTTTTGCCTTCTGGTTTTGATGGAGACTCAGGTCTGCTCCACGCGGAGAAAGAAAAGGTACTAGATATGCGAAAAATTTCGTCTATGGCTCTACGCAAACGAAAATAGACGAGCGGAATTATTTTCCTGGTCGTATTGTACTGTACTAATTACAAGGTTATTTCTAGCAACTTTTCTGTCGGACCCTGAAAGGGATTATGGTCGTAGGTTTAAGTTAAGTTTAGCAAATTCAATGAAATCAGCCTATATCAACCCCATCTAGGCATAGTCCTCCTTTATATTGCTCACGATCATATGCTTATCTGATTTCTGACCCGCGACCCTTACAATGTCGTCTGTCCAACGTGTTGACGATCTTCTTACTGACCTCCTGCTCTCCCTTGGCCATCATTCCGATATTGCCTTTACCAGCGGGCAATCTCTCTCTACAGAAGGATGTTGAAGATATCATGGCCATACAGAATTACCAACGAGGCGGTCCTGCAGAGGATAAAAAAGAGATTCGAATTCCTAAAAACCATCAAAAACGAAAACTTCAGTACCTCAGCCACATTATGAGTAGTGAAAAATACTAACTTCTCCAGATTATTCTGCAGGGGAAATTTTTGGGGAGACGAATGCCTGGTAGAAGAAGGACTTCCTCGCTTAAGAACCTGTGTGAGTGGTTCGATATGAACTCTACCTCACTATTTAGAGTCTCTTGGGTTTGAATAGCCCTGATGATAGCCAACTTTCGATAGGAGATGGCACCACAAGAAGAAGAATCTCTCTCTCGGCATTCGGTGGTGTGGACACGTACTCGTAAAACGAAAGCACTGCAGCACTGCAACATATTCCGTGCTGCAACTGAGGCACGGGAGGCTGACCACCACCACCAACAATAACAATATGAAATTAAAAAGCCAGGAATAGTGATAAATCTCCTATATTAACACAGTACAAAATCATGCAAGGTAGAAAAGAGTATTCAAATTTTGTTTAAAATTCCACCTATCTGCAAAAACGTGGATTCCATAGCCTTTTATCTTTTTTTTCGGTTTCATAAAAGCGTTGCATGCTTCTAGTATGTTTAAAGCACATATTTTTAGCAGAATATTTCGAGGCGAAATGTACTTTTTTGCTTTGTATTGTTGGTTTAAAATGTACAACCTAGATAATATTTTTGGAGTGTCAACTTCCATTTCGTGGCTCTCCTTGCATTCCTTTTGTAACTGTTATGACTTTTAATTTTAGTAAATCTAGTAGATTATCATATCAGATCATCATATATACACATATAGCATACAATTAAACGAGAATATGTTGCCTGTATATTTAGAACTTATCTCTCAAAACGGCTCTTTAAGAATCTCTATTAAATTGATAGATTGGGTTTTTTGGGTCTTAGATCTTGGAGCTTCAGGAAAACACGTATATACAGATCAACTTACCCATACTCTATGTTCATGGACACAGAGTTCAACTATGGGTAGGTTGATCTGTCTCCGTGTGTACTAACATCAGTTAGTAAACGTTAGTACACATTCAGGTAAATTTCATTTTTGATAAAAATAAAAATAAATCCATTAGCCAACCAACTCTCCCAAACAGTGTATCTGCAATGTTGTGAAGCTACGACTTTGCAAGATCGATTTCTATGTTCTGGATTCTCTAAGATTTCTGTACCCAAAAAACCCACAATAGTTTATTTTGAGTTTGGGTACCTATTTGCCTCCCATTAATTTTTTCCGACTCCACTAAATTATTTACATTATGCTAAGCTTGATCAAAAAGTATCTCGAATATGCAATCCTATTCAGGACTAACGATCATGAAATTGACATAGCACCGACTCAGGAGAGTGGAGTATTCTGGTGTCAAAGATATCCATATTAAATCTTTACGCCAAAATGATTGATTGAGCGTCCAAACTTGGACCGTATAAGACATTCACATAACAAACTTCCTTTAAAAAAAACTTCCACATAGGTGCTCCATCATCCCGTCCCCGAGATAACTTCCTCGCACAGCCGGCAACGGTTCCGTGATCCGGGAAACTTCACCGGGATTCAATAACGGGTTTCCCAGTTCAACACAAATTCCAATTGGAAAAGTTCGCCTGCAGCTCATAGACTGCGTTATTACTTGTCTAAGCTACTTTAAGCCGTAATGGCCCAGTTTTTTTTATGCGTATGCCGAATTTGGTTTGTAGGCATAAGTTATAAGTCTACTTCCAGCGTGGTCAAGTGGCGAGTAACCACGCCTGCCGTGCTGCCGATGGTTCGATCCCCGCCCGGGCCGACTCGGACCAATAAGTTTCTCAGAATATATGTATATGTACGATTTGTTACCTCTGGCTTTTCAATTAAGGAAAACATCGTGAGGAATCCTGAATACTTCAATTTCGAGGCATGTATTGTATTGTATATTTATTGTATTTTAATGAATTTTAATGGAATGTTATGTACTTAATGGAATGAAATGTAATATAATGTAATGTAATTTAGTGAAATGAAATGTAAATAATATAATTCTTATTGCGGTGCCCTTACAGGGCCCATATGAGTGAATGTTTTGTATTTAACAGTATATGTACTTGTGTGATGGCAATAAATGAAATATGAAATGTATTGTACCCACTGTCGTACCCATTATAAATGGCGACGGGCTCACACCCGTCACACTAAGAGTTTCGGTACTACTAGTGAAACGTGGATGTTCTGAGTTGATGATGATGGGGAATATAGTTGTAAGCATATCGTATGCTATTTTACTAAAAAGAACTGTTAAAAAAATGCTTTTCTATCCACTTTCGTGTTTTCTGTCCCCAACGCACGGATGGAAGAACGAACATTAAAGTTTGTAAAAAAAATTCTTCTATCAAACTGATGGCTCGAGGTCGTCGAGGTCTTCTAGAAATTAATTATTTGTTTATTTATTAGGGTTACCACCAGACTTACTTTAAGTACAAATGCATACGTAAAACACTTAGTTAATACGTTTAGAAACTGCTATAAAATCTCGTTTATACCTAAATCTCGAAGAACATTAACTAAAGTACCACTTTACATAAGTTAATGACTGAGTAATTTCTGTCCTGCTTACACCATAAAGTAACAACGTTGTACTAAAAATAATAGTAACACAAAATGGGGTATGTTACATAAATTATAATTTTGAAAAATCTGGCACGTTCAGGTCATTCGAAAACTTATACCCTAAATTAATTAAACCCCATTTAGGCCCGATTCGACCAAACGCGAGTAAATTTTATTCGCGAGTATATTTGTTTCGTCGAATCGGGCCTTAGTACGGGTTTTGAGTGGTAGAAGACAAGTGAAGTTATTAAATTGTTCCTTGTATAGTTACTCTTCTATAAATCAAAGTTTGGTCGAATCCGGCCCTAGTCAGTATGGAGTAAAGTAAAATTCGTTCTCAGATGTTAAATTCTGCGTCATCTTATTATTACCTCTCGACTGGTTAGGTCTGAGTTTTAGCTAGAGATAACATTTATTTTAATTAATGAATATTATTTTCAGCTTTTTGTTTGTTGTTTTGTTGGGTACGTACCTTACCTCAAAGAAAATTGGTGTAATAACAAAATGGTTTTGCCAAATTAATGCAATCATAATTAGCTTAAACGAAATACCGACTGCCCTCAAACGGCATCCCTGAGGGTAAGCACGTATCCAGACTTTGGGTTCGGGAGATTCATTTTCGAGGGGGATTTTCATGGAAAAACGAAGAAATAATTATAGCTATAATCACTGTTCCATACAAATATTCGGATTTTGGGAGGGGCATAAATCCCAGCTTTCCCCCCTCCTCCCCTGGATACTTGCTTGCCTGAGGGTAGGCCTGTGCCCTGCAGTGAGACGTCCATAGGCTGATGGTGCTAATGAGGTTTAAAGTCGTATTCTAGAATTTTTTAGGTGATTTTAATGAAAAAATAATATCAACATCATCATAAGCATTTGTCCATCCACTGCAGGGTAAAATCCTCCTTCCAATTATGCAACTTTTTACGTTTCCATACCCATCGCATCCAAGTCTGTCTAAGTCTGTTAAGCTGTCAAGTTTTCAAGCAATAGATCAAACGAAAACACTTCTCAAATTGTCACATTTGACCCGATTCAATACCCAAACTCGCTCTATAGACAATCTCATTGATCATATAATTATAACGATCCATCCATCTTTTCTTCGGCCTTCCTCTTCTACCACAGCCATCCACATAATATTAACAGCCGTTTTGTTTGGAATAACATTTAATATCTCATAGCTAAAAAGCGTTTTCTTCCTTCTTTTTGTTTGGAAGGGGTAACTCAAATATGTCAGAGTTGATGATAGCTATGAAAATGAACAATTCAAAAGCCCTTTTTGAAAAAAAGACACAACTAATACAAAAGCCAACTAAAGAAAATCCTACAAGAACTAAACTTTGTTCAACACAATAAGGACAATAACAGACGAGATGAAATAACCTTTTTGTACATATGTGCGGCTGGCCTGTGATTTATATCTGTTTCTTATTGTTGTAACTGTTACAAAAGTACTTATTTACTTTGTATGTACAACACTAGCGTCTACACACTGAAATGTTCTTTGTCCGATTTTAATAGAGCACAAAATATGTTGAGGTTGAGGTTTATACTTTATAACAGAAGATAGCAAAAATTTGTTCCAGTGATGTCAATATCCACGTGACTCAAAATGAGAGAACAGCGGATTTTTGTCGTGATTTCAATGTTGCTCCCAAAATAAAAATAATGTTTTCTTTGCAAAAAGCAAGCAAGCGCTAGAAGATGGGTTCCAGAAACTACTCCAGCAAAAAAGTAGTGAAAGCAGGGCCCGGTGTGGTCACGATAAGGAAGGCAATTGTGGGAAATCTTTACAAGACATCAAGAAGGCAAATGGGGGACAACTTTACACAGGACAAACAGGACTACATAGAGGATTAGAGGTTTTTTTTTTTTATTTACGTATGGTTTTGCTCTTGACCTCAATCCAGGTGTATGTAGTCACAATTATTGAGACATGGCGAATGGAAGAAGTATGAAATCTTTACAAGACATCAAGCAGGCAAATGGGGGAAAACTTGACACAGAACAAAAAGGACAACATAGAGGATTAGAGTTGTATGCAGTCGCAATTATTGAGGCAGTGACAAAGAAGTGTGAAATCTTTACAAGACATCAAGAAGGCAAATTGGGGAAAACTTTACACTGGACAAAAAGAACTACATAGACGATTAGATTTTTATGCAGTCGCAATTATTGAGGCAGTGACAAAAAAGTTGCGAAATCTTTACAAGGCATCAAGAAGGCAAATGGGGAAAAACTTGACACAGGACAAAAAGGACTACATAGACGATTAGAGTTGTATGCAGTCGCAATTATTGAGATTGAGGCAGTGACGAAGAAGTGTGACTTAGCATCGTATTTTCTCTCATTCCATGTGCAAAACTGAGTACGTGTACTCTTAAATGGCACGTTTAAACATTTCAACATAAAATCTCAAGCACGAAGCGTGTCAACGAGACAAATATAATTATTAACACAATCTAAGGTCACGGCTATTCACTGCAGACGTGCGTGAGACTTGCCCATCTTATCCAGACCTCTGGCATTCAATTTGTTTTGCCTTCTTTAATATAAATAGTTGGTGCAAAGAGCGGCAGGGTAAGTCAAGTTTGGCTGGTCGTTTTTGTACAGTGAGTCATCAAATGAGTCAGTGTTTGGGCTTTCCTGTTTTAATGCTGCTAAGATCGATTTTGCATTTTGGGTGGTTTGGCAAAGGGTTTGTTTTTGCATATTAAGGGTTTGTCGTTTGTTACCAAGGCGATATTGATTTTGGTGCAGTGTCTTCGTTTTGTAAAGACAACAATAGGAGCTAATAATATCCTCTTATTTAAAAACTGTACGATATACTTCGGCTATACTCTTTGACTATTTATTACAAAGACTGGCCTTGCGGTAGCATTTCCCCTCTGCCACGGTTTAAGATCAATTGATCATGTGCATTTACACTCAATTTTATACCTTATGACTAAACGAGACAGCCTATAATTGCGAAACTATAATTTCGAACTTAGAACGTTTGGGGTTTTACTTTTAACAATCAAAATTAGAATCTTAAATTAGAAGTTATCGGGAATAAAATCCAAAGTTGCGAATTTCATGTTACCTCGCCCCCCGCCCGAAGTGGCAGAAATGTTTGTTAGTAGAATTACGTGCGTAGCTAGTCCCTATAATAAATAGTAAAGATCTCAAGATCTGTCGCGCTGTTGCCGGTGGAGTAGTCGGCAAATCCTGTCTTCTTTCTGCAAGTGTCGTAACTTCCCGATATGGCATAACTCCAAACTTATCCTAGTTAAAAATTGGAAAACTATATTTTGGTGCGATTTAGGGTCATGTCTACAGTCCTATCTTCACGGTGGAAGTGTTTGGGCATTATACCACTACGCGTGCACAATGCGGATTGGTAGACTTCACATACGGACCAGAATTTCTTCTTCAGCGTATGCAGGTTTCCTCGTGCAAGTAGTGTATAGCGTACTTCTTTGTATGCTGAAGGTTTTTTAAGGGGATGATCAGACTATCAAACTGAACAACTTAAATTCTCTATGTGGCTGCAGATTTTTTTTCACGGTTCGTTGTTGCTCCCGACATCATCGACAAAGTTGTTCAGTATGATGGTCTGATTTTTCTTTCTTATCGTGTGGGCAGAGCCCTGGTGTCAGAGTTTTTTCAGACCACCTTACGGCCTCTGACGTGGTTTTTATGTAACGACGGCTATTATCTCTGGTGGTAATCCACCAGATCAGCTAGGACCAACGGCTTAAACGTGCCATCCGAAGCACAGAATCATTTTTATTTTCAGGCAATCAGGTGATTCAGCCTGCAATGTCCTAACCAACTGGGTAAAAACGCACAAAGTGACATTTCACTAGGTGAAACCACTAGGTGGGAATCGAACCCACGACCTCCGTGTCGAGAGCCAATACTCTTAAACATTAGACCATGGTCTGATCATCCTGTTAAAACCGTTAACATTTTAAGAAGGATCCTGTAGATATTTTTTTTGTCTTTATATCCTTGTCTAAAGAGGCGCGTCATGCAACTTTTTTAATATTCAGAAACCTGACAAAAACCTCTACAATTTGGACCAAAACGGGACCGAACCAAAATCTGCGGTCGACTTATGTTTGGTCCAATTTTCTTCTAAGTTTTTTGTTTCAATTGCTATTTAAAATGACCTTCAACGAGTGGAACAACTGTAACAATTGAGCACATAGTTTGTATGTCGTTTCGTCATACCCACTTAGCACGTAATTCTTGCTAATTTAAATACTCTATTCTATTCACTTTCGTTTTTCGTTGCACTAGTAAATATAGACATCTTTATATTGCAGGTTTTATTGTTTTATTCATTGCAATAACTGTGTATATTGCTATACTTTTCAACAAGGTGTTATTTTCTTTTCTTAAAGCATCAACGGGCTTCAATACCTAGCGTAAATATAAAGGGTGTGAAAAGTGTTGTTCTACAGGGTGAAATTGATATCATTAGCGTCCTTTTAAACTAAGAGTCTACCCATCAAACTGAATAACTTTCGCTATGGGAGCAAACCGATCGGAGCAAAAAAATAATCTGCTGTTCCATACTAAACTGCAATGCCAACTCGACTCAAATGTATGCAACAGCAGATTTTTTTTGCTCCGATCGGCTTGCTCCCATAGTGAAAGTTGTTCAGTTTGATGGGTAGACTCTTAGTTTAAAAGGATGTTAATGATATCAATTTCACCCTGTATAAGAAACTTTAATTGGCTTATCGACCCAAATGTATGGAATTTGCGATTTCAATGTGGGCTCCATGTTAAAAGTTGTTCAGTTTGATGATATTAGGATAATCTAGACCCATAATCTAGAATGGACGATTTGGATTGGAACATTTCATAGAATTAATGAAAAAAATAGGATGGATGAGAGAAATTAATGTAATTTCAATTTTGTTCAATGTAATTCAATGGTGTATTTTATTTTGTAGTTTTACATTTTATACCCAGGTATTCAGGTGTGTTATAGAGTTTCTGGCCGCATCTTCTCTACAACACTTCCGATGCGGTGGTAGAGTCAAAAAAAGAGCTATCTGTGTGATATTATAATTTACTAGCTGGTGCCCGCGACTTCGTCTGCGCTTCGTCTGGACAATTCACACAATATCTTTATAAATTGTAGCCTATGTGTAATTCTGATGTATAAGCTATATTATTGTAAAGTTTCATTAAAATCCATTCAGTAGTTTTTACATGAAAGAGTAACAAACATCCATCCATACTTACAAACTTTCGCGTTTATAATAAAAATTGAATTCTTGAGTTATATTTCGCTGCGGATTTTCGAAGTTCAAGTAGTTTTCATAAATCATTTCCATTAAAAGACAGTAGGCTAAACTATGTTTAAATCAGATATAAGTAGTAAATAATTTTATTGGTTTGCTCATAAACTGAGTTTTTATGAATTTAGTTTCAGTCGTAAACGGAAGAGTCATAAAAATACAAGTTTGTTTCATTATTTTACCATTTATGACTCTAAACGTTACTAGTCTTACCTATACAGGGTGTAAACTTAAATACTTTATGGGATGCTTTATACAAGCCTACAATGCCTTGCTAGTCTAGGAAAAATACGGTTTGAGATTGCACTGATTTGTTTGATAAATACACTTTAGTAAATTGTGTTTGAACGAATATTACTATTAGTTTATAACACTTTTGTCGTGATTTGGTGGTTATATAGGCTGAAGACCCTGAGAAATACCTTAAAATCGATATAACTGTACAAAGGGCAAGCTTTTTTCTAAAGATATTTCTTCCAGCATACTAGCAAAAGAGACAGTTAAATAACCCCATACAAATTTATTGTGTACAAACAAACAGTAAACAATTAAGTTTTGAGGTTATAATTTTTGAATACTTACAAAATATTAAATATCTACTCAAATTTACGATATTAACCGGGGATTATTATTGTAAAAGGTATTGAATGAAGCTATCCTGTTCAAAATAACTAGTTTTTCATTTTTTGTTCACACCTAAATTTAATGTTTTGTAAATGTCTTAATTATTCCATAATACACAATAAAAAATCGGAGATTATTGAGCATTTATGTTTTTCAGGTATGTATCTACTAATATTTCAAACTATCACCTAAAGTGCAATTAATGCAATCTACTCCATACAAAAATCCGTAGATTTCCTCGACTATGCGTATTCAATACAACAACACCTTCAGGGCTCTGTTCGGGCTCCCTCGCTACTGTAGTGCCTCCGGAATGTTTGCTGATGCAAGTACAGATGATTTTTACGCAATTATGCGAAAGAAACTTGCATCAGCGGTACACCGTGTTCGTGCGAGCTCAAACAAAGTGCTGAAGATGATTGCTAACATAATGAATGGACTTCCCCCTGCTTGGCAGATTTACTGAATTACATGTCTTGGGCATGCAGTAGATCTGCCAGGGTGCCAGGTAGGGATGTAACTAGCTATTGTCTGTCTTGGTATTATTAAAAATTGATTAATGTATAATGTTGTAATCTACTAACATAAGTTCTCCAATACCTACTAACATTTTTTGTATGGACTATATACAGGGTGTCCCAGAAATGGTGAATCAAATTGCTATGGGAGGCAGCTTGACTAATGTCCTATCCATAAAAAATATAAAAAAAATAAAACGCACCTCACCATAAAAAAAAAGAATATCCAAAAAAACGGGAAAATCATCAAACTGCCAATATTAATTGTTAGAGGTTGCTTCGACTGATTGTTAACATTTTACAAAAAAAAATGTCTGCACTTCGAGCACAGACCACTTAGTTTAATTGTTTTTTCTGAACCGAAATCTTTTTTTTTAATCTTTTTTTTTATGGTCATGTGCGTTTTATTTTTTTTTATATTTTTTATGGATATGACATTAGTCAAGCTGCCTCCCATAGCAGTTTGATTCACCATTTCTGGGATACCCTGTATAAGATTGTCTGAAATAAAAGATTTTTTTTTATGATGTATATAATTGAAATGAATGGAATTTAATTGTATTTAATTTAATTGTATTGTATTGTGTAAATGTGACATTGAACCATTGTAATTTGAGTTTTAAATACCTACTTACATAGTTTACATAAGTGTGTTACTAACAAAATGAATCATGGTTATTCGAATAAACAATTTTTTTTTTTTTTTTTTAGGCCATCACTACTAAACCACTTTTACTATGGGACCAATATTAAGATCACGAAAAACATAAGCAGTTTCATACATTTTTATCTAGCTATTGACATTTTCTATGGAACAGCAGATTTTTTATACGTGATTTGTATGTTGGCTCCATAGTGAAAGTTGTTCAGTTTGGTCTGAAGCACTCTGTTCGGTATTTAACGCATATTACTTTACACCCTGTATTATTATGTCGCATTTTTATGATGAAATCAGGCTTATGGTTTCACCGCATCGACAGTGCGACGCTGAAAGCGCTGCATTGAAAGAGGCTATTTCATTCAGACAATCTCAATTCCTCTAAATTATCACCCTCCTTCTAGTCGGGTAAAAGGAGCACGTACACCCGAAATCCTTGATCCATAATGCAAAAACTAAAGAATCATTATAAAATAGAAAAACGGTGGAACAACGGCATTGCGGTTTGATGCGGAACACTTTAAAAACATGCAAGTTCATCTCGCATTATTTCTTTTTTTCAAATCCTCATTCAAAATCCCATTTCCCTTCTATCTTTATAAAAACTCGGTCACGCCACCGCTCTCATAAATTCTGGCTGGAAACCTGCGCGATTCAATTCGCGTCCTCTCTGATGAAACGAACGCGCCGCGCCGTGAATATTAAACGTATGCGACACGAACGGGCTTCAGCTGTTTACAATACCCGCTGGTTAATATGCTGTGACGTCACTGGGCATGTGTTTAATTGCTGCGGTAAGGTGGTAATAGGATTGCTAACATAACGGGCACTAGACCTGAAGGAAGTAGGGGACTACTTCCACAAACTTTTAAAAAAATATATAAATGTATCAAAGTTTCACAGCGTATTATTAAACAACAGGTACCTACACCTATTGATAAATCAATCAAGAAGTGAGTCACTAATCCATGCAATCTAGATCTAAGACAATGATGTTAAAATTAACCCATCATTATGATAATTGTGCTCGAGCACGCAATTTCAACAGATGGTGGGGATAAGGTAAATAAATCGAGCAATTTAGTGCGTCTCTCTCATTATGGTGGCGCTGTCTCTATTTGCAGATCGATCGCAGACTCAAAAGACGAAGGTAAATTAGGCTGGTTTAGGTCCACCACATACATCCGGAATAAACCTGATTTGGAATTAGATTCCGTATGGAATGTTGCCGCTTTCAGAGACTTTTTTACTAGATCTAGTGATTTTTTAATGTCTAAGGTGGTATTTTAAAGTGATTTTTGAGCGTAGGCGTTGATGGAACGATACCGTATCGTGACGGTCCAGTTGCGACGTCTTTGCGGCATAGTTGTGAAATTGCCTACGCTCAAAAACCTATTGGGTGATAATGGTTCATGCCATTTTGTATGCAGATTATGTCTAATGTTAAAACTATCGATATTCTTTTGATATAGTTGCATTAATATTGGAATACAGTATACAAACCATCATCGTAACATTGGTAACGTCATGATCTCATCACATGATAGTAATTATCATGTATAGAAATTGTTTGTTATGTCTTAATAAATACCTAAAAATGCAATTATTGTCATTCATTTGGCGTTTCATACATTTTTATTTTAGGCATTTTTTAAACAGATAGTAATTATCATGTATAGAAATTGTTTGTTATGTCTTAATAAATACCTAAAAATGCAATTATTGTCATTCATTTGGCGTTTCATACATTTTTATTTTAGGCATTTTTTAAACAGTATTTTTTGTAACCATAGTTGACAACACTGAATCCTGAATCAGGATTCCGAATCTCAATTCCGTCTGTGTGGCGGATCTTAAAGTCGCGCGTATGGAATTGAGCGGACGATTAGCACGCGCGTGCAAAGTACAGTGGAGAAACATAATATGTCACAACGAAACAATATGCAACTCATATATATATATATATATATATATATATACAGGGGGTAAACTTAAAGGGGATACCTACCTACCTACCTACAGACAATCAAACAGAACAACTTTTAATATGGGACCAACATTGAAATCGCGAAAAAACCATTCGTCATATATTTCCATTGGTTTTTATTAGGTATGGAACAGCAGATTTTTTCCCGTAGTTGTTCAGTTTGACGGGTATTCGAATACGTGACGTATTGGAATACTGTTATTTATCCTAATGAGAGCTCATAAACACCAAGACCGGAATTGAAGCAGTCGCCATTAGAAATCCGGCCTGGAGCACGTCTGGAGTAAGTACATCATACCAAGAATCCAGAACTTTCTGAAATAAATTCAACATTCTTTGACATCTAATTCATTGTGATTTGGGTCAAATTATTCTGGCTCTTGGACAATTCTGACTGTAATACGTACGTACGACTTCTAATACGTAGTACTTACTATCTCTATGCTTCTAATACGTACCGTACAAAGTTGAATCAGGAGAATAAATTGCGTAAATCGAGCGTCTTCTTGCTGGCGCCGCGGCCGTCTCGACTTGCAGATCGATTGCAGACTCGGACGTGGAAGGAAATGCCTATTTGTTACTGTTATATACGATCCGATGACATTTCTTATGTGGACGTAGATAAAGCTCAATTTGTAGTGGCTCTTGACTTCAAGAGTAAAACTTTGCGCTGTGACTTTGGAAATAAAGCCATTTATAAAACGCTTTGTTTGTGACTCTTGCGGTAGAAAATGTTGCTGTATTCTGGCTGACGAGTCATATCTACAATTAGGGTTACCAGGTCTTAGAATCGAATAGCCAGACACACCATCCAGTTTAGCCGGACATTTGAGTAAAAAGGCCGGGCACCCTTAATTATTGAGGATTTTTTGTCTTACTATTAATACGACAACAACATTTTACCATAGAAATTGAATCAGTTTTCTTTATTAGTAAATATTCATTTCATTACTTACTTACTAATATTGCAATTTGCAATGGAATACAAGAACAGAACTTACCCAAGTAATTGAAACAAAAATGATTAATATGTATGGTTGCCAGATACCTGCTTAAAAACCTCAGTTTCCTTCAAAATACCAAACACCAAACTACTCCAGTTTGGTCAAATGTAAAAGCCTAACAAAAGCCGGACAGGCCGGACACTGTCTAATTTCCAAAAAGGCTTTATCCGGACGCCTGGCAACGCTATCTACAATGCCAAATCCAGTAAACACTACACCCTTTTTAATGTTTCACAGTCGGCTAACAGATACTTTGAAGTCAGAAAAGATTACAATCTCGTCGTGAATTTTAATCAGACTACGAATAAATCAAATTAGGGAAGACAAGGGAAGGACTCTCTCGAAGTTAATTTTCCATTTTCTTCAGTCGTCTGACTTTGATTTAAATAAAAGAATTAATTGCATTAAAAATGATTAGGATTTGTGACAATCAAAAAGTCAAAAACGCTGTTTTTTTAAATTGGACAAAACAAAGATTAAGTTTAACTAATAGTGATGTACCTACCGTACATTCCGGGGATTCACTTAAAACTGTATTTCCTTTTTTGCATATTGTTCCTTGCTACTAAGTCATCTGTAAAGAAGTTGACTATAAACTCAAAGAGTCATTGTATAAACTCGATGATTATACGAATGACCAAAATGTCTTGTTTTGACAATTTTACACTACGTAATTCAACATTGTATGTAAATTGTACTTTGTATATTTTATTTCGTTTAAAATTTATGTGTGTTGTAGAGTTTCTGGCAGCATCTTCTCTACAACGAACGGAACACCATTCGACGCGGTGGTAGAGTCAAAAAATGACGTCAGAATATGTGATATTATTCTGAATATAATTTTGAGATTGAGTTGAGTTTTGTTTTAGGATTAATAGAGGAATCGCAACTGCAAAAATAGTTCTTAGTTGCACCATGCTGTCAAGGTGTGGTTGCTCGTATTTCCACAAATCAACTTTTATACTATAGAACGTACATTTATTTATATTAAAGCACTACATACATAACCATTAACCTAAAATAAAAACAAAAAAAAAAACAAAACTAATACTACTTACAAATAAAAAATGTCCTCGAAATTTCCGCCGCTTGGCGGCAAGGTGCCCAGGAGGCTGGCAGCGTTACCTCTTTGTATGGCCAGGCTGATGCGCTGACCGAGGTAGCTGCCAGCCCTCTGGTCACCGGAGACCTCGATTAGGCGCGCCGATAATTCTTTAAATAATCGGCGCGCCTCTGGCCCCCACGGACCCAATGTCTCGACCCCAAACGGTGCAAATATGTAAGCCTCGCCGAGGTTTACATATAAGCGCCATTTGAGGTTTTCCGCGGTAGCCGCCGCGGCACCCGCATTGGATGAGGTCGCATGGACGTGTGACGGTGCCAGTGTATCTACCAATCAACTTTTTGAATTACCAAAGTAATAATTAAACAAGTAAAAAATAAAATGAAAACGCCTTGTTTATTTCCAAATTAATACTTTAACGAAACCCTTAAACCATACGATGAAAATAATCAACCTATCTATCAATTTAATTTAACAACGTGGAGAAAGGCCTAGAAGCCTCAGTCACGCACACGCACACTATGACCTATTTCACTTTAGTCCCTGATAGCCCATGAATGGCTGTAATAAAACAACGGACCAATAGCCGAATGGCCTATTTGGGACATTTCTCGCGTAAAACTCCCATTATATGGGTAATCAAGTACCTCGTGAAAGATTTGGGAACAATGGCGTTGATATTGCTTTTTTTATGAATTGTGCTTTTTTGTGAAATAATTTTTAGTTTGTGTTGTTAGTTGGTTTCAAAAAAACATGTAATAGGTACCTAGGAATTTCATTATGATAATTATTATAATAAGGAATATGGGTTATATTGCAGGGTCTAAACACTAAATACGCTAAAACTAAACCTTGAAATGATAGTTGCAGCGGAACTTCAGATCACCTCGAAGAGGATTGCAGTTATGATTAGATATGTATTTATGTGTTTATTGAATAAAAATTTACAGTTATAGGTAGCAGCACAAAATAAGCAAATAAGTCTTCGTGAATTTTTGATAAGCTACAAAAAACAAGTGCCATGAAAGTTGTCTCACATAATGGAAAAAACGAGCCACAAAGATTCTTCCAAAGTCTTTAAATTAAAATCTTGAATTTAAAAATCGGATGTTCTGTGTCACATACGTAAGTGCAATTTTACCTAGAATTACCAAGAATTATTAAACCATAAACATAAAATGACAATAATCTCAGTTTCCAGTAATTTATGCAACTAAAGTATTGTTAAAATTTCAACAACGACTTGTGAACAGATTTTACGACTTAACACAGTATGGAATATTTTTGTCTAGCTACTGTTTGACCTTGATTCTTTACTAACATTGTTCCATATGCTCTGACTTCACCAGAAATCTTTCAAGACAATATTGATAAACGTGTACGTATTCCATCCATTAATCATTGCCTCTATCGCCTTTACCGTCCCACCAGTGTGGGGCGAAGGACCTACTATCCATGCACTTTTTTTGGGCGTAGGTCCACTACTCACTGCCAAGTCTGGCAACTCATCTAAACCAGGATCTCACAACACAGAGATTGAATTCCAGTGAGCCTCGGAGATGACTCTGTTCTGTCTTGGAAATCACAACGAACTTAATTAAAAAATAAAGGGTAGGAAAAAAAATATCTGACAAGTTTGCTATACTCCTCAAAATCTTAATTGTAGCGAAATAGTTTTGAGAAGTTGTCATCAAATATTAAAAAACAGAGCTATCTTCCGTTATTCCAAACAACTCTACATGTAATAGATTTTCGACCTGCAGACGTTCAAACATCAAAATAGCTCGCCGGGTCCCCAGAGAAATCTTACAAGCGAGTAATAACACGAGATGGAAATAATAACAAACTAGTAAAGTTTCCTGTTCCATCCAAACTTCGTCTTTAAGTGTTCTTATACTGGATCTTTAACAAGTTCAAAGTGTCAAGTCCCGTTAATCAAATGAATTTCTTTCTTACGTTATTGGGTTAAGACTTAAAAGTAGTGTCAGGAGAAGACGAGACGAAGACGATTTGTGCGAGCTCGTAAAATGTGCAAAAATCTGCGCTTGCGTCATTACGTTCTGGATATGTCTACTGCATCGTAGCGCATAAGAGTGTCTCTAGCGATTTCCAGATATCACTCAGATTTTTACAATCCTTTATTTTACCCGTGGAGCTGTTATCATGAAAAGAAAAGTCGAAAAGTTCTCAGAGTTATATTTCTCTGATGAGGGATGATAGAACGTCGTAACAATTGTGATAATAGTCGAATTTTATTGGCTCCATGATAGTTGACGAACAGCCTGCCAGAAATGACGATTTTGGCAAGTACCTTAATGACGAGAGATATCCATTTCGAACACTTTGAACCCTGTTGACCCTGGTTTACATGAGTTATAGAGATGGGCATGTATGGTGGGCCTAAAAATAAACAAAATATTATTGTTAAGCTAGAAACCATGTAGATAATCCAACAACAGACTTATATCCCAAAAATCGTTAATCTAGAGAATGCATAGACGTATCGAATTGTCAGAATTCGCTCAAACACGCTCTCCGTTTAAGACATGAATCTGCAATAACAGTATGATATTATGAATCACGGTGAATTTAAGCACTTAGCTCACTTGCCAAGGTCTTCTGTAAAGCGGCGCTCATAATAGGTTGATGGCCTAATTTTTGATGTGGACAATTTTGTATTCTATATATGTCTTAACTCTAAAAGATCATTGTCTGTTTTCTTCGCGACAGTTTCTCATATTTTAATGTTTTTTTTTTTTAATGAAATGATTCATTAGTAGCCTTGTAAGACTCCCATGTTCATACTGCGCCCGCATGGTGGTCTACGAGATCCGCTTAAGCATATTTTTTGAAAGTGTGCAGTAGGACTTTAAAACCTGGTAATTTTTATAACGTTACAATGTGACATAATGCACAGCCTAAAATAGAGACTGCATACTAAATATTTGTACGCAAAGAGTGTCATCTCCTGCAGTGGCCTTCGCGATATCGCAGGACAAACATGATGATCTCACCGCATGTTACGTGATAGAAAACAATGACATCCGAACTCATCGAAATGCCAGTCGAAAATGTTTGAGAATTACTACAAAATTCTTGGCCTTTGTGACGAATTTTTAGAGGTCATATAGATACAATAAAAATGCTGATGATAGATGTGAAGCATGCGATATTGTAAACATTCAAAAGATGGATTTTTCGTTTCCAATATGAAAAGAATTTCTTCCTAAGCGAGAAAAAATAATGTTTTTTTTACTGTATTTTTAATTTAACGGCTTATTTCTAAATGATTGCAACCATTTATAATACATAATATGGATCTCGCGCACCAAAACAAAGCATTTACTTTGTCATTTGATAACAACCTTTAATTTTGCATCCTCCAAAATAGCCACCGCATCAAACTATACACATACCTACGGAATTTGCGTTTCTTTAACATAATATTTTCATCCTTTGTAAATTAGTATTGTTCACAATCTAGTCTTAATCCCACTCATTCCCGGGAATCGTAAAATGGGATTGAACTTACAATCTCTCATTCGAAATTTTCCCAAAGAAACCTCAAGTCAGGAGATTTAATAAAAAAATCATTTATTACCATCATAAATCTTTGAATCCTCCAGTGGAATTCCACGAGAATAAATACCATAGTATTTCAGCAGTATAGCTTGTTCAAACATTAACAGGTGACCCGCATTCGAGGGAAACATCTATAAATAATAGAATAGCTCAGTCTGTAGTTCTGTACACGCGAAACAACGATATAACATAACGTTTAGTTTAGCCACGTACTATCGCTTGATCCTGGTTTTACTTACGTGGCATTGGAATTGAAAGACTTGAACATTTTATTAGAATGAGGGGTTTTCCAAGGGTAGTAAATAGAAAAATCTATAGATGTCGTTAGTAGATTTGAAAATAAAAACCTGTCAATTTAAAGGTAAGAAGGTTGATTGTCGGTTTGGTTAAAGACTGTCATTTTCATTTTCTGGTGTTTCCAATACATAAATTTTAGATCTGACAGCTAAATTTTTGAGATTGTAACGCCATCGCCTTCCACCCAGCGCCACATAACTTTTATTCTTTTTTAATGAAAAAGTCTGATTAAACGTTTATAAAAGTATTTTTTAGCATTTTTGGATGCCTACTGCACAGCACAGACATAGAGGTAATAGAAAGTTTAAAAAAAACCGTTTCGTAACAGGACAATACAGTTAAAACAATATTTGAACACAACACACTGAGAAAATCAAATTAATTTTGGTGTGCATTCCACTGTCCACTAAAAGTGGTTACGGGCATATTTTATTTTTATTTTATTTTATTATTCTTTGGAAGATTTACAGCATTCATTACATACTAAACACATTCTTAAATAACTGTACGCTAATTACAAATCTCCACCTATAAAATAATTAATATTAATATAAGAATAATTAATAATAACTAGACATAGTTCATAGTTTGAGCACTGCTGGTAAAGTGCAGTCATTCTTAATACCTATGCTAGATTTACATTAAGTACTACATTTCTCATACTATTTCTAAATATAGAAAGTTTTATTATGATTATAATCGTTACAAGATGAAAGATTAGAAAGATAGCGTAATGACACAGTCACAGCCTGCATTCTTGTTCACAATAAAATTATTTTACCACTATTTACCTGCAAAATACATACCATTTCTAAATTGTTGTCTTCTTCAATATTTATAGTATCTAAATAAAAATTAAAATATAAGGTCTAACAAAATTAGGTGAAACTATTTTAAGGGGATGATCAGACCATCAAACTGAACAACTTTCTCTATGAGACCAATATTGAAATCGCGAAAAAAAAATCTGCTGTCCCATACATTTAGGTGGAGTAGGTTTGTATGGAACAGCAGATTTTTTTTTCGCGATTTCAATATCGTTCCCATAGAGAAAGTTGTTCAGTTTGATGGTCCGATCATCCCCTAAAAATAGTTTCACCTAATTTTGTTAGACCTTATATAAACTTAGCGTACCTGAACGTCCTGAACATAGACAATATAAAAAAAAAGGAATAATTTAAAGGAAAACCGTTTATTATACATTGAGTTTTATTTTTATCTGTTTGTTTGTGCTCGTAGTACTTCGGAACTATTTACTATGATGTTAGGGTTTTTAACTAAACTATGATGTGGTTTTCAGAAAAGCATTTCAGTAACAATTTAGTCTTTATTTTACAGATTTGTTCCTAAGTCTGCATTATTTTATCAAAATCGGCTGACTTAATCAAAAAAGTAGACAAAAAGGTAACGATTAATTTCATAGAAGGAAGCAATAGTCCAAAATCCAGTTCTGAAGTGAGATAGGACAGAACCTATTTGATCATTGTCCTAATTAAATAATTCATTTTCAACTTTCGTCTGTTGTTTGCCGCGCTAATTGAATAAGTCCCGGGAAATTTCCCCGTTACTGGCAACTGAACTGGCATTACCTAAATTTTCTCGTTTTCTGGTATGGCATTGTTTTATTTACATTCGGCTAAATAAGTCAAGTGTCTCTGCTAAAACGGTAGGTATAATTAAGTTTCTGATCTGATCCCAAAAAGGGAATACGATAGTGAATTAATGTATCGCTCGCTATCCAACTTAAATGAATGGATAAGAAAAAGGGTAAAATTCTTTATCATCTAGTAGGGCTAGCAAGTCTCGCACGACAAAACGACATAACCGTCATACACGCTCGATTTAGCATACGCAAAGTAGCAAAGACAGAATTACATCTCGATATTTGTCGCTTTCTCAGGTGTATCATGCTAGGTGTTGAAAGAAACATACTTATATGTAGTTGGTGTTTTTGTTCAAAAGGAAGCACAGGAGTTGTTTTCGGCAACGAATAGATTGATTGAATTTAAATTGTACCTAAAATACCAATAATAAATAAAACAGAAGCAGCTAAAAAGAAAATAGCCTGTTTGCTGAATTTAGAGAGGGAATGATAAAAGTTGTATTGAATTAAAAACATAATATATTTTCTCTACGCTAAGTCACAGCAAAGGAAAATAATTAAAAACAGTCCAATCACAAGGTTCACATTTAATAGTAAGCAAACAATACAACCTTAGACAGCTATTAATATCGGCTATAATCAGTCCTGCCATTTATAAAGCCCACAATTATTTTGTCGAGCTATTAATCATCGAACTAGTAGTTACCATTCCCGTCTGCAATAACGTTGCAAAACAAACGAATTTGTTCAGCCCGGAATTAAACCCGGAACCCTTTCTTGGCGAAACGCCATAATCTAGAAATAGCTAGACTCATCAAAGGGTAGTAATTTACTGGTTATAAAACAAAACCGACTTTCCTAGACTAATGTATTTTACTGCAATGTCAAAGAAGGTTATAATTGGTTCTTCTGATTCTATTTTTTGCCCTTAAACTTAAAATATTATTTCGCACACACCCTTAGCCTAAATAAAAATAAAATTCAGAAAAAATACTGACTTCTTATTGTCCCCAAAACATAGTAAATTTAAACAAAGAAGATAAAACAGTCTGCCAAGGGACTCATGGCAGCTTTAGCAACGTTTAGGCAAAGTTAAACTAAACAAAAATTCTAACTTACGATTAAACCAACAAGCGACGTTCATAAGGTCTAATCCCAGTAGTCCCGTTGAAGTTGTCCCGTGACGGTCTAGTGATATTTTTCTTCCTAAGGTCCGCCACATACATACGGAATTCGGAATCAGGATTACGATTAATTTCGTATGCATTTTTCCCCTCCATAATTGCGTTCGGAATTGCGGAGATATCAAATCCTATACAAAATCACAATACTGATTCGGAATTCCAGATCGGAATTCCGTATGTGTGTGGCACGTCTAAAAGTTGTGTATTGTTGCCCACTCTCTCCCAAGTCTGGCCCTCATTTCGCCCCTTTTCCGACAAAGTGGCGTAACTGACAGTTTTGGAGTAACTGCACTAAAAACATAATAATTTGGACTTTGGAAGCTCAAAACCAAATAGTAAGAAACAAAATCGCTAAGAACTACCAAAAATCGATTCGATGCCGGGTTGTTGAATCGGGTTGAGTCAGTTGAATCGGGTTGTTACACAATTCACTCGAAGTGAGTTAGGCAGTTCGTTAGAAAAGCGACGATTTATGAGAGCCTTTCCTACTTTGACATTGACAAGATCATCGCTCATACGGTTGAACCATAACATCAAAATCTTAAATTGAAGCAATTGTCATTGGTAGGCTTAGTTGATAGGCAATTTTACTCCTCGATTAGTATTGGCATAGGCCTACCACGCATTCCCACCGCTGCAACTCCTGTAAACCAGGATAAACAGCGGCGATCATTCACAACACTAGACAATGAAGACCAGTACCCACCCCGGGGTATGAGATGACTCCAATCTGTCATTTGATCTATAACTTACTATTATGACCCTAAAATGAAGATTACTCAATCAATCCCCTGGCTTGTTCCCTATTTAGGTTCAGCCCTCTATTATACTAAGTATTTCACCTTTTTTGGCAGTATCGCGTCATTTCTGGCGTTAAGCCCATCGTCAATAATATACCCTTCGAGACGGTTCGCATCCTGGTGGCCGGTGGACGTCCTCTACTCTCTTTTACCCTCTTCTATGGCTATCACTAAGGACATTACTACCGACGATACTAACGACTTCTAACTATCAATATAGCAAACTCTTTAATTGAATTACCTACGTTACGTTAGTAAAAAATCTATAACAACAAAAAGTGTGACTTCCGACACCAACCAACCGGAAAATACGATTTAATTTAAATTGAATGAGATATTTTGTATGCATGCCCAGTCATAATATTTTAAATATCGGATACTTTCTACAACATAAAACGTTTTAACAAACTACTTAGGAACACAAAAGATAATAATCGTAACTCTTATAAAACAAATTAATATTCTTATAGATGCGAATTAAAAAGAAGTTGGTTGTATTATCACAGAGTACTATACTTATTTTCTACCTTACAGTTTACAAGTCGATTCAAACTTTTTGTTGACACGTTTTTTAATTCACAATTTTGAATGTTGAAATATTTTGGGTAGATATTGATAATTATAAGGGGTAGATCGAAACCAAACAATTCCTTCAATCGCCGATAATTCGCTATCAACTTTAGAGGAGTTCCATTAGTTTGTTTCTTATCTTGTCTTCTTCTTGTATCTTATCTTAGAAAGATAAACTTACTTTAGAAAAAAAATTAATCATCCAAATCGATCAATAAATGCCGATGTTATTGTAGAACGTATCTCCCTTTTTGTTGAATACGTAAAAAGAAAGGAAGTAAATAATTTTTACCTATTTAATGCCGCAAACCACAAGTGTTCTCTGATAATAAATACTGAAACCTATTAAAAATTGAGTAAGAAAATAGCTGGAATATCGTTTCAGGCCGACCCTCTTAAGGCCCCCTCGGGCTTCAGGTGTGAATCATAAGCCTCTTTAAGTAATAACGCTCCTTAATTTATTTCTCGTTTTCCCTCTTAATGCTTGATAAATTATTACGAGAGATCCATTTAAATGTTACGCTTAATTGGGTTCAGGTTATTTTCAGTCAAGGCTTAAGACAGGTAATGTTTTATGAATGAAAATTATATTTTATTATTGTAATACATTCATTCATCACATTTCATCACCACACTTCTATTCATTCATTTATCACATCACATACCCCATAACCAGTTACATTTGCAACATAATCTTACCTTAATACGCCACACCACACAACTCGCACTTCTCACCACAACACTTTTCTTCACTAATCTTTTTGTTTTATAATTGTAGATGTCATTGGGCCGCATTGTTGCCTGCTTGATAGCCCCATAATAAGCTAAGATAAATATTGATCATTGACAATTTTTCTATCTGTAACAGGAATGACACTGATTTCTCGTTTTTTTTTACAAATTGTTGTTCCGTAATAAAACCTTAAAACAGAAGTAATTTCAGGTTTGTTCCTGTAGTAGGTAAATGTTGTTCAGTTTGATGGTCTAAAGTCTGAACCAACCCCAAAAATTGTTCGTCACATTTTAAAGTCATCTTGCAGATGCAACTAGTATGCTTCAATGTTTACTATCTAAGTAAATATTTCTCTCTGCTCACGGCCGGGCCTCATTAAAAATCTCGTCTTTGTGACATGGTCACAGCGGACATTCTTTTCTACTGTGCTAGGTGCTTGTAATTTGTCTACGGTACACAATAAATTTCACCAAGACTTAAAGTATTCCCGGGAATTCGTATGTTACGGTACATCACTACTGATTTAGAGAAAACGAAATAAGAATGAATTTAAAAAAAAAAACAATGTTGGGGTTTACATAACTCGATAGCAGGTAGACGACGATCACTGTCAGCTAATGATTACATTTATTTCTTTTTATTTTATTCTTTATTGATATTTTATGGCTTGAAGAGCTCCTAAATAATTAAAAAATCCTATAAAAATGCTTGTCACCTTAATTAGTAAAAAAACTTCTAGGTAAGGAAAAAATTTACGTTATGAAAAAAAAAACATGAATTTTTTTCTATTAAATACAGACCTCTCTCAAGGCTCGTCGTAAAACTATATCTTTTGCTTTCCTTATAATGAAAATCATACAAAAATAAATGTGTCAAGTTTCAGCTTCCTATGCCTGTGATAAAAATTACTGTGACAGACGGACGGACGGACGGACCAACTCCGCAGTAATTCCATAAGTGTTCCGTTTTGCCAGTTTTAGTACGGAAAACTAAAAATACCTTTCTAAAAAGTGTGCCTTTAGATTTATCTTCTCAGTTATTTTGTAAAAGTCTCAAATGTAAGCATTTCATCATCAAAGTAAAATTAACTCAAATGCACATTACACACAACATCTTTTTTCTAAACTAAAAAAAACCGGCAGTTCTTATTAATACATTTATCAACTCAGACTGCTAACCTTGTTTCACGGTCCATCTATCACGCATGTGCAAAATTATTGTTCATACGCTCAAAATAGGTGCGGATTGCGGCAACAATATCACGCACTGTGGGGCGTCGAATTGTCTGTAGCTATCGATTGGAAGAAAAAAGTGGTCAAGTGTGAAAAAGGTAGCAGTGTAGAAACACTTGCGAGTTTTGTGCCCTGTATCAGAATTTGTTTAAAGGGAACTATAAAGTCCCATACTTTGGAGACGATTAAAATAAAAAATATATATAAAGACATACAGGGTGTAAGTGACAGCCTAGCAAATACTGAAACGGTGAACTTCTTTCACTACTGAGCCTACCTCAGGAAACTGCGAAAATAATCAACTGTCCCATTCAAAACTGCTGTACCTACCCGACTAAAATCTATGTGCCAGCTGATTTTTTTTCGCGTTTCCTGATTTAGGCTCCATAGTGAAATTTGGTCAGTTTGATGGTCTGAGTTCGCAGTTTCAGTATTTGCTAGGCTGTCACTTACACCCTGTATATTTTTTTAAATCTGTCTTCGTAAGGAGTTATCAGAATATGCGACGGAATCATTTCTCTTTTCAGACAATCGGGCGATTCAGCCTGCAATGTCCTAACCATCTGGGGAAAGCGCACAAAGTGACATTTCACTAGGTGTCCCCCGTGGAAATCGAACCCACGACCTCCGTGTCGAGAGCCTATGCTCTTAACCATAAGACCACGGAGGCAGGCCCGATTGTCTGAAAAAAGAAATGATTCCGTGCTTCGGATGGCACGTTAAGCCGTTGGTCCCTGCTACTATCTCTGGTGGGTAATAGTCGTTACACAAAAACCACGTCAGAGGCCGTGAGGCGGTCTGAAAAACCTCTGATACCAGGGCTCTGCCCACACGATAAGAAGAACAAGAAGAATATGCGACCAAAAACTCTATAAAATACTTTATTTGAAATGGGCATTAGGACTTCAGTTGGTATTGTTTTACTATTTGGCATCGATCAATTTTGAGGTTTTTTATTTTATTTGAGTAGGTACAGACCGCGGATCTCCCAGACTACTACAAACTAGTGTCACTTCACCTTGAGCAGCAGCTTTTTTATGACGACCACTAGGTAAATATGCACTGTTAGAACCTATAAACCTATATACCCTCCTTTGGGTAAAGTACGATTACTTTACGATTTATTGTTTTTATTAAGACTGTTTGTGTCCAAAATTGAAAAATAAAATAAAATAAATAAAACATAGAAAGATTTTACATTATTACTCTGGGTGAACAATCATTACTAGTGATAGCATTTTCGGAGTAATTCGGACGCTTGTTTACCCATATTTCATTTTTATCACTTAGAATATAGGCACGACTTAAAAGATTTATTTATTTTTATGTTAATATCCCGGGATCGTTTCAAAGTCCCGGGATTGCTAAAATTTTTGCCGATATTATACAAAACATCGTAGAACTTCTTGTAATAAAGTTATTTTAATTTAATAATGCTTTCTTTTAAAAGACGCTACCTAGTTGTTTTAAAATTAGTTTTACTAAATGAGTGAATCGCGCCGAAAGCCGAGATTTTTTTTATTAAATTTATTCAGAAAGACATGTCCATATCCTGTTTTCGTAGGGAAAAAGTTAAGGCAAATAGCGCCCGATTATCCGATCACTAGTCATTACTCAAGTGTGTATAATATCGATTGTGAGTTTGTATTTGTGTATTATATAAATGGTTTCTTCCCTTGTAGGCAAAAACTGCAGAGTGACATGTCCCAGATGCCTAAACCGCAACGCAAAGTGCGTACGTAAGTGTGTACCCACATACAACTAAAATATTCAAAATAAACTCCGACGAAAATGTCAACAGCATAAAGTCTCTACCCAAATTCAAGGAAGCCTTCCAATGAAGCCATTTTAATGGGATTTATTCTGAGATCAGCCGTGAACCAGACTTGGTGATATCAGCCTTAAAAACGACCGTGAAATAATATTTCGTATATTTATAAACAAACTGGATTATTATTTATTACATAAACAATCAATCCCATTTTCTCCCCTAGGTGTCGTAAAAGGCGACTAAGGGATCTACTGAAGGAGGGGCAGCAGCATCCTCTGAGTACACACTTTGATTCGATCCAACTACGATCGCCAACCCGCCTGCCAAGCGTGGCGATTATGGCAAATTCCCCCCATTTTGGGGGAGGCTTATGTCCAGCAGGGGACGTTAAATGGCTGAAATGATGATGATGAATCAATTTATTTATCAGTGTCCAGCTGTTACCCGCGACTCCGTCTGGTTGGATCTTAAAAAGTATTCTATGTGTTAATCCAGAACATATTCTATCTGCGTACCAAATCTGTTCAGCCGTTTATGCGTGATTGAGTGACAAACATCCCAAAATCCAAACTTCGACATTTATTATGTTGGTGAGATATTCATATAGGGGTAAAATAAGATATAACTTATATGTAAACTAATATGAACTTAAACTAAATCTTAAAATTATGTAATGAAGGCGAACAAAAAGAAAGATGGGGATCTAACTGAAGACGGGAAACCGATGATATTGACATAGATATTGATTCGGTGAACTAGCTTTAACAGACACTGAAAAATGTGGAAGGGTCCATAATACTGAAAGTACAAATGGGGGGGGGGGGGGGGGGGGTTACACAGTAGGTAGTGGGTGTACTCTTTGGACGAACCTAACATCGAAATTTATTTATGTATACAGATTGTCTTCACCTATCCATAACAATATATTTCACTACTTCGTATCCTGGAAGTTATATAGATTCTTTAATATTTAGGTATTGTGTTTCACGCAGTTTATGTCTGGCTATGGCAGAATAACAGAGGCAGCTGATTTATTCAACTGTCACTGAGCCGTAGACCTTTTTGTCTTGTATTATTTTTATATTAATTGTTATTCAAACTTCCCTCCTCGTGCACAAGCAAACTTGTTTGTGTATAGGTACTCTGGGGAAGTATCATTAGCATACTATAACAACAGAAAACAACACTTTTATTTTTAATGTCCTTCTGTCTTGTATTACCTACTTATGTTTGTGTACAAATGTAAAGGACAAATAAACGATTATTTAATTGAAATCACAAAAAAACAATCAGCTGTTCCATATAAAACTGCAAAGCTGATTTCTTTTCACGATTTCGATGTCGGCTCCATGGAGAAAGTTGAGCAGTTTGATGGTCTGATCATCCCCTTAAAAATCGTCATCATATTTATAAGGACCCTGTATATCTAACAAATATTAGCCACTTGTCGGATTCGAACCCGCAACCCTCTGCACAGCAGGCAGGTTTACTACAGACTGAGCTACATACAAAATCTACATCTAATTTTCCCTTGACTTTACCGCGATCGGATAAGCTTCAAAAGATTATTCATTGACCCATACTTACTTCCTAAAAAAAGGGTAATTATTCAATAACCGGAGCGACGATTAAACTACTAGTAACAAGTATAAAAATACTAGCAACAAAGTATTCCGCGAGCGAGGCGTCACACCCGAGCGGGGAACGTTTAATTGGCTTTTTGTTTCATTATCTGAGTGGTTGATCATACGTTAAGGTCTACATACTTTGTATTATGGGGCTTGAGACAACAGGACGGGGCGGATAGACTCGGCCACTTGTTGCGGCGATTTGTGGCTGAAATCTTGATTAGATACTGACGTTACTTGAGATCATGCAATTATACAGGTTGTAAAATTAAATGCTTTACATATCAAAGGTATTTAGTAATAGATACTCTTTCTTATACTGTGTCATGGGGTGCTTCAGACCATCAAACTGAACAAGTTTCGACGGAGCCTGAATTCTGCTGTTCCATGCTACTCAATTCATTTGTGTTTTATGCTAATGTATACCATGTTGTCGGTTTCGTAACAGAGGCCCAGGTATCGCTGGATAGACCAGATTACCAAGGATCTCGAGGAGATGAATGGCGTGCTTTGTTGTCGGAGGCCAAGACCCACTTCGGGTCCCTGAGCCAGTATAGTATCGAACAAGATGTTCCAAACAGAGCTTTCTGCTGCTGCTGTTTCGATTAAAAACCGACGAAAATTATTTCAATCAGTCATTCTTTTTTTTTTTTTTATTCATAATGGGTTTAGCTTGGCTTCATCTCACCTGATGGGAAGTGTAGACGAAGCCGAGGATGTAGCGCGGTCGCCCAGAAAAAGCCTATTAACTCTTCTTTTGAAAATATCCTGATTGTATTTGCTTGGAAACACAGACGCAGGGAGTGAGTTCCAAACCTTACCGGTTCTCATTGTAAAAGAGGATGCGAACCTTTTTGTGCGGATTGTTGGAATATCGACTACGTATGGATGCAGACTCGCACTACGTTCATTTCTAGTGACACATTCACTCAGTTGCAGAAACGCTCATTAAAGTTAATCTGCAATTAAATCTCTTGATGTCACTTTTTGTCTTGTTTACGTAGTAAAACCTAGCAAGAGATTTAATTGATTTGATGTTTGTTTTTTATGTTGATTTTTTTTATTGTTGTTGTTTTTTTGTTTATTTTGTTGTGCAAATAAAGAATATTTATCCTATCTTATCTTATCTTATGGATATTTAATTCTAATGAGCGTTTCTGCAACTGTAACATTGACTCATAATTTTGTTAGTAAATATTTCTCATAATGTTAGTTGGTACTTCTACATAGGTTCTATTTAATTTTTGTTTTTTTTTTTAAAGAAACAAACGTTTATTAACAGATTAATTTAACCTAGAATTGCAAAATGTCTGTATCTCCAACATGCTTCGTCAATTATTTAATTTAATTATTGTTCATTATTTAGCTGCTTTATTTTGTGACACTCTGTCAATTGGAAAGCAATCTAGATATTGTAGTGACCACAATTAGAAGCCCGTCCAGTATGGTACTTACTAAAACAATGTAGCTAACAAATTAATCTGCAGCCACATCCTATATGAACCACCTACATCTATATCGGTGACAATAATGTACTGTAAATCGATCTAATTGGGTTTAATTGGATGCAACATTAGCGTTCCATGATTTAATTCGTTGATCATTGTAAACATGATTAGTTTAAACATTTATAATTAACGAGCGTTAACCCGCGACTTCGTCCGCACAAATTATATACCAGATTTTAAGTCATATCATAAGCTATCAAACAAAAAAAGTTTCATCAAAATCGGTTCAGTAGTTTTTGCGTGAAACTCGTTCAAACAAACAAACACACAAACAAACAGACAGACAAAAAATCCAAAAATTGGTGAAATGGAATCAGGGACACCTAATAACCATATCGTAACTTTTTTTTTGTTGTAGTATAGATAATAATTATGGCCAAAAGGTAAGATGGTTAAAATGAAAAGTACGAATCTTTTAACTTATTCTTATAAAGGAATGAGGTGATCAATGGAATTACTTCATTCTATACTATGCTCTTCGCTGATTTAAGAATTGTTAAAAAAATACTGAATAGTTTATTAATTTATAATATTCACATCTATCTATACTATTATAAAACTGTAACAGGAAGTTTGTCTGTACATTGAAAATATTAACAAAAAAAAAGTTACGATATGGTTTTTAGGTGTCCCTGATTCCATATCACCAATTTTTGGATTTTTTGTCTGTCTGTTTGTTTGTTTGTTTGAATGAGTATCACGCAAAAACTACTGAACCGATTCTGATGAAACTTTTTTTGTTTGATAGCTTATGATCTGACTTAAAATCTGGTATATAATTTGTGCGGACGAAGTCGCGGGTTAACGCTCGTCTGTTATAAAACAGACTGCTGATAATTAGATAAGTCAATTTATTCAACAGATTATTAATTAAAAAAGCAATCCTTTTTATAGAGTTAACCCGCGACTTCGTCCGCAAAAATTATATACCAGATTTTAAGTCCGTTCATAAACTATCAAACGAAAAACAAACAAATTCACAAACTAACAGACAGACGAAAAATCCAAAAATTGGTGATATGGAATCAGGGACACCTAAAAACCATATCGTAACTTTTTTTTGTTAATATCTTACAGACACATCTGCTACAGTTTTATAATAGTTCAAATTTGGAAACATGAATATCTTTATAGCCCTGATTAATTTGTTATCTGTACAAAAGAATCAAGAACAAAAAACATATAAAATAAAACTTTTATTCTCGGTTGGGTACGGAACACTAGAACTATAATTATGCAAATTAAACTTGCACTTGATTTTATTATTTATGTCTTAAAACCTTTTCTTATTGGATAACACATTATTACATAGGTATAGTAATTATATCAAAAAAAAATCTGTTTGTTTATGAAACAGTGAAAATCGTATCAAACTCCTACAGTAATCGCACATCCGCTAGAACAAAGTCAGAACTGTCAAAATTTACAAAACTGAGTTAATAATGACAAAATGTTCCATCACCGTTTGGTAGCACAATGACACTTTGTTAGTTCAAATAGATTATCAAGATAAAAACATACTTAGCATAATTCTTTAAAGGTTTCAAGTCCAAATCTAGAATTTAAAATCTATACTTTTCTCTACTTGAACAATTTGTGAAATGTAAGTTCTGACTTTGTTCTACCGGATGTGCGAGTTGTTTCTGAGATTTACCCTTGAGCGCGTAATTTCTCTATGGATTTACCGATAGACAGGACGTCAGAAAAACACGGCGGCGGGCGGGACATAAAATTATCCAGACTTACCTACTAATATACAGGGTGTCCCGTAAACCGACGTCAACCCGGCGGATGCTGATAGGTTAGGTCATGACTAAGCAGAATATGAAAATTTTACTTTAGTAAAAGTTTCTTAGTTTTCGAGATATTGTCAGTTTTAACACAGATACTGCATAGAACATTTGTAGCCGTGGCACTCAAAATAGTGACTAAGGTAAAGAGTTTCACGAATTTCATAAAACTGTCCTTATCTCGAAAACTAAGAACCTTTTTCTAAAGTAAAATGTTGACAGATTGATTGATTGAAAGACTGATTTTTTTTATTGTTTTTTATTTTAGTATATTCTGGTTAGGCATAAACTAACCTATCAGCATCCACCATGTTGACGTCGGTTTACGGGACGGTCTGTATAAGACGAAAGCGACATGAGAAAAAAGTTTTGTTACAACCCTATTATTTTTGAAAAGATGTTATAATGAGCGTTTCTCTTTTCTTTTTTAATTTTAGTTCCTAAAAAACTCGACAGATGGCATGTTTCTTGCTCCATAGAGACTTTCGTGAGATTTTGTTAAAATCATGTCAAGATTGTGCCTGCCATTTTTTTTAAGGCCAAGGGTTCGAGCCCATACAACCATATCAGAATTCAACAGTTTCAAATTGTCGATCAAAATGATTGGCAAATAATGAAATATTCCATCAGAAGATGCATTGGCATCTTTTTGATCATCTTTTCCCTCTTTGTGATATGATTTTTAAAATTTTGACCTTTATTCGCACAGACCGTAGCGCCATCTATCGATCTTCTGGAAAACCAAAATAAAAAAGCTCATTGTAGATTTTTGTTAAATGTACCAGAATGAGATATACCTACAACAACAAATTTTCGTAGTTATGTCAACAAAGTTAAAGAGTTGTCACAGAATTTTTCCGTGTATTAATATCAACAATCAGCTACCTAACGGCTTACCAAAAACAGTCCTCGTGACATTATTAAAAAGTTATTTGCCCCAATTTGATTCATAAGGATGCGCGAGCTCACGCGCCTGGCTTCCGGCGCTACAGTTAAACACACTATAAATTCCCTTCAACAAACTCTTAAACCAACGTTCTTAAATTCCAAAATGGCTTGATACAAGGAACTGTGCTTGTTGAGCGATGTATAACTGCAAAGTCCCCTAAAAAACTCGTAAACCAACTAGATTAGCGTCAAAATTGAGTGATGTAAGAGACTTGGTATGGAGACCGAAATATAACAGCATCGATTTATGTTGTGAATCATGCGCAAGTGCTTTGGGTTGAGTTTTGGTGTTGAGAGGATTATCTTGCAAAATGTAATAGATTTGTACAAGTTCTTAATTTGAAACGTGCGTGGTCATAGTATGCAAGGTGTGACGTTTTGTCACCCTAGGGTGTTTTACCCTAGTAATATTTATAAGGGTGAGTGGTTTAGACAATAAAACTGAACAACTTTCAGTATGGAGATAACGTAGAAAAAAACTTCCCCACAGTCTGACGCAAAAAAAAATCTGCTGTCCCATACATATAAGACGAGTACTGCAGTTTTGTATGAAACCTTAACCTGGCACACACAAACGGAATTCCGAATCAGGATTACGATTTCGTATGGAAAATCCATACGAATCCCCCCTCCATAACTTCAAATCCTATACAAAATCAGACGTCTGATACTGCATACATTTGAGTCGAGAACTCGCGCGTCGACATTGCAGTTTAGTATGGAACAGCTGGTATTTTTTTGCTCCGATTGCTTTGCTCAGTTTGATGGGTAGACTCTTAGTTTAATTAAAAGGATGCCAATAATATCCAATTCACCCTGTATATAGAGCGTGCTGCGTGAGTTAGACCATCGAAATCAAACTGAGCAAGTTTCGAAAGGGCAAATCAAAACAACATATAATTAAAATCGGCGAGGTGTGAGTCGAACTCGCGCTAAGGATCCCGAAGAAAACGGAGATTTTTTTGGTAGGTACACATGCGAGTCGCACTTGACCGGTTTCCCCCTCAAATGCTTAATTTAAGCATAATAATCTATAATAATTCATTCATTCATTTGCTTCTGTGCATTAACTGCGCAGAAAAAAGAAATTTATTCACTACCTATGTAAAATGGACACAGGGTGTAAAATTTAATAAATGTGTTACATATCAAACAGGGTGCTTCGGAGCATCAAACCACAGATAAAACTGAACAATTTTCACAAAGGAAGAGCCAGCATTAAAATCGCAAATAAACGCAACACTACAAAAATTAAAGAAAAATCCCAGCTTTTCCTCAAACCATATCCCTTGTAACAAATCCCCTTTTTCCATTGATCACTCGTTACGTCATTTCAATGACAAAGGTCAGACTGACCTCGACCCCACGACCTTGACCTTTGTTTATCTCTTTATAAGTCCGTTCTAACGGTCTCACGCCTTTATCCGCCATTATAGCTTATGTGTGAAAGATATTATGAAACTGCTGAAAATAAAAAGTTTTTCGCAACATGAAAGAGCGCAGTAGCTTTGTTTACGCTTTTGTTTCGGGGCATTCAATTTTGGGAAAAGCACTTCTTCTTTGTTTGGAAAATCTACTTTTTACCGTTACGGCGTAGCCTACCAATGATGCAAAGGTGAGACTTTTGAGTTATTTTCGGTCTACAGGGTGAAATTGATATCATTAGCATCCTTTTAAACTAAGAGTCTACCCAACGAATTGAACAACTTTTATGGGAGCCAACAAGGAGCAAATAGATCGGAGCAAAAAAAATCTGCTGTTGCATACATTTGAGTCGCGAATTCGCGCATCGACATTGCAGTTTAGTATGGAGCAACTGATTTTTTATTTGCTCCCATCGGTTTGCTCCCATAGTAAAAAAGTTGTTCAGTTTGACGGGTAGACTTTTAGTTTAAAAGGATGTTAATTTTATCAATTTCACCCTATATTTTTCGGATTATTCTTGTGAATTCATGATTTATTCAAAACGTTTGTCAATTGATTTGTTTACGACATTTTTTTTCGTTCTATCATATAACCCTTGGCTTCGAAACAGTAGAGCTATTGTGTAAGTTTCCGATTATATCGATACTAGAACAATAATGTATTTATGTTTCTGTACTAGGCAATTTCTAAGTGATATTGTGTTACTGAGATCATCATGTCCATTGTCTATGAAGAGCGATGATAGCCCATACGGAAGAGAGCTAGCGCCTCAATCATTAGGCGGCGGTTCGATTCCTGGCCCTGTATCCGGACTTTCGATTTCAATATATCGCGGCTGTTTCGGTCCGAATTTCATTGTAATAGAGTTGACGTTGGAACGAAAACGATCACACAATTGCGAAGTTCGAATGTCCGGGTCAGGTCTGTACCACTAAGTTCTTCAGAATTTATGTACGGGTTGTATTTATCATTTACTAGCTCTACGGTAAAGGAAAACATCGTGAGGAAACCTGTATTCACGAGAATGAAAAGAAAATACCATAAGTTCGGAGGTATGCGTAAAATATTTGTGAGTTTGGGGCGAACACAAAGGACCAGCGATGGTCTCAGTGTTACATAACGACCCTTGCTTGCAATAACATAACCACAAATCATCATTGTCTATCATCATATCAGCCGATAGACGTCCACTGCTGGACATAGGCCTCCCCCAAAACGGGGGGATTTGCCATAATCGCCACGCTTGGCAGGCGGGTTGGCGATCGCAGTTGGATTGAATGTGTGTACTCAGAGGATGCTGCTGCCCATCCTCCGATAGATCCCTTAGGCTTAGTTTATGACACCCACGGGAGGAAATGGGATGGTGCTATTCTTAGCCGACACCACACGGACAATCATTGTCTATGCCCTGTCAATTTCGTTCGTTCAATCGTGATCGTTACGTCGGAATTTTTTAGTTTTCATACCACTTTGCTCACACATATGTTATGATAATTGTACAATAAAAAGCTATTTCTGTTGTGATATTTATAAATGGAAAGAATGTGAGTTTTCTATTGTAGGTAAAACTGCAAAATTCTGGTAATTCACTACGTAGAAAAAATATATAGCAAATCATACCGCAAAAAGAAAAGATTTTCTAAATTACAAAACTGGGAATTCAGTATGAGACATTTGATTTATATTCGTACTTAAATGTGCCATAAACACAATTCTATTCAAACCAGCTCTTTCAGTTGACAGCATTTCATTTGTGAGAATGAATTATTTCGCCAAAGGGTTGTTTTACTGAAAGTTATTTTAAATTTTTTATTACATAATAATAAGCTATCTTCAGATATAAACAACTTATCACAAAACATTGTCTTATTCACATTATTTTACTTGATAAATTACCATTTCTTATCAAATATAATATAAGGTCATATAAATAATAAAAGGAAACTCAGAAACAATTGTAAAACTAAACTTTTATCTTTTAAGTTATTTTCTATTTTTATCCTTTTGAGAGTCTGTCCTTCTGAGAATCTGTTCTTTTGAGAATCTGTCCGAATGCGAACAAAGATTGTATTCATCATCTTAAATAATTAGCTTAAATCATTTAAAGCACCTATAGTGTTCGTTTTGTAACACAACTGCAAACATAGTGTGGAAACCTAATATCGGGGCGTGTTTTGTTCCCACTGTCAATTAGAAGTAGCGACGAGCTACTGCCTGTCACGATATGCATAGTCTGGGCACTGCTAGATAAATGTGCAATGTGTATGTGCCTTCAACATGCTGCTTCGCTACAACGTACGTCAAAAAATATACACGGTGTAAATGTCAACTATTACATTTACATCCTGTATATTTTTTAACGTGCGTTGTTTTTATTACCTACTTTAAAAGGTGTACATATATGCGCTGAAGGGAAAATTCGCAAAATGTTCACCTTTTCAAACGTTCGATCAGCTGATTACACATTGGCAAGTCAAAATGACTTTTTTGCGAATTTCTTATACAGAATGAAATTTATATCATTTGCATCCTTTAAAGAAAAGAAAAAACATTTTTTTTTTTTTTATTTTTTTTATTTTTTCTTTGATCTGTTTGCTCTCATAGTAAACGTTGTTCAGTTTGATGATGGTTAGACTCTTAGTTTAAAAGGATGCTAATGATATCAATTGCACCCTGTATAGGTTCTTGGGAAAAGTTGTTCAGTACAAAGGCCTCTACCCGGACATTCTAACTTCGCAATTGCGTGAACGTTTTCGTTCCAATGTCAACTCTATTACAATGAAGTTCGGACCGAAACGGTCTCGTTATATCGACAATCGAAAGTCCTGGACAAAGCCTATGAGTGTAATCATAATCACCCTCTGAAGTAATGGAACTGTATTATTAACCTCTCGTATGCCGGGAAAAACGCTAATAGGTTAAAATACAGGGTGTAAGTATGTGTAGACAGTTGCAAACCTTGCTACAACAAACAATAATTGGTAGTTGTAGCAAAGTCCACCCCAATGGGATAATGGTCGTAAGTTTATGCATATTATGCTTATGCACTATTAATTTTTCCTCTTTCCGGTTCACAAACGCTATAGTGTTGTGGAAACAGTGCATCATCTGCCGGTAGATCGCTCCGGTATGTGACTATCTTAATTATCTGCGGCTAGTACACGTGGGTACTTTCTTTTAGATGCGCCCGCGCCGCGCCGGCCGGCGCGATGCAAAGCGGCTGTGATTCGTGAATTGTGAAGTCAGGTGTAAGCAGATTAACTGCATGTATGTATGTATATGCTAATGGATATACAGGTTGTCCCAGAAATGTGCGTTTTATTTTTTTTTATATGTTTTATGGATAGGACATTAGTCAAGCTGCCTCCCATAGCAGTTTGATTCACCATTTCTGGGACACCCTGTATACATCATCATCAGCCTAAATACGTCCCACTGCAGGGCACAGGTCTACATTCAAGGAGGGTCTATGGGCATCAGTCCACCACGCGTGCACATATATAAGGTCTAACAAAATTAGGTGAAACTATTTTAAGGGGATGATCAGACCATCAAACTGAACAACTTTCTCTAGGGGACCAAAATCGAAATCGCGAAAAAAAAATCTGCTGTCCCATAGATTTAGGTCAAGTAGGTTTGTATGGAACAGCAGATTTTTTTTTCGCGTTTTCAATATTGGTCCCATAGAGAAAGTTGTTCAGTTTGATGGTCTGATCATCCCCTTAAAATAGTTTCACCTAATTTTGTTAGACCTTATATACACATCAGAACTTTTTTAGCTTAAACAGTTTCCTCACAATGTTTTCCTTCACCGTTTAAGAGCAGTCGGCATTACATACATATACGTTAGAAAAACTCATTGATACAAGGGCTGCAATCGCGATAAATATTCTGTGATTGAACTGTTATTGAACTACGTACGAACCATAACTTTTGACACATTTGGTATTGCGCTAGTCGCGGTTCTGCTCTTGACAGCCGTTAGAGCCGTTTTGACAAATCGCTCAGACGTTATTGGCTGTCAGTTACATAGAGTTTAGCGCGATGCGGAATTCAGCACAGTTGAATATTAATTTGATTGCAATGTAATTAGAACTGAAATTGGATAAGAATAGAACTTCGATATTTTAACTAAGCGCAACCGGGCTCCATGACATGCAGTCTGTGCGGATTCGTCACTCCGGATTGAGAAGGAAGTAGAGAAAGTAGATAAAATATTTTTATATGTACATAAATTATTAATTGGTATCTAAACTATTATAAAACTGTAACACGAAGTTTGTCTGTACATTGAAGATATTAACAAAAAAAGTTACGATATGGTTTTTAGGTATTCCTCATTCCATATCACCAATTTTTGTTTTTTTTTCTGTCTGTTTGTTTGTTTGTGTGTTTGTTTGTTTGAACGAACATCACGCAAAAACTACTGAACCGATTTTGATGAAACTTTTTTGTTTGATAGCTTATTATCTGACTTAAAATCTGGTATATAATTTGTGCGGACAAAGTCGCTGGTTAACGCTCGTATGACATATAGTCCGTGCGGATTCGAACCCGAACACTCCTCATTTAGAAGTAAGTAGAGGAAGTTGATAAAATGATTATTAAGACATTTATATCAACATTATTTTCACTAGCAAGCAGTGCAATTTAAACTTTATATTTGTTTACAGATACACGTTTTACCTATTGCTCCTAGTTATTTTTAGGTTCGCTGCAGAATAAGAATCATCTAGCGGATCTATAATTTATTTTAAGGAGGGCTGAGGGTCGGTTTCGCTGAGCTATTTCTATTAAAAGTCACTTATGTTTTTTATGGTGGGGAGGGGCTTCAGTAACTGCCACTGGAGATTTCCCCCGCGTTCGCTGGACTTCAAGGTCTAGTACTGTTAGTAGTTGCCAATCCTGGTGTGGAAGTCACACTGGTGAGAATCTGTAGTAGACCTATGCCTATAGTAGCGCACACTCTATCCAGTATGACTGGTAGTGAAGTTATAACTCAACCACACAACACATGCCTTGAAGCATGAAGGTTTCCATATGGAATAACGTTATTAATCGCAGCTGTTAGCTACAGAGTTGATCTAAATCGAGTCATAACACCACGTACCCAAGCATCTTATTTGAATAAAGCCCCCACTCTAAGCCCCTGAAATAATTTCGGCGTGTTTGACCCGGAAAATAGAAAAGAAAATAGCAATTTCTGTATCGGATCGGATATCATAAGGATAATGTTATTGCATATACAGTCGACCCTTGGATTATTTTACGGTGTGACGCGCTACTGCGTAACTAGTCGTATTATGTGGTTAGATTGGAAAAACAACAAAAGGTCATCCGACAAATTATTTTCTTGGCTCTATTGGCTCTATACTTGTCTATACGTAATCATCTTCATCAGCTTATACAGGGTGAAATTAATATCCTTAGCCTGCTTTTAAACTAAGAATCTACCCATCGAACTGAACAATTTTTATTATAGGAGCAAACCGATCGGAGCAACAAAAAAAACTGCTGTTGCATACATTTGAGTCGAGTAGGCATTGTAGTTTAGTATGGAACAGCAGATTTTTTTTTGAACGGAAAGAAACGGAATATTATAAGATTACAACCCATGGTAAAAGTGGTTCAGTTTGATGGGTAGACTCTCAGATTAAAATGATGCTAATGTATACATCCTACTACAGGGCACATGTCTACCCCACAGGCAAGGGTGTATGGACATCAGTCCACTCGCATGCCCAATGCGGATTGGTAGACTTCACATACGCATCAGAATTCCTTCTTCAGCTTATGCAGGTTTCCTCCCGATGTTTTCCTTCACCATATGAGAATAGTCGGCATTACGCACAGACATTTATATGTCTGTGATATTACGTACCTGTACCTTATAAAAACTCATTGGTACATGACAGGTCGTCCATGCGGATTCGAACCCGGACTGTCCGGATGATTGCGTGCCCATAACTCTCCAAAACACGCCATCGTCACCGCGGCTTCTCTTCTTCTCTAAATAGTATAAAACAAAGTCTCTGACCGCGTCTGTCCTCATCATTTCTGTTTCTCCGCTTAAGTTCTTCTAAACCACACAATGGATTTTGATGCATATTTACTGTCATGTAGAGAATTTCTTCCTGAATGTTTATATGTTTTAATATAGATATATTTACTTACATTTCCCTATATAAATCACTCATTAATTAATGTCAAAGTTTATGACGATGTTCGTGACTCTATCACGCATAAATGGCTGAACTAATTTGAATGTTTGGACCACAGATAGTAGGCATGTATGGCATTAAATAAATGAAATGAAATGTTTTGTACACAATAGAATACTATTAAAAGTAAATGCAGACTAAGTCGCAGGCACCAGCTGTTACAAATAATTGGTATTGACAATCGAACAAATTTTTTGCTGTTAAAAATGTAACACTGAACAGCGAGAAACCATAGAAAGAAGGTCATTCCGCCGGCTGGCTTACTAATAATCTACCTAGATTATAGTATAGACCTATTGTAATAATAATTTAACGATATTTACCTACCAAAATAATAATGTAATTTAAATTATAAGTATAATAAAGTACACCACAATATCTTAATAATAGATTTTTTTTAATCGTTCAGGAATGGTTCAGATCATCAATTTTTACTGTGGGAGCAAATCTGAAATCGCAAAACAAAAATCTGCAGTTTCGTACTCGCTCGGGTCAAATGTATGAGACAGCAGAATTTTTTTTTTTTACGAATTCATGTTTCATCTTACCAGAAAATTTTAAAAGGGTGTATCAGAGATAATGAAAATGAAAAAATGAATATCCATGTTCCTCAGGGAAAGTTGTTTAGTTTATTTGTCTGAATACACTCTTAAGAGGATAGGCGGTTATGGTTTTTTCCAAACAAACGTATTACCCTGTTCCCTCTCTGGATAATGAGACTAGAGCCAAAAAAAAATTTACCATACAATCTATGTTACCTCTGCTATGTCCCTATGTTTTGCTTTTTTACTTTAATTAATTACTGTAAGAACTAGGGAACTACGAAAATTACCAATTTTACCGCCCGTTTTCAGCCATCCAGCAAACATTACGAATATAAACAAAAAAAAAACATACAGACATAGCCAAAATCTTTCTCTTGAAAGAATTATCAAAATCGGTTTAGTTTTGGAGGAGGAACCAGGGGAATACGAAATGCTGATTTCGTCGTTTTTCTGTCGATAACATCGGTCCAAGCTACAGTTGTCTCTTTCGCACTCTAGTCAGCAGGATGTGTATGGGTGAGGCGGTTCGGACAAAGATGTATACAGTCGGAAAATAGATCTATTCTCCAAATTACCATTTCAGCCCGCCTATCCTCTTAAAACATGGTTAGTAATTTAAAAATAGCGGTGTATTGTAGTGAGAAGTGAAAAAGTGATACGTTGATGGTACACTTAGTACTACTACCTACATATTTATTCTATGGTTACACTAGGAAACTTGTAGGTACTCAAACTATACTTACTTTCGCCTTAGAGGTCAAAACTATTAAAATAAATACCTGTTAAATTTTAAATTACAGATTCAATTATCCACGTCGAACTTCAAGCCGAAATAGTACTAAAACAGTCTGACCTACTCACACTCAATGACTAAGTCAATAACGTCACTGAAACGGATAATGACTGTATATTTCGGCTTCAAAGGCCGGCGCCTAAACGCTGTCTCTTCTGGGAAGTGGCTTCATTTTCATTGCTTCTATTAGGTGACCGCTAAATCTTGCAAAAAAGGCCGTAAAGTACTGAGAAACATTCTAGTTACAAGTTTTTAATGGACCGCGCGGCGACGGACTGGTGTGGAAAATACTACAGTTTTTTTTTGTTTTTGTAGCAATAGTAATGTCATTCATTACATACTTAAATCATTATTCATTTTGACTTCAAACTACTAACCACTACGGTCACATAATTGATGAAGCAGTTTTATTTTTCTTCTAGTTTGATGTATTTCCAGCATATTGGTTACCCATTTAGGGCAAACTCAACTCAAACCACAGAATAGGTTGAGTAATATATACATAGTTCTACATACTCAAACTCAAAATTTTTGTTACAAATATTATGACTTAGATAGCTTTCTGACGTAATTTTTTGACTTCTTAATTCTTCGTAATTCTTAGAGAAAGTTGTTCAGTATCATTGGTACAATTACCCCTTAAAGTAATGTAACTGTTTAGCCAAACACCCTTTATTTGTGTGGTCTTCTTCTTCTTATCAGATTACGTATATAAGGTCTAACAAAATTAGCTGAAACTATTTTAAGGGGATGATCAGACCATCAAACTGAACAACTTTCTCTATGGGACCAATATCGAAATCACAAAAAAAATCTGCTGTCCCATACATATGAGTCGAGTTATTTTTTTATGTTATGTTTCCAGTTATGTATGTCGATGATTTCGCGATTTCGATATTGGTCCCCTAGAGAAAGTTGTCCTGTTTGATGGTCTGATCATCCCCTTAAACTAGTTTCAGCTGATTTTGATAGACCTTATATTTGCATAAATAAAACATTATTATAATCCTTCGGCATCAGTCTCCCCACAAGACTAGATACATGTTCCTATTGTGATTATTTTAATATTGTACCTTCTCTTTGTATCTTAACATGTGGTTTGTGGTGAGAAAAATAAATATTTTTAATTATTATTTTTTATTTTATAATAGATATTATTACAAATATTATTATAATATTACGTATTCACCATAATACAAGTGTCTAGATTTCATCTGATTCCTACTTTCAAGTTCAATAGTTAATACGTGGTCTAGTTAGCAATGTTTACAAAAATATTTAAGTTAAACGTTAAACAATGAAGTGAAGCGATATCACAATGCAGAAAAAAAATGCGTTGCGTAAAACAAAACTGACGACTCGTTTTGCAATTACGATTCAAAGTTGAATAAACTTGATAAATTGACAGACCAAATACAGGTCTGTTTGGTTACCGTTCGATCATACTGGGTAGTAAAACTGGGGCATAGCATTTACTTGCAGACCTATCCGGGCGTCTCGGCGCAGAGCTGGCAGCTTCCTGGCATAAAGAATCAGCCTCACCATCCAGAGGGGGAATGCTGCTAGCCTGTTGGGCACCATGTCTTGCGGCGACGCTCTGGAGTGTGTGTATAAGCCCAGTTATTTTACGGTTTGAGCCGGGACTAATGAGTAATTGACATTTTTTTTCGGTATAATATTGAAGAGCCAATTTGAGCCTAGAAATGTACCAAAATTAAAAAAAAATCACGTCAGCAACAGTTCCAATTTTAAAATTTAGCTATTATCTCGTTCTAAAAAACCTGATGGGAAATTTTTTTTTGCACATATTTAAGGCTTTACCATTATACATACTACAAACATGGTGTGAATATTTTTGTCTACTTAGAAGGTTTTGAAAAATACATTCGTATTTTCTAATAAATATCTCATTTTTTAAATTACATTGCCTATTTTATTGCTCAAAAATAATTTATATTGTTAAATCTAAGTCAAATGAGTGCATTGGTATTAATATTAAAAATTTAAAATACTTCTGGGACCCATTATTTCGATTTCTATGTTGCGCAGCGATTTTTTTTTTATATGATTTAAGATAGTCCTTTTGTCACTTAATAGTTCCGTTTACAGTTTAAAAGTTCAATTAGTAATTACTCCCTACCCCGCCTAACAAAACTCCGTAAAATGACTGGGCTATAGTATTTGTAGGCTTTTGTTTTGCGATAAGATGTTGTTTATATCTGAAGATAGCTTATTAGTCTAGTTGTTTTTTAGTTTTTGGACATTTTAGTTTTATCATTTGCATGTATTTTATGCCTATCATTAAATTTAATGAAAATAACAAAATAAATTTACTAACTAGGTATTAGCCTAAAATTGAAACTGAAAGTTTTGTTTTAAAACTGTTTTAACACATAAATATATAAATATATTGGACATCATCACACATGATATTATGGGTACGTAACCTATTCATATTAAAATCATACAAAGTTATTTGGTTCTTGCGGGATTCGAACTCGCGATTGTCGCGTCGAAGTTGCAGACAAGTTTCACTACAAACCGAACTATTGGGCCGTCATATCCATCATACATAAACTAACGACCATATACCCATATACGGGGAAGTCAGTTACTTCGCTACAACTAGCAACGGCTTTGGAAGGTTTTTAGGTTTTATATTTCAGGTGTCGAGCTTTGCTTGCTTACGCCACTTTTTATTCGTCAAAGTGAAGGCTTTAGTCTCCCGTTTGCAATGGAGGGAACTCGGATATATTCGTTTTTCTTACTCCTCCTATCTTCTTTGATTAAATTCATTGCGGGTTCCAAGACAGATTAGAGTCATCCCCGGGCTCGCTGGACTTCATTGTCTAGTGTTGTGAATGGTCGCCGCTGTTGATCCTAGTTTACAGGAGTTACAGCGGTAGAAATGTGTGGTGGACCCATGCCAACACCTATCGAGCAGAACAATCAATGACAATTGCTTCAATTCAACATTTTGATGTTATAGTTCCGTTGGGTGAGCGATGATTCTGTCAATGTCAAGGTAGGAACATTTTTTCCAGTAATAACTTACTTCGACCCGATAGCTCAGTTCGTAGTAAACCTGCCTGCTGTTTCATGGTCGCGGGTTCGAATCCTATCGAATATATTAATCCTAGTTCAAATCCGAAATTATGAATATGAATATTTGTACCCAAGTCATGGATGTTTGTATCTAAGTAATTATAATGTAGTCTAAACTATTATAAAACTGTAACAGAAAGTGTGTCTACATTGAAGATATTAACAAAAAAAAGTTACGATATGGTTTTTAGGTGTCCCTGATTCCATATCAACAATTTTTTTATTTTTGTCTGTCTGTTTGTTTGTTTGATCGAGCATCACGCAAATACTACTGAACCGATTGTGATGAAACTTTTTTTGTTTGATAGCTTATTATCTGACTTAATCATCATCATCATATCAGCCATTAAACGTCCACTGCTGGACATAAGCCTCCCCCAAAATGGGGGGATTTGCCATAATCGCCACGTTTGGCAGGCGGGTTGGGATTGCAGTTGGATCGAATCAATGTGTGTACTCAGGGGATGCTGCTGCCCATCCTTCAGTAGATCCCTTAGTCGCCTTCTGACTGACTGTATCTGACTTAGTATCTGGTATATAATTTTTCGGATGAAGTCGCGGGTAACCCTAGTTATTATATATAGTTGTCTAGCCATCATACAAGTCCGGGCTAGATTCTGATACCTGATAATCTGTGTGACATCGTCCAAGACATTTATTACTGTCAATGTGACAGGTTTATCAGTAGGTAATTTTAATGCTGTTTAATTGACTTTTCGACTTACTAGTCTTGGAAAACGAAGCTACAATTTATTATTTGTATTTATAACTTCAAATTACTTTAAAAAAATATTTAAAAGGTTTATTAGTTAGTTAAGATTCTTCGGATAAGCTTTCGACTTTAAAGAAAGAAAGAAAAATTATTTCTTTGGATCTCCGACACACATTCAATCTTTTAAATTATCACGGATACATTTTTGTAAAATATTTAAAACAGAATAACTATTAATAAAAGAGATTGTTTGTGCGCCGCAGTGGCAAAAAGGTCCCAACTCAGCAAACTGCTCGGCTCGGAAGCCGAACTTATGTCGGGGCCTGGCTTAAGCTTCGAATCAAACATTATATTAATAAACACTTATTATTATACTGTAACTATTTAGCATCAAGTGTGTGTCTGTGGGGCTGTGTGGGGGTGTGGGTGTGTGAGTGTGTGTGTGAAAATAAAAATGAACAGAACAATGTAAAAAACATATATTAAAGTACAAAATTACTACGCAGAATTTGCTACCAATTAACAGATATTCTTTTGACAGTCGAGAACATAGAGTTTATATCGTTTTTTAAAAGTAAATTTTGACGTCATTTGTCTCAGAGGTGGGGGCAAATTATTCCAACATTTGATTTAGACTTTCGATTTTCGAAATATCATAAATGTTTTCGTTCAAATATTCAAATATTCAACCCTATTCCAATTAGTTTCCAATCAAAACTAGGACGATATAATAGAAATTCAAAAGTCATATTTCAAACCCTGTTGAAGTTTGGTGCTTGTAGCACATTGTAGCTATGATGTAAGAGTTAGAGGAAAACACTCCAGAATTTTCGGCTTTCGGGAACCGGAAGTTATGTCATGGCGTTGGTATATCCGTTAATTAGCCCTTTCATTGTGTAGAGCTCTAGTATGACTAACTATTGTGTCAATTATAGTATCTACTCACTTTTTCATACTATTCCTATTTAAGTTTTAGATTACCGCATTGACATCTTCACTGTCAGTAAGATATCTCTTTTAGTGATAAGGCTGTTTGAACTCCTCTCACCTTTTTAAACTCTATGTATGTTTTAGTATCCAAAATATCTGGATGAAATGGTACCTAATTGCGGTCTTCGCTTCTTCTTCTCATCGTGTGGGCAGAGCCCTGGTGTCAGAGTTTTTTTAGACCGCCTTACGACCTCTGACGTGGTTTTTATGTAACGACTACTACCACCAGAGATAGTAGCCGGGACCAACGGCTTAACGTGCCATCCGAAGCACGGAATCATTTCTCTTTTCAGACAATCAGGTGATTCAGCCTGCAATGTCCTAACCTACTGGAGAAAAACGCACAAAGTGACATTTCACTAGGTGTCCCCCGTGGGAATCGAACCCACGACCTCCGTGTCGAGAACAATTGCTCTTAACCATTAGACCACGGAGGCAGTCTTCGCTTAGGATACGTTATCTTCTTAATCGCTAATGCTAATCTCTTACAGAGGAGCCAAAAAACGTCTTATACATTATAGGCTTCAACCGCTAAAAGATCCCTTTTCATCTCTTTCAGGTTAGTTTTCAAGCCGGCGAACGTAAGAAGAAAAAATAAGAAGAACGATTAATGTATCATGTGATTGTATTCATTGAGCGTAATCACAATCACTTTTTTCCACTGCATTATGACAAATCCGCATTTCCATTAGCTGTCGCGACGAAATGGTACAAAGTGACGTCACGGATGATGTAACAGGAGATAGACAAAGCCGGCAAACAAAAACTAATCCAATATACCGCTTTTACTGCTTTTTATCAACCCAACAACATTGTTACGAAAACAGACGTAGGTAAAAAGATGTAAGAATTTTAATAATCAACTTTTAATGCTCAAATTCACGAGATAGGTAGTGAGATCACTCAACCGATGAAAAAAAGTCAATTAACAAACTTTCTCACATTTTATTTCAGCAAAACCGAAGGAGAAAGTCTGTTTAGTGATGCTAAAAAATAACATGACAACGGATTACACAAAATATGCCGCGAGACCGGCAAATTGGATTTACTGACGTCTGTCACTTTGACACCTCAATTTTTTCGCGCAAAGGACTCTATCTATATACAACCTAAATTCGACTTACCTTTTACAAGCCGCTGCAGTATAATCTCCTTGTGCTCATGTGTGTGAGGTTCACCGATGACGGCGAGCAGGTAACATCCTGTGAGGGGGCTGGGCGGAGGCACTGAAGCCGAGACCTCCGTGCCCAGTGACAGGGACCGTTCGTCATCGAGCTCCATCGCCGACGGCGGCGCCGGCGCGACTGCCGACGGATCGCCGCTGCGATAGCGTTCCAATCGACCGCTCCGAACGACAACTCCGTACGGAATGGATTCCACCAGCCGATCGGACAGCCGTTTGCGCGCGCAACGCTCAGAAATCGACCGCCAACGTTGCGCGGCACGCAGACGCGCCGGCGTCTCGATTCTCTTCCACCCCCCATGTTCCTCGTCCTTCTAGCTTAGTTCCTGTTCCTTGGTGCGATAGGGATGGTAGATAAGGGCGTGCACAGAGGTGGTGTTAGGTTGTACAGCGCAGTCACACGTGATCTGCATTGCGTCTAAACAACCCGGCTGAATAACCTCGCTGCCTACCGGTACCTCAGCTGTTCGCACAAATGACATGGCTGCAATCGATAATTGAATCATTTTGACGTCCCGTGTTGGTCTTGACGGTTAAACGGCTGTTTGTTATGTCATGGTCTTTGGTTTGCTGGACGCAGGCATGACGATACATGCATTGAAATAGGCTTTAGGTTTTGAAATTTGGGCAGCTCCTTCTTGTTTAAGATGCCATATAAAGTTAGTTCGATGGAATTATCTCATGATATGGAGGTTTAGGTTCTTGAAAAAGATGGAAAAGAATTAGGACTATAACTATTAAGTACCTACCTTATTTTCTTCTTGAGGTGCCTCTCTAATACTAGAGTTAGGCCATCAACTCAGTGAATGAAAATACTTGTTATCCCTAATTCTCCCAGATATAAGTTCTAACAAAATTAGCTGAAGCTATTTTAAGCGAATGATCCGACATACAACTTTCTCTAGGTATGGGATCAATGTCGAAATCGTGAAAGAAGCATTTCAACGTAAAACTGAAAACCTGAATGTAGGGGACAGCTGTTTTTATTTCGTGATTTAGATGGTTCAGTTTATGCAGGTTGTTAGGGTTAACAGTTGGGGTGATTGCACCCATGATACTAAATAACTTTCCCTAAGGAATGGATAGGAAATTAGAAAAATATTTTTCGGACTTTCCATACTAAAAGCAATGAGCTGTATGTATTTTTGTATGAAAAGTCAACATTTATTTTTTTGGAATTTCCTATTGGGAAAATTGTTCAGTATCATGGGTACAATCACCCATATAACATAATGACGTCCCGGTGACGGCGGCGGTGGACAAACGGCCTAAACACCCTAACGATGCCCTTAAATGAAATGAAATAAATTTTATTGATGTCTTAAATGCGGTACAAGTATGATGGTCAATATTAAAAAAATAACAATAATAATTTAAAAAAATAATAAAAAATTGAAAAAAAAAATTATAAAAAAAGGAAAAAATAATATCATCTATTTTTGTAGGACCTTATTATAGAACTTACTTCTTTTGCATTACTTTCCAAAGATTGTCTGGAAAAAATGCTTAGTAACTTCAAATGAAATACTTCAAAACTAGTTATTTGTTTGAGTTTTTAAACTTTTATTAAATTGATGCCGTGCAGGAGGCGATGGTTCGATCCCCGTCCAGGCCGACTCGTACCAATGAGTTTTTCGGAATTTATGTACGATTTGTAACACCACTGGCTTTTCGGTGAAGGAAAACATCGTGAGGAAAACTGCATGCTTCAATATCGAGGCATGTATTTGTACCTACTGTCCATTACAAGTGGCGACGGGCTCACTCCCCGTCACACTGGACAGAGTTTCGGTACTACTAGTGAAACGTGGATGTTCTGAACTTTCAGAATATCTCTGACTACCCCCTCGGGGAATATAGTCGTGAGCATATGCTATTAAATTGATATTAAGTCAAATAGAAATAAAGTCCATGGAGTAGGGGTGCTGTGAAAAAGGGCACAAGTAATAACATAGCGATACAGTTAATTATGGACTTGCATGTTAAAAACTGTAATTAGCAATTATCTATGACTTGTTGCCGTGGCAGCGTGTTACGGTAACACATATTCACGCTATGTCTATCATCATGGTAGACATTTAAATTAGATTGTGTGTTTTGGAAATAATCTGCCCGCGATTTCGTCCGCGTATACAGGGTGGGCGGGGCACATTGCTCGCAGAACCGATCAGATGGGGCCGAAAAGTTCTCGAGTGGCGACCGCGTACCGGAAAGCGCAGCGTGGGTAGGCCCCTCACACGGTGGACGGACGACCTGGTGAAGGCGGCGGGATCCCGTTGGATGAGGGCAGCGCAGGACCGGTCGTTATGACGATCCTTGGGGGAGGCCTATATCCAGCAGTGGACGTCCATCGGCTGAGATGATGATGATGATGACTCGTTAGTGATGAATTCATTTAAATCGGACGCGTTGATTTTGCTTTTTGTATGAAAAGTTAAAATGGAATTCGCAATATTATTGTTGATCTGTTAGATTTTTGTACAAAGGTTCGTTTTTGTGTTAATTTGCTAGCACATTGTATAAACATTTTTTAGCTCTTCAATCGATGAAATAATTGTCCTAATTTATGTATAAGCAGGTAAAATAAATAAGAATGCATATGACCACATTCAACAAACATGATAATGGATGTAAACCGGTCATTTGTTATCAAAGATAAAGAATGTGATATCATTATAATAGCTTTATCTTAGAAATTATCTACAAACACATCATGCAGGTGAAAGTAAGCAAATAAATGAATAAATACATAAACTCAAGGCCGTATTCCAATTCGGGGTGATCAGAAAACTTGCTACAACTACCAACTATCTTACTAGGCGTTCAGTTGTAGCAAACCTAATCATCATATCGTCGTCCACTGCTGAACATAGGCCTTTCCCAAAGTGAGCAAGAAAACTCTATCTTCAGCCTTCCTCATCCAGTCGCTCCCCGCTACCTTTTTAGGTCGTCAGTCCAGCGAGCCGCAGGGCGTCCCAAACTTCCCTGCCGATTGGTGAACTCCAACTCTAGAACTGTGATACCCCATCGGTTGTCAGTTCTTCGGCAGCTTATTGCCACTTCAGCTTGCAAATTTTCTGAGCATGTCAACCACTTTAGTTCCCCGACGTATCAATTCATTTCAGATGTGATCTCTCAGAGAATCACCGAGCATCATTCCATAGCTCGCTGAACGACTTTGAATTGATGAACAGTCAATGTTTCCGCACTATAGATAATCACTGGCAGGATGCACTGATTGAACACCTTCGTTTTAAGGCATTGTGGCAGGGCCGACGGTAGCTCTTATATGGCAGGAAAGGCCACCTTTAGTGTATTGGACTATAAGCAAAAGCAATTATTTAATATCACTATTGTATGGATCTGTCGAGCAAATAATCGCGTGTACAATTAAATAAAAATATTGCAAAGCTATGTGGTTCCAGCTTAAAATGGACCACCCCATTTCTTTCCGTGTGTGCCCTATGATTCTATTAAGGGATAATGTTTCGTCATTCCAGGCTGAAACCTTCCTTCCACTGCAAGTGACCATTGCTACAATAACATGCTTCAAAATATGGTAGTTATAGCAAGGCCTCTGACCCAAGATTAAGGCAGATCCAAAATCTTGGCAATTACGCCTCCATATTCCAGGCGGAGGTAAACGCCATCACAGCCTGCGCTGAAATTAATTGGAGCATGCGCTACGTCAACCAACATATCACAATTAACTCCGATAGCCAAGCAGCCTTGCTAGCCATAGATTCTCCGATCAAAAAGTCTAAGCTAGTACAGAACTGCGTATCACAACTGAACGCTCTAGGCAATAACAATCAGCTTGTGCTACAATGGGTGCCAGGACACTCAGACATAGAAGGGAACGAAAGGGCGGATGAGTTGGGCAGAAGGGGCACAGAAAACCACTTCATAGGCCCCGAACCCTTTCTGGGAATACCTGGCAGTCTAACGCGAGATTCTTTGAATAGGGTCAGCTTTGGAGAGGCAATAAAGCTTTGGTGCCACACCCCAGGCATGGGCCACTCCAAAGCACTTATCAATGGCTACAATCGCAAACTTGCGAACGGTCTCCTTGCCCTCAGCAAGGATCAAATTTGTACAATAGCAAGGTCACTCATAGGCCACTGCAAATTAAATAAACACATGCACACACTGAATTTAAGTGATACCACCGGCTGCAGATTCTGCAAGGAGGAGATGGAAACTCCTATACACCTCCTATGTGACTGTGGCCCCCTGATGTACAAACGTAGTACTCATCTAGGTAGGCAGGTTCTGACACCAGATGAGATACAAACTATCCCTATCAAAAATTTACTGCGTTTTCTGGCCGCAGTGGGGATTGGTAGAGAACTTTAAAAAGGGCGTTCACAAAGGACCAGCGATGGTCTACGTGGCACAGGCTTGATAAGCCTGTCAAGGCCCAGAATACCCCCAAATAATAATAATAAGGCCTCTGACTACCCCCGATAGGGATTACAGTCGTAAGCTTATTGTATGCATAAATTTTTACAGTCTGGACATATCTCTCTACATCAAAAGTAACCTACATTTAGGGTGTAAAGTCCGAAAAGGAACATGTAATTCCAAAACTTGGCATCTCTAAAGATTGGGTCAAATCAACGCGGTCTGCGATCTCGGTCGTGGTATCTTAGATCATCATTTTCGTATCAAAACTATTGACTTTATTTAAGGACAAAAGGATATTTGAACGGAAAGACATGATAAGAAAATTAATACTGTGTTTTGAGATGATGAACGCGAGTGTCTGATTTGATTGAGTAACATATTTATTACTTGTAAGTAATCCGCATTGGGCACACGTATTGTACTACAGTTTTTGATGTGAAGCCCACCACAATATGTTTTCGAACTAGTTTACTTAATACTTAACTTAATAAAGTTAAATAGTATTAAAGTAATCCACAGACAAAGATGAGTTCACCAATAAACTGAAAGAAATAAATGATTGAGTGCTCCATAGACGAGGATGACATGCCTAAGCTTTATTTATGGTGCGAAATCGCCCAAGATAGACAAAAATGTAGGAAAAGAAGTCTACGAGAAAGAAGACAAAAATTGTTGCTCCCGAAACGGAGCTTGCTGTAATGCGTCAAATCTGAAAGTCGGTCAAGAAGGTCTCTCAGAAAGTCAGAAGCTCTCCAAAGTGACCGCAAACCGCGTTACTTTGACCGTTCGTTCCAGTATTCGTGCTTTCAAACCGTTCCTGCACAATGCGGAAGTTTTTACAAAGTCTATTGCGGAGTTGCGGATAATTTTTCCTTCAAAAATAAATACATATGTAAATCACATCGGTCATCCATTTTGGGACGATGAAAACCTTAGCACAACTGTTACCTAGGTAGCTTTTATTGGGCTTGCAAGAATTAGAGTCAGTCAAGAACAAAAATCAGAGTAGTACGCAAGTAGAGAAATCAATCAATCAATCAAATACCGATACTTTATTTCACACCGAAACTACAAGAAATATTACTAATACAAAATAAGGCGGTCTTATCGCTAATTATCGCTGTAGCGATTCAAAAAATCATAACGAAATCATGCTAGAGAGGCTTGATATTTTTAAATTTCACGCGTTTTAACTCGTATGAGTAAGAATTTTTCATAAACTCCATATTTTTTTCGACAATTTCGTATCCAAATTATAATACTAAAGTGACATTCAAAAATAGCCCTCCAAGGCGCCTTCAATAGTTTTCAGGAATCGCTTCGTTGTAACGCGCATTATGCCTAGCTTGCAAGATTGGGTGGACCCGATAGGGCCTTGTCTAGTATGTTAACCTCCTTTTGTAACCCTTGGGGAAACCTTTCCTTGCTTGTAACCTTGTGTCTAACTAAGCTGTTAGTACCATCTCGACGATTGTATGTGTCGAAATTTTTATGTAACTAACTACCACTAGAGATAGTAGCCGGGACCAACGGCTTAACGTGCCATCCGAAGCACGGAATCATCTTTCTTTTCAGACAATCAGGTGATTTAGCCTGCAAGTCCTAACAAACTGGGGAAAAACGCACAAAGTAACATAATTCAAATCTCAAAATTTTTGTATTCAAAATATCACATAGATAGCTTATTGTCGTCATTTTTTGAGTCTACCACCGCGACGGAAGGTGTTTCGTTGAGAGAAGATGCGGCCAGAAACTCTACAACACATATCTTTTAAACAAAACAAAATATACAAAGTACAATTAAAATACAATATTGCATTACATAGAGTAACATTGTCAAGACCAGAAATTTTGGTAATTCAAATAGTCATCGAGTTTATAGTAGCCCTTTTTACAGAGGACTTGTTTAACATGGGACTTAAACTTTTTGTCTGGCAAGTTTAGAATATCCTCTGGTATCTTATCATAATAGCGTATCATATATGCCCCATGAAAGATGTGTTGACCTTACTGAGTCGAAAATGTGGGGATACTAATTTATTTTTATTTCTTGTATTGTATTTATGAACGTCACTGTTTTTGGGAAAGAGATACAAATTTTTCCGAACGTATAAAATATTTTCGTAAATATATTGACTGTAGAAAGTCAAGATAATGATATCCTTAAAAAGATCTCGTAGTGAATCTCGACAACGCAGATTATAAATGGCTCGAATTGCCCTCTTTTGAAGGATAAGGATCGCCTCAACATCTGCAGCCACTGGATGTCCCCCGTGGTTATCGAACCCACGACCTCCGTGTCGAGAGCCCAATGCATTATTGCAATGCCAACCATTAGATTATTACAAATCATTACCATAATATTAGAACCATAGACAAACTGCCTCCGTGGTCTCCAGTTAGTCTGTGTTCTGGTAATACCTAACACATACTTATTCTGTGATTTCATTTATGTAAGTACTGTGCTCATAATAAGATAGGTATACAAATTTTGAGCACGCCTTCCTAAAATTGTTTAGTAGGTACACTCGAATTATAGTCACCAAACGGTTAGGCACTATCTGCTTCGCCATTGAATATTTATAGGTCACGATACATTCTGTAATCAATCTGCTTCTTTAGTTAATTGGCGTGACAGGTTTGATTGCACCGTTGCATCTTTCATTGTACCTATATGTGCTGTTTTTATGCTCGGAGTTTCCCTGCGAGATCGAATCAGAAATGAAGAGATCCGCAGAAGAACCAGAGTAACTGACATAGCCCAAAGAGTTGCTAAATTGAAGTGGCAGTGGGCGGGGCATATTGCTCGCAGAACCGATGGCCGATGGGGCCGAAAAGTTCCCGAGTGGCGACCGCGTACTGGAAAGCGCAGCGTGGGTAGGCCCCGCACACGGTGGACCGACGACCTTGTGAAGGCGGCGGGAACCCATTGGATGAGGGCAGCGCAGGACCGGTCGTTATGGCGATCCTTGAGGGAGGCCTAGGCCTACTAATTTTTAATATGTTAGTTATTAAGTAGCCCGTTCGGGCAATTTCAGGCAGTTGAGTCGTAAGGAAGAGACTAAAAAACAGCAGTAATGCTGAGACTCTATCCTGTTCTACTGCACTTGCAAAAATGTGTAACTTTTAGTTATTTTTTTGAAATATTGTACCTATTTTTGTAACTGTAAGTGTGGTTGAATAAACGTCTTCTATTATTATTTTTTTATTATGTCCAGCAGTGGACGTCCATCGGCTGAGATGATGATGATGATGATATGTGCTGTGCCCATAACCGAAAATTTGAACTCGTCACCTATTGCGGTTCATAAGATCAGACACCATATTACAGGCTTCGTAATAGCAACCCGTTATCCCGTTGGCATCTAGCCTACAAATTCCAAAAACAATCACTGTTTCTTGGTCCCTTGGTCCCCTAGAACCAACCTTCGTTTGCTAAAATGCAAATTGTTTTTATGTTTTTCTTGTTTTGTTAATGTTTGTGTCTTACGTGCAGTGTCCAGACAGTTTCTTCTACCAAAACAAAAAGAATAAAGTCCACCCCTTCACCCCCAGACACCCTAGGTGTTCACGCACCCCGGTTACTAACTAAACAAACGCGTCATGTGATCGTGAGTCACTGTCTGACAACGTGCTAAAAGTTATTAAAATGGATGCTACTTTTTAGTAATATAGAAATTTTTGCTTGTGTAGGTATTTAGATTTTTAATTCCTCTTGACTTGAGAGAAATTGAGGAACTACAGTCAAAATTTAGGTGTTTGTAATAGTTTTTTTATCGTGTCCCCTTTCTGGCGAGGCTATGATGATGTACAAATTAGTACAACTAGCTTTTAAGATTAGGAACAGCTTCAAATTTAAGATTGAAAAAAACGATTGAACGATTTGATTTGATTCGAAATAGCATAACATGGCTGTAACATGTTTAAAAATCAATAATATTTGAAATAGGAACAGCTTATTTGTTCCTTTCATTGTAAATTACTTATTTTCTGTGAATTTTTTTGTTTTCGTTTACTGTTTCTTATGTATTCAATGATGAGGGTGACATATTCAAATCACGAATAAACCCTCTATAATCAATAAAGAAAAAAAAATAAAATAGCATTATTTTAGTTAGTTATATTATTGTTACCTTGTCTCATTGTCTGTGTCGTTTGAATAAAATAATTTGTAGAGTAACTTGGAGAGTTAGTTAACTAACTTACTATTCAACAAACAAAAAATACACATAATGGTACTTCTTTATACAGGGTGAAATTGATATCATTAGCATCCTTTTAAACTGAGAGTCTACTCATCAAACTGAACAACTTTCACTATGGGAGTATCCCGATCGAAGCAAAAAAATAATCAGCTGTTCCATACTAAACTGCATTCCTACTCGACTCAAATGTACGCAACAGCAGATTTTTTGTTGCTCCGATCGGTTTGCTCCCGTAGTAAAAGTTGTTCAGTTTGATGGGTAGACTCTTAGTTTAAATATCAATTTCACCCTGTACATATACTGACGGTTTTATGAGACGATGACAAGACCATGAAACTGAAAATGTTTCTTTTTCGCACCTACTCGTACGTTACAATTGCGGGAAAAAAATCAGCTCTTCCATACGAAACTGCAATCTTATTCGATTCAATTGTATGGGAAGATAATTTTATTGACGATTTCGGTTAAGGACCCATGAAAAAAAATTTATTTACCACTTTAAATTTAAATGTACATGGAATGGACCTGAGTTGATATGCATTGTGTGTAAAAAATAATACTTAAACATTGATCTGGGCTTGGGACTTATAATTCTCTTATAAGTCCTTATACGCTACAGACAATCTAGCATGATTTCTCTACACGCGCGCGACTCGGCTTTTTCCCATACTTCATGTCGCGGCAAGCGTGGCTTTCGCTCTCCGAGAAGGGCGGGAACAGGTTATTTTCTATGCAGCGAAGACACGTCGCGCGCGTGTAGAGAAATCATACTAGACGTGCTGTAGGCTTCGCAAGCCACCCCCGAGAAAACGATAAAAATCGAGATGTGCCTCCATCCTTATTATTTTACTTATGCCAAAAAGAGCGCGCATGACGTTTTTCTCGTTTAAACGCTTTGTCGTGGGTGGCCTGCCAACCGTGCTGGTATAGATACATTGTTAAGCACGTGATTAAAAATTTTAACTGAAAATGTTTTTTATTTTATTACCTATGCATGGTGATTAACATGCTCATCATTTTTCATTTCCCTTTGTGAATTCGAAAAAATGCACTGGCAAATAAAATGGCATAACTCAATTCAATGGAAACACTTAATAAAATCATGAGAGAAACGTCAGCTGATTCACGACGTATATCTAACTAGCATTACAGTTAGTTACACCATCAAAAACCTTCCATATCACAAATAACACGTCCCATCCCCTCATTATACCCCCTCCCGCCGCCGAGGGCGGGCCCTGGAACATTGCCAGCTGGTATCTATTATTTGACCTACAACCACAAGGCTAAGGCTCTGGGATAACTCTCACAGGGCAAGAAATATAAAGGACGACACCCGTGTCACAGTATAAAAAGAGTATCTATTACTACATACAGTAGATAGTTAAATAGATAGAAAACAAAAAATAGAAAGTCGCGAGACAGTAAATTTAAAAATATTGCAAAGACTCATTAGGCAGGAATTTCCACGATAGGCCTATTATTATAAGAGATAAGTGTACTTTTTGCAACCATCAGCAGCAAGGCTGATTCAGTGTTTATGGGGTGTAGAGCATCTCTGTGATGGGGATGGACTAGGTCTCACATGAACTGCCAGTCGACTGATGATCCATGCCAGTTTTTGTACTGTTCACGTAGCTACAGTGCATACTACAATAAATCAGCCTTGCAGCTGATTGTTAATTTTTTACTGACCTTTAAACATCAATAACTTCTAAACCGACTGGACTTATGCAGGCAGACCTGGTCCATCCCCATCACAGAGATGCTCTACACCCCATAAACACTGAATCAGCCTTGCAGCTGATGGTTGCAAAAAGTACACTTATCTCTTAGTCTATACGTGGAATACCACACATCGCACACTTTACTGTCACTTCATACAAGTTTAAATGGGCTCGCACTGACCAGAAGAGATAAGCACGTGCGAAACTTAGTAGAGTACGCGTGAGATAGGACTAGAACATTGCCTACAACTGTCGTCTTCCACCCATCTTCCAAGAGGTGTTGAGGTAAAAATTGCAGGGCAGGGAGTGCCCGTTCTATATGCAGTACCATACTATTCTTTCTTATACTGTGCCAATGCTAATACGAGCTCGCATCATAAAAATGCAAAAGCGTCTAAACTAACAAAGTCAAGTATCTCTAGGTCTCAATTCAAGGGTCCAAGTCTGCTGTTAAGCACACTATGAGAGCAAAAAGTCACGAATCGATTAAGGTCGAGAGAGACAATCGATACAAACAGGTCAACCATCGTATGATACAGCACTATTTATGAAATGCTCGTGCAAAAACGAGGCCGTTGACTTTTAGTCTAAATTGAAACACCTGCTTAAATGGACTATGTTTGTCTCTAGAGGAGGAAATTTGAGACTGGATAGGTATTAAGGGTAGCCAAGCCACAGAAACCGTTGTAGCTACATGAACAGGAACACGATAACTGCCTCGAAGTTTTCGAGTTATTTCCACCTGCATTGACAGTAGGAAAAATTTGTGGTAGTCTCAAGGAAAAGGTCACTCAAAGTCAAAATCCACATAATTTATGTCATATATGTGGTCTTACAAAATTAACTGCAACTATTTTAAGGGGATGATTGACCACCAAACTGGACAATATGGGACCAACGACGAAATCGCGAGGCTTGCAGTTTGGTACGGAACAGCAGATTTGTTTTTCGCGATTTCGACGTTGGTCCCATAGAGAAAGTTGTTCAGTTTGATGATATGATCATACACTTATTTTTTTTTTAACCTATATTGTCCCATTGTTGGACAAAGGTCTCCCCCAAGCTTTTCCAGCCTTCCCTATCCTGTGCCATCAGTTGCCATTTCGCTTCGTGGGCATCCAGGTCGTCGCGCCATCTCTTTCTTGGTCTGCCCCGGCCCCGGCTTCCATCGTCGGGCTCCCACTGGGTCGCGATCGTTGCCCATCGCTCTGTATGCATGCGACAAACATGTCCGGCCCAGTCCCACTTCAGTTTGGCGGCCTTAACACCTGCATCAGCTATGTGGGTCTTGGAGCGCAGAGTGGTGTTTCTGACCCGGTCGATCCTTCTGACACCTAATATGCTGCGCTCCATTGCTCTTTGGCAAACCTGGAGTTTGGATATCTGAGATTTCGTAAATGACCACGTTTGAGCACCGTAGGTTAAGATAAGAAGAAAGGCAAGCCTGGAGATTGGACTGAAGATGAACCGTACAAAAACACAACTCATGACCAACAGCACGAAACGTAGGGTCGAGGTAGATAATATGTCAATGAATATATTTATCTAGGCCAGATAGTCTCCTTCAAGAACAGGCAACACAAAGAAGTCACCCGTCGTGTTGACAACGCCTGGAAGAGCTACTGGTCGATGAAAGAGTTAATGAAAGGGAAACTTCCACTGTCACTCAAACGGAAACTCATCGACATGTGTATCCTGTCCATCTTAACCTACGGTGATCATACACTTATTAAACGTAAAATCTAAATTTTGAAGCTACCACCGCGTCTCGGAACGTGTTGTCGCTTGTAGAGATGAACTTTACAACGTAACACGACCTAATAACCTATTACAATATTAATTCTAAATCTAAAGTGATACGTACAGTACAATGTCATTTATACATACAGTATATTTAATTAAATAAATTAATACTGTACATTAGGTATTTTATACTATAAACCAATGACACTCCGACCCACGCATTTACGTCATTTAAATATAACCAAGTTTATAATAGGCTTTTTCACAGAGAAGTTTTAAACTTGTTTACCTAGGTACTGAAAGATTTAAAATGGTCTCATATGAATTAAAAGATATGTTGACTTGTTCGCCGGACTTCATTGTATATTTTAAGGTCGAACAAAATTAGCTGAAACAATTTTAAAGGGATGATCAGACCATCACACTGAACAACTTTCTCTATACGGGACCGAAATAGCGAACTGCCAATGCATGGGACAGCAATTTTTTTTTTCGCAATTTCGATGTTGATCCTCTAGAAAAAGTTTTAGGTTTGATGGTCGAATCATCCCATTAAAATAATTTCAGCTAATTTTGTTAGACCTTATAGTGTTATGTGTGGTCGCCGCTGCCGCTGATTCACCAATCCTGTGTCTTTTCTGGCGACATCAACATTTTCTTCAACTAATATTATACAGGGTGTAAACAATAATTTAAACAACTTTTACGATAGGACCAACATTGAAATCGCAGAAAAGAATCAACTGTTTCATAAATTTTGGTCGAATTGCCATTGACGTTCTCTATGAAACTAATGTTTTTATCGTTATTTCTATACTAGTCTTATAGTGAAAGTTGTTCAGTTTGATGGTCTGTCACCCTGTAAAGTATTACGCATTTAAGTTAGCATCCTACTAAATGCGCATTCTTTTAAATCTTTCTCTTAACTCATTGTCACACCTACCAACAATGAAAACGTATAACAAAGAATAATCTACGAATTTCATCTCAAAATCTAAGATAAACAATCTGAATGCGGAGTGCCAGCTCATTGGATGCCTACACGCGTCACGCCTCAGTGAGCAATGCTAACAAGAGAGATGCGCTGGAGATATTTGCATATTGCTTCTGTTAAAGATCTTATCGTAACATGTAGGGAATATAACTCATGTTTGGTTAGAATATTTTATTTCTTTGAACACTAGAAATAAAATATGCCAACCAAATATGAGTTGAATTTGGTTGGCATATTTGATTTCTAATGTTTAAAGAATTAAAATAAGCATTCCAAACAAACATGAATTAAATTTTCCCTTCATATTGCGATAAGGGAAACATCCTCGTCGACCTTTCGTCGACTTTTACGACAGCTGACTCATTCTTTTTATTTACACCCAAGAACATTGTATATGTTGTCCTGTTACACCCGATTGGATACCGATTGAAAGACATAGAGAAATTACACGGTCCCAGGACGACCCATTTTTATACTGTTAAAGAATTTCTAGAACCAAATGTATAAAAAAGTAGATTCTATTTTGAGGATAGGTAATCCCGATTTTGTTACATTTTGCATGCCTATTTAAGTGGTTAAGTGTGAGAAACCTATTGTAAATTATAACATTCCACCTATACTGTGTACCATACTTACTGCAAATAAAGTTTCTATTCTATTCTATTCTATTCAGGAAGCTGGAAATAGGTATAATTCAAATCCATGCACGCTTCCCTAGGTTGACAGACCACTGGTACTGCACTGCCTAACCCATGAAGTTTAAAATACATACATATTTTTTTAAGCCAGAAGCTATTTACCTTTATGACGTCACGGATGTTTCCCATCTCATTTCGTCTTTACATGGAGTTCTAAGAGAAAGGATCTCTTTATCTATACTATTATAAAACTGTAACAGGAAGTTTGTCTGTACATTGAAGATATTAACAAAAAAAAAGTTACGATATGGTTTTTAGGTGTCCCTGATTATATTTCACCAATTTTTGGATTTTTTGTCTGTCTGTTTGTTTGTGTGTTTGTTTGGGTGTTTGTTTGTTTGTTTGTTTGAACGAGTATCACGCAAAAACTACTGAACCGATTTTGATGAAACTTTTTTTGTTTGATAGCTTATGATTTGACTTAAAATCTGGTATATAATTTGTGCGGACGAAGTCGCGGGTTAACGCTCGTTCTAAATAAAGAGATCGAACGCAGCCGAGCCACGTTGACCCGCCGCCCTCCTGTGGTCACATCTCAGTGATGCGACCACCCCGCTTTGGGTTGGTTCACGCCGGCAAGCCGGTACCCCCCCCCCCCCCCCATATCTGGGGGGCATTCCGATATCCATAGCAGACCCACCTGCCAAGGGATGGACAACTGGCCTAACCTAACCCTTCAAAATTCAAACAACGAACCCATCTTCAAAACAATCTTTGCGAAAAAAATTACAGCTCAATTAAAACTAAAAGCAAAGTTCCAAATTAAAATTCCTACGTATTTCTCGTGTACAACCCGACCAATTTGCGAAGGCCGCTAATGGTAACAAAATGGTACGGGAGTGCGTGCGAGCGGCCTCGGCCGCTCTATCGATCTACGTCGCAATGCGACGGCACGCTATTTCCTCACAGCTGATTGTGAATTTGACTAGAGCTAGCACGTTAGGTCGTTTTATAGGAGCTCTTTTTAGGCTGGAAAATATAATCAAACTCACACTGTTTAGAAGGTAAGCGACCACCTCGATGGATCTCTCACTAAATGGAAATTGGCTATAACTTCTATGTAAATATTTAGATAAAGCGTGGCCAAGTTTTAAAAACACATTGCACACATGCATACCTACTGAAATTAACTCCTTTTTTCAGTGGGTAGGCAGAAACTATTTACGTATCTCTACTTTGGGTAGGTAGGTTAGTTTTGTATCAGGGGATTCATCGCCTTACTTACCAACGACACAGTATGGTCCTTTTTAACCCCTGCCGCAAAAAGAGGGGTGTCAGTGTTTGACGCCTATGTCAGTCTGTCTGTGACTCTATCTGTCTGTCATCGTAGCTCCCAAACGGGTGGACCGATTTCGATGCGGTTTTTTTTAATAGAAAGCTATTTTTTGCGAGATTACTCTTAGCTTTTTTTTTCATGAAAATCGGTCCAGCAGTTTTCAAGTAACTTGTATCTAAATATGTATTCTATATCGTTGTCTAGTTATCATAATACAAGTCCAGGTACTTTAAATGTGACTAGATAATTTGTGTGACAATGTCCAAGATATTTATTTATTATATTTATTACTGTATAGTCTGTGGTACAGATGCCGACCCTGCCCACCAATTTTTACCTGTCTAATTTCTTCTCCTCTCGGTGTTACAGAAGGTGGTGTAAGCAGCGGTATATTCCTTTCTTACTCGAACTCACTCAGGACACACGTGCTAGCCTCTTCTTGTCAGTGCGAGCCCATTTTTATGAAGTTTCCAGGGGGTGGTCTGGTCGTACAACACTGGTTTTTGAGAACATCGTGCTAAAACCTATTTGCTGCTAATTTCGAAGCGTGCTTTGCTCATTTAAAGCAGTAATGGGCTCAATACCTGTCACACTAGACATAAAGGCACTGCTAGAGAAAAGTATATTATTTCTGACTTTCCCCTGTGGGGAATACAGTCGTGAGCATGAGATAAATAAGAATGCGAAGTGCTCATTCACAGCTGGAGTCGCCATCTAGGAGGGTACGTAGTAACACCTACTGACATTAGGGACCTCCCCTCCAAAAGCATAACACGGTTCATGAAGTCCGTGGGCCTAGGAAATGACCTTTAGGTCTAAGGTGACAGCTACAATAGATCTATTCAGGTCACGGTAGCTAATAGTCATTGACCAAGCCCTTACAACCAAATAATAATAATGTGATAAATGAGAGTCTTATCCCATTGAAAAAACCAATTCTAAGCCGGAACCCCCTAGTCAAAGACTTTAGGTCTAAGATTTTAGGTGCGGGCCTGATTGAAGGGACGTGAGACGAGGACGAGATGTCAAAGCGAACTCACACCTGCGTCCTTTCCTTTCTGTGTGTTTTGTGCATACATTTTGTATGAGACTACGTGAAAGGGATGCCACGTCCGCGTCCCTGCCTCGTCTCACGTCCCTGATATGTGGCCCGCGTCTAAGTCACAGCCATAAACAAAACTCCGTCTCTAAATCATCATAATCGTCATCGTCCACTGCTGAACATAGGCCTCGCCTCTTCTAAGGTGCAGCAGAAAACTCTATCCTCGACTTTCCTTATCCACTCGCTCCCCGCTACTTGTTCCAGGTCGACGGTCCAGTGGGCTTTAAATATATCTACAGGGTGCATAATGATCTCATACCTTATAGTTAACATTAACACCTTGTTGTAAATTATGGAGTAACAAAAAATGACCATTGTCCGTAAAATGGTATATTAATAGAGGCAGGTATCCCGATGTCCGGGTATTAACAGCGCTGCAACAGTTGGAATAGAACCTGTTCACACCAGCCACCTGTTCGTCACTACTATCTTCGTCAGTTCATTTCCTTTACCACTGGCTGTCTTTTTCTCTTCTTCTTTATCTTTTCCTTCTACACAACTATGTTTCACCAACAAAATGTTAAGGATGTGTTCAGATACTGAAACGAAACAACTTTCCCTGAGGAAGATTGTTCGAAAAAAAAAGGAAAATTTGTGGTCCTGGAGTGCGATTTTTGAAAGTCAAATCAATAGTAGGAAGATGCATATCTCCATAGTAATTTTGACATTTTCAACTGTTGAGCTCAGCGAATGAGATTCAAAAATCGCACTCCTGTTATACAAAAGTGCGGATCAGACGATCGATTTTCTATGGAAGTCCCAACAAATTTTCTCGTTTTCGACCCATGCTCCTTAGGGTTGTTGTTGGCGCTTCGATATCCGAATATACCTTTATCTTTTTTCTAAATAATATTCGTATCTGATGGCCCACTAAAATACGTAGTTCATACCTTTAAAAATCAATATTTCTGAACTTCCCGAAAAGAAGGTTGATAAATAAAACCTTTTTCGTTGGATAGGTCTTATATAAATTGGAACAAAAACCTCTTGGCTACGGAACCTGATCATGGGCGAATCTGACACACTATTAGCCGGCTTTTTTCTTTTTACACTCTCTCTATAGGCAAAGGCATATTTCCATTATTTTGTTCATTATGTTTTGGTTAATTAATTTAGCGTTGAAACTTAATATATGAAACCATAAAAGGGAGTCTACAAAGATCCAAAAATAGAAATTTAATCAGAGAGTCAATAATCACGCTTTTACCTGTAGCCGACAGACCGGCAGGTACTAGAGGAAATTCAATTTTATTCCCTAAAGGTCCTCTAAAGGTGAACACTCCATTAATAATTCTTACGTAAACTGAAGATAAACTAACTTTATACGCTTTCTTTTTACTAAAAAGTTTACCTTTACGTTCAAGTAAGAGGCTCAAAAGCTAAGGAACTTATGCTAAAAAATTAGCCTTGTTCAACTGAGCGCTCCATACAACCGAAGTTTGATTTAATCCCGGATGTTTATGTGTTTGATTAAATAAATAAAAAATATATATATATTTTACCGTGTCGAAATTGTTAGAATAGTTCAGACCATCAAACTGAGCAACTTTTACTATTGGAGCAAACATGAACTCGCAAAAAAAAAATCTGCTGTTCCATACTAAACTGCAATGCCTACTCGACTTAACTGTATGAGACAGCAGATTTTTTTTACATATTCAGATTTGCGTCTATATAATATACCCGCGACTTTGTCCGCACAAATTATATATACCAGATTTTAAGTCAGATCATAAGCTATCAAACAAAAAAAGTTTCATCAGAATCGGTTCAGTAGTTTTTGCGTGATGCTCGTTCAAACAAACAGACGGACAAAAAATTCAAAAATTGGTGATAAGGAATCAGGGACACCTAAAAACCATATCGTAACTTTTTTTTTGTTAATATCTTCAATGTGCAGACACACTTCAGTTACAGTTCTATAATAGTACGAGCGTTAACCCGCGACTTCGTCCGCACAAATTATATACCAGATTTTAAGTCAGATCATAAGCTATCAAACAAAAAAAGTTTCATCAAAATCGGTTCTGCAGTTTTTGCGTGATGCTCGATCAAACAAACAAACAAAAACACAAACAAACAGACCAACAAAAAATCTAAAAATTGGTGATATGGAATCAGGGACACCTAAAAATCATATCGTAACTTTTTTTTTGTTAATATCTTCAATGTACAGACAAACTTCCTGTTACAGTTTTATAATAGTATAGATTATTGGTTTTTTATTATTAAGAATCTTTAGCCCTTAGAATCTTTTAAACTCAAAACGAGAAAATCGTTATCCATCCTGAAATTGCCGTTTAATAATAACTTTTAGTAGTTGTGTATATCTGCCTCCGTGGTCTAATGTTTAAAAGCATTGGGCTCTTGACTCGGAGGTCGTGGGTTCGATTCCCACGGGGGACACCTAGTGGTATGTCACTATGTGCGTTTTCCCCCAGTTGGTTAGGATATTGCAGGCTTAATACTTGATTATCTGAAAAGAGAAATGATTCCGTTTTTCAGATGGCACTTTAAGCCATTGGTTCCGGCTACTATCTCTGGTGGTAGTAGTCGTTACATAAAAACCACATCAGAGGCCGTAAGGCGGTCTGAAAAAACTCTGACACCAGGGCTCTGCGCACACGATAAGAAGAAGTAGTTGTGGCTAAGTATCTTCTTCTTATCGTGTGGGCAGCCAGCCCTGGAAGCGTGGCCTGACATCGTGAGGGAAGCTAAGTGTCTGATCACCCCGAAAGAGATTATACCTTTCGGGCCTTAATATCAAAATGATTTCTTCCTTAAACGACCATGTAAAAATAAAACATCCTGTTTCTTTTTTTTCTCGAAAATATTTTGATGCACACGCGTACACCATGTACGTTAGGGTATCCTCTAACTGTCCCTACCTGCGCCATAGCGGGGGCCTCTTGGACTAGTGGCAATACCTTTGCGCATCGTTCTTGATTTTTGCCCAGTGTTCTTTCATACCTATTTCTATCTTCAGTGGTTTAGTCTGAACGTTGTCTGTCAGTCAGTCACTGAAATTTGAATATGAATTCAGAGGCAAAGAATAAAATAATCTACATCAATACATACAGGGTGGGTGTAAGTGACAGCCTAGCAAATACTGAAACAGCGAACTCAGACCATCAAACTGAACATCTTTCACTATGGAGCCTACCTCAGGAAACGCGAAAGAAAATCTGCTGTCCCATATATTTTAGTTGGGTAGGTACAGCAGTTTTGTATGGGACAGCTGACTTTTTTTGGCGTTTCCTGAGGTAGGCTCCATAGTGAAAGTTGTTCTGTTTGATGGTCTGAGTTCGCCGTTTTAGTATTTGCTAGGCTGTCACTTACACCCACCCTGTATGTATTGATGTAGATTATTTTATTCTTTGCCTCTGAATTCATATTCTCAATTCCACTTATCTAAACTAACCCTAAACAAATCGTCCCATGAATATACTTTACGAAATCGCAAACTCAAGTGGAAAGTTAACCCCTTATTCAACAAAATTGTTAATTTCTTCTCAAAAACTCATTTAATTAACCCTAACAAAAAATGTACGCTCTAAATCATAATTAACGCTTATAATTCCCGTTAAATCCGACGACATTTTCCTTTGCAAATTTTACCTCGGGGAAGCAGAGGCTTTGGGTGTGGTACAAGTTATTAGTGGAAGCGATTCATAACGTTAGCTTCGTCGCATTTGCATAACATTTGTTTGTGGGTGGAAAATTGTTATGAGAAGGGACGAATAGCTTTTGAATTTCCAATGAAAATACATTCTTATTTAAATATTTATCGCACAGATAGTCAGATAGCTTTCTGACATATTTTTTTTTACTCTGCCAGTTTGAAGGTGTCCGTTGTAGAGAAGGTGCGGCCAGAATAGGGTTTCTGCTCGGGATTTCTCGATGCGAGAATTCTCGAGAAATCTGCCGAGGAAAAATTTCTCAATAACTCAACGTTTCGAGGAATCTATCCAAAGAACACTTACTAAAGAAACAAGTGTGTCACGTTAGTTTTCTGTTTAATTTAGCGCTTATTCTAAGCGATCTAGGAAAATTGCTGGAAAAATACTCGTTGTTTTTAAATATTTTAATTCAATTAGGAAAATATGCACCGAAGAGACATTATTGAGATTATTCGGGATTTTGGAATAAAAACTTTTTATTGACTTCGATTTTTTTTCGACGTGGGCTGGCAAGATTTCGCTTCGAAAAAAAATCAAAAGCCGTAAAAACCAAAGAAGAAAAAAACGTATTTCTTTTTAATTGAAGAATTTGGCTTAATGTCATTTTTTTTCTGACAGCTGCCAGTTCTGTATTTCTCAGATATAATGAAAACTTTTTAGTTGTATGAAAAATTTGCAGACGAGAAATAAAAACTTGTTGGATACTACCAAACGTAGTGATTTCACCTAGATTCTGGTACTTGTGTGATCCCAAAAATGTTTCTTTTTTTAACTTCTCTTCAATTTTCTCTTGATTCAGGTATCAATCCCAATCGCACTATTCGTAACATAAAACTAGTACGTACAAAATAAAATCTGACAATGTTGATAACGATTAGGGATCACACCTATCTAGAATAAATTTGAAGATAAAAATATAAAAAATATAGAAAATAAAAAAAATAAAAAAGGTTATGTATATCTAAATTAATAATGTTTCATTACTTCGGGATTACTGTTGTTGCTCGCGCTTGTAAGAGGCTTATCTTATGGTTGATATCTATTCAAGTGCACGTGCCCCAGCTGTTCAAATATTTTATTTACCAATTCTAATCACCGCTTCATCTCCAATTTCACACCAAATCACTTACCCCGAGGAAAATTTAGCACTCAAGCCGGCCGAGTGTCGCGTACGGTTTACAAACATCCCCTGCATTAAGTATTACATTTATTTATCTTTTTTTACCGATACTACGGAGTGATTCATTATTACACTTTTTTGCTGGAATTGAGGACGTGAGGTATTTTTATGAGGAAGTATTGATTTGATGAATTTAGGTCAAAAGTGTCATTTGCTGAGTTTTGTTATAGGTTTGTGTTTGCAATGAAAATGATCGACGATGCCACAAATAATATTTAATTTTATTTTCGAAAATTGGGCGCAGTAGTAATCCAAGATCCACCTGCAAGATATCTCTATGTCTTGATCAGGCAATGATACATGCCAAAGGAAAGGTTCAGGGGTTCTTTAAAAATACGCGTGCAATACTGGTACTTTTGCACGCGAGAATCAACAGAAACACAATTTTTACTGCTGGCTTATAGGGGTTGCTACAGCCCTAGAGTAGGCAAACATATTTTTTAGGATCCTAAAAGCATTCTTCTTCTTATCGTGTGGGCAGAGCCCCTGTGTCAGAGTTTTTTCAGACCGCCTTACGGCCTCTGACGTGGTATTTATGTAACGACTACTATCCACCAGAGATAGTAGCCGGGACCAATGGCTTAACGTGCCATCCAAAGCACGGAATCATTTTTCTTTTCAGACAATCAGGTGATTCAGCCTGCAATGTCCTAACCAACTGGGGGAAAACGCACAAAGTGACATTTCACTAGGTGTCCCCCGTGGGAATCGAACCCACGACCTCCGTGTCGAGAGCCAATGCTCTTAACCATTAGACCACGGAGGCAGATGAAGCATAATGTGAAGATAATCAAGAGAAACAACATTTTAGCTAGTTGCAATAGGCCTATTGGTGGACACCCTAGTTTTTTTTAATAACCTAAACTATGGTCTTACCACTGGAATAGGCAATGATTGCCTAAACAAAAATTGGAGAAATGATGCAGTGGGATCTTAGTCTACATTTATAAAAAGGTAATTCTGCTCGCGACTTCGATGAACAGTGTTCGATGAATAGACAATCTAAGTGTTGACTTTCACAGTACACACGGCGACACATCAAGCTATACAAAACCAACATAAGCTGGCATAGCGTCGCGCGGCCAGCTTACGTTGGTTTTGTATAGCTTGAGCTTGAGCTTTTGTGTCGCCGTGCGTACATAGCTCCTTCGTCCGCACCGATTCCCATCATCGTACCGTAGCGAGCATTGGCGTAGCTAGAGATTTTCCCTGAGGGGGCAACCAGCCACCCAGCTCATAGCTACCGCCCCAGTGGCAGGACTCACATTTCTCGTGGTAAGGTAGGATCCAAAAGTTCATTTCCCTAAGGCATTTTCGTAACAAAAATTTGGCATGAGATTTTTGAGGAGGTTGTAGAACATGTTATAAACGTGAAAGAAAGCGATCATCTGGAGCGAGCGAAGCGAGCTCGAAATTTTGCAGTATTGCCTCAAAGTTTGTTTTTCCTAGAGTTTTGGCTGGAATTTCACAAGATGATGTTGAAACAGTGCCTACTACTATTTAATTATTTCTTAACTACTTTCCATTTTTCTAAGGGGGGCAAAAAGCTTTCTGGGGTGGGCGTCGCCCACCTCTGCCCTCCCCCTGGCTACGCCAATGTAGCGAGATAAAATATGTAGTACCAGTTAACACAAAACGATTCCATATCATAAACGACCATACCTCTCACATCGAATAATCCAAAATAAAATGTGGGTCACTCATATATTCCACAACGGCAGTTTAATGATGCTCATGCTCGTGTTATCTGGCAACGACGAGGGTACGACCATAAATCCCGTGGAATTGATTCTCGAACTTAGCTATCCGTCATTTTTAGCACTACCCCTTAAAGGGATCCGTATTTGCAAGTTATTTACTACTTGGATTTCCTATAAAAATATTATCATAGGTTTTACACGAGGGTTTGCTCTCTTTGCAATTTTTTTATTACTATGGGCCGAAAGGGTCCAGTCCACTCGTAAAGATTACCTGACTTACACTCTTGCAGAAACGCTCATTAGAGTTAATCCTCCATTAAATCTCTAGCTAGATTTTACTACGTCAAAAACAAAAGACAAAAAGTGACAGCAAGAGATTTAATGGAGGATTAACTTTAATGAGCGTTTTTGCAACTGAGTGTAAGTTCACATAGGTACTAATAACGTAAACGCGAAAGTTAATCTGTCTGTCTGTTAGGTTTTCACGGCTAAAACAATAAACCTATTTTGATTTAATCTATACAGGGTGTAAAATTAAATGCGTAACATATTAAATAAGGTGTGTTAAACAATCAAACTGACAACTTTCACTGAGGAGTCAACATCGAAATTGCGAAAAAAAACAACTGTTCCATACGTTTAGGTCATACTTTTGGTGAACAGTTGATTTTTTTCGTGATATCTATGTTGGCTCCTTAGTGATAGTGGTTCAGTTTGATGGTCTAAAGCACCCCCATGTAACGCATTAAATTTTACACCCTGTATAAATAAAAATAAATTGCCGTATGCGTATGAAAGATGTTTGTTTTTGTTCTACTCTATTCCATTCCAAATAGCAACAACATTGGCTATTTTGAATAACAGAAACAGAGATTTGAATTGAAACACTTCCTCTCTCTCATTCTCAGAACAGCTTTAGTAACGTTTTCAAGATATAATATTTGTTGATCAGAATTGGTCAAAAGCTAGAATTTGGAATGAAGTATATATATCTAGAAATAAACATTTTAACGGGTTCACGGGGTAACGGGTTTTAAATGTTTATTTCTAGATTAAATAATAACTCTCAAAAAATGAAGTATTCTACTTCTATTCTATTTTTATTAAATGGCGTTTCCTTAAAGATTTCGCAAGTATCAAGTGTTGAAGATATTATTATAATTAAAGTTAACGTTCATTGTACGGTAATTGATATGGCGATCTCAAAGCCCTGTTTTTAAACAAAAACACACACCCGAAACCGCCATAAAATGGCGGAGCCGCGTGGCTATCTAAATCGCGAGCCGAACGAAAGACGTCTACTCGAGAGACCTCTAGCCACGCGACTCCAAAAATGAAGTATATAGTTTGTATGAAAGAAAATACAACACGCGTGCGTGCTCTATTTTGGTTTAAAAAAAATAGCTTGAACTCTGAGGAAGGGCAAGGCATACAATTTTGCTCCGAAGACGTCGCGGGTAAGAGGTAGTCTATCTATACTATTATATACTATTATAAAACTGTAACAGGAAGTTTGTCTGTACATTGAAGATATTAACAAAAAAAAAAAAAAGTTACGATATGTTTAGGTTTTTAGGTGTCCCTGATTCCATATCAGCAATTGTTGGATTTTTTGTCGGTCTGTTTGTTTGTTTGAACGAGTATCACGCAAAAACTACTGAACCAATTTTGATGAAACTTATTTTGTTTGATTGCTTATGATGTGACTTAAAATCTGGTATATAATTTGTGCGGACGAAGTCGCGGGTTAACGCTCGTACTATTATAAAGCTGTAATAGAAGTGTGTCTATACATTGAAGATATTAACAAAAAAAAAGTTACGATATGGTTTTTAGGTGTCCCTGATTCCATATCACCAATTTTTGGATTTTTGTGTTGTCTGTTTGTTTGTGTGTTTGTTTGTTTGTTTGAACGAGTATCACGCAAAAACTACTGAACCAATTTTGATGAAACTTTTTTTGTTTGATAGCTTATGATGTGACTTAAAATCTGGTATATAATTTGTGCGGACGAAGTCGCGGGTTAACGCTCGTTTACTATAAAGATTTGAATTTGTGTTATAATACTTAATGCACTGCATGCACTTCACCACGCATTTCCGATGCGGATAGGTGAGCTACACATAGTACCTTACGCATCAGAATTTTTTCTTCAGCTTACTATGCAGGTTTCCTCACGATGTTTTCCTTCACCGTTCACGAACTATACAATAACCGACTAACTAACTACCTTCAACTTTAACATATTCAAACCCTCATTTCTATCAAATTCAAAAATCCCCCCCCCCCCCCCCCCTCGGGCAAGCAATAACAGCTAAGTAAATAACTGCAAGCCGCATAGCCGTCGTCGAGCCGAGACAGACTGGCGGGGCAGCGAGCCAACTGACGCCCCCTCGTGTCGCAGTCACACTAGGATGACGGGCAAATTGTGAATTGTCTAGGTCAGACCGTTTCGGTGGTTACTACAACAGTAGCGACTTTGACTACTTATATAGGGACTAGTCATGCGTGTTCTTCTACTATGTATGATGTATTGTTGTCTATATGAATATGAATGAATGAATGAATGAAACGTTTCTGCCAATTTTTGCAGGGGGCGAGGTAACATGAAATCCGCAACTTTGGATTTTATTCCCATAACTTTACATTCTAATTTTGACCGTTAAAAATCATGAAAAGTAATCTCGCGTGAACCCCAAACGTTCTAAGTTCGAAATTATTGTTTCGCAATTATAGGCTGTCTCGTTAAGTGATAAGGTATAAAATTGAATGTAAATGCACATGATTAATTGATCTTATACCGTGGCGGAGGGGAAATGCTACCGCAAGGCTAGTCCTTATAATAAATAGTCAAAGAGTAGCGAGCATTACTACGAGGCGCTTTATGACCGTCGTTGAATGATTCCCGCTATGTTCTTCTTCGGCTTAGACAGTGTTGCTGAACGCTAGGCGACTACCGATATCGTACAGTAGTACCAGGTTTATAAGTCTCACCGATGTACCTGCCCAGTTGACAAATTTTAAAAGCTCGCGAAATTATATTGACCAATCAGGATGTGACACCTTGCCGCTATTGGCTTATTGCTTTCGCGCCTTTTTCGCTGCCGAAGCATTCATTAGTCTGCTATTCGAGTTGGAGCGAGATACAGAATCAGAATACCCGACTTTACACTGCTCTGCGCAAACGAAGATTGACGAGGGGAATTATTTTCCTGGTCGTACCGTAGTATGTTGAATTTCTATCGAGAGACGACCGACAATAAGACTTATCGATCGGTCTATCGATAGTATACAATATGTACATGTATCAATACTATCGATAGCTCGGAACAAGGCAATACCATAATAAATAGATAATTATAAGGTACTTCAAATTGGGCATAGACAATAATAGTTATTTACTTATACCTTACCTCTTAGATAAGTGTTATTTATTTGCTAAAGAAACTGTTTTAAAATCGCTTTTTAGCGATAAGACCGTCTGTTTTTGTGCCTTTTGTATTTCCTGATTGTTTGCTCTCTGTATACTCTGTTTTTTTGGTGTCAAATAAAGTATACTTGATTGATTGATTGTTTGATTTTAATTCAGATCTGGTTTTTTCGTGAAATGTCTATCGAACACTTTAACTGTGACAGTGGATTAAGGTTTTAACTTCAGCATGTGTTTCTACGTAACTTTTGACTGGCACGATAGATAATTATAAATCTTTTACGTTATTAAAATATAAGTACTTTAGTAGGTATATTATATCTACAAAAAATACTACCTATGTATACATAGTAGGTATACCTACTTATAATTTTTACTTTGATCTAAGCTTATAATTATAATGGATTAACATAATAACATAAAAAACGAGTTCTACTTTATTTGTACTTTTATACTGTGTACGAAGCACGTACATCAATTATCGGGGTCAATCTACAGATTTTATTTAGCAACGCCTAGCGACAGCAGGTTGAACATTGAACGCGGATATCACGCGACCTCGATAAAAGTGCATCGTACATAGGGCGCCAACATTACTTTTTAAGAGCATTTATCATATCAAATCAGTGTTCGAATATACGTGGATACGACCATTACTCTCAGCATTTCATTCCTTCGGCCGTATCCTACTTCAGCACTCAGTATCCAGCAAAGCATAAGGATATATCCAATATCCATAGCATACATATCATTTAGCATATCATAGTGTGAGAGCGTACTAAATCTCACATTATTTTGGTCCTTCGAGCCGGATATCATTTAGCACATCACTGAGAGCGTATTAACTCTCACATACTGGGTGGCACTAAACGAGGGACCTCCCATAGAAAATGCTTTTCAATGTTTTATTTCGTCCAAATTTTATTTCGTTTTTTGACCCATGTTCCTTAGGGAATGTTATTTGCTGATGTATATATTTTCAAAAATCCCAACTTTCAGGAATTTTTTTTTCAGTGATATGCTATTGCATTTCCAGTGTGTTATATTTATTATTAAAAAACCTGTAGGCCTAGCATGCCACCCCCGAGAAAACGATAAAAATTGAGATGTGCCTCCATCTTTATTATTTTACGTAGGGCAGAAAGAGCGCGCATGACGGTTTTCTCGTTTAAACGCTTTGTCGTGGGCGGCATGCTAGCCCTACTGCCTTTACTTAAAAATCTAATAAATCGTTTTTCGTATGTCTCACATAATTTATTTCAGTAATCGATGCGATAGACACAGATGTCAACACCCACAAGTAACAGCAAAGAAGCCAACAGATGGCGCTATGGTTGCACTCGCAAAAATACAACTTGCGACGTCACATTGGTAACCCGTTAGCTGCTACTCATAAGGTTCACAATCGTATACAAGACATGAATTGCGCAAGAGAAATAATCACAGAGATTCGATATATATACAAGGTCCAACTAAAAACTGTTGGACCCTGGCCGGTCCCCAGCCTTCAAACTTACCCTGGCAGAAGATGTTCCCTTTTCACCAGAAGAATCTTCCACAGTAGTTCCTCCACACTCGTTTTGAAGGCCAAGACTCACATTGCTCGCTAAGCCAACGGAAATAGTTTCAGTTGGAACATCTCTGACTGAAGGGGATTATTGACCACAGAGCAACAATTTCCTTTATTAAATCAACACAGTTCAAGGCCCATACCACCCCTGGCTCATTCGACAATGTCAGACGCCAAGATGGAAGTTCAAGGTTCCAAGAACGACTGCGACATATTATAGCGCTTTTATTGAAGAGTTGAAGTTGGTAGTTGTAGCAATGTTTCTGGCCAATTCGAAAGAGATTACGGTCTTGAGTTTATCTATGTATACAGGGTGCTAGGGTAAATAGTTGCATTACTGGACATAAGCCTCCTCCAAAATGGGGGGGATTTGCCATAATCGCCACGCTTGGCAGGCGGGTTGGCGATCGCAGTTGGATCGAATCAATGTGTGTACTCAAAGGATGCTGCTGCCCATCCTTCAGTAGATCCCTTAGTCGCCTTTAACGACACGACGATTGTACCCATGATAGTCATCAACTTTCTATTATATGAAATTTGGAAAAAAACTACTTTTCATACAAACGTTCCATCAGCTGATTGCATTTAATATGGGAAGCGCAAACCCTTCAAAAAACCCAATAGGTTTCTTAGGGAAAATTGATCAGTGTTCTGCTATACTTCCAAAGTAATAAGCGATCATAACATATTTCGTTACACAGTCGTCGGGAGTTGGAATAAGGTCATCATCATCATCATCTCAGCCACAACACGATCACCGCCGGCGGTAACACAATCATTTCTTTGTTGCGTCGTCGTCGTAAAAATCGAAATCCCCACCGTCCCCGGGGGGGTTCGTCGCGATCTCTGCCCACTCTTTTGCCTTCTGGCGCCTACAGACGCTACCGGCACATCGCTGGCCGATTCTCACCGATCCCCACTACCCAATCGTAGCCCGCGCAGTCCCAGCAACGCCCATTGCCGAGGTCCGTACCCCATAGGGGTGCCCCTTGGGCAGGTTGCTTAAGCTCATGCATTGGTTCGGTAGACCTACCAGGGCGCTTCGCCGTCACTGGTGTGGTCCCCCCATAGTCCGCAGTAATAAGCAGTCGATGCTCCCTGAGCAATGCTCTATTTGTCAATTCGAAAAAAAAAAATCATCTCAGCCGATGGACGTCCACTGCTGGACATAGGCCTCCCCCAAGGATCGCCATAACAACCGGTCCTGCGCTGCCCTCATCCAACGCGTTCCCGCCGCCTTCACCAGGTCGTCGGTCCACCGTGTGGGCGGCTCACCCACGCTGCGCTTTTCGGCCCCATCGGCCATCGGTTCTGCCAGCAATGTGCCCTGCCCACTGCCACTTTAGTTTTAGTAGAAATAGGTATTGATACACAATCGTTACATTATGGTTTTTGAAAGTGACCGAAATGAAAGGCGTTTCACGAAAAAATCGGCTGTTTCATACATTTCAGTCAAATCGGTACTACAGTTTTGTATGAAACAGCAGATTGTTTGGTGCACTTCCATACAAAGTATAAGAATAGAATAAGAATAAGAATTATTTATTTGTGAAACATTAGTAGAAATTACAGTAGATGTCAGGTTTTAGAAAGACCGATGTTTAGCCTTTCGGCATACAAATAATACAGGGTCCTTTATAGACACTTTTTTAAAGGAATGACCAGACCATCAAACTGAACAACTTTCTTTATGGGACCAACACGTAAAAAATCTACTGTCTGCTCGAGTAGGTTTGCAGTTTTGTATATAATATAGCACAGTCATTTTACGGTTTGAGACGGGGCTAATTAATAATTTTTTTTTCGCTGTAATATTGAAGAGCCAATTTGGGCCTCGAAATGTACCAAAATTTAAAAAAATCATGTCAGCAACAAGTCCAATTTTAAAATTTAGCTATTATCTCGTTCTAAAAAACCTGATGGTACATTTTTTTTCACATATTTAAGGCTTTCCTATTATACATACTATAAACATGATGTGAATATTTTTGTTTAATTTTTTTATTTTATTTATTTATTGTAAGAAAAATGACAAAGATTTTAATTAAATTGGTTTTGAAAAATGCATTCGTATTTTCTATTAAATACCTCCTTTTTTTAAATTGAAATGCCTATTTTTTACCCAAAAATTATTTATATTATTAAATCTAAGTCAAATGAGTGCATTGGTATTAATATTATTAATTTAAAAGCCTTCTGGGACACAATTTTAATTTCTATGTTGCGTAGCGATTTTTTTAAAATATGTTTTAAGATATATGATATATTTAAGATATATGATATATTAAGATTTAAGATATATTTAAGATATATTTATGTTTTAAATATGTTTTTTATTTTGTCACTAAATGGTGCCGATTACAGTTTAAAAGTCCAATTAATAATTACTCCTTCCCCTCCTAACAAAACTCCGTAAAATGACTGGGCTAATAGCTGATTTTTTTAGCGATTTCGATGTTGGTCACATAGAGAAAGTTGTTCAGTTTGACCGTCTGATCACCCCCTTAAAAAAGTGTCAGCATATTAAGAAGGACCTTATATGCCAATTCACTTCAAGCAAAGCAAGGGTGATCTGTAGCAAGAGGGTAAAAAGACACGGAATATGAACATATACAAATATTTTCCTTTATCCTGTGGTATTACTTAGCATCTCAAATTGTTCACGTTTTACTTTTGACGTAGCAACGTAAACCCTGCTACGAGCCCGTGCTACGAGCTACGCCGTAGTTAAGGATTTATAGCGAGACTACGCCACGTGGAAGTTGTAATTGATTAAAGGTTTAAACATGGTTTGCTATTAAGTGGGGAGGGGGGGAGGCTTTGGAGAGGACTAACACCAGTATTCTCGGGTACCTAGCCAAAAACTTTGCTTCAACTAACGCTAGGAACAGTATAGAGTGAAATTGATATCATTAGCATCCTTTTAAACTAAGAGTCTACCCATCAAACTGAACAACTTTTACTATGCAGGAGCAAATAAAAAATCAGCTGTTCCATACTAAACTGCAATGCCTACTCGACTCAAATGTATGCAACAGCAGAATTTTTTTTTGCTCCGATCGATTTGCTCCCATAGTGAAAGTTGTTCAGTTAGATGGGTAGACTCTTAGTTTAAAAGGATGATATCAATTTCACCCTGTATAAGAAGTAGTATCTAGTGCTATCTTAATATGCTGACGGCTAAATTTCGAATCTGCTTGACCCCAATGCCCCTACATTGGGAGATTCTTAGAGAGATCAGCGTTTTTTTTTCGCGATTTCGATATTGGTCCCATAGTGAACGTTGTTCAGTTTGATGCTCTTAACCATCCCCTTAAATTTTTATTTATATTTTTGTAACACCCTGTACACAAGGTTAAACAGGATAAATACACCATTTTCACCAAATTCCACCATCCCCCTTCCACCAACGTACGACAAGACGTAGTGCGAGTCTGCATCCATACGCAGTCGATATTCCAACAATCCGCACAAAAAGGTTCGCATCCTCTTTTATAATGAGAACCGGTAAGGTTTGGAACTCACTCCCTGCGTCTGTGTTTCCAAGCAAATACAATCAGGATATTTTTAAAAGAAGAGTTAATAGGCTTTTTCTGGGTGAGCGCGCTACATCCTCGGCTTCATCTACACTTCCCATCAGGTGAGATGAAGCCAAGCGCAAACCAAGCGCAATGAATTTAAAAAAAAATACCAAAAGGTTTTTTTTTAATATGGCTTGTATTAAAACGTATTCTGAATTGAAAAATTATTAAACGGGTATTGTAATTTTTTTTCAACACACTTGCTCATAAAATGGCCCTTATTTCACCGCAATTAGGCACATAATGACACCTATAATCAAACTGTGACTTTTTCATTACTATTATTCACAAGTGAGTTATAGGTTTTTATAGTAGGTATCTAAACTTCTTGGTTGAGTTCTTGAGTTGCTTTGTTCTTAAAAAAGTTTCGATACAAAAAAGATCATATTCAATAGTACAAATAAATTCTCTAAATAAACTTTTTATTTACTAAATAAAATGATTTTTTATTATTATTTTCTTCACAAGTGTGTTGAAAAACGTCGTATGATACACGTGTGTATTGATGATTACCGTCCTCGGCTCTCTTAAGATCTCAATGGCGCCTCAGCGGTAATCACCAACATTACACACTTGTACCATAATGTACTATTTTTAATATGGCTTGTATTAAAACGTATTCTGGATTGAAAAATTACTAAACGGGCATGAGTAATGGTATTGTAATTTTTTGAACAGTCGCGGCCACCAATGAAAGTATTGTATAATTATGGTAATATACAAACAAATATATTATGTTACGAGCATTAACCCGCGACTTTGTCCGCACAAATTATATACCAGATTTTAAGTCAGATAATAAGCTATCAAACAAAAAAAGTTTCATCAAAATCGGTTCAGTAGTTTTTGCGTGATGCTCATTCAAACAAACAAACAAACACACAAACAAACAAACAGACGGACATAAAAATCAAAAATTGGTGATATGGAATCAGGGACACCTAAAAACCATATCGTATTTTTTTTGTTAATATCTTCAATGTACAGACACACTTCTGTTGCAGTTTTATAATAGTTTGGATAAAAACAAATGTATTATGTTATGATATGAACATTTAATTGGCCTAGCTCGCATCGTCGGATCTGAGATATTTGACTATAAAGGTTCATGAAAAAGTAATTTTCAATCAATCAATCGAAACAAACTCAGCAAAATATACCTACCGTAAAGAAATACACAAGATACAAATAAAGGTTGTCTTAGCGCCAAAAAGCTTTTTCTTCCATACAACATTAGAAGTTACAGCTCCGATGCGGCTTAGCAATGAATATGATGTTTTTAAAGGTCTGTGTAATGTTTTATTACTGGCCGCAAGCTGGCCGCAACAAAAAATCCATAGACGACGAATTTTTCGCTTACCTACCCTATGCAATCGTACTCATAGGTTCCATTTATTTGGTACTCATACCCATTTGATGCTGTCACTATCATCAGAATGAACCACAGACTAATTAAAAAGACCGAATGAACGAGCAGTGTGAGAGAAAGTGTCACTAAATACGTTTTCAACATACTTGCTCGTAAAGTGGCTCTTATTGCACCGCTTTTAAGTGCATAATGCAGCTTATAGAACACGTGTGCGAAAATGATTATACATTATCGCATTAGTGCGGTAATGTAACTTTTTTTTCTATAGTCTGTTTTTAAATCTCAGCAAAGAGTTTTCATGTTAAAAAAAAAAAAATTTAAGAATAAATTAATCTGATTTAGTTAAAATATGATAAATAAACGCTTTATTTCATCAAACAATTTATTTTAGCTAACAAATTAACTTTAATTTGTGTTAGAAATACATAAATAGTAAGTTTATAACGTTTTTAATATTAGGTTGTTTGCAAAAAAATGTCGTTGGTTGAATGTCGATCAGTCTTTGCCTCTTCGACCGCCTGCGCGCGCATAGCTATCTCGAAAAAAAAAGCCCATCCATAGCCCAGCGCCATTTTCAAAAAAAATTTTGTCTAAACAGTTGTGTTTTAGGAAATGTTATTACTTTTTCCTAGCAAGTTTGTTAAAAAACGTCGTATGAAACGCTTGAGCGTTGGCCATTACCGCCCTCGGCTACTATGCATCGCTCGCCTGGCGGCCCGTGCTGCAAGCCCGCCTGGGTTGTAATGACCAACTTTGCTCACTTGTATCGTAATGTACTATTTTGTGCAAGTCACTATAAATAAAATAAAGAATAGGTGCTCTTCAATATGGAATACTTCACATTTCGAGCTTGCGAAACCGGATGTGACCGCTAGCACATGTATCGCATTATGTACCTATATTTAGAGCCTATAAGTCCCGGCACGTGCGAGTAAATCCAATATTGTGCCTCCAGTTCCCGGGGTCCTTCCGGCACGGTTCCCTGTATTTGTTGAGTACTTAAAACGGGCATAACTGCATGCGTTATTACTAGAGGTCGGATAATCCGATGCATATTTACCTAAACTTAAGGTATTGGCTATTATGAAGTGCACTTTTGTATAAAAAAAATGTATTTAGTAGCAGCATAGCATATGCTCATGACTATATTCCCGAGGAGGTAGTCAGAGATATTCTAAAACCTCAGAACATCCACGTTTTACTAGTAGTACCGAAACTCTGTCCAGTGTGACAGGGAGTGAGCCCGTCACCACTTGTAATGGACAGAGGGCACAATACATACCTCGAAATTGAAGCATGCAGTGGTGTAACAAATCGTACATAAATTCCGAAAACTCATTGGTACGAGTCGGCCCGGACGGGGATCGAACCATCGCCTCCTGCACGGCAGGCAAGGTTACTCGCCACTGGACCACCACGGCTAGCCATGTATTTTGTAAGTCGCTTCTATGCTATGCATCCGATTAGTTATGCATTCCCGGACTTCCTGATATCACTGGGGATTTATTTTACCGAAAAAAATATTTTTTCTTTATTAAATTTTGCTTCCTTACTATGTATCCGATTAGTTATGCATTCCCGCATTTTCCTGGCATCCCGAAAAATATTTTTAAAAAAGATAATTTTAAGAAGCCGCTTCTATAATTTCATAGCCAAAAATGAAGTTTAGGTAAATATGCATCCGAATATCCGATCTCTAGTTATTACAATACAATAATGTGTTAGTTGCTTTGGATATTGCAGGCTGAATCACCTGATTGTCTTGAACACCTTGAACCACCAGTAAGGCGGTTTGAAAAAACTCTGACACCAGGGCTCTGCCCACACGATAAGAAGAAGAATATGTTACTAGATACTACCCGAGACCTCGTCTGCGTTGTCTTTAACCCACAACATATTCTATATGAAAAATTTCACCCAAATTAGTTCAGCCGATGGATTGAGTCACAAACATCCAAGGCTCGTCACTTCATTAATGGAGCCTCCGGGTTTGCTCCGTTCAGACGGGAAAAGACCGGACGGCCTGTCCCTCATACCCTGGTCCCGTGGAAAGTGTTTGGTTTGGGACGCCATCTGTGTCGACACTCTGGCACCCTCACATGTTCGTGCGTCTTCCTGCCGCGCAGGTGTAGCTGCTGCCTTAGCAGAATCAGAAAAAAAAGGATCTACCAGGGATTGGGTGACAGCTATATTTTCTTGCCCTTCGCCGTGGAGACCCTAGGTTGCTGGGGTCCTGAGGGGAAAATGTTCCTCAAATGCCTCTCAAAGCGCCTATTCGAGGCTACAGGCGGCAGGAGGGCTGGTAGCTATTTTGCGCAAAGGATCAGCCTTGCGATCCAAAGAGGCAACGCTGGCAGCCTCCTAGGCACTCTGCCCCCAGTAGGAGCTTTAGAGGACATTTTTTACCTTTAAGTAGCCTAGGTGTTTTTCTTTTTTCTGTTTGTTTTGTTTTTTCTTGTTCTATTAAGTGAGTTAAGTCATCTTCATATTAATTTATATTGTTACTTATATTGTTATTTTAATGTTATTTATATTTTATATTAAATTAATGTTTATACAAGACTTCTAATCGATATTCGTCTTATACTTATATGTACTAATTTTCATCTTAAAATTGTGACTCCGTCGTAGCGTTTCGTCTGTTAGAATATTTTCATACAAAAACACATATTTGAGCGACCACAAAAGGACGGAGCCACGGGGCCACCAAACCCGCGCGCTGACACACAGGGTGTAGCAAAACACCTAATTTATACTTAAAGGGTTGCTTCTGACCATCAAACTGAACAACTTTCACTATGAAGCCAACATTAAAATAGGAAAACAAAAATCAACTGTCCCGTAAGCGTACATAACATACCTACATTTGAATCGAGTCTGTACTGCAGTTTTGTATAAAACAGCAGAATTTTTTGGCTCTATAGTGAAAGTGGTTCAATTTTATGGTCTGTAGGCACAGATTACCCCCAATAGATACCCCCGCCGATGCGCGCCACATATCTATGATTTTGCACTGATATAAGCAACGCGAGTGAGCGAGCTCGAAGTAGTGCGACCTTGAAATGGCCAATCATGTCGCACCTACCGCCAAAAATGGTGACTTCGGGCCTGTTCAAAATCTTTATCATGCGGTATCTATTGAGGGTAATCTGTGTCTGTAGGTCTGTAATTGTATGGTCTGTCCTTTAAGTATTACTAGGTTGTTTTGTTACACCTGTTCATTAAACATAATAATTTGTAAACAATGACAATTCACTTGGTGTTCGTACCACAGACTAAATATACAACTAAAGATAGAACTAATATACTTCCTCGCTCTCAGGTCACGTACCTCTCTGTCTGCGTAATGGAACGCAAACAATCTGAATTGATACTTATATTTAACTACATTCTATAGTGGACTAACGGTGCTATTGCCTGTAAATTACAAAGATTATGGACGTCCCGTTTTTCAACAATAATTTTGACCGTGTTCTGTATTTAAATATGAAGAACATGGGACCATTGTATTGTATTGTCTAAAGCCTTTCGTTTTATAACTCAAAGTCAGTCTCTTTATTATTGCAGACCTATAGGTCGTAACCAGGACTTACATTATAGCCCAGTCATTTTACGGAGTTTTGTTAGGCGGGGTAGGGAGTAATTACTAATTGGACTTTTAAACTGTAACCGGAACCATTAAGTGACAAAAGGACTATCTTAAAGCATATTAAAAAAAAATTTGCTTCGCAACATAGAAATCAAAATTATGTGTCTCAGAAGGATTTCAAATGATTACTATTATTACCAATGCACTAATTTGACTTAGATTTAACAATATCAATTATTTTTGAGCAATAAAATAGTCAAAGATGTTTAAAGAATGAGGTATTTATTAGAAAATACGAATGTATTTTTCAAAACCTTCTAAGTAGACAAAAATATTCACACCATGTTTGTAGTATGTATAATGATAAAGCCTTAAATATGTGCAAAAAAAAATTTACCATCTGGTTTTTTAGAACGAGATAATAACCAAATTTTAAAATTGGAACTGTTGCTGACGTGATTTTTTTTTTATTTTGGTTCATTTCTAGGTTTAAATTGGCTCTTCAATATTAAATCGAAAAAAAATGTCAATTAATAATTAGTCCCGGCTCAAACCGTGAAATGACTGGACTATTATTATAATCAATGACATTTTATACACAAGGACTTCGCATCAGTGCGCTGCTAGAGGGACCGCAAAAGTGTGTTTAATTGTTTGACATTACTGTTTATGTTTAGTGACCGAGGACATTTTGAAAGGACTGTAATGTATGAAGCATACTCAGGTGACATTAGGGATATGTGCCATTTTTAGGTGTTAGGGTAAAAAGTTGCATTACTTTAAGGGGTTATTGTAACCATGATACCGAATAACTTTCCCCTAGAAACAAGTAGGGAATTCGTAAAAAAATTATTAGACTTTTCATACAAACTTTCTATCAACTAATTGCATTTAGTACGAAAATGCAAATTTTTTTGCTAATTTCCTATAGATTTCTTAGGGAAAGTTGTTCGGTATCATGGGCACCCTGTAGAATGTATAAGGTCTAACAAAATTAGGTGAAACTATTTTAAGGGGATGATCAGACCATCAAACTGAACAACTTTCTCTATGGGACCAATATTGAAATCGCGAAAAAAAAATCTGCTCTCCCATACATTTAGGTCGAGTAAGTTTGTATGGTACAGCTGATTTTTTTTCGCGATTACGATATTGGTCCCATAGAGAAAGTTGTTCAGTTTGATGGTCTGATCATCCCCTTAAAATAGTTTCACCTACTTTTGTTAGACCTTATATAATACGAGCTTTAACCCGCGACTTCGTCCGCACAAATTATATACCAGATTTTAAGTCAGATCATAAGCTATCAAACAAAAAAAGTTTCATCAAAATCGGTTCAGTAGTTTTTGCGTGATACTCGTTCAAACAAACAAACAAACACACAAACAAACAGACAGACAAAAATTCCAAAAATTGGTGAAATGGAATCAGGGACACCTAAAAACCATATCGTAACTTTTTTTTTGTTAATTTCTTCAATGTACAGACAAACTTCCTGTTACAGTTTTATAATAGTATAGATTAATTCTCACATCTCTGCTTTACAGCCGAAAAATTTAGGACACATACAGTTAACAGAAACAAAGAAGAATGTTCCGAAGGGCCAAGGCCTCTATAAATTATTTATTATATGCCTAAGATAGCGCCCTTATGGTACATCACAATGTCCTGCTATTCAAGCTATTCTAGTCCGTCTGACGCTGAGATAAGTACTTTTTAAGGGACCTGCAGAGTTAAGTAAACGATGTTTGGAATAATGAGGTATTTTATGGGTCAGTAGAAAACGCCTATAGAGCTTTAAGTTATTTTTTCTAAAGCAGGCACTACATTCTCGTCGAAAACAGACGTGGAAGGCCGAGAACGAGAGTGTGGATGTAATTGTTCTCGCGGCTTCGTGAGCCGTTGTGATTTTCCTTTGGAAGTTCTTGCCGCGAATTCTCGACGAGAAGTTCACGCGAGAGTGTAGTGCCTGCTTAATAAAAGGTACAGGCTGCGACAAAAATATAAAAAACTCTTTAGTACAGTCAGCAGCAATAAGTTGTATACACTTTAGTTCTACGTCGTAGTACTAAAGTGTATATAACTTATTGCTGCTGACTGTACGTCGTAGTACTAAAGCACAGTATAAGAAAAGGTATCTAGTACTACATACAGTACGGACAATCCCTCCCCCCACCAATTTTGACCTCACCCCTTCTGGTAGGAAGCGTGGCGGAAAATGTAGGCAACAGCGTATTCCTGTCTTGCGTGCAATACCTCAGTATCGCGGTTATCGCACATGCTTACCTCTTCTTTAAATTTTTTCCCATTTGTATGAAATGACTGCTATGGGTTGAACCCACAGATCATAAAAACTAAAGAGAGATGTGAAATGGGGGCGGGGCCAGTGTCGCAGCAATATGCGCAAAAACGGAACACATTGCTCGCGACAGTTAGGATTCAATATATTATGAGGCTGAAAGCCAGTCGAGACATAGTTTGTAAATAGTTTACAATACTTGCGTAGTACTAAAGATTATTGGAACGTTGAGTTCTGATACCGCAATGGATAATGAGCACATTCAAGCTAACAAAATACTTTCTGTCGCGTGGTACTGGTGGTGATGCGACACTAGGTTTCGTACTCAACGCGTTGGTTGGCATCTCTCTACCTCTCTATGGTTGAACCTCATCTGGCAGCACCGCGTCGCATTTTTCCGTCGTTCCATCCTCTTGTATCACTCAGGAACGTCAATTGCTAGAGCAAAAAGATAGACGGAACGCGGCGATGACGGCAAATGACGTTCGTGAGTGACAGAAGAGGATGGAGCGACGGAAAAATGCGATGCGGTGCTGCCAGATGAGGTTCAACCTTAAGTGTCCAAAGTGTCTCAGAGGACTGATGAATTTCGCGACAGACGCTACTTCAAAAGACTGAACTTTGACAAAAAAGAGTGAACTTTGACAAGATAAAAGAGCGATGGACTGACTGTGACTAAAAAAAAAATTATTTATCTCAATAGTTTTTACATTTTAAATTTGAGGTCTTCCCTTACAGCAATTCGAGAATGCTCGTATTGGGAATGCCTCGCTACTTCCTTAATTAATTGTAACTCTTAGATTGAGACATGCCAAAAATGTTTATCTAAAGTATGAAAAATTTATTAACAAAAAAAAATATATATATATACGGTCGAATTGAGAAACCTCCTCCTTTTTAGAAGTCGGTTAAAAAGATATTTAAAAAAAAAAAGAGAATATGCGTGTGAGTGAGCAAGTGTGCCCGCGAGAGTGTGTGTGTTTGTGTTGTGTGTGGGGTGTGTGTGTGTTTGCTATATATATTTGAAAGAAAGAAAGAAAGAAAAGAAAATACTTTTATTTGCTTTACAATACTTTTTTTACCTTTTGCTTCTCTAAGAATAAGCGATCCGTGCGAATAACATAATAAAGCGTTCATGTTTCACTTGATTTTCCTCAGGGAATACCCTAAAATCCTTCCAAAACCAACACTAACCTAACCTAAATCAATGTACGATATAAAGGACCATTTGCCAAAAACCCTAGCATAGCTCTAGGTGCGACCGAAACACCTAATAACCTTAATATATCGGTGAACTCGAAAAAAACGGGCTCGAGCTATTTTATTGGGCTCTCGCGTGACAGCGTGCCGTATCAAATCAAATGTCGGGGTTTGGCCAGGGAATCTGCGACTAAAATTAGTTTTTTACACATCTAGATAGTATACAGGGTGTATAAAAGTATCATTAACCTTTAAACCACATACTCTAGCGATCAACTTTTACTATGGGAGCAAACCTGTCAGAACAAAAAAATATCAGCTGTGTCATACATTTGTATTGCAGTTTGTATTTCAGTATGGAGCAGCAGATTTTTTTTTTGCTCTGACCGGTTTGCTCCCATAATAAAACTTGTTCAGTTTGATTAGAGTATGTGGTTTAAAGGTTAATGATACTTTCCCTTACACCCTGTATCTCTACCTACACAGGGGAAAAATAATTGAAGCGAAATGGGCGAGTGATAGTTTATATTACTGCCTGATGCGAGAGGAAGAGATGGGGCGGCGCGCGCGCCTCAAACGACGCAAGCGTAAAACAAACTTCACTTAATTGTGATTGTACTATTTATGTAAGTTCAATTCTGCTCTAATCAAACTTTATAAAATACCAAACTCTTTTTTTTAAATCAAGTCTCGTGTTTCTATTATTCGCCATTTAGCAGTTCCAAGCGTTTATCGATAAAGACGAAGGCTACTTTGGCTTGTTTTTCTATCGAGTAAATGTGATTTAATCCTGTTTTGGCTCTAATCAAAACTTCAATTATATGTTCAATTTACAAATATCCGCTAATCACACTCCTACTGTTAGTACTTCATGATATATGACGCTTTGAAGAATCCTATTTTTTTCACATAGCCTCTTAATATGCTGACACTTTTTTAAGGAATGACCATACCATCAAACTGACCAACTTTCTCTATGGGACCAACACAGAAAAAATCGGCTGTCTGCTCGAGTAGATTTGCAGTTTTGTATAGAATATTGCACAGTCATTTTACGGTTTGAGCCGGGACTAATTAATGATTTTTTTTTTCGGTATAATATTGAAGAGCCAATTTGAGCCTCGAAATGTACCAAAATTTAAAAAAAATCACGTCAGCAACAGTTCCTATTTTAAAATTTAGCTATTATCTCGTTCTAAAAAACCTGATGGTAATTTTTTTTCACATATTAAAGCTTTCCCATTATACATACTACAAACATGATGTGAATATTATTGTCTACTTAGAATGGTTTTGAAAAATACATTCGTATTTTCTAATAAATACCTCATTTTTTAAATTTAAATGCCTATTTTTGCTTTGAAGAATCCTATTTTTTCACATATCCTCTTAATTAAAGAGGTGCTTCAGCCCATCGAACTGAACAACTTGGGACCAAGCTTGAAATCGCGAATGAAATATCGAATGGTCTTAAATATGTAATTCATTTAATTTTACAACCTTGTAATTTAAAGTCGTGTTTGTGGAGTATAGCCCAATTTTTTTATTTATCTTATTCATTAGAGGCATTTCTGTTGAATGTAGCATATTTTATAAATTAAAAAACACTATCTGTTTTTATAAAAACTTGATTTCCATGTGTGGATTTTATCACATTAAATAAGTACTAAAACTATTAAATCTTTTGTTTTTCCGCTTAAAACCAACAGGTTGTGGGCCCAGCACGCTTTCACTGCGCTCACTAAGTTCTAAGGAATTTATGTTCGGTTGCATTAATCATTATAACAAGCTCGACAATGAAAAAAAAGCATCGTGAGGAAATCTGCATATATAACAACCAGAGAACAAAAGAAAATAGGTATGACCATAAGTTCGAGGAGTGTTAAAAAAATAGGGGGATTGCACAATTATAGGCCAGCGCTGATCGCAGTGTTACAAGCCACAGCTTACAATAGCCCTCCCCAAAATAATAATACCATGAAAGGTGGTCTAAATCTTGCTAAAAGTAAACAAATAAAAACTACTAACTTTTTTAACGATTTAAGGCCATCGGACACTATTACGATTCAATAACACCTACTAGCCTTAAAAATGTTCATTGTATCCTATTCATTTTCAAAATATCATGTTTAGACACAATTTGAGGCTCACATGTCGGTACTGTGCGATGGCTTTCTGGCTGCACGAAGGACATTTAGACAGGCAAACTTTTTATTCCTACAGAATGAAACGCTTAAAGTCTTCATTCATTCGTCCATTTCATGGCCCCAATCTCGGCATCCATCCGCGAAATGGGCCAAAAACCGTAAGTCACCGTGAACTCTGCCCTTACGAGCCAACACCGGTAATTTGACGTAATTTCTCCGCACTATCGCCTGGAGAAGGCTTGAAATAATTATGTTATGTAATATTATGGCCCTAGCCAACAAATTGGTAGGATTATTACTCCTCAAATTGGATTAGGTAGGTAAGCATTTTATTAGAATGTCTTTACATGGGTGATAGATTAACTTACCTATACCACAGCCCGGACATTGCATACAAAAAATTGAAATTGACAAGATGACGGCAGCACATGCGAAACCAAAGAAATTGAACCTTAGGGGCCTGTTTCACCACTTCTGAATAAGGTGGTGAACAGGCCCTAAGTCTTCTTCGTAGGTAACTGCCGGGTAACTGGATGGCGATAGAGGGGGCGAGGAAAAAAGTTGGTGGGAGGCAGGGAATGTCCGTACTGTATGTAGTAATAGATACTCTTTCTTATACAGTGCCTATACCACGTTCAAATAAAATTGATCTCCGAAAAGGACAATGTAGCATGAAGCCAGGGGGCAGTAGGGGGCGTAGTCAGGGGGCATGAGTGGCCACCCTAGATCAGATCCTTGACACAATCCGTAGTGGTCCAGTGGCGAGTAACCTTGCCTGCCGTGCAGGAGGTGGTTCGATCCCCGTCCTGGCTGACGGCCATTGAGTTTTTCGGAATTTATGTACGATTTGTAACACCACTAGCTTTTCGGGGAAGGAAAACAAAATGAAGAATCCTGCATGACTCAATTTCGAGACATGTATTGTACCCACTTGTCCATTACAAGTGGCGACGGGCTAACTCCCCGTTGTAGATAATTTCGGTGTTACTAGTGAAACGTGGATTTTCTGTGTTTTCAGAATAACTCTGACTACCCCCTCGGGGAATATAGTCGTGAGCATATTATGCTTATGTACATTGGCAGAATGATCGATTGGCAAGAGAATATTGAATTGATATACTGTCATATAACTTTGCGATGGCTGATCAGCTGGCAGGATGCTATTCAAAATCGATAGCTACCTACTCAAGTTGTAATAAAGTTCTTTTATTCTTTTCTCTTCGTTGAAATACCTCTTGCATCTGAACCAAGAAGCATGAACTCTAAATAATAACCACACGGTGCACGTAACATATTAAGTAAGTTATAAACAATGTATTTTTCAAATTTACGGTTGCTAATTATTTTCCTGATGATTTGTAACTATATTCGTAAATGCACCTCTTGTAGTTATTATTTCTGAACAAAACCAGCACAATCAAATAAAATATTTTTTAAAAAATGTGTTAATTTACCATTACCTAAATTGTTTAAAATAATTATTAAAATTGTCTATTGATGTTTTAACTTAGATCTGATTTAGTTAGTGTTGCCATGGATTTCGTTCAGAAATACATAACTACAAGAGGTGCATTTACGGATATAGTTAAAAATTATTAGCAACCGTAGAAAAATACATTGTTTAAAACTAACTTAATCTGTCACACGCGCATTAAAAATGTTGGCTATGTCTGAAAAGATAAATCTCCTTTTACGACATTCTGTCTGGTTTGGCATTCTAAGTCAGACATAACACAGGTTCTGGATACCCTCTAAGTGTCTCACTATAGAGCGAGGTTAAATAATAAATATATAAAATACGCCTTACCCCTCATTACATAAAGTGCTAACTGCTTTCTCGATATTGGAAAGCTATTTCGTTCTAAGCATCGATTTAGAAGCCTTAATGGTCTGTAGAGTGACTGAATAATTAACAATTTATTATAATATTTCATGAATGTTTTGCGCTTGAAATTTATTGGATGGATATATTTTTTGTAAAGCCTAGTTATAATTACAGATCTGGTCCAGATTCTGATATTAACTTTACTTGGAGTAGTTGTAAAAAGTACTTTCATCTATCCTGAAATAAGGTCACGAGTATAGTATCAACACTGTGGGCAGAGCCCTGGTGTCAGAGTTTATTCAGACCGCCTTACAGCCTCTGACGTGGTTTTTATGTAACGACGAGATAGTAGCCGGGACTAACGGCTTAACGTACCATCCGAAGCACGGAATCATCTTTATTTTCAGAAAATCAGGTGATTCAGCCTGCAATGTCCTAACCAACTAGGGAAAAACGCACAAAGTGATATGTCACTAGGTGCCCCCCGTGGGAATCGAACCCACGACCTTCGTTTCGAGAGCCAATGGAGGCAGTTAACACTATTATAAAACTGTAACATAAGTGTGTCTGTCTGTATATTGAATATTTCATGTTATATCTATCTTCAGTGGTGTGCCTTGCGTTGTCTGCAGTCAGTAACCACTTTCTAACCGCTTTAACTCCTGTAAACCAGAATCAACAGCGGCGACCATTCACAACACTATAGGCAATGAAGTCCAGCGAGCCCGGGGGATGACTCTAATCTGTCTTGGAACCCGCAATGAATTAATCAAAGAAGATAGTTGGAGTAGGAAAAAGAAATATCCGACTTCCCTCCATTGCAAACGGGAGACAGCAATAAGCAAAAAGGAAGACTATTAGAGAGCCAATTCCAGAGATCATTTATGTCAGTCAGTCAGTCAGTCAGTCACGGAACTATTTTATAAGTAGTGTTTGGTGTTTAGGTGTTCCTGACTCCAAATCACAAATTAATTATTATTTTTCTGTTTCTTCAAGAATTCTTCTTCACGCAAAAAATACTGGACCGATTTCGATGATTTTTTTGTGTTCAAAAAGCTTATAATTGGACTTATAAACTGATCAAATTAAAGATTCATTCAAAAGAAAGAAGGGTGTGTCATCTATATCGTATGAATTCCAGTTGTAATGCTGGAATTGCGGGTTGGTTAGTTTGTAATAACTACCAGTAGATGGCGTTCACGTCCCCTTAAGACGCAACAGATTGAAAATTTCGTTCTCTGGGTAGTGGGCTCGGTGGCGAAATTGGATAACGCAGTTCCCCGGTTTGTGAAGATTGCGGGTTCAAGTCCCGCCCGAGACGAATTTTTCAATCTTTAATTTAATTCGAAATAGCACAACATGGCGGTAGGATGTTTAAAAATCAATAATATTTGAAAATATAAATTATAAACTGATATTATATATTATCTTGCTACGATGACATCCAGCATACACATACACATACACGCACACGCACGCACACACACACGCATCAACACGACCACTCATACACTCATCCCTCACACACACACACACCCCTCACACACACACCCCACACGCACACCTAGCTTCTAAGATACGACTAAATGTACCTACTACTGTAAGCAATAAAACGCTCTAACCCAAAAAAAAAAAGAAAAAAAAACGTATTATCTTGTAACGCGACGCCTGCGTCCGGGCGGTGGAAGCCTGGTGACCTGTAACACAAGTGCGGAGAATTAACTCCGTACCATTGTACGAGCACCAGTCTCCACAAACCTAGTTGATATATATATTTTTTTTCTGCTTATAAAACTAAGTGCTTACTTATAAGTTTAGTGTTTATATTAATTAACTTTGTGGAGAGAATAAAAAACATTTTTATTATTATTATTATTACTGTGAATGACGGACGGAGTCGCAGACAAAAGCTAGTCCTTAATCAAAACATAAATGGGGTACCTATTTACGCTACCAAAGTATCGATCGTATACTACATTAAACCTATAACTAGTCCAATGCCCCGGTAATGCGGTCCCCGAAGTCAGTTAGTGGCTAATAGCGAATAATTGACATTCCTCCCAAGTTACCCAACTCTCGCCTGGCGGTTGTTAGCCAGACGCCTGCTAGTGCCAGACGGTAGACCTGAACTATTTCACATAGTATGCATTAATCTAGAATGGATAGGTAATTAAGAGGATATGTGAAAAAAATTGGATTCTTCAAAGCGTCATATATCATAAAGTACTAACAGTAGAAGTATGATGTGTAAATTGAACATATAATTGAAGTTTTCATTAGAGCCAAAACACGATTAAGACACATTTTCCCGATAGAAAAACAAGCCGAAGTAGACTCCGTCTTTATTTTAGGTACGGTACCCTAAAAAGCAATGTTTCCGTTTGGATCCGGCTTAAAATGAATCAACCTATTTCTTCCAGTGGGATACGTACGAGGCTACTAAGAGATAAATAAGGTTTTTTCTAACTTCGCAATGTGTAACAATACACCCGTAATAATATTGAAAGCAAATAGTAAACTTTAATGGGGAGGACTTAGCCCATCAAAGCGGACAACTTTCACAATTGAAACAATATGTCCCATACATACATTTGAGTTAAGGTAGAGGTACTACAGCTTTGTATGAAACAGCAGATTTTTTTTCTCAGATATTGGCTCCATGGTGAAAGTTTAAACCACCTACTCTTTAAATATTACTAGGTTGTTTTGTTACACCTTGTACCCATACAAAATGTTTTTTGGCGAAAGACCTAACCTATCAATTGATACGTTATTCTATCCTGAAACCCTTCAATATGCAAGAATCTGAGCAAGCAAGCATGCTCATGCATTAACAAACACCGCTGTTTAACTTTTATCTACAATAATGACTTCATCCGATGTTTTTCCATCGGATTTAGGACACTGCGGCGTCGGCAGCTGGCACCATGCCAGGAAGGACATTTGCTATCCTGAAAAAGTCATAAACATCACTATAGGTTATTATAAGTGCTGTATTGTCTATGTGTATGACACTACCGGACCGCCGTGAATTATTTGTTGTTAAATCATAACATAGACGATGAATTTTTCGCTTACGTCAATAATTTATTGCATTCTGTGGTTATAATAGTACATTATGGTACAAGTGTGTAATGTTGGTGATTACCGCTGAGTAGGCGAGGGTCTTAAGAGAGCCGAGGACGGTAATCATCAATACACACGTGTATCATACGACGTTTTTCAACACACTTGTGAAGAAAATAATAATAAAAAATCATTTTATTTAGTAAATAAAAAGTTTATTTAGAGAATTCATTTGTACTATTGAATATCTTTTTTGTATCGAAACTTTTTTAAGAACAAAGCAACTCAAGAACTCAACCAAGAAGTTTAGATACCTACTATAAAAAACCTATAACTCCCTTGTGAATAATAGTAATGAAAAAGTCACAGTTTGATTATAGGTGTCATTATGTGCCTAATTGCGGTGAAATAAGGGCCATTTTATGAGAAAGTGTGTTGAAAATAAATAAATATCTTGGACAAATTATCCAGTCACATTTAAAGTACCTGAACTTGTATTATGATGACTAGACAACGGTATAGAATACATATATAGATACATAAGGTTATACAACGTGTTAATGAATTAGTACAAAACCTCATACACCCCAACTGACTTATAACAAAATAATTAGATTGAAACAATAATTTATTTATTTTGATAGTTAAAATTTAAAGTTATTCGCATTTTAAGTTTTGAGGCAAAAATGATTTGTTATCATTTCAGCAATTAATGAAAGCGCTAACGTACTCATGGATACATTTTAATAATCTTGTTTTGGTAGTAAGTAGGATGAGTGTGCCCGTGCTTTGGGTTGACATCGGGTTCAGTAAATTTTAAATTTTACTAACAAATTATTTAATATTATGAAAAAAATTACCTATGTTGAAACCATGATAATTCTATTCTGCTCTCGATTCTAAACAAACTACTTTCTAGTTTTGCGTTAATTCATTGACACATTTTATAAGGTCTAAGAAAATTAGGTGAAACTATTTTAAGGCGATGATCAGACCACCAAACTGAACAATTTTCTGTTTGGGACCAACATCGAAATCGCGGAAAAGAAATCAGCTGTTCCATACAAACTCGACCTAAATGTATGGGATAGCAGATTTTTTTTCGCGATTTCAATATTGGTCCCATAGAAAAAGTTGTTCAGTTTGATGGTCTGATCATCCCCTTAAAATAGTTTCACCTAATTTTGTTAGACCTTATATAAGATCTTAAAAATATGGTACAGTACAGCACACACATAATCCCTGGTAGGGCACAGCAATATCTTAAAAACAACACATAAAATCTAAAAACAAAAAATCCTAATATAATCAAATAAAAATTAAAACATTTTTCTGCATCTTAGGTTTTGAGTCCGTTTCATATAAAATCCGGGAATGCATTGTCTATGACCTCAGCCTTTATATGAAACGGACTCAAAATACGCGACTCACAACTCGCAAAATTACACTCGTTTGGCTTCAATCCACTGTCCTGTTCTTTGTACCTACTTATTCAAAATATTCCTGAAGGTTATAGAAACATTAATTAAGTATTTACTAAAAAGTCTTTTAAAGCTTTGTGGAAAAACGAATTATTGAATGTTAGGTTTAAGTTTTTATTTTATAGTAAAATAAAGTCTTGAAGAATGATAATGATTGAATATTTAAATACCTACTAGTCTAGGACTTTACAACTAGTACTAAACGCAACTGATTTCATCACAATGCCAATCTTACCTATTCAGAGTCATAAAATTTTATACGCACCGAAACATGATGGTTGGCAGAACTAGGGTAAATTTTCTTGTATAGCAGTGTAATCGTTGAATTCTAGATATGAGGCTTCGGAATTACTAAGGATGAAATGGTACGGAACAGTTTTGGTATCGATATTTCGACCAAGTACCTACCGAGAGAGCCGAGTAAGTGAAAAGTCGCTATTTAAATAAAATAAGTCCGTCTGGTGTCGGCTAAGAATAGCACCATCCCATTTCCTCCCGTGGGTGTTGTAAAAGGCGACTAAGGGATCTACCGGAGGATGGGCAGCAGCATCCTCTGAGTACACACATTCAATCCAACTGCGATCGCCAACCCGCCTGCCAAGGGTGGCGACACTGGCGACTATGGCAAATCCGCCCGTTTTATATGTCCAGCAGAGGACGTCTATCGGCTGATATGATGATGATTTAAATAAAATACATAAACACAATGCACAAAACAATGCATAGGTAATGCTATGTGCTAAACAAGTGAGAACGTTTTATATTATTGTATTTCTTATGAGTAGCTATTTTTTTTAAGGCAACTTTGATAATGTCTAGAGAAATCGTTTTTTTTATCGAAAACTATCTTTTCTGCTAAGTGTCTAAATCCATAACATTTAGCTAAGTCAAATAACCATTAACAAAAATTACGTTTAAGCCAGTACAGATTTTTTAAAACCTATGTTTTTTCAAGCAAAAGTTATCGATTTCAATAAGGCAAATAAAAAATAATTCCATTCTATTCTATTCATTATTCAAAACGAACAAAAGTACCTATTTAAAATACTATTCATTCGATCCGAGCAGGTAGATACTTTCTATAAGAGAAACGATTGAAAGTATCGATATCGATGTGGAATCGTAAAATCCCTAGAAATTGCTAATACAACGGATCGAATACAAACAGTTTTGTTACGTAAAATTACGGTAAGTGAAGGTTTTTATCGGTATTTTACGGTTATTACAACACAAGTGTTCGCTGGGGTGAAAACAAGATTACATAGAGAGTGAGTGTTTTATATAGCCTCTCCAGTCGAAGTCTGAAACCTTCAAATGCGAACTGAACCTTGCTACAACTGCTTCAAAAAAGTTGATAGTTTTTTCAAAGATTAATCTGCCGTCTATTCCTCGTCTCCCGCTCGGGACCTTAGGGAGAGGGTAGTGGCTGAAAATCATCTCTGCGAGGGTTCACCTCCGTGCCAGCACAAGCTGAGCCTCGACCTTCTGTTTCACACAGGTTCTACGTCAGGATAAGATTGTAAGAAAAACTGTTATAGGGATTATAACAATATATATAACGAGCGTTAACCCGCGACTTCGTCCGCACAAATTATATACCAGATTTTAAGTCAGATCATAAGCTATCAAACAAAAAAGTTTCATCAAAATCGGTTCTGTAATTTTTGCGTGATACTCGTTCAAACAAACACACAAACAAACAGACAAACAAAAAATCCAAAAATTGGTGAAATGGAATCAGGGACACCTAAAAACCATATCGTAACTTTTTTTTTGTTAATATCTTCAATGTACAGACAAACTTCCTGTTACAGTTTTATAATAGTATAGATAGATAGATATATAAACTGTTACAGGGTGAAATAATTAATAATAAAAATATATATATATTTTTTTTGAGATGGCTATTACTAACTACTGCTTTTTACAGCGGACTATTGGAGAGACCACGAAGGGTCTACAGAGTCAAATGAATGAACATAAGCAACCGACCTAGGGGCACCCAGAGGGGTACGGACCTCGGCATAGGACGTTGCTGGGGCTACGCTGCGGATTGGGTAGCCGGTGAAATTGATGTGAAGGGGGATGGTGGAATTTGGTGAAAATGGTGTATTTATGCTGTTTAACCTTGTGTACAGGGTGTTACAAAAATATAAATAAAAATTTAAGGGGATGGTTAAGAGCATCAAACTGAACAACTTTCACTATGGGACCAATATCGAAATCGCGAAAAAAAAAACGCTGATCTCTCTAAGAATCTCCCAATGTAGGGGCATTGGGGTCAAGCAGATTCGAAATTAGCCGTCAGCATATTAAGATAGCACTAGATACTACTTCTTATACAGGGTGAAATTGATATCATCCTTTTAAACTAAGAGCCTACCCATCAAACTGAACAACTTTCACTATGGGAGCAAACTGATCGGAGCAAAAAAATAATCAGCTGTTGCATGCACTTGAGTCGAGTAGGCATTGCTGTTTAGTATGGAACAGCTGTCTTTTTTTATGCTCCGATCAATTTGCTCCCATCATAGAGTAACATGTTTCTCTATTGCTCCCATAGTGAAAGTTGTTCAGTTTGTATTCACTGTTTCCTGGGCCTATAATAGACAAAGTAAAATTTCTATTTGCGTAGACGCTAGTGTTGTTGTTGTCCTATGGTACCCCGATGGTACAGAGGGCCCTCGTGAGACGCCGCCACCTCTCCCTGTCCTGCGCCTGGTGTTCTATGTCGCGCCAACTCAACCCGGCTGCTCGTAGCTCGGCGTCGACGGTGCGCCGCCACGTGTGTGCGGGTCGCCCCCGCCGCCTGCTAGACGCTAGTAGAAATGACAAAATGTATGGATTTGACATTGGCGATCGAAACATTTTGACGTTTGCTTTCGTTACCATACGTCAAATCCATACAGCTTTTATGTTTTCTACTGTCGTTAACGCTAATCGAAAGTACTTTGTCTAGGGGCTCTTCTTTTTCCTGTATTGTTCTAATGAAATAAATGAGTTATATATCTATCTATGAATAAGGTGGTCGGTCTAGCGGGCCGCAGGGCGTCCCACACTACGCCTGCCAGCTCGTGGTCTCCAAGAACTCTGAGTCTCCATCGGTTGTCGGTTGACAACCTCTCTACTACACATATTATGAAAACAATTTTATAATTGTATGTACAAGTAAACAATCCAGTAGCTACTAAGTACAGCAAATTTAATTCTTAAAACAAGCACATCAAAGCTCAAATCACCGTTTTCTTCCCCACTATTTCTCCATTAAACGAAACCGCCTCAACGCGATAAGGGCATGAGCATGATGCAATCGATCAGCTGACGACCTTGCAGGGTCACTGACCTAGCATGTAGGTCGAAGGGACGAGGGCCAGGGCTGGGGGGCTGAGGGGTGGAGAGGGAGGGGCAGTGTGCTAGAAACTGGGGTGGTAAGTTTTGTATTATAAATAGAAGTATAATTGGCTTTTAGTTGTTACTTTGGGTTCCGTACCTAAAAGGTGCCAACGGGATTACGGGAACGAGTCCGTCCGTCCGTCCGTCTGTCCTACCTATAAAGGCTTTAAAACGGCTGTATCTTTTGAACCGTAATAGGTAGCTATTACGGTATAGGTAGCATGGTTGTCTGGAAGAAATCGCTTTTAGTGATAAGACCGCCATTTGTACCCTTACGTTCTTTCTATTCGTTTTTGTTACTGTATATTTTTGGTGTGCAAATAAAGATATTTGTTATGTTATGAATGAATGAATGAATGAAATATACTTTATTTACACCAAACACAAATACAGTATAGAGCAGGTTACAAAAATAATTATGGTACAAATAAGGCGGTCTTATCGCTAAAAAGCTATTTCTTCCAGACAACTTGTTATGTTATGTTATGTTATGTAGCTAGTTGACATTTTCAGTTTAGCTCTAGCTTAAAAACGGTAACATATACAAGCGTCAAACTTGATGTGATTTCCAAAAAAAAAACCAACCAGTTTCTGAAAAAAACCTTTTCTAATTAGTTAATTACAAACTAGATGGCGTCGCAGGAAACTAATGAGTAAATTTTGTACAGACATCAATATATATATATTTTTAAGTAGTCCTCAATAAGACTATAAAATTTAATTTATGATTCATATAACTTGGAATAAAAATTGTGAAGTGGAGTAAGATATTGAAGAATATAGAATAATATAATGTTCTGTGAGAATAATTGTTGCATGCTGACACAGGCAAGTTACAGTGAAACTGATCTATTGTAATGTATAACCTATTATACCTGTAATTGTGCAATAAAGAATATTTGTATTTGTAAAAAATTTAATCTCGCTATAGTAACGAAAATCTGACTTCATACAAACATAGAGATTAGTTTCTAGATTGTTTCTGAATAATTTCATTGATTTTAATTGGATAGTTTAACTGTATCCGTGGTCTAATGGTTAAGAGCATTGGCTCTCGACACGGAGGTCGTGGGTTCGATTCCCACGGGGGACACCTAGTGACATATCACTTTAATAAAATAATAATAATAATTAATTAATATCTTAGACATTGTCACACAAATTATCTAGTCACATTTAAAGTACCTGGACTTGTATTATGATGACTAGACAACGATATAGAATACATATATAGATACAAACATCCATGACTCGGGTACAAATACTCATATTCATCATATAAATATTTGTCCCTTACGGGATTCGAACCCGTGACCCTCGGCACAGTAGGCAGGTTCACTACAGACTGTGCTACCGGGCCGTCAAAATAATAACTTTATGCGTTATTTCCCAGTTGGTTAGGACATTGCAGGCTGAATCACCTGATTGTCTGAAAAGAAAGATAATTCCGTGCTTCGGATGGCACGTTAAGCCGTTGGTACCGGCTTCTATCTCTGGTGCTACCACGAGCTAGTCATTACATAAAAACCACGTCAGAGGCCATAAGGCGGTCTGAAAAAACTCTGACACCAGGGCTCTGCCGACACGATAAGAAGAAGATTGGATAGTATTGAAAATAGCACCAGACTTCGTTTGTATGCAGCGCGCATTTGTACACAATGAGATATACAGGGTGTAAGAAAACACCCTAGTAATACTTAAGGAGGTCCTAGAGACCGTCAAACTGAACAATTTTCACTGTGGAGCTATCATCGAGAAAATTTTTTAAAAAATCTACTGTCATATATAAGGTCTAACAAAATTAGGTGAAACTATTTTAAGGGGATGATCAGACCTTCAAACTGAACAACTTTCTCTATGGGACCAGTATCGAAATCGCGAAAAAAAATTTGCTGTCCCATACATTTAGGTCGAGTACGTTTGTATGGAACAGTCGGTTTTTTTTCGCGATTTCGATATCGGTCCCATAGATAAAGTTGTTCAGTTTAATGGTCTGATCATTCCCTTAAAATAGTTTCAGCTAGTTTTGTTAGACCTTATATTTGAATCGAGCCGATACTGCAGTTTTGTATGAAATAGCTGATTTTTATTTCGCGATTTTGAAGTTGACTCCATAGTTTACTAAAAAAGAAATGTTTACTAGTTTCTTAAAAAAAAATTTAAATGTTTACTATTGTCTCTTATTTATATCTAAAATTTGTGTGTGCTTCTAGAACAATAAGAATCGGAGTCGCGCTGCAAGTCTGGGGGAGGTCAGACGCGTGCGTATTGACATCTGTTAGGCTTGCACGTGGCTCCGCCATTTTGTAAACTCTTTTGTGTTTTAACTATAAAACGTTAACTTGAGATTATAATAAACTACTTGACATTGGCAGAAATGCTACTAATCATTTTCCTACGTGTACTCTCTACATAACGGGACATTGGCACAATTGTGATAACGCATCGGACTCCATTAAATAAAAATAGAATAGAATCTATCTAAACTATTATAAAACTGTAGCAGAACGTTTGTCTGTACATTGAAGATATTAACAAAAAAAAGTTACGATATGGTTTTTAGGTGTCCCTGATTCCATTTCACCAATTTTTGGATTTTTTGTCTGTCTGTTTGTTTGTGTGTTTGTTTGTTTGTTTGTTTATTTGTTTGTGTGTTTGTTTGTTTGTTTGTTTATTTGTTTGTTAGTTTGTTTGAACGAGTATCCCGCAAGAACTACTGAAACGATTTTGATGAAACTTTTTTTGTTTGATAGCTTATTATCTGACTTAAAATCTGGTATATAATTTATCTCGCTACGTTGACGGGAGCCGGAGATATAAACATTTAACCGCAAGTGCAACCAATGTACGGTACCATTTCAATTTCAACTAAGTAACACTAATTAAAATTAAAAGACTTGTAATAAAGTAAGCTAATTCTGAAGACTGTTTGATTTATAAATAACGAAAATAACAATAAATTACAAAATAAATACCAATAATTATAAATTTTATCATTGTTCAGTGCTGATGACTGCACCGGTATAACATTGTTTTTCTTTTTGGCTATAAAATCTTTCAAACTCCATGGAGAAAACCTTTGCATAACAAAAAAAACCTTAGTACTGGCCACAAGAAAACAAGATTCGAATTACAAATTTCTTGACATTTTGTAGAATTACAGTGCAAACAAAGCAGGAGTAATTATTAAAAAAAAAACTGCACGCCAATTTCAAACAAAGAGAATATAATCATGATTTCAAATCAGCAGCCGAAAGATGTCTAAAACTCGATTTTTAATTCGGAATGTTTTTATTTACGGTGTAATCACACAGTTACGCAAGACTGGATAATAGCTAATATTTTAAAGCAATTACAAGACAGGTAAGGAACTATTTTGAAATACCGTAAATTATTACTAAAATACAAACGAACAACTCTAACAAATTAATAAGGGTCGGTTTTTTATGCCGCCGATGCGATGTGCCGCCGTGCATTTTGCGCATTTTTCTACGGCGCTCCATACAAAACGAAGCTTAGTTTGAACATTTAGTAATTAAAGTAAAAAATGAATGGTTTTAAAACAATCTAGAAACCAATATCTGTGATTTCCTTTTAAATGTTTAGTTCTAAAGTTATCTTGACTCAAAGTTTGTAGTCCGTCCGTGTCGTGTGTCGTCCACCATTTGGGCTCTCTCTGAGGAACCTGCCACCGCCCTGCGGACTGTCGCTTGATATGAGCTTTACATAAATTAATGTAACATTCGGCAATAGCCGACTGCGTCCTTCCGGACGAAATTATTCGCTGGAATCCAGGCGCATACGTGCGCCTCAGCCGTTGTTTCAAATGCACGCAAATTGACAGCGAGTGCTGACCAGGCGACGTTGCAGTGGAATGCGACCGTCACCGATTTTGCACGCATCTGACCGGATTGCAAGATGTATATGGTCCTTCTTATATGCAGACAGTTTTTTAAGGGTATGATCAGACCATCATACTGAACAACTTTCTGTATGGGACCAAAGTCAAAATCACGAAAAAAAATCAACTGTTCCATACAAAACTGCAATCCTACTCTACATATGTATGTGTATGGGGCAGAAGATTTTTTTTCGCGATATCGATGACAGTCCCATAGAGAAAGCTGTTTGATGGTCTGATCATCCTCTTAAAAAAGTGTCAGCATATTAAGTTAAATATATAAAAAATAAAGTAATATATATATAATGCGCCCCGACGCGTTCCGTTCAGTGATAATCATACTTAAAAAATAATTTTGTATCTGCCAGTACACTTGATTGTTTTCAATAATGAAAAATGCCATCACGAAGAAGAACTAATAATCTCACTAATATTATAAACGTGAAAGTTTGTGACGATTTTTGTAAAGTTGTAATGTTGTATGTTTGTGGCGCAATCACGCATAAACGGCTGAATGGATTTTGATGAAATTTGGCACGCAGATAGAATGTGTTCTGGATTAATATATAGGATACTTTTTATCGTAGCAATGGGTTCCTGTGGGATAAATTACAATGTTTTATCATGCTGAAACATGTACCACGTTTTTATTCTATGCTCACTAGCGCCAATTTGACGCTGACAGTTGCATTTGTGTAGATTGCAGTGATAAAAATATATTTACTTTTTTCAACAGTTTTGACAACAGCTGTGTAGTATATTTGGTATATGGTTAGATTTTCGTGCATGAGGTGGAGGTTCGATTCTTGGTCGAGAATGTTTTTTTTTATTTTTTTTTATATACATTCAACGACTATATCCATTTTTCACCGGATTAGACAGAAGCAGTTAGGCTTGATATGTTAAGGGCCTGACCTTCAATCATAATAATATCTTGAGATCATATCAGATCTAATATTAGCGCAGGATGTTTTATTTTGGCTTTTTTCTAATTTTAATCCTACCATCCTACCAGGTATCTCACTAATATTAATATTATGTTTGTGGTTCTATCATCAACACAAAAAATTCGGTTTTACAGATTTGATTGTATAGGTACTTGGCGAATTGGCAAAATAATCTTCTTCTTATCGTGTCGACTTCAAATTCTGAACAAAGTCGCTAAATAGTAGCTTGCCTGAATCGGGCAACCGATACTGCACCGTCGCTAGCAGTCATGAGCTCCTCCTGCGTGCAGATGTTAGGGCACGCAGGGCACGATGTGAGATGGGCCATCGTTTGTGGAGTTCCACACAAGCAAGTCACATTTTGCGCATCCGAGTATCCCCACCTGACCATGTTGTCCTTACTGCGACCGACCTGGGTTCGAAGTCGGTTTAAAGACTTCCAGGTCGCCCAAGGCAAGTCATGTCTAGGCGTGAGGCTCTCAGACGGCGACACAAATGGAGTTGGGAGGGACACTTTTTGTCGCCATAGAGTACACCTTGCTTGTGCTGGGCCAGTATTCAGGGGGTCGACACACTTCATAAAGCTGCGTCGGCTTGGCAGCCTTTGCGGCGCAGAAATAAAGCCATGCATGGGATGTCGTGTGTCGTCCACCATTTGGGCTCTCTCTGAGGAACCTGCCACAGCCCTACTTACATCTGGGGGCGCTATGCCAGCCAGTGGGTAAAGCAACTGTACTGGAGCCGGTTTCAAGCAACCAGTTATAATCCGACACGTTTTGTTTAGTGCCGGTATCCACCACCTTGGCGTGGGCAGATCGGCCCTACACAAAAAACAAATAAATAAAAAACGCTCACAGGCACAAACATTATTTTAATTATCCCAAGCAAGCTTTATAGGCTTTTTATTGTGGAAACCATACAACAACGGCATAAACATATAACATCCAAGACCGAACCGGGACTCGAACCCAGGACTCTGGTTTGGCAGTCTGGCGTGGTAACCATTACACCAACCGGGTCGGCAAATACTAAAAATCCTCTTTCTTTTAACCTTTTCTAAAGTTGGTGTTCATAATTTTATCGTAGTATTGTTTTCATCTTAATAGATGGCGTTGCGTGTTTATTTGAAGCAAGTACCATACTCAATTCACGCTCAAGACATCTCAGATATTCAGTCTTACAGATTTGATTGTATAGTTACTTACCGGCTGAATTAGAAAAATAATTAAATAAATAACGCTTACAGGAACATTGTTATGATTCCAAGCAAGCACTATAGGCTTTTTATTATAGAAACCATACAACAACGGCACAAACATTTATAACATCCATGACCGAACCGGGTTTCGAACCCAGGACCCTGGTTTGGCAGTCCGGCGACGTAACCATAAACCAACCGGGTCGTCAAATATTAAAAATCAAGTGTTCAAAAATTTTATCGTAGTATTGTTTTCATCTTAATAGATGGCGTTGGGAGTTTTTTTAAAGCAAGTGTGCTACAATTATTAATTCAAAAAACGTAGCTATAGCAAGAGCTTACAAATTTAGTTGATTATATTATCGTTGTAATACATCGTTTTAAGTATATTGATTGTCTGAGTCCAATCTGAGCCAATGCTACGGAATGATAACCTTATTTTACAGAAAGGACGAATTTTGTTGCAGTAATTCTTGCCAAATTTTTGTTTTGTTTGATTTTCGGTCTCAATTATGATTTTTTGAGGGCTTGTGCAACTTAACTATAGAACATCATTCTACCACAACGTATAAAAAGGTACCTACGTATCTAAAAGTTCCTTATAATATAACACCACAGGTCGGTAATGTAGCTACTTACATAATTGAAAATCTTTTTTAGCAAATTGACCATTAGCTTCCTAGAATATTATCGTTTTAGCTCTTGCCTTCACCATTTTACAGTAGCCCGCGTGGTAGAGTATCCTCTAACGCTTATACGTGAGTGGAGGTCTGTGACCCGCAGTGGGTCGTAAGATGATTATTATGCTGCTCGACATAAATAAAAAACTAATAAACGACGAACAGTAGAAAAATTAAAGTGATGGATCCAGTGAATGACTTTTAAATCTGATACCTACAGAATTACTTGGGGTACTTTCTGATTTTGATTTAGCTTAAGTTCATGACTTTCTTATCTTTTTATGGGAAATGGCAAGCCAGCAACACTTCGACACAATGGTATCTTTTGTATTGAACCCTACATATTTTTTTCTTCATCCTTGAAAAACTTGGAAAATGAAGGAGGCAATAGCGTTCAGGGTAAGAAACCTGTAATGAATAACCATCTCTCAGGAGTCACATACGTTTACCCACCAAGACATCGCAGTTACACACTACAAATGTTCCATGGTTTCCTCCTCCTCTCCACACGCTCGGCAACCGGGATCTAGAGTGAGCTTTATCGTGCCTGTTGCGTAGTGCCCGGTGAGGGCTCCGACGATGGCACGAGCTTTGCTCCTGCTGTTGTTCAGTATGAACTGTGGGATTCGTGGTGGTATATTGCTATTATACTCTGACACCAGGGCTTTGCCCACACGAACAAATAATAACGATACGATAATAAGAAGATTGCTGATGAATTTCCTGCAGTGTTGCAGACCCGAGAGGCCAGAGCATTCTAGCCTGTGTCTTTTATCAGCCCATTCCTTAATCGCCATTCTAATGTTACATGCCAGGATTCCTAGACTTGGTTCGGACCATGACCTTCATGACCTTAGACGAGACATTAGACAAAATTACATGTCTACGCAGACGAAGTCGCGGGCAAAAGCTAGTACTATTATAAAACTGTAACAGGAAGTTTGTCTGTACATTGAAGATATTAACAAAAAAAAGTTACGATATGGTTTTTAGGTGTCCCTGATTCCATTTCACCAATTTTTGGATTTTTTTGTTTGTCTGTTTGTTTGTGTGTTTGTTTGTTTGTTTGTTTGAACGAGTATCACGCAAAAACTACTGAACCAATTTTGATGAAACTTTTTTTGTTTGATAGCTTATGATCTGACTTAAAATCTGGTATATAATTTGTACGGACGAAGTCGCGGGTTAACGCTCGTAGAACAATAAGAATCTAGGTTGTATTGCAAACATTAGCTACATAACACTACGTCACGCTACGGTTCGGATTACGTAGCCGTAGCGCTACGAGCGTAGAAACCAAACTATGTAATCTATTGAATTACAGGTACAAATTGTATGAACGTATCATAATTCTAATGCTATATTTACTTGTATCTTCGACCTGACCCTCTCGATTCGACCCTCTGATCGTAGCGGTTTCCCATTCCATCTGATTTAGGGGAGTTTATTCCGAAAGCTCCCGAGCTTGCTGCATACAAACGAAGTTCCGTCCTATTTTTAACCTACTTCAAAAATGGAGGTTTCTCAATTCGACCGTATATTTATAAGGTCTAACAAAATTAGGTGAAACTATTTTAAGGGGATGATCAGACCATCAAACTGAACAACTTTCTCTATAGGACCAATATCGAAATCGCGAAACAAAATCAGCTGTTCCATACTAACCTTCTCGACCTAAATGTATGGGACAGTAGATTTTTTTTTCGCAATTTCGATATTGGTCTCATAGAGAAAGTTGTTCAGTTTGATGGTCTGATCATCCCCTTAAAATAGTTTCAGCTAGTTTTGTTAGACCTTATATATATATTTTTTTATGTGTGTTCGCGGATAACTACGTCGTTTATGAACCGATTTTGATGATTCTTTTCTATATTATCTAATTAAAGTCAATGCCGATTTTTAAACATGATCTAGAAAGCAATTGTCAGATTTCTTTTCTAAATATTATAGTTTTAATGCTAGGATTAATTTGAGATTTGTATGGAAAACTTGAGCCACTATAACTTAAGAACTAAATATTTCAAAAGAAATCTGACAAATGTTTGCAAGGTAAGAAGAAGAATTAAAATCAGTTCTGTAGTTTTTGCGTGATGCTCGTTCAAACAAACAAACAAACAAATACACAAACAAACAAACAATAAGACAGACAAAAAAATCCAAAAATTGGTGAAATGGAATCAGGGACACCTAAAAACCATATCGTAACTTTTTTTTTGTTAATATCTTCAATGTACAGACAAACTTCCTGTTACAGTTTTATAATAGTATAGATTAAGCTGACTTAGAATATTTTGATGAAATGGATTTGTATGAATTTTACTAGTTTGAGAGAATTGTTTTTTTTTTTATTATTTCATTAGTTTTGTATTATTGTACTACTTTTGATAACAAAAATTTGCAGTGCCCTAGCAGGGTTTCATGATGTTCTACCACGGTTAAGTTAAGATCCTTTTGTCACATGGAAAGCAAATAAATAAATGACTAAATGACTATTTTCGAATAGGAACTGCAGCTTTGTATGAAACAGTAGTTTTTTTTAGTTCTGTCTGCTCCACCCCTTTAAAAATTACTAGAGTACTTTGTTACACCTTACCTGTATCTACAGGGTGTTAGGGTAAACAGTTGCATTACTTTAAGGGGTGATTGTACACATGATACTGAACAACAACAACTCTAAGAAACCTATAAGAAATTCGTAAAAAAAATTAAACTTCCCGTACTAAATGCAATCAGCTGATCGAATTTCTGTATGAAAAGTCGTCATTTTTTTTGCGAATTTCCTATAGGTTTCTTTAGGAAAGTTGTTCAGTATCATGGATACAATCACATGGATTAAAGTAATGCAACTGTTTACCCTAACACCCTGTAGATAGATCGTGTTTAAAAAAATACAAAAATTAATTGACTTTTTACCTAACAAGCGTTAACCCGCGACTTTGTCCGCACAAATTATATACCACATTTTAAGTTAGATCATAAGCTATGAAACAAAAAGTTTCATCAAAATCGGTTCTGTAGTTTTTGCGTGATGCTTGTTCAAACAAACACACAAACAAAAAACAGAAAAAAAAACAAACAAAAAAAATTGGTGATATGGAATCAGGGTTACCTAAAAACCATATCGTAACTTTTTTTTTGTTATTATCTTCAATGTACAGACAAACTTTCTGTTACAGTTTTATAATAGTACGAGCGTTAACCCGCGACTTTGTCCGCACAAATTATATACCAGATTTTAAGTCAGATAATAAGCTATCAAACAAAAAAAGTTTCATCAAAATCGGTTCAGTAGTTTTTGCGTGATGCTCGTTCAAACAAACACACAAACAATAAGACAGACAAAAAATCCAAAAATTGGTGAAATGGAATCAGGGGCACCTAAAAACCATATCGTAACTTTTTTTTTGTCAATATCTTCAATGTACAGACAAACACACTTCTGTTACCGTTTTATAATCGTATAGATAGGTTATTATCGAAAATAGGATCAAACTTCGTTTGTATGCAGCGCGCTCAGGCGTCCTCGTGGGTATTACCCTGGCATAGTACCTGGAAGTTTTTTTTTTAGAGTTGAGTTGGTCATTAATACGTCCCCGAATCAGCTGAAAATCCCAGATCCCGGGCGACTTGACTTCATAAAATTAATGAGTGCTGTGAAAAAGTGAAAGTAGACAACGAATTAAAATATCCTTTTAAAACAAGAATTTGTTTCAACAAAATTGATATGACGTAATGTTTACTCAAGCGAAGAGTTATTATAATTAAAATGTAAAATATTCCAATATGGAGTAAAATTTTATTCCGCTCCTCGTGCCCTGAGAAATTACAATAATAGTCCAAGATCCCACTGCAAGTTTTATACAGTGTTTGTTTAGGTTATGAAACATAATTAAGTATTCCAGTGACGAGGCAATCGTTTATGAGTCCTTTAAAAATAGAACCTGGCAATCGGATGCAAAAATTAAAACACTAGAAAATACAGTTTGGGAACTTAATTATTATAGATTTATGCTACTTAGATGAAATTAATCCTAAGGTTAAGCATACCGGTGACCAAGGTAAGCTATTTAGTATATAAATACAAAGACGCTCGTGTGAGTGGCCATCGGTCGCTTACAATGTTTGGTTACTAAAAGTACGAATTTATTCTTAATTAGGTATATTACAATTTATACATGGAGTAAGCATAAATTTTTTTATAGATATAGAAAGTAGGGTGTTTTGTGAATCTGGTGAGGGTGCAGTCTGTATGGGGGTGAGCTTGTGTGTGTGTGGCAATTTCATTTTAGTATTAAAAATAAATTTTCAGTCACCTCATAGTTTTGGGTTAAAAGCCACTCAGTCACTTTTTTTTTGCATTGGTACTTGCATAGGTGGACAAGATTAAGATTTTTATTTAGGATATTGTAAAGACTACCACCTTGAAAATTAAAAACCTATTTAAATAGAAAGTTCTGCTGATAACAGTAGGATAAACGTTAAAATGTCGTCTGATTTATTGATTGATTGCAATAAACTGTATATAAGGTCTAACAAAATTAGGTGAAACTATTTTAAGGGGATGATCAGACCACCAAACTGAACAACTTTCTCTATGGGACCAATATCGAAATCGCGAAAAAAAAATCTGCTGTCCCATACATTTATGTCGAGTAAGTTTGTATGGAACAGCTGAATTTTTTCCGCGATTTCGATATTGGTCCCATAGAGAAAGTTGTTCAGTTTGTTGGTCTGATCATCCCCTTAAAACAGTTTCAGCTAGTTTTGTTAGACCTTATATACAAAATTGAAGCTATACATACCAGCTACTCGAAAAATATGGATGACTGCATAATTGTGGTTGCGACGTAGGGTTGTCACGTTATCTTCGATTGTACGAATAGCGAAGATTTACTCGAAAACTGTTGGATTGATTTTGATGATTCTTTCACTTATGAATTCTCTTTTCTGGAAAGTTTTATATCATAATTAAATATTAAGACTGAAACAACATGTTTGAAATCGGCTACATAATAGGCTAATATAAATGGGTAGCGACAGGCTTCGGAGTATCAGCTCTATTTTTTTAGGTTCCTTAAAGTTCGACATTTCCACTGGCGTACTATGTTAGGTATCATTGCCTAAACAAATGCTGTAAAAAACTTGCAGTGGGATCATATTCTATAAACTCGACATTATAAACCAACGCAATGCGGTTTACTGTATGAAGTATAGTGTCCATTAGAGTCTTATTTATAATATTTTAAACAAGCTTTTACCGGTGGTTATGGCGGTGGAATTCGTCATGAAAAAATATGTTTCTAGCCAATGTCAAATAATTTCTAAGTAAATTCGTGCATAGACCAGCAGGGAAGTTTTCTAGTGAAAAGCACGTATTACGAACGTAATGAATTTAAGAGCAGCAGCATATTATAATGTAATTAAGAGTACCTACAAGCAGTAGCAACACTGTTGACGGTGGAAGACTATGAGATCAATCAATTACTTATTATACTTTACAGCAAACCGAAACATAACATCACTATATAAGGTCTAACAAAATTAGCTGAAACTATTTTAAGGGGATGATCAGACCATCAAACTGAACAACTTTCTCTATGGGACCAATATCGAAATCACGAAAAAAATCAGCTGTCTCATACATTTAGGTCGAGTATGTTTGTATGGACCACCGGTTTTTTTTTCGCGATTTCGATATTGGTCCCTTAGAGAAAGTTGTTCGGTTTGATGGTCTGATCATCCCCTTAAAATAGTTTCAGCTAATTTTGTTAGACCTTATATATGTATAAATAAATAAATATAAATAACGCTCACAGGCACATACATTGTAATGATCCCAAGCAAGCACTATAGGCTGTTTATTATGGAAACCATATAACAACGGCACAAACATATAAACATCCATGATCGAACAGGGATTCGAACCCAGGACCCTGGTTTGGCAGTCCAGCGTGGTAACCATTACACCAACCTGGTCGTCCAACAGTAAACAACTCTAAATATGATGACGGTTTTTAAACCCCCGACGCAAAAAGAGGGGTGTTATAAGTTTGACCCCTATGTCAATCTGTCTTTTTGTCTGCCTGTGGCATCGTAGCTCCGAAACGGTTGGCCCGTTTTCGATGCGGCTTTTTTTAATAGAAAACCAATTTTTGAAAGAATGTTCTTAGCTTCGTTTCATGAAAATCAGTTAGGCAGTTTTCATGTATCTTTAAAAATTATGAAATAACATTACACCTACTTTAAAAACCCCCAATGCCAAAAACAAACTTTTACTTTTTAAATGTTTGTTTTTGGCTTTGGTTTTTTTTTATTGTAATGTAATTAAGAGGATGATCAGACCATCAAACTGTACAACTTTCACTATTGAACCAACAAAACATAAAAATCGCGAAAGAAAAATCGGATGTCCGAATTGCAAAAAATTTCGTTGCTCTGGTTCCATGAAGACAATTCAATGAGGGATTTTCCGAAAGCAATTAAAAAAGAAAAAGTAGTTCCTAAAGACTCGATAGATGGCGGTGACGAGACAGGGGTGAGCGACCTTGCAGATAATAAAATACAAATAAAATAGTAAGAATTTGTGTTTTCAAGTAAACAGCTAAATATGAACATATGTTTCGTCAACGGATGCGTCTGACTCAGTGACATGCATTTTTGTTCACTTTTTAGCCTAAAATTTTCGTCTTCGGACCCCTCTCTGGTCAACGCCATCTATCGCCGGTTTGTTGAACTACGTTTGACTAGCTGTCAGAAAACTCCTCATTCAGTTTCGTGTTTGATGGTCTGATCATTCCCATTAAAACAGACGGACCTAATTTTCAGGGTTTCATTAATTTACCTAAGTAGTAGGTAAACCAACACCTTGGACTTAAATAAATTGCACAATATTTATATGCGCCAAAGCCAAAACTAGCCTAGTTTTCCTTATCGATTCACGATCCGATTCTTAGCCAAAACTGCTGGCTTACGTAAAGTGGCCAAGTGGATGCAGAGTCGAAGCCTTACCGGGTCCCGTCAGCAATATTATATACACCAGCGCTGTCTGGCGCTGATCCAACCTCGTGGAGTTCAATGACTATTTACACAGGTACAGTGTTAAGTCGTAGGTGTCTAGTAAATTAGTTAGTCTCGATCAAATCAGCCCACAAGGTCAGACCAGTGTGTATTGCCACATACACCAATTAGATCTCTATTTCCTGACTCATCGTCTACTGCTGAACATAGGCCTCTCCCAAGGCGCGTCACAAGGCTCTGTCCTCGGCCTTCCTCATCCAGTCGCTCCCCGCTACCATTTTAGGTCATCTGTCCAGCGGGCCACAGGGCGTCCCACAACTACACCTGCCAGTTCGTGGTCTCCACTCTAGAACTCTGACGCCCTATCAGTTTTCAGTTCTTCGGCAGATATGACCAGCCCATTGCCACTTCAGCTTGCTAATTTTCTGAGCTATGTCAACCACTTTAGTTCTCTGACGTATCACTTCATTGCTGATGTGATCTCTGAGAAACACCGAGCATTAGCTGTCAGTATGGACGTGGAACGCCAGGTCGGCACGGCCGGGCCCGCTTCCATGCTATGCCCATGCTAAATACGTGTAAAATATCGTCTCGGCGCCCCCATTAGGCCCAGGGCTTTTGGCATTTTGCCAGTCCGCTGCCAGCCAGTAATTACGCTACTGGCGCCTTCCCTTGATCACTCAACACTGTACATGTTACTTGACCCATGTAAACGCGGCTCCAACACCGCGCCGGAGGGATGCCCGCCAAATACCTGCGGATCAGCTGATTGTTAATCAAACTTAAAACGACTGAGTGCTCGGATTCCAATGACGACGGCCAGTGACGCAACACTATCTGTCTAGCTCACACGTACTTGATGGCAGAGAGACAATGACAACTAATTTAAATGCAGGCATATTCATGAGATCCCGGGAAATGGGCAAAGTTCTATTGTTTTTTGATATCATCGTATTCTTCAGTTTTGGGCGTTCCTTACGGTAACCAAAAAGAAACTCTCCGAAAATTAGCATAATCATAATCGTAATAATTTATAGAAAGGTCTACCGATCTCTGATCAATCAAAAGAACTAACTGCCTCCGTGGTCTAATGGTTAAGAGCATTGGCTCTCGACACGGAGGTCGTGGGTTCGATTCCAACGGGGGACACCTAGTAAGTGATATGTCACTTTGTGCCTTTTTCCCCAGTTGGTTAGGACATTGCAGGCTGAATCACCTGACTGTCTGAAAGAAAAAAGATTCCGTGCTTTGGATGGCACGTTAAGCCGTTGGTCCCGGCTACTATGGTGGTGGTCCGGATTTCCTGGCAACTCGAATAATATTAAAAAAAAAAGATAATTTTAAGAAGCCGCTTCTATAATTTCATAGCCAAAAATGAAGTTTAGGTAAATATGCATCCGAATATCCGATCTCTAGTTATTACAATACAATAATGTGTTAGTTGGTTAGGACATTGCAGGCTGAATCACCTGATTGTCTGAAAAGAAAAATGATTCTTTGCTTCGGATGGCACGTTAAGCCGTTGGTCCCGGCTACTATGGTACCTGATTGTCTGAAAAGAAAGATGATTCCGTGCTTCGGATGGCGCGTTGGTCCCGGCTACTATCTCTGGTGGTAGTAGTTGTTACAGAAAAACCACGTCAGATGCCGTAAGGCGGTCTGAAAAAACTTTGACACTAGGGCTCTGCCCACACGATAAGAAGAAGAAGAGAACTATGAAAGTGTCATTATAATTTTATTTAGTAATAATTTTTTTTTTGTAGTAGAGTTTAAAAAAAGTTACTAATTGTTTTTTTTAAAGTACCTAGAGCCTATCAATAAGAAAGACAGTTTTTTTTGCGTTCATTTTCGATGCTTCGTCGTGAGAACTTCTTCACGGATTAATGAAGGTTAAAATGAAATGATTAACTTACTGTCAGAGACAATTAAAATTATCTGAAAAGTATTTAAGTAACTAAGTACTTAATTAAAATTAATATTGGCATAAACTGACGAAAGAAGAATTAAATTTACAAAGTTTCCAATATCAAAACCGAATCAAATTATAGTACATTATGGTACAAGTGTGTAATGTTGGTGATTACCGCTGAGGCGCCATTAAGAGAGCCGAGGACGGTAATCATCAATACACACGTGTATCATACGACGTTTTTCAACACACTTGTGAAGAAAATAATAATAAAAAATCATTTTATTTAGTAAATAAAAAGTTTATTTAGAGAATTTATTTGTACTATTGAATATGATCTTTTTTGTATCGAAACTTTTTTAAGAACAAAGCAACTCAAGAACTCAACCAAGAAGTTTAGATACCTACTATAAAAAACCTATAACTCACTTGTGAGTAATAGTAATGAAAAAGTCACAGTTTGATTATAGGTGTCATTATGTGCCTAATTGCGGTGAAATAAGGGCCATTTTATGAGCAAGTGTGTTGAAAAAATATTTATAAAAACTAACGTATTGAGTAATCAAAGTGCGCAGGTCACCCGTACGCCGGACGACCGCTCTTGACATTTGACCGTGAGTTATAAGGATTCATGAGACTTGATCCGTTGCCCACTTGACTACTTGACGGATTATGTTCGGTTCCTATTTTGCGATTTTTCGTGGCTGATAATGAAATACAGTGTAACAAAACACCCTTATAATTCTTGCTTGCTTGGGGGTGCTTCAGACCATCAAACTGAACAACTTTTACTATGGAACCAACACTGAAAAACATTGAAAAAAAAACATTTGCTGTCCCATATATTTGAGTCGAGCCGGTACTGCAGTTTTGAATGGGACAGCAGGTTTTTTTTTTATTTTTCTCAATGTTGACTCCTTAGTGAAAGTTGTTCAGTTTGATGGTCTGAAGCACCCCCTTAAGTAATTACTAGGGTATTTTGTTTCAGTATAAACTTACCTTCATAATTATACAGGATAATTATGAAGGTAAGTTTATACTTACCTTTCAAGGAAAAGTGATTTATTATTTCATCTGTTTCATCCCCCACTTTGCCTTTATTGGCAGCTAAAAAGATTATAAAGTTTCATTTGGAGGTTCTGACCCGAGCACACGTCTCGCGTGGATTTCGCGCGTCGCGTTTTTGCCTGCCACGAGGCTCCGCAATCCTCAATCTCTACTTGTTCTTGACCAAAAACAATCCCTGAGATTGGGATAGATTCTCCCATAAACACTTGACACTGGCGGAAATGCAGTGCTAACGCACAAGCAAGAGTCCATTAATTATAAGTAAAAAAAAAAAATTTTTCATTTGCTTGAAATTCAGATCGACTTTTTGTTTGGCAGCTTATGATTTGACTTAAAATCTGGTGATAGGTATAATTTGTGCGACGAAATCGCGGGTAAAAGCTGGTAATCTATAAAGCTCTTCGGTCTTTATAAGTACCTATCTATCCCTAAAGACCCTTCCTGGTGACATTATATTCCCCAGACAGGTATCCTAGTCCACCGATGTACAGTCAAGTCAGTCAATGCCCTGTCGCATGAACTTAACAAAAAATACGAGAAGAATAAGTTATTTTTACTAGAAACGCACTTATGACACTACTACCTATGTAGACAATTAATTATACAATTTTTTTTTATAAAATTATAATATTCATATTTAGAAAATAAAAAAAGATTTTATTTAGTTTTTGTTAATGAATGACTGGCCGATGGAGCCGAAAAAAAATTTAAAAGCCACGATGAAAATTAAAAAGTAACTAAATATTGTTTTAATAATTAAATGGCTCAAACAGCTTTTTCGTTAAATTTCAGCCAACTGCATAGTATTTATTATTCAGCCTTTTTTCTGCAAACCACTATAGACATCATTTTTTTTTTCCAACTTGGTTAAAAAATCTCCTTGGTTATTAATTTCTTCTTTTGGCATTCTACCTCTTTTAAGTTTTTTACTAAATATATGTATTTCTAGGATAATAAAGGATAACACAATTTACAAAGATTATTTTTGGTCTGCACAACGATGATAAAAAAATAAATTTAAGTATTTTATGCAGCACGGCTAGCATGCCACCCACGACAAAGCGTTTTAACGAGAAAAACGTCATGCGCGCTCTTTCTGGCATACGTAAAATAATAAAGATGGAGGCACATCTCGATTTTTATCGTTTTCTCAGGGGTGGCATGCGAGGCCTACAGGCACTACGTTCTCGCCGAGAACGGACGAGAATGGATGGATGTCGTTCATTGTTCTCGCGGCATAGTGAGCCATAATAATTTTCCTTTGGAAGTTCTCGCCGAGAATTCTCGCCGAGAAGTTCTCGCGGGAGTGAAGTGCCTGCTTTACTGGTTTAGGCCGAGTTTCAAAGGGTAACTTTTCTGTTCTTAACCATCAAAACAAGGTCAGGTTCAAATCCCTGTTCGTTCATGGATATTACATTTTGTACCATATTATTGTTTCCATAATAAAAAGCGTGTAGGTACAGGATGTAAACTTAAATGCATTACATACTCAAACGAATGCTCCAGATCATCAAACAGGAACAACTTTCACTAGGTATTGCGAAATTTGCGAAAAAGAAATCAGCTGTTCCCTACGATTTAGGTATAGTAGCTATACCATAGCTTTATTATACGTCTTTTCTAAGATATACCTACCTTACCTACCGCTACCAACACATTTTTTAGGGAAAAAATCTTTTTTTTTTCGATTTTTTTTTTCAGTTTTGGGTCTAAACTTCAGACCATAGAGTAATATAAGTATATTAGAAAAGAGAACCCACTCGTGGCAACATTATGCATACACCTTATGTCAGCGCCATCTATGTTTCATCGAAAATAATTCAACCTATACTATACATACCTACTTATATCTACTTATACCAATGGATATTATTGTTTTTAATGCTAGTTTTCGTTCAATCCCGCACCGATCGAGTGAAATTCCAGTATCCTTACTACTCCTGTAATCTAAACATTGGTAAGAGAACAACAGAAACTCCAGAACATCGCTAAATCGGCACGAAATTGAACGAAAACTACAAACAACCCGTACATTACGCAAGATAGGTAGCCATTTTGTGATTTTGTCAGTTTGACATTGACATAGATAATACAATTTTTTTTTTCATAGTTTGCGAAATATTTAATAGATGGCAGCACATTCTATGCAAACTGAATCGGAAAAAGCCACCAAAAGGCGACTGTCCTCCGCCTGCTTCAGACCCTCAAACTGAACAGCTTAATACGGGATTCTGAAGCATTTCCTTATACACCACTAGTTTTTAACAACTAACATAACTTTAAAAATTTATCAGACCGCCGATGTTTTCATTTACGGTGTTACGTACATAAAGTTAGAAAAACTCATTGGTACATGGCATGCCATCCGTGCGGATTCGAACCCTGGACCTCTAGATTGAGTTTCCATAGCTTTCCGCAACGCGCCACCTACACAGTTCGATGGGTAGACTCTTATTTTAAAAGGATGCTAATGATATCAATTTCACCCTGTATATAGGGTACCTATACATACTATATACAATGTTCTTGGGGTATATATGCTAAAAGTGGGCTGATGGATGAAGTCAAACGACATTAGTAAACCAAAAGCCACTATATCACGCAGTATCTAATTCCCTTAATCTCTTAGCATGCAAATAATAATATTCTATCACCGGAGTGCAGTGTCTGTTTTACATAATCCGACAAGAGAGAGACGGCCGATCTAACTCAACACGAAACGAACAAACACACTGCGGCATGTGACATCTAGAACGTTGGAGTATGTCTTTATTTATTTTCAAGGCTATACACTTTTTAAAAGTTTAACATTTTCTTTAATAATAATGAAACAGGTCAAGTGCGATTCTGGCTTCTTGCGCACCGAGGGTTCCGTACCACACAACATAAATCATACACAACATAATTATAAGCTATATATACAATGTTCTTGGTTATAAGAGTCGTTAGAGTCGGGACTTCCATACTAAAAACTGGTCGTGACAGATATCCAGAGTGTATGAAACGTGTGCGAGCGTTAAAAGGAATTTAATGGCGGCGGTGCACGTTTCATATAAAATTTTTTTGTTAGAGAGTTGCGCGGGCCTGCAACTTAAAAAAATGTTTTTTTTATCTCCGGGACTTTTAGCGTGAGACCGCCTCACACCTGGCCGGTTTTTATTTATTTATTATTCGTTGGTATACCTACTGCGGGACTAGTACGCCAATCCGCGATAGCATGATATAGCGCTATCACGCTTCCGCTCTCTTTTTATTTGCTCGCGAACGAACGAGATAAAAGACGTAATATCGTGAATATGAAGCCGTATTACGTGCAGCGTGCTAGCTAGGCTGTAGATAGTAGTGTGTTGCCGTTTTTACGATAGAGCTAGGAGAAAAAACATAGATAAAAATTAGTTTCTTGTAGGTATGAGGACCCCTCTTAATTTTTAACTTTTTGAAATTTTTATTATTTGTTAGCCATAATACCGCATATTCTGTGTAAATTTTAATTGTCTAGCTATTACCGTTCAAAAGTTACAGTCCTAAATATGTAGGATAGACGGACGGACAGACGCGGACGGACGGACGGACGGACGGACTGACAACGTAGGCTTAGTAATAGGGTCCCGTTTTCACCCTTTGGGTACGGAACCCTAAAAATCAGTACCTACCTATAGTTATTATTATTAGTAGAGATGTCAATTTAAATAAAGTCATCAAAAATAAAGATTTTCGTAGGACTTTCGCCGACATGTGGTATCGTCGCATTCAGCAGGTGTAAAGAGGTGTAAGGGTAATTTAGTTTGGATCGCAACCTTTCTGCCAAGACCAAATAGGAAAAATGGTTGGAGGCGCTCCTTATTGACCCATACCCAAAGAGTAATATAAGTATATAAGAAAAGAGAACCCACTCGTGGCAACATTATGCATCCACCTTATGTCAAATTGAAGGCTAGCTAGCGCCATCTATGTTTTACCGACAATAATTCAACCTATACTATACATACCTACTTATATCTACTCATACTGATGGATATTATTGTTTTGAATGCTAGTTTTCGTTCAATCCCGCACCGATCGAGTGAAATTCCAGTATCCTTACTACTCCTGTAATCTAAACATTGGTAAGAGAACAACAGAAACTCCACATCACTAAATCGTCACGAAATTGAACGAAAACTACAAACAACCCGCACATTAGGCAAGATAGGTAGCCATTTTGTGAATGAGTCAATTTGACATTGACATAGACAATAAAATCTTTTTTTTTTTTTCATACTTCTGCGAAATATTTAATAGATGGCAGCACATTCTATGCAAACTGAATCAGAAAAAGCCACCAAAAGGCGACTGTCCTCCGCCTGCTCATACCTATTTCCAGCTTCGGCGGGGACCAAGTTTGCGATTGTGCGATCGGCCTATAGACAGTGCAATTTGGCTAACGGGCGATTTGGCATTGATAGAAAGCATGCAATCGATTGCCTGTCTTGCTCAATATCACCTTTATCCAAATATCTCGTTCGTTCGCGCGTAAATAGAAAGAAACAATAGGAAACAGAATATAATGCAATATCAAGTCATCGATGATATTTTGTTTTTACTACGTAATTTTACAATTTTTGTATCAAGGAAGAACTACCATAACTAAAAAAAATACATATGGCAAACGTAGTGGTTATATTCTCTTTGCATATGGCAACACCATAAAAAAAAGTTTGTGTGTGACTGACAGTTTGGTATCCACGGCATTATTTTGCTAAAATTTAATGAATTCTACTAATTTCCTTCTTTGTTCCATTTTCTCGTTAATGATTTCTAGAAAAACATCAATAATGTTATTAGGTGGTGTTTAAAAAAGTGGGTGTTCAATAACAAATTGGATTCACGGACTTGATAATAATGAAAAATGTCGTCGCTTTCTGGTTTGTACAACAGAACAAAACGAAAGTGACGAGTTGACGATAGATTTTAGCTGAATTTTGTAGTTGCTAAACTTAGTTTTGTGTATAAAATGGCGCAAACGGTGCGACGTGCCATTGAAGGCAGATATCCTTCCTGTTACATACCCAGCAGAATAAAAGAAAGAAGGGCGAAAGCAAGGGCTCTGAGGTAAGTTCTACTTGCGTAAATCGTAAATATGATAAGGAAAGTATTTGCTGCGTTTCAAAATACTTTATCATCTGTGTACATATAAAAAAAATAACCACGCTGACTGGTTGTTTTTTGTGTTATAAATTGTTCTGTTCTTGCTGACTTTGTATATTTATGTCATGGTCAATCAATTATTGTGTTGCTGATAATAATGTTATTACTAAACTGAGACGAAATTGTTTTAGCAACAAAAGACATCCACGTTTCATACATTTTTGGTCCAAATGTGAAAGTGCCCGCTGACAAAACCAATTCTATATTATGTTGGAAGTTGTCCGTCTAAGCACCTAACCTATTATTATTGCATGAAAGCTGTAGCTGTATGTTTTATTACATTAAAAATGTGTGAAAGGGCAGATTTTTCGAACCCAACTAAAACGAAGGACAATGGCCCTACAGCTTTGGTGCCATAATAATAAATGCTTAGACGAACCAGTTCTAACAGATTATCACTTCTTTTTGGCCAGCATAGTCATTGCGTATATATCATTAGGCTTGTTATTATTATAGCTGTCCCGAGTGCACAACACCTTGGTTCACCGGAGCCTCTTCCAGAAGTCTTCGGCAGCATTAACAAGCTGGTGGGCTTCCTGGAGGAATTGGGGTGGCAGGAGTAGTCATTCCCACCTAATGCAAAATACGCGCCTAAGTCGTTGAGTTGCGGAAAATGAGCCCGCTCAACCAATACCAATACGTCCCGAGTTTATCTATGGAGGAAACTTGTGTATCCATTGAGGCACTAGAGGCGGCACCGAGAGTGAATTGTTTGTAACACTCGCACAGGCCAAATGACATATCGCTCATTGGTGGAATAACCGTACAATTACTTTATTGCAAATTTTACAGGAGAAGGGTCTAAAGGTTCACCAAGAGAGGCCCAATTTTTCATCAACGAAACAATAACACTGCCATCTAAACTATTGGCAATACAGTTGTGAGTTTATTCCTTCAGATAAATGGTGTATATTTATCTGAAGGAATAAACTCACAACTAAGGATTATTGTGACATTAATTAGTTATTCTCCCAGATGAGCAATATGCTTACGTAGTCTGTGCAAGTCGCCTGCCGCAACATGAAATTCCCAGTGCGGTCCCCAGGCTGCCAGTCCCCGCCCTGCTGATTGTGGTGCACAGATTTTGTTCGCGTCGCCTGTTGTAGTGCATACATAATTATTCAATATGTTTATAATAATAATAATAATAATAAGAAATTTATTCATCAGCAAGTAAGTAAATCTAAATACAGATATAAAAGTGATCTTAAATAAGTACTAAATAACATGCTATGATGAAAAGGCATGAGCCTCAGCATTACTGCTGTTTTTCAGTCTCAGCCCTGAGATGACACTGCACTGCCAAAACTTAAATCTAATTAACAAAAACAAACATTTCGGATTCTTATCCTGATTTTTCTGCAACTATCTATTTTCAGTTTGTTTTTGTTGTCCTGTTACAATACAGTTTATGGTGACACACAGTGATTTCCAGTGAATTATGTGACAATTGTATTGTGAATAGTTTGTCATCAATATCAGCTGTTGAGTCACGTTGCAGGTTCTAACCCTAGCACTTGTCTCGCGTGGTTTTCGCGCGTCGCGTTTTTGCCTGCCACGAGGCCCCGCAATCCTCAATCTCTTCTTGTTCTTGACGAATAACAATCACTGAGATTGGGATAGATTCTCCCATAAACTACTTGACACTGGCGGAAATGCAGTGCTAACGCACAAGCAAGAGTTCATTAATTATAAATACAAAATATGTATATCAGCTGTAATAATTAAGTTTAATTATTTCTATTCAAAAATAAATGGAAATGGTTGGCACCGGTTGTTTATGGACAAAGCTTATAATATAATGTGTTATTGTGTACCATAGATAGACATACAACATTATAATATCATCACCCTGCAGTAAAAACGTTGTAAAACAGAATTTATTAGATGGATAAAAAAACTTTTTCCTTTTCACGTTCCATCCATTTGTGAGGTGTTCACTGCAGTGTAACAATATCTACTTCCTAATTTACTTGTCTTCTGTTGTGTTGATGTCAAGTCAAATAATAGATAATAATGATAATTAAAATAGGCCAATGACACTTTAACCTTTCCACAGCTGTCAACCCCGTGTGACTCATAGTATCTTATGTTATGAAACAATGTAGTACTCAACAGCTCAAAAGGGTATACTAGAAGCAAAATTAATGTAACAACGGAACAATTTTTTTCAACATTGATCGGAATAGGTAGTGCAGTTTAGGGTAATGTTGCGATTAATACCTATTCCACCATAGTTTGTAAGGTTATGATGATTATATAGTCATAGTTTATTATATTATTAGGTACCTATAATGATAAGGTACGATAGGACCGGTATATACAAAATGTATTATTAGGCCCTGAAACAAATAAATTAATAAAAAAAAATTGTATATTTAACAAGGTGTACGCCTCATGTAGATACAAACACCCATGAATCGAATACAAATATTAATATTCATCACACAAATATTCACAACATTACCCTAAATTGCACTACCTATAATTCTGATCACTGGTAATCAAATAGATATATTTTATGCAAACGAAAAAATACCGGATGGTATTCAATAAATATAATACAAATTGAATGAGTTAGCCTTGATATGTGTCCGGACGGACACGGACGGATGGACTATTTATAATTTATCATCATCATCATCATCATCAGCTTATATGTATACATGCTGCAGCCCACCCCCGGATGGAGGGTTTTAGTACACCACATTGCCCAATGCGGATTGGTGTGCTACACATACGCATCGGAATTTCTACTTCAGCGTATGCAGGTTTCCTTTGTATGTTTTCCTTCACCGTTTGAGATTTGTCAGTATTACGTACAAAAGCTAGAAAAACTCATTGGTACATGGCATGTTTTCTGTGCGGATAATTTGGCTGCAATGAAGAATGCAGTATCATGTCATTGTTTAAAAATAAAGCCACACTTTCACCTTAAAGTTTTTAACAGATGCGTGGCAAGTGTATTTATGAATGACCATATCGGTTGGCTTTCTGGCTGGCTACATTGCTCCACCATTTCGTATTACCTTAAATGTGCTTCCTTCCTTGAGATTTTGATTTACTATAATCCCAACACCCACTCAATATTGTCAGAAATGCAGTGCTAGACACAACCAAAAGATCATTACTTTTCAACACAAATCAATTAAACAGAACATATATAATTTTGCAGATTAGAACAACAGCGCAAGCCGGAGAAGATAGAAGACTTCGTGTGCTACTCAGACAGCGACAGCGAGGAGGAGACCCCGTCCCAGCAGCACCGGGTTCTCTCCACTTCGTACAACTTTGTCGACTATGTGCGCTCTAGAGAAATTCTCGCTCCGGAGGTATGGATACGAACAAATACAATACGAATTGTTAACAACAACATTAACACGCGCGTACGCTTTTACGTACCTATTAACATTTACAGATCATTTAAATACATAAACCACCGAATGCAAAGTAGTATTTCACACAGAAGATTCACTCGGCAATTATCTACGATCCTGTACCGCACCTCTGTACGAGAGTTTCTTTTAACCAACTGCCATCGAGATGCTGTGACCAAAAAAAAAATTATAATATAATTATGACCATAACAGGCTTCGTCAAAGAAAATACACCACTCAGATCCACAACTTGTTTCGTCAATAAATACATCCTGAATATCTGCAACAAGCTTCGTCAACTTCCATATAAAAATGTAAAAAAGGGGGGGGGGGGGGGGGGCGGGGGGACCTACAACATATAAACTGTATAATATGTCTAAAAAGGTGCTTAAAGATAAAATGTTTGTTTCAATGCAATGCAATTCATTATTTAAATAACCCAGAGGGCTTTATCTAGTCTGTAACCATTTTCCTCTTGTTTATTTATTTTTGTACACCAGTTACACATACATTCAAAGTTTTATTTAACAAAAAACAATTAAACAGTACATCTGACTACATATTTAATATACTTTATAGCCAGGAATCTCAATAATGCGCACGAATAAAAATAATTCTCCGATTTAAATTAGAAACAAACCATTTCCGCCCTGGGCGCCTACCGCGCTATGCAGTGACGTTTACCGTTTGATTTCAAACAATATATAATATAGAGCTCTTTCCACCTCTTTAATAGACAAAATTAGACAGAATGCAAGACTCTAGGTATTTGCGTACCTTGTCCACTTGTCTAGCGACTGCCTGAGGACACTAAATGAATAGATAGTACTGGCATTCAACCAACGTCATCCGAGATTGCTGAACTGCTTTGGTAATGAGCAGTTATGGTATAAATTTCAAATATTATTGATTTTTAAACATGTTACAGCCATGTTGTGCTATTTCGAATCAAATTAAAGATTGTCTCGGGCGGGACTTGAACCCGCACTTTTCCAAACCGGGGAGTTATGGTATAGTCTAAATAGACTATGAACATAATCATAGTCCGGGACAGGCCCATGCGACCTATCCCTCCTAAAACGCCATTATAAGACGCCATATTGAACTTTCAGCTGCAGAAGCGTCATGCCATGTTTCGTCAGAAGCAGCAGAATATCTTGTGTTTCTTCTGGTATTTTTTCGCTTGAATTGAGAATCCTTGAGAAGCCCTAATTCTTCTCCATTGTATGACATAATAATATCGTTGATTGGTTTGTTCCTTGGTCAAATATCCCTATTTTTGCATTCTGGGATCACTATACATACATATAACTATAAGTTCTATATAAAACGAGCGTTAACCCGCGACTTTGTCCGCACAAATTATATACCAGATTTTAAGTCAGATCATAAGCTATCAAACAAAAAAAGTTTCATCAAAATAGGTTCAATAGTTTTTGCGTGATACTCGTTCAAACAAACAAACACCCAAACAAACACACAAACAAACAGACAGACAAAAAATCCAAAAATTGGTGAAATGGAATCAGGGACACCTAAAAACCGTATCGTAACTTTTTTTTTGTTAATATCTTCAATGTACAGACAAACGTTCTGCTACAGGTTTATAATAGTTTAGATAGATAGATTAGCTTGACGAGAGCAGCGCCACATTGGATCTGTTGGAACCTGGTGAAAATTTCGCCGTCGCATCTGTAGCTTTCTGCATATCAGTAATTTGAATGAATGAATGAAATATACTTTACGTAATTTGTGGTCTGGGAAAGCATCTGACCCTTATGGTCAATCCACACTGAGAAGCCGGAGAAACATTTTCGGTGCAATATTGTTACCTAGCATTTTCAATCTTATTGCTAGTAAATAAAGTTCAAATTGATTTGAAGCAATAGACGAGTCGCAGGGACCAGTTTAAATAGACGCCGACTGCTCGTCGCGATTGCTCGCGGCTGCTCTTTCAGTGTGAATTGACACTAATAGAATCTTCATAATAAAACATGTGACAATGTAATTTACCAACTGCATTTACTTATCTTTGTTATCGCTGTGTTTTGAGCGAGATGCCCTTCATGTGACTGAAATAATAAAAACGCATTACAAATATGACCTTTGAATAGAAACAAACTTACTATACTTATCTCAAAATTTAAGGATTCTCATTCTTCATAATAGCTTAGATTCTAGGCTGTGTTCTAGGCCCCTAGATTAGAAGGTCAGAAGCTATCTGCTCCTCTTACTCGACTGGTCTGACAATTTGGTTCCTCACCTTTACCTTTAATAAAACAGAACTTTTATTATAATTTATGTCTGTTTGTTTAAGCATCACGAGAAAACGATGGTCCAAATCTCGATGTCGAATCTCGAATTTATGGTCCACTCCGCGATATTTTACCCAACTGTGAAAAAGCCAGTTTTCTTTTCAGCGTAATTAAGGTGGTTTCAGTTCATACAAAACTTTGACGCACAGTACGAGTAGACGGAATTAATAAAAGTAATATTTTATATATGGAAAAATAGTTCAGAAAATCTAGTTGCCGCGTAACAAATAACATTTGCAATTTATAATATAATTACGAAGATATAAAGCTTTTAAAATAAAATTGCAAAGCTTTATATCTTCGTAATTATTTTATAAATTGCAAATGTTATTTGTTACGCGGCATGTAGATTTTCTAAACTATTTTTCCATATATACAAAGTTACTTATATGAATAACGTCTACGCGTATTGTGCGTCAAAGTTTTGTATAAAATTTACCCCTCTGCAACCGCCTTAATTCAACTTAGTTAAGAGGACAGGCGGGCTGAAATGGAAATTTGGAGAATAGGTTACTTTACCGACTGTATACGTATTTGTCCGAACCGCCCCACCCATATACACCCCGCCAACTAGAGTGCGAAAGAGACAACTGCAGCTCGGACCGATTTCATCTTTTTTTTTGTTTTATAAAAGATGGGTTTGCTCTGTATCTACATAAAATCAACGAAATCAGCATTTCGTATGCTCCTGTTTCCTCCTACAAAACTAAACAGATTTTAATAATCCTTTCAAGAATAATATGAGAAAGACTTTGGCTATGTATGTAGCGTGTGTGTGTTGTGTGTTGTATGTGTATGTTTTTTTTTTTTTTTTATAATCATCAAATTTGTTTGCTGAATGTCTCAAAAGTGAAAACGGGCTGTGAAATTGGTAATTTTTGAAGGTCCCTAGTTTTTACAGTAAGTAATTAATGCAAAAAAGCAAAACATAGGGACATAGCAGAGGTAACATAGATTGTCAAACAGTCCAGTAAGGAACCAGGGGAATATATTGTATGGAAAAAACGGTACCCGCTTATCCTCTTGATGTTGCGGGCAAAAGCTAGTAAAAAACAAAATCTTTCCATTATATTGTCGATTAGTTTTGGAATAATTAGAAACTGCTCAAAAATACAAATATTAATAAAATCATTTCCCTCTCCACAGCCTCGCTCAGTCGACCCATCGTACGCCACTAGACACATGCTCACCCATGACATGTTCCGCGAAACTCCACTCAACCTCGGCAACATGAACAAGGTGTTCTGCTCTCAGTGGCTGTCTGACCGCCAGCTAGTGTTTGGCACTAAATGTAACAAGGTGAGTCAATACGTTTAATTACATGTTGTTCCATCCATCTTTTCTTTGTTCACCCTCTATTCCTGCAGCCACATTCATTAACACTTGTGATCTTTAGAGTATGTATAAACAAGTTATAGAGAGCGAGCATCTGTCACGGCCCTTGGTGCCGAGTGTAAGCAAAATTTCATTTTCGTTTCAATAACGCTAGTTTAGCCTAGCTAGCACGTTGCACGTGATACGGCTATATCATTTAATATCACGTCTTTTATCACATTCGTTCGTGTGCAAATAGAAAGAGAGCGGAAGCGTCATAGCGCTATATTAAATTAAATTAAAAAGTATTTATTTGTCTCTTATTTATACACGAGTACATATCACGCTATCGCGGGTTGGCGTTTTCAACCCAAATACCTTTAAAGTACTTCTTCTGGGTAAGCTCGCTACATCTTCGTCCTGATGACTAGATTGAGGTCAAGAGCAAACCCATCCTTAATGAAAAAAATATAAAAAAAACGTACTAAACCCGCGGAATTTTCTTTAAAATTTTCATGATGGACAGATGTGTAGATGTGTATATGTAACATATATAAGGTTAAATACTGTTCTTCAAAAAGCTCACTATATTTGTTTATATTCATATCCGTGCTTTCGGTTCATACTTGGTTAGGCCGCCGAACCGTCGTAACTGAGGCGCGCTCGTAGCTTGCTTATTCATACTCTAAGCTCGTGATATTATGTATAAGCATATGTAGGTGTATAATGTAGTGACAAACAGGACATTGCTTGTTATATGTGCAGCTGATGGTGTACGACGTCCGCACGCGGTCGCTGGACGCGATCCCGACGCTGCGGCCGCGCGCGCCCTGGGCCGGCGCCGACCACCAGACCGGCATACACGCGCTACAGATCAACCCCTCCAAGTTTGTATAATTGTCAACAAGTTACCTAACATCTTAACCTCTCGTATGTCGCGCGGATCCGCGTTCCGGCATACCTAAGGTTAAGCAAGACCATGACTGCGAACAATAAAATTTGTATAATAGGCGAAAGCGCTTGTGCGGATACCGTGTAGGTACTACCGTTTTAGATTATTTTTTTTAATAATCTTGGAAATTGTCAAACAAATGAAGTTTTTATTACGGGATAGGTATTTACAATTACAACATTATGTACAATGTATAGTAGGCGAAGAAAAAATGAGCCACTCTATCGAGCACGACTTCCGTTCGACTTACACTAAACAGAAGACATGCTCGAGGCCACCGTCCTGCGGGAGGGTGCCCAGGACGCTGGCTGCGTTACCTCGTTGGATGGCAATGGATATTCGTTGCCCGAGGTACGCGCCAGCCCTTCGGTCACCGGACACCTCAATCAAGCGCGACGACAACTCTTTGAAGAGCTGTCGGGCGTCCGGACCCCTAGGCCCCAGGGTCTCTACACCGAATGGCGCAAGAATGTAGCCGTCACCCAGGGTGGCATATGTGCGCCGATTGATTATCACACAAATTATCTGGTCACATTTAAATTACTAGAATCTAGCCTGGACTAGTATCATGATGACTGGACAAATAAAAAAGTGAAAGTTGCTCAGTTTGATGTAACGAATTTAAGATAACACCCTGTATTTTTATCATATTTTAAACTGAATGACACATCAGTGCCACGCTTGGGCATAAATTAAGGGGCATCTGAACTTGCCACTACACCACCAAGATTTATTCTTTTCTTCTCTATGAAACTATAATAATAAAAATTTGCAGAACGCTACTAGCGACTGGGGCGCGTAATTCATGCGAGTTGGCGATATACAGCCTTCCCACGCTCGACCCCGTGTGCGTCGGTGAATCACATAAAGACTGGGTGAGTTTTATTTGATGTATGTTTCGATCTAAAGGGGAGTCCATCATCTGTAGTTTGGACATTACAAATTATCGCAGAATTTTGCTGGAAAATATATGTACGGTGCAATGACCGTACATTGTGATGCATCAGCACTAACGCCTCATTCGATCACATTCTATTAACAAATCAGTTTAAAAATATCACTCATCGCGTGAGTTAAGGATGTTGACCCAGCATCCGACATCCAGTTCAAATAAAGTAGAACACCACGGAACTGCTGATGCATATGACGCACTTTGCACCTTTACCTATTAATCTGGGCTAGCGTCCGATGCTTGTTTAGCATTAAGAGTATTTCTAATTAGTATATAAGATATTGTTCTCTTGGCGGATCTCCAACCCACAATAAACTATACTCCCGTAAGTCTGCATATCATTCTGAATTCGTGCACTCATTATCAGTACCTAAACTATTATAAAACTTTAACAGGAAGTTTGTCTGTACATTGAAGATATTAACAAAAAAAAAGTTTCGATATGGTTTTTAGGTAAGTATCCCTGATTCCATATCACCAATTTTTGGATTTTTTTGTCTGTCTGTTAATTTGTTTGTTTGAACGAGCATCACGCAAAAACTACTGAACCGAATTTGATGAAACTTTTTTTGTTTTGATAGCTTATTATCTGACTTAAAATCTGGTATATAATTTATGCGGACAAAGTCGCGGGTTAACGCTCGTATTATGTATTAACATAATCAATTGTTATTCCTATCAATAAATCAATATAGTTTATATTACATTAAATTAAATTAAAAATTTTTTATTTGCCTTTTACATTTGTACACAAACATAAGTAGGTAATACAAAACAGAAGGAAATTAAAAATAAAAGTGTTGTTTTCTGTTGTTATAGTATGCTAATGATACTTCCCCAGAATACATATACACAAACAAGTTTGCTTGTGCATTTATACTCCGAGGGAAGTGCATGAGTGAACTAGAATAACAATTAATATAAAACTACACAAGACAAAAAGGTCTAAGGCTCAGCGACAGTTGAATAAATCAGCTGCCTCTGTTATTCTGCCATAGCCAGACATAAACTGCGTGAAACACAATACCCAAATATTAAATATTAATATACCTATCATTCAAAGTGTGTACGGAAGGACCGTACAATGTCTATTTTTGTAACGTATGACTGAACCATATTTTTTTCTAAACTGTAGCCTAGTCAGTGTAACAATCTACAGTGTAGATTGCTACATTGACACTGATCTACACTATTATAAAAATGTAACAGCAGTGGATCTGTACATTGAGATATAAAAAAAATGGATAGATTGCTGAATACAATTTTTTAGGTGTCTCTGTATCCAAATCACGGATTTTTTAAATTTGTTTTCTGTTCACACACGTAGCTATAATGTATTATATTACGGTTCTACTGTCCTAAAGCACGCTAGATGAGTTATCGTCGTTTCACTCGTATGTTAGGCACGTATACTTGAGTGAGACGAGCATATCTCATCTTGCGAGTGAACAGAAGTAAAAGCTCTTTTGCAGTCGTGATTCAGTTCAGATTCGGTACCTTCTCGCCTGCACACGCGCGTGGTGTTTGTAGGCGATTGGACATTATAGGCACGTAACCGCCGTGATTCTTGTGTACGTAGTACTATTATGTATTCAGTGGTGTGACAGTAGTCGCCTCGCCCCTCAGATCCTGGACATGTGTTGGCTGGACGACGAGTACCTGGTGACGGGGTCGCGCGACAGTAAGCTGGCGCTGTGGCGGGCGCCGCCCCCGCGCGCCGCGGACACCCCCGCGCACGCGCACGACCTGCTGCAGCCCGTCGCTGTGAGGGAGTGCCGCTCCGGTATGTATTACTGATACTACTCCTACCTATACTCCTAGCCTCGGTCACACAGCTAGTTCTAGCTGTATGCAAGAATAGGGGATCGGACAATTAGTCAAATTAGCAACTTTTAATCGAACGTCAAAACGCATCGAAACATAATCCCAGCGAGGCAAATTTAACATGGTCAATTTCACTGGCGGCGAGTGAATTTACTCGCGGCGAATGAACATAAATACATGATCTGTGTAACGGAACGCACCGGACGGACGGCCATGCTGTGAAGAAAATCTGTGACCTCTGCTTTGTCTATGTGCTCTCTCTGTGTCAATGTTTTTACGTTTAACATGTCCTATTGTAATAAAAGGAAATAAAACTGTTAATACGTTCAAACTACATAACAACTACCTTACAGGTCAAAAAGTGCGCGCTCTAACATTCAACCGTCGATGGCGCGAGATAGCAGCGCTGACCCTCAACGGGTACATACACGTGTTCAGCGCTGAAACCTTCAGACAGACGCTGTCCCGCAAGCTGCCGTCCTGCCAGGACCTCGTCTGTCTCGCCACACAGGTTAACTATACTACACTATTATATATATATATCTATTATAATAAAAGAATATATTTCGATTTCTCTGCAACCCCGCACGGCTGTTCCAAAATAAAACACTGAAAGCCAGAGCCACTTTCAAGAGTTTATTTTACTATGATTTACCTACTGTACACGATATATTTAGTGATTTGTGGATAGTTAATATATTTGAAGTTGTAGACTGTTAATATATTTCCCAAATGATAAAAAAAGGATTCACAATTCTATCACATTTGAACAAGGGACAAATTTTCCCGATCACGGATCCGATTCCGGCTTTTCATTTATTTACGTGTTTAAAGTACAGGGTGAAATTGATATCACTAGCATCCTTTTAAACTAATAGTCTACCCATCAAACTGAACAACTTTTACTATGGGAGCAAACCGATCGGAGCAAATAAAAAATCAGCTGTTTTATACTAAACTGCAATGTCAACGCGTGAGTTCTCGACTCAAATGTATGCAACAGCTGAATTTTTTTTGCTCCGATCGGCTTGCTGCCATAGTAAAAGTTGTTCAGTTCAATGGGTAGACTCCGAGTTTACAAGGATGCTAATAATATCAATTTCACCCTGTATATTTCCTTCACTCATTTAATTTTACAAAGGGGCAAATTTATTTTTGATTTTGATACCGTTTTCACTGACATTCAGATAATTTCTTCCGCAAGTTTTGTGTATAATATATTTACTTATATTATTGACCTCACCCGGGCGAAGCAGGGACGGGTCGCTAACATATCGAAAATAGGTAATAAATAAAAAAGTATGTTATTGTTTTCTTAATTTCCACAATGATTGTTTCAGGAGAGCGGCGTATACGCGATAGGTTGCAAATCGTACACGCTGCTGCTAGACTGTCGCACCCTACAGAGCATAAAGAAGATAACGTCGCGCTACAACGGCTGCGGCATCAGGTCCGCGAGCTTCCGAGGGGACATGCTCACTATTGGCACCGGTCTTGGTACGTGACATACTAGCGTAGGTTGCAAGTCGTACCATTACAAATACATTAGTATATAAGGTCTAACAAAATTAGGTGAAACTATTTTAAGGGGATGATCAGACCATCAAACTGAACAACTTTCTCTATGGGACCAATATCGAAATCGCGAAAAAAAAATCTGCTGTCCCATACATTTAGGTCCAGTACGTTTGCAAGGAACAGTAGATTTTTTTTTCGCGATTTCGATATTGGTTCCATAGAGAAAGTTGTTTGGTTTGATGGTCTGATCATCCCCTTAAAATAGTTTCAGCTAGTTTTGTTAGACCTTATATAGGTACGTATATATTTATGGAGATGGCGGAGGGAAGATCTTCCACGTATCTTCCCTTCTCAGTATTTATAACAAAGTATGTTATACTTATACCATGTTTATAAGTCTTACTTATAATAGCGAGCGAAATTATATTGATTTGAGATAAAATAAAATAAAAATAGTCTTTATTTTCTTCTCGTTTCTAAGATAGATAAAGCATAAACAAATTATTTATTTATGTAAAGAATACACTAATAATGTATTTTAAATATTAATAATTGCAGGTCTGCTGATGTTCTACGACATGCGCGCCGGCAAATATTTGGAAAGCAATATTCATTCTACTAAAACAGTTACATTGAGGGCTTCCAGAGGCTATGTGGTACGTACTAGTAATTTTTCTTTATTTATAACTAGCGACCCGCCCCGGCTTCGCACGGGTGCAATGTTGATATATAAACCTTCCTCTTGAATCACTCTAAAGAAAGCCGCATCTAAAACCATTGCGTAGTTTTAAAGATCTAAGCATACATAGGGACAGACAGCGGGAAGCGACTTTGTTTTATACTATCTAGTGATGATGTCAACAGCTTACAATCTGTTAGATGAAATGTTCCCTAGTTCTAAACAAAATTAACAAGCTTTTTACCGTCCAATGGTGATGGCGGGCGCCCTCATCAACAAAATCTAAAACAAAAGAGTGCAACACAAAATTGTATATTATTGATTTTTAAACATGTTACAGCCATGTTATGCTATTCCGAATCAAATTAAAGATTGAAAAATTTGTCTCGGGCGAAAAAATTTTCTATCTTTAATTTAATTTAAAATTGTATATGTTTAAAAAGGAGACTGGAGACTCATTTTGCCTTATTATTTATTTTCATTTTAAATTGTTTCTCTTTTTCATAATTTTTCTTGTCGGTTTAAACATACTTTTTTAAATTGACATAACCCAAAGAATTGCTAAACAGCAGCGTGGCAGTGGGCGGGGCACATAGCTCGCAGAGGCGATGGGGCTTGCTAGTTGTCGAGTGCCGACCGCGTACCGAAAAGGCAGCGCAAGACTCAGAGTTGTGGCGATCCTTGGGGGAGGCCTATGTCCAGCAGTGGACGTTCATCAGCTGAGATGATGATGATAAAATTACTATTTATTTACTTTTTCTTTAAATTGAAATGTTTCTATACAATAAAAGTTTTGTATGAAAACAGCTTTTAGGCTTTTGTATTGCACATTTTTATTATTAAGTTTTCTTGACTTATTGAAGCGGTAAAAGGCGTATTAAATTAATAAATGTGTATTGTTAACCAGTTCCCGGACGAGGAGGCGGACGGGTTCAACCAGGTCAAGTACGTGCCGGCTATATACACGCACTGCTACGACGACAGCGGCACGCGCATCTTCACCGCCGGCGGACCCCTGCCCGCCCCACTAGTGGGCAACTACGCGGGCATCTGGCAGTGACCACACTACCACTCTCACTACTTTATATAGATCACAGAAAAGAGAACAAGTAGAAAACGCAAGAGGACTACATTTAGTGTGACTAAAATAACAAAAATGAAATAAAATTGAACCTTGACGGCCTGGCCACTACCACTCCGCCGGTAGCTTAGGGCGGCGAGCGGTACAAACAAATACATTGAAATGTATGATGTTTCCACCGAGCGGCGCACGGCTACAAACGTATGGGCTAGTGGGAGGGATGCCACCACGCAGAGCGCTTCAGCCAGCGACGCCAGGAGACGGATCGAGCGGCGGCTTATCGAACAACATTTTTAGACGTTTTTGCTGCGTTATACTCATGAATATGAGAACACAGAAGCATTCATAAAAGTGATTTTTTTTATAGACCATCTTTGCTTATGTCCAAGCATCCACAGTATAAATTGATAAACGTAAATTACAAGTTTGTGGGTTGATATTCAACGATCAATCTCTTTATTAAATTCGTGTTCTTTGTGCAATTCGTGCACTCCTTCTCGTATTCAAAATATCTTGCATAAAAGATGAACTGCCTTCGAGACAGTGAAGGGCGACTTTGGATAAAGCCATGTCTAAATACGTCCACCTCGGCCGATGCCGCTCCCGGGCTATGCGTGCCACGGTGCTTCTTAATCTGCCGCTTGCTGCGCCGCAAAACCCGAAGCCGAAAGTCACGAACTCATGACTGAATCTTTATAAATTTGTCATATTTCAGCGGGGCTAGCACGCCAACCCGCGATAGCGTCATATAGCGCTATCACGCTATCGCTCTCGTTCTAAGACTAAATTTGACAGATGGATGTGTTAAATTTCGCTATCGCAGGTTGGCGTACTAGCCCCGCTAGACGAAATGTATGAACTACTATATTATATCGACCTTAACAGTGGCACGCGGGCTGCATGCTACATCTGTTAAGGCGAAGCCTCTGGTTCTCTGTTCTGTGATATACATACAAGGCAAAGATTTGAATAGTTGGCTAGGCCCTTTGTGTACAACGTACGGTACGATGTACGCACTGGCGACACATCAAGCTATACAAAACCAACATAAGCTGGCCGCGCGACGTTATACGTTACTCCTCTTACGCGCGGCCAGCTTATGTTGGTTTTGTATAGCTTGATGTATCGCCGTGTGTACGATCGAGAACGTTTTCAATGAATAGAGTTCTGCTGTTCTGATTTTTAATTCTCAATCATAATAGGGGATCGGACAATTAGCAACTTTTAATCAAACGTCAAAACGCGCGCGATGTATGAAAAATTTTACTAAATACCCACAAGTGACGTCATCAACATTTCATTACTTTTTATAGTTCAACATTTTACTAAAATAGTATTCTAGCTAAAAAGAAAAAAATGTGAGTATACCGTTATTTTAAAAGTTTTTTTTTACTAAGAAGATAAAACTAAAATATATTTTATGCAGTCCGCTCCCCTATTCGACGAACATTTGACGTAACTTATGAATGGATCCATTCATAAATTACGTCAAAATTTATCGTCGAATTATGAATTTTAGTATACAGGGTGTAAGGATAAATAGTTGCAATGCTTTAAGGGGTGATTGTACCCATGATACTGAACAACTTTCTCTGAGACACATATAGAACTCGGCAAAAAAAAATTGTGGACTTTCCATACCAAATGCAATCAGATCATGGAACGTTTGTATGAATAGTAGATTTTTTTAGCTGATTTCAGTCGTTCAGTATCGTGAGTACAAACACCCATTACATTAATGCAACTGTCTACCCTATCACCCTATAGTACCACTTTTTGAGAAATATAAATCGGAAATTTATACAGAAGTATAGAAAGTGTATTATATTATAATTATACTTATACTTATAAACTTTCCAAAAATCATTACGCTACAACTCAACTCATAAAAGAGAACGAACAAACTATAATTTGTAGTGTTTAAATAATGCAAACTATTTCACGCAAAACATCGATATGGTACAATAAAAAAAATTGGTACGACTGTGACCCCCGTAATTTTATAATATTCAGTGGGCTGTCTTCTATTTAGAACTTTAGTCGTTATGCTTTTTAGTTTCAATCTGATCTCACAAATATGATTTCATATTTGTGTATGCAGATATGTTATCTCAGAATGTATCATAGGTCATAGGACACTCAAGAGATGAAATGAATTGTAAGCAGGAGACACGGTGTGATCAGATTTACGTTGTTTCTATTTTCTTTCTTTCACTTTGCCCAATACACAAGTAAAAGTATAATTTCGGGTTTGTATTAGATCAAGAATAAAAACTAGATGTACAAAGCTACAAAAAATTGTACATTCAAACGAATACTTAAAGGTCCCCTTTTGTCTTAGTGCTCCATAGACTGCATCTTGTTTTTACATTTGATCAATGCTACACAGGGTTCTTCTTAATATGATGTCGGGTTTTTTAGGGGGATCATTGACTTACTAACTGATGGACGCCGAGTCTAATACTTCTTTCTCGATAAAAGTACTAACCTATAGTCTGGGAGGCTTTTTCAAATATTATTCATTTTTAAACATGTTACAGCCATGTTGTGCTATTTCGAATCAAATTAAAGATTGAAAAATTTGTCTCGGGCGGGACTTGAACCCGCACTTTGGGTAGTGGGCTCGGTGGCGAAATTGGATAACGCATTTCCCCGGTTTGGAAAAGTGCGGGTTCAAGTCCCGCCCGAGACAAATTTTTCAATCTTTAATTTGATTTGGGAGGCTTTTATCAATAAGTAATAGTATTAATCCAATAGTATTGGACCATTACCATCCATGACTCCATAACCGTAAGTACGTGTTAGCAATATAAGCCAACTAAAACATTGAAATTGATGATATATTTTTTAAATTTTACAAATTCTGACAGCACCACGGCACGGCATTATACAGGGTGTTACAGAAGTAAAAATAAAAATTGAAAACTTTTAAGGGGGTGGTTTAGACCAACAAACTGAACAACTTTCACTATGGGACCAACATCGAAATCGCAAAAAAAAATGTTTTGTCCCATAGGTACATTAAGCTCGAGTAGACCTGTAGTTTAGTATGGAACATCGCAAACGCATCGCATCATGGCGATTATGGCAAATCTCCTCATTTTGGGTGAGGCCTATGTCCAGCAGTGGACGTATATCGGCTGATATGATAATGATGATAGAAGATCCGATTTTTTTTTCGCGATTTCGATTTTGGTCCCATAGTGAAAGTTGTTCAGTTTGATGGTCTTAACAACCACCTTAAATGTTTATTTGTATTTTTGTAACACCCTGTAGACGTGCGCGTAGTCGGTCGATTGAACGAAGACTCGCGCGTTATTGTTACTATTTACGCGTTTTGTTACTCTTTTGCTTCGGGCACTTTTGAGCGTGGACCCGACGCGAAGTCCAATAGTTGGTCAGTCAATGAAGAGGATGATTGGACCATCGAACTTCAGTAACTAACATCAAAATCGGGAATAACATATCAGCTGTCCCAATACATTTGCGTCAAGTAAGATTGCAGTTTTGTATGAAAATGTATATTTTTTTCGTGATTTCGACTTTGGTCCGATATAGAAAGTTGTTTAGTTTGATGGTCTGATCATGCCCTTAAAAAATCGTCAGCATATTAAGACCCTATATGTGTATCTTGGATTATTTTGTTTAGAGAATGATTTATTTTATACCGAAAAACCTTTATAAATAGGAAAAAAATGGCGGCGGTTATCAAAATACTTTATAATAACGGTGCAACTCTAAAAAAGAATCACTCTTGATGGCAATATAAAACAAAGTGTAAATAGATTTTATTTAATTAGTCCTTAGTATTTCTGATATAAAATTGAAAAAAAAAAACTTTTAAGTTTCGTTATTTCCGTAAAATCCAAATTAATTTTTTTAATACGAAAATTTTGCACTATTTCGCAATTTACTTTTTTTTTAAGTTACCTTATAGTCGTATAATCCAAATTGAATTTTCAATTCGATCATTTTTTTACTTTTTTTTGTATTCGTACATTATCAACTGTCACTAGAATTTTTTTTTAAATAAAAAACCAAAAAAGAATTGTTTTCTTATGGTGAAATATTTCTTGACAATGGAGACAGGAGTATTCAGTTTATGTAAATGATAGCACATTACTCATAGCACTCGAGTTCAGTGACGGCTTAGTAGTATTTAAATGCATAAGATTAGGCGGAAAAATGCTCGAGCATTTTAGACTAAGAGATAAGTGTACTTTTTGCAACCAACAGCTGCAAGGCTGATTCAGTGTTTATGGGATGTAGCATCTCTTTGATGGGAATGGACCAGGTCTGCCTGCATAACTCCAGTCGGTTTAGAAGTTACTGATGTTTAAATACCAGTAAAAAAATAACGATCAGCTGCAAGGTTGATCGTATGATATTATTGTAGTATGCACTGTAGCTATGTGAACAGTACAAAAACTGACATGGTCGGTTCTTAGTTGATATTTTCTCTACCCCAAGGTTGTCTGGAAGAAATCGCTTTTTAGCGATAAGACCGCCTTATTTGTACCATAATTATTTTTGTGACCTGCTCTGTACTGTATTTATGTGTTTGGTGTAAATAAAGTATATTTCATTCATTCATTCATTCATTCAAAGTCCGACCTTAGAACGTCTGTAACTCCTAAACCGACTGAAGTTATGCAGGCAGACCTAGTCCATCCCTATCAGAGATGTTCTACACCCCATAAACACTAAATCAGCCTTGCTGCTAATGGTTGCAAAAAGTACACTTATCTCTTATAATATTTCTTGGCCGCCATTCAAACTTGGTAGTCCAAGATCTCATAAAAGCCAGACCTTCGTTATTTTATAAAAGCTGAAAGTTTCCCAGCGCTTGCTCCCGACAGGTAGGAACGATGGACAACTATGAAGTTTGAGTCATGATTGCTTTGGCAGGTCGCAGGTTATAATTGTCTGGCCAGTGGTTGGAACTATCGAAACTGTCGGGCTACTGAGGAAACATCTTCTAATAGTTACCCAACTAACATGTATAATCTAACTTTCACTCCCAGAAATACTAAAGTAGGTATAGTATTTGTATAATACCGTATTACCTCAAATGTTACGGGGCGAGCGTTCAAAACAAGTCTCAAATGTACATTCTAAATTCAACCCTATAATCATACGTTTAGTCTTAAAACAGCTCGCTTCGTTGACAAAAACAATATGTTCACGGTATAATGACCCTTGTTGCTATGGAAATTAATGTCATTTAGGATACAGCATAATTTAAATTTTAGGTTTTAAGTAGAATAATTATACCAGAAATGACTTAAAAATGTAAAAAAAATTATAAAAATTTATGTTTTTTCATTGTTAAAATATTAAAATCCTATGCAAATGATGGATTCTGCCATTGAGTTATTATGTACTGAGTACTAGACAAGACACTTTCCCCGTGAACAGGATACCGTAATGGAGTACCCATCGCCGTATTTTGCTCAGCCACTCGCTAGATTCTCTTAGCCCGCGCCCCGCCCACCCTCATATATCGCGTGATAATGGCTTATCGTGTCTCCTCTTGTACGTAGTATACAGGGTGTAAGTGACAGCCTAGCAAATACTGAAACGGTAAACTGAGACCATCAAACTGAACAACTTTAACTATGTAGTCTAACAGAGGAAACGCGAAAAAAAAATTTGCTGTCTCATGCAAAACTGCTGTACCTACCCGACTGAAATGAATGGGACAGCTGATTTTTTTTTTCTCGTCTCCTGAGGTAGGCTCCATAGTGAAAGTTGTTCAGTTTGATGGTCTGAGTTCACCGTTTCAGTATTTGTTAGGCTGTCACTTACATCCTGTACATATATAATATCTCAATGATATACATACAACTATTTGTTTTATTAATGTCACAATGTTGTATTCATCTGGTGCGTTTAAGACATACATTTTTTCATTTGACTTATATCCCTTGCAACTGCGCTCGCGGTATGACGCCTCGATAAACGTTTTATCGCGCCTGCTGGCTCGTTCATTCGCGGGCAAAAAGAAAGAGAGGTAGGGTGCGATAGATATGTATCGCGCCGTCATGCCGCGGGTGTATATTACCTATCACTAAAGGCCATAAACACTGCAATATTTTCGCTCGTGTTACTTGATAAAACCATAAACACAATATCCAATACAGTAATTTAGCAGTAGCTGTAGCTACATTGTAATGCATAACTGCCTGTCCAAATTACGCGTCCTAAAACGCACACAGTCGCACCACAGTATAAGAAATCATACCACGTACTACGGACGAACACTCCCGAGAAAAATTGACAAGAGGTATGCATGAGCGAGTGAGAGAGGACTATACTGTGTTAAGAAAAATATACCCTAACCAAGAGCACAGATTATTTAATATAACGGTCGTCTTTCCCAGTTTTCCGAAGAGGGGGTGAGGTAAAAATTGATGGGGTCAGGGAGTGATACATAAGCTTTCTTATACTGTGACATCGCGCGCAACATCCCCACTATGTTGCATTGAGGTATCTACTAGAGACCACACCCAAATTTTTTGTAACACTCGTTTGAGCTGATGGGCTCTAACATACCTAGCATGTGCCGGGTGCGTGCTGCACCACGACGACGCCCCGCACTGCTGATCGTGGTGCACAGATTTTGTTCGCGTTGTCTGTTCTAAACATAATTATTCAATGTTATGTTGCCGATTTACCACTGTCAAAGAACGATGGTACCTATATTTCGATCTTGTGATGCTTAGTGTTGCTACTGCATCATTGCTGTATTGATAATATTTATAGTAAGCTTAGAATTATTACAATAAGGAATTCTTGCTACAATATCTAGTAATACTATTGGTAAACAAAAATGTTATCGATAGTATCGAACAGCACTAGTGGGGCAGCTATCAACAGCATTGCTAAATCCAAAGATATCGATATTCTACTGTCGAGCGACACGACAACACTAAGTCTCACTAAGGTACAGTAGTACCAGGTTTATAAGTCTTACCGATGTACACACGGCGACACATCAAGCTATTCAAAACCAACATAAGCTGGCCGCGCGACGTTATACGTTACTCAACCTACGCGCGGCCAGCTTATTTTGGTTTTCTATAGCTTGATGTGTCGCCGTGCGTACCTGCGCAGTTGACAAATTTTAATGCGCGAAATTATATTGACCAATCAGGATGTGCAACGCTATTGGCTAATTTGTTTTTGCGTCCTTTCCGCTGCTATCCGACTTTGTACCCTTTGATTACTAAATGACTTCGGGTTTTGTCGGGGACTCGAGGCTGCTCTTCGAAAACGAATATTGACGAGCAGAATTATTTTCCTGGTCGTACTGTATGGATTCCTTATTGTAACATCTCTGTTAATGTATATGTAATAAAACAATTTCCTAGATAATGTATAAAATATCCGTAAAGATTTAGTTGTATAAAATTCGCGAAAGTTTAGATTAATGTCGAGTGAGTTGTGCCGGTGTTTTTTTACTTGTAATTTCTTACTGATATCGATAAAAGAATTAAATGAGGATTAAAAGACTTGAAGATGCTGAAATTTGTTCTTTTCTTAACATACCCTACCTTATACAGGATGCAAACAAATGTGTTACCTTTTTTAGGTTGTGCTTTCAGACCAAGAATAGAAAAACTAATTTTTTCAGTGAACTGGGATCACAATTTTGTTAGTAACAAACAACTAAACTACTACAACTTTCTCTATACTTACAGGCAACATCCGAATTTCAAAAAAGCGCAAAGTACCTACTCGACCCGAATGTAATTACCTGATATTTTTCTCGCTATTGCGATGTTATGTCCGTAGTGAAAGATGTTCAGTTTGATGGTCTGAAGCGCCCCTAAGAAATGTAACATTTATCGCTTACGACAAAAACGACGCTATGCTACGTACTATAAGGTATATATTGGTGTGACTATCCGCCACCGCCACACGTCTCTTCTGTATAAACAGCACCTAAAATATGTAGTTAACGCATTTAAATTTACACCTTCGATATAAAACATTTCGATTCGACACAACTTCGATTCAAAATCATGGTCGAAAGATGCATAATTTCCAATGTAGTCATTTTGAAATTTTTCACTGCACATTAAAACGTGTGACTTTCATAAATCGCACTCCTGATATCGTGGAAATGCTACAACCACAACTACACATAGTATTGTTTTATTATATGAGAGTTCAGCTGCTCCAAAATAAAACACGGAATACGCCATTTGTATTTTTATGCCCCTTTTTACAAATTGATGAACCTTGTTCAAATTTAATAGAATTGAGGATCCTTTTTTAAACATTTGGGAAATATATTAACAGAACTATTCACAAATAATTTAAGTAATTGATAGTAAAATAAATTCTTGAAAGTGGCTCTGGCGTAAAATGTTCAATGGCGTATTCCGTGTACAATTGCATAAAGCCCATAAGTGCGAGCGAGAGGATTGATGTTAATGATTTATGAATTATGACCCAAACTTTGCGTTTGTAACGGCAGATAACCTGCGCTCACAACACTGCCTAAGAATCCTTATTCCTTATTCGCCTCTTACGATCGGTTGACACCCAGGGGAAGACCTTAGGTTGATCCATTTTTAGCTGGAACCACAGTTCCTCCAGTGCTTTCCCGTGGGCCACCCAATCTAGTTCACCTGATGGACCATGGCCAGACATTTTTACCCGTTGTCCAGCCAGGTGGACCAAGGTATACTATATGTAGTTTATCCTCATGGTCCACCGCGAGAAGGTGAACTGTAGAAAGAAGGTGAGATTTTTCCAATCTATATACAGTTTAGTACTTACTATCTCTATGACAGTTTATTGGCTTGATGTACCAGGATAACAGAAGTGTGTACAGTCAAGAGCACGTCAAGCTTGACACTTTGGACTTTGTACCGTTCTTATTTAGTGCGCCATAAGCGTTACAATCGAATTGCAAGTGTAAAGCTTGATGTGCTCTTGACTGTACAAGAGGTCATTCATCATCTATAACCTTTTGTACTCTTCTGCTCTCCTGGTAGTTCTCAATGTTTATTAGCATTTTATCTTATGTTTAGGACACGAAAAAAAAAAAAAAAAGTTTGCATTAAAATCTTATTTTAAAATCAGGTGGACAACGGGTAAAAATGTCTGCCCATGGTCCACCAGGTGAACTAAATCCGTGAGTTTCCAACTAGGCAAATCAGCAACTCTTTATCAAACGTCAAAACACGAGCTTTGTATGAAAAGTTGTACTAAATCATATATTCAAATATATTTAATATTCAATATAGTATTCAAGCTACGAAATTACAGAAAATGTAAGTTTAGCATTATTTTTAAGCATATTTTTTACTGAGAAGATAAAACTAAAATATATTTGATGCAGTCAACTCACCAATTGGGTGGACCACGAGAAAGCACTGACTTCCTCCAAGGACATTTTACATTAGAAATACAAACATTTATGAAAATCTTTATTCAATTTATAATTCATTAAATCAATACACAATTTGAAAGCATTGTAAATGCATTAAGTAAAGCATTTTGTTTAATAATTAAGGCCACGTTACAAATCGCAAATAAATAATTAAAATTTTAAAAAGCTGAGGTATCCTTTTATTGAGTTTTCAACGGTGGCAACACCCATCCGACTGGAATGGATGTTCCTTCACTGCTTATAAACTGGTCCCATTGTGATCTGAAAATACATTTAATTTCACATACATTATACGTAAATGATAGCCGTTGCTGGATGCCTCTCCTTACAAGTTAGTGGTTAATGGTATAGCCAGATAATTTTGTAATAATATCTAAGAGCAATATACAGGACTAACTTGTTGACGTGCTTTCCGAAGCAGGGAGACGCTCGGAATGGATGCTTCCCTCGCTTCCGTGAGAGTCTCCTGGTTGTCTTGTTTCAGCTTTTTACGGAGGTCGGCTATGACAAAGCTAATTACCTGACAGCAACAAATCTGCCCAGATCTTCGCGGAAGTCGACCTGGAGCATGGCGTCGCTATCACTGAAGAGAGCCTCGCGCCATCTCGCCAATTCGGTCACCATCTGTGTTCTACTGTAATTACCTGACAGAAACAAATGTGCCCAGATCTCCACAGAGTGCGACCTGAGGATTTCCATCGCTATCACCGAACAGAGCCTCGCGCCATCTCGCCAAGTAAGACACTAGCTGTGAACTACTGTGACAATCGTAATTACCTGACAGCAACAAATCTGCCCAGATCTTTACGGAAGTCTAACTGCGGTGTACTGTAGCTATCTCCGAACAGAGCCTCGTGCCATCTCGCCAAGTTGGACACCGCCTGTGTTCTACTGTGACAATCGTAATTACCTGACAGCAACAAATCTGCCCAGATCTCCACGGAAGTCGACCTGAGGCGTGGCCTCGCTATCACCGAAGAGAGCCTCGCGCCATCTAGCCAAGTTGGACACCGTCTGTGCTTCCCTCTCGTCCGTGAGAGTCTCCAGGCTGTCTTGTTTCAGTTTGTTACGAAGTTCTGCTTCTTCTTTCTCGTAAGCAGCTTGCTTCTGGATCCAAAGTGTCTTTAGTTTTTCTGTAAAGAAAATGTGAACTGTGTGATTTATAAAAGTCACTTACGATTGTGTTGTTCGTGATCATTCTGGCTTGAGGTTTTTACATTTTGTTGTAGCTCAAATGTTCTTTTCTCTTACAAACCACTCAACATTAGCAGAAAGGCAGTGCTTAGTCACAGGCCCATTAAAATTTTTACCGTTTATAATATTAATGTATTCAGTCGGTTGACGTGTTATGGGCGAATTCGACACGCTTTTGGCCGGTTTATAAGTTCCTGGAGATTTTGGTATGTTTGGTTTGAGACAACACGATCGGCAAAATTCAATACCTACCACCTAAGAATCACCTAGAATAGTTATAATAATAACAAGGGATGCAATTACCCTGGAAATGTTTTTGTAAAAAATTATTAATCGTAAAAATGAATATGTATCTTTTATAATTGATTTATAAACTTTAGAACATTACTTATCTTATCAAGACTGTTGCTGCTTGCTGTATTTCGTGACAAAATTGAGCCACATAAAACAAATTTTTGAATCCTTGTGATGACCTCTATAAGGATCAATCATTTCTACCTCTTCCGAATCAGATATTACAATAAGGATCAAAGATTCATATAGATGATCGTCACAAGGATGCCGGAAACATAGTATACAACACAACCCAACCAATAAAATACTTACTGCAACCTTGATAAGCACATTAGCACAGCAGTGTCGGTCGAGTGTGGCAGTGTGTGTGTGTGTGTGTGTGTGTGTGTGTGTGTGTGCTGGTCTGAGATATAGAGGACCAAGTTCCTAAAACCAAACTTACCAATGTTATTATTAAATGCATCGGCATCTCTTTGTGACACACTCTCGCCTCTCCCTCTGGCAGTGTTTTGTCTCGCCTTACGAAGCTTTATCAACGCGTCCAACTTAACAATGCACTTCTTAGCATCATGCTTCTTGCGCAGCACTTCTTTAAGCACTATGTCCGCTTGGATCTTAGACTCTTCTTCCTATGGAAAAGTTCCACTATTTTAGTGCATACTAGTTTGTAGTATCTAGTTCTAGAATTTATTATAAATGCAGCTGTTATCAAATAGTTCTAATTTCAGAAGAAATTATGAATTTATCACCTAAAAAACTAACATTCATGCTATCATTTGTCAGTCCTTAATTTGAAGAATTGCAAAAACTCTGTAGAAAATTTTAAAGGCTACTCAACCCAAATGTTAAGTTATTATTTTGTTTGTTTCTGTATTATATCTCTTATGCTTCACCACAAGCTCACCCTAGACCCAGCTGCCGAGCGTGCGAAGAGGAGGAAACCATGGAACACATCCTGTGACTGCGATGTCTTAGTAACTAGCATATGCCTCCTTGGAGATGCATATACAAAACTGGGAGATTACAGGTTTCTTCCCCTGAACGGTATTGCCTCTCATTTACTATGATTTTGAAGGGTGAATAAAATAAGTGTCTAGGGGTTAACACAGATCCCATTGGGTTGAAGTGTTGCTGGCTTGCCAGCCCTCACATTTAAATGACCATCATCATCATCATCCATGATCATGCTTTAAATTAGTACCTAGCTGGTTAACACATACATCTGAAATACATAGATTATAATACCTTTTTAGCTTTAATAATCTCATCTTTAATTTTCTGCAAATTTTCATCAATTTTTCTCGACCGTTCTTCCATTTCCTTCATCTTCTCTTGTTTCTCCCTCTTCTTTTCTTCACGGAGTCTTTTTAATCTCAATCTCTTAGCGGACCTTTTAGCTAGAAGCTTTCTAAACAGATCTAAGTAAGCATCATTAATGTTCGCCATAGCTTCATTGATATGGGTTTTATTTTTTTCAATTTCTTCCATATTTGCGATCCAATCTGACTCAGAGAGCATATCTGTTTTCTCTAACAACATTTTCTCTTTATCTTTGACATCATTTAATGTTATGACTAAATCACTGAGTTTTTCTTTTACTTCAGTAATGGTTAATGTAGGGATAATACTTTTTTGTTTTGGACGTATGGTAAACTTTTTCACAAATTCTTGGTCGTAAGACCTTTGTGATAATTCGGGTGCTGGCGGTATGAAAAAAGGAGGCGGCAATGGCGGCGGAGGGAAATTGGGCCTAAAATTGTTTTGGAATGTAAAATTATTTCCAGCGTTTTTATAAAAAGAATTAGACATGATTGTTTAAAAATATTATGTAAAAATTATAGTAAAATTATTAAGTTATAATATTTAAATTATTAAGGGGCGTTTGGATCAGGTAGTTGGCTCTCCGCTTCTTTTAATACTTGTTGTGCTGTCAAATAATCTTGGTGACTCTCCAGGTCTTTTTCTGTTTCCAAAACTGACTTGAGATCTGCGAATGCTTTTATTAGTCTGAAAGAAAAACAGATTACAGGTAAAAAAAAACAGTTTTTAATCATGATCACATACCTGTTTTGGGTTAGTATTTATTTATTTTATTTTATTTTATTTATTCATATAGATAACAATACATCATACATTTCACACCTTAGACAATAGCAGGGGTGGTCAAAATGGTCAGTAAAGTCAGTATTTTGAGGATCAGGAGCTACTAATATCACAGTTCTTTTTTTGTTTTGGTGCTTAATTTATTAAATCATAACAAAAAATTTAAAGCAGCGGAAGCAAAACATTGTCCAATTTTGTAGCCACAGGTAAAATTTGATAAGATTACATAGAGATTTGGTGAGTATTTTAGAGGGTTTTACATGGAATCAGTTTCCACCCCTGCAATAGTGATAATAAAGAGTGACTTAGCTTAGAGGAACGTTTTTTTTTTAATATTATCATCTAGGCGTTGCAATAGCAATCCAGAATGAACAAAGAGGTCTGTGCCAGGATTAACTATTCTTCCATGATTAAAAGGACATGCAGAGTTAATGCAGAGTAATTAATTAATTATTAATGACATGCTATTATTATATGTATATTTGTTATTAAGTCTTCATGCCAAATTTTGTGCCAAGATCAAGAGGTACAATAATGAGGAAATAATTAAGACTTTTAACAATGAGGGTACTTAATTAAGGTGAGGAACAGAATAGACGAAAATATATGGGTTCCTTATGTGACTATGGAACCCTAAAACCAATAAAATTTAAGTGTACACTAATACCTACCTACCTAAATAAATGACTGAAATCGAATGAATGAAATCTGTTGTCTGTATCATCATCATCATCATCTCAGCCGATGGACGTCCACTGCTGGACTTAGGCCTCCCCCAAGGATCACTATAACGACCGGTCCTGCGCTGCCCTCATCCAACGGGTTCCCGCCGCCTTCACAAGGTTGTCGGTCTACCGTGTGCGGGGCCTACCCATGCTGCGCTTTCCGGTACGCGGTCGCCACTCGAGAACTTTTCGGCCCCATCGGCCATCGGTTCTGCGAGCAATATGCCCCGCCCACCGCCACTTCAATTTAGCAACTCTTTGGGCTATGTCAGTTACTCTGGTTCTTCTGCGGATCTCTCCATTTCTGATTCGATCTCGCAGGGAAACTCCGAGCATAGCCCTCTCCATTGCTCTTTGGGTGACTTCCAGCCTTTTTATGATGTTTGTCTGTATGTTACATCTAAAATATGGATATACATTAAATTTAGCAAAAACTGTTGTCTAGTTATCAACAGCCCATCACCCATCTATTACCCCACTGCTGAGCAGTGCTGGATACCTCACGATTGTGTGAGGCTACCAGTTACCATCCTTCATAATGGAGAGCATCTTGAGGTCCGGGTTTGAATCCTTATGGACGACATGCCACGTACCAATCAGGTTTTCTAACTTCATACCGACTGCTCTCAAACAGTGAACATTGTGAAGAAGCATGCATACGCTGAAGAAGACAATCTGATGCATACGTGTAGTCCACGAATCCGCATTGGGCACGCATGATGCACTGACGCCCATACACCCCAGCAGTGGGACGTATGTAGGCTGATGATGAAGATACAGGACCAGTGTGCATCTCCCAAAAGCGAAACAATTCCTAAAGCAGTCATTATTGCAGAGAAAGACCGAGAACGCGATTAAATACAGTGGTCACGCTTCATTGTTCTCGCGGCGTCTTAGCGAGCCAGAATATTAGTGCTAGTTTAGTGCCTACTTAACCAAATTCTTTCTACAAAAGTTGGTATAAGAATCTAGAATTCTACATAATTTTGAAACAACCAAATTGTACTTCTCGGTACTATGAAATTCAAAAACCATAAAAAACCTAACCTAAAGAACATCTGTTTTAAACCGAAATACCATCTGTTGTTTCCACTGCAAATATCTAAAGAGACACTTTAAAAAAAGCTTTTAAAGACCTCATATAGAACCTGTTTAGGCCTAAAAGGAGATGTAAAGACCTGGACTCACCGTCTCTGGCAGTCAGGGACCATCATCAAACACTCCTGGAGCACTTCCTCCTGCTTCCTAATGTTGTGCTCGTCCTGACCTTCGTCTTTACACTTCTGTATCCTGTTCTTCTGTTGTTCGGCTTCCTTCTCGTAAACTACCTTTTCTTTGGCGATACGTTTCACGACGCCGGTTTTAATTTTTATTTGCCGAATTCTAGGATCAGCCATTGTGGTCGAGTAAAAATCCCGCTTTGTTTTTTTTCGCTTCGCGTTGACAATGACAAGTAGTTTTGAGTTTGACAGTTCGACTGTGTTGCTAGTAAAAGAACTAGTACCACCGGACGTGTACGCTTCGCAGCGAACGGATTTCTTGCAAGGAACATTTATACTCACCTTGCGATTTCTTGCTTTGTATGAATTTCTATGGAACTGAGTCCAAAGTACCTAAAGTAAATGTGCCTGACGTTGTTGGGTACCTAATAGATATTTGGGTTGTTGTACAAAAACAGCTATAGGTACTTGAGCCACCACTAAAATAGTGAAGCCACAGGTGGCCCGTGAGTCCCGTGACCCGCGCGCCGAAACACATCCGCCCATGAACCCTATAGCCACTAGAGTAGGTAGGTACACCACTCCTATATACCTACCGCATAGATCAGCTCATTACTTTTACCTACCTGTCGTGACCCGATAAATTGAAAATCAGCAATTACTGCAATGTGACATTCTTGCTTTTGGAAATTGTTAAGAATTAAAAAATACCATTGAGGGCTGCTGCCCAGCACAATAGGCTCGGTGCAACCTCAACCTAACTCCTGAAATGTGAGGTTAGGATGGTTGACACATTCCATTGTTCTAAGGGAGTTTTACGTGAGGATCAATCCGACTCAACGGGAGCATTAATCTGATATAATAAATATATTATAATTATTTCTGATAAATATAATTATCTCTGATTAGTGATTAGGTACCCCCTAATATACCTAGTCGTGACTCGTGAGCGTATACCACAGACTTAATAGAGAGTACTACGTACTGCGTATACTTACATAGGTAATACTTTCATAATCAAATAGCTACATAGGTATTGTATTTAAAGATTTCGCTACTTATCGTATTCTTATCTCTAATATCAATTCAATTGAGATACCTACTTTTCATTTCGGGATTTGACAGGTCTAAGTTAAAAAAAAGCCATCGATTGGCTTATCATTATTACAGTAACTGCAACAAACAATAACAAACATAGGGTGATGTCTTATTACGATTTAGAATAAATCGCAACTGAACCCAGTCGCCAAACCTCTTCAAATATCGCCAACCATTCTGATGCATACGCCACACACCCAAGCCACACCGTGTGTCAATAATCCCTTTGAAATATAGGCATAGATTATTTAATAGTCACGTCACAGTAAAGAATTAGCCTACTTGAGTAACGAAACCTGAGCTAGTCTGGCGCACCCTGGGCAATCAGCCTCGGTACGACCTGCTGACTGGCTAATCTTTCTCCCTTAAAGCTTAAATAATTGTCATTCGATATAGCTCATGCTGGCACGAAAGAAGAAGGCAGCAAACTATTTGCAGTTATTGTTTTGTTAATATTAATTGTGACCAGCTGATTGTAACAATATTCTAGCATATTGTTCCCATGTATTTTTTAAATGTTTCGATTGACCTTTGAACTGCTGAAACGTGCTGCTACGATACGAACAAAATGATTTTCAATTGTGTCTGGAACTGCAGCAGTCAATGAGTTACACTACACGGGTTACACATTGAATTGCCGGAAAATAAAATTACGAATTAAGCTACCAACAATTAATTTTCTTTGTATACGTAGGAATTGGACATTCTATACCTACCTTAAATATAGCAGAGCAGAGGTGGGCGACGTCGCCCACCTCAGAAAGCTCATTGCCCCCCATAGAAAAATGGAAAGTAGTGAAGAAATAATTAAATAGTAGTAGTTTCAACATCATCTTGTGAAATTCTAGCCAAAACTCAGAGGCAATACTGCAAAATTTCGAGCTCGCTTCGCTCACTCCAGATGTATACGTATAGGCATGCAAGGGCTGAAGCACCCATACCATAACTGTTTATAACATAGTTACGTGGTTCTTTCACGTTTATAACATAATAATAAAAAATTAAACTTAAAAATCCCAGTTTTTGAGAGTTACGCGGTTATTATTTAATCTAGAATACGCCAACCAAAACGCGGTAAGAACCCGTTAAAATGTTTATTTCTAGATTAAGAATCCCAAGCCAAATTTTGGTTGCCTTAGAAAAATGAACTTTTGGATCCGACCTTGCAACGAAAAATGCGAGTCTTACCATTGGGGCGGTAGTTATGAGCTAGGCCGGTTGCCCTAAGGTGACCCTCAGGTAAAATCTCTAGCTACGCCAATGCCTAACGCCGCATACCCTCTCTGAAGCGGGACGTATAATATAGGCTAATGATCATGAGATGATCTACTTCTTACACATTTTGTTATGTCTTTTATAACACCACCCTGAACATTATTCATGGATTTGAACAACAGATTTATCTGACAACTATTATCGGTAAAACTCAAAAGATTATTGCGTAGATACAGGCTCACTTGGATATCGAGATAAATACGTATGCTTTAGAGAATTTAATCTTAGTGAGGTTTGGTCACCAACGAGTCGGTGCCAAAATGAGGTGGTTACTATTCCTGGCAGGTAAGAATGTAGGAATTCAATTAACCCTAATTTCAAGGCAAATATAGGTAATAAAGAAGTTAAGTTGTATTTAGAGCCTGTAATTAAATGATTAGCAATTACCTAAAGAGTTAAAATTAAGAAACCTTTCTAATATTCATCATCATCAGCCTAGGGTCCTTCTTAATATTCTGTGACTGTTTTTTAAGGGGATGATCAGACTATCAAATTGAACAACTTTCTCTACGGGACCAAGATCGAAATCGTGAAAAAAATCTGGTGTTCGATACAAAACTGCAATCCTAATCAATTTAAATTAATGTATGGGAATGCAGATTTTTTTTCCCCGATTTCGAATTTGGTCCTATAGGGAACCGACAGCATATTAAGAAGGACTCTGTATACGTCCCACTGCAGGGCACAGGCCTACCCTGTATGGGTATTCGTCCACCAATCGTGCCCAATGCGGATTAATAGACTTCAACATAGGCATCAGAATTTCATCTTCAGCGTATGCAGGTTTCCTCACGATGTTTTCCTTCACCATTTTGAGAGCAGTCGATATAGTTAGAAAAACTCATTGATACATGGCATGTCTTCCGTGCGGATTCGAACCCGGGCCCAGACCATTGATGATTCTTTACGGACTGTTGCTGTTGGCACAGAATAGGTAATAGTACTTATATAGTTCTCTGTTGGTCCACCACTCCTCTACCACTAGTGGGTCCGGTGGAACGCTCTTATTATTCACCATCATCTCAGCCGATGAATGTCCACTGCAGGACATAGGCCTCTCCCAAGGATCGCCATAACGACCGGTCCTGCGCTGCCCTCATCCAACGGGTTCCCGCCACCTTCACCAGGTCGTCGGTCCTCCGTGTCGGCCTACCCACGCTGCGCTTTCCGGTACGCGGTCGACACTCGAGAACTTTTCGGCCCCATCGGCCATCGGTTCTGCGAGCAATGTGCCCCGTCCACTGCTACTTTAGTTTAGCAATTCTTTGGGCTATGTCAGTTACTCTGGTTCTTCTGCGGATCTCTTCATTTCTGATTCGACATCTTCACATCCCTCTCTTTCTCTATTGCCCTTTGGGTGACTTTCAGCCTTTTTATGAGGCTCTTATTATTAGCAAAGATAGTATAATACTTACTTGTTAGTGTTCAACAATAGGTAGTACCTAACTTATCTTCTCGTGGTCCTGCCGTTAGGTCAAATTTAACGTATTTTTTTTGCATTGTTACCACAGGAGTATCTTTGGCGTTGGCCGCAGTGCCAAGATCAGTCAAGTTGCCGCAGGGCCGGGACTTCTTCTTGGACGAGCATGATGATGGAGGATTCATTCTGTCTGTCCTTAGTGGTAAGTTTGCACAGTTACGTTAACACCTTGCAATAAAGCATCATATCCAGCCTGCGATCAAATTCGAAGTATCCAGCTTTCAGTTTTAAACATCAAAAAAGTGGCATCACTTGTAACCAGAGTGTAAAAGCGATTGATAATCATTCGCCAAGTCCCTAGTAGTCTTGCCTAACTACAGATAATTGACCTTGAGAAATAGTAACACTATCGAGTGCTATCGATAGCATCGATTTTTTCGATAGTATTGCTTTAAAACAATTGCAATACTATCAATTTGAGATGCAATGGTATCGATACTATTGCATCTCAATCACATTGCGTATCAATTTGTCTTAGAGTAAAACTATCGATACTATCGTAAAATTCGATAGTATCGATAGACTATAGCTATTGTTAGGCAACACTAGTCCCTTGTTCGGTTTGTTCGTACAGGGCCCTTGGCCAAGGTATCACAATCAATTACGAACAGGTTCTGTTCTTCTTCTGTCGAGAACGATAGATCTTGGAGTTTAATTTTTCCAACGAACATAATTATTTTTCAACCAGCATTAGACTTAGATATTTCCCAGGTTGTGACGGATCTTTCGGGGGTTCAGTACGTCACTAGGGAAGGCTCTCTTTTCATATTCATTTTATAACCACGAATCCCGGAGGTTCTTATGTCTATCCTATGCGACACTTTTCTAATTTTCTGCCCAATAGACGGTGAAACCACAATCCTCGGTGTGATCGGCCGCACCGTCGACATTGACGATGAGGAGGTCTCCTTCTCATTGACGGAGGAACGTGATGAAGCCAGCGGTGGATACCACGTCACCATCACCTGGGAGGGACCCAGCGATAAGGTGTTTGAGGACTGCCATAGTTTCAGTAAGTTACAAGGGTTTTATTTGCAAAACTCTTAGGAATTCGTATTGTTCTGGACTAGAATTACGCCACCACTTTCACTCAAAATTCAAAATTCTAGGTTTCGTCGGGAAATCGAATCTAAGGAATATGTAGCAGCATCCACTACAATAGGTAACCATGATCGATGATTGTATCTTACTTTTATCGCAAATCCATCATCTAAAAACAGTGGAAAATATGGATAATCCTTTCTTTATGCGGAACATGGCCAGCAGTGGAATTCTAGTACTTGATACTGATGAACATCTTAGACCGATATTTTTCCTGACTTCATGTGTCAGAACAAGTTAAGTATAAGATGAGAATGTAGACACATTAACTGACGTTTGGTTTATGAATACAGGAAACAGGGAATGGTACGCAGGACCTGAGCAGAAAGAGCAATACTGGCCGATCCAGCACTCCAAAATCCAGAAATACTCCATCGTCTCTAAGGAGGAAGACAATTCTGCCGTCTCAGAACGTTACTGGCTAAACTCCGGCGGTCAATACATTTACATCCAGCCTGAAGTGCCCCTCTTCGTCGACCACCACCACATTCTAGAGAACCACATCTGCTTTGTCGCAGAGGTCGCCGACCCTTACTCAACTCAAAGAACCCGTAATGTCCTTAAATACGACATGTGGTTCTTCGATGACGCCAAGCTTGCTCATCAGCATGCTGTTGCCACGTACTTGGGGAAACCTTCAGGAATCCCTGATTATAGAATGATCCAGTACCCAGTTTGGTCTACTTGGGCGAGGTATTCAAGAGAAATTGATCAAGAAAACCTCTGGGCTTTCGCCAATGAGATCAAGAACCATGATTTCCCTAATGCTCAGTTTGAAATCGACGACTTGTGGGAGATTTGCTATGGGTCTCTGACTGTGGATGAGAGGAAGCTGCCGGACTTGAAGAAGTTGGTTCAAGATATCAAGTCTCTTGGATTCAGGGTTACCATTTGGGTGCATCCGTTCATCAACAAGGATTGTGATCCTTGGTACTCTGAAGCTTTGGAGAAAGGGTAAGTGAAACACGGACTTCATAACCAGTCGAACTAATTTCATGAAAAGACAGCTCACTTTAAAGAATAATAAATAAATAATCTATTTTGTTCTAACAGATATCTGGTACTCAACGAGGAAGGCAACCCAGACTCTACATGGTGGAACAACAACGGCTCCGTCCCCGGTTATATTGACTTCACTAACCCTGATGCTGCTGCCTGGTACTCCTCTAGAATCCAGAATCTGATCGACACTTACGATATCGACAGTCTGAAGTTTGATGCTGGAGAGTCCAGCTGGTCTCCTCAGGTAGGGATGAGCTGAACGTTAGCTCTAATAATATCTTCGCGGAGGTTGGGATGAAGACCTCTTCCAAATTAGCACAGTGTTTATGTAATAATAACAGACTGTGTGGAGCATGAACATTATAATATCTAAAACAGATAAGATGGAAACTGAATATAAAAGACCGCGTCAGTGCCTATTTTGTATCAATCTCTATTTCTCCAACAGATTCCAGTACAGAACGGTGACATTGACCTGCACCCGGGACACATCGTGCAGACCTACGTGAGGACTGTAGCTGAGTTCGGACCCATGATCGAAATCAGATCTGGAATGAGGTATAGATTCTTAAAATTTTCATTTACCTAATACCTAGTACAGTAAGTAGTTATTATTTAGATGACTTCCATATCCAGGCGCCTTTTGAAATTCAAATTCATCCTCAACTATTTGACATCCTGGATGGAATAGGAACCGCAAAAGAGAACAACTCTTTCGAAAAACGGTTAATAAAGATTTCGCGTCGCGAATCACCGTTGGTCAGTAATGTTCCGTAAAGCAGCACAAGTCAATTACTTAGTTATTTTTACAATTCCTTTACAGAACCCAAGATCTCCCAGTCTTCATCCGTATGGTCGACAAAGACACATACTGGGGCTTCAGAAACGGCCTGGCAACACTGGTCACCACTCTGCTCTCGATGAACCTGAACGGCTACACCCTCGTGTTACCAGACATGATTGGAGGGAATGGCTACAACGACAAGCCCGGGAAAGAACTGTTCATAAGGTGGCTGCAAGCTAATGTGTTTATGCCTACGCTACAGTATTCCTTTGTGCCCTGGGACCATGACGATGCGGTAAGTTATGAAAGAAACAGCCTTTAAGATTCCACTCAAGGAAGAACTCCTGATAAGAAGGCATAAGGAAGGCTACATTTTTCCACGATGTCCTGTGCCCATATTATTGTTTGATGGAGAATGAAATGAGGTAATAAATTTTTCGTTACTGAACGCTGTTGTAAAAATTAGATTAGGTAGGACACTACCGATTTTGAAGCAGTAGCAGAAGGCAGTCAAGATTTTTAAATTTTTTGCCATGTTTCCAATGGCTCCAGGAAAGGTAGGCTTTTGCGCTACCTCCTGCCTCTGCCTTGCGGTCAGAAATCCAGATTCGATTCATTGTATCGGAATACTGGCCGAAGAGTACCCAGTAAGAGATTCCGATAAACGGACAGAGTTGGACAGTGATGCATGAAAAAGGCTTTTAGCCAGCAGTGGTCAAGCCGGTGCCAAGCTGGATAAAATAATTGTTTCTGGAAAACAATCAAGAAAGGAATGGAAAATCCTGCAAACTATTACATAGTATAATAATTAATTGACGGAACACCTTCCGACGCGGTGGTAGAGTCAAAAAATTACGTCTAAAAGTATCTATGTGACATTATTTTGAATTAAACATTTTGATTTGATTTGGTTGATTTGATCGCTGATATTACCATGTAAAAGAATTCACAGAAGCCAATAACCTTTTTTCTTCTTCCAGACAGTAGAGATTTGCCGCGTGTTCACGCAGCTACACGCTGACTTCGCTGACGAGATCGTGGCAGCCATGGAGGCTTCAGTGAGAGACGGCACTCCCGTCAACCCTCCCATCTGGTGGCTGGACCCTACCGACGAAGTCGCTCTTGCTGTGTGGGACGGTAATGTTCAACTGTTTCTAGATGAAGTACTAAATGTATTGTGCGGATGTGAATGAAGTGTCAGTAGAAGGTGCTGTCGTGCGTGAGACGTATTGGTTATATTCTACAAAGGTAAGGTGTAGGCAGAGTAGGTACTAGAAAACGGCAGGCATGTATGAGAAATAGAAAACATGTTGGACCTAGATATATAAGTGGTGAAAGTTACAGATCCTGGAAGTAAATGCAGATTATAAAGTCGATGCCAAAGATATAAGATTATAGACTTATGTGATGTGGAGAGAGAAGTGTCATATTACGAGACGAGTACTAAGTATGAATGTAGATGGTAGGAGAGGAAGGCCAAAGAAAAGCTCGATGGATTGTGTGAATGATGATATGTGTAAGAAACGAGTGGCTAAGAGAGATGAATGGAAGAGGAAGACATTGCGCCGACCCCAAATAATGAAAGATAGGCAAGAGAACGATGATGAAAATAACTAGTAAAGATTAAGCCCAATTAAAAGGGTAGGCAGAGACTACGGCCCGCCACGCGCTTATGATTCTGACATACGTTATTCGCCTCATCCACTTGTAATTTTTGGAAAAATGATTAATTTGTTTAATGGTATGTTCCTGAGACCATACCCATAAATTCATCAAGTAGATAGGTACCTACATAATATGAATAGGTAGGTATACCTCTGTACAACCACACGTCCTTCAAAATCCTTGATAACTTAACATCCTAAGTAGAATCATTAGCAATGAATCACTTCATTCACTCGTCGATTACAATCTCGCATCCTGAAGTGTTTGTTTCATAATATTATGAAAGTTAGACATAATTAACTGATCATAATTACAGGCTTGGAAGGTTCAGAGCAGTGATACTCAATCTTTTATATTAGTATATTATATTTATATTAGTATAGTATAATTTACCCCCAATTACCTCAAACAGGGATTTACCCAATCTATAAAAATTCGTTCGGTAAAACGATTTTTTTCTGGTTAACAATATTCAGCAATTTTGCCTACCTAAAACATACCTTCATAGTAAATTATAAATAATTTACACAGCAGAAAACATATAGCTATAGTTAGTATTCTTTGGTAGAAATCTGAAAAGGGACGGGTTCGTAACCTGTCACACTAGACAACTGTGTTTGGGGTTTGCTAGTGAAGTGATAACTATATTTAAAATTACTCTGAATTCTTCCGGGAATGTAGTCGTATATTATAATACACCAACCACCTAGCCTGGATAAAGAAAGCATCTCAGTTTAGGAGCCACTTGCTTAGATCAAACGCGGACATGGGGAAATCTTATCTCGTGTTTAAACTTGACAAGTAGAGTGAAATGATCAGACTCTATGCATGCTATGTTATCTTAGTACAAACTAAGTGGAACGCTGATTTTCCATAGACAGCTTCCGCCATCTATCGGTTATGTTTCGAAGCACTATGTGTTGATCTAGGGTTCATATCGGAGTGACAGCACGCTACACCTCACCGCTGCGCTATAGTAGTGAGAGATTTCGCACATATCAATCACTGTTGGTCTAGCGGTCTAGACAACCGGCTTACGATCTGGGTAGCTATGGTTCGATCCTCGTGTCGGCCGATCGTCTTTTTCAATTTATTTCATAATGTGGCGCCCCCTAGTGCTAATAAGCGGCAACGCTAATAATTAGGACGTCCTAAAATTCAAGGCGACTTACCTATCTATATCCAATATACATATTAATCTATGACTCTATGCACGTGACCACTGACTTTATAAATAGCAGTTTATAACTGCTATTGGCTTCTGGATTGAATGAAATTATAGCGATGACAGGTGACTTAGCATTTAGCCGACAAAAAATAATGCATCAGAATCTTCATTTATCCCTTAGTCACCTTAACGACACCCACGGGAAAATCATTCACATCATTAATCAATCAATTTTAATATAAGTAAACATAAACGAAAATCGTGAGCAGAAAAAAAGGAACAAATTAATTTTTCTTCACCCAATAGGCTTCCACCGGCAAGAGCTTTGCTCAAATTCGTGAATCATCAATCAATCTGATCATCTTCATCTCGAAAGACGTCTATACTGCTGGCTTGAACAAAGTATGCCTCCTCCAAGGATTGCCACAACGACCGATCCCTCCATCATCCAATCCCCCATAACATTCAAACGATGCCGGCCTCCTAACATAACTGCCTCCGTGGTCTAATGGTCAAGAGCATTGGGCTCTCGACACGGAGGTCGTCGGTTCGATTCCCACGAGGGAACCTAGTTTTATGTCACTTTGTGCGTTTTTACCCAGTTGGTTAGGGCATGCAGGCTGAATCACCCCATTGTCTGAAAAGCAAAATGACTTGACTGAAATGAATGATTGAATAAAATGACATCCGTGCTTTGGATGGCACGTTAAGCCGTTGGTCCCGGTTACCGATGGTAGTAGTTGTTACATAAAAACCACGTCAGAGACCGTAAGGCGGTCTGAAAAAACTCTGACACCAGGGCTCTGCCCACACGATAAGAAAGAAAGAATCACTTTCAAGCATGCAAAATATTCCAACTTTTTCTACCTTCCAGAGTTCCTCCTCGGCGAGCGTATCCTGGCCGCTCCAGTGCTGGAGGAAGGCGCAGTCAGCAGGGACATTTACCTGCCGCGAGGGTCGTGGCTCGATGGAGTCACCGGAGAGCTGGTGCAGGGCCCTACCTGGCTGCGGCAGTACCCCGCGCCGCTCGACACTCTGCCATACTTCACTCTCCAGGACTGAGTTCTAGCGTGTTCCGTTAATAAACTGTTCATGTTTTAATTGGTTGTTTATTATTATTTTTTTTATAGAACCTCTCCGATATGTCCATGGCGCATATTCGTTAAAACCCGACGCATTATCTGCCCGAAGAAGCCTTTTAAACACCAGACGTCTAACACTTCTGACTACCCTCTCGGGGAATATAGTCGTAAGCGTATTTTAGCGTATGCATGTATGCACGTCTGTCTAACACTTCTGGTATATACAGGGTGAAATTGATATCATTAGCATCCTATTAAACTAAGAGTCTACCCATCAAACTGAACAACTTTTGCTATGGGAGCAAACCGATCGTAGCAAATAAAAAATCTGCTGTTCCATACTAAACGGAAATTTCGTCGCGCGAGTTCGCGACTCAAATGTATGCAACAGCAGATTTTTTTTGCTCCGATCTGTTTGCTCCCATATTAAAAGTGGTTCAGTTTGATGGGTAGACTCTTAGTTTAAAAAGATGCTAATGATATCAATTTCACCCTGTAATTATATTACTACACTATAAAGACTGCCACACGGAATTCCGTATCGAAATTCTGATTCGGAATTAGCATTTTGACTCTCCATAATTCCGACCCCCATACAAAATCAGATTTCTGAATCAGAATTCCGTACACGATTCCTCATGTATATGGCGGGCCTAACAAATTGAAATAAGCAGTAGTAGACGAATTAGACAAGCATTTATGTGGAAAGAGTCACATATAGTTTCACAGCTCCGCTACACATTCTCGCACAGCTCAGCTTCCTCGAACAGATGTGGTGAAAAAGCACCCTAATGCTGGTTGGCAAATCTCTTCACCACAATGGCAAAATGAACAAGCTGTCAATCAATCGGCCTTCGACCGATGAAAAACAAGCATACGTATAATTACGCTCATTATCCCTAATGGGGAGAGCAGAGTCTCAAGTGTAGTGTGTACACCAATGCGTACACCGGCACTCTTTAGCCTCTTTTGACGGAATTAACAAGGGCTAAAATAGAAATTTGTCATGTTTTTCACTAAAAACAGTAGCAAGCAGTAGCGCATTCAGATTTTATTTTTGAGAGGGGCTGACGGTCGATGTCGTCGAGCTATGTCAGTAGGTAAATCATACCAAATACCAGATTCTGTTGTTCTATCATTAAAACAACATCAACGCATCCATAAGGGAAAACGTAAATCCGAGCAGCTTATCGAACTTTATCCTCGATAAGCAATCACAATTTCAGATAAAATCTGATCGAAACAACAAAAAACAAATCGAGCAGTATCGACACTGAGACCGAGATTTAAAGACATCTTTCGCGCGTGAGTTCGAACTAACACTTAAAAATGTTTTTTAATCACGACCTCAGTCTATTCGATTAATATAAGATTTACAAAAAGACGCACACAACAAAACAGTGGCCCTTGAGATAGGTCCCCAGATATAATATTGATATTTATTCTCTTTATGTACCCAGGACAGAGGCCCTATTATTAATAAACTAATCCCAAGCACTCACGGTTTCATATGCTCACGTTTTAGTATGTGTTAGAATTAATTTTATTATTTTATGTGTTAGAAGAGGCTTAAAAGGCAAGTAGATAATACAACATAATTTTAAAAAAAATATTCAAAATTGGGATGGCGACATTCAGTAGGTAAGTGATAAAATAAGGTTTGTTCGACAAGCTAATAAATAAAACTGTGAAACGCCAAAACTATGTAGGAGAGCAATAAAAATAACAATACAAAAATGCTGAATAATGTGAATGTTAAAGTGTAGTGAAAATCCTTTTTTTATTCTTGGATACGAAATAATCAAAATTTTTCAAATAAAATCCCGTAAACCTTCCTCTGTTCTAATGGCCTAAACGCCGTCCGCCGGCGGAGCCGCGTTGCACCCAATACGAACATGTATGAATTATCGATACTGGTTAATAAGTGTATTGTGTCTACTGAAGAGCAGATAAACGACTCTCTCTATGACATTATTATCGGAGATGGTATCATCCAAAAGATAGAATTTATCTATGTCACGAGTTTTGGCAGTCTCTGGATGTTTGTGGTTGAGATATGGCAGCTCTAAGGGTGTTTTTGGGTGAGTTTCAACCCTAGGTTAGACATAGAAATTAAAGTGAAAGTTTATCAGTCGCATTCAGCAAAAACCGGCTAGGAGCGTGTCGGTCACGCCCATGATGATGAGGGTAGCTAATAGCTATCGTATAGGGTAGGCACCAATGGTTTTTTGTTGCGTTAAATTATAACCAGAGGTCTGAATCTAAAGATCATCCTAGGTCCGTATTTAAGTGATGTGATTGTGACCCTCTTTTTAATTTTCATTCATCTGTATTTTCATTGTAAGAAGTTCTTATTATAAATTCCTTGATATTTTGATGTTCTAAACAAAGCCATCCAAATCCATAGTATCTCTCCCCCACTCATCATCATCATCATATCAGCCATTAAACCATAATTTTATTTTGCCATAATTTTAATTTGGGGAGTCCGTTTCACTCAGTACAGTAGTGATTATGGAATAGAGCTATTCTAACTCTTTCCTGTTGTGTACACGATATGCTATAGTGAAAGCCGTCGGTGTTATCGAGGTGGTCACGGGGTGCCGGTTGACCCGGGCCACAGTTGAAACAGGATTGGTCGAAAATCCTTGTTGTAATGGGCTGAAATACGCCTAACAGTGCAGTTCCTGCGGGACGGTAAAACGTAACGAGTCGCAATGACTCAATATGTCATGGAGGAATGAAATTGCCTATAAAAAAAAAAAAAAATAATCGCCACGCTTGGCAAGCGGGTTGGCGATCGCAGTTGGGTCGAATCAATTAGTGTACTCAGAGGATGCTGCTGCCCATCCTTCAGTAGATCCCTTAGTCGCCTTTTACGACACCCACGGCAGGAAATGGGGTGGTGCTATTCTTAGCCGACACCACACGGAAGCCGGAACACACACATCTCTCCCCCACTGTCACAATACAATAATTAAAAAAGAGGGCCCCAATCATATCACTTAAATGTGGACCTGGCCGGACCAACCTCTGATTATAACATAACAGATGCTGCCGTTGTGATTTCCAACTATGATAGGAGTTACTTAATTGAGGCGCCTTACAGACAGACCGACAGAATGGACGAAGCATAAGGGTTCTTTGTTTGACTAAGGAACCCTAAAAATGGAGCGAACTGGGACTACTGGGAGCATGTTTGCTTTAAGTTTGCTATAACTTATCATTGGGGGGACTAAAAAATTCGTGTAGTTGCAGCAAGATTCACTTCAAAGATTTAGATGGAATGTCATTTAAAAAACTCCGTCCGTCTTCCGACACGGACGAGAAGAAATGGAGCCACAAGGCTCCCACCAAAAAGTGAGCCATTAACAAAAGAATGGAAGTTTTGACAAAGGTTTCAGTTGTTTATCCCCTTCAAACATCATTATCATTCACGCAACGGTTTATGAGCGCTGTCCTTGAATGCGCAGAAATGAAATTTCGAGTATATTTGTCCCGAAAATCACTACCACTATTGCCAAGCGCTCATAGACTGTTGCGTGACTTTTAAAAACTGCTTCCCTCCCAATGTCTATTCCCAGTATGTCTACGTCAGTCTATTCACGTTTCAATGTTTATTGATTTTATTAGCGGTGCTGGCGCTGGGTGCGCGGGCGCATGCTGCGAGCCTGTCACTGAAAGCTGATGACGTCACACTGAGTCTCGAGCCACAGCTGACTGGGGGATTCCAGCTCATTCTTATCAATGGTATGTTCAATTTATCTAAGTACTTCCTTTTCACGATGATAGGTTCAACATTAGGTTCTTGGCGATCTCCATAATCATATTCAGAACGTTGAAAATGATGGTATGAAATCGCTTAATATGCTGACGGGTTTTTAAGAGGATAATCAGACCATCAATCAAAACAACTTTCTCTATAGGACCTAGGTCGAAATCACGAAAAATAAATCTGCTGTCCCATACATTTTGGTTGAGTAGTTAGGTTTGCAGTTTTACATGGAACAGCAGATTTTAAAGCAGCATGTTTATAATCACTAATATTTGAAAGCAATTTTTCTTTTCGCGGTTTCGACCTTGGTCCTATAGTGTAGGTAAGTTGATCAGTTTGATGATCTGATCATCCACTTAAAAACCGTCAACATAATTATTATTATCTAATTAACTGAGCATCAGTCGAATGTACCTGAAAAGGGTGGGCGAGACCGTCGTCTGAAGAATAGATAAAACGAAAACCCGGATCAGATGGCACCCACTGGATGCCAGCCTATAGCATCGCTTAAATATTAAATGTAATAAAAACAATACTATTTTCCAAGCGATGAACCCATAACATAGAATACAGATTGCGAGTTTAACAAACATTTTGTGTTCATCTCCCTCAGGTGAAGAGAAAACAGTATACGGTCAAATTGGTCGCACTCTTCTCTCTCCCTACACATCAGAGGACATAGAGGGTGGAGTAGAGATCCATATAAGTGGTGCTACTCTAAAACTCTTCACTCTGTTCGATGAAGAGTCGCAGGCACGAGGCATCAAGGTCCGATGGGAAGCTGATAATCACACGCGGCTTGAGGACTGCTTTGACTTTGGTAAGGATGTGGACGAATAGATGAGACTAGCATAGTATAGTCAGGTACCTCAGCTTTAGCAGTCAGGAAATAATCCAGACTAATAATAGAACTAAAAGTGTGTTTGTTTATCAGTTAATCGTACGTGTTCTTGTCGTCTTTACTGTAGAATCGATTTTTTTTATTACGGATGGGTTTGCTCTTGACCTCAATCCAGTCCTCAGGACGAAGATGGGATCGAAGATGTAGCGAGCTTACCCAGAAGAAGCCTATTCACTCGTAGTTTATAGGAATTCGGCTTGTAAGCGCTCGGAAATAGGTACTGACGCAGACAAGGCATTCCACTACTTGGCTGAGCGCATTATAAAATATTCGGAAAGGCGCTTGGTGCGATAGTAGAAAGGGGAAGGCGGGATGAGCTCATTCACTGAATTGGAGACTCAAATGAGAAACTGACAATTCCATACAAACAACGTTGCAGGCAAACTATTTTAGAACTTCAAGCTTTCAAAGTAGAACAATATCTTATTGACGTCAAATATACAGGGTAAAATTATTATCATTTGCATCCTTTTAAACTATGAGTCTACCCATCAAACTGAATAACTTTCACTATAGTAGCAAACCGATCGGAGTAAAAAAATTGTCAGCTGTTCCATGCTAAACTGCAATGCATACTCGGCTCAAATGTATGCAACAGCTGATTATTTTTTTGCTCCGATCGGTTTGCTCCCATAGTGAAAGTTGTTCAGTTTGATGGGTAGACTCTTAGTTTAAAAGGATGCTAATGATCAATTTCACACTGTATAAGTATACTGGAGACATCGACATAATTTTAAGAAAATAATTATTTCCAAATCAATTAGTAAACAGAGCCAGTCAGCACTGTTATGTTTATTGCTGTATTAAATGAAAGACTTCTATTAATTAATGTAGATTTATTGTGCACGAGACAAATGAGTGACGACGCGAGAGGATGACGAAAAATGCAATGGCCGATCGGAACGGGATGTTGACCATAGATTAAATCTATCAATTGATGAACCAATAAAAAATTTTTGCAGTCATTTACTAGCCCACTGCGATAAATGAGAACAGGAAATTGAACAGCACTATTCATAAGTTACATTTTTTTTATTTTAAAGGTGCAAACCACTGGTACGGGGGTCCAATGCAAGTAGACCAGGTCTACCCAATCGAAAAGGCAGAACAGCATTACTCAGCTTACGTCTCAAAAGAAACGGACAACGGAGCCATAGTTGAAAGATATTGGCTAAATTCCGCTGGAGAATACATCTACGTCCAGCCTGAAGTCCCACTCTTCGTTGACTATAGAAACATATTATCTGATCATATCTGCTTCGGAGCTCAGATAGCAGAACCTTATTCTTCTAGAAGGAACCATACAGAGCTTTCATACGACATCTGGTTCCTTCCAAACGTGAAAGCAGCGCATAAACATGCAGTCGCTAACTATTTGGGAAAGCCAACTGGTGTGCCAGACTTTCGAATGGTCCAGCACCCGATCTGGTCGACTTGGGCGCAATACTCAAGGGAAATTGATGAGACAAAGCTGTTAGGTTTTGCTAATGAGATCAGAGAGCATGGTTTCAATAATTCTCAGTTCGAAATCGATGATCTCTGGGAAGTGTGTTACGGATCGTTGACAGTAGACGAGAATAAGTTCCCGAATTTTACCAACTTTATCCAGAATATTAAAGACTTGGGATTCCGTGTGACTATTTGGATTCATCCATTTATTAACAAGGATTGTGATCCATGGTATTCGGAGGCTTTGGAGAATGGGTAAGCAACAATAACATTCTTTTGTTCAGGCATTTAAACAGCCTAAGCTTCTGTTCGAAAAAACACTGAAACAGACACCTCAGTAAATAATTTCGTCTTAGTCAATACAATATAGTAGTATGAATGTGCCTCTTCAAAACAAATGATATAGGAATTCGCCTTTCCCCTCAGAAAAGAAGATACTATTGAATTTCATTTGCACTCTCTATAAGGTCTAACAAAATTAGGTGAAACTATTTTAAGGGGATGATCAGACCATCAAACTAAACAACTTTCTCTATGGGACCAATATCGAAATCGCGAAAAAAAAATCAGCTGTTCCATACAAACCGACTCGACCTAAATGTATGGGACAGCAGTTTTTTTTACGCGATTTCAATATTGGTCCCATAGAGAAAGTTGTTCAGTTTGATGGTCTGATCATCCCCTTAAAATAGTTTCACCTAATTTTGTTAGACCTTATATATTCCAATCTTACGGCGCATTCAGATTTTTTAATCGATGTTTGTAATTTTTTTTAAACTTATCAATTCATGTTCTATCCAACAGCTACCTAGTAAAGACCGAAGATGGAAGTCCAGACTCGACATGGTGGAACAACAACGGCTCCGTCCCAGGATACGTGGACTTCACCAACCCAGCTGCAGCTGATTGGTGGTACGGACGTGTTAAAACCCTCATCGATACGTATGGTATCGACAGCTTGAAATTCGACGCTGGAGAAAGCAGTTTTTCTCCTCAAGTAAGAATTAATTAGTTTAATCAATAAATTAAAAACGAACTTGAAAGGGAATAAAAGTTTCTTGAATAAAACCTCAGAGGAAACTTTTCTGGACGGCCACCTAACAAGTTGTGGAAGTGATTGTCCTATGGCATGTGGACGGTCGAAGAGAGCAAATAAAAGAATCTAGGTAGCACGACACCATTGATTGTTGTGAAAATCATTAGGAAAAGCAATCATCAACGTGTCAACAAAGTAATTATGCCATTGTTCAGGAAAAATTACACCTTTGGGCTGACACTATGAAATACAAATGTTTAAGCTCAGATATGCAGCTTTAGACCTAAAAAGGCCGTTATCTCAACCACCAATTTTGTTGTTTTCCTTCAGATACCAGTTCAAAATGGAGACATCGATTTGCATCCTCATCACATTGTAGAAACTTACGTGAAGACTTGTGCAAGGTTCGGAGATATGATTGAAGTTCGAGCTGGATTCAGGTAATTCAGGAATTTAAGGCAATATCTATGTAATGCAATATTGTATTTTAATTGTACTTTGTATATTTTGTATTGTTTAAAAGATGTGTGTTGTAGAGTTTCTGGCCGCATCTTCTCTCAACGGAACACCCCCCGACGCGGTGGTAGAGTCAAAAAATGACGTCAAAAAGCTATCTATGTGATATTATTTTAAACAAAATTTTTTTTTTTTAAAACGGCAAAATTCTTCTGTAAAGGGGAATAAATCTATGGTGATTATCATAAATTCCCTCTTTAGGGAAGGTCATGTATAGCAGTGGGCAGTGGTGGAATGTGAAGCTGATGATATTGGAAAGTGTCTTTATATCTGGAATGTCCTTCAATTTTACTGGCCATCGTGGTGAAGGGATTTCGGTCATTCATTGACTCAGTAGTTAACTTCAGTAGCCTATTCTGATGGATGAAACTATAGATGACCGAAGCAACTGACTTCTTATTCTAACCCTCAGAACTCAAGATCTCCCAGTCTTCGTCCGCATGGTGGACCGCGACTCAATCTGGGGCCTCAACAACGGTCTTCCCACCATCATCACGACCACTATCCAAATGAACCTGAATGGTTACACCCTGGTCTTACCAGACATGATCGGCGGGAACGGTTACAACCTGAACCACGAGCAGGCCGACCTTCCCAGTAAGGAGTTGTTCATCAGATGGGTGCAGGCAAACACTTTCTTGCCTGCTATGCAGTTCTCTTTTGCACCGTGGAATTTTGATAATGAGGTGAGAGTTTATTTTAGCTAGCTTTTCGTGGTAATTAACGAATTATTTTTCGTCGCCGCGCCCTTGTCAACTTACTAGATACCTTGGTGAGTTGTATAGATTTTATTGGTCCGATGTTCTTTTCGTCAGGGTGGATCTGCACCTGATTTCATAACATATTTAATGTCTTATGTCCAAGAAAACAAAACCAAGACACGTTAATCTAATCATCTAGTTTTATCTAAGCTATTTAACCATCGTTTTGCATGCATCAACCTTCATTTGCAAGTCAAAATACATATGCACGAGTAGGTAAGTACCTCTATATTACAGGATTTACTGACAATGGAAGTAAAAACTCCACTTTACGTTAAGTATGAAATAACATTACAATAAAGTTGTCGTCACCGTCATTATCGAGGGAAAAATAATTGTTTTATACGAACTAATTATTAATATTAATTTGTATTTCCTCATCTTGGACACTAAAAAAATATACCAAGGTATTTATTGATTGGATTTCTGCGTCTGTGTACCCCCTCTATATACGCCAATGATGATGCATTCGGCCTCTGATCTCATTATAGTTCGAAATGGAGCCACATACCTGTGCCATTTTAAGACTACAATTAGAATAAATTCTCTATAAATTTTTACCAGGCAGTGGAAATAAGCAAGAAATACACAGATTTGCACGCGGAGTACGCCAACGAGATCTACGCAGCCATGCAAGCGTCCGTGGAGCACGGCAGTTTGGTGAATGCGCCGCTCTGGTGGTACGACCCCAACGATGAAGAGGCTCTGCTCATTTGGGATGGTAAGCTATGATGTGCTTGAATTTGAGAAGATGCAAAAATATGGGGTCAAAGGTTTTTTAATCTTAACTAACCTAGGTTATAACACTGATAACTGATAACCGTCATACCATCACTGTGTCTACAACTTGGATAAAAAAAATGTATTTTTAGTAGCTTAACTTATCTCCATTTCCAGTCTATAATGGATTCTATTTAATACCTCACCTTGACAATGCTTAAATACGATCAGGATCAGAAACAGAAAAAAATACATGTAAAGTTTAAAGACGCGCTCTTTAAAAATTTATTCTACTGAAGTATTGAATGGAGAACGGAGAACAAGGTTTTTAAGTAACTGATTTTTAAGTTTTGTGTAAATTACATTAAAATTCTGTACAGTTATTCTTAGGACTTCATAATAATATTAACCATTAGAGGTACCTTGCCTTCAACAATACTCACTAGACCAAATTCAGCCAGTGCCATACTATGATATCCTCATTTTCGTATGATGTTCCTGCTCCCTTTTGATAATAACTTTAATATTCATTTTCTACATAAAATCCATTTTACAAATGCACAACTTATAACCCAATTTCTTTTCAGAATTCCTCCTGGGAGACAAAATCCTGGTAGCGCCGGTGTTAGAAGAGAACGCAGTATCTCGTAACATCTACCTCCCAGCTGGCACCTGGTTCGCAGAAGGGGACCCTGAGAGAGCCCACGAAGGGCCAGTCTGGTTGAAGAACTACGAAGCTCCTTTAGACGTCCTACCGTACTTCGTTCGAAATTCTGAACTCGCACCGGACTCCGCGTCGGTTCCTTTGAGCGCTGCTATCCTGGTACTTTTGGGATTGATCGCTAATGTTTTTAATCGGTTTTAAGGAATTGTTAGATAAAGATTTAATTTTGTTAATGTTAAGGTGGTTTCAGTCCATACAAACGTTTGACGCACAATACGCGTAGACGGAATTAATAAAAGTAATATTTTATGCATGGAAAAATAGTTTAGAAAATCTAGTTGCCGCGTAACAAATAACATTTTAACATACAATTACGAAGATATAAAGCTTTGAAATTTTTCATACAAAATTTTAAATATTATTGCAAATATTATTTGTTACGCGGCATCTAGATTTTCCAAACTATTTTTGCATATATACAAAGTTACTTATATTAATACCGTCTACGCGTATTGTGCGTCAAAGGTTTGTATAAAATTGACCTCTCTGCAACCGCCTTAAGTTTGAAAATATAGTTTTTATGTTGAAATAATTAGTGATAGAAAGTTATGTGTATTTGTAAATATTTATTTATTGAATAAAGAAACCGTGAAATTTAAATTATTTGTATACGGACCAGTCTTCTAATGAATGTACTGAAAACTTTGACTACTCATATAGGGACTAGCTACGCGTGTAATTCTACTTACAAACATTTCTGCCACCTCTTTCTCTGCAACTTTGGATTCTATTCCCCATAACTTTAGATTCTAATTTTGAACGTTAAAAATCATGAAAAGAGGTGTCGTTTTAACGCCAAATGTTCTAAGTTCGAAATTATTGTTTCGCAATTATAGGCTGTCTCGTTTAGTGATAATCATTAATACCGCAAGGCTAGTCCTTATAATAAATAGTCAAAGACTGAAAATAAACTCGGATTGTACAGGGTGTTAGGGTTGACAGTTGCATTACTTTTATGGGTGACTGTACTCATGATACTGAATAATTTTCCCAACGAATTTGCCTTATATTCCATAAGGCAAATTCGCAAAAAATAATTCTACATTTCATTATAAGACCAGCGATAGATTATTGGAAGATGATTATTGAAAGGAGTGAGTATGAGCACTAAAATTATAAAGGTATAGGGGAAAGATAATGAAGATTTAGTACTTAGTTCTCTATAAATAAGTAGGTAAAGCGTAAAAACCGGCGGAAGACATAAATAGAGTGAGATTAAGAACAATTTTCCCAGCGCTTACGCAGATCACATTGTTTAGTGTAAACGGCGTTTAATGGCATGACACATCCATCAACGTTACGACCATCTTCTTGGAAGTTTAAATCATTTTATACGTTAACGTTGTTTTCATTTCTTTAAACGTAAGCGAAACCGCAGCGTGGGCCCCTCACAAGGTGGACCGACGACCAGGAGTGCCATTTTTTAATCTCATACGTTGAACTCAGCAGTTGAAATTGTATAGAGATACGCATCTTTCTTCTGCTGATTTGACTATCAAAAATCGCACTCCTGAAGTATGATTTTTGAAAGTCAAATCCGCAGTAGAAAGATGCATATCTCCATATTAATTTTGAAATTTACAACTGCTGAGTTCAACTAACGAGTTTCAAAAATCGCACTCCAGAAGTGCGATTTTTGAATCTCATACGTTGAACTCAGCAGTTGAAATGTATGGAGATATAGCCCAATCATTTTGCGGAGTTTTGTTAGGCGGGGAGGGAGTAATTACTAATTGGACTTTTTAACTGTAACCGGAACCATTAAGTGACAAAAGGACTATCTTAAAGCATATTAAAAAAAATCGCTACGCAACATAGAAATCAAAATTATGTGTCCCAGAAGAATTTTAAGTTATTAATATCAATACCAATGCACTCATTTTATTTACATTTAACATTGTAAATTATTTGTATAAAATAAAATTTATATATATTACAATAAAATAGGCATTGAAATTTTAAAAATGAGGTATTTATTAGAAAATACTAATGTATTTTTCAAAACCTTCTTAGTACACAAAAATATTCACACCATGTTTGTAGTATGTATAATGGTAAAGCCTTAAATATGTGCAAAAAAAAATTATTATCAGGGTTTTTAGAACGAGATAATAGCTAAATTTTAAAATTGGAACTGCTAACGTGTTTTTTTTTTAATTTTGCTACATTTCTAGGCTCGAATTGGCTCTTCAATATTATACCAAAAAAAAAATGTCAATTACTAATTAAGGCTCAAACCGTAAAATGACTGGGCTAATACGCATCTTTCTACTGCTGATTTGACTTTCAAAATTCGCACTCCTGGAGTATGATTTTTTAATTTCAAATCAGCAGTAGAAAGACTCATATCTCAATAGTAATATTGACATTTTCAACTACTGAGTTCAAAGAATGAGTTTCAAAAATCGCACTCCTGCCTAGCTAGCATGCCACCCACGACAAAGCGTTTAAACGAGAAAAACGTCATGCGCGCTCTTTCTGGCCTACGTAAAATAATAAAGATGAGGAGGCACAGCTAGGATGGAGGATAGGAGGATAGGAGGATTTTTGTCATTTTCTCTGGGGTGGCATGCTAGCTAGCCTGGTGAAGGTGTCGTTGTGGCGATCCCTGGGGGAGGCCTATGTCCAGCAGTGGACGTCCATCGGCTATATGATGATGATGAAGCGACCATTTTGTAATAAACATATCGTTATACTTATCTACTTGTTTTTAAGTTCACCATTTCACGCCGCGATAGCCATATTAGTTAGGAAGTTGTGGAAAAGTTACAGATAGAAAGCAGATAGATAATATTATTAAAAGGTGTTATCCGATCTCAAGAACCTACCCACGTAACGCGGATTTCCGATTAGATAAGGATATCTTGGAGGTAGCTTGAAGCATGCTCAACTCTTATCAAAAGAAAATATTTTATTCAGCTCAATGAACGTTTTACAAGTTTTTACAATAAAAAAACCTTCGCCTTTGTACATCACGACTTACTGTAATTTTTTCATAATTATGTATGTTTTTGTGTACAATAAAGATACTATGAAAAAATAAAAAAAATTTACTTATACTTAATACTAAAGCAATATCATATTATCTGGGTACCTGCATCGATGTACAGTCAGCCGCAATAAGTTATAGATTAGATTATAATATATAACATGTCACATTCTTGCATATATATTTTTACATAAAATATCCATTCATAACATGATCGTCAAATTGTACAATAAAATAAAAATAGCAATGTATATAGGGTCATTCTTAATATGCTGACACTTTTTTAAGGACTTTTTGAACTTTTTGAACATCTTTCTCTATGGCACCAACATCGAAAAAAAATCTGCTCTTTCATACAAAACTGCAAACATACTCGAACCAAATGTATGGGACAGCTGATTTTTTACAATTAACTAAAACATACATCAATCTTCTAAATACAATATTTCTGAGTGATGGGAGAAAGTGATTCGTCCGCTCCTTGCTTGTAATAGGAACTTTATGAACTCCGATAAATAAGAGGCGATGTGAAAAAATTGGATTCTTAGGAAACAAGAAAAAAAAAAAACGTAAAAACATTAGGAGTATGATTAGCGGATATGTGTTAACATATAATTGAAGTTTTGATTAGAGCCAAAACACGATTAAGACACATTTTATCGATAGAAAAACAAGCCAAAGTAGCCTCCGTCTTTATCGATAAACGTTTGGAACTGCTAAACGGTGAATAATAGAAACACGAGACTTGATTTGAAAAAAGAGATGGATATTTTACAAATTTTGATTAGAGCAGAATTGAACTCACATAAATAGTACAATCACAATTAAATAAAGATTGTTTTACGCTTGCGTCGTTTCAGTCGCGCGCGCCGCCCCATCTGTTTCTCTCGCATCAGGCAGTAATATAAGCTATCACACGCCCATTTCGCTTCAATTATTTTTCGACATAGGCCCTTATTGCGCTGCCCTCAATCGTATTTTAGATTGTATTTTTGTTACTAAATGGTGCCGGTTACAGTTTTAAAGTCCCATCCATAATTACTTCACACCCTGTGACACCACTTAACAAAACTCCGTAAATTGACGGGGCTAATTAGGCATACAACGAGAACTATAATTTATGAGGACTTTAATGAAGTATCAGATAGTAGCGCCACTGGAGATTGTTTACAAGCCCTCAGCTCTAGTGGACAGTTTTTCTATCTATTGTTCTATGATTGCTGCACTTGAGCGGTGTAACGGAGACTGTATAATGGCTTGAAGTTTTATTTTGGTCTTGTGATCGCTTAACATGAGTGGCTGAGGCAAAACTGAAGCCCATAAAAATCACTTACATCTCTCTTTTTCTCTCTTTTGAAGTTTTTAAAATGGAAATGTAATTAGAGAACGTTGTGGTCTGAAAGAGGATGTAATGATAAAGACGGTGACTGTGGCGATATACGTAAGCTGTATAATAGCTGTAGAGTAGCTGAATAAAGGAAATTACCTTTATTCAGCCATTGTACAGCTATTATTTATGTAAAGCAGCGGGTTTTTAAAATAAAATGTTTTGTTACTAACACTAGCTGTAAGATAATTGTATACTAACACTATATGGACATCTTGTCTGAAATAAATTATTTGAATTTAATTATGCAGCTTACATGTCGCTTGAGATGACTATACCAGAGAAGCGTCACTTTTATTCTTTCTTTCTTAAGGCACATGCACAATATATGACTCAACAAGAGAAAGAGAAAGGTATGTTGAGATGGTTTAGTCATTTTGAAAGAATGGATGAGAGCAGATTGACGAGTGCAATCTATAAGGCAAGCGTTAGTGGAAATGTTGGAAGGGGACTGCATAGACGTACTATCGCGGACTTTTCCGCCTGATCACTAAACAAATTTTTCGCATAATTTCGCGCATAATTTATTGTTTGGAAACTATTCATCAATAGGGCGGGACTAGACAGCGCTTGTATTTTTTAATGTGCAAGCAAAAATGAGCCTAGTGGTGGTCAGGCGGAAAAGTCCGCGATAGTATATATACTGACCAATTTGGCGACTTGGTTAAAAAGGGCCAGATCAGATCTACCTGAAACCTGCGAGCATGCATGAAAGGACTAATGAATGTGGAGGAAGTTAGAGAGGTTTGTCAGGATCGTAGCAGGTTCCGTTGTCTCTGCCTACCTGCCCAGTGGGAAACTGGCGTGAGAATATGTATATATGTATGTAAAGTTAACATGCTTGAAATTTAAGACGTATATTGTGTCTACGGAGAGGTATGGACATTCAATCATGGGGGTCCGGGTTCGAATCTGCACGGATGACATGTATTTACCAATGAGTTTTTCTAACTTATGTACGTATAATTGCTCTTAAACGAAGTGAGGAAACCTGCCAATACCGAAGAAGAAATTCTGATGCATATGTGAAGTCTTCGCAATGGGTCACGCGTGGTGGACTAACGGCCATACACTTTCATAGGGTTGTACCTAGCAGAAACCTATTCTGTGTCATGTTTCCGTTTAAAAGTATCAATCTTTTAAGACAGGAATAAAGTATGATACAAACAAACTGCATTTCTACACAAACGAAGCGAAGTCACAGAACCAAATCTCGGTAAATTATCTTAATTCTATTTTTTTTTTAAATGGCTGCCATCTTGGTTGTGATGATTTTGCCAATGTCTAGTTTATTTAGCAAGAGGCTTGAAGCTGTACGGTAGTTTATGTATTTTGGTGACTTCAATTATTGTTTTTCGAAAAGAACACTATCTTGAGCTACCACTGCAGCTTCGTTGTGGGCCGGGAAGGGGGCAACCAACAATCGACGAGGGACGTGACTACCCAATAGCAGACCTACAACGCGACTCCAATAATCTTAATAAAATATTATGTAAAACTGCAATGTAACCGGTCCTTAATAAAGTTTAATAACAGCGAATCGCTTATAAAGTGTTATAATGATGTGTTTTTTTGCATTGATAACTTCAGTGAGTGGAGTGCACGCGGATGTAGGCAGTCCAGTAACGGTTACTAAGGATGGCTGCTACTCTGTTTTGTAAGTTCTTAAACTTTTATTCATTGTCTAAGTTTTAGGTCTAAATAAATAAATAAAATTAAATTTTTATTCGGGAAATCAACAGTCAAATTACAAACGAATGGTTACAAACTAAGAACATAGAATAGACCAATTACAGGAATCCGCTAATTTAAATGAAAAAGTGCTTGCAAAGCTTATACAATAATAGCTACCTATCAGAAGGTAGGTAGGCTAAAATAACAATAAATGATAAGAAGAAAGTAGGTATATTGCGAGGTAAAGACTCTGTCTAAAGAACTTTACCAGTTATACCCTTCTTAAACTGTGCCAAAGATAAATAAAATGGATCCAAATCAAAGTATTTAACGTTGTATAATACAGTAGCTCTATACATATATTCATTTTGCGTATAATTAGTGTGTACAGCGGGTTGAGCGAAGAGAGCCTTTTGTCTCAGATTTCTGTTACATACAAAGTAATTTATGCCATTTACTAAGTCAGAACAGTCCAGCTGGTAAAGAATTTTATTCTCATTAAAAACATAAACAAGTACATAAGAAGAGTTTTAAGGCTGCACCGAGCCTATTGTGCTGCCCCAGTCGTATTTTTTTTAATTCTTAAAAACTAAACAATGTTTCCAAAAAACAATAATGTCACATTGTAGGCATTGCTGATTTTCAATGTATGGCTGCTGTAGGGCTGCGTTCACGACCTTTGGGTGCGGTTGTTTTTTCAACACGCTCTATGGTACGGAACCGTTCACCGAGGCTCGGAACGGCGTTAGTGCGAAAAGTTGCACTTGGGGTGCACCTGGGGCGTAGGTTCGGAACGCAGCCCAGGTCACTGCGGATTTATTTTTATAATGTTTGTAGTTATTCTCATTCTTTAAAACCGCCAAAAGGGGCAATTTTTGGCGGTTTAACAATAAAACAATAATTCATAATGTTTCCATAAATTGAAAGCCGATCAGGACTACAATGTGACATTCTAGTTTTTTGGAAATGTTGTTTCATAGTTTAGAAATAATTAAAATACGATTGAGGGCAGCACAATAGGCTCGGTAGGCTCTTAAGATAATAAGAAAATCGATCAATATACAATCGTTCTAAAATACTAAACAATAATATCTTACACTATACATAGTTATGTTTGGTATACAACGACGGACAAAGGCACAACGTAGGTACGTAATTCTTGTAGGTTTTTAATTTTTATACAGGGTGTTACAGAACAACCTGTATGTTTATTTATTTATTTATGGTACATCAACAGCAACAATACATTAACAGAATTATTAATATTGGCATGCGGTATTTTATCCAATGTACATGCCTATAATAGATGTACACAACATTCATCAGTTTCATATCACGACAATACATCGGTCACACATACATAATAATATTTAACTAGAATTTGACATTGAAATTTGACATTAATAATAATTTAATGGTTATTGTAATAAACATTTAAGGGGGTGGTTAAGACCATCAAACTGAACAACTTTGAATACGGGAACAATATCGAAATCGCGAAAAAAAAATCGGATATTCCATCATCATCATATCAGCCGATAGACGTCCACGGCTGGACATAGGCCTCCCCCAAAATGAGGAGATTTGCCATAATCGCCATGATGCGATGCGTTTGCGATGTTCAATACTAAACCACAGATCTACTCGAGTTAAATTTATGGGACAAAAGATTTTTTTTTTTTGCGATTTCGATGTTGGTCCCATAGTGAAAGTTGTTCAGTTTGTTGGTCTAAACCACCCCCTTAAAAGAATTAAATTTTTATTTTTACTTCTGTTTTTTTTAATATGTTTTAAGATAGTCTTTTTGTCACTTAATGGTGCCGGTTACAGTTTAATAGTGACATTAATAATTGCTTTCCACCTCTCCTAACAAAAGTCCGTAAAATGACTGGGCTACTTTGGTGGCGCTTAAATCGACTATCACGGACAAAAATTAGTTCTAATGATTTTCCGCAACATGACGAGGTTTTTATTTTCCTTTGATCATCAAACAGCATCTCTAGAATATTTTCAAACCCCTTTCACAAATTTAATTCAATTCAATTCATTTATTATCTATCTATCTATACTATTATAAAACTGTAACATGAAGTTTGTCTGTACATTGAAGATATTAACAAAAAAAATGTTACGATATGGTTTTTAGGTGTCCCTGATTCCATTTCACCAATTTTTGGATTTTTTGTCTGTCTGTTTGTTTGTGTGTTTGTTTGTTTGTTTGTTTGAACGAGTATGACGCAAGAACTACTGAACCGATTTAGATGAAACTTTTTTTGTTTGATAGCTTATAATCTGACTTAAAATCTGGTATATAATTTGTGCGGACGAAGTCGCGGGTTAACGCTCGTACTATTATAAAACTGTAACAGGAAGTTTATCTGTACATTGAAGATATTAACAAAAAAAAAGTTACGATATGGTTTCTAGGTGTCCCTGATTCCATTTCACCAATTTTTGGATTTTTTGTCTGTCTGTTTGTTTGTGTGTTTGTTTGTTTGTTTGAACGAGTATCACGCAAAAACTACTGAACCGATTTTGATGAAACTTTTTTTGTTTGATAGCTTATGATCTGACTTAAAATCTGGTATATAATTTGTGCGGACGAAGTCGCGGGTTAACGCTCGTATATTATAAAACTGTAACAGGAAGTTTATCTGTACATTGAAGATATTAACAAAAAAAAAGTTACGATATGGTTTCTAGGTGTCCCTGATTCCATTTCACCAATTTTTGGATTTTTTGTCTGTCTGTTTGTTTGTGTGTTTGTTTGGGTGTTTGTTTGTTTGTTTGAACGAGTATCACGCAAAAACTTCTGAACCGATTTTGATGAAACTTTTTTTGTTTGATAGCTTACGATCTGACTTAAAATCTGGTATATAATTTGTGCGGACGAAGTCGCGGGTTAACGCTCGATTATTATATTTCAGATCATTGATCCATAGTGGTGATAGTAACAATGCTTTAAAACTATGTTAGTGACACATTTTTTTTTTAATTTTATTTTCTACTGAGTAGCATTGCAATAACCTAGACGGGTTTCGTAAGACGAATTCCTTCAGACTATCGTCAACATCGCTGATGCCCTGACCACTTGACTGCCGGTTATAGTCAATGCATACGACCCCTTCTCTGATAGTAATATCGAATAATAAATCTATGGATAGTATCCCATAGCCGTTTGATATTCCATGCAGTCACGGTAGCAAGAACGAGAGAGTGCATCCGTGATTCTACGTTTACTGATTTTGGAATTAAACAGTAAATCTAAATTTCGGGAGCGTCGGTGGCGCGTTGCGGTGAGGTGTGGACTGGACACCCAAATATGGGGTTTCGGGTTCGAATCCGCACGGACAACATGCCATCTACCAAGTTTATGTAACTTATGTACGTAATACCGACTGCTCTCAAAACGGTGAAGGAACATCGTGAGGAAACGTGCATACGCTGAAGAAGAAACTTTGATGTGTATGTGAAGTCTACCAATCCGCATTGGGCACGGTGGACTAATGCCTCGTACACCCTCCTTGAGGGTAGGCCTGTGCCCTGCAGTGGGACGTTTATAGGCTGATCATCATCATCTCAGCCGATGGACGTCCACTGCTGGACATAGGCTGATGGTGATGATTAATCTAAACTGTCTAAACTAACTACTTATGAAAATAAATTACCATACAATTAATTCTGCAATCAGCAAGATTAATAAGGTGGTTTTACCAGTCGTCTTCCTCTTGAATTGAAATTGAAATTATATTTATTCGTAAACATAAGTGGATGCAGTGTAGATTATTAGTACATTATGGTACAAGTGTGTAATGTTGGTGATTGCCGCTGAGGTAGGCGAGGGTCTTAAGAGAGCCGAGGACGGTAATCATCAATACACACGTGTATCATACGACGTTTTTCAACACACTTGCGAAGAAAATAATAATAAAAAATCATTTTATTTAGTAAATAAAAAGTTTATTTAGAGAATTTATTTCTACTATTGAATATGATCTTTTTTGTATCGAAACTTTTTTAAGAACAAAGCAACTCAAGAACTCGACCAAGAAGTTTAGATACCTACTATAAAAAACCTATAACCCACTTGTGAATAATAGTAATGAAAAAGTCACAGTTTGATTATTATAGGTGTCATTATGTGCCTGATAGCGGTGAAATAAGGGCCATTTTATGAGCAAGTGTGTTGAAAAATAATTTTATATAAATAACGCTCACAGGCACATACATTGTAATGATCCCAAGCAAGCACTATAGGCTTTTTATGTGGAAACTATACAACAACGGCACAAACAATGTATTACCTACCTTCTATGTCAATTTAACACCATTTAATACTATGTATAGTTGTATACATATGTAAATACAATAAATGAATTATGAAACATAGAAACATCCATGACCGAACCGGGATTCGAACCCAGGACCCTGGTTTGGCAGTCCGGCGTGGTAACCATTCATGGCACATTCAGGACACCAACCGGGTCGTCCATTACACCAACCGGGTCGTCGATCAGTCAACCAGATCTTATGGTTATAAATATAGAGCTCTATGTTTTGCTGCAAGGAGCATACGACAACTTTGTATTTTATTACTACATGCGTTATAATTAGGCAGGTGCGTCATTTAAAAACATTTACAAGTATAAAAGGAACAAATATAAAAAAGAGCTAAGTACTTACGCCTGTCAAAACGAACAAAAAGTAAAAATATTCATGTCAAATTAATCATAAAAATGATTGATTGATGTTTTCTTTTACTGTTTGAGAGCAGTCGGTATTACGTTCAAAGGATAGGAAATCATGGTAAGAACACACGGCGACACATCAAGCTATACAAAACCATCATAAGCTGGCCGCGCGAGTCGCACGTCGTTATCCGTTACTCTACCTACGCGCGGCCAGGTTATATTGGTTTTGTATAGCTTGATGTGTCGCCGTGTGTATGTTACGTAGCATATCTTGCATGCGGATTCGAACCCGCACCCTCATGATTAAAATTCCGCGTCTCTCCACAATGAGACACAATATAAACAACTTTTGAAACAAAGCGGATGCATTACAGTGAACATTTAATAACAAAATTATCGAAAGAATGAGGAAGCCGTTCGTGGGATGTCCACCTACAAACGTACATAGTAATTTCCTACATAATTATATCGGAACAATAGATGATGGATTGCATTTCCAGCTAGCCGTTTTAAATATATCATTGCAAAGGTTATTATTATTATTTTTAGTTATTATTAGCTATATTTTTCAGGAGATTATTTTTGAAATAGCCTTTGACTATTTATTATAAGGACTAGCCTTGCGGTAGCATTTCTCCTCTGCCACGGTATAAGATCAATTAATCATGTGCATTTACATAAAATTTTATACCTTATCATTATCAGTTATCACTAAACGAGACAGCCTATAATTGCGAAACAATAATTTCGAACTTAGAACGTTTGGGGTTCACATGAGACTACTTTCATGATTTTTAACGTTCAAAATTAGAATCTAAAGTTATTGGAATAAAATCCAAAGTTGCGGATTTCATGTTACCTCGCCGCCCGCAAAAAGTGGCAGAAATGTTTGTTAGAAGAATTACATGCGTAACTAGTCCCTATATAAGTAGTCAAAGGAAATAGCATTGGTTCAGTCAGCATAACTATATGGTCCTTCTCAATATGCTGACGGTTTTTAAGGGGTTGATCAGACTCAGAAGCTGAACATCTTTCTCTATGGGTTCAACATCGGAATCGCGAAAATCCCATCCATTTGGGTCGAGTAGGATTGCAGTTTTCTATGGAACAGCAGATTTTTTTCGCTATTACGGTGATGGTTCCATAGAGAAAGTTGTTCACTTAGATGGTCTGATCATCCTCTTAAAAAACCGTCAGTATATAGAGAAGGCCCCTGTATGTACACACGGCGACACATCAAGCTATACAAAACCAACATAAGCTGGTTGTGCGTAGGTCGAGTAACGTATAACGTCGCGCGGCCAGCTTATGTTGGTTTTGTATAGCTTGATGTGTCGCCGTGCGTACCTATAACTTAACGAATTCTTCTAAAAAAAATATCTTTTTTCACCAAATAATTCGTCAACACCAAATCCTATCGAATTTTATAAAAATGCCCTTCTGTTATAGTGGTCGCGGCGCTGGTTGCGTGCGCGCAGGCCGTCGACATCACACTTCTTAGCGCACCGGGGCTCTCTGCGAAGCTACAGAACAACCCTTATGGAGGACTTAACGTCGTATTGCAAAGGAGTAAGTTCTAATTTTCAGTGCAGTTGAAAGCAACAAAGCTGGCATCATAATCATGTCGACATCATAGAGTAGAGTAATAATAGTGGAGACATTTTGTCGTCGCCGACGTCAAAAGTGGTTGACATAGCTCAGAAAATGTTCAAGCTAAAGTGGCAATGGGCTGTTCATATCTGCCCTGAGAACCAATGGGGAGTCTAGTTCTAGAGTGGAGACCACAAAGTGGCGTAGTCCGGGAGACCTCCTCCGGTCTGCTGATCGACGTCCTAAAAAGGTAGCGGGGAGCGACTGGATGAGGAAGGCCGAGGATATATTATAATTACGCTATGATATAGTTTTGTGGCGCGCCTTGGGAATGGCCTATGTTCAGCAGTGAACGATGTAAGCTGATGATAATGGCAATGACGTCAACTTGCGTCCTCTCTCTTCTCCAAGATACAAAGTCTAAGATAAATCTTGGTCAGAGTGTATTTTAAGGTCTTTTGTAAAAGCCAATTCCTAAAAATGGAGGCTTTTTCTTTTCACCTATTATTACGAACAAAACTTGTTATGTCAAGCAGGTCCGAACGGAGATAAGTATAAAGGCTTGAAGTCAGCTTGAAGTAAACGTAATGAATAAATACTTCAAGCCTTTTTATCTCCATTCGGACTGAGTTTAAGGATATACATTGTAATAACAAATTTTGTTTGTTACTTTATTCTGAACTAAAATACGCAAGTTTGATTGCTGGTCACGCCAAAAAATTTGGCGAAAAATAAGGCGCCACCTTCCATACAAAATCCCGCATTGTCTTTTCTACATCAACATCACTATAAAAATATCTTTAACCTCCAACAGAAGGCCTATCAGAAGTGATAGCCGTGATAGGACGTCGCACCGGCGCTATCAAGGACGTCGTCCAGGACGGGGACGTAGTGATCCAGTTCTCGAACGACACGACGGTGCGGATCAGCACCGAGCAAGTCGTCGGAGCTAAGAGAGGGCAGGTGATCACGCTCACCTGGGAGGCGCCTAAGAGCGTCCGGCTCGAGGACTGCGTTAATCTTGGTAAGGGTATCAACATAATCACGATGTGGGAAACTCATTTTTAAACGAATAGGCTTAAGGTGGTTTCAGTCCATACAAAAGTTTGACGCACAATACGCGTAGACGGAATTAATAAAAGTAATATTTTATATATGGAAAAATTGTTTAGAAATCTAGTTGCCGCGTAACAAATAACATTTGCAATTTATAATATAATTAAGGAGATATAAAGCTTTTAAAATTTTGTATTTTAAAAGTTTGAAAGTTTTTTAATATAATTAATGCTGTTGAAATGCGTTCCTTGCGAAGTATGTGTGGTGTGACGCTGAAAGATAGAGTGAGAAATTGTGTAATAAGAGATAGATGTAAATTAAAAGAAGTTGTAGTGACAAGAATAGAGAAAGGTATGCTTCGTTGGTTTGGTCATGTGGAGAGGATGAGTGATAGCAGATGTACGAAAGAGATATATGTTGCTAATGTCAGTGAAAGCGTCGGAAGAGGGCGCCCTCGTAGGACGTATGCTGATCAAATCAGTTGCGTCCTACAAAAAGGGGAGGTGCGGAGTACCCGAAACCGACGGGCATGTATGAAGAGATGTATGGATGTGCATGAGGCAAAAGAAGTATGTAAGGATCGTAGTAAGTGGCGCGCCCTGGTCTCTGCCTACCCCACTGGGAAAGAGGCGTGACGTTATAGATAGATATAGATAGAAAATTTTGTATGAAAAATTTCAAAGCTTTATATCTTCGTAATTATTTTATAAATTGCAAATGTTATTTGTTACGCGGCATCTAGATTTTCTAAACTATTTTTCCATATATACAAAGTTACTTATATTAATACCGTCTACGCGTATTGTGCGTCAAAGTTTTGTATAAACTGCAACCGCCTTAAGAGGAATTATCTGTAGGGCATTTGTGTAAGTTTCCGATCACATCCTTACAAGATCGATAATGTACCTATTTACTGGGCAATTATTATGTAATATTGTGGTTCTTCGATCATCATATCCACGATTTGCTACTAATCGAATCGCGAAGTTACTAGTTACACAATAAGAACCCTGAAATCGTCATTGATAAACCTAGTCCACTATATCAAATAAGACCAAAAACATAAATTTCTGTAAGTTTTTAGTAGGATAGAAACGTCTATTCTTCTTGTATTTGTGACTGCCAGCTTCAAAATCCTTTTAAAGAAGGTATAGCTGATTAGTAATCTATGTCCTCCAATCTTGCGCAGTCCTTCCCAGATCATTCCATCTAGGTTTTTATTTTCAGGATCTTTAGAATATTGTGTTTAACAGAAATTTACTAAGATGGATTCAGGACGGAAAAGGTCAAATCTGTTATCATAACAGATTCTTTTTACAGTGTTATGCATGATCTTATGCACACGGTAATTATTTTTAAGGTTTTGAGATGTCACATCTCCATCCATCCATGAAATCAAAACAAAACATTTCAAATATACGCATGATCTACATCTCCCATCAAAACACCATCTTCACCACACCCTTATCACCCCAGGCTCAAGCCACTGGTACGGTGGACCACAACAGAAGCGGCAATACTGGCCGATCGAGCGTCTCGTCCTGCCTGACTACTCGTACGTCACCAAAGAGGCCGACAACTGCGGCATAGCTGAACCTTACTGGCTCAACTCCGAGGGGATCTTCTACTACTTCGATAAGAAAGTTCCGCTGTTTATTGACCAGGTTTGTTATGAGTTAATAATAATGTACATTGTGCTGAACAGGATTCTCAGATTCAGTAATCAAAAAATGGTACGTCAAAATCTGATGCAAATTCAACACTGTAAATTATAACATGTAAGCGCGTAGAATATCTTTCGCTTTTAGGTTGAAATGTACCTTGGTCTTTGTTCTTTCTCATTCTATTTCTTCATAGAATTTCATGTTATTCGGTACGTACTTTGACTTCAAAGATGTATAACTAACAGATAAACTCTTTTGGATTTAAATAATGTTGGTAAAAATTAAGGCAACCCCGTTTGCATTATCCGTGATCCCAGGTAGCCATCATCTTAATCACAGCACAGACCTGACCTAATTTTTTCGTTATCAACGATGTCAACTTACTAGGTACTTAGAATTAGGATCATCGAGCCACGGGCCTTACATACTTAGCTTACCATGACCCAGTTTAGGTGGTTTCAGTCCATACAAAAGTTTGACGCACAATACGCGTAGACGGAATTAATAAAAGTAATATTTTATACTAGCGTTAACCCGCGACTTTGTCCGCATAAATTATATACCAGATTTTAAGTCAGGTAATAAGCTATCAAACAAAAAAAGTTTCATCAAAATCGGTTCAGTAGTTTTTGCGTGATGCTCGTTCAAACAAACAAACAGACAGACAAAACATCCAAAAATTGGTGATATGGAATCAGGGATACCTAAAAACCATGTCGTATCTTAAATTAATGTCTTCAATGTACAGACAAACTTCCTGTTACAGTTTTATAACAGTTTAGATTAGATTAGATAAGGAAAAATAATTTAGAAAATCTAGATGCCGCGTCACAAATAACATTTGGAATTTATAATATAATTACGAAGATATAAAGCTTTTAAAATTTTTTATGAAGAATTTGGATTGGAATTACAATAATACGCGTAAACGGTATTAATATAAGTAACTATGTATATATGGAAAAATTGTTTAGAAATAACATTTAACATTTTGTATCAAAAATTTCAAAGATATAAAGCTTTTAAAATTTTGTATGAAAAATTTCAAAGCTTAAAAGCTTTTAAAATTTTGTATGAAAAATTTCAAAGCTTTATATCTTCGTAATTATTTTATAAATTGCAAATGTTATTTGTGACGCGGTATCTAGATTTTCTAAACTATTTTTCCATATATACATAGTTACTTATATTAATACCGTCTACGCGTATTGTTCGTCAAAGTTTTGTATAGAATTGACCACTCTGCAACCACCTTAAGAACCTTCAGTCTGACGGTTCAGTCTTAAGTCTGCAAATTCTACAAACACAAGACTTCTAACTTAACTAACCTTCACAGAATGACCTAGAGAAAAACGCTGCCTGCTTTATCGCCCAAATAAAACCACCCTACTCCAGCAAACGAGACCGCAACGACCTGGTCTACGCAATCGGAATCTTCGAAGACGTCAGAAAAGCCCACGAATATGCCGTTGAGAAGTACTTGGAGAAACCATCTGGAACTCCAGACGAGAGGATGATGCAGTACCCAATCTGGTCTACCTGGGCTCGATACAAGAGGAACGTTGACCACGACGTGGTCCTGAAATTCGCTGATGAGATCACCAGCTACGGATTCCCTAACAGTCAGTTGGAAATTGACGACTTGTGGGAGATCTGCTATGGGTCCCAAACTGTCGATGTGGACAGGTTCCCCAACATGAAGAATACGGTGGATATTCTCAAGAACAAAGGCTTTAGGGTGACGGTGTGGACGCATCCGTTCATCAATAAGGGCTGTGAACCTTGGTATTCTGAAGCTAAGAGAAAAGGGTAAGTTGTAATTATTATATTTTTAGTATTATATCTCCATCATCAGCTTATATACGTCCCACTGTAAGGCACAAGCCTCTCACAAATAATGAGATGAGAAGCAGCGAGCCATACTCCTTCTAAGTGGTGCCCTATATAGCGGGTTGGTGTAGTGTAGGCAAGTTAGTGGTCAACATGCTGTCAGTTTTTTTTTTCAAGTAATGCCTTTTAACTCGCTTTACAAATGGATACACCGCAAACATAATTTGCCACATCGGCGTCGCGAATTTTCAGTTGCTCAGGAATGTTAATCTTCAAGCACTCATTCTTTCATGTCATCATTCTTTCTATTTTTGTATTATGCAATGAAATTTCAAACTCATTTGGCGTTTTCCTAATTGGTCATCGATCGCAGAAACCTGCGATGAAAAATTCCAATCTCCATTGAGTGTACTTATTGAAGTTCGTGTGATCGTGCTGGCTTTAATTAGCGAGATGGTCAACTAGGAGAACGTGTATTTGAGACGCAACAAGAAATATTAATGATGAACACAATGAAATGTCAACTGAATAACAAACTAATCACACAACGCCACTCTTTCTCCAGTTACCTGGTGTCCTCAGAGTACGGATCAGTAGAAACGAGCTGGTGGAACGACAATGAGACCACAACTGCGTATATTGACTTCACCAAGCCTGAAGCCAGGAACTGGTACATCAACAGGCTTCAATTCCTGAAGAGAGCTTATGGAATCGACAGTTTCAAGTTCGACGGAGGAGAGTCCAGCTGGTCTCCACAGGTTAGCGAAAGTTTGTGGCTTATTAACCTTAAGTTTATAGCAATCGAATTCAGAGTAGGAGATGGAATACTGTTAACAAAAGATGAAACTGGGTCACACTCTCCGTACAACGGAATTTCATACAAAGATCTCAAGATGCTTCAATAGTGCTGCAACAGAAACAAGAATGCCTTCCGCACAACAACATCCCGGTCGCACGTGCACGTCGGTTCTATGTGCTTCTTGCTCGGCTCCGAAGTTACCCTCGAAGTGTGGGGAGATATCTGGGTGTGGATGGTATCTGAAGTTAGTGAGGGGAGTAGTCATTCTGTATGTACCTATCTAATATCTATAATATTATCTATTCTGTGAGCTGTTAGTGTACTAAATACTCCCTAAGGGTTGAGACACATTGGCCGACGGCGAACGACGCTGGGTCCATACAAAAAGCACGTTTAGTATGGGACACTTTCTCCACATCCTACGCCTCGTCCTGACCCTAAATGTAATTCTTTTGGCTTTTCGACATGACTTTAGTCATCGAATATTTATCATCATCATCATCTCAGCCGATGGACGTCCACTGCTGAATATAGGCCCTCATTGAATATTTATACAAAACAAACATTTTCAGATTCCAGTCCTACAAGGAGACATTAGGGATCAGCCGGGAGTGATAACAGCTGACTACGTCAGATTGGTCGCCAATTTTGGACCCATGGTTGAAGTCAGAGCTGGATACAGGTAATATTATATTCCGTGACCTTAGATTCCTGAAACTCGTTCGCAAGTGGAGAATTTTACCGAAACCTAGATTGTCTACCGCTGAGCAAATATCTCCCCACGAAGAAGAGAGACCGAGAGGCCGAGATCTCTCTCGATAAACGAGTCACCTTTTTATGTTTGGAAAATAACTTAAATCCATTTTAATGACCAACCTTTTTGACTCAGAGTCTTAAAAACTAAAAAGTAAAAAAAAAATCCATAAGAATTTCCCGCCTACCGAAGATATAACACTAACATTTAAAACTAAACTTTTTGTAAGTAGGAGAGTAAGAAAATAAGAGAAAAAAGAATTAGAAATAGCATGAGGACTAATTGGTTCGAAAACTAGCGTGTTCTTTTAGCTTCTATTCTATTAAGGCGAGCCGGGTTTTGCGGGATTTGCTAGACTCGGTTCAATTCAAGTAGTAGCGGATTGTCGCTAGGCACCATTTCAAGCAATTATATCCTCCACAGAACCCAAGACCTCCCAATCTTCGTCCGCATGATCGACAAGGACACCTACTGGACCTTCGAGAACGGCCTCCCGACGCTCATCACCACTTTACTCCAGATGAACATGAACGGCTACCCCCTGGTCCTGCCCGACATGATCGGAGGCAACGGGTACAACGAAGCCCCTTCCAAAGAGCTGTTCATCCGATGGCTGCAGGCGAACACCTTCATGCCAAGCATGCAGTTCTCTTACGTGCCCTGGGACTTTGATAATGAGGTTAGTCGGATCCTTTAGTTTTGCGAGCCCATCACACGAGACATATCTGAGCGAAGTAATTGTTGCTGCGAATCAACGAGGATAAATCAGAACAATTTTTACTAGATTTTATAATTTATGGAGACAGCAAAAGGAGACCGCAATTATGCTCTTTTCGCGAAATCTGACATTTATAACATCTCCAGATATATAAGGTCTAACAAAAGTAGGTGAAACTATTTTAAGGGGATGATCAGACCATCAAACTGAATAACTTTCTCTATGAGACCAATATCGTAATCGCGAAAAAAAATCAGCTGTTCTATACAAACCTACTCGACCTAAATGTATGGGAGAGCAGATTTTTTTTCGCGATTTCAATATTGGTCCCATAGAGAAAGTGGTTCAGTTTGATGGTCTGATCATTCTCTTAAAATAGTTTCACCTAATTTTGTTAGACCTTATATTATACAATAAAATCACGACTTCTTACCGTGGTGGTCAAAAGCTTTACTACAACTATCTTTTGAAGCATGCAGTTGTAGTAATGCTTACTTTTTTTAGCATTTTGAGCTGGAATGTCGTGCCAAATGGTGATACGGTGGCTACTGGCTAGTCATTCACCAAAAGACATTCAATTCATCCTTTAGTCGCTTCGGACGACACCCGAAGGAAGAAATAGGGTGTCCATTCTACGTTGGAACCGCATGGCACGTTTACAAATATTAGCCTAGTCATTTTACGGAGTTTTGTTAGGAGAGGTGGGAAGTAATTACTAATTGGACTTTTAAACTGTAAGCGGCACCATTTAGTGACAAAAAAACTATTTGAAAACATATTAAAAATAAATCGCTTTGCAACATAGAAATCAAAATTGTGAGTCCCAAAAGGCTTTTAAATTAATAATTTTAATACCAATGCACTCATTTGAATTAGATTTAACAATATAAATTATTTTTGAGCAATAAAATAGGCATTGAAATTTAAAAAATGAACATTTTTATTAGAAAATACGAATGTATTTTTCAAAACCTTCTCAGTAGACATAAATATTTACACCATGTTTTAAGTATGTATAATAGTAATGCCTTAAATATGTGCAAAAAAAATTTGCATCTGTTTTTTTTATAACGAGATAATAGCAAAATTTTAAATTTGGAACTGTTGCTGACGGGTTTTTTTTTTAATTTTGATACTTTTCAAAGCTAAAATTGGCTCTTAAATACTATACCGAAATATCAATTACTAATAGCCCCGGCCCAAAACGTAAAATGACTGGGCTATATAATTAATAAACGTGCTGTGGGGTTTTAGTTTGGTTATTAACATATCTATGACCAAGTTGGACTATTGAAATGGATTTATCTAAAGTTTAAAAGATTCAGTATCAGACGGGACTTGGACACGTAATCTGACATGATTGTTGAACTTCTCAACCTTTCATTCAGTCTTTAAATCATGTCGATGATGATTTGCTTTTCCTGCATTTTTATGCCCATATATTGTGTAAGACGCGGTAGCGACCTTCTAATTAACTTAATCAAAACCATTTCCGCAGACAATCGAAATAAGCAAGAAGTACGTGGAGCTGCACGCGCAGTACTCGCCGCAGATCATAGCGGCGTGCGAGCGCGCGGCGGCGGACGGGTCGCCCGTCAACCCGCCCATATGGTGGATCTCACCCACCGACACCACTGCGCACGATATCTGGGACGGTTAGCTACCTTTTATATTCATAGTATCAGTCAAATAAGCACTAAGACGTGACCGCTCATGCTCTGATAAAAAGGCTGAAAGTCATCCAAAGGGCAATGGAGAAGGCTATATTTAGTTTCCCTGCGAGATCGAATCAGAAATGAAGTGATTCGCAGAAGAACAAGAGCAACCGACATTGCTTAAAGAATTGCTAGTTAAACTAAAGTGGTTTAGGGGGTCACATTATAAGTTGTTGTTGGGATAAAAAGGTCTTCATGAATTTGAACATATTTAATAATGTGCATAATTGACCTAGCGGTTCGGTGGTATGGGAACGACTGGCGAATACTCCAGTCGCTCCATCAGACTGAGACAAAATTTCTTATTCTGCTAAACTATTTATAATACTAATACAATGTGTCCCCACAGTGGCAATGGACGGGGCACATTGCTCGCACAACCGATAGCCGATAGGGCTGTAGAGCTCTCGTGTAGCGACCGCGTACCGGAAAGTGCAGCGTAGCGTATGTAGGCCCCCCGCAAGGTGGACCGATGACTTGGTGAAGGCGGCGGGAACCCGTTGAATGAGGGCAGCGCAGGATCTATCTCATCAGTGATCAGACCTATCTCCAGCAGAGGACGTCTATCGGCTGCTACAAAACTATCCTCGGCCTTCCTCATCCAATCGCTCACCGCTACCTTTTTAGGTTGTCGGTCAAGCTGGCCGCAGAGCGTCCCACACTACGCCTGCCTCCTCATCTCTGTCTCCAGTCCGACTTCCCATCAGTTGTCAGTTCTTCGGCAGATGTCACCAGCCGATTGCCAGAGCTTGCTAGTTATCTGAGCTATGTCAACCACTTTAGTTCTCTGACGTATCACTTTGCTAATACTACAACCCTATTGAACTCCTCCTCCTCCATTGCAGAATATCTCCTCGGTGAAACGATCCTGGTAGCTCCGGTAGTGGAGCGCGGAGCCCGGGAGCGCGACATCTACTTGCCGGCGGGCTCGTGGAGCGTGCAGGGCGACCCCGACACCGTGCTGCAGGGCGGCGACTGGTACAGGAACTACCCCGCCCCCCTCGACACTCTACCCTTCTTCATCAGAGTGTTGTAACGACTGTAGATATGCCAATTGTACATAATACGAGTGTTATTAAAGAGTTTGGAATGTGCTCATGTGTTTGTAATGTCATGATACTAACAAGGTCCATATAAATAGATTTGAAGAGCTTTTGTTTAGCGAGATCGAAATTTATGGACATTCTGATAATGGCTCCACTCCATCAATCAAGAAGTTTCCAATGGTGTCAATGCTCTATAATTTGACGATAGATGCCGTTAGGTGTTCGTTTATTAAAAGGAAGGCAAAAAGTATTTTCTCAAAGACAAAACCTAACTAGCTCAATATTTTTGACCCACAAAACTTCTTATTCATACCTTTCTAGCAAGATCTTTAGTGCGTTAGTACGATTACGTGCGCCCACAGCACTTGCGTAATAACTGTCAGTTATCACGCATGTGCGTGATAAGCGACAAGCTGTGGCCTGTGTCGTGTCGTACTCATTGCCTCGACTCTTCTGCATTATTGCTTAGCTCCGAGGATCTTGCCTCCACCCGGCCGCATTGTGTTTTAAATAAAATAAATAAATAACGCCTACAAGCAAGCACAAATATATAAACATCCAAACCGAACCGGGATTCGAACCCAGGGCCCTGGTTTAGCAGTCCGGCGTGGTAACCATTACACCAACCGGGTCGTCGAAACCCTTCTTTTGGCAACGCTATAAAGAGCGTTAGGGTCGAACCTCATCTGCCAGCACCGCATCGCATTTTTCCGTCCGCCATCCTTTTATATCACTCGGGAACTTCATTTGCTAGGGCGAGAAAGATAGCGGGAATGCGGTCACACGCGACAGCACCGGCAGTGCTGCAGCTTTTCTCGCTCTAGCCAATGACGTTCTTGAGCGAGAGAATAGGATAGAGCGTGAAAAAATGCGAGGCGGTGCTGCCAGATGAAGCTCATCCCTTATCCTACTTCTACATGGCAGTATATCTCCTCGGTGAATAGATCCTAGTGGCTCCGGTAGTGAACGACATCTACCTTCCGGCAGGCTCGTGGCGCGTGCAGGGAGTTAAAGTTACCCTCAAAGTGCGGAGTGAGGTACGGTATCTGAAGTAAGTGAAGGTCAGGGAGTAGCCACTCTGTATACTCCACTAGTTTCTAATAACAAAAAAAATGTTTGGACTTCACAAAATCGATCGGCTGATCCGCACTCTTGTATGGGAGGTCAAAAAATTTTCGTTTTTCGACCCATGTTCCATAGGGAAAGTTGTTTAGTTTCATTGTCCTAAATATACCCTAACATTTGTTTTTAAATTAAAAACTAGTGGTGTATAGCGCCTTTTATATCTTCATCTATCTAAACTATTATAAAACTGTAACAGGAAGTTTGTCTGTACATTGAAGATATTAACAAAAAAAAGTTACGATATGGTTTTTAGGTATCCCTGATTCCATATCACCAATTTTTGAATTTTTTGTTTGTGTGTTTGTTTGTTTGAACGGAAGCATCACGCAAAAACTACTGAACCAATTTTGATGAAACTTTTTTTGTTTGATAGCTAATGATCTGACTTAAGGTGGTTTCAGTCCATACAAATGTTTGACGCACAATTCAAATTTAATTTCAAAGCTTTTATCTTCGTAATTATTTTATAAATAGCAAATGTTATTTAAGACGCGGCATCCAGATTTTTTAAACTATTTTTCCATATATAAGGTCTAACAAAATTAGCTGAAACTATTTTAATGGGATGATCAGACCATCAAACTGAACAACTTTCTCTATGGGACCAATATCGAATTAGCGAAAAAAAAACTCAGCTGTCCCATACAAAACTGCAAAAATAACTCTGAGTCATATGTATGGGACAGCTGATATTTTTTTTCGCGATTTCGATATTGCTCACATATAGAAAGTGGTTCAGTTTGATGATCTGATCATCCTCTTAAAATAGTTTCAGCTAATTTTGTTAGACCTTATATACAAAGTAACTTATATTAATAACGCGCACAATAGTGCGTCAAAGTTTTGTATAAAATTGACCCCTCTGCAACCACCTTAAATCTGGTATATAATTTGTGTGGACGAAGTCGCGGATTAAACCTAGTTGTGTAATAAAAATCACGTGTCACAATGTTCGTAACCGCTAATCTCTCCGAAACTACCCAACCGATTTCAATGAAATTTTGTGAATGTGTATTGTTGGTTTCAGCTTGAAAAATAGGATAGTTTTAGAACCGATAGATGGTCGGGTCGCTCGTACTACTACGTATTACGTGGTGCCGTATCAAGTCTTATACTTAATTAATTTATAAACTAATTAATAATATTTTGCAATCAAAATCAAACTACAAATCTAGATAAAATCAACTACATATAATTATACATATAAACAGCTAAGTATGAACAGATATAGAACATATGATATCTCTCACTAGCGCGTCGCCGAGTATCCTGAAGTCCTCCACTATTGCGGCGGTGTTCACTTTGTACTGAGTCTCACCCTCTACTGCGACCGGCTTTAGGGCATTCGCGTTTGATAGCTGGAGACAAAAAATATGATGTGAACGAGTGATGTTTTGAATGTTTTTTGGAAACAAAACAATTTATGTTATGAAGAGATTATTATTTCTGTATCGCCGATTCATTGGCACATAAAATTCTGTTATAAATGGAATAAAGGGTCTTTTACAATACGCTGACTGTGTTTTAAGAGGATGGCAAGACCAACAAACTGAACAACTTTCTCTATGGCACTAATAGACGGTCCGGTAGCTCAGTCGGTAGTAGTCAAATATTTATATGATGAATATGAATGTTTGTACTAGATTCTATATATGTATTATACATCGTTTTCTAGTCATCACAACAAATACAGGCTAGATTTTGGAACTTTAAATGTGACTAGATAATTTGTATGACACTGTCCAAGATATTTATATTTATTTATCATAGGTTTGCAGTTTTGGATGGAAAAGCTTGTTTTTTTATATTAGTCCCATAGATAAAGTTCTTCAGATTATTGGTCTGATCGTCCCTTTAAAAACCGACGGCATATATAGAGAAGACCTTGTGATTTTGTAAACAGTACATTTTCAAATGTGGTTCAGGCTATCAAACTAAACAACTTTTACTATGGGAGCAAACAAGTTTCGTACTCAACTAAAATGTCTACTAGACTCAAATGTATGAAACAGCTAATTTTTTTGTTGCGTTTTCAGGTTTGCTCCCATAGTAAAAGTAGTTCAGTTTGATGATCTGAACAACCTTGACAATGAGCGTTTTTCTTTTGGTTTTCTAGGGGATCGACGCAAACTGATCGCTACGGTCTGTGCGAATAAAGGTTAAAATTTCAAAAAGGGTTTGTTTAAAATAATAAAGAGGGAAAAGATGTTTAAAAAAATGCCAACGCATCTTTTGATGGAATATTTAATTATTTGCGAATCATTTTGATCGAAAATTACATACCGACCAAAGAGTAATATAAGTATATAAGAAAAGAGAACCCACTCGTGGCATCATTATGCATCCACCTTATGTCAAATTGAAGGCTAGCTAGCGCCATCTATGTTTCACCGACAATAATTCAACCATGTAGTGATTATATTCTCTTTGATTCAATCTATACTATACATACCTACTTATATCTACTCATACCGATGGATATTATTGTTTTGAATGCTAGTTTTCGTTCAATCCCGCACCGATCGAGTGAAATTCCAGTATCCTTACTTATTCCTGTAATCTAAACATTGGTAAGAGAACAACAGAAACTCCAGAACATCACTAAATCGTCACGAAATTGAACGAAAACTACAAACAACCCGCACATTACGCAAGATAGGCAGCCATTTTGTGAATGAGTCAATTTGACATTGACATAGACAATAAAATCTTTTTTTTTTCATACTTCTGCGAAATATTTAATAGATGGCAGCACATTCTATGCAAACTGAATCGGATAAAGCCACCAAAAGGCGACTGTCCTCCGCCTGATACCGACCTACATTTTACTATACCTAATTTATAAATCGACTTAACTATTATACTTACAATGAGCATGTACTTCATAACTCTGCACGTATATCTAAACCTCTGTTACTTCCTATAATTTTATCAGCGATTATTTGTATGCCTAATGGTAGATCACAGAGAACTTTTATATTTTGTACTTACAACAACTGTAATACCTGTGTGTCACAAATAAAGATTTTGATTGATTGATTGAAAATTTGAAACTGTTTATTTCTAACATGGTTGTATGGGCTCGATCCCTTGGCCTTTAAAAAAATGGCAGGCACAGTCTTGACATGATTTTGACAGAATCTCACGAACGTCTCTATGGAGCAATAAACATGCCACCTGTTGAGTTTTTTAGGAACTAAAATTAAAAAAGAGAAGAAAAACGCTCATTTGGAAAAAAAATCACCTACCTAGTAGAATAGAATAGAATAGAATGATTTATTTCATATTATCAAATTCGTAATTACAAGTAAGTACATTACATTACATTACATTAAAAATGTCAAAGGATAATAATGATCGTCAAGTATATGAATTAGAACAATAAATATCAACATAACTAATCTAGAATGTAACAATGTCAAATAAGTATGAATACCACAGTCACAATCAGCACATTAAATCAATTTAAAAAATGGAACCCTAACCAAGGTATAAACAGTTGATAGACAATTTACCTGAAATTCTCTAGGTTCATTTATGTCAGGTTTCCACAGCACAGCTATCACCTCACCGCCGTACGAGTCGTGGAAGAATAACGCATAGTCACCGTATGCACTCTGAAACACATTCATAGAGAAACTGTACTGAACATTCTTCAAACAACTTCGCCCACATAAACACTGTACGGTACACGTAAGTACATACATTGCGTAGTCGTCAGCTAGGTCAACGTCCCCGAACTAACATTAAAATTATATTGAGTATCATTCATTAGTTCACGTTAACACATCATTCCGCGTGCACTCATTAGCAATCATTTTAGTATTATCATCATTTAGCATTTAATTTATCATAAACTAAAGTTTATGTTTATTTACTAAACTTTAGTTTATGATAAATTAAATGCTTGGTTAAAATAAATTGGAGATACTCAATAAAACCCTTTTTATCAATATCATTCTTATCATTTCTAAAGATCGTACGGTAGCAAACCGTACAAACACTGAATAAGAAACCTTTAATCCCTTAGTCACCTCGTACGACACCCACGGGAAGAATTGGGGTGGTTCCACACACCATATTAACTTCCAAATAGTTTTGTTTTCTCCGGGATCTTTAGCCCGAGACCTATTCACACTTGGCCAGTTTTGCTCTATAATCACACCAAGTTTGACGCTTGTATGTATTCATCATCATCATCATATCAGCCATTAAACGTCCACTACTGGACATAAGCCTCCCCCAAAATGGGGGGATTTGCCATAATCGCCCCGCTTGGCAGGCGGGTTGGCGATCGCAGTTGGATCGAATCAATGTGTGTACTCAGAGGATGCTGCTGCCCATCCTTCAGTAGATCCCTTAGTCGCCTTTTACGACACCCACGGGAGGAAATGGGATGGTGCTATTCTTAGCCGACACCACACGGACAATTTTATGTATTACCGTTGATAAAAATTTGTTTCTTGTATATAAATTTTTTACTTTTTGAAATTTTTATTATTTGTTAGCAAATCCGCCATAATAACGCACATTCTGGGAAATTTTCAACTGTCTAGCTATTACGGTTCAAAAGTTACAGCCCTAAATATGTAGGACAGACAGACAGACGGACGGACAGCGTAGGCTTATGAATAGAGACCAGTTTTCACCCTTTGGGTACGGTACCCTAAAAACAAACTAAATAAGAATATATACCTAACATAAGAATACAAACAGGGGTTTTATAACTAAAACCGATTTCTTCCAATCATAAGGCGGCCCGCTAGTTCAGTCGGTAGTGAACCTGCCCGCTGTGCCGAGAGTCGAGGGTTCGAATCCCGTAAGGGGCAAATATTTGTATGATGAATATTAATATTTGTTCCCGAGTCACTGATATTTGTATCTATTTATATATTCTATATCGTTGTCTAGTTCTCATAATACAAGTCCAGGCAAGATTCTGGTACTTTAAATGTGACTAGATAATTTGTGTGACAATGTCCAAGATATTTATTTATTTATACGAACTTACCCGTAACTCATCCAAATATCTGGAAACGGGATGAAACTCCACCAGTGGGATGATATCGTCGGCTACAGTGTCTGGTGCTGGCTTTTTGAGCGGGCTCTTGTCGACTCTCTCGCACGCGTAGGGCACCAGTGACGGGTGCAAGTGAATAAGAACATCGTAGCCCGCCAATGACGGCACGAATGCTCCCTGTTAACAAATGATATTCAGTTTAAAAATCTTTTTTTCATTGCCTGACTTCGAAAGGTTAGAACAGTCAATTTACGGAGTTTTGTTAGGCGGGGTAGGGAGTAATTATTAATTGGACTTTTGAACTGTAACAGGTACCATTTAGTGACAAAAAGACTATCTTAAAACATATTTAAAAAAATTCGGTACGCAAAATAGAAATATCAAAAAAAATTCAAAATTGTGTGTCCCAGATTTATAATATTAATTCCAATGCACTCATTTAACAATATCAACTATTTTTGAGCAATAAAATAGTCATTGAAATTTAAAAAAAGACAATGAAATTTATTAGAAAATACGAATGTATTTTTCAAAACTTTCTGACTAGACAAAAATATCAACACCATGTTTGAAGTATGTACCTATAATGGTAGCCTCAAATATGTGCAAAAAGAAAGTTACCATCAGGTTTTTTAGAACGAGATAATAGCTAAATTTTGAAATTGGAACTGTTGCTGACGTTATTCTTTTTTAATTTTGGTACATTTCTAGTCTCAAATTGGCTCTTCAATATTATACCGAAAAAAATATCAATTATTAATGAGTCCCGGCTCAAACCGTAAAACGACTGGGCTATGTGTACAGACAACAATATATATTTTTTTAAACCTATATTTGTCCCATTTTTGGGCAAAGGTCTCCCCCAAGCTTTACCAGTCTTCCCTGTCCTGTGCCAACAATAATTTAGACCCTGAAAAAAATTGAACTATTAAAAATTAGCCTATTAATGAACAGAGTGCGTGGAAGTTCTAACAGCATCCGGGGGGTGATGCACGCAACCATAGTTCTTGCAGCCCTAGGCTAATTTTGCCATGTGCAGATATCATCTTGTCAACTTCTGTCCCTTGTTGTCAGTGTTCGTGGCGTGGTGTTACTGTATGCGGGAGCGACCAATGTCCTTACCGGCCAGAACTTCTCCTCGGTGTACTTACCAACAAGTGTTCCCGCATGTTGGCCAGTGCCCCCCGCATGTATCGCAATGTGCTGCCCGCCAGCTGCTGCACCCTCCCCACCACCTGCGGACATGTTCAAATTATAACTATAGCGCCCAACATGGAAGTGCTGGGTATAGTGGGGCAGTCAAATCTATTTTCGATTGCCGCGAATACTGTGGCAGAAATGGGGAACAACAGTAGTAGATTTTTTTTCGCAATTTCGAATATGGCTCCATAGTGAGAGTTGTTCAGTTTGTTTGCCGAGTATAATTGTGGTCAGACTATACACAGTGTTCGGGTAAACAGTTGCATTACTTTATGGGGTGATTGTACCCATGATACGGAACACGCACTTTTCTAAAGAATCCAAATTTTTTGTGCGTATTTCCTATAGGTTTCTTCGAGAAAGTTGTTCAGTATCATGGGTACAACCACCCCTTAAAGAAACGCAACTGTTAACCCTAACATCCTGTATAGAATGTCATTGTAAACCAGTATGCATGTGGTTAGGTTAGGTTAGGTTAGAATGTACCTGTATTGAGGGAGCCGTGGAGCTCCATACACCGGGCAGGTCCCCGTCGTATGACGTCACCACATGCATGTGTGGAGGCGCACTGACGTCACGCTCACTGAACTTACGCTCCAGGGTAGTTATTTCGTCACCTGCCATCCAAGTTATAATAAGTTACGTAGTCTGACCAGAAAAATATAAAACCTGCTTTGGAAGCGCTACTATCGACTAAAACCTTTAATAAATTAATTTTTTCTTCCTTTAATTTAATTTTTTCCAGGACAACAATGTTCTTATATTTTAGGCCATGCCAGGGCCATTATTGCCATGCCCTAACAGGGCGTCACAATAATTAAATAAGATATATATGTGTTACACGTAAGTATGTACTTCATTATTGTGATACTGCAAATAAATACTGAATACTGAATAACGCCGAAAATTTAAGGTTATTGAACATAAACTATTCATAATTCATAATATATTCATTTGTGAAACATAGGTCAAGTGCATACGCTATGTTCTGCCGTTGGGAGTACAAATTTTTACACGCATGTTTTAGTACAATTTTTAACAAAGGAAGACAATAAAAATTTATTTGATTAAATAAATCGGACACACTTATTAAAATATTAAGTATGGTTCGCCAGGGGGTAAGCATTAAAGATTAAATAATGTCATCGAAGTAAATGTCAAGAGAGATAATAAAGTCAAAATACAAACAACGTGAATATGATTTACTTAAATGTCATATTATGGATTAAACGAACATTGAAGACACAAAAAGCCGATAAATTTAAAGTATCAACATTATAACCATATATTTATTATTATAATTATAACCTACGAGCGTTAACCCGCGACTTCGTCCTCACAAATTATATACCAGATTTTAAGTCAGATCATAAGCTATCAAACAAAAAAAGTTTCATCAAAATCGGTTCAGTAGTTTTTGCGTGATACTCGTTCAAACAAACACACAAACAAACAGACAGACAAAAAACCAAAAAATTGGTGAAATGGAATCAGGGACACCTAAAAACCATATCGTAACTCTTTTTTTGTTAATATCTTCAATGTACAGACAAACTTCCTGTTACAGTTTTATAATAGTATAGATAGATGTATCGAATCAACGAATTGCTCCCTAAAATTAGGGAATCAAGAAAACGCGCAACACTTTGAATCTAACAGCTAATTTCTCAAGATTGTAACACCATGTTATCCTTCCAATGCCTTAGAACATTGTTTTTTAAAAGAAAATGCCTCATATCGATACTGTTCAAACCCTATCGATATTGTTACTATTTTTCGAGGTCGATAGTAGAAGTCAAACTATCGATAGTTTTGCAATACTATCTTGAATAGGTTAGGGTTTTAGTTCCACCCGCCGAAAATGATCAAAATTTAGAATAGAAATTCTATCTCTAGTCAATATAAAAGCAATAATTACCTACAGCCGGTATACATACGGTATCAGTATAAAAACGGTAGTTGGTCAGACCAATAACCATTGATATACAAGGTGTTACAAAAATACAAATAAACATTTAAGGGGGTGGTTAAGACCATCAAACTGAACAACTTTCACTATCGGACCAATATCGAAATCGCGAAAAAAAAATCGGATATTCCATCATCATCATCATCATATCCGACGATAGACGTCCACTGCTGGACATAGGCCTCCCCCAAAATGAGGAGATTTGCCATAATCGCCATGATACTCGAGCTAAATGTATGGGACAAAAAGATTTATTTTTCGTGATTTCGATGTTGGTCCCATAGTGAAAATTGTTCAGTTTGTTGGTCTAAACCACCCCTTAAAAGTTTTCAATTTTTATTTTTACTTCAATTCAATTCAATTTAATTATACTTTATTTGACACCAAAAAACAGAGTATACAGAGAGCAAACAATCAGGAAATACAAAAGGCACAAAAACAGGCGGTCTTATCGCTAAGAAGCGATTTCTTCCAGACAACCTTACTTACTTCTGTAACACCCTGTTTTATTTACATAATTAATTAACATTAATATCATTTTTTTAATTAGTAAACACTCACGTTTCATATCACCATTAAAATCCAAAACCAACATCTGGTTGCTCCAATCAGTATCAGCTATCAGCCTTAACGTCCTCAAGAACCCGGCGAGCGGCTCGGCGGGCGCGGCAAGCGGCTCGCTGCGAACGAACACGCTCGCGGCGAGCAGCTCGGCGAGCGTGGCGGGGAAGTGCGGGGGGGAGAGGAGGTGCGAGGACAGCCAGCGTTTGAGGAGGCAGGTGGTTGGGCCGTATGATGGGTGCTTTTGGTGTAGGCTGGAAGAGAGATTATCAAGTTAGTTTTAATATTATTAAACCTGCAGTGAGATCCTATCCTACATTCTATAATAATCAGTGATCGGAATAGGTAGTGCAATTTAGGGTAAAGTTGCGAATATTTGTGTGATGAATATTAATATTTGTACTTGAAAACTTTAAATACGCATAACTTTTGACTGAGTAAACCGATTGCGTTGAAAAAAATGTTAACCCCAAACTAAGCCAAACAAATGAGGTCTTCACAAAAAACGTATGTTTTTGTGAATGAAACAGATCACTTACCCCTTCGAATTTGTGTGTGTGCGTGAATATGTGTGGGTATGAGTGTTTGTGCGTGCGTGAATGTTTACTTTTCATTATTCTATTTTATTTCAATTGGAAAACTGGCTCACCCATGCAGCGCCCCTCTCAACTTCGGCAACAGCACCGTATCAATTTGTAAATTAAGACTCTCTTCACTCTCCTTAAAATTAACCACCCCGTTCTCCTTCTCCCTTCTCAGTAGCGTTATCTCTTTCGCGTCCGCTATCACCAGGCGGAACTACGCTCTGTTTTTTACTTTCAGCGCACATATCTCGAGATACTGGCATTATAACCACTTAGTTTATATGGGTGTTTTGTTCCACGTTACAAGAGCTATCCAAAGACACCTCTTAGACAGACAGACAGACAAACAGACAGACAGATTGGACGAAAGTATAAGAGTTCCTTGTTTGACTACGGAATTCTAAAAATATCCTTAAAGAATTCTATTACGTATCCTTAAAACAAGATCACTCACCTACGCTCGCATGTGTATGTGCGTGTGTGTGTGTGCGTGAATAGAGGTGTGTGTATGAGTGTTTGTGCGTGCGTCCGAGTGTTTGCTTATCTTTATTTTAATAAAATCAGGAGAATCATAATTACATGTATGTATGTATGTATGTATTAGTTATCATATTATTCTATTTTATTTCAATTTGAAAACTGACTCACCCATGCAGCGCCCCTCTCAACCTCGGCAACAGCACCGTATCGATTTGCAAATTAACACTCTCTTCACTCTCCTTAAACTTAACCACCCCGTTCTCCTTCTCCCTCCTCAGTAGCGTTATCTCTTTCGCGTGTGCTATCACCAGGCGGAACACTAGACCGTTTTTGAGCACGTCTATGTGAGAAGGATAGGGTTGGGTTGGCAGAGAGTACTGGGTTTTGATGCGGTCTGATATTTGGAGGTTGAACGCTGCTTTTAGACAGCGGAAGGCTTCGATGTCACCTGGCCATTTTCCGCTGTGACCTGTTTGAAATAATTGTTATAATATTTGCACGTATGTACGGGATGTATACTTAAATACGTTACATACAGGGTCCTTCTTAATATGCTGACGGTTTTCTAAGGGCATGATTTGACCATCAAACTGAAAAGCTTTGTCTATGGGACCAACATCGAAATAGTGAAAAAAAAATAGATTTCCCATAGATCTCTCTGTAACCTATAACTAGTTCAATAAATGACTTTGACTTTGGTCGAGAAATCGAGAATCTTTGCAGTTTTACATGGAACAGCTGATATTTTTATCGCGATTTCGATGCGAGTCCCATAGAGAAAGATGTTTAGCTTGATGGTCTGATCATCCCCTTAAAAAACCGACATCATAATTAGGTATTACTAAAGATCCTGTATTATGTCATCAACATCATCAGCCTATTATTATCGTCCCACTGCAGGGCACAGGCCTTCCCTCAGGGCGTTAGTCCACCATGCATGCCCAATGCGGGTTGGTGGACTGCACATACACATCTGAATCGAATTTCTTCAGCGTATGCAGGTTTCCTCGCGATGTTTTTCTTCACTGTTTTAGATTAGTCGGTATTACATACATTATAATGCGTCCAAGATAGCTTGGTGATTTTGAAAGATCGTTTCAGAGTGATGTTAAATAATCTTGTATATTTTTAATGTATTATATAAGGTTTAACAAAACTAGCTGAAACTATTTTAATGGGATGATCAGACCTTCAAACTGAACAACTTTCTCTATGGGACCAATATCGAAATCGCGAAAAAAAATCTGCTGTTCCATACAAACGTACTCGACCTAAATGTATGGGACAGCAGATTTATTTTCGAGATTTCGATATTGGTCCTATAGAGAAAGTTGTTCAGTTTGATGGTCTGATCATCCCCTTAAAATAGTTTCACCTAATTTTGTTAGACCTTATATAAAGCTTTGATGGCTCATAGCTATAGATAGCTGCCTCCGTGGTCTAATGGTTAAGAGCATTGGGCTCTCGACTCGGAGGTCGTGGGTTCGATTCCCACGGGGGACACCTAGTGATATGTCATTTTGTGCGTTTTTCCCCAGTTGGCTAGGACATTGCAGGCTGAATCACCGGATTGTCTGAAAAAAGAAAAATGATTCCGTGCTTCGGATGGCACGTTAAGCCTTTGGTCCCGGCTACTATCTCTGGTGGTAGTAGCCGTTAGATAATATAAGATTAGCAATTTATCTCGGACGCAATATAGTTAGAACATATGTAAGTAAAGTATACATAAGTATATTATGTAACGAAAGAGTACTAACCCAACTCCACGACAGCTTTACAAACGGGTGTATACTCGGGAACGCAGGTTGTGCCGTCTTTCTCTATGTCCTTTATAAGGCACGTGCTGCCGCGCTGCCACGGCTTGTGTACGCGGGGGTGCGGCAGCGGCGGGAGGGGGTCGCTGTAGCTGAATACTGGAGACACTCCTGTGGAAAAAACATGAATAAATTATTATCACAACAGAGGCTATAGCGGTTCCGGACCAACGTGAATTCATCATCATCATATCAGCCGATGGACGTCCACTGCTGGACATAGGCCTCCCCCAAGGATCGTCACAAGTCGCGGTCCTGCGCTGCCTCATCCAACAGGTTCCCGCCGCCTTCACCAGGTCGTCGGTCTACATTGTGAGGGGCCTATTCACGCTTCCCTTTCCAGTACGGTGTCGCCACTAGAGGCTCGAGGTCTCTTTAGCCCCATCGGACATCGGTTCTGCGAGCAATGTGCCCCGCCCACTGCCACTTTAGTTTAGCAATTCTTTGGGCTATGTCAGTTACTCTGATTCTTCTGCGGATCTCATGAGCTCATGTATCTCGAGAAAAAACCAAAAATTTTTTTCGCAATTCTGATGTTGGTCCCATAGTTAAAGTTGTTCAGTTTGATGGTCAAAACAATCCCCTTAAAAGTTTTAAATGTTTATTTTTACTTTTATAACAGCCTGTGACTACAGAACCCTTTAATGGTCGAGTCCGACACGCTCTTGGTCAGTTTTTTATTGTAAATAAAAGAAGCTCTAACCATAAACAGCGCTGATATCAAGCGGCAGAGAGGTCAGAGCGCGCAGGTCCCGCCGCAGCTCGTCGAAGGCCCTGAGCGCCTCCAGTGCGCTCTCCTCGCACGCGGCGGGGCGCTGCTTGCGTGCGAGCAGGACGTCCAGCTGATCGCACGCGTGGAATAGCGATGTTGATGGTATGTCTGGAAAATAATACACTCTTTTAAAATTTCCTGTTGTCGGAATCGGAAATTTTTTTGAGGACTTTGAAATGAGTCTATAAAAGAGAGAATTTCATTTTCAGTGTCAAGGATTTTATTTGGATATTTTTTTTACATGCCGAACAAAATTACATATTATATAGGGTGAAATTGATATCATTAGCATCCTTTTAAACGAGTCTACCCATCAACCTGAACAACTTTTACTATGGGAGCAAACCGATCGGAGCAAATAAAAAATCAGCTGTTCCATACTGCGACTGTTGCACTGTCGACGCGCGAGTTCGCGACTCAAATGTATGCAACAGCTGATTTTCTTTTTGCTCCGATCGGTTTCCTGCCATGGTAAAAGTTGTTCAGTTTGATGGGTAGACTCTTAGTTTAAAAGGATGCTAAAGATATCAATTTCACCCTGTATAAACTCACGACCACAATGCTTATCGGGGCGATCAGCAGTTTTGCTAAAACTACCAACTATCTTTTGATAATATAATCACCTCGTTTAAGTTTGTGATAAGGGGTGATAGGGACCAGCCTTTCGCCCACAGAAAAACAACCGAAGAAATGGGAATGGTCGGCGGAAGTGAGAACCAGACCGAAAACCAGTAATTAATTATAGTTATTGTCAAATAACCGACATTGCACAAGAAAGAGATATAAATAGGAATACAGTTTTTGAGCGTTACGCGGTTATTATTTAATCTAGAAATAAACATTTTAACGGGTTCTTACCGCGTTTTGGTTTGGTACTGCCGAAATATCGGGAACTCAAATATACCAAAACGCGGTAAGAACCCGTTAAAATTTTTATTTCTAGATAAATAGGAATGTTTTAAAACAAATAGAAAAAGTGAGAACAATAGGAGATCACTTTTATAAGTATTGTATTGGTCGTATACAAAACAGGATTTTTTAACAGACATAAGGGTCTAACTTAATAAGCTGACAGTTTTTTAAGAGGATGATCAGACCGTCAAACTGAACAACTTTCTTTATGGCACCAACATAGAAATAGCGACAAGAAAAATCTGCTATCATGGGACAGCACATTTGGCTTGAGTAGGTTTCCAGTTTTGTATGGACCAGCTGAATTTTTTTTTCGCAATTTCGATTCGCGTTGCACATGGAGGATTGGAAGAAAAGAGGGGAGGCCTTTGCCCAGCAGTGGGACACAAAATGAGTGAAAAAAGGAAGGGCCCAGTATATCAAATGTTTGCGTAAAAATGTTTCACACTCACCGTATTTGAGCTTCAACAGATAGTCCACAATCTGTTTAGTGACAGCTCTACGCTCAGCTAGCGTGTCTCCCTCCCACACGCACGCCTCCGTTATGGCGCCATCTTGGAACCGACGCAATTCCGATTTGTCACCCCAGAATGCTCTGTGAACAAAACATTTAATTAGAACCCTACATATTTTATCAATTGCATTGGTTGTCCAGTCCACATCTACTATCATACTGAATTCCGAAGTATGGAATTGCGATGTATGATAAAGTACAGGGAATACGATGCACGTTACCTTGAAAGTATGTTATACCCACATCGTACTTTCATCATTATAATTCTTTGACTACTTATATAGGGACTTATATAGTTACGTGTGTAATTCTACTAACGAACATTTCTGCCACTTTTTATAACTTTAGGTTCTGATTTTGAACGTTTAAAATCATGAAAAGTACTCTCGTGTGAACCCCAAACGTTCAAGTTCGAAATTATTGTTTCGCAATTATAGGTCGTTTTGTGTTAAGGTATAAAATTGAATGTAAATGCACATGATTAATTGATCTTATACCGTGGCAGAGGGGAAATGCTACCGCAAGGCTAGTCCTTATAATAAATAGTCAAAGATATAATTATATCTGACGTATGTGAGCCACATAACAGATCAATCAATCCCTTGGCTTGTTCCTTATTTGGGGTCAGCCCTCCTGATACTATTTCGCCACTCATGGCGGTTTTGCGTCATTTCTGGCGTTAACACGTTCGTGGCAGTAACTGGCTATAGCAGTGATAACAATAAAAGTTCTATTGTGTCTCGTTCACTGTCTGCGAAAGTGTTAAGCCCTTCGTCAATATATCCTTCGAGACGGTTCGCACCCAGGTGGTAGGTGGGCATCCTCTACTTCTTTTTCCCTCTTCTATAGCCATCACCTTTCTAGCATATGTCATATATCACTACTCATTTCTGATTTTATCCAGCATTTTAACACCTCCCGCCCAGCGCAACAGTTGAACTCACCTGAACTCCTCTGCCTCAGGTAAATTGGCAGAAGGTCCTTTCTCCACAACATTCACAGCATTTTCCGGATTCAAGATAAATCCAAACGATAACTTCTCTTGATATCTGGAACATAATAATCACATCAAAATCTGAGTCCAAAGAATTTTAGGGAATTTACGAAACAATTTCCTGCCTCAGTGGTCTAATGGTTAAGAGCGTTGGCTCTCGACACGGAGGTCGTGGGTTCGATTCCCAAGGGGGACACCTAGTGAAATGTCACTTTGTGCGTTTTTCCCCAGTTGGTTAGGACATTGCAGGCTGAATCGCCTGATTGTCTGAAAAGAGAAATGATTCCGTGCTTCGGATGGTACGTTAAGCCGTTGGTCCGGTTACTATCTCTGGTGGTAGTAGTCGTTACATAAAAACCACGTCAGAGGCCATAAGGCGGTCTGAAAAAACTCTTACACCAGGGCTCTGCCCACAAGATAAGAAGAAGAAGTGAGTCAAATTGTGTCTTACATTAAGGCTGCTTGTCCGTTGACGCGGAGAGAGGCGGCGGAGCGGTGAAACGGAGTAATATTAACCAATAAGATTGCATAAAATCTCGGAGCGGAGGTTTTATGCAATCTTATTGGTTAATATTACTCCGTTTCTCCGTTCTATCGCCTATCTCCGCATCAATGGACAGGCACCCTTAGGCTTCTTTTACCGTTCAGTGGCACCCTTATCGCAAAATTAAAAATTATCTCAATAAAGAAAGCCTAAAGAGCTATTTTTATAGAATATTTTAATAAGTTCTAAACATTCCACTTTTTCCAATTTCCAATTTTGAAAATAAATGTAAAATTGGGTGTATTTTCATTTTTTTTTTCATGTTTGTATTGTTTTTGTTAGACCTATAAAAGTATTGTATAAAAATAGTTTGAAGGCTTTTGTAGTTTATTTGAGTTTAATTTTATAATCTATGTTTTCTTTATTAAGAAATCTTTAATATTGTGATTAGAGCGCAACTGAAATGTAAAAGGACATTTGAACCGGGTTCGACTCTAGGTGGGCTCTTTGATTGAACATTACGTTATAGTTTAGTCTTTGACGGCCCGGTAGCAGTCGATAGTGAACCTGCCTGCTGTGCCGAGAGTCACGGGTTCGAATCCCGTAAGGAACAAATATTTGTATGATGAATATGAATACTTGTACCCGAGTCATGGATTTTTGTATCTATATATTTATTCTATATCATTATCTAGTCATCATAATACAAGTCCAGCCTAGATTTGACTGAGACTAGATAATTTGTGTGGCAATGTCCAAGATATTTATTTATTTATATAAGGTCTAACAAAATTAGGTGAAACTATTTTAAGGGGATGATCAGACCATCAAACTGAACAACTTTCTCTATGGAACCAATATTGAAATCGCGAAAAAAAAATCTGCTGTCCCATACATTTAGGTCGAGTAGGTTTGTATGGAACCGCTGATTTTTTTTTCGCGATTTCAATATTGGTCCCATGGAGAAAGTTGTTCAGTTTGATGGTCTGATCATCCCCTTAAAATAGTTTCACCTAATTTTGTTAGACCTTATATAGTTTTGTCTTTAATTTGCGGTTTAATCACTGTCAATTGCATTGTCACATTTTTGTAAATAAATCTCTGATGGTTTTAAAATAAAAACCCTCTGAAACATTATTATAGCAGAAATTATTTAGTTTCTTACCCATCTTTCTTTGCCTTCTCTGGTGTTTTCTTCACAGGCCAAGAGAAGTCGGCTTCAACTAGCTGTAGTATCAAATCAGCTCGGTTCCCGAGACCTTTGCTCAGGAGTGAATGTATGGTGTCAGTGACCAGTGCTAGTTGGTCTATACCGTAGTTCAATTTGACCTCTTTTGGGGCTTTTGCTATGATGGACTCTTTCAGTTGCGGTAGGTTTTTGAAACTGGAACAGTCGTAAATATTTTCGTAAAAAAATCTGCTGTTCCATCGTCCATGAAAACGTCAATGGTGACTCGACCCAAATGTATGGAACAGCAGATTTTTTTTGCTATTTTAATGTGGGTCCAATAGTGAAAGTTATTCAGTTTGATGGTCCGAAGCACTCCTTTAGTTATGTACCAGGAAAATACTTAAATTCGGCAATCTTCGTTTGCGCAGAGTCCCCGACAAAACCCGAAGTCGTTTAGTAACCAAAGGGTGCAAACTCGGATAGCAGCGAAAAGAGCGCGAAAACAATTATCCAATCGTTGCAAGGCGTTGAAGGTGGCACATCCTGATTGGTCAATGTAATTTTGCATGCTATTAAAATTTGTCAACTGCACAGGTACATCAGGGGAACCTATAAATCTGGTACTACTGTAACGCATTTAAGTTTGCACCCTGTATAAGCTGATGATGATGATGATGATGAATAGGTAGATTGCCTTTTAAAACTATGAAAAAACCAAATCACTTTATAACAATTATAGGAAGAAATAAAGTCTATCTATCTATCTATAATGTCACGCCTCTTTCCCAGTGGGGTAGGCAGAGACCAGGGCGCGCCACTTACTACGATCCTTACATACCTCTTTTGCCTCATGCACATCCATACATCTCTTCATACATGCCCGTCGGTTTCAAGTACGCCGCACCTCCCCTTTTTATAGGACGCAACTGGTTTGATCAGCATACGTCCTACGAGGGCGCCCTCTGCCGACGCTTCCACTCACATTAGGAACATATATCTCTTTCGTACATCTGCTGTCACTCATCCTCTCCACATGACCAAACCAATGAAGCATACCTTTCTCTATTCTTGTCACTACATCTTCTTTTAATTTACATCTATCTCTTATTATACAATTTCTCACTCCATCTTTCAGCGTCACACCGCACATACTTCGCAAGGAATGCATTTCAACAGCATTAATTCTACTTGCATACTTCTTCTGCCATACCCAGCACTCACTGCCATACATAAGTGTAGAAATAAAGTCATATCCAACATATTTTTTTAAAGAGAATATGTTTACCTCAAAATGTGATCAAACTGCATCTCCGTGTCAATCTTCGTCATAAACAAGGGTATAAAACTATTAATACTCCCGTTGTCCAACATCTCAACTGCCAGCACACTTTCTCTCCTCAAAGCATCATAAGTGCCTCTACACATCTGCCAGCACAAGTTGTAGTAGCCTGTTCTATCGAGGAATACTACAGGGAAATGTTTATGGAATTCTGTGAGGGGTGGTGCATCGGTGCCTTTGTTGAGGGTAATGCCTTTGGTCTCCCATTCTGAGGTTTCTGTGGAATAATAATATATTTATTGTGTGTACCCTGTATGTTTTACAAAAATACGCCTAAAGAAAAAAAGGTATTAAAGGTTGTACAGCAGGTTTGATAAAATCATATTTAAAAAAAAAAAATCGGATTTATTTGATTTAAATCGGATTTTTTTGATTTTTTTACAGTCTGATCTTTTTTGAATTTGGAACTCAGTTATTAATTAAAGAAAACACAATATTTTTTTTTCCATATGTTCACACGGCGACACCATCAAGCTACGATAAACTAAAATAAGCTGGCCGGCCTGGCCGCGCATAGGTAGAATAATGTATAACGTCGTACGGCCAGCTTATGTTTGTTTTGCATAGCTAGATGTTTCGCCGTGTGTATTTGGATTGTGTAACAAACAATATTATAAAATTATCAAAAATCAAAAAGTTCTTCTAAAATCAAATCACTTTTTATTAAAAATCACACTGTCATTTGAATAAGCAAAATAATTAGTTAAGTTTTTTCAAAAGGAAGACTAATTTGGCTGTCTTCTCGGTGCCTAATCTATTTCTTACTTTGCTGTGCACCAAATTGAATGCCGAAAATATTATTTCGACCCCAGCGGAAGAAGCAACTGCACACAGCAGTTGCTTGATTATATCCAATTCAAGCAGTAAAAAAGTATTGATTTAAATCATTGATTTTTATAAAAAAATCACTTGATTTTAATCACGATTTAAATCACTGATTTTAATTAAGTGATTTAAATCATATCAACCCTGTTGTATAGAGTCAAAAATGTATGACAACCGTAGCATAATATTATTATTTACCGAAAAATACATTATCGATAATAAAATAGTCATCATTGAATCATTATTTTACGGACTGCCGGTAGTTCAAGACTAAACGACAGCCAGATACGTCGTAAGGTTACCGCGATGTCACAACCTATACTGCAGGTACTTCATTTAAAAGATAATTTAAGTGTAAGTTATCTTTATTTCTAAAGCTAACTTGAATATTAAGATCTAGGTATTTATTGAACCAAATAAATTATAACAACAAATAAAAGATCGACAAAAAAGTTAAATTATATTGGTACAAAAATTAAAAATAAAGAATGATTTCAATTAAGTATTCATATTTGTCTTCATATAAGATAATTTAAGCATCTCACAATTCGTTTTTTCGACAAATAAAGCTTCTTCTTTGTGACGCAGCATCTAGAGTTTCTTAACTAAGTTATCGCACTCACACCGTTCACATCTGAACATTCAAATATTACTACTATTTTCTTCATCACAAAATTTTATTAAACTTTAAAAAAAATTAACTATTTTTCCATATAAACAAAGTTACTTATATTAATACCGTCTACGCGTATTGTGCGTCAAAGTTTTGTATAAAATTGACCCCTCTGCAACCACCTTAACAAAAAAAAATTTGTTTCATATATATTGACCAAGGGGTTATTACCGGCAGCATGCTTGATACAGCACTATTCTCTTTCTATTTGCGTGCAAACAAACTTCACAAAGGTGCAATACAGCATCATTGCGTGCATCATGCTGCGGCCACTCATGATTTTAAAATAAACAAGAAAATTAACACTTACTCAATGAAATCCAAACGTTCCTCACGATCTGGTAACTGCTCATAATATTATTAATCCTCTTCATCTGAACGAGGTACGCCACGAGCATACTGACAATGTGCCCTGATACTTGCAGCTTCCTTTGACGTAACCAAATTTTTAATAATACTACGGCCTGTTTTAAATTCTCACTATTTTGTAATATTTCATTCAAGAATCTTTCATTTTCCACTGCTGTTAAATCAGTTAGCACACTACTATTGTAGTATGGAGTCGGTGGACCGATTTCGGAGTCCATCGGTGTATCAAACAGCCATGCTTCTCTCAAATTATTACGGCTCGGACTAAAGCGATGTAGTTTATACGCATCAGATTCACAAGTAAGATCGATTCGGATTGTAAAATGATTTGCCAGCTTTCCTATCGGTTTTAAGTCTATGACTGGTTTTGTTTGACCGTTAGACCAAGTGTAAGTTACTTCGTCAATTGTTTGCAATGTGTTTAAATGGGAAGCGATGAAAGCTAAATACGCAGCGCGTTTTTTATGATATCTATAGTTTATTGAGTCGTTTTTCGTGTACGTATCAGCTGGGACTGTAATTTGTAGATCTATTCTCAATTTTGAGTTTATTGAAGAGCCCATAGCGTACGAACCAACAATTTCTAGATTGTTGAATTTGTGAAATTTGAAAACACATTTTGTCTTTTCCAGTTCTTTGCTAATAGGTAATTTTACTTTAAGTTTTTTGGCGAGTGTTTGCTCTGTTAAATCATACTCTGTTTCATCTTCTGGGATGGATAAAAGTTGAGTTTTGAAGTCAGAAAACCACTGTTGAAACTTTTTCTCCGTTTTCTCTTTGATTTTCACTTCTTGGAGAACTTCTTCGACTTGTAGACGAAATAAATTAGAGTTGAATAAATTCTCGGTTTCCTGTAGTCTGTTTAGTTCGTTCACAGTCGGTTGTCGGTACAAACTTTTCGTTTTAAGACGTTTTTTTCCGTCTTTGTTTGGACCCTCGCCGGGTCGTTTTCCGTTTTCATTTACTACCTGCGTCTCTTCTTCAACTTCGGATAAAGAGTTTTTCTTATCCTAAAATAAAGAATATTGATGTTTTAGTAGATTCTAACTGAAAAAGATTATTAAAACTCAGTTTAGTGGGACATGTGGTTTTTTATGAAAAACGCTTCAATTTACTAAGCGGAATGAGTTAAATATACTGAATTTGACTTACTTTTTTCTGCATTTTGACCAAATTATTGGAAATTCATTTAAAAACACAGACTTATTCCGTTAAAATAGGTTAGAAAACAGTAAACAACGTGCGCCATGCACGGATTCTTTGACACTGACAGTGACAGGTCAGGTCAGTTACGTTCCTTATCTGCCAAGGTTTTGTTAAAAATGATAATTTCCATTCTTTTTGGCACTATAATTAACATTGTATAAAATGCTTGTTTCTGTAATAAATTATCTACAATTCGTAACTAACGTATGAGGCACTCAATCATTAGATTTCAAATTAATTACAAAGTAAATGCATGTATAAAAGTTATGTGAAACGAATCGTTTTGAAGTCTCATTTTTGTCAGCTTCCCGCACTTTTAAAGAATGAACGCAATGAAGCTGAGATGAGAATAAATGTTAGGGTAACTATTTTTTCCCGCGGTCGCGCCGTCTCAGGTTGGGATTTTAGCACGGGATTTACGTGTGCGTTACCTACGCATAGCATCCTGAACTTTGATGGTGCAGACCTTGTGCAGAGCAGAAGTGACCGCGGGCAAACATGTCCCTTTTCTCTGCCAGAAGCCCCAACAGCTCTTATGGGACTTTACAAGCCATAAGGTCAATAAAAATAAACTAAAGTTTTAGAAATCTTTTATTTGTACAGTCAATTAGGTTTATCTAGTTACAATACTCTTGAGATTGCAATGGTTTATCGATAAATTAACTAAATAATACATTTGTGTTGTACAACAGAAATATGAAACACTATCTATTCTACTGATAATGAGAACATCACATAAAATAATCTCTATTATTTATACATAATATGAATATGGGAATAAAACAATAAAAATCCCAGAATTATATTTACAATATTCTTTATTCGATTTGGGAAGTTATACTGTCAATACTGTGGTCAGATACTTTTGTTATAACAATCATAATTTTGAAGCCCATCTGCCTAAATCTAAAATAAATATTTATAGTACTTTGGTTCTTGCTTCTGTATTCAATTATTTAATTTTATATACATACACTATGTGTAAAATATATAAAATTATACTGAAAATTCTTCATGCATCGGGCGATGTTTTATTCGAATAAGCCATAAAAAACGCTAAGGCATCAAACTCATTCAGCCTACTTCAATTTTGAAATAATGGCATTTGTGTATTCGCTGCACTTGGAGTTTCCTCCCAGATCGCCAGTAAGGACTTTTCCTTCTTTCAGGACCTCATAGGTGGCGGTCTGGACGCGGTCGGCGTCTTCGATGAGCTGCAGATGCCTGAGCATCATGATGGCAGATAGAAGCAGGGCGGTGGGGTTGGCCATATCCTTGCCGGCTAGATCGGGGGCTGTACCGTGGACCTGAGAAAATAAAGGTTTTGCTGTTAGTTGGGTATGTATGATAGGTAGACGTAATTCCAGGTTATCAGCCAAAGAACCCAGTAAGTTCTTATATTAAACCTGTGAAGCTTTCATTGAATCATATAAACTATTAGGTACAAGTTTTTTGTCTTTGTCTGACACCCGGAATTAACGATTTCATACAAATTCTCAGATTTGTGAAGAGTGGGTCACATGTGGCACGGGTGTTTTGGAACTGGTGTTCGGTAGTATGGCAGCGTGATATAGCGCTATTGCACCTTCGCTCCCTTTCTATTTGCGAGCGAGCGAACGAAATAAAAGGAGTGATTAGCTTTATCTTCAGAGGAAGGATCTCTTCTAAACTATTATAAAACTGTAACAGGAAGTTTGTCTGTACATTGAAGATATTAACAAAAAAAAGTTACGATATGGTTTTTAAGTGTCCCTGATTCCATTTCACAAATTTTTGGATTTTTTGTCTGTCTGTTTGTTTGTTAGAACGAGTATCACGCAAGAACTACTGAACCGATTTTGATGAAACTTTTTTTGTTTGATAGCTTATGATCTGACTTAAAATCTGGTATATAATTTGTGCGGACGAAGTCGCGGGTTAACGCTCGTTATTAGATATAATCTCTTTGGCTTTATCACGCGCATCCAGGAAGCTGGCATAGGTATTTGTGCGCATCATATCAATATTATCAATTGATGTGCGTGCAAGAGATCCCTGTGACGTGATCGCATTATTTCTTTTACGCTATTTTCAAATCTATTTCAATAGACATTGAGTTCATTATCAATCGATTAATGAAAACTGCTCGAATAGTTCTCCGCTAGGTGTGCGCTCACCCAAGGCCCAAAAAATAGTACAGTGCACGTACAGTGGTACCACTTTTTCGCCTTCGAATCCGGCCTAAGTAATTTCTGATAGGATTGACCCGATGCATATTTTAAGGCAGACCAAACTGGCTTATCATTTATAGTTAACCCGCGACTTCGTCCACACAAATTATATACAAGATTTTAAGTCAGATCATAAGCTATCACAGGGGTGGAAACTATTCTATGGCCAAAAATACTGATTTTACTCAATAAAACCCTCTAAAATACCGACCAAATCTCTATCTAACTACAAGAGACTACAAAATTGGACAATGTTTTTCTTCCGCTACTTTAAATGTTTTGTTATGATTTGATGAATTAATCACCGAAACAATAAAAAAGAACTGTGATATTATACAAATTCTTAATTAAAGGTAAGTTAGGGATCTACCAAAAAGAAAAGGATATGTTAAGAGATTTTTAAGGGACTCCCACTTCAAAACAGCATTTTTTTCCCCCACAAATCTATTGAAACCACACCACTTTTGTGGGAACATAGCTCCTGATCCTCAAAATACTGACTTTACTGACCTTTTTTTTTCTCGAAAAAACTGACTTTTACTGACCTTAGCCAAAAAAACTGACGCTTACTGACCATTTTCTCCCCTGCTATCAAAAAAAAAAGTTTCGAAAATCGGGTCTGCACGATCAATGTTTAGGATGCTATGCGTAGGTAACGCACACGTAAATCCCATACCTGAGGCGGCGTGACCGCGGGTGCCGTAGCTCCTTAACATCTACGAAAACCAGTTCAGTAGTTTGTGCGTGATGCACGATCAAACAAACAAATCGACAGACATACAATCCTTTGGAATCAGGGACACCTAAAAACTATATCGTAACTTTTTTTGTCTCCCTTCAATGTACAGAGTCACTTCTGTTACAGTTTTATGGTAATTTAATTACCAAAAAGAATAAGAAGAAGAAGAATATTTATCTTATCTTATCTTAAAAAGGAATGCACAAACAAAACAACACATTCTCAATGTACTTTTATTAGATCATCTATTTTTTATTTACATAAATAAAACAAAGATATACAGATCAAAATTATTTGCTATGTACTTCACAAGTCAATAAAAATAAAATGCTGAACACTACACAATACATTATCATATTATTGTCAGATTTAATCTGATAAAAAAATACATAATATTAAAAAATAAATACCTTGATGTACTAAAATACAAACTGTGAGGAGAATACTCACCAAATACCTAGGTACTCTATGATAGTCACAAAGTTAGCTACTATATAATAAATTAATAAAAAACAAATACTGAGACGCCCAAAGTAAAATTATGGCCTTGAAAACACTGATGTATAAGGTCTAATAAAATTAGCTGAAACTATTTTTAATGGATGATCAGACCATCAAACTGAGCAACTTTCTCTATGGGACCAATATCGAAATCGCGAAAAAAAAAATCAGCTCTCCCATACAAAACACTCGAGTCAAATGTATGGGACAGCTGTTTTTTCGCCATTTCGATATTGGTCCCATAGAGAAAGTTGTTCAGTTTATTACACTCATGCAGTTCTGAATTCACCATTTTAGTATTTGCTTACACCCTGTATAGATGAAGTCAAAATTATAATAAATCACATCTTAGCAATAAAGTATTATTTGGAATGGGAAGTGGGTTAGCAGACAGTTGTGTAATCGTGCGCTTTCTAGCTTACCACGAGGTCGAAGGTCCGCCATTTTGTATAAACTCAAATGTGTTTTTGTACATAAAAGAATCCTTGATATTACAATAATCCCAAAACCCATTCAACATTGGCAGAAATGCAGTGCTAGATACAAGCAACAGTAAATTAATTTATTATAAAAAGTATTCATTTGCTATAAGTTTTAAAGGATGTAGGTAAGATCACTTTGTAAAAAATTACTTGTTTTCTATTCTATTCTAATTGTGGCTATAACATAGTGCCTCCGTGCCTCCTGCTTCCGTGGTCTAATGGTTAAGAGCATTGGGTCTCAACACGGAGGTCGGGGGTTCGATTCCAACGGGGGACACCTAGTGAAATGTCACTTTGTGCGTTTTCCCCCAGTTGGTTAGGACATTGCATGCTGAATCACCTGATTGTCTGAAAAGAAAGATGATTCCGTGCTTCGCACATTAAGCCGTTGGTCCCGGCTACTATCTCTGGTGTTGATAGTTGATATTTTTGCCAATATCTAGTTTAAATGAAAGGTTACAATAATACAACTAACTAAAATAATGCTATCTTAATTGTCATTCAGTTTCCTTTCTTTCCTCACTCCTATAGAGAAATAGAGGGAAGAGAAAGATATAATACTTTGTAATGGCGATCTCGCTTGGCTTCGACACGTAATCTTAAACAAAAGAAGTATTTTGGACATAATTAATTATAAATGTATTCATAAATATGATCACAATAAAAGGAACAAATCACTACACAAAATAATTATCACGCTATAACTAAAAGTACATCACTATAAAAAAAATCGAAACTGTTTTCGGGTTCTTGAAAATGGCTCTAGCGATACCAATGAAATTTATAGATTTATAGGAGTCGCATATATGCGAGAAAATGCATTTTAACGCACATTAAAACATATAATACAGCCGTTTTATCACTACAAATATCGGATTCAAATGCTAACAAGTTTGACAAATAAGGTCGGTACATTTTTATAGGTTCAATTCAAGAGCCTGCCTGGACTCCTAAAGCACAGAATATTTAATACTACATATGGAATGGCCAATAATGTATAGAGAAAGTGATTCTTCCTCGTGGCAGTGGCTAGGCCATGTATCAAGGCCTGGAATGCGATTTTTTAAACGCATACTTTGAACTCAGAAGTTGAAAATGTCAACATTACTACGGAGATATGAATCTTTCTGCAGATTTGACTTCCAAAAATCATACTTCAGAAGTGCGATTTTTGAAAGTCCAATCAGCAGTAGAAAGATGCATATCTCCATAGTAATTTTGATATTTTCAACTGCTGAGCTCAGCGAATGAGTTTCAAAAATCGCACTCCTGATGATCACCCAAAGACAGCCTAAGGTGCTGTTTATATAGAAGAGACGCGTGGCGGTGGCGGGTAGTCAAAGTAACACAATATTAAAGCTTATAGTACGCAGCATAGCGTAGTTTGGAGAATCGCGCCCGCGCCACCTTCGCCTGGTGGCGCGGGCGTTGCGGGGGCGCCAATTCTCGAAAAGACGCTATGCTACGTACTATAAGGTTTAATGTTGTTACTTTGACTATCCGCCACCGCCACGCGTCTCTTCTGTATAAGCGCCTAAGGCGTGAAACATACACAAAAGTCATAGGTATGGGACAGACGCGGCGCAGATATCGTGCCGCTTCGAAACTTTTTCATTTTCATACGAAATGTAAGCAAGCAACGGGACGTGATTATACTCAAGCGGCACGGCACGGATGTCTGCGCCTTCGCCTAAAGTCTCTTCTATATGTTTCACGCTTTAGAATTGCACCCACCAGGCAAACCAAAGAGGGGCCGCCGTAAAATAGCCTGGCGCCGCTCCGGGGGATTGGGAGGCCAAAAGTATTAACATGAGCAAGATCGCAACGGGTGGAGGTGGAGATCTATTATCCGAGCCCTAGGCTCCACGCACGGATCACAAAAACTAAAGGGAGATGTAAAAAGGCGGCGGAGCCAGTGTCGCAGCAATATGCGCAAAAACGGAACACATTGCTCGCGACAGTAATGAATCAATATATTATGAGGCTGAAATCCAGTCGAGATATTATGTGTAAATAGTTAACAATGCTTGCGTAGTACTAAAGATTATTCGAACGTTGAATTCTGATACCGCAATGGATAATGAGCACATTCAAACATACAGAATACTTTCTATCGCAAACCTAATGTCGCATCACCACCAGTACGGTGGTGATGCGACACTATGTTTCGTACTAAGCGCGTTGGTTGGCATCTCTCTAGATCTCTATGGCTCCACGTTAGGGTGACAGGAAGAGAAGAAGACAGTATGGCCACTCCTTGCCCTCCCTAACTTCATATACCGCGCCACACCCCGCATTTCATGGGCATATATTCACGGCAGCTATTACAATATGATTTGTACTCAATCACCAAGTATAAGCAATTAATACTTGGGAATAAAATTATATTGAACATTTGTCATCCTTATTAGCGTTTGAAACAGATCTCTTACGGTTACAATCAAAATAAAATAAATTAACTTAAATACTATGCGTTTCACAAATACAATATGGCGTTGAATGTTATTGTAAAATAAATAAATTAAGCAGATACGTCACTGTTATAATTTCATTTCTGATGTCAATATACAGCCTACACTCGTAAACAATAAGATTTAAAAATATGAATGGATTTAAAAAAATCTGTAGCAAAAATTAATAATAGGACAGTCAGTCGGTCTTTTGACGTAGCCAGTTATAGTGCATCGTCAAAATTGGTTGAATTATGAATTCAAGATTAATTTTGTTTTCCAGTTTAATCAAAATTACTTTAATGGTTCAAATAAACGAGGGAAGTAATTTTGACTGCGGGGATTATTTTTAACTATTTTGTACGGATTTTTCTGAAGTTTGTTGGTAGGTCATTATTCATTAGGTAAAAATTCTATTTTAATACCATACCATTAATACCATGTCTACATCCTTTATTTTAGTCTATGATCTATTTCATTGCAGATCTATCTCCTATGATGAATGGTATTTAACAACGACCAGGGACCACTTCAGAGTGTAACAAAACCTACGACGAGTTATATTCCCTGGCCATGCTCTAAAACAAGAAGCGCGAAGAATAAATAAGAATATAATACTTCTTTGGCAGTAAACCTGACAGTACATACCCGAATTTTATTCATGGTAACAAATAAACTGTAATTAATTCAACGTTAGACAATATTACTAAGAAAATGTTAGTTTTAAATAGTCAACAATTTGATCTATTAAATTAGCTAATAATTTAAGTTTATTTTGGTTACTGGAGCTTTTCAAAAATATGCCTTAACAGCTTGTAAAAAGATTTAGTTTCACATTGAATTTGTTTAATTGAAGGTACTTGGTAACTATAAAATGAAAAATTAACCTTTTAACCTAAACAATTTAAAAATATGACTTAGTAGTCATATTTTTAAATTGTTTAGTACATATTTGTTACCTCCTTCCATTGGAGATTTTTACTCAGTATATCAGTGCCTCTAAAGGTAACCACATATTACGGGCCGAAACGTTCAGACCGAAGCGCAAAAATCCGCCCAAATCGCTTCTATACAATTTATATGAATTATCGCATACTACGACAGGCAGCATCGTGGCGGAGCGCATTTTTGCGCGAAGGATTTCCAGGAGGAAGACGATCGCCTTTTGGCGGATATTTTCGATGCAGTTTTCATAGAAATTGCTGCCATCCAGTAATTTAAGACGCGGGACTATGAAAAAAAAAAGATTTTATGGTCTACGTTAATGTCAAATTCACAAGATGGCTATCTTGCGTAATGTGCGTGTTGTTTGTAGTTTTCATTCAATTTCGTGCCAATTTAGTAATGTTCTGGTGTTTCATCTGTTGTGCTTTAACTAATATATAGATTACAGGATTTGTAGGGATACTGGAATTTCACTGAATCAGCGCGGGATTGAACGAAAACTAGAATTCTAACAATAATATCTAACGGTATAATTGTTGTTGAAACATAGATCGAGCTAGCTAGCGTTCAATTTGACATAAGGTGGATGCATGATGTCGCTACGAGTGGGTTCTCTTTTCTAATATACTTATATTATTCTTTGGTCCGAACTATGCGGACCAATCCGCCCCGATGCGGCCCGAAGCAGCAGAACTTTTTATGTCTGCCAGTATGACGTCAAACTCAAATCCGTCAATGCGTTGCGACCCGGCCCGCTTTAGAGTGCGAAGTAAGGCATTGTCCGCTACGATGCGACCCGTCTTAATATCCGTTTACCTTTCCAACTTTCAGTAACCAATAACACCTTTCAAATCTAACACAAATTCTTTATAATTTCATTAGTGTACGCGGAACAACTAGATTTACCGCCCAAATCCTCTGTAAGGACCTGGCTCTCCTTCAGCACCTTGAAACAAGCACTTTCGATCTTATCAGCATGCTCTAAGAGTCGTAAATAGCGTAGCATCATAACACCGGAGAGGAGTAATGCTGTAGGGTTCGCCTTGTCATGTCCGGCGATAGCTGGGGCCGTCCCGTGTACCTGAAATAGTTGGAGAGTGAAAATAGATCTTATGTCGTTGAATTAAGGATGTGAATGCTTATTAGTGACATGTCACATGCGTTGTTAGGACATATGACTTGTTGCGATTATTTTTGTTGCACCGTCCACCGTTGTTGTATTAGCTGGTTCACACCTGGCGAAACGTAGAGCATTTTTCACTTTGACTACTTACTTATACGCGTGTAATTCTACGAACAAACATTTCTGCCACTTTTTGCGGGGGGCGAGGTAACATGAAGTCCGAAAAAAACTTTGGATTCTATTCCCCATAACTTTAGATTCTAAATTTGAACGTTAAAAATCATGAAAAGAAGTCTCGTGTGAACCCCAAACGTTCTAAGTAGGAAATTATTGTTTCGCAATTATAGGCTGTCTCGTTTAGTGATAAGGTATAAAATTGAATGTAAATGCATATGATCAATTAATCTTATACCGTGGCAGAGGGGAAATGCTACCGCAAGGCTAGTCCTTATAATAAATAGTCACTACCAAACCACACCCCGGACACTACCTACAAAAACAGAAATTGACAAGATGACGTCAGCACATGCGAAACGGATTCCAGGGCTACAAAAACTTTAGCTGCGTGCGGTACAATGACTTTTTCGTAAATAAAACGCAGTCTATTCAAAAAGAGTTTTTATCCTTCGTCTTGAGATTATATTCTCTTTGTTTCGAAAACAAATTCTAGCGTGTCAATTGTTGGTGTCAATTTATGCTACTGGTAACCACCAAAGTAACCAGAGGGGGTGAGGTAAAAAGTTGGTTGGAGGCAGGGAGTGTCCACTGTACTGTACAGATACTCTTTCTTATACTATGACTAAACCATTATCGACTTTGTTTGCGTTGAAATAAGATCGAAAATCAATTAAGGGCCTATGTCGAAAAATAATTGAAGCGAAATGGGCGAGTGATAGCTTATATTACTGCCTGATGCGAGAGAAAGAGATGGGGCGGCGCGCGCGCCTGAAACGAAGCAAGCGTAAAACAATCTTTATTTACTTGTGATTGTGCTATTTATGTAAGTTCAATTCAATTCTCCGTCACACTGGACAGAGTTTCGGTACTACTAGTGAAACGTGGATGTTCTGAAGTTACAGAATATCTCTGACTACCCCCTCGGGGAATATAGTCGTGAGCATATATATGCTCAATTCTGCTCTTATAAAAATTTGTAAAATATCAATCTCTTTTTTTTTAATCAAGTCTCGTGTTTCTATTATTCACCGTTTAACAGTTCCAAGCGTTTATAAATAAAAACGGAGGCTACTTTGGCTTGTTTTTCCATCGAGAAAATGTGTCTTAATCGTGTTTTGGCTCTAATCAAAACTTCAGTTATATGTTCAATTTACACATATCCGCAAATCATACTTCTACTGTTAGTACATGAAGTACTAACAGTAGGAGTATACTTCTACTGTTAGTACATGAAGTACTAACAGTAGGAGTATGATTTGCGGATATGTGTAAATTGATATATGACGCTTTGAAGAATCCTATTTTTTTCACATAGCCTCTTAACACAACTTTCGCCTCAAGTAGCTTCGTAGCTTTGTTTGCGATCTTATTTCAACGCTAGCAAAGTCGATAATGGATTGGCAGTGATAAATGCTCCGCGCTGCGTTTCGCCAGGTGTGTGCCGGCGATATGAGGGGTTGAGATTGAAAAAGCCGGCCAAGTGAGAGTCGGGACTCGGACAATCAGTGTTCCGAGCTACCAAGTTGTTTTACATAGATTGCAGGTGAATAATGATAACAAGTATAAAATGGCAGCAACTAAATATGTAGACTGAATATCAGTTTACACTGGTACAACTTTTTTGTACATACAAATAAAACTACCCAAGTATAGTAATAAGTAATCTTTGACCACTTATATAAGGTCTAACAAAATTAGCTGAAACTATTTTAAGGGGACGATCAGACCATCAAACTGAACAACTTTCTCTATGGGACCAATATCGAAATCGCGAAAAAAAAATCTGCTGTCCCATACATTTAGGTCGAGTTGGTACGTTTGTATAGAACAGCAGATTTTTTTTCGCGATTTCGATATTGGTCCCATAGAGAAAGTTGTTCAGTTTGATGGTTTGATCATCCCCTTAAAATAGATTCAGCTAGTTTTGTTAGACCTTATATAGGGACTAGTTACGCGTGATATTCTACTACCAAACATTTCTGCCACTTTTTGCGGGGGGCGAGGTAACATGAAATCCGCATCTTTGGATTTTATTCCCCATAACTTTAGATTCTAATTTTGAATGATAAAAATCATGAAATATAGTCTCGTGTGACAAACGTCATAAGTTCGTAGTTATTGTTTCGCAATTATAGGCTATCTCGTTTAGTGATAAGGTATAAAATTTAATGTAAATGCACATAATCAATTGTTCTAATCCCGTGGCAGAGGGGAAATGCTACCGCAAGGCCAGTCTTTATAATAAATAGTAGTAAGTAATACTTGATAATTTTCCCCGAATCTACTCTCCATTTCCTCTTGGTTTTATTCAGATTTTAAATGGCTATTGAAACAGGAATAGGGAAAGCAATGTTTAACTTATTGTGAGAAAATTGTTTTTTAAATGACAATTTTAAACAGTGTCACAGTTTACAATAACATGTTTAAAAAATATTAACACACATAAGAGTTTGTTAGAAACAGACAAAATCACAGACAGATTTTTATGTATCGACAAACATGCAGTTTTTAACCTTCTCCAAAGAATAATTGTAATGAAATGAGTAGTTTACGAACACAAACCACACAGGTTAGTACATAGATAATATTTTCGTAAATCAGACTTACATATTTATTATTATTATTTAAATGTTTACACTCCGCGATTATTCACAGATCTCATTTTGTTTATAAAAAGCCAATGATGAAGTTAAATACAGAAAAAAAAACAGCTATTTTTCGTTCAAAAATAGGAGATCTTGGCAGTAGTACTGCCGAAATATCGGGAACGCATATATACCAAAACGCGGTAAGAACCCGTTAAAATGTTTAAAGATTTTTTTTGCTCCGATCTGTTTGCTCCCATAGTGAAAGTTGTTCAGTTTGATGGGTAGAACTAGACTCTACCCATCAAGCTGAACAACTTTCACTATGGGAGCAAACCGATCGGAGCAAAGTAATTTTAAGATTAAAAATATGAGTTTCGAATTTATTTTTTTAATAAAGATTTTAGGGGAAATTTTTCGTTCATTCACAGAAAAATTGTTTTGATATAATTAGGTAATGCAGAGGAAAAACATCACCTGTAATGACTTGACGATTTAAATCCTATAATATCCGTTTTTTTTAACTCATTTTATACAAAACATATTTTATTTCAATATTCCACTTCCTTGAGCGGAATATCATTGGAAAATCTATCAGCCTTTGGCTTGTGACATTTAGCTTTTGATTTGCTGTTTTCGTCATAAATCGTGGATTGCCTTTCGATTGAATCCCCGGATCAAGACATTTCCACTCTAATTAAGTCGCGTTATGTAAAGTTTTTAGCAGATTCACTTTACGCGCCGAGACGATCGTATGGAAGTCTCCAAGTAAACACACTCAAAACCACTCATACTGCAATGCAATTCGTCGTTGACATCGATCGTTAGCGAATACCGAATTGACAGCTCGTCGATGCATCGGCATAACCTTAGATCATTCAGAGGCATAACCAAACAAACCCATCAAACTGAACAACTTTTATTATGGGAATAAACAGATCGTAGCCAAAAAAATAAGCTGGATACATTAGAGTCGAGCATATTGCAGTTAAGTATGGAACAACAGTGTTTTTTTGCTATTTTCGGTTTGCTCCCATAGTAAAAGTTGTTCAGTTTGATGTATAGACTATAGTTTAAAAGGATGCCAATGATATCAATTTCACCCTATAGACTTCCATACAGTTTTATTTTACGTCATAAAACAATCATCAACGAATGTTGTCGTCTCTAAGGCTGCTTTTCCACCAGAGATGTGTGAGGTAGCGAGGCAGTGAGCGAGAAAACAATCCGCCAATAGCGTGCTCGCTCGAAATTGAAGCACTCTCATTGGTCGATTTTTTCCTCGCTCACCGCCTCGCTACCTCGCACATCTCTGGTGGAAACGCAGCCTTAAAGGTCTAATAAGACAGTTTTTATCTACCCTTTTCGATGTACCCTGTTTTTGCTCGTGTGTGCTATTAATAGTGGATAATGTTTATTCTTTCGTTCTCGTTTTTTCTTTAAAGAGAATATACTTACAGATTCAAAGAGGGCTCCGTTCTTGCCGATGTTACCGGAAGGCGTGAGGCCGAGGCCTCCGACCAAGCCGGAGCACATGTCAGACATGATATCACCATACAAGTTAGGCATGACCTGCAAAACACATGTTTCTATGTTAGTACATTTTACTAATATATTAGGTATTTTCAAGATTGTTGCACGTATGGATGCTGAGCGATGGGCTAGAACACTGGAGAGGAGCTCCAGAGAAACTAGAAAGATGAGTCGTACTGTATAAGGCAGAGTACGTCAGTGAGTGCCTCAGGGCAGTGTCTTTGGTCCTACACTATTCATTCTATACATACAGGGTCCAACTTAATATGCTAACGGTTTTTTAATAGGATGATCAGACCATCAAACTAAACAACTTTCTTTTTAGGACCAAAAATGAAATCTCGAAAAAAAAATCAGCTGTTCCATACTAAACTGCATACCTAGACCTACTCGACCCAAATGTGGGAAGCAGATTTTTTTTGTGCTATTTCGATCTTTGTCCTAAAGAGAATGTTGTTCAGTTTGATGGTCTGATCATCCTCCAAAAAAAACTGTCAGCATATGAAGTTGGACCCTGTATATGAATGACATCTTTGAGTCTGCAACAGATAAAACGAGTACGGGTGTGTCATCTATATCGTATGAATTCCAGTTGTAATGCTGGACTTGCGGGTTGGTTAGTTTGTAATAACTGCTAGTAGATGGCGCTCATGTCCCCTTAAGACGCAACAGATTGAAAATTTCGTTCTATGGGTAGTGGGCTCGGTGGCGAAATTGGATAACGCAGTTCCCCGGTTTGGAAAAGTGCGGGTTCAAGTCCCGCCCAAGACAAATTTTTCAATTTTTAATTTGATTCGAAATAGCACAACATGGCTGTAACATGTTTAAAAATCAATAATATTTGAAACTGCAACAGATAGTAGCGATGATGACATTATACTCGCCAGCACGTCGAACTCGGCGGGGAAGCAGAGAACATCAGTGAGTGCCACAGGGCAGTGTCCTTGGCATTACACTATTCATTCTATACATACTTATATGAATGACATCTTTGAGGCAGCAACAGATAGTGGCGATGATAACAGAACTCTCCAGCACGTCGAACTTTTGATAGTGGCGGGCGATGATGACAGAACACAACACTTACCAGCACGTCGAACTTGGCGGGGTTCTGGACCATGTTCAGGCACACGGTGTCGAGGTAGCGCTCCTCGAACCTGATGTCCGGGTACTTGGTGGCCATCTCGCGGCAGCAACGAAGGAACAGACCGTCTGACATACGCCTGTAACAATATATAATATCATCAATAGTATCATCGTACCATCATCATCAGCCTCATTGGCATCCACAGTAAAGTCATCATCAACAACACATTGTCATCGTTTAAATCTGAACATAGTAGCCTTGGGAGACGCGCGCCACGAAACTACAGGGGGAAATTGTAGTTATTAGCATCCTTTTAAACTAAGAATCTACCCATCAAACTGATCAACTTTTACTATGGAAGCAAGCATATTTTAGGTATGCTCGCAAAAAAAATCTCCTAGTAGGCATTGCAATTTACTATGGAAAAGCAGATATTTTTCTTGCTTTTTCCGTTGTATATTAAACTAAATAATCATTTATATCGGACTGAATCCATAATTCAGTTAGTAAGTTTTTTTTATTTTTTATTACGTACGTGTTTGCTATTGACCTCAATCTAGTCCTCAGGACGAAGATGGGGTCGAAGATGTAGCGAGCTCACCCAGAAGAAGCCTATTCACTCGTACTTTAAAGGAATTCGGGTTGTAAGCACTCGGAAATACTGAAGTTGATTAGTAACAGTTTACTTAAAATTATGTTAGTGTTTTGCGCCAATTATAAAAGTTGTTCAGTTTGATAGGTAGAGTATAGTCTAGGTTTAAAAGGATGCACATAAATTCAAAATAACTGTATGTCATTTGGCCTTCCCCATCCAGCCACTTCCAGTTACCTGTCTCAGGTCGTAATAAAATAAATATTATGGCGGTTGCAGAGGGGTCAGTTTTATACAAAACTTTGACGCACAATACGCGTAGACGGAATTAATAAAAGTAATATTTTATATATGGAAAAATAGTTTAGAAAATCTAGTTACCGCGTAACAACTAACATTTGCAAATTATAATATAATTACGAAGATTTAAAGCTTTGAAATTTTTCATTCAAAATTTTAAAAGCTTTATATCTTCGTATCGTTCCATATATAAAATATTACTTTTATTAATTCCGTCCACGCGTATTGTGCGTCAAACGTTTGTATGGACTGAAACCACCTTAAATAAGATCGTTTTTAATATGCTGACACTTTTTAAGGGGATGATAAGACCGTCTAACTGAACAACTTTATATATGGCACCAACATCGAAATCGCGAAGAAAAAAATCTGCTGTTCCATACAAAACTGCAAACCATCCAGGTCAGTGATCAGTGTCATGATAGTCAGTCTGATCAGTGATCATCTTTGGACCCTACCCTGTATATTATTCTCTTTACGCCCGTCCATGGGCATGCCGTTCTAATGTGGATAAATATTTGGGGTGAGAGAGAGCAGGCTATACTCCACTATGCGTATCTCATACGGAGTAATAAACACATAATACGCAAGACAAGGTAAGCTAGCCTAACAAATGGCAAGTAGCTCAAAAGGCGAAGTAATTGACACTCAATTAACACTAACAACTACATATTATATAGCTTGTCATGTGATATGAAGCGGAGTGGTCCTTGAGTGTTATCTATTACATTTGTCAAGCGTGAAATATCATTCTGTTGCAGTAAATTATTAGGTGTTTTGTTCACTTTAGTCGTGCTTGGCGATCTTATTTCTAAATGTCTTTCTTTCTTTTCTTTACATAACTATATTGTTCGTATTGCCGTGCTTTTCGTAAGAGGCGACTAATTCATTAGGACTTCGTCAACATCTCTGATACCCTCGCCGTGTGATTATCGGTTAGAATCTCACTGCATCCTATCTCACCTCGCATTTCACAACAAATGGTTGTAAACTGTTTTCAACAGTAGTAAATTCTTCACAACAGTTGTGGGAGAGTGTTAAAAAACACACCAACTAATTTCGGCCTTGTGGAGAACGGTGACCTTCATCAAGCTAGTAGCTGATGGTGATACATAAATAAAAATAAATGAATAAATAACGCTCACAGGCACATACATTGTAATGATACCAAATTAAGTCTTAGGCTATTTTTTATGGGAACCATATACAACAACGGCACACACATATAACACCCATGACCGAACCGGGATTCGAACCCTGGCTTGGCAGTCCGGCGTGGTAACCATTACACCAACCGGGGCGTCATATAAAATATGACGGCTAGACACGGTGTCCGATTAAAATAGTTCCGTATGCTACATAGATATAGAAAACACACTCACATAATGTTGGCCTTGTGCACAGCGGTGACCATTTTCCTCTTGTTGTCTCTCGCGAACTGGAAGGCGAATTCGGCGACCCTCTTGCTGGCTTCCTCTGTGATCAGCTTGATGGACTGCACGACTCCGTCGACGATCTCGTGCTCGATGCCAGAGTATTCACCCTCTGTGTTCTCGCGGATGGTTACTACATCCACGTTGTCGTATAGGGTCTTGATGCTGGAAAGTTTGTGGGATTTTAGTTTTGATTTGAAATTATATAATTAACAAGTATTATAATAATAGAACTGTAAATGTTATGTTTACTGTATACAGGGTGCAATTGATATAATTAGCATCCTTTTAAACTAAGAGTCTACCAATCGAACTGAACAACTTTTATTATTGGAGCAAACAGATCGGAGCAAAAAAAATCAACTGTTGCATACATTTGAGTCGCAAACTAGCGCGTCGAGATTGCAGTTGAAGGCGAGGCCACACAGAGGCGGTTTTGCGGGAAAGCGGGCCGGAGGCGGACCTGCGGGAAGCGAATATCTCCGGACCCGCGCGTATTTCTGTGTGGTAGGGTACATAAAAACTCGAACATTACCACCACACCACACCATACACAACAAAACACACAGAAAACCGAGGCGGGTCCGGAGATATTCGATTTCCGCAGGTCCGCCTCCGGCCCGCTTTCCCGCAAAACCGCCTCTGTGTGGCCTGACCTTTAAAATGGAACAGCAGATTTTTTTATTTGCTCCGATTGGTTTGCTCTCATAGTAAAAGTTGTTCAGATTGATGGATAGACTCTTAGTTTAAAAGGATGCTAATGATATCAACTTGTATAGAACATATTTCCAACTCAATTAATTGGGGAGGATGAAGGTCAAGTAATACACATACACCTAATATGCTGATGGTTAGGTCCGTGACAGTATTATCTATCTATCTATACTATTATAAAACTGTAACAGGAAGTTTGTCTGTACATTGAAGATATTAACAAAAAAAAAGTTACGATATGGTTTTTAGGTGTCCCTGATTCCATTTCACCAATTTTTGGATTTTTTGTCTGTCTGTTTGTTTGTTTGTTTGAACGAGTATCACGCAAAAACTACTGAACCGATTTTGCTGAAACTTTTTTTGTTTGATAGCTTATGATCTGACTTAAAATCTGGTATATAATTTGTGCGGACGAAGTCGCGGGTTAACGCTCGTATTAGAATAAAACTGTAAAAAATGAGAGCTTACATCTGCCAACTGTCATGCAGTTTGGCAGATTTAATGTAAAGAAACCTTTTTGTAATGTCTTTTGGATAAATAAATGAATGGAATTGGTTTTTTAAGAGCATGATCAGACCATCATACTAAACAAATTTCACTATGGGGCCAACATTAAAATCGCAAAAACATAATCTGTTCTTTACAAAACTACACTATTTATACCTGTATCTACCTCTATCATAAACCTACGCATTATGTCAGACAGACATTCCATTATTATTAACATTGACATTCGACTTGTAGATAGATAACATTAGATAACTATAGCGTAAATGTCTGTCGTTATGATGAATCACACATTAGAGTGTAAGATAAAACACGTCGAGGTTTGATTTTAAGATTTATTGCCGAGTTTTCAGTATTATGCTGTGATTGATTACTATATTGAAGAGTATGAATGATTTTATATGGTTTTAAAGTATTATACATACATAGTACACACGGCGACACATCAAGCTATACAAAACCAATATAAGCTGGACCCGGGACGTTATACGTTACTCGACCTACGCGCGGCCAGCTTATTTTGGTTTTGAATAGCTTGATGTGTCGCCGTGTGTACATACATAATATAACGATCGTATTACATTTCGGGCAGGTCAGAAACATTCCTATAACTGTCAACAGACTTATTTTGAAGGTTGTAGTTGCAGCAAAGTTCACTTTTAGCCTTTTTAAGAATTATCCCAAGAAAATAGAATTTAATAATATCTTAAACTGATCAATGTTGTTTACATCTAGTATGTACATTAGATAAAATACCGCATGCCAATATTATAATTCTGTTAATGTATTGTCGCTGTTGAAGTGCCTTAATAAATAAATTTTATTAAAACTTTATATCAAAGACTCCAAATCCTAGTACTAGGTGAAAACACCTTGTACTAGGCCTGTCACTCCGCCGTAGGAACCGAGATAAGTACCTACACTTTGGCGCATCGTAAGCTATGCGCTTGTATGGATTCTGCCACTCGCTCCAAACGGCAACGACGTCGGAGTAACAACAACGCTGAGTCGAGCTCGAGATACAATTTCGCGCGTACCGTCTGGCAGATAATGATAAAAGCGTGAAACTTATCGTTTTCTAAGGAAGTGATGTATCTGTTACGAAGTAACTATAATCTGTGATCGCTTAGCCACAGTACAAGAAAGAGTATCTATTACTACATACAGCACGGACACTCCCTGCCTCCCACCAACTATTTACCTCACCCCCTCTATCGCTCTCCAGTTACCTAAGAAGAAGACTTAAGGTTCAATTTCTTTGGTTTCGCATGTGCGTTCAATTTCATAATTTCATTTCATTTTTCAGAATTTTTAAATATTAACTTTCAATAAATATTCGCATGCTATTGTATTTTAGCTGAATATACGATACTATATATACCTAGACCCTAAGATCAATTTTATAGACCTACTAGCGTTAACCCGCAACTTTGTCCGCACAGATTAAATACCAGATTTTAAGTCCAATCATAAGCCATTAAACAAAAAAAGTTTTATCAAAATCGGTTCAGTAGTTTTTGCGTGATGCTCGTTCAAACAAACACACAAACAGACAGACAAAAAATCCATAAATTGGTGATATGGAATCAGGGACACCTAAAAACCATATCGTAACTTTTTTTTGTTATTATCTTCAATGTACAGACACACTTCTGTTACAGTTTTATAATAGTACGAGCGTTAACCCGCGACTTCGTCCGCACAAATTATATACCAGATTTTAAGTCAGATCATAACCTATCAAACAAAAAAAGTTTCATCAAAATCGGCAAACAAACACCCAAACAAACCGACAGACAAAAAATCCAAAAATTGGTGATATGGAATCAGGTATACCTAAAAACCATATCGTAACTTATTTTTTGTTAATATCTTCAATGTACAGACACACTTCTGTTACAGCTTTATCTATACTATTATAAAACTGTAACAGGAAGTTTGTCTGTACATTGAAGATATTAACAAAAAAAAGTTACGATATGGTTTTTAGGTGTCCCTGATTCCATTTCACCAATTTTTGGATTTTTTGTCTGTCCGTTTGTTTGTGTGTTTGTTTGTTTGGGTGTTTGTTTGTTTGAACGAGTATCACGCAAAAACTACTGAACCGATTTTGATGAAACTTTTTTTGTTTGATAGCTTATGATCTGACTTAAAATCTGGTATATAATTTGTGCGGACGAAGTCGCGGGTTAACGCTCGTAATAGTATATAGATAGATTCATAGCAAATAAATTATTTCAATCCATTTAAATTTTTTGTATGCTGTGTCTGGGCTTTGGCTTTGGTTCGCAAGTTCGCAACTCGTCAACTATTATAAACAATCAAGAGCGACAACATTCATAACATTTTGTGGTTAAGCCTAGATAAAAAATCGAATGACGTTAACAAACAATTATTTTTATCTCAAGGGTTTAGTTCTGATATTGAAATCAATTTATGCAACATTGACGTACCTACCTAATCAGAATGTTATCCTTAACAACGGTACGTGATTCGATAACGCGTATAGTGCCTGTATCTTCAGATATTGTCATGAAAACCTGATCAACTACTTTATCTTTTAAAACTAAGAATAGGATTCGGGTATTAAGTAGGTTTTGGTTATTGCCGGAGCCACGCGAATATAATATTACCATAGTGTAATAGTGAATAGTGATAACGTTCAGCGGTCGCGGCAGGTCAATCGAGTGCGGAGTGCGGCGGGAGGAGCGCGTCCCGGCCCCCTCTGCCTACGCGCGTACCATAAAAGCGAATTCAATTAGGGTACGCAAGTCTCTCGCACACCGCACGAGCATAGACCCGACGCGACCGATGAGCTTCACCACTATCAATTATTATTGCAATCAATCAAATATTCTTTATTTTACATTGCCATCAATTAAATACAAGAATCACAAAATAAGGCGGTATTATCGCTAAGAAGCGATTTCTGCCATCTAACTTGACACTACGATATTACTCTACTAATCTGCATAAAGTTATACAACTACTAGAGTTAACCCGCGACTTTCCGCACAAATTATATAACAGATTCTAAGTCAGATCATAAGCTATTTAACAAAAACTATTTCATCAAAATCGGTTTAGTAGTTTTTGCATGATGCTCGATCAAACAAAAAAACAAACCAACAGACAAAAAAAATTGGTGATTTGGAATCAGGGACACCTAAAAACCATATCGTAACTATTTTTTGTTAATATCTTCAATGTACAGACACACTTCTGTTACAGTTTTATAATAGTTAAGATTGTTAAACTATTACAACTATTGTCATTTGCCGCTATCTCATCTATTATACGAATTATAACAGATTTCACCCGACAGCTGAATCCTATTCCACGGATTATTTAATAGATACTATGAAAATGAAAAAAAAAAAATTAAATATTATCTATCCTAGATGCTCAAGGATCTAGTCGGTGAAACAATACCTAGATTTTCTATTGTATCTAAAATCGCGGCTGTTAATAATTATTATAAATGTGAAAATTAGTGACGCTGTCTGGATTTGGATGAAATTTAGTACAGAAAGAAATTATGTTCTGGATTAGCACATAGGATTCTTTTTTTTCACTCATCGTAGACGAAATCGCGGGCAACAGCTAGTCTAAACTATTATAAAACTGTAACAGGAAGTTTGTCTGTACATTGAAGATATTAACAAAAAAAAAGTTACGATATGGTTTTTAGATATCCATATCATATCGCCAATTTTTGGATTTTTTGTCTGTCTGTTTGTTTGTTTGTTTGTGTGTTTGTTTGTTTGAACGAGCATCACGGAAAAACTACTGAACCGATTTTGATGAAACTTTTCTTGTTTGATAGTTTATTATCTGACTTAATATCTGGTATATAATTTGTGTGGACAAAGTCGCGGGTTAACGCTCGTATCTACATAAAATCACGAACATAATCCGTTTTGGGAAGGCAAGGCTATCTTCTAGCGATTTTTTTTCAGGCTGGCTGGAGTTGTCAAGTAGAGGTAGGCAAACATTTTCCAAAAATTATTTTAATCAAAGTAATACATATAGATATCATTATCATCATATAGGTATATCACATATAATATATTAATAATGAAAAAGTAAATAATTCATAAGGCACTTAATCTCTAAGGATTTTCTGAGATTAAATAAAAATGTGGTTTGTTTAGATGGATTATTCTTTTATTTCGATGGATTATCGTAAATTAAATTATAAATCAACTGAACATGATTTTACAAATTTTGAATAAATTACTAGAGGTATTTACTTTTTAATTTTGAGGTATTTCTTTTTAATTTTCACAAAAAATTGTAATTTTTGATCTAAAATAGAAGTAAAGGAGTTATAGGACACACAGGCCAGAGAAAAAAAATCTAATACTCCATACATTATGTAGGTGTGACTAAAAATAATTGATATGTAGCGAAGTACCTAGTAGACAAAGTTGTATTACGTTATGCAACACAACCTGCCCACCAAATAATTTCTACTCTACACGTGTTTCGCTCCACCAAGGAGCATCCTCAGGAGTTAGACCGAGACAGAGACAGAGTTGTTACTCCGCCGACGTAACTACTCTGTTTCGAACGTTCGTCGGTCTAACTCCTGAGGATGCTCCTTGGTGGAGCGAAACACGTGTAGAGTAGAAATTATTTGGTGGGCAGGTTGTGTTGCATAACGTAATACAACTTTGTCTACTAGGTACTTAGAAGCGGAGGTCTTGATACAATCGTGTCATCTACATATTAGTCATGGATTTCAGCAAAGTAACGCCAATTAATTAAAAATAATTGACGTATTCTTAGGAGAAGTCAACTTTTACTGCGATTTCAATTACGGTCTCACAGTAATTCAATGTTCATCTAATTCGTATTAAGTTTCAATTTGATTGATGCCAATGGGAGTTGACCTAGTTCACAAATAGATCTTGAAATCAAACCTAACCTGCTAAGTATAATCTAAATGTTTGTTTCTTATTATAAGTAGTGCATTTGACATGTAAAATTAGTTATTTTAAAACAAAAAAATCTGTGATTTATAGTTAGAAAAACCTAAGACCTCGAATTCATCCGCGTGCATTTCGGATTCTCGAAAAATCCTTAGTGCACCCCTACATGCTCTGTAGAATATGTATTCCAAATATCATGTTTCTACATGTTTCTATATTCAGCATAAAGTTATTATACCTTACAGTAATAGAGGAACTGATATGAGTTGTCAAATGAAACAGTTTTTGGAGGTTTTCAGGAGATTATCGGCAGGCAAAAATTCGAGCACTGTCTATAATACAGAGTCAAACGTGAAATCGTGGATTATTTAATGAAATAGTGTTAGTAAATTTCTCAAAATTATCTACGATTTCACTTTCGATTTGCAATTATTCACAGAAACCGAATTTTTACCCTTCGATAAGATCCCCAAAAATGGTTCTATTACCTCGCGTCACGTATCTCTTTCTATTATACAGTGGTGCCGCTAATAGTGCACTGCCTGACGGTCAAAAAAGGCTGAAAAAGTTCACTTCCAGTACCAAATTTTAGTATGTTGTTAGGTATCTCTAGACCCCAAAACTGCCGGGAGACAGTCTTTGAGGTGTCAGGGTCTCCAGTTATGACGTCATCAAATTTTTGTATGGGATCAAACAATTTTTTGTACCAAAATTTTTTGACGTCATAACTGGAGACCCTGACACCTTAGAGAATGTCTCCCAGTAGTTTTGGGGTGTCTAGAGAACATACCTAACAACATATAAAAATTTTTTGCCGGTATCCGGAAGCGAACTTTATTTCCATTAAGGCAATGCACTATAAGTACATCTCCCTCTCTCAGCTGTCAGTTCCTCTATTCCGTAAGGTATAGGTAACTTCATGATCTTTAGTGGTTTAGGCTGTGTGTTGTCTATCAGTCAGTCGCGGAATAAGTGCAGAAGATAGATAAGTTGTAGCGTAGATTAATAATAGCTTGTTGTTGTTTGAGAGTGCAAACAATGAAAGTAAAAACTAACAATGTAACTAAGTACCTGGTAACTTTAATTATAATTATCGTCATCATTGGCACATTATCAAAGTAAAAATTGATTGTCTTCATAGTATGGATAGTATCTGATCTGACAAAATATTGAATGAAATTCACAACATTAATATGTATTAAAATTCAATATCAGTCACCTGGACTGTTCGATGCATTGACGTAGAATTTAGAATACTATGGACGCCGGGTCTAATACAAAATTCTTGAAAAAAGTGTCTGTGACTAAACTACACAAATCTAAGTACGTGTGGTCATATAAACCAACTAAAAACATCCCACTCCGGGCATCGGGGCACGGCCCGCGCCGCGCGGCGTGCGCGTAATCGGCCGTTCAAACGAAGACTGTCGCGTAATACTCTTTTTACGTTTTGGTGCTCTTTTAGTTCGGACACTTTTGAGCGCGGACCCTACATCCAGTAGTTTGATAAGTCAATGTGTTGATGGTAATTTTTTTTTATTAACCTACAATGAAAAGGTAAACTAAGGCAGTGAAATTGGTGTTAACAAGTTATGTAAATCGTATTTTAATGAGTTTTTTTTTCTAGTCCTAGCATAATGATTTTAATTATTCAATGAACTTTTACGAAAAACAATAGAAATTTGGTTTAAATCACCGATTTTAATTTTAAAATGCATTTGTCAATCAACCCTGCCTCTAGTCTCTAGCTAGTGTATTGTATAGTACGATTGCCATACTGGGACTTATAATAAAACATTTTAATGCATTCTTATAAGAAAAGTGGGTGAAGTTAATATTTTGAGTACTTTTCATCATATATGGGTTACTGCCCATTTTTGTTTGTTAAGGCACAGACACACGCTAAAATTTATGTACACGTAGTACCAGGTTTAGTGAAATTGTTGGCGCCGGCTTCTAATGGTGCGTCTACAGGCTCTGAAGGCCGGAAAAATGAGGTTAACATTATTTTTTGTTGATTTTTTTTTGGTGGTTGGTTGTTTGAGGTTAGGTGAGGAAATTTCTGGTTTTTGCCAGGTGCCGGCGGGCAAGGCTGGTGCCGCGCAGTATAGCACGGGTGTGCGGAAGGTGACCCTAGTTTACTCCATCTAGAGTGGGGAACACAGGAACATGTTTATGCAACAATGTTTCATCACTTTTGTTTATAAACATGTTTACAGAGGTGATGCAACATCGTGCAACACTGTTTATAAACAGTGTTTATAGTCAAATGTTGCCTAATGAATACCCGGCTTAATGCTTACCTACACAGTTGACTATTATTAAAACTGTGCGAACCAATCACAATACTCTAGGGTTACCTGCCAAAAATGTTCTACTTCTATTGGTCGATTGATTTCGCGCCTGACGCATGACCGTCGCCATCTTTATTCGGACATGAGACTGCACGGCAATCAATTTCCCTCTTTAATATCGTAGCCATAAGGTTGATTATACACAGTGGAATCAGGGTCGTTTTGAAGCCGATATAGGGAGCATCAGAACATCAAATTGAAAAATGTTCATTATGGAGCTAACATGTTCGAAAGAAAATGTCAATTAGGTTTTGACAAAAATTAATAAAACTGCGGATTTTTTTTCACCATTTCAGAGTTATTGCCATAGGAAAAGTTGTTCAGTTTGATGGTCCGAAGCGAAGCACCGTGTTCTGGCTTCAAAACGACTCTGATTCCACGGTGTATTATCAAATGGTTTCTAGAAACCATCAGGACATGTTAGTCTCTCTAAGCGTGACCGAAAAATTGATGAGTGGAATTATTTTCCTGGTGGTACTTACCCGTCCAAACTCTTGCAAGGCCTGACGTTGGCGTAAAGGTCGAACTCCTTACGTAGCGCCAAGTTGAGAGACCGGTAGCCCTTGCCGATGGGTGTCATGAGGGGCCCCTTCAGGCCAATCTTGTTGGTGTTTACAGAGTCTATGGCCTTTTGCGGGATGCCCATCTTGCCGTCGGGGCCCTAAAAGGAATTTGGGATATTAGTGGTTTTCTTTTTGTGGTACGATCTCCTATTGGAGGTTTTGTGGTTTGTGAATTAGAAACCTAAGACGTTTTAATATGTAGAAGCGTTGTCTGCGCTCCAAAATGGAAATAAAATAGCAAGGTAATTGCCCGGTTTTCACATAGTCACACGCTGCCTAGTGTACGGGCTACACATCACTATACCGCACCATTTTAAAGTGCAGTGATGATAGCGTATGACGCTTCTATTTGTAAAACGTCATTGTTAGAAACTAATTGGATTTGGAAATTTTAAGACATTATGGCAAAAGAACTATAGTGATAGAACCAAAATGAAAATTACAATTTTAGTACAAATAAATTAGTGAGGCATTTTATAAATTCCTACTTTTGATGAAGCATATTGCTGAGAATTTTATTGTTTATGATTCCAATAAATGTAAAATTAAAGCACTTCTTTACTTTAAAGAAGGTAGCATGATATACAAAATTTTCATTTTATTATTTATAATCAGTTCTATGTTGGTATTCAATTATAATTCTAAAGTTTACTATCAAGAAATAATAGTTTGTAATAATCAGCAGGCCGAGGACATTTTTGTGGCGCGCCTTGGGAGAGGCCTATGTTCAGCAGAGGACGATGATAGGGTGATGATGATGAATAATCACCAAATAGACAAAACCAAAACAAATAGATCACAATATTTGTATAAATATTCTAGACAAAACTAAATAATAAGTATATTCTTACTAATAAAATAATTAATTAGGTACCTATACTTATTGCATTTTCATTTCTAATTGTTTTGTAAAGAAATACTATTTATGACACAACAAAAAGAACCTTATTTTCTTCTGCATTCCTATGTAGAAGAAAATAAGGTACTTTTTGTTTTCTGTGTAGGAACACAGAAAATATTTTAAAAAATACGGCTAATAAAAAAAAAACAAATGTCACTCACCCGAACAGCTGTGACGTCCACCTCATCCCATTCGATAGGAACTTTCGCTGCTTCGAAGATCTTCTGCACGGCGACAGTGATCTCAGGGCCGATTCCGTGACCCGGGATCAGGGTCACCTTCCGCACACCCGTGCTATACTGCGCGGCACCAGCCTTGCCCGCCGGCACCTGGCAAAAACCAGAAATTTCCTCACCTAACCTCAAACAACCAACCACCAAAAAAAAATCAACAAAAAATAATGTTAACCTCATTTTTCCGGCCTTCAGAGCCTGTAGACGCACCATTAGAAGCCGGCGCCAACAATTTCACTAAAGCTTCTACTACTTTACTCTCACGAAAAGGCTTCAAAAGCGCTTTTATGTAATTCCTCGACATACCTATACTATGTCTATTTTTGGAAGGTGAAAATTATAAAACAAGCAGTCTTCTGAGGCGGAATGTTATTAGGAAGGCATGCAAAATATTGCAAGGATTATTACATAACACTTTGTTTTACGAACTTACAATTTTCCTGATTATTCTTGATGCCATTTCACAAAATTCCTATCCGACGACGAGGGGAAACTCCGCGGTGAAGGGGCGGAGGGAAGGAAGTTCGATTTTGACAACGACGCATGACCGGAAATAGGTATCAAGGACGATACGCGGGAAATTAAATTAAAGTCGTAATAAAATAAATAAACACAAATTAATAAAAAAAAATCTTTTGGTGATATAATTTGACAATTTTGTACAAACAAGATGTTAATTTCGCAGTAGCTTATTGTTCCAATGTCATTAACAGCTTATTTTAATCAAAGTTAAATATTTTAGACGAAATTAAACATTTGATTATGGCAGCACTGGATGTTCGGATACACTCAAAAATGTCACGAAATCTGCCCCTGTGAAGAAATTTTCTATGCGTATCCGAACGATACTGCAATAGGAATCGCTTTTTTCTCACGGATTTGGTAAGAAGTTTTCTTACTAAACAGAGAAAAAGATATTTTGTATAGCGTCACATCTCTGTCACAAACATAAAATGACACATTTTGTTTGTGAAATAAACACGTTCGTTGACATAATAGTTGCTTGTATTTGTATTCGTACGTGTTGGTTTTTAATTTATTCATATTTTTATGCGAATTTTAACGCAATTCACTGCCTAGAATTACTAAACAATTAAATAAAATGCTTAAAAGCTAAACCCAAGCGGATGCTCTCTAATAAATAACATAATAAATCCACAAAGAACACTGGAAACGACATCAACAATGGATCAACCACTATCAATGAAACTGGCGTCGACTAGCCTTCTGTCTCAATGTAAACTACAAAGCATTCTGTCCCAATGCGGCGATAAGAAGGACCTTATCATTGACCCGTCGCTCATCAAGCCCTTGGAGCGTATTTGTGGAGTCGGCTGGCTCAGGTACTAAACATGGCATTTCTACTTTTAACTCAACTAAAAATATAAATTCACGACGATTATCCCTTTCAGGGTGGTTAGAAAACTACCAACAATGTTTTAAACAGTTGTAGTCAGTATTTTTGGGATATTAATGGTTTCGGGATGGGTAGTCTTTCACCTACGAAAATATTGCATTAGAAACTGAGAAACTGAACCCCTAAGATGACACTCTGACCACCATTCCCCTTAGTCGCCTCGTACGACGCCCATCGGTAGAAATAGGGTTATGCATTCTATGCGAGAACTACCTACATTGATAACTAATACAAATATGTTCTGAATTAGTCAAAACTAAGTTGAGAGACAAAACAAGAGGTTGTAAATTCACAAGTGGGTGCTTCATTCATACCCAATGAAATCCACGATTTGCATCCACCATATTTACATTAATTTTAAAGGCTTTACCTTACATGCAAGAGGGGATGCCTTCCTAACTGGGAAAGAGACAAGATGTTATAGAAGATATTGTCATTATTGATATCTAGAAAAACGATATTGTTTAATTCTTTCTAAATTACTTTTTATAAAGATTAGATTCCAGCCAAACAAAACAAAACTTTTACATTTGGTAGAGAGAATGAATGAAAGAAGACTTACAAATGAAATTTATCAAGCAAAGGTGAACGTAAGTGTTGGGAGAGGCCGTCCGAGGAAAACATTCCATGATCAAATAAATGATCTTTTCCGAAAAGGACAAGTGCGTAGCACCCTCAAACAACGAAAGTGCATGAAAAGATGTATGAATGTCAATGACGCTAAAGAGGTGTGTCAGAGTCATAGCGTGTGGCGGTCCGTGGTCTCTGCCTACCCCCATGGGACAATGGCGTGAGCTTATGTATGTACATTTGGTTTCTTTCTTGTAACAGTCTTTTAATTTGTTTTCCAGACAACACGGCATAGATAAAATATACAAAATGGATCCTCAACTAGGCCCGACTGCAAACACTAACAGAGTATACTTCATACCGGCATGCATACAGAAATACAAGTGCGTTTTGGACCAAATCTCCTCTGTACTTAGCCAAAATCCATCCCTATCTGACCTCAAATGCTTCCACATAATCATCGTACCCAAAGTACTAGGTTCCTACGATTCAATACTTGAAAGCCGTGGTTTGTATGACATAGTGAAACTACATACATTCGCATGGGAGCTAATGAGCTTAGATGAACAGCTCTTAAGTTTAGAATTACCATTCTTATTCAAACAATTATTTGTTGAGCAAAACCATTCTTTATTATCAAGCATTTCCATGTCCTTGTGGAGTTTATTCCACGTAATTGGCAAACCTAGAGCTATATTTTCTTTGGGAAAATTATCGGCTAGCGTTATAGATATTTTGGAGATTTATAACGAAACATATACAAGAGATTTTTTACGTACAAATTCGTCGGATGAGATTGGAGCATTGGTGGTCATGGACCGAAGTAAAGATTATGCATCATGTTTGCTGACTCCTGCAACATACAGTGGTCTTCTTAGTGAGATATTCAACATTAACTGTGGCCATCTAGATTTAAACGTAAAAGAAACAAAACTGAAGAAAGGAAAACTTGATTTTGGTTCGGACGAGGATAATGCTGCTGCGAAGAATACAGTTATGACTCTAGACAGCTCTATAGATAGTCTTTACGGAGAGATAAAACACAGACATTTCTCAGAAGTCTTCAGCGTACTGAGCTCAAAGGCTAAGCTTTTAAAAAACGAAGATATAAAAGCTTTGGGTATTCAAGAAATGAAGCATTTCGTTGCTACGAAATTGCAGCAAGTTACTTTATTCAAACAGAATTTAGTCAATCATGTGTTGGCTTGTGAAACAATTATTTCAGAAATGAGTAACAAATTCGAGAATCTGAAACTGGCAGAAACTGAAATGTTAAATAATAGAAATAAGAAATCAAATTATCAATTCGTCGATGAGAATTTTGGTACGGACATTCACATTTATAACAGTTTACGTCTCATGTGCTTGTTGAGTCTAACACAAGGCCTATCTTATGATGAATACAATTCTCTGATAAGCAAATATTTAATAGCTTTTGGCTACAAATTTTTGTATGTATTTAATAATTTGATAAGAGCTGGGTTACTTATACAACCGTCCAGTCCAAAGTTGTCTTTGAACATTTCTAATTTAGGTAACATTTCTAATTTAGGTAACCTGAGTGATAGATTACCGAAATGGCAGAACGAATTTCAGAGTACAGCGAGTAAATTGAAACAGTTGCCATCGCAGCCTGATGAAATTAGAAAATCATCACCGAGTTACGTTTTCAATGGAGGCTATGTACCTTTAATAGCAGCTTTATGTAACACTTTACTTACCTCGGAATCTCTGAACGAAGTTCTAACAAAACTATCAGCGTTATCCGATTTGAAAATAGGAGGAAAGATCTTAGACAATCTAAAAGACGGGATGGAGACTTTGAACGAAAAACTTTCAAACATGAAGTTGAATAGCGATTTAGAATTCGGATGTAGAGATGCGAAAACAATCTCTAAGTTGTTGAAAACTGATGGGAGATTTAATGAGTTCCCTTTAAAACCCAAAAGCATATTGGTTTACGTGATAGGTGGTGTGACATACGCTGAAATAGCTGCCTGCGATGTTGTCCAAGTAATAACAGGTAGTAAGATCTATATTGCTAGCGATTGCGTCGCCAACGGCAGTGATTTGATGAAGGCTAATACATGACAATCAGAAGAAATTGGAAATGAATTTATTTTAAAATGAGGTATTTGTGGGTGCATGGGTCAGCAAGCACTAGCACAGACTCCAATATGAATAGTGACAAAGTATTATGCTTATATTGAAATTTATATTTTTTTTAAGTCTCATTAATTCTTTGTTTGTAGAGGAATATGGTCCCCTCCCTCTCGCCATTATTTATGACAGGAGGTCTACTCGTCTATTCCAGCTAGCTTTCTAGTCATCACGCATCACAGGTCTTTTGTAATTTGTAATTATAAATAACTATGTATTAAACATTCGTTTTAAAATTGAATTTATTTGTCATAGATGTAAGTTATGTTTGTATACAAAGTATATTAACTTTTTATTATTACTATAAATAAAAAATTATAATCAAATTGTCCTGTGTAAGTGTGATTTTTTCCACATAGAAAGCGATCTCTCGGGGAAGATATAAAATAGAAGCTTATCTATTAGTACTATACTCATGTGGCGCACGACACCTTTGTTTGTCGTGTTAGTGTCAGCGCACACCTAGCAGATAATGAACTCAATGCCCAATGAAATAGAATTGAAAATAGCATGAAAGAAATAATGCGAACACGTCACAGGGACAGGAATCTCTTGTACGCTATTTTCAACTCTATTTGAATAGTCTTAGAGTTCATTATCAATTGATTAATGAAAACTGCTCTAACAGTTCTCCGCTAGGTGTGCACTGACGCTTACATCCAGTATGTAGTTCAATGCCGAAGACGGAAGGAGCTCATACATACAAACAAACTCACGACCGTAATCCCTTTCGTGGTGATTAGAAACAGCTACAACTTTCTGTATAAGAATGTAGTTGTAGCAACGGAAGGAGCTCAATTGTAAATTAAACAAAGAAAATATATAATAAAATAGTTTATAAATTTCCATTACATTTACTTACATTATGTACAGTACCTATCACAGTACAAAAATTACAATATTAGGTATGCAAGCTTCGAGAGTAAATATCAGCTGCTTGTACAGACAAAAACAACCTTTATTGCGAAAGGAATAAGCTCTCATATACCGTTAAACCTTTATTTTATGTGTAAGATGCGCTGATATAGAAACTAGGCGCTAGTACTTATGGTATGGTCAGCAAAATAGGTTGTTAAAAGTAGAGATGTACTGACTGCGTATCCGCTGGTCCGCGTTCACGCTGGTCCATTTTTTATTTACTTTTCACAGAATATAAAACTACTACGTACAGAATGGCCCTAACATAAGATACCGCACCTCAACACACAATTCTGGGGCGATTTTAGAGGAGCCGAGCGAGAAGCACACAGCGGATGCGAACGCCATCTTGTTTCTGTGGTACTCCTCAAGCATTATGGAGTGCACGGGTGAATGCGCCATAGTATAAAAGCGAACGTTATATTAAATTTATATCTTTAGCGTTATGTTATGACTTCTAGCACTGTCTAAATTATGTACCAGACTCAAAGCTTTGGAAACCAAAATTATGAACTTTATATCTTCACAACAAAGATTCACTATCCGATAACCGATTCTCTTATAATTCACTATCATTTCTTCCATTACTATAAATAACTGGAACGTTCTACCACAATCACAACATGCTAGTCGAATTGATTGTGAACTTAATATCTTCACAGCTAAGGTTCACTATGGGGCACCATAATCCGTTTTCATTTGCGCCAGTACTGCGCGAACTTGTGGAAGTGTTCGACGAGGGCCGCCATGACGGCTGTCACTGACATGTCGAGGAGGTTCTGTAGGTAGTGGACTGCTTCCTCGTCTCCGAGGTCCAACCTAAGAGAAACAAATTTGATATAAGAGAATGATCACACTATCAAACTTTCTTTATGGGACCAACATCAAAATCGCGAAGAAAAAATCAGTTGTCCCATACATTTGGGTCGAGTAGGTTTGCAGTTTTGTATGGAATAGCAGATTTTTTTATCGTTCAGTTTGATGGTCTGATCATCCCGTGACAAAAACCGCCAGCATAATTTTTAAGGGCCCTATACAGGGTGAAAATGATATCATTAGCATTCTTCTACCCATCAAACTGAACAACTTTTACTATAATAATACTAAACTGCAATGCCTACTCGACTCAAATGTATGCAAAAGCTGATTTTTTATTTGCTCCAATCGGTACGCTACCATAGTGAAAGTTGTTCAGTTTGATGGGTAGACTCTTAGTTTAAGAGGAAACTGCGATCGCGACAGGTTAAATGTGAAGTGCACGCACACGAGGGTTTCAGCGATTGTGGCATTTTACCTCGTTACCATACTACAATGAGGTAAGCCATGCAATGCAATGCAACAATTTATCAGTTAAGTTTTGCATGCTATTTATAAATATATTTATTTTAACAATTACTAACAACATAGTTTAATAATTTTTTGTAATTCAAATTAACTTAATTATATCTCTTAATTTACTTTGTTAATGTAAATTAATGAGTTCATTTTTAATTTTAATAATTACCTACTTTCGTTCAATACTATTTTCATTTTTGGATTGGAACGAATGCTAGTTAGGTAATTGAATGTTGATGCTTATTAAAATTTGGGTGCCTTGCCTATGTATACTTAAATGTACTTGCTTCGTTTCGCTTCGATGTTTTAGGAATTAATTAGGATTTTAATTTATGTAACAAACTCACTCCGCCATGTTTTAAAGATAGTGATGCTGTGTACATGTGTAATTGGATTACAATCTAGTTCTACATATCTTATTGCAATGTAAATGGTTTCATCTTGACTGTAATCTGTACGTGTACCTATACAATAAAAATAAAAATAAAAAAATGCCAATATCCGCCTTATTGTCGACATCGAGCAGTACTTCTTAGGAGCTTCCTCTATTTCGGATTTCTATACGGTTTTTACTACTGTATCAAAATCCCTGTAGTAGTTTCGAGCTCCATCGCCGCATTTTTCTGTATACGCTACTATGTATATCCTCTCATAACTGCCTCCGTGGACTAATGGTTAAGAGCATTGGGCTCTCGACACGGAGGTCGAGGTCTAGGTGTGGGGACACCTAGTGATATGTCACTGCGAGTTTTTCCCCAGTTGGTTATGACATTGCAGGTTGAATCACCTGATTGTCTGAATAGAAAGATGATTCCGTGATTCGGATGGCACGTTAAGCCGTTGGTCCCAGCTACTATCTGTGGTGGTAGTAGTCGTTACATAAAAACCACGTCAGAGACCGTAAGGCGGTTTGAAAAACTCTGACACCAGGGCTCTGCCCACACGATAAGAAGAAGACTATACAGATAGGCTTTGAGGTAGTTTAAATTATACACATGTATCAAAAGACCCTTAGTAATATTAAATGGAGGCGGGTTTATACTATCACAAAATTACAAATCTAATGTTTCATACAGTTCATGTTTCATTCAGTTTTGTTATGGAACAGCAGATATTTTTCCCGATTGCGATGTCACATAGAAAAATCCGATCGTACCCTTAAAAACTGTCAGCATTAAATAAGGGTGTAGCTTACCTGAGTTTATCCTGTACTTTCTTGACAGCCTTGTCAGGTTCGAGCGCGATGTCAGGCACGGACGCGTCCACCATCAGGGAGAATAAGTTCAGCATCAGGTTGGCGTGTCTGAGGACGAGCGTTTATACTTTATTTATTATTCATCATCATCATCTCCGCCGATGGACGTCCACTGCTGAGTAGTATTAAATTATGATATTCAAATTCAAATTCATTTATTTTATTGCAGATCATAGATCCATAGTGTTAGTAACAATGACTTAAAACTATGTTAGTGACGACATTGACCGTGAACCGTGAAGATATTGTACTGTGTTATCCGACTTGGATCAAAATCGCGAAAAAACATTGTTAATGGCCTTATTTTCAGGATAACTGTCAGGTACGCAGACCAAACAGCGTACCTGATTGCTTTTGTGATTGGGAAGTTACTATAACCCGATTACCTGACTGCTTCTGTGATTGGGCAATTACTATGCTCTAATTACCTGTCTGTTTCTGTGATTGGGCAGTTACTACGGTCTGCGTACCTAACTACATCTGTGATTGGGCAGTTACTATAGTCCGATTACGTGATTGCTTCTGTGACTGGGAAGTTACTGTAGTCTGATTACCTGACTGTTGGGCAATTCCTGTAGTTGAAACACACATCGAGCATAATCATCATCTTTTTCCAGCTAAACTCTCACCTGCGTAGATGTAAGAAGGCAGTATAGCACTGTTTCCTGAACTCGTGGTAATGTTCCGAGGTGACCCCTCCCATGGCTTCCACCATCTCCTTGCTGAGCTTCATGGGGGGCGGCAGGGGCTTGGGGTCGCGTCCCAGGATGTAACCGAAGTCTATGTGGAATAGTGCTCCGGATTTTGTGAGGAGGAGGTTGTCGAGGTGACGGTCACCCACGCCTGGGAAATGGTATTGATAGACAACATTATTTAAGACTAAACTAAACAAGACTTGACTATTATTTCTATTCTATTCTATTCACGATCCCGAGACTTAGTATGTGTACGTTTGTACCGGTCGGTGTCGATTTTTATACAACTTTAAATTGACACATCTTGTCATTTCAAGTTCTATATTTGAAATAACAAGCTCTATTCAGGGTGTAAAATGAAATGCGTTACATATTTTATGGGGTAAACTGGACAACTTTTAGTACGGGATCAATATCGAAAACGCGAGAAAACAATTTGTCATTCCATAGAAAATGTCAAAAGTTAATCGACCCAGAAGTATGGAACAGCTGATTTGTATTTCCCGATTTCGATATTGGTCCCACAGTAAAAGTTGTTTAATTTGCTAGTCTGAAGAAACCACTTAAATATAATTTTTGGATTTGCAATCAATTTTTTAGGAGAATTAATTGTCTATCTCCGGAGCCCTTCATAAAATTTTCACAAAATTGAGCCAAACTTGGCGGTAACTTTTTGAGAACAAAAAATCATCCAATCAGTCAAGAAATGTCAAATTTATCGTGTAACATACAGATTAATTTAGAACCTCCATCTTCTTTTGAATCGTTTAAAAAAATGAGAGATTAATAATTGATTTGAGGGGGGGGGGGGGGGGTATACAGACAGAATTGACCATGACGGTTTCTTGTTTGATTACAGAACCCTAAAAGTAGTAACAAAACAAACTTACCCAACAAATAAGTGATAACGCAGTACCCCGCACAGCTCCTGATATAAGTATCCATAGTTTCCGGCCTGATTCCATACGGCGCCCCTTCACAAGGATTGTACTTCCTAAAGAAATTCTGTATACTGCCTTCCGTCGCCAACGCTTCGGCCACCGTAACTGACTCTATAAACTGTAGGAAACCGTGTTGGGAACTGGTTGCTAGAACTTTATATGGCGTTAATTTTAAGTCCAAATTCTCTCTTCGCAACAACTTATCCATTAGCGTAATCATTTGTAGGATAAGTTGGTCTTGGCGCAAATCATCGCCATATTTAAAAATAGCTTCGTATTCAATTCCTTCTGTGGTTAGGAAGGTCAGTTTTGAAGGCATTAGGGCTGATTTAAATAGGCTTGCTTTCTTAGCGACTATGCCTTTGATGGTAACGTTTGGGTCTAGAGGGAAAGGCATAGGTTCGAAGTTGGTGAAATTGTATTTGAAAGAATCTGGGTCGGCTAAGAGTTGTTGTAGACGTTCGGCCTTTTTGTTTCGGTTGCCGGATTCTCTGGCGACCGTTTTGACGAGTTTGACCAGTTTGTCTATGAACACTTGTTGGCGAGCGAGGAATGAACGCGTGCGTTGGTGGTCTGCGTTGCCTGGTGGACAAGTTTTGGTAATTAGTTAAATATACAATATAATTGAAGGTTTGGAGGGGATGACGACGGGGTTGTTAGAATTTGCGTTCTATGAAGGTGGCGAAATCACAGATTAATAATAAGTTATTTGCGAAATTGAGGCGGGCAACAATAAGGCCCCTTTTCCCGATAGCGTGATAATGTCATCCTAAGGCCGGATTCGACCAAACTTTGATTTATAGAAGAGTAACTATACAAGGAATAATTTTACTCTTAGCGTTTCCTCTCAAATAACTTCATTTGTCTTCTACCACACTAAACCTCTAAAACTTCTCTAAAAGAAGAAGAACGAATGTATAATCCACCCAAAGAAAGAGGTAGTTGTATCCTCCGTACTTAATGCAATGTGATTTTATACAGTTTTTATTTGTTAGGTTTCTTTTTATTTTAATTTTTTTAATTAGGTGACATTGACATTTCCTTAGTCTCGGTATAAGCTTTACACCGTCAAAATTGGCCGTGTAAAATTTACTCCCAACTTATTCATAGATTAGGGTTGGTAAAACGCAAAATCAGTTTACTCTAGAGTAACCGGCGACTTAATCTACGAATAAAATTTACTCGCGTTTGGTTGAATCGGGCCTTAATAGTTCTTCTTAATATGCTGACGGTTTTTGAAGGGGATGATCAGACCATTAAACTGAACATCTTTTTGTAGGGTACCATCGTCGAAATCGCGATAAAACCATTCTGCTATTTCATACAAATCTGTAATCCTACTTATGGGGACAGCTGTTTTTTTTTATTGCAGTTTCATGTTGGTTCCATAGAGAAAGTTGGTCAGACCCCATAGATCAGTCTCACGATGCTTGATCAGTACTGCTACAGACAGATACTATATGGCAGAAAGCACGGGCTGAAAAAGAGGGTATTGGTGAGGTATCCGAACTGAAGCCAGAAACGGGCAGTGTTGCGAGCGCCACCGTATTGCAACATAAAGGATCTATTTCACCACTTCTGAGTAAGTTCTTGTTAGCTTATCCGACAGATAATTTGACATATTTTGTATGAAATATATGTCAAAATATGTGTCGGATAAGCTAACAAGAACTTACTAAGAAGTGGTGAAACAGGCCCTAAGTAATATAGAACGCATCCGAAACGTAACCGCAACTTTACTGTCAACGTCATGTTTTCAAGGGATCGCATTGTGACAAGATTCCTTCACTTCGTCACAACATCTACTGCTACCGTGCTGACAAAGAAACCCAGGTTCTTCAAGAGAACGACCTTTTTGGATTACAAGTGCACATCAACTCAACCAACCGACGGCATACCAAACCCTAGAGTCACAAATATGAACAGGCAGGGAGTGGTCATTCTGTATCTTACTATCATCACCTGTGGTATAAGAGCGTACCTTTAGCGAGGTGATGTGAGAATGTCCTCATGACTGCCAGGTACATGGCCCTGACGGCGTGGTCCTGCCCCTCCTGGTCCTCGCATTCTATCAGCAAGTACCAGTACAGGTAGTTGGCTAGGACAGGGTTGTTACACGCCCGCTCTATCAGGAACGTCGCCAGGTTGAGACGCTCTTCGGTTGGGTCTGGTTCACTGCGAATAAAAGTAGCGGTTTTAATATTTTCTGTATACTGTTTGTGATGACATACGGAACTGAGTTGCAGTCGCTCACTAAAGGCCTCGTAATTAGCCTACAAGTCATCCAAATGGCAATGGAGGGCCATGCTCAGAGTCTTCGTGCGGAATCGCTTTGCTTGCTTTCAGACCATCAACCTGAACAACTTTCTCTATGGAACCGATATCAAAATCACGAAAAAGAAATCATTCAATCATTTGATGGTCTGAAGCAACCCTTGAAGGCTGCAACAGAGTTTTATACACCACGTATACCTCGCAGAACATCTGTTCTGCCGATGAGGCAATGAGCCCCAGAAGGCGGAGCGAAATTATTACGAAAAAGTCAATAATACAAGAAAAATACAGCTGTTTCATAGAATTTGAGTCGAATAGTTTTGAATGAAACAGCAGATTTTTTCACGTTTCCTAAGGTTGGCGTGGTGAAAGTTATTCAGTTTGATTGTCTGAATTTATCCTTTCATTAGTATGTAGTATACATACCCGAGCGAGTTGTTGTTGTCGATAACACTGTTGTTGTTGGCGTTGTTGTTGACGGAGAGCGTGTTGTCGTCCGTCTGTTCGTCTGTGGTGTCAGAGCGACGGCTCATAGTAGATGTTGTCATGGCCTCGCTTGTTGTTAACACTGAGAAAGATGGAAATTATTCATATTTTGATTTAGTATTTAGGAGCGGACAGATATTCTGCTATAACTATAAAAACTTCACTCTGCGAGATGTATGAATGAGGCGAAATAATTGTGTTATCTATCGTAACGTGTGGCGAGATATACGTAAAATAAAATGGGACAGTTACTTAAAGGAGTGCTTCAGACGCTATTTCAGTGTTGGTCCCATAGTAAAGGTTGTTCAGTTTGATGGTCTGAAGCACCCCTTTAAGTGACTGTCCTATTTTATATTACACCCTGTATATTCCGTGTTTTTTTTTAAATTTATTTAATAAAAAGTTTGAAATACATACATGAAGCTTGCTTGCTTGCATGATGCTTGTATGAAGCTTTTTCTCTGTAGGGATATTTACTCATGTGGTAGTTACCTGATGTGGAAAGTAGACTGGCTTGGCTGCCACGGTGGCCGCTCTGCATCAGTTTGCCTTGTGAGTCTGTCGCGAACGCCACCTCCTTGCCGGCGATGCGACCGTATTCTGAAAACCAATTACAAAACCTATAGGTTTTTACTTTGACTACTTATTATAAGGACCAGCCTTGCGGTAGCATTTCCCCTCTGCCACGGTATAAGAACAATTGATCGTGTGCATTTACACTCAATTTTATACCTTACCACTAAACGAGACAGCCTATAATTGCGATACAATAACTTCAAACGTTTCAAACGTATAACGTTTGGGGTTCACACGAGACTACTTTTCAGGATTATTAACATTCAAAATTAGAATCTAAAGTTATGGGGAATACAATCCAAAGTTGCGGATTTCATGTTACCTCGCCCCCCGCAAAAAGTGTCAGAAATGTTTGTTAGTAGAATTACACGCGTAACTAGTCCCTAAATAAGGAGTAGTAGTCTATATAAGGGTATTTAGGACTAGATGCTATTTAAAAAAAAAATATGTTAAATATTAGCCGATTAGGTAAAATTAGGTATAATTACATAGATATTAAACTCACGACCGTAATCCCTTTCGGGGTATTCAGAAATATTGCTACAACTACCAACATTCTGTTTAAGAATGTAGTTGTAGAAATGCTCACATTAAGCATAATAAGTTTAAGGATGGAATGACGTGTCCACTAGTGATAGGTAGCTAGCCCACATAAACACTACTTAAGAAACCTTTCAATCCATTAGTCGCCTCGTACGACACTGTTATGTATGTATATATAGGTGTGTGCCGACACCGCCATATTAGAGTTAAGTAAGAACCTAATAAACGTCAGTGTGCTTATAACTGTCCGTAGTTTTACTCGTCCCGTACAAACCTAACATTGGCGACGAGGATGGGATGCCACGGGAAGAATTGGGGTGCCGGGTGGAGAGCCGAATTCAGCAGAATATAAAATAAATAAACATAAAATAATGCACAACCTGCATGATTCAATTTCAAGGCATGTATTGTGCCCACTGTCCATTATAAGTAGCGACGGGCTCACTCCCCGTCACACCGGACAAACTTTCAGTACTAGTGAAACATGGATGTTCTGAAGCTTCAGAATATCTCTGACTACCCGTAACCTCGGTGAATATAGTCGTGAGCATATGCTATGCTTATGCTTAAACATAAAATAATGTTTGCTTGTAAAGTGTAACTCTGGAGTCTGGATCCACATGGAATTATACTGAGTTGAGAGATCCATATTTACTTGTATGATTATGTGTTTACCTTCGTGTATTTCATTGAAGTTTTCGTATTTGAGCGCCTGGACCAACTGCAGTAAATACAGTAAGAGATCTTCGTCCGGAGCTTGCTTTAGTCTTGAGATTGCGTATCTGAAATTACAAACATTATGTTTGCCATGATTCCGCTTACCGCTCTGCAGTTCATAGTAGACATCACACGGCATTCAAGACTTACTTTCTAACAGCAGGGTGGGTAAACTTGGGTGTCAACAGTTCTAGAGCATCCTCAACATCCATCGGCGCCCATTGCTTCATCATAGACAGGGCCTGCCTCACCTCAGCTGCAAACAACATTATCAAATGTAATATGACGTGTTTATGGCGTGGAAACGGAGATTTCGAAAACAATACATTCTACGGGGTGGAAACTTAACTACGAAATAACTGTAATAAATTTTAAAATCTTAGTTTAGGCACACTTTGAACACTGTCAGCTGATAGCTGCCATTTCATACAAATGGGAAAAAATGAAAAGAAGAGTTAAGCATGTGCGATACTGTTGCGTGCTAGCGAGACAGGAATACTCATTTGCTGAAGAGGGACCACGATTCAACCGGAGGGGGCGAGGTAAAAAGTCGGTGGGAGGCAGGGAGTGTCCGTACTGTATACCAGACCTTTTTTATATTGTGGTTTAGGTGTCCAGTACATGAAAGCCAGCCCAGCAAGTGTTTAAATAAAAATTTAATAGTAACACCCTCAAACTTACGCGCTTAAACTTTTTTTAACAAAACAGCTATGGTCAAACGTAGAAAGATTTTCAATGAGTAACTTCGACTTCATTTTATTTAGTATTATTGTAAAGCGCATAAAATACGCAATAACATTATGTTAATTTCCTTTCCAATGAGGTTATTATTGTATCAAAGCATGCGAGCATAATTTAAAGATAAACGTTCAGAGAAGTAGTTCAAAATAATGTAATTTACATAATTATAGATGGCGAGAAAAATATTGAAAGTTAAATTCTTAAAATAAAACAATATAAAATAAACATATTAAATGGATAACAGGAAATGCATTACATTTTGCATATATCTTTGTCAGTGATACTTTTGGGTGATGTTTTAAATCCCTTTCCCTAGTAGTTCAGACAATCAAAGTAAACTTTTACTATGAGAGCAAACCTGAAATCGCAAAAAAACTCAATTATTCCATACTAAATTGCAATGCCTACTCGACTCAAATGAATGAAACGGCTGTTTTTTAAATATTAAAAACTATTCATACCTGTAAAAACACGAATAATCCATGTAAGAAACAAAACGAGGTTAAACAGACAAAGTATAAACGGTTACAAGAAATTCATAGATAGACAGTGACATTGAAATTTAAACTTTAATAATAAAATGAGATAAGGTAATTATTAACAAAGTTACGTGTTATCATTATCTCAACGTTAAACTACTGTTTATTTTTAATTTTGTAATCTGCTATGAATTACATAGGCGATTAATTAATCGTCTATGAATAGATAGCATATAAGCATATGCTCACGAATATATTCCCCGAGGCGGTAGTCATAGATATTCTGAAAGGAGGAGAGAGCCCGTCTATGAATAAAGGCTGGGCCACACAGAGTGCAGCTGCAGAATGGGTGCAGACCGGCTGCAGGCCGGCAGTAGTTGTAAACTATGGAATTATATGCGAGGTGTCACACTGCGGCTACCGTTCCGCAGCTGTTCCTCAACCTGCTGCATTCAGTGTGACACCACGCATATAATTCCATAGTTTCCAACTACTGCCGGCCTGCAGCCTGTCTGCACCCGTTCTGCAGCTGCACTCTGTGTGGGCCAGCCTTTATCCTCCGTTTAGTTTAAAAGACGCGCTTTTGTGAAGTTTCTAGCCGAATTTTACCTGCAGCCATAACACTTGACGAAGCGGTGTGAAAGAGTAACAATAAATTGCTTAAATAGGTACATTACGAAGTTAAAAAAAAACAAATTTTATTTTTACAAGGGATATAACTATAAAGTTATACCTTACAGTAATAGAGGAACTGATATGAGTTGTCAAATGAAACCGTTTTTGTAGGTTTTCAGGAGATTATCGGCAGGCAAAAATTCGAGCACTGTCTATAATACGGAGTCAATCGTGAAATCGTTAATTATTTAATGAAATAGTGTTAGTATATTTTACAAAATTATCTACGATTTCACTTTCGATTCGCAATTATTCACAGAAACCGAATTTTCACCCTGCGATAAGATCCCCAAAAACGGTTCTCTAGCCTCGCGTCACGTCTCTTTCATCATACAGAGGTGCCGCTAGGTACATCTCGCTCTCTCAGCTGTCACTCACTATTAGTAACTATATGGATAGAATATAATCTATCTATGTATACCGAGACTCGTCTTTACCTGAGGGGTAGGCAATATATGTAAGAATGATTGAATTTCACGCATCATTTGTCACTCTTTTAGGTTCTAAGATAGGAGAATTGTGATGCGATAAAAACAAGATAATTTTGCTGTTAATCTGGGATAATTCTTAAGTATGGATCTGGCAATACTGCTTTGGAGCCAAATTGGAAATCGCGAAGAAAAAAATCAGCTGTTCAATACATTCGAGTCGAATAGATACTGCAGTTTTGTATGAAAAACTGAATTTTTTTGCGATTTCCTAGAAACCATAATATGGGACCATATATGAAGATAACCATATGGGTCCATACTGAAAGATGTTAAAATTAAATGAAATTAAAATTAAAAAATTACAAATAAATAAAATAAATAACGCTCACAGGCACATACATTGTAATGATTGCTTGCTTGCTTGGGGCAAGCACTATAGGCTGTTTATTATGGAAACTATACAACAACGGCACAAACATATAAACATCCATGACCGAACCGGGATTCGAACCCAAAAACCTGGTTTGGCAGTCCGGCGTGGTAGCAATTACACCCTTAGATCAAAGTAAAATTAATAGATAGGCCTTACGCGAACATTTCAAACCAGGAAAATGAGGCAAAACCATTGACAGTTTTACTTCAAATATGTACCGAGATGACAGATGTGCTAGTTTGTATGGACCAAGTGTGCTAGTTGCGTGCTTCAAATTAAAGCGCTTTGGGCATATCCATTAATTTTACTTTAATCTAAAATTACACCAACCGGGTCGTCAATGTATTGATATATAAAGCTGTATTGTTTTTTTTTTGTATTACATTTGTTTTTTTATTATTATGTTTTTTTTTTCAGTTTGATGAGTGGAATGCATGGTAGTTATCCGCACTGACATGAAATTCACCTTGTATATCTTTTTTGTACACGATAAGATTTAAATAAACCAAAATACTTACATATTTTACGCGTTTGCGGTATATGTATTAACTGAAGGTTCACATACGAAGATGATAAGTGATAGTCATTGAATAATATAGTATTATCGCGACGAGAATACTTTTTGTGATTATGTTTCGATGGCAACATATAATGGCCTATCATAGCCATATTGCTGAACTAACACTGCACACTTAAGAGGCTATGTAAAAAAAATAGGATTCTTCAAGGCGTCATATATCATGAAGTACTAACAGTAGGAGTATGATTAGCGGATATGTGTAAATTGAACATATAATTGAAGTTTTGATTAGAGCCAAAACACGATTAAGACACATTTTCTCGATAGAAAAACAAGCCAAAGTAGCCTCCGTCTTTATCGATAAACGCTTGGAACTGCGAAACGGTGAATAATAGAAACACGAGACTTGATTTAAAAAAAAGAGATTGATAGTTTATAAATGTTGATTAGAGCAGAATTGAACTTACATAAATAGTACAATCACAATTAAATAACGTTTGTTTTACGCTTGCGTCGTTTCAGGCGCGCGCGCCACCCTATCTCTTTCTCTCGCATCAGGCAGTCATATTAGCTATCACACGCCAATTTCGCTTCAATTATTTTTCGACATAGGCCCTTAATAATATAGTTGTAGTTATGTTTCTAATCACCCCAAAAACACCATATTAGATTTTTTTTAAACACTTATCTTTTATTCACGTTGTTATAATACCGCGATTGATTTAACACTAGACAAAAATGAACCTTGAAAGGTTAACATTATTCGATAACTAATAATAATTGCAAACCAGTTATTGTCTAAACTTGAAATATGATTATGCAAATTTTTTTAATCGATTTGGCATAAAATATACATTTGAGTAGGAGTTAAATTAAGAAAACTATTTTAGAATCGTTTACTGGAATAGAGCGGTTGCAATTGACTCACTTATTCTACAGTAGAAGGAAGAGGATGATGTTTTCAAGTAAAGTCTCATTTAATAATAGCTCAAATAACCTAAGTCAATTACCGGCCTGAGCCGGGAATCGAACCGGTGAAATGTGAAAAAAAACATCCTGTATTTTACGATACCAACCGAAAGAGTCATTCATAAGGATCAATTTCTTTTAAACAACATAGTATCTTAAATTTAAGAAAGACCAAGAAAAAATGTTTTTTTCATTTTTAAACTTACTCACTAACGCCGCTAGATTTTTGTTGTGGGGTCATGTAAAAAATCTGGTGTATAAAAGAAACTACAGGTCAGTAGAGGAATTAAAAACGGAAGTACAAAATATTATTTCAAATATTCACCATAATGCAATACAAAAGGCGACACGTAGCGAATTTATTCGAAGAATACGTCTGTGCGTACATGAAAATGGGTCTTATTTTGAGCAATTTTGAGCAATTTATAAGTTACGAGCGTTAACCCGCGACTTCGTCCGCACAAATTATATACCAGATTTTAAGTCAGATCATAAGCTATCAAACAAAAAATCGTTTCATCAAAATCGGTTCAGTAGTTTTTGCGTGATACTCGTTCAAACAAACAAACAAACACACAAACAAACAGACAGACAAAAAATCCAAAAAATTGGTGAAATGGAATCAGGGACACCTAAAAACCATATCGTAACTTTTTTTTGTTAATATCTTCAATGTACAGACAAACAAAAATAGTATAGATAGATATAGAAGTAAAGAATTTTCTTTAGATAGTAGGTAAGTTTAACAATAAAAAAATCATTTTTTCTTGGTCTTTCTTTAATTTAAGATAATGTTGTTTAAAAGAAATTGATCCTTATGAATGACTCTTTCGGTTGGTATCATAAAATACAGGATGTATTTTTTTCACGTTTCACCGGTTCGATTCCCGGCTCAAGCAGATGAGTTTTCAAAAATCTTTAAATGCAGTTTTAATTAAATTTGAAAATAAAGGAATGTTTCCTTTCAGTAAAATTTGCCATCATAAATATTAAGGGTACTTTCCCTCCAACCACGGCCTTTTTTTTCTAACCTGTAATAGTAGGTCACTACGTCACAGTACCTACTCTTATAATTTACGGACATTATAACCGTATTTTCTCGTTTTCAAATGAACTCCGTTATCCAGTACAGCTTATTGTAATATTATAGTATTATCTTAATTATTTCTTTAAAATTCACTTAGCGGCGAATTTGAAACAATAGACGTAAACCACAAATTATAAAGACTTTTAAATTAAAATGCACGCTCTATACCCATCTTTCAATTAGTTACTTAAGGTGGTGTCAGTCCATACAAAAGTTTGACGCACAATACGCGTAGACGAAATTAATAAAAGTAATATTTTATATGTGGAAAAATAGTTTAGAAAATCTAGTTGCCGCGTCTCAAATAACATTTGCAATTTATAATATAATTACGAAGATATAAAGTTTTTAAAATTTTGTATGAAAAATACCGAGGGTTCCGTACCACACCATCACACAAAATATAAACTCAGAAAAAAATTGTTTTCTCCGGGACGTTTAGCGCGAGACTGACTGACACTTGGCCGGTTTTTATTATTTGTTGTTATACTATAGAGTTTCCTGTATAATCACACCAAATTTGACGCTTGTACTATGTATTAACGTTTTTTACGATAGAGCGAGAAGAAAAAAAACGTTGATACAAACTAGTTTCTTGTATGAGGACCCCCTTTATTTTTAAACTTTTCGACATTTTTAGTATTTGATAACAAATCCGCGGTAATAACGCATATTCTGTGACAATTTCAACTGTCTAGCTGTTACGGTTCAAAAGTTACAGCCCTAAATAGGTAGGACGGACGGACGGACAACGTAGGCTTGGTACGTACTTAGGCGTAATCTGATCCCATTTTTACCCTTCGGGTACGGAACCCTAAAAAGCAGGGTATATCGCTACTATGTCGCGGCGATATCATTTCGTCAAAGCCTACGCTCAAAAATAGCTTGTTACATACGGCCTTATGTTAGGAACCGTAATTTTACCTACTTTCCTTTCGAAAACATTTAGCCTTCGCTATTGAAGCATTTACGTGTTATTCACTAGCAGCTATTAGAAGAGATTTACATTAAGCTATAATTAATGGGTCGTTAATGCGATTAACGTCCAGTTTAAGTAGACGCCTTTCAAAGCCGGCATTCCTATTCGCTGACGTGTCAACATAATATGGTCGCTTCGCGTTGACGACAGGTCAGGTTGCCTATAGCAGGGTAAAGAAATTATAATAGAAGTCAACGAAATAATATGAAATTATTAGTTTTACGGATCACCGCAATGAGACGAAATAGGAAACAAAAAATTCCTATTTCATCTCGATCGCGGTCCTAAAGGTTCTATCTCTGTGGGGCCAGCAGTGCACAAAATGATCACGTGACACGCTCACCCAACGTCAACCATAGATTGTTAAGGTGGTACCAGTCCATACAAAAGTTTGACGCACAATACGCATAGACGGAATTAATAAAAATAATATTTTATATATGGAAAAATAGTTTAGAAAATCTAGATGCCGCGTAACAAATAACATTTGCAATTTATAAAATAATTACGAAGATATAAAGCGTTGAAATTTTGTATGAAAAATTTCAAAGCTTTCAAATCTTCGTAATTATGTTATAAATATGTTATTTGTGACGCGGCATCTAGATTTTCTAAAATATTTTTCCATATGTACAAAGTTACTTATATTAATACCGTCAAAGTTTTTTATAAAATTGACCCCTCTGCAACCACCTTAAGCGTGCAGTGTTAGTTCAGCAATATGGTTATAATAGGCCATTATATGTTGCCATCGAAACATAATCACAAAAAGTGGTCTCGTCGTACCATCTTAACTAGCGCGAATGTTCGAAGCTTTGTCTATGCCCATACCGAAGCTCAACAACGCGCGCATTGTGTGGTTACAGGATTCGAAAGGATAATTATTGATAATTATATTGATAATTATAAAATTCACTGGAAAAATAAAAAACTTGTGTTAACAATGTCACGCCACGTGTGAATGGATGTATCCATTCTCGAAAAAGAATTCTCAAAAACACGATATAATGTTTTTCACAGTTTTCTGCTGTTTTTCTAAATTATTTGTTATTTATTGTGATACGAAACGATTATGACGAAAACTAGACGCTGTTTGGTCTGGATACGAGCGTATTAAAGCAAAAACAACAATATTTGAACTTATAGTTAGAATTTTAGGCAAAACTAAGAATCAGCTTGGATAATTATCCGATAATTATCTGATAATTATACGATCATTATCCGATAATTATCAACGAAAATAATTATCTTGATAATTTCGAACCCTAGTTTAATATGCTGTAGTAAAAATTAAAATACCTGGTCTATTCCAGTTGACGCACTCCAAGAACTTGGTGAGAGCCCGCCGATGGGAAGACAGGTAGAATCTGAAAAAAACAAATTTGGTTAGTAAGTTATAAATAACCTATTTGTTCTGACGAACGTTATGGTTACCACAGAATGTCAAACCAGAGGTCCTGGGTTCAAATACCAGTACAAACATGCTGTAATGTTTGTCTCATTGTTGTCTGGTTTCCATAATAAAAAGCTATGTATAGAAACACATAAGGGACAAACAATCTACAGTCAAATATAGATTTTTATAATTATTTACTTCTAGGGGCCGCCCTAAAATAACCTGGCGCCGCCGAGGGGCCGCTCTCTGGAAGTAAAGGCCAAAAGTCAACATGACCAGGGAGGATATCTACACTGCAGCCCAAGATCGCAACCGGTGGAGTATTTTTCGAGCCCTAGATAAGATAAGATAAGATAAATATTCTTTAGCGATGACAGGATGAGAAAAAGAAGACATGCATCCACCAATATGCCCTAGGCCCGCGTAGCGGCCAACCGCCTTTTTTGTGAGATTAGGACCTTTGGTCTCTTTTTGAGGTAATGGGCTTGTCGTCTAGTATAGTAACTACAAAGTCTAAAGATCCTTGTGCAGGCTGATGATGATAAATAATAACACTCACCGGAACATCCACAGTAGGGTGTGTTCGGGTGCAGTAAGGTTGTTGGCAGAGGGCGCGGCTAGCAAGGCGGACAGTTGGTCACTCTCTGAGGCGGTGGGCTTAGCTTCTTGTATAGTAACTACCGAGTCTAAAGATCCTTCTGTATGATGATGTCACTCACCGGAACTTCCACAGTAGGTCCTGTTCGGGTGCAGTAAGGTTGTTGGCAGAGGGCGCGGCTAGCAAGGCGGCCAGTTGGTCCCTCTCTGTGGCGGTGGACTTAGCTTCTTGTATAGTAACTAGAGTCTAAAGATCCTTGTGTAGGCTGATGATGATGACACTCACCGGAACTTCCACAGTAGGTCCTGTTCGGGTGCAGTAAGGTTGTTGGCAGAGGGCGCGGCTAGCAAGGCGGCCAGTTGGTCCCTCTCTGTGGCGGTGGACTTAGCTTCTTGTATAGTAACTAGAGTCTAAAGATCCTTGTGTAGGCTGATGATGATGACACTCACCGGAACTTCCACAGTAGGTCCTGTTCGGGTGCAGTAAGGTTGTTGGCAGAGGGCGCGGCTAGCAAGGCTGCCAGTTGGTCCCTCTCTGTGGCGGTGGGTTTCGCGTCTCGCAGGGTAACTACGGAGCGTAGGGATCGAGCTAGCCGATGTTGTTTGCTTTCTACTAGGTTTTCCTGGTAAAAGTTATATACTTAATTATTTAGTGAATAGAGTAAGAGTGAAATATATTATTTTCCGATAAAGGTGTTTAAATAAAAAAATGTTTAAGGTGGTTGCAGAGGGGTCAATTTTATCTATACGCGTAGACGGTATTAATATAAGTTACTTTGTATATATGGAAAAATAGTTTAGAAAATCTAGATGCCGCGTCACAAATATCATTTGAAATTTATAAAATAATTACGAAGATATAAAGCTTTAAGATTTTTTGTACAAAATTTTAAAAGCTTTATATCTTCGTAATTATATTATAAATTGCAAATTTTATTTGTGACGCGGCACCTAGATTTTCTAAACTATTTTTCCATATATAAAATATTACTTTTATTAATTCCGTCTACGCGCATTGTGCGTCAAACTTTTGTATGGACTGAAAACACCTTAATCTCTGAATTTCCATTGTAAATAAACACTTAACTATAGACGGCAAATTAGGAAAACATTTTGATTAATCCGAGTTCGCTTCGCTCGCACTAAGTTTCTGTATCAGTTACTGCGATGACCATAGCCAAGTAGTGGTGCCAAAAATTTCGAGCTCGGTTCGCTCGCTCCACAGATTTTACTTGGGTACACTATTATTTTGAACCAAAAAAGTCAGTTGCGCTATCTTCGCTTGTTCCTTTGTTTCTATTTTAATTATTGCACTGTACGCATAAATCAAAAGTTTTGGCCACAATCGAGTAATAAATAGCACTAAATTCGCAAGTAAATATCACGTTTGTACAGCGAACTAGTTCACTGCGTTGGTAGGTATTTTTTTTATAAAGGGCATCAAATTACGTCTCTGCCCCGGGCGTAAAATTAAAATGAACAATGTATAAAACAATGACAAACCTGTAATATTTCATAGTCCGGTACAGTAACGATGTCAGCCTGCGCTTTAAACTGGTATACTTCATCACCGTCCTGCTCGTAATATACTACTGCGTGCTGAAAATATATACACAATTTATTATTACGTTTCTTTTCGTTTTCGTGACGTTTCACTGAACTTTATAATCACTGGACAAACTGTCTGGTAATAATGATTAATTCTTCGTGTAGATTTAAAACCAAGCTCGTGTATCCATAATTTTTGATAAGGGGACATTCATTGAAAAAAAAGTTGTTAAAGAAAACGCTGTAATCAGGATACGTGGTTCTCTCAACGAAACACCTTCCGACGCGGTGGTAGAGTCAAAAAATGACGACAAAAAGATATTATTGTGAATAAAAAAAAATTTGATTTGATTTGATCTGAAGCACCACCCCAATGTTCCAGGAACTATTTTTTATCCAATAATGTCGACATTCGGGGTGAGAGAGATTAATAAATAAATCAATCAAATATACTTAAGAGAGATTAGTTAATCGCATGTCATTGTGAAGAATAAGAGGTCGGTGGCGCATCGCAAAGATGTATAGACACCAAATTATGGGGGTCTGGGTTCGAATATTTACAGACGAAATGCCATGTATTAGGACGAGTCTGTGCCCTGCAGTGGGACGTATACAAGGTATTACAAAAATACAAATAAACATTTAAGGGGGGTGGTTAAGACCATCAAACTGAACAACTTTACACCAATACCGAAATTACGAAAAAAAAATCGGATCCATCATCATCATATCAGCCGATAGACGTCCACTGCTGGACATAGGCCTCCCCCAAAATGGGCAGATAATGCCATAACTGATCCATTTCCATTGGTCGATAGGTACAAAAATACATTAAAATAAAGTATAAAAATTATTTGTTGGCTTATACAAAGAAAAACATTGACAAGGTATGACATTATGTGTCTGGTATTTCTTTGTGAGAGACTGGTGTCTAGGCCAAATGGACCTGTATCTCAGATCACTAGGCTACCTCGGAACAAGAGCACAAGTATTTAAAAATCTGCTTTTAAATGTGGTTACGTCATAAGATTTTTTAAAATGAACTATACTCACATTAATGCCATCGATGTGCACGGTAGGGAACTCGACCATCAGATACATGTAGTCGGAGCTCCGCTTCTCTTTCTCGTTTATCATCTCTATCTCTCTAAACGTCAGCCGGTCTAGCCAGTCCACCTGTTGAAAAAAATGTTAGACAATTCACATGACAAGGCACCATATTACGGTCGCTTACGACCTTTTTCGGTTCATCCTATCTTTAAAACCGCCCGAAGTGGCCACTTTTGGCGATTTTAAAAATAGTAACTACATACAAACATAACACAAAACATAATAGTCCATAAATATTTCGATATTGAAAACCAATGACTAGGTACAATGTGACATTCTTGTTTTTTGTTTGGAAAAGCTCTTTAATAGTTAGGAAATTAAGAAAACACGATTAACCTGTCACATCCCGGCGACGCGATATCGACCGTCGTCCATTGTTTATCAATTGTTATTTTAAAGTCGGGATGTGACAGGTTAAGGGCAGCACTGGAAGCTCGGTGAAAAACAGGAAGTGAAGTTATAACGAATGTTTAAACTTAGGTACGTCACGAATTCAACAAATTCAATTTGCAATCCAAATATGAACTTTACAAATCATCTTTGAGGTTCATTTTGTATTGTATTGTATATCATTTAGAGGTATCAGATGACATGCAAAGTGAATCACTGCGTAATTTTTAGGTCATAAGGTTGGTATTTGCGTAAGGACCGAGAGATATAAGTTGTAAACAAGTAGATAAATGGAATGAGGGCGAAGTGAAAGTTTCCATAAACACAATAATGTTTCTATTAATATGGTTGATTCATTAAGACATTATTTTATTAAAATAATATTTTGAATGATACTGTCATATCAATATTTTCCACCACGCCCAGTGCGCTTAAGTTTGTGGTCAATTTGCTGTCAAAGAACTTTCAAGCCACTTAATAGGCCTCTGACCTGGCTAACGAATAGTTAGGTATGCCACCATCACATCCGAACACACATGTATATACATCTTAACTGTCAGATGGTGGTGTACCATGATGGTGTACCGTAGTGTGTATAAAAAGTTTTGATAAAAGTAAGTTTTTTGCGATTTCTGACATTTCTAGTACTCTGACCTCGGTTGGTCCGATAGAGTTTATTGATCTTTATAAGAAACAGGATCGATTGGCATTCAAAAAAGTTTTTGTGTAAATTGTTAATTTTCATGCTGACTGTACATTTTTTTCGCAATTTTTGAATGCCGGTCAAAATGTATCAAAATGTTAAGGATCGTCTTTTAAGAACGTTTCGCTGCAGCTACAACGGTTAAGGTACCTGCTCTTACTGCCCTGTCTCAAAAATTCACCCTGTATAATGTAAAGCAGGACCAGAAAAATCAATAACCAGCTTTGGTGACGCTACAATTGATTATAACCTTTAATGACAATGTTTTGTTCTAAATCTTATAAATAAATTTCCGCAACATAGCGAGCTTTTTTTTCTGGGCAGGGTTTACAATACAATACAATACAAATCTATCTTATATATAATCTTTATTAACAAAAAGAGTAAGTCAGTCGCATGCGGCAAGCCAGAATCTCGGTGTATCTCATAGTTTGCCTTAGTTCATTGACTTTTGCTGTTGACTGGAATAGCTTCTTCTCATACATTTTTTGGTATCCTAGAAGAAATTAATACTACATTAAATAAAAAAAACAACATAATTACCTTAGGCATGTGTCCATTTCGATGTTTCTTGGCCAGTTTGCCCAACCTCTGCATTTGTTCCTTGCCCCGATCAGGGGCTTTCCCCGGCGTCTTCTCGCTGCCCTCAACGCCAGGCCAGACGCGTAGATCAAACATACCCTTTTGATTACCAACAAACAAATCTTTAATTTCCTTTCTCACAGACAAAAAAAACTTCTTTACATTTCGTATAAGACGTAAGTAAACAATTTTTAAACGCATGCTACTGAACGCAGTCCCCATTTTTAATTTTTTTTTTACGCGGCAATCAGAATTCTATTTTTAAATGTTAAAACTTTTTAAAAAAAATATTTTTCATTTCGTTCCATTTTCAAACCAGTATCTTCTGGTTTATTTTTAATTTTACGCAGCCCATTAAAGATGTGCAAATCGGAACGAGAAGGAAAATGGACTGCAAATATTTCCATTAAACTTGTTGTCAAGTGATAGGGTTAGAGTGCGTTTACATTGTAGCAAAATAGATAAATATAAATATATAAATTACTGAGGTTATAACATTAGATTAGAAATGTTAAATAATTATATTTATTGGCAGTTAGTAATATATTATTAATTATCATAAAAGTTTTACGTTTTATATAAAATAAAAATAGAAATTAAAAACTAAAAGTTTAAACCCTGGCGTATCACACGTGATACACCATCGGTTGTTTATTTGTGTTTTTGTCTTTTTTATACCTTGAAGATTTGCATTTCTGAGATTTTTATATCATGTCAATTTTTATGTTTGACATTTTTATACCATGACAAATTTCTTTTTTGTCATTAGTACGAGTATATTTTGCCAATTTTCATTTTCGTCATTTTTATACTATGATACATTTTTATTATTGGTCGCCGAAACCATCTATTGTTTACTTAAGTCCAGGTAATTCACAGGTATAACTTCAATCAATGGTATTCATATGGCAATCAGTACAGTAAAAAGTACCTAAAATGAAAATGACAAAATCCTTTTTAGTACATTACAGTCTAATGTTATTGTATTGTATTATAAGAATACTGTTGACTCCTCAATAGTTCAAAACTATATTGGAGTCGTGTGGGATCAAAAACGGCCATAATTACAGACACAATAGATTTTTCTATTGTATCTAGATTTAACAAACAACATATTATTTTCTTCTAATCTAACATTAGACTATTATGTACTAGAAATAACATTGCACAATGCACGTCACAGCACTGTCCCATTCTTTGTGGCGAATCGCCACACTTTCGACGAAGTTTGTTTGTCGTCTAAGTGCTAGTATGTGGTATATAATAGTTCAATGCATCTAAACCATAAAATGCAAGTAAAGCCGAAAATTAAAGCTAGTCCAGTAAGCGGTGTCCGCCGTGTTTATTAATTAATAAGGTATTGTACATCGCGTGAGGTCAAGGGACATTATATTGATAACATCAAAGTATGCTTATTATATTACAAGTCATGAACTTACGACCCTTTTGAGGTGCTCAGAAACATTGATATTATCCTACTAATCAGTGCTGTCCTAGGACAATTTAACCAGTGCTGTCACTCTGTATCTACGTAAATACTAATACCATATATACACCTACAGTACTATACTCCATTCCAAATAGCAACGAAATTTTAAGGTTATTTGGAATTACAGACACAGAGATTTGAAACACTTCCTCTCACTTATTCTTAGAACAGCTTTAGTAACGCCAAGTATATGTCGGATAGTACATGTTTCTAATAAATAAATTATATCTGCTAATCAGAATTGGCCAGAAAGCTAAATTTTTTCGTCCTTATATGGAATGAACTATAGTATAATTTCTCTTCTTCTTATCGTGTGGGCACAAGCCCTGGTGTACTCGCGCGCGACGCGCCTTCGCTGCATAGAAAATTACCCCTTCCCGCGCTTTGCCGCGACGGGTAATATAGAAAAAGGCAGAGTCGCGCGTAAGTAGAGAAATCATGCTAGGTACTACTGTAGTACTATTTAGGGTAAGTACAATCGTGATATCGACGTTATCTTAGGTTGTGCAGCATCATGATGTGCCTGTGATATAACAACCAAATCTTAAACTATGCAGTTGCAATTAAACATTTACTATTTATGCCTTAAGCAGACGGTGGATAATTTGTCCGCGGGCACACGCGGTCACGCCGCCTCAGTATTTTCTGCAGATGTGCGAGTTACCTATGCATAGAGGGTCGAAGGGGGTGTACAAGAAACGGGTTTGTTTCAAGGTATTTGTTTTGCTCTATCGTAAAAAAAGTAATACAAGCAAGCGTCAAACTTGGTATGATTATACAGGGTCCTTCTTTTTTTCGGTTTGCTCTTGATCTCAATCCAGTCCTCAGGACGAAGATGGGCTCGAAGATGTAGCGAGCTTACCCAGAAGAAGCCTATTCACGCGTACTTCAAAGGTATTCAGGTTGTAAGCGCTCGGAAATACAGACGCAGGCAGGGCATTCCACTCCTTGTCTGTGCGCATTATAAAAGATTCAGAAAGGCGCTTCGTGCGGTTATGTGGGATGTCAACCAAAAAGGGGTGACATCCTGCGGTGCGTCTGGAAGTCCGATAGTAGAAAGAATAATTCTTAATATGCTGACACTTTTTAAGGGGATGATCAGACCGTCAAATTGAACAACTTTCTCTATGGGACCAATGTCAAACCGCGCAATAAAAATCAACTGTTCCATACTAAACTGCAATCCTACTCGACCCGAATATATGGGACCGCTGAATTTTTTTTCGCGATTTCGACCTTTTCGTCCCATAAAGAAAGTTGTTCAGTTTGATGGTCTGATCATCCTCTTAAAAAACTGTCAGCATATTAAGTTGGATCCTGTATAGGATACTCTAAAGAAAAACAACAATGAATAAAAAACCGGCCATGTGCGTGTCGGGCTATGGAAGCCGGAAAAAATGTACTTATTTTTGTTTGCTTTAGTAATCAAAGACAAACACACAAAGTTTAGAACACTCTAAATAAAACCAACCTGTCTGAGCATGCCATGCTTGCCGAACAGCGATATAGTGGTGCCGCCAACCACCATCAGCTTCCCCGGCCCCGCGCAGTCGTAGATCGTCATGGCGAGGATAGAGTTGCGTGGCAAGTCGCTGAAGAATACTGGCAGTGTCACCCATTCGTTCCAGCTGTAAGTTAACATATCATAGAGTTTCACCACAGTTTAAAACTGTGCACGATAAACGCGTTAATTGTCAGTATAGACCCACATTGAAATGACGAAAAAAAAAAAACAATTCCATACTTTTGGATTACCATTGATGTTTTCTGATTTTCTATACTATTATAAAACTGTAACAGGAAGTTTGTCTGTACATTGAAGATATTAACAAAAAAAAGTTACGATATGGTTTTTAGGTGTCCCTGATTCCATTTCACAAATTTTTGGATTTTTTGTCTGTCTGTTTGTTTGTGTGTTTGTTTGTTTGAACGAGTCGCATCACGCAAAAACTACTGAATCGATTTTGATGAAACTTTTTTGTTTGATAGCTTATGATGTGACTTAAAATCTGGTATATAATTTGTGCGGACGAAGTCGCGGGTTAACGCTCGTAATTTAATAAAATCTTATTAGGTCGGAATATACAGGGTGTTAAGTTAAATGGGTTACGTACTACGTTTCAGACCACCAAACTGAACAATTTTCGGTATGGTTGGTCTCATACCGAAAGTTGTTCAAGTTTGGTGGTCTGAATTGAAATCACGAAGAAAATAACAGCTGCGGGTTCAAGTCCCGCCCGAGACAAATTTTTCAATCTTTAATTTGATTAAAAATAACAGCTGTTCCATACAGTCATTTGGGTCGAGTCATCATTGATGTTTTTTATAAAACAACCGATTTTTTTTTTGCTATTTCAATTTTGGTCCCATGGTGAAAGTTGTTCAGTATGATGGTCTGAAACACCCCTTTAAGTATGTAAAGCATTTAAGTGAAACTCATGAAACTGTATGGCGCGGTTTGTATCGTCGTTTGGAGAATTACGCAGTTTTCCTTTACGACAAAAACGACGCTATGCTGCGTACTATAAAGTTTATATTGGTGTTACTTTCACAATCCGCCAACCCAACACGTCTCTTCTGGATTACACAGAACAGCACCTTATACAGGATAAAATAGTTTCATGACTGACTGACAACGCCCGTGACATTTGGAAAATACATTCAACAATGCCATATATCCGCCATATATTTTCCTCGGCTCTACCACAATGCCTCAAAACGAAGGTGTTCGATCAGTGCGTCCTCCCAGTAATGACCTATGGTGCGGAAACATGGACCCTGACGATAGGACTAGTTCATAAATTCAAGGTCGCGCAGCGAGCTATGGAGAGAGCTATGCTCGGTGTTTCTCTGAGAGATCACATCAGAAATGAAGTGATACGTCAGAGAACGAAAGTGGTTGACATAGCACAGAAAATTAGCAAGCTGAAGTGGCAATGGGCTGGTCATATCTGCCGAAGAACTGACAACCGGTGGGGTGTCAGGGTTCTGGAGTGGAGACCGCGAACTGGTAGACGTAGTGTGGGACGTCCTGTTGCCCGCTGGACAGACGACCTAAAAAAGGTAGCGGGGAGCGACTGGATGAGGAAGGCAGAGGACAGAGTTTTGTGGCGCGCCTTGGGAGAGGCCTATGTTCAGCAGTGGACGATGATAGGCTGATGATGATGATGATGATTCAACAATGGATGAAAAGACTTTTAAAAAGTTGGTTTCCGTTGTAAGAGCCTTTGGTCTTAACCTAATTGATTAGTCCCCTGCTACACAAAGGACTTACAAAAAACAAAAAGTGATACTTACTTCCATCTATTAGTAAAAGCCTTATAAGACGTGGTGACTGGCAGAGCGAGCGGTACTCCATCGCTCAAAACCTGACATGTCACATACAGGTCTGAGCAGCCGTCCTGGTAGAGGCCGGAGAATTTCAGCATCGGGTCCGATAGTAGCTTGTCATATTCCGGCTTGGTTCGTTTACCTTCGAGGGTGCCTCTGAAATATGTAAGAAAGAGAGTCACATTGCAAGTTTAGCCACAAGCGGTTGTGTCATTTGCGGCTCCGTCACCTCTTTTCTCAACTGTGTTTTTGCTTCAAAACAATCCTTGACATTGGAATAGATAACTACTTTATATTGGCACTAAATGCAGGGTAAAAGTTTAGTAGCCTGCGGCAGGAATATAGGGGGGGGGGGGGGGAATATCCAGTGACCCCGATATTCTTTTTATAGGTATTATGACTTAGGCCAAAAGCAGTCCAAGAGTTTTTTTTTTGTTACGCATTCTGTGGCTAAAAGTTAATTTTGTTACATCTGCATGCTTTAGTTGGTAGGTAATTATAGCAAAGTTTCTAACCACCCTGCAATGGGATACGATATTGAAAAGTTCGTAAATCGCAGTAACAGCAAACAAGTTACCAAAACAAAGGTGTTTTATACTCACATTTTTATTTCGACTTTGTGATCCAACGCTGAGCTGTACACATAGTAAAATTTATCGTCAATCTCGTTCATTATTATATTTAGGTATTTAATTGCAATTTGAAGACAATTAACAGCCAATTCACTATTTTCACGAGAATTTCTATTCTATTTTCATGATAAAATAAAACAGCTGTTTGTTGTAGTCAGTCAAGTGTCAAAGTCAAAAAAAAAAAATTTTTACTCTGGCAACATAAAAATATTTACGGTTCCAGCATATAGCTCTTTGGGTTCCAGTTCCAGTTAAAAAAGTAGAAAGTTTGAGCACAAGAACTATTCCCGTTCTCCCGTAGAAAGAGAATAGCTATAACGAGTATAAAATAATTACAGTAGCGAAAACGAGATAGGCTAATTATACAGAGAAGTACCTTTTATGTTATAGATGTTTTATATCATCATTGATCTTTCTATCTGACTATAAGTACACACGGCGACACATCAAGCTATTCAAAACCAACATAAGCTTGCCGCGCGATGCTATACGTTACTCGACCTACGCGCGGTCAGTTTATGTTGGTTCTGTATAGCTTGATGTGTCGCCGTGTGTACTACAGTGCGACATTGCAAATGAGGGCACCACTACTGCGTGAGAACATCAAAATCACGCATAACCTGGCAAGACCATAGAGATAGTAAGTACTACGTGACCGACCTGCAGTTTGTACTAAAATATTTAGTTCCTGCTGTCACCGTTTTCTACTCTTTTAAGTCGCACTGTAAAGCCAGATAATATGTAAGCAAGGCGAAACATCAAGCTATACGAAACCATCATAAGCTGGACGCACGACGTTATACGTTACTCGACCTACGCGCGGCCAGCTTATGTTGGTTTTGTATAGCTTGATGTGTCGCCGTGTGTACCTACGGCCAGTAAAATTTGAGTTTGCTGTGTCAGTTGATCATGCCCATAGAAATATTAATTTACTATGATCATGCCATTCATGCCTCCTTTCCCGCTTTTCAGCAAGGAAACAAACCACGTCCTGTCGCGTTTCCTCCACATATCGCGGTTCTTATGTTTTATAGCCACACCGAAAAAAGGTAAAAAGTCAAGGTGACGTTGATTGACGTTTGACATGTCATCGCACGTCGGCTACAATTTCTTTTGTAAACTTTGGTGATGTGTTTTCAGTCGCTGAATTCTCTAAAACAACGAAGAAAATAAGGTACCTACTTTACTTTTTAAACCCTTCAAAGAATTACATACTATTACAACAATAACAGCATCGTTAGAACATTGTAAATCTCGAGAAATCATACACAATTTGCCGATAAAGTTTTCGACCAAAAATGAATAAAAATTTCCTATTTCAGAACAATGACGAAGCTTCTGGAGTGGATATCTGTGCTCTCCGCGGCCTTCGCCGTCTGGTATTCTTTAATAGGAGGCTACGTTAAGCATCCCCTCATAGAAACCAATATGAACTTCATATTATTCTCCCCAATATTATTCGTCATTCTATTCGGTTTGTACGCAGTGACGGTGGTTTTATACCGGGTGTTTACGTTCAACGATTGCGAGGAGGCGGCCAAAGAGCTCCAAGCCGAAATATTAGAGGCTAAAAAGGATTTACATGACAAAGGACTGAAGTGGTAGTGAATCATTCCATATAAATGTGCCTATTTAATAAGATTTAGTCATAATAATAATTTTATTTAAACGTGTACATTTTTGTAATACATTTGTTTAGTTTTTACTTGGGAATTTTATTCAGAACTAGAGTTAACCTGCGACTTTGTCTGCACAAATTATATACCAAATTTTAAGTCAGATCATAAGCTATCAAACAAAAAAAGTTTCATCAAAATCGGTTCAGTAGTTTTTGCGTGATGCTCAATCAAACAAACACATAAACAGACAGACAAAAAATTAAAAAATTGGTGATATGAAAAAACTAAAATAAAAACCATAATATCATAATTTTTTTTTTAATATCTTCAATGTACAGAAATACTTCTGTCACAGTTTTATAATAGTACTTATAGATATAGAAGATACAAAATTTTGTCCACATCATGGACTTGTAATTTATTCATTGATTTTCTTCTAGGAATAAGAAACATCCAAAAAGCCTGATAAAGGTTTTGTATCTATCTTCAATTTGTCTGTTTGTCCCTTATGCATTCCTATCCCATTTGTCAGATTGTGGTGAAACTTTGGTGGGATGTTGTGAGCAGGCCCGGAAAGGTTCCTGACAAAAATGATGAAGCAATAATATTGAAGGTGGCACATCCTGATTGGCCAATATAATTTCAGGCACTATTAAATAAGAAAACGCCCAATCCCGTTTCACCTCGAAATTGGTAAATTTGAACTTCATAGGAAAAGGAAAGTATAATTTCAATATCTTTGGGAAGTATAATATTCCTTCTATTTTGTGTAAAATTTTAGCCATCATATTATTTGTATGTGTTCTTTGATCATACTCATTCGTTAGTTGTGAAATGATTTAAAACAAATTGATTTCGTCACTTGGGGAATGTCTTTCGTCAACTGCGCAGGTACATCAGTGAAAATTATAAACCTGGTACTAGGTACTATAAATTTTCTAATCTTATTGCCACTTTTACATATTCTTCCATAAGGGCCTGTTTGGTGATCCGTCCCTGACCGCTCACATTCTATTTTGCGAGTAATTTAACATCATACATAATCATTTTGCGAGTGCTCTTTATAAATATTGAGTCTTTCAACCTGTATCTGTAGAATAATTAAAATAAAACAAAATGTGAATTTATTTAGATTTATTTAAGCTAATAAAAGGTAGGTAATTAATAGCATACAATATATTTACAAACATAGTAGGTAATTTAACACAATTTTTAATTGAAAATATGTATAATTGTTCTTCCAAATGTTAAAGTTGAAATTTAAATAACAATTACTTAAGTAAATTGTTCAAAATAACATGCATACTTAATGACAAATTATTAATTTAAAAAAAAATTCCAAAAGTTGACAAAACTTCAATTATTAAAATAAATCTTTTTCACAAGTACACACGGCGACGCGCGACGGTATACGTCACTCGACCTACGCGCGGCCAGCTTATGTTGGTTTTGTATAGCTTGATGTGTCGCCGTGCGTACACACCTAATTACTAGTTTACCCAAAATCATATTTTGCTTTAATAATAATAATATTACCTATACGCATTCAAAAGCTTGTTTTTATATTTGGTCCATAAATTTGCAAAGTTAGAACCATTAAATTCATGAATTACCTAGGAGACAATTTTATATAAGTACTGAGATTTTAATTTTTTTAACATAATTAAAAAAAAAGAGCATCCAAATGTCTGATCTTAAGTTTATTGAATTAAAATTTGACAATATTCAGTTTAGCAAAGGCAAAATATGGAATAGAAATTAAAAAAATTAATGCCTTATTTTCTAAACTTTAAAGCTGTTTTCTTAAATTACATTTTTTTGCAAATAATACAACCGGCAACATATCACATACCATTATTGTGTCCATATATGCTAGAAGTGCATAGGTAATATAAATGTTACATTAAAAAGTTTCACTTTATTACATTATGTACAGAAAAAGACTTTTAGTCCTTTAAAAGAAAATTTTATCATTATAACTTTCTAAATACCTACCTAGATATTAATCTTAAATGATAAATCAAGGGATTTTTATACCTATACTCCATTCCAAATAGCAACGGAATGTGAAGGCTGTTTTGAATTACAGAAACAGATTTGAACACTTCCTCTCACTTATTCTTGGATCAGCTTTTGTAACGTTCAAGATACGTCGTATAGTTTATCTTTAAAATAAATAAATCATATCTGGTAATCAGAATTTGCCAGAAAGCTGAATAAATAGCATGGAAATGCTCACGACTATATATTCCCCGAGGGGGTAGTCAGTGATATTCTGAAACCTCAGAACATCCACGAAAGCTAAATAGGCATGGGAAAATCTTTTCGCCCTTATATGGAATGAAGTATAGCGCGACGTGCTATAACTTCATTTACGCGGGATGCTATTTCTGAATTTCACTACCTACTAATTTGTACCTATACATAAACTGTATTGTTTTATGACAATTTAGAAAGTATATCTACGCAATTACACATTAGGATTCTATTTGTGTGACATTCGAAAATAGCACTCTTGTATTTGTGCGTAAAAATATCATTGACATAAAACGCAGCACACTGGGCGAAAATAATTATGAGTTAAATGTTACCAGAGTTTAGAGTGGAGAAATAAGAAAAGCTAGTGTAGGTGAAACATGGTGTGTACATAGCGTTTCTTGTTTGTAGTTGCTCCACTCTCTTTTACTCTGATACTTTAGCATATATTAGAATACCTTGAATGAATAGCTCGCTGAATGGCTAATTCGGCATCCATTACCTGATCTTCACTCTATTCATCATCATCATATCAGCCGATGGATGTCTACTGCTGGACATAAGCCTCCCCCAAAATGGGGGGATTTGCCATAATCGCCACGCTTGGCAGGCGGGTTGGCGATCTCAGTTGGATTGAATGTGTACTCAGAGGATGCTGCTGCCCATCGTCCGGTAGATCCCTTTGTCGCCTTTTACGGCACCCACGGGAGGAAATGGGATTCACTCTATTACTCTAATATATTCCGTGACTCAATTTATATTTTAATGTAGGTATTTAGCCATTCGGGAAGCTCTTTATTCAGGATGTCGAATGTGTGCCAAGTGCTTAATTACTTATATTTCATTCGAAATAAGGACGAAAAGATTTGCCGATTCATAATTAATTTATTATTACTATAATTTTAGTATCCGACATATGTTGGATGTTACTAAAGCTGTTCTAAGAATAAGTGAGTGTGTTTCAAATATCTGTTTTTGTAATTCAAAATAGCCTTAACATTCATATTGCTATTTGGAATGGAGTATAGGTACGCCTAAAGTCTAATCCTTTGGTTTATACAATTTCTGGTAAACCGCACACTTCACTTATGCATCATTAATAATTTTTATAATCGTTAAGAGTAAATGTGAGAAAGAAATGGAAGAAGTATAGAGAATGGTGAGCTGCACAGCCGGTGCTATACTAATTTTGAGCTAGATTTATTTTTAAATGATTTCCTAAAGTGTTCCCTTTCATTGAAACTCTATTTGAAAGAACAATTCGAAAGCAATTTCACGGTACAAATCGCAGAATATTTTGTACAGGGCGTGCTCTTATACCGGTCTTTCAGATCGAGGAATCGGGTCTGGTCATTCCTCATCAATAAGTTTAAATTTTTACAGGGAAAATGTTTTTCCGAGTTGTTCTTTTAAAAAAATTCTTTCAATTTAATGGTCTAAACTTCTATATCGGGTTTTTATCTGAAATTATCATGAACTATCTATACTATAATTATCTATAGGTACATAGTTTTAACTTTAATCTATCTAACTCATATCTAACTACAAAAGTGACTAATTCTATAAGTCCTGGCCAGAAATATTTAAAATTCGAATCAGCTAGTATACTGAATGGTTCTCGAATGGTAACCTCGCACCAAAAGACGCATTTTTGGTCGTCCGCCACCCAAAGTTGTCTAACGATAAACGTTGACATAAAAATCGCGGAAGTTGATGGTTGCACAGAATGTTTCATTAAAATCATAAAGGGACACCTTATTCCCAGGGCCGGATTATGCATACAGGCCTATGGGCCCCGCTGTATGACACATATTGGTTATCAGTTTTTCTTGATCTCTCTTTCTCCCCAGTCTAGAAGAGGTTGCAGGGAAATACCGATGTTATACCGTTCGATTTTTAAGTATCAAAATAATCAGAAGAGAACATTTTTAGAGCCATTTCACACAGTAAGGGATTTTTGAGCGAAGGCGATGTCGCAACTACACTGCAACAAACGCGACATCGCAACCGCAATTTTTACTGAGCGTTATCGTTGCGATTCCGCCGCGAGACTGATTTAATTTAAAAATATCGCGGCGATATCGCGGCATTGTGGCGGTGAAATCATGGCTAAATCGTTGGAATATCGCAACGATACCGTTCCATCAACGCCTACGCTCAAAAATAGCCTGTGTGATAATTGATATTACGGCTCTAAATGTAATGAACATTTTTAGCACGCTACGTTCATATAATTCGGAAAAGTTCTCGCGAATAATACTTAATCAACCTAGAGGCCTTTGGGTCTTAATCCGGCACTGTGTCTATCCAGCGATGCAAGTCTTTCGGCTAAGGCGATGATCATGATTTCTGGTAAGGCTTCAATTCCATTAGTTGAAAGGATACAAATTGTATTCGTTATCAGCTGTATTATTGTCAAAGTTTATTATTTATTCGTGAATGCATTTAAAATATTGTATAAAATGTTACAAGGGAAGTCACGCAATGTTTCGTGTATGAGTAAAACGGTCAATCTAACTGGACTAGACCAATAAGTATTTATTTCATAATTAAGTAATTCCTATGCTGGATTTACTATAATTTATACAATTATATTCCAGTAGGATCGATGATTTAAAAGAAAAATTGTCGAGTTAGGCAAAAAACGAACCAGTAAGTATGCCACGTACGACAAATCGAGAAAACCATCATGTACGCTCATTCAACGTCTTGCGAAAAGTTAATGTTACTTGAAAAAACAGGAGGCACATCTTGATTTTTCTCGTTTTGTCGGGGCTGGCGTGCTAGGCTTACTGACACACCTTTTACACTTCTTCTACATTCATTCTCGCTGGTGTTAGGTACATTTCGACCTGACCCTTCTTGATCAGATATAATCACCACTTTTTTAGTACCTTGTCACCCTACTACCCTACCCTACTTACTTTTCTACCGATAGGTAGCAGAAAAAAAAATGCAGGACACTCTAAAAGAGTTTTGTCAATGAAACTTGAACCTTAATGACTTTACATAGTTCCCCAGCGTTCTCTTAGTTGAAACGTGATCTAATTTTGTACTAACATCTTAATTATAAGTTAGGTCTCTTAACCGTTGACTCCCCAGGGATAGAGTTACGCTTTACCGTTTTAGAGTTAAAGTTTATGGACTTTTCCTACGACAATAACCCTTGATGACAGGGTTCATATTTTAAGGTGTAGAACGGTAAATGTTAAAGTGTCTAGGTGCATAATACCCGTTTAGTATTGTGTACATAGATGCAACAAATTTTAAAATATAGTATCTAGGTAATTCAGAATTGGAATATCGCTGGCTAAATCCTTAAGGAATATAGTCGTTGAGTACCTAAGTGGTTTGCACAGTGACAACGCCGTATGGCAATATTATAATTATGTTATACGCACTTATCACAATCATTACGTAACGTGTGGACACAACGACAACACACAGGTACTGAATATTTTTCGGTCGGATTGTGAGTGAACCGTTAGCACACATAGTAACCAAACCCCCACACTGTTACCATGTGTCGTAGCAGTTACGAAATTTTGTGACAGAATATTGCTTTATGGGTTATGCTCTCAAAATGTCTCTAAACCTTTGATAGATTTACTGTACTGTACCTAAATATGTAATATGAATCTCTACTACAAAAATTATTTATCAAATGCTCGAACACGAATACAATTTGTATCATAGAATGAGAAAAACAGGGCTAAGTACAATCTATCCAATAAGTAATTTAATACAGCTGATGATATGACGTCTCGTTTATTTAAAGCTACAATTTTGAAATGTGTCTAACTACATGAAGTATTTTGAAGTTTAACTTTTTTTTGTTAACCTAATTTTTCGTATAGACTAACGTTCTGAGGCTAAACTTAATATGACTTCAGAGTGAATTAGTTAAGTGTATTATTAATCATTATATAAAAGAAAATGACTATCAGAAATTACTGAAAGATCAAACGGGCAGTGTATTACCAAATTACTCCACCAGCCAGTTCAAGGCGCATGTGAAAGGAAACGTTTACCCCAGTATCATTTACCAGTACCAGTTACCTTCTAGAATTATTTAGGTCTTTAGCTCCAGCAGAAATCTAAAGTATCAAAATATCCAACTATGGTACAAACGGACCACGTTGTAAAAATAACCAGAATATAAATAAGTATTCCCTTTGGCAGTAAAACTGAAGCGACATTGTGAAGTCATATTAAGTGGTTTATATGCATAATTTGCATATCAATAAAAAGGTAGGCTTACAGATGTTAGACCAGAAAAAACAAAAGCCCAATTATCTTCATTTCCATTCTAGGGTATTTTTGGGCCTTTCCCATTCTGGTCATTTCTAAAACACGCAACATTTAAACATTCAAATAAAAAACAAAAAGACACATTGCTACTTGGTTACTTAAAATTGGTCCAAAAAGTTATTAAATTGTTGTAATTCAGGTTTATAGATGGCACATAGTTGAGGACGCAAATTAGTTGGTTAAAAAAAAGGGACCATAATTAATTAAATCAACAAAAAAATTATTTCATACTTAATCTTCAATAATAACTTATTTCATTAAAATTCTCTAACAAGACTGAATTTCCCGAAAATAACTGAAGTTCCTCTCTAACTTAAAGGGATTGAATGATTGTTTTAGGCAGTTTAAAATGGGAAAGGAAATAAAAGTATTTGGTTTTCCCGTCCATAGAGTGATTAAAAACCACAGCCAAAACAAAGCGTGGTCGCCCGTCGCACAGTCTGGCCAATTGGCATGTGAAAAGACAGGGCTATGCGAAAAATATTGCCCTACAAAATGCGATCAAAAGTCTGTATTTTTACGCAAAATTTACAACAGAAGTTAGGTAAAACAGAAATATAGGGTCATTAATGTCATTATTTTATACATACTACTGAACTTAAACACAATATTTCTGAATCTTAAACGTAATTTTTCAGAAAACACAGCCTGTTTTATAACGACTATAACTTTTGTCTAGTGGTTTAGGTACATTCTATTTGTCAAACAAATTTTTGTAACACAATAACAACATGGGTAATAAATATCGGCAATTCTTTTTAAACTTCGCCAAAGTTTGTGTGAAAATATAATAATTATTTTTTGTAGACACAAATTTATTCGAGTCTCGTTTAGAATGCGTAGTCTCTGACGTCGAAATTGTGTTTTGGAATAAAAAATGTGCCAAGAGTTTTCTTCAGCATTCAAGGGCGTATCCAGGAATATATATTTATGAGGCCCCATGTATTTTAACAGCAAGATTTGAGTATGTTTTTTTTTACATAATCATCAAAATGGTACCAAACTCGCAAATAAAATTCGGAATGGCGACTGCTGTATTAAATTATTATATTTAAATTTTTTTTCAAAATGGTTCTACGGTAGTAGTTATTGAATAAATAATAATAAAGAAAATACTGCATCTGTTTTTGTGCATAAAAACATCTGCTTGGAAACTGAAATATTTTGGGGCCCCTTCTGAATCCGCCCTGGTATCTTGGTGAAGCGAATGTAACTTAGGCAGAGATTCAGAGACGATTTTTAAGTCATAATTCGAAATGAGTAGGGTCAAAAATGTATGGATTTTGACATACGGGAGTTTGAACTATGACTTAAAAATCGTCTCTGAATCTCGGCCTTAGACTTGATATTATTTACTTCCGTTCCGGATTCCACGGACTATGTTATAATTAAGTATATCAACATACTCGTAATATAAATGTTAGGTAGAACGACACAAAGAAAGATTACTTTAAACTTATACCAAAGTAGCTATTTCTGTTCACTGAAGTAAGTACTATTACGTAGTACTATTTAGATGAATTTAAAACAATTATGTAGCAATCATTCCTTCACGCATCACATTCCGCAGAAAATTTAAAAACAATAACGTAGGCGATTTGAATCACCATCCAATCACAATTTAAAAAATCACATTTTTCACCTAAAACTATTTTTCTTTTAATCTCATACGAATCTTGCGACCGCCACGGCGAGTAAGCTGATCCCAGCTTTGAGTTCAACAGATGGCGCCACGTGAGGGGCTGAAGAGTTACCAGCGAGGATGAGAGCTCGAAGCCGCTGCCGCTCTCTGTACCTCGTGTCTTCGCCAGGGGGGTCAAGGCACTCGAATTCACAGCATCGCTCGCCGACTCGGAAGTTTTTGCAGAACTGCGGGTTTGAGAGAAGGTGATTTGAGCGTTGGCATTAATATGGCAATGCAGTCGTAGGCTTACACAAGTCAGCCCAAAAATTAACCTAGGTCCTAAAAAAGGGGGTTCAAAAATTTACAGAACTACGACTGAACTACGACTCTACTGTGGTCAGGCTCAGAACCAATGCAATGCAATGCTTAAAATAGACACTGGAGAGCGCCCTCTCCAGCTGTGAGCTCTCTATTTTTCAGTACTACAACAATGGCCAGAACTTCAGTCCATATTTGCTGTAGGTAATATTTGTTTGAATGTAGTCGATTTCTCTCCTTACAACTACCTAGCGGATTTACCGAAGAAAGAAGCACTCGCGACCCCCTGGAACTGTTCCACGATCCCCAATTGGGGCCAACAGTTTGAAAAACAATGGTACTTATACATGATGATGATGATGATGGTCAAGGAGTGATACACTCTGAGTTTCGTACGTCCTATCTATCTGACATTGCTGACGCACACCACCGCGTTTCTCTTGCTTCGATAACGAGCACGTACACACATTCGTGCTAATGTTGAAGAGGTATAGTACTCACATAAGGCGGGTCACAGTAGATGGCCTTGCACCACATGGGCTCCGAGTGGTAGCACACGCACAGAGAGCACACGCCCGGCCCCGGCACGTACAGCAGCCCGTGAGGCACTGACTTGCCTTCCCAGTCTATACATTCTTCTTCTACGCATGCTGTGGACAAGAATACAATGAAATTAAAGATTTTCGAAATGTTGAGTTTCTATTAGCCGCATCTTCTCTACAGCGACACTTTCCGAAGCGATACTAGTTTCCTGTAGACAGCGTGTAGACCCTCTGGCTGGGCATATTTTTAAAATTGCTGAGCATTCACACACCACACCCTCTGACATCTTCAATTTACTTCGTCCATATTAAATTTCTGGAAAGGTCTCGTTTATTTTTGGCACCCCGGGCCCCCGGGCCTTAGTCCGTCACTGATTATTGACGCACTTGAGACTCGTAGGTGTATGATTACACCTTCGAATCATAAAATGATGTTGTTATTATTTTAGTTATGTTGTAGTTACAAAAAAATGTTGGACGTATTCATATTAGTAGTTAATAGAATCTATACCATCCAAATTTCTTGGACGTCTGAGGTCTGCCACGTACATGCGGAATTATTCCGAATGGAATTACAATTTCGTATTTGGATTTGAGATTCCGTTCGGAATTCTGGAGGCGAGAAATCCATACGAGATCGTATTTCCGTCCGAAATAACTCCGCATGTATTATATGGCGGACCTAATACAACTTTAATTAAAATTTTAGAACCCATAATGATACACAGTTTTGTTATTCACCGAAAATATAAAGAATTCATAACCTTATGACACAGTTATCGAAGAAGCCGAACTTTCTTGACTAAAATAGAAACTGAGGTCAAGTCAAGCGGGTCACACAGACCGAGCTGAAATTTTCTTACAGTTCATTGCATTTAATAAATCCCCCACGCAACTCTTGTATCTGTGGTATAAGTGTGAAAATAGCTTTAACCACGGGACTTTAGATTGCAGGTTTGAATTTTTTAAATTGTACTTTGGTACATAAAAATCCTCAAGCGTTTTTCCCAGAGGGAGCAGAGAATATATTATGGATTTTTTTTGCTCTGTCTAAGTTATTTACCTCTCTTGCTTTCTCTTGATATATATATATTTTTTTACTGGTTTATAACTTTATTAAAACAAAACAAACAACTTCTATACACGAAATAACGAACAACAACTGATTAAACTAAAATATCCTAAACCTAAATATAACTAGACTAAATTATATAAACAACATCTTATCTCAAAACATAAAAGCCTACAAATAATACACACACTCTAGAGCGTCGCCGCAAGACATGGTGCCCAACAGGCTCTTGATTAGGAGAACGCAAATACCTACCCATGCCTACCTACAAGAAGTAACAAAACATCCTTGTAATATTTAAGGGGGTGGTTTAGACCATCAAACTGAACAACTTTCACTATAGAGCCAAAACGCCGAGAAAAAAATTGCTTCGACTTCGTTGAGTCCGCTAGGTAAGGTACTGCAGTTTTGTAGCAGATTATTTTTTTCAAAGTTGACTCTATTATAAAAGTTGTATAGTTTGACAGTCTAAACAAAACTACCCCTTTAAATATTACTAGGGTGTTTTATTACATCCTGTACAAACACCGTAAATTTGGTTTTGCTCCGGACAAAGTAAGCACTACTCACATTTTAGTCTAATAAATGCCCCCAAAGTGAGACCGGGTGAGCATGTAATATTTACGAGCATATTTGCCTACTTGTAAATGTAAAATTATTCGGTATGTTTTCTTCGAAATTGAAACTCAACTCCTCTCAGAAAACTGACAATATTATGTATCATCATCATCAGCCTATAAACGTCCCACTGCAAGGCACATGCCTCAGTTGAGTTGTATGGGCGTAGTCCACCACGCGTGCCCAATGCGGATTGGTAGACTTCACCTACCCATCAGATTTTCTTCTTCAGCGTATGCAGGTTTCCTCATGATGTTTTCCTTCACTGTTTGAGAACAGCAGAGAGAGCGATAAGTACCTATAAAGACATTTTATTTAGCTGCTAGCAGCCCATATATCCGAAGAAACTATTCGCAGCCAATACATCGAAGCTTTGTAGCGGCGATAATTAAACGTCTGACGTGATTCATCGAGTGTTACACTCTAGGTTACACTGCATTTCTTGACTCGAATCACTTTTATCACAGCAACTGCAATCTACTAAAGTGATTTAGCGATGTCGTTCACTCAAATATTTTTACGACAACAACAATTATGTACTAAGTAGTATTATTTATGAAATAATAGTATAATTCCACCACGTTTAAAATGTGTTATATATCTTTACAAAATTCAGGTTACGGGCCTTAGGAAAATAAAGTTTAAGATCAGGAGTGCGATTTTTGAATCTCATTCGCTGAGCTCAGCAGTTAAAGCTCAATTTCAAAATTACTATGGAGATATGCATCTTTCTACGGCTGATTTGACTTTCAAAAATCATACTTCAGGAGTGCGATTTATGAAAGTCAAATCAGCAGTAGAAAGATGCATATCTCCATAATAATTTAAATATTTTCAACTGCTGAGCTCAGCGAATCATCATCTCTGCCGATGGACGTCCACTGCTGGACCTGAGGAGGCCTAGCCTCCCCCAAGGATCGCCATAAAGACCGGTCGGTCCTGCGCTACCCTCATCCAACGGGTTCCCGCGGGTGTTCGGGAGCTCAGCGAATGAGATTCGAAAATCGCACTCCTGATCTTGCCACGTTTTTGAATATTGTAACTGGCGGTGACTGATGAGCTGGCCGGACGCTTATTGGTATTTTAAATGAGCGTCTTTGGACATTAAATATCTACTAAACTTAGAGGAATTTATGAGTCCAAATTGTTAAATTCTACCTACGGCTACGCTACGCCCAAATAGTTAGCCTTTTACAGTTCGTGATTGAATCTACTTATATAGTTTCTACATTGATTGAATCTCCTTTTATAGTTAGTTTTTATTTACGTCATGGAGGACAAAACGATTACGAATAAAGCATGTTTATATTTGTCCTCAGAGCAAGGTTTTCAAGGGCATCTGCAAAGCCTAGAATCATAATGTACCCTCAATGTCAGCCAACCACGTTTTACGACCGCTAAATGTCCTGCGTGCCAAACGTAGCTTGCTCTACTTGGCGCGGGTTGCTTGTCGATTTTAATAACACCCATAGTTTTGTACAGATTTCACTCTTGGTCATTAGACCAAGAAGGTAGTATAGGATAATTAATAGGTATGATTACATGATGACATCAGAGTACATCAAAAGAAATAATAGGTAGTAGCGGTGTGTGTCACTTTGTGCGTTTTTCCCCAGTTGGAGTAGGTTCTTTACATTGCAGGCTGAATCACCTGGTGGTCTGAAAAGAAAGATGATTCCATCTCTGGTGGTAGTAATCGTTAAATAAAAACCACGTCAGAGGCCGTAAGGTGGTCTGAAAAAACTCTGACACCAGGGCTCTGCACACACGATAAGAAAGATCCTATACAGGATGTAAAATTTAATGTTTTCTGCATATCAAAGGAGTTGCTTCAGACTGTCAAACTGAACAACTTTGACTATAAAGCAAACATCGAAATCGCGAAAAAAAAATCAGCTGTTCCATATAAATCAATGGCTTAATACTCGATTTAAACCAAATGTATAGAATAACGGATTTTTTGGTCGTGATTTCGATCTTAGCTTCATAGTAAAAGTTGTTCAATTGGATTGTCGGACTCCCTTTAATATTTATCACATTTTTAAATTTACACCTTGTATAATTTGTACAGATTTAACTCTTAACAGCGATAGCAATGGTAATGGTAGGCATCCCGCTACGAAATCATCTAGGTCATCATCACCCAAAACTAGGAGCGTATTGCGGCCCTGGACCTTTTCTCATGGGGTACCTTTGGGTGATGTACAAGACGACTAAGGGATAAGGTTTCTTATTAATTGATCTTCTGACTTTCTGACCAAAAATACCGCTTTGCTAACTAAACCAGAATATTGCAAAATAAAAACATGACCTCCATCGCACAACCCGTAAAATGAATGGAGCATGAAGGCTACCAGTTAAGAATAAAAATGTAGATATATTCCGCCAGATATCCAGTTAGATTTCTTTTTTTAATTTATCTTTTTTTTATAGCAGCACTACAGGGCAGTGGGCTGACAGACCACAAGTGCTAAATCATTTTTTATAGCTTGGCACGAAACTCTGATGGCCACATACGTTCTCTATAGTACCTACCGTTGAAAAATAATTATATTTTATGGGACATTGATAGCTGATATTTTTAAAGCTATAAAAACGTATTGTCTTAAGAGAAAATAAAGTGATGTGGTTTTAATATAAACCGTGATCAAAGAACTAAAATACACATAATACATAAGTACTACCACAGTTTAAGAAAGAATATCTAGTACTTTTTTTTTTTTACTGTACTACTTATACAGGATGTTACTGAAGTAAAAATAAAAATTGAAAACTTTTAAGGGGGTGGTTTAGAACAACAAACAGAACAACTTTCTTTTCCATCATCGAAATCGCAAAAAAAATGTTTGTCCGATACATTTAGCTCGAGTAAATCTGTAGTTTAGTATTGAACATCGCAAACGCATCGCATCATGGCGATTATGGCAAATCTCCTCAATTTGGGGGAGGCCTGTGTCCAGCAGTGGATGTCTGGTCCCATATGAAAGTTGTTCAGTTTGATGGTCTTAACCACCCTCTTAAATGTTTATTTGTATTTTTGTAACACCCTGTATAGGTATTAAAATCTCGACTGTACCTAGTGCTTTTTGAAGTGGTCAGATTTTGTGCTATAAGTACCTACCTACCGACCTACCCACAGTTTCCAAAAACTAAAAAAACCCTTAGCAAAGCGTTTCATATATCTCGGTCGAACCAAATTAACATGTTAGAAAAATATTCTACGCGCATACCATTTTAATTTACCATAACTTCTGAGTGAGTGAGCCAATTTCCATGAAATACAAAACCAAACGTGCTATTTTTGGTTTAGACCTTTTTCGCCGGATTCCTTATTGGACGGATAATCTTTTGAGTCGCCTAACTGATGGTACAATTTAATTGATTGATATGTATCATGAGTACCAACCAAATACCTTTGCCAGCTTCCTGATATGTATACATTTCGGATGAAAAATAAATTTGTCAAATGGAATCACTAGCGTTTCCAAACAAGAATCTGGCCAAAACGGAATCCGTCCAATAAGGAATCCGGCGAAAAAGGACTAAACCCTATTTTTTTATTGTAAAATTTGCCAGCCCTGTGCTTTTAAAAACACAGTTTCTACCATGGAGGCGCGTAATTTCTCTATGGTTTCTACCTATAAAGGAAAAAAGAAAAAAGTGAATATTAAAGCCTATAATCAAAACACCTCATTTAAGGCTTCACCTTGAGTATATAGTACTGAGATACTCTTTATTTATACCACAGAGTACTATCATATACTGTGCTTTTGGGATTTTTGAAACTCATTCGTTGAACTCAGCAGTTAAAAATGTCAAAATTACTATGCAGATATGCATCTTTCTTTCTGATTTGACTTTCAAAAATCATACTTCAGGAGTGCGATTCAAAAACAATAGGTGATCAGATTATTTTTTACTTTTTAAATGTTTGTTTTTTTCACTTTTTAAATGATTTTTTTTGGCGTTGGGGATTTTTTAAATTTGTTATTTAATGTTATTTCATAATTTTTAAAGTTACTTGAAAACTGCTTAACCGATTTTCATGAAACAAAGCAATGAACACTCTCGCAAAAATTATCTTTCTATTAAAAAAAATCGCATTGACATCGTCACAGACAGACAGACCGACATACGCGTCAAACTTATAACACCCCTCTTTTTGCGTCGGGGTTAAATAAGACCTCTCTTTTTGCGCCAGGGGTTAAAAAAGAGAATAAATAAAAACCCTATAGTCAAAACACCTCATAGGCGTCACCTTGGGGCACCGTACCGGACCCAAGAAGCTGGCAGCATTCCCCCATTTATTGTGTTTTTATTTACTTTTTTCTTTTTTCCTTTTTTTTTTTCCTATGTATAAGACCCCCTGTATATTTATTTAATAAAATAACAATTGTTTTTTTTTGTTGTGAAAAGTAAGCACCTAGGTACTAAAACGGTGAATATACAGTATTATATTATCTATTATACTAAAAGTGGCCTATCAAGCAGAAAGAGAAAATTCCGCTAATCAAAGGACCACTAAGTGACACAGACATAGTCGATAAAATAACGCCAATAAATTGCTCGTTCAAGCATTGCAATAGATGGGAACCATCCACCTGCAAGCGACAGTCGAGTGCAGCGATGCAGTTGTCACCTGAAAGCCTCGAACCATGCTATGTTATCTTAGTACAAACTAAGTGGAACGCTGATTTTCCATAGACAGCTTCCGCCATCTATCGGTTATGTTTCGAAGCACTAAGTGTTGAACTAGGGTTCATATCGGAGTAACAGCGCACTACACCTCACGCGCTGCGCTGTAGTAGTGAGAGATTTCGCCTATATCAATCACTGTTTTGTTGGTCTAGCGGTCTAGACAACCGGCTTACGATCCGGGTAGCTAAGGTTCGATCCTGGTGTCGGCCGATCGTCTTTTTCAATTTATTTTATAATGTGGCGCCCCCTAGTGCTAATAAGCAACAACGCAATTAGGACGTGCTAAAATTCAAGGCGAGCTACCTATCTATATCCAATATACATATTAATCTATGCCTCCAACCTCAAGGCTGGAATGACGATGGATAGCGCAGTGCGATTTTTTTAGTTTCGCACATGATTTTAAAAGTTATTACTTATTAAGTTGTGTAGTTGAGTCGCTTTCACGAATCGGACTTGGCTTGGAATCGATCCCCTTTTCCTTTTTCTAAGTTGGTTCAAAAAAAGTAGATTAATATTTTGGCTTTGTCCAAATAAGGCTTTTACGAAGGTTACAGTCATCACTACCATCTAATTGTTTTGTACTAATGTTCAGCATTTTGGTGCTGGCAGCAACAATAAACCACCCACCTAATAAAGTATTACTAGGGTCTTCTGTTACACCCTATGTACTACGTGTAAGGGCACGTAGGTAGGTACTTATAGTTTTTTTATTAAATCCAATATTGAAAGAGGATCTAGTGACAAAAATAGAGAAAGGTATGTTGAGATGGTTTGGTCATGTGGAAAGAATGGATGAGAGCAGATTGACGAGGGAAATCTATAAGGCAAGCGTAAGTGGAAATGTTGGAAGGGGACGGCCTAGACGTACATACACGGACCAAATTGGCGACGTGCTTAAAAAGGGCCAGGTCAGATCTACCCGAAACCGACGAGCATGCATGAAAGGACTTATGAATGTGGAGGAAGCTAGAGAGGTACGTCAGGTCCGTAGCAGGTGGTGTTCCGTTGTCTCAGCCTACCCCAGTGGGAGACAGGCGTGAGAATATGTATGTATGTATTAAATCCAATAAGAAAACGATATAATAGTGGAAGGAAAAAAAGAGAATAAATAATTCAATAAGCCTCCGAACGCCTGTGAAATACAATTCGTTGTTATACCCTCCCATAAATAAATTATGAGGACAGATTCTATTCTTTGGAAAAACTTACTATACAAAGTTGATAATTTAAATCCCCTTGGAGTACCTAAGTTATGAATTCTTGTTTGTTTTGTTTAATAAAGTTTAATATAGGTAGGTAAGTAGGCGTATTTTGAGGTAACATTTACCTACCTAACAAAAGGTTAATATGTAGGTAGGTGTAGGTATTTGTGCAATTTGATACGTTAGGTAAGGAACTTTAAAAAAGGACGTTCGCAAAGGACCAGCGATGGTCTACGTGGCACAGGCTCAGCAAGCCTGTCAAGGCCCAAAATCGCCCCCTAATAATAATAAATAGGTACCTAGAAAGAAATGATTTAGAAATTATTTATTTGTCAGAATATGGTACATTAAGATCATAAATATATATCATGAAGCACAAAACATTATTGTTTCAGTGTTTTTATTATTTATGTGATTGTGTATTTCTAAGAACGGCAGCATGGTAGATAACATCAAAAGGCAAAGTATTGTTCGTTATTTCCAAATTATATCAGTAAATAAAACAGGCAACATCAAACAAAATACAAATCTGTCGGAGTAGGTAGTACAGTTAGTTTTAAAATATATGAAAGTAGGTAATAAAGGTCAAAAAGTTCAATAAAGCAATTTCAAAAATGTTTATATTTACTATTTTTTATAACATTTTTTATTTTTTTTTCAACTTCATATTTAACGAGTGTTAACCCGCGACTTTGTCCGCACAAATTATATACCAGATTTTAAGTCAGATCATAAGCTACCAAACAAAAAAAAATTCATCAAAATCGGTTCAGTAGTTTTTGCGTGATACTCGTTCAAACAAACAAACAACACTTTACACCCTGTATTATTGTGTACTATAAGGTCTAACAAAATTAGCTGAAACTATTTTAAGAGGATGATCAAACCATAAAAAAAACTCCTATCCCATCATACAAAACCGCAAATCATAAATCGACTCAAATGTATGAGACAACTGATTTTTTTTTCGCGATTTCGATGTTGGTCCCATAGAAAAAGTTGTTCAGTTTGACGGTCTGATCATCCCCTTAAAAAAGTGTCAGCATATTAAGAAGGACCCTGTATGTCTTACTGTAACAATTTCCAAAGGGTTCTAATATTACGTGATGCAGCCACGAAAAAAATCATAATCCTTTTAAAACTCTGCCACAATGTTATACTTTAACTCAACAAAACAAAGTCAATTTTAGTTTGACAAAAACATTGTAAACTTTGCCGTCATAAACTTTAGAAATTGCCACGCAAATATGCTCGTGGCACTTCGCATAGTTCTGGCCGCTTCGTAGCGTTACGTAGCAGTTCGTAGCGGTCGTAGCAAACGTTATTGAAATGCATGGCGCAATGCAGTGACGCAGTGGTGATAAATCAAGAATGTGTAAATTCGGTATGTCACGTTTTTTTCATCTTTATTTTATATTTTTTACGGATAGAAGACATAATTTTAAGACACTTATTTCATTTTTATTGCGATTCATAGAGTTTATCAATATAAATTTAATTTTTTAAACTTTTTCTCTTAAAAATCTCTAAATGCAAAAATGGTGGAAAGAAAATACCACTGAACAAGTTAAAACGTAGTGATTACTTGTTCAGTGGAAAATACCAAATTCGAACTCCATGGAGAAAAACTACTGCTTTATTAAAAAAAATCTCCCGCCTTCTCTTTCTAACTCTAAGCTGGAAATAGAAACGGCAATATCAAATGTCAAATTCTGACATTGTGAATGTATTTTTTTCCTTAATGGCCAGTTATTTTATGTTGATTTTAAGTTTACCAAGGAGTTTCCAGGTCCGACGAGTGATGTCACCTGTCGGACCGAAAAACGACGTTATATTAAAAATGTCTGTAATCCTTTCATTTTAAAATTTCGGACATAAAAAATATTGTTATTGAGACAATTATCTCGAAATAGTTTTCGATTCAGCCCTCCAAAAAAAACCTTGACATACCGAATTGGTGCGACAATTCTTCTTCTTATTGTGTGGGCAGAGCCCTGGTATCAGAGTTTTTTCACCAGAGATAGTAGCCGGGACCAACGGCTTAACGTGCCATCCGAAGCACGGAATCATTTCTTTTTTCAGACAATCAGCCTGCAATGTCCTAACCAACTGGGGAAAAACGCACAAAGTGACATTTCACTAGGTGTCCCCCGTGGGAATCGAACCCACGACCTCCGTGTCGAGAGCCAATGCTCTTAACCATTAGACCACGGAGGCGAGAGGCGACAATAATAATGAGCGACATTTTAGATTTTTGTTGTTGTTTAGGTTGTCGACAGATGGCGTTACATGCGGTAATTGCTTTCCGAAATGGTGTCCGTAAAACTGGCGTAACACATTACGGGAATCTGCATTACTTAGTGGCAATAAATAATTCGTAATTAGTGCCTAGGTCAGTGCTTATGTAGTTTACGAACCTGTTATTATCTGATCTAAACTATTTTAAAACTGTAACAGGAAGTTTAGCTGTACATTGAAGATATTAACAAAAAAAAGTTACGATTTGGTTTTTAGGTATCCCTGATTCCATATCATCAATTTTTGGATTTTTGTCAGTCTGTTTGTTTGTTTGTTTGTGTGTTTGTTTGTTTGAACGAGCATCACGCAAAATCTACTGAACCGATTTTGATGAAACTTTTTTTGTTTGATAGCTTATGATCTGACTTAAAATCTGTTATATAATTTGTGCGGACGAAGTCGCGGGTTAACGCTCGTTACTTTCTATTTCTAATGAGTATCGGAATTATACCGGTATCAAACAAATATTTACGTCCTTTGATTAAAATAAAGAAGTGGAAGATAGGTGACGTTCTTGCATTACGTATTCGAAAAATGGACCTGCTTTTCATATATCTTAACAGTGAAAAGAAATGACGTGTGATTTGTTCTTTCTTTTTGAATGATTTGTACAACGAGTAAAAGCAAACGAAGGCATTGCGAGACCTTTATTCCGCCTAAAATCAAAAAAGTATCTCAATCACGCAATGCCGCTCGTATTGCGACTAAGTAAATTAGGCGACGGGGGCTCAATTTATGCGGTCCATGCGCTATTGGATGAGGGCAGCGCAGTACCGGTCGTTATGGCGATCCTTGGGGGAGGCATGGAGGATAGGCATTCTTGTACGCGGCGGGTACATGAAGTGTTATTTTTGAATCGTGAGTTTCGAAATCATGATAGAATGAATACTGTTTACGTCTTACGTTTAAATTTTGGACTCTATACTAAATGCAATCAGCTGATCGAATGTTTGTACACACGGCGACACATCAACGTACCGCACCGTACCGTGCCGTGGCCGCACGTAGGTCGAGTAACGTACAACGTTGCGCTACCAGCTTATGTTGGTTTTGTATAACTTGATGTGTCGCCGTGCGTATCTATGAAATGTTTTTTTTTTTGCGAATTTCTCTTTGTTCCTTTGTAAAATATGTTCAGTAACTACAATCACCCATTTCAAGTAATGCAACTGTCTACCCTAACACCCTGTAGTATTTACAAGTACAACAATCTTGTATATTAGAGTAGTAAACAATGACTAGGGACACGAAAAAAGTATCGATACTTTGTGGTATCGAGTACGTTTCCGTTCGATACCGATACTTTTGTACTCGATACTTTTTATTCGATACTTTTACTCAATGAGTACTTTTAGACAGGTATCGTATTGAATAAATCTTAAAAATTACCGACTTAAAACTTGGCCTTACGGTTACGGCTCATGTTTATGGCAACGCCATGTATGTAGTTCAATCGTGCTGAAACTTCAAAAACATTACCTACCTATTCTACATGAAGTTCGAATCGAAATCGTTCGTTCCGAACGAGTGAATGATTGGTCCACTATTGGTACGGACTAGTATTTATTCTGTGGTACGGAGGAGGACTGGGAACTTCAATGTGTGCCTAAAGTAATAAAATAAATAATCAAATAATTTAATATTTTTTAAAACTTTTTAATTTGTGAATTAATTTTTTTATTATTGTATTAAATGTATGTACCATTTGTTTTTTTAAGTTGCTAATCTGACGTTACTTACCTTCTGACTGGCATTGACGTCCTGCCTGCCGACCCTACCCTACCGTATGCGCATTAGGCCCTAAGCCCTAAGAAAAGTACTCGATACTTGAAGTATCGATACTTTTGTCTCGATACTTTTGTGATTACGATTCTTTTTTTTCGATACTACTCATGAGTACAATATCGATACTTTCAATTCGATACCGTGTCCCTAACAATGACTAACGACGCAACCTATTTACATAACAGAACCACTTCTACAAACTAATGACATACGACGAAGACAATGGCGCTTAATCAAACATTTTAAAAGCGGCTAATGTCCTCCGAAGCACTGCCGTGCCGAGTCACTCAACAATCTGGGTAAAACACGGGTTACATTTGCATTGCAAATTAATATAGTTATGGTTAGTGTTGCCAGGTATTGTTTGATTTCCTGATTCTCACCCATATACCTAGCCATTTTCGGTCGCAGAATTACGAAATATTTACAGGTCGTCTTAGTTTCGTAATTGCTACGACACATGGTTACCGTCTGGGGTTTGGTTTCTATGTGTGGTAATGGTGCATCTTGGGCGAATCGGTTCACTCGCAATGTGACCGAAATAAAATTTCAGTAACTGTGTGTTGTATTTGTTTCCACACTTTACGTAATTATTGTGATAACTGGGTACTTAACTACCCACCTACCAGAAGTATGTGAGTTCTGAGTACTGGGAGGGTTTTCATATACGCTCTTTGACTACTTATATAGGGACTAGTTACGCGTGATATTCTACTAATGGGTGATAATCTAATATTATACTAGCGGGGGGCGAGGTAATATGAAATCCGAAACTTTGGATTTTATTCCCCATAACTATAGATTCTAATTTTGAATGTTAAAAATCATGAAAAGTAGTCTCGTGTGAACCCCAAACGTCATAAATTCGTAGTTATTGTTTCGCAATTATAGGCTGTCTCGTTTAGTGATAAGGTATAAAATTTAATGTACCTGCACATGATCGATTGTTCTTATGCCGTGGCAGAGGGGAAATGGTACCGCAAGGCCAGTCCTTATAATAAATAGTCAAAGTATTCGCGACAACGTTGCCACACGACGGTGTAACTGTGCAACCAATTTTTGTGGCGACAAACACGAATGTGTTGAGTTATCGAGTAGGTACGTGTTAGTTTCCACGACGTACACTCCGCCCAAAAAAAAAATTCGAAACCAATTTAGAGTCGACACATAGTAGTAACTATTAAATAAACTGTGACCTCGTGTCCATTTTTTTTTAACGGTTACCAAAAATTGATATAATATGGGCAGGGTACTAAAAGCCGAAAATCAGGAGAAAAAATTCTCGCAGTATTGGAAACCTTGGCTGAATTTGACTGGTTTTATCGGCAATAATGAGAAATCAATCACATTGATTGAATTTACTTTAGACGAATTATTTAAGTTGATCAGAGTAGTAGTATAACGTAGTATTAATTACTAGTATTAGTTAACGTTAGTATAACGACCAACTTCCTTCCGACACATAGAAGTGTGAAACCCGGCGTAGTTCCCGCTTTATTCTAAAATTAATCAGGTAACACTCTTCCAGTGTTCCCAAGATTATCTAATTGGAATTAAATGTTTGTTTATCTCCGACCAGGTAAACTGTGATTAACGTGTGGAACGTGCTTTGGGAAAATTCCCCAAGTTTCCTCGTGCAACATTTTTAATGTACCTACAACGCAAATATAGGTATGACGTAAGGTGGCTAGGTGCTATGAGTTGAGAGCTGAATAGTTAAAAGTGTTTCCCCCACAGAAATCTTTTTTAGGGTTTCGTATTCAAACATGATGTACCTATGTATGCCCCGCCTCATTGCTCGCTCATTATTTATTTGAAATTTAGCATGAAGACGCAGGGCTTCGTTCACGACCTTTGGGTGCGGTTGTTTTTTCAACACGCTCTATGATACGGAACCGTTCACAGAGGCTCGGAACGGCGTTAGTGTGAAAAGTTGCACTCGGGGTGCACCTGGGGCTTAGGTTCTGAACGCAGCCCAGTATTCGCAGTACGCAGTATCAGTAACGGAAAATCAGAAATGTGGTAGTTAAGAAACCATTTTTTTTCGTCCCACTGTAAGGCACATACCTACTCTCAAGGAGGGTATATTGGTGTAAGTCCACCACATGTGCTCAAAGCGGATTTGGTGGACTACACAATAATACACATCAGAATTTCTTCTTCAGTGTATGTAGGTTTCCTCACGATGTTTTCCTTCATTGACTTGTCAGATATAGGTGTTCCAGATATCCCCATTTTACTAGTGGGTATTTCAAAATGTGAACCTGATGCGATAGTGACGATTGCAATATGTTTTAGGTACTTTCAGGAAATTTAGAAATGTTTACATACTCCCAATGCAGAGTATAGGTGTTAATGAATAAGCGCAAAACCTAATATACCCCAACTGATTTATAACAAAATAATTAGATTGAAACAGATTTTTTCATTATTTTGATACTTAAAATTTTAAGTTATTCGCATTTTAAGTTTTAAGGCAAAAATGATTTGTTATCATTTTACCAATGAATTAAAGCCCTAACTTACTTATGGATACATTTTAATAATCTTGTTTTGGTAGTAAGTAGGGTGAGTATACCCGTGGGGTGGGTTGACATCGGGTTCAGTAAATTTTAAATAAAAAAAAAAATATTTAATATTTTGACAAAAATTACCTATGTTGAAACCATGATAATTCGATTCTGCTCTCGATTCGAAACAAACTACTTTCTAGTTTTGCGTTAATTTATTAACACGTTGTATAACAAAATATATATATATACAGGTTGTCCCGTAAACCGACGTCAACCCGGCGGATGCTGATAGGTTAGATCATGACTAAGCAGAATATCAAAATTTGACTGTAGTAAAAGTGTCTTAGTTTTCGAGATATTGACAGTTTTAACACAGATACAGCATAGAACTTTTTGCACAGATACTGTATAGAACATTGCACTCAAAATAGTGACAAAGTAAGGTAGTTTCACGAATTTCATAAAACTGTCCTTATCTCGAAAACTAAGAACCTTTTCCAAAAGAAAATGTTGACAGATTTATTGATTGATTAACAGATTTTTTTTGATTTTTTTTTAATTTCAATATATTCTGGTTTGGCATGAACTAACCTATCAGCATCCACCGGGTTGACGTCGGTTTACGGGACATCCTGTATATGCGGTTGAATTGAGAAACCTCCTTTTTTTTAAGTTGGTTAAAAATACTTACGTAAAGTTCGTAAATCAGTAACATAAATCCCCTCGGGTGCGGTTATGTATAACGTTGTAACGAGTGGACTCATGTTACGGTTACTTTGCGCGAAGGGTTTTTACAAAATGAGGTCCCTCAGGCGAGGAGGTTATATTGCGGCGGGAGAGATAATTTCACAGGTGGTTTCCTAGGGCTTTGCAAAGATTTGTTTGTGTACTATTCCGATAAGACGGGCTTACGATGTGAACAAAAGTTGAATTAAGCAGTTTTTAACAAACAATTTACTTTTATAACAGTAACAAGGAATTAAAAAAGTTATATATCTGTATGTATGTATGTAAGTATATACCTGTATCTATATATAATATTTGTTTTATTAAGTGGCTAAATGTGCACCCTATGCCTGCCTCACTTTATAATCTGATCTCTCTCTTTCACGGGTTTGCTGGAATAAATCTCTTTAGATATAAGCTCGCCCTTTGTAATTGTCTATTATGCTGTTTTCATTTATATTTCCGTGTGTACAACAAAGTGTTAAAATATAAAAAAATAAAAAAACAAGGTACAATAATAAATAAAATTTATAAAATACTTAACCAGCATACTTAAGCAGTATGATTTCATTATAAATCTTTAGTAAGTACTTACTATTATAAATCCATGGTTGTAATTAATGATTTGTATTGTATTGTATTGTATTGTATTCATTCTTGTAGTCATTTCATTCGTTGTATTGTATACCAAGGGTGTAGAATTTATTAGTAGACTGACAAACCTAAAACCTTTTGTACTAAATCGATAGTAGGTATCGATTTAGTATAATAATAACACCTTAATTATGTTACAAATAAAGGCAGGCGCTCTAATAGAAATTACCCATTCGTTATCATAAATATTTTATCCAACCTCGTCGACATTTCAATGAAAACGTGGCAAGCTTCTAAGCGTTTTCCCGCCAATTTCCTTGTCAAGCTGAACAAATTAATTCCCGCCAGGAATGTTCCCGGTCCGCCATCTTGCCGCCATCGCGCTAAGCTGACGCTGCTGGGCTGCCAGCACTTGACAATTTTCATTTTAATTGAAATATGGTTACTTAACTTCTGTCCTTTGTTGAGATATTTTAATATAGGGACTTGGCCTTCGTTTGAATGAATGAATTACAAATAACAGCGGCCCTATACTTTATTTACCCTAATTTCATATTTCTACAAAGAGTTGTCTTCGAACATGGAATAAACGCTATTTAGTCGGAATTTATAGAAAAGAAGACACGTGTAGACACATTAAATAAATACATTAACGTTTACTTAATTTCTTTAAAAATGTTTACCTAAGTACCTACTTACTGGTTTTAAATGTACCTTAAAGTCCTGTTGTTACGTTTATTTATAATCCTAGCCCCGAAAGAACTTCAAAATCAATAAGTACTTTACCAAGGCTTTTACCTATGCCAGCTTCCTGGTACTTACTTAAGTATATTGAAAAAATGATGCATGTCAAAATGGCAGGACCCAAGACCAAAAATATACAATGTTCTTGCCCAAGACTGTTACTCGGAAACGTAGAGCGTCATGTGACTCCTGTCAACGAGTTACTCCTACCTCTATGCTCGGAAACTACAACGTGTAGGATTGTACCAGGCGGAGGACAGTCGCCTTTTGGTGGCTTTTTCCGATTCAGTTTGCATAGAAAGTGCTGCCATCTATTAACTATTTCGCAGAATTATGAAAAAAAAAACATTTTATTGTCTATGTCAATGTCTAATAGACAGATGACAGATTCACAAAATGGCTTCCTATCTTGCGTAATGCGCGAATTGTTTGTAGTTTTCGTTCAATTTCGTGCCGATTTAGTGATGTTCTGGAGTTTCTGTTTTTCTCTTACCAAAATGTTTAGATTACAGGAATAGTAAAGATACTGGAATTTCACTCGATCGGTGCGGGATTGAACTAAATCTAGCATTCAAAACAATAATATGCATCGGTATGAGTACATATAAGTAGGTATGTATAGTATAGGTTGAATTATAGTCAGTGAAACATAGATGGCGCTAGCTAGCCTTCAATTTGACGTAAGGTGGATGCATAATGTTGCCACGAGTGGGTTCTCTTATCTAATATACTTATATTACTCTTTGGATTGTATCGACCACACTAAGATCTAGTACCCATAGAGATAATAAGTACTACGTACACCTAGTACTTAGTATCTCTATGGGTAATGCTAGTACCTAATTAGTAACTTCTTGGATCAAAATTTCAATCATATGAAAATTGCAATTTTTTAATTTAAAATGAACGACACATTGATTTTGTGTAGGTAGGTACTTATATTATGTGCTTGCCGTACTAAATATTATCAAAATCGTTTTTATTACTATGACTAACACCCAATGCTCTTTACAAATCGACTTGTCATTCTAGAAGACAAATCTAGTCCTTTATTTAAGTCCCAAAACAAAAATCCTTCGTCTATGCCCAAAACCCTTTTCTAATCACATTCCATCTCAAAACTGACAGTTGTGATCACTGACTGACGTCAGGACAGCCACGGACGAGGTGATAGATGGCGCCACGCGGCTCTCCGAAATGTTTTAATAACATTGGCTTACAGGGATAAAAGGTTTTGGACAGACATGAATATAAATAAGGGCAGTTTATTGTTTATCCAAGATGTAGATCACGAGTGGAATACATATTTACATCTTTTTTCACCGTTTGAGAGCAGTTATGTTGGTACTTATCCACAAATGTAATGATGTAACCACGTTTTACACGTTTTCACGTCAAAGTTTACACCACGTATAATACAGGGTGTAAATTTAAATGCATTACACACCTACTTATGGGAGTGCTGTAGACCTTAAACCGTAGAACTTAACAACTTTTACTATGTGAAAGCGCGAAAAAATTTAATGTAACGCATTTTTACACCCTAAAAATTTCAAATGAAGTGCTGTGATTTTAATAAAAAAAAGAATTTCTAACGTTTTGTTTACAGCTTAACACCGTCTTATTGGAATAAGATAAAGTGGTTTCCCCGAAGCGTGACATTTACCGATCGAGATGAAACGAACATCAATCACACAACTATATCCATAAACATTATTCATAACTATAATATACTAGCGTTAACCCGCGAATTCGTCCACACCAATTAAATAATAGATTTTTAAGAATAGATTTTTTTTTGGACGGCCCTGTAACACAGTCTGTAGTGAACCTGCCTGCTGTGCCGAGGGTCGCGGGTTCGAATCTCGTAAGGGACAAATATTTATATGATGAATATGAATGTTTGTACCCGAGTCATGGATGTTTGTACCTATATATGTATTCTATATCGTTGTCTAGTCATCATAATACAAGTCCAGGTACTTTAAATATGACTAGATAATTTGTGTGACAATGTCGAAGATATTTATTTTATTTTATTTATTTAAATCAGATCATAAGCTATCAAACAAAAAAATATTATCAAAATCGGTTTAGTAGTTTTTGCAAGATGCTCGTTCAAACAAACAAACAGACAGACAAAAAAATCAGGGATAGGTACCTAAAAACCATATCGTAACTTTTTTTTGTTAATATATTCAATGTACAGACAAACTTCCTGTTACAGTTTTATAATAGTTTAGACAACTAGATTTTGTTCGCGATTTCATCCACACTCGCTCTCATCGTAGCGAGCTAAAATATACAAAACGGCAAAGGAAAACATCGTAAAGAAACGCGATAAGCAGAAGAAGCAATTCTGATGTCTATGTGGTGGCCCCACTAATTCAGGGCTGCAGTCTCCAGGGTCCGAATAGCCCTAGCAATAGCCAACCTCCATAGGAGAGCACCACAAGAAGAAGATGTCAAAGAGCGTCGGTGGCGCGTTGCGAGAGGAATGGACACCCAATTATAGGGGTCCGGGTTCGAATCCGCACGGACAACATGCAATGCACCAATATGAATTCTTCTAACTTACGTAAGTAATACCGACTGCTCTCAAACGGCGAAGGAAAACATCATAAAGAAACCTGTATACACTGAAGAAGAAATTCTGATGTGTATGTGAAGTCTACCAATCTGCATTGGGCACGCGTGGTGGACTAATGCCCATACACCCTGAGGGTAGGCCTGTGCCTTGCAGTGGGACGTTTATAGACTAACGAGCGTTAACCCGCGACTTCGTCCGCACAAATTATATACCAGATTTTAAGTCAGATCATAAGCTATCAAACAAACAAAGTTTCATCAAAATCGGTTCAGTAGTTTTTGCGTGATACTCGTTCAAACAAACAAACAAACACACAAACAAACAGACAGACAAAAAATCCAAAAATTGGTGAAATGGAATCAGGGGCACCTAAAAACCATATCGTAACTTTTTTTTTGTTAATATCTTCAATGTACAGACAAACTTCCTGTTACAGTTTTATAATAGTATAGATGATGATGATGAGACGTTATACGCTGTGACGATAATTATAATTTCCAAAAACTGTCCCATAAAATATAGACATAAACTCACGACCATAATGCCTTTCGGTTGGCCAGAAACCTTGCTACAACTCATACGGTTTCTAATGGAATGATATGTAGGTCTTTAGTACTTACTGACGCAATGAGGACATCGATCAAAGTAATTACCGTTTAATTCTCGCTTCGAAACTAAATGTAAAAGAGAGGCGAAGAAAAATACATTTATTCCAAGATGGACGCCGGAGGCAGGGTAGATTGATCACCGTTTCTGATTAAATTCTCGTCAAAAGAGGTTTTTAAGTTAATGGTTAAATTTGTTGGTTTAATTAAGACCACCAGCATGGATTACGAGGTGTTAACATAAAATGGGAACCCTAAAAATCTTTTCTAAAGAATCGAGAACTGAAAAATGTTTTTGGAAGCATTTTGTTTTGTTTTTCTGGTAATATACCTACATATGCCGTTATGGCGATCCTTGGGGGAGGCCTATGTCCAGCAGTCCATTGGCAGAGATGATGATAATGATTATGATACCTACATAAATGAAGTCTTATCTATCTAAACTATTATAAAACTGTAACAGAAAGTGTGTTTGTACATTGAAGATATTATAAAAAAAAAAGTTACGATATGGTTTTTAAGTGTCCCTGATTCCATATCACCAATTTTTAGATTTTTTGTCGGTCTGTTTGTTTGTGTGTTTGTTTGTTTGTTTGATCGAGCATCACGCAAAAAGTACAGAACCGATTTTGATGAATTTTTTTTTTGTTTAATAGCTTATTATCTGACTTAAAATCTGGTATATAATTTGTGCGGACAAAGTCGCGGGCTAACCCTACTCTTTAATATTTGTGATGAGGGCGCTATTGAACAGTAAAAGGACTCTTATCAAGTTCTAGAATCTTAGATTTCACTTTGGCGTTTTGATATAGGTACCTTTGAGGTACATTGAATTATTATTGTAGGGCACTGACTTCACATTTGAACTTTAGATTAATGGTACAGTTATCCATCCATTGTTAATGACTTTGGGAATTACTTAGTAAATACGAGTAGCGCTTGAATCGTTCGTTGGTTATACAGGGTGAAATTGATATCATTAGCATCCTTTTAAACTAAGAATCTACACAGAGCAAACCCAAACACTTATGCACTACAATGTGTTAGGGTAAACAGTACTTTAAGGTGTTATTGTGCCCATGATACTGACCAACTTTCGAATTTAATTTTTTGCGAATTTCCTATCGGCTTCTTAGTGAAAGTTGTTCAGTATCAGGTATAATCACCCCTTAAAGTAATACCACTGTTTACCTTAACACCCTATATAAGGTCTAACAAATTTAGGTGAAACTATTTTAAGGGGATGATCAGACCATCAAACCGAACAACTTTCTCTATGGGACCAATATCGAAATCGCGAAAAAAAAATCAGCTGTTCCGTACAAACCTACTCGACATATATGTATAGGACAGCCGATTTTTTTTTCGCGATTTTAATATTGGTCCCATAGAGAAAGTTGTTCAGTTTGATGGTCTGACCGTACCATTCAAATAGTTTCAGCTAATTTTGTTAGACCTTATATAACAGACAAACCCCGTATGGTGCAGACTATAGTAAAAGGGACAGAACATTACTTGGGTTATGGGGGTGAACTGGGTAGGCCGGGAAAATTGTGTTGTTGCGGAGAGACGTGGGTTGCCTATTATTGGAAGGTAATTGTTTTCTCCTGAAAACCAGTAGCTAAAGGCGCTTCCACACGACGCGCCGTTAACTATGCCATAGAATATCTTATGGTTATGCCCGATGCCCGTGTCGTATCTTCGTTGAAATTTCGGCTTGAGCTGGGACTAATTCATAATTGATATTTTTTTTCGGTATAATATTGAAGAGCCAATTTGAGCCTCGAAGTGTACTAACCAAAATGAAAAAAAAATCACGTCAGCAACAGTTCCAATTTAAAAAATTAGCTATTATCTCGTTCTAAAAAACCTGATGGTAAATTTTTTTGCACATATTTAAGGCCATACTTGAAACATGGTGTAAATATTTTTGTCTACTTAGAAGGTTTTGAAAAATACATTCGTATTTTCTAATAAATACCTCTTTAACGTAATATATAATATAACCAATGTTATATAATGTAATATAACTATTTTTTAAATTTCAATGCCTATTTTATTGCTCAATAATAATTTGTATTGTTAAATCTAAGTCAAATGAGTGCATTAGTATTAATATTATTAATTTAAAAGCCTTCTGGGACACAATTTTGATTTCTATGTTGCGTAGCGATTTTTTTTAAATAAGTATTAAGATAGCTTTTTTTGTCACTAAATGGTGCCAGTTACAGTTTAAAAGTCCAATTTATAATTACTCCCTACCCCGCCTAACGAAACTCCGTAAAATGACTGGGCTAATATAAGAAAAGCTATGATAAGTAAATGCAAAACAGTTGCTTCTCCAGAACAAACAACTTTTTAGGAGGAACTTTTGGGCACTTTATTAGACTTTATGATAAGTGGATTTGTTTGAAAATTGCCGTAGTGGTCCAGTGGCGAGTAACCTTGCCTGCCGTGCAAGAGGCGATGATTCGATTCCCGTCCAGGTCAACTCGTACCAACGCAAAATTTATGTACAGTCGCCATCAGATATATCGTCGTAGCGTACAAGGTGTTCAAATATTTCTGAACAGTGCTAATTTTCAATAAATCCCTTACAGTAAATGTTACTAATTATATCTAAACATGTATTTTGTCATAAATATCTGAACAGCTAATTTTCAATAATTTCTTCACAATGTTATTTAAAATTGAAATGTATAACAACGGATTTTAAGGTCTTTTTCCTAAACTGCTCAGGTGTTTATGATCACCCTGACTGCGTTGATATATAAGGTCTAACAAAATTAGGTGAAACTATTTTAAGGGGATGATCAGACCATCAAACTGAACAACTTTCTCTATGGGACCAATATTGAAATCGAGAAAAAAAAATCTGCTGTCCCATACATTTAGGTTGAGTAGGTTTGTATGGAACAGCTGATTTTTTTTCTCGATTTCGATATTGGTCCCATAGAGAAAGTTGTTCAGTTTGATGGTCTGATCACCGCCTTAAAATAGTTTCACCTAATTTTGTTAGACCTTATATTTGATGTTCTAGGCGTTCCGATATTTTTGATTTGTTATGTGTAAAGACATTATTGAAAATTAGAACTGCTTAGAAATATTTGAATACCTTGTTTGCTGAGATATATCTGATGATGACTGTACCTACGATTTGTAACACTACCTTCCACCACCACATCTTCTATAAGGTCTAACAAAACTAGCTGAAACTATTTTAAGGGGATGATCAGACCATCAAACTGAACAACTTTCTCTATGGGACCAATATCGAAATCGCGAAAAAAAAATCAGCTGTTCTATACAAACGTACACAACCTAAATGTATCGGACAGCAGATTTTTTTTTCGCGATTTCGATATTGGTCCCATAGAGAAAGTTGTTCAGTTTGATGGTCTGATCATCCCCTTAAAATAGTTTCACCTAATTTGTTAGACCTTATATATTAATGTTACTTTAGTATCAGGTTTGGTCTTTCCGTATGTCTTACCAATGTACCTGCACAGTTGAAAAATTTTAATACTGCGCGAAATTATATTCACCAATCAGGATGCGCCACCTTCAATTCGTTTACGCTATTGGCTTATTTGTTATCGCGCGCTTTTCGCTGTTATCCGACTTTGCACCCTTTGATTAGTAAATGACTTCGGGTTTTGTCAGGGACTCGGGCCTGCTCTGCGCAAACGAAGATTGCCGAGCGGAATTATTTTCCTGGTCGTACTGTACACCTATTTGATTACTATGTATACATGTGATACGCAATAAATAAACGAGTTATGAACATTCAGAAAAAAATATATTTCATAAACCATAATTTTTTTACACAATTTTGATAATGCCACACGTTTGAAAGTAAAAAGAGGAAGACTAAAATGGAAAATATTTGTTACAACACGTAAAATAAATGTAGGTAAGGCCCAGTATACGGTCACGAATCCATTACGTTTAATCCAAGACAAATGTAGGAATCTCAGCTATTTTTCAGTTTCGCCGACTTTATGGCGGCGGTACCAGAGATGTATTACTCAACATCTAAGTTAGATACGGGCTTTTATTCGTGATTTTAGTTTTATAAATACGGAGTATAGAGTTTATGCCGTATCAGAAAGAAGAGTGATCAATGTAACGACAAAACAGCTCATGAACGCTTTATACGGGGTGTATACTTAAATGCGTTACATAGGGGATGCTTCAGACTATCAAACTGAACAACTTTTACTATGCGACGAAATTTTAAATCGGGTAAAAATACTTCTATATTCCTTAGAATATGTCAATAGCTATTCGACAAAATTTATGAAACAACGGGTCCGTAATGAATTTTCTTGTTATATTTATCATTATTTATATAATTTCTTTCGAAATGTTTATAATTTCTAATCTTGATTATTAGAAATATTCTCGTGTAAACGAGACTAGATTGAAGTTATTGTTCCGCAATTATAGGCTGTCTTGTTTCGTTTAGTGAAAGTGATCTAAACTATTATAAAACTGTAGCAGAACGTTTGTCTGTACATTGAAGATATTAACAAAAAAAAAGTTACGATATGGTTTTTAGGTGTCTCTGATTCCATTTCACCAATTTTTGGATTTTTTGTCTGTCTGTTTGTTTGTTTGTTTGTTTGAACGAGTATCACGCAAGAACTACTGAACCGATTTTGATGAAACTTTTTTTGTTTGATAGCTTATGATCTGACTTAAAATCTGGTATATAATTTGTGCGGACGAAGTCGCGGGTTAACGCTCGTAAGGTATAAAATTGTATGTAAATGGCAATGATTAATTGATCTTGTAAAACGTGGCAGAGGAGAAATGCTAAGGCGAGACTGGTCCCTAGTTAAATGGTCTAAGTTCTGAACCGATAACGTTGCGGTGTTGCTATCGTCGCGTCTAACAATATCATGAATATTCGCAAATTGGATGGATTAACCAATAATAGGTAGAGCATTTAGTGCTATCTGCTAGTTCCACGTTTTGCCACGGGGTCAGAAAAGTTTGTTGCACTAACATTGTTGTGTATGCAAGTTGGCTAATGGAAAACGACCAATACATAAAGACTCGCGATCGTTCACCGCACATTATAGCTGAATTTGCACAATTAAACTTGCACAACTACAAACTGTTGCGGACTGGATTAGCACTACAATTTGCCAATCCGGGACTTTGTTTTCGTCCAAATTAACCTTCCGACCCTTATATAGATGAATGAAATTAAAAATATCTTGCGTCTTTACGGGAACTTCTTCTTCTTATCGTGTGGGCAGAGCCCTCGGCAAATCTGGGGAACGAATTTTTTTTTTTTTACCTCATAGAAATCAAAAAGATTTTGCTATGACGGTTTTCTGATGTCTTACAGATAGAAGTCTGCAACAAATTTTGTCGATGACTTTTCTCTCTCACTTGTCATTGCACATTCCGAGAGTAGCAAACTTCCATATTCTAGAGTAAAACAGCTAGTTCGCCGCCCCTCAACCAGTAATCGGCCTCTCGCCTCTGCGCCCTTTGCCCACACTTTTTATGAGTGAAAAGAGCGAAATTGCAAAAAATATGCCCCTCTAAAAAATAATGTATGATATGACAATTGTTGAGGCAAGGGCGGCAAAAACTATTCAGCCTTTACCTTGAAAATTTGTAAATCCGCCACTGCATAGCATTATAGCAGCGCGCATTGACGAAGTTTTGTATTTTATCAAAAATTTACAAATTTTATTAAGCAGATATATTATTTATGTATATTTGTTTATGTTACCCACGGGCTTTGTTGGCTACCGATACAGGGTTATAAAAACCGAGGACCTTGCTCAAGGGCGCACGTAATCCAATAACTATGGTAAAGAATATTAACTAAATTAAATTATTTAACATTGAAGCGAAGAAAGTACGGTTTATTTGCGTTGTTGAAATTTTTTTCTAGAAGTTTAAACTGTATAAAATTAGAAAAAGTTACCATTAAACTATGCTACGACCTTGGAATAATTTGAATAAGAGAGCGGGCCAAATCTACAACGCGGGTCCTGTGCGGATTGGTAGAGGCAAGTTAGAGGTCAAATAACTGCCAGATTACTTCCAAGCTGCCTCTGAATATGCTTCATGAATACGGCCATCTAATAGCAGTAAACAGGACCAAATTAACATGCCTGCCGTTCCATGGAAGCGCCCACACATCCAAAGATCTGCCACCAATGATTATTTTTGAATGAACATTTAATTAGAAAATGTAAATACGACTTTTTGACGAATTTGTAGATCTCAAAAATGTACGTGCCACCATCATCGTCAGCCTATTTAATACAGGGTCTTTCGCTGTGCTGTACCAAACTGTTGATTTGATTTTTTGTGATTTCGATGTCAGTCCCATAGAGAAAGTTGTTCAGTTTGATGGTCTTATCGTCCTCTTAAAAAAAACCATCATCGTATCAGCCCATAGACGTCCACTGCTGGACATAGGCCTCCCCCAAGGATCGCCACAACGACCGGTCCTGCGCTGCCCTCATCCAACGGGTTCTCGCCGCCTTCACCAGTTCGTTGCGTCGGTCCACCTTGCTACCTACCCGCCTACATAAGCTGCGTTTTCGGCCATACGTCTCGGAATTACCTGAGATGGGGTCTCTTATTTTTCGGTTGTCTACAAGATTTTCTTTTCGAAAAGTTAACACTAACACATTTTTAACATTGTTTTCTCAAACTATAATAACTTGCAACCGTTTAAAATAATGACCTATTGGAATTTTACTCACCATATTCATAAAGCGTCGTTGGTGAGTTGCGGAGAGGTATGGACACGCAATTATAGGGGTCCGGGTTCGAATCCGGACGGACAACAGGCCATGTCCAATGAGTTTTTCTAACTTATGTACGTAATACCGACTGCTCTCAAACGGTGAAGGAAAACATTGTGAGGAAACCTGCATACACTGAAGAAGAAATTCTGATGTGTATGTGAAGTCTACCAATCCGCATTGGGCACGCGTGGTGGACTAATGCCCATACACCTCTCTGAGGGTAGGCCTGTGCCCTGCAGTGGGACGTATATAGGCTGATGATGATTCATAATTAGTTTGTCTAATGATATCATAACAAAAAATCTATGAAATTTTTTTTATCGAAGATACGGCACACGCACGCCATTTGTGAATGGTCGCCGCTGTTGATCCTGGCTTACAGGAGTTACAGCGGTGGGAATGTGTGGTGGGCCTATGCCCGTAAAAAAAAAAAAACACGCACGCCCTTTTCGGAGGGCTGGGCAATCGCGTCTCTCAAAGAAAATATTCGTCTGAACCTATTGCCACTTAAAAAACCGACAGCATAGGTATTAAGAAAGGCATTGTTTACGCCCCACTGCAGTTTACAACCCTTAATCCCACCCTCAAGAATCCCTACTTGTAGGTAGTAGATTTTGCGAATGGCTTATACGGCCTGTGAGCAACAACTAAGAATCACACACACATATCTGTTAAGATAAATGGTGGTCGTAAAATCTAGACGGACATAAAGAGAGTCGACTGAAATGTATAGGATCGCGGACAACGGCAACGCTGCGCTGATAAATTGATGTTGTGTTTATTTTTAGTCGAGTGAATGGTTCCCTAGAGTGTGGACTTGGCCCTAATATTTTGTACTGTGAAGATCGGTCTGTAAGGAGCCATACGAGAAGGTACGCATGCCGTTTATTCCAAAATTGTGTTACTTTCTTTAATTAATAAACTGTTAAGGTGGTTGCAGAGGGGTCAATTTTATACAAAACTTTGACGCAAAATACGTGTAGACGTTATTCATATAAGTAACTTTGTATATATGGAAAAATAGTTTAGATTTAGATGCCGCGTCACAAATAACATTTGCAATGTATAAAATAATCACGAAGATATAAAGCTTTGAAATTTTTCATTAAAAATTTTAAAAGCTTTATATCTTCGTAATTATATTAAAAATTGCAAATTTTATTTGTAACGCGGCAAATAGATTTTCTAAACTATTTTTCCATATATAAAATATTACTTTTATTAATTCCGTCTACGCGTATTGTGCATCAAACTTTTGTATGGACTGAATCCACCTTAAGTACTATTTTTATTTACAAATATTTCTTTCTACGTACTTGCTCATAAAGTGGCTCTTATTGCACCGTCTTTAGGTACATAATACAGCTTAGAACACGTGTGCAAAAATGTTACATTATCGCACTAGTGCGGTAATATTACTGTTTTTTCTATATTTTTAAATCTCGGCAAAGAGGCCATTTTCAACAAATATTTAACTAAATTGTGTTTTACTATGTAGAACTATATACTGTTATGATTTTTTTCCTCGAAAGCGTCTTATGAAACGTGTGAGCGTTGGTCATTACAGCCTCGGCTCGTATGATACTGCACTCGCCTGCGGCTCGTGCTGCAATCCCGCCTCGGCTGTAATGAACAATTTCGCTCACTTGTATCAATGTACTATTTCGCGATTACAAATTTGGTTCCATGTTCCATAGTAAGATTCATTCAGTTTGATGATCTGAAAAAACCTAGAAGTTATGTAACGTATTTAAGTTTACACCCTGTATAACGGGTTAATGATGATATATTAATTTATGAACAATTTTAGTTCAACAAAAACAATAAAATATGATATATCAACATATCGACGCTAAGATTCCTCCTTCATACATACACTCACGACTACAATCGCTTTCGAGATGGTCAGAATCTTTGCTACAAACTATATTTTAACGATCAGTTAAAGCAAATCTAACTTTCTGCCTTGGCCTTAAGAACCCAATATGCATTGATTGGAACCAGTCGTAGCGCTCGTAGCATTTCGTAGAGCCTTCGGCTACGGAGCGTAGCCCGTAGACAAAAGCCTCCGTATAAACTTTGGGGGTAATGTAGATAAACGAGGTAGTTTAAAACAAGGTTCATACGTGGTTATATAATATGTGTGTTATATATAAACGTATGTAATATAATGTATACCTGAATAGAATACTGCATTACAGAATACAATAGCAGAATATAATAAGACGGGAAGACCGACCGATACCTACCAGACTTCGCCCCAGACCAAATAATTTACTGTTGCCGCCGTCGAAATTAAACTTACACTCAAATCTATCTATCTATATACTATTATAAAACTGTAACAAGAAGTTTGTCTGTACATTGAAGATATTAACAACAAAAAAGTTACGATATGGTTTTTAGGTGTCCCTGATTCCATTTCACCAATTTTTCACCAACAGACAGACAAAAAATCCAAAAATTTGTGAAATGGAATCAGGGACACCTAAAAACCATATCGTAACTTTTTTTTTGTTAATATCTTCAATGTACACACAAACTTCTTGTTACAGTTTTATAATAGTATAGATTGATTGAATTATTATAGATTTGTATGATTTCCTTTATATAAATTTTGTAAATCGGTTAACACCCAATTTTGTTATTAAATTAAATTTAATCTAATTCCATTAATCAAATTTATTTTATTTTTTTTTCATTTTTATTGCATGTAAGTACTTGCTTTTTAATGAGTTTTTTATTTTTTCTTGATTATGTTTGTAATTTAAACAACATTTTATTTTTATTTGTTCGTTTGTTTTTTTTTGTTTTTTTTTTTAATTTTTGTTTGTTTGTTTGTTATTTTGTTTGTTTTTTTTTTTTGGGCTCCTTTGCACCGGGATCGACAAGGGGGCGGGTTATTTGACTGACCTTGTATTTCATTGTTTTGACGAAGCATGTTGCTGATTTATGCCTGTATTTTTTTTTGTTACTTTATATTTGACGACGCTTGTGCTGACCTCTTTTTTTGTGATTAATCTAAATGCTTTTATGAATAAGTTAATTTCTATTTAAACAAATACTCTCTCAAACATTGCTGTGCCCAACCGGGTTCATATGTCTTACCTACTTATATTGTAAATGTTACACCCTTTGTTTTTATGTACTCATATGAAATGCAGTGAATAAATGAATTATGAATTATTATACATTACATTTTATACCCATTTATGGTCTTTCTCAATAAACGACGGTTATTTAAAAGCATGATCAGAAAAGATCCATCAAACTGAAAAGCTTTCTTAATGAGACCAATATCGAAGTCACAAAAAAAAATTTGCTATTCCATACAACAATGACAAACTTCTTCATCCAAATACAGCAGATTTTTGTTCGCGATTTCGATGTCGGACCCAGAGAGAAAGTTTTTCAGTTTGATGGTCCGATCGATCGCATATTAAAAACGACCCTGTATTAAAAATTTTAACGAAAGTTTATTGAATTTTTAAGGTGTTTAGTTTAGATGTCACTGACTCCAAAACACAGATTTTTTATGTTTCCTGTCTGTCTGTTTGTTCGAGCATGATGCAAAAAATTTTTGGACCGATTTTGATAAAATTTCTTTATTTAAAAGCTGATGATTGCATTTCTGGTACCCGGTCGCCACTCGAGAACTTTTCGGCACCATCGGCCATCGGTTCTGCGAGCAATGTGCTCCGCCCACTGCCACCGCGTACTGGAAAACGCAGCGTGGGTAGACCCACAGCCCCACACGGTGGACCGAGGACCTGGTGATGGCGGCGGGAACCCGTTGGATGAGGGCAGCGCAGGACCGGTCGTTATGGCGATCCTTGGGGGAGGCCTATGTCCAGCAGTGGACGTCCATCGGCTGAGATGATGATGATGTCGGATTTAAAAACTGGAGTATAATTTTGTCTCGCTACGATGATGAGAGTCGGAGATATACAGGGTGTAAGGGACAGCCGTGCAAATACTGAAACGCTGAATTTAGACCATCAAACTGAACAACTTTGACTATAGAGCCAAACTCCTGAATCGAGAAAACAAATCAGCTGTTTCATACAATTAAGACTGATAGGTACTGCAGTTTTGTAAGAAAAAGCTGATTTTTTACCCCAATTCCTGAGGCCTACCTCAGGAATTGGGGTAAAAAATCTGCTGTAAAATTGACCATCAGACTAAACAACTTTCACTGTATGTAATTCACTGTATCAGTGTTTGCCTGGCTGTCCCTTACCTGTATACTAACCAATTTCTTCTTTCAATTGTATACAAGGTGTTAAAGTAACAATAAACATTGATAACTTTGAAGGGAGTTGTCTAGACCATCAAACTGAACAACTTTCACTATGGGACCAACTGCGAAATCGCGAAAAAAAATCTGCTGTCGCATACATTTAGCTTGAGTAGTTTAGTATGAAAAATCAGATTTTCATTTTCGCGATTTCTAGGAAAATGAAAATAATTTATTTAAATAATAAAAACATACATACATATTCTCACGCCTGTCTCCTACAACGGAACGCCACCCGCTACGATCCTGACATACCTCTCTAGCTTCCTCCACGTTCATAAGTCCTTTCATGCATGCTCGTCGGTTACGGGTAGATCTGACCTGGCCATTTTTAAGCACGTCGCCAATTTGGTTCGTATATGTACGTCTAGGCCGTCCCCTTCCAACATTTCCACTTACGCTTGCCTTATAGATTGCCCTCATCAATCTGCTCTCATCCATTCTTTCCACATCACCAAACCATCTCAACATACCTTTCTCTATTTTCGTCACTACATCCTCTTTCAAACCACATCGTTCTCTAATAAAACTATTTTTCAATTTGTCCATCACAGTCACACCACACATACTTCTCAGTGAGCGCATTTAAATAATTTATTTAAATAAAGGTATTAAAAAATGATTATATAAAAATCTTAAAGTAATTTTTACCAATACTACCCTTGGGATGAATGCAGACAGAATTTATGTGTACCGACTTCATTTACCAGGGGTTCCCATCGTAGGCAAGCAAAAGTCCGCTTGTTTCTAGGGAAACCAGTTTATAGCATAGATTAATATGTATATTGGATATAGATAGGTAACTCGCCTTGAATTTTAGCACGTCCTAATTGCGTTGCTGCTTATGGGGCACCACATTATGAAATAAATTGAAAAAGACGATCGGCCGACACGAGGATCGAACCTTAGCTACCCGGATCGTAAGCCGGTTGCCTAGACCGCTAGACCAACAAGACAGTGATTGATATGGGCGAAATCTCTCACTACTACAGCGCAGCGCGTGAGGTGTAGTGCGCTGTTACTCCGATATGAACCCTAGTGCAACACATAGTGCTTCGATACATCACCGATAGATGACGGACGCTGTCTATGGAAAATCAGCGTTCCACTTAGTTTGTACTAAGATAACATAGCATGGTTTATAGTCGATTAAAATTACTGTTTATAAATGATGTGTGACTGTAACCCTAGTGTGTAAAATTGTGGAGTGGAAGTGGAAGTGGAAGTACCCAGTGAGCTCATTAAAAATATGATGTAAGAACATAATTAATATGTTATATGCTATACAGGGCGTAAGTGACAGCCTAGCAAATACTGAAATGGTGAACTCGGACCATCAAACTGAACAACTTTCACTATGGAGCCCAAAGAGTAATATAAGTATATTAGAAAAGAGAACCCACTCGTGGCAACATTATGCATCCACCTTATGTCAAATTGAAGGCTAGCTAGCGCCATCTATGTTTCACCGACAATAATTCAACCTATACTATACATACATACTTATATATATACTATACATACATACTTATATATATATATACTCATACCGATGGATATTATTGTTTTGAATGCTAGTTTTCGTTCAATCCCGCACCGATCGAGTGAAATTCCAGTATCCTTACTATTCCTGTAATCTAAACATTGGTAAGAGAACAAAAGAAACTCCAGAACATCACTAAATCGGCACGAAATTGAACGAAAACGACAAACAACCCGCACATTACGCAAGATAGGTAGCCATTTTGTGAATATGTCAATTTGACATTGATATAGACAATAAAATCTTTTTTATTCATAGTTCTGCGAAATATTTAATAGATGGCAGCACATTCTATGCAAACTGAATCGGAAAAAGCCACCAAAAGGCGAATGTCCTCCACCTGATGGTGCCTATCTCAGGAATCGCGAAAAAATCAACTGTCCCAAAGAAAACTGCTGTACCTATCAGACTAAAATGTTTGAGACAGCTGATTTTTTTTCGCGTTTCCTGGGGTGGGCTCCATAGTGAAAGTTGTTCAGTTTGATGGTCCGTGTTCACCGTTTCAGTATTTGCTAGGCTGTCACTTACACCCTGTATTGGTCCCAATGAGAAAATTGTTTGACGGTCTTAACCACCTCCTTAAATCTTTATTTGTATTTTTGTAACACCATAGACACAAAAGACTACAGTATATGCGGACGAGTTGTTCATGTTAACCGAGTTGACCGTGTTGTTTATGTTGACCGAGTTGTTCACTTTGCCCGAGTTGTTAATGTTAAGCGAGTTCACCGTCTTGTTCATGTCGATCGAGTTGTTCATGTTGACTGAGTCGACCGTGTTGTCCATGTTGTTCATGTACCTAGTAATAGTCTCACTGGTGTGATGGTTAAGAATGCGACTTCCTATCCGAAACACTAGTGTGATGGTTAGGAGAAAAATTTCTTGACTGTCACACTGGTGTGACAAAGCAGTGTGACAGTCAGTCAGTCGCGGAAACCGCAGGCAAAAGCGAATGTAAGTAGTATACAAAAACTAGTAGGTAACAAGGTCTTGTGAATGCTGAAGCCTGAAGGAAGATAAATTGAAAAAAGCCTTCGGGAGTTGCAAGTCTGAACATCCAATTTATCAACGTTTAGTATAGGCAACGTATAAGCTCGTATCTGTTTAGTTTGCATAATTAATTTTCAATTAATTCAAACCGTTTTGAGTTTCAAGGCATAAATATTGTATGATTCTGGTATAATTGGTTTTGGGTAAAGCCGTTGTGCTGCAGCTGTAATAGTACGATTCTCCTTTCAGTGTCCGCGGTTTGATCCCGGCCTAGATCGATCGTAGCGTATACCAATGAGTTTTTAGGTACCTATAAATACGTAGGTTATTTTATAGATATTTTTTACTTTTCAGAATAAGAATAAGAATATTTATTGTTCAAACTGTGTACAAAGGTTCCGGGTTGTGTTTTAGGGTTCCGTACCCACATGGGTAAAAACAGGACCCTATTACTAAGCCTACGTTGTCCGTCCGTCCATCCGTCTGTCTGTCCTACCTATTTAGGGCTGTAACTTTTGAACAGTAACAGCTAGACAGTTGAAATTTATACACAGAATATGCGTTATTACGAAGGATTTGCTAACAAATAATTATTTATCGGAGCATTAAGCTCTGGTCGGATACACCAGGATTGAGGCATGCGAAAGAACTTGTGACCGGCTTCTCAAACAGACCTACCTCGGATGCCATCAATTCAAACCGCAACGACTTAAGGCTCTTAGTACGAACCTTAACAGGACACTGCAAGTTAAACAAACACCTAAACAGAATGGGGCTCGTAGATTCACCCACTTGCAGATTCTGCTGTGAAGCAGAGGAAACGTTCATACACCTCCTCTGCGAATGCGAAGTGCTCATTCACAGCAGGAGTCGCCATCTAGGTGGATACGTAGTAACACCTACTGACATTAGGGACCTCCCTTCCAAAAGTATAACACGGTTCATGAAGTCCGTGGGCCTAGGAAATGACCTTTAGGTCTAGGGTGACAGCTACAATAGATCTATTCAGGTCGCAGTAGCTATTGGTTCATTGACCAAGCCCTTACAACCAAATAATAATAAACAAATAATAAAATTCAGGGGGTTCCTCATACAAGAACCAAGTTTATATTACCGTTTTTTCTTCTCGCTCAAGAACAAAGCAACTCAAGAACGACCACTCTCAGTGGTCCGTGTTCACCGTTTCAGTATTTGCTAGGCTGTCACTTACACCCTGTATTGGTCCCAATGAGAAAATTGTTTGACGGTCTTAACCACCTCCTTAAATCTTTATTTGTATTTTTGTAACACCATAGACACAAAAGACTACAGTATATGCGGACGAGTTGTTCATGTTAACCGAGTTGACCGTGTTGTTTATGTTGACCGAGTTGTTCACTTTGCCCGAGTTGTTAATGTTAAGCGAGTTCACCGTCTTGTTCATGTCGATCGAGTTGTTCATGTTGACTGAGTCGACCGTGTTGTCCATGTTGTTCATGTACCTAGTAATAGTCTCACTGGTGTGATGGTTAAGAATGCGACTTCCTATCCGAAACACTAGTGTGATGGTTAGGAGAAAAATTTCTTGACTGTCACACTGGTGTGACAAAGCAGTGTGACAGTCAGTCAGTCGCGGAAACCGCAGGCAAAAGCGAATGTAAGTAGTATACAAAAACTAGTAGGTAACAAGGTCTTGTGAATGCTGAAGCCTGAAGGAAGATAAATTGAAAAAAGCCTTCGGGAGTTGCAAGTCTGAACATCCAATTTATCAACGTTTAGTATAGGCAACGTATAAGCTCGTATCTGTTTAGTTTGCATAATTAATTTTCAATTAATTCAAACCGTTTTGAGTTTCAAGGCATAAATATTGTATGATTCTGGTATAATTGGTTTTGGGTAAAGCCGTTGTGCTGCAGCTGTAATAGTACGATTCTCCTTTCAGTGTCCGCGGTTTGATCCCGGCCTAGATCGATCGTAGCGTATACCAATGAGTTTTTAGGTACCTATAAATACGTAGGTTATTTTATAGATATTTTTTACTTTTCAGAATAAGAATAAGAATATTTATTGTTCAAACTGTGTACAAAGGTTCCGGGTTGTGTTTTAGGGTTCCGTACCCACATGGGTAAAAACAGGACCCTATTACTAAGCCTACGTTGTCCGTCCGTCCATCCGTCTGTCTGTCCTACCTATTTAGGGCTGTAACTTTTGAACAGTAACAGCTAGACAGTTGAAATTTATACACAGAATATGCGTTATTACGAAGGATTTGCTAACAAATAATTATTTATCGGAGCATTAAGCTCTGGTCGGATACACCAGGATTGAGGCATGCGAAAGAACTTGTGACCGGCTTCTCAAACAGACCTACCTCGGATGCCATCAATTCAAACCGCAACGACTTAAGGCTCTTAGTACGAACCTTAACAGGACACTGCAAGTTAAACAAACACCTAAACAGAATGGGGCTCGTAGATTCACCCACTTGCAGATTCTGCTGTGAAGCAGAGGAAACGTTCATACACCTCCTCTGCGAATGCGAAGTGCTCATTCACAGCAGGAGTCGCCATCTAGGTGGATACGTAGTAACACCTACTGACATTAGGGACCTCCCTTCCAAAAGTATAACACGGTTCATGAAGTCCGTGGGCCTAGGAAATGACCTTTAGGTCTAGGGTGACAGCTACAATAGATCTATTCAGGTCGCAGTAGCTATTGGTTCATTGACCAAGCCCTTACAACCAAATAATAATAAACAAATAATAAAATTCAGGGGGTTCCTCATACAAGAACCAAGTTTATATTACCGTTTTTTCTTCTCGCTCAAGAACAAAGCAACTCAAGAACTCAACCAAGAAGTTTAGATACCTACTATCTAAACTTCTTGAACTCAACCAATAAGAAAAAAACCTATAACTCACTTGTGAATAATAGTAATGAAAAAGTCACAGTTTGATTATAGGTGTCATTATGTGCCTAATTGCGGTGAAATAAGGGCCATTTTATGAGCAAGCGTGTTGAAAAAACAGTAATTACGTACAAGCGTCAAACTAAGATTGATTATAAAGCGAATTCGACAGTATAGCAACAAATAATAAAAACCGACCAAGTGTGCGTTGGCCTCGCTCTAAAGGTACCCTACCGGAGAAAATACAACTTTTTTCTAAGTTAATATTTTATTTATTTTATTTTATTTTTTATTTTATTTTATTTTATTTTCCGATCGGAGTAAAAAAATAATCAGCTGTTGCATACTAAACTGCAATGCCTACTCGACTCAAATGTATGCAATCCTATAGTGAAAGTTGTTCAGTTTGATGGGTAGACTCTTAGTTTAAAAGGATGCTAATGATATCAATTTCACTCTGTAGTATTGTGTGGAGGTGTGGTGTGGTACGGAACCCTCAGTGCGCGAGTAACCCCTAAAGGGGCAATCCACACGTACAAAGTCGCGGATAAAAGCTTAGTGTATGTATTAACCATCGACTATGTGTTATGTAGTGTGTTATACAAGGTGAAATTGATATCATTAGCATCCTTTTAAACTAAGAGTCTACCCATCAAACTAAACAACTTTTACTATGCGAGCAATCCGATCGGAGCAAAAAAAAAATCAGCTGTTGCATACATTTGAGTCGAGTAGGCATAGCAGTTTAGTATGGAACAGCAGTTTTTTTTTGCTCCGATCGGTTTGCTCCCATAGTAAAAGTTGTTCAGTTTGATGGGTAGACTCTTAGTTTAAGAGGATGCTAATAATATCAATTTCACCATGTATAAAAACCGTATAAAAGCTAATTACTTAGCAGTTTTTAAAATAGAATGAATTAAAGGCTAGACCGCAGTTAAACATTGAACCTGACTGCAAGGAAACGCAGAGTTTAATGCATATCATAGTGCAATCACGAGTTGAGCTGAACTAGCGCATTTATAATGCAGCTCTGTGCATCGCGCTTCTGAAGCGATTTGCTTTATTAACTATATTTTGCATTCCCTTTGTATTATATATCCATACGTAATAATCAGAACTGTGACCCTTCTAGGCTCACGACTGTATTCCCCGAGGGTGTAGTCAGAGATATTCTGAAACATCGCAGAACGTCTACATTTCACTGGTGTACCGAAACTCTGTCCAGTGTGACGGGGAGTGAGCCCGTCGCCACTTATATCAAATATCTTGGACTTTGCCACACAAACTATCTCGTCACATTTAAAGTGCCAGTATCTAGCCTGGACTTGTATTATGATGACTAGACAACTATATAGAATAAATATAATAGATACAAACATCCATGACTCGGGTAGAATAAATGCTGTCGAAATGCGTTCTTTACGCAGTATGTGTGGTGTGACTCTAAACGACAGAATACGAAACAGTGTAATTAGAGATAGATGTGGATTGAAAGAGGATATAGTAACAAGGATTGAAAAGGGAATGCTGAGATGGTTTGGTCATGTGGAAAGAATGAGTGATAGCAGACTGACGAATGAAATATATAAAGCGAGTGTGAATGGGACAGTCAAAAAAGGTCGCCCTAGACGTACGTATGCGGACCAAATTGGCAGCGTACTTAAGAGGGGTCAGATCAAATGTACCCCAAACCGACGAGCGTGTATGAAGCGACTTATGACTGTGGAAGAGGCGAAAAAGGTGTGTCAGGATCGTAGCCGATGGCGATCCGTTGTCTCTGCCTACCCCAATGGGATACAGGCGTGAGTATATGTATGTATGTATCTATGACTCGGGTACAAGTATTCATATTCATCATGCAAATATTTGTCACTTACGGGATTCGAACCCGCAACCCGAGTTTCGCCTAAAATCAAAAAACAGAAACCATTCAGTCGTGGTAGGTTTCATAATATTATTGTGGTCGTTTCGTATAACGGCACCTACTGGTCTGCTCTAAGGTAACCGTAGTACTAAAAAATATTATGAAACTGTTTAGGTAGTGCTTCAAGTAGCCCAGTCATTTTACGGTTTGAGCCGGGACTAATTATTAATAATTGACATTTTTTTTTTGTATAATATTGAAGAGCCAATTTGAGCCTAGAAATGTACCAAAATTAATAAAGAATCACGTCAGCAACAGTTCCAATTTTAAAATTTAGCTATTATCTCGTTCTAAAAACCTGATGGTACATTTTTTTTGCACATAGTTAATGCTTAGTTTAACACTACAAATTTATATGGTGTGAATATTTTTGTCTACCTAGAAGGTTTTGAAAAATACATTCGTATTTTCTAATAAATACCTCATTTTTAAATTTCAATGCCTATTTTATTGCTCATAAATAATATATATTGTTAAATCTGAGTCAAAAGAGTGCATTGGTATTAATATTATTAATTTAAAAGCCTTCTGGGACACACAGTTCTGATTTCTATGTTGCGTAGTGAATTTTTTTAAAATGTTTTAAGATAGTCTTTTTGTCACTAAATGGGGCCGGTTACAGTTTAAAAGTCCAATTAATAATTACTCCCTACCTCGCCTAACAAAACTCCGTAAAATGACTGGGCTAAAGTTCGTAAGTAGACATACGCTGTGCCCGAATACGAATACGCTGTCAGGCTTGCCGAACACCTGGCTACTAAAATATAAAAACATCACTGCAGAACCATTGACACGAAAAGAAGAATACATGGAGGGATACAATTTTTGATTGTATTATTATTTTGTTTAGCCAGTAATGATATACCGGTGCGCAAGAGCGACTGGAATGTTCGCCAGTCGTTCCCACACCAGCGACGCACTATGTGCCAAGTCTAATATGTAGACTAATTTACGCGCACTTTATTAACACACACGATAATAATATTACGACAGGTGTATAAGAATGACTAAATATTTATATTTCTATACCTATCAGGCAATTATTTTGACGGTTTCCATTAGGTAGTTACATTGATGATGTATACGCAAGAAGATATGCGTTCGTTGTACCTACATTGTGAAAAAATCATGAGAGTCATCAATCCTACTATCCTACTAATATCATAAATGCGAAATTTTGTGTGGATGGATGTTTGTTACTCTTTCACGCAAAAAATAATGAACGGATTTCGATGAAATTTGGCATATAGATAGACCATGGCCTGGATTAACACATAGGGTACTTTTTATCCGGATAACGCAGACGAAGTCGCGGGCAACAGCTAGTATTTAATAGTTTACATTATATTTATTTATGGATCTTGTTTCTGACCCTATTATAACAAATAAGAGTTGGATGCTTTTCTAGGTATGCTGTGATAGGTCTTATCCTTACAATCAGGTATTTTTTGTTGTGGTTCGAATGCATTGAAATAAGCGATAAAATTCTTGTTTATATCCTGGAATTAAGATAAGATAGATAAGATAAATGTTTATTTTTAACTTTTGCTTAAAACTATTACATATTATTATTATTACTAAAATAGCAAACTAACAAATGTTTACTAAAATAAATGCATCAAACCGATTCACTGTCGCAAGATTTGAGCTTTATCTGAGAATTTATCTAAAATTAACTTGGTATTGACCCCTCGATATCGAAAAGTCACGTAAAGTACTAGGTATTATGTTATAATTCCACAATACGAAAGTGGATAACGAAACTAAAAGTACACACATTAGCACTAAAAAGCCCGAGTAAAAATAAATATTATTAAGTACTAATATGTTATTAAAATAGATAACTTTTCGATATAAATTTGTTTTTATGACTTAAGACGTGATGTTCTTATTTTTTATCATAGTTGATTCAAAAAACTGTTCTTGAATAAAATCTCTCAATTTCCGAAAAAATGCTGACACCATTTTATTTACACAAAATCCAAAATAAATCACTGCAACTAAACATTACTTTTAACCACTGGCACTTTATTAATTAAACCATTTAAAAAAAGAAACACGATCCATTTTTTTTTTTATTAATCATCATATTAAAAAGTAAATCAATTTCTACGTAAAAAAATAAGTAAATTGAAAAAGCGAACTCACCGACAAGCGCGGCGAGCGCGGCAACGAGGGCGGCGAGGACAGGGGCGGCGGCGCGGGGCATGACTGCCGTGCCACATGCCGGCCGCAGCGTCCCCCCGCGCCCCCGAATGCGGCACTGCGCTGTGAGCTGCGGCGCGTGGCTCCATTCTAAGCCGAGACGACACGGGAATATGCAGTAACAATATAACCAAACGAATAGAATATCAACTAGAGGACAAGCAACTGCAGAGACCCGCGAAAAAATCATAATCCATCGCTATTATGATCAAAATGGCGTATTTATGAGCCTAGCGGCGGTGCGAGATTTACTCCGTCGCACGGGGCCCCGCTTGTATGAAGCTTGTTTCCACGCCGAGATATGTATTAATGTGCTTCAACTTAAGTATTTATTTTATCACGTGCCTTTATCATAGGGCCTTTATTTTAACTATGCCTTTATTGTCCGCACTAGACAAAAAAATAAACTCTTTTAAAAATTGCGCCCCCAGTTAAAAGGGAAGAATGTGGGCGTGCGCGTCTTGTCTCTAGCCTCTATATTCTTAAATAAAGGAATAAAAAACGGTTCTTCCATGAAATACATCACCACTTTTGAGAGTCCTATAGTCAAAGCCGTTCATTTCGAAGTAATAACAATAAAATAAAATAAAGAACCGAGAAAAATATGTGACATACATCTTATCAATTCTTGAACATCATAACAAATAAATATGACATGACAACTAATTAATTTATATTTTTTTTGTCAATTTATAGGCTTTACACATTTAGCGCCCCCCAATCTCAACACATCTCTTCAATAGCGCCCCCCACAAACCAATTTATTTTTCTCAAAACGGCGAACAATGGAAAACCGTACGTCAAATCCGCATTTAATTTACACGCGCTTAAACCAATAGGTGACGGTGTGTGCTTTGCATCTGAGTGACTTTACTTTTGCTTTGCAGAGAGGGTTGCGATGGAAACGAGCTTATAGTGGAATGACATTGTTAGATGTCCTTGTGTGTTATGCGAGCCTGGTACTTTTCATCCTCTAGTTAATGTATGCTATCTTTTAAAGGAAGGGTATTTCGCATTGCTCTACTATTTTATTTATTTATCTGAAATTGTGTTATGGTGTATTTTTATAAGAGTTTTTTTCTATTTCGCACAACTAAATGACTGTAATATAACTACAGTTTGGGTTTGTCAAAGATTTCGCTTTTAGAGAATTCCATACTACATTAAAAAAAATCTGTATGTATTAAATAAAGGAAGGAAAGCCACCACCATATGGGATTAAAAGCCAGGAAGAGAAACAGAGACAGAGATACGTAATAAATATATTTCTCTTTTTTTTAGTTGCCTAGCTTAAAGCTAAGCTAATGTAATAAATTATTTATATTTGCTTTATATGTAAAAGCAAGCTTGATGTACTTTGTATTACAAAGGAGCGGAGCATGTGTATTTGTTTTGCTCAGAAATGTTATTGTATTTTGTTTCACCAATAAGCCGTTAGAGAGAATTTAAAATATTTTTATTATCACACTTGCTTGATAAATTATAGAGTTTGTATAGTTTTTATTCCTAAACTCTAGACTTGCATATATTAACAAAAATATGTTAAAAAACTTTACAAAATAGTTTTTGTTAGAAAACTTTTAAAATTTTGGCACGCACGTTAGTAATTTCCCTCTTTTCATTTTAAATGAGTAATTTTCAGTGTTTCATAAAAATTTAAAACGTGAAATGAGTAATTAACGTACTCGCATAGTAATTTATGTCACTATAAATTATGTACGATCTTGTTTAAATTCACGCAAACATTACATATGATAAACATGACTATACGTACATGAATTATACAAGGTGTAAAATTATAAGCGTTACATAATATAAAGCTTCAAACCATCAAACTGAACAACTTTCACTTTGAGGACAAAAACAAAATCACAAAAAAAAAACTTTTACTCCAAAGCAAACATCAATGAAAACGAATGGCTACTCAACCCAAATGTATGGAATAGCAGAATTTTTTTCATAGCATGGTCCATAGCAAAAGTTGTTCAGCTTGGTTGTCAGATCATCAGATGCACTCTGTTTCATATTTAACGTGTTTAATTTTACTCCTGCATGGTTATTATTATGCAAAAAAAAACAATTTTCTCTAAAATATTTTAATTACGGTAGCACCATTTTAGAGGACGAGGTAAATTAAATATCAAGCTGTTTGAACACTATAAAAAATATTCCATTCCACTGTCTTGTGGCGCAGAATATAGACCACTCCATTTCTCGTTACTTACTGCCCCAGTACTGTTCTTTTACTATTAGTTTATGTTATTGGAAGTTCTATCACGAATCCATTAACAATGCTAAGAGTGATCTTCGCTGCAGTCCTGCAAACTCCTCAGTTACTTATTTTATTATAGCATAGTTCTTCATCATCCTAGAAGAGAATAGAATAGGGTCATCAATTTATGAACATGCATAAAATTTACATTTTAAAACCACTTGTTTTGTTTGCGATTCATGATACTATAACCCTAATTCATTATTAAAACAGATCCTCTGTCTGTAGGAGTTAGAAGTGACACTTTTAAGTTAGAAATTCTACCCTTAAAGGGATCCAATTTCGTAAACAAAATATTGCTCTAGCAGCAGTCAAACAAAGTCAAGTTAAAGTGCTTTGGTAACAATATATATTTTTTGTGAAACTTCCATTATAACCTTTGTTAGGGTTCCTTGGACGATAAGATATTACGAGTGGACTTGAAAAATACACGTAATTTCGTTCAATCTGTTATTAACAATACTATGGCATAAAATGTCTTAAGCCGTTTTCGACTACAGCGACTACTTATTTACAAAAGCAGTCGGCTACGCAGCATATACAGAGAAAAACAAAAGAGGGTAGTAATATTTGTAAAAGGGTGCTTCCACTGTGACCATCAGACTGAACAACTTTCTCTATAGAGCCAAGATCGAAATAAAATAAATCACGGTCTGAAGCACCTCGTTAAATATTAGGTACTACTCTCTTTTGTTACACCCGGTATAGAAGTGCATTTAATAAGTGTGGGCGCTAAATACAAATGCACTCTCTTGTCCTGCTTCTGAATCAGATCTCAAGATCCTGAACCGGCTCCCATATACTCCGAGGTTAAAATACGGGTCAAAAGTCAAAAATAAGTAAAGAAGAAATAAGTACAGAACCATACAATTTTAAGCTTCTTAGGAACCTGTTTTCAAGACTTTCACGAAGCTTGTTAAAACAATACCTAGGTTTGAATACCCTCGTTCTAGATTATGATCAACGCCGAGAGTTTGCTGTTTTTAATATTTTCTGAACGCCAGAGTGCTTTCAGTGTTTCATCTTACTTTTTGTCGGTTCATATTATTAACACAAATGCAAAGCGAAATCCCAGAGGTCTATGAAACTAGATTATGCTGAATGCAAGGTAGAATACAAATGCATAGTTATGTAAATGAGTGAATTAACTTACCCGAACAATGTTTTAGTAGATACTCTAGGAATTATAGCATTGTTTATGTTGTTGAATATTGCATAAGAAGAACAACAAAAAAGTAGGGAAGTATTGATTGGCCCTACTATTTTACTTAATTCCTTTATATGGATTTATTAATCAGACAATCAAACTGAACAACTTTCTCCAAATGTATGGGCATTTGGGACGAGTAGGTTTGCAGTTTTCTATGGAATTTAAATAATAATAATATTTTGGACATTGTCACACAAATTATCTAGTCACATTTCAAGTACCTGGACTTGTATTTTGATGACTAGACAACGATATAGAATACATATACTGGCTGGGGACAAATATATATATATATATATATATATTTGTCCCCAGCCAGTATATATATATATATATAATTACATTTCAAGTCCAGGTACTTGAAATGTGACTAGATAATTTGTATATATATATAATATATATATATACAAACATCCATGACTATGGTACAAAAATTAATATTCATCATATAAATATTTGTCCCCAGTATGTTAAGGACCCTACATGTTTTTACAAACACAGTTTTAGTAACTGAATAAAAAGACCACTCCAATTGATATTTTTTCATTCGATAAACTCTTTTGAATAAACCCCGTATCCGCTTTCAGTTTTTAATTACAGCAAGCAAGCACCAGAAGACGAAAATTGTTTAGCCGTCATAATAACTCCAGCTTTTAATTAAAAGAACTACCGTACACGACGTGCCTGCCTCTTAAGAACTTCGTGTCGTTAAAGAATCCGTGTCACCATTTTAATTACACCCTTAATGAAAGAGCCCTAACTTAAGCGGATATGACAGGAGCCCTAGTGCCCTATTGAGGAGATAATGAAAGTGCCGGTATAACCGTACGTTATTGTACGGACTTGGTTATTAAGCGCCCCTGGATAAGTCCAGTAATATCGAGTGTTTGATTCTGGGGTTTGAGTAGTGGCGACAAATAAGGACTGGCGCCTTTTGGCTGAAATAACACTGCACTTATATTATTTAAAACGTCATAAATGTAATGAGGATCTTCCTCACCTGGTTGCAATTAAAAGACTGTTAAGTTTTTAGATTGGAATGGAATGTTCTTTATTATAATAATCGTCATCCAAATGGATTTTTTGAAGCAAAATTTGAAGCTATTAATGCTTTCGACAGCATAATAGTTAATTATATAACTGTGACTTGGGTAAAATAATTAAAATAAATGACCATAGCTTTTTATCTGAAAGGGTGTAACGTATAAAATTTTGCGCCCCATTCTAGGCGACCCTACTAGCTTAAAACTTAGTTCGGCTCTGAAGTCGTAAGGGTAAAAGGATGGAACGGAGCCAAAAGGCTGAGTAAGTTGAGTGAAAAATGTTTTCCGACAACCTACTGTTCCAAATTATGTGTTACTTTCATTGCAATTTGCAGTTAGAATGTTTTAGAATGAAATTCTTGAGTTGAATGTTGATACTTTAGAAAATCCTTTTGCTGTTGGTAAGTGTAAGCTGTAAGAGGTATTTTAAATTTCTACCTATCCGTGTAATGTCCCACATTTTCCATCACGGACCAGACACCAGAGAGCATGCATGGAGGCTGAGCGGGCTTCTCTTTCGATCCTGCAATCTTTGCGGGATTCACGCGAAGAATCTTAACTATTATAAAACTGTAACAGAAGAAGTGTGTCTGTACATTGAAGATATTAAAAAAAAAACTTCTTATTATGGTTTTAGGTTTCCCTGATTCCAAATCACCAATTTTGGATTTCTTGTCTGTCTGTTTGTTTCTTTGTTCGAGCATCACGCAAAAAATGCTGAACCGATTCTGATAAAACTTTTTTTGTTTGATAGCTTACGATCTGACTTAAAATCTAGTATATAATTTGTGCGGACAAAGTCTCGGGTAAACTTTAGTATTTAATAACAGTACCCACACTATCACAACATGCTATCAAAAACCCACATTATCAAAAACTTGCTAGAAATAGGTCAATTCTTTGCTTTTATGTAGTCTTCAAACAAACTGACTCGCACTATCAAGAAGAGCCGAGCACATCGTATGCTGAGTAAGTGTGAGTGAGAGAGGAATATCATCACTGCTCACTGTCGATATCGTCACACCATTGACACAAACAAATGGAAACATTTTAAAGAGGAGGTAAGCATGTGCGATACAGAGCGAGTGCAAACGAGAAGGGAATACGCATTTGCTTACACATTGGTAACTGCAGAGGTAATCAGAGGGCAATAGAGGGGGTGAGGTAAAAATTTTGGTGAATGTCCGTACTGTATGTAGTAATAGATACTCTTTCTTGTACTATGATATCGTCCACCTCCCGTACTACCGAGGGGGTGAGGTCAACATAGGTGAGGGGCAGGGCATTATTTAGTACACACGGCGACACATCAAGCTATACAAAACCAACATAAGCTGGCCGCGCGACGGTATACGTTATTCGACCTACGCCTACGCGCGCCCAGCTTATGTTGGTTTTGTATAGCTTGATGTGTCGCCGTGCGTACCTACACTTCCCCTTTCTTACACCATGGTGAGATTAAGAGATATGTAAAAAAGAATTGGATTTTTCAAAGCGTCATATATTATGAAGTACTAACAGTAGGAGTATGATTTATGGATATGTGTAAATTGAACATATAATTGAAGTTTTGATTAGAGCCAAAACACGATTAAGACACATTTTCTTGATAGAAAAACATAGCCAAAGTAGCCTCCGTCTTTATCGATAAACGCTTGGAACTGCTAAACGGTGAATAATAGAAACACGAGACTTGATTTAAAAAAAAAGAGATTGATATTTTATAAAATTTGATTAGAGCAGAATTAAACTTACATAAATAGTACAATCACAATTAAATAAAGTTTGTTTTACGCTTGCGTCGTTTCAGGCGCGCGCGCCATCCCATCTCTTTCTCGCTTATCAGGCAGTAATATAAGCTATCACACGCCCATTTCGCTTCAATTATTTTTCGACATAGGCCCTTAAGCTTTTATGAAAAGGTAACATTTAGGTTTTCGGGTAGAATGAATGTCAAGTGGTGATAGTAACCCACAAAAACATAGCAAAAGAAACCTTATCTCCTTAACGAGGTGGTCTATTCTTGAACAATATCTACCCACGCAAAACTAGCCGTTAACCAAGCAGTAGTAAATTTTACTGTAATTAATTGCGTGCTAGAGGTTAGGAAACTAAATTAACCTAGATTAAGTGAACTAAAACTTTAGTGCATAAGAATTCGTAATTTCGTTGTGAAGGATAAGGTAAGATAAGATAAATATTCTTTTCAACACACTTGCTCATAAAATGGCCCTTATTTCACCGCAATTAGGCACATAATGACACCTATAATCAAACTGTGACTTTTTCATTACTATTATTCACAAGTGAGTTATAGGTTTTTTATAGTAGGTATCTAAACTTCTTGGTTGAGTTCTTGAGTTGCTTTGTTCTTAAAAAAGTTTCGATACAAAAAAGATCATATTCAATAGTACAAATAAATTCTCTAAATAAACTTTTTATTTACTAAATAAAATGATTTTTTATTATTATTTTCTTCACAAGTGTGTTGAAAAACGTCGTATGATACACGTGTGTATTGATGATTACCGTCCTCGGCTCTCTTAAGACCCTCGCCTACGGCTCGGGCTCAATGGCGCCTCAGCGGTAATCACCAACATTACACACTTGTACCATAATGTACTATTATTTGCACACCAAAATACACAAAAGAACAACAATATACACGAACAAGAAGGGTACAAAAGGCGGCTAATCACTAAACTTCCAGACAACCAGGGGATGGAGGAAGTCTTTAAAGAGATAAATGCTAAGGCGGTGTACTAGTTGATACATAGCATAAATACATACATACACATAAATACATACATACTTTAATATAACAAAATAATTATATAAGGTCTAACAAAATTAGGTGACACTATTTTAAGGGGATGATAGGCTTCTTCTGGGTGAGCTCGCTACATCTTCGACCCCATCTTCGTCCTGAGGACTAGATTGAGGTCAAATGCAAACCCATACGTATTAAAAAAAATTATCAGACCATCAAACTGAACAACTTTCTCTATGGGACCAATATCGATCTCACGAAAAAAAATCAGCTGTTCCATACAAACTTACTCGACCTAAATGTACGGGACAGCAGATTTTTTTTCGCGATTTCAATATTGGTCCCATAGAGAAAGTTGTTTAGTTTGATGGTCTGATCATCCCCTTAAAATAGTTTCACCTAATTTTGTTAGACCATATATAGGTACTATATTAATTACAATAATTTACTTTGGCAAATAGTCAGCGTAAGTGCAAAACACTAGCGAAGGTTGTCAAAGTGAAAGATTGCAATTTTTGAGCAGTCAGTCTTTTAAAGACAGGTAGTGAGGGAGCTTGTCTTACATAGAGTGGCAGTGAGAAGCAGAGAGAAATTACGCGCACCCCTAGTGAGAAGGCTCGTTCGTTTTTAGGGTTCTGTATCTAAAGGGTGTCAACGGGGCCCTATTCATAAGCCTACGCTGTCCGTCCGTCCGTTCGCCCTAGTGTCTACTCCTACATATAAATGGCCGTATCTTCTTAACTGTTAATCTATTTGAAATTTTCTCAATTTGTTATTATGGCGCATTTACTAACACATAATAAAAGAAACAAAAAGTATAAATTAAGGCCATCATACAATGTGCTACGGTTGTTTCCGACGCGACGTCAACTTTGTCCCTTTCTCATCCAACGAAAAATATTGATAGAAAGGGACAAACGTAAAGTCTGAAACGTCGATGTGCATCTCAGATAAATTAATGAGATGAGCATAGACGAAGAATTTTTACTTCTCCCTCTAGGCCGATGTGGGACACGTACGAGAGAAGGACGAACATTACCGACCGCCATGGGCAATATCCGTGTTTTAATGCTTGTAAGGAGGATTTGCATCCATTTGTTATAAATCCAGGGTAAACCGTCTTACCTAAGAACAAGAAGGTTAAAATTCTTTGCCAACTTCTAAAACTAAGTTACCATGGCAGCGAAATAACAACCCCTTAGCAACGGTTTGACTAAGAATTGGACGCAATTCTGTCAATTCAACTCAAGACAACATTTTGTAGTATTTTTGCATTTTTGTGTTAATATTAGAATATAACGATGGCTGGGGTTAGACCGATGAGTCAAATGCGGAAGCTTGAAGCTGTAAGTGTTATTTCATCAATTTATGTTACTGATAGATCTGCGAACAATGGCCGATGGCCGATGGGGACGAAAAGTTCTTGTGTGGCGACCGCGTACCGGAAAACGCAGCGTGGGTAGGCCCCCCACACGGTGGACCAACGACCTGGTGAAGACGGTGCGGTGGGAACCCGTTGGATGAGGGCAGCGCAGGACCGGTCGTTATGGTGATCCTTGGGGGAGGTCTATGTCCAGCAGTGGACGTCCATCGGCTGAGATAATGATGATGACTGATAGATGAATAATTAAATTATTAGGTACGCTTACTATTTCTACTTGACTCGCAGTAAAAAAGCTAAATTTACCCGAGTTTCGCTCCTTCTTTCTCATTCTTACACTCGTTAGTGGGAGATTTTTCCACAGAAGATCTATCAGCCCATCAGCACTTTTGCAGTCTAAAAAACATTCCTGTTTCCTGCAGTCCCCAAACTGTGCTAGTGCCCAAACTGTGTAACTGTCTTGTGTCTTTGGAATTACTCTTATCTATGCGCATAGGTTATCTAATTGTCAGGGTACTCAAGTTGATGTAGTATATATTTCGTCTGCAACGCATTTGATCTCAATTCTCATTTCGCTCATTCTCTCTTTTCGTCAAATTTTTAATCTTGTTCTCACTACGAGGATATATCCATGCCAGTGGAAGTTATCTCGAGTTACTCCTGTTCCTAAAACCAGCGACACTTCTAGGGTTGAAAATTACCAGCCCATAGCTATTCTATCCTCGCTAGCAAAGGTTTTTGAAATGATAGTCCATAGGGAAATGTCGAGGCAAGTGAGTCCGTTTTTATCTGAATCTCAACACGGTTTTCGAGCTGGTCGATCGGTAAACTCGAACCATCTAAACTTAGTTGACACAGTCTCTCAATACAAGTGTGATTTGTAGGTCTCCTTACGATATTTTGCTTCATAAATTCCGCAGAACTTAGTGGTACATACCAAGAATAAAGTCGTTGTGCTTCCTGACCACATTATTAAATATTCATGCAGATCGAAAGCTTCATACAAGCCGCCGCTGTATGTGCACATGTGTCGGGTCGTACGAACAGGTATACGCACATACCGCGGCTGAGTATGTGCACCTGTCCGTACGTCCTCTAACGCACCATATGTGTGCGTGCACCAATATCGGCGGCATTTATGAAGCTGTCAATCTATAGGGATATTTAATCATGTGCTGATAACTGATTCTCCAGTATCAGATCAACCCTCTTCACACACATTGTTGTCGTGTTTCCTTGCAGAAAGAAGCCCTATTTCGTACCAGGAAGCGTATCCTCAAGTACCTGGTTCTCGCGTATCTGAAGCAGGAAGGCTTCTTCAATACGGCGGAGACTTTCGCCTCGGAAGCGGCTCTGACCGGCGAGTACGAGATCTGCGATAATATCGACTTGGATATTATATTACAGGTCAGTACAGTAGTAAAATATGTTGGTTTCGGTGCCGCAAGTTAAAAATATGTTTGTTTGTGTCACAGGAGACAAAGTAAACAAGTATTCCGGTTTAAAATTAAAAACGTTTAACAACACGAAAACGGTGATCGAAAACATCCTGAAGGAAGAAATGAAGTCCACCAATTTGCATTGTGCACTCGTTGGGTTGAGGGTATTTAGACCCTGCAGTAGGTATCGTCTTTTCATACCATCATAAAGGCTGATGATGATATGAAAAGACGAGCATAAAGAATAAAAATAAAACATTCATTTAAACAGGCACCTCTAAAACTGTATGTATTAGCATCCAAAGTGTTTTGAAGACCTAAATATTTTAAACATTGCAATATCCTTTGGATCTAAAATTAAACATTTTTAACGGGTTCTTATTATCGCGTTTTGGTATATTTGAGTTCCCGATATTTCGACAGTAGTGTTACAATCCATGATCAAGGGATAACTGATGAACTGCAGGCGGATTTTTAAGGCAAAAATAATCTGTCTACCCCCAATCGTCATCGTTTGCGCCGACTATCGGAATATCGATATCGGAACTCACTCGAAAGTAATTGTCACTTTTGTCACTTCCCAGATAGCAATTTAAACTTGTTTCACACTTGCAGCAAGTTATAAATCCTCATCTTTATTATGAAGGCTTGCCACAAGTTTGACAAGGCAAATAAATAAACTTGTAGCAAGGTTATATCAAACTTTCTAGTTACCGTTCGACAAACTTGTATACTGTTTGCAGTGCAAACTTGCGTCATCTTTGTTACGAAGGCTTCCCACAAGTTTGACAAGGCAGGGTATAGGCCTCCATTTGTTTATGCCATTCGATCCTCCTCTGTCTTGAGCATCCCGCAACTAGAACAAAAGCCGCAGTACGCCAACCCGCGATACGGCTATCGCGGGTTGGCGTACTACGGACGGCTACAGGTTACAGGTATACCCTTCCTTTCCAGTATGGAATTGGAAGCTTTGACTAACTTATATAGGGACTAGTTACGCGTGTAATTCTACTAACAAACATTTCTGCCACTTTTTGCGGGGGGCGAGGTAACATGAAATCCGCAACTTTGGATTTTATTCCCCATAACTTTAGATTCTAATTTTGAACGTTAAAAATCATGAAAAGTAATATCACGTGAAACCTAAACGTTCTAAGTTCGAAATTATTGTTTTGCAATTATAGGCTGTCTCGTTTAGTGATAGTGATAAGGTATAAAATTGAATGTAAATGCACATGATTAATTGATCTTATACCGTGGCAGAGGGGAAATGCTACCGCAAGTCTTTATAATAAATAGTCAAAGATTGGAAGGCATACTCTGTTTTACACGTAAACGTAAACAGGCCTACCTCCTATATAAATTTTGCGAAAGCAAACGATAGCGCGATTTAATTTGAATCAGTGCCATCTAGTGACGGACCAGGTCAACACAGCATTTTTACCACAACTTTGCAGCAACTGTGAAATAAGTTTGCCACTACCATTTTGATGAAACAAGTTTACAGCCACTTTGAAAAAAACATGCTACGACAACTCTGACGTAACAGAAATAAAAACAAACTTGCAGCAAGCTATTAGGGTTTGGTACAGCACGACACATATCCAGAAATATTTCCTAAAAGTTCACTGCAATAAAGTGTATATTTAGAGCGTAGTTACTAATTGTTAGGACACTAAATGACCAGCAATTAAGTTAATATCCCGCCTGAGTATCATTATGCGAAGAACAATTATATTGTAATAACATAACCAATTAACTACTCTGACATCTGCATAATGGAGTTTGCTTTAGTAGTCTGTTCTGTAGTAGGTAATAATGCAGTTTATTCGTTAGCTTGTTACAAATTGGAATGACATTTGCATGGCATTTGAAATCAGTTACAATTCGTTTGTCGTGCCATAGACTAATGGACCTAATAGACCTCTAAAAATATTTTATTGTAGACAACACAGTCCATAAAATACAATAGGTATCTACAATAAGTGTTAGTAGGCATTGGAAGAACTTATAAATTAGAAGGAACATTTTCAGAAATACAAAATAACTACTTATTATCAGTTTGTCTAATCGGCTCATTCGTCCGTTCTGAATTTCGATTCTGACCAACCAATCATGAATTATTTTAAAATCGATTTTGAGTCGAAAGTGAACTAAGGCTGCGTTTCCACCAGAGATGTGCGGAAAGCGAGGCGGTGAGCGAGGAAAAAATCTACTAATGAGAGTGCTTCAATTTTCCAATGACGTGATTGTTTCCTCGCTCACGGCCTCACTAACTCGCACATCTCTGGTGGAAAAGCAGCCTAAATGAAGCCTATATGTATACATAGTGACAGGCTGATGATGATGAATCATAAAGAACAATGTTTTCAGCTAATCGGGAGCAATCGGTACATACTGGCATTTCTTCGTTGTTTAATATATTAGTATGAAGAATAGTTTGGATTATTTGTTGTTTAATCCTAGATTTAATAATAAATAAAAAAGAAACGAAACTTAACAGGGTAGTGCGTCTCACTTGAGATACGTACTAAGTAGAGAAGAAATGTTTAAAAAAGGGAATGAATATTATTGAGCTTTTTATTCAAATCATTTCATCATCATTCAAATCAAAGAGCGTCGGTGGGGCGTTGCGAAGAGGAATAGACACCCAATTATGGGGGTCCGGGTTCGAATCCGCACGGACAACATGCCATGTACCAATGAGTTTTTCTAACTTATGTTGCATGTTGTTAGCATGTTCTTTGTGTCCTGGCGGCAAAACGCATGTGCCTCCTCGGAGATGAATACCCAAAACCGGGAGATCTTAGGTTTCTTCCCCTCAATGGTTTTGCCTCCTTCATTGACTATGTATTTGAAGGGTGAAGAAAACAAAAAGTATTGGGGCTAACACAAAAGATCCCACTGGGTCGAAGTGTTGCTGGCTTGCCAGCCCCCACAACAAGATAAGATAAGAAACGTACTATAAGGTTTATATTAGTGTTACCTGCGACCGCAAAGTGCCGCTCGTCTGTAAGAGCCCTAAGGGTGATCCAACTCCACTTGAAATTGTTAACCATTATTATTAGGTAAGCTGCCTAATAATAGTACAAAAACGTGTATCGGAATAATTTAAAAGTTAAAGGCTCGTTGAACTGAACATAACGTCCCCCAATCCCAAGGACGCAGTAAACGAGAACCTGGATAGGCAATTGAAATATCTAGGTTATAGCTTTAGGGAACTAGGCGGGTAAATTCCGTGTGCTGTTTGCGTATTGCGTCTGATATATAAAGTTGGTACATATTTTACGCTATCTATCTTCGTTTATATTCGTTGACTATGGATCTTGTGGATCTATAAATTGCATGTCATACCTACCTGAATAAGTACAATAGACAGAACAGTGTTTTGGGTACGTCTCTGCCACCACGTAAGATACATTTTAGCTTGGCTTGACTATTTGTCTTTTTTATTTGCAGTGGTTCAGTGGGTGACATGAGTCTTTTTACCCGATTGCGCCAGAAGGAGGGTTATGTTTTTTTATTGCGAATGTTGGATCTGGCGGTCTGTTGTTTACTTCGTCTGCTGTTCCTCTTACTGTCCTGCAGAATCTAACGCTGTTTTTTTTTTATTTCAAATGGGTTTGCACTTGACCTCAATCCAGTCCTCAGGACAAAGACCAAAGCCAGTAAAACTGTAAATACATTCAAACATATTTTATCCGTGTACAGAAATTTTCAACCTCCTACTGTGGGATACCATTTCTCATGAAACCAAAGCCCGAGAGATAGCCTCGTTCTTAGCAGTGGGTTTTTATGGATTGATGCTGAAAAACATCATCATCATCTTCAGCTTGTATCCTCCCACTGAAGGCTATAAATGTCACCGGTGTTCTTGATGAAGATTTAAAATTCCCTTATTCTGTAAGTATCTATTAAACGTACATTAACTGGAAGTGTCAGGGATCGGTGCCAGAATCGTTAGCGCCTCCTGTTTTACCTTTATACAGACCATTGGCGCCGACATTTATACGAGCTTCGGTACTCGCTGTTCTATGCTAGGAACGGTCTATAGGTACCTACAAGCTACGCTCTCAAATGTAAACGCTTCTAGATTCATTGTACTTCTGTTGAGTTTTATGTGATAACGAGTTTGACGGATTTTGGATATTATTGAACTGTACCATCATCTTATTTAAGAGCTACGCGTTTGTCGGTGGAGTATTCGCCAATCCTGTCTCTTTTCCGCTAGTGTCTTGAGTTCAAGATAAAGAGTGTAAAATTAAATGCGATACTTATTGAACAGGATGCTTCAGACTATGGAGGTGCTACTGGGAATGTTCCTCTATTGAAAAGGAAAGATCTTCCACCAGGCTATGTGTGAAGCCTGGGGACCGGCCGTGGTCCAACAGTTCTTAGTTGGACCTTGTATATGTATCAAACTTCTGTAATTATTTCTCTTGCTTGATGTATGTCTTGCATTCGATTGGGAACCTTATTTGTAGTACGTTACGAGTTACGTATTCACGGTGAACGTTGTCTATGTATGGAGCATATTTCCGAGAGCTCGCCATCTGCTGGCATCTTTGCTATAACTTGTGGGTGCTGACATCTGCAGCAAGTCCCCACGAGACCATTAATCTGAACAACTTTCACTATGGAACCAAAATTGAAATTTATAAAAAAACAGCTGTTGTCAATTGTGACTGTTGTCGACCCGACCTAGATATTTTTTCGGGATTTCGATGTTCGCTCGATAGTGATAGTTGTTCAGTTTGATGGTCTGAAGCACTCTTTAAAGTATATTATGGACAAAAAAATCTGAAATACAAAATACTCTACAAAGTATGTACACTTAAGTTTACTATTCACAGTCAGAGAACTAAAGTGGTTGACATAGCTCAGAAAATTAGCAATGGGCTGGTCATATCTGCCGCAGAACCGACGACCGCGGTGAGTCAGAGTTCTGGAGTGAAGACCACGAACTGGCAGGTTTTCGGGAATAGCCCCACATCACATTCCCATCGCTGTAACTCCTGGAAACCAGTATTCCCAGCGGCGACAACTCCCATAAACACTCGACGATGTAGTCCAACGAGCCCAGGGGATCTCACCGATCCCCGCTACCCAATCCGCCGCGTAGCCCCAGCAACGTCCATGGTCCTATGCCGAGGTCCGTACCCATTATGGGTGCCCACTAGGTCGGTTGCTTAAGTTCATTCACTGGCTCGGTAGACCCTTCGTGGTCCCTCCAATAGTCAGCAGTAATAAGCAGTAGCTGGCTCACTGAGCAATGCTCTGTCTTGGAAGTGGAACCCTCAATGAATTTAATCAAAGAAGATAGGAGGCGTACCAAATAATATTATGGCTAAATAAACGAGTAAGTAATTGACTAGGCATCTACCAACGTATTAAAAAAAATCGGCTAAGAGCGTGTCGGACTCGATCAAGATATATTTAGTCATTACATAAAAAACGTATTCTGATAAAGCTTAAATAACTTAAGAAATCTTCAAAAGCAAACGATTAGTGAACTAAATCGCTATCTATTGATGGGAGGCGACCTGCAGGATTTTATTTGATTTCTCCGACACTGATTGTGCTACAGCGTTCGTTATAATTTTCATTGAAAGTATTTAAGGCGGTTGCATATAAGTAACTTTGTATATATGTAAAAATAGTTTTGAAAATTTAGATGCCGCGTCACAAATAACATTTGCAATTTATAAAATAATTACGAAGATATAAAGCCTTGAAATTTTTCATACAAAATTTTAAAAGCTTTATATCTTCGTAATTATATTATAAAATACAAATGTTATTTGTTACGCGGCAACTAGATTTTCTAAACTATTTTTCCATATATAAGGTCTAAAAAAATTAGGTGAAACTATTTTAAGGGGATGATCAGACCATCAAACTGAACAACTTTCTCTATGGGACCAATATCGAAATCGCGAAATAAAATCAGCTGTTCCATACAAACGTACTCGACCTAAATGTATGGGACAGCTGATTTTTTTTTCGCGATTTCGATATTGGTCCCATAGAGAAAGTTGTTCAGTTTGATGGTCTGATCATCCCCTTAAAATAGTTTCACCTAATTTTGTTAGACCTTATATATAATATTACTTTTATTAATTCCGTCTACGCGTATTGTGCATCAAACGTTTGTATGGGCTGAAACCACCTTAAGGGGAGCTACATTGTCAAATAGTTTCAGATTTTTTAATCCAGTATTTTAGAAGTTAAAGGGAACGCTTTGTTTTGGACTTTGATACCATATATCTCGAGATACAAGCATCGTAACAACTTAGTGTGTATGGGTGTTTTGTTCCACGTTACAAGAGCTATCGAACAACACCATCTCTAGGTTTAATAAAAAATAAACTATTTTTTTCCAACCTCATTCGTTGTAGTTCGGGGGGTCGAAACATTTTTTTTCTTCCCTTCATGCTAAATTTCGATTCAATAGGTGCAATAGTGAGTGAGTAATTAAGGCAGTAGGATGCGTATGTGAAGTCTACCAAAAAAAAAAAAGTCTACCATCCACATTGGGAACGCGTGTGGACCAGCTGACGCACATACACCCTCCCTGAGTGTAGCTGTAGGCCTATGCCCTGCACCACTTTTGTCTGAAAACAAGACCACAATTACGGACGTACTCGTACCTAGTTACTCTTTCTTAAACTGTGGTAACGTCTAATTACTAAAAGTCATGCTAAGTATGCCCCACATGCTCGGAAAGCTCATACATGGCAACTAATAACGAGCGCTCTGGAGTGAAAATCATTAATCATAGCTACTAATTTGTTCAGTCTATACTATAGCCTCCCTCATGTAACATACTGTAAGCCACTGCTAATGGCCCGGGCACCCAGTACAATACCTATCTACCTAGTTAGGGCTCCGTAGTCAGACAAAGAATTCTTATACTTTCGTCCATTCTGTTCTTCTTCAGCGTATGCAGGTTTCCTCATTTCCTAACGATCTTTCCTTCCCCGTTTGAGAGCAGTCGGTGTTACGTACCTACATAAGTTAGAAAAACTCATTGGCATGTCGTACATGCGAATTCAGACCCAGACCCATGATTGAGTGTCCATACCTCTCCGCAACACGCCACAGAACGGACGCTCTGAATATTAATATTATACTAACTTAAAAATACAAATGTCTACCCTCACACATATAGGCGTGAGCATACGAGTGTGTAGGTACGTATGTAAAATCAGTATCGTGGAGTCTCCCCAACATTAGCTCTCTACAAAGCCTTTCAGTTAAGTCTACCAAAGTTGAAAGCTCCAGACATCACACATAACAATAATTTACATAAGAATTGGCGCGTTCTCATGACCTATATTTTACAGAACGGAAATTAGGGGCACCACATAAACTTGGGTTCAATGAGACGGACATTCCGCCACATAAATCCGGCGATTTAACGTTTTATAACGGACCCCTTTTGTAGTAACTTTGCATTGAATTGAAGTTAACTGAAGTTTGCTTTTAAACTTTTTTATGGCTTACAAGCAGCTATTCAAAGTGCGTAAACAACGACTATTTTCTTTGTTGGCATAGCCAGTGACGTTGTATGGCATAGCATACTTATTTATTTTACTTTGTTTATTAGGAAGCCTACATTGACAAGTATAGTTTTACATTCACAATGGTACATTATAATTTTATGTGAATACATGTCATACTTATAGGCTAACTCAGCATGAAAGAAGATGCATACATTTCTTGATTTTTTTTTTAATTTCTTTTCTCTTATACCGTGCACATTGGTATACGTTTAATCATACAATTCATCAACCTGTGGTGAACCAGGCTGTAAGAAAAAGAATCATTAAACTTTAAACCACATAATCTACCCATCAAACTGAACAACTCAAGCAAACCTACCAGATCGAAAATAAAATCTACTGTTCCATACTAAACTACAATACCTATACACGCTCAAATTTATGATATAGATGATTTTTTTGTTCTGACATGTAAAAGTGGTAAAAGTTGTTCAGTTTGGTGGGTAGAGTATGTAGTTTAAAGGTTTTCCTTACAACCTGTATAGAGGCGGCTCGATAGCTAATCTGTAGTGAAACTGCCTGCTGTTCCGAGGGTCACGGGTTCGAATCCCGTTAGGGGCAAATTATTAGGTATAATAAATATAAATATATGCACCTGAGTCATGGATGTTTGTATCTATAAATGCAAGTATATATCGTTGTCTAGTCATCAAAATACAAGTCCAGGCTACATTATTGTAGACTTTATATGTGGCTAGATAATTTGTATGACAAAGTCTTTGACTATTTATTATAAGGACTAGCCTTGCGGTAGCATTTCCCCTCAGCCACGGTATAAGATTAATTGATCATGTGCATTTACATTCAATTTTATACCTTATCACTAAACGAGACAGCCTATAATTGCGAAACAATAATTTCGAACTTAGAATGTTTGGGGTTCACACGAGACTTCTTTTCATGATTTTTAACGCCGAAAATTAGAATCTAAAGTTATGGGGAATAAAATCCAAAGTTGCGGATTTTGTGTTACCTCGCCCCCTGCAAAAAGTGGCAGAAATGTTTGTTAGTAGAATTACACGCTTAACTAGTCCCTATATGTATAAGTAGTCAAAGGACAAAGTCCAAGATATTTATTATTATTTGAATAGCTTTTAAGTCGTCGGCAGAAACAGGAACCCATTCAGAAAAGACGTTAGGATGTCGGCCCGTAAAGATAAGAATTAAAACGTAATAAAAGGAATAGTTGCGAAAGCACCCTGTATCATGTTGTTTTGGTTCGCTATTTCTCCCCAGCGACCTTGGCCAACTTCCGTTTCCAGGGATTAGGCAAGTTGTTATTATGTTATCTCTTGATATTATTGCCTACTTTGTGTAACGTATGCTATGTTTAACTTTGTGTTAGTTCCGATGTTTTGACATGGAATCAAATTCCGCACTTTGAGTGTAAGTGCATTCGTGAAAAGTTACGGTAAATCAATCAAGTCTAAAGTCTTTATTGAGGAAAACCTTTTCCGCTCCGAGCGCTAGAACATCAATATTTTTCATATTCAAACTGAAATATCTCTGAAAGTAATTCATCATTATCATCATCTCAGCCGATGGACGTCCACTGCTGGACATAGGCCTCCCCCAAGGATCGCCATAACGACCGGTCCTGCGCTGCCCTCATCTAACGGGTTCCCACCACCTTCACCAGGTCGTCGGTCCACCTTGTGTGTGTTGTCCACCCACGCTGCGCTTTCCCGTAAAGTAATTACAGGCTGAAATTGACATCATGAGCATCCTGTTAAACTAAGAGTCAACCCATCAAACTGAACAACTTTTACTATGGGAGCAAACCGATCGGAGCAAAAAAAAAATCAGCTGTTCCATACTAAAATGCAATGCCTACTGCATTGTCAGAACTTTTAGATTTACGAGCCATTTTGCACATTACAAAAGTTTTAAAGAGCAACGAACCTCATTCCTTACCTACCGATGGATTAGTCATCATCATCATCATCAGCCTATATACGTCCCACTGCAGGGCACAGGCCTACCCTCAGGCAGGTGTATGGACGTTAGTCCACCACGCGTGCCCAATGCGGATTGGTAGACTTCACAATTTCACATACACATTTATTGGATTTATCTTCTTCAGCGTATGCAGGTTTCCTCACGATCTTTTGAAATTATACAATAGAGCACCCGGTGTAGGGCATAACAATATAGAAAAGAGGTTAAAAAGTCATTGCATTGCATTTTAGTATGGAACAGCAGATTTTTTTTTTTGCTCCGATCGGTTTGCTCTCATAGTAAAAGTTGTTCAGTTTGATGAGTATAGACTCGTAGTTTAAAAGGATGCTAATGATATCAATTTCACCCTGTATATCATTTACAACATTTTATCCATGAGTATTAGTTGTTTCTTATTAGTAGGTAATAACTAATAAGTGTTCTGGTCGATTGGTATGTTTCAAACCGCTTTTTATTCTCTTTTCTATATTGTTATGCTTTACACAGGGTGCTCCATTGTATAATTCCAAAACATCGTGAGGAAACCTGCATACGCTGAAGAAGATAAATTCAATAAATGTATGTAAAATTGTAAACCAAACCGCAATGGCCACGCGTGGTGGAATAACGCCCATACACCCTGCCTGAGGGTGGCCCTGTGCCCTGCAGTGGGACGTATATAAGGTCTAACAAAACTAGCTGAAACTATTTTAAGGGGATGATCAGACCATCAATCTGAACAACTTTCTCTATGGGACCAACACCGAAATCGCGAAAAAAAAATCAGCTGTCCCAAACAAAACTGCAAATCATAACTCGACTCAAATGTATGGGACAGCTGTTTTTTTTTATCGCGATTTCGATATTGGTCCCATAGAGAAAGTTGTTCAATTTGATGGTCTGATCATCCCCTTAAAATAGTTTCAGCTAATTTTGTTAGACCTTATATAGGCTGATGATGATGATGACTTATCCCTCGGTAGGTAGGAATGAGGTTCGTTGCTCTTTAAAACATTTGTAATGTGCAAAATGGCTAGTAAATCTAAAAGTTCTGACAATTTCTTTCTACCGTCGAACATCAAACGCAAAATGAGGGCAGAAATATGAAATGTATTCTATTTATAACGCAGAGACGAAAATGTTCAATAAAATATATTGGCATTGGTTTCACTTGGAGTTTTGCCGACGCTACTTTTGTAGACGATTCGACGCCATTGCAGTATGTACAGTTGGCGATACAGGGTGTTTACAAAATTAACGCAAATCCCTGTTAGTACCTACAGTATTAGGTACTATCTGCATTCATTTATACCTGTATGAATGACAAACCTACTAACAGATTTTTTGTCTTTTGAATGTAGATAAATATTTGTTAATATAAAAGTATACCCCTAGTTTTTAATTACAAAAATGTTTTATTGTATTGTATTGTATTAAGACATTGAACCTAAACAACTTTCTCTAAGGAACATGTGTCGAAAGACGACAACATTTTTTGAACCTCCCCGTACAAAATTGCGGAGCAGCCGATCAATTTTCTATAGGATGGGAGGACCAAAAATTTTTTCGTTTATCAACCCATGTCCCTCACTATCCCTCACTGTCCTCTTCTTTCACTATTTCCTCTACCCTAAGGTTGTCTGGAAGAAATCGCTTTTTAGCGATAAGACCGCCTGTTTTTGTGCCTTTTGTATTTCCTGATTGTTTGCTCTCTGTATACTCTGTTTTTTTTTTTGGTGTCAAATAAAGTATAATTGATTGATTGATTGATTGGTCCCTCAGGGAAAGTTGTTTATATTAGATTCATTGTTTGTATACCTGCACCATTTCTTAATTAAAACAACTAGTCGTGTACACCTAATTTGTGTAAAAACAGTTTTTTTGCTCACCTGTAACGTATTATATTTTCTATGCCTAAAACTTATAGCTTTATGCCTGAAACGTACAAGTTAATACGTTCAAATCAGCAGTAGAAAATGTCAAAATTACTATGGAGATTATGCGTCATTCGATCATGATGTACCTAGTAGGTACTATGTGGGATTTCACTGTAGCGCAAAAGCATCCTCTCACAAATGAGAGTGAGTGGAAGTGGGCCATACGGTAGGAACTCACGCGTGGGCCCAGTGCTGATTGCTGGAGGCAAATTAGTGTGAGCAATTTGCTGTTCGAGAATGCTATAAAGTAAATTATTGTTCACCAAACCAATTCCCTCAGTCCGCTAGAATACATCGACAGGCTCCATCAATGGATTCGAGTGGACCTTTTGTACACTTGGATCGTTCAATAATTGATTTCTTACAAAACGGTTTTCATTCATTCATTTATTTTCTTTATTACGTTCTTCAATTAATTATTCTTAATTGGTAACACGTTGTATATCTCACATCTCTATAAATAGAGGTGAAATAGAGCACAAACATATTTCTTATCTTGATGGATCACGCCCTAAAAAGTATAACTTGTACAGTCGGCAAAATAAAAAGAACTCACGGCCGTGTTTCCCATCGGAGTGGAAAGAAACTTTACTACAATGTACCTTATCAAGTAGTTAACATGGTTTATTTTGAACAGTAGGTTTTCAAGATGGGTTGACATACCGAATACTGCAAGAAACAATGTGTGATAAATATGAAAATTTGTACCTAGGTCATAGATATTTGAATCTATTTGAGTATTCTATATATTTCTTTAGTAAAATTAATCCTATTAAATAATGCAATACCTAACCTAATCTAAACAATACAATTGAAAACTAAGCTATAACTAGGTAATTGTGTTCAGTCAAAGAGCCCGCCTCGAGTCGAACCCGGTTGAAATGTGCCCATCACGCTCGTGGCGTTTCCACGCTGTATGGCTAGGGAAATGTTTTGAACCAGGTACGACCCGGAGCGGGGGTCTCGGCCCCTCTCCCTCAAACGACGGCCAATGGCTGAAGTTTTTGACTTCGGTACCCCAGGGCCCTGCGGTCTATATCGTTGTCTAGTCACCGTAATACAAGTCTAGACTAGATAATCTGCGTGACCTTGACTAAGATATTCAAGAAAGGATTTATTTTATCGGGCTTAGGCACAGAACCAATATTATACTACGCTTAGACAACCACTGTAACTCGTGTAAACCAGGATCAACAGCGGCGAGCACTCACAGCACTAGTCAAGAAGTCCAGGGAGAGAGCAGGGGATTATGATAAATACTACAGATCTAATCTGTAGCAGAACCCACAATCTTGTCATCATCATATCGTATGGCAGGAACACCTTCCGATGTGGTGGTAGTCTAAAATGCTAAAAACTATCCATGTGATATTTTGAATAAAACGTTTTTGAGTTTAAGAATTTGTGTTTGAGTCATACCTGGGCATAATTTCCCCTGGGTGTTTAAACGCTGCGCTGTCATTATATGCTCCTGTAACTTTATAACAGCGCTATAAAATGTTCTACCTTTACTTATAAACAAGATGAAACTATTTAGTGTGGAAAGCGCAGCGTTTAAACGGTCATCGCCCTGTAGAAATGCTCACCTACAATAACCTACGTAAATTATAAGATAAACAGAGTAAAGTCGGTAAAAAAGATCAATACGCAGATTTGGATAAATTAAAAAAAATAATTGTCACACATCTAGTCACATTTAAAGTGCCAGAATCATGCCTGAACTTGTTGTATATGACGACTAGACAACGATATAGAATAAATATAGGTATAGATACAAATATCCATGACTCGAGTACAAATATACATATTCATCATACAAATATTTGTCCCTTACGGGATTAGAACCCGCGACCCTCGGCAAAGCAGGCAGGTTCACTACCGACTGAGCTATCGGGCCGGAATAATGATATTCAAGCAGAGTGCAATATATCCCACGTCGGAAACAAGAGTGAAGTTAGAGCCAAATCTCAAAGATGTGTTCGGCATTGCAAGTTTGTGTTATTGATCGTTTCGCTATTGTATTGTATTGTATTGTTACTGCAACACGAAGAGTTCATAACGTGAACTAGATACAATGATGACAATTCATTGTTTCGGAGAGCATTAATTACTTACCTACTTTATTTTAACATCGTGAGGAAATCTGCATGCTTCGATTTCGAGGCATTTGTATTGTAACGACTGTCTACTCCCTAGAGGAATATAGTCGTTCGTAAGCATATAATAAAATTTGAAAAATCTGAAGTCAGCAGTCAGGTTCGTAGCGGATGGTATATGTCTCTGTGTACCTCAATGGAAGACAGGCGTGATATCTATGTATGTATCCGTTTTGCGGAAAATCATTGAAACTAATTTTTGTACTTGAAATATTGTCTTCAAAGGTTATAGTCGATTGTAGCGCCCCCAAAGCACCTTTTTTATTTTTTTGGTCAGGATATTTATAATTTTTATATAACTTAATATCCCCAGGATTACTGCAGCTACTACCTATCGAGGTTCAACAAGCAGCCACAGTTCTGCCGCAAGGTCGAGGAGCGGCAGCCGGCTCGCCCAAGGACCAGGAGGCCCGAGGGTCGGAAGGTGGAACCCGTGGCAGTCTGCGAGAAGGACGAGGGGTTGCCTTCGACGTTTACCGTTACTAAGTTATCTAGGGTGAGTGTTCTTCTTCTTCTATCGCATCGGTGGTAAAGTGATTCTAAATTTCTCCAGGTCAGTATTTTGCCGCACAGATAGCTCTACCTACAGCGTTCATAAGCTCCGTTCTCGTGCGTGTTGAGGGGTGATGTTAAATTTGTGTTTTACTATGGTTAATAAGTTGTTAGTAAAGTTTCTGGCATGTTCTCTACAGCGACAACACGTTCCGACGCGGTGAAAGCTTCAAAAAAAGATTTTACGTTGAATAAGTGGGCTTCAAGTTCCATATTAAATAAATTATTTTGTCTTTACAAAGAGAAGTTCAATTTGGTTGTTGTGCCCCATACTGATAAAAAACTACTAAGTACCTACCTATGTCACTTCAGCTTAGGGTACAAATTTTAAAATTCACGTTCTTATTATAGACTAAGAGATAAGTGTACTTTTTGCAACCATCAGCTGCAAGTCTGATTCAGTGTTTATGGGGTGTAGTAGAGCATCGCTGTGATGGGGATGGACCAGGTCTACCTGCATAACTTCAGTCGGTTTAGGAGTTACATTCTTTCAAAGGTCTGTATCAAATGAACAATCAACTGCAAGGCTGATCGTATGATATTATTGTAGTGTGCACTGTAGCAATGTGAAGAGTACAAAAACTGGCATGAACTGCCAGTCTGCCGGTTTAGGAGATACAGCCGTTCAAAGGTCCGACATTTGAATGGCTGTATCTCCTAAACCGACTGATGAACCTTGTCAGTTTTTGTACTGTTCACATAGCTACAGTGTATACTACAATAATATCATACGATCAGCCTTGCAGCTGATCGTAAATTTTTTACTGACCTTTAAACGTCTGTAACTCCTAAACCGACTGAAGTTATGCAGGCATACCTAGTTCATCCCCATCACAGAGATGCTCTACACCCCATAAACACTGAATCAACCTTGCTGCTGATGGTTGCAAAAAGTACACTTATTTCTTAGTCTATTAAGTAGTATTCGTCTATTCGAATCATTGGGGGCAATTTAAAAAAGCCTACCTATAATCAACGCCGAACAAATTGACAGAAGCTCATGCTGTGTCGCTACACTTAGATTAGGTATACCTAACTAGATACCTGTATAGATAAGTACCTATATAACTTCTTAGATGTTATAGTTCTATATCGAGAGCTCATTAAAAAAATCCCGTGCTGTACAAATTCAATTATTTAAATTACGATAAGGCATTTGTTTTGGAGTGTTGCTGTATTGCTAATTAAGGCATTTGAAATATAACTACTTAGGTATTTTTTATTACATTTATGAATAGATAGGAAGGTAGTTAGGTACATAAATTGAAAACATTTTCGAAACGTGTCGAGGAAAATGCAGAGTTTTTCGCGAGTAAACGAAAATAGCTACAGTTTATAACATAAAATTTTATGGTTAAAGTTGCCCCGCGGGCTTCGAAAGGAATTTTGCAAGTTGAATTTTCAAAGCATATTTTTGTTGCGTAACAGTTCATTTTATAGTCAGCTTTATTTTTGTTTCATAGATTAAAATCACTGTATTGAAACAAAGATAAGAGAAACTGGCTTTTAACGTTAAAACCATCCTGTCCCTATTTTATTTATATCTCTTGGCTACTAAGATGTTTTTAAATGTTGCTCCATAATGGCAATAAAAACGCAAGGTAATCAAAATACGAAGGAAATTTTTCACAAAGGTCACCTACGTAGGTACATAACTTACATAATAGAACGTCATCAAGGGATTTTGTGGTCAGAATCTTTGCTACAAGAAGCGTGCAGTTGTAGGCGAACCTTTTAACCACAAAAATACTGAAATAATTATTTATAGTCTGACAACAAGGGCTCTACCGCTCATTACGTGCGACAGAGCTCTGGATATTTTATCTCATGTGCGTAGGTATATGACGTACCTACCTACACACAGTCCGGTGCAAATAAACCGAGTAGCAGCCGAAAGTCTACGACGGAATGGCAGAGAAGGAGCGGAGTGCAATTCGGACACGGACAGTCCCTGCCCCTGACCTGTTTTTACCCTCACCCCCTCTTGGTAGATGTACTGAGATTTCAGAATATCTCGGACTACCCCTCGAGAAATATAGTCGTCAGTATATGCTATGCTTTACCCTCTTGGTAGGAAGCGTGGCAGAAAATGAAGGCAATGGTGTAGCCAAGATGTAACTATTCCTGTCGCATTCGCACTCAGTACGCTTACCACTTCGTGTCAGTTTTTCCCATTTGTAGAAAGTGACAGCCAAGTGTCCAAAGCGTGCTAAAGCAAGTCTCCGGCACTTTTGGCGCCTCATAAGCGATGCGCTTGCTTGATTTCTGCCACTCGCTCCAGACGACAACGTCGCATAATCGCGCGCTGTACGAAGTAATAACAACGCTGTGGCAAGCTTTTCTAGGTACATTTTTGCACCTACCGTCTGGCTGTAGGTAATTGCGTGAGAATTTATCGCTCTCTAAGGAAGTAATGCATCTGTTACGAAGTTAGTATTCTGTGACTAAAGTAAAATAATATTTCAGGATGACCTGCCAGAAAAGTTAGAATCGACAATACCAGCGATAGAAAGGAAGCCTATAGCCGGTTTCTTATCAAACGCCTCATCAGAAAGGAGGCAGTTAGTTGAACTGCTGTACCAGGACATCATCAGGCCTTCCGGAGTCTCTTGGGAAGACATCAAGGGTCTTAGTTCGGCTAAGAGTCTGTTGATGGAATCCGTTGTTTACCCTGTGAGGTTAGTTGAGGTTATTGTATGTATAGAGACAAAGTAGCAGTGTTGCAAGGAACTAAACACAAAAATCTGTTTAAATGTTCCTAAAAATCTGTATAAAACCTCAAAAACCTGTCCTATTTTTGGATTGTGGTTGTGTGGTATGGCTAAGCCAAAACTCGATGGTAAATGGCTCAAACTTTGTACAAATTCTTTTGCCACAGTGCACGATTTTGAATAGTGGAGTGGAGGCTAACTTGGAGAGGTTATTGCCCAAAACGGTGGGTTAGCACCCACCAAACGCTGAACAAATGGTTTAGATACTTTTCGTACTCAGTCGTTTTCAAATTGGAACTACTGCTTCGCTGAAACGGACTCTGAACTAGAAACTTTAGATTATCGATATAGGTATCGTGATAGTTTTTGTTGAAACTTCATTGGAATAGAGTTGACATTTGAACGAAAACTTTCACGCTATGAGTAGTTAAGTATCGTGTCATCATGTGTGTTAAATATCGCATGACAATCACTCATGCTGTAGTGGAAGGAATAGCCAGTCAGCAATGATTTTATCGAGGCTGACTGCCCAGGTTGCGCCAGACGAACGCAGGTCGTGTGTTAGGTATAATATACCCAATTGTTGTCGTCCCAGGTATCCAGAAGTATTCACAGGACTCCTGGAGCCGTGGCGCGGGATCCTGCTCCACGGGCCCCCCGGGACCGGCAAGACGCTGTTAGCGCGGGCTGTTGCCGGCGAGAGTTGCTGCACTTTCTTCAACGTATCTTGCAGCACCATGGTCAATAAGTGGAGAGGGGAGTCAGAGAAGATTGTTAAGGTAACGTTGCGTTGGTGATCTGGTAAATACTTCTACTCTCACTGCAGTATGATCCTGGTAACCCCTTAAGTCGAGCTGCGTCCTCTTGGTGTAAATCTTGAATTGCTTTGCAGAAGGCTTTTACGTAGCGCTTTAAGAAAATACTAATCAGGTTAATTTAGGTACTTATAATACCTAGGTACGTACTCTATTGGGGTCTTTCTTAATATGCAGACATTTTTAAAGGGGATGATCAGACCATCAAACTGAACAACTATCTCTGAGACCAACATTGAAATCGAGAAAAAACTCATGTCCCATACATTAGGGTCGAGACGAGTCGTGTAGTTTTGTGTAGCGATTTTGTAGTGTCATAGAGAAAGTAATTTTAAAGTTTGTTGCTCTGATCATTCTCCTTAAAACCATAATAATATGCTGATAATATTGTTAAGAATGACCTTGTATAGGTGTCTAAAGGGCGAAAAACTATTAGCATAAGAATAATATACCCACAACCTTCATCTACCCAGACCCTCTTCGAGATGGCGTCCTACTACTCGCCCTCCATCATCTTCATCGACGAAGTAGAAACCTTAGCCTCAGACCGGGCAGCACCAGGAGAGCACGAAGCTTCCAGACGTCTCAAGGCTCAGCTGTTGACGGAACTCGACGGCATCGGAGGAAGGGACGGAGTCGTGTTTCTTCTGGCCAACTCTAATATGCCTTGGTAAGAGATCTTGCGTTTTTTAGCTTGAACGTAGACTACGTTAAGAGCGTTTCGATTGTCATGCGGATCCAGTGGGAATAAGCGCAGGAAACACGCATTTCGCGTATAATTTATCTGGCTACGTTCGATTTGTCAAGTAGGCAAAGCATGTAAGCAAACATCCCAAATAACTTCAGAAGAACTGACAATTCGAATGAATAAAAGCAACGTGAACTGTGCGCTTTTTAAGCACCTCCAATGGCTTAATCCTTTTTAACACGCTTATATTAGCTTCACCTGTATGTATTATGTGCAAATAACATTGTCGATCAACTTCGAGTCTATCTTTTACTAGGTCTGATTCAAAACAGACGTCCATTTTGTGGAGCCCCCCCCCCCCCCCCCCCCCCCCCATCCTGTGGCAATTGTTGGGGAGTACCTACCTATCTCGTAAGAAATGCTGAAAGTTTTAATTGGTTTTATTTAGTCTTTCTTTTGTGATGTGATAGGTACTATAAAACTTACTGGAGGTTATTGATCCTTACTCCATTAATTATCAGGGAAATAGACCCAGCAATGCTTCGGAGACTAGAAAAACGAATCTACATTCCTCTCCCGGACTTCAAGACGCGGACTGAGCTTTTCGAAAAGTTCCTGGACGCTAAGAACATAGAGATGTACCCGAAGGTGGACTTCCAGGAGCTGGCGGCCAAGACAGAGGGGTACTCTGGCAGTGACATCAAGCTGGCGTGCAAGGAGGCGCTCATGAGCACCGTGAGGAAGATGCTGCCTAATATGGCTGGGAGAGGTTAGGTGGTTTTCATACTGGTAATCTTGTTTTAACCTCCTGCGTACATTTGTACTTCTCGAAGCACATAAGAAATAATAAAATCTATTGTTGGTGTGTTGGTTGGCGACTAAAACACAAACAATAGATTTTATTATTTCTTATGTCCTTATGGAATAATTTTATTTTGAAATCCACTATGGTAAAAGTTCCATTCTCCTATTTCTGAAAATTGCATTTCAAGACATCTATTCATCATCATCAGTCTTATCATCGTCCACTGCTGAACTTAGGCCTCTCTCAAGGCGCCACAAAACTCTGTCCTCGGCATTCCTCGATTAGTTGCAGAAAACTATTAATAAGTAGATAATAAGTCATTATAAATTTCGTTTTGATTGCTTAGATTTAGATACATCTGCTGTTTTGTTATCAATACAGATTTCGGAAGAATTTAGGTATAATGAGAAAAATTAGGGGATAAGAAGTATAATATTAGGTAATAATATAATCGTTGTTCGTTGATTCAGGTACAGGCAGCCAACAGAATCGTAAAGATCAACTGCATCTGTCAGACATCCTCACAGCGATAGAGAAGACGAAGCCAGTCTCCAAGAACTTGGCCAAGAGGCATGTCGAGTGGCAGGACGAAATGGGATGCTCATAATATAAGATCTCTCTTTTTTTGTTTATTCATTTTCAATCTTATTCGAGGTTTTAATATCTGTACAATTTTAACTACCTACCTATTTAATATGACATGTGCTCGTTTATAGTGACTTCCTCGATAAGGTTTTTGATAGGTAATTTTAAAAAATAATTTATATTTCATCATATTAAATTGGATTCTGATAGCCAAAGATAGCTATCTCATTTCAGATTATAATAATCACAAAACAACTGCAAAACTACAAAAAATACATTTATAATTCAATAACGTTTTGGAGATATTAATCAGCATTGACTGTTTTTAAGTTCTTTTTTGAGACCCTAATGTACTTAATTAAAATAGAAGTTAATAAGAATCAAAATAAAACAATGATGCACATTTTTATATTTTTATTTATTGAAGACATCTAATTCATCGCGGCCTATACAAAATATTTTGTTTAAAAATACACATCTAATCTTATCATTACATCCACAGCTCAATTCCTGCACATTTGTCCACAAAGCATTCATTATATTAGGAGAAAACAAAATATTTCTGTACAACGACAGCGCATAACATAAATTATTTGTTTTGGTGACTTTCTAGGGCACTTTCTAGTGTTACGACCCGAGAAACTATAATTTGCACGCAATTTTCGACTCTATAGTTGTGATTTAGTGCATTATCAAATTATCGATAAAAACTGCTCGAGCATTTTGCTGCTAGGTGTGCGCCGACCCTTACTTGCGGTCACGTTTGCGTAATTATTTTTCTATCTATTATTTTCTCAACTTGTTCAACATGGCCAATCAGTTTTGTTTTATAGATAGGTTCGTTAACAACAGCAGTTTCCTTCAGGAACTAACTTTTAAGCGCAAAGTAGCACGGTTAATATCTAGGACACTAAGATAGATTTTACTATTCAATATTTATTGAAGACATACTTTTCACGCGTTAGGAGAAACAGAACAGAAGCCTGCTGCGCGTGATACAGGCTATATCACGCCTTATATCTCGTTCGGTCGCGCGCAAATAGAAAGAGAGCGAACGAAGGCACGATACCGCTGTATCACACTGCCATACAACGGCCGCTGAATGTATTTTCTTTTTCTCTCATCGTGATTTTATTCACGCCAAAGTCACACACTTTTTCATTTCTTGCGCATATTAGAATTAGAGTCTAATTCAACGTTGACCAACGACCAGAAATGATGAATTACTGCATTGTGGGTAATCCAAGAACACAATTTCGGTGTAACACATTTTGGGATAAAAGCTTCTATTTGACTAGAGACCAATAGAAATGAACAATATTTTTTTGAGATCAAAATATTCCTTTGCCATTTTTATCATTTTGGCACATTTTAATAATAAAAGGTGAATTTAAAAAAAATATTATATATTAATTTAAGTAGTTCTTAACAAACTAAAGCCAGAATATAATATAGTATACTTTTTATGTAACGAAATAATGAAACGAATTCGATTTATTTAGTACAGAAAATCCGTCAGAGAATACGATCACTCCATACCTATCACAGATATATCTATTAGAATTATATACAACGAGGAGTAACATAATTCTATTCTATAAGTAAGGGTAATAAAGTTCGGTTATAATGACTTTCGATTCATAAAATTTGTGTAGTGAAAAATATCTATAATAATCCAGTTTGGTAAATGTTTAGTAAAAACTGCCGGCATAAACAAACATTAAGACTATTAGACTAAGAGATAAGTGTACTTTTTGCAACCATCAGCTGCAAGGCTGATTCAGTGTTTATGAGGTGTAGAGCATCTCTGTGATGGGGATGGACCAGATCTGCCTGCATAACTCCAGTCGGCTTAGAAGTTGATCATAAATTTTTTACTGACCTTTAAACGTCTGTAACTCCTAAACCGACTGAAGTTATGCAGGCAGACCTAGTTCATCCCCATCACGGAGATGCTCTACACCCCATAAACACTGAATCAGCCTTGCTGCTGATGGTTGCGAAAAGTACACTTATCTCTTACGTCTATATGTACCTTACCTGTCAGTATTACCCCAGACAACTCAGAATTTACGATTGTCATTATAAGCGGACTTTGTCAATAATAACACTCTTACAAACATAGGACAAAATTAATAAACACCTTAATATATAATAGGAAATAGGACGTCGAGGCTTGAATAAAATAGTTTAATGAAACTATCAACATTGGATATTAAGGTGGTTGCAGAGGGGTCAATTTTATACAAAACTTTGACGCACAATACGCGTAGACGGAATTAATAAAAGTAATATTTTATATATGGAAAAATAGTTTAGAAAATCTAGATGCCGCATCACAATCACAAATAAAATGTGCAATTTACAAAATGATTACGAAGCTTTGAAATTTTTCATAATTATATTATAAATTGCTAATGTTATCTGTTACGCGGCAACTAGATTTTCTAAACTATATTTCCGTATATAAAATATTACTTTTATTAATTCCGTCTACGCGTATTGTGCGTCAAACTTTTGTATGGACTGAAAAGCAAGCCCTTCTTAGAGGGTTTTTGTGTCTATACGTCAAAAAATATCGGTACCTATTGATGTTGATGAATGATGAGTAATGGGCTAATGAATGAGTGAGTCATTTAGGACACTCGTTTTTTTCGAAATATAATTAATATAATTGTAATTATATTCTACCGCTTTGTAGGTTAATATGTTGTTGGATTCTGTGCTATTGGATCAACAAAAAAAATTATATAATGTTGGTAACTAATAGAATTTCATTCAAGCCTCAACTATATGTTACTACTGCCTACTTAAAATTTAGGTTTTAGTAATTTTCAAGTTAATTAGTAATAGTAATATATAACTAATTTATAACTAGGTACCATTGACCTCTTTATTAATAAGAGATCAATGTTAGTTACATATTTAAATTTAATTATAATTATAACAAAAAGAACAAAGCTATTTGAGAAATTACGTCATTACTTATGTTAATGCTAGGGTTTGGGGTTTGCACCAAAAGATTAACATTGTTTTAACAAAAATCCTTGTGAACTAAATAACATTAGAATTTTCAACCACAAATAAAAAAACTAGGTGCACAATCTGCTGTAAAATCATAGCATTTTTTGTCGTAATTGACATGTTTACAGTCAGCGACACTGCACTTTTGACTGTCATTATTTTTTTAAAGCCAACGCTTAATTAACATTGTGCAGGTATCTTTTTTTCTGTGATTGTAGCAGCATAGAATGCAAACATATTTACAAAATTTGGTTGCCTGTCCACTGATGCGGAGCAAGGCTGCGGAGCGGAGAAACGGAGAAATATTAACCAATAGGATTGCATAAAATCTCCGCAATTTTAATGGTGAATATTTATCCGTTTCTCCGCTCCGCAGCCTCGCTCCGCATCAGTGGAAAGTCAGCCTTAGGCCCGGTATCCGCCAAAGCGGTGATGAGCGGAGCGGAGAAGAGTGGAAATACTTATCGGCTATGGTGTATCCCCATGCTGAGTGGAGCGTAGCGGAGATGGGTGGAGAGAAGGCGAGCGGAGATGTGTACTGGCTTATTGACAAGCGACAAGCAATCCGCTCGACGTCAGCCTTAAAACGTAGTGAATAATTGTTCAGTTGTCAACAATTTCGTTCGACTCCACTCCGCCTATCTACGCTTTGATTGCGCCATACAGATATGTCTTCTCTGCTCCGCTTGAACCGTATCCACTGAAGCTGAGCGGCGAGAAGAGAGATGGGTAAATAACGAAATCATATTGATTGTTCACGGAACATCCGTTTTGGTGGATTCCGGGCTTTAGCAACGCAACGACACTATCGCCACACCCGACTTTCATTGACATCTATCGTTTCGGATGTAATTTGGAAATGAATGCTTCCAGAAAAAAAAAATTTTGACGCTATTTTTACCATCGTTAAAAATGATCCAGGATCAGGACCATACTGTTTAATTTTCATAATGATAATAATGATGACAAAATATCAAAGAGACGGGTGCAAGGAGGTTTGCACCCAGCGACTGTTTGCACCCCCGTCTTGTAAGAGTAGAGGCATATTCAAATAATAATCACTTTATTCATTAGCTATAACGTAAATGTATGGATCCAGTCAGATGCACCCCCCTTATAATAATTCTGCCGGCTCCCATGTATACTTGCTTATTTCAATGATATGTTATTTATTGTTGTAGTAGGTACTAATAAAAAAATATTGTCATATTATTATAAGTATTTTCATGAAACTTGGTTAATATTAAATAAAATAAATAAATAAATAAATTATTGAGGTGGTGTTATAGGGTATTTTTTTTTACCCGCCATTTAATATTAGTCTATCATAACTTCATATTTTTAAATTAAGATCCCATCCCCAAAATGGTGGTTTTAAAACAATTTGTCGTTGAGAGTCGAAATTTTTTATAATTACTTAAACTGATTAATATTTGTTATGCAAGGCTGCAAAGTTGTTTTTTGGCCCGAGTACTTGTATACGTATATTGTACGAGACGCTGAATACCTTTGCTGCCGAGCGAAAGACACAACTTTTCACATGAAAATGATAGGTGCGAGAAAAACAATTAGTTTGGCGCAATAACATGAAATAGTTATTGCATTTTCAGTGGACTGGCATGGCAGTATACAAGGTGAAATTGACATCATTATCATCCTTTTAAACTAAGAGTCTACCTATCAAACTGAACAACTTTTACTATGGCAGCAAACCGATCGGAGCAAAAAAAAATCAGCTGTTGCATTCATTTGCGCGCGTCGATATTGCTGTTTAGTATGGAACAGCTGATTTTTTATTTGCTCCGATCGGTTTGCTCCCATAGTAAAAGTTATTCAGTTTAATGGGTAGACTCTTAGTTTAAAAGGATGCTTATGATATCAATTTCCCCCTCTAGAAAAACTCTTTCCACACTAGTGGATAAAATGCACTTTTGCCACTGATTTTTGCACTCAGATTTCGAATGTTTCCGAGCATAAGCTAGAGAGAGAGAGAGAGAGAGAGAATTTATGACTACCTCTCTGAGAAAAATGGCTGAGACAGACAGATGGACAGACTCCGAGCTGATTCCATAAGTGTTCTATATTGCCACTTTTAGTACGGAACACTAAAAACAATGACCCAACTCTATTATATTAATTGGTTTGCCATTAGATTCCACTGTCCGATAATAACTCAATGCATGGGCCTAATTATTTATGACAATAATTTGCTAATACCACAGATGTGTCGTTAAAATACTGAAATAAACATCTTTGAGTACATAATTTGTGATTGTAAAGTATCTTACCTTCTTATGCTATTACCTACAGAATAAGTTTAGTAGTAAGGTTCAAATGGTTTACCTTAATTAGTTTTTAGTAAGATTCTCACTAATTTGATGGTATTATAATTAAAAATGTTTTGTGATGTGCTATTCGAATATAATTATAATCTAAATATTTCCACAAAAAATCAGCATCAAACTTTAGATCAAACGAATAAATATCTCTACAGAACCACACCCCCGACACTGCCTAGAAAAAATAGAAATTGACAAGATGACGTCAGCACATGCGAAACAGAGTCTAGGGCTACAACAACTTAGCTGCGTGCGGGACATGACTTTTTCGAAAATAAAACGCATTGCGCGCGTCTATTCAAAAATAGTTTTTATCGTTCGTCCTGACATTATATTCTTTGTTTCGAAAACATGAATTCTAGCATGTCAAGGTAACTGGCAGGTAACCAGAGGGCAACAGAGGGGGTGAGGTGAGGTAAAATGTTGGTGGAAGGCAGGGAGTGTCCATACGTATGTATGTAGTACTAGATACTCTTTCTTATACTGTGCCCCTTGACTACTTATACGTGGACTAGTTACGCGAATAATTCTACTAACAAACATTTCTGCCACTTTTTGCGGGGGGCGAGGTAACATGAAATCCGCAACTTTGGATTTTATTCCCCATAACTTTAGATTCTAATTTTGATAGTTAAAAATCATGAATAGTAGTCTCGCGTGAACCCAAAATATTCTAAGTTCGAAGTTATTGTTTCGCAATTATAGGCTGTCTCGTTTAGTGATAAGGTATAAAATTGAATGAAAATGCACATGTTCAATTGTTCTTATACCGTGGCAGAGGGAAATGCTACCGCAAGGCAAGTCCTTATAATAAATAGTCAAAGACTGTGTCAGAACGAAAGCTTAATACAAGCCCATACCACAGTATAAGAAAGAGTATCTACCCTGGCTGAGTGTGTGCACCTGTTCGTACGTCCTCTAACGCGTGCTATGTGTAAGTGCACCGACAGCGCCGTTTGTATGAAGCTTTTGTTCTGTAGGGATATTTATTCATGTGGTTTTCACAGAGTCTGTTTTCTCGGTAACTGTGTGGTGTGGGAGGGGTTATGAGCCAAGCCACACGAAGCGGTGCGGCGCCGGCGCCGGTGTTCTACATACAAAAATCTGCCACTGCGGCGCTGCAAACGTATCGTGTGGTTTGGAATACCTAAAGAGATCACACAAGCGATTTTTGAGCGAAGGCGTCTCGGCGGTAATATCGTTTAACGCATACGCTCAGAAAACGCTCGTGATGTTAGTAAGTAATAAAGTTCTTTATTAAATAAATCCGATAGTTATGTAATAAAGTCTAATTTCAAATAGCACGAAGAGGTATAAACATCACATGTTATATCAGATATTGAAAGAAATAGATCAGACTCAAATCGAATTTTTACAATAATAATTTATATAGCTGCCAAAGAAGTCCACCGATCCGCATTCGGCACGAGTGGTGGACTAACGCCCATACACCCTGAATGTGGGTAAGTATGTGCCCTGCAATGGGACGTATAATAGGCTGATGGTGAAAGAAGTACAAATAAACCAGAAAAAACGTGGAAGTACATTTTACTGAAAATTCAGCACTTATCCTTTTCTAAGAAAGTGATGTACCCATCTGTTACCGTAGGTGGTAACTAGTAATCTGTGGTCTTATACCATTTAAATATGGACGAGTTACGCGTGTAATTCTACTAACAAACTTTTTCTGATACTTTTTGCAGGGGACGAGGTAGCATGAAATACGCAAATTTGGATTTTATTCCGTTACTTTAGCTTTAGAGTCTAATTTTGAATGTCAAAAATCATGACAAATAGTCTCGTGTGAACCCTAAATAAGACTAGTCGTTCCGCAATTATAGGCTGTGTCGTTTAGTGATAAGTAGAGATCGGATATTCGGATGCATATTTACCTAAACTTCATTTTTGGCTATAAAATCTTTTTTTTTTAATAATTTTCGGGATGCATGGAAATCCGGGAATGCATAACTGGAACATATGGAAGAAACTTCTTAAAACTATTTAAATTAAAAAATATATATTTTTTTTTCGGGAAAATAATTCCTGGGATGTCAGGAAGTCCGGGAATGTATAACTAATCGGATGCATAGTATAGAAGCAACTTTTTAAAATTATATAATAAGAAATAATTGTTTTTCGTTACTAAAGCCAAGCACTGCATAATAGCCAACACCTCAACTTTAGGTAAATATGCATCCGATTATCCGATCTCTAGTGATAAGGTATAAAATTGTAAGCACATGTAGATGATCATTTGTTTTTGTACTTTAACAGCGGGGAATGCTAACGTAAGGCAGGTCCCTATTTAAATGGTCTAAGTCTGTGGTATTGCGACGAAGGAATGTTACGATTTTGCTACTGAATTTTCTGATAGTATATTAAAAGCCAATCTTAATCCGAAAAAAATATATACGGTCGTATTGAGAAATCTTTTTTGGAGTTGGTTAAAAAAGAAATTAAATTTGATAGTTCACCAACCGTTTTTTAACAAAATGAAATGTTATATGAATAAGAATTCGATTCGCCGATCACATAGATTATAATATAAGATCCAATAAAATCAGCTGAAACTATTTAAAGGGTATAAGCAGACCATCAAACTGAACAACTTTCTCAATGGTTGCGAAAAAACCATTAGATGTTCCATACACAACTGTAACCTACTCCCGAATGGATAGGACAGTCGATTTTTTCGCGATTTTGATGTTCGTCCTATAGAAAAAGTTGTTCAGTTTGATGGTCTGATCATCCCCTTACAATACTTTCAGCTGATTTTATTGGACATTAGGTACACAGAACATTATAAGAGGGGTTAGAAGTGCAAAGTAGTATCCAATGATTTGCATAACACCATAATGCGCGCGGCGTGGTGCGAGCGAGAGGGCATGAGCAATTGTAGCAGCGTGAGCGGGAACACAATTGGCGACAGCCGTCTCCGAAGCAAAAGCGCTACTTTGCATTTCTAACCCCTCTTATAATGTTCTGTGATTAGGTATACGTATAATGTTAAAAACACAAGTAATTACCTCTCTATATATAGAAAATGATGGCGGGAATCTGTCCGTCTTCCACTGAGGTGCCGTTGTTGTTGCCGGCCGCGTACGAGAATTGGAAAACAACTTTTTCACCGTTATTGCAGTCCACGGTAACCCTGCGTAGACCTTTGGTACCGTAGTACGAATCTGTACCCTGTTGACAGATAACACAAGGTTGTTTTTAGTGCTTGATAATTTTCTAAGCTTTTGCGAAATGATTTCAGCGAAATATTGCGGTTTATCTTTTGGTTTTCCAGAGGATCGATAGATGGCGCTACGGTCTGTGCGAATAAATATTAAGATTTCAAAATGTGTTTAATTTGAAACAGTTTACATCGGACATGGCTGTATGGGCTCAATCCCAGGATAAATCGTAGGCTCAATCCCTTTGCCTTTAAAAAAAGTCTGGCACACTCTTGACAGGATTCTGACATGCTCTCGCGAACGTCTCAATGGAGCGATGAATAAACATGCCATCTGTTGAGTTTTTTAGGAACTAAATTTAAGAAAGAAAAGAAAATAGCTCATTTTAAAAACGCTCTGCCCTAACTAGAAAATAGATGGATTTGAAAGAGCTATTAATTCTAACTTTCATAGCGTCCATCCGTACCTTAAACTTAGCGCTGGCAATGAGCAGTATCTCGATGAATATGGCTCTGAAACTTAGTCTAGTGTGTTCTAACCAGTCTACAGTCTTCGTCAGTCGGTGGAGTGGCTTCTATCAAGTCCCTGTTTTCGTCGTTAGGTGGTGTGGTGGGCTACTAACAAATCCACTGTTTCTCCGTTACTAGAGTAAGTTCTAACACACATTCTACGTAGCTAGCTGGTGTGGTCTCTGATAATACGAAGCTCGAAAGTTCATCATCATATAAGCCGATAGACGTCCACTGCTGGACATCGACCTCCCCCAAGGATCGCCACAACTCTCGGTCCTACGCTGCCCTCATCCAACCGGTTCCCGCCGGTTTACCAGTCTTCGGTCCACCTTGTAGGGGCCTACCCACGCGGCGCTTTCCGGTACGTGTTCGCCATTCGAGAACATCTGTTCTGCAAGCAATGTGCCCTGCCCATTGCCACTTTAGTTTACTAATTATGTCGGCTACTCTGCGGATCTCTTCATTCCTGATTGGATCTCGCAGGGAAACTCCCGAGCATAGCACCCTCCATTGCACTTTGGGTGACTTTCAGCCCTTTTTGAGGCCTTGAGTGAGTGATCACGTCGAGCGATCAGTTTCGTATATCATTACACTGGCAGCACACACTGGTCAAAGACTTTCATCTTAAGACACTCGAAGGTTGATAGTGGTAACAACACTGACCTTAAGCTTGGAGCTGGCAATGTATGAGGTATTGGGCAGTATCTCGACTGGCTCCTTGAACATCATTTTTGAAGTTAAGTGGGTTAAGACCAGCCCACACATTCTTCGTTGCCAAGAGGAATGTGTTCAAAGGTTGATAGTGATAACACTCACCTTAAGCTTGGCGCTTGCTATGTATGAGGTATTGGGCAGTATCTCGACGGGTTCCTTGAACATAGCTCTGAAGGTGTCGTCTGTGCCGTCGCAGCAAAACGTCGTAGTGTTGGAGCCGCATACCTTCTTCGTCGCCAGGTGGATTATCTGCAATTTATTGTTTTGACGAGTTCAGTTTGCCGCATGACTCAGCACAGTATAGATTATAGTGACCTTTACACTATAGTGCTATTTTTCTAACTCATTCTTTGAACTCAGCAGTTGAAAATGTCAATATTACTATGGAGATATGCATCTTTCTAATGTTGATTTGACATCCAAAAATTATACTCCAACAGTCCGATTTTTGAAAGTCAAATCAGCAGTAGAAAAATGCGTATCTCCATACATTTTCAACTGCTGAGTTCAAAGTATGAGATTCAAAAATCGCACTTCAGGGTGTAAATATATATGCGTAACATACTTTAGAGGATGCTTTCGAATCTTTAGATCACCAAACTGAACAACTTTCAATATGGGATCAACATTGAAATCATGACAAAAAATCTGCTGTTTCATAGATCAATGGTAACTCTACCAAATGGAACAACTGTTTTTTCGCCTTTTCAATGTGAGTCAAATAGTGAAAGTTGTTCAGTTTGATGGTCTGATGCACGCTCTTTAAGTATGTAACGCATTTACAGGGTGTAAACTACCCTGTAGTATAGTTCTACATACAGAACGGCCGGTCCATCCCCGCTCTAACTTTAGATACCACACTTCACAGCATTCTTTCTTTCTGGGGACACTTTAAGGGTGAAGCCAAACGAGCGTAATTTAGTGAGTTGTGAGTCGCGTATTTTGAGTCCGTTTCATATAAAATCTGGGAATGCATTGTCTCTGACCTCAGCCTTTATTATATGAAACGGATTCAAAATACGCGACTCACAACTCACAAAATTACGCTCGTTTGGCTTCATCCCAAAGGAGCCGAGGAAGAAGCAGAGGAAGAATCACATACATGCGCGTGTGAGTGGGACGATTAGACACGCGTTCGCTTTCATTTTCTTATTTCTATAACGTGCGTGGGAAGGCTGGATGTGCGTTCGCTACTATCTTCTTCTTCTTAAAGTATCGAAGACAAATCGGCTTTATCTAAGCACAAATAGGTGGCGTTTCGGAAGTAGATTTACATTTGAAACAAACAACATAACAAACAAACCTGCAAATGAACTTCATACTCCGTCGGTCCAAAATACGACCCATACAGTCCAAATCCGACGACAAAAATCCTCTGGTCAACCGTGAACCTGATTCTATCCGTAGTCCCACTGTAACCCCATCGAGACTCCGTCTGGGGAAACCGGTTCACCGTCAGCTCCTTCCCAGTCATGCAACAACGGGGCGTGTCTAAAAAACCCACATTAGGCTTCGGGTTCACTGTGAAATATAGGAACAATTGCACAATTTCTCTATCATCGAGGAGTCCACTTTGTGCCGGCCCCATAGCGAATTCTTCTACGGACATTAGAGGGAATCTTATAGCGTTGAAGGCACGTCCGAGGACTGTACGCTGGTTGGTCGGTGTGACTGGTAACTGGCGTCTGATGCATTCTGCTTCCGACCAACGGAGGACTGCTGAGAAGATTTTTGCTTCACGGATTCGGAGTGTATCTCTGTGGGTGGAAGGAAGTCACTGTAAATATTGACAAGCTAAACAGTAGTGGGTATAGGCTGGTGCTTCCTGGGAGTTTGTCAGTGATTTCCCTTTGTGGGATTTTAATGACATAAGGCAAAAAACGTTATGAGGATGGGTGTGAAGTAAGAGCATATTTTTATCAACTTGGACAGTGGCAGTGTATAAATTGTATAAACCTATGAAGCTGGCATTGTCACTGAGGGTGGAAAGGCTTGAAAAAAAATGTGAAAATAAAATGGCAGAATCATTGACAAAACGATGGAGCCATAACTTATGAATAAGAATATAATAAACAAATTGCTGATTGAAAAATTCTGTATTAGACGGGATTTGAACATGCAACCTGCCATTCCAGGGTGTGATTTCATCCATTTAAGCTACAGACACTTCTGCCAGGACTTTTGAATTTCACGACTAAACCTCTTTCCTCCTCTATAATATCAGTTTTTTTGCTGGTGTTATTCCAAACTACGAATTCGCAAGTCTTATATTTAAATTAGAATTTATTTGATAAAGATTAGAATATAATAGAAGCAAGATGAGGGATTTAAGAAGTATGATAACTCTATCCCTGCTCATCTCATCCCCACACCGCTCCTGTCTGGTTCACGGAAACCTCAGCCTGAGTCGGCGATACGCGCCTATTTGCCAACTGATCAGAATGTCGGCAACTACTATCTCCCTACGGCCCAGCAGTGGGACATATGTAGGCTGATACATGGGACATAGATAGACTCTAAAAGTCGCCGACCGGATTTAGTGTGGGATGATATTGTCGGCGACATGCACCTGCGCGGGCTACCCAGCGACATGTGGGCGACAATGTTGTCGTGTCGGGTCGTCGACTTTTGTGTAGGCACCATAGGGTTGAAAGTCTTAAATAATGTTAACAGATTTTCCGTTAAGTTGTTGGTGAAAGAATTAAGAATGCATTTGACACATGGGAGAGAAACATGGGCTTTAACTAAGAACGTAGCCAACAAACTCTCCATATGTCAACATGCCATGGAAAGAAGTATGACAGGGATCAAAAGAAAAGACAAAGGAAGGAATAGCAACATCAGAAGCAAGACTAAGGTCCAGGACATAACTCTGAAAATAAGGAGACAAAAGTTGAAATGGGCAGGCCACATGATCCGAGGAAAGGATAAATGGAGTAAAATAATCACACAATGGTACCCAAGGAATGGAAAGATAAAGAGAGGTAGACCACAAAGAAGGTGCGATGACGACATCAGACAAACCGCGGGAACAACATGGGGTAGAGTGGCCATAGAAAGGCCAGAATGGAGAAGATTGGAGGAGGCCTTTGCCACCTGGCAAACGGACACACAGAAATGGAATAAAAGAACACTATATGAATAATAAAGAAATAGTCTTGTCCGAATGAAGGTTATAAAAATAATAATAAAATGCATTAGACCTAACAGTATAACAGGAAATAATTAATAGAACAGTTGCAATGTAATGCAAGAATTAACATAAATTTAATGGATGATCAGTAATCATCATTAACTGTACAACAACGGTAGTCTGTCTGTGAATGCATCTAATTAACTTCTGTTTCCTTACATAAGTATATTGAATAAATAATAAGCATATCCATAGCACAGTACACAGGGTCCAGCTTAATGTGCTGACTTTTTTTCAAGGTGATGATCAGACCATCAAACTGAACAACTTTCTCTACCCAAAGAGAAAGTTATCTTATCTTGTTGTGGGGGCTGGCAAGCCAGCAACACTTTGACCCAGTGGGATCTTTTGTGTTGGCCCCAATACTTTTTATTTTCTTCACCCTTCAAATACATGGTCAATGAAGGAGGCAATACCATTGAGGGGAAGAAACCTAAGATCTCCCGGTTTTGGGTATCCATCTCCGAGGAGGCAAATGAGTTTTGCCGCCAGGACATCACAGTCACAAAGAACATGCTCCATAGTCTCTTCATCCTCTCCGCATGCTCGGTAGTTGGGATCGTAAGTTTCATTTTGTGCATCATCGTGCCTGTGGCGTAGTGCCCAGTGAGGGCTCCGACTATGGCAAGAGCCTTGCCCCTGCACCTTGCATTCAGTATGAACCTTGAGACATGAGTTGTCTCATTGCTGATAAATTTTTTGGAGTGTTGTAGGCCTACAAGGCTAGACCACTCCAGATTGTGTGCTTTATCAGCCCAATCCCTAATGGCCATTCTTATACTGCATGCCGGATAGAGAAAGTTGTTCAGTTAGACTGGTCCCAATCAGTCAGCATCGAAATTGCAAACAATAAAAACTGCAGTCCATTCAGGTCGAGTAAGACTGCAATTTTGCACGGAACAGTTTATTTTTTGTAAAGATTTACATTTTGGTCTGAAATCGGTATTTAGTTTGATGGTTCGATCATCTCAAAAAGCATAAGCGCATCGCTTGATTTTTGGACAAAATTGACAAATTTTTGTAATGGATGGACCATTACGTTTATAGGGAAAAAACCCGACCGAAGACTTGCCTGAACAGAATTAGAACAGGAGTCGCTCGGTGTAACTACCATCTCCACAAGTGGGAGCTCACCCGAGTGCGACTGTGGTACTTCGGAGCAGACTATCATATACATAGTAAATGAGTGCCCTGGCAGAAGATTTAACGGTGGAACCCGGGAACTAAACGAACTGACCCCGAGAGCCAAACTATGGCTTAAACTTGTACTCTGCGCAGGAATGGAAGGCCATACGAATAACAATAATAGGGAAAAAACGTCCAAGTATGTGCCGGAGAAAAAAGGGGCATTGTAATGCACGGTACAGAAAGTTTGTGGTAAAATTGAATCCTTTGAATGTTAAAGAAAACTACTTAATAATCAGTTTAGCAGTTGTTGAGGAGTTACATAAAAAATACCAGACAACATTCAATTATACAATAAAATGCTAATATTATTCAGAAAGTTCTTTGTTTTTAAAATAAAAACATCACATAAATAACATTAATTATTCATATCTATGATAAAAGAAAGTAAATTTACCTTTCCAAAACTGCATTTAAAGTGTCCTGGTCTATATCTGTGAAGCCTTCTGCGTTCAGAGCGTCCGCGGTATTCTTATCTATCATTTCCAAACACAACGCAGCCAGCTGAGGCTCGTCGAATAACCTCGCTTGCGTCAACAACAAAAAAGCATTATCCGTACCTAAGTTACTTTTTAGAAAATCTACGCAGTTTTCTTCTAAAGCGGCCACAGCGTACTTCTTAGCTGTGTATAGGGTAGTCATAACACTCTCCGGACCAATTCTCACCTCGTCCGAGTATAGGAACTTTAGTAAATGAAGGAACGCTGCCGGTTCTACATCAGGCAACTCTACCTCGTCCGATTTTGTTGCTAAAACTCCGTTGAACATCGCATCAAAGACCGCACTGCCAACAGACAGGACGAACTTATGAGCTGGTATGACTTGTTGATTAGCCTCTTTACCTACGATGAAATGGACATCACACAAGATTTCATTATTGAACAAGAATGATAAGCGCTCTCTGACGGTCGTCTTCGTCGCCTGCCAATTGTGCATTCGACCTCCAGTGTTATTCGAAGGCTGTAGGTTCTCTATAGCTGATGAGGACGCTACTGGCTCGATTGAGTGGCCGTTTTCTTCATCAGCAAGGTGTATAGCTTGACGCGCGTGTTGGTTCGAAGGAAGCATGTTTTGCGGCGGCAATTCATCGCCACCAGCCCCGTCTTCGAGCCGCACGTTCAATAATCTATTCACCATATCATTTTTAGATCCTGTTGCCATTTTATTAAGTTTCTCAGCACTTCAAAACATCACAAGAAAATGCCGGTCGTCGTCGCTAAGGACATTCACGTTAACTATTGATATGTGGATAAAAAGTGTTGTGTTAGATTTACTGCACAAATGTAAGCTAATTGCGGTTGATGTTATCGTAAATTGTTTATTCACGAGCGGGCGACACGATTTTGCAACAAAATTTTTATTTGACACAATTTTGACTTTGACGTTTCCGCGTTTGACAATTCCAGGGTTGCTATAAAAAAATTTCTGTGTTGGTGCTTAGATTAAATTTTTCTGCCACTTTTAAAGGAAACCCTTTGCGTAAACGAAAATTTTGTCGTCTATGGGGAAACCATTAAATTTTTATTATAAGGGGAACAAGGAAAACGAAGCTATATCATTTTCCCTCTAAAAACATTGCAATCCGACTGAGGTGACAATCGTTCTCTTGTTGGGACCTAACCAAAGTTCCTTGCTCTTAGCTTGGGACTTTATGAGCGTTGTAGAAGTATTTTCATTTCGAGCGCTTCGAAAGACAGTCCGATATCTATTGAGGTGGCTTGAAATGACTCGGACATCAAGTTGAACGTTTACCTACATATATTATATCCAACTAACCTATGAAAATGCTCCTTCCACTTTGCCTTATTATAAGAGAAGGCGATGCGTTGTGTAGATAGTACCTAACTTAACTAAGTAATACCTACCTATAAGATTTCTGACCAAAATAAACAATCATCATCATATCAGCCATTAAACGTCTACTGCTGGACATAAGCCTCCGCCAAAATGGGGGGATTTGCCATAATCGCCACGCTTGGCAGGCGGGTTGGCGATGGTCGAAAATACACAATACTTATACAATTGTACCTAATGTGAAAGCGTTAAACATTGAAAAAACGTTATAAGCTAACATTTTGTTTCATTGTTTAAAAAAATTTAAATTACAAATTACAAATAAAAGAAAAATTAACGATTATTAATATCAAAATTACATTCAATTAATCTAAGATAAATTTCAATAAATAAAGTAATTAGTTATTCAATTAAATTACAATGGTAACAACATCAGTCGAAATTACAGCAACAACAATAACAAATGTCCGATAGTTATGAAATAAGTAAAGAAAAATTAAATATGTATATATAATCATTATCAATGTCAACAGAATTTCAATGCATAATAGTTTTATCGATCCCCACACAAATGTAATTAATTATCCTGAGAGTTATAATATTCCTCCAAGCTGTATTAGCCTTCAAGCTAGGGTTAGGAGCCGAAGCACTTACTCGTACCTACCTAAGACAATCACTAGCTTGTTGCCCGCGAGTAACGCTACAAAGTCTGCGTTGACTTTAGAAAAGCATCATACCTACCTACTAATCCAGAACAATTATATTCTATTGCTCGCAGAACCGCTGGCTGGAGAGTTCTCGAATGGCGACTGCATACCAAAAAGCGCAGCGTGGGTGTGGTCCCCCCACAAGATGAACCAACGACCCGGTCAACACAGATCATTAAGAATATCCGGTGAAGGCAGCGGGAACCAGGCGGCGGACAGTCGCCTTTTGGTGGCTTTTTCCGATTCAGTTTGCATAGAATGTGCTGCCATTTATTAAATATTTCGCAGAACTATGAAAAGAAAAAGATTTTATTGTCTATGTCAATGTCAAATTGACAAATTCACAAAATGGCTACCTATCTTGCGTAATGTGCGGGTTCTTTGTAGTTTTCGTTCAATTTCGTGACGATTTAGTGATGTTCTGGAGTTTCTGTTGTTCTCTTACCAATGTTTAGATTACAGGAATAGTAAGGATACTAGAATTTCACTCGATCGGTGCGAGATTGAACGAAAACTAGCATTCAAAACAATAATATCCATCGGTATGAGTAGATATAAGTAGGTATGTATAGTATAGGTTGAATTATTGTCGGTGAAACATAGATGGCGCTAGCTAGCCTTCTATTTGACATAATGTGGATGCCTAATGTTGCCACGAGTGGGTTCTCTTTTCTTATATACTTATATTACTCTTTGGCGGGAGGGAACCCGTTGGATGAGGGCAGCGCAGGACCGCGACTTGTGGCGATCCTTTGGGGAGGCCTGCGTCCAGCAGTGTTCTTCTATCGGCTGATATTATTGACGATATTGATTATATTATATCTGTGTGCCACACTCAAATCCATTCTACCTTTTAAGAGTACTACAACAACAACACAACTATTCATATAAAAAAAAATATATTTATATAGCAGGATAACTCTCAGATCAATTTTATAAGTAACTAGAGATAACCCGCTCCTACGTCTGCACGAATTATATACCAGATTTTAAGTCAGATCATAAGCTATCAAACAAAAAAAGTTACATTAAAATCGGTAAAGTAGTTTTTGTGTGATGCTCGTTCAAACAAACACACAAATAGACAGACCAAAAATGTGTATCCAAAAATTGGTGATATGGAATAAGGGACACCTAAAAAAGTTACGATATGGTTTTTAGGTGTCCCTAATTCCATTTCACCAATTTTTTTATTTTATGTCTGTCTGTTTGTTTGTGTGTTTGTTTGTTTGTTTGTTTGAACGAGTATCACTCAAAAACTACTGAACCGATTTTGATGAAACTTTTTTTGTTTGATAGCTTATGATCTGACTTAAAATCTGGTATATAATTTGTGCGGACGAAGTCGCGGGTTAACGCTTGTACTATTATAAAACTGTAACATATGTCTGTACATTGAAGATATTAACAAAAAAAAAGTTACGATATGGTTTTTAGGTATCCCTGATACCATATCTCCAATTTTTTGATTTTTTGTCTGTCTGTTTGTTTGTGTGTTTGTTTGTGTGTTTGTTTGTTTGAACGAGTATCACGCAAAAACTACTGAACCGATATTGATGAAACTTTTTTTGCTTGATAGCTTATTGAAGATTTTAACAAAAAAAAGTTACGATATGGTTTTTAGGTATCCCTGATGCCATATCTCCAATTTTTGGATTTTTTGTCTGTCTGTTTGTTTGTGTGTTTGTTTGTTTGAACGAGTATCACGCAAAAACTACTGAACCGATTTTGATGAAACTTTTTTTGCTTGATAGCTTATGACTTATCTGACTTAAAATCTGGTATATAATTTGCGCGGAAAAAGTCGCGGGTTAACGCTCGTATATAATAATAACAATTGTTGTAAGAAAAAATAACTAAAATGTTTGCAATCTATCCTTAGATGTGAAGCCGTATGAAGACAATCGTGGCTATTTTTATTTTATGTACCGCCTCCTTCGCTAAGACCCACGTTATGAGAGTATCGCCTATCTTATTTTAGTCTTATTACGGACGTACAACGCTTTTATAAAAATTCCATGAGCGTGCTACGTATGTGACATGAAATCTAATTTATACAGCAGGTTGAAAAAAACGGGATTTTTTACGCTTTCTGGTGTTTTTATCGTTCCGTACCCACAGACCACTAAGCCGGTCTGTGTCCGTACCCAAAGGATGCCAAAGGGTTCATAAGCCTACGTTGTACACACGGCGACACATCAAGCTACACAAAACCAACACAAGTTGGCCACGCGTAGGTCAAGTAACGTATACCGTCGCGCGGCCAGGTTATGTTGGTTTTATATAATAATAGATATCAGGCGGCAGAAAGGAAATACGTACGTAATTTAATTATGTATATTATATAAATCACAGAAACACAATAACATAGCTTAATCAGGTATGATGTACGATACAGAATGAGCAGAGGGACGGCAGTGCGCTCGCTTATAAGCGCCCTACCCCCACCCCGACACTAGAGAAATCGAACAAGTCTTGCAAAACAACACGTGCCACAACGAGTTGTGTTTCAAGACTTTTTATTTATAACAAAATTATTTTAAAAGCTTATATTCGATATTCAATCATAATATTAAAAATTGTACAGTATATTTATACCTTGTTCATATAATTCCGTTTATGCAGATTGTCCTTAGTCGGTTTATATAATTATACGAAAAAGGCATTTCCGAGTACAAAATTTAAATAAATCTAACATTCGGCCTTTCCTGACACTAAGTTTGACCCCAAACTTAAAAAAAAAAAAACATTTTAATCAATAATGATATTAAACAACAATTTAACATTCCAAAATATTTACAATAAATAATTCGTCTAAAATTTAATTTAATTTATATAACTTTAAATGTGACAAGATAATTTGTGTGACAATGTCAAAGATATTTTTTTTATTATTAATTAACATAAGTCTCAGGAACTGATTACTTAAAAATACACAAAATATAAATTTTAAATTTCATTTATTCCTATAGTGGATCTATCAACAGTCACAACATTTTATACATGTATATATAATATATCTAAGGAATGGATCTATCAACATTCCCTGATTTACTTTTCATGTATTCAAAGAGTGGATCTATCAACACTCGCCAGGTATTGTAGGAATGGATCCATCAACATTCACATTTTTTATTCAAAGAGTGGATCTATCAACACTCGCCAGGTATTGCAGGAATGGATCTATCAACATTCACAACATTTTTTATTCAAAGAGTGGATCTATCAACACTCGCCAGGTATTGCAGGAATGGATCTATCAACATTCACAACATTTTTATTCAAAGAGTGGATCTATCAACACTCGCCAGGTATTGCAGGAATGGATCTATCAACACTCGCATCAATTTATATCTCAAACATCTCAGGAGTGGATCTATCAACACTCACTATTAGCACTACTCAAAATTACAAAAGTCACCACTTCAAAAGCGAATCTGTCCACATTTTATCTCATAAACATGTAGGTTACTTTAACTGGTAGTACTACATATTACTACATATTTATATTACTATATATTACTATCAAAATCAACCACTTTCAAAATACTTGGTTGTATAAATATTATTACCATAGCTATTGATCGGACACACAGTATATCTGGCATTATGTTTGATAATTTGCAAGACAAAGAGCAAAAGTGAATTTAAGATAGATGTCAAAACCTTTAGGTAATAGTTATTCCTATTATTATAACATTTTCTCTAGGCTTTCTTATTTTAATGAGTTTATTAAGTTTTTTTTTATTATGCAAATAACAATATTAAAATTATTCGTTAATGCTAGTGTCACCTGCACAACAATCACTTTGATCACTATTAGAGGCATCATCGTCACGAATTGTGATCCATGGTTTTATGCGATCTGCTGCCCAGACATTACAATATTGTTTTTGTGTACTTGTTGTGCCAGCGATACTTGCCACTTCGTATCCAACATTTTCAAGTACTTTTGTGGCTCTAAAAGGTCCGGTATATTTTGGAAAAAGCTTTTCTTTTTACTTTTTCCGTTATTACTTTGGGTAGGCTTTAATATTTTTACTAAATCACCTTTATAATTTTAAGCTTTAATTTTCTACTGATCCTGGTAGTCGTATTTCCTGTAACACCTCTGCAAATAGGTTATCACCCTTGCTCAATTATATTCCAAATAATGCTTCTGATGGCATTTTCCCTATTCCTTTATTTATTGTGTTATTTAACCCCCATTGCAATTTTCCTAAAACTGAATCCCAAGATTTTTTTTTTACTTAACTTAGTCCAGCACAGTCCTATTTTATCTTTCAACTTGTTCATTTGATCTGGAAGATGCTACCGCATTCAGGATAATTATGATGAACTTTCGAATCACTACACAATTTTATTTTTTTAAATTCTTTTGATGTAAATTGATCTGAAATTAATCTATTTGGGTAACCAAAAGTAGTACATATGTCAACTGTACCACTTCAAATGACTTCTCAACCTTATGACGTATCGGATGTAAAAGGCCCTCTTTAGGCCCAGCTGTTTCTTAACTATAAGCACACTATAAACATATTTTGTTATGATTTTTTTTCCTTTTTTGAAAACCAAGTCTTTGCCAATTTTGTTTAAAGTTTTCTCGACACTAAAATAACCAATATCATCATGCTGTGTTCACGTCTTCACGTGTTCATTCTATAAAATCAAAATCATTAACCCTAAACTTGCTGAAATTCTTAGTACTATTCTACCCTTGATATCATCTTCGATTGACAATTTGGTGAGTTCTGGCGATAGCTCTTGTTTTAATATGTATAGCTGTCCACTTGTCTTTATTATCAAAACCTTGGATCTTTTCTGCGAAATTTTGTCTTACTAGTAATGGTTCTACTAACATCGATAGCTCAACTATAAACGCATCTATTTTCGCAGTAACTTTTATATTTAACGTGATTTTAGTTCCTCAATCAATCAATCAATTATACTTTATTTGGCACCAAAAAACAGAGTATACAGAGAGCAAACAATCAGGATATATACAAAAGGCACAAAAACAGGCAGTCTTATCGCTAAAAAGCTATTTCTTCCAGACAAGTTTCCTAATGGCGTATATGAATGATTCCCAAATCCTCTGATTGCCGGCAAGTCATTTTCAGATTTAGGCCGAGAATTTAAGTCTACTATTTCTTTACTAATGAGAGTACAGTCACTTCCAAAATCAATTTAACACTCAACTTGAATATTATTGTTAATAACTGCTTGCTTTCGATATTTGGCATCACTCTTACTAGAACGGGTTAACATAGTTCTTTTATCAGGAGGTTTTAGTGTTATTGTTGTTTTTGTTGTGAACGCAGTCTATGGACTTGTCCCAATTTACTACATACATACATACGTCACATTTGATCAAAGGTTTTACACATTTATAAGTCGTGTCCCTTTTCTTTGCAACTGTAGCATAACATTTCAGTTACATTACTACAACATTGTGCACTACGATGCCCAGCTTCATTGCATTTATAACAAATTATTTCTTTGGCATTAGTAGAAAGAACCTTCGGTCGCGCATAACGTAAATTTAATTCTCTGCCCAAATCTTTCAAAAGTTAAAGTTAAACCTAGGTGAAGACGCACTGGCTCTAAGTATCCGATCATTTATTCAGTATATTAGACAATCTACTGTCTTTAATTTCGAAAGCATTTAATAGAGTGAGTTTTTTCAAAATAATAATCATAGCTACAGATTAGCCTATTTTCATTCTTCGCTCTAAAATTTCAGTTAACACTGCACCGTAGTTACTTTCTGAATGAAAGGCTTTACTTAAACGAATTTGCTACTCAGTCAACGTTAAAAGTATTGTTTAAAATCTCTCGTACCTGCGTGACCTGCTAATTTTGGGAGTGCAAAATGCGTCGTTTGTTCATCAGTCCAATTATATATCTTAGCGCATTCATTCATTCTTTCGCTAACCAGCCGTCAATATTTTGATTCTTTTGAATAGGATCGAAACAAGGTATTATGGTTTTTATCAAATGAAATGCCATGTCATACGGGTCCCATCAAACTATGTTACAATGTGACAAATTCGCTAGTGTTTACAGTCATAATAGATGGATTCAATTAATTATTCGAGGTAACTGCTTAATGCTTTATTCAAAATCTGCTCACCATCGCGGAACTGCAATCCTTCTGTTATCGTTTCACGATCCTGCTGAATTTGACCCGGCGACTCTGCAGCCTGCACCACTGCTGCTTGTGCAACAAGCTCAGGCACCTTCAGGTCCTCTGGTCTCCGATTGCCGCCGCTGGCAGCCTCTGGTCATAGCTGCCACGGCTGCGACGCCATATTTCCCGGATTCGGTTTATCGGTAACCTGAAGATTTTAATACAACAGTATCATTATTTCAATTAACACGGGTAACATCAATTCTCCTATGAAAGAAACATTATAATTTTCTAAGCAGGTAAAAAAACAAAAATAGTTTTCTACTTGTCAAGGACAATAATATTTATCTTTGTATGTAAATAAAAATTACCGACATGAAAATGGAGATAAAATTTGCTAAAAGCATTAATTACTATCAGCTTAATTATTCCGTGCTTCGGATGGCACGTCAAGCCGCTGGTTCCGGCCACTATCTCTGGTTGCAGTAGTCGTTACATAAAAACCACGTCAGAGGCCGTAAGGCGGTCTGAAAAAAACTCTGACACCAGGGCTCTGCCCACACGAAGAAGAAGAAGAAGCTTAATTATTATGAAATCAAAACGAGCATACTAATTAACCCGAGGTACTCCAAATATGGCATACTTCGAAAATTCGGACTTCACTAACAGTGCACAAACTCTGTCCAGATGACAGGCGGCTTAGTCGTCTCCACTTAGTATATAACAGAAATTAGAAAAAAAGATCAGAAAAGAAGATCGTGGATCTTCGGCTGCGTTTAGATTTTTTTTTTTTTTTGGTTCTTTCCCTGTCTATTTCGTGATCTCCGATCCATTTCGGAAGAACTATCGTGTCGATGCAGACGTTTGTGATATCGAGATCGATATCGATGCTCGTGATCACTATTGTCGCTCGTCATCTCTTTTTTTGTAGGCGTGATTACCAATCCCCGCTTCTGATAATAGATATCAGGCGGCAGAAAGGAAATACGTACGTAATTTAATTATGTATATTATATAAATCACAGAAACACAATAACATAGCTTAATCAGGTATGATGTACGATACAGAATGAGCAGAGGGACGGCAGTGCGCTCGCTTATAAGCGCCCTACCCCCACCCCGACACTAGAGAAATCGAACAAGTCTTGCAAAACAACACGTGCCACAACGAGTTGTGTTTCAAGACTTTTTATTTATAACAAAATTATTTTAAAAGCTTATATTCGATATTCAATCATAATATTAAAAATTGTACAGTATATTTATACCTTGTTCATATAATTCCGTTTATGCAGATTGTCCTTAGTCGGTTTATATAATTATACGAAAAAGGCATTTCCGAGTACAAAATTTAAATAAATCTAACAATAAGGTCTAACAAAATTAGGTGAAACTATTTTAAGGGGATGATCAGACCATCAAACTGAACAACTTTCTCTATGAGACCGATATCGATGTCGCGAAAAAAAAATCAGCTGTCCCATACATTTAGGTCGAGTACGTTTGTATGGAACAGCTGATTTTTTTTTTCACGATTTCGATATTGGTCCCATAGAGAAAATTGTTCAGTTTGATGATCTGATCATCCCCTTAAAGTAGTTTCAGCTAGTTTTGTTAGACCTTATTTAGCTTGATGTGTCGCCGTGCGTATGTCCGTACGTCCGTCTGTCTGTCGATCCTTCCTGCGTTATCCTATACCATCGAAGAATGTGATGACGTGCTGGAGCCGAGGCGTACTGGTACGGTGACGGTGCGATATGACTGATGTGACTTAAAATAGCGTATGCTTGGTCGCTGTTGCGTCGCTGTTGCGTCGCTGACGGTTGTATAGCTGGGTCCTCTGAAGAGTTCTTCCATTTCTATTAAACTTTATGTCGACTTCATGTTGCGTAGCTTCTTTCGCGGGGTCACCCGTCTGGGTGCCCGCTCGCTGTGTTCAAATCTCGGGTACACCACTTTGGAGATCGATTGTATGTGAGTGAGGGTTGCTTTGGTGGCTAGGACAGTTGATGTGAAAGGTTTTGAGTATCGGTGCGTACTGATTTATTCAATGAAATGTTCCTAATTTTATATAGATCGGCGGTTCCCTACTTGCTGGTGAACCGCCGAGTTAAATGCAAATGTGGGTACCCCACAAGGGTTATCATTTGAACCATAACAGCTAGTAAAGAAACATAAATTAGAAAAGGGGATTGCGAATTTCCTATGGGTTTCTTAGGGAAAGTTGTTCAGTATCATGGGTACAATCACCCCTTAAAGTAATGCAACTGTTAACCCTAACACCCTAGTACAAGAAACGTTTTTTCGCTGTACCTTTTTTTTTATTTATAAATTAATGGACTCCTGCTTGTGCGTTAGCACTGCATTTCCGCCAGTGTCAAGTGTTTATGGGAGAATCTATCCCAATCTCAGGGATTGTTTTTTGTCAAGAACAAGAAGAGATTGAGGATTGCGGAGCCTCGTGGCAGGCAAAAACGTGACGCGCGAAATCCACGCGAGACGAATGCTCGGGACAGAACCTGCAACGTGACTCCTTTGCTGTACCTATCGTAATAAATGGTAAATAAGTATATATACAAGTAAGCGTCAAACTTGTAGTGATTAAAGTGCATACTCTAAGGTAAAACAATAAATACTATAATAAAAACTGGTCAAGTGTGTGTCGGGCTTGTGCTAAGGAAGCTGAAATTTTTTTTTGTAATTTTGTAGGTAGGTATATAGTGGTACGGAACCCTCATTGCGCAAATCCGACTCGCACTTGGCCGCTTTTATTTTTAAAGATATGTATTGTATAGTTTCTGGCCTCATCCACGACACCATCCGAAGCTCTACAAGGAACATTATTCGAATCAGTGGCAGAGTCAAAAAAAAGATGTACAAAAAGAAACATGTCAAGTGTATGATGAAAAGTAGGTACATAGTAAGTTTTCAAGAGCACCCTGTAGGTATCAGACGGCAAGTTTAAGGATGCGAGTAAAACAAAGATATGAGCACGGGAGTTTTATTGGCGCGGAAACTGCGTCCCACTGAACATCCGGTATGTGGAAACTTTTAGATAAGCCTTTTAGATTTTACCTTTACCTTTTTGTTTTGGGCTCGAGTCCCGAGTAAAAGAATTTAAATGAATTAAGCTTTTCCTTGCAGTGGAAACCTACGGGCTTTAAATTTAATTCCTCCTTTTTTATATGATAACAAATGTTTTGTATTGGACGAAGAAACGTTTTATACAGGGTGTAAGGAAAAGAATCATTAACCTTTAAACTTTGACTACTTATATAAGGTCTAACAAAATTAGGTGAAACTATTTTAAGGGTATGCTCAAACCATCAAACTGAACAACTTTCTCTATGGGACCAATATCGAAATCGCGAAAAAAAAATTTATGTCCCATACATAACTGCAAACACAACATGACTCAAATGTATGGGGCAGCAGATTATTTTTTCGAGATTTAGATATTGGTCCCATAGAGAAAGTTGTTCAGTTTGATGGTTTGAGCATACCCTTAAAATAGTTTCACCTAATTTAGTTAGACCTTATATAGGACTAGCCACGCGTGTAATTCTACTAACAAAATTTTCTGCCACTTTTTGCGGGGGACGAGGTGACATGAAATCTGCAACTTTGGATTTTATTCCTCATAACTTTCTAATTTTGAACGTTAAAAATCATGAAAAGAAGTCTCGTGTGAACCCCAAACGTTCTAAGTTCGAAATTATTGTTTCTCAATTATAGGCTGTCACGTTTAGTGATAAGGTATAAAATTGAATGTAAATGCATATGATTAATTAATCTTATACCGTGGCAGAGGGGAAATGCTACCGCAAGGCTAATTAATCCTTGTAATAAATAGTCAAAGCCTTCAAACCACTTACTCCACCCATCAAACTGAACAACTTTTACTATGGAAGCAAACCTGTCAGCGCAAAAAAAAAATCTTCTGTTCCATACTAAACGGAAATGCCTACACGACATAAACAATCGATACAGCAGAATTTTTTTTTGTTCTGACAGGTTTGCTCCCATAGTGGTTCAGTTTGATGGGTGGACTAAGTGGTTTAAAGGTTAATGATACTTTTCCTTGTAATATTGCCATTAACCATGTACCTACATACATACATACTACATATAGCCTTAGCTTATGAATGTCATGTTATGTTGTAAAGTTTCTGGCCACGTCTTCTCTACAGCGACAATACGTTCCGACTCTGTTCCGACTACGCTTGATCTTTTGAAAATATGAACCTCATGCCATTCGAATAAACAAATACAAAGCATTTTTTTATTGTCATGTTGGTATGTAGGTAGTTAACTCATACCTATATCAGACAAACACTTTTTTTATCTATGAAAATCACATTAACTAAGTAATAACTTTACCTATAATATGACAAACTTTAGGTAGGCATAGGCATTTCTAAAATTAAATATAATTACCAAATCTTGCTTGCTTTCTCTAATGGAAAACAGAACTATTTTGTTTTCTGCCCAGATAGATTGAACTCAATCTAAAACTTCCCCTGCACGTTTCAATCTCATTTAATAACTTTAATATTTAACTACATCCCCAGATCTATCCATACCGAGGTCTATGGCCAAATTCGTACGTCACGAAGGGCACGCACGCGCGGAATGGTCGATTCAGCTACAGGTGCTAGCCCGGCAGTCGAACTGTCGCCGTCGACGCTAACACACCTTACTACCTTCACGGAACCCTAATAAAAACATCAAGGCAACTCTTCATAACAGACTGATGCCAAAATATCAATCGGAAATTCTTTCTAAACGCTCAAAGTTTATCCAAACGCCTGCTAATAAGCTGCGAGCAACAGTTTCGTTTGAGAAAGTTGATCCGTGAAATTGCGTTTATAAATTCAACAGGCGCTTTTATTATTCTATGCTGATGAGTAGTGAAAAGTGTAAATTATCTTTGGGATTGAATATTAAATTGTTGTCTTGTTTCTATGCTGTTGTTAAATCTACTGTGTTGTTTATTTAACTATGAGAGTGATCTATACTATAATGTTGTTTCTATTATTGTTGAAGTATAAAAGTTTTATTTAGGTAGTGCGACGAGGAAATTGTACTGACTTCAAAATGTCTATAATTAAGTAAAAGGTGAGTAAATCGATAATATTAATTTAATTGTTGTGACCTTAACCCTTCACCTGCCTGCATGCCACAATTTTATTGTTTAGTTTTTTATGTTTCGCATACCTACTTAGTCATTCATAATATTTAAATAAGAAAATCACCGTTGCTTTTCTTAACTTCTTTCCTTCAGCGATCAGAGTGCCTAGCATGCCAGCCCCGAGAAAACGACAAAAATGTATACGTGCGAATGACGGTTTTCTCGTTTTGTCGCTTTGTCGTGCGTGGCATGCTATTCCTTCTGATTAGTAAGCTTTTTGGAGTATAACATTTATCTGAAATAACAAGTCATTAAACAAATATAGGTAAAATGGAAAATGACACATTTTCCTAAAGTTTACCTTTGTTGTGGTCTTGATGTGTCAAACTTGTTTTACTATACTTATCTATCTAAACCAAATCTAAACTATTATAAAACTGTAACAGAAAGTGTGTCTGTACATTGAAGATATTAACAAAAAAAGAGTTACGATATGGTTTTTAGGTGTCCCTGATTCCATATCACCAGTTTGGATTTTTTGTCTGTCTGTTTGTTTGTTTGATCGAGCATCACGCAAAAACTGGTATATATATGACTTAAAATCTGGTATATAATTTGTGCGGACGAAGTCGCGGGTTAACCCTACTACAAATAAATGTAACACGTAAGCTCAAGACATTATTCCCTTTCGGGGTGTTCAAAACTGGCTACCTCCTCTTCAACGTCTAAAGCCACTGTAAGCCTCAATTTTATTAAAAAGTTTCAGCTTAGTCTTTTACCCACAAAAACACTGTAAAAAATCCCTTAGTCACCTCGTAAGACACCCAAGGATAAGATATGTGGTTTATTCTAAGGTTTCCACCACACGGCAACCAACATTATCTTCATTACCATAAACATTTAGGTACCGTGGAGGCGTAGGTCAGATGGTTAAATAGTCAGCGGATTTTTTTTTTCGCGATTTAGATAATGGTAAGTAAGTAAGTTAGTAAGTAAATCTTTATTGTGCATTAATTTAGGTCTAACAATTTGCAGGTGTTAGTACCTACAGTAAACCGGAATCTGCCAAATCTTGCCCTTTCGGACGTACACACAAAATTAATAATATTTGTTTAAATATCCTCAAAATTAAAAGTCAACAACATTCAATAAATAAAACAGCAAAAGGTAAAATTATTGAATATGATAAAAAAAAATAACTACAATGTCAACAATGATAATAAGAAATTAGTTAAGTATTGTACAACAAAAATAATCCATTCATAACAACGTCAAAATTATGAAAAGCTAGGTTAGGTACAAGTCATGTATTAAATTATTTTCAACACACTTGCTCATAAAATGGCCCTTATTTCACCGCAATTAGGCACATAATGACACCTATAATCAAACTGTGACTTTTTCATTACTATTATTCACAAGTGAGTTATAGGTTTTTTATAGTAGGTATCTAAACTTCTTGGTTGAGTTCTTGAGTTGCTTTGTTCTTAAAAAAGTTTCGATACAAAAAAGATCATATTCAATAGTACAAATACATTCTCTAAATAAAATGATTTTTTATTATTATTTTCTTCACAAGTGTGTTGAAAAACGTCGTATGATACACGTGTGTATTGATGATTACCGTCCTCGGCTCTCTTAAGACACTCGCCTACGGCTCGGGTCTCAATGGCGCCTCAGCGGTAATCACCAACATTACACACTTGTACCATAATGTACTATTACTAAACACTAAAATAAAAATAAAACAATTAAAACTAAATTACCAGTTACAAAATGAGTCATAGATGCCTACTTATAATCTAGGAATTCGTTCGTACTGGTCACAAGAAAGTTGTTCAGTTTGACGGTCTGATCATCCCCTTAAAAAACTGTCAGTATATTAAGATGGACCCTATATAAAACATTATTATACCTCAGTATCAACATGTGGATTGTAGGTACACCCAAAGGGATTAGGGTTTAACGTTTCAATCTCTTAATGGTAAAATATTGGATCGAGCTGCCGATCGGAGCAGTGACGTACCTGGCTACGGGCCCCCGGGAAAAAACTGGCCCCATTAACATTACATTTTTTATTAGACTGTTTCATCCCACTGCTGGGCAAAGGCCTCCCCTTTAATCTTCCAAACATCTCTATCCTGTGCAAGCTCTAGCCACTTGTCGTCAAAAGCATCCAGATCATCCCGCCACCTCTTCTTAGGAAGACCTGGATACCGTCGACCGTTTTCTGGGATCCAGGGTGTAACAATTTTTGCCCACCTCTCCTGGTGCATTCGACAGACATGGCCGCCCCATTCTCACTTTGGGCTTTGGGTTTATTCTCCGACGTCGGCGATTTGTTTTTTGGAGCGGAACGTGTACACAAAGTGACATTCTTTTGCCGTCGACGCTTGTAGAAACAGACAAAATGTATGCATTTGACATTGGCGATCGAAACCTTTTGTCGTTTGCTTTCGCCACCATATGTCAAGTCCATAGGTACATTTTGTCCGTTTCTACAAGCGTCGGCGCCAATAGAATGTCACTTTGTCTAAGGTCCCTGTTCTATAATATACTGTTCTCCAGCGCTCTCTGATAAACCTTGAGCACAGTTTAAGAAAGAGTATCTATTACTACATACAGTACGGAGACTCCCTGCCTCCCACCAACTTTTTACCTCACCCCCTCTATCGCCATCCAGTTACCCGCCAACCTAGGTTCAATTCCTATGGTTTCTCGCATGTGCTAACGTCATCTTGTCAATTTCAATTTTTTTACGCAGTGTCCGGCCTTGCTCCTTTTTTTGAGACTCTGTGAGAGACCAGGTATGGGCACCGTAGGTTAAGATAGGCAGGATACACATGGCAATAGGTCTTCGTTTGATGGGATAGCGGGAGTTCCCCCTTCCTGGAGCCAGGGGTGTAATCTCAGGGCCAGATCGATCCCCCGTCAAACGATTAACATTAAAAATTTTATCTGTAACTTCATCCGCGTGCAACAAGCCATAATGATCCAGTGGTGAGTAGCCATGCCTGCCGTGCAGGAGGCGATGGTTCGATCCCCGTCCAGACCGTCTCGTACCAATGAGTTTTTCGTAATTTATCTACGATTTGTAAACTGCCACTGGCCATTGGCTTTTAGGTGAAGGAAAATCGTGAGGAAACCTGCATGTTTTAATTTCAATTACACAGTGCATGTATTCTCTGCACGATGCGTATTTTTTACCGATTTTCAACATGCATACTTTCATCGCATGTTATCTATTTTTTACCGATTTTCGCGATGTATATTTTCACCAATATCTTCTAACAGGAATGTAATATGTTTCTCGTTGTTGCAGCCTTCGCCCTCATGATGCTGAGTCCGAAGATAAACCGGTCCATCAGGGTGAACGATGGTCAGCTGCTAGCCCTCTCCGACAGGGCGCAGTACGACCACTCGCAGGTAACTTTAGTTCTATTTACATTAATAGCATTTGCTATGCCTGCCTACGTAGTCTAATGTTTAAGAGCATTGGCCCTCGACACGGAGGTCGTGGGTTCGATTCCCATGGTAAACCTACCTAGTGAAATGTCGCTTTGTGCTTTTTTCCCCAGTTGATTAGGACATTGCAGGGTGAATCGCCTGATTGTCTGAAAAGAAAAATGATTCCGTACTTCGGATGGCACGTTAAGCCGTTGGGCCCGGCTACTATCTCTGGTGGTAGTAGTCGCTTCATAAAAACCACGTCAGAGGCCGTGAGGCGGTCCGAAAAAACTCTGATACCAAGGGTCTGCCCACACGATAAGAAAGAATAGCATTTGTCTCTGTAAATAGTTCGTCCATCCAATAGTTGTATGGAAGAAATCGCTTTTAGTGATAAGACCGCCCTTTGTACCCTTCTCATTCTTGTAATAAATTGTATTTGTCTATTCTTGGTGTGCAAAGAATATTTATCTTATCTTATTTCTATTCACATTACGACGGGCGGGCGCGGACGGGCGCGGATGGTGCAATGTAAAATAATACCTATTTCAATACCGACAGAGTTGACAGAGAGAATGCCCATAGAACCACAGACGGAGACGGAACTTTTGACATTTGACCATTGGAAATGTCTTTTCGTTCGCTCCATTATAGGCCCCGATTTCACGAAAAATTACGATCCCCTTATATTTTGGAGAGTTGTGAAGATATGATATTCAAAAAAAGCTCAAAAGACGCGTATTTACGAGAGCTGTAAGGCGCAAAAAGAATTATTCGAGAAAATCAGACACGAAAAAAGTTATGGCCGAAATAGTGAAAAAAAAACTATTTGATTTTGGCGCTCGATATTTTGAAAACGAAGAATGATATCAAAAATATGAGAAATATTCTTCTGGACAATTTAGTCACCTATAATTTGAGCCTAAAACAAAGGGGTTAGGGGTTTGCCCTATAGCCTAACCTTTTTGAGACAATATTTTTTCAAATTCCGTTGATTCATTTCCAATGTTCTCGATAGGTGTCGTGTGACGGCGAGCACGAAATCTGTGAATTTTTCTGTGGACTGAGTCCACCAAAAGTCCACTGGACTCTATCTGTATTTGAATAGGTATTATTTTACATCGCACCGGTGCTCGCCCGTCGTAATGTGAATTGAGCTTTTGTGTTTTATGACAACTAACCACGTATGCAGTATGACTTCATACATTCAAAATGATTAGGGAGGCATTTGAACCCGCGTTCTGCCTACCTACCTAGCAGCTGAACCAGCCGCATGGTCTAAACAGCTGGATAACCGAATAAGGTTAACTGATACATTGGAAGAGCATAGTATCTTAGATCAAAGTAAAATTAATGGATAGGCCCAAAGCGCGTTAAGTTGAAGCACACAACTAGTACACTTGGTCCTTACAAACTATCACACTTATCTGTCATCATGGTACATATTTAAAGCATATCTGTCAATTGTTTTGCCTCATTTTTCTGGTTTAAAATGTTCGCGTAAGGCCCATCCATTAATTTCACTTTGATCTAAGCATAGTATAATATTCCCCCATATTTTAGTGATTCATGGTTTTCCTATATATAAGGTCTAACAAAATTAGGTGAAACTAATTTAAGGGGATGATCAGACCATCAAACTGAACAACTTTCTCTATGGGACCAATATCGAAATCGCGAAAAAAAAAATCTGCTGTTCCATACAAACCTACTCGACCTAAATGTATGGGACAGCAGATTTTTTTTCGCGATTTCAATATTGGTCCCATAGAGAAAGTTGTTCAGTTTGATGGTCTGATCATACCCTTAAAATAGTTTCACCTAATTTTGTTAGACCTTATATAAAACATCCATATAACACTAAATTTAGGAGTGCCCGCGATAGATAGTGAATCTAAGATTTGATCCAACAACATAATTGTAAAATAATAAAAAAAAATCTTCGACTACTGTGATGCTGTAGCATACGTAGTAATGAGATCCAAGCGTAGCATATGGCGTAATCACTTCGTAGTTAGTGACTGCTACGTGCTTTAAATCCAAGAAAAGTCAGTGCTGACCAGAGAAAATTACGCGATCCCCTAGGGTGCTGACCAAACCTATACCAGCTTCTGTGCTGACCCTGTAAGATGTCATCCTGTAAATTGATGGCTGGCACAGACCAAGCTACAAACGAAGTCTGGTTATATTTTCAATTAAATAAATTGAAGTCAATGATTTTTTTTCTGAAACAATCTAGAAATTCTGTGTTTGTATTGAGTCGGATTTTCGTTTTTTTTATTTTTTTTTTCAAATTCTTTTTTTTTTGGAGCTTTTAACCCTGAGGTTACGTCAGCCCCGTCGTGCCTTAACCCTTAAGACTCTACAAAATGAAACAATTTTACGATGAAATAAAAACCTAACACTACCTAACGAATATACATACACACATATTAAACACTAGTACTATAAATAAAAAGGTACACCATTTTAGCCTCTCCCGACGTAGGGGCGGCTAAAATGGTGACAAAAGAGCCTACATTCGCAATATTTAGATTTAAACTATTATACAATAATAGCCTCTGCGATTGATACCGGACACATTCCGCTAATAAATGCTGAACATCCTCCACAAAAAACTGTATAGTTTAACTGGATTGCATTCACCTACTATGGAAAGTTCAACATTCTTTTTGCTAATTTCTTATAGGTTTCTTAGGGAAAGTTGTTCAGTATCTTGGGTACAATCACCCCTTAAAGTAATGCAACTGTTTACCCTAACACCCTGTAGAAACAGTAATAGTATTGTTTTAGGTTAATTTCTAGCGGTGTATGGCAGACGTTGATTATGTTATTTTCAACACACTTGCTCATAAAATGGCCCTTATTTCACGGCAATTAGGCACATAATGACACCTATAATCAAACTGTGACTTTTTCATTACTATTATTCACAAGTGAGTTATAGGTTTTTTATAGTAGGTATATGAACTTCTTGGTTGAGTTCTTGAGTTGCTTTGTTCTTAAAAAAGTTTCGATACAAAAAAGATCATATTCAATAGTACAAATAAATTCTCTAAATAAACTTTTTATTTACTAAATAAAATGATTTTTTATTATTATTTTCTTCACAAGTGTGTTGAAAAACGTCGTATGATACACGTGTGTATTGATGATTACCGTCCTCGGCTCTCTTAAGACCCTCGCCTACGGCTCGGGCTCAATGGCGCCTCAGCGGTAATCACCAACATTACACACTTGTACCATAATGTACTATTGTTCTAGGCCGGCTATCTACACAAGAGAAGCTCCGACAACACAAAGTGGCAGGTGCGATGGTTCATCCTCTACCAGGTAACACTATTATTCTTGTGGACATTAATATTTCATACTTATCCGCATGCACACGCCCCCCCTCCCCCACATTCCCCCCACACAGTGGACCGACGACCGGGTTAAGACGGCGGGAACCCGTTGGATGAGGGCAGCGCAGGACCGGTCGTAATGGCGATCCTTGGGGCAGGCCTATGTCCAGCAGTGGACGTCCATCGGCTGAGATGATGATGATGATGATCGGCATGCACTATCAGAGGCAATCGTCTGGTGTTGTTATTATGGATTAGACGTACTTTGACACTCCTTTTTTGATACTTACTTTCTATTCAGAACATTCTTAATAGACTAAGAGATAAGTGTACTTTTTGCAACCATCAGCTGCAAGGCTGATTCAGTGTTGATGAGGTGTAGAGCATCTCTGTGATGGGGGTGGACCAGGTCTGCCGGCATAACTTCAGTCGGTTTAGGAGTTACAGACGTTTAAAGTTCAGTAAAAAATTAACGATCAGCTGCAAGACTGATCGTATGATATTATTTTAGTGTGCACTGTAGCTATGTCAACAGTACTAAAACTGGCATGGTTCATCAGTCTGTTTAGGAGATATAGCCGTTCAAAGGTCGGACCTTTGAACGGCTGTATCTCCTAAACCGACTGGCAGTTCATGTCAGTTTTAGTACTGTTCACAAAGCTACAGTGCACATTACAGTAATATCATACGATCAGCCTTATAGCTGATCGTTAATTTTTTACTGACCTTTAAACGTCTGTAACTCCTAAACTGACTGAAGTTATGCAGGCAGACCTAGTTCATCCCCATCACAGAGATGATCTACACCCCATAAACACTGAATTAGCCTTGCTGCTGATTGTTGCAAAAAGTACACTTATCTCTTAGTCTATAATTGTTGTATCAAAACGAACACTCTCGAGTAGTTTTGATCTTATAGCAAGTTTAGATCTATAATGAACACATGATTTTTTCTTTTTATTACTTAAAGGAAGATTTACGGATCAAAAAGGATTATAATGCGCTATTAAGGCGGTTGCAGAGGGGTAAATTTTATACAAAACTTTGACGCCCAATATGCGTAGACGGTATTAATATAAGTAACTTTGTATATATGGAAAAATAGTTTAGAAAACCTATATGCCGCATAACAAATAACATTTGCAATTTATAAAATAATTACGAAGATATAAAGTTTTGCAATTTTTCATACAAAATTTTAAAAGCTTTATATCTTCGTAATTATATTATAAATTGCAAATGTTATTTGTTACGCAGCAACTAGATTTTCTAAACTATTTTTCCATATATAAAATATTACTTTTATTAATTCCGTCTACGCGTATTGTGCGTCAAACTTTTGTATGGACTGAAACCACCTTAACAAATCTAATCTATATCTATTTCTCATGCACGAAACTTCTTGATCGTTATGAAGCTACCACTGCGTAAATAGTATAATCTACTAGTCGAGCGAGACTCGAGATGTTTGTTTGCAATTGCAATTGATCTGCATCATCATCAACCCGTATCCACCCACTGCAGGGCATAAGCCTCCTCCCCATTTCACCATCCATTTCGGTCCTGCACCAATCGCATCCAGGTCTTACCGGCTCCGGCGCTTCTATTGTTGTTATCAACCCTCCTGGCACACGACCCACTCCTCTTTTGCTCTTTGTAATCACGGCCACCACTCTGTTAAAGCTTTACTCCACATGCCATCAATCGAGGTGCAGTTTAAGGTGGTTGCAGACAGGTCAACTTTATACTAAACTTTGACGCACAATACGCGTAGACGGTATTAATATATGGAAAAACAGTTTAGAAAATCTAGATGCCGCGTCACAAATAACATTTGCAATTTATAAAATAATTACGAAGATATAAAGCTTTGAAATTTTTCATACAAAATTTTATTTGCAAATGTTATTTGTTACGCGGCAACTAGATTTTCTAAACTATTTTTCCATATATAAAATATTACTTTTATTAATTCCGTCTACGCGTATTGTGCGTCAAACTTTTGTATGGACTGAAACCACCTTAAACGTAATTCTTTGCGCAGAACCTGTTGTTCTACTACGAATCGGAGAACAACACGCGGCCGACTGGAGTCTTGCTACTGGAGGGGTCGTACTGCGAGCGACTTAGCAAGTCACCCATGGAGCGAAACGCTTCGGTGAGAACATGAATACTATTTATATTATTTCCACAGGGTGAAATTGATATCATTAGCATCCTTTTAAACTAAGAGTCTACCCATAGAGATCTAGAGGGATGCCAACTAACGCGCTGAGTACGAAACCTAGTGTCGCATCACCACCAGTACCACGCGATAGAAAGTATTTTGTTAGCTTGAATGTGCTCAATATCCATTGCGGTATCAGAACTCAACGTTCGAATTATCTTTAGTACTACGCAAGCATTGTAAACTATTTACACATAATATCTCGACTCATAATATATTGAATCATTACTGTCGCGAGCTATGTGTTCCGTTTTTGCGCATATTACTGCGACCCTGGCCCCGCCCTCTTTTCCCATCTCGCTTTAGTTTTTATGTCTACCCATCAAACTGAACAACTTTTACTATGGGAGCAAACCGATCGAAGCAAGAAAAAATCAGCTGTTCCATACGAACCTGCAATGCCTACTCGACTCAAATGTATGCAACAGCAGATTTTTTTCTGTCTCCGATCGGTTTGCTCCCATAGTAAAACTTGTTCAGTTTAATGGGTAGACTCTTAGTTTAAAAGGATGCTAATGATATCAATTTCACCCTGTATTGATCTATGGATGATTTTCCTGTAGCTGTCTACCGTTCACAATGTAGAGAAGTAGGATACTTGTGTCACAGTATAAGAAAGAGTGTGCTTCTGTTAACATTCACACCCTTTTCTACAACAACTGTTGTACAGTCTAAACATTGTATAATTAGCACATTATACGTTTTATGACGCATTGACGGAGCGGCAGACGTCAGTCCGTCATTTGTGGAGCAAGGAGTTGTATGAAACGCACACGGTGACGGATTGGCGCACCGTGTATGTGTGGCTGTGTGCTTCTACGTGCGGCTTCATATAACTCCTTGCTTCACAAATGACGGACTGACGTCTGCCGCTCCGTCAATGCGTTATCGTGTGTAATTCCAATTAGGAACAATATATAAACCAAGCATGAACATTTACGTGTCAAGACATAGAATGATACTGACTGATATGATTCGAATAAAAGATTAAAAAATTCAGCATTCGACGGGACTTAAACCCGTAACCTGCCAATCCCACGAAATTTCAATAATCCATTGTATTGAATACAGCATTGTGTCCCAACAGTTTTGCTTTACGATAACGTACCGGCGCGAGAGTCAGCGACAATACGAGCTGCGCGCCGCCTCGGAAGTCGACTGCGTCCACTGGGTCGACTCCATCCGGGAAGCAAGGTTTGTTAAGTGTTAACATATTTCTCAGAAACATGCCATATTCAAATGATCGTACTACGCTTCTTCACCATAATAACAAACACGTATGCCATGAGCTTCCTCTGTTTTAGAAAAATCGCCAGCCAACCTTAACCAAAAGTTGTCATTACGCTGTTATTCATGTACCTACTTCGACTTTGTATGATTTATCAGTAGGTACATACAGACTTTCAGACCCACTTTTTCACATTAAAAGTCTATGCATACCAGTATTTTTTTTTTAGTTTTTCGTTCATTGATAAACACTTACAGCGACTCGCCTCGCTTTGCCCGGGTATGATCTTTAATTATAAGTAAACAATTATCACACACATAAACGTACCGGAAGATATTTTCGAAATAACAATGAAAACCGTTTCAAAATCTGTTGCGTGGTTTAGAAGAAGTAAGCGGAGAAACAGAAAAGATGAGGACAGACGCGAATAGCGACTTTGAACTATTTAGAGAAGAAGATATATGTAATGGTACCCACCTATATAGCTACCTAACTAGCTTTTTTCTTTCGATTTAACAACATTCCTTTTTTCACTATTTAACTTAATATTTCTAGCGATAGACGTCATTTTTGTACCCATCCAATTATACATTTTAATATATTATTATTCAAAAATCTTGGGACTGGAAAAAGCTTTCATCGAAGCTACAAACTTGGGCGATTGCACATTAGACATTACACTTTTCACTTTGCGAGAACTCTTTGACCAATTAGCTTATGAAATGAAGCAAGATTTTGCAAGATGCTCGAAAATTACGTTCAAAAGCGTTTAGTTGGCCAGCTGGCTTAAAACTTTTGCTTTAATATTGTGGCGACAGCTTTCAAATGGGAGATTTTAAGGTGGTTAGAAAATTGTCACTGAGTTTGTTTGATTTTATTCCCAATGCAGGATAATTTAACGGAAGTTGCAGCTTGACATTTAACTTTCCTATATTTCAGGTTTTTAGTAAGTATCTGACGTGAATTTAATACAAATAAAAAAGAATTGTTTGAGTTAGTTGTCGTACCTCTATTAATAAATCGTAAGCCATTTGACTTTCATTTTTAAAATTGTAATCATCATCTTCAGCCTATATACATCCCACAGATCACAAAAATTAAAGGGAGATGTGAAATCAGGGCGAGGCCAGTGTCGCAGCAATATGCGCAAAAACGGAACACATTGCTCGCGACAGTAAGGATTCAATATATTATGAGGCTGAAAGCCAGTCGAGATATTATGTGTTAATAGTTTACAATGCTTGCGTAGTACTAAAGATTATTCGAACGTTGAGTTCTGATAACGCAATGGATAATGAGCAGATTCAAGCTAACAAAATACTTTCTATCGCGTGGTACTGGTGGTGATGCGACATTAGGTTTCGTACTCAACGCGATGGTTGGCATCTCTCTAGATCTCTATGATACATCCCAATGCAAGGCACAGCCCTAGCCTCATATCAGGAATGGACTACATGTACGCATTACAATTTCTTCTTTCACGTATGCAAAACCTGCACCTAGGCTAGGTAGCTAGATACCTATCTGTGTACACCAAGCACTCATGCCAATGAAATTGGAAAATTAGCTTACTTGCTTTGCTTCCTTTTGCAGCGAAATTGAATTGGACAGAGCGAGAAATGAAAGAGTTTTATTTTCCTTTTGAACTCAGAATGCGATTTGTTTTGAATTTCTCCCGTGTGCACTGAGGAGTCGATAGGAATAATTTTATTCTTCTAAATGGATGACTAAATGAAAGGAAATTCAATACCAGAGGGTAAAAAACCAGTGGGGAATTAGTTAGGTAATAAGAATAATAATACAAGTATTATAATGCCGTGTGGTGTCGGCTAAGAATAGCACCATCCCATTTCTCCCGTGGGTGTCGTAAAAGGCGACTAAGGGATCTACCGGAGGATGGGCAGCAGCATCCTCTGAGTACACACATTCAATCCAACTGCGATCGCCAACCCGCCTGCCAAGCGTGGCGATTATGGCAAATCCCCCCATTTTGTGGGAGGCTTATGTCCAGCAGTGGACGTCAATCTGCTGATATGATGAATATAATTAGTACCTAGTATATTGACGCACCGAAACCCCGATTCCTTACCTACCTACTAAGTATTTCATACTACCTCATTTTGGTACGAATTATACCGTTACATCTTGAAAAGTTGTTATAGCTCATAGCTGTTATGCAATCCCGAATGGGTGTAAGCTTATAAGTGCGTTACATAGTTAAAGGGATGCTTCAGAATAACTTTTACTATGGGACCAACTTCGCAATCGAAAAAAACAACAATGGTTTCATACATTTTAGTCGAGTAACTATTGACATTTTCTATGGAACAGCAGATTTTCTTCTTCAATCTTCAATGTTGGTCTCATAGTTAAAGTGGTTCAGTTTGATGGTCTGAAGCATCCTCTTAAATAAACCCTGTACTTTTTTAAATAAATGAATTTAATGCAGCGGCGGAGGCGGCCGAAAAACGAAAGGCCTACTGGTACCGGGATATCGGCCCCCAATACCATTTTATGGGTTTTGGTGTCGAAACTCTTGGGCCGTGGGGACCTAATGCGCAGGCGCTTTTTAAAGACCTGTCAAAGCGCCTGATAGACTCGACAGGGGACCCAAGAGCTGGCACTTTCCTCGCTCAACGGATCAGCATAGCCATTCAGCGAGGAAATGCGGCCAGCGTTCTGGGTACCCTCCCACAAGGACCGAACCTGCACCACATCCTAGGTTAGTTTAGTTTTAAGTCTCTTTATTTATAATTTTATTTAATGTTACTATTTTATGGATCTTTCGAATAAACAATTCTGGACTAAAAAAAAATTTAATCCAGACATTGATCGAACCTCAGCTCCCTGTATGGAATTCGAGGCTACTAGCTACATCGTCACGAACCATCAGTTACCAGACATTTACATACGAATATGTTAAGACGGGATGGGAAATTATGAAACGAAACCAAATATGAAACTACTACGAGAGCGATATCGTCTGGTTAGTTCGAGGGGCGAACAACTACTTCGGGTATAGGATCCTAAGTAGGTGCGTTCCAAAGCTGTATAACGAGCTACTGGCCGATATTCGAAATGAGGTAAAGAAACCGAGATTCTTTAGAATGGTAAAAAAACGAATATTACTGTCAAATCTTATCAGTGATTAGCACGTGGATTGACGGATCACATACGATGACGCATTGACGGAGCGGCAGACGTCAGTCCGTCATTTGTGAAGCAAGGAGTTGTATGACGTAGAAGCACACATGGTGGCGGATTGGCGTGCCGTGTGTGCTTCTACGTGCGGTTTCATACAACTCCTTGCTTCACGAATGACGGACTGACGTCTGCCGCTCCGACATGCGTCATCGTATGTGAATCACCTTAGCTAGTAGGTACGTGATAATATAACGTGCAAAAAATATACTATACTATTGCACATATGTAATGCGAGACTGTAATTCTCTGTTTGCTACAGCCAAACCATAAAACATGGTTTTGTAGGACTGGAATTAAAAAACGTATTTCGAAACTTATTATAAACACCTAAAAATTAAAAAAAAAAATTATTTACAAAAAAATTTAACCAAAAAACGCCAAACAATTATAGCTAGAGACAAACCAGTGGCAGGTTTGTTGTAATAAAACAAGTAAATAGGCTGTAAACAAACTGGGCGCAACCCATTGTGCCGTATGAAATATTGAGAGGCGCTCGGTGGCTCTGTGGTTACAGCACGCGATGCCACCATTTGTGACATCGCTACCAACTAGTTGACCACCATTTGTTATTTTACCGAGACTACCAAAATTTTTTTAAAAGCGCCATTAGTTATGACGTCATCGACGCTCGGTAATTATTGCGTCCGAGCAGTGAATATTAATTTTACGACGCCCAGAATTTTTTTCCAAAATCTGGTCTATACAAATTGTTTTCGAAAAATAAACATCATTCACTGGTCATCGAAAAACAGGACTAGACATATTCATATCTAAAAAAATATTTTTGATAAAGATTTAATAAAATTTTACTTATTATATCTTTACTCTACACTTTATCTACCAGATATCTACCTTTGTTTTATATTTTTTTTATTTTTTAGTTTTCCTTGGGGGCCACCTTGTGGCGCAGGCCCCTAGGCGCGCTCCTACTCCTCCTGTAGCCTATGCTTAAATCTGGCCCTGATTATCTAAACTATTATAAAACTGTAGCAGAAAGTTTGTCTGTACATTGAAGATATTAACAAAAAAAAAGTTACGATATGGTTTTTAGGTGTCCCTGATTCCATTTCACCAATTTTTGGATTTTTGTCTGTCTGTTTGTCTGTATGTTTGTTTGGGTGTTTGTTTGTGTGTTTGTTTGTTTGAACGAGTATCACGCAAAAACTACTGAACCGGTTTTGATGAAACTTTTTTTGTTTGATAGCTAATGATCTGATTTAAAATCTGGTATATAATTTGTGCGGACAAAGTCGCGGGTTAACGCTCGTAGTCAATAAAATTGTTTAAACACGATCTAGTTAAATACTAATCTGTGTGCCTATTGTTTGACAGATTTTCGTTAAAATATACTTACAGTTTCAAATGCTATTAATTTAAGATTTATGTGGAATTATTTTGTATGGATATTTACGGATATTTTGTATAGAAATCTGTGAGCCCCTGTAATTTTGAAACTATGCTAACCACAGACTCAGACATTACGAAATTAGATTCTAGATCTCTCTCTCTCTCTCTCTCTTCCTGGATTTTAATCCCATATGGTGGTGGGGTCAGCATTCCGTATCTGCTCTCTCCACCTTGCCCTATTTCTGACGTCGTCTTCGGAGACATTGCACTCGGTCATATCACAACGAACTCTGTTCATCCATCTAGTCTTCGGACGTCGTCTTGGTCTCTGTCCTGGAATCGACAGTTGCAGTGCCATATTTCCTACATATTCGGGTGGCTTTCTTTTCACGTGTCCAAACCACCTAAGCCTATGCTCCTGAAGCTTATCTGCAATGTCACGAACACCCAGGCTACCTCGCACATACTCGTTGCGGATTCTATCGCGCCTCGTGACACCGCACATCCACCTCAGCATCTTCATTTCGGCTGTTTGTACAGTTCGGACATGGCTTTTCGTTGTGGCCCAAGTTTCACTACCGTACATGAGGACTGGTCTTATTATGGACTTATAGACCAGGCCCTTCATTCGGACCGGCATTTTCCTGTCACAAGTTACACCAGTGACTTCTCGCCACTTCAACCACGCGGCTGCTATTCGTTGCTGAATTATAATATCAAAAAAATCATTGACTTTAATTGGTTAATATCCAAAACATAATGAAAATTCGGTTAAACGCACTAACGGCACAGATTATTTTAATAGTTGCTAACGGTTATATCCTCTTAACCGCGGTACCTACACTTTATCTCTTTACAACGAAGAATAAGCTCTTAGAACATTTATAAAATGTTTTTCCTGGTTCTCGGCGAGATAATAGGGATAGTAGTTAAGCGGCTTACAGACCGGCTGTAGACCGGCAGTAGTTGTAACCTATAGAACAACTACTGCCGGTCTGCAGCCGGCCTGCACCCGTTCTGCAGCTGCACTCAGTGTGGCCCAGCCGTAAGTCGTTGCTGACTACCCGGTGAGACACACGAGGATCATTGAGACAATGAAAAACGACTTAGTATTTTTTGTACCTACAGTTTCCTTCCTATATCAATTTTGTCATAAAGTAATGAAGTATGTCAGTACTGGGCTCTGACACATGCATCCTCCATCCCTGCGTTTGCGGTTCAGTCGTCCTAGCCAATGGCCATCATGCCCTCAGTTGCCCGAAATCAGCAGGCCGCTTCTCACGCCACCACGCCCTAAACGACCTCATCCATCGTGCATTGATATCGGCAAACGTCCCAAACGTCCTCGAGCCCACAGGGCTAAGCCGCAGAGATGGCAAGAGACCCGATGGCCTGACTCTTATCCCCTGGCAGAAGGGCCGGTGCCTCCTTTGGGATGCAACCTGCGTAAGTACCTACGCTCCGACGTACCTCCGCCGTACTTCGCAGGTAGCCGGGTCAGCTGCAGAGTGTGCGGCACGCTCGAAGCACTCCTGGTACTCGCCCTTGGAGGAAAACTATTTATTTGTACCGTTCGCAGTTGAGACGGGTGGTCCCTGCGCTGAGGCAAAGAATCTGGCTCGAGAGTTGGGTCGCCGGATGCGGGACAGGGGCTGCGATCCCCGGTCTGGCTCGTTTCTGGTCCAACATATTGCTTTAGCCATCCAACGGGGTAACGCCGCAAGCGTCATAGGCTCGTTTAGGCCAGAAACGAACCGCGGCGGATTCTCTGAATCTATACTATTATAAAACTGTAACAGAAGTGTGTCTGTACATTGAAGATATTAACAAAAAAAAAGTTACGATATGGTTTTTAGGTGTCCCTGATTCCATATCACCAATTTTTGGATTTTTTGTCTGTCTGTTTGTTTGTGTGTTTGTTTGAACGAGTATCACGCAAAAAGTACTGAACCGATTTTGATGAATCTTTTTTTGTTTGATAGCTTATGATCTGACTTAAAATCTGGTATATAATTTGTGCGGACGAAGTCGCGGGTTAACGCTCGTAGTTTATATTTTTATACATATTTATGTTTTTTATACTATTACTATTAACCATTACTGTCTTTTCCTTCAATAAATATATTCCACGTTTTTTTCATTATATGTCAACCGTTGGGAAAACAGGTTTAGGTTCCTTTTTTATTCGGTATGGTTTTCAACTTTGCCATAAAATTATCTCTGGAGTTGGCTTAGGTACTATTTTCCTGTCTATTTGCCATATCATTGTCACCCTAAGCTTAATAGTATCACCGTATCACTATCATGAAAACGTTTACAGAAAAGAAACGGCTTCGTCATTTTCCGTCATTTTCATAGAGTTAAAAGTAAAGAATCGATAAATTCAGCTTAGCTATAATTATCAACACGCCACGGCCCATAATGATGGCTGATGATATATTGATTTGCTGTGATGTATCGACTTATTAAAATAACTATATAGCCTAGCCTATATAAGGTCTAACAAAATTAGGTGAAACTATTTTAAGGGGATGATCAAACCTTCAAACTGAACAACTTTCTCTATGGGACCAATAAAAAAAAAACAATCTGGGCGAAACAAAAATCTGCTGTCCCATACATTTAGGTCTAGTACGTTTGTACCGGAAAGCGCAGCGTGTGTAGGTCCCCCGCAAGGTGGACCGACGACCTGGTGACGGTGACGGAAACCCGTTGGATGAGGGCAGCGCAGGACCGGTCGTTGTAGCGATCTTTGAGGCCTATGTCCAGGAGTGGACGTCCGTGGGCTGATATGATGATGATGATGATATCGTGATTCGTGATAGTAGTTCTCGGATTGTAAGATGATATTAAAATAGCTCTAAAACTTGAAACCGTTATACTTATAGATAAATCGATAACTGAACTTTATTCGAAGCCGCCATACTTACCTATACTAATTTTTTCTAGGCCTACCTATACATACAGGGTGCTACAAAAATACGAATAAACATTTGCGTGTGCGATTTCCCATACTAAACTACAGATCTACTCGAGCTGTACTGAAATGTATGGGACAAAAGATATTTTTTTCGCGATTTCGATTTTGGTCCCATAGTGAAAGTTGTTCAGTTTTGTTGGTCTAAACCATCCCCTTAAAAGATTTCAATTTTAATTCTTACTTCTGTAACACCCTGTATAGTGACATATTTAAAATTAGGTACATACCTACATACCTAGTAAAAAAAACCTAACTAAAAATCGAAGCATCTATTTGTAGGAGTAAATTAATTATTTATTACACTTACAAATAGATGGTTCGATTTTTTATTTTGTTTGAAAAGTCTAACAAAAAATCAATACATCGAAGTACATTTAAAAATGTCAATTTACGTATCGAATGTCGATATTCTGGGAATCATATTGCACTTATTTCTTGCACAGAAAAATTGCCTTTAAAAAACTCTAATCGGTTTCCCAGTTTTCCACTTCCTATATTACATTCGATGACGTCAAAGAGCTCTTTTCGAAAAAAAAGAAACCAAAAATAAAAACAATTTTATGAACCAAATGGTTAAAAACAATAAGGTACCCTAACCTACCTTTAACAGTGTCTTTGGAAATACCAGATTGGACTGTAGAGGGGCTCGCGCAACTCTCTAGCTAAAAAACGTTATTAGCCCAGTCATTTTAGGGTTTGAGCCGGGACTAATTAATAATTGATATTTTTTTCGGTATAATATTTAAGAGCTAATTTGAGCCTCGAAACGTACCAAAATTAAAAAAAAATCATGTCAGCAACAGTTCCAATTTAAAAATTTTGCTATTATCTCGTTCTAAAAAACCTGATGGTAAATTTTTTTTTTGCACATATTTAGTGCTTTATACATACTTCAAACATGGTGTATGTATTTTTGTCTATTTAGAAGATTTTGAAAAATACATTCGTATTTTCTAATAAATAAGTACCTATTTTTTTAATTTCAATGCCAATTTTATTGCTCAAAAATAATTTATATTGTTAAATCTAAGTCAAATAAATGCATTGGTATTAATATTATTAATTTAAAAGACTTCTGGAACACACAATTTTGATTTCTGTGTTGCGTAGAGATTTTTTTTAAATATGATTTATGATAGTCTTTTTGTCACTAAATGGTGCCGGTTACAGTTTAAAAGTCCAATTAATAATTACTCCCTATCCTGCCTAACAAAACTCCGTAAAATGACTGGGCTATATATGAAACGTGCACGGTCGCCATTAAATTTCATTGAACGGTTGCACACGTTTCATACATTCTGGATCATCGGTCACGACCAGTTTTCAATATGGAAGTCCCGACTCTTATAACGTAGTGAGTTACATTCTCTTTGTGTGCAGGATACAATTATTATTATTATAAAGTAACTTGTTTTTTCCGTTACAGATTTTTCAGCTTTTAAATGCAGATGGAAAATTCATCTCTATTTAACTGACAATTATAGCTGACAGCTTTCAACGATATCTTTTACTTTGAAAACTTCCTCATGGAAAAGTCCTTCCCGTTGCGTAGCAACCCTGGATTAGGGTCATGCCCCTGACCCAATATTACTGCAGATCTGTTACGAAGGTTAACCAGCCTGTATTTATTGAGACCAAAGAGGTTTCTCGTGTTGTTTTCAATAATTTAAACTGCTATTTAAAACTGAGATTGCGGTTTTTAGGCCTGTCTGCCTAGTAGCCAGGAAAATTGGGTCACAGTTTGCTAGCTTCGATATTATTTTTAATATTTAGAATGATTTTAGTTTAATATGACTGAAGATAAAATAATATTTACTTAACGCCTTGAGCATATGATTTCATAAACAAACACACATCCATGTTATGTAATATACCCGCTTGTTTCTTCTCCCTCGCACCCCTCGCAAAGGATTAGAGCAGGGGTGTGGGTATGACCTAGGTCTAGGTAGCTCTAACAAGACCTAGGCCATGTAGAGTACCTAAACTACCTATATAGCCTATGTCTCTGCAATGCAGCCTCATTACAGATTAAAGTCTTGTCTTATAATGGCTTAGTCGAAGGCGAAATAGCTAACCAGGTAATTGTCCACTTGTTGCTGGTGTTTCAGAAAAACATACACGTACATATAATACTCACGACTTTCTTTCATTGGGGTAGGCATAGATATAATAGATTACCATCTGGAAGAATCTGATAGATTACTTACTATATATCAAAAGAAAAAAAAATGGATCACAAATATAAATGGCAAAGTTTTCAAAGCGTGGGAAAGATGATATATGGTCCAGTGGGATGTACGTGGGATTAACTAATGGGAACAAAGTAAGCCGAAGGGGAGGAAATAACATCGGATAGGTAGCGATAATCTACCCAGTACGGGGAAATACTAAAAGCAATGCAACAAATAACGAGGGAAAGTTTGTTTAGGCGATTTTCTATGATAAGCTAGATTTTTAAAATTACTTTCTAACTTATAAGTACTTTAACTGGAGCTTAACATAAATTTTAATATTGTTTTACTACGAATTTACATAAAACATTAGTACTGGCAGAGGCACTATTTCAGGAACTATTTACATGATATAATTTTACAAAAGATACGTCGCCTTCTGTTAGATCGTGTGAATTAATGTGTACGCCAGCGCAACACGCCAGCTCGGTGTTTTATTGAATAGACTTGTTTATTAAACAAGAGCCCGTGACCATCAGACCTTCGTTATTTTATAAAAAGATGAAAGTTTCCCATCGCTTGCTCCCAACACAGGTAAGTACGATGGGCAACTATGAAGTTTGAGTCATGGTTGCTTTGGCTGGTACTGGTAGCAGGTTACAATTGTCTGGCCAGGGTTTGAGAGTATCAAAAGCTACTGAGGAAACATCTTCTAATAGTTACCCAAGTAACATTGTATAAAAAGGAATTAAAAATATTTTGACGGCCCGGTAGCACAGTCTGTAGTGAACCTGCCTGCTTTGCCGAGGGTCGCGGGTTCGAATCCCTTAAGGGGCAGATATTTATATGATGAATATGAATATTTGTACCCGAGTCACGGATGTTTGTATTTATATATGTATTCTATATCGTTGTCTAGTTATCATAATACAAGTCCAGGTACTTTAAATGTGACTAGATAATTTGTGTGACAATGTCCAAGATATTTATTAGTGCGAAATCATCCTGACTATTATATCAGACGGGAAGACCGACCGATCCCTACCAGACTTCGTCCCAGACCAAATAATTTACAGTTGCCGCCGTCGAAATTAAACTTACACTCAAATAGCCCTTATGTAATGTCGATTAAAATTTATAATAAAATACCTGAGTCATTAAAAATTGAAACAAATAACAATATATTTATTAATAACTTAAAAAGAATCCTAGCCGACAAAGCATATTACTCTGTAACGGATTTCTTAAATGACAATGAATTGTAATTATTATCAATCTTCTGTGCTCCGATCTTTTAGTCTGCATTTAATTTATTTGTACTAGAATCGTTGTTAAATATACTGGGAAAAAAATTAATTTGTTATTTTATTGAATATTATTTAATTATTGATTTGAAATCAATTGGTTCTTTTTTGTTTTTTCTTTAGGTTAATGGTTATATTTATAGTGCTTTAATGTATTATTTTTATTTATATATTCAATAAAAATTTTAATTGAATTATTGTAGATTTGTATGATTTCCTTTGACAATGTATAATAAATTAGGTACCTAACTAATATTGAATATTGTTATAAATGAACGAAGATATAAATGGACGTTATGAATGACGTTAGTCGGTTAAAACCCAAATTTGTTATTCAATTTAATTTAATCTAATGCCATTAATCAAATATTTTTTTCTTTTTTATTGCATGTACCTGAATTTTAATGAGTTTTTTATTTTCTTGATTATGTTTGTAATTTAAACAAATACTCTCTCGAACATTGCTGTGCCCAACCGTGTTCATATGTCTTACCTACTTATATTCTAAATGTTACTTTGTGTTTATGTATTCATAAGAAATGCCATAAATAAATGAATTATGAATTTAAAATTCAGCTTTTATACTCTAACGTAAGTATGGGGTGGTCATCAATGAGCACAGTTAGCCACCCCGATAACTCCGATATAGCGACATTCCCACGTCGTCGTGCAATTTGTTTGCGAGGACGTGTTTTGATTTTGAGTAACAGCTTTCGCTCCATTTCGGCATCATTTTGTGTTTTTTTGGTGTAAAAAGTAAAAAATTACACATGAGTAATTTTCCTTCTTATTTCTTTCCTCCTGATCATCATAGCTAATTGTTAAATATCGTGATCGCTTCATCTTTCATTGCACTTTTCTTTGTTTGTAGTATAAACTGTAAAGCCCACGCGTTTATAATTTTATCAACATAGCCAATTTTTTATTTCGTTGTTCAATTAGTACCGCTGGGTGCACAATTCCCATTTTTTTTAAATTCTTTTTGTACTCTTAAGTCTTTACAGTGATGCAAAATTCTTAAATGCATATATATATATTTCTTAAATGAAAATTTGATAAATCAGCCAATAGGTGAAGAACCACACCCGTCCAAAATTTAGGTGGTTGTATTGTCGACCATCAGACTATATAGGTAGTAACAATTGATTAAAGTTTAAGGTTGTCTGGCATTGTAATTGCCCGTACAATTCCCAAAAAAACCAGTAGGTTTAAAACACAGATCAAAACGGAGCGTTTTTGACAACATCAGTTTCCCAGAAATGGTCGCAAAGCAATGGAAATGGGTCCTGTGAAAAACGCATCCAATTAACTATAGAAGCGAGATTAAAATTGTGACCTTATTCACGTGAAAGCGTGCATTTTAATCAATATCCCTGCATCAAACAGAAATCTGTCCGGGGCTGTAACGAAATGCCACGTCCTTAACCCGGTCTCCATGGCAACGGCTCCCGTTACCTCCATGTTACGGGAATATCTAAAATTGGGTTCCCAGTGGATTATACGCCTCGATGCATTGTTATTGTACACCCACTGATACCGAGTTTTTCAACCATTTTTTTTTTCTTTTTGATGCCCTTGTCGAGACGCGTCTTTTGATATCTAAAAAACCACGGCCCACGACGCGACGCCAGGGCTATGTATGTCGCACTTTTCTAATAAACATAATTATATCGAGTTTTTCATCATTTATTTTTTGCTTTTGTCGTTTCCCTTGTCGAGGCGCGTATTTTGACACCCAAATCAGCCACGTAGTCCCAAAACCCACGACACCAGGGTCACAGTATAAGAAAGAGTATGAAGGGTACAATGATAAGAAGGAGTATCTATTCCTACATACCAGGGCGATGTCAGATGTTAACTGCCTCCGTGGCGTAATGGTTAAGAGCATTGGTTCTCGACACGGAGGTCGTGGGTTCGATTCCCACCTAGTGAAATGTCACTTTGTGCGTTTTTCCCCAGTTGGTTAGGACATTGCAGGCTGAATCACCTGATTGTCTGAATAGAAAAATGATTCCGTGCTTCGGATGGCACGTTAAGCCGTTGGTCCCGGCTACTATCTCTGGTGGTAGTAGTCGTTACATAAAAACCACGTCAGAGGCCGTAAGGCAGTTTGAAAAAACTTTGACACCAGGGCTCTGCCCACACGATAAGAAAGAAAGTAAGGGCGATGTTGCACTTTCGCTCAACTTTCGCTGTCAGGCATAATGCCGAAGCAACAAAAAAAACAATTTTCAATGTTAAAAATTAATCATAGCGTGCTTTTTACAAACAAGCGGAGTGCGTATAGCGTAACAAGACAGCAAATTTACGAGCCATCCATCAAGGTGCGAGATCGCTGGGGTGATAGCACGCCTCATAACTTTAATGGCCGCGGTGACACGGAAACTCGGCAGCTAAAAATTTCATTTTAGCGTTTCGTAAAGCAAAACTGAAAAAGGCTGTGCGCGAAAGGGATCACATATTGTGTACGGTTCTGTAGTCATTACAAAAAAAAGTTGTACCAGGTTTATAAGTCTTACCGATGTACCTGCGCAGTTGACAACGCTCTTTTCGCTGCGGGGGGGGGGGGAGGTAACATGAAATCCGCAACTATGGATTTTATTCATCATGATTCTAATTTTGAATGATAAAAATCATGAAAAGTACTCTCGAGTAAAGCTGTCTCGTTTAGTGATAAGGTATAAAATAGAATGTAAATGCACATGATTAATTGATCTTATACCGTCGCAGAGGGGAAATGCTACCTCAAGGCTAGTCCTTACCCTTTGAGTACTAAATTTCTTCGGGTTTTGTCGGGCCTGCTCTGCGCAAACGAAGGTTGACGAGCGGAATTATTTTCCTGGTCGTACTGTAGGTACGAGTAACCGCACGATTATGTAACGTTTCAGAGTGATTGTTGCAAGGCTAGCTTTTAGCATTGTACGATAATAATATACACACGGCGACACATCAAGCTTTACAAAACCAACATAAACTGGACGCGCGACGTTATACGTTACTCGACCTACGCGCGGCTAGCTTATGTTGGTTTTATATAGCTTGATGTGTCGCCGTGCGTACAATACGTACATTACAAGTAGGTAAGGACTTACACATAAGAACGGCTATATTATTTTTCGGGGTGTTCAGAAACCTTGCTACAACTACCAATCAACTTTGAAGGTTGTAATTGTAGCAATAACCAATGACGTTTAATATAAAAACATCTTAGGCAATAAAGTTCTGTTTCAGCATTATGGTTTACGGTATTTTCAACATTATTCGTAAAAAAGTGCTTATCTTCGAAACTGTTCGGGTTGTTGTTATTTTCGACATCGATATATATTTTTTATTTTTAGAGAGCATCGGTGGCGCGTTGCGGAGAGGTATGGACACCCAATTATGGGGGTCCGGGTTTGAATCCGCACGGACAATATACCAATAAGTTTTTCTAACTTATGTACGAAATACCGACTGTTCTCAAACGGTGAACGAAAACATCGTGAGGAAACCTGCATACACTGAAGAAGAAATTCTGATGTGTAAGTGAAGTCTACCAATCCGCATTGGGCACGCCTGAGGGTAGGCCTGCGCCCTGCAGTGGGACGTTTATAGGCTGATGATGATGATGATCTATATTTTTTACCTGTTTCGTCTTATTGTTGGGCAAAGGTCTCATCCAAGCTTTTCCAACGCTATCGCGCCCGTGCTATATTCGACTTCGAATATAATTACGGAAAATGTTCTAATTTGACGGAAATTTTCAAATGACATCCAAATCTCAACTATCTCTTCTTCTTCTCTTCCTGTCAGCCGTACGTTTTCTGTAATAGCTCTCCTTCGGTTGCGATCATGGGCAGCACTGTAGATATCGACCCAGGTCATGTTAAGACTTTTAGCCTCTACTTCCACAGAAGAGAGGCACCAGGTAATTTTAGGGCTGCCCTTTTTCATTTACCCCTGCTTTACGTCAGCTGTGACTTCAATTACGGAAACGATCTTGTGCGGTATCTATTCGTCTCTTCCGAAGTAAAGCAATAAACAGTACAAATTGGTATATTGTCGGCAGCTTCAACAAGCTGCTTCTCCAGAAGGAAGAGTTGGAGCAGAAGCAGCTACATCTCCTGCAGGTGGTGGAGAGTGAGAGGACGTCCAGGTGGCAGTACGCCCAGCAGTGCGACGAGCTCTCTAGCGAGGTCAAGAAGTTGAGGACCGAGGTATGCGAAGACACTGTTTTTATGCAGGATTATTAGGTTCAGGTCGTTAGATGCAGGCAGACGTCACCGTTATTTCAAAGCTAGCAAACTAGCCCCCAAGAATATTTCCGTCCGACCCAGACCTAATTAAAGGCCAGGCCACACAGAGACGGTTTTGTGGAAAAGCGGGCCGGAGGCGGACCTGCGGGAAGCGAATATCTCCAGACCCGCGCGCATTTCAGTGTGGTAGGGTACATACAAACTCGAACATTACCAACACACCACACCATACACAACAAAACATAGAAAACCGAGCGGGTCCGGAGATATTCGCTTCCCGCAGGTCCGCCTCCGGCCCGCTTTCCCGCAAAACCGCCTCTGTGTGGCCTGGCCTTAAGAATAGTTTCTTTTTTGAAGTATATTATTTAAGAAACAATCTCTAAGAGAAATCAGCCAAATTAAAAAATATATATATATAATTACTTCAGCAACAGCTTTTTTAAATCTTGCATTTATCTTTGTCTAGAAAACATTGAAAAATACATGAACACGTTTTTAATTTTATTGTTTAAAAAAGTCGTTTTATTGTTAAATCTAATTAAAATATTTTTAAATATTGACTAACAAGCCAACTGGGCTAATAAACCCAAGCTTCCTTCCGAGAAATAAAATGTTTTTAGGTACGTTAATTTATATCTTGCGCAGCGAGATTTCTATATTTTTTTTCAGATTGTGATTTCTTCACTAAATGGTTTTTTACTATTTTATTAATTACGAGCGTTAACCCGCGACTTCGTCCGCACAAATTATATACCAGATTTTAAGTCAGATCATAAGCTATCAAACAAAAAAAGTTTCATTAAAATCGGTTCAGTAGTTTTTGCGTGATACTCGTTCAAACAAACAAACAAACAGACAGACAAAAAATCCAAAAATTGGTGAAATGGAATCAGGGACACCTAAAAACCATATCGTAACTTTTTTTGTTAATATCTTCAATGTACAGACAAACTTCCTGTTACAGTTTTATAATAGTATAGATATGGTTTAAAAGACCCACACGTAATTAATTACGGTAATTCTGCTGCAAAAAGAACTATTCTTCCAGTATCGCATCGATTTCCGATACTGAATCAATAGTTTTTGTTCCAGCTTTGCACATTCAAAAAGGAACACGAACCATTGACCAGAGCCGAGTCTACCACCAGCTCATCGGCAAGCTTCTCCCCTGACATAGATCCTGTTGAACTGCGAAAGATTAAGAAGGTTCAGGTATGTTGCTGGGTGCTACATTTCTTATTAATAGACTTGGGCCATAGTGCAAAAAACATAATAGTAACACTTTTTTGAAACCACGCGTAACGCGGACAGCCAAGGGTACCGTATTTCAGGGGGTGCTTGCTTCAGACCATCAAATTGAACAACATTCACTACTATGGAGCCAATATCTAAATTGCGAAAAAAAGATCTCATTCTGGACTGATCTATCCCCTAAAATATGTACCGCATTTAAAGGGTCCCCGAGACGATAATTTGCGATTTTTAATTTTGACGTGATAGACGCTCATTGATGCGACCATAGATCAGTTACTTCATGTGATTGAAGCATTCGTCAATATTTTTACGTTATAAAAAGGGGACCCTTGACTTTGTATCCTACCTATTAACATAAAAGTTGAACATAAAGTAAGTATAAATCAATTTTCTTTTTAGAGTTTTTTCAGAGGATGGTTGTGCAGACGACGATGGAAGCAGATTGTGGACCAGTACATCAAAAGTCCACATGCTGAGAGCATGAGGAAAAGAAACAGGTATTATACGACATGCAAACTTTTTTGTCTAAACAATAAAATTTAAAGTAGAATATGTTTATGGTAGCAATATCTTGTGAAAAACAAAACTTTTATAGAAATACCTAGCAGTGAGCTTCCAAATACTAACATATCATTGGTACCAAAGATTTTTTTTGGTTGCTTTGATTGGTACCTAGTATACAATATTTGGTGGCATTTATAGTGGACAGAAAGCAAAAGAAAAAACAATACGGTATCGAAACTTTTCAAATAGAATAGAATCTCTTTAGTGGTTTAGTAAAAGATTATAATAGTTTTAAATCGATTACTGGCCGTTTCTGTTTTTAAGTTTTTTTGTTTTTTTCAGCTTGGTTTTCAAAATGGTGGAATCAGAAGAAGAATATCTTGAGCAAATGGAAATATTGGTAAGATTAATTAATTAATTTAAGTATAAAAACTGAATTATCTGTAGACAGTTCTATATACTAATAAATAAACATTTATTGTCAATTAAAGTTTGTTCTATATCGTATATGATAGGTATACAAATAAACTTTAATTTCCTACTTTTTGAAGGCATTCGAAAAGGACAACTTACATAATACTTATCCCTAGAAAAAGTATATTGCCTAGAATGAGCCGCTTCTACCGTATTAAAAGGGGCCAACTTTCTTAGGTTGGTGTGCGTGAGGCGTTATTCAAATTATGTCTGTGTGCGTGTATAGAGGTTTTAGAGGCCAGTGCTGGCTGCAATTTTTTCGACGCGTTCGTAGCTTTGACTTTCTATCTACTTCTACGTGTACTTACCATAGAATAAAACTCCAAATGTTGTAAGTAATTTTATAACTTAAGGCGGTTGCAGAGGGGTCAATTTTATACAAAACTTTGACGCATAATACGCGTAGACGGTATTAATATAAGTCACTTTGTATATATGGAAAAATAGTATAGAAACTCTAGAGTTTCTAGATACCGCGTAACAAATAACATTTGCAATTTATAAAATAATTACGAAGATATAAAACATTGAAATTTTTCATACAAAATTTTAATAATTAAATATCTTCGAAATTATATTATAAATTGCAAATGTTATTTGTTACGCGGCAACTAGATTTTCTAAACTATTTTTCCGTATATAAAATATTACTTTTATTAATTCCGTCTACGCGTATTGTGCGTCAAACGTTTGTATGGACTGAAACCACCTTAAGCAGGCAAGAGATTATTAAACCTGTAAACATAATTATCGTCTTTATTATAACAATCTTTCCTGCATAACAAACTATTACTTGTGAACCCAAAATAAGGTATACAAACAACTCTGGTTCTTCAAGTTCAACCACAACATCATTCAAACAATTTATTTCAAAGGTGACATGTTTCCTCCGGCCGTTCAAAATGGCCGCCAGCTCAAAGAAGCCGACCTGCACGCACGAGGATGTCAACTCCATCTTCCTGAACAGCGAGACGGTGCTGTTCCTCCACCAGATCTTCTTCAAGGGTCTTACGTCCAGGATGGAGTCTTGGCCTACTCTTGTGTTGGGTAAGGAATATTTAATACAGTTTTTGAGAGTTTTTGTTATACCAAAACGCGGTAAGAACCCATTAAAATGTTTATTTCTGGATTAAGGAATATTTACTCGTAGGATTCAATGCTGATGAAAAATGTAGTCGCATATTAACTTTCGCTGATGAAGAACCAATAGTATTCTGATACAGTAAAATTATGACTAGGTATGCTAACCGCACTGACGCAACAACATTTTTTCCCATTTTTTGATGGAAACGGGGTAATGTTTGAACTGACCTCAACTTAAGAGGACAAGTGATAACAAAAAAAATAGAAAGAGAGGATAACAAGAGAGAGGCAAAAAAAGAGAACATAATCATAACTATACTCCTATCTTGAAAACTTATTAAACCTAAATCCATACACAGAACCACTATTTGCAAATTTAATACCCAAACTGGAATAAGACCGTAGATAACTAGATATACAGGTTGTTACAAAAGTAAAAATAAAAATAAATATTTAAAACCTTTAAGGGGGTTGTTGAGACCAGCAAACTGAACAGCTTTCACTGTGGGACCAACATCGAAATCGCGAAAAAAAAATCAGCTATCCCATACATTTAGCTCATGTCAATTTATTTATTTATTTATAGTTTAGTACGATTTTTTTTCGCGATTTCGATATTGGTCCCATAGTGAAAGTTGTTCAGTTCGATGGTCTAAACCACCAACCAACCTTAAATGTTTATTTGTATTTTTGTAACACCTTGTATAGAACCGGCCCCTTGACCTTAAATACCATCTACTTTATCAGGTTTAGGTATTCCTTTTCAAAACCTTTTACCAATTAATCATTATTTCCTACAGGAGACCTATTCGACATGCTGCTTCCAATGCTGACAATCTACCAGGAGTACGTGAGGAACCACCACTACTCGCTGCAGGTCCTCACAGAGTGCAAGCAAAGCCAGCTGTTCGCCCAGCTCCTCGCCAGGCTAGAGAGCAAGCCGGCTTGCCAGGGCCGCTCGCTGGAGACATTCTTGACATACCCTATGCATCAGGTGCGTTTGTAGAACCCAATGGTATTCCGAAATTCTTCCGAAATAGCTGTGGTCCGGTAATTATGAATGCCCGGTAGTTCAAGCAAAACATAACAAACGATAAGTAGCTTCAATCCATTATTTTCATCAGCTCTACGAAGTGCACTGCTCCTCTTTCATAAATAGTGGCAGGAGCAATATCGCGACACGTGGTTTATTCGTCCAAGCGCGACACTTGCCAGTCGGATTGGAGATCTCAGATAATAATTATTTTAACAATCTGAAAATAAAATGCGTTACACATCGAACGGGGTACTTCAGACACTCATACTTTCACTATGTAGCCAACACCGAAATTGTGAAAAAAAATCTGCTGTTCCATAGAAAATGTCAATACTTACTTTCCCAAAATCTATGAGTCAGCAGTTTTTTTCGCGATTTCAGTGTTGGTCCCATGTAGTAAAATTTGTCCAGTTTGATGGTCTAAAGTACCTCCTTTAGTATGTATCTAACGCATATTATTTCGCTACTTGTTTTTGAAAACATCTTTATTTGTTTCTAGGAAGGAACTTGAAGGAAATTCGCATCTTCCACCTTTCTACTTGTTAGGTAATCTAACATCAGAACTGTCTTCAGTATGTGATCTTTGTCCATGTATCCAGATACCGCGATACATAATAACACTACACGAGCTCCTGGCGCACACGCCACATGATCACGTCGAGCGCCGCAGTCTGCAGCATGCGCGCGCACAGCTCGAGGAACTGTCCCGACAGATGCACGATGAGGTATGACTTTGTCGAATCTAGTAAAGGTTATTTTAATTTTTTTATTAGGCCACTATATATCAATTCACCAAATACAAGCGAAAAGAAATTGAACCGAGATAATGTTAGAAAAAGTAGGTTAACCTGAATAATAAGATAATGTTTTAGGTGAGCGAGACAGAAAATTTGAGGAAGAACTTGGCAGTGGAGCGTATGATCATTGAGGGCTGCGATATTTTGCTGGATGTGAATCAAGTCTTCATTCGTCAAGGTACCTACCGAGACATACTTGAATTAATAAACAGATGCAAGATGATCTACCAATAACTAGACCAAGAACGATTTTAATACCGAATTATTAATAATGCCAAAATCGGCATCCTAGATTATCGTAGACTCTACAATATTATCGTACATTTACTGTAGTGTATCTTTTAAGTGTGGGACAGTCTAATGATAAAGAACAACATTTATTTCAATGAGAACTATAATTAATTTTCTCTCTGTTAAAATTGTCAATGTCAGTACAGTAAAACCAAGGTCTTTAGACAACATTACTTATTTTATCTAGAATCAGTAGAATGGAGAAAGATGACAAAGAGCAATGGATTTCAAAGTCAGATGAAAAATAAACTTGCCACTTTATGGTTTTCGAAGAAATAGAACCCGTTAGCGCTTATTGCTGCTTACAACTTCTTCCAATAACACTTTGACTAACCACGATTATTTCCACCTAGGCACGCTATCGCAAGTGGTAGGCAAGGGTCGACGAGCCTCATTACAATCCCGGCAGGCCTTCCTCTTCAGTAACCACCTGCTGCTAACAACCAGGGCCACAGGTGGTCGGTTACACTTGCCGCCCAACGGGAGGCTGCCGCTGCATGACGCGTTGCTTATTGAGGATCCTGCTACCCATGATGACGACGGTGAGTTGACAAGGAAATTAGAATATCGGGAGCTTAAATTACGAAAACCTGCTCAGAGACCATTCCAAAAGCAGTCAGGTACGCAGGATATAACATATTTAAGTACCCAAAGTGTCCTTCCTAGAGTGTTAGTCAAGGTTTACACATAATAGAGTGAATAGGACAAAGTGAGGAGACACTGAACAGGCTTCATAAAAGAGCATTTGTGTGTACGCTAAACACATTATGCACTCTCGTCCATGCCCTCGTGTAGGTATCTGATGAAACGGAAAACAGCGAAGATTAAAGGAGAGGTCGGATGCAATGAAAGGAGCCAAAATGATTATGCATTTAACATAGTACGAAAAAATCCACTTCCTCAAGCTTATTCGTGAGAAGCCTGCGCTTTTCTGTATATACTCTGATAATGATAATGAAGATGATAGACGATTAACCAACTGTTGCTTTTTAAAGCAGAAATTGATTATATCTAAGCTGAAATCGTTTTCTCGTAGATTCCACATCAGTGTGTTCATCGCCCGGTGGAGATGCCTACCAGAACAAGGACTTCAAGATTCTAGTTGAAGTCAAGGGAGAACAGATTTGCGCGCATCTGGGTAAGTTTCCACCATGTTATTAGTTGTATATCGATCTTGGTTGTATTTATGTGAAACTAGCAAACAAAACACTGTAAAACAAACCTTGATATCATTCATGATGAGGAAAAGGTCTGCATAACTGATTCCTGAACAGGAAATTAGTTTCAGTAAAAAACTGTGTCTACATGGTCAACAATTTTAACCAAACACCTTAAGGACCTCTGACCACAGAGTACTATTGGTCTGACTTTGAATTCTGTCATATTTCAGTGGCAGCAACCCTGGAGGAAAAAGCAGGGTGGACCAGCGAGCTAGCGCAATGTATGGAGAACGCGGCCCTCACAGAACTTTTGAGGGCGTGTGGCTCGTGTGGTGCTGCGTCAGCCAGCCTGCCGGCCTGCCGGTCAGACCGCGCCCTGTTCACCGACGACGTGGACATCAGGTTCAGCAGGACCCTGAACTCTTGCAAAGTGCCGCAGATCAGGTCTGCGACGCCGCAGAGGTTGCTTCAGAGGCTGACTGGTGAGGATGGCTGCATTATCTATTGGTTTATTAAAATAATCGAAAATTAGTCAAAATGCCGGTCAGACCGCGCGCTGTTTTTTTGATAAGGTGGACAACATGCTCGGTAGGGGTCTGTGACGCCGCAGCGGCTGCTTCAGAGACTGACTGGTGAGGACTGCTGAGTTATGTTTTTTCTGGTTTTCCGATAAAAATTAAATGCAATTTGGTAAACGCAGTAGGCCAACTGTAGGTATGGCTGTTTGTTAGAAAGACGGTATGCAGGTGGCTAAAATGTCGTGATGTGCACAAAAATAAAAGAAAACTACTTACCTATCTCAGGCAGAAACTTAATAGTTTTATCAGACTATGGCAATGAGGTACGCCAGTTTTCAACTTCAGGTATACAAACCTACTGAAGACTTTAAATTTCCAGAATACTTTCCAGTCCACCTATCACTCCAAGCAACGAGATTTCTGTGGTTCCAACACCAAAATCCGAAACAAATGTAATCAATCTCTCTACAGACCTTCGGTTCCTGTCAGTGGACTTCCTGAACACTTTCCTGCTGACTTACCGCGTGTTCACTGACGGAGTGACAGTGCTGGAGGCTCTGAAGCAAGTGTTCTACGAGCAGTCCCAGCAGGAGATGGAACTCGCGCCGCCGCCTGACGCCACCAGGAAGACCAGCGCTGCCAGCACTGTGTCAGGTATGCTGCCTGTTATGTAGGGCTAAACTTCTAAAAACTTCATGAACGCTCATTTTAGCATGCGTATGGTAAGAAAGGCAGAAACTAATCTCGTGGCATTGGTAATCTTAGCCAAAACACTTTTTTAATCGTTGGCCTCCCCTAATGATTTCAGCGTCCTTTGAATTCATCGCCTCCTTGCAATTTCATAAAGGCCATCTTTCTTTCGCAGCTCTAATAGAGCGTCTTCCGGTACTCTTAATTTTTACATTTCTAGAATTACCAATCTTCTTCCAATTTTTATAGCTCTATGTCGGCACTGCTCATTGGCATTTCAACTTGAAATTTTCAAGTGCCAACAAGTAAATGATCACTTTTGTTGACGATTCTTCAAAATCCAGTAGTTAGCATAATTGAACTACAGAACACAAGTCGATTGAGATGATATTATTGAGTTAGAAATGTTATATTATTTTAAGATTTAGTTAGGTTTTGAATGAATGAATGAATGAATGAATGAATGAAATAAATGAATGAAATATACTTTATTTACACCAAACACATAAATACAGTACAGAGCAGGTCACAAAAAGGTAGGTAGGTTTTGTTATGGCAAAAACAAGCATCCTATAGATTATTGTAATATTTCAGGATATGGATCGGAGTACAGCGATAGAGATTGGCAATCAAGGTTCTGGAGGACATCTAGGAAAAGTAAGCCAAGTTTTTATAGCAAACTTTATTGTTATGACTCTCGAGGTTAGTTTTGAATAACGAGCTATCATGTTTTAGGTGAAGAGGACGATAAACTATCTCCCTACCTGATGGCACCTTCAAGGCGTACATCTTCAGTTAGCAAGGTAAACTATCATTATAATGTATTTTATTTTGATCAGCATAAAACACATTATTGTGTTGAAAATATACGTGACTTTTATTAACGCATGCTAACTGAAGGAAGGACGAGCGGAGGAGGATACCAGTCATTTGACTATTCCTAAGATAATGGCTACGTCGTCTAGCAATGAGACACTGAAAGGTAAGTAGGTATTATGTTTCATGGATGATTTATTTGCTGATATTGATGCCAAGGATAAAGCTGGAGTTGTACAAGATGCAGCTGCACTTTGAAAGTTGATCTGGTTAATGCCTTCTTATCGATGGGAGAAATAATTCAAACTATTGAGTCAGTGGCATCTCAGCCCAAATGTATGGAAATGCTGGTTTTTTTTTTGCGATTTCCAAGTATGTCCCGTAGTGAGAGTTGTTAAGTGTGATAGCCTAAAGCGGCGGTCGGCAACTGGCAGACCGCATTTATGTAACGCATTTTATTTTACACCCTGTTAGTATGTCTCTTATCAAATTTTCTCTCAAAGGTACATCACCATCGTCACCTGGGGCTATAAGCTCCGTCACTCTAGTTGGTCAAGCGACTCCCAAGAAACCAGCCAGCCCAGACGATCCCGGGTCCAAAACACACAAGTCCCCAACCAAAGACAATGATGCCGCTGCCGCCATCATGAAAGTTGAAAGCATAGAGCTGGTAGACCAGAGTGATGAGGACATTAAATACAAAGAAGAGGAACAGGAGAAAAACAAGTATAAGAGTGACAATAAGTTTAAAATATCGCAACGGTTCTCGGAGGTATGTAATGTTAGTACTCGATGTTTGTAAAAGAAATCATTATTTTGCATCATCTCAAATCATAAAAACACTGCACAAGAACCCAAACGATTAAAGCACCTTTTTTATTTTACCATTGCAGCGCGTTCGTACAATGTCCGAAAGTCCGCGTCGGCTCCAGCCATCATCAGCCGCATCTCAGGAAGCCAGGAGGCGTTCAGACAGTGCCAAAGATGCCAAGGCGGCCGCCGCAGGGGAGGAGCCTCGTAGGGCTTCCGACCTGGGCCGGTATGGACCCAGGAGATCTGTTAGGTAAGTGAATTTGGGTGAAGAGCATTAACCAAGAAGTTTCACTGGTGTGGAGAGTTAGCGGCCCTTGCGTAATTTGCGAGATATTTTACTTAGATATTGGGAACTAAGAACATGGTTTACGATTATAGTAGGTAACCATTCGTTTTAAAATAGTGTATTGTAAATAATTATTTTAAATCCAATTAGAGATTGATAAATTAAGTCTCGGACGGGACTTGAGCCAGCAATCTTCCAAACCGTGGAATTGCTTTTTCCAATTTAGCTACCGAGCCCACTACCCAGAGAACGAAATTCTGTAACATGTTTATAATCCATAATATATTAAAATATAAATATTTTGTTTATAAAGCAATATTTTCTGTTTCATTTAGACACTTTTGAATTTTGTATTAATTAAGGCCATCCTCATGATCATCGTCAACCGTTCCATTTGGTACCGTTCCATTATTAATATTATTATTAAGTATCACACTTCAATCGGCAAACAAAAGACCCATGATTATGGACTAAGAAACAGTAGACAATTTTAATGAATACCTGATAGAGAAAGTAACCATTTTTATGATCAAAATTTTTCATCCCCATAATGCCTTTGATATATACATACATTAGAGAAAATTGCTTGCAGGGATTATTGTAGGACATGATTTTATTTTTGTTTGTCTAGTGAGAGGCGATGCACCAACTCATCTCTTACTAGCGAGCGCCGCCGCTACTGGGGCGGCTCAGAACCTCGATCCTCGGTCACTTCCCAAATCTCCCAGGTAGCCCAGGTCAGTTATCATCATCAATCATTCATTTTCGGTATAAAACAGCAGTAAATTATTTCCGAATAAATTCCATATAGGTTACAGGATCTGCAAAGTTATCATGGTCTTGATAAAATTATTTGCTTCCAGAACTATCGTCGCGATACAAGTCAACCCAAAGCAGGAGTCGTTATCACATCATTCCGTCAGTCACACCGAAGGTAACTTTAACACCAGTCAATGAACGTCAAAATCATCTTTCGCTGATTCTATCTATTATACTTAGCTTCAGTTATAACTGAAAAGATTGTGAGCTCATAATAATCTCTCTGTGTTATCGCATGATCTCAATATAACTTTCTGCAGATTCCTTGTAACAACACTTATTATAATATTATTGTAATTGTTTCTGCACGAATCATCAATTGAATAAAATTTTCTGGTTTCATTATTACTATCTTCACTTTGTATAGATTTAATATTGTTAAAAACTGATTTTGATATTCGTTTAACAGTTTTGGAAAAGACCTGTTGTGGTGAGTCCTTGGCGAAGGTAAACGTAGAGCAGTTTAGTGCTGCTAAGACTGTAGAGGAGTATTTTGACAATTTTAGCTTTACTTTAGAGAGTTCCGCTGTTTTTCCCTTTTTATAATGTTTTTGTTTGTTGTTGCCCTAAGGTGACGTATGACACAACGAAACGACACTTCTCACCGAGTTACAAACCACTCTTGGACTTATAAATAGATTTGAATAGCAGCACAGATACCAGATTCACGACATTATCATACAAATCTATCACGATTTATCATTCAATCAACTCTTTATCAACACCATTATCATTATTTCAACTCTCTTCTTGCAATCCTTGGGTACCTTGACATACCTATGTATTTAGTCGAGAACAAGGCACAAAACCGATCAAATTATTGATTTCAAAATTGGCTAGTTATTGTAATAGTTAGCTTTAGAATCTTTAGAGAGTTTCTTTGGGAAGTGAGCAAACAATTTTATTTTACATAGGTACATAATGTTTAATAGATCTTAATTTATATTATTAGATATTATCTCTTACAAATCAATAAGATGATGCCTCTTCACTCAATCAAAAATTAAAACAGAATTTAAAAAATGATCTTGCATGCTTTCAGAAATTAGTATTAAACTAAAATATTATCAATTTTATTTGTTTAAACATTTTCTACTTTTCTTGCATGATTTCTATGTATTTTTCATCTACCTATTACTCTAATTCTAGTTCTTTCTGATCTATCATCCTTCCCATTTCATCCTCGACGAACAAATTTTTTTCTGATTGGCATTAAATTATCAACCTACATTTTTCAAAATTACCTATTTTATTAGGATCAAGTCTTTCAATTATTTTACGACGCTCTTTTTTACTGTCCGCTAACGGTTTTGCTCGATCTAGGAGCAGCACGTCAACAGCAGCAGTGGCATTTGCTGTGGCCACGTCAGCATCTTCAAATCCTCGGTCACCGCCACCAACTTCACCACCTGGTAACCGCCGAGACTCCGTTATTTCTACTGCTGCTACCATGAGAGTTCTCAATGTTTTGAGGTCAGAACCAACATTGACAATTAATTCGTACTTAGTTCCGCTAAACAAATGGGAAAAAAGTTTTAAACCTTAGTTCCGAGACGGAATTTCCGCCGCGGTACTTCTGAGAATAAACGAAGTTTTCTAATGATTATTATAAGCCCAAGACATTCTCTGAAGAACTTTGCACTCCTTGAAGCTCACGATCTAAATAGACCATTACAACGAAAGTGAGCACAACATTATATCTTATCTTATTACGGGGGCTGGCAAGCCACCAACACTTCGACCCAATGGAATTTTGTGTTGACCCCTACATATTTATTTTCTTCACCCTTTCAAAACATGGTAAATGAGGAAGGCAATACCGTTTAGGGGATGAAACCTGTAATCTTCCGGTTTTGAATAACAATCTCCCAGGAGACACATGCGTTAAGCCACCAAGACCTCGTAGTCACAGACAGTATTCCATGGTTTCCTCCTCCTTTCCGCACGTTCGGCAGCTGTAAGGTCTAGGGTAAGCTTCATCGTGTGCAGTATCGTGGCTCTAGCATAGTGCCCAATTTTAAAAACATTTTTCTTCAACCATCAGGCATTGGGTCTCCAAACATTCATCGGACTTCTGGTCGGATGAGAGGCTACGAGGCCTGACCATGGACTTCCTGAAGGAGATCGAGGGCAGTCCTGGCCTGCTGCCTGCGGAGCACAAGGCTGCAGCGCAACTGCTGCGTCTGCTAGAACGACCTCCGGACAGAGCTGTCAACTTGAAGGCGCTGTTTGCGCCACCACCCGTTAGTCTTGTTCTTTTCAAATTTTAGTATAGACTTTTACGTTTGACTGTAAACTTATTTTTCGATGTATTTCATCAGCGCAGTGGCTTTTCGGCTACAAGATGTGCTGAAAATGTCAGCGCAACTCAATTTAAGCTATAAATGTTTTTTGCAACTTTCTATTTTCCGCGTTAATATCTGTTTTCGTTCTTTAAAATGACTTTTCTTAATAGATAACAAATTAATGTAATTATTTACAGGTGCCAACAAAAGAAAGTGTCGAAACTCTGTCCGCACTTGAAATTGCGGAACAAATGACATATTTGGATTACCAAATATTCAGTGCCATTCATAGCGAGTAAGTAAGACACTTTTGATGTTGCACTTGGGAAAACCTAAGTACCCAGTTCCATTCCAAGACTTTAAGTAGGTAGTTTCTTCTTTGTTGACTTCACAACGCTATTGTTTTTTAGGGAATTCCTCGGACAAGCCTGGACGAAAGCGGACAAAGCAGAGCGAGCTCCTCACATTCTGATGATGACAGGCCACTTCAACCACATATCAAACCTGGTCATATCGGAGATTCTCAAGAAATATACGCTGGCTGGTGCGTTTGACTTAATTTGTAGATTCGCACAATCTAACTTCGGTGCCATATCAAACCGACAATTTTTATGATTTCTAGAATCTGGTCAAACTTTAAAGGTAAATTGATTATTCCAGGGCGAGTGGCAGCTATAGAGAAGTGGGCAGCAGTAGCGGATATAGCTCGCTGTCTCCACAACTTCAACGGAGTCCTACAAGTTTGTGCTGCTCTTTCCAACACATCCGTTTATCGACTGAAGAAGACATGGGAAAAAGTTTCTAAAACGGTGAGATTGATTGCATTGGTCCACTGACAGTTATTTCTCAGCTGGAAGTCGTCTAAATTTTATAGCAGTAGGACAGAACTAATAATTTTATTTGCTCTACAGAACGCGGTAAGAACCCGTTAAAATATTTAATTCTTGATTTGTTTCAATCCTCTTATAGCAAACTTTGTTTCATAGAAAATTTAAAAATTTTACAGAGTAAGCAAACCATGGAGAAAATGCAAACGATAATATCATCGGAATGCCGGTTTAGGATTTTGAGAGATGCTTTACACAGGTTTGTAGAATAATCAATTTAACTAAGTACCAATAATTGCAAAAAAAACGGTATTATTTTACAATTTCATATTGTACAGGTGTGATCCTCCTTGCATACCATACTTGGGCATGTATCTGTCGGACCTTTCGTTCATCGAAGAAGGGACCTCTAACTACACTCCCGATGGTCTTCTAAACTTCTCCAAGATGAGAATGGTAAATTTTTTTAATTAGTTCAATAAGCAAATTCACTCAAAAAAATGTCGTTGCAACTAACTTTCTGTCTACAGTTGTAGCAAGGATTACTTTGATCCTTGTAGAATAAACAGCAAGTAATTGCACCGAGTAACTAAATCGATGAACTTCAATCTAACTGACGAAATATTATTTCAGATAGCGCATGTCATTCGAGAAATTAGAAACTTTCAGCAGACTCCATACAAAATCGACCACATACCAAAGGTTAGTAAGAAACACTAAGAAATCATAAAATAATTGTTTTGCTTCATAAACCCGTCTTCAATTTGATCTGTCACCTTTCCAACGGTTTTCCTAAAATCCTGCAAGTCCTTCCTTTTTAATATGGTCTTGGACAGTCTTAGTCTTCTTGCTAGAAGTTAGTGAATCGAAATGGGCTAAAACTTTGCTTCACCTGATGGAAAGTGCAGATGAAGTCGAGAATGTATCGCACTCCCTCAGAAAAAACCTAACTAAATGGTGAAAAAAATTGATCTTTTAAAAATTGTCTAATTGATTGTATTTGCTTGGAAAAACAGACGTAGGGAGAGTTCCAAATTTGAGCTGTAATATTATAGAAAAAGAGGATGTGCACCTAACCACTACACGTATGTATGAAGATGGGAGATGGTGGAATCTGGTCATGTAGCTACTGAGCACACTCACCGTGTGTAATCTATTTCCCTGCGTCTTGAATTTATTTCAAAATACACCGCCCTTACACCTTGTCTGAGAAAAAGTATGTGCTCTGCAGTAGGACGTTTATAAGCTGTAATGATTATCTCTCAGGTATGTGACTTCCTCCTGGACCGGTCGCTGGTGATCCCGGAGGAGCGTCAGTACACGCTCTCGCTGGAGCTGGAGCCGCGCGTGGCGCGAGGCTCGACGGCGGGGCTGCACTCGCACGCGCACGCGCACTCGCACTCGGCCGCGCCCGCCTCGCCCGGCTCCTAGCGCCGGCGCCGCGCGTCCCTCGCCGCGCTCGCCCCCCTCCGGGCTGAGCGCTAAGCTACTGACGCGCGTTAATATCAACACCGTAGAAAGACGAGAGACTGGAACGGACATTAGTATAATAATTGTTGCCAAAACGAGACACGGTTATATGCTAATAACACAGAGTGAGCGAGAGAATGTCTATATTATTTGCCTACTAACGCCAGCGCCGTGCATCCCTCGCCGCTCTCGGGGCAGAACGCTAGGTGACTGGTGCGCATTAATATCAAAACTGTAAAAAGACAAGAGTCTAGAACGGAAATTAGTATAATAATATTTGCGAAAACGAGACAGGCTTGTGTTCTAATAACACTGTGTAAGCGAGAGAATGTCTATGTTATTTTCTTATAGCACAGTTGCCGCGCTCGCTCCCCTCCGATCAAAGCGCTAAGCGACTGACGCGCGTTAATATCAACACAGTAGAAAGACGAGAGACTTGAACAGACATAAGTATAATAATAGTTGTGAAAACGAGACAGGTTTATATGCTAATTACACAGTGTAAGCGAGAGAAAGCCCATTTGCCTCTTAGCGCCGCGCCGCCGGCGGGCGCCGCGCATGTTTCCGTAATCATAACAAAAATAGTCGTTCTGGCTATGTCCTGGCTTCAAATCTACGACCCTCGAATAAGCAAGTAGGCTCACCTGACCGTTGACTAGGCCTATCGAGCCGTCAAACGGATATTTGTGGTCCCTGGGTCGTACACCATTTAGTGAAAATTACTACACTATTAAAGAGTGAGTCCAATGTGGACTCCATTTACCTAAGGTATAACATTCGGTTGCAACCGATATATCATTATAACGTTTAAGTACAAACATAATCAAATCATAAAAGTTACCTATGCCTATGTTTGAGATCATTTGCATCTGTCAGATGTATATTTGGATTTAATCGATAAATACTAAGTTGTTTTTATTTTACAATTTCAAGTTAATGCTCTAATATACTATCTCAGATTAGAATGTAATTAATAGAATAAAATGTTCCATATGAATGCGTTATTTATGATAATATTCTATTGTACCTACATATAGTAAACTTTACTGTCAATTACATTACTAGTACCTTACCTACCTATGTAAATATTTAAAATCATTGAAACATATCATTTTAAACCTCTGCTTATCAAACTCTACAAAGCCATTAAGTATTAAGAGTCAATTTATGATTTAGTAGGTAGGTCTAGGTCTACCTACTAAATCATAAATTGACTCTTATTATTAGAAATATAATTAGGTATCAGAAGTTTGAAGATCTTTTGTAAATATTTTTCTAAAAATATCGCTTTCTAAATTAGTATGATTCAAAATGTGTGAGAGTTTGTGAGATTACTGTCATAATAAAAGCCTTCGAACGTCAGACAAAAATTTAAGATTATACGTCATGACAGTAGAACAGACTTCACAGTATAAAAATTTTGGTAAATTTTTATATTATAATTTTCACCTCAAAGGTAAAAAGACTAAAGCGCCCTTTCACCAACTGGCGCTTTTTTACCTTGAAGGTTACGAATATGCATCGCTACCATATAGGACAGCGTAACTCGTGTCATTGCCCGAGTCACGCCGTCCTCTATGATCGCTGCAAACAGCATCTTCAGTGAGGTTGTAAAGATAGAAAGCTTGAGATAATTGCTATACGGCGCTGATAGACGATAAAATTAAATATTGTACCTACATTTATGTTATGTAAATCTTAAAAGATTTAAGCGAAGTCTGTTATGAATAAAATTCAAACTTATGAATCTACATTGTTACGGTAAAGAATGAAGTTCTGAGTAATCAATTTATAAATTATTCTGATCCAATCACTGGACTTAATGTGCGATAGTTGAAGGGTCGCAAGACGTATTTCTTTGGTAATAATAAGCAAGGGATAGTTTGGTATTATCTCTAAATCTAATGATTGCAAATTGCCATTGGACTTCCCCAACTTGTTCATCTGCAACTTGTGCAAAAACAAGAGAATCCTAAGTAAATGGCCGATGGGGCCTGCTAGTTTTCGAGTGGCGACCACGTACCGGAAAGCGCAGCGTGGGTAGGCCCCCTACACTACAAAGGTGGACCGATTAGGGCGGCGCAGGACCGGATGTTTTAGGTATCCTTGGGGTAGGCCTATGTCCAGCAGTGGACGTCTATCGACTGATACGATGATTGAGTGATCTTCAAGATTGTGTGAAAGTGGTTGTTACATTTTACTAATGGTTGTTGAATTGTCATTTAGTATTTCGACTGCTTATACAAAAATGTCTTTGTAAATTTTCCCGTTGTTCTAACATGCTTGTTATATTTATTACCTATAAAATTATAATGAAGGGTACAAGATTTTTATTATAATTACTCATACCACAGTTTTTCATCAATACATATTCAAAATTGAATTTAATTGAACAGTTGCATTGTAAAAAAACAAAAGTTAATAATTACGTTAAAATACATAGGAAATATGTCATAAACTCATAACCATAAGATTACTGATTCAAATTGGTTGTATCCTTAGATAAAAGTACCTGAATAAACAGGCTTTGATCTCAGGTTGTATCACATATTAACGCCGGTGTAAGTTCACTGTTATAGTAAATTGATGTGTCTTTTGTCAAAATGTTTAAGTATAGGTAAATTGTTCCCTTCCCTGTTGAACTTATGACGAAACGTAGCTGTAGCTGGATATATACGTGAGTAAGAAAGACAAGTGACAGACATGACTTACGAAATTATAGTATCTTTTTATAAAAAGTGAAGTCAGATGGCTGGAATCATAAATTCTAGAAGTCCATCCCGGTTCTTAAAAATAGATATATTCAAAATATATACATGTAGGTATCACATCTATTATTAATTGTGCCACATCTTTTGGTTATTTAAAACTGGGATCCAAAAAACCATTTCAGAACTCTGGGTTTCAGAAAATTGGGTATTCCACGTACATTAGACTCTACAAGACTCTCCAAGGTGAAATTGATATCATTAACATCCTTTTAAATTAAGAGTCCACCCATCAAACTGAACAACTTTTACTATGGATATCAGAGCAAACCGATCGGAGCAAAAAAAGGATGCTAATGTAATGATATCAATTTCACCCTGTATAGTCAGAGAGATAGATACCCACAGTCATGTCTGCAAGATCTGATGTAACCTAAACGTGATTTCAAGTGAGAATAGATTGATCTAAGTCTTTTCTACGTCCTTTTCTATGTCATTTTAATGTTAGTGTTATTGTATTGTAGTGTAAGAGTCCATGTCACAATTTGTGAGTTATAAATATTTTACTCGTGTTATAAAGTTTAAACATTCGACAAAATTGTGGCAAGAGCTTTTTAAAATGTAACTTATTAAGAATCTTTAGCGTATAACAAATGTTATATAAAAAGAATGGCTGTTAATATTAATGTTTACTAGATATTTTAAAACATTCGATATTTTTTTCACTTTATCTTTATAAATATTATGCACAATTTTAAAAGTATTAACACTTCAAAAGGCTGTCACATATCCTGTATTGTTAGAATACATATTTAAACTTTGTTCACATGTAGATAAGATATTTTAATGTATAGGTAATATGTTAGATATCTCATTCGTTAAAATCGTCTTCCCTTGTAATTTACTTATTTTCCTTTAATAGTAAGTAAAAACGTACTTAGTTGTAGGATATCATTTTGAAAATAAATTATTTTCACATTAAAAAGATATATTTGGATGATTGTATTGATCATGAAACACTTATGAAATTTAATAAACAACTACGCTTCGATTTTTGAATTCCTTATGAAATATCCATTAAGGATTTTAATTAAGATACGTAATAATAAAATTATTAACTTTCTAAACTACCTCTTCACACAAATTCTAAAAAAAAAAAACAATATTACTTATATAAAACAATATGAATTGTTGAATAATTATATAAAATATTTCTTTACATCGCTCAATATTTTCTATTCAGTATTTTATTAATTGTACCTACACAGGTTGTGTGAACGCGTCGATGGAATACATATTTTTGTGTAAGAATTATATAATGTATCATTCAATGCAATTCTGTAAAATAAGTTTGTATTTATTAATTGTATAGGTGCTTACAAAATGTTAGGAAAAAGATGGCAGTATTTTTTCTATACTTAGTAACTAATTTCTTACATTAAGTGTAGTTTAATTACCGTTCTATCCCTCTTTTGAGTATTTAATAAGAGTATCTGTGCAAAAAATATTTTGGGTCTGTGCGAATCTCCGGAGTGGTGACATAGCTATTATTATATTATTCTAAACCACTTTATACGAAATGTACAGTAGTACCAGGTTTATTAAGGCTGGGCCACACAGCTGCAGAACGGGTGCAGGCCGGCAGTAGTTGTAAACTATGGAATTATATGCGAGATGTCACACTGAGGCTACCGTTCCGCAGCTGTTCCGCAACCGGGCCGGACTGCATTCAGTGTGACACCTCGCATATAATTCCATAGTTTACAACTACTGCCGGCCTGCAGCCGGTCTGCACCCGTTCTGTAGCTGCACTCTGTGTGGCCCAGCTTTTACCGATGTACCTGCGCAGTTGACAAATTTTAAAAGCGTGCGAAATTAAATTGACAAATTTGTTTTCGCGCCCTTTTTGCTGCTATCCGACTTTGCATTTTGATTACTAAATGACTTCGGGTTTTGTCGGGGACTCGGTCATGTAGGCCTCGCATGCCACCCCCGAGAAAACGATAAAAATCGAGATGTGCCTCCATCCTTATTATTGTACGTATGCCAGAGAGAGCGCGCATGACGTTTTTCTCGTTTAAACACTTTGTCGTGGGTGGCATGCTAGCCGTGCTGTAGGCCTAGCATGCCACCCCCGAGAAAACGATAAAAATCGAGATGTGCCTCCATCCTTATTATTTTACGTATGCCAGAAAGAGCGCGCATGACGTTTTTGTCGTTTAAACGCTTTGTCGTGGGTGGCATGCTAGCCGTGTAACTCTGCGCAAACGAAGATTGACGAGCGGAATTATTTTCCTGGTCGAACTGTAATAAAACACCCTTGTTATATTTAAAGGGGAGGTGGTTTAGACAGCGGTTTAGTTAATCCCTAACCATAAGACTATCAAACGGAACAACTACAATTTCGCTATGGAGACAAGGTCGAAATAATAAAAAATATAGTCAGTCAGGGCAAGTGCATCTACGGGGTAAGTGCATCTACGGGGTAAGTGCATACAGCTTAAAAATTTCGAAAACTAGACATGTATGTAGATATACCGCTATCAAACGTCAAAGCCGGAACTATTGCATATATGCTTACGACTATATTCCTAGTCAAATATAGTATTCCTAGTTAAAGCTAGTTTTCGAAATTTTGAAGCTGGAGGGACTTACCCCGTAGACGCACTTGCCCCGACTGACTATACATGTTTTAAGAAGACCTCTCCCAAAACTTTAAAGGGATGAAAGTAACCATCAATATAAACAAATTTTTTTACGGGACCAACTACATGGAACAATACCAGAACTCAAAAAATAAATCTGCTGTTCCATACATTTTGCGCGATAGGTTTTTAACTCGAGTGTGACATAGTGAAATTCTTTTTATTCTCTTAGTATGTCTGTGATTATTCTTGCGCGATGTATGACTTGCATCCGATTGTGAACCTTATTTGTAGTAGGTTACGAGTTACGTATTCACGGTGAACGTTGTAGTATGGAGCATATTTCCGAGGGCGACGGTATCACCATCTGTTGGCATCTTTGCTATAACTTGTGGGTGCTGACATCTGTAGCAAGTCCCCACAGTTGGTCCCATAGTAAAAGTAGTTTATATTGATGGATAGGTTCATTTCACCCATTACGGGAGAGGTCTTGTTACAATCTCTAGGTACAGGTACTTAATATTTTTTGTGATATAATAAAATAGGTACCTATATCCTATCTACTGCTTAGCAGTTGAAATGGTGTCTTCGTCACCACTGCGGTTTTTGCACTGGCTTATTATGTAAACCTAGCACACGTTCCAACAGCGAGACGTGAAAAAAAAAGAGGTGGGTATGACTTTGTCACTTTTGCTAAGGTCGAGATTCAGATACGTTTTTATTTTAAGTCTTAGTTTGAACTGCATGTATATCAAAAACCCATACATGTTCGACCCTACTTAAGGCTCCTTTTACCGTTCAGTGGCGCCCTCATCACAATATTTTGATTGCTTAGTCATGGAAGCCCATATTTAAAAATATCTACCTACTCCAGCTTACTACAAAAGCCTTAAAGCTACTTTTAAAGGTTGTTAAGTCTAAACATACAGAAAAAAGAAAAAAATTACCACTTTTACGTTTTATATTCTTAAAGTTGAATGTTTGGAACCTATAAATTAACTTTCAGGCTTTTGGAGAAGCACTTTTTCATTTTGTGAAATCTTTAATAAATTGATGATGATTACTTTTGAGGGCGCCACTGGACGGTAAACGGAGCCTTAGGACTAGAATCATGCTCAAAAAACGTCCCTGAATCGCGGCCTAAGAGCTAGTGCTAAAGTTTAGAGTGTGCTAGCTATTGTGCTGTAAGGATGTTTCGTTAAAAGTAGTTTGATGGATTATAATAGGTATTGCTATTATTAAATCAGTGTTAAACAATAGTTTTTTCAACCCTCCGGGCGGAAAGCGTCAACTTTCGTCCCGCTGCGCTAAACGAAGATGGCGCTTTACGCCTCCGCCGAGGAGAAAAATAGTACGCTAACCTCGTGCAGTAAATAAGAAAGCCTCAGATCACATGATTGTTGACCTACTTGGTGTATAATCTACTATTCCACAAAATCTTATTTATTGCAATCAAATTTAGGATATGTTCATTTTTAACTGTGATATTAAAGATTTATCCGGATTATAAAAGTCACATATTCAATGAAATCTGAAACAATTTTTTATAATGCGAATGTTTCAGATAATTTATAAAACTGTATCATTTCAATCGAATACTAACTAACTTGAGATTAACAGCAGATCTATTGTCTATCGGGGCAAGTGCCTCTACGGGGTAAGTGCCTCAATCTTCAAAATTTATATCATATGCGATAATGATAATTCTGACTTTGACGTTTGATGGCGGTATGTTTATATATATGTCTAGTTTTCGAAATTTTGAAGTTGGAGGCACTCACCCCGTAGAGGCACTTGCCCCGACTGACTATATTTTTAAAGTTATACATAGAGTTACAGAAAGGTGTAGGTAATCAAAATCTTATTTAAGGCCCGCCACACACATCCGGAATAAACCTGATTCGGAATTCAGTGTTGTCAACTATGGTTACAAAAAATGCTAGAGTGCTGTTTAAAAAATGCCTAAAATAAAAATGTATGAAATGCCAAATAAAATGACAATATCATTTTTAGGCATTTATCCAAATGAAACAAACTATTTATATACATGATAAATTATTATCATGTGATGTGGTCATGACTTTACGATGATGATTTGTAAAATGGTATTTCAATATTATGCAACTATATCAAAATACTATCAACAGTTTTAACATTAGACATAGGTAATATGCATACAAAATGGCATGAACCATTATCACACAAGCGGTTTTTGAGCGTAGGCGATTCCGCAACTATACCGCAACGACGTCGCAACTGCACCGTCAAGATACTGTAATTACTGTATCGTTCCATCAACGCCTACACTCAAAATAAAATATGCCACCTAAGATATCAAAAAATCACTAGATCTAGTGAAAAAGTCTCTGAAAGCGGCAACACTCCATATGGAACTAACTCCGAATCATGTTTATTTTGGATGTTTGTGGTGGGCCTCAAGGGTGCTTTAGACCAGATGGTTGGCTTTAAACAAAATTTCTAAAGCACTTTAAACATGACCTAAAGATTTGTGGTCAGACCACATCTTTATATTATATGATGTTAATAATTTTGAAGACAGCAAATTTTGCTGCAAGAAAACAGTAAAAGTCGTTTTTTTTATTGTTGTCTAATCCATCGTAAAAAAAATTCCAACACTCACAATAAATTCTTTTGCTCCTAATTAGGTAGTTATGAGATCTCCTGTAGATTGTACGATGGTAGAGCCAAGTTTTGAGCAAATTTTCATCTTGGTCAAACAAAGTTGTAACTTTATAAGAGCTGCTGGCGTTATGCTTATTTGCCAAACAATAAATAGGCATACATTAGCAGCTGCTTTCTTCGTTGGCCCACTCTAAATTAGCAGATTTTTATGCATTATGCTTATTTGCTATAGGTAACTCACAACTTGGCTCTACAAGAGATTTCATTTATATTATAACTTTTAAGAGCAAAAGGATTTAGAGTTTTGACTAAATTTTTAACGAAAAATGTTTTTGTTGGGATTATCTTTATCTAATCAATGAATTTTATTAATAATAACCACTATATTGCAGTTGTATTTTGAAATTTAGTTAAGTTAGTATTTTAATAGAATAATAACAAAGATACTAAATGTTGTAAGAAATGGTTATTAGTTAAACGTGTAATGCTCAGGTGTAAAGGCTGGGGGCCACACAGAGTGCAGCTGCAGAACGGGTGCAGGCCGGCTGCGGGCCGGCAGTAGTTGTAAACTATGGAATTATATGCGAGGTGTCACACTAGATGCAGTCCGGCGCGGCTGCGGAACGCATATAATTCCTTACAACTACTGCCGACCCGCAGCCGGCCTGCACCCGTTCTGCAGCTGCACTCTGTGTGGCCCAGCCTTAATCGATTAAAAAATGTAGGTACTTTGCATTAATTTTTCACCATTCTCAGTTGCTCAGTAAAAAAATAAAAACAAGAATCTAGCCGAAACGGAATCCATTTAGTAAGGAATCTGGCGGAAAGGACAATCAAAGCAACGCGGGCTCCACTCAGGGTTGCCAAACGTTAAAATTTTCCTTCGTACAAGAGCAAGAAAAATCTCGTACTTTCGCTATTAAACCTCGTACATTCATCTAAAGGGGTTTGGTTTTTAGCCCCGTGAAGTGGAGTCCGTTGACCTGTTGTAATAAGTCGCCAAATAGGCAATCTATAATACGTTGCCTTCTCGACATTTACCTTTGATGCAAAGACCTTGTGAGTTGGTACTATTTCATTATGCATTTCAAGTGAAAAACACCATAAATAATTTGAACCTCAACTCGTCTTTAACAGCGATTGCTACAACATATCGAGGCCTATTATGCATACATTTCTTGCTTTGATCGCTACATTTGAAAATAGAGAGAACAAAACAGGCAATGTATGCCGAAATCGGGCCCGATCAACTGCAAGTGTCGCTGCTTATCGCTTCACTTAGACAAGGTTCCCCGTGCAATAGCAGTTAACTAAGATGTATCCGTGTTTAGTTTGTGTGTAGGACTATGTGTTACTTATACCTACTGTTGTTGTTACTGGTCTCATTAATCGTTGTTCCCTTCACAATAAAGTTGTCATTGTATAAGGTTCTGTGTGTCTTTCATTTACATGAAATTTGACGAATTGAGGATGAGATGTTTGATGGATTGAGGTCAAGAGCAAACAGATACAAATAATAATAATAAAAAAAAATCATTTTTTCGCCTTTTGGAATTTTGGCTACTCCACGAAGTTAAATCTATATACTATTATAAAACTGTAACAGGAAGTTTGTCTGTACATTGAAGATATAACAAAAAAAAAGTTACAATATGGTTTTTAGGTGTCCCTGATTCCATTTCACCAATTTTTGGATTTTTTGTTTGTCTGTTTGTTTGTGTGTTTGTTTGTGTGTTTGTTTGTGTGTTTGTTTGTGTGTTTGTTTGGGTGTTTGTTTGTTTGTTTGTTTGAACGAGTATCACGCAAAGACTACTGAACCGATTTTGATGAAACTTTTTTTGTTTGATAGCTTATGATCTGACTTAAAATCTGGTATATAATTTGTGCGGACGAAGTCGCGGGTTAACGCTCGTATCAAAATAAAAATTCTGCATTTGTTCAGGAGTGCGATTTTTGAATCTCATACGTTGAACTCAGCAGTTGAATGTATGGAGATACGCATCTTTCTTGTGCTGATTCGACTTTCAAAAATCATACTGCAGAGACGCGATTTTTTAAAGTGAAATCAGCAGTAGAAAGATGCGTATCTCCATACATTTTCAACTGCTGAGTTCAACGTATGAGATTCAAAAATCGCACTCCAGGTCAGTTATGCAGGTATTTGCATTTGTTACAGGATGTTATGGAAAACAGTTGCATTACTTTAATGGGTGATTGTACCCATGATTCTAAACAACTTTCTCTAAGAAACATTGGTAAACAAAATTTTAAACTTTCGTATGAAAAGTTGAATATTTTTTTTGCAAATTTTCCTTATTTCCTGTGAGTACCTAATGCAAATGAAGGAAAACATTTAAAAAAAATTCGCTACGTAACATAGAAATCAAAATTGCTAGTCCCAGAAGGCTTTTAAATTTATAATATTAATACCAATGCACTCATTTGAATTAGATTTAACAATATACATTATTTTTGAGCAATAAAATAGGCATTAAAATTGAAAAAATGAGGTTTTTATTAGAAAATACGAATGTATTTTTCAAAACCTTTTAGGTTAGGAAAAATGTTAGGTTAGGTTTAGTTTCTCCTAGTTTCTAGTTTCTACTAGTTCTTTAGTTTCTAGGTAGACAAATGCAAACAAAAAATTACCATCTGGTTTTTTATAACAAAAGATAATAGCAAAATTTTTAATTTGGAACTGTTGCTGACGAGATTATTTTTTAGTTTTGGTACATTTCTAAGCTCAAATTGGCTCTTAAATAGGTACTGTACCGAAAAAAAAATCATTTATTAATTAGTCCCGGCTCAAACCGTAAAATGACTGGTCTAGATATTGTGTCTGTTTTTTATCATATCTGATCTTACGGTAAAGATAAAATAAATAAAAAATAAAAACTAGGAAAAAGTCCTATGACATTCAGTCCTAACAGAGTCTAAGTAGAATTAGTAAAACAACTAAAATATGCTTTGAAAGTCATATATAAATCTTTTTTCTTAATTAAAAATCGATTATATTTTACAATAAGTAACAATACAATACTTTCAGAAATGTCAGCAAGCGTTTACATTTACCTACGTATGTAGGTAAGTATTATAATATAAATTATGAAAAAATGAGCTCAATAGAACAATATGAACAGCTGGAAAATGATTACAAATTATTTGTATATAGGTAAGTATACTTACTTAGTTACTTAATAAGCGTTTCTCTTAACATTTATTTGTTCAAGCTCTTTATTACAATTAACTGTACCATACACGAAGTATGGTACACACAAATTATCCATTCCATTTTTGTTTTTTTGTTAGCCTACCTACTTCAGCCCACTGCTGGGTAAAGGCATCTCACTTGCTCCATCCCTCTTTCCATATACATGGTGTACAATTCAATGCGTTACATATTGAACAGGGTGCTTCAAACCATCAAACTGAAAAACTTTCACTATATAAGGTCTAACAAAATTAGGTGAAACTATTTTAAGGGGATGATCAGACCATCAAACTGAACAACTTTCTATATGGGACCAATATTAAAATCGCGAAAAAAAATCTCTCCCATACATTTAGGTCGAGTAGGTTTGTATGGAACAGCTGATTTTTTTTCGTTTTTTTCGCGATTACGATATTGGTGCCATAGAGAAAGTTGTTCAGTTTGATGGTCTGATCATCCCCTTAAAATAGTTTCACAATTTCATTCTGTATAAGGTCTAACAAAAGGTTAGACCTTATACAGAATGAAATTGTTTGAACAACTTTTAGTATTGAAACCAAATCGTTGTTCAGTTTGATGGGTAGACTCTTAGTTTAAAAGGATGCTAATGATATCAATTTCACCCTGTAGAGCCAACATCTAAATCACGAAAAAAAAATCTGTTTCATAGGAAATGTCAATAGCTAGTCGCTACTCGATCAAAATATAAGAAACAGCTGATCGTTTTTCGCGATTTGGTTTCAATACTAAAAGTTTTTCAGGTTGATGGTCTGAAGCACCCATTAAAATATGAAACGCATCAAGTTTACACCCTGTACAATGATGAAAAGATAATGCGATGTCTCAGGATCATTTTAACACTTAGGTAGCATATCCAGTTGCAGTTTGGTGGAGAGGCACAGGCCCTCGAACATTTGTATCGTATAACTTATGGAATCGGTATTTCCTTATACACTGGTGGCCTCGGCTTCCGCCCTCTTCTCGTCGTCCGCCTCCTTCAACAGCGGTGCGTTGCCGCACATGCGTAGATCTTTCGTGTAAGCGATCACTCCCACGCACAGTCCTGAGATTACCAACCATATGCCACCGACATAGAACGTCAAATCCCATGTTCCCGTTAAGTCGTAGAGTAGACCTGCAAGAAGAATAGAGTGGCATTAAACTGGGATACAAAGAAAGAGTTTCTCTGCATGACGAAACCATCGCAATCCAATTGCATGGGCAGGTCGAGATTTGCCTTGTCATTACATGATACGCCACCATATTATGATTTGGATATCGTTTGATGATTTTCCCAGCTGTGTAACAGCCATGCGGTAAAGCGTTTAGCCGGAAATATACACGAATAGGTTGCTCTCATCAACCGACCGACAACTTTCTGAGCTAAATCATGAAAAATTCGGTCGAATCATGATGTGGCGGCGTATTATGAAATGTCGCTATACGATTTGCTCAATTCTACGATCGGGCTATGACATTATGCATCATATTCATGTGTACAACGATTTTGCGAAACCCTTTTACTGTAATACATTTTTCTAATTACCTTTTTGCCCAATTCTACGTTAGTTTTATTGTCAATTGAGCAAAAATACAATATTCCTTTACATATCCCTTTGGGAGCGTAGGTTCGAATCCTACCGACTGCGCCAATGTAAAGTATTCAATGAAACTCGGACTATCACGGAATGAGGTTATATTGTCAGCAAGTCAGTTACGTACAATTGGTAGTATAATTGATTGATTGATTGTACAATTGGTAGGTGGAGCATAAAAACTAATTATCAAACTACCTTATACATAAGACATAACGAGAAATTTTATAATCATGTCACTCTCCACTTTTTTTAAGGATCCACATTTCAAAAGTCACCCAGTAAAATATATTATCACCAGTTCTTACCTCCAATAGGTGGTCCAATCAAATGCCCAATCCCCTGACTAAGTAAGATCAGTCCATAAGCGACAGTAAACCTGTCTATAGGCATCAACTCCATCAATATAGCGGGTGTGTAGGCGTAGGAACTAGCGAACGATAACCCGAAGATCGCTGAGATGATGCTCAGGGCCCAGTACTGCGTGATGAAGAGGGGGTAGATGGCTACGGAGAGGCCGCAGGTTATGAGGCAGAGTGCGTAGGTCTTGGTCACATTCATCCAGGGCTGGTCGCCGGACCACCCGAGGAGTACCTGAGGAGGAAAGAGAGAATTTTATAAATAAGGTGCTGATGATGACAATTTGGCTGTCGTACCTACAGAATTACTGTAATTTTGTATTAAACTATCATTTTTGATTTTTTCTCGGTGTTGGCTCCATAGTGAAAGTTGTTCATTTTGATTATACATGGTGTACATTTTAATGCGTTACATACAAAAGGGGGTTCTTAGTACCAATATCGAAATCGGGAAAAAAATTGCTGTTCCATACAGATGAACGTTTTCTAGGGAACCGGTGATTTTTTTCGCGGATTCAATGTTGATCCCATAGTGAAAGTTGTTCAGTTTGATGATCTGAAGCACCCTGTCCTATAAGTAAATGCATTTTAATTTTACGCTCTGTATAACCCACTCATTTAAACATACTTAACTGGGAGTGTTTCATTATCCTTGTATATGTAAATAGCTGTGTTTTATTATTTTTCTGATGACTTCTGATGTTCGTAGTTTCCTCAATTGGTTCCTTCTGAGCCGTCCGTTAATAGTTATATGTGCGATTCGAAATGCAATTTCGACTACAACAGCGGGACTGCTTAATTAATTATACCTAAGTATTTCCAGCTTTCCTTGCAATGTCATCAGCCCACATTGCTGCTGGACGACACACTCTTCTCTTGCCTGATCACGGCCACCACTTGGTCGCCCACAACTACAATCCAGAAAATCTATCGGATCTCGATGTCGATACGTTTGCGACGCGATCTCAAAGCGTAAATGCGTAGCATGGCGCGCTCCATAAATATCAAACGGAACTAAATACTAAGACGTTAACATTTTTATATACCTATAGGGTCCTTCCTAATATAGGTATAGCCTGATGGTTTTAAAAGGGATGGACAGACCATCAAACTGAACAACTTTCGCTATGAAACCATCATTGAAGTCGCGAAAAAAATGTCAGCTAAGGTTTTCCATTCAAAACTGCAAACCTTGAGTAGTTTTGCAGTTTTGTTTGTCACCCAAATGTCCCATACATTTGGCATAGCTTTTTTTTTGGCGATTTCGATGTTAGTCCCATAGAGAAATTTGTTCAGTATGATGGTTTAATCATCTTCTTAAAAAACCTTCAGCAATTATGTTGGTCCCTATACAGGATGAAATTGATACCAATCATTGATATATCAATTTCCCCCTGTATAATGTAATAGTACTTACAATTCCAATGCCGCTAGCTACACCAATGATACTGATCATCATCTCACCACCTTCAACACCTTCAGCAGTCATGTAGGACTTGAGGAAGAAGTAAGGCACGATGAACCAGATGGAGAGGATCAGGGAGGCAAGGTTGAACATCAGGAAGTGGAACTCTGTGAACATCTTGAAGTCGAAGTTGCTCTGTAAAATGTGGAGGAGGCGGTCACAGCGAGTCTGGAAAAGAAACGAGGTTGCGATTTTAATATACTGATACCTACAAGTTTTTTTTTAACTATCAACACTGAAAAGCACCACAAAATTATATATGATTACCAACTATCAGGCCAAACTTTAGAACGTAAAACTGTGGCTAAAGATCTAGGTGTTCTCTTTGATGAGAAGCTTTCTTTTCGTCCTCACTACGAAAGCATTACTTCAAGGGCTTACAAGCTTCTAGGGTTCATCTATAGGGCGACTAAAGATTTCATAAAGCCGAGTAGTTTCTTGCTTCTCTACTACAGCCTCATCAGGAGTATTCTTGAATATTGCTGCCCTATCTGGTCTCCTTACTATACCGTACATGTATCCAGCATCGAGCGCGTGCAAAAGAAATGTCTTATGATCTTGTCTTACCGTATGAACTTGAGGCTCCCTGACTATAACCGACGCTGCGAGATATTTAAAGTGTAGAAACTTGAATTGAGGCGCACGCAACTTGACCGCTCCACTCTCCATAAACTTCTTCATTCGGCCATCGACTGCCCTGCTCTCCTATCGTCTCTCAATATAAATACCCAATATAGAGTCAGAGTCCCCAAAACGTTTTCCCTGCAGATCCATATTAATAATACCTCTTTCTATAACCCCCTGTCACGTATGTGTCGTAATTATAATGAAATTGTTGCGAAATCAAACGAGCTAGATATATTCGATTCGAACCAGTATCGGTACAAAAGACGCGTTATCTCCGCTCTCCGCTCTGCTGTGAGCACCTAGTTACAATTGGGTACAACCAATTACGACTAGATATCATATTAGTTAAGTTCTCTAAATGATTTTTGTTTCTTTTTTTTTTAACCTTGTAGTAATTTTTTGTCGTTCGATGCATTGAAAAATTATTATCTTGTTTTTATTATTTTTATGTTATTTTTAGTATGTATAGAGACACGCACACGATGCTAATTGTTTATCTATTTCATGATGTGCACATATGCTTAGGATTATGGCTTGCTTTACCTTTTAATTTGTCAATATTTGGTGTTTTTATAACTGTAATCTGTTTTATGTGCCTAATAAATAAATAAATAAAAATAATATCCAAAACATAAAATAATCAAATTAAAGATTGAAAAATTAAGTCTCGGGCCGGGGGACTTGAACCCGCACGCACCCGTACGTGTGAAACAACGCTAAATACTTTATGGCGCCCCGTCACTGTCATCAGTATGAGCAGTGCAAGGAATAGAGTACTCTCTGCCGAGAGGAGCAGTGGGGGTTGGAAGAGCAGAGCATCATGTGCAAGGATTTTAGAATCATTACTTTGGTTTAGCTTCATTTATTGATAACTTAAAAATGAACAAGATGCAACCGAATTGACACCTACTTTTTAAACTTTTGCAAAGAGATTGAAGTCACTAGCCTTTTTTTCTGTTATCTTTTTGCGTAATATGTATCAATGGAACATATACCTTATTTTCCAGGTATATAGTTGTAAATACTTCTGACATGTCCTTGAATTAATTTTATTTCTAAAACGGCCTTGTCTAAAGCAGCAGCTTTGAAAAAGGAACAAGGATGTCATCTTTAAAGGCCAAACGTTTTAAAATCAGCAGTAGAAAATGTAAAAATTACTATGGAGATCGTAGAAAGAGAAAAAAATTCTACGTCTATGATGGAGATCTTCTACTACTTCTTCATTCTCGGAGAATTGGCGTAGTAATATAAGACCAAAAGAGCACATGAACATAATTTATAAGCTTTTTTGAATCTGCCATTTTTGAATCGCTGATTGTGTATCTTGTTGGAGTATTATATTCTTTGATCTTGCTCTGTTATAACAGGTCAATGGCTACATTCCAATTTATTGAGTGATTAACTGATTTCGTTATTTGCGACGCGGTAATATTAAAAAAAATAAAGCGTTTTGTGAAAACAAATGGCTCATGCTCATAAACCGTCATGAACCATGATACCTAACGATAACATTAAACTTAGAACCGAATAATAGAATTCCTGAGTTCTCTTCGAACTCACCAATCTACATTTCACCGATAAAAAGGTCTGTAACCATCCTAATCGCCAATAATTTCCTAGCCTAATTATTTGAATTTATGCAACGTGCATCCATCGACCACGACCTTCGCAACTCCGTTTAGTTTAAAACTAGAGGGGAATCATGCACCGGAGCGCTTTCCGGCTCAAAGGGGCTACTCGAGGATCTTTATTGCCGGCTATCAACATAAGTGTCAATTCTACTATATTTGTCCTACCCACTACCACTTGAGATGCTGATTCTTCGACCAACTCGTATAGGTACTATAGGTAATAACGTAAATACATAGACAATTTTAAAACAAGATACTTCATACAGTTTTTGAGAGTTACGCGAACGGGAACTCAAATATACCAAAACGCGGTAAGAGCCCGTTAAATTGTTTATTTCTAGATTAAGATACTTCATTCCAAATAGCAACTAAATTTTAAGGCTATTTTGGTTTTTGCATTCAATTCAAATCAAACATTGGTTTTTGTACTCGTACCTACGGAAACAGAGAATTGATAAGTGTGCCTTGTTATTATCAACTGTCTCTTTTGCGGGTCTGCTGGAAGAAATCTCTTTAGAGATAAACTCACCCTTTTTTACATGTTTTCTCAACTTTCTGTACTTTTATGTCAGTGTGTACAATAAAGTGTTATAATAAAACACTGAACTTTTTCTTAGTAATGTCCATTATGTCGGATATTATACCTATATCTTTCTGATAAATAAATTATATTCGCTAATCAGAATCACCTAGAAAGCCAAATAGGAATCGGTATATCCTCTCATCGTTATATGGAATGAAGTATAAGGTCTATTTAAAAATAATCTTGAATCAGTCAAAAACTCAAAATAAGCGGGCCCTTATCGTTCTAAAGGTGCAAAGCCGCTTGCAGCGCCTAGCGGCGTTGCAGCCAAGTTGCAGCAGCGTTTTATTGCAACCCAGAGTCGCAATTGTCAATGTCATCAATTAGGAACATTTTTAACGTTGGCTTCCCAGCTACTTCTGCCGTTTCAGCTGATAAGAGAACGGAATCTAAAAAATAGGAACTTACACACTCATGTAATACAAATATTACTTCAGTTAACTTACCATTTCAACAGATGATGCCAGAGACCACATTGAGTTCCGATACATGTCTGGCAGAGACGACGCTCTCAATTTATACCTCGGTATATTCATCATAGCACCTCTATGCATTATAGTATTTCTACACAAAGGCATATCCCTCAAATAATGATGGTCCGTTGATATCTGTCGCACCCAGCTTATAGGTTCGGCAGGTACTGCTTTAATATCTTTATTAGATTGTTTATGTTTTGGTTTCTCGTGTATATTAGTTGCTGATTTAGAATTTTCTTTCTTAACTTCAGATTCTTTTTGAATATTTTCTTTGTCATCTTTCTTTTCCTTTACATCTGGGTCTTTTGGATTCTTCATTTTGACTTGGACTGATAACTGGGCAGGTTCTATGACAGATCCTGGTGGTGGGCCTTCGACGTGTAGATTGACATCAGATTTTCTTCGTGTTATTAAATAGGGGTAGTTCTGTAGAATTATGTTGTAGAGACGCTTGTTCTCCATAAGATTTGCTATTACTTCTGGTGGGACCTGGAAATTATATAACGATATCATGTTGGTGGACAACCCTATAAAGACAATATTCGATTTTTTAATATCAGAAGAAGCTGCTATTCATTTTTTTTACGTAGCCTGTTCAATGTCCCACTGCTGGGCAAAGGCCTCCCCTTTTACTCTCCAATCCTCTCTATTGTGTGCAACTTCTGGCCAACTGTCCAAGAAGGCATCCATGTTGTCTCTCCACCTTTTTCTGGGTCTGCCTCGACGACGGCTACCATCCTGGGGAACCCAGTCCGTGGTGATTTTGCCCCACTTTCCGAATGCATGCGACAGACATGTCCGGCCCAGTCCCACTTCAGCTGAGCTGTCTTGCGCCCTTTTTTTTTGTTATTTATTTAGACAAGCAATATTAGTTTCAACGTTTAATACAGTTCGTCTAACATAATTATTTGCTTTATCTCATAAAACCTATGTAATTAAATGTTATCATTATCAATGTTATCTGAAATATCCAAACGACCTACTTTCTCTATCACTATATAAATTACTTTGATGTTCTTTACTATGAGGTCAAATAGGTAAATTGATAAAATGATAAAGAGAAAGATTGTGAAAAACAGTAAGTGTTTTACTCCCTATTCTGTAACAAGTCATTGGTCATCAGTCATCATTATCCACGGCGATAGCCGATGGAATTAAAAATAAATACCTTTTCATTCTGCTGAATAAATGTAGGTAAATGTATAGCTGAATGCATCCTCTTGCACGACTGCTCTGCATTCATCTGAGTTGTCGCTTCCAATTCCTGCGCCTCTACTATAGAAGTCACCAGAGTCGCCAAAATGTAATCCGGGCTCTTCCCACTCTTCAGCAATGACTTCAACTCATCTTGGCTTAAAAACACCGAGTCCCCACCAATTGATCTTGATGATATCGATCCAGCGCTCGAAGACTTTCTTGACCTACCTTTTGAATTCTTTCTTTCCCTCTTTTGTTTAATAGCTAACCATTCTGGATCTCTCATTACAGCTCCACATACACACATATTTAGTAAAGTACCAGCAAGTAATATAATGGTACTTCTCCACCCATATTCTTTGATCAAATAATTGGTAAGAGGTGAATAAACTAATGTACCAAATCCTATACCGCAAGAAGCTAAGGAAACTGCCAAATTCCTTCTTTTCTCAAACCAGAAAGCTACAGATACTACAGCTGTTACGTATAAAATACCCATAGCTAAGCCTGATAGAAAACCAAAAGTTAAACATAGTACTTCGACAGAATTACTAATAGAGGCTAGTAAGAATCCCATAGTGGACAGAATTCCGGCAATCATAGTCATTAACCTACAACCGTATCTGTCGACTAAAGCGCTCATAATTGGTCCTGCTAATAAAGGTGTAGCAATAAAAAGGCTTCCAATGAAAGCTGTTTTTGATTCAGTAGTTTGGAAGTATCTTGTAAATTCTTCGTGTAGGAGTCCAAAAGAGAATGCCATTCCATCGGCACAAGCAGAGACTAGAAACGCTGATAGAACTACAACCCAGCCCCAACCTCCGTCTGGTATAGGAGGTAATTTTTCATCCTCAGATTCGTCGGAACAAATACTATCTCTATCGTCAAAACCTTCGAATTTAACTCTTTCTCCGGGTGGGGAATCGTCCTTAGTATAATGTGCGACTATTTCATCTGATTTAATAGAGTTTACTTTGTTCAAATCTTCTTTATCTTGCTTATGATTAGCATCTACTGTGGGAGCTTCTCCGTTAAGGTGATTTTCCTTTGTTGCAGTCATTTTGCTGTTTTTACTTTGATCCTCTAATTGATACAACAATCGTCATCTGTAATCAAACACAGTATTTAATATTTAACAACCATTAACATTACACACATCAGGAACAAAATTTACAAATTGTATAAGAATTTTCGATCCCCAAATAGAAAAATATGAATCATCCATTTCATTCAACCGTCAAATATTATCATCTGTGACTGACCATGACCGTCACGCGTGACTGATTAGGGTCAACTCAACCCCGAAAGCAGACTTTTGTCTGGGGCACTTCATACATGCTCGTCAGTTTTAGGAATGTTATTTATTTAGCCCCTTTTTTTTGGTTACGCCCCCGATTTAATCAGGATCAATATCAACACACAAACTACAATACAGGCTGTAGGTACGTTTCGTTTCATAAGGGAGTGCTTCAGACAATCAAAATTACGATATGGGACCAACATTGAAATCGCGAAAATAAAATCGGCTGTTCCATATATACATTTCGTCGTCGTCGCGTCGGGTGGAGTTAATAAGTTACTCATTATAATAAGTGAGCTTCAAGTACCAATATTGAAAAAACTATGTTGACTTTGAGTTCGGGTAGCTATTCCATAGTACAACCCTTTTTTTCGCCATTTCAATCTAGGTCCCAAAGTATAAGTTGTTTAGTTTGAGAGTCTAAAGCACTAGCCGTAAGAAAGTTTCCATCCTGTATAAAGGATGACTAACGCCCTAATTTTAACCACAGGGCCTCTACCGCACATTCGTACTTCGCAATCGCTTGAACGTTTTCGTTCGAATGTCAACTCTGTTACAATGAAGTGCGGACCGAAACAGTGGCGATAAATCGAACATCGAAAGTCCGAGTACAGGGCCTGGCCCATTAACAACATACTGTCTCGACTACAACGTTATTTTGAAGTTCATTCAACTTTGCATTCGATGTTTAGCCGTCTTCTATAATGTAGGTACGGTAAATATAATGGTTAGGATAGAACGCTTGTAAAAAAACACCCATTCAATTAACTAATGACGCGAGCAAATTAATAGCAAATTAGTCTATCTATACTATTATAAAACTATAACAGGAAGTTTGTCTGTAGGTACATTGAAGATATTAACAAAAAAAAAGTTACGATATGGTTTTTAGATATCCCTGATTCCATATCAGCAATTTTTGGATTTTTTGTCTGTCTGTTTGTTTGTTTGAACGAGCATCATGCAAAAACTACAGAACCGATTTTGATGAAACTTTTTTTGTGTGATAGCTTATGATCTGACTTAAAATCTGGTAAATAATTTGTGCGGACGAAGTCGCGGGTTAACGCTCGTACTATTATAAAACTGTAACAGGAAGTTTGTCTGTACATTGAAGATATTAACAAAAAAAAGCTACGATATGGTTTTGGGGTGTCCCTGATTCCATTTCACCAATTTTTGGATTTTTTGTCTGTCTGTTTGTTTGTGTGTTTGTTTGAGTGTTTGTTTGTTTGTTTGAACGAGTATCACGCAAAAACTACTGAACCGATTTTGATGAAACTTTTTTTGTTTGATAGCTTATGATCTGACTTAAAATCTGGTATATAATTTGTGCGGACGAAGTCGCGGGTTAACGCTCGTACTATTATAAAACTGTAACAGGAAGTTTGTCTGTACATTGAAGATATTAACAAAAAAAAAGTTACGATATGGTTTTTAGGTGTCCCTGATTCCATTTCACCAATTTTTGGATTTTTTGTCTGTTTGTTTGTTTGTGTGTTTGTTTGTGTGTTTGTTTGTGTGTTTGTTTGGGTGTTTGTTTGTTTGTTTGTTTGAACGAGCATCACGCAAAAACTACTGATATCAATTGGTTAGGTAGGGTAGGTACTTGGTTAGGTTCGGCTCATAATACTATAGGTAGGTACATATCTACCTAATTATAGTTCTGCAATTAATTATTGTGATGTTTGTGCCGATTTGATCGAATCAAAAGGTTGAATCTATTTCAGTGGATGCATACCTACCTACGATACTATTTTAGTATCGAGACGAGACGTGCGAGTTTTAAAGGCAATGTTTACTTAGAATTTTATTAGATCATACCTTGTACGTATGGTCACGATTTGTACCATGTTATAGTATGTACCTAACTTGTTTTATCGGACTAGTTAGGTAAGGTAGGTACTATACCTAGGTAGTTATAAACCTTGACTGTGTCTATACTTTCTTTAGCTAGCTAGACCCTTTAGTCTATTCTATTCTATTTTTATTTAATGGCGTCCGATGCGTTATCATATCACAATTGTGCCAATGTCCCGTTATGTGGAGAGTACACGTAGGAAAATGATTAGTAGCATTTCTGCCAATGTCAAGTAGTTTATTATAATCTCAAGTTAACGTTTTATAGTTAAAACACAAAAGAGTTTACAAAATGGCGGAGCCACGTGCAAGCCTAACAGATGCCAATACGCACGCGTCTGACGTCCCCCAGACTTGCAGCGCGACTCCACCCTTTAGTCTAGGCTAAAAATATTGTAATTAGACGACAGATATATATATCTGTCTGTCAATGTAAATAGGAACAATCGACAGCAAACTATGAAATGTTACCTACTACCACAGAACATAATAGGAGGGGTTAGTTAGGGGGGCGTGGTGCGAGCGTAACTTGTAGCAACGCGTGAGCAGGAAAAAGAGTGGCGACAGCCGTCTCCGAAGTAAAAGCGCTACTTTGCATTTCTAACCCCTCTTATAATGTTCTGTGCCTACTACCCTACCTAGATTATACATGTAAGTTTTACTACCTAGTACTTATAGGTCTCTACGTATCTATCTAAAGACATAATGAAAGTAAGATTAATGCTGTGGAAATGCGTTACTTACGAATTACTGTGAGAGATAGAGTGTGAAATTCTGTGATAGAGATAGGTGTAAATTGAATCGTGACTAGCAGCCGTAGTACGCCAACTTGCGCGCGAACGTGCCGTATCACGGCTATCGCGGGTTGGCGTACTACGGCTACAGTATGGGTAGCATGCCACCATGATACAGCGCTATCACACCATCGCTCTCTTTCTATTTGCGCGCGAACGAACGAGATGAAAGACGTGATACAGCCGTATCACCTATAGCACGCTACGGCTTCTGAATTGAGAAAGGTTTTTTGCTTTGTTGGTTTGGTTTTTTGACTACTTATATAGGGACTAGTTAAGCGTGAAATTCTACGAACAAACATTTCTGCCACTTTTTGCGAGGGGCGAGGTAACACGAAATCCGCAACTTTGGATTTTATTCTCCTTAACTTTAGATTCTAATTTTGAACGTTAAAAATCATGAAAAGAAGTCTCGTGTGAACCCTTAACGTTCTAAGTTCAAAATTATTGTTTCGCAATTATAGGCTGTCTCGTTTAGTGATAAGGTATAAAATTGAATGTAAATGCACATGATTAATTGATCTTATACTGTGGCAGGAAATGCTACCGCAAGGCTAGTCCTTATAATAAATAGTCAAAGGTTATGTACGTACTAAAGGATATTTGCACTATGCTAAAGATATTTACGCTATGCTAAAGGTGAAGTGCGAAGCGCTTGAAATCGAGACTGACGGGCATGTATGAAGAGATGCAATGCATTTTGAATTAGACGAGAGAGTTAACTATAGGCACAGAGTACCTACTATAATTAATACTACCGTTTGCAGAGATCATCTATACTATTATAAAGCTGTAACAGAAGTGTGTCTGTACATTGAAGATATTAACAAAAAATAAGTTACGATATGGTTTTTAGGTATCCCTGATTCCATATCACCAATTTTTGGATTTTTTGTCCGTCTGTTTGTTTGTGTGTTTGTTTGGGTGTTTGTTTGTTTGTTTGAACGAGCATCACGCAAAAAGTACTGAACCGATTTTGATGAAACTTTTTTTGTTTGATAGCTTATGATCTGACTTAAAATCTGGTATATAATTTGTGCGGACGAAGTCGCGGGTTAAAGCTCGTATTTTATAAATGTCGAACCCTACTCCCTGTCTGGCGAGCGATGATAGCCCATACGGAAGAGAGCTAGCGGCGGCGGTTCGATTACTGACCCGTACCACTAAGTTCTTTGGAATTTATGTATCGTTTTATTTATCATTTACTAGCTCGGCGGTGAAGGAAAACATCGTGAGGAAACCTGCATTCCAGAGAATGAAAAGAAAATACCATAAGTTCGGAGGTATGCGTACAATATAGGTGAGCTTGGGGCGAACACAAAGGACCAGCGCTGGTCTCAGTGCTACAACGACCCTTGCTTGCAATAGCCAAACCACAAATCATCATACTCTCTGTCGGCGTGACGTTATAGGTAGAAGACATAAGTAAATGTTGTCATAAGTATTTGTTCGCGTACAAAGACACATAAGCAGAGCTCCATATCCCTTAGTCGCTTCGTAGAACTTTGAGCGAAATGGCATAAGTAGGTAGTTTAATCAAACAGAAAACCACGCGGCTAGGCTATAAGTTGTTCATATAGCAAAGATTATAATTACCTATAACTAATTAGTTAGTGATCATGATTAATTATAAATATATAAATAAACTATTTATTTAGCAACATACTTATTTACTTACCTAATTATTATTTTAGAACAAATAATGTACAGATAACAATACGTGGAGCTCTATGTTCGATCGACACCGCATACAACAATTTATAACCACGAAATTAACTTGTTCAACTTAAACCAAATTAAAAAGTTAACAAAAACATAACTTACGCTGAATAGCACTTTAAAACTTAGTAAAATCACTTCACAAATCTTCGTACACTTACATAATCTTTATTTACATAAAAATCTTAGATTTCAAATGTGTTTAACTTCTTAGTTGAGTACACAAATGCGTCACACCGCTGCAATGCCGGGAAGCATACTGACTCTGACTGTTGACTGAATACAAATTATCACGAGTTAGTGACCACGTGGTTGAAATACAATTATTTTTTGAGTTAACAGGTTTTTGCACTTTTTATTATGTCCTTTGTTGCCCATTTATCTGGTTTGTGAAGTCTAGGTCTTCTTGCATCACAGATTGTATGTATGTCAATCTTGCAAGTTATAAGGATGTTGCAGACTATGTATCAAGTCAAGGCCATGAAAATAATAAAGTGACTATCTTGGTATTGTTTAATTGTGGTAGCATACAACTGTAATCATTATCAACTAGAAATTAAATGTACCATATACCTAGGTAAGCAATTATAGTATTATTTTATGCCTGCCTGCTGTGCCGAGGGTCGCGGGTTCGAATCCCGTAAGTGGCAGATATTTATATGATGAATATGAATATTTGTACCCGAGTCATGGATGTTTGTATTTATATATGTATTCTATATCGTTGTCTAGTCATCATAATACAAGTTAAGGTACTTTAAATGTGACTAGATAATTTGTGTGACAATGTCCAAGATATTTATTTATGACGTACATTCCAAAATGTTGCTGTATTAAAGATTAAGTAATTTGCTGTTTGATAACCAATTAAGATAAATAAATAAATAAAACAGTCCACCAATGATGTCATCTTTTCAATTTTGAAAAGAACTATTTTAAGTAGGTACCTAAACACCTAAAAATAATCAATTAATTTTAATGCTTATGTGACAATAATGAAATGACATGACGCTGAGACGTAGGTTTCAGTACGGTATCATGCATTCCGAATTGTTGCAGTTGGTTATAATTTGTACGCTTCCATTGATTTAGTTATAATAGGTAGGTAATAAATAGTAGGTACTAAATAGGGTCTACAACTTGTTAATCAATTTGCGCAAAACCTTATACACCCCAACTGATTTGTAACAAAATAATTAGATTGAAGCAATAATTTCATTATTTTGATAGTTAAAATTTAAAGTTATTCGCATTTTAAGTTTTGAGGCAAAAATGATTTGTTATCATTTCAGCAATGAATGAAAGCGCTAACGTTTTAATAATCTTGTTTTGGTATTAAGTAGGGTGAGTGTACCCGTGCGGTGGGTTGATATCGGGTTAAGTAAATTTAAAATTTTACAAACAAATTATTAAATATTTTGAAAAAAAATTACCTATGTCGAAACCATGATAATTCGATTCTGCTCTCGATTCTAAACATACTACTTTCTATTTTTGCGTTAATTCATTAACACGTTGTATAAGTACCATATAAGTAAGCAATTAGTGTTATTTTTATGACGTACATTCCAAAACAGTCCACCAATAATGTCATCCTTTTAATTTTGAAAATAACTAAGTACCTACCTACCTAAATGACACTCCTAATCAATAATGTCTTTGCTCCTAATCAATTAATTAATGCTTATGTCGCTATAATAATGAAATGGCATGATGTTGATTACGGTATTATATGGTGTCGGAAACATGCATTCCGATTTGTTGCAGTTGGTTCGAATTTGCACGCTTACATTGATTTAGTAATTTAGTTATAATAGGTACGTAATAAATAGTAGGTACTACTTATATAGGATCTATAGGTAATATATCGAAGCACCAAGTCGCGCCGTTCCGCCGCCGCGCCGACTAGACTCCTAAAAGGAGAGATGACCTCATCCAGTGAGGTTGTTAGGGTGCAAGCAGGCAGGTTATTGACCAAAAGGAGAAAAGATCGCATCTTTTGGTGATATCGACACAATAACTAAACTCAAATAATTCGAAGGCTCCGCAACAAATCTGATGAAAATCGTGTTTTATTACGCCTGCCAAATGTTAATGAGCAATGTGATCTAAAAACGTGTTTGGATTAAAGGTGTTGTAAAGTTAAACCAAAGACTAATATAAGTATATTAGTTAAACCTTAATCAGAAAAGGAAATAACATGATGATTACTTACAGCCCATTTAAATGATAGAAATACTTAGTAGATAGTAGTCTTAGGGCAAAAATGAGGTGATTTCTAAAAATGTGAAAATGCTCATTTTCAAGTAAACTTTCGGTATAGTACCTACTGTACCAAAAAAGTTATATGCGAATCGGAAAATTAGACTAATAATAAGCCATGGGTATAAATGTTTCACTCAACCAAATATGTAAAACATATTTTAAAGATACTATAATAAGATTTTTATTGAATCGATCGATTTAACGACCAAATATTTTTTGTTTATTTTAGCAACATTTTACTTGTCTTTCCAAAATTTCCAAAAACTGGCAACACCATTCCACAAATGTCATTTTTTGTCAAACAAAAGCCCGAGCTGCTTCTTGTTTTATTTCGTATATTATAAATAAAAACACGCTATTTAACGTGAAGAATGGCAGAGAAACCGCCAGAGGAAGGCTACATATCTGTAGTTGATGAAGAACCAGAGATATTGGAACTACTAAAATGGAATAATCCTCCAATCCAAAAACAACAGGAGCAAAGGTGTGTGGCTTTAGAAAAAGCAAATGTTCCGGAGAAGAGAGCTTCTAAACCTCAAGAGAGCGATCCTTTCGACCTGCCGGAGCCGAGTTTTATAGAAAAGTACAGATTGTCTAAAGATCTGGCTCGAAATCTTTGTTTGGACCTGAAACCTGTCATGCCAGAATCTACCAAGGCTGTAGAGTTTTCGATCGAGAGTAAGGTAAGCACAGGCTCTGTCACATTTTGAACACTTCACATAGGTAAACGGGCTCTCACTGACATGTATGTAGAGAGAGAGAAATACACCACTGTAGTCCACCTCCCGTACTAAATAGTTGGGGTGAAGTGAGGTCAACATTGGTGGCAGGCAGGGAATGCCCATCTTATCTTATCTTATCTTATCTTGTTGTGGGGGCTGGCAAGCCAGCAACACTTCGACCCAATGGGATCTTTTGTGTTAGCCCCAATACTATTTGTTGTCTTCACCCTTCAAATACATGGTCAATGAAGGAGGCAACACCATTGAGGGGAAGAAACCTAAGATCTCCCGGTTTCGGGTATCCATCTCCGAGGAGGCACATGCGTTTTACCGCCAGGACATCACAGTCGCAAAGAACATGCTCCATAGTCTCCTCATCCTCCCCGCACGCTCTGCAGCTAGGATCCAGGGTGAGTTTCATTTTGTGCATCATTGCGCCTGTAGCGTAGTGCCCAGTGAGGGCTCCGACTATGGCACGAGCCTTGCTCCTGCTATTATTCAGTATGAATCTTGAGACGCGAGTTGTCACATTGCTGATAAAGTTTTTGGAGTGTTGTAGGCCTACGAGGCTAGACCACTCCAGTTTGTGTGCTTTATCAGCCCAATCCCTAATGGCCATTCTTATACTGCATGCCGGGATTCCCACACTTGGTTCTGGGCCAACCATCTTTCGTTCTGACCCGGCCCTCGCCAGCTCGTCAGCATTCTCATTACCCTGGACGCCGGTATGTCCCGGAACCCAAACTAATCTTACGGTATTGTGAAGACCAAGCTTGTTGAGGGTCTTCACTCCGTTCAGAATTAGCCTGGAATTCACATAGTAGGAGTTCAAGGCCTTGAGAGCTGCTTGGCTGTCACTGAGGATATATATAGTCTTGTTGGTTACCTTCCTGTATATATTCTCCTGCGCACATGCTATGATAGCATATGTCTCTGTTTGAAAGACAGTTGCAAATTCTCCTAGACTAACACTTTCGTTATAGTCTTTGGAGTGTATGCCTGCACCCGTACCTGATTCGGTTTTTGAACCATCAGTGTACCAAACAAGAGTGTTCGCGTCCGGGGTACGCATTCCACGTTTCCATTCATCCCTTGTTGGGACATATATTTTGTAGTTTCTTTTGAAGATTCGTATGCTCGGCATTGTGTCACCGATCATGTTGAACCCTCTCTCAAGTTCACTGCTCAGTCTCAGTGCAGTGTGCCTTATCTTGGGCATGTCATTGTGCCAGATTTGGGTCACCTTCATTCTATAAAGAGCCTTCGTCGCTTCAGCTTGTATGAATATATGAAGCGGTTTGCCCATACTACACTGGTGATTTTTTTTACAGTTCTGAAACTTTCAGGTGTGGTTTTATTTTAGACCATCGAACTGGAATTCTTTAACTATGGGAGCAAAGCTGAAATCGTAAAAGAAGAATCTGCATTCTGCTGTTCCATACTAAACTGTAATGCCTACTCGAAACTCGACACAAATGTATGAGAGAGCAAATTTTTATTTTTTTTGAATTCGTTTTTGCATCCATAGCATATGCTGTTCAGTTTGATCCACCATGAGGAAAAATGAGGGTGTTAAGATCACGCATAACTAAACGAAAAATAAAGTCATTCCATAAAAAATTATTTATTGCTTTTCTCTTACAGTTACATTCCAGTTACAGTTACAAATTACAATCATCATGCACTTCTCTTTAAAAATGTTCTACTAAAATAATTATAGGTAGTTCCACCTGTCACTCTTTTTTGTAAATCTGTATGATTCACTTTGTGGGTTTGTTATTGGGTGGCCATGCATTAGTTGTCCGCTCCCCAGCCTACAACGAAGGTACAATTGAGCCACCACTCAAGATAAAGTGTTTATTCTAGGAAAAAAAAACAAATATTTACAACCGTACAATGTACAAGCCCTTTTGCTATTTTATATACTAGGCATTGGCAAAATCAACAATACCAAGATGAACGGCACAGTTTTAAAATTAGAATAGAATAGAAAAATCAAGCTGTGCTTATGTGCACAAAAAGTGAACACATGCATCATCTTTCCGCTACAATGGAATCATTTCCATCTCCGATTTTTCTCAGGTCCTAGCTGCGTTGCTATTCTACGCGACAGGCAAGTTCCAGAAGTCGATCGGAGGTAAAACCGACCCGAGCATAACACAATACTATGTGTCTACGACCATCGTACAGATCACTGAGGCCATGAACCACCCCAGCATTGTGAAGAAATACATTCATTTCCCACATCTCAGGGAGGAGAGGGACATTATTAAAGCTAGGTTTGTTACTTATTTATTAGTGTTTGTGATGTATTTGTGACTATTATTTATTTGACAAGCGTCAGTGGCACGTTGTGGAGAGGTATGGACTAGACAATCACAACTATAACTAGACAGTTCTAACATATGTATTTAATACTGACTGTTCTCAAACTGAAGGAAAATATTGTGAAGAAACCTGCGTAAGCTGCGGCTGATGAGGAAATTCTGATGCGTATGTGAAGTCTACTGTCGTGGGTAGACAGACGCCCATACACCTTGAGGGTAGGCCTCTGCCCTGCATTTGGGTGTTTAAAGGCTGATGATGAACATTGAAAATGTTGATGATCAACATTTTCAATAGCTACATACATACGTACATATAGCCCGACCAGAAAAATTATAAAAAACCTCACCATGTTACGGAAAATCATTGGAACTTATTTTTGTACAGTACGACCAGGGAAAATAATTCCGCTCATCAATCTTGGTTTGCGCAGAGTAAGCCCGAGTCCCCGACAAAACCCGAAGTCATTTAGTAATCAAAGGGTGCAAAGTCGGATAGCAGCGGAAAGGGCGCGAAAACAAATAAGCCAATAGCGTAAATGGATTTAAAGAGGCGCATCCTGATTGGTGAATATAATTTAAAAAAAAATTTGTCAACTGCGCAGGTACATCGGTAAGACTTTTAAACCTGGTACTACTGTACTTGAAACAGTTACAGTTTATATTCAATTGCAGCGCCCCCAAACCAGGTTTTTTATATTTCTGGTCTGGCTTTACATGAAAAGTTCACCGTTTTATTAAATGCATGGATTTGGTTATGTGATAATAAAATTATGTAGGCATCCAAGCAAAAAATAGAATAGAATAGTTTATTTTCAGGAATGTGGTACAAATGTTCACAAAAATTCAGTTTATCCAACATATTCTGCCCCTAACGGCGTGAAAATATTAGTAGGTAAGGTAATTAATCAACAACTAGCAGCAAAAAACAAAAACAAAATTACAGACAATAAGTTATGAATTTTTGATACATTAAAATACTTACACAAATCTTATTATATTTCTCGCTAAATCGCTAAATGTCAATTATAAACAAATACACAAACACTAATAAAATTTACAAAAATTACAAATTATACAATGTCAGGTTAAATATTTATCAAAATGCATTATAATGATTATTTGAATTATTTAATTACATCAGTTAGAAGGTATACATACTTAGTTAATTTAATATATTTTATCATTATCATTCAAAAATTCCTGCACAGAGTAATAACATTTTTCCACCAAATACATTTGCAGCCTCTTTTTAAAAAGGTGGAGATTAAGATCCTTAAAGTGGTCAAATAAACTGTTATATATTTTGATGGCCATACAGAATGAATTATTTGAGAATACTTGCTTTCTCTGAACCGGTACGCATAGTTTATATTTGTACTTTTCTCTCCTATTCCAAACATCCACCTCCAAAAAGGGCCCAGTTGTCGGAATTTTAGTCCAGCTTTTTTATTATTCCGTATGATCATATAACTGGTCTAGATGCCAAATCTAACCTTTACTCAAAACCCGTCTGGACCTTTTTAAAAAAAATATAATTTTCAGGAAACCAGGTCTCATCTCATACACAAAGCATTACATAGGTAGTTTGTCAGAAAAACATTTTTATCATTTATTATTTTAAGTCCAATTTCACCAGGTACATACACAATGTCAATTCACATAGTTATCTCGTGTCAGCGAGTGAGTTTTTGTGTAAACCCCCACATTTGATCATGTTATGGTTAGATATATTTTCGAGTGGTCTTCTACATGTTTTTCGGTTTGTCTCAGTTCATCTCATCTCGTCTAGTTTATAGAGGATTTGACTGTTTAATTTACTCTTGCTCTAATGAAATTGCAGGTTTTACATGAAATATGGAGTGCCAAATGTGGTGGGATGTGTGGATTGCACACACGTGCCCCTCGCGAGACCCGACGACGACCAGAAGAGCCACTTCAACAAGTCCTACCACTCCAAGAAAGTACAGATTGTAAGCTTTCTTCCAAATTCTATCCTATCGTACTTCCTACTAATATTATAAATGCGAAAGTTTGGAAGTATGGAAGGATGTTTGTTACTCTTTCACGTAAAAGCTACTGAATGGATTTTAATGAAACTTTACAATAATATAGCTTATACATCAGAATAACACATAGAAGAGATATTGTGTGAATTGTCCAGACGAAGCGCATAAGGTTGTCTGGAAGAAATCGCTTTTTAGCGATAAGACCGCCTGTTTTTGTGCCTTTTGTATTTCCTGATTGTTTGCTCTCTGTATACTCTGTTTTTTTGGTGTCAAATAAAGTATAATTGATTGATTGATTGAAGCGCAGACGAAGTCGCGGGCACCAGCTAGTTTCAAACAAATTTGCTGTACTATTATTTTTACAGTGATTCTGCCAATATCTGCGTTGGAATTGGTCTTAAATATTATTTGTATATTGCAGATATGCGACAGTGACATGACAATAATCAGCGTGAACCCATGCCCAGGGTCACACTCACATGACGGCATCCTCGGCCGACACGCCGTCAAAGTAGACCTGGACAGTCTTAACAACTCCGGAGAACCTTGCTGGCTTATTGGTAAGCATATAAGTCGCAATTGTCAATGTTTCTGTGCATGCATGTTTAGGGTTGCAATCTAGATTTAAGCTATATATTCTTATGTTTTATTATTTCATTTCCTGTTTTGTGTGTAATAAATAAAAAATAAAAATAAAATAAAATATTATTTACATTGTTTCTGTTAAAGAGCTTTGTTGTAGCTTAGGCCGAGATTTATAGAAGTTTTTTAAAAGTGTTATTTCGAACTCCCGTATGTCAAATCCATACATTTTCGGCCCTACTTCGACTGAGCTCACGCTCAAAATAATCGGTAATAAATATTCTTGGGTGATCTCAAGAATTGTTTCTCAGTATCTATAATGTACTCTATGGATTGTTCTTTTTTTTTTTACTTATATTTAATGGACTCTTGCTTGTGCGTTAGCACTGCATTTCCGCCAGTGTCACGTGTTTATGGGAGAATCTATCCCAATCTCAGGGATTGTTTTTGGTCAAGAACAAGAAGAGATTGAGGATCACGGAGCCTCGTGGCAGGCAAAAACGCGACGCGCGAAATTCATGCGAGACGTGTGCTCGGGTCAGAACCGCAACGTGACTCGGATTGTTCTTTTACAAAAGCGCACACTTGAGCAACCACAAAATTGTGGAGCCACATGGCTGGCTAGAGAGTAAGCTCCCGAAACACGCAAGCGCCCTGTAACAGACCTGCAATGCGAGTCATTTGTTTTCATTATAAAAACATCGAATGAAATAGCTACCCTTTTTAACCCATCTTACGTTTTTGCAGTGTTGCCTGTTGTAGCCTTCCATTTTATTTTCATTGAAGCGGTAGCCTAGATTTTAGCCTACTAAGCATAAGCAGTGAAAACCGCATTAAAATAGCATGATCAGAAATATAAAAAACCTTGTTTGGGGGCGCTGCAATCGACAATAACCTTTAATGTCAGTGTTCCAAGTACAAAAATTAGTTCCAAATATTTTCCGCAACATGGTAAAGTTTTTTATTTTTCTGATCACGCTTTACATACATGCGACAGTCATGAATTACACAAATTGGCATTTGAAAAGACCCTGGAAACAGTAAAATTTTTAAATTAATTAATAATTACTGTAATTAAATATTTATCTAGTCCTATCCTATTAGATAATCGGAGTGACAATGCCCAAAATATTGCTTTATTTATTCCAGGTGGCCCAAACTACAGCCAAAAACCCTACATAATGACTCCAATTCCGAAAATAGCGAAAAAATCACCGGTTTCACCAGAAAAATACTACAACAACATTCATTCACAAACACACAGTTCAGTCATAGACACGATAAAACACCTCAAAAGCCGATGGAAATGTCTCCAAGCAACCTGCAATAAACAGTTCGATCCGGCCACCGTTTCTATGATGGTTGTCGCTTGCTGTATTCTACATAACCTGTGTAACCGAAGAGGACTTCCTATATGCCCGATGACTCAAACAGAAGAACGATTAGAAGCTATGAAACAAAAAGTAGCAAACGGACCAATATCTAAACAACGAAACGATGATGAGAATGGATTAGGTGTTCGAGCTCAATTGGTGGACAGGTTATGGAATGAACGAAGAGTTGTGCCGGAGGCGAACGGTCCCAAGAAACGAGCGAAGAAAGCTGATGCGCAGCCGAGTCAGAATCAGCAAGATGATGCTAGTAAGAGGCCTAGGGTTGCCATGAACCCACCTACTTATGGAATGATGCCGCCTACCTGGGGTCACCACTACCCGCATCCACATCACTGAATTTAGTTTTTATAGGGAAACGTATAAGACAATTTGTTAGAATGTAAGTCGGCATAAATAGAAACTCGTTTATTAATGAATTGTGTATTTATAATTTATACATTTTACCCGCTAGCGTAGCGTGGGTAGGCCCCCGAGGTGTAACGACGACCTGGTGAAGGCGGCGGGAGCCCTTTGGATCCCTTCGGAGCATAATGTACAAAACGCAAAATGAGCACGACACTCAAAATTCACAAATCGCACAATGAACAATACGCAGAATGTGCAACACGCAGAATGAGCACAACACGCATAATGAGCAAAACGTAAAATGTACAAGATGACCTGTGTTCACATACAACTGCATAACAGACCTGAAAATAGAAGGCTTCCAAAAAAGTTATTTTGCGTATGTGCTATTTAGTACCTTAAGTATAATGAATTTAATCGTACCTCGTTCAATTCCTGAAAAATACATTAGGAAAGTGTTAAAAAGCTTATGGTTTAATATCCTGTACTCTTCTGCTCTCCTGGTACTTCTTAATGCTTATTAGCCTTTTAGGACACGATATTGCAACTCGCACTTGGCGGATTTTACCTAGTTGTTCAAATTTCAATAGCACCTCGTTTGTCGGACCTTGAAATCCCTTCGGATCCCTTCCCTGCTATTGAAATTTGAACCAATAGGTAAATAATGAATTTTTAAATAAAACTTGTTATTTAATTCATACAATATTTAACCAATATTTATTATTCGGATATATCATAAATACCTAGGTACTAATGTCGTATTCTAGTCTATCGTAAAATAAGGTATTAAAGAAAAATAACTTAAAATAATAATCCTTATCATAACCAAACCAAACATTACAAATTAAATGCCACAGACACACGTAGGCTTATTGTTTCCCGCATATTCAACTACGAAGATAATCTAGCATAAATCATCTTCACTAAAAAATTTGCGACTGTTATTTCACTGTTTTCAAGCTGTCCCAAATATTTCTTATATTTTTTGTCGAACAAAACATCGCGTTTCCTTCGATTTCTTTTTGGTGGTTCAACAAAACTTTTTCGAATTTTGCCGTCAGTAAATTTGGCTTCCTTCCGTAATTTATGAATAAAAAACAACAAACTTATTTTTTTTGGGATTTTCACTTTCAAACGCCTGTGCCATCCCTCCACTGCATTTGTGGTGCGGTGCCTTTGGTGGGCACAACTTATTATTGCCGGGTGAAGATGGGGATACCAAGTTCTCTCGAAATATTTTTTGAAGGCCTTCATACTAGAGGTATTTGGAGCTGATTCAATTAGTTCGAACCAAGCTTGCGGAATCATGTGCCCTGGTAACAAAGGCAAAATTGCAGTTTTTCGAACAACTGCACGTTCTTCACTAACCAAATTCGCCTTAAGAGATTTTGCTTTTTTAAATATAGCTGCATTATAATGATGGTAGCACCCGCTCACTTTGCCGTTGGGAAATACTGCTCGATAAGCATTTATCTGTGCGATTTCATAGTCGCATTTAAACGTCGACAGATTGATACCAAGGCTTTTAATAACACTGAATACACGAATGTAGCTGCTTTGTTCCTTATTTGCCATCAATGCAAAGATAACTGGAACTACATTAGTGGATTTATTATTTGAATCAATATCCACATGTATGGTGTAGAGTTGGTAATATGGTATTGGGATGCATCCAAAAGTAGCGTCACCAAAATATGTACCCGATTCTAGGGATTTCGTAAAAGTTTGGGACAAATTTGTTGCAAAAACAATAACTTCATTATTGCCATCAGCATCACCAATCACAAAATTTTCTGATAGAGCATCTGTTATAAAAACGTCATCCACAGTGTTGAAAATGAGTTTTTCTGTGTTTAAGTACTTTTTTACAGCTCTGTATAATGTGTCCTTTTTACTAGAAAAGATGGGAATTAGATCTAAATTGTCATTTTTAAATTCTGAAAAGTTTTCTTCAAAAACGTCTTGTATTGAACCCAGTGAGTTACAGACGTCTCTTTTTGTCTTGTTCATTGTAATGAACACCTCATTCTCAATAGGGTTATATTGGCACGTATGGTGGGATTGTCGCAGTATCTGGGACACAGTCTTGTCGGTCGTTATCGACGCACTGCACGTTGCTCTTTTCACACATCTCCACAAAATACTACGGTTTTTGTTTTTTCTTGAATATTTATTATAGCGATATCCTTCATACAGTAGCGTAGGTTTACCCTTTTGATTTTTTTCTATTATTGGTAAAATATCCATCTTGAAACAATGGAGATATTCAGGTAATTAGTTGACATTGCTCTATAATTGATAGTTGTATTATTTAAATATAGATGACGGAAAATCTCAAGTGCCAGTATTCGATATGAAAAGGAGGCCCTTCAAAAACTTATCGGACTCCTTGGTTGATAAGAGATAAAACCCTTTGCCTTGCGGGGTGTCTACGTCGGTCATCGTCGTCGTGAATGAGGCCTTAGGCCTGTCTTGTACATTTTACGTTTTGCTCATTATGCGTGTTGTGCTCATTCTGCGTGTTGCACATTCTGCGTATTGTTCATTGTGCGATTTGTGAATTTTGAGTGTCGTGCTCATTTTGCGTTTTGTACATTATGCTCCGAAGGGCTTCTTTGGATGAGGGCAGCGCAGGACCGGTCGTTGTGGCGATCCTTGGGGGAGGCCTATGTCCAGGAGTGGACGTCTATCGTCTTTAGAGACAGGTCAACTTCCATATTTTAGTGGCATTCTTAATAAACAAAGAGATTTGAAGTTTTAAAAGACTGGGCCGGCAAACACGCAGGGCATTTTTCACTGCCAAACCATAATCGACTTTGCTTACGTTGAAATAAGATCGGAAATCAATTAACACAACTACTAAGTCCCCGAGGGCATCGAAGCGACTTGAGGCGAAAGTTGTGTTAATTGATTTTCTATGTTATTTTAAAGCAAAAAAATCGATAATGGTTTGACAGTAAAAAATGCTTTGCGCTGTTATCTGTGGCAGCGATAGCGCTTAATATCAACAGAGGAAAAGAAAAAACAGTTATGCATTGCATTGTAATATAATTAGTTTATTTTAAAGTAAATCATAACAATAATTGTACAATTTGATACAGAATCTCTAATAAAATGCAGTCTTACACAATTCATTATTATGATTTCAATGACTTAAGTATTAAATTGTAATTTATGTGTAACTTTAGTTATTTAATAAGCTTTTATATAATTTAAGATATATTTCTTCCTTTAAGTATAAAACGACACCACAATATCATCAACAATGTATCAAAGGGTTTCCTGATGTTTATTATAGAATTTTACTTTGATCTAAGATTTTACACCACTAGTTTTTAACTAAACAATTTTTCCTAAGGAACGGGTTTTTGGACCTTCCATACAAAAGTGCGGATCAGCCGATCGATTTTCTATGGGTCCAAACATTTTTCTCTTCAATTTACAACTTCATTAATTGTATAGTGTACAAAAGTCATTTGATTGTTTGGTAACAGCGAAGTAACAAGGCAGTGTTACTTTAAAGTTAGACCTGACTTGTCCGCACAGAACCGCATTTTCCCGTAACTCTATTCCTTTCTGTCACCCAGAAACATCGTTTGCTAGAACGAGAAATATTGCTTGCTCATTCCGAAGAGTGACAATTCAGGTGGCCATTACAATACTGTGTTTTAAAAAGGCATAAATCCTAAGATCTAGACAAAGCTTGAGCAACTTCGTTGGTCAACATAGAAGCGATTGCCATATTCTGACAGTTCGCCACGACTCTAGTAAATTCGTCTTCTATTTTCACCGATAGCAACACCAAATCTTGCGACGACATCATTCTACCCGCAAATCTGGAATGTAAATAGTTTATTTTTAAGTATTAATTATGAATCGATCATAAATATAAGAACGGGGATTTAAAAGCGAATAATGATCAAATTAAAGATTAAAAAATTTGTTTCTGCTGTGCTTTTGCCATTACGTCAGTAACCCAAATGCTTCACCTCTTGTCTTCAACGGACGTGGCGCCATCTTATGGCGTTTTATTCCCGACCGAGAAAATTTTTCAATCTTGAATTAGATTTGAAATAGCAAAAAATTGCCACGGGCCTGTAAAAAAAACTTCAGGTCCTAGGTTACAGGGATCACTCTTCTACTCATAGAGATCAAGAGAGATGCCAACCAACGCGCTGAGTACGAAACCGAGTGTCGCATCACCACCAGTACCACGCGATAGAAAGTATTTTGTTAGCTTGAATCTGCTCATTATCCATTGCGGTATCAGAACTCAACGTTCGAATAATCTTTAGTACTACGCAAGCATTGTAAACTATTTACACATAATATCTCGACTGGCTTTCAGCCTCATAATATATTGAATCCTTACTGTCGCGAGCAGTGTGTTCCGCTTTTGCGCATATTGCTGCGACACTGGCCCCGCCCTGATTTCACATCTCCCTTTAATTTTTTGTTATCTGTGCTTCTACTATTTTCAAATCTGTTTCAATTGTCATTGAGTTCCATTATCAATTGATTAATGAAAACTGTTCGAGCAGTTATCCGCTAGATGTGCGCTGAACCTAAGAGAACACTGTTTAATCCGTAATTTTTTCAGCGTTGATTCTGTATCTAGTTTTTTATTAGAGACGAATGTAATTAACTTGGTATAATTTATTAAGTTAAAGATGTATTTTGTATAGTTAAATTTATACCAGCTGCTTATTTGAAGTGGTCAAACTTAATATGTTGGACTATGCCATCAAACTAACTTTCACTACAGAACATCGAAATCGCGAAAGAAAATTTTGTTATTCCATAGAAATCGTCAATGCTACTCGAAAGGCTGATTTTTTTGTCGTGATTTCGATATTGGATACCGCAACCTTAATGTAGATTGCCACCCGGTCACGTTATCTGTGCACCTGCGGCCGTAGCATGGCAGCGTAATATTAGTCCACTGCCTTAATGGAAATAAAAGTTCGCTTCCGGATACCAGCACCAAATTTTTGTATGTTGTTAGGTATGTTCTCTAGACTCCAAAACTGCCGGGAGACAGTCTCTAAGGTGTCAGGGTCTCCAGTTATGATGTCATACCATTTTTGTACGGGATTAAAAAAATTGTTGTTCTGAAACCTATCATGTGGGGGTATACCCACAGATTACCCCCAATAGATACCGCATGACGAAAATTTTGTACAGGCCCGAAGTCACCATTTTTGGCGGTAGGTGCGGGTAGCGGGGCACGAAACAATGCAACATGATTGGCCATTTCAAGGTCGCACTACTTCGAGCTCGCTCACTCGCGTTGCTTATATCAGTGCAATATCATAGATGTGTGGCGCGCGTCGGCGGCCTTGTATGCGGTATCTATTGGGGGTAATCTGTGGGTATACTAAAATTAACATACTAAAATTTGGTGCTGGTATCCGGAAGTAAACTTTTTCAGCCTTTTTTGGCCGTAAGGCAGTGCACTATATAGCGTTATAGCGCCTTCGCTCTCTTTCTACTTGCGCGCGTACAAACGAGATAAAAGACGTGATATAGCCTTATCATGCGTATCATTTTTGAGTTGCTGGAGTAGATACGTTATATCGGCTCTGGTTCGATGTGAACCCGATTTATTAAGTCTGTACAGGAGGTCTACCCGGACATTCGAACTTCGTCATTGCGTGAACGTTTTCGATCCAATGTGAACTCTATTACAATGAAGTTCGGACCGAAACGGTCTCGATATATCGAAAATCGAAAGTCCGGGTACAGGGCCTGAGTCTGACGCGAAGGGGGAAGCGAGATGCACAGATAATGTGACCGTGTTGTACACAATGTAAAATATGTTACAAATTGTATCATTCATAATTCATAATTGAATAACCTTGAGTGGCAGTTATGTCAGCATTTTTGATATAAATAATAAACAAGATTTCTTTGTAAATTACAAGTACGTAATTCTAAACATATTATTATTAGTCTACAAAAATGTTTAAAAAGTACAGGCGGCTAAAATAAATTAGTATTATTTGTTAATTTGTTTCTTTAATTTCTCTCATTTCTCTCCTGCTTTTTGTGAAGGACTTCTCCTCTGATAGATTTGTTTCAATTGCCCGCGACTTCGTCCGCACCAAGCCGGTTCCTATCATCGTAGCGAGCTAAATTATACAGGTTGTACGGAAAAACTTTAAACCACATACTCTACCCATCAAACTGAACAAGTTTTACTATGGGAGCAAATCTGTCAGAACGAAAAAAAAACCTGCTGTTCCATACCAATCTGCAATACTCAAACGTATGGAGTAGCTGATTTTTTTCTGCTCTGAAAGGTTTGCTCCCATAGTCAAAGTTGTTCAGTTTGATGGGTAGAGTATGAGGTTAAGAGTTGAACCTCATTTTGCAGCCCCGGCAACGCCTTTTTCTGTCGCTCCATCCTTTTCTGTCACTCAGGAACGTCATTTGCTAGAGTAAATAAGATAGACGGAACGCGATCGCGCGCGGCGGTGCTGCGGTCGCGTTCCGTCTACCTTATTTGCTCTAGCAAATGACGTATCTGAGTGATAGAAAAGGATGGAGCGACTGAAAAAGGCGATGCGGTGTTGCCAGATGAGGTTCAAACCTGAAAGGTTAATGATACTTTTCCTTACACCCTGTATACCAGCGTTCTCGAGTGCGACAAGGTACCGAAAAGCGCAGCGTGGGCGTGCGCGAGGACAAGGTGGACCATAAAGTTACTATACCAGGCATAGAGAAACTGACAGCCGAGTGAGCGAGACGTACCTAGCGGCACCACTGTATTAGAAAGAGAAACATGACGCGAGGCAGAACCGTTTTTGGGAACTTATTGGCAGGGTAAAAATTCGAGGTTTGTGAATACTTATCGTAGATAATTTAGTGAAATATATCTACTAGGGATGCAACGATTACGAAGCGGTGCATCGTTTTGCATCTGTAATCGTAATAGTCACGATTAATAACGATGCAATGCAACGTAGTAAGAATCGTACGATTATTAAATCAAATTCAAAACTTCAATCGGATTGCACTTGTTGATAAATACCAGACCTGAATACTAGATTCCAGAGACGAAAATCAACTTAAAAGAAATCTGATCGCACGCTGCTATTTTAGCTCATTTTGAGCTAAATCCTGGCTGAATCTGATTTTTTTGGTCAGATTTGACTCATTTTTTTTTTAATAAATTCTACTTAGGTCTATGATTTGATTTTCGGTTTAAAGTATTACATACATTCTCGTTCTCGCGATATCTCATCCACATTTTAAAAGATTAATCTCACGTAAATCGGAGGAGATATCGCTTGATTAACAAGTTGTTCACAGAATCATGTTCCATATTGTTTTTCAAAGCAAATTGGCCTCTACGCATCCAAAAATCAGAATCCTTACCAAGTGAAACTTTGACATCAATCTCAAATTAGTAGAAAAAGTTACAAAATCTTGGAATTTTTTAGTTTTTTTTTAATAATTTAACCTTCACTGGAAAGTAAAGAAACACTATGAGAACTCATTCTGCGAATAATCACAACTAAATTTGTTTAAATAATCGTAATGCATCGGTTATCGTAATAAATAACGATTAATATCGTAATCGTAATCGTAATGGCCGAATCGTTGCATCCCTAATATCTACTAACACTATTTCATTAAATTATCCACGATTTAGATTCACAATTATACACAGAGCTCGAATTTTTACCCTGCCGATAAGTTTCCAAAAATGATTTCATTTGACAACTCATGTCAGTTCCTCTACTCCTGCAAGGTATAGTAGGTAAATATATGAGGTGGACCCGACGACCGGATGTTATGGCGATCTTTGGGGAGGCCTATGTCCAGCACTGGACGTTTATCGACTGATGTGATGATGATCCTTTGAACCGTCATAATGTTGAAGTTTGATTTTTCCCAGAATATGTGTCATTATATTAAATTAGATGACAATTAATGAAAAATAAAGTAACAATATAAGTAAAATATAAATTAATATGAAGATGACTTACTCTTTTTCTATTAAGTTATTAATAGAAAAAGAAAAAACAAAACAAACAGAAAAAAGACAAACACCTAGGCTACTTAAAGGTAAAAAGGTATTTATATTTAAAAAAAAACGTAAGCTAGACTGATGATAAAAAAAAATGTTAGGGGACGACTTCCCCATACATGAAACTAGTTTTTTGTTCTTGCTTTATCGTAAAAAGGGCCAATCGTAATATAGCCCAGTCATTTTACGGAGTTTTGTTAGGCGGGGTAAGGAGTAATTATTAATTGGACTTTTAAATTGTAACCGGCACCATTTAGTGACAAAAAGACTATCTTAAAGCATATTAAAAAAAAAATAGCTACGCATCATACAAATAAAAATTGTGTGTCCCAGAAGGCTTTTTAAATTAATAATATTAATACCAATGCACACATTTCTTAGATTTTACAATATAACTTATTTTTTAACAATAAAATAGGCATTGAAATTTAAAAACTGGGGTATTTATTAGAAAATACGAATGTATTTTTCAAAACCTAAGTAGACAAAAATTTGTATACTATGTTTGAAGTATGTATAATGGTAAAGCTTTAAATATGTGCAAAATAATTTTACCGTCAGGTTTTATTGAACGTGATAATAGCTAAATTTTAAAATTAGAACTGTTGCTGACGTGATTTTGTTTTTAATTTTCGTACATTTCGAGGCTCAAATTGGCTCTTTAATATTAAGTATACCGAAAAAAAATATCAATTATTAATTAGTCCCGGCTCAAACCGTAAAATGACTGCGCTACTACCGACAAGGGTAAATCTTGGTGTGATCATAGTGCAAATTCTACAGTACACCAACAAATAATAAAAACCGGCAAAGTGTGAGTCGGTCTCGAGCTAAGGATTGCGGAGAAAACAAATTTACTTTTGTTCTGAAAATACATATCTTCAATGTATAGGTAGGTACAGACACCGTTTTATAATCGTGTAACGCACATACAAACACATTCGGATTTGTCATGTGGATAAATAGCCGATAACATTAAGGGCCCATTTCACCACTTCTGAATAAGTTCTTGATAGCTTATTTGATAGGTCGTTTGATATTATCTTTCATGAGTCAAAATATCTGTCTGATAAGCTATTAACACGTTCGCGGACAGTAACCGGCTATAGCAGTTATAACAATAAAAGTTCTATTGTGTCTCGTTCAGTGTCCACGCAAGTGTTAAGAACTTATCCAGAAGTGGAGAAGCAGGCCCTTATATTAGTAAAACATGACCTCCTGATAATTAATGAACAAAATAACGAACTCAAGTTGTTTACCTGAGAAGGTTCCCAGTAGACGTTATAGCGCCTACATTGGCTGTTTCAAACACTCGCTTACACGTCTGTTCGTCGTCTAATTTTGACGCTTTCTTGTCACACTGCAAAAGGAGATCATTATTTTTATCTTTATGAAATAAATTGGCCACTTCAATGGATTTTATTAACGGTATAGGTATTTACAATTACAACATTATGTACAACATATGGCTATAATTAAAAATAAAAACAAATAAAGTAGGCGAAGAAAAAATGAGCCACTCTATCGAGCACGACTTCCGTTCGACTTACACTAAACAGAAGACGTGCTCGAGGCCGCCGTCCTGCGGGAGGGTGCCCAGGACGCTGGCTGCGTTACCTGGATGGCAATGGATATTCGTTGCCCGAGGTACGCGCCAGCCCTTCGGTCACCGGACACTTCAATCAAGCGCGACGACAACTCTTTGAAGAGCTGTCGGGCGTCCGGACCCCACGGCCCCAGGGTCTGCAGCCCCTCTGCAGCAGCCGCCGCCGCGCCCGCTCTTAGAGAAGTGACAGTGTCGACACACGTAGCGTCCCACACCAGGGGTCTGCCATTCCTCCAAGGAATTTAATTTACACATAGCCGCAAATCATACTCCTACTATTATACTGTACGGTACTTCATGATATATAATATGACGCTTTGAAGAATCCTATTTTTTTCACATATCCTCTTAATCAGTCACATGGCTGTAAAATCTTGAGCTCTCTCTTGGTTTTCATTCTACATGGTGACATCACTCATGGTATTATAAACACGGGCACTTATAAATACAATAATTCATGTATACCTCGGTCATTCCCCGCAGTTTCTTCTGCTCGGTGTCCCACCTCGCTTCTGACATGGTGACAGCCCTCATCAGCTCTCCGACCGGAGGTGTTATAGACACTGGCACTTCACCTGTGCGATAAGTAAAGCTATACATATAATTATCTGTGGCTTGTAAACATGGTGACACGTCAAAGCTATACAAAACCAACATAACCTGACCGCGTGACGTTATATGTTACGCGACCTACGCGCGGCCAGCTTATTTACAGCGTATCACCGTGTGTACAACAAGTGCTGGATAAGGACAAACAGTAAAAAAATGTCATCAATCAATCAACATTTTTTATTCAAATTATATCACATAGATAGATTTTTGACGTCATTTTTTGACTCTACCACCGCGTCGGAAGGTGTTTCGTTTAATAATATATTGCATTACATAGAGTAAATTGTCAAGACCAGCCATTGCCATGCGATGAAATTTTTCATACAAAATTTTAAAAGCTTTATATCTTCATAATTATATTATAAATTGCAAACGTTATTTGTGACGCGGCATCTAGATTTTCTCAACTATTTTTCCATATATAAAATATTACTTTTATTAATTCCGTCTACGCGTATTGTACGTCAAACTTTTGTATGGACTGAAACCACCTTAATTGGTTAATATTAAAAATAGGATGGAAGTTCGTTTGTATGCAGCGCGCTCGGGAGAGTCCGGAATAAACTTATCTTAAGTAAACATTTAAAGTTTATATGTTTAATTTAAATTTTAAATGAAGCACCATACCTAGAGAGCAGACGACGGTGAACTCGACGGGTTGTATGGTGTCCGCGAAGTCTACTCCGAGCGTGGTGGCGGCCGAGGCGCCCGGCGCGAGGGAAGGCAGCGGCGCGAAGTCGTGGATAGCGCGAGAACCCGTCAGCGTCTGATTACGTCACATGCATTTTACATTACGCGGTAAACAACTTGATAAGTGAGGAGGGGGTGAGGCTGTTAAACATTAAATATAAATTGAAAATCAACAATGACTACAATGTGACATTCTTGTTTTTTGTAAATATTGTTTTATTGTTAAGAAATAAAAAGAATACGATTGGGGGCAGCACAATAGGCTCGGTGCAGCCTTAAGGGGGTTTCAGTCCATACAAAAGTTTGACGCACAATATGCGTAGACGGAATTAATAAAAGTAATATTTTATATATGAAAAAATAGTTTAGAAAATCTAGTTGCCGCGTAAAAAATAAGATTTGCAATTTATAATATTTTGTATGAAAAATTTCAACGTAATATCTTCGTAATTATTTTTTAAATTGTAAATGTTATTTGTGACGCGGCATCTAGACTATATTTCCATATATACAAAGTTACTTATATTAATACCATCTACGCGTATTGTGAGTCAAAGTTTTGTATAAAATTGACCCCTCTGCAACCACCTTAATACGATCTACCGATTCGGATCACTGGCAATGTACTAACCTTTTTATTAACCCGTACATTAGTGACGTCCTGCCCGCTGTGATTGGTGAAGGTGATTTCGATCGCGCACATCTTGTGTGAGAACAGGTGGGGGGCTCTTGACCAACGACTCGTGGCCCCCAGCCCGCCGGTTCTCACTCGAGATATGAGCTCTGTAGACACTGGCGGCGTTAGGGATGGCCCCACCGGTGTTATGCCGTCTACTGTGTGAGAAATTAATATAGGTACAGTACGACCAGGAAAATAATTAACCTCAGCAATCTTCGTTTGCGCATAGTCTCCGACAAAACCCGAAGTCGTTTAGTAATCAAAGGGTACAAAGTCGAATAGCAGCGAAAAGGGTGCGAAAACAATTAGCCAACCGTGAATAGGCATTGAAGGTGGCACATCCTGATTGGTCAGTGTAATTTCGCGCGCTATTAAAATTTGTCAACTGCCCAGGTACATCGGGGGAACTTATAAATCTGGTACTACTGTACTGTATTTCGACATCTTCATCTCAAGGCGCGCCACAAACTCTATCCTCGGCCTCATCCAGTCGCTCCCCGCTACCTTATTTAGGTCGTCTTTCCAGCGGCCGGCAAGGCGTCCCACACTACTCCTGCCAGTTCGTGGTCTCCACTATGGAACTCTGACACCCCACCGGGTGTCAGTTCTTCGGCAGTAATGACCAGCCTATTGTCACTTCAGTGTGCTAATTTTCTGAGCTATGTCAACCACTTTAGTTCCCTGACGTATCACTTCATTTCTGATGTGATCTCTCAGAGAAACACCGAGCATAGCTCTCTCCATAGCTCGCTGAGCGACCTTGAATTGATGAACTAGTCCTATCGTCAGTGTCCAAGTTTTCCATTGGTTCACTGACAGGACGCACTGAATCAGCCTTGCAGCTGATCATAACAAAAAGTACGTCTATCATTTATACTAGCCGTGCAATAATGGACCAAGTCACACGTATCTTAATTCTACTATTTTCTATTTAAGGTGGTTTCAGTCCATACAAAAGTTTGACGCACAATACGCGTAGACGGAATTAATAAAAGTAATATTTTATTTATGGAAAAATAGTTTAGAAAATCTTTTTGCCGCGTCACAAATAACATTTGCGATTTATAATATAATTACGAAGATATAAAGCTTTTAAAATTTTGTAGGAAAAATTTCAAAGATTTAGTGTTATTTGTGACGCGACATCTATATTTTCTAAACTATTTTTCCATATATACAAAGTTACTTATATTAATACCGTCTACACGCATTGTGCGTCAAAGTTTTGTATAAAATTGACCCCTCTGCAACCACCTTGAGTATGCAGGTTTCCTCACGATGTTTTCCTTCACCGTTTGAGAGTAATAGGCGTGAAATTATCTACAAACCATCAGTCTGAGGCAACTGTGGGGGCGACAGGAACCCGCCGCAAGTCGGCGTCATGGTCGGCAGAGAATTGGCTACTTCGTCCAGTTCCAGCAGCAGCTCCAGGTTAGACTTCTCGTTCTTCTGATCTTGTTTAGGCTCTGGTTCGGTTACCTGGATGGTGGGGGGGTAAACAGGGTGTAAACTTAAATCCGTTACATAAGGGTGCTTCAGACCATAACAATTTTTACTATGATAGGGATTTAAACATTGATATCGCGAAAAAAATTCTTCTGTATTCCATTTGAGTCGAGTATGCAATTTTTTAAGAAACAACCTTTTATTTTACAATTTCAAGATTGGACCCTTAGACAAAGTAAAAGAGAGTCTAGATTGAGCCATGAGCTTCTACCGTATAAAACAAAACGGGCGAACTTTCTTAGGTTGGCGTGCGTGAGGCGTCATACAACTTGTCTGAGTGCGTCCATAGCGATAGGGTTTAGCAGCCAGCTGCTTACTGCGATTTTTTTCGATGCGTTCGTAGTTACGACTGTCTATCTAGATATATAAATTATCAAAGATTGGACCATAGGAAAAGTTGTTCAGTTTGATGGTCTAAACCACTCCTTCTTCTTATCGTGCGGGCAAGCCCTGGTCTCAGAGTTTGGTTTTGGGGGTGAAAAGCACCCCTTAAAGAATGTAACGTTTTAGCGACACGTTCTTTCATATAAAAAGTGTATGAAATACTTTGAAATGTAATTTTATTATTTTTTGGTTTTTATTAAATGTAAGTAAGTGCGAGTAGTAGTGGCCTGCATGCATGGCGACAGAGGGGTAGGTCGCGGGACAAGAGGGGTGCAGCTGCAGAGGCAGCGCGCGCGGCTCATAGAGAAAACAGGCTTCATCTAACATCCGCACTCGATGCACGTCGCGCTCTCGCACTTCCCTCACCTAGTTCAAAATCAGTGTTCGAAATTCATCTCTCGCCTACATAACGTACTTAATTTTGCAACATGAATAGGGTTCTTTTCAATAATCATGTTGATGGTTTTAACAGAGAAAAGATACTTGTGCATCGTTCAGAATGCGATCTTACTTCAAGAATAAAAACTACAGTTACAAGCACGTATCCAGGGAGAGGTATATTTTATAGCGATTCCTCTTCCATTGTTTTTCAATGAATCCAATGAACATTTGGAATGGAGGACGGCATTCTATTTTTTTCACTAAATTAGTAAACGTAAGGTTGATTATGAATTATTATGAATGGTTTCAAGTATGATTGAGAAAAAATTGCTCCTCTTTGCGCGAACGTAGATTGACGACATGACAAATAAACGTAGTCGTATTGTACCTACATAGATAGGTAACATCTAATTTTTTTTAAATATTAGTAGTCGTTCCACCACAGCATAACTATATAGTCCTTACAGTACGGCAACGGATGTACTTGCCCAGAGCAACGGAGGAGCCTTGCGGGGAGGGCGGCAAGGGTCGCATTACCGGATCTGTATGAAGGTGTCGGTATTGCCTTGCATATCTGAGCATGACAGCGTAATGAGCGTTGCCATACTGTGAGACTTATAGTCATACTGTGGTTCCACCTAAATATAAATTGTAACTCCCAAAGCGTGCAATAATAAACGAGTGTGTGTGAATAGATATTGTAATAAAAATATATTAAACAACATATATATGGTATTCAAAACTACTAAAATATTAAATTATAAATAAAATAATTAAAAGAAATAAGTTTCCTTGCTACATCGATTGAAAAAAAACATTCGATTGACTGATTGATACCACAGAGTACTATAATTATTACCGTAAATTGACACTGAACTACATACTACCTTATCCATAAACCAATAACAACTACTACATACAAATCTACAGTATCCATAAAACCATAAGAACTACAATTCGGTATGTCAAGTTCTTTTTTGATCTTTATTTTATATTTTTTTACGGATAGAAGACATAATTTTTTAAGAATTTAATTTAATTTTTAACGGTTATTTCTAAATGGTTAGTCGTCGCGAGAAAATTATTCGAACTCCATGGAGAAAAAACTTTGCTTAATCAAAAAAAATCACCTGCGTTCTCTTTCTAACTCAATGCTGGTAACAGAAAAGGCAATGTAAAATTTTGACATTGTGATTTTTTTTTCTTAATTTTGAGTTGATTTAAAGTTTTGAGGGCAGGTTCTGACCCGAGCACTTGTCTCGCGTGGTTTTCGCGCGTCGCGTTTTTGCTTGCCACGAGGCTCCGCAATCCTCAATCTCTTCTTGTCTTCTTGAATCTCCCATAAACTACTTGACACTGGCAGAAATGCAGTGCTAACGCACAAGCAAGAATCCATTTATTATACATTTAAAAAAAGTTTTGCGTTTTGTTTTGAGTTTACAGGTCCTACGAGTGAACCGACGACCGAAACCAATGTTATTTTATTAAAAACGAGCGTTAACCCGCGACTTTGTCCGCACAAATTATATACCAGATTTTAAGTTAGATAATAAGCTATCAAAAAATTTCATCAAAATCGGTTCGGTCGTTTTTGCGTGATGTTCGTTCAAACAAACAAACACACAAACAGACAGACATAAAATCCAAAAATTGGTGATATGGAATCAGGGATATTTAAAAACCATATCGTAACTTTTTTTTTTGTTAATATCTTCAATGTACAGACAAACTTCCTGTTACAGTTTTATAATAGTTTAGATATCTGTAATCCTTTCATTTTAAAATATCTGACATAGAAAATATTGTTATTGAGACAATTATCTTCAAATGGTATTCGATTCAGCCCTCAAAAAACTTGACATACGGAATTGACTAGATCAATTCTACCCGTAACCAAATATAATAAAGTTCATACTTTCTTCTCGGTCTTGGCGGGTTTCTTGGGCGATTCTTCGGAAGTGCTATCGGGGGAACTGTCTTCTGACTCGCTCTCGTCCGAGCTCGACGAGTCGCCGCCTGATTCACTGTCCGAGGATGCTGAGTTAGATGACCTGCTGTCGAAAAATATGAGAACAGTGTTAAGGAGTGCTCAAACCCGCACGACCAAAGCAACTGCGAAGCGGGAGCGTCTACCGCGCGGCGGTCGCTGCCCGTCGTCCCGCCAAGTCGCCCAAACCGACGCGACCACGACGCGGGAAGGCAGCGTCAGCGGAGCGGGAAGCGTGCGTCTAGTGGTCATACGTATACAATGTTACGCTCTCGTAACAAAATAAAATACAAATTTTAAATTTCAGTACATTTTGGTTCTTGTTGGTAATTTTTGGTTCTTTTTGATAGACTTGGTTGTTTTCGGTTCTTTTTAGCAGATTTTGGAAATTTTTGGTTCTTTTGGTAGTTTTTGGAAATTTTTGGTAGCAAAAACAACAAAAACTTAAAAACTACCAAAATCTAACAAAAACAAAAGAATGGTAGGTTCTAGAAATTACCAAAATGTAATAATAACTACCAAAGAGTACCAAAATACTCTAGATGTTCAATTTAGTTAGACTCTGATGATAAAACGAAGATGACATTACCACAACAATAGTTAAAGAAGTGTTGCTTCAATGACTATTCATCAATAAATGAAGTTCGCTTCCCGCGTCGCAGTCGCGCCGGTTTGGAGGCCGAGTTTCGCGTCGTAGATGCTCCCGCTTTGCGTCCCGCTTCCCGCGTCGTAGTCGCCCGGGCATGAGCACTACTTTACGATATTACTATGCTATCTATTCGACTCGATGTGTGTACGAAAACAGACGGAATGTGCAAAGTAGTAGCCAGCACTTTAAAAAAAGGGCCACGGTATAATTTGGATAGATAAATTATGTACATTATTTTTCAACGTTTTATTTTAAATATTAATTATATTTCATGCAGACAAATACCATATTGTTAAACGCCAGACGTGTGTGTTATTATTCTTGTATCTCTTATAGTATTTCTCGGGCCACGCCGTAGCCCGGACTTTTAGAAGGCTTGCGTGGCAACACAGGTCCAACACGTAGAGGCCCCTTTGATCTGAATGCGATGGGATGCACCAACCGTGGTCTATCTCTTAATGCATTATGCAAATGCACCAGAAGACATTATTATTATTATTTGTAGTTGGGCTATTGCAAGCAAGGGTTGTTATGTAACACTGAGACCAGCGCTGGGCCTTTGTGTTCGCCCCAAGCTCACCCATTTCTTTTCATTCTCGGGAATGCAGGTTTCCTCACGATGTTTTCCTTCACCGCCGAGCTAGTAAATGATAAATACAACGGTACATAAATTAAATTCCGAAGAACTTAGTGGTATAGGCCAGGAATCGAACCGCGGCCTCGTCATGATTGAGGCGCGTGTGTTAGAAAAACTCTTTGTACATAGCATTTTTCCGATTATTATGTTATATTATCGTATCTCATATTTTTGACACTCAGATGTGAAGATATACAGGGCGTTACTATAATCGCTTACCTGATGTTGTTGGTTTCTTTTGGTTTTTCCTCCTTCTTCTCGTTGTTGCTCTCTTCTCTGTAAATATACAGTTATGAACTTTATTTTATGTCATTTGTTTCAATTTACAGCTGATTACAAGTACAAAAAATTGAGTAGGAATATGAAGTAAATAATTCATATTTAGGATACTAAAATAAAGTAAATAACTGGTGAGTTATTTCAATTAAATGTTCCTGTTTCATACTCACTCATCTGAGGATTCTTCCGAGCTGGTGGCTTCGGCCGACGAGGATGACCCAGACCCGCTGCTCTCCGGCTCAGAGTAAAAGTTCTTGTTTTTCTGTTTGTCAAAGGATTATTTTGATTAAACTATGAATGCAAAACTTGAAGGGTTTGTAAGTGTCATTGTCAAATGTCTGTTGTCGTTCTGTATGTGTGTCTCTAGTTGATATGTGTTGGTATGGCTCACAGGCGCTTCCTCCACGGTGTCAGCAGGCGGGGGGTCGGCGGCGTCCCTGGCGGCGGCGGCGAGGGCGCGCGCCGGCGCGGCGGGCAGCGGCCGGTACCCCGCCGCGCACACACCCGTGTACTGCGAGAGGGTGCCCACTGTGTACTGCTGACGATCTAAGTACAACACATTTTGGATCACTGATTATATCGGCTAAGTATTTTGTGATAGAGACCAACATTTTTAAAATGCTTTTAGTGTGGTTTTACAGTGACTCTTGGGGTGGTAATGGTAAGGGCCGCGGGCCACGAGCTAGGTGTTGCCTTGTATAGTGTCACAGTGAACACTGACCCGCGACACACAATTTTATAGAGCGAACCGCGCGCTTACCGCCCGCGCTGACCGTAAGCGTGACTGTAAAACCACACTTACATTCTTGCCTTGTAGCTTTCAAAGGTTAAATCCTGTGACAAAAGTACATACAACTTATATTGTAGGAAATTTTGTTAAGGTTAAGAAAATTTGTACCCACAAAACTTTTCGATACGACTAATAGACTTCGAGTTGTAAGCAAAAAACAGGTGTTTCGTAGCTGCACACTTGGATAATACGCTACTGGTAGTGGTTTTAACAACATATAAAAAAATCAGAACTAGACGTTAGTTTGCGATTTTCGCGATTTCTAGGTAATAATGTGACAGCTAAACTTTGTTTAAGCAAATATAATTTGAACGTTTTTTGGTAGGTATTGCAGGTTTGTCCCCAATCAATTAGGTCGAACCAAGTTCACGAAGCCAAAAGACGAACTAAGTAAGCGAAAAGGTAAGGTCGAAGGCCCAGCCAGCCCAGCGCGTGCTCCGAAGCATTTTACCCTTAGGTATACTGTCTACTTGTCTAGATAAGTCACCTAAGTTATTATCTTTCCCCATGTAATTTTGCGAGGTCGAAAAACGAGCTACGCGTAGAAGCGAAGGTCCAGGGGGACCCCCCCCCCCCCCCCCCCTGGGAACTGACATGTTATATTCATCATTCATCTGAACCAGTTTTGGTATTTAATAAAATTTATTTATTTCATTACTAGATTTGCTTGGGGAAATAATAAAATTGTGCTATTTTAACGTCCTTCGTGATTTCATCAAATCACATTTGATAAAATTTCAGTTTTTACTATATCCGTGCGACGTATAGTAATAACGTACCTTTGAATCTACTTTGCACGGTGTTATTGGGCTTGTTGGGCCTAAATATGTCAGCGGTGTGGTGGTCGTAGCGACTACGTGTCGAGTGCCGGTCTTAGTGGCGTTTTGCCTCATTACCATATTACAAGGAGGCAGCGTGACTACGATGACAGTCTATATATTAGCGGCAATATCACTATTGTCGCTTCGTCGTGCGTGTATTCTTAGCAGATTCCTGGAGTCGTGTCTAGAGGGCTTATGAGCGGACGTGTTTCTTACAGCACACGCGTTAAGTGGCGATGTGATTTCAAGAACCAGTAGTTAGTACCGGTAGTTTTTGCCGTTGAGACCACAGGGGTTTGGGCTGCCGAGGCTAAGACCTTCGATGCGGAGGTTGGCCGTCGACTGAGGGAGCGAAATTGTGACCCTCGTTCAGGGTCGTTTCTGGTGCAAAGGCTAGCCATAGCAATTCAACGTGGCGACGCTGCTAGTATAATGGGCTCCTTTGCGCCGGGATCGACCAGGGGCGGGTTATTTGACTGAGCTTGTATTTCATTTTTTTGACGAAGCATATTGCTGATTTATGTCTGTTTTTGTATCTTTGTTTTTGACGACGCTTGTGCTGACCGATTTACTGTTTTAATTAATTCCAATCAATAAATAAATTCTATTATTATTTCAAGTACTGTTTTCAAAACAGCCCTCGAGATCATCATATATTCTTATCAAGCAATTTGCTATTTAAACTAGATATTGAAAAATCATCAACACTCACTTACATCGTAATGTTGGTCCCACAGTAAAAATTGTTAAGTTTGAAGGTGTGAATCATTAGCTAAAGTATCTAACGCAATTCAACATCGCGTGGATTAGCAAACGCACCTTTAAAGCGACTCTGTACGGTGCTCTTGGGCTTGTCGGGCCTGAATATCTCGGCGGCGTGGTTGGTGAGGGTGTCCCGGGCGGGGGCGGGGGCGCGGGTGCGGGTGTCGGGCTCCACGAAGCGGCGCAGGAGCCGCGCGCGGTCCCGCACGTCGTAGTGCACGTCGTAGCGCGCCAGCGACACCACGTACCGACACACGGGGAGCGTGTCCGGCTGAGTGATCGATAGTTTCACGCAGAGCGATAGGAGCTGTAGTTTTACTAGTTCGTCCTGTTACAATGAAGTACAGTAAATCAAATTATTATTAAATCGCCGGATTATAAAATTAAAACCTAATATTACTAGGAACTACAATTCCATGAGTTTTTCGGAATTTATGTACGATTTGTAACACCACTGACTTTTTCGGTGAAGGAAAACATCGTGAGGAAACCTGCATGCTTCAATTTCGAGGCATATATCGTACTTACTGTCCATTACAAGTGGCGACGGGCTCACTCCCCGTCACACTGGGCAGAGTTTCGGTACTACTAGTGAAACGTGGATGTTCTGAGGTTTCAGAATATCTCTGACTACCCCCTCGGGGAATATAGTCGTGAGTATATGCTTACTACAATTCCATGGGTTTATTGGTATAGGGGAACCAGCAAATCAGAAAATCAAATTTTAGAGTAAGTAACACTGGGGTAATTAGATTAGGGCTCTTTACACGGTGCGGCTTTTTGCAGCGCAGAAGTGCTGCAAAGAGCATCAATCGAGTCGCAATGCAGCATCGATGCAAACGCGTCAAAGCATAGATGCAAACGCGATACAGCGACATTGCAAAACTTTCGTAATATTAGATCAGCTATTCGTCGACGGCCTTTGCCACAATGCACACGCGCGTGTGCATGAATACAAACACGTGTGTGCATCGCTACAATCATGCGTTTGAATCTATAAAAACGCCTGTTAATTGCTAGTATAGCGATTCAGTCATACGATGGAGAAACACGCGTTTTTTTCGATTAGATTATTATTATTATTTGGTTATAAGGGCTTGGTCAATGACCAAATAGCTACTGCGACCTGGACAGATCTATTGTAGCTGTCACCCTAGACCTAAAGGTCATTTCCTAGGCCCACGGACTTCATGAACCGTGTTATGCTTTTGGAGGGGAGGTCCCTAATGTCAGTAGGTGTTATTATGTATCCACCTAGATGGCGACTCCTGCTGTGAATGATCACTTCGCATTCGCAGAGGAGGTGTATGGGCGTTTCCTCTGCTTCACAGCAGAATCTGCAAGTGGGTGAATCTACAAGCCCCATTCTGTGTAGGTGTTTGTTTAACTTGCAGTGTCCTGTTAAGGCTCGTACTAAGAGTCTTAAGTCGTTGTGGTTTGAATTGATGGCATCCGAGGTGTGTCTGTTTGAATTAGATTCGATAGAATTCGATTAGATTATTCGATTGAGTTATACCTTCATGCGTCCTCGACCCAGATATACAATCTGCGGTACGATGGATAGTTACCGAGTAAAACGGCATTGACATTTTGAAAGTGTCCATTGTGTGACCCTGGAGTGGGTGGACAAAAGCTGATGATGATGTGGTGATCTTAACTATTATAAAACTGTAACAGGAAGTACATTGAAGATATTAACAAAAAAAAAGTTACGATATGGTTTTTAGGTATGCCTGATTCCAAATCACTAATTTTTGGATTTTTTGTCTGTTTGTTTGTTTATTTGAACGAGCATCACGCAAAAACTACTGAAGCGATTTTGATTAAACTTTTTTGTTTGATAGCTTATTATCTGACTTAAAATCTGGTATATAATTTGTAATATAAAAGAGTACCTGTTCGGCGAAGTTGAGCGCCATGTGGGCCAGTATGGCGGCGGCGCGGGGGTGCCTCGCGCCGTGCTCCGCCACCAGCCAGATGGCCGCCGCGCGCGCGTGCGGCGCCAGTCTGCGTCACACTACTGTACGTTACCATATACGCAGGGAAACTGTCGTTACTTGTGCACTAATATTATATTAGGAGCCTGGGTAGAGTTGTCATTACTTGTACACATCCCAAACATCTTGGTCATGACTTGCATACAAACTAACATTAGAAAGCTGGGTGTAAATTGTTTTAACCTAGGTATACGCTTTGACTACTTATATAGGGACTAATTACGCGTGTAATTCTACTAACAAACATTTCTGCCACTTTTTGCGGGGGCGCGAGGTAACATGAAATCATGCAACTTTGGATTTTATTCCTCATAACTTTAGATTCTAATTTTGAACGTTAAAATTCACGAAAAGAAGTCTCTTGGGAACCCCAAACGTTCTAAGTTCGAAATTATTATTTCGCAATTATAGGCTGTCTCGTTTTGTGATAAGGTATAAAATTGAATGTAAATGCACATGATTAATTAATCTTATACCGTGGCAGAGGGGATATGCTACCGCAAGGCTAGTTCTTATAATAAATAGTCAAAGGGTATAAGCAATCCAAACATTTGGAAGGTGGGTAAAACTGGAAGCTCGGTGAAATAAAACCTGTCCTAACCAATACACAAATCAAACATTAGGAAGATGGGTGATATCGTCCCAACCTCACCTCCTCTCGGTTATCGACAGTAAGCTGCGGTGTAGTCCTCTCTTTCTCACTCAGTGTCGTAAGTATTTGTACGTCTTTTTGTGAGAGCAAGCCCGTTGTATGAAGTATTCAAGTCGTGCCTGTACTTTCCTTGTACTTTTCCTAATGTGAATAAAATAAGTGTATGTATGTAACCTGTCGGTGCGCAGTAGCTTGGCGGCGCGCGCGACGGCGGCGCGTGCGCAGGAGGCTCCGCGCCCGACCACGCGCTTCACCACCACCACCGCCTCGCACACCACCCACTCTGCGGGAAACTCTATACATGACTCACACGCACGATAAAAACCTCTGAATCATCATCATCTCAGCCTATGGACGTCCACTGTTGGACATAGGCCTCCCCCAAGGATCGCTATAACGAGTCCCGACCGCTTTTATTAGAAAGAAAGAAAGAAAGAAAAATCTTTATTCACCATTAAAGGCACACACACGAAATTATTAGGTCGTCGGTCCACCTTGTGGGGGCCTACCCACGCTCCGCTTTCCGGTACGCGGTCGCCACTCGAGAACTTTTCAACCCCATTACTAATCCACCATAATAAAACAGTCAAATTCTATAAAAATTCCAACCGGCTGTGTATTAGGTACAATTCAAAAAATAAAGCCTTTCAAAGGTTGGGCACACAATCACACAAATGAACAAACAAACGAACGGCGGAGGCTTGGTAAAGGAGTGATCAAACCCGCACGACCGACGCGACCACGACGCGGGAAAGCAGCGTCAGCGGAGCGGAAAGCGCGCATCTACTGGTCAGACATATACAATGTTACGCTCTCGTAACAAAATAAAATAAAATTTTTAAATTTCAGTTCATTTTGGTTCTTGTTGGTAGTTTTTGGTTCTTGTTGGTAGTTTTTGGATCTTTTTTTAGGTATTTTTTTTTAGATTTTTGTTGTTTTTGGATCTTTTTAGTAGATTTTTGAAATTGTTGCTTCTTTTGGTAATTTCTGGTAGATTTTGGTAGACGAAACTTAAAAACTAACAAAAACAAAAGAACTAGGTAGGTGCTAGAAACTTCTACCGAAGGGTACCAAAGTGCTCTAGATGTTCAATTTAGTTAGACTCTGATGTTAAAACGAAGATGACATTACCACAACAATAGTTAAAGAAGTGTTGCTTCAATGACTATTCATCAATAAATGAAGTTCGCGTCGCAGTCGCGCCGGTTTGGAGGCCTAGTTTCGCATAGTAGCTCCCGCTTCCAACTTTTACGCTTAAAACTACTAGCTTTTTTCCCGCGATTTCGTCGCCGTGAAATAAGAATATTGAAGAATCATTTCTTAGTGCACCCCTACATCCTGTGTAGACTACCTATACACCCCAAACAATGAAACTAAACAACGTTCCCTAAGGAACATGGGTCGAAAAACGAAAATGTATATTTAAAATTTCATGTTTCTATTTTTAATGGTTTAGCCAGTACGTTGTCTGTCGGTCAGCCACGGAACTGTTTTATAAGTATAGATGTTTGTGTTGACAAGCTTACCATCCTTGCTGGAGAGCAAATGCAGCAGTCCATTGAGACAGGTCTCCGTCTCGGACTCTATGGAGACGGCAAGTCTACCGATCGCCTGTATGGTCGCGCCGGCGCACGCCTTGTCACCTGACGTCACATACGTTTGGAACTCGCGCAGCACCACCTAATCACAAAAGAAATAATTTGACTTTATCTGTTTTGCTAAAGGGTCATCCACACTTTTTTGACCCATCCATTTTCTGATCTGAGATCTCTCGAGCGTGTGGAGAGGAGGTCGATAGTTATAGTTAGTCAATTTCACCCTGTATAAAATAAAGCATAAAATACTTAAACTCACGGGTGCGCTGGCCTCAGTCGCCAAATTAGTTAATATCTCGAGCTTCAGCAGCTTGATGTGGGTCGGGTCTGAGTTACGCACGAAGAAAGACTTGAGGAACGGCTCGAACAAAGACTGCAAACAACATTAACAGTAACACTTTGTTAGGAAGATTTATCTATTAGACCCTATTTACAACTATTTATGACTCAGTGCTACGTACACCAATGGAGGTGCTACTTGGAATATTCCTCCATTGAAAAGGGAAGATCTTCCGCCAGGTTAGGTGTGAAGTTTGGGAACCGGCCGTGGTCCAACAGTTCTTAGTTGGATTCGATATATATCGGATCTCTGTGATTATTTCTCATGCGCGATTTATGTTTTGCATTCGATTGTGAACCTTATTTGTAGTTGGTTACGAGTTACGTATTCACGGTGAAAGTTGTCTGTGAGACCTTTCATTTGAAATCATTATCAACCCTGCGTTGTAGCTGATAAGTTAGCAAATTACTAGCTGTTCAAATTATTTTTTCTGCATAAAATGTCTAAATTAATGCATAAATTTTTTCCTCAGAGTACAAATTTCATAACAATCAGTTCAATGGTTTAGCTGAGAAAACGTCACATACACACTTTCGCATTTATAATTGTATTATTAGTACGGACGTATCTGAAACCCTCACCCGTTTGGAGACGGTAAGTGAAGCGATAGCGTTAAGAACAACGCTCTGAACTTCTAACGGCGCCCGCAGGAGTCGCACCATTGCCTTGGCCACCGGCGGCAGCTCTTGTACTGAAACAATTCAAAATAATTTGTAATTATTCTATATGGTGTAGTATACGTGTTCATAAAATTAAAAAGTTCATCATTAATAGTAGTACGATACGTGTGACTTAAGTAGGTAGTTCATTATCGCACGGCGAGAAATAGGGATGATGACTGATCCTGGAAATCCATATACAGGGTGTATGTGACAGCCTAGCAAATACTGAAACGGTAAACTCACACAATCAAACTGAACAACTTTCAATATGGAGCCTATCTCAGGAAACGCAAAATAAAATCAGCTGTCCCATTCATTTTGGTCGGGTAGGTACAGCAGTTTTGTATGGAGCAGTTGATTTTTTTTCGCGTTTCCTGAGGGTGGCTGCATAGTGAAAGTTGTTCAGTCTGATGGTCTGAGTTCACCGTTTCAGTATTTGCTAGGCTGTCACTTACACCCTGTATTGTGACGAATTACAGAATTAGGCTAGGCGCTGCAAGTTTGACGGAGGGCGGACGCGTGCGTATTGGCGTCTGTGAGGCTTGCACGTGGCTCCGTCATTTTGTGAAACTCTTTTGTGTTTTAACTATAAAACAATAATTTGAGATTATAAGCTACTTGACATTGGCAGAATTGCCGCGCTAGACGCAAGCAAGAAGAATAGTATAAAGAAATAGGCTAATATCAAAATGTTCAAACGAAATTACAATTGAATAAAAAACAAAAAAGTTATAAGCTATTGAAAAATTTTTTATCATCTTCTATCTCTTTCATGCAAAACAGATGTTTGTATGACACTTCGTCATGATTTGTATGACAATACTCAATTATGACGTCACTTTTGTTATATATGCCTCTCGCTCTAATCGTAAATTTTGAACACTTATATTTCAGTCATTCTTAAAGATATCCAAAAAATAAACTAATAAAAGTTTTTGTTATCATCCCTATTATCGCCCAAGCGCAGCGAGGGCTATAAACATCGTGTAATAATGGACATACTTAAGTCACTTGTCCTTACTCCTTATAGCACTTACTACATATAGCACTCCGTGACCTAATGCCGCACTTACGTCACGGTTGTCCGTTACCTAATTAGTAGTAATAGTAATTAACAAACTCTGACACCAGGGCTTACTGCCCACACAATAAGAAGTAGTGTAATAATAACTTACCAGGGCCGCAGTGGTAAAACAGTTGTGCGACCGCCATAACAACACCAGAGTTCCTGAAATTAAACAAATTACATTATATCGTGCAATTTCGTTGACCCAACTGGTATGCCGGCCGGTTTTGAAAAGGACCGTCAGACCTGGGTTAAGCTGAACCGAGGGCGTACCCAACTTCTGGCTAGGGCAGGGAGCAAATCTGGAATTTTAGCCAAGATTTGCTGCCTTCCGCATATTTATGTATCCTGGCTCACTATCACTGTGAGGCCCAATTCGACCAAACGCGAGATAATTTTATTCTTAGATTAAGTCGCCGGTTACTCTAGAGTAAACTGATTTTGCGTTGTACTAACCCTAATCTATGAATAAGTTGAGAGTAAATTTTCCACGGCCAATTTTGACGGTGTAAAGCTTATAACGAGACCAATGAAATGTCAATGTCACATAATAAAAAAAAATGTAATACAAAGAAACCTAACAAATTAAAACTGTATAACCTCACATTTCAATAAGTACGGATACAACGACCTCTTTCTTTAGGTTCATTATACATTCGTTCTTTTAGTATGGGTTTAGTTGGTAGAGCATAAATTTAGTTATTTCAGAGTAAATAACAAGAGTAAAATGGTTCCTTGTATAGTTACTCTTCTATAATACAAGTTTGGTCGAATCCGGCCTGAGTCGTATAACGGTTGTATAAACAGATTACCCCCAATAGATGCCGCATACAAGGCCGCCGAAGCGCGCCACACATTTATGATTTGGCACTGATATAAGCAACGCAAGTGAGCGAGCTCGAAGTAATGCGACCTTGAAATGGCCAATCATGTTGCATTGTTTCGTGCCCCGCTACCCGCACCTACCGCCAAAAATGGTGACTTCGGGCCTGTACAAAATTTTCATCATGCGGTATCTATTGGGGGTAATCTGTGAGTTGTATAATAATGAACCTGCTCTGTAGCAGCGGCTTGGCTGCTCGCAGCAGCAGTCGGTGGTCGGGATCGAGGCTGGGGGACTGCTGGGGACGCTTGCGGGGACCACTCTCGCTGTCAGAGTCGTAGAAGGGCTTGTCTGATTCACTGTCACTGCTGTACGTCTGCAATTAAAATATAGTTAAGTTTGTAAAGATAATAAAAAAAAACCGGCAATCCTATCGTCAAGACAAAAGTCTACGTTCCGCACCATATCAAGCCTCCGTCACTCGGTCGCAGATACCAAGATAACCACCTACAGTATTGTACGTGGCTGTAAATATAGCACATCGTCTAGCTTCGTAGAGCGTCGTCTCTGTCACTCAGTACATTATGTTATGTTTTGTCGCTCTCGTCAATCGTCGCCGATGTGCAATATTTACCGCCGGGTACTGCTACACTTTAGGCCTCATAAAAAGGCTGAAATTCACCAATTGCAATGGAGAGGGCTATGAACGGAGTTTCCCTGCGAGATCGAATCAGAAATGAACAGATCCGCAGAAGAACCAGAGTAACTGACATAGCCCAAAGAACTGCTAAACTAAAGTTGCAGTGGGCGGGGCACATTGCTCGTAGAACCGATGGCCGATGGGGCCGAAAAGTTCTCGAGTGGCGACCGCGTATCGGAAAGCGCAGCGTGGGTAAGCCCCCACACGGTGGACCGACGACCTGGTGAAGACGGCGGGAACCCGTTAGATGAGGGCAGCGCAGGATCGGTCGTCATGGCGATCCTTGGGGGAGGCCTATGTCCAGCAGTGGACGTCCATCGGCTGAGATGATGATGACAGTACACTTCAGCGCATCGTAAGCGATGCGCATGCTTGATTCCTGCCACTCGCGCCAGACGGCAAGAAGAACGCTGTACGAAGTTGAGGCAGGTTTCACCTAGATGTACAGGGTGTAAAATAAAATGGGACAGTTACTTGATGGGGTGCTTCAGACCATCAAACTGAACAACTTTCTCTAAGGAACCAATATCGAAATCGCGAAAATAAATCTGATGTCTCATACATTTCAGTCTAGTTATGTATGCAGTTTTTTTATGGGAGAGCGGAATTTCTTTCCGCGATTTCGATATTGGTCCCATAGAGAAAGTTGATTCAGTTTGATGGTCTGAAGAACACGTTCGCGGACAGTGAACGAGACACAATAGAACTTTTATTGTTATCACTGCTACAGCCAGTTACTGTCCGAGAATGTGTTAAGTAGCTGTCCCATTTTATTTTTCACCCTGTATATTTGCGGGCACCGTCTGGTAGTAGATAATTAATTGAAGAGTAGATTCGGATTCATAGTTTTTCAAAGGAAGTAATTAGTAATCTGTGACCATACTTAGGACTCCCCAAAGTTCTTCAACCTTAAAAAGCAGTTGCCGTTTAAAGCTGAAGAACTTTGTGGACACCGTGGTGTTACTCTCAAAATACTATCAGATTTAATAAGGTAATCATGGGCACTTACCTCGTTGTTAGGGTCAGGGAAGCAAGTCTTGGCGTACACAGTCAAGACGTTGAGAAGCGTCAACTGTCCCCACTCGTCCACGTCCGCCAACAGAGAACACAGTTTCCTGCCACACAATTATATACTTTATGGTAACGATTTAAGATATGCGACGACAAATCCAACAAACCACGTCAGAGGCCGTAAGACGGTCTGAAAAAACTCTGATACCAGGGCCCACACGACAAGAAGAAGGCCAGGAATCGAACCGCCGCCTCATGATTGAGTCGCTAGCTCTCTTCTGTATGGACTCTTCTTATCTGAACTTTAAATTTATCTGAATTCAGGATACTTTTGAAAAACCCATAACAGTGTTTCTTTAAACCCTCACTATCCTACCGGATGCGCCAAAAGAGTAATATTACCTGTAACTCCTGTGTATGAGTGACATCCGATCTGGACAAACTTCGGAGAACGCCATGGCAGCCGAGCCGACCACGAGTGGCGCTTTGTCCGATAATAGCTTGTCTATTATTGATACTAGCTCTTCTTTCTGGTCCGGATCTAGACTGTAGAGGAAAAGATAATTACAGTTAACTCTAAACAAAGTCATACTCAAGGGGCCGAGAACTTTCTTCCGTAGTTTTCGTTAAATGGAAACACAAAGCAAACAACTCAATTTTAGTTGGTTGATGGTCTGGGTTCACCGTTTCAGTATTTCCTAGGCTGTCACTTATACCCTGTATATTCTACAAATTATGTAGGGATGCACTAAGAAATGATTTTTCAAAAATCGAGCCGTAATGGGGTACTGTACGCGGACGAAGTCGCGGGCTAAAGCTAGTTATAAAAAGTACGAGAAGTCATGCTGTACAAAGGCGAGCTTACTCGTAACACTATAAGAGCCTTCTGAAACTCACCTATAAAGCTTAGGTATAGCATGGGCCGCAGTCTTCCTCACGTAGGGGCTCATGTCGCTCGCCGAGTCGCGTATCGCTAGCATTACTATAGGCACGATCATCGGCACACGGATCGAGGATAGCACACGAAGAGCCGACGCACGAATTAGTTGGTTTGGATCCTGTGGCGGAACAATAGTAGATTACACACCAAGGGCAGGAAAGTAAGAAACTTTCTTATCTACTGCCTGAGGTTAGTATAGTATTTTTCTCCTCGACGGAGGCAGAAAGCGGTAACTTCTTTCGTTCGTTCGTTCGTTCTTGAGTTGCTTTGTTCTTAAAAAAGTTTCGATACAAAAAAGATCATATTCAATAGTACAAATAAATTCTCTGAATAAACTTTTTATTTACTAAATAAAATTATTTTTTATTATTATTTTCTTCACAAGTGTGTTGAAAAACGTCGTATGATACACGTGTGTATTGACGATTACCGTCCTCGGCTCCGGTCTCAATGTCGCCTCAGCGGTAATCACCAACATTACACACTTGTACCATAATGTACTATTAAACATTCTTACTTTAAATTATTACTTAAAATCGTGAAATGAAATAAAATTGTTTATTGGCGTTGAATAGGTAGATACAAAATGGGTAAATACAATGTGGGTGCTTGCATTGTTGCATTCCAATAGTATGATTATTTATCTAAGTAAAAAAAAAATTGCAAGCAACCATGATTATTATAACTAAATAAATACTTTTTAATTTAATTTAAAATAAATTATCAATTATTAATGTAGTAATCTAAGGTAAGAAAGTTATTTTATTGTTTTATAACTTTTAATTCATACATTTTTTTAATAAGAGGTTTACTTGAAAGAGACCAAACATGAGTGTTTTTGCTTGCTTGTTAGAGGATAGATCAACAATTTACACTAGGAACTATCATCTAATAATAAAAAGAAAGAGAATAAAAATATTTAAATAGCAGTAATAGTATTCTATTCTATTTTTATTAAATGGCGTTTCCTTAAAGATTTCGCCAGTATCAAGTGTTGAAGATATTATTATAATTAAAGTTAACGTTCATTGTACGGTAATTGATATGGCGATCTCAAAGCCCTGTTTATATACAAAAACACACACCCGAAACCGCCATAAAATGGCGGAGCCGCGCGGCTACCTAAATCGCGAGCCAAACGAAAGACGTCTACTCGAGAGACCTCTAGCCACGCGACTCCGGCAGTAATAGTAACAAAAGCGGCTAACGTTATGTGATTTCGGCCATGTTGATATTTTTTGGATACAAAGCATTCCACATTCCACCCCTAAACTATAGGAGGAAATGCATGCAATTATCAGATAACTGGAGATAATGATACCTTCAGAGCCCTCTGGAAGGTGCTAATGGAGAGGAGCGCGAGGTCCTGCTGCTCCTCCGCGTACCTCACCAGGTAAACGTAAACCAGCTTCTTCACTTCTATGTTCTTTGACACTACGTTCTTCACTACGGCCGGGAACCTGAACAATATATTTATTTGGTCACCTACACAGTTACGTTATATCTTTTCAGAAAAAAAATGTTTGAAAATAATAATAAACTCACATTTTAAGTAATTCTTTTACTTACAAATACAAATATCTTTATTAACAAAAGAGAAATTCAGTATACATGATACAAGGGACCATGCATGCGGCAAGCCAGAGTCTCAGGAATCCTCTACGATTTGTCAGGAAAAAAATTACTAATTTTAGTACAGAGTAAGCGAAATTAAAATGATTATGAGATTTAACATTTGAAACAATTTAATAAACAAATTTTTAGTACCTACAGAAAATGAAATTACAACTAATATAGCTAACGAAGACATGCAATGAAATTCAATAACCTACCAATTTATTTAAAAATTTTGAAATATAAATTAAAAAGTGTGTGTGTGTTAGTGAGTTGGTGTTTTAACAAGGAACGGCTCAAAAAAAAACACAGTATACAGAGAGCAAACAATCAGGAAATACGAAAGGCATAAAAACAGGCGGTCTTATCGCTAAAAAGCGATTTCTTCCAGACAACCCTAAGGTTGAGGAAATAGTGAAAGAAGATTGGTAGGCGGTGTAGATCATAATAACACAATATAGATAACATACACAAATAATGTTATACAAATACAAACATACTGTAATATAAAAATATATATATATAATAAAAATATATATATATAATATAAATACCTATAACAAATACATATTCATACCTACAAATACATATCATACACAAAAGAGTACTAAAACAACAAGAAGAATAAGAGTGCTTCAGTGGCAACATAATCAAGGGACTTTAAATAATTGGTTACTTTAGGGTTTGACCTCTCTGGCACTAGGTCACACACCACAACATTATGAAATAATACTTACAAATCAGAAGCATCTCTCCCTTTAGCAATCATTCCGATGATCCGTTTCATCGCCTCCAACTTCAGAGAGTCTTTGGACCCGTCCAGCATCAGCTTCAGATCATCATTCCTGAAAATTTACAATTAATAATACCTTTATTAAATTACTGAATTAATAATAAAAGCCTTTTGTTCAGACACCTCTTTCTGCTTTAAGGTACAAATTGGTAGCCGAACAGCAGCAGATGATGTGTCGCTGCGACACTACTGGTTTGTATGTATTTCTATGAAATACCCTGCATAGCTAGCAACATGTCCTCTGCCACTACAGGCTACGGCGGACGACACTGTCACTAGACTGCAGATCTGTAGTCTCATATCTATTAACATTATGAGGGTGCAATGTAAAATAGTACCTGTTTCAGTACCGATAGAGCAGTTTCAATACCAGTAGCTGTCTACTGTTGCGGTCTGCAGTCGGGTTCGAAATCATGACTGCAGCGACATGACGCAAGGACGGGTCGCAGCGACACGTCGTCTAGTGCTGCTGCGTGCGGTCGGCCCGACCTGTACCTTTATTCTAACCTCCCCTCTTTTTTGGGATTTCATACAGAGCAAGACCAGTCCCTGGTAGTCAAAACGAAGTCATATTTTCCGCTAATAGATCATATTTAGACCATTTTGATGTCAAACAAAACATTTAATAAGGTCTAAAAGTTTTTTGTTTTCCTGCACAAGAACATGAATTATAGCCACCCTCTCATATTTTAAAGGTTAGCAAGATTACTTAGGGTTGTAGCAAAATTAGGAAAAGTAAATAATTATGTTAATTACTTCTTAAAATCCGGTTGGAAGAAAGCGCCCGAAGCAGGATCGCTTGCTGGATACTCCACTTCACCAGTCACCACTTTCTCGTTGTTATACGACGAATTACCCGACATTTTGTTTATTTTCACTACTTAACACTACAATAAAGATATTTTCTCTTTCAAATTACAATAAAATCAAGAAAATTCGCATTTCTTATTTTGTTGACGTTGGACAAGCAGCGATAACTGTCAAAGTTGCGTTTTGTTACTGCAACTTTGTCTGACAACGACCGTGATTTGTCTGCGTTTAGTTTGAAGTGCTTTAATTATCCATTCATTACTCTTTGCCCATATCCTTTACCTTTAGTCGCCTCGTACGAACCCACCCACCAAGAGAAGAAAATGAGGTCGCCCGTTCTTTTGATATGAACAGAAGCCGTAGCATGCTACACGTGATACGGCTGTATCACGTCTTTTATCTCGTTCGTTCGCGCGCAAATAGAAAGAGAGCGAATGTCTGATAGCGCTTGGCTGCGTTCAGAACCTACGCCCCAGGTGCACCCTGGACATATTCTAATTGATCTGTGGTGAAAAACGCTCTTTGCAACTCGGTTGTCACAACTCAATCGTTCCGAACCTCTGACGGGTTGCAACTTTTAACCATCAAATTCGATGGTTAAAAAACACTCTGACGTTTTAATTATCTGTGGTTACTTGACTTTTCGCGCGTTTTGAATAAAAGTTTGTTTTCAAACTATTTTTATTAACTTTTTGATTTGCTAACATGAAAAATGAGTTTTTTTATTGTATTTGGAAATGATGGAAGCCCTGGAAGCCCATATTACAAATGTCAAAATTTGAGGTTATAAAACAACCGTGATCGTTCCGTACCTCATAGCGAGTTAATAACAGGCGCGGTCGTTCCGTACCTTAGAGCGAGTTGAAAAACAACCGCACCTAAAGGTCGTGAACGCACCCCTGTATCTCGGTGGCATGCTACCCATGCAGGACTGGTAACAAGTAACCCCCCTTGGATACTAAAAGCCTGCATAAGGGCTATAGTCCCCCTTTTGTTAAAATATGTGACTTTTAGTTGGTTAATATTAAAAATAGGACAAAACTTTTGTTTATAAGCATTCATCGTCTTCTGTGCGCTTTCGCATGTAGGTACATTCTGTTTAATGAATAAAAAAACAAAACGAAAATGTACCCTACCGTTTTAACTGATATAACCTACCCAATAAAATGCTGCTTTGAAAATATAAGTAAAGTAAATAAGAGTCAGTAAAGGAAATGTTTGTGGATAACCGCAGATACACCTTTATAATAATATAACCTTTATCCTCAGTTTAGCCAAGAGCCGAGGATCAAAAGGAAACGGTAATTGAGTCTGATAAAAACATAAGTATACGTACACAGTACGTTGTTTTGCACAAACAGAAGATAAAAGTAGGGTAAACGAGACGACGCGCGTCGGGGAAGTACGCTTTTATATAGGTATACTAGCTTTTGTCCGTGCCTTCGTCCGCTCCACGTAGACTTATCGACCCTTTGTGCTATTCTAAGATATTAATACCTATGTACATTAACTGCTCTACATACCTATACATAAGCTCACGTTACGCCATTGTCCCAGGGGGGTAGGCAGAGACCGCGGACCGCCACACGCTACGACCTCTGACGGGTCTCTGGCACACCTCTTTAGCCTCATTCACATTCATAGGCAGTGTTGTGACTATATCTATACAAAATAATGTTTTAGGGTGAACCTTGATCAAATATCCATCCAAAGAACCAAACTTGCGCATTTATAGTATTGTAATAGGTGTAAAGTGACTGTTTCTATTCCTCTGTTAATCAATAATGAAGCAAAAAAATCCTCATCATATCAGCCGATATACGTCCACTGCAGCTGGACATCGTGAAATGGACAGATTGGAGACTTGGCTTTAATTATGCTGTTGAGTATTTTCAAGTCACATTCTTATAATCATAACCATCATCATCATCAGCCTAATAATACGTCCCTCTACAATAGGGCACAGGCACCCTCAAGGAGATCAAAATGTTAGTCTACAACGCGTGCCCAATGCGGATTGGTGGACTTCGCATTCGCATCGGAATTTCTTCTTCAGCGTATAATTATAGGTAGGTACCTACTGGGTACATATATAATAATGTAGATCAAAAGTACTAGACGACTATGTAGACAGGGATAGGTATCGTAGCATGTTCAGTATGGCAGTTAGTGATTTTTTTGCTACTTTATAAATAACTAGAGTTAACTTGCGACTTTATCCGCACAAATACCAGATTTTAAGTCAAATCATAAGCTATTAAACAAAAAAGTTTCAACAAAATCGGTTCAGCAGTTTTTGCGTGATGCTCGATTAAATAAACAAACAAACAAACACACAAACAAACAGACAAAAAAATAAAAAAAATGGTGTTATGAAATCAGGGACACCTAAAAACCATATAGTAAATTTTTTTTTTGTTAATATCTTCAATGTACAGACACACTTCTGTTCTGTTACAGTTTTATAATAGTTAAGAAGAATAGTGGCCACAAAACTTGAATTGATTAGCCGATATTCGTTATCTGTTTATAATTTGTAATACCTTATAAATTATTTTAGTGCTCGTTGTTGTCTGGTTTCCATAATAAAAGCATTCTTTTTCACTTACGGAGATCAAGACAAATAGTGCTCGTGATGTGGGCGTTATTTATTATAGGCACAGTATAAGAAAGAGTATCTTGTTATAGGTACCTAATTATTTATTAATCCTAAATGGTCTATGATCCATTACTGGTGCTTCTACCCCATTCAACACTTGCGTATTTATTTTCCATTCCGATTTCAAACGCATACATCTTCTAGCCATAGTAGTAGGATGTTCCGTATGATAACCTACTTAATTGATTTTGCCGCCCCGTAGGTATTAAGAAGACCTACGCGAGTGCAGCGAGCTCGAAATTTTTTCGGGTTGTGGTTAGAGATAAAAAATAGAAACTTAGAGCGAGCGAAGCGAGCTCAATTTTTCCTCCTGAATCGGTTATAGCCAGAGCTTTTCACGTACCTACAAAACATGCGCAAAGTAACCTAAGTAAAAGCTAATATGGATTGAGCGAAGCAAGCCCGATATTTTTAGGACCACGTCTTAGATGTGGTCAGAACTCTTTAGGATTAATGGCAATTCAAATGCACAGTAATTAAATTAGAAATTTAGAGCGAGCGGAGCCAGCTCGATTTTTCTCTGCTCTACGAAATGGTTATAGACAGAGCTCAATCGATCGATATTTTTTGAATTTGCCGCCCCTGTTAAAGTGCCGCCCGGGGCATTTGCCCCCCCTCGCTACGCTACTGGTAGGTACCACAAACTAAATAGAGATGGTAGGTACAGGTCAGGTACTTACCTACTTCCATATGAGTTCGATGCTGTTTTTTTTCTAAATACTCAGAATCTTAGGAAGTATTTGGCTAAGGTATTTGGTACTGGTAGGTACCTACAGCATTTGGTATAAGAAGATACTATGGCTATTCATGATTAGGTTCCTACTTACCTATGTGTGGATTTAAAATAAAATATGTTATTAAAATAAAACCTTTATTATTTATGTAAGTTGTGGTTTGACAGCACATTTTTATTAATTTTACAACACTAAAATTGAGCGATTCCATACAAAACATACCTAGGTAAGTACATATTTTTTAAATACCTATTTATGATAATATTATTTAAATACATTGAATTTTTACATGGTTTTTTTTTATAAATTTTACATTTCATATTTCGATTTTATTCCATGATACGACCTCTTATTAGCTTATACCCGACTAAAAATATGTAGGTATTAATACAACATTATGGCCATAATACCATCATAGATATATTATAAAAGAACCATAATACGAATAAAGGACACTGTGAGCTAAAATAATTTTTTCCGAAAAAAAAATCGCTAGTTCGATTCGTCTTTTCATACAAAACTGCAATATACTTGGCTTAAGGGGCCATAGGTTCAGACGAAAATTTTCTATGAGAAACACGCGATTGCCCAGCCATAGAAAAGTGCGTGCGCGTGCCGTAATTTCGATTAAAAAAAATTCTTTTTATAATTTTTTTTTTATGATTTCACTAGTTAAACTAATTGTGAATATATATGAGTAAAAATAACAAAAATCGGAAACTATTTTAAGTTCTTCTAAAACGAGAAAAATGTTTCAAAATACAAGAAAATAGGTACGTCATCTTTGTGACGATTTTCTATCGAGTGAATTAATCGTGTATTCATTTTATGAAGTCACTAGATAAACTATTCAAAAATACTGAGGTATGACTTTGGTTTCGGTAAATTATATAAATCTAGTTGAAAATGAAAAATAAAAGATGCCTCCAAGGTGTTTCGTCCTACCATGGTTTCCGATTTCACGAGAATTCTCGATCAGGATTTATTTTTTATTTCTTAAAACTATGATTTTTCTTATTTAATATGTATTTTACAATGAAATATAAATAAACGGTACCGTACTTTAGCTGACAAACAAGTGAATGACGCAGGTATATTAACAAATCAAATTATTATTATTAAAATTGAACTTAAACTATACCTGGCACGTTTATATATCAAAACAGAACCAAAGAGAATGTAATTCACTACGTTAACAGAAAAAGGTATTGTGAACAGAAAATTATTTATTCTTTTCTTCACATTCAACCAAAGAGTTTTCATTACATCTACGAAATACAGAACTGACAGCTATCTAAAAAGATAGGTACTTTAACCTTTAAGCCAAATACTTCAATTAAAAAGAAAACAGTTTTCTTCCTTTTTAGTTTTTATGGTTTTTGATATTTTCAAAAAAAAAATTAGAATCAATAGAAAGTTTTTATTCCGAAATCCCAATTCCCAATCCCAAGTAATCCCAATAATGTCTCTTTGGTGCCTATTCTTCGGTGTTCCTTGAATTGATTTCTCGAGTTATTGAGAAATTATTTCTCGTCTCGACTATGGGAATCAACCTATCTACTCGTGAAAACAGTATCAAAACAAAATGCTCTACAGTAGCACAGTATAAGAAAGAGTATCATTATGACAGCAGGTAGTGTCTGAGATTAGATTAGAGGCAAAAGAGTCATTTTGGGAAGTAGTCATTTTGGTAAAGTAAACATTGTGAATGTGCATTTTTTTGTTCACGACTGTCCAACTTGTGCCCTAACACGAATCTGCCGTAAAAAGAATATGCCATAACTCTAACCGGTCCTTAACCGAACGAGGGGCAGAAAGTACGACAGAAAAACGCTGCGAACGCTGCCGCAAAAAGAAACCTTCCTACTATTGTTTTTTTTATAAATTTTCTGACCAAGAAAGAGAAGGCGCGACGACCATGATGAACTTTTTTGTTTTGTGTGCAATTAAGTAATGTTCCTATAATTTTCTTAAAGCGATATTCTCGTCTGCTGAGCGAGGCGGGGAGACGAACTGGATGCCTACTGCAATAAATGACGGGCTGTAACACCGAACAGAGAGATGTGGAAGAGTTTAGGCCCCCTAAACTTTGTTTTTCTACAGTTTTGAATTTTGAATAAGTACATTATTTGTTTCAAAACTTTAACTCCCGGATAATCAGTTGACTGCCCTTGAACTCCATCCGATCTTGAACTACAAGTTGGGTACACTGCATCCGATCCCATCTCTAATCACAGCGATTTCACGTTCCATTAATGTTCATGAGCGTATGGAAGAGAGTGTTCATTGAGTACCTAAATAATATTTAGGTAAATAATTTTTTTTATGTAGCCTATTTTGTGTACCACTGCTGGGCAAAGGCCTCCCTTCTTTTCTTCCAATCCTCTTTATGCAACGCGAAATGGGGCCAACCGGCCAGGAAGATATTTAAATCGTCGCTCCATCTTCTCTTGGGTCTTCCTCGACGTCGGCAGCCGTGTGGAACCCATTCTGTAGCCATCTTGGTCCACCTCTCCGGGTGCATATGGCGGATATGTCCCGCCCAGTCCCACTTCAGTTGAGCGGTTTTTAAGCCTATATCCGCTATACCGGTTTTGGAGCGCAGATCTATGTTTCGCACCCGATCAGTTAATTTACACCTAAAATAATTATAGTAAATATTTTTTACGCAATGGATACTCGCTCAGTGGCAGAAACGCTCATTAAAGTTAATCCTCCATTAAATCTGTTGCTGTCACTTTTTGTCTTGTTAACGTAGTTAAAGCTAGCAAGAGATTTAATGGTGGATTAGGTCTAATGAGCGTTTCAGCAACTGAGTGACTCTCCTCCATATCCCCCTGAACATTATGGAACTGGAAACTTTTACAATTAGAGAAGCGATCGGATGCACTGTATCGAACTTTTTTTTTATTTTTTTTTATTTCAAATGGGTTTGCTCTTGACCTCAATTCCGTCCTAATCTCTCCCAGCAGTGGGATAAAACAGGTTAAAAAAATATAATTCATCAGTCTTGATTCTTGATCATTGCTCTAAGGATATTCCTTGCTCTAAGGAAGGTCTCTTTGCCCGTTCGATTACCAAACTCAATCTAGAACGAATCAGCAAAACAAATTCACACACAAGTGTACCTAGACTGGAAATTCAATCCAATTTGTGATCAAATATCTAACCTAGATTCTCTTCGGTTTAGCATTTCTGTGCTCTCATAACGCAGTATTGGTTTGCAATTAATGCACCTGGCGAATTTCACTGCTTCGTTAACCCGGGAACACGACTCTCCATATCAGCGAGTATTAATTCACTGACTCCATACTAAATCGATGTGAACGACCGCGTGGCTCCGGTCAGAATTTATTAGTCGTTTTCTTTGAAAAATTTGATGAATTTTAATGAATTTTCAAAAATTAAGATACCAAATCTATATTGTAAATTTTCACTTTCTTCCGATCAACGTAAGAGAAAAATGGTTACAACTGGAAAAAAAGGGGTGATTTACGCATACGAAAACTAATTCCTTTTTCTTCAGTTTAATTAATTAAAATAGATTTCGAGATAAATCTGATCACTTCTCATGTAGATTGTTCAGTATTGTGTTAATGTATAAAATGGTTACAAAGTTACACAATTTTGCGTTAGAACAAGGCGTTAGCGCCCAGTATTCAAGCGGTGCTTAGTTTACGAACGTAAAATCAGTGAAGTTACGCAGTTACAAATTTCTTCTAGCATGATGCACGAAAAGCTTCTGTCACGCTTTGTATCTTGCCTTGATCTGTATAAACAGAAAGAGAGCTTAGATGCGACATCGTTATGTCACGCTACCTACCATGCTAGACCATCAGGAAAGAGCAGAAGTTTTGTTTATCTTACATTCCAATTTTCCATTCCAACTTTCTTTGTTATTCTTACTGGTTTTTTATAAAATTATCTGTTTTCACTTTTTGCGTGCTCTTCGAACGCAATTCGTATAAAATATCGCGTTATAGTTGTAGGTAGGTACGGTAAGGAGGTTGTATAGCCATAGCTTGCTGGCTGGTTTTTATTTGAAATAAATTTGGAACGTCGAAGAACCCCGGCGCGGTCTTCAATTATTATGGAGGTAAGAAGATGATCGCTCTCAGGGCTAGAGAGAAAACGTATCACTATAACTAAATAAAACATAAAACAATCATTAAAGCTTTTTATTAATTAATCGTTTGAGTTACGCCTCCACATAATGGTGGAGGCGCGTTCGATCCGCGAGTGAAGTATCTATAATTTTAATAAAAAAGTAAAATAACTAGGTACTGCCCTGCTTCGAAAACATAAGTCCGCTGCAAAGAACACTTACGTTTTCTTTTCTTGGTTTAGAGAAAGATAATATGTATTGACACTATAAAGGTCAGCTACGTTTGGATAGTGCGATAGATAGTGCCAGGCGGAGGACAGTCGCCTTTTGGTGGCTTTTTCCGATTCAGTTAGATTGCATAGAATGTGCTGCCATCTATTAAATATTTCGCAGAAGTATGAAAAAAAAAGGTTTTATTGTCTATGTCAATGTCAAATCGACTTATTCACAAAATGGCTACCTATCTTGCGTAATGTGCGGGTTGTTTGTAGTTTTCGTTCAATTTCGTGACGATTTAGTGATGTTCTGGAGTTTCTGTTGTTCTCTTATCAATGTTTAGATTACAGGAATAGTAAGGATACTGGAATTTCACTCGATCGGTGCGGGATTGAACGAAAACTAGCATTCAAAACAATAATATCCATCGGTATGAGTAGATATAAGTAGGTATGTTTAGTATAGGTTGAATTATTGTCGGTGAAACATAGATGGCGCTAGCTAGCCTTCAATTTGACATAAGGTGGATGCATAATGTTGCCACGAGTGAGTTCTCTTTTCTTATATACTTATATTACTCTTTGGATAGTGCTCATGAATACGAGTGTACCTATGCAGACAGTTTATTTAAACCGTGATTCTAGGTACCTTACACATGATACTTAAGTGTACTGAAAAAATCACACAGAGGACCTAAGGGAAATTAGCAAAAAAATCCAACTTTTCGTACAAAGGTTCAATCTGCTGATTGCATTTGGAACCTATACTTTTTTTTTTATTACGTCTGGGTTTGCTCTTGACCTCAATCCAGTCCTCAGGACGAAGATGGGGTCGAAGATGTAGCGAGCTTACCCAGAAAAAGCCTATTCACTCGTACTTAAAAGATATTCGGGTTGTAAGCGCTCGGTAATACTGACTTCATTTATAAGGACAAACCTTTGACTAGTATACGGGCTAGTTACGCGTGTAACAACCATTTCTGCCACTTTTTGCGGGGGGCGAGGTAACATGAAATCCGCAACTTTGGAATTTATTCCCATAACTTTAGATTCTAATTTTGAACGTTAAAAATCATGAAAATTAGTCTCGCGTGAACCCCAAACGATCTAAGTTCGAATTTATTGTTTCGCAATTATAGGCTGTCTCGTTTAGTGATAAGTTATAAAATTAAATGTAAATGCAAATGATTAATTGATCTTATACCGTGGCAGAGGGGAAATGCTACCGCAATGCTAGTCCTTATAATAAATAGCCAAAGGGACAAACAGATATTTCGATTCCTATTTGTCTTTCTAGCTGATTCTGATTCGATATTCATTAAAAAACAATGAAAAAGAAATAGCCGTTATCACTGTTTGTGCTTGGCCAACAATGAGTGAGCAAAAATACTTAAGCTAAATAAATATATCCACCTATTTAATCCTGTCTAGCCCTTGCCGCATAAATAAAATAAACAATAGAAATAGCAACATCATCTCTCAACAATTCGTCACATAAATTAATCCTTGCGAGAAAGTTTCAAATGGTTTTTGTCGTCCCTTTGTCATTCATCAGCTAAGCTTTTAGCACAGAGGAATAGGTACGGGGGTCACACTGAAAGTTTTTAGAAGTTAGTGACAATTCCAATGAAAAATTTATTTTAATTTCTAATAAACAGCTCTTTGGCAACCTAGAGGGCTGCGTTCCGAACCTACGCCCCAGGTGCACCCCTAGTGCAACTTTTCGCACTAACGCCGTTCCGTGCCTCGGTGAAAAACGTTCTATTGCAACTCGGTTGTCACAACTCAACCGTTCCGAACCTCTGACGTTTTGCAACTTTTAACCATCAAATTCGATGGTTAAAAAACACTCTGACGTTTTGATTATCTATGGTTACTTGACTTTTCGCACGTTTTGAATAAAAGTTTGTTTTTCTAATTATTTTTATTCACTTTTTGATTCGTTAACATGGAAGATGATTTTTTTTTATTGTATTGTATTTGGAAATGATGGAAGCCCTGGAAGCCCATATTACTGTCAATGTCAAAATTTGAGATTATGAAACAACCGTGATCGTTCCGTACCTCATAGCGAGTTGAAAAATTGGCGTAGTCGTTCCGTACCATCGAGCGAGTTGAAAAAACAACCGCACCCAAAAGTCGTGAACGCAGTATAGCTGAAAATTGTATTCGATTGTTATTTGTTATTTTAACGATTTGGCGGCCATTTGAAAAGTACGTGTCGCGAGGCAAGACGAATTTAGCAAGGAAACGTTTTTTCTTCCCAATTTATTACGATTTTCTTTGTGGCCCTAGTCGATAACAAAGTTAGTAGTTGACGTCGATAACAAAATTAGTAGTTAGTTGACTTTGATTGGTATTTCACGATGAAGCCTCATCCCTTGACACTTGTTTACAACTGGTTAAAGGAGTTTAAACATGATCGTAGCAATCTCAGTGACTATCTGCGTGGGAGACGTCTTCTGACAGCAACAACTGAGGAAAATGCCAATGCTGTGCATCCCATGAGAAAGGCTGATAAGAGGGTGACCTACCAGCAGATTCAAGCAACCTAAAGCATTGATATGACAACATTACAAAAGATCCTACATGATATTTAGGCGTCGGGAAGTTTTGTACTAGATAAATACCCCATAAATTAACCAATTTCAATAATTTCATAGTAAAAGGGGTCCATTGCTTCTCACAGAGGTTCCATCAAATGCGACGATGCATAAAATAGAATGGAGGCTGCTTGTAAAAATAATAAAAGTATTCCCAATCACCTAGTTCAATACACTTTTTATTTTTTTTAAACTTTCAGTGTGTCCCACGTAACTAGCGATCTTATTAATTATTCAATACCGCTGCTGCGACAGCAAACTATAAATAAAATAGAGCTTTTTCCATTTCAATCTAAAAGGAGCAGGAAATCCTCCTCCGTTGGTAAACATGCTATAGGTACGAGTACAAGTATTTTAAGGACCTTTCATCAGCATGAATGTTGCAGATTCAGATTCGTTTTTTTAGCGTAGGTTTTGTCTAAATAGGGTCGGAAATGGATGGAATTTGACATGAGAATTCAGACTCAAACTCAACAAACGTCTCTGAACTGAATCACTGCCTAAGTTATTTACATCACAAAATTTGCTTAAAACATCCTTAGTCTTACCATACGTTATCAAATACCTACTCAACAAACAATACACTCTGTACTCTAGGTACGGTAGACTATAAAATACACTAAGGAGGTCAAACGTCGTTGGCCCCAGTCTGAACAATACACTATAGCAAGCTAGACGTCATCGTCCCCAGTCTAACCACGGCAGCACTCTTCAAGCACGCGGCATTGCTTGTGGTGAGCGCAGATCAACCACGGTGGGGGCGTCAGGCCAGCGTGTACAATTTTATGCAGACATAAAATACTCTCCTTCTTATTACTGTTAAGGGAAATAAATAAATATTATTATTATTATTATTAAAGCTGTACTAGACTAGTAATTCAGACATAATATACACTTTTTGCAATACAGTCTTTACAATACACTAACAAGTTAGACTTTGTCGTCCCCAGTCTGACTATAACTGCATTAGCTAGTTATACGACGCTGTCCTCCGTTTGTACAATACACTAATAGGTCAGACGCAGCTGTCTCCACTCTGTACAATACACTAGTAAGTCAGACTTAATCGTCCCCAGTCTGACTATAACTGCATTAGCAAGTTATACAACGCTGTCCTCCGTTTGTAAAATACACTAATAGGTTAGACGCAGCTGTCTCCACTCTGTACAATACACTAGTAAGTCAGACTTAATCGTCCCCAGTCTGACAATACCAGCATTAGCAAGTCAGACATCGCTGTTCACAGTCTGTAAAATACACTAGTAGTCCAACAAGTCAGACGTCGCCGTCCCCAGTCTGAATCACTACACTAGCAAGCTAAACATCGACGCCCTTAGTCTGGCCGCGGCAGTATTCTTCAAGCACGCGGCATCGCTCATGGTGAGCGCAGATCAGCCGCGGCGGGGGGCGTCAGGCCGGCGCACGCGCAGGCCGCGGCACTTCCAGTCGTTCTGCCATCGCTACGCCTGTCAATGATGTTTCGGCGAAGCGGACGAGCCTGGGACGGATTCTGCTGTTCTGTTGGGAGAAATAAGCGTTGAGGACAACTGTTGTTTGTTTTAAGCTGATTAGAACATCAAACTGAACAACTTTTTCTATGGGACCAAAATCGAAAAAGCGAAAAAAAAATCTGCTGTTTTAATCAAAACTGCAACCCTACTCGACCCAAATGTATGGGACAGCAGATTTCTTTTTCGCTATTTCAATGATGGTCCTATAGAGAAATTTGTTCAGTTTGAGGGTCTAATAAAAAACTCTATATATACTTTATCTTTCTCACGACCGACTAGGGCAGGCCTACCCTCAAAGAGCGTGTAAGGTCGTTAGCCACACGAGCCTAATGCAAATTGGTGTAAGTATTTCCTCACAATGTTTTCCTTGACTTCACGTTTGAAAGCATTCGGTATTACGTAGGTAGGTACATAAGCTAGAAAAGTTAAAATGTTTTCCTCCACTGAAAAGCTGGCAGTGTTGCAACAAATTGCATCATTCCTTAAAAAATACATTGGTTTCGTACCAATGACCGGACCAATACCGGAAGACCCGGTTGGTGTAATGGTTAAATGTTTACCACGCCGGACTGCCAAGCCAGGGTCCTGGGTTCGAATCCCAGTTCGGTCATGGATGTTTATATGTTTGTGACGTTGTGGTATGGTTTCCATAATAAACAGCCTATAGTGCTTGCTTGGGATCATTACAATGTATGTGCCTGTAAGCGTTATTTATTTATTTATATATTATAACAGGTATGAAAAAAAGTATTAAAAAAAAATTTAAAAAAAGTAGTAGCACATTGGGCATCATCTGGTGCTGAACTTGGAACAATGAGGGATTTTCCAAAAGCCATTAAAAAAGAAAAAGTAGTTCCTAATGGCTCGATAGATGGCGTTGACGAGACAGGGGTGAGCGACCTTGCAGATAATAAAATACAAATAAAATAGTAAAAATTTGTGTTTTTAAGTAAGCAGCAAAATATGAACATATATTTCGTCAACGGATGCGTCTGACTCAGTGTTATGCATTTTTGTTTACTTTTTAGCATACAATTTTCGTATTCAGACCCCTCTCTGGTCAACGCCATCTATCGCCAGTATGTTGAACTACATTTGACTAGCTGTCAGAAAACTCCTCATTATTATATAAGGTCTAACAAAACTAGCTGAAACTATTTTAAGGGGATGATCAGACCATCAAACTGAACAACTTTCTTTATGGGACCAATATCGAAAACGCGAAAAAAAACCAGCTGTCCGATACAAAACTGCAAACGTAACTCGACTTAAATGTAAGGGACAGCTGTTTTTTTTTTGCGGTTTCGATATTAGTCCCATAGAGAAAGTTGTTCAGTTTGATGGTCTGATCATCCCCTTAGAATAGTTTCAGCTAGTTTTGTTAGACCTTATATATTAAAAAAACAAATAAGTAGTAGGTATAGCACATTGAGCACCACCTGGTGCCGAACTTTGGAACAATTTAGGTCCTTTTTAATTGACTTCAAAAAAGAAGGATCTCTGTTTATAGTCTCTATCTCCAATTTACACAACATACCCGAATACAACTAGGTACAATTATATTGCTAGAGACTAAAAAAAAGTTATTTTTGTACCACGTGTATCTAGTCTACGTACTTTCTGTGAATTCTGTCTGACGGATGGATATCAAAGTCATTTGAACTTTATTGCCCTGGGGCGGAAAACAAACATTGCATCGCACGTGCCAGTTTCTGATTTAGAGGTCACAATTTTCCTGCTCGGAAAACAATTCGGAACTCTGTCACGATTTAAAAGGTAAGTACCTAACTTGATTTTTTTTTGCCTTTGATCTATTTACCCGGGTTGAATGGAATGGAGTTATGAAAAGTGACCGTCATGAAAACAGGTTTATCTCGTAGGGCTAAGTTCTAAGCATATATAGACTTAGTCGGGGAAATCTACGGATTTTTGTATGGAGTCGTTTTTTTCACTTTAGGTGAGAATTTGGAATATAGTAGATACATACCTAAAAACATAAATTCTCAATAATCCCCGATTTTCTATTGTGTATTATTGAATAATTAAGACATTTAAAAAACAATAAATTTAGGTATAAACAAAAAATGGAAAACTAGTGATTTTATACAGGACGGCTTCGTTCAATACGTTTTACGTATAACAACTGCCCCCGTGGTCTAATGGTTAAGAGCATTGGCTCTCGACACGGAGGTCATGGGTTCGATTCCCACGGGAGACACCTAGTGAAATGTCACTTTGTGCGTTTTCCCCAGTTGGTTAGGACATGGCAGGCTGAATCACCCGATTGTCTGAAAAGAAAAATGATCCCGTGCTTCGGATGGCACGTTAAGCCGTTGGTCCCGGCTACTGTTTCTGATGGTAGTAGTAGTCGTTACATAAAAACCACGTCAGAGGCCGTAAGGCGGTCTGAAAAAACTCTGACACCAGGGCTCTGCCCACACGTAAGAAGAAGACGTATAACAATAATAATCCCCGGTTAATATCATAAATTTAAGTAGATAATTAATATTTTGTAAATATTTAAAAATTACAACATCAAAACTAAATTATTTACTGTTTGTTTGTACACATTAAATTTGCCTTGTAATAATTAACTGTCTCTTTTGCTGGTATGCTGGACGAAATATCTTTAAAAATAATCTTGCCCTTTGTACATTTATATCGATTTTAATGTATTTCTCAGGGTCCTCGGCCTATGTAACTACGAAATCTCGTCAAAAAGTGTTATAAACTAACAGATAAAGTAAAGTTCAAACACAATTTTTTAAAGTGTATTTAACGCAATCTCAAACCGTATTTTTCCCAGACTATAAAACTAGTAGCGATCAACAGACGAAGATTTTTTATTCACTAAACTTCAGGAGTGATTGCACTTATTTAAAACATCCAAATTGAAACCTAATTTTCAGTTCTAATCACGTTGCAATCCAAATAAATAAATATCTAGGACATTGTCACACAAATTATCTAGTCATATTTAAAGTACTTGAACTTGTATTATGATGACTAGACAACGATATAGAATACATATATAGATACAAACATCCATGACTCATTCATTACTATTCAACTGTGCTGGATTCCGTATTGCGCTAAACTTGACTTATTTACTATTATATGTGACTTTTAACACGTTCCGGGACAGAGACCGGCTTTAGACGTGATAACAATAAAAGTTCTATTGTGTCTCGTTCACTGCCCCGGAACGTGTTAACGTCTGAGCGATCTGTCAAAACCATCCGATACACGGAATCATCGGTATTTTCAGACAATCATGTGATTCAACTAACCAACTGGGAAAAAACGCACAAAGTGACATATCACTAGGTGTTGTCCCCCGTGGGAATCGAACCCACGACCTCCGTGTCAAGAGCCCAATGCACTTAACGATTAGACCACGGAGGCAGTAAAGTACCTATAGTATTATTTCCAGGAACGCAGCAAAGGTTTTATTTTCATAGTGCAGCCATTGCACAGACTTTATAAATTGCCATTGCCATTGTATTACCATTATAGTGTTTTTAAAGTGGATGTAAAGCAACCGTTTGAGGAGTTATTGCAGGGAAAATAGTTTTCCACTTTCAATGTAGATAGTAGCACTGTACAATACTTATTGCGTAGTAGCACAGAATACTCAACAACTTTCTCTATGGGACCATAATGGAACTTGCGAAAAAAAATCAGCTGTTCCATACAAACCTACTCGACCTAAATGTATGGGACAGCAGATTTTTTTTTCGCGATTTCGATATTGGTCCCATAGAGAAAGTTGTTCGGCTTGATGGTCTGATCGTCCCCTTAAAATAGTTTCACCTAATTTGGTTAGACCTTATATACTAGTCGGTGTAGTTATATACCTACCTATAAATAAATAACGCTCACAGGCACATACATTGTAATGATCCCACGTAAGTTCTAACAGGCTTTTTGTTGTGGAAACCATACAAACATATAACATCCATGACCGAACCGGGATTCGAACCCAGTACCATGGTTTGGCAGTCCGGCGGACTCCGGCGTGGTAACCATTAGACCAACTGGGTCGTAAATAATAAAATTATGCATGCCACTCTAATGCAATTTGTTAATAACAATTTGGATGGACGGGGGATTTCAAAGGTAAGGTAAGGTAAGGTTCCCAAATCAGAATACATTTTGATCAAAAATAAAAGCCTAGTTACCACGTTGCACGTGATACGGCTATATCACTTATTATCACGTCTTTTATCACATTCGTTCGCGCGCAAGTAGAAAGAGAGTGGAAGCGTGATAACGCTATATCACGCTATCGCGGGTTGCCCTTGACATACTAGCCCCACAGGTTTTCCTCTTTGACAACATACCAAGTATTGGAAACCACAAACTGACAGGCGTATTGTGATAAGTATCGGAGAGCTAGAGTTTTGTGGCGCGCCATGGGAGAGGCCTATAAGCTGATGATGATGATGATACAAAGTTACTTACTTTTGTTGGAGTGACGAGCTGCGTCTCCATATTGAGATTTTTCTTCGTAGTGCTCGATCCAGAATTACCTGGGGCAAGTAAACATCATTAATGGGATACTATCTAGAAAAACAACAATTATATAAAAAGGAAAAAGTAATGTTCAACATTGGCTTAAAATAAAATAAAAAATATACGGTCGAATTGAGAAACCTCCTTTTTTGAAGTCGGTTAAAAAACACTTTTGTCAGTAAAAAGTACAAAAGAAACAAACCAAATCAATCAAAACTTGAGGCGTGCGAGGCTTAGCTTTTTTAAGCGCGTAATTTCTCTATGCTTTTTACACATTTGGTATTGCGCTAATTGCGGTACAGCTCATGACAGCCGTTAGAGCCGTTTTGAGAGACTATGTGTCAGTTGCAGAAACGTTTATTAAAGTTAATCCTCCATAAAATATCTTGCTGTCATTTTTTGTCTTGTAGACGTAGTAAAAGCTAGCAAGAGATTTAATGGAGGATTAACTTTAATAAACGTTAATAAACGAGCGTAAGGCTCTAACGTTAAGAGGATAGGCGGGCTGAAATGGTGATTTAGAGAATAGGTCACTTTTCCGACTGTAAACGTATTTAAAAAAGTTTGCTGGATGTCTGAAAACAGGTGGTAAAATCGGTTATTTTCGAAAGTCCTTAATTCTTACAGTAATTAATTAAAGTAAAAAAACAAAACATAGGGACATAGCAGAGGTAACATAGATTGTATGGTAAAATTTTTTTTGGATAATTCCAGGGAGAAAACAGGGGAATACGTTTGTATGGAAAAAACCGTACCCGTCTATCTAAATAAGTCAAGTTTAGAGCGATACGGAATTAACACAGTTAAATAGTATTAGTTATTGGACTGCAATGTGATCTATACTATTATAAAACTGTAACGATATGGTTTTTAGATGTCCCTGATTCCATTTCACCAATTTTTGGATTTTTTGTCCGTCTGTTTGTTTGTGTGTTTGTTTGTTTGTTTAAACGAGTATCACGCAAAAACTACTGAACCGATTTTGATGTAACTTTTTTTGTTTGATAGCTTATGATCTGACTTAAAATCTGGTATATAATTTGTGCGGACGAAGTCGGGGGTTAACGCTCGTTAGAACTGAAATTGGATTAGGATTGGACTTGGATATTTTAAATTAGCGCAATCGCCCTCCAGTTTAAAGTCGTTTAATATCAAAATAGGGATTTAAAAAATTAAATATTATTATAAATTAATTATTAATAAATAAAATAATAGTTTATAATAAAATAATTAAAAAATATAATATTATTATATTTCAAATATTATGGATTTTTAAATGTTACAGCCATGTTGTGCTTTTCGGGTTCAAGTCCCGCCCGAGACAAAGTTTTCAATCTTTAATTTTATTATTATATTATTTATTTATTAATTTATTTTTATTATTAATTATTATTATTAATTAATTATTTTTTATTAATTATTTTTTTTTTTTAATATCATTATTTTATTATTTATTTTTTAATTTGATTCGAAATAGCACAACATGGCTGTAACATGTTTAAAATCAATAATATTTGAAAATATGGATTTCTCGGCAAAACGTTTTTACAAAACGGTTAGGTCTAGAGGGATTAGAAGTGAAAAGTAGGCGTGGAACGTGTCGTGACAGGTTATGCTATGATTTGCATAACACCATAAGGCGCGCGGCGTGGTGCGAGCGAGAGGGCATGAGTAATTGTAGCAGCGTGAGCGGGAAGACAAGTGGCGACAGCCGTCTCCGAAGCAAAAGCGTTACTTTGCATTTCTCAACCCTCTTATAATGTTCTGTGCACATACCTAACTACTGTAACTAGGTACCTCTTAGTATTTTCAAAGGAAGGAATTTCAACTTCGCTTCTCTTTAAAACATTAATTTTATACACTTCAACACAATTTTATAAAATTCCAAGGCGAATTTTTAATATTATGTATACCTCCTTTGAATGGTTTCATTATAATTACATGGTGGAAATGGTGGAATATTAATAATATAAATTAATCGTAAGTAAGTAAGGTACAAAAGAACTTTTCCCAAAGGAATATTAATATTAAAAGGTATTCAGAGATCTCTTCGAAAAAAGAGTCGCCTGAGCCGGGTAACGAAATGCGTAGGAACCGAGATAAGTACGGAAGTACCAGCGCCCACGGCATGACGCCTCGATAAACGTTTTATCGCGCCTGCTGGCTCGTTCGTTCGCGCGCAAAAAGAAAGAGATGTAGGGTGCGATAGATATGTATCGCGCCATCATGCCGTGGGTGCAGGTTTATAAGTCTTACCTACCGATGTACCTATACAGTTGACAAATTTTAATACCGCGCGAAATTATATTCACCAATCAGGATGCGCCACCTTCAATCCGTTTACGCTATTGGCTTAGCGCGTATGTCTGTGTGTGTGTCTGTGACGACCGTAAGCTAGTTTCCCTCTGTGCGTCGCTCGTTTTTTTGCCAATCTGTACCATACCAATATGTACAGAGCAAAGAGAGGGTACAGAGTATTAGGTTAGACATAGACAGTTCATCATCATCATCATCATCATCTCAGCCGATGGACGTCCACTGCTGGACATAGGCCTCCCCCAAGGATCGCCATAACGACCGGTCCTGCGCTGCCCTCATCCAACGGGTTCCCGCCGCCTTCACAAGGTCGTCGGTCCACCGTGTGCGGGGCCTACCCACGCTGCGCTTTCCGGTACGCGGTCGCTTCAATTTAGCAACTCTTTGGGCTATGTCAGTTACTCTGGTTCTTCTGAGAATCTCTTCATTTCTGATTCGATCTCGCAGGGAAACTCCGAGCATAGCCCTCTCCATTGCTCTTTGGGTGACTTTCAGCCTTTTTATGAGGCCTTGAGTGAACGACCACGTCTCTGTTCCATATGTCATCACTGGCAACACACACTGATCGAAGACTTTCGTTTTAAGACACTGCGGTATTTGGGACGTGAAGATACTACGTAGCTTCCCGAACGCTGCCCAACCGAGTTGGATTCGACGGTTGATCTTATAGACATGGACAGTTGCATTACTTTAATGTGATTTAAATCTGGGGGCACGGCAGTGCCCCCGCCAAGACGAGCCAAAAAAGCGGCGCACTTCAGTGCCTTTTCTCGAAGAGATTCAGCGTATACTCATGATACTGAACAACTTACCCAAAGGAACATAAGGAAAATACGAAAAAAAATCAGCTTTTATTGCATTTTTTGAATTTTGCGACGTTCCTTTTTGTTTCTTATGGAAAGTAGTTCAGTAACATTGGTACAATCGACCCTTAAAGTAATGCAACTGTTTATTCTAACTAACACCCTATATAGCCTTACGAAAAGCTAGACTTACGAGTAATCGTCAAACTAATATCGACTCACATTCATCTCAATTACGTCACATTTTGCTTTGCGACCTCACAAATTAATTACTTTGTAGAAGGTCGGTATGTATTTTATCTATATCTATCTATACTATTATAAAACTGTAACAGAAAGTTTGTCTGTACATTGAAGATATTAACAAAAAAAGTTACGATATGGTTTTTAGGTAACCCTGATTCCATATCAGCAATTTTTGGATTTTTTGTCTGTCTGTTTGTTTGTGTGTTTGTTGGTGTGTTTGTTTGGGTGTTTCTTTGTTTGAACGAGCATCACGCAAAAACTACTGAACCGATTTGATGAATAATGCAAGTGGCATTTGCAAAATGGAAAATGCTACTGAATCTAAACTATTATAAAACTGTAACAGGAAGTTTGTCTGTACATTGAAGATATTAACAAAAAAAAAGATACGATATGGTTTTTAGGTATATGGTATTAGGTATATCATAAATTTTTGGATTTTTTGTCTTTCTGTTTGTTTGTGTGTTTGTTTGAAGGAGCATCACGCAAAAACTACTGAACCGATTTTGATGAAACTTTTTTGTTTAATCTTATTATCTGTAATTTGAGCGGATAAAGTCGCGGGTTAAAGCTCGTTATATATACAACTACATTAAGCCTTACAGCCTAGAAGAGTCCTAGCTAGAGTTTTATCTTAGATTATAGAGATTTATGCCTTAGGCATTATTGTAATTGAGAGGATGAGTGGATATAAATTCTAATCTACTTTCATGTAAAGTTCACATTGACGCTTTGGGACTTGGAGTCATCTTTTGGGTCTTCACTTATTCATCATCAGTGTTGCTAGCCGGATCTTGTCAAAAGTAACCGGAAATAGATTTAAAAGTAAACTTTTGGTGTGAAAAGTAACCTTTCATATTTTTTTCACGTAGTAAGGTATTAAAAGTTGATAGACGTAATTATGTTGGTTGATAGACACAGCTCACAGAAATATAAATAACGAGCGTTAACCCGCGACTTTGTCCGCACAAATTATATACCAGATTTTAAGTCAGATCATAAGCTATCAAAAAGTTTCATCAAAATCGGTTCAGTAGTTTTTGCGTGATGCTCCTTCAAACAAACACACAAACAAACAGACAGACGAAAAACCCAAAAATTGGTGATATGGAATCAGGGATACCTAAAAACCATATCGTATCTTTTTTTTTGTTAATATCTTCAATGTACAGACAAACTTCCTGTTACAGTTTCATAATAATTTAGATTCAGTAGCATTTTCCATTTTGCAAATGCAACTTGCATTTTTCAACCGAGTGATTGATCGAGCGAGTATTTGGTATACGAGAGTGCGAGAGAGAAAAACGTGTATTTAGAAGTTGCACTCACTACCTACGTTACGAAAGTTTTGCGTTATAAAACATTACAAAAAATATGAAGAAGCGTTCCGTTTCATAGAAAAACGCGAATGTTAAAATTGATTATACAAATACTGAAAAATCACCTAAAAGTAACCTGACAGAGCTAAAAATCTACTAAAAGGTTACAAAAGTAACCTTCTGGCAACACTGTTCATCATTAGCCTCTGTATTTTATGCGCAGCATATAGAAAAACCATTGTCCGCAGGCAAGCTAATAAGAGAGACGTTATTTAATATCGACCAATCACGTCGAGCAAAATCGCAGAAATCTAAATTAATGACGTTTGACAACCTAAACTGACTTGACAAGAACTGGCAAAATGCCATGGGCCCCGGGTCTGAAGGGTTCCGCTGGATTCCGCGGGGTTCGTCCAGTGAGTTCCCGTCGGTCGGTCACCAGATTGTCGGTCTACCTTGTGAAGTAGGCCTACCTTTCCGCTACTCGACAACGCTTCGGTTGTGCTGGCCCCATGACCCATTGCCACTTTAATTTATCAATTCTTTGGGCTATGTCTTGCTCTTCATTTTTGATTCGATCTCGCAAGGAAACTCCGTGCATGACGGTATCCATTGTATCTACAGGGTGAAATTGATATCATTAGCATCCTTTTAAACTGAGTCTACCCATCAAACTGAACAACTTTTACTATGGCAGCAAACCGATCGGAGCAAAAGAAAATCTGCTGTTGCATACATTTGAGTCGCGAACTCGCGCGTCGACATTGCAGTTTAGTATGGAACAGCAGATTTTTTATTTGCTCCGATCGGTTTGCTCCCATAGTAAAAGTTGTTCAGTTCGATGGGTAGACTCTTAGTTTAAAAGGATGCTAATGATATCAATTTCACCCTGTAGATACAATAGATACGGTCATGCACGAAGTTTCCTGGCGAGATCGAATCAAAAATGAAGAGATTTGTAGATGAAGCAGCCGACATAACCCAAATAATTGCTAAACTAAAGTGGCAATGGGGCATGGGGCCAGCACAACCGAAGTGTTGTCGAGTAGCGGAAAGGACCCACTTCACAAGGTAGACCGACCGACTGTATAACCTAACCTATAGCAACCTAACCTAGCAGCTGTCATAACAGCATACCATGGGTACGTGGCATCTATCTTGAGGTATGGCATAATGTTTTGGGGAAACTCTACGAACAAAGATTTCGCCTTCAAAGCGCAAAAACGCTGTATTCGGGCTATTTGCAATTTGAGACAAACACAATCATGTAGGCCACATTTCTCAAAACTTAAAATTTTAACTCTTCCGTGTATGTACATTTATGAATGTGCCGTATTTGTAAAAACAAATATTAGCTTATTTAATTTTAGAACTCGTCTGCGGCATCAAGACAAGTTGGCAGTGGTACCTTCTAAGACAGCTTTACTACATAAAAGTCTGTTCTGTAGGACACCTCATATTTATAATAAAAAGCAGGTTCCTAGGTATATAGTACCAAGACATACGAATTACTATGGTGCCCGAACCTCAATGTATCTATTATCAAAAATATTTAATTCCCTTCCACAAGATTTAGATTTAGATATAAATAACAGTAGTGTTAAATCGTTTAAAAAAGCCCTAAAAAGGCACATTAATAATAATAACTTAATCTTAATGCATTTACGTATAAAACCGCTAGTCGGTTGGGTTCCGCGAGTGTACGTACCTACCTTACATGTTTGTACCATTAGCGTTAAGTGTTATGATTGTCAATTGTTTGTAAATGTTATCAAGAGCTCATTGTGTGCCGACAAACTGTTATGCAGTTTGGCATAAAATGTGTCTGTAATACTGTACTGTGTTTTGTGAGAAAAAATAAATTAATTAAAAAATTCCCAAGCCCATAAGAGATACAACTGATATAAATTTTTTTAAGAAAAAACACTTTGATCTGCTTAATTCTAAATGCTACTACAGACTGAATGAATTTCTCGAGGATACTTCCATTTAAGATTTTTTGAAATGACTTGGATTTGGTAAATTGTTGTTTTTGCTCTGACTTAAGTAATAACTGTGTTTGACTTTGTTTATTTAGTTCAATTATTTGTAATTAATGTAATGATTAATGATATTGCATGAATCATCATCATCATCATCTCAGCCGATGGACGTCCACAGCTGGACATAGGCCTCCCCCAAGGATCGCCATAACGACCGGTCCTGCGCTGCCCTCATCCAACGGGATCCCGCCGCCTTCACAAGGTCGTCGGTCCACCGTGTGCGGGGCCTACCCACGCTACGCTTTCCAGTACGCGGTCGCCACTCGAGAACTTTTCGGCCCCATCGGCCATCGGTTCTGCGAGCAATATGCCCCGCCCACTGCCACTTTAATTTAGCAATTCTTTGGGCTATGTCAGTTACTCTGGTTCTTCTGCGGATCTCTTCATTTCTGATTCGATCTCGCAGGGAAACTCCGAGCATAGCCCTCTCCATTGCTCTTTGGGTGACTTTCAGCCTTTTTATGAGGCCTTGAGTGAACGACCACGTCTCTGTGCCATATGTCATCACTGGCAACACACACTGATCGAAGACTTTCGTTTTAAGACACTGCGGTATTTGGGACATTGTATGAATGCTATCTACTATTGTATGCACATGTGGCGGAACATAGCTGAACTGTACCATAAGTAATAGTGTCATCAATTATGTATTACCTATAATTCACAATAAAGAATATTTCTATTTCTATAAACTTTCAGCCTTTTTATGAGGTCTTGAGTGAGCGATCACGTCCCAGATAACTGAGTTCCCGCTGTCACCGGTCCACAAAAAAGAATAGAATCTTCTTTATTGTCAAGCTTTTCGTCGCTGCTTTTATGACTCACCTATAGTATCGGAAGCAGTGGTGGAACTACAACAGCTGCTGTTCAACAGACGTCTGATGACACCCCTCAGGTTGAGGGTGTAGGAGCCGTAGACAAGGGGGTTCATGCAGGAGTTGGAGACAGCCATCGCGAACAGCAGGTCCTGGACGCGGGGGGACACTCGGGACGCCGAGTCGCGGTCTATCATGTACCTGTGGGGATATAAATAATAATATACAGGGTGTTAGGGTAAACATTTGCATTTTGCAGACTGAGTTATCGGGCCGTCATATATATGTTGCCATAGTGAAAAATTATCAGTTTTGTAGTCTGAGCATCCCTAAAATATAAACAGTATCTTTCTGTTACACCCTGTATACAGAGTGTTAGGGTAAACATTTGGAAAAACCAATCAATCAATTATACTTTATTTTACTCCAAAACATAAACAGTAAAATACAGAAATAAAAATACAAGAGGCACAAAATAAGGCGGTCTTATCGCTAAGAAGCGATTTCTTTCAGACAACCTTAGGGTAGAGGAAAAGGTGAAAGAAGAAAGAAACCTATAGGAAATACGCAAAATATTCCATACTATAACAATCAGCTGATGATGATGCAAACGATTGTATGAAAAGTAAAAAAAAATTGCGAATTTGGGAAAGTTGTTCAGTATCATGGGTACAATCTGTTGTAGATACTGTCTATAGTAATCTCTTGTTGTGTAGACTCTTTATAAGTTATTTTCTTCTTTAGGAATAATCTATGTGACATATTCTTTTATTCCTATTTTAAAGTTACTTCAATATAAACACTTGTGACAGTAACATCTCTTGTACTAATTTCTACTTTATATTTACATCTTCGACCCAAATCACAACACGTTATCAGCACGAAGAAGCTCTGATAAATACGTGTAAAGTTTAAATTAGAAATTTTCATGTAATTGAAAAGAACAAAAGATTTTTCTTTGAAATGTCACATGAATCTGGAGAAGGGTCAAGTGTTAGTAAGTCGAGTTCATCTTCGTCAATACCATCTTTTTGCCTGAGGAATAAAGATGGGTATCCTACTTGGAAGTTCAAGATGCGTAATTACCTTTTACACGAGGACTTATGGGAAACAGTAAGTGGTTATCCTAAAGATGATACCACCCCCGCCTCGATCAAGGTACGTAATGATGCAAAAGCCCTTGCAAAAATATGCTTAACAGTAGACGGTGCAGCTGTTACTCACGTCAGATGTGCGAAAAATGCAGCCGAAGCGTGGAAATCTTTGCAAAGAGCTTTTGAGGATAAAGGTATGGGACGAAGACTAACTTTAGAGCGCAGATTGTACAGATTAAGTTTGTCAGATTTCGATAACATAGAATTGTACATCAACGCTGTTATGTCAACCGCACAGGATCTTGCGGATATTGACAAGATGATTGAAGATAGGTCAATTGCGGCTATACTTTTGGGAGGTCTCACCCCAAAATATGAACCTCTTATAATGGCGCTGGAGAACTGTAATGTAGATGTAACTTCTGATTTAGTAAAAACTAAACTGCTGAATGAGATGTCTAAAAGTCCAGCTATGCTGAAGGATTCTGTCTTTAATACCAAACTGAAACCTAAATTGAAGAAGAAGGATGTTGTATGCTACGACTGTAAAGTTCCCGGACATAAAAGGCCGGACTGTCCACAGAGGAGCAAGAAGGAGAGAGCAACAGCGGTAGATGGAAATGACTCCACATTTACTGCTCTCAATACCTCTGGCGGGTCTGACAAGGATCTTTGGTATATAGATTCGGGATGTACAAGACATATGACTTCTAAACGGGATTGGTTTCAAGATATTACATTAATAGATAAAGGTAGCGTTACCGTCGCTAACGGACAACAAATTAAGTGTTGTGGAACTGGTAATATCTCAATTAATACACCAGAGAACGTTGTCAACAGTATCAGTGAAGTTGCTTTTGTTCCTGATTTGAAAGCAAATTTGATATCTGTACAAAAGGCTGTTGATAAGGGTTTTATATGTGTTTTTGATATAAATTGATGTAATTTCTATAAAAATAATACTTTTTGTCTTACAGGTGATTCCGTTCTTCATGCCTCGCCCTGTGGTGGACTGTATGTACTTGATGGCACTGTGAATGCTCCCGATAACGCGGCAAACAATTATTTGACGCAAGATGTGCACTCTGGCTGTCAGAATAGCTACCAACTTTGGCACAAGAGGTTAGGACACTTGTGTCGTATAGGCATGAATCAACTGAAGAATCACGAGGTAGGCGTAGAGTTTAAAGTAGTAGATAAAAACAATTGCATTGCTTGTGTAGAAGGTAAACAAGCAAGAAAACCTTTTAAGAAGGTAGCATTTAATAGGGCTACCTCAGTTTTGGAATTGCTTCACGTGGACCTATGTGGACCTATGTCTACAACCTCCTTTCAAGGAAATAAGTACATGTTAACCATAGTGGACGATTATACAAGAAAGGTATTTGCTTATTTTATTTCTGCAAAGACAGAGGTGAAAGACAAGTTTCGTCTCTTTCAAACCTTTGTCGAAAATCAAACGGATAACAAGATAAAGGCGATTAGGACTGACGGTGGCAAAGAGTTTGTTAACAAGGAGTTTGTTGATTACCTTGACTCACAGGGTATCGAACGACAAGTGACGACACCGTACAGCCCACAACAATTAGGAGTTGCAGAACGTACTCACCGATCAATAACGGAAAAGGCGAGAACGTTGTTAGCTGAAAGCTCATTGCCTAAAGCTTACTGGGAAGACGCTTTCCGTGTTGCCATATATCTTAAGAATAGGTCACCTCACCGAGCCTTAGATGGGCAAATTCCTTATGACAGGTGGTGTGGTCGTAAAAGTGACCTCAGTCATTTGAAAGTGTTTGGATGCCGAGCACTCGTTCAAATACCTTCATGTCATAGAAAAAACCTCTCACCTTTCACCTCTGTCTTTGCAGAAATAAAATAAGCAAATACCTTTCTTGTATAATCGTCCACTATGGTTAACATGTACTTATTTCCTTGAAAGGAGGTTGTAGACATAGGTCCACATAGGTCCACGTGAAGCAATTCCAAAACTGAGGTAGCCCTATTAAATGCTACCTTCTTAAAAGGTTTTCTTGCTTGTTTACCTTCTACACAAGCAATGCAATTGTTTTTATCTACTACTTTAAACTCTACGCCTACCTCGTGATTCTTCAGTTGATTCATGCCTATACGACACAAGTGTCCTAACCTCTTGTGCCAAAGTTGGTAGCTATTCTGACAGCCAGAGTGCACATCTTGCGTCAAATAATTGTTTGCCGCGTTATCGGGAGCATTCACAGTGCCATCAAGTACATACAGTCCACCACAGGGCGAGGCATGAAGAACGGAATCACCTGTAAGACAAAAAGTATTATTTTTATAGAAATTACATCCATTTATATCAAAAACACATATAAAACCCTTATCAACAGCCTTTTGTACAGATATCAAATTTGCTTTCAAATCAGGAACAAAAGCAACTTCACTGATACTGTTGACAACGTTCTCTGGTGTATTAATTGAGATATTACCAGTTCCACAACACTTAATTTGTTGTCCGTTAGCGACGGTAACGCTACCTTTATCTATTAATGTAATATCTTGAAACCAATCCCGTTTAGAAGTCATATGTCTTGTACATCCCGAATCTATATACCAAAGATCCTTGTCAGACCCGCCAGAGGTATTGAGAGCAGTAAATGTGGAGTCATTTCCATCTACCGCTGTTGCTCTCTCCTTCTTGCTCCTCTGTGGACAGTCCGGCCTTTTATGTCCGGGAACTTTACAGTCGTAGCATACAACATCCTTCTTCTTCAATTTAGGTTTCAGTTTGGTATTAAAGACAGAATCCTTCAGCATAGCTGGACTTTTAGACATCTCATTCAGCAGTTTAGTTTTTACTAAATCAGAAGTTACATCTACATTACAGTTCTCCAGCGCCATTATAAGAGGTTCATATTTTGGGGTGAGACCTCCCAAAAGTATAGCCGCAATTGACCTATCTTCAATCATCTTGTCAATATCCGCAAGATCCTGTGCGGTTGACATAACAGCGTTGATGTACAATTCTATGTTATCGAAATCTGTACAATCTGCGCTCTAAAGTTAGTCTTCGTCCCATACCTTTATCCTCAAAAGCTCTTTGCAAAGATTTCCACGCTTCGGCTGCATTTTTCGCACATCTGACGTGAGTAACAGCTGCACCGTCTACTGTTAAGCATATTTTTGCAAGGGCTTTTGCATCATTACGTACCTTGATCGAGGCGGGGGTGGTATCATCTTTAGGATAACCACTTACTGTTTCCCATAAGTCCTCGTGTAAAAGGTAATTACGCATCTTGAACTTCCAAGTAGGATACCCATCTTTATTCCTCAGGCAAAAAGATGGTATTGACGAAGATGAACTCGACTTACTAACACTTGACCCTTCTCCAGATTCATGTGACATTTCAAAGAAAAATCTTTTGTTCTTTTCAATTACATGAAAATTTCTAATTTAAACTTTACACGTATTTATCAGAGCTTCTTCGTGCTGATAACGTGTTGTGATTTGGGTCGAAGATGTAAATATAAAGTAGAAATTAGTACAAGAGATGTTACTGTCACAAGTGTTTATATTGAAGTAACCACTGAACAAGTAATCACTACGTTTTAAGAAGCGGAACTGTCGAACTAGCGTATTTTGACAACAGTTGTACCGAAGTTTGCGCGTCACAAAAAAAAAAAAAAAAAAAAAAAGACAATGTCAAATCATTCCATTCATTCCGTCCTTTCGGTCGAAATACTCTTTCCGGTTGTAATAAAGTACTCTTTGGTCGATGTAGTAATGGCGGACGGCGGGCTATTTAAAGCTTAGTAAATTTGTCATTTGCATTTTTGAATATATTGTGTACCGTCGTTACTTTACCATGATTCGGGGAGTAAGAAATAGTCGAAAATGCGCAATCTGCCGAGAAGGAGAATACGGAAAAGCCGAATTCGAGAAAAAAAAATTTTTTGCGTCTTTTCCTACTGAAGAAAATCGGTAAGTACGAATATAATTTTTCTGTTCGAAATCTCAGTACTATTTGTAAATCAAATCAACTCTTACAAAAAAGCGACGGATGGCTGCTTTATTGGCGTGCGCTGACGCTGACCTCATGGTTGGAGTTACGTGAAAATAATGTATTGCAAAAATATTTGTCACCAATAAATGTAAATAAAAGTCAGCGACACGATAGGACACTATTCTTCCTTTTCTGTACATATTCAATCAATGGATAGCAACAAGCCGAACAAGGGTCCGTCCGAGATATTATAATTTATCATTAAAACTTAATTGCAGTTGCCGTGAATGGATACGACTAGCAGGCGATCCTGACCTTGTTTTTGTACCAATTGAAAAATTGCATAAGAACAGATTTGTCTGCGAGGATCACTTTCCACGTTCTTCGTTCAATAGAAAGAGAAGTCGGCTATTAGATAACGCAATTCCTATTCTCAATTTGAGATCTCCGCCACTGACTGCTGAGCAGTTGGCTGAATTTCCCTTGCATGTCTGGAGTTACGGAAAAGGTAAACTACATTTTAATTCAAATAGGTAGATGACCCGATTGTATCGAGACCTCCGCTCCTAAACGTATCGGACGCTTCTCGATACAATCGTGTCATCTACATATTAGTCATGGATTTTCGCAAAGTAACGCCCGTAAGAAACCACCTTTATTTGTTGCTTTACAATATTTTAGCTTGCCGAATAATTTGTTGTGTGTTAGCCACAAAGTACACGCTATACTAAAACATATTAACTATTAACAGGTCTGAACCAGGCTGGCTGAAATAGTACTACTGAATCTTTTCTGTTAAACTTACAGGTGATATTCCCAAGGAAAACCAACGACTTCTGATACAGGGACCCCTAAATGAAATACAGGGACCTCCGAATGAACCTGGCACATCAAAGCGAAAAACTGACGAAAATTTGGGTAAAAAACCACCTTTATTTCTTGCTTTATGATATTTTGTTTTGCTGAATAATCTGTTGCGTGTCAGCCACAAAGTTCACGCTATACTAAAACATTAACTACTAACAGCTCTGAACCAGACTGGCTGAAATAGTACTAGCTTACTGAATCTTTTCTGTTTAACTTACAGGTGATATTCCCAAGGAAAACCAACGACTTGTGATACAGGGACCTCTTTATGAAATGCAGGGACCTCCAAATGAACCTGGCACATCAAAGCGAAAAACTGACGACAATTTGGGTAAAAAACCACCTTTATTTCTTGCTGTATGATATTTTGTTTTGCCGAATAATCTGTTGCGTGTCCGCCACAAAGTACACGCTATACTAAAACATTAACAGTAACAGGTCTGAACCAAGCCTGGTTCAGCCAGCCGGCTGAAATAGTACTAGCTTACTGAATCTTTTCTGTTTAACTTACAGGTGATATTCCCAAGGAAAACCAACGACTTGTGATACAGGGGCCTCTGTATGAAATGCAGGGACCTCCAAATGAACCTGGTACATCAAAGCGAAAAACTGACGACAATTTGGGTAAGTACAATTAGACACTGGACATGAATCACGCTTCGAAATTGAAACAAGTACGTAGGTATAGTTTTGACTTCACGATGTTTTGCTTTACATATAGTCTACTCAACAAATAGACCATCATCTGCAAGGCTGATTCAGTGTTAATGAGGTGTAGAGCATCTATGTGATGTGGATGGACCAGGTCTGCCTGCATAACTCCAGTCGGTTTAGAAGTAACTGATGTTTAAAGGTCAGTAAAAAAATTACGATCAATAACATCGTATCATGTTATTGTAGTATGTACTGTAGCTATGTGAACAGTACTAAAACTGACATGGTTTATCAGTCGGTTTAGGAGATGAAAGGTCCAACCTTTGACCGACTACATCTCCTAAACTGACTAGCAGTTCATGTCAGTTTTTGTACTGTTCACATAGCTACAGTGCACACTACAATAATATCATACGATCAACCTTGCAGCTGATCATTAATTTTTTACTGACTTTTAAACGTCTGTAACTCCTAAACCGACTGAAGTTACTCAGGCAGACCTAGATCATCCCCATCACAGAGATGATCTACACCCCATAAATACTGAATCAGCCTTGCTGCTGATGGTTGCAAAAAGTACACTTATCTCTTAGTCTAAAAGGAGTTGTAGAGTGCGTGAGCTGGGACCTAAGCGATTTCTTCTAAAATTTGTTCAGGGTTCTTAGGGAGTAAACATACTAAAAGTCCCCTCCTCTAGGAGTCGCGCCGGAGAGGGGGAGGGGGTTAAAGTTCCCACTTTTGGGTTTTTCGCGAATATATCCAAAACGGTGCGTCGTAGAGAAAAGTGGTCTTCTAATGAATGATACTTTATAAAATTATCTACATTTTTTATTTATGGATTATGTGTAAATAAATAAAACCGGTCAAGTGTTAGTCGGGCTACTCCCGCACCGAGGGTTCCGTACCACACCACCACACAACATATTAACTTTAAAAAAAGTTTTGTTTCCTCCGGGACTTTTTTTTTTAGCGCGAGACCGACTCACACGTGGCCAGTTTTTATTATTTATTGTTTACTGTAGAATTTGTTCTATAATCACACCAAGTTTGACGCTTGTATGCATTACCGTTTTTACGATAGAGCGAGAAGAAAAAAACGTTGATAAAAACTAGCTTCTTGTGTAGGACCCCCCTTATTTTTTAACTTTTTGAAATTTTTATAATTAGTTAGCAAACCCGCCATAGTAACGCTGATTTTGTGAAAATTTCAACTATATAGATATTGCGGTTCAAAAAATGTTCAGGTAATGCTCATCGCGCTGAATAACTTAAATTTTATACTTTTCCGGAGCGAGTTGCTCGAAAAATATTGGGAAATAGGAAAAAGTATAAAAAATAAAAAGTGTAGATAATTTTATAAAGTACCATTTATTACAAGACTACTTTTCTCTACGACGCACCGCTTTGGATATATTCGCGAAAAACCCCAAAAGTGGGAACTTTAACCCCTTCCCCCTCTCCGGCGCGACTCCTAGAGGAGGACCCCTAAATTATCCTTTGTTTAGTTGTATATAAGTCACCAATAAACTATTTAATTTAACACTTCAAGCTTTTTTAACAGATGTAACGGAAAAGGAAAGGAAACTTATCGCGCAGTTAAAGAAAACTAAATGTACGTTAGCATCACTCCGAAAAAGTGCAAAAATAATAGAAAACATAAAGTCACCAGTCCTAAAAGAAATGGTCATATCTGCGTGTAAGAATCAAAACCGCAAACCAAAAGGACGAAGGTGGACTACACAAAACAAAATTTCTTGCCTTGCCATTTTAAAAAGATCCGCAAAGACCTATAACTATTTAAGGCACGTTATCCCGTTGCCAAGCGTTAAAACATTACAAAATGTAATGAAAAAAATTGTAATGTCGCCAGGGATAAATAAATGTGCTATAGACCACCTTAGAAACACTGCGAAAGACAAAAATGACAAAGAAAAATGTTGTGCGCTGCTATTTGACGAGATGGCACTCAAACCTCGTGTTTTGTACAACCCGTCCATCGATGCAGTTGAAGGTTTTCAGGATTTGGGGCATACACTACCAGATACGGGACGATCAAGTCAGATCGCAGATCATGCCTTGGTTTTCATGGTTCAAGGCATATACAGAAAGTACAAACAACCTGTTGCATTTTACTTTGTAAAAGGAACTATATCGTCTGAAAAATTAGCCATGATTATCAAGGAAGTGATAATGGCAATAACCGATGCTGGGTACCAAATACTAACTACGGTATGTGACCAGGGCCCCACTAATTTGGGAGCGTTGAAGTTGCTAAAAGAGTTTTCGCGCCCGTATGACCAAAACTCTTTTAGAGTTGGCGATAAGAAGGTCTATATTATTTACGATATACCTCACCTGTTCAAGTCAATCCGGAACAATTTCCAGAAAAATGGCTCCATTGAATTTGACGGAAAAACAGCTTTGTGGCGTCACCTGGAGATGGTAGAGGAAAAAAACAGGTCATTTTTATATCTTTCGAAAATATCACCCACACATGTCGATCCCAAATACAGAGCGAAGATGAAGGTGAAATACGCTGCTCAAATTTTAAGCAACACTGTGTCGGCAGTTTTGAAGTTGTTGGCAGAGGCTGAAAAAGATTCAAAAATAGCCTCCGAATTAAAAAGCTCTGCAATAGTAATACAGGAACTGGACAAATTATTTGACATGACGAACGGGCCTTCAGGCCCTGATGATATAAAAAAAGGCCAAAGGCAAAATGTTTCGGCAAAAACAAATCACTTGGCTAAATGGGCTGAGCTGGAATTGAAATTAGCCAACACTAAATTCCTCAGTCGGTCAGGTTTGGAAGCCAGAAATATAAAATGCATTCAAGGGTTTATAACTTCCTTGAAATCATTACGGGGCATTTGGGGAGACGTCCAAAAACTTGGATTCAAATACCTAAACTTGCGCCAGCTGAATCAAGATTCACTAGAAAATTTATTCGGCATCATCCGGCAACACAGTCCGACAAATCGGCACCCTACGTGTGCTCATTTTGTATCGGCGCTGAAAACCGCCGTTATAACACGGCTCACTGCTCCCCATTGCCGAGGATCGAATTGTCAGAATGACAGCAACAGTCTGATGACCGATTTTCATGAAATTATATTTGGCTCGGGAGAAAATGAGGTACACGGTGAAGACCATGCCACCGAAGAAATTGATATCGAAACTACCGAAGAAGACATTCAGTTATTCAGTCTTCCTGAAGACCAAGATGAGGTAGAGAGCAAACTTACCGAACAAGATCATCCTGTCGTTTATGTTGCCGGGTACTTGGCCTACAAGCTATCTAAATTTATAAATTGTACCAATTGTATGGCAACGTTAACTCGGACAGAATCTGAGGAACAAAACGACCCCATGTATAATTACATAAAGTACAGGGAATGGTGGCCAGAGGAAAGAAGACTAAAATATCCTTCCAAGCCTCTGTGCGAAGTAGTTAAGTGCGCAACGGTGCTAATGGAAGACGAAGTCTGTCCAAGATTACATGAGGACAACATTGCACAATTGACCATTACGCTTTTTTTTTCAAAATGTGATATTGCATGGTTTGATTGCGCTGAACATAAACCAAAAATAGTTGATGCTTTGTTCAAAATTATGGCTCATTTGCTAATTCGTAGACAATGCCAGAGAATTAACCAGCGACTAGCATCCAACGAAGAAGCATTAGCCGATGCCTTAAAAATGGCACAACAGTTTGGAAAAGCTAAGTAGGAAAATTCTCTGTCCTTGCTGTCTTTGGATTTGTCAGGATTATTCTAAAGAGTGTTACTAGCTTAAATACTGTGTAGCATTCATTATGTAATCAGTAATGTATAACTGTTATTGAATGCAGAACCTTAGCTTAAGAATTTACATTTTATGTTGTAGCGTTTCCGACCGCATCTTCTCCGACACCGACAATACGTATTTCTGACGCGGTGGTAGCGTCTAAAAATAATTTTCGTTTATTAAAGCATAGCATATGCTCACGAATATATTCCCCGAGGACCCCAGACTGACTACCCAGTCAGAGATATTTTGAAAACTATGAACATACACGTTTCACTAGTAGTACCGAAATTCTGTGCAATGTGACGAGGAGTAAGCCCGTTGTACTTGTAAACAGACAGTGGGTACAATACATGCCCCGAGATTGAAGCATGCAGGTTTTCTCGCGATGTTTTCCTTCACCGAAAAGCCAGTGGTGTTAAAAATAGTACATAAATTCAGAAAAACTCATTGGTACGAGTCGGCCTGGACGGGGATCAAACCATCGTCTCCTGCACGGCAGGCAAGGTTACTCGCCACTCGGTCTACAAAGCCTTTTTTTTTTAATATTCGTTAGTTAAAATGGCTTCAATTTCAGTAATAAACATCATATAAAATAGTGATTAATTGGGGGGTTACATTTGCATTATAATTACACCAAGTTTGACACTTGTATCTATTGCCTACCGTTTTTACGATAGCGTAAAAAAATTAAAAAGTCTAGTTTCTTGTATGAGGGATTTGGGCCTCCCTCACTTTTTGAGTTTTAAATATTTGTTAGAAAATCCAAAATAATGACACATATTATATCAATATATCTATTTTCAGTGTAAAATTAAATATTGATGGTACTGCGGCGTTCGGATGCGATACGAAAAAACACCTGAAAAACGCAATGTAGCCAGTTGTGTGACTAAAATTAACAAACAACCGGTCAATTGCGAGTCGAACTTGTGCTGCGAAGGTTCCGCACCACACACAATACATTTGTGTTAATGTATTTACAAAAAAAAAATTTTTTTTCATTCAGTTCCGGCTCCTTAGCGCAAGTCCGACTCACGCTTGACCAGTTTATATTAATTGTTGTTTTACTTTAGACTTTGAACAATAATTAGGTACTACAAGTTTGACGCTTTTATGTAGTGTCGTTAGAGCAAAACGAAAAACGTTGAAAAAAACGTTTCTTGTAAGGGAACCCCCTTGAGTTTTACCACCATTATAACAGGTACCTATTATGTGAAAATTTCAACCGACTGCCTATTACGATCGAAAAGATACAGCCCTTTGAACGTAGCATTGACAGACGGACAGTTTCAGTGTTTTTAGTTTGATTATATTACTAACACGTACTTTTGTTTATGAAGGTTAGTCTGGGACTCTTTTTTCGAGAATTTTTTATTAGACCCGGCGTCCATTACTTAGTAAGTCAAACCTCTACAAAAAAAAAAGACTGTCAGAAAGGGAACTTACCCTCTACAGAAACTGCGCTCAAACACCATACTTACCTTATTATTATTATAACACTTCATTGTACACACGGACATAATAATACACAAAGTACCTTAATACAAGTAATACCGTTTTTAAAGGCTTTCGTGTTTGGTGGCAATAGGAGCTATCTTTATATTATTAGTACATACATAATTACATACTTGCTCACGCCTATGTCCTTCTGAGATAGGCAGAGACAATTTAATAGATCGCCATGCTACGATTCTAACACACATCTCACGCCTCTTCAACATCCATAAGTCTCTTCATACATATGCTCGTCGGTTCCCGGTACATTTTATTTGGTCCTTCTTTAGTACACTACACAGTTCTTCATCCGAACAACAACATCGAAATCGCGAAAAAAAATCTGCTCTTCCCTACAAAACTGCAAACCTACTCGAGCCAAATGCATGGGACAACAGATTTTTTTTTCGCGATTTCAATAGCGAAAGTTGTGCAGTGCTAGTATATTAAGAACCTTGTATACGAAACTTTAAAAAAATATATAAATATTGCTCTATCGTGAAAACGACGATACATAAAAGCGACAAACTTTATTAATTGTAAATTAATAAAAACTGGTCAAGTGTAAGTAGGACTCGCGCTAAGGAGCCGACACTGAATGAAAGATTTTTTTATACAGGGTGGAAAAAAAAGGCCGTGGTTGGGGTAAAAGTACCCTTAATATTTATGATGGCAAATTTTACTGAAAGGAAACATTCCTTTATTATCAAATTTAATTAAAACTGCATTTAAAGATTTTTGAAAAATCATCTGCTTGAGCCGGGAATCGAACCGGTGAAACGTGAAAAAAAAAACATCCTGTATTTTATGATACCAACCGAAAGAGTAATTCATAAGGATCAATTTCTTTTTAACAATATTGTATCTTAAATTAAAGAAAGACCAAGAAAAAATGATTTTTTTATTGTTAAACTTACTATCTAAAGAAAATTCTTTACTTAAGTTATAAATTGCTCAAAATGAGACAGCCAAGTGCACAGATAATAAAATGCATTACATTATTTATTACGTTCTATTTACAGAAACTTTGAACTTGATATTTTAAATATTCAATCAATTCGATATAAAAGACGACTCGTAGAGAATTCAGTCGTAGAATACATACTTTAAAGTATTTTCTTTAGATAGCGAGTAAGTTTAACAATGAAAAAATAATTTTTTCTTGGTCTTTCTTTAATTTAAGACACTAAATTTCAAAATTCCAAAAAATCCAAATGCTAGAATATAGCTATCAGGTTAAGTTTGGTATCCTTTTCGTATAAATTAAGGATGAGGAATTCATTTCTGGTATCTTCAATTCATTTTGTGCAAGTGGTTTCCGAAAAAAATATAGAAACGTAAAAAACTAAACCAGGAAAAATACATTCAAACAGCTATAACTTTAAAACCTATACACAAATTGATATTTAAAAAATACTCAAATATAGCATATTTTATGTAGATTCAGAAAAATATACCGTTTATATAAATAATTTTACAAAATTACACCAAAAAAAATATTTTGAACGTTGCACCGCGTAGTTAGGTGAAATTGCGCTACCAGCTCTTGCAACAGAATGCAGACAATTTTCCTCAAAATTCGTATTCGATGCATGAAAATGAAGTGACCAAAAGAGTTTTTTTGTGGGTCGAAAAGGCTATCAGAGAGAAAAAATATACAGTTTATAGTTTTTTCGCAATCAATGAAACTCTAAATTAGAAATATTAAACAATCAGAGCTAGACGTTTGTTTGCGATTTTCGCGATTTCTAGTGTAAGATAATGACAGCTATATAAGGTCTAACAAAATTAGGTAAAACTATTTTAAGGGGATGATCCGACCATCAAACTGAACAACTTTCTCTATGGGACCAATATTGAAATCGCGAGAAAAAAATCTGCTGTCCCATACATTTAGGTCGAGTAGGTTTGTATGGAACAGCTGATTTTTATTCGCGTATTCAATATCGGTCCCATAGAGAAAGTTGTTCAGTTTAATTGTCTGATCATCCCCTTAAAATACTTTCACCTAGTTTTGTTAGAACTTATATAGAAAGAAACAATTATTGTTATCTGTCTTTGTGCATTTTAGGGTCGTTTTCTTACACTTACATCTCTACTGACAGCCTGCCTTGCATCTGCAGCGAGTTAAGTCCCTACACGCTTCTGTCATTGTTGGACACTTCGTTTCCATTTTTCCGCCAGCCCCTAGACGCTGGATCGGGAAGGTGATGAAAGGGCTCCATCCAGCACGTGGCCCCAAATATGGAATCCCTGCTTAAGAGCACACACTAAGGTGTGTGCTGATGCAAGGCCGACTGAGTAAAATGGTAAAATGTAGGTATGATTGATAGTCGTGTTGTACTGGCCAACATGCTGCTGATGCTGTTGACCAGGGTTATAACAAGATTATGATTCGCATGACACTACAATCACCACAATATCTGTCTACAGTGCGAATCATAATCTTGTTATAACCCTGGTCAACAGCATCAGCAGCATGTTGGCCACGACTATCAATCATACCTACATTTTACCGGTTATAGCTATTACTGGTTTCTTGTTAATCTTAATCACACAACACAACTGACTACATTGCGTTTTTCAAGGTACCGCATCCGAACTCCGCAGTACCATCAATATTTAATTTTACTATGAAAATATATATATTGATATTACATATTACATTTATAATTCACATGAAATGGGCTTCAGAAAGTATTTTTTTTAATATCACGTTTTATACATTAATCTGATATTATTTGGATTATTTTAGTACCAAAATTTTATAACTTTAGGGATTACTTAATTTTTTGCTACGGAACCCTAAAAAACTGGTATGACGAATGAACTGGCCATAATCGATTTACCCGAAAACGATAGCAAACTTGACCCAAGACTTGAAATACTATTATATTTTTGTTCTGAGTACTGGCACTCGGGGTGCACCTGGGGCGTAGGTTCTGAACGCAGCCCTGGCAGTTCAGTACTATAACCACCAAGCCCCCCCCCCCCCCCCCCCTCCCCTCGAACAGACACGGAGTTATGTCTGCCTACCAGGCTTTTTGGGTTCAGTTTGGCGTGTATTACACCTGTACCAAGTGGCATTGCTCTACTCAAAATTGTAAACCTCTCCATACAACGGATCCCAATAGAAAACGGACTATTAGTAGTTAGTCAAGTTCTGATTTTTATGTATAATATTTTAATATACGTAGTTTGTAAGAAGATAGTGTAGATATTCTCGGGGGAGCCTAAATCCCTAGAGAACGCGTCCCCAGCACGGCTAGCATGCCACGCACGACAAAGCGTTTAAACGAGAAAAACGTCATGCGCGCTCTTTCTGGCATACGTAAAATAATAAAGATGGAGGCGCATCTCGATTTTTATCAGTACTTGTCGTATTCGGTACAGAACTTGTCGAATATAGTTTTATTTGCTGATGATACTTCTCTAATTTTCAAAACCAGTAGAAAGGCACAAGATGTTGATGATATTAATGAGAATGTAAATGACACTCTTCGACAAGTTTTGAATTGGTTCAGTGTTAATAATCTTGCATTAAATGCAAAGAAAACTAAATGTATTAAATTCACTTTACCAAACGTTATAAATAATGAAAATCAAATAACTTTAGATAATGATATATTGAATTTCACAAATAATACTGTATTTTTAGGGATAAAGATTGACTCGAAGCTGCAATGGGGTCCACATATAGAAACCCTAGCGGGTAGGCTGAGCTCGGCAGCTTATGCGGTTCGAAAATTAGACAGCTAACTGATATAGCTACTGCAAGACTTGTATACTTCAGCTACTTCCATAGTATCATGTCTTATGGTATTTTGCTGTGGGGCCGTGCTGCAGATGTTGAGGCGATCTTTATCCTTCAAAAGAGGGCAATTCGAGCCATTTATAATCTGCGTTGTCGAGATTCACTACGAGATCTTTTTAAAGATATCAGTATCTTGACTTTCTACAGTCAATATATTTACGAAAATATTTTATACGTTCGGAAAAATTTGTATCTCTTTCCCAAAAACAGTGACGTTCATAAATACAATACAAGAAATAAAAATAAATTAGTATCCCCACATTTTCGACTCAGTAAGGTCAACACATCTTTCATGGGGCACTGTATACGCTATTATAATAAGATACCAGAGGATATTCTAAACTTGCCAGACAAAAAGTTTAAGTCCCATGTTAAACAAGTCCTCTGTAAAAAGGGCTACTATAAACTCGATGACTATTTGAATGACCAAAATGTCTGGTCTTGACAATGTTACTCTATGTAATGCAATATTGTATTTTAATTGTACTTTGTATATTTTGTTTTGTTTAAAAGATGTGTGTTGTAGAGTTTCTGGCCGCATCTTCTCTCAACGAAACACCTTCCGACGCGGTGGTAGACTCAAAAAATGACGTCAAAAAGCTATCTATGTGATATTATTTTGAATAAAAAATTTTGAATTTAAATTTGAATTTATCGTTTTCTCGGGGGTGGCATGCGAGGCCTACTGGTGGCGGATAGGGCGAGACTTCTGGTCATCTAAAGGGTTGGAGGAAGGATAAAGATGAAACGTTTTACATCATGCTCTATACCTTTTTTTTTTTTTTTTTTTTTATTTTTTTTTTTTTTAACGAGGAGAAATGCTCATGCATACCTCACCAACTGGGGTTCGCTGGTGAGGTTATGTTGGACTCCCATCCTAAGGATGGACCTACCAACTAAAACTCCCCGGGACTCTCGCCACCGCTCTGAGGCCAGGTCGCAGGGCCCGCAAAAGCAATAACTGCAGCGACCTAGCGGCGACTGTCACGGATGTCGTGACCCACACCAGATGCCAGGCATGTGCCTGGTGCCCTCTTGGAGAGCGCTCCGAATACCAAGGGCGCTCTTCAACCATGGGTCTCTCTGTCGGGTGACAGACTCCCCAGTCTGCCACCCAGAGACCCTTCTAGGGCGGCAGGTTCCGATCATATGCGGCTCGCCTGCGCCCTACACGACGCCTGCGGATTGGGTCGGACAACGCATCATCCTCCCGATCTCTCTCTGCGGTCTCCTTCTGTGCCACGACTGTTTCACAGAAAGAGGCCATCGCCCTCCAGGCTTCTGCGCTACGGACCATCTGTCCGACGACGGCAGGCAGAGAGAGATCCCGCCCAATAACCTCGACCAGCTCCGCACGCGGATCACTCCACGCCGGGCATATCTCCAGAGTATGCTGCGCAGTATCATCCGCGCAGTCACAGTGATGACACCGTGGGGATGCCTCTCGCCTGGCCACACGGTGCAGGTAGTGACCAAAGCAACCATGTCCGGTCATCACCTGCACCATCCGGTAAGAGAGGCCGTGGCAGTTCTCCAGCCATGCCGTCAAATGAGGCCTAATGGCTTCCACCGTCCTTAATCCAGCACTTGGCGATGCGAGCTGGCTCCGCCAGGACTGCAGTAGAATAACGCGAGCCTGGCGGCGCCACCTTGCCACCTGCTCTGGAGCCGGCTCATAACCCCGCTCCTTCACCTGCGCGCCACGCCGATACACTTCAGCCAGCACGCGGGCCTCCAGCTCCCATGGCGGGGAACCGGCCAGTGCAAACGCCGCCTCTCCAGCTATCGTGCGGTAGCCGCGGATCACCCTGCGCGCCATGACGCGCTGCGGACGTCGCAGCAGCGCCTTATTAGTGGCGCTCAGGGCATTCACCCACACGGGTGCCCCATACAGGGCCATCGATCTGATGACCCCCATATAGAGCCGGCGGCAGGTAGACCCTGGCCCTCCGACATTAGGGAGGAGACTCCCCAGCGCCGCAGACGCTTTGATGAGTCTCGGAGCCAGCCTGCGGAAGTGCTCGGCGAAAGTCCACTTTCCATCCAGGCAGAGCCCGAGATATTTCATCGCGGACCCAACCCGGACTTCGACCTCGCCGATGCGGAGTGTCGCTCCCGCAGGAGGACTCCCACCACGACCATAGAAGTAGAGGGCCTCTGTCTTCTCCAGAGCCACTCTCAAGCCCTGCCCTTCAATGCGGGCAACTATTAGGCCCGAACCGACTCGCGCTAGGCGGGTGGCCTCCTCGAACGATCTCCCGCGGGCTAGGAGTAGGGTATCGTCTGCATAGCAGACGATATGCAGCCCCCGGAGGAGAGCGCCACGCAACACCTTATCATAGCCAATGTTCCACAGGAGAGGGCCTAAAACCGACCCCTGAGGAACACCGCACCATGAGAGGCGCCGCACCGGCACGCCGTCCCGCCCTACGCACACCACCTCTCTCCCTCGAAGGTACGATGCCACAATCTTGCGCAGGTAGCGGGGCACCCCGTGGAACTCAAGGCCCTCCTCAATACTTGAGAAGGGCAAAGAGTTGAAGGCATTAGCGATATCAAAAGATATCGCCAACACTGAACCGCCCCTCGCCACCTGCTCCTCCGTGAACGCCTTGACGTCAAGTATGGCGTCGATGGTGGAGCGCTGGGCACGAAAGCCATACTGGGCCTCAGAAAGGTCGGGGCCCTCCCGCGTTAGGTGTTGGATAATGCGAGATGCAATTACCCGCTCCAACAACTTCCCTGCCTCGTCCAGCAATACGATCGGTCGGTAGGCCGATGGAGAGTTGGCTGGACGGCCCTCCTTTTGAAGGAGGACAAGTTTGCCCTCCTTCCAGCACTGCGGGAACTCTCCTTGCTCGAGGCAAGAGCTGAAGAGCTCCCGCAGGCGCTCTTCCAGTGGTCCCAAGCACTTCACCCAGACCCGACCTGGGATGCCGTCCGGACCTGGGGCAGTTTTGCGCCCCTTCAACCTTCGGATTGAGGCGCCGAGCTCGCTCTCCGAAACCGGTGGCACCCCCTCTGCAGGTCCGGGCTCGAACGAACCATGCTCCTCACCTTCCGGAGCTGGGAACAGCGCTGCGACAATTGCAGTCAGCCGCTCCGGCGGGAGCGATTCCACCACCGGCGGCCCACGGCTAATTTTCCCCCGTGTTGAGCGGTAGGGGCGTCCCCACGGGTCTCTGTCGAGATCGGCCAACATCTCCTCTCTGGCGGAGTCCTTCGCTCGGCAGATGGACCGCTTCAGTTCCTTTCTGGCGTCCGCGTAAGCCTCCCGCAGCTGCGTCTCCAGGACCTCATTTTGAGGGCGGCGTCTCCGTTGCCTTTGGGAGGCACGACGGGCTGTTACGCAGACACCCCGTAGCTCCGCAATTTCGTCTGACCACCAGTACACCTGTTTCCTTGGTGGTCGACGGTGCCAACGGGGCATGGAGGCGTCGCAGACACTAGTCAAGGCCCTCCGGAACCAGAGTGCCTCATCGCTCACAGAGGTTGGAGCCGTGGGCACCGGGTTCCAGGCCTCGACAGTGACTGCCTCCTCCAGCGCATCAATGTCCAGTTTGGACAGGGTCCATCGCGGGAACTGAAGCGGTCCCTCTGGGCGGCCCGAGGGGGCGCTCGACGTTCTGGTTGGTGGGACGCTGAACTGGATGTATACGTGATCAGACAGCGTCTCCACGTCCTCCATCACCCTCCAGTCTTGGACCAGTCTCGCAATCGCTGGGCTGGCAAACGAGAGGTCCACGATGGAACTCCCGTTATGCCTAACGCAGGTGGGCGCGTTGCCGCGATTTAGGAGAGCGAGACCGGACGTGGTGATCCACCTTAGCAGAACGTCCCCTCGGGGGTCAGTTGTAGGGGAGCCCCAAGCCGTGCTCTTGGCGTTGAAGTCCCCCGCGAGAATAATAGGCATTGGGGCCGCCCTTCTCACCGCCTCCAAGAGCTCGCCGAGGAAAACCTCAAACTCGGCCAGCTGTCTGTTTGGGGAGAAGTAAACCCCAAACACAAGGAATCTCCCCCAATGGGCCGATACGAAGCCCCGGCTCCTTTCCTTGGGGGAAAGAGGTTGGCCGCCGCTAGCGCTGCAGATGGCGACAGTACCCGATGTATCACCAACCCAATTGGACCGGGTTGGGATGTGGTACGGTTCTGCCACCACCGCAAAGTCAATCTTCCACTGCGCCAGAGCCTGGAACAACAGGTCCTGGGCACCGGGGCAGTGGTTAAGATTAGCCTGGAGGAAATGTAGTCGATCACTATCCATTATTGTGATCGACTATCATTTCCTCCTGTTGGCCTTGCGACCGACCCTCCCTTTCCGAAGCCGGGGTCCTTCCGGCCTTATCCCTTCGAGCTCCCTTTTTGGGAGGGACACAGCTCCTCCCACCAACCGAATGATTGGCTGCCCTGCCTGCACCAGCGCAGACCACGCAGTGGGGCTTGGCCGAGCAGTCAGCAGCCTTGTGGCCTTCCTGACCGCAGCGATAGCAGAGCTGGCTGCGGTCGGTGACACTTGTGCACCGCTGCCTCGTGTGACCTATCTCTAGGCAGCGGTAGCACTTCATAGGCCGTGCCTCCATGGTGTGGACTCTTGCTGAGCTCCAGCCTACCAAAAGTCGCTCTGCCGCGGACAGGGTGTTGGCGGCCGCAACAGGACACTGAACCCACATTGTTCCAGTGCCACCCGGACCAGGGCGTATCTCGCCCCCCTTCACATGCTCCGTAGTGCAGCCAGTTTTTGCGACGATCGCAGCCAGTACATCTTCCTTGACTACAGAGTCGTCTAGGCCCGACACACGGATCGTGGAGCATTTGATTGGCCTGGACACCCTTGCTGCTCCTGCCAGAACGTCACGCAGCTTTTGAGCCAGGCAGTCGGCCTTTTCGTTATCGACCCCCTTCGGGAGCTCGATAATGCGCGCTCCCGTGGCGGCCTTCCTAATCCTGACTCCATCTGAGATGCCCAGGTCCGCCAGTTTAACCTCTTGACGAGCCTTGATCAGAGCTTCCTTATAGGTGGCCCCTCGTTCCACTGCATCCTGCTGGAGTGTAATAACTACAGCTGCAGTGGTGGGGGCACGAGTCTTCCTCCTTTGCCGTTTCTTGGTTTTGGGCTGGGGAGCCGGTTCCAGCTTGGGGCCCTGCTGGGGCTGCGACTTGCCTGAGCCAGTGTTTAGAGCCGGCTTCTTTTTCTTCTTCCCCTTTTTACTGACTACCACATTCCAAGCCTCCTCCGTACGAGGAGGTGGAGTGGCGCCATTGGGGATCGAAGAAGAGGTTTTCTGGGACTGCTTGGATGTAGAAGCCGAACCAGATTTCGCCAGAGGAGGCTCAGGCCGCTCCGAGATTAAAGTGACTGCGGCATCATTTTTCCTGTCCGCGGCCAGAGGTGGGCGCATGCGTTTTGGTGGCAGAAGACGGTCCTCCAGTGAGCACAGCCTCGCTCCAACCATTGTCGAGACCCGCTCCATCAAGGCGTGGGAGAAATCTTCAAGCACCGCATTGAGTCCACTAACCGTAGTCGGGGCCGAGTCGCTGCGAATGGTCTGTTTCTCCCCAACAGCCACCTGTGTCGTTTCACCATGGGACAAAGCCGACCTTATGGTAAGCTCCCGGAGATCTTTCCGCATTTGATCCATATCCGCCCGGAGCGTTATCATCCTATCCCGAAGAATGAAATTTTCCGCCTCCAGCTTTTTAACCTCCTTAGAGACAGTGCACTTCGAAAGATCCTCTACGGCCTCCTGAATGCACGCGACAGCTTTATTCAAGTTCCCCACGTATTTACCGCACAAATTGCGCGACGTCTTTGCCACATGAGTGACCATCTCCAGACTCGCTCTGATTTTCTGTTTTAGGTCGGACGCCGTGGCTGGCGCTGGCCCTGCCCCCTCCAAGTGCGACTCAGGGACCCCCGAGCCTCTTAGAGGCGGAAGGCGGCGCGCAAGGTCTTCCAGTTTTGCGTCATCCTCGAGGCGTTGCGCCTCGCGTTTATCTTCGTTAAGTTTGGCCTGGGCCGCTGCTAACCCGACGTATTTGCCGGTGGTAGGCGGGCGGCCCCGACCTCTCTTTGACGGAGGCTTCACTCTGCCTTTGGCCAAAGCGGGAACAGGTTCCGTGCCTGAGTCAGATGCTCCACCAGAGAGCGATCGCTTCCGTCGGAAACGCATCTCTGTCTCAGAGTGAGACCCCACCGTAATAAGACTGGCCTGAGAGCCAGTATCAGATTCCGTAGACATGCCATGGTCGTTGGTGTCGTCGCATACCATCTGGGTATGCGACTCCACCGCCAAGTCGATAAAATCCAGGTCGCCAGAAGCAAAATCGTTAAAATGAGAAGAAGAGCCAAGTTCGTGTTCACGAGAGCCAGCAGCCTCCTGCTGACCCACGACGCAATTTTTACCCACCCCAGAGTACGGAGGGCAGCCCACTGAAGAATCATCAGTGGGGTGGGATTCCCCTGCATCGCAGGGACCCACCTGGGGACACATTTTAAAATTACGTGTGTTGTCCATATTTGCTATGTTAGTTTGTTTTTTGTTTTAGAGGCGTACCCTTTCTCTAGGATACGCGGCCCCGCCAGACGGGCTCAAAAGAGCCCCGCCGGGAACAACGCGGCCGAGTCGAACTGACCCGCCGCCCTCCGGTGGTTACATCTCAATGATGCAACCACCCCACCTTGGGTTGGTTCGCGCCGGCACGTATTTCCCTATTGCCTCCCTGGATAATGATCATAGATCGGACATTCGGACGCATATTTATTTACCTAAATTTCCTCTTTTCACAGGAATCAGCTGTTGCATATATTTGAGTCGAGTAGGCACTGCAGTTTAATATGGAAATGCTGATTTTTGTTTTGCTCCGATCGCTTTTCTCCTTTGACTACTTATACAGGGTGTAACAGGGTGTAGAGTAACTGACATAGCCCAAAGAATTGCTAAACTAAAGTGGCAGTGGGCGGGGCACATTGCTCGCAGAACCGATGGCCGATGGGGCCGAAAAGTTCTCGAGTGGCGACCGCGTACCGGAAAGCGCAGCGTGGCTAGGCCCCGCACACGGAGGACCGACGACCTGGTGAAGGCGGCGGGAACCCGTTGGATGAGGGCAGCGCAGGACCGGTCGTTATGGCGATCCTTAGGGGAGGCCTATGTTTAGCAGTGGACGTCCATCGGCTGAGATGATGATGATGACAGGGTGTAAGTGACAGCCTAGCAAATACTGAAACTGTGAACTCAGACCATCAAACTGAACAACTTTCCCTTGGAGCCTACCTCAGGAAACGCGAAAAAAAATCAGCTGTACCATACATTTTAGTCGGGTAGGTAAAGCAGTTTTGTATGGGACAGCTGATTTTTTTGGCATTTCTTAAGGTAGGCTCCATAGTGAAAGTTGTTCATGTTCAGTTTGATGGTCTGAGTTCACCGTTTCAGTATTTGCTAGGCTGTCACTTACACCCTGTATAGGGACTAGTTACGCGTGATAACTAGTCCCTATACAGGGTGTAAGTATACTAACAAGTACGTATACTAACAACGATAGTACTAACAAACAGTTCTGCCACTTTTTGCGGGGGGGCGAGGTAACATGAAATCCGCAACTTTGGATTTTATTCCCCATAACTTTAGATTCTAATTTTGAATGTTCAATTGTTCTTATACCGTGGCAGAAGGGAAATGCTACCGCAAGGCCAGTCCTTATAATAAATAGTCAAAGGTTTGCTCCCGTAGTAAAAGTTGTTCAGTTTGATGGGTAGACTCTTAATTTAAAACGATGGTAATGATGAATTTCAACCTGTATTAAATAGTTAACCCTAATAGCCGTATGTAATTAATGTCATGGGCGGACTTTTTTCTTATTTCAAAAATGTCTGGAAGCGAAAATGGATATTTGGTTACCTATCGTCGCTCATCCAAAAAGGAGCCTTTTGTGAGGAAGAGGTGGGGATTTTAAGGTAGGCGGTCTTCCCGAGCCAAGAAGGGCATAGGCCCAACTTAAAATTAGTTCTAGCTTCGGCTCGGGATTCCGCTCTTAATAATATATTCTGTGACGCTAGCTAAAATAGGCACTAAACAATACACGGGAAGGTAACTTTGACCCAACGTGGATCTCGGTGTAACAGTCTAGGAAACTAGCTTTATCAGTAAATTCATGAGATTGTAACTAGGCACATTCGTACCTATTTATAAAACACTTGAAAGGGAGCACAGTGTGCAACGATTCACCTTCAACAATGAACTCCCCACGAACCACATAGGCCGGAGAACCAACTTCGTTACCAAAATCAAGCAATTTCAAAGAAAGAGGAAAGAAATAAATTATATTTCTTTCCTCTTTTTTTTCTAAGTTCGGTATAATCTAAGGAACAAATAAACCAAGGAAAAATAGAATCTAGCGATCCTCACGAAAATTGCTGGACAAGCCTAGGTAATTTAAAAAACTTTTTCTTTATGTTTGTTGGCAGTGTATTGCATGGCGCGGCTCTTACACAATAATCTTACTTGTCCGGTCTTAGAGCCCAAAATGTCAGGCTTTTTCAGTGGTTATTGCCGCCCTTTTGGAAAAATCGTCTGGCAACCATAATCTATACCTACATCTACCCTACTTTACCAATTACCCTACTATAGCATTAATTTTACCCTGTACTAAACATAATAAAATTGTAAACTTGGCGTGTCTGCACATTGAAAATATTAATTATAAGGTCGCAAAGAGGGTCCCATGCAAAATTAGGACTTAGATAATTTTCAACAAAAAACAATCGCCAAATGTAACATTCGGGATCCGGGGGATGTGGGAGTATATAGGGTGGGGGATAATCATAAATTTCGAAATATCTCTAGAACGGTGAATCCTAGCGAAAAAATAGCAAATTTTTCGAACCCCTGGGGCATCCGTAAATCCATCCTTCCGCAAGCAAAAATAAAAAAAAGTTAATTTTTGGAAATTTTACAAGTCCAGCCCCCATACTAATTTCACCAGTAAATTCGACTAAGTCGATGGTTCATACAATTTCGATCAAAAATTTTTTTAGTCCCAGCTCCATATAAAACAGTACAATTTTTCTAAGTGTGGGACCCTCTTTGCGACAGCGACACCCTAACCGACTTACAAAAGTAGCAGACGAGGGACATACCTGGCCACGTTGCTTGCCTGCGCGGTGGAAATATACGTGACCGCGAATTCTCTAGTCCTACCTTACCGGCAAATCAATGAATGACGAATCCATTTAACGTTTACTATGTTTCAGGAAAAAAGATACCCAGCGGGAGATTGTTCTGCTGTACTGAGACAAAAGCGCGACCGCAAAAAATACAATTAATGTACCCATTTAAAACTTAATTATTTTTTTTCAACCTAACCCCTCAACTGTCATGACAACCCATATGCGAAAATGTAGGTAGGTATATCAGGTATGACAAGTCTTAAATTAAATTTTAGGTAAAATTGTGACTTAGGTGTATAATAATTTAAACATGTAATTTAATAAATTAACAACTCTGTAAGATCTTTAATGTATGCATACTACATTAAGATCATAAATATACCATATTTTAAGCAAATAAATTTTTTTTTATTTTTAGACTTCCTCACTAATAAGACCACTTTTAAACAATATAACTATGGACGAGTTATGCGTGTAATTCTACTAACAAACTTTTCTGCAACTTTTTGTGGGGGATGAATCACGAAGGTTGCCTGAAATCCGCAACTTGGTATTTTATTACATTACTTTAGATTCGAATTTAGATTGTTAAAAATAGTCTCGTGTGAACCACAAACTTGAAGTTATTGTTCCGTAACTATAGGCAAGTTTGTGTGATGATAATTTATAAAATAAACTTGCCAGAGGGGAATGCTAACGCAAGGCTGGCCCCTAGTTATATGGTTTAATATAACCACAAACGCTTGTTCAGTGGAAGTAACCACTGAACAAGTAATCACTACGTTTTAAGAAGCGGAACTTCATACATGAGTTCTATACGAACGAATGAATGAATGTTTTCAAAAATAAGAGTCTTTACTACCAACGTTTACGAATAAGTTTAATTTTTTATGTTGTCGCGCTTCTTTTCTGTCAGTATGACACCTATGCTTACATTTACTAGTGATGGGCAGGTATCGATAAATAGTGTTGTCACCGATGACGTCATGCAGGTTTCTCGATATCGATATTGATAAAAAATGCTCGCTATAAACCACGTTCCTATTTATTACAATACACATACCAAATCAGAATAACGATTTCAGATGGTGTGTCCCCTCCAGAATCCCTTTCGGAATTGCAGAGGCATCAAATCCTATACAAAATCCTAATTCTGATATATTCTATATTCCGTATGTGTGGCAGGCGTTTGTGGTTATATTAAACCATATAACTAGGGGCCAGCCTTGCGTTAGCATTCCCCTCTGGCAAGTTTATTTTATACATTATCATCACACAAACTTGCCTATAGTTACGGAACAATAACTTCAAGTTTGTGGTTCACACGAGACTATTTTTAACAATCTAAATTCGAATCTAAAGTAATGTAATAAAATACCAAGTTGCGGATTTCAGGCAACCTTCGTGATTCATCCCCCACAAAAAGTTGCAGAAAAGTTTGTTAGTAGAATTACACGCATAACTCGTCCATAGTTATATTGTTTAAAAGTGGTCTTATTAGTGAGGAAGTCTAAAAATAAAAAAAAAATTATTTGCTTAAAATATGGTATATTTATGATCTTAATGTAGTATGCATACATTAAAGATCTTACAGAGTTGTTAATTTATTAAATTACATGTTTAAATTATTATACACCTAAGTCACAATTTTACCTAAAATTTAATTTAAGACTTGTCATACCTGATATACCTACCTACATTTTCGCATATGGGTTGTCATGACAGTTGAGGGGTTAGGTTGAAAAAAAATAATGAAGTTTTAAATGGGTACATTAATTGTATTTTTTGCGGTCGCGCTTTTGTCTCAGTACAGCAGAACAATCTCCCGCTGGGTATCTTTTTTCCTGAAACATAGTAAACGTTAAATGGATTCGTCATTCATTGATTTGCCGGTAAGGTAGGACTAGAGAATTCGCGGTCACGTAGATTTCCACCGCGCAGGCAAGCAACGTGGCCAGGTATGTCCCTCGTCTGCTACTTTTGTAAGTCGGTTAGGGTGTCGCTGTCGCAAAGAGGGTCCCACACTTAGAAAAATTGTACTGTTTTATATGGAGCTGGGACTAAAAAAAATTTTGATCGAAATTGTATGAACCATCGACTTAGTCGAATTTACTGGTGAAATTAGTATGGGGGCTGGACTTGTAAAATTTCCAAAAATTAACTTTTTTTTATTTTTGCTTGCGGAAGGATGGATTTACGGATGCCCCAGGGGTTCGAAAAATTTGCTATTTTTTCGCTAGGATTCACCGTTCTAGAGATATTTCGAAATTTATGATTATCCCCCACCCTATATACTTCCACATCCCCCGGATCCCGAATGTTACATTTGGCGATTGTTTTTTGTTGAAAATTATCTAAGTCCTAATTTTGCATGGGACCCTCTTTGCGACCTTATAATTAATATTTTCAATGTGCAGACACGCCAAGTTTACAATTTTATTATGTTTAGTACAGGGTAAAATTAATGCTATAGTAGGGTAATTGGTAAAGTAGGGTAGATGTAGGTATAGATTATGGTTGCCAGACGATTTTTCCAAAAGGGCGGCAATAACCACTGAAAAAGCCTGACATTTTGGGCTCTAAGACCGGACAAGTAAGATTATTGTGTAAGAGCCGCGCCATGCAATACACTGCCAACAAACATAAAGAAAAAGTTTTTTAAATTACCTAGGCTTGTCCAGCAATTTTCGTGAGGATCGCTAGATTCTATTTTTCCTTGGTTTATTTGTTCCTTAGATTATACCGAACTTAGAAAAAAAAGAGGAAAGAAATATAATTTATTTCTTTCCTCTTTCTTTGAAATTGCTTGATTTTGGTAACGAAGTTGGTTCTCCGGCCTATGTGGTTCATGGGGAGTTCATTGTTGAAGGTGAATCGTTGCACACTGTGCTCCCTTTCAAGTGTTTTATAAATAGGTACGAATGTGCCTAGTTACAATCTCATGAATTTACTGATAAAGCTAGTTTCCTAGACTGTTACACCGAGATCCACGTTGGGTCAAAGTTACCTTCCCGTGTATTGTTTAGTGCCTATTTTAGCTAGCGTCACAGAATATATTATTAAGAGCGGAATCCCGAGCCGAAGCTAGAACTAATTTTAAGTTGGGCCTATGCCCTTCTTGGCTCGGGAAGACCGCCTACCTTAAAATCCCCACCTCTTCCTCACAAAAGGCTCCTTTTTGGATGAGCGACGATAGGTAACCAAATATCCATTTTCGCTTCCAGACATTTTTGAAATAAGAAAAAAGTCCGCCCATGACATTAATTACATACGGCTATTAGGGTTAACTATTTAATACAGGTTGAAATTCATCATTACCATCGTTTTAAATTAAGAGTCTACCCATCAAACTGAACAACTTTTACTACGGGAGCAAACCTTTGACTATTTATTATAAGGACTGGCCTTGCGGTAGCATTTCCCTTCTGCCACGGTATAAGAACAATTGAACATTCAAAATTAGAATCTAAAGTTATGGGGAATAAAATCCAAAGTTGCGGATTTCATGTTACCTCGCCCCCCCGCAAAAAGTGGCAGAACTGTTTGTTAGTACTATCGTTGTTAGTATACGTACTTGTTAGTATACTTACACCCTGTATAGGGACTAGTTATCACGCGTAACTAGTCCCTATACAGGGTGTAAGTGACAGCCTAGCAAATACTGAAACGGTGAACTCAGACCATCAAACTGAACATGAACAACTTTCACTATGGAGCCTACCTTAAGAAATGCCAAAAAAATCAGCTGTCCCATACAAAACTGCTTTACCTACCCGACTAAAATGTATGGTACAGCTGATTTTTTTCGCGTTTCCTGAGGTAGGCTCCAAGGGAAAGTTGTTCAGTTTGATGGTCTGAGTTCACAGTTTCAGTATTTGCTAGGCTGTCACTTACACCCTGTCATCATCATCATCTCAGCCGATGGACGTCCACTGCTAAACATAGGCCTCCCCTAAGGATCGCCATAACGACCGGTCCTGCGCTGCCCTCATCCAACGGGTTCCCGCCGCCTTCACCAGGTCGTCGCAAATGACAAATTTACTAAGCTTTAAATAGCCCGCCGTCCGCCATTACTACATCGACCAAAGAGTACTTTATTACAACCGGAAAGAGTATTTCGACCGAAAGGACGGAATGAATGGAATGATTTGACATTGTCTTTTTTTTTTTTTTTTTTTTTTGTGATGCGCAAACTTCGGTACAACTGTTGTCAAAATACGCTAGTTCGACAGTTCCGCTTCTTAAAACGTAGTGATTACTTGTTCAGTGGAAGTAACTTTAAAATAGGAATAAAAGAATATGTCACATAGATTATTCCTAAAGAAGAAAATAACTTATAAAGAGTCTACACAACAAGAGATTACTATAGACAGTATCTACAACAGATTGTACCCATGATACTGAACAACTTTCCCAAATTCGCAATTTTTTTTTACTTTTCATACAATCGTTTGCATCATCATCAGCTGATTGTTATAGTATGGAATTTTTTGCGTATTTCCTATAGGTTTCTTTCTTCTTTCACCTTTTCCTCTACCCTAAGGTTGTCTGAAAGAAATCGCTTCTTAGCGATAAGACCGCCTTATTTTGTGCCTCTTGTATTTTTATTTCTGTATTTTACTGTTTATGTTTTGGAGTAAAATAAAGTATAATTGATTGATTGGTTTTTCCAAATTTTTACCCTAACACTCTGTATACAGGGTGTAACAGAAAGATACTGTTTATATTTTAGGGATGTTATTTCCCCGAAACTGTTCACCAATGCGCTGGAAGACGTCTTCAAGACGCTCAATTGGAAAGGACGAGGCATATGTGTGAACGGCGAGTACATCTCACACCTGCGTTTTGCCGATGACATCGTCGTCATGGCGGAATCGCTGCAGGACCTCAGTGGCATGCTTAGCGACCTTAATACCGCTTCCCGACGGGTCGGTCTCGGCATGAACTTAGACAAGACGAAAGTCATGCTTAATTCTCATGTCGAGCCAGAGGCGGTTTACGTCGGTGAGGCGGCGCTAGAAGTTGTGCAAGACTATGTCTACCTTGGACAGACTATAAGACTAGGTAGAAACAACTTCGACAAGGAGGCCGCTAGGCGCATCCAACTAGGATGGGCTGCTTTCGGGAAACTTCGCCATATATTTTCCTCGGCTCTACCACAATGCCTCAAAACGAAGGTGTTCGATCAGTGCGTCCTGCCAGTAATGACCTATGGTGCGGAAACATGGACCCTGACGATAGGACTAGTTTATAAATTCAAGGTCGCGCAGCGAGCTATGGAGAGAGCTATGCTCGGTGTTTCTCTGAGAGATCACATCAGAAATGAAGTGATACGTCAGAGAACGAAAGTGGTTGACATAGCTAAGAAAATTAGCAAGCTGAAGTGGCAATGGGCTGGTCATATCTGCCGAAGAACAGACAACCGGTGGGGTGTCAGGGTTCTGGAGTGGAGACCGCGAACTGGTAGACGTAGTGTGGGACGTCCTGTTGCCCGCTGGACAGACGACCTAAAAAAGGTAGCGGGGAGTGACTGGATGAGGAAGGCCGAGGACAGAGTTTTGTGGCGCACCTTGGGAGAGGCCTATGTTCAGCAGTGGACGATGATAGGCTGATGATGATGATGATGATGATAGAAAAAAGTTAGATTTAAAGGCGAAGGAAGCGATTTTTGTCGGTTATTCTGAGAATCCGAATACCTATATTTTTAGGGAACCGTCTAACCCTCGACAAGTATCTATGTCCAGAGATGCAACCTTTTTTGAAAATAGCTTTACAAGTTTAAAGCGACAGGAACCTGAACCTGTGGTACCGTCAGACCCCATATTATTATTCGAAGAAAAGGAGTCTGAGACCGAAGATTGTCAATTTTTTGACTGTGTTGAGAATACCGGTCCTGTGGCTCAACCATCTACACCGGAAAACTTAGTAAGTTCCGAAGAAGTGGAAGCTATGGAAGAGCAGGATGTCCATGAGCCTATGCTTCCTAGTAGTGATGTAGAATCAGCTAATTTGGACGAGGAACAACCTGTCTCCGAGCCGCGTTATCCCTCAAGAAGTAGGAAAAGACCGGATTTCTTCACGTACAGTGTGTCAACGGGTGATTCGGAGGAACCCACGACATACTATGAAGCTACTCATGCCGACGATGCTAAAAAATGGATCCATGCTATGGCTGATGAGTATAATTCTCTGATTAAACTCCATACGTGGGACTTAGTTGACAGACCTAATAAAAAGGTCATACCATGTAAATGGGTTTATAAGATTAAAAAGGACGCTTATGGAAACGTCACGAAATATAAGGCAAGGTTAGTCGTCAAAGGCTTCAATCAAGTCAAAGGAGTGGACTACGACGAGACGTTTGCACCAGTGATCCGTCATTCTTCGCTGCGCACTTTATTTGCACTAGCTGCAGAGATGGGGTTGAGAATGAAACATTTGGATGTTGACACCGCGTTTCTAAACGGAGATTTAGAAGAAGAAGTCTTCATGGAGCAGCCCCTTGGTTTCGCAGCAAAAGGAAAAGAAAACAAGGTTTGTTTGCTGAAGAAATCGCTATACGGCCTTAAACAGGCACCGCGAGCTTGGAACAAAAAGTTAAACGAAACGCTTTTAAAAATAGGTTTCATAGGAACTCCCTCTGAACCTTGCGTATATACAAAACTCTTTGGTCAAGAACTTGTGATTTTGGGTGTCTTTGTCGATGACATAATTGTCTTCTATAAACCTGATTTGACATTTGACGCTGTCAAGAAAGATTTGTCGAAATATTTTTCACTAAAAGATCTCAGAATTCTAAGCTCATATTTAGGATTACAAATTAGTTACGATTCCGATTGTGTTAAAGTAAATCAGTCCAATTACATTTTATCGTTGCTGGAAAAGTTCAATATGAGAGAATGCAAGACTGTGAATACTCCTTTAGTTAAAAAGGTTATGGCGAAGAGAACTGATGATGAAGTTGGTGAGTCTTATCCCTACCAGAACTTAATCGGATGCCTAATGTATCTCACACAAAATTCTCGCCCTGATATTGCATATACAACGAGTTATTTAAGTCAGTACAATACGTGTTTTACTAAAGAACACTGGAATGCTGCAAAGAGGGTTCTACAGTACCTAAAGGGTACTATAAACTATTCATTGATTTACAGGAGAAGTGCTGAACCCTTAAATGGATATTGCGACGCTGATTGGGCAAACTGTCCGATAGACAGGAAGTCTTACACTGGTTATATCTTCAAGTTAGGTGAAGGACCAGTATCCTGGGAGTCAAAGAAGCAGCCAACGACTGCTCTAAGTTCAGCGGAAGCCGAGTACATGGCGCTAGCGTCTGCGACTAAGGAAGCATGTTATTTGCGCCGTTTTATCTATGAGATAACAGGTAAACTTTCTTCAGTTAACTTAGCGTCTGACAGCCAGAGTGCCATTAACCTCGTTCGTAATCCAATACACCACAGCAGGACGAAGCATATCGATACTAGGTTTCACTTTATTAGGGAAAAGGTATCCAATAATGTTGTTACCTTGGAATATGTAAAAAGTAGTGACATGCCTGCAGATGTCCTTACGAAGCCACTTGGGCCTTTAGTGCACAAAAGGTGTACAGTTAATTTAGGACTAGAAACTTAACTTATGTATATAACCACAACATTGATTAAGGGCGGCTGTTGTAGATACTGTCTATAGTAATCTCTTGTTGTGTAGACTCTTTATAAGTTATTTTCTTCTTTAGGAATAATCTATGTGACATATTCTTTTATTCCTATTTTAAAGTTACTTCAATATAAACACTTGTGACAGTAACATCTCTTGTACTAATTTCTACTTTATATTTACATCTTCGACCCAAATCACAACACAATCACCCCGCTCCGTAAAGTAATGCACCCTGTTTACCCTAACACCCTGTGAACAGGGATGATGCTGGTTATATTTTAGGGGTGCTTCCAACTATTAAACTGAACAGCTTTCGACGACCCAATAGCCCAGTTGGCAGTGAACGCGCCAGCTGTACCGAGGGTCGAGGGTTCAAATCCTGTATAAGGGACAGATATTTTGAATGTGATGAATATGAATATTTGTACCCGAATCATTTTTATATGTATTCTATATCGTTGTCTAGTCATCATAATACAAGTCCTGCCTAGCTAGCATTCCACCCCCGAGAAAACGACAAAAATCGAGATGTGCCTCCATCTTTATTATTTTACGTAGGCCAGAAAGAGCGCGCATGACGTTTTTCTCGTTTAAACGCTTTGTCGTGGGTGGCATGCTAGCTAGGCAGGCTAGATTCTAGTACTTTAAATGTGTCTAGATAAAAAAGCGCGAAGCAACATTTCAACCCCACTTTTCGTTTACGCCCTGTATAAGTGGCACTACATGCATAGCAAATGCTCACGACTATGTACCCCTAGGGGACTCGACAAGTAGTGTGCCCGTCGCCAACCTTTTTTTTTTTTTAACGGCCATTGGCCCACCACACATTCCCACCGCTGTAACTCCTGTAAGCCAGGATCAACAGCGGCGACCATTCACAACACTGGACAATGAAGTCCAGCGAGCCCGGGGGATGACTCTAATCTGTCTTGGAACCCGCAATGAATTAATCAAAGAAGATAGGAGGAGTAGGAAAACGAAATATCCGACTTCCCTCCATTGCAAACGGGAGACATTAATAAGAAGGAAAAAAAACATGGCTATTAGAGAGCCAATTCAAGAGATCATTTATGGCAGTGTTGAAGTCCGTCGCCAACCTTGACAAAAATTCACATATTGGTCTACGATAATGCTACGGCGTAGCACTCGTAGCCACGTAGCATTTGTGTATGCGTAGACATTTTGCTTTTTGGCAATACGATAACCTTATTCATACCGTAGTTAGTCAGTTTTATTTAGAAAAAATTAAATAATAATAAATATCTTGGACATTGTCACACAAATTATCTAGTCACATTTAAAGCACCAGGACTTGTATTATGATGATTAGACAACGATATAGAATACATATGTAAGGTCTAACAAAATTAGCTGAAACTATTTAAGGGGATGGACAGACCATCAAACTGAACAACTTTCTCTATAGGTCCGATATAGAAATCGCGTAAAAAAAATCAGCTGTTCCATACAAACCTACTCGACCTAAATGTATGCGACAGCAGATTTTTTTTTGCGATTTCGATATTGCTCCCATAGAGAAAGTTGTTCAGTTTGATGGTCTGATCATCCCCTTAAAATAGTTTCACCTAATTTTGTTAGACCTTATATAGATACAAAAATCCATGACTCGGGTACAAATATTCATATTAATCATATAAATATTTGTCCCTTACGGGATTCGAACCCGCGACCATCGGCACAGCAGGCAGGATCACTACAGGCCCTCAAATAAATATTTAATTTCGTTTTTTTATTAGTGTGGCAATAAACTTTACATTTTCTAATAAATAATTTATTATAATATTGTAAGGTAGGTATAGAGATAGAAACTAAATATAATATATTTTGCAATATAAAATAAGAACCGCAATAAATCTTGTTTTTAATTATTTGTCTAGACGCAATAGACCCTGAGAATGGGTTTTAAATTGAAATATGAACCGTTCCATTCAAACATTGTAAACTCATTTCAACCCGTTCATAAAAAGAAAATGTTATTTTTAATATTATTAAGTTGAAAAGTTATTTGATGTTTGTGATCTTATAATATGCATAAGCAAGCTATTTGTGACAAACGCTCTGTTTTGCAGAAACGCTCATTAAAGTTAATCCTCCATTAAATCTCTTGCTGTCACTTTTTGTCTTGTTGTAGTTACATAAATATAGCACTCTAGCCCTCAGTCTAGGTATTCCTGGGTGATGAGGGCTAGGCTCCTTCGAAGAAGTAGCCTCATTGCAAACAATAAAGAGAAAATAATAAAGAAAAAATATCAATGTAACAAAAGACCAGAACCAAGCTATGTGATCTTTTTTCTTTAAGTAAAAAAGTAAAAAAAAAAAAAAAAACAAGGAAAATCTTGAGGGTATGATTTGTTTATGTTTGTTGACGGTAGTGTTGACGTAGTTAAAGCTAACAAGATTTTTAATGGAGGATTAACTCTAATGAGCGTTTCTGCAACTGAGTGTTAATCACTCAAAAGGCCCTGAGCAGACCCCTACGAATTTATGCAGAAGCGGCCTAAAGCGGCGTAGTTGATTGAACTGTGAAAGTTGTTCCGTTTGATAGTCTGAAACACCCTTTAAAATATGTAACGCTTAGCACCTGTTATATCAACCCATCCCGTCCATATTCATGAAACTCTAGTTCGCCAGATCGCATTGAACGTCCAGCGAACTTTGTGAACAAACATGCATCTCATTTGTAAAGTCATACACAAGTTGTCAAGTTGCAAGAAGCATTAGCATCCTTTCAAACTAAGAGTCTACCCATCGAACTGAACAACTTTTACTATGGGAGCAAACCGATCGGAGCAAAAAAAATCTGCTGTTCCATCCTAAACTGCAATGCCTACTCGATTCAAATGTATGCAACAGCTGATTTTTTTTGCTCCGATTGGTTTGCTCCCATAGTAAAAGTGGTTCAGTTTGATGGGTAAACTGATCACTGTCTAGATTATTATTTGTATTGTATAATAGACATTCGAATTGTGTACATTCAACATAAATCGATGAACAAGAGCTTATAAAAATTGAAAGAGAATTTAATTATGAAAATTACGTTCTGTAATTATTATTTCGTATAACATTAAGCTTAAAATGTTAATACAAAAAGCATGTTAAAGCAGACATAATTGTTGTTGAATCATGAAGAAAAAAACATACTACAGACGCTAACAAAGTTAATCCAAAAAGCTATGAATAGGTATTAGATAGAAAAACAATTTATTTGCATTGGTAACACACCAATTACACTAACTGTTTTGGACTACTTTTGACCCTTTGCACTTATCTATTTAGAAGTTAGACCATGTAATAGAAGAGTTACGCGTCTGATTCTACTAACAAACTTTCCTGCTTGAGTGTTTTTCGTTTGGTTATCTAGGGGATCGATAGATGGCGTCACGGTCTGTGCGAATAAAGGTCTGTACGAAAAAAAGTGTTTCTGTAGTGTTTATGTAATAAAGATGGAGAAGATGATCAAAATGATGCCAACGCATCTTTTGATTGAATATTTTATTATAATTTACGAATCATTTTAATCGAAAATATGAAACTGTTTACATCTGACATGGTTGTATGGGCTCGATCCCTTGGCCTTTAAAAAAAGCCAGGTACTGTCTTGACATGATTTTGACAGAATCTCGCGAACGTCTCTATGGAGCGATAAATATGTCATCTGTCGAGTTTATTACGAACTAAATTTAAAAAAGAAAAGGAAAACGCTCATTCACTAAGCGCAAACATCGTAACAACCTTAAATTCGTCGTTGAAACAACGGCGAGCTTTCAATTTCATGTGTAAAATGTTAGTAAAGTAAAGTAAAGTAAAATCATTTATTTGCCAAGATAATTTTTACACAACTTTTTAGATCTTAATCTAGGTGTCCAGTAGATTTATCTTGTCTGTGTACAGACGTGCAAATATTAAAACAATAAACGCAAACAATAGGAATATTAAGTAATCAATTAAGTAACAACAATTTCACAAATAATAATTATAAATTAATGTCTTGAATAGAATAGTCATCATAATAAAATTAATGTCAATTAAATTGTAGATATGTCATAAAATCAATATATTCCCTAACACTATAAAAACAATGTCCTTGTAACCAGCTTGTCAGTTCTAGCTTAAATCTATTCTTGTTTTCAATACATTTAATGTTATCTGGTAAGTAATTATAGAACTTTATACACATACGAGCGTTAACCCGCGACTTCGTCCGCACAAATTATATACCAGATTTTAAGTCAGATCATAAGCTATCAAACAAAAAAAGTTTCATCAAAATCGGTTCAGTAGTTTTTGCGTGATACTCGTTCAAACAAACAAACAAACAAACAAACACACAAACAAACACACAAACAAACACACAAACAAACAGACAGACAAGAAATCCAAAAATTGGTGAAATGGAATCAGAGACACCTAAAAACCATATCGTAACTTCTTTTTTGTTAATATCTTCAATGTACAGACAAACTTCCTGTTACAGTTTTATAATAGTATAGATAGATTATATACTATATATGTTTTGACAGCGATGTGACGCTCATTTCAGCAAGGGGAAGCGAACATGAAATCTGCACTCCCACACGGACTAGTTTTTATGATTAATCCACTTTTAGATTTAGAATGTACCAACCAACAACCCACGAAAAACATAAAAGTGAAAAGAGTCCAAGTTTGGTAAAAAAGGGTTAGCGGGTTTGTTGGCTTTATTATAAAAAAAATGAGAACTAACTTTTAAAAGCAAAGAGAACCTAGCACACGACACGTGTAAGCAGTCTTTTTAAAATTTCCTTCAGCTTTATTTACAGAATAATAGGAATGTTTATCGAACTTTATTCATGTTTACAACTAACCAAGTTTTAAATATGTTTTTATAACAATGTATTTATTAATAAATTATTATGGCCTCCTTTTCCAAATACTTTTTTTACGAATGTTGGTTTAACCTTTTACCCGCGTGACTGGTAAAAATAAACCAGTATTGTACGTCTAGTCAATTACAATAGTAAACAGTAACGGCTATAGTCTCAATCGGGCATTACATTCTCGCCGAGAACAGCCGAGAACTAGAGTCTGGATGGCTGGATGCCCTTCATTGTTCTCGTGGCGTCATAAGCCGAAGTAATTTTCCTTGAAAGTTCTCGCCGAGAATTCTCGCCGAGAAGTTCTTGCGAAAGTGAAATGCCTGCTTCAGAGGAAGGATCTCTTTATCGTCTAGTATGATTTTCTCTTGGAACGTTTAATTTTAGACAAGCACTATTTAAAAAAATAAGCTGACAATTTAATACTGTGGCAAAAGGATATGCAACATTATATTTGCTGCTGTGTATTTGAAGCTATGCAAAACGAAAATAAGCTGGCCGCGCGTAGGTCGAGTCACGTAACGTCGCGCGGCCAGCTTATGTTCGTTGGCTTTGTGTACACAATCAGCGCAGATTTTCATGAAGAACATACATACCACATAGCCATGGTAGCGTAGGGGAGCCAGCAGAGAGCGAACACGGACACTATGGTGACCGTCATGCGCAGTGTGCGCCGACGTGCTCGTTCCAACACGCGTTGGTCCGACCGCCGCAAGCGCACTGGGCCCACGACTCCGGGACGAGGCAAGCATTTTTCTGTTAACAAAACATTTGTTTTTATTTAAATTATTTACTAGCGACCCGCCCCAACTTCGTCCAGGTGAGATCTACAATACTACACATAAATACTTCCGGAAGAAATTATATTAATGACAGTAAAAACCGTGGTTTAGGAGAAGTTAGCGGACTGACAGACGCGGAAAGCGTCTTTATTTTATACTAGGGTTAACTCGCGACTTCGCACAAATTATATACCAGATTTTAAGTCAGATAATAAGCTATCAAACAAAAAAAGTTTCATCAATATCGGTTCTGCAGTTTTTGCGTGATGCTCGATCAAACAAACAAACAAATAGACAGACAAAAAATCCAAAAATTGGTGAATCACCCCTGATAGGTGTCCCTAAAAACCATATCGTAACATTTTTTTGTTAATATCTTCAATGTACAGACAAACTTTCTGTTACAGTTTGATAATAGTTTAGACTATGTAGAGATTACATTAAACACCTAGGAATTCTGGTCCTATGTACTAGGAATAGACCACCTCGCCAGCTGGGAACGGTAATTATTTAAAGTGTCAAATGTTTTCTGAGCTTATGTACATTTGTCAACCAATTAGGAATGTAGGCCATATACGAGTAACTATAGCAACAAAACTATAGTGGTGAATCTCAGCGGTCGCGACAGATCAATCGAGCGCAGTGTGCGGGGCTGGAGGAGCGCGTCCCGCCCCCCTTTGCGTGCGCGCTTGCCCTAAAAGTGAATTCAATTAGGGTACGCCCGTCCCCCGCACTCATGAGTAAAATTCAAAAATATCACTCTGGCTTATGAAAAGGTTCGAGAGTGGTCTACATTTTAAAATGGTAGACTTATCATAAAAGTAATTTAAAGTTACGAATGACAATCTTTCCTGCTCTAGTTCGGAAGACGGCCAAAGAGATCGGTGGAAATTAAAAAGTTTTTCTTTAGTAGTTTGGTACCTACTTCTTCAGGTCTTTGCAATACTTTTAAAACTAACTTCGTGACTCCAATAATGGGGTTCCAATCTGCACGGATTACATGCCATGTTTTTCTAACTGGTAGGTATCATATTTTATTACCGACTGCTCTCAACGGTGAAGGAAAATATCGTGAGAAAATCTGCGTACTTACCTACGAAGTACCTACGTTGAAAATTCTGTGAAGTCAACCTATCCAACATTGTGCACGCGTAGGTGAACTGATGCCCATACATCCTCTTTGAGGGTAGGCCTGTGCCCTGCAGTGTGACGTACATAGGCTGCGGATGATGATGATTAAGGGTTGAGACACATCTACCGACTGCGACCGATGTCCGACCCATACAAAAACGTCATTGTATAAGCCACTAAATATTAAATATTCATTAAAAATTAACACTAAATGGAATCACTCTATTATATGTTGTCCAGGTCTGTCCAACTAAACGAAACACTTTATGAAGATTTTCAGACCAAAGTTTCTACAAATTACAATCATAGGGTGCAGAACCCTTGTACAAGCACGCAGCTGACTCTTAATTAACCCCATTCTACATTCATAATTTTGCGCAAATAATCCTGAATCCATTTTAACTGGTATTAAATAGGGACCATTGAATTTTCAGTCCTAATCTCGTTACACGAACATTCATTATCGGTCGACGGCTTTAGCTTCGATACATACGATCCCTACAACTGTTGGATAACGAGATTTCTGTTATGTTTCGGTTTCGAGTTTAAGGTGGTTTCAGTCTATACAAAAGTTTGACGCACAATACGCGTAGACAGTTTTACTAGACTATTTTTTTTAGACTAGTTTAGAAAATCTAGTTGCCGCGTCACAAATAATATTTGCAATTTATAATATAATTAGGAAGATATAAAGCTTTTAAAATGTTTTATGAAAAATTTCAAAGCTTTATACCTTCGTAATTATTTTATAAATTGCAAATGTTATTTGTAACGCGGCATCTAGATTTTCTAAACAATTTTTCCATATATACAAAGCTACATATATTAATACTGTCTACGCGTATAGTGCGTCAAAGTTTTGTATAAAATTGACCCCTCTGCAACCACCTTAATAGAAATCAAATAGGTACGAAATTGTCGCCAAGAAATACATTTTAACAACCGACCACCAGTGGGGAGTCCGAGACAATATACAAAGTCCTTAGCCCGAATTTTTTTTAATTTTACACTTACTCGCCGCCGCCTGTGGACAAACCGGCTCGACTCGGCCAGGAGCCCGATTGCGCTAAGTTAAAACATCGAGGTTCTATTCTTATCCAATTTCAGTCTCATTACATTTCAATCCAATTACAATTCAACTGTGTGTCTATGTAACTGACAGCCAATCCGTCAAGCCAAACGTCTGAGCGATTTGTCAAAACGGCTCTAACGGCTGTCAAGAGCAGTACCGCGATTAGCGGAATACCAAATGTGTCAAAAGTTATGGTACGTACGTAGTCCAATAACAGTCCAATCACCGAATATTTACTGCGATTGCAGCCCAGTCGACAATCTACTGGCGAGCACGTTGATAATTTTGTGCGTTCCATAGAAGACATATACCGCAAAGAACTACATACAATACTTAACCAACTAATATTTATACACGGTGTTAGGCTAGACGGTTACATTACTACTACATAGCATAAGTAATTATGCTCACGACTATATTCCCCGAGGGGGTAGTCAGAGATATACTGAAACCTCAGAACATCCACGTTTCACTAGTAGTACCGAAACTCTGTCCAGTGTGACCGGGAGTGAGCCCGTCGCCACTTGTAATGGACAGTAGGTACAATACATACCTCGAAATTGAAGCATGCAGGTTTGCTCACGATGTTTTCCTTCACCGAAAAAGCCAGCGGAGGTTACAAATCGTACATAAATTTCGAAAAACTCATTGGTACGAGTCGGCCTAGACGGGAATCTAACCATCACCTCCTGTACGGCAGGCACATACTACTACATTACTGCATTATTATTTTAATGGGTGATTGTACTCATGATACTGAACAATTTTCTCAAAGGAACAAAAGGGAAATTCGCCTGATGTTGTAAAGAAGGAAATGGACAGCTACGAGCTCTCCATCGACGATGTTCAAGATAGAGCGAAGTGGAAGAAACAGACTAGGAAAGCAGACCCCGCTACCCAGCGAGACAGCAGCTAGGAAGATGATGGACAAAAGGGAAATTCGCAAAAAATTATTTAGACTTTTCATACAAACATTCGATCAGCTGATAAATGATAAATGCAATTATTTCTACAGCTTTCTTAGGGAAAGTTGTTCAGTATCATTGGTACAATCACCCCTTAAAGTAATGCAACTTATAGGTTACTTTTTTATGGTACCCAATCTCCTATGAGTACTTAACTTACTACTTAACTGTTACCACTTAAACTAATCCCGTACCTCTAAACATGTAGACAAGTGATTTACATAGTAATGAAAGTGTCTCGAGCAGTATTTTAATTAAACTTGCTTGCGGCATATTTCGCACTTTATTTTACTGAACTACCGAGCACGAGCTTAATCAAGTCTCTCAACTTACTCTTATTATGATTCTGTACTCTGTTTTACTAACAGACGTACACGGTGAAACTGAAATCGTTGGCATCGTTTTAATACAAACAACTAAACAACTTTTAGTATCACCATTTTTGGCGGTAGGTGCGGGTAGCGGGGCACGAAACAATGCAACATGACTGGCCATTTCAAGGTTGCACTACTTCGAGCTCGCTCACTCGCGTTGCTTATATCAGTGCAATATCATAAATGTGGGCGCGCTTCGGCGGCCTTGTATGCGGCATCTATTGGGGTTAATCTGTGCAGGGGTCTAACCTAGAATCTCTTGCTCCACAATTTTTGTTTGCAAAAAAGCTCGAAGTAGTGCAACCTTGAAATGGCCAGTCATGTTGCATTGTTTCGTGCCCCGCTACCCGCACCTACCGCCAAAAATGGTGACTTCGGGCCTGTACAAAATTTTCATCATGCGGTATCTATTTGGGGTAATCTGCGGGCCCCGGTGCGTCACGCCGCCGTCACCGTGACGCTTCACGGCGCCGTACTGTTTCACAGAGCCACCGTACCGAGAACACGACCGGTAACATAATCATCTTCATGTTGCGTCGTCGTAATACCGGACGGCCGGACAGTCGCGATCTACCCACTCCATTTTCTTCTGGCGTCCATTGACGCTACCGGCACACCGCTGTCCCAGGAACGCCCATTGCCAAGATCCGTACCCCTTAGGTGCCCATGGGCAGGAGTGATTTTTGAAACTCAGTTGTTTAACTCAGCAGTTTGAAATGTCAAAATTACCATGGAGATATGCATCTTTCTACGGCTGATTTGACTTTCAAAAATCGCACACCCAAAGAATGATTTTTGAAAGTCAAATCAGCAGTAGAACGATGCATATTTCCATAGTAATATTGTCATTTTCAACTGCTGAGTTCAAAGTATGAGTTCCAAAAATCGCACTCCAAGTCCGAATGAACTAGTGAATACTGGTTCGGTTGGCCCAAAAGGGCGCTTTGCCGTTGGGTATGCCCATATTAATCCCAGTCAAGACTTGTAGTAAGTCTTTGATAGGGATTTTTTTTATCTGAGGTTCATAAAACGTTGGTTTAACTTATTTGCAAATTGCTACGACCACAAAACTAGATGAAAGTCGACTCTCAAATGAATTCTTGTGAATACCGTAAAAGAGTATTAAAATCCTATCAATTCGCAAACCCTTTTAGAAAGTTAAGGTACACTTTCTAACAATTGCAAAAAGGAAGGGAATTTAACAAATAGGAAATTATTTCTTTGTTCATGAAATACGATACGATTTAGTCTTAAAACAAAATTGGAAATGGTAAAGTTAGGTAATTTGTTTTATTTAATAACTTCTACGTTTGGTTTCCGTTTATTATTTTGGAGGAAGATGAGCGAAAATAATGGACAACATTTCAATAGAAATCGAAAACCATTTAGAGATTATGTGTTTCAAACAGATATATTATATCTGTTTGAAACACATAATCTCTATTTTTTTATAACTTACTAGCTTTTGCCCGCGACTTCGTCTGCGTAGACATGTAATTTTGTCTTTTTTTTTTTTTGTTGACGGGGTGGAAATCTTCGAAAGATACCCAACTCCTTAGGGGAGGAGTTGGGTTATGTGGGATTTCTACCCACTAAAACCTCCCCGGTGGTCACCTCAGCGCATGTCGAAGGGCCGTGGGGAAGCAATGTGCGTCCACGGCCCTCCTCGCGCTTCGCCGAAGCTCTCCCGGCTCGGCACTGATGCCGGGCCAGCACTCACACAGCGTCACTGCGCTGCAGCGGGACGGGACCACGCCGTACTACCGCTGCCTTCCAGGGGTCGCTTGGAAATGGACGGCCTGAGCCCCTTCTCCTACCGTCCACGACCCTGGGTGCCCCTATCCCGGGGCGTTGTTTTGACGCATCGGGGGGCCAACTTGGCGTCCCCGGCGTCTCCGTCGTCGAGCGGGATTATGTAATTTTGTCTAATGTCTCGTCTAAGGTCATGATGGTCCCAACCAAGTCTAGGAATCCTGGCATGTAACATTAGAATGGCGATTAAGGAATGGGCTGATAAAAGACACAGGCTAGAATGCTCTGGCCTCTCGGGTCTGCAACACTGCAGGAAATTCATCAGCAATCTTCTTATTATCGTATCGTTATTATTTGTTCGTGTGGGCAAAGCCCTGGTGTCAGAGTATAATAGCAATATAACACCACGAATCCCACAGTTCATACTGAACAACAGCAGGAGCAAAGCTCGTGCCATCGTCGGAGCCCTCACCGGGCACTACGCAACAGGCACGATAAAGCTCACTCTAGATCCCGGTTGCCGAGCGTGTGGAGAGGAGGAGGAAACCATGGAACATTTGTAGTGTGTGACTGCGATGTCTTGGTGGGTAAACGTATGTGACTCCTGAGAGATGGTTATTCATTACAGGTTTCTTACCCTGAACGCTATTGCCTCCTTCATTTTCCAAGTTTTTCAAGGATGAAGAAAATAATATGTAGGGTTCAATACAAAAGATACCATTGTGTCGAAGTGTTGCTGGCTTGCCATTTCCCATAAAAAGATAAGAAAGTCATGAACTAAAGCTAAATCAAAATCAGAAAGTACCCCAAGTAATTCTGTAGGTATCAGATTTAAAAGTCATTCACTGGATCCATCACTTTAATTTTTCTACTGTTCGTCGTTAGTATTAGTTTTTTATTTATGTCGAGCAGCATAATAATCATCTTACGACCCACTGCGGGTCACAGACCTCCACTCACGTATAAGCGTTAGAGGATACTCTACCACGCGGGCTACTGTAAAATGGTGAAGGCAAGAGCTAAAACGATAATGTTCTAGGAAGCTAATGGTCAATTTGCTAAAAAAGATTTTCAATTATGTAAGTAGCTACATTACCGACCTGTGGTGTTATATTATAAGGAACTTTTAGATACGTAGGTACCTTTTTATACGTTGTGGTAGAATGATGTTCTATAGTTAAGTTGCACAAGCCCTCAAAAAATCATAATTGAGACCGAAAATCAAACAAAACAAAAATTTGGCAAGAATTACTGCAACAAAATTCGTCCTTTCTGTAAAATAAGGTTATCATTCCGTAGCATTGGCTCAGATTGGACTCAGACAATCAATATACTTACAACAATGTATTACAACGATAATATAATCAACTAAATTTGTAAGCTCTTGCTATAGCTAGGTTTTTGAATTAATAATTGTAGCACACTTGCTTTAAAAAAACTCCCAACGCCATCTATTAAGATGAAAACAATACTACGATTAAATTTTTGAACACTTGATTTTTAATATTTGACGACCCGGTTGGTGTAATGGTTACGTCGCCGGACTGCCAAACCAGGGTCCTGGGTTCGAAACCCGGTTCGGTCATGGATGTTATAAATGTTTGTGCCGTTGTTGTATGGTTTCTATAATAAAAAGCCTATAGTGCTTGCTTGGAATCATAACAATGTTCCTGTAAGCGTTATTTATTTAATTATTTTTCTAATTCAGCCGGTAAGTAACTATACAATCAAATCTGTAAGACTGAATATCTGAGATGTCTTGAGCGTGAATTGAGTATGGTACTTGCTTCAAATAAACACGCAACGCCATCTATTAAGATGAAAACAATACTACGATAAAATTATGAACACCAACTTTAGAAAAGGTTAAAAGAAAGAGGATTTTTAGTATTTGCCGACCCGGTTGGTGTAATGGTTACCACGCCAGACTGCCAAACCAGAGTCCTGGGTTCGAGTCCCGGTTCGGTCTTGGATGTTATATGTTTATGCCGTTGTTGTATGGTTTCCACAATAAAAAGCCTATAAAGCTTGCTTGGGATAATTAAAATGTTTGTGCCTGTGAGCGTTATTTATTTATTTGTTTTTTGTGTAGGGCCGATCTGCCCACGCCAAGCTGGTGGATACCGGCACTAAACAAAACGTGTCGGATTATAACTGGTTGCTTGAAACCGGCTCCAGTACAGTTGCTTTACCCACTGGCTGGCATAGCGCCCCCAGATGTAAGTAGGGCTGTGGCAGGTTCCTCAGAGAGAGCCCAAACGGTGGATGACACACGACATCCCATGCATGGCTTTATTCCTGCGCCGCAAAGGCTGCCAAGCCGACGCAGCTTTATGAAGTGTGTCGACCCCCTGAATACTGGCCCAGCGCAAGCAAGGTGTACTCTATGGCGACAAAAAGTGTCCCTCCCAACTCCATTTGTGTCGCCGTCTGAGAGCCTCACGCCTAGACATGACTTGCCTTGGGCGACCTGGAAGTCTTTAAACCGACTTCGAACCCAGGTCGGACGCAGTAAGGACAACATGGTCAGGTGGGGATACTCGGATGCGCAAAATGTGACTTGCTTGTGTGGAACTCCACAAACGATGGCCCATCTCACATCGTGCCCTGCGTGCCCTAACATCTGCACGCAGGAGGAGCTCATGACTGCTAGCGACGGTGCAGTATCGGTTGCCCGATTCAGGCAAGCTACTATTTAGCGACTTTGTTCAGAATTTGAAGTCGACACGATAAGAAGAAGATTATTTTGCCAATTCGCCAAGTACCTATACAATCAAATCTGTAAAACCGAATTTTTTGTGTTGATGATAGAACCACAAACATAATATTAATATTAGTGAGATACCTGGTAGGATGGTAGGATTAAAATTAGAAAAAAGCCAAAATAAAACATCCTGCGCTAATATTAGATCTGATATGATCTCAAGATATTATTATGATTGAAGGTCAGGCCCTTAACATATCAAGCCTAACTGCTTCTGTCTAATCCGGTGAAAAATGGATATAGTCGTTGAATGTATTTAAAAAAAATAAAAAAAACATTCTCGACCAAGAATCGAACCTCCACCTCATGCACGAAAATCTAACCATATACCAAATATACTACACAGCTGTTGTCAAAACTGTTGAAAAAAGTAAATATATTTTTATCACTGCAATCTACACAAATGCATCTGTCAGCGTCAAATTGGCGCTAGTGAGCATAGAATAAAAACGTGGTACATGTTTCAGCATGATAAAACATTGTAATTTATCCCACAGGAACCCATTGCTAGGATAAAAAGTATCCTATATGTTAATCCAGAACACATTCTATCTGCGTGCCAAATTTCATCAAAATCCATTCAGCCGTTTATGCGTGATTGCGCCACAAACATACAACATTACAACTTTACAAACATCGTCACAAACTTTCACGTTTATAATATTAGTGAGATTATTAGTTCTTCTTCGTGATGGCATTTTTCATTATTGAAAACAATCAAGTGTACTGGCAGATACAAAATTATTTTTAAGTATGATTATCACTGAACGGAACGCGTCGGGGCGCATTATATATATATTACTTTATTTTTTATATATTTAACTTAATATGCTGACACTTTTTTAAGAGGATGATCAGACCATCAAACAGCTTTCTCTATGGGACTGTCATCGATATCGCGAAAAAAGTCTTCTGCCCCATACACATACATATGTAGAGTAGGATTGCAGTTTTGTATGGAACAGTTGATTTTTTTTCGTGATTTTGACTTTGGTCCCATACAGAAAGTTGTTCAGTATGATAGTCTGATCATACCCTTAAAAAACTGTCTGCATATAAGAAGGACCATATACATCTTGCAATCCGGTCAGATGCGTGCAAAATCGGTGACGGTCGCATTCCACTGCAACGTCGCCTGGTCAGCACTCGCTGTCAATTTGCGTGCATTTGAAACAACGGCTGAGGTGCACGTATGCGCCTGGATTCCAGCGAATAATTTCGTCCGGAAGGACGCAGTCGGCTATTGCCGAATGTTACATTAATTTATGTAAAGCTCATATCAAGCGACAGTCCGCAGGGCGGTGGCAGGTTCCTCAGAGAGAGCCCAAATGGTGGACGACACACGACACGGACGGACTACAAACTTTGAGTCAAGATAACTTTAGAACTAAACATTTAAAAGGAAATCACAGATATTGGTTTCTAGATTGTTTTAAAACCATTCATTTTTTACTTTAATTACTAAATGTTCAAACTAAGCTTCGTTTTGTATGGAGCGCCGTAGAAAAATGCGCAAAATGCAAGGCGGCACATCGCATCGGCGGCATAAAAAACCGACCCTTATTAATTTGTTAGAGTTGTTCGTTTGTATTTTAGTAATAATTTACGGTATTTCAAAATAGTTCCTTACCTGTCTTGTAATTGCTTTAAAATATTAGCTATTATCCAGTCTTGCGTAACTGTGTGATTACACCGTAAATAAAAACATTCCGAATTAAAAATCGAGTTTTAGACATCTTTCGGCTGCTGATTTGAAATCATGATTATATTCTCTTTGTTTGAAATTGGCGGGCAGTTTTTTTTTTAATAATTACTCCTGCTTTGTTTGCACTGTAATTCTACAAAATGTCAAGAAACTTGTAATTCGAATCTTGTTTTCTTGTGGCCAGTACTAAGGTTTTTTTTGTTATGCAAAGGTTTTCTCCATGGAGTTTGAAAGATTTTATAGCCAAAAAGAAAAACAATGTTATACCGGTGCAGTCATCAGCACTGGACAATGATAAAATTTATAATTATTGGTATTTATTTTGTAATTTATTGTTATTTTCGTTATTTATAAATCAAACAGTCTTCAGAATTAGCTTACTTTATTACAAGTCTTTTAATTTTAATTAGTGTTACTTAGTTGAAATTGAAATGGTACCGTACATTGGTTGCACTTGCGGTTATATGTTTATATCTCCGGCTCCCGTCAACGTAGCGAGATAAATTATATACCAGATTTTAAGTCAGATCATAAGCTATCAAACAAAAAAAGTTTCATCAAAATCGGTTCAGTAGTTCTTGCGTGATACTCGTTCAAACAAACAAACAAACAAATAAACAAACAAACAAACAAACACACAAACAAACAGACAGACAAAAAATCCAAAAATTGGTGAAATGGAATCAGGGACACCTAAAAACCATATCGTAACTTTTTTTTTGTTAATATCTTCAATGTACAGACAAACGTTCTGCTACAGTTTTATAATAGTTTAGATTGTTTTAAACTTATTTTTAAACGTATTGTTTTATATAGTACTATAAAAAAAGTTATTAACACATATGGCCTAGCATGCATCGAAACTAAGATATTTAACTCTAAAGTTCATGAAAAAGTACCTAACCAAAACCTATAAGAATCCACTCATTTTCAATTAATCAATCGAAACATATTAACTAGTCAGCAAAATATACCGTAAAGAAATACAGAAGATACAAACCAAGGCATACAACCTTAGAGACCCTAGATGTTATTAACCGATTTTGTACCTCAATAGCACAACAGCAATGAATGTGATGTTTTAAATGTGCTTTGAAAGGTCCTCTAAAAACCTATATGTAAACAGTTTTACTACTGGCTGCTAAACAAAAAATCTGACTCAAACTTATTTAAAAAGGTTTGAATAAGATTCTATTCCTTTGCCTGCTTGTCTTTTCATTTTCAGTTTTCAGACAGTTTCATTGCGCCCAAGATAAGATATTATAGCCATTTATCTTCCATTTATCCAATGTTTTTTCAGAAAATTCAAAAGTAGATTATCATGTAGATATGTTTAAATTAAAAATTAAATATATCGTAAAAAAATGAAATGGAAAAATAGGCAGTACTTTTCAATAGAGAAAGGTGGTCAAAAAAATTAAATGTTACTTGTCCATTTTATCAAGTAGGTACTCGTAAACCGGTTCCAAATATTTTATAGGTAAAAGAAAATCAAAAAACCCGAATGCGTGAAAAAAATCAATTAATAATTATTGTTTACGCAGCGGGGTGTTTTTTTTAGTTTTGTTATTTTCATACTATAAAAGTTTTTTATTAAAATGGTATAACATAAAAGTAGTATAATAAACTAATGTAGGTAGCTATAAATATTTGGAACCGGCTATTTACGAGTACCTACTAGATAAAATGGACAAGTAACATTTAATTTTTTTGACCACCTTTCGACTTTTCGGTACGTAGGTACGTACCTACGTATGTTTATTATTTTATGTATGTAAGCACATAATACTCTTATCTATATAAATGGGGCCATTCATGTTTCATCCATATGGTAGATTAATTCTGAACACGCATCTATTTGATTGATTGTTGATGAAAGTTGATTGACTGATTGATAAGATACAATTTTATACCTAGTCGTATATCGTGACAACTGCGCTTCCTTCCTTCATAGAACGCTACTTCTTCTATCGAGTCGATGGCAAGTAATTTAAAAATTTTCCAGCCCAGTATTTTGCCACACGGATCGCACTGCCGGCAGCGTCCATAAGCTCCGTTCGCGTGCAGGTGTCAGGGCATGAAGGGCAGGATATGAGGTGAGCCATAGTCTGTGGGGAAACACCGCATTCAGACCGCAGGTCAGACCCGGTTACGTAACCCTATTGAACAGGTTGTCTTTACTCCGGCCGACCTGAGTTCGGACTCTATTTAAACACCTCCAGATTGGCCTGGGCAGCTCTTGGCCTGGAGGGAGGGTCTACATAAGAGGGACAAACGGGTCAGGGAGAGTGGTGTTTTCCCGCCAGAATTGAACCTTGAATTGGGTCGACACACTTCAGGATGTTCTTATGGCTCTTGAGCGTTTGTGGCACGGTAGGATACTGCGTACATCGGGTGCCGTGCGTCGACTTCCATTTTGGATCTCTCTATTGAGCTTGCAACGGCCCTGCGGACGTCTGGTGGCGCAATTCCGGCCAATGGGTACAGCATTTGCGCCGGTGTCGGTTTTATACAGCCAGTGATGCTGATGATCCTAAATGTTTCGTTTAGAGCTCGTTTAGATCGCTACTAATTTAAATTAATAATTTTAAACCCGTCACTTTTTACACACACAGAGACCTACAACAGAGCGATAAGACACGGAATTTTGTTCCATGTAAAAATAGCTCTCCAAGGTTCAGCATTCTTATACAACGTGTTAATGAATTAACGCAAAACTAGAAAGTAGTTTGTTTAGAATCGAGAGGAGAATCGAATTATCATGGTTTCAACATGGGTAATTTTTTTCAAAATATTAAATAATTTTGTTTGTATAAAATTTACTAAACCCAATGTCAACCCACCGCAGCCAACGGGCACACTCACCCTACTTACTACCAAAACAAGATTATTAAAATGTATCCATGAGTACGTTCGCGCTTTCATTCATTGCTGAAATGATAACAAATCATTTTTGCATCAAAACTTTAAATGCGAATAACTTTAAATTTTAACTATCAAAATAATGAAATTACTGTTTCAATATAATTATTTTCTTATAAATCAGTTGGGGTGTATGAGGTTTTGCGCTTATTCATTAACACGTTGTATATTCCGTGGCACTGCACTGGTGACTTTCGATTGAATCGCATCGTCCGCAGGATAAACAAATTGGATGAACGCTTTTAATAACGAGATGAAATCCAAACTATTTGTGTTTGAAAACCTGTTACGCAAACAATGGAGGTAGAGGATTTATTTCTATAAAATAAATGCTTGTTGTTTATTTACGAATTGCATCGGAAATATACGCAGTTAAGTTACAGAAACAGTCTATCTTGGGAAAAAATCTGTAAGTATATCTTGTAAAAATTTCGGCACAAAAGCCAATTTCTTTTTATGGAACATTTAATTATCTTCTATCGAATGTTATACCAGCTTTTTCAAGGTAGGTTCTACAATAGCGAAGGATTACAAAGGCTGCTACGAAATGAAATTTTCCAGAATACAGTGATATATGAAACTACAATACTTCGTTCAATGCCTTTTGTACAATGTGTATGGTTGCGGAAAATGTAAGTTTCACTCTTTATTACTTTACGAGCGTTTTAAGTCAGATAATAAGCTATCAACCAAAAAAAGTTTCATCAAAATCGGTTCTGTAGTTTTTGCGAGATGCTCGTTCAAACAAACAAACACACAAACAAACAAACAGACAAAAAATCCAAAAATTGGTGATATGGAATCAGGGATACCTAAAAACCATATCGTAACTTTTTTTTTGTTAATATCTTCAATGTACAGACAAACTTCCTGTTACAGTTTTATAATAGTATAGATAAAATGAGTGCATTGGTACTATTATTATTGAGTTGATTATTTGTGATTGGGCTATTGCAAGCAAGGGTCGTTGTAACACTGAGACCAGCGCTGGTCCTCAGTCCTGTTCGTCTCAAGCTCACCCATATTTTTCGCATACCTCCGAACTTATGGCATTTTCTTTTTATTCTCTGGAATGCAGGTTTCCTTACGATGTTTTTCTTCACCGCCGAGCTAGTAAATGATAAATACATACAAAACCAACATAAGCGGGCCGCGCGTAGGTTGCATAACGTATAACGTCGCGCGGCCAGCTTATGTTGGTTTTCTATAGCTTGATGTTTCGCCGTGTGTACATAAATTCCAAAGAACTTAGTGGTATAGGCCAGGAATCGAACCGCGGCCTCATGATTGAGGCGCTAGCTCTCTTCCGTATGGGCTATCATCGCTCTATTTTTGAGGTACGAGCCTTCCGTACTGGGAGATACAATTTTGATTTCTATTGTTGGACTCCATCCAACTTCGTACAATAAAACTCTTAGTAAATACTAAATATCAATGTATTCCTCTTGTTTTGAGCTTTTACATCATTTTACAAATCCTTTTCTCCGATATAAAACTGTTCCAATACCGCGCGAACACCACCATGACATTTTTCTACTTTTTTTTCTTAATTCCCTTTTAGGGGTCATGACATATTGACCATACAGCCTTTATCATTTGTACTTTTTAACAATTTCAAAAATAACAATTATTTTATGACTACATTTTCTTCATAATATTACTATTCCACATGTAATAATTTTAAACCCCATTCTAGTACTCTAACACTATGTTGCGTACCGATTTTTTTTAAATATATTTTCAGATAGTCTCTTTGTCACTAAATGGTGCCGGTTACAGTTTAACAGTCCCATACATAATTACATCCCACCCCTTCTAACAAAACTGGTGATCTGTTTTAGCGCTGCGCTAGCGCGGCCTGTTTGCAAGTTCACAACTGAAAGCGCCCGAGCACACTGCATACAAACCAAGTTTAGTCCTATTAGTTGTTCATATTGATGGATACTTTCACCCCTTATGCGCGACGTATAGAGTATAGACGTATAGAAGAGACGTGGCGCGGGCGTGGCGCGGGCGGGGTGTGGCTGTATAAACCTTATAGTACGTCGCATAGCGTCGTTTGGAGAATTAAGGCAAACAAACTGGGCTTACGTACGTGATGCCACGTCCATCAGAAGACATCAGTTTTCATATTAAATATATGAAAAATCATTATTTAGAAACACATTCATCTTACGTGACGTCCCTGAATTATAGTAGTTTTTATAACGTGGCGTGGCATCACATAAGCCCAGTTTGTTTTCACCTTTACGCCCGCGCCTGCGTCGTCGCCTGGTGGCGCGGGCGCGATTTTCCTTTTCGACAAAAACGAAGCTATGCTACTACGTGCTATAAGGTTTATATTGGTGTTACTTTGACAATCCGCCACCGCCACAAGTCTCTTCTGTTTATGATATACCTTAGGTTTTCGGGAGAGATCTTCTTACACCCTTTTTTTGCGAATTCAGGTATAGTAAAAGTTGTTCAGTTTAGTGGTTTGACCGAATCACTCCTAAAATTTTGGAAAGTGTTTAAATAATCACCTAGTAAGTATAATATAAATCCTTCCTTCCTGAGAAGGAAGGAGGTCCGTGGGTAGACCACCGATGCGTTGGTCAGACGATCACATTGTAAGGGTTGCGGTTCGGACTTGGATCAGATTGGCACAGGACCGTGAGGAGTGGAGCAATAAAAGGGAGGCTTAGGCCCAGCAGTGAGCGACGACGCCATAGACATGCAGGGTGTGACCATGCATAGTTGTCATACCTTGATGGATGATTGTACCCATGATACTGAACAACTTTCTAGAAACCTATAGGATATTCGCAACAAATTTTCTACAATTCTCATACAAACGTTCGATCAGTTGATTGCATTTAATATGGAAAGTCCTAAAAATTTTATGCGAATTTCCTATAGCTTTCTTAGGGAAAGTTGTTCAGTATCATGGGTATAATCAGCCCTCAAGGTATTGCAACTATGCAAGGTAACACCCTACTATTGATAACCAACTACTGCTGCAATCCTGATGAGATACGTATTTTAACTAGATTTTAACCAATTTCAACAACGCATGATCGTATTAATTTTTGTCATGCATGAATGACAAATTTCAATCAAATTATTGGTCGAATAGTATTTCATATGCAAATCGTGTACGTAGGTATGCAAATCTCGATTTTGTTTGCGAACTATGTGGTTAAATATTAGTCTGGCATTTGTTTAACCTGTACCTTACCTAACAAAGTGTTGAAAAGCTTGGTTCAGCTAAACTAATTACTCTTAGTTAAATTTAATATCTATTCTATCCATCTAAACTATTATAAAAATGTAACAGAAAGTGTGTCTGTACATTGAAAATATTAAGAACAAAAAAAGCTACGATATGGTTTTTAGTAGGGATGCAACGATAACGATTACGATATTAATCGTTATTTATTACGATAACCGATGCATTACGATTATTTAAACAAATTTAGTTCAGATTCTGCTTAGAATGAGTTTTCATAGTGTTTCTGTGCGTTTCGATGAGTGATTAAATCAATAAAAAAAATTCCAAGATTTATTTTCCCAGTAATATTAAATCGAAGTCAAAGACTCACTTGGTCAGAATCCTGATTTTTTTATGCTTAGAGGCTAATTTGTTTTGAAAAACACAATATGGAACATGATTCTGTACAATCTCGTTAATCAAGCGATATCTTGTCCGATTTACGTGGGAAATTAATATTTTAAAATGTGGTATCGCGAGAACGAGAATGCATTCCTTACTTCAAACCGAAAATCAAATCATAGGAATCAGTAGAATTTAAAAAAAAATAAAGTGATAGTCAAATCTGACAAAAAACAAAGTGATCTTACAAGGGGTCCGTTTTTTCCTGTTGAGGTACGGAACCCTAAAAAGCCTGATTTAGCTCCAAATAGCAGCGAGAGATCATATTTTTTTAAAATTGTTTTTTGCCTCTAGAATTAGTGGTATTCAGGTCTGCTATTTGTCAATAAGTGTAATCCGATTGACGTTTTCAACTCGATTTTATAATCGTACGATTCTTACTACGATGCATTGCATCGTTATTAACCGTGATAATTACGATTACATATGCAAAACGATGCACCGCTTCGTAATCGTTGCATCCCTAGTTTTTAGGTGTCCCTGATTCCATATCACCAATTTTTTTATTTTTTGTTTGTGTGTTTGTTTGTTTTTTTTTATTTGTTTGTTCGTTCGTTTGTTTGTTTGATCGAGCATCACGCGAAAACTACTGAACCGATTTTGATGAAACTTTGTTTGTTCGATAGCTTATAATCTGACTTAAAATCTGGTATATAATTTGTGCGGACAAAGTCGCAGGTAAACACTAGTACATCTTAACTATTATAAAACTGTAACAGAAGAGTGTGTGTACATCTGTGGTGTACATTAAAGATAGCGGTTGCAGAGGGGTCAAGTTTACACAAAACTTTGTCGCACAATACGCGAAGACGGTATTAATATAAGTAACTTTGTATATACGGAAAAATTGTTTGGAAAATCTAGTTGCTGCGTAACAAATAACATTTGCAATTTATAAAATAATTACGAAGATATAAAGCTTTGAAATTTTTCATACAAAATATTAAAAGCTTTATATCTTCGTAATTATATAATAAATTGCAAATGTTATTTGTTACGCGGCAACTAGATTTTTTAAACTATTTTTCCACATATAAAATATTACTTTTATTAATTCCGTTTACGCGTATTGTGCGTCAAACGTTTGTATGGACTGAAACCACCTTAACAAAAGTTACGATATGGTTTTTAGGTGTCCCTGATTCCATATCAACCAGTTTTTGGATTTTTTGTCTGTCTGTTTATTTGTTTGTTTGACCGAGCATCACGCAAAAACTACTGAACCGATTTTGATGAAACTTTTTTTGTTTGATAGCTTATGATCTGACTTAAATTGTGCGGACAAAATCCCAGGTTAACTCTAGTTATAAATATAATGTTAACCTGTAATACAGAACAGTACGTAATAGGCATGTAATTAATTAATCTGGGTACCTACACTATTATTTTTAAATGGTTACTAAAACTTAACTTAACTTACCCTATGTCAATGACTTCTCAGAATCTTAATGAAAATACCTAAATATAATTTAAAAATGAAATTATTCACACCCAAACTCTTGAGAGACAATTTCCATCCAAGAAGCTAACACTTAATGAAGAAGTTGTGAACTTAACTTATTACTTCCACGATGCGTACATTCCATAAACTTAATAATAAGTTTATGGTACATTCACCCACATGATTACAAAACTAAAGGCTGACGTGACGCTCACATGAAAGATCCGAAGCAACCTAGCTAGAAGCAGCGGCGTCGTTTTAGAAAACCCCGTGGCCGAGCTCATGCTAATCTACACACCGACGAATCGCATCGGCGACGTGGCAAAAGACAGTGACTGTGCAGTCGCCGTGTACATAGACTTTACGGTCTCCGTTTGTCGCGCGGCGAACGTAAAGTGTCGCTCGTCTGTAAGAGCACTAAACTAAGCGCCTCAGTTAAAACTATGAAGTAGTGAAAACGCGGGCGGCGAGTGTTGGACGGTGGATGGTGGGTGTTGGGCGGTAGGTGTAGGCCTGCGGGTGTCGGGATAAGGGAGAAGAGCTGCGGTTATTGGGCGTCGGGTGGGTGGTGGGTGTAGAGCGGCGGGTGTTGAGCGATTAGAATTTGGCGGTGGATTGTGGGTGGATGCTTGGTGAGTGGAAAATTGGTGTGTGGTTTTGTAAAGTGACTGTTCTACATTTTAGTTTTATTTCTTAAAATTTTTATCTGCAAGTTGTGTATATACTATGCATTGGCTGCAGTAACAAGTACCGGTTGATGCGCGCTGCTCGGGGACGAGGAATACTATCCTACCGTCAGACAGCTCGTCTTTATGCGATTACGGAGGGTAGTGTAAATCGTCGAAAGTTTTAACTGACGATATTATTTAGAACTATTCTGTACTGACATTCTTGATTAGCAGAGATTTAAAATAGTTTTGAAAGAAAGAAAGAAAAATTATTTATAACAACACATTTTTTTTTTTACGTTTTTTTTTTTTTTTTTTTTTTAACTTGTGCAAATGGATTTTAAGGTCCGCCACATACATACGATATTCCGGATCAGGATTTATTTATTTATTTTCTTTATTGATTTCCCAACAGTTGTTACACTAATACAATACAACAATATATATTTTGAGAAACATTTAAGCTAAATGTACAACTAATTATAGGGAAATACAGCATGCAACAGCATACACCGAACAGGATTACGATTTCGTATGAATTTTCTCCCTCCATTAAATACATTAGGCATTGCGAAGGTATCAAATCCTTTTCTACTTAATATAGGAACTAGTTACACGTGTAATTCTACTAACAAACATTTCTGCCACTTTTTGCGGGGGGGTGAGGTAACATGAAATCCGCAACTTTGGATTTTATTCCTCATAACTTTAGATTCTAATTTGGATTGTTAAAAATCATGAAAGTAGTCTCGTGCGAACCCCAAACATTTCTAAGTTCGAAATTATTTTGTCGCAATTATAGGCTGTCTCGTTTAGTGATAAGGTATAAAATTGAGTGTAAATGCACATGATCAATTGTTCTTATACCGTGGCAGAGAAATGCTACCGCAAGGCTAATCCTTATAATAAATAGTCAAAGATCAAATCCTATACAAAATCACAATCCTGAATTGGAATTCTGTATGTGTGTGGCACGTCTAACTGTAACATAGACATAGAATATACGATTCAAGACTCACCATCAAGCTCCCTGCTACTGCGCCTGATCTCGCAGAAGATGCACACGTAGCACACCGTGATGACGACGAGGGGCACGCAGTACATTGCGCACACGCAGAACACGTTGTAGGCCACCTCCTGCCGGCCGCTGCTAAACGCGTCGAATGAGACGCACTGCTCGAAACCTTCCACCCGAGGGTGCCTCTTCACTCGGAATACGACGCTCTGGTGATAGATATAAGGGTGAGGCCGTAGATTTTGCCACTTTTTTTCACAGGTGCTGACTGTCCCTTGTCTCCTGTATTTTTTTTCAATTTATATGGCATATACTGATTTATGATCTATTAGATATTGTTTAAAACTGTTTGAGCTCACTAGGGCACTGCATTATTAGACTTTATCTATGTAAGTTTTGATAGAAATAAATAAAATTACTTAAAAAATGTTAACTTTTGTATAAAATTGCCTTGTCTTTTTTATGAGTAACCTGGTATATTTATTCACTATGATATTCTACTTGAAGTTACGGACTTTACGATTGTAGCATATAGTTATACATTCAATTAGCTTCTCCTGGTTCATATTTCATTAGTTTATTCAAATTAAAAGGGAGAAAATATCTGAGTTTTAACTTTGTGAATGTATTTTATATTTTGTGTAACGATTTTTATGTAACGTTACTGCTGCAATATTTTGAAAGAAAAGATTAGCAGGAATTCATAATCCCATTATGGCAACACTGTTTTGGACTGTCATGTGATTGTAAAACTTTGGCCGCCATTTTGTTGCGTCAGTTGAGATTCTTTCGTGCATGGAGACACTTCGTCACTTTTTTCTGTGCTTGTTTTTCATGGATTTCTCAGGTAAATAACCATATTTTTTTTGCAAATTGATTAGAAACTATAAATATAATTAACTGTAACTCACAGAACATGATTTCATTAGAAATACAACGATATTATGCGAGTTATTGTTGTTTTGTTAGATAAAATTGTGTGTTTTATGTAACACTTATGTTATGTTTATGTAACGCGTTATATAAACTTATGTAACGTTACGTAAAACAGCCATAAAGCCATATACTCATTTGACAAAATCTTCCTTACAGTTTTTAAATACAAAAATGGTACGTAAACTGAAACTCCGCAAAAATAATTTTGTTTTACAGTAGTGGTTGTATTCGATTATTAATAAAAAAATACAGCAGTTTCTTGTTTTACGACTATTAAAAATTCGGAAAACTGCATTTGTTATAATTATTTAGATGATGTAGGTACCTAACTAATGATTGTTTCTAAACCAGTTTTAAATTTTCATACTCAATGGATGATGGGCAAAAATGTATAAAGCCTGGCCCAAACTCAGCAATAACAATAAGCTAAATGTCATTCGAAAAGTTTTTGTGTTGATAATTATTATTACTAATTATGGTGGTTAATCTTTTCCGCATAAATGGTTTTATTTTATTTACATACAGGGTGGACCGAGCCTGATGGATAATATCGAAAAGGGATGTCTGAAAGGTCATTTCCAATAACTTTTCCGAAGAAACGTGGGTTAGACTTCATTAAAAAAAATGTCTTCTCCCCATAGTAAATTGATCACAATTTTTATGCGAAGTTGATTTTTTTTGTAGGTTTTCGACCCATATTCCTTAGGGAAAGTTTTTGGAAATGACCTTCCAGATATCTTTTTGATTTTACCCAAAATTAAAGGGAACCCCGGTACACCGGTACCCGGTGAACACCATATTTGCTATGGTGGCTAATTTAAAAATAGTTATTTATTACATCTATAATATCTATAATTATCTTCTCAAAAAGATCCTTCCGATGATAACCACAAGCTATATGCTTGTTGTTATTGCTGAGCTTGGTCCAATTTATTTAACAATTTTATAAAATCATGAAAGCAAACTGTTAAAGTAGAATTATAAACAAACCAAACTTCAATGACGTCGGCCTTTTGATTCATAGAATATACATTCTTATGAAATATTATTTTGCAGATGGCTCCAAAAACATTAGCCGAAAGACAGAAAGAATATCGGGAAAGACTAAAGATCCAAAATCCTGAAAAACTTAAAGCTATCAAGAAGAAAAACGCTGAAAGAGCTGTGGCTTATTACAGAAACAAGATTAAAGATTTAACAGAAGAACAGAAAAGAGAATTGAAGGAAAAAAGAAATTCGAAGAAAAATTTAAACAAGACAGAAGTACAAGACACAGATGGACAAAATAGAGAAAACCAGACAGAAGAGACCTTTGAACAACCTTTACGAACGCAAATACCTATTGCCGAAACCCGAGGAGATATAAAGAAATTACAACGCAGAATTGAGTACAACGTAAGGAAAGAAACGCAACAATTAAGAAATGATGTTCAAAAATTATGGAGAGGATATAAGTCCCTTCAAAAACGATGTCACAGGCAGCAGAAAACAATGCATGAAATGCAAACTATCTGTGATGCGCTGCAGAAAAAAATGGATGAAATACAAGCAACCTATCACTCGCGGCATGAAAACAATGAAGGGTTACAAAAACATTGCGCCAATGTTACAACAGAACTAGATCCCATGGTAGCTCAAGATATTGAAGTTATTACTCCCAATGATAATATACCAATAAAGAATAATGATATTATGACCACCACCAAAACACCACAAAAAGAAGTTATTAAGAAAACGGTGTTAGAACACAATGTTCTCAAAGACTCATTGAAGGAAAAATTTGTCTCATCTTCGAATCAAACTAAAAGCACATTAAAGGAAATTATCGACAGTAAAATAGTTAGAAAATATAAACTAAAAACAACTTTGACGCAGTCTTTAGGGCTAAAGAATAATTTCAAGACATTTAAAAGTACCAAACAAAAAAGAAATCACATGATAAATAAAATTCGAGACTTTTACTTACGAGACGACGTGAGTCGGGCTACTGCGGGAAAGAAGGAGTACAAAACACTACACAAAATTAAAATGCAAAAAAGGTATTTATTACAGAAACTGAAAACTTTACACAAAAAATACGTCAATGAAGTAGGGTCTATCAGTTATAGCACATTTAAAAAATACCGACCCTTTTACGTTGTGCGTCCTAACATCAAAAATTTAGAGAGCTGTGCTTGTGTAAAGCACTCGAACATGGAATTTATGGCAAATAAATTAAAATCACTTGGTTTAGTAGAGACTGACAATATAGACGAAATAATATCAACGTTAGTGTGCGATAAATATTTTAAAAGCTGCATGTATAGCAACTGTGATGCATGTATGGATAACAAAATTAATGGAAATGAGAATTTAACAGAAAAACTAAAATGGTACGCATGGACATTATTAAATCATGAATATGGTGAACCCGGTAACACAAAAAAAAACAAAAAAAATGACAAAGGCAGAGAAAGAAGGTAGTGCACAGGATTTAATCGATACATTCAATAAAGAATTACCAAACTATAAAAGACACGTTTATAACACCCACCATCAATACCGACAGTACAAGTATTGCACAGAAAATTTAAAAGATAATGACATACTAATACACATAGATTTTTCTGAAAATTGGACCTGTAAATATTTTCAAGAGGTTCAAGCAATGCACTTCGGTGCTGCGAAGACTCAGATCACGTTACATACGGGTGTGTATTACATAAAAGGTACCGGACCAGTGTCATTCTGTTCCATTTCTCCTAACAATACACACAATCCGGAAGCTATTTGGGCACACATGGACCCAGTTTTGCTAGAAATTAGATTAAACCACCCGAATATAAACAACATTCATTTCTTCTCTGATGGGCCGTCGACACAATACCGCCAAAAAAAAAACTTTTACCTGTTTAGTAAAAAAATCTTCGAGTATGGTTTTAGTTTTGGCACTTGGTCCTTTTTTGAGGCCAATCATGGGAAAGGTGCTGCAGATGGGATCGGGGGTGCTATAAAAAGGACCCTTGATTCTGTAGTTGCCCAGGGTAACGACATCCCCAATGCGTATAAGGCTTTCGATGTACTACAGTCTTCAGAGACATCTATTAAAGTATTTTACATCCCTGCTGAAAAAATCCAAAGTCTAGAACCCGACACTGGTACAACAATAATTCTACTGAAAAATACGATGAAACTACCAAATTGTAACAGAAGAAAAATTTATAATAAAACATAGAGAACTTTCTTGTTTCTGTCAAAACAAAAATGGAAAATGTGACTGTCACGCCCCTAGCATACATAGTTTTAAACGAAGTCAAGGAAACACTGACGAAACTAACGAACTGTATATTTTGGATGAAATCACAGGAGATATTCGGGCCATATGTAATGAAACAAATGATACTGAATATGCTGAATATAATGAAGACGACTATAAATTCTGCACCAATCGAGATACTGGTCTGCAAAAACAATAATGATCTGCATCACGACAAGACAAAGAAAAAGGTACGATACGTAGAAACAGATGAAGAAGATTCCTATTCCATTCATGATAGTACTGACGGATCGGGTTTTTTGGAAGATGCAATAGTAGAAGACAGTATTGAAGATATAAGTGAGCTTGAAGATACTGATAAAGAATCTGAATGTGAACAACTGACAGTCGATGTTAATAGCTTTATATTGGTAAAATTTAAACTGGAAAAAAGGATCAAATATTATATAGGTCAAGTTTTAGAAGTTACTGAAAAGGACACTTACAAGGTTAAATTTTTAAGAAATAAGGGGAACAGTAAATTTGCTTGGCCAATTAATAATGATGTATCTTTAGTCTATAAAGATGATATTGAAAGCGTGGTTTCAGAACCTACTTTTGAAAGAAGGGGAATAAAGACCTTCGATATTTCTAAATTCAATTTTAAAATTGAATAAGTCTGTTCTGAACTCATCTATATAGTTTCTAGTTATAAGATTGATTCGAAAAATGTAATTTTTTAAATATAACTAGTCGGGGTACAGATTACTTAATAGTTCCTAGTCGGGGTTTACGGTTAAAACACTCAGCTTGATATAATACGAAGCTAATTCGACTGATTAGTTATAATTTTCGGGGCGCAGATTACTTAATAGTTCCTAGTCGGGGTTTACGGGTAAAAGACTTAGCTTGATATAGTACGGAGCTGATTCGACTGATTAGTTATAATTTTCTGGGCACAGATTACTTAATAGTTCCTAGTTGCGGTTTACGGGTAAAATACTTAGGGCCTGTTTCACTACTTTTGGATAAGTTCCTGGTAGCCTATTTGACAGATAATTTGACATATCTTTCATACGAAATATGTCAAGCGATCTGTCAAATAAGCTGACACGGATTTAACCAGAAGCGGTGAAAAGGCCCTTAGCTTGATATAGTACGAAGCTAATTCGACTGATTAGTTATAATTTTGATTACAAGAATGGAAGTTGATGAAGCTAATTCGACTGATTAGTTATAATTTTGATTACAAGAATGGAAGTTTCTATATACGTATAAGAGAGTGATATGGTACGTAAACTCGGGGGACTTTAAAACACAGGGCTGAGGAATTTGATCGCACCTTTTTTTTATCTCATATCTTTTTTTTAACAATATTTAAGGTAAAATTTTATTATAATAATGGGTATACCAATCACAGCTAGGTATGTTGCAATTTGAGAAGATTTACTGTGACTAAGGCCGAGATTCAGAGACGATTTTTAAGTCTTAGTTCGAAATCCCGTATGTCAAAATCCATACATTTCTGCCCTACTTAGTTCGAACTATGACTTAAAAAATCGTCTCTGAATGTCAGCCTAAGTCACACTGTGATTTAAAGCAACCCCAGTTTACCTGTACAGTACACTAAAAAGCTACTTTTGTATTCGACAAAAGTAGCTTTTTAGTGTTATTTTGTTTTTTAGTCGCAAGACAATTTCTTTTTTATTTTGAGTTTTTTACTAGAGATTTGGCCAGATGTAGTGCTAAGATAACTGGTACTTGTTTATTTTCTGATTAAATTTGTATTACACTAAAACGAGACTATAATTTTTTTCTCCTTGATAATCCGATCAGGAATATTAAGTCAATGACTTATGTGTTATATGCTTTACAATTTTATGTAACGTTTTGTCTCAATTTTGTGTTAACGTTACATAATATTTTTATGTTACCTTTATGTCACAAAGTGGCGAAATCTACGGCCTCACCCATAAGGTTTGTTAGTTGGTGGCCGACAGTGCTAAACATAAGTAGAGAGGCATCCTACTATTTATGATGACCACAAGCGTTGTACGTGTGACGCGTATGACGAACAGCAATACAATTCTCTAAGCTCATACATCGTCAACAACCTTAAATTCGGCGTTGAAACATCGGTGAGCTAACAATGCGATATAATGATGTATGAGTTAAAGTTGAGCCAATAATCAGCAAAATGCTTCGTCATACATACGTTTAGTCGATGAATCATGTTACAGATCTCAAGGTTTTAAACGCTTCGTTAAAACTTTAAATAAACAGATAGAGATCTGCAAACATACTTCATCGTTCATTAACTAAACTATAACCCAGATTAGAGAGTAAAACTAGTACTTATATCGAGTCTAGTCTAGTTAAATGATCTATATCAATTTATAATAATAGCTAATAATTAAGTAAGTACCCATACTTCGTTTGCGAATTTGGGACTAGATAATCATTGTGACAATGTCCAAGTTATTTGATTTCAGCGCTCGGCCTGCGGCCCGCTTGGCAGATTAACCCCGGAGACCAAGTCCACCAGGTGCCAGGCGGGACGCTTCGGAGCTTCGCTCCTACGCGTAGCTCGGCCTTCGGCCTCGCAAAACACGGGGAAAGGGAGACAGGTTTCAACGAAGTAATTTTCTAAACATCGCATTCAAGTTTGTATTTATTCTATTGTTACCAAAAAGTAATCTTCATTCTGAATGAAACAACAGAAGGAATAAACAATAACATTGATGAGACTCGGATGAAGGGGTTGTGAAATCTAAATAAGTTTCATTATTCCCTCCATTTGATCACAGAATAAATAATGTATAATTTCCTGTCCGAAATCCGAGAATATTTCCTCCGAAACTGTTCTGAGATTTTGGATGAAAATACCTTTAGCACCTGATTGCTTTTGTAAATAGGTAATATAATAAACAGTATCAAGTGGCGTAACGTAGGGTTTCTGCCACCCGAAGCATCACATTGAAATTGCTGCTGGCTTCCGCTTATTAAGAAAATATACAATTAGCGGAGCGTTCGAAGCTAGCAAATATTTTATAACACAAGGAATTTTTAGCAGTACCATAATTACAAAAGAAGCGTAGAGTACGAGTAGCACACTCAACTTTTCTCCGGCATACGAATCGCTCGAGCAATGTACCTTCTTTCTTCCGAATTCGCCGCCCCCACCAAATTTCTGCCCAGGGTACTTAGGCTCGGCGTAAATGTGCTACCGGCCAGAGCTACCTGTGGCCAGCAACAAGCAGTTCTCACGCTTTTTTATAAATTTTGTAGGCCCGCACACGTGTGGCCGGTGGACAGGATCCGTGACCGCGACAGCCACCAACCCGGTGACTGTGGCCAGTGTGGCTCGTTTGCGCAGAATGCGCTATTGCCTACCTATCGATCGCCCTAAACTTTCAAACTCGCAATCATCGTTTGCTCCATAGAGGTAGGCGTAACTCGTGTCAACGCCCCGAGAAAGAACAAGAATTTAAATTTCTTTCTCTTTGCTCCTCCAGGCGTTAACAGGAGTCACGTAACGCTCTACGGTTTTCCCACACAAGATACCGAAACCAACAAATACTTTATTTGCATTTCATTCTTTTTAGGAAAACTTCTGGACTAATTACAGATTACGATAGCTTTGTTATTTTATAAATTTATTTGTTATCTATTTATACTATTTTAAAACGTTTTGTAACAGAAGTGTGTCTGTACACACGGCGACACATCAAGCTATACAAAACCAACATAAGCTGGCCGCGCGTAGGTCTAGTAACGTATATAACGTCGCGCGGCCAGCTTATGTTGGTTTTGTATAGCTTGATGTGTCGCCGTGCGTACATTGAAGATATTACCAAAAAAAAGTTACGATATGGTTTTTAGGTATCCCTGATTCCATATCAACAATTTTTGGATTGTTTGTCTGTCTGTTTGTTTGTTTGTTTGAACGAGCATCACGCAAAAACTACTGAACCGATTTCGATGAAACTTTTTTTGTTTGATAGCTAATGATCTGACTTAAAATCTGGTATATAATTTGTGCGGACAAAGTCGCGCGTTAACTCTAGTTTATTATAAACGTGCTTGCTTTGTTAGTAGAAACTCAACTATATGCCTATTTATTTTATACATTTCCCGGGGTAAAGCGCCAGCCCTAGCTCTTCTAATATGTCTGATTAATTACTATTTAGTACACTGGACAATAGTAACAGAATGGAAAATGAACAAAAGATTTCTAAATAAGGGTTTTATCTTACGTGACCACACGTAAATAGCACGTGATTTTGAAACGAAGTCCCCAGAGCGATATTGAATATCTACACACATTTTGACATCAACGTGACCCTTTACGTGACCACCTTTCCGATCTTATTTACGATGAAATATTACCCTTTGGGTCCGTCAAAAAAGGCTGAAAAAGTTCACTTTTGGATACCAGCACCAAATTTTAGTATGTTATTAGGTAGGTTCTCTAGACCACAAAACTACCGAGAGAAAAACCCAAAACTGTATTTGAGGTGTCAAGGTCTTCAGTTATGACGTCATTATTGTGTATGGGCTTTTAAAAAAAATGTGCTGAAACCTATCGTGTGGGGTATCAAATGAAAGAGCTTCATGAGCCGGTTCTAAAAATTTACTACACCATTACCTGTCAGCCAATTAAACAAAAAATACAAAAAGTATTTTCAAAACATATCAAGTTTGGGTTCCTCCAGGTAGGAAACGGCTGAGTAAATTTTTGTCAAACATTCTATTCTATTTTTATTAAATGGCGTTTCCTTAAAGATTTCGCCAGTATCAAGTGTTGAAGATATTATTATAATTCAAGTTAACGTTCGTTGTACGGTAATTGATATGGCGATCTCAAAGCCCTGTTTTTATACAAAAACACACACCCGAAACCGCCATAAAATGGCGGAGCCGCGCGGCTACCTAAATCGCGAGCCAAACGAAAGACGTACTCGAGAGACCTCAAGCCACGCGACTCTTTGTCAAACATACGCCAAATGACTTATAATATCTTCATATCAAACGTCAATAAAGCAATTTCAAAAATGTTTATGTTTACTATTTTTTATAATATTTTTTATTATTTTTCAACTTTATATTTAACGAAAAAAATTATAAAAAATAGAAAACAAACACTTTTGAAATTGCTTTATTGACGTTTGATATGAGGATATTATAAGTCGTTTGGCGTATGTTTTACAAAAATGTATTCAGCCATTTCCTACCTGGAGGAGCCCAAACTTGGTATGTTTTGAAAATAATTTTTGGATTTATTTAAAACAATTGGCTGAAAGGTAATAGTGTAGTATATTTTTAGAACCGACTTATGGAGCCCTTTCATTTGATACCCCACACGATTGGTTTCAGAACAAAATTTTTTTTAATTCTATACAAAAATTTTATGACGTCATAACTGAAGACCCTGTCACCTTAGATACTATCTCCCGATTGTTTTGGGGTCTAGAGAACATACCTAACAACATACAAAAATTTGGTGCTGGCATCCGGAAGCGAACTTTATTTCCATTATGGCAGTGCACTAATATGGAATTTGTTTACAAATGCATTACTTTAAGGGGTAATTGTACCTGTGGTACTGTTCAAATTTCCCTAAGAAAACTATGGGACATCCTTAAAAAAAATTTTTACTCTTTCCATACTTAATGCAATCAGCTGATGAACAGTTTGTCGAAATTTTTATTTTGCTTATTTCCTATAGGTTTTGCTTGGGGAATGTTGATCGGTATCATGGGTACAATCACCCCTTAAAGTAATGCAACTCTTTACCCTAACACCCTGTATTTTATTGCGATGCACAAATTGGTTTACCGGCCAAGTGTATGTCGGGCTGTCGCTAAGGATCCCGGAAAATTTAAAATTATTTGGTAATAAATTAAAATTTAATACCATAATTTACTTCAAAATCTTATATACATAAACTTATTATATAATAATACAAAATCCATAATTTAGTTGATTAGTTGATGTAATATTATGTGGTGTCACGGAACCCTTCGTGTGCGAGTCCGACTCACACTTGACCTGTTTTTTTATTCAAATACGGAATACGAACATTCTGCACTGCAATTTGTCTCTGGAGTGCACATTAATATACGAAATGCTATTTCTGTATGATGGAAATGCTTCCTTCAAGTCTTTTCGCTTAATAAATAATTTAAGTTGCCTTTAAACGAACCCACGTTGTACTCTCTCGTATAGGTACAGGGCATAGAGATCTAGAGAGATGCCAACTAACGCGCTGAGTACGAAACCTAGTGTCGCATCACCACCAGTACCACACGATAGAAATTATTTTGTAAGCTTGAATGTGCTCAATATCCATTGCGGTATCAGAACTCAACTTTCGAATAATCTTTAGTGCTACGCAAGCATTATAAACTATTTACACATAATATCTCGACTGGCTTTCAGCCTAATAATATATTCAATCATTATTGTCGCGAGCAATGTGTTCCGTTTTTGCGCATATTGCTGCGACACTGGCCCCGCCCCCTTTTCACATCTCCCTTTAGTTTTAGTGATCTGTGGTACAGAGTGTTAGGGTAGACAGTTGCATTACTTTAATGGGTGATTGTACCCATACCCATGATACTCAACAACTTTCCTAAAGGAAATACGAAAACAAAATTTTTTTTCATTCATCCGTTCAATTGCATTTAGTATGGAAAGGCCAAAATTTTGTTTGCGAATTTCCAGTAGGTTTCTTAGGGAAAGTTGTTCAGCGTCACACCAGCCTAGCTAGCATGCCACCCCCGAGAAAACAAAAATCGAGATGTGCCTCCATCTTTATTATTTTACGTACGCCAGAAAGAGCGCGCATGACGTTTTTCTCGTTTAAACGCTTTGTCGTGGGTGGCATGCTAGCTAGGCTGGTTCAAGTACAATCGCCCCTTATAAGGTGTATACAGTTGCATTACTTTATATAGATTAACAACTGTTTACACCCTGTATATTATGTGCCCTAGGGTAAATACGGCACTAAGGTCGATACCCAGACGGTATGTTTGAAACAATGAAAAAAGGAAATTCTTCCAAATTCTGGAAACAATAATAATCCTGTGACAACACTTTGTCGTGGGTAGTATCTAAATATATACCTACAGGGTGGATTTTTGAGACGGGGCAGTAAGGGCAGGGTACCTTAAACGTTGTAGCTATAGTCAGGGAAATCTACGGATTTGTGTATGGAGTAGGTTGCATTAATTGCACTTTAGGTGATAGTTTGAAATATTCATAGATGCATACCAGAAGAACATAAATTCTCAATAATCCCCGATTTTGTATTGTGTATTATGGAATAATTAAGACATTTCCAAAACATTAAATTTAGGTATGAACAAAAAATGGAAAACTGGTGATTTTGTACAGGACGGCTTCGTTTAATACGTTTTACTTATAACAATAATAATCCCCGGTTAATATCGTAAATTTGAGTAGATATTTAATATTTTGTAAATATACAAAAATTATAACCTCAAAACTTAATTATTTACTGTTTGTTTGTACACAATAAATTTGCCTTGTGGTAATTAACTGGCTCTTTTGCTGGTATGTTGGAAGAAATATCTTTAGAAATAAGCTTGCCCTTTGTACATTTATATCGATTTTAAGGTATTTCTCAGGGTCCTCAGCACATATAACTACGAAATCTCGACAAAATTGTTGTAAACTAACAGCAATATTAGTTCAAACACAATTTACTAAAGTGTATTTTTCCTAGACTACTACAGCTAAACGTTCTTAAGAGACTATCCTTAACTTTTTGAAAAATTTTGAACTGCATTCACTGATTTTGAAAAAAATGTACAGTCAGCAAGAAAATTTACAATTCACACAAAAACTTTTTTTGATGCCAATCGATCCTGTTTCTTATAAAGATCAATAAACTCTAGCGGACCAACCGAGGTGAGAATACTAGAAATATCTAAATCAGAAATCGCAAAAAACTTTTCCTATACATTTCGCATGAAATGACACTTCAACTTGCTTTTATACTCTGGCCGCTAAAATGAAGACTGGAATGCGATTTTTTAAATTCACACTTACCAAATCATGATTGAATGATGCGTTATCTCCATAGTAACGTTGATATTTTCTACTACTGATTTTGAAGGTATTAGCCCAGTCATTTTACGGAGTTTTGTTAGGCGGGGTAGGGAGTCATTAATTGGACTTCTAACCTGTAACCGGCGCCATTTAGTGACAAAAAGACTACCTCAACGAGCGGCATAGTCGCTTTGCGACAAAGCTCTTTTCAATAAAGATTTAAAAAAAAAAGACTACCTCAACACATATTTAAAAAAAAATCGCTACGCAACATAGAAATCAAAATTATGTGTCCCAGAAGGCTTTTAAATTAATAATATTAATACCAATGCACTCATTTGACTAAGATTTAACAGTATACATTATTTTTGAGCAATAAAATAAGCATTGAAATTTAAAAAATGAGGTATTTATTAGAAAATACGAATGTATTTTTCAAAACCTTCTAAGACAAAAATATTTTTACCATGTTTGAAGTATGTATAATGGTAGATACTTAAATATTTGCAAAAAAAAATTTGCCATCAGGTTTTTTAGAACGAGATAATAGCTAAATTTTAAAATTGGAACTGTTGCTGACGTGATTTTTTTTTATATTGGTACATTGCTAGGCTCAAATTGGCTCTTCAATATCATAGCGAAAAAAAAATGCAATTACTAATTAGTCCCGGCTCAAACCGTAAAATGACTGGGCTATATATTCCGCAGCCCACAATAAAACTGCAATATATCGATCGCCCACGGGAACGCAACGCCCACTGGAGTTCTATTCTATGCAGGAAACTAAATGGAAATTTATTCTACAGCTATTGACAATGACAAAAATAATACAATGTAGCTATACCTAGGACCCAGGTCCAAACTACCGAATGATCATGTTATCATGTTCCTAGCACTTAGTATAGGTATACTATGAGGCAATCAATAATGGTACCGTGCACTATCCGTCCGAGCATCAAATTATATTTACTTGAAATACATTTACAGTATATCTACATACCTAGGTGTACCTAGGTACCTATAAATCCATTCTTGCAGACATAATGAAGAAAACTGGCCAAGTGTGTGCTCAAAGAAAGAAGGTTTTCCCACACCCATAATAATTTTAAACCACCTATCCAACGATACCCCACGCCATGGGGAAGAAGAGAAAAAAAATCCATTCCCACTTCGCGTGTATGGGAGGTACCCTAAAAAAATATTATGGAAGATTTTATTTTACCACTTTGTCGGCGTGATGCATATGTATCCCCATTCAAAATTACAGCTTTCTAGTACTAAGCGTCTCTAAGCTAAGCCGCGGACAGACGGACTTGGCGAAACTATAAGGGTTCCTTGTTGACTTCGGAACCCTAAAAACTGGAGATTAAGTCAATATATTTGAAAAATTCATCTAAGTATATTTAGAACTTTATTAACGTCCAAGATTATGTCGAATAATTTGTAAATCATTGTAAATAATAAAAAATCATCGCGAAGTTGTTGGTAAACTAAATAGGATGAAATATTATTAATATTGTTGAATATTTTATTGGAATAAAGTTAAAGGGGCATCTTTCAAAGATCCAAATCAAATTTATAGTAGCAATTGTATTTTAAATTGTTTGCGAATATTTTTTATTCCCTAATGAAGCCGCTCTTCGAATTTCAGCTCCTTTTAATAATCTACAACATTTAATATCGAATTACAAAATGTTCTCTTTGCTGAACATTTATAAAGACATTTTTATTTCGAATTATACCAAATTATTCTTTAGCAAAAGAATGTTTTTTCTTTCAATTCCTAACTAATAAAATAATGCCAATGAATGGTTCCATAATAATGTCGATAAACTAATATTTGAAGTACCTACCTACTTAATAATAATGAGTTTGCTGTGATAATATTGATAAAACCCGTAACTGTTAGGATTTCTAATCTCACAGTGTTGTCATTCCCGGTATCTACGGGACTAACAATTCATATTCCCGAAGGATCCTAACACTTACGGAATTGCTCCACGCTGCGGGACGTAAACGTCCAAGAAGAATATAAAGCAGGCCAGTACTCAATTTGCCGTGAGTTCGTCACAGTAGGTACTAAAACCACACAGATGGCAGTATTTAAAATTGATAAGAAATCTTCTATGGAATATTAAAATAAAAGAGTGAAGCATTTAAAACTAAACAACATGAAAAATAATGATTGCGTCAATATTTGTAATCATGAATTATCCGTTTGTGGTAACAAAATAGAGAATCCCGGTATTTCCGGATCCCGGGATCTCGGTTTAGACAAATGATAACGCTACAAGAAAGTAATATTGCACTCAATCTCCATTCACCGTACAGACCTACAACTCCTACAAGACGAGCAATGTGCGTATAAAATTAACTCGAATTTAATACGAATAAATACTTCAGAAAATCATTCCGAGCGATTGCTCTTCATTTCCTTTGATCAATCGTGCCAAAGGATATTAACTTTGGATTATCTTTTAAATAGAAAAAAAATTACTTTCAAAATATGCAATTTTATCCTAACTAAATACAAGCTGTGGATTTGACGCTTGTTTAAACTTTAGAGATGTGATTCATAAAGCAATGATATTATAATTATACCAAAATTAAAGTGACAAAATTTCAAAAATCATACACCTTGCGGACTTTAGGTGCATCGCTAATCGGAATGGGGGAATTACCGATTTAAAAAAAACCGGCCATGTGCGAGTCGGCACTCGGGCAATTTAGTGTTCCGTGCTAGCACTTGTACCTACGTGCTAACTTTCGCTGTCAAGCAACTGTCAAGCCATCACAATTTGAATGGTGTAAAATTGACTCCTAATTTCTTTAATTGGTGAAATATAGTAATATTTCAACAATATAGGTACAATTTAGAAAGTCATTGAGGTTAACAAACTAATGTTGTGTTTTTTATATTATTATGAACCGTGTATGAACTTTTACCATCCACGGAGCCAATTCGGGTACTATACTGCTATATATCTAGGAAATGTAATGGATTGTGAAGAGATTAAAGGCTAGGCCACACAGAGTGCAACTGCAGAGGTGTCACACTGAATGCAGTCCGGCGCGGCTGCGGAACGGCTTCGGAACGGTAGCCGCCGTAACCTCGCATATAATTCCATAATTTACTGCTACTGCCGGCGCGCAGCCGGCCTGCACCCGTTCTGCAGCTGCACTCTGTGGGGCCCAGCCGTAACCGTACACTACACGTTCCGTTAGAGAGAATGCAACAATGCAGCTAATGAGGCTCCTGTGTTGGTAACTAATCCCTTGTTATTCCCATTAAATATCATTGAGGATATGTCGCAGGAATATTATCAAAGCCCTTCTTCTATCGAGTCGATGGCATGTCATTTTATATTTTTCCAGCCCAGTATTTTGCCACGCGGATAGCACTACCAGCAGCGTCCATAAGCTCCATTCGCGTGCAAGTTTGCGGGCAGGAAGGGCAAGATATGAGATGGGCCATAGTCTGAGGGGCAACACCACACTCACACCTCAGGTCTGATCCATCGATAAAACCCCATTTGGACAGGATCTCCTTACTCCGGCCGACTTGAGTTCGGAGCCTGTTTAAAGACCTCCAAATCGGCCTGGGCAGTTCATTTCCTGGGGGAAGGCTTTCCGAGGGGGGGACAAACTGGTCGGGTAGCGTGCTCTTTCAAAATCAAAGCCCTTAAAATTATAGTCATCTGTGTAACATTACAATCGTTCAGATTATATTGTCAATCGACACCGTTAAGTACAACATTGTGGACTTTTTTCAGTAATCTTATAATTTTACTGCTTTTGGCTATACTTCTTACGGTGTGGGCAGACCCCTGGTGTCAGAGTTTTTTCAGACCGCCTTACGCCCTCTGACGTGGTTTTTATGTAACGACTACTACCACCAGAGATAGTAGCCGGGACCAACGGCTTAACGTGCCATCCGAACGGAATCATTTTTCTTTTCAGACAATCAGGTGATTCAGCCTGCAATGTCCTAACCAACTGGGGAAAAACGCACAAAGTGACATATCACTAGGTGTCCCCCGTAGGAATCGAACCCACGACCTCCGTGTCGAGAGCCAATACTCTTAACCATTAGACCACGGAGGCAGTTTATTAGACCACGGAGGCGGTTTGGCTATTGGCTATGTGCGAAGTGGGTATGGTAGCTGTCAAATCGATCGCAGCGCCCGGGGTGGCAGAAAATTGTACTTTTGTTGGACAAGCTGTGTAAAATATGGTTGAATCTATGCAAAACCACACACTAACTCAACACGAAATCTCCAAAACTGTAAAGACTACAAACTTAAAATTTGGCACGGATGTTTTTATTGGCATCTAGATACTCACTTAAAAAAGATTTGTCGCATATTTCAACCCCAAAGATGTTAAAACTGAGATAAAAGTTTGAATGGGAATTCCGATACAAATTAGATTTTGTTCGTGGCTTCGTCCGCATCCGCTCCCGTCATCGCACCGGGATAAAATATAAGCTAGCTTTTAAGGCCAAGCCACAGAGGTGGTTTTGCGGGAAAGCGGGCCGGAGGCGGACCTGCGGGAAGCGAATATCTCCGGAACCGCGCTTATTTCTGTGTGGTAGGTTACATACAAACTCGAACATTACCTCCACACCACACCATACACAACAAAACACACAGAAAACCGAGCGGGTCCGGAGATATTCGCTTCCCGCAGGTCCGCCTCCGGCCCACTTTCCCGCAAAACCGCCTCTATGTGGCCTGGCCTTTAAGACTAATATTGCTTTTAAATATAAAAAGTTTTATCAAAATCGGTCCAGTAGTTTTGGCAGAATCCTCGAACAAACACAGACTTTTACAGTACTATAATGGTGTAGAAAATTCACGGCTGTCCGACATAGTTCTGGCGCTACGCCGCGCTAGTGTGGCGCTAGTGTCGTGCACACAGCCAATTACATTACTGAAATAAGTCCGTAGCCACATGCAATAAAATTATAATAATCCTAGTAAGATTACCAGTAGGTAGTTAAAGTGCAGTGCCGCGACACTCGGAACAAAATAGTAATTGTATGAACTACACTAGATTGCATGGGCTCCAAAGATTGAATACCCTAGCTCTACACTAGCTTCATACTATTTTGGATTTCGAAGCTAGTTAGGCAGTGCCGACTCTTAAAACGTAGTGATTCCATTCTCTTTGATTAAAGTGCATGTTGAGGGTTGAGGGGGGCGACGAGGGCTTTGATTGGCTGAACAGTATAAGAAAAGAGTATCTATTAGTACATACTGAATCTTAGAAGCGTCAGGAATTCAGCCAATAAAATTGGGCATCGGCTCCCTCAATTTAATTCTCTAACACATTATTCTCTATTCTCTCTCGCTCTACATTCTCTAATATATTGAGGGAGGCGATTTGAGCAATGCCCATTGTCGTATAATTCACATACGAGTTTTAAAAATAATTTTATGAACATACATTTTTAATTTTTTAGCTTAAAAATAAATGTTTTCCTTTTTAGGTAATGAATCCTAAAACGTATGTTAAAACTGAGAAGTGTGACAAAACTGAAAATAAAAATCAAGTCCGTCCAAGTTTAGAATTGAGCTGGCAGGCAAATAAAGAGAGCTGTTATGTCCTTAGTGACGAGTGTCACGTCACATAATACAAATCGACTGACCAACGATTGACGTAAGAATCATCAAAATAGGCCAACGCTTTTGGTGCCTAGAGTGCCATATAGGAACAAACTTAACATACAAACATTTGCTGATAAAAACACATTACCAGGCGGAGGACAGTCGCCTTTTGGTGGCTTTTTCCGATTCAGTTTGCATAGAATGTGCTGCCATCTATTAACTACTTCGCAGAACTATGAAAAAAAAAACATTTTATTGTCTATGTCAATGTCTAATTGACAGATGACAGATTCACAAAATGGCTACGTATCTTGCGTAATGCGCGAATTGTTTGTAGTTTTCGTTCAATTTCGTGCCGATTTAGTGATGTTCTGGAGTTTCTGTTTTTCTCTTACCAATGTTTAGATTACGGGAATAGTAAAGATACTGGAATTTCACTCGATCGGTGCGGAATTGAACGAAATCTAGCATTCACAACAATAATATGCATCGGTATGAGTAGATATAAGTAGGTATGTATAGTATAGGTTGAATTATTGTCAGTGAAACATAGATGGCGCTAGCTAGCCTTCAATTTGACATAAGGTGGATGCATAATGTTGCCACGAGTGGGTTCTCTTTTCTAATATACTTATATTACTCTTTGCACATTACCCTACCTTTGCGTCGCGCAGTCGAGTAAAAAGGTCTTAGCTCAGCCTAGAGCTGGCAATTAATTGTCCATCGCTGGATTTCTTTTCTTAATAAAAAATTGTGTTTTCTAATTTGTTCTTATCTGGTAACACCGATTAGGTGCGTCGCTTTATTTTAGAGGAAAAATTCCTGAATAGATAGACGGCGACGTTGATATAGGTCGGAATGAATGAGAAAAGACTGAATGCGGGCGCGTCAACTGCAGTGTTTTCCTTTTGTGTTAGAGCTGAACAATATTCAGTGATCATTGAGGCATTCGTTACGTTCGTTGCGGTGGAGATTCCATTATTCGTAACGATCGATTTCAACGTCAAAATCTAAACTATTATAAAACTGTAACAGGAAGTTTGTCCGTACATTGAAGATATTAACGAAAAAAAACTTACGATATGGTTTTTAGGTGTCCCTGATTCCATTTCATCAATTTTTGGATTTTTTGTCTGTCTATTTGTTTGTGTGTTTGTTTGGGTGTTTGTTTGTTTGTTTTTTTGAACGAGTATCACGCAAAAACTACTGAACCGATTTTGATGAAACTTTTTTGTTTGATAGCTTATGATCTGAATTAAAATCTGGTATATAATTTGTGCGGACGAAGTCGCGGGTTAACGCTCGTAATTTATTAAAATTCTAAGTGATTCCATTCTCTTTGATAGCATTGACGCTCAGTTGCAGAAACGCTCATTAAAGTTAATCCTCCATTAAATATCTTGCTGTCACTTCTTGTCTTGTTGACGTAGTAAAAGCTAGCGAGAGATTTAATGGAGTATTAACTCTAATGAGTGTTTCTGCAACTGTGTGATAGAAATACATATTTGTAATGTTCATAGTTGCTGTGCCCTACAGGGTCCATAATTGATCTCATAGTTTATAAGTTAACACCTCATTGTACATTATGGAATGCAATAAATATATTCAGTATTCAGTATTACTACGTAACTTGAAGCTTGAAGCCCATTTATTAAATGTAATCTTTTTAGGGTTCCGTACCCAAAGGGTGAAAACAGGCCAATTACTAAGCCTACGTTGTCCGTCCGTCCGTCCGTCCGTCCGTCCGTCCGTCCGTCCGTCCGTCCGTCCGTCCGTCTGTCTGCCCGTCTGTCTTTCCTACCTATTTAGGGCTGTAACTTTTGAGCCGTAATAGCTGGGCAGTTGAAATTTTCACAGAATGTGCGTTATTATAGTGGATTTACTAACAAATAATAAAAATATCAAAAAATTAAAAATTAAGTGGGGTACTTATACAAGAAACTAGTTTTTAATAACGTTTTTTTCTTCTCACTCTATCGTAAAATAGGTAATACACATACAAGCGTCAACAACATATATACAGTACAACAACATATAATAAAAACTGTCCAAGTGTGTGTCGGTCTCGTGCTTAAGGTGCAGGAAAAAAAATTTTGTATTGCAAGTTAATTTGTTGTTGTGTGGTATCCTCGGTGCGCGAGTAGCCACACTCGCACTTGACCGGATTTATTTAAAGCTACCACCGCGACGTCGGAACGTGTTGTAGAGAAGATGCAGCGAGAAGAAACTCTACAACATAACACGACATTATAATTATAACTATTTCAATATAAATTCTGACTGAAGAAAAATTAAGGATGAAGATGTTAGGAGGACTCAAATTTTATACAGGGTGTAAGTGACAGCCTAGCAAATAGTGAAACGGTGAACTCAGACACAAAACTGAACAACTTTCACAATGGAGCTTACCTCAGGAAACGCGAAAAAAATGCAGCTGCCCCGTACAAAACTGCTGTACCTACCCGACTAAAATGTATGGGACAGCTGATTTTTTTTCGCGTTTCCTTAAGTAGGCTCCATAGTGAAAGTTGTTCAGTTTGATGGTCTAAGTTCACCGTTTCAGTATTTGCTAGGCTGTAACTTTACACCCTGTATAAACCAGTAATTCGACATAATGTTGAGTCGTAATACTGCTTACTGCTGCACTGGTCATAATTATGTCATCTTTAAAATGTAAGGGCGTATCCAGACAATGAAACTAAACAACTTTCCCTAAGGAACATGGGTCGAAAAATGACAACATTTTGTGGACCTCCCATGCAAAATTTCAGCCGATCGATTTTCTATGGGAGGTCAAAACATTTTCTGTTTTTCGACCCATCGATGTTCCTTAGGACAAACAAGTTTGGCCTAAAATCGGTCTGTTTGGCCGGTAACAGGACTGGTAGAAGGTACGGAACACTTTGCCCTTATCCCGATTAACACTTGGCTGATTTTTAAATAGAAATTATTTAAAAGAAAAAGTCGAATTGCAATTAAAATGTTAAAGCATCGGAGTTGCGCTAATTGGCTACTATAAGTCTCTCAAAGTCTTTGAAAAGTCTTAAGGTGGGTTTCTACAGATAGGTAGGTATACACGACCCAATAGCTCAGTTCGTTGGTAGTGAATCCGAGAGTCGCTGGTTCGAATTCCGCAAACGGAAAATATTTGTATGATGTAAGTTTAGTATTTATTATACAGTTATACTCATGAATCATTATGAGGCATGATCATGATGTGAAAGACTATTTTCCAAAGCAACAGAAAGGAAATTCGCAAAAAAATATCTACTTTTTTATACAAACGTTCGATCACGTGATTGCAAATAGTAGGATGTTTTTGCTAATTTCATATAAGTTTCTCAGGGAAAGTTGTTCAGTATCATTGGTACAATCACCCCTTAGAGTAATGCAAACAGTCTACCCTAACACCCCTGTATACAGAGCAACAGAGTATAATTGACAACATAACTGTACGGTACACGTAAGTACATACATTGCGAAGTCGTCAGCTAGGTCAACGTCCCCGAACTAACATTAAAATTATATTGAGTATCATTCATCAGTTCACGTTTACACATCATTCCGCGTGCACTCATTAGCAATCATTTTAGCATTATCATCATTTAGCATATAATTTATCATAAACTTTAGATTTATTGGAGATATTCAATAAAACCCTTTTTATCAATATCATTCTTATCATTTCTAAAGATCGTACGGTAGCAAATCGTACATCTTTATGGTCCTTCGAGCCGTTTCAGGATCTCGCGATCGGTATAAGCAGTTTTGGTTCTAAGTGCGTCGGGTTGAACTAGAACTGTATAATTTGTGACCGTGGTTCTGAACTATAGCAGTGCAATTGGACAGTACAAAGTTCATTAGCAGTTAGCAGAGCAACAGCAGACCAGCAGCAAATCAAGGCCCGGAGTCCAGCTCCGTACGTCAGCAATTCAGAAAGTAGCAGTGGCATTCAAGTAAGATCTTTCCATTTATTTTTCTTTCTTGATCAACATCAATAATTATCATCAGCAAAATGGAAGACCTTATTGCAAATCAGCAGCAAATCATGGATGCCATGAAACAACTTTATGTTAACTTTAAGAAAGACGGGGCTGACAGAAAAACGGCCGACTATATCAAAAGGAGATTGGATACTCTTAAAGCTTATTGGCAAGAGTTCCAAACTAATCATATCAAACTGTGCGAGTACACTGAGAATAAATCTCACGAGTACTTCACTGAAAATCAATATGGGCAAACCGAATCATTTTTCACAAACATTCGGTCTTGTATCATTAAATATGGGACTGAACTATCAAAATCAATGCTCAAGCAATCAACATCTATCCAGGACCCTGAAATCCAGATGGAGACCAATCCGACAACCCCTATCAAATCACCTAATCCGATAGTAAAACCAGCAGTGTTTACTTTTCCGAATATTGAAACCAAGTCTCAGGGTACTGATAGCAAACTAGCAGATATGTTCCGAAAACAAATAAGCAATTTTAGAGCCATATCACGCACTATAAAAAACATCGATTTAAGTCTGATCAGCGACAAATGGGAGTTTGAAGATATACTGAGGACCCTACAATCTCGCTGGTCCGCCATCGACACTTTACACTGGGAGATAGACAGTGAGAATATTGACGACAATGAGGACTACGAAAGAGAGTTTTTGAAACATGAGAAAGCATACAACAACATCAAGAGATCTATCAATAGCAAAATGTGGGCCGTGTCCCATAGAGAGCAATCAACCCCGAAAATGGAGATACCTACATTCACGGGAAACTACCATCAATGGGTGTCGTTTAAAGATTTATTCGTAGAAACGGTGCATAACAACCCTTCTTTATCGAGAGCGCAAAAAATGCAATTTCTTAAGAGCAAAATAAAGGGTGAGGCCGAAAAATTAATACAGCACTTGAATATAAGCACGGACAATTATCAGGTATGTTGGGACATTTTAAACCATCGTTTCAACAATACTAAGTTGATATTTACTTCACACATTAACATTCTTATGAACATTCCAACAATACAGCAGCAATCAGCAGGTCATATCAAGAAAATTCATGATACTACAAACGAGTGTCTGAATGCAATCAAAAACCTAGGTGTAGACACTACCACCTGGGACCCATTGCTCGTTCATCTCTTATCGCAAAAGTTAGACGTCCAGACTTACAACGACTACATAGAATGCCTGAAGCATCCCAGGGATTTACCCTCTATGAAAGATTTTTTAGACTTTCTAGAGAACAAGTTCACATCATTGGAGTCAACTCGTCGCAAACAAGAACCAGCAAAACCATATCAACAACCCACATCATTTGTTAACAAAACACATTTTCAGAAACATCCTGTACCATCATTTGGAAATAAAAACTGTCATTCAGCGACAGTAAAATGCGCACTATGTAGCAATAATCATGGATTGTTTCATTGCAAAACGTTTTTAGAAATGCAACCTGATACAAAACGGAAAACTGTGTTGAAATTAAACTTATGTCGAAACTGCTTATATGACCACAATGGCAATCAATGTAAATCAAACAAAAAGTGTCGACACTGCAACGAAAACCACAATTCTATTTTACACGACGCTTTTGCAAGCCCAGCAAACCCAAAACTAGGTGGCTCCGTGCGACCCCCGCCTCAGCCCGCGCCACGTGCCTTGCCATCCAGCAACCATGTGACCGATCATAGGTCAGAAACACTTCTAGCAACTGCGCTAGTTAAGATCCAAACAGTTGATGGTTCCTACAAAACCATGAGAGCCCTCATTGATCAGGGTTCGCAAACATCATTGATTACTGAAAACGCCGCACAGCAGTTAGGGCTGCCGCGCCAACGCTGCAATGGTGTGATCTCAGGAATAGGTACTAAACAAAACAACTGTAAGGGTGTACTTAGCATTACATGTATGGCGAACCACTGCGATTATTCCTTCACTTCCGATGTCCTTATCATGAAGAACTTAATTAATAATTTACCGAACCAAAGCTTCCAAAAACCAACGTGGGATTATTTGAACAACATACAGTTAGCTGACCCGGAGTTCTACGTCAGTCGTCCTATTGATCTCCTGTTGGGAGCAGAGGTTTACTCAACAATCATATTGGGAGGTATTATCAGAGAAGCAGAAAACCAACCGATTGCGCAACAAACGCGTCTCGGTTGGATCCTTTGCGGCAACGTTAACAAAACTTATCATTGTAATGTTGTCTTAAATAACATTGACGACATGCGGAAATTTTGGGAGATCGAAGACATCGCAGAGAATTCAGATTTATCGCAGGATGACCATGAATGTTTACAGTTTTATAATTCAACTACAAAGCGGTTGGATAGCGGTAGGTACGAAGTAAGATTACCTTTGAAGACCGATTCACTAGAGAAATTGGGTGAATCAAAATCAAAAGCAATTGCCCAATTTCGACAGTTAGAAAAGAAATTTATAAAGCAAGAAAATGTATCAAAAGATTATAAAAATTTCATTCATGAATACGCGGAACTAGGTCATTTGCGCGAGAGCGAAATTGCTGAGACAAGCGATTATTTTTTACCGCACCACTGTGTGCATCGCGCCGAGTCGACAACTACGTCACTGCGAGTTGTATTCAACGGCTCGGCAAAGACATCAACGGGCTACAGTTTGAATGATATTATGTACCGTGGCCCAAATTTACAAAAAGATCTGTTTTCTTTGATTTTGAAATGGAGAGGCTATAAATGTGCATTTACTGCTGATCTTGAGAAAATGTTCAGGCAGATAATGCTGAGCGAAGCAGATCAAAAATATCAAAAAATTGTATGGAGAGACTCGCCACAGCAACTCATCCGTGAATATCAACTCACAACAGTCACATATGGCACAAAGGCAGCCCCCTTTTTGGCCATGATGACATTAAAACAATTAGCACGAGATGAAAGGCAAAATTATCAATCAAGCCAAGCAATAAGAGCCCTAGAAGAAGAATTCTACACAGATGATCTGCTCAGCGGCAGCCACGACATTATCTCAGCAAGGAAATTGCAGACAGATCTTATCAATCTCCTAAAATCAGGTGGATTTAATCTGCGCAAGTGGACATCTAACAAGGTTGAATTATTAGAGAACGTGAGTGTAAATCAAGGGAATCAAGAAATATTTGACTTTAAGCAAATTGAATCAACAAAAACCCTTGGTTTACGTTGGAACCCAGTAGATGATAAATTCATTTTCCAACTCTCACTAAAGCAAACTACATCAAAGAACACGAAGCGGACCCTGTTGTCCGATATATCGAAACTGTTCGATCCCTTGGGATGGCTTGCACCTATCACTACTAAGTTGAAATTATTGTTTCAAAAGGTGTGGCTTTTAAATTCGCAATGGGATGACGAATTACCAAAGGAAATCATTGCGGAATGGCAGGAAATCAGATTGGATTTGAAACATATTAAGGACATGGAAGTACCAAGATGGTTAGAAAGCAATCAGAACGAAATCATCGAGCTCCATGGTTTTTGCGATTCATCTACCAAAGCCTACGCATGTGTTATCTATTGTAGGATAACGAAACAAACAGAACCATCCACATCAATCGTGTTAGTAGCAGCAAAGACACGAATAGTGTCACAAAACAAAAATGTGTCACTGCCACGGTTAGAGCTATGCGGTGCACACCTACTGTCAAAATTAATGAGCAAGGTACAATACTCTTTAGCTCACTTCAATATCAAAGTTTACGGTTGGACCGATTCTACAGCCGTTCTAGGATGGATTCAAGGTGATAGCGGCCGTTGGAAACCATTTGTGGCCAACCGAGTTAAGCAAATAAACAACGTGATGCCTGCCGAATGTTGGAGTTATGTGAAATCTGCAGACAACCCTGCTGATTGTGCAAGCAGAGGCATCACAGCAAGCAAGCTAAGAGATCATTCACTTTGGTGGTGTGGGCCGACCTGGCTACTAGCACACAACGGTCAGAATAACAAAGGAAAGCCTGTCTATAAAACAGATCTGGAGTTAAATAAATCAAAACAAACAAACGTCGCTACATTACAACATAGCGACACTATCATTGATAATTTACTTAGCAAATTCAGCAGTTTTACGCGACTCGTACGTGTATTGGCATGGATACTACGCGCGGTGTCACGTAACCGCGCAACTTTACCCTACCTAACCGTGAATGAATTAAAATTAGCAAGGGAGAAAATTATCAAACACACACAACAAAAGGAGTTTTTAGAAGATATCCAACATTTAGAAAAATCATATAAGGTAGAAAACAAGAGCAAAATATTAAACTTGAAGCCATTCATAGACGACCGCGGACTCTTGAGAGTAGGAGGCCGACTAAGTAATGCCAACATCAGCTACGACATGAAGCACCCTATCATTATCCCTCACGATAGCCAACTTACAAACCTTCTAATCGACCACGCACATCAATCAACATTCCATGGAGGAGCCCGACTAACTTTGTCACACATCAGACAACAGTATTGGTTGGTTAAGGGCAATAGAACTGTTAAAAAACGGCTTCACAGATGCGTAAAATGTAAAATACACAGCCCGATTCTAAATCAGCAGTTAATGGGTGACCTACCCGAAGCAAGGACCGATTCTATACGGCCATTTTATCAAAGTGGCGTGGATTTTACAGGCAGTGTAGACGTAAAGATGAACAAGGGTCGTGGCGCGAAAACAACCAAGGGGTACATCGCTGTCTTCGTTTGCATGGCCACGAAGGCAATCCACTTGGAACTCGTCTCGGACCTAAGTGCATCATCATTCCTAGCAGCACTTAGAAGATTTGCAGCAAGGAGAGGAGCGCCAAAATATATGTGGAGTGATAATGGAACCAACTTTGTCGGAGCCAGCAGAAAATTGAACAAAGAGATTGTTGACTTACAGCAAATCATGAGCAAAGAGTTTATGGCCGAATTATCAGACATGGAAATTGAGTGGCGTTTCAACGCACCATCGTGGCCCAGTGCTGGTGGGCTCTGGGAAGCGGCCGTCAAAAGCCTAAAATTCCACTTAAGACGAGTCATCGGCGAACAAAAGTTAACTTACGAAGAATTTTCGACTTTGTTAGCCCAACTAGAGGCGTGTCTTAACGCAAGACCCCTGTGTGCATTATCAGAGGATCCAGACGACTTAAATTACCTCACCCCATCACATTTTCTAGCTAGCGGCCCCATTTTATCAATCATTGAGACAGAAAGGGATGAACGTACGAGATGGCAACTAACTCAGAAAATGTTCAATGATATTTGGAAACGTTGGCGTTCAGAGTATCTAACGCAGCTAACAACAAGATCAAAGTGGAAAGAAATAAAAGAAAATATCAAAGTGGATGACGTCGTCACCATCCACGACGCAAACCTACCCGCTGGGAAGTGGGCAATGGGTCGAGTTGTGGACCTTCATCCTGGTAAGGATGGGATAGTCAGGGTCGTGTCCGTGAAAACAAAAAACGGAATTATAAAACGCCCTATTGTGAAATTGTCCGCACTACCAGTGAAACATGAAACCGACTCAAATCATGTAGAAACAACAAATCAATTTACAAACAACAGTAATCAAGGAGCTCAAAATCATAACAATATTAAGACGCCTAAAAGCAAAAAAGTTTCACTATTTACAAGTTTTACCACAATATTTACGTTATTCTTCATTTTTATGACAATCATTTCCACATCGCAAGCTCTATACACTTTAACAAACCTAAATAAGTCCCAAGGATTATATTTCGACAAAATTGGAAGCATGCAGCTCATTAGGGAAGAGTGGAAGCTCATTGTTTATTATAACATGGAACCCTATTGGGAAGGAAATACAGCATTAAACAAATACGTAAAACATTTAAACAATGTATGTTCTACAATAAAAAACCCGTCTGATTGTAATACGATCATATGGCAACTACAATATGCAGTCAATGACTTGGAGTACTACGACCGCATGTTGCTAGATCAGCACTTTGACGTCCACGCTAGACAGCGGCGTGGCGCTATCAATGGTGTCGGATACGTCGCACGGAGTTTGTTCGGAGTATTAGACGAGCATTTCGCAGAACAGTACCAACGCGATATTAACGTAATTCGAGACAATCAAAAGCATCTTGCTCTACTATGGAAAAATCAAACATCAGTAGTCGAGGCCGAGTACAATCTTTTAAAGCGAACCGAAGACTCAATGTATAAGCAGCATAAGGTCATCAATCAGCGTATGAACAACATGGCACGAGTATCTACAGTATTAAAAGAGGAAGTAGAGGAAATACAAAATATCAACGACTTTACACTATCAAGTATTATTGCAAATAATCTCCTAAGCACTCTCAAGAGCATTCAAAATGTTTTGATGGATTCCGTAACCAATTTATATTACGGAAAATTTAGCACTCACCTTCTCACACCAGTACAACTGCGTGACGAACTGAGTGTAATTTCTGGACAGTTACCTAAAGACCTGTCCCTACCTATAGAAAATATTCAAACCGACCTTCGGAAAATTTATCATTTATTAAAGGTCAGAACAAGGATGACCAATCAATACCTCATTTTTGAAATACGAATCCCTCTTGTTAGCAGAGACTATCACGAGATTTACAATATTATACCAGTTCCTCAACAGGAACAAGACATCATGACTAGCCTCATACCTATATCAAAACAAATAGCAATCAATCTAAGAAAAGATACCTATCTACCCATGACTGAAAATGAAATGCGAGATTGTATACAATATGACTCATCAACCTATTTATGTCGCCTACAAAGACCCATTTATCGAATGAAATCAGAAAACGATTTGTGCGCTAAAGATCAGACTAACAACAAATGTAAGGTGAACTCTGTGACATGCAAAGACACGTGGACAGAGTTAAGCGACATAAACACTTATCTATACTATTGTTGCAATCAATGCACCCTGAAAATTATTTGTGAAAATCAACTTACAATCGAGCAAGTAAAAGAGGCAGGAATCATCGCATTAGGAAATGACTGCGTCATTAAAAACGATCAGTTTACAGTTTACTCGCACAATCAGCACGTGAGCGAACTAAACCTGCAGTCGAATTTACTTATACCTAAAATTGCACCAATCAACCATATAATTAACATAACAGTACCCTTGAGCACGACATCCCTAGAATATAACATAAGTGATCATCAAAGATCCCTAAAGGAAATAGGTGAACAGATCAAACAGATGAAGTCAGAGCAGATATTAACAGATCGAATATCGTATCACGATGTTCACCATTACACAGTGATCTACATCGTGGTCGGGACGGCGAGCATTGCAGCAGCAGTGTACGTGTGGAGGCGCGTGCGGCGCTGCCGGTGCGTGTGCTTCGCGCGGCCACCATCGTCGGCAGCGTCGGCGGCAGGCGGCGACCAGATTAGTGCCAGTGTTTGTGTCAGTGCAAAGGCTAATAGTAAAAGTGTTCAGTGTATCAGTGAAACACTAAATCGTAGTGAGTGTAAGCAAAAACAAAACAAGGCAACTTCGCCTATATTTCATAAGTTTCATAGCAGTGAGTGATTAATAAATAGGTAACGGCGGTAATTTAGAGACGCTAAGACCTAATTTTAAGGATGATTGTTTTATCACCTTGTTATTAAATTAAGCTCATTTTATCATTCATCAACTTTACTTATCATCATCTTTTTCTCATTTTCTCGCTCGGGAGCATGTACGGTACACGTAAGTACATACATTGCGAAGTCGTCAGCTAGGTCAACGTCCCCGAACTAACATTAAAATTATATTGAGTATCATTCATCAGTTCACGTTTACACATCATTCCGCGTGCACTCATTAGCAATCATTTTAGCATTATCATCATTTAGCATATAATTTATCATAAACTTTAGATTTATTGGAGATATTCAATAAATCCCTTTTTATCAATATCATTCTTATCATTTCTAAAGATCGTACGGTAGCAAATCGTACAATAACATTTTTTTAACCACCTGTTTTTAATGAAAAATATAAAAATAGGTTAAAAAGTAAGAGATAATGATGTATTTTTCCGATTTAATTTTTGACCGACATTTCTATTTTTAATTTACTTTTGAATTTTCTGAAAAACGTAGGATGAATGGCTAAGATATAGCTTGCATATTGTACCTTGGCCGCAATAAAATTAAAAATAAAAACTGTCAAATACAATAGAAAAGCCAAGCAGGCAAAGGAATAAAATTTCATTCAACCTCTATTTAATTTTTCAGTATTTTTCAAATAACTCGAGAAATAATGGATGGAAAAATCTGATAATTTTGATATCAGCTTTGAATCACATAATCTCCAAATGGTTTTCTAATTTTGGTACCATTCTTAAAATGAAATTTTGTCTATTAAATGAGTTACATTTTAATAAGGGTGCTTCAGATTCGGACTATCAAACTGAACAACTTTTAATATAAAAGTACTGTAAAGGTACCAAATGGAAACTCCTCTATAAATACAAACTCAATTGGAATTTGCCTGTTCCGACTGTTCAATAAATGACGACTAATATTATTCTAACAAAATAAATAAAAGGAATTTGTTTAGTTTGGTTCTAATTGTATTTTTGGAGAGCCCTGAAATTTAATCGATGAAAGATGAAATAATTAATTAATAAAACAATTAACTCAAGTTAATTCCCCCTAATGGCCATAAGGCACGCTCTATACCTTTCGATGCTATTCATAAAATATTTACGAAGGTGAAAAGCTTTTTCGTTAGATTCTTTTGATATTTTAAACGGTTATAAATATCTTGATTCAAGATCCGACCGTCAAATTGTGCACCTATTTAGTTTGGCGTACAAAATGTGATTCAAATGAGGGATTTTCCAGAAGAAAAAAAAAGTTAGTTCCTAATTTCTCAATAGATGGCGTTGATCAGAGAGGGGTCCAATAGGTATGAGCAAATATATTAATTAATATTAATAATAAAAATACACAGTACAAGTTATTAACAATGTGGGTTTTATTGACGGCCCGGTTGGTGTAATGATTGCCACGCCGGACTATCAAACCAGGGTCTTGGGTTCGAGTCCCGGTTTGGTCATGGATGTCATATGTTTGTGCCGTTGTTGAATGGTTCCCATAAAATTTTGAGTATACGAACAATATTTAAATAAGTCACTTCACTTTTCAATATAAAGAATATTGAAATAAAGAGCGAAATTTTTCGTCTAAGGTTTTGCTTTTCATTCACGGAACCTGACGTACGATTTAAATATTTCCGGTTTATTTTTATTAAAATTCTCAGTTTCTGTTTTTGTAGTTTGTTATTGTTTCTCGTTTATGGTTCGTATATTCAAACGGATACGTAGCCCATACAGCCAGATCCGATACTCGATTCGTTGTTGACGGACAATAACACCGAGATTGCTAAATAATAAACCAACAGCAATAAGAAAGGGTCTGTACTGTGTATTTTTACTATTAATATTGATTAATATATTTGCTCATACCTATTGGACCCCTCTCTGGTCAACGCCTTCTATCGAGAAATTAGGAACTAACTTTCTTATTTTTTTTGCTTTTGGAAAATCCCTCATTCCCTTGAAAGTTTATACAGGGGATCATACAATGCCGCCGGGTTGCCTAGCAAAATCTTGCCGCAAGTGCCTTTACCATAATGAGTTTTGGTTATAAAAATACCGCCTATTATTCTTCCGTCTCGAGATGGTATTTTCTACACTGGTATTACCGTTGTCTTACATTTTGTCGCTCTAATTTAATAGTTGACAATCTATGAAGACGTTGGGCGCGCGCGTCATGCGGGCGTGTGATCATTTTGTGTGGTGCTAACAATGGGTGCTAAAATGTTTGTATCAATGGGGCCAGGAGCGCACAAAATGATCACGTGACGTGCCCGGCCAACGTTTTCCTATAGATTGTCAATACCGCGATTGTGTCGAAGCTTTCCCTCTGTAGGGCATTTACTCATGTGATAGAACTGTGCTTAACCTCAGCGATCATGATATCTTTACTTTATAACGCCACACACGTAGTTAAAGAATTCCGGATCAGAATTGTGATTGTGTCTACCGAAGAATGCTGCGAATTAGTTGGGTTCAACGAGTCACCAATTCACCTACCTTGGTCATATCTTAAGGAATGAGTGATACCAACTGCTCCAGACTATAATAATGGGCAAAGTAGAGGGCAAAAGAAGCGTCGGTAGGCCTTGAATGTCATGACTCGCGAACCTGAAAGAGTGGACAGGCATCGCCAGCGTCGAAGAGCTGTTTCGTTTGGTGAGAGATAGACACGGATATACAGAGCTGACTGCCAACCTCCAGTAATGGGGAGGAACCGGAAGAAGAATAGGGTTTGATGCCTTCGTAGTTCAGTAGGAGCCAAATCCATATGAAATTCTAATTTGGAATTCCGTACATAGTAGTACCGTACAATAGTACCAGGTTTATAAGTTTCGCCGATGTACCTACGCAGGGCTGCGTTCACGACCTTTGGGTGCGGTTGTTTTTTCATCACGCTCTATGGAACGGCGTTAGTGCGAAAAGTTGCACTCCGGGTGCACCTGGGGCGTAGGTTCTGAACGCAGCCCAGTTGACAAATGTTAAAAGCGCGCGAAATTATTTTGACCAATCAGGATGTGACACCTTGCCGCTATTAGCTTATTGCTTTCGCGCCCTTTTCGCTGCCGAAGCATCCATAAGTCTGCTATTCGAGTTGGAGCGAGATATATACCCGATTTTGCACTGCTCTGCGCAAACGAAGATTGACGAGCGGAATTATTTTCCTGGTCGTACTGTAATATCTTACCTGAGGTAAACTGCATGCCAGTGCGATTGCCCACGCGCAGTACAACATCTGTTTACTTCTCGCTCTTGCCACAGGTAGCCTGAGTGGGTAAATTACTGCGAAGAACCTGTAGGCAAAGAAACATTCTTTATTATAGGATTTTTCACAATTAACACATTACAGTTTAATGAAAAAATATTCACTGCGTTCATTATACAATTGCATGTAGGTACAAAACCACTGTATAAGAAAGAGTATCTGGTACTAGGTACATACTGTTCGGACACTCCCTGCCTCCCACCAATTTTAACTTCACCCCGGCTTGGTAGGAAGCGTGGCTGAAAATGTAAGTAATGGCGCATACCTGTCTCGCTCGCACTCATGGAAAAATTTTCAAGAAATCTCATGTAACGTTTTAGAATCTTTCACAGACTGAATCTTTTAATTAGTCTTTTAATATACGAATTACCTTCGTTCAGATGAAGGGTGCCTTAGATAATAAGATTGATCTCTACGGCCAGATTGTTTACGAAGCAAACAGTAGGTAATAAAAGGGCTTACAACGCCTAAGAATATTAACTATTGTTTAATAGATATGTAACCACAGATATGGTAAGGTTGCCTGGAAGAAATCGCTTTTTAGCGATAAAACCGCCTTATTTGTACCATAATCAGTTTTTGTTTCCTATTTTGCATTATATTTTGTTTTGGTGTAAATAAAGTATATTTCATTCATTCGTTCATTCATTCATATTATAATACAAGTAACATAACATAATATGAAACAATAATTAATATTCTGTGATCAAACGTAAAATAGTAGGTAGATTATGATACAGTGAGCTAAGTTGGTCATTAAAGTCGAGGTTGGATTGCAGCCCGAGCTGCAGGCGAGGTCTGTAAACGAGCCGAGACTGTAATGACCAATGCTCACGCGTTTCACATGCCGGTTTTCAACACCCTTGCGAGGTTTAGATAAATATTTGTGAAAAATTGCGCTTAGATTTCTTTCTTCACACTTGTGTTTTATAAACTGCATTACGAACCTAAAAGCAGTGCGATAAGAGCATATTTACGAGCACTTGTGATTAAAAAATAAAATAAAGTGCTTAAGAGGATAGGCGGGCTGAAATGCTAATTTGGAGAATAAGTCACTTTTCCGACTGTATACATATATTTGTCATATTTTTCAGATCCGCACCACCCATACACCCCGCCGACTGGAGCGTGAAAGAGACAACTGCAGCTCTGACCGATTTTATAGACAAAAAATCGACAAAATCTGCATTTCGTATTCCCCTGTTTCCTCGTCCAAAACTATAGCGATTTTAATAATTCTTTCAAAAATAATATGAGAAAGACTTTGGCTATGTCTGTATGTTTTCCTTTTTTTGTTTATATTCGTCAAATTTGCTTACTGTATGTCTGAAAACGGGCTGTAAAATTTGCCATTTTTGAAGGTCCTTAGTTCTTACAGTAATCAATTAATGCAAAAAGCAAAACATAGGAACATGACAGAGGTGACATAGATTGTAGGGTAAAAAAAGCTCTACTGTCATTATCCAGGAAGAAAACAGAGGAATACGTTTGTATGGACTAAGCCGTATTGGTCTATTCTCTAGTACTTCATTATCACTATCATCGAGTATCCAATCCGCCCACTACATGGCTAAGCCTTAACCCAATCTTACCATCCATTACCATCCTGCACACCACATTGCCGGCGCCAATATACATATTAATCTATGGCCGGCGCTTTTATTGATGTCATCTCCTCAACCCACCTGGCCGTCGGACGACCCACTCCTCTGTTGCATAATCTCGGCCATACAAGCACTTGAGACTGGTTTATTGATACTGGAGAGTTATAACGTTAAACTATTCCAAGTACGATGAGAAATGACAAAAGTTTTCCACTTGTAAAAGGATCTTGTGTAGGTAGAACCATAGTAAAGGTGCGTTGGAAAAAAGAACAAAGAGCGGACAAAGTTGGTACTTACAGAGTTTTTAGAAAAAACTAAAGTTCAGTGTCGGAACAATGCCCAACAGCTCGCCCTTTGTACATGTTTTCTCAACTTTGTGTATTATTATGTCCGTGTGTACAATAAAGTGTTATAATAATAATAATGTCGCTCCGTGCGAGCGGCCGTTTTCGGGGCCGCTCGCACGGAGCGAGCCCATTCATTCATTTGAGCGAATTCATTTTGAGTTGGCGAGTCACCGTCTGCCATTTTTTCCGTGTTTATACATTGGTCAGGCAGGCGCCAAATATACAAAACCTAGTTACCTGTTCTATTAACACCCCACCCCAATAGCCCAGATTTTTTTTCTTGCCACTCCTTACAATAGTCCTACACTTACCGGGGGCTGTTTTGGATTAATTTCTATAGTGTATACTGGGATAGTTGCCAGTTGGTGTCACATTACCATTTAGATCAAATTGTCTGACGGGCCTCTACGTGTTGTTTTCGGCCCCACGCACGTCTCTCAAAGGTCTGGGACACTTATGTCCCGAGATAAGGAAAAGACATACAATAATAATAAGACCTTCACGAAAAAACATACAAAAAACATAGTCGGGGAAATCTACGGATTTTTGTGTGAAGTAGGTTGCATTAATTGCACTTTTGGTGATAGTTTGATATATTAGTAGATACATACCTGAAAAACATAAATTCGCAATAATCCCCGATTTTGTATTGTGTATTATGGAATAATTAAGACACTTACAAAACATTAAATTTAGGTATGAACAAAACATGGAAAACTGGTGATTTTATACAGGACGGCTTCGTTCAATACGTTTTACTTATAACAATAATAATCCCATAATAATAATGTGGCGAGCTGTTGGTGAGTGGCGACACCACGGGCTCGAGTGCTCCCAGGGGAAGTCCCTGATCCTCGTCTTCGACTTGCCTTTACTGGCCGGTCGGAGTGGACCCCAAGAGGATCAGATCCCCCACCTCTGTGCTTGCCTTAATTGGCCGGCCTTAGGTTGGAGTCGCAAGAGCTATATGCTCGAAGAGTGGATGTGTTGCGTAAGTGGCGAGTGGGCACCTGATTAGCCGTTGGAGACTGAAATGATGGTCGTTTAAAGTCCAGAAGCACCTCTCCACTCTAAGCCGCTCAGGAAATGTTGCCCCCTTGTCGCTCCGTGCGAGCGGCCATTTTCGGGGGCCCATTCATTTTGAGTTGGCGAGTCACCGTCTGCCATTTTTTCCGTGTTTATACATTGGTCAGGCAGGCGCCATAGTCCCGTTCAAATCCTAGTTACCTGTTCCATTAGCACCCCACCCCAATAGCCCAGATTTTGTTTCTTTCCACTCCTTGCAATAGTTCTACACTGACCGGGGGCTGTTTTGGATGCACTTCTATAGTGTATACTGGGATAGTTGCCGGTTGGTGTCACATTACTATTTAGATCAAATTGTCTGACGGGCCTCTACGTGTTGGCTTCGGCCCCACGCACGCCTCCCAAAGGTCCGGGACACTTATGTCCCGAGATAAGGAAAAGACATACAAATAATAATATCGTAAATTTGAGTAGATATTTAATATTTTGTAAGTGTAAAAAAATTATAACCTCAAAACTTAATTATTTACTGTTTGTTTGTACACAATAAATTTGCCTTGTGATAATTAACTGTCTCTTTTGCTAGTATGCTGGAAGAAATATATTTAGAAATACGCTTGCCCTTTGTACATTTATATCGATTTTAAGGTATTTCTCAGGGCCCTCAGCCTATATAACCACGAAATCTCGACAAAAGTGTTATAAACTAACAGTAATACTTCTTCAAACACAATTTACTAAAGTGTATTTAATGCAATCTCAAACCGTATTTTTCCTAGACTTTCAATAGTTATTGACACTTGCTCTTTTATAGTTCGCCGTTTCCTAAATCCAACGTCTCTTACACTGCAAAATAATCGAGATCTCAATCTGTACGGTGCAACCGTGCATTTTTATTATATTGTCAAGTCATCAATCGACGCGTGGTTCGATACTTTTATTTTACACAATTTAGTTCACGATTGGTAGCCGAACCGCGTGCTCTCATAGCAATCATTTTCATACTAGCATAATCAGTTAATTCAATAAACTCTTCTTTTATCATATTTTCGGTATTTTCAATTACTATCAACTATCACTATCAACTACAGGTGTAGCCCGTACACAATCTACAAACTATTACACAAAACCTACCCCCATACGCGGTTCCTTAAGCAACACACAACACACAATCACGATCCACAACACAGAAAGAGACATACACGATCCTCATTCCCTTCCAGAGCAAGGATACTTGGCGTAAGTCCGTACCTCATTCAAAACAAGTCAAAAACCGTCGAGTTGAGCTTAAAAATGTTTGGATATACAGGCTGTCCCGTAAACCGACGTCAACCCGGCCGGCGGTTGGTGATAGGTTAGGTCATGACTAAGCAGAATATCAAAATTTGTCTTTAGTAAAAGTGTCTTAGTTTTCGAGATATTGACAGTTTTAAAACAGATACTGCATAGAATATTTGTAGCCGTGTCACTCAAAATAGTGACTAAGGTAAAGAGTTTCACGAATTTCATAAAACTGTCCTTATCTCGAAAACTAAGAACCTTCTCCTAAAGTAAAATGTTGACAGATTGATTGACTGATGTTTATTTTTTTTATTTTAGTATATTCTGGTTATGCATGAACTACCTATCAGCATCCACATCCACCGTGTTGACGTCGGTTTACGGGACATCCTGTATAATAACAATACTATAATAGAGAACTTAGTGAACATTGCCAAAGAATTATTATAAATAAATAAATATCTTGGACATTGCCACACAAATTATCTAGTCACATATTAAAGTACCTGGACTTGTATTATGATGACTAGACATCGATATAGAATACATATATAGATACAAACATCCATAACTCGGGTACAAATATTCATATTCATCATATAAATATTTGTCCCTTACGGGATTCGAACCCGCGACCCTCGGAACAGCAGGCAGGTTCACTACAGACTGTGCTACCGGGCCGTCAATGTTTATGTTATGTTCAAATTATGTCTCGTTCACACTGTCATTATCGCCTAGGCTTTACAAGTTAACAAGTAATAGTCAACCAACTTATAAAATGTACTTGGAGAAAGTGAAAAGAAAAGTTTCGTACAATTTCGATGCAGTTGTTATGACTTTCCTACATGTACGAGAATTGCTACGGAACCGTAGCATTGGCGAGTCCGACACGCTCTTGGACGGTTTTTCATTACGAGTTAGGAACTTCATCATAAATCACAATAACCTACTTTTAGTTTGACAGGCCTGTCGTGTTTTTAGTCAGCGAAACAAAATCTTTCGTTATATTTAGAATAAACCAACTTTTCATACATTCAATTACGAAACGAAAAAGAAAAAACCATTAGAATCTAAGAAATAATCTTTCTCGTCTTTTGTTTAGACAAAAATATTTAACTACATATTAAATAGAGTATTTCGAGGTAATTAGGTACTTAGGTATATTCTTTTTCGTTTCGCTTTAATGTTTTTATTTTAACTTTAATCTAATGTTCATATTGTTTAATATTGTATACTTAATGGAAAGATAAATGAGAGAAATGCCTTGAGAATAATTGTTTTAGCATAAAATTTGTAAGCTTATGATTGGAATTAAAATCTGGTATATTATTTGTCGGGAGTTAACTAAGTATTAAATATGTAGATACGAATGACCTTAGAGCTACGCCTTAGAGAGTCTGATAACTTTATGCAAATGACCTATTGTCCTATTATAAATGTCCTTTAATATGGAAATAGAAGTGTCAGAAGAGAGACGTGTCTAATGAGAATGGTAAGTTATCCTAAAGAAGAATTTTCATTATGCCTTTCAGCCTACTTTCAGCCTATACAGGGCGTAAGGAAAATATAATTAACTTTTAAACCACTTTTTTGTTCTGACAGGTTTGCTCCCATAGTGAAAGTTGTTTAGTTTGATGGGTAGAATATGTGGTTTTAAGGTTACTGAAGTCTCATTAGCTATTCCTAAAAAAACGTATACACCCTGTATAGTGTATACGTCCCACTGCAAGGCCTCCTCAAGGAGATTGTTTTATCCACCACGCGTGCCCAATGCGTGGGTTTAGGTATGGACATACGTATATGTCGAACAAAACACAACTCACATGGCATAAAAAAATGTAAAACATATAGATTTTCCAAGGATTTTAGAATCATAATATTCTATTCTATTTTTAAAAAATGGCTGCCATCTTTTGTCTCGAGCCGAACGAAAGACGTCTACACGAGAGACCTCTAGCCACGCGCAAGCCACGCGACTCCAGAATCATTTACCTATGCCAGCCAGCTTCCTGAGATTTTCACATGGATGGTAGTGTCAAAATGTCACCTGTCTAATCAAAGTAGGCCCTTTACAGACTGAGCGTTTTCGCAGCGATAAAAACTCGCGTTTGTCTATCGCGTGACTGAAGCGCTACACTAGCAATTAACAGGCGTTTGTATTGATTCAAACGCATGATTGTAGCAATGCAAACACATCTTTGTATTGATGCAAACGCGCGTGTGCATTGCTGCAAAGGCTCTCGACGAATAACTGATCAAATATTACGAAAGTTTTGCATCGTGGCTGTATCGCGTTTGCATCTATGCTTTATTGTGTTTGCATCGATGCTGCATCGATGCTTTTTGCAGCACTTCTACGTTGCAATAAGTCGCAGTGTGTAAAGGACCCTAATCTAATTACCCCAGTATTGCTCACTCTATAATTTGATTTCCCTATTTGCCATCAGATTGTGATCCACCTATATTGGTGGACGCATACGCATCACAATTTCTTCTTCAGCGTGGACACGATGTTTTACTTCACCGTTCGAGAGCAGTCGGTATTACGTAAGTGCAAAAGTTAAACTCATTGGCATGTCATCCGTAAGGATTCGAATAGGTAATTTGTAAATTGCACGTAAATAATTGTCTTCTATGTACTGTTCTCTTTATTGAACCAAATTTGTTATTGAATAATTAATGTAAAATGTAAGAATCCTGTAGCTTCTTAACAAAATATTTGTACGCCATCACGGCAGATTTTTGTTGTCTCTGTGAGAACTTATTACTAACATCCTAAGTACCACCAAAAGTCTTTCAAATAAATTATTTCATTTCATTTCAGGTACAGTAGTACGAGGTTTATAAGTCTTACCGATGTATCAGGCCTCGCATGCCACCCCCGAGAAAACGATAAAAATCGAGATGTGCATCTTTTTTTTTTTTTTTTCGAATTGACAAAATACAGCATTGCTCAGGGAGCATCGACTGCTTATTACTGCGGACTATGGGGGGACCACACCAGTGACGGCAAAGCGCCCTGGTAGGTCTACCGAACCAATGCATGAGCTTAAGCAACCTACCCAAGGGGCACCCCTAAGGGGTACGGACCTCGGCAATGGGCGTTGCTGGGACTACGCGGGCTACGATTGGGTAGTGGGGATCGGTGAGAATCGGCCAGCGATGTGCCGGTAGCGTCTGTAGGCGCCAGAAGGAAAAAGAGTGGGCAGAGATCGCGACGAACCCCCCCGGGGACGGTGGGGATTTCGATTTTTACGACGACGACGCAACAAAGAAATGATTGTGTTACCGCCGGCGGTGATCGTGTTGTGTGCCTTTGACTACTTATATAGGTACTAGTTACGCGTATAATTTTAACTAATTATCATTTCTGCCACTTTTTACGGGGGGCGAGGTAACACGAAATCCGGAACTTTGGATTTTATTCCCATAACTTAAGATTCTAATTTTGAACGTTAAAAATCATGAAAACTAGTCTGGCGTGAATCCCAAACGTTCTAAGTTCGAAATTATTGTTTCGCAATTATAGGCTATCTCGTTTAGTGATAAGGTATAAAATTAAGTGTGAATGTACATGATTAATTGATCTTATACCGTGGCAGAGGGGAAATGCTACCGCAAGGCTAGTCCTTATAATAAATAGTCAAAGGTAAACGCTGTTGGCTAATTTGTTTTCGCGCCCTTTTCGCTACTTTGCACCCTTTGATTACTAAATGACTTCGGATTTTGTCGGGGACTCGGTCCTGCTCTGCGCAAACGAAGATTGACGAGCGGAATTATTTTCTTGGTCGTACTGTAATCTAAACTAAACTATTTATTATAAACTGTCACAGTAGTGTGTCTGTGTCATTGAAGATAATTAATTACAAGAAAAATATTTGGAGTCACGTTGCAGGTTCTGACCCGAGCACACGTCTCGCGTGGATTTCGCGCGTCGCGTTTTTGCCTGCCACGAGGCTCCGTACTCCTCTATCTCTTCTTGTTCTTGACCAAAAACAATCCCTGAGATTAGGATAGATTCTCCCATAAACACGTGACACTGGCGGAAATGCAGTGCTAAGGCACAAGCAAGAGTCCATTAAATATAAGTAAAAAAAAAAATTACGATATGGTTTGGAGGTGTCCCTGACTCCAAATAAACCTTTTTTATCATTTTTGTCTGTTTGTTTGTTTCTTTGTATGTTCGAGCATCACGCAATAATGAATTTGATAAAACTTTTTTTGTTTGATAGTTTGTGATTTGACTTAAAATCAGGTATATACCTATAACTTGTGCGGACCAAGTCGCGGGTAAACACTAGTATAAATTAGATGACGACCCGGTTTGTGTAATGGTTACCACGCCGGACTGCCAAACCCGGGTCCTGAATTCGAATCCTGGTTCGGTCATGGATGTTTATATGTTTGTGCCGTTGTTGTATAGTTTCCATAATAAACAGACTTTAATGCTTGCTTGGGATCATTACAATGTATGTGCCTGTGAGCGTTATTTATTCAGGTACCCGACAGTACTCGTGGATATAGCCTAGCCGGTCGATCTTTGTTTTATGATTTCTGTCTGACTCCCTCCGGCAATTAGGGTTGCCAGGCCATAAAATAAAAAAGCCACAGAGCTATTTTAGGCCGGACATTTGTCCCTAAAAGCCGGCCAAGCGGGCAAACCTTTTTAGTGGTGTGAGCAGTTAGTATTACGTACATACCTACCTACTTAAGTTAGAAAACCTTATTAGCATGTCAACCGAGCTGATTCGAATAGGTAGGTCAACGATATTATTGCGCCAGGGTCCCATTTAACAAACATTATGACAATTGTAATTTACAATGACAATTCAAGGGTACATTGCTGGTTTGTAAATTACAATTTGTCACGTTCATTAAATAGGGCCATTAAATATAATTTCAGTTGTAATCACGCATTGCAATCCAATTACTATTCAACTGTGCTGAATTCCTCAACTAAACTCTATGCAACTGACAGCCTGACCGTCAATAACGTCTGAGCGATCTGTCAAAACGGCTCTAACGGCTGTCAAGAGCAGTACCGCGATTAGCGCAATACCAATTGTGTCAAAAGTTATGGTTCGTACATAGTCCAATCACGGTTCCATCGCCGAATATTTACCGCGATTGCAGCTCGGGTATTTATGTAGCGTAGCCAACAATACCTATACCAGCTTCCTGAGCGTAGCTTTATTACTTCGCCTCCCTCTTCTCGCAATAATGGCATGTCGATTTTGTCATGGCACTATGTCGGCGTATACGTAGAGCCTTGGAATATTTTTCTATCAAAGGTTTCCTCCACAGCGCTGTGCTGGTTATCAGAAAGAAAATGCGCGTATTTTAGCGTTGAGTTGAGTGAGACCTACCTTTCAATACTAACATCATTTTTCATACCTATATTTTTGTTTTATATAATTATTTTATATAATTATTTTATTTTTATTTTAATGTTTTATTGTTATCTATGGTCCAGTTTTGTTTCAACAAGAAGTAATGTGTAAGTAGGTAGGTAGGTACTATGGTCATGCATGAGCCACGTGTTCACGTGTAGTGTTCGCGCAGGCCGCGTTTGAGCTTGCCGCGAGGCGCCGCCATCTCTTCTCAACTGTGTTTTTGCTCAAGAACAATCCTCAATATTGGGATAAATATTCCTACAAACTACTTGGCACTTGGCGCACAATAACGTACAAGCAATTGAACCTAATTTAAGGTAACTAAGGTAGTTTCACCAAGGTAGGTACTGTAAGGAGGTTGTATAGCCATTGCTTGCTGGCTGGTTTTTATTTGAAATTTTGGAACGTCGAATAACCCCGGCGCGGGCTTCAATTATTATGGGGGGTCGGAAGATGAAGATCGTTCTCAGGGCTAACAGCAAATAATAAGTAAAACAATCAGTAAAGCTTTATTTTAATTACCATCTGTTTTATGCCTCCACAGTACCTACCAATAAGTGCTTTCTTACTTTGCTGGTAGGTAATTATTTTAATCAAATTAAAGATTGAAAAATTTGTCTCGGGCGGGACTTGAACCAGCACTTTTCCACGTCCCCTTAAGACGCAACAGATTGAAAATTACGTTCTCTGGGTAGTGGGCTCGGTGGCGAAATTGGATAACGCAGTTCCCCGGTTTGGAAAAGTGCGGGTTCAAGTCCCGCCCGAGACAAATTTTTCAATCTTTAATTTGATTCGAAATAGCACAACATGGCTGGTAACATGTTTAAAAATCAATAATATTTGAAATTATTTTAATATCCCTTTTTGCATTGAAGACGATCAAAATTAAGCTAAATTGGTAGAAAGTACTTCTACAAATAAGAGTTTAGGAGAGAAATTGTGTATTTTTGATCATGACCTTTCTGTAAATGAAATGTAACAAAAGACGCTCATTTCTAATTCCCCTTGTGGAAAATGCTAAAGGTCCAAATTTGCATGTTTTTGCATGATCTTTTCGACAATAGTTACTACGGCTTTCTCAACAGCTCCCAATTATTAATTCCAAGCCCGTCTTACTTTATGACTTGTTTGGCCATTTCTTAAAAAATTATTCCTTTAATGAAAACGGAATTTGTGGGATGTAATATCATAACTTCATAACCTAACAACAATAATAAGTAGCACGTATCTAATTATACGAATTATTATTCTTATAGTGATGTGCTCGTTAAGCTAAATTAAATGAATCATAAAGATTCTGAACACTGAATAGAGTCACATGAGTAAAATACTCCACAGAGACCAAGATTCTAGAGCACACAAAATAATCATGGGACGCGCTCGCCTATAGAACGTCCACTGGCCGAGCCGGTTTGTCCTCGGTGAAAACTTATGCATACTAGGCCAGTCAATTTACGAGATTTTGTATAGAGGGGCTACATATTTACGTCCCTTAAATTTGTATGGAAATGGAACCGTAGCTATGATCGGCGCCATTTAGTAACAAAATCACAGTCGGCAAAAAAATTGATAAATTTACAACATATTACCTATATTATTCTTTCTGCCCGAATGCTTATTGTAAACTCACTGGGTAAGCAATAATAAAAAGTACGCATCTAATCTAAACTGTTATAAAACTGTAACAGGAAGTTTGTCTGTACATTGAAGATATTAACAAAAAAAAAGTTACGATATGGTTTTTAGGTATTCCTTATTCAACATCACAAATTTTTTTATTTTTTGTCTGTCTGTATGTTTGTTTGTGTTTGTTTTTTTGTTTGAACGAGCATCACGCAAAAACTATTGAACCGATTTTGATGAAACTTTTTTTGTTTGATAGCTTATTATCTGACTTAAAATCTGGTATATAATTGGTGCGGACAAAGTCGCGGGTTAACGTTCGTATTGTATAAAGGTTTTGTGTCGGTAGGGTAAATATTTATTTAAGTGATACGGTCGTAAATATTTGTTAACCGCCTCAATCAATGGTCTTAATAGGTTTCAGACCTGGTTAAAATAATAAACTGAGTCAGAACTGATCCATTTCAATACGAACTAAATCACAACACTACGCGTCTCAACATAGATTACGATTTCTACGGTTCCTATACGTGATCGCCGAAATTGTCATATCGTCTCTCTCCTGTACAACACCCTCCACAATCCGTCTGCTCCTAGTTACCTCCGCGAACGCTTCTTCTCCCGTCCTTCTGACAAACCCTGTAGATCCCACATCCGTACCCTCCTTAATATCCCATCCCACACTACTGACTTCTATTCCTATTCCTTCACTGTCCATGCAGTCCGGCTCTGGAACTCTCTCCCATTTAATATAAGAGACTGTGAAACGATTGCTTCATTTAAAAAACAAGTCAAAGATCACTATCTCTCTCTTCATTCAATAAACTAGTATATTTATTTGTTTATCATTCTTTATAAATATATATAAGGTCTAACAAAATTAGGTGAAACTATTTTAAGGGGATGATCAGACCATCAAACTGAACATCTTTCTTTATTGGACCAATATTGAAATCGCGAAAAAAAAATCAGCTGTTCCATACAAACCTACTCAACCTAAATGTATGGGGCGACAGATTTTTTTTTCGCGATTTCAATATTGGTCCCATAGAGAAAGTTGTTCAGTTTGATGGTCTGATCATCCCCTTAAAATAGTTTCACCTAATTTTGTTAGACCTTATATATATGTATATGTATGTATGTATGTATACCTGTATCTTTATATAATCATATCTATTTATTAGTGTTAAATACTGTTTTATTTATTAAATGTGCACACTATGCCTGCCTCACTTAATATGCTCTCTCTCTTTCACGGGTTTGCTGGAAGAAATCTCTTTAGAGATAAGCTCGCCCTTTGTAATTGTCTATTATGCTGTTTTCATTTATATTTCCGTGTGTACAATAAAGTGTTAAAATAAATAATAATAAAATAATAGATTGTTGAAAGGGAGATGGATATTTTTCCCGGTTGATTGATCTTACAGCACAGATGCCTTCAAGCGATACCTTTAATTACAGACTGGCTTCTTTTATATTTCTCCCTACATATTATTTAAATTTTTGTTATTTTGCTTTTTTCCTCGAAAAATTGAAGAGAAGTATCCTAATTGAAGATCTTTGGTTCAGCATAATAATTTCAATTAAGTAATTTAGTAAAATACGAGCGTTAACCCGCGACTTCGTCCGCACAAATTATATACCAGATTTTAAGTCAGATCATAAGCTATCAAACAAAAAAAGTTTCATCAAAATCGGTTCAGTAGTTTTTGCGTGATACTCGTTCAAACAAACAAACACACAAACAAACAGACAGACAAAAAATCAAAAAATTGGTGAAATGGAATCAGGGACACCTAAAAACCATATCGTAGCTTTTTTTTTTGTTAATAACTTCAATGTACAGACAAACTTCCTGTTACAGTTTTATAATAGTATAGAAAATAAAAATGTTTGCCCGTAGGATCCCACTGCAGGGCAAAGGCCTCCTCACACGAAAAGGGGAGAGAGGGAGTGGGCCATACTACACCACGTGGGCCCAATAGTGGTCAACTTGCTGTCAGAGAATTTTCAAGCCGCCAGTAGGCCTCTGGGCTAAATAAAATAAAATGAAGGAAAATGCACGTTTTTAGGGTTCCGTACCCAAAGGGTGAAAACGGGACCCTATTCATAAGGCTATTACTACTTTGCGTTGTCGTCTGTCCGTCTGTCCTACCAATTCAGGGCTGTATCTTTTGAACCGTCTAGACATAGCTAGCAAAATGTGCGTTTTTGAGAAAGATTTTCTAACAAACAATAAAAAAAAAATTAAGGGGGGTCCTTATACAAGAAACTAATTTTCTTCGTTTTTTCTTCTCGCTCTATCGTAAAAATGGTAATACATACATGCGTCAAACTTGGTGTGATTGTAGAGTAAACTCTACAGTATAACAAAAAATAATAAAAACACTTTACTCTAACAAAAAATTTCACTTTAAAGCTTAATATTTCGCTAACGGATCCCTAAATCGAAAAATGGTTTCCTCGCACCCATAATGTTTTTAAACCACCTATCCAACGATACCCCACACCATGGGGTAGACGAGAAAAAAATTCCATTCTCAATTCCCCCCTACAGGAGGTACCCTAACAAAAATATATATATATATTTTTTTTTTTATTATGTATGGGTTTGCTCTTGACCTCAATCTAGTCCTCAGGACGAAGATGGGGTCGAAGATGTAGCGAGCTCACCCATAAGAAGCCTATTCACCCGTTCTTTAAAGGAATTCGGGTTGTAAGCACTCGGAAATACTGACGCAGGTAGGGCGTTCCACTCCTTGGCTGTGCGCATTATAAAAGATTCAGAAAGGCGCTTGGTGCGGATATGTGGTATGTCAACCAAAAAGGGGTGATATCCTGCGGTGCGTCTGGAAGTCCGATAGTAGAAAGGGGAAGGCGGGATGAGCTCATGTAGCTCTTGGGCACACTCAACATAGTGCGGCGGTGGGATAGGCTATGAAGCTTGGTCTCCACCAGCCTACTGTCGCCAATGAGCCTCCTGGCTCTGCGTTCAACCGAGTCGAATGCGGCAAGTTGATATTTGGCTGAGCCATGCCACAGGTGGCAGCAATACTCCATACAGGATCGGACCTGAGCTTTATACAACAATAAAAGCAACTATTCAAAGATTGTATGCTGGCGTGATGAATATGTATGCCAAATTACAGCTTTCTAGTACGGTCTCTAAGCTAAGCCGCGGACAGACGGACGGAAGGAGATGGCGAAACTATAAGTTTCGCCACATACATACGGAATTGCGATTCGGAATCCTGATTCAGGATTCAGTGTTGTCAACTATGGTTCCAAAAATTACTTAGAGTGCTGTGTAAAAAATGTCTAAAATCATAATGAATGAAATGCCAAAATAATGACAATTGTATTTTTAGGTATTTATTAAAACGAAACAAACAATTTGTATACATGATAATTACTATCATGTGATGAGGTCATGACGTTACGAATGTTACGATGATGGTTTGTAAATTGTATTCCAATATTAATGCAAATATATCAAAGACTATCGATAGTTTTAACATTAGACATAATCTACATACAAGATGGCATGAACAATTATCACACAAGCGGTTTTTGAGCGTAGGTTTTTTCGCAACTATGCCGCAACGACGTCGCAACTGCACCGTCACGATACGGTATCGTTCCATCAACGCCAACGCTCAAAAATCACTATAAAATATGACACCTAAGACATAAAAAAATCACTAGATCTAGTGGAAAAAGTCTCTGAAAGCGGCAACACTCCATACGGAATCTAATTCTGATTCAGGTTTATTCCGGATGTATGTGGCGGACCTAAGGGTTCCTTGTTGACTTCGGAACAAAAAATATGTAAGAGAAAAAAAAAATTGCTCATTTCTTTGCGTTACATTATCAAAAAATATTTATGTAAGGAGGTTGTACAGCCATAGCTTGCTGGCTGGTTTTTATTTGAATTAAAGGACAATGGGCAAAAATGTATGAAATGTGGTACCCGCCCCAATAGACATAATATATATCAGATTTTAAAGGTTACTTTATGTACATCAATGTGTACTAGGACGCTTGTCATCATTCGCTGTGGGAACGGAGCTATTCGTGATGATTCTTTAATAATTTTTTTTGGTTTTTCGACATTATTAGGCAATTATTTTTTTAATGTCATTATTACAATTATATATACATATTATATACATAATATGCTTATTATATTTTATTTTTTTAATGTATTTTATTTAATATATTAAAAATAATATGTTAAATGTGGAGATTTTTTAAATGGCGTTTAGATTTATATAAGAACGTTTATTAAAATGTAATGCTGTAAATCTTCCTAAAATAAATAAATAAATAAATGTACTATAATATTACACTAATTGCTACGAACTATTAATTAAACTACTATTTTTTTGTAAACTTATGTAATTAACCATGTAACGTCTATTGTCTGTTTTTACCAAATAAATAAAATAGAACTGCATATATTCTTAAAATAATTCCTATTATATTTATTACATTGACGAACACCGACGGTTATAAGAAGAGGAATGTGAGCGCGCGGCTATATCCCAGCTAGGAGTGGTGGGGAGCGATGCGCTTGGGCAGTTTAGCGCGTCATCGGATCGGCTCCTTCACTCCAGTCGTTTAATCGTACCGTACGAAAGACGACGTCCCGCTGCTGTTCATCAGAATACGTTCTCATCTCGCTTTTATCACCGACCCCTGCACCTCTTTTTGGACATTTTCTACCTGCTTTAAACGTTGACCTCGGCTTGTGAAGTGTTTTTGTGAATTTCGTTACCGATTTGGACTGTTGCAATGGAACAACATAGCAATTGTGTGGTGTGCCGGCGAGGCCTACATAATGCAAGATACCAGCGACATGTTTTGACCGATGACCTCCCAAGGACACGACCAGCGTTTGCGGCGTACATACAAGAACATGCTGAATTGGAGGTTAGTACCCACTTCGTTATACTATTTAAATGTGTCACAGGTGATTCTCCTTATTACGAAATTGTTAGCAGTGTTAGAAAATGACGCTCTTTTGAAAAGCGTGTGATTGTCATACCGCATTAACAACGAACGCCATAACATATCTTCTCTTAGCTTCACTTTTTCATGTTAGAAAATAGCGCTCTTTTGAAAAGCGTATGATTGTCAACTGTCATGCAGCTTGAATGTAATTGGTCTTAAACTACAAACGCCATACCATATCTTCTCTAAGCTTTACTTTTTCAATGTTTCTAAGCTACGTTTAGCAACATTAAATAACGGATTACAATAAGACTCATGAACATTTCACTGGATAAACACGTATTACGTATTAAGTTTTGGAAGTATGTTCTAGAGTGTTATCAAAAACGTTTCCTAATATAGTGTATGGATAGGGCAATCCGCCTGCGTACGAAACTCCAACCTCGTTTTATCAGTTCACGGAATTCAGGTGTTCTGTCCGTACCAGTAGTGATTCACTAAATAACAAAACATTTTGGCATTTATTGTGCACGTGGACAGTAAAACAAATGAAGGACGGAAATATGCGCCGACCGATGCGTGAACCGGTTCTGATAAGCACTAGAAGGGTCAACATTTTTTCTACCTGCTTACATTATTGTTTCGAATTATTACGATTATGTGGCATCGTTCTATACTATTATCTCGCTGGAAACTCGGTCATAAATCATCGGAGTATGCACCGAGTAAATAATCCTACTATAGATACCTACTGACCGGACCGAATTAGGTTTTTATGACAAAACGTTATCAAGCCAGAGTAAATAAAAAAACATCTACATCGTATTTTACCCTTTTCAGGTGGCGTTCAACAATACTCGATGTGTCTGTCATCGATGTTGGCAGAGAATTGAGAACGCTGTTAGACACAATGACGACGTGGTACCTGCTATACCAGAAGCAGAACCAAATGCCCAGGAACTTCAGGTTCCAGACTACGTTCGAGCCCCAAACACACCAAGGCATTGTATATTCAACGATTGCCGAAACCCAACCCGTAATCGCATACCTGAGACTATCAAACTTAATATGTTTTGTGAACATAAGTTATATATTCCTGAGGGCGCTAGAGTGTGCAGCCAACACCTTGAGAGCAACATCTGGGATGAACTGCCTCAATCTTGCAATGTCACTCATCATTTCAATGCACAACAATTTACAGACGTCTGTGACATGATGAGAAGGGCTTTAGAACGTGGACCTAGGCTCGACTTTAACACAAGAGGTTCATTGAGCAATGAAGAAATGCATTTTTGGACCGGACGTAATGGCGAACAGTTCGATGCCATACTGGATCAGGTGCCTTCTCTAAGTGAGAGATGCAAGGAACCAAGAACTGCATTAGGTATATACCTTACAAAACTACGTACCGGAGATTCCGATGAGAGATTGGCAACATTATTTAATGTGTCTCGAAGAAAACTGGAGCGTTTATTAGCTATTGTGCGTGAATGCCTAGCTAATGAATATGTAATATTACATTTGGGACTGGACCACATCAATAGAAATGAGGTATTAGAAAGAAACCTCACAATTCCTAAAGCTTTGTTTGGTAACGAAGAAAATGATAAAGTGATACTAATATATGATGGCACTTATATTTACATAAACAAAAGCTCGAACTTTTTATTTCAAAGACAATCATACAGTTTGCACAAATTCCAAAATCTTTTAAAACCTTTTTTGATAGTATGCACTGATGGATACATTCTTGACGTACTGGGTCCATACGCTGCAACAAAGACTGATGCAAATATAATGAGTGATATAATGAACAATGGAGAGAATCCTTTACATTTCTTCCTGCAAGCAAACGATGTGTTTATATTGGACCGAGGATTCAGAGATAGTTTGAACGATATTGAAGCATGTGGCTATGAATCATACATGCCTCCAACAAAAGATAGAAACGAGACACAGCTGACTACTGAGCAGGCCAATGAAGCTAGATCGGTGACGATATGTCGATGGGTTGTGGAAGTAGTGAATGGAAAGTTCAAGCGAGATTTTAAGCTCTTACGGCAAAAATATTTCAATAGAGCTCTTCCACACATGTTCACTGATTTTAAAATCGCCGCTGCTATTATAAATCATTTTCACGAACCCATCGCCGATAGTAATAATGTAGAATCCTATTTAAATATCATCCGAAACAAAATGGATTCCCCAAACCTTCTGCACAATTATGTAGAGAGGAAAAGATTAAACAACAGAAGAGCAGATTTTCTAAGAATAGAAGCAAATAATGTTCAGAATTTCCCACATCTAACAGAAGAGCATGTCATTTTGCTTTCTTTAGGTACATACCAATTAAAGCTTGCGAGATCATATTGCAGTGAGCATTTAAGGAATGGCTTATATTCAATCGAAATATACAGAGAAAACGCTCTGGAAGACTTGCCAGACTACGGCATTAACGAAGATGTTTGGCTGTTACGTGGGCGCGTACAGTCACGCCACAGGAGATCGAAAACGTACTATTGTTATGTTTTAGTAAAAAACAATAACACAAATAATGACAACGATATCGTGCAACATTATTGTACTTGCCTCACTGGACGACGTACAATGGGCACTTGTGCTCATATTATTTCAATTATCTGGTATCTTGGATATGCGAGACATGAAGGTTTTACTGCCCCTGCATCATTTCTAAATGATGTAATTGTAGATGGTCTTGAATGAAAATAAATGTCATTTCGAATTAAATCTTTAGTTTTTTTTTATTTTCAATAATATTACTCGAACATAGTACTGCAACGTATTATTTAGTGTACCACAACAACACGATAATACAATGTTGGTATACCACATAATTAATATATATTACTAGTGGACCCGTGCGGCTTCGCCCGCTGCCCAACTCCCTTTATAATATGTAGCCTATATTCCAAGTTTCATCGAAATCGGTCCAGCCGTTTTCGAGTTATAAGTGTTCGAACCAACCCGGCTGTTTTATATATATATATAAATATATTGATTTTTTATTTTCAATAGTATTACTCGAGCATAGTATTGAGCATAGTATTGCAACGTATTATTTAGAGTACCACAACAACACAATAATACAATGTTAGTATACCACATAATTAATATATATTACTAGTGGACCCGTGCGGCTTCGCCCGCTACCCAGCTCTCTTTATAATATGTAGCCTATATGTTAATCCAGGTAATGAACTATCTATATTCCAAGTTTCATCGAAATCGGTTCAGCCGTTTTCGAGTTATAAGTGTTCGAACCAACCCGGCTGTTTTATATATATAATAGATTGTTATTAACTATTATTATATATTTTTTATTGTTATCATATTGTTTTATTATTATTATATAACATTCTGGCATAAAAGTATTTTATTACAAAGATAAATAGCAATAATAGACACCATGTGCCATTTTAATTAATTTTTTTTTCTATAAAACTTGTCATTTTCATATTGGTATATCTCCGAACTCACAATGATTTAGATCAAGCGGTCTTATTAAACATTGGTGGTCATAAAAAGACCCATCGAACGTAACTACAGTCATTGTTATTGGAGCGGGTACCAAAATGCCCATTCTCCTTTGGAACGTCGTCGAATCCCGTGGTGGATAACAATTATTATTGTGCGAGGATAGTTGAAGATCGGTTCAAAAAGCTAAAAGCCAAAATAAATTACAAAACAAGCAGTAAAGCTTTTATTTTAATCTACCATCAGTTTTACGCCTCCATAGTACTAACAAAATTTTAAGGGTGTATTCAGACCATGAAACTAAACATCTTTCCGTGAAAATGGGTCAAAAACGAAAAAAAAATTTGGACCTTCCATAGAAAATCGATCGGCTTATTCGCACTATTGAATGGGAGGTGCAACAAAATTTCTCGTTTTCCGTGGGGGTATGTTATGTACGTGAATACATACAGCAATGCAATTCACTAAGCGTAAACAATTGAAGCGAAATGGGCGTGTGATAGCTTATATTACTGCCTGATGCGAGAGAAAGAGATGGAGCGGCGCGCGCGCCTGAAACGACGCAAGCGTAAAAATTTAATTGTGATTTTACTATACTAGTTCAATTCTGCTCGAAGCAAAATTTATAAAATATCAATCTCTTTTTTAAAATCAAGTCTCGTTTTCTATTATTCACCGTTTAGCAGTTCCAAGCGTTTATCGATGAAGACGGAGGCTACTTTGGCTTGTTTTTCTATCGAAAAAATGTGTCTTAACCGTGTTTTGGCTCTAATCAAAACTTCGATTATATGTTCAATTTACACATATCCGCTAATCATACTCCTACTGTTAGTACTTCATGATATATGTCGCTTTGAAGAATCCTATTTTTCTCATTGCCTCTTAAATTCGTCGTTGAAACGTCGTGGCGTCGGGGAGCTTTCAATTTCATATGTCAAACTCATATAAAACCTCCAACGATCTGAAGGATTGAGCTCGTTGAATTGCACTCCAGCATTCAGCTTTAAAGCGTAGCTTTAAGAGCGTCGGTGGCGCGTTGCGAAGAAGCATGGTCACCCAATTACGGGGGTCCGGGTTCGAATCCGCACGGACAACATGCCATGTACCAATGAGTTTTTCTAACTTATGTACGTAATACCGACTGCTCTCAAACGGTGAAGGAAAACATCGTGAGGAAACCTGCATACACTGAAGTAGAAATTCTGATGTGTATGTGAAGTCTACCAATCCGCATTGGGCACGCGGGGTGGACTAATGCCCATGCACCCTCCCTGAGGGTAGGCCTGTGCCCTGCAGTGGGACGTTTATGGGCTGATGATGATGATTCATCTTTAAAATGTTGTTAGTATTTAAAAACTATAGTGCTGTATAAGTAGGTAAACAGGCTTACAAAACGTGTTAGATGACTTAGATGTGGTTTTAAACTAAAATTCTGAATCATTCTGAATTCAACAAGGGTTTTACTCTGAAGTATTTGGATCAAAGCATATTAACCAAGGATTTACTATATATAAACCTGTGGCCCAGACGGAGCTCGTAATATTTGAAACACGGCTTTCGTTAGTAACTGTTAAATAATGTGTGAGAAGGGTGAAAGTGGCATCAAACTTGTTGATCAGCCATTGGTGGTCTAGCGGCGATTGGCGTATCTAGGGCTATTTTCCAGGAAGGCGATTTTTTAATCTCAAACGCAGGCACGTATCCAGGGGGTGGGATAGGTGGGATTTATCCCCCCCCCCCCTGAACATCTTTCACTATGGGAGCAAACAGATCGGAGCAAAAAAATAATCAGCTGTTGCACTTGACATTTGAGTCGAGTAGGCCCATAGGCCCATAGTGAAAGTTGTTCAGTTGGATAGGTAGACCCTTAGTTTAAAAGGATGCTAATGAAATCAATTTCACCCTGTAGTTCAAAATATATCTTGTTTATAAGAAGGACAGACAGGCGGACGAACGGACAGACAGCATAGGCTTATGAATAGGTTGCATGCACCCTTTGGGTACGGAACCCTAAAAACAACTTATTAACTAGACTCACCTATCGACGGAAATGCAGACGAGCACGTTAGAGGACAGGTAGAGCCCGAACGCTCTCAGCACCAGCAGCAACTTGCAGAGAACGTTGCCCGCAAGCCACTGGTTCGTGTACTTCCACCCCATCTGTGGGCAAGTTAACTAAGCTATAGCATGTTGAATCCCACTGCAGGGCAAAGGGCAAATAATGGTGAGAAAGTGCCCATCACCGAACATTATAACAGGGGTTAGAAATGCAAAGTAGCGCTTTTGCTTCGGAGACGACTGTCGCCACTATCTTCCCACTCATGCTGCTACAACTACCTCATGCCCTCTCGCTTGCACCACGCCACGCGCCTTACGATGTTATGCAAATCATTGCATAACCGTCTGGCACGCGTTCCACGCCTACTTTGCACTTCTATCTCCTCTTATAATGTTTTGTGGTGCCCATACTCCACCATGCACACCCAGTGCGTATTGGTGGAAGCAAGAATAAGAATAATTTATTTGCAAAACATGAGTAATACATTACAGTAGATGTCAGGTTTTACAAAGCCCTTCATGTATAGCCTTTCGGCTTACAATTTACATGCACTTGCAGACATGCGCAGTAAAACTGAGTGAATAGCCCGAAAGTTAATAAAATACAGGGTGAAATTGATATCATTAGCATCCTTTTAAACTAAGAGTCTACCCATCGAACTGAACAACTTTTACTATGGGAGCAAACCGATCGGAGCAAAAAAAAATCAGCTGTTGCATACATTTGAGTCGAGCAGGCATTGCTGATTTGAGCTGATTTTTTTGCGCTCCGATCGGTTTGCTCCCATAGTAAAAGTTGTTCAGTTTGATGGGTAGACTCTTAGTTTAAAAGGATGCTAATGATATCAATTTCAGCATGTTTGATATTTGCCGATAACGTCCACTGCGTGAATTAAACAATTAAAAATGTATAACAAATAACAATATCAAATTCATTGACTTAAATACTATGGACGCCAGGTCTTGTACAAAATTCTCGAAAAACAACCTAAATAAGTGATAGTAATGTAAACCCAACTAAAAACATTGAAAATGCTGCAATTTATTTTTCATCCCACTCCCCTATCGCGGGACGGAGCACGCCGCGCGCCCGCCCGTGCCCGTATTCGTAGTTGGTAAGTCAATTATCAAATTATATAATTAAACAATAATAAATTAGCAGATCTCCGTGTGGTGCTAAGAATAGCACCATCCCATTTCCTCCCGTGGGTGTCGTTAAAGGCGACTAAGGGATCTACCGGAGGATGGGCAGCAGCATCCTCTGAGTACACACATTCAATCCAACTGCGAATGCCAACCCGCCTGCCAAGCGTGGCGATTATGGCAAATCCCCGTTTTGGGGGAGGCCTATGTCCAGCAGTGGACGTCTAGCGGCTGATATGATGATGATGAAATTAGCAAGTAAGTAATTCTGTGTTATTGTTCCAAGATTCTGTGAAATGGAGCGGCACTGGTTTTCATTAACTCGTCGGCTATTTCATTTCCTTATCACTAAAGTAAAACGAAGTTCGGACAACTACTTTCTTCGATACAGAGGTGGATTAGGAGGATATACTAGTATCGTTTTTTCGATACAAAACGTATTACCCTGTTTCCTCCCAGGATAATGAATGACACAAGAACAAAAAATATAGCATAAGCATAAGCATATGCTCACGACTATATTCCCCGAGGGGGCAGTCAGAGATATTCTGAAACCTCAGAACATCCACGTTTCATTAGTAGTACCGAAACTCTGTTTAGTGTGACGGGGAGTGAGCCCGTCACCAATTGTAATGGACAGTAGGTACAATACATGCCTCGAAATTGAAGCATGCCGGTTTCCTCACGATCCTCACCGTGGGAGCCAGTGGTCGTATCGTACATTAATTCAGAAATACTCATTGGTACGAGTCGGCCTGGACGGGGATCGAACCATCGCCTCCTGCACGGCAGGCAACGTTACTCGCCACTGGACCACCACGGCTCCAAAAAAAGCGGCGTCAAAAAATAAAGTACCACACAATCTATGTTACCTCTGCTATGTCCCTATATTTTGCTTTTTTGCATCAATTAATTACTGTTAGAACTAGGGACGTTCGAAAATACCCAAGTTTACCGCTCGTTTTCAGACAAATAAAAAAGCAAAACATACATAGCTAAAATTTTTCTCATATTTATTATTCTTGAAAGAATTATTAAAATCGGTTTAGTTTTGGAAGGAAACTCTTATGTAGATAAAATCAATCCGAGCTGCAGTTTTCTCTTGATTTATACACTGACAGGAGAAGATTCTTCTAGGTCCTTCCATGAAATTTATTAATCTTAAGATATTTTAAGCGAGCGTCCTCCATACAAACCGAATTTGATCCTATTTTGTATAGCTGAAACTCAACATTTTATTAGCAAGAAGGCCGGGAGAAACATATTAGAAAAAGAGATAAAAATCTGCGGTTCCATAGAAAACGTCAACGGCGACTCAACTTAAAATGTATGGAACAGCTATTATTTTTTCGCTATTTTAATTTTGGATCCAGTGAAAGTTATTTAGTTTGATGGGCTCTACAGCCCACCACCATGTATGTAACGCATCTATGGTTACCTCAGGAGACTTTTTTTTAATTTTGTGTTAAACCCTATCCGTCCATATCTATGTACTACGTCAATGGCAGGCAAACTAACCCACCCGCGTTGACTCCATTCATCACAAAAGATAACTGCCTCCGTGGTCTAATGGTTAAGAGCATTGGCTCTCGACACGGAGGTCGTGGGTTCGATTCCCACAGGGGACACCTAGTGAAATGTCACTTTGTGCGTTTTTCCCCAGTTGGTTAGGACATTGCAGGCTGAATCAAATTAAAGATTGAAAAATTTGTCTCGGGCGGGACTTGAACCCGCACAACAAAATAAAAAACAAAACAAAACATAATAGCACAACATCAATCAATAATCAATCAATAATATTTGAAATTGCAGGCTGAATCACCTGATTGTCTGAAAAGAGAAATGATTCCGTGCTTCGGGTGGCACGTTAAGCCTTTGGTCCCGGATACTATCTCTGGTGGTAGTAGTTGTTACATAAAAACCAAGTCAGAGGCCGTAAGGCGGTCTGAAAAAACTCTGACACCAGGGCTCTGCCCACACGATAAGAAGAAGAATCACAAAAGATTAAAGATGTTTTTAATTTACGACTAAACTGTTCTAACTCCGTCACTGTCAAGGCCGATGCCTTCCGTCTGTCAGTAGCCAGGATTTCGTCTCTAATCCTTACCTAATCCCGGGAGTTAATAAAAACCTTCGGCCTGGGTCAGTTGATAACGCCTGGGACGGAAATCTGGCTTCGGCTCTTTGTTTTCGTAAATACTTAATAACTCAAACTCAAAACTCTTCCACGACCTTCGTGTAATTGAAAATGAATCTGCCAAATGAACAGAATTAGATTTTTAAAAGGTACAACTTCTGAACAATCTATCAGTGACCTTAAGGTGGTTGCAGAGGGGTCAATTTTATACAAAACTTTGACGCACAAGACGCGTAGTCGGTATAAACATAAGTTACTTTGTACATAAGGAAAGATAGTTTACAAAATCTAGATGCCGCGTCACAAATAACATTTGCAATTTATACAATAATTACAAAGATATAATGCTTTGAAATTTTTCATACAAAATTTTAAAAGCTTTATATCTTCGTAATTATATTGCCGTGTGGTGTCGGCTATGAATAGCACCATCCCATTTCCTCCCGTGGGTGTCGTAAAAGGCGACTAAGGAATCTACTGAAGGATGGGCAGCAGCATCCTCTGAGTACACACATTGATTCGATCCAACTGCGATCGCCAACCCGTCTCCCAAGCGTGGCGATTATGGCAAAGGCCCCCATTTTGGGGGAGGCTTATGTCCAGCAGTGGACGTTTAATGGCTGATATGATGATGATGAATTATATAAGGTGTAACAAAATTAGCTGAAACTATTTTAAGGGTATGATCAGACCATCAAACTGAACAACTTTCTCTACGGGAGCAATATCGAAATCTCGAAAAAAAAAATCTGCTGCCCCATACATATGAGTCAAGTGGTGTTTGCAGTTTTGCATGGAAAATCATTTTTTTTTCGCGATTTCGATATTGGTCCCATAGAGAAAGTTGTTCAGTTTGATGGTCTGAGCATAAAATAGTTTCAGCTAATTTTGTTAGACGTTATATAATAAATTGCAAATGTTATTTGTTACGCGGCAACTAGATTTTCTTAACTATTTTTCCGTATATAAAATATTACTTTTATTAATTCCATCTACGCGTATTGTGCGTCAAACTTTTGTATGGACTGAAACCACCTTAAATGTTATTTTTAATATAGCCCAAAGTCATATTCTCCATGGGATTTCTTAATTTTTTCGATATCTCATTTCGTTTTTCAAGATATGAATTCTTTTCTGATCAAAACCGGGCGAAAAACGACCGCTTTTTTAAGGGTTCCGTAGTCAAACAAGGAACCCTTATACTTTCGTCCATTCTGTCTGTCTGTCTGTATACCCCTTTTTCTTATTTCTTCTTCTTATCGTGTGGGCAGAGTCCTGGTGTCAGAGTTTTTTCAGACCGCCTTACGGTCTCTGACGTGGTTTATCCCCACCTCGATTACTCGCTCATTTTTGCATTGAATCGAAATTTGGCATGAGGACACAAATAGTAGTAAGTCAAAAGGAAAATATTTTTTTCGCCACCCCTACCATACAACTAAAAGGGGGTTGAAAAAAAATGTTTTTTTTTTTGTCTTTGGAAAATAAATCGTTATACATAATGATAATGCTTCTGTTTCGAGATATTTGCGCTCAAAGTCAAAAATAGGGCGTACGCTCTCAAAAATAGGGATAGTCCGACAAGCTCTTAGCCGGTTTTCACTATTTTGCGATTTACAAAAAAGTTGTAGGTACCTATTTGGCTTGGTCGGACTTTCGCCACTATATAAGAACTTTCGCTGAAAATCGGGGCTATATCGAAGCGACAAAAAAACATTTTTCAAATGTTTGAATGTTAAAAAAAGCTTCATAGAAGCTCGTGGCTGACGGTACACAGTACACACTTGCATATAATGGGACCGTATCCATACCGTAGGGCGTTTCCGCATGAATAAAATTTGTTTATTCTGTTAACAGTCTTTGATATTTTATTTTTCGTTATAATGGAACTTATTAAAATGGATGGGACTCATCCACGCGTGCCTCCGCAAACATACGTGATCAGCGCCTATTGTGTAGAACACAGAAAAGAGAACCAGTAGAAATAACATGAGGATTCTTTATTTCTAGATCTAGCGGGACAGAAAAAATTAATAAAAACCGGGCAAGTTCGAGTCAGTCTACTCGCAAAGGGTTCCGTACACACCAACAACTACGTATTAACTTAGAAAAAAGTTTTGTTTTCTCCGGGACCTTTAGCGCGAGACCGACTCTTACTTGGCCGCGTTTTATTATTTCTTGTTATACTGTAGAGTTTGCTTTATAATCACACCAAGTTTGACGCTTGTATGTATTACCGTTTTTATGATAGAGCGAGAAGAAAAAAATTTGTTTCTTATATGAGGACCCCTCTTAATTTTTAACTTTTTTTCATTTTTATAGCAAATCCGCCGTTAAATGCACATTTTGGTGACAGGGGACGGACGAACGGACGGACTACGTAGACATAGTAATAGTTTTCACCCTTTGGGTACCTACGGAACCCTAAAAACTTCAACCTGAAATTCAACCTTATGTAAGTATTGTACATAAAGTCTTAACACGTTCCTGGACAGTGACCGGCTATAGCAGTGATAACAATGAAAATGAAAATGAAAATGAAAATGTATTTATTGTGGATCATAGGTAAATTAATAGTTGTACATAGAAAATAAAACAGTTCAGCTATGTCCTGCCACATGGGCGTACAATATTATAAAAAATTTTCAAGCAAGAAAAAATTTAAACATGCACTAAAAAAAACTATTGATAAAAACAAATATTACAATTTGGTGTATTTACAACGGCAAAAAAAAAAAAAATAATAATAAGTTCACAATTTGGTACATTAGATGGATTTGTCAGCAAGGAATTCGTCAAGACTATAATAACATTTCGTAATTAATAAGTCATTCAGTTTGCTTTTAAATAGATTAAGGTCATCTGTGTCCCGTATGATCTTAGGGATTTTATTGTAGATGTGAGGTATCCTACAGAATAAGCTTTTATGTAACAAAGCCGTGTTTGATGGTAACACCATCATTTTATCTATTAGACGCTGACGAGTGTGAAATTTAAATAAGTGTTCGTTTGATTTTGCAAATATAGCGCATTCGTAAATGTACAAACTTGGCATAGTTAAAATTCGCATTTTTTTGAAATGCGGCCTACACGAATCTATTTGTTTCAAGTTATAGATAGCTCGAATACACCTTTTTTGGGCTTTAAATGCAAAATCTTTATGTGTTGAGTTGCCCCAAAATATGATGCCGTATCTCAGGATGGACGCAACACTACCGTGGTATGCCGTCATGAGTGCAGAATTATTTACGACTTTGTTTAATTTATACAGTGCATAAGCGGATTGCTGTAGTCGTTTACAAACATGGTCAATATGGTTTTTCCAATTCATTTGGCTGTCGATATATAAACCCAGAAACTTTGTTTCCTGTATTTCTTCTATGTTTTTCCCTTTATAATTAATGTCAAGATTAGTTAAATTATTATGTCGTTGTCTAAAATTCATTATTTTTGTTTTCTCCAGATTTATATGAAGATTATTAATGTCAAGCCAATGTATTATAGATGTCAAAGAATTTGTAATGTCAGTATTTAAGTTATTTATGTCCCTACTTGCAAATAAAACTGTGCTATCATCTGCAAAAAGTGTCATTTGATGATTGGTTGCAGATGGCAAATCATTAATATATATCAGAAAAAGTAGGGGCCCTAGTACACTGCCCTGAGGTACCCCGTATTCTATAGATCTCTTTTCCGATACATATGTCAATTCATTATTGGATTTTGGGCATATTTGATTAATGTGTGTTACGCTTTGCCTGTCACTAAGGTATGATTTTATTAGTTTATATGCATTACCTCTTATTCCATAGACATATAATTTTTGTAGCAGGATAGTATGGTCCACATGGTCAAAGGCCTTTGTCATGTCCATGTACAGAGCCACCGTTGGAATTCTCCTATCCATATTTGTCATCACAGTGTGTAAAAAGTTGTAAATTGCCATATTGATGGATTTGTTTTTCCTAAAACCATATTGCTGTGGCGACAAAATCTTATATTTTTCAAAGAAAGAATAAAACGATTTATATATAACCTTTTCAAATATTTTTGCAAATATTGGTATGAGCGCTATAGGTCGATAACAACTCATGTTCACTTTATCACCCTTTTTAAACAGTGGTTTTATTATGGATAGTTTCATCATACGCGGGAAAATTCCTTGTTTTATAAATAGATTCATAATGTAGCTAAGAACTGGAGATATTATACGAGATACTTCTTTGACAACTTTTGTAACTACTTCGTCAAATCCTGTGCTATTCGTATTTTTTAAAGATACAATAATTTTATGAATGTCATGAGTACTAGTTGGATTCATAAATATGGAATTAAATTGATAAGATGTCAAATTCAAATTAGGTCGTATGTCAGAATTACATTTTAATATGTCTGCAAAGAAGTCATTGAAGGCCTCGGCTATAGCCCCAGGGCTTGTAACGACTTTACCATTTGTAATAATTTTTGTTATATTTTCCTTCGGAGTATTGAATTTGTTTCTATTTATTATTTGCCAAGTAGTCCTAGATTTATTTACAGAGTTCATAATCATATAGTTGTTTTGAGATTTCTGTGTTAAATTTATTATAGTTTTATACCGTTTTGCATACATTCGAAACATCTTTTTATTTGTTTCCGTTGGTGCTTTTCTGTATTTCCACATCAGTTCCCTTTTTCTTCTACTACAAAGTTTTACCCCCTTTGATACCCATTTGGGTCTTCTAGTGGTATTTATTTTAATTATTGTTTTCGGGAAACATAGGTCATAGAACAATTTAAATAATTTATGAAAATATTCAAAAGCAATATCAGGCTCAGCTGCTTCATAAACCTCAAGAAAGCTTAGCTGACCCAAACAATCTTTAAATTTAATAATATTTTCTTTGCAATAATCTCGCTTTTTGGCATACCAATGTGTAATAGAGCAGCTTTTTTTTTACCGGACATGTAAGGATTTGTGCAGTATGGTCTGACAATGCCAATTCCATGATCTCACCCTTGCAACCTCTAACATTATGTATGATAAGGTCGAGACAGGTTCCACTTATTAAACGAGTTGGCTGTTTGAATTGAGACTTAAAGTTATGTACCGTTAGTAATTCTTCCAATAAACGTGTATATTTATTATTTTTGAGAGTGTCAATATTAAGATCACCACAGATGATTAATTTATTTTTTAGCCCATATGTTAACAAAATATGTTTTAGTATGCGGAAAAACATTTCAAAACGATGTTTCGTGTTTATAGATTTTGGAACTCTGTAAATACAAATAATATATATTTGGTGTTCTGTAAGTTCTATTCCTGAGCATTCTGTTACGTTTTCTTTCTTTCTTTTCTAGTTCTTTATATTTGTGGTTATTTTTTACTAATATGCAAGATCCGCCACTTCTACTTTTCCTAAAAAAACCGGAAGCTAGTTTATAATTTGGGATTATTAGAGAACTCTCGTCGCCCTTGATCATGTTGTGTTCGGTAATAGCTAGAATATCAATGGATTTAGAAATTGTACTTAATTCATTTAAACAAACCGTCAACATATCTGATTTACTGACAAGTCCATCCATATTTTGATGCACAATAAAAGTTCTATTGTGTCTCGTTCACTGTCCCGGAACGTGTTAAAGAGAATCTTCCTAAAACTGTCATATATCCACCTCCCCTAACATTTCATGCTATTTTTTTATTTAACACTTTTTTTTACAGACATATATATTTTTTTTATTTATTGTAAGAAAAATAACAAAAGATTTGGACAATTGAAATTCCATAATCCATCGGAGGTTTATCCGGAAGTGCAACACAGTACAGCTACATCAATCAGAGGACAATTTTGTAGGTAGGTACTATTATACATGCAATATAAAGATTTACTTCGTTAGTTAAGTAGGTACTTAAAAAAGTATTTATGTGTTATATATATGTCAGAATACGAATAGAATTTAATCTGATATAAATCTTAAAAGGTACAGTCAGCAGCAACAAGCGGCATACACTTTAGCACTACGACGCGACCGACGTATAACAAAAGCGTACACAATCCATTGCTGCCCACTGTACATTACTACACAGTGTACATACATAACAAATAATTACCAAAAAAGTCTCCACAATAATCAGAATAGCCCAGTCATTTTATGGTTTTAGCCGGGACTAATTAGTAATTGACATTTTTTTTTCGGTATAATATTGAAGAGCCAATTTGAGCCTAGAAATGTACCAAAATAAAAAAAAAATCACGTCAGCAACAGTTCCGATTTTAAAATTTAGCTATTATCTCGTACTAAAAAACGTGACAGTAAATTTTTTTTTGTACATATTTTAGGCTTTACATTTACATACATTCATACTTCAAACATAGAGTAAATATTTTTGGCTACTTAGAAGGTTTTGAAAAATCCATTCGTATTTTCTAATAAATACCTATTTATTTTAAATTTCATTGCCTATTTTATTGCTAAAAAATAATTTATATTGTTAAATCTAAGTCAAATTAGTGCATTGGTATTAATATTATTAATTAAAAAGCATTCTGGGAAACACAATTTTGATTTGTATATTGCGTAGCGATTTTTATTTTAATATGTTTTAAGATTCTTTTTGTCACTAAATGGTGCCGGTTACAATTTAAAAGTCCAATTAATAATTACTCCTTACCCCGCCTAACAAAACTCCGTAAAATGACTGGGCTAAGAAGCTATTATGTAGATAGATAGATAGATAACTCATTTATTTCACCAGAACAATATAGGATAAACAGTGACAGACAGAGGCAGGGGGCAGTGTAGGGTTAGTTTGCACAAAGTTATTCACATCCACCCACAGTTACTCTGTACATTTTTCTTATTGTTAGAGTTTTAATATACAGTGTAATTTTAATTTAAATTTGAGATTTGAACTGGTGACACCGCTTTTAACGGTCGGATCAAGGTAATTAAGGAGTCGAGGAACTATGTAGGAGCAGGTGCGTTCCCCGTAGGTATTTTTAGCTCCAACATACATCTATACTTACGCCACTATCCCACAGAGGTAGGCAGAGACTACGGCTCGCCTTACACTACGATTCTGACATACTTTCTCTCGCCTCATCCACTTTCATGCACTTCCGTCGGTGGAGGGCATAAACTTAATATTACTATTACAATAATATATTATGTTTATGGTGGATGGTGCTACGTACTTGTCTTTTTCTAACAAAAAAGCTTATCGTAATAAGGGTGTTACAAAAGGAGTGTCATATTTATGGAGACGGTCGTTTAGACCAACAAACTTATTCAAAAAGTGGATCGTTTTGCTCCTCCTAAAATATAAAGAACAATGTCAATAATGCCAAACCCCAAAATGTATCATATACGCAATACACACATATTGAAATCCGCCATATTGATTGTTTTCATAAATTAAACCCACAGGCCGAAAATGTGTTGCCCTAATTGAAATTCTTCGAAATGTTTTAAGCATTTTAAATGCTTCAGATTTTATGAAAACTAGTATAATTTCTTCTCAGTTTTAAATTAAATATAGAGCATAAAGCATTCTACTCTAAACTATTATAAAATTCTGTAATAAGAAGTGTGTCTGTACATTGAAGATATTTTCAAGACAAATATTACGATATGGTTTTCAGGTGTCCCTGAGTCCAAACCACCAATTTTTAATTTTTATTTTATTACGTATGGGTTTGCTCTTGACCTCAATCCAGTCCTCAGGACGAAGATGGGGTCGATAATGTTGTTTGTCAGTTTGTCTGTTTATTCGAGTATCACGCAAAAACTACTACACCGATGTCGATGACACGTATTTTGTTTGAAAGCTTATATGATTTGACTTAAAATCTGGTATATATTTTCGGACGAAGTCGCTGGTAAAGGGTCGTTTTAAATGGCTTACCAATAGCAGTCATTCATTAAGTTGTATCTCGTTTTATAAAATTTGAAAAGAGCCCATGTATCTATCTATAGGTATTATATCTATATCCCCTAAAAATACAAGAAAAGAATTATGCAATGTTTCCGAACCTAATAGATATTTTTTCGGGTTCCGTAACCAAAGGGTGCCAAGAAACGTGTTTTCAACGTTTTCTGTATTTCGGTATGTTAACTAAAACTTAAGCTATGCTGATTCAAAAACCATTTTGAGATTTTGTATTTAGAAACCTTATTTTCTAATTTAAAACTCTTAAAATCAGGGACCGAAAATTTTCGGTTACCTTTATTTAAAAGTTACCTATATCCAGGTAACAACTGATTTTAATACCGGTAACCTAAATATGACCTTCAAGAGAATGCAAGTGAGTGCGGGTAAGAGTCAGTATAGACGGAGCGGCAAAAAGCGCGCGTGGTTAGTTGTTAATAACACTGAAAAATGAACTTTAATTTCTACTAATCAAAAGTACAAAATTGATTGAACAACGTCGTTGTTGTAGCGGGTGACGAAAATTTTGGAGCACCCAACGAGCGATGCGCGCACTATTTTCAGTGTTGCTACAGCATTGGACTGGTCGAGATAATAAAGGAGATGATTATTTACATTTTATTGAGCCCAAAAGCGTAGAATGGTTTAAGTTTATGTTCACGTTTGAGTTTAAGTTTGTTATTATGTGTACGCGGACCGGTAGTAGAATGATATTAAGGTTACCTGTAAAAATACCTGTAAAAAACTAAAGGTTGTAACCAAAAAGTACCGGTATTATCGATACCGGTTTCGGTTCCTGCTTAAAATAACAAGATGGTGGATATTTTAACAAAGATACAAAAATACTTGAAATTCATTCGACTTCTAAATGACGTCATTTGGTTGGTTGAATGGGCTTAAATCTTAAATCCCTTTCCCGTGGAAAAAAAGCAAACGTCATTAATTATTCAATGACGTCATATTAAATACAAGATAAAATATGGTCGCGTTATGCGTGGTCTGATTTTTCGTATTTCGAATGAAATGGATTCGTTTTTTGTGAAAATATATAGTGTATTTTGTTCTTTGAAGAAGCCTTTTAAAAAAAAGTACAATTAAGGTACCCACCTATTGTTTCAGTTCAAAGTAGACTATTTAAACAAACATCTTACGTTTCGTGAACATTTCCAAAATCATTGTGTTTTTATACAGGTACTTTCAGGGCAGGGTTCGTTATACACTCCACTTATTTTTGCCATTATTATTACTAAATTGAAACCAAAGAATTCACGGAAAGCTTGGAGAAGCTAAGTACCTACTCTACTCGACTAAAATTCTATTCACTTTTATTATATTTCAAATCGTTACCTAGGTACATACGTTTATGACGAAGGCGATAAAAGTCTTAGATTTTCTAAGAATTGGAATTCTATGAAAGTACGCAGTCGACAAACTACTAATTTTGCGGAAATTGTTGAACACCAACCATCATATATCCCGAACTGCAGGCCTAGCATGCCATATCTGAGAAAACGATAAAAATCGAGATGTGCTTCCATCTTTATTATTTTACGTAGGCCGGAAAGAGCGCGCATGACGTTTTTCTCGTTTAAAGGCTTTGTCGTGGGTGGCATTCTAGTCGTGCTGTTCCGAAGTTTAAACTTTACAGGGTGTTAGGGTAAACAGTTGCACTACTGTAGGGGGTGATTGTACCCATGATACTCAACAGTTTTCCCTACGAAACCTATAGGAAACTAGCAAAACAAATTTTAGACATGAAACGCCTGTTTTTTTTCGCGTTTCCTGAGGTAGGCTCCATAGTAAAAGTTTAGTTTGATGGTCTGAGTTCACCGTTTCAGTCTGCGGAGGGCTGTCCCTTACACCCTGTATAATTGGTCATTTTCGAGCGGGCGCGCATGTCATAAAAAAATTATTTTTATACCGTCTTGTTTCGCCGAACTAATTTTTGTGATTATTTTTAAAGTGATGTGCGTATTTTCTCAATTTTTCTAGACACCATACAAAATGTCTCGAAATGAAGAAATGAAGAGATCCGCAGAAGAACCAGAGCTACTGACATAGCCCAAAGAGTTGCTAAATTTAAGTGGCAGTGGGCGGGGCATATTGCTCGCAGAACCGATGGCCGATGGGGCCGAAAAGTTCTCGAGTGGCGACCGCGTACCGGAAAGCGCAGCGTGGGTAGGCCCCGCACACGGTGGACCGACGACCTTGTGCAGGCGGCGGGAACCCGTTGGACGAGGGCAGCGCAGGACCGGTCGTTACGGCGATCCTTGGGGGAGGCCTATGTCCAGCAGTGGACGTCAATCGGCTGAGATGATGATGATACAAAATGTTGGCCCGGATTGAAAGAACTCCTTTATATCTAGTATTTATTCAAAGCAAGGATATTCTACTACTCTATAATTACACGGCAACTAAATCCAAAGTGTGTTTTACATATAAATTAGTAGAGTTCGTCGACATGTAGCGTGGTTGTGGCGCTTAGTAACACATTAATGAAGGGTTTTACGACAATTTAAATTAGTAAATGCACATGTAACCATTTTCATAATTATGTCGTTCATTAAACGGTGGAAACAACGAGCTATACGTGGAAGAAACCTTAAATATTTTCTCAGAAGAAGAGAAAAACTGTGATTCATCGATAATTTTTTTGTTTATACCTACCTACATATCTACTTAACTTTTATGTCTGTAGAATAGGCCAAAAAAGTGGTCTACTAGTCTACTACCCTTTTGCCCCAATTTTTGCACCCTTTTGCGGACGTTAGCTGTACACTTCAGCTTGCAAATTTTCTGAGCTATGTCAACCACTTTAGTTCTCTGACGTATCACTTTATTTCTGATGTGATCTCTCAGAGAAACACCGAGCATAGCTCTCTCCATAGCTCGCTGCGCGACCTTTAATTGATGGACTAGTCCATGTTTCCGCACCATAGGTCATTACTGGCAGGACGCACTGATCGAACTCCTTCGTTTTGAGGCATTGTGGTAGAAGCAAAGTCAAATAATACAAATGTCCAACTAATATCAAAGTCTAATAATACTAATGTCAACGTTTGGATGTTTAGATGTTTGCCGCTCAATCACGCATAAACGGCTGAACGGATTTGGATGAACGAATTTGACACATTTTACATTATCACGGTCCACGAAAATAAAAGTTTAATAAATATTAAACAAATTTTTTCGATTTAATCATAAAATAATGATATTTTTGATTTAGGATATAGAGCTCGGGGCATCTCTAGACAAGATGTTGGTGGTTAATAAACTACCTTCTCTTGAAGTTTCGAACAAACAGGCCCTTAAAACATTCGTGCCTTAACTAATGATGTAAGTACTTCAATTTTTGCGGATATTTGGGTAAAACCACGGAGTAAAACTGCAAACCTACTCGAAGTTTGCTGTTTTGTACGGAATACCAGATATTTTTTTACGATTTCGTTTTTTTTCCATATATAGTTGTCCAGTTTGATGCTCTGGTCAATCCCTTAAAAAACATTACTGGCACTCATCTCACCACCGAAAAAAAAAACAAATCGAAAATGATCACAGTTAACAACTCACCTCTAAAGGGATAACGCCAAGCGTGACACAAATATCAGCCACAGCTAAATGCGTCATCAGCATATCCACTCGCGACTTCCTCCGCCTCGACTTGGCAAGCGTTGCAAGCACAGCAAGGTTGCCAAGCCCTCCGACTGCCATCAGCAAAGCGTACGTTGCCAGGACCGCCCCATGCTCAGGCTCGTCGATGCTCTCACTGATATTGTAGGTCGGTGTTGCCGCATTATCGAAGTATTCCCAGAATTGTTTGTCTATTTCGGAAGTTATGGTCTCCGATTCGTAATCTGGATTTATCATTTTGGTTTTTATGGACGATTTTGTTTAAAGTTGACACTGTTTTTACTACACATTTTTAGATTACTTTAACGATTGGTGTCTTTGACATTTAAACACAAAAAATTAAACAAAATACTTTGACTGACCATGAACTACCTACCTATGAAAAGAAGAATTTTGTTTTGCTAATTTCCCTTAGGTTCCTGAGGGAAAGTTGTTCAGTACAAAAAGTACACACGGCGACACATCAAGCTATACAAAACCAATAAGCCGGCCGCGCGTAGGTCGAGTCAACGTATAACGTCGCACGGCCAGGTTATGTTGGTTTTGCATAGCTTGATGTGTCGCCGTGCGTACAATCACCCGTTAAAATAATGCTACTGCGTATACCAGTGGTTCCCAACCGGTGGTCCGAGAGAACCACAGGAGTGGGCCGCGGGAGGGTCCTGCCTACCAGCACAAAATTCCATTAATGAAAGAATGTCAATAATTTGATACCAGTGGCCTCGAACCTAACGATTTTTCGGTATTTCTACCGATATGGGGTCTCATCTACCGAAATACCGAAATGTAAACATTTTCCCACGATTTCTGAGAATACAAGGAAATTCTCCCAAATTTTTTACCGATTTTCCGTTTTTTAACTGCAAACCCTGTTCGTTATATGTTTCACCGTAGATTGGCCTCACGTTGAGAAAAGTAGTTTAATGTTCACAACTGTATGGATGAATTGATCATCAACTGAGATAACAACTCTTTAAATAAGTAAGAAGCGATTTCTTTAAGTTGGTTTGTATTTGTACTGCCAACTGCCTACTTTCTCTAACAACATAATAATATGTTGTACAGATGTATTTCTTCGTTTTTATTGGTGAAAAAAAAAACAGAGTTCAGTAGTTTTTGCGCAATGCTCCAACAAACAAACAGACGGACAAAAAAATAAAAATAAATGTTTAAAAAGAAAGAAATTTGATTGAATGTTATTTTTTAAATAGCTTTCGATTTTTGGTACAAATCTACCGATTTCACATTTTGACGTTCGAGACCACTGTTTGATATTTTGAAACAGTAATTCTGAGTATACAGCTATGTTGCGGTGGTAAAATTTTTGAGCTCGCTTCCCTCGCTTCATAGCGTTTCCTGTTTTGTACCGAAAGAGTTCTGGCTAAAATCGATGCGTATTGAGAAGAAAATTTGCTCTAAATGTAGACTCTACACTTATACAATCTATATAAGGTCTAACAAAATTAGCTGAAACTATTTTAAGGGGATGATCAGACCATCAAACTGAACATCTTTCTCTATGGGACCAATATCGAAATCGCAAAAAAGAAATCTGCTGTCCCATACATTTAGGTCGAGTAGGTTTGTATGGAACAGCTGATTTTTTTTTCGCGATTTCGGTATTGCTCCCATAGAGAAAGTTGTTGATCATGATCATCCCCTTAAAATAGTTTCAGCTAATTTTGTTAGACCTTATATAACTTTACGAATATTTTATTTTTGTTATCCTAAACTAACAACGACTAATGTTTATTAATGGCTTCCCAGACAGTTTCGTTCTATTATTGGAAATTATAAGTAATAATATTTAGATAGTAGTTTCATCCGGTATTTTAAATAGGCTAAAAAACTGTACTGTTTTCTTTATCTCTACCCTTCTCCCAATTTCGACCCCGTACGGGTTCAATTTATATTCAAGGCTACGGGAATCCAACAATGTAATTACAATTCCTCAATCTATAAGCTATGGTAAATAAGCATAACTCACTAAAGACAATATCAGATTGTAGTGCATTATGCTTATTTGCCAGTTTTTTTGTGGTTCTTTTATCAATAAGAATGAACTTTGACTATTTATTATAAGGACTAGCCTTGCGGTAGCATTTCCCCTCTGCCACTGTATAAGATCAATTGATCATGTGCATTTATATTAAATTTTATACCTTATCACTAAACGAGACAGCCTATAATTGCGAAACAATTATTTCGAACTTAAAACGTTTGTGGTTCACACGAGAGTACTTTTCATGATTTTTATCATTCAAAATTAGAATCTAAAGTTATGAGGAATAAAATCCAAAGTTGCGGATTTCATGTTACCTCGCCCCCCGCAAAAAGTGGTAGAAATGTTAGTTAGTGGAATAACGCGTAACTAGTCCTCATATAAGTAGTCAAAGAAATGAAGGATTGACTCTCCATTGAGCAAACTCAAAATTATTGTCTGATGTTATATAAATTCTAGTAGTTTTTGGATAAAGTGAAGTTAATTTAACAGTCTTTCGCGCAAAATCTATAACATAGTAGGTACATCTAAACTATTATAAAACTGTAACAAGAAGTTTGTCTGTACATTGAAGATATTAACAAAAAGAAAGTTACGATATGGTTTTTAGGTGTCCCTGATTCCGTTTCACCAATTTTTGGATTTTTTGTGTTGGGTGTTTGTTTGTTTGTTTGAACGAGTATCACGCAAAAACTACTGAACCGATTTTGATGAAACTTTTTTTGTTTGATAGCTTATGATCTGACTTAAAATCTGGTATATAATTTGTGCGGACGAAGTCGCGGGTTAACGCTCGTAATATCTATTTGTTCAAGATTAAATTTCATAACTAAGTTCGCATTGACTTTTACTGTTGACTATAATCAATATTTATTCTCTCACAAACTAATTCACTAGTTTAATCACTTTCCAAATCAACATAAATCTCGTGAAATTCGCGAAACAATTATTTCCTACAGTAAATAATCACATAGATGGAACAGCGGGTAATATATACGCCCGGAATCCAACGAAGCGGAGTGGATTTTGTTATTTGGAATATTTGGATACGGTTTGGGCCCAGCGGAGAAGAAATTTCTTATATTTGTATAGTGCCATCAAAGCGACAGACAAAATGTTGAAAGGCGGTGGGAACACGAAATACCGAGATCTCGCACTATTTCTTAATCCCGCTTAATGCGGGATTACATGTGCAGGATCCCGTGGGATTGAAAATTATTACAGCCATATCCTTTTCCGAAAATTGTCGGCTCGGCTGCGTTGCGCATGGTCGCCATTGTTTGTTTTGATTTAATTTTTCGTTCTTTTCGGCTTATTTTCGTTTATTTGCCAAATTATTCTAAAGCATGCTATATTTATTTACTGGTTTCTTTCAACCAATTTTATCATAAAATGCGAGATTCCGCACCATTACAAATTGTTGATCTCGTTTATAACAAGTAAGGGTATGCGGGATTGGAAGCTCTACCCTAGCCGCTCAGCATCTCCGCTCTTCTCCGTTTTTGGTGGATACGTAATAGAATATGTTACGTGACATACAACTAACACTTCGAATAAGAACAAATTGTTCAAAGAACAAGGGGCAGAATGGGCCCAGCACTGTAGCACCTTTTTATCTACTTTAAATTAAAGGCCTGAATAAGACCAACATTTTATTATACGGCAGCATAACTGGGTGTTGGGTGGTGGGTGTTGCCTGGTGGCTGGTGGGTGATGCCTGGTGTGGTGGGTGTTGGGCGTTGGATGTTTGGTTGTGGGTCTTGGGCGGTTTGTGTTTGGTTTTGGCAAGCTCCCATAGTACCATACTCTTTCTTCTACTGTTTGGGCATTATTAGGTAACAAAATATTAGCATTCATATAGGTAATTTTTAAACGGCTGTAACTTTTTTATTTAACGCGTTACAGTTTTCTGCCAAATAATAAATTTTTAGTATTATTCAGGTCTTTAATTTATAGTAGGTAAGAAGGCCAGGTTCCATACAAAACTGCCCATTGTTCTTTCAGTTTAATTATTCAGCTCAGACTTATTGAGGCGGATTGATTCTCTGACAGCAAGTTAACCACTTGTTTGCCTGAACCCGCATGGTACTTAAATTATAACTAGCTCCCTCAAATGTTTATACGTTTTTGACTATTTATTATAAGGACTAGCCTTGCGGTAGCAATTCCCCTCTGCCACGATATAAAACGAATTAATCATGTGCATTTACATTCAATTTTATACCTTATCACTAAACGAGACAGCCTAGAATTGCGAAACAAGAAACTACGAACTTATGACATTTGGGGTTCACACGAGACTACTTTTCATGATTTTTTAACAATCATAAGTAGAATCTAAAGTTATGGGGAGTAAAATCCAAAGTTGCGGATTTCATGTTACCTCGCCCCTCGCAAAAATTGGCAGAAATGTTTGTTAGTAGAATTACTAGCCCAGTCATTTTACGGTTTGAGCCGGGACTAATTACTTATTGACATTTTTTTTCGGTATAATATTGAAGAGCCAATTTGAGCCTAGAAATGTACTAAAATTAAAAAAAAATCTCGTCACCAACAGTTCCAATTTTAAAATTTAGCTTTTATCTCGTTCGAAAAAACCTGATGGTAATTTTTTTTTGCCCATATTTAAGGATTTCCCATTATACATACTACAAACATGGTGTGAATATTTTTGTCTGCTTAGAAGGTTTTGAAAAATACATTTGTATTTACTAATAAATACCTAATTTTTTAAATTTCTTTGCCTATTTTATTGCTCAAAAATAATTTATATTGTTAAATCTACGTCAAATGAGTGCATTGGTATTAATATTAATAATTTAAAATCCTTCTGTGACACATAATTTTAGATTTATGTTGCGTAGCGATTTTTTTTAAATATGCTTTAATATAGTCATTTTGTCACTAAATGGTACCGGTTACAGTTCAAAAGTCCAATTAGTAATTATTTCCTACCCCTAATAACAAAACTCCGTAAAATGACTGGGCTATACACGCGTAACTAGTGGTAAAGTTATTCGTGCCTTGTTTTCTTTTATTTTGTTAACTTCATTCTTACATCTGCTATGGATAAAATAGGTACATATATTCGCCAAATTACAGAGCAGTTTCTTGGCGTTACGACGCGTGGTGAAGTATGGCCCGCACCCTCTGACCATTATTCGTTAGAGAAGGCAATTGCCCTGCAGTGGCATTCTACAGGCTATAACCTTATATTTCTTAGAAAGTTTATTTTATAAGCTCCTTAAAGTGGAGAGGTATAACTCGAAATTCTTTATAATCTATCTATACTATTATAAAACTGTAACAGAAAGTTTGTCTGTACATTGAAGATATTAACAAAAAAAAAGTTACGATATGGTTTTTAGGTGTCCCTGATTCCATTTCACCAATTTTTGGATTTTTTGTCTGTCTGTTTGTTTGTGTGTTTGTTTGTTTGTTTGTTTGAACGAGTATCACGCAAAAACTACTGAACCGATTTTGATGAAACTTTTTTTCTTTGATAGCTTATGATCTGACTTAAAATCTGGTATATAATATGTGCGGACGAAGTCGCAGGTTAACGCTTGTACTATTATAAAACTGTAACAGCAAGTTTGTCTGTACATTGAAGATATTAACAAAAAAAAAGTTACGATATGGTTTTTAGGTGTCCCTGATTCCATTTCACCAATTTTTGGATTTTTTGTCTGTCTGTTTGTTTGTGTGTTTGTTTGTTTGTTTGTTTGTTTGAACGAGTATCACGCAAAAACTACTGAACCGATTTTGATGAAACTTTTTTTCTTTGATAGCTTATGATCTGACTTAAAATCTGGTATATAATATGTGCGGACGAAGTCGCAGGTTAACGCTTGTACTATTATAAAACTGTAACAGCAAGTTTGTCTGTACATTGAAGATATTAACAAAAAAAAAGTTACGATATGGTTTTTAGGTGTCCCTGATTCCATTTCACCAATTTTTGGATTTTTTGTCTGTCTGTTTTTTTGTGTGTTTGTTTGTTTGTTTGAACGAGTATCACGCAAAAACTACTGAACCGATTTTGATGAAACTTTTTTTGTTTGATAGCTTATGATCTGACTTAAAATCTGGTATATAATATGTGCGGACGAAGTCGCAGGTTAACGCTCGTACTATTATAAAACTGTAACAGGAAGTTTGTCTGTACATTGAAGATATTAACAAAAAAAAAGTTACGATATGGTTTTTAGGTGTCCCTGATTCCATTTCACCAATTTTTGGATTTTTTGTCTGTCTGTTTTTTTGTGTGTTTGTTTGTTTGTTTGTTTGAACGAGTATCACGCAAAAACTACTGAACCGATTTTGATGAAACTTTTTTTGTTTGACAGCTTATGATCTGACTTAAAATCTGGTATATAATATGTGCGGACGAAGTCGCAGGTTAACGCTCGTACTATTATAAAACTGTAACAGGAAGTTTGTCTGTACATTGAAGATATTAACAAAAAAAAAGTTACGATATGGTTTTTAGGTGTCCCTGATTCCATTTCACCAATTTTTGGATTTTTTGTCTGTCTGTTTTTTTGTGTGTTTGTTTGTTTGTTTGAACGAGTATCACGCAAAAACTACTGAACCGATTTTGATGAATCTTTTTTTGTTTGATAGCTTATGATCTGACTTAAAATCTGGTATATAATATGTGCGGACGAAGTCGCGGGTAAACGCTCGTTAACTATAAAATAAGTAGACTTCAACATATAAAATAAGAAGACTTCAACAAGAAAACTTGTTTAAAAACTTATATATTTGACCAAAATAATTTTTCATGTAATTATTTCTATCAAGAGAAAATATAGAAAAAAGAAAGTTAGGTAGGTACATTATTATTTTTAATGGTGCGATCGCAACGCAAACGGCCGCAGTCACAGTGATAGCTTTTTGTCATAGAGAAACACGTTAAGGAGTAGGTATTGTTTATTTCCCCATTGAACATTTTTCTGTCATTTTTTGCGGAGGGGGGGGGGGGACCGTTGCTATGACAATAACAGTCAAACGCATCGAATTAAGGTGGTTTCAGTCCATACAAAAGTTTGACGCACAATACGCGTAGACGGAATTAATAAAAGTAATATTTTATATATGGCAAAATAGTTTAGAAAATCTAGTTGCCGCGTCACAAATAACATTTGCAATTTATAAAATAATTACGAAGATATAAAGCTTTGAAATTTTTCATACAAAATTTTAAAAGCTTTATATCTTCTTAATTATATTATAAATTGCAAATGTTATTTGTGACGCGGCAACTAGATTTTCTAAACTATTTTTTCATATACACAAAGTTACTTATGGAGCGATGATAGCCCATACGGAAGAGAGCTAGCGCCTCAATCATGAGGCCGCGGTTCGATTCCTGCCCTGTACCACTAAGTTCTTCGGAATTTATGTACGGTTGTATTTATCATTTACTAGCTCGGCGGCGAAGAGGAAACCTGCATTCCCGAGAATGAAAAGAAAATACCATAAGTTCGGAGGTATGCGTAAAATATGGGTGAGCTTGGGGCGAACACAAAGGACCAGCGCTGATCTCAGTGTTACAACGACATTTGCTTGCAATAGCCCAACCACAAATAATCAAGTTACTTATATTAATACCATCTACGCGTATTGTGCGTCAAAGTTTTGTATAAAATTGACCCCTTTTGCAACCACCTTAAGTAGCCCATCGGGGCTAGGTCGGGGCCGTCGCGGGGGTGAGACTTTGACAGAGGGGAAAGTATGAGAAATTATGCGTAAGGCCACTCCTCTCGGGGTACGAGTTACGTGTTTCTCTATGCTTTTTGTAATACAGATATCATCATTTTAGTGTCAAAATGTATTGTTGGTATTGCTCCAGACTATCAAACTGAACAACTTTCACTATTGAGCCAACATTGAAATAGCTAAAAAAAATCAGCTGTTCCATAGAAATGTCGATAGCTACACGACCAAAATGTATGAAACAGCTGTTTTTTTTACGAATGAATTTAACTTAAAATGTATGCTTACACCCTGTATAGATAGATTACCTGCTTCTGGGGAAAAAGTGTGAGTTTATGTACGCACGGCGACACATCATGGTATAAAAAAACCAACATAAGCTGGCCGCGCGTAGGTCGCGTATCGTATAACGTCGCGCGGCCAGCTTATGTTGGTTTTGTATAGCTTGATGTGTCGCCGTGCGTACCTATGCATGTACCTATGTAATAATATATTAAGTAGGTAGGTACTACGATTTAGGACGTAGCGGGTAATCCACGATAAATATCTGACATTTAATTTTAATGCTTTATTTGAGTAGATAAAGTAAAAACATAAAAAATAATCTAAAAAAAAAATTTTTTTTTTTTTAATTTTGCTAATTCCGTAAATCAATAATCATACTTATTTATTCTTGATTATATTTTATTTTAATAATGCTAGATGATTTTATTTCGCTAACTTATTCGTCCAATTAAATAATGTCATTTTTAATCTTCTCTCAACGGAACACCTTCCGACGAGGTGGTGGAGTCAAAAAATGACGTCAAAAAGCTATGTGATATTATCTTCAATAAAATTTTTTTTATTTTTATTTGTTTTGAATCCTAAACAGGATAACAGGAAAAAAAAAAGTTTTTACATTTTTTTTTAATTTACCTGTTTTATCACAATTCATCTAAACACCTCTTTTTTATTTATATATATTTTACACATTCACTTTCTTCTTTTCAAGAAGGTTCACTCTAAAACTTAATTTCGTAAAAGTTGTTCTTATTTACGTAACGTAAGGAACCGCGGTCGTAGCACGTGTGCGGTCTACGCGGCGTCGTAGCACTGACTGTCGCTACGACCGACGCTCGTAGGAATCATCGATGAGGTAGATAATGATATAAATTCCCTTCGAATTTATTCGATAGAAAAATAAATTGCGAATATAGAAAGAGTAATACAAAATAAATTCTTTTTTGTCTATTTACCATTAGTGTATACAACGTGTTAATAAATTAATGCAAAACTAGAAAGTAGTTTTTTTAGAATCGAATTATCATGGTTTCAACATAGGTAATTTTTTTTCAAAATATTAAATAATATGTTGGTTAAATTTTAAAATTTACTGAACCCGATGTCAAACCACCGCACGGGCACACTCACCCTACTTACTACCAAAACAAGATTATTAAAATGTATCCATGAGTACGTTAGCGCTTTCATTCATTGCTGAAATGATAACAAATCGTTTTTGCCCCAAAACTTAAAATGCGAATAACTTAAAATTTTAACTATATAAATAATGAAATTATTGTTTCAATCTAATTATCTATACTATTATAAAACTGTAACAGGAAGTTTGTCTGTACATTGAAAATATTTACAAAAAAAAAGTTACGATGTAGTTTTTAGGTGTCCCTGATTACATTTCACCAAATTTTGGATTTTTTGTCTGTCTGTTTGTTTGTGTGTTTGATTGGGTGTTTGTTTGAACGTGTATCACGCAAAAACTACTGAACCGATTTTGATGAAACTTTTTTTGTTTGATAGCTTATGATCTGACTTAAAATCTGGTATATAATTTGTGCGGACGAAGTCGCGGGTTAACGCTCGTTTTGTTATAAATCAATTGGGGTGTATGAGGTTTTGCGCTAATTCATTAACACGTTGTATAATTAATAAATATGGAAGTAGACGAAGCTTGTTTCAGATATTCAGGATGTATTTATTGACGAAACGAGTTGTGGATCTGATTTTGTTTAATAAATAATAAATTATAATTCGTATAAATCTGTCCATAAGGAAAATTTTTACGTTGTTGGTCTGAACGGCGTGTCGAAGTTAATGGATATCCTTCAAGACACATAGCTGTAAATAACCAAGGAAACATTGTAGGTGTTTCAAAAACTTGTGATGTTTTAACGTTGACTCAAATAAATGAATAACGCTCACAGGCACATGCATTGTAATTTTTATTTTTATTTTTGATAGGTAAACATTTGACCCCGATCTCACCTGATGTTAAGTGACGAAGATGTAGCATGCTTACCTAGAAAAATGCCTATTCACTATCGCCTTGAAGAGGCCCAAGTTGTATTGCTCAGGGAACAGGTCCGCAGGCAGTACGTTCCACTCTTTAGCCGTGCACATTATAAAAGAAGAAGCAAACTTCTTCGTGCGAATTGCTGGTAGGTCAACAACATAAGGGTGGAAACCCAGCCTGCGTCTCGTCCCTCACAGATGAAAGGGAGACGGAGGTATTACGTCGCACACTCTCCGAAATGTATCCTATAAAAACAGACAGACAGGCTACCTTGCGACGGTGCTCAAGACTTTGCAGCTTCGCCACCGAGGTTGGATCACCTATGAGCTTCCTGGCACGCCTGTCGAAATCTGTATCGAATGTCGTAATGATCCCAAGTAAGCACTATAGGCTTTTTTTATTATGGAAACCATACAACAACCCACGGCACGAACATTAGTAACATCCATGACCGGACCGGGATGACCAGGACCCTGGTTTGGCAGTCCGGCGTAGTAGTCATTAAAAAAAAATTACACGCGCTATAATATGTTGCGGTACTCTTCTTACGCACGCAAAACTACATAAGCACGTCTCTTTCGTGCGTGTGAGTGAGAGGAAGTGATTAGCAAATTGCGTGCGTTAGAAGAGTACAACAACATATTATAGCGGCCGCAGCTTTAACTTAGCAACCACTTTGTTCAGTATGATGATCTATCCTCTGAAGTTCAGTATAGTAACGTTGGTGCAGGCTGCTAAACAAAAGATGATAAACAAAAACTGATGAACTTTAGGGATCCGGCGGCGAGTAGGCGAGACCAATGTTCCGCAGCTCACAGTCTTCCTGCAGGAAGCACATTATAGCAGCCGTTTGTAATGAGCCATCATCATTATCAGGACTAATTTTTAGACCGATCACAGCTTTTTAGAACATAATACATCATCGAACAGTGTTACCGATAATGTGTCAGAACCAAACCACGAGTATAAACTTTCTGAGTATATTTACAATTCACCGTTCAAGCAGTACCGGCTCTCCAGTCCACGAGGCTATTTTAAGTTACGTACAGTACTACCAGGTTTATAAGTCTTACCGATGTACCTGCGCAGTTGACAAATTTTAATGCGCGAAATTATATTGACCAATCAGGATGTGCAACGCTATTGGCTAATTTGTTTCGCGCCTTTTCCGCTGCTATCCGACTTTGCACCCTTTGATTACTAAATGACTTCGGGTTTTGTCGGGGACTCTGGCCTGCTCTGAGCAGGCCAGCGGAATTATTTTCCTGGTCGTACTGTAACCTCGATTACAGCGAACACATGCGCATGCAGACGCGCGAAGGCTCTTATAATACGACCAGGAAAATAATTCCGCTCGTCAATCTTTGTTTGTACAGAGCAGACGAGTCCCCGTCAAAACTCGTAGTCAATCTTCTATAATTAAAAATCAATCATGTGCTGTAGCCAAAGGGTGTAAAATCGGGTCTTCTCTCTCTCTCTCTCGCTTCAATTTGAATAGTAGACTAAATGTCATATCTAATAGCGGCAAGGGATTTCAGGTGCGCGAAAGTGGCACACTCCTGATTGGTCAATATAATTTCGTAATTTGTCAACTGCGTAAGTACCTACATCGGTAAGACTTATAAACCTGATATTACCAGGCTTGTCTCACTCCACAGCTCTGGGTACGTTTGACAGCCGGACCCCACCGTGGGGTGCATCGTCGCTCATTGACATAAGGCGCTTTTATATTTTTCGTTCTTGTCGCGCGCGTTCGAAATTCGAAAAATTGGTTTGAGTGAGTTGTAGCTATTAAATAATCTGTGGTACTGCACGACAACCAAGGGGCGAAAGAACAAGGGGCAGAATGGGCCTAGCACTGTAGCACTTTTTTATCTACTTTAAACTAAAGGCCTGAATAAGACCAACGTTTTATTATACGGCAGCATTACTGTAACGCGTTAAATAAAAAAGTTACAGCCGTTTAAAAATTAAATTAATTACCCATAGAATGCTTATATTTTTGACCTAATAATGTTCATACAGTAGAAGAAAGATATGGTACTCCAGGAGCTAGCTAGCTAGTGGTTGTTGCCTGGTGGATGGTGGGCGTTGGGTGGTGTGTTTTGGGTGTTGGGTGGTGGGTGTTGCCTGGTGGTTGGTGGGTGATGCCTGGTATGGTGGGTGTTGGGCGGTTTATGTTAGGTTTTGGCAAGCTCCCACAGTACCATACTCTCTCTTCTACTGTATGTGCATTATTAGGTAAAAAAATATTAGCATTCATACAGGTAATTAATTGAATTTCTAAACGGCTGTAACTTTTTTATCAAATGCGTTACAGTTATGCTGCCAAATAATAAAATGTTAGTATTATTCAGGTCTTTAATTTAAAGTAGGTAAGAAAGTGCTACAGTACTGGGCCCAGGGTCCATACAAAACTGCCCATTGCTCTTTGGTGGTCTAATCTAAATCGGGAACCTTGCGGGAGAACTATTTCGGTTTTTAAAAAAGATGATCAGACTCTTTAAACTTAGCTACTTTCTCTATGGGACTTATACCAAAATCGCGGTATATTTAGAAGGAACTTGTAAAAACGATGTTTCAATGCCAGACATCAATCAGGATATATTTAAACTTGGTCAGGCATTGTTATCGCTACTGCTTGTTTAATACCGAACCGACTCCTCCAACCGAGTGTTCCGACTTTTCTAGCAACACTGACAAACTCTTATGTTGACGTTAATAAGTGTGAAAGTAGCTTGAATTGTGAGACTTCACGACAGTTTGTGTCGACTTCAGCTAATGGATCGGAAGAAGGACTCTTTAGTACATGTTTTGGTAATGGCTAGTAAGTGGTACGAGGCTAAACATTGTTACCCTTTTTGTTTAATATTTCACAGTGAATTGATGATATTTTTCTAGGTCATAATTATTCCAAAATGACGAATAGATATAGACCTTGGATAAGTTATATGTCAAGATTGACAGTCGAAGCTACAAAAGCGTAAAAAAAAATTGTAACCAGTATTGGCCTCTAAACCCTATCCGCGCACATAGACATAATTTCTATGACGCCTCACACACACCAACCTAAGAAAGTTGGCCCCTTTTATTTTTATACTGTAGAAGCATGAGGCTCTTTCTAGACATATACTTTTTCAAGGTTAATCCTCCATTAAATCTCTTGCTGTCACTTTTTGTCTTGTTGACGTAGTAAAAGCTAGCAAGATATTTAATGGAGGATTAACTCTAATGAACGTTTCTGCAACTGAGTGATAGGTACTCTAATATTTTGTTTATTTATCATAAACACATAAATCATGAGCGCCGGTGGCGCGTTGCGGAGAGGTATGGACACCCAATTATGGGGGTCCGGGTTCAAATCCGCACGGACAACATGCCATGAACCAATGAGTTTTTCTAACTTATGTACGTAATACCGACTGCTCTCAAACGGTGAAGGAAAACATCGTGAGGAAACCTGCATACACTGAACAAGAAATTCTGATGTGTATGTGAAGTCTACCAACCAATACGCATTGTACACGCGTGGTGGACTAATGCCCGTACACCCTCCCTGAGGGTAGGCCTGTGCCCTGCAGTGGGACGTTTAAAGGCTGATGATGATCATAAACGAGCTTTTGACCCGCGACTTCGTTCGCGTAGATTACAAAGCTAGATACTATTTTATGAAAATAAAAGAGAGAGAGAAGAGATTAGTACCTACTTGTATCTAGATAACATAGCATAGCATATACTCACGACTATATTCCCCGAGTTCTGAGAATTCAGAATATCTCTGACTACCCCAGTCAGAGATATTCTGAATTCTCAGAACATCCACGTTTCACTAGTAGTACCGAAACTCTGTCCAGTGTGACGGGGAGTGAGAACGCGCGCACGTCGCGTCGCCACTTGTAATGGACAGTGGGTACAATACATGCCTCGAAATTGAAGCATGCAGGTTTCCTCACGATGTTTTCCTTTACCGAAAAAGCCAGTGGTGTTACAGTGGTGTTGTATCTAGATCGTGGTTAAAAAAGACTTTAATTGATTAAAGACGTATCTTCTATAACAATTCACCAGACTTGTTTAATCTCCGATCCTGTAAGACCAATCATTCGAGATTTCGCAAAGTGGCCCTCGCTTTGCGAAATCTCTAATGATGAATGATGAACTATTAGATTCATAAAATTTCTCTCTATAGAGGGTAAGCCTGTGCCCTGCAGTGGGACGTATAATACAGGGTGTTACAAAAAAACAAATAAACATTTAAGGGGGGTGGTTAAAACCATCAAACTGAACAACTTTCACTATGGGACCAATATCGAAATCGCGAAAAAAAATCTGATGTTCCATCATCATCATCATATCAGCCAATAGACGTCCACTGCTGGACATCAGCTTCCCCAAAATGGGGAGGTTTGCCATAATCGCCACGATGCGATGCGTTTGCGATGTTCCATACTAAACTACTGATCTACTCGAGCCAAATGTATGGGACAAAAGATTTTTTTTCCCGATTTCGATGTTGGTCCCATACTGAAAGTTGTTCAGTTTGATGGTCTCAACAAACCCCCTTAAAAGTTTTAAATGATTATTTTTTACTTTTGTAACACCCTGTACAGGCTGATGATTCATTTCAATGACAAGATGTACAGACAAGATTAATAAAATGTAATAATATATGAAATAATTTTTATTTTAATTAAATTTTAATTAATAATTAGATTTAAGTTTTTGTATGTATAAATTAAATTCTATTCAATATGCATAATTAACAAATTATAAATAAACTTTTATTTTCAACATTAAAGTTAACTAACGAACAATAAAACAATCTTAATTATTTAAACTACTAACAATAAAACGATAAAATTAATATTAATAGAACAAGAAAAAACAAAACAAACAGAAAAAAGAAAAACACCTAGCCTACTTAAAGGTAAAAAATGTCCTCTAAAGCCCCTACTCGGGGCAGAGTGCCTAAGAGGCTGGCAGCGTTGCCTCTTTGGATCGCAAGGCTGATCCTTTGCGCAAAATAGCTGCCAGCCCTCCTGTCGCCTGTAGCCTCGAATAGGCGCTTTGAGAGGCATTTAAGAAACATTTTCCCCTCAGGACCCCAGCAACCTAGGGTCTCCACGGCGAAGGGCAGGAAAATATAGCTGTCACCCAATCCCTGGTAGATCCTTTTTTTTTCTGATTCTGCTAAGGCAGCAGCTACACCTGGGCGGCAAGAAGACGCACGAACATGTGAGGGTGCCAGAGTGTCGACACAGGTGGCGTCCCAAACCAAACACTTTCCACGGGACCAGGGTATGAGGGACAGGCCGTCCGGTCTTTTCCCGTCTGAACGGAGCAAACCCGGAGGCTCCAGTACAGAGGGTACGTTTACTAAAGCTAAATATAATATTAATGAAATAATTTTAATTTTAATTCTAGATTTAAGTTTTGCAGTGCCCTAGCAGGGTCCATGTGTACTGGAATAAATATTGTGTAACATCTTTTAAACCCATGGTTGCAATAAATGATATGACTATGAATATGATCAATTAATTGTGTATGAATGAGTAGCTGGCTTCGCTCGCTCCGCTCAGTATCTTATTGTTTCTAAACTTAGCGTTATGGTTAACCACCGCTCATATTATACGGAATTAATTCTGCTTCCCTCGCTCTCACCACGTCTGCCTTCTCTAATACCTTAGTTAACTGTTACACACTAGAATAACATTCCAAATAGCATGTGTTTGGATTTTTTTTGTATGACCTCTTAAGGTGAAGGGAAACACTGACTGGTAAGTTTTCTCGCCTAAATGGGTTATTTAGATGGTTCAAAAAATGACGGATTTTCCAAAAACAAAAAAATAAAAAGTTAGTCCCTAATAGATGGGGATAGGGGTTCAATTGGTATGAGCAAAGATATTAATTAATATTAATAGTAAAAATACACAGTACAAACCCTTTCTTATTTTTGTTGGTTTATTATTTAGCTATCTCGGTGTTATTGTCCGTCAACAACGAATCGAGTATTGGACGTGGCTGTATGGGCTACGTATCCGTTTTGAATATACGAACAATAAACAAGAAGCAATAACAAACTACAAAAACCTAACAGAAACTGAGAAGCTAATTTTAAGGCGATGATCAGACCATCAAACTGAAACACTTTCTCAATGGGACCCATATTGAAATCGCGAAAAAAAAATCTGCTGTCCCATACATTGAGGTCGAGTAGGTTTGTATGGAACAGCTGATTTTTTTTCGCGATTTCAATATATTGTCCCATAGAGAAAGTGTTTCAGTTTGATGGTCTGATCATCCCCTTAAAATAGTTTCACCTAATTTTGTTAGACCTTATATAATTATGTATCGTGAGCACATGCATGCATGCATAATTTTACGATTAATTTAAGTAACTGTTAATTTTATAATATAAGAATCGTGATGCTGATCCCATCACAACTGCCGATCACGCGTGCGAGCTGCTATCTAACTAAACATCCTCAAAAAAAATCCTCCTAGTGATCTAGATAGTGGCGCGAATAAAAGCGGCCCGAAACCGAAACGGTGCCGCTGTAGCGCGAATTCCTAGCTATAATCGGGCATAGGCCCACCACACATTCCCACCGCTGTAACTCCTGTAAGCCAGGATCAACAGCGGCGACCATTCACAACACTGGACAATGAAGTCCAGCGAGCCCGGGGGATGACTCTAATCTGTCTTGGAACCCGCAATGAATTAATCAAAGAAGATAGGAGGAGTAGGAAAACGAAATATCCGACTTCCCTCCATTGCAAACGGGAGACAGCAATAAGAAGGAAAAAAAACATGGCTATTAGAGAGCCAATTCAAGAGATCATTTATGGCAGTGTTGAAGACACGACCGCAAAAGCACCAAAAATACAAAATAAAACAATAGGAACCTAACATTGTACTGAAACTATGACCTATTTTGCTTCCAGTAATAAGTATGGCAAAAACATCTGAACGCACGGAAGTTATCCCTAGTCGCAACAAGATCCATGTAGTAAGGGACACCAGAAAACGATTTTATTGAGTCAAGCATGGTCTGGCGCTCGGCGTACCAGAGCTCACACTCCCAAAGAATATGATGAGCGGTCTGTTCGAACTCGTTACTGTCAACAGAACATTCACATAACACACATTCGACCCTAGCTATAAGAATAAATAGTTATGATCGATGCCCAAGCGCCTAGTGTCTACGTTCGCTTGCGTTGGAAGCGATCTGTAAATCCATTCTAGACCATTATCTCCGCCTTAAAGCAACTTTATAGCGAGCGCACTCTATACAAACTAAGTTTGAACCCATTTTGTTAGCATAACTAAATTAATCTCAATAAAGTTTAGTAAACACAATCTAGAATGTAGATCGTGTTTACTAACTAGATTCTAGGACTTCTGGTTTATAATTTTCGCGCGTATCATTTACCCAATTCTGGGGATCTGGGCAAGCACGTGTGCAGACTTTTATTTTGGGAGGGGACATTAATTTTCGGGGATATTCATAGAAAAACAATGAAAAATAAAGTACTGTAATCACTTTCCCACAAAAATTTTCGGATTTCGAGGGGGGAGGGATAAATCCCACCTATCCCACCCCCTGGATACGTGACTGGGTCTGGGTTCAAATCCGCACGGACAACATGCCATGTACGTACGGCGACTCATCAAGCTATACAAAACCTACATAAGCTGGTCGGGCAACGTTATACGTTACTCGACCTACGCGCGGCCAGCTTATTTTGGTTTTGTATAGCTTGATGTGTCGCCGTGTGTACCAATGTGTTTTCTAACTTCTTTTATTTTTTTTTTTTTGTACGTTATACCGACTGTTCTCAAACGGTGAAGGAAAACATAGTGAGGAAACCTGCATACACTGAAAAAGATATTCTGATGTGTATGAAGCCTACTAATCCGCATTGGGCACGCGTGGTGGACTAATGCCCATGCACCCTCCCTGAGGGTAGGCCTGTGCCTGCAGTGGGACGTATATATGCTGATGATGATGAATGCAGCTAACCAGGGGTATTATTGACATTATTGTGTAGGTAACAAGTTACTAGTACCCGACACAATCGAATAGGTATCAAATCGACAACGACATCGTGTTTTTTGACAGTTCTTGGCGAATCGCATGCTTTACATTCACAGAAACAAACAATTAAAATGTTATATTTCACATATGTTCGTAGCAAACTGGAGTACGCCAGTCAGGTCTGGAACCCTCATTACAATAAATACTTGACTCAAATTGAAAATGTTCAAAAAAGATTTCTTAAATATTTAAATTACAGATCATTTACTAAGCCGGACACATACAGTGATGCCTTATCTCATTATAATATGCATTCACTTACTTTTAGACGTGAACTGGCTGATCAATCCTTATTGTATAAGATAATAAGAAACCATCTGGACTGTCCTGACTTAGTAAATTGCATAAATTACTTTGTATGTAACAGAAATCTGAGAAGAAAGGCTCTCTTCGCTCAACCCGCTGTACACACTAATTATACGCAAAATGAATATATGTATAGAGCTACCGTATTATACAACCTTAAATACTTTGATTTGGATCCATTTTGTTTATCTTTGGCACAGTTTAAGAAGGGCATAACTGGTAAAGCTCTTTAGATTGAGTCTTTGCCTCGCAATATACCTTCTTCTTATCATTTATTGTTATTTTAGCCTACCTACCTTCTGATAGGTAGCTATTATTGTATAAGCTTTGCAAGCACTTTTTCATTTAATTTTAAATTACTATTAGCGGATACCTGTAATTGGTCTATTCTATGTTCATAGTTTGTAACCATTCGTTTGTAATTTGACTGTTGGTTTCCCGAATAAAAATTTATTTATTTATAAGTTTTACTTAAAATTTCACAGAACAGTCGCAAATGAAAATCGGTTATTTCAAATAGAGTAATTTGTTATAACAAATTCTTAGCCAAAATCGTTATTGAAGTCATAAATACGTTATTTTATTTTTAGTTTATTTTATTTCTGCAGGATCGCCGACAAGGTGAACACAATATTATTAACAAATACATAGACAGACAAAAGGCGTGTGCCACCTCAATTAAAGGCAACCACGGCATGCAATAGCCATAAGCAGGTTTGAGTTTGGTAAAAAATACAACAAAAATGAAAAACTCCAAAGAAGAAAGGAAAAAAGGAAAATAGAAAGAAAAAGCATGATTATATGAATATGACAGTAACGCCAAAGTCAAACAGAATTATTTTCCCTTCCTCCCATTCCCAAATTTACAGTCTTATATAATTACTAGCTTTTGCCCGCGACTTCGTCTGCGTAGATTTTGTCTAATGTCTCGTCTAAGGTCATGAAGGTCATGGTCCGAACCAAGTCTAGGAATCCTGGCATGTAACATTAGAATGGCGATTAAGGAATGGGCTGATAAAAGACACAGGCTAGAATGCTCTGGCCTCTCGGGTCTGCAACACTGCAGGAAATTCATCAGCAATCTTCTTATTATCTTTTGGGCAAAGCCCTGGTGTCAGAGTATAACAGCAATATAACACCACGAATCCCACAGTTCATACTGAACAACAGCAGGAGCAAAGCTCGTGCCATCGTCGGAGCCCTCACCGGGCACTACGCAACAGGCACCATAAAGCTCACTCTAGGTCCCGGTGGAGAGGAGGAGGAAACCATGGAACATTTGCACTGTGTCACTGCGATGTCTTGGTGGGTAAACGTATGTGACTCCTGAGAGATGGTTATTCATTACAGGTTTTAAGGTAGTATTATTAAATAAGTACAACAAATATCAATATCAAAGAGAGCTATGTGCCATTTTCCATACGATACGCAGTGCGTTTAAATTTATGGACGCTTCTAGAGAAAATATCGATATCTGACTCCTTATACAGTGCATTAAATCCTTTAACAAGCTTGTTTAAAGGGGAGAAAGAAATCCTAGATTTGTTCGTTGACAATGCTTCACAAAAAGGTACATAACGGGACCTCCTCGGCATCCTTCCCGGAGCATAGATTCAGTCAGGCACAGTCTAGATAGCAGTTCAGGGCTGTCCACATCTGAGTTCATAATTTTGTGTAGAAATACGAGGCCCCTAAACCGTCTTCTAGGGGTTCTAGTTTGAAGTATTTTAATCTGTTTTCATAAGTGGAAATTTTCTTAGCAACGCCGCAGCCGAAGGATAGATGCCAGAGAAATCTCTTCTGTATGCGTTCAATACGCTTTATGTAGACGTCATAATTCGGGTTCCACACCGTGCAACAGTATTCGAGGCCGCTTCTAACGTTATCTATCTATACTATTATAAAACTGTAACAGGAAGTTTGTCTGTACATTGAAGATATTAACAAAAAAAAAAGTTACGATATGGTTTTTAGGTGTCCCTGATTCCATTTCACCAATTTTTGCATTTTTTGTCTGTCTGTTTGTTTGTGTGTTTGTTTGTTTGTTTGAACGAGTATCACGCAAAAACTACTGAACCGATTTTGATGAAACTTTTTTTGTTTGATAGCTTATCATCTGACTTAAAATCTGGTATATAATTTGTGCGGACGAAGTCGCGGGTTAACGCTCGTAAACTAAATTTTGCTTGATGCGCTTTTAAAGCCTTTACAATTTCGCAACACGTTTTTTTTTTTTTTTAATTCTTTTGTTTTTTTTTTGGAGCTTTAAACCCTGAGGTTATCGATTTTGTATTCGATATAATGGGGATCTTGCACAATAGGCCTGACAGTAAAGCTATTGTGTAAGTTTCAGATTATATTACATCGTTTACAAGATCGGTAACGTATTATAACTGTAATACTTAGGCAATTTTTAAGTAACCTATATTTTCCATCCATCGTCCATCAATCTGTTATCCATTGTCCATAATTAATTTACTTAATATTAAAAAGCAGAATCGACAAGAACTCTCAATAAAATCGGTCAAGTGCGAGTCGGGATATTCGCGCACCGAGGGTTCCGTACCAAACCAGCACACAACATATTAAAAACAAAAAAAAAATTTTCTTCAGGGCCTTTAGCACGAGACCGACTCACACTTGGCCGGTTTTTATTATTTGTTGTTATACTGTAGAGTTTGCTCTATAATCACATCACAATGTTTGACGCTTGTATGTATTACCGTTTTTACCATAGAGCGAGAAGAGAAAAACGTTGATAAAAACTAGTACCTTGTAATGAGGACCCTTAATTTTTAACTTTTTGACAGTTTTATTATTTGTTAGCGAATTCGCCGTAATAACGCACATTCTCCTTTTAACAATCTAGCTCTTACGGTTCAAAAGTTACAGCCTTAAATAGGTAGGACAGACGGACAGACTAACTTACAACGTAGACTTTGTAATAGGGTCCCGTTTTCACCCTTTGGGTACGGAACCCTAAAAACACCATGTCGATGAAGATATTAACAAAAAAAAAGTTACGATATGGTTTTTAGGTGTCCCTGATTCCATTTCACCAATTTTTGAATTTTTTGTCTGTCTGTTTGTTTGTGTTGCGCCGTAATAACGCACATTCTCATTTTAACAATCTAGCTCTTACGGTTCAAAAGTTACAGCCTTAAATAGGTAGGACAGACGGACAGACTAACTTACAACGTAGGCTTTGTAATAGGGTCCCGTTTTCACCCTTTTGGGTACGGAACCCTAAAAACACCATGTCGATTTGATTAACGATTGCATCGGGATAGCGATTCCGTATGGCTACCGCACCGGTTCGAGTAGGTACTGCATCAGACTTGTATTATTCTTGTATAATCTAAAATATGTTAAAACTGTAACTGTATATTGAAGATATTTACAACAAGTGTTAAGGTGTAATATTTTCATTCATTCTATTACTTATCTCATGATATTGAATCCTGTCTAGGCCCTAAACCACCTAAACTGCTGACGACTGGATCTATACCTGTCACGTTGGATAGTAGACACTACACCTGAAATGTGGGTTATTCAATCATGCTATATTTAGAATGATGTAGCTCCGACGAGGTATCCTCCCCTCGGGCAACAGCCGTGTGCTCTCGGTAGAGTTAGTATATTCCTTGGCCGTGTGCATTGCATTTATGCTTACCTATATTCTCTTTAGGTTAAAATTCTTTTTATATTCTTAAACCCATAGAAAAAGACGTACTTGGAAGAAATCGCTTCTTAGCGATAAGACCGCCTTATTTTGTGCCTCTTGTATTTTATTTCTGTATTTTACTATTTATGTTTTTGGTGTAAAATAAAGTATATTTGATTGATTGATTGATTAGGCCCACTTGCGCCAAATGCTGGGTTAAATTGCGTAACCCCGTCTTTAGTAGCACCGACCTAAAGATTGAAAGAGTGTTATCGAAGATAGTCTTGCGCCAATGAAAACCAGTTCATAGTTAACTAACCTGACAGTTCTCTGTTTTTCACTGGCAACATCCTAAATGACCATAGAGTTTATGTAATCCGACAAAATATGAAAAGTGAATGATGAATGAACATAATATAGTACTTACTATCTCTATGCATAATATATTCATGTCTCTTTCACACTGCATCTCTTTGTATTTGTCTGTCTCATTTGTTTTATTTTGGCAATGACATTTCGTTTTCATCGTTCATTCATGTTATCAAAGAGCATGTAACACACTACGTTATAAGTCGGGACTTCCATACTAAAAACTGATCGTGACAGATTATCTAGAATGTATGAAACGTGTGCAACCGTTCAAAGGAATTAAATGGCGCGGTGCACGTTTCATATAAATTTTGTTTGTTAGAGAGTTGCGCGAGCCTACAACAAAACTGTAAAAATAGCTGTTGCCTCAATGTTGACATTTAGGACGTAGTTTAGTGACTTAAACCTACCACATCGGCGGTTTAAATATAACCCAAGTTTAGCCCCTAAAACAGGATGGTGCAAGACATAATTATAATTTAATTTCAAATTAGCGTCTAGTTCCGAGTTAATAACGATAACCCTGCTAGGCGCAAGCGGGCCTAAGTATAATGTCAACGCGTTGACACGAGTTACATCTTTCTCTATGCTTATGGTGGTTTTAGTCCATACATAAGTTTGACGCACAATACGCGTAGGTAGACGGAATTAATAAAAGTAATATTTTATATTTGGAATAATAGTTTAGAAAATCTCGTTGCCGCGCCGCGTCACAAATAACATTTGCAATTTATTAAATAATCACGAAGATATGAAGCTTTGAAATTTGTTATACTAAATTTTAAAAGATTTATATCTTCGTAATTATTTTATAATTTGAAAATGTTATTTGTGATCTTGATTTTCCAAAAAAAAATTCCATATATACAAAGTTACTTATATTTATACCGTCTATGTGTATTGTGCTTCAAAGTTTTGTATAAAATTTACCCCTCTGCAACCACCTTAAACTAATCTTAAACCTGGTGTTATTTGTAGATAAGTTTGTTTATGGAAAATGTGACTGAAGTTTTTTTTCAGTAACCCATTTATTTTCAAGTTGCTAGAACGGGATATAGAAGGAAATCAATTTTATCGCTCCAGGACGTGTGCCATATTGAAAATCTGTTCAAATGACGTCGCATTTAGATTGAAAGATGTGAAATTAAATTTACTTATCTACTTGTGTTACTAGTATACAGGGTGTTAGTGACAGCCTAGCAAATACTAAAGCCGTGAATTCAGACCATCAAACTTTCAACAACTTTCTCTATGGAGCCACCCTCAGCACGGCTAGCATGCCAGCCACGACAAAGCTTTTAAACGAGTAAAACGTAATGCGCGCTCTTTCTGGCATACGTAAAATAATAAAGATGAATTCACATTTAGATTTTTGTCGTTTTCTCGGGGGTGGCATGCGAGGCCTACAGGAAACGCGAAAAAAAAATCTGCTGCTCCATACAAAACATTTGTACCTACTTGTTTCAAATGTATGAAACAGTTACTGTTTCCGCGTTTCCTGAGGGTGACTCCATAGTAAAAGTTGTTCAGTTTGATGTTCTAATTCACCGTTTCTGTATTTGCCAGGCTGTCACTTACACCCTGTATAATGTAACAGCAATAATATTTAAAAATATACAAAATTTTCTTTATTTTTCTCACCATATAATAATAACAAAAATCTGAGTTCATACAGACATAGAGATGTGTTTCCAGATTGTTTCTGAAAAAAATCATTGAATTTAATTGGTTAGAATTGAAAATATCACCAGACTTCGTTTGTATGCAGCGCGCATTTGCGCTCTCGGAATAAACTTCTCTAAAGTTCGAACTCCCGAATGTCAAAATCCATAAATTGTCGACCCTATAATCAGAGACGGAATAGTGTTGATACTGCTTGATAAGGACACAGACCTATGTTATGTTATGTTATATGTTAACCTTAGCGTTAAATTATAAATCTTCTTCAGATGTCTAAAACACCAATAAAATGTTCAACTAAATGTATTGACGCCTTGAATATCCTACAAGTAGGGAGTCGCTTTTTAATCTCTCATTTTCTTTTAACTCGGTTCGGATTACATCTAGGGTTGCCACAGAGCAAGTTATAAAAAAATATTATGTTCCCGGCTATAATATTTTTCGAGCAGGACGCCAATACTGGGTGATTTTGTAAATTAACACTTTCCAAATTTTCAGGGGTGGTTCAGACTGAAGATCTTTTAGGGAGCAATCGCAAAAAAAAATCAGCTGTTCCTAAACAGCAATGCCTACTCGACTCAAATGTATGAAACAAAACCACACCTGAAAATTGTTGATGTGTTTGACACACAGATCACAAAAACTAAAGGGAGATGTGAAAAGAGGGTGGGGCCAGTGTCGCAGCAATATGCGCAAAAACGGAACGCATTGCTCGGAACAGGTAAGGATTCAATATATTATGAGGTTGAAAGCTAGTCGAAATATTATGTGTAAATAGTTTACAATGCTTGCGTAGTACTAAAGATTATTCGAACGTTGTGTTCTGATACCGCAATGGATAATGAGCACATTCAAGCTAACAAAATACTTTCTATCGCGTGTTACTGGTGGTAATGCGACACTAGGTTTCGTACTCGGCGCGTCGGTTGGCATCTCTCTAGATCTTTATGGGTTGACAAATCACCTAGGTATAATAGGATGATGCCAGGGTTTATATGATATCTGGTCCCACCCTCCAATAGCTATGTGTGACACATCGTTGGATAGGTATTTTTGAGCTGAACAAAAGTTACTATAGTGCCAAGTTTCAAATCTTAGTCCGTTCTTCTTAGTTCGTTATTTTTTTTCGCGATTTCAATATTGGTCCCATAGAGAAAGTTGTTCAGTTTGATGGTCTGATCATCCCCTTAAAATAGTTTCACTTAATTTTGTTAGACCTTATATAGGATATAGGATAAGGTCTAACATAATTAGGTGAAACTATTTTAAGGGGATGATTAAACCATCAAACTGAACAACTTTCTCTATAGGACCAATATCGAAACCGCGAAAAAAAATCACCTGTTCCATACAAACCAACTCGACCTAAATGTATGGGACAGTAGATTTTTTTTCGCGATTTCGATATTGGTCCGATAGAGAAAGTTGTTCAGTTTGATGATCTGATCATCCCCTTAAAATAGTTTCACCTAATTTTGTTAGACCTTATATAGTCCCTATATAAGTAGTCAAAGGCAGTAGTGATGTTTTATCGAAACAATGCTATTGTCGATGTCGCAGAATTATTGTCAAAACCGTTAAATTATCTTCCTTTAGTAACGTCGTAAGCATTCCCGGATTTACCATTTCCCGAAGGTACCTACCTTCCTATTATCAATCGACAGACGACTCCAGTTCTTTTTCTTACAATATCTATTATTAATATTACGTCTTATTCTTGATTTGTCTTCTACGATTTAGGGAGGGATTTAAGTTTAAGGGGAGTCGGTTGACAATAATGCGGACTATATTCTAAGTCGTGGCCTTCCTCATCCAGATGCTACCAGCCGACGCTTGTCATTGTCTCCAATCCAGAACTTGTGCCCATCGATTCCTCGGTAAAACGACCAGAAGCGCTATTTTTTAATCGTGAGATTCAAAATCGTGGTCAAAGTGTAATGGAGATTATGCTCCATAATAATATTGACATTTTCTACTGCTAACGTGTGATTTGTGCAACTGTAGTGTCGATGTCGTATCGTTATCTCATACTGGTAAGCGTATTCCTGCCCTCCGCATGGCCAGCCTTAGCCTAGTGTTAAAATGTAGATACCTCATAAAGTTCAGAGTTGTCAATGTGCAAGCCTATACCCAGATTGTTGTGAACTAATTTTAAACGTAAAATAAGTGCTCATTGAAAATTAATATTTTTGTATTTTGTATTTGTATTTTCATAAATTTCACTCCTGTTCTGACCATTTTCACCAGTTCATTTTATAATACCTACCTAGGTAACCAAACGATAATCGTTTGGTTACCTAAGAACGAATCGTCGATTCGTTTTTTTGTTCGCTGGAAGTGCAAAATAAAAATCTATTGAAACACACTAGCCCTTTGAAGTGCAGCTGCTCTTTTTTGATATTGCCCGGAATCCAAACCATGAAAGTCGATTCTAACATTATAGGTAAATAAAGAAAACACCGGACCGAAGCATTTGAAATAGTAAAACATTTGTCAATCTGTTGCAAATATGTAGATGACACGATTGTATCAAAACCTCCGCTTCTAAGTACCTAGTAGACAAAGTTGTATTACGTTTTGCAACACAACCTGCCCACCAAATAATTTCTACTCTACACGTGTTTCGCTCCACCAAGGAGCATCCTTAGGAGTTAGACCGACGAACGTTCGAAACAGAGTTGTTACTCCGCCGAGCGTCCGACACCGAGACAACCGATAATCTATTGCAACGTAAAAAATAAATGTTACGAACGAGTTGGTATTTTCTCTCTTATTCTGTGGAAATGTTCAATAGACATATTATTTGTACAGGTATAGGTAGGTACATTTTAAACTTTTGTTTATTGAAACCTACACAAATAGAGACCTCTAAGTCTATCAGTTAGGACTATTGTGTAAGTTTCCGATTATATCATTTACAAGATCGATAACGTATTATTACAGTACTAAGCTTTTAAATAATATTTTGTTTCTGTGATCATCATATCCATTGTCTGAAATTAATTAGGTAACTAAATTAATATTAAAAAACACCATGCCGATTTGATAGAGATAGATAATAATTTAGGTATGCTATTACCTATTACTATGATTTAATCCGTTTCATTATCTCACATTTTTTATTACTGTTTCGTACTGTATTATTGCAATTTAACGTAGATTATTAATTAATTATTATTGTCGCATTCTATTCAATTTTATTTCCAATTTAATTAAATTCAATTACATCTAATTTAACTATTATAATAGGCACTGTTGCTAAAATTGCTGTGCCCTCTGGTATCCCCTGAGATACCAGAGGGTCCCTGAGATGCACTATAACCTATTTTTAAGATCTGTAAATACCTCAATGATGCAATAAAGTTTATGATTTTATGATTAGCGATAGAATCGGGTAGTGAATTGACACAATAGGAATGTGCACCAGGAGGGGTCTCATTGTGTAACTATACCCGATTCAATCAGTTTCGAATCGACATGGTGCTTTTTGGCATGTTCTTAGCGGTTCTGCTTTTTTAGTTAATTAATTTCAGACAGACATTGTAATTGGGACAGCCTGCCCCAAAATGTTCTGGCCAATATTTTCATAATAAATGTTAATCTACAGCCAAGTGGCCAGCATAGGGGTAATGCCGAACTGAATGGGGTTTTTTATTTGTTGAAGATACTGGGTTATAAGCCTCCACTCCTAAACAAATGATACGGTCTACACATCAAACAAAACGTACATTAATTTTATATTTTACAAAATGTTATGCGTTCGATTCATCCAGTTTTATTATTGTAAAAGTTGTTGAGCGTAACATTTTAAGTACCTATGTAATATTCGACAGCAAATGTTTCTTGAATGCACTGAACTTCAAACTTTCAAGTCCACTTTAAAGTTTAACGAGTCGTTTATACTTTAAGGGGCAACATTTTATTGCAATTTTGATAACATTTTGAAATTTTTCTGCACTTTTAACTTAAGGTGGTTTCAGTCCATACAAAAGTTTGACGAACAATACGCAGACGGAATTAATAAAAGTAATAATTTATATATGGAAAAATAGTTTAGAAAATATTGTTGCTGCGTCAAAAATAACATTTGCAATTTACTACATAACTACGAAGATATAAAGCTTTGAAATTTTTCATACAGAATTTTAAAATCTTTATATCTTCGTAATTATTTACGCAAAGTTACTTATATTAATACCGTCTATGCGTATTGTGCGTCAAAGTTTTGTACAAAATTGATCCCTTTACTAAATACCTAATTTTTATGAAATTCACACAAAAGCCATTTTACAATTGAATTAGGTACTGAGTAAGGATATAGGCTATACGGATTGATCATGTACCTATTGGTAGCTATACATCTGACGTCATGAAAGGCAGGTAGGTAGGTACTACCTGCCTGTGCTGTTCACATTGACATTACTTAGATATTTCAAAATATCATCATCAACAGCCTATAAACGTCCCACTGCAGGGCACAGACCTACCCTCAGGGAGGGTGTATGGGCATTAGTTCACCACGCGTGCCCAATGCGGATTGGTAGACTTCACATATGCATCAGAATTTCTTCTTCAGCGTATGCAGGTTTCCTCACGATGTTTTCCTTTACCGTTTGAGAGCAGTCGGTATTACGTACATAAGTTAGAAACACTCATTGGTACATAGCATGTTGTCCGTGTGGATTCGAACCCGGACACCCATAATTGGGTGTCCATACCTCTCCGTCTCCACAACGCGCCACCGACGCTCTGTATCAAAATACATATCAGTAAAAGATATATTTACAAGTATTCAAGCACTGTACTTTGATTTGATATAACTGTATTTATATGAGGTACCTATTCGATAATATTGTATTGGCGCTGTTCATTCAACTTTATAATGGGAAAACATAAGCATGATTTTTCAGTCGAGGGCATTCAGAGCGGATTGGTGGAGGCAAGTAAGTGATCGACGTGCTATTATTTCAAGCCGCCTAATTTGAATATTTAAAAGGATTTTATAGCATAATTTGCAAACTGCAAAACCACAAACGAACCAGCTTCTAACAGCTAGTACAAAACTAATATTTGCCTCTTTAGACCGAAAGCAGTGAACGCAAATGTTCACCGAAAGTAAATGATGGTGTATGAGATTTGATGCTCTTGAGACCACTGATACGAAGCTCTTTGTCTATACAATGACCTCTGAATACCTCAGAATATAGTCGTGAGCATTTATCATTAAGAATCTATATCCTTAATGATAAATGCTCACGACTATATTCTGAGCAGAGGCATCCACATTTCACAATAGTCGTGTTCTACCTGTAGATGGTCTGCCGACGAATCTACGATCGGCATTTCATCTGCAGGCTGAACTCCCATCACCTACCTGGCCCGTCTACCCCTTTCTCTGCCCTTTTTTTGTTTTGCTTTTGTTTCAATTTCTTTTTAATTTTTTTGTTTCTTACCTATAATGTTAATTAATCTTGTATATTTTTAGTGTGTTAATAAACACTAGTACTTTATCGAAATATGCAGTAAAAAAAATTTGTTATAACTTATAAATAATGTACAGTATTAACAGATAGTGCAGAGTTCTTCAGAAAAGGCGGGTCTGATGGCTTATTTTGGGTATGTGAATTCTGCACTAAATTACGGTTTAATTTTTTGGGGAAATTCGGTGGACTTCATTCATGCCTTTAGAATGCAGAAACGCTGCGTAAGAGCATTAAACGGCTCTTCACAAAGAGACTCGTGCAAGCCCCTCTTTGATAAATATAAAATACTGCCACTACCATGTCTTAACATAAAAGAAGTCGCCATGTTTGTCAAAAAACATATCCACCTTTTTGATAAGGTTGGCAAATTCAATAGAAATTTGCGGCGAAACAAGAAACTGCTTTACTCAGCGGGTGGGTACACGTCAGCATTCTACCATAAAAGCATTTATTTTATGTCCGTTAAGGTCTACAACAGTGTTCTTGATTGTTTTAAGGAGCTAGATTGTTTAAAATTCAAGAAAGTTATCAACAACTGGTTGCTTACGAAACTCTACTACAGTGTTCAAGAGTTTTTGGATGACAATATAAATAATAATTGAAAGTAATTTAAGTTGTAAAACTGACGTCGAATTTGGATCCTGTATTATATGTAGTTGATTGTCTGGACATTCTATAATTCTTTAATTTCTACCATGACATTTACTAATTTTATATTTTTATTTGGCATTCTATTGTTAATTTTTTATTGTAACTATTTGACATTTTTAAATTCTACTATAATTATACCGAATTATTATTGTACACCTAAACTGGTAAGCTATGGAGACACAATGTAACATATAAAATTAAGACCTTTTATAAACCTGTAGTTATGCAATAAAAATGATCTTTGACTTTGACTTTGACAGTAGGTACAGTGATTACAGCTATTTCTTTCACATAATTATATTATGATCCTCCTACGTAACCAAAAGTGTGGATATAGGTCTGGTCCTGGACACGGGCGGTAGCAGGTACAAGTGTTATATAAAATAACTTCAATGAATCTTTTAATACATTTAATTGCATTGATTAACGCTTAATAAATTTCACGTAAATCGGTTCAGCGGATCGCAGGACCGAGTCGGCAAGCATAGCTGGTCTCCAGCCCTTGACCCTCGGCTCCAGTTTGAAACTCCTGCATATTTCACTGAGGAAGCACTTCATCTCTTGCATGGCGAAGCGTTGACCTGGAGGCAATGTGAAATAATATGGAATTGTAAAAGATAGATCAATCTACACAACGTGTTAATGAATAAGCGCAAAACCTCATACACCCTAACTGATTTACAACGAAATAATTGCATTGAAACAATACGTTCAGTATTTTATTAATTAAAATTTAAAGTAGGGCTGACGTAACCTCAGGGTTAAAAGCTCAAAAAAAAATTTTTTTTTTCAGTTTTCATAGAAAAATTATTTGTTATTATATTTCACCAATGAATGAAAGCGTTAGCGTGTTCACGGATATACAGGGTCCTTCTTAATATGCTGACACTTTTTTAAGGGGATGATCAGACCGTCAAACTGAACAACTTTCTCTATGGCACCAACATCGAAATAGCGAAAAGAAATCAGCTCTTCCATACAAAACTGCAAACCTACTCGAGTCAAATGTATGGGACAGCAGATTTTTTTTTTTGGCGATTTCTATGTTGGTTCCGAAGAGAATGTTGTTCAGTTTGATTTTTATTTTATTTTATTCATTTTAGGAAAACTTACGGACTAATTACAGGATAGTAGGGTATCAACATTTAAAAAAAAAAAACAACATTGCCAACTAAAAGTTTCCACAGATAAATATCATTCGTTTTACACACGTTTGTGTGTAAAAAAAAAAATACAAATTTGAATCAATAAAGTAATAAATAGTTACATTACAAAAAGCTCCAAGTTTGCTGGTACTTCAAACCATCCACAAAAGTAAAGGAATTATACAATGTGTTAATGAATTAACGCAAAACTAGAAAGTAGTTTGTTTAGGATCGAGAGCAGAATCGAATTATCATGGTTTCAGCATGGGTAATTTTTCAAAATATTAAATAATTTATATGTAAAATTTAAAATTTTAAGAACCCGATCTCAACCCACCACACGGGCACACTTACCCTACTTCCTACCAAAACAAGATTCTTAAAATGTATCCATAACCACGTTAGTGCTGGAATGATAACAAATCGCTTTTGCCTCAAAATTTAAAATGCGAATAACTTTAAATTTTAAGAATCAAAATAATTAAATTATAGTTCCAATCTAATTATCTTGTTATAAATCAGTTGGGGTGTATGAGGTTTTGAGGTTTTGATGGTCTGATCATCCTCTTAAAAAAGTGTCAGCATATTAAGAAGGAACCTGAATTTTAAAGAATCTTGTTTAGGTATATAGTAGGGTGAGTGTGCCAGCTCGGTGGGTTGATATCGAATTCGGTTAATTTTAAATTTTTAAAAAAATGTATTGAATACTTATTTTGAAAAAAATGTACCTATGTTGAAACGTTGATAATTAGATTCTGCTCTCGATTCTAAACAAACTTGTTTCTGGTTTTGCGTTTATTCATTTAACACTTTGTATAGGGTTGAGTTCGCGTAGTGTATATTTTCTTTGGTTGAGACGAATTCACTGACGACTGCGAACGACGGCGGGTCCATACAAAAAGCACGTTTAGTATGGGACACCGTCTGCATTTTCCGCCGTCAGTCGGCGTCGACACGGTGAACGACGCCGAACACGTTCCCATACTCTTCAATTATGGTTTTTTGTATGGGCCTGCCGTTGTTCACAGTCGGTCAAGTACTACCCCTACAGAGTACCTAGATACAGAACAAGGACTAGATTCTTAGATTCTTAGATTCTTAGATTCTTAGATTCTTATATTCTTAGATTCTTAGATTCTTAGATTCTTTATTGTACACAAAAACATAATTATAAAAAAAAAAATTTACAACAAGTCGTGATGTACAAAGGCGAGCTTAACTCTAAAAGAGTTTTCTTCCAGCAAACCGTTGAGTGAGAGGAAAACTAATATGTTATATGTCACTAAAAACTAGGACTAAAATTTTATATGTCAATTATGATTATGAATTATGACAAAAAGCGAAACTTCAATTAATAGTTCAGCGCATGCTTCAGCCCTAATATGCTATTGTCAAAACCCCATCTAAATCGGTTCGGTAATTTTTACAAACAGACCGACAGACAAAAATTCAAAAAATGGTTTCAATCAAATGCATTATACGTAGGTGTCCTATTTTTTTTTTGCAAATATCTTCAATTTACATCCTCGCCAAGGTAAGGATTTTATTATATTTTATTATTATTATATAGAAGATATAATTATATTTTTAATATGTATACGCTTAAGATCTGTGTAATACTTACCTATACAGTTTCTGGGGCCAGCACTGAAAGGCACAAAGCCGTACGTATGCCTCACTGCACCGCTGAGAAATCGATCCGGATTGAACGACTCCGGATCCGGATAGAGGTCCGGTCGGCGATGCAGATCGTATATGTGGATTCCTATTTCCGTACCTGTCTTCACTAAAAGGTCTCCTGGAAATTTTGTAGAATTTTTTTTTTTAAGAAAGATGGTCATCTACAGGTGTGACAAAAAGGGGTGCTTCCGGCTATTAAACTGAACAACTTTCAAGTACGTTGGACTTTGTAGTGAAAGTTGTTCAGTCTCGAATCCGATAAATAAAAACCAGCTATTCCGTACATTCTGCCGATGCCGTGTTTATCAAGGCTGCACTAGTATTCTTTCAATTCGTTGGCAAACTTGAGCCACGTCCTTTTCGGAATCATTGTGACGGGCTCTATAGATCAACTATACTTAACTACATACTTAATGCAATCTTGCTTACTATTTCTACCTCTTCCAAATGAGATATTACAATTAATATTAATAGGATCAAAGAACTCGTAACCATAGCTGGGCACCGTTAATCAAATAGTTAACTTCGTTAATCGTTAATCCGCTACAAAAAAAGTTAGCTTCGTTAAAAGTTAAAGCGTTACATTTCGGAAGAATTAACGCAAGTTAACGTTAATCGTTAATCCGTTAATATGTGTAAAATTGCATTTTTATATCGATGCGTTAGTGAACTTATAAAACCTGTTGATTTAGGTTCTAGAAGTTAACAGGATAGGAACCGGCGCTAAGTAATGAAATGAAATGATCAAACGAAACAAATCTCTTCGCAGTTTTCTCACTCGCACGCGCATGCAAAATATATCTAGTTTTGTTTTTGTTTCACTCGCTGCCACGCGCCGCCCGGCACTTGTCGTTTCCTACTTGTCTGAACCTGTTTTTCGCGCCGTGCCGCGGTGCAGTGCAGTAAATAAATAGGTAGTAGTAGGCATTGGATTAACGATTAACGGACTTCTATATTATTAACGGAAGTTAACGTGTCCGTTAACATTTTTAAAAGTTAACTTAAAAGTTAATCCGTTAATCAAAATGTTAACTTCGTTAATAAACGATTAACGGATTAACGAGTTAATGCCCAGCTATGCTCGTAACGAGTTATCTCGTAATCAGCAAACCCCTTTTAAAAATATTAATCCGGGGCTGATTGAAAAATCAATGGCCTAAAATTCTGAAAAAGCAACTCCTCGCATACATACGACAACCACATCGCATAAAAAATCCACTTCCACAAGCGAAAATCCCCCATCCCCCCTCTAACTTCCAAAATTATACCGGAGCAGTTCACACGCGGTAGAAGTGAAAACTATTGAATGTCGCTTTTTCGTTTCATCAAGGTTTAAATCACAAGTAAATCTTTCTTATAATATGACGATGCTACAGAAGTTTTCACTGCAAAACAGCAACCAGTTTCGGGACCTATATTGATTATATAATATCAAACAGTTTGATATTATTTTCGCGCGATTTATCTTCGTGCAACGCGATCTAGTTTGAATCAAACTAGATCGCGTTGCACGAAGATAAATCGCGCTATTGTTACGTTTCAAAAATTCTTAGGTAATATAAACAGATTCCTAACTTTTCTTCTTATTCTACTTATACAATGGCTACGGAACTCTATCATGGGTGAGTCCGACACGCTCTTGGCCGGTTTTTTTTAACAAATAAACACAAAATCTGTTGCGTACCCATCATGAAGTCTTCAGTAATGGTCCTGGCGATGAAGGGCACACTGGGATACAGCCTGAGGGTTTCCTTGATCACGGCCTCTAAGTACTTCATCTCGGTCAAGTCTGACATGCTGGCAACCCGGTCTGAGTCCCCAAATATTTGTACGCATTCTTCATGGACCCGCTCCTGACAAAATGATCGAATTTATCCTCAATTTAATTTATTCTATGGGTTGCACATGATACACATTACAGAATGATAGATCACACAATCACAGTTTATAAAAAGTATATTTTATCCAGGTATATAATGAAGCTTCGGATCCGTGGCAGATTGAAATTCCATCCATTCCCTAAAAATGGCAAAAACTCGCTTGAGGTGGTATGCCAGACGACGTCCTCTTTAAACGTGGTGGACCAGTACGATCAAAGTTTTTCTAAAGGAGAATTTACCGGATCCAGCAACACAAGACAGGCTGTCTTGGTACCGTAAAATTAGGAGAGCTGACCCCACCTAAAGTGGGATGGAGCAAAGAGAAAGAAGTTGAAGCTCGGCGAGCGCGATCGGGGTGCCATACGTTTTTAATTCATTTCCCTACTACAACAAAGAGGTAACCCATAAACAACTAAGCACACAATGCCAAACTGTTATTCGCCTAATTCACAGCTACCTTGTTGACATCGCGCGCGACTTAGTATTATCTTCCTTACTTTACAATTATTTATAGTTTTATGCACTTTCCTAATATTATAAATACGGAAGTCCGTCTGTATCATTGTAAAATACAGTTGTGCCAATACTGTCTTACCTGAACATCGTCATGATCTGCTAACAGCATCAAGGCATACTGCAGAGCTGCAGCAGTTGTATCGTGACCCTATAATCAAGTGCTAATTGTACAATCCTACCAGATTATCAAGATCACTTATGTACTAATATATTGAATTGTACTAAAATTTTAATTTATGAATCCCAATTCAACAATGCGCGCGGATTAAAAAATAACTTACTGCAAACATAAACGTGTTGACTTCCTCCCGAATCCCTTCCAAATCAATGTGTCCTTCGCTTTCAGCTTTCAACAACAAATCCAGCATTGCCAATCTCTTCTTCTTCCCAGGCACCTCTCCATCTGTCGCGTCTGACACATCCCGTTTAGAATTCTTCCTCTCCAAGATAACTCTATCAGCGAAAGAGTGGACCTTAGCAAGGACTTTGTAGAAATACCGTCCTGCTGCTACTCGCTTGTAGATGAAGTCGCTCTGGAGCCATACACGGGTTAACCGCTTCATAATGAGCCCTCCCATCTCGATTATAGAGGATTTGTACTCCACTGTTGCTGCTGTTTTGTCTTGACCGAGCTGCGTACCCATTGCTGTTTCTGCAATCGTGAACGATCATGATAAATGAGGGCATGGAAGAAAAGAGAACATACGTGCCAAATTATTCGGTTTGGAGGCGAATAGTAGGTACTGAAGAAGAAGAACCAGAATGTTTACCTGAGAAGAGGTGTGTTGGAGCTTCGGGTATCGGAAACGCAATACCGACAGTTGGGCGTCTGTGGATAGGTGACCGTTTTAGTGATATTTCATCTCGACGCCTTTGTGCCTCGGAAAAAAGTTAGCAGCGGAGAGTACAAACGCATACCAAGTCTACTTGTAAACAACAAGTTGATTACTATCTTTCCTACCAAACTGTCACTACTGGAACCTCATGGCAATGTAAAGCCCGTTTCGTCTTACCCTTACCTTTATTATGGGCCTTTTCGAAAGTGTGACAGAACAAACGGGATGTTCTTTTCGAAGTGGGAACCACAGGCTTACTAAAATACTAACCGCAAATAGTACAAAGTGTGAAATCACTGACAGCGGGGTACAGGTTCAACTCAGTCTCCGGTTTCTGCTTCAACTTATTCACGAAGTCTCTGGTCGTATCCTCAATGATAGGCGCGAAGTTCTTCAATATGTTGAAGTGGAATGTAGGAGTGAGGATCTTTCTGCGTACGTGCCATTTGTAACCTGAAAGGTGAGACCTGGTAAGAATTCAATGATAGAGGAGTAGCATTTGAGAAGGGATTTATACCTTCCAGAGGATCATTATCATCCGAAGGTTTTCAAAATGAAAACACGCGAGAAAACCTGAATACACTATTTTCTACGATGGCATGCAAATGGACTTGGCATGGTTGCGATATGAAGGTATAAAAGGCAATCAATTCGCATTGGTCACTCGTTCGTTGTTAACCAAGCCATACACCTTCATCAAGAGGGTAGACTGTGCCCCAGTTTCTGGATTCTCTAAGACTGTAGGCCCCAGTGGAGAGGACGATGTAATAAAGACTGACGATTAGGGTCATTATAGTTATCATCCAGTCCTGTCATCCCTCAACAGGGCCATGGCATGGAGCTCTATCAATCCACTGCTGGATACAAGCCTCCATTGGTTTACCCTGCCGTTTGTTGATGCGAAATGCTCATGACAGAGGATGTCCTGAACATTTCGTGTCCATAGAGCTCTTATAGTAGATGACAATAGATCTAAAAAAATTCAAGCTGAAGTGCCAATAGGCTGTTCATATCTGCCGAAGATCTGACAACAGACGACGAGTCCGAGATCTAGATAGGGAGTTGCGAACTGGCAGGCGTAGTGTGGGATGACATTTGACATGAGAAAGACCGGGAAAGAACTGGATGAGGAATACCGACGATAGAATTAACGGGCTGATGAAGATGGGTTTTCTATCTTTTCATCAAATTTTCAGTGACAGCCTTCCGATCCAGGGATCCTTACAATCGATCCGTAGCATATTCTTTTTTTGTTTTGATATTCTAGGTGCGAAACAATGAGTCATTGCAACAGTAATATAACTTACCTGAGCTTAATATCAAACCATCTCCAAGCCAAGGCTTCATATACTTGTATACCTTGTTCTTAGTTATATTCCTTGAGTGTGCAAGTACAATCTGAAATCAACATCTTAAACTAGATCATTATTTTTAAAATTTCATTGAATTTAATTAGTTAATAACTAACAATAGGAGTAAAACATTGTTTATTAATTATTAGGAACGCGGTACAGTCATAGAGATAATAAGTACTACGTACGGTACAGTATAAGAAAGAGTATGAACACACAGATTATACAATAGGTATGGAGTACGGACACTCCCTGCCCCCAAATAATGTATACCGCGACCCTCTGGCAGGAAGCTTTTCTTTAACGGGCATAGGCCCACCACACATTCCCTCCGCTGTAACTCCTGTAAGCCAGGATCAACAGCGGCGACCATTCACAACACTGGACAATGAAGTCCAAGAAGATAGGACGAGTAGGAAAACGAAATATCCGACTTCCCTCCATTGCAAACGGGAGACAGCAATAAGAAGGAAAAAACATGGCTATTAGAGAGCCAATTCAAGAGATCATTTATGGCAGTGTTGAAGACACGACCGCAAAAGCACCAAAAATACAAAATAAAACAATAGGAACCTAACATTGTACTGAAACTATGACTTATTTTGCTTCCAGTAATAAGTATGGCAAAAACATCTGAACGCTCGGAAGTTATCCCTAGTCGCAACAAGATCCATGTAGTAAGGGACACCAGAAAACGATTTTATTGAGTCAAGCATGGTCTGGCGCTCGGCGTACCAGAGCTAACACTCCCAAAGAATATGATGAGCGGTCTGTTCGAACTCGTTACTGTCAACAGAACATTCACATAAAGGTGACGCAACCAATTTAAAATAAAATAGCTTTCCCTTAAAGTTATCATGTCCAGTTAGAAATTGGGCTACTGGCAGGAAGCTTGGCAGAACATAGAAGGCAATGGTGTATTCCTGTCTCAATCTCACTCACTCAGTATTGCAAATGTCAGTTTTTTTTCATTCGTAGGTACAACTAAAGACTGGGCCACACAGAATGCGGCTGCGGGCTTGCTGCGGACTGACTGCGGGACGGCTGTTTTTGTAAACTATGGAATTATATGCGAGATGTCACACTAGATGCAGTCCGGCGTGGCTGCGGAAGGGCTGCGGAACAGCTGCGGAACGGTAACCGCAGTGTGACACCTCGCATAATTATAATTCCATAGTTTACAACTACTGCCGGCCCGCAGCCGGTCCGCAGCCGGCCCGTAGCCGCACTCTGTGTGGCCCAGCCTTTAGTGTCCAAGATATGCTTCCGGTGCGATAAGATGCGTCAAGTTATGCCAGATGGGTAGGAGGCTATTAAATAGCCTTTTGCCAAGCGCGTATCCACCGTTGTGAGCACAGTGGGCATGCCAACCCTAATTGAGGTCGAAAGGCAAATTTTATATCCAATGAAATAAAATAAAACCATGAACCGTGCGTGATTCGGTGATGTGCGTCTCCTTTATAGGAATCGATCGTGAGCGAGTCTGTAGTCCGACTCGCACTTGGCCGATTCTCGGGTGGCTTTTGAAGGCTGGACCTGCGCCTGCCTTTGGCCCAAACAAACAAACGCGATATGAAACAGATTAAAAACATATAGGTGGAACAAACCTCAACGTCGTTAGGGTTGTTAATGTGCAGAATCCTTCTGTTAAATATCTTGACGAGGTAACGATCGCCATATATCTTTGCTAATTTGCGCACTTCTTGGAACATTGTGACTGAAAAAACAAATTAAATAATGTTATGCACGCGTGGTGTGGTGGACCATGAGGGTAAGCCTGTGACCCTGTAGTGGGACCAAGTAATAGCGTTATAATAATAAATTATGCTCTTTTATTATTATTATTATTTGGTTATAAGGGCTTGGTCAATGACCAAATAGCTACTGCGACCTGGATAGATCTATTGTAGCTGTCACCCTAGACCTAAAGGTCATTTCCTAGGCCCACGGACTTCATGAACCGTGTTATGCTTTTGGAGGGGAGGTCCCTAATGTCAGTAGGTGTTATTATGTATCCACCTAGATGGCGACTCCTGCTAAATTATGCTCACGACTATATTTTTAATTTATTTTATTCATTCAGACGACCCGGTTGGTGTAATGGTTACCACGCTGGACTGCCGAACCAGGATCCTGGGTACGAATCTCGGTTCGGTCATGGATGTTTATATGTTTGTGCCGTTGTTGTATGCTTGCTTGGGATCATTACAATGTATGTGCCTGTGAGCGTTATTTATTTATTATTTTACAGGATCGATAAGGTATCAACTTGGTATCAATATTTTTACAGAACAAAACAGCATTACTAACTCAAAAGTTTCCACAGATTCTTTTTACATACTTATGTATAAATATTGAATCAATAAAATTAACTAATCAAAAGTTACATTACACACAGTTTCAATCTTGCTGATACTTCAAATATAAGGTCCAACAAAACTAGCTGAAACTATTTTAAGGGGATGGTCAGACCATCAAACTGAACAACTTTCTCTATGGGACAAATATCGAAATCGCGAAAAAAAATCTGCTATCCCATACAAAACTGCAAACATAGCTCGACTCTAATGTATGGGACAGCAGATTTTTTTTTTCGTGATTTAAATATTGGTCCCATAGAGAAAGTTGTTCAGTTTGATGGACTGATCATCCCCTTAAAATAGTTTCACCTAATTTTGTTAGACCTTATATAATATAGACATCCCCCGAGGAGAGAGAGACTATTGTGTAACTGTCTATTCAAAGTGGTGACGGGGTCTTTACCTGTGACATAATGTTTGGGCCCCAGATAGGTATGTTTGGACACTGAAGATAGTGAAACTGAATAGTACAGCATGCTTTATAGTATAGGTACGCAATGCTTGAGTATGCAATGCTACTATGGGGTCGTTTAAGTATTACGTAAGAACATGGGGGGGGGATGTCTTTGTTTTGATTATTTTGGATGACATGGGGGGTAGGGGAGTCTAGATGATGATTACGTTATCGGTAGTTATTTACTTTTTTACACGAATCACATTGTTTATGCTTGAAAATGAAACGCATTTTCGGGGATTCCCGCAAATAATGCATAAGTTTAGGCACTCGCTTTAGAACCGAGTAGGGGAATTACCGCGCGCTATTCACTTGTCTAAATTTCCTCTTTCAAAGTTATAACATTATAATTAAAATATACAAAAAAATACATTTATAATTGAAAAATGTTTACGTAAGCATGGGGGGAGGGGGTAAGAGCTTTGCTTACTTTTGCTGACGAGGGGGATAGGGGGGTAAATAATTGTAATAAATCTGCTTACGTACTATTAGAACGGCCCCTATGCTGTGTGATTACTTTGAATGAATACATAATATGCTGACGGGTTTTCAGGAGATACCTAATCAGACCATCAAACTAAACAACTTTCTCTATGGGACTAACACCGAAATCGTAAAAAAAAAGCTGTCCCATACATTTGTCTAAAATTTTCATGGATTTTTTTTTCTGCATTTATACAAAGTTGTATTTGCATTTAGTTGCATTTATTTTGTTTAGGTACAAGGTTAAGTTACAAATTAATTGTTTACGTCAAGCACTGAAGAACTATACTATACATAAATATTAATATCAAATACAAATACAAAAACCACCATACCATAAACTTAATATACCTACTATCGTAAAGTAACATCAGGAAGCTGGCATAGGTATTGTAGTAACATTAAGGCCCGATTAGACCAAATGCGAGTAAATTTTATTCTTAGATTAACTTGCCGGTTACTCTAAGAGTCAACTGATTTTGCGTTTTACCAACCCTAATCTATGAATAAGTTGAGAGTAAATTGAAATGAAATGTCAATGTCACATAATTAAAAAAAATAAATAAAAAGAAACCTAACAAATTAAAACTGTATAACCTCACATTGCAATAAGTAGGGATACAACGACCTCTTTCTTTAGGTGGATTATACATTCGTTCTTTTCGATTATACGCACGGTTTAGTGTGGTAGAAGACAAAATAAATGAAGTCATTTTGGAGTAAAAGCTAAGAGTAAAATTGATCCTTGTATAGTTACTCTTCTATAAATAAAAGTTTGGTCGAATAAGTTTATGGTATAAATACAGTATAAAAAAGACCATAAACATAATATACTATTACGGTAGTAATATCATAAACGTAATATACTATAGTAATATTAAAGTTTGTGAGAAAGACAGTCATTTTGACGTGGCCGTTCATTAGTTCATTCTGCATTCCAATACACGCGGATATCCAGGTTAGCTGGATTTAAGACCTACTTATAAACTTGCGTAAGCGCCAGCGTAATGGGTACGTTCGGTACAGGCACGACCCGGGGCGGGTTATTCGAGTAAGCAGGTTTGTAATTGAAATTTGTTTTTCTACAGTTTCTATTATTAAATTCAGCATCACTTATAAACATAAATAAGGTCATACGACTCATATTATCACGTCCCAAAAGATTAATAACGATAATAATGTCAAGGATCAAGAAATTATGGATGTTCCATAACTTAAGGCTGGGCCACACAGAGTGCAGCTGCAGAACGGGTGCAGACCGGCTGCAGGCCGGCAGTAATCTATGGAATTATATGCGAAGTGTCACACTGCGGCTACCGTTCCGCAGCTGTTCCGCAGCCGCGCCGGACTGCATTCAGTATTTATTTTTAATTTTTTTTATTTATTTAGTTCTTTATTCACAATATACAGCGTCAGCCAAAACACTTATATGCTAGGTAGATGCAATTAAGCAACAATTCTGCTTTCGATCTTTAACGTTTCATTAAGGAACAAAACAACACATTTACAAAATACAGTAAATACAAAATACAAAAAATATCTGCCGGCCTGCAGCCGGCCTGCACCTGTTCTGCAGCTGCACTCTGTGTGGCCCAGCCTTTAAAGTATATAACAGCAAAGCTGTTTTAGGTCCGCCACACACAGACCTAATTGCGATCCGGAATCCTGATTCAGAATTCAGTGTTGTCAACTATGGTTATAAAAATACTAGAGTGCTGTATAAAAAATGCCTAAAATAAAAATGTATGAAACCCCAAATGAATGACAATAATCGCATTTTTAGGTATTTATTAAAACAAAACAAACAATTTCTATACATGATATATTACTATCATGTGATGAGGTCATGACGTTACGAATGTTACTATGATGGTTTGTAAATTGTATTCCAATATTAATGCAACTATATCAAAAGACTCGATAGTTTTAACATTAGACATAATCTGCATACAAAATGGCATGAACCATTATCACACAAGCGGTTTTTGAGCGTAGGCGATTTCGCAACTATACCGCAACGATGTCGCAACTGCACCTTCACGATACGGTATCGTTCCATCACCTACGCTCAATAATCACTTTAAAATATGCCACCTAAGACATCAAAACATCACTAGATCTAGTGAAAAAGTCTCTGAAAGCGGCAACACTCCATACGGAATCTAATTCCGAATCAGGTTTATTCCGGATGTGTGTGGCGGACCTTAGACTGCGACGGACTAGGACCATGGAACACTCAAATAAGTTCACGTTATAAACTTGATTAGATCCAAATTCTCGATTTTCCGAATGGATGATTCGAAAAGCTTAATACGTAACTTAAAAATTTTCAGTAATATTAATTTTCAATTTTGTTGTTGTTATATAAGGTCTAACAAAATTAGCTGAAACTATTTTAAAGGGATAATCAGACCATCAAACTGAACAACTTTCTCTATGGGACCAATATTGAAATCGCGAAAAAAAACAGCTGTTCCATACAAACCTACTCGACCTACTAGTATATGTATGGGACAGCAGATTTTTTATTCGCGATTTCAATATTGGTCCCATAGAGAAAGTTGTTCAGTTTGATGGTCTGATCATCCCCTTAACACGTTCCGGGACAGTGAACGAGACACAATAGAACTTTTATTGTTATCACGGCTATAGGCGGTCACTGTCCCGGAACGTGTTAAAATAGTTTCACCTAATTTTGTTAGACCTTATAGATTCTTCTTTACCTATCGCTAAATTAAGTATAATGTGTTGACTATAAATATCTGTTTTCTTAAACTAAGTAGAATTATAACAACAGAACTGTTTTTCCATGTGCGCTTCCCCCGGGTTCCCTTATCTCATAGGTAATGGCTTATCTTATCTGATGTGGTTTTAGTTCTATGTTGGAAACGGACGTGAGATGGCTTGGAAAATAACCAAGATAACATATAGGGGTCGAGGGATTATGTACTATCCCGTGACAAAACTACCAAGTCCTTACAACCACATAATAAGTGACACTGCCTCCGTGGTCTAACGGTTAAGAGCATTGGCTCTCGACAGAGGTCGTGGGTTCGATTTCCACGTGGGACACCTAATGAAATGTCACTTTTTTGCGTTTTTCCCCAGTTGATTAGAACATTGCAGGCTGAATCGCCTAATTGTCTGAAAAGAGAAATGATTCCGTGCTTCGGATGGCACGTTAGGCCGTTGGTCCCGGCTACTATCTCTGTTGGTTGTAGTCGTTACATAAAAACCACCTCAGAGGCCGTAAGGCGGTCTGAAAAAACTCTGACACCAGGGCTCTGTCCACACGACAAGAAAGAAAGAAGTGACAAAACTATAGGCCATGCGAATCTAACCTTTCCTAAATCGTTTCTCTCTCTAAGAATGTTGCATTCGTGTTCTTACGATATTTCTTGATAGGATAATGCTGTAGATGTCTATTCAAAAACTACAGCTCGGTTATTTTATTTTTAATATGGAATTAAAAACCTGGGTATTATTATTTGTTTTTATTTAAGGGATTGGTGTAAGTTGAAGGATGATATTGTAACAAGGATTGAGAGAGGTATGCTTAGATGGTTCGGTCACGTAGAGAGAATTAATGGAAGAAGACTTTACGAATGAAATTTATCAAGCAAAGGTGAGCGTAAGTGTTGGGAGAGGCCGTCCGAGGAAAACATACCATGATCAAATCAATGATCTTTTCCGAAAAGGACAAGTGCGTAGCACCTTCAATCGACGGAAGTGCCTGAAAAGATGTATGAATGTCAATGAGGCTAAAGAGGTGTGTCAGAGTCGTAGCGTGTGGCGGTCCGTGGTCTCTGCCATCGTGCCACGTGCCACGTGGTCACCCATGGGACAATGGCGTGAGCTTATGTATGTATGTATGTAATATGGAATCTCCATGTGTCTGGTTTTAATATTATAGGCAAGGATTTTAGAGACAATACCTATGCCAGCTTCCTGATTATAGGTAAGATGGCTCCACAGTATGAGACGGATAAAATTATAGTTAAACAGTTAGACAAAAAGAAATCATTATACAGGGTGAAATTGATATCATTAGCATCCTTTTAAACTAAGTGTCTACCCATCAAACTGAACAACTTTTACTATGGGATTAACCAATTGGAGCAAAAAAGCTCCGATTGGTTTGCTCCCATAGCAAAAGTTTTTCAGTTTGATGGGTAGACTCTTAGTTTAAAAGGATGCTAATGATATCAATTTCACCCTGTATAGGAAGCAGCTTTACAAAATTTGACATAGGTGATTGTGTTTGTGTCTGAGCTTCTATGGCAGCCTACATTTCAGATTGGTTGACTATACAGGGTGTAAAAACCCTAGTCATATTTAAAGGGGTCGTAAACCATTAAACTGACCAACTTTCACTATGGAGGAAACGTCGAAAAAAAAAAAACAACAGTGGAGGTAGTCACATACACTTGAGTCGAGTAGGTAGACAGGCGTGCCACACGGTTATGCAATGATTTCCATAACACCGTAATGCGTGCGGCGTGCTGCGAGCGAGAGGGCATAAGTAGTTATAGCAGCGTGAGCGGGAAGACAAGTGGCGATAGCGGTCTCCGAAGCAAAAGCGCTACTTTGCATTTCTAACCCCTCTTATAATGTTCTGTGGTACCTGCCTACTGCAGTTTTGTATGAAACGTCAGTTTTATTTTCTCGATTTTGAAGTTGCCTCTTTAATATGCCTCTTTAAATATTACTAGGGTCACTTAGGTATTCTTAGGGTGAAGCCAAACGAGCGTAATTTCGTTAGTTGTGAGTCGAGTATAAAATTAAAAAAAAAGTATTTTATTTGTCTCTTATTTATACAGAAGTACATAATAAATATAGCACGGTTTTAAAAATAACAGAGACAACATGGTAAAGGACTCAGTATAACAGTCGGGGTTGCCGACTGCCACTGGGCTGCGTTCACGACCTTTAGGTGCGGTTGTTTTTTCAACTCGCTCTATGGTACGGAACGACCACGCCAATTTTTCAACTCACTATGAGGTACGGAACGATCACGGTTGTTTTACAACATCAAATTTTGACATTGATAGTAATATGGGCTTCCAGGGCTTCCATGATTTCCAAATACAATAAAAAAACTCATCTTCCATGTTAGCAAATCATAAAGTGGATAGAAATAATTCGAAAAACAAACTTTGATTCAAAACGAACGAAAAGTCAAGTAACCACAGATAATCAACACGTCAGAGTATTTATAACCATCGAATTTGATGGTTAAAAGTTGCAACCCGTCAGAGGTTCGGAACGGTTGAGTTTTGACAACCGAGTTGCAATAGAACGTTTTTCACCGAGGCTCGGAACGGCGCGGCGTTCGTTAGTGCGAAAAGTTGCACTCGGGGTGCACCTGGGGCGTAGGTTCGGAACGCAGCCCTGCTATTCTCTTTAGTACTTACTATCTCTATGGCTATTCTAAATCCGGGAATGCATTGTCTATGACCTCAGCCTTTATATGAAACGAACACAATATACGCGACTCACAACTCACAAAATTACGCTCGTTGGGTTTTATGTTGCCTTACCCTGTAAATTAAGTATCGCGTACCTACTCTTTCGTATCAAATACGATTTAAATAAAATAATATTTATACTCGAACGAGTAACAGAATATTCTATCATTGTGTAACTAGCAAACATCAGAATTTTAATTAAAAAAACAACGAGGGCTGTGTTTGATTGAAATGTTTTTAATCCTAACCTAACAGTAAAACCCACCAAGACCTAATGAAAATCGCTGAAATCATAGGAAAATATTTCGAAACATATATACAGGGTGTAAGGAAAAGTATCATTAAGCGCTGCAGATTAGTATGGAACAGCCGATTTTTTTTTTTGCGCTGACCTGTTTGCTACCGTAGTAAGTTGTTCAGTTTGATGGGTAGAGTGGTTTAAAGGTTAATGATACTTTTCCTTACACTCTGTATATCGCTCATTTTTCAGACATTCATTAAGTTTTTGCGTGTCCATAGGCCATTTTTTCCATAGGCCAGGATTTATTTATTATTTTGGTTATAAGGGCTTGGTCGATGACCAAAAAGCTACTGCGACCTGGATAGATCTATTGTAACTGTCACCCTAGACCTAAAGGTCATTTCCTAGGCCCACGTACTTCATGAACCGTGTTATGCTTTTGGAGGGAAGGTCCCTAATGTCAGTAGGTGTTATTATGTATCCACCTAGATGGCGACTTCTGCTGTGAATGAGCACTTCGCATTCGCAGTGGTGGTGTATGGGCGTTTCCTCTGCTTCACAGCAGAATCTGCAAGTGGATGAAACTACAAGCCCCATTCTGTGTAGGTGTTTGTTTAACTTGCAGTGTCCTGTTAAGGCTCGTACTAAGAGCCTTAAGTCGTTGCGGTTTGAATTGATGGCATCCGAGGTATGTCTATAGCACCATCCCATTTCCTCCCGTGGGTGTCGTAAAAGGCGACTAAGGGATCTACTGAAGGATGGGCAGCAGCATCCTCTGAGTACACACATTGATTCGATCCAACTGCGATCGCCAACCCGCCTGCCAAGCGTGGCGATTATGGTAAATCCCCCCCATTTTGGGGGAGGCATATGTCCAGCAGTGGACGTTTAATGGCTGATATGATGAGGTATGTCTGTTTGAAAAGCCGGTCACAAGTTCTTTCGCATGCCTCAGTCCTGTTGTATCCGACCAGAGCCTGCGGCTTTCGTTCACAGCCCATTCCTTTAGCACACGTCTAGAGGTGTTGCGAGAGATGCCGCAATAAGGCTCGGGGCCTATGGCGTCCTCTTCCGCCCCTCTTCGTGCCAGCTCGTCAGCAGCCTCATTTCCATCAATACCGCAGTGTCCGGGCACAGGCCAGGATACAAAATAACTTGATGTAAAAGTGAAGTGCTGTTATTTTTGTCAATCTATCCTGAAATCTGAGCCGGTTTACGATTTCATCACATCGAAATGATCGAAATAACTTTTCAAATGTCTGTTTTTTCATTAGGTGTATTAGTGACACTCATAATCATAACCATTGGACAAATTTCGGACAACTGGTGGACAACTTTTGGACAACTGGTGGACAACTTTTGGACAACTGGTGGACAACTTTTGGACAACTGGTGGACAACTTTTGGACAACTGGTGGACAACTTTTGGACAACTGGTGGACAACTTTTGCTTGGCTTAAAAGCTGTCTCATTTTTACCAGAGATGAATCAATCAGAATCTTCGCAATCTGAAACACTATTTTATTTTTAATTTTCTTTTTCTCGTTTAGAGAGCCGTGGTGGTCCAGTGGCGAGTAACCTTGAATGCCGTGCAGGAGGCGATGGTTCGATCCCCGTCCAGGCCGACTCGTACCAATGAGTTTTTCGGAATTTATGTACGATTTGTTACACTACTGGCTTTTTCGGTGAAGGAAAACATCGTGAGGAAACCTGCATGCTTCAATTTCGAGGCATGTATTGTACCCACTGTCCATTAAAAGTGGCGACGGGCTCACTCCCCGTCACACTGGACAGAGTTTCGGTACTACTAGTGAAACGTGGATGTTCTGAAGTTTCAGAATATCTCTGACTACCCCTCGGGGAATATAGTCGTGAGCATATGCTTTCTCATTTAGCAAAACATCACCACATCAGCATGAGAGAGGGTAGTTATAGTTACTTATTCTATTACATCACTAAATCTAAAAATCATCGTGAGAAAACTTGCAAGCTTTAATTTTACGGCGCGGCTTGGCGATGGGCTCACTACATGTCACGTCACACTACAGCACGGCTAGCATGCCACCCACGACAAAGCTTTTAAGAATTTATGTGAAAAAAATATAATTCTTCAAAGCGTCATATATCATGAAGTACTAACAGTAGGAGTATGATTAGGGGATATGTGTAAATTGAACATGTAATTGAAGTTTTGATTAGAGCCAAAACACGATTAAGACACATTTTCTCGATACAAAAACAAGCCAAAGTAGCCTCCGTCTTTATCGATAAACGCTTGAGACTTGACTTAAAAAAAGGGATTGATATTTTACAAATTTTGATTAGAGCAGAATTAAACTTAAATAAATAGTACAATCACAATTAAATAAAGTTTGTTTTACGCTTGCGTCGTTTCAGGCGCGCGCGCCGCCCCTTCTCTTTCTCTCGCATCAGGCAGTAATATCACACGCCCATTTCGCTTCAATTATTTTTCGACATAGGCCCTTAAACGAGAAAAACTTCATGACTCATGAACATGCTCTTTCTGGCATACGTAAAATAATAAAGATAAATGCACATCTCTATTTTTATTGTTCTCTCAGGGATGGCATACGAGGCCTACTGGACAGAGTTTGGGTACCTACCTACTGAAACTAGTGAAATATGGATATTCTGAATACAAGAGTGCCTATTAAGAATAAATCTGACTGCCCCCTTGGAGAATACAGTCAAGAGCATGTGTGGAGAGCCATCGCGCTAAATAAATCTCAACTAAACCATGATTGGACCGCGTGCAAACCACAAATTTTAATACATTCGGTATTGCGCTTAAAGGCTGTCAGTCTCTAAAAGTTTAGCGCGATGCGGAATTCAGCACAGTTGAATTGTAATTGGATTGCAATACGATTAGAACTGAAATTGGAGTATTGAACTTGGATGTTTTAAATTAGCGCAATCGCCCCCCTGTCATGTTTGACTCTTATAATTATGCTTGTGGGTAGGTAACATTTATTGTGTAAGTAGTAGGTAATACATATTATGTACAGGTAGAAGCAAGAAGTAGCTAACAATGTACGGAAACAGAATGACCGTGACCTTCTAACACCACCAAAACTCGAAAACTATCAAACTTGGATTTTTATTTTTTTATTTTTCCCTAAACAGTTATATAAACTCACCTGGAAAATCGCACTCCTGAAACATGACTTTTGAAAGTCAAATCAGCGGTAGAAAGATGCATATCTCTGCATATAAATGAGTTTCAAAAATCGCACTCCAGATCTCCTGTTTTCGGCTTGACGTTGAATTTTGGTACAGCCTGTATACAGTGATAAGCTCACGCGACTGTCTCATGCGCAAAACATTATAATGCATGGGGCTAGGCAAAGAGATTACGGCCGAGATTCAGAGACGTCTTTTGACCGTAAATTTAGTCTAAGTACTTAAGTTCAAAAATGTATGGATTTTGACATACGGAAGTTCGAAAAAAAGACTTAAAAAACGTCTCTGAATCTCGACCTAAAACCTGCTGTCTAATATACTTATATTACTCTTTGGCCTGCTGCCGCCACCTCTTCAGCCTCAGTCACATGCATGTACATGTTTTCATGCACTTCCATGGATTGAAGGTGCTACGCACATGTCCTTTTCAGAAAAATTAATTACCTAATTTAATTATGCTACCTAGGGGCGGAAGAGGACGCCATAGGCCCCGAGCCTTATTGCGGCATCTCCCGCAACACCTCTAGACGTGTGCTAAAGGAATGGGCCGTGGACCAAAGCCGTAAGCTCTGGTCGGATACACCAGGACTGAGGCATGCGAAAGAACTTGTGACCGGCTTTTCAAACAGACATACCTCGGATGCCATCAATTCAAACCGCAACGACTTAAGGCTCTTAGTACGAGCCTTAACAGGACACTGCAAGCTAAACAAACACCTACACAGAATGGGGCTTGTAGATTCACCCACTTGCAGATTCTGCTGTGAAGCAGAGGAAACGCCCATACACCTCCTCTGCGAATGCGAAGTGCTCATTCACAGCAGAAGTCGCCATCTAGGTGATACATAATAACACCTACTGACATTAGGGACCTTCCCTCCAAAAGCATAACACGGTTCATGAAGTCCGTGGGCCTAGGAAATGACCTTTAGGTCTAGGGTGACAGCTACAATAGATCTATCCAGGTCGCAGTAGCTTTTGGTCATCGACCAAGCCCTTATAACCAAATAATAATAATAATATGGTACCTATTATTTTCTCGGACTTTCTCTCCCACACTTCCGCTAACGCTAACCTTCGCTTTAAATATTTCATTCCTTCTCGCTATGTGACCGTTAGCCATAAGTTGTACATAATTTTGTAAATACCGACACCGAACTTACGGAATATATAAGGTCTAACAAAATTAGCTGAAACTATTTTAAGGGGATGATCAGACCATCAAACTGAACAACTTTCTCTATGGGACCAATATCGATATCGTGAAAAAAAAATCTGCTGTCCCATACATTTGAGTCAAGTTATGTTTGCAGTTTTGTATGGGACAGCAATTATTTTTTTCGTGATTTCGATATTGGTCTCATTCATAGAGAAAGTGGTTCAGTTTGATAGTCTGAGCATAACCTTGAAATAGTTTCAGCTAATTTTGTTAGACCTTTTATAAAAGCCGTACCATCTAAGTATCAATCATATTTACTAAATTAATTGATTAATTAACACAAAAATCGGAAAAAAATATTTTAAAAACTGAATCTATAACAGAATTAGGTACAATTTGTAAAGTGGAATCAGAGTGAAATACATTAGGTATACTCACACTGTGTTAAACTCATAAAAGTCAACACACATCCTATGATCGGATATTGCTTTGGTCCTGGCAGATCATCCAAGTGGTTTTTCTCATTAAACTTCCAAATTAATACAATTATTAGGACGCCTAATAGAATCGGCCACAGCATGATTAGTTCTTCGACTCTATAGCTTGTGGAATAAGGCTGGTTTTCGAAGGTTTGGTCTTGTTGATCTGAAACAAATAAAAAGAACATTAAATAGAGAGATCTTTTCTCGGTGAAGTCTTTGTCAGGCGCTTTTCTTTCTATCAGTCAAGAGTCTCAAAGAACTTTTGGACCGTGCGCGAAAAGTCGAAATAAGACGCCGAACAAAGTTCGATATTGATAACGGCAAGAGGATTTCAATTCTGAAGCAGGATCCTTGACTCCAATGAGTAATATAAGCATATTAGATGTCAAATATCTAATACCGCTCAATATTCTACGCTTCCACGATCACGACGGTGTGGAAATATCTATGTAAGTTATGTACGTTAGAGTAACGTAGGTACTTACTACAGAATTGGAAGTGGGGTCTACACCTGGCTAGACATAATTATAGCAGATGGATGAAAACAGTGACGGAATGGCGACCTTAGGAGGAGAAACGGCCTTCGAGATGGCAGACTAGGGTTAGGGTTAGATGGTCAAACGACAAAGTGACGAGATATTGAAGAAGTTGAACACTCTGTACAATTAACAAGAAGAATTTATTTAGGATTGCAGTAGCAAATAGAAATACCTAAGTATAGGACATTCAGTCATCCACTCATCTTTGGAGTAAACGAACCTTTGTTCAACATTCTCGGGGTTTCTCTGCGAGACTTGGAAGGCCTCTGTTGGCTGACATAGCCTGACAAAGTATCAATGGGCAGGGCACATTACTCGCAGAACTGATAGCCGATGGAGCCGAAGAGTTCTAGAGTTACGAACTTACGACCACATACCCGAAGGCGCAGCGTATGGGCGGGTCATCGTAGACCTGGTGAAAGCCGCGAGAACCCGTTGGATGAGGGCAGCACAGGACCAGTCGTTATGGCAATCGGCGAGGGAGGCCTATACTATCCAGCAGTGGAAATCTTGAAAAGACGCTTGACAAGTAGATACCTATACAATACCTAATATACAATTTCAGTAATATGGTAGTGGTATATACAACGTGTTAATAAATTAGCGCAAAACCTTATACACCCCAACTGATTTATAACAAAATAATTAGATAGAAACAATAATTTCATTATTTTGATAGTTAAAATTTAAAGTTATTCGCATTTTAAGTTTTGGGGCAAAAATTATTTGTTATCATTTCAGCAATGATTGAAAGCGCTAACGTACTCATGGATAAATTTTAATTATCTTGTTTTGGTAGTAAGTAGGGTGAGTGTGCCTGTGCGGTGGGTTAACATCGGGTTCAGTAAATTATAAATTTTACAAACAAATTATTTAATGTTTTAAAAAAAATTACTTATGTTGAAACCATGATAATTCGATTCTGCTCTCGATTTTAAACAAACTACTTTCTAGTTTTGCGTTAATTCATTAACACGTAGTTACAATTTATTAAAGTTTAAGAGTGTCTAACATTGTAACTATACTTAGGTTAGAGTATAATATTATAAATGCTGAATTTTATACATGTTAGTTGGGTAACTATTAGAAGATGTTTCCTCAGTAGCCCGATAGTTTTGATACTTCCAACCCTTGGCCAGACAATTTTAACCTGCTACCTGCCAAAGCAACCATGACTCAAACTTCATAGTTGTCCATCATTTCTACCTGTGTTGGGAACAAGCGCTGAGAAACTTTCAGGTTTTATAAAATAATGAAGGTCTGATCCAGGCGGAGGACAGTCGCCTTTTGGTGGGTTTTTCCGATTCAGTTTGCATAGAATGTGCTGCCATCTATTAAATATTTCGCAGAAAGATGAAAAAAAAGATTTTATTGTCTAGGTCAATGTCAAATTGACAAAATCACAAAATGGCTACCTATCTTACGTAATTTACGGGTTGTTTGTAGTTTTCGTTCAATTTTGTGCCGATTAAGTGATGTTCTGGAGTTTCTGTTGTTCTCTTACCAATGTTTAGATTACAGGAATAGTAAGGATACTGGAATTTCACTCGATCGGTGCGGGATTGAATGAAAACTAGCATTCAAAGCAATAATATCCATCGTTATGAGTAGATATAAGTATGTATGTATAGTATAGGTTGAATTATTGTCGGTGAAACATAGATGGCGCTAGCTAGCCTTCAATTTGACATAAGGTGGATGCATAATGTTGCCACGAGTGGGTTCTCTTTTCTAATATACTTATATTACTCTTTGGTCTGATCGTCACGGGCTCTTGAACTACTACTATTTTTGCTTTGTTATTGTTTTCTGTGTCACAACATCAAGTTATATCACCATATTATTAACAATTGATTATATGAATAACTGCGACACAGATGGCAATCACTTTGCAATAATCCCAGCAAAGCGAATATACAGGGTGAAATTGATATCATTAACATCCTTTTAAACTAAGAGTCTACCCATCAAACTGAACAACTTTTACTATGGGAGCAAACCAATCGGAGCAAAAAAAAATCTGCTGTTGCATACATCAAATTTGAGTCGAGTACGCACTGCAGTTTAGATGGAACAGCTGATTTTTTTTTTGCTCCGATCGGTTTGCTCCCATAGAAAAAGTTGTTCAGTTTGATGGGTAGGGTCTTAGTGTAAAAGGATGCTAATGATATCAATTTCACCCTGTATAAAATGACCCATACACGTATGTATTGCACAGTACAGTATTATTTATTCATTGCAATTACGTGATATACTGTACCAACGCCAACACTACGCGTAATAACTAGAAATTGCAAAATCAAATAGCCAATAGCTGGCTGATGAGGAAAAACACAAATAAATCGATACCGGCGAAACGGGAATCGATATGACGAAATCAACTTTGCTATTAGAAGGGAAATAAAATGGAGAGCGCTCCACTAGTAATGTATTATAATCTGTGGTCCCGCTCTCTGAAAGCACCAAAAAATATAGACGGTGCAAGGAAAACTATCATTAACCTTTAAACCACATATTATAGTGTAAGTCGAATAAGTATTAAAACGAATAAAAATAATTGGTAAAAATAAAAATATTATTATGTTAAAACAATAGAATATGAACACAAAAGACCGAGAAGATTTTAACATTTTTTATAATAACGCGCTTTAGATTTTCCAAATAAATACGTATACAAATAAAAATTAAAGTTAATTATTATCCGATTTCATAAAACGTGGTTCAATTAATTGTATTCGACTTGCACCGTGTAAACAAAAAATAAATACTTACAGAAGGGGGGGGGGGGGGGGGGGGGGGTAAATCCCACCTATCCCCCCCCCCCCCCCCTGGATACGAGCCTGGATCCTACTAAGGTATTTTTACAACATGACAATATCTAATCTAGAAATAAACATTTTAACGGGTTCTTACCGCGTTTTGGTATATTTGAGTTGTGATGACATGATGTCATCCCGTGATCATGGCAGTTGTAACACTGCCGAAATATCGGGAACTCAAATATACCAAAACGCGGTAAGAAACCGTTAAAATGTTTATTTCTAGATTAAATAATAAACGCGTAACTCTCAAAAACTGTATGACAATATCTACCTACATAATTAATATTGCTCACTAAGTTCCCAGCTCTACAAAACAATAACGCAATATCAACAACATTAACATTCTGAACAAAATTAAGTTATTCAATTTGTTACTAAGCCAAGATCGGAATGAAACTGAAAACCTACTTACGCGCGTGGGCGCCGCGGCCGGGCGTAAAGTAACACTTACACCTTTTATAAACGTATACAACACACAAACACAAACACACACACGCACACTAGCCCGGTCATTTTACCTCAGAACAATTAAATTTTACGGAGTTTTGTTAGGGGGGGTAGGGTTTAAACTGTAACCAGTACCATTTAGTGACAAAAAGACTATCTTAAAACATATTAAAAAAAATTTGCTACGCAACATAGAAATCAAAATTTTGTGTCCCAGAAGGCTTTTTAATTAATAATATTAACACCAATGCATTTATTTGACTTAGATTTAACAATATAAATTATTTTTGAGCAATAAAATAGGAATTGAAATTTAATAAATGAGACATTTATTAGGAAATACGAATGAATTTTTCAAAACCTTCTAAGTAGGTAAAAATATTTACACCATGTTTGAAGTACATGTATAATGGTAAAGCTATAAATAATGTGCAAAAAAAATTTACCATCAGATTTTTTTAGAACGAGATAATAGCTACATTTTAAAATTGGAACTGTTGCTGAAGTGATTTTTTTTTTAATTTTGGCACATTTCTAGGCTCAAATTGGCTCTTCAATATTAGACCGAAAAAAAATATCAATTATTAATTAGTCCCGGCTCAAACCGTAAAATAACTAGGCTACACATGGTTCACAGATGTTACTTATTTACCAATTGTTTCCTTCGTTTCCAACTATCACATTGACTTGCCAACTTCTGGATGTAGGGTCCGCGCTCAAAAGTGTCCCAAGCACAACCAAAGGGGAAAAAAAACCATGAAGAGAAATAAAATAATTACGCGCCAGTTTTTGTTTGATTGACAGACTACGTCTGCAGGCCGAGCTGCTGTACCTACTTTAAGAATTTGTAACAACTAGGCAAGCAAAATAAAATAAAAATGGCTTCAGTTTCAGTGTTTTTAGTCCTACTATCCTACTAATATTATAAACGCGAAAGTTTGTAAGTATGGATGGATGTTTGTTACTCTTTCACGTAAAAACTATTGAATGGATTTTAATGAAACTTTACAATAATATAGCTTATACATCAGAATAACACATAGGCTACAATTTATAAAGATACGAGCGTTAACCCGCGACTTTGTCCGCACAAATTATATACCAGATTTTAAGTATAAGCTATCAAGTATCAAACAAAAAAAGTTTCATCAATATCGGTTCAGTAGTTTTTGCGTGATGCTAGTTCAAACAAACAAACACAAACAAACAAACAAACAAACAGACAGACAAAAAATCGAAAAATTGGTGATATGGAATCAGGGATATCTGAAAACCATATCGTAACCCTTTTTTGTTAATATCTTGTACAGACAAACTTCCTGTTACAGTTTTATAATTGTTTAGATTGTGTGAATTGTCCAGACGAAGCGCAGACGAAGTCGCGGGCAACAGCTAGTTAGATTATATTACTAACACGTAGGGTAAACCACCGTAATCTTGACACTCTTCCAATAATTGACACGGGCTAAAAATCATTTAAATATTAAGATTTACGAAATATTTTGACAAATATTGCATAAACTAAACGCATCTTTATTTTATTTTTTATAATGGCAACATATTCTTGGTATAGTATCCAATATGGCTGACTGAAGAAATAGCGTCGTTTCGTGAGAGGTAATTTTGTGCGAAAAATCCGTGTTTTTTGTTTCTTTTTCATAACAGTCTAGTACTTTTTGATTCACGTATTTTAGTTTATTTGTGGAGTTGACGAACCTTTCCTAATTGTTTTCTAAATAAAGATTAATATAATTTTTAGAAAAATAACCTTAAAATTGCCACATGCCCCGTTTTTCATTACTTTTTAGTAGTGTCAACATTTGGATCGAATTATGCGTCGATGGTCTATTATTGACACTCGGTGTCAATAATTGAAATTCAATTTTATTTTTTAAGCACCAAGTTTTTGATGTTTTTTTACTAGTCCCCATTGTATAGAGTTTAAATTTCATCACCAAGAAAAAATCCATGGACTTTATCCAAATTTTGACACGGTGTCAAAATTCGTTTTTCTAATTATTGACACTATGTCAATAATTGGTTTTCTGGGTGTCCATAATAGGAACGGTTACTTTCTTCTTTCAAATACATCTAATATTAATTATAGTTGGGAGTGTTTTTGTGTTTGTTTGTAAAATCTGTGAAGTGCAGGTTTTAGGTATTTTTATTTACATTTATCATAATTTGGTACTCGGTATTTTTAAAGGTACAAAAATGGCAAATCCCCAGAAAAAAGAGAAGCAAAAAGAGGCAAAAAGTAAAAGCATAAATCATTTTTGATTATTTTGTTATTAATGTTTGTATTTTTACGTTCAACTGATCTCAGTCTATTTTGTTTGATTTAAAAATAGCTAGGTAGAAGGTTTAAATGTTAGATCTCATTTGTTGTACTTAGGTAGGTAGTACAGTTAAGTTTTGAAAATACCTGTTGATTTTATGATAAACATATGTTTCTTCAAATGTGAATGTTCCATTTTTTTTTAATTTTTTCTTACTAATTAGGTAGTTTAATTGAATAAAAGATGTCTTCAGATATTTATTTCATTTTGTTATCCCTCAGCCTAGAATATTTAAATAATTTTTAAAATACATTTCCTGAGCAAAGCCGCGTATATCCTCTAGTTAAGGGGGGTGTCAATAATAGGAAGAACAAGTGTCAAGGTTACGCTGAACTATGTCAATAATTGGCATTTTGGTATTGAATCAAAAAATACAAATTAGATCCAAATATACAAATACAACCACAATTTTTTTTAAAATTAAGAATCTATAATGACAAGAGCACACTTTAAATGCTTAATATATAAATATTTTTACTTTCATATTAATTGAAAAATGGGAAAAGGAACACATACCTCTAAAAGTGTCAATAATTGGGTGGTTTACCCTACTTTCATTTATGCAGGACACTTTTATCGAGAATTTTGTCTTAGACCCGGCGTCCGTAACTTAGTAAGTCAAGTCAACGACTTGTCACTATCAATCAGCTATCAGCATGTACTCTGTGTGAGCAATAAACTATAATAAAATTTATCCCTTGCTACAACTACTAAGCTAAACCATCTAAGCGTGCAGCTCACTTTCAAGGTCCGCCACATACGGAATATACCTGATTCGGAATTGGTTCCGGATGGAGTGTTGCCGCTTTCAGAGTCTTTTTCACTAGATTTAGTGATTTTTTGATGTCTTAGGTGGCATTTTTTAAAAGATTGAAAAATGAGATTGATTGATATGACCTCATCACATGATAGAAATTATCATGTATAGAAATTGTTTGCTTCGTTTTAATAAATACCTAAAAATGCAATTGCTAATCTAGAAATAAACATTTTAACGGGTTCGTTAAAATGTTTATTTCTAGATTAAATAATAACCGCGTAACCCTCAAAAACTGTATATGCAATTGCTAGTATTTTTTGTAACCATAGTTGACAACACTGAATCCTGAATCAGGATTCCGGATCGCAATTCCGTCTGTGTGTGGCGGACCTTAGGATATTGGAGGTTTCGGGATGATGGTAGTGAAAAGTCGCTGGCCCTTTGGCCACAAACACACTGCATAATACAGGGTGTGAACTAAAATGCGTTATATACTTAAGGAGGTGGTACAGATCATCAAACTGAACTACTTTCACAATCACCCCTAAAAGTACCTAATGCAACTGTTTACTCTAACACCCTGTATTTATAAATGTTAAAAATAACGACTAAAATAATTAAAATTAAAAAAGAACTTAATCTAATTAATAAAATACTTACATCACAGAGACTACAACATTAAATTCACTTTTAACTTATCACAAACGGACGTCTCTTCATATTGTTATGATCAAAAACTTTATTCCACTACAACTCAGCCAATCCAAAGTTCACATTTAAGTACTTACCAGTTTATTTAAAAAAAAATAACAAAATAACATAACAACTTTGAACATGTCCCCTTACAAGGCCGTTACTCTTAAAACTGGTATTTTATCCGCATGACAGTACTATTAGTCACGTTGTACGATAATATCGTTATCGTTTGATCGAGCAGTCAACCGTATTAAAAAACATTGTGTTCAAAGTTAAGAGGCTATTTGAAAAAAATAGGATCCTTCAAAGCGTCATATATCATGAAGTACTAACAGTAGGAGTATGGAGTATGGAGTATTTTATAACTTTGTACCTAATGTTACTAGAATGTAACCGGACTGTAATATAAATAATATAATTATAAGTAGTTAAGGAGTGCATTGACGTGTAAAAATATCTTTATGAAATAAATGATTATGATTATGATTAGCGGATATGTGTAAATTGAACATATAATTGAAGTTTTGATTAGAGCCAAAACACGATTAAGACACATTTTCTCGATAGACAAACAAGCCAAAGTAGCCTCCGTCTTCATCGATAAACGCTTGGAACTGCTAAACGGTGAATAATAGAAACACGAGACTTGATTTTAAAAAAAGAGATTGATATTTTACAAATTTTGATAAGAGCAGAATTGAACTTACAATTAAATAAAGTTTGTTTTACGCTTGCGTCGTTTCAGACGCGCGAGCCGCCCCATCTCTTTCTCTCACATCAGGCAGTAATATAAGCTATCACACGCCCATTTCGCTTCAATTATTTTTCGAAATAGACCCTTAACATAAAGAACCCGTTATGGCACAGGGAGGAATATGTTTGTATGTATGTATGTTTGTCCACGCATTTTTCCGAAACTATTAATCGGATTGTGGCCATTCTTTTTTACTGCCTTACATTTACTACAACTTAGTGAACAGTGCAAGTTTCATCAAAATCGATTCTGTAGTTTCAAGATCAACGAGAAAGATGAAACGAGAACGATATTGTCGGACCGACACGTTCCAGTAGAGACAGACCCGTTTTTCCCACCAACACCATTGATGATAAAATATTTGTGTATGAATCAATTTTGTTATACATTTCATTACTTACTATACATTGCTGTTTTACAATTAAAACAAAAGTTTATTTTATTAACAGAACCTGCCATGTATTTGTATAGTTTCGATATTGAATTCAATTTATACATCTATGTACTTACCTATAGTTATTATCTCAGAGATAAGAGTTTAATAGATAGGTCTCTTCAAACACAATAACACAGCACAAACTAAAAACAGTAGGTACTATAAGACTATCTATAACCAAAAAAATGTTTGACAAAAAACTAGGAATAGAACTTGACCTGCGCCATTTTGTGACGCCGCCGCCGACACGCCGGCGCCGGCGCCGGCCTTACTACCGAACTAACTTCACTTGAGTTGGTTTGAGATGGTACCTACCTACCACGCCTACTCCGAGATAATTTAATTATATATTATAGTATGGAGTAGTGTTATTATTAGCCCACAGAACTACAACAGAAGTCTGTGTATTAGCCATGCTTTTCCTATTGCTGTCTCCCCTTTTTTTATTTTTTTATTTATAAATTAATAGACTCTTGCTTGTGCGTTAGCACTGATTTTCTGAAAGTGTCAAGTAGTTTATGGGAGAATCTATCCCAATCTCAGGGATTGTTTTTGGTCAAGAACAAGAAGAGATTGAGGATTGCGGAGCCTCGTGGCAAGCAACAACGCGACGCGCGAAAACCACGCGAGACAAGTGCTCGGGTCAAAACCTGCAACGTGACCATAACGTGACTCCTGTCTCCCCTCTACAATGGGGGGAAGCTAGATATTTATTTTTGCTGCTTTTCCTATCTCCTTTAATTAAATACCTAATTAATTCTGGGTTCCAAGAGTCACCCCCTGTGGCCTTCGTTGTCTAGTTTGTGAGTGGTCGGTCGCTGCCGTTGATCTTGTTATGCAGGAGTATAAGTTCAAGACTACAGGGTCAAATTGATATCATTAGCATCCTTTTAAACTAAGAGTCTACCCATCAAACTGAAAACTTTTACTATGGGAGCAAATAAAAAATCTGCTGTTCCATACTAAATTGTAATGTCGACGCGCGAGTTCGCGACTCAAATGTATGCAACAGCAGATTTTTTTTTGCTCCGATCGGTTTGCTGCCATAGTAAAAGTTGTCTAGTTTGATGGGTAGACTCTTAGTTCAAAAGGATGCTGATGATATCAATTTCACCCTGTATATTCCCTCAGGAGTAAGTCAGAGATATCCTGAAAACATAAAACATGCACATATCACTAGTACCAATACTCTGTCCATTGTGACGGAGAGTGAGCCACTGATAATAATGGTGGGTAGGTAAGGTATATGCCTCTAAATTGAACCAACCAAAGGCTAAAAAGGTCCAGTAGTGCGATTTTTGAATCTCATACGTTGAACTCAGCAGTTGAAAATGTATGGAGATACGCATCGTTCTACTGCTGATTTGACTTTCAAAAATCGCACTCCTGAAGTATGATTTATGAAAGTCGAATCAGCAGTAGAAAGATGCATATCTCCATAGTAATTTTGACATTTTCAACTGCTGAGCTCAGCGAATGAGATTCAAAAATCGCACTCCAGGTTAGTCCAGTAGTATCTTGTGTATTGTATGTGGAAATGTAGAGTTTATCTATTGAACTATTCGTAAATTGAATTGAACAACTTAGGTCATTCCTAGAGCCTAGCTCACAGACTCAACCCGATTTTTCTAACTTGGAATGCGCGTATCAGGAACGAAAAATAAAATGCGCCCTATGTCAATGACAGACGATGCATCCAGACACGTATCCAGGGAGGGGGGATAGGTGGGTTTATTTGTAAGGAAAAGTGTGACTACAGCACTTACTTTTTCACTGTTTTTCTATGAATAACCCCCCGATTTCGATATTGGTCCCATTGAGAAAGTTGATCAGTGTGATGGTCTGATCATCCCCTTAAAATGCTAGGGCTGTCGCGGTTTTGCAGCGCATCGACAATGTTCGCGCAGGCGCATATAGATGACTTCTACGCCATTATTAGAAAGCGGAGCGCCTCGCTGCTGAATCGCTTCCGGGGCAGTACTATAGATAGTACTAATAGCATCCTGAGCGTGTTGGCTGAGTGGTGGGACTCCCCCATGGTGCAGAGGTGGATGCTACTGCATGCCAGCTCATCCCCCTTTAAACTAATGTAACTTTATGTAATATTGTAATTTATTTAATTTTATTAATGAATGAATTTATTTGTGAACTAACATAGTTATAAGACAATTGTTACTAACACAATATGGATGAATAATCTGAAATAAATAACTTTTAATTTTAATTTAATTTCAAAATAGTTTCAGCTAATTTTGATAGACCTTATATATAAGGTCTAACAAAATTAGGTGAAACTATTTTAAGGGGATGATCAGACCACAAAACTGAACAACTTTCTCTATGGGACCAATAGTGAAATCGCGAAAAAAAAATCTGCTGTCCCATACATTTAGGTCGAGTAGGTTTGTATGGAACAGCTGACTTTTTTCGCGATTTCGATATTAGTCCCATAGAGAAAGTTGTTCAGTTTGATGGTCTGATCATCCCCTTAAAATAGTTTCAGCTAATTTTGTTAGACCTTATAGATAGATACTATGCCTATTGGGATCAATACCGAAATTGTGAAAGTAATACTTAAGTATTATACTTACAAATACAACATACCTAGTATGAATAATACTCACAAATTTACAATACCTAGTATTAGACGACATAGCATAGAATAACTTAGACGACATAATACGAAAACATAACAAATATTTATTCCCGTTTTGTGCAGTTTTCATTAAAATAAAATCGTTTTACTTAAAAACTTTTTTTATTTGTGTTTTCAGTATAAAATAAAGCATAATTTTACTTTTTTTTAGGATAATAAACCTTTTTAGGGTACCGTACCCAAAGGGTGAACGAGACCCTATTACTTATAGTACTCTGTGCTATTACTAAGCCTACGTTGTCCGTCCGTCTGTCTGTCTGTCCTACCTATTTAGGGCTGTAACTTTTGAACCGTAATAGCTTAACAGTTGAAATTATCACAGAATGTGCATTATTATTATAAAAATGTCCTCCCTTATACAAGAAACAAGTTTTTATCAACGTTTTTATCTTCTCGCTCTATCGTAGAAACGGTAGATACATACAAGCGTCAAACTAGGTGTGATTATAGAGCAAACTCTACAATATAACAACAAATAATAAAAACTGGCCAAGTGTGACTCAGTCTGGTGCTAAAGGAAACGGAGAAAAAAAATTGTAAGTTAATATGTTGTGTGGTGGTGTGGTACGGAACTCTCGCGCTCGGTGCGCGAGTAGCCCGACTCGCTCTTGACCGGTTTTATTTGTTTTTGATGGTATTTTGAAGAGTTAGGTCACCATGGCAAGTCAGTTGATCATCGACCTTCTCCACAATCAGTCGATAAAATAAGATAAAGTGCAGATAAAACGCCAGATCGGTCATATTTGTTACGAGCTTAGATAAATGATTGGTCTTCGCTGCGCTCCGGCGAATCATTTATCTAAGGTTACGAGGTTGAGGTTCCAATAATAATAGGTACACTAATATACCGGGTGTAAACTTAAATACGATACTTATTTAAGGACTTTATACGACTTAACTTTATTATTATATGTAACCTATTACATAGGTTACATATAATAATATTTTAATTTTTTAGCATTCCTTTATTTTAATTTTTCTATTTGCGCTCGAACGAACAAGATAAGCAGCGCAGTGCAGGACCGGTCGTTATGGCGATCCTTGGGGGAGGCCTATGTCCAGCAGTGGACGTCCATCGGCTGAGATGATCATGATGATGAACAAGATAAAAGGCGTGATAATATTATTAGTCTCACCGATATACCTGCGCAGTTGACAAATTTTAAAAGCGCGTGAAATTATATTGACCAATCAGGATGTGTCACCTTGCCGCTATTGGCTTATTGCTTTCGCGCCCTTTTCGCTGCCAAAGCATCCATTACCAACCAGCTATTCGAGTTGGAGCGATATAGAGAAAGAATACCCGATTTTGCACTGCTCTGCGCAAACGAAGATTGACGAGCAGAATTATTTTCCTGGTCTTACTGTACGTAGGTACCTACTATTATTTTGCACTGCTCTGCGCAAACGAAGATTGACGAGCGGAATTATATTCCTGGTCTTACTGTACGTAGGTACCTTCTATTATTTTGCACTGCTCTGCGCAAACGAAGATTGACGAGCGGAATTATATTCCTGGTCTTACTGTACGTAGGTACCTACTATTATTTTGCACTGCTCTGCGCAAACGAAGATAGACGAGCGGAATTATTTTCCTGGTCTTACTGTACGTAGGTACCTACTATTATTTTGCACTGCTCTGCGCAAACGAAGATTGACGAGCGGAATTATTTTCCTGGTCTTACTGTACGTAGGTACCTACTATTATTTTGCACTGCTCTGCGCAAACGAAAATTGACGAGCGGAATTATTTTCCTGGTCTTACTGTACGTAGGTACCTACTATTATTTTGCACTGCTCTGCGCAAACGAAGATTGACGAGCGGAATTATTTTCCTGGTCTTACTGTACGTACTAGGTACCTACTATTATTTTGCACTGCTCTGCGCAAACGAAGATTGACGAGCGGAATTATTTTCCTGGTCTTACTGTACGTACTAGGTACCTACTATTATTTTGCACTGCTCTGCGCAAACGAAGATAGACGAGCGGAATTATTTTCCTGGTCTTACTGTACGTACTAGGTACCTACTATTATTTTGCACTGCTCTGCGCAAACGAAGATTGACGAGCGGAATTATTTTCCTGGTCTTACTGTACGTACTAGGTACCTACTATTATTTTGCACTGCTCTGCGCAAACGAAAATTGACGAGCGGAATTATTTTCCTGGTCTTACTGTACGTAGGTACCTACTATTATTTTGCACTGCTCTGCGCAAACGAAGATTGACGAGCGGAATTATTTTCCTGGTCTTACTGTACGTACTAGGTACCTACTATTATTTTGCACTGCTCTGCGCAAACGAAGATTGACGAGCGGAATTATTTTCCTGGTCTTACTGTACGTACTAGGTACCTACTATTATTTTGCACTGCTCTGCGCAAACGAAGATAGACGAGCGGAATTATTTTCCTGGTCTTACTGTAGGTCGTACTAGTATTTATTGTGCTGTAAGTAGGTACCTACTATTATCTATTCTGTGGTTACAGTAAGAAAATACATTCGGCTAGTAAACTTGACCTTATGAGCTAGACTATTCTACATTAGCCAAGCGAATTTCATTTCGTATGTAAATATTATTCATTTCATTACCTACATAGCCGCGGGTACGGATAACCAAAGTACCTACCTACCCACATTATAGGGTCTCATAATATAATGTCTAAAAAAATTAGGTGAAACTATTTTAAGGGGATGATCAGACCATCAAACTGAACAACTTTCTCTATGGGACCAATATTAAATCGCGAAAAAAAAAATCAGCTGTCCCATACATATAGGTCGAGTAGGTTTGTATGGAACAGCTGATTTTTTTCGCGATTTCAATATCGGTCCCATAGAGAAAGTTGTACAGTTTGATGGTCTGATCATCCCCTTAAAATAGTTTCACCTAATTTTGTTAGACCTTATATTAAGAGGGTACCGAGCCTATAGTGCTGGCCTTAATCATTTTTTTTTTTCATTTCTAACATACTCATTGTTGGTTTTCAATTTATCGAAAGATTACGGATTTGTTGTTATTGTAATGCGATGAGAATGACACGATAAATTGAAAATCAGCAGTAACTTAACTACAGTAATAAAAAAAATCCTCGCGGAACGTTCGGTTGAATATGCGTCTACTAGGAAAAATGGCGCGTAATGGCGTGTGTCGCCGGTATAGGGAAAAGCGTTGGGCTGCGTTCAGAACCTACACCCCAGGTACACCCCGAGTGCAAATTTTCGCACTAACGCCGTTCCGAGGCTCGGTGAAAAACGCTCTTTGCAACTCGGTTGTCACAACTCAACCGTTCCAAACCTCTGACGGGTTGCAACTTTTAACCATCAAATTCGATGGTTAAAAAACACTCTGACGTTTTAATTATCTGTGGTTACTTGACTTTTCGCGCGTTTTGAATAAAAGTTTGTTTTTCAAACTATTTTTATTCACTTTTAGATTTGCTAACATGGAAAATGAGTTTTTTTATTGTATTTGGAAATGATGGAAGCCCTGGAAGCCCATATTACTTTAAATGCCAAAATTTGAGGTTATAAAACAACCGTGATCGTTCCGTACCTCATAGCGAGTTAAAAATTGGCGCGGTCGTTCCGTACCTTAGAGCGAGTTGAAAAACAACCGCACCTAAAGGTCGTGAACGCACCCTTGCACGCGTGTTCGACGGAACGTTCGGCGCGGAACGTTCAGCAGCACGGCTCGCTTGCCACCCACGACAAAGCGTTTAAACGAGAAAAACGTCATGCGCGCTCTTTCTGGCCTACGTAAAATAATAAAGATGGAGGCACATCTCGATTTTTATCGTTTTCTCGGGGGTGGCATGCGAGACCTACCGGTGTGCCGTAACACCGGCAGCATTAGAGGCTCGGTTCCCCCAAATTAACTAAAGTTTAATGTCCTTTTATTTCAGGAACAAAACCATGGAGAATTTAGTAGATTACACAACACACCGAGGGCAGGAAAGTAAGAAAGGTCTCAGATCTCATGTAAATCAACAAACATGTGATCTGAGACTTTTTTATTTACTGCCCGATGTTAGTATAGTACTTTTCTCCTTGACAGAGGTGGAAAAGCGACAACTTTATGTAGCGCAGCGCGACGAACAGAAATGTGGTAGAAAGTTAAGAACGACTGTTGGCCGATTTATTTTCTATTTTACTGGATATTCCGAGTTTTCAGAATTTCTCTGACTACCCCCGCGGGGAATATGAATATAGCAGTGACCATATGTTTGCATGCATGCATGCATGCTTCTGTTTTGTAATGAATTTAGGAATTCTCAAAACTACGTGAGGAAATAAAATAAAAACTTGTAAGTGTACACCGTGTTCATTTATTTATAAACAGTCAGTAGCTCCTATAATAGCCTGGAATAAATCCTGGAATAATAGGAATGCAGCTAGAATTCCTATTATTCCCTATTCACCTCATTGGTAGTTATAGTCTACAGGGTGAAGTAAAACACCCTTGCAGGTATTTAAAGAGATGGTTAAGATAAGACTATCAAACTGAACAACTTTCACTAAAGAGCGAACATAGAGAAATAATTAAAAATAAATCTGCTGTTCCATACATTTAAGTCGAGTAGATACTGCAGTTTTGTATGAAACAGCAACCAAATGTATCTCTCGCGATTTCGAAGTGGGCCTTGGCTTTATAGTGAAAGTTGTTCAGTTTAATGTTCTAAACGTCCACCCCTTATTACTATGGTGTTTTGTTACACACTCTAGAAACACACCGCAATTACCCGACGAAAATTACGACGGGTGATTTCGTCACAGGCACATGATATGTTGCTGTACTCTTCTAACGCACGCAAAATTACATAAACACGTCTCGTTCGTGAGTGTGAGTGAGAGGAAGCGATTAGCAACTTGCGTGCGTTAGAAGAGTACAACAACATATTATAGCGGCCGCAGCTTTAACTTAGCAAGCACTTTGTTCAGTATGATGATCTATCCTCTGAAGTTCAGTATAGTATCGTTGGTGCAGGCTGCTAAACAAAAGATGATAAACAAAAACTGATAAACTTTAGGGATCCGGCGGCGAGTAGGCGAGACCAATGTTCCGCAGCTCACAGTCTTCCTGCAGGAAGTCTTTGAGTAGGAGGTTCATGAGAGCAGTACGGCGGACCTGCAACGATAGGTTAGGTTAGTGACAATCTTGGTATGAAAAAAGCACTTTTACCCTACTACGTTGATGGAAAGGGACGGATATGTAACAAAAATGTATCAGAAATCGTGCTTTGACGGGCACAGGTGCGAGATTTTGCAAGCAATTTAGTCACCAAAAATACCGCATACGCAGAAATGGATAAACAATAGATTTTCTAAGCCTGTCTCGTTTTCGCGTGGCTATACCTACTCCTGAAAAAGGGAGTCCGGACGCGCCAAGGAAATCAATTTTATGAGGTTTCACAATTTTTTCATGGACTTCCATACAGTAACAGTATTTTTTTACAATTTGCGCCAAATGTAAGAATTATTCACACAATGTCTTGTGGACTTTTTTAGTATTGATTCTACACATTCGAAATTAAGAATCCATAGAAATACCCAATAGGTACTCGTATATCAGTCACATTGGCATTACGATAAAATTATTGTCGGCCAGTGCATTTCCTCATTGCATTGATATTGGATCTATTTTGTAACCGATAAAAACTACAATTGTGTTTTCTTTGAGAAACAGAATTTAACAAGTCCTTGTAAATTACGATTTTTAACAAGTTCACAAAACGTAGCTTGTGAAGCTACGGCTTGTGAACTTGTACCTTTCGTGAAACAGGCCCTTGCATTATTTCACAAAACAGCTTTATTTGGACTAATTGGAAATCCTATGATGAAACTATGAAACTAGACAATAATATAACTAGTGATAACGAACTCTTCTAAACTAACCACTTAATTAGAAAATCTAAATAAAAATAGTAGGTAACAAGATAAACAAACTGCTAAACAACAACGAAATAAAGTGTTTTATTGCCATTTACATTTTACTTTATTGATTTAAATAAGTAGGTAGGTAAGAATGTAACAAAGTATTCCAAAAAGTTCTGTTACTTGGTTTGACTTTACGCAAAACAACAAACTTTTGAAATCGAAGTAGGTATAATAAAGGGAAAGGGAACCGTAACATTTCGGCAAGAAAACTAAGTCAAAAGAGTAATGTTTCACAAACTTGATGAAACTTATGAATTTCAAGCCTTATCGCCGAGCCAAAAGGTCCATTTCAGTTCTATAATTATTTTATAAAGTTTGATGAGTTTTTTAAGGTTCCGTAACAAAAAATTAATAAGGAATCCTCTCTCCTATTAAAACTTCTGTGCCCATTTTTGTATTGTCGATTCTTTACAAAAACGGAACCCTTTGCCCGATCGTACCAACTTGGTTTCATTTTTTAAGAAAAAACTTTGTTGATTTTTTCTGCGAAAGTAAGAGAATCAAGAAAATGATTGTACATTTTTCATGTAGATCAGAATTCGTGATTATTCGTAAAAAACCGGAATCTGACCTAAGAGGAATTTTTTCCTGACTATAACGGAATCTGACCTTATGCCTTAGAGTCCTGATTAACCCTAATAATAATAACACAGAATACAACTGATAAATTAATAATTATCTACTAGGCTTTTTATTATGTTTTTTTTATTACGTATGGGTTGCTCTTAACTTCAATCTAGTCCTCAGGACGAAGATGGGGTCGAAGATGTAGCGAGCTTACCCAGAAGAAGCCTATTCACTCGTACTTTAAAGGAATTCGGGTTGCAAGCGCTCGGAAATACTGACGCAGGCAGGGCATTTCACTCCTTGGCTGTGCGCATTATAAAAGATTCAGAAAGGCTCTTGGTGTGGATATATGGGATGTCAACCAAAAAGGGGTGATACCCCGCGGTGCGTCTGGAAGTCCGAAGGTAGAAAGGGGAAGGCGGCATACTCACCGAAGTACAATCTGTAGAAGACCAACATGCAGGCTACTCTGCGGCGGTGGGCTAGGCTATGAAGCTTGGTCTCCACCAGCTTCTTCAGTAGTTTTATTATGGAATTTATACAACAACGGCACAAACTTTCGAACCGGGATTCGCCACCAGGACCCTGGTTCAACAGTCCGGCGTGGTAACCATTTACATCAAGACATGTTGAGCTACGTTTGAATTAAGTTGATTCTTGCGCGACACAATGGGTAATAAAAATAGTGAATACTAACAGCAAGAGTCTGTAACTTGGCTTGCCTCAGCTCCTCTCTTATGAACATCATTTCTGGGCGAAGGTCGCGGTGGGCAAAGGGGTCCATGATGATATTCAGACGGGGGTCTATCCCCGACAACTGTTGGTCACTGGAACGAGATACATTTTAATATCACCTTCAGCAGCCTATATACGTCCCACTGTAGGGCACTGGCCTATACACTCTGGGAGAGTATGCACCACGTCACCACGTGTGCCCAATGCGGATTGGTAGACTTCACATTCACATAAACGCATCGGAATTTCTTCTTCAGCTATGCAGCAGCGTTGCCAGACGTCCCGATTTTGGCGGGACGTCCCAATTTTTAGGCCAAAATTAAAAGTACCACGCGGGACAAACTCAATCCCGCTTTTCGGGGACTTCACTGCCTTACAGCGTAAACCAGACAGTTGTTGTTATTAGTAAAGTAATGTATTTCATTGTGTTCATTAAAAACATTGTCTATTGCCCTCTGTCAACATTGTAACCTTAATTTGAAACTAACATAAAAAGAAAAGTAGAATAAACCTACATAATATTAAGGTGGTTGCAGAGGGGTCAATTTTATACAAAACTTTAACGCACAATACGCGTAGACGGTATTAATATAAGTAACTTTGTATATATAGAAAAATAGTTTAGAAAATCTGGATGCCGCGTCACAAATAGCATTTGCAATTTATAAAATAATTACGAAGATATAAAGCTTTGAAATTTTTCATACAAAATTTTAAAAGCTTTATATCTTCGTAATTATATGATAAATTGCAAATGTTATTTGTTACGCGGCAACTAGATTTTCTTACCTATTTTTCCATATATAAAATATTACTTTTATTAATTCCGTCTACGCGTATTGTGCGTCAAACTTTTTTATGGACTGAAACCACCTTAACGTTTTTTAATTATGTCCCGCTTTCGACGAAAGAATCCCGCTTTTTCATTTAAAAGGTTTCAATATCCCGCATTGCCCGAAAAAGAATCTGGTAACGTTGGTATTCCTCACAATGTTTTCCTTCACCGTTTGAGAGCAGTCGTTATTACTTATTAACGAAGTATTGGTATAATATGCCATGTCTTCCGTTCGGATTCGAACCTGGACCTCAAGATCAAGATTGAGTTTACATTTAACATAAGGATTATAAGGTCTAATAACATTCGCTAAAATTATTTAAAGGGGATTATAAGACCATCAAATGATCAAACTGAACAACTTGTCCCAAACATTCGGGTCTAAGTAGTTAAGTTTGCAATTTTCTATGGAACAGCAAGATTTTTGAACTGTACAACACGGACCTTAAGAAAAGGGTCCGTGCTGTTACACTTGTTTTTTTCTAAAGAGAACCGCGAGAATCACTGAAAAGCCGTGATTTTTTTTACGCATTCATGTTTTATGTTTTTCTTAATTTAATAATCAATCAAATTAAGACCAAACCTGCCCTAATTGTATTAAAACAATCTATACTATTATAAAACTGTAACAGGAAGTTTGTCTGTACATTGAAGATATAAACAAAAAAAAAGTTACGATATGGTTTTTAGGTCTCCCTGATTCCATTTCACCAATTTTTGGTTTGTGTGTTTGTTTGTTTGTTTGAACGAGTATCACGCAAAAACTACTGAACCGATTTTGATGAAACTTTTTTTGTTTGATAGCTTATGATCTGACTTAAAATCTGGTATATAATTTGTGCGGACGAAGTCGCGGGTTAACGCTCGTAATACATAAATGTAATCTACTAATCGCTTAATTCAGAGAAAAAACTATTATTTAGATTATACAGACCAAATTCTGAACTTCCTGTATAACAACTTTTTTTGGAGTTACTTGTGTCATTTTATCGTAGTAAATATGAGCTTGCTATTTGTAAATGGTATCTTATCTCACTCGTGGTAAAAAACTGATTTAATGTTTAAAAAAAAAACCAACCTAAGTATATTTCAAAAGTCAGTTGATTTGAATTCTTGTTACACTTTAAATCAAATGCATCGAAATTATCCATTTCATTTCCTTATCGGTTAAAAATAATGATACAATTAGCAAGCACGTATCCAGACTATTGTTTCGTTGGGGGGGACATATTATTTTCGGGATACTCATAGAAAAACAATGAAAAATAAAGCGCAAAGAAAATTTCAGGGGGGGAGGGGGATAAATCCCAGCCTATGCCCCCCCTGGATACGTGCCTGGCAATAAGAGTTGCCAGATGGGCTGGGACTGGGACACCCGGGAAAAACCCCTATTTGTTTCATAGCTACGACACCACTGCGCCGCCGGTGGGAGGTGGAGTATAATAATACTGATAAGTTGATAACAATAGTAGATGAAAGATGACTAGTAGAAGAGGCTAACCTTTTGCAGACAAAAACATTGTATTTCCCACAGCACGGAACGACACCCCCTAGAAGAAATCTAGATCACCGATGCAATGGCTCTAAAATGCTCGGTCCGTTTTCGGGTCCCATTAGTTCGGCCCTGCCTAGCTAGCATGCCACCCCCGAGAAAACGACAAAAATCGAGATGTGCCTCCATCTTTATTATTTTACGTAGGCAAGAAAGAGCGCGCATGACGTTTTTCTCGTTTAAACGCTTTGTCGTGGGTGGCATGCTAGCTAGGCTGGTGAGGCACCCGTTGTATTGCCACATGAATAGATATCTCGGCGAGGCTAAGCTTCTTACAAGCGAGACGCCGCGCGGTAACCCGCCGCTAGACCCATATTTACGCCATTTTGATCCATAAAGCGATGGATTACAACTTTTTTCGCGAGTCTAGCGCCGTTGCGCGCGCTTCAAGAAGCTTGACTTCTAGTCGTATCTATTCATATGGTATTGCTGTGCGATCTGTATCGCATCGAGATAAATTACCTACTACGGAACCAAAACCTCTGTTCAGACGCGTGGTTCGACACACACTTGGCCGGCATTAAAAATCTAGGTATTCGATCACAGGTGTCCCTATGGGCTTGGGGCGGTGAGACGGATTAACTCTAACTAATGATGAAAACTAACAATCTCGCCCCGACATCAGCTTCCAACGCGCCAGCCTCCTCCAGGGTATCAGGAGCAACTTCCTCATCTTCATTATCTGGCATTTTAACAAATTACCTACACAGTCACAGTTCACAGAAAACTTTACAGTCTTCAATGTCTAAATATCCAATCAAATATTCAAAGAAATATTCGATACCTAAATCATAGAATAAAAATTGTCTTAAAACATCTAGGGAATACTATATTCCTTGTCAAAGATTGTCAGAAAGCAGCGAAAACAAGGAATATACTTGAGCGAAAACAGTCTAAAATTAAAATCGACCGAAATCAAAATTCAAAATATTTTTTTGAATAAATCACTATGAAAGGAGATTTAGCGTTTTCCGGTGCTTGCGGAAGAGTAAAATCTAAGATTAAAATTAACATTTTATTTAACTTAATTCGACCTTCGCCTATGGTCTTCGCTTACGAATAAACTAAAATAGTGCCTAGATGGTGCGAATAAATAAATTAGTGTTTTTTGGAGAAAATAAAACATTTAAATTAACCACGCCATCTGTTATATTACCATAGTACTTCTTAAATCGATAGCTAACGACAATATGTCAAATGACAAGCAAATTCCCTCTTCAGCTTGTTTCCCTCTTTTTACTTTTTATTTATTATGGCTTTGGCAACGAGCATATCAGCTTATCTAATTTTCCTCCAAGCACGTTCTGAAGTCTTCATAACAACGAAAGAATGGTCTTTGTGCTTTGCGCTAATAGGAAATATGCATTCGTCAGTGTATTTAAAAGAATAGCTAGAAGATTTTATTAGTAAGGTTACTATTTATTACTGAAATATCCAGTCACTATTATTAATATGATCGTAGTTTACCGTAATTAAATGACTCATCCGCATTAAATGTTTTAGAACGCACGCACCTCACTTTCGTTAAAAGTGCCGAAGGCCTCGTTGCCATAGCTTTAATGAATTAAAAAAAAATCGATAGAAGGGTGAGTGAACCAGCTCATTGTTATTTATTACATTTGCCTCTAATAATACATTAATTAGCCGTTTTACTGGTACCAGCAAGTGCAATAACACAAGTCGGGACAGCCATGCCGATGTGAGTAACACACGAGGTGTGGCACGGGCGTAATTTTGTGTAAACTGTTCAGTGACATTGTGAAAAAATATTCTGCCTATCTCGTAACATGACGGAGTATAAGCTAGTGGTCGTGGGGGCTGGCGGCGTGGGTAAATCCGCATTGACTATACAGCTGATACAGAATCATTTCGTGGACGAATACGATCCCACGATAGAAGATTCTTATCGTAAACAAGTGGTTATAGATGGTGAAACATGTTTGTTGGATATCTTGGATACCGCTGGGCAGGAGGAGTATTCTGCGATGCGAGACCAGTACATGCGGACGGGTGAAGGTTTCCTGCTAGTTTTCGCGGTGAACAGTGCAAAGAGTTTCGAGGACATTGGATCGTATAGGGAGCAGATAAAGCGGGTGAAGGATGCCGAGGAGGTGCCTATGGTACTGGTGGGGAACAAGTGTGATTTGCAAGCGTGGGCTGTTGACATGACGCAGGCCAGAGAGGTGAGATTGTTTATTTGTTGTACTATAACCATTGACATACCAATTACTGGACGTTGGGTCCGCTCTCAAGTGTCCGAACCAAAAGAGCATAAAGTATACAGAGCACTAATTACGGGACAGTCTTCGTCTGATCGACTGACTACGCACACAACACTACATGTATTATGCCATGCCGCGATGGGGTAAAAACTATGCAAGCAAAATGAAAAACAATTTCAGCATTTTCAATGATTTAAGTTGGTTTATATTACTATACGTACTTAGGTTTGCGTAGGTTAGTCTAGTGACACTTTTTTTGAGAATTTTGTACTTGGCATCCATTATTTGGTATGTTCAATGACTACAAATATACTACACATTAGGCAGGTCCACACCAAGCGAGCACCCTCGTGCGAGGCCCGCCGGGCGCGGCAAACGTCCTGCCGCGCGGTCGGCGAGGACTGAGCATGGCCTACCGCACATGAGGCACGTCCTTACCGACCGCGCGTGGCGGTCCTCTCGTAAGGCTGCTCGCTTGATGTGACGCGCCTATTGAATAACATAAGTTGCATTGCAAGTTTGTTTTCGGGTGGACGCATATTGGTTGTCCGCTCTCTAGCTTGCAATGAAGCTCCACCAATTTATGATGGCCTAAGTGTATGTTTTGTGCATAAGACAATCCTTGAAGTCACCAAATATCTAAATAATATTATGTATGAGATGGGAAAACCATCCTACACTGGCTACAAATATACTACACATTAGGCGGGTTCATACCAAGCGAGCAGCCTCGTGTAATAAATCTATGTGTATGTTTTGTGCATAAGACAGTCCTTGAAGTCACCAAATATCTAAATAACATTATGTATGAGATGGGAAAACAATCACACACTGTCTGACTATTTGATCATGAGTACCTCAGAGTTATTTTGAAAATTTTGAACATCCACGTTTCACCAGTAGGCAGTTACAAAAACTCTGTCCAGTGTAACGGGTAGTGAGCCACTTACAATGGGCAGTGGGTATTGGTTACAATTCATCCCTTGAAATTGGCTTCAATTTCAAGCCTGCACGCTTATGCAGGTTGCCTCATAATGTTTTCCTTCATCTAAAAGCCTGTGGTGTATCGAATTTTACATAAATTCTGAAAAGCTCATTGATACGAATCGGCCTGGATGGGGATGGTACTATCACCTTCTGCATGGCAGGCATGTTTACTAGCCACTCTTTGACTACTTATATAGGGACTAGTTACGCGTGTAATTCTACTAACAAACATTTCTGCCACTTTTTGCAGGGGGCAAGGTAACATGAAATCGGCAACTTTGGATTTTATTCCCCATAACTTTAGATTCTAATTTTGAACGTTATAAATGATGAAAGTAGTCTCGCGTGAACCCCAAACGTTCTAAGTTCGAAATTATTGTTTCTCAATTATAGGCTGTCTCGTTTGGTGATAAGGTATAAAATTGAATGTAAATGCATATGATCAATTGATCTTATACCGTGGCAGAGGGGAAATGCTACTGCAAGGCCAGTCCTTATAATAAATAGTCAAAGTTGCCGCCAGACCACAACGGCTTCTATTTTGATGTTGGTTTTTATTGACTTCGTAAGGTCAGAGTTCGCAAACAATTTAATCAACAGTTAACATAACTATTTAATCAACTCTTAACATAAATCCATTTATTATGATGACATGAGACTATAATGTCAGTTTTAATTAATTGATTATCATTAACAGTTGATTGTAAGTCAATGAACACGACATGATTTAAATAAGGACACACTACAACCTAAGCGTATGAAGATATGTATTCTAGAGTGAGATAGATATGTAAAAGTCAAAATTTGTAAGTCACTAGGGAGTTCCACTCTAGTATACATGTATATGCTGTTTCTCTTTCATATTCACTCCCCTAAGTGATTTTTATTACGTTTTGAAATGGACTCTGAATAATTAAACTTTTGGGTGGTAATTACTTACTACAATTTTTTTTTTTAACAAAACGGCTTTGTATAGTGTTCAAATTAAAATGGTGTCGGTTTTTGAAGGGGATGATCAGACCATCACACTTAAAAACTTTCTCTATAGGACCTACATCAAAATCATGAAGAAAAAAATCTGCTGTCTCATACATATGGGTCGAGTAGGATTGCAGTTTTGTATGGAACAGCAGTTTTTTTTCGAGATTTCTATGTTGGTCCCATAGAAAAAGATATTCAGTTTGATGCTCTGAACATCCTCGAAGCATCTTGTATACTTATTTGATATTGCATCAACGATGGTGAGAATTACGTCACATTGCAAAATCTAGTCTAGTAGATTTATAAAAGTCATATTTAATAGTTAGATCCATTTGTTTATGTCAGTTTGTTTTTCTGATGAGTCACCACCTAGAATTGTTAGTGACATTACTAATAGCACATTGTTTTAACTAGAGTAGGTAAGTAAATATATTAGGTGAATCACTGATGATGCCGGCGCCCCGGCGGTAGGGTCCAAATTCTGATTGGAAGCTGTATTATAAAACTGTAACAGGAAGTTTGTCTGTACATTGAAGATATTAACAAAAAAGTTACGAAATGGTTTTCAGGTGTCCCTGATTCCATTTCACCAATTTTTGGATTTTTTGTCTGTCTGTTTGTTTGTGTGTTTGTTTGTTTGTTTAAACGAGTATCACGCAAAAACTACTGAACCGATTTTGATGAAACTTTTTTTGTTTGATAGCTTATGATCTGACTTAAAATCTGGTATATAATTTGTGCGGACGAAGTCGCGGGTTAACGCTCGTAAATCATAAAATTTATTTGATGGTGATTGGAATTGATTGGATGACTCCTGAAATTAAACAGCAAAATATTTCTTGCTGAATTGTAATTATTATCAATTCTTGTTTCTCTTTATCTTTACAAAGGTTATGGTTAGGTATGTGTTTAAGTATCCTCCAAATCTTAGATATTTTTGAGTTTTTGTCTGTCTGTTTGTTTATTTGTTAGTTCGAGCATCAGACAAAAACTACCGGACTGATTTTGATGGAACTAAAAAAAATCGTATGTTGCATAATAAACTACAAATCTACTCGAGCTAAATGTATGGGACAGCTGATATTTTTTTCGCGATTTCGATGTTGGTCGAATAGTGAAAATTGTTCAGTTTGATGGTCTACCCCCTTAAGTGTCAGTTGCAGAAACGTTCGTTAAAGTTAATTCTCCATTAAATCTCTTGCTGTCACTTTTTGTCTTGTCGACGTAGTAAAAGCAAGCAAGAGATTCAATGGAGCATTAATTCTAACGAGCGTTTCTGCAACTGACTGTGAGTGTTAAAGTTTTAAATGTCTATTTTCACTTTTGTAACACTTTGTATAAATGCAGACAATATTATGACTTTGACCAGACACCAAAACGGTACAATATTACATTAATGAAACTGTAAACTTGATGTTTGTCTGTACATTTGCGACGCCGCGCCGATATCTCTGTTCATAGTGAACCTGCCTGCTGATCCGCGAGTCGCTGGTTCGAATCCCGCGAGGGGCAAATATTTAATTTTGTATGATGATATTAATATGAATATTTGTGCCCAAGCATGGATGTTTGTATCTATGTACTGGTATTCTGAATTGTTTCCTAGTCATCATAATAGACTCGATTCTTGTACAATATACTAAAATACAAATGCAAAATATTTATTGAGCTAATGTGTGATGTGGTACAGGTTTTCAGGAAACCTTATTTTCTGTCTGTCTACTCTCTGTATACTATGTTTTTTTGGGTGTGAAATAAAGTATAATTGGTTGATTGATTAACAACACTAGATTACCTATACGTGGCATATTTATTGGATACATAATACATGAAAAGTTTTAAGCTGTGATCCCACACTAGACTCAGGGCCTGGTCAGTGAGGATCAACATTAGTATACAAAATGATATACTTTAAGTTGGACTAGATAATCTGGGTACAAAGTCCAACATATTTATTTGTTTGCCAAAAAAAAATTGGGGCCATTAAGGATAAGTAATATGTGTTATTATTTTGGATTTGCTAACAAATAATAAAAAAAGTAAAAAGTTAGGGGGTATATACAAGAAACGTGTTATTTTTATGTATTTTTTTTGGTTTGGTTAATGATTATAGAACATACTCTAAGCCTTAGAATGGGCTGTCTGGCAAAACAAAAAATAATAAAAACCACCATAACACCTATAAATTTCCAGGTGGCGCGAAGTTACGGAGTTCCATTCGTTGAAACATCAGCCAAGACCCGTATGGGAGTAGACGACGCTTTCTACACGCTAGTTCGGGAGATACGCAGAGACAAAGAGAGCCGGGGCAAGAGGAATAGGAGAGGACACAAACTGGGCCCCGGACGCACTTTCAAATGCACACTTCTGTAAACCTGTTAGTGCTGATTTGGATATCATTTGAATTTAATTTTTATTGAATATTTAGTGGAGATTGTTGAATGTAATGCAACCTTAGTATGGTTTCTCTATTCGCGCGCGCCGCGCCTTTGCTGCATATAAAATTAAACCTTCCCGTGCTTTTCAGTAGTATGGAATAATGAGTTGCACGTAAGTATAGAAATCATGCTAGAGGGTCTGCTAGTAAAGTTTGACCGCTAGGGCTCTACCGGTCATCGGGTGCAATAGAGCTACCGAATAGATATCCAACGAAAAACATCATCGTACAAGCTCGCGGCAGTACATCCCTACCGCACCTTCGGCACTGTCGGCTGATAGCTGTCATTTCCCAAAATTTAAAAGAAGAGTTAAGCATGTGCGATACTGTTGCATGCGAGCGAGACAGGAATATGCAACACTTTTGCGGACAGTGAACGAGGCAGTAGAACTTTTATTATTATCACTGCTAAAGCCAGTTACTGTCCAAGAACGTGTTAAGAGAACACACGATTCAACCAGAGGGGGTGAGGTAATAAGTCGGTGCGAGGCAGAGAGTGTCCATACTGTATGTTGTACTAGATACTCTTTCTTTTACTGCGGGCTTCTCTGCCGCCAGCATCTCGCCGCGCAGCTACCCTACTGTAGGCCTATTTTAACGTATAACCAATGAGAGGGAGTGGGCCACACTTCACCACACAAAAACTCCACTTGTACTCTTCTCTTACGTCAGATAAGCCGTATTACTCCAAACAGTCTCCACTAACTTGTCAAAAGAAAAACTTCCGCTGATATTTTTTAAAACGCCAATCAAATGCTCACTCGAATCAAATGAAAGATTGTCTTGGTAATAGATATTGTTGCATTCGACCAGAAGTGGTATTTTTGGAATTTCAAACATTCTAATTCGTATACGAAAATATCAATAAAAGTATGGAGTTTACGCATTATTCGTAACCAGATAGGATGTGACTTAAAAAAATAGCACTCGTATAATATCAAAGCTATCCAGCGGCCGTAGTGCTATCGCGCTAAGAAACTAATTGCGCGCGAACTGACGAGATAACAGGAGTGATATAGCCTTATCGCACGCATCATACTACGGCTGCTGTAGAAGGCTTTTAAGAAGCAGTGCCAGTGCCACCTATTGAGTCATTTGGAACTAATTTTGATTTCAACTTAAAGATTGAAGTATCGGACGGGGCTCGAACCCCAGACCTGCCAATCCGGAGCGCTACCAACACTTCTGTCGATACCTTAGTAATTCTTCAATCTCTTTCGTCTATAAGACGTAATTTTATTATAAATTTAAATTTTCCATCGTTCATTCGAAATTTCGTGTATTAATTTGACAGGTTTTAAAAAATATCACCATGTAGTATGTACAATGTAATTTAGCGTAATGCTATTGTTATTAACTAACAAAATATTTTGAAAATTAAAACCCCTACCCTTGTAAAGTTTGGCTGCGACATATTGAATTAACCTTTGTTGTTTGTAATGTTTTTGAACAACTTTGTATCTAGATTTATATTTATAGATAGTTTTAACTTCAATGTTGGCATCTTGCTATTATCTATTATACAGGGTGAAATTGATATCATTAGCATCCTTTTAAACTAAGAGTCTACCCATCAAACTGAACAACTTTTACTATGGGAGCAAACCGATCGGAGCAAAAAAAATCAGCTGCTCCATACTAAACTGCAATGCCTACTCGACGCAAATGTATGCAACAGCAGATTCTTTTTTGCTCCCATAGTAAAAGTTGTTCAATTTGATGGGTAGACTCTTAGTTTAAAAGGATGCTAATGATATCAATTTCACACTGTAGTTTTGCTAACTAGTGCAGCAGAATCAAACAAGGTCCCTAACTGCTTAACATAATATCAATCATTCTAGAATCTGTGTATTTGGATCCATTTGAAATGCTACAAAATGGTGCACTGTCAAAAACAGCCCTTTTTATATTTTAAAATTAACCCTTAATAGTACCTTTTACGAAGTAGATTTATTTCGATTAAATAGAAAAATATTCTTCGATCGCCAATAAAAAAATAAATACACAGTTAATGATCCAAAAATGACATATCCCAAAAGTACACTCGGACAGATATCGCAGTTCACTTATGGTCTTAGTGACGTGCTATCGCGCTAACAGTAACATGCCAATTCGGACACAAATTAGCTAAGATTTTACAAAAATAAAAATGCTAATTAAACTACCTAGCAACTTTGACGTAAGTTATCAACCGATCCATTCGTAGGTTATTCATAAGAAACGTTAAAGTTGGTCGTCTCTGAATAATGAATAAATCCATTCATAGTGCACTCATAAGTTACGTCAAAGTTGGTCGCCTATGAATTATGTAAATTCATTCATAAGTTCTGTTAAAGTTGGTGTCTAATTCGTCTATGAATATATCCATTCATCGTTTTTTAATTACGTTTGGGTTTGCTCTTGACCTCAATCTAGTCCTCAGGACGAAGATGGGGTCGAAGAAGTAGCGAGCTCACCCAGAAGAAGTCTATTCACCTTAGCCTATTAGCCTATAGTTCATTCATAAGTTACGTCAAAGTTGCTCGTCAAATTATAGTCGTCTATGGATAGATCCATTCATAGTTCATTCATATGTTACGTCAAAGTTCCTCGTCTATGGATAGATCCATTCATAGTTCATTCATATGTTACGTCAAAGTTGCTCGTCTAATTGAATTCGTCTATGGATAGATCCATTCATAGTTTATTCATATATTACGTCACAGTTGCTCGTCTAATTACAGTCGTCTATGGATAGATCCATTCATTTGTTACGTAAAAGTTGCTCGTCTAATGTACTTTAATACTTAGTTTTTCTTTAAGAATCGAAGTTACATTATTAAGATCATAATTCGTGTCATTTCAGGGTATCTGATGATCATACTGTACTACACCCTCGGGTGCTGGCTTCATTAATCTACATTCACAAGATATTTCCAAAATCATTCAAATAAACATAAAAAGGTACTTAAAATGCTATTTCTAAACTCAAAAGTACAAACGAATGCAAGACCTGAAAACCGTTTCTCCAGTAATAAAAGGTAACTGATCAAGAAATGAGCGTTTTTCTAGGAGATCGATAGATGGCGATGGCGCTACAGTTTTCGCGAATAAAGGCCAAATATTTCAAAATGTATTTCTTTATAATAATAAACATGATCAAAAAGATGCCAACGCATCTTTTAATGGCATGTTTCATTATTTACGAATCAGTTTGAAACTGTTTAAGTCTGACATGGCTGTGGGGGCTCGATGTCTTGGCCTTTAATAAAAACGCAGGAACTCTTCTCTCTTCTCTACGGAGCGACGAAAATGCCATCTGTTTTTTTAGGAAGTAAATTTAAAAAATAAAAGAAAAACACTCATACTGTAATAAATAGATTATGTTTTATTTCAAATGTTAATTTATTGATTTAGCTTTATAAATTAGGTGCATCGTTATTTAACTTCCATGAGCAAGATCGAGCTCACCAGAATGAAGCAGTAACACGAAATATTGAATAAATGGTTTTCAGGTTTGACATGAATTTGCCTCGATTACTAATAAAATACCAGATACACAATCAACGTTCCAGAAGGGCGTATTGAAAAGTGCACAAAATCAGTGCATTTATGCTTTAATTTGAGTATCTCTCGCGCCGTCTTGCTGACTTTAAACATACCAAATCTTTCCTCTCCTTCAAGATTATCGGACAAAATGTTGCTAAGATTTTATACGAGATAGGTGAGGAGAGAGTTTATGCATCTGAACTCAAATTCATTATTCGAACACCAATTTTGACATAACTTATAAATGCATCCATTAATAATTACGTCAGTCATTCATAAGTTACGTCAAAGTCATTCATAAGTTACGTCAAAGTCATTCATAAGTTACTTCAAAGTCATTCATAAGTTACTTCAAAGTCATTCATAAGTTACGTCAAAGTCATTCATAAGTTACTTCAAAGTCATTCATAAGTTACGTCAAAATTGATCGAATTATGAATCCTAGTATAGTTCTTTATTTGTGATCGAAGCATCTTATACAGGGTGAAATTGATCTCATTGGCATCCTTTTAAACTATGAGTCTACCGTAAAACAGAACAACTTTTACTATGGGAGCAAACCGATGGTCGCAAAACAAAAATCTGATGTTCCATACTAAACTGCAATTTTTATTCGACTCAACTGTATGAAACACCAGACTTCTTGCTACGATCAGTTTGCTCCCATAGTAAGTGTTGTTCAGTTTGATGGGTAGACTCTTAATAATGATATCAATTTCACCCTGTATATCTTTGGGCTGACTGTATAAGGTCTAACAAAATAAGCTGAAACTATTTTAAGCGGATGATCAGACCAGCAAACTGAACAACTTTTTCTATGGGACCAATATCGAAATCGCGAAAAAATTAGCTGTCCCATACAAAACTTCAAACATTACTGGACTCAAATGTATGAGACAGCTGATTTTTTTTCGCTATTTCGATATTGGTCCCATAGAGAAAGTGGTTCAGTTTGCTGGTCTGATCATCCCCTTAAAATAGTTTCAGCTAATTTTGTTAGACCTTATATAAAGAAGGTATTTTGAAATACAGGAACTAATATTCGAAGGTACCTATCATATCATGTCATGACATGATATTAGCATGAAGTAGACAATGATGCAGACGTTGGCTTAGCCAATAAACAATTACGGCGACAGCAGTGATAATATTATCGTCACTCGGAATTTGCTTTGATAGTCTTGTATTTTAAAAATTTCAAGACACCTACAATGTACGAACACTTTTAACGTTTTTCATTGAAGTTAAACTTAGAACGCTTACTCGGTAGAATGAAATCAAAGAAAATTTCGAGTCACGCTAGTGTTGTACCGCCTAAACATAAAATATGTCGATATTAAAAATTGTAATTTTGACTATTGATAAGCTTCAAACACAAGACTTTTAGATACTATAGTAAAAAGGTTTAGATAGAAAATGTAGTAAAAAAAACGGATTTGCATAGAAATTTGTCCTTATTAAAAATATTACAAGTTTTTCCTCGCTGCGTCTTACAGAAACGAAACCTTCGGTTGTGCTTTTAATGTTCTTTTTTCGAGTACAAAATTTGGTTGTATCAATTCCACAATCATGTATAACTAGAATTCATAAACAAAAAATCACATCTAGTATTACTAGAATTCAAGGCGTCAACTTCTAATATTGTTGATGTTCGTATTATGTGGTCATTGCTTATTCTTTTGTTTGTAGCCGTACATAATCATATCATGACTAATTAGCTAAACTACCAGGTTGTCTAATAAACTAATATTTTCTGTAAATAAGTTAAAATTTTGCTTCGTCATAGACAATGCGTACGCAGTTACGCTTCGTAAAATATATTACAGGTGAATGAAGGATTTCTCTAAGTTAATTTTGTGCAAATTATTTTATAATATCATTAGTGTGCTAAACATATTTGGATCGGCACAGTAGAACTGCCGATTGCCGATTGGCACGACACGAACCTATAGCGAACATTGCAGGTTTGTTCGTAGCGAATTGATTACCTAGCTTCAGTATGTTGGTTTTATTGTTCAACAAATATTGCCGATCCGAATAATAAATTATACAGGGTCCAACTTAATGTACTGATGGATTTTAAGAGGATGATCAGACCATCAAACTGAACAGCTTTTTCTATGAGACCAACATCGAAATCGCGAAAAAAATATCAGCTGTCCCATACATTTTGGTCGAGTAGAATTACCGTTTTATATGAAACAGCCTGATTTTTTTTCGCGATTTCGACCTTTGTTCCATTTAGAAAGTGGTTCAGTTTGATGGTCTGATCATCCCCTTAAAAAACCGTCAGCATATCAAGAAGGACCCTGTTTTTTATTGAAAATATTATCTTTCACTAATATGGTGTTTACCAAGTGATGTTACATATTATTGTATCGATCTATTATGATTATAGGCCGACCGGGTAAGTTAGCTCTCGCACCCACAATACAGGGGCGGACGGGGCGGAGTGATGTTAGCTACGGAAAAATTAACATGCGCCCCTTTCACGTCGTGGGCGAGAACTGACTTATCCAGTCTAGGTCGACTTTAACACGTTACTCGCCGATCATCGATAGATATTATATCGATAAGTTTTTGACAGCACTAAGCTAAACTATTACGAAATCTTTTCTTATAAAATAAAATATACCTAAAGTTACTAAACGCGACATCGGTCTAATATCGATTGATGATCCACAATAGGATTTTTTATGTATAGGTAGATTTTTCTTAATGGTTTCAAGACAAATTCTGTATACAAAATTATAAAGAATGCTGTTTAAATGAAAATAATAAAATCTTCAGGCATCTACTGTTAATACATATTAGGTAATATTTAATTTAAATAGCATACCGCTTTATTATCAAAATGAAATTGTTAAAAACATTTTGTCATGTAACTGGTGTTACATTATTGTATTTTAGTGTAACATTAAGGTCATTGTTGAGTGTTTTCTACTGTAGGTAAATTATACAAGTAGTTTTCTTAATATTTCTACTGCTATTTGTATTTTATATTCTATTCTTGGGCTTTACTTTATATTTTGCGATTTTAATTCTATTTATTAAATATGCAGAACTAAAAGCTTCGACCTTATTAATCTAAAAGTCATTTGACTGTCTTTTACGTAAAGATAAAAAATTCATACAGTTCGTAGACTGAGAATCAATTAAGATAAGTTAAGGTGGTTGCAGAGGGGTCAATTTTATACAAAACTTTGACGCACAATATGCTTAGACGGTATTAATATAAGTAACTTTGTATATATGGAAAAATTGTTTAGAAAATGTAGATGCCGCGTCACAAATAACATTTGCAATTTATAATATAATTCCGAAGATATAAAGCTTTGATATTTTTCATACAAAATTTTAAAAGCCTTATATCTTCGTAATTATATTATAAATTGCAAATATTATTTGTGACGCGGCAACTAGATTTTCTAAACTATTTTTCCGTATATAAAATATTACTTTTATTAATTCCGTCTACGCGTATTGTGCGTCAAACTTTTGTATAGACTGAAACCACCTTAAGCGCAGATACTGAAGGATGGAGATATGACAAAAACTTAAAAATTCAGTTTTTTTTTACATAGTTCCAGGAATTTGCAATCAATTTCAACTAGGTCAAACAAAAATATTCCCAACGCTAAAAGGCACAGATTTTCTCTTGCTCACTCTATGTAATTAGCGCATAAGCCTGTCCCATTTTTGAGACGTTTATTTAGGTTCTTAGATTCTCTTTCTACGATACTGTTGTTTAAATAGTGCTATTTTTCTAATGAATTTTGAAGCTGGCAATTTCTTTTTACGAATTAGATTTGTGAATTAAACTCGATTGCTTATTGGTTTTATTTTATGTACAATGAATTAATCAAACGAATTTTGCAATGGAATCAAAGTGAATTTTTGATGCTGACAGTTTTCACTAGTTTTTAAGCTAATATTATAATTTTTATATAATTTAGTCTTAATTATAATTGTGTAGTTATTATAATAATTTTACTTACGAATGTAGTGATAAATGCTGCCATGAAAGTCATCCGAGGTTTCTATTATGAAGAATTTACTATTTAGGGGCGGAATGCAAGCCCTATTCTCGCGTTTGACACATAGAAAACGTATATTTTAGTAAACCTGGCAAAAAACAGCCCTTAATTCAAATTGGTTTAACCAAGCAACTTTTTTTGTTGTCAAAACGCGAGAACTTTAAAGTGTTTTGCCATAAAATACTTGTTGTTTTGTTTAACTATCATTTTGCATATCTACATCATTCATCATCCAACGGTATGTTTAGCTTGGTAAATTATATATATAATAAAAAATCTACTTTGTAAAGAACAACTTTCAATTACCAAGAAAAAAGTTACTTTGTAAAGGCTTTGCTTCATACATTATCGAAATCAATGTCACGTATATAAGTATTTTACCAAGAGTCTGACATAATATTTCTTTATTGTATAAAACTTCGATGCTAGTGCACAATTTCGTTGGAAACGTAGGTATTTTATGAATAATTCTGTAACAGTATAGCACAACAATGTGTGCTAATTGAAATAAATAAAATTGATGAGACAAATGTCGTCTTTTCTTTTTTACTGCGCCGTTCAGTGTCGCCCTCATCTAGCCGTCATCTCAACACCAATCAAGAAAACCTAAAATAGATATGTTTCTAAATATAATCCGAAATCCTAAAAGCTACTTTTATATGTTAGGTACTTTCCACTATTAAGAAAATCTAAATAAATAACAGTGGTAATCAAATAAATAAAAATAATAAATAACAGTGGCATTTAGTTGTATTAAAAAAAATGTTCTTTTGTTTTTTTTGTTTTCTTGATTGAGAAATCTTTAATTTTGTGATGAAGCCACTGAACGGTTTAAACCCTCTAATCTAATTTAATAAATCGTCAATAGGTCTACCAATCACCTAAAACGATCTGAACAACAAAAATAACCTATAGGTCGTCAAGCAGCCAGGTGTTTTGAGTATATTGCGAAGCAGGCCGAAAATATTTGAATAAGACAGGCAAGAGTGGGATATACCCTGCAGTGGGTAGACAAAAGATGATGAAGAATAACTGCGCAGCTTAAAAATAAAGCCTAACAAAACCTATAAGAACAATCGACAGAATAAAACTCTGGATTTACCTCCTATCATATCGGTGCCATAAATAATGTCAAGTTTCACGTGCTGTTGATCGAGTTACATGTAGAAATCGGAATTATAATAAGAAGAATCGTCTGTATTTAAATAACCAGTGTGTCATTAAAATACCTATTAGCATTTCTTTCTGTTGTAGTCGTACGAGATGATTAAGGGAGGTTCTTTTTTGTGGGTTGAACTGGTTGAAAGGAAATCTGAAAGTGAGCCTTATTATTATTACACAACTCTAGAACAAGATAACTTGCAGTTGAAGCAAAACGTTTCTGAACACCCTGAAAGAGATAATGGTCGTGAAGATACATCTGTTCAAGCGCACTGCCCTACTCGGGCAACACTAGAAAAAATCTATGTTCAAAATCACAGACTTCTGTTCAAAATCCTCCCGGGGCAAATACGAAAGAGAAAAAGAATACGAAGATATGTTAGCTAGAGTGAGATAGATAGACTCGAGTGATTTTTACACGTTTTGAAACGGACCCTTATTTTATTACCCTGGCAACAATCTCATACTGTCAGTGTCAGATATTTCCAAATGTCGATTTGGCGAATTTTGTAAATATTCGCCGAAAATCAACAAATAAAGAGACAAAATCCAAAAAGAATGGATGCGAAAGACGTGTGCGTCGAAATAGAGAACGACGAGTTCTACAGCAAATTCCTCGTCGACTCCGTTAAGCCTTTGATCGGCGAAAACATATCTGTGACCGATCAAGTGAGCAAACTCGCACTTGGCATCGAGAAACTCAGCAAGAGCTTGGAGAAGCAGGTCCTAGCCAAGCACAACGATCTCCTAACCCAGGCGAGTCACATCTCAGATTTAGAAACAACTTTAGGCTCGGTACAATCGCAAGTCCAAAATTTGCTACGCGGCGCTGAAAAACTTCAGGACCGCGTTCATACGCCTTACTATGCCTTAGAAAACCAGACTTTAATGCTCGAGAGAGTCCAATCGACCTGCAATCTACTCAGACACACATCCAAAATCCTGGTGTTATGGAATAAGTTGTCGGGTATCAAAGACAATCCTGCCAAACAAGCTATAATACTATTCGAGCTAAATGAGCTGATTAGCGACTACGATTTCGAAGGTATAACCTTATTGGACGATGTCTTAAAGGAAGTAGAACAAAGGAGACAGGATTTGTTGAGTAATTCAACAAATTTACTCCAATCAAGTTTACTAAATGGAGATAAAGTCAAATTGTTGCAATGTTTTAAAGTATTCCATAATTTGCAATGTACTGAGGAACAGATTAAAAATACTGTTGATAGTATCCTTTCTGATTTGAAAAGGGAAATAGGGACTGCGTTGAACGTACAGATGGTGTCGATTGAAGTAAAAAAGTCAAGCTCGGGCCGTATCGCACCAGGGAAAGCGAATATAATGAACGCACAAGATTTCAAGATCAAACTCTGGGACAACATAGAGAAACTGTTCAAAATTGATATCTATAACAGTTGCACAAAAGTTATTATGCTACAGAATGTGATAAACGAATTGCACGCTATTGGAAATTTCAGGAACATCGCTAAGAATTTCTGGTCGGATCTCTCTTTGATATTCAGTAGTGAACTTGAGAAGAGCCCGTCAACTGTCAGCCAATCTATCGAGATTGATTATCCAAAACTCCTCAAATGCTTCAATGATTTACTATCAAAACTCAAATGCAAGGACTTGGAAATGAATCGCACATGCTTGACCAAATGGGAAAACGCATTCCTCTCGAAATCCTTAGGAAAGCTTCTTGAACCAGTGCGAAGCATGTGGCACTTGAGCCAAGTTCCAAGTATGGACCAAATAGATACTGCGATACGTGTTATTGCGGAAGCCCTGAGTATTTCTCTTGGGGACAAACAATTGAGCATCAGCCTAGCGAACAGCGTAGCTAAAAGTATTAAACAAATGAACGTAGAAGCAGAACAAAGGCTTTCAATGGACAGTGACGTAGCACAAATAATAGAACCACCTACCAGTTCGCAGCAGAAAAACGCAGACCTCTGCAACTCTTTGTACTACTTCTCATCACAGATCAAAAGAGTCCTTACAAATATGAACTCTATGTTGCCCACAGAAAGCATTCAAATCGTTCAAAACAGTCTCAAAGATATTTCAAGTTTGCCTGTACTTCAGTTATTCGCTGAATCCATTAAAAATTCACTCTATTTGATCCTTATGACAATGCATGATGAACCAGATTTGATTAGAGCGGACAATCCATCTGGAAAATCACTCTCATGCTCGCCATACATGAAAGAGCTACATCAATTTGTTTCCAGATGTAAAGACATCTATCTATCAATGTTCGCTGAGAAATCTGCTCTCAACGAATGTTGCAGCAACATCGCAAGAACTTGCACCGAAAGGTTTATACAACACATTTGTAATGTACGACCATTAACTAAGTTCGGTCGAGTTAAACTTCAAATAGATTGTAAACATCTTGAAACTGCTTTATCACCTTTAGTAAGCGACATGACAGAGTTAGGAGACTGCTATCGTCAATTGAAAGCATTACAATTAATGCTAGAGAAAACACCACAGGAAATTGCTAAAAGTCAATCGGAAGGGGCTTCATTACCCTACTCGTTAGTCATGATGTTCCTATTTTCATACGCAGGGCCTCAATTAATGGCCCCGCACACTTGTGCAGGGTGGAATGTGCAGAAGTTGATGCAGTGGTTGGATTCACACAGGAATGAAAGGGAAAGGCTGGAGTTTGTTGCTGGTGCTTTGCAGAGATACCAGAATCATGTGAGGCAGAATCAAATAGCCACTTACGATGAGGTATATCCCGTTTTGGTTCAGTTGCTTGAAGACGGCAGGAAGAGTTTGAAGAAATAGATTTTATGTTTATGTTATTTAGGTCCAATTTCTATAATTTAATTACCCACTTTATGCCTCAGTTTTGATATTGTAAATGAAAATTAGTAGCCACTATTCTACATAAATAATCATTATTATATTATATATGATACACTAGCAGCTCAAAGCTGATGCTTATTGGATATTTAACATTGTCAATATTACTATGCATATTATGATTTAATTTAAAACTAAGTTTAATTTATTTTTAATGTACCTTCTGCTTACCTACCTTTTTTGTCTGTAAATATACAATTTCAGTCAAAATTGAATAAAAAATATACAATAACAGCAAATATTTATTTTTAAAATAAAAATTATAAACGAAAATAACAAATCTTCTCATACATAAAATACTGGACATATCCTATAAGAACGAAGTAACCTCCATGTGATGTGACGTCTATCCCTCTGGTCTGCTGCAAATACTCATTCAGCACTGTTGATGGCCTTCTTGCATTTCTATGGGCACCAGAAAATATAACATTAAGGTACTTATTCTAAGAGTCTACCGAGCCTATTGTGCTGCCCTCAATCGTTTTCTTTTTAATTTCTAAAAAACAAGAATGTATAAAATTACAATGCATTGTAGTTATTGGCTTTCATTTTGTGCATTTTTTCCCAGTTGGTTATGACATTGCAGGATGAATCACCTGATTATCTGAAAAAAAAAAGATGATTGCGTGCTTTGGATGGCACGTTAAGCCGTTGGTCCCGGTTACTATCTCTGGTGGTAGTAGTCGTTACATGAAAACCACGTCAGAGGCCGTCTGAAAAAACTCTGACACCAGGGCTCTGCTCACACGATAAGAAGAAGTTATTGGCTTTAAATTTATCGAAACATTAGTGATTACTATGTTTTATGCTTGTAGCTATTATCGTTAAAACCGCCATAAGTGGCCACTTTTGGCCGTTTTAAAGATAATAACTACAAACATTATAAAAATAAATCCGCAGTGACCTGATAAATTGAAAATTAGCAATGACCACAATGTGACATTCTTGTTTTTTGGAAATGTTGTTTAATTGTTAAGAAATAAAAAAAATACGATTCAGGCAGCACAATAGGCTCGGTGCAGCCTTAATAAACAAACCTAAGAACTTGAGCCCCCATCTGACGTACCTATCTCTATTTCTCTACATACAGTGTCCTTCTGAATATGCTGACAGTTTTTTAAAGGGATGATCAGACTATCAAACTGAACAACTTTCTCTATGGGACCAAAATCAAAATCGCGATAAAAAATCTGCTGTCCTATACATTAGGCTCGAGTAGGTTTGCACTTTTGTATGGAAGAGAAAATTGTTTTTTTTTTCGCGATTTCTGTATTGGTGCCCTTTCACTTTGGCGCCTACCTCAGGAAACGCGAAAAAAAATCAGCTGTCCCATACAAAACTGCTGTACCTACCCGACTAAAAATGTATGAGACAGCTGATTTGTTTTCGCGATTCCTGAGGTAGGCTGGAGCTAGTGAAAGTTGTTTAGTTTGATGGTCTGTCTTCACCGTTTCGCAAGTTGTTGTCATGTCATCCCCTTAAAGAAGTGTCAGCATATTAAGAAGGACCTTGTATAATAAAATTGTAGAACTTTTTTCTAAGTCCGCAATTGCAAACGTGATGCGCGTTGCAATCGGACACGAAACTCGCGTGATCAAGATATTAGAGAAATGGCCTCTATTTTGTTTTCTATCTACATGCCGTATTCATTCATTATTCTATTCTATTGTATTCATAGAACAAAAATAAATAAAAACTTATTTTACTACACAAATGTTTCAAAGAACCCAGTAGGGGCAATTTTTATAATTATTTTTATGCTGACGATTCTCGGAGATGATCAGACCTACAATTTTCTCTATGAGATTAACATCTAAATCCCGAAAATAGAAATCGGCTGTTCCACACAACACTTCAATCCTACTAACCCACCCAGCTAGCAGATTTTTTTCCCGGTTTCTATTTTGGTCTCATCATAGATTAATATGTATATTTTATATAGATAGGTAACTCGCTTTGAATTTTAGGACGTCCTAATTGCGTTGCCGCTTATTAGCAATAGGGGGCGCCACATTATGAAATAAACTGAAAAAGACGATCGGCCGACACGAGGATCGAACCTTAGCTACCCGGATCGTAAGCCGGTTGTCTAGACCGCAAAAACCAACAAGACAGTGATTGATATGGCCGAAATCTCTTACTACTACAGCTCAGCGCGTGAGGTGTAGTGCGCTGTTACTGCGTTATGAACCCTAGTTCGACACATAGTGCTTCGAAACATAACCGATAGATGGCGGAAGCTGTCTATGGAAAATCAGCGTCCCACTTAGTTTGTACTAAGATAACATAGTATGGGTCTCATAGAGAAAGTTGTTCAGTTTGACGCTCTGATCAACCTCAAAAAACCGTCAGCTTATTCAGAAGAACCATGTATAGCGTTAATGTAGGAATAAAAACATTATAAAATAAACTACAGTAAATTAAAATACTTATTTTTATTATCAAATTAAACTAATAATTCTAATAACAACAATAGCAATATAGATACATTTATACAACCAACAAACTACTATGCATACCTACTTAACAATTTAAAATAGTCTTCTCAAAATGCAAAGTAGACAGACTTCAATGAATGCATTTTGTGCTCTTATTGAAAACAGTATACTTGAATGGTGAACAAAACATTTGGAAGGGTTGAAACTTAGACCATCGAGTTACGTGTGTAATTCTGCTAACAAACATTTCTGTCACTTTGCGGGGGGCGAGGTAGCAATAAATCCGCAACTTTGGATTTTATTTCATTACATTAAATTCTAACTTTTATTGTTAAAAATGATGAAAAGAGTCTCGTGTGACCGCTCTAGTGACGAGACTAGTTTGACGCTATTATAATAGGCTGTCTCGTTTAGTGATTGGGTATAAAATTGTATGTAAATACACTTGATCAGTTGATCTTGTACCTTGGCAGAGGGGGATGCTAACGCGAGGCTTATCCCTAGTTGAATGGTCTTAGGTTGTACCATTTTATGTATGAACAGTACATACATAGTAAAAAAACAAATACAGTTTTATTTCAAAGCGCATAGGGTTCAAAAACATTTGAAAAGAGCACTCAATAAGTCACGCAGGCCTAACCACTAATAAAATATACAATTATATACATTTTACTCATTTGCAATTAAAATACTAACCCAACATAGCACAAAATTATATTCTACTCTGATAGGAAAGTCTTCAAATGTAAACAAAAATAACGAACCTCGAAAACCTTATTGAAATTGTATTTTCTCTAATGTAGTCAATGTGTAAAGAAAATCATTGAGTGTCGTAGAGCGTCACGTGACTCCTGTTTGACACGAGTTACGCCGTCCTCTATGTTGAGTTTAGTAGGAATTTTCGCTTGTATTTTGTGATGAAAATTTAATTTCGAAAATATATTTTTGTATACATCTTAAAAAATTAATATCTAAATAGAATACACAATAAAACGTTTACACGTAAAAATAGTTTATTCGTAACGTCACATTCTTCTTTGATCTCTAATGATAATAAATGAAATGAACCACAAGAAAAGTTATTAAGGGCCTATGTCGAAAAATTATTGAAGCGAAATGGGCGTGTGATAGCTTATATTACTGCGTGATGCGAGAGAAAGAGATGGGGCGGCGAGCGCGCCTGAAACGACGCAAGCGTAAAACAAACTTTGTTGCGCTCGGCCTGCTTGTGATTGTACTATTTATGTAAGTTCAATTCTGCTCTAATCAAACTTTATAAAATATCAATCTCTTTTTTTTTTAAATCAAGTCTCGTGTTTCTATTATACACCGTTTATAAATAAAGACGGAGGCTACTTTGGCTTGTTTTTCTATCGAGAAAATGTGTCTTAACCGGTTTTTGGCTCTAAGCAAAACTTCAATTATATGTTCAATTTACACATATCCGCAAATCATACTCCTACTGTTAGTATTTCATGATATATGACGTTTTGAAGAATCCTATTTTTTTCACATATCCTCTTAAGATCTTGAAACAGGTTGAGTTAAATAAATAATGCTCACAGGCACATACATTGTAATGATCCCAAGTAAGGACTATAGGCTCTTTTATTATGGAAACCATACAACAACGACACGAACATATAACATTCATGACCGAACCGGAATTCGAACCCAGGACCCTGGTTTGGCAGTCCGGCGCGGTAACCATTAACCGGGTCGTCAGTTAAATCAAATATGGCGGATATTGGATTTTACTCCTTACATGTTGGAGCAATCTTGAAACAAGTTACTCCAACCCATGGATCAATAACAATTCCACCTTCCTACTCCATTTTTAAAACCGGGTGAACCAATCAGAATACTCTATGGTTGCGCGGCAAAAATGGCATTCTATTGGTGGATTGATTTGGCACATGACGCATGACCGACAGCCGCATTAGTTGTAGGTCTGCTATTGGGTAGTCGCGGTGCGTGTCGGTCGTTGGTTGCCCCCTCCCGGGCCTACAATGAACCTCCAAGAAATAGACTACACGTCAGGTCAGATGAACAAAAGATAAAGTTCTTCTTAATTACGGGATAAGTTAATACAAGTACTTACTGTGAAAGAATATGACATTACGAATCTACTCTATCAAGGCGCTGATTCTAAAACAGTATATAGTAAAGGCCTGAACCGGGGCCCACGCCCAGGGTGCCAGGTTAACAGAGCGCCAAAATCATGTCTTTAAAAATTATTGCAACGTCTTGAAAATATTGCAGGAAAATCTCGAGCTTGCTTCTTCGCTTGCATAAGATCGCGAGCTCGCTTTGAGTTTTAGATTTTATTACAACGACCTAACCTGGACCTGACCCTCCTGGAAAAAATTCTTGCTACGCGCATGGAGGGGAGCGGCGCCAAAGTCAAGTTTTTGCCCAGTGCTCTGAAAAATCATAGATCCCGAGCTGCCACTACGCCAACATAGAATCAGCGCCCAACTACAACGCAACCGTACCTACAAGCGAACATAACAGAGCATGTTTAGACCTGTTCGTGCTGGAAGGCGACCTTGAAGACGTCCTCGTAGTCGCTGACGAAGTGCATGTCCATGCCCTCGCGTATGAACGCGGGCAGGTCGTCGAAGTCCCGCCGGTTCTCCTCGGGCAGGACCACCGTGGTTACGCCTACTCGCTTCGCCTGCAAAGTGTGATTTGTGGTTTAATCCAGGGTTCGAAATTATCATGATAATAATTTTTTTTTGATAATGATCATGAAGATAATTATTTTCTTTGATAATATCTAGCTGACTCTTTAATTTTTGATTAAAAGTATTTTTATTGTTTTTGTTTTAATGCACTTATATTAAGACCAATCATCATATCTTTGACTACTTATATAGGGACTAGTTACGCGTGTAATTTTACTAACAAACATTTCTGCCACTTTTAGCGGGGGGGGGGGGCGAGGTAACATGAAATCCGCAACTTTGGATTTTATTCCCATAACTTTAGATTCTAATTTTGAAAGTTATAAATCATGAAAACTAGTCTGGCGTGAATGCCAAACGTTCTAAATTCGAAATTATTGTTTCGCAATTATAGGCTGTCTCGTTTAGTGATAAGGTATGAAATTGAATGTAAATGCACATGATTAATTGATCTTATACCGTGGCAGAGGGGAAATACTACCGCAAGGCTAGTCCTTATACTAAATAGTCAAAGCATCATATTATAGTCCTAAACATTTTCATTTCTTATCACACTTAATTGTAAATAATAGAGAAAATTTTGGGGGAGACTTTTTTCAATAATGGGACGAAATACACTGACCTGCAAAACTAAGTACTACACTTTTAATATTTAATTTTTTTCTGAACTATAGAAATTACAGATTTAAAATAAAAAACGTTTTATAGCAAATGCTATCAGCTTTCTTCGTAACTATTCTTTGTAAATTAAACTCTTTTTCGAGTCCTTTTTATTTCGAAAGCATATTTTGTGTACTGAAAAAGTTATTGCAATTTTAAAAGTGTGATACTTAGTTTCGCAGGCCAGTGTATATAGCAATCGGTAAGAAAAATTAATTCGTGTTTGTGACAGTCTTTTTTCGCAAATCTTGTGAGGAAACACGTGGCGTGGCATTGCTATCGCAAGTTCGCGGCTTTTCAAATTAATTTTATAACTATCAACGCTTATCAAGATAATTATCCTTTCGAACCCTGGTTTAATCACAGAACATTAGTCGGGGAAATCTACGGATTTTTGTATGGAGTAGATTGCATTTATTGCACTTTAGGTGAGTTTGAAATATTAGTAGATACATACCTGAAAAACATAAATTCTCAATAATCCCCGATTTTTTATTGTGTATTATGGAATAATTAAGACATTTACAAAACATTAAATGTAGGTATAAATAAACAAAAAATGGAAAACTGGTGATTTTGTCGAGGACGGCTTTGTTCAATACGTTTTACTTATAACAATAATAATCCCCGGTTAATATCGTAAATTTGAGTAGATATTTAATATTTTGTAAGTATAAACAAATTATAACCTCAAAACTTAATTTTTTACTGTTTGTTTGTACTTAATAAATTTGCCTAGTGAAAATTAACTTTTTGCTGGTATGCTGGAAGAAATATCTTTAGAAATAAGCTTGCCCTTTGTACATTTATAACGATTTTAAGGTTATTTCTCAGGGTCCTCAGCCTATATAACCACGAAAACTCGACAAAAATATTATAAACTTACAGTAATATTAGTTCAAACACAATTTACTAAAGTGTATGTAACGCAATCTCAAATCGTATTTTTCCTAGACTACATAGAAGAGACCTAAGGCACGGAATATCTGGAAGGGGTCATTTTTTTCGCGATTTACGGCTCTACACGGTGAATTGTAATTCCTTGAAAGAGGTCATACTAGAGGTCATTTGCAATAAATTAAGCCTAGTAGTGGAAGTTGTTCAGTTTGATGGTCTGAAGCCACCCTGATTAATATGTAACGCATTTGATTCTACACAAAAAAATAACATTGTAAATGCAATCCAAGCAATATCCAAGCTATAATGGGATCACTGAATACTCACCGCAATGATCTTCTCCTTGATGCCGCCGACGGGTAGAACCCTCCCGGTGAGAGAGATCTCGCCGGTCATGGCGAGGTTGGAGCGCGTGGGTTTGCGGAGCGCGAGCGAGATCAGCGCTGTCGTGATCGTGCAGCCGGCTGATGGACCGTCCTTAGGGGTGGCACCTTCCGGCACGTGTAGGTGGATGTGGCTGGAAGAGAGTTTTGTTTTTGTGTGTGTGTGTTGCCGAATATCGATAATAAAGAATAGCAGTGCCGCCGTTGTTCATTAGTAGTGTTGCTATATACTTTTAAACTATCATATTGATTTGAAGGTTCATTGCTTTGGAAGGCACAGAAAGGTAAAAAAATGGCAAATTTAAAATGTTGATGTCCGATACCATCGATAGTGTTGTTACTTTTAAACTATTGTATCTACTTCGAATGTTCATTGGAAAGTGTGATCACATTTTAAAGGCCAGAAATTTACAATTTTGAAATTAATTTCTGTATGTGTCCACCTTAGTCTTAAAAGCTACTGGACCGATTTTGATGCGGTTTCACTGTTGGAATCTACAAAATGTAGGCTACTTTTTATTGGGAGAAAAATTATCAATTAGAAAATAACCCATCATTTTATCCGATGAACGTTCACTGCTGGACATAATGCCTACCCCGCGGATCGCCACAACTCGCGGTCCTGCGCTGCCCTCATCAAACGTGTTCCCACCGCCTTCACCAGGTCGTCGGTCCACATTGTGGCCTAGGGGGGCTACACTGCGATTTCCGGTACGCGGTCGCCACTCGAGAACTCTTACTATTTTTATTCTTGCTTGTGTATATGAACACTAACCCAGTATTGAGGAAGGTGTTCTCCGGGTAGTAGGTGGCCATGTAGTTCCTGGCGACGGTGAGCGCGATCCTGGCGGACTCCTTCATGACGTCGCCGAGGTGGCCGGTCAGCTCCATCGACCCGAACGGAGACTTGTCGTCCTTCATCGGGTTGCGGATCGCCGTCTCTATGAACAGCGTGCTGCCACCTGGTGGAAACATTTAGTTATAGCACTGTAATTAATTTAAATGAATGAATTAAATATCTTGGACACAGATTATCTAGTCCCATTTAAAATTTTGTGGGGACTTGCTACAGATGTCAGCACCCACCAGTTATAGCAAAGATGCCAACAGATGGCGATACCGTCGCTCTCGGAAATATGCTCCATACAAAGACAAAGTTCGCCATGAATACGTAACTCGTAACCTAATACAAATAAGGTCCACAATCGAATATAAGATATTTATCGCACAAGAGAAATAATTACATAGATTCGATACATATACAAGGTCCAACTAATAACTGTTGGACCACGGCCGGTCCCCAGACTTCACACATATCCTGGCGGAAGATCTTCCCTTTTCAATGGAGGAACATTCCCAGTAGCAACTCCATAAGTTCTAGAATCTAGCCCAATCTTGTATTATGATGACTGGACTACGATATAGAATACATACAAGGTCCAACTTAATATGCCGACGGTTTCTTAGGAGGATGATATACAGTCTTATAAGTTGTAGCGTAGGCTGTAAGATCCTACTACAGGGCAAAGCCCTCCTCTCACGAAAGAGACGAAAGGGAGAGTAGGCCATACTGCCCGATAGCTCAGTCTGTAGTGAACCTGCCTGCTAATCCAAGTGTCGCAGGTTTAAATCCCGCAAAGGGCAAATATTTGTACTATGGATGTTTGTATTATTGGATGTTTGTTTTATTGTAGTTATGTACATATCATCATCATCATCATATCAGCCATTAAACGTCCACTGCTGGACATAAGCCTCACCCAAAATGGGGGGATTTGCCATAATCGCCACGCTTGGCAGGCGGGTTGGCGATCGCAGTTGGACCGAATGTGTGTACTCAGAGGATGCTGCTGCCCATCCTTCAGTAGATCCCTTAGTCGCCTTTTACGACTTTCACCCACGGGAGTAAATGTGATGGTGCTATTCTTAGCCGATACCACACGGACACCATATGTACATATCATTGTCTAGTAATTATAATACAAGTCCAGGCTAGATTCAGATAGCGACCAAGATATATATTTATACTCCACCACGTGGTAACTTTGACCACCAACTTCCCTCCCCTAATGAACTCGAATAAACAAATAATATTTCTAGTGGACTCCTCACCCATAGCGGTCCACGCTAGGCCCATGACGACTCCCGGCGGCGTGATGTCATACATGCGGTCTTGCTTGAAGGTCGGCTTGCCCACCAGCTCCGCCAGGTTCTCATCCGTCACCGTCAGCGTCACCGCTTCCTTCTTCACTATCTTGAACGCTACCTTACGGGCTATCTGTGGGGGGAGAACAGATGCAAATGAAAATACTATCTCATATACAAACAAGGTGTAACAATACACACTAGGAAACAGCCGACAGATGGCATCAGTCAAAAGCTAGGTTAAGGTGGTTTCAGTCCATACAAAACTTTGACGCACAATACGCGTAGACGGCGTCAAAAGTAATATTTTATAAACGGAAAAATAGGTTATAAAATCTAGTTGCCGCGTCACAAATAACATTTGCAATTTGTAATATAATTACGAAGATATAAAGCTTTTAAATATTGTGTGAAAAATTTCAAAGCTTTATATCTTCGTATTTATTATATAAATTGCAAATTTTATTTGTGACGCGGCATCTAGATTTTCTAAACTATTTTTCCGTATATACAAAGATACTTATATTAATACCATCTACGCGTATTTCAAAAAAATTCACTACGCAACATAGAAATCAAAATCGTATCCCCCTTTTAAATCAATAATATTAATACCAATGCACTCATTTGAATCAATTATTTTTCAGCAATAAAATAGGCATTGAAATTTAAAAAATGAGATTTTTATTAGAAAATACGAATATATTTTTCAAAACCTTCTGAGTAGACAAAAATATTTACACCATGTTTGAAGCATGTATATATATTGTACATATGTAATGCCAGGCTCGCGCAACTCTCTAACAAAAAAACGTTATATGAAACGTGCACCGCCGCCATTAAATTTCTTTGAACGGTTGCACACGTTCCATACATGGAAGTCCCGACTCTTATAACGTAGTGAGTTACATTCTCATTGGGTAATGCCTTAAATAATTGCAAAAAAAATTTACATCTGGTTTTTATATAACGAGATAATTGCTACATTTTAAATTTGGAACTGTTGCTGACGGGATTTTTTTTATTTTGGTACATTTCAAAGCTCAAATTGGCCTATAAATACTATACCGAAAAAAATATTAATTATTAATTAGTCCCGGCCAAAGAGAATGGAATCACTACGTTTTAAGAGTCGGCACTGCCTAACTAGCTTCGAAATCCAAAATAGTATGAAGCTACGGTATTAAATCTTTGGAGCCCATACAATCTAGTGTAGTTCATACTGTAGGGACAAGGGATACCGGCCCTAGTAGCGGCGATGTTTGGGAGCCGGGCGGCATGGGACGCCGCGGTCGCCTTCTGCGAGACCGTAATGGTCCAGAAGGAGAGCGCAGAGCGAGACCGCGAGCGGGCAAATCCCGCCCGAAGACGGAGACGCCGGGGACGCCAAGTTGGCCCCCCGAAGCGTCACAACAACGCCCTGGGATAGGGGCGCCCAGGGTCGCGGACGGTCGGAGAAGGGGCTCAGGCCGTCCATTTCCAAGCGACCCCTGGAAGGCAGTGGTAGTACGGCGTGGTCCCATCCCGCTGCAGCGCAGAGACGCTGCGAGAGTGTTGGCCCGGCATCAGTGCCGAGCCGGGAGAGCTTCGGCGAAGCGCGAGAAGGGCCGTGGACGCACATTGCTTCCCCATGGCCCTTCGACATGCGCTGAGGTGACCACCGGGGGGGTTTTAGTGGATAAAAATCCCACATAACCCGACTCTTCCCCTAAGGAGCCGGGTATCTTTTGAAGATTTCCCCACCGACACCAAAAAAAAAAAAAAAAAAAAGGTACAAGGGATAAGTATGCAACGCAGCATTATTGGCGGGAGCTAGAGCGGCGCAGCTCAGAAAACGAGTCGTCTCATAATCATAATAATAATCATAATCATTTAGCTCTCTAGCTCTTTAGCGGACAGTCGTTCGCCGCGTCCGATACATACCTTAATTTGTACATCGATCTTTTGTAATTTCTTTATGGTTCATTTTGACAGTTACAGTTTAAAGTTACAGTTAAAACAGTACACAGTTACACAGTACAGTTTAAAGTGATATATGAGACTTTAATTTTACTCCCGTTAGGTATACTCGTATCAAGTGCAACATATTATTATTATTTATTTATTTAATGGCGTCCGATGCGTTATCACAATTTGTGCCAATGTCCCGTTATGTGGAGAGTACACGTAGGAAAATGATTAGTAGCATTTATGTCAATGTCAAGTAGTTTATTATAATCTCAAGTTAACGTTTTATAGTTAAAACACAAAAGATTTTACAAAATGGCGGAGCCACGTGCAAGCCTAACAGATGCCAATACGCACGCGTCTGACCTCCCCCAGACTTGCTCGCGCTGCTCCAAGTGCAACATATAATAAACTCAGTAAACTCAGTGACATTCAAACATAGATAAACATTAGAAACCCCACACATACAATTACTATTTTGTTCTGAGTGTCGCGGCACTGGTCCCGGCTCAAACCGTAAAATGACTGGGTTGTATATTTTGAAGGTAATACGAGGTCACGTAAAGAATTTTAGGTAAGCGAAATTTCGTCTACAGACACCTAGGTAGTTATCGGAAAATTTAAAAAAAAAATCATTAAATGTAATGCACGGACGTCAGAGCACGGACTACTGACCAATAGTGTTGTTCAAAAACGTTGATACACACTCGAGAAATCAAGGTCAATTCACGATAATGTTTCATTTTACGTACAGTATGACCACGAAAATAATTCCGCTCGTCAATCTTCGTTTGCGCAGAGCAGGACCGAATCCCCGTCAAAACCCGAAGTAATTTAGTAATCAAAAGGTGCAAAGTCGGAAAGCAGCGGAAAGGGCGCGAAAACAAATTAGCCAATAGCGTGACGGATTAAAGGTGGCACATCCTGATTGGTCAATATAATTTCGCGCGGTTTTAAAATTTGTCGACTACGCAGGTACATACATCGGTAAGACTTATAAACCTGGTACGGGGCTGCGTTCCGAACCTACGCCACAGGTGCACCCCGAGTACAACTTTTCGCACTAACGCCGTTCCGAGCCTCGGTGAAAATCGTTCTATTGCAACTCGGTTGTCACAATTCAACCGTTCCGAAACTCTGACAATTGCAACTTTTAACCATCAAATTCGATGGTTAAAAAACACTCTAACGTTTTGATTATCTGTGGTTACTAGATTTATCGCTCGTTTTGAATAAAAATTTGTTTTTCAAATTATATTTATTCACTTTTTGATTCGCTAACATGGAAGATGAGTTTTTTTATTGTATTTGGAAATGATGGAAGCCCTGGAAGCCCATATTACTGTCAATGTCAACATTTTAGGTTATAAAACAACCGTGATCGATCCATACCTTAGAGCGAGTTGAAAAACAACCAAACAACCGCACCCAAAGCTCATGAACGCAGCCCTACTGTATCAAGCCAGCTACATTTAATACATGGACAGTGAAGAGTTAAAATGCCGACCACTGGTCTCATCCTCTTAAAAAACAGTCATCGTATTAAGTTGGACCATTTTATGAATTTAGCAATAACCAATTACCTTCTCGATATGTTTCTGTAAGTTCCTGACGCCGCTCTCCCTGCAGTAGAACTTGATGAGGGTGTGCAGAGACTCCGCGGTCAGGTCCAACTGCTGCAAGCTGAGACCAGAGTTTTTGCGCGCCGCCGGCACTAGGTACTGCTGGGCTATGGCCAGCTTCTCCTCTGCCACGTATCCTGTGAAACAGAATAATTTAAGACGTGTTTACATGGCATACGCTCCCGACTATATTCCGATGCGTATGTGAAGTCTACTAATCCGCATCGGGCATGCGTGGTGGACTAACGCCCATAGGCCGTCCCTGAGGCTACTCTCCCAATATAGCTCGGACACTGCATACAAAAATTGAAATTAACAAGATGACGTCACGACAAGAAATTGAACCTTAAGTTTTCTTCTTAAGCAACTGCCGGGTAACCAAAGGGCGATAGAGGGGGTGAGGTAAAAAGTTGGTGGGAGGAAGGAAGTGTCCGTACTGATGTAGTAATAAATACTCCTTCTTATACTGTGCCCGTACCCTGCAGTGGGACATGTATAGGCTGTGATGATGATTATATTCCTCGACATCTTCTTAACATCTCAAATCTTTTTAAATAGGTAACAACATTTTTGTTTTTAAAATGATCAATTATTTTTTTGCTTTGCTCGCTCCTTACACCGAATATGATAAATTGAACCCTGAAATTATGACCTTAATTCATACGCTTCCCCTGCTACCAATATGATCAATAATACATTTATTCAATAAAACCTTTAAAAAAATATCGCTTCACATGTCCTTCTATTGGTATAATCAAATCGATCAAATTCCTGAAATTTTGAGCCTTTTTCACTCTTTCCAATATCCTACGAATCTAAGCAAACTGCGTCGCAGAACCTAGAAGTTTAAAGCTTGCTTCTCGTGCTCCCTAGTTTAAAGCACGCTTCTTTCGCTCCCAAAAGTTTTAATCATGCTTCCTTCGCCCCTAAAAGTTTTAAGCTCGCTTCCTTCGCTCCAAAAAGTATCAATCTTGTTTCCTTCACCTCTAATACATTCTTCGCTCCTAAAAGTTTCTATCGATATCTATCTCGCCTCGCTCGTTTCCTACATCCAGAAACATTCACCGGACAAATCGATAAGCTCCATTCTGTCCCTCAGCAATTCAGCAATTTGTTCTATAACGTTGACGGTGCATATGAAGAGCACCATGACCGGTTTTAAGCTCGCTTCCTTCGCTCCTAAAAGTTTCAATCTTGCTTCGCTCACTTCCTAGAAACACTTATAGTACTCACCGGACATATCGATAAGCTCCATCCTATCCCGCAGCGGTTCAGGAATGTGTTCTATAACGTTGGCGGTGCAGATAAAGAGCACCTTGGACAGGTCCACCGGCACGTCGAGGTAGTGGTCGAGGAAGTTTGCGTTCTGCTCCGGGTCGAGGAGCTCGAGGAGGGCTGATGATGGGTCGCCGTGCACTCCTCTGGGAAAGAGTTAAAAGAACTTTTTTTTAAGGACACTAAAATCCTTTTAAAGGAATAAAAGGAAGCAAATAAGAAACAACAAAAGAAACGGTTCGGACATGCCCATTATAATATAGTTCCATATGTTATGTATGGCTCCTACCAATACCTATACGTCAGCTCAATGGACTTGCAGCCGCTGTGGAAGTGCGCGAGGCATGCGACACAACGTGACCGCTGACTTCATTATTAATGTTAGTATTTTAAAATCTAAGTAATGCCACTTTTCGGCCCAGCGTATCTAACTTTGGTCGCATCTAAATTCCTAGATTAAGGGCCTGTTTCACCGCTTTTGGATAAGTTCTTGTTAGCTTATCCGACAGCTCATTTGGCATATTTTGTATGAAGAATATGTCAAAATATTTTGTGAAAAAGGACCTAAGACTTTTATTTGTAAAATGTAAATATAATTTAGTATCAATCTCTTCTCGTCTTCATTTCACCTTCACTGTAGCAACCCACTATAATTTATAGCTATTGTATAGCGATTGTTTTTTATTTATTATTTAATTTATTTATTCACTTCAAAGGGTACATATATGTCTTAAAAATTACCACGCCAAACTGTACAGCAGTTTATCGGCGATCGGTTTATTGTATTTTTGCTGTATCCATGCATATAAAACTTCACTGACACATAGTTCAGTGTTTATTGTTTTCTATCTCATTGTTTGCGCTACAGCATTGTAATAATTACCATTTAAAGTTTAGTTAACAGCTATATTTCTGAATTTTCTGTACATTTTAAAATATTGTACTCCATTATATTTGTAATTTTCCGACCTTTTCACTCCTGTATTTTTATATTATCTAACTTTTAATAAAAGTCAGCCAAGTAAGTAAGATTAATCTATGGAGGTGCTACTGGGAATGTTCCTCCATTGAAAAGGGAAGATCTTCCACCAGGCTATGTGTGAAGCCTGGGGACCGGCCGTGGTCCAACAGTTCTTAGTTGGACCTTGTATATGTATCGAATCTATGTGATTATTTCTCTTGCGCGATGTATGTCTTGCATTCGATTGTGAACCTTATTTGTAGTAGGTTACGAGTTACGTATTCACGGTGAATTTTGTCTATGTATGGAGCATATTTCCGAGAGCGACGGTATCGCCATCTGTTGGCATCTTTGCTATAACTAGTAGGTGCTGACATCTGTAGCAATTCCCCACAAATCTTTATTAATGATTAATGTTTTAATATTTTTTTCACCCGTCCGGGCGGAAAACGTTAACTTTCGTCCCGCTGCGCTAAACGAAGGTGCCACTTTCCACGTCCTTCGAGGAGAAAATAGTATACTAACCTCGGGCAGTAAATAAGAAAGCCTCAGAACACATGTTTGTTGACCTCGGCTTCTCTGAGACCTTTCTTACTTTCCTGCCCTCGGTGTGCAATCTACTGTTTTATATTTCAGGATGCACTTGTAATATTAATGCACTTCGAGCAAAGAATAATATTAACGTACCGAACCATTGTCTATATTCTAAGCTCGAACCAAGACATAGAATGTATGTATACTAACTTGCCGATCTTGTCGACCTCGTCGATCAGTACGAGCGGGTTCTCGGTGTTGGTCTTCTTGAGGCACTGGACCACCTTGCCGGGCATGGCGCCCACGTAGGTGCGCCGGTGGCCCTTGATCTCCGCCACATCCGTCATACCACCCACGGAGAAACGGAAGTATTCACGGTTGAGAGCACGGGCTATTGATCGAGCTGCAAGTGAAATACAGTTTTGTTATAAGTGGGAAAGATGGGTAACAATTTTTAAAACAGTACGGCCAGGAAAATAATTCCGCTCGTCATTCTTCGTTTGCGCAGAGCGGGCCCGAGTCCCCGACAAAACCCGAAGTCATTTAGTAATCAAAGGATGCAGAGTCGGATAGTAGCGTAAAGGGCGGGGAAACAAATTAGCCAATAGCGTAAACGGATTGAAGATGGCACATCCTGATTGGTCAATATAATTTCGCACGCTATTAAAATTTGTCAACTGCGCAGGTACATCGGTAAGACTTATATTACTTTACTACCAAAGATTCAATTAGTTAGATAGGCCCTACGCAGCAACATAACGTTTCAATTTTGTTTAATGGCCTTTTACTTGTGACTAGCACTGTATTTGTTCCAATATCTAGTAAGGAATAGTTGGGTGATTATTTTATTCAGGGTACCATAACCCGGTCCCCCCTCAAAGGTAACGGAACAGAGGCAATTTTTTTAGTAAAATAGGTAAATTCCAAAATAGAACTGTTATCGGTAGCTACCGAATAAGAAACCAGTTTTAGAAAAACTTTGGAATCAAAGTAAAATACTTTACTTTTTTGCAAATAACGTTAACTCAGTTGTTTGTGTAAGTAACGCTATATAATTTTGAGGGACGGTAACGCAGTGGTTGTCTTGCTGAAAAAAACATCAATAAATATAAGTAGTAGCAAGAAAACATCGTTGCAAATGTCTTTAATGATTACTATAAACAATGACAAACAATAATGACAAAGTAAAAAAAGACATAGAATTTATACAATAAAAGAAAATAAAATTTTATCCAAATTGTACCCTGAATAAAATAATGGCCCAGTTGTTTTTTTGTCATGATTTTAATGTTTTCTCCATAATAGAAAGATTTTACCTTACAATAAAATCAATATTGTGATCCTGAAGTCCTTTCCGGGGGTTGTGAGAGAGTGTTTGCTGGATTTTACTGCATTTTTGCCTCAAAAGCCCATTAATTGACCGCTTCCGTTGATATTTTCCTAGATTTCATAAACAGAACACTAAACGCTAACTTCCGCTTGTCATTTTCCCGCCATTTGCCAGCGTGCTCGATTGGCTCTGACGCCATCTTTTTCATTGCGACTCACCAGGTGGCCTTAAATAGGCCCCGGAAAGGACTTCAGGATCACAATATTGATTTTATTGTAAGGTAAAATCTTTCTATTGTAATCCCTTCGTCCTTTCCGGGGGTTGTGAGACGTGTCTGTTATCACCTGGTGAATGGCGGGGATGAAGTTATGACAGGTACCAGATTCAATAGAATAAGGAATATATTGTTATTAAAAACAAAAACAAAGTAGGTACTATTATGGTAAAAGAAGAAAAACAAAATAATATAATTAATTGAATACTCTTCAATTATTAAGAATAATATATACTTATAATGATGCTTTATTAACCTAACAAAGTTATCAGAATCATTTTCTATCAAAAATTATATGACTGAAAAGATTATGATAAATGCTGTCTTTATTCAACCTATTTTGTTTTCTGTAGCAATTATGGAACTTTTCACAAATCCCTTTAATACATCATCAAGGGAGAAATCACTAATCCGACTGCGATGTCTCGCATCGCTTTAACTGTACAAAAAGAAAAGCTATAATTCCCCACTGGGAAAGAGGCCTGACCTTTCTTCTTCTTATCGTGTGGGCAGAGCCCCGGCGCCAGAGCCTCCTCAGACCGCATCACGGCCTCTGACGCGGCTCTTATGTAACGACCACCACCACCAGAGACAGTAGCCGGGACCAACGGCTCAACGTGCCATCCGAAGCACGGAATTATCTTTCCCTTCAGACAATCAGGCGATTCAGCCCGCAATGTCCCAAGTCCTAACCAACTGGGGAAAAACGCACAAAGCGACACATCACCAGGTGCCCCCCCGTGGGAATCGAACCCACGATTGATCTATAAAAAAAAAGATATATACCTAAATAAACAAAGCTTATATAATATATAATAATAGATTCAGCTCACTTATACCGAATGTAATCAAATACTTGCCAAAATCTAATTTCGTGGCTAAAACTTTGATCGTTGCAACCAAACAGTCGATCAAAAAAATGATGCTAAGTTTGTTTCAAGCTAATAAGGAAATTATGTTATTAGAAGATCATTACCAAAATTATTATTATACTTATTACAAAAATACTCGCCGGGCCGCAACAGCACTGACGCAACGAATAGCATAATCATCTCTAGATAGATCCCAAATCGAAGATCTTACAATTTGTGTGTTTTGTTTGCTAAGCGAGGATGTCGCTCTATTCCTGGCCTAGGTAAGGTTCACAGTAAGAAAACACGACAGATTTATGAAAGTTAATAAACTTAATAACGTATAATAAATAAAGTTAATATCACGATAAACTTGGTTCCTCTTTGGTTTATGGTGTGCAAGATTTTACAGAACACAGGAGAAGATAGAACAACCTTACGCCGCCGGTTATTTTAGGCGATGCCGATACATAGGAAATGACAATATTATATTTTATATTTTTATGTAAGCAACATTTTAGCCATCTTATTCATGGAGTTCGATAGGAATTTAAATTTAAATTTAAAAACGTCTTCTTATCCACTGTAGCCTGTTTTTGGGGACTCCCTCAACCATGCTTTTAGTTTCAGATCCTCAGAGTTTGGACCAGGTTGCACTGTCCGCGTTCAACGGTGATGCTACTCATCTGTGTTCACTCTGTTACAGCTATTTGGTGTGCGATTTGACTTTTCTATTAATGACTTTACTGACGTCAAACTTTCTATTGATAGAATTGGAATACGAAGTACAAAGTCTCTGTAATGAAGCAATTCATAGTCATACTATACCATAAACCAGCTATTATTTTGTTATAAGCCATAAACAGAAAGAAGTGAGACAGAGGGTATAAACGAAGGCCAAGATCTCCACTTTTATTATACATATTAGCCACAGCGGAACAATAATTGTCGGACTATAGTCAAAGCCGTCAAATCGCGTATCAAATTTTACAGCTGCTCACATTTATAATCCTCTATGGTGAACGCTGGAGGCCATCGGAGACTCCAGGGACTTGACCGCTGGAACTCACGACTCAATATCCAAGCTCTGCGACAATATAGGCGGCCCAGATGACACAAAGAATCCGGCAGAGCTCAGCCTTTCGTTCCGAGTGACTACACCCACCTGGAAAGGACTTTACTTCCAAGGAAGGACTTTACCCATCTGGAAGTGTGCACAACGAAACTCGCCAAGATTTATCTTCAGAGGAGAGACTTTAACCACCAAGAAGTATGCACAACTTAGCTGGCAAAGATCTGACTTCAGAGTTTGGACTTTACCCACCTGGAAGAGTGCACAACGAAGCTCGTAAAGATATGACTTCACAGTGAGGACTTTACTCACCTGGAAGTGCGCACAACGAAGCTCGCAAAGATCTGACTTCAGAGTGGGGACTTTACCCAACTGGAACTGTGCACGGCAAAGCTCGCAAAGATCTGTCTTCCGAGAGAAGAATTTACCTCGCTCGCAAAAAATTTGTCCTCCATGGAGGGACTTTACCCACCTGGAAGTATGCAATACGATGCTCTCAAAGATGTGTCTTCAGAGGAGGGATTTTATACACCTGCGCGCAAAAAGAAAGAGCTAGGGCGCGATAGCGCTCCATCGCGCCGTCATGCCGCGGGCGCTGGTGTGTTCACGATAAAACTCGAAAAGATCGGACTACCGACAAGGGACTTTACCCAACCGGAAGTGTGCACGACGAAGCTCGTAAATATCTGACTTTCGACAAGGGACTTTACACAACTGGTAGTGTGCACGACGAAGCTCGTAAATTCATAAATAACTGAGTTCTGACAAGGAATTTTGCCCAACTGGTAGTGTGCACGACGAATTCTAAGATTCCACTCCTTCCCTCTTTCGTCCGCTTTTCATGACGAATTCTTGTTTAAGGTCACGTTGCAGTAGACATGCTTCAATAAATGATATATCACTTTTTAGAAAATTTATTGACTTTTGTAATTAAACCATTATCCAAGGCATTTCATAGCATTTATAAACAATTGAAGAACCCGATGGTTCTTTCGATGTAGCGAAGCTTTCTGGAGAGGGTTACGCCAAATAACATGTACGTACCATGTTTTTGTGGAAAAGTATTGGTAAATTTACCTAAGAATTAAATGATGAGCTAGAATTGATATTAAATGACGATCAATTTCTACCTTCTTCGACTAACCAATCGCTGTAGAAAATATACGTGTCGAAGTAGGATATTTAATACTCTAGTGATTCGACACCCACCTGAATAAATCTATTTTGACATATTTTCTCAGGTTTATAGATGATTCAATGGACGGGATATCCCGCCTCCTTTTAAATAATCAAATGTTTGATGAAAAGAACAATTACTTATTATGTTGAACAAATCGTCATCTACTGTAGAGGCAACGACGACGCGACGCGACGGTAGAATCTCGAATAATATTTCAGAATATAACCAAAACAAAGGTGGCTATTAGTAAAATATTAAGTTTGAGAACGATAAAAATATTCAAATCATTTTGGCTCCTACTGATAGATGGCGGTCATTCGCTAAACATTCCGATAAGTTGGCTAGTAACATAGGTATTTTTAAATATAAAGTTAAAATATAAAGTTACCAAAGGTTATACAAGATAATTTAAGACCTTTCTTATTCGGTTTTAATCATTTTGGAAAACATTTTACTGACACCCCCTTTTTCTTTAAATTATCGATTTACTCATTAACTTGCAATCTGTAACCTTAGAAGATGGTTAGTAGTTGTAGCGACAACCTTTCCGAAATGGAAATATGATTGTGGGCTTATTCAAAATTAAATAGATTGGAAATCTTCGAAATCCCGCCGCTCCTGCTTCTGTTACAGGGCTGACATTTGAAAATCTCGTTCTAACGGGACATCGGTCAAATTCGATATCGGTCAAACCGGTATTTCGTCTAAAACGAACCGAAATAATGTCAGCTCATCATCGAAAAGCTTATTATATTTATTATCACAATGCAAAAGAAAAACGTTCTATGGCATCTAACTTTTCGATTTATCATGATGACATACTCATTAGGATTAAGATAGGCTAGTACATTAAGACAATCAAATACTCTAGCCCCAAAGTCGTTATAATTTGGCCCAATGCCGCGCTGGGGTCAGAAGGATTCCCTCGAAAATGGAAGGCTGGCGCGCGGTCGAGCACACAAACTTTGTACAAAGTCAAAGCACGAACCTTGCCCGCGAGTTATCAAACCTCAACTCGCAACGACTGTAGACAAGGGGCGCACGTGCAGCTGCACCTGCACCTGGAGCTGGAGCTGGGGCTGCGCGGGGCGCGGGGCGCGGGGCGCGGGGCGCGGGAGCTGGGCGCGGAGCACGTGGACACGGCGCGACGCGACGCGAGCGGCCACATTACACTCGATTCGCCGATATTATGACTCTCGGAAGCCATTACGAACCGAATTCACTAAACGGGCTTCAAATTATAACAAAACTACACTATACGAGTGACTTAATCGAAATTATTTCACATTATTATCGTTAACGGAAATTTCGAACTTTTCAAATTATTTTCACTCGCGTGATTTTGAGGCAGAACTGCACCCGATAAAATCCGGAAACACAATGAAAAAGATGGCGTCAGAGCCAATCGAGCACGCTGGCAAATGGCGGGAAAATGACAAGCGGAAGTTAGCGTTTAGTGTTCTGTTTATGAAATCTAGGAAAATATCAACGGAAGCGGTCAATTAATGGGCTTTTGAGGCAAAAATGCAGTAAAATCCAGCAAACACTCTCTCACAACCCCCGGAAAGGACGAAGGGATTACAATGAAAGTTATTCAGTTTAATGGTCTGAATTCAGCACCCTTTAAATATGTAACGTATGTAAGCAAACAACCTGTATAATGCTATACAGAATGTAACAAAACCACCTAGTAACATCGGCGTGCACTCCATAAATACAAAAAGACAGTGAAACTCTAATAATTTCTAGCATTTAAGGCATTTTACATTCTATAGCTTATTATCCACGTCAGCCAGTCCAGGTAGCAACCAGAAAGGAGAAACCTAGTATACAAGCAAACATACCTATACTAGTCTTGCCGACGCCGGGCGGGCCGTGGAAGCACAATATCTTGCCCTGCGTACTCCCCTTCAGCTGGGAGACCGCTATGAACTCGAGGATGCGCTTCTTGATGTCCTCCATGCCGTAGTGGTCTTCGTCTAGGATCACCTGCGCCTCGTCGAGCTTCAGGTTCTCTACTGACGTGACGCCCCAGGGTAGCGACGTCAGCCAGTCAAGGTAGCAACGGGTTACACTACGGAAAGAATATTTATTAATCTCTGTAACTTGGGCATGACCAAGCTGTTTTGTTAGAGGGCTGAATAGAAAAAAATTTCGAGATAATTGTCTGAATAACAACATTTTCTGTGTTACAGATTAAAAAATTAAAGGATTACAGATACTTTTAATAAAATAATGTCGTTTTCCATTAATCTCACTTGAATTTTTGGATCATGTTGTCTGAAAATAAATTATTTTTATTATTTATTAAAATGAGTGACGTCATTCATCGACTTGTAAACTCCGTGGTAAACTTAAAAATAAGAATAAACAGGGTGTCAAATACGTTACGTATCTTACGGGGTGTAAGTTAAGTTAAGCAGCTCCTCGTCTATGACAGTCTGTACAGCAGCCAGCACCTTGTCAGCTAGTCGCTCTCTGAACTTGTGTATAGCTTCCTTGTCTAGACCTAGCTGTCTATTACTCACTTGAACTCTGAGCTGTGCCCCTCGAGGAAATTAAGCTTGTTCAGCTCCTCGTCTATGACAGTCTGTACAGCAGCCGGCACCGTCATGTCAGTTAGTCGTTCTCTGAACATGTCTATAGCATCCTTGTCTAGACCTAGCTGTCTATTACTCACTTGAACTCTGAGCTGTGCCCCTCGAGGAAGTTAAGCTTATTCAGCTCCTCGTCTATGACAGTCTGTACAGCAGCCGGCACAGTCTTGTTGGCTAGTCGCTCTCTGAACTTGTCTCCTATCGCGTCCTTGTCGTCCTTCTCTATGCCTAGCTCTTTCTTTATTACCTGCACAAAGACCATACAATCATTGTACACTCAGATGTATAAGTGCACATACAATGCTGACAAAATTGACATGCGACTTACAAATTGTCATGAATATCCTTACAGTGACAAGAACACAACTTTAGACAAAATTGACATGGGCTTACAACGTACAAAGAGAAGGTACTAGAATGAAACACGTGATGCACATAAGAGGATAGGATAGGATTTTATTACATTCGCTGTTTCATACGTGGTTACGTTGTGGTCCAGTCTATCAGCGTAAGCGAAAAAATGTTCGTCTATGGCTTAAAAGTTGTCATGGTTGTCTCATATAGTGACAAGAATATAATCATTATTATTATTATAACACTTTATTGTACACACGGACATAATAATACACAAAGTTGAGAAAACATGTACAAAAGGCGAGCTTATCTCTGAAGAGATTTCTGATTTGTATTGAACATAAATATTTTAGTATGGATCACTATCAACATAAAAGTAAAAGGAAATTTTGAGAAAAATCTTCCCCACACTTAGAAAATAAAAAGGTTTGAAAATTCATCACATACATGGTAGTAGGCAACAAAAATTCTAAACATATCAGCAAGGACAGAAACGAATGAGATAAAACATATTCATACCTTCAGTTGTTCATGCAAGATGTATTTCCGATGTTGCTGTTTCACTTTCTCTTCTACTTCTTTGCCTATTTTCTGTTGTAGTTTCGATAGTTCGTACTCTTTCTTTAGCAACGAAAGAGACAACATCAGTCGTTTTGGTATCTGTAACAAAAGACAAAACCAATCGAAAACCGGAAGGGAAAAATAATCGGACACTTGATACGAAAAGACAATTTCTTTAAAACCATACTGGAAGGGAAGAGAGGCAGAGGAAGACCTAGACAGAGTTATCTGGCCCAAGTGAAGGAAAAGGTTGATGTCGTGCCGTATCAAGAACTCAAGAGACTAGCGGAAAAGAGACAGGATTGGCGAATACTCCAACGACAAGAGCGTAGCTCTTTAATAAGATGATGATGATAACAAAAGACCTCTATTCAGCCAAAACATTTAAAATTTCATTATGTGGTCGACTATGAAATTGAACCACTTACTATGGGAGCAACTTTAAAAGAAAATGCGCTGTTTTTTATTCTTGCCACTTCTAAATGTATCTGTAGCTACGCGCATGGCTCATGCCAATATCAATATCTACGTCACTATCATGAAGTCACGTTTAGCGAGAAGGCAGGGCGCGGGCGCGGTGACGAAGGACGCGTATGGGTGTAAGTGGGGGAAAGTAAATACGAATATATCAAAGGATATTTGTTTTTTTTGTTTCAACGTTTTGTTGTTTTTGTATTAGTTGGGGTGTATGAGGGTTTCGGTTATTCCGTTAACACGTTGTTTTCTCTGCAGGTCCCCAGGCAGCCCTGTCAGGCCTCCGTCACTCGGCCGTTGGAACTGAAATAATTACCTACACTTTGTCGCATCGTAAGCGATGCGCTTGTATGAATTTTGCCACTTGCTCCAACTCGCTTGCAATAACAACGTTGAGTCAAGCGCCATTAGATACATTTTTGCGAATACTCTGGCAGTAAATGATTAAATCGTGGAAGCCTATCATTTACTAAGGAAGTGCTGTATCTGTTACGAAGTTACTAGTAATCTGTGCTGTTACTCACATCCATCTCCTCGAGCACAGCCTGCAGGTCGGCGGGCTCGGAGCCGGTCAGAGCTGCGCCGAGGTCGCTCAGGTACACAGGATTGTCTACCACTCGCTGCCCTTGCGCTAGCATGTGGTGTAGGGATTCTCTGCAAATATTTACATGTACTGAAAATTTCTAGTCCCATTAAAAGTACTAGAATCTAGCTCAGACTTGTGTTATGAATTTATGATCACTAGAAAATTATATAATATAATACATATATTTAATAGATTCAAACATCTATCTTCTTCTATCGATATCAATGACTCCGGTACTAATATTAGTATTCACCATAATATAAATATTAACTACTCCTAGCGGGATTCGAACCCGCGGCTCTGATTCGCAAGCAGGTTCACTAGCAATTTAACTATCGGGCTATACTTTATGTCTAATAGTTTCAGGAACAAACCTTAGCTTCACATACAAAATTAGATAGAATACAAGTACAGACACTAGGTATAAAGAGAAACAAAGGTCAAAACAAAGATGAGTGATGTAGTAAATAAATCTTGATTTTAATTAAATAATCAGGAAATATTGATTTAATTCCGTGGTCTATTAGCCGGGAACAATATGGATTTCATAAATAACAGAAGTGAATAATAAATAAATTCTCCTCACCTATACAAAGGATTCAAATTAATGATATCTCGAATGGTCTTAATAATTTCTTGTGTCAACGCCTTCACTTCCTCCGTCTGCTTGAAGTTCTCATGGATCATATTCTCAACTTTGACCATCATAATTTGATCCGGCGTCGGTTTCTTGTCCTCTTCCTTGACTGGTTCTTCCGGCACTGGTTCGGGTTTCTTTCTGCTGTTACGGTATTTTCTTCTCCGTCGCTCAGCGTCTGATTCTTCGCGCGTAACGTCAAACTCCACGTTAAATAAGGGAAATTTCAACTTCATTTCTGAAATGAAGTTTTTGATATTTCATTTCAGAAATGTGGTTGATAATATTTATATTAGGGTCAATTCAGGTAAGGCGGAAAAATACTCGAGCACATTCTTGGCTACCTTAGGAAAATGTTTGTTTGTTGGACTAGACCAGGGTTCGAAATTATCAAGATAATTATTTTCTTTGATAATTATCATGATAATCATCGGATAATTATCCCAGCTGATTCTTAGTTTTGTGTAAAATTTCTAACTCAAAGTTCTAAAATTGCAATTTTTGCTTTAATGCACTCATATTCAGACCAACCAGCATCTAGTCTTCGGCATTTTCGTTTCGTATCACAATCAAATTATTGAGAAAAAACAACAGAAAACAGTGAGAAAACCTATTTCATGTTTGTAAAAGCTTCTTTTTTCCCAAGCCGTGATCACGGCGTGACATTGCTAGTAACAGCTTTTTCTTTTTCCGATTAATTTTATAATTATCAACGTATAATTATAAAGATAATTATCGTGATAATTATCACTTCGTACCCTGGACTAGACTTTACTTTAGCTCTGTTTTCAGAACTGTATGAATGGAATAAGGTTGATATGTTAAATTTACAACTTTACTTTAAAGTTGCTCTATAATTTTTCCGCATAGTCTGAAATAACCCTTAAATACAATGATTCTTTTATAACCATAGAGTCATCATCTCATACAATAACAAGGCCAAAGCCAAAGCAAATCAGTTATGTCCAGCTGTCATATATGACATTGACATTCTGACATTCACACTGACATTCCAGTCCTTTCAAATCTTTCAAATGTATTCCGGTTACAAAGCAGTAATGTAAAACAACTGGGCATAACTTAGTGGTCCCATTAATAGCGCACTGATGCGAAGTCCTACTTTTCTCGAATGTCATTGCTTATTAATTAGCTGATAGATTTATATAACAGGTTTTGCAATTTTTTCTGCCACACTACACTAAAATAGTTGCACTGCAGCATCTGTTATGATTTTATTTAAAGTACTCACTATTTTTAATTGCAGTATTTTAAAAGATTTAGTCCTTTTTCGCCGGATTCCTTATTGGACAGATTCCGTTTTGGACAGATTCTTGTTTGGACAGATTCCTTTTTCACCGGAATGTCAAATTTAACTATGTATTACGTCCGGGTTTGCCTATGTAATTTATACAATTAAGAAAAGAAACTAACTGCATTAAAAATTATTACTTAAAAGCCTACCGAGCCTATCAAGTGGCAATCGAAAGTGACACTTATTTTGTTTTCTAAGATAATTATTTATACCTATTATTATAAATGGCCAGAGCGAAATCTCTTCAAAGGATAAGATTCTCTTTACTTATGTTAAAATCTTTTTCTTCGCCTAACTGACAGCACATTTTAATTAATTGATATGTATACATTTCTGGTGAAAAAGGAATCTGTCCAAACAAGAATCTGTCCAAAACGGAATCCGTCCGATAAGGAATCCGGCGAAAAAGGACTAAATCTTTTAAAAGTATGTGGGCAACCCTGTATATTTCTAAATGTTTAGCAAAATAAACTTAGAAAACTTATAAACTAAATTGTAAATTTGGCGTAGATGTACATTGGAGATACTTGCAAAAATATTAATTGGGAGCATTTAGGATATATGACCATTTTTAGAATTTTTGTCTGTTTGTTTTTGCATGACCTCCTAAAAACTACGATTTGGATGTGGTTTTCACAGCAGCATAGGGCTTAGTTTAGATTAACATATAGGCTTTGTTTTATTGTTATCGGTTAACGCAATCAAAAGTTATGAGTATTTAAAGTCATGCGCATACGGAGTTGCGGATGCTGCTAGAAAAAACATTAAATTATATCCCTCACCAGCAGGTCCAGTTTCAATCTCGTCCTCAATAAACTGTCCCGTAATCTTTATCCTCCGATGAGCCATCACAACCAGCCTCAACCGGAAGTCCATGTCCTGCATCTCATGGATCTGTGCGAACACCCCCACATGGTGCACGTCGTCCAAACTCGACACCACATCTGATTTCTCATCTTCTTTCTTACGAAGGAAGATTCCTATGTACGGTTGATTTAGTTTGACTTTACGTCGTATTAGGTCTATTAAAGCTGGGTTTGATATCTGTGAATGTAAATAAGGACTTATTTAAAATGTTAATATAACTTATTAACATGAATAATTGAGAGCCAATTTTAACAGTATTCTTCATTATTATGTTATTGTATTGTAGTGTTATTAGTTATTCAAATAAGGGCGCTAAGGTTTTCCGATCCCTATTTCGGTTTCTGGCCAATTCTGATTACCAAATGTAATATATTTATTAGAAAGATATGATATCTGACATATCTTGGACATTACAAAAGCTGTTCTAAGAATAAATTAGAGTTAAGTATTTCAAATATCTGTTTCTGTAATGCAAAATAGCCTTATAATTTCGTTGCTATTTGGAATGGAGTATAAACAATGATATGTGTGACTTAGGTATCTCATCTTAGGGTCTCAATTACTACTGAAAAAATATGATAATCCAAGAACAACAAACTGTAGGTTAGCATTTCATCAAAATGTATGTTGTCTTTAATTCTACAGCATACATAATATTTGTTTAGCATAGCATAGTTTAACACATTCACTGCTGACGACCTACCTAATGGGTTCAGAATAAACTGGTCTTGTGGTTTGCATGACCCGCTTGGCAGGTTTGATTTATATCACAGAAATTACCAGCAGGGTTCGAAGTGATAATTATCATAAATAATTATCAAGATAATTATTACGATACTTATCTTGATAATTATACGTTGATAATTATCTTGATAATTATAAAATTACTGAAATAGCAAAAACCTTGTGCTAGCATTGTCACGACATGTGTATCTGATCATGATCCGATCACAAAAAAGAAGCTCACAATCACGAAATAATTATTCTCACTGTTTTCTGTTGTTTTTCTCAATTATTGAGACTGTGAGCTGGTTGGTCAGGATACGAGTATATTGAAACAAAAACAGCAATATTAGAACTATTAGTTACAAAATTTACTCAAAACTAAGAATCAGCTTAGATAATTATCCGATAATTATCAAAGAAAATAATTATCTTGATAATTTCAAACCCTGACCCAGTGAATGTTTTAATATTGTCATTTGTTACTGCGTTTATTAAAATAAAATAAAGAAATTCTTGCTCAATACAGGGTGCAAAAATAGTAAAAGTTGTTAAGTTTGATGGTCATAAGCACCCCCTATTACTAGTTACACCCTGTATAATCTGAAACATAATGTTCCTTAGATTGTACAAAATCATCATCATCATCTCAGCCGATGGACATCCACTGCTGGACATAGGCCATGGTACAATATAAGATAAGATAAATATTCTTAATTACCTAGAAAGCTAGAATAAATGATATGGATTTGACTAAAGTTTTAGTAGATAAAATTACTGTACCTCAATCAACTTGATGAATCGCGGGAAAACAGGGTTTCTGTTGATGGCGATGACTGGAACCTGAGGCCAGACCTCCGGCACAGCGACAGTAGCCGGCAGCTGACTCGCGAACAGCGGGGAGTCCAGCTTCCCTTCGTCATCTTCAGGCGGGTCATCCTTATTCGTAGAGTATAACCTCGCGGTCGACTGTCGCACACCCGGCAAGTAACTCCCGCCTAAACTACTAGCACGAAAACTTCGAGATAAACTACTGTTCAACAAAATTCTCTCAACCGGTCTCTGATGTGATGCAATCTTCGAAACATTGCGGGCAAATCGAGTCGAAGATTTCAAGTTAGGATTGAACACCGTGTTTCTGAGCAAAACGCTGGCAGTGTGCATGTTTTGGATTTTTGTTTGGCGCTAAATATTTTTCTGAATAATATTCATTTAGAAAAACTGGAGTTTATCAAAATAAAAGGTTATTTTTCCAGATTATTCAAGGAATGGTAATTGCACCAAAAAATTCGCTACGATTGAAACTGACAGTTCTAGGGCTGCAAATTAATGTTTGTTTGAAGTAAAGAATCGATCGATTGTTTTTTTCAACTAAATGAAAAAATTATTTGATATTTTATGTGTATTGTGTGAAATCTGGATTTGATTCGATGTCTATCATTGGGGGTGCCTCCTGCTGATGTTTTTTATGAAGAAAATAAAACAAAGCTTCACTTTTTGACCTCCGCCATCTTTTTTAAAATTATATTGTATGGGGCGACGCCATTTTGTTTCATGTTTTTGTGTAATGTGTGCTGCAAAACATTAGCAGGAGGTTTTGATGTATGATTTCTCCACTTTCTTTGATTTTGTATTAATTCACCTTTATAACAACATGTTATAAATTAACGGAAAAAACCGATAACCATACCGATAACGCTTTTTACGCAAGCACAGCACTATTTGTTTCGTTCAAGAATTTTTTATTTTCTTTTTATTTCGTAGATAGTTCGTTCAGAAATAAGAAATTTATTCATGTTTTTAACTCGTTTTTGACGTAAATTATCAATTGTCTATCTATCTATAACGTCACGCCTCTTTCCCAGTGGGGTAGGCAGAGACCAGGGCGCGCCACTTACTACGATCCTTACATACTTCTTTTGCCTCATGCACATCCATACATCTCTTTATACATGCCCGTCGGTTTCGAGTACTCCGCACCTCCCCTTTTTGTAGGACGCAACTGATTTGATCAGCATACGTCCTACGAGGGCGCCCTCTTCCGACGCTTTCACTCACATTAGCAACATATATCTCTTTCGTACATCTGCTATCACTCATCCTCTCCACATGACCAAACCAACGAAGCATACCTTTCTCTATTCTTGTCACTACATCTTCTTTTAATTTACATCTATCTCTTATTACACAATTTCTCACTCTATCTTTCAGAGTCACACCACACATACTTCGCAAGGAACGCATTTCAACAGCATTAATTTTACTTGCATGCTTCTTCTGCCATACCCAGCACTCACTGCCATACATAAGTGTAGGCACCAACACACCATTGTGTATAGCAAGTCGCGCCTTTTTGGACACTAATTGGCTAGCCACAATGGCATGTAGAGCACCGTTTACTTTGTTTCCCGCTGTTACTCGCCTATGCACATCACCCTCACATTTCCCATCTCTAGTAAACATGCATCCTAAATATACAAATTCATTCACTTGTTGCACTTTTTCATTCTCAATCATTATACAACAATCAGTCACACATTCATCCCTCTCCATATATCAATTGTTTTGATAATTTACTGTTTTCATGCATGAAATGAATGTTAAAAAGAATATTTGGAGTTATTGGTAAGGTAAGTTAATACAAAAATACAAAGAAGTTGTTAAATTTTAATTACTGGTGTTGTTTTATCTTATGAATTTAATCATAACCTATACACTTGAATTCCACTTTTAGTGTTTTAAAGCTTCTTTTGAAACTTATTAGTCATTATACTATCTAAAAACTATCAGTTTTATTTTGTAAATTATCAAATAAAGACCATAATAACGTATACCAGTTTGGTTTAGATTCTCAAAAAGAAAGCCCCCTGACCGCACCGAAAGGGATTATGGTCGTGAGTTACAATATAATGTAAACAATTATTATGAATGTATCTTCATACAATCTTTCCACATAAATTACAGAGATTATAAGTAATAAAGCTTTTCCATAATTGTGGGAAATATCCACTCAGTTTTTCCCTGCACTTTTCAATAATGTCTCAACATTTCAGTGGTCTACCTTTATTCCTCTTCTCTAGTTTTGGAATGGTCATTGGTCAGGCCATTCCATTGTTTGTTATGACTTTTTTTTTTTTTTTATTCAATTTTTTTAATGGGACTTTTATACAAAATATTATGTATATGTCAGTCCCATCGTACCTTATGTCTAGATTTTCCTACTTTCTAATTTACTTAACGAGACACTGATGAGTTTGCAAAGGCGAACACTTTTCTAGCAGCATCAGAACTTGGTGATGCCAGGATGTCATGAAATATGCCCACATCAAGCCTATTCACTCCAAGCTCCCTCATCAGTGTCATTCGATCCTGCTCGTATTGTTATGACTTATGACCATCTTCTGTCTTTAGACAGGGTGTCCCGTAAACCGCCGTCAACCCGGCGGATGCTGATAGGTTGGGTCATGACTAAGCAGAATATCAAAATTTGACTCTAGTAAAAGTGTCTTAGTTTTCGAGATATTGACAGTTTTAACACAGAGAAACAACATGGAACATTTGTAGTCGTGGCACTCAATAGTGACTAAGGTTAAGATTTTCACGAATTTCATAAAACTGTCCTTATCTCGAAAACTAAGAACCTTTTCCTAAAGTAAAATGTTGACAAATTTATTTATTGATTGACTGATTTATATATATATATATATATATTTTATTTTAGTATATTCTGGTTAGGCATGAACTAACCTATCAGCATCCAAAAGGTTGACATCGGTTTACGGGACACCCTGTATAGAGAGTGTTACGTAAAGGGCCCACACATCATAATGTATTTGTTTCAAATCGTTTCACAATTATCGAATGAGTATGATCAAAGAACACATACAAAGTATGATAGCTAAAACTATACACAAAAATAGGAGGACTATCATACTTCCCAAGGAAATGGAAATTATCCTTTTCTATTGTAGCATTTCGTATAACATTCAAATTTACCAGTTTTGAGGTGAAACAGGATTGGGTGTTTTCCTTTTAAGGTGGTTGCAGAGGGGTCAATTTTATACAAAACTTTTTCGCACAATACGCGAAGACGCATTATTATAAGTAGCTTTGTATATATGGAAAAATAGTTTAGAAAATCTAGATGCCGCGTCACAAATAACATTTGCAATTTATAATATAATTACGAAGATATAAAGCTTTTAAAATTCTGTATGAAAAATTTCAAAGCTTTATATCTTCATAATTATTATATAAATTGCAAATGTTATTTGTGACGCGGCAACTAGATTTTCTAAACTATTTTTCCATATATAAAATATTATTTTTATTAAGTCCGTCTACGCGTATCGTGCGTCAAATTTTTGTATTGACTAAAACCACCTTAATGTGAACTCAAACTGAATAACTTTCTCTATGCAGCAAACTTCGAAATTGGGGGAAAAAATCTGCTGTTCCATACTTTTGGCTCGAGTAGCCACTGACATTTTCTATAGAACAAGAAAATTTTTTTTTTTTTTCACTATTTTAATGTTGGCCCCATAGTGAAAATTGTTCAGTTGAATGGTCTGAAGCAACATGTTTAAATGAAACACAAATTAATTAATAATTACAGAGAATAATGAAAATGGAAGCGTCAACAGTATCAAAGAAATCAATAAAGGAGGGTCAAGCGGAGATATGCCTCACAACAGACAAAGTTTTCTACAATCCCGTGCAAGAATTCAACAGAGACCTTAGTATAGCAGTATTAACGGTCTTCACTGAGGAATATAAAGCTGAGAAGTTAGCTAAATTGGAGAAAAAGAAAAATAAGGAGGGCAATGAAGGAAACGGAGGTAAAGAAGAGGTTTGTTATGTTTTTTCTTTTGTGTTTTTTGTTTTTTATGCTAATAGTCAATCAATAGGTCGGGTACTGCCGGATCAATGGGGGGATCCCCAGTTGGTTAGGACATTGCAGGCTGAATCACCTGATTGTCTGAAAAGAAAGATGATTCCGTGTTTCGGATGGCACGTTAAGCCATTGGTCGCGGCTACTATCTATGGTGGTAGTAGTCGTTATATTAAAACCATGTCAGAGGCCGTATGGCGGTTTGAAAAACTCTAACACCAAGGCTTGCTGCACGATTAGAAGAAGAAGGGGGAATCAAGAAAGGGGGCACAGTGGTACCAGGTTTTCACTACCATATTACTATGTCACTTGCTATGTCAGCTACAAAAGAATTTGTGTCCTGTTACAAGTAATGCATCTCTTTCTGACAACAGAGAAAAACCATAAGAGTGAAAAGTATAGATATTAGTCAGTCTCCATGTTAGTCACTGTTGTGAGCAATGAGAATTGATAGTAACTTTCTTGATGGTAAGTGGGTTCGAGGAAAGGTGTGTAGATCATGTGCTTTCTGGCTAGCCATGAGGCTCATAGGCTCAACCATTTAGTGTAGCTTCATCATCATCATCATCATCATCAGCCTATAAACACGTCCCACTGCAGGGCACAGGCCTATCCTCAGGGAGGGTGTATGGGCATTAGTCCACCATGTGTGCCCAATGCGGATTGGTAGACTTCACATACACATCAGAATTTCTTCTTCAGTGTATGCAGGTTTCCTCACAATGTTTTCCTTCACCGTTTGAGAGCAGTCAGTATAACGTTCATAATTATTAATAAGTTATTTATTATAAATAACTCATTGGTACATGGCATGTTGTCCGTGCGGATTCGAACCCGGTCCTTCATAATTGGGTGTCCAATTGTCCATACCTCTCCGCAACGCGCCACCGACGCTGTATAGTGTTGCTTAAAATGTGTTTATGGAATAATCGTTGATTAGAACACACTGACATTAGCAGAAATGCAGTAACAGCGAAAGCGCATAACTTTTTTAATTTTATTTTTATAAATTAATTTTTCTTTTTATATTTTCAAACCTGTTTCCTTACGTTTAAGGTTGAAGTAACAATCCTAGAAGCCCTATCAGCGACAGGTTTAAGAAGTATCCGTTACGCTAAAGAAGTGCCAAACATAACGAAGATAGTTGCCAACGATCTGTCACGGCAAGCTGTGGAGACTATAAAGGCAAACATTGTGCATAATAACGTGGAAAACTTGATCGAGACCAGCCATGATGATGCTTGGTAAGATTTATTTGTTATATTAATTTTGATTAAAGAGCAAAACTAGAACAAATCGCCAATAAATTAGCGTTGCAGTTTTATAAATTGTAATATTTACAAACTAAAAATCGATTGACGTAAAAATCGGGAGTCACGTTGTAGGTTCTGACCCGAGCACTCTTCTCGCGTGGATTTCGCGAGGCTCCGCAATCCTCAATCTCTTCTTGTTCTTAACCAAAAACAATCCCTGAGATTGGGATAGATTCTCCCATAAACACTTGACACTGGCGAAATCATCAAGGAAACGCCATTACACAAAAAATAGAATAGACGTAAAAATCATCAAAATCGGCCTACGCGTTTGGTCTCTAGAGTGCTACAAAGAAACAAACTTACATACATACATAGGCTGATAAACACGTTACCCACCATTGCATCGCGTACTCGGGTGAAAAGGGAGGGCTCTGTGGAGCTCTACTATCCTTTTTAGTCTTCTCCAATATCTAGACCTGCAGGTCACCACAAATAAAATACCGGAGCCACGTAGCCACCTAACCCGCGCGCGAAACGGCCGCCCGCGAAACGGCCGCCCGCGAAGCCTCTAGCCACGCGACTTTTAAGCTCTATTTACGTGACGACGGGCGGGCGCGGACGGACGCGGAGGGTGCAATGTAAAATAATACCTATTTCAATATCGATAGAGTTGACAGGAAGAACGCCCATACGAGCCCCACGGGCGGAGGACGGAGCCAAACGGTGCTTTCTTTTATCGGTATTGAAATAGGTATTATTTTACTTTGCACCCTCTGTCCGCGCCCTTCCGTTGTAATGTGAATAGAGCTTATACAGGGTGAAATTGATATCATTAGCATCCTTTTAAACTAAGAGTCTACCCACTGAACAACTTTTTCTACGGGAGCAAACCAATAGGAGCACAAAAAAAAATCGGCTGTTGCATACATTTGTGTCGTGTAGGCATCGCAGTTTAGTATGGAACAGCAGATTTTTTTGTTGCTCCGATCGGTTTGCTCCCATAGTGAAAGTTGTTCAGTTTGATGGGTAGACTCTTAGTTTAAAAGGATGCTAATGATATCAATTTCACCCTATATAGGTTACCTTACTTACGCCATATAAACTTGCAGCATGCTAATGTACGCTCACAAGCACCATTCGGCGCGTTTCTCGGCGATAGACCTCGACCCGTACGGGTGTCCGTCCGTGTTCCTGGATGCGGCCGTGCAGAGCGTGCGTGACGGGGGGCTGCTCCTGGTCACGGCGACCGACATGGCCGTGCTGGCGGGCAACTCGCCGGAGACATGCTACTGCAAGTATGGCGCTGTTAGCTTGAAGAGCAAATGCTGTCATGAGATGGTGAGTTTAATTTATTTAGAGCCTGTTTCACCACGTCGTAAGAGCGATAATAGTCCATACGGAGGCCAGCTAGTGACTCAATCATGAGGCGGCCAGCAGCGGCGGTTCGATTCTTGGCCTGGCCTTGGCGGATTCTTGACACGTTTGTATTTATCACTAGCGTTAACCCGCGACTTTGTCCGCACAAATTCGAATCAGTAGTTTTTTGCGTGATGCCCGATCAAACAAACAAACACACAAACAATATATGGTTTGTGTTCCCACTAAAGCAGAAGTCCTCAATCTGCTCTTCCTATGTTAATGGTACACAACCCAATCTTCTATATCATCATATCAGCCGATAGATGCCCACTGCTGGACATGGCCTCCCCCAAAATGGCCGGATTTGCCATAATCGCCACGCTTGGCAGGCGGGTTGGCGATCGCAGTTGGAATGAATGTGTGTACTCAGAGGATGCTGCTGCCCATCCTTCAGTAGATCCCTTAGTCGCCTTTACGACACCCACGGGAGGAAATGGGATGGTGCTATTCTTAGCCGACACCACACAGTAGCTTATCTATCAGGTATCTTCTATATATCTATCTATACTATTATAAAACTGTAACAGGAAGTTTGTCTGTACATTGAAGATATTAACAAAAAAAAGTTACGATATGGTTTTTAGGTATCCCTGATTCCATATCACCAATTTTTGGATTTTTTGTCCGTCTGTTTGTTTGTGTGTTTGTTTGTTTGTTTGATCGAGCATCACGCAAAAAGTACTGAACCGATTTTGATGAAACTTTTTTTGTATGATAGCTTATGATCTGACTTAAAATCTGTAAAAATATAATTTGTGCGGACAGAGTCGCGGGTTAACGCTTGTTTTTAAATAAATACATAAGTACGCATTTTCCCCAAATGGTTAGGCAGACATATCTCTTGACATCTCTTTTGCTTCCTCCAGATCCTCATATCTTGTCATCCACTCTCGTAGATTTCGGCTACTTTTCACTTTCCATTATATTTTATATAAATAAAATAATAATATAAATAAATAACGCTCACAGGCACATACATTGTAATGATCCCACGTAAGCTCTAACAGGCTTTTTGTTGTGGATACAACAACGGCACAAACATATAACATCCATGACCGAACCGGGATTCGAACCCAGGACCCAATATTTCCTTCTAAAGCCTAAACTTGATATGTTTTTACACAGGCTTTAAGGATACTGCTGCAATGCATAGAGTCTCACGCGAATCGATACAGCAGGTACATAGTGCCTATGATCAGCATATCAGCCGACTTCTACATCCGTGTGTTCGTCAAGATATACTCGGGCGCCATACATTGTAAGAAAACCACTAGGTAAGTTCTATTATTACTCCACTACTGAAATGTACTCTGTTTAAAATATTATATTATGAGAGATTTAAAAAAATCATTAGCAATCATCATCAGCCTATATTGTCCCACGGTAGGGCACAGGCCTACCCACATGGAGGGAATGTGGGCATTAGTCCACTACGCGTGCACAATGCGGATTGGTAGAATTTCTTCTTCACCAGATGCAGGATTCCTCACGATGTTTTCCTTCATCGTTTTTACGTACATAAGTTAGAAAAACTCATTGGTACATGATATGTCGTCTGTGCGGATTCGAACCCGGACCCATGATTGAGAGTCCATACCTCTCCACAACGCACCACCGACATTCACGGTATAATACCGTTAGCCAGGGTCAAGTCCCATTCGTAATGATTTATTGATCAATTACTGAATTTCTCCACCTTTAATTTGAATATTCACTTATTTGACTTATTTTTCCTCGCATGCCAGCAAGCTATCGATGGTGTACCAATGCGTGGGGTGCGAGAACATAACCCTGCAGCCCCTGGGAGGGTTCAAGCCGAACCCGACGGACAAGAACCCGTCGCAAACGAAAGCGTACCTGCCTGCCGCGCCGCCCGTCACAGAGCATTGTGTCCATTGTAATCAGAGGCATCATGTGAGTGCTTTTTATTTTGAGTTCATTTAGGACTCCGTACTCAAAGCGTCCGTATGTCTGGTCTGTCTGTCCGTCCGTCTGACTGTCCTACCTTGAAAGGGGTGTATCTTTTGAACCGTATAGGTAGCCGGTTGAAATAATATGCGTAATTATGGCGGATTTTCTAACAAATAATAATTAATACCAAAAAGTAAACAATTTATTGGGGTCCCTATACAAGAAACGTGTTATTTCAAAGTTTTTTATTAAAAACTGTAATACATACCGTCATACTTGATGTGATTATATTATAGCGCATATATTAAAGTAATATAACAAATAATAAAAACCAGCCGCTCGCGCTAAGGATCCCAAAAAATTAATTCTTTTTGGCTATGTATTGTAATACGGAACCCTCCATGCGCTAGTTCGACTCTCACTTGACCGGTTTTTTGTTTTGGCTCGTTTGCACTTGTTATTCCTTCTTTTAACAAACGAATAAACTACATAAATTATTAACAATGGCTGTATAATGTATGTATCTAAACTAGTATAAAACTGTAACAAAAAGTTTGTCTGTACATTGAAGACACAACAAAAAAAAAGTTACAATATGGTTTTTAGGTATCCCAATTTCCAATTTTTGGATTTTTTGTCTGTCTGTTTGTTTGTTTGAACGAGCATCACGCAAAAACTACTGAACCGATTTTGATGAAACTTTTTTTGTTTGATAGCTAATGATCTGACTTAAAATCTGGTATATAATTTGTGCGGACAAAGTCGCGGGATAACGCTAGTATATATATAATAATGCTAATTCTACAGCTAGGCGGGCCAATCTGGTCGGACCCGATCCACGACGAATCATTCGTCTCCCGAGTGTTAGCCCACGTGCAAGACCACCCGGAGCTGTTCGGCACCTCCAAGCGCATAGAGGGTGTTCTCTCGATGGTGCGCGAGGAGATACAGGATGCTCCGCTGTACTACACGCTCGACAAACTGTTTGGGAGAGTGCACGCTGAGACCATGCCGATGCTTGTTATGAGGTGGGTGGCTTTATTATTGTACATACACATCATCATCATCATCTCAGCTGATAGACGTCCACTGCTGGACAAAGGCTTCCCCCAAGGATCGCCACAGCTCGCAGGGGTGGAAAATAGTAAGTAAAGTCAGTAAGAGTCAGCTTTTTTGGCTAAGGTCAGTAAGAGACAGTTTTTTTGGCTAAGGTCAGTAAAAGTCAGTTTTTTCGAAAAAATGGTCAGTAAAGTCAGTATTTTGAGGATCAGGGGCACGAAAGTGGTCTGATTTCAGTAAATTGGGGGGAAAAAAAATTCCGTTTTGGAGTGGGAGTCCCTTAAAAATCTCTTAACCTTTCCTTTTTTTTTGGTAGGTCCCTACATTACCTTTAATTAAGAATTGTATAATATCACAGTTCTTTTTATTGTTTCGGTAATTAATTCATCAAATCATAACAAAACATTTAAAGCAGCAGGAGAAAAAAATTTTCCAATTTTGTAGTCACAGGTAAAATTCGATAAGATTATTCAGTAGGTCAGTATTTTAGAGGGTTTTAGTCAGTAAAAATAAGTATTTTTGGCCATGGAATCAGTTTCCACCCCTGAGCTCGCGGTCCTGCTCTGCCCTCATCCGACGTGTTCCCGCCGCTTTCACCAGCTCGTCGGTCTACCGTATGGGGGCTCACTGCCTACCCACGCTGCGCTTTCTGGTACCACTCAAGAACTCTTCGACCCCATTCGGCCATCAGTTCTACGAGCAATATGCCACTTTAGTTTAGCAATTTATTGGCAATTTCTCGTTTCTAATAATGTCCTGGATTAACTTAGTGCTCTTGTTGCAGATCAGCAATACTTAACGCGGGGTACAAAGTATCATACTCTCACGCATCTAAGCTCTCCATCAAGACGAAGGCGCCGCCGCAGCTCATATGGGACATCATCAGGACCTGGGTGAAGACCCACCCCGTCAAACAGGCCAAGTAGGTTTATATCACGTAATTTATTTAAATAATAGTACATTGTAATCTTTGACTACTTATATAGGGACTAGGTGCTCGAGTAATTCTACTAACAAACATTTCTGTCACTTTTTGCGGGGGCGAGGTAAAGGTCGATTCACACATCCATAAGTAAGTAAGTCCAACTTACCACTTCCTTGCTTACTTATGGCAGATTTACACATCCATAAGTAAGTAAGTAAGCAAGGAAGTGGTAAGTTGGACTTACTTACTTATGGATGTGTAAATCGACCTTTGCATGAAATCCGCAACTTTGGATTTTATTCCCATAACTTTAGATTCTAATTTTGAACGTTAAAAATCATGAAAAGTAGTCTCGTGTGAACCCCAAACGTTCTAAGTTCGAAATTATTGTTTCGCAATTACAGGCTGTCTCGTTTAGTCATCTAAACTATTATAAAACTGTAACAGGAAGTTTGTCTGTACATTGAAGATTTTAACAAAAAAAAAGTTACGATATGGTTTTTAGATATCCCTGATTCCATATCACCAATTTTTGGATTTTTTGTCTATCTGTTTGTTTGTTTGTGTGTTTGTTTGTTTGAACGAACATCACGCAAAAACTACTGAACCGATTTTGATGAAACTTTTTTGTTTGATAGCTTATTATCTGACTTAAAATCTGGTATATAATTTGTGCGGACAAAGTGTAAATGCACATGATTAATTGATCTTATACCGTGGCAGAGGGGAAATGCTACCGCAAGGCTAGTCCTTATAATAAATAGTCAAAGATAGTAATACAATTGAGCTAAGTCGGTCATTACAGTCGAGGTCATTACAGTGCTGGATTGCTTGGATTGAGGACTGCAAACGACCCGAGACTGTAATCAAATCAAAATAATTTTATTTTACAGTCCATAGATTGTTATTGTATACTTAAAAACTATGTAATTACTAACGAAAGACTCTTGCGGTTCACACGACGTTTTTTAACACACACAAAAAGGCAAATATTTGTAAAAAAAAATGGCGCCTGTATTTCTTTCTTCTCGCGCCGTTTGTGTTCGAATTGGTTATATGCGTGCAGGAATTATAGTGCGGTAATGTAAAGTAAAATGCGCGCGTGTTTTATAAACTGCATTATGAACCTAAAAGCGGTGTGGAAAGAGCCAATTTACGAGCAACATGTTGAAAAAAATGTTCAACATCCCTCTAATATTATGCATATATATATCTATATATAGGGTGAAATTAATATCATTAGCATCCTTTTAAACTAAGAGTCTACCCATCAACTTGAACAACTTTTACTATGGGGGAGCAAACCGATCGGAGCAAAAAAAAATCCGCTGTTTCATACTAAACTGCAATACAAGATTTTTTTTGCACCGATCAGCTTGCTCCCATGGTGAAAGTTGTTCAGTTTGATGGGTAGACTCTTAGTTTAAAAGGATGCTAATGAACATAAAATTGTTATAGCAGTATGGAACACCTTAAATTTAAAACCCTACTCACCCACGATGTTTGTTTTACAGATTAGAAGCGGACCAAGTAGCCAACCACATACTATCACAAGATATATCAAGTCTTGTGGATCTGAGCTCGAGAGCGGACGCTAACCCAATCAGTCGTCGCGACGGTCGACTCAGGTTCCAGTTCAACCCCGCGCCTCACTGGGGCCCCGGCTCTAGGGCCCTCGTCAAGTTAGTGCTCTTAACTACCGACGCTACAAAAACACGTTTTTGGAAATCTATTCCAAATTGCTAAAACGAAAGTGGCAATGGACGGGGCACGCTCGCAAAATAGATGACCGATGGAGCGATCCGATCTCGAGTGGCGACCGCGTTCCGGAAAGCGCAGCGTGGGCAGTGGGTAGGCAGTGAGCCCCCCACAAGGTGAACCGACGACCTGGTGAAGGCGGCGGGAACCTGTTGGATGAGGGCAGCGCAGGACCGGAGCGATGATCCCTTTAGGACTTTATCTATACTAATATTATAAACTAGCTGTTGCCCGCGACTTCGTCTGCGTTACCCGTATAAAAAGTATCCTATGTGTTAATCCAGGTCATGGTCTATCTGTATGCCAAATTTCATCGAAATCCGTTCAGTAGTTTTTGCGTGAAAGAGTTAACAAACATCCATACTTACAAACTTTCGCATTTATTATATTAGTAGGATGTAAAAGTTTGTCGACCTGTCTTATGTTTTCGTGGCTAAATAGCTGAACCGACTGTGATGGGTATATGTAGAGATAACTTGAAACCTGAGGATGGACATCATAGGCATATTTCTTCGCAGACGAATAAGGGTTGATCCTAGGGGGCTAAGAAACCCTGGGGACTAAGTATTCCAGGGGGCCTGAGGGTTAAGAATATCAGGAAGCTTAAAATCCCAGGGAACTACGAATCTCAAGGGACTAAGAATACAGGGGCTCGGAATCCCAAGGGGCTACGAATCCAGGGGCTCGGAATCCCAGGGGCTTAGAATCCCAGGGAATAAAAAATCCCAGGGGGTTCAGAATCCCAAGGGGCTAAGTATTCCAGGGGCTTAAAATCTTGATAAGGTTTTATGGGTGTCCAAAAAAACTTGTTCAAAAAATACAAACATAACATATCCTTTTTTTGCAGTCTAGGCGAAGAGAAGATGTCTAAAGCGTTACGTAATCAGAACAAGCACTCTAAAGAGAAGAGTTCCAAACGACAACATTCTCCGCCCGGCGAGGAGACGCGCAAGAAGCAGAACACTGAGGACGAGCCTACTGTTGTATAATATTTAAAAGGAATTCCTCGGTAGTGCCCACCGAACACGCTGCGTACAAACGAAGTTTGACTCTATTTTTGATGTTAATCAATTAAAATAATAGATTTTTTTAACTCGGTCTAGATACATTCATAATGTATGTGTCTGTGCTGTGGTTTCTCAGATTTCCTTTCCGATTCCGTTAAAATATACAGTTTCAATGCCAGGGCTACTTTTAGATTTCTACAGAAATTTATCGAGCCTAAGGCAGTGCTCCGTCACTCGCGTTTGACAGCTGCGATAGGTAACTACGGCGCCTTGTATCTCATGAGATTACCGGCTTTCGCGCATTGACATACGGCGCATTTTAATTCGTCGTCGTCAGGAGTGCGATTTTTGAATCTCGTTCACTGAGCTCAGCAGTTGAAAATGTCAAAATTAGTATGGAGATATGCATCTTTCTACTGCTTACACTCCAGAAGTGCGATTTTTGAAAGTCAAATCAGCAGTAGAAAGATGCGTATCTCCATAGTAATTTTGACATTTTCAACTGCTGAGTTCAGCGAATGAGATTCAAAAATCGCACTCCTGATCAGAAAACCACGACAAATGCCGTAAGGCGGTTTGGAAAATCTGACACCAGGGCTTGCTCCTTACAAGATAAGAAGAGGAAGAATTGGTCGTTCCTGAAATTCTGAAAAACGGTCGAAATCGGGAGAGTGGGATATCTGTAACGGTAGTAACGTGGTAGTTACTATTGCATAATCTGTGCCTGAGGACTTGAAACCATAAACTTCATATACTGTCGTAATAGACCAACCATCTCCTCATGATCATATCACCGAAACCGAAATGTCAATATGTGCGAAATTGATACGTGTGTGAGATTTAGTTGATAACGACTAAATCTCACACGGAAACGGTTTCTTTTTCACGTATACAATATTTTTTGATCTTACACATACATTTATATAAGGTCTAACAAAATTAGGTGAAACTATTTTAAGGGGATGATCAGACCATCGAACTGAACAACTTTCTCTATGGCACCAATATCGAAATCGCGAATTAAAAACAGCTGTCCCATACATTTAGGTCGAGTAGATTTGTATGGAACAGCTGATATTTTTTCGCGATTTCAATATTGATCCCCTAGAGAAAGTTGTTCAGTTTGATGGTCTGATCATCGCCTTAAATTAGTTTCACCTAATTTTGTTAGACCTTATATATTATCTATAAAATAGGCCGTTTACTGCATGTAATGAATGCATTACGAAATAATTTTAAGAATAACATATATGAAAAAAAACTATTACGAAAGTAGTACTGTACTAATGTTATTTACCTTTGAAACGTCTCTTTATTTGAGTTCCTGGTACAAGTTACACTGCATTCCAACACAGAACATGATACCGTAAGGATTTTTTATATTTGTCTGATAAAACACAAAATTAATAATAAAGAAAATCATAAAATAATATGAGATAATTTTTTGACAGGATACCAACTGAGACTACATTGTTTAAAAGTGGTTTTACGGCTATTATATTATAAGATCTTTTGGACGCGTAGGTTTTTCGGTAAGGTCGTAATCTCATTCGCACACCGTGTTGGTCTACTTATGGTAGTAATATTAAGTTTATGCTTGAAACTGACTTTGAAACTAAGTACTTACTTAATACGTCACTTATCACTACATAGTATAAAACAAAGTCGCTTCCCGCTTCCCGCTTTCTGTCCCTATTTATGCTTAGATCTTTAAAACTGCGCAACGGATTCTGATGCGTTTTTTTTAAATAGATAGAGTGATTCAAGAGAAAGGTTTATATGTATATAATATATCAGCATTGCACCCGTGCGAAGCCGAGTCGGATCGCTAGTATACTATAAAGAAGCTTTTTAACGAAAAATCTGACAAACCACAGACACATTAGTTTCTAGATCGTGTTAAAATAATCAATGAATTAGTTTGAGCTAAAGCTTATAATTTTAACGGGTTCTCACCGCCTTTTTAATTGGTTTATATTCAAAATAGAATCAAACTTCGTTTGTATGGAGCGCCTCGACTTATAAACCTTTATTAACAATAAAGCGGCACGTATAGACCCTAAGCGAGTCAACATAATTGTTATCAGTGTTACTAACAATGTAATTGATCATTATATTTATACTGACATAAATGATTTTTTAATGTTGTAAAATTGCAGTATATTTATTTCTTTACCTCTTCCGTTTAATTCCTTTTGGACAAAACGTATCTAAAACTATTATAAACTGCAGAAGTGTGTCTGTACATTGAAGATAATCAAATCAAATCAAAATATAGGTACTTTATTTTACACCAAAACATAAACAGTAAAATGCAGAGATAAAAATACAAAAGGCGGTCTTATCGCTAAGAAGCTATTTCTTCCAGACAACCTTAGGGTAGAGGAAACTGTGAAAGAAAGGTAGGCGGTGTTTCCAGAAAACATGATCAAAAATGAGCAGTTACATACATACATACATACATACATATTCTCACGCCTGTCTCCCACTGGGGAAAAGGCAGAGACAACGGAACGCCACCTGCTACGATCCTGACATACCTCTCTAGCTTCCTCCACATTCATAAGTCCTTTCATGCATGCTCGTCGGTTACGGGTAGATCTGACCTGGCCCTTTTTAAGCACGTCGCCAATTTGGTTCGTATATGTACGTCTAGGCCGTCCCCTTCCAACATTTCCACTTACGCTTGCCTTATAGATTGCCCTCGTCAATCTGCTCTCATCCATTTTTTCCACATGACCAAACCATCTCAACATACCTTTCTCTATTTTTGTCACTACATCCTCTTTCAAACCACAACGTTCTCTAATAAAACTATTTTTCGATTTGTCCATCACAGTCACACCACACATACTTCTCAGTGAGCGCATTTCTACTGCGTTAATCCTACTTTCATGCGTCTTCTGCCATACCCAAGATTCACTTCCATACATCAATGTCGGGACTAACACTCCATTATGAACTGCCATCCGTGCCTTTTTGGACACGTGTTGGCTTTTCACAAAGGAATTCAGAGCTCCATTTACCCTATTTCCTGCTTTCACTCTTCTCTCAATATCACTCTGACACTTATCGTCTCTGGTAAACATGCACCCTAAGTACACAAACTCATTCACCTGTTCCAATTTTTCGTCACCAATCATAATACTACATAAGGTACGTTCGTCATTATCATTCCTCTCTAACACCATAACTTTTGTCTTACTTACATTCACTTTCATTCCTTTCTTTTTAAACGACTCATTCATGCAAGTCACCATCGCCTGCAAGTCATTCGCCGACGATGCAAGTAGAACTTGATCGTCGGCGTACAACAGACATTTGACCAGCAACTCATTCATTCTTAATCCACATTCACTCTCTTTCAGCTCTTCCAAACAACTGTCCATGAATAAATTAAATAGCCACGGGGACGCTACACATCCCTGTCGGACCCCTCGAGAGATGCCGAACCAGTCAGTGTATGCCCCGTTAATCCTGACACAGGCACTGGAATTCTCATACAGAGATTTCAGCGCCTGTATCAATTTACTATCCACTCCATACATGTGCAGCGTGGACCACAGTTCATTCCGAACCACTCTGTCATAGGCTTTTTCCAAGTCCACAAAAGCGCAAAAGATCTTTTGGTTTTGAGCCAAAAACTTTTCGCTTATAGACCGTAATGCAAAAACCTGGTCCGTGCATCCCATTCCTTTTCTAAAACCTGCTTGTGCATCCCATATCTTTCGTTCAGTCTCCTTTAACACTCTATCAATTAACACTTTTGCATACAGCTTTCCAACCACACTGAGGAGGCTAATGCCGCGGTAGTTTTTGCATTCCTGCTGTGACCCTTTTCCCTTATAGAGCGGAACAATTACAGCCTTACACCAGTCCTTTGGGACCCGACCGGATTTCCAGCACTTATTAAATAAAAGGTACAGCATGTCTATGACTACCCCACCACCATTCCTCAGCATCTCTACCGATACCCTATCATACCCAGCAGCCTTACCTACTTTCATGCTTTTCATTGCTTTCATTATCTCTTCCACACTCAAATCATTCTCACACTCTGAGTCCACATTCGTGGGCCACACATCTATGCTTGGAGTTACTGCTTCTTCACATTCAAATAAACTTTCAAAATATGCCTTCCAACAATCCAGTATTTTTCCCTCTTCAGTTAACATGCATCCATCACTACCTCTTATTCTGTCAACTTTGGATGTCTCGGTTTTTCCACGAGTTAATTTTACCATTTTCCAAAAAAGCTTAATATTTCTTCAGAGAATCTCGTGTCACTTTTTGCTTTAGACTCCTCTTTCTTTCTATTCACGCATTCTTTTACAGCCTTTTTTGCAGCATCGTACTTTAATTTTCCTTTCACTACATCTTCATCCACTGCACCTTGTACTCTCTTATTGGATTTGACTGCTAATAGATCTTGCCATGCTTTCTTTTTCACATTAACTAATACTTTCACTTCATCGTCCCACCAATTATCTTTTACTATTCTTCCATTCTTTCTCTTAGTTACGCCACATACTGCACTCGCCGTCTCCACTAATCCTTTTTTGAATACATCCCACATATTCTCTACATCATTCTCACATCCTTCATCTATGGTGTTTTTTAATTTATCTTTCAGTTTTGTCTTGTACTCACTTTTAACATCCGTATCGTGTAATTTTTCCACTCTTATTCTCTCCAACTCTTTTGCAGACAATTTAGCTCTATGACGCCACTGTTTGAACAGACCATGTATCCGGCAAATCACCACGTAATGATCAGTCCCTACATTGACTCCACGATATGCTCTTGTATCTACAACGAGCTTTTTCAGTCTTTCATCCATTATTACCAAATCTATCATGCTTCTTTGTTCTTGCCTCTGCCATGTGTACATGTGGATTTTCTTGTGACGAAAAAACGTATTCGTCACAAAAAGATTCCTTTCCAAACATATATCGAGTAGGCTGACGCCATTCTCGTTCACTCGTTCATCACCAAATGTTCCTAGTACCCTTTCATACCCATCACGCTTCACCCCAACCCAACTGTTCAAATCCCACTAGCATCACTATCCTCTCGTTTTCTTTACATAACAATAGTACATTAAAAACGCTTTCCCAAAACTGCTCACACTCCTTAAGCCCCTGACGGGTCTTTTTATTGTCTGGGGAATATACTCCCAAAACAAACAATCGAGTCAGACCTACTTTAAGTCTAACCCACAGTAGTCTGGGGCTCACACATTCATATTCACTTATACACTCATTCATTCTTTCTGAGAGGACGATCCCTACCCCTTGGCAGCCGCGATCTGATTCGGGAACACCCGACCAGAAGGCAGTAAGTCCGCCTTGGGTGGATATCCCAACCCCTTTCTTCTTTGTTTCATTCAAACATAACACGTCAATCCGACTCGTTTTCATCATATTACATACTTCATCCATCTTATCGTCCATCCCTCCACGAACGTTCAGAGTAGCAAAGCGACTCTCCGCTGTCCGCTTTTCGCCCTTTCGTGAGACTTGGCGTGACGAGTGGCGAACTGCGCCGCCGCCTCCGAGTTTATTATTATGTTGACTCATTTTAGACCCACGAGTAGCTAGGGAAGTATTGTATCGATCCTGACAGAGCCCCGCATACCAGGATAAGGCTACGGTTTTTAGTCCTTGGGTGGCACCTGGTCCCAAGGGTGGCACGCTTGCGACTAGGCTCGCCCCTAGCCACGCATTCATCGGCACGGCAACCTTGAATTGGCACAGGGATAGTGGAATTAGGATTATTTAAGGGATAATAGGAAATAAGGGGGGGATACTATTGTTACGGAGAGGAGAAAGGAATATAACAATAGTAGCTCGAGGATTCCGGGGTCGCATACCCGTGTACTTTTCTCGACGACCGGACAAGTAACCAAGTAAAGCAGTTATCAGTAAGTAATATACATACTCTTATAGATATTATCGAAACAAAGTTACAATATAGTTTTTATTAAGTGTCCCAGATTCCAAATCACCAATTTTTTGTCTGTTTTTTTGTGTGTTTGTTTGTTTTTTCGAGCATCTTGCAAAAACTACTGAACCGATTTTGGTAATTCTTTTTTGTTGATATAGCTTAATCCGATAGCCGTGTGCTTCCGACTAAGGGTCAGTGCACATCTGGCGGAGAACTCCTCGAGCATATTCTAGTGCCCAATGAATTGTCGTCCTTATTGAATTGAAATAGAGTTGTAAATTTGTGGAGATAATAAATTATTTTATTATTATTATTAAATAAGTGTAAAGTTATAATTTTACCTAGCGGGCGTTTGCTGGTGCACCCTATTTACAACTCTATTGGAATTCGATAAGGACAAGATTTCATTGAGCACTGGGAAATGCTCGAACAGTTCTCCGCTAGATGTGCGCTGACACTTCAGACTAGGCGGAAAAAAGCTGGAGAACTTTTTAAGTGGTAATTAATTATCAACCTTATTCCATTCAAATAAAGCTGAAAATAGTATATGCAGTAGTAAATAAAATCGACTCCGGACGGCCGGCCGGCAGTGTCGTTTCGCGCTAATTAGGGAGTTGACTGCATTAAATATCTTTTAGTTTTATCTTCTCCGTAAAAAATATGTTTCAAAATAATGCTAAAATTTTGTAGCTTGAATACTATTTTTAATAAAAGGATAAACTATAAAAAGTATCGAAACGACGACGAAAAACAATGACGTCACTATTCATTATTTAGTACCACTTTTCATACAAAGCTCGTGTTTTGACGTTTGATAAAGAATTGCTGATTGTGAATGGCGGCCAAGAACGTGCTCCAGCATTTTTCCAGCTGATCTGAATTGACCTTCAGAATTGACCACCGACCACCGCATTCACCTTGGACACAGCTGGACCAAGGAATATACTACTCTAGTCTAGAGTTGGACACTCAGCTGCAGATGCATAAAGTTATTATAATGGTCAGCTGATCAACTGTCATTTCATAAAAATGGAAAAAATTTGAAAAATCACAGATCATTAAAAGAGGGGTTAGAAATGCAAAGTACTGCTTTCGGAGACGACTGTCACCACTTGTCTTCCCGCTCCCGCTGCTACGACTAGTCATTTCCTCTCGATTTCACCACGCCGCGCGCCTTATGATGTTATACAAATCATTGCATAACCTGTGGCGACACGTACCACGTCTACTTTGCACTTCTAACCCCTCTGATAATGTTCTATGGGAAAAATTAAGCATGTGTGATACTGTTGCGTGCGAGCGAGCGAGACAGAAATAAGGAGGAACCACGGTCCACGATTCAACTAGGTCTATTACAAAGTATTATATTTTCTAACATCCATCTACAAATACAAGAGGCCTATTGATAACGATATAATCCGATAGAGAGACGCTTATTATTCTAATACAATACGTGACAATACCTAATAAATATTATGATTTTGATTGCTCTTTCCACGCAATGATGAAAAGTTCGCTTTAGGATAAAGTGAGTGTCCTGAAGCCGTAGCATGCTACACGTGATACGGCTGTATCACGTCTTTTATCTCGTTCGTTCGCGCGCAAATAGAAAGAGAGCGAAGAAGTGATAGCGATGTATCACGGTGGTGGCATGCTACCCATGCTGTCCTCTTTTTTTGAAATAGGCTAAATCAATGCCCACTTTCCGCCCAGAAATTAGTACGAAAATCGGAACTGTCAAAAAACCCATTTCCTGCTTTCTGAACGATGACGCATCTATAAGCCGACCAAATATTAGAAGCACCATGAATATTTGAGAAATTATAGTAGTATCTCTTTCTGTCTCACAAAATTAGCTATAGCACACTAGCGCCAAAAAGAATCTCAAAATATACTCCTAATTTATTCCGATTATATCTGGATGACGCAAATCAATGTGAAATCGTATTGCATTCGCGAATTTATTTTGCATTGCACTAACAAACGAATTATTATTCAGCAAAAAATACAAAAGGAATAAATATAAACAAAGATTGATATCAAGAAAACCTCAACTTCAAGTCTCAAGCGTTCTACAACACGTGTCTGTTATTTATTGCTACAGTTTGTTGTGTTTTGAACTAAGCTAGCAAAACATCGCGTAGGGAGTTGTTAACAAATATTCATTGGAGATAGTCGTCTAGTGAGAAAATGTTTCCTCTATCGATAAGAATGAATATTCAGACTTTGTTTGTGATATTTGTGTTATCATCTGTGCGTTGTGAGGATAGGAAAGTAAGTGCATTATTATTTGTTACTTTTTTTTTTTTTTTTTTCTGAAACTTTTATTTTATTGATGTTAATTAGTCATAGGATCCACCCTAAATTGGAAACAAGTAATGAGATTCCCTATATTAATGAATCATTTATTATTTTATCTACCTACAGTAAAGGTCAGATAAAAAAAAGCATTACATTTAATTGCATAAAGTTTATAGTTCTTTGTCTAAGTAATTCAATCTATAGCTTTGTCTAATATTTTAAACACTTAGAAAGTAAAGAGTTTCGGTCAGAGTGTCATCATAGGATATACAGGGTGTAAGGAAAAGTGTCTCTGAACCACGTTACTCTACCCATCAAACTGCACAACTTTTACTATAGGAGCAAATGTGTCAGAACAAAAAAAATATCAGCTGTTCCATACTAAACTGCAACACCTACTCAACTCAAATGTAGGAGAGATCAGATTTTTTTTTGTTCGGACACTTTTGCTCCCATAGTAAAAGTTGTTCATTTTGATGGTTAGGTTTAAAGGTTAATGATACTTTTCCTTACATCCTGTTGAATTGGGGGCGTTTGATGCGTAATGGAATGCATTGAGACCATTTTTAGAATTTTGTCTGTATGTTTGTTTGTGCACGCATCACTTAAAACTACTGAACCAATTTGGATGGGGTTTTCATAAAAGCATATAGCTTAGTTTGGATTAACATTTAGGCTTTATTTCATGGCAATCGGTTCATTCTATCAAAAGGTTATTAATATACAGGGTGAAATTGATATCATTAGCATCCTTTTAAACTAAGAGTCTACCCATCAAACTGAACAATTTTCACCATGGAAGCAAACCGATCAGAGCAAAATAATAATCAGCTGTTGCATACATTTGAGTCGAGTAGGCATTGCAGTTTAGTATGGAACAGCAGACTTTGTTTTTGCTCCGATCGGTTTGCTTGCTCCCATAGTAAAAGTTGTTCAGTTTGATGGGTAGACTCTTAGTTTAAAAGGATGCTCATGATATCAATTTCACCCTGTACCCTGTATAAAATCAGTGGTTTTTACATTCATATTGTATGAAGTCGTGGGCCCCGCTAGTAAATAAATGGTTAAGCTCACCTTCTTGCATCAAAACTTATAGTAGTTTTTCATTATTATGTTCTTTTTGTGTGCAATAAAGAATCTAAATACTTACATCTTTATAGTAAAAAAAATCTGCTGTTCCATTCATTTGGGTCGAGTAGGATTAGTTTCGTATGGAACAGCAGATTTTTTTTACCGTTTCAATATCAGTCCTATAGAGAACACTTGTATCCAAAGCAACCAGCACCTAGTCTATTCTATTCTATTTTTATTAAATGGCGTTTCCTTAAAGATTTCGCCAGTATCAAGTGTTGAAGATATTATAATTCAAGTTAACGTTCACTGTACGGTAATTGATATGGTGATCTCAAAGCCCTGTTTTTGTACAAAAACACACACCCGAAACTGCCACAAAATGGCGGAGCCGCGTGGCTACCTAAATCGCGAGCCGAACGAAAGACGTCTACTGGAGAGACCTCTAGCCACGCGACTCCCAGTACCTAGTCTTCGGCATTTTTGTTTCATATCACAATGAATAACAAATAGTGAGTTTTTATTTAATGTTTGTGAGCTTCTTTTTTCGCGAATCATGATCAGATAGACATGGTGTGACATTGCTAGTGCAAGCTTTTTGTTTTTCCAGTTAATTTTATAATTATCAAAGGGAGTTGCATTGTATTGTATGTCTGCTATTGGGTAGTCGCGATGCGTGTCGGTCGTCGATTGCGCCATACCCGGCCTACAATGAAAGTCCAGTGCATTCAAGATAGTGTTCTTTTCGAAAAACAACCCTTGAAGTCACCAAAATACCTATGTAACCATACAAGGTCATGCACTCTAGCTTCATGTATAAACTAAACATATACAGGGTGTCCCGTAAACCGACGTTAACCCGGCGGATGCGGTTAGGTCATGACTAAGCAGAATATCAAAATTTGACTTTAGTAAAACTGTATTAGTTTTCGAGATATTGACAGTTTTAACACAGATACTGCATTGAACATTTGTAGCCGTGTCACTCAAAATAGTGACTAAGGTAAAGAGTTTCACGAATTTCATAAAACTGTCCTTATCTCGAAAACTAAGAACCTTTTCCTAAAGAAAAATGTTGACTGATTGATTGATTGACTGACAGATTTTTTTTTATTTTAGTATATTCTGGTTAGGCAGGAGTCCACCGGGTTGACGTCGGTTTACGGGACACCCTGTATATCAATTCCAAAAAGGCAGCCATTTTTAAAAAAATGGTATAGTATAGAACAGCATCCAGAAATAACCAAGCCTTAATTTACCTTGTTGCAGATCATAGCTACCCTCAACCCCGGATGTCCGAACTGCACGAAAGAGCAGACCCTGCTCTACATCAGGGAGCTAGGACCTAAGAACACCATACACCAGCTATGGGACTTCACGGATGGCATACCAACCATGCTATTTGCCATTGGACCCGTCAATTCATCTATAACCGTGCAGTGGGAAGATTTTAAACCAAAGAAGTTTGTTTTTAGTGATGCGCCATCGTACAGTTTTGCTGCGGCCTTCGATAAGGTACATTAATTTTTTATTTATTTATTTATAGGGTCTTTTGCTGTGATTACTCTGGATTGGACACTTCATACAAAGGGGCTTGGTTTAACACATGGTTCGGGGAATGTCCGTACTGTATGTAGATACTTACTCTTATACTGTGCCAATGTTTCTCGGAAACTGCTCTATATTTGTTTGAAAATTGATTATCTCAGGGATGAAACTTTCTAGATTAATTTGCAAGACTTCGAGCAAAGCTCGGTCTACCACAAATTATATATCATATTTTAAATCAGATCATAAGGTATCAAACAAAAAAAGTTTTTGCGTGATGCTTGAACAAATAAACAGACAAAAATTCTAAAAACAATTGATTTGGAGTCAGGGACACCTAAAAACCATATTGTGATCTTTTTTCTTGTTAGTATCTTCAATGTACAGACACACTTCTGTTACAGTTTTATAATAGTTCAGATCACAGATAAGACATACTGTGTCAAATCAAAACAACAATGTTTCAAAAAAAATTAATAGTCCAAAATTCACTTGCAAAATTTTAGTCATGAAAAATGTAAGTAAGTAGATAATATTGCATAATTATTATATGTATAGAGAAATCTACCCAATGAGGTTATTAAGAAACCCAATCCTGTTTATCAATTGTATGATTCATGCCCCACATATTAATGCATGTGTTAAATTGATCCAAACATAGTCATGTGGGTTGCTAAGTCAATCTAAATATTATGCTGGTGCATTGTTATTTTATTATACTATATGCATTATGCAGATAGTGAAAGAATATTGAAGTAAACAACTTTTACTACCGGACCGAAACTAAAATCACTTATTAATCTTTCAAACCAGTATGCTATAGAACCAGTGCTTTTCTTACTTGTACCACAGAATAGATAATATTATTCAGAATTTAAAATTAAATGCGTTACATATTAAACGGGGTGCTTCAGACCATTAAACTGAACAAATTTCACTACGGAGCCATCATCGAAAAATCATCATTATCATCATCATCTCAGCCGATCGCTACAACGATCGGTCCTGCGCTGCCCTCATTCAACGGGCTCCCGCCGCCCTCATCCAACGGGTTCCCGCCGCCTGCACCAGGTCATCGGTCCACACACGCTGCGCTTTCCGGTACGCGGAAAGCGCACAAAACACACACACACACAAAAAACATCGGTACTTCGAAAAATATCAAAATCAAAATTTTTTATTCAAAATAATATCACATAGATAGCTTTTTGACGTCATTTTTTGACTCTACCACCGCGTCGGAAGGTGTTCCGTTGAGAGAAGATGCGGCCAGAAATTCTACAACACACATCTTTTAAACAAAACCAAATATACAAAGAACAATTAAAATACAATATTGCATTACATAGAGTAAAATTGTCAAGACCAGACATTTTGGTCATTCAAATAGTCATCGAGTTTATAGTAGCCTTTTTTACAGAGGACTTGTTTAACATGGGACTTAAACTTTTTGTCTGGCAAGTTTAGAATATCCTCTGGTATCTTATTATAATAGCGTATACAGTGCCCCATGAAAGATGTGTTGACCTTGCTGAGTCGAAAATGTGGGGATACTAATTTATTTTTATTTCTTGTATTGTAATTATGAACGTCACTGTTTTTGGGAAAGAGATACAAATTTTTCCGAATGTATACAATATTTTCGTAAATATATTGACTGTAGAAAGTCAAGATACTGATATCTTTAAAAATGTCTCGTAGTGAATCTCGACAACGCAGATTATAAATGGCTCGAATTGCCCTCTTTTGAAGGATAAAGATCGCCTCAACATCTGCAACATCATATCTTTGAATATTGTCCTATAGAAATTGCTATTCAACCCAGATTTTTTTCCTCGCGAATTTAATGGCGGTCCCATAATGAAAGTTGTTCAGTTTGAAGGTCTGAATAGGGTATGAAGCACTCCCTGAAATACGTAACGCATGTTTATACTATGGTTGCCAATTATCTCTTAGAATTTTTGTAACATGTCCTTCCTTACAGCTGTACGAATACGACGATGTAGAAGACAAGGGTCGTTACGACGGCAACAGCCCTCAGAAGTGGTATTCATTGCGTCACGTGACCTGGCGGCTGAACGACAGTGTGAGGTGTGGTGAGGAGGCCATGATACGCGTCCACGGAGTGTTCGGAGACACGAGGAGGAAGGGGTTCATTGAGATGAAGGTAAGATTCTGCTTGATGATGTGCTTCGGACTGATTTTGGCCACGGTGACTTCTTCAACTTTAATATTAGCGTTAATAAGCTGTCATTATCCATTAAGCCAAGCCAAGCTTCTTTGTTTAGGTAACAGTGTTTTCTTTCTATGAATTTTCCAATAGGCGATCTCACGAGTGTCGTCGGCGGCGTGTTGCGGAGTAATACCGACTGCTCTCAAAAGGTGAAGGAAAACAGTGCCAGGAAACCTGAAGAAGAAATTCTGATGCGTATGTTAAGTCTACCAATCCGCATTGGGCACGCGTGGTGGACTAACGCTCATACACCCTCCCTGAGGGTAGGCCTGTGCCTTGCAGTACGACGTATATAGGCTGATGATCATAGTCGAAATAGTCGAGGAATGGTTGAAAGGGGTCGCCCTAGGCGCTCGTATGCTGACCAAATCGGATGCGTACTGAAGAAGGGCCAAATAAAATGTACCCGGAACCGACGAGCTTGTATGAAGAAACTTATGGATGTTGAGGAATCTAAAGATGTGTGTCAGAATCGTAGCATGTGGCGATTTGTTGTCTCTGCCTCCCCAGTAGTGGGACATAGGCTTGAGCATATGTATGTATGTATGATCATAGTCGATGATAACATTCTGCGAGGTGGCATTTTGTCAATGAGACGTTACGTAACTTATTTCTATTGCTTGATATTATTTATAAAAACATTCAGATATTTTAAGTGTATGAATGCATTGATAAATCGGTGGTTTCCCCTCATCAAAAATTTTAATTTCTTTCTTCAGCGACACTCATCGACAAGAAACCTAAAACCTTTGACCTATCTTTGTGTGGTTTTTTCACACCAACAATCGCTTATCGCTTCTCGTATGTTACTATACCAACAAACTTAATTCGATTTAGTGCAATAAGTATTATTATCTCACTTCAAGTTAATTGCCTCTCGTCAACCTTGACACCGTGCTGTGATATGCCTTGTGAAATTATGTCACATTACAAAAGATAATTACTCTTTATTTATACCTTGCTAATTTATTATACTGATTGATATAAACTATGTAAGTAGATTGTTTACCGAATGTGATGATAGACTTTCTTAAATAATTATCTCCATTGTTTCTATGGCATGAATGTATAGAGTTTGACTGCTCATGTGTGTGTAAATAGCAACAAATATTTTGTTTACCAAAATATGTTTTGACTCCCTAAACACTTTACCGGAGTAGCGTTGTAGGTCTGCTATTGGGTGATCGTGTCTCGTCGATTTTTGGTTGCCCCTCCCGGGCCTACAACGAAGCTCCAGTGCAGTGGTGGCTCAAGATAGTGTTCTTTTCGTAAAAAACCACCCCTTGGTTGATATCCCACAAATCCGCACTAAGCGCCTTTCTGATTCTTTTATAATGCGCACAGCCAAGGAGTGGAATGCCCTGCCTGCGTCAGTATTTCCGAGCGCTTACAACCCGAATCACTTTAAAGTACGAGTGAATAGGCACCTTCTGGGTAAGCTCGCTACATATTCGACCCCATCTTTGTCCTGAGGACTGGATTGAGGTCAAGAGCAAACCCATTTGAAATAAAAAAAAATCCTTGAAGTCACCAAAATACATAAACTACCATACAACGTCAAGCACTCATGCTACGTAAACTAGGCATTGGCAAAATCATCACATAACCAATATGGCAGCCATTTAAAAAAAAAAATCTTGAATAGAATAGAATAGAAACATAAAGCCTTAAAACTACAAAGAACATAAAAAAAAGAAACGTGGACCAAAGAGCGAATGTATAAAATAGTAAATCCGCATTGCAAATAAAGAAGTATTTATAACTGATAAATTGATGCTCGAGTTTGACTGCTTATGTTTGTGTATGCTTCTTACTCTGCTCCCCTAAAGTTACCCTCGAAGTAAGCACGTATCCTGGGGCGGGGGAGGGGGGGGGGGGGGTTCTATGGAGTACCTAGGATGTGGTAGCGTTAGAAAAACGTCACTTCGTACCACCAACTATAAACACTAACTTTTGATTAAATGAACCGATTGCGATAAAATGAAGCCTAATATGTTATGAATTTTAAATTTTCGATAAAACTATTTAGTGTTATTATTTATTAGTTGGTAGTTGTTGCAATGATTCTGACCACCTCGCAAGTGTATGTATGTAATAATTTAATCATTAGATACAACTTTACAATGCGCCCTCAGCGAATAATTGTTTATCTAATTCTGACTTGTGTAGGTAGATGGTTAATAGTTTGCTTTTGTGATAAACGTATGTTATCTTAAGTTGTATTATGTGAGATATTTACTTCATTACCTCTTAAATTTGCATGTTCTGTCAATAACACCTATACTTTAGTTTAAAAGTAACATTGTTTAAAATTTCTCTTGTAAAGTGACTAGTTTTAAGTCTTTTGAGAATAAAATTCTTTAAACCTAAATGTTAATCCAACCTAAGCCATATGCATTTGTGAGACCCTCATCCAAATCGGTTCAATAGTTTTTAATGCATGCTCAAACAAACAGACACTAAGTGATCTCAATGCATTCTATTATGTTTCCTAAACACCCCCAATTAATATTTTTGCAAATATCTTCAATGTACATAAATAAATTATTTATTCAGAATCACATAAACAAATTATTACACATTAACAACATTGTGGCGCAGTATGTATAGTTCAGACAAAGAGAATGACGCCGCCTGTTCTTGGAAAAGGATACGATGTAATCGTTCCTGAGCCCAAGCACCAGCGAGCTAAATCCACGCCAAGTTTACAATTAGACAACGTTTTTTTTGTGTTCTTATTAAATTATTCTGATGTCCAGCTTATAGTGTCGTAGAGCGTAGACAAATACAAAAAATTTAAGCTCACGTTTTATTAATTTTACTAATCACACATTTCACCCGACAGCTGAACCTGCTAGCCTACAGCGACTTCTCGGTCGACCTCCCTCATCTCATCCACACGGTCAACTCGACCCTAGTCGACATCGCCCTCGTCAACCTGACGGCGTCACAGAACTACAACGCTTCTAGATACGCGCTGCATTTCGTACTCGTCAGCACCGACCCGGAGAGCAGCTGCATGGACTACAAAGTGCGGCAGAGCTTGGACGACGAACATACGCCGGGAGTGTTCGAGGTAAGCGATGACGTCATGAGTTTCTCTTCACTTTACACTAGTTAGTTGGGAGCAGCTCTATGGAGTACAAAGTGCGGCAGAGCTTTGACGACGAACATACGCCGGGAGTGCTCGAAGTAAGCGATGACGTCATGATTTTCTCTTCACTTTACACTAGTTAGTTGGGAGCAGCTCTATGGAGTACAAAGTGCGGCAGAGCTTTGACGACGAACATACGCCGGGAGTGCTCGAAGTAAGCGATGACGTCATGATTTTCTCTTCACTTTACACTAGTTAGTTGGGAGCAGCTCTATGGAGTACAAAGTGCGACAGAGCTTTGACGACGAACATACGCCGGGAGTGCTCGAAGTAAGCGATGACGTCATGATTTTCTCTTCACTTTACACTAGTTAGTTGGGAGCAGCTCTATGGAGTACAAAGTGCGGCAGAGCTTGAACGACGAACATACGCCGTAGTGTTCGAGGTAAGCGATGACGTCATGAGTTTCTCTTCACTTTAGTTAGTTGGAAGCAGCTCTATGGAGTACAAAGTGCGGCAGAGCTTGGACGACGAACATACGCCGTAGTGTTCGAGGTAAGCGATGACGTCATGAGTTTCTCTTCACTTTAGTTAGTTGGAAGCAGCTCTATGGAGTACAAAGTGCGGCAGAGCTTGGACGACGAACATACGCCGTAGTGTTCGAGGTAAGCGATGACGTCATGAGTTTCTCTTCACTTTAGTTAGTTGGAAGCAGCTCTATGGAGTACAAAGTGCGGCAGAGCTTGGACGACGAACATACGCCGTAGTGTTCGAGGTAAGCGATGACGTCATGAGTTTCTCTTCACTTTACACTTGTTAGTTGGGAGCAGCTCTATGGAGTACAAAGTGCGGCAGAGCTTGAACGACGAACATACGCCGTAGTGTTCGAGGTAAGCGATGACGTCATGAGTTTCTCTTCACTTTAGTTAGTTGGAAGCAGCTCTATGGAGTACAAAGTGCGGCAGAGCTTGGACGACGAACATACGCCGTAGTGTTCGAGGTAAGCGATGACGTCATGAGTTTCTCTTCACTTTACACTTGTTAGTTGGGAGCAGCTATATGGAGTACAAAGTGCGACAGAGCTTTGACGACGAACATACGCCGGGAGTGCTCGAAGTAAGCGATGACGTCATGATTTTCTCTTCACTTTACACTAGTTAGTTGGGAGCAGCTCTATGGAGTACAAAGTGCGGCAGAGCTTGAACGACGAACATACGCCGTAGTGTTCGAGGTAAGCGATGACGTCATGAGTTTCTCTTCACTTTAGTTAGTTGGAAGCAGCTCTATGGAGTACAAAGTGCGGCAGAGCTTGGACGACGAACATACGCCGTAGTGTTCGAGGTAAGCGATGACGTCATGAGTTTCTCTTCACTTTAGTTAGTTGGAAGCAGCTCTATGGAGTACAAAGTGCGGCAGAGCTTGGACGACGAACATACGCCGTAGTGTTCGAGGTAAGCGATGACGTCATGAGTTTCTCTTCACTTTAGTTAGTTGGAAGCAGCTCTATGGAGTACAAAGTGCGGCAGAGCTTGGACGACGAACATACGCCGTAGTGTTCGAGGTAAGCGATGACGTCATGAGTTTCTCTTCACTTTAGTTAGTTGGAAGCAGCTCTATGGAGTACAAAGTGCGGCAGAGCTTGGACGACGAACATACGCCGTAGTGTTCGAGGTAAGCGATGACGTCATGAGTTTCTCTTCACTTTACACTAGTTAGTTGGGAGCAGCTCTATGGAGTACAAAGTGCGGCAGAGCTTTGACGACGAACATACGCCGTAGTGTTCGAGGTAAGCGATGACGTCATGAGTTTCTCTTCACTTTACACTTGTTAGTTGGGAGCAGCTATATGGAGTACAAAGTGCGGCAGAGCTTGGACGACGAACATACGCCGTAGTGTTCGAGGTAAGCGATGACGTCATGAGTTTCTCTTCACTTTACACTTGTTAGTTGGGAGCAGCTCTATGGAGTACAAAGTGCGGCAGAGCTTGGACAACGAACATACGCCGGGAGTGTTCGAGGTATAATATAAATATCTTAGACATTATTACTATAAGCCTCACAGTATGGCAACGCTCTTGATGGCGGGCGATGCCGCCGCCCCCGGCGCCGCGCTCGTGTACTCTCAAACTACTACAACAATTATCTGGTCCCATTTAAAGTGGGCTACGTTCGGGAAAGTACATAGTATCTTTACGTCCCAAATACCGCAGTGTCTCAAAACTAAAGTCTTTGACCAGTGTTTGTTGCCAGTGATGACATAATGGAACAGAAACGTGGTCTCATAAAAAGGCTGAAAGTCACCAAAAGGGCAATGGAGAGGGCTATGCTCGGAGTTTCCCTGCGAGATCGAATCATAAATGAAGAGATCCGCAGAAGAACCAGAGTAGCTGACATAGCCCAAAGAAATGCTAAACTTAATAGCAATGGGCGGGGCACATTTTTCGCAGAACCAATTGCCGATGGGGCCGATGAGTTCTCGAGTGGCGACCACGTACCGGGAAGCGCAGCGTGGGTAGGCGACACGGTGGACCGACGACTAAATAATTTCTTGACAATGTTACTCTATGCATTTTAATTCTACTTTGTATATTTTGTTTTGTTTAAAAGATGTGTGTTGTAGAGTTTCTTCTCTCAACGGAACTCCTTCCGACGCGGTGGTAGAGTCAAAAAATGACGTCAAAATTGATGTAATATTATTGTGATATTATTTTGAATAAAAAAAAATCCGATTTGATTTGATTTGATTTCACTTTAGTGTTTAAGATATCAAACAGTTTTTAAAATAAAAACAAAATTGTCATCATCCTAGATCCGAGAAACAGTTGCTGATTTGACTCAGCTCGCAAATTCTCATATTCCTTCATTCCGACAGATAGTGGAGATAAAAACGCCGAGGTCGGCGACCGGGTCCGACGGCGGCTTCATACAGTTCCGCCCGATCGGGTACACGGAGCGCGAGAGGACTGTCTCCACCTCCACCAACGCACATATTGTCGCCAAGTTCAACAGGTATGGTCTCACAGATATTATATGAATGAGAATAGACTTCCTAGAGAGATTTATTGATTCGACAAGAGGGCCCTTAAAGCTTTTACCATTATCAAATAAATGGTCTTCGAAAAGGGCGAGCTCTAGTATGTGTGTATGAGAGGGAAGGGTACACATTATTTAATAGTTAGGGGGCATCCATTAATTACATGAGGCGCACTCTCCTGATTTCGCGCGCTTTTACTGGCAACCGCGACGAGTCTTCATCATCACATCGTATGGCATTTTTTATCTTCCTGCTTGGATCCGGGAGGTCTAAATTTCAAGGTCAAGCTGTTTTAGCCAGTCTTCCGCTGCCGGGGTTAATCTATGGAGTTCCTTAATTCCACCGGGGAAACGGCGCAAGGTGCACTCATTTACCACATGGGTGAGGGTTTGGTCAGGTGCCCCGCAGTCGCACGTCGGTGACTCCCTCAGGCCCCACTTGTAGAGATGGTGGTTGGTCCTTCCATGGTTAGTTCTGAACCGGTTTAGCTTAGCCCAGGTCTTCCGGTCCTTATCAAAACCAGCCGGTTTGACAGTCGGGTCTCGCACGAGGCTTGCATGCAGATGGTAAAAAAGGCCCCAATCTGACCGCCATGCAATATTCATATCGTACTGGGAGTGAATTCAGTCGTCGAACGCGACGAATGACGAACTAAATGCTACTTATGTCAATGCACGACAACCTGTGTCTCATGAGATACAAGGCGCCGTAGGTAGTTATCGCACTGACGTGGTCTCCAGTTTAGCACCCATTTGCTCCTAAATTCTACTACAGATGTGATCAACACATTGTTCCAGTTTTCTGAATCTATTCAACAGCGTGTTCACATAAAATAAATAAACAATTATTATTTCTCAACAGGACATCGCTGCCCAGACATAGTACGCTGGTTACATTCTACAAGGACTGGGATCAAAGCAATCTCCTAGTACAGGATATGTTCATATCGTTCGGGGAGGCAGGCGACGGATATTATAAACAACACAACTATACTGCTTGGTGAGTGATATTGTTACTAACGATAACGAGTATTGGTTACACTGGTTACATTCTACAAGGACTGGGATCAAAGCAACCTGCTAGTACAGGACATGTTCATATCGTTCGGGGAGACAGGCGACGGAAGTAGTATAATATTGGGCACTCTAGGCCACCTCGTTTCCTTCAGGCTCACCCTGTTCGCCTTCAGTCACTCGTTGACCTAGAGTGCCCAATATTATACTACGAGCTTGAAGGAAACGAGGTGACCTAGAGTGTCCCAATATTACAAAGATATCTTTCGTGAAATCGTTTACTCTTGCATCCACGATGCTTAATTCTAATTCAAAACCTTTCCGATCAAACGCTTTCCTAATGTATCAGTCAGCTGTGAGAGCAATCTGAAAGACTCGCATGTAGTCTGTGCAGATACAAGATTATAGTAGCAGATACCACGTTGACATCGAACACGACAGACGTTATAAATAAATAAGTAATAATGTCTTTAAAAATAGATGATGTTGTGGAAGTAGTTATTGTTAAACGCAATGAATATGGAATTCATAATGTTCAAATAATCGGTTCAGACTATTACGAAGGTATTTTAATACCAATTCTACACAAAAACCAATATGGTACATGGAGTGGAATTTATTATGAAGGACTCAGGGTACCTGCTCGTGTGATTAGAATGAACAATAAATTTATAGATTTCGAGGAAGTACCCAAACCGTGAACGAGCAAATAAGGTATTAGTTATTACCTACAACGACAGGAATATAAATAAACGTTGTTTTCTTACATTACTTTCATTCTTATAAAGACAGCATCCTTATTTGCACCAAAATGAAATTTGTGAAACAAGCACAATCTTTAAAAGTTGAAAACCTATGTTTAAATTCTAAGAATATTACTTCTCGTCATGGAAATCTCCTACCGAATACAATAAGGTGCTTAATTTGTGGACCATCAAACTGCGGAAAAACTAATTTAGTCATTGGACTTCTTCTACATGAAAATGGGTTAAATTATCGAAATGTGTATGTTTATTCCAAGACTCTTCATCAGCCCAAGTACAGATTCTTGGAGAAAGTTTTAAATATGGTTCCAGGTATATCTTTCGCAAAATACCACGAAAATGAGACAGTTTTAAGTCCTCAAAATGCTAAACCTAACTCTGTTATAATATTTGATGATGTTGCGTGTGAAAATCAAAATAATATAAGAGATTATTTTGCAATGGGTCGTCATAAAAACATAGATTGTTTTTACCTTAACCAGACATATACCAAAATTCCCAAACAGCTTGTAAGAGATAATGCGAACCTTTTGGTTATCTTCAAGCAAGACGATGTGAATTTAAAACACATTTATGATGAGCATGTTAATACAGATATGACGTGGTTCGATTTTCGAAAAATGTGTTCAAAAATATGGAATAAGTCGTACAGCTACTTAGTGATTAATAAAGATTGTGATAAAAATAAAGGGTGCTATAGAAAGAAATTTGACACATTCGTGGTATTCGACTAGTTGATAATACATTAATAGTATATAAGTGTATTGCTTTCTTACGTTTATCATTACGTGGAAATTATTCAAAGCTTAGACACGTTACACTAAATTAAATGGAAAAATCTATAAAAAGACAAGTTGTTAATGCAGCTGAAGCTGTAAAAAGAAAGGTACGAAAAATGCGTAATATTGAAACTGATAGAGATAAAACACTTGAAAACGTTTTTAAACCAATAATAAATCCCCTTAATCAAATGTTGGCAACAAAGAAACAAAGCACACAGTCAAAAAAAAATAAAGTTAAAAAGATTAAGTCTTTGAGAGATAGCTATTCCGATGCATCGTCATCTAGTGAACCGTATCTGGATAAAACAATCATGAAAAGGAAATCTGACATTATAAATAATGAAAAAGATTTATCAGATGTAAACACAGATGAAGATGATAATGACAATAATAACAGTTTTAATGACCATGATATTAGCAATATGTCCTTTAAAACTGTTGATTCAGCTCAGAATAGTCCTGCACGTAATGCATCATCATGGTCTTTATCTTCAGAGTTTTATGAAGATGTTCCGTATGGTGTTAGGAATGAACGTGGAAAACTTATGATGGGTTCAGCTCGTGTAACTACAAATGGAGAATATATAACAATAGGTGGGCATACGTATGATAACACTGTAGGAATACGTGAACTGATATTCAAGAAAGTACCTGATACGAACTTGATAACATCCGAAGACATACAAAATTATAAAACCATGTTGATGGATACAAATGCGCATAGACGCGATTTTGATTCAACTAAACCAATAAAGAGCAATAAAGGACGAAAATACTTGAATATTATCAAACCATTATTCAAACTTCGTAAAGTTTCTGTAAGTACTGACGGTAGTGTTGCTCAAGGATCTGGCTTACCGTCTATGAAAAAGTGGAACAAAGATGTGGATTACGTTTACTGGGATGATCCTAACGAATTAGTGGAAAGACTAAAGATATTAATTGCATCTCGAGATGCAGGTAACACTGGACTGGATAATGAAATAATATCGGTTCTAGAAGAGTTGCGTGAAAGTGGAATTATTGTATAATAAATAAAGTCATCATAGTTGTTTTGTTTCATTTGTATATTAACTTTTCAATTGATAGGTTCTCATCATGAATATTGATAAATTTGGCCATCATGTTCATAAACGAATGCGGTTATCTGAAATATTTGATTTAACCGATAAAACTTTGATGAAAACAGAAGGAGGAGAATTCGATTTGAAAAAAACAAGACTAAGAGGTGTTAAAATACCTTCGTCAGCTGATGATGCAGCTAATAAAGAATATGTTGATACTGTTATTAAATTATGTTGTAGCAAGGATGATGCTTCGGCACTCCTTAAAAGTATAAAAGCAGACGTAAACAAGGTTTTAAATCACTTCAAAAAGGAGTACTATACTAAAACTGAAGTCGATAAAATTGTAAAAACAAAATGATAAAGCAGCAAATAGTGAAAGAACTCCATAAAGCAGCTCGAAAAAATTTTATACGAAGATCTGTGATTCTAAAAGGAATTGATGATCTATGGCAAGCTGATCTAATAGACTTTTGTTCATTAAAAACCCATAACAAGGGTTTCAAGTTTATCTTAGTTGTAATAGACTGTGTTTCTAAATATTCATGGGCAGTTCCAGTCAAAACCAAGACAAAATCTGAAATAACAAAGGCGTTTCATCATGTATTGTGTACGAGTCATCGCCGTCCAAAAAATTTACAAACTGATATGGGTACTGAGTTTTATAACGATGAGTTTGAACAATTAATGAAATTATTTACCATCAACCATTATTCTACATTTTCTATAAAAAAAGCTTCAATTGTTGAGAGATTAATCAGAACTTTAAAAAACAATTTGTATCAAACCTTTTGCTTGAATGGTAGTTATAAATGGATCCAAGGACCGCTAGATGATGTAGTAAGGCTGTATAATAATACAAAACATCGTATTACAAAATATAAACCAATTGAAGTTACTCAGGCTAGTGAAAATATAGTAATGGGTAACATTAAAAAATCACAAATTTTTATATCAAAACCTGATAGACAGAAGCTCTTTGCAGGTGATTACGTTAGAATAAGTAAATATAAAAGTATTTTTCAAAAAGGGTACACTCCAAATTGGTCGACAGAAATTTTTACAATTAAAAAAGTTAATAATACTATTCCTATAACATACATTATTGAAGATTTACGTAAACAACCTATTCTAGGAACATTTTATAAACAAGAACTTCAAAAAACCAAATATCCTGATGTATATTTAATTGAGAAAATTATTCGGAAAAAGGGAAATAAGATATTGGTTAAGTGGTTAGGTCTCAGTGATGATGAAAATAGTTGGATTGATAAAAAGGAAATGGTATGAACTTAGTATTCATTACCTAATGAGATATGCAAGGAGGAGGTCTTATTAATAAATTAATAAATAATCTTCCATTCGAGTTACACTTACCTGGATATAATTTTTGTGGACCTGGTACTAAACTACAAAAGCGATTATTGCGAGGTGATAAAGGTGTTAATGAGCTAGACAACGCTTGTATGCATCACGATATAGCTTATTCTAACCATCAAGATTTGGAAAATCGACATAAAGCAGATACAGTGTTGTTAAACATGGCTAAGCAAAGACTTAGATCAAAGGATGGTTCGCGGGGAGAAAAACTTGCTTCTTGGATAGTAACTAAAGCCATGAAAGCTAAATTGAAATCAGGAGCAGGAGTAAAGGGTTTTAATAAAGCTGTTTCAAAAATCAAGTCTCACCTCAAAAGGTCAAAACCTAAGAACACGAAGGCTGCCATCAAATGTGCTTATTTTGCAGCAAAAAAATTTCTCGCTAATAACAAGAGAGTTCGTTTACCACGCGTAATACCACTCCCAAAGACAGGCGGAATTCTACCTTTACTACCAATCTTTGCAGGCCTTTCAGCCTTAGGTACACTGGCAGGAGGAGCAGCTGGCATTGCAAAAACTGTGAACGATTATAAATCTGCTCAACAAAATCTAAGTGAATCTAAACGTCACAACAAAGTGATGGAATCTATTTCATTGGGAAAGGGTTTATACATTAAATCACACAAGAAAGGCGCTGGACTGTTTATTGCGAGTTCAAAAAACTAAACGAAAGGTTACCTAAACGAGCCCTTACCAACTTAGATATTATAAAATTTGCTAGAGATATACCGTACTTTAGAGGTGTTTTTATGAAAGATCGATTACCTAAAACGCCTAAACCTATCGAATGTGGTATTGTTAATTTAGATAATTCTGATGGTGATGGAACTCATTGGGTAGCCTATGCGAAATTAAATAATTATTGTGAATATTATAACAGTTATGGTGATTTGAAACCTCCTTTAGAGATTGTTAATTATTTTAATCTATTCGACATTTTTTACAACTACAAATGTTATCAAGAGTTTAATACAGTAAATTGTGGTCATTTATGTATTTCATATCTTATAAATTTTTGGAATAAACATATAAAATGAGAAAGCTGGTTTAATATTCAACATTAATATAATGTCTTTCACTGTATCAATAACTGGTAATAAATCGATTTTATCTAATAATTATTATCCAACTTTACAATTAGAAGGTCAATATGAATGCGCTTTATTGTATCTATCAACCTTTAATTCTATTCCTAATATTGATGTTAGAAATAACAAATTTCATTACGGCAATAATGAAGTTATCGAAATACCCGAGGGAGCCTACGAACTCCAGGACATCTGCGATTATTTGAAGGCCAATATAAAAGATGCAGTTTTCAAATTACACTGTAACAATAATACATTAAAAACATCAATTTTTTGTACAAAAGAAATCCATTTTGAAAGAGAAACTTCTTTCGGTCAACTTTTGGGATTTGGAAATGAAACACTCAAAGCAAATATATTACACGAGTCACAGCATACAGTCAACATTCTATCAACGACAGTTGTGAGGGTTGAATGTGACATAGTGACAGGATCTTATATTAATGGAATATCAAGCCATATTATCCATGAATTTGCGCCGAATGTACCACCAGGCTATAGAATTATAGAAATACCTAAAAACATTATTTACTTCCCAGTAAATCAAAACAACGTAAATTGTATTAACATTCGATTGTTAGATATAAATAATAATTTGATTAATTTACGTGGAGAAGAAATTCAGTTATATCTACACCTAAACAAAAAATGATTGAATACAATAAATATATATCGCCGCTAACCAAAAACATCAGTACCATTCGATCTATCGGTAAAGAAACACCAAGAAAGAAAATAAAACTGACAAAAGAAAATAAGAAATTCCTTAAACTAATTGGATTGTTAAAATGAGCATTCTAGACATATCTAGTATTCCTTCGTACGATAACACTATCGACAGTGTTGAAATACATTCATATAAACCTTACGTTATCACTTTTAATAGAAATGATGAAATTCGTATTCCTATAAATCAGCAAGATTTGTACGTACTACCATCAGCAAGTACTTTATATTTGGAGGGGGTTGTAAAAGTTCACCACAGAGAAACGAAAGTAAGGTCACAGAGCGTGCAATTTACCAATAATCCCTTACTTTACTTATTCCAAGACATTCGCTATGAATTAAATGGTGTAGAAATAGATAAAATAAAAAATGCTGGAATAACAACAACGATGAAGTCATTAATATCGATGAACGAAAGTGAAGCAAAGATGTCTAAAGCTTGGGGTTGGGATATTAACGGAACAAAGAACAAACAGAGTGGTGGTTTCTCTGCATCTATACCCCTTTGTAATATTCTTGGTTTTGCAGAAGACTACAAAAAAGTAATAATAAACTGTAAGCATGAACTGATACTCTTACGGAGCAATACTAACCTTAACGCATTGAAATTAGGTTCGGGAGAAGTTGTGGATGATGTTGAAATACATAAAATAGTTTGGCGTGTTCCGCATGTAAAAGTGTCCGATAGAGAAAGGCTAAACTTCCTTAAATTATTAGAAAAAGATCGATCACTTCAGTTAGTATTTCGAAACTGGGATTTATATGAATATCCATTATTACAAAAAACTACTAAACATACATGGTCTATAAAAACCTCATCTCAAATAGAAAAACCCAGATACGTTATTATAGGATTTCAAACGAACAGAAAAAATAATGCCGCAGCAGATATGACCCAATTCGACCATTGTACTATGCGAGATGTAAAAGTCTATCTCAATTCAACTTACTTCCCATACGAAAGTTTAAATGTTAATTTTACCGATGGCAAAATTGCTTTATTATATGAACAATACGCAAGATTTCAGCAGTCGTATTTCGGTCGTAGAACAGAACCGTTGTTGAATTTAGAAGAATTTAAAGAAAAAGCACCTCTATTTGTCATCGATTGCTCGAGGCAAACTGATAATCTCAAGTCGGGACCTGTCGTTAACGTGCGAGTTGAACTCGAGAGCAACACAGAAATACCTGATCAAACTTCTGCATACTGCCTTATCCTAAACGATTGCATTGTGGAATATAAACCGTTGAGCAATACAGTCAAAAAGATATCATGAATAAGGATATTATTTTCGTAGATATTCAAGGCTTTAAAAATTTTAAAAATGATTTTATTGTTAAAGAACTATCTATAGCTACTATCGAATTTACACAAACGTTTCTTATAAAATCTCCATATTCATTTCATAATTTATCGAATTTTGAAAAGAAACAAATCATATGGTTAGAGAAAAACCGAGGAATTCGATGGAGTGAAGGTTTTATTGACTATCGTGAATTTAAACGTGTGATCATACCATATTTAGAAAATAAAAAAATATTGACAAAAGGCTTGGAAAAAATTAAATGGATTAAAGAACTGTGTTCAACATGTCAAATAGTAGATATAGGAGAAAAAGGATGTCCTAATATTCTAAAATTACGTAATGATTATTGTAAAAACAATATTAATTTTAATTGTATAAATCATACAAAAGAATGTGCTTTAAATAATGTAATATGTATTAAAAAATGGTACGAAGACAATTATATGTACAAGTTCTCTTTGTTTGATTGATTGTAATATTTTTTTTATTAAAATTTAATTAAGCAAATAATGTTAAAAATATAAAATGTTAAATTGCATGTTAGAATTAGATATATGATATAAAAATAGTAAATAATAAATCATTTCTTTGTGAACAAAAACATTTTTTTTTATTTATACCTAACATATTATCACTTATTTTAAAACCTTAGTGAAATTATTTAAACAAATTTTAATTGATAATAGCATGATACATTTTTTTATTTTGATCGCTCTGTCTTACAAGTCTGAGAGTAATTTCATAAAATAATAATACTTAGGTCTAAATTATTACTGAATATATTAAATTACAGATTATAAAAGCACTAAAATTATACAAAATTAGAATTATTTAATTACTTTTTTTTTTTTTTTTTGTGTATATTTCTTCTTTAATTTTTTTTTATTTATTAATGAACATGAATTACATAAACTAAAATTAAATTAAATGTATTTAATAAGTACTAAAGTAAGTATTCCTCTTGCATTTTATTCGCTCCAAACGGTAGTACCTGAAAAAGAAAATATAAAATGATTTTTACACTATTAATAACAACGCAGTATCGAGCTGTAAGGTTGAAAAAATACATAGATACATAATGCCCACACCTACGTCGCACCGTGGGTAGGTTGAGACCTATGAAACAATAAGAAAAGAAAATAAAAGAGTATAATTATGTACTAACCTATTTACTTGTATCTGAGCGGTCTCCCAATTCTCTCGAAATCAAAAACAATGTGTGTGATACTGATTTCATCACAGGATCTTCTTCATCTTGCGCTGCATAAATGGATCTCAGCATTGGTCGACCCTCAATTATTGAATCTCGTTCAACTATTTGATTTACTTCTATCTTGATGGTAAATTTAGGAACACCAAACGTATCAGTTGCAAGGTAGCTAGTGATGACTGGATTCACTGGTCTAGACATTCTGATTATGTTTTTGAACTTTAAGTATGAAATAAAAATGCGGATGCTCCGTACTAAGGTTACTTAATGAATGACGAATAATTTAATTATGAAATAAATAACTTGAGGCATGGAAATTTGAAACTTAAAAACTGCAAAACGATCTATGTCATCATAATCGGTAGCTTCACATGACCGACAAGTATGAACTTGAATTTGCTTTCCATGCAATTTTTCATTACGGGAATGGTTTAACACGTGTAATCACTACCTATACCTACCTATGTGAAAATGATAAAACTATTTTTGTGTAATAAAGGAAATATATAAATAATAATGTAAGTACCTATCTAAGAAATTTAAATCAAGTTTGATCTTGTTTCATTCTTGAGATGAATTGAATATTTTTTTCATAGAACCTGAGGCTTAGACGTGATCTTTTTAGGTAAACAACTCTTTAGTCACTTGCACATAAGCATTTGGAGAGGTCACTTAATTTGTTATTGAATTAAAATATTATAGGTAATCAGGCATTTCGGTAAGTTTAATTCATCTCTTTATAAAATATTTAAACTATACTGGGTGTAAGTGACAGCCTAGAAAATACTGAAACTGTGAACGCAGACCATCAAACTGAATAACTTTCACTATGGAGTCTACCTCGAGAAACGCAAAAAAAAAATCTGCTGTCTCATACAAAACTGCTGTACCTTCACGACTAAAATGGAAATGGGACAGCTAAATTTTTTTTCGCGTTTCCTGAGGTAGGCTTCATTGTGAAAGTTGTTCAGTTTGATGGTCTGAGTTCATCGTTTCAGTATTTGCTAGGCTGTCACTTGCATCCTGTATAGGTAAGTATCTCATTAATCCTGGTTAATTACAGTTATCTAATGATATTACTTTTACATTTTTTTGTTTTCAGATCATGGAGGAAACTACCGTTCCTTACTTTTATAATCAAGATCTCTTGAATAGATTTGATGTAGATTACCCTGAGCTAAGAAACAAACGCGATCATGGAAAAACAAAATTTAAGGAACAAAAGAAATCAAATAAGCGTGTGAACAAAAAGAAGTCAATTATTTCACCTACATCCTTTGTAATTTGCAAGAAACCAGACAGACCTCTGCGGTTAATAAAAATATTAGTCTATGATGTGAGCGAAATTGATTGTGTTAGAGAAGATAGTGCAATACTTAATGCGCAATATGTTGTCACCGAAAGAATGGATGAGATTATGGATCAGACAGAGAGTGTTATTAATAAGATTTCTAAAAAGTTGACAAATTACACTTTGTAAAATAATTAATATTTAAATGATCAGATTTATGGACACTGTAAAATTGTTTCTGTTAAGTTTAATAAACAGTAAAATGAAAATGAACTTTCAAATTATTTACAAATTCCTTTTTCCTCCAAATTCTAAAGTGAAACAATTATAGTTAATTGAAGTCTGAGTATGAGTCGAATTACTAATAAGCTAATAAAGTTAAGTATACATATATATCTTTATCATAATATTTTATTATCTGTCAGCACAGCTAGCATGCCAAAGCGCTTAAACGAGAAAAATGTTATGCGCGCTCTTTCCGGCATACGTAAAATAATAAGGATGGAGGCACATCTCGATTTTTATCGTTTCCTCGGGGCTGGCATGCGACGCCTACTGGTTTTACCTCACCATATTTTTGTGTGATAGACATTATGTCTATGTAGGGAAGTAGGGTACTATAAATAAAAAATGATATGAAGTAAAAAAATTTTTATTATTAGCACGCTATAAAAGTGCTAGCTGAGACATTTAGGCTAGCGTAACTTATACAATAGGTAAGTAAGAAATTAATATTATATCATTTTGAAGTTAAACATAAAATAATGTTGTCTGCTATACATATAAATTTAGTATTATAATCAGTTTTATTCATTGAAATATAATTCACACAATCTTTTTACAATACCACCTAACAGTCGATGAGTAATCAACCTATCTATTTCTTCATTATTATACTTAATATTATAGCCCGCTCGCAACTGTCTAGTCACCGCCTGAGACATGGGATGGCGTGAAGCTCCGAATTGAAGACGCGACGATCGCTTGCATGCGTTTATTCTACGTCCCACCTCCCTTGCCTCAGGCGGAGATTAGGTTTTGTGCGCAAGGTATTAGAAACTATCAATTTAGGATAATGTCTACACTCGTACTGTTACTGTTGATAATAAACTACAAAAATTTAAGATTTTAAGATACATTCGCTACCCCACGCCTTGGTAGATATTTTATCTTGAGAAATTGAACGTTTGTCATCATTCGCTGAGAGTGCAACCTTGTTAACACTTCTAGTAAATATTTCATGTTTGATTGATTTAAATAAAATATTTTTTTTGCGAATGACATCTTTATTAATAAGAACTTTCTCGTAATCTGATAAACTCAATTCTCGCACAATGTTTGCTTTAACACCCTTTGCCTTTTTTATTGTTTTTTCTTTCGTTTTAATATAACTTTGCAATATAACTTTGACCTTAAACCAACAAAGTCCGTTATAATTTTCCCTCCCATCTCATCCTTTAACAAACCAGGTATCTTTTTGTTTTTAAGTGGTAAATTAAATTTATTATTTTCGCTATAATTGCTTGTATCAAAGTAAGGTAAGAATTTGTTTTTCATGTCTCGATAAAAATCATCTGTGGTAATATTATAGATGAAACTATCTGTGTCAGTATAACATAGCTGAACTCGATCTCCATAGAAGGGTTTCACTACATTATAGTGAAAATCGTACATGTGAGCCTTGGATAATTCCAATACCGAAAAGCCTATGTAAATTGGCTTATCTAAGATGACTCTATCTGGTTTCATTTGTATTGCAACCAAACTATCATTAAAAATTGATACACTATGGAAGTAAGGACTAGCTATGAGTTTATCGGCACTAGTTTCCTTTTTGGTTATATTTTTTGTATCATTCCATTGGTTTATCAATTGTACGTTAACCCTTCGCTCATTGTTTTCCAGAGTTTTACCAAAAACGCTGTTATTCAACAGTTTAAAAAAATCTTGTTCGAACTCAGACTGTGCTTTTTGCCGTAGCTCTGTGTTAAACTCTATGTATTGTCTCAAATAAGCACTTTGTTTGAATGTGATAGCCCTGTGAATTTTACGCAATACTAACCCATGCTCTAGACATTTTTTCAAATGAACGTAATGGATCACGTAGTTGTATTTATTGTACAAGTTTGGTACAAGCTTTACATTCTTCCCACCAGGTGGTATACATTTCTCTGGACAAAACGGGAAATCGTTATGATTACAATGTACGGTTTCAGGATATAGCAGATCAACCTCGAGTATGAAACCGTAATCAGCGTCATCTCGTATATCCGAAACGCATAAACCATCAATTTCGTTCTGCTCTAAAAATCTAAAATTAGAGAGGGGTAATGTTTGACACATACTATACCCATACAAATTATTACAATCTAAATAAACTATGAATGAATTTGGTTGGGAAGAGTCATAGTCATCTAGATATTTATGATTTGCTTTTGCGTATCGATGAGAGCACATACACACACCGCCTCTGATTCCATTTTGTAGCATTCGAATGATAGACAAATCATCAATAAGTTCTAGTTGTACACCGGTTTTGAGCAACATCGCATCGAAAGATAAGCTTGGTGCAGTGATATAAAATGCAGGATCGAGCTGGTAATGACGTTTACACGTTTGCCGAAAATTTTCAAATATATCCGTTAACAGAAGAACGTCAGTTTTCAGATATAAGTCCGTGTATTCCCCTAAACTTTTTATTTTAAATTGGTACCATACCGATTGCGCATGCTTATAATCTTCGCATGATATGTTTTCACCCGTCAGTGAGTTGTAAAATTTACTTTGCGGCGGTAAAGAGTTTTCTTCATAACATTTCCAGTCAGTCATATAATCATAGGGATATATACCTTTTCTTGTTAGTAAACTAAACTCGTCTTTATTTGGAAAGAAATAGTGGAGACTAGTAAATTCATCTTTCTTCATTGTTTTCGCTAACTTTCCTAAACTTGCTCCTAAAAATTTAAATGAATCTACGAATCTTAACTGAATATACTCTTCGTTTGTAACTTGAATAAATTTAGTGAATGAAATATAGTTTTCTTTAGACTTTGGTATGATTTTGATCATGCCGGGAGTTACTCCCAATTCTTTGATAAACAGGTGACAGTCATATCCTGCAAGATTGTGAAAAAAAATTGGAATAAATTTAGGAAGCCGATACTGTAAATTACAGTACTGATGGACAGCACCGCGATATCGTCCTGTGATATGACAATGATCTTTTACTCTATCATTCCATAAAAAATTATGACAAATATGACAACGAGTAGATGACTCGAAATCTTTAGCATCCTGTTTACTGAATATAATAGGGATAATAGTACCTAGAACTTCATGAATTTCCGCGACATCTCTATGCAGTGAGCTAACAAACTTTGGCACACAATCTTTACCGCGATAACTAACAAACCGATTATAACGTTCATCAACTGAACAAACGACTTGATAAGCAAACGCAACGGGCACATGACGCTGTAAGTCTGTTGTACTTGCATTATTTGGATCAGGTTCACAGCCCTGAAAAGGTTGTAGCATAGTTTCAAAGTCAGCGTAAATAACGAAAGGAACATTTTGTTTTCGTTCATAATTTTTAAACTGTATAACTGACCCTTTCTCAGGCAGCACAGTAACGACGCCTCCACAAATGTGTTCATCAAGTTTAGCAGCTGATGTAAAAAATTGTAAACAAGTATCACAATAGTATAACTTGCCGTGATGTTTTGTTATTTGTCGTCTAACAAGACGCGGCAGATCTTTGATTAAACAATAATGCGATGATTCACCATTTTCAAGAAGCAACAAATGAATACGTTTTTTATAGCTACTTGACTCCGATTTGTACAATGGTCCAGTTATAATCTTTTTGTCTTTCAGACCATAAACATAAATGCTTAAAGCAGGATTATTTTTCTCGAAAATTGAAATGTCCCTAAAGCTGACTGGAAACGACATATCTTTAATTTGCAACATATCCCGGAAATTTGCATATGATAAAGGTCTTACGGAGTGTTTTGTGGTAGGATATAGGGCCGCCATCACGCAATATAAGAAACAGTATTCGTCATTATTCTGAATATTCAGGCATGCCTTTTTGTTTTTGATAAATTTAGGTAAGTCTATATAATTTGATCCTCGTAATGGTTGACATTTATTTATGTTCAGTTCTAAGTGTAAATTGTTCAAAAATGTCCACCCACTGTCCCTCTCTTGAAATTCTTCAAACTTTTTTATCAAATTACTTTTGACATCTAAAAATAATGAATCGAAGTCATAATTTAAATGAAGTGTAAAATTTTTTGTTCCAAAAGACTTCACTTCCTGGGTATCATTTTTGAACATCAAAAACATAGAAAAAAGTTCAATATTAACTTTAACACATATATGACTTTTAAGTGAACGATCTAAAAGTGACTTGATTTTGAAACTAGTTCTGACAAAAAACGTATTTATAGAATTTACTTCCTCTTTAGTCACTGCTAAAATCCTATAGCTCGCGATACGACCCCGGAAAGCGGATTTTATTATCCGTACGTTATCGTAAACAGATGCAGCGGCATTATTTTTGTGTACGTTACTTCGTAAATGACCTGTCCATTTGTTTCTTACAACTAAAATACCGCAGCTTGAACAAAAAGGCATGTTAGAATAATTTAACTCTTGTAGTTTTTTATCAACAGTACGTATTAACTATAATTAACGCTAAGTATTTATAGATACGGTCTAACTGTACCTACCTACTATTTTTTATCAAAATTCAACAAATCAAAAAATGATGTGACTAGTTATTAAAATTATTATAAAAAGAAGGTGGAATGTCCTCAAACAGCTCATGAGCCGATCTCACAAGATTTTGGACATTTTGCCACTGCGGACAGTCGTCATTCGTAAAGAACTTCACCCTTACGAGAGCCTTCTTCCAACGTTCCTCTGGCTTAGAACCTTCGGCGTCGGTAGTATTATATACTTTAAGATCAATATAGTATTCACCACTTTGTTCGGTCACCCGTCGTTGGTTGCCTGTTGCTACCCGGTTTACGAAGCAGGACTCCAGAGTCCCGTTCCGCTTTGTTGGCTTTGAAGATGACGGTTGCGGTTGATCCTTGGTCAACCCAAACACGTCGAGCGCTGCTGGGGCTGTCTTCTTGCGCGCACTGTAAAAGCAAACAAATAGCTATAACATAACATTTTGTTTATTAAGAAAAATCAATAAAAAAAAAATTATGGTGTAGGTGCGAGTTAAAAATCAAATTACCTAGCTAAATTAGTCGATGACGTTTTTCGCTTCCCCACGCTGCTACTACTCAACGACGACGTAGATTTCTTAGAGGTCTTCTTTTTCGTTTTATCAACCTTTTCTCTCTCCTCTTCACTTACAATTTCATACTCGGAGTCAGACCTGAAAGTTAATAAAACTATTAAGCAAAAATTAATAAATTATCTACCTTCAGATCTCGAACGTTAAACTGAACCTAATGTGTTTAAAATATAAGTACTATAATTGCAACTAGACACATCAAAATAAGTTTCAACTAGGATTCGAACCCATGTTGTAGGTATTAAATCATAACCATAATGTTAATGATTGCATGATTAAATAATTGTTCTCATACCTACTTACATTTTTTCTTGAAGAAACTGAATTTATTAAAAATCACTCACGATAATTTATACTGCGACTACTGTTGAGCAAAATCAAAATAAGTATGTTACAAATTATGGATTGCAATAATTAGGTAAACTTTTTTACTCTTAAGTCTCCATCTAAAAACGTAATGTAAAGGTTCTGATCAATGTAATTTGAACCTTAAATTCAAGTAAATACTATGTAACATTCTACGAGTCACTTTTATCACATAATACATTCTGATTTATTACGATAAAAATGCTTACTTAGGTTTTCTTCGGTTTCACAGTATGAATCAACATTCGAAAAAAATACAGTGTGTCATTTTGATAAATATTGAAGAAAGATAATATCTATTTTGTAGGTAGGTAAGAAGCTTAACGTGTTATGTAGCTAATTAAATATCTATGTCATCACTATAAATTATATCTAGGTATATAATATTATTAATTAAGATATAAACATATTTAATTTTATCACGCATATATTTCAGACAATAACTGCCTACCTATTATACCTACCTACCTACCTACTTATTATACTTACTTATTTATTATTTAATAATAAAATGATAACGAAATTCGTTTAATAAAACCATACTGAATAAAACTAAGTAGGTATATAAACACACCTAAACTTACGTAAGTTTACTACTAAATACGAACTAGTACACAACTTAGTTGATAAAATAACAAGAAGAATTTTTGGTTACATTATCTTATTACAGACTTGAGTTAATCCCTTTAGTATTGTGATGTAATCAACTTAATAATAATATCCTTCTTATATTATCGTATATTTCAGTGGATACCTAACAAAATATTAAAATTAACACCTTGTATAATCGCAATGACGACATCCTTAGTATCATATTACGATAATCAAATACTAACCGGGGAATTCAGTTTTTATTTAATGCCGCGTCTTTAATCCAGCTGTATGAGGTACATCGACTCTTTTATAAAGGTATTGTTACTGGTTCTGTTTACTAAAGACGTTAGTGTACAGCGGCCTAGCGAAAACTCACGCATTAAAATAACGATTTCTAAATCGCGCTATTAAAGTTTTCAACGATGTTAGTATATATACCAGAGTGAAACAGTTTCCTCTGGGCTGGTTGAGACCATGTGGTGTTAGTTAAGCTTGGCCGACTTGACTACACTCCATAACTTCAAACATGCCTGTGATATGAAATATCAATTAGTATCGATCTGGCCAATCTGAAACTTGATAAAGTAATATCTCTATACCTATGAACTGAAATCCTACCTGAGAACTGACACTGTAATGTCGAACCTCAAATGGATACCAAAAACCCTGAAATCCTACCTGAGAACTGACACTGTAATGTCGAACCTCAAATGGATAATAAAAAAACCCTTAGGGGTTTCCTCTCATGTGCGATGAGCAATTAAGGTACCTTGCACAACTTCCGACACTAGCCGACGAGACCGAGCAAGGTACCTGAAAGCTCAAAGCACGAGGTTTTTGCTTCTTTTGATTAAAATAATGTTTTCTGTTCGACAAATAGACAGATAAAACGAGTTCCTGTTCTTGTTAAATAAACGATTTAACATCCTAGATGACAGTGCGTTCAAGGAGTGATCTTACCATGGCTCTCATCTGATCGCGTTAGAACGACACAGGTTGAATTTAAATTAGAATAGACCATCACACATGTCTGAGTAAATGATTGAACGAAAAATATCTTTGTAATATTGGGCACTCTAGGTCAACGAGTGACTGAAGGCGAACAGGGTGAGCCTGAAGGAAACGAAGTGGCCTAGAGTGCCCAATATTACACTACTGACGGATATTATAAACAACACAACTATACTGCTTGGTAAGTGATATTGTTACTGACGTACTTACATGGTTACACTCCTTACATTCTACAAGGACTGGGATCAAAGCAACCTGCTAGTACAGGACATGTTCATATCGTTCGGCAACGCTGGTGACGGATATTATAAACAACACAACTACACTGCTTGGTCAGTGATATTGTTACTAACAAGGTTACACATGGTGACACATCAAGCTACGCAAAACCAAAATAAGCTGGCCGCGCGTAGGTAGAGTAATGTGCATAACGTCGCGCGGCCAGCTTATGTTTGTTTTGCGTAGCTTGGTGTGTCGCCGTGTGTACATCGCTGCCCAGCCAGACAATGCTGGTTACATTCTACAAGAATTAGGATCAAAGTAACTGATCACTACTAGAACGGTCGATGCTTGACTAGTACTGCTACAGACACAAAATGGCGTTGGTGCCTAATGGTTTATGATTATCACACGAACTTTGCGTTCGTCACACATCGCCACTATAACAGAAGTATCAACGAGCAAATACATAATTACATAGTTGCAACAAATCGTATTGTTTGAAGGTCGTTTCCCTGATTAATTATGTCTTTAAATTACAAAACATGACTAATTTGACTAATACACATTAGTCATGTTTTGTACACTTCCGTATTTTAATGTCCAGACAAGACAATGATAAATACTTGTTGTTTGCTTAGCTGTTACTTTTCTTCCACCTAAAAGTTATGTTAATTAATTCGTCATACATTTGATAAATGGTAAAACACAAAATGTAGTGAAAGAAAACTATTGTCGAACCAAAACTGAATTTTTAGCGGCAACCTTATTTCGGCCTCTATCCTAGATTCAGCCGAAACCGAAACTTATTGAAATAAATTAAAATAATTTTTATTAACAACCTGACCTGCCATTCCTCTGCGGGCAGCGTTTAGACGCCAACCAATTTTCTGGTTATACAAATTCTACCAACAAACCTGATACAGCATATTGTAACAGAAGGTCTTTAACCTTCGTTTCCGCAGACCAGATCAGAGTCCCCGACTAAACCCGTTGTCATTATATAATTAAAAATTAATCATGCGCGGTAGTCGAAAGGGTGCAAAATCGGATGCTGCTAAATCTTTCTCTATCTCGCTGAAGTCGAATAGCAGACTGGCGAACGCTTCGCAGGCAAAAAGCGCGGAAAAACTGTTAGCATATAGCGCCAATGGATTTTAAGCGCGCGAACGTGCCATATCCTTATTAGACAATATAATTTCGCGTGCTTTTAAAATTTGTTAAGTAACTAACTTTTTGGCTCCTAATATACTGAAAAGTTACATTACCTACATCGTGTCGCTCACTTTAATTTAGATCTATTGGTGACGAATGATTTTGTATTTCATTATTTTCACGTACATCCATGAGGTCACCGCACGCCTATAAAGCAGCCAACCGGTGCTTTTTCGTATGACTTGATTTACAAATATTGAGATTTCGAACTGAAAACTATACAGGGTGTAAGTGACAACACAGCAGTTTTATATGGGACATCTGATTTTTTTGGCGTGTTCTGAGGTAGACTCCATAGTGAAAGTTGTTCAGTTTGATGGTCTGAGTTCACCGGTTCAGTATTTGCTAGGCGATCACTTACACTGTATTTATCAAAATAAAAATATTGCGTTTGTTACTCAGGAATAGAGTAGCTTTCTATTTGTGAAAAAAATTTTACAATCTGTTCAGTAGTTCCAGAGATTACCCCCCATAAATGTAAACCAACAAATGTTATCTCTTTATAGTATTCAATCAATCAATTATTTATTTGTCGAAAGTAGGTATAGTAATAGCACAAGTCCGGCACTCTATAGAACGTTTTTGAATTTCGCAATGGCACATGCGCACTTTGTGCAAACTGTCCATGACATTGCGTGTAGGGTTGAAATTGAAAGCCGCTGCATTTAACGTCATCTACATTTCGATACTTTATATTGTTCGTTCTGTTATTTAAAATAGTATTTGAGCTAAAGAATTATTGAAAATGTAAATTTAGCGTTATTTTTCAACGTTTTTTCTGTACTGAAAAGACACAAATGAATGTAGTCAAATCCAACGCTCGCACCTAACTGATGCGTTCCCTTGCTCGGCGCCCCTAAAGTGTCCCCAGAAAGTGTGAGGTGAGGTGGGGTATCTAAAGTCAAAGGGGGTGTTGGGAGTGGCCGTTCTGTATATAGAACTTTTACATTATACCTATTCTGTGGTACTGGAACGATGACGGTTGTTTTATAACTTAACATTTTGATATTGACACTAATATGGACTTCCAGGGCTTCCATCATTTTCAAAAACAATAAAAAAACTCATCTTCCATGTTAGCGAATCAAAAAGTGAATAAAAATAATTTGAAAAACAAACTTTTGTTCAAAACGAGCGAAAAGTCAAGTAACCACAGATAATCAAAACGTCAGAGTGTTTTTTAACCATCGAATTTGATGGTTAAAAGTTGCAACCCGTCAGAGGTTCGGAACGGTTGAGTTGTGACAACCGAGTTGCAATAGAACGTTTTTCACCGAGGCTCGGAACGGCGTTAGTGTGAAAAGTTGCACTCAAAGGTGCACCTGGGGCGTAGGTTCTGAACGCAGCCATGTACGACCAGGAAAGTAATTCAGCTCCTCAATCTTCGTTTGCTTAGAGCAAGACTAGACTAGATTGTAGATTGTGGATTATTATTTTAGTTCTGTTTAACGTGCACGATATTTGTATTTGATATTAATATTGATGTATAGTATAGTTCTTCAGTGCTCGAACTAAACAATTAATTTGTAACTTAACCTTGTTACGTGTTATATACTTAAGCTACAATGTACAGGAAAGTAACACTACGCCTGTAAGGGAAGTAACACTAAATTATTAAGTTAAAATGTATTTTCAAAATGTAATAGTGTATACTTTGTTGGCAGTCCTTAATAAATCTATGCTATTATAAAACTGTAACAGGAAGTTTGTCTGTACATTGAAGATATTAACAAAATAAAAGTTACGATATGGTTTTTAGATGTCCCTGATTCCATTTCACCAATTTTTGGATTTTTTGTCTGTCTGTTTGTTTGAACGAGTATCACGCAAAAACTACTGAACCGATTTTAATGAAACTTTTTTTGTTTGATAGCTTATGATCTGAATTAAAATCTGGTATATAATTTGTGCGGACGAAGTCGCGGGTTAACGCTCGTAAATAAATAAAGACCGAGTCTCCGTCAAAACCCGAAGTCATTTAGTAATCAAAGGGTGCAAGTCGGATAGCAACAAAAAGGGCGCGAAAACAATTAGCCAATTGCGCTGACGGATTCAAGGTGACACGTCCTGATTGGTCAATATAATTTCGCGTGCTATTAAAATGTATCTACTGCGCAGGTACATCGGTAAGACTTATAAACCTGGTACTACTGTAATAGTTTTGATCTTAACATAATTCTATGATGTATTTGTCCACAGGTCATTCACACTAGGCTACGGCCAGCCCCCATTGGAAACATTCTCGCTCTTCATAACAACGGTGATCTGCATCGGTCTGGGAGTGCCCATCTTAATGGCGGTCACAACCATAGTCGTTATGTTCGTGAGGAAACTCAGGAACACTAGGGACGAAGATAATTATAACGTCATGGATAATTAATTATATACCTTATAGGCTTGTTTATAAAGGTTAAAATCTGCAAACGCTAACGGCAATCATGGCTTCTATAAACTTAATATAAATCCGACCAGGTTCTAGAAATATCTTTTCTTTTTGCAATTAAAATTACGCAAGCCTGAGTTCAAACTATCATTAATTTATTATACACGAAAAACACTGATGTATTGATAAAGATCTTATCTTTTCAATAGAAGGATTCATCCTAGTTCCTCCATTATCATATCTACAAAAGTTCTATCAGTTTGATGTCTTAATATCCAAAATAGGCACAAAGTTTATTTGTATGTAGCGCGCTCAGAACACACGTCCATTTGAAATCGATGATCTTAAAATGATAATCCGATGTTATTCCAAAATAAAACCTATAACCTGGTCAGGATATTTACATAATCATAATCAATGTAGGTATCGGAAAGTGAATGTTGGCACTTCCTTTAAGTCATTAAATAATTTGATATCGCATTGTATTTGTGCAACTTCTTTAGGGCTAGCATGGCGTAACATAGCAAAGTCGCGCAGAGCGAGAGAATACAGTCGTCACCATATAAAATTGTCCTCTCATGACCGCGTCATCACATCTCTCTCTTCACCAGTGGGCCTAGCATGCCGCCCTCGAGAAAGATCGAGATGTGCCTCTGTCTCTTTACGAATGCCAAAATGAGCGCGCATGACAGTTTTCGCGTTTGGTCGCTTTGCAGCGCGTGGTGCTAACCTACAGAACTAGTTAGGGTTGCGCCTCATCTGTCAGCACGGAATCAAATTTTTTCACGCTCTATCCTTTTCTGTCGCTCAGGAACGTCATTTGCTGGAGCGAGAAAGATCGCAGCACTGCCGGTGCTGTCGTATTCCCGCTATTTTTCTCGCTCTAGCAAATGACGTTCCTGAGCGACAGAAAAGGATGAAGCGTCAAAAAATGCGATTCCGTGCTACCAGACGGAACACAGGTCATTTTAAATTTTAACGTGCATGAAATAGATCTCAATATCGTTTGCCGTTTCCGTTCCAAGTCTTATGTCATACATTTTCGTATGGGTATCAATTTGGCAGAAGAAAAATTTCATCTAGAACAATTTGTATATTTTTAATAAGATATGTTTTAATTAGTGAAAGTTCCTGAGATAGTTATTTTGTATAGTGAGATGTGTAGGTTAGGAATGAAAATGTTGATCATATTTAAATTCTAGAGTTTCGTGCAATCTACTGGTGTTATTTCTACATAACAATTTGAAAAATAATTGCTTCTTCTTCGTGTGGAATCGTCACGTCTTCTTCAAATCGTCAATTTCCAGTATCTTGCCTCCTCTGTCGCACTGGCTGATGCGCTCATTAGGTCCTCCTCTCCACATTGTGGTCGACCTGTACAGACTGTTAGGTGCGATGAAATAATTGCTATGAATTCAATTCAGATGCTGATTTTTCGAACCGAAATAAAACCAATGACAATGGACCTACAGCTTTGGTGCCATAATAATAAATGTTTAGACCACGTTTAGACGGTCCTTACAGACATGTTTTTGTCCGGCATTTTTACATTTTGGACCAACTCGGATTGTCTTTTCGGATTCTAAAAGTACCTAATAAACGAACTAACTCCGCAACTTAGAAACTTGATTAATTCAAATAATTAAGTTTCTAACTTGGATTTAAGAATTGCTATATAAGGTCTAACAAAATTAGGTGAAACTATTTTAAGGGGATGATCAGACCATCAAACTGAACAAGTTTCTCTATGGGACCAATATCGAAATCGCGAAAAAAAAATGTGCTGTCCCATACATTTAGGTCGAGTACGTTTGTATGGAACAGCTGATTTTTTTTTCGCGATTTCGATATTGGTTCCATAGAGAAAGTTGTTCAGTTTGATGGTCTGATCATCCCCTTAAAATAGTTTCAGCTAGTTTTGTTAGACCTTATATAGTTTGATACTTAGTTAACGTAAGTAAAGAAAAATAAATGATCAACTTTCTCGTTCCTACCGCATTATACAAGGTGTTACAAAAATACAAATAAACATTTAAGGGAGTGGTTAAGACCATCAAACTGAACAACTTTCACTATGGGACCAATATCGAAATCGCGAAAAAAAATCTGATGATCCATCATCATCTTCATCACATCAGCCGATAGACGTCCACTGCTGGACATAAGCCTCCCTCAAAATGGGCAGATCATAATCGTCATGATGCGATGCGTTTGCGATGTTCCATACTAAAGATCTACTCAAGCTAAATGTATGGGACAAAAGATTTCTTTTTTCGCGATTTCGATGTTGGTCCCATAGTGAAAGTTGTTCGATTTGATGGTCTCAACAACCCCCTTAAAAGTTTTAAATGTTTATTTTTACTTTTGTAACACCGTGTATAAGATGTTAAGGAAAGTGCCTAAAAAGTCGCAGTGGCTCGAAAATTAGATAATATATAAGTTTTATAAGTAGTTAATAGATGTAGTGGTACTCAAGAACTAATTCATTAGACAAGTGTCTATTTACACGTAGCATAATAGTCTATTTTGTACTCTTTTCTAATAAGCTATTTTGAACTAACCTGAGTTCTGGCACATAGTAAATATACCCCGCAGAGATAAAGCTTCGACATAATCGCGCTAGTGGATAATCTAATAAGGGAGAGATTGGGCGAGAGTGATATATACTTATATTGTGAATGAATAAATAAATATATAAATAGCGTCGCTTGGTGACGCGGGCGCATTTTCCTTTACGACAAAAACGACGCTATGCTACATACTATAAGGTTTATATTGGCGTTACTTTGACAATCCGCCAGCGCCACAAGTCTCTTCTGTATAAACAGCACCTTAGACGATTTAAATAGGGGCCCGCTGCGCATTTCCCCTTTGCCAACGTACAAGTTTTTGGATAAGTTATATGTCAAGACTGACAGTCGAAGCTACGAAAGCGTGGAAAAAATTGCAACCAGTACTGGCCTCTAAACCCTATCCATATACACGCACACATACATAATTTGTATGACGCCTCACGCACACCAACCCAAGAAAGTTGGCCCTTTTTGGTTTTATACGGTAGAAGCCTGAAGTTCTTTCTAGACATCTATTTTTTAAGACAATTTTGTACCTTACGAATGATGAAGAAATGATGACCACGTGACGCGTTCGCCCAATGTCTCCCATAGATTGTCCACTAGCGCGATTGTTCGAAGTTTTCGCTCTGTCGGGTACATTACTCTTTCTTATACTGTAGTTGGGTCTAAAGAGTCATTTTACCGTTCAGTGACGCCCCCATCACAATTAAGATTTCTCAATCAAAAACACCTAAATAAAAAAAAGTATAGGTTACGTTTAAACATACGAATTTAAAGAAAGAAGAAAAGACACTTTTACATGTATTTCGATATTCTTAAAAGTTAAATATTTAGAACATATATAAAATTCTATAACATAACATAAATATTCTTTATTTGCAAACCAAAAACATACAGCAACAAAAACAGAATAAAAGAACGTAAGGGTGGGTACAAATGGCGGTTCTATAAAATAGGGCAGCGGAGTGCATAAAATATATTTTAGTTTTATTTTCTTAGTAAAAAAAATATTTGAAAATAACTCTATACTCACATTTTTAGTTTTTTTTTTAGATAGAATACTATTTTTAAACTATAAAAAGTAATGAAATGTTGATGACGTCACTTGTGGGTATTTAGTACAATTTTAAATACATCGCGCGCGTTTTGACGTTCGATTAAAAGTTGCTAATTTGACTAATTGTCCGATCCCCTATTGCTTTTAGACCTTTGTAGTAAGTTTTACTATTACCCGTAAGTTAGAGTAGGCAGCTCTTTTTTTCATTACTGAGAAATATTTAAAATTGTTATGAGGTCAAACGGTAAAAGGACTCTTAACCTATTTTTGACTATTGCACTTTTAAAATAAAAACATATATTACAGGAATTAGGCACGTGTACTCAATGCTATCTATATATAAGGTCTGTCAAAATTAGGTGAAACTATTTTAAGGGGATGATCAGACCATCAAACTGAACAACTTTCTCTATGGGACCAAAATCGAAATCGCGATAAAAAAATCAGCTGTCTCATACATTTGAGTCTAGTTATGTCTTCAGTTTTGTATGGGACCGTTGTTTTTTTTCGCGATTTCGATATTGGTCCAATACAGAAAATTGTTCAGTTTGATGGTCTGATCATACCCTTAAAATAGTTTCAGCTAATTTATCCTACCTTATATATCTAAATTACTGAGTATTAGGCGTATTAGGTTTAGTTAGGTCACCTCTTATCATTGTGTAGTGATAAATATTTAGGTCACTTATTTATACAACGGTTATACAACGTGTTAATAAAACGGTAAACGCTGAAAATCATTCTTACATAATCGATTATGGTTTTTTATATTTATCAAAAAACATGACGAAGTTTCTCGTCGTTTAGTTAACACGTTGTATATTAAGAGGAGACAACATTTAATATATTCACACTCTAAAACCATAATCAATTTGTTAAAAGTTTATTATAATATTTAGAGAAATCTAGAGGCTAATGAATGAGAGTACCTATGAAAATTCTATTAAACTACATCTCTAACCCTCTTATTATACAGGGTGTAACAAAACACGCTAGTAATATTAGTAGGGGTGATTTAGACCATCAAGCTAAACAACTTTCAATAAGGAGACAAAGTCGAATAAAAGTTTAAAAATCATCTGTCTCATGCATTTGAAGTCGAATAGATACTGCAGTTTTGTATAAAACAGTAGATTTTTTTTTCTAGATGTTGGCTTCATAGAAAAAGTTGACCAGTTTAATGGTGTAAAGCACCTCTTAATATAATATTAGGGTATTTTGTTACTGTATATTGTAATGTTTTAAACGCCTCATAAAACTCATGCGATTATTTAACCATCTTAAATCGATCAACTCAAAATTTTGCCAATACTAAAAAACATAAAAGGTGAAATTGATATCATTAGCAATCTTTTAAACTAAGAGTCTACCTATCAAACTGAACAATTTTCACTATGGGAGCAAACCGATCGGAGCAAAAAAATAATCAGCTGTTCCATACTAAACTACAATGCTTACTCGACTCAAATGTATGCAACAGCTGATTTTGTTTTTGCTCCTATCGGTTTGCTCCCATAGTGAAAGATGTTCAGCTTGATGGGTAGACTCTTAGTTTAAAAGGATGCTAATGATATCAATTACAGCCTGTAGACACTTAAATATACTAAAACAAATACAATATAAGTTATATACTTTATAGTTCTAACAATAAAGTATATTTTATAAGTTTTGAATCAGGGTTGCCATTATGTAATGGGCGATAACCCTCAGTGGTGTGTAAAATACTAAGAGAGAAGAAATATCAGTATTTTTGTAGAAAGAAAGCGCAAGATATATATAAAGATATAGATATTTATTAGCACGTTTATTAGAAGCACAAGGGTGCGTTCATTTATGAACAAACCCTTTACAAAGATTTCAGAAGTATGTAATTTATTTATCTCGTATTTAATCGTTGTAATGAACATACATACAACATACTGTTTCAAAATAGAAGTTACGCAAAAAAAGTTAACAAAAAAAGGAATTGTTAATGTATAAAACTTTTAGGTCCGCCACATACATACATCCTATACAATGTGTGTGGCGGACCTTAATCTTGATAGTCGAATTGATCATCTAAACTGTTATAAGGTTCGCCACATACATACGGAATCGCGATCCGGAATCCTGATTCAGGATTCAGTGTTGTTAACTATGGTTAAAAAAAATACTAAAGTGCTGTTTATAAAAATGCTTTAAAAATATGTATGAAACGCCAAATGAATGACAATTGCATTTTTAGGTATTTATTAAAACGAAACAAACAATTTCTATACATGATAATTACTATCATGTGATGATGTCATGACGTTACGATGATGATTTGTAAATTGTATTTCAATATTATGCAACTATATCAAAAGTCTATCGATAGTTTTAGCATAAGGCATAATCTGCATACAAAATGGTATAAACCATTGTCACACAAGCGATTTTTGAGCGTAGACGATTTCGCGACTATACCGCAACGACGTCGCAACTGCACCATCGCGATACGGTATCGTTCCATCAACGCCTACGCTCAAAAATCACTTGTTTGATGACTATAAATCTTAAAAAATACCACCTAAGACAACAAAAAATCACTAGATCTAGTGAAAAAGTCTCTGAACGCGGCAACATCCGAATCAAGTTTATTCCGTATGTATATGGCGGACCTTAAGATGATTCGTTCTGGATAAAGCATTTTAAACATAAATAAAAACTAAAGAGGAGGATGCAAATAGAAAAATCGCCGCGAACCCACGACGACTTTACAGCTTTTATAGATACAAAAAAGCATGTCGATCGCGCTCGAAAATTGCTAGTGTGGGAAAAGGATATAAGCAGACCTTAGATAAAAAACTTTTCCCTTACGCTGAAAGATGTATCCAAGAAATGAGAGAGCGAGATAGCCAGTTTTGAAAGCTTATGTAAACAAAAAAGACGGAAATATTATTTTTTGTTTCGGTCACCGTGTCCGGTTTTTGTGTTTGGCAAGACCTATAGAATTTTGATGACATCTTGCCAAACAAATCGTCTTTTAATATGCGAAAAGTCACACTATTGCTGTTTCATGTGCGGCTACATATCTATGAAGCTATATCAATGAGTTTATCTAAAGGTATCTTCCTCTTTCAAGTTTCATCTAAGATTTTAAAGTTATTTTTCAAGTGCGCCTAACAGCATCATTGAATAAAATAACAGCCTACTTAAAACTGATATGATGGGTAATATATTTGCAAAAATAACCACGCGCATGTTTTATTTTTTGCGCGCGCGTTCAGTGCAAATGTGCATATTCGCCAAACTATTAAATTAAAATCTTAGATATTTTTATAAAATCGTGTACAGGTATATTTTTGTAAGTTATTTTTATTTAGTTTTTAATTGTAATTTTTATTCCGATGTGATATTACTTTTGATTCTTTGTACGATCGTTTGTATAAATGGATAGAATTTAAAAACTTATATGTGATTATGTGCATTTTCTCTATGACAAAGTCAACCCCAGTTTCTTCTGAACCAGAGATTTAGGGTCAATTTACACTAAATGAGCAGCCGCGAGCTCGAGTCCAGCGTCTATGGCTTCAAATCTATTTGAACTGTATTGACTAGCAATAAGATTCAAAATGCTAAGTAACACATTGCTCCAAAAATGCTCCTCCGGCTCGAGCCGCTGCGCGCCACTGCTCTTTCAGTGTGAATTGACCCTTAGAGTAGTTTTTTAGGTTTAAGGCGGTTGCAGAGGGGTCAATTTTATACAAAACTTTGACGCACAATACGCGTAGACGGTATTAATATAAGTAACTTTGTGTATATGGAAAAATACTTCAGAAAATCTAGATGCCGCGTAACAAATAACATTTGCAATTTATAAAATAATTACGAAGATATAAAGCTTTGAAATTTTTCATACAAAAATGTTAAAAGCTTTATATCTTCGTAATGATATTATAAATTGACAATGTTATTTGTTACGCGGCAACTAGATTTTCTAAACTATTTTTCCATGTATAAAATATTACTTTTATTAATTCCTCCTACGCGTATTGTGCGTAAAACTTTTGTATGGACTGAAACCACCTTAAGTCTTGTTAAGGGTGAAGCCAAACGAGCGTAATTTTGCGAGTTGTGAGTCGCGTAATTTGAATCCGTTTCCTATAAAATCCGGGAATGCATTGTCTATGACCTCAGCCTTTATATGAAACGGGCTCAAATTACGCGACTCACAAGTCACAAAATTAGGCTCGTTTGGCTTCACCCTTAAGTTCAAACTCCCGTACGTCATCAGTATATTTTCTTTGCGCACGTATTGAGTACGTACGTACGTAAATCCATCGACCCTCCTTAGATTAAACTCGCGACCTGAGTCTTAGACAAAACCAGAAATGGGGCAAGTGGCGAACAGACCACCTCGAATCTTATCTGTAATTCAAGATTGCATTGGCTTGTACTTCCAATATTCCTTTGGGTTCATTCTGCAGACTTGTAAGAGACATTACACATTATTAATATAATGTATTTCATTTCTCCAATAATGTATTATCTCTTGACAGAAGCTCGTGCCGCGAGTTTATCTAAAGGTTAATTAGTACCTACCTACAACTCGTAACTGCGTAATATCACGTAATATGGATACTTTACTATTAATTTAGGTACCTAAGGCACCTATGGATGGAGTACGCTCGTCGGGAAGATGTGAGCACGCCAGTCTCATAGTGGTACAGAATGACCAGGATAATAAGTTCGCTCGTAAATTTTATTACTCGAAAGCATTTGATAGTTTAAACAACCTTATGGCTCTACTCCATTAAAGAGGGAAATTGATTGCTGTGCAATCTAATGACCTCATCATCTCGGCCGACGGACGTCCACTGCTGGACATAGGCCTCCCCCAAGAATCGCCACGACCGGTCCTGCGCTGCCCTCATCCAACGGGTTCCCGCCGCGTTCACCAGGTCGTCGGTCCACCCACGCGGCGCTTTCCGGAACGCGGTCGCCACTCGAGAACTCTTCGGCCCCATCGGCCATCGGTTCTGATAATGCGAACATACGCCATATAGATTTATCTATTTTCAACTCTTATCAATTTATCAGTGAAAACCGCTCAAGCATTTTGCTGCTAGATGTATGCGTAGATAGTAGTAATATAAAATAACGAACAAAAATAATCTTTACTAGAATTTAATTACAAGAAATTAAAGCCAATCAAAGTAGGAATTTCACATAGCACCGCTAGCGATAATTCGAGATCCACATATTAATATCTAGCTCTTCAAGTTAGGCAATCCAGGATAGCACGACGATCAAACTTGAAATTCGCCCAAGCCGGAGCTACGAAGTTGAAGAAAACGCTGTCGTCTTGAGCTTCTGCATTTGGGCTTGAACTGTTACCCTTTTGAACGGGTGAGAAATTATTTGTATGAGTATTTTGTGGGGTAAAAAGTTGCCTTTTTGTGACCTTCCTATCTTTCCTGTTACCCTGGTTATTTTTCCCTGCGCTACCATAGTATTGGTTTCCAGGGTTATGGTTATTAGCAGAGTTGTTGTGGCTTTTACCGGGATTGTTATGATTATTACCGGTATTATTGTGAATATTACCGGCGTTGTTGTAATTATTACCGGCATTGTTGTGATTATGGCCGGTATTGTTATGGTTATGAACCGTATTGTTGTGGTTATTGATATTATAGTTACTGTTAACGTAACTATGGCTGTGAATATATTTAGGATCAGAATGCGTATTCTGATAGTCTTGTATCTCGTTTTGTAGACCTTGAGAGATCGTTTTATTCTTATTTTTACTGGTCGAAGCCTCTATGTCTCCCATGGACTTATGTCTCGTACGTCTAAGTAAGCCCTTAGGGTTGCGTTCGGAAACCCAGCGTCTCATACGCTTCACAAACGGTAGCACCATGAAGAAAGCATTAGGGCTGACTCCCATCTTATGCTTTGGGGTCATATCTTTTTTATTGGATGGTAGATCTCCCAATGGGAACCACTCGCAGGCTTTGATCTCGTTTCTGGTGCGAGGCTGGAATTTAGTGTCGCGTGGGATGTAGCCGATGATGTAGAGGCGGACTGTTTGATCGTGGATCATGGCTTCTATGTAGTCGTTCTTGTTTATTAAGTTGCTTATGTCAAACCCTGTTTCTTCTAGCACCTGTGGGAGAGAACGTTTTTTAATAGGCATTGAAAAGAAAACATTTTATGAACTGATGAGTGAACGCGAATAGAGTACAAGCAAGCTTTCAGTGTGAGGATGAAAAGGTGGCTTTTCACACGCATCCTTATTTCGCAAAATGATCAACATTATTTTTTGATTAACAATATTCTTCGAATTGTTGTTGCAAATTAGGCTGACCCGACATTAGGCGTGCGCGTTCCTCGAGCGTGTGAACGGCGCGCACGCGGCGTACGCGTCGTTCACACGCTCGAGGAACGCGCACGCCCAATGTGGGGTCAGCTTTAGACCTTTACTTGAATAGAATTTTTTGATAACTTGACTATTTGCCAATTTGAACTTTGTTTGGCGAACAGGACTACATATTTGAATGAATTAATGAAGTGTATTTATTGTGGATCATAGGTAAATTAATAAATATTAAGAAATAGAGAGAAAGAGAAAAAGTGTTGTTTGAGAAAGTGTTTTTTTGGACCATTTGCTAATATAAGCATGCAAACATGGTACATTCTCACGACCATATGCCCCAAGGGTGTAGTCAGATATATTTGATATTCGAATTCGATTTGCTATCGAGACATTTTCCGAAAATTATGCGTCACAATGACACGAAGTGCGCCTTATTAGGCGCTAGTTAGACAGACAGATAGATACCTCATTTATTTCATCTGAACAATACAGGAAAAACAGTGACAGACAAAGGTAGTAGCTACGAGCAGGATCGAATGACACTGATGAGGGAGATTGGAGTGAATAGGCTTGATGTGAGCATATTTCATGACATCCCAGCATCACCAAGTTCTGATGCTGCTATAAAAGTGTTCGCCTTGGCAAACTCATCAGTGTCTCGTTAAGTAAATTAGAAAGTAGGTAAAATCTAGACATAAGGCACGATGGGACTGACATGTACGCACGGCGACACATCAAGCTATACAAAACCAACATAAGCTGGCCGCGCGACGCTATACGTTACTTGACCTACGCGCGGCCAGCTTATGTCGGTTTTGTATAGCTTGATGTGTCGTCGTGTGTACATAACATTTTGTATAAAAGTCCCTTTAAAAAATAGAATAAAAAAAAAACAAAGGTAGTAAGTATCACTATGGAATCCGTATAAGGAGGTCCGTTGTCACGTTGCAGGTTCTGACACGAGCACTTGGCTCGCGTGGATTTCGCGCGTTGCGTTTTCGCCTGCCACGAGGCTCCGCAATCCTCAATCTCTTCTTGTTCTTGACCAAAAACAATCCCTGAGATTGGGATAGATTCTCCTATAAACACTTGACACTGGCGGAAATGCAGTGCTAATGCACAAGCAAGAGTCCATTAATTATAAGAAGAAAAAAAAAGGAGGTCCGTGCAAATCCACAACAAACACGATAGTTGGCCTCTAATTGTCTTACCTCCCTAGCAGCACACTTCCACGGCTCCTCATCCTCATTGACCTTCCCCTTGGGAAAGCCCCAGGAGGCTTTAGCCCAGAACGACTGGACCAGCAACACATGTGTCAGGTCCGTATCCAGCAGGATGGCGCCGTACGTCGGTACGGTCTGTTTGTACGAGCGCCAGTTGTTGAGGATCGCGTCCAGGCTACTGGCATGCTCGCGCAGTTGTGGGACATGCTGGAATTATTGAAAGACCTTTAGTAGTAGCTCCCACACGAAACTGCGATACGACGCCGCATCGCAGGAACTTGCGATGCGAATTGCTGCTATACGATTTCGTGCGGTAAAGCGCAAGGTTCAGGTGACCATACCCAGTCTAGCGCAACTAGGAACAAAAAAAATTGTAGGGAGTTTACATGGCAATGAGGGATTTTCCAGAAGAAAAAAAAAGTTAGTTCCTAATTTCTCAATAGATGGCGTTGACCAGAGAGGGGTCCAATAGGTATGAGCAAATATATTAATTAATATTAATAATAATAATACACAGTAGTTACAACTTATTAACAATCTGGGTGTTATTGACGACCCGGTTGGTGTAATGATTGCCCCAGGGTCCTGGGTTCGAGTCCCGGTTCGGTCATGGATTTTATATGTTTGTGCCGTTGTTGAATGGTTCCCAAAACAAAAAGCCTTTTTCAAAAATCATATTACAGGTGTGATTTTTGAAAGTCAAATCAGCAGCAGAAAGATGCATATCTCCATAGTAATTTTCACATTTTTAACTGCTGAGCTCAGCGAATGAGATTCAAAAATCGCACTCCTGGATCAATTTTATATTCGTAAAAATAGACTGTAAAGTTTCAACATAAAATATTTAATATATACCTGAAAAATGTGAGCAGCAAATTCCCTGATACCGCAGGGGTTCAAGTTATTAGACTCGTCGGTGCAGTAGTAGTCCAAGTAGAACCAGTGCGCCAGCTCTATCTGGAAGCAGATCCTGACCAGGTTGTCACGGTCCTCCGGGGGCAGGTTTATTATGAAGCGGCTGAAATTGTTAGAGATTGCATTATTTATCTAATAGTGACCAAACACTGAAGGACTGTACTTTATATACCTACTGTTGAGTTGAAATCTTTTTTTTTTCAAAAACGTCTTTTAGTAAAGCTAAGTTTCAACTTGCAGAATTCAATAGTTTTTGAGGTATAATTTTTTAAAATTCACCAAATTCTCATACAATTTTGTTTAAAGTATGAGTGTCAGGGTACTCTACAAAATAAACTTTACATTGCAGCCTATAGTGGGGGCAAGCACTAGGCTTCTAACCTATAATGTGGGCAGAACCACTACAAACAACAGTGGCCGCTGCCAAAATTTCCTAATTTTGCATATTTGGCTTTACTACAGATGACCTGTTTGGAAAAAAATATGAACCCTGAACTGGGAGTCGCGCTGCAAGTCTGGGGGAGGTCAGACGCATGCGTATTGGCATCTGTTAGGCTTGCACGTGGCTCCGCCATTTTGTAAACTCTTTTGTGTTTTAACTGTAAAATGTTAACTTGAGATTATAATAAACTACTTGACATTGGCAGAAATGCTACTAATCATTTTTCTATGTGTACTCTCCACATAACGGGACATTGGCACAATTGTGATAACGCATCGGACTCCATTAAATAAAAATAGAATAGAATAGAACCCTGAACTGTATGGTACCGAAAGTACAGTTGAGCCCCAAACACTGCTTCGTAGGGCTTGTTAAGCTATGGAGCAATTAGTGCTTGACAATGTACGGTAATGGATATGGCGATCTCAAAGCCCTGTTTTTATAAAAAAACACACACCCGAAACGGCCATCAAATGGCGGAGCCGCGTGGCTACATAAATCGCGAGCCGAACGAAAGACGTCTACGAGAGAGACCTCTAGCCACGCGACTCCCAGAATGAGTTTTCATATGCATTTCTTCATTCCAATGAAATATAAATCAACAAAAAAAAAATTTTTTTTTTTTCAGTAATATGAAATCGAAGTCTAAGGCTCACATGGTCAGAATTCAGATTTTTGGATGCATAGAGGCTAATTTGTTTTGAAAAACACAATATGGAACATGATTCTGTACAATCTTGTTAAACAAGCAATATCTCGTCCGATTTACGTGGGAGATTAATCTTTTGAAATGTGCACGAGATATCGCGAGAATGAGAATGGATGAATTCCTTAATTAAAACCGAAAATCAGATCATAGGACACAATAGAATTTAAAAAAATTATAAAATGATATTCAAATCTGACAAAAAAAAAACCAGATTTAGCTCCATATGAGCTAAAATGGCAGCGAGATCAAATTTTTTGAAAGTTGTTTTTGCCCCTAGAGTCTAGTATTCAGGCCTGGTATTTGTTAAAAAGTGCAATCTGATTGACATTCTCAATTCGATTTAGTAATCATACGATTGCATCGTTATTAATCGTGATTATTACAATTACAGATTCAAAACGATGCACCACTTCGTAATCGTTGCATCCCTCATGGCGCATTTTCATTAGTCGATAACTCGTTCGGTATACAGCATGCGGGGACTCCCCGCATGCGAGATAACGACCAATGAAAGTTGCAAGTCGATACGCGTTCGGTACAACACCTGCGGGGATTCCCCGCATGCATTATACCGACCGTGCTATCGACCAATGAAATTCATCAGTCCATATACAGCTTGCTTGCGGGTCTTGAGTCAAATATTTCATACGTGTGCTTGTTGGATTAGAAGGACACTGTTCAAAATGGCTGATCGCTTATCGGATTCGCTAATGTTAAAACTTGTTGAAATCTATCAAGTTTACGGTTCCCCGAATGCGGGCCCTGTGGCATGCGTTCCAGAAATCTCTCGCACTCCGCATGCGGACCCTATCAACTAATAAAAACGGTTCCCCGAATGCGGGCCCTGTGGCATGCGTTCCAGAAATCTCCCGCACGCCGCATGCTGACCCTATCGACTAGTGAAATTGTGCCATAAATATTAGCCTATACAGACAAACGGGACTTTAATTTAAAAGTTTTAAGGATTAAAGGCTTTTTGCTCATGTCAAGGCAGGCATATCATGCACGTTTCGCTATTTTACAAGATGAAAGAATGGTCCAATTTGCCCAACAGGTTTCTAACTAGACGTTATACATTAATCATCAAAGTACGAATCGTTGGTCGCATCCTGGTCAGTGTGCGTAGATACTACCATTGCTGACTAGCTAATCTTTCAGCTACACCATGAGTAATTGTCATGCGATATGGTTCATGGTAACATGAGATGCGAAACTAGTACAAAGCCATAAAACTATCTTTTTATGTAGTCACAGTTAATATAAGTTTGGGAAAAGATTAAAGAACTGTTGGACATCGTAAATATGTTATAAGAAAGTAGAAAACTGCAAAAAAATTATCAGAGAACTACCTGCATAAGTCGTCCAATATGTCGATGGGTATGGAATGCTTAGAATTACCCGCTGTCGACCCCATTTCGTGTAGATTATAACACTAATGCAATTTATCTTCGTCCTAGCTCCAAAACAGATATTTTCAACTTGTTCTCAAATTTTTTTTTTGAAAAATCAACAAATTGCGTACGAAAACGAAACGAAAACAATGTGATGCGCAATGACTACAGATTAAAAAGGTTATGTTTTGACTGTTTCGGAAAGTTCCGGTTTTCATAGTCGATCGATTGTTTAACAGATTGTAAAATATGCTATGAAAGACACCCTACTCTAGGAAAAAAAAACTATTTGACCAGTTTGCAGTGTTGCCAGAAGGTTACTTTTGTAGCCTTTTAGGTGATTTTTAGCTCTGTCAGGTTACTTTTAGGTTACACGATTCAAAAGGTTACTTTTAGGTGATTTTTCGGAATTTGTATAATCAATTTATAATTCTTATTTTTCCATAATATGGAACACATTTTCATATTTTTTGCAATATTTTATAACGCAAAACGTTCGTAAAGTAGTGAGTGCAACTCCTAAAACACGATTTTCTCTTTCGCACTAATGTATACCAAATCACAAATGACTAAAGCGACTCACTTCCTCGCTCGATAAATCAATCGAATAAAAAATGTAGCATATCATGGAAAACGCTACTGAATTGTTTATATTTCTGTAAGTTAATACAACCAACATCCGTCTATAAACTTTTAAAAGTACCCTATTACTGGAAAAAAATGAAATGTTACTTTTCACACCAAAAGGTTACTTTTTTATCTATTTACGGTTACTTTTGAAAAGATCCAGCTGGCAACACTGCCAGTTTGACAGTTCTTGGACAACAAACAGCTGTCGTTGCGAACGAAATTCAATTTTCACCTATTTTTCTGAATTAATATCAGAAAAAATGGATATAACACCATTATTTAAGGCATGTATCAAAACAGTGAAGACCCGGAACAAAGCTTTCGGGATACAAAGTCCGGTAAGCGAAGATAAACAGCGAATACTTAGAACCAAACCGAAGACTGGTTTCATGTGCACTGCGCGGGACATAACATCCCAAATAACGCGTTTACGGGACTTTTTACTGGAGCACAGGGAGCGGTACTTAAGTTTCTTTAACAGCGTGACCGGAGACGAGATGACCGAGTCAGAAAGAGACCAAATAGACACGGGAGCTCAGCGTATCATCAACACTTGCTCACACCTGCTAAAAGAGTTCAGGAACGACAATCGCAAGCTCTCAGTCTCTCAACAGATGCGCGAATACATGGACGGCGTTATAGACCTTATCGACATATACCTAAAAGCCGTATGCAAGATCCATAGCGAACTAAAAGCTTTGAGAGTCAAACGGGCACTTGATATCCGTAAGCTCTCTCGTTTAGAGCTGCCACAGACTAAATCTAACATTCCAAATCCTTTTATAACCACTAAAGTAGATAAAGTGGACAAAGAGCTAGAGATTGAAGAGGAATTAGAGAATGGTAAGAAGAAAGTAGATTTGTCAGAAAACGAAGTGGCCGTGATGTCTGACGAAGTGCTCAGTAACGAAGAGCTACAAATGTTTGAGTCGGAGAACCTTCAGCTGTTGAACGATCTGAACAGCATGACGGAGGAGGTTAGACAGATTGAGAGCAAGGTTCTTCATATCGCTGAGTTACAGGAGATTTTTACTGAAAAGGTACAAAATAGGGGGTTGAAAGCGATAGATATTAATAATGATTATTCAAACTCAAAATTTTTACTCAAAATAATGTTGTAGCTTTCTGATGACATTTTTTGACTCTGCCATTGCATCGGAAAGTGTTCCGTTTCTATTTCACACTATAACATGTTTCTTTGCTGCATGCGATTTCGTGATATTCAGTAAACTGTATTTATTATTATTATTATTTAGGGGGGTTTTGGGCCTTGACAGGCTTGTTGAGCCTGTGCCACGTAGACCATCGCTGGTCCTTTGTGCGTGCCCTTTTTAAAGTAAATTGTAACATAATACAGAGTTTAAACTGAATTGTGTTACACACTTTGGATAGAGCTCCGGACCATCACACTGACTAACTTTCAGTATGGGACCAACATTGAAATCGCCAGAAAAAAGTTACAGTTCATACATTTTGCTTGATTCGCTGTCAGGCTCGCTAAATATAACTTATTGCTGTCCTTATCGGTGTAACCACTTTTCTTTACTGACTCCACCTGACTCCGACATGTCACTTCATACAAATCGTATAGGATTTTATGGCTATCGCTATCTCATACCCGGTTACACTGACATTCCGTCCACCAGCATAAGCGAAAAATTCTTCGTCTATGTGCAATAGTAACACAATTGACACGAAAAGAAGAAGCTTGATTCGCCGATGACATTTTCCATTAAACAGCAGATTTTTTGTTTGAGATTTCAATGTTGGTCCCTAAGTAATAATTTTTCAGTTTTTTCATTTGAATCCTAAGTTTGAATCAGCCCCTAAAGTCTTGGATAAGTTATATGTCAAGATTGACAGTCGGAAGCTACAAAAACGTAGAAAAAAAATTTTAACCAGTATTGGCGTCTAAACCCTATCCGCACACAAATATAATTAGTATGGCGCCTCACACACACCAACCTGTTAGCCAAGTTAGCCCTTTTTGTTTTATACGGTAGAAGCATGAGGCTCTTTCTAGACATATATTTTTTCTAAGCCTAAAGTATTGAACGCATTTAATTTTAACCCTCCCTGGTTTAGTTCGGCCGATCTTGCTATTAAAACACTAGTCTCAGCATTTAGGCTGCGTTCAGGGCATATTCCAGTTAATAAGTTTTATCATCTAATGGGTATTAAACCCTCCCCACTATGCACAGTGTGCAATAAAGTGGAGGACCTTATACATGTTATGCTGGAATGTGTCCGGAATGCAGATCTAAGAGTTAGGTTTATAGGTACAAACTACTGTCACAATGGGCAGCTCAACTGCTGGTTGGCTGACCCTCTGTCTAGCCGAGCGGTAGGCTTATACCAGTTTGTCGGGCTGTCCCTTGCCCTAGATCGCTAAAAAAAAATATATATGTATAAACCTATGAGGCTGACATTGTCACCACGCGTGAAAAAAGCCTTAAAAAAAAAAAGAAAAAAAAAATTTACACCCTGTATAAAATACAACTTCCGTTTTTTCAGGTTTTACAACAAGAGCAGGACATAGATAGGATATCAAATACAGTGGTTGGCGCTACAGAGAACGTGAAGGATGCAAACGAACAGATAAAACAAGCTATTCAAAGGAACGCCGGCCTCCGGGTCTACATCCTATTCTTTCTACTAGTCATGTCATTTTCACTACTTTTCCTTGACTGGTACAATGATTAAAATGTTTTAATATGTATTTTTAAATAAGGTGATGTATTTTAAAGCTAATGGGTAAACTTTAAAATTCCTGTTAGCATCAGAAATACACTGGATGTATGTAACCAGACTTTTTCCATAATGATACATAATAAAAAGTAAGTAAATAATATTTTTATAAGTTTACGAGCGTTAACCCGCGACTTTGTCCGCACAAATTATATACCAGATTTTAAGTCAGATCATAAGCTATCACACAAAAAAAGTTTCATCAAAATCGGTTCTGTAGTTTTTGCATGATGCTCGTTCAAACAAACAAACAGACAGACAAAAATCCAAAAATTGCTGATATGGAATCAGGGATATCTAAAAACCATATCGTAACTTTTTTTTTGTTAATATCTTCAATGTACAAACTTCCTGTTACAGTTTTATAATAGTTCAGATGATTAATTCAACTATCAAGATTAAAACTTCCTGTTACAGTTTTATAATAGTTTAGATTTAATTCAACTATCAAGATTAAGGTCCGCCACACACATACGATTGTGATTTTGTATAGGATTTAGGATTTGACAGCTGCGCAATGAGCGTTTATCTTTTCTTTTTTAATTTAAGTTCCTAAAAAACTCGAGAGATGGCATGTTTATCGCTCCACAGAGTTTTTTTTTTTGGCTCTGTTCAAGGTAAAGGGCTTATAATATCCCATACAACCGATGTCGTCGATAAAATTCTCTCATATTTAGCAATTAAAACATTGGAGTTCGATGTTTTAACGCTTCTTTGGAGTTTTTGGAGGCAATCGAGAAACGCAGAGAAGTCCACAGGAAATATGTGAACCGGCCGGTTTGCCGCGCTACAAAATGACGGAACGCTTTTCCTGTTTACGACCCATACACCTTCATATTTCACGGAACTGTATATTTTCCTCTTGCACGACACTTTGTTCCGCAAAACAACACCAATTTTACGAACCAAAACTCACTATAAACAATAAAAATTCAATAAAATATGAGAACTCCAAACGTAGCTGAAAAGTAACCGCCAAAAACTCCGCTCCATAGAGATGTTCACGAGATGCTGATAAAATCGTGTCAACGCTGTGCCTGCCATTTTTTTAAGGCCAAGGGGTCGAGCCCATACAACCATGTCAGACGTAAACAGTTACAAACTATCAAAATAACCAAATATTCCATCAAAAGATGCGTTGGCATCTTTTTGATCTTCTTTTCCCTCTTTATTAATTTAAAGCAATCCTTTTTGAAATCATGTCATTTTTTCGCACAGACCGTAGCGCGATCTATCGATCCACTAGAAAACCAAAAGAAAAACGCTCATTCCGAATGCAATTGTGGAGGGGCAAAAACCCTTACGAAATCGTTATCCGATTGGATTGTAATTAAAGGACCTAAGTGTATAGGGACACACAAGCGGAACGATCGGCGCCGAACGGTAGAATACGCGCCGTACCCAAAGAGTAATATAAGTATATGCCGTACCCAAAATGTTGTATATTAAGATACTATATACAATGTTCTTGGTCGTACCTACGTTCAGCAGATGTGTCGCTACACTAAATGGCTTAAAAAGACCAGTATCCAGAGCTGTTAAAGATATTACAAAAAAGTGTCAAATGCAGTGTTGCCAGACGTGTGATAATTATCCTAGATCCATGATATTTTTGAGCCGCATGCAATGCTGTAGTTGTATCGCCATAGATATAATATATATACAACTCAACTATATGCACAATCATCACTCCAAAAATGGCACGTTCAAAAGAGCTCATAAATTATGTTCATGAGCTCCTTTAGTCTTAGTACTACGCCAACTATCCGACTATAAACATAAGTAATACGAAAAAGTTTAATAATCAAATCTGACGTATTAGTACAAAGTAGTAGCAAGGACGTTGAGTAGTAGTAGTACAGCACATTGATACTTATTTAGTGTGGCTTATAGTTTGTCTCTGTTCTGGAGTGTGATTTTTAAAAGTCACACGTTCGAACGTGTGACTTGAGTCAGCAGTAGAAAGATAGTTATTTTGACATTTTCTAATGTTGATTTGAACGCGTGACTTCCAAAATTACCACTTTTGTCATTGTCCGATAGATGACGTCTTGTTCCTTTTTTTAAAATGCCGAATGAAATATTTATTTCAAAGACATGTAAGAAGTATTTAAGTAGTAGTAGTTTTGAATAAAGTATAATTGATTGATTGATTGAAGTATTTAAAACGTTATACCAGTAAAATAAGGTTCCATTGATACGAAAGATAACAGAAAAAAGGCTACTGATTTCAATCTCTTAGGAAAAGTTAAAAAGTATGTGTCAATTCGGACAGAAATCTCCTTAGATTTTCTGAGACTGTGAGTCTAGTATTTTCAGGTCAATGGGTATCGTACAATAATTCATTAAAGTTTCACGATCATTTTTGAACGTAATTAAATCTGTGTATCTAATCACTATAGTTCGGCCGTTCAGAGAATGCGTTCCTGACAAGTCGCGATTGAACTGACGACGTAACTTTGTAATGGCGTTGCAGTTACGATAACAATATTTTTGCTCGTTGTTTACCGTTTTAACAATTGATGCGCATTAAAACAACATTATTATATCAATAATCAATGAATTTTATAATTTTGTGCCAAACTGAGTGTCAAATAACTTGGTAACTGATAGGTGTCAGGAACGCATTCTCTGAACGGCCGAACTTTATTTAGTTGAATTATCAAATAGGATAACAAACCGATAATAAAATAATTTTAGTTTGTTAGTGTATCTGCTATATATCAGTAATCTGTGATCTGGCAACACTGGTCAAATCTCAAATGTCAAAACAGACCGGTCGGGACAGTCGGGAGTTTTTGGCACAGATCAATTAGAATATGTCCGTTTTTGGCGGGGATCACAGATCAAGCGGGGATCCGTTAGCTACGTTTGGAGTCCACATATTTTGTCGAATTTTTATTGTTTATAGTGAGTTGTGGTATGTAAAATTGGTGTTATTTTGCGTAACAAAGTGTCGTGCAAGTGAACAATTTACAGTTCAGTGAAATATGATGGTGTATGGGTCGTAAACAGGAAAAGTGTTCCGTCATTTGTAGTACGGCAAAGCGGTCGGTTCACCTCTTTCCTGTGGACTTCTCTGTGTTTCCTGCGTCCTTCAATTGTCTCCAAAAACTCCAAAGAAGCGTCAAAACGTCGAACACCTGCGTTTTAATTGCTATAAATGAGATAACTTTATTGCAGACATCGGTTGTATGGGATATTAAACCCTTTACCTTGAATTGAACCAAAAAAAAAAAAAAAAGACCGGTCGGAAAAAAAAATCCCAGTTGATACTGTTGATTGCTGTTGATAAAAAAATCAAAATCCCATTGCGGTGTTGCGGTTTTTACAAAAAAAAACTTCAAGTACCTGCGGTATTTAGGCTGCTGATAACTTCGCTGGTTCAAATATAAATGTTCACGCAAAATTTATTCAAACGAGCTCGTTCCTTCTTCCCCAAGAAACTTTCAGTGCTGAATCTCTCAACAATAAAAGCAAGGAAGATGGAGAAAATAAAAACTTTGACGGAGTTAGGCTACGCTTTTAACGCCGGTAAGTATCATACAATTTAATCAATTAAATGGTTATTGCGTCGGTGATTTTCTTGCTCAGACTTAAGAATAAACCATACTAAATTGAGTTTCTGGCCACCGTTGAAGACCGTGAAGAGAAGAACCCTAGGGTCGTAGTGTAATAAAAACTAATAGTGGTGAAGCTCAGCGGTCGCGACAGGCCAATCGTGCGGGGGCCGGGAGGAGCGCATCCCGGCCCCCGCTGCCTCTGTGCGTACCCTAACAGCGAATTCAGTTAGGGTACGCCCGTCCCCCGCCGTACCCCACACACCGCGCGGGCAAATGGGGCAGCAGGCCCTGTAGGCCTGGGCCTAGGGCGGCCAGATATTGGAGGCGGCCAATCATGACAAAAATTCACTGATGATAACAAGAAATAACTCAAAAGTACCTAAATATTATAAAGGCTCACGCACATTATTTAAATTTCTGAATCGATTTCGATAAACGTTTGCAAGTTGGCATCATTATGTACATAGTTATAAGAGAATGTTATGTAGTCTATAAGATATGTGCTGAGAAAGGGGCGGCTGGCACTTACTACATGGCATGGGGCCTAGGGCAGCCAAGACTGCAAATCCGCCACAGCGTATCGCGGGAACAACATGGGGTAGAGTGGCCATAGAAAGGCCGGAATGGAGAAGATTGGAGGAGGCCTTTGCCACCTGGCAAACGGACACACAGAAATGGAACAATAGAATACTATACAAGTAAAAATAAAATAGTCATGTCCGACTGAAGTCTAATAAATAAATAAATAAGTAAATAACATTTTGGTAGAGTATTCCAGTTTTAGTAGGTTTATAACAGCGAACTAATGTTCAAACTGAACAACTTTCTCTATGGGACCAAGTTCGAAATCGCGAAAAAACATTGACTTTCCCATACATTTGGGTCAAGTAAGATTGCAGCTTTGTGTTTTTTTTCGCCATTTCGACCTTTATCGCATAGAGGAAGTTGTTCAGTAGTCTGATCATACCCTTAAAATCCATTAGCATATTAAGAAGGACCCTCTAATATTTATTCTGTGCCACTATTTTAAAAAATTCACTATGCAACATAGAATTCAAAATTGTATATCCCTGAAAGCTTTTAAATTAATAATATTAATACCAATGCACTTATTTGACTTAGATTTAATAATATAAATTATTTTTAGTAACACAATAGGCATTGAAATTTAAAAAATGAGGTATTTATTAGAATATATATAAATATGCCTTAAATATGTATAAATATGCCTTAAATATGTGCAAAAACAAATTTAAAGCTTAAAATTGCAACTGTTGCTGACATGATTTTTTTTTAATTTCCTTACTTTGCTGTGCTCAAATTGGCTCTTCAAGATTATACCGAAAAAAATATCAATTATTAATTAGTCCCGGCTCAAACCGTAAAATGACTGGGCTATTGGTTGTTTTTGTGTTTAGAAGGTGATAGCCTAATTCTTCACGGTGTCTAACCCGCTTGGGGAATGTAATGAATCTCTAGGTATTATCACTGAATAACTATATGTACTATGGTAACTAATCATTATTAAAATTAATTCCCACAGCTGGCCAACTAAGAAAAATAAATGACAACGGTGAACCAGGCGACGAAGGATTCCAATTCGACATCTGTGACAACCACATTAGATGTCAATCACATTACGAAGAGATCGGTGCGGCGGTCACTCCGTACATCTACCACCTGTTAGAAACGGATGAACATCTTCATAAGTTGCCCGTGCCTGTAGATGCTACGCCAGAGACGGGGACGTTTGTGTTTGTGTCGGAAGATTATGATAAGAAAGATGTCTTGATGGTCCTTATTAACGGGAGCGGTGTGGTTCGGGCTGGACAGTGGGCTAGATCGTAAGTAGTGGAATGTCTCAACAAAGTAATGGGAAATTTAATTCGGTACTTTGATATTATATATGGTCCTTCTTAATATCATCTCAGCCGATGGACATCCACTGCTGGACATAGGCCTCCCTCGAGGATCGCCATAACGACCGGTCCTGCGCTGCCCTCATCCAACGGTTTCAACAGGTCGTCGGTCCTCTTAATATGCTGAGAGTTTTTTTAAATAATCAGACCATCAAACTGAACAACTTTTTCTATGGGTCATATGATGTTTTTTTTTTTCGCGATTTCGATGTGAAATATATTCAGGTCGAGTAGATTCACAGTTTTGTATGGAACATATTATTTTTTTGTGATTTGGTCCCACAGAGAAAGTAGTTTAGTTTGATGGTCAGATTTAAAAATCATCAGTGTGAGTGTATACTAGTATGAAATCAATGTAGATGTTTTTCTAGGACTTTAAAATTGAAGTTTTCCCATAGAAATCAAAATTGTGAGTCCCAGAAGGCTTTTAAATTAATAATATTAATACCAATGCACTCATTTAAATTTAATTCAACAATATAAATTATTTTTGAGCAATAAAATAGACCAATAGACCAAGGCATTGTCGTCGGTGATCGGAGGTTGACTAATCTCCGCTTTGCCGCCGATATTATTCTTTGCCACGAAACGTAAGGTCGAGGTAGACGGACAGGAAATACATTATGTCGACGAGTATATTTACTTGGGCCAGATAGTCTCCTTCGAAAACAGGCAAGACAAAGAAGTCGAAAGACGTATCGACAACGCTTGGAAGAGCTTCTGGTCCATGAAGGAGCTGATGAAGGGAGAACTCCCGCTCTCGCTTAAACGTCCTAACTTACAGAGCTCAAACGTGGTCACTGAGGCCCAAAAGTCCAAGCTTAAGGTTTGCCAGAGAGCGATGGAGCGCAGCATTCTAGGTGTTAAACGAACCGACCGTGTCAGAAACACCACGTTGCGCTCCAAAACCCAAATAGCCGACGTCGGAGAGAAAAGTGCCCAACTTAAATGGGAGTGGGCCGGTCATGTCTGTCGGATGCATCCTGAGAGATGGGCAAAAATCATCATGCCCTGGATCCCCGAAAACGGTCGGCGGCGTCCAGGTCCACCGAGGAAGAGGTGGCGTGATGACCTGGACAAAGGAGAATGGGCATTTTGGTACCCGCTCCAATAGCAATGACTGTAGTTACGTTCGATGGGTCTTTTTATGACCACCAATGTTTAATAAGACCGCTTGATCCAAATCATTGTGAGTTCGGAGATATACCAATATGAAAATGACAAGTTTTATAGAAAAAAAATTAATTAAAATGGCACATGGTGTCTATTATTGCTATTTATATTTGTAATAAAATACTTTTATGCCAGAATGTTATATAATAATAATAAAACAATATGATAACAATAAAAAATATATAATAATAGTTAATAACAATCTATTATATATATAAAACAGCCGGGTTGGTTCGAACACTTATAACTCGAAAACGGCTGAACCGATTTCGATGAAACTTGGAATATAGATAGTTCATTACCTGGATTAACATATAGGCTACATATTATAAAGAGAGCTGGGTAGCGGGCGAAGCCGCACGGGTCCACTAGTAATATATATTAATTATGTGGTATACTAACATTGTATTATTGTGTTGTTGTGGTACTCTAAATAATACGTTGCAATACTATGCTCAATACTATGCTCGAGTAATACTATTGAAAATAAAAAATCAATATATTTATATATATATATAAAACAGCCGGGTTGGTTCGAACACTTATAACTCGAAAACGGCTGGACCGATTTCGATGAAACTTGGAATGTAGGCTACATATTATAAAGGGAGTTGGGCAGCGGGCGAAGCCGCACGGGTCCACTAGTAATATATATTAATTATGTGGTATACCAACATTGTATTATCGTGTTGTTGTGGTACACTAAATAATACGTTGCAGTACTATGTTCGAGTAATATTATTGAAAATAAAAAAAAACAAAAGATTTAATTCGAAATGACATTTATTTTCATTCAAGACCATCTACAATTACATCATTTAGAAATGATGCAGGGGCAGTAAAACCTTCATGTCTCGCATATCCAAGATACCAGATAATTGAAATAATATGAGCACAAGTGCCCATTGTACGTCGTCCAGTGAGGCAAGTACAATAATGTTGCACGATATCGTTGTCATTATTTGTGTTATTGTTTTTTACTAAAACATAACAATAGTACGTTTTCGATCTCCTGTGGCGTGACTGTACGCGCCCACGTAACAGCCAAACATCTTCGTTAATGCCGTAGTCTGGCAAGTCTTCCAGAGCGTTTTCTCTGTATATTTCGATTGAATATAAGCCATTCCTTAAATGCTCACTGCAATATGATCTCGCAAGCTTTAATTGGTATGTACCTAAAGAAAGCAAAATGACATGCTCTTCTGTTAGATGTGGGAAATTCTGAACATTATTTGCTTCTATTCTTAGAAAATCTGCTCTTCTGTTGTTTAATATTTTCCTCTCTACATAATTGTGCAGAAGGTTTGGGGAATCCATTTTGTTTCGGATGATATTGAAATAGGATTCTACATTATTACTATCGGCGATGGGTTCGTGAAAATGATTTATAATAGCAGCGGCGATTTTAAAATCAGTGAACATGTGTGGAAGAGCTCTATTGAAATATTTTTGCCGTAAGAGCTTAAAATCTCGCTTGAACTTTCCATTCACTACTTCCACAACCCATCGACATATCGTCACCGATCTAGCTTCATTGGCCTGCTCAGTAGTCAGCTGTGTCTCGTTTCTATCTTTTGTTGGAGGCATGTATGATTCATAGCCACATGCTTCAATATCGTTCAAACTATCTCTGAATCCTCGGTCCAATATAAACACATCGTTTGCTTGCAGGAAGAAATGTAAAGGATTCTCTCCATTGTTCATTATATCACTCATTATATTTGCATCAGTCTTTGTTGCAGCGTATGGACCCAGTACGTCAAGAATGTATCCATCAGTGCATACTATCAAAAAAGGTTTTAAAAGATTTTGGAATTTGTGCAAACTGTATGATTGTCTTTGAAATAAAAAGTTCGAGCTTTTGTTTATGTAAATATAAGTGCCATCATATATTAGTATCACTTTATCATTTTCTTCGTTACCAAACAAAGCTTTAGGAATTGTGAGGTTTCTTTCTAATACCTCATTTCTATTGATGTGGTCCAGTCCCAAATGTAATATTACATATTCATTAGCTAGGCATTCACGCACAATAGCTAATAAACGCTCCAGTTTTCTTCGAGACACATTAAATAATGTTGCCAATCTCTCATCGGAATCTCCGGTACGTAGTTTTGTAATGTATATACCTAATGCAGTTCTTGGTTCCTTGCATCTCTCACTTAGAGAAGGCACCTGATCCAGTATGGCATCGAACTGTTCGCCATTACGTCCGGTCCAAAAATGCATTTCTTCATTGCTCAATGATACTCTTGTGTTAAAGTCGAGCCTAGGTCCACGTTCTAAAGCCCTTCTCATCATGTCACAGACGTCTGTAAATTGTTGTGCATTGAAATGATGCGTGACATTGCAAGATTGAGGCAGTTCATCCCAGATGTTGCTCTCAAGGTGTTGGCTGCACACTCTAGCGCCCTCAGGAATATATAACTTATGTTCACAAAACATATTAAGTTTGATAGTCTCAGGTATGCGATTACGGGTTGGGTTTCGGCAATCGTTGAATATACAATGCCTTGGTGTGTTTGGGGCTCGAACGTAGTCTGGAACCTGAAGTTCCTGGGCATTTGGTTCTGCTTCTGGTATAGCAGGTACCACGTCGTCATTGTGTCTAACAGCGTTCTCAATTCTCTGCCAACATCGATGACAGACACATCGAGTATTGTTGAACGCCACCTGAAAAGGGTAAAATACGATGTAGATGTTTTTTTATTTACTCTGGCTTGATAACGTTTTGTCATAAAAACCTAATTCGGTCCGGTCAGTAGGTATCTATAGTAGGATTATTTACTCGGTGCATACTCCGATGATTTATGACCGAGTTTCCAGCGAGATAATAGTATAGAACGATGCCACATAATCGTAATAATTCGAAACAATAATGTAAGCAGGTAGAAAATGTTGACCCTTCTAGTGCTTATCAGAACCGGTTCACGCATCGGTCGGCGCATATTTCCGTCCTTCATTTGTTTTACTGTCCACGTGCACAATAAATGCCAAAATGTTTTGTTATTTAGTGAATCACTACTGGTACGGACAGAACACCTGAATTCCGTGAACTGATAAAACGAGGTTGGAGTTTCGTACGCAGGCGGATTGCCCTATCCATACACTATATTAGGAAACGTTTTTGATAACACTCTAGAACATACTTCCAAAACTTAATAGTTAATACGTGTTTATCCAGTGAAATGTTCATGAGTCTTATTGTAATCCGTTATTTAATGTTGCTAAACGTAGCTTAGAAACATTGAAAAAGTAAAGCTTAGAGAAGATATGGTATGGCGTTTGTAGTTTAAGACCAATTACATTCAAGCTGCATGACAGTTGACAATCATACGCTTTTCAAAAGAGCGCTATTTTCTAACATGAAAAAGTGAAGCTAAGAGAAGATATGTTATGGCGTTCGTTGTTAATGCGGTATGACAATCACACGCTTTTCAAAAGAGCGTCATTTTCTAACACTGCTAACAATTTCGTAATAAGGAGAATCACCTGTGACACATTTAAATAGTATAACGAAGTGGGTACTAACCTCCAATTCAGCATGTTTTTGTATGTACGCCGCAAACGCTGGTCGTGTCCTTGGGAGGTCATCGGTCAAAACATGTCGCTGGTATCTTGCATTATGTAGGCCTCGCCGGCACACCACACAATTGCTATGTTGTTCCATTGCAACAGTCCAAATCGGTAACGAAATTCACAAAAACACTTCACAAGCCGAGGTCAACGTTTAAAGCAGGTAGAAAATGTCCAAAAAGAGGTGCAGGGGTCGGTGATAAAAGCGAGATGAGAACGTATTCTGATGAACAGCAGCGGGACGTCGTCTTTCGTACGGTACGATTGAACGACTGGAGTGAAGGAGCCGATCCGATGACGCGCTAAACTGCCCAAGCGCATCGCTCCCCACCACTCCTAGCTGGGATATAGCCGCGCGCTCACATTCCTCTTCTTATAACCGTCGGTTGTCGTCAATGTAATAAATATAATAGGAATTATTTTAAGAATATATGCAGTTCTATTTTATTTATTTGGTAAAAACAGACAATAGACGTTACATGGTTAATTACATAAGTTTACAAAAAAATAGTAGTTTAATTAATAGTTCGTAGCAATTAGTGTAATATTATAGTACATTTATTTATTTATTTATTTTAGGAAGATTTACAGCATTACATTTTAATAAACGTTCTTATATAAATCTAAACGCCATTTAAAAAATCTCCACATTTAACATATTATTTTTAATATATTAAATAAAATACATTAAAAAAATAATATATAATAAGCATATTATGTATATAATATGTATATATAATTGTAATAATGACATTAAAAAAATAATTGCCTAATAATGTCGAAAAACCAAAAAAAATAATTAAAGAATCATCACGAATAGCTCCGTTCCCACAGCGAATGATGACAAGCGTCCTAGTACACATTGATGTACATAAAGTAACCTTTAAAATCTGATATATATTATGTCTATTGGGGCGGGTACCACATTTCATACATTTTTGCCCATTGTCCTTTGACGACCAATGGCCAGAGGTTGCCCACAACAGGAACGAGTGGAAGAGCAGGGGAGAGGCCTTTGCCCAGCAGTGGGACGAAATAGGCTAACAAAAAAAATAGAAATAGGCATGTAAATTTTAAATTAAAAAAATGAGATTTTTATTAGAAAATACGATTGTATTTTTCAAAACCTTCTAAGCAGACAAAAATATTTATTAATATTTATTGTTTGAAGTATGTATAATGTTAATGCCTTAAATATGTGCAAAACAAAAATGATCATCATGTTATTCATGTTTTTTATAATGAGATAATAGCTAAATTTTAAATTTGGATCACTTCTAAGCTCAAATTGGCTCTTAAATACTATACCGAAAAAGAATATCGATTATTGATTAGTTCCGGCTCAAACCTTAAAATGACTGGGCTATGTGACCAGGATAATATATAAAAATAAAAATTCTGGAATACAGGGTGTTAGGGTAAACAGTTGCACTACTTTTAGGGGTGATTGTACCCATGATACTGAACAACTTTCCTTAAGAAACCTATAGGAAATACCCAAAAAAAAACTTATTTTCATATCAACATTCGATCAGCAGATAGCATTTAGTATGGGAAGTCCAAACATTCTATTTTCGATTTCCTATAGGTTTCTTAGGGAAAGTGGTTCAGTATTATGGGTACAACCACTCCTTAAAGAAATGCAACTGTTTACCCTAACACCCTGTATAAGTAAATGAAAAAAAAAACATGTTTAATAGGTATACATTTTATTCATTATCTAGAATTTTATCATTTCTGAGAAATACTAAACCAGTTTCCTGTTGCTAAAAATAAAAATTCCTTTTATAGGAAATAACTGTTTATGATAAGATATGGTTATAAAACATGCAATGTGTGTATGTAACAATGAAAATTCTACAGCAATTATCCTTTTCACCGTCTTAAGGTGATTTCAGTCCATACAAAAGTTTGAATTAACAAAAGTAATATTTTATATAACTTTGACGCACAATTTTGTATATATGGAAAAATAGTTTAGAAAATCTAGTTGCCGCGTCACAAATAACATTTGCAATTTATAATGTAATTACGAAGATATAAAGCTTTTAAAATTTTGTATGAAAAATTTCGAAGCTTTATATCTTCGTAATTATTTTATTTATTTATCGTTATTGGTTATCAAACAGCAAATTACTTAATCTCTAATACAGCAACATTTAAATTTTACAGCGCCAATTACATAACACGTTTTAAAAACTGTTTAAGGTACAAAGGACAAAACGTAAAAAATATGAAAAATTTGGACAAATAAAAAGACTAATGTGCTTCTACTTAATGACCGAATTGTTTGTCGAGTATGTTAATGTATTATGTGTGTAAACAATTGTGTTTGTGTATGTGTGTGAATGGGTGTCAATACTATAAAAAGATACTGAAATGAAATGAAATTTGTATTAATAATTTGGTTATAATTTGCAAATGTTATTTGTGACGCGGCATCTAGATTTTCTAAACTATTTTTCCATATATACAAAATTGTGCGTCAAAGTTTTGTATAAAATTGAACCCTCTGCAACCACCTTAACTCATTATTGGTATAGCTCCACACAAAATAACACATTTTCATGCCACAAAATGCACATTATACTTACTGATTTCCCCATGGTGTTTGATCCTTTTTTAGAGGCCTATTTATTGACTATAAAGGGTGAAATTGATATCATCAGCATCCTTTTAAACTAAGAGTCTACCCATCAAACTGAACAACTTTTACTATGGGAGCAAACCGATCGGAGCAAAAAAAAACAGCTGTTGCATACATTTGAGTCGAGTAGCCAGCGGCGGCGGGTGCAGTTTAGTACGGAACAGCAGATTTTTTTGTTGCTCCGATCGGTTTGCTCCCATAGTGAAAGTTGTTCAGTTTGATGGGTAGACTCATAGTTTAAAAGGATGCTAGTGATATCAATTTCACCCTGTATACATAGCTATTTATTTCATATGAAATTGATATCATTAGCATCCTTTTAAACTAAGAGTCTACCCACTGAACAACTTGTACTACGGGATCAAACCAATAGGAGCACAAAAAAAATCGGCTGTTGCATACATTTGTGTCGCGTAGGCATCGCAGTTTGGTATGGAACAGCAGATTTTTTTGTTGCTCCGATCGGTTTGCTCCCATAGTGAAAGTTGTTCAGTTTGATGGGTAGACTCTTAGTTTAAAAGGATGCTAGTGATATCAATTTCACCCTGTATACATAGCTATTTATTTCATATGTAAGCCATGAAAAATCTAATCTGCGTAATTTTTTTATTTCCAGCCTAATTATAAACAAGAGTATAGAACAAGGCACACAAATACCGTATATAAAAAAAGCGAAATCTAAAGGCTACGGAATCATAATTCTGAACACAAATGACAATTTTACTCCAGACGACAAAGAGATCCAGAGTAGTAGAGACCCAATAGAACATGCACATTACGTATGGGATACGTACATATCTAAAGTCAATGCTTCGTCTATTTTAATAGTAGCCCATAGTTACGGTGGAGTGGTCACTATGTCCTTAGCTGAGAATGCAAAGGATTTTGAGAAGAAAGTTAAGGCGGTCGCTTTTACGGATTCTGTACATACACCGACAGATAATTCGTTTATGAAACAGGTAAGTACTAGTTACAAGTTTTTTTTTAAATTTATAATGGACTCTTGTTTGTGCGTTAGCACTGCATTTCTGCCAGTGTCAAGTAGTTTATGGGAGAATGTATCCCAATCTCAGGGATTGTTTTTGGTCAAGAACAGGAAGATATTGAGGATTGCGGAGCCTCGTGACAGGCAAAAACGCGACGCGCGAAAACCACGCGAGGCAAGTGCTCGGATCAGAACCTGCAATGTGACTCCTGAAAAGTCTTTATTAAAGTACAGCTTCGAATCTGCAACATGCTTCATCCAAATGAACGAACTTGAATGAATGAACTTTAAAAAGGGATACTTAGACTTACCTCATGTCATCATCATCATCTCAGCCTATGGACATCCACTGCTGGACATAGGCCTCCAAGGATCGCCACAACGAGCGGTCCTGTAGTACTCTCGTCTAATGCCACCTTCATAAGGTCGTCAGTCCAACTTGTAGGGTGCCAAACCGCACTGCGCCGTGCCAGTATTAAATTAATTAAATTAAATTAAATATCGTTTATTTGTCTTTTACATTTGTACACAAACAGAAGTAGGTATAGATAATACGAGACAGAAGGACATTAAAAATAAAAGTGTTGTTTTCTGTTGTTATAGTATGCTAATGATATTTCCCCAGAGTACCTATACACAAACAAGTTTGCTTGTTCACTTATACTCCGAGGGAAGTTTGAATAACAATTAATATAAAAATAATACAAGACAAAAAGGTCTACGGCTCAGCGACAGTTGAATAAATCAGCTGCCTCTGTTATTCTGCCATAGCCATACATAAACTGCGTGAAACACAATACCCAAATATTAAAGAATCTATATAACTTCCAGGATACGAAGTAGTAAAATATATTGTATGTGGCTATGCGGTCGCCAGTCGAGAACTCTTCGGCCCCATCAGCCATCTGTTCTGCAAGCAATGTGCCCCAGTGCCCCAAGTGTACACTTTCAAATAAAAATTTTATCTTGATCGACATTTTGTAGATCAACTCCCAATAATATCCATCTTTTAAATTTGTAGGAATCTTTCCTACCAATATCTGATTGTAGCAAATAACTTTTAGCATATCTTTCTTGGGAGACTTGCCCTTACTATGCCCACGTGGTGGAGTATAGTCCACTCCGTTATTCATAAGAGGACGCTGTTATCCAGCAGTGGGATTCTACAGGCTATAATTTACCTAATTACTTTTGCCCAGCAGTGGGATATGATTTTTACAGTATTTTGTTATTTAACAGAACGCACGGAATTGGGTTTCAAGTTCAAAACCTCTAGACACTGTAGAGATGACAAGGGATGATGACATTCCAAGAGTTTCTGCAGGTACGTAGGTATATTAAATTGAAAAAAAAACAAACGTATCGTAAAATTGACTTTTCTTTTTTTAAATACAGGGGGTAATGTAAACTTAAATGCATTTCATACTGAATCCTACTTCAGACGATCAAAGTGAACAACTTTCACTATGTCAGAATGCAATCACAAAAAAAAACAATATGATAATAATCAATCATACTGAAAGTTGTTTAGTACAACAAATACAAATATCTTTATTACCGTACTGTCTGGAGCACCATGTTTAATGTGTAATTTTAGGGTTGAGCCTCATCTGGCAGCACCGCATCACTTTTTTCATGCGCTATCCTTTCTGTCGCTCAAGAACGTCATTGACTAGACAAGACATCTTTTTTTTTTAAAGTGACGATCAAACAAAACGTACAAAATGTTATGTACATGTCAGTCCCATCGTACAAGAAAGGTCGCAGCCCTGCGGTGCTGCCGCGTGGGATTGCATTCCCGCTATCTTTCTCGCCCTAGCCTTTACGTTCCTGAGTGACAGAATAGGATGGAGCGATAGAAAAATGTGATGAGGTGCTGGCAGATGAGGTTCAGCCCTTACACGATAAATCTATTTACCTAACTTATGTATGTCATACCAACTGCTCTCGAATGGTGAAGGAAAACGTTGTGAGGAAACCTGCATAATGTACAACTAGAAATTCTGATGCATAAATATGTGAAGTCTACCAATCCGCATGTAGTAGACTACCACCACATCTCCTTTTTTTTGTTTTGATGCTTTTGTCACATGTGGTGACAATGTCAGCCTCATAAGTTTATACATATTTTTTTTTATCGATCTAGGGCAAGGGACAGCCCAACAAATTGGTATAAGCCTACTGCTCTGCTAGTCAGCACATCTCCTCAAGAATCTTCATCAAGTGACCTCACAGGCTTGCAGTGGAACGTATATAGAATAATGATAGATGACCATTCTGTTCTTTCTTTCACAGGCCACATCAAGCATGAAATGACTTCATGTTCGTGCATGGAATCAGTCTTCAAATTTTTTGATGAAAAACTAAATCTGACAGAAGTTGTAAATTAAGCACAAACTTTGTAATGTACAATTTATTTTACATATTTTGTTAAATTATAAATAAAATAATATCTGTAACTAAAAATTTCATTTCTTGCCTTTAGAAAAGTTTTTCATCCAATATTTTACGTCTTGCTTATTAGCTCGCACTCCCAAAACGGCAGATTTAGAATTAACATCTTTCATAACAAACGGTGAAAATCCAGCTGTATAATCAGGGTCTAAAGCGTTTGTTTTGTTACGTGCCATTTTAGTTGCAAATCTCTTATGTATATGTTGATCTTCAGTTAAGATAGGGTATTGGAAATGTTGGCCACCCCTGGGTGTAGGCAAACTAAACCTTTTCCCTCTAGCTGTCAGAGGTTTGCGACCATTTATGTGTATATGCTGATTGCCTTCATCGTCAATACTCACAGCTACTTTCTTAAGAGTGGAGTGACCGCATTTCGGACAGAACAATTTGGTCATTACGCTGGTGGTTTTAAAGCAGGTTGTGCAACGAAAAATAAATGTGCGTAGCTGCTTAATAATTCTTCCGTCGATATCGGTTACGTTTAAGCCTATTTGTTTCAGTACGTTTTGCATGGCGAAGTCGGATGTGATACAAGCTACCTCAACTGCTTTTTCTTCAAACTCTCCAGCGTCCATTTCCCTTTTCTTCTCCGCCAGATTACCTGGTGTTATCCATTCTCCACCATCGCTGTCTGATTCAGATTCTTCGCTTCCTGTTTCTTCTTCGTCATCAGAAACTTTGACCATAAGTTCGTCTACGTTCAGATCCATGTTCTTTATTTGTTCGGCTATGTCTTCTGGTATTTTTTCGTCATCACTTTCAGCGTTTTCAGTGTCTTGTATGTTAACTTCTATTTTTTTAACTTCACTGTTTGAATCAGCAGATTGTGGTTCTGGTTTTAGTTCTGATGCTTCAGTTTCAGATTGTTTTTGATTGGACTCTGCAGTTTTCTCGTTTGGAAGTTGATTGTAACCAGATAATCCGGTTACTTTTACTGTCTTTTGCATTGTAGGTTCATTTTTTAGGTGTTCAGTGCCTAATTTCTCTTTCTCAAGTTGGTAGGTTAGTGCCATAACCTTTATATCCGTGGCAGAAAGACTAGTATAGTCTCCCGTTTTCTTTGAGAATTCCGTAACGAATTTAATGTTTTCTGTGAATACATCTTTGATTTTCAAGTCGTATGGGAGAACCACCAGCTTTTTGCGTTGACGATCGTTCGTAATTTCGTCGACTACCTCTTGGATGGTGTAAACATTTTCGGCTAATTCCAGCAAATTTGTAGCTTTAATGAATGCTGACGTATCTACGACTAAGTGCTTGATGTTCTTCGACATTATAATGGTAGAATAGTGCACATTTGATTAAATTTATTGAAGAAAACAAAAAAAAACACTTGCACGTGTAATATTCCAGATTACAATTTGACGTTTTATTTTTTCTGACTTTTTGGCATTGGGTCTCAGTGTTGCCAGATCCACACTTAAGAATTATCCCAGATTGACAACAAAATTATCGTGTTTTTATCGCATCAAAATTTCAAAAAATTCTCGTATCTTAGAACCTAAAAGAGTGTAAAATGGGAGTCGCGTGGCTAGAGGTCTCTCGAGTAGACGTCTTTCGTTCGGCTCGCGATTTAGGTAGCCACGCGGCTCCGCCATTTTATGCCGGTGTTGGGTGTGTGTTTTTGTATTAAAACAGGGCTTTGAGATCGCCATATCAATTACCGTACAATGAACGTTCACTTGAATTATAATAATATCTTCAACACTTGATACTGGCGAAATCTTTAAGGAAATGCCATTTAATAAAAATAGAAGAGAATAGAGTGTAAAATGATGCGTGAAATTCAATCATTCTTACCTATATTGGATGCCACTATTTAATTTTACCTATTTATAGGTAGGTAAGTACGAGGTTTTTAGGGAATTTTAGTAAAAACTCTTGATTGAAACGACACAGTGAGGAAATATTTTCTATCTCAATTGTTCTCATTAGAACTTCAATTTAATAAATTTTAGTAATAGGTATTTGAAAACTGTTTTACGCGATAATAAACGCCAAAATAATATATATTATTGGAATTTGACGGATAATATGGTTGAAAATAGTGATTTGATAAGCAGATTTCATTAAATTACAAAATTATCGTGGATTATCCTGGTATTTTGGTGAATTATCGTGCGATACCCACCTTTTATTTTCTATCGCATGCCCCTCAAAAATATCGTGGATCTAGAATAATTATCGCACGTCTGGCAACACTGTTGGGTATTAATTGGTAGTTTGGTACCATAGACGAAGAATTTTTCGCCTACTTAGCAAAAAATGCAATCAAGACCTTTTATTTACACTACTAAATGGTCCACTTCCCCTAGTACGAAAAATTATTTTAGAAAAAGTTATAATATAGTGTTGCTCTGCTATGGACGCATAAAGTTAGATATTGTACCTATGTATGGATGTGGATTGTATTAATTAATCTGAGATGTGGATGGACAAAGTGTAAAACATTTTTCGCTTGGTATTAAAATACCCATGCCTACCCCTAGTAAATACAAAAATACCATGTACCTACGTAAATACGTACACTATAAACCTAGAATTTTGTTACGTACACTTTGCCAAGGATGATTTTATTTCTTTGATTTGTAAATGCTACGAAGCTTTAGGTTTATCCCTATCCAGGAAGGCATAGGGATTGGGTTTATCGTTCTAAGAAGTTAATTTCATAAATACTAGGTACAGCCATGTTATATATACTTTGGTACAGCGATGACACTTGTCTGCACATCCCTATCATGTTAAAAAAAGACTAGATTCATAGACGAAGAATTATTCAGTAGTTTTTTTACTTTTTTATTCTGTGATTTTATTTCCTTTTCGGATCGGAATAAATTTTGCTCATGTAAACAAATTCTAAATGGTGTCCTTTTAGTGCATTATTTCTATAAAAGTTCATAATGAGTTCGAAAAAGGGCAAGCGGAATTTAGGCAACAAACATTTCCCGATCGCCGAGTCTGTGAGCATTGCCTTGAAGATCCAACTGGACAAGTTTCTCAGTGATGAACATGAGACCGAACTCAAATTCCCTACGTTCCTGTCGGCACAGGAGCGCGGGTTTATCCACGAGACTGTCGCCAAGTTGGGACTCAAGTCGAAATCGCGCGGGAAAGGTAAGTTATTATTGTTATGAAAATGTAGGTTAGACTTTGTGATGATTTTATACATGAAAAAATAACTTGTTGTTATACGATATTGTTTATTCCTAAAAAATTTAGAGTAAATATAATTGCTTCGTGTCTTTGAAGCAATTATATCTTGAAGAATACTAAAAAGCCACCTATGTCGGTGTTTAATAGTTTTTCATCTCGAGTGTCTCCATGATTCGTAAGGCACAGTAAGCTGTTGGTCCCAGCTATTCTAGGCTAGCCGGTCAGGTCAGATAACCAGTCATATTCAAGGTGTAAGGGACAGCCCTCCACAGCCTGAAACGGTGAACTCAGACCATCAATCTGAACAACTTTCACTATATAAAAGATAATATTTTATATCAGTTAATATAAAAGAGAGGTGGCGCGGCAATATAAACCTTATAGTACGTAGCATAGCATCGTTTGGAGAATTACGCCCTCGCCTCTAGGCGACGTCGCCTGGTGGTGTGGGTGCGATTTTCTTTTACAACAAGAACAACGCTATGCTACGTACCATAAGGTTTATATTGGTGTTACTTTGACAAACCGCCACCGCTACAAGTCTCTTCCGTATAAACAGCACCTAAAATGACAATGACTATGCTGACCGTGTCATACAAAACTACTATATCTACTTGACTCAAATATATATATGGGACAGCAGATTTTTTTCAAGTTTCCTGAGGTAGGCTCCATAGTGAAAGTTGTTCAGTTTGATGGTCTGAGTTTAACGTTTCAGTTTGTGGATGGCTATCCATTACACCCTGTATAATAGACGTCATATTATTGCAGCTTGAAAATTTTCTGACATATGTATATTGTATGAGCGTTAACCCGCGACTTTGTCCGCACAAATTATATACCAGATTTTAAGTCAGATAATAAGCTATCAAACAAAAAAAGTTTCATCAAAATCGGTTCAGTAGTTTTTGCGTGATGCTCGTTCAAACAAACAAACACATAAACAAACAAACAAACCGACAGACAAAAAATCCAAAAATTGGTGATATGGAATCAGGGATAATCTAAAAACCATATCATAACTTTTTTTTCTTAATATCTTCAATGTACAGACAAACTTCCTGTTACAGTTTTATAATAGTTTAGATAGTGTACACACACATGTATATTATATTGTGCAATAAATATATTTGATTTCATTTTATAAATAATATTTTCCAGGAGTGAACCGCTATTTAACAATATACAAGCGTGTTGGATCGACAATAATCCAAAACGATGCCAAGTTGATCCTGGACTCTAACATGCGCTGTAGCATAGCGGAACTGTTCAATGCGTTCCCGATCACGAGCAAGGAGAAGGACGACCTGAGCTGCTGCCCGGAGAAGGAGAGGAGTCCACAGCTCGCTCACAAGACTTTGGGTCAACTGAATAATGGTGTTGCTCAGGTGATTAATGCTAAAATTCTAATTCATTATACAGTCATGTATTCAAGGGGGACGAAAGGTGGGAGTTATCCCCCCCGAAATCCGAATATTTGTATGGAACAGTGATTACAGCGATAGTTTTTTCATAGTTTTTCAATGTTAATCTCCCCTAAAATGAATGTCCCCCTGAAATTCTGGATACATGCTTGTCATTATATTAAAACTAGGTAGAAGATATATACAACAAGTTAATGAATTAACGCAAAACTAGACGTTTGTTTAGATTATTAAAATGTATCCATGAGTACGTTAGCGCTTTCATTCATTGCTGAAATGATAACAAATCATTTTCACCTCAAACCTCAATTTGCGAATAAGTATCAAAATAATGAAATTATTGTTTCAATCTAATTATTTTGTTATAAATCAGTTGGGGTGTATGAGTGATAATTTTATCAGCAAAAAAAGAGTGGCTTATTGTTTTCAAAATGGATTGCTATAAAGCAGAAAGATAAAACGAAAAAAAGTATTTATTCTAAATGTCCATTTCCCATTATTTGGGGTCAGTGCAATATGTCATATGTCCTCTTCCATTCATCCTTCTCATGGGCCAGCCGCAGGTCGCCATCGGTAAATGTATCTCAACCTTTAGCCACAGTATAAGTTCTATTACTACATACAGTACGGACACTCCCTGCCTCCAACCAACTTTTTAACTCACCCCCTCTATCGCCCTCCAGTTACCCGGCAGTTACCTAAGAAGAAGACTAAGGGGTATTGCATACAGAAGGAGTCGAGGCGCGGGCGCGCCTTGGCGACTTTGACATACAGTCTATAATTGTATTCCAAGAATTCGAGCGGCGGCGCGCCGCTCCGATTGGTATGATATACAATTACCGTCGGTATGTGAAAAGGTCTTAAAGTCGCGCGTCCGCGCCTCGACGCCGCCTTGATTCTTTCTGTATGCGATACCCCTTAAGGTTCAATTTTTTTGGTTTCGCATGTGCTGACGTCAACTTGTAAATTTCAATTTTTTGTATGCAGACACGTCATTTCAGTACTTACTCCTTTCTTACACATATCATCCTTCACATAATCCAGCCATCTTTTCTTCGGCATTCCACTCCTACCAGACATGCATTAATTTTAATTTTTTTGTGCTTATATGCTTTATTATATTCATCACATACTCGTCATCATCATCAGCCTTTATACGTCCCACTGCAGCGCGTGCGCACGTTTGCAGTATAAGAAAGATTATGGTACTGCATACACTACAGACACTCCCTGCCTCCCACAAATTTTTACTCACCCCTTGGCAGGAAGAGAAGTAGATAATGTAAGCAATGGTGTATTGCTTTTTCACTCAGTATCACATATGCGTACCTCTTATCAGATTTTCTCATTTTTATGAAGTGACAGGCAAGTGTCCACATATGCATATGCTAAGTGTATTACTAACAAAATTATGATCTCAGTTGGTCGAAAATAAAGTTTTCTATTATAGAATCTATAGGAATTTCTTCGTCAGCGTTTGCAGATTTTCTCTCAATATTATCCGTCACTGTTTGAGGGCAGTTTGTATTGTATTACATACATAAGTTGTTCTTCATTCAATTTAATTTGATGGTGTATCATTATTAATTACTCATGAAGATGTGATTGTATTGCAGGTGCCAAACACAACATACAACCCTGACTTGTTTAAGTTTAGAGATAAGTTGCCAGTTTATGAGCAGAGGCAAGATCTCATCAACGCTATCACTCACAACCAGGTATGAACTGTAATTATTACAGTAATGTAAACTTTAATGTGTTACATACATATGGGGGTGCTTCAACCCATCAAACTGATATACTATGAGTAATAGACCTACATTGAAATTGTGAAAAAATTATCCATACATTTGCATTAAATTAAATTAAATTAAAAATTATTTAGGAATTATTTAGGATTTTTTATTATTTTACTATTGGGTTGCTATCCAAGTTTTCTATGGGACAGCACATTTTTTTTTTTGTGCGGTTTCAATACTGATCCCATAGTGAAATTTGTTCAGTTTGATAGTCTGAAGCAACCCTTAAGTATATAACAAATTTAATAGTACTAATGTACTCCACACCGGAGTCGCGCTGCAAGCCTGACGGACGGCTGACGCGTGCGTATTGGCTTCTGTTAGGCTTGCACGTGGCTCCACCATTTTGTAAACTCTTTTGTGTTTTACATTACTACTCTTTTTGACTATAAAACGTTAACTTGAGTTTATAATAATATCTTCAACACTTGATACTGGTAAAATAATCAAGGAAACGCCATTAAATAAAAAATAGAGTACTCCACACCTTCATAACACACCACCAACTTTCTAACATAAATAATACAAATGTAATCTAATAATCAACTGAATCTATATCTTTTATCTTAGGTGATAATAGTGGCGGGCGCGACGGGATGCGGCAAGACGACCCAGCTGCCACAACTAGTGCTAGACTATTGTCAGGAGCATAAGATGCCCTCCAGGATCTACTGCACCCAGCCCAGGAGGATATCTGCCGTGTCCGTCGCAGAGAGGGTGAATATTAACCTTCCCTGATAGACATCACCACAACTTATGTTCATTTCTTGAATTAAATGAAAGAGACTTATTGTTGTTGAAAAGATGGGAGATGTGTGTCAGAATCGTAGCATGTGGCGATGTATTGTCTCTGCATACCCCAGTTTTAGCTGCAATTTTGATATTTGAGTATGTCTGAGATTTTGATCTCTAAGATCGAGATTTTTTGACCTTTCAGCTTGCCATAAGGCGCTTTAACTGCTGGTTGGCTGAACCATTATCAAGATAAGTTTATACAGTTCGAAATTGTTCCAAGTTCCAACCAAACTCGAAATTGTGAAAATTAAAATAAGTTTATCCATACAAAACTGCACAACTTACCTACCTACCTGCCTACTCAACTTTGTCAGTCGTATCTTTCTCAAGTGATTGAAAAAAGTTCAGAGGGTTCAATCTATGGAATAGGTATCGTGTTTCAGTGCCATGTTAACCTGTCACATCCCGGCGACGCGATATCGACCGTCGTCCATTGTTTATCAATTGTTATTTTAAAGTCGGGATGTGACAGGTTAATCAGTAGAATAAACAAATGTTTTTTTGCAGGTGGCATACGAGCGCATGGAGAAGATAGGTCAGTCGATCGGCTACCAGATCCGACTGGAGTCTCGCGTCAGTCCGCGCACCGTGCTCACATACTGCACCAACGGGGTGCTGCTGAGGACACTCATGGCAGGAGACAACTCCCTCACTGGTGAGTGTTGAGATGTGTGTTGTGATGTGTTGGTCGATCGGCTACCAGATCCGGCTGACACTGACAAAATGTAAGAATTCTCAGCAATGTCGAGATACATAATTAGGTATACATTAACTCTACTCTAATACTCTAATCTCTTTGTACTAGCAAATAATGTTGTCACCTGAATGTGAAGATTTGTTAATAGCATATGTAAACTTATACCTTTAACTATTGATACTATTTGTCTGTAAATCTTCCTGTAAGCAATTAAATAAATAAAAAATAAAAATAAATAAACTGATGTACTATCGGGGACTTTCCCGCCTGACCACTTACAAGAAAATCGCATAGTTTTGCGCAAAAGTTATTGTTTGGAAACTATTTATTAATCAGACTATTTATCAATCTTGTTATCGTGTGGGCACAGCCCTGGTGTAGAGTTTTTTCAGACCGCCTTATGGCCTCTGACATGGTTTTTAACTACTACCACCAGAGGTATTAGCCGGGACCAACGGCTTAACGTGCCATCCGAAGCACGGAATCATTTTTCTTTTCAGACAATCAGGTGATTCATCCTGCAATGTCCTAACCAACTGGGGAAAAACGCACAAAGTGACATCACTAGGTGTCCCCCGTGGGAATCGAACCCACGACCTCCGTGTCGAGAGCCAATGCTCTTAAATATTAGACCACGGAGGCAGTTATTATATATATGCAAGCAAAAATGAGCCTAGTGGTGGTCAGGCGGAAAAGTCCCCCATAGTACCCACCTATCTATTACAATTCTGCTTTAATATAGAAAAAAATCAATGTGGCCTTTCTATACAGGGTGAAATTGATATCATTAGCATCCTTTTAAACTAAGAGTCTATCCATCAAACTGAACAACTTTCACTATGGGAGCAAACAAGCTCCGATCGCGGAGCAAAAAAATAATCCGCTGATCCATACTAAACTGCAATGCCAACTCGACTCAAATGTATGCAACAGCTGTTTTTTTCTTGCTCCGATCGGTTTGCACCCATAGTGACAGTTGTTCAGTTTGATGGGTAGACTCTAAGTTTAACACGTTCTGGGGCGGTGAACGAGACACAATAGAACTTTTATTGTTATTACTGCTATAGCCGGTCACTGTCCCGGAACGTGTTAAATGGATGCCAATGATATCAATTTCATCCTGTAGAATTAATTGCAACTGTTACACTCTTCCACTAACCTTTTCTCTACCCGTCGTCGGTACAAAAAACCTTTGTGAATCGCATATCCATTAAAAAAAACTTAGGCTATCCACACAGTGAGTGCCACGTGGTGTGTAAACCAAATAACCCTCCTATGTAATTTTCATTTCATTTCATTTATTCAGCCTTAAATTGCATGTATGTACAGAAGTGTGGTGTTACATTATTTGATTGGGTTCCAATGCAATTTTACCCAGAGGTGTAGCTTAAGAATAACTTATTAAATAACAATATTAAATTTACAATGTCAACTACGAAATACAAAACAATAATTAAGATTCAGTGATGTCAATGAATTAATTGATACAATTTCTAATGTCCATAAGTTTAATTAATAACTCTATTGGAATATAAGTTCAACAGTTACAATAGCGACAGCACCGGTATTTAATAAATTCAATTCAAATAGGTATCTAAACACTTAGTCATTTATTAAGAAATTCATTTAAATTATATGGACACATTTAGTTACAGATTATTAGTTTAGGTTATGGATTTTAACTTCTTCATAAATTTATTACCACTGAGAGACTTGACATCCTCGGGCAACCTATTGTACACAATAATAGCGTTATTCATTGCAGTACGCTGATACGAGGCTGTCCTACACATGGGCACCTGTAACTGTTGGTGTAATGTAATGTTTAAGTATATTATTAATAATGCCCATGATATATTTAATGGTTTATCTTCTATCTATATATAAACTAGTATAAAACTGTAACAGGAAGTTTGTCTGTACATTGAAGATATTAACAAAAAAAAAAGTTACGATATGGTTTTTAGGTATTCCATAATTCCATATCATAAATTTTTTGATTTTTTGTCTGTCTGTTTGTTTGAACGAGCATCACGCAAAAACTACTGACCCATCTTGATGAAACTTTTTTTGTTTGATAGCTTATGATCTGACTTAAAATCTGGTATATAATTTGTGCGGACAAAGTCGAGGGCTAACGCTCGTACTATTATAAAACTGTAACAGAAGATTGTCTGTACATTGAAGATATTAACAAAAAAAAAATTACGATATGGTTTTTAGGTGTCCCTGATTCCATATCACCAATTTTTGGATTTTTTGTCTGTCTGTTTGTTTGTTTGAACGAGCATCACGCAAAAACTACTGAACTGATTTTGATGAAACTTTTTTGTTTGATAGCTAATGATCTGACTTAAAATCTAGTATATAATTTGTGCGGACGAAGTCGCGAGTTAACGCTAGTTAATTTATAATATTGTTTTCACAACCTTTGTTCACGTTTTACAATGACATACCGGCAACGAGAAGTTAAGCCATCCACGCTACTATTAAAAATCTTTTTACATTGTTCTACAATTGGGTTTTGAACTGGTTTTGAATGTTCAAATGTCTCTGTCACAAGATGTATTAGCTCATGCTTTGCTCTGTAGATGTGTTGTAGATGCTAATCGGTCACATTAACTCTGCACCTAGCTGGCAGCAGTAAGGACTTGATAATCAATCACGTCCGTACGCAGGCTCGCGCAACTCTCTAACAAAAAAACGTTATATGAAACGTGCACCGCCGCCATTAAATTTCTTTGAACGGTTGCACACGTTTCATACATTGTGGATCATCGGTCACGTCCAGTTTTTTAGTATGGAAGTCCCGACTCTTTTAACGTAGTGAGTTACATTCACTTTGTAAACACAGTTAGCATCATCGTTGCCGATACTTGTCTCGGTAATTACATACAGTTTCGCACTGAACCAGAGCGCCGATAAAATAAAAATAGCGACCCTCTCTGTACGGCCATAAGGTGCAAAGTTATTCGCATCCGTCCTATCTTTCTCACCGATCCCCGCTACCCAATCCGCCGCGTAGCCCCAGCAACGTCCTATGCCGAGGTCCGTACCCCTCTGGGTGCCCCTAGGTCGGTTGCTTAAGTTCATTCATTTGGCTCGGTAGACTCTTCATGGTCCCTCCAATAGTCCGCAGTAAAAAGCAGTAGATGCTCCCTGAGCAGAGCTGTAATAGTCACCTCCAAAAAAAATAAAAACCGTCTGTCCTTGCGAATAAACCTACAAACCGACAATAACGGCGTGCAAACAAAAATGAACCGAGTTATTGGACATGAAAGCTTTCTTTACATAGTCTTTCATTATTTCACGTGCTGGCAGCGTGACATCGCTAGGGTTTTCAAGTCTCGCGACTACTTACAAAATGGCGGCAAGTCGAATGAGATTTGACCATGAAGTTTACACGGTATAGATTATTTAAATGTGAGCCGAACTGCAACCTATTACCATTCACCCCTCGGTGGAGATCGGCCGTCAAGCGTACCTGAATTGTGGAGTGAGACAGGCTTGGCCGGGTGCAGGGTTGTGACCGGGTAGTGCACGTTCACCTCTACGCGTATAACAATAGAGTCGTATTTGCCTAGGCGTGACGCACGTGTTCGTGGACGAGGTGCACGAGCGCGACAAGTTCAGCGACTTCCTGCTGATCGCGCTGCGCGACGCGCTGCCCCGCGTGAAGGACCTCAAGCTGATACTCATGTCCGCCACCATGGACACGCTCATATTCTCCAGGTGTGTACATACATACACAATCGCGTTAGTGGAAAAGTATGGTAGACGGGCGAGCGCGTCACGTGATCATGTAGTGAGCTCCTGGCCCCACAGAGACAAAGCTTTTAGGAGTGCACAGAATGATCATTCTGTGACGTAATGCGCTCACCCAATTTCTCCCATATATTGTCCACTAGCGCAATTGCTCGACAGTGGGTTATTTACTCATGTACATTTACTATGGCCGATTGACATGACATGCAGTTGACCACTACCTTGCCTCAACACTTAGAGCTTCCTCTTACGCTTATTAATAAATTTTCTTATTTTATTTATTGAATAAGAAAAGTATGATGATTAATTTGTTTTAACTATACGAAATATGCAGCTTGGCGAAAAAGAGTTTGACGTGGCGAGAGATGGAACTAACTATTTTTATTATTAAAATTTATTTACTGGCCCGGTTACAAGACCTTTAGGCCAAATCTTCGATATCTTTAATAAAGTTCTCTTATTTATAGCAATTAAAACGTTGGTGTCCGACGTTTTGACGCTTTGGAGTTTTTGGAGACAATCGAAAGACGCAGGAAACGCAGAGAAGTCCACAGCAAAGAGGTGAACCGACCGCTTTGCCGCGCTACAAATGACGGAACACTTTTCCTGTTTACGACTCATACACCATCATATTTAACTGAATTGTATATTGTTCACTTTCACGACACTTTGTTACGCAAAATAACACCAATTTTAAAAACAATATGTGGACACCAAACGTAACTGACGAATTCCCGCCAAAAACTCCTCGGAACTAACTATTTTAGTATGGTAGTGTTGCCAAGTTATGCTTGATTATGACGTTGCAAAGATAGCAGCGCCATCATTCTTTACTATCTATTTTTTGCCAAACTTTACTTTCTAAAATGATGTAAAGCTCGACCAGAAAAATAAAAAACCTTGCCATGTTGCGGAAAATCATTGGAACTAATTTTAATTCTATTTTATTATTCTTAGGAAGATTTACAGCATTGTTTACATAGTAAATACGTCCTTAAATAACTGTAAGCTAATTACAAAATTATACTTGGAACACTCTGACATTAAAGGTTATAGTCGATTGCAGCGCCCCAAAACCAGGTTTTTTATAATTCTGGTCAGGCTTTAAATATTCTTGTGGAAATTAACTTGTAATCAAATGTAAACGTAACACTATAACGTACACGGCAGATACTTCAACAACTGCCCAGTGATCACGATCCCGGGCCGCCTGCACGAGGTCCAGCGCTACTACCTGGAGGATGTCCTGAAGATATCGCAGTACAGGAACAAGAAGATGTCGCAGGCTGAGAAGGAGCTGAAGGCCAAGCTGAAGAGCGGACAGAGCTATTGGTCACATTTAGAAGGTAACTATGACCAAATCGTCTACTTGATACATTGATTGCCATGAAAATCGCCGGTCGGGCTTTTATTTCATAAACTTTCAATATCATCAGCATTTATATGTTGCACTGTAGGGCACAGGGATACTCTCGTGTATGGGCTTTAGTCCAACTCTTGGTCCTGCGCTGCCCTCATCCAACGTGTACCCGCCGCCTTCACCAGGTCGTCGGTCCACCGTGTGTGTGTGTGTGTGTGTGTGTGTGTGTGTGTGTGTGTGTGTGTGTGTGTGTGTGTGTGTGTGTGTGTGTGTGTGTTTGTTTGTGTGTGTGTGTGTGTGTGTGTGTGTGCGTGGGGGCTCACTACACGCCTACGCACGCTGCGCTGCGCTGCGCCGGGCCGCGGGCGGCACTCGACAACTATTCGGCCACATCGGACATCGGTTCTGCGAGCAATGTGCCCCGCCCACTGCCACTTCAGTTTACTAATTCTTTGGGCTATGTCAGTTACTCTGGTTCTTCTGCGAATCTCTTCATTTCTGATTCGATCTCACAGGGAAACTCCGAGCATAGCCCTCTCCAACCCTTTGGGTGACTTTCAGCCTTTTTGTGAGGCCTTGAGTGAACGACCACGTCTCTGTTCCATATATTTTTACATACATAAGTTTTAAAATCTCATTGTTACATGCAAGGTACATGGTATGTCGTGCATATGGATTCGAACGTGGACTCTCGTGATTGAGTGTGCATACCTCTCTGCAACGCACCAATTACTCTAAAAAAAAAATTTTTTTTTCAGTTGTGAAATTACCTACTTATGAAACTTTACCACCTACAATACCTTTGTTATACGACTGATAATTTATTGTGAAGTTTCAATGCAACTCTGTTTCATGCAATTACAAATTACAATTCATAATACCGTTTTGATAATGATAGGCTCATAAAATTTATATGAATTTTCTTTATCCTTCCCTGTCTAATGATAGGAAATGTACTAGCTATAACGTCCTTTATAATTGTATAGGACAAAAGCAGAGCCTAGAAGAGAGCAGTGCCGCCAGCAGCAGTAGCAAGGAGAGTAAAGAGGAGAAGGAGAGCGCGATAGACCCGACACTACAGGCAGACATGGACGAGTTCCTCGACGAGTGCTTCAACGAGGGCAGCCTGGTACGTATAGTATATACTCCTCTTAAACTAAAAAACTTTCACTAAGATACTAACATTTTTTTCCAGATTTTAATGTTAGTTCCGAGCGATGGGGAATAGTACATACAAGTGAGCTAAGTAGGTTTTTACAGTTGAGGCTGGATAACACTTGTCGCAGGCGAGGCTGCAAACGAGTCGAGACTAATGACAGACCAACGCTCACGCGTTTTATACGACGTTCTCTTGCGAGAAAAAAATTAATACACGTATTTCATACCCCGCTGGAAGAAATTTTTCGCTCCGCTACCTATCGAAACTCCTTTAAGCGCTAGACCTATAGTTGGATAGTCTTATAATCTCCTTAAAAAACCGAAGCATGGAAGGACCTTCTAGCAGCTTTACAAAACATAGTATTTATCAACCCTTTCCCCCCGCAGGACTCGTTCTGTCAGATCCTGTACATGTACCTGTCGGAGGGAGTGCCGGTGAGCTGCTCGCACTCTGCCTCGCGCCGCTCGGGGCTCATGAGCGCCGCGCGGCACGGCCTCACCGAGACCGCCGCGCAGATACTGCAGATTGGTAAGGAGCTTAGAGTATGTATATACAACGTGTTAATGAATTAACGCAAAACTAGAAAGTAGTTTGTTTAGAGTCGAGAGCAGAATCGAATTATCATAGTTTCAACATAGGTATTTCTTTTCAAAATATTAAATAATTTGGTTGTAAAATTTAAAATTTACTGAACCCGATGTCAACTCACCGCACGGGTACTCTCACCCTACTTACTACCAAAACAAGCTTCATAAAATGTATCCATGAGTACGTTAGCGCTTTCATTCATTGCTGAAATGATAACAAATAATTTTTCCCTCGAAACTAAAAATGCTTATAACTTTAAATTTTAACTATCAAAATAATGAAATTATTGTTTCAATCTAATTATTTTGTTAGAAATCAGTTGGGGTGTATGAGGTTTTGCGTTAATTCATTAACACGTTGTATATACAGGATGTAAGGAAAAGTATCATTAACCTTTAAACCACATACTGTACCCATCAAACTGAACAAATTTTACCATAGAGGAGCAAACCAATCAGAACAAAAAAAATCTGCTGTTCTATACTAAACTGCAACTCCTACTACGCGTGGTGGACTAACGCCCATACGCCCGTGCCCTGCAGTGGGACGTATATAGGCTAATCATGAAGATGCTGATGCTATTCGTGTATGCCAGTTTTTGTCTTATCGTAAGCGTTTAAACACAAAAAGTTTCACCAAAATCGGTCCAGTACTTTTTGTGTGATGCTTAAATAACAAACCCAAAACTTGGTGATTTTGGTCAGGGCACCTAAGCAACATATCGTAACCTTTTTTTAGTAAATATCTTCAATGTACAGGCACACTTCTGTTACAGTTTTATAACATTGTAGAAGAATACTTTAAATTTTTCTTTAAATGTCATTGTAATCCCTTCGTCCTTTCCGGGGGTTGTGAGAGAGTGTTTGCTGGATTTTACTGCATTTTTGCCTCAAAAGCCCATTAATTGACCGCTTCCGTTGATATCTTCCTAGATTTCATAAACAGAACACTAAACGCTAACTTCCGCTTGTCATTTTCCCGCCATTTGCCAGCGTGCTCGATTGGCTCTGACGCCATCTTTTTCATTGTGTTTCCGGATTTTATCGGGTGCAGTTCTGCCTCAAAATCACGCGAGTGAAAATAATTTGAAAAGTTCGAAATTTCCGTTAACGATAATAATGTGAAATAATTTCGATTAAGTCACTCGTATAGTGTAGTTTTGTTATAATTTGAAGCCCGTTTAGTGAATTCGGTTCGTAATGGCTTCCGAGAGTCATAATATCGGCGAATCGAGTGTAATGTGGCCGCTCGCGTCGCGTCGCGCCGTGTCCACGTGCTCCGCGCCCCGCGCCCCGCGCCCCGCGCCCCGCGCCCCGCGCCCCGCGCCCCGCGCCCCGCGCCCCGCGCCCCGCGCCCCGCGCCCCGCGCAGCCCCAGCTCCAGCTCCAGGTGCAGGTGCAGCTGCACGTGCGCCCCTTGTCTACAGTCGTTGCGAGTTGAGGTTTGATAACTCGCGGGCCAGGTTCGTGCTTTGACTTTGTACAACGTTTGTGTGCTCGACCGCGCGCCAGCCTTCCATTTTCGAGGGAATCCTTCTGACCCCAGCGCGGCATTGGGCCAAATTATAACGACTTTGGGGCTAGAGTATTTGATTGTCTTAATGTACTAGCCTATCTTAATCCTAATGAGTATGTCATCATGATAAATCGAAAAGTTAGATGCCATAGAACGTTTTTCTTTTGCATTGTGATAATAAATATAATAAGCTTTTCGATGATGAGCTGACATTATTTCGGTTCGTTTTAGACGAAATACCGGTTTGACCGATATCGAATTTGACCGATGTCCCGTTAGAACGAGATTTTCAAATGTCAGCCCTGTAACAGAAGCAGGAGCGGCGGGATTTCGAAGATTTCCAATCTATTTAATTTTGAATAAGCCCACAATCGTATTTCCATTTCGGAAAGGTTGTCGCTACAACTACCAACCATCTTCTAAGGTTACAGATTGCGAGTTAATGAGTAAATCGATAATTTAAAGAAAAAGGGGGTGTCAGTAAATGTTTTCCAAAATGATTAAAACCGAATAAGAAAGGTCTTAAATTATCTTGTAATAACCTTTGGTAACTTTTTATTTTAACTTTATATTTAAAAATACCTATGTTACTAGCCAACTTATCGGAATGTTTAGCGAATGACCGCCATCTATCAGTAGGAGCCAAAATGATTTGAATATTTTTATTGTTCTCAAACTTAATATTTTACTAATAGCCACCTTTGTTTTGGTTATATTCTGAAATATTATTCGAGATTCTACCGTCGCGTCGCGTCGTCGTTGCCTCTACAGTAGATGACGATTTGTTCAACATAATAAGTAAGTGTTCTTTTCATCAAACATTTGATTATTTAAAAGGAGGCGGGATATCCCGTCCATTGAATCATCTATAAACCTGAGAAAATATGTCAAAATAGATTTATTCAGGTGGGTGTCGAATCACTAGAGTATTAAATATCCTACTTCGACACGTATATTTTCTACAGCGATTGGTTAGTCAAAGAAGGTAGAAATTGATCGTCATTTAATATCAATTCTAGCTCATCATTTAATTCTTAGGTAAATTTACCAATACTTTTCCACAAAAACATGGTACGTACATGTTATTTGGCGTAACCCTCTCCAGAAAGCTTCGCTACATCGAAAGAACCATCGGGTTCTTCAATTGATTATAAATGCTATGAAATGCCTTGGATAATGGTTTAATTACAAAAGTCAATAAATTTTCTAAAAAGTGATATAATATCATTTATTGAAGCATGTCTACTGCAACGTGACCTTAAACAAGAATTCGTCATGAAAAGCGGACGAAAGAGGGAAGGAGTGGAATCTTAGAATTCGTCGTGCACACTACCAGTTGGGCAAAATTCCTTGTCAGAACTCAGTTATTTATGAATTTACGAGCTTCGTCGTGCACACTACCAGTTGTGTAAAGTCCCTTGTCGAAAGTCAGATATTTACGAGCTTCGTCGTGCACACTTCCGGTTGGGTAAAGTCCCTTGTCGGTAGTCCGATCTTTTCGAGTTTTATCGTGAACACACCAGCGCCCGCGGCATGACGGCGCGATGGAGCGCTATCGCGCCCTAGCTCTCTTTCTTTTTGCGCGCAGTTGTATAAAATCCCTCCTCTGAAGACACATCTTTGAGAGCATCGTATTGCATACTTCCAGGTGGGTAAAGTCCCTCCATGGAGGACAAATTTTTTGCGAGCGAGGTAAATTCTTCTCTCGGAAGACAGATCTTTGCGAGCTTTGCCGTGCACAGTTCCAGTTGGGTAAAGTCCCCACTCTGAAGTCAGATCTTTGCGAGCTTCGTTGTGCGCACTTCCAGGTGAGTAAAGTCCTCACTGTGAAGTCATATCTTTACGAGCTTCGTTGTGCACTCTTCCAGGTGGGTAAAGTCCAAACTCTGAAGTCAGATCTTTGTCAGCTAAGTTGTGCATACTTCTTCGTGGTTAAAGTCTCTCCTCTGAAGATAAATCTTGGCGAGTTTCGTTGTGCACACTTCCAGATGGGTAAAGTCCTTCCTTGGAAGTAAAGTCCTTTCCAGGTGGGTGTAGTCACTCGGAACGAAAGGCTGAGCTCTGCCGGATTCTTTGTGTCATCTGGGCCGCCTATATTGTCGCAGAGCTTGGATATTGAGTCGTGAGTTCCAGCGGTCAAGTCCCTGGAGTCTCCGATGGCCTCCAGCGTTCACCACAGAGGATTATAAATGTGAGCAGCTGTAAAATTTGATACGCGATTTGACGGCTTTGACTATAGTCCGACAATTATTGTTCCGCTGTGGCTAATATGTATAATAAAAGTGGAGATCTTGGCCTTCGTTTATACCCTCTGTCTCACTTCTTTCTGTTTATGGCTTATAACAAAATAATAGCTGGTTTATGGTATAGTATGACTATGAATTGCTTCATTACAGAGACTTTGTACTTCGTATTCCAATTCTATCAATAGAAAGTTTGACGTCAGTAAAGTCATTAATAGAAAAGTCAAATCGCACACCAAATAGCTGTAACAGAGTGAACACAGATGAGTAGCATCACCGTTGAACGCGGACAGTGCAACCTGGTCCAAACTCTGAGGATCTGAAACTAAAAGCATGGTTGAGGGAGTCCCCAAAAACAGGCTACAGTGGATAAGAAGACGTTTTTAAATTTAAATTCCTATCGAACTCCATGAATAAGATGGCTAAAATGTTGCTTACATAAAAATATAAAATATAATATTGTCATTTCCTATGTATCGGCATCGCCTTTTTTTTTTTTTTTTTTTTTTGGTGTCGGGGGGGAAATCTTCAAAAGATACCCGGCTCCTTAGGGGAAGAGTCGGGTTATGTGGGATTTTTATCCACTAAAACCCCCCCGGTGGTCACCTCGGCGCATGTCGAAGGGCCATGGGGAAGCAATGTGCGTCCACGGCCCTTCTCGCGCTTCGCCGAAGCTCTCCCGGCTCGGCACTGATGCCGGGCCAACACTCCCGCAGCGTCTCTGCGCTGCAGCGGGACGGGACCACGCCGTACTACCACTGCCTTCCAGGGGTCGCTAGGAAATGGGCGGCCTGAGCCCCTTCTCCGACCGTCCGCGACCATGGGCGCCCCTATCCCGGGGCGTTGTTGTGACGCATCGGGGGGCCAACTTGGCGTCCCCGGCGTCTCCGTCTTCGGGCGGGATTTGCCCGCTCGCGGTCTCGCTCTGCGCTCTCCTTCTGGACCATGACGGTCTCGCAGAAGGCGACCGCGGCGTCCCATGCCGCCCGGCTCCCCAACATCGCCGCTACTAGGGCCGGTGGGGAGAGGTCATTTCCTGTAATTTGGACCAGGATCTGCCGCTCGGAATGCCACGCTGGGCATTCCTCGAGCGTGTGCTGCGCAGAATCCTGGTCGGCTCCGCAATGGTGGCACTGTGGTGTGGCTTCCCTCCCGATCCTGTTCAGGTACTCACCGAAACAGCCATGTCCGGTGAGCACCTGAGTAAGACGGTAGGTGACGCCTCGGCCTTCCCGGTCCAGCCAGGCCTGGAAACTGGGAAGTATCGCTCCGACGACGCGCTGCCGCATACTTCGCGGCTCGTGGAGCCGCTCGCGCCAACAGTTTAGCGCGCGTCGTCGAGCCTTCCTCCGGAGCTGTGTGACTGCCCTCTCGGGTACGGTCCCGCCTCTTTGACGTAGGGCGCGAATCCGGTCATAGACCCTCGCGTCCATGTCCGCCAGTATATCCAAGGGTGGAAACCGCGCCAGGATATTCGCCGCCTCGTACGATATCGTCCGGTATCCGCGTGCGACCCGAATTGCGATCCTGCGCTGCGCGGCATTCAATTTGGCCGCGAGGCGCTTGACGCCCGACAGTCTTTTTGACCATACGGGCGCCCCATAGAGCGCAATGGATCGCACGACTCCTGCGTAGAGGCGGCGGACTCCCTCCCACGGTCCCCCGAGGTTGGGCAGCAGTCTGTGCATAGCACCCGCTACCCTTTGTATACGGGGGACCAGGCGGTCGATGTGCTCCTCGAAGCTCCAGCGACTGTCAATAATAAGGCCCAGGTACCTTATGTGACGGCCCACCTGGACCTCTGCGTCACCTACTCGCACCGTCAAGCTGGGGGGTACCACTCCCCTGCGTTTGTGGAACCATAGCGCCTCGGTCTTATGAGGCGCTATCTGAAGCCCCAGCTCGAGGATCTTCTCCACAACGCGATGTATCGGCATCGCCTAAAATAACCGGTGGCGTAAGGTTGTTCTATCTTCTCCTGTGTTCTGTAAAATCTTGCACACCATAAACCAAAGAGGAACCAAGTTTATCGTGTTATTAACTTTATTTATTATACGTTATTAAGTTTATTAACTTTCATAAATCTGTCGTGTTTTCTTACTGTGAACCTTACCTAGGCCAGGAATAGAGCGACATCCTCGCTTAGCAAACAAAACACACAAATTGTAAGATCTTCGATTTGGGATCTATCTAGAGATGATTATGCCATTCGTTCCGTCAGTGCATCAATTTTGTTGGCATCGGCCCGGCGAGTATTTTTGTAATAAGTATAATAATAATTTTGGTAATGATCTTCTAATACATAATTTCCTTATTTGCTTGAAACAAACTTAGCATCATTTTTTTGATCGACTGTTTGGTTGCAACGATCAAAGTTTTAGCCACGAAATTAGATTTTGGCAAGTATTTGATTACATTCGGTATAAGTGAGCTGAATCTCAGCTTTGTTTATTTAGGTATATATCTTTTTTTTTTTTTTTTTTTTTTTTTTTATAGATTAGTCGTGGGTTCGATTCCCACGGGGGACACCTAGTGATATGTCACTTTGTGCGTTTTTCCGCAGTTGGTTAGGACTTAGGACATTGCAGGCTGAATCACCTGATTGTCTAAAAGGAAAGATAATTCCGTGCTTCGGATGGCACGTTAAGCCATTGGTCCCGGCTACTATCTCTGGTGGTAGTAGTCGTTACATAAAAACCACGTCAGAGGCCGTAATGCGGTCTGAAGAAACTCTGACACCAGGGCTCTGCCCACACGATAAGAAGAAGAAAGGTCAGGCCTCTTTCCCAGTGGGGAATTATAGCTTTTCTTTTTGTACAGTTAAAGCGATGCGAGACATCGCAGTCGGATTAGTGATTTCTCCCTTGATGATGTATTAAAGGGATTTGTAAAAAGTTCCATAATTGCTACAGAAAACAAAATAGGTTGAATAAAGACAGCATTTATCATAATCTTTTCAGTCATATAATTTTTGATAGAAAATGATTCTGATAACTTTGTTAGGTTAATAAAGCATCATTATAAGTATATATTATTCTTAATAATTGAAGAGTATTCAATTAATTATATTATTTTGTTTTTCTTGTTTTACCATAATAGTACCTACTCTGTTTTTGTTTTTAATAACAATATATTCCTTATACTATTGAATCTGGTACCTGTCATAACTTCATCCCCGCCATTCACCAGGTGATAACAGACACGTCTCACAACCCCCGGAAAGGACGAAGGGATTACAATAGAAAGATTTTACCTTACAATAAAATCAATATTGTGATCCTGAAGTCCTTTCCGGGGCCTATTTAAGGCCACCTGGTGAGTCGCAATGAAAAAGATGGCGTCAGAGCCAATCGAGCACGCTGGCAAATGGCGGGAAAATGACAAGCGGAAGTTAGCGTTTAGTGTTCTGTTTATGAAATCTAGGAAAATATCAACGGAAGCGGTCAATTAATGGGCTTTTGAGGCAAAAATGCAGTAAAATCCAGCAAACACTCTCTCACAACCCCCGGAAAGGACTTCAGGATCACAATATTGATTTTATTGTAAGGTAAAATCTTTCTATTATTGCCAACAGGTGCAGACCCAACAGTGAAAGACATAAATGGCAAGACAGCCTACGACTACGCAATCGACAATAACCACACCGAATGTGCCAAACTACTCGCCTCGTTCAACAGAGATGAGCCCAAGGACCAATCCGAGGAGAAGGACTCCGCGGACAACTTCCTCCTCGACGTCTACCATCACACCGCTTCTGAAGAACTCATAGACCACGACTTAATGCTTGCTTTGATCAAACACATACATATCAACCTACCAAAAGGATCCATCTTGATATTCCTACCCGGTTATGACGATATAGTGACTTTACGGGACATGATCCAGGGATGTACGGAGATGAACGTGCTTAAATATCAGATATTCACTTTACATTCTAATATGCAGACTTTGGATCAGAAGAAAGTGTTCAATCCGTTACCGAACGCAAGAAAAATCATAATTTCTACTAACATAGCGGAAACTTCGATCACTATCGACGATGTTGTGTATGTGATTGATTCGTGTAAAGTGAAAGAGAAGTATTACGAGTCTAATGCTGGTGTGTGTTCACTGCAGTGTGTATGGACATCACGGGCCTGTTGCCAGCAGAGAGCTGGCAGGGCTGGCAGAACGAAGCCGGGACATTGCTTCCACATGTGCTCCAAACGGAGATTCCAAACGCTACCCCTGAATTCCATCCCAGAAATCCTGAGGGTTCCACTACAAGAGCTATGCCTTCATACGAAACTGCTAGCTCCAGGAAATACTCCAATAGCAGATTTCCTATCAAAAGCACTGGAACCTCCTTCGTTCTTGGCTGTGAGGAATGCCGTGACATTGCTAAAGACCATAGGAGCTTTGACCCCCATGGAAGATCTGACAGAAATCGGACAACATCTGTTAGACTTGACAGTCGAACCAAAGCTAGGCAAAATGTTGCTCTATGCGTGCGTTATGAAATGCTTAGACCCGATATTGACGATCGTATGCAGTCTGGCGAACAAAGAACCCTTCCAAATATCCATGAACCCGGAGAATAGGAAGCGTGGTAGTATGGCGCGGAAGGAATTCGCTGCGGAAAGTTATTCCGACCACATGGCGTTACTACGCGCCTTCCAAGCCTGGCAGACGGCTCGCGCTAACGGGACCGAACGGGCTTTCTGCGCTAAAAACTTGATATGCGGTGCAACCATGGAAATGATCGTCGGATATCGATCACAACTACTTGCCCAACTCCGTGCCTTATGTCTCGTCAAAGCCAGAGGCTCCGGTGATATTAAAGACGTGAATTTGAACTCTGAAAAGTGGCACGTAGTGAAGGCTGTGTTAGTGAGCGGTTTATACCCGTCCATAGCTCGCGTCGACAGAGATTCTTGCACTCTGAGAACTTCTAAAGAAGTGAAAGTGGCTTTCCATCCCAGCTCAACTTTACACCGCGGCGGCGGGGTTACGGGCTCGCAGAAATCTGTACAAAACCTGCCAACAGACTGGGTTGTCTTTGAAGAGATTTCTAGGGCGGGCAGATTCTGTTTCATACGCTGTAATACCATAATTACACCTTTAACGATCTCTTTGTTCGGAGGACCGTTGAGGTTACCACCTGGAGCGCTAACTCAGAGGGCTAATCCGCCAGGGTTGTCAAGCGATTCAGACAGCGAAGCCGATGAAAACAACTCTTCGCCGGACACAGCGGTGCTGACCCTAGACGAATGGATGGCTTTCACAGCCGACGCTTCAGACGCTATAAGCGTTTTCTATTTACGGCAAAAACTATGCGCGTTAGTCATACGTAGAATGCTTAATCCTGCAAAACCTATGACTCCGTTAGACGAACAGATTCTCAGCACAGTTGTCCACATACTAGGTGCAGAAGAAAAGAACATCGGTCTGAACCAACCGAGCGGTATAGGGCAAAGACCGAAGCCTTTAACCGTAGACTCCCCAAACTGGCGTTCGAGAGAAGAAGAACAACAATACAGACACGATAACAAATTCTACCCGCAATACCAGAACCAAGAATTCAATAACTACTACCAACAGAACCAAGCTTATGGTTATAGGAATGGTCAAGGTCGGTCGGGGTGGAGGAATGACGTGCCGCAAGGATTTTCGCCTCAATACAGCGGGCCTAAGAGTCCAATGTCGCCTAACGGTAAGTAGAAATTGGCAAATTCGTTATTTTGCCATCACCGTGACTGTTGTTCTAGTTATATAAAAATCACAGTGAAAAATTACCGTGACATTGTCATGTCGATAACATCGGGTACTTGAAACGTCTAAGACCTTTTACTGTTCAGTGGCGCCCTCATCGCTATATTAAAGATTTTTCAATAAAGAAAGCCTAACTTAGAATAGTGCTATTCCAATAAACTACATTTCAACAAAATTCAAAAATTTTTTAATCAAAATAATATCACATAGATAGGTTTTTGACGTCATTTTTTAACTCTACCACCGCGTCGGAAGGTGTTCCGTTGAGAGAAGATGCGGCCAGAAACTCTACTACACACATCTTTTAAACAAAACTAAATATACAAAGTACAATTAAAATACAATATTGCATTACATAGAGTAACATTGTCAAGACCAGATATTTTGGTCATTCAAATAGCCATCGAGTTTATAGTAGCCTTTTTTACAGAGTACTTGTTTAACATGGAACTTAAACTTTTTGTCTGGCAAGTTTAGAATATCCTCTGGTATCTTATTATAATAGCGTATACAGTGCCCCATGAAAGATGTGTTGACCTTACTGAGTCGAAAATGTGGGAATACTAATTTATTTTTATTTCTTGTATTGTAATTATGAACGTCACTGTTTTTGGGAAAGAGATACAAATTTTTACATCACACATCGAAGAAGTCCCTTATTTTGCGCTTCTTGTTTTTTTCTCTCTGTATTTTACTGTTTATGTTTTGGTGTAAAATACAGTATATTTGATTGATTGAACAATACTTTTATAGGTCAAGGCTCCGTCACCGTAAAATAACGTTGTTTCTTTAAACAACGTTATTTTGAACTTTGTTATTTTCTAAAAAATCACTGTGACATTCTTAGGCTGATCACGGTGATTTTTTCACTGACGTTTTTTATCAACAGACCCCTTTATCTACGTAGCAGATTGGTGGCAAACATAGACATAGACATAAATTTATTGATAATTTTCATTACAGGTCATTTTATTGTATACACTATATGCATAGGTAAATATTTCATTTTAAAACAATAAAAAATATATATATTAGCAATAATAAATACAGTCAATTATACTTTATTACAATGTACATCGAAATTCAATTAAATAAATGTCATAAATTATTCAATCTTGCGTGACAAGAACTCATTATATGAATAGAAACGGTCGTTAGTAATGATACTATTCCATCAAATTATGTATGTATGTATATGTACATATGTAAGGAATATGTCGCTGGGCGACAAACGCACCAGCGAGCCGCAGCGCGTCGCCAGGCAACGCGCGGCCTTTCGGCTTTTGTAACGGCCCCTCGCGAGCCGCCAAAGCGCTCCCACCCTCGTCGGTCGGCTTCGGAACGCGAGCCGAGTCGATCCGTTTTCTGCGCACGCGCTCGCGCCCTCGTCTCGCGCTCCTTTGTTGTATCGACGCAGTAGTGTGAACCCATGTGTAACAGCACAATAAAATAATATAAACTCTAGTAAGCTGGTGATTATTGGACTAGCATCCCTTATACATATGTGTTCTTCAGACACACTCTATTATTGTTATTGAATGAATAAATTAAATTTTAATTTCACCATTTTCAAAACTAAAATTGAACGCGTCTTTGCAAATCATATTTGAAATTGAAATAAATCTTTCATTACTAAGAATGCACCCCAAAGGTAATCAAGGTAGGTAATCAAGTTTATCAGAAACTAAGAAAAGATTTATGAAAAAATCCAGGATAAACTGTGGTTGTGGTTGGTAAGAAATAATAGTAAGTCGTTAGAAAATAAGAATAAAAATACATTACAAAATTACAATTAAAAAACTTGTTACCAATTACGTCGTCGGTAGAACTCGAGAGATCGATTTCTGGCATAAAGTGTTTTTTATCAAGTAGAAGACGTAATTTAACTTATATTAATTTAGAACAAACTAGAGTTTACCTGCGACTTCGTCCGGTCCAAATTATATACCAGATTTTTAAGTCAAATCATAAGCTATCAAAGAAAAAAAGTTTATTAAAATTCGGTTAAGTTCTGCGGTTTAGTTTTAAGGTTAGTTTCTGCGTGATGCTAATAGTATGATAATTGTCTTGCCCATTTCCCATTATTTGGGGTCGGCGCAATTTGTCATCCTCTTCCACCTCTCTTAGACGTCGTTTCAACACTCGCTCCTTTTTAATCAAAAAATCCAGGATAAACTACAGTGAAAAATAAGTTTTGTAATAGTATAGATAGATTATAATAATCTAACGCGAATGTCATGTACTAAATACATAGAATTTTATTCTATCTTGAATAATACTATAAGGAAAACATTGTCACATCACTAACGGCCGTTTCCCACCAATCTGTTACGTAGATAAGCATATGCTCACGACTATATTCCCCGAAGAGGTAGTCAGAGATATTCTGAAAACTCAGAATATGTTACGGGGAGTGAGCCCGCCGCTACTTCTAATGGACAGTGGGCACAATACATGCCTCGACATTGAAGCATGCAGGTTTCCTCACGATATTTCCCTCACCGAAAAGCCAGTGGTGTTACAAATTGTACATTAATTCCGAAAAAATTATGTGTACGAGTCGGCCTGGACGGGGATGGAACCATAGTCTCCTTGGCTGCGTTCACGACATTTGGGTGCGGTTGTTTTTTCAACACGCTCTATGGTACGGAACCGTTCACGGAACGCATGGTGGCCAATGCTTCTCCTAAAGCTCAAAAATAGAGGTTGTCATCGGAACATCTACTCACTTATTTATTCTTACTTTACGAACGGAGTTTCAAAGTTGAGGCTTGGTCACCATGTAGTGTCCAAAGTGCTGACACAAGGCTGTCCTCAGGGCTCTGTCCTTGGACCCTATTTATGGAATATAGGTTTTGATGATTTTCTGACACTTCCTTTCCCTCAAAGCTGCTCGCTAATAGGATACGCCGATGATGGTCTCCTGCTCATACATTCCAATACTAGAGTAGGTATCGAAAGACTGGCTAGCAACTGCCTGCAGCAAATAACAGATTGGGGATACAGAAATCGTCTTCAGTTCGCCCCGCATAAAACATTCCAACTATTGCTCAAAGGGAACCTGAAAGTACCACCACGAATAAAATTTCAAGGCATTAATATTAAAAGTAAAGATTCTGTTTCCTATTTAGGCTTTCATTTGGAACGTAATTTTAGCTTCGTAAATCATATCAAGACAATAGGAGAGAAAGCCAAAAGTAATTTTTTGAGTTTAGCGCGTATTTCCACCTCGACATGGGGTCTTTGTTACAAAACACTTAAAATAATATATTCCGCAACATACCTCGGGTGCATGTGTTATGGAGCCCCCGTTTGGGCAGATAGGTCGGCTATTGGCGCTGCGCGCCGTAAGTTACTTCAAAGTCAACGTTTAGCCTTGATTTTCCTGTGTAAAGCGTATAGAACGGTCAGCACCGAAGCACTCCCCGTTCTAGCGGGGGTGGTTCCCGTAGACTTGGAAATACAACGCCGCGCGGCCAATTACTTTCGTTCAAGAAAAGTTAGTCATAACTTCTTAAAACCTCGCGACCGAAATAGAATTAGTAAATTATTTAACTTTGATTGCAACATCTTTGATGAACTTTTATTAGACTGGGAACTACGGTGGCAAGGGTCTACAAAGGGTCGACATCTATACCAATTTTTTCCATCTGTTCGCGATCGTCTAGACAAAGCGTGGCTAGAGGTAGATCACTGCGTAGCCCAATTTCTTACTGGACATGGTAACTTTAAGGGAAAGCTATTTTATTTTAAATTGGTTGCGTCACCTTTATGTGAATGTTCTGTTGACAGTAACGAGTTCGAACAGACCGCTCATCATATTCTTTGGGAGTGTGAGCTCTGGTACGCCGAGCGCCAGACCATGCTTGACTCAATAAAATCGTTTTCTGGTGTCCCTTACTACATGGATCTTGTTGCGACTAGGGATAACTTCCGTGCGTTCAGATGTTTTTGCCATACTTATTACTGGAAGCAAAATAGGTCATAGTTTCAGTACAATGTTAGGTTCCTATTGTTTTATTTTGTATTTTTGGTGCTTTTGCGGTCGTGTCTTCAACACTGCCATAAATGATCTCTTGAATTGGCTCTCTAATAGCCATGTTTTTTTTTTCCTTCTTATTGCTGTCTCCCGTTTGCAATGGAGGGAAGTCGGATATTTCGTTTTCCTACTCCTCCTATCTTCTTTGATTAATTCATTGCGGGTTCCAAGACAGATTAGAGTCATCCCCCGGGCTCGCTGGACTTCATTGTCCAGTGTTGTGAATGGTCGCCGCTGTTGATCCTGGCTTACAGGAGTTACAGCGGTGGGAATGTGTGGTGGGCCTATGCCCGATTTAAAAAAAAATAAAAAAACCGTTCACTGAGGCTCGGAACGGCGTTAGTGCGAAAAGTTGCACTCGGGGTGCACCTGGGGCGTAGGTTCTGAACGCAGCCCTGCACTGCAAATAACGTAGTTAACGGGTCTGTTTATCACTTACGTCTAGGTAAGACGCTGCTGGCTAACATAGAGAAGTACGCGGAGGGCGGCGACAACGTGAGGTACTTCGTGGTGAAGGCGGACGACCCGCACTGTGCGGACGCGGCGCAGGCCGGCGCCGGCTACACCTTCACACAGAACACCGCCAAGAAGCTGCACAAGATCAAACAGGTGACGCTTTATTGTTGGGTAATCGAATCAAATTATATTTATTTCACAATCACAGGTGTTAAAAAGGTGTATAATATAATAAAAATATAGTATGGATCTCTGCAACCTGCTGATCTCAGCATGCAATACAATGGAAACAATAATTCAAAACTAAAGGTACAGTCAAATAAAATGAATTTAAATTACTAAACTAATACAAAAAAATCTCAAAAGTCAAATTAAGGCAATACAATTAAATAAATAGCTATCAAATTAGGAAATGTCAAAAGTACTATGATATCCATCACCCACACCCTAGTCTATAATCATAATGTAATGTAATGCGCTCGCAGGAGGGTCACCGCGTGGTGGTTTTCTTCACGTGCAGCGCGGCGAGCAAGTTCGTGGGCTGCGCGTCGCTCGTGGACACGGCGGCGCCGGGCGCGCTCGAGTGGCTCTACACCAACCACCTGCCCTACCACATGGTCCGGTGAGTGGAAGCAGATACACTTGTGTTCGCTCCATCCATTTTTATACAGTACAGCGGGTATTACACGCTCAGGCTCGCGTCAGTTTCCCTTCGAATCTAATATACCTACATAAATAATTGTACATACTGATAATAAGTAAACATACTGATGGACCAGACTGACGCGAGACTGAGCGTGTAACACTCGTCTTTGACCGCGACTTCATCTGAACTAGTTCCCGTCATCGTGGTGAGATAAAGACTAAAGTTACACGCTCAGTTTTGCGTCAGTCTGATCCATCAGTCTGGTCACGTATATTTGATTTGAAGGGTAACTGACGCAAGACTGACCCGACTAACATACCCCATGTTAGTCGGGTCAGTCACGCCTCAGTATATCAGTTTCTCTTCAAGTCATACATGACCAGACTGACGCGAGACTGAACGTGTAACGTTAGTTTAAATGATATACCAAATTTTTAGTCTAATCATAAGTTTAAAGTTTTATCAAAATCAGTCGTAGGACCGTGAGTTGTGGCGATTCTTGGGGTAGACCATTGTCCAGCAGTAGAGTGGACGTCCATCGGCTGAGACGATGATGATGATGTTTTTGGTGTAAAATAAAGTATATTTTACGAGCTTTTGATCCGCCACTTTGGCCGCGTGGGTAACCCCTTTAGAGGTCGATTTTCGAAAAATTGTTTCTTACATCTTCTGTAGAATATATATTCCAAATTTCATGTTTCTATCTTCAGCGGTTATGCTGTGCGTTGTCTGTTTGTCAGTCAATCACGAAACTTTAATAAGTATACAGGGTTTAAAATTAAATGGGATACTTACTTTTAAAGGGGTGCTTCAGACGATGAAACTGAACAACTTTCTCTATGGGACCAATAATAAAATGGCGAAAAAAAATCGGCTGTTCCATACATTTCAGTCGAGTTTATGTTTGCAGTTTTGTATGGGACAGCTGATTTTTTTTCGCGATTTCGATATTGGTCCCATAGAGAAAATTAATCAGTTTGATGGTCTGAAGCACCCCTTTAAGTGATTGTCCCATTTCATATTACATCCTGTAGATTGATTGGTCCATCGATAATAATATTAACGTGGACATCGCCTTCACACCCACAGGCACATATCCAACTCTCTAGCGGGGGGAGCCCGAGTGGCGGGAGCGCGGGACGGGGCGGAGCTGTGCCCCGCGTCGGGGCGGGCGCTGCTCGCCGCCCTCGCGCATGCGCAGGCGCGCCGCCCCCCGCCCCCGGCCGCGGCGCCGGCCCCCACCCCGCGCGGCGCCTCGGCGGCCCCTCACTCCAGCGCGAGTGCACACCAGTCACAGTCGCAGTCGCACGGACACACGCATCCACGCGCCATACAGAAGCACACTCCCGAACAGTAGGGTAGAGAGATACATTGTTATTATTGTTAAGTAGTCTATTCGGGAAGGACATTGTAAGTGTCAGAAACGTTACGTTTTTCAGGCAGAACGATCCGTCGTGGGTACCAGAAAATTTAAACCACCCAATGAACCAGAAAATGTGCTTTGACAATCTCTCATAATTCAGACGTGCATCTTAGAATGAAATTCATATATGTCTGTGAATAGGGTCAAAAATGTATGGATATTGACATACGAGAGTTAAACTAAGATTTTAAAAATGCCGCTGAATCTCGACATCATATCTTCTACACGAAGTACTAAGTATTCATGTGCACATTCGATTTAAGTTTTTAATAAAGATAAATTGTTTTAATTATTTGACACTACTTTAATTTTTTTAACAACAACTTGTAAAACATGCCAATGGCGCTTACGATGTTCTTCTTAAGAAGACTTCTAGACAATGAAACATATTAAAGGTTCATTTACACGACACCCCTCCCGCACGGCAAGAATGTACATTCAAATACAGGCTTAAATTCGTGCTCTGTAGATACACTATACAATGACAACATACAATGTCGCGCGTTGTTTACAATTGTATGTTGATATTGTAAAGTATATCTACAGAACACGACCATAAGCCTATATTTGAATGTACATTCTTGCCGTGCGGGAGGGAAAGGGTTGTATAGAAAAGTACTGGATCTCGTTTTAGTAATTTATCATTACGACTCGGAAATGATTTTTAATTGATTTGGTATGTGAAACCTCAAATGTGATCTATTTAAAACGACAGTTGGTTCAAACAAGTTATATGCATGTTGTTTCTAAGGTCAGTAAAACAATGTGAAAGTGCCCCAACTGTGAAAAAAATATGTTTTAAAAGTATTTTAAAATTAGGTATCATACGTGTGCAATGAAATGAAAAGTATCGATTTTTATGGCTTGGTGTAATAACTGAACATATTTTGTTAGTGCCTCATATGAAATGAATTATTTAAAAGATTTTTAGATTGATTTATTTGACGATGGTTTAGCCAGTAATTTAATTTCTGTTGTAAGTGCACATTATGGGAATATGTTTCTTATTGTGTTATATATAAGTTCCATTTGTAAACTTAGTCACATTTTCAGTCTATTACTCGGAGGATACGGCGACTGTATAATGCTACAATCAACTGAATATTTATATTCTCCGCAAGAGTTATTTGAAACGATATGCATTTGAACTGCCGGATGCTCAAATCTACTCGACATACATTTGATTTAGACGCAATTACACACAATTGACAACATTTCATTTTAAGAAAGGTACCAAAATTAGAAAACCATTTGGAGATTATGTCATTTAAAGCTTATATTATGGCATTTAGGCTTTTTCTGGGTGAGCGCGCTACATCCTCGGCTTCGTCTACACTTCCCATCAGGTGAGATGAAGCCAAGCGCAAACCCATTATGAATAAAAAAAAAAAAAAAAAAAAAAACAAAATTATCAGATTTTTCTATCCATTATTTCTCAAGTTATTTGAAAAAAAAAATACAAAAAAATTAAAAAGAGGTTGAATGAGATTTTATTCCTTTGCCTGCTTGGCTTTTCTATTGTATTTGACAGTTTTAATTTTCTTGTGGCCAAGGTATTATAGCCATGGAGTCGCGCTGCAAGTCTGACGGAGGGCTGACGCGTGCGTATTGGCATCTGTTAGGCTTGCACGTGGCTCCGCCATTTTGTAAACTCTTTTGTGTTTTAACTATAAAACGTTAACTTAAGATTATAATAATATCTTCAACACTTGATACTGGCGAAATCATCAAGGAAACGCCATTACACAAAAATAGAAATATCAGTCAAAAATTAAATAAAAAAAATACGTATCTCTTATTTTTTAACCTATTTTTATATTTTTCATTAAAAACAGGTGGTTAAAAAATGTAATGTTGTCAATTGTATGTCGAGTAGATCTGAGTCCATGGGTCCAGAGGGAATTTGGACAGACAGATTTTTTCTAGTATTGGTTTTAAATAAAATGTGAGTCATCGATCGTATTCCCATTGTTCGTGTACAATATGTGATCTTGATAATTTAGTAGTTAACTTTTGAGTGATTGTTTAAAACATTAATATTGTTAACAAATGAACATCGTTTCTACAAAGTTTTAATTAATTATCAGCCCCTCTAGCATGATTTCTCAACTCCTGCATAGAAAATGGCCTCTTCCAGTGCTTTTTAGAGAGCAAACGTCTCACTTGACGCGAGAAGTATATTAATAAGTCGTGCGCAAGTAGGGAGATCATCAAAATATTGACATTGTGGGATAGTAAAATGTTGGTGCAGTTGTTATTTTTAAACGGTTTTATATCCTATGTTCATTTGTTAATTTCTCTTTCTTTTTTATTATTCTCTCGGTGATGGTAACAAATTTTCTTGATTCGAATTCTATTCGAAGGACCGGAAAATCCTTTCTTGGTGCTTCCCTACATCCTCCGTAGAATCTAAATATTCCTTTTTTCCATTTCATTTTAGGCTATATGTACTACACACGGCGACACATCAAGCTATACAAAACAAAAATAAGCTGGCCGCGCGTGGGTCGAGTATCGTATAACGTCGCGTGGCCAGCTTATGTTGGTTTTGTATAGCTTGATGTGTCGCCGTGTGTACGTTGTCTGTCAGTCAGTCACGGAATTTTTTTGTAAGTATACGAGTGTTAACCCGCGACTTTGTTCGCACAAATTATATACCAGATTTTAAGTCAGATCATAAGCTAGCAAAAAAGTTTCATCAAAATCGGTTCAGTAGTTTTTGCGTGATGCTCGTTCAAACAAACAAACAAACAGACAGACAAAGAATCCAAAAATTGGTGATATGGAATCACGGATACCTAAAAACCATATCGTAACTTTTTTTTGGTAAAAATCTTCAATTTACAGACACACTTCTGTTACAGTTTTATAATAGTATAGATAAGAAGATTAAGAACTGGTAATCAAACGATCATCGAGAAAATAAGAAATTGTACAGATTATATAGTTAAATAAAGTATTGTTGTAATATTGGACCATTGGTTTTAGCGTGATTCGTACTTAAATATCTAATTAGTACATACTAATAAATTCGCACAAGTTTTGATTAACATTTTAAAACTTTTAATAAGATTATGAGGTAGCCATTTTAGCGGGAACTACAGGAATCGTTGAGTCTACAGTAAATACTAGGTGTTGAAACACCCTGCAGGTGCATTGAACTATTATGTTATACGTACTAGAAATAACCAATGCACGTCACAACGCGGTCCCATTTGTGGCGATATAATTTCAGATCTACTACTCTCAGTTACCTAAGCTACCTCTCTTACGTAGTTGGTTGGGTTCATAATATTGGAAGACTAATTAAAATTTCTTATCGTATATTTGGCAATTCATCTACCTAATCGCGGGAAAGGATTCAGCGTCATATAAGAGATGGGATTTTGAGCTTTTTCCGACGTACCTACTCAGTATGGAGAATAGGACTCTTTCATCTCCTTTAATTACTCTATGGTTCTAGTATGTAGTAACTGCCTACGTGGTCTAATGGTTAAGAGCATTGGCCCTCGACACGGAGGTCGTAGGTTCGATTCCCACGGGGGACACCTAGTGAAATGTCACTTTGTGCATTTTTCTCCAGTTGGGTAGGACATTGCAGGCTGAATCGCCTGATTGTCTGAAAAGAGAAATGATTCCGTGCTTCGGATGGCATGTTAAGCCGTTGGTCCCGGCTACTATCTCTGGTGGTAGTAGTCGTTACATAAAAACCACGTCAGAGGCCATAAGGCGGTCTGAAAAAACTGACACCAGGGCTCTGCCCACACGATAAGAAAGAAAGTATGTAGCACATAATAGTTCAATGTGTAGGTGTTACATAAAGGTGTGGTCATATTGAAAGTGATGCTTCAGGCCATCAAACTGAACAAATTTTAATGTCACATGGTTTGAAGCACCCCCTATTTTTATATACCACACATTTCTGTAATACTGTATATTTTATGTTGGTGCCTTGTCATGTTTGCGTTTTAATATTTTAAGTAGAACCCTGTTGTTTTCTAATAAATTGATATAAGACAGATAATGTTATTTTATTATTATCTTCTTGACATATTGATGGACATGGCATATGTCAACCACGCCCTAGAAACTTCATACAAACTGGTTCGCACTGGCGAGAGTTTAGCACATGCACAGAAGAGAGAACCCGGCACAGATTACTAGTTACTTTATAACATCACTTCCCTAGAAAACTATAAATTCTTAGGGTTGCTAGCGGAGCGCGTAATTTCTCTATGGTTGCTATACACATAAGCGGGCCGGCATTAATGTGCACAGCCGGGCGGTAAAATCGAATATGTGTAGATGAATGTTCGTGAAAAAAGCCGCTCGTCTTTGCCGCACGAATACAGTGGCCGGGCAAAGCGGGATGGAACAATCGGTAAAATCAAATGTATGCAGATGAATGTTCGAATGATGCGTCTACTCGAACGACCTATCCGATCGGCACAAGCCGAATGAAGCCGAACAAGTGCAGTGATTGCTTCGGGTCGCCTTTGTTGATCGACAAATACTGCCGAACCGACGGTACCGACCCGCTTATGGTTATAGCAACCCTTACGCTTTAATTACCTACTGCCAGACGGTACGTGCAAAAATGTACCTAATGAAGCTTGCAACAGCGTTGTTATTGCTCCGTACAGCGCGCGACGTTGCCGTTTGGCGCGAGTGGCAAAAATCTAGCAATCGAGATTTCGATGTTGGCTCCATAGTGAAAGTTGTTCAGTTTAATGGTCTGAAAGACCCCCTTAAGTATTACTAGGGTGTTTTGTTACACCTGTATAATCGAGTGAAAAAATTTTTAGGAAAAGAACTGCCTAGCTAGATAATTGTTTAAAAAAATAACAGATTAGTTTTAAAATGTTTTATTACAAAAATTATTATCCATATTAACGCATATTCAACAGTTTGCCTGCAAATCTCATATAATTAAATCGTAATATAGAAAATTATTATTTTAGGATTCAGTACAACACTATTCCTTAGCAAAATCCTTATAATTATTCAGTAATTTTTCACTTTTTCCTTACAAAAACGATCACAGTTATCTATCTTTACACATATTGGAAAACTCCATTGAGACCATCAAACTCCATTTATATAAAAAAAGAATGGAGTTGCTCAGAGAAAGTTCCAGTTTAACCTGTAACCTCCTGCTTCAGTAGTACCGTCCAGGGTGCCAGCCAGGTCTACTTCTGTATGACCTGTTTCTCGATCTTGTCCTGCTGCTCCTGCGACAGCAGCTGCTGGAGGGTTAGAAGGGAGACCCCGAGCTGGTCCTCGCGCGTGAACGGCTGCGCCATCTGACGGAGCCAGCGCTTGCAGATCTGTGGGGAACATTGCATTATAGTAAACTTATTGACTACGACGACACTTTGAAAATGTACGGAATATTAGCGATATTGTACTCAGTCATTGTAGCAGTAGATGGCCTTGCATGCCGCCCCCGTGAATAATCGAGATTTGTCTTTATAACTTAACGCATGCGCGCGCATGACGTTTTTCTAATTTTGTTGTTTGTGGCAACCCTACAGGAGTATGTTACGTCCATAGACGAAAAATTGTTCGGTTACAATTCAATTCAATTCATTTATTTTATTGCAGATCATAGATCCATAGTGTTAGTAACAATGACTTAAAATTATGTTAGTGACGACATTTTTTAACACTTATTTAACATTAACAAAAGGGGACCTAGAGCCCCTATGCAGGCTATTCCAATGCCCAATGATGGGACATTGGAACCGCTCTGCAATGGGCTCGAGGAGGGTGTTGGTCGGGGTTGCGTCGTGTTAGAGTACTTGTATATATTTTTTTGCGTCAGGTGATTTATCAGTTACCGGCCTGGGATACAGAGGCGGCGCAAGACCAAAATTGTATGTGGCAAAGATGAGGTTCGCGAGACCCTATATTTTGGGGTACTTGTGATTGCAGGTTGTGCTGATTATGAACGTAGCTTTTAAAACTGCGAGCTCGATATCAATCATTTTGAATCTGTATTATACTTATAAAATAAATAAACAAATATATTGGGAGTGAAGCTACATAAAACCGTTTAGTAACAAAGCTCTGTCGGTTCCTGTGTGAAACATAATTGACCCCGGAGACCAGGTCCACCAGGATCCAGCGTGGCTAGTATGCCAGCGTGATATAGCGTATATCATTTTTCTGTTCTCTTTCTATTAGCGCGCGAACGAACGAGATAAAAGGCGTGATATAGCCGTATCACGTGCAACGTGCTAGCTAGGCTGGGGGGACGCTTAGGAGCCTCGCTCCTACACGTAGCTCGGCGTCGGCCACGCGCTCGACCCGGCCCGTGGCCTCGCAAAAATTGGGGGAAGGGAGATGGGTAGTTACGGAGGTGTTCAGGCAGTATAATTATGAATTGGGACGCTTCGGCGCACGCGCCTACGCGAAGCGTTTTCGCTTAGCTCGGCCTGGAGGGAGCGAAGCGGGCTCGAAATTTTTCAGCACTATGATTAGCCTGTGATCAGAACTGTGACTTTTGTCTGTAAGTATATAACTACAAGTGATATATGTCGGCACGTACCTGCACTGCCTCCTCTGTGCTCAGGTTGCACAGCGAGTCCTTCAGGTGTTCCTGTATCCAGCGCGGCAGCTTGGTGCGCTTGTCCGCGCGACTGAACCGCTTGTCGGCGAATATCATTATACCGTAGTCTGTCTTGCCTCTGCAAAATATAGTTAACATTATACACTACTAGTTTTTAATTACTTACATCATTCTCTTGCCAATTTTCCATTATTTGGGGTCGGCACAATATGTCATCTTTTCATCCTCTTCCATTCATCTCTCTTAGCCTCACTCCTTTCTTACACATATCATCCATCACACAATCCAGGCATCTTTTCTTCGGCCTGCCTCTCCTACCATAGACAGTCATCCACATTCATACTTAACACTCGTCTCACATGCCCATACCACGATAATCTATTTTTAATTACTAACAAAATTTAAAAAAACAACGTTTCGTAAGGAACATGGATCGAATAACGAGAATCTTTATGGATCTCTCATATCATACTAAAGTGCGAATCAGCCGATAGATTTTCGTAAGCATATTAAAAATGAACCTGTACAGTGTATGATTATATAATAACCCTCCGTTCAATATTTAAGGAAAACAATTCCCAAGATATACCATGCTTGTTATTAAAACATTCACATTTCGAATAAAACTTTTTGCACCAATTATTTCGTTATTTTCTCCGTCCCATTAAATATGACTTCGATCTTTTTAACATACCTGAGCACTCTGCCGACGCACTGTGCCGCGTGCCGCATCGCGTCGAACGTCAGGAAGTCGTTCTCGCGGATCTATAACACATTAAATCAATTCAACGACTGGGACCTCAATTTTAGTGGGAGCAAGTCAAAAATGTACACGCCAGAAACAACAACATTTAGCATGAGTGTAAATAGTTCGTCTAAGTCTAAGGCTGGCCATTTATTAGAGATGTGCGGGCAGGCAACCCCTGTAACTATCAGGCCTCCTTTTTCCTGGAGCTCAGGAAATTCATGTTTTTAAGGATAGTCCGTTACCGTCTTAAGGTGGTTTTAGTCCATACAAAAGTTTGACGCACAATACTAATTATTTATATAAAATTTCAAAGCTTTATATATCTTCGTAGTTAATTATATAAGGTCTAACAAAATTAGCTGAAACTATTTAAATGGGATGATCAGACCATCAAACTGAACAACTTCCTCTATGGGACCAATATCGAAATCGCGAAAAAAAAATTAGCTGTCCCATACAAAACTGCAAACATAACTCGACTCAAATGTATGGGACAGCTGTTTTTTTTTTTCGCGATTTCGATATTGGTCCCATAGAGGAAGTTGTTCAGTTTGATGGTCTAATCATCCCCTTAAAATAGTTTCAGCTAATTTTGTTAGACCTTATATTATAATGTGACGCGACATCTAGATTTTCTAAACTATTTTTCCATGTATAAAATATTACTTATATGTACGCCGTCTACGCGTATTGTGCGTCAAAATTTTGTATAAAATTGACACCTCTGCAACCACCTTAAGGCCAAAAGCTGGGTACGCCCACGCATTTGCGTACAGTACGACCAGGAAAATAATTCCGCCCCTCAATCTTCGTTTGCGCAGAGCAAATCCGAGTCCCCGTCATTTTGCGCGGTAGACAAAGGGTACAAAATCGGATGCTACTAAATTTTTCTCTATCTCACTCCAAGACAAATAGCAGATTAAAACGAAGCAGGCGAAAAGGGAAAACAATAAGCCAATAGCGGCAAGGGATTTCAGGACATCCTGATTGGTCAATATAATTTAGAGCTGTATTAAAATATGTTAACTGAGCAGGTACATTGGTAAGACTTATAAACCTGGTATAACAGTAGTACCAACTACCAGGTTTATAAGTCTCACCGATGATGTACCTGCGCAGTTGACAAATTTTAATAGCGCGCGAAATTATATTGTCCAATCGGGATGTGACACCTTGCCGCTATTGGCTTATTGCTTTCGCGCCCTTTTATCTGCCGAAGCATCCATAAGTCTGCTATTCGAGTTGGAGCGAGATAGAGAATACCCGATTTTGCACTGCTCTGCGCAAACGAAGATTGACAAGCGGAATTATTTTCCTGGTCGTATTGTACTGTAGTTGCGTACACCAATATACATGCGTATGGTCGTTCGCGAACGAATTTAAATAAATAAGAGAAAAATTATATATTCTTTCTGAATTTAGAATGTGCACGTAGGTTAAAATCATAGAGCGGCTCACGATTGTGTTAAGGGTAATAAATAAATTAAAAGGTTACCTTCCTGCATGCTTCAGAAGATGATTGAAAGTTGTAGCAATCATCCCTGACCACCCCGCAAGGGATTATGGTCGTGGGTTTATGTATGTATGTGTATAAGGTCACCTGGAACTGGTCCCTCAGGTACTCTAGGCGCGCCTTCAGTATGCGGCTCTGTGTGAACACGTAGGGGATGCCGAACATGAGTACCGCGCGCCCGAGGTGGTGGTCGAAGTCCACCCCCTCCGAGACCTTGCCGCGCGCCACTGATAGTAGCACCGCGCCGCGACCACTCTCACACGCCTGCGGGGGTCATCGTATACTGGTTATATGTTACAGTTTGAAGTAGGTTGAAATGCGTAACTTGTTCACAGGGTGTAAAATTAAATGGGACACTTACTTAAAGTGGTACTTCAGACCATCAAACTGAACAACTTTTAGTATGGGACCAACACTGATATCACGAAAAAAAATTCCGCTGACCCATACAAAACTGCAAACATAACTCGACTGAAATGCGAGGGACAGCAGATTTTTTTTTTTCGCGATTTCGGTTTTGGTCCCGTAGAGTAAGTTGTTCAGTTTGATGGTCTGAAGAACCCCTTTAAGTAAATGTCCCATTTAATTTTACACCCTGTATAAGTAAAGTACAAAACAAAATGGCAATGCTAACGACCAAAGCAAAATAGATATTCTACCAGAAATACAGCTTCATACAAGCTCGCGGCGACGAGCAGCAATTTTTCTACCAAACTGCCGCTCATTCTCGTACGTGAAGGTTCATATATTGCCGCACGCTGCGTATCGACCACCGCGAGCTTGAATGACGTTTTTCTTCCGGTAAGATATCTATTCGGTGGCCAAAGTAAAATCCCCGAGGGTCCAAATAATATATTTTTTGTCAAATAAATAAGTCTAAATAATAAAACCGCTCCAATATTCCTTTAGAATATTCAAATTTCATTAGCAGTCCCAAACTGTATCCAATTTGACTGGTAGAAAGTTGCCGCAGAAACATAAAATAGACTTAAAAAACTATTTTATAAAACCCAAATACCTCATTATAACTCAAAGCTCAAACAAGATACATGTTTGAAATTAAAAGAATTACCTTAATATAGTTAATGAGAGCGAAGCTGGTCTCCGCAGAGTCTTGCGTCTCTATGAACAGCAGCTTATGCCGCTGTAAGCTTGCCACCACACCTTCAATACAAAAAATAATATTGTTACCTAATTGAAATTTAAGGTTCGGAACTAATTAGATTTTGTTGTTATTCAACTATTATACTTTGAAGCTACAATACACATTTTTATAAGATACGTCGGAACACAAAAAACTGATACAAAGGTATCAGGGGAACCCCAAGTTGAAGTCACATAATGTTTTGTACAAAACTGGGTAAATCTAGTTCACCCAAATTAATTAGGGATTATCCAAAATCTTTGATTCAGGGTTCGAAATTATCAAGATAAGTCGCTTCATGTGAAAGCGCCTATCTTTCCGACGCTGGCTACCTGTCAAAGGGTCAAGACGTCTTAACATACCCTGATCATACCAGGCTCCGACCACACTCTCCAGGTACATGTAGGAGGTGAAGAAACACACCACACCGTCCGGCACGCTCGCCGATATCTGCAACCATCACGTCACATTCAAATGTTTCATTTTAGCACATAAGAAATATGTAAATACATAGTTAAGTTATATCCACTAAGTTCTTCGGATTTTACTAGCTCGGCGGTGAAGGAAAACATCGTGAGGAAACCTGCATACCCGAGAATGAAAAGAAAATACCATAAATTCGGAGGTATGCGTAAAATATGGGTGAGTTTGAGGCGAACAAAAAGGACCAGCGTGGTCTCAGCGTTACAATAACAAACCTTGCTTGCAATAGCCCAAACACAAATATCAAACGCTTTGTGTGACACACGGAAAATTTTTTATGGCAAACAAAGATTCAATGGAAATGAAAAATAATGTAATAACTGTGTAAGTATTACCTCAACTAAAAGTTGTCCGTAATTTCTGATGACGGCCACGTCTTCTCTCGTTTCGTATTTAGATGATATCGCCACTTGATCACTGCCCTTCGACACTATCTGGAAACAACACATTTTTTTTTATTCATAATGGGTTTGCGCTTGGCTTCAGCTCACCTAATGGAAAGTGTAGATGAAGCCGAGGATGTAGCGCGTTCGCCCAGAAAAAGCCTATTAACTCTTTTTTTTTTAAATGTCTACTTTAATAATTTAATGAAGCGAAGGCATATTTTATTATTAAAAAAGCTGTGTTGTCAATTGAAAAAAGGGTTATTCCTGTTGTAGAAGGGATCTACGGCCCCAGCGGCCTTACGGGGACAACGCGAATAAATATGCTCGCCATCGCCAACTGGGGACAACTATTCCCACTGTCCCCCACTATATAGAATGGAATCGACCTGGAGTGCGATTTTTGAAAGTCACACGTTCAAATCAGCAGTAGAAATGACCTCAGTTTGAAGTTTCTGTATACATTCGGTTATGATTTTGAATCTCACGATTCAAAAATAGCACTTCAGTCAACAAAGAAATAAAAATAAATTTCACCCGTCATCCAGCAGAAAATGAATATTTTGCACTGGACATAAGATGAAAGTTGTGTGTAATGTAAACCAACCATGGGTAGAATGCAAGGCCTAGCGAGGGTCATGGTGAAGGAGCTCATGATAACCGGGTTGAAGTCCAGGATCTTGGGGTACATGTCCAGCGGGGATAACGTACCTGCAACATTATTATCTTACTGTTACTAATACATGGATGATTTGTTATCTATTAATGAATAATTAATAAATATATTATCATTTAGTTTGTTGTCTATTCATTCATTTTATACAGTGTAAGCTTCAGAACATCAAACTGTACAAATTTTACTATGGGATTAATTCTAAGACCGAAAAACGAAAAATCTGCAGTTTCATACGTAGGTATTGAAAATTTCTATGGTAGAGCTGATTTTTTTTCAATTTCGTCCCATACTAAAAGTTGTTCCGTTTGATTGTCTGAAGCCACTCCTTTAAGTAAGTAATGCATTTAAGTTTCCACCCTGTACAGGGTGAAATTGATATCATTAGAATCCTTCTAAACTAAGAGTCTACCCATCAAACTGAACAACTTTTACTATGGGAGCAAACCGATCGGAGCAAATAAAAAATCAGTTGTTCCATACTAAACTGCAATGTCGACGCGCGAATTGGCGACTCCAATGTATGCAATGGCAGATTTTTTTTTTTTGCTCCGGTCGGTTTGCTGCCATAGTAAAAGTTGTTCAATTTGATGGGTAGACTCTTAGTTTAAAAGGATGCTAATGATATCAATTTCACCCTGTATACTGTATGTACAGCGACAAAATTGAGATTATGGATTCTCTTTTAAAAATATAGACTTCTAAAAATATAGTGTGGTGGCTAACGGCCATACACTTTCATTATAAAGTAGGCCAGCCTCCCAGTAGTTCGGACAATATAGGTTGATAATATTTGCATCATACCTGACGTTATAATAACAGTCTGGAACCTCGCAAAGACAGGCCGCATCGCTATTGAAGAATCCATACACCTGCAACAATACAACAAGTTCAAATAACAACCATTTCCAGACACATTGGGCATAACTTGAGCAATGTCACATTATACGTAATACTAGTGAAAAAAAATCTGCTGTTTCATACATTTGAGTCAAGTCATGTTTGCAGTTTTGTATGGGAGAGCAGATTTTTTTTTCTTTATTTCGGTATTGGTCTCATAGAGAAAGTTGTTCAGTATGATAGTCTGTTCATCCCCTTAAAATAGTTTCAGCTAATTTTGTTACATTTTATTATAGTGCTAAATACAGAACGGCCACTCCCCCGCCCCCTGACTTCAGATACCACACCTCACCTCACACTTTCTGGGGAGTTTAGGGGAGCCGAGCGAGGGAATGAAGTCAGGCGTGCGCACCCGTTGGATTTGACTACATCAAATTATCGTGCACTAGTTAGTAGAGTCTAGCAAGGGCACGGGACAGTCTGCTTGAGAACGTCGCCAAGTGCACACGTCGACAGAACTAACTCAATACTTAATCTAGAAATAAACATTTTAACGGGTTCTTACCGCGTTTTGGTATATTTGAGTTCCCGATATTTCGGCAGTGTAACCAACCGCGTATAATAACCGCGTAACTCTCAAAAACTGTATTAACTCAATACTTCATCATATTCCATTCCTATTGAGTTTCTTGCCGTTTCTTCTCCATGGGACTTGTGAAACGGCGGCAAATGTAGAGTCAGTGAAAGAAATAAAAGATACGATTCTTAATTTACATTTGAAATCATTATCAACGACCTAGCATTAGAGGCGATATACAAGGTGTTACAAAAGTAAAAATAAACATTAAAAACTTTTAAGAGGATATGTGAAAAAATAGGTTTCTTCAAAGCGTCATTATATCATTAAGTAATAACAGTAGGAGTATGATTTACGGATATGTGTAAATTGAACATATAATTGAAGTTTTGATTAGAGCCAAACACGATTAAGACACATTTTCTCGATAGAAAAACAAGCCAAAGAAGCCTCCATCTTTATCCATAAACGCTTGGAACTGCTAAACGGTGAATAATAGAAACACGAGACTTGATTTAAAAAAAGAGTTTAATATTTTATAAAGTTTGATAAGACCAGAATTGAACTAACATAAATAGTACAATCACAATTAAATAAAGTTTGTTTTACGCTTGCGTCGATTCAGGCGCGCGCGCCGCCCCATCTCTTTCTCTCGCACCAGGCAGTAATATATATAGCTATCACACGCCTATTTTGCTTCAATTATTTTTCGACATAGGCCCTTAAGGCGGTTGTTTAGACCTTAGACCATAAAACTAAACAACTTTCACTATGGGATCAACATTGAAAACGCGAAAAAAAAAAATCAGCTATCCAATACATTAAGCTCGAGTAGATTTGTAGTTAAGTATGGAAAGGAACATCAGATTTTTTTTCGCGATTTCGATTTTAATCCCATAGTGAAAGTTGTTCAGTTTGATGTTTTATATTTTTTTTAACACCTTGTACACATTGTAAAAACGAAATACTTACGAGAAATGCATGATAGGATTAGATACAGTAGGTGTCCTGTCGTCGAAGGGCTCTATAATTATAGTGAAGCCCTTGGTGTACGTAGAGACGAGTGTGGCAAGGTGAGCTATGAGGGTGAGCGCGGCGAAGTGTGTCGGGTCGGGGATCTCGAGCGTGCGCATCAGCGAGGAGAGCCGCGTCGCGCAGAACCGCAGCGGCTTGCGCTCTATGCACACACGCGACGCTACATCCTTGAGGAACCCTGACGATATTGTATACTGTTATTATCTGCTACATTTTAAAGGGTTCCTGTCAAGTCTAGTGTGGCCTTTTTATTTTTAAATTAATGGACTCTTGCTTGTGCGTTAGCTCTGCATTTCCGCCAGTGTCAAGTAGTTTATGGGAGAATCTATCCAAATCTCAGGGATTGTTTTTGGTCAAGAACAAGAAGAGATTGAGGATTGCGGAGCCTCGTGGCAGGCAAAAACGCGACGCGCGAAAACCACGCGAGACAAGTGCTCGGGTCAGAACCTACGACGTGACTCCTTGTCTTGTTGTAACGATTACAAACACAAGATGGTGTATATAAGGACATATTTCGCCACTTCTGAATAAGTTCCTAATAACGTATCTAACAGGTCGTTTGACATATCTTTCATATGAAATATGTCCAATGATATGTGAGATCAAGTCTAGTGGGTCTTCTCTTGTCTTGTTCTAGCGGTTACAACGACAGTATCTATACTATTATAAAACTGTAACAGAAAGTTTGTCTGTACATTGAAGATATTAACAAAAAAAAGTTACGATATGGTTTTTAGGTGTCTCTGATTCCATTTCAACAATTTTTGGATTTTTTGTCTGTCTGTTTGTTTGTGTGTTTGTTTGTTTGTTTGAACGAGTATCACGCAAAAACTACTGAACCGATTTTGATGAAACTTTTTTTGTTTGATAGCTTATGATCTGACTTAAAATCTGGTATATAATTTGTGCGGACGAAGTCGCGGGTTAACGCTCGTGGTATATAAAGATGTATTACACCACTTCTGGAAAGTTAATAGCCTATCTAACAGGTCATTTGACATAATATCTTTCACCTACGAAATATGTCTATTGATCTGTCAGATAAGCTATTAAGGACTTAACTAGAACTAGGTAAAATAATGATAAACGTCATAATCTTCAATATATTCTGTTACTGTTATTATTATAATAGTGTAATGTGGATACCTGCAGGCGACTCCTGCACGACGTGCTGTATCCTGAGCCTGGTCTTGAGGTACTCTATGAACCTCTTCAGGAACCCGAGGAAGTGCTCCGCGTTACGTATGTTGCCCGGCACCACCTCTGATGAACATATCATGTTTTAAGTACAGTACGACCAGGAAAATAATAAACCTTGGCAATCTTCGTTTGCGCAGAGTCCCCGACAAAACCCGAATGTTTTGTAATCAAAGGCAAAGTCGGATAGCAGCGAAAAGGGCGCGAAAACAAATTAGCCAATCGTTGCAAGGCATTGAAGGTGGCACATCCTGATTGATCAACGCAATTTCGCGCGCTGTTAAAATTTGTCAACTGCGCAGGTACATCGGGGGAACTGACGTAAGGTGCTAGCTGACGTAGTCGACATTCGGCATGGGCACATAGAAGTAGCATGCAGGTGCAGCCCGGCCCATCACTGTAACTTATACAACGTGTTAATGAATAAGCGCAAAACCTCATACACCCCAACTGATTTATAACAAAATAATTAGATTAAAATAATAATTTCATTATTTTTATAGTTAATATTTTAAGTTATTCGCATTTTAAGTTTAGAGGCAAAAATGATTTGTTATCATTTCAGCAATGAATGAAAGCGCTAACGTACTCATGGATACATTTTGATAATCTTGTTTTGGTTGTAAGTAGGGTAAGTGTGCCCGTGTGGTGGGTTGACATCGGGTTCAGTAAATTTTTAATTTTACCAACATATTATTTAATATTTTGAAAAAAATTACCTATGTTGAAACCATGATAATTCGAATCTGCTTTCGATTCTAAACAAACTACTAGTAGTACTAGTTTTGCGTTAATTCATTAACACGTTGGACTTCCTTATGACTAACAACCTCTATGTACTAAACAAAGGCAACACTCCAACATATGTCACAAGAAATTGTCAACAGGTGTTAGACATTACTTTCTGTACAGGACACACTAAGGACCGTATAGACAACTGGCACGTCAGTGAAGAGGTGTCCATGTCTGACCACAGGCATGTTATATTCGATATTCTGGGTAACAAAAACAGACATATTGAACACTATCGTGACCGAAGGAAGACTGACTGGGATGGGTTTAGGTCCGATCTCGAGGACAGCCTAGGGTCGATAGGGAAAAGTGTAAGATCCAGGGAACAACTGGAATACACAGTGGCTGCAGTTGAGACTGGGTTAATCTCAGCCTTCTATAACAACTGCCCGCTTAAAACCATAGCTTCGAACAGAAGAGTACCATGGTGGAATAATAAGCTTCAAACACTCAGACCGAGGGCCCGAACCTTATTCAATCGGGCAAAAAAACACTGTAACTGGGATGCATATCGCAAGGCCTTAAGGTGGTTGCAGAGGGGTCAATTTTATACAAAACTTTGACGCACAATACGCGTAGACGGTAATAATATAAGTAACTTTGTATATATGGAAAAATAGTTTAAATAATCTAGTTGCCGCGTAACAAATAACATTTGAAATTTATAAAATAATCACGAAGATATAAAGCTTTGAAATTTTTCATACAAAATTTTAAAAGCTTTATATCTTCGTAATTATATTATAAATTGCAAATGTTATTTGTGACGCGGCAACTAGATTTACTAAACTATTTTTCCATAATATATAAAATATTACTTTTATTAATTCCGTCTACCCGTATTGTGCGTCAAACTTTTGTATGGACTGAAACCACCTTAACGGATTTTAATAAAGAACTGAGGAAGGCGAAAAGGAAGTCGTGGCATAGGTTCTGCGAGGAAATAAATGGAGCCGCACACCTTGCAAAAATTTATAAGATTATGTCCAAATCGCCAACCTCTCATCTGGGGCTACTGAGGAAACCAGATGGAAATTTTACCAGAACTGTTGAGGAAACCCTAACACTTATGACCAGTGTCCACTTCCCAGGTTCAACAGTTCTGGAACCAAGATCCGAGCCACCTTCACAAAGCGGGACTAAATCCAAACCAAGGATTGAAGACTGGCGTATGTCGGTACTGGTCTTTAAACCCGACCGAGTCAAATGGGCTATAAATATCTTCAAACCATTCAAGACTGGCGGAGAAGATGAGATCTTCCCTGCTCTCCTACAGCAGGGAAGAGAGATCATCCAACCACTGGTAGTTAAAATCTTTAGAACGAGCTTTGCTTGGGGATACCTACCAGAGAAATGGACTAAGGTTAGGGTTACCTTTATTCCCAAAGCTGGGGATAAAGATAAATCACAACCCAAATCTTATAGACCAATTAGTCTTACCTCTTTCCTTCTAAAAACCATGGAAAAGGTAATAAACCTGCATATTAGGGAGACCTACCTCAAGGGTAGGCCATTGCACTTCAGACAACATGCGTACCAGAAAGGCAAATCCACAGAAAGTTCACTGCTAGAACTGGTCGACAGAGTGGAAAAAGCTCTCGATGATCAGGAGATCGCACTCTGTGCCTTTCTGGACATAGAGGGTGCATTTGACAATACCTCTACTGAAATCATACCAAAATGTATGGATGATCGAAATGTCGACTCCACTACCAAAAAGTGGATTGAGGCAATGTTAACGACAAGAACAGTCAGGACCTCACTTCTAGGTAAAACACTAGAGGTAAAGGTATCCAAAGGCTGTCCGCAGGGGGGAGTGCTCTCACCTCTGGCCTGGTCGGTGGTGGTGGACTGCCTCCTGTGGGACCTTAACAACGCCTACCTAGATACTCAAGGGTATGCTGATGACCTGGTAGTGATGATTGTGGGCCCATGTCCCAGCACCATATCCAGTCTCATGCAGACAGCACTACATAGGATAGAAAGGTGGTGCAAAGACTTCGGTCTTTCAGTGAATGCCGATAAAACGGTTATAGTACCCTTCACAAGAAGGCGAAAATTAGAATGCCTTAGAACTCCAATACTATTCAAAAAATCTATACCGTTTTCCAAGGAGGTTAAATATCTAGGAGTAATTCTGGATCAAAAACTCACTTGGAACCAACACCTGGACCACATTGTGCGAAAGGCAAAAATAGGACTAGGGACATGCTGTCGCTTAGCGGGCTCCAGATGGGGCCTGAAACCGAGTTCGGTTATGTGGATTTACACTGCGGTAGTGAGGCCTATGGTATCGTACTGCAGTGTAGCCTGGCATAAGAAAACCGAACAAGCGAAGTGTGTAAACACCCTAAATAGCCTACAAGGATTAGTATGCAGAATAGCGACGGGGGCAATGAAATCTACACCCACGGCTGCTATGGAGGCAATATTAGGTTTGCCTCCACTACACATCCATGTGCAGAAAGAGGTAAAAATTGCAATGCTCCGAGCCTTGGAACGAGGAGATTCCAAATGGAAGTCCTCTGTTATGAGAGGGTTACATGAAACTCTCTTAACAATTCCGATCATGTGTATGCCGAAAGACACCATGAACAAAGAATATAACTTCAACAGGTTATACAAGGTAATCCTACCCCAAAGAGAGGACTGGAACGGGAATACCCCACAATCCTTCAGCGCTGGAGATGTCGTCTGGTTTACAGATGGGTCCAGGAAGGACAACCGTGCTGGAGCTGGAGTATGTGGCGGCAATCCAAGAATTAAAAAGGCGATTCACCTTGGACAGCATGCCACAGTATTCCAGACTGAAATGTACGCTATCATAGATTGCGTACATGAGAATCTGAAAAGATGCCCAAAGGGGAAACATATTGTTATTTTATCAGATAGCCAGGCTGCTCTGAAAGCGCTAGGATCTGACGAAATAGAGTCGAAACTAACATTAGAATGTGCCCGAGCACTCAACCAGCTAGGACTGACAAACTCTGTCACCCTAGGCTGGGTGCCCGGACACTGCGGTATTGATGGAAATGAGGCTGCTGACGAGCTGGCACGAAGAGGGGCAGAAGAGGACGCAATAGGCCCCGAGCCTTATTGCGGCATCTCTCGCAACACCTCTAGACGTGTGCTAAAGGAATGGGCTGTGAACCAAAGCCGCAGGCTCTGGTCGGATACACCAGGACTGAGGCATGCGAAAGAACTTGTGACCGGCTTTTCAAACAGACATACCTCGGATGCCATCAATTCAAACCGCAACGACTTAAGGCTCTTAGTACGAGCCTTAACAGGACACTGCAAGTTAAACAAACACCTACACAGAATGGGTCCAAAAGCATAACACGGTTCATGAAGTCCGTGGGCCTAGGAAATGACCTTTAGGTCTAGGGTGACAGCTACAATAGATCTATCCAGGTCGCAGTAGCTTTTGGTCATCGACCAAGCCCTTATAACCAAATAATAATAATAATAACACGTTGTATAACCCGAACAACAGCAGCGACCACTCACAACACTAGACAGTGAAGTCAAGCGACTTCATGATGGTGGTTAATTCTCACCATTGAGCACCTCGTCGGGCAGTATCGGGTTGCCGAGGATCATGTCGGTATCGCGCGCGACTGCAGCCTCCCGCAGACCTTCAACCATCTGCTCGTACTCTAACGTCAGCCGCTGGGCGTCTTCTTCACGAATCCTGTAGGAATAATAAGCAATTCCATAAAAAAATGTAGCAGGTGGGGTAAACAAAATTATCTTCCCCTGTTTCTTATGACAGTTGCTTTATTTAATGATCTCATATTCGATCCCAGAGGAACTTTCTAGGGTTTATGATCACTTAGTTAGCCCCCGACGCAAAAAGAGGGGTGTTATAATTATATTTTTCCATAATAAATTAGCCCTTTATAACATCACCATCTTTTCGAACCTATTTACATAAAAAGTATGACAAAAAGTTCAGAATCAGTCAGTGTTTGAACTTGGAACGGGCTAAGCTAGCATTATAATTTTACTAGTTGACCCGGCAGACGTTGTCCTGCCATTTTCCCTACCCTACACCTACCCGACACACACATGGCGGTTTTTTTGTTTATAAACCTTCTCTGGCATGTGCGCAAGCCGTTGTCGAGTGATGTCATGACCAAGGGAAATAGGGATTCATTTTTATATTACAGAGATAGATTGTCTATGCATTGATAACAAGCAGGAAGCTGGCATAGGTATTATCTATACCTTGGAGTACAGACTGCCTAACAAGCGGTGAAACATGATAATACTCCTTGGTGGTCGGTAATGATCGTTCTTCTTTCCCGTCGTAGTCCCCAATCCAACGACAAACATTATAGCTCCTGCCATACATTACGTCACGTCATTGGATAGAAAGGGACACAAAATTTTCTTGTTTCCATACTTACAAGTATGAGGAGAAGAGGCATACTTTACGATTCTAAAATCCTTGATAACAAGCATATACTGCTATTATTTTATTGTCTATGGTATGACAACAAGCACCTTCTATTATTATATTACTGTCTATGGTATAGGAGTCGCGTGGCTAGAGCATTCCAGGTGGGCGTGTTTCACCCGCGGGTTAACTGCGCCATTTTATTTGTGGTATTTCAAGTGTGTTTTTATTGAAAAACAATCCTTGAGATCACCCAAATATTGATTACCGAATAACGTCAAGGTCATTGGCAAAATTATCGACACTACGATGATGGAGCCACAATTTTAAGATTATAATTAGGGTCAGTACGATCAGGAAAATAATTCCGCTCGTCAATTTTCGTTTGCTCAGAGCAGACCCAAGACCCCGTCTAAGCCCAAAATCATTTAGTAATCAAAGGGTGCAAAGTCGGATAGCGGCAAAAAGGGCGCGAAAACAATTAGCCAATAGCGGGAAAAGATTGAAGGTGGCGAATTTTGATTGGTCAATATAATTTCGTGCGCTATTAAAATTTGTAATGTACCAATGATAACAAGAACCTACTTTTCTTATGACATTGTCTGTGGTATGATAACAAGCACCTACTCACTGTGCCACAGTCTTCTCCAGCTGCTGAAGCGCGGTCGTGCTCCTGTCTATGGTCCGTCTGGTGATCTTAACGGAGAGGGAGTCTATGCAGACATTGTCTATGTTGTGGGCTTCGTCGAAGACCACCACGGCTTCCTTGTTCAGCTCTTTGGAGACCACTTCAGCTATCTTCGGGTCGAGGAGGTAGTGGTAGGAGTATACTACTATTTCTGCGTGGATTATCTGTTAAGAAGGTTAGATGGTATAGAAATTAAAGAGATTTAGAGCAGTACGATGCATCATCATCATCATCTCAGCCGATGGACGTCCACTGCTGAACATAGGCCTCCCCCAAGGATCGCCATAACGACCGGTCCTGCGCTGCCCTCATCCAACGGGTTCCCGCCGCCTTCACCAGGTCGTCGGTCCACCGTGTGCGGGGCCTACCCACGCTGCGCTTTCCGGTACGCGGTCGCCACTCGAGAACTTTTCGGCCCCATCGGCCATCGGTTCTGCGAGCAATGTGCCCCGCCCATTGATCAAGAGATCAACCGTCGAATCCAACTCGGCTGAGCAGCGTTCGGGAAGCTACGTAGTATCTTCACGTCCCAAATACCGCAGTGTCTTAAAACGAAAGTCTTCGATTAGTGTGTGTTGCCAGTGATGACATATGGAACAGAGACGTGGTCGTTCACTCAAGGCCTCATAAAAAGACTGAAAGTCACCCAAAGGGCAATGGAGGGGGCTATGCTCGGAGTTTCCCTGCGAGATCGAATCAGAAATGAAGAGATCCGCAGAAGAACCAGAGTAACTGACATAGCCCAAAGAATTGCTAAACTAAAGTGGCAGTACCAATTGTAATGTTATTTAATTTAAAGTTACCTCCAAGGTTATGTCCAAGTTAAGTTTAAGATAAACTTGGACGAAAGTAAAGCCTTACCGGGCAAATAAAAAACCTCGACATGTTCCGGAAAATAATTGGAACTAATTTTTTTACTTGAAACATATTGTCAATAAAGGTTATAGTCGATTGTAGCGCCCACAAAGCATTATTTATTTTTGTGGTCAGGCTTTACAACACAATACGAAGTCAGCCTCCTCACATACCTTGGTTTTCCCAAATAAAGGCTCAAAGAAAAATTATTGTTATCGCACACAGGCTTCGTAGTGGACACTGGACACATTCCACTAAATAAATTCGGCTTCATGATGAAAAAGAGTAGTTCACCTAATCTTGATGAGTGGGGTGTGGTCGAGGACGTTCATCACCTGTTAGTGGAGTATGCAAAGCGTCAGATCCGGAAAACTCGACCCAGGCCCTCCTACGTCTACACTTACAATGCCTCAGGGCCACTCTACTGCTCTTCATGTGACCGAATTTTTAAAACCAAGTCCGGGTCTGTCCAAGTCATATTAGGGCCTATCACAATTCGAATTTAGTAGTGTAGTAATATTTTATTTATTTATTTAATCTTAATTATAATATCTTAATATAATTTTGTTGTCGAAGTCGCCATAGCCGAACACGGTTAGGAGGACTATAGTGTAGTATTTTCGGTACGAGCAGGCTCGAATAACACTGGTGAAGGAGCTTAGAGCGAATAGACTTGATGTGGACATAATTCATGTCATCCTAGCATCACCTGGCACTGATGCTGCTAGAAAAGTCGCCTTTGCAAACTCATCTATCTTTTCATACTAGCTGTAAAAATTATGCTTTCAATTTGTCCATAATTATGACAAGTGGCCAGATGATTTAATTAAAGTCTAACTTAGATACACAAGCTAACAACCTTAGATCAAAATAAAATTAATGGATAGGCCCAAAGCGCGTTAAATTGAAGCACACAACTAGTACACTTGTTCCATACAAACTAGCGCACTTGGTCTGTCATCTCGGTACATATTTGAAGTAAAACTGTCATTTGTTTTGCCTCATTTTTCTGGTTTGAAATGTTCGCGTAAGGCCTATCCGTTAATTTTACTTTGATCTAAGCTAAGAACCATATTCCTATCTTGGGACGGCCACATACTTTTTTCAACTGTCTATTAGGAAGGATCACTTATTAAGCCCATTTAAAAAGTTATATAATGGAGAGACATGTCAAGTGTCAAAGTAACTTACAGCGAACCTAGAGAGGAAGTATGGACACCAGTTCCTGTCAGCTCCGTACTGCTTCAGGTCCTCCAGGGTGTACACTCCATACGGCAACATCGACTCCTTGCCTTCACGGTTAAACCCCTCGTAGAATTGACCTGCAACAATTATAACAAATCATCATATCGTATGGCATTTTTATCTTTCTGCTTGGATCCGAGGGGGATGGGGGGGGGGGGGGGATCAAATTTCGAGATCGAGGTGTTTCAGCCAGTCTTCCGCTGCCGGGGTTAGCCTGTGAAGTTCTTCGATTCCACCGGGGAAACAGCGCAGAGTGCACTCATTTACCACATGGGAGAGGGTCTGGTCAGGTGCCCCGCAGTCGCACGTCGGAGACTCCCTCAAACCCCACTTGTGGAGGTGGTAGTTGGTTCTTCCATGGTTGGTTCTGAATCGGTTAAGCTTAACCCAGGACTTACGGTCCTTTTCAAAACCGGGCGGTTCGACTCCGGCTAAACGTTCTTGACTATATCTGGCTTACCGGACTGTTCTTCGCGAATCTCCCAGTGTTTTCCCTGCGATATTCTACCATGGATTATAATAAATAAATAAATATCTCACACAAATTATCTAGTCACATTTAAAGTACCTAGACTTGTATTATGATGACTAGACAATGATATATAATACATATATACAGGGTGAAATTGATATCATTAGCATCCATTTAAACTAAGAGTCTATATACCCATCAAATTGAAAAACTTTTACTATGGGAGCAAACCGATCGGAGCAAAAATAAAAACAGCTGTTCCGTACTAAACTGCACCCGCCGCGCCGCGCCGCACCGCCAAATGTATGCAACAGCAGATTTTTTTTTTGCTCCGATCGGTTTGCTCCCATAGTAAAAGTTGTTCAGTTTAATGGGTAGACTCTTAGTTTAAACGGATTCTACTTCACTGAAGGCGCACTTATAACAAGTGAAGCATTATATAAGTGATATAACTTACAAATAGGTACTTCACTGTCCGTCTCATGCCTGTTTCTGATGTAGCTGGCCGTCAATGCGTGGCATTTTCCATCTACAAGCTTGCCCTCTCTTTGACTTGACACCTGAATTAAAAAGATACATTATATAAAACCAGTTAAGTGACGTCAATTATATTAATACAATACACGGCAATCTTGAAAAACGGGAGGGAGGATATGCGCTTCGGTTTGGGGGGGATTTTCATTGAAATACGATGAAAAAATTATAGCTGTAATCAATGTTACAAATAAATTCAGATTTCGGGGGAGGATAAAGGCCAGGCCACACAGAGGGAGTTTGCGGGAAGGCGGACGTGCGGGAAGCTAATATCTCCGGACCCGCTCGGTTTTCTGTGTGTTTTGTTGTGTATGGTGTGGTGTGGTGGTAATGTTCGAGTTTGTATGTACCCTACCACACAGAAATACGCATCCGGAGATATTCGCCTCTGTGTGGCCCGGCCTTTAATCCCACCTCCCCCCTGGATACGTGGTTGCAAATTTTAAAGAAGGAAAAAAAACTTAAATATTAACCATATTTTTATCTATTTCGTAACTAATTACTATTTACTACTCAGGATCTATTTTTTCAGCTTAATAACTCTGTCAGAATCTTGCACGTCTAGTATGATTACTTTACACGCGAGCGATGTGCCTTTGCTCTATAGAAAAATGACCTCTTCCCGCGTTTTTCGGAGAGCCAATGCCACGCTTGCTGCAACTTCTAGGTAGTATGGAATAAATCCGAGTCGCGCGCAATTAGAGAAATCATACTAGCCGTGCTGAATAAAGATAATAATCTGTTAAATTATAGTTCACAAAAAGTGGTGAACAAGTTAAGGTGGTTTCAGTCCATACAAAAGTGTGACGCACAATAAGCGTAGACGGAATTAATAAACGTAATATTTTATATATGGGAAAATAGCTTAGAAAATCTAGTTGCCGCGCCACATTTTAAATTGTGTATGAAAAATTTCAAAGCTTTATATCTTTATAATTATTTTATAAATTGCAAATGTTATTTGTGATGCGGTATCTAGATTTTCTAAACTATTTTTCCATGTATACAAAGTTACTTACATTAATTCCGTCTACGCGTATTGTGCATAAGTTTTGTATAAAATTGACCCCTCTGGAACCACCTTAAATGAAACCTTGTATACAATAATGTTTACCTCGGGATGTATGCAGAGATTCTTGCGGGAGCTGAGCACGACGCCTGTGATGTTCGGCTTCTCCCCCTGCTGCGTCTCATAGTACTTTACCAGGTTCTTCAGCTCCTCTAGAACCTTCTCTATCTCTGGCACCGTACGTGAACAGTAGATCAACTTTCTGCAAATTTTAGTACTTGTTTGCACTGCAATTCTGTCAATGCCTAGTCGTTTGTGAGAGAATCCCAAGGATAGTTTTATGAAAGTAGAACTTAGTTTTAAAACGTTGGATCTTCATTGCATGCTTCAACACAAACCACCAAAAATGCAACGCATATATCAGAACAACATGGAAATAAGTGTGCTGAATATAAAATTTAACATAAGGTTATATTAACATCAATAAATCGTAAATTGAACTATTTAATCTGATTTAATTTGACTTTTGAAAAACTGAACAATACCCGAATAGTCACATAGCAAGTTTGGCTGAGAACTGTTGTCTTCGCGCGGTTCGCGATTGAGCTTGGCAAGAGGCTCTACCATCTCTATTCTCAATTTTGCTAAAAAAAAAATCCTTAAGTTTGGGTTACAATGTACTTGACATCGGCAGAAATGCAGTGCTAGCTGAAACCATATAGCTATGGACGAGTTACGCATGTAATTCTATTAACAATCTTTTCTGACACTTTTTGCGGGAGATGAAATCCAAAGCTTTGGATTTTATTTCATTACTAGATTCTAATTTTGATTGTTAAAAATCATGAAACAGTGAACACACAAGACTAGTTTGAAGCTATTGCACTGCAATTATACAGAGTGAAATTGATATCATTAGCATCCTTTTAAACTAAGAGTCTACGCATCAAACAACAACAACTACTACAACAACGAACAACTTTTACTATGGGAGCAAACGGATCAGAGCAAAAAAAAAATCAGCTGTTTCGTACTAAACTGCAATGTCGGAGAGTGAGTTCGCAACTCAAACGTAAGCAACATCAGATATATTTTTTTACTCGGATCGGTTTGCTCCCATAGTAAAAGTTGTTCAGTTTGATGGGTAGACTCTTAGTTTAAAAGGATGCTAATTATATCAATTTTACCCTGTATAGGCTGTCTCGTTTAGTGGTAAGCAGTGATCGGAATAGGTAGATTCCATTAGGGTAAAGGCGTAAATATTGTTGTGATGAATATTAATATTTGTATTCGATTCATGTGTGTTTGTATCTATACAGAGCGTAAAATTTTATGCGTTGTATATTAAATTGGGTGCACACCCTTTATAGATACAAAGACCCATGAATTGAATACAAATATTAATATTCGTCACACAAATATTTACGCCTTTACCCTAAGGCCTAATCCTATCTACCTATTCCGATCACTGGTGATAAGGCATAAAATTGTATGTAAATGCACTTGATCAGTCGATCTTATACCTTGCCAGAGGGGAATGCTAGTGAGAGTTAGCAAAAGGCCATTAATTAAAAAAAAATACCTGACGTGATGAGGATTCTGTATCATATAGGCAACTATAAGAGAGAGAAGAGATATCGTCTTCCCCGTTCCCGACGGCATCTCCAGTAGTCCGTGACCCTAGAATTGTAAACATAACCTCAAATTATTTGTTTATCAAAACAAAACTAAAGGTGTGTTTTGATAAACAAATAATTTCGTGAAAGTTTTTTCCATATTCTTACCTTAGCGTCTAGGGCTCTCTTCAGCTCCAACATATACGCATATTGTTCTGGATAAATATAATCGTAGGGGAAGTAAACGAGCAAACCATCTACCGTTAACCTAAAATCAAGAATTCCACAATTTATACTTAAAGAATCAGTAATATTTTATAATACAGACATTATATGTATTATGCAGAAGATTCTCTACTTACTTCATATTGATAAATCAATTATTTTATATTCTTTTTCAATAAAATTACGACGAACAGTCGGTTTCACAACGAACGATTCCTTCGATGTGTTTTTTTTTTTGCTTGTGATTGTGTAGAACAAAAATATTTAGAAGGAAAGGTCTTTAATAATTCTTTGGTTGTTTGACTCTTTCGGTACCTACTTGTGCTAAAAAATGCGCAAGAAAAACACACTAGTGACAATATCGTTCCATTCCAAGAATTCGACAAAAATAAATTAAAACATAAGTTTTAAGTTGAGTCACGTTGCAGGTTCTGACCCGAGCACACGTCTCACGTGGATTTCGCGCGTCGCGTTTGTGCCTGCCACGAGGCTCCGCAATCCTCAATCTCTTCTTGTTCTTGACCAAAAACAATCCCTGAGATTGGGATAGATTCTCCCATAAACACTTGACACTGGCCGAAAAGCGGTGCTAACGCACAACCAAGAGTCCATTAATTATACGTAAAAAAAAAAAAAGTTTTAGTTCGTTTATTTACAAACTGTGAAATGGAACGTAATAAATCCGAGATGTTGAGATTTTGGAGTGACTCTGCGTGAGGTGAGTGAATGAAGGGCCAATGATTTTAGAAGTACCTCATTGGGGAGGGCTCCATACTCAATAAACAAAGAACAGAGAACTCGGCGTCGTCGTCGCTGTCGTCGCCATAACCAACCTTAACTAAGTATCCTGTCTCAATCAACACTTTTAAACATAAACTCTAGAGATATTATACTTATTAGTTAATTAAAGAAAGTATAAGACCACATATATATTTATTTAGTGATTAAAGATATGTATGTGTAAATGTATACTCAAATGTATACTAATGGGGAAAGCAGAGATGAGCCTCAATAAAAAAAAACACTAGGAAGAAATGGGTGATCTATTCTCTAAGTCGCAACACAGGGTGTTGATATAATGCTTGGTGCAACTACTTGCTATCTTTGGGACTGGCAAACCAGCGACATTTCGACCCAATGGGTTTTTAGGGTTCCGTACCCAAAGGGTGAAAACGCGACCCTATTACTAAGCCTACGTTGTCCGTCTGTCCTACCCAAAGAGTAATATAAGTATACCTATTTAGGGCTGTAACTTTTGAACCGTCAGAGCTAGATAGTTGACATTTTAACGTTATTACGGCGGATTTGCTAACAAATAATAAAAATGTCAAAAAGTTAAAATTAAGGGACTAGTTTTTACCAACGTTTTTTCTTCTCGCTTTATGGTAAAAACGGTAGATACATACAAGCGTCAAACTTGGTGTGATTATAGAGCAAACTTCTGCAATATAACAACAAATAATAAAAACCGGCCAAGTGTGAGTCGGTCTCGTGATGAAGGCCCCGGAGTAAAAAAAAATATGTTGTGGTGGTGTGGTACGGAACCCTCGGCCTCGGTGCGCGAGTAGCCCGACTCGCACTTAACCGATTTTATTTTATTGTGTTGACTGACCCTCTACCCCTAGACATTTATTTTCTTCACCGTTCAAAAACATGGTAGGTACTTAAATGATTGGAGGCAATACCGTTTAGGGTAAGAAACCTGTAATTTTCCGGTTTTGGATATCCGTTTCCCAGGCCAGAAGGCACATGCGTTTAGCCGGCCAGATATCTTTCCTCCTCTCCACACGCTCGGCAGCTAGGATCTGCGGTGAGCTTCATCTTGTTCATAGGTACTACTGCTGGCTAAGTACCTACATTTTTTTATTAAACATGCAAGTGCATGATGCAAGTTAAGTTTAGTTTGCGAACAGCAAATCGCCTCGCGCATTATCCACTGTGGTCGGGAGGTCGGGATATACAGGGTGAAATTGATATCATTAGCAACCTCTGAACAACTTTTACTATGGGAGCAAACCGATCGGAGCAAAAAAGAAAATATGATTTCCATACTAAACTACTGTACCGTGGCGTGCCGACTCGACTCAAATGCATGCAACAGCAAATTATTTTTGTGCTCCGAATGGCTCCGATTGGTTTGCTCCCATGTAAAAGTTGTTCAGTTTGATGGGTAGACTCTTAGTTTAAAAGGATGCTAATGGTATCGATTTCACCCTGTAGGTAGCAATGGGTTTGATTTTTCTTTCGCGATTTCAATATTGCTCCCATAGTAAAAGTTGTTCAGTTTGATGGTCTGATGCAGTCCTTTAAAACCTTCCTATTAATTGTATTTAAAAGTGTTATATTTCTAGGGTAATGTACAGTAGTGATAACATTTGATAGCAAATACAATGCGTGTCTTTATTTACGTGCCCTTTGCACTGTAGATAAGTATAATTCATTTAAGATATAATTTAGCTTTACAAAAGTATCAATTTTAATTGCTATGAACGTTTTAAGTTGGATAGCTGCATTCGCTAAGGATTTTAAATAAAAATGGTAGTCAAAATTGCAGTTTTGGGAGCCGGTATTAATGGCGTAACGTGTGCAGTGAAAATTAAAGAGAAGTACAAGAATTTCGATGTAAGTAATTTTCAAAATTATTACGTCGGTCGTCGGCAGTTAGGGCATAGAGTTAGGAGACCCAAGCACGTATCCAGACTTTAGTTTCGGGGGACGACGACATTCGATTTTCGGGGGGGGGGGGGGGATATTCATAGAAAAACAATGAAAAAGTAGGGGGGAAAATAAAACCCACCTATCCACAACCCTGGATACGTGCCTGTGGAGATCCATGGGAACTGTTAAACGCCTTCAGAAGGCCTAGCATGCAATGAAAACGAGAGATATAGAGATGACTATCTGTCTTTGTTACTCAGTATGCCAAAGTGAGCATGCATGACGGTTTTCTCGTATTGTTCCTCTGTCGTGCGTGGCATGCTAGCCCTACAAAAAACAAATCCTGGCTTGACCATCATCATCATCATCTTAGCCGATGGACGTCCACTGCTGGCCTGACGATGCCTCCCCCTTATTAAATTCTGGCTTGGCCGCGTATTGTAATCATGTTTATTATTATAGTCAGATAATATGTATTTTGACTGCATACATGAAACTCGTTGTTTTGAACAGGTTGTCATAATTTCTAAAGACTTCTCTCCAAACACTACTGGTGACGGCTCTGGTGGACTTTGGTACCCGTATTTAAGTGGGGATACTCCTGAATTCAATCTCAAGTAAGCTTCAAATGCTACCACAAAGAGTAATTCGATCCTAAACTTTGTTGCTATAAAATTTGCTCAGGCACTTTTTTACTTTTCAGTAAATGGGGCGGCGAAACTTATAAGTTTCTTCACAACCTCTGGCTTGAAGGCGGCTACGATGTATCAATGATGCCGATATATGTTCTGTCTAGAGATAAGAAGGAAGAATGTAAACCGATTTGGGCAAAAACGGTTTTCGGTTACGAAGACCTCAACGAAAAACAATTGGAATATTTGAGTAAACTTTACTCTGGTAACTATCGGTTAGTACAAGTAGTACCAGGTTTATAATTGGATATCACTTTCTATGCACATAATTGACAAATTACTCAGTCGTTCTTGTAACATTGTTGATGGCTAGATGGTGTACGCACGGCGACACATCAAGCTATACAAAACCAACATAAGCTGGCCGCGCGTTATACGTTACTCGAACTACGCGCGGCCAGGTTACATTGGATTTGTATAGCTTGATGTGTCGCCGTGTGTACTTAGTAAATTAGGTAGGATGCGTTCGGAAATATTATTAATTTGTACAGTAGGAATAGGCGCAGTCACCGATATAATGGCGATATATGCCTTGTAAATACCTTCTGATAAGTTTACTGATTTGTGAAAAAAGTGTAATGTGCCCCACAAAAATGTTTTGAGAATAAATGTGTGAGAGACATTGTCGGTCCTTCGGGCCCCCCTGAGAATGGAGGCCCTGGGCACGGGCCCCATGTGCTTTTATGGTGAAGACGGTATTGGGTACTGCAGTGGGACGGTAGGGTAGGCTGACGATGATGAGTCACGATTATGTCTCACTGAGGTAATGCTATCTTGTGTCCTTTTATTTTCAGTGTCGGTCATACATTCACAACTTTCATAGTGCGTCCGCCTAAAATAATAGGTTACCTCTACCAAAGGTTCAAGAACTTGAATGGCAAAGTGTTGAGAATGGAAGTGACTTCGCTTCTAGATCCCGTTTTGAACGAGTTTGACGTGGTGATCAATTGTACCGGTGTTGGCGCCAGGTTTATAGTACCCGATGATAAAGTGTTCCCGATTAGGGGACAGGTTATAAAGGTATTTCCTCAAGGACAAATTGTTAACAAATAAACAAAAATTGTTTGATTCAACGAACGCTGTTCAATATTGCGTTGTATCCATTAAATTGGTGAAGAGTTCACGAGAGACACTTGACAAAGTAAGGGCACTAGCTAATTTTTTTTTCACGATTTCTGTTTTGGTCCCGTAGAGAAAGTAGTTCAGTTTGATGGTCTGACCATCCCCTTAAAAAGTGTCAGCATATTAAGAAGGACGAAGGAAGAGTGTAAGGGGAATCGCTTCCGAAAACTCAAAGGGGTGAAAGTTGTTAATAGTGATGGGTACTTTCACCCCTTAGAGTTTTCGGAAGTGCTTCCCTTACACCCTGTATTATGCTTTTGAGTGGTCACCACACTATCTATTCTATGCGTGACACACTACATTCGTCCAACAAACACGACCCGCAATCGCAAACTTACACAACACGACCGGTAACACGATAGCAATGCGTCGTCACCATAATCAACGTCCCTGCCGATGCCGGCGGGGCCAGCCGAGATCTCCGCACACTCCTTTTTCTTCTGGCGTCTACAGGCACGTCCCAGGACGCTTCTCACCGATCCCCGCATATAACACCCACCGCGTAGCTCCAGCAACGGCCTATGGCGAGGTCCGTAGTCCGTATTCCGTACCCATAAGTACTGGCTACTGGGTCCCCCTAGATCGGATGCTTAAATTCGTGTTCTGTGGGTTTCATTCCAAGTTTGTTGTCTATGCAGTACCTAAGTGAATCGAAGTCTTAAAATGAAATAATTAAATTGTCTTTCCGCAGGTTACAGCACCATGGCTCAGCGCAACGGTGATAGACGATGACAGTGGACATTACATTATTCCAAAGTAAGTACATTTTTTTACCAGAGCCAATGGTTTCATATAACATGATGTAGGTAGCGACTGGATGAGGAATTAAGGCCGAGGATAGTTTTGTGGCGCGTCTTGGGAGAGTCGTAGGCCTGTCAGGGTTCAGCAGAGGATAATAATGACAGGCTAACGATACGGTACTTTAGATGGTATGGTTTAGATAGCTCTATATAGTCTTAGGATGGACCTACCTAATAATACATTGCAGTTTGTTGAGACCAGTTAGAGCAATAGTAGAAATTAAATTGGTCTTGTGGACGTCCCGTTGTCACAGGAGCGTACCGAAAACCCTGCGTCGCCGTATCCAGCTAAATCGTAAACACACGTACCTTAACCTACTAAGTTAAAAATAAAACTCCCGAATCTCCCGATTGACTGTTTAAAGATAGCTGGTGCCCAGCCCAGGCATTACACGCCTAATAGCATGTTCAGTTGGCTACTGTTAATTTATCTGAGGTCGGCTAGCTAGCGCCCCTAGCGGCGGAAGATCTTCCCTTAGTTACGGAGGAGCATTCGTCCTCGTTCTTACAAAATCTTGTAAATTGTTTTAATCATGTAATTAATTTTAGCGCTGAAACGTGCATATTAGGCGGTACGCATCAGGAAAATGACTTTAACACAGAAGTGGACGTTAAAGATTCAGAATTCATATTGAACGGCTGTAAGAAAATAATACCTGGACTAAAAGTAAGTTTTGAATGAGCTGCATCTGACTGATTTTCTATTAAAGCATTCGTTGTATCTAGTCGAAAAGCTGTAGTAGATATCTATGATAGAATGAATATTAGTCATCTTGTACGACAGCCACGAAAAAACGGAACGGTGTACCGCCGACTGTGGTCACCCAAGACTCCTTTGAAGCCTCTGTTGGCGGATGTTTGCAACAGCTAAATTTTTATTTGTTATTTATATAATTTATTATGTTAAATTATAATTTTACCTATATAAGGTCTAACAAAATTAGGTGAAACTATTTTAAGGGGATGATCAGACCATCAAACTGGACAACTTTCTCTATGGGACCAATATCGAAATAGCGAAAAAAATCTGCTGTTCGATACAAATGTACTCGACCTAAATGTATGGAACAGCAAATTTTTTTTCGCGATTTCAATATTGGTCCCATAGAGAAAGTTGTTCAGTTTGATGGTCTGATCATCCCCTTAAAATAGTTTCACCTAATTTTGTTAGACCTTATATATAAATCTAAACTATTATAAAACTGTAGCAGAACGTTTGTCTGTACATTGAAGATTATTAACAAAAAAAAAGTTACGATATGGTTTTTAGGTGTCCCTGATTCCATTTCACCAATTTTTGGATTTTTTGTCTGTCTGTTTGTTTGTGTGTTTGTTTGGGTGTTTGTTTGTTTGTTTGTTTGAACGAGTATCACGCAAAAACTACTGAACCGATTTTGATGAAACTGTTTTTGTTTGATAGCTTATGATCTGACTTAAAATCTGGTATATAATTTGTGCGGACGAAGTCGCGGGTTAACGTTCGTTTATTAATAAAATATTTTACAGCATACGAAAATAGTAAACACGTGGGTAGGCCTTCGACCAGGAAGGGAAGAAGTCAGAATAGAAGCAGAGGAGAGGGACGGAAGACTGTACATACACAATTATGGACACGGTGAGATAATTAAATTACCATGAAGCCGCTCTATTGAAATAGGAAGATCTTCCACAATTGTTAACCATACGTTTGGACTCCGTTAGTGGTGCAACAGTCCTTGTTATTTGATTAGTTGAAATATCTTTCCTTTCAAAGGAGTGTTTGTGTAGACAGTGTTAAGGAGTGCACCAATGAATAGGGAAGATCTTCCTCAATGCTCGATTTCACGCCTTCACCTGAAGATCGGTTATTAAGCCCCACATACAGCTATTCAATACAGCCTTACAAACCTTTACTATGGGATCAATTATGAGAACTCAAAAAAATTCGCTAATTCATAGTAAAATTAAACCTACCGCGCAAAATGTTAATTTTTTTTAAGTTCTCCTTGTTGGTCCCATCCCATAGTAAAAGTTGTTCATATTGATTGGGTACTTTCACCCAGAGTTTTAGGGAGCGGTCTTAAGGGTCTTCTTTTCTTACACTCTGTATATACTATATAGCCGAATCGTTATAGTATGCAAACTTCATTATTGTGATTATGATTAATGTCTATTGAATTGAGTAATTAATGTTGTCTTTTCTTTCCAGGTGGTAGCGGCTTGACATTATTCTGGGGATGCGGAACCGATGTGTTAGAGACTCTAGAGCACAGGTTACATAAAATCAAAAGTCGAATGGAGAAGTCTAAAATTTAATAAGAGCTAATAATATGCATGAATACCAAAGTACTTATTTTTTATTGTTGATGGAGGAAAGTTCTATATCTGAATCTCGTCTCCTCGTGAGCCATCGATAAACAAAGAGCGAAGCAGGGTGTTAGGGTAAACAGTTGTATTACTTTAAGGGATGACTGCCTCCGTGGTCTAATGGTTAAGAGCATTGGGCTCTCGACTCGGAGGTCGTGAGTTCGATTCCCACGGGGGAACCTAGTGATATATCACTTTGTGCGTTTTCCCCAGTTGGCTAGGACATTGCTGGCTGAATCACATGATTGTCTGAAAAGAAAAATTATTCCGTGTTTCGGATGGCACGTTAAGCCGTTATTCCCGGCTACTATCTCTGGTGGTAGTAGTCGCTACACAAAAACCACGTAAGAGGCTGTAAGGCGGTCTGAAAAAACTCTGACACCAGGGAACGATAAGAAGAAGGGGTGAAGGGCCTATGAAACCTATAGGAAATTCGGAAAAAACAATACATCTTTTCATACAAATGTTCGATCAGATGATTGCATATGCCATACGATATGATGATGATGATGAGCTGATTGCATTTAGTATGGAAAGTCTAAAAAATTTTTTTTATTTCCTATAGGTTTCTTAGCGAAAGTTGTCCAGTATCATGAGTATGCAACTGTTTACACTAACATCCTGTATAGTTAGGAAATGGGCGTAGCGAGGTACAGGCATAGAATAACTAACAGGCAGGGAGGTGAAACTGCCCTCCCTTAGAAGAGCGGTTCGCTAAGAAACTAACAGGCTTGGAGGCTGGCTTGTATAAATTCTTCTTTGTCTACCCTCCCCCTATACAGGGGTGCTTCAGACCATAAACCTGAACAATTTTTTCTAAGGGACCAATATTGAAATTGAAAATGTATACAATCCTAGCTACGCCCTTGGTTAGGAATGGACAGAAGAACAGTCATCACAAATGTAGCTATCTAGGAACAAATTGAGACGAGATAATTGAAGTTATTTTATAGTCCGCTATCTGTAGCACATGTCTTCGTCTTCATCACGCTTTTTCTTCATAACTTCGTACAGATCGGTTCTTCTTTGAGTCTTGTATTGTATTTGGCTTCTCATCTTATCCACCACCTCTGTATCTGTGGAATTGTAAAATTACTTTAACTATCATTATTTACACCGGATACTTCTGGTTGATATGGGTATACGCATTGTATTGGCGTAGCAAAGGGCGACGCCCACCTCTGAAAGCACGTTGCCCCCCTTAGAAAAATGCACTGTTTCCACATCATCTTGTGAAATTCCAGCCAAAACTCAGAGGCAATACTGCAAAATTTCGAGCTCGCTTCGCTCGCTCCAGATGTACAAAAGCATGCAAGGGCTGAAGCACCAAATTTTGGTTACGTTACGCGGAGAGCCTGAGGAAAATGAACTTTTGGATCCGACCTTGCCACGAGAATTATGAGTCTTGCCACTGGGGCGGTAGCTATGAGCTAGGTGGCTGGTTGCCCCCATCAGGGAAAATCTCTAGCAGGCACGTATAAAGGCGGGGGAGGATAGGTGGGTTTTATTTGTCACTACACCGATAGCTCGGGAACAGCGCGACAGCAATAGACCTGTAGAATTAAGCTACTTAGTTTTAGGCTTTGGAGCGATGGAAGCGAGCTCAAAATTTTTCAACGCTACGACTCGGCTGTGGTAAAAATTAAAATATTAAACTAACCTATATCAACGATGATGGTCCCGGGCTTCTCACACAGCGTATCCACGACAAAGCCAGAAGGATTGATGATACAAGTGTGGCCCCAGTTAACATACGCGTCACTTGTGTCCCTGGAAGGACTGACAAGCGCCACCCAGAGCTGCTGCTCTATGGCCCGAGCCCTGCCGAGGGACTCCCAGTGCGTGGGACCGAATGTCATGTCGAATGAGGCTGGGTAGATGAGGAGGTCACAGCCTGGACAAAAAGACGAAGGGTGATAAAATGAGCAAATATCTAGTAAAAATAAAACGTAAAAAATGGAAGAAAGTTTGTGATCAACTTGCAGTCAGTATTATCAAGCCGCGTCAATAGGCATCCGAATGGCTGGTCTATCACTAACTGAGACCAACGGCATAATGTGGCCTCTGACTGAAGCAAGGAGTTAATAGGCATGGGCGCCGGCAGGATTATTTGGGGGGGGGGGGGGGGGGGATCCCATACATATACCTACTGATAAAGCAATTGTGTGGATATAGGATAACTTGAAGCAAGTGAGCTCGATATTTTTCAGTACCAGTTCATGACTGTGTCCAGAACATTTAGGTTTTGTACAGGAATACACCTAATCGAGATACCTGTCTGTCTGGAGCGAACGATTTCGAAGAGAAGATAGAAATATTATTTGGTTGGGTTATGATCCTGATAACAATTTTTGTAAGTAAAAATGTCCCTTCTTCCATACTGTATTTTCTTCCAAGACAGTGGGGTGCAAGTGCACCCCCTTGCACCCCCCTCCCGGAACCCATGGCTATTACGACTTTTATATGGACTGACTACTAACTGAAATATAGGTAGGTACTTTAGTTGCTAAAAGTGCCACGAACCTTCTTCAGCCGTAAGTTGCGCCAATTCAGGATAACAAAGATCGTAGCAGATGCCCAGGCCGACCCTGACGCCGAGGTACTCGAACGTGGTGATGCAGTCACCTGCCGACATTACTTCTGACTCCTTGAACTTTATCTTACCGGGGATATCAACGTCGAAGAGATGCATCTGTAATTAGGGAGAGGATGGGATTTACACATTATTCGTAGGTACCAACCATTCGAAAGTAGGGACGAGCCGTAAATTTTAAAAATAACAGCCATCGGCCGACACACCGGTCTTTTGACAAAAATATCCAATTCATTGTACAAGGTCCAACTTAAGATGCTGCCGGTTTTTGAAAGGAATGAATTGATCATCAAACTGAACAACTTTCTCTCAAGATCGAAATCGCGAAAAAAAAATCTGCTGTCCCGTACATTTGGGCTCATTAATTTATCTGAGACATTTGGGTCGAGTTAGGTTTGCAGTTTCGTATGAAGCAGCTGTTTTTTTTGCGTTTTCGACCTTGGTCTCATAGAGGAAGTTGTTCAGTTTGATGGTCTATTCATCCCTTTAAAAACCGGCAGCATATTATTATCAAGAAAGTATCCTATATCTAAACACCCTATCACAGGATAAAGACATCTTTCTATAAATTATAATTAACTAATCACTGACATGTAAAAAATGCATGATTTAATGAACGAATTGAAACTATACCTTTCTATGCGTAGCCAGCTGCTTTCCCCTGTCGTCCCAGACAGTGCATGTATTGTACAGCTTCTCCCCGCACCGCTCCAGCAGTGATCCCCCCACAATGCACACTCCATACTCCGCGGCCGCCTTCGACAGCATCTGGGTAGTCTGACCGGACGGTACTTCTTCAGCGTTCTCTAAAGAATAAATTAACACGTGATCATGATCTCACGAGGAGAGCTACAAGCTTAGAAAACCTCTTGACTTGAAGACTGACTGAATGAGGCTGGTGGAGAAGGATGGATACTCCCGTCTATGTGGGAAATATTGCACTGCAACTGTCGATTCCAGGATAGAGACCAAAGAGGACGTCCGAAGATTAGATGGATGAACACAGTTTGTCTCCGAATACTACGTCGTAATAATAGGGCAAGGCGGAGAGAATAGACGCGGAAGATTGACCCCTCCACCATATCGGATTAACAAGCCAGGAAGGCTGGAAGAGAGAGTGGTGGATAGGGGTGGATAACAGTATTGTAGGTCCGACTCGGTTTTGGACCCTCGCCGGGATAAAGGCTGGGCCAAACAGAGTGCAGCTGCAGAACGGGTGCAGGCCGGCAGTAGTTATGTAAACTATAGAATTATATGCGAGGTGTCACACTGAATGCAGTCCGGCGCGGCTCCGGAACGGTAGCCGCATGACACCTCGCAGTTTACAACTACTGCCGGCCCGTAGCCGGCCTGCACCCGTTCTGCAGCTGCACTCTATGTGGCTTTAACAACTCTGTTGAGAACGTACGTCGGTCTTATTCCTGAGGATGCTCCTTGGTGGAGGGAAACACGTGTAGAGTAGAAATTATTTGGTGGGCAGATTGTATACTACTAGGTATTTAGAAGCTGAGGTCTCGTTACAATCGTGTTATCTACCTATTATAGTCATGGATTGCCACGCGGTAACGCCCGATTCAAGTAATTAACATTGTAGGTATACTTACTGACAACCAAAGGTGAGTTGAAGTATTCCGGAAGCACTACTAACTGGGCGCCCTTCTCCTTGGCACTATGGATCTCGGACACAGCCTTAGCTATGTTCTTAGTCTTGTTGAAGCCTACCGGCATCTGCACCAGGGCTACTTTTAAAACTGTAATTATTTATAAATAGGTACTGTAAATACTATGTTTGTCATCGTTATGCTCTCTGCCTATAGGAAAGAGGCGTGATGTTATAGATTGATAGTCCACATACTTACCTCGTTTTAGCATTTTCGTATTTTTTGATTCTTTGTTCTTTGAGTAACAATTGTTGTTCTTTTAACCCAAGGAAAAATAATAAGAAATAAAAACTGACCAAGAGCGTTGCTGACTCGCCCGTGATAATAGGGTTCCGTAGCCATTGTATAAGGAGAAAAGTTAGTAAATTTAATTAATTAATTATTTTTTATTCATTTTAGGAAAACTTACGGACTAATTACAGGATACGTACATTTTTGACAACATTTTCTTACTATGAGTAAGTAAGTACCTATAATTTAAAATTTTAAAAGTGTTTTGTTGTGTTTTGTTTTCACTTTATTTATAACTGCCACATTTCTGTTTTTGGGCTACCACCTATATTGTCTTCAAGCCAAACGATTCAATATGTGCAAACATTCAGGCGGGTATACAGGAAAGACAAACAGACAGAACGGCTTGTTTGATTACGGAACCCTAAAAATGGGGATGAACACGTGAAATCGCGTTATAACTGCAGTACGGCTTCTTAGTTCAAATAATGGTCCAATGGTCATGTAGTCGGGGAAATCTACGGATTTTTGTATGGAGTAGAATGCATTAATTGCACTTTAGGTGATAGATTGAAATATTAGTAGATACATACCTGAAAAACATAAATTCTCAATAATCCCCGATTTTTTATTGTGTATTATGGAATAATTAAGACATTTACTAAACATTAAATTTAGGTATGAACAAAAAATGGAAAACTGGTGATTTTGAACAGGATGGCTTTATTCAATACGTTTTACTTATAACAATAATAATCCCGGGTTAATATCGTATATTTGAGTAGATATTTAATGTTTTGTAAGAATTCAAAAATTATAACCTCAAAACGTAATTGTTTACTGTTTGTTTGTACACAATACATTTGTATGGGGTTAATTAACTGTGTCTTTTGCTAGTATGCTGGAAGAAATATCTTTAGAAAAAAGGTTCCCCTTTGTACAAATATATAGATTTTAAGGTATTTCTCCTCAGCATATATAACCAACAAATCTCGACAAAAGTGTTATAAACTAACAGTAATATTAGTTCAAACGTAATTTACTAAAATGTATTTAATGCAATCTCAAACCGTATGTTTCCTAGACTAATGTGGCTGAAAGCATGTTTGACATGCACACGCCATGCATGTAGCTTTTACATCATATAGATATAGGTAACATAATTATGTGCCTCAATGTAGAAGTAGAAACACGTTTCGAAGTGATTGTTCCCCCCTCTTTTGTTTGGGGATACAAAATTATGTTTTAGGGTTCCGTACCTCATAAGGAATAAACGGAACCCTTATATAGGATCACTTTGTTGTCCGTCTGTCGAGACCCTTTTTCTAAGGATTAGTTTTTACAGACAAACTAAGTGGAGTACACGACACGACACGACTTTTCATGCGTATCTACGTAGCCTTTTGGTGACCACATCGTTAGACCGGGAAGCCGCGACAGCAGCACCTTACACATGATACTGCAGGTAGCAAAGTGTTCGGCCTGCAGCTCGCAAGGCGGGCAGACTGACCTCGGAGACCAGGTCCACCAGGTTCCAGGTCCCTCTACGCCTAGCTCGGCCTGCAGCCTCGCGAAAATTACAAGAGGGAAGGGAAAGGGTCTCAATCTTCCCCTACATTTAGATACTCTCAACTCGCAAATACTTCCCGTTGTCAAATTTCATGGTTCTATCATTTCTAGACGTCTACGTGTTCCTTCTTCTACATTGAAGCATATAATTAGGTATACCTATGTAAAAGCTATGTAGCTACAAAATTTTTGCAAGACCTAAAACTTGATTTTTTTCGTTAAGAAGCCGTAGGTGCTTTATTTTGAGCACAAACACTAAATGGGTAACATGACTGGGTACAATTAAAGAAACTCTTCACCGATTCACAGTTGCACGCACTGACTGCGAGATGATCTGCCGAAAAATTATTGAAATACTGTGAGACATTCGTTCAGGTTTTTGTGCAACTCTGAATGACTGTACCGCTGCACAGTGCCACCTCGTTTATTTTGTCGTGTCGTCAATCTTGAAACAAGGTGTGAAAGGACAAAGTGTAAAATTGATTACCGTCCGTGCAGTTTAATGTACCATAAGAATGTGCATGATCTTTAAAATTTACTGGAAACTTTTTTAATTTCACTTGGTTTAGTGTGGCCTTCATTTCATATCGTCATCATCAGCCTATATATGTACCACTGCAGGGCACAGGCCTGCGCTTAGAGATGGTGTATCGGCGTTCGTTAATCCACCACGCGCGCCCACCCGGATTGGTAGACTTCACATAATATACACATCGGAATTTTTACTTCAGCCTATGCAGGTTTCCTCACGATGTGTTACTTCCCATTTGAGGGCAGTAGACATTAAGTTAGAAAACTTCATTGATACATGGCATGTCGTTCGTGCGGATTCGAACCCGGACCTCAAGATTATTTATTTATATAATTTTATTTATTTATTTATAAACTTTCTGGTTTAGTATGTTCTGCATCAAAAATACTGAGTGAAACGAATTGTGTATAGGCAGGTAGCATACCCAATAGTTGGATGGTAGGTGTTTCTTGGAAAAAGTCTACTAATAAATATTTTTCATTTCAAAAATGTCAAATCTGTAAAAATCACGAGAATTGGAAATGAGATTGGCTGAATGTTATTATTATTACCATTCGTCAAAAAATAATGCATCACCAAAACAATGAAATTCTTCCGGCTGTCGGTTGTCAGCAAGATGAGAAGGTGACCCCCTCGGGCAATGACTTAATTACCAACTATAAGTCAGTGCCCTCAGGCCAGCAATATTCAGTTTGGCCAGTAACCCAACAATTCAGTCTCTCGGATCATCATTTAATTTATGGTAGCTATCTCGATGAGACGGGACCCACCCTAGGCACGCTCTAGGGGGAAATTTTAGGTTTAGATCTAAACTCCGATTTCATTGAAAAGCGATGAAAAAATGATAGGTACTTCCACACAAAAGTTCGGGTTTCGGCCAACTCTGAAAATTCTGACCGATTACCTACTGAAAATTAACACACTTTCTATTAAAATTCTGCCTTTTTAATTGTTCCGTAATTTACGTATCCAATCAGCTGCTGTCCTCTGTGGAAATTTCAAAATTTACTGTTTTTATTAGTAGATTAAACGCTCAAAACGCAAGTGCAAAAAATTCGTTACATTCGGTTTTGCAATCGTTCTTGGACGCAGGCACCCAAAAGACATGGTGGCATATGGATGAGCAACATCAGCAGCATCGCACTGCCAGCTTCTCTCCTCCATCCACAGCACGACCTCATATACTTATAAGGAAATAAATATCCTAAGTTTATCCTCAAACTATGAGCTCGCTTGTCAGGCAAGACAAGCTTGGCTCACTGCTGGCCCGAATCAAAATTTCCCTTCCGATCCGAAAATACAGTGGAGCTGGGAAGAAATCACCAGAAAAACCTTTGACTCACTTGCCACCAACACACGACTGCGCCAGACTCCTAGAATCGACCTCATAGGATCCGGGTATGGCTACATACGTCTATCGCCAGTCAACACAGGAACCTTCCTGGACTCGTTGGTTGGTTGGACCTTGCGCGTGGCAATCGCCGGGCTTCGAGTGCTCTATGAAACTTGCATCCGCCATCAATGTCCTTGTGGTGCCGACGGTCGAGAACTATACCGAACTTCAAAAATTTGTTTTACTAATTACCTACTAGGTACAGGATGCCATTGAAATGAGTTAGACACATTTTTAAGGGTTGATCAGAACATGTTTACAACTTTTACTATGGAAGAAAACATCAAACCAAAAAAAATAATCTGCTGTTCCATACTAAACTACAATGCACCTAATAGGTTTAGTATGAAACAGCTTATTTTTTTGCAATTTCATGTTTACAGAACGGTAAAATAAGTATCAAATAAACAAATAAATAAATAAAATTGTTTATTTAAAACACAAAAACATCACAAAAAGAAAGTAAAATATTAATCATAAAGTAAATGATCATCAATCATCATCATCGACATGAGTATGACACAATATCGTTCTAGATGTGCAGTTCTTCAAATACTCCCCTTACTATAGAGGAAGGCGTAACTCGTCGTTGACACGAGTTACGCCTTCCTCTATGCCCCTTACTGTCTGTCTGTTTACTTCATTCCATATAAGGACGAAAATATTTTAAGATTCCTATAGCTAGGCCAATTCTGATTAGCAAATATAATTTATTAATCAGAAAGATATATACCGGTAGTACCTAATTATAGTACTCTGTAGATATATATTATCCGACATATCTTGGACGTTAACTAAAGCTGTTCTCAGAATATAGTGAGAGTGTGTTTCCAATCTCTGTTTCTGTATTTCGAAATAGCCTTAAAATTAGTTATTATTTATTACGAGCAATAACCCGCTACTTTGTCCGCACAAATTTTTAAGTCAGATCATAAGCTATCAAACAAAAAAGTTTCATCAAAATAGGATCAGTAGTTTTTGCGTGATGCTCGTTCAAACAAACAAACAAACAAACAAACAGACAGACAAAAAATCTAACAATTGGTGATATGGAATCAGGGACACCTAAAAACCATATCGTAACTTTGTTTTTGTTAATATCTTCAATGTACAGACACACTTCTGGTACATCTATCTATCTATCTATAAAGTCACGCCTCTTTCCCAGTGGGGTAGGCAGAGACCAGGGCGCGCCACTTACTACGATCCTTACATACTTCTTTTGCCTCATGCACATCCATACATCTCTTCATACATGCCCGTCGGTTTCGAGTACTCCGCACCTCCCCTTTTTGTAGGACGCAACTGATTTGATCAGCATACGTCCTACGAGGGCGCCCTCTGCCGACGCTTTCACTCACATTAGCAACATATATCTCTTTCGTACATCTGCTATCACTCATCCTCTCCACATGACCAAACCAACGAAGCATAACTTTCTCTATTATTGTCACTACATCTTCTTTTAATTTACATCTATCTCTTTACACTTTTATAATAGTATAGATTATTTGGGGTTTGCGGCTTGGCTTGACTCAGGCCCATCGCTGGACCTTGGTGAACGCCTTCTACAGTAAAAAAAATCGTAATAGATTTTTGATCAGGATGGTTTGTAGAAGTATAGGTCCTCTCCTGATGGAGTATAGGTAGGTAATCAATCATAAATAATGTTCAATCTTACAGGATCGAATGACTCATGAAACCCATGACCTACACTTTGTTAATAACGTCATAAATATCACTTCTTCTTTGACTCCTTATTCGTATTTGGTTTCTTGTTTTATTCACCACTCCTATATCTGTGAAATTTATAAAAATACCTACATTTAATAGCTATTATTACATTTCCTAGTGTACGCACGACGACACATCAATATAAAACCAACATAAGCTGGCCGCGCGAAGCTATACGTTACTCGACCTACGCGCGGCCAGCTTATGTTGGTATTGTGTAGCTTGATGTATCGCCGTGTGTACATACCTCCGGCGCACCCTGGGCAATCAGCAAGCCTCTAATCATCATCTATACAGGGTGTAAGTGACCAGACACGTATCCAGACTTTTGTTTCCGGGGGGGGGGGGGGGGGGGGGGGTTCCCACATTTAATTTTCAGGGGGGGGGGGGTTGTGACAGCCTAGCAAATACTATAACGGTGAACTCAGACCATCAAACTGAACAACTTTCACTATGGATCCTCAGGAAACGCGAAAAAAAATCAGCAGTCACGTCCCACTGCAGGACACAGGCCTATCCTACACGGTGTTTGGGCGTTAGTCCACCACGCGTGCCCAATGCGGATCGGTAGACTTTAACGCATCAGAATTTCTTCTTCAGCGTGTGCAGGTTTCCTCACGATTTTTTGGTACATGGCATGTCATCCTTGCGGATTCGAACCCGGATCTCACTGTCCATTGAAAAAAGTGGGCTGTCCCACACATTTGGATCGAGTTTTGTATGAAAAAGTCAATTTTGTTTTCGCGATTTCGGCGTTGGTCCCATAGAGAAAGTTGTTCAGTTTGATCTCCTTAAAAACCGTCAAGAACTAAGAAGGACGCTATATGAATTTCTTACCTATATCGGTTATAATAGTCCCAGGCTTCTCTCCAAGCTTATCCACAACTACGCCGTAGGGGTTGATGATAGAGGTATGGCCCCAGTTCACGTAGGAGGCGCTGGAGTCCCTCGCAGCGCTGACCAGCGCCACCCAGAGCTGCTGGTCTATGGCCCGGGCCCTGCCGAGACACTCCCAGTGTGTGGCACCGAATGTTGTGTCGAAAGCTCCAGGGTAGATTAGGAGGTCACAACCTGAAAGAGAGGTAATTATAAAATGATAATCTAGTCAAAATATTAGTGTAATCAATCAGAATACATTATCGGTTAGGTATGCATCGTGGCGCAATGTTGGAAGTAGACGGTCACCATGGCCTTAGCTGCCTTAGAGCCTTACTGCGGCATCGCTCGCAACACCTCTAGACGTGTGCTAAAGGATTGGGCCGTGGACCAAAGCCGTAAGCTCTGGTCGGATACACCAGGACTGAGGCATGCGAAAGAACTTGTGACCGGCTTTTCAAACAGACATACCTCAGATGCCATCAACAAAGAGAATATAATCACTACGTCATCAATTCAAACCGCAACGACTTAAGGCTCTTAGTACGAGCCTTAACAGGACACTGCAAGCTAAACAAACACCTACACAGAATGGGGCTTGTAGATTCACCCACTTGCAGATTTTGCTGTGAAGCAGAGGAAACGCCCATACACCTCCTCTGCGAATGCGAAGTGCTCATTCACAGCAGGAGTCGCCATCTAGGTGGATACATAAAATAACACCTACTGACATTAGGGACCTCCCCTCCAAAAGCATAACACGGTTCATGAAGTCCGTGGGCCAAGGAAATGACCTTTAGGTCTAGGGTGACAGCTACAATAGATCTATCGAGGTCGCAGTAGCTATTTGGTCATTGACCAAGCCCTTATAACCAAATAATAAATAATAATGGCCTTAGATGTTCCCCGCGATCACGCCATCAACGACATTATCTGTCGCGCCTTGGTCTCTGCTGATGTTCCGTGCCTGATGTAGCCCTAAAGAACTTATAAGAGGGGTTAGAAGTGCATAGTAGGCGTGGACGCGTGCCATACAGTTACACAATAATTTGCATAACACCGTAAGGCGCGCGGCGTTGTGCGAGCGAGAGGGCATAAGTAGTTATAGCAGCGTGAGCGGGAAGACAAGTGGCGACAGTCGTCTCCGAATAACTCTAATCTGTCTTGGAACCCGCAATGAATTAATCAAAGAAGATAGGAGGAGTAGGAGAAACGAAATATCCGACTTCCCTCCATAGCAAACGGGAGACAGCAATAAGAAGGAAAAAACATGGCTATTAGAGAGCCAATTCCAGAGATCATTTATGGCAGTGTTGAAGACAGAAAGAAAGCACCAAAAATACAAAATAAAAACAATAGGCTCGCTGGACTTCATTGTCCAGTGTTGTGAATGGTCGCCGCTGTTGATCCTGGCTTACAGGAGTTACAGCGGTGGGAATGTGTGGTGGGCCTATGCCCGATAAAAGAAAAGTCGTCTCCGAAGCAAAAGCGCTACTTTGCATTTCTAACCCCTCTTATAATGTTCTGTGTGTAGCACCCTGACATATGTGTATTATTACTGTGTGGGATGTGTGGTAAAGGCTGAAACCTTTGTTATACAAAATGAGGGAACGTAGCCGTAGCCTTGATTAGGTACTGAATTGGCACGTTTCGGAAAATCCGAAGTTTTGATTTTGATTTGGGTTTTTCGCAGAATGCCAGTAACGTAATTTCGTCAGCTACGCTGTGGCTACGCACTTTACTTATCTTTACGTACCATCTTAAGGTCGATTTACACATCCATAAGTAAGTAAGTAAGTAAGTCCAACTTACCACTTCCTTGCTTACTTAATCGAGAAGTACTTACTTACTCCATTACAAGTGGCGACGGGCTCGCTCCCCGTCACACTGGACAGAGTTTCGGTACTACTAGTGAAACGTGGACGTTCTGAGGTTTCAGAATATCTCTGACTACCCCCTCGGGGAATATAGTCGTGAGCATATGCTATGCTACTTACTTACTTGCCGCCCAGCGTCCACACGTAGTTTTTACTTACTTGCTTACTTACTTACTTATGGATGTGTAAACGGCCATTACAGTCTTTATAACTTAGCTAGCTTTTTGATGTAATTTTATTGACAGTGTCGTAAGATGTTCTAACAGGGTTTGAAGGCGGTCTGTGACTTGTGGGGTAAAAGCATGTAATCTAAACTATTAGTTACATGTAATCTAATCTAAAAACTGTAAACTGTTTGTCTGTACATTGAAGATATTAACAAAAAAATAGTTTCTATATGGTTTTTAGGTGTCCCTGATTCCATTTCACCAATTTTTGGATTTTTTGTCCGTCTGTTTGTTTGTTTGTGTGTTTGTTTGCTTGAACGAGTATCACGCAAAAACTACTGAACCGATTTCGATGAAACTTTTTTTGTTTGATAGCTTATGATCTGACTTAAAATCTGGTATATAATTTGTGTGCGCGGGTTAATGCTCGTAAATAATACAGTAATGACTAGCTGAAAATATAGGTGCCACGAACCTTGTTTAGCCGTAAGATACGCCATTTCGGGAAAGCAAAGATCGTAGCAAATACCCAGGCCGACTTTTACGCCGAGATACTCGAACGTGGTTATCTTGTCACCGGCCGAGACTGCATCCGATTCGTGTATCGTTATCTTACCGGGGATATCGATATCGAATAGATGCATCTGTAAAGAGAGAGAACGGAATGTACACACGGCGACACATCAAGCTATACAAAACCAACATAAGCTGGCCGCGTGACGTTATACGTTACTTGACCTACGCGCGGCCAGCTTATGTTGGTTTTGTATAGCTTGATGTGTCGCCGTGTGTACATAAGCACCTTTATACCCTTCGAATGAAGTGAGAATTTCAAAAATAACTGTAATTTAAAACCATACTAGCTGGTGCCCGCGACTTCATCTGCGCTTCGTTGTCTTCGTCTTCACACAATATCTTTATAAATTGTAGCCTATGTGTTATTCTGATAGATTATTCTAAAGTTTCATTAAAATCCATAGTTTTTACGTGAAATAGTAACAAACATCCATCCATACTTACAAACTTTCGCGTTTATAATATTACGAGCGTTAACCCGCGACTTCGTCCGCACAAATTATATACCAGATTTTAAGTCAGATCATAAGCTATCAAACAAAAAAAGTTTCATCAAAATCGGTTCAGTAGTTTTTGCGTGATACTCGTTCAAACAAACAAACAAACAAACACACAAACAAACAGACAGACAAAAAATCCAAAAATTGGTGAAATGGAATCAGGGACATCTAAAAACCATATCGTAACTTTTTTTTTGTTAATATCTTCAATGTACAGACAAACTTCCTGTTACAGTTTTATAATAGTATAGATATATCCTACTAGGATAGGATTAATCACAGGACAGGAGTGCGATTTTTGAATCTCATACGTTGAAAACTATCAAAAATCGCACCCCGAGTATGATTTTTAAAAGTCAAATCAGCAGTAGAAAGATGCATATCTCCATAGTAATTTTGATATTTTCAACAGCTGAGCTCAGCGAATGAGATTATCATAGCATAAATCGCACTCCAGGACAGACCTCTTTCATTTAATTAGGGCCGCGGTCCTAATGTGCTGACGGTTTTTAACACGTTCCGGGACAGTGAACGAGACACAATAGAACTTTTATTGTCATCACGGCTATAGGCGGTCACTGTCCCGGAACGTGTTAAGGAGATGATCAGACCAATTGAACCAAACTGAACAATTTTCTGTATGAGACCAACATCGAAATCACGAAAAAAAAAATCAGCTAATCCACACATTTGTTTGGCTCGAGGAAGTTTGCACTTTTGTATCGAACAGCTGATTTTTTTTGTTATTGGTCCCATAGAGAAAGTTGTTCAAAGTGTCAGCATATTATGAAGGAGCCTGTATAGGTAGATAGGTGTGCGTTAATAACAAAATGCATATACCTTTCTATGCGTAGCCAGCTGCTTCCCCCTGTCGTCCCAGACAGTGCATGTATTGTACAGCTTCTCCCCGCACCGCTCCAGCAGTGATCCCCCCACAATGCACACTCCATACTCCGCGGCCGCCTTCGACAGCATCTGGGTCGTCTGACCAGATGGTACTTCTTCAGCGTTTTCTGAAGAAGAAATAATTGACTTGTGAAAAATGACCTCCAGAGAATAATCTTTGTCCTGCTTTGACTAGCCGATATAGGGACTAGTTACGCGTGTAATTCTACGAACTAACATTTCTGCTACTTTTTGCGGGGGGCGAGGTAACACGAAATCCTCAACTTTGGATTTTATTCCCCATAACTAGATTCTAATTTTGAACGTTAAAAATCATGAAAAGAAGTCTCGTGTGAACCCCAAACGTTCTAAGTTCGAAATTATTGTTCCGCAGTTATAGGCTGTCTTGTTTAGTGATAAGGTATAAAATTGAATGTAAATGCACATGATCAATTAATCTTATACCGTGGAGGAGGGAAAAGCTACCGCAAGGCTAGTCCTTATAATAAATAGTCAAAGGTGTCCAGTAGGCCTTGCGCATGCCACCCCCGAGAAAACGATAAAAATCGAGATGTGCCTCCATCTTTATTATTTTACGTAGGCCAGAAAGAGCGCGCATGACGTTTTTCTCGTTTAAACGCTTTGTCGTGGGTGGCATGCTAGCCGTGCTGAGTCTATAATGTTTTCTTTCGTGACAATTAATTCGAAGCAATGAAATGCACGATCATTTTCTTTCTTTAATAAAAGGCAAGACAGGCTTGTGCCACTGCAACGATCGCTGGTCTTTTGTGTCCCCTTTTGTAATTCCCTATGCAGTCAAGAATCGTATTAGGTAGGTAGGTTTTTGATAGGAACGTTTGTATCTCATCTGCATGGGTAGCATGCCACCGTGATAAAGCGCTATCACACCTTCGCTCTCTTTCTATTTGAGCGCGAACGAACGAGATAAAAGACGTGATACAGCCGTATCTTCTGGTGTCAATACTTGTCTATCTAGATTGTAAGTACTTCAAGTGAAAAGAGTTTCTTTTAAACCAAGACAGATTTCATAGCCCTTGTGATCACAATGTCGATTTACGAGTTTCAAAATTAGGTCATGAATTTCGGGGCCTGTCGTATGTCTTGGACCTGGAGTGGGATTTTTGAAACTCATTCGCTGAACTCAGCAGTTGAAAATGTCAAAATTACTATGGAGATATGCATCTTTCTACTGCCGATTTGATATTCAAAAATCATACTCCAGGTGTGCGATTTTTGAAAGTCAAATCAGCAGTAGAAAGATGCGTATCTCCATACATTTTCAACTGATGAGTTCAACGTATGAGATTAAAAATCGCACTCCTGGGCTCGTGTCCTGAGTATAAACACGGTATGAGGAAACATGAATGATAATCGAATATTGTACTTACTGATAGCAAAAAGTGAGTTGAAGTATTCCGGAAGCACTACTAACTGGGCGCCGTTCTCCTTGGCACTATGGATCTCGGACACAGCCTTAGCTATGTTCTTACTCTTGTTGAAGCCTACCGGCATCTGCACCAGGGCTACTTTTAATGCTGTCGATAAATTAATGTATTATATTGATTTCATCAAAGTACCGTACGACCAGGAAAATAATCAACCTCGGCAATCTACGTTCGAGTCCCCGACAAAACCCGAAGTCGTTTATCAATCAAAGGGTGCAAAGTCGGATAGCAGCGAAACGGGCGCGAAAACAATTAGCCAATCGTTGCAAGGCTTGAAGGTGGCACATTCTGATTGTTCAATGTAATTTCGCACGCTGTTAAAATTTGTCAACTGCGCAGGTATATTCGGGGGAACTTATCATATCATATCATATCATATCATATCATATCATTTATTGCGTTATGTGGTTACAAAAGATCTTATAAATATGGTACAGCTCACACATAAACCCTGAAAGGGCACAGCAATATCTTAAAACTAATAAAAAACAGCACATAAAAAATCTAAAAACAAAAAATCTTAAAAATCATATAAAAATTATACCATTTCTTTACATTCAAAATATTCCTGAATGCTATAGAAACATTTAGCTATTAAAAAGTCTTTTAAAGCTTTGTAGAAAAATGATGCCTTTTCTATATTTCTTATGTGTACAGGGAGTTTGTTAAAAATCTGGTGCTACTGTACTGTGGAGACGCAACTCAGATGGTAGTTTAAAATAAAGCTTTACTGTTTGTTTAGTAATTTATTATTGAATTATTTTGCTTTCCGCCCTTAGAACCGATGTTCAACTCTCGACCTAAAACGTAGTGATTACTTGCTCAGTGTCTCGACCCCCCGTGAGTTACATTCTCTTTGCCCCCAATAATAATTGAATTCCGCCAAGGGATTCCACGACGTTCCAAAATTAATTCAAATAAAAACCAGCCAGCATGCTATGGCTATACAACCTCCTTACAGTACCTACCTATGATTCCCTATAATGAATGATGGATACATAAATTAGGCTGTGCTTCAACTATCAATAATTACAACTTACTATATTTTATGTTCTTACTTATCTACTTTCAGCACGATTATTGATGATTGATTTCTATGAGTATTACCTTGCTTTAACATTGTCAAAATATGTTATTTTTAGTTCGTTGAGACAACGTGTTAATTTATAACAAGAAAACATATAATAAAAGGTTGCTTGCACTCACTGACTGAGAGATAATCGAATTAAAATATTATTCAAATATTTACTCAGATATCCCACCTGAAACTAACTTGCCAAGTGTGAGCGGAACATTTGCACCGTGGGTTCCGTACTATACTGATAGTGTCCGTGATAAAAGTCTCAGGAGTGAGTAGTATTTTTGAATTTCACACATACCAATTTCATATTCGAAAGTGACTTAAACTGTATGAAATGAATTTTTATTCGAATCCAGTATGACCAAAATTAAAAAATGACCAGGAGTGCGATTTTTGAATCTCATACGTTGAATTCAGCAGTTGAAAATGGTCGGAGATACGCATCTTTCTACTGCTGATTTGACTTTAAAAAATCGCACTCCTGGAGTATGATTTTTGAATGTCAAATCAGTAGTACAAAGATGCATATCTCCATAGTAATTTTGACATTTTCAACGTCTGAGCTCAGCGAATGAGTTTCAAAAATCGCACTCCTGCTACAGAAGCGCTAGCGTAGGCTTAGTCAGTACTGTACTGTACGACCAGGAGTGCGATTTTTGAAAGTCATACGTTGAAATCAGCAGTAGAAAAGTATGAAGTTTGTGTATTTATTTTCGATCATGATTTCGAATTCAAAAATAGCATTTCGTCTGTCTTGTCTGAAGTGCTATTTTTGAATTCGAAAATCAAAAGCAACATACAAAAACTTCATACTTTTCTACTGCTGATTTCAACGTACGACTTTCAAAAATCGCACTCCAGGAAAATAGTTCCCCTCGACAATCTTCGTTTGCGCAGTCTCCCGACAAAGTCATTTAGGACAAAGTAGGTGCAGAGTCGGATAGCAGCGAAAAGGGCGCGAAAATAAAGATTGGATAAATATTAAAATTTGTCAACTGCGCAGGTACGCACGGCGACACATGAAGCTATACAAAACCAACATACGTTACTCGACCTACGCGCGGCCAGCTTATGTTGGTTTTGTGTAGCTTGATGTGTCGCCGTGCGTACATAAGTGAGACTTATAAACCTGGTACTACTATAATAGGGTCCCGTTGGCACCCTTTATGTAAAGTACCCTAAAAATATATATATAGCAATACTTTTAATTTACCAATAATGCTTGAGCACCAAGGTCTGGTTTGCATGCAATGAACCAATTATACCTATATGCTAATTCTAGACTGGAATTGAGATGTAATTATGAATAACGTTAATTGACTGTATGTGTGGTTTATAGAACATCCGCATTGTATAAGTACATTCTCGAAGACTGTTCACTGCTTAAATAATTTATTTTCTTCCATAGATGTGGTACCTTATATATTATAGCCCTCCTCAATAATATTTATCAGACTTTGGTTTTTGCTGTGTCAGTCTTTATGTTTTTGCTATGTGTTCGTAGGTATTTTAAATAAGTACAGAGTAGGTTCTCAATTAATGTAACGCCACTAAATAAAATGTATAACAATGTAAGGGCGACGATGTACAAAGGACAACGATTTAATAACTTTAATAATAGCAAACAATACCTACATACATAAACTCACGACCATAATCCTTTTCAGGGTTGTCGGAAGCATTGCTACAACTACCAGCTGTCTTGCTTTACTAGTTTAATAAAACATTAAAAAACCTACAAAAAAATTACGTACCTACGTTGCGCCTTTGTCCGTTGTTGTACCACATAACTCTGCTAATAATAGTGTAAGATATTATTGTTTAGTAAGTATTTTAAAAAGATTGTATAACGATCGATTTTTTCTTATTATCTAAAAACTGTTCTCATGTAAGTGACTGTATGTTTTTAATGAGAATAAAATTCTTTAAACCTTATGTACGTACTTACCGTTATTAGTAATTAATATTGTAATTATACTATAATGATCACGCATAAGGTACAATCGTCTTTATGCACAACAACGGAAATGAGCAGGGGCTATTTTGTATTCCAAAAGTCGGCAAGGAGTTTTTTTTTAATGTGTTGTAGGGTCCGCCACATACATACGGAATAAACCATTCAGAGACTTTTTCACTAGATCTAGTGATTTTTTTGATGTCTTAGGTGGCATTTTTTAAAGATTTACAGTTATATCAAACAAGTTTTTGAGCGTAGGCGTTGATGGAACGATACCGTATCGTGACGGTGCAGTTGGAACGTGGTTGCGAAATCGCCTACGCTCAAAAATCGCTTGTGTGATAATGGTTCATGCCATTTTGTATGCAGATTATGTCTAATATTAAAACTATCGATAGTCTTTTGATATATAGCTGCATAATATTGAAATACAATTTATAAATCATAATCGTAACGTCATGACCTCATCACATGATATTCATATTCATTTATTCGCATTCATGTACAATTACAGCATAGGTGATACTTAGCAGCTAGAGTGGGTACATGAACCCTGTTAGGGCACAGCAATATTAACAAGAAGTAGGTAATTATAGAAAGAAAAAAAATTATAATAAAAAAGGTTAATAATCAATACAATATCAATAGTTAATGAGATACTACTTATTAAATATTAAAGTAAAGTTATAGAATGTAAGAGAATAAAAATTACAATGTCAATTTCATTTGTTATTGGGTCAATTAATTACTTTAATTATAACTATTATTTTAATTATTTTAATTGATAGTAATTATGATGTATAGAAATTGTTTGTTTCGTTTAAATAAATTCCTAAAAATGCAATCCTTCATTTGGCGTTTCATACATTTTTATTTTAGGCATTTTTTAAACAGCACTAGTATTTTTTGTAACCATAGTTGACAACACTGAATCCTGAATCAGGATTCCGGATCGCAATTCCGTCTGTGTGTGGCGGATCTTATAGTGTATAGTTGGCGTGTCTACATTGAAAATGTTTTTTTTTAAATTGGCGATGCAGCCGCTCGCGATAGCGCTCACACTATCTTTCTCGCTCTAGCAAATGACGTTCCTGAGTGACAGAAAAGGATAGAGCATAAAAAATGGGTTTCCGTGCTGACAGATGTGGGTCAAAACTAAAATAAAAAATTTAAAAACTTTAAAAATTTAATAAAATATACATAGCACGTCTTGTTGACTTAAGTATAAATGATTACAGACAACATTATTATAAATATTAATTCGTATCGAAATACAGGGTGTAAGTGACAGCCTAGCAAATACTGAAACGGTGAACTCAGACCATCAAACTGAACAACTTTCACTATGGAGCCTATATCAGGATACGCGAAAAAAAATCAGCTCTCCCATACATTTAAGTCGGGTAGGTATAGCAGTTTTGTATGGGACAGCTGATTTTTTCGCGTTTCCTGAGATAGGCTCCGAAAGTTGTTCAGTTTGATGGTCTGATTTCACCGTTTCAGTATTTGCTAGGCTGTCACTTACACCCTGTATAACATCATCATCACTTTGGTCCCCTCTTTCTCTATGGAAGACTTGCCGACTCTTGGACACTATACTGGTGATCCCAGTACATGAAGTTGTAGATTTCAGACATTAGGGTAGACACTTTGGTTTACATCACGTAAAATTGCCCTTAAGGTAGACTTCCATGGGTCGCAGCCTTAGACCATAAACTAGGGACCTGTCTCGCTATAGCATTCCCACGTTACAAACATGCTATGTTATCTTAGTACAAACTAAGTGGAACGCTGATTTTCCATAGACAGCGTCCGCCATCTATCGGTGATGTATCGAAGCACTATGTGTTGAACTAGGGTTCATATCGGAGTAACAGCGCACTTCACCTCACGCGCTGTAGTAGTGAAAGATTTCGCCCATATCAATCACTGTCTTGTTGGTCTAGCGGTCTAGGCAACCGGCTTACGATCCGGGTAGCTAAGGTTCGATCCTCGTGTCGGCCGATCGTCTTTTTCAATTTATTTCATAATGTGGCGCCCCCTAGTGCTAATAAGCAGCAACGCAATTAGGACGTCCTAAAATTCATGGCGAGTTACTTATCTATATCCAATATACATATTAAACTATGGTTACAAAATCAATACATACAGTGTCACCAACTTATCTGTAGAATGAGCGATGGCGCCACTTTCTGTATCAAAGAATGAGAGATTACATCGACTGACAGCAACAAAATGACGTTTTCAAAATGGCATCAGTAGTTCCGCTTTTGGCCATACTACAGATAATTTGGTGGCACTGTACAATTTTATACCTTATCATTACCACTGAGCGAGACAGCCTATAATTGCATAACAATAACTTAAAACCAGTCTCGTTTGGGATTCACACGAGAATTGTTTTAACAATCAAAATTATAATTAATGGAATAAAATCCAAAGTTGCGGATTTCATGCTACCGCGTCCCCCGCAAAAAGTGGCAGAAAAGTTTGTAAGTCATAATTAGGTTCAATTTCTTTGGTCATAATAATATATTATATATTTGTCAATTGTGTGATTCAGACGAGCGTCAACTGCTGAATTACACGCAACTCGGCCTAAATTACACTAATATTTTGTTCAGCGAAAAAAAACCACCAGATACCATGAAACATTGCACAAAAATACTCGACAATAGGTAACAACAAAGGCAACAAATTCAAATTTTTCTTCACTGGACTTCCGATTTTGTGAAAAAGAAAATTTTGAATAATTTTTGAAAGGACTTTGGGAATATCTAAATTTTGGGGGTGGCAACACTGCTTCACACGCGACAATACTGGGCTTCTACCCGGACATTCGAACTTCACAATTGCGTGAACGTTTTCGTTTCAATGTCAACTCTATTACAATGAAGTTCGGCCCAAAACGGTCGAGATATATCGAAAATCGAAACTCCGGGTACAGGGCCTGAGCATGGCCGCACCGCGCACGCGTCAGTCGTTGGCCTCGGATGCGACGCCATACATTTCCATAGTGCCTAGTTAGTACTAGTATTGTCGCATCAGCCATCGGACGCGCGCGTCTGTCGCATCGGCCACGATCCACGGAAGTCTACCTTTAGGACGGACCGAAGGAATCTTCGAGAACATATTATAAATACACATCTAAGATCGAACAATGATCGGCAAGACACATCAGCCTTCCGCTACACATTCCTTAAGAGCGTTCATGCAACGACCTAAAAATATTGTATAAAAATAGCTTAGAATGTTAGTTGGGCCCTTTATTATTTATATTAGGTTTTCTTAATTGAGCGACCTTTAGTTTTCGGCATAAACAAACGCTCCTAAACACTTTTCATACCTCAAATCAGTCTCCACGACTTATTATGTTAAGTATATTTCTTTATGTCAGCAAAAATACTATTCCTGCAGTAGTAAAGAACGAGTATTGAATATTATAATATAACACTCTAAGGGCATGTTTCACCACTTCCGAATAAGTTCTTGTTGGCTTATCCGACAGATATTTCGACATATTCTTCATACAAAATATGTCAAATTATCTGTCGGATTAGCTAACAAGAACTTATCCAAAAGCGGTGAAACAGGCCCTTAAATCTTTTTAATTTGAGTAACTACCTTGGTACCTACCTAATAATTTAGTTTGACATTTGATTATGAATTTTATTATACGCCGATTAAAGGCAGAGCATGTTGAACTATTATAATAACTTTGTGAACAACTTCTTGACATTATGCACATAATAAATTGATTTCTATTTCTATTAAAACTACCTATTTAGTCGCCAACGAATATTGATACTTATAGACATCTTATATGAAGTACTACATTTTTCCGTCTCACCTTTTTTTTATGACTATGTGAATAGGTTTAAAAGTTGTTACGCATTGATTCTGAAAATGGGGGATCGTTTCAAGGAAGTGGTGTAGAAACGTGTTCGAATGATGCATAATCTCCATGGTAATTTTAAGATTTTCTATTGCTGATTTCAACGGTTTATTTTACTTTAATCACCTGGGGTGTGACTTTCAAAAATCGGACTCCTGGATGTTTTCGATAACAAGTGGCCAGAAGTTTTTCCAGAACAAAAATAGTTCGAAGATTAAAAGGGAGGCCTTTACCCAGCTGTGGGAAGATATAGGCTAACAAAAAAAAGGTTCAAAAGTGTTTATCAATATTCGTTGCTGACCATACCTAAACTAATAGGAGAACATAAATGCGCTTTAGTCTGGCACATGTATTATATTAGGACTTCCCAACCAGAAGAGCACGCCTCCCTTAAACGCCTACATTAAAAGCAGATCCATAGTTCGAGTAGGTAATGCAAGAACGTTACCTATCTTCCGCTATAACCCGGGGAGGCCCGACAGAAAAAAGATTGGGAAACCCTTAGCATAGGTACAGGTACTCTAGTTTTTCCTGACGGTATCGTAGACGTCAGTTCTTCTTTGGTTTCTTATTGGTATTTGACGCCTCACTTCATCCACCACACTCGTATCTGTAAAGATAAATACATTTTTCTCAAAGAAAATCAAGATTAAATACACCTGGCCCTGTTTAATAAACGCGACAATTAGACTAAGAGATAAGTGTACTTTTTGCAACCTTCAGCTGCAAGGCTGATTCAGTGTTTATGGGGTGTAGAGCATCTCTGTGATGGGGATGGAGCAGGTCTGCCTGCATAACTCCAGTCGGTTAAGAAGTTACCGATGTTTAAAGGTCATTAAAAAATTAACGATCAGCTGCAAGACTGATCGTATGATATTACTATAGTATGCACTGTAGCTATGTGAACTGTACAAAAACTGACATGGTTCATCAGTCGGTTCAGGAGATACAGCCGTTCCAAGGGCCGACCTTTGAACGGCTGTATCTCCTAAACCGACTGGCAGTATGAACTGACATGAGTCAGTTTTTGTAATTTTTATATAGCTACAGTGCATACTACAATAATATCATACGATCAGTCTTGCATCTGATCGTTAATTTATTATTGACCTTTAAACGTCTGTAACCCCTAAACCGACTGGAGTTATGCAGGCAGATCTAGTCCATCCCCGTCACAGAGATGCTCTACATCCCATAAACACTGAATCAGCCTTGCTGCTGATGGTTGCAAAAAGTACACTTATCTCTTATAATAAATTGACAATGACAATTCAAAGTACATTGCTGGTTACTAATGACGCTAAATGTTTAGTGTGGATGGATGGCATTACAATCTGTGGGGATACCCACATGTCGGCGGTTTGCCATTGAATAGGGAACCGCTGATCCGTATACAGGGTGAAATTGATATCATTAGCATCCTTTTAAACTAAGAGTATACCCATCGAACTGAACAACTTTTACTATGGCAGCAAACCAATCGGAGCAAAAAAAAAATCAGCTGTTGCATACATTTGAGTCGCGAACTCGCGCGTCGATATTGCAGTTTAGTATGGAACAGCTGATTTTTTATTTGCTCCGATCGGTTTGCTCCCATAGTAAAAGTTGTTCAGTTTGATAGGTAGGTAGACTCTTAGTTTAAAAGGATGCTAATGATATCAATTTCACCCTGTATAAGGTGTCACAAAAATACAAATAAACATTTAAGTGAGTGGTTTAGACCATTAAACTGAACAACTGTAATAAGTGCGCCTTCAGTGAACTCTTTCAAAAATAGACTGGACTATTTAAAAAACTAAACAAGTGCAGTGATAAACACCCATCAGCTTTGAGCTGCTAGTGTATCATATAATATAATAATAATAATAACTTTCACTATGGGACCAATATCGAAACCGGGAAAAAATCTGTTGTCCCATAACCCACATGCCACAGATTTGTTTTTACGCGATTTCAATTTTGGTCCCATAGTGAAAGTGTTTCAGTTTGATGGTCTAAATAACCTCCTTAAAAAGGTTTAAATGTTTATTTTTACTTTTGTAACACCACAAGGTGTTACAATATATACAATAATACGGGTCGAGGGATTTAGTGACAGCGCCCCAAGGGTCGATCGGATTGGAGTGACCCCAAGCCACGTAGGAGGCGCTAGTGTATGGGATCAACATTAAAATTAGTTACTGACCTATATCATCTATGATTTGGCCAGGCTTCTCGTCAAGCGATGCAGTGACAGCGCCCCAAGGGTCGATCAGTGTGGAGTGGCCCCAAGCCACGTAGGAGGCGGAAGTGTCCCTCGCCGGGCTAACCAGCGCCACCCAGCACTGTTGGTCGTTGGCCCGCGCCCTACCCAGCAGCTCCCAATGTTTTGGTCCGGTGGTCATGTTGAACGCGCTAGGGTAGATTAGGAACTGGCAACCTGGACGACAATACAGGATGTAACATTTAATGCGTAACAGGGTGATTCAGACCATCAAACTAGACAACTTTTACTCATCATATCAGCCATTAAACGTCCACTGCTGAACATAAGCCTCCCCCAAAATGGGGGGGGGGGGGGATTTGCCATAATCGCCACGCTTGGCAGGCGGGTTAGCGATCGCAGTTGGATCGAATCAATGTGTGTACTCAGAGGATGCTGCTGCCCATCCTTCAGTAGATCCCTTAGTCGCCTTTTACGACACCCACGGGAGGAAATGGGATGGTGCTATTCATAGCCGTCACCACACGGCATAACTTTCACTATGGAGCCAGTATTGGTCGAGACGCGATAAATGCGATCGATAAGAAATAATTTGTGAAGTCAGGGACTCATCTCATACCGTTTCATCGCAAACCGTGGTACAGCAAGGCACCTATTGTGTCCGACGTCTTGCTGCCTCGAAATATGTAGAAAAAGCGCCGCGGCATAGAAAGTTGGTGTGCTAAATACTTGAGGACTTAGATCACGTATTTATTTTAGCCCTGCAAAGAGTCTAAGCTTATCAATTTTACTAGGGTGATTTGTCACAGCCTGTAGAGTACAAAGCAAACTATACAACATTGAATTACTTAAAGAGTATCATAGGGAGTCAAGACCAGACTGTTTTTGGTCATTTATATAATCTAATCATCAAGTTTATAACAAGCTTTTTTGCATAGAATTAGAACGAGCACAAACCTTGTTTAGCCAAAAGATGCGCCATTTCAGGAAAGCGAAGGTCGTAGCAGATGCCGAGGCCGACCTTGACGCCGAGGTACTCGAACGTGGTGATGCTGTCACCAGCCGACAGTACTTCTGACTCCTTGAACGTCATCTTGCCGGGAATGTCTATGTCGAAGAGATGCATCTGAAAGAATGAAGTGGTTTCGGATTAAAGGGTAATTACTTTACAAGGTCACAGTGTCACAGACCCAAATACTCTAAACAATTTTTTTTTATTTAAAATAATCTTCTTCCTACCCTTATCCCATTACTTGGGGTCGGCGCAATATGTAGTCTTCCTCCATTCATCTCTTTTAGCAATCATTTCTGCATTCACTCCTTTTCTACACATGTCATCTTTCACACTATCCATCCATCTTTTCTTTGGTCGTCCTCTCTTCATGTAGGCATCCACATTCATATTCAACACTCGTCTTGTAATATGACACTCATCTCTCCGCATCACATCCCCGTACCACGACAATCTATTACTATGCAGTTTTTCAGTTGCTGGCGCTACTTTCAAGCTTCCTCTAATATACTCATTTCTAATCCTGTCCATTCTAGTAACACCACACATCCGTCTCAACATTCGCAAAATAATATCACATAGATAACTTTCTGAAATCATTTTTTTGACTTTAACACCGCGTTGGAAGGTGTTCCTTTGTAGAGAAGATGTGGCTAGAAACTCTACAACATACATCTTTTAAACGAAGCAAAATATACAAAGTACATCTACAAAATACAATATTAAATTGCACAGTGTGACATTATCAAGACCAGACATTTTGGTATTTATTTTATTTTATTGTATACCACGTGTACCACGTTCAGATTACAGCCATGATGAAACATACATTGCCATAAGATATGTAGAACTAGATTGTAATCCAATTACACATGTACACAGAGCATCATTATCTTTAAAACATGGCAGAGTGAGTTTGTTACATAAATTAAAATCCTAATTAATTCCTATCAATGTGTATTCATATAATCGTCGAGTTTTTTGTTTTTTACATGATACATTTTGTCTGGAAAGTTTAGAATAACCTCTGGTATTTTATTATAATATCGTATACAGTGCCCCATGAAAGATGAGTCGACCTTACAGGAGTGCGATTTTAGAATCTCATACGTTGAACTCAGCAGTTGAAAATGTATGAAGTTACGCATCTTTCTACTGCTGATTTGACATTCAAAAATCATACTGCAGAGGTGCGATTTTTGAAAGTCAAATCAGCAGTAAAAAGATGCATATCTCCATAGTTATTTTGACATTTTCAACTGCTGAGCTCACCGAATGAGATTCAAAAATCGCACTCCTGATCAAAATATTAGATACCTCATCGACAGCGGGGCAAAAACGAAATCGCCAAAACGTGGGACAGGAAAACTCGCTCTAATTGGTTCGTTTAAGGTAATGGACGAACCAATTAGAGGTATGATTTTGAGATGTGCATGCCATACACAGTTATAGGTACTACCACAGAGAACTGTAATTACTATGTACTATGCTATGCCGGGTCTTGTCTTCTACTTTCTGCCCTTATCCCATTATTTGGGGTCGGCGCAATATGTCGTCCTCCTCCGTTCATCTCTTTTAGCCTTCATTTCTTTGCACACTCCCTTTTTACACATGTTATCTTTCACACAATCTATCCATCTTTTCTTTGGTCGTCCTCTAGATATTGTAGATGTAGCTTATTGGTTTGTGCAAGGTGCTTACTAATTAAAAGCAAAACATGTATTGGTCTAGAGTCTAGTCTAGAGGCTATGTTCTAAACTGTCATCACCATCAGCCTGTCATATCGTTCAAAACTGAATATAGGCGCCTCAAAATACGATCATCGACCTTCCTTATGAGTCTTCTCGCTACACGGTCGTCGTCTTTTCATACAAATTGCCGCATCGGTCTTCATGTTGTTTGTATGAAATTATTTGTGAAATAATTTTATCTATAATTTCACTGCTGCTGCATGCACACTTATTAAACATTTGTGTCAAAATATGGAAATAAGCTTATGTATGTTGCAAGTTTCCTACAGTACGCAGTTGCTGCTCTGCTTTTTCTTCAGCATGTTTCTATATATAATAATTTATTGTATGTGGAATTTGGGTAATACAATTTGCAGTTACAGTCACATTTTTTGTCAGGCCCTCCAAACCCTACCTTCGTAGGTGTACATACATTTATCATAGACATATTAATTTACATGACATTTATATACAAACAAGAAGCTAAATCTTACACAATAGCAATTCAAACTGGAAAATGTCAACATTTAAATTAGTTATTTTAAAATGTCAATGGAATTATCTACCCCTTACTTACACAAAAAAAGAGTGTTATTAGAAATTAATTAAGTAAATGTCAATATAAATTAAGTAAAATAAAGCACAATACAATGTCATAAGAATTAGATATAAATTATCATTAAAATTTGCCCTTCAAGAATTCCTTGATGCTATAGAAACACTTTTCTATAAGCCATTTCTTGGTTAACCTTTTGAAATCGTTTAGTTTCTTATTCTAGCATAATTTTAAACATTACATACCTTCCTATGTGTAGCGAGCTGGTTCCCGCAGTTGTCCCACACGGTGCAAGTGTTGAACAGCTTCCCCCCGCACCGCTCCGGCAGCGTGCCCCCCACCACGCACACCCCGCACTTCGCGGCCGCCTTCGAGAGAGCCTGGCTTGTCTCCCCGTTGGGCACTTCTTCAGAGTATTCCTTGAAGTAATCTGGAGACAAATTACCGCATACAGTGGTCCATCTTTTTCTTTCGTGTCAGCATGTGTTATATTATATAGCATGACGATCCCGCAGGGTGTCTCGTAAACCGACGGTTACCCTCCTACGACTACCCCACAGATCAATTAGAATAGGACTACCCGGCGCGGGTGGTAAGCGACGCGGACCACGAGCTAGGTGTTGTCTTGTATCGTTTTTCACAGTGAAAGCTGACCCGCGACAGACAATTTCATATTGCGAACCGCTCGCTTACGGGCCCACGCTGTCCGTAAAAGTGACTCTGAAACCAGCCTAATAGGTCGGCTAATGACTCACCAGAACATCTAAATGTTGTCGCAATAATAAATTCGAGTTTTTGAGTTTTTTGCATTTCGTGAAAATCTTTCTGCAACTACGAGTACAGTACAATCAACATTTTTCGATGTTATCTTAACTATTATAAAACTGTAACAGAAGTGTGTCTGTACCATGGAGAAAAGAAAGGAGGTCTGTACATTGAAGAAATTTACCAAAAAAAAATTATGATATGGTTTTTAGGTGTCCCTGATTCCATATCACCAATTTTTGGTTTTTTTGTCTGTCTGTTTGTTTGTTTGTGTTTTGTTTGTTTGAACGAGCATCACGCAAAAACTACTGAACCGATTTTGATGAAACTTTTTTTGTTTGATAGCTAATGATCTGACTTAAAATCTGGTATATAATTTGTGTGGACGAAGTCGCGGGTTAACGCTCGTTTATACTATACCTAGTGTGAAGCATGGTAGGCTGGATGGTATGAGAGAATAATGAGGAATGCTATAGGAGAGGGAGGCCGAAGAAAAGATGGATAGATTGTGGGAAGAATGACATGTGTAAGTGTAAGAAAGGAGTAAGTGCTGAAATGACGGCTAAGAGAGATGAATAGAGGAAGATGACTAGTGAGTCGACCCTGAGTAATGGAATAAGGGCAAGAGGATGATATCTAGTGAAAGAACAAGTTCAGAAATCACTCTGTCTCTCATACTCGCACTGCCCATACTAAAGACTGTGACAGCATCATATTTAAACATGTTTAAGCCAGCCTAAGTCTGGACATTTTAACAAATTCAGATAAACAATTTGTTTTATAAACAAATGAATAATCAACTTACTGGTGCCATAAGGTGAGTTGAAGCATTCAGGCAGTACCACCATCTGCGCGCCCTTCTGCGTAGCACTCTCGATCTCACTGACAGCCCTAGCTATGTTCTTACTCTTGTCTGCGCCCACCGACATCTGCACCAGGGCTACTTTCAATCCTGCAATACATTTTAAAGCTACAGTTTTCAACATTAAGAGAAAAGACGGGTGCCGTTTAGTCCATACAAACGTATTCCTTGTGATTTCACATTTATATTTTATGAAGGTAAAATTTGTTCGAGCTACAGTTGTCACTTACGCACTGGTAACTCCGTTGCTCGGGAACAGCGCGACAGCAATAATCTGTTAAAAACCTATTCTTCAAATTACAGACCGCCTTACCTCCTAGGATTCACCAAATAAGTTTCTGATGTACTTATTAGGGTGCAGACTTGATAGAAAATCTTATCTAATCTAATTCTTTTCGTGTCAATGGTTCTACAGTGATGTTTTTATATTTTAGTAGCCAGGTGTTCGGCAAGCCTGACAGCGTAAGGACTAGCTGTATTTAAATCCTCTCTCATGCAGGTGTTCGGGCACAGTGGACATTCCAGCAGATGACCCATCTACTGAATAGGTTCACCGCAATCACACTGTGTCAGACCAGGATCCCTATACCCCCAGTTACACAGATTTAGTCTGCAACGGCCGACCTGATTATGAAGAAATTTTTGAAATAAAAAGATTATGAAATATGTCAGATAAGCAATTAAGAACCTATCCAAAAGTGGTGAAACAAACTCTAAGGGAAACATTAATAATTGTCAGATAATTTTTAACAGCAAAAATAGAACTTGATGGTTGATGAGTTTGATGATGTGCATTCGCACATCATTCATTCATTTCATTTGAACTCAGCCTTCCCTAAGACCACTTTTTTGGTTGGTCATACTTTTTAATTTGCAGGTACTATTTTTTTTATTTTTATTATATTTTATTTTGATAATCAACAGCATAACAAGTAACATAAAGAATAATGAAAACTGTGGAGTGAAGCCGAGTAACACTGTGCGGACTATGCCTTATATAAAAACTAACAAAACTAGCTGAAACTATTTTAAGGGGATGATCAGACCATCAAACTGAACAACTTTCTCTAGGACCAATATCGAAATCGCGAAAAAAAAATCTGCTATCCCATACAAAACTGCAAACATAACTCGACTTAACCTCCTACGTACATCTGTACTTCATGTAGGACATAAGAAATAATAAAATCTATTGTTGGTGTTTTAGTTAGCAACTAAAACACTAAAACACTACGCGGGAGGTTAAATGTAGGAGACAGCTTATTTTTTTTTCTATTTTTATGTAATGGCGTCCGATGCGTTATCACAATTGTGCCAATGTCCTTTTATGTGGAGAGTACACATAGGAAAATGATTGGTAGCTTTCTGCCAATGTCAAGTAGTTTATTATAATCTCAAGTTAACATTTTATAGTTAAAACACAAAATAGTTTACAAAATGGCGGAGCCACGTGCAAGCCTAACAGATGCCAATACGCACGCGTCCGACCTCCCCCAGACTTGCAGCGCGACTCCCTGATTTTTTTTTTTTTTTTGCCATTTCGGTATTGGTCCCATAGAGACAGTTGTTCAGTTTGATGGTCTGATCATCCCCTTAAAACAGTTTCAGCTAGTTTTGTTAGACCTTATATAGTTTGAGAGAGTATCTGTTTTTAGTGTAGACAGCTTGGCACAAAGTATTGTTTTAATTATAAATGTTCTTGATTGAATCAGGTTTTACTTTGCGGAAATCCATGACTAAGGCCGGATTCGACCAAACTATGATTTAATCAAGAGTGACTGTACAAGGTATAACATCTAAAGAAAGAGATTGTTATATCTGTACTTATTGTAATGTGAGGTTATACATTTTTAATTTGTTAGGTTTATACGTCACGTTTATACGTTGTGGTTTTCAAATCAAATCACATGACAAGGACGGACTTATTCTAAGAATAAAATTTACTTGCGTTTGGTCGAATCCGGCCTAAGAGGTAGATGATAGTCATGATTGTACCGAGACCTCCGCTTCTAAATGCCTAGTAGACAAAGGGCAGGTTGTATTGCATAACGTAATACAACTTTGTCTGGTAGGTATTTAGAAGCGGAGTACTTGATACAATCATGTCATCTACCTATTATAAATGTTCATCTATTAGTTTACCATCAGCCTATGTGTTCATCATTAAAAAACATCTGTGTACACAGATTATATATAGCCTAGAGTCCAGAGGCTAGGTAGACCTAGCGGAGAGGTATGAACACTCAATCATGACAGTCCAGGTTCAAATCCACATGAATGATATACCAATGAGTTTTTCTAACTTATGTATGTAACACTGACTGCTGTCAAATTCGAGAGGCATAGGGAGGAGTGGGTCCCTCCTTGAGGTGAGAGACCTAACCCAATGAAGTGGAAAGCTGTGAATCCGTCCTGAGATTATATTCTCTTTGTTTAGAAAACATAAATTCTAGCATGTTAATTTTGGTGTTAGTCTAGGCTTCAAGTCAAGGAATATAATACTACCTAAGGCGGCTTCAGGTAGTCTATGGGTTTGTATGATAGTGCGTGCATGCAACGACACGACAGACGGTAGACTTTTCATAGAAAAATTAATTGAGGAGACAAAAGTTGCTTATGCGGGTTATCTCTAAATTGTTAAAAATAGCCCCTAACATGACACTCTGACCTAAAGCTATCAAAGCCTGATAAAAAAGGGAGTAATAGTACTATACTTAAAGGTTTTTTGATATGTAACATATTTCATTTCGGTCTGTAGATGGTCACTTGCATATACCATACTGTCTGTGCAACAAAACATGTTATTACAAGATCGCTTATTACTTCAGAAGTAAAGCACCTACCGGCATTATTGACACAGAAGCCATTGCTAGGTACAACAAGGTTATTGTTTTCCACTGCGGCTGCAGCCCCGCTACAGCCTACCCGTTCTTTAGATTCCGAAAATCGAGGATGAGCTACATCGGTTTCAGTGCGAGGTTCTACTTCACATATACAAGTTGTTATTGTAGCTATTTGTTCACCTTCATCGCCATTACCTCGTTTAATCATACTGGAATCAGTGGTTACTGGATTTATCACTAAAGTTCGATAATCAAATTCTTTGAATATACTGTGAAAACTGGCAAAGTAAAATGGTAAATCTTACTAAATAGGTAGTTCACCTTGGATTCACTGATTTCATCATTTCAGTTTCACTCTTTCACTGATCACTGACTGACCAGGGCTGCCACCTCAAAAAATCGATTGGGCGCTAAAATAGTGAAAAAAGCACTAGATTCCAAATCGCGGCTCAAAAAATTCTTATTCACATGAATAGTCCTTTAAAGTTGTCTAAATAGTCTTATCAGCCCTTCCGAAACCCATTTTTTAGTCAATTTAAGCCAGTCAATTCGTATGCTGCTTGTAAAATTAATGATAACACTTAAAATAAGCGTTCGCATTTGAATATCTCGTACACTGTACACTCTATGGACATGTTTTACCCACAATACGGTATCAATATTTATCATATTATAATAAAAAAACACAAAATATAGCATATTCAAACACAAATAATACTGCTGTATGAAAAGTTAATAAAGCGCTAGATTCTCCGCTAGGCGCTAAATTCTGAGATATGGTGCTAAACATACTAAAAAAGCGCTTGATTTAACGCCGAAAGCGCTAAGGGGGCAGCAATGGACTGAACCCACCCCACCCAACCCTACTGCTGCCACCTCAAAAAAACGATAGGGCGTGAAAAAAGCGCTAGATTCAGCAGCGCCAAATTCTTCTCCCATAAATAGCCCTTTAAACTTCACAAAACACGAAATACAGCATATTCTAACACGAATACTGTTTTATAAGAATTAAAAAAAAAGTCTAAGATACGGCGCTAAGCATACCAAAAAAGCGACAGGTTTAGCGCCGAATGCGCTAATGTGGCAGCACTGCCTAACTACTCTTCCGAGCAGGAAAAAGAAACAACAACAACGAACCCTTTAAAAAGTATTTGTCTATGCACGAACCGAACCGACTTATCAGATGTCAAATTCAGCGATTTTTTTTTTATTTTATTTATTGGAGGCATTGGCAGTATTGCCATCAGCCTAAGTATTTTACAATTTAATAACATAAATGCAAATTAATACAAAAGAAAAAACTTACAAACTACCTACCTACCTACCTATTATACCTATCTAATACAAGAAATTACATTTTAAGAGATAATAAGAGATTGAGAACTACATCCCCTCAACAAAATGAAACACAATGAAAATTTTCGGTTACGTGAATTGGGCGTTCAAACGCTCTTAAGTATACACCCAAGAGAGGAGATGCTCTCAAAACTGTGAACTTGTTATTTTTATGGTCTATATGTAGCATTTTTTATTTATAATTTTACTTTCTCCTATAGCTTGAGTAATTTTCACCCGCCAGCAGCTTCGCCTGTTGCACTTTGTGTTAGAATTTCCAAAAATCATATCTTAGTGTTATCTTACTTCTATCTTCAGTTCTATGTTGTGCATTGCTTGTCAGTTAGTCAGTCACGAAACAATTTTATAAAGATGTTGACTTTAACGTTGATAAGTACTTATTCGATTCAATAAAGAAATTGTTAAATAGCATGTATTGTCTGCAATATAATAATGTTCGATATTTAAGTTTGGTTGTTAATTTTCATAATTTTGTTATGAATAAAAAAACTTGAAATTTTCTTTTTAGTTTTTATTTATTTTATTTCCATTAATCGAATGTAGGTGGTACGTAGTACGTACTAGTTCCATGGTGGTACAGCGGCACATCACTAATATCGACCCCATTCGTTCCTATTGCCAAACCACGCCCATCCTTATCGATTTGTGACATCTATGTGCTCTGTGGTCGCTTCATTTGACATTTCACTATCGACCTGTCAAACCTCAGTTTGATTCCCATCCACAGAGTACTTTTTTATATATGAGATTCCCATCTGTCCTTGGACATATTCTAATTGATCTGTGATCCCCTCTACTAAGAAGATGCAAAACCCAACCTTACAATTTGCCCACAGTATCCTTCTAATTGATCTGTGCAGTATCCTTAACGAATTCATACAAGACAGTATACAATTTTGTATGTTTTAATAATCCTTGAAGAGTTGAAGGAATATTTCTAGATTTTAGTAAATCTTGACAATAACATATAAACCATATACGTTGCAAAGAAAACTTAGGACATTCCAAAATCAGATGCTGAAGATCACAGAATTGTTCACTACAGTGGGGACAAGATGAATTTTCAGACAATTTCAAACGATGGAGGTGAGCTGGAAATTTGCAATGTCCAATACGAAGTCTACTGATAAGAGTTATAAAATGTCTCTCAAGATACCTAGTGCCCTTCTCAAACCATGCTTTAGAGCTAGGATCTGGAACTATTTCAGCTAACCATTTTCCTTTTATCATTCTAGTACTGTTTAAAGAAATGGACCAACGAGTATCATATTATTTTTAATAAAAATGACATAATCTCAATAGGGCACCCGGCATGAACAAATCGCAGCTTGTTTAGTTGACTTAGCAAGGGCATCCACTAACTCATTCCCTAAAATTCCTGAATGACCAGGTACCCAACAAAATTCGACTTCAAAACCAAATTCCTTTAAAAATACAATACTTTTCTAATTACATAAGTAAGGTAATTTACTTTGGCACTTACTAATTTATTAGAAATAGCCTTTAACACACTCATTGAATCAGACAGGATAAGTATTTTCTTAATTAAGGTACTAGTAGTTTGTACCTTTTGTACAATATATTCTAGAGCATGAATTATAGCTAAAGTCTCAGCAGAAAAAATTGAAAAATAATTGTTACATTTAAAGACCCTACCATATTTACGAAAGAATCATAAAAAGCAAAACTAGTCACATCATTCGTTTTCGAACCATCGGTATATATTTGAATATAATCTTGTTTACCATCCAAATATTCAAGAAAATCATACTTATTCTCGAATCTAGACAGATCAACCGAAACATTCATGATTAAGCTGTGGAAATTATTAGTAAAGCAAGGAAGAGCTTTTGACCAGGATATTTCATCTTGAAATTGGAAATTTAAATAAGTAATAGATTCTGACATAGAAGTAGATATAGACAAAGGCAAATTGTTATAATTAGGAATATTAAAGTTTTCAAGATATACACAAATAACAGAGTTCAAAATCAGCGAGTCCGAGTCCGTTTCATGACGTGTGAAAATCACTAATGCCACTTCTCATGTGGATGTGGGTAGCAACCTTCTGTTTGTATGTCTGTCGTAGCAACAAGGTAGCAAGCGCCGCGCCGTGTGAAGTGGAGATAGGTGTGATACTTCCCTTGGGTTCACGAGAAAATAAGCAATGTTTGTGGCGCGGCTAGGAAGCATCCTACCCAGCCGCGCCACGGCGAATACCAAGCATCCTACACAGCCGCGCCACGGCGAATACCGCTTATCAAGAAGTTTAATTGAAACGATCTAATGTCCAAAGAAAGGTACTATTATTTACTCTCTAATAATAATAAAAAATTTTCTGAAAAGCATTTGTAGAAAGAGAAATATTCAAAACAAAAAGTAACGCACGAATGACTTCGAAAAAAGAAAGGCGTACGTTAAGCTGTTATTCCTGCTAATGTTTTTCAGCACACATTACACAAAAACATGAAACGAAATGGCGTCGCCCCATACAACTTAATTTAAAAAAAAAATATATAGAGGAGGTCAAATAGTGAAGCTATGTTTTTGTTTAAAAAAAAAAAAATTAGCAGGAGTCACACAGTTTTTAACCTCTGACGCAAAAAGAGGGGTGTTACAAGTATAAGTTAGACCAATCTACCTGCGTCTATGTCTGTTTGTCTGTCTGAAGAACCTAGCGGCAGAACAGGGTGGGATGATTTTGATGTATTTTTTGTAATCGAATATCAATTTCTTTATCTTGAGTACTAAACTTTAAGAGGGATTTTCCAGAAGAAAAAAAGTTAGTTCCTAATTTCTCAATAGATGGCGTTGACCAGAGAGGGGTCCAATAGGTATGAGCAAATATATTAATTAATATTAATAATAAAAATACACAGTACAAGTTATTAACAATCTGGGTGTTATTGACGACCCGGTTGGCGTAATGTAATGATTGCCACGCCAGACTGTCAAACCAGAGTCCTGGGTTCGAGTCCCTGAGTTAAATTCGCTCCTTACGAAGTATGTGTGGTATTACTTTGGTTGATCGAATCAAGGTGTGATAAGGGATTGGTGTAAATTGAAGAATGATATTGTAACAAGGATAGAAAGGGGTATGCTTAGATGATTCGGTCACGTAGAGAGAAAGAATGAAAGATGACTTACGAATGATATTTATCAAGCAAAGGTGAGCGGAAGTGTCGGGAGAGGCCGCCCGAGGAAAACATACCATGATCAAATCAATGATCTTTTCCGAAAAGGACAAGTGCGTAGCACCCTCAATCGACGGAAGTGTATGAAAAGATGTATGAATGTCAATGAGGCTGAAAAGGTGTGTCAGAGTCGTAACGTCTGGCGGTCCGTGGTCTCTGCCTACCCCCATAGGACAATGGCGTGAGCTTATGTATGTATGTATGTATGTCGGTCGAAATGAGGGAGAGCCCGCGGTTCTACCTTGCTTCTGCAGGAGCACCTGTAGGCCATGCATGTCACCCCCGAGAAAACGATAAAAATCGAGATGTGCCTCCATCCTTATTATTTTACGTATGCCAGAAAGAGCGCGCATGACTTTTTTCTCGTTTAAACGCTTTGTCGTGGGTGGCGTACTAGCCGTGCAGTTTCGCTTCCTTCCAGCCGAGGGGGAACACGCCGAGGCGGAGACAGCTCTTGAAAAGCCACCTCAGCCTATTCCCTAGCACCGACAGAGCCACCAGCACCACCAGCGCCCGACCCGGAATACCGTCGGGTCCGGGCGCAAACTTTTTTTTTTTTTTTTTTTCGCAGGGGAATGCATTACGCATACCGTCCCACTTGGGGGTCGGTGGGACGGTTATGTGGGACTCCCTCTCGGTATACCCACTAAACCCCTGCGGCGGCCTTCCTCTGCAATGTGAGGATCTCCGGGATCTCTAGAGCTTTACCAACACAGCACATAATATCTAGTAGGTAGACGTTGAATATTGGTCTACCAAGATCTACGATATTAAAGACATAAACATAATATCTAACGGATAATCAACAGCTGATCTTGAAATCTTATCTTAAAAAGAGATTAATTAAATAAATTATAATAAAACTACAGCTACCTATATCTTTGTCACTGAAGGGAGTTGGTGCTTAAGAATGTACCGAGCCTATAGTGCTGCCCACATTCGCATTTTTTTTAATTTCTTAAAATTAATACCCAACTAACAATTCGGTCGTATAGTCAACCATTTATAAGACTATTCGGTTCTATAAAAGTTATATTACGGTAATTTTTGTTACTCTTCGTCGTGTACTGGAGCCCGATTGCGCTAAGTTAAAACATCGAAGTTCTATTCTTAACCAATTTCAGTTCTTATCACATTGCAATCCAATTACTATTCAATTGTGCTGAATTCCGCATCGCGCTAAACTCTATGTAACTGACAGCCAATAACGTCTGAGCGATCTGTCAAAACGGCTCTAACGGCTGTCAAGAGCAGTACCGCGATTAGCGCAATACCAAATGTGTCAATAGTTATGGTTCGTACGTAGTCCAATAACAGTTCAATCACCGAATATTTACCGCGATTGCAGCCCTGATGTTTTATACGTCATACAGGGTTACTGGAAATGTGACGTATTCCTGTTAAAAGGTTATAGATGAGGTCAAAAGAAGTCGATTTTATTCCTTGAAGTTTCTTCCAAAACTCAACGGTTTTTGGATTATTTGACTTTTTATTGTTTTTGAGAAAAAGTACGACTTTGGCTAAATATAAATAATTCTAATTTTTTGATTGTTTTTTGACAGGTAACATTCTGACTATTCATAACAAATAATAAAAAGATCAATAACTAAAAACAATCACAAAATAATCATACTAAAATAAACCAAATTTTTTTCGTAAAAAAATACCCAGTAAAAACAGCTATTTTTGCATAAAAATCTCCAAGCAATTAAATGTGCAAAACATTTTAAAAACATCTACGTTTATCTAGCTTTCTAATGAGGTACATAACTTATCAATAGCTCAAGTAAGTGCAGAAAAAAATTACAAATGGTCAGTAAAGGTATTGGTAAAACAGTGAGTTTTTGGTAATAAAGTGCAACAGTCTTTAAAATGAATCTAATTCTATGTTGTCTAAATCATCGTCACTATTTGAGGTGGAGAGTTGCCATATTGAAGAAAGAGTTGCCATATTACAAACAAAAATTTCGTGTGGATTCTGAAAAACATTTTGTAAAAAATAATTAAAATTAAAATCTTTTGCTACAAAATTCCGCCAACAAACCCGTTAGCCGTCAAAATAGTATTTCTTCCGTTTCTTTATAACATAATCCGCTAGATATGACGGGAAATCCGTTAAGTTGGCGACGCGACGCTGGTCAGTCAGCTCTCTGTCAATCTTGAAAAAGTTCTTTGTTTTCGCTTAACGACCGGTTACGATGTTTTGCGAACACTTCCGAAACGCTTGAAACAGGTAAAAATTACCCCCAAAAAATGGGGTCTCTTTGTGTTTTCGTGGTATTTTCTGCTAATTACCTTGAGTAATTGATAAGTTTTGTACCTCATTAGAAAGCTAGATAAACGTAGATGTTTTTAAAATGTTTTGCACATTTAATTGCTACGAGATTTTTATGAAAAAATAGCAGATTTTACTGGGTATTTTTTTACGAAAAAAATTTGGTTTATTTTAGTACGATTATTTTGTGATTGTCTTTAGTTATTGATCTTTTTATTATTTGTTTCACATTTAAACGACGGCTATCGTACGGTAAATTAGGTTATAAGACGTTTAAGCAACGGCAACACGACTATAACGGTATATAAATGTCATATTGTGCACCCATACATAGGTCCTTACACGACTGTTACGCGTCACTTTTAGGGCGTTAAGCCGTATTAAATGGGCCCTAATGAACATTCTTACGGAAGTTATACGACTATAATTATATAACTTCCAGAACGTCTACTCGACCACGAAATTGTTATTTGGGAGGCTTTCAATTTATTGAAATATTACGGATATTATGTTTTATGCTTTTATCTAATACCGAATAGCCAAAAGTGGTCACTGTTTAACGATATTATCGTTCAACAGTGGCCACTTTTGGCGGTTTTATAGACAATAACTACAAACATTATAAAAACAAATCCGCAGTGACCCGATAAATTGAAAATCAGCAGTGACTACAATGTGACATTCTTGATTTTTGTAAATATTATTTAATTGTTAAGAAATAAAAAAAAACGATTGGGGGTAGCACAATAGGCTCGGTGCAGTCTCGGGCCCCGAACGGGTTCCTATTTTAAGCACCAGGGGAATGATTAAAACTTAATTTAAGATAACAAATATTTATTATTATGTAAAACCTATTATGTTTTAAGTTTTGTACCGTAGCGTATTGTAATGTAATATCTAGAAGAGATGTCTAGCAGATGTGTGACTAGAAGACAAATTTAGGAGGCGGACACAGAGAGAGGCATCTTCTAGATATCTTTTGTTCAACACAAGTAAATATCACACGACTTCTCCTAGATATTTAAATATATATTTAAAGATATATTTTATTAGATATTCTGTAGACATTTTGTGCTGTGTGGGCTGATCCCCTTCGCGTTTCCCCCATGTGGGGTGGGGGACTTTCCCAGGGGCGATCAAGTACGCCCCCCCCCCCCGCCCCCCGAGGGAACAGTGTCACGCCTCATACCGTGTAAAGGGCGGTATGACGCGCGGCAGTGTCACCCCTCTCGACGACACTCCCCGGCCGCACCGGGAGTGTCATCCTCTGCCGGGTCGTGTGTCACGGTCACATCGCCCCTAGATGTGGCCGCGCGCGACCTTATTCGGTATGTCATGTTTTTTTTTGGACGGCTGAATCGAAAACCATTTCGAGATAATTGTCTCAATAACAATATTTTTTATGTCAGAGATTTTAAAATGAAAGGATTAAAACCGTGTGGTTTTAACTGCGCAGGCAAGGTGTGTGTCAACCAAGTGTAGACCTATTTCTCTATGGTGTAGACCAAGAAGTTTAAAATTATTTGTGTATACCAAGAAGTTTAAAATACCTACAGAGATGGAGGTTACATTACAATTATTTTTTGAAGCCAGAATCTATGACCTTTACGACGTCACTAATGTTTCCCGTCTCATTTCCTCTTTACACGGAGTTGTCATTGAATGACATTGACTTGACCTCCATGTAAAGAGGTAATGAGATGGGAAGCATCAGTGACCTATAGGTCATAGCACAGATCAATTAGAATATGTCCGGTCATAGATTCTACTGGACCAAACTCTCGAATTTCTTGGAGAATGCAAAATAAACTCAAATTTTACATAATAAGTATTAATTTCCTTCAATGTTGTTGTAAGCTGACAACCAAGCAAATGTGAGATAGCCTCGGAATACCGATATGTGTCTTTCTAACGTGTAATTTACTGTACAAAAGATGTAGGTAAATTAAAAAATATTTTGTTTTTGAAAATGTATAATTGAAAGCATATTATGTACTAGCTGTTGCCCGCGACTTCGTCTGTGTTACCCGGATAAAAAGTACCCTATGTGTTAATCCAGACCATGGTCTATCTGTTTTTCATCGAAATCCCTTCAGTAGTTTTTACGTGAAAGAGTAACAAACATCCATACTTACAAACTTTCGCGTTTATAATATTAGTAGGAAGTACGATTGATAATTTTTGTTTGGTTTACACTAAGTTTGTTCAGTTTATCACATAAGTACAATACTTCAGTGTATTATTTTAATCTAAACTATTATAAAACTGTAACAGAAGTGTGTCTGTACATTGAAGATATTAACAAAAAAAGTTACTATATGGTTGTTAGGTCTCCCTGATTCCATATCACCAATTTTTGGATTTTTTGTCTGTCTATTTGTTTGTTTGAACGAGCATCACGCAAAAACTACTGAACCGATTTTGATGAAACTTTTTTTGTTTGATAGCTTATTATCTGACTTAAAATCTGGTATATAATTTGTGCGGACGAAGTCGCAGGTTAACGCTCGTACTTTATAAAGGCAACTTTATCATAACACCAAAGGCCGCGACATATTTCAAAAGTTTTTTTTTTACGCAGCCTGTTCAATGTCAAAAGTCATAAAATTACAAATTCAAAATTGTTGTAATGAAATTGCAAACTGTCGAAATGGTGAACTTTTGCTGTGTAGCTGGATGCAAAAATGAATAGTACCCCGGCTGTGGCTTTTCTTTCCACAGGTTAGCTATTTTATTGTTTCTGAAAACTTTTCTTTACTAGGGTGACCAATTGACCATTCTAGCGACCTATGTATAAACGCAAAATGTGTGCTGCTTGTTAGGCCAGTAAAATCGTTCATAAAATAAGGGTAAAATTACAAAGCGTGATGTAGTTCTGCATTTTTGATATGTTGTTAGGACAGGTTAGGATAGTGTTCTCCCATGTTTGCAGCACTCGAAAAACCGTCCCGTTTTTTGGTTTTTAGGTTATATCTCGAAGACGATTAGTCGTATCGAAAAGTTTTGTAGGTACAAATTAATCCTGACAAAATTTCCTACAAGTTGTTTGTACTTTTGTCATATGACTTTACCTTTGAAAGCTACAGGGCCTTCTGCCACTTTTTGCGGGGGGCGAGGTAACATGAAATCCGCAACTTTGGATTTTATTCCCATAACTTTAGATTCTAATTTTGAACGTTAAAATCATGAAAAGTAGTCTCGCGTGAACCCCAAGCCACCACCGGCATCGCAAAATTAATTTCTTTACGTAATTTTCGCTAAAATTCAAATAGTTGACGTAAATTTCAGCGCAATACGATATTTTTCGTTTTGCCCGGTGTGGCGGGTGATAGAAAGTAAGTCTAAAAACGATTTGTCAATTTGGAAAACTTGCAATTTATACTAAAAATACTGCCCAAGGTCGCCGGTATTTATACCGTAATTTTACGAAAGTGACCGTAATTTATCCGTATTTTACGGGCCTTTTCGGTAAAATTACGTAGCAGCTGCACGCTCCATGCGGTCGGCTACCAAGTTGTACCTTTATGCTCCGTCTACAGAATTGGTCTAAAAAAATATAGGGTGCGCTGAGCTGGAAATATTCGGGCAACGCGACAAACGGGCGCGGGCGTGACCATAGAGAAATTACGCGCTCCCCTGGCGTGACAATATAACTTTTTTTAAAGATATTTATGGTTTTGGATTCAGCGTCCTTTTAAGCCAGTCTTTATCTCTTTTATTATATATTATTATTATTTAATATTTATAATATATTTAATTTTTATTATTTTTTTATATCAATGACATAGGTATAGAATAGAACGTCATTGCTTTATATTTATAACTCGGGAGGGGCCGACACAAAAAAAGGTTGGCAAACGGAAACCCTTCACTAGTTCATTTGTTGACGGTATCGTAGACGTCAGCGGGGCTAGTACGCCAACACCAGCAGTTTGTATCTACACAAAATGCCGTCATCTGACGGCTTTGTTTTTGTTTTGCCTTTAGTTAAGTCATAATTTAAATAGAAGGTACCTAAATTTATTCAAAATTGAAGTGTTTGTTTTAAATGTATTGTTATTTTTACTTTTTTGGTTTTTTTTAAGTTTGAGCAACATATCTACTGTAACTTTTATAAGTGGAAACTGTTTTGGCTAAATTAAGTTTTGTAATCCAAGTGTAAATATTAACGCTGTATGTTTCCTTAATCTAGTAAAATAAAATAAAAAATAAAAACACGCGATAGCGACATTTAACACATCCATCTGTCAAATTAAGTCTTTTATCTCGTTCGTTCGCGCGCAAATAGAAAGAGAGCGGAAGCGTGATAGCGCTATATCACGCTATCGCGGGTTGGCGTACTAGCTCCGTAGTCCTTCTTTGCTGTTCTTATATTTTTCCTTACGGAAAGGCCAAGGGTACTTAGCCAACGCATCAAAGTCTGTTTTTGTCTTTTCATAAATCCATAAAAGGTACTAATATTTGTCTGACCTGTCTTACATTTATTTTTATTTTTACCCTTCCATCTTGGTATTTGACTGCTCACTTCACCTACCACACTCGTATCTGTAAAGATAAAACATGTTTCTCAATGAAAATCTAAATCTATAAACAAAAACAATTTTTATTTATAAAAAAGCGGATAGTACCGATGCTTTGTACGTTGTCAGATTTTCGTTAAAATATACAGTTTCAATGTTTACTAATGTCATTGGTTTCAATGCTAAGATTAATTTATTTGTATGGAAATCTTTTTGGCATTGTAACTTTAAAACTATACATTTTAACAAAAATCTGACTGCATAGAGATTAGTTTCTTGATGGTTTCTGAAAAATATTGCTACATTCCCCACCTCGGAAAAATCGTAAATTAATTAATTTCATTATTTAATTTACTATTTATTGTAAATTATATACTTTATTTAATATTGACCATTGTAAAGCACTGACATTGTAATTATTGTGAAGTAGTTTTCTTATTTGTATTATTTTATTTGTTTGTTTGTTCTATTAACTGTGATGTAAATTTTGACATAATGATTGTAAATTTTTTATGTTTTTTCTTAATATTCTATGCAGCTATTGTTGTCTCTGAATAAATATATTGAAATTAAGCATTTTCTAGATTTTATTACAACAGATACAGTTACAAGTACCATCATGAATGTGTAAGTTTGTGTAGGTAATTAAAAAACGTACCTATATCTACAAATGTCCAATTCATACTTTTTCAAATCAGAATTACTGTAAATTGAAATTGAAAAAAGTTTTATAGACGAGAGAGAAAGAGAGATAAGATTATTTTGGTTTTAACAAATAAATAACTTATTATTTAAGTTTGCCATTATATATTCTTGTAATAAATACTTGACATAGGTAGGTATTAATTATAGAAAAATAAAGTTTGTACTTTTATTTACAAAAACCGCCCCTAAGATGACACTCTGACCCGAGAAGGTACTGCTGAGTTCTGACGATTGATTTTTTTACTATTCTGATCGGATTCTGTTCGCGACAGCGGGTTACAGATTTGTGCGTGCGACGCAGGAAGCTAGAATTCCTCCATGCGAGTTGAGACACCCAACGTGATCAGTGCAAATTCTAATTAGATTTTTATGTTTTTTAAATGCTTATTTACAGCTTATTTACTTTATAGAATGCACTGGTCATGTTGGAAATAACGTATTTGTATAGTTAGTTATAGTTTTGTATAGTTTCCTTGAGTTTTATTCACCGTTTTCAGTTTTCTCGTTATTTTTGTTTATTTCGTTGTTTACATTTTTATAATTGATATGGTTTTAGGTTTTTAAAACAATAAAGTTCCTCATTTTACATAGTTAGAATAAGTTAGGATAAGTTTTGAATTGTTTTAATAGTGTTTTTAGAGTGTTTTATTTTAGAAGTTTTCAAACCCTTATATCTCACGATGGGCAATAGATAGATCTTACCTGAAAGTTTATATAGCAAATAGTTAACGAACTTTATCTAGTTCACATAGTTTACATAGTATACAAGTCATAAAAAGTAAAATATGACACATTAAAGGTTCTTTTGTACCTAACAGTTTGGCCCCGTATTTTGCATAGTAAATAGATTGACACAGTCATAAAAATAGACGCACTAAGTGCGGTTGGTCCAGGTGCACTAAGACAGAACCCTAGGCCATGGATAGAGTGCCTAGGAATAGCATAGACGAAAATAGTTTGAACATAGTGCGGTAAAAATCGGTAATTTTACCGCTTTACTCTGTCTTAGTCGCCTGGATATCATAGTTATAGTGGACTGTCACACATCAAAATACGGGGCATTGTAAGGGCTTTCTTACCCTATAAATAGTTTAAACCTAAGTCATATAGTTTATAAATTATAGACCAAAATGTATATAATTCATAAGAAAAAAATGATGTAATATAAAACTTTATTACGTAATAAACCGAGGCCGTCCTTACGGTATTGCTCTGAGAGGCTCAACGCGCTCGAAAACAGAGCAAAAACAATCAGTCACGACAAGTCCTCCAGAGCAATACCGGAAGAAAAACTAGTGAAGAAAACTGAAGAACCTCTTTTAATTCGAAGAACCCCTGCCCTGCTCTCTCAAGATCAGCTGTTAGCTCTCTACGGCCTACTGGTCCCATATCTCACAGTACTGCCGTAATCGGGACGTCGTCCGGCGATAGCATAGTTTGCTAAGTGTGTTAGACCAGGTCTGTCGAAGGCTGGTCGACCACAGATTCCTATAATATGGTGGAGGTACTCAACCCGGCGTAAGGTATCCCCCTTATGTTCATCGGATCAGCCGCATCGCAGTTTAAAACTTTTATTGGACTTAACTGTAGGTACCTATAGACCACCGCCCCTAAGATGACACTGACCAATAAACCACACAAAAAATTGTTGAAGGCTTTCAAAGCCTGATAAGAAAGGAATTAATAGTAAAACCATGGATATGGTATACCTTTTCCAACTTCCTGAAATCCTGAGTAAAACCACATGTAACGAAACATGTTATGACAAGTTCGCTTGTTACTTTTGGAAGCCGGTAAGTACAGTGCTATCACTGAACTTACCGGCATTATTTTATTATTACCTACCATTATTTAGTTTCAGAGGATAGAAGTTACTTACTTGATAGTTGTTTCTCGCAATCCACTGTGTGCCTGATATCGAATTCACGATTAATTAATTCCGAAAATCGAGGATGGGTTACCATGCTATGTTGTCTGTCTGTATGTCGTCTGTCTGTCATACTTTTTTTTTTTTTTTTTTTTTTTAATTTTATTCTTTCGGAAACGCAATGGGAACTAGCCCTTACAGCCTGGTCTTTAGTGTCAATTTCGCTTGTAGTGTCCCCTAACCTAACCTAGCCTAATCTTATACCTAACTCTTGAAATGTGTGTGTGGTACACACATTCCAATGTACAAGAGAGTTTTACGCGAAGATCAATCCGAATCAAACGGGAACGCCTTCTTTATTTCTCACTTTTACTATATTATTCTTCATGAATGGCACATTATTAAACTAATTCCACCACATTAACAGAATAATGACCACGAAAAACTAATTAAGAAACAAAGCCCGTCCTTTTCTTCACGATTCCCGTGCAAAACATTCATCCTAATCTAACCCTAACACATTAAAATGTGAGGATGGAACACATTCCAATGTTCAATGGAGTTTTACGCGAGGATATAATCCGAATCAAACTGGAGCGCCTGTCTTAATTTCTCACTTTTTCTATATTGTTCTCGATTATTTAATGGCACATCACTAAACTAATTCCACTACATTAACACAATAATAGCCACAGAAAATTAAGAAACAAAGCCCGTCCTTTTCTTTTCAATTGCCGCGCAAAACTTCTGTCTGTCATTCTGTGGCTTTGGCAATATTTTTTTTATGCCTTTGCCTTCGCATTAACCATTGTTGTTATCTTATCTCTTTGACTATTTATAATAAGGACTAGCTTTGCGGTAGCATTTCCCCTCTGCCCACGGTATAAGAACAATTGATCATGTGCATTTACACTCAATTTTATACCTTATCACTAAACGAGACAGCCTATACTTGCGAAACAATAATTTCGAACTTAGAACGTTTGGGGTTCATCTACTTTTCATGATTTATAACAATCAAAATTAGAATCTAAACTTATATGCAATAAAATCCAGCAAATACCGAAACGGTGACCTCAGACCATCAAACTGAACAACTTTCACTATGGAGCCTACCTCAGGAGACGCGAAAAAAAATCAGCAGTCCCATACCTGCTGTGCAGTACCTACCCGATTCAAATGTATTGCGACAGCTGATTTTTTTTCGCGTCTCCTGAGGTAGTCTCCATAGTGAGTTCACCGTTTCAGTATTTGCTAGGCTGTCACTTACACCCTGTATAAGTAATCAAAGTCTTATCTTACGGTGCGTCCCGAATCACGCCAAAATCGCCAACAGCGCTGTGAGCGCGATAAATATCGTTCCGATTTGATCGTGAGCGCGACCACCGTCGAAAACGTGACGTCATTCATGACGTCACTACCGACGTCATCTTGCAATAGCAGTGCTCACGGCTCCGAGCATTAGCACTGTGAGCGAGTTGTCAAAAATGACGTTTGACAGTTTTGTTGTGGTACATTTTTGAGCGAATTTTCAAAAGTGACGTTTAACAGTTTTGGGGTCGTATATTTTTGGTTTATTTAGGTCTCGATTTAGGTTTCTTTACTAGTATTGGGTTTGATTATGTTCTAAAAAAGACGAATAAAAGTTTAATGAAGAAAATAATAGGAATATTTGAATGTTTTGATTTGAACTGTGTGAGCGCGATATCTAGCGTTCCGAATTCATAGAAGAACGCTATCAGCGCTGTCGGCGCGCTCACGCAAATGGAACGGGTGTTAGCGCTGTAATCGCTCACAGCACTGTTTTTATGAATCGGAACATACCGTAGTCTACAGGGTAGTGATGTGAACCGGTTTTAAGAAAATCATAAAAAAACACGGTTTTATTAAAAACCTATAACTTTAAAAAAAACCGGGTTTCTTATGATTTAAAAAAAAATCATTTAGTGCTTAATATTTTAAAAGTGTTACTTCTATTAAAATAGAATGCCAAAATACCCCTTTTTGGCGGAGCCTTATATCAGTTGAATATTTTATTATACAGGGTGTTTGGAAGGTGGGTGCGGACCTTTGAAGGGACGTAAGTATAGACCATTTAGAACATGTTGGGCCATATTTGTCCTAGACCAAGTCTGTTTTTTTTTTTATTAGAGTACTCATACGTTTTTGTGCCAAAAACCCAAAATTTTTCAATTAAGTGCTAATAACGTTTAGTTTAAGCTGAAATGTCTATTTTTTTAAATTAAATTTATTAGTTCAATCCAATGTGTCCTTTGTTGTACTGAAGCATTTTTAGGCACCATTGTGTCCAAAAAAGAAAATACAGACTATTTAAACTTAACAGAAAAATTTTAAATTAAATAATCGTACTTTTAATGTCATTTAAAAAAGAAAGGGCAATAACCAAGCATGTTTTTAAAATGTTTTGAACATCTGTAGATATTTTATTTATTTTTTTAAATGACATTAAAAGTACGATTTTTTAATTTAAAATTTTTCTGTTAAGTTTAAATAGTCTGTATTTTCTTTTTTGGACACAATGGTGCCTAAAAATGCTTCAGTACAACAAAGGACACATTGGACTAATAAATTCAATTAAAAAAAATGACATTTCAGCTTAAACTAAACGTTATTAGCACTTAATTGAAAAATTTTGGGTTTTGGCACAAAAAACGTATGAGTACTCTAAAAAAAATATCAGACTTGTTCTAGGACAAATATGGCTCAACATGTTCTAAATGGTCTATACTAACGTCCCTTCAAAGGTCCGCACCCACCTTCCAAACACCCTGTACTACACCAGCGGGGCTAGTACTACGGGTAGTACTAGTATTTATTCTGTGCTAGTACACCAACCCGCGATAGCGACATCAAATTTAAGGCCATTAAGGCCTCGCATGCCACCCCCGAGAAAACGATAAAAATCGAGATGTGCCTCCATCTTTATTATTTTACGTCCAGAACGAGCGCGCATGACGTTTTTCTCGTTTAAACGCTTTGTCGTGGGTGGCATGCTCGCCTTGCAGGCCACACAGAGGCGGTTTTGCGGGTAAGCTGGCCGGAGGCGGACCTGCGGGAAGCGAATATCAATCAATCAAATATACTTTATTTTACACCAAAACATATACGGTAAAAATACAGAACTAAAAATACAAGAGGCACAAAATAAGGCTAAGAAGCGATTTCTTCCAGACAACCTTAGGGTAGAGGAAACGGTGAAAGAAGAAAGGTAGGCGGTGTTTCCAGAAATACATACTCATATAATATAATATAATATAATATAATATAATATAATATAATTATAAAACTGTTACAGGAAGTTTGTCTGTACATTGAAGATATTAACAAAAAAAAAGTTACGATATATGGTTTTTAGGTATCCCTGATTCCATATCACCAATTTTTGAATTTTTTGTCTATCTGTTTGTTTGTGTGTTTGTTTGTTTGAACGAGCATCACGCAAAAACTACTGAACCGATTTTGATGAAATGATTTGATAGCTTATTATGTGATGTGACTTAAAATCTGGTATATAATTTGTGCGGACCAAGTCGCGGGTTAACGGTTTATTATATACCAGATTTTAAGTCAGATAATAAGCTATCGAACAAAAAAAGTTTCATCAAAATCGATTCAGTAGTTTTTGCGTGATGCTCGTTCAAACAAACAAACACACAAACAAACAAACAGACAGACAAAAAATAAAAAAATTGGTGATATGGAATTAGGGATATCTAAAAACCATATATCGTAACTTTTTTTTTGTTAATATCTTCAATGTACACACGGCGACACATCAAGCTATATAAAACCAACAAAAGCTGGCCGCGCAACGGTATACGTTACTCGACCTACGCGCGCCCAGCTTATGTTGGTTTTGTATAGCTTGATGTGTCGCCGTGCGTACAGACAAACTTCCTGTTACAGTTTTACAATAGTTTAGAATATACACACACACACATACATATCATACATAAATACGCGTACTACACAACAAAATACTATAGGAAAACATGAACCACAGACATAGGAAAAGATGTACCTATGAAAACAGATCGAGGGTCAGTTCAGTTATCAAGGAAATGAGACTTAACTTTCGACTTAAAAACATTCAAGGAAGGTGCACGTCTGATCGACTCTGGCAACAAGTTCCAAAGCCGAACGGCATGCACGGAGAAGGAATAGGTGTAGAAATTAGTGGAGTGGATGGGCATATTGAGGGAGAGGTTTCAGAGGAACGCAGATGACGGCCAGTGGTGGAGGAACAGAAAACGAAGCGTTCCTTGAGGTAATTAGGGGTCATGGGATTGAAGAGGATGGAGTAGAGAAGGTTAAGGATGTGTGCTTCCCTGCGACGTTTGATCGGGACCCACTTAAGTCGGGCGCGGAATTCCGACAAATGCTCGTACTTACGCAGGCCAAAAATAAACCTAATGCACAGGTTTTGGAGTCGCTCGAGTTTATTATGTAGCTCCACAGTCAGCTCAAGGTAGCAGGAGTCAGCGTAGTCTAGGATGGGTAATAGGAGGGATTGTGCAAGCGCAATTTTGGTGCTAGTGGGTAGAAAATTGCGTAGTCGTTTTAAAGAGCTATAAGCAGCAAACATCTTCCTACTGACTTCAGCGACCTTAGGGCCCCAAGAAAGCGTGTTATCAAAGATAATGCCCAAGTTTTTAACAGTAGTACTTATACGTATACTTAGAATATCTCCGGACCCGCTCAGTTTTCTGTGTGTTTTGTTGTGTATGGTTTGGTGTGGTGGTAATGTTCGAGTTTGTATGTACCCTACCACACAGAAATACGCACGGGTCCAGAGGTATTCGCTTCCCGCAGGTCCGCCTCCGCTCCGGCCCGCTTTCCCGCAAAACCGCCTCTGTGTGGCCTGGGCTTTAGTCTTTTATCTCGTTCGTTCGCGCGCAAATAAAAAGAGAGCGGAAGCGTGATAGCGCTATATCACGCTATCGCGGGTTGGCGTACTAATACTAGCCACGCGGGAAGATATTGCTCTAAATGCAACTAATTATTGTTGTGTATGCTGAGTTTTAGTTATTTTACTTAGGTATTTATTTTGGTGTTTAATCATCACCACCATCATTTGCCGTATATTAAACTGAAGTCTTTTGACAATTGTCTCAGTCGCGTTTGTCATAAAAAAATATTTGTCTGAACCTATGGTTTTTGGTTACTGAAACTGAACACACCTAGACTTGAAACAGTGGTAGGTGGTATGAGTTCTATCAGCCTATGCATGCTATGGAGCGAGTGAAGCGGGCTCAACATTTTACACACCAAGACTCAAAACAGTGGTGGGCGGTATGGGTTCATTAGCCCATGCATGCTAAAAAAAATTAACATTAATTTGTGTTATAAATACATAAATAGTAAGTTTATAACGTTTTTAATATTAGGTTGTTTGCAACAGAATGTCGTTTGTTGAATGTCGGTCAGTATTTGCCTCTTCGACCGCCTGCGCGAGTTAAGGATGCTGACCCAGCATCCGACATCCAGTTTACGTAAAGTAGAACACTACGGAACTGCTGATGCACAAGACGCACTTTGCACCTTTGCCTAATAATCTGGGCCAGCGTCCGATGCTTAGTCAACATTAAAGTAGTATCTAATTAGTATATAAGCAATTGTAACTTAGGATTAGACCTCTTACTCTCGGCGGACGATCTCCGATCCACTAATAAACCTATACTCCCGTAAGTCTGCGTATCATTGTTAATTCGCGCGCATCTCAGATCATAGCTATCTCGAAAAGAAAGCCCCAGTCTCAAAAATCCATCCTGTATTGTACTGTATGCTTGACAAGCCATGCTAAACATACAGGTAATATAATTCCAGTATATTTATATACTTAAATTGAAACGCAGTACTAATTTTATAAATGCTCATTTTATTGTATAATACCCACAGACTTCTGTATAATACCACATATTTATCTCTATTTCAAATACTTTGCTTGCTCTTTACAACTTAAAAACTAGGCTTTATAAATAATGAGAATACATAATCACTACGATTACAAAGCCGGACCTTAATTAACATCACAATTTGGTCCCTAATATTTTAATCATATTTTAATTTACATATAATTGACATTTCATTTTTTTAACCACCTGTTTTTGATCAAAAATATAAAAATACGTTAAAAAATAAGAGATACGTATTTTTCCAATTAAATTTTTAACCGATATTTCTATTTTTAATTTACTTTTGAATTTTCTGAAAAACTTAGGATTTATGGCTAATACCTTGGCCGCAATAAAATTAAAAATAAAAACTGTCCAATACAATAGAAAAACCAAGCAGGCAAAGGAATAAAATCTCATTCAACCTCTTTTTTATTTTTCAGTATTTTTCAAATCGCTCGGGAAATAATGGATAAAAAATCTGATAATTTAGATATCAGCTTTGAATCACATAATCTCCAAATGGTTTTCTAATTTTGGTACCTTTCTTAAAATGAAATGTTGTCAATTCTTCATTTTCAAGGCATCTATGTCCACGGTTCATTTAATTATGGACAGTTTAGATTGACGCACATTGATTTGCTTTACTTTACGCTCTAACCGATAGCGGCGCACGTAGGGTGCTGTTGTTGAACCGACGCGATGTTAGTATAGGAAGGGTGCAAGTTGTTCTCTCTGGGCGCCCTGTCTCCGTCGCTCTAACCGACTGCGGCTCACGTAGGGTGCAGGTTGTTTCAGGTGGACGGTTCTCACGTGCAGTTTGCGACTGTTTGACTGACCGAACGCTTTGCCGCACACTTCGCATTCGTACGGTTTCACGCCTGTGTGACTCTGCGGATAATAGAAAATTATTCATTACAATATCGTTTATTCAAAGATGCAAGTGGTGTGAATAAGGAATAGAATGAGGTCCCATATGAATTTGTATGAACCATATGATTTTTCATAAATAAATGAGGAGTATCTGTGATTAGAGAACGCTTTGATGGTTTACCAGGCACGTATCCAGGGGGGGAGGGGGGGGGGGGGGGGGGATGGGTGGGATATATAGGGACTAGTTACGCGTGTAATTCTACTAACAAACATTTCTGCCACTTTTTGCGAGGTAACACGAAATCCGCAACTTTGGATTTTATTCCCATAACTTTAGATTATAATTTTGAACGTGTAAAATCATGAAAAGAAGTCTCGTGTGAACCCCAAACTTTCAAAGTTCGAACTTTGAAAATTATTGTTTCGCAATTATAGGCTGTCTCGTTTAGTGATTAAGTATAAAATTAAATGTGAAATTAAATGATCTTATACCGTGACAGAGGGGAAATGCTACCGCAAGGGTAGTCCTTATAATAAATAGTCAAAGCAATTAAGGGACGTAATTAAAAAATTCCAGTTTTGTACGTCTGTAGGTCTTGTAGAACTGTAACTTACCCTATAGTGCCTGTCCAGAGCGCCCTTGCACTTGAACGCCTTGAAGCACACGTCGCAGGGATAGGGGCGAGAGTCGGAATGAGTTTTTTCATGCATCTGGAGGTTGGTGCGGTTGTAGAACGCTTTGGGGCACTGTCCGCATTTGTACGCGCGTTCTGTAGAGTGTGTACGCTTGTGGTATACTAGGAATGCGTTACCCTGGGAAACAAATTAAATAAACATTACAAATAATTTCATGGTATTGTCTCTTCCGCGTTGCTAGGTTTGAAAACGCAATATTGATGATCCGGGCTTGGATAAGTTATTAAGTTATATGTATAATTATTAAGTTATAATTATTAAGTTTATTAAATTACGAGCGTTAACCCGCGACTTCGTCCGCACAAATTATATACCAGATTTTAAGTCAGATCATAAGCTATCAAACAAAAAAAGTTTCATCAAAATCGGTTCAGTAGTTTTTGCGTGATACTCGTTCAAACAAACAAACAAACAGACAGACAAAAAATCCAAAAATTGGTGAAATGGAATCAGGGAGACCTAAAAACCATATCGTAACTTTTTTTTTGTTAATATCTTCAATGTACAGACAAACTTCCTGTTACAGTTTTATAATAGTAAAGATAAGGTATAATTATTAAGTTATATGTCAAGATTGACAGTCGAAGCTACGAAAGCATCGAAAAAAATTGCAACCAGCACTGGCCTCTAAACCCTATCCATATACGCACATAGACGCAATTTCTATGACGCCTCACGCACACCAACCTAAGAAAGTTGGCCCCTTTTGTTTTATACGATAGAAGCTTGAGGCTCATTCTAGACATATACTTGTTCTAAGTCCGTAAATAGTATACAAGCTTTCAAAATACAAAAGCGTTGCGTAAGAGCATTGGGGGGCTTGTCACAGAGACATTCTTGTAAACCCCTTTTCGCTAAATTTAAAATACTACCTCTTCCTTGTCTGTATATAAAGGAGGTAGCATTGTTTGTTAGGAAACATCTAAGCCTCTTTGAGACGGTCAGCAAATTTAAAAGAAATTTAAGGCGTAATAACAAACTACTCTACTCAGCGGGTGGTCACAACTCAGCGTTTTACCACAACAGTATTTATTTTATGGCCGTAAAAATTTACAACAGCGTCTCTGATGATTTTAAACAGCTTGACTTTTTAAAATTTAAGATTGCAATTAATAATTGGTTGCTCTCGAAGGTATACTACAGTGTTCAAGAGTTTTTAGATGATAAGACAAATATTTAATTTATGTATAATTAAACTGACATAAAGAATGACTGTAATTACAAATTAATCATTGATATCGCTGAAAAGTAATGTAACGTGTGAGCGTTACGAATTAAAAACCTAGTCTCAAAATTAGCTTAATCCTACATTAAAAGCATAAACTTAAATAACTAATTATATTAAAAACAATCAACTTAACTACATAACTCTAAACACACAAGTCGCTGAGCTGTATCTAATATTTCTTCTCTAAAGAACCCTAGAAAATGTTGACAAACGCTAACCGTTTTTATAATTCATAATAACACGCGCACGCGAGAGCGGATCCCTAACAAAGCAAGCAAGACCGGTTGAAATGACCAATGCCTGGAGACGCCTCGCCGGCTTCTCGCATTTCGTTCGTGACGCTGACACCTACTACACGCGCCTCGTCGGCAATTTAGTCCTGTGACGACGCGTTCTAGAAAATTCGATAAACCTATAACCGAATTTTGATCCCGCTAGGGATCAATTCATCGGCTCAACGCCTACCTTGGGTTTTGACCACCCTAGTACCTACCACCCTCGGCGTGCTATCGCGAGGGCTACTAGAACCGAACCCCAGTCTGCAAGGCGGCGGCTGGTGGAGCTGTTGCGACTACCTACATACAGTCCTGTCCAGAACCTTCCGTGGCTGAATACCTACACCTCCGGCCCGGAACCTTCAGCGGAACCTTCGGCGATCTTCGCTGCCCGGAACTCCAAGGCCAGTGACTGTGTACCTATATTTACAATTACGACGGAAGCGAACTTGTGTGAAGAGGAGAGTGAATTTGGCTAATTAAAGTTAATTCCTACCGTTAGCTTTGGTTTCACTCCCAGCCCTATCTACCTACCTACCTGCTGGCCCTACCGCCACAGTAACACATTTTTATGTAACAACAATCATTGTTATGTTGTCGATTCATAGAACTTTATCATATAACGAGCGTTAACCCGCGACTTCGTCCGCACAAATTATATACCAGATTTTAAGTCAGATCATAAGCTATCAAACAAAAAAAGTTTCATTAAAATCGGTTCAGTAGTTTTTGCGTGATACTCGTTCAAACAAACAAACACCAAAACAAACACACAAACAAACAGACAGACAAAAAATCCAAAAATTGGTGAAATGGAATAAAAACCATATCGTAACTTTTTTTTTGTTAATATCTTCAATGTACAGACAAACTTCCTGTTACAATTTTATAATAGTATAGATATTTTAATGTAAGATTATTGTACACGTTTTCTGGTCAGCTATAGAGGCTCATGAGTATTCTGTACTATAATTGTAAGACCTTGTTTAAACATATAGTTTTGCAATAAAGACACTTTGACTTCGACTTTAAGGATCCGGGTTCGAATTCGCATTGACATGCCATGTATAATTGATATTTAATTACTAAATGGCTTCGGGTTTTGTCGGGGACCCGGGTCTGCTCTGCGCAAACGAAGATTGTCGAGCGGAATTATTTTCCTGGTCGTACTGTACGGTTCTGGGCCTTAATAAATCCACAAAGGGTTTTATTTAGTAACGAGCGTAAGCTATCAAACAAAAAAAGTTTCATCAAAATCAGTTCAGTAGTTTTTGCGTGATGCTCAATCAAACAAACAAACACACAAACAAACAGACAGACAAAAAATCCAAAAATTGGTGATATGGAATCAGGGACACCTAAAAACCATATCGTTACCTTTTTTTTTGTTAATATCTTTAATGTACAGACACACTTCTGTTACAGTTTTATAATTCTATTCTATTTTTATTTAATGGCGTTTCCTTAAAAATTTCGTCGGTATCAAGAGTTGAAGTAATATTACAAACTCAAGTTAACGTTTTACAGTTAAAACACAAAAGAGTTTGCCACGTGCAAGCCTAACAGATGCCTATACGCACGCGTCCGCCTCCGTCACATTTGCAGCGCGACTTCCAGTTTTATAATAGTAGATATATAACGCTAGTAAGTTACCCGGAAGCTCTTGCCGCATATGTCGCAGACGTAGTTCTTCTGTATGGGGTAGTTCTTGTCCGGGTGCGCGCGGCGGAAATGTGTCCAGTAGTCCCGGGCGGACGCTATCTCCTCGTTACACTGTCAAAAAAAAAATCAAAATTATTTATTCAATATAGGAGCTTGAAGCATACTTATTAAACGTCAAATCTTTTTTGAAGCTACCACCGCGTCGGAACTTGTTGTTTTTAGAAGATGCGGCCAGAAACTCTAAGATACAATTATTTTATCGTTTTCTCGGGGTTGGCATATGCTAGGCCTTCAGGAGTTCTGTTTTAGAAAGACACATTCTAATTCGTACCCTTACTCCATGTTCGTACCTATACGAATAATGCATAAACTACATACTTTTATCAATCAATCAATCAATTATACTTTATTTGACACCAAAAAAACAGAGTATACAGAGAGCGAACAATCAGGAAATACAAAAGGCACAAAAACCAGCGGTCTTATCGCTAAAAAGCGATTTCTTCCAGACCACCTTAGGATAGAGGAAATAGTGAAAGAAGATTGGTAGTGGTGTCGATCATAATAACACAATATATTATTAGTTTATCTATGCTATTTTATATTTATTCTATTTATATTTATTAGTTTTATTTATTAGTATTATTTATACTATTATAATATCTAAACTATTATAAAACTGTAGCTGTAAGTTTGTCTGTACATTGAAGATATTAACAAAAAAAATATATACGGTCGAATTGAGAAACCTCCTCCTTTTTTGAAGTCGGTTAAAAAAGTTACGATATGGTTTTTAGGTGTCCCTGATTCCATATCACCAATTTTTGGATTTATTCTCTGTCTGTTTGTTTGTTTGTTTGTTCGTTTGGGTGTTTGTTTATGTGTTTGTTTGAACGAGTATCACGCAAAAACTACTGAACCGATTTTAATGGAACTTTTTTTGTTTGATCTGACTTAAAATCTGGTATATAATTTGTGCGGACAAAGTCGCGGGTTAACGCTCGTCTATACTATTATAAAGCTGTAACAGGAAGTTTGTCTGTGCATTGAAGATATTAACAAAAAAAAGTTACGATATGGTTTTTAGGTGTCCCTGATTCCATTTCACCAATTTTTGGATTTTTTGTCTGTCTGTTTGTTTGTGTGTTTGTTTGTTTGAACGAGTATCACGCAAAAACTACTGAACCGATTTTGATGAAACTTTTTTTGTTTGATAGCTTATGATCTGACTTAAAATCTGGTATATAATTTGTGCGGACGAAGTCGCGGGTTAACGCTCGTACTATTATAAAACTGTAACAGAAGTGTGTCTGTACATTGAAGATATTAACAAAAAAAAGTTACAATATGTTTTTTAGGTGTCCCTGATTCCATATCAGCAATTCTTGGATTTTTTGTCCGTCTGTTTGTTTGTGTGTTTGTTTGTTTGAACGAGCAAAAACTACTGAACCGATTTTGATAAAACTTTTTTTGTTTGATAGCTAATGATCTGACTTATATAATACAATCTGGTATATAATTTGTGCGGACAAAGTCGCGGGTTAACGCCAGTCATATACTAAAATTGAAATTTAAAAATAGCACATCAGAATGTTGTGCTATCCTGATGGATTAGATAACGAAATAGAATACTCCTTAGAGTCATGTTCTGTGTTTGTCTGTTATGAATGATTTGCAGCTAAACCGGTGAACTTTTGATTAGATTTGGTAGAGATACTTTAAACCCTGAGGAAGGACATAGGTATGTATAAAGTACGTACGTGTTCGCAGCTGGCCGGCCAGGACATCTTGCTGGGCTTCTTGCCGTAGTTCTTGGGTCGCTGGCGCGCGTGCTCCTTGCGGTGATGAACGCGGAGCTCCTCTGAGTTCTTGAACGTGGAACCGCACACTCTGCACCCCTTGCTGAAAATTGTGAGATTCGAAAATGAAGTTTCCTCCATTTGCAAGATGTTTGCTCTATTTTTTTTTTGAGAGATGACACATAATATGTCAAGCTTTTTTGAAAACTGTGTTTAAAACCCCACAACTACTTATAGATAAATCAAGACATTCAATCAATCAATCAAATATACTTTATTTTACACCAAAACATAAACAGTAAAATACAGAAATAAAAATACAAGAGGCACAAAATAAGGCGGTCTTATCGCTTATAAGCGATTTCTTCCAGACAACCTTTGGGTAGAGGAGACGGTGAAAGAAGAAATAAATTCAATTCAAATTAATATGTAATGTCACAGATAATATAATACTATACTAGGTAATGTGAACCTTTACTTGGTAAAACGAGGAAAATGCAATGCTCGACAATTAAACTAAATATTAATAAATAATAGATAATACCTACTTACGAGGTAAATGCAATAAAATACTCAACATTTGATCTTTTTTTTTTTCATTTGTATTCTCCCAGCAGTCATTTATTAATTATTAAAGATCAATGGTACATTATTATTTATAGCATTTTCCTCTTTTTTATTTCGATGAAATGTCATTAATTGTTTATCGGTAAAACAGTGAGGTTTGAATAGGGGAGCGGACTGCATAAAATATTTTTTGACGCGTTTTGACGATCGATAAAAAATTGCTAATTTGACTAATTGTCCGATCCCTATTGTTGGTTCAAAGCTGAGCAAGTATACTGTCTAAAAGATGGCAGTATAATTATAAATTTCCTTTCTCAGTTAATAGATTCCCATGTCCCTTTTCCTACATCAATCATTTGTTTATTATATTCTTTTGATTTTGACATAATTATATAAAGTATTGGCTCGATTTATTGAATTAAATAATTTAAAATTGTAAATATTGTACCTACCTATATTATGTTATCCCAATCCTTTTCCATTCTTTCCTAACTTTACATTCTTGTCCTTTCCCAAACTTTTATATCAATGGTCAATGGCTAATGCGAAGGCAAAGCCAGAAAAAAAACTTACAACTCACCTAAAGTCTTTACTCTGCGTGTGTTTGACAGAAGTGACCATGTGACGTTTGTAGGCCTCCTCCGATATGAACTTGACGTCACACTCCTCACAGTACGGCCCATCTTTACTCTCTCCCTCTTCTTCCTTCGTCTGCAATTTGCAATGTTACAAATATAAGTAAAGCTTGACCAGAAATATATAAAACATTGTTCGGGGGCGCTGCAATCGACTATAACCTTTAATGTCAGTGTTCCAAGTACAAATATTAGTTCTAATGATTTTCCGCAACATGGCGAGGTTTTTTATATTTCTGGTCAGGCTTTAAGTACCTTTTTAATGTAGTGTGGTTACTTAGTACTTAATACAGGTGGAATAAAAATATTGGATCAAATGAAACAATCAAAATTCATTCATTCAATTCATTTAATGAACAAATAGGGGAAGTGATTATCGAACATTTTAGAGTGATTGAGAAGTGAGTACCTACAAAAAAGATGTGTGTTGTATAGTTTCTGGCCGCATTTTTTCTGCAACGGAACACCTTTCGACGCGGTGGTAAAGTCAAAAATGAAGTCATAAAGCTATCCATGTGATATTATTTTGAATAAAACATTGTGATTTGAGTTGACTATGGAAATTCAGAAAAAATGTATTCGTATGTTTAGTCCACCAATCCGCATCGAGCACGCGTGGTGGACTTACGCCCATTATACACCTTTAGGAGAAGGTCCGTGCCCTGCAGTGGGAGGTATTTAGGCTGATGATGATGATAGAAGTTCTAGTTTAGTTGTTTTTCGGCTATTGGGCCGCTAGTATAGAAGGAATACAGTGCAGACGTCAGACAGTACATATGGTCTCACCGCCACGTCCTTGTGCATCATGGTGCGGTGCATGGTGAGGCCGAGCTTGCTCACGAACGAGTAGCCGCACACGCCGCATATGAACTCCGAGGGATGCTTTATTCGCACGTGGCTTAGGTATGACGTCCATTTTCTGCCAAAACAGAGCATTCATTACATAATAAACAGGGTGTTTCAGACCACCAAACTTAACAACTTTCACAATGGATTTAACATCGAAATCGCGAAAAGAAAAAGCTGTCTCATACATTTGGGTCGGGTAGCATTGACAGTTTCTATGGAACAGCAGATTATTTTTGGCAATTTCGCATATGTAACGAATTTGAGATTAAATGGGGAGTCAGTTGCTGTCAAGCGGGACTAATTTGACAGTCAGTCAGATGTGCCCTCTTATGGGGCAAAACAAGCAAGTAATTCAGGGGCCATAGGTTCAGACGATTATTTTCTATGAGAAATGCGATTGCCCAGCCCTCTGAAAAGTGCGTTCGCGTGCCGTATTTTCGATTAAAAAGAATTAACAAAAGTACTTTTTAGAGTTTTTTTATGATTTCACTAGATAAACTAATGGTGAATATCTATCTATCTATCTATAACGTCACGCCTCTTTCCCAGTGGGGTAGGCAGAGACCAGGGCGCGCCACTTACTACGATCCTTACATACTTCTTTTGCACATCCATACATCTCTTTATACATGCCCGTCGGTTTCGAGTACTCCGCACCTCCCCTTTTTGTAGGACGCAACCGATTTGATCAGCATACGTCCTACGAGGGCGCCCTCTTCCGACGCTTTCACTCACATTAGCAACATATATCTCTTTCGTACATCTGCTATCACTCATCCTCTCCACATGACCAAACCAACGAAGCATACCTTTCTCTATTCTTGTCACTACATCTTCTTTTAATTTACATCTATCTCTTATTACACAATTTCTCACTCTATCTTTCAGCGTCACACCACACATACTTGGCAAGGAACGCATTTCAACAGCATTAATTTTACTTGCATGCTTCTTCTGCCATACCCAGCACTCACTGCCATACATAAGTGTAGGCACCAACACACCATTGTGTATATTATGTATAGGTGAATATGTGAGTATAAATACCTAAAATCTGAAACTATTTTAAGTTCTTCTAAAAACGAGAAAAATGTTTAAAAATACAAGAAAATACGTCAGCTTTGTGACGATTTTCTATCGAGTGACGTAATTTCAATCGTGTTGATTGATGATTTCACTAGATAAACTATCCAAAAATACTGAGGTTAAAATACGGACCTTGCTTTCGCTAAATTGTATAAATCTAGTCGAAAAATGAAAAATAAAAGATGCCTCCAAGGTGTTTCGTCCTACTATAGGGCCTGAATAATACAGGAATGAATTTAATTTTACACTCTGTATAGGGGCCATCAAAATCTAAATCGAAAAAAATCTTTTTTTTTTGTACAAAACTACAAACCTGAGTAGGTTGCCCGTTTGAAACTCATTGACTTACCAACTAACTGGTACATTGACTTACCAACGCTGTTGTAAAAACTACGCAAACAAAATGAAAAAAGACTCAACAGTTTCATTGTATTTAGTTTGTTCATATTACTAAAAAGTACTTTCGTTTACGTAACTTAGTCTGGGACACTTTTTTCGAGAATTATGTATGAGACCCGGCATCCATTAGTTTGTAAGTCAATGTTGAAACCGCATTTTTTTGTATGGGAAAGAAGATTTAAAAAAAATGAGTTGTACATTGTTTACTTACGTGGACACTTCGTCACAGTATTGACATTTATACGTAACTCCTTTGTGCCACCGCTGATGCTGTTTAGCTTGAGTCCTGTAACATTTTGTAATGAACGAATAATGTTTTTTACCTGCTAGTATATTTGAATTCTTTAAACATTAGTCTCATTATGTAAATAGTCAATCTTTGGTGAAAACCGAGAAATTTGAGTGGAAGTGGACCAACCATGTCTATCGAAAGTGGATTAAAGTAGCTATCTGTATCTCGAAGGATCTTTTTAATTTGATCTCCAATGATGGATGCTCGTGGTTAGAGGCTTGCTTGAGCAGAGCGTGCCGTGCGGCGAGACTTGCTTGAAACGTCTAGTCTCTCTTACCCGCCAGTATACGTAATAAACGTGGAATCTCTATTACGCTCATATGGACACATGTGGCATCTCTTTTTTGCTAGTTGCTTTGCTACACAATAATGACAATATAATACGTACGTGGTCTTGGGCACGTAGGAGCACGACTTGCAGGCGTACTTCTTCTCGTGGTTGGAGGCGTGCTTGAGCAGCGTACGAAGTCCTGAAACGTCTCTCTTACATACCCAGAGGACACATGTGGTATCGCTCTCACTCACATGTGGACACATGTGGCATCTCTCTTGCGCACTCACATAATTATGATAACAATACGTACGTAGTCTTGGACACGTAGGAGCACGACTTGCATGCGTACTTCTTCTCGTGGTTGGAGGCGTGCTTGAGCAGCGTGCGGCGCGTCTTGAAACGAAACTTGCACACCGCGCACTCTATGTCACCTGAACTCTGCAACCAATTACATTTTATTTGAACATGCCATAATTTGATTCTTTTCCTGCCTGCTGCTAATCAGTAGTATTTCTAGTAATGAATATGCAGGATTACATAGACTTTTAGGGTCCTTGTTGCTGTTACTGGTTATTGGTAGACCTCACATATGCATCGGAATTTCATCTCCAGCGTATGCAGGTTTCCTTACGATGTTTTCCTTCACCCGTTTGAGAGTAGTCGGTATTAGATACATGGAATATCGCCGTGCGGAGATATGAACCCTCATGATTGAGTATCCATATCTCTCCGGAACGCGCCCCGACGCTCTCGAAGAAAAGCTCACAAATTGTGTGTATGCGTGCGTGCGTGTGTTTGTGTGTGTGTGTGTGTGTGTGTCAGTATGCCAGTCAGTCAATGTACAGTACGACCAGGAAAATAATTCCGCTCGTCAATATTCGTTTGCGCAGAGCAGTGCTAAATCGCTCCAACTCGAATAGCAGACTATAGATGCTTCGGCAGTAAAAAAGGGTGCGAAAGCAATATGTCAATAGCGGCAAGGTGTCACATGCGGATTGGTCAATATAATTTCGCGCGCTTTTAAAATTTGTCAACTGCGCTGGTACATAGGTGAGACTTTATAAACCTGGTACCACTGTATGTTGGTATGTGATATGTGTGCGAGAGCGTAAGGAGTTGAAACAGTGAATGTGCTCACAATATCGTGCTTGCCGACGTGGTGTTTCCACGCGTGGGTGTCTATGAAGCCCTTGTAGCAGAGGTTGCACTGGAACCTTGAGTTGAGGTAGTTTGACGACGTCTTGCGCTTCTCTATCTCTTCCATCTGCTCTTCTATCTGCAGACAACACATACAACAATAAAAACGTGATAAAAATAAATTGCTTATTTGCTTTAGCTTAGCCTATTTTACAACAGTTTAGTAGATCAAATAGTAAGTAGCACACTAGGTATGAACATGCAAAGTAATAAAAGGGGTTTGACTTATCATAATTCATAAAAGAACATCTGACTCCCAAATAATGGGAAGGATACCCAAGGCTTTGCGAGTCAGCTCTCTTCACTTTAAGAGGCTATGTGAAAAAAGTAGAATTCTTCAAAGCGTCATTTATTTATTTAATTTAATTTAAAAAATGAGGTATTTATTAGAAAATACGAATGCATTTTTCAAAACCTTCTAAGTATACAAAAATATTCACACAATGTTTGTAGTATGTATAATGGTAAAGCCTTAAATATGTGCAAAAAAATTTACCATCAGGTTTTTTAGAACGAGATAATATTTTTTAAATTTTGGTACATTTCTAGGCTCAAATTGGCTCTTCAATATTATACCGAAAAAAAATGTCAATTACTTATTAGTCCCGGCTCAAACCGTAAAATGACTGGGCTAGTTCCTTATTCGTAGCATGCATGTCACTGAGTCTGAGGCATGCGTTGACGAAGGATCTATTCATGTTACCTTATTTTAAAAAAATCTACCATTTTATTGGTAGTATTAACAGAAAAATTGCAATCATCTCGCATCAACCCCACCTATCAAGCCATTTGAAACTATTTTTTCTTTTTAGTTTGGACACAGCTCACAACAGAGTTTAAAGCCTGCAATGGAATTCGGTAACGGAGTTCTGTCTCGGAATTCGAATTTTTTATTCCGTTCCGAATTAAGGATGCATCAAACCCATACAAAATCACAATTTCGAATCAGAAAGCAACGGATTTTCGTTCAACTGCCGTACATCCATAAGCATTAAGGCTGGGCCACACAGAGTGCGGCTACGGGCCGGCTGCGGTACGGCCGCAGGCCGGCAGTAGTTGTAAACTATGGAATTATATGCTAGGTGGCACACTGCGGCTACCGTTCGACAGCTGTGCCGCATCCGCACCGGACTGCATCTAGTGTGACACCACGCATATAATTCCATAGTTTACAACCAAGTCATGCTATGTTATCTTAGTACAAACTAAGTGGAACGCTGATTTTCCATAGACAGCTTCCGCCATCTATCGGTTATGTTTCGAAGGACTATGTGTTGAACTAGGGTTCATATCGGAGTAACAGCGCACTACACCTCACGCGCTGCGCTGTAGTAGTGGGAGATTTCGCCCATATCAATCACTGTCTTGGTGGTCTAGCGGTCTAGACAACCGGCTTACGATCCTGGTAGCTAAGGTTCGATACTCGTGTCGGCCGATCGTCTTTAATTTATTTCGTAATGTGGCGCCCCCTAGTGCTAATAAGCGGCAACGCAATTAGGACGTCCTAAAATTCAAGGCGAGTTGCCTATCTATATCCAATATACATATAATCTATGAACCAAGTTTTGACGGCCTGCAGCCGTTCCGCAGCCGGCCCGCAGCCGCACTCTGTGTGGCCCAGCCTTTATAAGCTTGGTACTACTGTACCCTCCCTACTCTTTCTTACAGTGTGCTGTAACGTCCAAACTCACCGATAACTTCATGATAGTGACAAACTCCTCCAAGTCCATTTCGTCATCGGACACGCCGCCGGTGTTGCGCGTACGCCGCGGCTTCTTCGCCTTCATCTCCGTCTGCTTCTCTTCAGCCACGTCCGTCTTTCTAGGCCTGCCGCGTTTTTTCTTCTTTTGTGTTAGTAACTCTAAATCTAGCTCCCCGAAGGTAATATCTTGGCCCTTGAATATTAATTAAGTTTATAATGCTGTTTGTTATGCAAGGAGTTAACAAATTAATTTGAGTGTTTGTATGGGTGTGTAGGTGTGCGTTTGTGTTGCCGATCGATAGTGGACTACCGGTAGTCTTATCGATAATATATCGATAGCAGACCAATAGCAAGAATCTCGATAGTTTAACCGGTAGTATCGATAGTGAAAGATATGCACTATTTGGGACACCTAAGTTCTGGATTACCGGGATAGCACAGGAATAAAACACGACGATACGTCTGTTTGGTACGAGATCTATTAAAAAATAAAGACTTGCATCTAGCTTCCATTACAGTATCTAAACTATTATAAAACTGTAACAGAAGTGTGTCTGTACATTGAAGATATTAACAAAAAAAGTTACTATATGGTTGTTAGGTCTCCCTGATTCCATATCACCAATTTTTGGATTTTTTGTCTTTCTATTTGTTTGTTTGTGTGCTTGTTTGTTTGAACGAGCATCACGCAAAAACTACTGAGCCGATTTTGATAAAACTTTTTTGTTTGATAGCTAATAATCTGACTTAAAATCTGGTATATAATTTGTGCGGACGAAGTCGCGGGTTAACGCTCGTAACACATAAAACATCTGCCAAACTACACTTTTAGCTATTTCGCATATACTGCCTTAGACTACTTATATAGGGACTAATTACGCGTGTAATTCTACGAACAAATATTTCTGCCACTTCTTGCGGGGGGCGAGGTAAGACGAAATCCGCAACTTTGGATTTTATTCCCCATAACTTTAGATTCTAATTTTGCATGTTAAAAATCATGAAAAGTACAGATAGATAAGTACAGATACAGCACAGATAGCTCGACAATAGCATTGACGGAATGCAATACTATCATTACCATAATTATAATACCGAAAATCATATTGATAGTATTGCAATACGTGAATAGTCTTTTCATATTCTGGGCTATCGATAGGCTTATTAACACGTTCCGGGACAGTGAACGAGACACAATAGAACTTTTATTGTTATCACGGCTATAGGCGGTCACTGTCCCGGAACGTGTTAATAGTATGGCTTTTTTAGATGAAAATAATCGATTATAAATCTATCGATAGTTCGGCAACCCTAGCGTGCGTGAGTCGTGAGTGCGTGTGTGCATGTTTAATTTATAATTCCATCAGCCTTCAATCATACCTCTAACTGAAACTCTGCTTCTTTGACCTCATCCTTCTTCTTTTCCTTCTTAGGTCTCTTCTTATCTCTTCCCTTCTTCACTTTATGACTCTTATGCAATGACAGCGGTTCATCATCATCACTGGACAGACCTAAATCCGGAAAACCATCTAGACTTTCCTCCTGTTTAATAGAAGAGGGAATTGGCACGGAGTGTTCGTTGGGTTCGTTTTTAATTTCTTGTTCATCGTGAACATAGTGGTGGATGGTTTCTTCTGGTATGTGGGTGGTTTGGAGGTCTGATGTCAGGTTTAGTTGTAGTCTATCAATTTGTTTTATGTCTTGTGATGTTATCTGTAAATAGAATATTTTTGTGTTTTACGTTTTTGGAGGTGAATGAGCTTTTTTGGCCTGTATTGCAGTTGTTTAGTTTAATTTTTTCTAGTAATTACAAACTATTGGTGTATATTCATCATCATCATCATCAGCCTATAAACGTCCCACTGCAGGGCACAGGCCTACCCTCAGGGAAGGTGTATGGGCATTAGTCCACCATGCATGCCCAATGCGGATTGGTAGACTTCACATACACATCAGAATTTTTTCTTCAGCGTATGCACATGTTTTCCTTCACCATTTGAGAGCAGTCGGTATTACGTACATAAGTTAGAAAATCTCATTGGTATATGGCATGTTGTCCGTGCGGATTTGAACCCGGACCCCCATAATTGGGTGTCCATACCTCTCCGCAACGCGCCACCGACGCTCATATTGGTGTATATTATTTTGTATTTATAATACAGTGTTTCAAAATTCAACATCAAGCCAGAAACAGGACAAGGAGAAAAAAAAACTGTTTGTTAATATTTGAGATTTAACTTATTTTTAAATTTTTTTCTTGAACAGTTTTGGCTGGCAGTTGAATTTGTGGAGGTGCTACTTGGGAATGTTCCTCCATTGAAAAGGGAAGATCTTCCACCAGGCTATGTGTGAAGCCTGGGGACCGGCCGTGGTACAACAGTTCTTAGTTGGACCTTGTATATGTATCGAAACTCTGTGATAACTTCTCTTGCGCGAAGTATGTCTTGCATTCGATTGTGAACCTTATTTGTAGTAGGTTACGAGTTACGTATTCACGGTGAACGTTGTCTATGTATGGAGCATATTTCCGAGAGCGACGGTATCGCCATCTGTTGGCATCTTTGCTATAACTTGTGGGTGCTGACATCAGTAGCAAGTCCCCACAAATTGTATATCATACTTCTTCTTCTTATCGTGTGGGCAGCAAGCCCTGGTGTCATAATATGCTTGTAAACTGTTAAATTGTTTGAATTGTTAAATTTACCTCTCACAACACATACCTTTCCTTTAGCATTCAGAATGCCGTACAAAACGAACTGTCCAGAAGTGCAGCGCTCTCTGAATAGATAATACTTCTTTATCAAATCGGCACATTCGTAACATGCATACGGAGGTATGTCCACGTTGCTTAAGGGCTGCAAAAAACGTTTTTAAATTACAAAGGACAACCGGCACATTCCCTTTACAAAATACCAGAAAATGTATAGAAGTTTTGACTGTAGTAAAATTTGTAATAAATTATGGGGTTTTATAATAATTACTCAGATTTTATAATTTCTTTTTATTTATTTAGTTATTTAGTAATTTTTTACTAATCTAAACTATTATAAAACTGTAACAGGAAGTTTGTGTGTACATTGAAGATATTAACAAAAAAAAAGTTACGATATGGTTTTTAGGTATCCCTGATTCCATATCACCAATTTTTGGATTTTTTGTCTGTTTGTTTGTGTGTTAGTTTGTTTGAACCAGGGTTGGAAAAAATCATGATTTTTAAAAAAAATCGAATAAAGCAGGATTTTTTGAAAAAATCTTAATTAATCACGATTTTTTTGATTTTTTCATTTTATTATTTATGATGGTTCAGTTTTGCTACCGTTGATAGTAAAACTTAAGTCAAAATCAAAACCATTCAAAAATGTGATGTTCGCAGAAGAAATAGTAAAAAATGTGACACCACTAGAGTGGTGGATGTCACAGAAAAATATATTTAGTGAAGAGGAACAGTCAAAAATTTTTCCAGCGGTGATATAATTGTTTGGGGCGGTAGCTTCTTCAGCTGCTGTGGAAAGAGTGTTTTCCACCTTTGGAATTGTTCAGAGCAAATTAAGCAACCAACTGGGAATTGAAAAGGCTAGAAAACTAGTTTTTTTATTCAAATATTATAATAATGATATTGATTTATCAGATTTAAACGACCCTAGTCTTTAACTTAATTATAATTTCTAAATCTGTTTTTTTATGTTGATTTCTGCGAAAGAAAGTGAAGTGTGACATTTTTGATTAAATCATTGGTTTTTATTGAAAAAATCATTGGATTTAAATCGTGATTTAAATCATGATTTAAATCAAAATGATTTAATCGTGCCAACCCTGGTTTGAACGAGCATCACGCAAAAACTACTGAACCGATTTTGATGAAACTTTTTTTGTTTGATAGCATGATAGCTTATTATCTGACTTAAACTCTGGTATATAATTTGCGCGGACAAAGTCGCGGGTTAACGCGCGTAAATTATAAAAAGCAGCCACCCCAAAATGGCTGCCAATGTTGTTTGATATGAGGTGATGCAAGCACAATGTTTTTTTTATATAAAAATGATAAAAACGAATAAAGCATTATAAAATAAACTAATGCAAATAGTTTCTAGTGTTCCATAGTCCATAATAAAAATATATATACATTTTTTTGGTATTATGTGCCGAATGTCCTTTTATCTAGATATTTGTTTACATACAAAACGCATTAAACTCACAATGATAAACCCTTACAGGGTGGGCAGAATCCTTTGTAAAATGAGATAAGATTATTTTTTTATATTATTCATAGGACAAATAGGTAGGTGGTAATAAATATTAATTTATTTTGTGAAAATACTAATTGTTTCCTGCGACTTCGTCTATGTGGAATTTTTACATCAGGGTTAAAGCAAGGTGTTACAAAAGTAAAAATAAACATTTAAAACATTTAAACGACGGACCGGTAGCACATTGTGTAGTGAACCTGCCTGCTGTGCCGAGGGTCACGGGTTCGAATCCCGTAAGGGACAAATATTTATATGATGAATATGAATATTTGTACCCGAGTCATGGATGTTTGTATCTATATATGTATTCTATATCGTTGTCTAGTCATCATAATACAAGTCCAGGTACTTTAAATGTGACTAGATAATTTGTGTGACAATGTCCAAGATATTTATTATTTATTTATTTATTTAAAGGGGTTGTTAAGACCATCAAACTGAACAAATTTACTATGAGACTAACATGGAAATTGCAAAATAAAAATCAGCTGTCCCATACATTTAGCTTGAGTAGATTTTTAGTTTAGTATAGATCATCAGATTTATTATTCACAATTTCGATATTGGTCTTATAGTGAAAGTTGTTCAGTTTGATGGTCTTAACTAAACCACCCCCTTAAATGTTTATTTGTATTTTTGTATACCCAAATTCATCAAAATCGGTTTAGCCGTGAATATGTAAACAGTAATAGACAGTGTAAAAAAATTAGTAGCATAAACTGAATAAAAGTACTGTACCTACTTATTGCACCAATTTTTTTTTTTTTCAAAAATTTTTTGAAGAACAAAATACTAGTCAAAAAATGTGATAAAGAGAATGAATCCTCAACCTTCTGTACTAAAGGTTTAGATCTAGTCTAGAATAAATATAATTAATTTTAGAGAACTTACATTATATCCAATAAGAGGTTCAAAATACGTTTCCAATGGAAACGAGCGCAAGTCGAACATCTTCACGTCCATAACAAGGCATATCCTGCACACTTTAACGTCTTCCATCATGATTTCTCTTCAATTTTAATTAAATAATTCACTAAATAACTTTACAAGTCGAATTTATAGTTCGCGGTACATGATAGAGTTAGAAAATATTAGAACTACTACAAGTGATCGACTATTTCGGACGACACTAAACACTAAACGTACACTACTTTTAACTTACTAAAACTATACAATTTAATTAATAAATGCTAGTTTTATACAAAAACCTTTAGTGTTGCGATTATTTATTGAGATTAAAGTATTAAATACAGGAAGAATGTCTAATTTTGCACAAGACGCCAACGAGCTGCCATTTTTGTTTATTGACATTAGCATCGTTTTGTTACTGATCCTTGCAAAATAATTCGTTTGCTAATTTTCATAAATACATTGCATTATTTAATTTTCAATTAATTCTATTTACCACGACCGTCATTTCATTATTGTTGTTTCAATTGAATGCCAAAAAGGCTCTAATTATGGCAACAAAAATTTTGCGTTTTGTTTTTTGGTTCACCTAATAGTAGCATTAAGACTTCGAATCTTTGTTTCAAGTAGTTAGGTTTAGTTTAGGTATTATTTAGATATTATCTTATCTGCTAAGAAGGAGCTAATAAACAAATAAATCAGATCTGAAATTAACGAAGGTTCGAAACTTGTGTTCTAAAAATAGACGTACTACTTAAATACCTACTAACTACTAAATATTTACGTACATACTTTGCTAATATAATTCCCACAGGCATTAAGTAAGCCTTGGATAATTAATTTTCATAAGCGATGATCAATTGATCATCTAAACGATTTTATGTAAATACAAAAATATAGTGACTCACTCCACTCTAGCAGAATATTTTCCCAAATATAAGTTCCTATACAATGTTCTTGGTCACTTCGTAAACGTTGGTTTCTTCGTAAAAAGTTTAAAATAATAAAAAGGTTTTATATCATACTTACACGAAAAAAATTGTTCCAGCCATTAGCTGTAAAAACTTTGCAAAAAGATAAAATTACTTTATTCTTCTTTTCTAATGGTTGCACGGATATTTTTTCCTGAAAATTAAGCCAGTTTTTTTATTTATAATAAAAACTAGTCTCTTTGATCAGAAACCTTTTAGCTCGTATCGTAAGTAGGTTGTATACTACTAAGTATACTATGAGATAAGTTAAATTGATGATACTATACAGGGATGTATTTACAAATGTTGCGCCCCTGGGCAAATATGTTTGACCGCCCCCCATACTGCTGCTGCTTGCTGGCGGCGGGCCCGTAGCGAAGAGTTGCGCCAAAAGTTATAAAGTTTTAAGATATTTAAGAATCGACTGACATGTTGGTGATTTCATGACAGTATTGCCACGAGCTACGTCCAAAATTCCAAATCAAGAGCTAGCGATGAGAGCTCAAAATTTGACAAAACTGTGATCAGAATTGTGTTTTGCGTAAGAGGCAGCAAAATCAAAAATATGAAGCGAGCTCGAGATTTTTCTGTTGTACAACTCGGCTCTGCTAGAACTGTTATCAGTTTTTGTTAACATGCAATAATAAAAATAGAGACCAGAGCGAGCGCAGCAAGCTCTACATTTTTTCACAACATGTCTGGGCAGTAGCCAAAAAACTGTAGGTGTGTGTTTAACAATTTCCTCTACATGAATCTATGTCCTCATGTTTGTGGGCCGCCCCCCTTAAATTGGCTGCCCTTAGCACTTGCCCATTTTGCCCTTATGAGTATACGTTCTGATACTATACTAACTACACATAAACATTAAACTCACGACCGTAATCCATTGCAGGGTGGTCAGAATAATCGAACTACAACGTGTTCTGGATTCTTCGAAGTCTGGACCGGATTAATAGATAGGATAGGTAGTTTTTTAGGGATCCTTACCCAAACGGTGAAAACGAGACCCTATTCATAAGCATATGTTGTTGTACGACCGTCCGTCCGTCTGTCTGTCCTAGCTATATCACAGAATGTAAGCTGTTATTAATCTGAACTATTATAAAACTAAAGTAGAAAGTTTGTCTGTACATTGAAGATATTAACAAAAAAATAGTTACGATATGGTTTTTAGGTGTCCCTGATTTCATATCACCAATTTTTGGATTTTTTGTCTGTCTGTTTGTTTGTGTGTTTGTTTGGGTGTTTGTTTGTTTGAACAAGCATCACGCAAAAACTACTGAACCGATTTTGATTAAACTTTTTTTTTTGATAGCTTATGATCTGACTTAAAATCTGACGAAGTCGCGGGTTAAAGCTCGTTCTATCATAAAAACGGTAATAGTGGTAATGGTAATATGTACAAGCGTCAAACTTGGTGTGATTATAGAGCAAACTCAGTACAACAACAAATAGCGTGTCGGGCCACGCGCAGGGTAGGGTTCCGTGGTTGCCCATCACAATATATGGACTTAGAAGGGGGCTTTAGTCTAAAGAGTCTTTTTTTTAAGTTGGTCCACTATTACTCGTAAACTCGGTAAACTTGTAAAGCACTACAGCCTACTTAGCGGTGATAGTTTTCCTTTTAATTTCCGGCAGGGGGCATTTCAAAAGACCTATCTAACGATTCCCCACAACGTGAGATAGATGAAAAAAAAAATGTCATCCCTACTTCACGTGTAGAATAAAAAAAAAATTCAAGATTTTATGTCACGACTTTGTCGGCGTGATGAATATGTAAGTATACATATGCTAAATTACAGCTTTCTGCCGCGGACAGACGGACGGACATGGCGAAACTATAAGGGTTCCTTTTTGACTTCGGAACCCTAAAAACCGGCCAAGTGTGAGTCGATCTCACGCTAAAGGTCCCGAAGAAAACAAAACTCTTTTGTAAGATAATTATATTATGTTGTGTGGTATGGAACCCCCGGTGCGCGAGTAGACTCGCACTTGGCCGGTTTTTAAAAGTCAATAAAGCAGACGAAGTCGCAGGCACCAGCTAGTTCTTTATATGCTGAAAATTTTTTAAGGGGATGATGAAACCACCAAACCGAACAACTTTCTCAAAAGGACTATTATCCCACCCAAATACCTATCTATTTTACCTACCATCGAGTAGGTATTGCAGCTTTGTATGGCTGTTTTTTTGCGATTACGACGAGATGGTCCCATAGAGAAAGTTGGTCAGTTTGATGGTCTGATCATCCTCTTAAAAAAGTGTCAGCTATTAAGAAGGATTCGTAGGTAGGTTGGCCGGTTTTAAGGGTTCCGAAGTCAAAAAGGAACCCTTATAGTTTCGCCATGTCCGTCCGTCTGTCCGCGGCAGAAAGCTGTAGGTATTATACCGTAGAACATGAAAAACACCCTTTTTTTTCTTCTTAAAATTATTTGTTTAATCACAAGATCACAACAGAAGAAAAAAAACAGTCTATTTATTTAAAACAGTTACAGCGAACTTCGACCTTCTACCTAACGGAATAGGACATTATTTTCAATAGCGCCACGGCTTATTGAATTACGAAGACTCTATCAGCCAGGCAGGGTAGGGGTGTGACTTAGGGCTGCCACCTATTTTCTAGAGGATGTATAGTATTTTTTTTCAATAAATTGCTAAAAGTATAGTTCTTTCGGGAATTCGAGATGAAAAAAGTACGGATATATTATTTACGAGCGTTAACCCGCGACTTTGTCCGCACAAATTATATACCAGATTTTAAGTCAGATAATAAGCTATCAAACAAAAAAAGTTTCATCAAAATCGGTTCAGTAGTTTTTGAGTGATGCTCGTTCAAACAAAAAAACACACAAATAAACAAACAAACAAACAAACAAACAGACAGACAAAAATCTAAAAATTGGTGATATGGAATTAGGGATACCTAAAAACCATGTCGTAACTTTTTTTTTGTTAATATCTTCAATGTACAGACAAACTTCCAGTTACAGTTTTATAATAGTTTATATTTTTCCGAACGTAGTTTTACATTAGTTTTGGCATTTACCTAAAGTGACAAAAAGAAACAGGAGTAAAATGTGGTCGACACTGTCTGCATCATGGGGTTGACGAATGCTCAGTGCAGGCTTTGAAGTCCCTTTATGAGGACTCTAGAGCCTGTATCAGAGTTATGGGGCGAACACAGGCTGGTTTAACATCTCTAGAGGTGTTCTCTCGGCAGTAAGCAGTGTTGTGTTGCGTCGCCATGGCTTTTTAATCTTTAAAGCTGGGCCACACAGAGTGCAGTTGCAGAACGGGTGCAGACCTGCTGCAGGCCGGCAGTAGTTGTAAACTATGGAATTATATGCGAGGTGTCACACTGCGGCTACCGTTCCGCAGCTGTTCTGCAGCCGCGCCAGACTGCATTCAGTGTGACACCTCGCATATAATTCCATAGTTTACAACTACTGCCGGCCTGCAGCAGGTCTGCACCCGTTCTGCAACTGCACTCTGTGTGGCCCAGCTTTAAAGATTAAAAAGCCATGGCGACGCAACACAACACTGCTTACTGCCGAGAGAACACCTCTAGAGATGTTAAACCAGTCTGTGTTCGCCCCATAACACTGATACAGACTCTAAAAGGGACTTCAAAGCCTGCACTGAGCAATCGTCAACCCCATTATGCAGACAGTGTCGACCACATTTTACTCCTGTTCACTCGATCTTTTTAAGATCTAAAAAGGCTCAGAATACTTTTTGGTGTTTTTATAAGTATTTCTCTGAGATGTACCTTAAAGAAAAGACTTGATCTCTTCTGATTCCCGCTTGTACGTTCCACATTTTTTCATCAGTTACATTCATCACTCTCTCAATCAAAACTTTCGCATACAGTAGTTCAGTAGTAGTAGTTCTTGCATTCTTGCTGTGAACCTTTGCCTTTGTATAATGGGACGATGACGGCTTTGCACTAGTCATTTGGTACTTAACTATCTCTCCAGCATGTAATAAAAAAGTTTCCACTGCAAGCTTTTGTTACTACACTCTTGCTACTTCTCAGAATTTCGACATTCACCCTGTCATAACCTGCAGCTCTACCTAGTTTCATACTTTTTAACGCTTTCACTATCTCCTCTCCCGTAATTTCTTCTTCAATTCCTATCTCTGATAATGCTGGCTCTGAGGTTTCTCCGCTATCGGTAGCCTCATCTTTGCCATTATCAAAAAGCTGCTCAAGATAATTCTTTCAACGCTCTGAAACCTGTCTTTTGTCACCCAGCACTCTTCCATCTTTGTCCTTTATTCGTAACACTTGATTTGGTCGCTCTTGACGCTCCACCAGCTATCTTAACCTGCTTCCAAAACAGTTTAAGGTTGGTCCTAAAATCGTCAGAGAGTTTAACCTCTTTCTTCTCTTTCATGCATTTCTTCTTTTGCTCCACAACTTTCTTTACCTACTTTCTTTTTAAATTCTTTATAAGCATCCATCCTGTCGTCATGACGCATTAACGTCCCCATTTGTTTTTACAGCTAGAAAGTCTAGTCCAGCTATCTTCTTCTCTGCACAACTTTTTTTTACCTTGGATTAACATTAAGGCTTTATTTTATCGCAATCGGTTTGTTCTATCAAAAGTTATCGAGTACCTACCTATTTAATGTCAGCAGTGCCCGCGACTTCGTGCCTACACTCAGACCGTGTAGGCACGAAGTCGCGGGCACTGCTAGTGAAAAATAAATCTGTAGGAAGGATTTTTTTTCTACCGAATTTCCAGAAAGATTTTTGAGCAGTTTATCGAAAAAATACTATATTTCCCCAAAAAAAATGGTGGCAGCCCTATGCCTATATCCAAATTTAGATAAATAATTCGCTTTCTAATTATGATCCTTAAACCAAAGGTTCAAGGTTCAATTCTTTTAATTCGATAATTAAAAAATATTTTAGGATGACGATTGGAAAAGTATAGGATGGAAATTAGCATAATTGAATAATAAATTAATAGAAGCCTATGTAACCTAGTTATTGATTTGATAATTTGTGCTAAGTAGGTTTTTGTTAAAGTTAGATTTCCTTATTATTAATTACACCTAATTAAAATTCATAACAAACTACTTACTTAATAAAATTAACTATGTTTAATTAACTATGTAGGTGTAGGTACATAAAACTAATATCCACAAAAAAAAACCGCTAGTTATAAGTACCTACCTACCTACTTCTGCAAAGTAGGTTAGAAGTGCTTACGTAAGCTTGTAATTGCATTATGTACCTACCTACGTTCTCTTTACGGTCATAGTAAAATACCTAAACATTTGACATGTACTTTTTACTTAGCGCCGTCCCGTTCACTCATGCAGGGGATTATTGTTCGAGGAATGCGCGCGTCGACTAGTCTCGCTACACTGTGTTAGTAAGACCTAAATTGGTGAAGCAAGATTACGGAGTGACTCTTGTCGCCCGACGATAAAGTTGACTTTCGCACTGCCTGCCTGACGGCCGCGACTAAGTAGCAAAGAAATATCGTACACGAGACTATCCATAGTGACTACTTTGTTGAGTACATTCATAAATCTAATTTTAGGTTTTTAATCAATAGTTTTCATTGAATTACGAGACATTTTAATGTTTTTAAAAATATATATTTTTTTTGTAAAAATTTTTAGCCTTTTGTAGGGCCGTGGATCCAAAAATAGACTGGTAGGTATAGAACAAAAATGATAGTCCTTGAGAAATAGTCTCGTGAGGGAGTGCGCTTACGTCATCGTCGGGACTTTTTGTGGTTATAGCGGAGTTCTGATTGGTCAACAAAGCCTTGTTAGCGGCCATTTTGTCGGTGCTGAGTCACCAAAAGGTGAAAAATGTAGGAATTGAAGCAGACTCCCTCACGAGACTACAAAACGGTATTGGGCATTTCCCTCTTGAACACAAAATTTGGGTTTCATGTTCCCCTTGCCTACCACAGCGTGATAATAAAATTAAATTTTCTGCTGTGAAAACAAAATTAAAAGGAGTTCTAATGTTATATTCGGTGATACATAAATTGCCGGGAAAATTAGTTTTTCAAAAAGTTGCAGTTTGCTGCGGAAGATTATTTTCCAGCTAACAGAATCAACCCTCGCCGCATGGACACGGATTTATTACTAAAATCACAAGTGGATAAGTGCGGAGTGCGTTAAAAATATTCTGAAAATTAAACGGATCGAGTATCTGTCAAATAAGTGAAGTGACTAGTGATAACCTATGTTTTGTGTATTGCGGTGGGAATGTTTACGTCCGCGGTGACTGTGACCTACCGATGTACAGGATCAGGATGTAGCCTTCGGGCGTGACGAGGACACTGGAGTTTACTGGAGTCGAGGTAACAGAAATTTCCCGCGCTTAGTAAAAATGACGGAGCCACTTGTCAAGGTGAAGACCGAGCGGCCAGATGAGGCGGAGATTAGGGAGCTTGCCGCCAAAATGGTGGAAGCCAACAAGGCGAAGGCGTTAGCGGCTTCAGTAGCGGCCGCCAGGCCCCAGCCTGGGGTCCTGGCGGGCAACGCACCGCCTGGGGCTGGTGGACAAATGGGTATTCTAAATTTCCTCACTCGGAAGCCTGGAGCCCCAACACCAGCGGCCACCGACACACGGCCAGCTCCTGACGGCGAGAAAAAAACCCCTGCCCCTGACGAAGCGAGCTGGAAAGGTCACTTCGGCTGGGACATGCTCGGAAAATGTCACATTCCTTACATCTACCGTTCCGGAGAGAAATACGTAGCCGTCCGGATGGTAGAAATTAAACTCCTCAATAAGTACCTGAACTACCTCCATGCTGACATTTACTCGTGTACGTGTATAAGGAGTTACTATATAACGGAGATTGAGGCGAGATTATTAAACGAGATCAACAACAGGCATTGTGACGGTCAGTTTGGCCGAGAACCTTTTACGCAGAAGGACCTGGTCGTCAGACTGTCGGACGCTTACGAGTTCTACAACTTCCTAGACGTGTGTTACAATAAATTATTACGTGGTACAACAAACACAAAGGACAAATGTGGTTTTATTAGAATCAATAAAGAATCGGTCGTGCCATATACGGTGCGGGACGGACAGAAATTTGTTCCTCTATTTTACTTTGAAGGTGAAACGGACAATTTAAAATTGAAAGCGGATCAGTTGAAAGGCTGGGACTTATCGTACCTTAAGTTCTGTTGTAAAGTGCAGGGGATTAGAAATGAACTCTTTGCGAGTGAGACGTGTTCGGTTATTAGTTTAACGGACATCAAAAGTTACTTTCCTCCCGGGACCGAGTTCGAGGAATATTGGCCGAATAAAGTTGTTGACTCGCAGCTCCTTATTTCAGCCAAAGGTGAGAATTTACCCCTTATATTTAAAGCCTTCAGAATCCATCTATGGGGCAAAGGCCTCTAGATAGATTATAAATTTATCGTAGAAGAACAGGTAACAAAGAAATATTATGTAAGGTGGAGTCTTATAATTGCAACTATGGAGCAATTGCACTTATAAGAATCACGATTCAGTTCTTCTCTCAATAGACTTATGTCTAGTCATCTAGATGGAAGGTGTTGGTATAAAGAGAAGGACTAAATTGTGATTCTTATAAGTGCAATTGCTCCATAGTTGCAATTACAAGACTCCACCTTATCCTCAGACAGTTTTATTTTTATCAAGTTGGGATTGTGACTGAAGGTACTTTAAGAAGAACAAATTTGTATAGTCTGTCAGTCTCGGCACTTCAGGTGAGCATTTGAATGTGCTATGTGTATCTGATTATTTTTATACTAATAGGAGAGCTAAGATGGAAGTCATTTCGAAAAAAGTAAATTTTTTAGTCCTTCAAGAAGTACTTGCTTGCTGCGTTCAGAACCATAAAAATTTTTTTTTTATATGGTATAAGCATGAGGTTCTTTCTAGACATATACCTTTTTTAAGGTAATTTATTTATTCAGTCTGAATGTTGATCAACATAAAAATAAAAAAAAAACAATAAGGCCTTGGGCCTACCTTACCTACTTAGCTTACTACTGAACTTACTTACCTTACTACTGAATAGAATAGTCTCTTCGACATAGGTTTCACTGCTTTCAATTTAACTTACTTCTCATTGATAAATTTGAATGAGATTTTAATTCCTTTTTTTTTGTTTCACGAATGGCCAACGAAGGCCATAATTCTATGTTTTTGCTTGTGAGTTTCTTCTATGGGTAATTCTTCATCAAGCCTCATACCCATCTTTTAACTATCTCGAATCGAGATCTAGAATATGCCACCTCTTAAGCCGCGTCTTCTGATTATGATTGCACAGACTTCTGGCCAATCTATTTGTGTCCTTTGAGCCTTTTCTTGTATCTTATACAGAACTTTTTGACCTCCTCCTTGATAGTTGGGATTTCCAGGTATTCATGTATTTCATTATTCCTTGTGAACCTTGCGCGTATAATTCCATACTTTACAACTACTGCCATCCCGCAGCCGACCCGCAGCCGCACTCTGTGTGGCCAAACCTTTAAGCTAAAAAAAAAAAGTGGAAATAGGAGATTTCAAATCCTTCTCACATGTGCAAATCAACTGAGCAGTCTGTATGAAAATTATCAGGAAAAATAGATAATAAATTTATCATATGTATTTTCCTTCTGTTAAAAATAATGACAAAGTTGAAACTGAATGGTATTTAGAGTCACATTCTGTCTGTTATTCATCATCATCATCATCAGCCTATCATCGTCCACTGCTGAACATAGGCCTCTCCCAAGGCGCGCCACAAAACTCTGTCCTCGGCCTTCCTCATCCAGTCGCTCCCCGCTACCTTTCTGTATGTTATTGGGTGGATGCTTTGTCAGTTGCCTGCACTCCGGCTTGGAATGAAGCTCCCTCTTTTTCCCTCAACCCTATGATTGGACCACAATTTTAATGTAATTTTTATAGAATGGTATTTAAATAGGAAACAAATATAAAATTAATTATCATTCTACAGGCCTTATCTCATTATTTGTATGTTGTCTAATTTCATTCATCTATTCAAAGTGATAATTTTTTTTTCAACTGTAATTATGCAATTCATTATCTCCTCAAATCACGCACATTGTTGCTATGATTTACCTACTGATAATATTATAATTTACGAGAAAACCTGTCAAATTAATACACTGCTGTTTTCCTAATTACATATTTGACACAAAAACAGTTTGATGATAAAAACATTCATTACAGTTCTTAGAAACGATTTACGTCATTAAATGCAATATACCTCTACTTACAAGTCAAGGAAAAAAGTTGGAAAATTCCATGAAAATTCCTGTTAATCATTTTTAATTACAACCGAAGAGGAATGGAAAATTCCATAAAGAAGTAAACTTACTTGTTTAAAGGTTTGTTCATCAATAGCAAAAAAATCATCATCATCATTAGCCTATGAAAGGTGTAAAATAAAAAATTGGTACATACAGGATCTTTCTTAATATTTTGATCGTAAGTTTACACCCTGTATTCGTCGTACTGCAGGCTCCCATCTTTTTACGCCCTGTATGGGTTGGTTCACCACGCGTTTGGATACCTACTTACCATACCATATCATCCCTATTTTTCTTGGTTTACCTTCAATGTTTACATTTTATGTCCTTAACACGTTCCGGGACAGTGACCGGCTATAGACGTGATAACAATAAAAGTTCTATTGTGTCTCGTTCACTGCCCCGGAACGTGTTAAGGTGTTTTCAGTCCATACAAAAGTTTGACGCACAATACGCGTAGACGGAATTAATTAAAAGTAATATTTTATATATGGAAAAATAGTTTAGAAAATCTAGTTGCCGCGTAACAAATAACATTTGCAATTTATAATATAATTACGAAGATATAAAGCTTTTAAATTTTGTATGAAAAAGAATTCAGAACTGTATTTCATTCCACAGTGTTAGCACTGCATGAAGTTCATTGTTTTGAGCTTAGCAGCGAAAGTTTTAAATGTCACATGCATCACTTATTTATCATAAAAACACTAGGTAGTTACTACATGTTCAAAATGTTGATCATGTCATCGGATTTACCGAAAAAAGCTTGCTAGCTGGCTGTCCCCCTCCCCTAGTACCTACCTACGCCAATTGATATCACCGCATGGCGCATCATTCCACCCTAAAAAAACTAAAAGTTTCCATACAGCTGCATAAAGTTAGCAAAGATTCTAGGCATCCCAAAAATAATTACGATAGTTTTATGTATCTTCATAAAACTACGTAGTACAAACGTTGCTTTGCATCTCTTAAAATCGTACTAAACGAAGGTAAAAACCTTCAAAAGGACCTTGACACGATAAGAAATTATTTGCATGATTGCTCTTTATACAGAATTATAAACAGGTATTACACGAGTAGGTATGACTACCGGATTTTACATCGATTTTTACATCTTGTACTCGATGTCCTTCTACTTTGAATCCCCGAGGAGAGCTTGAATGCCTCGAAGTGAAGAGATAAAAGGAGAGAAACAGACAATGAATGGGTATAGAATGCTATGTACTAAAAAAAATATGCTGTTTTAAACAAAACTGCAATCCTACTTGACCCAAATCTATGTATAGGACAGCAATTTTTTTTTCGCGATTTCGTTGTGTGACCTATAAAGAAAGTTGTTCAGTTTCATGGGCTGATCATCCCTTTAAAATAGTTTTCAACTAATTTTGTTGGATCAGAACGTCAAACTGAACAACTTTATGGCACTAACATCGAAATCGCGGAAAAAAATCAGTTCGTCCACACAAAACTGCAAAAATACTCGAGCCAAATGTATGGGACAGCTGATTTTTTTTTTGCGATTTCGATGTTGTTCCCATAGAGAAAGTTGTTCAAGATCATGGTCTGATCATCCCCTTAAAAAGTGTTAGCATATTAAGAAGGACCCTGTATACATAGAAGAACTCAGTCAATAAACCTACATTTTCTTGTATAAACTCTAAATAAACATAGGCGCCATTCGCGTTTGTCCTTAATTCCTTATCATTTCTGTTTCTCCGCTTTCTTCTAAACCCCAAAACGGATTTTGTTATGGTTTTCACTGTCATTTATAGAATTTCTTCCGGGAGGTTTATGAGTATATACACTCGGTGACCCGGGCGAAGCTAGGGCTGGTCGCTAGTATAGAATAATTCGGCAATTGTCTGTCTTGCGACACAGTTTTTACGAAACACCGTTGAATTAATTCTGCTAACTCATCTCAGTTATCTGCAAAACAGTTAATCCTTATTACTGGAGAAACTTAATTTTATATCCTATTTGGAGGTGATAAGAACCGTAATGGCTTACGGTATATTCCCCCAAATAAAGTTAACCTTTCTGCCGCCCCAAATGGTGGGACCATTTTCTATAATAGCCACATCTAAATATACGACTCATGAGAACTACGTCCCTCATTTATTCCCGTAATATCCCTTTTCGTGGTCGAAACCAAAGTCCGTATTCCTAAAATAACTTGTTTTGTTATATTATGTTCACTTTCTAGGGTTCACCCTTTTTAAAACTAGCGCAATTTGCAATGTGGACCCTATCTAAATAGCGCTAATAGCGAATTTTGCTACAAAAACTTGCATGCTTCAGAAGTTTGAAGTAAAAACGTTTCGGAACCTAAATCGGAACCTCACTCACCTCACTTTGAATGATAGACAAAGACGTACACGCTAAGAACGAAAAGGCTTGGTATTGGTACTGGATAAATTCAAGGATATTTTTGTAAAGAGATTGTTTGCCATTGTAAAAAACTGGTCTCGTACGGCGACTTCAAAATTTTAAAGATATTTCGAGCTCTTGTTAAAAGCCTTTGAAAAAAAAAGCGCTTTGTTAGAGCTTCTTTTCACATATGTACGCCCTAAGTCGAGACGCATACGCCCTGAATAGGTGCCCATAGGACCGTTGTTTTGTTTTCTTTCCCTACTGGCTCGGTTGACTCCGCAGAAAGCTTCGCCGTCTGAGCAAAGAACCACAAATTGTCCTCACTAAGAAGCAGTTATGCAAAAATAGCAGACATTGGCCATGGCATTGTTTTGTCTGAATACACCAACTCTGCTAGGTGGAAAGACTTTCTTTTAGGTTTAATTTCAAGCTCAATATGACTATACCAAGATTCCTATACACGTTGGCTACTGGTTCGAGTGACTGCATCTAATCCTACCTCTGATCGTTGCGGTTTACCGTCCCATCAGATTTAGGAGGACGAGAGCGAACACTTAAAAATATCCTGCGTACCAGCATGTCTAGTATGATTCTATGATTTCTCTTCCCGCACGCAATGCGCCTTGCTCCATAAAAAAATAAACCTGTTCCCGCACTTTCCGGAGAGCGAAAGCCGCGCTTGCCGCGACAAGTAGTATGGAATAAAGCCGAGTCGCGCAAGAATAGAAATCATACTAGACGTGCTGACAGTTTTTGTAATTTTATCGCTACATTTTGCTCGAAACTTCATCCCCATCGGCTTTCGTTATTGTAGAGAGATAAAAGAAATACCAGTTTCCGTTATTTTTAAGTCTGAGTAATCATAAGATTTTAAGCACAATAAAATTTATAAAAATCGGTTCAGTAGTTCTTGCGTGATGCATCGTGTCGAACAAATAAACGAAAAATCCTAAAATCGGTGATTTGGAGTCGGGAACACCTAAACTCCATAGAGTAACTTTTTTTGTTGTAAATAGGTTCTTAAAGACACACTTCTGTTACATTTCTATAATACCTAGTAGTGTAGATAACAAACATCTAATCATGCAATCTATGCATTCAAATCGGCTGAGTAAATCAATAAAAAAAACAGAAATTCAACGTAACATAACTGCTTTTGGCTTGAACATCAGAATGAACCACTTTTCGTGGTATAACTGTAAATTGCTGTTACCACGTCTCTTCTACACGTTCACTGACTAGGCGCGAAAATGTGATAACGGATTCAGATAAACTAGAGTGCGATTTTTGAAAAGTGCGACGCTCAAATCAGACGCAGATTTTAACGTGTGACTTTCAAAAATCGGACTCCTGAACTGTGAAGATAAACGCATCTGAAGTATTTCTCAACTATCTCTACAATATTCTATACCTTTTGTTATTGTTTGAACTTTTAACAGAAAGCGTGCTCTTATCTCTTCCTGTTTATCGTCGCTAACGACAACTGTCCATGAGTCCCGGTTTCGCGCTTCGTTAGGTCAAGTTTTTAAGAAGCTATCGATTTCGTCCCGCCACCTAGGTCTTTGGCCAAAAATGGGACAGCGACGGCCGATATAAATAAATAATAACGACAAATGCTGAGCAGATATCTGCTTAGCGATAAAGGGCTGCAACTGTATCTTGATGTAGAATGCTCAAGCATTCTCGTAACACTATGGAATAGGGACGGCCTTCTGTCACAGTATAGAAAATTATAATTAGCAGGTGACTTAGACAGGCAGTACAAATTAATGACTACTCCGTTTCCTCCACCTGATATACTGTTTCAGAGTGACCCCGCGATTTAGTTACACTTACACATACACACGCTCGCTCGTTTGTACACCTACTACCTTACCTACTACCTACCTACTACCTTACGGATGTGTGACTTTATTATACTTCTAAGGGTGTTCTCACACCTATGTGGGTGTCCTGTGCGAGCGTTAAGTTTGTGTAGAGCTAAATCATAGTAGTTTATTTTATATCTACCCCTTAAAAAGGCGGATCACCATTTTATTTATATTTTTGTGGATATGTCCTTATCGATGAAATAGAACGTATTGATGCGCAGCCGTAGCATTTCAGCGTTAAATAGCGCGATCGCGCCTTAGCTCTCTTTCTATTTGCGCGCGAATTATCGAGATAAAAGGCATGATTAAGCCTTACCCACAGAACATTATAAGAGGGGTTAGAAATGCAAAGTAGCGCTTTTGCTTCGGAGACGGCTGTCGCCACTTTCTTCCCACTCACGCTGCTACAACTTCTTATGTCCTCTCGCTCGCAACACGCCACGAGCCTAACGATGTTATGTAAATCATTGGATAACCGTGTGGCACGCGTTCCACGCCTACTTTGCACTTCCAATTCTAACCCCTCTTAAAATGCTGTGTGGCTATACCAGATGTTTTGTCTCTGCCTGTTGGTAGCCAGTTTTTACATTTGCGACTTTTCAATGAATCTCAAATGAACCTTTCCTCACAGGATCAGTATCAGGCGGTGGGCAATGGACGCGAGCGCCCCCCGCACCTCCTCCAGGCGTGGTCACCGGCGTCGGTGTCGGCGGGAACGCGGGCGTCAACCTCGGCGTCAACAACGCGTCGACCCGCGGCCGGCGCGCGACCAACCAGCGGCACTCTCCGGGGTCGGCCGCCATGCAGATGCCGCACGCGGGGCTGTCGGCGGCCGCTGTCCAGGCGCTGGCGAACGGCTGGAGCTTGCCTGGCCAGTTGACGCAAGCACAGACACAGCAGGTGCTGAGGCTCGCACAGGTAATTGTTGGCATTTTCTTGCAGGTAATTTTGAAGGGACGTGTTGAGGTTGGTTTAAAGATGAGACCTAGTCTGGCGTTAGCGGCTTCGCTAGTTGCATTCATTGGGCGTGGTTTAGACCATCAAACTGAACAACTTTCACTATGGAGCCAACTCCAAAATCGCGAAGAAAAATCTGCTGTTTCATACAAAACTGCAGCACCTAGTGGACTCAAATTAAATTTACGGGACTATTTTTTCTCGATGTTGGCCCCATGGTGAAAGTTGTTAAGTTTGATGGTCTAAACTACCCCTTTGAATATTACTAGGGTGTTTTGTTACACCCTGTAGGTATCATTACTTGCCTGTGGGTATATTTACATGTGTATGCATCTGTTTGTAGGTACATTAAAATCCATTGTCAATATCTTGTGAGAAAAGGCTGCATTAGGCAATATTGGCATAGTTTCGGTCCATCCCCTGTCGTGAGCTATGCAAATAATAACATTTGCTGCCCTTTAGATACAGTGCTAGTTAAAACTTTAACAAACGTGTCTCCAGAAGAACTACATAGATATATCTCTCTCTGTCTCGTAATAAATCACAAGGCAAAAATTACGTGCATAAAACCTGTTGCGAAGCAAATTTTGCCTAAGGCTAAAGACAGACCTTTAGATTTCAGTCTTAAGAGTCCTTTTACAGTTCAGTGGCACAATATTAATATGTACTAACGAAAAAAAGGCATTTTTATACAGGGCGTAAGGGACAGCCCTCTGCAGACTCAGACCATCAATCTGAACAACTTTCACTTTAAAGCCTACCTTTGGAAACGCGAAAAAAAATCAGCTGTCCCATACAAAACTGTTGTACACACGGCGACACATCAAGCTATACAAAACCAACATAAGCTGAACGCGCGTAGGTCGAGTAACGTATATCATTGCGCGGCCAGCTTATGTTGGTTTTGTATAACTTGATGTGTCGCCGTGTGTACCTACCCGATTCAAATGTATAGGATGTTTCCTGAGGTAGGCTCCATAGTGAAAGTTGTTCAGTTTGATGGTCTGAGTTCACCTTTTCAGTCTGCGGAGGGCTGTCCTTTACACCCCGTAGTATACTTTTATAGGTTCTAAACATTTGGAAAAAAAGCTTTTGGCTTTTGTAGTATATTGGAAGTAGCACTTTTTTAATTAAGGGTTTCTTGTTCGAGAAATCTTAAATATTGTGATAAGTGTGCCACTGAACGGTAAAAGGACTCTTAAACTTTCTTGTTGTGTTCTTAAACTACACGTGAATTTCTCAAAAGAAGTAAACTTGGTAAAGAAGTGGACCTGCGTTCAATACGATTTTAAGAGACGTGTGAATGCTATTGTCGTATTAAAAATGCACTGAAAGAACAATTTGCAATTTGAGATTCTTTGAATAGTCTCCGATGCGAAATGTGATAGACAATTGAAGGTCACATTGTCAAATCTTGCCGGCGATCTGACTAAATTTCAAGTCTACAATAGCAGACTTTTATTATCTACTAGATTTTGCCCGCGGCACCGTCCGTACGGGCTCCGGTCATCGTAGCTATATAGATAAAAATACGTACCAGTTTTTAAGAGGATATGTGAAAAAAATAGGACTCTTCAAAGCGTCATATATCATGAAGTACCTACTAACAGTAGTGTAAATTTAACATATAATTGAAGTTTTGATTAGAGACAAAACACGATTAAGACACATTTTCTCGATAGAAAAACAAGCCAAAGTAGCCTCCGTCTTTATCGATAAACGCTTGGAACTGCTAGACGGTGAATAATAGAAACACGAGACTTGATTTAAAATAAAGAGATTGATATATTATAAAGTTTGAATAGAGCAGAATTTAACTTACATAAATAGTACAAACACATTTAAATAAAGTTTGTTTTACGCTTGCGTCGTTTCAGGCGCGCGCGACTAGTTCAAAGTTCTAGTTCAAATATATGCCAAACTTTGAATGAAATAATATTTGGGACCTCACAAGTCTGGTTTCTGTACTAACTAGGTCACTAAGATAAATGCAGAAACGCTCATTAAAGTTAATCCTCCAATAAATCTCTTGTTGACGTAGTTAAAGCTAGCAAGAGATTTAATGGAGGATTGACTCTAATGAGCGTTTCTGCAACTGAGTGTAAGACTCTATTTCCAAATCAGACAAAAAAATAGTTTCATCGCGGGTCCGCAGAAAATGTGCTTTAGGTATTATAAATAACTAGCGTTAACCCGCGACTTCGTCCGCACAAATTATATACCAGATTTTAAGTCAGATCATTAGCTAACAAACAAAAAAAGTTTCTTGCGTGATGCCCGTTCAAACAAACAAACAAACAGACAAAAAGTACAAAAATTGGTGGTATGGAATCAGGGACACTTAAAAACTAAAAACCATATCGTAACTTTTTTTTTGTTAATATCTTCAATGTACGGACACACTTCTGTTGCAGTTTTATAATAGTTTAGATAATAAATAAGTTCCATTACTTTAGATTCTAATATTGTTAAAAAAACTCGTGCGAAGTGAACCCCAAACGCGACTAGTTTGATGTTATTGTTTCGCAGTAATAGGCTGTCTCGTTTAGTGATAAGGTATAAAATTGTATGCAAATGCACATTATCAATTGATATTGTATCGTGGCAGAGAGGAAATGCTACCGCAAGGCTGGTCTCTAGTTATATTGTTTTAGGGTATTTATAATTTAAGGCATTGACAATATGTTTTGTTTATTATTGAATAAATAAATAAAATAATACATTAAAATAAGCACTATATACATAACCATTAAACCTAAAGAAAAAACAAAAAGAAACAAAATTAATACTACTTACAAATAAAAAATGTCTTTGAAATTGGCAAATGGCAAGGTGCCCAGGAGGCTGGCAGCGTTACCTCTTTGTATGGCCAGGTTGATGCGCTGACCGAGGTAGCTGCCAGCCCTCTGGTCACCGGAGACCTCGATTAGGCGCGCCGATAATTCTTTAAATAATCGGCGCGCCTCTGGCCCCCACGGACCCAATGTCTCAACCCCAAACGGTGCAAATATGTAAGCCTCGCTGAGGTTTACATATAAGCGCCGTTTGAGGTTTTCCGCAGTAGCCGCCGCCGCCGCATTGACGTGGGACGGTGCCAGTGTATCTACACAGGTAGCGTCCCAGACCAGCGACCTCCCCAATTTCCTTGGAACGAGCGTTATTCCGTCGGGCCTCTTCCCATCGCTCCGTATTAAACGTCTAGGTTCTAAGTTCTAAGCATTATTTCTCTAAATAAGCGCATATATTTTTTGTGCAGGCGCAAGTGGCGGCTCGGTACAGCAACGCCGCGATCGCCGCAGCCGCCGCCGTCATGCCGCATCGGTCCCAGCACCAGCGAAATGTACAGGTATACCTACTGGTTGATCTGATATTGATAGATAAATGCTATTTTCAACACACGTGCTCGTAAAGCACCTCTTATCGCACAGCTTTTAGGTTCATAATGCAGTTTGTAAAACACGCGTGCGTTTAACTTTATATTACAGCACTAAATCCCTGCACGCGCATCCACTCTGAGTGCAGCTGCAGAACGGGTGCAGGCCGGCTGCGGGCCGGCAGTAGTTGTAAGGAATTATATGCTGTTCCCCAGCCGCGCCGGACTGCATCTAGTGTGACACCTCACATATAATTCCATAGTTTACAACTACTGCCGGCCCGCAGCCGGCCTGCACCCGTTCTTAAGCTGCACTCTGTGTGGCCCAGCCTTAACACTTTAACTACTGACGACCTACGTCGTAGGTCAGCAACAAATAGGCCTCAGTGCGCACGACTCGCCCGGTGAGTCAGAATTGTATAGCATTCCACACTGCGCGAAGATCATTGTTTTGAGTTTAGCAGCGAAAGTGTTAATTCGAACACAGGGGCACGACGCGGAAAGAAAGAGGTCTATAGATTTCAGAACCGATAGAGTTTACAGAGGAATACGGCGCTGCAGTCTGCTGCTGCGGTCTGCAGGCGGGTTCAAAATCATGACTGCAGTGACATGACGCAACAACGTGTCGCTGCGATGTGTCATAGCAACACGTCGTCTGCCGCTGCTGCGTGTAGTCGGCTACGAATGTGTACCTTAATTCTCATTTGCACATTAATTTGTATTGCAGTTTCCTAACAACGCGATCACGATGGCGATGGGACAGCAGCCCCCTCCACCCCTAGTGAGGAGCTCGGCCAACACCACCACTATGAAGTGAGTGAACATTACTTATCTAGAACCTATAACACAGGTTATAGTAGTCCTTCTTAATATATGCTGACGGTTTTTGAAAGGATTGATCAGACCATCAAACTGAACAACTATCGGACAGCAGATTTTTTTCATAGGGAAAGTTGTTCAGTTAGATGGTCTTATCATCCCTTTAATAACGGTCAAAATATTAAGTTGGACTCGGTATATTTTATGTCGTTACGATCATACGATGACAGCCTAGCTAGCATGCCACCCACGACAAAGCGTTTAAACGAAAATAACGTCATGCGCGCTTTTTCTGGCCTACATCTAAACTATTATAAAACTGTAACAGGAAGTTTGTGTACATTAAAGATATATACCAAAAAAAGTTACGTTATGGTTTTTAGGTGATCCCTGATCCCTGATTCCATATCATCAATTTTTGGATTTTTTGTCTGTCTGTTTGTTTGTTTTAACGAGCATCACGCAAAAACTACTAAACCGATTTTGATGAAACTTTTTTTGTTTGATAGCTTATGATCTGACTTAAAAACTGTTATATAATTTGTGCGGACAAAGTCGCGGGTTAAAGCTCGTAAAATAATAAAGATGGAGGCATATCTCGATTTTTTTGTTTGAGTACTTGTAGCAGCGTGAGCGGGATGACAAGTGGCGACAGCTGTCTCTCTTATAATGTTCTGAGGTTTGGCCACCCAGTCCCCAAAAATCTAGTTTTTTGTCTACTCTATTACATTACAAATATGGTATGTTGTTATAAACATCCATGACCGATTGTGAAATATAGACTGCAACATAATAGATGTCAAGGCTTGTGACGTAGTCATACAAGGCCAATACGTTTTTTGATTGTCTTTAATTTTATGAAATGAAACCGCAAAGCCTTTAGGTTTTAAAATATTGCTACAAGGTTAGAGTAATAAATAAATAATTTGTCAATTGAAGAAATAACACGGAATTAAGCTTTCTAACTATATTTTTGACCAGCTATACCCGCGACATAGCACGCGCAGCCATTATTGTTTGTGTTTGGGCTATTACAAGCAAGAGTCGTTAAGGTGGTTTCAGTCCATGCAAAAGTTTGACGCATTTACGCAACTAGATTTTCTAAACTATTATTCCATATATAAAATATTACTTTTATTAATTCCGTCTACGCGTATTGTGCGTTAAAGTTTTGTATAAAATTGACCCCTCTGCAACCACCTTTGTAATAACAAAGGACCAACCTTTGTGTTCGCTCCAAGCTCACCTATATTTTACGCATACCTCCGAACTTATGGTATTTTCTTTTCATTCTCGGGAATGCAGATTTCCTCACGATGATTTCCTTCACCGCCGAGCTAGTAAATGATAAATACAACCGAACATAAATTCCAAGGAACTTAGTGGTACAGGCCAGGAATCGGCTGTCCCATACAAAACACTCGAGTCAAATGTTTGGGACAGCTGTTTTTTTTTCCCGATTTCGATATTGGTCCCATAGAGAAAGTTGTTTAGTTTGAAGGTCTGATCATCCCCTTAAAATACAACTAATTTTGTTAGACCTTATATAGGGTTCTTCTTAATATGCTGGTCCTTTTTTAAGGGGATGATCAGATCGTCAAACTGAACAACTTTCTCTATGGAACCAACATCGAAATCGCGAAAAAAAATCTGCTTTTCCTTAGAAAACTGTTTTTATGTTAATTATGTATGTATGGGAAAATAAGTAATCCGTGAGGTTCCGGCTTAGAATGGACCAACTCAAATCTTCCCATAGGTCTCGTACGAAGCGACTAAGGGATTGAAGGTTCCTTATGCAGTTGTGGGGACTTGCTACAGATGTTATAGCAAAGATGCCAACAGATGGCGATACCGTCGCTCTCGGAAATATGCTCCATACAAAGACAACGTTCACCGTGAATACGTAACTCGTAACCTGTTACAAATAAGGTTCACAATCGAATGCAAGATATTCATCGCGCAAGAGAAATAATCACAGATTCGATACATATACAAGGTCCAACTAAGAACTGTTGGACCACGGCCGGTCCCCAGGCTTCACACATAGCCTGGTGGAAGATCTTCCCTTTTCAATGGAGGAACATTCCCCAGTAGCACCTCCATACAGTGTTTATGTGGGCGAAAGGCCACCCACCTCGTACCGCTTGACGTCATTCTATCCTAAAACATCAAATTCTAAATGTGAGAATTGCTACAACATTCTTAAACAGGAAGTTTTTAGTTGTCGCATTGTTTCTGTCCACCCTGAAATGGATTACGGTCGTCAGTGTATGTATTTACAGGAAAAGAAATGCCCTGTGTACTGTGAGTGTCATGGTTGGGAACATTATTCAAAATCCTTAACATTTTTGAGTTCCAAACGCGAATGTTTCGAATACTAAATACGCGTAATTGGTAAGCTGTGTTGTTTGTGACTGCCTCTTTCCATTGTCCTCGAAACTGTTGTTTTTAAATCCGCGCTTATCGTGTTTATTGTTTTGATTTCATTCATATAAACACTTCGGCTGGGTCATATAATTACATAACACACTTTATGACATACTCGTTTGTAAAATTTTTAATGGAATATAGAAATCCACATTTTGAACAAAGCATTAATTCAAGACATCTTTGTATTGGGTATGTGCGAAGTGGGTGTTGGGAACTGTCAAGTCGACCACAGAGCATGCTGTGGCAGAATAGTACATTATGATACAAGTGAGCAAAGTTGGTCGTTACAGCCGAGGCAAGCGAGTGCTGCACATACTAGCCGAGGGCTGCAATTACCAACGCTCACGCGTTTCATACGACGTTTTTCAACATACTTGCGAGGAAAAAGAAATAAAATTTCCTGAAACACAACTATTTTAGACAAATATTTTTAGAAAACGGCGCTGGGCTAGGGCAGCACGGCTAGCATGCCACCCACAACAAAGCGTTTAAACGAGAAAAACGTCATGCACGCTCTCTCTGACATACGTAAAATAATAAAGACGGAGGACATCTCGATTTTTATCGTTTTCTCGGGGGTGGCATGCGAGGCCTACTGGGCTTTTCTTTTTCGAAATAGCTATGCGCGCGCAGGCGGTCAGAGAGGCAAAGGCTTAGCCGACATTCAACAAACGACATTTTGTTGCAAACAACCTAATATTAAAAATGTTTTAAACTTACTATTTATGTATTTATAACACAAATTAATGTTAATTGTTTGATGAAATGAAGCGTTTATTTATCATATTTTAACTAAAACAGATTAATTTATTCAGAAAAAAGTTAGATTTTCACTTGAAGCTCTCACGACATGCGTAACAGTGAAAGAGGCACGTGATAATGTTGTCGCTCAACATGATTATTCGTAAATTTCATAATAGATCTTGCGTATATGAAACTAAAGTACAATATTCCTTTACAGTGTGCCGCCTCAAGTGACGGGGTCGATGAACGGCCACTCGAGCTCCCATACCGTGGACACCCGCAAAAGGCTCACGCCCATCCCCGACATCAACGCCACTGGCAACCATACACCGTATAAGGTAAGTTAGTTTGTTTTTCTTCAGGGCCCTATTTAATATGCATGATGCATCCAGAGATAGACCACGCTTGGTGCATCCCATCCTTCGACTATTTATTATAAGGACTAGCCTTGCGGTAGCATTTTCCCTCTGCCACGGTATAAGAACAATTGATCATGTGCATTTACATTCAATTTTATACCTTATCACTAAACGAGACAGCCTATAACTGCGAAACAATAATTTCGAACTTAGAACGTTTGGGGTTCACACGAGACTTCTTTTCATGATTTTTAACGTTCTAAATTAGAATCTAAACTTATGTGGAATAAAATCCAAAGTTGCGGATTTCATGTTACCTCGCCCCCCGCAAAAAGTGGCAGAAATGTTTGTTAGTAGAATTAGCGTGGCTAGTCCCTATATAAGTAGTCAAAGATCCCATCGCATTTAGATAAAGGGGCCTCTACGTGTTCATACAATTTTTTATAGGTGGAAAAAGACAGTGGTATACTTTGGAAACAGTTCTGGCGGCGATCCACTGCTAAGAATGTTCGCCGTGGCACCATAGAATAACGTTATAGAATGGAATCTCTTTTGTGCGTGCTCCAATCGCCTTATAAACACCTACGTCCCCGCCTCAGCCCGCAACGCCCCGCTGTCGCACGGAGGCCGCCAGGGCTGTTCCATAAAGTAACTAATTTCTTAGATACGTTACGTTATCTATGTTGTATTTAATTATGTTTCAACTTACTAACGGAATTCAATAAAAGAAGAAGTTACTAAGATTTCTTTTTATTTCACGATTTTCAGTGGGAAAGAGTTTAGTTTCTATAGAGATTATTCTTATGGTGGCTCCAGCTATTAGCGTATTTTCAAACGAAAAATTTTTTTACTTGTTTAGTATTCTCTGTAACATCGATCTAATCCAACCTTCCTACCGACAGGTGCAAAAGGCGCTCGTGGAGAACATAATGGTGCCGTGCATCAACGCGAAGCCGTACCACTACACGGAGCTGTTGATGACCCTGCCGGACCTGGCGAGCCACTTCTTCCCGCGCGTCTCGCTCAACACCTGCCGCGCCATGCTAGACGCCCTGGGGCTCACGCTCTACCGACCCAACTCGTTAGTACTACCTTTTAACGTTTATAGATTTAGTTTTCATACGCATCTTCTAAGGGATAAGGTTACTCTCTCTCTCTTATCGTGTGGCCTTACGGCCTCTGACGTGGTTTTTATGTAACGACTACTACCACCAGAGATAGTAACCGGGACTAACGGCTTAACGTGCCCTCCGAAGCAAGAAATCATTTTTCTTTTCAGACAATCAGGTGATTCAGCCTGCAATGTCCTAACCAACTGGGGATAAACGCAACAAAGTGACATATCACTAGGTGTCCCCCGTGGGAATCGAACCCACGTCCTCCGTGTCGAGAGCCAATACTCTTAACAATTAGACCACGGAGGCAGTTAGATAAGGATAAGGTTCCTTATGCAGTGTTATTGCAGATATACCTTCAATGCCTTCACCATGCGTGCTTAATTTGGATTGGTAGTCTTCATATACGCATACTTGGTAGAATTTTTTCAGCGTGTGCATTTTTCCCTCACGATGTTTTTCTTCACCATTGAGAGCAGTCGGTATTATGTACATAAATATATACATACATTATTTATATATTTAACAACATTACGATATGGTTTTAAGGTGTCCCTGACTTCAAATCAACCTTTTTTTATAAATTTTGTATGTCTGTTTGTTCGAACAAACAATCATCAAGCTAAATCTAAATGTTTTAATGAAACTTTTTTGTAGGAAAAGTTATGATTTGACTTAAAATCTGGTATATAATTTGTGCGGACGAAGTAAAAGCTCGTGCATACTAAAAAACGAAACCTTTCTCTCCCCCAGAACGCAACTACAAGTGCTCAGAAACTCGGGCAAGTGCAAATCAGCAGCCGCCGGCGAGAACGGTATGGCGCTCGTGCAGATCCGCGACGTGATGCAGCACATGCCGCAGTTCAAGTACATGCTGCGGTCCGGCGCCGCCGACGAGCCCCAGTCCGCGCACCAGCCCCCCCGCCCCGCCCACGCGCCCGCCTCGCAGCACGCCAAGCGCGCGCGCGCCAACTAGCTCCTGATCTGAACCTAAGTGCAGTTCGAGCCTGTTAAGAGTTACACCTGCCTGAACTTTGATCAAGCAGAGCTGATGCCAAGAGTAAGGCTAACTAATGATACAGTGTCATTTTAGAGCTAAGTGAAACTCGAGCTATTTGCGAGTTCGAGTTACCTGAAGTTTGATCAAGTTAAGCTGATGCTAAGAGGGTTATAACTAGTGATTTAATGTCATTTCAGAGCTAGATGAAGCTCACGCACATCATTACTTATTGGAGTTCGAGCTGCCTGAAGTTTGATTAAAACATGTCTTGATCTGGTTGAAGTTAGAGCAAAATGAAGCTCGAGCCAAATGAGTACTGAAATTTAGTCAGCTGATTGATGTTAGAACAAAGTGAATTAGAGCTAAATGAACTAGTTGAAGATTGAACGTAAGTTAAAATGAATGAATCGAAGTTTAATCACGATCAGTTAATTGAAGATGAGCAGACAAACTGATTTAAACCTAATGTAACTCGAGACGAGAATTAAAGTTACAATAATCAAAGTAAACTAAAGCTAAATGACGCTATAGCAAAATGGGCGAGATCGAGCCAAATGGCTCGAGAAAATTGAAGCTCGAGCAAGCAAAGAAAAAACTAAATAATGTTGCAACATGATGGAATAATCGAGCATTTCTAGTACTTAGTGAAAGAGTTTACAGAATTGAGATATCAGATCTAGAAGTCCAGCTAAATTGACTCTGAATTTGCAATGGACTGAAAGGGGAGCAGGAATATTATATGCGAAGAGACTTTAGCAAAAATTATGTAAATAGTAAATATTTAACATACTATAAGTAATCAACACGTGTATAAGACTTCTAGAAGTGCGATCGGAAACGGACAGGAATTCTATTGATTCATACCTCTCTGTTGTTAAAGAGACATAGTGAATAGTATTATAATGAGTAGTTAATGCAGTAATGAAACTACGCGAACTAATGCGACTTTTTACAAACAATGTTGAACTAAGTGAATGATTTTGTGATGTTGGGGGCTTCCGATATGCAGACGCTTTACTATTTGGAACTTTTAGGTGTGAAGTGATTCGGACAAAGTGATTTACTACAATTTTTTAAATATTTCGTATAGACTTTGTCACAAACATTTTTCTTAATCAGCAATGTTGAAGAGACGTCAATTTTCCATATGTTGTACAAATTGTATCATACTTTATTGTAAATCATCAAGGTCTAAGTTAGAATGATCTATAAATTTACTATTTTAACAGAAGACTGAGAATATTTTTTAATTTTAAATTGTTTTCGTGAACGGTAAAGCTGTTGGGATATGAAAAATTTTGATTTTTTGGTTGGGTTTTTGTTTCTTTGTGTGGTTTGGTGTATTTATTGTACAAGATATGTAAATATTGCGCAATATCATCCTGCATTTACGCAGTATGTCGTTTTAGCAATACATTTAATATAATAACAAAATGATACTTAATATTTAAGTTTATAGCTGAAAATGAGCATATTTTATACTAGATGTAAATATGAGAAGTATTGCTTAAATTACATAATGAAAACGCTTATCAATTTTAACATCACAAGATAAATTTCCTCAAAACTACTGTCACATAAAAATTAAAATTTTATTAAATGGTAGGAAATCTGTGAATCAAAACAAAAGGCAACATTTAACAACAAACATCATCTGTTTCGATAAAGAATTCATTATTTCGTTTTTTTTATATAAGAAATACGCAGGAAAATTAAAATATCAATGATCATCAGGGAGCGGAATCTAATAGCAAAACTATTGAAATGTAATAGAGATGGGACATTGTTTTGTATCGACATTTCCAAGCTATCGATACTTTTGTATTTTATTCAACTTTGAATATTGTGCATAATACAAACCTTATCGCGTTATCAGGGCTCAGGGACAATATAATGTACAATACAATACACGATTTTTCGACGAAGTTGCATACAAACTTTCATACTCTATTTTAACGCAAAAAATGGCGCAATTTTTCTAAACTTGGGTAACGGACGTCCTTCTCGTCGCAATGCTGACAGCGGTACGAAGCTATGTTGCCATCCGCGAAAAATATCGCTTCATTTGCGGTAAATTCTATGCATCCGATCTTACTCCACATCAGAGTCGATGCAAAACAATGTCCCATCTCTATTACATTTCTATTGTTTTGCTAAGGCACGTATTATCAGAATATTTGTATGGAAAAGTGATTACAGCACTTACTTTTCATTGTTTTTCTATGAATATCCCCCCTCCTGAAAATTAAATATCCCCCCTGAAACTAAAGTCTGGATACATGCTTGGTTTTGCTATTAGATTCCGCTCCTTGATGATCGTAATTAGTTTGCAATAAGCACAATTTATTGTTAATGATGGCACATTATAATATGGGGCCATAAAAAAAATTAGAAAAAACATAATCACAATCAAAATTTATTTTCTAAAAGCCAATAGCAATAATGACTTCTACGAAGTTTATATTTATTTTAATAAATTGCATTTCCTGATTTTAGTATTTTACTCATATAAATTTACTGTATATCCCGCGCACATAAAGAAAGGGATGAACTGAGACCAAGAAAGCTATCACTTTATAATTTGAGTGAGGTACTTAGCTATTCCACACGAGTAAATATACCACAGAGAAAGACACACATGACACGCTCGCCCGCAGATTGTTCACTGGCCGAGCCTTTGTCCACGGCGTGTAGGTCAAGGACACACCGCCGCGCCTTGTAGCAGTGTACCTATCGCAGCACGTTTGTATGAAGCTTTTTGTCTACTCATGCTTTCACCCCATTCTTTTCTTTATATGCACGTGTACTAAGTTAAATTATTCTCAACTAAATACCACGAGTATTAGAGGATACCCAGTGACAAATTATTGGCTAGCTAAATTAATATCTAGTGTTAAGTGGAAGATTCCTAATGATAGGAAGAATATGTTTGTTCCTATACTTGGTGCTCTATGGCGAGATTTCATTTAAGCACGAAACCAAACTGTATAATTTCATCATCGGCACAACCCTGTTGCTTATTACTACTAAATAAACAAGTCGCATGTTGTCTTGTTACCCAACTGCGCGACGCAAAGAGGGTAATGTGTCTATTTATGTAGTAGTTTATCTAATAAGTATTCACCGCGCGGATGTGTGCCCTCTGTAACACAAATATCTCTTCAAGTGGCCATTCTGTATGTGTAACTGTTTATTTTCTGTGTTCCCGCTATTTTGGTGTTTAATGTGGCATCGGCCTGTTATCCATTCACTGAAAAGTGTAAGCACATGAGTAAATCAATACACACACGACAAAAGACAGAGACTAAGCTTCATAACAATCGCGCTACGACACGTACCTTACTACTGCAAGGCTCGACGGTGTGTGCGTGACCGTTCACCTACATGCCGCCCGTGGACAGAACTGGCTGGCAGACAAACTGAGCGTTGTGCTAAAACGTAGTGATTCCATTCTCTTTGCGTTGTGCGACACGTGATTATGCGAGCGCGTCATATCACGTAATATTTAAAGATCAAAGAATTTAATACACCTTCAAGATTGTTCAAGATTAAATAGTTGTAATACCGCACGTTCCGATTTCGCGCGCTTTTTCGAATTTCGAACTTTGCGCTTCATAGTCTAAGAAATAAGAGGAATTTTGGTAACCATCAGCTGCAAAGCTGATTCAGTATTCATAGGGTGTAGAGCATCTCTGTGATGGGGATGGACCAGGTCTGCCTGCATAACTCCAGTCGTTTAAGGTGTTGACGGAGCACTGGTCATGTGATAATTTTGTGCGCTCAGAAGTTTTGTCTCTGTGGAATGTTTAACAGTGGGCATGCAGTGGTGATTTTGTATGTAGTACTACTAACATTCTGTGTCATGTTATCTATTCACTGCTAAGAATAAATTTCCCCAGGATCATATCATATTTTCTGTGTTACATTATCAAATTATTAGGTATCAACTCAATATGGTTTATCTATAAAATATATTTTTTTGACAATTTCTATGTTGCTCCTTATAACTAACAAAACACTGCCCTGTAGGTACACTAGCTAAATGAAATCTCAGCTATAGTCCTCCAAACATACAAACTTTGTTTAATATATTTAGTTACTATCTCTAGAAGTTTTATGTGACGTTGGTGGCAATTTAGGCCTTTATTACAAGCAAAAACTTAGTAGAAATCGTTTATAATGCTATTAATATAATACGGAACTGTGTAAAATGTATGCTAAATTATTTATGATAGCTCTAAGTTCGGTTGGGGTTTCGGATAAATTACGCATCGTGAGTTGTAAGTTTTAACTTTTAATAAAACTTGCCGCCATGTGCTTAAGTTTTCAGGGCCCGTAACCTATTTGATATGTTGTAAATTGCAGTAACGCAATAGCTCTTCAAAATACATGTTCTTTTGTCGAGTCATTGATTCTGTATTAAACAAATAAAAAACATTCTTTTATTATTTATTTGTTTTATTTTTCTGTTTGTCAGTTTTGCCTGGAGATACGACATAACTTGTTGCACGGTGTTTTCATGAGAGCAACCCGTCTCGCTCTATGGGAGATAACAATAACTGACCTCTAAAATATTAATAGAGTTCAGTGTATACAGGGTGATTCGACCTATTCCGAAAGAAGTCGTACTAGAGGACTAGAGGTCCAGTTAACTGGTGGTCGAAAATAAGCGGTCAGGAGAGCGATTTTTGAATCTCATACGTTGAACTCAGTAGTTGAAAATGTATGGAGATACGCATCTTTCTACTGCTGATTTGACTTTCAAAAATCACACTCCTGGAGTATGATTTTTGAAAGTCAAATCAGCAGTAGAAAGATGCATATCTCCATAGTAATTTTGACATTTTCAACTGCTGAGCTCAGCGAATGAGATTCAAAAATCACACTCCAGTTTTTCGGACTTTTCTTAGCTGCTCTTTAAAGTTAATCCGACATTAAATCTCTTGCTAGCTTTTACTACGTCAACAAGACACAAAGTGACAGCAAGAGATTTAATGGAGGATTAACTTTAATGAGAGTTTCTGCAACTGAGTGGTAGTCCCGAAAAAATATGTTTTTTTGTAAAAAAAAACTACCCTGGTGAGTCCATTGATGCTCTTCTGAAACAATTTTTTTTTTTTAAATAAAATGCTTACCTAAAATATTTTATCGAAGCCTAAAATGTCATCAATAATAGGTCTAAAGGCTGGGCCTCAGAGTGCGGCTGCGGACCGACCACAGTCTTAATAGACTATATGTATAGTACTACGTACGGACCGACTGCGGGCCGGCCGGCAGTAGTTGTAAACTATGGAGTTATATGTGAGTTGTCACACTAGATGCAGTCAGGCGCGGCTTGGGTAGCCGCAGTGTGACACCTCGCATATAATTCCATAGTTTACAACTACTGCCGGTCTGCAACCGGTTCGCAGCCGGCCCGTAGCCGCACTCTGTGTATATAATCTAATGTTTTTATTATGAATCTGTGTACAAATAAACCTCGGTATTCTGTCTTCTGTGTTTTTGACCTAATAATATGGCTCATGGCCGCCAAACATCTTGAGCAAGATCTTGACTGCGCAGAATAAAATTTGAAGGCGAAAGCCAGGAAGCTGGCATAGGTATTGTCTAAAGTAAAGACTGCCTAACAAGCTGTGAAACATGATAATAGGTATCCTTTATTGCAAAAGCGCTACTGATACTGGGCATACCCTTCACCCCGCCCATTTTTCAAGTTTGCCGGGTACTGTATCATTGATAATCATAGGTTGGCTCAAAAGGTATGAATCCAGGGACATTTTTTTTTTGCTCTTAACCTTACTTCATGAGCCGGTAACTAAAAAAAAAAAGATAAAACAATTTTGGCGGGAATTCGTCAGCTACGTTTGGAGTCCACATATTTTATCGAATTTTTATTGTTTATAGTGAGTTTTGGTTCGTTAAGTTGGTGTTGTTTTGCGTAACAAAATGTCGTACAAGTGAATAATATATTATTCACCCATGTATGGTGGTGTATGGGTCGTAAACAGGAAAAGTGTTCCGTCATTTTGTAGCGCCGCAAAGCGGCCGGTTCACCTCTTTCCTGTGGACTTCTCTGCGTTTCCTGCGTTTCTCGATTGCCTCCAAAAACTCCAAAGAAGCGTTAAAACATCGAACTCCAATGATTTAATTGCTATATATAAGAGAATTTTATTGACGACATCGGTTGTGTGGGATATTATAAGCATAGAGATAGTAAGTACTAATTATAAGCCCTTTACCTTGAACAGAACCAAAAAAAAAAAACAAACGAAAAATGGCAGCCCGCCGAAGTTCTGTTTTCTGTAATTTCTCATTTCTATAAAGTGGAAAATAAAGTTAAAAAGCATAATTTAGAACAGTGAAACTTGAATTATTAACTGAAAACATTGTTGCAACGAGTGCAGAGCGAAAATGGATTACCGATTCGGTCATTTTATACATTTTTGTCTACTCTCTTTCCGCTGCTAATTTTGTATTACTTTAGAGTTAGGTTTTTATAAGATTTTCATTCCATTTGTCCATTAATTTATCATTCAGTTGATTTAGCACCATTGTATTGTCGATTTTAGTATTGTTTATCTTTTAGTTTTAAGGTTAGGTCGTTAAAATGAATGTTCAAGTATGTAGGGACACCTCAGATGCTGTGGCTTTGTACCTGCCACAGCGTTTGTATCTAAAACCCTTCGCAAAGCTAAATATTTCTGTCCAGCTCCCCCCCCACAAGGTCCACGGCAAGTCTATATCCAACTGGGAATTGATGGAGAAACTGCGAAAAATGATCCAACCTGACAGTTTTTCCATATTAAAAGTGACGAAGCATAGTTCCGAGGTAATAAGATTCGATGCTGAGCTCGAGCAGCGGGATAGACTTGAGCGAGTGTTGGCGAGGTTAGAGGACCGTATCGTTCAACTGAACGATTACCCCGACCCGCTGAAAGTTAAAGTCGCTGAAGCGAAACTTGATTTCCCGAGTCGACATTCATGGGATTCCTTCTACCGAGACGCAACGGACATGGACGAGATGAAACCGGGCGAGAGACCGGACACAGTGCACATAGCAAACTTACCAATACGCTGGTTTGTCCATGAGCGTGACCATGATGATGACGCTCCACCTTCGGAGAGCATCTTCAAAAAAGTATTTGAAAAATATGGCAACATACGTCAAGTGGACGTACCGGCTGCCGATCCGTTTCGTATGCAAATGAAAGCGATCATGAGAGGTATATCTATCCCTCCTCAAGATGCTGCCTTATACTTCGAAGGCTACATACAGTTTAGCGAGTATGTAGGATTCGTACGATGCATGGACGCTTTGAGAGGCAAGAAGTTACTCCGAAAGAAAGATGACATTTCAGAGTGGTGCGGTATCACCGTAGACTTTGATAAAACTAAGCATATGACAGATGCAGCTGTTAAGAGGAGAGGAATAGTGCGAGAGAGACTACTGACACGTCAGAGAGCAAAGGAAGACGAAGAGAGACAGGAGAAGGAGAAAGTCTCTAAGAGAGAAGCTAAAGAAAGGTACCTATTTTATTTTAATATTTGATTCTAATAAGCCAAGTTCCTTTTGAAAAATTTAGAACTTTTTTAAGATAGCATTTGTCAAACAACTTGGCAAAAATCTTGTCTGCACAGAACAAAATTTGTGGGCAATACATCACTACTGCCATAGAGTAAAGGAGACAAGAAGAGTGCTGTTCTCGGAGTCGCGCTGCAAGTCTGGGGGAGGTCAGATGCGTGCTTATTGGCATCTGTTAGGCTTGCACGTGGCTCTGCCATTTTGTAAACTCTTTTGTGTTTTAACTATAAAACGTTAACTTGAGATTATAATAAACTACTTGACATTGGCAGCAATGCTACTAATCATTTTCCTACGTGTACTCTCCACATAACGGGACATTGGCACAATTGTGATAATGCATCGGACGCCATTAAATAAAAATAGAATAGAATAGAGTGCTGTTCTCCATTCTAAGTGGCGTAAAACGGAAATAGCTCAAAATCCCATCTCATGGATGGCGCTGACTCCTTGCCCGCAAGTAGATTTATTAAACAGCACTGACTCCTTGCCAGTGAGTAGATGAATTGGCAATATACGCTTCTTATCGTGTGGGCAAAGAAAAATATTCGCTAAGAAATATTGATTAGTCTTCCAATATTATGAACCATACCAACTACGAAAGAGCGGCAGCTCAGATAACTAAAAAGAGTAGTAGATCTGAAATTGTTGATACAAAAATAGCAAAATGATGCTCATAACGACTTCTAGCGAACTTCTTCTTCTATCGAGTCGATGGCATGTCATTCAAATCCTTCCAGCCCGGTATTTCACCACACGGATAGCATTATCGGTAGCGTCCATTAGCTCCGTTCGCGTGCAGGTGTCCGGGCAGGAAGAACAGTACACGAGATGGGCCATAGGCTGGGGAGAAACACCGCATTGCACCCAAGGTTCGACCCATTTGTGTAGCCCCACTTGAACAGATTGTCTTAACTCCGGCCAACCTAAGTTCGGAGTCTATTTAAGCACCTCCAAACCGGCCTAGTGAACTATAAGGTATTAAATTCCGGTGTATGCCACTTAGTTTGGAGAATAGCACTCTTCTTGTCTCCTTTACTCTATGATACTGCATACCCCTAACGCCCGCCCCATTGGTCAAGTTGTTTGCTGGGTACTGTACCTACAGCATGAACCAAATTAAGGATGAAATATTTAGTACGGGATGGGACCTAGACCTCAATGCAATGCCGCCCGCAACGCCTCAGCAAATCCAGGGCTTTCTTTTGTTCAATTATTCTACTGTCGCTCTTTCAATGCTTGCAAAAATTCTCAATATGAGTGCTAACTTCTAAAGAATGAAGTATTTGGCAAGCATCTTCTGCACAGTCAATAAGCACACATAGATAGGTCTGGTCATTGATCATACGTTCAATTAGGACATTGAATTCATAAGCGAGTAAATAGCAATAATTAGCAAATTATCTAGTATGTTAAAATATAAGCTTCCTTATACTGTCCTAAGATAGCTATACATGTCGTTGGCAGATTCTGTGATTGGCTATGGACTGGGATGTTATGGTCGTACGTACAAATCATAATTAGATAAAATATATAAAATTCTGACCAGCTTACTAAAAACTATCGTACATAAACATAAGGGTTAAACATAACTTGGAAGCTGTCCGCCTTTTTAATTAAATACTATAATTTTATCAGTATACAGGGCGTAAGGAACAGACCTCTGCAGACTGAAACGGTGTACTCATACAACGCGAAAAAATATCAGTTGTTTCATACAAAACTGCTGTACTACCCGACTAAAATGTATGGGACAACAGATTTTTTTCGTGTTTCCTGAGGTAGGCTCCATAATGAAAATTGTTCAGTTTGATGGTCTGAGTTCACCATTTCAGTCTGCTGTCTCTTACACACTGTGTACAATAAACCTAAACTCGTGATTCTGACGGATATACACTCTGACAGAAATAACTTAAAAAACATAATAATAGACTTAAAAACTTTTTGTCTGTCTGTTTGTTTGTGTGTTTGTTTGGGTGTTTGTTTGTTTGTTTGAACGAGTATCACGCAAAAACTACTGAACCGATTTTGATGAAACTTTTTTTGTTTGATAGCTTATGATCTGACTTAAAACCTGGTATATAATTTATGCGGACGAAGTCGCGGAAGAAATATGTCATACCTTCCAAGTTATCAATTACCTTCATACACAAATGTGTACGGAAACTGAGTAAACATATATGTGCTACCAAATTGTAAATGAGTTACCGCAGAAACAACTTGTAGGTTGACAGGTTTACAAGTAGTTAGATAGTGTAGTTAGTCTAGTTAGAAGTATATAATACTCACATGTGCTGTAGATCAGCGACACAGCATACTTCAGATACACTTTATAAAGTTTATGAGGTATGTGTTCATAATTTAAAACAAAAAAGTTGTTGTATCTTCAATGACTTTTTGGGTATCTATATCTTCTATATACTATTATAAAGCTGTAACAGAAGTGTGTCTGTACATTGAAGATATTAACAAAAAATAAGTTACGATATGGTTTTTAGGTATCCCAATTTTTGGATTTTTTGTCTGTCTGTTTGTTTGTTTGTTTGTTTGTTTGTTTGAACGAGTATCACGCAAAAACTACTGAACCGATTTCGATGAAACTTTTTTTGTTTGATAGCTTATGATCTGACTTAAAATCTGATATATAATTTGTGCGGACGAAGTCGCGGGTTAACAGACAATTTTAAGAAACTAATTTTAACAAAATTTCAAAAATGGCTGCTTGAAACTAATTCGAACTCCATGGAGAAACCTTTTCCTTAATTAAAAAAAAACCACCTTTCTTTCTATCTATTTTTTTTTATTTAGTTGCTATAAGCTGGATTGCTGGAAATTCTCTTTCTAATTCTATTTTGGAGATTATGGCTCCATCGGTTCTCTTTGGCTGGAAACAGAAACACCATCATGTCAAATTCTGACATTGTGAATATAAGACCTAAAAACGTCATTATTTTATTAAAAATATCTGTAATCCTTTCATTTTGAATCTCTACAATTATCTCGAAATGTTTTTGATTCGGCCCTCAAAAAAAAGCTTGACATACCGCATTCGTCGCCACCGCTGCAAAAGGGCGAACACCTTATATAAACAGTCAAAAAGGAAATGCTCCTCTTTTTTCATAACATAACAATTTCTATGTGTGGTTTTACAGTGACGCTTACGCCGGCGCGGGTGCGGCCACGAGGCCACGAGCTAGGTGTTGCCTTGTGTAGTGTCACAGTGAACACTTATCCGCGACACACAATTTAATAGTGTAAAACCACACTAATTGTACCTTTTCATTTTGTATTCCTGTTATCGAAGAATACTTGTTGCATATAAAACATGAAATTAAAATCATATTGCCGAAGTAAGCTAGAAATCGGGTGGAAAAATAATGTTTTTGGCTCCTGTAAAATTTTGCAAAATAAGAGGGTTCGCCATTTTGCAGCAGTGTCGACGAATTGTATGATTTGCTTTTTAATCAATAACAATAGGTATGTACCTACCCACTCCCAACAAGTAGATTTTTCTTTCAGAGCAGGAATGCCTACCCTTAAACGGCTGCTACACGGTTACCAACCAACGTCAGACAGAGGTGACCTTGGTCGGCGTACGGTCGGGACTGTTTCAACTACACGGTCGCCAAAAATCCATTCTGTTGTGATATTCGAGCAGTAAAGACATCTTCTATCTTCTTTTTGTCCTCTGTCTGTTGGCAACCGTGAATCAGCCCCATAATACTACAAACACCTTGGTGGTTTGGAACCGTTAAGACAACGGTTTGCAACCAAATTTGATTCGACCTTCCAACGTCCTAGGTTGTGGGAGCTGCGCTAGAGGGACGGTCGCGACCGGACGCCGACAAAGGTCACCTCTGTCGGACGTAGGTTGGCAATCGTGTAGCTGTTTTACTTCCGTTGACCGAATCAAGAACAGTATGAGAAGTATAATTTGATTGGTGTACGTTGAAGGATGATGTAGTAAGTGTCTAGTTACTAGGATTGAGAGCGGTATGCTGAGATGGTTCGGTCACGTTGAGAGAATAAAAGATAGAAGACTTACGAATGAATTGTGTCAAGAAAAGGTGAGCAGAAGTGTCGGGAGAGGCCGTCCGAGGAAAACATACCATGATCAAATCAATGATCTTTTCCGAAAAGGACAAGTGCTTAGCACCCTCAATCGACGGAAGTGCATGAAAAGATATGAATTGGGCTAAAGAGGTGTGTCAGAGTCGATATCGTGTGGCGGTAGTATATAAATTCTGTGCCTCAGAGAATAAAGTTGTAAGCTTGTATGTTATTGCACTAGTCTACTCTAAATTGTAAATAGAAATTATCAAAGACCCCCAATAACTCTATGACTAGATATTATCTTTTGCAGACAAAAAGAAACAGTTTCACGTATTATTTTTCACTCTTTAAGACAAAAATACGAGCGTGTCGAGCGAGAGAAGCTTGAGAAGATGAGGGAAAGAGAGGAGAGACGCAAGAAGAAGCAGTTAGCCAAGCTGATGGAAAGGGACGACGTTGATCTGAATTCTAAGGTCCTAGAGGAGCAGAAGAAGTTGTTGAAGGCACAGAAGAAAGTCCAGGCTATAAGGCTGATTGAAGAATTGTTTAAGAGGATAGAGGTATGTTGTCATTGTTTTTCAAAGAGCTAAGAACCGGTATCCACCAAAGCAGAACTGTGGAAAATCCACCAATAGCACATAATTCCGCTCTACTCAGCTTTGGTGGATTCTAGACCAAACCTCAGTTTTTATGATTATTTTGATATTTTTTATTTTAACACTTTATTGTACACATGGAAATATAAATGAAAGTATAATAGACAATTACAAAGGGCGAGCTTATCTCTAAAGAGATTTCTTCCAGCAAACCCATGAAAGAGAGAGAGCATATAAAGTGAGGCAGGCGTAGTGTGCACATTTAAGGTGGTTTCTGGTATTAATATAAGTAACTTTGTATACATGAAAAAATACTTTAGAAAATGTAGATGCCGCGTAACAAATAACATTTGCAATTTAGATAACTACGAAGATATAAAGCTTTGACATTTTTCATACAAAATTTTAAAAGCTTTATATCTTCGCTGAGCTCTGTGAATGATTTTGAATCTAACTTGAAATCGTGGATAGTTTTGTAAAATAGTAATATAGTTAATTTCAAAAAATTATCCAAGATTTCACGTTAGATACACAATTATTCACAGAGCTCAAATTTTCACCATGCTGACAAGCTGTCAAACAGTGTCAGAAACAGTTCTATTGCCTCGCATCACGTATCTCTTTCTATTACACAGTGGTGCTGTATGTTTCTTTATACCTGAAGGGCTAGCGTGCCACGCACGACACACCGACATAACGAGAAAACCGTCATGCGCGCTCGCTTTCGCCTACGCGAACACAGACAGAGGCACGTCTCGATTATTATCGATTTCTCGGGGGTGGCATGCTAGGCCCCCGGTATAGTAACTTAATGCTTTTTTGTCTGCCAATATTTCCTTCAAACTCTAACTAGCGCCAATAAAAAATCCACAGTTGCGTCCAGAATTCCAGCACAACGGACAAAGAGTGGAGAACAGATATTACCAGGTCGGGGAGCGAGCTGCCCGGGCTCGCATCGTAGACCGCTTCAAGAGGCAAAACGAGGACGCGCTGGAAGCTCAGCAGAACCAACTGAAGAACGCTCTAGAAGGTACGGAATCAGTCATTAAAGGTTGAACCTCATCTCACAGCACGGAATCGCATTTTTTGACACACCATCCTTTTCTGTCGCTGAGTAATGTCATTTGCTAGAGCGAGAGAGACAGCGGGAATGCGATACCACGCGGCCGCACCGGCAGTGCTATTGCTGCAGCTTCCACCTTTCTCGCTCAAGCTCAATAACTTCAGAAAAGGATAGAACGTGAAAAGATGCGATTCCGTGCTGGCAGATGAGGCTCACTCAACCCTTACATATACAGTTCTTGCAATTCACGAAGGTGTGCGGACTTTACATGTATTAAATAAGTGAATTTATAGAGTACTAGAGTTTACCCGTGACTTTGTCCGCACAAATTATGTACCAGATTTTAAGTCAGATCATAAGCTATCAAACAAAAAAGTTTCATCAAAATCGGTTCAGTAGTTTTTGCGTGATGCTCGATCAAACAAACAAACAGACAGACAAAAAATCCAAAAGTTGGTGATATGGAATCAGGGACACCTAAAAACCATATCGTACCTTTTTTTTGTTAATATCAGTAGATGAAAGGAAGCACGGAGATGGTCATAATCAGTTACGGGGATTCTAAATTTGAAGCTAATATATCAATACAAACCCCTTTCTCCTAACCTAACCCAATTCTTTGCAGGTCGCATAGTGATCCGTTCAGCCCTGGAGGTCAAGAAGCCAGCGCGTGGTCGATCCTCGTCGATCAGCTCGATCTCGTCCGAGGAGCGAGCTCGCCACGACCGCGACCGTGACCGTGACCGCGACCACAAACGCATCAAGACTGAGAAACTCACCACGCCCGAGAGAGAGATGGAGTACAATAAGGCTACTGGTGGTGAGTCAAGTTGGTTAAGGCTGCACTGAGCCTATTGTTCGGCCACCAATTGTATTTTTTCTATTTTTTAACAATCAAACAATATTTCCAAAAAAACATGAATGTCACATTGTAGTCATTGCTGATTTTCAATTTATCGGGTCACTGCGGATTTGTATTTATAATGTTTATAGTTATCATCTTTAAAACGTGGCCAATTTTGGCGGTTTTAACGATACTAGCTATAAGCATAAACTATAATAATCCGTAATGTTTCGTTAAATTGAAAGCCAATCAGGACTACAATGTGACATTCTTGTTCTTTCGAAATGTTGTTTAATTGTTTAGAAATAAAAAAAAATACGATTGAGGGCAGCACAATAGGCTCGGTAGGCTCTTAAAGTTAAGTTTAGCGTAATGCCGGCACTACATTCTCGCTGAGAACAACCGAGAGCGAGAGTGTGGCTGCCCTTCATTGTTCTCGTGGCGTCATAAGCCGTAGTAATTTTCCTTGAAAGTTCTCGCGAGATTGAAGTGCCTGCTTTAGAGCTGCGGCAAACCTTCGAACATTGCCTCGCGTGGCAGGCCTCTGCCACTCCATGTACCGGCCGCCGGGCATTCAAGTTGGTTGATTTTACATATCAGCTCTGGTTTGGTGGATACTGGGCCTTAGTTTTGACAACTTTGTATAATTGCCTATTTTAGTACTACCGGTGAAAACTTGTAATTGGCTCAGATATATATTGACTATATATATTGTATGTTTTCCGAATAAAATAAAAAATAATTCGAATCAAGGTAACAGTAAGCCATATAGCCAGTGAATAATTAATCAGTTTAGTTGTTTTTCCATATTATAGTATCTCCACTGCCCTTTGGAGAATAGCCCTCTCCAAAGAGCAATGGAAAGGGCTATGCTCAGAGTTTACCTGCGAGATCGAATCACAATTGAAGAGATCTGCAGAAGTACCAGAGTAACTGACATAGCCCAAAGAATTGGTAAACTGAATTGGCAGTGGGCGGGGCACATTGCTCGCAGAACCGACGGCCGATGTGGCCGAATAGTCGTCGAGTGCCGCCCGCGGCCCGGCGCAGCGCAGCGCAGCGTGCGTAGGCAGTGAGGGCGGCGGCTGGAACCCGTTGGATGAGGGCAGCGCAGGACCGGTCGTTATGGCGATCCTTGGGGGAGGCCTATGTCCAGCAGTGGACGTCCATCGGCTGAGTTGATGATCATGATGATGATGATAGTATCTTAAAAGCGATTGTGAATGTTTCAGGAATGTTCGGTATGCCGCACCCGTACGGGTTCGGTTATCCATACGCCGCTGTTCCACCGCCCGGCTACCCGTTTGCACCTCAGAGTAAGTACATTAAAACTAATTTACTTTTACCATGGGAACACCGAAATCAATAAAAATATGAGGGGCTATTTTGTAAGATCAAATTAATGTCGAATCAATGTGTGTTTCCTGACAGTTCTTAACGTTTCTGCTTTTTAATTTTATTATTCGTATGGCTTTCTATTCCTGCGGAAATTACAAGATTAAGTCAATAGTTTTAAGCTTTGACTATTTATTATAAGGTCTAGCCTTGGGGTAGCATTTCCCCTCTGCCACGGTATAAGATCAATTAATCATGTGCATTTACATTCAATTTTATACCTTATCACTAAACCAGACAGCCTATAATTGCAAAACAATAATTTCGAACTTAGAACGTTTGGGGTTCACGCGATACTACTTTTCATGATTTTTAACGTTCAAAATTAGAATCTAAAGTTATGGGAATAAAATCCAAAGTTGCGAATTTCATATTACCTCGCCCCCCGCAAAAAGTGGCAGAAATGTTTGTTAGTAGAATTACTCGCGTAACTAGTCCCTATATAAGTAGTCAAAGGTTTTAAGCCATCATTTCGTTTACATTTTGGTGTTTATTTCGTAGTTCCTGTTGGAGACGATCTACGATAGTAAATGTCTTAAGAATCGCCCCAATGGAGTGCGATTTTTTTTAACATCACACGTTCAAATCAGCAGTAGAAAGATGCATAATCTCCATAGTAATTTTGACATTGTCTACTGCTGATTACAACGTGTGATGTTAAAAAATCGCACTCATGGTCAAATGGTCATAGTGAAAGTTGTTCAGTTTAATAGTATTGTCACGGATGCTGTGAAATGATGCAGCTATAGAAAGGCATTCAAAAATTCGGCCGGTTTGTCAACAAGCTTCGTAGCTCGGCGGTCGACGCATGGACTTCCGTGCCGGGGGTCGATGGTTCGAGACTCGTCGAAAATAATTCTAGATTTTATTGTTGTTGGAAATGTTCTAGAAAAGTAAGAGGGAGTAAGAATATTTGGAAAGAGACAAAAAAAAATGGGCGTGTCTAGGAATGTTCTAGAAAACGGAGAGAGAAGGAATATTCGAAAAGAACCAAAAACAATAGGAATGTTCTAGAACAAAGAGAGAGAAGAAATATTTGTAAAAAAACAATAAAAGGGGGCGTGTTTAGGAAAATTCGAGAAAGAAGGCGGGATTAAGAAATATCCGGAAGGGAACAAAGGAATAAAGAAAAGACTAACGAAATTCGGCCATCTAGAAAATTCTAAGGGGTATATAAGGCCGCGAGTTTGCGGACGCAGGTCAGTATTGATTTCACAGTGAAAAGTGCGGAACAAAAAGGAAGAAAAGTAAAAGTGGAAAAGTACTAGTGAAAAGTAAAGTGCAAAGTAAAGTGGAACAGTGAGTAGACAAGTGTCAGTGTAGTGCAGTGTAGTGTGTGTCGCGTGTCGTGACGTCATAGTGCCGTGCGTCGTGACGTCATAGCGTGTCGCGCGTCGTGACGTAGTGAACAGTAAAAGTGGTGAGAGGGGAAACCCCTGCGAGGAGGACTGTTTAAAGGGGAACCTCTGCGAGGTGGTCCGTGTGTAAGTGTGTAACCCAATAAACTCTGAAAATAAATTGGACTTAGCGTTTCACTCCAATCCCGAAACCCGTCGCTCGTAACATTTGGTGTCAGAAGTGGGATTGGAGTAAGATGCCGCTGGTGCCAAAGGAGTTAAAGGGAGTCACCACCCGGGCCATGTCGGAAGCGCGGCAGGAAGGTGCGGCCCTTGCAACTGAGGTGCAGCGCACCCCAGAGAGAAGACCTGAGGGAGGTGAAGTTCAGCGCACTCCGGAGCAGAACCCGGGAAACTTCCTCTATCAAATCCAGCGCATGATGGAGGAGCAGGCTTGCCGGCAGGAGGAACAAATGCGCACAATGCAGGAGGCGCAGGCTCGCCGGCAGGAGGAACAAATGCGCACGATGCAGGAGGCGCAGGCTCGCCGGCAGGAGGAACAAATGCGCACGATTCAGGACGCGCAGGCTCGCCGGCAGGAGGAACAAATGCGTACGATGCAGGAGGCGCAGGTACATGAACTTCGCGCAATAAAAGAAGGACAGGCTCGCCGACAAGAGGAACAGGCACGCATGATGAAAGAACAGGGTCTACGCCACGAGGAACAGGCACGCCGGCAGGAGGAGCAAATGCGCACTATGCAGGAGGCTCTTCATAAAGATATCACGAAAGGCTTGCAGCAGGCAGTAGAGAGAGTCGAAGCCGTAGAAGGGAAGTTGGATCGTGTGAAGGGCGAGGTTGAAGGGAGGCTGGACCGTGTGGAGGGAGAGTTTGCCAAAATTCGGCGAGAAGTTGAGCAGAGCAAATCTCATAGTCGTGTCGCTGCTGTTTTTGACTCACCCATACAACCAAAAGGTGTCAAGACTCCGGTTTACGATGGACTGACGTCATGGGCCGCCTTTAAGCTACAATTTGAGACAGCAATGAAGGTTAATGGCTGGGGCAAGGAGGAGGCGCAGTCTGCGTTGACATTGGCACTTCAGGGACAGGCTCTCACCGTGCTGGAAGCCGTAGGTGCTGGCGAAAATCTAACGTTCGACGGTCTCTTTGGAGCTCTGGAGGCTAGATTCGGCGATGGACATCTCGAACACATGTATCGGGCGCGATTGAAGGAACGAAACCAGCATGCTAACGAGAGTCTGCAGCAATGGTCCGTGGAAGTGGAGAAGCTCGTGCGAAAGGCCTTCCAGTCATCACCAGCAGCCATCGATGACATGCTCCTACAGGCCTTTACGGATGGTATACGGGACTCGGAGGTGCGAGCTGCAGTGCGACTTGGGCACCATGTTACACTCAGGGACGCTGTTGCTCATGCATTGGAGGTGGAAGCCGTACGTCAGGACCCTCGTTCCGCTCGCCTCAGGGAGATTGTGGTGACTAGAGCGTCAGCGCCAAGAAATCGTAGCTTCGGTTATGTGTGCTATGAGTGTGGTGAACGAGGGCATATTCGCAGCTCCTGCCCGAAGCGCACAGGCCGTCGGGATGTTGGAGTCTCGACTGACGAGCAGCAGGAAAACTAGAACCAGCCAGGGCTGCGGGGTGGGCGCTGGCCGGGTATGCTGCAACCCCAACCATTAGAGTCAAACAAACATCGGACGGAAATAGTCTGTTAGTTAAAGGAGAGGTCAATGGTAGAATCTGTCAACTAACTTTGGATACCGGCGCTTCGAGGACGGTGATCAATGCTCGACTTTTAAGCGAGATGGAAAGTTACCAGAAACGACTTCTGCAGCGAACCAACCTACAGTTAACAACAGCTACCGGCCAGCGCGTACCTGTTAAGGGAGAGTTGGGAGTTTCGATTAAGATCGGGGAAACTCCTTTCAAACATGAGGTGATTGTAGCTGAAATACTGGACGATTGCATCATTGGTTTAGATTTCTTACAAAATCACCAGTGCAATATAGACATGAAAAGTGGAGTGCTACGGTGTAACACAGAGGAGGTTCCGATGAAAGGTGGATCATCGGGAAAGGTCTACTGTGTGAAAAGAACAGTTCTCAAGCCTAGATCACAGACCTTGGTACCTGTTGTTTTGCCCAAAAGTAACGATGGGAGATTACCACGGAGATGTGCTGTGATAGAGAAAGTTAAAACTGAAACTTGTTGGATTCCGGCAAGGACGGTTGTCGGATCAGTTTCATCTACCTCAATCCCGATACTTAACGTCGGAGATGTGGACCTGACGATTGAGAAGGGGGAGGTTGTTGGTCACTGTGAGGAAGTTTTATGGTTGCGACAATGTGTGGAAAATCCTCCTAAGAAACATAAGGCTGAGGGGGATGTAGTATCGAAGGTTATGGAAGACTCCAGCAAGGACTTGACTAAGCTACAGGCTATGAAAGCGAAGAACTTGCTGCTGCGTTTTTCAGACTTGTTCTCTAAGAACGACGCAGATATTGGTAGAACAGACCTGGTGAAGCACACGATTAATACAGGAGATGTAGCGCCAATTAAGCAGCGACCTAGGCGCATTCCGTTTGCTCGTGAGAAGGAAGTGGAGGAAATGATAGAGGACATGAAGAGGAGTAACACCATCGAACCTTCATCGAGTCCCTGGTGTTCACCAGTAGTTCTCGTTAAGAAAAAGGATGGCTCAACGAGATTTTGTGTGGATTATCGGCAGCTTAATGAAGTGACGAAGAAAGACAGCTACCCTTTACCAAGAATCGACGACACCTTAGACACCTTGAGTGGAATGAAGTGGTTTTCAACGCTCGATCTGAAAAGTGGGTACTGGCAAGTGGACGTAGACCCCAAAGACAAGGAGAAAACCGCGTTTTCTACCGGGAAAGGACTGTGGCAGTTCAAGGTAATGCCGTTTGGATTGTGTAACGCCCCTGCGACTTTCGAAAGATTGATGGAACATGTCCTAGCGGGAATTCTGGGTGATACGTGTCTGGTCTACTTGGACGACATCATCATTGTTGGTCGAGACTTCGATGATCATCTGAAGAAGTTAGAGAAAGTTTTCGAAAGACTGCGTGGAGCAAATCTCAAGTTAAGTCCAAAGAAATGTTCTTTCTTTAAACGGCAAGTCAATTACCTTGGACATGTGATCTCTGAGAGAGGAGTCGAGACTGATCCTGCCAAAACTGCTGCTGTAAGAGAGTGGCCGACTCCGAGAGATAAGACACAAGTTAGAGCTTTCCTTGGGCTCTGTTCTTACTATCGTCGTTTCGTGAAAGGGTTTTCGGACATCGCGAAGCCACTGCATCGACTTACGGAAGAAAAGAGGACGTTCACATGGGATTCAGAGTGTGAAGAGGCTTTTATGGAATTGAAAGAACGTCTAAGTAAGGCGCCAATTCTTGGATATCCCGATGTTCAGGGGGAATTTGTTGTAGATGCGGACGCCAGTAACATCGGGATTGGAGGTGTGCTCTCACAGCGACATGGTGAACAGGAAACTGTAATAGCCTACTTCAGTAAGTCATTATCTAGACCCGAGAGAAACTATTGTGTAACTAGACGGGAATTATTGGCAGTGGTGAAGACTGTACAACACTTCAAGAAGTATCTGCTGGGACGTAAATTTCTAGTCAGGACTGACCACGCTGCATTGAAATGGTTGCTTCAATTTAAGAATCCGGAGGGTCAAGTTGCAAGATGGTTAGAGCAACTACAGGAATTCAACTTTGAAGTAGAACACCGAAGCGGAAGAGTTCATTCCAATGCAGATGCACTATCAAGAAGGCCATGTCCAGAAGATTGTAAGCACTGTAGCAAACAGGAGGGGAAGGAATCAGTTTCACTCAGGGTTATCAGAACTGATGCCATCAACGATGAGTGGGGCAACGAAGCGATGCGCCATGAACAGGAAAAGGACCCAGGAGTCAGGCCAATCCTGAACTGGTTAAGGAATGATGATTCTAAGCCTCAGTGGAGTGAGGTGGCAAGGTACGGGACAGACACGAAGGGACTTTGGGCTCAGTGGAAGAGTCTCGTCATACATAATGGATTGCTCTGTAGGAAATGGGAGACATCGAATGGAAAAGACTCTTATCTACAGTTAGTGGTCCCACGAGCTAAGGTGAAAGAAATTCTGCGAGTTTTTCATGATGGAACTTCTGGAGGGCATTTGGGTGTAAAGAAAACCTTGGAGAAAGTAAAGGAAAGATTTTACTGGTTGCATTGTAGAGACGATGTAGAGGATTGGTGCCGCAAGTGTACAAGTTGTGCAGCTGTAAAAGGACCTCATACGAGGAGCAGGGCAGCAATGAAAATTTATAATGTTGGGGCGCCTTGGGAACGAATTGCTTTAGACGTTGCGGGACCATTTCCAGTCACTAAGTCAGGAAACCGGTATATACTTGTGGTAATGGATTACTTCACAAAGTGGCCGGAAGTATTTGCCATTCCAAATCAGGAAGCGATAACTGTGGCTACCAAGTTGGTAAACGAAGTTTTCTGCCGGTTTGGGGTTCCGCTAGAAATGCACAGTGATCAGGGCAGGAACTTTGAGTCACAGTTGTTCCAGGAAGTTTGCAAGATTTTCGGAATTCATAAGACCCGGACTACTCCTTATCATCCTCAGTCCGACGGAATGGTGGAGCGGTTCAATCAAACCTTGGAACGGCATCTTGCAAAGGTCGTCGATAATCATCAGGATAACTGGGATGAGTACATACCTCTCTTCCTGTTGGCCTATCGAACCGCTGTTCATGAGAGTACTTCAGCAACGCCAGCGATAGCAAACTTCGGGAGAGAATTGAAGCTTCCAGCGGATTTGCTATCAGGGTGCGCACCAGGCACCCCTAAAAGTATCAGTGATTATGTGAGCGAACTGCGGGAGAAAATGGTCGACATCTATGAACAACTTCGAGAAGCAGGTCAAAACTCCAGTGACCGTTCGAAGACACGATATGACCGAAAGGCGAACTATACAGGGTTTGAGGAAGGAACATCAGTATGGCTGCATAATCCAGTTCGAAGGAAAGGGAAGTGCCCGAAGTTACAGGCAAGTTGGGAAGGGCCGTATGAGGTAGTGACCAAAATAAATGACGTCACATATCGAATCCGACGATCGCCAAGGAGCCCGTTGAAGATAGTGCACGTTGATCGGTTAGCTCGTTATTTCGGAAGTAATGATGCTCGGGACGAGCAGAACTAAGGGAGGGGCAGTGTCACGGATGCTGTGAAATGATGCAGCTATAGAAAGGCATTGAAAAATTCGGCCGGTTTGTCAACAAGCTTCGTAGCTCGGCGGTCGACGCATGGACTTCCGTGCCGGGGGTCGATGGTTCGAGACTCGTCGAAAATAATTCTAGATTTTATTGTTGTTGGAAATGTTCTAGAAAAGTAAGAGGGAGTAAGAATATTTGGAAAGAGACAAAAAAAAATGGGCGTGTCTAGGAATGTTCTAGAAAACGGAGAGAGAAGGAATATTCGAAAAGAACCAAAAACAATAGGAATGTTCTAGAACAAAGAGAGAGAAGAAATATTTGTAAAAAAACAATAAAAGGGGGCGTGTTTAGGAAAATTCGAGAAAGAAGGCGGGATTAAGAAATATCCGGAAGGGAACAAAGGAATAAAGAAAAGACTAACGAAATTCGGCCATCTAGAAAATTCTAAGGGGTATATAAGGCCGCGAGTTTGCGGACGCAGGTCAGTATTGATTTCACAGTGAAAAGTGCGGAACAAAAAGGAAGAAAAGTAAAAGTGGAAAAGTACTAGTGAAAAGTAAAGTGCAAAGTAAAGTGGAACAGTGAGTAGACAAGTGTCAGTGTAGTGCAGTGTAGTGTGTGTCGCGTGTCGTGACGTCATAGTGCCGTGCGTCGTGACGTCATAGCGTGTCGCGCGTCGTGACGTAGTGAACAGTAAAAGTGGTGAGAGGGGAAACCCCTGCGAGGAGGACTGTTTAAAGGGGAACCTCTGCGAGGTGGTCCGTGTGTAAGTGTGTAACCCAATAAACTCTGAAAATAAATTGGACTTAGCGTTTCACTCCAATCCCGAAACCCGTCGCTCGTAACAGTATACATGGCTGCTAAACTCCAGGCCAGACCAGGGATATTAATTGGGGTTAGACTATGAGCAGATGGCGCTACCTGTCGCACCCGCAAATATAACTTTCAATGTAAACGGTAGGTAACCAGTAACTTACTACGATTAGGCTGGTTTCAGAGTTACGCTGAAAACACTGTCACGGTCAACAATAGACATTAGTCTTATGCTCTGTCTACACGGAGCATAAGATTAATCTCTATTGTTTTTATATGACACAGCGCTGGGGGCACGTTCAATGAAACATGTTCGGCGTTTAAAAGGTTAAAGCATAGAATAACTAATACACCATAGAATGGAATCTCCCGTGTGCGTGCTCTAAACGCCGCGTTATAAACACCTACTTTCCCCCTCGGCCCGCAATGCAAACTGTCTTCAAAACATAACTAATTTCGTAGGCTGTTATTTACTTCGTTTTTATAGGTAAGTTATCTATGATGTATTTAATTATGTGTTACAACTTATTAACCGAATTCAACAAAAGGAGGTTTTAAAATTTCTAATTATTTACGATTGTCATTGGTATAATAAGTGTATTAGTTCGACTTAGATATTAGTCATATTATAAACCCAAAAACTGAAATAAAAAGGCATCGTGAATAAAGATTAATTTAAATCGCGAGGGGTGAGCGCGAGGCGACCGACACAAGCCCCGACAGACTTCTCTGCTCAGCAGAGGCGAGACAGTAGGCTATTAACGTGACCTTGAACGCGTCCGGCGCGCGAGTTTCGTTTCTATAGAGTATTAATTATTCTTATGGTTAATAGTTGATTGCAGCCCTCAAAACAGGTTTTATTTTTCCGGTCGGGCTTTAGTTGTATCCATATGAGCTATATTCCGACAATGTTTGGAACGATTTTGATACATATACATTGCCCATTGTCAGACCCGTCGTTGTACTACCCGGTGCGGGGCGCATACTACCCGCCGCCTGACGCTTACACGCGCAGGCCCTTCAGGGCGCGAGGCCGGGGCCGCGGGCGCGGGCCCCGCATGCCTTACTTCGAGGGCCCCGACGCGAGCCAGCAGTATTACAAGTTTGTACCTTATTATTATTAATAGCCGTGAGCATAAGCTTGTATAACTGGCAGACCTGTCGATGATCTACCCGCCGCCTGAAGCCTACACGCGCAGGCCCTGCAGGGCGCCTACCGGCCCTTTTGTAAGCTAACATTTTTACTGAACTAACTTTTCGATCGTTCATAACTTGATTGCGAATAAGGTTGACGGTTTATTTTATGCTTATTTGCTGCACTGCATCTTTTTCTGGTTTCCTCTCGGGGATTATAGTCTTGAGTATATGCTTATGCGTTTGGTTCATACTAAGGGTTACATAAACTGATTTGAATTCGAGAAAATACGGATGAGAGACAAAAGTATGTGTTCTGACAGTCAAATCCGTGATTTTAGTGCAACTTTCATTATTTATACTTTTCGGGGCTCTAGGTTTTGTCAATCCTACTAATATTATAAACGCGAAAGTTTGTATGGATGGATGATTGTTTCTCTTTTACGTAAAAACTACTGAATGGATTTTAATTAAACTTTACAATAATATAGCTTATACATAAGAATAACACATAGGCTACAATTTATTTAAGCGCAGACGAAGTCGCGGGCACCAGCTAGTTTTAAATAAGTATAAAGAATTTTGTCACTAACATAGTTTTGAGTCATTGTTACTAACACCACTATGGATCTATGATCTGAAACAAAATAAATAAATTGAATTGAATTAAATTTCTTGATTACTCGGATGCAGTGAAGGTAGCTAGTAAACTTATCATCATCATCATCTCAGCCGATGGACGTCCTCCGCTAGATATAGGCCTCCTCCAAGGATCGCCACGAGTAAACATAGACATTAGCGTTAACCCGCGACTTCGTCCCCACAATTTATATACCAGGCTTTAAGTCAGATCATTGGCTATCACACAAAAAAGTTTCATCAAAATCGGTTCAGTACTTTTTGCGTGATGTTCGTTCAAACAAACAAACATACAAACAAACAGACAGACAAAAAATCCAAAAATTGGTGATATGGAATCAGGGACATCTAAAAACCAATCGTAACTTTTTTTTTGTTCATATCTTCAATGTACAGACACACTTCTGTTACAGTTTTATAATAGTATATATTTATTCGACAGATATTTCAAACGGCTCACAGAACAAGAGGGCCGCAACGAGCACGACGACCGTCGGTCGCGGTCGCGGTCGCGGTCGCGCCGGCGCTCGTACACGAGATCGCGGTCGCGGTCACGGTCACGGCGGCGGTCTTACTCGCGGTCGCGCTCCCGCAGTCGGCGGTCACGCAGCCGCCGGTCACGGTCTAGAAGCCGCAGGTCACGGTAACCTTTGATTATTATTATATGCTAGTAAACAACTATTTGTGAAGCAGGCACTTCACTCTCGCTAGAACTTTCAAGGAAAATTACTACGACTTATGACGCCACGAGAACAATGTAGGGCATCCACACTCTCACTCTCGGCTCTTCTCGGCGAGAATGTAGTGCCCGCATAAGGCCCAATACCCACCAGAGCGGAGATGCTTAGCGGCTAGGGTGCTTTCACAGAAAAGAGAACCACCTCTGACTACCCCCTCGGGGAATACAGGGTGTTAGGGTAAACAGTTGCATTACTTTAAGGGGTGATTGTACCCATATTATACTGAACAAGTTTCCCTAAGAAACCTATAGGAAATTCGCAAAAAATAATTTTGACTTTCTGTACTAAATGCAATCAGTTGATCGCACGTTTGAATGTAAGGTCGAACATTTTTTTTGTGAATTTCCTATACAGGCTGTAAGTGACAGCCTACCTCAGAAAACGCGAAAAAAAATCAGCTGTCCCATACTAAACTGCTGTACCTGCCCGACCAAAATGTATGGGACAGCTGATTTTTTTTCGCGTTTCCTGAGGTAGGCTCCATAGTGAAAGTTGTTCAGTTTGATGGTCTGAGTTCACTGTTTCAGTATTTGCTAGGCTGTCACTTACACCCTATATAGTTAAAATTTTCACAAATTAGCGTTAGGGTTGAACCTCATCTGGCAGCACCGCTCTAGCACATGAAGTTCCTGAGTGACAGAAAAAGATGGAGCGACGGAAAAAGGCGATGCCGTGCTGCCAGATGAGGTTCAACCCTTCCTATGGCGGATTTGCTAACAAATAATAAAAATTTCAAAAAGTTAAAAATTAAGGGGGTCCTACACAAGGAACTAGTTTTTATCAACGTTTTTTTTCTTCTTGCTCTATCGTAAAAACGTTAATACATAAAAGCGTCAAACTTGGTGTGATTATAGAGTAAATTTTACATTATAACAACATACAGGGTGAAATTGATATCATTAGCATCCTTTTAAACTAAGAGTCTACCCATCAAACTGAACAACTTTCACTATGGGAGCAAACCGATCAGAGCAAAAAAATAATCAGATGTTCCATACTGAACTGCAATGCCTACTCGACTCAAATGTATGCATCAGCTAATTATTTTTTTGCTCTTCCCATAGTGAAAGTTGTTCAGTTTGATGGGTAGACTCTTAGTTTAAAAGGATGCTGATGATATCAATTTCACCCTGTATAATAAAAACCGGCCAAGTATGTGTCGGTCTTGCGCTAAAGGTCCCGTAGAAAACAACATGATACCGTCTCTCCGCATTACATGTTACGAAACGAATGTTAAGTGTCAATGTGGATGGCTGTGGTAGGAGAGGAATGCCGAAGAAAAGATGTATGGATTATGTGTAAATAAATAAAACCGGTCAAGTGTTAGTCGGGCTATTCGTGCACCGAGGGTTCCGTACCACACCACCACACAACATATTAACTAACAAAAAAGTTTTGTTTTCTCCGGGACCTTTAGCGCGAGACCGACTCACATTTGGCCGATTTTTATTATTCATTGTTACCAGAATAATTTCAATGTGTAAACAATGTTTCAATGTGTAATTAATAATCTAATCTATTGTGAAATATTACTGGCACCTTATTTTGTACAATATATTTTTTAAGTGAAATGTAAACTGTTTGAATAAAGGGCTTATTCATTCATTCATTCATTCGTACTGTAGAATTTGTGTACTATAATCACACCAAGTTTGACGCTTGTATGTAATACCGTTTTTACGATAGAGCGAGAAGAAAACAACGTTGATAAAAACTAGCTTCTTGTGTTGGCGGTCCTACACAAGAAGCCTTACACACAAGAAGCATCCCTTAATTTTTTTAATTTTTTGAATTTTATTATTGTTTGTTAGCGCATCTGCCATAGTAATGCTGGTTTTGTGAAAATTTTAACTATATAGCTATTACGGTTCAAAAGATGTTCAGGTAATGCTCATCGCACTGAATAACTTTAATTTTTACTTTTCCGGAGCGTGTAGCTCGAAAACTATTGGGAAATAGGAAAAAGTATATAGAATAAAAAGTGTAGAGAACTTTATAAAGTTAAATACTCCTAGACGAGGGGATTTTTAGTATGTTTACTCCCTAAGAACTCTGAACAACTTTCATTGAGTGGACTAAAGGGCCGGGGAGATTAAAATTTCCTGCGCCGATGGCAAAATACCTTTATGGTTTTTAAATTAAGGTGAGTCCATCGAAGTGTAACATTTACTTATTTCTTTTTAAAAAATTGCAATTTATTAACACTACCATTTTGAACAAATTTTTTATATTAACGATATAAATAAATAAGAAATACTTAGTTCATGAATAAATGAACAGAATCTTACGGCGGCGTTCAAACGTCCTGAACCACGCGGGTAATAATTTGCGCATACGTACTTTGTAGGACGCACTCTTATTTGTATACAGCATAACATCAACATACATTTTTTTATTTTTAAGGGCTAACGTTACGCTTCACCTCGCCTGATTGAAAGTGTAGGTATATGAAGCCGAGGATGTAACGCGCTCACCCAGAAAACCCCTAACCTTTGACTACTTATATGAGGACTTGTTACGCGTGTAATTCTACTAACATACATTTCTGCCACTTTTTGGCGGGGGGCGAGGTAACATGAAATCCGCAACTTTGGATTTTATTCCCCATAACTTTAGATTATAATTTTGAATGATAAAAATTATGAAAAGTACTCTCGTGTGAAACCCAAACGTTAAAAGTTCGAAATTATTGTTTCGCAATTATAGGCTGTCTCGTTTAGTGATAAGGTATAAAATTAAATATAAATGCACATGATCAAATTGATCTTATACCGTGGCAGAGGGGAAATGCTACCGCAAGGCTAGTCCTTATAGTAAATAGTCAAAGCCCCTAACAACTCTCGTCTTAAAATTATTCTGATTGTATTTACTTGAAAAAACGGACGCAGGGAGAGAGTACATACATTAAGATTATTTCTGTATCCATAGTTACCTAAGGCCTGTTCATAGACGCACGTTTTTAACATGGAGGCACTTCTGGACTCATCTCACTTTATTATTCTGTTGTAGATGCGTGCCTGATAACGGGATAGCTGCGCTGCATGTTATAGCGTTAGTTTACTAATATTTAGGGCCTGTATCACCACTTCTGGATAAGTTCTTGATAGCTTATCGGATAGATCGTTTGACATATTTCGTATGAAAGATATGTGAAACAAGTTAACAAGAACATATTCAAAAGTGGTGAAACAGACCCTTAGTTTGTACATTTGCTTTGCTTGGTCCCTATAATAAATAAACAAATTTCCTGATTACCTTTCCTTTGCGTTGCGCAGTCTTGTAAAAAACGTCCTTTGTACGTCGCCGTTGTTTGTGGCACCTACCAAACGTGGAGTCAAAATCAATTTAATATCGTCATTGACATACAAAATAATGGACGCCGGATCTAGAACAAAATTCTCGAAAAATGTGTCCATGACAATGTGTACACAAACCTAAGTACGTGTATATTAAACCAACTGAAAATATTGAAAACGCTGAAATTCTTTTTCATCCAACTCCACCATCGCGGCACGGCGCGAGCGTATTCTGCCGATCAAACGAAGACTGTCGCGTAATTGGTTCTCTCTATACGTTTTGGTGCTCTTTTGGTTCAGGCACTTGAGCGCGGACCCGACGTCCAGTAGTTGGTAAGTCAATGAATACCGTGGAATTATTTATCGCAATATGATTTGAAGTTATAGTGTTTGGAGCGGAACTTTTCGTGATAGTGTGAAAAGTTATGGAAAAGTTAGTGTTTTCGTCACCGTCACTTTTTACAACTGCACTTCCAAACGAAGCGAAGGGGTATCGCATACAGAAGGAGTCGAGGCGGCGTCGAGGCGCGGGCGCGCCTTGGCGACCTTGACATACGGTCGATAATTGTATACCAAGAATCCGAGTGGCGTCGCTCGCATTGGTATGATATACAATTACCGACCGTATGTCAAGGTCTTTAAGGCGCGTGCCCGCGCCTCGACGCCGCCTTGACTCCTTCTGTATGCGATACCCCTAAGGCACGGAATTTGATTCCATCTCAAAAAAATGTATGAAATTTCAATATAATAAATATATTTAAAAAAATTATAAACCAAAAGTCGCCGACCAGCCGACATTGTGACGACCCGGTTGGTGTAATGGTAACACGCCAGACTGCCAAACCAAACCTGGGGTCGAATCCCGGTTCGGTCATGGATGTTATAATATGTCCTTGTCTTGCCGTTGGTTGTTGTATGGTTTCCATATTAAAAAGCCTATAGTGCTTACTTGGGATCATTTTAATGTATGTGCCTGTGAGCGTTATTTATTTATTTATTGTCAGCGGGTTCAGTGTGGATGGCCTTGTGGCGACATGCACCCGCGCGGGATAACCGGCGACAATTTCGGTGACTTTGTTGCAGACGCCTTTATATTTAAAGAAGTGACTTCATTTTTAGACAACGGAAGTTGTAAGATAACGTCAGCTCACAGTGGAGATGCTACGCGATACGAAGGATGATTGAAAATTTGTAGATTGTGAAACGATGGACATATTTTATTACCTACCATATCTAGATGGTGAGAAACTTTGCTTAAAGGGGTTGCAGAGTGTTTTTTTTTAAGTTTATACAAAACTTTGACGCACAATACGCGTAGACGGTATTAATATAAGTAACTTTGTATATATGGAAAAATTGTATAGAAAATCTAGATGCCGCGTCACAAATAACATTTGCAATTTATAAAATAATTACAAAGATTTGGAAAAGCTTTGAAATTTTTCTTACAAAATTTTAAAAGCTTTATATCTTCGTAATTATATTATAAATTGCAAGTGTTATTTGTGACGCGGCAACTATTTTTCCATATATAAAATATTACTTTTATTAATTCCGTCTACGCATATTGTGCGTCAAACTTTAGTATGGACTGAAACCACATTAAGTAACAAAATACAAACCAATATTTTAAGAATAACTCAATACTCAAATATAGAAAATAAATGTAGTAACAGGCCATTTGTGTTATTGGTACGGTCGGCAATGAAAGTTGATTATCGTTTGTCACCTTTATTAATAAGTTTCAGAAGAGTTATTCAACTTGCTCTGCCGATCGTACTTTGCATCGAATTACCTTTTATTCACATCAATATTCCTTCCCGCAGGTCGCATTCCCACCACAGCCGTTCTCGCTCACGCAAGCGATCAAAGTCAAAGTCGCGCCGCTCCAGAACAAAGTCGCGTTCCAAGTCCCGTTGCAAGTCAAAGTTCCGCACTCCAGAGCTCGCGAGTGTTGATAGCAGTAAATTTATATCGCCTAAGAAATTACGCGTCAGGTCCAAGAGTTGGTCCTTACCAAAAGATGGAGAGAGGAAGAGTTGGTCGAGAAGTCCTAAGGATAAGTGAACAAATAAAGCTTATTTTGATGTTTATTTAATGTTGATGTGGTTTTATTTTCACCATCATTCATCAATATCATTCTTTGCTTTAAATGTGTAAGGGTCAAACTTCTCTTTATATAAGGTAGCGATCTCCTTTTTTAACTAGAGCGAATTTGCTATGTGCGTCTCTTATTGAGTGAATATGACAAGACACGTGCTTCCTTCTAGTACCTTCTCTTTCTACGGGGTCAATACTACTAATAGGGTGTAGGGGTCAGACTGACATGAAAAGATAAAACACTAAGGGTCAATTCACACTGAAAGAGCAGAGGCGCGCAGCGGCCGACCGAAGGAGCCGTCAACCCACCAGCACAGGGTCCACGGGTAACGGCTGGCATTTTTGGTACAATATTTCACCGAAAATTTTTAATCTTAATGCTAGATAAACTTCAAATTAATTTGAAGCGATAGAACGGGCGGCGCGGCGGTCCACAAAAATAGTGCCGCTGCTCTTTCAGTGGGAATGAACCCTTACTTTTCATGTCAGGTAAGATGCAGGAAGGATGCAGGCAAGGAATGTGTTATGTCCTGACCTGACTCAGAGAAAATTATTGCTCTAACGTCTAAGGCGACGTAACGCTAAAACAATAGGTAATGCTATGTTCCATAGTTTTGACTTAGCTAATCAAATCTCTTAATTATGATAGATTTTTTTTTATATTTCCTTGGCGAAATTTCCCCAGTAATTATACGATATGTGGTTTTATCGGAGGATTATAAAAATCTTTAAATTCGACAGGGGTGTATTAAGGATTTATTCAGGGGGCCCTAAATAAATTTTTATCGGTTGTAAGGGGGACCTTTAGGCTTTACAGCAATTTCTATTATGATCTGTCCTGTCCAGAGTGCCTGCTTTTTATATGTATACAGGGTGTTAAGATAAAAAGTTGCATTACTTTAAGGGCTGATTGTACCCATGAAACTGATCAACGTTCCCTTAGAAAGCTATAAGAAGGAAATTAGCAAAAAAAAATTCGACTTTCATACAAACGTTCGATCAGTTGATTGCATTTAGTATGGAAAGTGCAAAAAATTTCCTATAGGTTTCTTAGGGAAAGTTTTTTAGTATCATGGGTACAATCACTGCATAAAATAATGCAACTGTTTACCCTAAAACCCTGTATAAATAGGTAATAATGAAGTTGTTGTATGAATTTTAGTGTGCCGTATGGAGTAGTTTAAGAAAAGAAAATAGATTATGAATACTCTTATTTGTTTGTGGTTGCGGAAGTAACTGGGACGGAACCCGATATCTGATATTAATTTCAGTCTGACGTGAGCAACAATTAACCAGGGATTAAAATATTTCCAAGTTGGCAGTATAATGTAAAATTGTAAGAAATTTTGTATTTGTATTTTTTTTTTTGTATAATGTGGGGCCCCTTGCTGGGCCGCATTAAGGGCCCAATTGATAATGACTTAATTTTTCCATATTATCTAACGATTAAAAGTGACGCTTTTTAAATCAACTGATAAAGATAAATAAGTAATTAGTGCGTAATTAATTATTGAATCTAGTCTGTCTCTGATCGTTGAAGATGAAGGGGTTTGCTTTTGTTTTGTTGTGCGTCATCGCCATTGTACAGGTAAGAATATTAATATTGAATCTTTTTTCCTGAAATCATGTTTTCATTTTTATAATCTGCCCAACTTGAATTTCGATTCTATCGAAACTGGTCGCAGATTATCGCACCATATCCACCTATTCTTATGTTAGATTGCTTGGCTTTTTACGCACTTGTTCGTGTAGTTTTTTTTATGACGAATTTGATTTGGAAGAAGCTAATTGCTCAACTCAATGGTTTGCTCCGACTGTTTACTCGAATGTCGCAGGAAGACAATGAATGAAAGTATCACAAAATCGATCAATGTGGCAATCGTTGGCGAAGGAATACGGTGGAGATATTAATTACGAGCCGAGGTACGCGTAGGAGCGAAGCTCCTTAGCGTCCCTCCTGGAACCTGGTGGACCTGGTCTCCGGGGTCAGTCTGCCAACCAAGCAAGGCCGCCGCAGGCCGAGCGGTTTTAAAAAATGTTTTTAATCTACACGAGTATAACATTCGTATTTAACGCTTACGAGCTGATTACGTGTAGAATTAGTAATGATACAATCTCTGATCTTATCTTTAATTAATACATCATGTTAATCCCAACTTTAAACTTGTGACATGCGATCACGATGGCTATCTTATATTCATTAATTATAGGTGTTTTTTCTTTACCTATTCTTTCAACTAATTTTTATATTTCGCTTTCCAGGGCCGTAGCGCCGGCGTGCAAAGTAAGTACTGTTCATAAATTTTACGGGAGCTACAAATTAAACTCTTTAACTACGAACGTGAGAAAGATTTAAATAGGGGGTGTAGAATAAAAATTAAAGTTATAGCAAGGACGCTATAGCTTTAGTTTAGTGTAAATCCATTACTGTAACATTTGGATGGGCCGAAATAAACAAGTTTACCTTGTGGCTCTTATACGGGGTGTAAACTTAAGAGCATTACCTACATAGTAAAATAATTATGGTGTAAAATTTACGGATTTAAATCACTCCCTAAGAAACGCATTTAAGTTTACACCCTGTATAAAAGGTATCATAAGAGTTCTTTCGCACTGTTTCCTGTCTGCGAAGGCTTGGTAATGGAGGTGGATATAAGACTTAATTAAAAATAAGACTTAATCCTAAAATCTTACATTAATTTTAAGGGAAGACTTGTAAGGTGCAGAGGGGTCAATTTTATACAAAACTTTGACGCAAAATACGCGTAGACGGTATTAATTTAAGTAACTTTGTATACAGGGTGACTGGTAATTCGACCTATTCCTTGAAAGGGGTTATACTAGAGTTCATTTGCAACAATTTTGCCCCAGTTAACTGGGGGTCGAAAATCGCTTGTTTTCGAGTTATCTCATTTTTAAGATTTTTTTGAAAAAATCCATTTTTCCACCTAAAACTGACAATTGTGAAAAAAATACTCCACTCTCTGCACTAAGTAAGCATTTTTCTAATAGCTGATGAATGAGCGACTACATTAAACTAAAATACATGTGTAAAATACCCGAAACCACTGAAATAAAAGGTTATAAACCGCACGACAAAATTTTTTTATTTGGATTTCGTTTCAATCCAAAGAGGATTACTTAAAAAAAATGTATCACACTTGGCGTACAAATTACGGAAATAACTTCCTCAATTCCTAAACTTTCCAAAAAGGTGCAAATGTTGTCTACTTTGACAAGAGTTTGAAAAAAATTGTTAACAATGGCAGAGCAGGTAGCGGATTTCCTAGAAGCGAACCTTACAAGATGCCGATTTGCTTTTGTCTCTTTCATTTTATTGCTTACATTGTTTCTCTTTTGTAAGTATTCGGGAATGTTTGTACTAAGGTTCACAATCGAGGCCCACTCATTCGCTCAATTCATTAAGTAATCAGTTAGTTTCAACCATCTTGGAGTTCGGACGTGTCGTTGTTAACTAACTTAAATTCTGCGCTAAAACAGCTTCCTTTTCAAATGGCTGCTTACCAAAATGAAGAATACGCGGATATCATGTATTGTTACGGGTTTTGTGATGGTGACGCTGCTGCTGCTCGAAGAGACTATCAAAGACGTTTTCCTACCCGCCGTTTACCTGATGTCAGCGTGTTTGGTACGACATATCGGCGCATTCGAGAAACGGGATCGGTTCGACGTCGCCAAACCGACGCTGGTAGACCTAGCGTTAGTGATCCAATCGAAGAGGAGCAAATTTTGCAGTGTTTTCAAGCAGACGGCACTACTTCAACAAGAATTGTGGCTAGGCAGCTTGGTATGTCTCAGTGGAAAGTCTGGTTCACTCAGCACACAGCACGGCAGTATCCATTCCATTACACGCCAGTACAAGCTATCGAGGAGGGAGATCCTGTCAGAAGGATGGATTTCTGCAGATTTCTAATAAATGCAGACATTGAAGACCCTGAGTATCTAAAAACAATCTTGTGGACAGATGAATCGAACTTCGACCGTGATGGTATTACAAACTATCATAATCTGCATTTTTGGGCCCCTAAAGGTCAGAATCCGAGAAAATCTAACGAAGGAGCTCACCAGCACAGATTCTCACTTAATGTGTGGATGGGAATCGTGCACAATAATTTAATCGGGCCATTCTTTCTGCCGGCACGCCTAACCGGCATCGCCTATGAAAACTTTTTAAGAGAAGAGTTACGTCCGCTGCTGGAGGATGTGCCGCTTACCACAAGAACAGCTTTGGTGTATCAACATGATGGCTGCCCAGCCCACTATTACCGGGGCGTGCGACAGTGGATGGATGAGAACTATCCACTGAGATGGATTGGTCGAGGCGGCCCGATCCCTTGGCCGGCTAGGAGTCCCGATCTAACCCCATGCGACTTCTACATTTGGGGTCATATGAAGACATTGGTGTATCGTACACCTATCTCTTCTCAAGAAGAATTAAGAGAGAGGATTTTGGCAGCTGCCCAACAAATTAAAGACACGCTTTCAACTCGAGTGACAGTAAGCGAAGTACGTCGCAGGCTTCGTGCTTGCATACGTAACGGAGGAAGACAATTTGAGCAAGACTTGTGATTTTTAAATGTAAAACTTTAAAACAAAATTTGTAATTTCATATGATTAGGTACTAAACATTATTATTTTACTCTTTTTTTTATTTTCACCAAACCAATAACTTTTTGAATAAAATTCACATCTGCGTGTTTAATAAGGTTTATTTTCCAAACTTGAACTAAAGTACACAACTTTTGCATCTTTTTGGAAAGCTTAGGAATTGAGGAAGTTATTTCCGCAATTTGTACGCCAAGTGTCATAAATTTTTTTTGAGTAATCCTCTTTGGATTGAAACAAAATCCAAATAAAAAATTGTTGTCTTGCGGTTTATAACCTTTTATTTCGGTGGTTTTGGGTATTTTTCACATGTATTTTAGTTTAAAGTAGTCGCTCATTCATCAGCTACTAGAAAAATGCTTACAGAGTGCAGAGAGTGGAGTATTTTTTTCACAATTGTCATTTTTAGGTCGAAAAACGGAAATATTCAAAAAATTCTTAAAAATGAGAGAACTCGAAAACAAGCGATTTTCGACCCCCAGTTAACTGGGGAAAAATTGTTGCAAATGAACTCTAGTATAACCCCTTTCAAGGAATAGGTCGAATTACCAGTCACCCTGTATATGGAAAAATAGTTTAGAAAATCTTTTAAAATTTTGTATGAAAAATTTCAAAGCTTTATATCTTCGTAATTGTTTTATAAATTGCAAATGTTATTTATGACGTGCAATCTAGATTCTCTAAACTATTTTTCCTTATATACAAAGTTACTTATATTGATACCGTCTACGCGTATTGTGCGTCAACTTTTGTATGGACTGAAACCACCTAGGTGGTTTCAGTCCATACAAACGTTTGACGCACAATACGCGTAGACGGAATTAATAAAAGCAATATTTTATATATGGAAAAATAGTTTAGAAAATGTAGTTGCCGCGTCACAAATAACATTTGCAATTTATAATATAATTACGAAGATATAAAGCTTTTAAAATTTTGTATGAAAAATTTCAAAGCTTTATATCTTCGTAATTATTTTATAAATTGCAAATGTTATTTGTTACGCGGCAACTAGATTTTCTAAACTATTTTTTCATGTATACAAAGTTACTTATATAATTACCGTCTACGCGTATTGTGCGTCAAAGTTTTGTATAAAATTGACCCCTCTTCAACCGCCGTAAAGCTTTATTTTCAGGCAATATTTATGACATTTGTAGAGTGAAAAAGAAATAAATTAAAACTAAACCTACCTAGTCGAAAATGGGTTCTTGTTCTAGGTTCATAACAAATAGAAATGACTATCATCATTATGTCTTGAATTTTCTGTTAGTGATGATCAATACTTTATTGCTTTCCATAAAACCTTGCAAGCCAATTAATTTATGCCTGCGACCATTTTAACCTCATTCGTATCTGCAGCCTCGAACACCGCTCTCGCGGCGCTGGGTGAGAACCCCTGGCTGGTCCACCTCCGCCTCGCCGTCGCCACCAGCGGCTTCCTTAACTCCTGCGGCGGCTCCCTCATCGGACAGTCCTGGGTTCTGACTTCAGCTGGCTGCGTTGAAGAGTAAGTTTTTTTCATTGTCGATTGCAATGATATTGTACACAATATATGTTAGGTTAGGTTTTTCCCATAAGGGTAGGCAGACAACGGACCGCCACACGCTACGACTCTGACACACCTCTTTAGCCTCATTCACATTATACATCTTTTCATGCACTTCCGACGATTGATTGTATTTATTTTTCTGTTTCGACTAATAAAGCAACTACCAATAAAGCAGCCGCAGGTTATTTTTAAGTGCACTTGAGTGTGTGCTAAAAATTGCACTGAAGAATCTTCGGAAAATTTGTAGTTAGTATGGCAGGGTCTAGTTATATTAGGCCTATATTAGGCCGCAGCTTTGAAATTGCGATGTGAGTACCAACTTACTACACTTACGTTGCAAGTTACGTTGTACATTTCCAGGCTGTCGTGAGCTCGTTGCGCCGTCTTCTCGCTAGAAAATCGTCAAGAAATCGTTAGGGCTAAAAACCAATGAATAGATCAATTAGATTGACCCGATACGGAATTCAAACATTCTGATTGGTTTATCCCTGCACGCATCGTCTCCGTTCCGCTTTAGTGGAAAGGCACGAAGTAAAGTGAGAATGTCCAAGGAACTAGGTAATTAGCTAATGAAACAGGGCCTATTGTGTTTGGCGAGGCCTTTGTTCGATCCCTTTTACAAAAGGTGGCTTTTAGGTTACTTGTTCGTCTACGATCTACGATACTAACACAAAGAATAGTTACTTTATAAGGGTTTTAACCGAAATTGTGCCCAATATTTTAATTCTGAGGTCAACAAGTAATCAATATAGAATGTAAGTATGTATGGATATGTTTTTGACACGTAATTCCTGCCCGAAACCTTTAATGGTAGCCCGTCAAGCTTTTATATACCAGACACAATTGGCATCGGGCACAGACGTGCCGCTTCCGCATTCAAGTATACAGGGTGTGAACTTATGCGTTACATAGGTATTTAAGCCGGTGCTTCAAACCATCCAACTAGCATCCAACTGAACAACTTATACTATGAGACCAAAATTGAAATCGCGAAAACAAACTCATAGCTGTTCCATAGAAAATGTCCATGGCAACTCGACCAAAATGTATGGAGCAACAGATATTTTTAAGCGATTTCAATGTTGAAAGTTGTTCAGTTTGGTTGTCTGAAGCACCCCGTAGAGTATGTAACTTTAACCTAATTGATACAGATAGGTATGATATGTAGGTGTACTGTACCTGCTCTAGGTACCTACCTGTATAAATTAGGTGATGTACTAGCAGATGCACTAACTTGTCTTGTCAAAGGATTGTCTTAAAAGCTATAACTACCCGAATAAACCTCATATTTCGTCACCAGTGCCCGTTTCATCTGGATCCGTTACGGAGTAGTCACGGTGGTGAACCCCGAGCTGGTGACAGAGTCGAGCGCAGTTCGCTCCAACGGCGACTCCAAGGTAGCTCTGATCAGCATCAACAGGGTTGTTGAGATTACTGGTAAGTGTCCATGCTTCCTTTCGTATCTGAATGACCTATTATAGTACTGTAACCCTATTTAATTACCAAATACGTCACCGATTCCCGTTTTCAAATTGTTGTAAGGTACGTCATTACCACAGCCCGCACACTGCATACAACAAATTGAAACTGACAAGATCACGTCAGCACATGTGAAACCAAAGAAATTTAACCAGAGGGCGATAGAGGGGGTGAGGTAAAAAGTTTGTGGGAGGAAGGGAGTGTCCGTACTGTATGTAGTAATAGATACTCTTTCTTATACGGTGACATTACTGATATAAAAACCTACGTCTCAAAGATCATTAAAGACAATGCTTTTTTTTTTTTCAAAATTTAATTTTCGAGCGATTCAATTTTTTTACCTTAGTTCAATACCCATACGTAATCTCGATCTTTAGTTGCCGTATAAAGTTTTAAGACCAGATGAAAATGGTAAAAAAACCTACTTTTTGATCTTGTCTTAAAACTTTGTACGGCTACGTTCCATAGTCTAAGCACATACCGTAGTCTAAGGTTAAGAACATGACAGCTTTAGCTCGAAATTTAAAATTCTAAGACAATATTGATTTTTTTTTTGACGTCTATACCCATACGTAATCTCAATCTTAAGTTGCCGTAAAAAGTTTTAAGACCAGATGAAAATGGTAAAAAAACGTACTTTTTGCTCTTGTCTTAAAACTTTGTACGGCTACGTTCCATAGTCTAAGCACATACCGTAGTCTAAGGTTAAGAACATGACAGCTTTAGCTCAAAATTTAAAATTCTCAGACAATTTTGATTTTTTTTAACGTTGTTTTATGGTTACAGCTGGTTGTGATCTTTGAGTTTTGAGTTTTTATACCAGGAGTGTTTATACCTTACAATAATTTTAAAACTACAATCGGTAACCATTTTGGTAATCAAATAGTCCCGGGGCTACAGTACTTATTTATACATAAATTACTGAGTTGATAACGTTCTAAAAGAAGCAACAACCACCTCAATAAAGTACAGCGGGAGTAGTACTACACCGTCTACACCCTGGAGTAGTACAAACAAAACATGCAGTCAGTTTCCCTAACTAAATTTTTGTTCAAAAGTTTCACAATGCCCTTTTATTTATGTTTTTCCAACTTTTTTCGTTAACCTCAGTTTCGCGGTGACCTACATAGAGACAATTAAAAGTCAGGCCATAAACCGATCGGTCCATTAATTAAAAAGTTGTTCAGAGTTGGCTGCTGCAGTCAAATAGGATGCTTCTGGTTCGGAACATTGATTTAGTAATCTGTGCTTTCCTTGAGACTGGCTAGCAATATTTAACGTATTAAGAACAATAGTTTGTTTTTTTGCAAGAGTTTTTAAAATAAATACTTATGCTATTTGCAAATATAATACCAAGGGCCTGATTCACCACTTCTATATGAGTTCTTGATAGCTCTTGACAGATCGTTTGACATATTTTTCATACAAAATCTTATCACGAGCTGTCAGACAAGCTAACAAGAACTTATCCAAAAGTGGTGAAACAGGCCCTTACAAATATTGATTTATCTGCTAAAAACACGGTCTCTGAGAAAAATGCATGTGACAGACGGACGGACGCACTGACAGACACCGTGGGTGATTCCATAAGTGTTCCGTTTTGCCATTTTGTTCCGGAAACTAAGAAGGGACAGAGGCAAAGAAGGGAAAACACTCGTTACGAAATATCCGACTCTGCGGCATATGAATAGAAATTACCAGAATACAAGCTTCATACGACGCGCGCATCTTAACTAGTAGACACGCGAAAAAATCCTACTTCATTGCCATAAGGATCAAAATGGCGTATAGAGGGTGTTACAGAAGTAAAAATAAAAATTGAAAACTTTTAAGGGGTGGTTTAGACCAACAAACTGAACAAGTTTCACTCTGAGACCAACATTGAAATCACGAAAAAAAAATCTTTTTGTCCCATACATTTAGCTCGAGTAGATCTGTAGTTTAGTATGGAACATCGCAAACGCATCGCATCATGGCGATTATGGCAAATCTCCTCATTTTGGGGAGGCCTATGTCCAGCAGTGGACGTCTATCGGCTGATATGATGATGATGTTGAAACATCCGATTTTTTTTTTCGCGATTTCGCTTTTGGTCCCCATAGTGAAAGTTGTTCAGTGTGCTAGTCTTAAAGGGGTGGCCCCTAAAATGTTTACTTGTATTTTTTTAACACCCTGTGTACGGGTCAAGCAGGGCTTCCCAGCCTTTTTTTGTGTCGCGCCTCCCCAGTTAATAATAAGTTAAATTTTTTTTATAAAATTGACGTACAAAGTTTTAACAAGAAGTGCTTGGTGGAACCGTGATACAAGCTGAGACCAGCTGAGCCTGAACATGTCGGTATCAACAACCAAATCGGTGAATGAGTAACTAAATGAATGAGTGAATTACTGAATGGAATTGCTCTGGGCCCTATGATATCGACAAGGGAGGTGCGCCCCACTGGTTGGGAAGTCGTGATCTAAAGCATTGTGTCGTAAACGACGATATCCCATAATCCGCGAGTTTCCAACTAGTCTAATCAGCAATTCTTTATCAAACGTCAAAACACCAGCTTTGTATGAAAAGTTGTACTAAGTCATGAATAGTGACGTCATTGTTTTTCGTCGTTGTTTCGATACTTTATATAGTTAATCCTTTTATTAAAAATAGTATTCAAGCTATAAAATTACTGAAAATGTAAGTTTAGCATTATTTTCATACGTATTTTTTACTGAGAAGATAAAACGAAAATATATTATTTGATGGAGTCAACTCCCCAATTATGACCATTGACATGTGTAAACTAGAGTTAACAAAAAACATTTTTTTACAGCTAACATCGCCCCAGTCGATCTTGCTCCCTCTAAATTCGAGGTCCCAGCATCAAACAAGTTCTGCGGATACGGCGCTGAGAAAGATGGCAGTAAGTAACACTAGAGGGCGCTGTTAATAAAATATTAATTTTATTTTTAGTAGGGCCCAAAATACTAATGATTACGGCCCTGGATATAAATTAGTTTTGAAAAATATTATTATTTATCCGTCTTTCTTATTTGCCATAAGAATTTTAGTAAAGAATTTAGCGCCATACACCAAATTTTGATTACGTACGTTTATAAGGGTGGTTAGAAAAGGCGCGAATTGAATTTTGTTGAAATATTTTTGTTCGCTATGGTAAATTGTTTTTGTTTTGGGACCTTTTTCGCCACTTCTTAGTAAGTTCTTCACTTATCTGACATTACTGACATCTGACTTAGTTTGACATTTCTTTCATACAAAACATGAACATGTCTAAGGATCTGTCAGATAAGCTAACAAAAACTGACTAAGAACCAAAACTTATAAATAAACGATGATTTAAATCTCAACCTTAAGAGGATAGGAGGGTACGGTTTTTTCCATTCAAACTTATTCCCCTGTTTCCTCCCTGGATAATGAAATGACACTAGAGCCAAAAAAAATTACCATACAATCTATGTTACCTCTGCTATGTCCCTATGTTTTGCTTTTTTGCTTAAATTAATTACTGTAAGAACTAGGGACCTTCGAAAATAACTAATTTTACCGCCCGTTTTCAGACATGGATGTTCCGTGGATGTTCTGAAGTTTCAGAATATCTCTGACTACCCCCTCGGGGAATATAGTCGTGAGCATATGCTATGCTATGCTATGCTGTTTTCAGACATCCAGCAAACATTTGACGAATATAAACAAAAAAGCAAAACATTCAGACAGCCATAATCTTTCTCATATTATTCTAGAAAGAATTATTGAAATTGGTTTAGTTTTGGAGGAGGAAACAGAATCGATAAAATCGGTCCGAGCTACTGTCTCTTTCGCACTCTAGTCGGCGGGGTGTATGGGTGGGGCGGATCCGACAAATATGTCGGAAAAGTGACCTATTCTCCAAATTAGCTTTTCAGCCCGCCTATCCTCTCAAGATGGTTGCAGAGGGGTCAATTTTATACAAAACTTTGACGCACAATACGCGTAGACGGTATTAATATAAGTAACTTTGTATATATGGAAAAATAGTTAGAAAATCTAGATGCCGTTGCCGCGTCACAAACAACATTTGCAATTTATAAAATAATTACGAAGATATAAAGCTTTGAAATTTATCATATAAAATTTTAAAATCTATATAAAATATTACTTTTATTAATTCCGTCTACGCGTATTGTGCGTCAAACTTTTGTATGGACTGAAGCCACCTTAATCCAACGCTATAAAGGCATTGATAATTAACGTGTTCCATAGGTCCAGGAGAGAGGTTGTCTTGCTTCTACGTCACACTGGAAAAGTCTCACGGCACCATCTCCGCTGAGAGCGATGACGCTGAATTCACCAAGGTAAGGATCAGGTCTACCCAATATCAAACTGTACTGAAATATATCTAAACTATTATAAAACTGTAGCAGAAAGTTTGTCTGTACATTGTCTTCAATGTATTTAATATCTTTATTAACAAAAAAAAAGTTACGATATGGTTTTTAGGTGTCCCTGATTCCATATCAGCATTTTTTTGATTTTTTATCTGTCTGTTTGTTTGTTTGTTTAAACGAGCATCACGCAAAAACTATTGAACCGATTTTGATGAAACTTTTTTTGTTTGATAGCTTTGATCTGACTTAAAATCTGGTATATAATTTGTGCGGACAAAGTCGCGGGGATAAAGCTCGTCTATACTATTATAAAACTGTAACAGGAAGTTTGTCTGTACATTGAAGATATTAACAAAAAAAAAGTTACGATATGGTTTTTAGGTGTCCCTGATTCCATTTCACCAATTTTTGGATTTTTTGTTTGTCTGTTTGTTTGTGTGTTTGTTTGGGTGTTTGTTTGAACGAGTATCAAGGAAAAAACTACTGAACCGATTTTGATGAAACTTTTTTTGTTTGATAGCCTATGATCTGACTTAAAATCGGGTATAAAATTTGTGCGGACGAATATTATATATAAGGTCTAACAAAACTAGCTGAAACTATTTTAAGGGGATGATCAGACCATCAAACTGAACAACTTTTTCTATGGGACCAATATCGAAATCGCGAAAAAAAAATCAGCTGTCCGATACATTTAGGTCGTGTACGTCTGTATAGAACAGCTGATTTTTTTTCGCGATTTTGATATTGGTCCCATAGAGAAAGTTGTTCAGTTTGATGGTCTGATCATCCCCTTAAAATAGTTTCAGCTAATTTTGTTAGACCTTATATACCAGATTTTAAGTCAGATCATAAGCTATCAAACAAAAAAAGTTTCATCAAAATCGGTTCAGTAGTTTTTGCGTGATACTCGTTCAAACAAACAAACAAACAAACACCCAAACAAACAGACAGACAAAAAATCCAAAAATTGGTGAAATGGAATCAGGGACACCTAAAAACCATATCGTAACTCTTTTTTTTGTTAATATCTTCAATGTACAGACAAACTTCCTGTTACAGTTTTATTATAGTATAGATACGACACGCGCACGCACTTTTCGTAGGGCTGGGTAATCGCGTTTCTCATAGAAAATATTCGTCTGAACCTATGGCCCCTAAGAAAATAACGTAGTCCTCTAGCTGGTGACAAAATGTTTCAAGTTATCGATCTGGCTAAGGATAAGGAGGCGTCCGAATGGTAGAGATGCTTGTACATACTTGATAATTATTATAATGAACGCTTTAAAACCCATAATCTAAATCTAATGTAATCTCATAAACTATGATTGAACTGTAATAGAAGTAATACAAGATATTTACAAGAAAAAATCACATTATGGTTTTAGGTGTCCCTGACTCCAGATCGATCTTATTTAGAATTTTTGTCTGTCTTTTTTGTTCGAGCAAAACGCAAAAACTACTGAACTGATTTTGATGAAACTTTTTTTGTTTGATAGCTTATGATTTGACTTAAAATCTGGTATAGGTATAATTTGTGCGGACGAAGTCGCGTGTAAACTCTAGTAATAAATAAATGCCGTCTATCGACTTTTGTAAAACGATATTTATTTTCCACAGTACGATTTGGGAGCACCCCTGGTCAGCGATGGAGTTCAGTTCGGTGTCCTGGTTAAAGCCGACGATGGTGCTGCCAGTACGTATAGCATTAACCTTATGGAGGCTCCGGGGCTTCGTGCTGCCATTAATCTTATTTCATCGTAACCTCGGTGCCACCTAAATCAAGGGTGATTTCTAAGTTGGTGCCATAGAGAAAGTTGTTCTGTTTGACGGTCTGATCATCCCTTTAAAAAACGGTCAGCATATTAAGTTTGATATTTAAACATTTAATTTGTTTCAGCCTTCGTGAACCCTGCCCGCTACGCTGACTGGATCGAGGAGGTCACCGGCATCGGCAACGCGGCCGATACCGTCAGGGTTGTCAACTAAGCCATATCCTTTATAAATATAACTAAATTATTGTTATTAAAGGATTGCTTCGGCGTTGAATATAAAGAATGAATTTGTAAACATCTGGGAATGTGTTGGGAAACATCTTTGTAAATAAATGAAATAACAACTGTTTAAAATGATTTTTATTCAGTGATGAGATGATATGTTTTGTTTTAAGTTCTTTTTTTTTGAGTTCCTAATACGTTGATGATGGATTCCTGATACCCTCCTGATTTCCTTGTATTTGTATTTTTTTGTATCCTAGTCGATTTTCACTACGGCGACTGCTAATCTTCGCCCTTACCCTCCTATATCTGATGGAACGGGAGACCGATATGATCAGAGGTGGTCAGTTCCAGTGGCTACAACCGGCAACCACTCGGTGAGGGATGCTATATCCGGCAGCCACTCGGTGAGGGCTGAAGGCGTCGAATATGTGGAAGACGTCTGAAGGAATTAGTCTTTTCTACGACACCCAACTGGTTTGGTGCTATTCTAATACATTATTAGTATCATCACACAGTAGTTTACTACGTATCATACGGTAGTAATTATTGTACTCTGTGGTATCATTATCAGCCTTTATATACGGCCGAATCAAATCTATTCAAAATGCTTTATATAAAATAATATAACATGGATAGCTTTCTGACGTCAGATTTGACTCTACCACCGCGTCGGAAGGTGTTCCGTTGTAGAGAAGATGCGGCCAGAAACTTTACAACACACATATTTAAAAATATATACAAGGTCCTTCTTAATATGCTGACAATTTTTTAAGGGGATGATCAGACAATCAAGCTGAACAACTTTTTCTATGACACCAACATCGAAAACGCGAAAAAAATTCCGCTGTCCCATACATTTGGCTCAAGTAGGTTTGCAGTTTTGTATGGAAGAGCTGATTTTTTTTCGCGATTTTGATTTTGGTGTCATAGAGAAAGTTGTTCAGTTCGACGGTCTGATCATCTCCTTAAAAAAAGTGTCAGCATATTAAGAACGACCCTGTATATACAAAGTTTATTGGCATGAAACAGGGTAACAATAAAAAAATATAATTGGGAAAATACAAAGTGCGTATGCACGACAGGCTTCGTCATATACAAAGTACAATTTACGAATACAATATTATATTGAAGACCAGCCATTTTCGTCATTCAAATAATCATCGAGTTTGTAGTAATCTTTTTTACGGAGGACATAGACTTAAACTTTTTGTCTGGCAAGTTTAGAATATCTTCAAGGCTACAGGCACACAGGCAAAAAGGAGGAGTAGGTCATACTCCACTACTCCACTCTAGTCCAAGTCTAGTCTAGTCTAGTCTAGCCTTCCAAAGCACGAATGTGATAGAGACGAAATATCACTAAAACGGTCACCCATTCATAGAGTGCCGTGAACGGGCGTTGCTTAACTTCCGTCCCGGGATTTTTGTTACATTAAAATGTAGATAAGTGTTGCAACTTTTGAAAAAAAAAAGTAAATAGCTTGACCTTCAGTTCTGTTGGGAAAAACATAACTTTAATATGTTGTAACAAACAACTTAGTTACTACACTGTAATAAATATACTGGGTGTAAAATTAAACACAAAATAATTAATCAATTATGTACGTATCAGACCATCAAAATGAACAACTTTGACTACGTAACCAACAAACGAGATTTGAAATCGAGAAGCAAAATCAGCCATACATTAAGGTCGAAAGTTCCATATTAAACAACTGCCTCCGTGGTCTAATGGTTAAGAGCATTGGCTCTCGACACTGAGGTCGTGGGTTCGATTCCCACGGGGGACACCTAGTGAATTGTCACTTTGTGCGTTTTTCCCCAGTTGGTTAGGACATTGCAGGCTGAATCACCTGATTGTCTGAAAAGAGAAATGATTCAGTGCTTCGGATGGCACGTTAAGCCGTTGGTCCCGGCTACTGCTATCTCTGGTGGTAGTAGTCGTTACATAAGAACCACGTCAGAGGCCATAAGGCGGTCTGAAAAAACTCTGACACCACGGCTCTGCCCACACGTTAAGAAGAAGAAGGTCGAATATCCATATACTTTTACAACGAACAACCTAATTGTTTTCGCGATTTGAATATAGGTTCCATAGATAATGTTTTTCAGTTTAATGGTCTGAAGCACTCTGGTCCCAAGTAAGTACTTGTACGTAAAGTATTTAAAACACCATGTATTAGAGTATGCTATTAAACTCTGTTTTGAGGTCAACACCGTCGACTTTGACCGGGGCGGCCGCGCCGCAGTTGTTGCAAAACTTATATAATACTTCAATAATTAATCAGACGATAATTTATTACTTAAGATAGTTTAGCGGAAAGTAAGTTTGACGAAAAACATCGTGTTATACTTTTTAGGTTTCCGTGGTCTGATCAGAACCCTTATAAGATTGTTTAGTCCGTTCGTCCTAGACTTTCACAGCCTCAAATCGTACTTGTAATATAGAACAAAACGTCCTTGGGACCAAGTCATTTTAAAATAGAACAAAACGTCCTTTGGGACTACGTTATTTTAAAATAGAACAAAACGTCCTTTGGGACTACGATATTTTAAAATAGAACAAAACGTCCTTTGGGACTATGATATTTTAAAATAGAACAAAACGTCCTTTGGGACTACGTTATTTTAAAATAGAACAAAACGTCCTTTGGGACTACGTTATTTTAAAATAGAACAAAACGTCCTTTGGGACTACGATATTTTAAAATAGAACAAAACGTCCTTTGGGACTATGATATTTTAAAATAGAACAAAACGTCCTTTGGGACTACGTTATTTTAAAATAGAACAAAACGTCCTTTGGGACTACGATATTTTAAAATAGAACAAAACGTCCTTTGGGACTACGATATTTTAAAATAGAACAAAATGTCCTTTGGGACTACGATATTTTAAAATAGAACAAAATGTCCTTTGGGACTACGATATTTTAAAATGGACCAAAAAGTCCTTTGGGACTGCGATTAAAGATTGTCTGTACATAGAAGATATTAACAAAAAAAATTACGATATGGTTTTTAGGTGTCCCTGATTCCATATCACTAATTTTTGGATTTTTTGGCTGTCTGTTTGTTTGTTTGTTTGTTTAAACGAGCATCACGCAAAAACTACTGAACCGATTTTGATGAAACTTTTTTTGTTTGATAGCTAATGATCTGACTTAAAATCTGGTATATAATTTGTGGGGACAAAGTCGCGAGTTAACGCTCGTATAACATATAATTATTATGAAGCCCTACATGAAACTACAACTACCTTTGTTTTGGTACAAATAATCGTATGCATCCATAGATCATACAAACACGGGGTTCGAAATATGTAGGGGTCAACACAAAATATCGAAGTGTTGCTGGCTTGCCAGCCCCCATAATAAGATACGGGGTTCGAACTCGCGACCCTCAGCTTCGCAGGCAGGTTCACTAATAACTGAACGCCACTCAAAAGCGTGAGCTGTGTTTCCGAAAGTAAATAATCTTGCTCAATGAACAAAAACCATTCGCATTAGCGTTGTCTTATTATCGATAGTTGGACCATCGATAGTAGGTGCCTGCAGCTTTAAGGCTGGGCCACACAGAGTGCAGCTGCAGAACGGGTGCAGGCCGGCTACGGGCCGGTAGTAGCTGTAAATAAACTATGGAATTATTTGCGAGGTGTCACCCTAGATGCAGTCCAGCGCGGCTGCGGAACAGCTGCAGAACGGTAGCCGCAGTGTGACACCTCGCATATAATTCCGTAGTTTACAATTTTACTGCCGGCCCGGCCTGCACCCGTTCTGCAGCTCCATTTTGTGTGGCGCAGTCTTAAAGTGGGCCCTTTAATTCAATACATTTCACACTCCATATCAACTTCTATAGCGCGACATAAGGCTTTCGTGCCTTAGCTCTCTGTACGGCTAACATGCCACTCACGACGAAGCGACAAAACGAGAAAACCGTCATTTCAAGATTCAGCTCTTTCATACAAAACTGCAAATCTGCTCTCCCCGAATGTATGGGAAAGCTGGTTTTTTTTCGCGATTTTAATAGAAAAAATTGTTCATTTTGATGGTCAGACCATCCCCTTAAAATAGTTTCAACGAATTTTTTACACTTGTATAAGGTCTTACAAAATTAGGTGAAACCATTTTAGGGGAATGCTCAGACTATCAAACTGAACAACTTTCTCTACAGGACCAATATCGGAATCTCGAAAAAAAAATCTGCTGCCCATACATTTGAGTCAAGTTGTGTTTGCGGTTTTGTATGGGACATCATATTTTTTTTTCGCGATTTCGCTATTAGTCCCATAGAGAAAGTTGTTCAGTTTGATGGTCTGAGCATACCCTTAAAATAGTTTCAGCTAATTTTGTTAGACCTTATATAGTAGATATCGATGGTAGACTATCGAGCGGCAACTCTAAATCAGATTTTCTTTATTAACACGTTTCTAAATACAGTTAACACATTGCGACATTAAGTAGATAAGTACTCTCAAATTATTTACTTAAGGCGCTAATATTGTTTACCTAGGTAAATGAGATACCTAGCAGCTCTTAGTAGTCGGTCAGTTAGTCTCAGCACATCTTTAATATACAATAAATAAATAACGCTCACAGGCACATACATTGTAATGATTCCAAGCAAGCACTATAGGCTTATAGGCTTTTTACCATGGAAACCATACAACATGTTCAGCAGTGGACGATGATAGGCTGATGATGATGATGATAAAACAACGGCACAAACATAACATCCATAACCGAACCGGGATTCGAACCCAGGACCCTGGTTTGGCAGGCGATATAATATTTCATTTATTAGGGTTCCGTACTTCGGTACGGAACCTACGCCACCATCTAGTCCGGCTGGATGTCTGTCCTACTTAATTTGAACCGTAATAGATAACCGGTTGAAATTTTCACAAAATATGTATTAGTGTGGCGAATTTTCCAACATAAAGACAAAAATTAAGAGGGGTCACTCAAAAAGCTCTATGGTAAATGGGGTGCGATTTTTGAAAGTCATACGTTGAAGTCAGCACTAGAAAATGTCAAAATTACTATGGAGATATATATGCATCTTTATATATAAATCGCATTCCTGGAGTATGATTTTTGAAAGTCAAATCAGCACTAATCAGTCTTATCTTTGGTAAAGAGATTTCAGCGCGCCTTATAGAGACCACTGGTGATAAGAGGGCTGGCAGTTACCTTCGTCAGCGCATAAGCTTGGCGATACAGAGGGGGAATGCAGCCAGCGTTCTTGGAACCGTCCCTCAGGGAGAGGCTTTGGAGGAGGTTTAAAGGTTGTAGGTCCCCCTTTTTTTACATTTTTATATGGAAGTTGACGAAGCTTGTTGCAGATATTCAGGATGTATTTATTGACGAAACGTGTTGTGGATCTGAGTGATGTATTTTCTTTGACGAAGCCTGTTGTGGATGTGAGTGATGTATTTTGTTTAATAAATTAGTAGCATAAATCAGCAGTAGAAAGATGCATATCTCCATAGTAATTTTGATATTTTGCACTGCTGAGTTCAACGAATGACTTTCAAAAATCGCACTCCTGTTCCATAAGAAACTGCAATATTTATTCGACTTATTTATTTTTATTTATATACCTAACTACGGTCAATTTTAGTTTTTTTGTAATAGTTAGGTACATATTTGCAAAGTTCGCCCTTGACATTTTTTCCCGGGTGGTGTATTTTGTATGCGATCCATTAAGATAATTTTTAATGTCTTTTATTTACGGTCGTTAAAACCTCCGTGACCATTCGTGTTGCTAAAGTTTTACTCAATCAAACGTGACCATTATAAGTTTATAACATACAGGGTGTGGACTTAAATGCGTTAGATATTTTATAGGGTGCTTCAAACCATCAAATTGAACAACTTCATATGGAGCCAACATCGTAATCGCGAAGAAAAATCTTCTGTTCCAACTTTGACATTTTCTATGAAATAACAATTTTTGTTCGCCATTTCGGTATTGGCTCCACAGTGAAAGTTCAGTTTGATGGTACGAATCACCTCCTAAATTAAGTTACACTTTTAATTTTCCACGTTGTACCTAACCGTTGGTAGTACTACCATATCGATCAAATTATTACTAACGAGCGTTAACCCGCGACTTCGTCCGCACAAATTATATACCAGATTTTAAGTCTGATCATAAGCTGTCAAACAAAAAAAGTTTCATCAAAATCGGTTCAGTAGTTTTTGAATGATACTCGTTCAAACAAACAAACAGACGGACAAAAAATCCAAAAATTGGTGAAATGGAATCAGGGACACCTAAAAACCATATTGTAACTTCTTTTTTGTTAATATCTTCAATGTACAGACAAACTTCCTGTTACAGTTTTATAATAGTACGAGCGTTAACCCGCGACTTCGTCCGCACAAATTATATACCAGATTTTAAGTCAGATCATAAGCTGTCAAACAAAAAAAGTTTCATCAATATCGGGTCAGTAGTTTTTGCATGATACTCGTTCAAACAAACAAACAAACAAACAGACAGACAAAAAATCCAAAAATTGGTGAAATGGAATCAGGGACACCTAAAAACCATATCGTAACTTTTTTTTTGTTAATATCTTCAATGTACAGACAAACTTCCTGTTACAGTTTTATAATAGTATAGATAGATAGATACCTTAGTAGTAAACATCGTGAGGAAACATGCATGCTTCAATTTCGAGGCATGTATTGTACCTACTGTCCATTACAAGTGGCGACGGGCTCACTCCCCACTCAGGTCCCACTGGACAGAGTTTCGGTACTACTAATGAAACGTGGATGTTCTGAGGTTTCAGAATATCTCTGACTACCCCGTCGGGGAATATAGTCGTGAGCATATGCATATGCATTATCTTAGTATATTTATCTATGCTATTATCTGCAAATACTTATTAGTATGTGTAACTACTTTACTTATCTACCTATTATTTTTTCTGACCATATATTAGGGTGCGGGTAGGAGCGTTGATAGCCCATACGGAAGAGAGCGCCTCAATCCACTAAGTTCTTTGGCATTTATGTACGGTTGTATTTATCATTTAGCTCGGCGGTGAAGGAAAACATGGTGAGGAAACCTGCATTCCCGAGAATGAAAAGAAAATACCATAAGTTCGGAGGTATGCGTAAAATATGGGTGAGTTTGGGGCGAACACAAAAGACCAGCGCTAGTCTCAGTGTTACAACGACCCTTGCTTGCAATAGCCCAAGCACAAATAATCAATAGGGTGCGGGTGGTGGTGCTTGCCCAGTCACACTTACATATCAATGACCATGAGGTTTAAGGAAGTTATACACGATTATTTTGTAACATTTTTTCCTTTAGGAAGATGATACAGATAATGCGGAATATATTGCAATGGATAGGTATCATTTAGGTTTATTAGGTAGGTAACTCTGTAGTGACATCCCAACTAACAATTTGGTCGTATAGGTGTCGTATAGTCGAACATTAGACGTATAAAGCACCAGTATATGACGAAATTACCGTAATGTAACTTTTATAAGTCAAAATAGTTATGTAAATAGGAGCACCAAATTGTTTGCTGGGATTCCAAGCATCCGTGACAAGAACATTTATTACGAGAGGTTAAAACCCAAAAGTATGTAGCAATTAATTAATTAAAATGTTAATAAAATGATAACAAAAAGTATGACATCTATTACATCAAAATGTGTGTTAAAATATGTAAATAGAGTAAAATTAAACATAAAATGTGGGTTAAGATGACGATGGCCGGACCTTTGGGACAAATTATGTAATAAAATGGGCCTATGAGAGACCAGGGTCTAATTAAGGCATCACTTTTATTATAATTACTTTGTCTGATTGTGATTAGTGTTAAATTTCATTCCTTTTTTTCAAAATGAAGCGAAAACGCTATAGAAATGTGTCATTTGTCATTTTGTTACGTTCGTTAGAATTTTTTTAATTTTATAATTTATATGGTTTATTTGGGTCTACGGGAAAAATCGATGTAAATTTAACATTACATTGATTTACAAGGAGAAAGGTTTTACATTATGCTAAAATATAACCCGGAGTCGCGCTGCAAGTCTGGAGGAGGTCAGACGCGTGCGTATTGGCATCTGTTAGGCTTGCACGTGGCTCCGCCATTTTGTAAACTCTTTTGTGTTTTAACTATAAAACGTTAACTTGAGATTATAATAAACTACTTGACATTGGCAGAAATGCTACTAATCATTTTCCTACGTGTACTCTCCACATAACGGGACATTGGCACAATTGTGATAACGCATCGGACGCCATTAAATAAAAATAGAATAGAAAATATAACCCGGTAGGTAATTATAGAGTTAATATAACATTTTTTTCTCACTTTGAAGGGAAATATACCAATGTATACTAATAATCTCTACATAACACATACATACATAAAGTCTCGCCTTTTTCCCGGAGGGGTAGGCAGAGACTATGGATCTAAATTTTGAGCGATCCTGACAAACCTCTCTCGCTTATACTCTAGAATCTAGATCCATCATCATCAGCCTGTATACGCAGGCCCTGTGGCCTGCAGAGGGAGTTCTTCCCTTAAGGGGTGGTTTTACCACCACGTGTGCCCAATGCGGATTGGTAGACTACACATATGGATCAGAATTTTAACTTCAGTGTATGCAGGTTGAGATGAAGATGTTTGCCTCAAGATGTTTTCCTTCACCTTTTTGAGAGCATTCGGTATTACATTACGTAAATAAGTTAGAAAAACTCATTGGTAGATGGCATGTCGTCAATGCGGATTCGAATCTGGACCCTCGTGATTGAGTGTCCATACCTCTCCGCAACGCGCCACCGAACGCTCTCATCTCTATCTAGATTACAGTCCATACATAACATACTTAAGCTAATTACAATAATGATACGAAGTTGCGAGTTTTTTTACAACGAAGTTGCAAGAACCAACCTGAGTACCTCCGCCAAGAGCGCGACATTGGTATTTCCAAGAAGTTGACTAAAAACCTACAATTAATTTAACCGCACAAGTTTTCCTTGTGCAATAAACCATAAAATGGCCAACACAACATCATCAAGCTAGATCGAACTGCGGCCCTGTCTCACTTTCTCTCTTACAGCATCACAAGTTGCGCATACGGTGAGCATGCCTCTTGTTATCGCATTCGGTCACTCGGTGCGCCGGCGCGAGTGGACGCCATGTCAATGCGCGCGGCTATTTCAAAATCGACCGACTAATTTTGTTGGCTGTATGGCTAAGAACCTTTGCCTGTATTTGACGATCGATTAAAGTTTTGAATAAATTAATAATGTTCGAATACGGCCCTGTTTAAATGGTGCATGTGTGGATTACAGTGCGTTTGTAAAGTTGCAGAAATTATGTGTTTCTTCTGGTGAAAATTATCCTTGTTTTTGGTTTTGAAGTGACTGGTTTTTTTGGTGTTTTGTTTCGATGACCTGTTTAGAATAGTTTATCACCTTATTATTCGTATTGAAGTTGTATTCTTAAGATAGTTCAAGCCTGGATAATTAGGCTGCAGTATTGTTCACCGGCTGCGGTTGCAACTTACCGCAAAGTAGAGAAATTTATGAATAAGTATAACAACTCATTCAATAGCCCAGTCATTTTACGGTTTCAGCCGGGACTAATTAGTAATTGATATTTTTTTCGGTATAGTATTCAAGAGCCAATTTGAGCTTAGAAATGTACCAAAATTAAAAAATTTTCACATCAGCAACAGCCCCAAATTTTAAATTTAGCATTTATCTCGTTCTAAAAAACTTATGGTAAATTTTATGCAAGCTTTTAAGGCTTTACCATTATACATACTTCAAACATGGTGTTAATATTTTTGTCTACTTACAAGGCTTTGAAAAATACATTAGTATTTTGTATTAAATATATAATTTTTTTAAATTTCAATGCCTACTTTATTGCTCAAAAATAGTTTATACTTATTGTTAAATCTAATTAAAATGAGTGCGTTGGTATTCATATTATTAATTTAAAAGCCTTCTGGGAGATTCAATTTTGATTTCTATGTTGCGTAGCGAATTTCATTTTAATATGTTTTCAGAGAGTCTTTTTGTCACTAAATGGTGCCGGTCACAGTTTAAAAGTCCAATTCATAATAAAATTACTGCCCACACCTCCTAACAAAACTCCGTAAAATGACTGGGCTACAATGGTTATAGTTAGGTAGGTGTATCAATGACGTTATATACCTACCTACTTACTATAATTATGATTTAAATTTATTTTGCTCAGTTCTTCAGAATATGAACAGATGAAAACTTTTTAAAGTTTATTTAAATTTTTGTAGGGTCTATTTCACCACTTCCTGATATGTTTTAGATAGCCTATCTAACTGGTAAAGAAATGATAGAATTCTGGTCTATTTATCTGACACTTATTATGAAGTGAGGAAGCAGGCCTTTTAGTCTGTTATTCAGAATTTATAATTTGTCATACTTAGGCAGGTACATTTTTTTTCCCAATTCTCATCAAATCAAGTACCTCGCAATCCTAATGAAACTTTTGAATACAAGAACAAACGACTTATGTGAACGAAGCGAAAGAAGTGTGTCAGATTAGTAGCTTGTGGCGAGAATCGAGATAGTCTGTCTGCGAGGGACCATAATAGGGAAATGTCGTGAATATATTGTATGTGTAAATGGATACATACTTGTCCGTTTACTTAAGCGATTGTGAAATAACTAGTTAGAAATCAGTGAAATAACAATTTTAGAGTCAGTATTTTTAACGATACATGTATCGTATAAATACAAGCGGACTGAAAAAGTTTGAGATACCTACAAGTAAAACTATCAAACAACTATCAAACAGCCTCTAAACGTAAAGCCACGTACGCGTACGATCACAAGCTGGCTCCTGTTGTTCAGGTACGAACAGATCCAACGGAAAAGATTACCGCGTATACCACGGGCTGAGATCTTACTGCAAAGTATTTCGTGGTCAACCTTATCAAACGCTTTAGATAAATCAGTGTATATTGAATCCACCTGGCCGCGCTTTTATAAAAAATCTCATAAAAAAGTCTTCTCATACCCATGAGTTCAATACGAGTGGGAAGGGGCACTCGTATTGAACTCATGGGTATGAGAATTTAGTCACCGACCAAGATCAAGATTCAAAAATGCGAACTTTGGGAAATCGGTACACATCGGCCATTTTACTCAGTCGGTGACTTTAAAATATCGCACTCCAGGGCGCTTCGCCGTAACTGGTGTGGTCCCCTATAAGTAGTAGCTGCTCCCGGTAATGCTGTATTGGTCAATTCGAAAAAAAAGACAACGGCGGTCTCTCAAAATTCAACTTTGAATAACAAATAAAAACAAAGATAATTTTCAAACTCAATCTATACCTCCAGAAATCATGACTTGAACGTGTCATCAAAATGATCGGATTTAAGTGGTCTCTAGTGCAACTAGTGTTGTTTTTGTCCTGGGCATTGCAATATTGCACTTTCGGCAGTGTAGTACTATGGTATATTTTGGCTGTGGCGCTCACTGTGGCTGCAGTTCTGGCTGTGACCACGTACGACCATGATTACTGGGCTTCTAAAGGAATATTTGCCCCGCCGGCGTGGCCGCTGGTTGGCCATATAAAGACGGTGGTGACGTTCAAGGAGCAGGGAGGGATGTGCTTCAAGAGGATCTACGATACGTATAAGAATGAACGGTTTTTGGGTAAGTGTTATTTTACCTTTTTTGTTATTGAAGATTACAAATCGTCGGTGACGCATTGCGGATATCTATGGCCACTCAATCACTAGGGTCCGTGTTCGAATCCACACGTAAGACATGCCATGTATCAATGAGTTTTTTAAACTTTTTGTACGTGAATGGTGCAGGAAAACGTCGTGAGGAAAACTGCATTTACGCGAAGAAATTCTGATGCTTATGTGAAGTCTACCAATCCGCATTGGGCACGCATGGTGGATTAACGCACATACACTATTCCTGAGGGTAGGCCTGTGCCCTGAAGTTGGACTTAGAAATAACACAATTTCAGTTTTTGTAATTAATTCAATTCAATGTAATTCGTAAGATTATGATAATACTGTACGAGTTATTACTTAATATATATTAAGTAATTTAACTTACAAAAATAAAATGCTTTTTCCGGGACCCTTAACGCGAGACCGAGTCAAACTTGGCCAGTTTTTATTATTTGTTATACTGTAGAGTTTGCACTATAATCACACCAAGTTTGTCGCTTGTATGTATTACAGTTTTAACGATAGAGTGAGAAGAAGATACGATGATAAAAACTAGTTTCTTGAATGGGCACCCACCTTAATTTTTTACTTTCTGATTCGTTTATTACTTGTCATCAAATACAATGATACATATTCTGTGAAAATTTTAACTCCTCTGAAGCTAGGACGGGCGGACGGACGGACGTTTTCACCCTTTGGGTACGGAACCCTAAAAATGGGGTATTCTATTTTTAGGCCCACGGGGCCACGCGATAGAAGCCTAAATGATGTTTTTACGGTTTATGGAGATGAAGAGGCTATAAAAATATCCATCTAGTAACCGGTTAAATTGATGAAACAATGTGATTCTGAAGAATGATGAAAGATTATCGAAATACGTAGGTGAAAGTGAGAGGCGAGATCGTGCGGTCCAGCTCCAAGGTCACGCGTGTTGTAAGCTCGCGAGATGACCGTATTGGCCAGGTCACGGTACGGTCGGCGAGACTGTATGTCTGGTTTCGGAGAAGGGTTGCCAGGCGTCCGGATTTAGACGGACATGTTTGACTTTTTACCAGACTGCCCCAGATGGAGGATTATTTACGGTCCTGTTCAGAGTCCGGCTATTTGTCTTTTTTTGTAGAACTGTCTATTATTTATTATTTGTGGTTGAGCTACTGCAAGCATAAGGGTCGTTATGTAACACTGGGACCATTGCAGGTCCTTTGTGTTCGCCCCAAGCTCACCCATATTTTACACTTACCTACCTTCGAACTTATGGTATTTTGCTGCTGATATTTGACATTCAAAAATCATACTCCAGGAGTGCGATTTTTGAAAGTCAAATCAGCAGTAGAAAGATGCCAAACTCTTTACATTTTCAACTACTGAGTTCAACGTATGAGATTCAAAAATCGCACTCCTTATGGAACCGAGAGACTGATACGATCAGATGTATGGTCGGATGCAGTGACTGTACCCGACAGCAACATGGTGAGAGCATCACAGATATTGACAATGCGAAGCCTAAAGGAATTAGTCTTCTTTTTAACCGACTCCAAAAAAGGTGGAGGTTTCTCAATTCGACCGTATATACATATATTTTTTTTATGTGTGTTTGCGGATAACTTCGTCGTTTATGAACCGATTTTGATGATTCTTTTTTTCTTGGAAAGAGAGTGACATTCAGATGGTACCATGATAAGGGAACCAGGATCTGATGATGGCATCCCAGATAAATCGAGGGGAACCTTTGAAAATCGTAGTGCCGGCTAGCGCGTTTGTTAATTTAAAGCATTACTATTAAATTGAACTAATAAATTCACCACTGAAAATTGTGAAATAAACAAAATTTTAACAAAAAATTAAAACCGCCTTAAAAAAAAACTAAAAAGATAAAAAATTATATTGCAGCCCATGACTTTTTCGTTCGCATCATAAGAACATTAATTTGTTTTATAGAAGTCGGTGTCAAGCCAAACCAAAAACACGAATGTAAGCCCTGTCGCGAATCGTACCGGCTTGACAGCGACTTCGATAAAACAAATTAATGTTCTTATGATGGGAACGAAAAAGTCATCGGCTGCAATATTATTTTTTATCTTTTTAGTTTTACCACACCCTTTCGCAGTTATTCGAAGCTGAACATCACCCGGCAAGCTACAATTCACAACAATGCGACGATTAAACGTGTTTGTTATGCATTACGCACGCATGCTGTATAAACAATAAGTTGCGAAAAAGGTTATATAATGCCCAATCCATTGATAACTGGTTCTAATTAGCTCGTACAATTTGGCTATCAGCACGTGACTGAGTATGCGAGAACTAGATACTTAAATCCGATTTGACTGTGAATTAGGTTGAATTTGTCACTGTTTCGTTTTGCAATACATCGTATTAAATGAAGCCAGAAGGTATTACATACTCGCGTAAATTATATATAGAATGTAAACTTAAATAGGTAACCTGTAACAGTACTTTTGATTCATCATCATCATCATCATCATATCAGCCATTAAACGTCCACTGCTGGACATAAGCCTCCCCCAAAATGGGGGGATTTGCCGTAATCGCCACGCTTGGCAGGCGGGCTGGCGATCGCAGTTGGATCGAATCAATGTGTGTACTCAGAGGATGCTGCTGCCCATCCTTCAGTAGATCCCTTAGTCGCCTTTTACGACACCCACGGGAGGAAATGGGATGGTGCTATTCTTAGCCGACACCACACGGACACGGACTTTTGATTGCACTGTAATTATAATAGCGTGTGATCTGATGACTAACGTCACGCAGCAACTGTGGATCTCCCGGCTTATGGAGTTTTGGAGAGAAATTGTGTATTCTAGATTATAAACATTCTGTAAAAGTTAAACAAATAAAAAAAATTTACTTACGTTATTTCAATTTTAGGAGTAATTAAATGATCTGCTCCCATGGTCTGCTTTTAAAATTGAACAATTTTTACAATAAGGTCCGCCACATACATCCGGAACAAACTTGATTCGAAATTAGATTCCGTATGGAGTGTTGCCGCTTTCAGAGACTTTTTCCTTAGATCTAGTGATTTTTTGATGTCTTAGGTGGCATATTTTAAAGTGATTTTTGAGCGTAGGCGTTGATGGAACGATACCGTATCGTGACGGTGCAGTTGCGACGTCGTTGCGGCATAGTTGCGAAATCGCCTACGCTCAAAAACCGCTTGCGTGATAATGATAATGGTTCATGCCATTTTGTGTGCAGATTATGTCTAATGTTAAAACTATCGATATTCTTTTGATATAGTTGCATTAATATTGGAATAAAATTTACAAGCTATCATCGTTACATTCGTAACGTCATGACCTTATCACATGATAGTAATTATCATGTATAGAAATTGTTTGTTTTGTTTTAATAAATACCTAAAAATGCAATTATTGTCATTCATTTGGCGTTTCATACATTTTTATTTAAGGCAATTTTTTAAACAGCACTCTAGTATTTTTTGTAACCATAGTTGACAACACTGAATCCTGAATCAGGATTCCGGATCACAATTCCGTCTGTGTGTGGCGGACCTAAGGGACCAACATTTAAATCGCTCAAATCTGCTACATCCTTTTCCATAACCACAGAAGAGCGATCCCGGCGGCTACCCCATTTTTCTGTGTTCATAACATTTGGATCGAGTACCTACCCACTTATCTTAGGCCTTTTCAATCTTATAACCACACCAAAATTTTTTTTTTTTATTAATACTTACATATCTTTCTGCCTTTTTTTATTGAGTTTACCACCGCGTCAGAACGTGTTTCGTTATTAGAGAAGATGCGGCCAGAAACTCTATACCTCTACAACACCTTTCTTTATGTAGGACCCTCCTACTTAATATGCTGACACTTGATGATCAAACTGAGCAACTTTCTATATGGCACCAACATCAAAATCGCATCAAATACAATACTGCAAACCTACTCGAGTAAAATGTATCGGGACAGCAGATTTTTATTCGCGATATCATTTTTGGTCCCAAAAGTTGTTCAGTTTGATAGTCTGATCATCCTTTAAAAAAACGAACCTTTTCGGAAAATAAACTATGTCAACATATTAAGTTGGACCCTGTCTAATGATGGAACAAAATTTATTTCTACGGTTCCAATTCTCTCGCCTCTTAAACATTCATAAGTTTCTTCATACATGCTCGTCAGTTCCGGGTACATTTTATACTACGTAAGCGAGGCGCCGCGACGCTACGCAGAGTGCGCGACAGCACCAACAGTATTCTGTCAAGCACTGGTCCACTCTGCATTTAAGTGTTTGTACTAACGTAGTTATTTAAGTGTTGCATCGTTACTAACAAACATAAATTATATTATTGTAATTTATTATTATGAATTGTGTAATATTTTATCTATTATTGTAAAATGTAATATGGATCAAGTAATCCGAAATAAATTTTTTTTATTTCTAATTTATTTTTTACTTTGCCCGTCTTCGCATACGCATCCGATTTGATCAACCTACATGCATCTAGGGCGACCTCTTTTATTAACTACTTCATTCATTATTGCCTTGAATACTCAAGTTTATCTACTAAACTATCCATGACGATGTGGTCTGAAAGAGGATGTAGTGACAAAGATAGAGAAAGGTACCTATGTTGAGATGGTTTGGTCATATGGAAAGAATGGATGAAAGCAGATTGACGAGTGTAATCTATAAGGAAATGTTGGAAGGGGACGGCCTAGACGTACATATAACGGACCAAATTGGCGGCTTAAAAAGGGCCCGGTCAGATATACCCGAAACCGAAGAGCATGCATGAAAGTACTAATGAATGTGGAGGAACCTAGAGAGGTTTATCAGTATCGTAGCAGGCGTTCCGTTGTCTCTGCCTACTCCAGTGGGAGACAAGCGTGATAATATGTATGTATGTATTTAACTTTCCATGAAAGTTCCAACCAACCATACATTTATCTAAAAAACTATCCGTCCAAATTGCAGGCACCCACCAGTTCTACCAGCGCACCCTGGTGGTGCGAGACCCCGAGCTGATCAAGAGGATCTGCGTGAACGACTTCCAGCACTTCGTGGACCGAGGGTTCTTCTTCAACAAGGAGGTGGACCCCCTCGCTGGCTCCGTGCTGTTCCTGAGGGGGAACGAGTGGAAGAAACTTAGGGCGAAGATTTCTCCCATATTCTCGTTAGTAATATTTCTGATAAAGTAGTAGCTAAGTATCTGTTCACCCCGAAAGGGATTTTCGTCGAAAGCTATTTAGATAATGCTTTTCTTAAAAAGTTATTCTAGATACGTTTCATATTTCATAACCTGAGAATATCCGCTTTCATAAAAAAAAAATAGAACATTTTTTTTCATGGAGAACTGATTTTCAGAGGGATAAAACCTATTTAGATTAATAGACCAACTCGGAAGACGAAGACGCCGCTCAAGGTCCGATTAGGTACAGAACAGAACAGTCTTTTAGGGCCAATTTTTCAATCGCTAGATAAAATTTATTTCTATAAATAAAATTATTAGGTGTTTTTCAAAAATCACGACTTCCTAGGTACTAAAACATCAAAAAAATACAAGCAAAGATCTTATTTTGTAGAATAGTTATAATTCTGATGTTTTGTACTTACATAATATTTTTATGTTATAAATACTAGAAATAGTATTAGGATTGATCAGGAAGCTAGAATAAGTATTGGATTGATAAATCAAGAGGATATGAGGGTGGTACTGGGAATGTTCCTCCATTGAAAAAGGAAGATTTTAACTTGTGGGTGCTGACATCTGTAGCAAGTCCCCACAAGGGATTAAAAAAACACTTTGGGAATCAAAAAAGTTGTTATTTCTCGTCTACATATTTTTCATATAACCAAAGAGTTTTCATTACATCTAAGAAATACAGTTCTGGCAGCTTTCTGTCAGAAAAAGTACGTTACGCCAAATATACCCAATACTCAAATTAAAAAGAAAAAAGTTTTCTTCCTTTTTAGTTTTTATGGCTTTTGATATTTTTTTTCCAAGACATCTTGCCAGTACCGTACCAAAAAAATTTAGATACAACAAATGGTTTTTATTCCGAAATCCCAAATAATCCCATGTCTCTTTGGTCCTCTATTTACCAAACTGAATTAAAATATTTAAAAAACAAAATTTTTCCAGCAAATTTCCTGGATCGTTCGCTGGTGTATGGTAAATTATATTTTATTCATAGGAATTATTTGAGATTTAATTTTCAATAAGGCCGGCCAAAAAATCGGCCCTAAATTAAACAAAAAATAGACGTGACACGCAAGTTTCTTTAGTTAGTGTTTTTTAAAATTGATTTCTCGAGTTCTCGAGTTGCTGAGAAATTTTTTCTCGTTTCTTGAGCAGAAGCCCTACTTGCCAAATCTGCATGCTTAAAAACATAGTTTTATATGCAAAGTTTTAAAACACCCTGAATGTGTTATTAAAAAACCAAATTAAATGTAATAAACAACTTTTATTTTTATTTTTCCAGACCAAACAAGCTACGGGGGATGTTTCCATTGATAGAAAATACTGCCAACGAATTTGTTTTGCGATTGCAAAAACTATTAAGCAAAACTAAACCTAATAATCATAGGGCAAACGATTCAAATTCAATTGAATCTAAAGTTCCAGGAACCCTAGAGAATTCAAATGTAGAAGACGATTTTAATGTTGAAAATGTTTTGAATCAAGCTAAAGAAGACTCTAACTCAAGTGCAGAAGATCGAAACGTAAAGAATGAAGTAGTTTCAATGGTGGTGGACTCTGAGAAACTGGTTGGTGGGTACACGGCAGACGCAATTGTACCTTGTGCCTTTGGATTAAAGAGCAAAGTCATGGATAGCGACAGTGATCCGTTTGCTGTGGCCCTGCATGCCTTCTACGAGATGTCTTTATTCAATATTTTTGAAAAGTGAGTCTTCGAATATACCTGTTTATTTTCCCTCTCTATCTCTCCTAATATCTGACTACGTAGCATTGAAGAATATAGTCGTGGAAATAAGACCCACATTTTTTTAAATTACAACCAAATGGTTAATATAATGAAACTAAACAACGTTCCCTAAGAAACGAGGGTCGAAAAGGAAAATTTTTTTGGACCTTCCGTGCTTCCATACAAAAGTGCGGATCAGCTGGAGTGCGATTTTTGAAACTCATTCTTTGAACCCAGCAGTTGAAATGTATGGAGATACGCATCTTTCTACTGATGATTTGACTTCGCACTCCTGCAGTATGATTTTTTTATGTCAAATCAGCAGTGTAGTAGAAAGATGCATATCTCCATAGTAATATTGACATTTTCAACTGCCGAGTTCAAAGAATGAGTTTTAAAAATCGCACTCTTGATCGATTTTCTATGGGAGATAAAAAAAAATCGATTGAAGACCTCTAAGCAAGAAAGAATATACTATAACTGGACTTTAGTGCACTTTTATGGACTAACTGTCCGAAATAAAGAATTATTTAATTTAATTTTTTAATTTATAACAATTTTACAAAAAAATTGCCGTCTAAACTATTATAAAATTGTAAAAGAAGTGTGTCTGCAAATGTACAAACAAGATAACGATATGGTTTTTAGGTGTCCCCGACTCCGAAGGAAATTTTTTTGTCTGTTTGTTTGTTTGTTCGAGCATCACCCAAAAACTATTGAATCGATTTTGATGAAACTTTTTTGTTTTAATGTTAATGATTTGACTTAAAATCTGGTATATAATTTGTGCGGACGAAGTCGCGGGTAAAAGCACGTCCTCCTTTTAAACTTAGAGTCTTCCCATCAAACTGAACAACTTTTAGTATGGGAGCAAACCGATTGAGTAAATAAAAAATCAGCTGTTTCGTACTAAACTGCAATGCCGACGCGCGAGTTCGCGACTCAAATGTATGCAACAGCTGATTTTTTTTTGCTCCGATCGGTTTGCTCCCATAGTAAAAGTTGTTCAGTTTGATGGGTAGACTCTTAGTTTAAAAGGAAGCTAATGTCACTTTGTGCGTTCTTCCCCAGTTGGTTAGGACATTGCAGGCTGAATCACCTGATTGTCCGAAAAGAAAAATGATTCCGTGCTTCGGATGGCACGTTAAGCCGTTGGTCCTGGCTACTATCTCTGGTAGAGGCCGTAAGGCGGTCTGAAAAAACTCTGACACCAGGGTTATAAAAAGAAGAAGAAGGATGCTAATGATTTCAATTTCACCCTGTATAACTACCTAGTTATCCGAATTAAACTTGCTTTAAACTAAACTAGTTAAACCCTACCTAGTCAAGTAGGTACTTAATTACCTACCTGTGTTACCTAATGTATTGTCTCGGGTTGTAACTATTCCCAAAGGCTAAAACTTGTTGTAAACATTTTGTTGGATGTTGGAGTGCTTTAACGTGTACTTCAATAGTATACGTTAAGTGCACAATTCCCGACTTCTGCTTCTCGAATGCTATGAAATTTTGTTAGTCTGCAATTTTGACTACATTGATGTGCTACCTAATCCATGGATATCAAAAAGCTGATTTTATAATAACAACTGGATTCCCTGTGCTTCGCTTCGAAATTCCGATACAAACATTGGCCTCTGTTTTCAAACTTTTAGGGGAGCGATAAATGAAAAAAAGCAAACACCTATACTTACCTATACTTAATATACTTACCTATACTTAATTCCAAATAAGGACGAAAAGATTTTCCGATTCCTATACAGGGTGTTACAAAAATACAAATAAACATTTAAGGGGGTGAACAACTTTAACTATGGGACCAATATAGAAATCGCAAATAAAAATCGGATGTTCCATCATCATCATCATCATCATCATATCAGCCGTTAGACGTCCACTGCTGGACATAGGCCTCCCCAAAATGAGGAGATTTGCCATAATCGCCATGATGCAATGCGTTTGCGATGTTCCATACTAAACTACAGATCTACTCGAGCTAAATGTATGGGACAAAAGAATTTTTTTTCGCGATTTCGAAGTTGGTCCCATAGTGAAAGTTGTTCAGTTCGTTGATCTTAACCACCCCCTCAAAAGTTTTCAATTTTTATTCTTACTTCTGTAACATCCTGTATAGCTTTCTATCCAATTCTGATTAGCAAATATAATTTATTTATCAGAAAGATATACTATCCGACATATCGTGAACGTTACCAAAGCTGTTTTAAGAATAAGTCCCCACCAGTCCCCAGATGGGGTCTTCGACCCCATCTTTGTCCTGAGGACTGGATTGAGGTCGAGAGCAAACACATTTGAAAAAAAAAAGTGAGAGGAAGTGTTTCAAATCTCTGTTCCTAGAATTGAAAAGAGCCTTAAATTTTCGAAGCTATTTGGAATGGAGTATAGAAGCCTAAAAAATATTAAATTCATACCTAGGCCATTGAGTAATAATAATTCAATGACCTAGGCTTTATAGTTCTGGAGATTTGGGCTGAGTAAATTTGCCTTATCTAATTCTTCCTGACTCTTTGTATTAATTTTAATATATAACACACCTGATTTAATCTTAGTTGTGATCACAACACAATAATAAAACAATATTCTATCTTTTTCAGGACAATGCGTCAATTTTGGCCAGCCTTTGTATTGTTCTTTCGAATGAGAATAATACCAAAGAAAACTCATGATTTCTTCTTCAACATAGTAACGAGTGTTCTGAGAGCCAGGGAAAATGGTATGTTACTCACAATATCTTTTCTAGGCTTGTAGCAGGACCTAAATTCTGTTCCTAAAACGGTTTTTTTTCGAAATCCTATGACTTTGGTCTATCATGAGACCTATCCACTATCACGAAATTAACATATCTTATCACGAATTTACCTATGTTACTTTAACACCAAAAATGAATGAAGGATCTGGTATCAAACTGTGTGTTTCATAAAGTAAGATAAAATATATGCACAAAACTTTAAACAATATCCCATATCAATAAGTTAATCTTTATTTGAGTTATAACAACTTTTTTTTGGTGTATCACGGAATTTCCTCCCCTTACTGTACAAACATTATAAAAACAAATCCGCAGTGACCCGATAAATTGAAAATCAGCATTGACTATTGCAGCATTGAATATTGTTTGATTGATAAATAATAAAAAAATACGATTGGGGGCAGCACAATAGGCTTGGTGCAGCCTTAACAGAAGCGTTTAATAATATGAAAGAATGCGTCTGGAAGAACTTGATGCAAAGCGTCAGATCCGTAAAACCCGACCCATGCCCCCCTACGTCTACACGTACAATGCCTCGGCAACTCTACTGCTCTTCATGTGACCAAATTTTTTAACCCATGTTCGGTTTTGCGAGTCATATCAGGGCCTATCACAATTCGAATTTAGTAGGGTTTTAGTAGGGCATCTTTGGTAGTATATAATATTTTATTTATTTATTTAATCTTATTGCAAATATCATAACTTTGTTATCGAAGTAGCTAGAGCCGAACACGGTTAGGAGGACGATATGTATTCGGAACCAAGTCACTACAACGCCATCTATCGCGACAAGTGCACTGCGTTTTACTAGCTGTCAGAAAATTCATCATTGTATTTATAACCGAAATAAATCGTGTTTATATTTTCAAGGTGTCCAGGAGAAGCGAGGGGACTTCATAGACATGATGATGGCTCTTCGGAACGACGAGAAGAACAACAACACAAAATCTGATGACAATGATGTTGAGATAAGTAAGTTTTACTTATTATTTCTTAATTTAATTTAATTATATATTTTTTTAATTATTTTTTCATTCTTTTTCTTCTTTATGTAACTAGATCACCCTTCTAATGTTTGTGCAGACCTGTTATAGCAAGCCTGAGGTATAGTAAAAAAAATTTAAACCAAGCGACCGAAGTGAGCTAAAAATTTCGTAATACTACGACTTGACTGAACTCTATCGGTCTATATAAGCAGTGCCACAAATAGAAACCAGAGCGAGCGCAGTGAGCTCGAAACTTCTCGGTGTTGTAGACAGGTATGGGAGACAAGGTAGATACCGAGTGTGTAAAAGATGTGGTTCACACGCGTTACAATCACGGTTCAATAGAAATTTATTTAGCGCGATCTGGCCCCTATAAGTAGCATAAGGGTTGAGATTCATCTGGCAGCACGGAATCGCATTTTTTTACGCTCTATCCTTTTCTGTCGCTCAGGAACGTCATTTGCTAGAGCGAGAAAGGTCACTGCCGGTGCTGCCGCATTCCCGCTATATTTCTCACTCTAGCAAATGACGTTCTCGAACGACAGAAAAGGATGGAGCGAAAAAAAAATCGATTCCGTGCTGTCAAATGAGGTTCAACCCTAAAAGTAGCGAGGAGCGATTGGATGAGAGAGGCCAAGGATAGAGTTTTGTGGTGCAACTTGCTTGTGAAGTTGTGAGGGACCTATGTCCAGCAGTGGACGATGATAGGCTGATGATCATCATCATCATCATATCAGCCATTAAACGTCCACTGTTGGACATAAGCCTCCCCCAAAATGGGGGATTTGCCATAATCGCCACGCTTGGCAGGCGGGTTGGCAATCGCAGTTGGATCGAATCAATGTGTGTACTCAGAGGATGCTGCTGCCCATCCTTCAGTAGATCCCTTAGTCGCGTTTTACGACACCCACGGGAGGAAATAGGATGGTGCTATTCTTAGACGACACCACACGGACAAGGCTGATGATGATGAAGCTTAAATGCATTTAAAAACATCGCGGGACAAAACTCTAAACATTGCCAATGACCTGTAATGTAAAGTTCATATTGCATAGTAATAACAAGATTTTTCTTTAGTAATTATGTACATAACTTGAGAAATATTATGAACCGAAAACTTGTGCGAACTAATTTTAACTTTTAAACATAAAAGTAAAAGATAACTGAATTAATTGACTCAATTTTGTATAACTTTAAGTTGTCTTTAGAACATCTTAAATGGGACTTAACTTTGGCAACGGAGTATAATGTGGTTAACATCGTCACTTTATGGAAATAATTCGCGAAATCCCAGTAATTTGTCTTCGAAGGTCTCTTTTTGTGCTCATTAGATGGCAACAACGAAGATCCTGTTATAAAATAAAAAAATAAAACATTCACACTTGGATAAGTTATATGTCAAGATTTACAGTCGAAGCTACAAAAGCGTAGAAAAAAATTGTAACCAGTATTGGCCTCTAAACCCTATCCATATACACGCACACAGACATAATTTGTATGACGCCTCAAGCACACCAACCTAAGAAAGTTGGCCCCTTTCCGGTAGAGCACAGAACATCTAGTCTTATTTTTTTCTATGCGGTAGAAGCATGAGGCTCTTTCTAGACATATACTTCTTCTAAGCATTCACAGTCAATAATACTTATTTTACACAAGATATAACCTTTAAAGAGGATGTAGGAACGCCAGGACAGGAGTGACGGTGAATGATCGAGGTGCTTTTGTGTACTTCTTTATTAGGGAAAACTATTTATACAATGCAATCACTCTCGTCTCTTATCTTCTCCGAGACAGACTGCCGAACCAGCGACAAACTCTCTAAGCGTTATAAAGTCACAGACAAAATCCTTGGCGCGGATACTCCCCACACCTTCATTAGAAAATGGCACGTAAAATTGTGCCGAGCCTAGCCGCTCGCAGAATTGATTGACGCGGTCTATTGAAAGAATACCAAATTGGGTCTTTTTTGAATCTTCGCTTTACTTATCAAAGTACAGTACGACCAGGAAAATAATTCCGCTTGTCAAACTTCGTTTGCGCAGAGCCTGGCCCGAGTCCCCGACAAAACCCGAAGTCATTTAGTAATCAAAGGGTGCAAAATCGAATAGCAGCCAAAAGGGCGCGAAAACAAATAAGCCAATAGCGTGAACGGATTGGAGGTGGCGCATCCTGATTGGTGAATATCATTTCGCGAAGTTTAAAAATTAAGCAGTAATAAACAAAAAAATTAAGTATTAATGAACCACCAATTGTTTATCTATTATTGTTATGTCAAAGCCAGGTTTCAAGCGTATTTTTTTACGCTTAGGTCTAGGTTACAAGTGTAGGAAACGTATATTTTTCATCGTTTTTTGTTTTATCATCGTAAAAAAAACAAATGTTAAGCTATTGTGTGATTATTGCTGCAGTGAGTGCCGTGCTGCTGCTGCTGAAAAAAAAGGAAAAAAAAAACAACTTTGTTTCAGACTACAGGGTGAAATTGATATCATTAGCATCCTTTTAAACTAAGAGTCTTCCCATCAAACTGAACAACTTTCACTATGGGCGCAAACAAATCTGAGCAAAAAAAAGACTGATGTTGCATACATTTGAATCGAGTAGGCAGCGGCGGCGGGTGCAGTTTAGTATGGAACAACAGATTTTTTTGTTACTCCGATCGGTTTGCTCCCATAGGAAAAGTGGTTCAGACATCAATTTCACCCTGTATAATGGTCCATATTTTGTTAGTGCAAAGCTTAATGATCATTAATTAAACTTGGACTTCTATTCCAGCGGACGTGGTGATCTCGGCCAATGCCTTCATAATATTCCTAGGTGGTTTCGAGACCACCTCCTCGACCCTGGCCTTCCTGCTGCTGGAGCTAGCTGCCAACCCACAAGTCCAGGAGAAGATGAGGGCAGAAATAATCCAGGTGTTGGAGAAGCATGAGGGGAACTTCAGTTATGAAGTGTTGCAGGACCTGACCTATATGGAGATGGTTATTCAGGGTATGTAATAATAAGGAACTGAAGATCAAGCTTTTTATCAATGTCTTATTTCCCATCATATCATAAAATAAGGCGTTGATACTTGGTCGCTCACTTAGGAATCTACAGGATGTAACAAAACACCCTAGCAATATACAGGGTGTAAAATTAAATGGGATATATTTACTTAAAGGGGTGCTTCAGACCGTCAAACTGAACATCTTTTTCTATGGGACCACGATCGAAATCGCGAAAAAAGAATCTGCTGCCCCATACATTTCAGTCGAGTTATGTTTGCAGTTTTGTATGGGACAGCGGATTTTTTTTTCGCGATATCAGTGTTGGTTGGGACCAACACTGATATCGCGAAAAAAAAATCCGCTAATGGGTTAGTCCCATGGTCAAAGTTGTTCAGTTTGATGGTCTGAAGCACCCTTTTAAGTAAGTATCCCACTTAATTTTACACCCTGTATAAGAGGGTGCTTCAGTCCATCAGCTGTTCCATCCAAAACTGCAGTAGGTACTGACTCAACTAAAATGTATTGGATAGCAGATTTTTTTTTTGTGATTTCGATGTTGACTCCATAGTGATTGTTGTTCAGTTTGATAGTCTGAAGCACACCCTTAAGTATTACTATGGTATTTTGTTACACCCTGTATGATCATCATAATAGTAGCACTATACTAAACGCCAACGCTCCTGGCACGCGCAGTCATAAAACAATTAAGCGCTAGTGCTGCGCGTGTTCGGCACGCATTGTCGATACTGTGATTAGTTTGGTTCAATTATTTCGAAGAATAGGTTGTTGTCTTGCCCTGCCTAATGAGCGATATATCCAATTCTTTAAACTATTTACAAATGGTAGAAAAGTGGGTAGATAATAAAAAATATTAGAAACCTTTATCTAATTATAGGGTCAATAAGTGGGTAGGGAATTAAAAAAAATCATTAGTCAGGGTATATATGACTTGCAATTATTGACATTACTGTCATACAAGTTTCGATTTTTATTCAACATGGACGCTTTTCTAAAAAATAATATTACTTCGGTTGCGGGTGAAGTAAATCAGCAGACTCGAATCGTAATAAATAACGTTATTACGTTTTTTAGTGAACTTAAAAAAGATCCTCAGAAATTGCAACAACTGAACTTTCAAAATCCACGTGATCTTACTGCAATTATTTGCGGTCTGAGTTTAAGAACTGTTGCTAGAATTAAACAAGAGTGCAAAGATGGCGGTGAAGCAAGTATTCCTCGGCAAAATATCAACGAAAGTCGTCCAGTGACAGACGTCGATGACTTTAATAAAAGTGTAATTAAACAAATTGTAACAGGGTTTTACTCACAATTATAGTAGTCGATTATCCTTAAGACGAACTAGGACGTGCTTAGGGGCGCAAGGTTTCAAGATGGCGACTACTGGACGTAGGGACCGCGCTCAAAAGTGTCCGAACCAAAGCACCAAAACGTAAAAGAGTCTTCGTTTGATCGGCCGACTACGAAGGCTGCGCATTCAAGATTATCGCTCTTGTTTCGTTGCGCAATCTGTATACGAGTAGGCGCACATTTAGCTGTTCTACAAGAATGCAGTACAAAAACAATGACCTGGGACTGGGATGAGACATAAAAACGCTCGATTTGGTATTGTTTTTGAGACGAACCACACGTGCAATACAATAGGATAGTTCCACGAAATGTAGAAAGAGTATTTTTTTTTGTGATACTCACTTGAACGATTGATATTTATTATTAAGTTATTATTGTTAGAATCGTTTAAATGTCTTTATGACGACTTGGAAATTTCGAAATACTTCAAAATAAAATGCTTCAGGTCGTGAGTCAGGGCCTCGGGGGGGCCTCTGACGTGGTTTTTATGTAACGACTACTACTACCACCAGAGATAGTAGCCGGGCCCAACGGCTTAACGTGCCATCCGAAACACGGAATCATTTCTCTTTTCAGACAATCAGGCGATTCAGCCTGCAATGTCCTAACCAACTGGGGAAAAACGCACAAAGTGACATTTCACCAGGTGTCCCCCGTGGGAATCGAACCCACGACCTCCGTGTCGAGAGCCAATGCTCTAAACCATTAGACTAAGGAGGCAGTTAGGCATGAATAATAATATATCTCGAAACCGAAGTATGTTTCGCAGCATACGGCTCTGTCACGCCTTTTATATCTCGTTCGTTCGCGCGCAGATAGAAAGAGAGCGAACGCGCGATAATCGATAAGCGCGCTGTATCATGCTGCCATACTACGGCTGCAGTGGGTTTAAACAGGCTGATGATGATGTCGACTATACAGGGTGTAATCTTTAGCGTGTTATATACATATTTTAGGGGATGCTTCAGACATCAAACTGAACAGCTTTCACTGTGGGGGAAAAAAACGATATCGCGAATAAATTATGAAGCAGTGGTGAGATTAATGATGACACCGCACCGATATGGACAAACCTTAAATGTATGGTGTGATCAAATGAATTGTTTCCAGAAACACTCCGCCTGTACCCGCCGTTCCCGAGCATCCAGAGGATGTGCACCAAAGACTACACCATCCCGGGGACCGAGGCGACCATAGAGCGGGGCACCATCGTGCTGTTCCCAACACTGGGCATACAGCGCGACGACCAGGTGAGTATGAGGGATATTGTGCTTGAAGTGGATCAAATATAATCTCTAAATGTTCCTATTACGATGAGAAAAAGAAAAATTCATGTAAAAAACTGATCAAGAGCGTAGCTACAATCATTATAAACTCACAAACAAACAGACAGACAAAAAATCCAAAAATTGGTGATATGGAATCAGGGACACCTAAAAACCATATCGTTACTTTTTTTTGTTAATATCTTCAATGTACAGACAAACTTCCTGTTACAGTTTTATAATAGTACGAGCGTTAACCCGCGACTTCGTCCGCACAAATTATATACCAGATTTTAAGTCAGATCATAAGCTATCAAACAAAAAAAGTTTCATCAAAATCGGTTCAGTAGTTTTTGCGTGATACTCGTTCAAACAAACAAACAAACACCCAAACAAACAAACAAACAGACAGACAAAAAATCCAAAAATTGGTGATATGGAATCAGGGACACCTAAAAACCATATCGTTACTTTTTTTTTGTTAATATCTTCAATGTACAGACACACTTCTGTTACAGTTTTATAATAGTATATAGATAGATAGATAGAGCCTTAGACCATATAGCCTAGAGCCTTTCGTTAGCATACCCCTCTGCCAAGTTACATGACGAATTGTCCATTGAGCATCGACCAATTTGATACCTTATCTCTTAAAAATGGCCGATGGGGCCGAAAAGTTTTCGATCGGCGACCGCGTACTGGAAAGCGCAGCGTGGGTACAAGGTGGACCGACGACCTGGTTAAGGCGGCGGGAACCCGTTGGATGAGGGCAGCGCAGGTCCGTTGTATTTACGCCTAATTTTATGTAGTCTCTTGAGTTTGTAATGTGATTCATCTGTTGGTAACCCTAAATAAATACATCATCATCATATCAACCGACAGACATCCACTGCTGGACATAAGCCTCCCCCAAAATGGGGGGATTTGCCATAATCGCCACGTTTGGCAGGCGGGTTGGCGATCGCAGTTTATTTGAATATGTGTACTCTGAGGATGCTGCTGCCCATCCTCCGGTAGATCCCTTAGTCGTCTTTTACGACACCCACGGGAGGAAATGGGATGGTGCTATTCGTAGCAGACACCACACGGCATAGACACGGCATAAGCACGACATAAATAGTGATTATTTGCCACTGGTCCTCTGCAATCTAGAAAATAAGATGTGTGAATTATGTTGTCAGTACTTCGAGAGCGCGGGCTCGTTCGTGCCGGAGCGCTGGGCCGAGGGCAGGCCTCCGCCCCCGCCTGGCGTCTACATGCCCTTCGGAGACGGACCCCGGTATTGCATCGGTATGTATTTTGTTATAATGTACAGGGTGTTGGTATAGACAGTTGTGTTACTTTAAAGGGTGATTGTACTCATGATATTGAACAACTTTCCCAAAAGAACCTAAGGGAAATTCACAAACAAAGTTGTTGATTTCCTCTAGGTTGAAAGTTGTTCAGTATCATGAATTCATAAGTACAATCACAAAATAATGCAACTGTGTACAATTCAAGGTACAATTACACTCTGTATTTTTTTCACAGAAGCGTTTTTCTTTTAGTTTGAACTTCCAGTAGGTAAAAATCTAAGTATACGTTTTCTTCCCTACTTTAGACTAAGCTCACGATAAATAGCCCAGTCATTTTACGGAGTTTTGTTAGGCGGGGTAGGAAGTAATTATTAATTGGACTTTTAAACTGTAACCGCCACCATTTAGTGACAAAAAGACTATCTTAAAACATATTAAAAAAATCGCTACGCAACACAGAAATCAAAATTGTGTGTCCCAGAAGGCTTTTAAATTACTAATTATAATACCAGTGCAAACATTTGAGTTAGATTTAACAATATAAATTATTGTTGAGCAATAAAATAGGCATTGAAATTTAAAAAATGAGGTATTTATTTCAAAACCTTCTAAATAGACAAAAATTTTTACACCATGTTTGTTGTATGTATAATGGTAATTCATGCCTTAAATATGTGCAAAAAAAATATACCATCAGGTTTTTACATGTCTATGCTCAAATTGGCTCTGCAATATTATACCGAAAAAATATATCAATTATTAATTAGTCCCGGCTCAAACCGTAAAATGACTGGGCTAAAAAAAATCATGCTCTGTCGTTCCGAAACTAAAAAAATATCAGGTACCTAAACATAAATCAACGCCATATATAGAACGCCAGAATAAAACAAAGCACTTAACACACGCTGAGTGCATTGTTATCACGTGTTGGTTATTGGTTCCAAGAACTCAGTAACTTGGCGAGCGTTTGGTTCGGAGTCAGTTTACAACAAGTCGACAGTTTGCTATACGGTTTCAAGTGGGTGTCGAATTCCGCTGATATTAGAACTGCTATGCTGCTGTCACGGTTTGCGAGGATATACCTAATTCGGAGCGCATTCTATACAAACGAAATCTGGTTATAATTATTTTCAATATTAACCAATTAACGTGGTTGCAGAGGGGTCAATTTTATACAAAACTTTGACGCACAATACGCGTAGACGGTATTAATATAAGTAACTTTGTATAAGTATATGAAAAAATAGTTTAGAAAATCTAGATGCCGAGTCACAAACAACATTTACAATTTATAAAATAATTACGAAGATATAAAGCTTTGAAATTTTTCATACAACATTTTAAAAGCTTTATATCCTTGTAATTATTGTAATTATATTATAAATTGCAAATGTTATTTGTGACGCGGCAACTAGATTTTCTAATTTTTCCATATATAAAATATTACTTTTATTAATTCCGTCTACGCGTATTGTGCGTCAAACTTTTGTATGGACTGAAGCCACCTTAAAGTCAATGAAATTTTTCAGAAACAATCTAGAAACTAATCTCTAAGCTTGTATGTTGTCAGATTTTGGTTAAAATGTACCTTTAGTTTTAAAGTTACTGTGCCTCAAACCGGCAGATTTTTGATAAGGACAGGAAGACCTGGGCTAAGCTAAACCGGTTCAGAAATAACCATGGAAGGACTACCATCTCTACAAGTGGGGCCTGAGGGAGTCACCGATGTGCGACTGCGGGGCACCTGACCAAACCCTCACCCATGTGGTAAATGAGTGCACTTTGCACCGTTTCCCCGGTGGAATTGTAGAACTATATAGGTTAACCCCGGCAGCGGAAGACTGGCTATAATACCTTGACCTTGAATTTAAACCCCCGCGGTGTTCGGGCAGGAATACAAAAAATGCCATACATTATTACGACGACCCGGTTGGTGTAATGGTTACCACTCCGGACTGCCAAACCTGGGTCCTGGGTTCGAATCTCGGTTCGGTCGTGGATGTTTATGTTTGTGCCGTTGTTGTATGGTTTCCATAATAAACAGCCTATAGTGCTTGCTTGGGCTCATTACAATGTATGTGCCTGTGAGCGTTATTTATTTATTATGATGATGATGAGTGCCTCAAAGATTTCCATACAAATCTTAAATTAATCATAGCATGGAAACTGTATATTTTAACGAAAATCTGACGATATACAACCATTGAGATCAGTTTCTAGATTGTTTCTGTAAAATTTAATTGACTTTAATTAACTAGTATTGAAATTATAACCAAACTTTGTTTGTATGGAGCGCACAGCAAAAACTATCCTCTTAAATAGGCACCAAACAAAAAATTAGAGCAAAGCAAATTTTATAACAAGGTGTAACAAAACTTACAAAACAGTACCTAATTGTTTAGCGGTCTAATGGTTAAGAGCATTGGCTCTCGACACGGAGTTCGTGGGTTCGATTCCCACGGGGGGCACCTAGTGATATATCACTTTGTGCGTTTTTCCCCAGTTGGTTAGGATATTGCAGGCTGAATCACCTGATTGTCTGAAAAGAAAGATGATTCCGTGCTTCGGATGGCACGTTAAGCCGTTGGTCCCGGCTACTATCTCTGGTGGTAGTAGTCGTTACATAAAAACCACGTCAGATGTCGTAAGGCGGTCTGAAAAAACTCTGACACCAGGGCTCTGCCCACACGATAAGAAGAACAATAAACGTTATAAGCTGTGATCCCACACTAGACACAGGGCCTGGTTGGTGAGGATCAACATTAGAATTAACATTTAGATACAAAATGAGCGAGCTAATTTATAATATAGTCATGTTTTTATGTCTGCATAGTTTATAATTAAAAACAATTGGTTAGTATTGAAAATATAAACAAACTTCGTTTGTATGGAGCGCGCAGCAAAGACTATCCTCTTACCTACCAAGGCGACAAGCGCCGGTAACGACAAAAAATCAGAGAAAACCAAATTTTATAACAAGGTGTAACAAAACAGGATGAAACCATCAAACTGAACAACTTTCACTCTGGAGGACTCTATACAGAGTGTAAACTTAAATACGTAACACACTATGGGGTGGTTCAGACCATTAAACTGAACAACTGTCACTATAGGACCAACATTTAAATCGCGAAAAAAACAAACAGTTGTTTCTTACATTTGGGTAGAGTCACCATTGACGTTTTTTTTGGAATAGATAATTGATTTTTTGCGATTTCTACGGTCGGTCCCATAGTGAAAGTGGTTCATTCGAAAAAACATTTGATATTTAAGTAGTAGTACTTTTGACTTTGAAATTTGAAACAGCGAAATCGTAATGGTAGGTAGGTACCTACCTAATTGCCATTAGTGCATTAGGCTTCAGACAATATTAAATTAACGTGATGTTCTGAGGTTTCAGAATATCTCTGACTACCCCCTCGGGGAATATAGTCGTGAGCATATGCTTAAGCTATGCTTCATCATCATATCAGCCATTAAACGTCCACTGCTGGACATAAGCCTCCCCCAAAATGGGGGGATTTGCCATAATCGCCACGCTTGGCAGGCAGGTTGGCGATCGCAGTTGGATCGAAACAATGTGTGTACTCAGAGGATGCTGCTGCCCATCCTTTAGTAGATCCCTTAGTCGTCTTTTACGACACCCACGGGAGGAAATGGGATGGTGCTATTCATAGCCGACATCACACGGCACTAAGCTATGCTTATGCAATATTAAATTAAAACTATTTAATAAAAAATATTAAATCATAATTAGAATGCATACAATTCCAAAAAGTCTAAATCGTTTGAAATTTCATGAAAACAATTATTGAGTTTAATATTAATTACCAGTTTGGTATTATGTTACAGAGGAAAATTGTATGTATTTTCGAATTATAATTTGATTCTTTGTTTTCATGAAGGAAAAAGGAAGACCCTTCATGTTTGTTCCCGACCCTGTTGTGGTTACCATGCCGCCGCCGTACTGCCAAAACAAAAAAAAACCATATTCCTTAGACTTAGAGCACAGAATATCCACATTTCACTAGCAGTGCCCAAAGTCTGGCTATTGTGACAGACAATCTGTCCGCAACAACGACGAGGTTTATTTTAACTAAGAAATTTTGAGGCAGTACCTATGCCTTTTGATATTATGTAAACGGTGCAACTAAGTTTAAAATTAAAACTACTATATACAGAAAGACAGTAATGTGGTCCCAGCGCCCCGGCTCTCGCCCCCAATCCTGCCATGCCCCTCTAGCATGCCACCCCCGAGCCTATACCACATTACCACTAACACACATCCACCTAACTTACAAATAGTATTGCAGGTTGTACCTACCTACGTGGGTTGCTGCTATATATTTGCCTATATTCGAGTCATCATCATCGTTATGATTCGAGTATGGGTTGGGTTGTGGAAGCGACTTACATGTGAGATGATCTTTGCCAATACCTACTTAAAAGTTTGTATAATTACTTTTTGTCAACGTTACATGTACACAGGTTTCGTTTAACAATTGTATTTTTTTTTCATCGCATTCTACCTTCCTCTCGGAGAGAAAATAATTATCTGCATTTGTAACATGGCTGTATTGTATTGTAGGTAGCTGAGTACCTATAATTGATATCACAGTTTGAGAAACCGGATTTTGTTCGCATCTACTATAAACTAAAATTGTCCTAGCAATAAATATGTTAAAAAAGTTAATACAACAGTATAACAACTGTAGTAACAGTATAAGATCACGTTCACTAGAAAGCGCAAGATTATAGAATTCCCTTACAAACTGAATGGTGAGATTATTTCTCGCGTGTCGCAAGTGAAGGACCTCGGTGTTACTCTCGACTCAAAGCTGCTTTATACAATGCATTATGATTGCATTATTCAAAAGGCAAGTAGGTCATTGGGCTTTGTTTTTCGTGTAGCAAAGGCTTTTAGGAAACCGCAAACACTGAAAACATTGTATTGTGCGTACGTTCGTAGCATCCTCGAGTATGCCTCTCCGGTCTGGTCTCCTGCATATAACAAGTATGCAAACAGCATAGAGGCAGTTCAAAACAAATTTTTAAAATTCCTTAAATTTAAATTTAACCTCAACTTCCACCAATATGAGGAAGGCCGTGCATTATTTGGAATCGTGAGTCTGAGGGATAGAAGACTGATCGTGGATCTTAAATTTTTACACTCCATCCTCAATGGTGCATTGGATTGCCCGGAACTGTTGGCACGGGTGGGGTTGCGTACGAACACCTCTCGTTTGCGGCGGCCTCGCCTTCTGCACCATCCGCATGCTCAAAGTAATTATGCATTGACGCTCACGAGGACCTTATGTACGATTCTGATATCTTCTTCATGTCGCTGGGACAGTATACCAAAAGAGCGAAGGACGCAGTAAAGAATGCAGCCTATTAAACCACATATAAATAACATTCTTTTTAAACAAATTTCATTTCATTTCAGTATCTTTTTATAGTATTGACACCCATTCGTACACACATACACACAAACACAATTGTTTACACACATAAAACATTAACATACTCGACAAACAATTCGGTCATTAAGTAGAAGCACATTAGTCTTTTTATTTGTCCAAATCTTTCATATTTTTTACGTTTTGTCCTTTGTACCTTAAACAGTTTTTAAAACGTGTTATCATGTAATTGGCGCTGTAAAATTTAAATGTTGCTGTATTAGAGATTAAGTAATTTGCCGTTTGATAACCAATAAAGATAAAATAAAGATAAATAAAGATATGACAAGGTTCTGGTGGATGCGATTGAAATAGGTGTTTAGTTGCCTCATCTTATTCTCTCCCCGTATGTATGTCTGCTTGTTAATTAATTAATTGATAAGTTACCTTATGGATAGCTATAATTGGCCATCAAAATGTAAACAGTGTTGTAACTTATGTAACTAAGGCTGTTGTTAACAAAATAAAAAAAATAATAATATCTGCTCCAAAGATTTACCGCAGATGTGAAGCAACCTATATAAGATCTAACAAAATTAGCTGAAACTATTTTAAGGGTATGCTCTGGCCATCAAACAGAACAACTTTCTCTATGGGACCAATATCGAAATCACGAAAAAAAAATCAGCTGTCCCATTAGAGTCGAGCTATGTTTGCAGTTTTGTATGGGACAGCAGATTTTTTTTCGCGATTTCGATATTGGTCCCACAGAGAAAGTTGTTCAGTTTGACGGTCTGATCATCCCCTTAAAATAGTTTCAGCTAATTTTGTTAGATCTTATATAGGTTGCTTCACATCTGCGGTAGGTAAATCTTTGGAGCAGATATTTTTATTTTTTTTATTTTGTTTTATTCAGGATAACAACATCTGATCACGCGCCGACCGACTGACAAAGAACTGCCTATGCAGTTTTTTTTTTCGATCCAAGTACGCGATAAGAACGTGTGGCTGGCCGGTGCGATGTACGAGTGTACTTTATTTATGTACCTATCTACCTGTTTACCTACTTTTGCTATAGATGCTATTATGACTGATGTTTCTGCATTGGCGCATTGGGACAAACCTGATATCGGGTTTATCAATGCTTTTAGTTCATAAGATGTGTGTTTATGTGTTTGATAAATAGATAATAAAAAAAAAAGCAAACGACACAAATCCTAATACCTATGCGAAATCGTGCGCGCATGATGGTTTTTCTTGTTTCAGCACGGCTAGCATGCCACTCACGACAAAGCGTTTAAACGAGAAAAACGTCGTGCGCGCTCTGTCTGGCATACGTAAAATAATAAAGATGGAGACACAACTAGATTTTATCGTTTTCTCGGGGGTGGCATGTGAGGCCTACTGGTCTGGGTAGAGCGAGATCGTCTCTTATCGTGTCTTCGGCGCTTATTGGCCGACGCTTTCATATGACATAAATTGTATTTTAGTTTATGTTAAATAAATAATGATGATGATGATGATTGATGAGATGAGTTCCTTAATAAATTTATCTTTGTCCTCAGGTAAACGCTTCGCCCTCATCCAAATGAAGTGCTGCCTCGTCCGAGTGCTCCAGCACGTGCGTGTGACCCCGCTAGCCAGCACCAACCGCGCCGAGCCCTTTGAAGCTGACCCCAGGTCGCCCCTTACCCTTCATCCAGCCGACTCGCGCGTCAGAATTAGCCTCTTATGACCTCTGCCTCGTCCGAGTGCTCCAGCACGTGCGTGTGACCCCGCTAGCCAGCACCAACCGCGCCGAGCCCTTCGAAGCTGACCCCAGGTCGCCCCTTACCCTTCATTCAGCCGACTCGCGCGTCAGAATCAGCCTCTTATGACCTCTGCCTCGTCCGAGTGCTCCAGCACGTGCGTGTGACCCCGCTAGCCAGCACCAACCGCGCCGAGCCCTTCGAAGCTGACCCCAGGTCGCCCCTTACCCTTCATCCAGCCGACTCGCGCGTCAGAATCAGCCTCTTATGACCTCTGCCTCGTCCGAGTGCGATTCGAACCCGGACCCTCAAGATTGAGGTCCATAGCTCTCCGCAACACGCCACCGACGCTTTTTGCATGTAACGCATTGCATTCTTGCATATCAATGTTTGCATTCTGCATGTGTGACAAAAATCGTAAATTTATTATAATTTATACAGGGTGTAAAAAACACCCTAGTAAACTTAAGGGGGGCCTCAGGCCATCAAACTGAACAACTTTCACTATGGAGCCAACATAGAAATCGCGAAGAAACAATCAGCTGTCCCTTACATACTTCAGTTTTGTATGAAACAGCCGATTTTTTTGTTGCGATTTCGAACTTGGCTCCATAGTGAAAGCTATTCAGTTTGGTGGTCTGAAGCACCCCCTTAAGTATTATTCCTAGGGTATTTTGTTGCACCCTGTAGATGGATATTGATTTAGACAAGATTGTTAATTAGATACTTAGTAATTATTGTGATTTTATCTTTATAACAATATTTTTGTATGTAGTAGGTATGTACACACGGCGACAGTACCTACCTAAGTTGAACTCTATGATCTGTCGTGCGTAAATACCTAATTATTATTAAGCGGTAAATAGCTTTTGTAGGTATTCTTTATCATTTTGTAAATAAATATGGTACTTATTAATATTATGAAGTCAAATTGTTTCTTTTATTTCATCATCGTTGACCTTTTCATATACCGTTTTTTCCTTGTTTTTATTATTGTACCTAATAGCTGTTGCCACGATTTTGTCTGAGTTAATCTAGAACATGTTCTGTGTGCCAAATTTCATACAAGCCTCCAACCGTTCATAAGGTCCGCCACATACATACTGAATAAACCTGATTCGGAATTAGATTCCGTACGGAGTGTTGCCGCTTTCAGAGACTTTTTCACTAGATCTAGTGATTTTTTGATGTCTTAGGTGGCATATTTTAAAGTGATTTTTGAGCGTAAGCGTTGATGGAACGATACCGTATCGTGACGGTGCAGTGGCGAGATCGCCTACGCTGACGATGACTACGATGACATGAACCACTATCACACAAGCAGAAACCGCTTGTGTGATAGTGGTTAATGTCATTTTGTATGCAGATTATGTCTAATGTTAAAACTATCGATTATCTTTTGATATAGTTGGATTAATATTGGAATACAATTTACAAACCATCATCGTAACATTCGTAACGTCATGACCTCATCACGATAGAAATTATCATGTATAGAAATTGTTTGTTTTGTTTTAATAAATACCTAAAAATGCAATTATTGTCATTCATTTGGCGTTTCATACATTTTTATTTAAGGCATTTTTTAAACAACACTAGTATTTTTTGTAGCCATAGTTGACAACACTGAATCCTGAATCAGGATTCCGGATCGCAATGCCGTATGTATGTGGCGGACCTAAGTCAGTATACAAGGGATGCAACGATTACGAAGCGGTGCATCGTTTTGCATCTGTAATCGTAATAATCACGATGCAATGCGCCGTAGTAAGAATCGTACGATTATAAAATCGAATTGAAAACGTCAATCGGATTGTACTTGTTGACAAATAGCAGACCTGAATACTAGATTCCAGAGCCGAAAAACAACATTAAAAAAATCTTATCTCTCGCTGCCATTTTAGCTCATTTTGAAAATCATGGCTAAATCTGACTTTTTTTGGTCAGATTTGACTCATTTTCTTTTAAATTCTACTCCGGTCTGTGATTTGATTTTCGGTTTGAAGTATTACATACATTCTTGTTCTCGCGATATCTCATCCACATTTTATAAGATTAATCTCCCACGTAAATCGGAGGAGATATCGCTTGATTAACGAGATTATACAGAATCATGTTCCATATTGTGTTTTTCAAAGCAAATTGGCCTCTACGCATCCAAAAATCAGAATCTTGACCAAGTGAACCTTTGACTTCGATCTCAAATAAGTAGAAAAAGTTACAAAATCTTGGATTTTTATAAGTTTTTTTTAATGATTTAACCTTCATTGGAATGCAAAGAAACACTATGAGAACTCATTCTGAGAATAATCTCAACTAAATTAGTTTAAATAATCGTAATGCATCGGTTATCGTAATAAATAACGATTAATATCGTAATCGTAATGGTAATGGCCGAATCGTTACATCCCTAGTATACATACGGGATCCAACTTAAATCATCATCATGGACCTTATTTCATCTAAATTAGATGTTTCAAACTATTCAAACAGCGCCTGTTTTGTTAAGACACCGCCGTTCATGGCTGTATAAACCAATTTGTGCTGTGTGTTGGTTGGTGCAGGAGTCTGTTCGTCCATGTGCCTTGTTTTACGGCCAGAGATTCGAACCAGACTTCATCGTGGGCTGTTCGACCGTCAGCTATTACTTTCCTCCACTCGTCCCTATCGCTTGCGAGGCATTCCCACTTTGAGTGTTCAATTCTAAAGGACACCATATCGCGCTTAGCACAGTTCTTAAAAAGTAACATGGGTATGCAGATGGTAAGAGGATGAACATATTATAAACCATCAAACTAAACGTCGTGGGTGGGATGCTACCCTTGTTGGGGTAATGTCCTACCATGTGTGATGAGGCACCAACAGAGCGATGATAGCCCCTACGGAAGAGAGCTAGCGCCTCAATCCTGAGGCCGCGATTCGATTCCTGGCCTGTACCACTAAGTTCTTTGGAATTTATGTACGGTTGTATTTATCATTTACTAGCTCGGCAGTGAAGGAAAACATCGTGAGGAAACCTGCATTCCCGAGGATGAAAAGAAAATACGACCCTTGCTTGCAATAGCCCAACCACAAATAATCAATAGCGCGACTGACTCACACTTGGCCGGTTTTTATTATTTGTTGTTAGACTTTAGAGTATACTCTATTATTAGAAAACGGTAATACATACATGGTGTAAATATTAATTACACCATGTATTACCGTTTTTAAGATAGAGTGAAGAAAAAGCGTTGATAAAAACTAGTTTCTTTTATGACGACCCCCCCTTAATTTTTAACTTTTTGACATATTTATTTTAGACTAAGAGATAAGTGTACTTTTTGCAACCATCAGCAGCAAGGCTGATTGAGTGTTTATAAGGTGTAGAACATCTCTGTGATGGGGATGGACTCGGTCTGCCTGCATAACTCCAGTCGGTTTAGAAGTTACTGATGTTTAAAGGTTAGTAAAAAATTAACGATCAGCTGCAAGGCTGATCGTATCATATTGTTGTAGTGTGCACTGTAGCTATGTAAACAGTACAAAAACTGACATGAACTACCAGTCGGTTTAGGAGATACAGCCGTTCAAAGGTCGAACCTTCGAACGGCTGTATCTCCTAAACCGACTTGGATAACGCAGTTCCCCGGTTTGGAAAAGTGCGAGTTCAAGTCCCGCCCGAGACAAATTTTTCAATCTTTAATTTGATTATGTGAAAATTTTAACTGTCTAGCTATTACCGTTCAAAAGTTACAGCCCAGTAGGCCTCGCATGCCACCCCCGAGAAAAATCCATCTTTATTAATTTACGTATGCCAAAAAGAGCGCGCACAACGTTTTTCTCGTTTAAACGCTTTGTCGTGGGTCGCATGCTAGCCATGCTGGACAGACAGACAGAGGGACGGACAGCGGAGACTTATGAATAAGGTCCCGTTTTCATCCTTTGGGTACGGAACCCTAAAAAGCTTATAAGTAGGTAATATGACAAATATGAAAACGGAACCCTGAAGATGAGACGCATTACTAAAAGGAAATGCAATCTTGCGTTTCAAATGGACTGCTCGATCATAAAATAGCATACCTACAAAAAAGAGGATTGTGCACCTTAGCGCGCTCCATACAAAACGAAGTTTTATTTGTTATACTTATTTTGGATATTAACCAACTAAATTGACAATTAAAGGCCATTGAGGTACCAACTAGAGGCGACACCCAGACTAAATTTTTTGTAACACTCGTTTGAGCTGATGGGCTCTAACTTACTTAGCAAGTGCCGGGCGCGTGCTGCACCACGACGCCCCCAGTGCGCGCCCCCCACTGCTGATCCAGGTGCACCGATTTTGTTCGCGTTGTCTGTCACAGGGGGACACTTGACTTGACTCTAACAAAAAATTTCATGTTAATGCTTAATATTTCGCTAATGGATCCCTTAATCGAAAAATGGATCTCCGAAACCTATAATACTTTTTAAAAGGCCTATCTAACGACACCCCACAACATGGGATAGATGAGAAAAAAAAAATTTCATCCCCCACTTCGCGTGTAGGTGCCTTAAACATTTTTTTTTTTCAAGATTATATTTCACCACTTTGTCGGCGTGATGAATAAGTATACATAACAAACAATTACATTATTAATTACTTTCTAGTATTAAGCGTCTCTGAGCTAAGCCGCGGACAGACGGACGGACAGACGGACATACGGACGGACATGGCGAAACTATAAGGGTTCCTTTTTGACTTCGGAACCCTAACAACTAATCTCTCTGCCTGTGGTTTGTCAGATTTTCGTTAAAATGTACATTATGGTAGTTTCAAACTTACAGTGGCTCAAAGATTTCCATACCTATCTGCACTTTGACCAGAATTTCGAATGGTGTTCGAATGATGCATAATCTCCATAGTAATTTTGACATTTTGTAGGTAGTGCTGATTTTGAACGTGTGACTTTCAAAAATCCCACTCCAGGGCACAGGGCCATTCCCTTTCAATTTTATGAGTAGCCTCATTTTCCAAACCAGCACGTACGTACCTAATTTCGTTTTGTCTACCTTCTACAGGGTGTTAGTTTAAGGGTTGATTGTACCCATGATACTGAAAAACTTTCCCAAAGAAACATACCCATGGGAAATTCGCTAAAACAAATCAAGCAATCAACTGATCGAACGTTTGTATGAAAAGTCGAAATTTTTTCTCGAATTTGTATACTTAGGTTTTTTTGAAAAGTTGTTCAATATCATGGGTACAATCACCCCTTAATGTAATGCAACTGTTTACCCTAACACCCTGTAGAAGGTAGACAAAACGAAATTAGGTACGTGCTGGTTTGGAAAATGAGGCTACTCACACCCTGTAGGTAGAGTGTGGTTTAGGTTTCTGACCACCCTGAAAGGGTGGCTATAGCTTTGTATTTGTGTAGGTAGGTAGATACGTTACGTATTTTATTAAAAAATTACAAAATGCATTGGTAACATGACCGTCATGTTATGTTCAAGTTATTAAAACAAAAACAGACATGTCTAATAAGTAGCTAAAATACTAAGTTGAAATTACAAATTAATTCGTAGAACCTAATCTATAATACCTACTTCCTTTTATAAGAGCTGTAGTTATAAAAAATCACATAAAACTGCGTCGGCGAATTAAACGATATTTATTAGCTATGCGATTCTAAATCATAACTATTTGAGGATAAGGACGAGAGTTGTAGGCACCTAATTTGTTGCTAACGAATGAGTAATAATTATTATTGTTCGGTTCCACGTTCCCTATAAAAAGTTCGGATGCGGGGGTCCATTTTCAGTCAGTACTTGACATTCAAACGGGAACCTACACAACTAAAGTTTATTTTGTAACTAGGACTAAGTTTTAAGAACTAAAAGTGAGTGAAAATTGATTAAAACGTAGGTTTTTCGTGAACATACCTACCCCAGTGCAAGGAATATACTTTGCCCCAGCAAGGAATATACTACTCAGTGTCTTCAAGAAACTACAAAAAAATCAAGAACATTCTTTTTTTTTAAACGCAACAGCATTAAAGGAACATGAATTTCTCTAATAAGGTTAGTTCAAATATTTATGTTTTTTTTTTAAGTTTTATAGGCACATAGACGAACAATTTTTTTACTTAAGTACTCTTTCTACGGGTTGGCATGACAATACCTATTTCCAACTTCTGCCAGCTTCCTGATTGGCATGCACAATTGCATATAGACTCCCATACTCTATCTATGGGCATAAGCATATAGATCTAGAGAGATGCCAACTAACGCACTGAGTACGAAACCTAGTGTCGCATTACCAACAGTACCACGCGATAGAAAGTATTTTGTTAGCTTGAATTTGCTCATTATCCATTGCGGTATCAGAACTCAACGTTCGAATAATCTTTAGTACTATGCAAGCATTGTAAACTATTTACACATAATATCTCGACTGGCTTTTAGCCTCATAATATATTGAATCCTTACTGTCGCAAGCAATGTGTTCCGTTTTTGCGCATATTGCTGCGACACTGGCCCCGCCCTCTTTTCACATCTCCCTTTAGTTTTTGTGATCTGTGGGCATAAGATTGGCATGCCAAAAATGTAATATATACTTCTGTTTATATGTCTGTGAATATATACAATGTTCTTGGGGCATGCATTGTATCTCTTTAAGACTTTAGAAATAAAACATTCGAAATATGAAAACTAAAGGGGAAAATAGACACCGCTTCTAAAATAACGATGTTTAAAAAACGCTATGGGTTTTTTACAGTGCCCGTTTTGTAAGCGGTTCCTTTCATATCACTTGCAAGCGACATTGCTATCGTAATTACGATCTGACGCCGTGAAAAGCGTGTGTCTAGATAAAAGACTTCATGCGTTCGTCCTCGTCGAGGCTTTGGGTACAATATTGTGACAGATTATCCTTTAATGCTGCGGAGATAGGCAATAAAGCTATCTGGTATTCTTTTGAAGCGTGCTGCGCGAGGGTTTCGTATTTATACTCTGTTTCAAGTAAACAGGAAGCGAAGATTGATAAGAGCGCGTTATTACAAAAAGTTTCTTAAAACAAAATGTACTACATTAATAAATACCGATAAGGTTCGGTGTTGCCAGCTGAAGATCTGATTAAGCCCCGAAAGCACTTTGAAGATTCTGAAGAATAGAATAGCCAAATTTAAACCTGGAAATTTAGCAGTATACCTATAAAATTTTTCTAAATGTTGCCCACGTCTTCATCTACTTTAAATTTAATAAACAAGTACCCTATCCTAAGCAGGTACTAGTTACTTATAATATGTTAATCCTTAACATATTCTATAGGTGTGCCAAATTTCATCCTAATCCGTTCAGCCTATGCGCGATGGAGAAAAAACATTCAAAAAACCGTTCACGTAATTTTATAGGATACGTAGGATAACAATAGACAGACAGGTACATGCTAATCTGGGATAAAGGAAACACATTGTCTGTCGTAGCTTTAGAAAGTTATCTGTTCTTACCTACCTACCTTCATTCATTATCATTAGGTAGGTTTCATAGGTCTTTATTCATTATACCTATCTGCTTTTTAGACGGGAGCACTGGCTTTTGCTTCTGCATGGCTAGCATGCCACCCACATGCGCGCTCTTTCTGGCATACGTAAAATAACGTAAACGTATAACGTAACGTTTCCTCTACCCTAAGGTAGTCTGGAAGGTATCGCTTCTTAGCGATAAGACCACCTTATTTTGTGCCTCTTGTATTTTTATTTCTGTATTTTACTGTTTATGTTTTGGTGTAAAATAAAGTATATTTGATTGATTGATTGATTGAATAAAGATGGAGGCACATCTCGATTTTTATCGTTTTCTCGGGGGTGGCATGCGAGGCCTGCATATCAGAAAAATTATAATCCTATCCCGTCCCGTAAAAATAATTATTAGGTACCTACTTACCTCATTATTTTACACCGTGGCATATACCTAAGTAGGTACTTCCTTACCTAAATAAAAAAATCAACAACAACTTTTTTTAAATTTCGCATCATTTTTACATTTCCAAAAAACAAGCTGATATTCAATTAACCTGGTTATTGGTTGGCTGGATGGTTACTGGTACTACATACCTACATACATAACCTCACGACCGCAATCCCTTTCGGGGTGGTTAGAAACATAACAATATTTGTATATCTTTAAAGTCTTTCTTTATCCTTCATTCTTGCCTAATGCCTAGTGTATTAGCTTTATAACTGTGATTGAATCTGTGTTAACCTTGTTAATAATCCTAACTATCCGTAATAATCCGTAATAGTTATGTTTGTAGTCTAGTTACTATATTAAAAAAAACAAACCTACAAATCCGGAATGTTTCTACTCTAAATCTATTCTGTAGGTATATCTTTTGAACCGTAATAAGTAACGAATTGAAATTTTCACAGAATAAATGACGGTCTTATTATTTTGGATTTGTTAACAAATAATAATAATAATAAAACATAGTAAAAATTAACATTAAGGTGGTTTCAGTCCATACAAACATTTGACGCACAATACGCGTAGACGGAATTAATAAAAGTAATATTTTATATAAGGTCTAACAAAATTAGGTGAAACTATTTTAAGGTGATGATCAGACCATCAAACTGAACAACTTTCTCTATGGGACCAATATTGAAATTGCAAAAAAAAAATCTGCTGTCCCATACATTTAGGTCGAGTAGGTTTGTATGGAACAGCTGATTTTTTTTTCGCGTTTTTGATATTGGTCCCATGGAGAAAGTTGTTCAGTTTGATGGTCTGATCACCCCCTTAAAATAGTTTCACCTAATTTTGTTAGACCTTATATACGGAAAAATAGTTTAGAAAATCTATTTGCCGCGTAACAAATAACATTTGCAATTTATAATATAATTACTTAGATATAAAGCTTTTAAAATTTTGTGTGAAAAATTTCAAAGCTTTATATCTTCGTAATTATTTTATAAATTGCAAATGTTCTTTATTACGCGGCATCTAGATTTTTTATACTATTTTTCCATATATACAAAGTTACTTATATTAATACCGTCTACGCGCATTGTGCGTCAAAGTTTTGTATAAAATTGACCCCTCTGCAACCGCCTTAAGCATAAAATCCATGCTTAGTAATTCATTATCATTAGTATTCATTAGGTCGGTCGGTACGGTAGGTACCTACTCGATATGTAGGGACACAAAAATAACGCTTTCTGGAGCGAATCACGCGTGTTGTGTTGACAACATTAACAATGTTTTAGATAATATTTAACCAATATTTAACCCTTTATATCTGTAGGCATTGACAAGTTTAACGCAATAGTCACGTAGTGGGCATTAAATAACCTATTCATTCATGAAACTATTATTCATAACTTGTTACAATGTATTGACAATAATTTACGACGTAACCTAGTTAATTTAGTGGTCACACATGATTAGAGAAATATTTTAATCTTCACGAAAGGTCGTCAACGGCAAGTTTTATTGTTATTTTTACGATCCTTTTTGGTTTGTAGGTACGTATAAGTGCGGGTTCAAGTCCCGCCCGAGACAAAATTTTCAATCTTTAATTTGATTACGTATAAGTACTTATCTACATAAATATTAAGTTGTCGTCATTATATACTGGATTGTTTGTGCGACTCCGAGAGTAATATTTAAGCGTTAACTTTGTCACCGACAGCCAGTTTATCTTTGTATTTGGTAAATCGTAGACCATTCGATATTTGAATTCTGCGAATTCTCCGCATTTTTGCCTAAACCGAGAGTAAATTCGGTATTAACAATAACATTAGTTATTCGGTCTTTGCATTCGTTAAAATGTTTATAGTTTTTGGTTTTGTATTTTTAAACTGTAGAACATTCGGTTTAGTTTTAACATTCAGTAAATCATAGATTATACCAACCTATTCGGTGAAACGCACGTTTTTCGGTCTTGTGGCGCAGTCGGTAGGATTCTGAAGTGATTAAACAATATTTAATGAAGAACAAAGAACAAACGGACAATCAGGTAAATGAACTTGCTCTTGAATCTTAACATACTACACACACACACACCGACACAGATAGATACATGGAACTAAAGCACAGTATCTACATAATTATACTAATTCTAACTCAAAGTTCCTTTTTATCCGCGCGTATCCAGAGTTCCCCCCCTGGTTACGCGCCTGATGACGACACTCACTCTCTAAAAGTTTATACTTAAAATTACCTAATAAAATATGTATTATTGACTAATTAGTAAAATAACATATTTGCCTCATAAAAATTAACATTAGGTAGTTACTTACAAACTGTGGAGATACCATGTACATTATCTCGTCGGTTTACCAACCGATAGGGATCCGCCCCGCCACCCCCGCCGCCGCCGCCGCGCCGATTTGTATATAAAAAGAGGCAAATACCCAAATAAATCAGTACACACTGAGATGTCCTCAAGCAAAGTGTGACTCCTGCTAATGTTTTTTTATGAAGAAAAAGAAACATAGTTTCAATATTTGACCTCCGCTATATTTAAAAAAATTAAGTTATATGGGGCGCCATTTTGTTTCATGTTTTTGTGTAATGTGTGCTGAAAAACATTAGCAGGAGTCACAGATTCACCCACACATGCTAATAAATAGGATACTGGGATGGATGGATGTACCTACTACTACTAATATAATGGGTAATTCTAATTTTATTACGCAAGACAGGCGTGGACATTTTATTATGAGGTCATTAATTTTGCAATGATTATATTTTTTGCATTAATTATACAAAAAAAGTTTTTTTTTATATCAGTTTTTGTGTAATATCAGTTGGTCAAAATAAACATTTCTATACTATTAATATTAATAGCTCAGTCATTTTACGGTTTGAGCCGGGACTAATTAATAATTGAAATTGTTTTTCGCTATGATATTGAAGAGCCAATTTGAGCCTGGAAATGTACCAAAATAAAAAAAAATCACGTCAGCAACAGTACCAATTTTAAAATTTAGCTATTATCTCGTTCTAAAAAACCTGACGGTAATTTTTTTTTGCACATATTACTTTACCATTATACATACAACAAACATGGTGTGAATATTTTTGTCTACTTAGAAGGTTTTGAAAAATACATTCATATTTTCTAATAAATACTTAATTTTTTAAATGTCAATGCTTATTTTATTGCTCAAAAATAATGTATATTGTTAAATCTAAGTCAAATGAGTGCATTGGTATTAATATTAATAATTTAAAATCCTTCTGCGACACATAATTTTGATTTCTATGTTGCGTAGCGATTTTTTTAAAATATGCTTTAAGATAGTCCTTTTGTCACTAAATGTTTCCGGTTACAGTTTAGGAGTCCAAATAGTAATTACTCCCTACCCCGCCTAACAAAACTCCGTAAAATGACAAATGACTGGGCTATAAGGTCGACTTTAATATAATATCGAAAGAAGTGATATCATTTATGTTAGATTTTCAGAGATCTTCGTTATCATGGTGATTTTAAAGCGTATGCTCACGACTATATTCCCCGAGGGTAGTCAGAGATATAACTGAAAACTCAGAACATCCATATTTCACTAGTAAGTAGGTACTTACAGGAACTATGTCCAGTGTGACGGGATTTGTGTGTGGTGATTTACTATCGAAATTGTTTTAATTATGATTATGACATTTTGACCCTTAAATGTTGCTGTAATGAGGTTATTTTTTTTAGATAAGTACTGTCCTATCAAATAAACCATTAGAAGCTAAGATAAGTAATTTAGAAGATACCTAGTTTATCTTTATGTAAGTAGTATAACAAACAATGACGTTCAGTATACCAAACTATACCAAGGTTTGCTCTTGGTATAGTTTGGTATACTGCAACAAAAACAATAAAAAAAAAACAATAAAAAAAGTACACAAGCAATAAAAAAAGAGATCGTTCTAGCATACACCGTGGAATCACAGTAGTTCTGAAGCCGGAACGTAGCTCTGAAGCACCACGTTCCGGTTATCAAGGTTATAATCACCCCTTTAAGACGGTTGCAGCGGGGTCAATTTTATACAAAACTTTGACGCACAATACGCACAGACGGAATTAATATAAGTAACTTTGTATACATGGAAAAATAGTTTAGAAAATCTAGATGCCGCGTCACAAATAACATTTGCAATTTATAAAATAATTACGAAGCTATAAAGCTTTGAAACTTTTCATACAAAATTTTAAAAGCTTTATATCTTCGTAATTATACCAAGCGTGGTATTTCCCCCTTTCTCCCGTAAACGGGTCACGTAGTACCTATAGGTACGTTACTTTAAGTCATTATGCCTTCTTCAGCTTGGCAATCTTACTGGTACCTACTTATAACTAAAAAATAAATAAAAAAATAAATATAAAATAGTCTATTTTTCACAAAAAAAAGAAAAAAAATACCATAGTGTGCAAAGATAAGGTTACAATTGGAACATTAGAGGTATCATTAGAGATGATAATATAACCCTTGCTTCCAAGAAAGGTAAACCTGGATCCTGGAAGACAGTGGTCTTCCAGGATCTTCAGCACAGCTAGCATGCCACCCACGACAAAGCGTTTAAACGAGAAAAACGTCATGCGCGCTCTTTCTGGCGTATGTAAAATACTACGGATGGCGGCACATCTCGATTTTTATCGTTTTCTCGGGGGTGGCATGCGAGGCCTACAGAACTTATCCTATGTCTACTTACATAGGTATACAGCCTAGCTAGCATGCCACCCACGACAAAGCGTTTAAACGAGAAAAAAGTCATGCGCGCTCTTTCTGGCCTACGTAAAATAATAAAGATGGAAGCACATCTCGATTTTTGTCGTTTTCTCGGGGGTGGCATGCTAGCTAGGCTTGGTATACGAAGTCGGTATCGAAACGAGCAACGTCGCATTCATTTTCTTAGGACTCTTAGGTACAATATTGCTTAGGACCGACCGAATGTCGGTCGTCGGATCAAACAGAGAACTCTTTTGAAGTTGGTTGAAAAGGGTACAATCGAAGTAAGTAAGTATTTAAGGCTGCACTGAGCCTATTGTGCTGCCCCCAATCGTATTTTTTATTTCTTAACAATTAAACAATATTTTCAAAAAACAAGAATGTCACATTGTATTAGTCATTGCTGATTTTCAATTTATCGGGTCACTGCTGATTTGTTTTTATAATGATACAGGCATAAAACATAATAATCCGTAATGTTTCGATAAATTGAAAGCCAATCCTGACATTCTCGTTTTTTGGAAATGTTGTTTATTGTTTAGAAATAAAAAAAATACGATTGAAGGCAGCACTATAGGCTCGGTGCAGCCTTAACTCAACGAACTTTCACAATGAGCTATTTAAATTCCCATCTGGAACGCAGATTACGAGAACTGCGTTAAATTTATTGTTTCTAGAAATGCAACAAATTCAACAAAGTAAAGATACACAAACTTTCTGCTTGTTATTATTTAAGTACCTATATAGGTAGGTACCTTACCTACCTATTTAGGGTAAGGTTGCCTTAGTCGTACCACCGCTTAAGTCGTACCCCAATCATATTTTTCGTCTCGTATTTATAATCAGTGACATCTATCACAGGAATCCTGTACTATTTTATCGTGCGTGTAAACAACCCGAAGCAGTAGGCCTCGCATGCCACCCCCGAGATAACGATTAAAATCGAGATGTGCCTCCATCCTTTTTATTTTACGTTCGCCAGAAAGAGCGCGCATGTCGTTTTTATCGTTTAAACGCTTTGTCGTTAGTGGCATGCTAGCCGTGCAGGCGGTCGGCCAACTTAAAAATATTTTGTTACCGTTTTCATTAAAAATTTTGGAAAATATAATAGGAATATTATTTTTTTGAATCATGTCTAATTATGTAGTACGTAATCTAGCTTTCATTAAACGCGTTGTCGTTGGTGGCACGCTAGCTGAGCAGGCGGTCGGCCAACTTAAAAATATTTTGTAACCGTTTTCATTAAAAATGTTGGAAAATATGATAGGAATATTATTTTTTTAATGATGTCTATTTTTGTAGCAAGTAATCTAGCTTTCATTAAACAAGCAAACAGTTAAACATTTTTATGTTATGCCAGAAGTTTTGGTTTGAAACTTTGAAGGTCTCGTTGCCTAAGTCGTACCTGGGGACGGTTCCATAATCGTACCTATGTGCTGGGGTGGAAAGAAAAACATAGAAAATAGATTTGTAATATCTTTGTTGAGTCCAACTAAATATAGGTCCGTAAGTGTGTTAAACTAATTTTATTCTTAATAGTTTTGTTTTTCACCAAGAATTTATAATTTTGTTTTCTGAGTGTTTGAATATTTATTTGCCGGCATTATTCTAAGTACGACTTAGGCTATAGGTGGTACGAGTTAAGCAACCAGGCGCCAAAGAAACTTAAAAAAAAAATGTATAAGTAAAGTTTTTGATGCAAGATTGTATTATATGAATGCTGGTTAAGAGTTAAATAAATAAAGATTCCATGAACACCAAAAACAATGTTTAAATTAAATTCATCTGAATGTTACAGCAATGAGGGATTTTCCAAAAGCAAAAAAAGTTAAAAAGTTAGTTCCTAATTTCTCGATAGATGGCGTTGACATGAGAGAGGGGTCCAATAGGTATGAGCAAAGATATTAATTAATATTAATAGTAAAAATACACAGTACAGACCCTTTCTTATTGTTGTTGGTTTATTGTTTAGCTATCTCGGTATTATTGTCCGTCAACAACGAATCGAGTATCAGACGTGGCTGTATGGGTTACGTATACGAACAATAAACGAGAAACAACTACAAAAACCTAACAGAATCTGAGAATTTCAATAAAAATAAACCGGAAATATTTAAATCGTATGTCGATGCCGTGAATGAAAAGCAAAGCCATAGACGAAAAATTGAACCCTGGTTTGACAGTCTGGCGTGGGTGGGTGTTTCTCCTCGGCGTATAATTTTTTAGCGGTGTTACAAGGGATCAGCGGGTTTTATAACCGCGTTATAAAATTGTATACCTTTTCTTATAAACATGGCGAAAATATTTGGTGAGGATAATGACGGCGTTCAAACGCCGAGTAGAAACACCCGGGTCGTCAATAACACCCAGATTGTTATATAACTTGTACTGTGTATTTTTATTATTAATATTAATTAATATATTTGCTCATACCTTTTGGACCCCTCTCTGGTCAACGCCATCTATTGAGAAATTAGGAACTAACTTTCTTTTTCTTCTGGAAAATCCCTCATTCTCCATTGGGAGGCAACCTTACCCTACGAATGTCTACAACCAACAAAGTACCTACTTACTTATAAGTGAAGATCGGTAACTATTGTGCGATTGGCGCTTTGACTACTTATATAGTCAAAGGACCAAGACGACCACCACCGATAATAATAAAAAAGTTTACTGAAGTCATCGGCTGTATGGGCTAGATTCCCTTGCCTTAAACTTAACAAAAAAAATCTCCTCAAAGCAGGCGATCAATCGTGATACGCAATAGTATTCTTTGCACTGAAAAAAAAAGACATTTTCAGTGAAAAAAAGACACATAATTCTAGCATCACTGTCTATCCTGTTAGAGAGCGAGACAAATTAAAATGCATGATATAAGTTATCCATAGTCAACATGAGATCTGATTTCCGAACGAATCAGGAATCAATCAAAACAAAAATTGACGGAAAAGTTTTGGAAAAGTTTCAAATATCGAAGGCCCTTCACGAATTTTGTTTTTTATTTTGAATGAAGAACAAAAGAAAATGCGAATTTTGACCGCTAATCGATTCTATTTCGTTCGTGCATTCCATCAATCCTTGATCAACGGTAAGATGCATTTCATAACAAACAATGCATGAAAAATCTAAAAACCTAGTGTGAGAAGATAACTCCTAAGTTTTTGGTGTACCTTCAATTATAATTGACTGGTGCCTGTTTTTATTCGTGGAAACTGGAAAGGGAGGTAAGAATTTTTACGTGACCCAGTTAGATGCAGTTCGTTTCAAAGTTTCAAAACTTTAATTTATGAGTTTCATTTAAAAAACCTTTCCGGTACGCGGTCGCCACTCGAGAATTTTTCGGCCCCATCGGCCATCGGTTCTGCGAGCAATATGCCCCGCCCACTGCCACTTTAATTTAGCAATTCTTTGGGCTATGTCAGTTACTCTGGTTCTTCTGCGGATCTCTTCATTTCTGATTCGATCTCGCAGGGAAACTCCGAGCATAGCCCTCTCCATTCAGAAAGCGCAGCGTGGGTAGGCCCCGCACACGGTGGACCGACGACCTTGTGAAGGCGGCGGGAACCCGTTGGATGAGGGCAGCGCAGGACCGGTCGTTATGGCGATCCTTGGGGGAGGCCTATGTCCAGCAGTGGACGTCCATCGGCTGAGATGATGATGTTGATTTAAAAAACCATCACTGGGTACTTTACTTACCGTGTGCTGCTTATTACGTCTTTTCTATCTCAATCATGCGTTTCATAGTGCCACGAAGGGTACACCCCAACTCCTAAAATGACCCACTAACCGAAGGAATAGGTTGGAAGTATTTGTGTGTAGATTTTTTTAAGTAGCCTGCATTGTGTCCCACTGCTGGGCAAAAGCGTTTCTGATCTTTGCTATGTAAAGCTAACCCGGCCCAACCTATGAGGAAGTTATCTAAATCATCTACTAGGTCTTCTCAGATGCGGGCATCCATTTTGTAGAATAAAGATGTATGAGCTTTTTGAGCCGCGACTTCGTCCGCGTGAATAACCCTTTTAGGGGTGGATTTTCTAAAAATCCTTTCTTATTGCACCCGTACCTTCTCTGTAGAATACGATATTCCAAATTTCATGTTTCTATCTTCAGCGGTTTAGGCTGTGAGTTATCTGTCAGTCCGTCACGGAACTCTTTTATAAGATAGATTAAATAATTGGTGTAAAACTCTTAATAATGTTGTTTAATGGTATGTAGGTAAGTAGTTATAATTTTTTTTTGTAGTTTTCTGAACTTTTTTGTGCCGTTCTCTAGAGAAGAATATTACTTAGATTGTACCTAAGGTGGGGTCTTGTAATTGCAACTATCTGGTAATTGCAAATATGGAGCAATTTCACTTAATAAGAATCATGATTCAGTTCTTCTCTCAATAGATAGCCCAGTCATTTTACGGTTTGAGCCGGGACTAATTAGTAATTGACATTTTTTTTCGGTATAATATTGCCAATTTCAGCACAGAAATGTACCAAAATTAAAAAAAAATCACATCAGCAACAGTTTCAATTTTAAAATTTAGCTATTATCCCGTTCTAAAAAACCTGTTGATAAATTTTTTTTCCACATATTTAAGGCTTTACCATTATACATACTTCAAATATGGTGTAAATATTTTTGTCTACTTAGAAGGATTTGATTAAAACATTCGTATATTCTAATAAATACCTCATTTTTTAAATTTCAATGCCTGTTTTGTTACTCAAAAATAATGTATATTGTTAAATCTAAGTCAATTGAGTGTACTGGTATTAATATTATTAATTTCAAAGCCTTCTGGGATACACAATTTTGATTTCTATGTTGCATAGCAAAATTTTTTTTAAATATGTTTCAAGATAGTGTTTTTGTCACTAAATGGTGCTGGTTACAGTTTAAAAGTACAATTAATCATTACTCCCTTCCCCGCCTAACAAAACTCCGTAAAATGACTGGGCTATATGGAGCAATTGCACTTAAAATAATCACGATTCAGTTCTTCTCTCAATAGACTTATGTCTAGTCATCTAGAAGGCAGGTGTTGGTATAAAGAGAAGGACTAAATTGTGATTCTTATAAGTGCAATTGCTCCATAGTTGCAATTACCAGATAGTTGCAATTACAAGACTCCACCTTACTTATATTATTACGTTTTATTAGCTGTACCCGGCATGTGCTGCTATGTGGCTTTTATTGTCAGTCTTCCAGGGCACGCGCAACCTACTAAAGTTTCAACACAATCGGTCTAATAGAATAGAATAATATATTTATTTCAGACCATAGTCCATAGAAAAAAGATTTAGTAACACTGGTGTCAGTCTATTAATCTTAAAGTGTTCGAACAGATAATTATCATTGATAATTATTGTGATGATTCATCATTGTCTTGCCCATTTCCCATTATTTGGAGTCGGCGCAATATGTCATCCTCTTCCATTCATCCTTTAAGCAGTCGTTTCAGCACACACCTTTTTTACACATATCATTCTTCACACAATCCATCCATCTTTTCTTCGGCCTGCCTCTCCTACCATAGCCATCCACATTCATACTTAGCACTCGTCTCGTAACATGACACTCGTCTCTCCGCATTACATGCCCATACCACGATAATCTATTACCCTGCAATTTTTCCTGTAATAATTACCTTGATAATTTTCAATGATAATTATCTTGATAATTATTCATGATAATAATCTTAATAATTATCAATGATAATAATCTTGATAATTATAAATGATAATAATTCATGATAATAATCTTAATAATTATCAATGATAATAATCTTGATAATTATAAATGATAATAATATTAATAATTATGATAATAATCTTGATAATTATCAATGATAATTATATTATTAATTGAAAAAACAAAAAGCTTGCGCTAGGTGTAGGTATACCTCGCAGCACGAAACTCTAGCGCTCGAATGAGTGAATTTAGACGAAAATAGTGCATAGTGTCTTGTACATACGGCCAGCGCATTCAAGGTCAGCGCTAGAGATTCGTACCGCGACTTATATCTGAGCATGATCTGATCACGATTTGCGAAAAAAGAAGCTCACAATCACGAAATAATTATTGTTACTGTTTTCTGTTGTTTTTCTTAATTATTTGTTATTCTTTGTGATACGAAACGAAAATGGCGAAGACTGTGAGCTGGTTGGTCTAGTTTTGTTTTAATACGCATGTATTAAAACAAAAACTGTAATTTTAGAACTTTTAGTTAGATATTTTACTCAAAACTAAGAATCAGCTTGGATAATTATCCGATAATTATCAAAGAAAATAATTATCTTGATAATTATGCAGCACGGCTAGCATGCCACCCAAGACCCAGCGTTTAAACCATAAAAACGTCATGTGCGCTCTTTCTGGCATAAGTAAGTAAAATAATAAGGATGGAGGCACATCTCGATTTTTATCGTTTTCTCAGGGGTGGCATGCGAGGCCTACAGACTGACAAAAACTTGATTTCACATAATAATTATAATCTTTGTATAGAACCGGTATTGTGTAGAGTGGACCTATTTCAAATGGAAAATTTAAAAATTTTATTAATATTGTGGGTTTCTGTTTACTTAACATTATTTGTTATTGAGATAACAAATAATGACCAGACCCCAGTGACCCCCGGGTTTTACCCAGTTGGGATCTAATCTTATTTAAGTATTAATACAATGGTAGATAAATGAACAAAATATTTGCTTATGTAACACACACATTACAGTTTACAATAAAAAGTATTTAATGTATTGTAAGAATTTATAGGTATGCTATGCGCATTTTATATCGTTTATTATTTTTGTCTTTCTGCTTCATGGCAACCTGTTTCAAAAACAATATGCCTCTCTTTTCGCTGATAAAAGTATCTTTTATCCGGTTCTTTTATTTTATACAGGGTTTAGGGTAGACAGATACATTACTTTAATCGGACTCTAGCCCAGTCATTTAACGGAGTTTTGCTAGGAAGGGTGGGGAGTAATTATCAATGGGACTTTTAAACTAACCGGCGCTATTTAGTGTCAAAAAGACTATCTGAAAACATATTAAAACAAAATTCGCTATGCAACATAGAAATAAGAAATTTTCTCTCCCAGAAGGCTTTTAACTTAAGGTGGTTGCAGAAGGGTAAATTTTATACAAAACTTTGACGCACTTTACGCGTCGACGGAATTAATAAAAGTAATATTTTATATATTGAAAAATAGTTAAGAAAGATGCCGCGTCACAAATAACATTTGCAATTTATAATATAACGAGCGTTAACCCGCGACTTCGTCCGCACAAATTATATACCAGATTTTAATTCAGATAATAAGCTATCAAACAAAAAAAGTTTCATCAAAATCGGTTCAGTAGTTTTTGCGTGATACTCGTTCAAACAAACAAACAAACAAACAAACACCCAAACAAACACACAAACAAACAGACAGACAAAAAATCCAAAAATTGGTGAAATGGAATCAGGGACACCTAAAAACCATATCGTAACTTTTTTTTTGTTAATATCTTCAATGTACAGACAAACTTCCTGTTACAGTTTTATAATAGTATAGATTACGAAGATATAAAGCTTTTAAAATTTTCTATGAAAAATTGCATTGTGCGTCAAACTTTTGTATGCCTGAAACCACCTTAATAAGATTATTAATACCAATACACTCATTTTAATTAGATTTAACAATATAAATTATTTTTGAGCAATAAAATAGGCATTGGAATTTTAATAATTAGGTATTCATTAGAAAATACTAATGTATTTTTCAAAGCCGTATAAGTCGACAAAAATATTAACACTATGTTTGAAATATGTATAATATAACGGTAAAGCCATAAAAATGTGCAAAAAAATTGTCCTTCAGATTTTTTAGAACGAGATAAATGCAAACCATATTCTAGAAAATAAATTATTCTATTCTATACTATTAAAAATTTTAAATTTGTGGCGGTTGCGAACATATATAAATTTTTTATTTTTGTACATTTCTAGGCTCAAATTGGCTCTTAAAAACTATACCGAAAAAAAAACAATGATTAATTAGGCCCGACTCAAACTGTAAAATGACTGGGCTACTCATGATACTGAACAACTTTCCCAAGGGCACAGAGGGAAATTCGCATAAAAATTCAATTTTTCATACAAATTTTCGATCAACTGATTGCATTTAGTATTTTTTTTGTAGCCTATGTTGTGTCCCACTGCTGGGCAAAAGCCTCCCCTCTTTTCTTCTAATCCTCTATGCAATGCGAAATCGGGCCAATCGTTCAGGAAGGTATTCAAATCGTCGCTCCATCTTCTCTTTGGTTTTCCTAGACGTCGGCAGCCGTCTTGTGTAACCCATTCTGTAGCCATCTTGGTCCACCTCTCACATCTTGGTGCATTTAGTATGGCAAGTCCAAAATTTTTTTGCTTATTTCCTATTGGTTTGTTAGGGAAAGTTGTACAGTATCAAGGTTACAATCACCCCTTTAAGTAATGCAATTGTTTACCCTAACACCCTGTATAAGTTTAAAACAATAATTTTATGTAGGTACCTACTTAGATACCTACCTACCTACACAAATCTTCCAGAATAGTAATAATGTCATCAAACGTCTAGTAGGCACTATATTACAATTTACAATAGGTCAACAGGTAGGTTTAATCATATTACAATATCATGTCAATGGAATAGTTAATTAGATCCGGTTGGTTTTGATAAGGACCGTAAGACCTGAGCTAAGCTAAACCGGTTCAGAACAACAAACATTTTTAAAATTGCTTTATTGACGTTTGATATGAGGATATCATAAGTCTTTTGGCGTATGTTTTACAAAAATTTATTCAGCCGTTTCCTACCTGGAGAAGCCCAAACTTGGTATGTTTTGAAAATAATTTATGGATTTTTTGAAAACAATTGGCTGAAAGGTAATAGTGTACTATATTTTTAGAACCGGCTCATGAAGCGCTTTCATTTGATACCCCACACGGTAGGTTTAAGAAAAATTTTTTTTAAATCCCATACACAAAATTAATGACGTCATAACTGAAGACCCTGACACCTCAAAGACTGTCTCCCGGCAGTTTTGGGATCTAGAGAACATACCTAACAACATATTAAAATTTGGTGCTGGTATCCAAAACTGAACTTGTTCAGCCTTTTTTGACCGTAAGGGCAGTGCACTAGTACCCCCTCTAACTTCTAAAATAATGGAGTAAAAAATCTGAAAAATTGATAGCTTTTCGTAAGTACTTTCAATGAAAATTATAACGGATGCTGTAGCTCGATCAGTTTCGGAAAAAACCAGTAAATAGATTCGTTCTCTAATGACAAACTAGATGGTGTTGCACGAAAATCAATCGCGCTATCATTGTGTTTCAAAAATTTCTCTTTAAGATAAACAGGTTAATAACTCTTTTTATTCTTATTCTACTTATACTATTTATACATTGGCTACGGAACCCTATCAGTCCGACACGCTCTTGTTTTTATCTATCTAAACAAAAACAATTAAACAACATTTAAAAAAAAATAGAATTTCACTGACTGCAGATTTGTTTTTTAAGGTTGCACAGAGCCTATTGTGCTGCCCCCAACCGCTTAAAAGTGACTACTTTTGGCAGTATTAACGATAATAGCTACAAGCGTAAAACATAATCCGTAATGTTTCGATAGATAGAAAGCCAATGAGGACTACAATGTGACATTTTTTTTTAAATGTTTGTAATTTTTTAGAAATATAAAAAAATTAGGGCAGCACAATAGGCTCGGTAGTCTCGATACCTTCTTAACCACCTGTTTTTATTAAGGAAATATAAAGAAAAGCTTAAAAAATAAGAATAATTCTCCGATTTCATTATTGATTGATATTTCAAAATATTTCCACAACTGTATGAAAGGTTTTCTTTGTTCTTCTAAGAAGTTTGTCTGTACATTGAAGATATTAACACAAAAAAAGTTACGATATGGTTTTTAGGTATCCCTGATTCCATTTCACCAATTTTTGGATTTTTTGTCTGTCTGTTTGTTTGTGTGTTTGTTTGGGTGTTTGTTTGTTTGAACGAGTATCACGCAAAAACTACTGAACCGATTTTTTTTTGTGCGGACGAAGTCGCGGGTTAACGCTCGTTGGCTATAAACTTATTTGAATTAAATTGAAACCAAAAAATTGTGGCGAGGGGAGCGAGCTCGAAATTTTGTTCGTTATGGCGAGGTTATGCAGTATAACTGGTATTGCGTCTTTGGAATCCTCTCCTCGGTTGTGCCTCTAGGTGTATTATAATTTCGTTGGCCACTTACATCCTCCAGCAGGCGGCCCTCTCTAAACCGGTCCGGTTTTAGCCTCGAATGCTTTAGCACTTGACATGCCCCTTTCGCCCTTAGAATACGTCCCTGCCTTCAGATTATAGATCGATAAATGTCTTTACAGGCAAGTATTATCTAAGTATCCAAATTTAAGCTGGTTAATCACTTTGGGTATCATTGTACCTGATATAAAGCACCCCTTAAACTATGTTCCAATCTGTTTAAATTTACAACTGTAAGTATATCAATAGCCGCGAACCGCGATGCCGCAATGTCTATTCGGAACACTTACACATTTCAGTGGCAGCGCCCAAATTGTATCCAGTGAGATAGTCACTGAGCCTGGGCAGTGAGTGACACAATCTACGCCTCGACATTTAAGCATGGACTTAGGTGTCATTTGAGTAGTGAGTCGACTATTCCAGCCCACCTAGGACGATTTAACCACTGGACCCGTAATGATGCCCGCTTTCGCCTGTGAACCAAGCTTTTTAGCTAGGTCGGGGTTTTCTCTCTATCAGTTTGACTTACAAGCTCGGTGAGAAAACATCAAGGAAAATGACTAAATTCACGATTATTGGATGTAAAAGCTATAGTGACCAAACAAGTAATGTTTCTTTTCACGAATAAGTACAATTTTAAACCATTTTAGTAACAATTTTTCACGAAAATAATTATTGTTGAAAATTATAAACAGTGCAATCCGACCAATTTGAGTACGTAATGATGTTACATGCAAAGAAACTAAAAAGATGACAACATTAATTAGGCCGAGTTATCGCTCATTCATAACGTATTTTTTTTTTAACTTCACATTTTAGTTTATGGATGGGCTGAGCAAGGCTGAGCATAGTCGATAATATAGTATCGATAAAATGAGGGAATGAATGATTAATTATACTCTTCTAAGTATTGAAAATCTTTTTGAAAATGGATATTTGGATATAATATTACTAATGGTACATACAAAAGCATACATAAATAATTAATTAATTACATATACAGGGTGGAAAGTTAAGATGGGACACAAAAGGCAGCTACCAGAAGCATTATAGCTACAAGAAAACGTTCTTAGGAGTCTAACCCAAACTTTTGGAGCATTTTACTTCCGCATTTACAGATTTTGAAAAAAATGTACAGTCATCGACAAAAACTGCAATTTTCACAAAACTTTTTTTTTATCCCATTCGATCCTCTTACTGATGAAGAACATAAGTCTCTATGGGGTATGGGGTCAACCAAGGTCGTGGTATTAGAACTCTCAGAAAACGCAACATTCAATTCCCGTACATTTAGCAGGGAAATATCAATATCACCCTATTTGTGATTTTGTAAACACTTTCCAAATTTTTAGGGGCGGTTCAGACCATCAAACTGAACGTATTTTACTATGGGAGCAAACATGAAATAGCAAAAAAAATCTGCTCTTCATACTAAACTGCAAGGCCTATCTACAGAGTGAAATTGATATCATTAGCATCCTTTTAAACGAAGAGTCTACCCATCGAACTGAACAACTTTTACTATGGGAGCAAACACATCGTAGCCAAAAAAAATCAGCTGTTGCATACATTTGAGTCGCGAACTCGCGCATCGACATTGCAGTTTAGTATGGAACAGCTGATTTTTTATTTGCTCTGATCGATTTGCTCCCATGCTCGTAAAAGTTGTTCAGTTTGATGGATAGACTCTTAGTTTAAAATGATGCTAATGATATCAATTTCACCCTGTGTAGTCTAGACTCAAATGTACCAAACAGCCGATTTTATTTTTTACTTAGAAGTAAGACGCAATCAGTTTCAGAACAAATAATTAAAAACCTTTTCTAGACGAAGAATCTGCAAAAATAGTTAAAGCAGCCAATATTGATAATAGCTACGGCATGCCCCTATCATGGTCTTAACTAGACGTCTTTTGAGGGTTATTTGATAAGACAAAAACCGAAAAAAAAAATCAACCAAAATTTCAAACTAGAATATAATTTCTCTTTAATTTTTTACTTAATAAACCTATGACCAATTGTTTGGTACTTGTAAGCATATTATGATCAATGCTTAATGCATTGATGATTCACATAAATTAAATAACGATTTTATTTTCTCTAGTGCTAGTAATAGGTCTGGCTTGTAAGGGCTATGGAGATTTTTATTTTCTTGATGTAGATAGAGAGTGAAAGTTCAGTTTGATGCTCTGACCTGAAGCACATCCTAAAATATGGAAGTTTAGTTTAGCGGTAGCATTTTTTGAGAAGAATTTTTTAATATTTTGCTTATAAAATTGTTCTTATCTCCTTGTACTAGTTTTATTAATATAACCCAAGTACGCATATTAAAAATTAATGATTTCGAATACATTAATATTAAATAACGTCATAATTTTTTCAAGTGCTAATAGGACCAGTCCGCTTAGCACTAGAAAAAAAATCGTTCATAAACAAATTAGGTATCTACTATGTCCATCACTAGAGTCGTGGTCACGTGACCAATTTGTAAAAAAATTATGAATGACTTCCCCCCCTCAACCCACAAATTTCGGTTGAATGTCATTTCATACATTATCAAGAACATCTCACGTCCAGTGGTTAAATCGTTCTAGCAGCCCACCCACAGATCAACAAAGCCATTTAAAACATTTACGATCCTTTGAAAACATTGTATCCCGCCGTCTTCCAATACTACCCCATTGTCTTCGAAACAAAAGGAATATTAGTTTTATGGGTAGCGCAGCGTTTAGAATGCACGTGTCCATTTTACCACTTTGTAATGTTTCTGAGAAAAAGAGTCAGGTACCCTGCAATAAAGAATAGTAACGTAGTAAAAAACCATGCAGTTAAACAAAGCAGGGTAAAAGAAAAGGGTGCAGGTGGAGAATGGCATTCGGGCCGTGACCGTTGAGAAGGCTAGTCGAGGATAAATCACGTACCTAGTCTGAAGAGTCTGTGGAATCATAAGTGTGTCATTTTTGTGGAACAGCTGCGTAGTTTAGGTCGTCGAGATTGGCTGCAGATCAAATTAGTCCTAAACCGATATTCAGGGAATTCTTTTGATTGTGAGTTGGATCCAAAACTTACGTAGTAACTTATTATCTGTGCCGAAACGTATGGATTTACCTAACGGACTGTTGGTTCCACTGTTTTGTACCACTAGTGGGTCCAATTAATTTATAAGTGTTGTTGTGTTGTGTAAGTTAATCATTTATGTTTGATGTGCACACTATTTTGTTGTAGAAACAAAATACAGTAACGGTATTTTCTTGAAACCACTGTAAATAGTTTTGTAGTCAACTGATGATTATTAAACTATTTACAGTGGTTAAGAATATACAGGATATAAAATTAAATGCCTTATGTACATAAACCACCAAACTGAACAACTTTCACTATAGAGCAAATATCGAAATCGCGAAAAAAAATCTGCTGTTCCATACATCTGGGTCGAGCTGATCGTCTGAAGTCTCTGAAGCAGCCCGCTTATGTACGTAACGCCCTCTATACAGGGTTTCCCGTAAACCGACGTCAACCCGGTTCATGCCTGACCAGAATATACTAAAATAAAATAAAAATCTGTCAGTCAATCAATCTGTCAACATTTTTCTTTAGGAAAAGGTTCTTAGTTTTCGAGTTAAGGACAGTTTTATGAAATTCGTGAAACTCTTTACCTTAGTCAATATTTTGAGTGCCACGGCTACACATGTTCTATGCAGTATCTGTGTTAAAACTGTCAATATCTCGAAAACTAAGACACTTTTAAAAAGTCAAATTTTGATATTCTGCTTAGTCATGACCTAACCTATCAGCATCCGCCGGGTTGACGTCGGTTTACGGGAGACCCTGTATATAATTCTCGTTGTCTCCCAGGCTCAGTAAAGTAAGAGACTGCGAGCTGTTTCTTCCCTTTGTCCCCCACTGGACTCGAAGAAGAGGTGGACAACGGGAATAAATCTAGGTTTTTATTACATACGGGCATTCGAACTCAAACTTGATGTCCTGAATCCCCGCCCTAATATCTTCTCAATTTTCTTGAGGATAAATTGAAATTTTGATTTTATTATTTTAACAATATCTCTTTAATGCTGCATTGTTTTACGTTAAAGCTCAACTAAGCCCTTTAGTGCCCTATGTCGTATCACTGTTGTAAATACGTTACCTCAATGCCCTACTTTTGTATTGTTTCAGATTTGGTCAAGATGGCAACACAGGGAGGCGAAACCGATGAGGAATATTCTGACGATCCTATAAAATTGATAGACTTCGAACAAAAAAGAGTAAATACACTTAAGATATTGCGAAACAGTAAGTGTTTCTCTATTTTAAGCAACGAGCATCAATCACCAATCAAGCATGCGCCATTTAAAACGATGTAAACGGTGACAATATTGTTTCAGATTGCCAGCCCGGAGATCTTACTGATGTAGATGTCGTCTCTGATTCAGTTCCCCTCTCGAAATACAAAAAGGTATGCTTCGTGTTACCTGCTTCTTTCTTTACTATCTCCAAAAATGTTGAACTTTTGAACGGATGTCGACCTGTAGCTGTTAAAATAGTAGATTGCATTAAACATCGTTCATATAACAAGAAGAACATTAGAATCACGGATACTGACAGTGATATAATTATTATTGATGATGAAATTAACGAAGAAAGTTTAGAAAATGTATGTGAAAATAACATAGAAGACTGCGTTATTATATCTGACAGTGAAAAAGAAGAGCCTGATAGTTCATTTGATGAACAAATGGGTAAGCCAAAGATTCGACCTGTAGATATTACATCTTATATAAGAAATAATAAAATAAATATCAATAACTCTGTGCAAAGAACACCTGAAACTTTACAACCTATCAAAAAGAGTGAAAAAGACAACGGTATACTTCAAAATGAGAATCGAATCGATTTTAAAAAGAACAAAGGATTGGTTGGGCTAAGAATAGTGCAAAGAGCTAAAGTAGATGACCGTAGTAAGGTTGGACAAAAAATTGTGGAAAGTGTTAACGAAGATAAAATTAAAAACTGTAGTAATATAGAAAAAAAGAAGTCGAACAAAGTGGATGGCAAAACAAGTCATAGTAGCAAACCTGTTTATCGCGATGAAATCTTGAAAGTTAGTGGTAAGTCAAAACTATTGGAGAGTAATACTACAAATAAAATTGAAAAACAACCCGAGAACAATGCAAGTACGTTTAATGTTAAACACAGTATTACGAATAGAGAGAAATTACGACCAAATAATACTAATTCGTCTAAAGTTGACAAAGAAACAGAAAAACCCAGTAATGTGCCAATAGAGGTTAATTTATCTAGCAAACTTGATAAGCAGAAGAGCAGTACAGATACATCAGAAAAACGCAAAAAGAGTCTAGAGCCAAAAAAAACTAAAAAGAATAAAAAAAAAGAATGCATTAGTAAATATTTCAAAGATGTTTGGGATAAGGATTTACGGCTAGCTCTAGAACCAGACACGATACAATTGAAAAAACTTAATAGAAGTTTGAAATATTTCAAAGATAAACTGAAGATTGATAAACGAAAAAGTCTCAAGGAAAATATAAAATGTTTAAATGATAATAATGATGGAAAACCCAATAACAACAAAAGCATTGAAAAATTAAAGAAAAAGACAAAAGACAGAGAAAAATCGAAGAAGAAAGATTCGATAGTTTCGGACAATACCAAGAAAAACAAAACACATAATAAATCGATGCCATCTTTATTATTAGACGAACAAATAGCAACAGGAAAAAGTCAGATTGAAGATAATGTCTCCAGTAAGTCAACACACAAAAAAACATCTGAAATATTGAGTAAAAACAAATGTATGGGTGTTAAAGGAAAATCGGGTGTGCAGCTAATCTCCAATCCAAAAAATGATGTCGTCATAAATGAAAAAACTGGCAAAGATAGCAGTAAATTAGTTGTGAATCAACCGGCCACTCAAAATAAACAAGACAAGAAAGGAGAGAGAAAAAAAAACAATTCCAAAACAGCTAACCTAGGTTTGAAACGCGTTGTTTTCGATAAAGATAAACCTATATCAACTTCTGCAGTCCATAACCGAATTAATGCTAATGTAATGTATAAAGATAAAACGTCGACCTCGATTCCTACCGACGTTAATAAGCAACTACAAGCAGATAAACCGCTAACATTAACATTAAAACCTACAGCTACCCAGGAAACAATTAATCAAAACAATAGCCATCCATTAAATCAGAATCAAAATGAAGATTTGTGCAACGAAGATCTTAGAAAAAGTGAAAGCCTTGCCAAATACTTATTTTTCTTACAAAGCTTAAATCCGAACCTAGTCGAAGGAAACCTTTCTCTTAAACATGCAGTTAAACCTGGAGAATGTATATTGTCTTACGTTAACGGCAAACAACAAGTGCCGAAGGATCCAAAAACCCACACTGTTTCTATAGGCGATGTTCAGGAGAGTTCGAATTCAACAGGCAACAATACTTCATCTGCAACAGCACCAATGGATTCGCAACAAATACATAATCAACCAAGCAACCATGGTTTAGAACCATCAGCACAAACAATGCCAAACAATTCAACTAATGATTGCAGCAAACCTGATGACGTAAAGATAAGCGACAAAACCTTTGTTGATAAAATGATTAATAGTTCTACGCAAGATATTCCTCCAAATTCAAACCTTATCAAGAAAATCGATACAGCTACTTTGATTAAAACAAAAAATTCAACAAATGATTGCAACAAACCTGATGCTGTAAAGAAAAGCGACATAACCTTTGTTGATAATATGACTAATAGTTCTGCACAAGATATTCCACAAAATTCAAACCTTATCAAGAAAATCGATACAGCTACTTCGATTAAAACAAACAATTCAACAAATGATTGCAACAAACCTGATGCCGTAAAGAAAAGCTACAAAACCTTTGTTGATAAAATGACTAATAGTTCTACGCAAGATATTCCACAAAATTCAAACCTTGTCAAGAAAATCGATACAGCTACTTCGATTAAAACAAACAATTCAACAAATGATTGCAACAAACCTGATGCTGTAAAGAAAAGCTACAAAACCTTTGTTCATAATATGACTAATAGTTCTACGCAAGATATTCCACAAAATTCAAACCTTATCAAGAAAATCGATGCAGCTACTTCGATTAAAACAAACAATTCAACAAATGATTGCAACAAACCTGATGCCGTAAAGAAAAGTGACAAAATCTTTGATAATAATATGACTAATAGTTCTACGCAAGATATTCCACAAAATTCAAACCTAGTCAAGGAAATCGACACTACAGCTACATCTACTTCGATTAAAAGTGAAATCTCAATAAAACAAGAAGATTCTTCTGAAAGTAGTTTTGTTCCACCTATCAATGCTGCTCAGCAAACAGCAAGTCAGGGCAGAATCTTCGAGGAGCATAGAGAACCAATACAAGCGTTTGTAACAAATAGAAAAGATCACAAAGGTATATTAGGAATTGCGCCACGAGTAAATATGAAGACAATCAAAAATCTAAATACCTTTCCGCATGGTGTAATTCATTGTGCACCTATTTACCACGGCGCACCCCAAAATATGCCCCAAGTTGACCAGAACCAGTTCGGGTTTTATCATCCACCGCAAGGGAAGGATATGTCGCATGCACAGCCTCCAATGTCGCTTCCAGTACCTCAAATGTCGCAACCTTTACCGCAAATGCCGCAATCGTCACCTAAAATATTGCATCATTCACAACAATTGTCGCAACCCTTACAACAGATATCACAACCTTCAAGACAAATGCCGCAACCTTCACGACAAATGCCACAACCTTCACCCCAAATATCGCAACTTTCACCCCAAATATCGCAACTTTCACCCCAAATACCGCAACTTTCACCCCAAATATCGCAACCTTCACGACAAATGCCGCAGCCTTCACGACAAATGCCGCAACCTTTACGACATATGTCGCAACATTCACAGCAAGTTCCGCAACCTTTAACGCAAATGTCGCAAACGTCACCTGAAATATTGGAAAACTCACAACAAATGTCGCAACCTTTACCCCGAATATCGCAACCTTCACAACAAATGCCGCAACCTTCACGACAAATGTCGCAAACGTTACCTGAAATATTGCAACATTCACAACAAATGTCGCAACCTTCACCCCAAATATCGCAGCCTTCACGACAAATACCGGAATCTTCACGACAAATGCCGCAATCTTCACGAAAAAAGCCGCAACCTTCACAGGGAGTACCGCAAACGCCACCTGAAATATTGCATCATTTACAACAAATGTCGCAACCTTCACCCCAAATATCGCAACCTTCGCCCCAAATATCGCAGCTTTCACGACAAATGCCGCCATCTTCACGACAAATGCCGCAACCTGCACGACAAATTCCGCAACCTCCACAGCGAGTGCCGCAACCTTTATTGCAAATGTCGCAAACGTCACCTGAAGTATTGCAACATTCACAACAAATGTCGCAACCTTCACCCCAAATATCGCAGCCTTCACGACAAATACCGCAATCTACACGACAAATGCCGCAACCTTCACGAAAAAAGCCGCAACCTTCACAGCGAGTACCGCAAACGTCACCTGAAATATTGCAACATTTACAACAAATGTCGCAACCTTCACCCCAAATATCGCAACCTTCACCCCAAATATCGCAACCTTCACCCCAAATATCGCAGCTTTCACGACAAATGCCGCTATCTTCACGACAAATGCCGCAACCTTCACGACAAATGCCGCAACCTTCACAACAAGCGCCGCAACCTTTACCGCGAATGTCGCTAACGTCACCTGAAATATTGCAACATTCTCAACAAATGTCGCAACCTTCACCCCAAATATCGCAATCTTCACGACAAATGCCGCAACCTTCACGACAAATGCCGCATCCTTTACGACAAATGCCGCAACCTTTACGACAAATGCCGCAACATTCACAGCAAATGCCGCAATCTTCACAGCAAATGTCGCATTCACCGCCTCAAATGTCGTGTCTAGCGCCTCAAATGTCGCTTCCACCAACTCAAATGTGGCATTCGACCCCTCAAATCTCGCCGCAATTTAGGCAAGTTTCGCCACAAATGTCACACAATGTGCAGGCTCCATTATGGTGTCCACCACCTCAAATGCCGCCTCAGTCAAGTCAAATGTATCATCCCGTATTACAGAAATCGCATTCACAACTACGAATGACGCCGCCTCGACACGAAATGTCGAATTGTAACTTAAGAATGTCGTATCCACAAACGCAAAATTTGGATCTCTATGCATGTGAACAATGCCAAAACGATTTTCCGCAAATGTCAAATTTACCACCTCAAATAATGCATCCTCCATCGGGAGTGTTGCATAGGCACCAGCAAATGCCTCATTTTTTACAGTGTTTATCAAATCATCCACGGCAAGTATTGCACCCATTACCAACATCGTTCCATACAAAAAAACCAACTTGGAATCCATCACAACAACTTTCGACGACACAGTCTCAAATATCGCATCTACCTCAGCAATTGTCGAACCCATCAGTGAAATATGAGAATGTTGCTCAGAGTGTATCGGGCTCCACGATAATAGGAAGGAATAACGATGGAGTGGTTAGGAAAATTAATATTGTCGCTGCTCATGCAAAAGGTTTACCTACCACAACAGAAGCTAAATCAAATAATGAAGATGTCACTCCAGTAGAAAGTGAACAAGAAATGTTTGAAGAACTATGTAAAATTACAACTTTGGAAAGTCCGATGAAGGAAGACTCAACATCAAAAAAAGACCTGAAAAGAAAACTATCAAAAGATGTCAAAATAGACGAATCTACGCCTAATCGAAGGCCTAGGATAAGTCCAATGTTAAAAAAATGTGCTGATGCTTTGCAGGATTTGAAAAAAAATTCAGAACGTGTGTCGCCTGTACCTCAAAAAGGTTATTCGCCACCTATTTTACCGATAGATACTTTTGAGAAAACTTTTGAAATCCTTGCTCAAGCCAACATTGAATTAAGTGACAATAGAAACTTTGGACCTATTAAAATAAAATTGAATCCGAGTTCAAGAAAAAGAAGGTGTGTCAGTTTTGACGAAAAGCGGGATAATGCTAAGAAAATATCAATCGACGAGTACAAGAAAAGATCAACAGGAAAGGACGATAAAGCGATCGATTTTGTAGTTCAGCACCGGAAAGACGATAAAAATAGTGGACAAACTCCTGACCAAGACCTAGGTTACGATTCCGACACAACTATGTGACAATGATTGCATTTTTGACGCACAGTGTAATTTTGTTTTAGTATAGAATAGATTGTATCTAAAAATGTACACTTGAGTTTAAGATGGTACCGAGCCTATTGTGTTGGCCTCGGTCGTATTTTTTTTTTTGAACAATTTAACAATATTTCTAATAAACAAGAATGTCACATTGTAGTCATGATTGGCTACCAATTTATCGAAACAACACGGATTATTGTGTTTTATGCTTGTAGTTATTATCGTTAAAACCACCAGTGACTTTTGGCGGTTTTAAAGATAATAACTACAAACATTATAAAAACAAATCAGCGGTGCCCTAGAACGAATCGTCCTAGGCGGTGCCCTAGAACGAATCGTCCTAGGCGGTGCCCCATAATTTGAATATCAGCAATGACTATAATGTTGTTTAATTTTTTAGAAATAAAAAAATACGATTGAGGGCAGCAGGCAATTTCATCAATTTTTTATCTTATGAAACTCCATATTTTAGTTAGTATTGTCAGATTATACTGAAATAAAATAACAGTGAAGTAGTAACACTTGAATAACGATCGCATAAAAAATTCGATTAAGGGGGTTCTGGGCCTATTGTGCTGTCCTCAATCGTATTTTATTGTATTTGTTATGTTTATCTGACAGATAAACAACTATTCTAAAAAACAAGAATGTCACATTGTAGTCATTGCTGATTCTCAATTTATCGGGTCACTGCGGATTTGTTTTTATAATGTATTGTACTTATTATCTTTAAAAACGCCAAAAGTGGCCACTTTTGGCTTGTTTTTGGAAATGATGTTTAATTGTTTAGAAATAAAAAAAATACGATTGAGGGTTGCACAATAGACACGGTACCCAAGAAGTACCTATAAGGAAAATGTTAAAGTAATGCCTCAATACTTCAATGCCGCCTATTATAAAATAGATGATTAAGGGCCTGTTTCACCACTTCCGAATAAGTTCTTGTTAGCTTATCCGATAGATATTTTGACATATACTTCATAAAAAATATGTCAAATGAGCTGTCGGATAAGCTGTCCAAAAGCGGTGAAACAGGCCCTAAGTATTTTGACTGTTAGAAATCTTTAAGAAATACGTATTTTTATGTACAATACCTAATTTAAATAATTTTGTTCAATGCATTTTAAACTAGTACTAAGATACCTTTCAAGAAAATTGACATTAGTCGCTCTCTTTGTTATGTTATAATTATTATAGTTTTCTACAGTTTTGTTTGTGTTGTATAAAGAACTAATACAATTTTAGTGCTGTTAGAGATTAATGCTATATTTACTAAATGACGTGTTGATGTTTACTAAACAATAGATACCACAGTGCTTACCATACAACATACTTCCTATCGTCCAATCGGCATGATGCTACCGATTGGCCGATTTAAATTTCCTATTTAAGGATCCTTCCGTGTGAAATAGCCGTGGGGATACCCTGTATGTTGTTTTAGTAGATAATACAAAAAAGTGTTTTTTTTTGTTAATTTATTTAATAATTAGTTTCAAAATATATTTTTTAATCATAGTCCTACAAAATCATGTTTTATGGTTTGGCTGTAGGAAACAGAGAATTACAGTCGCGTCTACTATGTTGTGTTGTAATTGCTTAGATTAGATTATTATTTGAGGGCTCAAAGCCAAGCCAAAGTTTAGTTTTTAGTGAACCTCGCTGTTAATCTGACGGTCACGAATTCGAATCCCGCAATAGAAAAATATTTGTATGGTGAATGAATATGAATATTTGTATCCACTACACTTATGTAGTGTAGTTTGTTTTAGAGGCCGATAACAGTGACATTGACGCCGCTTCGGATCGGCATTAATTTCTTTATAAATAAGTATCATTATACCAATATTACGTATGGTATAAATAGTTCGATACAAGCATGTATAAACTGTGAAACATTTGTAAACTACTATTAGAACAAGTTTTACATTGGTGGTAGGTACTGTAATTTTAAAAATACATTATTCCAGTGATTTATAACAAATGAATGACAAATGTGCTGGCTACCTTTTTTATGTAGGGTGGAAGTTATTTAATTGTTGTTCAAAACGAATAGAAATAATAATAGAAAGATGTTCTTTAGAACTTTGTTCATGCAGTTTTTGAGTACGCAACATTGCAAGTTACGTTGATATCTATAGGCGCCTTAAATGTATTATTTTATGGTACAGGGTAGTAATTATAGAACTCTGTGATTCCGGTGTCCTTGTTGTAACTTTATTGTATGTTTGAATAGTAAATAAATTATTTTCACCCCTCCGGGCGGAAAGCGTTAAGTTTCGTCCTGCTGCCCTAAACGAAGTTGCTGCTTTTCGCATCCGTCGGGGTGAAAAATAGTGTACTAACCTTGGGCAGTAAATAAGAAAGCCTCAGATCACATGTTTGTCGACCTTGGCTTCGCCTCGGCCAACAATTACATAAGATCTGAGACATTTCTTACTTTCCTGCCCTCGGTGTGTAATCTACTATTGTTTACTGTTAACTCAATGGGTCCGACTGGCTAATCGATTATTTAGTAGTGTAATATTTCTGTGAAATCTATGTAAAAGTGCCATAAATTAATAATATTTAAAAAAATATTGTCTATACCGATTCAAGGTTCATGCTATCGCGTATAGGAAGAACATTATGGTTAATAATAACCGAATAATTGTTGTTACATCAATGTGTAAAGCTGTAGAGGTTCTTGTTCTCGAATAGAACATTAAAAATGGCCAAGGCTTGATTTGATATGATTATAGCCTGAGATGTTCTAAATATTTGTAGCATGATCAGAATTTTTGTGTTATACCTTAATCTGCATGAAGTGTAGAACCCCGCCCTTTGTCTTGGACTTATTTGATGTTCAGTCTTGTATAAGATTTCGATTTTTCAAAAACGAATAGTTGATTATCTATAATATAAAAATGAATCGCAAAATGTGTTGGTAAGCGCATAACTCAACAACGCCTGGACCAATTTGGCCAATTCTTTTTTAAAAATGTTCGTTGAAATTCAAAGATGGTTTTTACGCCCTAAAAACAGCCCTTTTCTTTTTCCCATACAGGGTGACGGTTCTGTTCAGGAGAATTTTTTGCCCCGACTATAAAATATGTAGGAACAAAAAAATGACACATTACAAATCATTTTGACTGGCTATATTTGGCAGTACGAAGTCTGCCGGGTCAGCTAGTTCCAAATATTATCCTAGACTAACCAGACTATCTAAACGGAATACATGACAAAAATATTACTATTGAATATTGTTGTTTCTTTTTCGGGAGAAATAAAAGACAATGCGGGTTTTTATATGGAAGGTTGGCGCCTTATTTTTCGACGTTGTTCTTAGCGCAGCCATCAACCAAACTTGAATATTTTAGTTCAGAATAAAGTAACAAACAAAACTTGTTATTACAAAATGTATGTCCCTAAACTCAGTCTGAACGGAGATATAAAGGCTTGAAGTTGAAAATATATGCATTACGTTTACTTCAAGCCTTTATATCAGTTCGGACTGAGTTTAGAGATATACTTGTCATAAGGTTTTGTTTGTAACTTTATTCTGAACTATAATATTCAAGTTTGAATAATGGCTGCGCTAAGATAAGAGACGAAACGAAAAAAGGCGCAATTTTTAGACATTGGCTTTTCGCCTCTGCATTGTGATGTAATATTTTTGGGGGTCATTGCTGGACATCAAATAAGTATTTTTATTTCATTAACAAAATAGTAAAACCTGATCAGAACAATAAAAAACCTCGCCATGTTGCGGAAAATCATTGGAACAAATTTTTGTACTAGAAACATCTATAAAGTCTATAAAGGCAGTCTATACACATCTATAAATTCTATATAGTCTATAAAGGCTGTATTCAATTGTAGGGCCCCCAAAAGCAGGTTTTTTATTTTTCTGGGCTTTAAATACTTCTAAGCATAGCTCTCAAATTGTTTTGAATTTAAGATAAAAGGGACACCTATTGTGCTGCCCTCAATCGTACATTTTATTTCTAAACACTTAAAGAACATTTCCAAAAAACAAGAATGTCACATTGTAGTCATTGCTGATTTCCAATTTATCGGGTCACTGTGTATTTGTTTTTATACTGTTTGTAGTTATTATCTTTAAAACCGCCAAAAGTCACTGGCGGTTTTAACGATAATAATTACAAGCGTAAAACATAATAATGCGTAATGTTTCGATAAATTGAAAGCCAATCATGACTACAATATGACATTCTTGTTTGTTGGAAATTTTAACTGTTTAGAAATAAAAATAAAATGATTGAGGGCAGCACAATAGGCTCGGTACCCTCTTAAGAAATAGTGTAAGTGACATACTAAATATTTTCTTCAATCTAAAAGATTGTTTTTAGCAATGTAGAAATAGAATTAGATCTGAACAGAAATTAATATTCTTTAATGTTGATGAATGAGAGATGACTGAGAGTCTAGTCTCTTTGAATATAATATATCATTATGCACTACCAATACTCAAACTTAGCCCGCGTGAATAAGACCACCAACCCTCTTTGACTAAGGTGGTGATCTTAACTACGAACGTCGTTTTTGAATGAGTAATACACAGTGTAAACTTATAATACATACTTTTGGGGGTGCTTCATACTATCAAACTGAACAACTTTCTCTATGGGACCAACATTGAAATCGCTAAAACAAATTGGCTGTTCAATACATTTATGTCGAGAAACCATATTTTCTAAAAATTTATTTTTTCGCCATTTCAATGTTAGTCCCATACTAAAAGTCGTTCAGTTTGGTTGAAGGTCTGAAACTGAAACCCCCCGAAAAGTATTGTATTTTAACGGATTAAAGCTTACACCTTGTAAACACGGTGAAATTGATATCATTAGCATCCTTTAGAGTCTACCCAATACCCATCAAACTGAACAACCTTTACTATGCGAGCAAACAGATCGGAACAAAAAAATCTGCTGTTGCATAGGTACATTTGAGATGAGTAGGCTAGGCACTGCAGTTTAGTACGGAACAGCGGATTTTTTTTGCTCCGATCGGTCTGCTCCCATAGTAAAAGTTGTTCAGTTTGATGGGTAGACTGTTAGTTTAAAAGGATGCTAATGGTATCAATTTCACCTGTATTTTCGATGCTTAATTAGTGCCGATTTTGGATCTATATGTAGATAAATCCTTGTCAATGCGACCATCGTCCAGTTTCGGACACATGTTATACAGGCAAATCCCTTTAGATCAGGTGTCATGGTACGTAGACAGCGTTTGGACGTGGGCCGCACGTTGATGATGATTTAATAGCTTCCTATAGTTCTAGTGATTATAAATACTGAATTCCAAAGAAAATAAAAGACTGTTGTTAATTTTACTGAAACTGTTTTATTTAAAATGTCTTAAAAGTAGTGAGGTCACAATAAAAAGAAACTTAGTACGTCCGAAGTAGGCACGAGACATAGCGCCAGAGGCACCGCCGCGCCGCAAACGTAACGACAACGGTGCTGACAAAAATCGCATTTTTACCGACAAGAATCGCAAAAATTAAAAAGTTAAAAAATAATATTGCAGCCGCTGACTTTTTCGTTCGCATCATAAGAACATTAATTTGTTTTATCGAAGTCGCTGTTAAGAATTATGAATGTTAGAAGTATCCTTCATTAAATCTCATGCTAGCTTTAACTAGGTACGTCAACAAGACAAAAAGTGACAGCAAGAGATTTAATGGAGGATTAACTTTAATGAGGGTTCTTCAGCACTGCGGCCCATTTGTCGCCGACCTACGGCGTAGGTCGTCAGCAGCGAAAGTGTTAATGAACCTCGGGCACAGTTTAAAAAACAGTATCTATTACTAGATACAGTACGGACACTCCCTCCCACCAACTTTTTACCTCACCCCCTCTATCGCCATCTGGTTACCCGGCAGAAGAAGACTTAAATTTCTTTGGTTTCGCATGTGCTGACTTCATCTTGTCAATTTAAATTTTTTGTATGCCGTGTCCGGGGTGTGCCTCGGGACTATTGTTAAAACCGTCATAGGTTTCTAATCTCATTGTTTTTGCGAGCACATTTTCGGAAGCATCTGATATGAGGGTTGTGGCAACAATTAATCTAACGCGGCTCAGCCTTGTGTTGTAACAAATCTGACGGATTAGGCTCGCTTTTACATTAGGATACTGATTCACTGGAAGGGACTTTTCGTCACACCCTAAGGACCTTACTCAGAAGATCGGATAACGATAAGTACAGGGTAAAATTGATATTATTATTTGGTTATAAGGGCTTGGTCAATGACCAAATAGCTACTGCGACCTAGATAGATCTATTGTAGCTGTCACCCTAGACCGAAAGGTCATTTCCTAGGCCCACGGACTTTATGAACCGTGTTATGCTTTTGGAGGGGAGGTCCCTAATGTCAGTAGGTGTTATTATGTATCCACCTAGATGGCGACTCCTGGTGTGAATGAGCACTTCGCATTCGCAGAGGAGATGTATGGGCGTTTCCTCTGCTTCACAGCAAAATCTGCAAGTGGTAAAATTGATATCATTAGCATCCTTTTTAACTAAGAGTACCAATCGAACTGAATAACTTTTACTATGGCAGCTAACAGATCGGAGCAAAAAAAAATCTGACATTGCAGTTTAGTATGGAACAGCAGATTTTTTTATTTGCTCCCATACTAAAAGTGGTTCAGTTTGATGGGTAGACTCTTAGTTTAAAAGGATGCTAATGATATCAATTTCACCCTGTATAATCCTAAAATTATAAACGCGATTACATCTATCATCTTTATTGTCATAGGAAAGCGCTTAGGGTTAAAATTGTTTTTATTCGCGATTCAGCAAAATAAAGAAGGACCCTTTAGCATAGTATAGAATAATTATAATAGATTGTTTCATAGATTCTTTATTGTACACAAAAACATAATTATGAAAAATAAATTACAATAAGTCGTGTCGTTTGTTTGACAAGTCATTTATGCGAGACCTAAAGTGCATAAACGAAACATTGCTATAAGAATTAGTTCAGGAGTTTTCGTTATGGTAGATGAACACTGGACAGTAAGCAAGCACGCAGACTGAATTTATTAGATCCACCTGAAAAGTTCACCTGGATGGTCAATGGGCACTTATACTGACCCGGGGTCCACCTGGGTGAACAACTGATACTTACGCAGACCCGGGGTCCACCTGGGAGAACAACGGATACTTTACGCAGACCCGGGCACAGTATAGGAAAGAGTTCTATAGTCCAGTCATTTTACGGTTTGAGCCGGGACTAATTAATAATTGTTTTTTTTTTCGGTATAATATTGAAGAGCCAATTTGAGCCTAGAAATGTACCAAAATTAAAAAATAATCACGTCAGCAACAGTTCTAATTTTAAAATTTAACTATCATCTCGTTCTAAAAAACCTAATGGTAATTTTTTTTGCTTATATTTAAGGCTTTACCATTATTTTAAACGTGGTGTAAATATTTTTGTCTACTTAGAAGGTTTTGAAAAATACATTCGTAATTTCTAAGTCACCTAACTAACCTCAGTTTTTTAATTTCTATGCCTATTTTATTGCTCAAAAATAATTTATATTATTAAATCTGAGTCAAATGAGTGTATTGGTATTAATATTATGAATTTAAAAGCCTTCTGGGACACACAATTTTGATTTCTATGTTGCGTAGGTAGCGAATTATTTTTTTATATATTTTAAGATAGCCTTTTTGTCACTAAATGGTGCCGGTTACAGTTTAAAAGTCCAATTAATAATCACTCCCTACCCCGCCTAACAACACTCCGTAAAATGTCTGGGCTACTACATATCTATTACTACATACCCGGGCACAGAATAAATACTAATTAACTTATTATGGTCGTGAATTTATTTATTACTGATTTAATCCAAAACAAGACGGAAAACCTTATCTTCACGTCAGCGTCATTTCAAACATTTGCAAATAAAAAGTGGAATTTATTGGCGAGGCGAATGCAGCATTAAATCAAGATAGAAGCAAACATTCATCTTTCATTTAGAAGTTGTGGCGGGAAGACGTGAAATTTGTATCTCTTGGAGAAATGCGGCGATACATTGGATGAGGTCCAAATAGGGCATGACGCGATGCCAACGTTTTTAAAGAAATTGTTGATTCCAATTCAATAAAAATAAAACTGTTTTAATGTTTATCGTTAACTATGAATGCATGAATTCTTAGCCTGGTTTGCACCAACAAGTATTTAGGCAAGGTGGTTTCAGTCCATACAAACGTTTGACGCACAATACGCATAGACGTGATTAATAAAAGTAATATTTTATATAATATAGAAAAATAGTTTAGAAAATCTAGTTGCCGCGTCACAAATAACATTTGCAATTAAAATATAATTACGAAGATATAAAGCTTTTAAAATTTTGTTTGAAAAATTTCAAAGCTTTTATATTTCAAAGCTATTCTTCGTAATTATTTTATAAATTGCAAATGTTATTTGTGAAGCGGCATCTAGGTTTTCTAAACAATTTTACCATATATACAAAGTTACTTATATTAATACCGTCTACGCGTATTGTGCGTCAAAGTTTTGTATAAAATTGACCCCTCTGCAACCACCTTAAGCTTAAGTAGTGAACGATCTGCCTCTTTACCTACACTGCTCATAGTAATTAATTACATTGACAGCATCATATTAAAAACATGTTTAAGCATAGAATGTCTTCGTTAAGGTGGTTGCAGAGGGGTCAATTTTATACAAAACTTCAATACTCGTAGACGGTATTAATATAAGTAACTTTGTATATAAGGTCTAAAAAAATTAGCTGAAACTATTTTAAGGGTATGCTCAGACCATCAAACTGAACAATTTTCTCTAAGGGACCAATATCGAAATCTTAAAAAAAAAATCTTCTGCCCCATACATTTGAGTCAAGTTGTATTTGCAGTTTTGTATGCGACATCAAATTTGTTTTCGCTATTTCAATATTGGTCCCATGGAGAAAGTTGTTCAGTTTGATGGTCTGAGCATACCCTTAAAATAGTTTCAGCAAATTTGTTAGACTTTATATATGGAAAAATAGCTTAGAAAATCTAGATGCCGCGTCACAAATAACATTTGCAATTTATAAAATAGTAACGAAAAGCTTTGAAATTTTTCACACAAAGTTTTAAAAGCTTTATATCTTTGTAATTATATTATAAATTGCAAATGTTATTTTTGTGACTCGGCAACTAGATTTTCTAAACTATTTTTCCATTTATAAAATATTACTTTTATTAATTCCGTCTACGCGTATTGTGCGTCTAACTTTTGTATGGACTTAAACCACCTTAAGCTTCAATACTTTTTAGTGCAAGTCACCCTAATAGTCGATTTCAACTTCAGCAAAAGAGTCAGGATATTAAGTGCATAAGTGTGTGCGCTATCACATTAATCGTCCTTCCCTTCCATAATCTGATGAAGGAATCTCCCTGTAGGTATGCTCCAGTCCAGGGTAGGGGGAAGCTGCCCTGGTACGTCCATGCTTTGGAGATTTAGTCTTTTTCTGTAGTCGATGGTTGATTAGGTAGGTACTAGGGAAAGCTATCTTCAATTAAAGTACTAAGCAGACTTAAAGAAACCATTCTTAGTATCTATTTACTGTTACAATAAAAGACAAGGGCCACGTATGAGCCAACCAATTCCAATACAATTAACGAAGCAAGGCTCAAACACCTGTTCAAATACACTGCGAGAAAGGGTTCGGGGAGCGAAGCAAATAGTGGGGGTTTGCGCGGACGAATACAGGGGTGCTGCTTTCTGATTACTAGTCTTAGTTTCTAGCAGAGTTTTATTTAGATTGCTAGGGTTCAAGCGTCGGCCTCGGAACGTCTTAGACGAACCAGACGACGCGATCACGGTCGCTATGGCGCGGCCCTTCAATCACGACTCACCGACACAAACTCGCACAACACGATCACCTCCGGTGGTAACACAATCATTTCTTTGTTGCGTCGTCGTAAAAATCGAAATCCCCTCCGTCCCCGGGGGGCTCACTCGCGATCTCTGCCCACTCCTTTTACTTCTGGCACCTACAGACGCCACCGGCACATCGCTGGCCGGTTCTCATCGATCCCCAGAGGTCCGTACCCCTTAGGGGTGCCTCTTGGGCTGGTTGCTTAAGTTCATTCATTGGTTCGGTAGACCTACCAGGGCGCTTCGCCGTCACTGGTGAGGTCCTCCCACAGTCCGCAGTAGTAAGCAGTCGATGCTCCCTGAGTAATGCTGTATTGGTCAATTAGAAAATAAAAAATTGCTAGGGTTCAGGTGTTCTATTTGCAATGTAAATTATATTGTCGACTAATAAAAACTATATTGATTCAATGTGCACGGGACGGGGCACCGGCAAAGTCGGTACCGCGCGCATGTAAGTCGGTACCGGGATGCGCTCCCTCCGGGCCCCGGCGCACCACGCACGACGACCTGTCGCGACCGCCGAGCTAAACCACTATAGTTTTTTTTTTCACTATGGCTATACCTACTTATGTGCTAGCATACTAGCTGCAAACGTGCCGACTGCAAAGACCTACCCTCAGCAGGCCAATGTAGGCATCCGACACGCGTGCCCAATATGAGGATTGGTAGACTTCACATAGGTTCTTGAAGTTTTTTTAAAGTTAATTATACAGGGTGTAAGTGACAGCCTAGCAAATACTGAAATGGTGAACACAGACCATCAAACTGAACAACTTTCACTATGGAGCCTAACTCAGGAGAGGCGAAAAAAAATCAGCTCCATATATTTAAGTCGGGTAGGTACAGCAGTTTTGTATGGGGCAGCTGATTTTTTTTCGCGTCTCCCGAGTTAGGCTCCTTAGTGAAAGTTGTTCAGTTTGATGGTCTGTGTTCACCATTTCAGTATTTTCTAGGCTGTCACTTACACCCTGTATTATATTGTTTAAAGATAGGAAATTATTATGTTAAGAAACTAATATAATTGTTTTTGCGATTAACCGAGTTTATCAATTAATAAGCAATGCAGACCACACTTCTGCGACATCCACATAATTTATGGCGCATAGCCGAATAATCTAGAAACATCTATAAATAATAAATAAATAACGCTCACAGGCACATACATTGTAATGATCCCAAGCAAGCACTAAAAGCTGTTTATTATGGAAACCATACAACAACGAACGGCACATACATATAAACATCCATGACCGAACCGGGATTCGAACCCAGGACCCTGGTTTGGCAGTTCGGTGTGGTAACCATTACACCAATCAGGTCGTCAAATCTGCACGTCCACTTAGACCCGACTTCACTCTCGCGAGAAATTCTCGGCGAGACCTTTCAAGGAAAATTACTACGGCTTATGTTATGACGCCACGAGAACAATGAAGGGGGATCCACACTCTCGGCTGTTCTCGGCGAGAATGTAGTGCCTGCATAACATTACCATTAACGTGACGCCGCGCAGACGCACTAAGTGCAGCATGAGAATTCCACGCAAGAAACATTTGCAAGCCATAAACTACTAATTTATGGTTAGACCTAATGCATTTTCTTATCTCAAGAGGCATTTCACTAAAACATTCCCAGAACCGAAAAGTGCAACAGACATTGGGAAGAGACAAACTTATATTGCGAAACACGTCTACCCTGATCATCGAAGAATCTAGAAAGCAACCCCTGGCCTACGTGACAACGCACACGTGCACTATCGAGGATCGGGATAAATACTTCAGACAAGCATCACTGGAGGCAGTCCTGACTGAGAAACCAGACCGAGCATTCAAGCTCTCATCTTCCGCGTCGCGGCGCAATCGTTTGCGCAAGTCGCTCATCGTACCTAATCACGTTAGCCGATAAATAAAATTAATAATAATTCGCCTCTACATAATTGTTAATAAAAAAATTATTTGGTGGCTATTTTAAGTTTAACAAGGAGTTTACAAAAGCAAAGAGCGAAGTCACTTGAAAAACGAAATTATCTGTAATCCTTTCTTTTTATAATTTCTAACATCGAAAATATTGTTACTTATAGGACATAGACAATAATATCTCGAAATGATATTCGATTCAGACATAAAAAAAAACTTTGCATGAAGTATATAATTGTTCTACAATAAAACTGTTATACAAAAATCCACCTGTATATAATATTTACCAGTCTGGCAGTAGTTAAACAGAGCAAAGTACTTACTCTTTCTTCAAGAAATTGAAATCTAGAGGAGGTAAAGAGAATAAAGAATTGATTTTGGCTAAAATCTGTGGTTTGTGACTGGGTTTGGGATTTTCATTAGATTCGTATTTCATTATTAAATTTGATGCCAAGAGATAGAGGTATACTTCATGTCACTGTTTCTTTTATTTGCTAGTGATATTTGTATCCTATTCTTGCACGAATGCATAGCTATACAAGGTGTAACAAAACACCCTAGCAATATTTATACAGGGTGTAAGTGACAGCATAGCAAATACTGAAACGGTGAACTCAGACCATCAAACTGAACAACTTTCACTATCACTGAGGTAGGCTCAGTGATACATTTTTGTTGGGTAGGTACAACAGTTTTGTATGGGACAGCAGATTTTTTTTCGCATTTCCAGAGGTAGGCTCCATAGTAAAAGTTGTTCAGTTTGATGGTCTGAGTTCACCGTTTCAGTATTTGCTTGTTTCAGTAGTTAGTAGACAGAGTTATCTGGCCCAAGTGAAGGAAAAGGTTGATGTCGTGTCGTATCAAGAACTCAAGAGACTAGCGGAAAAGAGACAGGATTAGCGAGACGAGATTTTAGTTAGACCATCAAACTGAACTATGAAGAAGAGGTTGAAAACAATATATCGTCCCATACATTTTCAATTCAATACATTTATTTTATTTCAGATCATTAATCCATACTGGTGTTAATAACAATGACTTAAAACTATGTTAGTGACACATTTTTTTTCCACTCATTGGAGGTACTGCAGTTTTGTACGAAATAGTAGATTTATTAATTTTTATAGTGAAAGTTGTTCAGTTTTATGGTCTAGCTAAACCACCCATTTAAATAATTATATCGGTTCGGTAAGCTTTTGTATGAAGTATCGTTATAACATTCTTAAATGTTTACGATTTTGGGGATATAAAACATCGTGTTTGGACTATACTCTACCAGTACAGCCATGAGAAAAATTGCTTCTCCTAAAAGCTAAAGCTAGATCGGCGAGCTCAGCAGTGCTAATGTCGGATGCTCTATTGGTGGAGTGTCTATTAATAACATTAGCTACGCAGACGACATGGTGCTGCTGAGCCCGTCGGTTGGGGGGCTGCAGAAACTCCTTCGCATCTGTGAGTCTTATGCTGGGGCTCATGGGCTCAGATACAACCCTAAGAAGAGTACATGTATGTAGTACATGATATTTAAAGCCGGTACCAAGACCTACTCATCTGCATCACCTATCACTCTGTGTGGTGCGACATTGAACAGGGTAAGTCAGTTCAAGTATCTGGGCCACTGGGTCACAGATGACCTATGTGACAATCAGGACATCGAGAGGGAACGCAAGGCGTTGTCTGTACGATGTACCATGTTGGCTCGTAGATTTGCACGCTGTACTAAACAGGTAAAAGTTACTTTATTCAAAGCGTACAGTCAGTCGTTTTACACGTGCAGTATATGGACCAACTACACTGAGCGAGCATACAGCGCCCTGCGAGTCCAGTACAACAATGCGCTCAGGATGCTGCTGGGGCTGCCGCGGTTTTGCAGCGCATCAACAATGTTCGCGCAGGCGCATATAGATGACTTCTACGCCTTCATTAGAAAGCGGAGCGCCTCGCTGCGGAATCGCCTCCGGGGCAGTACTAAGAGCATCCTGAGCGTGTTGGCTGAGCGATGGGACTCACCCATGGTGCAGAGGTGGATGCTACTGCATGCCAGCTCATCACCCTTTGTACAGTACGTAATGTAATTTAATGTAATATTTTTATTGTAATTTATTTAATTTTATTAATGAATGTATTTATTTGTGAACTAACATAGTTATAAGACAATTGTTACTAGCACAATATGGATGAATAATCTGAAATAATTAATTTAAAACACTAAGTACTTACAATAGATGTTGAGGCCAAATGGGTTATTAGGATGATGATGATTCTACCAGTGGATATCGTATAAATATCTTTCAGAATTCATATAGAAATAGAAAAGCAAATAAAATTCAAACGACATGTTAACAATACCTTATTTTATTATCTCTACGGCTGTTAACCCAAAAATAAATTGTACGCCAATTTTTTTCATGCTGCACGAAACAAAGTTCTAAAAGTAGTAAAAAAAAATACCGCAAACCAAAATAGAATGCCGCATAGTAACACGTGTCCGTGCTGATATTTTTTCGTGACACAACGTGTAATATTTTAAATCGAGTCAAAGCCTAACAAACGGCGTGTCTGAATTGCCAGCTATTACACTTGCGGACAATGTAAAATGAGTAGATTAGTGAAAAATCGGTCGCATTTATTTTGTACTCTGTTAAACATGATTTACTTAATGGGTATCTAAGGCTTGTGTCTGGCGGCTTCGAGGTCATTAAACTCTCCACATTTTCATAACCTTAAATTTATTCATTTTGACTAACAAACTGAACATCTTTTAATACGGAGCCAACATCGAAACTGCGAAAAAAAACAGCTTCGTCCTGAGGACTAGATTGAGGTCAAGAGCAAACCCATACGTAATAAAAAAAAAAAGCAGGAGTGCGATTTTTTTAATCTCATTCGCAGAGCTCAGCAGTTGAAAATGTCAATATTACGATGGAGATATGCATCTTTCTACTGTTGATTTTACTTTCAAAAATCATACTTCAGGAGTGCAATTTTTGAAAGTCAAATCAGCAATAAGTAATATTGACATTTTCAACATTTCAACTGCTGAGTTTAAAGTATGGGTTTCAGAAAATTACTCCTGGAGTGCGATTTTTGACACTCATTCGCTGAGTTCAGTATATGAAAATGTCAAAATTGCTATGGTGATATCTCCTCCACCCTCTATTGCTGATTTGACTTTAAAAAATCACACTCCTGGAGTCTGATTTTTGAAAGTCAAATCAGCAGTATAAAGATGCATATCTCCATAGTAATTTTGACATTTTCAACTGCTGAACTCAGCGAATGAGTTTCAAAAATACTTCTATAAATTCGGGTCAACTAGCCATATAGTTTTCTATGGAATAGCTGTTGTTTTCGCGATCTCGATGTAGACTCAATACCATAGTGAAAGTACTTCAGTTTCATGGTCTGAAATACCCTCATAGATGTAACGCATGATTAAAACCTGTATAGGGTCTTTTCCAATGGTATTAATGTTACTTTAAGCTCACTGGTCTTTCCAATACCTTTGCCAGCTTCCTGGGTCTTTCTTTTTAATGCTGAAAGTTTTTGAGGGGATAATGAGGCCATCAAACTGAGCAATTTTGGACCAACATCGAAATAGCGAATTTTTTTCGCGATATAAGCTTTCTCATACCTTTGTCCGCGTGGTGTCGGCTAAGAATAGCACCATCCCATTTCCTCCCGTGGGTTTCGTAAAAGGCGACTAAGGGATCTACCGGAGGATGGGCAGCAGCATCCTCTGAGTACACACATTCAATCCAACTGCGATCGCCAACCCGCCTGCCAAGCGTGGCGATTATGGCAAATCCCCCCATTTTGGGGGAGGCTTATGTCCAGCAGTGAACGTTTAATGGCTGATATGATGATGATGATGATTCCTTTATTCGGGCTAAGATCGAAATCGCGAAAAAAATCAGCTTTCCCATACCTACCTACATTCGGGTCGAGCAGGTTCACAGTTTTGTATGGAACAGCAGATTTTTTTCGCGTTTTTGAAGTTAGCCCCCTCAGAAAGTTGTTCAGTTTGAAAGATATGTAACGTAATTAACTTTCACATCTCTGGGCGGAAAGAGTCAACTTTCGCCCCGCTGCGCTAAACGAAATTGCCTCTTTCCGCCTCCGTCGAGGAGAAAAATAGTATACCTACTAACCTCGGTAAAAACACGACAAAACATTACATGAGATCTGAGACATTTCTTACTTTCCTGCCCTCGGTATGTAATCTACTATTACACCCTGTTTCAATACCCATGTTAAAATAACTTTTTCTATTCAGCAAACCTTGAACACGTCAGTCGAAATCAAAACAGCATGAGCTTAATTAGAAACAAACCAATTAGGAATAAAACAAAGAACTAAACATTTCAACATTGTTTCAGTACAATTATTCGTCTCGGATTTTTGGTAGGTATTTAATTATCAGACGCGTGCATTAATTAAGCTTAATTATCCTAAACTAAGTGGGTTTTAATTGATTTTAATGAGAGCTTTCCTAGTGAAACAGTATAGGATTTACTGAAACTGGATTACGGAGAATGTTTTCAGTGATTATGGGTGAGATTTTGGTAAAAAATCTATACATTAATTAGAAGTAGGTTAAAATTGACTTCCTAGATTTTCTTACATACTTACTTAGTTAGTTAGTTACATACAGGTGAAGCTAATATAAGCGTGTTAAAAGGCGTTGAAGTTTTGAAACGATTTTCTGGTACCCAAAGAATGAAAACGGGACCCTATTCATAAGTCTATATACGCTGTCCGTCCGTCCGTCCGTCCGTCTGTCTGTCCTACCTATTTAGGGCTGTAACTTTTGAACCAGACAGTTGAAATTTTCACAGAATGTGCGTTATTCTTATTCGTTATTCTTATTGCGTTATTCTTGTTCGTGTCATGTATTTACCTACCAAAAACAGTTTTTTTCTATCATTTAGTTCAGAAATCTGCGCGAGCCGAACTCACACTAATATCTAAAGCTTATTTTATATACCGCATTTATTTTTACAGCCTGTATTTAATTATTTGTTTCATTACATCTACAACATTACACACTTTTCAGTGTCCCCAATATTAATGGATGCCAATTTTTTTTTCAATACCAGTTCGTAACATTTGTACATCGGGGCGCATGTCAAATGCATCAAATAGTTGAAATAGTTTATCTGTTTCGCTCTGCCGGTTCCGGTAAAGATTTATTTGTTGAGACTCAACAATTTATTAGGGTTTGTTATCTTTTTGTATTGTTTTTAAAACAAAGGCACATATTATTTAATTGAAAGCCAGCTTTCATAGCGGCTTTTCATATTGAAATGGTTGGGTTAGCCTACTCTACACTAAGTCATCATCATCATCAGCCTATAAACGGGCCACTGCAGAGCACAGGCCTACCCTCAGGGAGGGTGCATAGGCATTCAGTCACACCACGCGTGCCCAATGCGGATTGATATTCTATGACATTGATGAATTTTATAACTTTGTACCTAATGTTATTGGAATGTAACCGGACTGTAATATAAATAATGTAATTATAAGTAGTTAAGGAGTGAATTTGACATGTAAAAATATTTTTATGAAATAAATGATTATTGATTATTATTATTGATAGACTTCATATACACATCAGAATGTCTTCTTCAGTGTATGCAGGTTTCCTCACGATGTTTTCCTTCATCGTTTGAGAGCAGTAGGTATTACGTACATAAGTTAGAAAAACTCATTGGTACATGGCATGTTGTGCGTGCGGATTCGAACCCGGACCCCCATAATTGGGTGTCCATACCTATCTGCAACGCACCACCGACGTTAATTAAGTAGGTAATTACGTATTATAAAATAATATAGTTTTCGCACAATAATATTGTTTTTCACCGCCTTAATGTGCTCCTTCATACGACACGAAATGGTCCTCTTCGTGTGCCCAATGTATGAGCTACCGCAGCTACAGTCTACTTTATTTACGCCTTTATAAGACTGTAGCTGCGGTAGCTCATACATTGGGCAGACGAAGAGGACCATTTCTTGTCGCATCTTCTCGAGGCGGGCTCTAACCATTGGATTGAGTTGCACAAACCACATGTCCTCTCTACTGACCGCCATTACTACCCAAGAATGGTGAGAGAAGCGATTGAAATTAAGAAACATCGAAATTTCAACAGAGAGGATGGTTTCAAATTGTCAAGTACGTGGAATCCAGTGGTTATAGGTGTTAGTGCTTCACCGTCATACTCGGGTTCGAACAAACGTCGGAGTGACACAGTCAGTGTATTTTGTCGGGCTGGACCAAGTGACAAAGTGACAAGTGAGTTCCGATAGTGTGCAGAGCAAACGACGAAGAGTGAGGGTAGACAGATTTGTCTGCTCTTAAAAATCTACCTGCAGTTCCTCAGTCATCCCGTGATCATGGCAGTTGTAACACTGCCGAAATATCGGGAACTCAAATATATCAAAACGCGGTAAGAACCCGTTAAAATGTTTATTTCTAGAATTAGTTCAGTTGTTCTGCGAGGCAATTATTTATGAGCTAACCCTTAAGACAAGTATCCAGTGTGGTCTAGTCAAAATAATAGATTTCAAAGGCTGTTTCAAATCACAAAAAAACAGATTTGAACTCATCATCTATTCTTCTTGTTCTATCGAGTTGATGGCATGTCATTTTATATTTGTCCAGTCCAGTATTTTGCCACAGGGATAGCACTACCAGATTCATCCATAAGCTCCCTGTTCGATCCACTTAAGACCTCCAGATCGGCCTGTGATCATCTATTTATTAGACCGGATTTAGTTATTTCAAGCTTCTCGATGAGAAAACTTAAACTTCAAGGCTCAGAAGCACTTATATTGTAACTTAGGCTTTTTGTTGTGGGAATCATACGACAACGGCACAACAAATAACGTCCATGACCGAACCGGGATTCGGAACCCAGGACCCTGGTATGGCAGAAAAACATAGTGAGGAAACCCTACAATGCGTCAATTTCTAATTTTCACTCAATTAACTCAGTATTGTTAAGTTTAATAAAGACTTTCTAATAATTAAGGAATACCGAACTACCCTTGTACTTGTATCCCTCTACCCTCCCCTCTCTCCTTCCATCCGCGTCACAATTAATTACAAAGACTTTCATTAATCTTAGTACAAAAGTGACTTTCAGATTTTAAATACTCAAGTATACGTTAAGTCTAAATTGATCGTTGAGATACAAAGTAGGTTATTTTGTTAGGCTTCAAAAACATGGGGCATATGTTTACGACTTTATTCCCCGAGGGGTTACTCAGAGATTCTAAACGCCACATCATAGGTGTTCAGAATGAGGAACATGCCCAGTATTCTATTTTTAGTTTATCATAAAAATTTAAGGCTAACATAAATATACAAAAAACAAAAATGGTAAAATATGCACAAATCAATTATTTATCACAAACAATGACTTTTTATTGCAAATCAAAAGTTCACTTTTCAAATTCCGCGCCAAAACCTCAGACTAAGGAACTCTGAGGCCAAAACGTTCACAGCCATGACGTGACGTCACTCCTTATGCATAACTTGTATGAGCGAAAGTCTGAAATAAATGATTTTTATTTTTATTTATTTTATTGGACAGTGGACAGTATCATCAATATCATCATGCACTACAGGACATATAGGCCTTCATCTTTATGGAGGGTGTATGGGCATTAGTGAACACAATAAACATTGTCAGAGAATGAATGTCATATTTAAAGGAGCCTCAAACTGAACAACTTTCACTGCGGAGCCACCATGGAAATCACGAAAAAAATCAGCTGTTCTATACACGGTCCAACTTAATATTGCGACGGATCCATAAAGAAAGTTGTTTAGTTTGATGGTCTGATCAACCTCCTATAAGGAACATTATATTTTTGAGTCGAAAAGGTAAGTAAGTGGCGACAGGCTCACTCCCCGTCACACTGGACAGAATTTCGGTACTAGTGAAACGTGGATGTTCTGAGGTTTCAGAATATCTCTGACTACCCCCTCGGGGAATATAGTCGTGAGCATATGCTTATGCTATGCTAAAAGGTAAGTATCGCCGTTTTTTCCGGAAGCATGCAGGTTTCCATACGATGTTTTCCTTTACTTCCCTCAAAAGAAAGGTAGGTGATATCTAAAAGATAACAATATTAGGTACATTTATAATTTGGTGTCTTTGAGTAAAGTCTGGTCTACATTCTGATATAGTCACGACTCGCAACACGACGTGCACTAGTTGCAGCATGCGCCTCTGAAGTACGAATTATTATAGACGAGGTACAATATCTTCTTAGATCACTGGCTTTTCAGGGATTTTCAGATGGTAAAACTTTCTTCCTGGAAGTAACATTGAAATCAAGTCAAATACAAAAACAATAATTTAAACGTAAAAATAAAGTCATAAATTCTGCATTTTATCCGGCCTAGTCACGAGTCATCATATCGTCCATAATATACCGGAATAAATGTATTTTTTGCCCTCAATAGAAGAGATTTGCCCTCTATAACGCGATTTTACGTGTTACTTGCTATGATATTAAAAAAATGACAGATTTTTAAAATTAAAATAACATTATTTTGAACAATTAGAACACAAAAAATAATGTTTAACTATGTTATTTGAGTTTTATTAGAGAAAAACAATCTAACTCAGTGGTCAACGCTATAGGCCGTTAGGATCGTGTCTTCCTCTAGGTAATTCTAACAAAGGATACTTCTTCTGATTGTCAGGGTCGACGGCATGAGGTTGATTTGCCATTCTGATGAAGACATTTACCGTCCATGTAGCCTATATAAGGTTCAGTAATTTCAGGAGGTATTCCTGTTTCACTGTACAATGAGCCTAATAGAAATTTGACTTCTATGCTGGGCAGAAGATGTCATGAGAAGACGAGGTCAGAGTATCAAAACGCTTACTGGAGGGTCAAATCTGATGGCTCCAGAAGTCGAGGCTGCCCCAAGCTTAGCTGGATGGCATCGAACAAGATTTGAGAAATATTGGTTTGAAGAATTGGAGACAGAAAGCCGAACAAAGATTAGTCTGGAGAGACTTATTTGACTTAAGACCCACCCGGGGCTGTAAAGCTCTTGATCATTGATTGCTTTTCGTATGTTGGTGGTCCTTTTGGGATGAGGCCCTTTCGCAAATGATTCTTTTGGGAAGTGCCATCTAAACGATAATAGCATCCGTATAAGATAAGCTCTTCATAGCTCCAAGACTATCAAATCTCCAGTGTCTAGCACAGCAGTGTTCTGAAATTTACAGCTGTGCCCCGGACTTTAAGCAGCTGGTCCGCGCCGCGCGCTTTCCGTTGGCGTCACGGGATTTCTTCTCGTTTGAAAAATTACGTTCCACTGCCATTGAACTAGTTTGTACAATGTTTCACCTTATGATATTCGGCCTATTTTGCTTTGGGATCTTACAAAGTAGATGTACCGTATAATGTAGTTTCGTTGCTATAAAATAGACCGTGAACAAAATATCGGAAAAGAAATCCAGAGGATGAATGAGAATATACTCACAATGGAGATTTATCGACCCAATGTGAGCGGAACAGTCCGAGTAGAACTTATACTCAGATAAATTATAGAACTTATACCATGACCAAAATTGTCTTCTTCAAAAAGAACTAGTGCTCAGTACCCTCAATCGACGGAAGTATATGTAGAGATGTATGAAAGTGGATGAGGCGAGAGAAGTAATGTCAGGATCGTAGTGTGTGGCGAGCCGTAGACTCCGCCTACCCCTGTGGGATAATGGCGTGAGTACATGTATGTATCTATGTAAAACCAGTTGGTAGGATAACCTATTTGATCTTTTATGTTAGTGTGGTATGATAGGACTAATAAGAGGGGTAGTTCGTATCTAATGCTAGTTCAGGGGTGGTTCAGAATTCATACCATCAAGCTGAACAGTTTTTACTATGGATGCAAAGCAAACCTGAAACCGTATAAGAAATCAGTTGTTTCATACATTTGAGTCTAGTAGAGTATTGCAGTTTATTATGAAACAGCAATTTTTTTATTGCGATTTAATGTTGGCTTTCATAGTAAAAGTTGTTTAGTGCAGGAATAATCGAACGTGTTTAAAAAATCACTCAGCGCCCCTAGCGTGGAGTCAAAGTATTAGAAGTGTACTTTTACCTCAATATCATTCTAAGATAAGGTACACCATACAACCCATAAAATGCCAAGCCATTGTCCGCCTTACTAACGTCTCGTCGGCATAGCACGCGACTTTTTCATACTACACTTCCAAATTCGTCCAATTCTTGAAATATTTTCAAGGTGATAAAATATTTAAGCTTTTGCTTGCTATAAATAATCGAGTAATTTTATAAATTATAAACTCCACTATACCTAAAGTTAAGTGAAATTGTAGAACCGTCGAAAACTTTCTTTCTTCGCAGAGGTTGAAATTCAGGAAATGTTTTCCGAGTTTCAACAAAATCTTGAAAACTACTTCCTACTCTTACGTGCGTTGATTTTCAAACCTATCTCCGAAGCCACGAAGTTTGGTGAAACTACTTAAACACACGGTGAGGTGAGTACAGAACTCTTTAGAGAACAAGATTTTTGAGCTAAAAGAAAATGACTCTTTCATAAGTGTGAACTCCATCCATACTTTCCATCAGGAGAGTTGAAGCAAGCCCAATTAGAACGAAAAGTGTCTCAAGACGAAAGTGTGTACTGCCAGTGATGACATACGGAACTGAGACGTAGTCGCTTCCTGAAGGCCTCTAAAAAAGGCTGAAAGTCACCCGAAGGTCAATGGAGAGGGCTATGCTCGGAGTTTCTTACGAGATCTAATTAAAAATTAAGAGATTCGCAGAAGAACCAGAGTAGCCGACATAGCCCTAAGAATTGCAAAACTAAAGACGTGGTAATAGGCGGGGCATATTGCTCGCATAGTCCCCAACAAGGTGGACCGATGACCATGTCAGTTCCGACGACATGTTTCAAAAATGTATAACCTAATTTATTTCATAGGCACACAAACAGATACTGAGACGTAAAACGACAGTGTTACAGTATAACCAAATATTATTACTAGTCTACCAACCAAATGAATTTAAAAGTACCTGCTGAAATTCTATATCAATGGCAAACCATATCATCAAGAAAGATTCCCGAACCAAAATGCAGTAAAAGTGGCAAGCACGTCAATGAATATAAAAATGTTCCCGATTACCTCTCGAAAACCTTGTATTCATTGAGGGTAACCATTTTTCAGGATATGGGTATAAAATCTTTATGGGCAACGCCTGGAGAATACCTCGGCTTGAGACGTTTGACTTAGTTTAACTTTATCTATTCCGCTGCCAGCCACCGCCTGCTCTGCACACCACTTTTCATCTATGTACTGTAAAGAGTAACCTCGTTGTGGTAGAGACTGTTCCCGTGTGTTACCGGACTAGAATGAGCTGATTCTTTCTGCAGTGGAAGAATGTTATGGCTTATGGCTATTCTTGTCTGGGAGGATGAGCTGAGATGAGCCCGGTAACACACCATAGTCATTATTATAACTCATCAACTTTCCCATCTTTTACAAAACTTTATAGTGGACACTATCACATGGACATGTTCACTATCTTCGATGGGAGAGTAAAAACTTCATAAAAAAAAATCTTCAAATATTTATATGATGATGAATATGAATATTACCCGAGTCATGGATGTTTGTATCTATATATCGCACATCCGGTAGAACAAAGTCATAACTGTCAAAATTTACGAAACTGAGTTAATAATGGCAAAATGTTCCATCACCTGTTACACGTTTGAAGACACTTTCGTTAGTTCAAGTAGATTATTAAGATAAAAACATACTTAGCATAATTCTTTAAAGGTTTAAATTCCAAATATAGAATTTAAAATCTTTACTTTGCTCTACTGAACAGTTTGTGAAATGTAAGTTCTGACTTTGTTCTACCGGATGTGCGATATGTATATCTATATCTATATCGTTGTCTAGTCATCATAATACAAGTCCAGGTTTAAATGTGACTAGATAATTTGTGTGACAATGTGCAAGATATTTATTTATTTAATATTAATAGATAGGTGGATACCATTCATAACCTTTTAATTATGCAATTTGTAGCAAAGTTAATTTTTAGCCATTTTTATTTCATTTTTCTTTTTTCATCTATTTAAAACAGGAAACAGCCTCTGTTTCTGTACAATGCTCTATTTAAATTTCGTGCACCCATTTGTAACACGCGCATCTTCGTGTCGTGTCTCGAATATTAATGCGCTTTTCCAAAACTAAACAAAATACAATTTTATCGTTATTTTAATTTAATTAGAACCGCAGTGTACCTACAGACGAACATGTGAACGCTGATTAAATCAGCAACGTAGTTAGGATTTTTTCCAAAATCTATTTTTTTAATGCAATATGGATGACATAGATATTGCGGCAATCTTTGACTACTTATATATAAGGACTAGTCACGCGCGTAATTCTACTAATAAACATTTCTGCAACTTTTTGCGGGGGGCGAGGTAACATGAAATCCGCTACTTTGGATTTTATTCCCCATAACATTGGATTTTGCCGTGTGGTGTCGGCTAAGAATAGCACCATCCCATTTCCTCCCGTGGGTGTCGTAAAAGGCGACTAAGGGATCTACCGGAAGATGGGCAGCAGCATGCTCTGAGTACACACATTCAATTCATCTGCGATCGCCAACCCGCCTGCTAAGCGTGGCGACAAATCCCCCCATTTTGGGGAGGCTTATTTCCAGCAGTGGACATTTGTTGACTGATATGATGAACTTTAGATTCTAATTTTGATTGTTAAAAATCAAAAAAAGTAGTCTCGTGTGAACCCCAAACGTTCTTAGTTCGAAGTTATTGTTTCGCAATTATAGACTGTCTCGTTTAAAGATAAGGTATAAAATTGAATGTTAATGCACATGATCAATTGTTCATATACCAAGGCAGAGGGGAAATGCTACCGCAAGGCTAATCCTTCTAATAAATAGTCAAAGGCGCCGAGGAGGGCAGAGATTGCTTAAGAAGGACCAAATTAAATGGACCCGAAACTAATGCGTGATGACTGATGATTCATTAACTCATTAATGTTGAAAAGGCTAAAGAGTGTGTCTTTTCTCTACCATCCCTTTTGGACATAGAGCTGATTAAGGTTGAAATTCTTTATTTAATGCTTTAAACATTTACATTTACGCAAATAAAGTACCTACTTCTATCTTTTTTATTCTGTAAATCGGGTGAATATTAGTTTCACCGTTTCTTTTATTAATGTAATGAAGTACGTATACATAGGCTAAATAATCTTTCTGTTCCATCTAGTACATGTTTCTATTTACTAAAAGAACAAATGACACAAAGAGAATGTCATTTGTTCTTTTATTAAATAGAAACATGGACTATAACAGAAACATGTACTGTAATAGAAACAAGAACAAATGACACTCTCTTTGTGTCATTGTCAACTGCCTCCGTAAGAGCATTGGGCTCTCGACACGGAGGTCGTGGGTTCGATTCCTACGGGGGATACCTAGCGATAAGTGTCACTTTGTGCCTTTTTCCCCTGTTCGTTAGGACATTGCAGACTGAATCACCTTGAATGTCTGTAAAGAAAAATGATTCCGTGCTTCGGATGGCACGTTAAGCCGTTGGTCCCGGCTACTATCTCTGGTGGTAGTAGTCATTACATAAAAACCACGTCAGAGGCCGTAAGGCGAACTGAAAAAACTCTGACACCAGGGCTCTGCCCACACGATAAGAAAGAGCACTCTCTTTTGAAACACTACTCTGCATCACTTCCATGCAGCCATTTGTAACGAGCCCGTCCCGGCAGCGGGTCCCGAATATTAATGCGCCTCTCAAACTATACTTCTACCTCACTATGCTTTTATTTGCTTCTAATACCTTGTCCAGCTGTAAAGGAAAACATCGTAAGGAAACCTGCATACTTTATCCTCATCATCATCAGCCTATCACCGTCCACTGCTGAACATACGCCCCGATTTGGGATACATTGCTTGCATTGACCTATCTATTTTATTATAGTGTAGCGATCCAAGCTAGCAAGGTTTGCCAAATCGGGACAGATTAATTGGGTTATGTAATCAATCGCACTTTTTATGCATGACACAAAACTTTTTCATCCAGTTGCTCCCCACATACGCTGAAGAAGAAGTCTAAAGGAAATAAGCGAAAAAAAATGAATTTTCATACATAGGTACAGGATGGAAGGAAAAATAGCATTAAGAGGCTATGAGAAAAAAATAGGATTCATCAAAGCGTCATATATCATGAAGTACTAACAGTAGGAGTATGATTAGCGGATACGTGTAAATTGAACATATAATTGAAGTTTTTACAAGAGCCAAAACACGATTAAGACACATTTTCTCGATAGAAAAACAAGCGAAAGTAGCCTCCGTTTTTATTTATAAAAGCTTGGAACTGCTTAACGGTGAATAATAGAAACACGAGACTTGATTTAAAAAGAAGAGATTGATATTTTACAAATTTTGATTAGAGCAGAATTGAACTTACATAAATAGTATAATCACAAAAATAAAGTTTGTCGTTTCAGGCGCGCGCGCCGCCCCATCTCTTTCTCTCGCATCAGGCAGTAATATAAGCTATCACACGCCCATTTCGCTTCAATTATTTTTCGACATAGGCCCTTAACCTTTGAACTACATACTCTACCCATGAAACTGAATATTTTTACCATGAGATCAAACCTGTCAGCGCAAAAAATATCTGTTGTACCCATAGATAAGTACTTACTATCACATAAAAAAGGATTAGGTTTCTCAATTCGACCGTACATGTTTTTTGAAAGATTTTTCGTATCATGGGTACAATAGTGTCTACACTTACTCCTGGATCCTGGATTCCTGGTACAATATCACGCCTTACTTATCCCAGTGAAGAAGGATAAAACTTTACACACTTCTTGATTCATTCATATGCTTTGAAATGAAATATACGTAGTGAAAATGTCGCCCATAGACACCGGAGCACCGGGATTCATATTGCGATATTGCAGTGTTTTACCTACCTACGTGAGTGTAGGAATGCAGCTCAACCATCGTCGAATTGCACGTTCTTTTGAAAGATGCACGCAGATTGTTTTTACGATGTACTATAGATATCAAAGCATGCACTTTGCGTGTACGTATTGCAAGATTTGCAAGCCATAGGAAGAAAATAGTATTCATAATAGGGTCCATCTTAACCTACTGACGGTTTTGAAGGGGTTGATGGGTGAACATGCCATCAAACTGAACAACGTTCTCTATGGGAGCATTGAAAAAATCGCAAAAAAAATGTTTCATACAAAACTGCAATCCTAAGTACTCCTAGACAGTTAATTTTTTTCGGTATTTCGATTTTGGCCCCATAGAGAAAGTTGTTCATATTGATGGTCTGATCAACGATCATCCTCTTTCAAAAACCGTCGGCATACTTATTAGGTTGGACCCTGTAGATATAGCATATCATGTATTTTGCGTGTACCTATTTATTAATCTATCAATTAATATTATCAATTGTGTCAAAGTAAATTATTACTTACGACTACGATACTATCGATATTGCTACTATTTTTGAAGATCAAGATAGTATCGATTATCGATAGTTTCACTCGTGTTCGGCAACATTACTAACAACTAAACTGATATTGTCTTCCTACATAATTAACGAATCGATATTATGAAATAATGCAAACACAATCCTTTCAGTAATTCATCGGAGTGCAAAATGATAGTGAAAAGCTTTTCATCAGTTTATGAGTTCATACATCGGAATCGCGGGCGAGGGTACACCCCTTATCTCTTAACGCGAACTGTTCCACTTATGTTGACCAAACGTTCCAGGTTTTATAGGACTGTTCCGGTTAAGAATTTTAATAAAAACATTGGAGTCTTGGAAGTCTGGGACCCATTTTATTATGTAAAAAAATATTATATATTATAATTAATAGACAATACGAAACAGTTCTGTTGATTTTTATATAACATTATTTTGACACTGGTATTCTTGTTAAAAGAATCAATGAACTTTTCTTTATAACTTCATGGAGAGAATCACGTAACAAAATATAACTTGATCGTACTTAATGTATCTTTTAAGTCAGGGAAACTTAACATAAACAATTTAACGTGTTTTATTACATTTATATCCAAGATATTTATTACAAAATGTTGACACTGGCTATTTCGATTGTAAAGCTAGGAGACAGCTAAATAGATTATCAATGATCATAATCCCTTTCGCGATAGCCAGAAACTTTGCTACTACTCCTAGCTACAATTTTAAGCGTGTAAATATGCCGAATATGGTATATTTAATTCTTCTCGTGGTATGTAATAATGTTCCACAAGCCAAAATGTACATAACCAAAATCCAAATGGAAAAAAAAGTAAGCCTAAGCAAAATACTCATGGTCATGAGCATTAGGTACTAAATGACAAAACATTTTTTTTATTTTTTTTAAATTGGTAATGGAGTTGTTTCACTATACTGAATAAAAAAAACTGATAAAAATTGGTGAAATATTGATTAAGTTGTATTTCATGTCCAATGTAAAGCCGTACAAAACAAAGTCATGGATCAGGCTCCATACATTTTCGTAAAATCACATTTCAGGTCCTATAAAATTTAAGAAATCTGGTCACCCTAGCACAGAAGTTTATCGGGACGTTCAAAATATTGTTTATGGTCGTTGTAAAATATTTACAGCCATCGTATTGCTGGTTTAATGTATTCCGGGTACAGGTGGGACTAAGTGGGACAGCCTATTTAATTCGATTCGCCTGTTTATGGTTTCATTCGATTATCGGAAGAGGTTTTTAATGTAACAGATGCACGTGTAGAATTCACTGTTTCGTAAAATCGCTGTCGCCTCTGGAGATTTGTAGTTATTCTGCATTCCGTAGAGATTTAGGTACGAATGGTTCCTGTAAGATTTATCGACATGATACCTGTATTCCTCGTGGATACCTATATAAGGTCTAACAAAATTAGTTGAAACTATTTTAAGGGGATGATCAGACCATCAAACTGAATAACTTTCTCTATGGGACCAATATTGAAATCGCGAAAAAAAAAATCAGCTGTCCCATACATTTAGGTCGTGTAGGTTTGTATGGAACAGCTGATTTTTTTTCGCGATTTCAATATTGGTCCCACAGAGAAAGTTGTTCAGTTTGATGGTCTGATCATCCCCTTATAGTTTCAGCTAATTTAGTTAGGCCTTATATATTATATAGTGAGAGATACTGAGTATTACTGAGATATACAGAGTGTTACAGATGTAAAAATAAAAATTGTAATCTTTTAAGGGGTGGTTTAGACCAACAAGCTGAACAACTTTTACTATGGGACCAACATCGAAATCGCGAAAAAAAAATCTTTTGTCCCATACATTTAGCTTGAGTAGATCTGTAGTTAAGTATGGAACATCGAAAACGCATCTTTTGGCAAATCTCCTCATTTTGGGGGATGTCTATGTCCAGCAGTGGACGTCTATCGGCTGATACGACGATGATGATGATGGAACATCCGTTTTTTTTCGCGATTTCGATATTGGTCCCATAGTGAAAGTTGTTCAGTTTTATGGTATTAACCATCCCCTTAAATGTTTATTTGTATTTTTGTAACATTCTGTATAGGGTCCTTCTTAATATGCTGACACTTTTTTAATGGTATGATTAGACCGTCAAACTGAACAACTTTCTCTATGGGAACAATATCGAAATCACGAAAAAACTGGACAGCTAATTTTTTTACGTGATATCGATGTGGGTCCCATAGAGAAAGTTGTTCAGTTTGACGGTCTGATCATCCCCTTAAAAAAGTGTCAGCATATTAAGAAGGACTCTGTACTACAGGGTGAAATTGATATCATTAGCATCCTTTTAAACTAAGTGTCTACCCATCAAACTGAACAACTTTTACTATGGGAGCAAACCGATCGGAACAAAAAAAAAATCTGCTGTTCCATACCAAAGTGCAATGCCTATCTACTCCATACAAATGTATGCAACAATTGATTATTTTTTTGCTCCGATCGGTTTGCTCCCATAGTAAAAGTTGTTCAGTTTGATGGGTAGACTCTTAGTTTAAAAGGATGCTAATGATATCAATTTCAACCTGTATAATCAGAATATTCACATTTCTAGTATAACAGGTAGTTAACTAGTAGTCTCTACCACTCTATACTTTTGTGGACAGTGGATTCGGTACACGTTTCAAAATTGAAGAATGTAGGTTTCTGCACGATGATGCTTTCCTATCACCGAAAAGCTAGTGGTGGGAGATTTGAATTTATTTATTTATTTATTTATTATAAAAATTACATGTAAATTTACAGAGCAATTTCCAAAATACTTACATGCAAAAATACGGTTACATATTAGAAGAACTAAACACAGTCTAACTATTTTCGACATAACTACGGTCGAATCACATATGTTTATAGCGCATATTGGTCGACTCAAGTACTATTCAACTTACATAGTTTTCATTAAACTAAAATTAAATGCACTATCGAACGTTTATTCTAATTGTTTTTTTAGCTATTGGATGTTTCAACTACGTTTGAAATACCTAATGGACGACTCGCCTACGTACGGCTTATCAGTACTGCGCGCCGCGCTGGATTGTTTACTAAAACGAGGGTAGGTATTAATACTGTGCGCTCGATTGATACTTCTAGTGGTGGGTAATTACAATGTCAATGTCTGTCAAAAAAACTAAAGTGGCATAACCTACGTTCAAAATCAAAATTTCTATGGAGCTCCGCGAAACACGTCCGTACTCTGGTGCCCGTACGCGCGTTAGGTTAGCGAGGAGCGAAGCGACGAGCATGTTAGGTATCTTGCGACCCACAGCGCACGAGCCGAGCGAGCGGAGCGAGCGTGCCGCGGCAGCGGCCGGCGAGTGCCAGAACCGAATTGCTACTATTTACCCAGTCTACCCAAAAACATTCCCTTTAATTAAACCCTCCATTTCATGTTCAAGGTCAAATAAAAATAAGGTTCAAGGGTAAATAGTAGCAATTCGGTTCTGGCACTCGCCGGCCGCTGCCGCGGCACGCTCGCTCCGCTCGCTCGGCTCGCGCGCTGTGGGTCGCAAGATACCTAACATGCTCGTCGCTTCGCTCCTCGCTAACCTAACGCGCGTGCGGGACCAGAGTACGGACGTGTTTCGCAGAGCTCCATAGAAATTTTGATTTTGATCGTAGGTTATGCCACTTTATTTTTTTTTATTTTAGACATTCAATTACGTACCCCAACAAACACCTTTGGAATTGGGCTTCAGGTGAATCGTCGGTTACTTCAATAAACCTTAGGTCATTTCATTATAGTTGAATACATCGTAGATGAGTTAATTGTAGTTGAATAAATCGTAGGTGAATTCACCTTTATGGGTATCGATCAGTATTTTAAACAAAAATCTGTGAAACGGTCTTTAGTCATTTAAACCAGTATGTGATTCGACCGTAGTTATGTCGAAAATAGTTAGACTGTGTTTAGTTCTTCTAATATGTAACCAAAAATACATAAAATAACTACTTACTAATGGTAATACTTATTTAAATGAGATCAGAACCGAATAGTTAACTTATAAATTATTGATAACAGATATTGCATAACTATAAAACAAATGAGGACTATTGTTAAAAACATCAGCTTCATGAAGCTGCGTTAAGACTAAATTTAACATCTTAATGGCTCGCGATGAAGGAGCGTTTGCGGCGCGACAAGTGCGCACCCCGGCCTGCGCGAACAGCGGCCGAGCCCTGCGCAGCCCCACGCGCAAGTACTGATCAGGCACGTAAAGCCCTATACGTGACAAATTTGTTGGGTTGTCCACTTTATTGTTAAATAAAAAGTAAAAGTACATCAAAAGTTGCAGCTTCCGTCGCGTCTCTAGAGTGTTTATGAATGAATGAATGAATGAAATATACCTACTTTAGTCGATTTATTATATGTTTATTATACACAATATTTATACGACCTGACTGACAGGTTTTTTAATCTAAAAAACCCGATCGATTTCTTTGATTAATTCATTGCGGGTTCCAAGACAGATTAGAGTCATCCCCCGGGCTCGCTGAACTTCATTGTCCAGTGTTGTGAATGGTCGCCGCTGTTGATCCTGGCTTACAGGAGTTACAGCGGTGGGAATGAGTGGTGGGCCTATGCCCGAAAAAAAATGGACATGTAAACCTATTTATAAGAGCTATTTAATTTGTACCTGCCTAATGTTTGTGGACTGGGAAAAATAAACAAATTTATTTTTGTATTTATTATCACATTTGAACAAAATGACATGCTTAAAAAGGCCCAGTTAACCCGAAACCGACGAGCATACATGAACAGATTAATAAATGTGGAGGAAGCGAAATCTGTCTGGAATAAACAAGGCATGCTAAATGTAAAAGCAAAAAAAGTAGGTATTTAAATTAAACATTTTAAAAACACGTTCGTCTTTAAAACAGGACTAGAATACACTTGAGCAAAAGTTTAAGAATGTTCGTGAATTTATTTAGTGTTAGCATTCCGAAAGAATTTGCATTTTGTCGTCTAAACTGGAGTTATCTACCGTTTCGGATATCCTGTTTCACGCTCCGTGACCGCTTTCCGACTGAAATGCCCTTACTACGAGAATATTAAATAATCAAAACCGATTACGTTTGATATCCGTTTTAACAAAGATTTACTATTTTGATTTTTTTTTGTCGTCTTTTCATACAAACTCGAAAACCATCGCGACATAATAAAAAGATGGAAACTCTCAATCGTATTTTTTTATTTCTAAAGTATTAATCAACATTTCCAAAAAACAAGAATGTCACATTGTAGTCCTGATTGGCTTTCAATTTATCGAAAGATTACGGATTATTAAATCAAATCAAATCAAATATACTTTATTTTACACCAAACATAAACAGTAAAATACAGAGATAGATAATAATGAAAATCAGTAATGACTGCAATGTGACATTCTTGTTTTTTTGGAAATATTGTTTAATTGTAAATAAATAAAAAAAAATTACGGGCAGCACGATAGGCTCAGAGCAGCCTTAACTTACACAATTTTTTTTCGTTATCGCTTCTAAAAGTTTTCAGATTTCACGTAATTTTAGCCTGCTTATGCCCTTAAGTAAGACGTAAACCATTATTTTTTTATTACTGGTAAAATTGTAAGGGAAAAGGAGATTTTTTTTGAACTTCCATAAAAAAGTGCGGATCGGAACGATTTTTTATGGGCGGACCAAAATTTTTTCTCGCTTTTCTACCCATGTTACAAAGGGAAAATTGTTTCATTTTCTGAATAGACTAATTAAAAAAATAGGGGTAGATTAGGTTTGTCCAGTGCGTGGTCATTTTCTCGTTTTTTTATGGAATGCGCGTGCCTATGATTAATTTTTATTTAATTTATTTATTTTAAATAATTATCAAGTTTATAGGCTCTCGAATTGCTTTATTTTACCGACGCCATGGTACAAGTAGTAGGGGTTTGAACAGTGGAACGAGTTCGGAACAGTACTAAATTTTGAGTGAGTGCGGTTTTACGTTGTCAACGTCTTTGCCGCTCTTGGATATTAGTTTAATTAGGAACCGAGTTAATTAGAATTACTTATTTCGTTCTTGAAAATATATTTCAATTGCTTGCTACCCGACTGCCGGAATATTACTAGTGGTTCCAGCATTACCATAGAGATGTAGAGAGATGCCAACCAACGCGCTGAGTACGAAACCTAGTGTCGCATTACCACCAGTACCACGCGATAGAAAGTATTTTGTTAGCTTGAATGTGCTCATTATCCATTGCGGTATCAGAACTCAACGTTCGAATAAACTTTAGTACTACGCAAGCATTGTAAACTATTTACACATAATATCTCGAATGGCTTTCAGCCTCATAATATATTGAATCCTTACTGTCGCGAGCAATGTGTTCCGTTTTTGCGCATGTTGCTGCGACACTGGCCCCGCCCCCTTTTCACATCTCCCTTTAGTTTTTGTGACCTGTGGGCGTTACCTATAAACAAACCCATGTCTTTACGTTGGGCTCGTACGAGGCGACGAGGATATGTTTTTAGGGCCCCGTACGCAATAGGTGCCGGTGTATCTATTGAACCGTAATAGGTTGAGTTGAAATTTTCACAGAATATGTGTTATTTTATTATTTTCGATTTATTATTTACCTGCGTCAATATTTCCGAGCGCTTACAACCCGAGTTACTTTAAAGTACGAGTGAATATGCTTCTTCTGGGTAAGCTCGCTACATCTTCGACCACATCTTTGTCCTGAGGGCTGGATTGAGGTCAAGAGCAAACGCATTCAAAAAAAAAAAAAACTAACAGATATAAAATATTGAGTAGCAGGGATCGGCGTGAATATGGAATCTTTTTTGTGACTTAATACGCCATTCTGTCCTGAACCCTTCAAAACATGAGATAGGTTAACACAAAATAAGCCGCAAAATTAAAGCGTATAGATAGGTTTACAAAAAATATTTACCTACATTATAAAAAAAAAGGCTACGTTGGAAAAAAAAATTGGACTTGTCATACCTAAATGCAATAAGCTGATCGAACTTTTGTATGAAATGTTGAGATTTTTTATGCGAATTTGCCTTAGGTTCCTTAGGGAAAAGTTTTTTAGTAGCAACAAACAAACAGACAGACAAAAAATCCAAAAATTGGTGATATGGAATCAGGGATATCTAAAAACCATATCGTAACTTTTTTTTGGTTAATATCTTCAATGTAAAGACAAACTTCCTGTTACAGTTTTATAATAGTTAGATTATGTTAAGTTTCCATTTTTTCAGATGGTTTTTGGAAAAGAATAAATTATATTTCATTTTTTATTATTATTATTTGAATTATCCAATAATCAACATCAGAACTATCCGTTGCAGTATCATCATCTCAACTATCATTCATATCTATCTATCCTACTTATATAAAGTCTAACAAAATTAGGTGAAACTATTTTAAGTGGATGATCAGAACATCAAACTGAACAACTTTCTCTATAAGACCAATATCGAAATCGCGAAAAAAAAATAAGCTGTTCCATACAAACCTACTCGACCTAAATGTATGAGACAGCTGATTTTTTTTTCGCGATTTCAATATTAGTCCCATAGAGAAAGTTGTTCAGTTTGATGGTCTGATCATCCCCTTAAAATAGTTTCACCTTATTTTGTTAGACCTTATATATGTTTTTATTAACGGTATAGGTATTTACAATTGGTAATTTAGGTATTTTTGGAAAAGCCAGGGCTAAAATAACTTTAGCATTCGTTTAGTCCTAACCTAACCCAATTAGCTTTAAAACTAGGTTAATACCATTAAGGCAAAAAACAAATTGTTAATTTTCGTTTAAATCTAATTAAACAGTGTAGTTTCAGTAAAGTTTGGAAAACTGTGAAACAAAATGGAAAGTATTCTCAGAATTAGCTGAAAAAGTTGGTAATTTAATCAACCTGGCTTTTGTTTTACTTTTAAACTAATTAACACAAACATAATATGAAACGCTTCGTGGAAATAAAATAAGTATTTTCATGTAGTATTAAGCTTTATTTAGATTATGCAATTTTATTTATGTACGAGCGTTAACCCGCGACTTTGACCGCACAAATTATATACCAGATTTTAAGTCATATAAGCTATCAAACAAAAAAGTTTCATAAAAATCGGTTCAGTAGTTTTTGCGTGATTCTCGTTCAAACAAACAGACAGACAAAAAATCCAAAAATTGGGGATATGGAATCAGGGATATCTAAAAATCATATCGCAACTTTGTTTTTGTTAATATCTTCAATGTACAGACAAACTTCCTGTTACAGTTTTATAATAGTTTAGATTTCATTTAAAAACTTTATTGGACACACGGAAATACAGATGAATACAGAATAGTAGACAAGTACACAGGGCGAGCTTATCTCTGAAGAGATTTGACAGGCCCGTGATAGAGAGAAAGTTTTTAAAGTAAGGCAACTTATTGTTAATCTGTCAAGTTGTACACTTACAATTTTAATATTGATTTAATTGAAAATAACTTACTCAAAATAAAAAAAATATATGTAAAATAAACATTAGGCCAAATTCACTACGACCAATAAAATACGAAGAAAAGAAAAGTTGTGATATTAATGATGATGCGTGTATGAAACGACTTATGAATGTGGAAGAGGCAAAAGAGGTGTGTCAGGATCGTTGCCGATGGCGATCAATTGTCTCTGCCTACCCCAATGGGACATGTATGTATTGTTTGAGTTGTATTCCATTAGATAGGTACATACATCTAACAACAATAATTATTATTATGGTTGTTTAACCGCGGCACCTGTGGCACGCGTGGTGGACTAACGACCATACAACCACCCTGAGGGTAGGCCTGTGCCCTGCAGTGGGATGTTTATAGGCTGATGATGATGATGATGGTTGTCCAAAACCGATTCCGACTTTAACACGTTCCGGGACAGTGAACGAGACACAATAGAACTTTTATTGTTATCACGTCTATAGCCGGTCACTGTCCCGGAACGTGTTAAGAAAGAATCTGCCCCTTATTAGTAAACCAAACTACAAAACACAATATCTACTTCCTCATTACCTGCATGCTTCAATTTCCCACTGTCCATTACAAGTGGCGACGGGCTCCCCGTCACACTGGACAGAGTTTCGGTACTAGTGAAACGTGGATGTTCTGAAGTTTCAGAATATCTCTGACTACCTCCTCGGGGAATATAGTCGTGAGCATATGCTATGCATGCTACATCCTCATTAAAAAAATCCTGTGTGACAGAGAGTGAATACAGTAAATTTTTGAGAATTTTCTCAGAAAAAATCTTCCGGTGATTTTACTTTTATCCTGGATAGACGAAACTATAGACTTTCGTATGAAACCCTCCTTTCTATGTCAAGTGTTAATAAAAACGAATCTTCTGACACCAATATCCCACTACCAAATCACTTGTCCTTTAAGTAAAATATGTTTCCCTGAACCCTTGGAGGCTCGGAGCGTGAAATGGAATGCGGCCTATATTCCCGAGGGATGAGCACAGTCTATTAAATTGACAACTTTATATTGTAGCAAACACGGACGACCTTATGGACTTCTAATATTATTTAATTTAGTACCTTGAGTCACCGTAGTGATTATTTCGTAATTTAATCCCAAATATCACAGATTTAGGGATTGCTTTAAGAAAAATTCGTTTTAGCGAGCAACTAGCATAATTAAAGTAAAGGGAAACATCGTGCCTTTAAAATTTGTTATTGTTTTATATATAACATAGGTTAGCGCCATAACGGGCAACTACTAGCTATTAGTCAGAGACTCAACTAAACGCTACGATTCTGACACTCTTTTTGCTTCATCCACGTTCATATAGGTAAGCCGCACCATTAAAGAAAACACTGAAACCAAGAAAATGTTAGCCATCTTGCTCACTCTGTAAAATGTGAGTAATGGAGGAAAAACAAAATAATTCTATCGCTATTATACTCTTCTTCCATACACTTCTTTCATTTAACATCTCGTGTTATCAGATCTGCGTGACGATCAATTGAATTTCTATTGTGTCTGGAATAACGGCGCAGAAAAGGGAATAATTTATATTTTCGTAATTATATTATAAATTGCAAATGTTATTTGATAGCATCTAGATTTTCTAAACTATATTTCCATTTATAAAATATTACTTTTATATTGCGTTAAAGTTTTGTATGAAATTTAAACTCTGCTACCACCTTAAGCGCCATTAACATTCGAAGTCTATAGAGTAGATAGTCCTTGTCTAGTCGCCATGTTTTATAGTAGAACGGTGGCTGTATTTTACCATTCGGCGGTGGCTATTCTATTCTTTATCGCTCGCTGGACGGTGTACGATGTTTTGTTTAGGTTTTAGATGAAAAGATAGGAGAGGTTTATGGGATGCACTTCCCCATTCCATAAAAGTCGTGTTGTGATTGAACTCTTTTGGAGTTGGACTACCTATAGCTTTATGACCCGGGGCGTAGACAATGCCTGCCAAGCTTCTTGTCCGACTTCATGTTGCTGGTTATTTTACTGTGCCACCAACTTATCTGTAGAATGGCCAAAAGCGGAACTACTTTTGAAAACGTCATTTTGTTGTCAGTCGATGTAGTCTGTGCTGTTCAATCGAGTTCTTGTTTTTCTAAATATTTCTGAGTATTTTTTGTGAAAATCATGACGAAAGTGGTGTACGAGAAATTATTCTCAAAATGAAATCATCCTTTGATACAGTAAGTGGCGCCATCGCTCATTCTACACATAAGTTGGTGACACTGTACGTATGGAAGAGTGTTTCCAGACGATCATGTTACAAGAATAAAAAAAATTAAAATTTTCTACAAAAAAAGTTATGACATTTTTATGTCGCTCCGGTAGAAAATTCTCAAATGCACCTTAAAAAATTAATAACTTCTGAACTACAAAAAGTCGTGGAACATACATGGGGTATTGTCCGATACACGATACACCTAGTTGTAAGGATTCTAATAAAAGTTTTTGGACGTCTTCGTTTGGACCAACCTGTATTGTGTATAGGCACAGGGTCCAACAAACTTACTAAAAAATATAGTGACGGATTTATAAAGGGATGATCAGACCATCAAGCTGAACAACTTTCTCAATGGCAACATCGAAATCACGAAAAAAAAATCTGCTGTTCCATATAAAACTACAATCCTACTCGACCCAAAAAAGATTATGATGTTGGTCCCAGAGACAAAGTAGTTTGGTTTTAGTCTTTTAGTTTACTTATATGACTTTTTTTCGCGAATTTTGTGATTTTATAACCTGTAGCTGTATTACGGTCGTTTCTAGTTTTATATTTACCTACTGTTTAATAATTTAAACGCAATCGTAGAATAATGTTAAAAAATTGACTCTCACAATCATAAAATTCTGGAATAAAATTCTATTATAATATGCTACAGAAGAGTAAAACTTATCCTAAACTTAATGAATTGAAAAAAAAAAAATTATGCTTCACATAACTCAAATGAAAAATTCAACATACTAAAGACGCCAAAAAGAAAACATTTCCTAAAATCCATGTCATTTCTCTTTAAAACTTTAAAAGTTAGCCGTTCAGTTAAGAACTTTAAGAGAAGGGGACAAAGAAACAAATTTGAATAACTCGATGTTATCATTTTTAGTGTGGAAACTACCGTATACCTTACTACGTGGACGTAAACCAAGATATTTGAGTCTTTAATGTGGAAGTGACTTCAGAAATACTATGTATATTTTTTATTGGCGACCCTGTTACAACTTCCAACAGGCAACAGGAAGTGTGGCTCCACACAACAAGTGAAAGAGACGCGCACGTACGCGCGTCTTAATGTGTGTATGAGCCTCTTTCGCTCGTTTGCATGTAGAAGACCTTCTGTAGCAGTCTCTTCTGTGTTTGTAGCAAGGCTAACATTTAGGAAGGTTTCGGAATGGAATAACGTGTCAAGTGGTGTTAAGAGGCTATGGAGTGAGATAACGGACAGCTGCTCTCGTTAAATATCTCACTTTAAAATCTAACAGGTGGTGACTCGCTACTCAGTAAATGGCCCCCCTATAAAATATAACCTGACTGTTCCGGCGTCAAGGCTGCAACATTGATTTGAGCAGCTATGGTTTAACTCTCGAGTCTGCGGGCGCCAGTTCCCGGTGCTAAGCGGTTATGACATTGTACACTTCCAACCTGGAGCATAGGTTCTGCTTTTGCAACTCATCTCTTGGCCGGCCGGTTAAGGCAAGACAGGAGGTGAGGGCCAAATCAGGTCCGTGGCAGCCGGGTTCATTATCAGCCAATATTCGCCATCTTCTTCTTTTCGTGTCAATGGTTCTGCAGTGATGTTTTTATATTTTAGTAGCCAGGTGTTCGGCAAGCCTGACAGCGTAAAGAGTAGCTGTATTTAAATCCTCTCTCGAGCAGGTTTTCGGGCAAAGCGGACATTCCAGCAGATGACCCATCGACTGAATAGGTTCACCGCAATCACACTGTGTCAGACCAGGATCCCTATACCCCCAGTTACACAGATTTAGTCTGCAACGGCCAACCTGAGTGCGAAGCCGATTTAAGGATTTCCGCACTTGCTATTGCAGATTGTGTCGTTCCTGTGGGGAAATGAACTCAGCTGGTGGGGGTACCTTCGCCATAGGTACTACAATTTGTGCTGTTTAAAAAAATTATAGAGTAATAATTTCTAAAAAGCAAGCCTCGGACTCTCATGTTGCTGCGAGTCTCTGTTCTTGCTGTTTCTATCTCACTGTTGGCTGTTCCATTTCCATGCGCGTAGGTTCTAGGCTTCGATAGGCCAGGGTTTTAAGAAGACATGGATTTCATCCCGACACTTTTTTCTATGTCTATCTCGAGGCCGACTTCGTTAATTAGAAAGTAAATAAAAATATTTTTTTTAGCGTAGGTGTAAAAGTTTTACAAAAGCCCAAGTACTTAGCTCTTCTTGTTTCGTCGTCACAGCAGTGTCCTCCGGTCCTCCTCACAGACTCCACTCGTACTAGCTGCGTCATGAGTGCAAATGCATTTGCATTTTTACCGCCGCACACTTCTAGTTTTTAGGGGTCCGTCGTTATTTAGCGTTTTCCTATGTCTATATGAGAATATACCCATCAGAGCGCCCGAGGGACATGCAAAGAAACGAAATTTCGTCCTATTTTCAACATTAACCATTTAAAGTAATTTTTTTTGGTCAATAATTTTTTTTTTATGTCATTGACGTTTTTAAACACGATCTATAAAGCGGCTGGCTGTGGCTTTTTTTTAGATTTCCGTTTTGAAGGTTTCGAAATCTTTGCACCACGGTAACTTTTGTTTGTACTTGTACCTTTAGAGCGCGCTGCAAGGACTATTTTCTTAATTTGTTTTTTATATGAATTTATGTGCCAATAAAAGAAGATGATTAATTAGTGTCGAAAATGAAGATGGTTAGTCCGCTAAAAATAAAACTCGACGCTCGTTTTGAATAATTGTTAGAAAATCGAAAACAAGTGTATAGCCGATGTCTTTTATTTTCGTATGTTCATTTAAGTTAAGTATATGTATATTTAAGTTACTCAAATTGTTAAATAGCAAAAGTATTTATTTATTTTATTTATTTTAACACTTTATTGTACACACGGAAATATAAATGAAAACAGCATAATAGACAATTACAAAGGGCGAGCTTATCTCTAAAGAGATTTCTTCCAGCAAACCCGTGAAAGAGAGAGAGCATATTAAGTGAGGCAGGCATAGTGTGCACATTTAACAAATAAAACAGTATCAGTATCATCATATAAGTAAAATAAATATGCGAATTGGTATTCATCACATCACATCCATTCAATTTCCTTACTTATGTAATTTTAGCTTCTAAAAAATGAAGGAATAGTCTCTGGGATCGCACTACAGGGCAAAGAAATAGTGGGTCAGTAGTTAAGTACCCTACCACACGGTTTAAAAATAATGACATACAGAACCCGACGTACTTTTACCCGTACAAACTTAGCCGTTTAATATGCAAATTCTTTGGGAACAAAAATTCGTGCAGCGCTTCCGAGCTGCTGTAGCGGGATTTCCTGTAACTGTCACACGAAACTCGATGGAGATGTCACACAAAAAGATAAATGAAATGCTTCAAATTGTAACGTATAGGCTCTACGAACCATTGTCAAAATATTTCTATATGAGGAAGCATTTCGCCTTCAAATAATTGCAAAGAAACGTTATTCCTTAGTCACTTCGTAAGATACCTAACTCATGAGTAACAACGGGCTGGTCTTTTGGTTTTTCGCTAGAATGCGCCCTGTGCCCACGCCACGCAGTTAGTGGTCAACTCACCATCATCTCAGCCGATAAACGTCCACTGCTGGACATAGGGTTCCCCAAGGATTGCCACAACGAACGGTCCTGCGCTGCCCTCATCCAACGGGTTCCCTCCTCCTTCTCCAGCTCGTCGGCCCACATTACCTAAGGTAAAGTCAAGGTAAAGTTATGAAAAAAATCGCGAAACATTTGAATTCAGAATTAAAACACAATATTTAGGTTATTATTTCATAAAACATTTGGGCGAGGGAATGTAATTATTGGCTCGACTGTCTTTCGTTCATTGTGCTTTGTAAAGCTAGTTGTACAAGTTATGTGACACAGAGATCTTTTTTTGTGACGATTTGAACATTTTTAATAGGTAGTCATAGATTCATAGATTCTTTATTGTACACAAAAACATAATTATGAAAAAAATTACAATAAGCCGTGATGTACAAAGGCGAGCTTAACTCTAAAAGAGTTTTCTTCCAGCAAACCGATGAGTGAGAGGAAAACTAATATGTTTAGGTAAAATCCGTGTGCACACAAATAGATAGATAGATAGATAGATAAACAATTAAAATCAACTTAATTATGAGATAGTAAAATGAATACCTATAAAATAAGAAATAATATAAGATACACCTATACAAACAAATAAAAATAATATATAAAAACTTTTATGAGGGACCTGGGCAAACGTTTACGAGATGCGGGTAACGGTCCTCGTGCTGGGTCATACCTGGCCCAACGCATATCATTAGCGATTCAACGCGGAAATGCGGCCAGCATGGGCACCTTCGGGCCAGGTATGACCTGGGGCGGGCTTTTCGACTAAGTAGAATTAGTAAAATTTTTAGTTTAAAATGCTAGAATGGTTTAAGTTTAGGGTAAGTTTTATTTGTGTTTTTACTATTTTATTCCCTTATTAAACAATATATAAATATACTTACATAAATAATAATATCAAATATAATAATTTGAACCTACATATATTATATACGTACATATAACTATTACGACTTTATTTAAACAGGTAATGCTCCCTAACTCTCCTCTTAAAGATGTCCAGCGAAGGACTAGCACAGAAAGTATGCGGCAATGAATCCCATAACCTGGTAGTCTTCTTCTTCGTCGAGTTACAAGCCATCGGGTTTGTCGTATAGGCATTGGCAGTCGTATAAATACTCGTATGTTACAGTCAAAACTCATAACCGTTCAAAACCACTTTTGACTGCAAAAATCAGGCAAAAGTGGTTTTGACCGGTTATGAGTTTTTAGACCCCAGATTTAATTCAGTCGGTTAGGTTAGCGAAGAGCGAAGCAATGAGCATGCTAGGTTGCTTGCAACCATCGCGCCGAGCGAGCGCAGCGAGCGTACCGCGGCAGCGGCCGATGAGTGCCAGATCCGAATTGCTACTGTTAACCTAGTCCACTCGACAATATAATTTTGACTAAGGGCATATCGGTCAAAACCACTTTGTTGTTTGTGTGGTTTTGAACGTTTATGAGTTTTGACTGTAACTTATACACGTATTAGGTGCCAATTGGGCCATTGCCTAGGGCGGCCGAGTTGTAGGGGCGACCCGACCTGATGAAAAATTTCCGAGCAAACACCCCTGCTCCTGTGCGCAACCTCTTGCCAGTAGCTGGCTTTAAACTTACGTAAGTCCATCTCCAACGTCGTTCCAGCGATCCCCGGGGCGATCCACTGAAGTTGGACGTTGGCTAGTAGGTTGACTCAGATAATGTTCTTCTGATATGCCGATCTTCATCCATTCTTTCTATGTGACCAAACCAGCAGTGTGCTTTAGTCTCGCTGATGACAGTTATTTGGGAAACCGCGAGTTCTTCAATTTCAGAATTTTAATATCCTTGTTTCGTACTGGACCCAGGGCTTACCCAGGGTCTTACGTTTTTAACTTATTGTTACGTCATAGTGAAATCGTGAGAGTGTATCATCGACCTTAATTCAATTATAGCGACCGGATTGCGAGCAGACATTTGACGGATCTCAGTTTCCTTAAGTTAATTGAAAAATAGACAACGCAACGAGAAATTTAAATAATGGGAGAGGAATGGAATGCTCCGACAGCCAACTTTGGTTTTTGTATTCTGAATATATTTTGTTTTGATATTAGTTTTTGTATTTTATTTAAGATATTGAAGTACTAAGGTGGATCGAGCTTTGCCCGGTATCTTCCAAGTTAATCTAGACAATTTTTATCCCTGAGAAAATAGATTTTGACACAAAAACTTGATTTACCTACAATTTTTTTTTTCCAATTTCATCTAAATATATTGAGACAGCAGTACGCTGAAATGTTCATGTCCATTGCGATTATGGTTTTTAGTTGCCCATGACTTTACATCACCGATTTTTTTATTTTTTGTCTGTCTGTTTGTTTGTTCGAACAAAAACTACTGGACCGATTTTGAGGAAACTTTGAATTTAAAAGCTTGTGATTAGACTTACCTATCTCGCTACGATGACGGGAGCCGGTGCGGTCGCGGGCACTCTTTTTACCCGACTGCGCCAGAAGGAGGGTTATGTTTTTTTTTTTTTATTATTTAGTACGCAGGTCACGTGGAGACAGATAAAGGATACATACAAAAATACTTTTGTCCTATTCAGAACAAAATATACACACAGACGAAGCCACAAGCAGAAGGTAGCATTCTCATATCTTATTCCGCTATTTGTAACAGTTGTCAATAATGTGAACTCTCAAACAAAAAACTTTTCAATGAGTTTTGTTTCGCTTGTGTAACGAACCGAATGTCATGGGCATGTCATTTTTAATGTTGATAATTTTGTTCAGTGAATTTAACGACGTTTAAATTGGAAACTCGCAATCAAACAGTTCTGGACTGCAAACCGTAAATACACAAATTTGTTTAACTTGTTAGCTCCACTGTTTAATATACCTCCTGCATGATGTAATGGACCTGTTGCTGATTTGCTTTCATTTTAATTACGTTCTTACCTGCATTTAAAACTCGATGCAAAAAGGTCAGGAATGCAAAAAGCTTATCTTTTTTTTTTTTTTTTTTATTATCTAGGGGTTTGCTCTTGACCTCAATCCAGTCCTCAGGACGAAGATGGGGTCGAAGATGTAGCGAGCTTACCCAGAAGAATCTTCCATTCACTCGTACTTTAAAGAAATTCGGGTTGTAAGCACTCGGAAATACTGACGCAGGCAGGCCATTCCACTCCTTGGCTGTGCGCTATTATAAAAGATTCAAAAAGGCGCTTGGTACGAATATGTGGGATGTCAACCAAAAAGGGGTGATATATTTTCCCTGCATTGATATATGTATTGTCCCTCCCTTCTTACTACGAATAAGAACTAAGTGGTCAACTCGCCAAGTATTAGAGTACCTATTTTAATTTTGTACATGAATGGAATTCAGTTTTCAAGAACCAATTAGTAGAAGCTAAGAAATTAAATTGAAAATTAATGTAGTCTTTGAAAGAGGAATATTAAAATATTGATTTCTTTTCAATTATGTCTTGTGAATTTTGATAAAGTAAATTAGTTTTTCTATCAATTTAAAGGCATCGACACCGACACCTGAGTCTTTGATACAACCAAATAGAGGAAGCGGCAAGTTGTTTTTATTTTTAAAGCACGACACGACCGGAACTCTGGAGCGAAGCGGTTCTGTGTACGACTTAATGCGACTATACACAAAGTAAGTTTATTAGTCATAATTGTATATGTAGCCGGCATGGCATCATTATTATACGGCCCGGTAGTACAGTCTGTAGTGAACCTGCCTGCTGTGCCGAGGGTCGCGGGTTCGAATCGAAAGGGACAAATATTTATATGATGAATATGAATATTTGTACCCGAGTCATGGATGTTTGTATCTATATATGTATTCTATATCGTTGTCTAGTCATCATAATACAAGTCCAGGTACTTTAAAATGTGGCTAGATAATTTGTGTGACAATGTCCAAGATATTTATTATTATTATTATTATTATCTACTAAAGAAGTCCTCTACTGAGTGTGTCGACTCATGTTCCTAAAGGAAAGTTCTGTTGTTTAGTTTCATTGTCTGTATACACCTTTATAGTTATGTAAGTAATTAAAAACTAGGGGCATGTAGTATGTAAAAAGAAAGGCATTGCCACAATCGCCAGTTTTGGCTGACAGATTGGCAATCGCAGTTGGATGGTTGGATGTTTTGTCCTGTCAGATATGGTACCGGATTTCGGATACGGATGCATCACAAACTGGGATAACCTTTTCAAGCCCCACTGTCTCGCGGCCAAACTACGTTGCAAATCAAATTAGAACTTAGTAACTGAGTTCTTTTAGTTTCATCAGAGAATCTTCATGTATTGGTTTCATCTAAGTCTTAAGCCTTTATTATCACTTTCTACACTTGCTCGGAATATTTCTCTTCAATATAGCTGTCGGGGTATTGTCAAGAAGGTGCTAGCTCCCCACCCCCCTTTCAAGAGGTAATGGCAATTAGCTCTACTAGTTGAGAGCTCACCTGAGCAAACATGAGACGAGAAATCTTTAAGTGTCTGGAGAAATTGGACGTACTGTGTTAGAAGCTGTTTTATATGTAGGTAAGAAGAACAATTTTTTGTACTAATTGAAAGAGGAATTCTTCGATACCTTCTGTTAAATAAAATTGATTAGGTACTAATTTTATTTTCTTTTTAATTCCATAATGCATTGTAGTAAGTATATAATTCCATAGACACCTATGTTTGAATTCAAATTCGAAAATTATTTATAACCAGACAACATTGATCCATTAAAGTGAGCTTCGGACCATCAGAATTTATTTATATCATCGAAAGTATCGGAAAATAAAATAACTGTTCTATAGGGTCCTGTTAATATATCACGATTTTGATCTCGACTCCATTATGAAAGTTGTTCAACCGTTTTATATGTAACGCATTAAATTTGAACCCTATTCAGGGTGTTAGAGTAAACAGTTGGATTACTTTAAGTGGTGATTGTACCCATGATGCAGAACAACTTTCCCTAAGAAACCTATAGAAAATTCGTCAATTTTTGTTCTTTTACCTTAGAGTATGCACTATAATCCATAATCACACCAGGTTTGACGCATTTATGTAGGTAATTACCGTTTTTACGACTGAGCAAACAAAAAATTTTGTTAAAAAAAAAGCAAAAAAATAATATATAATAATTGGCTAAAATTAAACAAAAGATGCAAAATTGTGCCAATCTACTTTAAGAACACATATTCTGTGAAAATTTCAACCATTATAGCTATTATGGTTCAAATGATACCGCCCTTTATAGGACGTACGGACGGAAGGAAAGCGAGGACCTCTATTGAATCGTATGAGTGTGCGAATGCTTGGTGAGGCCGGTCCTTTAAGAAAAATCTCAAGCTGTTAATTTTCATTTCACCTTTAATCAGGCGCGCTAGATAATTTATCGCCGACACCTTTATTTGGGAAGTAACAGTAATTTATTTACTTTTTCCGCTTGAGACAGATTTCCCAAGATAAAATGAGCAAAAGAAAATCATCGATCTTAATTTAGTGAAAATCTTATAAAAAACCTGTAACACTACAAGAAATAAACTTTTAAAAAATATATGAATTTTTTTTACTTTTAAAAATTATAAAATATTTATTTTATTTACTGATAACTAATCCTTTTGCTAAATTTTCTGGAAATACGCGCCCCTGCCTTTCTTTGCTCACCGTTTTCTCTACCCTCACTTCTTAGCGATAAGACCGCCTTATTGCCTTTTGTACTTTTTCTCTGTTTTTACTCCTTATGTATTGGTGTAAAATAAAGTATATTATTTTGTAATTATTAAAGTTTGTTTTTAGCACTGGAGGTTTTTTAAAATATTAGGTAGTGAATAGGCTTCTTTTGGGTTAGCTCGCTACATCTTCGACCCCATCATTGTCCTAAGGACTGGATTGAGGTCAAGAGCAAACCCAATTTTAATAATTAAAAAAAAAACAGGTCGAATAATTCCTATTCCTGCATACTGTGTGTTCTAATTATTTAGAATACACCTAGGCGTATAATTATTTCTATCCTAGGTTAGTTTAGTTTTAAGACACTTTATTTACAATTTTATTTAATATTACTATTTTATGGATCTGTTGAAGATTATAACAATTAAACTGAAATTTCATATACAACTAAACATAATAAAATTTTAATCAAAAATTTAAATGAGGAGGCAATAAATCTACTCCATGGCAACAAGCACTTGAATAAACATGAAAACAAAGTTGGCTTAATTAAGGCAACGACTTTAAGTAGTCTTAAATCATGAAGAGAGCATTATTTTAATTCAAATATCGTTCCACTCTAAGAGGCCGGTTTCTTTTCCAATTTGGTATAAGTGATATTTATTTTGCGGATTAATGAGGCATTTTCCAAGACTAGTAAAACTAAAAATCAGTAGATGGCAATACCTATTAAAAGTTTAGAAAAATCCATAGACGAAGAATTTTTCACTTACAGTGTCACCAACTTATCTGTAGAATGAGCGATGGCGCCACTTTCTGTATCAAAGAATGATTTCATTTTGAGAATAATTTCTCGTACACCACATTCGGCATGATTTTCACAAAAAATACTCAGAAATATTTAGAAAAACAAGAACTCGATTGAACAGCACAGACTACATCGACTGACAGCAACAAGCAGTTCCGCTTTTGGCCATTCTACAGATAAGTTGGTGGCACTGTACGCTAAAGATCTGTCACATTGACATTAAAAAGTGCTGTTTGTGAGTTTTTGGCGGGGAGTCGTTAGCTACGTTTGGTATCCACATATTTTGTCGAATTTTTATTGTTTATAGTGAGTTTTGGTTCGTAAAATTGGTGTTGTTTTACGTAACAAAGTGTCGTGTAAGTGAACAATATACAGTACAGTGAAATATGATGATGTATGGGTCGTAAACAGGAAAAGTGTTCCGTCATTTTTAGCGCGGCAAAGCGGTCGGTTCACCTCTTTCCTGTGGACTTCTGCGTTTCCTGCGACTTTCGATTGTCTCCAAAAACGCGAAAGAAGCGTCAAAACGTCGAACACCAACGTTTTAATGAGAATCGGTCTAAAGATAGGCTTAAAGAAAATGAACATTTTATTTTACTAGAAGATTTGGCCTAAAGGTCTAGTAACCGGGCCAGTAAATGAATTAAAAAAAGTGCTGTTTGTCTATGGTTTGCATAGTGGTTGGTGGTGTTGCCATTAGATAAATCGTTCACTACCTACGCAATAGATACGCATAAATACGCAATAGCACCGAAAATGTTAGTTTGTTCTACATATGGTTCTACATAAATGAACATTCACAGTTACAAAAAAAGTCACTGTTCAGGGCTGCAGTCCCAAGAAGGGTCCGAATATTCCGAATTTCTATTGTTTTTTGAACGACTTTGAATTTGCGTAGATTGTCGAATGCATTTTTCAGCATTTCCTCGAAATAAATCTAAAAATTAAAGCAACATCCTCTAGCCGCAAAAAGTAAAACCCTGTACAAATTCATACAATTTGCTGTAGCGTTGATAACACAATGTATTCGGTGTCGTCGCTTCGTTTTTGCAACACTTTGTACTGGAAGTAGAACGTAAATCAACAGCTTTCAATGAGCGTTTTTCTTTTGGTTTTCTAGGGGATCGATAGATGGCGCTACGGTCTTCAAAATTTCAAAAAGTGTTTCTTTAAAACAAAAAGAGGGAAAAGATGATCAAAAAGATGCCAACGCATCTTTCGATGGAATATTTCATTATTTGCGAATCATTTTGATTGAAAATTTGAAACTGTTTACGTCTGACATGGTTCTATTGGCTCGATCCCTTGGCCTTAAAAAAAATGGCAGGCACAGTCTTGACAGGATCTCACGAACCTCTCTATAGAACGGTAAACATGCCATCAGTCGAGTTTTTTAGGAACTAAAATTAAAAAAGGAAAAAAAACGCTCATTAAATACGGAAATATTACATCACAGGATGTTAGATTTACTATAAGTGGTTTCAGAAAAAGCAACGACAAAAATCGAGAAAGAAAGAAAGTCATTGCTACAAGTATGGTATCTGGATGGTTTTAAATATTTGGGTCCTTCTTAATATGCCGACTCTTCTTAAGGGGACGATCAGACCATCAAACTGCACAACTTTCTCTATGGGACCAATATTGACATCGCGAAAATAAATCTGCTGTCCCATAGTAGGTACATTTGGGTCATTGCAGTTGGAACAACTAATATTTTTAGGGATACCTAAGTTGGTCCCATAGAGAAAGTGGTTCAGTTTGATGGTCTGATCAACTCACTAAAAAACCGCCAGCATGTTAAGTTGAACCCTGTATATTTAAGACATTTTAAAAATTATTTTTATATTTTACAAGAATATTAAAGTTTCATTTTTAAAACATTTTTGTCGTGTACATTTTTTCACTGCATATTTTTACATACATAAAGTGGTAGAGTCAAACCACGTCGTCAAAAAGTTTTTGTTCTGATATTAATTAGAATAAACTATAACGATATGAACTGTATAGTTATGATAAGCTTCTTAAAGTCATATGGTAGGACGAAACACCTTGGAGGCATCTTTTATTTTTAATTTTTCGCGCTGAGTACGAAACCTAGTGTCGCATTACCGCCAGTACCAGACGATAGAAAGTATTTTGTTAGCTTGAATGTGCTCATTATCCATTGCAGAATCAGAACTCAACGTTCGAATAATCTTTAGTACTACGCAAGCATTGTAAACTATTCACACATAATATCTCGACTGGCTTTCAGCCTCATAATGAATTGAATCCTGACGGTCGCGAGCAATGTGTTCAGTTTTTGCGCATATTGCTGCGACACTGGCCCCGCCCCCTTTTCACATCTCCCTTTAGTTTTTGTGATCTGTGGCTTTAATACATATAGGTAATACATTTTTTGTTTTGTTGTTTGTTGTTAATATATATGAAATTGCCGCCGTAAAATGCCGTACAACATAATTACACATCTTATTTTCTAGATTGAGGAGGATCAGTGGCAAATAATCACTATTTATGTCATGCCTATGCCGTGTCTATGCCGTGTAGTGTCTGCTACGAATAGCACCAACCCATTTCCTCCCGTGGGTGTCGTAAAAGGCGACTAAGGGATCTACCGGAGGATGGGCAGCAGCATCCTCTGAGTAAACACATTCAATCAAACTGCGATCGCCAACCCGCCTGCCAAACGTGGCGATTATGGCAAATCCCCCCATTTTGGGGGGGCTTTTGTCCAGCAGTGGACGTCTGTCGGCTGATATGATGATGATGATACATGAAATGAAATATTCATAGTTTTAGCCGAAAAAAGTATACTGCAAGATCCATGAGTATTGCCTCACGACTAACAAAATAAATATACTTAGTCAATTATTTAAAACTCGTACTCTACCTATTATTTGTACTTCTGTTTTTTTTTCATATCGATGAAGGAAACCGTATATTTTTGTGATCTGTGGTCTAAACGGACCCTTAAGACGTGTAAGTCTACGTTCTATGACGTCAGCTCGTTACACATTCATGAGTCGCGCCTCCGCCGCTTTTCCAATCAGAGATAATTCCAAGCCGCCAACATGTGTCTCCCTCTAGAGATAGTCGCTAAGCTGGGGGCACACTGATCGGAAACTATAAGTTCTGGGAAGTTTTTAATATCCTGGTTGCTAGTTAAAACACCCGCAATAGTTTAAAGAGTGATCGTAAGTACTCATGGTAAAAACAGATTTTGATTCAAGAATTTAGATACTACGAGCGTTAACCTGCGACTTCGTCCGCACAAATTATATACCAGATTTTAAGTCAGATCATAAGCTATCAAACAAAAATCAGTTTCATCAAAATCGGTTCAGTAGTTTTTGCGTGATACTCGTTCAAACAAACAAACAAACAAACAAACAAACAAACACACAAACAAACAGACAGACAAAAAATCCAAAAATTGGTGAAATGGAATCAGGGACACCTAAAAACCATATCGTAACTTTTTTTTGTTAATATCTTCAATGTACAGACAAACTTCCTGTTACAGTTTTATAATAGTATATAGATATAGATACAATGAATGAGCGTTTTTTTTATTCACTGTCTTAGGGTTGTGACATATTTACCGACGGCGACCGGCGGGCGGCCGGCCCATACAAAAATGTCATTTAGCCCGGATTCGACCAAACTTTTATTTATAGACGAGTAACTATACAAGGATCAATTTAACTCTTAGCGTTTACTCCCAAATAAATTCATTTGTCTTCTACCACACTAAACCCATACTAAAAGAACGAATGTATAATCCACCTAAAGAATGAGGTCATTGTATCCGACTTATTGCATTTTGAGGTTATACGGTTTTAATTTGTTAGGTTTCTTTTTTTTTTTTTTTTTTATTAAGTGAAATTGACATTTCATTAGTCTTGGTGTAAGCTTTACACCGTCAAAATTGGCCGTGTAAAATTTACTCTCAACTTATTCATAGATTAGGGTTGGTAAAACGCAAAATCAGTTAACTCTAGAGTAACCGGCGCGGCGAATTAATCTACGAATAAAATTTATTCGCGTTTGGGAAGCTGTCAGCCGTCGTCGCCAAGTCGACGGCGGACAGCTTTCGGCGGAGGTTGTTTATTAAAATTTATACCTATAATTTTACTTTAATATTTTTACAACTGTCTATTATTTATTTAAAAGAAATCGAGTCTTACTTCTTTTCTCGAGTCTATGACTTGTCATTGAGTTTTATTGCTGACTGTACCACAAGCCTAACATTGTTAGAACTAGAGATCTAAGAGAATCTGTGGTTTTCTTCAAAGAAACTGGTTAAAGAAGGGGACGGATTTCGTTCTCGCCGGGTAGTGGAAACCGATAGGTAGGTACCACAGATCACAAAAACTAAAGGGAGATGTGAAAAGGGGGCGGGGCCAGTGTCGCAGGAATATGCGCAAAAACGGAACACATTGCTCGCGACAGTAAGGATTCAATATATTGTGAGGCTGAAAACCCGTCGAGATATTATGTGTAAATAGTTTACAATGCTTGCGTAGTACTAAAGATTATTCAAACGTTGAGTTCTGATACCGCAATGGATAATGAACACATTTAAGCTAACAAAATACTTTCTATCGCGTGGTACTGGTGGTAATGCGACACTTGGTTTTGTGCTCAGCGCGTTGGTTGGCATCTCTCTAGATCTTTATGGTAGGTATCTAATGTAAGCTGATCAAAGTAACCTTAGCTGTGAATTCCTCGTTTCAACAACTAGGTAAAATAAAAATAAAAGTTATTCACGGATAACACACCATCATAAGGAAGGTAAGGATCATAGCAAATAGCGCACCTTGGTCTTTGCTTACCCCTCAAGGAGTGAGGCGTGACGTTATAGATAGATAATATCAGAATCATAGATATAGCTTATTAACGTAATTTTTTGACCCTACCACACCGCGTCGGAAGGTATCACGTTGTTTAACACATTCGCGGACAGTGACCGGCTATAGCAGTGATAACAATAAAAGTGCTATTGTGTCTCGTTAACTGTCCGCGAATGTGTTGAAGAATATGTGGCCATCTACAACACATTATATTACACGATCGTTAACCCGCGACTTCGTCCGCACAAATTATATACCAGATTTTAAGTCAGATCATAAGCTATCAAACAAAAAAAGTTTCATCAAAATCGGTTCAGTAGTTTTTGCGTGATACTCGTTCAAACAAACAAACAAACAAACAAACAAACAAACACACAAACAAACAGACAGACAAAAAATCAAAAAATTAGTGAAATGGAATCAGGGACACCTAAAAACCATATCGTAACTTTTTTTTTGTTAATATCTTCAATGTACAGACAAACTTCCTGCTACAGTTTTATAATAGTATATATAATTATATATATATATATATAGAAGTATATAGATAGATTACAAACAGATTTTAATTTTCCTGTTTGTTCGAGTATTATAATAACGGGAAATCGAACTAAACTGATTTCGATACGATTTATACTACTATAGCCTAGGTTTCAACTTATAAACAGAAGAAACTTTTAAGCAATGAATAATTATTCCAGGAATAGGTACTACGATGGTTTCATAAATACCAGGAAATTATCAGTTCTAAAAAGGTTCTAAATAAAACATACTAGCACATCATGTTGAAGTGGAGATGGCTTGGCTAGACGGGAAATTGGCCGGTGGACCAAGGCAGTATCAGAGTGGTGGCCAAGAGAGGGACGGAGGTCAGTAGGTAGACCACCAGCACGTTGGTCTGGTGACATTGTGAGGGTGACGGGTTCGCATTGGATCAAATTAGCACTGGACTGTGAAGAATGGCGCAATAAAAGGGAGGCCTATGTCCAGCAGTGGGTTGATCTGGGCTAATTTGATTGATTGATTGACTATTAACTTACAGAGTCCTTCTTAATAAGTTGACAGTTTTTTTTATGACAGTGATCAGACCATCTAACTGAACAATTCATTATTCAGGGTGTTAGGGTAAAGTATTCATTTAAATGTGTTGGTGTTTTCATTTGTGTTTTGGTGTAAAATAAAGTATATTTGATTCATCATCATCATATCAACCGATAGACGTCCACTGCTGGACATAAGCCTCCCCCAAAACGGGGGGATTTGCCATAATCGCCACGCTTGGCAGGCGGGTTGGCGATCGCAGTTGGATTGAATGTGTATACTCGAGGATGCTGCTGCCCATCCTCCGGTAGATCCCTTAGTCACCTTTTACGACACCCACGGGAGGAAATGGGATGGTGCTATTCTTGTTCCACACGGACAATTGATTTTTGATTGATATTTGATTGATTGATTGATATTTACGATATGGTTAGGGTAAAAAGTTTTTACTTTAGGAGGTTATTGTACCCATGATACTGAACAACCTTTCCTAAGAAGCCGTAATAATTCGTAAAGAAATTATTGAATTTTCATACAAATGTTTGATCAGCTGATTGTATTTAGTATGGAAAGTTCACATTTTTTTTTGCGAATTTTCTATTGGTTTCTTAGGAAATGTTGTCCATTATCATGGGTACAATCGCCGCTTAAAGTAATGCAACGATTTACCCTAACACCCTGTAGAACCAAAGAAATATGAAACAGCAAAAAAAAAATCTGCTGTTTCATATACAAAACTGTAGCACCTTCTCGGCTCAAATATGAAATTTGAAATATGGAATAGCAGATTTATTTTCGTGATTTCGATGTTGGTCCCATAGTGAAAGTTCAGTTTCAAGGATTATACGTTTAAAAATCCATGAGCATATTAAAAAGGATTCTTTATAAGGGTCTGAAGCAGATCCGCCACATTTTTCTGAAGAAAGCCACAAAAGTACATATTCTTTTATCGTCCACTAATCCGGGATAACTGAACGAATCAATCGCGGGGTTAAGCAGGCAGCCCGCACAGTTTGTAAACAGGGGCGGGCTTAAGAAAATAAATGTTTAGACATTAATCTCCAACTTATCCGTGGTGTGCAACTCTTGAGATGAAATATAACTTTCTTTGTGGAAACTCTTGGAATGTATTGCGGTAGATTCACTTTCGAATCACTCAAGGCGCTGGAAGAAAAAGGAAAGCTCTTCCAGGGGTTGTTGAAAACTCGGGTCTGTGCTTTAACTTTTTTCTTCCTCTGTGCAACCTCATGCCAGTTGGACACCTCCAGGGATCTACAAAAGCTGGAGTTTTTCATAACCTCCAGTTTTTTTAGTAATATCTAAAAGGAGTGGTTTAGACCATCAAACTGATAGAAATGCACTATTCTGGCGACAAAGACGAAATTTAAAAAATATTCTGTCCCATACCTACAATCTAAGGGTGTCGGGAAGAAATCGCTTTCTAGCGATAAGACTGCCTTATTTGTAGCATAATCAGTTTGTGCAATGTATTTTATGTTTGGTTTAAGTAAAGTATATTTCATTCATTCATTCATACAATTTGAGTCGAGTAGGTTCTACAATTTTGTATGAACGGGCAAATTTTGTTCAGTGTTGGCTCCGTAGTGAGAGTTGTTCAGTTTGATGATCTATAAACCACCTTTAAATATTACTGATCAGCTGTTTATTTCGCAAAAAATACCATTATATTGGTGTTAGGTATATTTGATCAATAATAATTTATACGATATTTTTGGAAACATTATTCTACTGTTAAATTGATCTTCGGTATTTAACTTCGGTTTAACATTTCATGCTCACTCCTATCGTCCCTAGGTACCCTAACCTCGTTAAAATAATACTAAAATTCTCTATTCGTCTAGAATTTTAAATTGTTCAAACATTACTGCACCCAATAGACCAATACTCTTTTATTAATCCCGCTAGATTTATAAGTGAAGACACATTAATATTACCATTTTATTACCCCCAAAGCCCACAAGGGGAAGAATTATGGCAACACTTCAAAAGTTTCATTGTGCTAAACCGCTAAATTTATATGGTGGAAATTCCATTCAATGGTTTTAGCCTTGATTTGGATTCTGTTATATTATGGATGGTAATATTTTGTGGTTTAGGAATTAGGGTAAATAAAGACTTAACTTTTAGCACAACTCTGACACTCCTTAGAATGATCTCACGATGCTTAACACTTAGTACGGTCAGAATCAGAGAAATCTCTTATAAAGATTACGATAGAGGGGTCATGTTTCTCTGTAGCTGACTGTACTACCACAGATTAATAATGTGCCCGCCGTAATAACTTTTCAAAGTGTGTAAAATAAATGATAAATAAAAAAAAATTGAGCCTCTCAAGCTTGACGCGGGAAAGCCCCACACTTCCTGAGTTTCCTGACCCGTTTGCCCCTCTCGTAGAAAGCCCTCTAGGACAGAAGCTTTAGTTTAGCGGGAGCTGCGTATAGTTACTCCGCATACTAATAAAAAATTTAAACGCTTGCAGATTTCCATACAAACAAAAAACAATGGCGATGGCGTCGATCTTGCCGGTCTTTCCTAGAATATCTATAAATAACACAGTCTTTTTAATTGTTTTATAAAAGCATCCATCAACTAAAATGTTCTATGAAATATTTATTACGCACTTAATTAATAACTTCACCGGATTCCTTCTATCTTAAATGGAAACGTCACTTGAAACTTTAGTAGCCATTTCGCAGAATTTCCCACTGATAAATTATACTACTACATTTCTTGTCACGTTACACAGAAAGTAGATAGCAATACCTAAAGGCTCACTTTGTAGTTTTACTTTACAGAAGTTTAATGACTAATATTCTACAAGGGGATGATCATACCATCAAACTGAACAACTTTCTTGCCGGAAATCTTTTTTATGTGAAATTCTTAATATCTCCACCATCGAAATCGCAAAAACAAATCTGCTGTCCCATACATTCCGTGGACAAAATAATGGGGTGGTAGGTACTATTAAAATCCAGGACTACATCTTTACTTATAAAACAGTTCCGTGACTGACCAACTGAGAAAACTGTCAGCATATTAAGTGGGACCCTGTATACTGTAGGACTCTATGTCCTTCTTAATATGCGACGGTTTTTAAAGAGGATGATCACACCATCAAACTGAACAACTTTCAGTATGGGTCCAACATTGAAATCGCGAAAAAAATATTAAGTTTAAGTATGTACAGTCAGCAGCAGTAAGTTGTATACACTTTTGCTCTACGTCGTCGTAGCACTAAAGTGTATACAACTTACGAGCGTTAACCCGCGACTTCGTCCGAACAAATTATATACCAGATTTTAAGTCAGATCATAAGCTATCAAACAAAAAAAGTTTCATCAAAATCGGTTTAGTAGTTTTTGCGTGATGCTCGTTCAAACAAACAAACATACAAACAAACACACAAACAAACAGACAGACAAAAAATCCAAAAATTGGGGATATGGAATCAGGGATACCTAAAAACCATATCGTAACATTTTTTTTTGTAAATATCTTCAATGTACAGACAAACTACCTGTTACAATTTTATAAAAGTTTAGATAGCTGCTGACTGTTCACACGGCGACACATCAAGCTACACAAAACAAACATAGGCTGGCAGCTTATTTTGGTTTTGCGTAGCTTGATGTGTCGCCGTGTGTACGAATTTAATTTTGAAAGCATCGCCATCGATACAGTTTCGCGATTTGTACAATTCCTAACTTATTTGCAGTTTGTGCAAAATTTCGTTCGACATATTGTACACATCATCATCATCTCAGCCGATGGACGTCCACTGCTGGACATAGGCCTCCCCCAAGGGTCCGATCGCCACAATGGTCGGTCCTGCGCTGCCCTCATCTAACGGGTTCCCACCACCTTGTACCTATAATTTATTTTATTATATACTTTTACATTTATTATAATACTCTGCGGTTATTTAACAAACGAAACATTTCAAAGTGTTCAGAGACATCCCAAAATTTAATTAAAATTAAATATTTGATTTTAATTAAATTTTCTACGAGTTCCGCGGTCCGGTATCATTTTCTAAAAGTGTCTAATTATGTTTTTTAATTAATTTCTTCATTTTTGATGAGTATAAAGAGCGCTGTTGTGAATTGTTTATCTATCTATCTATCTATAACTAATTTAGTTTAACTTACTTTCGGTTTCACTGCGAGCTATAAAACTAAGTAGTGTGCGATGTTAAGCTCCAAAAAATTCTATCTAAACTATTATAAAACTGTAACAGGAAGTTTGTCTGTACATTGAAGATATTAACAAAAAAAAGTTACAGTATGGTTTTTAGGTATCCCTGATTCCATATCACCAATTTTTGGATTTTTTTCCTGTCTGTTTGTTTGTTTAAACGAGCATCACGCAAAAACTACTGAACCGATTTTGATGAAACTATTTTTGTTTGATAGTTTATTATCTGACTTAAAATCTGGTATATAAGGTCTAACAAAATTAGCTGAAACTGTTTTAAGGGTATGCTCAGACCATCAAACTGAACCACTTTCTCTATGGGACCAATATCGAAATCGCGAAAAAAAAATCAGCTGTCTCATACATTCGAGTCTAGTTATGTTTGCAGTTTTGTATGGTACAGCTGATTTTTTTCGCGATTTCGATAGTGGTCCCATAGAGAAAGTTGTTCAATTTGATGGTCTGATCATGCCCTTAAAATAGTTTCAGCTAATTTTGTAGCTCGTAATAATATAAATGTTGTTTGGTATCAAAAACGGTCATCAATCCAGACACAATGGAAAAATCTATTGTGTCTGGAAAGATAGCCGTTTTTGACACCAATCGACTCATATGTAAGTAGGGAAGTAGTAGTCTATTTGCCACTGGAGGTTCCGGCTTCATATACAGGGTGAAATTGATATAATTAGCATCCTTTTAAACTAAGAGTCTACACATCAAACTGAACAACTTTTCCTAGGGGAGCAAACCGATCGGAGCAAATAAAAAATCAGCTGTTCCATACTAAACTGCAATCTCGACGCGTGACTTCGCGACTTAAATGTATGCAACATCTGATTGGTCCGATCGGTTTGCTCCATAGAGATCTAGAGAGATGTCAACCAACGCGCTGAGCACGAAACCTAGTGTCGCATTACCACCAGTACCACGCGATCTAAAGTATTTTGTTAGCTTGAATGTGCTCATTATCCATTGCGGCATCAGAGCTCAACTTTCGAATAATCCTTACTACTACGCAAGCATTGTAAACTATTATTATTATTATATATTATTATATATATTCAATTATTACTGTCGCGAACAATGTGTTCCGTTTTTGCGCATATTGTTGCGACACTGGCCCCACCCCCTTTACACATCTCCCTTTAGTTTTAGTGATCTGTGGTTTGCTCCCATAGTATAAGTTGTTCAGTTTGATGGGTAGACTCTTAGTTTAAAAGGATGCTAATGATATCAATTTCACCCTGTAGACCGGTTTTTCGTAGGAAGAATAACGAAGATATAAAGCTTTTAAAGTTTTGTATTAAAAATTGCAAAGCTTTATATCTTCGTAATTATATTATAAATTGCAAATGTTATTTGTGACGCAGCATCTAGATTTTCTAAACTATTTTTCCATATATAAAATATTACTTTTATTAATTCCATCTACGCGTATTGTGCGTCAAAGTTTTCTATAAAATTGACCCCTCTGCAACCACCTTAAGCTTCTGTAAAATATAACTGCAAACAGTTCGATGAGACTCGGTTCTACAATGTCCTATATTACAAATTGTTTGCTATGTACATAAATAAGGAAGTATGGTACAATTTTACAAAGCGCACTTTTCAACCCCTCTTATGGAGCAGAATGTAAAGTAAAATATGACCACATTCGTGTCGGAAATACAAAATATTTTTACTGTGCTCAGTCCATGTCACGCCCAGTGTAGGGTGACCATGACCAGCTATGGGTAAGCCCAAGTAACTTAATTTTCCAGTATCGCGGTTTCGGATGAAACCGACAGAATGCGATAAAATTGTAAATTATAGGTGTTCACACGTGGTTCAGTTATGAGATCTAGTTTACCAATATTGATTGCAAGGTATCATGGAGAATCTAGAATTTTGTATCAGGAACAAAACGCGGTGTTAAAAATTATAAAAATTAAGAAGTAATGAAACAATAAAATTAATATTAATAGAACAAGAAAAAACAAAACAAACAGAAAAAAGAAAAACACCTAGCCTACTTAAAGGTAAAAAATGTCCTCTAAAGCCCCTACTCGGGGCAGAGTGCCTAGGAGGCTGGCAGCGTTGCCTCTTTGGATCGCAAGGCTGATCCTTTGCGCAAAATAGCTGCCAGCCCTCCTGTCGCCTGTAGCCTCGAATAGGCGCTTTGAGAGGCATTTAAGAAACATTTTCCCCTCAGGACCCCAGCAACCTAGGGTCTCCACGGCGAAGGGCAGGAAAATATAGCTGTCACCCAATCCCTGGTAGATCCTTTTTTTTCTGATTCTGCTAAGGCAGCAGCTACACCTGCGCGGCAGGAAGACGCACGAACATGTGAGGGTGCCAGAGTGTCGACACAGGTGGCGTCCCAAACCAAACACTTTCCACGGGACCAGGGTATGAGGGACAGGCCGTCCGGTCTTTTCCCGTCTGAACGGAGCAAACCCGGAGGCTCCAGTACAGAGGGTACGTTAACTAAAGCTAGGGCCCGCTTAATTATCTCGTTCAAAGCGGAATGCCGAGGAATACGACCAGCACTCTTCTTGCATGACAAACCGCGGTGGCCCAATTCGTTAACGCTGGCACCGCAGTGGCAAAGGTGTGTTTGGTTGGTCCTCACCCCCAGGCGTAGGCAAATAATACTGAATACTGTATTAGAAGTAATACTGTATTATGTTGTATACATGTATTTTTTTATTTATTATTTTTTCTATGTATTTTTGTAAATATTTACATACATACATATGCTCACGCCTATGTCCCACTACTGGGGTAGGCAGAGACAACAGATCGCCACATGCTACGATTCTGACACACATCTTTAGTAAATATTTAAACAATATTAATGTTTAACGATTATCACAAACCTTAGTTTCTGTTATAAACAGTAAAAATTTTCTGTTATATTGTCTATTTTACTGGTTATATTTAATTGAAAGGAACGTCAGTAGAAACTTTTAGTTTGCAGTTATTAGTCCGTAAGTTTTCCTAGAATGAGTAAAGTAAAATTAAACCTAGATTTGTCCCGTAAAGGTAAGCAATGCAATTCTCTAAGCACAAACATCGTCACAACCTTAAATTAGTCGTTGAAACATCTTCAAGCCGACAATTCGGTATTCGCTAAGGTTATGTCATGTGTCAAACTTCGACGATCATGGAACGTCAGACGTCACGTGATGGACGTCAGTGATTAACGTAGAGCAGTTTTTAAAAACCTGTCAAATACCCTATTGCACGATCCAGTCCTTTCAACCTCGATCAAAGATTGATCAAAGCCCTTCGACAAAAAACTGAATAGCGGAAAATTCCCGAAGCCTGGCCATCCTAAAACTAGCATAGTCGACTGCATACAAATCAAATGCGTTTGTCATTCTTCCTCGGTGCCAATAATTTGTATCCACTTCTAGTTCAGCCTCAGAATATAAGTTACTTCGTTTTACTGCCGCCACTTCCTTAGTTATATTTTACAGTAAGTATATTCAAATAAGCATATATACAGTAAAAATTCTGTTTAGAATAAGCAAAGGATATGTTTTGTGTGTGTAATGTGATGGGGAGGTGTGGTTTTTAAAGTAATTAAAAATATGAGGTTTTTTTATTGGTCTGTTTTTTAATCGTATCATATCAAAAAGTCAATTTCTCGAGCTGGTTTAGGTGATTACGTTTGAATAAGTTCAGATGGACCCTTATTATGGTTTTAAAACAATTGTTTACGTGTCAATCTTTCTGATATTATATTAAACCAACAAAAACTGTGAAAACTCATCACTATGGAGAGAAAAGTAGAAAAATATCTGCTACTACTTATATATTTGAGTCGAGTAGGTAACCTACAACATTTTCCAGAAACTGCAGGTTTTTTAAAAAATTTCTCGATCTTGGCTCCATAGCAAAAGTTTTTTATTAGTTTGATGTTCTGAACTAAACCACAATCCACTAAGTGTATAGGTATATTAATTCATTTTTTTGGTTTTTATCAAATTACAGAAATAAAAGGTGATTTTTTTAAAAGCCTATAAATATTTACACACCAATAAAAACCCTTGAACACGCAGTCATACAAAATAAAAATAAAACCTTCGTCGCCAGCAGAAAACATAAAAGGGCCAATTTCCTTTTTAACTAAACCGATCAAACGAGCCATTTTTCTAGTCCCGTATTATACACACAGTTAAACGAACATTGACAGTCTGCACCGGACGGCACTTGCCGGTCGTACTATACATACATGACTGTTTACATACGAATATGACCGTACTATAAAACTGATGCTATCTTAAATGTTTCTTTTAAAAGTACAGTCAGCATCGAAAGTAAAATTATGTTGTCTAAGTTGTTATGTAACACTGTAAACTTTTTCCCGCGACTTCGTTCGCGTGGAGTTCGGAAAACTCCTTTAGATAGATAGATAACTCATTTATTTCACCAGAACAAGGGGGTCGATTTTCGAAAAAGACTTTCTTAGTGCACCCCTACATCCTCTATAGAACATACTTAATACAACTTAATATGCTAGCTGTTATTAATTATTTAACCGACTTCAAAAAAGGAGGAGGTTTCTCCATCCGACCGTACATATATATATTTTTTTATGTGTGTTCGCGGATAACTTCGTCGTTTATGAACCGATTTTGATGATTCTTTTTTTGTTGGAAAGAAGCTATTCCAACGGTGGTACCAAGACAAGGGAACCAGGAACTGATGATGGCATATCAGAGAAATCGAGGGGAACCTTTGAAAATCGTAGTGCCGGCTAGTGCGTTTGTTAATTTATAGCACACACCACTGAAAATTGTGAAATAAAAAAAATTAAAAAAAAAAATTAAAACCACCTTAAAAAAATCTAAAAAATAATATTGGAGCTGATGACTTTTTTGTTCGCATCATAAGAACATTAATTTGTTTTATAGAAGTCGGTGTCAAGCCAAGCAAAAAAACTAATGCAAGCCCTGTCGCGAATCGTACCGGCTCGACAGCGACTTCGATAAAACAAATTAATGTTCTTATGATGAGAACGAAAAAGTCATGGGCTGCAATATTATTTTTTAACTTTTTAGTTTTTTTGAAGGCGGTTTTAATTAAGAGAATGATCAGACCACGAAACTGAACAACGTTCTATATGGCACCAACATAGAAATATCGAAAAAAAACAGCTGTTCCATAAATTTGGGTAGAATAGGATTGCAGTAATGAAGCAGCTGTTTTGTTTTCGCGATTTCGATGTTGGACCCATAGAGAAAGTTGTTCAGTTTGATGGTGTGATCATCCTAACCGTCGCATATTAATAAGGACCCTATTACAGGGTCCCATTTAAGTTGGTTTTAGTCTATAAGGTCTAACAAAACTAGCTGAAACTATTTTAAGGGGATGATCAGACTATCAAACTGTACAACTTTCTCTATGGAACCAATATCGAAATCGCGAAAAAAAAATCAGCTGTTCATACAAACATACTCGACCTAAATGTATGGGACAGCTGATTTTTTTTCGCGATTTCGATATTGGTCCCTTAGAGAAAGCTGTTCAGTTTGATGGTCTGATCATCCCCTTAAAATAGTTTCAGCTAGTTTTGTTAGACCTTATATATACAAAACTTTGACGCACAATACGCGTAGATGGAATCAATAAAAGTAATATTTTATATATGGAAAAATAGTTTAGAAAATCTAGTTCGTCACAAATAACATTTGCTCCTTATTTATAATATAATTATGAAGATTAAAGCTTTTAAAATTTTGTTTGGTAAATTTTAAAGCTTTATATCTTCGTAATTATTTTATAAATTGCAAATATTATTTGTGACGCGGCATCTAGATTTCCTAAACAATTCTTCCATATATACAAAGTTACTTATATTAATACCGTCTACGCGTATTGTGCGTCAAAGTTTTGTATAAAATTGACCTCTCTGCAACCACATTAATATGCTGACAGTTTTCTCAGTTGGTCAGTCACAGAACTGTTTTATAAGTAAAGATTGTAGTCCTGGATTTTATTAGTACCTACCACCCCATTATTTCGTCGACGAAATGTATGGGACAGCAGATTTTTTTTGTTGCGATTTCGATGGTGGAGATTCCCTATTAAGAATTTCTCATACGAAAGATTTCCCATAAAGAAAGTGGTTCAGTTTGATGGTATGATCATCACCTTAAAAAAAAAGTTTCAGCTAATTTTGCTAGAGCTTATAAACGTATGAACTTCTTATTCTGATGTTGACAGTACGATGTGGAGTTATGAAAACATTCTTTGCGAATGTTGTGAAAGCAATAAAGATAGATGAAAATGTTTATATGAGACCGTTTTGCCCGACTTTGCATAAAATGTGAGATATTTATAAATTATTTTGAAAAGATACTCGACCTACGACCTATGACTATAATTTGACCAATACTCTCCAAAACTCATTCAAAACAATAAAACCACATTACTTACCAAAATTCATCTAAACCATTTAAGAATAATCATTATTTTGTTACAGAATTATTAATACACTGGCTTTAGCCCGCGACATTATCCGCTATGGCTCCCGTCATCTTAGCGAGATAAAAATAATTATACACCAGTTCTTAGTCTAATCATAGGTATGTGGGACTTGTCACAGATGTCAACACCGTAATTTCTCTATGGTCAACACCCATAAGTTATAGTAGAGAAGCTAACAGATGGCGCTGTGGTCGCACTCGCAAATGTGCACGTAAGACAACTTGCGACGTCACATTGGTAACCCGTTAGCCGCTACACATAAGGTTCACAATCGTATACAAGACATGAATCGCGCAAGAGAAATAATCACAGAGATTCGAGATATATACAAGATCCAACTAAGAACTGTTGGACCAAGGCCGGTCCCCAGGCTTCACACATAGCCTGGTGGAATATCTTCCCTTTTCAATAGAGGAACATTCCCAGTAGCACCTCCATAGGGAGGTATACACAAAAGACCATCAAACTGAACAACTTTCTCTATGCAACTAACACCGAAATCTTGAAAGAAAAATCAGCATACATTTGCGATGATTAGGTTTGCAGGTTTGTATGGAACAGCAGATTTTTCGCGATTCTATTTTGGTCCCATAGAGAAAGTTGTTCAGTTTGATGATCTGATCATCCCCTTAAAAAACCGTCAGCATTTTAAGAAAGATAAGAGAGAGAAGAAGAGAGAGTAAGTATTATAGGTATTCTAAACTATTATAAAACTGTAACAGGAAGTTTGTCTGTACATTGAAGATATTAACAAAAAAAAGTTACGATATGGTTTTTAGGTATCCCTGATTCCATAACACCAATTTTTGGATTTTTTGTCTGTCCGTTTGTTTGTTTGTTTTTTTGTGTGTTTGTTTGTTTGAACGAGCATCACGCAAAAACTACTGAACCGATTTTGATTAAACTTTTTTTGTTTGATAGCTTATTATCTGACTTAAAATCTGGTACATAATTTGTGCGGACAAAGTCGCGGGTTAACGCTCGTATTCCTATAAAGCCTTTCAGAATGATTTCTAACCAAATCACACAAACTTAAAAGATAGTCCATTTATCAAACTGTTCAAAAACAATTATACGATTTTCCTTTAGTGCAATTCACGGCGAGGGAAGAAAAAGAAAAAAGCTTGCACTTCGCATAATGCAGCGTTTGTTTCCAAGCTCCTGAAAGTTGGCGGGATTGCCCCGTGAAAAATGGAGGGCGACCGCAATCACAGTACATGAATAGACAGTAGATAAGACGATTTTTGTTTTATTTCTTCACGTGAAATAACAATAAAATAATGAAAGAAAGTTCTGGTAACATAAATTTGAGTAGAGTAAGACAATTCAAATACCTGGGGCATATTGTGACCGAGGACCTTAGGGATGATGCTGATATGGCGAGGGAGCGCAGAGCGCTGTAGATTAGAGCGAACATGCTGGTTCGTAGGTTTGCTCGTTGTTCAAACTCGGTAAAATTACACTTTTTCAAGCTTTTTGTACATCTTTTTACACGAGCAGCCTATGGAACAGATATACTCAAAAATCGTACAGCGCTCTGCGAGTTCAATACAACAATGGATTCAGGATGCTATTGGGGCTGCCCCGATTTTGTGGAGCCTCAGAGATGTTTGCTAAGGCGCAGGTGGACTGCTCGCAGGCCATAATTCGCAAAAAGGCACCATCTCTGTTACGCCGGGTCCGGAGTAGTGGCAATAGCATCCTGAAGGCCATTGCTGATAGTAACCAGGGTCCATTGCTGCAACACATGTCCCAAATCACAAGTTCCGTTTTTATTATTGTTTACTAACCCTAGTATTTCATAAGTCTTGTTGCTACTAACACATTGGATGTTTGTTGTCCTTAATAAAAAGTTTTTATTTCTTTTATAAATAATTTAAAGGGTTGATTAAAAATGTTAATAACAAAACAGTAAAGGAGTGCGATGTCTGAAAGTCATACGCATGTCATACTTTGATATCAGCAATAGAAAAGTATGAAGTTTGTGTATTCTCGCTCATGATTTCGAATTCAAAAATAGCACTCAGACAAAGATAGACAAAATGCAATTTTTGCTCGATTTCAACGTATGACTTTCAAAAATCGCACCCAAGGTATAAAAACAACTTAAGGATAATTAAAATGTCGTCGGTAGCCTCACGGGACATGAGGGACCGTGTCAAAAGCATTGGAAAGCTGGAAGCGTTCCCGATTTAAATAGCCTAACTAATTCGCTTGCCAAGGAAGCTGCCAGTTCTATGGTTACCGATGGTCTCGTGGAGATTGTGGAACTGTTTAAGCTATTCATTGGTGGTCATAAATACCTTAGCAAATAATATTTAAATAGATTCTGGGCCTCTACCCGCACATTAGTACTTCGCAATTGCGTGAACGTTTTCGTTCCCATGTCAACTCTATAACAATGAAGTGCGGACCGAAACAGTGGCGATATATCGAAAATAGAAAGTCCGGGTACAGGGCCAGTAAGTTACTACTTTTCGAATAAAAATAAAAATTAATCTAAAGTCTCTAAATACAGGTTGTAACAAAACACCCTTAAGGGGGTGCTTCGGACCATCAAACTAAACAACTTTCACTATGGAGCCAACATCGAGAAAAAAAAATCTGCTGTTCCATACATTTTAGTCGAGTCGGTACTGCAGTTTTGTATGCTTACAATTAAGGATGTTTTGTTACGTAGTTCGATGAACAACGTTGATTTTACTTATGAAATATAATAAATAAAAATCTATTCATACGTTACAGTGCGACATAAAAGAGCAGAAAACGGTGACAGCAGGAACTAAATATTTTAGTACAAACTGTAGGTCGGTCTTGCCAGGTTATGCGTGATTTTGATGTTCTCACGAAGTAGTGGCGCCCTCTTTTATTTATTACTCTTTTCTGTCGCACTGTACCTCAAAAGTTAGTCGCATTGTATTTTAACAAGAAAGTTTAACTTTTTATTTATCAGTTATACTACTGCTTCATATGTTACTATGAAAGAGCTTATGAGAAAATGCCATGGAGGTTGAATGTGGATAGTTTGTGCTGAATATTACTCTGTTTTGAGAGAATGTTGCCATTATTGTTCGCGTTTAGGCCAGTTTTACGAGCTTACCGAGATTGTCTGAAAAATTGCTCTTTATTACCCTTTTGGGCCTCTTTGCTTCTTTATAACAAGTTTACGAATATGGTTGCTTTATGGCAGTTATACTTCACGTTTGGATGACGTAAGGCTACAGAAATAGTGGTTATACAAAAGTATATGTCTAGAAAGAACCTCATGCTTCTACCGTATAAAACAAAAAAAATATATATATACGAGCTTTAACCCGCGACTTTCTCCGCACAAATTATATACCAGATTTTAGGCCTCTGCCTCGAATTTTGCGGGCAGCGGGGCGGCGGCGGCGGCGGCGCGGGAGCGGCCGGATCATATGCGTAAAATCAAATGGACCGGTTCTCGAAAACAGCGGCGCGGGGGCGGGCAACGAGCGGTGCACTCCAGTCAAGCGGTATGCGCCGCGCCGCCGCCGCCGCCGCCCCGCTGCCCGCAAAATTTGAGGCAGAGGCCTTAAGTCAGATCATAAGCTATCAATCAAAAAAAGTTTCATCAAAATCGGTTCAGTAGTTTTTGTGTGATGCTCGTTCAAACAAACAAACACACAAACAAACAAACAGACAGACAAAAAATCCTAAAAATCGTGATATGGAATCAGGGACACCTAAAAACCATATCGTAACTTTTTTTTTGTAAATATGTTCAATGTACAGACAAACTTTCTACTACAGTTTTATAATAGTTTAGATACAACGTGTTAATAAATTAACGCAAAACTAGAAAGTGGTTTGTTTAGAATCGAGAGCAGAATCGAATTATCATGGTTTCAACATAGGTAATTTTTTTTTAAAATATTAATTAATTTGTTTGTCAAATTTAAAATTTACTGAACCCGATGTCAACCCATCCCACAGGCATACTCACCCTACTTACTACCAAAACAAGATTCCCGTGACTTCGTCGCCACCGGTTGTCATCATCGTAACGAGATAAAATATATACCAGTTTTTAATTCTAATCATAAGCTTTCAAACTCAAAAAGTTTTATCAAAATCAGTCTAGTAGGTTTTGCGTGATGCTAAAAAACAAACGCACGGAAAAAAACCCACAAAAGACTAAAATTCGGTGATTTGGAGTTGTACCCTGTACGCGACCGTTTCGGTTCGAACTTCATTGTAATAGAGTTGACATTGGAACGAAAACGTTCACGCAATTGCGAAGTTGGAATGTCCGGGTAGACCTTAGGGTGGGTAACCTAACACTTCTGTTACAGTTTTATAATAGTGTATACTTACTGCCAGGTGCACGCACGTTCATTAAAGATAATCCTCCAGTAAATCCTTTGAATACTTATTATAAGGACCAGCCTTGCGGTAGCATTATAAGAACAATTGATCATGTGCATTTACATTCCATTTTATCACTATTTATCACTAAACGAGACAGCTTATATTTGCAAAACAATCACTGCGAACTTAGAACGTTTGGGGTTCACACGAGACTACTTTTCATGATTTTTGACAATCAAAATTAGAATCTAATGTTATGGGGAATAACATCCAAAGTTGCGGATTTCATGTTACCTCGCCCCCGCAAAAGGTGGCAGAAATGTTTGTTAGTAGAATTACATGCGTTACTAGTCCAAATATAAATAGTCAAAGAGTAAATCTCATGGTGTCATTTTATGTTTCGTTGACATAATAAAAGCTAGCAAGAGATTTAATGCAGGATTATCTTTAATGAACGTACGTGCAACTGGTGGTTAGATGTATAAATGGAGAAAGAATGGGCCATACTACAAGTTTTTTTTTTATTATTTCAAATGGGTTTGCTCTTTTCCTCAATCCAGTCCTCAGGACAAAGATGGGTTCGAAGATGTAGCGAGCTTACCCAGAAGATGCCTATTCACTCAAGTGCGGATTGGTGAAGGCTAATTAGTTACTGGCTTCATTAGAAACTGTTAGAAACTGTTTCTTATTCATCAAGGGTCAGGACCTTCAAAGCGCCAAGTTAAAAAAAAGCTTCTTATGTCAAAGGGAACGAACCCTTTGTAGTTTCGAAAAAAACTTTCTTTTGATTTTTAAGACTTTCTTTCTTTTAACATCGTTTTTGTAGTCTATTTTCTCATTATTTTTCAGTTTGTTCAGTAAGATCTTTTGTTGAAAATTAAATTTGTTGTAACTGTTTTTAAGGTACAATTTTAATCAATGCGGGTTACGGTGGCGGTCATCATCAGCCTATATGTATAAGGTCTTACAAAATTAGCTGAAACTATTTTAAGGGGATAATCAGACCATCAAACTGAACAACATTCTCTATGGATCCAATATCGAAATCACAAACCTACTCGACCTAAATGTATGGGAAAGCTGAATTTTTTTTCACGGTTTCGATATTTGTCCCATAGAATAAGTTATCCTGATTATCCCCTTAAAATAGTTTTACCTAATTTTGTTTGACCTTATACCCACGTCCCACGGCTGGGCACAGGCTTACCCTCAGGGAGGGTGTATTGGCATTAGTCAATGCGGATTGGTAGACTTCACATACAACAGAATTTCTTCTTCAGCGTATGCAGGTTTCCTCACGATGTTTTCCTTCACCGTTTGAGAGTAGTCAGTATTACGAAAATAAGTTTGACAACTCATTGGTATATGGCATGTTGTCCGTGCGGATTCGAACCCGGACCCTCATGATTGAGTGTCCATACCACTCCGTAACGCGCCACCGACGCTATCAGGGCCTCTATTATTCATAAATAATATTTTTTTAGAAAACAATTTAAGTATCTAAAAGAGTAAGTAGGTATATTTTATGCAGGGTGAAATTGGTATCATTAGCATCCTTTTAAACTAAGACTCTCCCCATCAAACTGAACAACTTTTACTATGGGAGCAAACCAATCGGAGCACAAAAAAAATCTGCTGTTCCATACATTTGAGTCGAGTCGGCACGGCACAGCACTGTAGTTTAGTACGGAACATCCGATTTTTTTAACCGACTTCAAAAAAAGGAGGAGGTTTCTCAATTCGACCGTGTATATATATATATTTTTTTTTTTATGTGTGTTCACGGATAACTTCGTCTTTTATGAACCGTTTTTTGTAGGATTCTTTTTTTTGTTGGAAAGAAGATATTCCAAGGGTGGTACCATGATAAGGAAACCATGATCTGATGATGGCATCCCAGAGAAATCGAGGGGATCTTTTGAAAATCGTAGTGCCGGCTAGTGCGTTTGTTAATTCCAAGCACTACTATTAAATTGAACTAATGGATTCACCACTGAAAATTGTGAAATAAAAAAAATTAAAACCGCCTTATAAAAACTAAAAAGTTAAAAAGAAGGCGGTTATTTCGCTCCGATCGGTTTGCTCCCATAGTAAAAGTTGTTCAGTTTGATAGGTAGGTAGACTCTTAGTTTAAAAGGATGCTAACGATATCAATTTTCTAAATATTGCATAGAATAGAAAAAATTAGAAATAATACTTTTAATTGCACAACATTACATGTTAATAATCAATAATATTTGAAATTGCATAGAATGTTTTAAACACAAAAAATTGTTAAAAACATAATATTTAATAGTAAAAATAAAAACCAACATAGAGAGAAAGAGACAGTCCCATTTAAACAGCGAGGAATATCCGTAGCGCTACGCAATAGTCCGTAGCGAAGCGTAGCCGTGCGTAGCGCTACGGTTCAGAGCACAGGACGAAATTGAGGTGTGCGTCGCACCGCGAGACCATAATCATTTTTTCTGTTATGTAAAAAATTTGCTTATATCGAGCTTGAAATAAACTTGATAATTTGATATAATATTGACTTGATAAAATTAATTGTCCACCCCATTTCTTTCCCTTTTCTTTTTTCTTTTTGAAGTGAAACTTTTTATGGAAGGGCTTTGAAATTCGGTTCCGCAACCTTTTCGTGTAACGGAAGTTCGAAATTTATATATTTTTTATATAACGTGTTACTGAATTAACGCAAAACTAGAAAGTAGTATGTTTAGAATCGAGAGCAGAATCGAATTATCTTGGTTTCAACATGGGTAATTTTTTTCAAAATATTAAACAATTTCTTTGTAAAATTTTAAATTTACTGAACCCGATGTCAACCCACCGCACGGGCACACTCACCCTACTTACTACCAAAACAAGATTCTTAAAATGTATCCATGAGTACGTTAGCGCTTTCATTCATTGCTGAATTGATAACAAATCATTTTTGCCTCAAAACTTAAAATGCGAATAACTTTAAATTTTAACTATCAAAATAATGAAATTATTGTTTCAATCTAATAACAATAAATCTTATTTATTTATTTTAAAGCACTATATACATAACCATTAACCTAAAGAAAAAACAAAAAAAAAAACAAAACTAATACTACTTACAAATAAAAAATGTCCTCGAAATTTCCGCCGCTTGGCGGCAAGGTGCCCAGGAGGCTGGCAGTATTTTGTTATAAATCATGAGGTTTTGCGCTTATTCATTAACACGTTGTATATCGTAGGAAACAATTGGGTGATAATAATAATAGGTTTCTAATGAATTGTTTCTGTGGGAAAAGGCTCGTCCGTCCAAGCCTGATATCTTAAAAACGCTAGAAGTGAGCATTGTTTGAACTTTTAGCATTTTGAAGTTTGATAGGATCACTAAAGTGAGAAATAGTTCAACCAATGCTCCCTTTTAGCATGCAGAGTATGCTTCAAATGCTTGTTGTTGTATTAAGTTTCAGCCGTTGGTTCGGCTGAAACTTAATATAGATTAGATTAGTGATATAGATTATGGTCGTGAATTTATGTATCTACGTATACAAGATTCGACATATATATTTTTAAATATTATCTTTTATAATTAATGCACCCACTTGAAACTGTAATTATTATCGTCTTTTTTCTTTTTAATATTGCTGTGCTCTTTCAGGGTCCATGTACCCGCTTTAGCTACTAAGTATGACTTATGCAGCAATTATAAGTAAATGAAAATAATTTGATATGAAACTACAATATAACTAGACTAAACGAAGTACACAATAACGGAACCATCAGATCTGAGTCAAACAGATGGAAAGAGGCGGATTGTTTTGAACTTTAGCGCCATGAAAAAAGGGTCGTTGCTTACTATGGGGACGCAACTGTGTGAGTACTTTCGTGGCAGTAGCGGAAGCAGCGGCAAGACAATAACACGGTAGGTATTCGGTGCTGGAGCAGGACTACCTGTTCGTACCAGACAACAGGGCCATAGGGATCCGAAGCCAAAGTCTGCTTTAGGAACCTAGGACGTCGCTTAAGAGGAAAAGGTTGTGACCCCCGCTCTGGCTCATATCTGGTGAACAAGTGTCCTTAGCTGTGCAATGAATAATAAATAACGCTCACAGGCACATACACTCCAATGATCCCAAGCAAGCACTATAGGCTGTTTATTATGGAACAACAACAACGGCACAAACATATAATCATCCATGACCGAACCGGGATTCGAACCCAGGACCCTGGTTTGGCTGTCCGGCGTGGTAACCGTTACACCAACTGGGTCGTCAATGAATTTGAATATTTAATAAAACATATTCTTTTGATCCCCAATCCGGTTGGTCACCGTGGGGAGTTCGGCCAAAGCCTTCCAACTCCAAAAACAAAGAAACAAAGAAAATACAAATAAAGAAATGCAAGGGATAGGACAAAATGGAAAAAGTTTGAGGGGGCCTATGCTGAAGGGTAAATAGACAAAGATAGCCGGTGTCTTAGTGAAAGTGAATAAAATAATATTATAATGCATGATCAGATCAGTGATAAATAAATAATTATTCTGGATAATAATGATAATTTAATTTAATTTGTATAATGTAATGGAATAATATTAATTTTATCGGATGTAAAATTGCATGAAAGAATAATTTCAATGTGTATACAAATAATTAATTAATAATCTAATCTACTGTGAAATATTATTGGCACCTTATTTTGTACAATATATTTTTTGAGTGAAATGTAAACCGTCTGAATAAAGGGCTTATTCATTCATTCATTCTTTTCAAATGATTTGAGAATTGAAAATTGTATTCACTGTTTAAATCGACAGTGCACTAATTATATTTATGTATTAGGGTTACTAGTCCCTTGACAATAACGTACACAGGTTGACATTGAAATGCCTTTATTAACCTTAACCTAAAAAACCGTTATACGACCTTATATTCAAATAGCTCGAGACAATGACAGTTAAAATAATAAGGCAGTAAATATAAAAGACCTACAACGTGGTGTTTATGAAATAAACTCGTGACGCCTAGTGTGGGGGCTTCATAGCATCGCGTTATTAAAAACTTTGAAGTTCAGTTGGGCTGGAAGAGACAACAGATTTATATTTATTTAATCTAGAAATAAACATTTTAACGGGTTCTTACCGCTTTTTGATATATTTGAGTTCCCGATATTTCGGCAGTGTTACAACTGCCATGATCACGGGATGACTGAGGAACTGCAGGTAGATTCGATGAGAGAAGAGCAGACAAATCTGTCTATCCTCGCTCTTCGTCGTTTGCTCTGCAAACTATTCCTCCTAGTTCCTCAGTCATCCCGTGATCATGGCAGTTGTAACACTGCCGAAATATCTGGAACTCAAATATACCAAAACGCGGTAAGAACCCGTTAAAATGTTTATTTCTAGATTAAATAATAACCGCGTAACCCTCAAAAACTAGATTTATTTAATCATCCTCTATCTATCATTAAGGGCCTATGTCGAAAAATAATTAAAGCGAAATGGGCGTGTGATAGCTTATATTACTGCCTGATGCGAGAGAAAGAGGTGGGGCGGCGCGCGCGACCGAAACGACGCAAGCGTAAAACACACTTTATTTAATTGTGATTGTACTAAGTATTTAAGTAAGTTCAATTCTGCTCTAATCAAAATTTGTAAAATATTAATCTCTTTTTTTATATCAAGTCTCGTTTTTCTATTATTCACTGTTTAGCAGTTCCAAGCGTTTATAAATAAAAACGGAGGCTACTTTGGCTTGTTTTTCTATCGAGAAAATGTGTCTTAATCGTTTTTTGGCTCTAATCAAAACTTCGATTATATGTTCAATTTACACATATGCGCTAATCATACTCCTACTGTTAGTACATACTTCATGATATATGACGCTTTGAAGAACCTATTTTTTTTCACATATCCTCTTAAGATGATAGGCGGATACCATTTTTTCCATACAAACGTATTCCCCTGTATCCTCCCTGGATAATGACACTAGAACATACATTTTTTCATCATAAAATCTATGTTACCTCTGCTATGTCCCTATGTTTTGCTTTTTTGCATTAATTAATTACTATAAGAACTAGGGACCTTCGAAAATAACTAATTTTACCGCCCGTTTTCAGATGACCAGTCAACAAATTTGAAGGATATAAACAAAAGAAGCAATACATACAGATCATATTATTCTTAGGCCCGATTCGACCAAACGCGAGTAAATTTTATTCTTAGATTAAGTCGCCGGTTACTCTAGAGTAAACTGATTTTGCGTTTTATCAACCCTAATCTATGAATAAGTTGAGAGTAAATACACGGCCAATTTTGACGGTGTAAAGCGTATACCGAGACTATTGAAATGTCAATGTCACATAATTAAAAAAAATGTAATAAGAAAAAACCTAACAAATTAAAACTGTATAACCTGACATTGCAATAAGTACAGATACAACGATCTCTTTCTTTAGGTGGATTATACATTCGTTCTTTTAGTATGGGTTTAGTGTTGTAGAGCACAAATGAAGTTATTTCGGAGTAAATAACAAGAGTAAAATTGTTCTTTGTATAGTTACTCTTCTATAAATCAAAGTTTGGTCGAATCCGGCCTAAGAAGAATTATTAAAATCGGTTTTGCTTTGGAGGAGGATACAGGGTAAAGCTCATATCATAAGCATCCTTTTAAACTAAGAGTCTACCCATCAAACGGAACAACTTTTAATATGGGAGCAAATCGATCCGAACAAAAAAAAATCTGCTGTTGCATACATTTGAGTCGAGTAGGCATTACTGTTTAGTGAAGCCTACTCGGCTCAAATGTATGCAACAGCAGCGGTAATGCTGGACCGCCGGACTGCCAAACCAGGGTCCTGGGTTCGAATCCCGGTTCGGTCATGGATGTTATATGTTTGTTTCGTTGTTGTGCCATAACAATAAGCCTAAGGCTTACTTGAAATCATTACAATGTATGTGCCTGTAAGCGTTATTTATTTAGATTGTTCATTGCTCGGATCGGTTTGCTGCCATAGTAAAAGTTGTTCAGTTTGATAGGTAGACTCCGTTGACAGTGTAACAGGATGCTAATTATATAAATTTCAACCTAAAGATTTTGTTATTCTTGAGAATACAAATTAAAAATAAATTCTTATTATACCTACAGGCAACAAAATAAGGGTGAGGGTTTCCTTATACATAATTAATTTAAAGTAGTTTAGTGGTCGGCCTACCGAGCTCTTAAGAGGCAGGCCTGAGGTACTTAGCCCTGATTTAAGAGACCATTTACACCTTACATTACTGTTAGTTAATCTTACCTCAATCTCCTTTGATGTAGTATGGACCACAAGATAAAGAACTTGGGCCTCCGTGATAGGACTAGAAATAGGAACGTTAAACTGATGAACATAAATACAGTGTTAGGGTAAACAGTTGCACTACTTTAAGGGGTGATTGTATCCAGGATACTTCTTCTTCTATCGAGTCGATGGCAAGTCATTCAAAATTTTTCCAGCCCAGTACTTTGCCACACGGATAGCACTGCCGGCAGCGTCCATAAGGTCCGTTCCCGTGCAGGTGTCAGGATAGGAAGGGCAGGATATGAGGTGGGCCATAGTCTGTGGGGAAACACCACATTCACGCTTGAGGTCAGACCCGTTTATGTAACCCCACTTGAACAGGTTGTCTTTACTCCGGCCGACCTCAGTTCGGAGTCTACTTAAACACCTCTAAATTGGCCTGGGCAGTTCTTGGCCTGAAGGGAGGCTCTCCATAAGAGGGACAAATGGGTCAGGGAGAGTCCAGGATACTGATCAACTTTCTTGAAGAAACATATAGGAAATTCGCAAAAAAAAAAATTATACTTTCAAATGATTAGAGCAATACCGTATGTGGTAAAAGTTGTGGTTCCCACGCGGTCCAAACATTTTTCAGTTGCGATTGCTCTCCAGGACTAGACTAGACTTTGGTTGAAAATTGACTTTTCCACCTGCCAACATGGATCTTCTTATTATGATACAGATCTTAAAGGCGCGTTGCAGATCAGTAACAGGGCGGTCCCGAATTGGTTGCCTACTCTTCGGCCTGCCACGAAGCTCCACCATTTTGTGGTGTGTTTTTGTCTACAAAAAGAATCCTTGGCATCACCCAAATATCTATTACCGGACAACGTCAAGCACATTTGCTGGAGATTGGCAAAATTATCGACACCACGATGGAGCCACAATTTTAATTAATATCACATACCGATTTAAGAGCAAAACCAATGTTAAGCTAGTGAAACCGCGTGCGAACGCCAGTTTCTAGTATTACCATAGTTCCATGGCATAGCTGGTAGCCATTTTTCAAGCCATTCTTTGTTTTGCCGAGTTAAAGCGATAGCGGAGGTTAAACTTTATGACCATTCATTTACATTCCGTTGAGAGACTTGATTAAATTGTTTTCTCTTTTCCTGATCTGAATACTGTAGTTTAGTTTTGGGCTGAAAATAGGTTCCAAGATTACGCTGCATGTTTTCTACGCTGACCATGTTTAGGCAACGTTACATGGTCCAATTATAAATATATCTATCTATACTATTATAAAACTGTAGCGGGAAGTTTGTCTGTACATTGAAGATATTAACAAAAAAAAGTTACGATATGGTTTTTAGGTGTCCCTGATTCCATTTCACCAATTTTTGGATTTTTTGTCTGTCTGTTTGTTTGTGTGTTTGTTTGTTTGTTTATTTGTTTGTTTGTTTGTTTGTTTGAACGAGAATCACGCAAAAACTACTGAACCGATTTTGATGAAACTTTTTTTGTTTGATTGCTTATGATCTGACTTAAAATCTGGTGTATAATTTATCTCGCTACATTGACGGGAGCCGGAGATATAAACATATAACCGCAAGTGCAACCAATGTACGGTGCCATTTCAATTTCAAGTAAGTAACACTAATTAAAAAAAACTGTAGCGGGAAGTTTGTCTGTACATTGAAGATATTAACAAAAAAAAGTTACGATATGGTTTTTAGGTGTCCCTGATTCCATTTCACCAATTTTTGGATTTTTTGTCTGTCTGTTTGTTTGTGTGTTTGTTTGTTTGTTTATTTGTTTGTTTGTTTGTTTGTTTGAACGAGTATCACGCAAAAACTACTGAACCGATTTTGATGAAACTTTTTTTGTTTGATTGCTTATGATCTGACTTAAAATCTGGTGTATAATTTATCTCGCTACATTGACGGGAGCCGGAGATATAAACATATAACCGCAAGTGCAACCAATGTACGGTGCCATTTCAATTTCAAGTAAGTAACACTAATTAAAATTAAAAGACTTGTAATAAAGTAAGCTAATTCTGAAGACTGTTTCATTTATAAATAACGAAAATAACAACAAATTACAAAATAAATACCAATAATTATAAATTTTATCATTGTCCAGTGCTGATGACTGCACCGGTTGTTAGTGTAACATTGTTTTTCTTTTTGGCGATAAAATCTTTCAAACTCCATGGAGAAAACCTTTGCATAACAAAAAAAACCTTAGGACTGGCCACAAGAAAAAAAGATTCGAACTACAAATTTCTTGACATTTTGTAGAATTAAAGTGCAACCAAAGCAGGAGTAATTATTAAAAAAAAAACTGCACGCCAATTTCAAACAAAGAGAATATAATCATGATTTCAAATCAGCAGCCGAAAGATGTCTAAAACTCGATTTTTAATTCGGAATGTTTTTATTTACGGTGTAATCACACATTGTGATGTAATACACATTTTAAGCAAGACTGGATAATAGTTAATATTTTAAAGCAATTATAAGACAGGTAAGAAACTATTTTGAAATACCGTAAATTATTACTAAAATACAAACGAACGAACTCTAACAAATTAATAAGGGTCGGTTTTTATGCCGCCGATGCGATGTGCCGCCGTAAATTTTGCGCCCGATTCGATTAAGGGGATAATATATTTTCGGCCGGCACCGATTTCGCGCGCATCTGACCGAATTGCAAGATGTATATGGTCCTTCTTATATGCAAACAGTTTTTTAAGGGGATGATCAGACCATCATACTGAACAACTTTCTGTATGGGACCAAAGTCGAAATCACGAAAAAAAATCAACTGTTCCATACAAAACTGCAATCCTACTCTACAAAAATGTATGGGGCAGAAGATTTTTTTTCGCGATTTCGATGTTAGTCCCATAGAAAAAGCTGTTTGATGGTCTGATCATCCTCTTAAAAAAGTGTCAGCATATTAAGTTAAATAAATAAAAAATAAAGTAATATAATATATATAATGCACCCCGACGCGTTCCGTTCAGTGATAAAAATACTTAAAAAATAATTTTGTATCTGCCAGTACACTTGATTGTTTTCAGTAATGAAAAATGTCATCACGAAGAAGAACTAATAATCTCACTAATATTATAAACGTGAACGTTTGTGACGATGTTTGTAAGGTTGTAATGTTGTATGTTTGTGGCGCAATCACGCATAAACGTTATCGTGTCGACTTCAAATTCTGAAGTCGCTAAATAGTAGCTTGCCAGAATCGGGCAACCTATACTGCACCGTCGCTAGCGGTCATGAGCTCCTCCTGCGTGCAGATGTAAGGGCACGCAGGGCACGATGTGAGATGGGCCATCGTTTGTGGAGTTCCACACAAGCAAGTCACATTTTGCGCATCCGAGTATCCCCACCTGACCATGTTGTCCTTACTGCGACCGACCTGGGTTCGAAGTCGGTTTAAAGACTTCCAGGTCGCCCAAGGCAAGTCATGTCTAGGCGGGACACAAACGGCTCTCAGACGGCGACACAAATGGAGTTGGGAGGGACACTTTTTGTCGCCATAGAGTACACCTTGCTTGCGCTGGGCCAGTATTCAGGGGGTCGACACACTTCATAAAGCTGCGTCGGCTTGGCAGCCTTTGCGGCGCAGGAATAAAGCCATACATGGGATGTCGTGTGTCGTCCACCATTTGGGCTCTCTCTGAGGAACCTGCCACAACCCTACTTACATCTGGGGGCGCTATGCCAGCCAGTGGCTAAAGCAACTGTACCGGAGTCGGTTTCAAGCAACCAGTTATAATCCGACACGTTTCGTTTAGTGCCGGTATCCACCAGCTTGGCGTGAGCAGATCGGCCCCACACCGGGCACGCGTATTCTCCAGCGGAGAACGCGAGAAAAATAATTAAACAAATAAATAAATAACGCTCACAGGCACAAACATTATTTTAATTATCCCAAACAAGCAATAAAGGCTTTTTATTGTGGAAACCATACAACAACGGCATAAACATATAACATCCAAGACCGAACCGGGACTCGAACCCAGGACTCGGGTTTGGCAGTCCGGCGTGGTAAACATTACACCAACCGGGTCGGCAAATACTAAAAATCCTCTTTCTTTTAACCTTTTCTAAAGTTAGTGTTCATAATTTTATCGTAGTATTGTTTTCATCTTAATAGATGGCGTTGGGTGTTTTTTTGAAGCAAGTACCATACTTAATTCACGCTCAAGATATCTCAGATATTCGGTCTTACAGATTTGATTGTATAGTTACTTACCGGCTGAATTCGAAAAATAATTAAATAAATAAATAACGCTTACAGGAACATTGTTCTGATTCCAAGCAAGCACTATAGGCTTTTTATTACAGAAACCATACAACAACGGCACAAACATTTATAACATCCATGACCGAACCGGGTTTCGAACCCAGGACCCTGGTTTGGCAGTCCGGCGAGGTAACCATTACACCAACCGGGTCGTCAACTATCAAAAATTTTATCGTAGTAATTTAATCGTAGTATTGTTTTCATCTTAATAGATGGCGTTGGGAGTTTTTTTAAAGCAAGTATGCTACAATTATTAATTCAAAAACTTAGCTATAGCAGGAGCTTACAAATTTAGTTGATTATATAAGGTCTAAAAAAATTAGGTGAAACTGTTTTAAGGGTATGCTCATACCATTAAACTGAACAACTTTCTCTACGGGACCAATATCGAAATCTCGAAAAAAAATCTTCTGCCCCATACATTTGTGTTTGCAGTTTTGTATTAGACATCAATTTTTTTTTGCGATTTCCATATTTGTCCCATAGAGAAAGTTGTTCAGTTTGATGGTCTGAGCATACCCTTAAAATAGTTTCAGCTAATTTTGTTAGACCTTATATTATCGTTGTAATACATCGTTGTAAGTATATTGATTGTTTGAGTCCAATCTGAGCCAATGCTACGGAATGATAACCTTATTTTACAGAAAGGATGAATTTTGTTGCAGTAAGTCTTGCCAAATTTTTGTTTTGTTTGATTTTCGGTCTCAATTATGATTTTTTGAGGGTTTGTGCAACTTAACTATAGAACATCATTCTACCACAACGTATAAAAAGGTACCTACGTATCTAAAAGGTCCTTCTTATACTATAACACCACAGGTCGGTAATGTAGCTACTTACATAATTGAAAATCTTTTTTAGCAAATTGACCATTAGCTTGCTAGAATATTATTATTTTAGCTCTTGCCTTCACCATTTTACACTAGCCCGCGTGGTAGAGTATCCTCTAACGTTTATACGTGGGTGGAGGTCTGTGACCCGCAGTGGGTCGTAAGATGATTATTATGCTGCTCGACATAAATGAGAAACTAATAAACGACGAACAGTAGAAAAATTAAAGTGATGGATCCAGTGAATGACTTTTAAATCTGATACCTACAGAATTACTTGGGGTACTATCTGATTTTGATTTAGCTTAAGTTCATGACTTTCTTATCTTATTATGGGAAATGGCAAGCCAGCAACACTTCGACCCAATGGTATCTTTTGTATTGACCCCTACATATTATTTTCTTCATCCTTGAAAAACTTGGAAGATGAGGGAGGCAATAGCGTTCAGGGTAAGAAACATGTAATGAATAACCATTTCTCAGGAATCACATACGTTTACCCACCAAGACATCGCAGTCACACAGTACAAATGTTCCATGGTTTCCTCCTCCTCTCCACACGCTCGGCAACCGGGATCTAGAGTGAGCTTTATCGTGCCTGTTGCGTAGTGCCCGGTGAGGGCTCCAACGATGGCACGAGCTTTGCTCCTGCTGTTGTTCAGTATGAACTGTGGGATTCGTGGTGTTATATTGCTGTTATACTCTGACACCAGGGATTTGCCCACATGATAAGAAGATTGCTGATGAATTTCCTGCAGTGTTGCAGACCCGAGAGGCCAGAGCCTTCTAGCCTGTGACTTTTATTAGCCCATTCCTTAATCGCCATTCTAATGTTACATGCCAGGATTCCTAGACTTGGTTCGGACCATGACCTTCATGACCTTAGACGAGACATAAGACAAAATTACATGTCCACGCAGACGAAGTCGCGGGCAAAAGCTAGTACTATTATAAAACTGTAACAGGAAGTTTGTCTGTACATTGAAGATATTAACAAAAAAAAAGTTACGATATGGTTTTTAGGTGTCCCTGATTCCATTTCACCAATTTTTGCATTTTTTGTCTGTCTGTTTGTTTGTGTGTCTGTTTGTTTGAACGAGCATCACGCATAAACTACTGAACCGATTTTGATGAAACTTTTTTTGTTTGATAGCTAATGATCTGACTTAAAATCTGGTATATAGGTAATTTGTGCGGACAAAGTCGCGGGTTAACGCTCGTAAAGTATAAAGGTCCTGGAAAAATAGGGTTGCCACTCTTTGACCTACCGCAACCCCTGGCAGCCGGGTGTTTAAATATTACTCCCATTGATTATCTACTCCACTTTCACCGAATTGAAGCTAAACTTGTCAGACACACGAAATAATCGGTATTGCAGTATTGCATGCATGCAATATTAGCATCTTAGGCCACATTGTTTTCGGGCTTGCAAATGAGAAAGATTTATTCGAAATCTATTGAACTGATTTCGATGATTCTTTCACATTGAAATCTATCTTCAAAGACGGTTTTGATTTATAGACTTCCTCCTGCAAATGAGGCACCAAGGCAAGGCTCTCCACCATCTGTATGCAACGAGTCCTTAAATTCTTTCATTTCAACGCAAATAAACAACCAAGCAAGTTTATGTTTACCTACAATTTTTTATTATATTTTTCAACTTTATATTTAATAAAAAAATGTATAAAAAATAGTAAACATAAACATATTTTTTTGTTTTTTTTTTGTACAATTGCTTTATTGACGTTTGATATGAGGATATTATAAGTCGTTTGGCGTATGTTTTACAAAAAATTATTTAGCCGTTTCCTACCTGGAGGAGTCCAAACTTGGTATGTTTTGAAAATAAATTTTGAATTTTTTAAAAACTATTCGCTGAAAGGTTTCGTATTTTTTTTTAAAGTTGCTGACAGGTATTGGTGTAGTATACTTTTAGAACCGGTTCATGAAGCCCTTTCATTTGATACCCCACACGATAGGTTTCAGAACAATTTTTTTTTAATCCCATTCAAAAATTTTATGACGTCATAACTGGAGACCCTGACACCTTAGCGACTATCTCCCGGTAGTTTTAGAGTCTAGAGAACATGCCTAGCAACATACAAAAATTTGGTGCTGGTATCCAGAAGCGATCTTTATTTCCATTAAGGCAGTGCACTATTAAGAGCAGTGTTAACCAGAGGTCGGATTCTGCCGGTTATTACAGGTCCGTATTTAAGTGATATGATTGGGGCCCTCTTTTTAAAAATGTTATTGTGACAGTGGGGGAGGGCTATTATGGATTTATGGAAGAGACCTTGCGACTAGTTGTCCAAATCTTTCCACATTCCTCAGAAAAGTCATTGACCTCCGCTAAATAGTAATTTAAAATGCCAAATGTAACAATGTTTTTGTAGGTTCAAGAGCTTCTAAGATATGTCTTTAATTTTCTCCCGAAAACACGAGGTCCAATTTCATTAAAATTCACATGGCGTAGGTATGTACGATCGCAATGAAAACTGTTTGTATTTTGACTAGAAATTTAATTTAAAAATCGTACAGAATTTAAGCTAATCTTAATGTTTTTTTCTTTGCGAAAAATTTTCTTTCATTTTCGGAAGTATTTTGGTATTACAGGTCTACGGAATTAGGTGAAAACATAATCCGAAGTCGAAATGCAACAAATTTTTCAATAAATTGATGAAAACGTTTTCAAAGCCGACATTCAGTGAAATCGAATGTACCTAACTGGAATGTTATCTAAGATAAAACCCATATCATGCTTGAAACTTCAACATCTTGAAAGATAATCTTGAAATGCGTTGCATAAAAATCGTATGTACTAGTTGATAAACCATAAAAAAAATATTACTACGTAAGATACACATACTTATATCAACATCAATTTCATGACATTGTTTCTTTATTACTTAAAAGATTTGTAACATCTTGTAAATTAATGAAATAATTGCCTTCACCCACTTAGCATAGTATAGATACAATGTTTTACATATTTTAGCATTCACTTACGAAAACGATTTTGTCGCCTCAAATCCAAAGGATGACGGGAGGAGGCCTTTGCCCTGCAGTGGGATCCTCATCTTTGGGGAATGTTTGCCTAACACAAAAAAGCAATAAACGTAACGCTCAAAACACGATTTGGATAAAATTCTGTTCCACTTTTGTGTCTATCTGTACAAACATCGTGTTACGAAAAAGCCAAAAAGACTAAGGTACGTTAAATAATGAATTTTTAGAGAAAAAGTCAGGTTTTAAAAGATTTAGCTTTTTCCGGATATAATAGAGTTGAAGAACCGTTCTTCAAACCGAAGGCACATTAGTGGAGGTACGTTAGTTGAGGCAATTTTGGGAAGGCAAAATAGTGGAGGCAAGTTAATGGATGCACATGGCGGCGCGGCGTGATAGTGGAAGCAAGTTAGTTGAGGAATTTAGTAGAGGAAAATTTGTGGAGGCAAGTTAGTTGAGGGGTTGTTAGTGGAAGCAAGTTTGTACATACAAGTTAGTGCATGCAAGTCAATGGAGATAAATTGGTGGAGGCAAGTTAGTAGAATTGCTAGAATGTCCGTTATGCCCAAACATCGGTACGAGAGGGGATTTAAGTACGGGTACACCTGACGCTATCAGGCTAGCCGAACACCTGGCTACTGTCTAGTAAAATAATAAAAACACCACTGAAGAACTATTGACACTAAAATATGAAGAAGTAGAGGCAAAACCGACTTGAGAGGTCACCCATCCCAAGATGAATTCCACTAATCGCTGGTCGATTTCACCGAAGACTTTGAACATAATTATTTTCAATCGGTATCTAGATCATTACGCTACAAACCACATTGAACATTCAATATTCTATTCATTGAGATAATAATATATTCCCTTGGTATCTATCATTACAATTTTAACTAAACATGAATCGTAAACAATGTGATTAAATTTAGGGTAAAAGTACCTATTGTTGTTGCTTACAAATTAGTAATTTAATTTAACAGTTTAAGACTTAGGTGATGGATTGTCAATTGGTTCTCTCATTTCACATAATATTTAGTTATCAGGAGTGCAGGTTTCTCGCGATGTTTTCCTTCACCGTTTGAGAGTAGCCTGTATTACGAAAAATAGGTTTTAAAAATGCATTGGTTACAAATGATAATATTATGTTATACGTAAGGATAATTGAAAGTTAACGCATCTTCGTGTCCTATTCTTACTTATAAAAATTAATAAAAAAAGTGTAATGTTGTAATAAGCTAAACATAATAATAGCTAATTTAAAAAAATTGGAATGTAAATGTTTGAATTTAATTTGTATTCGAAATGTTATAAATGTTGTTCAATGTTCCACAGCATGCTATGCCCACAATGGGTATCATATGTTGATCTACCCTGTTTTATAATTCCTTTTATGTACCATATGATCCGCATGAATAAATGAATATGAATACGAAATAAACCTCTCAATAGTGTTACCGAACCGAGTGCTACTAATGTGAGCACATTAACCACTAACAGAACATCTACCCTATTTTAGAATTTATTATATTGTAACCGCTTTATTATAAACTTGGATAGAATCTAAACAATGAATTAATAAACTATTGTCTACGATCCATAGCAAATACCCAATATTCTAACAATAATGGTATTAACTGGCAGAAACCGCCTGTCTTTGATTAATTATATGTCAAGATACAAACGGGCCAACTTTTTTTATGTTTGTGTGCGTGAGACGTTATACAACTTATCTCTGTGTATATGGATAGGGTTTATCAGCCTTGATAGGCAGATATTTTTATCGATGCGTTCGTAGCTTCGACTGTCTGTCTTGACCACAGATCACTAAAACTAACTAAAGGGAGATGTGAAAAGGGGGCGGGGCCAGTGTCGCAGCAATATGCGCAAAAACGGAACACATTGCTCGCGACAGTAATGATTGAATATATTATGAGGCTGAAAGCCAGTCGAGATATTATGTGTAAATAGTTTATAATGCTTGCGTAGTACTAAAGATTATTCGAACGTTGAGTTTTGATACCGCAATGGATAATGAGCACATTCAAGCTTACAAAATACTTTCTATCGCGTGGTACTGGTGGTAATGCGACACTAGGTTTCGTACTCAGTGTGTTGGTTGGCATCTCTCTAGATCTCTATGGTCTTGACATATAACTTATCAAAGCGACGACACAAACGTTTCCAATTATATGACTAAACCGGTATTCGAACCCAGGACCTTGAGTTTGGCAGTCCAGCGTGGTAACCATGAAACAAATATCATCACACGAACCGGGTCGCTGTCGATTAGTTTACTAAATTAAATTGAGCTTCGGTGGCGCGTTGCGGAGAGGTATGGACATGAATCACAGGGGTCCGGGTTCGAATTCACATGGACATCAGGCCATGTACCAATGAGTTTTTCTAACTTATGTTATGGAGAACTATACAACGGGTTAATGAATTAACGCAAAACTAGAAAGTAGTTTGTTTAGAATCGAGAGCAGAATGGAATTATCATAGTTTCAACATAGGTAATTTTTTTCACGTCATGTCAACTCACCGCACGGGTACTCTCACCCTACTTTCTACCAAAACGAGCTTCTTAAAATGTATCCATGAGTACGTTAGCGCTTTCGTTCATTGCTGAAATGATATATGATGAAGACGGCCCGCTAGCACAGTCTGTAGTGAACCTGCCTGCTGTGCCGAGGGTCGCGGGTTCGAATCCCGTAAGGGACAAATATTTATATGATGAGTATGAATATTTTGTACCCGAGTCATGGATGTTTGTATGTACATATGTATTCTATATCGTTGTCTAGTCATCATAATACAAGTCCAGGTACTTTAAATGTGACTAGATAATTTGTGTGACAATGTCCAAGATATTTATTTATTATTTATAACAAATCATTTTTCCCTCGAAACATAAAATCCGAATAACTTTAAATTTTAACTATCAAAATAATTAAATTATTGTTTCAATCTAATTATTTTGTTATAAATCAGTTGGGGTGTATGAGGTTTTGCGTTAATTCATTAACACGTTGTATACCTACCTATTACCGATTCTGTGCTTATGTACGTAATACCGACTGCCTTGAAACGGTGAAGGAAAACATTGTGAGAAAACCTTAATACGCTGAAGAAGTAATTCTGACGCATTTATGTAAAGTCTACCATCCGCGTTGGGCACGCGTGGTGGACTAACGCTCATACATCCTCTTTGAGCTGTGCCCTGCAGTGGGACTTATACAGGGTGAAATTGATATCATTAGCATCCTTTTAAACTAAGAGTATACCCATCAATCAACTTTCACTATGGGAGCTATTCAAACGGAGCAAAAAAAAAATCTGCTGTCGCATACATTTGAGTCGAGTAGGCGTTAGTTAGCCCAGTCATTTTACGGTTTGAGCTGGGACTAATTAGTAATTGATATTTTTTTTCGGTATAGTATTTAAAGAGCCAATTTGAGCTTAAAAATGTACCAAAATAAAAAATAAACCCGTCAGCAAGAGTACCAAATTTTTAAACTTAGGTATTATTTCGGTATTAAAAACCTGATGGTAATTTTTTTTCACATATTTAAGGCTTTACCATTATACATACTTCAAACATGGTCTACTTAGAAGGTTTCTAAAAATACATTCGTATTTTCTAATTAATACCTCAGTTTTTAAATTTCAGTGCCTATGTTATTGCTCAAAAACAATTTATATTGTTAAATCTAAGTCAAATGATTGCATTGGTATTAATATTATTAATTTAAAAGCCTTCTGGGACACACAATTTTGATTTCTATGTTGCGTAGCGATTTTTTTTCAAAAATGTTTTAAGATAGTCTTTTTGTCACTAAATGGTGCCGGTTACAGTTTAAAAGTCCAATTAATAATTACTCCCTACCCCACCTAACAAAACTCCGTAAAATGACTGGGCTATAGTATGGAACAGCAGATTTTGCTCCGATCGGTTAGCTCCCATAGTAAAAGTTGTTTCAGTTTGATGGGTAGACAGACTCCTAGTTTAAAAGGATGCTAACGATATCAATTTTACCCTGTGTAGGCTGATGATGATAAACTCATATAAAATATTACTAAACTCTGATTTTTCCAAAGAAACCATCTGGTCGCCATTTTGCCCCAACATTCTTAATCCAACATTACCTAACCGAAAAATGTTTTGTACATTCACGAAAAATCATTTTTGCTCTTTTTAAAAGGACCGGAATTTCCTGTTAGTAAGTAATACCTATCGACCCGCTTTCCTATCTAAATATGCTGCGGAAAATTCTCCATTGAGGTTCAGTACAATACTTCAGGGGTCCGCATTGAAACCGTTTTATAATAAGGGCTGACGTCGTCTTATCTTACCGGGAATAGGGTAGGAGTCTCCTTGAAGGACATACTTGTTCGTTCTTGCGAATTTGCTATTTTATACACTACGAGCGTTAACCCGCAACTTTGTCCGCACAAATTATATACCAGATTTTAAGTCAGATAATAAGCTATCAAACAAAAAAAGTTCCATCAAAATCCGTTCAGTGGTTTTTGCGTGATGCTCGTTCAAACAAACAAACAAATAGACAGACAAAAATCCAAAAATTGGTGATATGGAATCAGGGATACCTAAAAACCATATCGTAACTTTTTTTAACCGACTTCAAAAAAGGAGGAAGTTTCTCAATTCGACCGTATATATATTTTTTTGTTAATATCTTCAATGTACAGACAAACTTCCTGTTACAGTTTTATAATAGTTTAGATATTATCAATTATTATTATATTATCAATTTCGAGGCATGTATTGTACCTACTGTCCATTATAAGTGGCGACGGGCTCACTCCCCGTCACATCGGACAGAGTTTCGGTACTAGTGAAACGTGGATGTTCTGAGGTTTCAGAATATCTTTTACTACCCCCTCGGGGAATATAGTCGTGAACATATGATCACGGGATGACATGGCAGTTGTAACACTGCCGAAATATCGGGAACTCAAATATACCAAAACGCGGTAAGAACCCGTTAAAATGTTTATTTCTAGATTAAATAATAACCGCGTAACTCTCAAAAACTGTATAAGTTCTTGTTAGCTTATCCGACACCTCATTTGACATATTCTTCATACAAAATGTGTCAAATTAGCTGTCGGATAAGCTAACAAGAACTTATCAAAAAGTGGTGAAACAGGCTCTTAAGGTTCAATTTCTTTGGTTTCGCATGTGCTGACGTCATATTGTAAATTTAAATTTTTTGTATGCAGTGTACCCTATGATGGGTTCTGGATATTTTTTTAAAGTCAACGCATTCGATGTCACGGGCAATTTGAAATAATTCTTAGCATCTGACGCAAGATCTTAAACTCAAAACGTCTCACTAAGAAGTGTTTACTCAAGCGAGCTCCGCGTGACTCAAGACTAACTGAGTCTGCATTCTTTCTGAAGAATCTCTGGCAAGCACAAGTTTTCGAACTTCCACTCTATTTGGGTGTTCCACTTCGCTAATTGCGGCAAGTTTGCTGGTAACTAGTGGATTCATCATTGAGCTCGCTTCTGAAATGCTAGTAAAATTTTGTGGTTGGATTTTTGCTTTTTTTCGAGTGAGCGAACAACGTTTGAATATGTCTAGTTGTTTTAAAAACATTATAAAATACTTTTAAGAATTTTTATAATCACTTCATAGATGTAAATGAAAATAAAAACATCGCGTAAAATTTTGGCTTCGAAAAGGGTTTGCGTAATTTACACAGGGTGAAATTGATATCATTAGCATCCTTTTAAACTAAGAGTCTACACATCAAACTGAACAACTTTTACTATGGGAGCAAAACGACCGGAGCAAAAAAAAAGATCAGTTGTTCCATACTGAACTGCACCCGCCGCCGCTGCCTACTCGACTCAAATCTATGCAATAGCAGATTTTTTTTTGCTCAGATCTGTTTGCTCCCATAGTAAAAGTTGTTCAGTTTGATGGGTAGACTCTTAGTTTAAAAGGATGCCAATGATATCAATTTCACCCTGTAGAGTAGATAGAGTTTTTTGATCATTATAATATGAGAAACAGAATCGATTGGCATAAGAAAAACATTTTTGTGTAAATTGCCCATTATTTTGCTGACAGTAAATTTTTTTATAACGGTTAAGGTATCTTTCCTTACTGACCCGTCCAAAAATCCATTCTGTATATCTCGATCCCGATATTACTTAGCTGTATGTGCTCCATAGTAAGAATTGGTTCCCTTTAGTTACCTCATCTTAATTTCACTACATCAGTTGCCGCCTGAATTCTCCAAGGTGGCCGCAAAAGTACAAAACGACGCCAACTTTACCCAAAAGCCTTTTAGAGTTGGACGCAATTAGTGTTTCTGTTTAACCTAACCAATTAGCTGTAATTAAAATACAATTAGCATGGAATAACATAATATTTACACTTCTAGGTATAGTCTTCAAGGGAATATTTTAAACAAGTATTAACATAGCACCAGTGTATTCCTTGAAGAATAATTAAAATACAATTTCTGATAGATTTTGATTGGAGTACGTTTATAAATTGATTTCACTTTAAGGGTCAATTTTATACAAAACTTTGACGCACAATACGCGTAGACGGTATTAATATAAGTAACTCTGTATATATTGAAAAATAGTTTAGAAAACCTAGATGCCGCGTCACAAATAAAATTTGCAATTTATAAAATAATTACGAAGATATAAAGCTTTTAAAATTTTGTATGAAAAATTTCAAAGCTTTATATCTTCGTAATTATTTAATAAATTGCAAATTTTATTTGTTACGCGGCAATTAGATTTTCTAAACTATTTTTCCATATATAAAATATTACTTTTATTAATTCCGTCTACGCGTATTGTGCGTCAAACTTTTGTATGGACTGAAACCACCTTAACGTTTCCGTCATAGAAAAAAGTGAACACACACTTCGTTTCCGAATGCTCACACGTCACTCGGAGAGAAAGTTAGGTACAGTCTGTGGGTACAGTACGACCAGCAAAATAATTCCGCTCGTCAATCTTCGTTTGCGCAGAGCCCCCGACAAAACCCGACGTCATTTAGTAATCAAAGGGTGCAAAGTCGGACAGCAGCGGAAAGGGCCCGAAAACAAATTAGCCAATAGCGTAAACGGATTGAAGGTCACACATCCTGATTGGTCCATATTATTTCGCGCGGTATTAAAATTTGTCGACTGCGCAGGTACATCGGTAAGACTTATAAACCTGGTATTACTGTAGAAAATATTAACATCTTAATTAACACGTTCCGGGACAGTGAACGAGACACAATAGAACTTTTATTGTTATCACGGCTATAGGCGGTCACTGTCCCGGAACGTGTTAACATTCTCTCCGAGCATTACACGAAAGTAGACAAGCGAAAAAGAGAATATAGTAAGAGATGAGAGTTAAGTTACACAGGGTGTAAACTTAAATGCGTTACATAGGTTTAGTGGATGCGTTCGACCATCAAACTGTACAAGGTTTACTCCCATTAACAACATTGAAATTGCGAAAAAAAATCTACTGTTCCATAGATAACGTCAATTCATTTATTAATTTTTGAATACAGGGGCGACATTCGTGACCCAAACGTATGCAGCACACATTTTAACGCACAGCAGATATTTTTTTTCGCGTTGGTTATATTGGTCCCATAGTGAAGGTTGTTCGGTTTGATGGTCTGATGCACCCCTTTTAAGTATAAACCCGGGTTATATCTTTGGAGTGTTCGTTAATTAAGTACTTACTATTAGGGCAGACTCCGTGTGACAAGGTATAGGTATTATTAGGTATAAGGCATCTTAAATCAAAGCATAACATAGCCAAAGGCGAAGACGTAGGGATATAATTCGGAGTGCGATCTATACAAACGAGGTCTGGCCCTATACCCGGAATTTCGAAGTTCGATATATTGCCACTGTTTCGGTCCGCACTTCATTATAATAGAGTTGATATTGGAACGAAAACGTTCACGCAATTGCGAAGTTCGAATGTGCGGGTAGATGCCCTGGTTATATTTTCAATACTAACCAATTAATGTCAATGAAATTTTTCAGAAATAATTAAGAAAGTTTGGTCTATGCTTGTATTGTGTCAGATTTTCGTTAAAATGTTAAGTTTTAAAGTTACAGTGCCTCAAAGATTTCCATACAAATTTTAAATTAATCCTAACATTGAAACTGTATAATTTAACGAAATTCTGAAACAATACGAGCATATAGATTAGTTTCTAGATTGTTTCTAAAAATTTCATTGACTTTAATATTACCGTGCCGTGTGGCTATGATTAGCACCATCCCATTTCCTCCCGTGGCTGTCGTAAAAGGCGACTAAGGGATCTACTGAAGGATGGGCAGCAGCTTCCTCTGAGTACAGACATTGATTCGATCCAACTGCGATCGCCAACCCGCCTGCCAAGCGTGGCGATTATGGCAAATCCCCACCCATTTTGGGGTAGGCTTATGTCCAGCAGTGGACGTTTAATGGCTGATATGATGATAATGATGAATATTACCAGACTTCATTTGTATGGAGCGCGCTCCTGATAGGTTAGACAAAGCCATCGATATAAGACATGAAAGCCTATTCTGCTTTTAGTGAAACGTAAGTGGAGAACAATACCTAGCTTCTCCAATTTCTTAAGCAAAACGCTTTCATCATTTAACAAATATTTTAGACAAGTATAAATCAATTTGGACAACAGCGAGCGATCAACGAATCGAAAACGCAATTATTTTCACTAAATAACTTATCCAAAATTTCAATTCTCGTCATTCAACTTCGCTAGGCACCTTTCAGAAATCCATTTTGAAAGTAATATCATTTAGCGAGATCGTATTTTCTTGTAACATTGTTTCGTTAAACCCGTTTGATGGGATAAAGGTCAATTTGCACTGTCTACAGTCTACACCTTTGTTTGCTACTTTTGCATACACTTGAGGCATTTTTTAAGGGTTTCATATAGACAGAATGGCCGAAACTTATCCTTGCTCTTATACAGGGTGTTAGGATAAACAAGTGCACTACTTTAAGGGGTGATGGTACCCATAATACTGCAATTTGGTCGTATTAGGCCCCCATTTATATGACTATTTTGACTTATAAAAGTTATATTACGGTAATTTCGTCATTTGGTATTCGGTGTTTTATGCGTCTATTGTTCGACTATACGACGGGACGCTTGAGGCATTTTTTAAGGGTTTCATATAGACAGAATGGCCGAAACTTATCCTTGCTCTTATACAGGGTGTTAGGGTAAATAGTTGCACTACTTTAAAGGTGATGGTATCCATAATATTTTAATAAAAAAATTTAAAAATGGAACAAAAAATGTATGCACCTTCTATAAATTAAGTTAAATTTGTATGCATGCTGAGTTAGCTTATAAATATGACACGCATACACTCAAAATTATAATGTACCATTGTGAATGTAAAACTATAATTATGTGTCATGTTGGCTTCCTAATAATAAAAAAATAATAATACTGAACAACTTTCCCAAAGAAACCTATAAGAAATTCGCAATTTTTTTCGACTTTTCTTTGCTAAATGCTGATCGAACGTTTGTATGAAAAGTAAACATTTTTATTGCGAATTTGCTCTAGGTTTCTTTGGGAACGTTGTTCTGTATCATGGGTACAATTACCCCTTAAAGTAATGCAACTGTTTACCCTAACACCCTGTAATTTCGTTCATTCTGTCTCTCTATGCCTCATCTCAATTAATATATCTCATTTTTGCATTTATTTCGACAACGCCCAAAAAAAAAAAACACCTAAACTTTCTGTAGTAAAAATCTGAAAACATTCAAGAATGTAGCTCTATATAATACTACTAGAGTTAATCAGCGACTTTGTCCTTACAAATTATATACAACATTTTAAGTCAGATCATAAGCTACCAAATAGAAAGAAGCTTCATTAAAATCGGTTCAGCAGTTTTTGCTTGATGCTCGATCAAACAAAAAAACACACAAATAAACAAACAGACGGACAAAAAATCCAAAAATTGGTGATTTGGTATCAGGGACACGTATCGTAAATTTTTTTTGTTAATATCTTCAAATACACAAAAAACTACCACCAGTGTAAAATGATTCTCAGTTACTATGCGACCACATACTAAGTAAGTTTCAATTTATAGTGGTTATTATCAATGACCCATGTTAAACAACTGGTAGTACGGTTAAAAAATAGTTTAGAAAATCTAGTTGCCGCGTAACAAATAACATTTGCAATTTATAATATAATTACGAAGATATAAAGCTTTTAAAATTTTGTATGGAAAACTTCAAAGCTTTATATCTTCGTAATTATTTTATATATTGCAAATGTTATTTGTTACGCGGCATCTAGATTTTCTAAACTATTTTTCCATATATACAAAGTTACTTATATTAATACCGTCTACGCGTATTGTGCGTCAATGTTTTGTATAAAATTGACCTCTCTGCAACCGCCTTAAGTACAATTCGTGGACGTGCTCAACTCGCTCTTGGCCGGTTTTTAAATTATTTGGGGGAGGTCTATTGCAAGCTGTTAGTTCTAACACTGCGAGTGACTACTTCATGGCGGGCTTCTGTCAGAGTTTCGAGTAGAATGAAGTTTTGCTATCACAGTGGTTAGTGTAGTTTGACCATCAGCGTGGAAATAATTTGGTTGGCCCAACTTTTCTTGGTCTTGTAACGCTCCAAGCTGTACACGTTTCTTCTGTAACTTTGATAGGGTTGTCACTTTTCGTTTTTATTTGAGAGAACAACATGATTTTCCTTTTTGGCGTTGGTAGAGCTTTGGTTTTGTGGGTTTAGAAACGATTACCCAAGTTAAGTAATGGTGAGTTAGTCTTTATCGACGTCCCGTACAAGCCAAGACCACCCGTACCACCGAAAGAGGGTTAAGTCAAAATAGGGGGGGGGGGGGGGGGGGAGTGTACTGTACCCTGTGGTTTCTGACAGTACGGTTGATATTTATATACAGATATAAAGTAATGTATTGAATAAATAAATTTAAAAAAAAGTAAAGATACGTGAGTTGTCAATCAGAAACGTTTCATTCTCAAAATGTTGAGTTTTTGTAATAATGGCTAAGTACTTCTTTTACACAAATCTACTGTAATAAAAAGAATTGATGATTACCAAAATAATATCTTTAACCGAATCTATATACTATTATAAAACTGTAACAGGAAGTTTGTCTGTACATTGAAGATATTAACAAAAAAAAGTTACGATATGGTTTTTAGGTGTCCCTGATTCCATTTCACCAATTTTTGGATTTTTTGTCTGTCTGTTTGTTTGTGTGTTTGTTTGGGTGTTTGTTTGAACGAGTATCACGCAAAACCTACTGAACCGATTTTGATGAAACTTTTTTGTTTGATAGCTTATGATCTGACTTAAAATCTGGTATATAATTTGTGCGGACGAAGTCGCGGGTTAACGCTCGTAAATGAATAAAAACATAAAAAAACAATCTTCCGCTATGCTTTGATATCAGTAGCGGCAACCCTATCCCAAGTAATGCAGCGAGAAACCGAGAGTGTTCAAAAGTTAAGAGGGAGTCTGGTAAGCAAGTCTGTTAAAGTTAGTGATTTATTATATGATACGAGTGGCTGTGTGGTAGACGCTGCAGCAAGGTGGAGAAATATTGTTCTACAGATTATAGATGTGTCCGAAGAGAATGGGAGTCAGTAAATCCAGAAAAGTCGGCGCGATCGCGCACTCAAACTGACCGGCATGTATAGGTTGTAACAAAATATCATAGTCAAAGTGGTTTAGACCAGTAAAATGAACAACTTTCATTATGCATCCCTCGACATAGACATCTTCGGAAAGATAACGTTCATGGAGTCAAAAGTACTTCCTGTCGGTGACAAAATCACCATGAAATTTTTCATACAAAATTTTAAAAGCTTTATATCTTCGTAATTATATTATAAATTGCAAATGTTATTTGTTACGCGGCAACTTGATTTTCTAAACTATTTCTCCATATATAAAATATTACTTTTGTTAATTCCGTCTACGCGTATTGTGCGTCAAACTTTTGTATGGACTGAAACCACCTTAACAGTTCTTATGGAGTGATAATCAGTACTGGCAATTATCAACAGTGTAACTGTGCGCGTGTTTTCTTGATAGGTAGAAGAAAGTAGAAGATAAAGTGAAAAAATTCCCAAATGGGAATTGAACCCAATCCCAAAGATACATTTACAATTCCCAATAATGATTATGGCCTGAAGTGGATGACAAAGACAGCTACGCAATATTCCAGCCAAACTTTGACTATTATAAGGACTAGCCTTGCGGTAGCATTTCCCCTCTGCCACGGTATAAGACCAATTAATCATGTGCATTCAATTTTATACATTCAATTTTATACCTTATCACTAAACGAGACAGCCTATAATTGCGAAACAATAATTACGAACTTAAAACGTTTGGGGTTCACGCGACACTACTTTTCATGATACGTTCAAAATTAGAATCTAAAGTTATGGGAATAAAATCCAAAGTTGCGGATTTCATGTTACCTCGCCCCCCCGCAAAAAGTGGCAGAAATGTTTGTTAGTAGAATTACACGCGTAACTAGTCCCTATAATAAGGTCTAACAAAATTAGGTGAAACTATTTTAAGGCGGTGATCAGACCATCAAACTGACCAACTTTCTCTATGGGACCAATATCGAAATCGCGAAAAAAAATCAGCCTGTTCCATACAAACCTACTCGACCTAAATGTATGGGACAGCAGATTTTTTTTCTCGATTTCAATATTGGTCCCATAGAGAAAGTTGTTCGGTTTGATGGTCTGATCATCCCCTTAAAATAGTTTCACCTAATTTTGTTAGACCTTATATAAGTAGTCAAAGCAGCCAAAAGGTGAAAATACTCATCCGTAATCAGCAAGGCTTACAACCAAAATGAATGTCACCGTAGTATCGTTAGTAAGGTTGACGTGCCGATGGATTTAAGATCTTTTGTTCGAAAGAGTAGACAAAAGTGGGCTTCTCCGTGGCAAAGGTCTGACGAAGCTAATTAAACGCTTTTGTGGGCCTTAATGCCCGAAGGGTGCCTTTTATTTAACTGGACGTAGGGTTGGCAACGGACGCGAACGAGAAAATTATGGTTTTGCAAGAAATAGATAATCGGATGACAATCCGTTTCTTCCATATTTTTTTATCTACTAATACATTTAGCTCATGGACATAATCCTTTTGTAAAAGGCCCCGGGACCCTTTAAAAACTTCTGGGTATAGAAGCAAATAAAATTGCAAAATCACGCGGTAATTTTAATTCATACTCATACATACATATTCTCACGCATGTCTCCCACTGGGGTAGGCAGAGACAACGGAGCGCCACTCTACTATCTCACTCTACTCTCGACTATCTGAAAGCATATTTAAAAAAAATCTATGCGCAACATAGAAATAAAAATTGTGAGTTCCAGCCTAGCTAGCATGCCACCCACGACAAAGCGTCTAAACGAGAAAAACGTCATGCGCGCTCTTTGTGGCCTACGTAAAATAATAAAGATTCACATCTCGATTTTTGTCGTTTTCTCGGGGGTGGCATGCTAGCTAGGCAGAAGGCTTTTAAATTAATATTATTAATTCCGTGCACACATTTGAATACGATTTTACGATATACATTATTTTTGAGCAATAAGATAGGCATTGAAATTAAAAAAATGATGTTGTTATTAGAAAATACAAATGTATTTTTCATAACCTTCTAAGTAGACAAAAATATTTACACCATGTTTGAAGTATGTATGTATGTATGTAATGCCTTAAATATGTGCAAAAAAAATTACCGTCAGGTTTTTTATAACGAGATAATATCAAAATTTTTAATTTGGAACTGTTGCTGACGATATATTTTTTAATTTGGATACATTTCTAAGCTCAAATTGGCTCTTGAATACTATACCGAAAAAAAATACCAATCACTAATTAGTCCCGGCTCAAACCGTAAAATGACTGGACTATGTAAGGCCTACTATGAGTTTTCACTGTTCTTTACTACTGTACTAACGTCGCCATTACGGTTACAGACCATAATCCCTTTCGAGTAGTTTATTTCAAATACAAACTATCTTGAAACTCGTTTGTTATTCCGACCGGCGGCGGTGCGCCTCTGTTTACCTACTTCATCGCTATAGTCTCGTGTAATCTTACAGGAGTGCTATTTTTATTAAATTTCATTCATCCTGATTCGTACACGAATAATGCATTAGCTCGATAGAGCTCTGCTGCCACTGCCTCTTTCGTAATACGAATTAGGATGAGTGAAATTAAAAAATAGCATTCCGCATCTGTTGGCTCGTTCGACAACCACACTGTGGCATAGAGACGTCGCCAAAGGGAGAGCAGGGGAGAGGGGGAGGGTGGGAGCATCTGCCCCCCCACCCCCCCCCCCGTCCCCCTGCCCCCTTGCCCACTGACTGGCGACGCACTTGCACTGTGGTCCATTTTAAGCCTACCTAAAAAGCACAATCGTGTCAACATGTTGATATGCTTTAGTCGATATAATAGAATTTTCTAAGAAAACAAATATTTATCGGTACAGCTGGCAACCCTAAAGTTGTCTCCCACGTTGGATGCTAAGGTAAAAAACGGACCCTGATTAATTACAGTGCTCTACCCATGCATTGTTATGTCAGATTTTATTAAACCCCACAACTTGCAAAGGCATGTCGTTACAGGACGATAACCTTGTACCTAATGCCAGTACATCTACCATGAGTTGACACTGTCCTTTGGTACTGCAGTTACGGCAGTAATATAGTTAGATAATAATGTTTACTATTATTATTATATGGTTACGTTACGGCGCCAATTTTGTTCCGCGGGAGCACCATATTATTGTCACCTAGCAACACCAGCTACACAAGTTGTTACAATATGGCCGCCGTTGCAACTTGCGCTTACTTTTGTTTGTGTTTTGCGCCCATTTTGTGATTATTTATTCGTTTTGAGTTGACTTTGAGTCAAGACTACTCCTCCGTCCTGTTGCTAAGGCTACTACTCTAAACTAGACCAAATAGCTCATTACTGAGAAAAAGTAGATTCCATTGTAAAGTATATGTATAGCTATAGGTATTCGTATATATAGCAATTGTTTCTTGTTAAATACCATTGGTGGCGTTTCAAATTCATTTGCATTAAAATGGCAATAGAGGGCTCTCTTTTTACGTTATATTACTTTACTCTTTGGCACAAACTTGCGAACGGTCTCCTTGCCCTCAGCAAGGATCAAATTTGAACAATAGCAAGGTCGCTCACAGGCCACTGCAAATTAAATAAGCACATGCACACACTGAATTTAAGTGACACGACCGGCTGCAGATTCTGCAAGGAGGGGATGGAAACTCCTCTGCACCTCCTATGTGACTGTGGCCCCCTGATGTACAAATGTAGTTCTCATCTAGGTAGGCAGGTACTACAGATACAAACTGTCTTGATCAAGGCCCAAAACCCCCCTAAATAATATTAATGGGTAGCTTGTGGCGAGCTGTTGGTGATTGGCGACACCACGGACCCGATTATCCAGAGGGCCCCGATTAATTTGGCCTTCACCTTCTGTCTTGCCTTAACCGGCCGGCCAGGAGTGGAGTCGCAAGAGCGGAACCTATGCTCCAGGTTGGAAGTGTAAAATGTCATAACGCCGGGGGCCTGCTGACTGGTGCGCTTAGCACCGGAAACTGACGCCCGCAGACTCACCTCTCTATAACCTTAGCCGCTCACTAGATGTTGCCGCCTTGTCGCTGCTTTGCGAGCGGCCATTTTGGGGGCCCATCAAATGAGTTGGCAAGTCACCGTCTGCCATTTTGGACAAACTTAGAGACATTTGTTACTGCAGGCGTCCCGAGTCTCTCCGCAATAACCCAGATTTCCCGGCCTACCAAGTTCACCCCCATAACCCGAGTAATTTTATTTTGTCCTTCCTACAATAGTCTCTGCACCGAACGTGGTATGTCTTCTGATGCATTTGCATAATGCATTCAGAGATAGACCACGGTTGGTGCATCCCATCACATTCAGATAAAAGTGTCTCAAAGAGGCCTCTACGTGTTGGACCTGTGTCCCCACGCAAGCCTTCTAAAGGTCCGGGCTGTGGCCCGAGAAATACCGTAAGGAAAAGTATCATTAACCTTTAAACCACATACTCTACCCATGAAACTGAACAACTTTTACTATGGGAGCAAACCTGTCTGAACAAAAAAAAATCAGCTGTCTTAATACTAAACTGCAATACCTACTCGATTAAAACGTATGGGACAGCAGATTTTTTTTTGTTCTGACTCTCATAGTAAAATTTGTTCAGTTTGATGGGTAGAGTATGTAGTTTAAGGGTTAGTGATACTTTACACATAATAAATTTATTACACATAATAATTTTATTAAATTACACTTAAATCAAAATAACGATAAACAATTAAATCAATACTTCAGAGAATCACATTCATTAAAGTAAGATTAGATATGTCAAAAGACAATAAAAAGATAAGCAAAGAATAATCAGTACCTATTTAAAACAACAATTTGAATTCATATTGTGTTCTAGTAAACAAAGACTATAAAATAAGATGTTTGCAATCAAATTATTTTTGATTATTATTCTGTCTTTATGCAGTGCAAGTGAAATCTCAGCCGGTTTAGGATACCATGAGAATGTTGGAATACCGAAGGCGAAATGGTTGATGCAACCAGAAGGGTTGGCGAGGATAGTCGGTGGATCACAAGTGAAGGAATCTGCTATTCCTCATCAGGTAAGTGGAAAATAGGTACTTATTAGTGTTCGCTACACTAAGCTAGCCATGGTGGTCCAGTGGCGAGCAACCTTGCCTTCCGTGCAGGAGGCGATGGTTTGAGCCCCGTCCAGGACTCGTACCAATGAGTTTTCGGAATTTATGTACGATTTGTAGCACCACTGGCTTTTCGGTGAAGGAAAACATCGTGAGGAAATGTATGCTTCAATTTCGAGGAATGTATTGTACCCACTTGTCCATTAAAAGTGGCGACAGGCTCCATCCCTATCACACTGGACATAGTTTCGGTACTTCTAGTGAAAAGTGGATGTTCTCAACGGGAATATATTTGTGAGCATATGCTATGCTAGTTTCTGAGATAAGCTTGTACAGATACCTAAACAGAAAAACGCGGCGGGGGAATTATTTCTCCAGACCTACGTAAGGATGTCACAAGTACTTAAATTATATTAAAAATTGTTTCTTTAGGTGATCTTTGAACAATACTGTAATCGGCATGTTCTTCCTGTTGATGTTGATCGTTTTAGATTCTCTTTGGGATTAACGAAAAATAAGGTGTTTTCCAAGCCTAGTGTAAAACGAATATTAGGAATAATTCCTAAAATTAGGGAATCGAGAAAATCACAGAATACTTTCGATCTGACAGCAATATTTTCTTTTCGCGGTTGAAACGCCATCCTTCCATTACCCTTGAAAAGACCTTATTAGCGATCTAGTTTACAAATTTAAACTGTTAAGTCTTAGATAAGCAGCTTCCCCTCCCTCCGCCCCCTTGGCGACACCCTTGCACGGGTTATAATTTTCAAACTGCAGTATTAACCTCACTATTACCAATTCCAGGCCGGTATAGTAGTAACCCTGACATCTGGATGGACGTCCATTTGTGGTGGATCCCTCGTTTCAAATACTCGCGTCCTGACTGCAGCTCATTGTTGGTGGGACGGTAACAACCAGGCTCGAACCTTCACCATCGTCCTCGGATCATTGACCATCTTCACTGGAGGGACAAGGATAGCAACAACTGACATTGTCGTTCATCCGTTGTGGAATCCGAACACTATTATTAATGATATTGCTATGGTTCGAATTAGCAGTGTTAGTTATACTAGTAAGTACCTAGTTGTCTTTCTCTCCACTCTTATTGGTTGTTATGCAGATGTTGACAAACTTCTCAGATATATTTTCATCATCTCCTGGCCTGCCTTGACAACGACCGCGCGTCTCGTGGAATCTTCTTGGAGTCACAAATTGTGACATAATAGTTCCACTTCACTGTTTTACGCCCTAATATTCGTCGACAAGCAATACTAGTTTATTTACTCAATAATATCACAGGAACTTATGTGCGGTTGTCAGTAGCTCTGGAATAAAGGAAAACATAACGAGGAATCCTGAATAAACGAAAAAGAGTAAGAAACAGGGTTCCAGTACATTTCGCTCTAATCCCAAATAGCCCGACACTGTATTGACAACTGAATCCCAAATCGACTGAATTCCAAATTGACTGAATCCCAAACCAACTGATTCCCAAATTGACTGGATCCCAAATAGATGGGTACACTACATAATATCGAAAAATCTTTTTTCCGAATTGGAAAGTCACGAATGTCAAAATTCCGAATTTTCTAAGATCCTATCTAAGGAGACGGCTTAAAAAGACAGCAGATCAGTAAACGGTTGCAGGTAAGCTACCTTGCCTTGCCTTGTTGCCTTCCCACAACAATAAACCTTATATAGTAATAACATTTTAATTACGATAAATACAGTTCTATCAGAGCAACAAAAGAGATCTTGACATAAGATTTCCAAAGTTCCCGTTATCTGCAACGTTGCAGATTAGTTTTCGAGACTTTTGAGTCCGGATTCTTGACTTGGTAGTCATCGAAGTATTTCGCATCGAAACTTACGAGTAGCAGGCACAAGTTTGGAGGTGCATCTAATCAGGTCCCTAAAGTTGCAGAATCACATTCTATTATGAATAAGTAAGATACATTTCAGGCAAAGGTAAAATTGTCATGTGCATCTCAAAATTATCATTATCTATTATTGATTATCGGGGTCCTTTGAAAAATCTAATACGGTTTTTTTACTTTAACATACTGAAAGAGTATTTACCTACTCTGTTGGATTAATCGCTTTTTAGCGATAAGACCGCCTTATTTGTACCATATTCAGTTTATGTTTCCTATTGTGCATTGTATTTTCTTTTGGTGTAAATAAAGTATATTTCATTCATTTCATTCATTCATTCATTAATAATCCATTTTACTAAGCAACATACATTTTTGGTAGATACTGAAAAAAAAGATGTTAACTTTTCATACAAATTGCTGCCGCATCACTTTTCAACTATGAATCTGTAAAATATTCAAGCTTCCTAGAACTAGGAATGTACTGAATATTTTGAAAATTTTACAGTCATTGCCATGTAGGAAAAAAAAACAATGATATGATGATACATGTATATAGATTTTTATATTTAAAAAAAATCCTACTAATATTATAAATGCGAAAGTTTGTGTGGATGGATGTTTGTTACTCTTTCAAGCAAAAACTACTGAACGGATTTCGATGAAATTTGGTATACAGATAGACCATGGCCTGGATTAACACATAGGATACTTTTTATCCGGGTAACGCAGACGAAGTCGCGGTCAACAGCTAGTTTACAATATTTTGATTCTGGGTGATTGAAGAGCCAGAATCAAAACTACCCTAAGGCTACGGTCCAACTTAATATTACCCTGATAGTTTTTAAGGAACTTTCTCTATATGGGACCAAAATAGAAATCACGAAAAAATCTGCTTTTCCATACGAATTCCTACTTCACCTAAATGTGTGGGGCCTATGTGGAACAGCTACTTAATTTCTTTTTCGCGATTTCAAATGAAAGTTTCACAAAGTTGTTCGGTTTGATGGTTAACATGATGATGAATTAATGATGAATAAGCCGTCAAGCAAAATGATTAAGTTGGACCCTGTACCTATGTTGTATACTAAAATTCAACCTTTTAACTTATCCAAAAATTTTAAGCCCAGACGCAAAAAGAGGGGTGTTATAAGTTTGACGCCTATATCGGTTGTGGCATCGTAGCTCCTAAATACTGGACCGATTTCGATGCGGTTTTTTTTAATAGAAAGCTCGTTTATAAGGGGATTGTTCTTAGCTTTGTTTCACGAAAATAGGTTCAGCAGTTTTCATGTAACTTAAAAAATTACGAAATAACATTAAATTACAAATTTAAAAAACCCCCAACGCCAAAAAACGAACATTTAAAAAGAAAAAAAAACAATTCGGTCACCTATTATTTTTAAATGTATGTTTTTCTTTTTAACTCTCTTTCAAATATTTATTTAAGTTTGTTTCTTTCTTTTTCAATTCATATCCACTGTAGTAATTTCATTTAAAGTCGAAGGTCTAGCGCACTCATCCAGAAAACGCTTTTACCCGTCCCTTGTAAATACCCTCAGAGTAACAACAACTATTGTCACCCTGTCACCCAGCGTACATTGTACACAAAATAAAGGAGTTTGCACATTACACGTTACAGATAGCATTCAGGCGATACCGCTGCCCACAACGGCGGACGTACAAAAGGACTTCTCCGGGATGTCCGCCGTCGCGTCCGGGTACGGGAGGACGAGCGATGGTACGTAGTTTTGTGTCAAAGTGGGACAGGATAAAATGCGTTTGTGAATTTGTTGTGTGGTGTGGATTCGGTTTTATGCTTTGACTCCTTATATAGGGACTAGTTACGCGTGTAATTCTACTAACAAACATTTCTGCCACTTTTTGCGGGGGGCGAGGTAACATCAAATCCGCAACTTTGGATTTCATTCCCATAACTTTAGATTCTAATTTTGAACGTTAAAAATCATGACAATAGTCTCGCGTGAACCCCAAACGTTCTAAGTTCGAAATTATTGTTTCGCAATTATAGGCTGTCTCGTTTAGTGATAAGGTATAAAATTGAATGTAAATGCACATGATTAATTGGTCTTATACCGTGGCAGAGGGGAAATGCTACCGCAAGGCTAGTCCTTATGGTAAACAGTCAAAGGTTTAGGTTAAGAATCGCACCACCCCATTTCCTCCCGTGGGTGTCGTAAAAGGCGACTAAGGGATCTACCGGAGGATGGGCAGCAGCATCCTCTGAGTTCACATATTCAATCCAACTGCGATCTCCAACCCGCCTGCCAAGCGTGGCGATTATGGCAAATCCCCCATTTTGGGGTAGGGTTATGTCCAGCAGTGGACGTCTATCGGCTGATATGATGATGATGATGATGATGATGAATATGTACCAATGTTATGTATGTCGTATCCGCATTGGTGTATACTAACGCTCTTTCTGAGGGTAGGTCTGTGCTCTGTAGTGGAACGTATTTAAAGGCTGATGATGACGATGTTATGTGTGTCTCTAACAATCACAAGTCACACAGCCTTTAAATAACCGATTTCCCAGAGATTCTAACCCTCAAGAAGCTATTAATTACCCCGGGCCGAGGGTTCAGCCCATAATGACGCTTGGAACAGTTCATTCATTACTCAAGCAGTTAGCGAAGGGTTCTAACCATGCCAATTAGGACAATGACCTTGTTTTATGTTATTTGTGGGTCACGTTCGGGACCTTTAGTCGTGTGGCTTAGAATAAACCACTGCATTCGTTCCCGTGAAAGGCAGAAAGGCTACTAAGAAGTAAAGTTGAATTTTTAGTTGTATAGTCGAGCTGGCGACACGTCCCAGCTTCGCCCGCGATCTATAATATATGTAAATCTATTACCTATACACCTTCCGGAAGAAATTATCTAAATGACAGTGAAACATTTTTTTTAAAATTTAAAACGTTCACCTCGCTGTATGTGCCATACATTGTATCAAAATCCGTTGCATGGTTTAGAAAAAGTAAGCGGATAGCGACATTAATTTTAAAGCTTAGCCCTAATTCCCAGTCTAAGTAAATTTTCTTTCTTTACGATTTTCAGCTCAAAATAGCATCCCAACAACCACGGCCCTCTACCAAACTACGTTGACGATCATCACCAACACGGTGTGTCAGACAAGTTTTGAGGTCACCCTACACGGCAGCCATCTTTGTACGAGTGGAGCGAATGGAGTTGGTACTTGCGACGGTGATTCTGGTGGCCCATTGACTACCGTATGGAACAATTGGAGGATTTTGGTATGTTGATACTGATTATCAGCCTTTTTAATTTCCATTTTCAGTCCAAATATATCTAATTGATTGGTTTCTAACTTGTGTAACTACGTAATACCGACTGCTCTCAAACGCTGAAGGAAAACATCTCAAGGAAACCTGCATACGCTGAAGATGAAATTCTGATGCGTATGCGAAGTCTACCAATCCTCATTGGGCACGCGTGGTGTGCTAATACCCATAAACCCTTTTTGAGGGTAGGCCTGTACTCCCTGCTGTGGGACGTATAGGTACAGGGTCCAACTTAATATGGTGACAGTTTTTCAAGAAGATGATCACATCAAACTGAACAACTTTCTCTAAAGGATCAACATCGGAATCGCGAAAATAAAATCTACTGTCCCATTAATTTGTGTTGAGTAGAATTGCAGTTTTGTATGGACCAGCGAGTTTGATGGACTGATCATCGCCTTATAAAACCGTCAACATATCAAGAAGGATCCTATAATGATGAAGATTGTTGTGTTTGTGTGTTTCAGGTTGGCATAGTGTCGTTTGGTCTTGGAGATGGTTGTCAACGTGGCCTCCCTTCAGTCTTCACCAGAGTGACTGCTTTCACCAGTTGGATCGCAGCTAATCTGTAAAAATTAATAAAGAAGCTGTATTACTTTATTTTGTTTATTTGATAAGCTGACCAATACTCTAAAATTATAATTTCTTGTGAAAGTTTATAGTTATATTCTAGAGAAAAAAGTAGTTAGTCCAAATACAAGCGATTAAATATTTGTTTGTCAAATATAATAAATCCTGAAGAAAAAAAAATCATTAGGTACTCTTGCCTGGACCTTTAAACAAAAACCATCTGTAAACGACAAGGCATTAGATAAAAAATACGCACTGAGCTTAATATCCGAAAGGAATCTTCCTGGATTATGCGGGCCTTTTGTAACCTTTTGTAACCTTTGTCCCATTCCGTGTCAATAGTCGATTGGTATCAAATTAGCATGATTAATTAGTTGAGAGTGTAAGCAACAGCCATCATGCCGGAATCAACATTATTGTTTGATTGATTGTAAATATGCAAATTGTTTGTTTTGTGGAAAATAGTTAGGGAGAGGAATAACTCGAATATTGCTTTAAAATAAGTTACCTAATCTAGCAGACGGCTTTCATGGTCTGAGCTGCGTCAAATGCGCAGAAAGTTCTCCGCGGCACCACGTGCTTAATGATATTATTCGTCGAGCGCTAGTGTCCGCCAATGTTCCCTGTACAACTGAGCTACCTGGTTTGAGCCGTACCGACGGGAAGAGACCAGACGGATTGACCCTTGTGCCGTGGCAAAAAGGCAAATGTCTTCTATGGGATGCAACGTGCGTATGTACGTACGCTGCATCTTACTTGAAAAATGGAACCTCATCCGAGCAGCAGGGTCGGTAGCGGAAAGGGCAGCAGTACGTAAACACCAATGTTACACAATTTTGGAGCAGAGCTACTTATTCGTGCCCTTCGCTGTGGAGACGGCGGGCCCGTGGGGTCAAGAAGCAAAAACTTTTATGAGGGACCTGGGCAAATGTATGCGGGTAACGGTCCTCGTGCTGGGTTATGATGATGATGATGCTACTCCTAGCCGATTTCGGCTACGGCGACTGCCTCTGATTCCGTCGTTGTTGGCGCTCGTGCGCCCTAATGTGGCTTATATAGCCGATTTTATTCGAGAAAGTACGTGCACAGTGAGTGCACGTCAGGACACCATTCTCATAGACATAATTGATGGTCGCTGGTGGTCGGGCCTTCAATTCATCGCGCTTGGCATCAAGCTCAGAACGCCGGACTGCCTCAAAGTCAAAAACTGCTGGGATATACCTGGCCCAACGCATATCATTAGCGATTCAACGTGGAAATGCGACCAGCATTATGGGCACCTTCGGGCCAGGTATGACCTGGGGCGGGCTTTTCAACTAAGTAGAATTAGTAAAATTTGTAGTTTAGAATGCTTAGAATGGTTTAAGTTTATAGTTAGTTTTATTTGTGCTTTTACTATTTTATTCCCTTAATAAATATCTAGAAAGATACCTAATAATAAACTCTAATAATATTTCCGAAATAAGCGGGGCAAACCGAAGGGCGGTTACTAATTTGCAGATTAATTTTAAAATAATATTTTTTTTGTTAAAAATTCGAAAAATAATTGCGTGCGTTCACTCGGTAGATTTTACCAATCCATGTTATGTTATTTCACAGTGGAAGAGATTCAAATGCACTATGACACAAAGTAACAAAGATATTTTAAAAATGCACATAAATGCAGTCGCGTCCGCATGAAGATGTCTCTTATGACGTCGCTAAATTGTCAATACTGTTTGCAGTTTGCTCAATCGAGCTTGAATACGTGAACGGAGTTGGGCTTGTTACTATTTGTTCTCATTCGTAAGTCATCGCAAATAATGTTCGAGCAATATAAAAACGAGTTAAACGAGTAAAACGAGTTATACAGATAATCAAAAACATTGATTTAAGCTACCTGTAGGACCAACATAATTATTATTGTTATAGCACAGTATAAGAAAGAGTATCTATTAACTAGATACAGTACGGGCACTCCCTGCCTCCCACCTACTTTTTACCTCACCCTCTCTATCGCCCTCTTGTTAGCCGGCAGTTACCTAAGAAGAAGACTTAAGGTTCTATTTTCTTTGGTTTCGCATGTGCTGACGTCATCTTGTCAATTTTATTTTCTTGTATGCAGTGTCCGCGGGCTGTGGTTATAGGTTCCCATCTTTGATAAGATATATTTCAAGATAGACAGTAGAAGTTACGTATCTCTTCGAAAAATTGCAACCAGGACCGGCCTGTAAACCTATACAGGGTGAAATTGATATCATTAGCATCCTTTTAAACTAAGAGTCTACCCATCAAACTGAGCAACTTTTACTATGGGAGCATACAGATCGGAGCAAAAAAAAAATCAGCTGTTCCGTACTAAACTGCACCCGCCGCCGCTGCCTACTCGACTCAAATGTATGCAACAGCTAATTTCTTTTTTGCTCCGATTGGTTTGCTTCCATAGTCAAAGTTGTTCGGTTTGATGCGTAGACTCTTAGTTTAAAAGGATGCTAATGATAATTGTATGACGACACTCGCACCACCAATCTAAGAAAGTTGGCCCCTTTTGAATGATCCTTTCTTACAAAGAAGAAGATATAAGATACTAACTATATCTATCGCCGCCGACCTCAGTCCCTCCATACAACTCACGATCATGCGTGAACAATACCGTGACATAAACAAGATGGCGTCGGATGGGGCTGTATGAGCGTCTTGCTAGGCTCCCATAAAGTTACCCTCAAAGTGCAGGGTGTGGTGCGGTATTTGAAGTCAGGAAGGGGCAGGGAGTGGCCTTTCTCCATTTAGTACCTACTACAATTACACGAAACGGTTAGTAAAAAGTGATAATAGCGTGAGTTAAGAACGAGTAAATATCGATTGTAGTTCCACTACAATGGACCTGCAAAACTTTACAGCGGATGCTGTTTACAGGAGGTTTTGTAATTTAAAATAATATCTTCTCGTTAAACATAACGATTGTTATTTAGATAAAGAATATTGCTAAATAAAAACTGGTTTCATGATAATAAAAGTGGTATTCCAGTTGCTTTGGACAGGTGTAGAAGGTCGGTAGATGTTATAATTTTTCAGTGACTGTGCACAACTTGTTTAAAATTTGAAAATACACGGAGTAAAGACGAGACGTGAGACAAAATCACATGTCCAAGCAGACGTAGTCGCGGGCAAAAGCTAGTCCTAAATATTTCTAAAGTCTGATTATGTCTTATTTAAAACTCGAATCAGTAAGCCTCGCATGCCACCCCCCATGCAATTGTTATTTGGGAAAGAGCACGCACGACGTTTTTCTCGTTTAAACGCTTTGTCGTGGGTGGCATGCTAGCCGTGCTGGAAAGCGTCTTTCTGTTTGAATGGCGTCCACTTTCAATTCGAAATCTCAATGATATTTCATTTCAGAAAAAGAAGACTAGTACTCGGATCTCATTGTTTTAAATAACATTATCCGAGTAGTCACGTTGCAGGTTCTGACTCGAGCACTTGTCTCGCATGGTTTTCGCGCGTCGCGTTTTGTCTGCCACGAGGCTCCGCAATCCTCAATCTCTTCTTGATCGTGACCAAAAAAATCCTTGAGATTGGGATAGATTCTCCCATAAACTACTTGACACTGGCGGAAATGCAGTGCTAACGCACAAGCATGAGTCCATTAATTATGAATAAAAAAAAACATTATCTGATTTTATTTTGTATTATAAATACATAATAATTTATAACAATACTTTAGACCCTCATTAATCTACTTAAGCCTCTTTTAGTGTCAAAACGAACCCTAACTCGAGTCCTAGGTCCATCAATTCAAACCATAACGGCAGGCAAACATAGTTAGTGAAAACTAAAGCTAATTGGTCCGTAAATCATTTTAGTATGCCAGTAGACCTTCCTAATTCCAGTTAATTACTATACTTTGGGCCAGTGGTTAATTTACTGGTGATTTCATAGTGATTACCAGAGTTAGTTATTGGCCGTTTAATCTTTGGTTTAGTTGATAGAGTAATTGGTGTAATATTTTACAACAATTGCTAGTAATAATCAAGGAACTTAATCAAGGATATATCTTCACATGCAAGGCAAACACAGACGCAAACAGACACTTCTACTAGTTCGTAACTAAATTATTTTTTTATTGTTAAGGTGGTTGCAGAGGGGTCGATTTTATACAAAACTTTGACGCACAATACGCGTAGACGGTATTAATATAAGTAAGTGAATAACTTTCACTATGGTAGCTACTAAACAGCAATGTCGACGAGCGAGTTCGAGACTCAAAGCTGATTTTTTTTTTGCGCCAATAGGTTTACTGCCATAGTAAAAGTTGTTCAGTTCGATGGGTGGACTCAAAAAGTGGACAGTTTAAAATGATGCTAATCATATCAATTTAACCCTGTATATACCGATATATTGATCAAACAAAGCAGACGGTGTATTTGAAATCAATTATCGCATAACTGAATAGGTAACCTCACAACGCTGCAAACGTATGGAGCGCACTAAGTCCATCAAAAGTAAATTGGATCCCCTTTGCTACATAGTGACGTTTACACATGAACGTCCCTTTTGCGTTTGTTAACTGAATCGTGACAACCGTGTGAGCAGTGGTCTCGAACCTACCGATTTTTCGGTATTTCTACCGATATGGGGTCTCATGTATCGAAATACCGAAATGTAAACATTTTTCCACGATTTCTGAGAATACAGGAAATTCTCCCGAATTTTTTACCGATTTTACGTTTCTTAACTGCAAACCCTGTTCGTTTCATTTATGTTTCACCTTAGATTCTCCCCACGTTGAGAAAAGTAGTTTAATGTTCACAACTGTATGGATGAATTGATCATCAACTGAGATAACAACTTTGAAATAAGTAAGAACCGATTTCTTTAAGTTGGTTTGTACTGCCAACTGCCTACTTTCTCTAACAACACATGTTTTACAGATGTATTTCAACGTTTTTTATTGGTGAAAAAAAAACAGAGTTCAGTAGTTTTTGCGCATTTCTCGAACAAACAAACAGACAGAAAAAAAAAAAAAATTGGTGATTTGGGGACGTACATCTAACCACGTTAATGTTTAAAAAGAAAGAAATTTGATTGAATATTGTTTTTTAAAAACTCTACCGATTTCACATTTTGACGTTCGAGACCACTGCGTGTGAGAATTCGTCTAGTGGTCGATGGAACTAAGCTCGTGATATTGTCGGAGAGAAATTATACGAGAGTTATGTGGTTTTTGTTTTGGGTATGGTACTGTAAGGAGGTTGTATAGCCAAAGCTTGCTGGCTGGTTTTTATCTAAACTATTATAAAACTGTCTGTAAAATTTGTCTGTACGTTGAAGATATTAACAAAAAAAAGTTACGATATGGTTTTTAGGTGTCCCTGATTCCATTTCACCAATTTTTGGATTTTTTGTCTATCTGTTTGTTTGTGTGTTTGTTTGGATGTTTGTTTGTGTGTTAGTTTGTTTGAACGAGTATCACGCAAAAACTACTGAACCGATTTTGATGAAACTGATTTTTGTTTGATAGCTAATGATCTGACTTAAAATCTGGTGTATAATTTGTGCGGACGAAGTCGCGGGTTAACGCTCGTTTTAACTACATTTGGAACGTTAATTCTTTTACGTTTACGTCTATCCTGGAAATCTGCAATATGACTAAGGAGTAAAAAACGTTTTCAAAACAAACTTTGGTTTAGGTCATCATCATCATCTCAGCCAATGGACGTCCACTGCTAGACATATGCCTCCCTCAAGGATCGCCAAAGCGACCGGTCCTGCGCTGCCCTCATCCAACGGGTTCCCGCCGCCTTCACCAGGTCGTCGGTCCGCCGTGTGGGTACTATACCCACGCTGCGTTTTCCGGTACGTGGTCGCCACTCGAGAACTTTTCGGCCTCATCGGCCATCGGTTCTGCAAGCAATGTGCCCCGCCCACTGCCACTTTAGTTTAGCAATTCTTTGGGCTATGTTAGAGTCAAATTTCAGTGAAGGTAAATTAGAAGTGGTCGAGAATTTGGTTTAGGTGTACATTAAAAAAAATAGATTATTTTAGAATTTTGTAAAACAATCACTTAACTTCTAGTGATTATATCGAATCTTACTAAATAGAATTTGATGTGCACGCCTGGGGAGCGATTTTTGAAACGCATACTTCGAACTCAGCAGTTGAAAATGTCAAAATTACTATGGAGATATGCATCTTTCTACTGCTGATTTGACTTTCAAAAATCATACTCCAGGAGTGCGATTTTTTAAAGAGATGCATGTCTCCATAGCAATTTTGACATTTTCAAATGCTGACCTCAGCGAATGAGTTTCAAAAATCGCACTCCTGATCCGGTTTAGCCCTTTGGTAGTGTGTGAATATTGTGGTAATTATGTATAATGCAATTTTGATACAATTTATCAAGACTTTATTAAATTTCAAGCTAAGTAAATACCTGTTCATCGGTTAACGTTAACGTTAATATTGTACCGCTTTATTGGAATGGATAGGTTTATCGATTAAATCGCCAGTCAACCAAGCGCAGGATGCAACGCCACTTGATTGGATCTTGATGAGTCCGTGATAAAATGACGCTTTTTCGTTTATTTAATTGTAGGTATAGTGCTGGAGGATCAGGTCGGTTACGTGCTTTTCCCCGAAAGTCTACTGTTGACCCGAACGTCTACTTCCCGGATTCGTCCTTTTCCCCGAACGGTCGTTACCCCGAAAGACCATTTCCCCGATCGGGCATATTCCCGAACTAGAGTGTAATTCTCTAAGGCCCGCTTGCGCCTAGCAGGGTTATCGTTATTAACTCGGAACTAGACGCTAATTTGGAATAAAATTATAATTATGTCTTGTACCATCCTGTTTTAGGGGCTAAACTTGTGTTTAATCTAGAAATAAACATTTTAACGGGTAAAAAAACTCAAAAACTGTAAACTTGTGTTATATTTAAACCGCCGATGTGGTAGGTTTAAGTCACTAAACTACGTGCTAAATGTCAAAATTGAGGCAACAGCTGTTTTTACAGTTTTGTTGTAGGCTGGTGCAACTCTCTAACAAAAAAAAAATATATGAAACGTGCACCGCGCCGTTTAATTCCTTTGAACGGTTGCACACGTTTCATACATTCTGGATAATCGGTCACGACCAGTTTTTAGTATGGAAGTCCCGACTCATAACGTAGTGTGTTACATGCTCTTTGATAACATGAATGAACGATTAAAACGAAATGTCATTGCCAAAATAAAACAAATGAGACAGACAAATACAAAGAGATGCAGTGTGAAAGAGACGTGCATATATTATGTTCATTCATCATTCACTTTTCATATTTTGTCGGATTACATAAACTCTATGGTTACTTAGGATGTTGCCAGCGAAAAACAGAGAACTGTCAGGTTAGTAAACTATGAACTAGTTTTCATTGGCGCAAGACTATCTTCGATAACACTCGTTCAATCTTTAGGTCGGTGCTACTAAAGACGGGGTTACGCAATTTAACCCAGCATTTGGCGCAAGTGGGCCTAAGCGTCACATTGCTGTTAAAAACTTCTACATGCTCTGTAGAATATGTATTTGAAATATGTTTCTTTCTTCAGTGGTTTAGACTGTGCGTTGTATGTCAGTCAGTCAGTCACGGAACTGTTTTATAAGTATATATTGACTTTTAGCATAGTTTAGTTAGTTTAATCTCGATTTTGGGGTGGATCTATGTTTTAAGTTTCAAATTTTTGTCAGCTCTCCCATACATTTAAGTCGGGTAGGTACAGCAGTTTTGTATGGGACAGCTGATTTTTTTTCGCGTCTCCTGAGGTAGGTATCATATTGAAAGTTGTTCAGTTTGATGGTCTGAGTTCGCCGTTTCAGTATTTGCTAGGTTGTCACTTACACCCTGTATACAGGAAATTGCGTTTTGAAAAGGCGCCATTTTATCAACTTTCAAAGTGGTTTGCCCTCAGTAACTCGTCGTATAATATTAATTAATTTACAGCTTAATGTTTCGTCGACAATATGCCTGAAACGTATTCTGTAATCGTTAATTAATTAACGTCATCCAGTCAGTCATATTTCCATTAAAGCAATTAAACCTTAAGATGGTTGCAGAGTAAATTGGTTGGTTGGTTGGTTGGAGAGATGGTTAATTTCATACAAAAGTTTGACGACGCGTAGAAGGTATTAATAAAAGTAATTTTTAAAACTTTTTTAAAGTAATAAAAGACAAAATGTATGGATAAATAGTTGAAAAATCTAGATGCCGCGACACAAATACCATTTGCAATTTATAACATAATTACGAAGATAAAAAAAAAATTAAATGATGATGATTTGAAATTTTCTTAGTCAATGCTGTAAGCAGTAATTCAAATATTTCGGAATGCAGAATCTTACAACGCATTTACATTACAACGAGTATTTTTTTTAAATCGGGCATAGGCCCACCACACATTCCCACCACTGTAACTCCTGCAAGCCAGTGTAAAAAAAGAGTATGTGAAGATGTATGTACGTGAATAGGACGAAAGAGGTGTGCAAAGATCGTAGTAGCTAACGTATCTTTTGTGTCATAGTTTCACTAGGTACCCAATTTTATGCTATACATAATTATAATAATAATTTACAATATAATAAACATTTTATTTATGTATACATACTTATTTATAATATTGTTCAAATTCTTTTTACAATTTCTTCCATGAGTATATTTCATTTGAACTTATACTTACTTTTTTATTACCACTCATTTCATTAGTTGCTGCGTCTGACTACTATTAAAAAGGTTTCATCTGAAAATCAACACCCTGCTTTCGGGCAAGGTCTATGTTGAGCTGGGACCTATTTGCTGCTGTAGCATAAAATAAATTACATGTTGTTCTATTGATGTTTCGTTGTATTCTTGTTTTGTAAACTTGTTGTGAACTGTAATATTATGTGTGTGTTACTTATGCAAATAAATTGTTTATCTATCTATCTATCTATCTAATCTCTACTTTTCTCACTGGGTGATAGGCGTGGTGTTATAGATATAAATATATTGTAGTACTATCTCCTAACGAACAACAACACAATAGCAACAAAAGAAAGCATTAATCTCATCAAGCTCTAATGGATTTCCTTCTTTATACTTAGGCTAATTCTTTTTCCTCTTATTTCTTTGTGCTCAATACCATTGTTTTGATAATTTTATTTTAGTCGTTTGTGGTAATGGATTCTAAAAAATATAACAAGATTAGGTCTCAAGATTGTAACATTGATGATGACATGACATTTGGTGAAGACATTTTTCAACCAGCGTAAACTTTGCACGATGTATAACAAGACAGATTAGAGTCATCCCCCGGGCTCGCTGGACTTCATTGTCTAGTGTTGTGAATGGTCGCCGCTGTTGATCCTGTAAGGCTCGCATGCCACCCCCGAGAAGACGATAAAAACCAAGATTTGCCTCCATCTTTATTATTTTACGTATGCCAGAAAGAGCACGCATGACGTTTTTCTCGTTTAAACGCTTTGTCGTGGGTGGCATGATAGAGTTACAGCGGTGGGAATGTGTGGTGGGCCTATGCCCGATAAAGATTGGATAGCTGGTTTACCTTTTCAGGGATACTGACAGCGACAAAGAACCCTTAGAATAACATCTTGTCGGTCGGTTTGTCTGCTGCAGTCTATCACAGTGTCTTAAAATTATGTCTGGCAAAAATGCGGCTAGAAATAAGAAATCTTAGAAAAAAAAATTCTCTGTTTTAGTCCAGTGCCATCCAGGATATTCCTCCATCTTTTCTGATGTCGCCCCGGACTGCGATCGATCCTCTGGTCAGCCCACCTTAAGTCTACGCAAGAGAAGTTTATCTTAGGGGGTGCCCTAAGATAATCTTCTCTCGGGATCAACTTTGAAATACCTAAAAAAAAACTGCTGTTTCATACATTTTGGTAGATTTTTTTTCTCGATTTCTATGTTGGCTCCATTTCGAAAGGTGTTCAGTTTAATGGTCTGAAACATCCTGTTCTGCAGGGTGATATTGATATCATTTGCATCCTTTTAAACTAAGAGTCTAACCATCAAACTGAACAACTTTTGCTATGGGAGCAAACAGATCGGAGCAAAAAAAAATCTGCTGTTCCATACTAAACTGCAATGCCTACTCGATTCAAATGTATGCAACAGCAAATTTTTTTTTGCTCCGATCTATTTGCTACCATAGCAAAAGTTGTTCAGTTTGATGAGTACACTCTTAGTTTAAAAGGATGCTAATGATATCAATTTCACCCTCTATATGTAACGCATTGAATTTTACACCCTGTAAGTATATGACGCATTTAAACAACTTGTGATTACAGTTCTAAACATTAAGGCTCTAAACAAAACATCGCTGTGAAGTAGACTATTTAAAAATTGAACACCCTTAAAATAAGGGCTAATGCACATGTTCACAAAGTTAATAGCCGCACGAAGTTTACGAAGAAAAGGAAGTTAGGTATGGAGGTATAGAAGGTAAAGTTTACGTTTACTGTGACCGAGATGGGTCTGATTGCGTGGTTTTGTATTCCAGCCGCGGTTCAAGTAGATACGAGTTCTTCTTTCTGTCTCTAACCTTTGTGTAACGTGCTTTATAGCCTTGATTTTAGCTGTATTTTTGGATAAAACTAGAAATGGAAGCATGCAATTTGAGTATGCATATACATATACAGGTTGAAATTGATATCATTAGCAAGAATCTGGCCAGAACGGAATCCGTCCAATAAGGAATCCGGCGAAAAAGGACTAAATCATCCTTTTAAACTAAGAGTCTACATATACCCATCAAACTAAACAACTTTTACTATGGAAGTAAACCGATCGGAGCAACAAAAAAATCAGCTGTTGCATACATTCGAGTCGAGTAGGCACTGCAGTTTAGTATAGAACCGCTGATTTTTTTGTTGCTCCGATCGGTTTGCTCCCATAGTAAAAGTTGTTCAGATCCATGGGTAGACTCTTAGTTTAGAAGGATGCTAATGATATCAATTTCACCCTGTAGATCGATCGATCGATCGGATCGATCAGTTATTTACTACACACACACACACACACACACACACACACACTTTCACACTTTATACAGCGTGAAATTGATATCATTAGCATCCTTTTAAACTAAGAGTCTACCCATCGAACTGAAAAACGTTCACTATGAGAGCTAACAGATCAGAGCAAAAAAATAATCAGCTGTTGCATACATTTGAGTCGATTGAGGCATTGCAGTTTAGTATGGAACAGCTGATTATTTTTGTTGCTCCGGTCGGTTTGCTCCCATGGTAAAAGTTGTTTATCAATTTCATCCTGTATAATTGCTCTATGGGATAAATATAAATATCTTGGTCATTATCTAACTACAATAGAAGCGCCAGACCTAGGTACTAGACGAATAGATAACGATCTACATCAAAGTACAAATGCTGTTATAGGTTAGGCTTAATTAGACCCCAGAACTTGGACTTGGTTCCCCACGGTATTTCAACCCACAATCCTCTGCTCAGAAAGCAGGTTTCCTACGATATCTCAGCTGCAAGCCATCGGGCATAAGTCCTAAGTACCACACATTCCTACCACTGCTGTAACCCCTGCAAGCCAGTATTAACAGCGGCGACCACTTTCAACACTAGACCACACTAGACCAATGAAGTCCAGCGAGCCCGGGGAATGATCAACCTGTCTTGGCTCAGGACATGTCTGCTTTTGATAAACTTTAATATCAATCCATGATCGGTGTTACACAATAACTTGACATGATTCAAGTTTTCCTGAAGTTAGACTACTACAACTTTTGATGCATCCAACAACGTTTGCTTTGAGCTATATTTCATCTAAATAACACTGCAGTACCTACAGCTCCAACGAACTTTTCACCTATCAATAAATCGTCAACTTGCGTATTGTAGATATAAGAATGAGTTATGAATTATGATAGAGTTTATTTATTTCTAAACATCATCAGATTATCTATGATTAAACAAAATAAGCCATCAATTAATTATAAATTCTATGCGTAAATTATATTGGGTAAATCTGAATTCGTCCTTACATGAACTGTATTTGACGAAACATGTTTCTAAATTACTTATTAAACCAGCTTCATTCATATAAATGTAAATAAACGTTTTCAGGAAAACTGTCCATATTTTTTTTAACGGTACGTTGACACTACACTAGAAAACTTTTACTAGAACCAAAGTTGATATTGCTCGCAACATTTACCCAATAAAGTACCTTCGAATCTAAACAAATGCAATACCAATTCGTTCCGCACCGAAACAATACAGACGTTTTCAAACAAATGTTTCAATGAAAGTGTTCGAACTATTAGCAAAATGAAACCGTTGCAGTGGGTACTCAATTCCCGTGAACAAATATTTGTACGAGTTTTGTTATTTACCCATTGTGGGTAATATGGGTTGGGTATTTACGGAACGAAGGATTAAAATGTTGCTACTATAATTTGGATAAACTTTCTCTAATGACCACAGATCACAAAAACTAAAGGGAGACGTGAAAAGGGGGCGGGGCCAGTGTCGCAGTAATATATGCGCAAAAACGGAACAAATTGCTCGCGACAGTAATAATTCAATATATTATGAGGCTGAAAGCCAGTCGAGATATTATGTGTAAATAGTTTACAATGCTTGCGTAGTACTAAAGATTATTCGAACGTTGAGTTCTGATACAGCAATGGATAATGAGCACATTCAAGCTTACAAAATACTTTCTATCGCGTGGTACTGGTGGTGATGCGACACTAGGTTTCGTACTCAGCGCGTTGGTTGGCATCTCTCTAGATCTCTATGCTAATGATAATGACCATAGAGAAACTTTGTCCAATGAAAGATTCTTTCCAAATGGTGAAACCTGAGTGTCTGGCGTACCCTTTAGCAGTCAGCCTCTATACGAAGATTGCTGACTGGCAAATTTTTCCACTACAGCATGAGAAATTGACATGCGTTGTAATAGATAGTATTTATGATGTCTATTGCCTAATTAGTAAGTAAAGTTAATAGATCCCCTCGATCACTAATAAAAAAATGTGCATATAGCACAATGAATGCTCCAAAAATGAACTAAAAGTACCCTAGAACTACGTGATGATAAATACCCATGTCCCTCTCTTGGCCACCCCTCACACTGTTTTGGTCCACCGAACGTCTTCCCTTGTCCTTCTCACCTCTACTTCAACATTGTAATCTGCTAATTACCTAACCCATGTCTACGAGCTTGATTCTTCGAAAAAAATAATAACCACTGCTGGGCACAGGTCTCCCTTTTAATCTTCCAATGGCCTCTATCCTGGGCAAGCTCTGGCCACTTGTCATCAAAAGCATCCAGATCGTCCCGCCACCTCTTCTTAGGACGACCCGGGTGCCGACGATCATTTTCTGGGATCCAGGCCGTAACAAATTTTGCCCACCTCTCCTGGTGCATTCGACAGACATGGCCGGCCCATTCCCACTTTAGTTTAACTGTTTTCTCATTGACGTCGGCGATTTGTGTTTTGGAGCGCAGTGTAGTGTTCCTGACACGATCTATTCCTTTAAAACCTAATATACTGCGTTCCATCGATCTTTGACAAACCTAGAGTTTGGACTTTTGAGACTGTGTGAGAAACCAGGTTTGGGCACCGTAGGTTAGGATAGGCATACGAGCTATATACCTATTAAAAAGTATTCCATGACAGGAAAGCAGGAAAGGCTACATTTTAGCGCGGCATTGAAACAATCACAATTTGCACCTGATTTGCATTGTTAGTTATAGCAATTGTTCCATTAATTATTTTAAGTGGTAGAAAAACATACTGTGTTGGTATGTGAGAAATATTTGAAATATGGCGTATACTTTTTCCATATAGGCCCGATTAGTGGAATAGGTATGGCCGGATTCCGGATAAAAATGAGAATTTGTTAGAAGGGGTGTGTATTCTTTAACAACACAATTCATTTCTACAGGGTGAAATTGATATCATTAGCATCCTTTTAAACTAAAAGTCGGCCCATCAAACTGATCAACTTTCACTATTTGAGCAAACAGATCGGAGCAAAACAATAATCAGCTGTTGCATACTGTCACGGATGCGGTGAAATGATGCAGCTATAGAAAGGCATTCAAAAATTCGGCCGGTTTGTCAACAAGCTTCGTAGCTCGGCGGTCGACGCATGGACTTCCGTGCCGGGGGTCGATGGTTCGAGACTCGTCGAAAATAATTCTAGATTTTATTGTTGTTGGAAATGTTCTAGAAAAGTAAGAGGGAGTAAGAATATTTATTATTATTTATTATTATGAAACCCCTGCGAGGAGGACTGTTTAAAGGGGAACCTCTGCGAGGTGGTCCGTGTGTAAGTGTGTAACCCAATAAACTCTGTAAATAAATTGGACTTAGCGTTTCACTCCAATCCCGAAACCCGTCGCTCGTAACAATACATTTGAGTCGAGTAGGCATTGCAGTTTAGTATGGAACAGCTGATTATTTCTTTGCTCCGATCTGTTTGCCCCCATAGTGAAAGTTGTTCAGTTTGATGGGTAGACTCTTAGTTTAAAAGGATGCTAATGATATCAATTTCACCCTGTATAACATGGTTCTGCCCACAATAACCTAGGGCCCCGAAACATGGATTCTCACTAAGGATATGCAAAAAATAAGAGTAGCACAGGCCATGCTACACATAAAACTTCAAGACCGTGTCACAAACGACGAAATCCGACATCAAACTAAAGTTTAGGTCGTCGGAGAGTGGCGGACGATGGGACACGTGGCTAGGCGACAGGTGTACCCTTATATTTTATAGACTTTACCTATTAGAAAGTTTGTTGTTATAAATTTAATTCTGGTAGGTTCAATCAATATCTACTTAGGTCCAACAACAAATTTTCTAGTAAAATCTACTACATAATAAAAAAAAAATATATATATATACGGTCGAATTGAGAAACCTCCTCCTTTTTTGAAGTCGGTTCAAAAGAATATCACCGATATTATATACAGGCGCGATATACAGGCGCGACGCCCCGGCGGCGGGGGCGGCGCATCAAGAGCGTTGCCATACTGTAAGCCTTTTGTGCTAATACCCTGTAGTGGGTGGACAATAACTGAGGACGATAAAGATGATTTCTAAAAATGACATTGTCTTTTCAACAAGGCTTTTCTTTTGAAAATATCCACCTGTCGCCACTGTTTTATCGAATACCTTACTTAAGAGCCAAAGGGTTCATAACATTGTACTGAAGGGAAATCGAACCTGCTACCTTCATTTCCTTTATGTTACATGGATTGTAACTGCAAGGTCACATAGGCCAAGAGGAACAATAAAGTAGGATCATAATTTTTGACTTACGCATCATATAATGTTAGTTGCAGTCAGTTTTTAAATGTTATCCTTTTTTGTTATTGGCTAATTGCCTTTTATTAGTGTTCCTGGACAAAAATGACAAAACGGAACAATTATGTTATTATCTATGCTATATTAGGGCTTACAGTGTTTTTATAAATAGGTTCAGTTTAGATACAATTTAACAAAAATATCTGGCCTCCAATCTGCAGTTTAACGAAGAATAATGAAAAAAAAAAATAGAAAATTCAAATAAAATTGTAATATCTATTAATCTTGTGAACAAAATATTATCAAAAGCACAGGTATTCTTTATATTCTTTGAAATGACCTGAAATTAATACTAATTTAATGCATAGGTGTGCTTCCGACTATCTGTGACAGATTTTTTTTAAATCAGCTGGATTCCATTCGAAGAGAACTACCATGACCCTAAAATGGTCTTCCCCGAAAAGGACAAGCCCACCCACAACCAAAGGAAGCTTGAAGAGATGTATAAAATTGGATGATGCGAGAGAAGTATACGTAGCGTATGGCAGGCCATAGTCTATGCCTAACCCAGAGAGATAATGGCGTGAGTATATGTATATATTTCTAATATAGCATATAAATAATCCTCGGCCTTCCTCATCCAGTCGTTTGTCCAGCGGGCAGCAGGACGTCCCACACTACGTCTACCAGTTCGCGGTCTCCACTCCAGAACCCTGACACTCCACCGGTTGTCAGTTCTTCAGCAGATATGACCAGCCCATTGCCACTTCAGCTTGCTAATTTTCTGAGCTATGTCAACCACTTTCGTTCACTGACGTATCACATGACAGAGTTTTGTGGCGCGCCTTGGGAGAGGCCTATGTTCAGCAGTGGACGATGATAGGCTGATGATGATGATGATGATATAAATAATATTCATAAATTTAGGTAGGGACCTGCTAGCAGTGCCCGAAGTCTGTAAAGCGTGACAGGTAGGTAGCCGGTCGCAATTCGTTAGCAAAGACAATTATTATTTAAACGTTCAAACAAATGAAATTCCCACGCGAGAGACCAAATTAAATCCAAAAACAAACCATTAGTCATTTCACAAAACGTCCAGAATAATCTATACCTGCGACATATCCGGACAAATATTTACGAGGGGCCATATAAAATAACGCATATAATTTAGGACCGCAGTTACGAATGCTATCTGAATACTAATAAAACCCACATTTGGCATCCCTCCCATGACAATCGGGGGGTAAATCTCTGCCACCACTATTGTGTCGAACATGGAGTACTTTATTTAAATTTTATGACATGTGCGGTTTTGTCGGAATTCTGTGTTTGTATGCGACTTTTAGTGGTAGTTTTAACTGCTTTCGTTGTCTAATGATTAAGAGCATTGGGCTCTCGACATGGAGGTCGTGGGTTCGATTCCCACGGGGGACACCTAGTGATATTTCACTTTGTGCGTTTTTCCTCAGTTGGTTAGGACATTGCAGGTTGAATCACCTGATTATCTGAAAATAAAGATGATTCCGTGATTCGGATGGCACGTTAAGCCGTTGGTCCCGGCTACTATCTCTGGTGGTAGTAATCGTTACATAAAAACCACGTCAGAGGCCGTAAGGCGGTCTGAAAAAACTCTGACATCAGGGCTTGCTAGTTGCTGCCTACACGATAAGAAGAAGAAGTGGAAGTTTTAAACATTTTTTGTGACCATGAAATCATTTGTACGAATCTGATCGTTTCCTGTAATTTTGGTAATTAGTCGTTTTCACTTTGAAATAAGTTGAAAGACAAATTATCTCATAGATAAACTTTTAAGACCAAAATTCCCTTAAGGGTAGTCAGATCCTTTTCTGCAAATACCAACTATCTTTTCATGCATGTAGTCGTAGCAAGGCTCACTTATTTTCGCCAGTTGCTAAACAAACTTTCACTTTAGAGCCTTCTTCGAAATTGCGAAAAAAGAACACGAGCTGTTCCATACGAAACTGCAGTACCTACTTGACTAAAATGTACGAAACAGCTGTTTTTTTTCATTACCAAAATGATCCTTTTTAGGTTTTACAATGGATAGACGATAGACAATATCAGATCTCAGAAATGTTAAGAATGATAAGATGAACACATGTTTTAGAATACCTTTATCCAGCGTAGTAATATACTACTGCTGGCAAAAGAAGTTACAAGAACTTAAGTCCATTACTATTTTCAGCATTACTAGCATCATTTATTTTTATTATTATTTGTTTATAAGGGCTTGGTCAATGACCAAATAGCTACTGCGACCTGGACAGATCTATTGTAGCTGTCACCCTAGACCTAAAGGTCATTTCCTTGGCCCACGGACTTCATAAACCGTGTTATGCTTTTGGAGGAGAGGTCCCTAATGTCAGTATGTGTTATTATGTATCCACCTAGATGGCGACTCCTGCTGTGAATGAGCACTTCGCATTCGCAGAGGAGGTGTATGGGCGTTTCCTCTGCATCACAGCAGAATCTGCAAGTGGGTGAATCTACAAGCCCCTATCTGTGTAGGTGTTTGTTTAACTTGCAGTGTCCTGTTAAGGCTCGTACTAAGAGCCTTAAGTCGTTGCGGTTTGAATTGATGGCATCCGAGGTATGTCTGTTTGAATAGTATCATAACCATCATCTTATTTTAGAGCTACGCTCTTGTCGGTGGAGTATTTGCTAATCCTGTCTCTTTTCCGCTTTCCGAGTTCTTGATACGACATGACATCAAACTTTTCCTTCACTTGGGCTAGATTAGATAACTATATGTGACTCTGTCTAGTTTTTCTGAACCGGCACCAATGAAAATAATAATAACGTGCATAAATGAATGCATAATGAGTACCTACCTATAAACAGGGTGAAATTGATATCATTAGCATCCTTTTAAACTAAGAGTCGACCCATCGAACTGAACAAATTTTACTATGGGAGCAAACCGATCGGAGCAAAAAAAATCAGCTGTTGCATACACTCGCGCTGGGAGATTGCAGTTTAGTATGGAACAGTTGATTTTTTATTTACTCCGATCGGTTTGCTCCCATGATAAAAGTTGTTCAGTTTGATGGGTAGACTCTTAGTTTAAAAGGATGCTAATGATTTCAATTTCACCCTGTAGAGTGGTCGCTAGTACACACGGCGACACATCAAGCTATACAAAACCAACATAAGCTAGCCGCGCGACGTTATACGATATTCGACCTACGCGCGGCCAGCTTATTTTGATTTTGTTTAGCTTGATGTGTCGCCGTGCGTACCTATAGTTTTTTAAAAGTAATTATTTAATAGCTTTAATTGGTAAGAACATTTTTCACACCATCAATTTTAGTGAGCCTGCCAAGTCATCGTAAATTTTTTTGCACATGCACAAAAAATAACATTAAACTTACTAAGATAAACATAAATTTCATGAAAACAATATTAACGAATACTTTTAACGAAAAAGTCATCTTTCAACAGTATCAGAGCGTCTAACCATCGCCGTTTATCTTGTCTGAAATTTAAACAATTTTCAAGAGCGATAAAACTTAGAATTTATCACAGAATGTAGTGTGAACAACCTTCTTACGACCGAAGGTTCCTAGAGAATTATAGTGGGCCAATAGGGTTGTCACAGATACGGGATTCGGATATTTAAGGCCAGCGGCCGTAAAAGGTATGGCAGTTTGATTTAGGGCCACCGACCACAGCCACCGGTGGCTGTAGCGCGCCACCGCCACATTAAGCTTAGTGTCAGAAGCGAGCGACAGCCACCGGTGTCTGGAAACCGCCACAATTTTTAACCTTCTCGACTTCTCGTTGCGCGCAGTGTGAAGATGGATTCTGACACGGAAAGGAGGCGTCGTGCTCCATGATGGTACGCGTGCGATACGTAGAAGGTCGGACGGTTAACTGCGCGGGGGGTGGAGCAGTGCGACAGTGGCGGGTGTCAGCGTTTTGTGTGTCACGTAGCGACCACTAGTGGCGAGTCGCGGACACTACTGTAGCGAGTGGCGGCCACCGGCTACACGTGTGCGGGCGCGTCTAACAAATATATGAAAAAGTGTGTTAAGTCGCGGTCGCTGGCCACCGGTGGCTGTGGTCGGTGGCCCGTTTGCGCCTAGCCATACGCGTGATAAGCCACGCCAAGTCACGCCTTTTATCTCGTTCGTTCGCACGCAAATAGAAAGGGAGCTAAAACGCGATAGAGCTATATCACGCTGCATACTAACCGGGGTGGAGTGGTATTAATGAAAGTCGCACTTTCAAATCAGTAGTTACTGCCCACACGACATGAAGAAGTAGTAGAAAATGTCAAAAGAATGAAGATTATGCATCATTCCATAATGGTTTTGAAAGCGTGACATTAAAAAGAATCATCAAAATCGTAGAATTGAGCAACCTCCTCCTTTTTTGAAGTCGGTTAAAAATAACTCTACAGTAGGCCAGGCCAACGAGTTCCTGTAATTTTGACGCGCATCTAATCTAATCTAAACTCTTATAAAACTGTAACAGGAAGTTTGTCTGTGCATTGGAGAAATTACAAAAAAAAAAGTTACAATATGGTTTTTAGGTATCCCTGATTCCATAACACCAATTTTTGGATTTTTTGTCTGTCTGTTTGTTTGTTTGTTTGTGTGTTTGTTTGTTTGAACGAGCATCACGCATAAACTACTGAACCGATGTTGATTAAACTTTTTTTGTTTGATAGCTTATTATCTGACTTAAAATCTGGTATATAATTTGTGCGGACAAACGCGGGTTAACGCTCGTATTGTATAAAAATATAAGTTCTCAAAGTATGCGCATGTTGTAAAATAAATACCTTATCAGCACCCTGACATTTCTATCGGAAGATAGACCCTTTTTTTTAAAGTTGGTTGATAAATAAATAAATGTACTTATCGACACTAATTTTAATTTATTGGGAACGATTTGAGAAATTTCAAGATCTCGATTTGCGATGAGCATGTACAGCCACTACAACATTCTCACCATTATTCTTAACTCATGTAAACCAGGATAAACAGCAGCGACCACTCACAACACTAGACAATGAAGTCCACTAACCTCGAGGTATAACTTTAATCTATCTTGGAACCCGCAACGAATTTAATCAAAGGTGAAAGAAAAAGGAAATACAAATATCCAATAAGCATTAGTATCTAACATCGTGAGGAAACCGGCATGCTTCAATTTCGAGGCATGTATTGTGCCCACTGTCCATTACAACTGGCGAAGGGCTCACTCCCCGTCACACTGGATAGAGTTTCGGTACTAGTGAAACGTGGATGTTTTGAGGTTTCAGAATATCTCTGACTATACCCTCGGGGAATATAGACTCATGTAAACCAGGATCAACAGCAGCGACCACTCACAACACCAGACAATGAAGTCCACTAACCTCGACGGATAACTTTAATCTATCTTGGAACCCGCAACGAATTTAATCAAAGGTGGAAGAAAAAGGAAATACAAATATAATGAGAATATCCAATAAGCATATAGCCGTGGTGGTCCAGTGGCGAGTAACCTTGCCTGCCATGCAGGAGGCGATGGTTCGATCCCCGTCCAGGCCGACTCGTACCAATGAGTTTATCAGAATTTATGTACGATTTGTTACACCACTGGCTTTTCGGTGAAGGAAAACATCGTGAGGAAACCTGCATGCCTCAATTTCGAGGCATGTATTGTACCTCCCTGTCACACTGCACAGAATTTCGGTACTACTAGTGAAACGTGGATGTTCTGAAGTTTCAGAATATCTCTGAGTACTCCCTCGGGGAATATAGTCGTAAGCATATGCATGCATGCATGCATGCATGTAAAATAATATCAATCACATTATTCCCACTTTCGGATATCCAAGTCCCAGTGACAACGAAACTCTAATATCCCAGTGCCAGACCTAATCTGAAGAAATAATGGTTGGATGCGACCTATGTCTCGACCGAGTTGGGTAATTGAATTACATGGCCAAATGGGATTAGGTAGAAGTAAAAATTTAGGTGGAAAATTCAGTTTAAACTTGTTAAGTTTTTGAGATAAAAATAACATTGAATTTAAGTAGGTTAACTGTTCGCATTTTTTCATAACTTTTCTAGTTCGAACGAACGTAAGTAGCCCAGTCATTTTACGGAGTTTTGTTAGGCGGGTTAGGGAATTAATAATAATTGGACTTTTAAACTGTAGCCGGTATCATTTAGTGACAAAAAAACTATTTTAAAATATATAAAAAAAAAATTTGCTACGCAACATAGAAATCAAAATTGTGTGCCCCAGAAGGGGTTTAAATGAATAATATGAATACCAATGCATGCACTCATTTGACTTAGATTTAACAATATAAGTTATTATTGAGCCATAAAATAGGCATCGAAATAAAAGAAAATGAGGTCTTTATTAGAAAATACGAATGTATTTGACGGCCCGGTAGCACAGTCTGTAGTGAACCTGCCTGCTGTGCCGAGGGTCGCGGGTTCGAATCCGGAAGGGACAAATATTTATATGATGAATATATAATTATGTATTCTATATCGTTGTCTAGTCATCATAATAGAAGTCCAGGTACATTAAATGTGACTAGATAATTTGTGTGATAATGTCCAAGATATTTATTTATTTTTCAAAACCTTCTAAGTAGACAAAAATATTCACACCATGTTTCTAGTACCTATGTATAATGGTAAAGCCTTAAATATGTGCAAAAAAAATTACTATCAGGTTTTTTAGAACGAGATAGTAGCTAAATTTTAAAGTTGGAACTGTTGCTGACGTGATTTTTTTTTAAATTTTGGTACATTTCTAGGCTAAAATTGGCTCTTCAATATTATATCGAAAAAAATTACAATTATTAATTAGTCCCGGCTCAAACCGTAAAATGACTGGGCTAAAGGACGAAAGGATTTTTCAATTTATTTAGCTTTAGCTTTCTGGCCAATTCTAATTAGCAATTCTAATCTATTTATCACTGAATAAGTATATACTCTATCCGACATGGCCGTTTTAGGGTTTAGGCCGTTACTGAAGCTGTTCTAAGAGTAAGTGAGCGTAAGGGCCTGTTTCATCACATCTGATAAAGTTCTTAAACAGTTTAACCAACGAGAACTTAACTTACTTAGAATTGGTGAAGCAGGGCAGGCCCTTATAATGTGTTCCAAATCTCTGCTTCTGTTATTCAAAATAGCCTTAAAATTTCCTTACTAGATGGAATGGAGTATAGGAGTACCTGATTTTTAAATTAATTTTTTTTTGCAGTTTCGATGTTGGCCCCATAGTGAAAGTTGTTTAGTTTTTTTGGTCCGAAGCACCCCCTTAAGTGTGTGTAAGTATAAGTTTACATACCATATAATTGCTTTAAGAAACAGAACAATATAGGCAGGTACCTATAAAGGATATCAACGTCTAGGTATACTTTAGACAGGTATATAAGGTCTAACAAAATTAGCTGAAACTATTTTAAGGGGATGATCAGACCATCAAATTAAACAACTTTCTCTATGGGACCAATATCGAAATCGCGAAAAAAAAATCAAAGCAAGTTGTTCAGTTTGATGGTCTGATCATCCCCTTAAAATAGTTTCAGCTAATTTTGTTAGACCTTATACAGGGTGAAATTGATATTATTAGCATCCTTTCAAACTAAGAGTCTACCCATCAAACTGAACAACTTTAACTATGGGAGCAAACCAATCAGAGAAAAAAAAATCTGCTGTTGCATACATTTGAGTCGTGTAGGCAGCGACGGCGGGTGCAGTTTAGTATGGAACAGCAGATTTTTTTTTGCTCCGATCGGTTAGCTTCCATAGCAAAAGTTGTTCAGTTTGATGGGTAGACTCTCAGTTTAAAAGGATGCTAATGATATCAGTTTCACCCTGTATAAGACAAAAAGCTCCACAGAGTAGACAAAATGGGGGTCTTTGCACTAAGGGCTCTTAAGAAACAAACGTAAGCCAGCGAAATAAGTAGTTACAAAGATATGTTGCCATTATCAACTCAGCTATTCTTTATCCGAAGATGATATTAAAGAGCTAGTGAAACTAGATGAGAATTAGAAAGTTGGGATAGTTTTTAAATCTTTAACTCTGGAGTGCTATTTTTGAATCTCACACGTTCCAATCCGCTGCATTCGAAAGTAATGCCAAAATCTATAGTATTTACTTTACTTCCGAGAATGAATTAGGGTGCGATGCCATTCAAAAATAGCACTGCAGAGCGCCTCAATAGAGAATCGTCATGAAACTGCAAATTTTCTAGCAGTCGCCCATCGAGAATATGAGTTTCGAACCCTTGGGTTATCTACATGAGCATATGCTCAAATCAAGGAACTCATGGGTTCCCATAAATAGCCATATGTCTATGTTCTTCGAGAGCGCATTCCCCGCACTGTGTCGATATCGCCTCGATGCAGAAACGCCAAGAAACATGGAACATACACCTTCAGATGCGGAGGTAGAGTAAAAAAAATTACGTCAGAAAGCGAACGATGTGATATTATTTTGAATTAGAATTGAGTTTGTCGTTTTTGAATCGACCAATACTTTTCTTTTGGAGTTGTTGTCGTTCGAGGCGACTTAGCAAAAGTGTGGCTTTTTTAACACCGACTACAACGAAACAAAAAAAAATTAATGTGTGAGATGCGGATTGCGGAAGTATTTCCACCTCTTTTTTAAATGGACTCTTGTGCACTGCATTTCTGCCCGTGTCAATTGGTTTGTTGTATTTATAGCAAGTATCTATCCCAATCTCCAGGATTGTTTTTGAGCAAATACTAAGCTGTGAAGGATTACGAAGCCTCGTGGCAGGCTCAAACCTGAACCGCGCGAACACCAGGCGAAAGACAACTGCTAGTGGTACAACTCGCAACGTGACTTCGTACCACCTTATTAGATGTCATTCAACCACGATATCTCAATAATAAACCTCAAATAATAAACCTATACGTCTATGAGATATAATAAAGTTTCTGCCTATAAAAACGAAAACGGTAAGCCATGTTTATATTTGCATTAAAGATAACGAAAGACATTTCCAGTTATCTTAAAATTCCTTTGGCCAATCTCAGAACGGGACAAATCTTCGTTATACATTCATGAGGGCTCTTTGACACTTGAATCTCTTGTTTTTTTCAATCAGTCCTAATCAAGAATTCAATGTTAATATTCTTACATTTGCTACTGTTTTACATTTTGAGGCTTGTCTGAAAATTATGTAATTTTATGTGAACTGCCTCCGTGGTCTAATCGTTAAGATCCCAGCTCCTATCTCTGGTTGTAGTAGTCGTTACATAAAAACCACGTCAGAGTCCGTAAGGCGGTCTGAAAAAACTCTGACACCAGGGCTTGCTAGTTGCTGCCTACACGATAAGAAGAAGAAGAAGAATGTAATTTGATAGCAACTTTTAGTAGAAAGAGACCTATTTGAAAACCAGGAGTGCTCCAAATGAAGGAACCAATAGTTGAAGTTGAAGAAGAAGCAATGGTGCACGCTGTCAAGACAGGTGCACGTGTAATTGGTGACCATTTTAATGGTATTGTCAATGCGAGTATCATTTTATTTTCAATGCGAGTATCTTCCACTCTGATCTGAGAATGAAAGAAAAATGTTTAATGAATCAGCTGTATTATAATTCCACGCAAGTCGTAGAAGTAGACTGAGGGAAAGGAAAAAGTGTTCAAAATTAAAGCTGATCGGCTCACAGCTTTTCAATATTCATTATAACTTGCCAGACCTTGACTATTTTGTTGAACGTAGCTTTGGTGTACCTTAGGTCTTTTTCTATCGATATCGGGTCAATGGCATGTCATAGGCCAGAAATTCGCCACACAGAATGCATCGCTGGCAGCATACATAGCCTTTGGTTCGCGTACAGGTGTCCGGGCAGGGTACAAGATGGGCCAAAGATACCTGAGGTAGTGTTGCAGAACGCTCTATAGTTTTATAATCGATAGTTTTTAACTAAAAACAGTGACACTATCATTAGGTCTATCGATAGATCGGTACGAGTATATTAATATATGGCAATACTAAAGAAAGAAAAGAAAAGTCGAGTGGCGACCGCGTACCGGAAAGCGCAGCGTGGGTAGGCCCACACACACACACACGGTGGACCGACGACCTGGTGAAGGCGGTGGGAACCCGTTGGATGAGGGCAGCGCAGGACCGGTGGTTATGGTGATCCTTGGGAGAGGCCTATGTCCAGCAGTGGACGTCCATCGGCTGAGATGATGATGATGGTGATGACTAACTTTAGAATGTACTCTCCCTATGAGGGATAATGAGCATGTGTATATTTCTGTCACCTTGAGTGCATAATTGCTTCAGAAAAGCCTTGGTTGAAGGCTTTATGTAGAGGAAGCTATTGTAAAAATGAAACATCAAAATGAGAGAAATCTTTTACCACAAGACTATCTTAGATTAGGTGGAGTAGAGCAATCATTCTTGGACTCAACAATGCCTATTGTGTATCAATTTCTTTACAAGTACTGTGCGAGTGCAATTTATTTTCGAAAGGGTCCCTTATCTTATTTGCAATAAAAATTGTTTATAGTTTATTCTGAAGGTAATAAAGTACCGAATAATGAGATTAAACTGTGTATAGTATGTTCTTTGATCCCATTAAGGAGAGAATAAGATCTTATGACCGTAGATTTATCTTTGTTTGTTTTTAAATTATTTTCATCAGTTTAATCAAAAATTTGGTTTTAAGTTAACTTGACAATTTGACATCGTATCTTCCATATTCCCGGAATGACCAAAACTGAGAAATTAGTTTATTCAGAATCTAGAGTAAAATCGATTTCACAACTTTTTGATGGGGTCTTTTTTCAAATTTTTATTTTTATTTTGACATGAACATATCAATACGTACGACACAGTCATTACGTCACTTAGTATTTTTAAACGATTTTATTCAACTTCAAAGCTGTCTAACTATCTATCTATCTAACTAACAATGGATTCTTGTAATCGGATTTTCGCCTATTTCCTGTCAACCGATTAAATTGAAACTTTAGACACTTATATAGTTCCGATGACAATATAATATTACAGTAACATGGAGTTGATCTGATGATGGAGACGAAAGGTGGTCGAGGGATTTCCTCAATGGATTACAGCTAAATATTTGTGTTTGAGCTCATTTAACTCATCTTGATGAGAACGATATATTTATAGCTACATCGAGGACCTGATGATGGAGACGGAAGGTCGTCGAGGGATCTCATCGATGAATTATGGCAAAACATTCGTGTTTGTAATCATTTCAATTGTTGCGATGAGAACTTTGTGGTACTAGTAAGATTGAGGGTCCGATGATGGAGACGGAAGGTGGTGAAGGGATCTCCAAGAAGAATTAAAGCAAAACACTCGTGTTTGGTATCACTTAATTTGTTTCGATGAATACTTTTTTAGTCTCGGTAAGATTGAGCGTCTAGTGATGGAGACATGAGGTGGTCAAGGGATCTCAACTAATTATAGCAGATCATGACTCAGAAACTAAAAAGTTAAAAAGAATACTTTTTAGTCTCGGTAAGATTGAGCGTCTGATGATGGAGACAGTAGGTGGTCAAGGGACCTCGACTAATTATAGCAGATCATGACTAAAAAGTTAAAAATAAAATAAGTAAAAAAACTTTTTAAGTGAAACGATTTTACTGTAATAAAACTGCACTAAACGGTAAAAAATAATTTTGTTAAATTTTCGTACTATGTTTTACCATACTGTTAGCTGGAAATTTGTTAGTGTAACATGTGTAAATAATATTGACGAAAAAAGTTATTACAATAGGGATTCATATTTTAGATTAATACTTTGTTAATTAATTTCTTCTTCTTTTCTTTCTTCTTTTCACCGTTTCCTCTACCCTAAGGTTGTCTGGAAGAAATCGCTTCTTAGCGATAAGACCGCCTTATTTTGTGCCTCTTGTATTTTATTTCTGTATTTTACTGTTTATGTTTTGGTGTAAAATAAAGTATATTTGATTGATTGATTAATTTTGATTTTTTATACTATAAAACTGTAACAGGAAGTTTGTCTGTACATTGAAGATATTAACAAAAAAAAGTTACGAATATGGTTTTTAGGTATCTCTAATTCCATATCACCAATTTTTGGATTTTTTGTCTGTCTGTTTGTTTGTGTGTTTGTTTGTTTGAACGAGCATCACGCAAAAACTACTAAACCGATTTAGATGAAACTTTTTTGTTTGATAGCTGATGATCTGACTTAAAACCTGGTATATAATTTGTGCGGACAAAGTCGCAGGTTAACGCTTGTTTTGATTATAAAATCGTGGACGCTTGCATAGTAGTAGGTATAACTCAAATTTGATATATTATACTATTTAACTTACAAAATAAGAGAAGAGAAGAGAAATAAGGGAAGAGTGCGGGTTCAAGACCCGCCCGAAACAAATTGTTCAATCTTTAATTTGATTCGAAATGTCCACAATATTTATGTATGAGAGTTTCTGTTGTTCCGTTACCATTGCGTAATTTAATAAAAATCTAACATGGCTATATTTATCTTCTAATACTAAGCGTAGAGTAAGTGTTCCATCGAAAATTGGCTACGGTACCCTAAAAACGAGCCCATACAGTTTCTAGGTCTTCATACTGAAGTACCTACTATTCACGACGAAATTGAAAAATTGCCCCGGCGCTATTTTCAATGAATAGAAAGTCATTTTTCATTGAGATATTGGAATTTTTATTTATTCAGCATGCGGTCTCAAAGTAATTCGATAGCTGTTTAGCATTTTAATTTAATATTAAGTCAATATGAAGGTTAATTTACTTCCAATTTGCAAGACGAAGATTTTATTTTATTTTATTTTTTTATTTTCTTTATTGATTTCCCAACAGTTGTTACAATACAACAATATATATCTTCAGAAACATTTATGCTAAATGTACAACTAATTATAGGGAAATACAGTATGCACTGAAACAAACATATTAACAAGTTTACTTAGATTAATGATACATTTACTTACTATTAAAACTTAAATTACATACACAGTATAACTGTTCCGATCCCAAAAGTCTTTTTAAAGAGCTTATTCGTCCCGATCAAGACACACTAATAATACTTAGGTACTTAAACCAAATAATTTATCAAAAAAAATTAAAATTTATCCTAAACTGTCAGCAAGGCAACAACTTTCATCTATGTAAAACGGGAGAGGGAAACAATTTAGCATCAAAAACTCATCAAGTAGCTACACACACGAAGATGCGTAAAACTATTCGAAATAAATAAGTGTACAAGTTTTTATAATTTGTCATCGCGTTGTTTGGACTTAGAATTGCGGGCGTAGATAATAATACTGTAATCTGTATAATATACGCAGACATAACTGTACTCAACTTTAAATATTATTTTAAGTCTCAGGTGGTAAATGCGATGCTGCGTTTTGTCGGTCACATTACTTGGTGACTTTAAGGTAACTGCGATGCGGCGTTTTGTTGGTGACATTCACAGATCACAAAAACTAAAGGGAGATGTGAAAAGGGGGCAGGGCCAGTGTCGCAGCAATATGCGCAAAAACGGAACACATTGCTCGCGACACTAAGGATTCAATATAATTTATGAGGCTGAAAGCCAGTCGAGATATTATGTGTAAATAGTTAACAATGCTTGCATAGTACTCAAGATTATTCGAAAGTTGAGATCTGATCTAACAAAATATTTTCTATCGCGTGGTACTGGTGGTGATGCGACACTAGGTTTCATACTCTGCGCCTTGGTTGGCATCTCTCTAGATCTCTATGGTGACATTACTTGACACGTCTCGTTCCACCCTTAACCTTTTAATATTTATGAAAGGTATAACAACATGGTTGACCTCGCTTTGAAATTGAAAAATGCGGGCATTTCATACTGAACATTTCTAAAATAGCAATCTTCTTTTGACTTTGCTGACGCATCAAGAAGCCTAAATTGTACATTCCTTGGCAGACATTTTTAAATTGATTGAGACGCCATTTCTGAGATTGTACGAAAAGTATTTATTTATATTTATAATATTACCACGAAAAATTTAAAAAAGTTGAACAATTTCGTTCTCTGACTTTGTGTAGGCCCGGTAGCTTAATTGGATAATACAATGCCTCGGTTTCGCAAGTTGCGGGTTCAAGTCTCGTCTGAGACTTAATTTTTCAATATTTAATTTGATTTGAAGTCATTCATTTGTTTCTTTTAAAAAGTTATAGAATAAAATTTAATATCAAAATTTCCATACGAGCAAAGATGCGTAGCTCATGCTAGAGTTATAGAAAAGGTCGTTTGAATCCCCTGAGGGTAATAATGTTGTTTGCCTAGAAAATCTGATAGGACCCAGACCTTGAGACATTTGATATGCTGTGAGGCTAGGTTTTGACTAAGTTAGGTTAGAACGCCGAAGGGCTTCCACTATGTGGTGAATACATAACAGATTTGATTCACAACGCCACGTCTATTCTGGTTCACTCTATACAGAAGTTGAACGCTTTCCTCGCTTGTGTTCCCGGATACATGATCGATGTCTTCAAAGCAAGACTGAAAAGACATTTTCTGGGAATGCATGTTCCATCATCGATCTGTTAAAGTCTGCTTGCGTCTTTTCTACAACGAAAACACGTTTCAACGCGGCGCGGAGAAGAAAATTATAGCGGATGCTGTAGCACAACCAGTTTCGGAAAAACAATTAAAAACCTGTTTTTTTTGCTTGTTCATAGATGGCGTTAAACGTAATTAAATCGTTTCATTTCAAGGTATCTTTAAGTAGGTAATAAGGCTAATGAGTATCTGGCGTTCGCATCAGTCACCTCACTACTTATACAGTGACTACGGAACCCTATCATGGGTGAGTCCGACATTATCTTGGCTAGTTTTTTAAGTCATATTCATATTCATTTATTTTATCAATCAAAAAAATAATTTTTCATTGCAAATGCACTAATTAACTACTTATAATTATATTATTATATATTTTTTTATTATTTTTATTTTGAGCTGTTAAAATCTGGCCCACCCCCAGAAAACACCATTGCTGCGTCCTTCCTAACGTTCCACCAATAAACACTGTCATATTTCTGTGTTGCCCTGTAAAGACCCGAGTCATAAGCAGCAAAATATAGCTCCACCCGTGCACGTCACATACAAAATGACCGTATTTATATTTTCTTTCCGAGCAAATCGTACCGGGCTGGTAATGTATTGTGCCGATTTTTCATTCGCCGTATCTCCTTCGTGGAATTCCAAGGGCCTCTCATGGCCTGTAACAAATGTGACAGTTTGTTTAAAAAATTGTTTGATGTACTACACTGGCCTGCAAAACTAAGTATCACACTTTTGAAATTGCAATAACTTTTTCAGTACACAAAATATATTTTCGAAATAAAAAGGACTCGAAAAAGAGTTTAATTTACAAAGAATAGTTACAAAGAAAGCTAACAACATTTGCTATAAAACGTTTTTTATTTTAAATCTCTAATTTCTATACTTCAGAAAAAATTGAAATATTAAAAGTGTAGTACTTAGTTTTGCAGGTCAGTGTATTTCTGTTTATTTTTCTGGTCTGTAGTAGAAAGTGTGCCCAGACTATTGTAGAGGTTTAAATATCGAATGTTACTACACCCATCAAAGTATAGTTCAATCCAAGTTGCATAAATTGAAATAACTTAAAAAAGAAAATCCATTGTCATTGAAGTTTTCTATGAAACAAATTAAAATTTGCTTTCCCGCTACTTAGAAGTTGACTCCATAGTAATGTTTTTCAGTTTGATGGTCTGATGCACCCCCTAAAATATGACATGTATATCTACTTATTTTCCGATTCCTATTTAGAATTCTGGCTAATGCTGACTACCAAATGTAATTTATTTATTAGATAGATATACTATCTGACATATATCTTGGACGGTACAAAAGCTGTTTTAAGAATAAAGCGAGAGTAAGGGCCTGTTTCACCACTTCTGAGTAAGTTCTTGTTAGCTTGTCCGACAGACATTGACATTTTTTGTATGAAAGAAATGTCAAAATATCTGTCGGATAAGCTAACAAGAACTTACTAAGAAGTTGTGCGTAATCTATCTATACTATTATAAAACTGTAACAAAAAGTTTGTCTGTACATTGAAGATATTAACAAAATAAAAGTTACGATATGGTTTTTAGGTGTCCCTGATTCCATTTCACCAATTTTTGGATTTTTTGTCTGTCTGTTTGTTTGTGTGTTTGTTTGTTTGAACGAGCATCACGCAAAAAGTACAGAACCGATTTTGATGAAACTTTTTTGTTTGATAGCTTATGATCTGACTTAAAATCTGGTATATAATTTGTGCGGACGAAGTTGCGGGTTAACGCTTGTAAGTAAATAAATATAAATGAAGGAACGTTTCGGAGTGTAGGGTCACTGGCGAACCGGTGTTAACGCCTAACAAGAACAAATACTAAGGTACAATGTTATTAATGTTACCCGAGACTAGGTCACACTCGGGGTCCAAACGTGACTGGAATCCAAAACTGATCCAGTCAGTTAGTATAGCCTATGTCATAATATGGGAACTTACTGGATAAGAATAATTGAAATTGTACAGTTATAAAATTATAATGTACCTAATTAATGTGCTGGGTGGTTCCAGTTGATGCACCATCTCAATTTATGAAGCAGGGGTGTCCCAGCTATTCAAGTAAGTATGCAACAATTTCGGGGGTGTCAATATTTCAATTGGAATTCTAGATTTTTCTATCTATACTTTGTACAGTGTGTTAACTACTCAAAAAACTGAACATCTTTCGCTTTTTAACTTCAGCTGTTTCATACATTTGGGTTGAGTAGAGGTTCTAGTTTTTTATGGAACAGCAGATTTCTTTCCCGATTTTTATGTTAGTACTGTAGGTGTTCAGTTTGATGGTCTGAAGCAGTATCAGTATCTTAACGCATTTAAGTTTACATGTTGTATATTGAAGTAGATCTACTTCTCCCTATCTATTTTTCATAGCAACATATTTAGCATCAATTAAAAACCCGATTTTAATAGCCATTCTGGCTACTATTTAGCGACTTTGTTCAGAATTTGAAGTCGACACGATAAGAAGAAGAATAGCCATCCAGTCAACGTTAATTTATACCTTTGATTTAAGAATGATGCCTGACTGACTAGTTCTTACAGAGTTTCGGAATCCGCAAACTGTCTTTCGAATTCCGCATATAAATAGCCCAAATGTCAATAAACTTTCAAATTTTTGAAACCGCTAAGCTGCCGCTTAAGGCTCATAAGGTTTCTTTTGCAGTGACGTTTTGTGCAGAAGGCTAGCCGAATTATGACTGTCTAGATGGGTTGACGACATTTGGAAAAGGGTCGGTAAGACTTGGATGTTTTTGGTGTAGGGCAGAGAAGGATGGCAAAATGGGGAGAAAACTTTATGCCCTGCAGTGGGTGGACACGGGTTGACGATGATGGATACTCAGCAAACAATTTGGTCGTATTAGGCCCCCATTTATATGACTATTTTGACTTATAAAAGTTATATTACTGTAATTTCGTCATAAAGTGGTGCTTTATGCGTCTAATCTTCGACTATACGACACATACAACCAAATTGTTAGTTGGGTAGAATACAATAGAATTTCTTTTTTGCCTTAAAAATAAAATATATTACACGGTCAGTACTTACAGTTACAAATAAATAAAAAACCCAACAAATATAAACATATTCAAGACAAAATGGTCTGTAACATCCTGTGTATGGGTGGTTATGATGATATGACTAGTTTACACTTCATTCCACCCTCAAGGCACCATTCAAGGCATCATTTTAGAATGATAAGCAATCATCTTAGAATATTCAAGGGTTTACCTGCGTGTTTAAAATATTGTTTCTAAACAAATACCAAATACTTAAAAAAAAGAATGATGTTTCTGATCACTCCAAAAGTGAAATACGTTGATAATTATGTTATCGATTTCGTACAAAAGGTTTTAAGGTTTTTGTTTCCTATGCTCATTCGTAAGCACGTTGTTCAACTTTCAATTTCCATCTCGGGAACAATTTGAGAAAGGAAAAAAGCTGACTTAGACGTAATATCGCACTCGTTGTGCACAGGTGGTAGATACACCTGTTTTGTATCTATTCCTGAGTCAGGACAATAATTTTGTAGTCTGTTATGTACCCAAGGTTGCTGTCTGATTTGTTGTAGTTTTGCGAAGTCAATGGAAATCTTATTGGCAGTCTACATAACTAATAAAAAATAATGAAATGTTGTGCAATCAAGACCCTCCCACAGAAAGAATGGTGTGGTCCTTACCAATATTTTAAACTGGAACCACATGGTATTCTAAACTGAGAACCATATTATCACTCAATCACTTTGACTATTTATTATAAGGACTAGCCTTGCGGTAGCATTTCCCCTCTGCCACGGTATAAGATCAATTAATCATGTGCATTTACATTCAATTTAATACCTTATCACTAAACAAGACAGCCTATAATTGCGAAACAATAATTTCGAACTTAGAACGTTTGAACGTTCGAACGAGACTACTTTTCATGATTTTTAACGTTCAAAATTAGAATCTAAAGTTATGGGAATAAAATCCAAAGATGCGGATTTCATGTTACCTCGCCCCCCCCCCCCCCCCCCCCCCCGCAAAAAGTGGCAGAAATGTTTTTTAGTAGAATTACACGCGTAACTAGTCCCTATTCCCTATATAAGTAGTTAAAGCTCCATTATAATTAATCCATACATTTGAAAAAATTGAAATATTGGAACCATGAAGTTTAAGTTCGCAAATAAAAACGAATTCATTACAAAACTAAACAAATAATAAACATAGTTTTTTTATAACAAAAATCATAAAGCTTTACATAAAAAGTAGCAATAGAGATCGAAGGTCACAAACCTTCCCCCGTTTTGTATAACTTTGCTCCCAAGGTGTAGATATCGCGGGTCAAATCGTAAAGTTTGTCATCCGATTCAATTTGTAACTCTTGTAGTCTCTGGCGGGTTGGACGTGATTTCGTTTCATATTTTGGGGAAATGTGTTACGATATACTGAGTGTACTTTTAATTTTGGGTTTGTAGCCTCAGGCACAGTTGTATAATATTGAGTACTCTAGATCACCTTATTTCTTTCCGTCTCACGCTCTTGATGATCACGTTGGTGTAGATCACCATCTCACCCCATATCATCATCCAATACTTAGTTATGTCTTTCGTTACTTTACTTATGCATGGTCAATCCTACGTTATCTATCGTTTTCCTCATGTTTTGAGAGACATGGTACCTAAGAAACAAACCTAAAGCATTCAATTGCAAAAACCATGGTAAGTAGGTATCTTGCTGGTGTCCCCGCATTATGTCCCGTGGTAAGAATTTCAAATCAAAAACTTTCCTAACGTATCTCTATTTTGTTCGATGAGTTCCTCCGTTCCTCCTAAATCCTGACGAGGTCATAATTACATAACTGACTCTCAACTTATTCAACTAAGAAGGACGATTTTCATTGCCCACGTCAGTTTACCTACCTGGTATTGGCCGTCAGATCTCACAGTACCGTAGGGCGAAATAGTTATCCACAAATATGAGCACCATGTAATCCCAGTGCGGGATTGGTGGAGGCAAGTAAGTGGTTAATTTGCTGTCATATTTTATTTCCAAGGAACTTTAATTAGCTTCTGTCGTAGCTTAACGACATGCCGTCTCCAGAGGCGTTTGAGATGAAAATGTATTTTTCTTTTTAATAACATACGCATTAAATATAAACTCAAGAAATTGATCCCTTTCAAGGTGGTAATAAGTTGCAACTGCTAACTACCAAATATCTTTTTAATAGCAATTAGCAAGGCTTACATTTAGTGTATTGAGTAGATTTTTAATCTTCTGAATAGCTCACATGCATAATAATTATCTTGCTCTGATTTCAAATTGAAGCAACTAGGCTTTTAGTATAGAAAATATAGCTTTACAGATTCCTGAAATGAAAACACTCTTTGCTGTAGTCAGGTAAACACACAAGAACGAAAACAAAATCCATGAACAGGGATTCGAAGAATGGACCTTATGGTTCGGCAGCCAGACGAGGCAATTTACCAACCGGGTATAAATTTCAACCCATTACGCTAATACATAAAACTGACGCCATCCCGTTTTTATTTTCATCCCTAATATAATAAATAAATAACAATCTACCAAACAGCCTCTTAAGTGATTTATTCAGAACATTTGCACAATATTCTGGTAGTATAATATTATGTCGTGAATAAAACACAGGATGTTCTGGTTTCCCTGATGAACACAGTTTTTGTCACCTAAATGTTATTTATTAAAGTTATTGCCGCTCAATAATGTTGTCTTCGCCGGTATCGCGTTGCGGAGAGGCATGGACACTCAATCATGGGGGTCCGGGTTCGAATCCGCACTGACGACATGCCATGTACCAATGAGTTTTCTAAATTATGTACGTATACCGACTGCTCTCGAACTGTGAAGGAAAACATCGCGTAGAAACCTGCATACGCTGAAGAAGAAATTCTGAATGGTAGACTAAAGGCCATACACCCTCCCTGAGGGTAGGCCTGTGCCCTGCAGTGGGACGTATATAGGCTGATGATGATGATGAATGTTGTCCACGGGCTGCTGTTGTAAGAACGTGTTAACCCTTTTATACGAATCTTTTGAAACGTGTCGTTGTAGCAAAGATCATCTAGTCCCAATAAAAGTAGGTACGTACGTAGGTACCTAGGTATCTAGTCTAGACATTGTAATCATGATGACTATAGATAACGATATAGAATGAAACAGGTATATGAATCGAGTATACATACTATTTATTATCATTATTAAAAAAAATGCCCCTTATTTCGATTCGAAATCGAACCAGCATCAGCAGGCGGGCTCACAAATACCAATAAGTTATTTTAGATTGTCAACATATACATCACCTACAAAAATTTCGTCCCGCTGCGTTTTTAAAATAATAAATCTTATTAACTCTAAGGTGAAACGCAAAGAACTGACTTTTGTCAATATTGTACAACAACAAAGATAGTATAAATATAATCTATCAATGTACTTAAGGTACCTTTTTGTACGCTGACTGACGTTATATCCATTTGCGTTTTCCTGACAGAGATCATTTTGTACATAAATGTTCTTTCATTTTTTGTCCAGACCGTGGGACAGTCTTGAAAGCTTTTTTATGAATGTCCCTAGTAGACCTATATTTTGTCTATTATCCTCCTGTAAGTGTAATGTTCGTGAAAATGGGCCGTTTGATCTTTCGTACGTTTAGTACGTTTAGTAATCGTAGACCTCGCGTATCAGGCTTGCCTCGTTTTTGGTCTACCGTTTAATGTAATAGTTTTAAGCAAAAGTTAAAAGTAAAAATCTTATCTTATCTTATCATATCTTATCTAGTACTAACATGAAAAAGTAACGTGGTAATAAAAGGGCTTGTATCATTTTCAATGTGTCTATTGCCAGCGGTTAATTAAGGTTACTATGTGCAATGCAAATATTAATAAGGCCACAAAGACGTCGCCGCATAGCTAACCACCTGCGGCGGTTGCCGAGCTTATGCACTTCTACTGCATTATGTACTTCTTTGTATGTACTTAGGTAATGCATAGTTCAAAGACATTATAAGAAACATCCTGAAAATGATGGAGCTTTTAAATTCGAATAGAATGAAATAGATGGGTGTTTTGACAGACCATGGAACCCAAAAATAACAGTCAGGTCTGTCTTCTAGGTCAGAAATCTTTACTTTTTCATTTTTGCTGAATCTAGGCAAAAAAAGTTTATTTTTATTTAAGATTATTGAATTTTAATCTGAGGACAAGCAATAATCTGTCAAAGGCTAAACAACAATAAGGTATAAAATAGGTTGTTGATTCACGTCTGCCTACTGTTGGCTTAGTGGCCGACCATGATACGTGTGTCGAATGCTGACTACAGCTAGGGTGACCAGAAATCTACTTAGTTAAAAAATCAAATGCAAATAATAGTGGCAGCGAGCGTCCATTGGGCACTGGCTCGTTATCATTAGTCGCAGTCTTATTTGTCTTAAAAATTATCTAACACTAAGCCGTGGTGGTCCAATGGCAAGTAACCTTGCCCACCATGCCGGAGGCATTCATTTTCGGTGAAGGAAAACATCGTGAGGAGGTTTCTTCACGATGCCTCAATTTCAGGGCATGTATTGTACCCACTGTTCACTCTCCGTCACACTGGACAGAGTATCGGTACTATGGTGATGTTCTGTATTTTCTAAATATCTCTGACTGTCCTCGAGGAATATAGTCGTGAGCATATGAACAATTATTAAATTGTTCATATGCTCACGACTAACCTAACCAAAAGTACAAAAACATATTAAGCATATTAATGCTTAATATGTTTTTGTACTTTTGGTTAGGTACCTAATTAAAAACAGATGTAAATAGGCACTTGATAAAGAAGGGTTGGTATTAAAGAAAGGCAAAGGACATTTGCCCATCAATGGAACAAAATAAGTTATAAAGAAAATTATTATTAGGTACCTATGTTATTAATGAAACTAAAAACTGCGCTTTTTTATTTAATTTGATTTAGTTTTAAGCAGGAATTTATTCAAACCACATTTTCATGTAGAATTAATATTGAAAATGTGACACCCATTTACTGGGTGTTAAGGTAGATAGTTGCATTAATGGTGATTATACTAATGATACTTAACAACTTTCCCAAAGGAACTAAGGGAAATTCGCAAAGAAAATGCTTTTCATACAAACGTTCGATCAGCTGATTGTGAGTGAGAGTATGAAAAGTCAATTTTTTTATAATTCCTTAAATGTTTCTTAGGGAAAGTTGTTTAGTATCCTGAGTACAATCACCCCTTAAAGTAATGCAACAACTGTTTATCCTAACACCCTGTATATCCTTTTAAACTGTGAACGTATGGTCGCCCTACCAACAATAACCTTATATTATGTTGTGTCCCCTTCCTTGAGCTGAACTAATTTCGCTATTGTACTCCAGAATTCCTAGAAAATTGTGAGCTTAGTACAGGATCATGTTTGATTTAGTCCCTGAAGGTGTTAACAACACATCGACAATAAGGTCCACCACAAACATACGGAATTCCTATCCGGAATTCCGTATCAGAATACCGATTTTAGGATTTGATGCCGCCGGACGTAAATTCCCAACGGAACTATGGAGGGGGAAAATACAAAATCGTAATACTGTTTCGGAATTCCGTATGTATGTCGCAGGCGTAATAGCCACTTGTAATTTCCATTTCATTTAAAGAAAGAGACATTAAAAACCGGCCAAGAGCGGGTCGGACTCGCCCATTGTACGAAGTACATACATCAATTATCGAGGTCAATCTACAGATATTATTTAGCAACACTTAGCGACAGCAGGTTGAACATTGAACGCGGACATCATGCGACCTCGATAAAAGTGCATCATACATAGGGCGCTAACATTACTTTTTAAGAGCATTTATCATATCAAATCAGTGTTCGAATATACGTGGATACGACCATTACTCTTAGCATTTTCATTCCTTCGGCCGTATCCTACTTCAACACTCAGTACCCAGCAAATCATCAGGATATTATTATCCACAGCAATTACCAGTATCCATAGCAATTATCATTTAGCATAACATATTGTGAGAGCGTACTAACTCTCACACCCATGAAAGGGTTCCGTAGCCATTGCATTCGTTTATATAAAATTAATCTTTTGACAGATCGTTGTTACACGATTTAATTTCGGTCACAGCCCTCTAGACAATTATGAAAATATATTTTTTATTGATTTTTTGATACTGATGGTGCTACAGCGTTCGTTTTCATTATAATTTGCATTAAAAGTACCTTACATACTAACCTACTAAGGCCCGATTCGACCAAACGCGAGTAAATATTCTTAGATTAAATCGCCAGTTACTCTAGAGTAAACTGATTTTGCGTTTTACCAACCCTAATCTATGAATTAGTTGAGAGTAATGAGCCTATTTCGACGGTGTAAAGCTTATACAGAGACTAAAGAAATGTCAATGTCACAAAATTCAAAAAAATATAATAAAAAGAAACTTAACAAACTAAAACTGTATAACCTCTCATAGCAATAAGTACGGATACAAAGACCTCTTTCTTTAGGTGGATTATACATTCTTTCTTTTGATATGGGTTTAGTGTGGTAGAAGATAAGTGACGTTATTTCGGAGTAAAATTGATCTTTGTATAGTTACTCTTCTATAAATCAAAGTTTGGTCGAATCCGACGACACCTCACTAGATTGGAGAGAAAAAACTATTTTGGAGCACACCTGTTTTGGAGTGAAACATTTAATGGGATGGCAACCTTATCCTTTAACGGAAATCGAAATTTAAATCGGGAGTGCCGTATCGAAAGCTGTGATTTAATTTTCAAAAATCGTCCCGTGACTGCCAACTTTTTTTCCAACCCTCTTTTCGTTGTATGGGAGTCTGAATTCAGAAGTCTCTGGAATTCAGAATAGTCTAATGGCCCGCCCAGCCTTAAGCTGCCATTATACTGACCTGGTTAAAACTAGACTCTAGTGACCCTTGCATTACATTTACCGTGTGACCTCATCAGATGCTTAGCGAAGCATTGCTCTCGAATGAGAAGGTGTTAGCAGAGCGTGACAATTACTGTTTTGATAGGCCCGGGTATACCGTGACCTGCTATTTCAGACATTTGGTAGGTATGTTGTTTGTTATTCAACTGTACCTTAGAAGTTCCTGTGTATCTTTTTTCAAAATCAAATCAAATCATTTATTTCAGAACGTAAATTACATAACACAAATTAGTATAGTAGTTAGTACCTATATACCAATCTTCAATTCAATAAAAATTCTATGAAATTTATTCAATTTTACAAAAGGTTATTTTGGATCGAGAGATTTTTTGGAAAATCTCATTAATATTATAAATGTCTGTTTGGATGTTTAGATGTTTGTCACTCACACACATTCACGCATACACGGCTGAACGGATTTGGATGAAATTTGGCATTTAGATAGAATATGTTCTGGATTTACACATAGAATACATTTTTAAGGACTAAGCAGACGGAGCCGCGGGCAACAGCTAGTTAAAAAATAATTGGCAAGTTGTTAGAGTATCAAAAAGTTCCGTGGAACAAAAGGTCAGTAGTCTAAAACAAAGAAATATTTTTACTGTCTAGATAGACAGGTCAATAACAATATTTTTCATCTCACTTTACCGGGACAATTTTTCACAGTTTTTATTTTGGACTCTAAAGGGTAGCGAGCATTGAAATTCGCTTGTAAATTGGTTCATATACGCCTGTACCCGACTGGGTAGGCAGTGATAATTGGTTCTTCACAAACTCTTCAAAATACAAATCAAAAATATGCTGTTCCATACAAAACTACAAAGAACTACTCGACCCTCATGGCACTGTTTTTTTTCGCGATTTTGACTCTGTTTATACCCATGATAGTTGTTAGTCTGATCATCCTCTTAAGAACTGTCAGCATGTTGAGAAGGACTCTATATTTATTGTATAGCGCAGCTACATATACAAGGTGTTACAAAAATACAAATAAACATTTAAGGGGGTGGTCCTCTGCGAATGCGAAGTGCTCATTCACAGCAGGAGTCGCCATCTAGGTGGATACATAATAACACCTACTGACATTAGGGACCTCCCCTCCAAAAGCATAACACAGTTCATGAAGTCCGTGGGCCAAGGTACCTTTAGGTCTAGGGTGACAGCTACAATAGATCTATCCAGGTCGCAGTAGCTATTTGGTCATTGACCAAGCCCTTATAACCAAATAATAATAATGAAAGGCGGTGGTTAAGACCATCAAACTGAACAACTTTCACTTTGGGACCAATTTCGAAATCGCGTAAAAAATCGGATGTTCCATCATCATCATCATATCAGCCGATAGACTATATATCCACTGCTGGACATAGTCCTCCCCCAAATTGGGGAGATTTGCCATAATTGCCATGATGCGATGCGTTTGCGATGTTCCATACTAAACTACAGATCTACTCGAGCTAAATGTATGGTAAGTAGTAAGTTTGATGGTCTCAACAACCCCCTTAAAAGTTTTAAATGTCTATTTTTACCTTTGTAACACCCTGTATAAACGGAAATCTGACAAATGCAAAAGCACAGATATTGGTTTCTAGAAAGTAAAGTAAAAATGTAATTGACTTTAACTAATTAATATCCAAAATATAATCAAACTTCGTTTGTGTGGAGCGCGCCAACGGTAATATCCCCTTAATAATAGAGATGTTACACTGTCGGGACTCTTGAACTTTGTCCCGTCCCAGGGTCCCACTAGACCAGTCCCACACGCAGTCCCGACAAATTCGATTCCTCGGGAAATTAAAACGTCATGACCATTAACACACTTCGAGACTCGTAAATTGTTTTAACTTTTCCCATTAAACGGGGAAAATCCATTATAACATACAGCTTGGCCAGAAAGAGTAGAAAATAATTAAATGGGAACTAAAATGGTTCATTATTATGGCAATAAAACATGGCATAGAAAACGTCACGCCTCACGCTTTCGACACGACAGGTTTCGGTTTTGTGAATTTCGGATGATAAATACGTTGAAATAATGTTTATTAGAAAGGTTTCTAAATTCTCAAGGGACATGAAAAATTAAATAAAGAGCCCTTACGGTTTTGTAAGGGCATGATCAGACCGTCAAACTGAACAACTTTCTCTATGAGACTAACATCGAAATTGCGAAAAAAATTTCTGCTGTTCAATACATTTTGGTTGAGTACATTGAGGTTTTCTATTAGACTAACAGATAAGTGTACTTTTTGCAACCATCAGCTGCAAGGCTGATTCAGTGTTTATGAGGTGTAGAGCATCTCTGTGATGGGGGATGGACCAGGTCTGCCTGCATAACTCCAGTCGGTTTAGAAGTTACTGATGTTTAAAGGTCAGTAAAAAATTTACGATCAGCTGTAAGGCTGATCGTATCATATTATTGTAGTATGCACTGAAGCTATGTGAACAGTACTAAAACTGACATGGTTCATCAGTCGGTTTAGGAGATACAGCTCAAAGGTCCGACCTTTGAACGGCTGTATCTCCTAAACAGACTGGCAGTTCATGTCAGTTTTTGTACCTACTGTTCACATAGCTACAGTGCACTACAATAATATCATACGATCAGCCTTGCAGCTGACTGTTAATTTTTTACTGACCTTTAAACGTCTGTTACTCCTAAACCGACTGAATCTATGCAGGCAGACCTAGTTCATCCCCATCACAGAGATGCTCTACACCCCATAAACCCTGAATCAGCCTTGCTGCTGTTGGTTGCAAAAAGTACACTTATCTCTTAGTCTATATGAAACTGCAGATTTTTTTCGGGTTTCGATATTGGATCCATAGTGAAAGTTGTTCAGTTTGATGATTTGAAGCACCCTTTGATATGTAACGCATTTAATATTTAATATCACATCCTGTAAAGCTTGCTTGTAAATACTCTAATATCAATATCGGATTTGAATGGACATGACGGTGTTGCACTGCAGAGTGTTGAAATAATTCTTACAAGTACGAAATAGGAAACAAAATAGGTAAATTTTCGTAGATAGAACTATGGGCAATTTGACCTAAATTTTACACTGTGAAATGACCTTGGTGGCTCGCCGCCAGATCCCGATTCACATCACATCTAATGAACCGGCTTGGTCTAGTTGTGCATCGGACTGTAGAATAGGTCATAGGTTTGATTTTAAGCTACAGTAGTGCTCAATCTGGCTTCATTTAAATTTTGTAACTGGCTAAAATATTGTAACTTGGAGTAGGATAAAACAATCATAAACCCCAGCGTCGCGCATGTGATCCAGCTTCTATTTTCTGTCTTTTATGTCTGTAAGTAATATTATAAGAGAAAAGCGTACTTTTGGTAAACATCAGCTGCAAGGCTGATTCAGTATTCATTTAATTAAAAAAAATAATTAAATAAATACATTATTTTTAATTATTATTTAAATTAGTAATTTTTTTCCTGACTATTCGTAGAGGATTCCCAAGATTCTGGCTTGCCGCATGCGGGGTCCATTATAGCATGTGTACTGAATTTCTCTTTTTGTTAATAAAAATATTTGTATTTGTATTGGGTGTAGAGCATCTCTGTGATGGGGATGGACTAGGTCTGCCTGCATGACTCCAGTCGGTTTCGAAGTTACAGACGTTTAAAGGCCATAAAAAAATGTGAATTCCCTACTGAGACTTCATTTCAAGATGTCTGTCGTTTGCACATTACCTAAGTGCATGATAGTTTTCGTTCAATGTTCATTTTTACTAGGTACGCGTAAACATCGAAGAGACTGGTTTTGATCATCCTTTCCATTCCCAAAAACTGCGCCTCAAAATTATAACTTCCACAACTTTATGCAGGCTCTTGGGCCGCCTTTATGACTTTTGCAAAAAAAAAATAATAAAGAAAAAAAAAACGAACTTAAAAAACTGGAACACAGTCGCCTCAAACGACACCTACGGCAAGAAATAAAGTGATATAAAACACCACGCAGTTTAAAACAACTTAAAATTCACAAACGCAACACTCAATTTTCATGACGCAGCAAAAGTCACGCTCCAAAAGTCACGTCTAAGGTTACGTGAAATCTTGGAAAGGGGTAAATTTCCTTGAGGAGCGGGCTCGGCGGAAATTAACGTCTGCACGAGGTTAGGTTAGTGTCGACACTTTCATTGTAATGTGTTGGAAGATCGCTTGATGGAGTGAGTGGGAGAAGCATTTTAATTGTTATTTTAGCAATAGAAGTAACCGCTTGGGTAAACCTTAAGATACATTGGCTGCCACACCATACAAATGGGAAAAACTGTCAAGTAGAGGTAAGCGTTTCTTCAATACTGAGTAATTGCGAGTAAGACAGGAATATGCAATTGCCTACATTTTCTGTCACGCTTCCTACCAAGAGGGGTGAGGTAAATATTGGTGCTGTACTGTATATAGAGACGATTGTCCTTATTAAAAGAGAAGAGTATTGATTATGACTGTGGATGTCTATGTACAGGGTGTTACAGAACGGTGTGGAGGTGCTTGAGACAATCGATCTGAACAACTTAAGAGCCAACATCGAAATCGAGAAAAAAATATTGCAGTTTTGAATAAGAATGGAGATTCATTTTATAATTTTCTACGCCTTTTTAGAACAAACTGTATACCGCGTGAAATTTAACTTATCGGGCATCCATTTAAACTAAGATTCTATGTATCAAACTGAACAGCTTTTACCAAAGGAGCAAACTTGAAATTGCAACAGATTGGAAAATCTGACTTATGTATTCTCGTGGGTATAGATGGATGGATTTTGTGAAAGATGATAATTATAATGTATCCTAGGCCCTTTCTTATACATTCATCCATCTTTTCTTACCGCTGAAATGACAATTAAAAGAGATTGAATATGGAAGAAGCAGACGACATAATTGTGCCGACCCTTATTGATGAGATATAAGGCCAAGAGAACGATGATTACTACAGAAAAATTAAACATTGACCTTTCTAAACATCATTTAAATACAGAATCACGAATTCCTCATCAAAGCTACACAACAAATAAAATTCCACAGCTTACACCCGTAATTTGGCAATGAAAGCCGACTCTTCAAAAAAAAAAAACAAACAAACATTTTCGTTTCGTTAACAACATAGCCGAACTAAATGGTCAGAAAGCATCCAAATACTTCGGTTAGACCGCAGAAAACAAACTTGGACACGTTTTATAGATTTTATAATCGGTCAAAGCTGGAAAGAGTCCAAACGGAGCAATGTTCCCCTCGTATTGTCCAAATAATGACAGAGCGCGTTTGGAACCGGATTTTGCCGGATAAATCTGGTTTAGTGCGGTTTGTCTCTATCTCTAAACAAGCTAGGGAAATCCGTGCTTGTGAATTTTGGAATGCAGCTTGATTTAGCTATGGACCACTTTACTTAGACTATAAGGGATGCTGTGTTTTTGGGGTACTGTGAGTTTGTTTTTGTAGGACAGGGTGCTTCATCCGTCTTATCGATGTCTCGCATAAAATAATAGTTTCTTCTTCTTTGTGTTTGTTAGATTTTACTGTAGCGTAAATGTTGTCAACAAAATCTTGAATGGGCTAACAATTAACCCTTATAGTGATATTACTTATAAATAAATTAAATATATTCTCCGTATAGTATCGCCCTTTATCTTTCTCGTGTTCATTTCGATAACTCTATACCTAGTCCCTTTATTTTTCTTCATGATACTTTTTCACAATATATATTTTATTTTCTTTTGCTCTCTCCATTATATTTATTTTGGTCATAATCTAGTCTAATTACCCTTTTTCATCATATTCACATGTCACTTTATATACATACATAAACTCACGACCATAATCCCTTTCGAGGTGGTTAGAAACATTGCTACAACTGCCAACTTTATTGCAGGCAATGAGCGTTTTTATTTTCTTTTTTAATTTTAGTTCCTAAAAAACTCGACAGATGGCATGTTTATCGCTCCATAGAGACGTTCGCGTGATCCTGTCAAAATCATGTCAAGACTGTGCCTGCGATTTTTTTAAGGCCAAGGGATCGAGCCCGTACAACCATGTCAGAAGTACATAGTTTCATGTTTTCGATCAAAATGATTCGCAAATGATGAAATATTCCATCAAAAGATGCGTTGGCATCTTTTTGATCATCTCTTCCCTCTTTATTATTTCAAAGAAACCCTTTTTGCAATTTTGACCTTTATTCGCACAGACCGTAGCGCCATCTATCGATCCCGTAAAAAACCAAAAGAAAAACGCTCATTGTACCACGGCTCACGTCACGTTTAGTATTTAAAGGTTTCAAGATGGATTGACGAGTAAAGTGGTGATAGGTTGCTTTGCGACCCTTTCGCCCACAAATACACTGCATATGAAATCTGTATCATAGAATAACTAATACGCTATAGGATGGAATCTCTTTTTACGCGTTCTAAAACACCGCGTTATAAACACCTACTTCCCAACCACCACCACCTTCTTCCTCTTCCCTTCTTCCCACTTCTTTTAGTGATAAGGTACAAAGTTTTATGTAAATGGACGTGATCAAGTAATCTTGGCAGAGGGGAATGTTAATGCGAGGCTGGCTCTCTCTAAAGTGACTTGCTATAGAAGCTTACAAGTAGTCTTCTTCTATCGAGTAGATGGCAAGTCATTCTAAATTTTTCCCAGTATTTTGCCACACGAAACGGATAGCACTGCCGGCAGCAATGATATTCTATACAAGGATGACTTCGCATCAGTGCGCCATTAACGGGACCACTAAGTTATGCCCAGTTGTTTTACATTACTGCTTTACCGCAGCTAAGAAACTAGATATCCTGTATAAGATTAAGCGGTACTTCACGCCTGCACAGCTTCTTACTCTCTACAAAGCCCAAGTGCAATCTTGCATGGAGTACTGCAAATACCGCGAAATACCAACTGGATGCATTGGACTCAGTTGAGCGCCGAGCCAAGAGACTCATCGATGATGACGCACTCATCGAGGCTAAGTTACAAAGTACACCGGCGATTGGTCGCTTGTCTGTCTGTGTTTTATCGGATACACTTCGGCGAGTGTGCCCAGGAGCTACATGACCTGATTCCACCATCCCCCTTCCACCAACGTACGACAAGACGTAGTGCGAGACTGCATCCATACGTAGTCGATGTCAGCGGGGGTGACATTATAGACATGTGCCATGTTCAGGCTTTGTAATTGTATGACATGTTGACTCTATGGTTATAAAAACTCATTGGCCGGCAGCATCCATAAGCTCCGTTCAAGAAGCTCGTTTATTTCCCTAAACCTGTCCAGCTTTCTCCATGATATAAATTTCGCTTATAACTTGTGCCGTTGATTTCCTCGCCGCTTCCTCTTGCCAAGAGGCTGCAAACTTTGCCAGGCCCATGCAAAACGGTTGTTTTATATTATTCAAACATTCTGATGTGATTTGAAAGTGATTTTATCTTTTTATTTTGTTTACGACCCTTTTTGCGAATTGATATGGTTAGTTAAACATTTGAAGGACACCGATCATTTCTTTCTAGGCATTTAGAAGTAAACATTAGCGAACATTAATTTTTATCTTTATTCTTGAGTGAGATAAGAGTTAGTGTTGCCTATCAATATGTGAAACTATATGCGGTCTTTCTTAATTAGCTGAAGATTTTTAAAGAGACGATCCGATGTTGTTATCACTGACAAAATTTTCTCTTAAGAAAAGAATTTGCATAATTATCTAAGAAACAAACAAGTCAAACGACAAATATTTTCAACACAAAACTATAATGTAAAAGACATTACTAAACTTAGTCTGATTTAACTTCTCGTATATTCTTGAAACTTTGTGAATTGATTCCAAAAGTTTCCGCCAGGTGGCGACTGACAGGAAGAAACGGAGAGGTGCAAACTACAGGTGGAAATAAGTTGCCAACTTTGACTTATGATGTTTTGAATATGCTGAATGTTTGTTGTTTTATGTAGTTTTAGAAGGTACCTAAGGTCAAGCATCAGCGCAAAAAACTGCCCGAATCGCTTCTATACAATAAAATGTTGGTATATCAATATCAACTATCGAATACTATGTCACATTATTGCGCAGCGGATTCCCGTCCGTGTGATGCTGCCCGCTCCGCCCCGATGCGGCCTGTCAGTTTGTGCATTAGCAAGCGGAACTTTTAACAAAGTCTGCAGTATTACGTCTTAAGGTGGTTTCAGTCCATACAAAAGTTTGACGCACAATACGCGTAGACGGTATCAATATAAGTAACTTTGTATATATGGAAAAATAGTTTAGAAAATATCGTTAAGTTAAGGTGGTTGTTGAGGGGTCAATTTTATACAAAACTTTGCGCACAATACGCGTAGACGGTATTAATATAAGTAACTTTGTATATATGGAAAAATAGTTTACAAAATCTAGATGCCGCGTCACAAATAACATTTGCAATTTATTATATAATTCCGAAGATATAAAGCTTACAAAATTTTGTATGAAAAATTTCAAAGCCCTATATCTTCGTAATTATTTTATAAATTGCATATGTTATTTGTGACGCGGCATCTAGATTTTCTAAACTATTTTTCCATATATACAAAGTTACTTATATTAATACCGTCTTCGCGTATTGTGCGTCAAAGTTTTGTATAAAATTGACCCCTCTGCAACCACCTTAACTAATTAGTGTGCGAAGTACGCATTTTTCGCTGCGATGCGCCCAGCTCCGCCCTGATGCGCTTATAAAATTGAAGTTTATGCAGACGATATGGAGCATTTTATTTAAGAGCAATCCTATTAATAATTATTAATGCTAATGTTTAGATGTCTTTTTTCGGACGCTAAAAAAGGTTATCGCTATCGCTGAAAATGTTTACTGGCATAATCTACACGTACAGCAGTTCTTTGTAATTTTTTTTTAGCTTAGCAGTGATTGAAATGTTATATTCACCTAGTGAAATGTCACTTTGTGCGTTTTTACCCAGTTGGTTAGGACATTACAGGCTGAATCACTGAGTGTTTGAAAAGAAAAAATGATTCCGTGCTTCGGATGGAAATTTAAGCCATTGGTCTTGGCAACTATCTCTGGTGGTAGTAGTCGTTACATAAAAAGAGGCTGTAAGGCGGTCTGAAAAAACTCTGACACCAGGGCTCTGCCCATACGATAAGAAGAAGAAGAATGTTATATCATGTAATGTTAAGCTAAATCAGAAACTAATGAGGGTGCCCGAACATTTGTGCTTGTTTAGGACGAAAGTTTAAAGAGCTTATGTAAACAATCAAATCTAGGGATTATGTTAGGAACGTCAGCTGATGTCAAATAGCGTTTGCTATTGTGTAGCCTAGGGCTTAAAATGTTTACGCAAATATTGGATAACTAGCTTTTATGTGCGTCTTCGTTTGTCTGCGTTTAAAAAAAATAATGCTCTCAGGCACATACATTGTAATGATTATGATTTGTAGGATCATAGTATTTATTGTCATGATTGTATTATACAGGGTGATTCTTAATATGCTGACACTTTTTAAAGAGGATGATCAGACGATCAAACTGAACAACTTTCTCTATGCGACCAACATCGAAATTGCGAAATAAACATCTCCTGTCCCATACATTTGGCTCGAGTCGGTTTACAGTTTTTTATGAAACAGTAGATTCGCAGTTTTTTCGCGATTTCAATGTTGGTCACATAGAGTAGAATGGGGATGATCAGACTATCAAACTTGTTCAGTTTGATAGTCTGATCATCCCCTTAAAAAAGCCCTATATTTCAGTGGTTGGCGCGTACGAAGCCGTGGGCGCCAATATTTGTGACTACCCTCCTCAAGACAAGATTCGTCCTCGTTCGTTCCTCCACCTCGTAGCCCAGTCATTTTACGGTTTGAGCCGGAACTAATTAATAATTGTTTTTTTTTGGTATAGTATTTAAGAGCTAATTTAAGCTTAGAAATGTACCAAAAATAAAAAAACCCGTCAGCAACAGTTCCAAATTTTAAATTTAGCTATTATCTCGCTATAAAAAAAACCTGAGGATAATTTTTTTTTGACATATTTAAGGCATTACCATTATACATATTTCAAACATGGTGTAAATATTTTTGTCTACTTAGAAGGCTTTGAAAAATACATTCGTATTTTTTAATAAAAACCATTTTTTTAAATTCAATTCCTATTTATTTTTATTTTATTTCTCAAAAATAATTTATATTTTTAAATCTAATTCAAATTAGTGCATTGGTATTAATTTTATTAATTTAAAAGCCTTCTGGGACTCACAATTTTGATTTCTATTTTGCGTAGTGATTTTTTTAAATATTTTTCCAGATAGTCTTTTTGTCACTAAATGATGCCGGTTACAGTTTAAAACCAATTTTTAATTACTTCCCACCTCTCCTAACAGAACTCCGTAAAATGACTGGGCTTTCAATTAGTCGTGAAAATATACTCATCCTCATTACATATACTCATCATAATTGTGATATTATCATTATGTATAGATAAAACAGCTAAGTGAAACTTTTACTCCAACTAAAATTAGACCAAAAATCTAGTACTACATCCATTGTGAAACTTTCTCGACTAGTCGGAGATGTAAAGACCAAAAACCTCATAACAAAGCCTGCCGAATAAAACACAGCTTTGTGTTAAGTTTGTTTAATGTTGAAAATTCATTGAACCTAGCTCGAACTTTTCGAGTCTACCATTTTAATGACGAAAGTTTATTTAGGAACTGTTTTCATGTAATAATATTTAATTGATGAAGTTTAGCTCGTAAGCTTACAGCCTTACGGCAGTTCAGATTATAGTAGTCTCTGGTAACAAATTGATGGAATAACCAATGTAAACGGATATCTAACCTAACCGTGTTTGTCGTCCAGTGGTCTATGTAGATTGAATTACTTGGTATAGTAAACACTGCCCAATGTTATTTGATCTCGGACAGGTGCGGTAAATTGAACGCGATTCAAATACACTTGGTTATTTTGTTTGGTGAATTGAGTTACTGTAAAGGAGTTCTCGATAGACATATCATATCATTTATTTATTGCGTTATGTTGTTACAAAAGATCTTATAAACATGGTACAGCACACACATAAATCCTGAAAGGGCACGGCAATATCTTAAAACTAGTAAAAACAAGACATAAAATCTAAAAACAAAAAAATCTTAAAAATCATATAGAAATAATAACATTTTTTTACAGACTATGACAGACATAATGCGTGACTCTACACACAAGCGATTTTAGTGCATTGACGATATCGCAAAGATGTCGCAACTGCACCGCCACGACGTAGCAACTGAATATAAGTCATTAGATAAAGTATATGTCTAGATTAAGCCTCATGCTTCTACCATATATATATATATAATAATATATAAAACAAAACGGACCAAATTTCTTAGGTTGGTTGGATAGGAGGCGTCGTACAACTTATGTCTGTGTGCGTGCATAGCGATAGGGTTTAGCAGCCAGCTTCTGGCTGCAATTTTTTTCGACGCATTCGTAGCTTCGACTGTCTATCTTGCCATATAACTTATCTAATCGTCACGTTTCCGCTGTGACACTGACTGATCTCAGAAATATCGCGATCTCAGTGATAATGCCGCGATGTAGTGCATTATCGTAAACGCCTACGCTCAAAAATCGCTTGTGTGTTATGGCCCTAACAGTCACTTGATACTTTATATATAGGGTGAAATTGAAGTCTCTACACTTCAGTCTGTAAAACTTATACAGGGAGAAATTGATATCATTAGCATCCTTTAAAACTAAGAGTCTACTCATCAAACTGAACCACTTTTAGTATGGGAGCAAACCGATCGGAGCAAAAAAAATCTGCTGTTGCACACATTTGAGTCGAGTAGGCATTGCAGTTTAGTATGGAACAGCAGATTTTTTAGTTGCACCGATCGGTTTGCTCCCATAGTAAAAGTTGTTTAGTTTGATAGGTAGACCCTGTATAATGGAGCTAATCTATACAAAACTGCAATGCCTACTAGAATTAAACTGATTTTTTATGCATAAAACAGTACGATTCCATGTTTGCTCCCATAATAAAAGTTGTTCAGTTTGATGTGAAGAGTCTTAGTTAAATTGCATGCCAGTGACTTTAATGAGTACAGACAGAGTATGAAAAATGTTGTGGATCATTGGTCTACATTCTTTTGACGATGCATGACGTGGATTTTTGACTTTACATCTTTCTTGACGAAGCATGTTGCGAAGCATCTGTAATGTTTATCTTGATGAGTAAATAATGATATCATCATATATCATCCCCTGGATGTGTAAATCGTGAAAGAAGGTTAGTCCTACAGTGAAAGTTGTTCAGTTTGTTGGTCTAAAGCTGATGCGCCCTCTAATACGTTACAATACAGGTTGTACGGTACAGCCCTCCGCAACTGAAATGGTGAACTCAGACCATAAAACTGAACAACATTCAATATGGAGCCTACCGCAGGAAACGCGAAAAAAAAAATCTGATGTCTCATAAATATGAGTCGGGTAGGTACGGAAGTTTTGTATGAGGCAGCTGATTTTTTTTTCGTGTTTCCTGATGCAGACTCCATAGTGAAAGTTATGCAGTTTGATGGTCTGAGTTCACCGTTTCAGTTTGCAGAGGGCTGTCTCTTACACCCTGTATTTTATGTAATGCTTTTAAGTTCACATCCTCTTGAACTATAAAAGAACAAGTATTTTTATAACACTCATTTCAAAACACAACCACGTATTTCTATCAAATAAAAGATCACGATCGCAAATGAAATGGCAGTGTTATTAAATCTCTGGAGTGCAAGCGAGGCGTGGGTTGCATGGTTGCCAGCCGGATCTTGTAAAAAGTAACCGGAAAAGGATAAAAAGTAACCTTTTGGTTTGAAAAGTAACCTTTCATGTTTTTTCCCAGTAATATAGCATTAAAAGTTTATAGACAGATGTTGGTTGTATTAACTTACAGAAATATAAACAATTCAGTAGCTTTTTCCATTATTTTTAAGTTGCATTTTTCATTCGATTGATTGATCGAGCGAGTAAGTGAGATGCTTTAGTCAGTTGTGAGTTAGTCTCATTGGGTATATATTTGTGCTAGAGAGAAAAACTTTTTTTAGGAGTTGCACGCACTACGTTACTAACGTTTTGCGTTATAAAACATAGCAAAAAATATGAAAAAGCGTTCCGTTTCTACAATTATACAAAAAAACATACGTTCGATTATACAAATTCCGAAAAATCTCCTAAAAGTAACCTTTTGTATCGTGTAACCTAAAAGTAACCTGACAGAGTTAAAAATCACCTAAAAGGTTACAAAAGTAACCTTCTGGCAACACTGGTGGGTTGGCACTGGGCACTGGGCAAACTGGGCAGCTAAAACAAATAGCTATATTAACGTAACAAATTGTAATGAAACACTGTTAATCTTGCTACAAGATTGCGCATTAAACCCTCGATTTTTTTAAACCAGTCACCTCTATTATTTATTGCGTTACAACTTATAATATAAGGTGTAAGGGACAGCCCTCTGCAGACTAAAACTGTAAACTCAGACAAACTGAACAACTTTCACTATATAGCCCAGTAATTTTACGGTTTGAGCCGGGACTAATTAATAATTGTCTTTTTTTCGGTATAATATTGAAGAGCCAATTTGAATCTAGAAATGTACCAAAAGAAAAAAAAATACGTCAGCAACAGTTCCAATTTAAAATTTTAGCTATTATCTCGTTCTAAAAAACCTGATGGTAAATTTTTTTTGCACATATTTAAGGCTTTACCATTATACATACTACAAATATGGTTTGAATATTTTTGTCTACTTAGAAGGTTTTGAAAAATACATTCGTATTTTCTCATAAATACCTCATTTTTTAAATTTCAATGCCTATTTTATTGCTCAAAAATAATTTATATGCTTAAATCTAAGTCAAATGAGTGCATTGGTATTAATATTATTAATTTAAAAGCCTACAAACACAATTTTTATTTCTATGTTGCGTAACGATTTTTTTTAAAATATGTTTTAAGATAGTCTTTTTGTCACTAAATGGTGTCGGTTACAGTTTAAAAGTCCAATTAATAATTACTCCCTACCCCGCCCAACAAAACTCCGTAAAATGACTGGGCTAATAGAGCCTACTTCAGAAAGCGCGAAAAAGAATCTACTGTTTCACACAAAACTGCTGTACCTACCCGACTCAAATGCAAGGGACAACTGATTTTTTTCGCGTTTCCTGAGGTAGGCTCCATAGCGAAAGTGGTTCAGTTTGATGCTCTAAGGCCCCTAGCACACGGCGTACTTTAAACGCGCAGACGACGCACTTTTACCACTTACACTTACACTTTTTACTGTATACGAGCGTCATCTGCGCGTCGTCTGTGCGTTTAAAATACGCCGTGTGCTAAGGCTCTAAATTCAACATTTCAGTTTGCGGAGGGCTGCCCCTTTCACCCTGTCCAATGAATTAACTTAGCTTAGCAACGGATTTATTTACCTTGCAAGCGACTCAGTAATTTCAGAAAAAAAATTAATGATTATTGTTTCGTTCCGCTCATATAATATCATTGTCCTGACCACTAAATTCTGTTTTTCTTTTTCGCTAATATATTCATTAAAATTAAGATCGCGAGCTAAAATTATAAAAAAAAAAAAAATAGATAAAAAAAAAATTATAATTAATAATTTTTTTTATTAAAACAAATATTTACAATCCGCAAGACTTATCTTTAAAATTATCTGACGACTAGTCGACCACTAACTTGCCTCCACCAATCCGTACTGGGCCCGCGTGGTGGAGTATGTCCCACTCCATTATTCGTGAGAGGAGGCATTTGCCCTGCAGTGGGATCCCACAGGCTATAACTTACTTCTTTCTATCTGATTGAGAAAATACCTTCGTTTTTCTATCACCTGTTTTCTCCAAGGGTATTTTTCTTATCTATCTAAATACTTACTTTGAGTGAGCAATTCTAACGACTTGGATAACAATTTATATTTAGATAAAATGTTTTCTTTCCAAGTTTATCTAGAGAGTCATGTGTGCCCTATTTTTATATGGTGTCCACCTTTATGTAACCACATGAAGCATTAAACTATTATGACTATGGCGAGATAAGTGACAACACTGAGAATAGTACATTATGATACAATTGGGAAAAGTTGGTCATTACAGCCGAGGCCAGGCGAGTGCTGCATACTAGCAGAGGCTGTTATGACTAATGACCAACGCTCACGCGTTTCATATGAAATTTTCATCATAATTGCGAGGAAAAATTAATAAAATTCCCTAAAACACAACTATTTTAGACAAACATTTTTGGAAAATGACGCTGAGCTATGGCTGGGCCTTTTTTTTCGAGATAGCTATGCGTGCGCAGGCGGTCGAAGAGGCAAAGACTTAGCCGACATTCAACCAACGACATTTTGTGGCAAACAACCTAATATTAAAAACGTTACAAACTTACTGTTTAAATGTATTTATAACACAAATTAATGTTAATTTGTTAACTAAATATACTACTAACAGGTTAATTTATTCAGAAAAAAGTTTGGATTTTCTTTTATAGATAAAAACTCTTTGCTGAGATTTAAAAACCAACTATAGAAAAAAAAGTAACATTACCGCACTATTAGTGCGATATCATTTTCGCTCGCGTGTTCTATAAGCTGCATTTTGTACCTAAAAGCGGTGCAATAAGAGCCATTTTACGAGCAAGTATGTTGAAAAAACCGTTATCACGCCAAAATATTTAAGAGAATAGAAAAGAATTTCTTTATTTGTCTTACTAAAAACACATTACAAAAACAATATATTTACAGTCAGTACTTACAAAATGACGCCGTGTGAATCTCAGTCGGCCAGCTACTTACCTACCTATTAAGGGCCTATGTCGAAAAATAATTGAAGCGAAATGGGCGTGTGATAGCTAATATTACTGCCTCATGCGAGATAAAGAGATGGGTCGGCGCGCGCGCCTGAAACGACGCAAGCGTAAAACAAACTTTATTTAATTGTGATTGTACTATTTATGTAAGTTCAATTTTGCTCTAATCAAAATTTGTAAAATATCAATCTCTTTTTTTTAAATCAAGTCTCGTGTTTCTATTATTCATCGTTTAGCAGTTCCAAGCATTTATCGATAAAGACGGAGGCTACTTTGGCTTGTTTTTCTATCAAGGAAATGTGCCTTAATCGTGTTTTGGCTTTAATCAAAACTTCAATTATATGTTCAATTTACACATATCCGCTAATCATACTTCTACTGTTAGTACTTCATGATATATGACGCTTTGAAGAATCCTATTTTTTTCACATAGCCTCTTAATAGCTTAGTGTTTCAAAACAGCATTACGTGCGCTTTAGTTGGCAGGACATGCTACATCTAGTTTGTTCAACAAAACATTATGATGGCCGTGACTCGCCACAATTCCACAAAAAAGTTATGTTATACTAAAAGTACCCTTTTCACCTTACGAAGTCCAAGGAAGCGTCCTCACCAGACAATGTCACAAACGAATGTTCGAGCGGTGAATGCGAGCAATTACCAACTAAGCTCGAAGTGCATGAAGAGAGCGTTCCCGAATGACGTAGGTAGGTACTGACCCCCCAATACGTCTGGCATACCCTTGACAATCAGCAAGCTTATATTGGCTATGTACACGACTTGAATGGCAAAAAACCCTTTGTAAGTGAGCACCTTGATGTCCATAGAAACATCCATGCTTTAAAGTTTGAAGTCTTTTCAGTTGTTGAGTGAGTTTGTGGATTTGCACACATTCAAGCACATTTGATACCTACAGCTTTCGGGGGAGAAAGTGCAAATTCCAGACACAGCGTGCGCTGCGATCAATCCGACAGTTCCCATCACCCACATGGCCATATTCTGACATGTTCGTGCGAGACCATCCCGTATCTTATTGCAGCCATGCCAGGATCCCCGATGCTGGTATTACTGTGTAGCCATGTACTCCCCGTACTCTCTGTGCTACACGAAGGTATACACTTGCAAACAATTTAGTGATATTATGTCAAAAATGCATGGCCGGTGAGTACGGGCCTTTAAAAACTGACACGGCAAAAAAAAAGGAAAATGACAAAGGGTTTTTAGGAAAAGATGAGTCAGGGAATAATAATATTGGACCAACAAGGAAAGAAATTATAGCGGTATTGCTATGATTAAAAATCCCGCTAAAGCCCTACACAGACGACGGACAATTTGTCCGCCTCGCCTAAGGTCCGCCACATACATACGGAATCACGATCTGTAATTCCGAATATACAGGGTGAAATTGATATCATTAGCATCCTTTTAAACTAAGAGTCTACCCATCGAACTGAACTACTTTTACTATGGGAGCAAATCGATCGGAGAAAAAAGAAATCAGCTGTTGCATACATAAATAGTCGCGAACTCGCGCGTCGAGATTGCAGTTTAGCATGGAACAGCAGTTTTTTTATTTGCTTTGATCGGTTTGCTCCCATAGTAAAAGTCGTTCAGTTTGATGGGTAGACTCTTAGTTTAAAAGGATGCTAATGATATCAATTTCACCCTGTATAATTCCACGAGGCTCCGTAATCCTCAATCTCTTCTTGTTCTTGACCAAAAACAATCCCTGAGATTGGGATAGATTCTCCCATAAACACGTGACACTGGCGGAAATGCAGTGCTAACGCACAAGCAAGAGTCCATTAAATATAAGTAAAAAAAAAGGAAAATACTTATGTATTTTTCAAAGTCTTCTAAGTAGACAAAAATATTAACACCATGTTTGAAATATGTATAATGGTAAAGCCTTAAAAGCTTGCAAATAAAATTTTACCTTAAATTTTTTAAAACGAGATAAATGCTAAATTTAAAATTTGGGCCTGAGCTGACGTGATATTTTTTTAATGTTGGAACATTTATAAGCTCAAATTAGCCCTTACATACTAAACCGAAAAAAAAATTAATTATTAAGTAGTCCCGGCTCAAACCGTAAAATGACTGGGCTATAGTAATAAGCGAACACCAAGTGTAAAAATAGTTGTAAGTATCTCTAAAAGCAAACCAATAGAACCCAACTCGTTATTTATACATCAATCACGATATACCTATTCATATTTTATTTACTCGAACAAACAGTTAACTTACCACGGTGTTATAAATACTTCAATCAATATTCGTAAATTAATTATTAAGTACTTAACTACAATGACTATAGGCCGCCGGGTCACGAATGAAGTACAGAAATACTAGGTACGTTTATTTAAGTCTTACCGACGATGTATACCTGCTCAGTTTACAAAGAAAATTGGTCGATTCGGACCGTTTGGATCTATGGTTTGGATCCAGTAATTTAACAAAAAAAAAACGAAAGCCGTAACTATAAAGAAAAAAAAAATTAGTAGCATCCGATTTGTACCCTTTGACTACCATGATTACTAAAAAATTACTTCGGGTTTTGAAGGAAACTCGGGTCTGCAGTTCGCAAATGAAGATTGACGAGCGGAATTATTTTCCTGGTACTGCGTAGTGGTGATCCACTAACTGTAAAATATAAAAACACAATCTTAGAACCTGAATTCCTTTAAAGCACGAGTGAATAGGCTTCTTCTGGGTAAGCTCGCTACATCTTCGACCCCATCTTCGTCCTGAGGACTGGATTGAGGTCAAGAGCAAACCCAAACGTAGTAATAAAAAAAAAAAAATTATTGACACTAAAAGAAGAAGTCATCATTTACAATTTTTCCATTAAATATCTTGTGTTCAATATAACATACCTACCTACATAGGCAGAAGTTTTATTATTTTTGGTAAAGTATAGAAAAAATTTAATAAATATAATGTAACACGAAATTTTATGGATGTACAAAAAACGGTAAAATCAAATTTATTAAGATTGAAACACCACTTTTATAGAAGAATAATAAAAATAATAAAAAAGAAATTGAGAGAAAAACAAAGAATTCAATATAAAATTCTTTCTACTTGTTTCTACCATTTATTCTACCAACAAAACAAATAGCCAGCAAAACTACTCAATAGAAACGTTTCGTCGGAACACAAAAATATTTCCTCACCCACTCGAGGGAATAAAATAAAACTAGGCATGTGAAAATCTATTTTATCCGTAACCGAAACTTCTATTCGAAAGCTATATTATGGTAGGATTAAACGAACTTACCTGAAGTGAAGTTCTATCCTAATTATATGAAGTACTTAGTCCTCGATATAACAATGTAGTATCGCTCATCTTGCTCGTATCCGCGTCCTTTAGATATATAAAAAAAAACAAAAAGTGGCCCCGCGTGCCACCCATCTGTCAAGCTCATTAGTTCAAAGCTAGCTGGTAATAACTGGGTATGCGGGGGGTGGGAAGTAGGTATATATCGAGGACTAAGTACTTCATATAATTAGGATAGAACTTCACTTCAGGTAAGTTCGTTTAATCCTACCATTATATTCGTACTTAGTCCTCGATATAACAATGTAGATGTTTAGAGGAAATAACACTATATTTCACTTTTAAACTTTAACATTTGTTTTCAATGCGGAACGAATGAGCTTGACAGATGGGTGACACGCGGGGCCACTTTTTGTTTTTTTTTTTTTTATATATCTAAAAGACGCGGATACGAGCAAGATGAGCGATACTACATTGTTATATCGAGGACTAAGTACAAATATTTCATTTTGTCATTCAAGTTATTTTGGTCGCTATATTAATCAGGTCTGGTCTTCGGGTAGAGTTGATCTTCCCTTATATCAACGAAATATCCGGGTTTCGTATAATTGTTGGTATTTCAGTAACTAATTCTGGGATCAATTTAATAGTATCAGGATCTGTTCTATCTTTAACACCTTTTGGTGTCACAATTTGCGAGGTTTCGGTTTAGGTAGGGTTAGTAACCGGACTTGCTTTAATTTTAATAGATACCTACAATGATACCTGAAACTGTATCGAAATAATAAATTATATTCTACACACATAGTTGATCTAGAAATAACCATTTTAACGGGTTCTTACCGCGTTTTGGTATATTTGAGTTCCCGATATGTTTGTTTTATAGATTAAATAATATCCGCATAACTCTCAAATACTGTATTACAGATATTTGACTTTCATTTTAATATCTTTTACCTTTAGCCAAATTTTATTTTACAAATCTACGAGCCGACTTGTTGTCAAAAGAAGATTTTTATTTTGGCGATTTTGTAAAATTAGCATAATTAAGTACCTAATTAGGTTTGTTCATATATGGGAGGAGATATATCCCTTTGACTATTTAATATAAAGACTGGCCTTGCGGTAGCAATTCCCCTCTGCCACGGAATAAGAACAATTGATCATGTGCATTTACATTCAATTTTATACCTTATCAGTTATCACTAAACGAGACAACCTATAATTGCGAATCAATAATTTCGAATTTAGAACGATTTCACACAAGACTACTTTTCATAATTTTTATCATTTAAAATTAGAATCTAAAGTTATGAGGAATAAAATCTAAAGTTGCGGATTTCATCGCCCCCCGCAAAAAGTGGCAGAAATGTTTGTTAGTAGAATTACACGCGTAACTAGGCTGATCCCACCACCATATTATGGGATTAACAAGCCAGAAAGATAGAGAAGATAAGAGGGAGAAAGGTTTGTTCAGATATCGGTTCCGAGTCAGAATAAAACGATTTCGTATCGTATCCGAATCGAAACCAAACATCCCTAAACAAGTTTTCTTTTCAGGGAAGTAAAAAATATGAAGGCAAGAGAATCGTGCAACAAATTCTGTTTAAAATAGCTGGAAGCTGTAAAGTGAGTGAAATATGGCGACAAAATAAAGTCGCGGGTGTAAATGGCCAACGTAAAGTGTAGTGTAGATGCACCGATGATAGGGAAATACTTTGACTATTTATTATAAGGACTAGCCTTGCGGTAGCATTTACCCTCTGCCACGGTATAAGATCAATTTGATCATGTGCATTTACATTAAATTGTATACCTTATCACTAAACGAGACAGCCTGTAATTGCGAAACAATAATTTCAAATTTAGAACGTTTGGGTTTCACACGAGAGTACTTTTCATGATTTTTATCATTCAAAATTAGACTCTAAAGTTATGGGGAATAAAATCCAAAGTTGCGGATTTCATGTTACCTCGCCCCCCGCAAAAAGTGGCAGAAATGTTTGTTAGTAGAATTACACGCGTAACTAGTCCTCATATAAGTAGTCAAAGGGGAAATATGATGGAAGAGTTTTAGGTTCGGCACATACATCCGGAATAAACCTGATTCGGAATTAGATTTCGTTTCGAGTGTTGCCGCTTTCAGAGACTTTTTCACTAGATCTAGTGATTTTTTGATGTCCTAGGTGGCATATTTTAAAGTGATTTTTGAGCGTTGGCGTTGATGGAACGATACCGTATCGTGACGGTGCAGTTGCGACGTCGTTGTGGCATAGTTGCGAAATCGCCTACGCTCAAAAACCACTTGTGTGATAATGGTTCATGCCATTTTGTATGCAGATTATGTCTATCTTTAAACTATCGATAGTCTTTTGATATAGTTGCATTAATATTGGAATACAATTTACAAACCATCATCGTAACATTCGTAACGTCATGACCTCATCACATGATAGATGAAAAATTTTTTTTTCAATTATCTCGTTATAAAAAACCTGACGGTAACATTTTTTTCTCATTTTTAAAGCTTTACCATACCACTTCAAACACGGAGTAGATATCTTTGTCTACTTAGAAAGCTTTGAAAAATACATTAGTATTCTCTAAGGAATAACTCATTTTTATTTTAAAATTTCGATCGCTATTTTATTGCTCAAAAATAATTTATATTTTATAATCTGATTAAAATGAGTGCATTGGTATTAATATTATTAAGTTAAAAGCCTTAGCGGGAGATACAATTTTGATTTCTATGTTGCGTAGCCATTTTTTTAAATATGTTTTCAGATAGTCACTAAATGGTGACGGTTACAGTTTAAAAGTCCCATTCATAATTACTTCCCAACCCTGCTAACAAAACTCCGCAAAATGACTGGGCTAAAACCCAAGTGTAATCGCTGCTTATGCTAAACAACGTGATAAGTGAAAAAGTTTTATGCAGTGTTTATGGGGGTCAAAGGCATCTATCATTAATACTTCACATGTCCGTGTGGTATGTCGGCTAAGACTAGCACCATCCCATTTCCTCCCGTGGGCGTCGTAAAAGGCGACTAAGGGATCTACTGAAGGATGGGCAGCAGCATCCTCTGAGTACACACATTGATTCGATCCAACTGCGGTCGCCAACCCGCCTGCCAAGCGTGGCGATTATGGCAAATCCCCCCATTTTGGGGGAGGCTTACGTCCAGCACTAGATCTCTCCGATTTTGATGAAACTTTTTTTGTTTGATAGCTTATGATCTGACTTAAAATCTGGTATATAATTTGTGCGGACGAAGTCGCGGGTTAACGCTCGTACTAAAATAAATATGTTAATAATGAATAAGATAAATATTGTAATAAGTTATCTAAGTTAAATGAATAAGTTGTAACTAAATTTTGTTTGCCCTTACAGAGTTCATGTGCACCCTATTTTTATGTAACTGATGTTACGATTATGATATCATTAAATTGATATCATTAGCATCCTTTTAATCTAAGAGTCTACCCATCAAACTGAACAACTTTTATTAAAGGAGCAAAAAAAATCAGCTGTTCCATACTAAACTGCGATGTCTACTCGACTCAAATGTATGCAACAGCAGATTTTTTTTTGCTCCGATCGCTCGAAAATTGGTTCAGTTTGATGGGTAGACTCTAATATCAACTTCACCCCGTAGAACTGTACTTACATAAATACGTAAGTGACTAATCTATATAACTAATCTAAACTATTATAAAACTGTAACAGGAAGTTTGTCTGTACATCTTGACAAACTTGTCAATATCTTGACAAAATAAAGTTACGATACGGTTTTTAGGTATCTCTGATTCCATATCACCAATTTTTGGATTTTTTGTCTGTCTGTTTGTTTGTTTGTGTGTTTGTTTGGTTGTTTGAACGAGCATCACGCAAAAACTACTGAACCGATTTTGATGAAAATTTTTTATTTGATAGCTAATGATGTGACTTAAAATCTGGTATTTAATTTGTGCGGACAAAGTCGCGGGTTAACGCTCGTACTTAACAAAAAAAAAGTTACGATATGGTTAGGTGTCCCTGTTTCCATATCAGAAATTATTGAATGTTTTGTCTGTCTGTTTGTTTGTTTGTTTGAACGAGCATCACGCAAAAACTGCTGAACCGATTTTGATGAAACTTTTTTCGTTTGATAGCTTATTAACTGACTTAAAATCTGGTATATAATTTGTGCGTACGAAGTCGCGGGTTAACGCTAGTATGACAAATTTTTATTTATTGATATAGGAATATGATAAGGTCAATACGGGTAAGTGTGTCATACTTTTTGCCAAGTTTATTTTTAACTTAAAAATCAAGTAGTTTAAGGTTTAATTTCTCACTCTCTGTGAAAACAAAATATAATAAGGTTCATAATTGGCTGGTAACAAAGTGCTTTACACAATATTGTGCATTAATAATTTGATTTTAAGGTCTATTATAAAATGCTATGATAGACACACTTACCCATGAAAATGAGGCAAGTGTGACTATATCGTAAGTGTACAATTGAAAGCTATTTTAAATTTAAAAATGCAAAGTATGTACTACCTGATCATGGGAACCAATCATTTGACGACTATATCACATAATATAGTTTGTGAGAATAGTTTAAGGGAGCAAAAGTTATGGGGTAAGTGTGGCATACTACATTGGGAAGGGGTAAAAAACATTTTTAAATAAAAACCATTATTGAAAGAGTTTTTCCTCTTATTTTATTGTTAATTTTAAAAAAAATTAAGGAACTGTAATAATTACTTATTCTAAAAGTATTCAAAGTGTATGTATTGAAAATAAAATAAAAATGAACCTTGTCATACAAAACTAAGAAATAAAAAATTACTTATCTAAAAATCTTGCAAAGATAGTTAAAAACCATCAGAGTAAGTAGAAAAAATCTGCATTAACAGTTGAGGAGTTCCCTTGTGTGAAGATATTCCTTGCTTCAGCACCAGATCTTGGTTAGAATATTGTTTTTGCTATCAAACCTGAACGTGTACACAAAATAGCAAGCCAATGCTGTTAACCGTTGAGGAGTTCCATCGTACAGAGACCTTCCTGGCTTCAGCACCAGATCTTGGTTAAAATATTGGTTTTGCTATCAAACCTGAATATGTACACAAAATAGCAAGCCACTGCTGTTAACCGTTGAGGAGTTGCCTCGTACGGAGGCATTCCTTGCTTCAACACTAGATCTTGGTTAAAATATTGGTTTTGCTATCAAACCTGGACGTGTACACAAAATAGCAAGCCAATGCTGTTAACCGTTGAGGAGTTTCCTCGTACGGAGACATTCCTGGCTTCAGTACCTGATCTTGGTTAAAATATTGGTTTTGCTATCAAACCCGAACGTGTACACAAAATAGCAAGCCAATGCTGTTAACCGTTGAGGAGTTCCCTCGTACGGAGACATTCCTGGCTTCAGCACCAGATCTTGGTTAAAATATTGGTTTTGCTTTCAAACCTGAACATGTGTACAAAATATCAAGCCTGTGCTATTAACCTTTGAGGAGTTTCCTTTTACGGAGACGATTCTGGCAGCAGCACCAGGTCGCTGTCACCATATTATTGTTTTGTCATTGGATTCCTATATGTGTACCAAGTTACAGCTTGATTGAATATATAGAAGTGGGTTAAAATTAACATGCAAGATTCCACCCGAACGTACAAATAAATAATAAATAAACAAGGCAAGTTAAAATAAAAGCTTGTTAAATAAGCATTCAGAAATTACACATAATCAAACCAAATTATATTATTAATTCATCATGTCGGAACAAATGTTTGCAACCCCCGACTTGGGGCAAATGTGACATATAGACACACTTGCCTCATGCAAAGTAGGCACACTTCCCCAGCCATAGAATTTTGAGGTTAGAATTTTCTAATGGACGTAAATCTCTTATTTTCAACAATTCTAACAAAATTATAAGAGAAATAATAAGTTTGGTTAGTAAAAAACAACTTACCGGTAACAAATTATCAGATTCTTCAAAATCTTTGTAGATTTATGTAGATTGATATTCACATGTGAATTCGAGCTCGTCTTAAAAAATGTGACAGATTTAAAAATGGCGACCACTTCAAAAGTGCTTGACAGTGCCATCTGGATTGAGATTGTATACATTGAAAATAGTTTTTCTCACAACAACAGATGTCGCTGCCACTAAAAGCTCAATTAGTGTTTCGAAAATTAGAAGCAGTCACACTTGCCCCCCAGCTACACTTCCCCGCACTGACCTTAATACAATGTTTGGTAAATTAACGTAAATCTACATTACGGTCGATGCTCCAACTGAAAATGTAAGTTTGTAATCGAAAGCTTTCGAGTTTGTAAAAACTGCTGAACCGATGTTGATGAAACTTTTTTTGTTTGATAGCTTATGATCTGAATTAAAAATCTGGTATATAATTTGTGCGGACGGAGACGCGGTTTAACTCTAGTGTTAGATAAAACAATAATACCTACATATATTATGTTGATTTACGAAAATGTTACATCGAATTGACATAATAGTCGAAAGCATCTTCTGAATTATCATGAACGGTATGTTTTTTCTGGTAAACTAAACAGCTCAGTGAATATTCCACTTTATGGTAAAGGGCAAAGAGTAATATAAGTATATTAGAAAAGAGAACCCACTCGTGGCAACATTATGCATCCACCTTATGTCAAATTGAAGGCTAGCTAGCGCCATCTATATTTCATCGACAATAATTCAACCTATACTATACATACCTACTTATATCTACTCATACCAATGGATGTTATTGTTTTTAATGCTAGTTTTCGTTCAATCCCGCACCGATCGAGTGAAATTCCAGTATCCTTACTATTCCTGTAATCTAAACATTGGTAAGAGAACAACAGACACTCCAGAACATCACTAAATCGGCACGAAATTGAACGAAAACTACAAACAACCCGTACATTACGCAAGATAGGTAGCCATTTTGTGTTTTTGTCAATTTGACATTGACAGAGACAATAAAATCTTTTTTTTTTCATAGTTCTGCGAAATATTTAATAGATGGCAGCACATTCTATGCAAACTGAATCGGAAAAAGCCACCAAAAGGCGACTGTCCTCCGCCTATTTTCGTATAACACACATAACTTCTTGTTAAGAGGCAAAGCGCTATGTCTTGGATTTAATGCATTAGCAAATTGTTTCTGCATTTTTTAAATTTATGTTTCTGACATTTTAATATTATGTATCTTCTTCTTATATTACTATTCTATTACACAAATGATTTTTTTACATGACAATTTTGAAACGGTATAAAAATCATTCTGTATAATAAAATATAATTTTATTATTTGAGTGTCGGACTGTCGGTATTAAATTTCCCTTCAACAAATTAAGAATAAGGAAATTAAATTATAGGAAATATACCTAACAATGAAAGAAAAAAACTTGGTAGGTACATTTTTTTTTTCCAATGACAGGATGAAAAGATGACACGCATCAGCAGAAAAATTCGAAAGGTCGAGTCTAATGGGGTTTTCTGACAAACTTCGGGCTAGACATGCGTTTTTATTGCAACTGGCTTACTTTTTATTTATTTATATCTAAAATATTATAAAACTGTAACAGAATGTGTGTCTGTACATTGAAGATATTAACAAAAAAAAAGTTACGATATGGTTTTTCGGTGTCCCTGATTCCATATCACCATTTTTTGGATTTTTTGTCTGTCTGTTTGTTTGTTTGATCGAGCATCACGCAAAAATTACTAAACCGATTTTGATGAAACTTTTTTCGTTTGATAGCTTATTATCTGACTTAAAATCTGGTAAGTATATAATTTGTGCGGACGAAGTTGCGGGTTAACGCTAGTATGACATATTTTTATTTATTGATATATGAATGTGATAATACAATGTTTGGTAAATTAACACATTCGCGGACAGTGAACGAGACACAATAGAACTTTTATTGTTATCACTGCTATAGCAGGTCACTGTCCGCGAATGTGTTAAAATAAATCTACATTACGGTCGATGCTCCAACTAAAAATGTAAGTTTGTAATCGAAAATCAATAATTATGATTTAAGAACAAATAAATCATTTTCTGATTTATTCCTTTCCTTCTTTTGTAAGATATTGCTTTTTGCTTTTCATCATTCTTGGTGAACGGGAAGAACACTAGGTACGGAACTCAAAATAACATCGAAAAAAGAAAGAAATCTATCAGACTCAGAATTGAGATGTTTACAGCCATAGAGGTAGGCGTAACTCGTGTCAACGCCTCGAGTTACAACCATCTTCTTCTTATCGTGTAGGCAGCAACTAGCAAGCCCTGGTGTCAGAGTTTTTTCAGACCGCCTTACGGCCTCTGCAAAGCACTTATCAAAGGCTACAATCGCAAACTTGCGAACGGTCTCAAGGATCAAATTTGTACAATAGCAAGGTCACTCACAGGCCACTGCAAATTAAAGAAGCACTGCACAAAGCACTGAATTTAAGTGACACGACCGGCTGCAGATTCTGCAAGGAAGAGATGGAAACTCCTCTGCACCTCCTATGTGACTGTGGCCCCCTGATGTACAAACGTAGTACTCATCTAGGTAGGCAGGTACTGACACCAGATGAGATACAAACTGTCCCGATCAAGAATCTACTGTGATTTCTGGCCGCAGTGGGAATTGGTAAGGAACTTTAAAAAGGGCGTTCACAAAGGACCAGCGATGGTCTACGTGGCACAGACTCAACAAGCCTCACTGAAAAAAATGTTTTGTTAATATAACCGAACTTTAGTGACTCCCAAACTGTTTTGTAGCACATAACCAAACGTTTGGTTAAAATAGCAAAAAGTTATGCTATTTTAACCAAACGTTTGGTTATGTGCTACAAAACAGTTTGGGAGTCACTAAAGTTCGGTTATATTAACAAAACATTTTTTTCAGTGTAATATCCCCATATCCCTATATCTACCCGACTATCCAGTAATTAGTCCGTAAGTTTTCCTAAAATGAATAAAATGAAATAAATAAATAATACGGCCTCTGATGTGATTTTTATGTAACGACTACTACCACTATAGATAGTAGGCGGGACCAACGGCTTAACGTGTCATCCGAAGCACAGAATCATCTTTCTATTCTGACAATCAGGTGATTCAACTTGCAATTTCCTAACCAACTTGGGAAAACGCACAAAGTGACATATCACTAGGTGTCCCCCGTGGGAATCGAACCCATGACCTCCGTGTCGAGAGCCAATGCTCATAAACCACCGAATAACATCTTTGTGCTAGTGATAAACGTAACCAGGAAATGTATAAATATCGGTCGGATTTCAGGATAAAAAATAGAATATTTCTCTCTCGGCGCCAAGCCTGAGGGATGCAAAAGAGAAAAAAGGAATATCGTTACAAAACGGGTAATGTTGGTAAATATTTTGTGTACAAACGCCTTTGGAGACGCGTTTCAGTTGATGAGGTTTTCCGATCTTGATTTGGGATGCCTTGTACTATTTTTGACATTGTTGTGAATAAAATGAAGGTTGGTGAGGATGTTTTGTTTGTGTACAGATTTTTCATGTTGAAAATAACATAATGAATAAAAACTAGTTGTACACAAGCTGACACACATCAAGCTATAAAAAATTCACAGATTTCGTGCCTCACACGACTATCGAGCACATAGGAAATGAATCTACGGAATTCGAAAAAATATTGTCTCAAAAAGGTTTAGACTACAGGGCAAACCCTTAACCCGATCGTCTTTGTTTTAGGCTCAAATTGTACTGAATTATCCAGAGGAGTTTTTCTAAAATTTTTGATATCACTCTTCGTTTCAAAAATATCGAGCGCCAAAATCTAATATTCGGAAAAAAAATTTTTTTTTTCACTATTTCGGCCATAACTTTTTTCGTCTTTGATTTTCTCGAATAATTCTTATTCCACCCCAAGCTCTCGTAAATATGTGTCTTTTGAATCTGTTTTGAATATCATATCTTCACAACTCTCCGAGATATAAGGGGATCGCACTTTTTCGCGCGAACGAACGAAAAGACATTTCCAATGTCAAAACCAAAATATGCTGACCACGCGTCGTAGGTCGAGTAACATTTATAACGTCGCGTGGCCAGCTTATGTTGGTTTTGTATAGCTTGATGTGTCGCCGTGTGTTCATCATAATTCTTATATCAGTCCGAATATCTGTCACATGTGTCTTTCTCAAAGACCGTTAGGGTGAAGCCAAACGAGCGTAATTTTGTGAGTTGTGAGTCGCGTATTTTGAGTACGTTTCATATAAACCTTGGGAATGCATTGTCTATGACCTCAGCCTTTATATGAAACGGACTCAAAATACGCGACTCACAACTCACAAAATTACGCTCGTTTGGCTTCACCCTTAGACATAGGAAGCTGAAACTAAAAAGAAAATGTTGAATTTTAGAGAATTCTTAATGTCCCTTATTTTTCTTTTAAAAAAGGAAATTCTACGATTGAAAATTAAACGTCAAAATGGTTTTGAGTTCTGTATAAAAGAAAATGCACCAAGCGTGTGAGTGTTTCTGTTGGATATGTTGGACATTTCTTAGCTATTCAAAGTAATTTTTGGATACATTCCAAAATAATTTGATAGAAATCTGATTCAGCTAGCTTTCCCGTCTGCCTGACCATCATAATCCGCAACGACAGACTTTTAAAGCCTTTCACAAAAACCAGTCAAATGCGAGTCGGTCTCCCGCAACGAGGGTTCTGTAGACATTGAATACTATTTTGTGTGTATTGTATTAACAAAAAAATACATACAGTTTTCTTACATTCAGTTCCGGATCCTAACCGCGAGCGAAGACCGACATACATTTGACTCTGGTTTGTTGTTTTAATTTAGTATTTGTACTATTTATAGTCCGCAGAGGCTACAAGATGATTTATCATCTTGTAGCCTCTGCGGACGCAGTTTTAAATCCAAGATAGGCTATACCTACATCAGCCACCTGAGGGCAAATCAACGAAGCTCTCAAAGTGAACAGCCATATAATCAGTCTCTGTTGACGAACACCGCCATGAAACTAAATTCTATTCTTGTATGTGTTGCCGTTTTGACGATAGACCAAAAACAAAAAAAACGTTGAAACGTATCGTGCGTTTTAACGTTTTTTTGTATGGAAACCCCCTTTTCTTGTATGGGAACCCCCAGCATTTTTTTTACTTTTTAACCGACTTTTGAAGTCGGTTAAAAAGTGTGAAGGAGGTTTCTCAATTCGACCGTATATATATATATATTTTTTTGTTAGGAAATCCGTCATAATAATAATCATCATCATCATATCAGCCGATGGACGTCCACTGCTGGACATAGGCCTCCCACAAGGATCGCCATAACGACCGGTCCTGCGCTGCCCTCATCCAACGGGTTCCCGCCGCCTTCACCAGGTCGTCGGTCCACCGTGTGGTGGACCCACGCTGCGCTTTCCGGTACGCGGTCACCACTCGAGAACTTTTCGGCCCCATAGGCCATCGGTTCTGCTAGCAATGTGCCCCGCCCTCTGCCACTTTAGTTTAGGAATTCTTTGGGCTATGTCAGTTACTCTGGTTCTTCTGCGGATCTCTTCGTTTCTGAATTTTGATCTCGCAGGGAAATACCATAATAATATTATGTGATAATTTCGACAGACTACCTATTACGGTTCAAAAGGAAAAGCCCTTTAAAAGTTACTGCTTAGGCTAAGTATTATCATTATTTGTGGTTGGGCTATTGCAAGCAAGGGTCGTTATGTAACACGGAGACCAGCGCTGGTCCTTTGTGTTCGCCTCAAGCTCACCCATATTTTACGCATACCTCCGAACTTATGGAATTTTCTTTTCATCCTCGGGAATGCAGGTTTCCTCACGATGTTTTCCTTCACCGCCGAGCTAGTAAATGATAAATACAACCGTACATAAATTCCGAAGAACTTAGTGGTACAGGCCAGGAATCGAACCGCGTCCTCAGGATTGAGGCGCTAGCTCTCTTCCGTATGGGCTATCATCGCTCTTTAAACTTAGTAGGTTTTTAGGGTTACATATTAGAAGAACTAAACACAGTCTAACTATTTTCGAAATAACTACGGTCGAATCACATATGTTTATAGCGCATATTGGTCGACTCAAGTACTATTCAACTTACATAGTTTTGATTAAACTAAAATTAAATGCACTATCGAACGTTTATTCTAATGGTTTTTTTAGCTATTGGATGTTTCAACTACGTTTGAAATACCTAATGGACGACTCGCCTACGTACGGCTTATCAGTACTGCGCGCCGCGCTGGATTGTTTACTAAAACGAGGGTAGTACTCTGGTGCCCGTACGCGCGTTAGGTTAGCGAGGAGCGAAGCGACGAGCATGTTAGGTATCTTGCGACCCACAGCGCACGAGCCGAGCGAGCGGAGCGAGCGTGCCGCGGCAGCGGCCGGCGAGTGCCAGAACCGAATTGCTACTATTTACCCAGTCTACCCAAAAACATTCCCTTTAATTAAACCCTCCATTTCATGTTCAAGGTCAAATAAAAATAAGGTTCAAGGGTAAATAGTAGCAATTCGGTTCTGGCACTCGCCGGCCGCTGCCGCGGCACGCTCGCTCCGCTCGCTCGGCTCGCGCGCTGTGGGTCGCAAGATACCTAACATGCTCGTCGCTTCGCTCCTCGCTAACCTAACGCGCGTGCGGGACCAGAGTACGGACGTGTTTCGCAGAGCTCCATAGAAATTTTGATTTTGATCGTAGGTTATGCCACTTAAATTTTTTTTATTTTAGACATTCAATTACGTACCCCAACAAACACCTTTGGAATTGGGCTTCAGGTGAATCGTCGGTTACTTCAATAAACCTTAGGTCATTTCATTATAGTTGAATACATCGTAGATGAGTTAATTGTAGTTGAATAAATCGTAGGTGAATTCACCTTTATGGGTATCGATCAGTATTTTAAACAAAAATCTGTGAAACGGTCTTTAGTCATTTAAACCAGTATGTGATTCGACCGTAGTTATGTCGAAAATAGTTAGACTGTGTTTAGTTCTTCTAATATGTAACCGTTTTTAGGCTTAGTAACGGCACATACATAAATATCCCTACAAAACGAAAGCGTCATACAGGCGGCCGCTGTCGGTGCACTCTTAGCCCAGTCATTTTACGGTTCGAGCCGGGACTAATTAAAAATTGTTTTTTTTTCGGTATAATATTGAAGAGCCAACTTAAGCCTAGAAATGTACTAAAATTAGAACAACAACAGTTCCAATTTTAAAATTTTGCTATTATCTCGTTCTAAAAAATCCGATGGTAATTTTTTTTTTACTTATATAAAGGCCATATTTACATACTTCAGACATGGTGTAAATATTTTTGGTTTTGAAAAATCCATTAGTTCTAATAAATACCTCATTTTTAGATTTCAATGCCTATTTGATTGCTAAAAAAATATTTTTATTGTTAAATCTAAGTCAAATGAGTGCATTGGTATTAATATTATTATATTAATTAAAAAGCATTCTGGAAAACACAATTTTAATTTCTATGTTGCGTAGCGATTTTAATTTAAATATGTTTTAAGATACTCTTTTTGTCACTAAATGGTGCCGGTTACAGTTTAAAAGTCCAATTAAATATTACTCCCTACCCCGCCTAACAAAACTCCGTAAAATGACTGGGCTATCTCACATAACGCGCGTTAGAGGCCATACGAACAGATGCGCACATACATAGAATAACTTTATTCTTATGGTACCCGGTTGAGCGTGTGCAGTGACAGATGCACATCTGTTCGTACGTCCTGTAAGGCCCACCACATACATCCGGAATAAACCTGATTCGGAATCAGTTCCGTATGGAGTGCTGCCGCTTTCAGAGACTTTTACACTAGATCTAGTGATTTTTTGATGTCTTAGGTGGCATATATTAAAGTGATTTTTGAGCGTAGGCAGTCAGTGCACTGACAGCGGCCGCTGAAGCTCATCACAAAAGGCCGCTATAAAATGTTGCTGTACTCTTCTAACGCATGCAAGTTGCTAATTGCTTCCTCTCACTCCCACGCAGGAAAGAGACGTGCTTATGTAATTTTGCGTGCTCAAGAAGAGTACAGCAATATAATAATAATATATGAAGCTTTCGTTCTATGATTTAATAGGAATATTAGTTTTATGTGGTGGGATAGGGTCACGTTGGCACCCTTTAGTAACGGAACCTTAAAAAGGTACTAGAACTATTTCTATCAATTAATTTTGTACACAAAATTACAATCATCGTTAAGAAAATCTGTGAAGAGCGAAATAGGTATATCGGAGAAGTTGGCCCATTGCCAAGCACTTAATGTAATTGTTTTGATATTGGACGAAATCTTGTCATGGTTTCTCCAAGTTTTCGCCAACATAAACTGGCTTGGCTATTTCGTGAGAGAATTTTATAGCGAGGTCAAGGATTTTCTGGAGATATGACAGATTATGAATGGCTAAGATGAGGTTTATGGTAAAATCGATACTTAATGTAGAAAAAATAGGGTTTCTTTTGCAGTGTTTTAAGTAAAGCCTAGCGATCTATCACCAGTTGGCACTTGATGACACCAGAAATGTAAGGACAAAAAGAAAACCTTTGTTTCTTCTACATTTAATTTTATAGGTGCCAGCAGCTCAGGCCCGCCGCGAGCCACTTGCCGCTTCTCCTCTATTTTTTTTAACTGACCATGCTACCTTTTTTGGTTGGTAACTTAGGTTGCAATGAATATTGTAACATACCACGTTGACTTACACCCGTATTCTAAGTCGCTTTCTTGAACTCTTCCTTGACTCAACCTCACTCGAGGACACCTTAAGGTTTTCCTCAACACATCCCTAAAATCCGTTTTCTCAGTCATAATCTCGAGGCTCCTCGAGTGAGGTCGAGTTGAGTAATGTCATGCTAATCGGTTGGCAGCAATGAGAGTTCCTTCTTGTCTATGATGCTATCGTGCCTGCTGGGTCCCAACATGTTTCGTTAATTATTATTCAGAAATCTTAACGTAACTCGAGGAGTCCTTATAAGGTACGTGGCGAGGTACCTTGAGTTGACGTTTCATTCCTCCAGTTGCCGTTTCACTATGACGTTTCTTTTCTCCAGTTGACGTTTCATTCCATCACTCGACGAAGGAAATTACTCAAGCCGAGGACGTTTTTGACGACTAATCATACAAACTGTTTGAGTGGAGGATGGTTCGAGTGGAGGAAATGTCAAGGAAACAACTAAGAATACGGGTGTTCGGGATTCCCCTGTACGTAAAACTGTGGCACGGTATGCAGCGGCGTAACTACAGTATGTGAGTCTCCTGGCGTAGTCTTTTAGTGGGGACGGAGGCCCTTGCCCTCAATGGTAAAAAAGGGGTTAAATGCTAAGCAACTGGACGCTGTCAGGCTCGCCGAATATCTAAACAATAAAATATAGAATACAAAATAGTTGACACGAAAAGAAGAAGAATGCTAAGAGCGTAGCAAACACTTTCTCCCAGGATAGGCAAGTCCAGGGTAGGTCATATAAATATGATCTGAAATCTGAAGCGAGTTTGAGATTTTACCACATTATAAATAAATATGTTGTTGCAATTCAAAACCACGAGCGAGCGAAGCGAGCTTGAGGTTTACTTTACTATCAGGTCGTTGCATCCTCAATGTGATCTATAAGTAGTAACTTATTATTAATGTTGTATGCTAATACAGGTATCTTAGAACGAGTGAAGCGAGCCTGTGATTTTACTTCATATGATTAGGACCAAAATTGGTCTTTGTAAAGTTTAGGGTTAGTGACTTGAATTTTCTGTCATTCAGTCAGTCACGAAACTGTTTTATAAGTTAGGTTTTTAAAATTTTGTCTGGTCATGAATAAGTTTTCTGCTAAAACAGGACTGGCAATTTCAAGCCAACTTTGCAATTCAAATGCATTTTTATGAAGTTGATTAGTCTGGTTATGTTGGATAGAATAGCTGATTAAGTTGGGAGTCGAAATATTTTTGCATCGCATTTTCTATTAGACTTTATTTTCTCATTCAAAAGCTTGCTGTCGTGTGCCAATCACTGCTTTGACACTTTAATTATAAAATGAATTATTTGTCACAGGATTTAAATTTAAAGATTTTTTTATTGACAGTATTCATAAGGGAGCCCGGAGCGCCGGTGGCGCGTTGCGGAGAGGTATGGACACCAAATTATGAGGGTCCGGGTTCAAATCCGCACGGACGACATGCCATGTACCAATGAGTTTTTCTAACTTATGTACATTATTACGAACATAGCTCTCAAACGGTGAAGGAAAACATCGTGAGAAAACCTGCATACGCTGAAGAAGAAATTCTGATGTCTATGAGAAGTCTACCAATCCGCATTGGGCACGCCTAATACGGACACCCTCCCTGACGTTTATAGGCTGATGAATGAATGAATGAATAAAATATACTTTATTTACGCCAAACACATAAATGTAGTACAGAGCAGATGATGATTCATAAGGGAATCCTCGTCGCTGATGTTGACTTCAGCGACTGCTTTATTAGAAAAACAGTCACGTAGGTACTCAAGATATTTTTAAAGTGTCGTGTGTGTGCTTAACAGTATACACATGCACTCTCTCGTCCTTGCCCTCCTAAATATGATGGAACATGAAACCGATAAGATCACGGAGGTGGGGTCGGATGCAGTCGTGATAACCGGCAGCCACACGGTGAGGGCATCAGAGATCTTGATGTTGCCTGAAGGAATTAATCTAGATACGAAACCCGTCCGAGTTGCTGTTATTTGAAACTGGACAGCACACAACATTATATATTTAGAAAAATCTTGACTACAATAGATGTTATACCTATTCTATTTCCATGAATCAAGATGATCTGTAGAATTATTGCATTGTTGAAACAACACCGTTTTATCCCCGCACATAGCTACAAAAGGCTGTAATTGCCAATAGCAGTTTCACTTCGTTTTCAACTACCCGCTTAGAAGCCAGAATGTACGGAACACAATGCATGGCCGAGACAATGTGGCGGCGCCTCGCCTAATGGACGGTATAAATTATACTTTTGGCCTTAATGGACCGCGTGGAGTACTGTCATATTGTCGTGGTGATTTTTAAATGGAATCGGGAGATTTTTTTATTGTAGAATTTAGTAAATGCTTAGGAGATGAGAAACTTTTGTTTGAGCTACAAAGGCACACGAAATCGGAACGGACCGGTACCGGAAGGTTTCGTGAGGAAATCTGCATACGCTGAAGAAGAAATTCCGATGCGTATGTGAAGTCTACCAATCCGAATTGGGCACGCGTGGTGGATTAACGCCCATAAAAAGGGTAACCCTGTGTCTTGCAGTGGAAACGTATATGGGCTGATGAAGATGACGCAGGAAAATTAATAAAATATCCTCACAGAACGAAAGATTTATACAAAGCGGTTAGCTGCCGGTGCACAGGTGCACTCACACAGCGCACGTTAGAGGATGTACAGTGACGCACGTACCCCGGCTGCCTGTTCGTACGTCGTACGTTCGTTCGTACGGCAGCCGGCCGCTTGTATGAAGTTTTTGCTCTTTAAGGATATTTTTTCATGTGACATAGAGTCGCAGCGAGAACTTAATTTAAGCTGGATAGAAGACGTACGAACAGGCAGCCGGGGTATGTGCGTCCCGGCGTATTTTTTATTTTATTTTATTTTATCATCTAAATGTGTGAGTGCACCTGTGCATCGACAGCCAGCCGCTTATTATGAAGCTTTCGTTCTTTAAGGAGATTTATTCATGTGATACAGGCTCGTAGCTAGAACTGAATTTAAAGGGCTGCTCGCTAGAGCGCTTAAGTGCAATGACTCCGTTTTGACAAATACAACTCAAAATTTTATTAAAGAAAGATAACCCTTTGAATTCAAAGTCTAGAATCAAATGGGTAAATAATGCTCATAAAGGGAGACCCTGAATGCAAACTCGAGCGGATCTTAACCTGAAGTATAAAAAAGGGATTTTCAACTTACTGGCGGCGTTTTGACGGGTCTTCAATTTTTAGGTATGGTTTAAGTTAGAAGGTTATACGGATCTGAATTCTGCAAGCTGTCGAGTGCTATAAATTCTGAATCAGATGGCTTGGCATATACACTGCCTTCGTGGTGTAATGGTTAAGAGCATTGGCCCTCGACACGGAGGTCGTGGGTTCGATTCCCACGGGGGACACCTAGTGAAATGTCACTTTGAGCGATATTCGTCAGTTGGTTAGGACATTGCAGGCTCAATCACCTGATTATCTGAAAAGTAAAAATGATTTCGTGCTTCGGATGGCACGTTAAGCCGTTGGTCCCGGCAACTATCTTTGGTGGTAGTAGTCGTTACATAAAAACCGCGTCCACGGCCGTGAGAGCGGTCGGAAAAAGCTTTGACACCAGGGCTCTGCCCACACGATAAGAAGAGAAAGAAGATATACACTTCTTTTTAAATTACGGATGGGTTTGCTCTTGACCTCGGTCCCTTCCTCAGGACGAAGATGGTGTCGAAGATATAGCGAAGCTTATTCAAAAGAAGCCTATTCACTCGTACTTTAAAGGAATTCGTGTAGTAAGTGCTCGGAAATACTGACGCAGGCAGGGCATTCCACTCCTTGGCTGTGCGCATTATAAAAGATTCTGAAAGGCACTTGGTGCGGATATGTGGGATATCAACCAAGAAGGGGTGATATCCCGCGGAATATCGCGCTTCTATGAAGGATTATCAGAAAGGTCTCAATTTTTTGATAAAAAAAATGTACAGTCTGAAAGCAGACGTTTTCACATCAAACAACGACATGGTCCTTTGCAGATCGGTGAATGCCAACTTTCTGTATGAAAATGGTGATCATCTCAACTGGTTTTAACCTGGCTAAACAAATAACGTGCCGTTTAACTAGTAACTGGTTAGACCCCAGCGAAACAGTGTGTGCCCGATAGCAATATTGTTTATGTATTAAGCTTGGTATACCTTAGGGCCTGACGGTAATCCTGGATACTAACTTTAGCTGAGCACTTCTATCTCTCTACTCGTCGCATACCTGATGATGATTGAGATTCTCATGCCCGGTTTCGACTACAGCAACAGCTGATTAGTTAGAAAGTAGTCAAGTACCTTGGTGATATTTTTGAGTGCATGCATCTACTTAGGATAAACACACATGCATTCTTACACCCAACTCTTGCCCTCATGTATATGATGGAACGGAAAACCGCTTATGTCAAAGGTCTTGCATTAACTTTGACCAAACTTGGGCATTAGAGATGTATAGACTGTGTCTGATGGAGTAAGGTTAGGTTAGGTAGATGATTTTCGAAGCCGTGACCGGCTAGTGACCTACACGGTAAGATCCAAATAAAGAGCATTCTGGGTAAAGCGAAAACGCTACAAACCCATCACATAACTCAGTTCCACATGTCGCACATACTATTGAATAATTCAAGGGCAACCCTTCCCGGATGTACGGTATTCAACCCCTTTTGGCGGCACTTTCACGCTTAGAGTGAGATACACTATTTCCATTTGCATGAGGTGAGAAAAGGGTAAAGAATTTTGAAGGTGAAATTGACGGTACGTTGGCCGCACTTATTTTCTGTGAACGGTTTCTACATACAGGGTGTAAGGGACTAGACCTCCGCAAACTGAAAAGGTGAACTCAGATCATCAAACTGAACGACATTCACTATGGAGCTTTCACTTTTTTGCGTTTCCTGAGGTAGGCTCCATAGTGAAAGTTGTTCAGTTTGATGGTCTACCGTTTCAGTATGCGGAGGGCTGTCCCTTACACCCAGGATTTAAAATATACCCTATACAGGATGTAACAGAAAGTCGTCCGCGTCAAAATGAACAACACATTTGTTTCCGATCGCAGGTTATCGACCATTATTATGTTGTTCAGTATGATAGTCAAAACCGCTCCTATAAATATGACCATACCTTTATGTTACTCCTCTAGGTATGTTGCTTGTTAACCTTGGACAAAGTTGTTAACCTAAAAAATCCCCTTTACTAAGCACGATTCCAATAAAACTGGTTAAAAACTAACCTCAACATTAAAAATTCTTTCGATAATTATTATTCCCTCATATTCATAGGATGATTTAAGTTCTGTATTTTCCATTTTAAGTCAGTCCTATTGGAATATAGCTTATTAGGAACACCCACAATAGTGACAGTGGGAAAACAGCCTAACAATATAAATAAAAAATAGCTTCTCATAAGAAACGGTAGGTCAGGAAATAAGGAAAAAGTGTTCACTCCAAAAGAGCTTCCGGTCAGAAAATAATATGAATATTATATTTCGGGGAACAAATCTCCCAAACGTGACTTGAGTTAGACCTAAGGCGGTATTACAATGTTCTTCTAGGTTGATTTCGTAGAAATACGTCTATGAGCCTTGTTTCAATAAGAAGTTTCAATGCTAGAGTAATTTAACATCTTTGAGCCACTGTAACTTTGAAACTATACCTACATTTTAACGAAACTCTGACCTCAGGAGCAGAGTTTCTAGATCGTGTTAAAAAAGATATTCTGAAAATTCGGAGTCACGTTGCCTTGCAGGTTCTGACACGACCTCTTGTCTCGCGTGGTGTTAACGCGTCGCGTTTTTACCTGCCACGAGACTTGACAATCCTCAATCCTTATGTTCTTGATCAAAAACAATCCCTGAGATTGGGATAGATACTCCCAAAAAAATACTTGACACTGGCGGAAATGCAGTGCTAACGCACAAGCAAGAGTCATTTAATTATAAATTAGATATTTTAACGGAAACAATAAAAAGGTATAAAAATGAGATCTTGGATATAAAAGAGGTCCCCGCAAGACATGTTGCCAAGCATGCTGGCGGCGTTCCCCCTGTTATGAATTTAAAGAAAATTCAAACTTCGCTTGTGTGGAGTAGGTACGCTTGATTGCATATTTTCTTAGTAAATCGAAAGCACAGAATAGGTAGATTATAATTATAGTTCTACATATCGATAGTGAGAAAAATGTGATGTGTGGGATTATTTATTAGATGTTAATTTTAGGAGCGTGCAGATATAGATAACGTAAATGCGTACTGCGACCAACTGATGTAGGAAACCCAAGGGGCAGTTCTCCACTTTAACCCTGCACTAGCGTTTCGGAAACGATTCCTTTCTTGTCACGCTGCAAGCAAGGATAAAATTAAATAACTTGACAGAGACCATACCGTGAAACGAGATACACAGTATTATTATGGCTTGAATGACCGGGAAAAAGATACGTAGTGTGGACGCAGCTTTAGGGATCTCAGTCCGGTTTCCAGCACATTGATTTATGTTCCCACTAAAAAATATTCAACGTGTCGTAAATATAATGTCTAGAATAAAAACCTTTAGAGTCTTTAAATAGATATGGCCGTAGGGATGTGATATAAAATTTTGAGGATTACACAACTTTTGCTCTCAGTGCCTCATCAATCATCATTTATCAATGAGGGAATTTCCGAAAGCCAAAGAGAAAAAATTATTTCAAATTGCTCGTAATACCGTTCGATTGGCGTATACGCTAGATGAAAAAACAACCTAGCAGGTAATAAAATACAAATACAAATGTAAAAATTTGTGCTTTGAAGCAGAAAGATCTGAACAGAATATTTCGTCAACGGATGCGTCTGACTCAGTGACATGCATTTTTTTGTTTACATTCTAGCTTAAATTTTAGGATCCAACTCACGTCAATGCCAATCTATCGTGGCATGTTCATCTTTGTTTTGCTACCTGTCAGAAAACTACTCATTATCGCGTAGCTTATGCGCCGACAAAGGTAACTGCCAGCCCTCTTATCGCCAGTGATCTCTAACAGGTGTTAGGGTTACTTTAAAGGGTTAATGGACCCATGATACTGAACAACTTTCCCTAAAAAAACCAATAAGTAATTCGAAAAAAATAACGACCTTTCATACAAACGTTCGATCAGCTGATTGTACTCGTAGTATGGATATAAAAAAAAATACTTTTGCTAATTTCCTACAGGTTTCTTAAGGAAAGTTATTCAGTATGATACTGACGGGTACAGTCACCCATTAAAGTAATGCAACTGTTTACCCTAACACCCTTTATAAACCGCGCTGATATCTCCTTAACAACGGGCTTTGCATCGGGTCCCCATGGTCCAAGGGTCTCAACTCCCAAAGTTACAAACAAGTCATCATCATCATCATCTCAGCCGATGGACGTCCACTGCTGGACATAGGCCTCCCCCAAGGATCGCCACAATGACCGGTCCTGCGCTGCCCTCATCCAACGGGTTCCCGCCGCCTTCACAAGGTTTTCGGTCCACCGTGTGCGGGGCCTACCCACGCTGCGCTTTCCGGTAAGCGGTCGCCACTCGAGAACTTTTCGGCCCCATCGGCCATCGGTTGCGCGAGCAATATGCCCCGCCCACTGCCACTTTAATTAAGCAATTCTTTGGGCTATGTCAGTTACTCTGGTTCTTCTGCGGATCTCTTTATTTCTGATTCGATCTCGCAGGGAAACTCCGACCTAACATATTTCCGGTGCTTCAATGACTCCGCCGATGCAGCAGCAGCACCCGCGCATGATGAAGTCCGAACAATATGCGACGCCGTCAATGTGTCCAAACCACAGAAACAAAAACTAAAGGGAGAAATGAAAAAGGGGCGAGGCCAGTGTCGCAGCAATATGCGCAAAATCGGAACAAATTGATCGCGACAGTAATTCAATATATTATGAGGCTGAAACCCAGTCGAGATATTATGTGTAAATAGTTTACAATACTTGCGTAGCACTAAAGATTATTCGAACGTTGTGTTCTGATACCGCAATGGATAATGAGCATATTTAAGCTAACAAAATACTTTCTATCGCGTGGTACTGGTGGTAATGCGACACTAGGTTTCGTACTCAGCGCGTTGGTTGGCATCTCTGTAGATCTCTATGGTCCAAACCAAAGACCTTCCCAACTTCCAAAGCACTATACAGTCATGCCATCAGTAAATACCCGCGTAATTATGCGTTGGATGGTCTGATCATTATCCCCTTAAAAACCAACAATCTTGCTCTAAATTTCACACAATTTTATTAAAACACTTATCACAGCAGTCTCAATCAAGTGTAAGCTATTGTGCAGGTATAGTGTCGACGTCAGAACTTTGTTAATACACGGCTCCTGTTTATTCTTCATTTATAAACTAAGTTTGTGAAACCTGCCAGCATCAGCTTCTGAAGTTGCGGCATAAATTAGTATTTAGCTCTTTTCATTATGAGTTTTTCTGATAGCGCGTTATTTATAGGAAAAATTTTACGTTGATATTCGCGGCAACGATGCAGTGGATTTTTATAACTTTTTAATTTATGTATGCAAAAAAATTAAAAATTGTTTGTTTTTTAACATTGAAATTATTTTCAAAATAAAGTGAATCGAAGGGAAAAGGATTATATTAAATGTTTCTGCCCATCTTGAAATAAAACAATATATGTAATGTATTACGGGCGTGTCCGACGTCCTTTTGTAGTGTTGCTGATCTATCGATAGTTTTACAATCGACAGTTTTCATCTGAAACAGCCACACTATCGATAGGCCTATTGATAGTATCGATACTATACCTTGGATCGTGACAATACTATCACGGAGTGCAATACAGTCTCACTATCGTCGGCTATCGATAGAAAATCGTTATACTATCGATCGGTAATACTATTTTCATGTACATTTTTCATAAATTTATTCTCTGAGCGACGTCGTTCTAATCAAAATGTTTTCCTCAACTTATCCGACACCGTAACAAGAACCTTAATAAAAAATTAGCAAGATTATTAAAAGGAGCCTCGAGAAATAATTAAATCCTCAATATAGGGTGCCGTAGTCACAGACTATAACTGAACAAAAATGTGATGTTTTTTACACAATCTAGAATTTACAAATAAATGACAACTCAACACATGAACTTTGTAACTCATAAATTGATATGGGAGTAATTAAAAAAATCATTATACAATAAAATTACATACATACATACATATACTCACGCCTGTGTCCCATTGGGGTAGGCAGCGACAACGGATCGCCATCGGCTACGATCCTGACACACCTTTTTCGCCTCTTCCACAGTCATAAGTCGCTTCATACACGCTCGTCGGTTTCGAGTACATTTGATCTGACCCTTCTTAAGTACGCTGCCAATTTGGTCCGCATACGTGCGTCTAGGACGACCTTTTTTGACTGTTCCATTCACACTCGCTTTATATATTTCATTCGTCAGTCTGCTATCACTCATTCTTTCCACATGATGGTTGATGGTTTACATCTCAGCATTCCCTTTTCAATCCTTGTTACTATATCCTCTTTCAATCCACATCTATCTCTAATTACACTGTTTCGTATTATATCATTTAGAGTCACACCACACAATAAAATTATTATTCTTGAAATTGGATAGTTGAGTCCATTTCTCGCATTATAATGTTGACATGGTGTAACAATTTTTTTATTGAGAGAATGTACCAAAAGCATTAATAAATTGCTTCACAATGTCGAAAAAAAATCAGCTGTCCCATACATTTGAGTCGAGTAGGTACAACAGCTGTATGAAACAGCTGACTTTTTTTCGAGTTTCCTGAGGTAGGCCCCATACCATAGTAAAAGCTGTTCAGTTTGAGTTCACCGTTTCAGTCTGCGGAGGTCTGTCTCTTCCACTCCCTACCCTCAGGGAGTGTGTATGGGCGTTAATCTATCAGTCGGTATTACGTACCTCAGTGTTACGGCACACCTGCTAAACGTTCCGCGCCGAACGTTCCGTCGAACACGCGCGCAACGCTTTTCCCTATACCGGCGACATACCAGTACGCGTCATGACGCGCCATTTTTCCTAGTAGACTCGTATTCGACGGAACGTTCGGCGCGGAACGTTCCGCAAGTGTACCGTAACACTAAGCTAGAACATGTCATTGATACAGTACATGTCATCCGTGCGGATTCGAACCCGGACCCCCATGATTGAGTGTACATATCTCTCCGCAACACGTCACCGACATTCGACACACGACAGAGCTACAGTTTTTTTTAACAATAGCTCCTTATTTCTTAATTATTATTACAAAAGTAAAACATTGATCACTACACTGTGGCAGGGAAGGAGTGCATTAATAACTTTGTCACCACCACGGCGCTTGCTTTACTGCGTACACATTTTCTTTATTAAAAATGTTTTGTTACTCTTTTTTATCGACTTATTTCAAAAACATAACGCCATCATTATGATCATCAAACCACTAAACTTAAAACACGATAATTACTTTGAATACAGCACTAAGTATCGTTAATTATATTTGGATCTCTGTGCTCAAGTATATTTGGGCTGATTTTGTGATATAACTTAAAAAATATAAAAGGGCTAACAAAATTAGCTGAAACTATTTTAAGGGGATGATCAGACCATCAAACTGAACAACTTTCTCTATGGGACCAATATCGAAATCGCGAAAAAAAATCAGCTATTCCATACAAACCTACTCGACCTAAATGTATGGGACAGCAGATTTTTTTTTGCGATTTCGATATTGGTCCCATAGAGAAAGTTGTTCAGTTTGATGGTCTGATCGTCCCCTTAAATTAGTTTCACCTAATTTTGTTAGACCTTATATATTACTTAGTTGATTTTTGTTTATGAGAATGATTAGAACTGATTTATAAGAATATTAGTATTTTCGATTAAAAACATAGAAAATACAAAGCCTTTTTTTATTTTTTCCCTTCTATTATTGTTTAAAATATATTACCATAATTAATAATTCATTGTTTAAAAGGTATTTTCTTAACATTATGAGTAATTAAGATAATAGATTTTTTTTCCTACTCTTGCAAGTTCTTCTTTGAATACTTTCCAAATCATTATAGTTATAGATACCATTGATGTCTCTATTTAATCTTTCATGATAGTAGATTACCTTGGTAACAATTATTTCATAACTTCTTTGTTGAAGTGTATTTTACACGAGCATAAACTTTAAAATCAATTTTCTCAACTCGTACATTTTGCTTCCTGCATGTTTAAAAATTTATAAAAAAACAACGATTGCACTTAGGAAAATGATTCTTTTTTCACTGAATAGCTAAATTTACCTAGTTTTAGGAAATATTAATAACGCCATACCGCTAAAGGTCCCTTTTCCCAGACACAGTCACATTTGGTAGAGTAAGTACTTACTCTATTATAAATGTATTAAAAGGCTCCTTGTTTCTTACCTCAGTTTCCTTAAGGAAGTTGCTACCGACTGAAATTGTAATAATTTTTCGTGTTATTTTAAGCTACTTTCTTTTTAATTTTAAATTATACATATTTTATGCCTCTGTCTCTACCGTCATTTTCATGGGAGCAGCGAGCGCCACATGACAATTTTATTTTTTTATTGAAAAACATAATTTTCAACATACTTGCTCGTAAAGTGGCTCTTATTACACCGCTTTTAGGTACTTAATGAAGCGGTAAGGTCTTTTTTCTGTATATATTAATCTGTTTTAGTCAAAATATGATAAATAAACGCTTCATTTCACCAAACAATTTATTTTAATTAACAAATTAACATTAATTTGTGTTATAAATACATACATATTAAGTTTATAACGTTTTTAATATTAGGTTGTTTGAAACAAAATATCGCTGGTTGAATGTCGGGTAACATCTTTGCCTCTTCGTCGACTATCTTAAGGCGGTTGCAGAGGCGTCAATTTTATACAAAATTTTGACGCACAATACGCGTAGACGGTATTAATATAAGTAACTTTGTATATATGAAAAAATAGTTTAGAAAATCTAGTTGCCGCGTAACAAATAACATTTGCAATTTATAATATAATTACGAAGATATAAAGCTTTTAAAATGTTGTATGAAAAATTTCAAAGCTTTATATCTTCTTAAATATTACTTTTGTTAATTCCGTCTACGCGTATTGTTCGTCAAACTTTTGTATCGACTGAAACCACCTTAACCAAAGGTACGGAACGCTAAAAAAAAGCCCATCGCCATTTTCCACAAATATTTATCTAAAATTTTTGTATTTTACGAAATGTTATTACTTTTTCCTCGCAAGTATGTTGAAAAACGTCGTATGAAACTACACTCGGCTAGTACGCATCACTCGCCTGGCGGCTCGTGCTGCAATCCCACTTCGGCTGTAATGACCAACTTTGCTCACTTGTATCATAATGTACTATTTCAGAGAAACTGTTATTTGTATGTATCATAATTATAAATGTCTTTATTACATTTGAATAAATGTATACGTGTATTAAATATAAAATGAATAATGATCGTACTGTACTTCGCGGAATATTTTAAAATTCCAATATTTTAAAGACATTTTTGATTATATTTATTCAAATAATAATGATCATCATCATCTCAGCCGATGGACGTCCACGCTGGACATAGGCCATTCAAATAATAAAAACAATTAATTATATTTATTATTTCCATCGTCAGCCTATACAGGATAAAATTGATATCATTAGCATCCTTTTAAACTAATAGTCTACCCATCAAACTGAACAACTTTTACGATGGGAGTAAACCGATAGTAACAAAAAAAATCCATGTTCCATAGTAAACTGCAATGCCTAGTAACTAAATTTAGTTTGCCCTTACAGAGTTCATGTGCACCCTATTTTTATGTAACCACATGAAGCAATTAACTATTACGATTATGATTGTGACTAAATTAATATCATTAGCATCCTTTTAATATCATTAGCATCCTTTTAATCTAAGAGTCTACCCATCAAACTGAACAACTTTTATTAAAGGAGCAAAAAAATCAGCTGTTCCATACTGAACTGCGATGTCTACTCGACTCAAATGTGTGCAACAGCAGATTTTTTTTTGCTCCGATCGACTTTCCTCCCATCTTCCTATAAAAAGTAGCGCAAAGAATCGAATCAAAGCGGCAAAGGTAATTTCTGTAAGTCACTTATTTGCAGATATCCGTAGAAACACCTGATTCAATAAAGCAACTCCTTCACTTGAGCCGCAACACTTCCCCGTTTTATTTCTTTCTCTAATTCCGATTCGACATTACCATTCGTTCACGATTGTCTTGTGAGTTATCTGTGGCGTTTCTTGTCAAATAATAATCGAAGTCTTTCATAACTTTTTTAACCGCCTTCAAAAAAGGAGGAGGTTTCTCAATTCGAACGTATATCTATTTTTTTTGTGTGTTCAAGGATAACATCCTTTTTTTTTGAACCGATAATGATAATTTTTTTTTAGTTGGTAAGAAGATATCCTAAGGGTGGTACCATGAAAAGGAAACCAGGATCTGAGGATGGCATCCCTGAGAAATCGAGGGGAACCTTTGAAAATCGTAGTGCCGGCTAGTGCGTTTGTTAATTTAAAGCACTACTATTAAATTGAACTTATTAATTCACCACTGAACATTGTGAAATAAACAAAATTTTAACGGTGAAATAAATGCTGATATTATATATTTTTATTTATGTACCTATCTATCTATTAAGCGCTATATTGAAATCGACCCCATGTATCGCACTTCACATAAACCCTGTGGTTTCTGAAGTGCGGTTAATATTTATAAATAGTGATTATAAAGTAATGTATTGAATAAATAAAAAAAAAAATAAAAAAAATATACCCGCCTAAAAGTACAAAAATAATATTGCTGCCGACGACTTTTTCATTCGCATCATAAGAACATTAATTTGTTTTATAATATAGAAGTCGGTGTCAAGCCAAGCCAAAAAACTAATGCAAGCCCTGTCGCGAATCGTACCGGCTTGACAGCGACTTCGATAAAACAAATAAATGTTCTTATGATGCGAACGAAAAAGTCATCGGCAGCAATATTATTTTTTAACTTTTACGTCGTTTTTTTGAAGGCGGTTTTAATTTTTTAGTTGACTACGACCACAATGAAAGTCGTAATAAATTGTGGAGAAAACTTTTTCATTGCTAAATTTATGGTGCGACACATACTTTTCAAATTGCCGCCAAATCGTAAAAACAAATGACAGTGGAATAAAATTTTCCGCTATAGGTTGCCAAAGTGTTGCAAGAAATTAAAATAAATGTTGCATTTGCATCTTCACTCCTTCGACAACAGGCAGGACAAAGAAATAACCCGACGCGTAGACAACGCCTGGAAGAGCTACTGGTCCATGAAGGGGTGACCTTCCTTTATCACTTAAACGAAGACTCGTCGACATTTGTGTATCCTGCCTATCCTAACTTACCGTGTTCAAACCGCCTTATTGTATCATGTCTGGAAGCATGTTTAGTTATTCGTCTTTACGCAAGTTTCAAAATGAGCTTATCCTTGATTACAAGCGAGAAAGAGATGAGTTTCGTTCAAACAGTAATAACTTCTAAAACACGAGTGCTTGCAATCGCGCACTCTCGCGTTTATTGTTATTATCCTTTGCGGGTAGGCAGAGACGTGAGAACATTCCGAATTCTTATTATTTCGCATGTAGGTAGCCGTTCTACGCGCAGAATCAATTGTTTGTGAATAACTTATTATGGAGGTTTCGAAGCGGGTGGCTTTTATAGCTTTATTTCTGAAGGCCTAGTATGCCGGACAACGTTACCCCGCGCCTTTCTCCCGATCTGTTACGCATGCTACGTTATCTTAGTACAAACTAAGTGGAACGCTGTATTTCCATAGACAGCTTGCGCCATCTATCGGTTATGTTTCGAAGCACTATATGTTGAACTAGGGTTCATATCGGAGTAACAGCGCACTTCACCTCACGCGCTGCGCTGTAGTAGTGAAAGATTTCGCCCATATCAATCACTGTCTTGTTGGTCTAGCGGTCTAGGCAACCGGCTTACGATCCGGGTAGCTAAGGTTCGATCCTCGTGTCGGCCGATCGTCTTTTTCAATTTATTTCATAATGTGGCGCCCCCTAGTGCTAATAAGCGGCAACCTAATTACGACGACCTAAAATTCAAGGCGAGTTACCTATCTATATCCAATATACATATTAATCTATGCTGTTACGGGCTTTGACTACATATATGTGTACTAGTTACGCGTGTAATTCTACTAACAAACATTTCAGCCACTTTTTGCGGAGGGCGAGGTAACATGAAATCCGCAACTTTGGATTTTATTCCCCATAACTTTAGATTCTAATTTTGAATGATAAAAATCATGAAAAGTACTCTCGTGTGAAACCCAAACGTTCTAAGTTCGTAGTTATTGTTTCGCAATTATAGGGTGTCTCATTTAGTGATAAGGTATAAAATTGAATGTAAATGCACATGATCATTTTGATCTTATACCGTGGCAGAGGGGAAATGCTACCGCAAGACTAGTCCTTTTAATAAATAGTCAAAGGTTAGGCGGTATGAAAAAAAAATAAAAATGAAAAAATATTTATATTTGCAATAAACTTATTGTAGTTACATAAATATAGCACTCTAGCCCTCAGTCTAGGTATTCCTGGGTGATGAGGGCTAGGCTCTTTCGAAGAAGTAGCCTCATTGTAAACAATAAAGAGAAAATAATAAAGAAAAAATACTAATGTAACAAAAGAACAAAACCAAGCTATGTGATCTCATTTCTTTAAATAGTAAAAAAAAGTAAAAAAAAAAAACAAGGAAAATCTTGAAGGTATGTGAAAGAGGAATAAGGAAGACTTGGCTTTGCAGTATCCTTCTTAATGTGCTGACACTTTTTAAGGGGATGATCAGACCGTCAAACTGAATAACTTTCTCTATGGGACAAAAGTCGAAATCGCGAAAAATAAAATCTACTTGTGCCATCGGCTTTAGTAGGTTTGCAGTTTTGTATGGAACAGCTGATTTTTATTTCGCGATTTCGATGTTGTGGAATAGAGAAAGTTGTTCAGTTTGACTGTCTGATCATCCCCAGCATGTTAAGAAGGACCCTATACCTATTTAAATATTTATGTCGCACTGCCTTGTTAGATTGTTATATATTATATATTAACCATCCACCAACAAATGATATATATTATTATTTATATGTTATTTATCTATGTACCTTTAATTATATGTAATATGTATGTATTTATGTATTTGTTGTATTCACTTCTTTTTCACCTATAATTTTGTTTTTTATAACACCGACCCGTTCTTTGTTATATTTCCTCTACCCTAAGGTTGTCTGGAAGAAAAAGCTTTTTAGCGATAAGACCGCCTTATTTGTACCATATTCAGTTTATGTTTCCTATTGTGCATTGTATTTTCTTTTGGTGTAAATAAAGTATATTTCATTCATTCATTCAGTAAAATTGATATCATTAGCATCCTTTTAAACTAAGGGTCTACCCATCAAACTGAACAACGGAGGCAAACAGATCGGAGCAAAAAAAAAATCTACTGTTCCATACTAAACTGCAATGCCTACTCGACTTAAATGTATTCAACAGCTGAGTTTTATTTTGCTCCTATTGGTTTTACTCCCATAGTAAAAGTTGTTCAGTTTGATGGGTAGACTCTTAGTTTAAAAGGATGCTAATCATATCAATTTCACCCTGTAGAGTACCAAGATGGTTAAATATGAAATCCTATACCTCAATTTTAATTTAAAGTACACAAAGTATATATAAGGGTATCAAATCAACGGACTGCACCCATAAAGATCTCTGGAATGTTTCTGACCACCCCAAAAGGGATAATGGTTAATAGTATATGTTTTTTATCTCTATGCTCTTTGAACTTACAAATAGTATTAAAAAACATGAAAATAATGTTGAAATAAGAGTAAGTACGAGATTGAATAAAGTTACTAATCCTCTCCTCTCCTCTAAGTTAGTTATCCTCTTTTATAATGAGAACCGGTAAGGTTTGGAACTCACTCCCTGCGTCTGTGTTTCCAAGCAAATACAATCAGGATATTTTCAAAAGAAGAGTTAATAGGCTTTTTCTGGGTGAGCGCGCTACATCCTCGGCTTCGTCTACACTTCCCATCAGGTGAGATGAAGCCAAGCGCAAACCCATTATGAATAAAAAAAAAAAAAAAAGTTAAACTCAAAAATTTATTTTAAAACACAAAGCCATCTTCTAAATCCGCAAATAAGGACCGCACATTGTGACGGGAAACTATGGAACCCGGCTCCCTCGAAATTCCACAACATAACATGACTTAATAACTATTACAATATAAATTCTTAGGCATCGTCCTTATAGAACGCGAATGCGCGATCATCGCGCGAGTAAGCGATGCGACCATCGCGTGTTCGCGCGATGGCAAAAACTGGGTGTCCTATCATCGCGCGAATTGAAGACGCGAGCAAGCGGCAGTGGCACGGCCGATACGATGCCCCGCCGACGCAATTATCCTAATTTCAATTAGGACACCTATTCGAATTCAATATGTTTGATCGCGCGTTCGTACGAACTAAGTTCGCGCGAATATATTTACAAACATTTGAGTCGCGCGACCGCGTCGTGCGATTGTCAGTTAGGACACCTATTTGAGTTCAATGTTTGATCGCGCGTTCGTACGAGTAAAATTCGCGCGAACCTTCGATGATCGCGCATTCGCGTTCTATTAGGACGAAGCCTTAAGCTACCTACTTGTAAGATCATGTCATATGTTAGTCATTCAGCAGCTATGTTTCAAATTCTTTTCAGTTATCGATTTCAGGAGTTCAAGTCCCTAAGCTGGCACATCGCTGTCGAAAACATCGACGAGCTCACAAATATAACATCCTTCTTGCATCCTTCAGATCGTCGAAGTTTTTATAAGTTTGACACATGACATAACCTTAGCGAATGTCAAATTGATAGCTCGCCGATGTTTCAACGACGAATTTTAGACTGTGACGATGTTTGCAGAAAATTGCATTGCTCGTTTCAGGGTTTGCCTTCATTATTTTTATGGGTTACTAAGGCCCGATTCGACCAAACGCGAGTAAATTTTATCCTTAGCTTAAGTCGCCGGTTAATCTAGAGTAAACTAATTTTGCGTTTTACCAACCCTAATCTATGAATAAGTTGAGAGTAAATTTTACACGGCAAATTTTGACAAATGAAATGTTAATGTCACATAATTAAAAAAAAAATTTAAGAAAAAAGAAACCTAACAAATTAAAACTGTGTCACCTCACAATGCAATAAGTACGGATACAACGACCTCTTTCTTTAGGTGGATTATACATTCGTTCTTTTAGTATGGGTTTAGTGTGGTAGAAGACAAATGAAGTTATTTGGGAGTAAACGCTAAGAGTTAAATTGTTCCTTGTATAGATCAAAGTTACGTTAAGGGCGAATCCGGCATTAAACTGGTTAACAAAGACAGCTCCATACCCTCCACGACTTAAACATACCATGTAATTGCAAAAAACTAAACAGATTAAATATCTCCTAATCCTTATCGACAGCAACCTATCTTTCAAACCCTATATCAATGTCCATGCTAATAGAGTCCGTAAATTAATATTTGTTTTCAAACACTTACGCCATGTTGCCGACCCCTCCACTCTAAAGATGGTATACATAGCCCTCTGCCAGTCAATACTTATTTATTGCAACACCACGTGGGGTGGTGCGCCAAAAACCCACTTTGTGAAAATCGAGCGTGCCCAACGTGCATTACTAAAAGTTGCCACCTTCAAGCCCAGACTGTTTCCTACGAAATCGCTCTATGAGTACTGTGAAGTGCTCACAGTCCGTCAGCATTTCATTCTGCATACTGTCCATCTCAAACATTCTGTGACTCCACACAACACTAATAATGCTCCAAAAAGAAACCACCTAATCGCACGTTCCGTTCAATACAACACAAGTTTCAGTCATAGATTCTTCTGTTTTCTTGGCCCATTCCTATATAACAGCGTACATCGCATATTAAACATACACACCTTTAACAATAGACTATGCAAAATTTCCTTAAAAACGTTACAAAATCTATCCTACAACGAAACAGAAAATCTTCTTCTCTATCTCATTTGCAATAAGTTTTACAGTTGTAACTGATGTCAATAGCTCAGGCAGGTAATTCCTACCTTTCATGGCATCAGTTGTACCTACCAATACTCCTAGCCTACTATTCTAACATTTAGTGCTTTATTATTTTGTTACAAATCCGTCTGTAAAATGGCTTAGTGGATTAATAAATATTATTCTTATTCTTATTCTTAAAGAACAATGGTTATCCTTACTGAAAAATAGTCCATTTCACAGTATGTAATATTAAAATTTCAGCTATAATCTACTAACATCGTTGCCTTGGCAGGCCTTTTAAGTAGAGGAAACGGAAGCCGTTAGTTCGACTCAGAGCGGAGATAGCCAATAAAATTGCTTCGTTCTAGTTAAAGAAGAATAGCCCTACTGCTTTAATAAATAGTGTACGCTCGATCGTTAAAGTTATATTGAAATTGTGTTATACAGGTTGTGACAAAAATATAAATAAACATTTAAGGGCGTGGTTAAGAACATCAAACTGAACAACTTTCACTATGAGACCAAAATCGAAACCGCGAAAAAAAAAACGAATGTTCCATCATCATTATCATATCAGCCGATAGACTGCTGGACATAAGCCTCTCCAAAAATGGGGAGATTTGCCATGACCAAGGAGATTTACCATAAAAGCCATGATGCGATGCGTTTGCGACGTTCCATACTAAACTACAGATGTACTCGAGCGAAATGTATAGGACAAAAGATTTTTATTTCGCGCTTTCGTTGTTAGATGGATAGATAACTCATTTATTGCACCATAGTGAAAGTTGTTCAGTTTGTTGGTCTAAACCACCCCCTTAAAAGTTTTCAATTTTAATTTTTACTTCTGTAACACCCTGTGCAGGGTGTAAAATTTAAACTTTTATATATTACAAAAAAAAAATACAATTTAATACTTAACACACACTCTTAAACTAAAGAAAAATATTATAGTTTAAAAAACTAAACGAACTGGATTTACTAGTAGCCATTGAAGAGTTCCACCATCCACCTTCTGGCTCCATCATGAGTTCCAAGACACCATTTATAATGTATGGGACTCGTCAAAACAAACCAATCGAGCCCAAACTCGAGTGGTTTACTAGTAGCCATTGAAGAGTTCCACTACATTTTTGGTTGACATACCACATATCCGCACCAACCGCCTTTCTGAATCTCATAAAATGCGCACAGCCAAGGAGTAGAACGCCCTGCCTGCGTCAGTATTTCCGAGCGCTTAGAACCCGAATTCTTTTAAAGTACGAGTGAATAGGCTTCTTCTGGGTGAGCTCGCTACATCTTCGACCCCATCTTCGACCTGAGGACTAGATTGAGGTCAAGAGCAAACCCATACGTAATAAAAAAAAATCTATCTCATGACTCCATTATCAGATCAGCTCGATAGTACCAAATTATTGTATTGTCATGCGTACTACATACACCTGCATAGTTTCAAATCATAGAGATCTAGAGAGATGCCAACCAACGCGCTGAGTACGAAACCTAGTATCGCATTACCACCAGTACCACGCGATAGAAAGTATTTTGTTAGCTTGAATGTGCTCATTATCCATTGCGGTATCAGAACTCAACGCCGAATAATCTTTAGTACTACGCAAGCATTGTAAACTATTTACACATAATATCTCGACTGGCTTTCAGCCTCATAATATATTGAATGATTACCGTCGCGAGCAATGTGTTCCGTTTTTGCGCATATTTCTGCGACACTGGCCCCGCCCCCTTTTCACATCTCCCTTTAGTTTTTGTGATCTGTGTTTCAAATCTATACTTTAATTTAGAAGTAGGTTAAAATTGACTTCCTAGATTTTCTTACATACTTAGTTTGTTACATACAGATGAGGCTAATATAAGCGTGTTAAAAAGAAACAAAATATTACACTATAAGTAAAATTAAATGCATTAAATATTAAACAGGGTGGCTTTAGACCACCAAACTGAATAACTTTTACTACGAGACCAATTCTAAAAACGTAAAATAAAAATTGCTTGTTCCATAGAAACTGTCACAAACTGTAAAAGGATACTCGGCACAAATCTATGAAACAGCATTCGCGATTTCAATATGGTCCCGTTGTAAAAGTTGTTCAGTTTGTTGAACTGAACCGTATTTAAGTTTACACCGAGAATACAAAAAGCGCCGGCAGCAGTGTGCTATGGAAAGGAATGGACCTTTTATCAATATGTTTTAGTTTTAACCTTTTTATGCAATTTTGTAGGTGGCAACCTTTGAATAAAATAAAATATATATCAATGGTCGCAAACACTTTGAATAATATTTGAGACGACTGACTGCATTTGTAAATACACTATGTGACGTTTTTCGAGAACAGTCATCATCATAACATATACAGGGTGAAATTGATATCAGGAGCACCTTTGAAACTAAGAGTCTACCCATCAAACTGAACAACTTTTACTATGGGAACAAACCGATCGGAGATAATAAAAAATCAGCTGGTCCATACTAAACTGCAATCTCGACGCGCGAGTTCGCGAATCAAATGTAATCGGTTTGGTGTATGGGCGTTAGTCCACCACGCGTGTCCAATGCGGGCTGATCATAGACTTCCCATACGCATCGGAATTGCATCTTCAGCGAATGCAGATTTCCTCAAAATGTTTTCCTTTACCGTTTGAGAGCATAATTATGTATGTTTATTTATTGACATTAACATTTGCATTTTCTGGTGTTGCCAATAAGTACGCAACAATATCGAAAAATGTTGACTTTTGCACATACTTCAAACAAGAGCTACTGCATGAAAAGTCGATCAGTTCAAAGTACCACTTTCATATTATTACCATCAAAATATTATAATTAATGCAAGTAACTAAAAAAGTTTCAAAGTTTTGAATAAAAACGCTAAAAATAAATTACAAACATTTTATATTTCCCCAAAATTAGAGAATAGAAAAAAACCTAAACACTTCAGATCTGACAACAACATTTTTGAGCATAATTGTAACGCCATCTACCCAAATGTTACTGAACTTTTTTTTAATGAAAACGTACCATTACTGTAGTCAAAATTGTTTGATAAATCAATCAAATCACGTAAGAAAACCTTAACAAGCTTAGCAAGTTTTCGATTTTAAAAGGTATCAGCAATATTTTAAATAAAAAATCATTCTGAATTTTCCAAAATCTTAATTCCAATTCGACAATCAATCAAAAACAATTCTACGTACCCAAAAATTTTTACAAATAACGAAACAAGGGGCATATCAAGAACAAACCCAGAATAACAATGTACGAAATCTAAACAGGGACGACCTTTACTCAATAAATCCCGTACATTTGAATAAACTTTTTTACACGACAGCTGCCTTGGTTTACGTCTCTCGTAAAAAACCACAATCGGGGGTTTTGTAGAAATATGTTGGGTCTAAAGCCTTGTCTAGATGGTGAACGAGCAAAGATAAGGAGCTTAAGTTCGAGATTGAGTTAAAAACATCATGAGGAAACCTGCATGCAGGATTCAGCACCGGTAAGCCGTAGGTATAATGGTTAAATAAAATGCAAAATAAAACCGGCCTTTACTGTAAAAAAATATCATAATGGTGACATTTCGCTGGAATAGTTACTTTATTGACCTTTTTTTATTTTCTTTCTTTCTACAAAAAAAACCTTAAATTTGTAGTTATTTATTTTTCTATTTCATCACTGTGTAGTTACTAGTTTTTTTTATTGTTATTATAATGTCTGTGAACTTAGAAAATCCCACAGAGCGAAATGGCCTCAGGCCAAGCTCTTCAATAAAGATTAAAAAAAAATCTTAAGAATTTAAGATGATGATGGTGATAAGAACCGTGTTTTTAGATGTTTGTGACTCAATAATGCATAAACGGAAAATAAATTTCGACGAAATTTGGTACACAGATTAAGATATTGACTTTAATAAAGAATCATAATATCATTCCATTCAGATCTGTTCCGATCAGTCCTTGTGTGTAACTATTTAACATCTTCTTACTGAAATCCAAGCGAAACCGCGAGGATCTGTACTTGGACAGTCTTTTGTTCGCTGACGACGCAGCTTTTGTCGGCGACACTCCTCAAGAACTTCAGCGTCTTATTGACAAATTTTCCAGAGCATGCGCACTTTTTTCTTTGTAAATAAATGCTAAAAAGACAGTAGTTTTAGCGCAGGGTTGTAGTTCGATTCCAGTTATTCTACTGGAGAACGCACCGCTGGAGGTGGTTAACAGGTTTTGTTATCTGGGGTCTACAGTGTCTGAGAACCTCTCCAACGATGGAGAGATCGGCACTCGTATCGGTAGAGCTGCTACGACGTTCGGTGGGCTAAGTGCAAGAGTGTGGAACAACAGTTAAAACCAAGATGAATGTGTATCAGGCATGCATCTTAAGCACACTCTTGTACGGTGCGGAGACCTGGACGTCGTACGCAAAACAAGAGACGTGTTAACCTTTTCCACATGCGCTGTCTTCGAGGCATTCTTGGCATAACCTGGAGGGATCGAGTGACAAACGAGAAAGTGCTAGAAATAGCGCAGCTGCCCAGCGTAACGGGAATTCTCAAACAGAGACGTCTACGGTGGCTGGGGCACGAGCATCGCATTGATCACTCTCGTTTGCCGTGTTAAGTTCTTCTAGGTCAAGTAGTGCTACTTGACCATGGCGCTCTTGGCATGCGCATGCCAAGAGAAATGTCGGGAGACCAGGTCTCCGATACAAGGACTGCGTAAAGCAAGACATGTCCACGTTCTCAATCGACACCAGCGGCTGGGAGGATCTCGCTAAGAACTGCGACTTGTGGAAGAAACATTTAGCGGAGTGAAGAGCTGTTGACGACAGGGCCTGGTTTGCTTCCTTGGCTGAAAACGAGAAAAGAGGCATGATCGGCTAGCAAACCCAAATGACACAGCAAACTCAAATTTCACTTGCCGTACATGCAGCAAGCATACAAAATTTAATTCTGATGAATTCTGTACCGCGAAACATTGCGTTATCTGACCAAAGCCTAAGGTCCAGTACATTCAAATTTTCACAGTAATGCTTTCGCTTTCACACTTGAGAATTTTGTTTCAAGAAAAAACGAGACAGAGAATGGTTTTGATTAAGATCTGTGTCGATATAACAGACTTTTGGGTTATTGCAGTTTTATCTTTACGCTCTAAATGTTTCCTATTTGAAGTCGTAATTTGTTTTGTAATCCTTTAATCAAATTTAGGCTTTAAGGCATTGAATTAAGGTCTTGTTAAAAGATACTATTTCACTTAAAGACACGTTCTTTGTATGACCGTCGAGAAGCTAACAAAGTCACTCCATATAAAATAACTAGGTACCAAAGACGTAAGATTTGTTTTTCGTCCGTCATTTTGTAAAATAGTGTCCTAGGATAATTCTTACAGAACGTGGCTGAAACGGGAACTTGGCTGACGTCAATACCAACAAGAAAATATTCTTTGTCAAATCCATGTAAAGCGTCACATTTCGAAGATATAAGCACAGAGTACTGATTATACAAGGTGAAATTGATATCATAAGCATCCTTTTAAACTAATAGTCTACCCATCGAGCTGAACAACTTTTACTATGGGAGCAAACCGATCGGAGCAAAAAATAATCTGCTGTTGCTTACATTTGAGTCGCGAACTCGCGCGTCGAGATTGCAGTTTAGTATGAAACAGCCGATTTTTTATTTGCTCCGATCGGTTTGCTCCCATAGTAAAAGTTGTTCAGTTTGATGGATAGACTCTTAGTTTAAAAGGATGCTAATGATATCAATTTCACCCTGTAGATATAAGAATGTCAGCCTTAGAGGATATGTCAGCTATCGATTTCTGAAAGAATTATCCGCGGTCGTCAATTTTGTAAAACCACGAACGTTAGGTAAGTCAGGGTCCATATTAAAATCTTTCCAAACCTGTAACATCAATTGTGTTGCTTAGAATAAGGTGTTAAAAATAGGTATGAAACACTTTCACCACAGTGTTAAAAATAGGTATGAAACACCTTCACCACAAAATGGTCGAGATAAAACAACAAAGCCACGACGTAAAGTTTCATAATTGTTTTACAAAATTATTAAAAGGGCATCCTACTTAGATCAACTCCCAACGAAAAACGAATTATAAACCATAATTACATAATGCCAAACTTCAAAATTCAAACGCATACATCAAAGCAAGCCCAATTAATTTAGCAAAGATCCATGGCTCCCTTGCAAATAAGTCTACACGGACACAGATGTACGAAAACTGATTACCCAAGTTATTTTGGAGGAGATAAAACGGCTATAAAAATCTTTACTGACCTCAGAATGGCTAGTCGTTAATTTTAGTCGTTATTTGATGTGTATTTAACGACTGGTCAAAAGGTTAGGTCATGATTAACGTCATCTAATTTCAGGGATTTTAATGATAAACTTAATAATCTTTATTTCGGACTTGAGTTTAGTAAATACGAATTCCTGTATACACCAATCTTTATTAATTACAATAAAAACTAAACAATTTTCCCTAAGAAGTATGGGTCGAAAAACAAGAAATTATTTTGGTTATTCCAAATTTCCCAATACAAAAGTGTGGATCAGCCGATAAATTTTCTATAAGTGGTCCAAAAAAGTCTATAAGAATGTGGTATACGTCAGAGATCTGAAATTGATAAGGCTCTGAAAATTTGCAAGCTGAAGTGGCAATGAGCTGGTCTACCCAAGACCTGACAAATTCAGGCAGTTTAAGTCCTTGAATGGAGAATACGAACTGGAAGGCGTAGTGTGGGACGCCCTTCGGCTAGTAAGGCCGATAAGAGAGTTTTGTGACTCGCCTTGGGAGAGGTGAGTGTTCTGCTGAGGACGATGATAGGCCGATGTTGATGACTATAGGTCTAAAACAAAATGCAGTCAATGGAATCTATGTTCTATGTCCAGTAGAGAAAGCTTAATAGACTGAAATAATGACTATATCTATTTAATACACAGCAAACGTTTGCAAAACCATTAATTTTGAAACAACTCTGATATGCCATCGGATCTCTCTTCATTGATCGACATAGAAGTAGGTCAGCAAATTCTTTATGTCAACCGGATAAGCATGACAGTTGAGTGCAGGGCATCGAGCCGAGCGGATGGACCCATACGACTGTTCTGTCGATGTTTACATTCAATTTCGACCCTTTTACCGTTTGCACAATGAAATAACTGACCGGTTTAATCCGATTATGCGTCGATAAAAAAGAGATTGAACCTTAGATTATAATCAAAGAAAACAGTCTTTTGGAAATTATGTAGCCCGTAAAACGACAAGCAATAGAATACTTGTTCTGACCACTTTGGGGTCGGAATAGCTTTCTAAGTAAAATGTAATGTTCGAAAATGGTTGAGAAATATGTAAACAAACACACAGGTGCTCATTGTCGTAGCGAAGCTTCGGTATTGGAAATAATTAAAAAGCAACCCTGGTTGGTGAACCTACAACTATTCTTCGGGCATAGGCCCATCTAATCCATCTTGGAACTCGCAAGATGGTAGATTAGTGACCGTTTTAGTCAAAGATCTCCCTCCCTCATTATTCCGTGGGATTTTTTTTTATTTTCGTGTCAAGCGCAGCATGGGTAGGCTCTCCACAAGGTAGACCGACGACCTTTTGAAGGGAGTTGAAACACTTTAGATGGAGGCAGCGTAGGACCAGTCGTTGTGGCAATCCTTGGGGGAGGCCTATGTCCAGCAGTGGATGTCACTCGACTGAGATGATGATGATAGTTATACTAGGATTGTGTATCTATATCTTATTGGCCAGGAATTCTGCGAGCCTGACAGCTTCTAGTGTAACTTTAGCATTAGTGAGGTCCTACCATCCTTACAAGTGGGGCATAAAAAGCTCACCCGAGTGCGACTGCAGTGCTCCGGAACAGACTGAGCATATTGTTAACGAGTGCCCTGGCAGAAGATTCGACGGTGGAATCCAGGAGTTAAACTAGCTAACCCCCAGAGCCAAACTATGACTTAAAACCATAGACATCAATTTGTAATCTCCACAGGAATGTAAAAGAAAAAGCCATACGATTAATAATTAGTGAGGTCGTCTCTCATGCAGGTATTCGGGCACAAGAGACATTCCAGCGTGTGTCCCATCAACTAGATATGAACGCCGCAATTATCGCCCGCCGCCTCGGGCCAGGATCCCTGTACCCCCAATTGCATAAATTTTGTCTCAATGGTTCTGCCGCGGGATGACGTGATTTGTTGAGCCAGGTTAGAAGCATATTGAGGCAGCTTAAAAATATTCGAATACCACGTTAACCACTAACTTGCCCGGTACTCCCTCCCTGAACCTGTTCCCTCTCATTATACAAACAATTCTAAGAATAAACAATCGCATCCACAATATTCTGTTACAGTATATTACATACTCAAAGTTGTTCCTGAAATATTAAACCACCATGTCTTTCAGTTACAAAGTTTTGACATTATGGTTTTCGAGTGGTAGGATGGGTAGGATAGACACATTGAAAGGTCTGATATCCAATTCCAATTTTACATTTTCATATCTGTAAGGGTTTCTTTTCACTGAAGAATCTATTCCATTTCTCACCGTGTAACTACACAAAGAAAAAAAATAGCTAATAATATTAACATAATATTAATATAACATGGTTTTGTTTTTATAGTTTAAGAAAACAGATTTTAGTCATATAATATAATATAGGGTCCTTCTTAATATGCTGACACATTTTTAAATGGAGGATCAGACCGTCAAACTGAACAACTTTCTTTATGGAATTAACATCGAAATCGCGAAAAAAAATCATCTCTTCCATACAAAACTGCAAACCTACTCGAGCCAAATGTATTGGACAGCTGATTTTTTTTTCGTGATTTCGGTGTTGGTTCCAAAGAGAAAGTTGTTCAATTTCATGGTCAGATCATCCCTATATTATTAAGAAGGACCCTGTATAGTTTTTTTTTCTTAAAGTACAACAAAATATTTTGGATGTCACTAAAGTTTGGTTACCTATATTTAACAAAGTATTTTTTCAGTGTACGTTGTTTTTATGTAAAACATAAACTAACAAACAGTGGTGATAAATAACAAACACGTGTGACATTACTTTTTACATTAAATATAGTTGGAACCCAAAACTTTTGCCGCCATAAAAAATACATTTAAACTTATTTGTTCTATCCCTTTTGTTTTAAACTCATATCGTGTACAGTAAGGAAACTATTACATGTATGGATAAAACGGGAAGATCTCTATTTTTTATTTTATTTTATTTTATTTTATTTCTTCAGGATCGCCGACAAGGTGAACACAATATTATTAACAAATACATAGACAGACAAAAGGCGTGTGTCACCTCAATTAAAGGCAACCACGGCATGCAATAGGTATAAGCAGGTTTGAGTTTAGTAGAAAATAAAAAAAAAAATGAAAAACTCCAAAGAAAAAAGGAAAATAGAAAAAAAACATGATTATATGAATAAGATAGCAGCGCCAAAGTTATTCCAGGTTAGAATGGGTAATTAAACAAAATTATTTTTCCTTCCTCCCATTCCCAAATTTAGAGTCTTATATAACTATAATTATGAGGTAGTATTATTAAATAAGTAGGTACAACAATATCAATATCAAAGCGAGAGTTATGAGCCATTTTCCAATGCACGATACGCAGTGCGATTAAATTTATGGACGCTACTAGATAAAATATCGATATCTGACTCCTTATACAGTGCATTAAAGCCTTTAACAACCTTGTTTAAGGATCTTCCAAGGACTTGTTTGAATGACATACAGCATGGGACCAGAGAGCTAGCTTATCTAAGCTATCTAGCTAATCGTATAAATTATGATTTTGTAAACTTGACGTACCTAGTGTAGCATTCTCTGTTACAAGGCCAATAAAATTCTGATTTCTGATATCACGGCGGACAATTGGAGGGTCCACGAAGGGTCTACCGAGCCCGTGAATGAACTTAAGCAACCGACCTTGTGGCACCCAGAATGGATACGGACCCTGGCATTGGACGTTGCTGGGTCTATGTAGTGGATTGGGTAGCAGGAATCAGTGGGAAGCGGCTTGGGATGTGCCTGTAGGGGCTCTGCGGCTGTAGACAGAGGTCGCGGCTGTCCCCACCAGCGGCGGGGACGTCGGTTACGGTGACGAAGCATTATTATCGAGGTATAGGTCGTCCGGCGCGGCGGTCCGACTGTTATAATGTTGTATTTATGCGGTCTCCATAACATGATAGTGCGATTAAGGACATATACATCTAATCTATGTATAGGACTCGCTATGTGGTCGATATTCATAGAGTGACGTGTCTTCGTCATATAATAGGCTTATTAATTACTTGAGACACGTTTTTGGTTAGTTTTAAATAAATACAGCGTACCTAATATAAGTTCTAATAACATTTTTCGAGGGAAGTAACGAAATATTTGACCTAGGCAAAATTTCTCATCTTGTCGACATAAACCCTAATCATTTTTTCTGAAAGTTAAGACGAACAAGTTTTATACTTTTTTTAGGCCTTCGTATAAAGTTTGATTAAGTTTTGTTAATGTTTAAATTAGAAGAGGCTATAAGGTTTATCAACGCGGTTTTGGCTAAGTCATTATTCTTTAATGAGATAACTCATATAAATGTAAAAAACAAGCCGTGGCGGTCTTGTGGCGAGTAACCTGCTGTGCAGGAGGCGATGGTTCGATCCCCGTCCGGGCCGACTCGTACCAATGAGTTTTTCGGAATTCATGTAAGATTTATAACACCACTGGCTTTTCGGTGAAGGAATTTTCGGTCAATTTCGAGGCATGTATTGCACCTACTGTCCATTTACAAGTGGGCTCACTCCCCGTCACACTGGGCAGAGTTTCGGTACTATAGTGAAACGTGGATGTTCTGAGAATCCTCAGAACATCGGGGATTATAGTCGTGAGCATATGCTATGCTTATGCTCATATAAATGTACGTTTTAAAAATTAGTTATTTTGGCGCTCTATCGTCGTATTCTGTGCCCAAAATTGCAACTTTCTAAAAGTCCATTAAAAGCACTATTAAACTCTGACAATACTTTATTTTTAAAGCATCGCGAATCTTGGATTGTAATAGTAGATTACACACCGAAGGCAGGAAAGTAAGAAAGGTCTCGGCTTCGCCTCGGCTAACAATTACATGAGATCTGAGGCTTTCTTATTTACTGCCCGAGGTTAATATACTATTTTTCTCCTCGACGGGGAGGCAGAAAGCGGCAACTTCGATTAGCGCAGCGGGACGAAAGTTGACGCTTTCCGCCCGGAGTGGTGGAAAATGATTTTTTTTTGTAATATCTTCTTGATGAGAATTTAAAAAGCACTCGTTTTTAGGGTGCCGTATTCAAACAAGAACCCTTATTCTTTCGTCCATTCTGTCTGCCCCGCCTCAATGACTCTCATTTTTAAACCAATTGTACCTTAATTTAGCATGAAGAAAGATAATAGTTATAAACCCAAAACAAACAATATTTTTCATGATTGTAACAAGAGGGCGTTGACCGAAATTTAATCACGCTGCGCTGTCGCTATATGAAATTCGATAAATCTAGGTATTTGTTAAAAGTTTTCCTGCTTACGAATACAAAGGCTACGGAACCCTATCATGGGCGAGTCTGACACGCTCTTGGGCGGTTTTTTGTATGAACATAACTTTTAAGCTGAACTAAAACTGCCTCCGTGGTCAAGACCATCATTGGTTCGATTTCCATTGGAGACACCTAGTGATATGCCACTTTGTGCATTTTTCCCCAGATGGTTAGGACGTTGCAGACTGAATCACCTGATCGTCTGAAAAGAAAGATGATTCTGTACTTCGGATGGCACGTTAAGCCGTTGGTCCCGGCTACTGTCTCTGGTCGTAGTAGTCGTTACATAAAAACTACGTCAGAAGCCGTAAGGCAGTCTGAAAAACTCTGACACTGGGCTGTGCCCACACGATAAGAAGTAAAAAAATAAACACATTAAAAAAAAGGCAAATTCAAAGAAGAAAAATGACATTCTGTTTTTCTTATTGTTTAGTTATCAATTCAGTATAAATAATTTTCAGGTTTTACATTAATAATGGTGACACAGGAAAATTCCACAGCGCTCAAGTTATCAAATATCTAGGAGATTCTGTAATCCACGCCACCTTATTAACCTTCTCTAGTATTAGGAGTAAACAGAGGAGTTGGTTTGATTAAGTTCTGTAACAGTGCCACAGCAGATAACTCGGTCTGTTTGTTTCGAATTGAGCCATTACAACGATATAGAGTTATTTGATGGTTTGCAGTGTTTATATTGTTAGCTTGCTGGAATATTTACATGTATAATACAGAACGATAAAACATTTTACTTTAATCATGCATTCTACTGGTCAAACTTTCACTATGGAGCAAACTACCAAATCGAGGGATGAGGAGACCATGGAACATTATCCTTATTATTATTTGATTATAAGGGCTTGGTCAATGACCAAATAGCTACTGCGTCCTGGACAGATCTATTGTAGCTGTCACCCTAGACCTAAGGGTCATTTCCTAGGCCCACGGACTTCATGAACCGTGTTATGCTTTTGGAGGGGAGGTCCCTAATGTCAGTAGGTGTTATTATGTATCCACCTAGATGGCCCCCTGCTGTGATATCTTGGCGGAACATTATCCTTAGTGACTGTGATGTCTTGGCGGTAAAACGCATGAGCCTCCTCAGAAATGGATATCCAAAACCGGAAGATCTTAAGTTTCTTCCCCTCAATGGTATCGCCTCCTTCATTGACCATGTATTTGAAGGGTGAAGAAAATAAAAAGTATTGGGGCTAACACAAAAGATCCCACTGGGTCGAAGTGTTACTGGCTTGCCAGCCCCCAAAACAAGAAAAAATAAGATAAACAACCAAATCTAAAAAAAAAAATCAGCTGTTGCTTGGAGTCTATGGAACAGCTGATTCTATCCGGCAGCTATATGATAGATTATTGAGTAGAGTAGATATAAATAGTGCAGTTTGGGTCCCGTACCCAAAGGGTGATACTGCTGGGATCCCATTCATAAGTCTACGCAGTCCGACCTTCCGTCCTAGCTTCGGAGGGCTGTATCTTCTGAACCGTAACAGGTAGTCTGTTGAAATTTTCACAGATTATGTATCATTGTGTTGGATTTGTGGGGACTTGCTACAGATGTCAGCACCCACAAGTTTAGCAAAGATGCCAACAGATGGCGACACCGTCGCTCTCGGAAATATGCTACATACATAGACAACTTTCACCGTGAATACGTAACTCGTAACCTACAACAAATAAGGTTCACAATCGAATGCAAGACATACATCGCGCAAGAGAAATAATCACAGAGATTCGATACATATACAAGGTCCAACTAAGAACTGTTGGACCACGGCCGGTCCCCAGGCTTCACACATAGCCTGGTGGAAGATCTTCCCTTTTTAATGGAGGAACATTCCCAAATAGCACCTCCTTAGATTTGATGGCAAATAATAAAAAAAACAATAAGTAAATAAAATTAAGGGGGGTCTCCTTACAAGAAACTAGTTATTATCATTGTTTCTTCTTCTCGCTCTATCGTAAAAACTGTAATACATATAAGCGTCAAATATTTACATCATATTTTGAAGTAAGTAATAATGATAATGATAAAGCCTTAAATATATATAAAAAAAAAATTTACCATCAGTTTTTTTAAACAGATAATAACTAAATTTTAAAATTGGAACTGTTGCTGAAGTGATTTTTTTTTTTAATTTTGGTACATTTCTAGGCTTAAATTGGCTATTCAATATTATACCGAAAAAAAATATCAATTATAAATTAGTCCCGGCTCAAACCGTAAAATGACTGGGCTATATAGCCTAGTCATACAGTTTGCAAAACTAATACAAGATCTAGGTCAAAGACAAGGCCACATCCAGAACAGTCAAACTAATATTGTAAGTATCTAAAACTTGTTATCGACAGTCAACAGATCATGCCAAATATGCCAATATCTATTCTGTTCTCTACACAGTTGGTATTTAGGTACACATTGGGGTATATAAACAACTTATAACTATCTTCAAATGATGTAAATTGTCTAAATAATGTTAAATTTAACCGATTTCGATTTAGGCGAACGCTTTATTAGAGAAGCAATTAGATTATTATGTTTTGTTTACAGTGAGCACATTGCTCGCATAATCGATGGCCGATGGGGTCGAAAAGTTCTCTACTGTCGACCGCGACCCGGAAAGCGCAGCGTGGGTAGGCAGCAAGGTAGACCGACGACCTGTTGAAGGCGGCGGGAACCCGTTGGATGAAGGCAGCGCTGGACCGGTCCTTATGGCGATCCTTGCGGGAGGCCTATGTCCAGCAGTGGGCGTCCATCAGCTGAGATGATGATCTTCTTCTTATCGTGTAGGCAGAGCCAGGACACCAGGGTGTTAGAGTTTTTTCAGACCGCCTTACGGCCTCTAACGTGGATTTTATGTAACGACTACTACCACCAGAGATAGTAGCCAGGACCAACGACTTAACGTGCCATCCGAAGCACGGAATCTTTTTTCTTTTCAGACAATCAGGTGATTCAGCCTGCAATGTCCTAACCAATGATGATGATGATGAATTTGATACCTACGCAGGATATTAATAAGTGTATGAACGTGTACGCTGCACGCTTCAAAACATGGTCGGTAGTAGTAAAAAGGTTTCTGACCACCAAAGGATGATGGTGATGAGTTAATGTATGTATGCAATATGCATGTAAGTGTGCGCGCCAAACTCAAATGTAGTTACTCTGTCATCACTTATTTCTTGAATCTGATTTACCTACAACCTGGCCACTTTATCAGTGTACCTGCGGCCGTAGCATGATACGCGCGATAAGACTATTTCACGCCTTTTATCTCGTTCGTTCGGTAGAGATCTAATGCGCTATATTACGCTGCTATGCTACGACCGCTGGCATCAATAACGTCGCACTCTGGTCCGATGTGAAACTGTGTGTACCAAATTATCGAGACACGTAACGGTATCGAAGATGCTAATCGTATTGACGCGATTATTTAGTCCGTACTGACGCGAAGGGGGAAGAGGGGGAAGTGGGAGGGGCATCGCATTCCAGCGAGGTGTAGAGTTTATGTGTGTGAATGTAACGGAAAACCCATAAGATCAGAGGTGGGATTTGATGCACTGGCTATATAACCGGTATCCTCAGGATGAGGGCATCAGAGATGATGATGAATTCTGAAGGAATCCATTAGCTCTTACGATACCAATCTGGGAACTACCGTGTTAACATTAAGCTTTTTGTATAACGAGCGTTAACCCGCGACTTCGTCCGCACAAATTATATACCAGATTTTAAGTCAGATCATAAGCTTTCAAACAAAAAAAGTTTCATCAAAATCGGTTCAGTAGTTTTTGCGTGATACTCGTTCAAACAAACAAACACACAAACAAATAGACAGACAAAAAATCCAAAAATTGGTGAAATGGAATCAGGGACACCTAAAAACCATATCGTAACTTTTTTTTTGTTAATATCTTCAATGTACAGACAAACTTCCTGTTACAGATTTATAATAGTATAGATAGATGTAACGCATTTAGCATAAACAGTCAATACCAAAATTTTAACAATTTACGAAGAATAATTTAATTTAGTTTTCTAAATGGAAATATCTCTCTAAACGCAAACAAAAAGGAACTGAAACTAACCAAACAAAGTGTAAATAATCCTTAAACGAGGTCATGATAGTTTAGTTTGTTTTTAAAAGCCCTATTTGGCACGGACTTTTGTCGAAGCTCTCGCATTATAAATACTTAGTAAACATTTCTGAATATTTTCAGGTTGGATTTTTTTTAAACAGTTTAGGTTTCAACTTTATCGACAAGCAAACTATTGTTAAAACTAGTTAATATTATTTTTAAATTTTTATCAAGGTACCAATTTAAATCAATTAATTAAATAATTTTTTTACGTCGACCCCCTCGTGGAAGACCATGGTAGGCAATGGTGTAGTGTCTAATGGTTTAGGCCTCTCTCAAACGCATTCACTCAGTATCGCACGCTTACCTTTTCGTGTCAGTGCGAGCACTTTTGTATGAAGTGTCCAGGGGTGTGGCAGTGCCCAAACGCTTCATTTGCCCTCTACTTTATCCATTATTATAGTCTAGAGAAACTGAGAGCAGTGAGTCAATTCACCACTTATATCGGACAATTGGACATAATGGTACTGTCATCATAGTCATCTCAGCCTATAGACGTCCACTGCTAGACATAGGCGTCCCTCAAGGATCGCTTGTCTAACGGATTTCCGCTACCTTCACCACGTCGGTCCTGGTACTGCGCGTTCTGGTATGCGGTCGCCACTCGAGAATTCTTCGGCCCAATTCGGAGTTCAATTGTGAAATTGAAATGCCTTGAATACTTCTATCTATCAACGCTACAAAAACTTCTTTATTGAGGTAAGGGTATACTACACTCTGTTTTATTTATTTGGCAAGCTTCCTACGCCCACGGTACTGACATTTGACCTTTCCCAAACCGTTTTACTCTGTTCTTGTTTAGTAATTTGAACCCTGAGGTAAAGAATATACGGAACGTGGAAATATTACGAATAGGTAGGATGTTATGTAATGTAATAATAGGTGAGTTTGAAAGTATCCGATTTAAACACTGTTATTGACATACTTACCTTCTTCTTCTTCGTGCTTAACGTGCCATCCGAAGCAAGGAATCATTTTTCTTTTCAGACAATCAGGTGATTCAGCCTGCAATGTCCTAACCAGCTGGGGAAAAACGCACAAAGTGTCAAATCACTAGGTGTCCCCCGTGGGAATCGAACCCGCGACCTCCGTGTCGAGAACCAATGCTCTTAACCATTAGACCACGGTGGCAGGCATACTTACCTAAAGACCAGGGAATACAATCCATGTGTCCTGCCTATACACACCTACGATGCAGAAACATGGACACTTAACAAGGCAAAACATGTACAGAATAAAAGTAGCACCAGTCAACCTTGCTAGACATATAATTACTGGACCGAGTACCTAACATCGAAATTCGACGAAGAATCAAGGTCGAAGACCTGGATAAGCAGATCACAAAGTTGAAGTGGAGATGGGCAGGACACTTGGTTAGACGGGAAGACAGCTGGTGGACCAAGGCAATATCAGAGTGGTGGCCAAGAGAAGGACGGAGGTCTGTTAGGCAGACTACCAGCACCTTGGTCCGATGACGTCTTGAGAGGGACGGGTTCGCATTGGATTAGATTAGCACAGGACCATGAGCAGAGGCGCAACACAAGGGAGGTCTATGCCCAGCACCCCTGCCTTGATGTGGGCTTATTTAATTGATCGACTGACATACCTGTTGTCATCATTATTTTTTTCAATCATTATTCAGTTTGAGGAGATTTAAATGTTTAGATTATTTTGTACAGTTACAAATTGTCTGTCTTGAGTGGAAAATACGAGAATAAAAAATAACAGTTGAAATGTATGTCACAGAATAAGAGGAAATAGACGTCGTTAGCTGTATCTGTATTGTATGAGTTTTCTATTGTAGCTTCAATGTTGCAATAAAAATGGAGGTACACTTCAGATGCATAAAAAGAAAGCTTTACTTTTATCTAGCGTTAACCCGTGACTTCGTCCGCACAAATTATATACCAGATTTTAAGTCGGATAACAAGCTATCAAACAAAAAACAGTTACATCAAAATTTGTTTAGTAGTTTTTGCGTGATGCTCGATCAAACAAAGAAACACAAACAAACAGACAGACAAAAATTGGTGATATGGAATAGAGGACACCTAAAAACCATTTCGTAACTTTTTTTTTGTTAATATCTTCAATGTACAGACACACTTTCTGTTACAGTTTTATAATAGTTGAGATGAGGCGTTTTTCAAGGGCTTACTGCCCTTGAAAAACGCCTCATTAAAGAAAATCTGCAGATGGCGTTCGTAAATTTGATAATATTGGTTGGTTGTCTATGGTTTTGTTTATTGACTGATATAGTCATTTTTTGGTGTTGCCAATAGATAAACTGCTCATAGCCAATAATTAGTATTAGGGTGTAACTCTCTGGATACTGGTAAATACATTTTAATAGACTTTTCCTCAATAATTAAATAAAACTATCAGAGCGGCTCACAATTGCGTATGCGCGTCAGTGCTGAGCGCGGGTAAAGTGACAGCTGTCAGCTTCCGTGTGCAGGCAAAGGCGCGACCCATAGAGCACGCAGGGGGGTCCGCCAAAAACCACATTTCCGCTAACATTAGATAGTCTTTGTACATAACTGAATATCAGATTCATAAAAATCGAACAATTCAATGTATTAATACGTTTTTCACATGGTAACCGTCATAACTGTATTAATGAATTAACAAATCGTTCCCTATAATTTGGGAATCGAGAAAAACACAAAATGCTATCTGAGAGAAAATTTGTTAGATTGTAACGTAATGCTTCCATTTCAGAGCCACGAATTTTTTTTAAATGTGACCTCATTAAACGAGACTTCCGTGTTCTTTCTTTTCAAACACGAATTCTTCTTTTCCTGTTTAAAAATAAAATAACAAAAACCTTGTCTCAATATTTTAATTGCTTCCCATGGTTTAGAATGAAATGCAAATAGAACCGCAGGCGCCGTCCCAGTTTACGTAAAATGTAAAATGCGCAGCCCTGGTGCATTAAAGATGGAAACAACAAATGGTTTTTTTATTTTCGATTTTGGCTCCATTTAGTCCATAGTGAATGTTGTTCTGTTTGGTTTATTAGTAACTAGCTGGTGCCCGCGACTTCGTTTGCGCTTCGTCTGGACAATTCACACAATATCTTTATAAATTGTAGCTTATGTGTTATTCTGATGTATCTATACTATTATAAAACTGTAGCAGGAAGTTGGTCTGTACATTGAAGATATTAACAAAAAAAAAGTTACGATATGGTTTTTAGGTGTCCCTGATTCCATTTCACCAATTTTTGGATTTTTTGTCTTGTTTGTTTGTGTGTTTGTTTAGGTGTTTGTTTGTTTGTACGAGTATCACGCAAAAACTACTGAACCGATTTTGATGAAACTTTTTTTGTTTGATAGCTTATATTCTGACTTAAAATCTGGTATATAATTTGTGCGGACGAAGTCGCGGGCTAACGCTCGTAAGCTATATTATTGTAAAGTTTCATTAAAATCCATTCAATAGTTTTTACGTAAAAGAGTAACAAATATCCATCCATACTTACAAACTTTCGCGTTTATAATATTAATAAATATAAATATATAGTAGGAAGTAGGATTACTCTGTGGTTTGATGGTCTAATCTAAGCCACTCCTTTTGATATTACTATCGTGTTTTTTTACACCCTGTATAATTATCATCATCAGCTTATAAACATCCCAGCGCGTGCCCAATGCGGATTGGTAGACTTCTCATACACATCAGAATTTCTTCTTTAGCGTATGCAGGATTCCTCACGATGTTTTCCTTCACCGTTTGAGAGCGGTCTCTGAACTCTGAACTCATTGGTACATGGCATGGTCGGTGTGGATTCGAACCCGGACCCCGGGTGTCTATACCTCTCCGCAACGCGCCACCAGCGCGGTATAATTATACAAGATATTAATTGACTTTCACATTATTATCACTTAGTAGAATGAACATTAAATAAATTCAATTTGCTTCGCAAAGAAGCTGAGTAGCTCGCTTACTGCTACATTCTCGCTTAATTTCTCTACAGCTATTTCTCATAACGTCTAACACACATCTGGGAAAGTTATGTTGTTTGTAGAAGGTCGCTTTTCCGTTGGGTTAAAAATTTACATCTTTGTTTAAATCTTCTTCTTCTTATCGTGTGGGCAGAGCCCTGGTGTCAGAGTTTTTTCAGACCGCCTTACGGGCTCTGACGTGGTTTTTATATAACGACTCCTACCACCAGAGATAGTGGCCGGGACCAACGGCTTAACGTGCCATCCGAAGCACGGAATCATCTTTCTTTTCAAACAATCAGGTGATTCAGCCTGCAATCTCCTAACCAACTGGGGAAAAACGCACAAAGTGATATATCACTAGGTGTCCCCCGTGGGAATCGAACCCACGACCTCCGTGTCGAAAGCCAATGCTCTTAACCATTAGACCACGAAGGCAGTTTGTTTAAATGAAGAGGTTTAAAGATTTTTGTATGGAAGGCCTATGGCAAGCCAACTTGATTGTTTTCACCTTGAAACACAGTCAGTGTTTCAATCAAATCAAATGGTGAAGGAAAACATCGTGAGGAAACCTGTATGCGCCGAAGAAGAAATTGTAATGCGTATGACTGTGTAGTGTAGTCTACCAATCTGCATTAGGCACGCGTAGTGGACTGATGCCCATACATTTTTATGGGGCTAGGCCTGTGAATTGCAGTGGGACGCATATAAGCTGATGATGATGAAAATAATAACACATCGTGGTTTCCTCATCTGTAAGTTAGATTTGAGTTTTGCTTCAAAGTAATAAATTTACATAAAGCTATTAATTATTAAAACGTTCCGTCTGATGTGGTAATTTCATGTACCTTAAATCTGTGAAGTTTGAATAATTTGTGGTTAACGTATTATTCAATTTGATTTAGAGCACCCATTTGTGGGTCTTTCACTCGTTCGACTAGGTATAATATTTACTTAAAAAATCCGCTTTTAAATTGTAGGGTGTAACCGCATAAAGATCAGTGTGATGGTGTGATGATAGTTCGAGCTGGCTATTATTATTTAGGGGGGTTTTGGGCCTTGACAGGCTTGCTGTGCCTGTGCCACGTAGACCATCGCTGGTCCTTTGTGAACGCCCTTTTTAAAGTTCCTTACCAATCCCCACTGCGGCCAGAAAACGCATTAGATTCTTGATCGGGATAGTTTGTATCTCATCTGGTATCAGTACCTGCACTAGATGAGTACTACGTTTGTACATCAGGGGGCCATAGTCACATAGGAGGTGCAGAGGAGTTTCCATCTCCTCCTTGCAGAATCTGCAGTGGGTCGTGTCACTTAAATTCAGTGTGTGCATGTGCTTATTTAATTTGCAGTGGCCTGTGAGTGACCTTGCTATTGTACAAATTTGATCTTTGCTGAGGGCAAGGAGACCGTTCGCAAGTGTGCGATTGTAGCCTTTGATGAGTGCTTTGGAGTGGCCCATGCCTGGGGTGTTGCACCAAAGCTTTATTGCCTCTTTAAAGCTGGCCCTATTCAAAGAATCGCGCGTTAGACTATTAAAAAGCGCGATCGAGCTGGCTTTGTACTATTTTACTTTAAGTTTTCATAATCCATACTTATACTTCACTATATCATTAATCACTGGCAGTGACTGCGCCACCGGACATCCGCTGGACCGTTTCAGGCTCAATTGAGAGAGCTAAATTGGAACTCGATCCATGACATCCAATGTTCAAATACTTCACAGCACCTCAAAGGCTCAAGAGCCGTAAAAACTTGCGTGTGTCAACCCTGAATAAGCTGACAGTTTGGCTCCTATAGATGCAACCGCCAGCCAAAGAGGCCGCCCAAAAGAGGACACCATCCGACCCGTTTATTCCCCTTTCGGAGGCCTTCCCCAAAGGAAAGGCTGGAGTAAAGAGAATCTGTCCAAGTGGAAAGAAGGATCTTGCCCATCCTGCCATTAAACCTGCACATGAACGGAGCTTATGAACGTGCTATCCGTATGGCAACATCCAGTATGTTGCCGGGTCCTGGAAAGATATATTTGTCATCGACTCGAAAGATCAGAGAATAATTAAATTATTAGATTTAATCACTAATAATTATAATAATACAGGGTGTGAACTCAAATATGTTACGTGTGCTTCAGTTCAGATCATCAACCTGAACTAATTAACCTTAACTTATGCGTTACATACTTTTCAAGTACATATGTAAGTTTACACCTGTTTATTTTAAATGGATGCATGAATGAATGAATGAATGAAATTAATGAAATATACTTTCAAACACATAAATACAGTACAGAGCAGGTTAAAAAAAAGATTATAGAACAAATAAGGCGGTCTTATCGCTAAAAAGCGATTTCACTTTTTTAAGGATGACTGTCTTATGGAGTCCAGACAGTGCAATAAGTAAACTTCAAGCTTCGTCCCAAATCAAGCTTGCTTCCTCAATGCGCAATGTAATTTTTCGCGTGCTCGCATAAAATTTGTCTCCCGACTTGTGCGTTTATTGTTCCAACTAAATTAAGTACCACAGTGTTTCTCTGATGATAATTGTTACGGGACCGTTATTTTGATTAAAATTGTGAAAGCACTGTTTTATTTTTTTGAGGCAGTCGGATTGGCGAGGTCGTTGACTTGTGTTTTATGTAATCTGTAAGTCAGAAAATGTATATGACGAACAAGGAGATGAGGACATGAGATTTCTGTTGCGTGGGTGAAGTTTTTTGTGTTCGGAGTGGAGTGGGTGAAGTTTTCCTGCCTTTGAATTAAGTTTTCATTCGTTTCATTTTATTCATAGGTTCACTATGCATAGCATTTTATACTTATAACTAGAGTTAACCCGCGACTTCGTCCGCACAAATTATATACCAGATTATAAGTCAAATCATAGCTATCAAACAAAAAAGTTTCATCAAAATCGGTTCAGTAGTTTTTGCGTGACGCTCGATTTTGATCGAGACTTATAATCTGGTATATAATTTGACCAAACAAACGCACAAACAAACAGACAGACAAAAAATCCAAAATTAGTGATTTCAGGGACACCTAAAAACCATATCGTAACTTTTTTTTGTTGATATCTTCAATGTACAGACTGACTTCTGTTACAGTTTTATAATAGTACTAGGGTTAACCCACGACTTCGTCACTACAAATATACTTACCAGATTTTAAGTCAGATAATAAGCTATCAAACAAAAAACTTTATTCAAAATCGGTTCAGAAGTTTTTGCGTGATGCTCGATCAAACAAACAAACTAACAGACAGACAAAAAATCCGAAAATTGGTGATATGGGATCAGGCACACCTAAAAACCATGCCGAAACTTTTTTTGTTAAGGTGGTTGCAGAGGGGTCAATTTTACACAAAACTTTGACGCACAATACGCGTAGACGGTATTAATATTAAGTAACTTTGTATGGAAAAATAGTTTAGAAAATCTAGATGCCGCGTCACAAATAAAATTTGCAATTTATAAAATAATTACGAAGATATAAAGCTTTTAAAATTTTGTATGAAAAATTTAATTTTAATTATTATTTTGATTTTAATTAATTTATTATTATTCATTTTTTTTATTCATTTATTTAATTATTATTATTATTAATTTTCAAATAATTATTATTATTCTTTAAATGTGACTAGATAATTTGTGTGACAATGTCCAAGATATTTATTATTATTTATTTTTATTATTTAATTAGTTGAAACTATTTTAAGGGGATGATCAGACCATCAAACTTTCTCTATGGGACCAATAACGAAATCGTGAGAAAAAAATTTGCTGTCCAATACATTTGAGTCGAGTTATGATTTGCAGTTTTGTATGGGACAAGATTTTTTTTTCGCGATTTCTATATTGGTACCATAGAGAAAGTTGTTCAGTTTGGTAATCTGATCATCCCCTTAAAGTAGTTTCAGCTTTATTTTGTTAGACCTTACGTTAGACTGAACATACTAAACAACGTTTTTTTAGGTATCTTTGGATTAATTTATCATCTTACACGTGAGAGGATTTAAATACAGCTACTCCTTACGCTGTCAGGCTTGCCAAACACCTGGCTACATAGGTACATATACAGTGTGGAAAAAGAAGGCCGTGGTTGGAGGGAAAGTACCCTTAATATTTATGATGGCAAATTTTACTTAAAGGAAACATTCCTTTATTTTCAAATTTAATTAAAACTGCATTTAAAGATTTTTGAAAAATCATCTGCTTGAGCCGGGAATCGAACCGGTGAAACGTGAAAAAAAACATTTATTATATATATATTTTATGATACCAACCGAAAGAGTCATTCATAAGGATCAATTTCTTTTAAACAACATAGTATCTTAAATTAAAGAAAGACCAAGAAAAATTTTTTTTTATTGTTAAACTTACTCACTATCTAAAGAAAATGACTTGACTTGACTTGACACGAAAAGAAGAAGATTTATCATCTTGTTTTATAAAGAGAAAAAAAAACACTTACAAAACTCTCAAGAACATGCATAAAATTCCAAATAAAACCCATACTACCTTAACAATGCTTTTGAAAACATCGTGAGTTCTTTGCACTTCATCATCCAACGTGGAGACAAGAATTATTATGATTCTGCAGCAGACAACCGACTTTGTGGAATTATGCCGCTATTCCAGCTGAAGTTTGTATTATTACATTTGAAATTCAACTCTAATTCCTACATGAATAGTTTAAAAATACTTTTAAAAGGAATGTTAGAGTTTTGACACAGTACAAGAAAGAGTATCTAGTGCTACATAGTTTTGATTAAAAATGGTTATTATAAACCGTGAACTAAAGTTAAGTATTGTAAATTAGTTCTTGCCAAGTATTAATGTTAGAGTTTCAGTAATTTCCATAATATCACACGAAGAAAATATATAGTCACACTTAAGTAGTCTTAAATTCAGTTGCAGAAACACTTATTAGAGTTAATCCTCCATTAAATCTCTTTTTTTTTATCGGGCATAGGCCCACCACACATTCCCACCGCTGTAACTCCTGTAAGCCAGGATCAACAGCGGCGACCATTCACAACACTGGACAATGAAGTCCAGCGAGCCCGGGGGATGACTCTAATCTGTCTTGGAACCCGCAATGAATTAATCAAAGAAGATAGGAGGAGTAGGAAAACGAAATATCCGACTTCCCTCCATTGCAAACGGGAGACAGCAATAAGAAGGAAAAAACATGGCTATTAGAGAGCCAATTCAAGAGATCATTTATGGCAGTGTTGAAGACACGACCGCAAAAGCACCAAAAATACAAAATAAAACAATAGGAACCTAACATTGTACTGAAACTATGACCTATTTTGCTTCCAGTAATAAGTATGGCAAAAACATCTGAACGCACGGAAATTATCCCTAGTCGCAACAAGATCCATGTAGTAAGGGACACCAGAAAACGATTTTATTGAGTCAAGCATGGTCTGGCGCTCGGCGTACCAGAGCTCACACTCCCAAAGAATATGATGAGCGGTCTGTTCGAACTCGTTACTGTCAACAGAACATTCACATAAAGGTGACGCAACCAATTTAAAATAAAATAGCTTTCCCTTAAAGTTACCATGTCCAGTAAGAAATTTGGCTACGCAGTGATCTACCTCTAGCCACGCTTTGTCAAGACGATCGCGAACAGATGGAAAAAATTGGTATAGATGTCGACCCTTTGTAGACCCTTGCCACCGTAGTTCCCAGTCTAATAAAAGTTCATCAAAGATGTTGCAATCAAAGTTAAATAATTTACTAATTCTATTTCGGTCGCGAGGTTTTAAGAAGTTATGACTAACTTTTCTTGAACGAAAGTAAATCTCTTGCTAGCTTTTACTACGTCTATAAGACGAAAAGTGACAGCAAGAGATTTAATGAAGGATTAACTTTAATAAGCGTTTCTGCAACTGACCGTTAGACGAAGAATTTTTCACTTACGCTGGTAGACGAATGTCAGTGTAACCGGGTATGAGATAGCAATAGTCATTAAATCCTGTACAGTTTATATGAAGTAACATTCTTGAGTCAGGTGGAGTCAATACAAAAAAGTGGTCACGCCGATAAGTACATCAATAAGGTAGCGATCTCCTTTTTTAACTACAGCGAATTTGCTATGCGCATCTATAATATGACAAGACACGTGCTTCCTTCTAGTACCTTCTCTTTCTACCTTTTCTTTCTTTTTCATTTAGTTAAAATTATGAGACAACTATTCCATTTGGTAGACCTTGCTATAAAATGTTGCTAAAGGAATATATTTTTTTTGATGTTGCTAAAAATCTGTAGATTCTGGTACCTAGATGTAACCAAAAACAACAATATTGTACCATATATTTTTTTGTAGTCTTAAACGTAGTATATTCATAGTCTAAGAGTAGTCTAGTCTCTTGAGTATAATAAATAGATAAGTATGTAAGTACCTATGCGTTTACCATAGAGATCTAGAGAGATGACAACCAACGCGCTGAGTACGAAACCTAGTGTCGCATCACACACCAGTACCACGCGATAGAATATATTTTGATAGCTGAAATTGCTAACTATTTACACATAGTATCTCGACCGGCTTTCGGCCTCATAATAAAATTTTTTTATTTCATAGTATTTGGGATAGCAACAGCCTTAAATAAGTAATTTTACATTATTGACTTATATAGATAGAGGCCAATAACAGCTATCCACAGAGTTTCATTATACAGGATGGACGTGGTAAATGTTAATTGCTACTTTAACATTATAAAAGGTGGTATAACTTTTTTAAACTGAATGAAAGTACAATTTTGTAACTGTAATTACAAACAAGAAAAAAAAAAGAAAAAACAAACAAGAAAAAATCATCATCATCATCATCATCTCAGCCGATGGACGTCCACTGCTGGACATAGGCCTCCCCCAAGGATCGCCATAACGACCGGTCCTGCGCTGCCCTCATCCAACGGGATCCCGCCGCCTTCACAAGGTCGTCGGTCCACCGTGTGCGGGGCCTACCCACGCTACGCTTTCCGGTACGCGGTCGCCACTCGAGAACTTTTCGGCCCCATCGGCCATCAGTTCTGCGAGCAATATGCCCCGCCTACTGCCACTTTAATTTAGCAATTCTTTGGGCTATGTCAGTTACTCTGGTTCTTCTGCGGATCTCTTCATTTCTGATTCGATCTCGCAGGGAAACTCCGAGCATAGCCCTCTCCATTGCTCTTTGGGTGACTTTCAGCCTTTTTATGAGGCCTTGAGTGAACGACCACGTCTCTGTTCCATATGTCATCACTGGCAACACACACTGATCGAAGACTTTCGTTTTAAGACACTGCGGTATTTGGGACGTGAAGATACTACGTAAAAATACATTGAATCATTACTGTCGCGAGCAATGTGTTCCGTTTTTGCGTATATTGCTGCGACACTGGCCCCGCCCCCTTTTCACATCTCCCTTTAGGTTTTTGTGATCTGTGGTGTGTAATTTTTTTTCTCCGTGCACTTGTATTAATTGATCTGAGCCGTGCACAGTAAGTACTGACATTATTCGCGCGTTAACTCTAAAGTAAGAGATTATTTTTTTAAAGAATATATAATTACGTAAAAAATTACAAAGTTTATCAGTTAAATATTACTTTATTCTAATAGGCATTAAAAATAATTGGGTAGGCGTCGAAGTCGGAGGGCACGGAATAACATTTTTAGGGAAAATATTTACTCTGGGGAGAATTGAATTGGTTACCCGCACACGATCGATTGATTGCGATTTTTGTAACTGTTTAACAGTTCAGTATTTAGTTACATGGATAGCATTAACTACAGCGTCCATAAGCTCCGCTCGCGTTCAGGTGTTCAAACTAATTAATAATATAGATAAATTTTCTACTTAATTAAATATCACCGATATAAAATATTATATATTGTTGTTAAAAACAATATGAAAATGTTTAGCCACGAAAATCATGGTGTTAAAACGGCCGTCGAAATGAGCCGATGCTTCTAATGAAGGTAAATGTTCAACTTCATTATTAATAACAGCTATATTAAATACGAGACTTTGTCCGCACAAATTATATACCAGATTTTAAGTCAGATAATAAGCTATCAAACAAAAAAAGTTTCATCAAAATAGGTTCAGTAGTTTTTGTGTGATGCTCGTTCAAACAAACAAACAAACACACCAACAAACAGACAGACAAAAATCCAAAAAACCATATCGTAACTTTTTTTTTGTTAATATCTTCAATGTACAGACAAACTTCCTGTTACAGTTTTATAATAGTATAGATTGCTTGTACTGCAATGGTTACTCGACTCAAATGTATGCAACAGCTGATTTTGTTTTTGCTCCGATCGGTTTGCTCCCATAGTGAACGTTGTTCAGTTTGATGGGTAGACTCTTAGTTTAAAAAGATGCTAATGATATCAATTTCACCCTATATATGCGACAACTATTCGTTTTAGTAAATCTCAGGTACTAGAAAATTGAATTCTTGTAGATTTAACTGAAATACCGGGTTTAAGTGACAGCCTAGCAAATACCGAATCCGTGAACTCAGACCATCAAACTGAACAACTTTCACTACTTCAGGAAATGCAAAAAAAATAGCTATCTCATACATTTAAGTCGGGTAGTAATGGGACAGCAGTTTTTTTTTCACGTTTCCTGAGGTAGGCTCCATAGTGAAAGTTGTTCAGTTTGATGGTCTGAGTTCACCGTTTCAGTATTTGCTAGGCTGTCACTTCACCCTGTATATTTTCTTTAACTGTAATCCTTAACCAAGTTAACATAATAAAGGTGTTGATGAAAATTATTTTTTCCGAGTAAACAACTTATAAAAGGTTTGTTTTTTACTTATTCGTAACGTTGTGGCGATTTTTGGGGGGAGGCTTATATCAAACAGTGGACACCTTCCGACTGAGATGATGGTTATGATGATTATCATCAATCATCATACCATCAACCAATAAATAGCGATTATTCCCAGTAACAGGCCTCCGTCACTCAATAGACCCTCCGCGATAAGTGCTTACACTTTTAACCACCGCCGGCGCTTGTCTCGCTAATCGATTGCCACGAGCCCAATCGAGAGCGCCGAAGCTTAAAATTAAATCGCGGGAATTTATTATTTTCTAAGGCCGGATTCGACCAAACTTTGATTTATAAAAGAGTAACTATACAAGGATCAATTTTACTCTTCGTGTTTACTCCTAAATAACTTCACTTGTCTTCTACCACACTAAACCCATACTAAAATAACGAATGTATAATCCACCTAAAGAAAGAGGTCTTTGTATCCGTACTTATTGCAATGGGAGGTTATACAGTTTTAATTTGTCAGGTTTTTTAATTTTTTTTTATAATTTGACATTCACATTTCATTAGTCTCTGTATAAGCTTTACACCGTCAAAATTGGCCGTGTAAAATTTACTCTTAACTTATTCATAGATTTAGGGTTGGTAAAACGCAAAATCAGTTTACTCTAGAGTAACCAGCGACTTAATCTAAGAATAAAATTTACTCGCGTTTGGTCGAATCGGGCCTAAGGAAGGGATGTATCTATAACGTAGTAACTCTCTTTGTTATTCTGTACCTAAGTGATGCGAACTACTTTGCGTTTAGTCGCAACTTACCTCGTCTGCCGCTACCCTTCCTTAGGTCCGCTTTGACGTCCACCATTTACTTTGACAGGCATGTTTACACTGAGTTTATTACGCCGACGTCTTGGGTGATTTGTTTACGAATTTCATAACGTTGATTGAGCCTTTAGGTTTATGAATAAGCTTTTGTAAATACGATTTTTATCGGTTTCTGTTGAATTTTGAAAGAATTAAGGTGGTGTCAGTCCATACAAAAGTTTGACGCACAATACGCATAGACGGAATTAATATAAGTAATATTTTATATATGGAAAAATAGTTTAGAAAATCTAGTTACCGCGTCACAAATAAAATTTGTAATTCATAATATAATTACGAAGAAATTTATAATAAAATTTTCTATGAAAAATTTCAAAGCTTTATATCTTCGTAATTATTTTATATTATTATATTTATTTATTTATTATTTAAATGTATGGGACAGTAGATTTTTTTTTCGCGATTTCGATATTGGTACCATAGAGAAAGTTGTTCAGTTTGATGGTCTGATCATCCCCTTAAAATAGTTTCACCTAATTTTGTTAGACCTTATATAAAAAGTTACTTATATCGTCTACGCGTATTGTGCGTTAAAGTTTTGTATAAAATTGACCCCTCTGCAACCACCTTAAAGAAAAACAAAGTCACTGTCGGTTTGACTATGTTTGACTACTTTATAAATAGTGGATTTGATCTAGAATACATCTCAAACAAATGTCTTCGGTCAGAAAAAAACGTGTCATCTCGCTGACAAGTCAAATTGGACACAAAATTGAGAAGAAATTACATTGACCTTTTTAAATTAAATTACATTAAATCTTTATTTATTCAGATAACTATTTGATCCATACAGGGTTAGTACAAACAAAATAAAACAAAACAGCCTTACAAACTATGTACTTAATAACTAATTGAGATTTGGTTATCTAATATATCCTTTGACCATCTAGTTTTACAGGAGGTACGTACTGTATTCGAGAAAAATTTGTACCTATTTGAGAGTTACGCTGATTCTTAATAGAAAGTCTCAAAGTCTGTATTTTCCTTTAATAATATACTATATACTTTACCTATAAGAGACTATTGTGTAGTGTTACAATTTCTTTAAATAGTGTACTAACTCTCTTAACCAAAGCAATTCCTAAACTCGGACTTTATAGTCAAACATAACCAGTTTACCTAATAGTTCTGTCAATTCTGTCTGCCTGACTGCCTCTATCTCAATTATATCGTCGTGATGTCCATATCCTCTGTCTCCACAGAATCCTTCACAATCCTTCCGCCCCTAGCTATCTCCGTGATCGTTTCTCCTTCTCCCGCCCTCCTGACAAACCTTGTCGATCTCATATCCGTACCCAACTTTGAATCCAGACCCACTCCACCGAATTCTACTCCTACTCTTTCACTATCCATGCTGCCCGGTTGTGGAACTCACTCCCCGCCGATATTCGTGATTGTCAAACATTTGCGTCCTTCAAAAAGCAAGTGAATGAACACTATCACTCTCTAAAATAAGCCATAGTTTATGTATGTTTATTGTTTATTTATAATTATGTTTATTATATTATATTTATATATATATAATTAACTTCCATTTAACTACAAGTATCTAGTTTTTATCATTTGTGCTGTACACATTTTGTCTGCCTCACACTTCAGCCTAGCTAGCATGCCACCCCCGAGAAAACGACAAAAATCGAGATGTGCCTCCATCTTTATTATTTTACGTAGGCCAGAAAGAGCGAACATGACGTTTTTCTCGTTTAAACGCTTTGTCGTGAGTGGCATGCTAGCTAGGCTGAACTGTCTCTGTTGCGGGTTTGCTGGAAGAGATCTCTTTAGAGATAAGCTCGCCCTTTGTACATGTCTACTTTAATTGTTTTTTCTGTAATGTTATGTGTACAATAAAGTGAATAAAAAAAATATATATATATTCCCTTTTTTAAGACGGTCGGTAATTTACGAAGCAAACTTTACACTTAGGTATTTCTACCACAAAAAAATTTTATAAGCTTTGTGCGTATAACAGCCAATTTCACTTTCTCACGTAAACGTAATATCCATCCTTTAATATCACCCTTTTTATTGAAAACAACGCGTTACAAACAAAGTACACATAAAAATATTAATATCCCTTCTCATACAAGACATCCTGTCGTGTAACAAATCCTACCATTATGGTATATTTCTCACCTTATACGAAGTCCCATAAAGTCTCCTATTTTCGTCTGTATCACAAAAAGCATTAGAGTTTTGTGAGGGGACCAAATATTTGATCGAATTTTGGAAATGGATGATCTTTATAGGGAACGGTCGTTGTTTTTCGTTTTATGGGGTGTTGTAAAGTTGAAGTTTTACGTGTTTGTTCTTATGATACATGCTGCATAAGGCTTCGTTTGGAGCGAGATTTTTAAGTACCGAGTGCATGCTTCTGAGTAGAACCGTTCGTGGGAAACGTTATTGCCTTTCATAACGGATTCGGATTTATGCAGACCGGCAACATTTGGACAACAGAATTGGCTTTAGTGTGGCCAGCTAGGTTTTTGAAGATGAACCCTCTAATTAAAGAGGGAAATTGATTGCCGTGCAGTCCATTGACCAAATGTAGATCGCGTCGATCATGCCGTCAGGCGCGAAATCAATCTACCAATAGGATCCGATAATTTTTTCATTCGTTCGCACGGTTTTTAGGGTTCCGTACCCAAAGGGTGAAAACGTGACCCTATTACTAAGCCTATGTTGAAGGTCCGTCCGTCCGTCCGTCTGTCCTACAACAAAGTTACGGTTAGTTACGGTTCAAAAGTTACAGCCCTAAATATAGGGCTGTAACTTTTGAACCGTGAAGGCTAGATAGTTGAAATTTTCACAGAATGTGCTAACAAATATTGATTTGCTAACAAATAATAAAAATATCAAAAAGTTAAAAATTAAGGGGGGTCCTCATACAAGGAACTAGTTTTTATCAACGTTTTTTCTTCTCGCTCTATGGTAAAAACGGTAAATAAAAACTGGCTAAGTGTGAGTCGGTCTCGGGCTAAAGGTCTCGGAGAAAAAAAAGTTTTGTACGCTAATATGTTGTAGTGGTGTGGTACGGAACCCTCGGTGCGCGAGTACCCCGAAAAATACAAATACAAAACAAATAATTTATTTGCCAATAAATAGGGTAGGTACAATTCATATGTAATTAGATAAAATTTTGATCACGCCTATTTAGCCATGTCAGTAGCATGCAAATATTAAGGTCATTGAGAAATATAATTAAATTTATACATTATTTTCATGTCAGAACAAGACTAGGTCTTTCTTACTAGGGTTAAACCATGCATTGACTATCTGTTACCGTCAAGATCAGTGTACATCAAAAATTCGTCTACCGAGTAAAATGTTTTATCAAGGAGCCATCTGTATAATGATGACTTAAACTTATTAAAGGGTAGCTCTTTCATGCCTGATGGCGACTCGCAGTTGACCGATTTTTTTTATAACATTATACTAGGTAGGTACCTACATTCGTAACCATTACAAACGTGGTACTTCAGAGGGTACTTCAATCTCAATCCTGTAAATCTATCACAGCCACGAAAACCGAAAAAATACTTATACGATACGTGTGTCAATTTAATGTCACTCGAATAAGAGAACATGATTGTCGTTCCACCGAGATTCTTCGCATCACGTACGCATAAGTTTATTGACTAACCATCCTATTTGTACACTCAATCTGACCCTTATTGTGAAGTGTTACAGTACACTTTGTTATTTATTGAGGTTGAAGATATATTTGTACAGTTTTCGTACTCTGACGAACATTGAAGCACACAATCAGCTGACAATGCTGAGGGGACGAAATATTTTGTATAGATTTTTTTTATTATTATTGGAAATGTCTTTGAAATTATTGATTGGAGTATTTTTATGTTAACTAGCTGTACCCGCGACTTTGTACGCGCAAACGACTGAAATAATGTAACGAAAATAATAATAATGAAGAAGAAAAAGAAAGAAATAAAGAAAAGAGAATTCGCATAATTATTGTAATCAAATTAAAACATAATGTAGAATCTATTCTATACATTTCTCAAAATAACAATGAAGTTGCTTGATAAAAATATAAAAAAGTAAAGATTTGACCTCACGATCTGATACAAACTTCTCGATTTCTGCGTATCAAAATATTACATCATTTTAGCTAAATATAAAAAAAATAAGTATATAAAAATCAATAGCTGTTTAAACAAGTCATGAAAAGTAAAAAATGTACCTATTAAAACCTTAACGCGCCGTTTTCTCAAAATCAAGTAACAGTACTTACTGCTGTAATTGCAAGGGGGGTAGATTCTATCTATCTATACTATTATAAAACTGTAACAGGAAGTTTGTCTGTACATTGAAGGTATTAACAAAAAAAAAGTTACGTTATGGTTTTTAGGTGTCCCTGATTCCATTTCACCAATTTTTGGATTTTTTGTCTGTCTGTTTGTTTGTGTGTTTGTTTGTGTGTTTGTTTGGGTGTTTGTTTGTTTGTTTGTTTGAACGAGTATCACGCAAAAACTACTGAACCGATTTTGATGAAACTTTTTTTGTTTGATAGCTTATGATCTGACTTAAAATCTGGTATATAATTTGTGCGGACGAAGTCGCGGGTTAACGCTCGTATTAAATATAATTATATAGTTATGCACAACCATAGTTTACTACTAACTACTAACCATAGAATGGCAGAAAAGGCAGAACAAAACATAACAACGCTGAATGAGAGAATGTCTCTAATTAAGAAATATAGCACAGTTGTCTAGCTGTTTCTATGCAGTTAATTAAGGAACTAGGAGCAACGCTAGGAATCAGCAAATTGCGGAACTCTTGTTTCTTGAAATATTACAGCATTGTTAGGAGAGACAATCTTAGAATAACTTACTGTTATTTTAAGGTTTCACCTATGTTTATACAGGGTTGTCGAGTTGAGGTGTAGCCCAGTTTTACGGTTTGAGCCGGGACTAATTAATAATTGATATTTTTTTCGGTATAATATTGAAGAGCCAATTTAAGCTTAGAAATGTACCAAAATTAAAAAAAAAAACACGTTAGCAACAGTTCCAATTGTAAAATTTAGCTATTATCTCGTTTTAAAAAACCTGATGGTAAATTTTTTTTTTCACGTATTTACTATTATTACATACTTCAAACATGGTGTAAATATTTTTGTCTCCTTAGAAGGTTTTGATAAATCCATTCGTATTTTCTAATAAATAACTAATTTTTTTAAATTTCAATGCCTATTTTATTGCAAAAAATTATATATATATTCTTAAATCTAAGTCAAATTAGTGCATGATTGTATTAATATTATTAATTAAAAAGCATTCTGGGAAACACGTTTTTGATTTCTATGTTGCGTTGCGTTTTATTTTAATATGTTTCACGAAAGTGACACTAATATACGGTAGTAATTTATTTTATTTATTTATTTTATTTTGTTATTTTATTTCAGGCAACAGTATAAGCTTAATCATAACAGGTCCATATTATAAATACCTTAATCTAGAATATACAGGGTGTAAGTGACAGCCTAGAAAATACTGAAACGGTAAACTCAAACCATCAAACTCAACTACTTTCACTATGGAGCCATCCTCAGGAAACGCGAAAAAAAATCTGCTGTCCCATACTTGTTAGTCGGGTAGGTACAGCAGTTTTGTATCGGACAGCTGATTTTTTTCGCGTTTCCTGGGGTAGGCTCACTTACACCCTGTATATATAACAATATAAAAACAAAACAAACTTAATTATCATACACACACCCTAGGGTTTTTAGTTCTCGCTTCCCAAAAGCGTCTAAATACGACTTCAGTGGGCCATACGTCGGGAGCCAGGAACCTCTTCTGGTCAGAGACGGGAATTCGGAGCTTGAAGGCCTTGAAATCGGAAGACCTGTTTTCCAGCTCCCGCACCTTAACCGGGAGAGTAATGTATAACAATATTATAATGATTATTACTCAAATGTCAAAAAATCTGGAAGAAAAACTCATGGTAAGCTTAAAGTTCTTCCAATTTCAAATCACTGTGAAATCTCGCTAAGCTGAACTAGTCTTACTTTAAGCAGTATAGCGAAACACAAACCTCAAGTCAGAGAACACGTCCTTGGTAAGGCACTAAATTTAGAACTTAAAAGCAAATAGAGCTAAGTGACCCAAATTAACAGTGGAGACCGATAACGTCTAAGTTATCGATAGAACGTGTGTGCTTCGTTAAGGACATGTGGTTAGTGGTCTAAGAATAGTCTGGGAAAGTTAGCCCATTATGCACTACTTCATTCAAGTTTGAAAGAGAATGGGGCACCTGGATCAATTGAGAGAACCAAACTTGAAGACCTTGTATTAGTATCTAACACATCAGGAGTGCGATTTTTGAAACTCATTCTTTGAACTCAGCAGTTGAATGTCAATATTACTATGGAGATATGCATCTTTCTACTGCTGGTTTGACTTTCAAAAATCATACTCCTGGAGTGCAATTTTTGAAAGTCATTTTAGCAGTAGAAAGATCCGTATCTCCATACATTTTCAATTGCTGAGTTCAACGTATGAGATTCAAAAATCGCACTCCTGGTGGCGTGTGTCGACTGCCCTAAAATAATATAATAATATATTATAATGTAATAATATATTAAATATGGCGTTAAAAACTATTGACGTGCACTTTTTGCTATTTATGTTTAGGACTATATCAATTCTTGTCATAAAATTATTGTGGTTGCCAATACAGGGAGTAAGTGACAGCCTAGCAAATTCTGAAACGGTGAATTCAAACCAAACTGAACAACTTTCACTATGTAACGGTTCTGGAAACGCAAAAAAAAATCTGCTGCTCCATACATTTGATTCAAGTAGGTACAGCTGTTTTGTATGGAGCAGCTGCTTTTTCGCGTTTCCTGAGGGTGGCTCCATAGTAAAAGTTGTTCAGTTTGATGGTCTGAATTCACCGCTTCAGTATTTGCTAGGCTGTCACTTACACCTAGCATACTTTTAACATAACATTCTTTCGATATATTAAAAAGTTTGCAGGTTTTCTCGTGATGTTTCGCTGGGCTTGTGATCATGACAAATACAACCGCGGGTACATAAGTACCTACCTTAGAAAAGACCAAGAAATGAACTTCCGCTTCATGACTGAGTAGCGAACTCTCTTCCATAAGAAGTATCACCGCTTTGAAGAACCTTTTTTTTTTTTTAATTTATTTGTTTCAGGTACTTTATACATTTTGTATATACCGGTCCTATCGTACCTTATCATTATAAGTACCTAATAATATAATAAACTATGACGATATAATCATCATAACCTTATAAACTATGGTGGAGTAGGTATTAATCACGGTTAGCCATCCTATAAACTTTCTTCGCCAACTCGGACGTCGGATCAGACAGGATACTTAAAAAGACTCCTACATCATATCTACTGAGGTTGGCAGCCGTAAGCAATGCCTCTCTTTGACTACGGTTCCGCTCAAACTCCACCAGCAGGTGTTGGACATCTTCTATTATACCACATGTATGTCTTTTCTCATTAGAAATCCATACTTGTTCAGTGGAATGTGACCAGTCCTTAGTCTGTGTGCTAAATCAATACTACTTCCATTTAACGTTGTGTTATTGAACCACGGAATGCGAGGAGGCTCACATTGTATAGATTTATACCAAACGAGCGTTAACCCGCGACTTCGTCCGCACAAACTATATACCAGATTTTAAGTCAGATCATAAGCTATCAAACAAAAAAAGTTTCATCAAAATCGGTTCAGTAGTTTTTGCGTGATACTCGTTCAAACAAACAAACAAACAAACACCCAAACAAACACCCAAACAAACACACAAACAAACAGACACACAAAAAATCCAAAAATTGGTGAAATGGAATCAGGGACACTTAAAAACCATATCGTAACTTTTTTTTTGTTAATATCTTCAATGTACAGACAAACTTCCTGTTACAGTTTTATAATAGTATAGATTCCCTTTTCACGTGACCTTTCATCAAAGTGTTCTTTCCACTGATAGTGACATTAGATTTTATTTTCATGCAAAGCCTCATCAAAATCAGGTTATGTATTTATTTCCTTACCCTCTAAAATAGCTCGCTTTGCAAGTATATCAGCCTCCTCGTTCCCCCTCAAACCAACATGCGATGGAACCCACTGCAATACCATCTCCGATCCAGAGTCTTGGATCTCGACTATCTTATCTAAAATTTCATAAGCTATCGGAACACCTCTGCCACCAGAGGCGCACCGAGCCAAGTGAAATAGAGCACTTTTGCTATCCGTACATACAACAACTCTACGGTGGGCAATTGTTTAGTGGTATGTGATTGCTTGAAATATTGCAGTGAGTTCCAACGACATTATACATGCATTTTCGACTATCTTAAAACAGTTTAATGAATTAAAAGAAGCAGGCTTTTTCGGGTCATAAAATGCAGCACCATTACCGACACAAATCATATACCATCCACAGTATTTCCTTTGTGGTTCTTCAATAACGCCATGAAGAACCTTGTTATGTACAATAGAGATAGTTATGAAAGCATAATTGTATTTATTTTGTCCAAGCTGATATTTAATGGTTCTTTTATCCTTACATATTTTACCTTTTCCCTCTAACGATACATTTTATCCCTTTACATACTAACAAATTATTTTCCTCAAGAGTACGTATTTTTCCTAGCCTTATACTAAACAATGTCAGTCGGTTGTAATCACAGACATAGAAGCAATAGATATCGCAAGTTATAGTTTAAACTGTCGGACTTCCAGATGCACCGCAGGATATCACCCCTTCTTGGTTGACATCCCATATACCAACATCAAGCGCCTTTCTGAATCTTTTATAATGCTCACCGCCAAGGAATGGAATGCCCAGACTGCGTCAGTATTTCCGAGCGCTTACAACCCGAATTCCTTTGAAATACGAGTGAATGGGCTTCTTCTGGGTAAGTTCGCTACATCTTCGACCCCATCTTAGTTGGATAGGACTGGATTGAGGTCCAGAGCAATCCCATCCGTAGTAAAAAAAATAAATAAATAGAGACCGCTGCAGCGCCTGCAGCCTTATCTTTATCCGAATATGATGTATACGCTATTATAATAAGATACCAGAGGATATTCTAAACTTGCCAGACAAAAAGTTTAAGTCCCATGTTAAACAAGTCCTCTGTAAAAAGGGCTACTATAAACTCGATGACTGTTTGAATGACCAAAATGTCTGGTCTTGACAATGTTACTCTATGTAATGCAATATTGTATTTTAATTGTACTTTGTATATTTTGTTTTGTTTAAAGGATGTGTGTTGTAGAGTTTCTGGCCGCATCTTCTCTCAACGAAACACCTTCCGACGCGGTGGTAGACTCAAAAAATGACGTCAAAAAGCTATCTATGTGATATTATTTTGAATAAAAAAAATTTGAATTTGAATTTGATGAAGAAAAGAAAGGCTGGAGCTTCTAAGTCTACAGCTTAAAACAGAACTTATAGGTTATAGACAAAAATGAGAATTCTTCTGATGCTCCACCAGGAGAGGTAGTCTATGGAAAACATACCATGACCAAATTTAATTACCTTCTTCGAAAAAAAAGTGCATGTAAATAAGTTTGAATGTACGAGAAAATGAGACTGATGTGTATGAGAATCGTAGCATTGGGCTGTAGTATCTGCCAACCCCCATCTCACTGATCCCCGCTTTTCAACCCACCGCAACGTTCTATGCCATTTTCGGTGCCCCTAGGTCGGTTGTTTGAGTTCATTCACTGGCTCGGTAGACCCTTCGGGGTCCCTCCAATAGTCTGCAATAATAAGCAGTAGGTGCTCCCTGAACAATGCTGTAATTGGCAATACGAAAAAAAAAACAAGAGAATGTCTACCCCCATAGGAAAATAAGCTAGCTGTTGCCCGTGTCTCCGTCTGCGTGGACCTTAAAAAAGTATTCTATGTGTTATACCAGAACATATCCAAATCCGTTCAGCCGTTTATGCGTGATTGAGTGACAGACAGAGTATCCAAACATCCAGACATTTATAATATTAGTGAGATGAGATTAATGTTGTACTGGCATGTGTAAAAGTGTAATAGAATCAGCCATACGATTAATAAAAAACATCGGTGAACATACATTAAAAAAAAAACAATACAGTGCAACATAGAATCTCCTCTTTTATTGGAGTCGGTTAATAATAGTTTATTTCTGACTTAGGCCCGATTCGACCAAACGCGAGTAAATTTTATTCTTAGATTAAGTCGCCGGTTACTCTAGAGTAAACTGATTATGCGTTTTACCAATCCTAATCTATGAATAAGTTGAGAGTAAATTTTACACGGCCAATTTTGACGGTGCGGTGTAAAGATTATACCGAGACTAATGAAATGTCAATGTCACATAATTAAAAAAAAAAAAATTAAAAGAAACCTAACAAATTAAAACTGTATAACCTCACATAGCAATAAGTACGGACATAAAGACCTCTTTCTTTAGGTGGATTATACATTCGTTCTTTTAGTGTGGGTTTAGTGTGGTTGAAGAAAAGTGAAGTTATTTCGGAGTAAACACGAAGAGTGAAATTTATCCTTGTATAGTTACTCTTCTATAAATCAAAGTTTGGTCGAATCCGGCCTGAGAGTTAGGTACGCATATTTGGTTTTACACCAAATTGTCTAGTAGGTAAAGTTTACTAAAATAAAATAGTAATGTCACATATAGATATTTTTCCATGTAGGGGAAAGCATTGACGGACATCTTTTTTCTTCCATTCCCTAAAGATCTGAGGTTGTAATTCAACAGATCTCATTGAAAGAGCGCAATGCTCCATGGTGAACAAGAAACGATGTGTATCCTTATTATTAAGGAAAATCGAGCTGAATGGACCTCTCATTTCCACTACCTCTATTGAACAGAAGATTGACAGCGAAAATGGTGTGGATAACTCTGGATTTATTGGGCTATGAAGTCAGCGTTTAATATGTATCTTCAAGTTTTAAAATAAATATAAAACAATTGAATTGAATCATCACTGTCTTATTATTGGTTAGGTATAATATCATACACACACTATATACTATATACATACACTATAATACTACATACAATATTTTAAATTTATTATAACTTATTTAATACACTATATCATTAAACATTAAAGTATCCTTAAGCACACAGTTAGTTTGCGGAGAGCAACAGCACAGGAGTGGTATTTTTGGGGTCACACGTTCAAATCTGCAGTGAGAACTGTCAAAGTTACTATGGAAATTATGCATCATTCGATCATGATTTTGAAAGTATGACATACGGAAATTGCACTCCTGCTCTGTCAGGCACGGCAGAAAATCAACGCCTTGCTTACCAAGTAAGGCACTACGTTGAGTCGTGTCCTATTCACCGTCGCGGCACACACCGCTACTACCTATTATTTCTTTTAATGTACTCTGTTGTTTCGTGTGTGTGCCTTTAATGGTGAATAAAGATTTTTCTTTCTTTCTTTCACCATGGAATCTTCGAAACTATAAAGCGTCCAAACTTGCAATTTGGCACATACCCGATTCTCTTTACTTATAGAGATTGTTGTGGAAAAAAGGCAGGATTCTCTAGGAAGGTCCTAGAGCACCTTGCTTTTACACTTAGCTGGTAAATAATGATCCCATCAAAAACATTTCATGCATAAAGTAGCCAAGACTCAATCAATCAATCAAATATACTTTATTTTACACCAAAACATAAACAGTAAAATACAGAAATAAAATACAAGAGGCACAAAATAAGGCGGTCTTATCGCTAAGAAGCGATTTCTTCCAGACAACCTTAGGGTAGAGGAAACGGTGAAAAGAAAGGTAGGCGGTGTTTCCAGAAAAAAATATCAAAAATTAGCAGTTATTAGTAAAAACAAAAAGGAAGTATACAAAATAAACCTATTATAAATATATATATAATATACATACTCATATAAAACTCACAACCTTTTTACTCTTTAAAAGTTATGAGATCTTTCTTTCTTTCTTTCAATGCTCATCTTGGCCCTTATTATGTCATTTAGATTGACTCTACACGGGATGACGATGTCGGCCCAGCCCTATCTTTATTAGACCTAGCTGAACATTTACTCAAGACTTGGCTTAAAATGAGATCTCATTTTAAGTCAACTTTTTAAGAGTAATAGGGTTGTCTTTTTTTTTGCGTTTGTGCGTTTTTCCCCAGTTGGTTAGGACATTGCAGGCTAAATCACTTGATTGTCTGAAAAGAAAATGATTTCGTGCTTCGGATGGCACGTTAAGCCGTTGGTCCCGGCTACTATCTCTGGTGGTAGTAGTCGTTACATGCCGTAAGGCGGTCTGAAAAAACTCTGACACCAGGGCTCTGCCCACACGATAAGAAGATTGCTGAGAATGCTGGAAGCACTGCAAGTTTAGCGACATTTGTAACCAGTAATGTACTCTGAATTGTCATTGTCAATTGTCGCATTTATAGAAAGGGCAGGATACAAGATGGGCATGATAGTACCTTAACTGCGAGTAATCCATTCCGTTTTCTCTAAATAGCTTTTTAATAAAGTCTTATTAGTATAGGATCCTATCATACAATTTTATATAAACAGTTAACGTTTCTCGCTCCTCTCAAGGCCCACCATTTACTATCTAGTGGCTGTAACTAATTGCCATGAACATGTTAGGGCCCCGGCTGTAAATGGGAGCGAAAAAATCTACACTCATACATTTTATATGTAAGCATTGTGTGCGGGCGGTAACGCGAGAGCTTCCGAACTTTTTGTTGGAGGTCAGTGATCTTTTAGTGTCAGAAGTTTTGGATTTTTTTTGGGTAAGGTTGAAGTTTGGTTTGTTTGGCTAGGTTAGATTAGCTCGATACCAAACGGGACCATCCCAAGGCTCCTGTGGTTATAAATTATAATCGTGAAAATGGCATTTTAAGGTTCTCAAAATGATGTCAAAAAGATATCAATGTGGTTAAATATTTTATATTTTTATTTTGTCGTATGCAGACGCACTTTCAATTCAAAGATTACCTAGTTATGTCGGCCACATCGGAATACACCTGCGCAGCGAAGCTTATCATAGAAGCAGCAGTCAGCGCACAAAACATCACATAGAGATCTAGAGATATGCCAACCAACGCGCTGAGTACGAAGCCTAGTGTCGCATCACCACCTGTACCACGCGATAGAAAGTATTTTGTTAGCATGAATGTGCTCATTATCCATTGCGGTATCAGAACTCAACGTTAGAATAAACTTTAGTACTACGCAAGCATTGTAAACTATTTACACATAATATCTCGACTGGCTTTCAGCCTCATAATATATTGAATCCTAACTGCCGCGAGGAGTGTTCCGTTTTTGCGCATATTGCTGCGACACTGGCCCCGCCCCCCTTTTCACATCTCCCTTTAGTTTTTGTGGTCTGTGAAACATCATAATGCTATGCTTAGTCAGCAGTTCTTTGTCGACTTGTGGTTATATTCTTTATTTGCACACCAAAAACATACAACAACAAAAACAACAATAATGAAACATAACAATGAAACATTATTTCACGATTTAAAAAAAAGGGAATTTGTTTTTAGACACAGATTTTGATGATTCAGTCATCTATCTATACTATTATAAAACTGTAACAGGAAGTTTGTCTGTACATTGAAGATATTAACAAAAAAAAAGTTACGATATGGTTTTTAGGTGTCCCTGATTCCATTTCACCAATTTTTGGATTTTTTGTCTGTCTGTTTGTTTGTGTGTTTGTTTGTTTGTTTGAACGAGTGTCACGCAAAAACTACTGAACCGATTTTGATGAAACTTTTTTTGTTTGATAGCTTATGATCTGACTTAAAATCTGGTATATAATTTGTGCGGACGAAGACGCGGGTTAACGCTCGTATTATTATAATATAGTATTACTAACCGTGTGAACAATCAGTTTGTTGCAGAATTCTTAGTAAATGTTTACATGTCATCTTATATCTTCAGGGCTAATTTGTCTACACCTGAGCTTAAGATTAACGATTTTCTACGTAAAGTATTCTACACGAAAAAAAACCATATCTTCATAACCTTAAGTACCACTGAGATGACTTAAAAACATTACTTTTATAGTCCTGTTACATGAACATTCTTACCCTGCTACAAGTCCCTTTACATCACTCTTAGAATAAAGCAATAGGAGTGAAAATAGCTTGACCAGTGGGACATCTTTTATACAACGAGCCAAAAGTGCCGTCTTAACCATTGACACTCCGACAACAAAGGCTTCTCTAGTGAAGGGATGTCGAATATCGATATATCGATAATTCTCTTTTACGACTTGATAGGAGATGTAAAGAAAATTTACGTGGTTGTAAAATTTGATTATTAAATATTACATGGCGTCGCAAGTAATCATTATTTTGTTTTAAATTAGAAGAAGAGTGAAATATCATAGTATCGCAATTTAGCCCAGTCATTTGACGGTTTGAGCTGGGACTTATTAGTAATTGATAGTTTTTTCGGTATTGTATTTAAGAGCCAATTTGAGCTTAAAAATGTACCAAAATCCCGTCAACACCAGTTCCAAATTTAAAATGTTGCTATTATCTCGTTATAAAAAACCTGATTGTAATTTTATTTGCTCATATTTAAGGCATTACCATTATACATACTTCAAACATGGTGTAAATATTTTTGACCACTCGGAAGGCTTTGGAAAATAAATTCGTATTTTCTAATAAAAACCTAATCTTTTAAATTTCAATGTCTATTTTATTGCTCAAAAATAATTTATATTGCTAAATCTAATTTAAATGAGTGCATTGGTATTAATATTATTAATTTAAATGCTTCTGGGACACACAATTTTTATTTCTATGTTGCGCAGCTAATTGTTTCTTAATATGTTTTCAGATAGTCTTTTTGTCACTAAATGGTTACAGTTTAAAAATCCAATTAATAGTTACTTCCCACTTCTCCTAACAAAACTCCGTAAAATGACTGGGCTAATTCGTGTCAAAGCATTATGTCTATAGCTTTGTGTCCCAGTCTTCAGAAAGGGGTGAGGAAAAAAATTTAATGGGAAGTTCTGTGGAAGTGATGTATCTTTCTTATAAGTAGGTACTGTGCCGCTGCTTTTCCGATGTAAATTGTCCATAGGGACATTTTTATTCCCTGAACATTGTAATGAAAAAAAGGAAATTTCCGAAATTAATGGGAATTTAATAAATAATGTTAAAGGAAACGTTCTGATTTCGCAAAGTAGTAGAATTAAATATTAATGAAATATTTTCAAATGAATTTTAATACTTTCAAAGGAAATTTACCTACTTTTGATGCAAATTCAATTTCAGTCATTCATTTAATTCGAGGAAAATGTGGGTAGAAGTATACAGGGTGTAAAATTAAATGCATTAAATACTTAAGGGGCAGGGTTGTACAAAATGCCACTTTCCTGGTACCTACAGAATTCTGAAACTTTGAAGATATTTACCAAAAAGTTTATAATCATGGTGCTAACTGTTTATGCCAACGAAATAAAAAACAAGTAAAAATTAAAAACTAGCAGGTAAGTATAATAATTATATTTTATTTCTCTACGATGACGGGCTCCGCTGCGGACGAAGCCGCGGGCAAAAGCTACATAACGTATGTGAACAGAAATATTGCTGCGGGATCTTAGTCTATAAATGCATAAAATTATATTTAAACTTTTTTGAATAATGATTGTTAACTCGAATTGACGAATAAAAAATATCTGTCGTTTGTTTGCATACAGAATACTCAAGTGGTTAGCATGGTACAGTCAACAGCAAAAGTCCATAAACTTTAGAGAAATATAACATTACATCACATACATACGCTCAAGACAAGTAATACCTTCAAATTAAAGATTGAAAAATTTGTCTCGGGCGGGACTTACCCGCACAAGTAATACCTTGTATTGAAATTGCTACCTATTCTACATACTAACTGGCGATGCCCTTGGCTCACGACCATAATCGCTGCGCTGTCTTAGGAACTGAAAATGTCATGGAAGGATAACGTAACGAACGAGAGAGATCTTCAGGTTGCACAGCTTCCCAGTACTCTTGCTATGCTTAAATAGATGCTGGGGCATGCTGGGGCATGTGCGCCATTTGAAAGCAAATTGTTCGGCCAGGACAGTCATGCTGAGCCAAGTACCCTTCCTAAACGAAAACCAAAAGCGTGATATGGTGTCCTTTAAAATTGACCACTCGAATGCCTTGCAAGTGGTAAGGATGAGTGGAGGAAGGTTTTAGCCGACGGTTGAACAGCCGACGGTGAAGTCTGGTTCGAATCTCTAGCCGTAAAGCGAGCTAAAAAGACACATGGACGTACAGGCTCCAACCGACACACAGCACATGTGCCGCACATGCGCTCGGCCGGTTTCGCAGACGGTCGTCATATCCTTGATTTGTAAAATTAGAGATTTAGTCAAAACCGAAAATCGTCAAATTCTCTACTCGTCAAATCCTATGTCCTGATGCACCTACAGTACAAAAACGTCGTGTGAGTTAGGATGGCGGGCGTATTTTTTCAATTTGGATCCGGAGTGTCTTATATAAACGTACCTACCACCCACCAGTACAATGCCAAAATGACAGTTGTCAAAGATGACAGTTGTCAAAGATGACAGATGTCAAAGATGACAGACGATGTCAATGGATCACCATTGACACCTGTCATCTTTCGGTCACCGCATATCAATGCGGTGCCCAAATGACAGCAAATATCTATTCTATTTTTAAAAAATGGCTGCCATCTTGGTAGTGATGATTTTGCGAATATCTAGTTTAAGGAGCAATTAGTGCTTGACATTGTACGGTAATGGATATGGCGATCTCAAAGCCCTGTTTTTATACAAAAACACACACCCGAAAACGCCATAAAATGGCGGAGCCGCGTGGCTACTTAAGTCGCGAACCGAACGAAAGACGTCTACTCGAGAGACCTCTAGCCACGCGACTCCGACAGCAAATATCAAGAATGACAAGCGTTGCCGTCGTCAATAGTGACAGCCGGTGTCAAAATGACACCAAATGTCAATAACGACAAGCGTCGTTAATGGTGGCAGGCGGACTAATCTCTAATATTTGACAAATCAAGGATTTGACGAGCATCTGCGAAACCGGCAGGCCTTGTCGCTCCCGGATTGGCTTATACAAAATAAAAAAATATAAAAAATATACAGCAACGAACTTCGGTGTCTTACCCAATTAGAAGCTGTTTGAAAAATAATACTTAAATGAAATAAGGAACTTTTGATGATGATTGTACTCATGGATTTTATCCGGTGGTTTTATCAGGAATTTTTTATCCGGAAATTGATGTAATTGGGTCGAATCGTTTGTGAATTAATAAAAAGGTTGTGAATTAAACAGGAGGCCCCGTCTACGATATTATCGCCACTTCCTTTGAAAGGTGAATTGAATTATTCAAATGTAAGCAAAAGTCCTAACACATTTTTTCATTGTTACATTTTGGCGCATTAATTTTACTGGTGAATTTAATATGTATCCAGAGAGACTTTTCAAAAATAATGTAATGCTGCCCTATTACAGTAGCACCAGGTTTATAAGTCTCACCGATGTACCTGCGCAGTTGACAAATTTTAAAAGCGCGCGAAATTATATTGAACAATCAGGATGTGACACCTTGCCGCTATTGGCTTATTGCTTTCACGCCCTTTTCGCAACCGAAGCATCCATAAGTCTGCTATTGTAGCAAACTAAATAGATTTGTTTATGTCCTGCGCAGACTTAGACAGGTAGTATCTCAAAAAGTAGCTTTAACTGCATATCACGGTTTTGTAGCCTCTGTTCTCAGGTATGGCTTGATTATTTGGGGGAACGGTTCATATATTAATAAAGTATTTATTACACAAAAAAAATGTGTAAGAGCTTTGTGTGGTATTTGCCCATATGACTCCTGTAAACCGTTGTTTCCTAAACTAGGTCTACTAACGCTGCCTAGCATGTATATCTGGGAAGTATGTAAATTTGTGAAGAAACACCAGCAGTTTTTCAGATTCAATCGGAATGTTTGTAAAAGAGCTATAAGAGACCCCGAAAGGATTGTCTTTGACCACTGCCCCAATACTAGTCTATACAGAAATAATTGTTATCACATGTTTATAAAAATTTATAATAAATTACCAAACACTATTAAAGCATACAATGGCAAGCAATTTTCAAATAAACTCAAAATATGGCTTACTTCTAAGTGCTACTATAAGTTAAACGATTATTTTGATGAATAATAACCACATGTTATTAGAGCCTACCTACTATATGTAATAGTTTCATAGTCATAGAGGTCGTAGTCTAAATACATTATTGTAATATTATTATTTAGCATAGTTGTTGACATTCAAATATTTTATTTTGGTTTACAATGCAAGCCACATAAATATTGTACGTCCGTGCTGCGGACCAAACTGTTGATTCTGTTTTATTTTATTGTAACATCTTTTGTACACAGTTTGAACAATAAATATTCTTATTCTTATTCTTATTCTTATTCGAGTTGGAGCGATATGGAGAATACCCGATTTTGCACTGCTCTGCGCAAACGAAGATTGACGAGCGGAATTATTTTCCTGGTCGTACTGTACTCAAGTAAGTAATAAAGGCGCTAGTAGAACATAACAGACAACAATAATAACCCAATACACAACAACAACACACAACAACAACAAAACAACAACAACTTAAAACAAAGTTTAAGTTTGCACTTAATCTTTTGTTGCAGTGCTTGTGCAGTGAGAAGCAGCCTTCTCTTCTAGAAGAAATCGATAATACAAACACCACTAGTTTTTAATTATAAACATAACTTTAAGGGTTTATTCAGACAATGAAACTAAACAACTTTCCCTAAGGAACATGGGTCGAAATACGATAAAATTTTGTGGATCTACCATACAAAAGTGCGGACCAGCCGATCGCTTTTCTATTGGAGGTTTTCGAATTTTCTCATTTTTCGACCCGTGTAGCCAGTATAGCCCAGTCATTTTACGGAGCCGGGACTAATTAATAATTGATATTTTTTTTCGGTATAGTATTTTAAAGTTTAATATTTCGCTAACGAATCCTTTAATCGAAAAATGTTTTTTCCAAACCCACAATATTTTTAAAATACCTATCCAAAGATACCTCACAACATGGGATAGACGAGAAAAAACTTCACGTGTCCCTACACGAAAGAGGTACCTAAAAAAATTTTTTTTCAAGATTTAATTTTACCACTTTCTCGGCGTGATTAATATGTATACCCATCCCAAATTACAGCATTCTAGTACTAAGCGTGTCTGAGCTAAGCCGCGGACGGACGGACGGACGGACAGACGGACAGACATGGCGAAACTATAAGGGTTCCTTTTTGACTTCGGAACCCTAAAAATTTTATTTTTAACCAACCTTATTTGGTTACTAGCAGAACTATTCGTATACTGTAACAACAGAAAACTCTACTCGAACTACAAATTTACACGCATTTTTTTTTTAATTACCTATGGGTTTGCTCTTGACCTCACTCTAGTCCTCAGGACGAAGATGGGGTCGAAGATGTAGCGAGCTCACCCAGAAGAAGCCTATTCACTAGTACTTTAAAGGAATTCGGGTTGTAAGCGCTCGTATTGTAATTAGTAGTATGGTATTGATTGAGACAACCTATTGTCTGGTTTGGTTTACCTGTGTTTAATTAACATTGCTCGTATACACAACCGAGTGAATGTCTGTTAGATTCAATTAGTGGCTGGTTTCAATACAATTAGACTGTCAAACTCATTTAGTATCAAAAGATAATTATGTGCGCTGACCGAGATTTACTGCTTAAGGCGGTTGCAGAGGGGTCAATTTTATACAAAACTTTGACGCACAATACGCGTAGACGGTATAAATTGCAAATGTTATTTGTTACGCGGCAACTAGATTTTCTAAACTATTTTTCCATATATAAAATATTACTTTTATTAATTCCGTCTACGTGTATTGTGCGTCAAACTTTTGTATGGACTGAAACCACCTTAAGGTGGTTTCAGAGGGGTCAATTTTATCCAAAACTTTCACGCACAATACGCGTAGATGGTATTATTATAAGTAACTTTGTATGTATGGAAAAAATAGTTTAGAAAATCTAGATGCCGCGTCACAAATAACATTTGCAATTTATAAAACAATTACGAAGATATAAAGCTTTGAAATTTTTCATACAAAATTTTAAAAGCTTTAAATCTTCGTAGTTATATTATGTACGAGCGTTAACCCGCGACTTCGTCCGCACAAATTATATACCAGATTTTAAGTCATATCATAAGCTATCAAACAAAAAAAGTTGCATCAAAATCGGTTCAGTACTTTTTGCGTGATGCTCGTTCAAACAAACAAACACCCAAACAAACACCCAAACAAACACACAAACAAACACACAAACAAACACACAAACAAACACACAAACAAACAGGCAGACAAAAAATCCAAAAATTGGTGATATGGAATCAGGGATACCTAAAAACCATATCGTAACTTATTTTTTGTTAATACCTTCAATGTACAGACACACTTCTGTTACAGCTTTATAATAGTATGGATTATTTTGTGACGCGGCAACTAGATTTTCTAAACTATTTTTCGATATATAAAATATTACTTTTATTAATTCCGTCTATGCGTATTGTGCGTCAAACTTTTGTATGGACTGAAACCACCTTAAGTTTGTTTGAGCTATATGATGTGATTTCGGAGGCTTTTCTTTTCTTTGTTCTTGAAGCTTTTTGTCATGACAGGCACTTGTATTCCTTATCCTGAGGCGAACACTAAATGTTCTGTTTTCTCGTTACAGCGTGGATTGTGATATTTCTTGCCCTGTTGCATAGAATTACCCATGAGGCATGGCTTATGTTGCTACCGACTATCAAAATGAACCACATTATCATTGAAATCTCGAAAGAAAATCCCCCTATACAGGGTGTAAAATTAAATGGGACACGTACTTAAACTGAACAACTTTTACTAAGGAGCCAACACTGAAATCGCGATAAAAAAATCCGCTGTCCCATACAAAACAGCAAACATACCTCGACTGAAATGTATGGGACAGCAGATTTTTATTCGCGATTTCGATTTTGGTCCCATAGAGAAAGTTGTTCAGTTTGATGGTGTGAAGCACCCCTTTAAGTAAGTGTCCCATTTAATTGTACACCCTGTGAAGGTATTGTTATGTATTACTATTTTCTTTGACTATTTATTATAAGGACTAGCCTTGCGGTAGCATTTCCCCTCTGCCGCGGTATAAGATCAATTGATCATGTCCATTTAAATTCAATTTTATACCTTATCACTAAACGAGACAGCCTATAATTGCGAAACAATAATTTCAAACTTAGAACGTTTGTGGTTCTAAGTTAAGTTATGGGGAATAAAATCCAAAGTTGCGGATTTCATGTTACCTCGCCCCCCGCAAAAAGTGGCAGAAATGTTTGTTAGTAGAATTACACGCGTAACTAGTACACATATAAGTAGTCAAAGACTATTTTAAATGACGAATATTTAAAAATGAATCATCATCATCATCATCATCATCATCATCATCATCATCATCATCATCATCAGCCTATAAACGTCCCACTGCAGGGCACAGGCCTACCCTCAAGGTGTATGGGCATTAGTCCACCACGCGTGCGTGAATTTTACCTGAATATTCAAACTACATATCCTGAGTAGGTATGGAGCATAATAATTACTTACCATAGATTTCTTGACAATATCCATTTGTTTTCTAAGATGTCCGCTTAATGGTCAAGACGGAAGAGTTAATCTACCTATACTATTATAAAGCTGTAACAGGAAGTTTGTCTGTACATTGAAGATATTAACAAAAAATAAGTTACGATATGGTTTTTAGGTGTCCCTGATTCCATTTCACTAATTTTTGGATGTTATGTCTGTCTGTTTGTTTGGGTGTTTGTTTGTTTGTTTGTTTGAACGAGTATCACGCAAAAACTACTGAACCGATTTTGATGAAACTTTTTTTGTTTGATAGCTTATGATCTGACTTAAAATCTGGTATATAATTTGTGCGGACGAAGTCGCGGGTTAACGCTCGTAATTAATACAAGCGACAGTGCAGGACCCTCTTCAAAGCAAATTGGTGTTGATCATTAATTATATTTTCATCGGGGCATTAATATCTTCAGTTATCGCATTTGACAGGCTTAAGTCATATTGTAGATTGTATTTTGACAGTTTTGAGACTGGGTTATTGTATTATGTACACAATAAACTCGGCCAACATCGAAACCTTGTCGAAAAAATAAGTTGTTATATGTCGATGTTGACGATTTAATTTTACACCTTGTATACATGTTAAGCTTCCAGCAATGAATTTCTATGCTCTTCTTCTTCGTGGTTTTGGTTTCTTCTGTAGAGTTGATGACATGTCATCGAGTTTGTCGTGACACGTTACTATTACTTGGGCCGTCTGTAACCTATTGGAGGCCCTGGGCACTTTAGAATAATGGGGCCCCTATGACTACGATATATGAATATGATAGAGGAATATTTTACTAACAACAGTCATGCAAAAGGAGTAGGTAAGTAAAAAAAAAACGCTCACAGGCACATACATTGATTGATTGTAATGATCCCAAGCAAGCACTATAGGCTGTTTATTATGGAAACCATACAACAACGGCACAAACATATAAACATCCATGACCGAACTGGGATTCGAACCCAGGCCCCTGATTTGGCAGTCCAGCGTGGTAACCATTTCAACAACCGGGTCGTTATATCGTAAGCGAAATTCTAGATTTAGACCTACAAATTGTAGGTAGGCAGCCAAATAGTTGCCACTGTTTGTTAGGTTATTGTTCATTAGAATACCAAAACACTGATATTTTTGGAAAATAATTATATTTATCGGTAATATCAGGTATCGGTTGGTGATCGGGCAGGAACTTGGGGGGCCCCATCGATCGCGGGGCCCTGGGCAAGTGCCCAGAGTGCCCAGTGGAAAAGATGGGCCTGACTATTACTAACGGAATGCAACAAATTGGGTGAAAATAATATTATTCTATGTCCATTGTATGCAATTGGTGAAAGTTCGAAAGCCTGATTCATCATCATCTTCCAGCCCTTATCCTCTTCCTTAGGATCACCATCATATCGTATGGCATTTTTTGACTTCCTTCTTGTATCCGGGGAGGTTTAAATTTCGAGGTTAAAGTGTTCCAGTCTTCCGCTGCCGGGGTTAACCTATGGAGTTCTTCAATTCCACCGGGGAAACGGCGCAGAGTGCACTCATTTAACACATTTCCTTAGGGTCTGCGCATTGATAATTTCGTCTTCCATCATCAACAAAATTATAAAAAAAACTATCAACATTTTCACTAACCTCAAAAATAAATATCGTATTAAACCGGAAGGTTTCAAAAGGTTAGATAACAATTTCTTTACTAACCTACGTACAGGTATGACGAAATTTGTCCTTTCACCCTTAACCCAAAAACGCCAATATGGCGGTACATTTCATTCCTCCTTAGAATTCCTTAGACGAAGCACTAATACCTTCGCTATAAGTCGAAAGTTGGTTAATTCAAGAGACAACACGGGGATAGTGTGGCCTACTTCGTATTCATCACGTGCCACCCACGGGCTACCGAACACCGGCAACAGATTGGGTCTATTATAGCCAGAGAACTGATAAAAATTTAGAGGAGACTGTAGCCACAGAATAAATAAAAGTACTACGTACAGAATGGCCACGACCTGCACCTCATCACATAGGTAACTTAGGCGCAATGTTGAAAAAAAATCAAAGCTTGCATCGCTCGCTCCAGGTTTGTCATTTAATTTTGTTACTTATTTCTCGGATGTTTCGAGAGAGGAGTACCGAAAATTTGAAGCTCGCTTCGCTCGCTCTTTATTATATCACTGCGTATACAGACCACCATGCCATTGTTTTGGTCACAGCAAAGTCATCTTACGGAAAATTTTCTCGCTCGCTTCACTATACGGTCATAAAATGAACTATGTACTTACCTAAGTCTTCGGAAATATCTGTTAAAACCGAAGAACCTTTGCTTAAAATCTTGGCTACTGGCCCACCGGCGCCGCTGGTAACTATATTTATGAGGGGCGGTCAAATATATTTGCCTTGGTCACAGCCAAGTCATTTTGAGGAAAAATTTCGAGCTCGCTTCACTCACCCTTGGATCATAAAATAACCGATACCTAACTCTTTGGAAATATATAATTATGTTAAAACTGAAGAACCTTTGCTCCAATTCTTGGCTACGGGCACGCTGGCAAGTACATTTATGTGGGACGGTCAAATATATTTGCCCAGGGGCGCAATTTTTGGAAATCCGTCCTGCATCAACCCACTGTTGGGCACAGGTCTTCTTTTTATTGTGTCACACCTTTCAAATGTCGTCCGTTCAAGGACTTGGCAGTACGAGTATTACTGGAGTTCCACCGGCCGTCTTTCCTTCAAGCCATAATAGGTATCGGATTATTGTCACCCTTTGTCTCCCAGATTCCTATTCTATCTGATTTTTAATTCTGTGATTTTACCTTTCACCTATTGTGACGGGGTCTAGCAAAATTCAATGTCAGCATATGAAAGGGTTGCGTTTATTTCTAAAAGAAACCTTATCCGCATATTTTCCTGCCGATATAGGGATTTTATGCTCAATTTTTTATGAAAAATTCTACAGAACATTCTTCTTTCAGATTTTTTGGAATAATTATTTTTGTAAAGAATATTTTTCGGGTCGTTTCATTATTGGTATCTAAAATTTTAGGTAATATGAATATTATGATGAAGTTTAACATTTTTTGTAATATTGAATTGTTTGGAATTTAATATTCTAGTTTTGTCGATGATTTTTTTTCCAAAGTTTTTTCGTAATGAATAGGTAGTAATAGGTACAACAAATATAATCTAGACCTAATAATGTAGGCAAGTTATTTCAAATAAATATGGGTTTATTGAATATTTTCTTGTTATTCCAATTTCTCAATCCAGTCATTAACACAATAGCACCCCTCTGGTCCCCCAAGACTTGGACGAACACATTTATCAATTCAATCAATCAATCAAATCCGCCCATATCACCCCACTGCTGGGCAGAGGCCCCCCTTTTATTGCGTCATTCCTCAAGGTCATGTGCTAATCTGATCCAATGCGAACCCGTCACCCTCACAATGTCATCAGTCCAACGTGCTGGTGGTCTGCCTACTGATCTCCGTCCCTCTCTTGGCCACCACTCTGATATTGCCTTGGTCCACCAGCCGTCTTCCCGTCTAGCCAAGTGTCTTGCCCATCTCCACTTCAACTTTATCAATTACTTAAAATAAAACCTCTTCAGCATAAAACCGAACACATTACTCAAGAACTTCAGCCACGACATGGAACCCCGAAAACTATTCGCAACTTTCAAACTAGTTAAAGTTCGAATTCGGAAACTAAACGGGACTGGACTGGACAACCGCCAGATTCGAACTCGACTGAGATTGAAATTGCTTCGAGCGACATTCGAAATATGAACTTCGTTTGTTCGTCTGTTTCCGTTGAAAAGAAATTTTAAATTTTGCAACAGCGTTTCGAATTTGTAGGTACTTTATTATAAATTCTTTTTTTAGGGTTCCGTACCCAAAGGGTGGAAACGGTAGCCTATTACTAAGCCTACGTTGTCCGTCCGTCCGTCCGTCTGTCCTATCTATTTAGGGCAGTAACTTTTGAACCTTAAGATCTAGATAGTTAAAATTTTCACAGAACGTGCGTTATTACGGCAAATTTGCTAACAAATAATAAAAATGTCAAAAAAATATGTAAGGGGGGTCCTCATACAAGGAACTAGTTTTTATCACCGTTAATAACCATAATACATACAAGCGTTCAACTTGGTGTGATTATAGAGCACACTCTACGATATAACAACAAATAATAAAAATCGGTTAAGTGTGAGTCGGTCTCGTGCTAAAGGCCCTGGAGAAAAAAATATTGTACCTTAATATGTTGTGTGGTCGTGTGGTACCTACGGAACCCTCGGTGCGCGAGTAGCCCGACACACACTTGAACGATTTTATTTTTCTTTAGTTGTTTTTACCCTGGCCTTGTGTCCGAAATAAGACTTTTTGAGACAGCGGGTTTAAATTGCATTCGTTGATTCTTTTTTAGAGAAAGACTAGATTTTTCCCTCGACTTCGACCTACCCTAATTAAGCCTTAAATATAAGCTATTAAGCACAAAAAGAGTAACCAAAATTGATCCAGTCTATACTATCATAAAACTGTAACAGGAAGTTTGTCTGTACATTGAAGATATTAACATAAAAAAAAGTTACGATATGGTTTTTAGGTGTTCCTGATTCCATTTCACCAATTTGTCTGTTTGTTTGGGTGTTTGTTTGTTTGTTTGAACGAGTATCACGCAAAAACTACTGAACCGATTTTGATGAAACTTTTTTTGTTTGATAGCTTATGATCTGACTTAAAATCTGGTATATAATTTGTGCGGACGAAGTCGCGGGTTAACGCTCGTAGTTTATAAATGATGTTCGAAAAAACCCAAACTTTTACAGTTTTATAATAGGTATTCCTTTTTTTTTTGTTTTGTTTTGATAAAAAGAACAACATGTCCTTTTTAAAGTCAAATCAAATCAAATTAAATCAAAATCTTTTATTCTAAATAATATTACATAGATAGCTTTTTGACGTCATTTTTTGACTCTACCACCGCGTCGGAAGGTGTTCCGTTAAGAGAAGATGCGGCCAGAAACTCTACAACTTCATACTTTTCACTCTCAACATCTTTTAAACAAAAAAAATATATATACAAAGTACAATTAAAACACAATATCGAGTTTACCTTTTTTACAGAGGAATTGTTTAACATGGGACTTAAACTTTTTGTCTGGCAAGTTTAGAATATCCTCTGGTATCTTATTATAATAGCGTATACAGTGCCCCATGAAAGATGTGTTATTTATTATTATTATTGGGTGACCATCGCTGATCTTTTGTGAACGCCCCTCCTACAGTTCCCTATTAATCCCTACAGCGGTTAGGTATCGCAGTAGGTTTTTAACAGGGAGTTCTTGTATCTCATCTGGAGTCAGTACCTGTCTGGCAAGATGAATACTTCGTTTGTACATTAAATGGACCACAATCGCAGAGAATGTGTAGGGGAGTTTCCATGCCCTCCCCGCAGAAACTGCAGCAGGTGGAGTCGCTTAGTTTCAAGGTGTGCATGGTTTAGTTTGCAGTGACCTGTGAGTGATCTCACTATTGTACATAAGTTGTGAGATGTGTTGAGATGTGTCTTTACTGAGTTGAAAATGTGGGAATACTAATTTATTTTTATTTCTTGTATTGTAATTATGAACGTCACTGTTTTTGGGAAAGAGAGACAAGTTTTTCCGAACGTATAAAATATTTTCGTAAATATATTGAGTCAGAGTAAAATAGAAACAGTTTTTTGTTAATTAAAACTGAAGTTAAATCAAATGCAATTTTCTCAAAAGGTAAGCAATAGTGTTGATATATTATTAAAGTATGCGAAAATTGTCGATGTAAAATAAAAATTGAATAGAAATTTTAATTATTGAAAAAGTAAATACAGCTAACAGCCCGTAACCGTTAAAAATGTTTATAGCCCAGTCTTTTTACGGTTTGAGCCGGGACTAATTAGTAATTGACATTTTTTTTCGGTATAATATTGAAGAGCCAATTTGAGCCTAGAAATGTACCAAAATTTAAAAAAAATCACGTCAGCAACAGTTCCAATTTTATAATTTAGCTATTATCTCGTACTAAAAAACCTTTACCATTATTCATACTACAAACATGGTGTGAATATTTTTGTCTACCTAGAAGGTTTTGAAAAATACATTCGTATTTTCTAATACTAACCTCGTTTTTTAAATTTCATTACCTATTTTATTGCTCAAAAATAATTTATATTGTTAAATCTAAGTCAAATGAGTGCATTGGTATTAATATTAATAATTTAAAACCCTTCTGGGACATAATTTTGATTTCTATGTTGCGTAGCGAATTTTTTTTTAATATGCTTTAAGATAATCCTTTTGTCACTTAATGGTTCCGGTTACAGTTTAAAAGTCCAATTAGTAATTACTCCCTACCTAGCCTAACAAAACTCCGTAAAATGACTGGGCTATTAGTTCTAGATTGAAAAAGTATATGCTTCTTTCTACATACCTACTTGATATAACACACATTGTTGTAAAAACGAAAGCATACCCTGAAAACCGCTGAAAATTCGTTAACAATTTCCAAAAGTTTACTAACGAAATGTTTTCAGATATCGGTGCTGAAAAACGTTTTTCGGGTTTCAGTTTACAGTTTGTTTACTGATTTTATGTTGTAGAATCTGAAAAAACTGGTCTTTCAGATTTCAATTTTATTTTGCTGTAAAATTTTGATTAATTCTAGATACTTATTTCGAATAATGTTAATGTCATACAATTTTTTTTTCTTTAAATAATATTTGATTTTGGTCTACCAGAAAAATATTTAAAAAAATATATAGAAAACCCTATTTTTGAACGGTTGGAGGATGAAAGGGGAGGCCTTTGCCCAGCAGAGGGAGGCTAGAAAAAAGAAAATTAAGAGTGTTTCCAAATAGTGAAAGTAAACAACTTTCCCTTAGAAACATGTGTTGAAAAATGATTGGACCTCTCATTGAAAATCGATCCGCGGATCCGCACTTTTGCATGCAAGATCCACAAATTTTTCTAGTTTTTTGACCCATGTTCTTTAGGGAAAGTTATTTAATAATAATAATAAATAACGCTCACAGGCAAATACATTGTATTGATCCCACGTAAGCTTTAACAGGCTTTTTGTTGTGGAAACCATACAACCACGGCACAAACATATAACATCCATGACCGAACCGGGATTAGAACCTAGGACCGTGGTTTGGCAGTCCGGCGTGGTAACCATTAGACCAACTGGGTCTGGGTCTTTAGTTTCATTATCTGAATATATCAACCTTAATGTTGCTAGTAATTAAAAAATAGGGTTGTATAGGATTCTACTTTATATCCTGACTATTTTTAAGGGGATAATCAGACCAGCAAACTGAACAACTTTCTCTATGGGACCAACACCTCTGTAGTTACTAGTTTTAAGGGTTCCGTACCACAAAGGTGAAAACGGGATCCTATTCATAAGTCTACGACGATGTCCGTCCGTCCGTCCTAGATTTAGAGGGCTGTATCTTCCGAATTGCAATAGGTAGCCGGTTGAAATTTTCACGAAATATGTATCATTATTATATATTGAATTTAATGACAAATAATAAAAATTACTAAACAAAAAAAATGAAGGGGGGTCTCCATACAAGAAAGGTGTTTTTCTCAAGGTTTTTTGTTTTTGCTTTATCGTAAAAATGGTAATACATACAAGCGTCAAACTTAGTACGATTATAGTGTGTTCTCTAAGGCAAAACAACAAATAATAAAATCCGGTCAAGTGTGTGTCGGGCTTGCGACAACTATCCCGATTTTTTTTTTGTAATATTGTATTGTGGTCCGGAATCCTCCGTGCGCGTTTCCGACTCGCACTTGGCCGGTTTTTTTATATAATGTCTGTGAACTTACTCAATAGAGAAACTCGCAGAGCGGCATGGCCTCCGACATTGAGGTACCTACAGTCGACACCCAAACAAATTTTTTTGTAACACTCGTTTAAGCTAATTGGCTCAACCTTCTTGGCTTACTTAGCATGTACCGGGCGCGTGCTGCACCGCGACGGTGCCCCGTGTAACGAGATAGGCTATCATGCTAGCTATTCGTTCGGTTCACAAATATAACATTAGTCAGATATAGTTTCTAAGAACATAAATCTAATAATAGAAATTAACTTTAAAAAGAATAAAAATCCTTGAATAAATTAAATAAGTGGGAAAGCCGCATGATCTAAGTAGTATGTTTTACGAAATAATACTAATATTGCATTATCTTAAGGCGAAACGTAACAACCTTATTTCTATAGTTATAGAGATCATTATCGTTGAAAGAATAAATATCTTCAGAATTAACTGGACACGACCTTATTTTCATCGAGTTAAGGTTCAATTTTGTTTGTTAAAATTTCGCCCACTTTGCACACTTCGGCCACTTTGCCCATATTGCCCATATCGACCACCTTTTGATGAGCATAAATAGGCGGGTTCGAGAGGGGGACGGGTCATTCAACGATTAACATTCTTTGAGCTCACTCGCTGCCGGTTGGTGTTTTGATTTTACTTAAATTTTCTACGTACCTACATTTGGGAGATTTTGTTGATAATTTGTAAAATAATTCAAGGGGAAGCGATAAACTTTCTTTATTGATTTTTGGGATAAATTCTGGGGTTTTCATATCTTTAATTATTTACTAAATTCATTTATTTGGGGTTAATGTTTAAATTGTGAGCTTGAAGGGTATTACGGAACACGATGAAGTATCGTGGGTTATAGGCTCCTTTTACACCTTGCGGTGTTAAAGGTGAAAGCGCTTATAGCTTCCATTATAGCCTGGTCTTGTGGTGTGCCAGGGATCGTTCTTTACCGACATAACGATCTATAGCCACATAGGTTTCGTAAGCTGGGTGTATTGTTACGGGGTATCCCACCGTCGAAGTGGAGGGAGTCCTTTAGGGGGCCTTAGTACCTTATGCTCGGCGTGCGAAATCTAGTCCACTTAACATATGACACTTTTACTGTAGGGACCGTTCATATCACAACTTATGGCTTCGGCCGTGATATGAGCATTACACATGGAATAGGGTTAGGTACACTTAGAGGGCTCCACCCTCGAACCGTTTAACTTAGCTAGTCAGAAGGTTTCTTCCCTAGACAATCACGGGAAAACCTACATTACACACCTACACAATTAAATGTAAATGTGAGGCCTGCCTCTAGTATTGCGGAATACTCTTACACCGGAGTGTTTCAAACCTTAGGGAAACTTCTTTAGAATAGGAATATTTTAGACATTGGTTAGTTTATTAAATTCACGTTTATTGTAGGAATAGGCTAGGATAGGATAGGTATCATAGCTACTTAGATTAATATTGGGAATAATTGATGTTAGAATTCATAGGAAAATAATATTATCTTGATCTTAATTAATTAGGGAGGTAATTTTAAACTCTAACAATATCTTCTCTTTACAACATTGGTTTTATAGTAGATTGGTACTAAGTTGATAAATTAGTATGAACTTATCTTCAAAGTTGCTGACTATTTAATAGAGAATGTTAAGCATATTAAAGAAAGACACATCCACTGAATTTGCTCAGATTCATAGTTTATTTTCCTAGTATTATACCAACTGTCTCAATAACTCTGACAAAACTGACTAGAACTGACAAATAAAAATAATCATTATAGTCCTCTATTTTAATATTAAATACTTACTCATACTTACTGATTTCATACTAAAGTTGTTGAATACTTGAAGGTATCACTGTAGAGGTTCTGGCCACATCTTCTCTGCAGTTAGGTCCCTAGTGACGTGGTAGTAGAATCCTTTTTTAAGGCCATACCCTATCCAATAGAAGTATTTGAGAAGGAACTTTATTTACAAGACTTACATAAGAAGTCCTAATTAAGATATCTAAATATTAATAATATTAACATAATAAACCTCTTGAAAAAGTCAACTTGAGGTCCTGATAGTTTTTGCTTGTCTTTGGGTGAGCAGAGAGCAGCCCGTAGCTAATCTCCATACAAAAATGATTGGAGACGTTACACTTCAAAAGATAAAGCTGAAAATATCATTAATTCTACTCATATTCCAAATGTCTACCAAATGATGACATTCACAACAGAAATATTTAATATTCTTCTCTGATAATTCTAGTATCCGGCCACATGGTTGGGGTCTCCCCTAAAAAACAATCACAATGTTGTCTAAATCAATTTATGCTTACCATTTTCTTATGATATTTATTTAATTCAGACTTACACCCTGTATAATAGGTTAGGTTAGGTATTATTCAGGTTAGAATTATTCTGGGTTCATTGCAAATAAGATCTAGGTCACTAGGTCCTTCTAAAAGAATCTGAGTTTCTACTACATAATGTGGGTTCCTAGACGATCACTTCTTCTGGCCAATTTTTAGTTAAGTTTAGATAATTAGGTAGATTTAAGTTTAGATGTAAATTAAGTCGGTTGTTATGAAATAGTTCTTTGGATAACTTAAGGATTAGGTATTACATATCATTAGATTATTTGAATCGATTAAACAAGATAGTCTTAGTTATATAATAAATAATATAGTAAGTAGTAGGTATATAGGATCTAGTATAGTTAGATAGGTTAGGTTAGGTAAGGTCCGTTACAATTTGGTGCCGATAGCCCAGGATTATTGAATTAGATTCAAATTGTTTCTTAGTTAGCATAGGATAATACAATTTAGTACTAGTACAAATTGAAGCCGAGTGACCAGTATGAGAGTTTTACCTTTGGTTGGTCTCGACCAGTATTCGTTACATTTCGTTGGCCGAGACCAAGATTTAATTACACTTAATATTCTGTAGATTGGGTTGAATAGGTTAAATAGTTAAAAGAATTCTGGCTTGTTACTATTTGGTTTGCATGTCCAAGTTTAGAAATATTTACATTTTGCTGGCAAATTTATTTGTCAAATTCTTTTCACTATCTATTTTATGAATAGGAAATATAATTAGTACTAGTACATAGTGTTTAGGATAGCTAAAGGAGATTTATGGTTTCTGTTAAGTCCCTTATGGCATGAGTCGTGAGGTTATTATTGTATGTTTGTTGTGTATGTATCAAGTATGTATGTTAAAGTGGCTCAGCCACAATTTGTTGCCTCGTGAAATGGAAAGAAGGACTTAGTTTTGTCTATTTGTAATGATCAGACCCTCTAGTATGATTTCACAATTAGCGTGCGGCTTGAATATTCTCTATATAACATGTTTCGGCAATCGTGGTTTTCAATCTTTGAAAAGAGTGGTAATAATTTATTTTGTGCACATAGGAAAAAGTCACTCGTGTGTGGGGAATCATGCTAGACGTTTTAAAGTAAGTAGGTAGGTAAAGAAAAACTCAAAGAATTCAAGAATAAAATGATTTAATTTTTACAATAAGATAAACATTGTACCCACCACCTGATATAGCACTACTTAAAAATAATTAGGAGTTCACTCATAGTTTCACTTTATCGCACTTTCCTAGGCAGGTTTTCTGATAAGACACTAATAGGAAATCAGTCACTTAGTCAAATGTTGGGTAGAACATGGTGTGATGGAATCTAGGCTTCATGCTATGCTATGTTAATATGTTTGTTTGAGGATTTAGTTTGAAAAGAAACCGTCTCGTTTTTGTAAGCGCGTGATGATGTTAGGTATTTCGTTGTACTTGTAGGCGTTTTCTCAGTTCCGGGTTTTCCTTGGACTATTTCCGTAGCAATAAAGCAATGGTTGTAACTTCAGTAGTAGTTTTTAGATCTTGCGGCCGCCATAACCAATGTTTACTCAATTGCTGTATTGGAGTTGGGAAACGGTGATTGGTTATGAATCAAGTTGTAGCTTTCGTGTCTTGATAGTTTTAGATGGTTTATTTTTCCAGTGAAGCTTCCATGGAAATAGTTGAATTTTTCCTTGTTGAATATAATCACTACGTTGTTGAATAATTTCAATTTTTAACGCCATTGTCAGGCCTATGACAGTTTTAGTTCTAATATTCCCATTGAGGCGCTGAAGTCGCATTTTCTTTTATGACATGAAACGTTATCATTGGTCAATGCTAGAACATCTTATAAACTTACATAGATAGTAGCGCCATAGCGGAAATATTTGGAACTAAGAGTAAATTTTACCGTCGCATCTGAAGCTTGCTACATATTAATGATCTGTGGTCGTAGTAAAGAATATCACAGATAACAATGAGATTGTAGGAGACATAAGGAAAGGTTTTTATTCTAACGTTCGGATACAGTAATCGTGGTTTTTACGTTTTAGTAGCATTATTTACTTATGGATTTAGGAAATAATATGATGATTATGTTTCAATGACAGAGTTTTAAAAGTATAAGAAAAGGGGGGGTGTATGTTTGTTAAGTTAGTTAATATTTTATAATAGTAAATATAGGGGTAGAAATATAATTATGATACCGATATACTACTATCAAGTGACAAGGTATCTGGGGAAGAGATGTAAGAATTGGAGGTGAGAGTAATCCTACTAATATTATAAACGCGAAAGTTTGTAGGTATGGATGTTTGTTGCTCTTTCACGTGAAAGCTGCTGAACGGATTTCGACGAAATTTGGCATACAGATAGGCCATGGCCTGGATAACACATAGTGTACATATTATCCGGGTAACGCAGACGAAGTCGCGGGCGACAGCTGATAGAATAATAAAGTTGTAAACGTGGGGGGGTGAGAGTGTATAGATTGCTGAAGTTGTAAATATGGGGGGGTGTATAGAATGAAATGAATAGAGTTTTGATGGGTTTGATTTAATAACTTGTTTATGTTATTAATAGAATATTTATTTACATAAGAAGTAATATAATTCTAAGAAATTGATGATTAAAGATACCGAGGTAGAAACTAGAAAATAATTTGTCATGCGGTCTTATGATCATGATATAAATCAATGAAGATGAAATAGCTTTTAAGTAAATAAAAGATTAAGTAAAAGGATGGAGGAACACGGAATTGTTACCAGCTGCATCTTGCTGTAGCTAGTCCACTGACTTTTACTCTAAAATCAGTCGGTTCTTTCAAGAGAGATTAATATAAAATCACAATAGTTGAAACAGAAAAATCAACTTTACAGTTAGATGTAAGAAATTCGTTTCATGGAGCAAAGTTCATGTGTTATTAATCTAAATAATGCATATTTCCAAATAGTCTGGTAAGGGGTCACAGGGTTCTCTTTGAATGGGAAATCAAATGTTTGCAATGTAGGTATTACCATCATCATCATCTTAAGAGCTACACTCTTCTCGGTGGAGTGTTCGCCAATCCTAATGGCTAATATGTCTTTTCACAAGGTCTGAAAACATCAGTAGGTAACTTTAGTAGAGCCATAGATGTTATTTCAGGACATGAGGTTAGGGATTATTGTGTGAAAAAAAAAACACAAAAATATAATTGGTGCAGTTGCTTATTTATTACAAAACACTAACTTATTCCTTAAGAATAATGGATTGAAAAGATCTTAATTGGAAGTACCTAAATGAGTAAATGATAAGAAAAACTTACACATCACTGTGTCATTGTGTTTTATTAAGATGAATTTTTAATACTTTCTTGTAAATTTTCCATAGTAATTTGAAAAGAAGCATCTTATATATTCCATGGCTGAATGCAGAAATCAATTATTAGATTTAGCTTTCCTTTTATGGTTTCAAAAATAAAAATCAATACGATTCCGTAATCAAGGGGTATCTACCTAAGGCTTAGATAAATATAATAGTTAAGAAGAGTTAACTTTAATAAGTAAGAAATAATTCAGAATTTATTTTTGACATGAGCCTGAATTTGTAGAATCAACTCTAATAATGGTAAATAATATTTGAGATAGGAAATGTGGGAAAATAAAAATTTTCAAACAAAATAATAAGTTTACTTATTTAATTTATGTAAGAGAAAGGAAATACATTTAATTTATATTTTAAATTGGTAGGGTAAACTCACAAACTAATTTTTATAGCAGTTGTTTTCGGCATTCTAGTTTTTCTATGGGATCCAAAATAGTCATGATAATACAAACTAATAGAAATACTCGTAGTCATTATGATCCGAATCATCAGATTTAAATAAATTTAAGTAATTGTAAATTTAAAACATAAGCAGTTGCGGTATTATCATTGAATTTATATAACAGATCTGCTTCTGCAATCCTTAACCAGATTAACTAAGAGTCCTGAAATGTAGATTGTAATATGAGAATTGTATTAGTCTAAAGGGCGGTTCAAAATTGATGCCATCAATGTTTCGATCTCTCCGTCAATGATTTCTTAATTTTTATGGATATTATAATCATATCATAGTTATTTATAGGTACAGCTCCGGTTTATAATGTTGACTGGTACGTTGGTTTCTTGAGTCTGAAACAATTGACATAATATTATTCTTCTAGAAATTTGGACTTAAATATGACAGTCAGAATAATGTTTTATTGACAGGAGTTAAGGATTACTTTCAGTTAAAAGGTCAACATAGAATTGAACCTTAAGTCGTAGAGAGAGGGAATAAAATTAACTATCACCAGCATCGCACGGCAATTCAATATTAAGAAAATTAAGATGTAACTATAATTTTCAATATTTTTTAAGATAAATAGCTTATTTTGTTATGTTTCATATATGGTTATTGAGTAGGTAGATATGTATTTAAGTTGGTTCATGCTTCATTACAATAATGCTGGCAGTGGATGGGTGAATCATACAGTACACTAGAATTAAAAGTATAGTACTACTTTATAGGATACTAACGTTCCAGGTACTGGGCTGAGTAGTAGCAGTCTCCGTTGTAGTTTTAGATTTTTCTCTGTTTTCACAGTTAGGTCTGACAACGCACGGTCTCCGCTCCGTATCATTTTCTTCAGGAATTATGCTGGATTCATGGATACTTTCTTTTTATTCTGTAAATAATAATGTATACATAATGTAAGTAACTTGCGTTGAAATTAAAATAAGGCTAAAAAGATTTCTTAGTGGAAAAATCTTTGCCGAATGCGTGTCTGGAATTTTGCACTGGTATGTGAAGGGTCAAATGGGGACTCATAACAATAAATAATTAAATAGTTTACAAGTTTACAAAATAATGACATTCTTTATTGGTTTTATGTAACTCATCATCACCAGCCTATTATTATCATCATCATCATCAGCCTATTATCATCATCGACTGCAGAACATAGGATTCTCTTAAGGCGCGCCATAAGACTCTGTCCGCTTAGGTTGTCTGTCTGGTGGACAGCGGGGCAGTCCACCCTACTCCTGCTAGTTCGCGGTCTCAGTTTCAGAACTTTGACACTACACCGGTTGTCAGGTCTTCGGCAAATCTGACCAACCCTTTGCCATTTCAGCTTGCAAATTTTCCGAGTTATGTCGACTACTTTAGATCTCTGACGTATCTTTTCGTATCAGATGTGATTTCTCAGTTAAACACCGAACATAGCTCTCTCCAAACATATAATATGTAATGAAAAACAGTTTAAACAATTTGTCTCCCGGCAAGAGATTTACTTACCGATATAACGACAATCCGGGTCTTCTTTTATGTTAAGTACTCTGTCACACTTGTACGCGTTATATTTCAGCATAGTTTAGTCGGGGAGTTCATACACTGCTTTAGTTTTGTTTTTAGAGAAATTTTTTACGAAATACGGCGGTCGGCGGTTTGAAAATATTTCCCGGAGGAACATTGTGACATTGACAGCAAGTACTCTTTGACTGACAGTCGATGGTCACATTGTTTATGGTTTTTACTTTTTTATCATTTTTTACGGCTCTGGATTTCTACCTTTTGAGCCAATCTCAGAGTTCGAGATCTTTGAGATGTCTTTGAGTATCAGATTATTTCTATTTTCTTGAATATGGTCTTCTAATTGAATTTATCTATTAAAAGTTGTTGTACAGCTGACGGTGCGTGTGGCAATGCAACAATAGAAAAAAGGGATAGCGCTATATGAGATCTCCCAGAACTATTAGAGAAATGGTTTCATCCTCTTTCTTATACTGTGCTTCAGTTTTGGCCTCGGACAAAGAGATTTTAAAATAACTTCAGCCTGTAAGCGTTCCGCTGTGGATTGATGGACTTCACATGTCATCTTATTCTTCTTCAGTGTATGAGGGTTTCCTTACGATTATGTTTTCCTTCACTGTTTGAGAGCGATCGATATTACGTACATGGGTTGGAGGGACACATTGGTACATGACGTGTTGTCTGTGTATATTCGAATCCGGGATCCCCGTAAATGGGTATCCATGTCTCCCCGCAGCGCGCCACCGACGCACTTTCTTAATTGATCTACATAAATTGAAAAAAAAAGGGAAAAATTTTGTTTACGGTTTAGAATAAAGATAGACGTTTCTATTTGATTCAGATTGATTCTCGCGTAAAATTACCTTGGAATAAAGTTGTGTCATGGTTGGATTCCTTCTTAGTGAATAACTTTATGTGTCCCAATGACTTTCTTTTGGTATATTATAATATCGATTGATGTGTTCCTTAGTTGTATAAAAAAAAAAAATAATAATAACAATAGTGACTAAAGTCAACGGTTGTAGTGACTAGTTTCATTGCCTTTCCGAATTGACGAATGAAAAAAAGGGTTAGTTTTGGGGAAAGTTTTGACGTTTTGACTTTGTTTACTTTGCAAATTGCTGAAATTATTTATCGAAAGAGAATAGTTTAGTATTAAATTCATAGAAATTTCATGGCTGTGAACTGTTGCATTGTTAAAGTCGAATGAATCTGAGCTTGGGGAAGGATGAATATTATCTGTTTTATATTTGTACATTGTGGAGAAATGAAAGAGAAGTATAAAGTGAGTATGGAATGTTTTCAATCATATTTATCATAATATATAACTGGGCGTTAACGGTGTACCAGACTTTGTAGCCATGAGATAAGTTTATTTGCGCTTTGTTCTAAAGTCTCCATACACACAACGAGATTCCTTAATGAATTGGTGTTAAGTTAGATGAAAAAAAAAAAAGAATTCAGTTTGAGCTGGTAGTTAAGGAATTCTCATACTCCACTGGCAGCAATGATATCTTCTGGGCGACCACTACACACTCTCCAAACAATTAATGATTGCAGTAGATGTTGGAAAGTTTCAGATAGGGTATGTACTATTCAAACGATGATTATTGGTTTAACCCTGATGAGGATCTGGATTATGGTAGAATGTATTATGGAGTTCTATTAGATTGAAAAATTGAATCAGATAGATTGACATAGTACATAATTCCTCTAATTGGCTAGTCTCACAACCTAGTTTCTGCACATGAACCAGATGTTTTAGTGAAGGCTACTAATTGATCTTGAATTTTATGTTATTAATTAGAGACTTTTCTCACTATTGGGATTGTTTCTTCTTTGGTTTTAAAGACACACCACACACAAAAAAAAAATACTTTGGGACAAAGCATTAATAAACTCTTTTCTTTTATATTTGTGAAAGATTTGAAAATATCTTCCGGCATCAGACCAGCAGTTATTTTCATGGGGGTGACTGTAACGAGATAGGCTATCATGCTAGCTATTCGTTCGGTTCACAAATATAACATTAGTCAGATATAGTTTCTAAGAACATAAATCTAATAATAGAAATTAACTTTAAAAAGAATAAAAATCCTTGAATAAATTAAATAAGTGGGAAAGCCGCATGATCTAAGTAGTATGTTTTACGAAATAATACTAATATTGCATTATCTTAAGGCGAAACGTAACAACCTTATTTCTATAGTTATAGAGATCATTATCGTTGAAAGAATAAATATCTTCAGAATTAACTGGACACGACCTTATTTTCATCGAGTTAAGGTTCAATTTTGTTTGTTAAAATTTCGCCCACTTTGCACACTTCGGCCACTTTGCCCATATTGCCCATATCGACCACCTTTTGATGAGCATAAATAGGCGGGTTCGAGAGGGGGACGGGTCATTCAACGATTAACATTCTTTGAGCTCACTCGCTGCCGGTTGGTGTTTTGATTTTACTTAAATTTTCTACGTACCTACATTTGGGAGATTTTGTTGATAATTTGTAAAATAATTCAAGGGGAAGCGATAAACTTTCTTTATTGATTTTTGGGATAAATTCTGGGGTTTTCATATCTTTAATTATTTACTAAATTCATTTATTTGGGGTTAATGTTTAAATTGTGAGCTTGAAGGGTATTACGGAACACGATGAAGTATCGTGGGTTATAGGCTCCTTTTACACCTTGCGGTGTTAAAGGTGAAAGCGCTTATAGCTTCCATTATAGCCTGGTCTTGTGGTGTGCCAGGGATCGTTCTTTACCGACATAACGATCTATAGCCACATAGGTTTCGTAAGCTGGGTGTATTGTTACGGGGTATCCCACCGTCGAAGTGGAGGGAGTCCTTTAGGGGGCCTTAGTACCTTATGCTCGGCGTGCGAAATCTAGTCCACTTAACATATGACACTTTTACTGTAGGGACCGTTCATATCACAACTTATGGCTTCGGCCGTGATATGAGCATTACACATGGAATAGGGTTAGGTACACTTAGAGGGCTCCACCCTCGAACCGTTTAACTTAGCTAGTCAGAAGGTTTCTTCCCTAGACAATCACGGGAAAACCTACATTACACACCTACACAATTAAATGTAAATGTGAGGCCTGCCTCTAGTATTGCGGAATACTCTTACACCGGAGTGTTTCAAACCTTAGGGAAACTTCTTTAGAATAGGAATATTTTAGACATTGGTTAGTTTATTAAATTCACGTTTATTGTAGGAATAGGCTAGGATAGGATAGGTATCATAGCTACTTAGATTAATATTGGGAATAATTGATGTTAGAATTCATAGGAAAATAATATTATCTTGATCTTAATTAATTAGGGAGGTAATTTTAAACTCTAACAATATCTTCTCTTTACAACATTGGTTTTATAGTAGATTGGTACTAAGTTGATAAATTAGTATGAACTTATCTTCAAAGTTGCTGACTATTTAATAGAGAATGTTAAGCATATTAAAGAAAGACACATCCACTGAATTTGCTCAGATTCATAGTTTATTTTCCTAGTATTATACCAACTGTCTCAATAACTCTGACAAAACTGACTAGAACTGACAAATAAAAATAATCATTATAGTCCTCTATTTTAATATTAAATACTTACTCATACTTACTGATTTCATACTAAAGTTGTTGAATACTTGAAGGTATCACTGTAGAGGTTCTGGCCACATCTTCTCTGCAGTTAGGTCCCTAGTGACGTGGTAGTAGAATCCTTTTTTAAGGCCATACCCTATCCAATAGAAGTATTTGAGAAGGAACTTTATTTACAAGACTTACATAAGAAGTCCTAATTAAGATATCTAAATATTAATAATATTAACATAATAAACCTCTTGAAAAAGTCAACTTGAGGTCCTGATAGTTTTTGCTTGTCTTTGGGTGAGCAGAGAGCAGCCCGTAGCTAATCTCCATACAAAAATGATTGGAGACGTTACACTTCAAAAAATAAAGCTGAAAATATCATTAATTCTACTCATATTCCAAATGTCTACCAAATGATGACATTCACAACAGAAATATTTAATATTCTTCTCTGATAATTCTAGTATCCGGCCACATGGTTGGGGTCTCCCCTAAAAAACAATCACAATGTTGTCTAAATCAATTTATGCTTACCATTTTCTTATGATATTTATTTAATTCAGACTTACACCCTGTATAATAGGTTAGGTTAGGTATTATTCAGGTTAGAATTATTCTGGGTTCATTGCAAATAAGATCTAGGTCACTAGGTCCTTCTAAAAGAATCTGAGTTTCTACTACATAATGTGGGTTCCTAGACGATCACTTCTTCTGGCCAATTTTTAGTTAAGTTTAGATAATTAGGTAGATTTAAGTTTAGATGTAAATTAAGTCGGTTGTTATGAAATAGTTCTTTGGATAACTTAAGGATTAGGTATTACATATCATTAGATTATTTGAATCGATTAAACAAGATAGTCTTAGTTATATAATAAATAATATAGTAAGTAGTAGGTATATAGGATCTAGTATAGTTAGATAGGATTAGGGAGGTCAGTTACACCCGCACTGGTGATCGTGGTGGACATATTTTGTTTGCGCTGTCTGTTCTGTACATAATTATTAAATGGCCTCAGACCTAACTCTTTTATAAAGATTAAATAATAAAATTCTAATTTTTCCACTCCAAGTCATGTGTTGATTTCTACGTCCCCGGACAAAACAAAATATTGGATCGATTTCGATTCCAGTTTTACAACTTTGTTCCAGACATATCAATTTTCATTACAGAATGGGTTACCTCGTAAATTACAAAATACGGAATCCGAATTGCTCTTTCAAGTAAAATATAATCACAAAAGTTTTTGCCAATACACAATCGTAAAAGTTTTAAATTCCATTGGTTTAAAAGTTGGACCATTGGATTGTCTGCGTATTAGACCACTGGGTATCGATTCGATATTTGAAATTGGTCTGGACAACGTGGCGCCAATTTTGTTAAGGGAGTCCTAGGAAATGGAAATTGCATCCTTTACTTTGGAAGACACTCGTTTTCGTACCTATAACTGCGGATTACACCAGGCTTCATCATCAGCCTATAAACTGCAGGGCACAGGCCTACCCGCAGGGAGAGTGTATGAGCATTGGTCCACCACGCGTGCCCAATGCGAATTGGTAGACTTTACATATACATCAGAATTTCTTCTTCAGTGTATGCAGGTTTCCTCAGGAAGTTTTCCCGGCTTGCCAACAATCAATCAATGAGCCAAATCAGCTTACGACAACCCACTGCTAGGCATTGGCCATAGGTACTATATTTTTGTGTAGACTTGGTGGAAATAAAGTGCATATTTCATTCATAAATTCATTCTGTTTTCAATTGTCATATTCTGAGTAGTTTTAACTTTTTGCGGGGGGCGAGGGGGGTAACATGAAATCTGCCATTTTTGGATTTTATTCCCCATAACTTTAGATTCTAATTTGGAACGTTAAAAATCATGAAAAGAAGTCTCGTATAACCCCAAACGTTCTAAGTTCGAAATTATTGTTTCGCAATTATAGGCTGTCTCGTTTAGTGATAAGGTATAAAATTGAATGTAAATGTACATGATTAATTAATCTTATACCGTGGCAGACGGGAAATGCTACCGCAAGGCTAGTCCTTATAATAAATAGTCAAAGGTTCTAACATAACATTTAAATACATTTTATGCCGTGTCCAGAGGGTATCATATGTAGATCAAAAGTTGTTACATTTAAGACCTAACTGCACCATGTAATTGCAATAAATATATGAATATGGAAGTAATTTTCATCATCTTAGCTGATAAACGTACACTGCTGGACATATAAGCCTCCCCCAAGGATCGCTTCAACCACTGGTCCTGTGCTGCCCTCATCCAACGTGTACCCGTTAACTTCTCACCAAGTTGTCGGTTCACCTTGCGCCTAACCTCGCTGCGCTTTCCGGTACGCGGTCGCCACTCGAGAAGTCCATCGGCCATCTGTTCTGCGAGTAGGTAATGTGCCCAGTCCATTGCGACTTTTGGTTAGCAATGCTTCGGGCAATGTCGGTCGGCTAGAAAAGTAACCTAAAATTGGCTTAACAACAAGGCACAAAAGTTAATTTGTTTTCTTAACCAAGATACGTTTGTGGTTTAGACACAAAAGAAGATTGTTCGTATAATCACAAATGAAGTAATTATTTCATTAAATTTCCTGTACATTCAACGTTTTCCTCACATTTATTCCAAGCTAAAACTCGAAACAAAGAGAAGGAATGATTTTCTTCCAAACAACACTTCCTTTCTGACCCAAATTCTCTTTTGTATTACTAAAAGCATTAATTGTACAATAGGCAAAAAAACAAGTTGTCAAGAGTTACTGGGCTCGTGTTACGTGGGTTCCGTATCTTTAATTTCCTTCCTTCGTTTCATTGCCTTGAGGAATAATACTAAAATAAACGTAATTAGAGCTTTCATTTGTATGCTTAATTATACACTAACGGACGAGTTTGGAAGTGGGATCACACAATGACGCATGACGGAGCGGCAGACGTCAGTCCGTCATTTGTGAAGCAAGGAGTTGTATGAAACCACACGTAGAAGCACACACGGCGCGTCAATCCGTCGCTGTGAAAAACAATTTCATACAAGCTCTTGGCGGCTGGTACATCCGTAAATGCGCAGCTATAAACTACCAATCCCAAGATGATAGTTATTGGGATGTAGTATTTGGAATTTCATTCCAAAATGTAGTGCTTCGGAGTTGTTAGCTAAAACACAAGGTGAACTACCTCATAGTCTATCATTCGCAAAAAACTGCATCTCTTTTGCGTCCTACCTGGGGTAGTGGCAACAGCATCCTGTAGGCTATTACTGGTAGAAACCTGTGTAAAAAATCACAAGTTCTATTTTCAATTGTTACTAATCAGTTTCATAATGAATCTTACTTGTCCTTAAAAGAAAACTTGTTTTGTTTATTTTTTTAAAGCTATCACGGAACTCTAAAACACCAATAAAACTATTAGCCAAAGAACTTTTACTCTGCATCCCGTCGTGTTTATAAACAACTGACTTCCTAAATGACCAACTTGGATTTTAGCCAATTTTGGTGCACGAGAGAATTGGCTGTAGAAATTTGGCCTACAGAGATAAATGGCGAGTGGAGCTTTTCGGGTCAAACTTGACTATTGTTATTTTTGTGAAATTATTTGTGTAATAAAAACTGAAAACAGTATTGCATGAAATCCGTAGGTTCTCAAATTTTAAATGCGAAAGTATATCTCTGTATATCTGTAACATTTCCACCGCTTAACTGCCGAACCGATTTTGATTAAATTAATCATTTAGATAGCTTGAACCCTGAGGAAGGACATAGGCATATAATTCCACGCAGACGAATTCACGGGTAACAACTAGTCAATTAAAAAACGATGTAGTTACCACTTATAGTATAATGAACGCCGCACAACCGTAGATCGATTGGTAGACTTCACATTATGCATAGGCATTTGATGTTTTCCTTCACCCTTTGAAAGGAAAAATGCGTGGTGGACTTACGCTCATTCACCCTGTACCCTGCAGTGGCACGTTTATAGGTTGCGATGATGTTGATGATGAACCGTATATCTTTCTGATTGGTTCGAGTGATTTTAGAAATAGTCAACTGCGCAGGTAAATTCGTAACTTAACTTATAAACATAGCACTACAGCTACAGACTATAAACATAAATAAATAACTATAATATAATCCTTACCACAGATCACAAAAACTAAAGGGAGATGTGAAAAGTGGGCGGGGCCAGTATCGCAGCAATATGCGCAAAAACGGAACACATTGCTCGCGACAGTAAGGATTCAATATATTATGAGACTGAAAGCCTGTCGAGATATTATGTGTAAACAGTTTACAATGCTAGCGTAGTACTAAAGATTAATCAAACGTTGAGTTCTGATACCGCAATGGATAATGAGCACATTCAAGCTAACAAAATACTGTCTATCGCGTGGTGCTGGTGGTGATGCGTACTCTACTAGGTTACGTACTCAGCGCGTTGGTTGGCATCTCTCTAGATCTTTATGGTCCTTATAGTACGGCAACGGATGTACTTACGCAGAGCAACGGTGGAGTTCTTGCGGGGAAGCGGGCGGCGCGGATCATCCTTTGAGATCTGTATGAAGATATCAGTATTGACTGCGCATGACAACCGTGCTACGTTATCTTAGTACAAATTAAGTGGAACGCTGATTTTCCATAGACAGCTTCCGCCATCTATCGGTTATTTTGAAGCACTATGTGTTGAACTAGCGTTCATATCGGAGTAACAGCGCACTACACCTCACGCGCTGCGCTGTAGTAGTAAGATATTTCGCCCATATCAATCACTGTGTTGTTGGTCTAGCGGTCTACTTACGATCCAGGTAGCTAAGGTTCGATCCTCGTGTCGGCCGATCGTCTTTTTCGATTTATTTTATAATGTGGCGCCCCCTAGTGCTAATAAGCGGCAACGCAATTAGGACGTCCTGAAATTCAAGGCGAGTTACCTATCTACATCCAATATACATATTAATCTATGATGACAACGTAAGTACACCGGCTAGGCGGTGGGGGGTGGCGCATCAAGAGCGTTGCCATATTGTAAGCCATATAGTAGCTCGCCCTTTGTACATGTTTTCTCAACTTTGTGTATTATTATGTCCGTGTGTACAATAAAGTGTTATAATAATAAAAATAATAATAATAGTAATCCTATGATAATACTACCTAAATACTGTAAGCAGGATAATTAGAGATCCACTCGAGCACTCTCTGCACCGTTTTAGCCCATCCATCAAGCATTAACGGCATAAATTAACAACTCCCACGCTTCATGCCTCTTCGAAACTTATAGTAAAGCTGCAATTAATCAAACAAGTTACCCTGTAGTGCAAAGTTTCTGCTTTAGAGATAAATTGTACGGAACGCTTTGTCGTCGCGATAATTTGTTCGCAACACGATTAAGTATAAACATGTAGGTATTTGAGTTGTATATATAAAGTGAATAAATAACGTTCACAGGTTCACAGTCACATTGTAATAATCCTAATAACTACTAATGAGTAAAACCTAAAATCGCAGATTTCGTGCCTCACACGACTATGGAGCACATTGGAAATGAATCTACGGAATTTTGTTCAAATTTTTGATTTCATTCTTCGTTTCCAAAATATCGAGCGCCAAAATCAAAAATACGGAAAAAATTTTAGTTTATTTCACTATTTCGTATTTCGTGTTTGATTTTCTCGGATAATTCTTTTTGCATCTTACAGCTCTCGTAAATACGCTTTTTTCAGCCTTTTTTGTATATATATCATATCTTCACAACTCTCCGAGATATAAGGGGATCGCATTTTTCGTGAAATCGGATCTATACTGGAGCGAACGAAAAGATATCTCCAATGTCAAAATCTACTGGTTCGTACTATCCTACAGTAGCATACTCAACGCAAATATATTTTTTAAGATTTCAGCTTTGCTCCCATAATAAAAGTTGTTCTGTTTGATGTGAAAATTGAAAAGAAGAGTGGCGGATGCATGTGTTATTTCGGTCTCAATCTTAGGGACCGTACATGAATTAAACTTATCAATACTAATAGAGTGTAATAAAACTAACAAAAAGTTAATTGGTTGTTACCTTTAGAAGTTGGGGGAAAGGTGGTTCTTCTTATGATACCTTTTAAATCAAGTGCGTCATCATTGTCTTGCCCATTTCCCATTATTTGGGGTCGGCGCAATATGTCATCCTCTTCCATTCATCTCTCTTAGCCGTCGTTTCAACACTCACTCCTTTTTTACACATATCATCCTTCACACAATCCATCCATCTTTTCTTCGGCCTCCCTCTCCTACTACTGCCATCCACATTCATACTTAACACTCGTCTCGTAACATGACACTCTTCTCTCCGCATTACATGCCCATACCACGATAATCTATTACCCTGCAATTTTTCCGTTATAGGTGCTACTTTCAAACTTCCTCTAATATACTCATTCCTAATCTTGTCCATTCTAGTTACACCACACATCCATCTCAACATTCTCATCTCAGCTGCATGCAATCGTTTCTCATAACGACAGGTCGTATTACGGTCTTATATATTTTCCCCTTCAATTAGCGGGGGATTCGGGAGTCGCAGATCGTTCCCGTAACCTGCCGCAACTTCATCCACCCTGAGTTGATTCGGTGCTTCCCGTCCCGGTCTATCTCTCCATCTTTTTGTATGAGTGACCCGAGGTACCGGAAGTCGGAGCAGACATCAAGTGTGTGAACCTCATAATTTGTCTCATTAGACAGTCTTAGTATCATTCATAGTTTCTATGTAAACGAATATTCACAATAACCATATAATTTCACGAATATTATAAATTTCAAAGTTTGGAAGTTTGTCACTCAATCACGCTTAAACGGCTGAATGGATTTGGATGACTGGCAAGCAGATAAAATATGTTATGGATTAACACATAGGATACTTTGTAAAGATCCACGCAGACGGAGTCGCGGGCAACAGCATGTGTTATGATAATTGCAGGAAACAAAATTAGTGATACTATCAGTTTAACCAAGACCAAGACGTTCCTTATTAAATCCAAAATTTAATTAAATTAAAAAAAATATATATTCTTTATTCATTTTCTCACTAAAACTAAATAGATACAAGGTAAAGACCTGCTGGTAGATATTTATATAAAATACCTGGTACACGACGCTTTGCCCTTCCATAACTAACAGTATTACTAAAAATATTAGCAGTTGTGAGGAAATAAACATTATTAAGTAAACACTTTAAAGATAAAAAATAAATAACAAATCAAAGAAAACAAACATTTTTATATCTAAGAATGTGTTTGTACCTATGTGTTGGGGTGTGTGCGTGTATGTGTGTGTGTAGGTAAGTGTGTGGTGGATATATTATTTTATATATTACTATATTATATATATTTGCCATTTTTTAAGTAATTATAATTTTTTTTAAGCTGATGAAATGTATTAATGCTTCTGTCTCGTGATAGTTCATTGCTTTAATCCAAGTACTGGCATATTTTACAAACAAACAAAACAAAACAAAAAATACTTAGGTGATCATATTTCATGAAAATAGCTGTCACAATTTCGTTTTGCTACTACTTTTTGGCTGACTTGTCCAATTTACTAGTAATTTTCACTTTTGAATCCACAAATCCTAATTTTTTCCATCTAAAATAATTATGACCGCAGACCAGTACGACTTTCAGATTTCGTAAAAATGGCTGATTCCAAATTTGCTATTGTTCTTTAGAAAGTATTTTCAAAATCACCTATTTACTGCAGTACAAGCACAGCAGATTTATATCGAAAGGCCGCTACATTTTACTGAATAATTATAGGGAAGTTTTCAAATTTTTCCCGTTAACTGGAAATACGAAGGGGTCCCGACCCAAGTGAAACTCAAGTCTTGTTTTTACTTCCGTATTAAGTTATAAATTTGACTTTTGATTACTTGTAATTTGGTCGGGTTATTAGGATTTCTTTTGAAGTTGTTTTTAACATCTTTTTGAGTTAAAAAGAATTAAAGAGTTTTCACCCTCATTCTTAGGCCTCATTTACGGAGACGCGGGGCGTCACGCGTCGCGTGCTGCGTGGCTTCTAGCGGTGTGTCGGACGATTTTTCCGTTTACAGAGAGGCGGCGCGTGCAGCAGTCAGCGTCTTCACACGCACAAAAACAAACATATGATAATGTACGATTTTGTTTATGGAGACGCGGGGGCATGGAGCGTCGCGTGAAGTGTAGCGATGCCTGATGCGCGGCGGCGCACGCGGCTGCGCACGCGGCGGGTGGCGCAGCTCTGCGGGGTAGGAAGGGAGAGGTGCGGGATAGGTGGTGTCGTCCTGCACAAGAAGCTGCGGTCGCCGCAGCGGACGATGACGCCGCGTACGGAGCTGGGCCTGACGCCCCGTGCGGCGCTGCGACCGACGCGTCGTTGCCATCCGCGGGCTCCGCCACAAAACACGCTCCATTTCAAACAAACGCGTGAAAAAACCGCTTCTCCGTAAACGCACTTATACAACGCCATATGTTTGAATTTAGTGCGGGCCGCGCCGCTCAACGCGACGCGCGTCGCCCCGCGTCTCCGTAATTGAGGCCTTAGGAGCACGCCTTTGCCCTGTACCTACTGCGTATACAGGGTGTAAGTAAGTGTTATAGACAGTTGTATTACTTTAAAGGGTGATTATACTCATGATACTGAACAACTTTTCCCAAACAAACAAACAAAAATAAGCAACAATAATATTAACTTTCCATATTAACGTTCGACCAGGTAATTGCGTTACTTACGTTATTTAGTTTGGCAAGTACACATTTTTTTTGTAAATTTTCTATTGGTTCCTTGGGGACTGTTGTTCAGTAGGTAAGGTACCAAGAGTGCAATCTCTTTATATGTAATGCAACTACTCTCTATCAAGAAACTAATAAGTATTACGTATCATTGCTCTCTACACTTCAACCCTGTAGAAATACCATCGTAAAATCACTGACATAAAAAGAAAAAAATAAGACAAGACTTGTAACCAGTAGGTGTACGGGAGCAAACCGATGGGAGCAAAAAAAAATCTGTTGTTCCATACTAAAATGCAATGCCTACTCGACGCAAATGTATGCAGCAGCAGATTTTTTTTTGGTCCGATCAGTTTGCTCTCATAGTAAAAGTTGTTCAGTTTGTTGGGTAGACTCTTAATTGCGCGTCCAATAAAACAACATCTTCAGGATGCTGTTGGGGCTACCATGCTATTGTAGCGCGTCCGCCATGTTCGCAGAAGCGAGAACGAACGGATACCATGCAATCATGCGGAAAAAGCCGTCTCGCTCGTCAGCCGGTTGCGTGCAAGCCACAACAGCATTCTGGAGATGATAGCAGGCAGGTTTGACTGCCCCATCATCCCACACTGCGTGCAAGTGATGATATAGTACCTACGCCTATGTACCTCACTGTCTTATGTTGTATTTTAATTTATCTTTTGTGTGTACCTACTGACATAGTTCTTAAGTCAAACCCTGTTACTAACACATGGATCATTTTGCTATCTAAAGGATGATGCAAATTTTGGGCCTACCCTCCAATAGCTACGTGTGATACATCGTTGAATAGGTATTTTTGAGCAGAATAAAAGTTACTATGGGGCCAAGTCCCGAATCTTAGTCCGTTCAGAGTTATACTTTATTAAACATATCAGTTTTGGCAATAGCTAAATAATGCTATTTCCATAATATATTGCACTTTTGTGCATAATACATGGAGTGTAGATAAGTACTAACCTATAGTTATCAATCACGGCGTTCAGGAAGGTACAAACCGTTTATCAGGCATCTCGCTCGCACTCATTAGGTGTTTACGCTGGCTCGCTCGCTCGTACTTAGGGTACCCTAGGCATGAGGGATTTGTAGGCCCAGCCTTATTTTTGAACGAGGTAATTCTAGACGAAGATTAATAATAAATGTTTGCTTTGAAAGTACGATATCATTGTTTTATTTTTTGTAAAAACTCCTCTGAACGGACTAAGATTTGGGACTTGGCCCCATAGTAACTTTTATTCAGCTTAAAAATACCCATTCAACGATGTATCACACGTAGCTATTGGAGGGTGGGTCCAGATCTCATAGAAACACTGGCATCATCCTTTGAATAAATATTATTATATTAATTTAAAAGGATGCTAATGATATCAATTTCACCCTGTATATTACTATAACAACAGCAGTATAATTTACAAATTTAATCTTACCCCAGAACTGTCTCACTTCTCCCACACATCCCTCTAAGCCCCTTTCCCCTCTAAATCTTATCTAATCCCAAACACAATATATACAGTAACAATAATAATTTATTATCGGAACAACTTGAAGCAACTAAACACCGATCGATTGAGTAAGCAAGCGGAATACAGATCAGCGACGTCATAATAAATTAAGCCATAAATTGGTTTTACTCGGGTTTACTACGCTATACGTCGGGTCGTTATTCTTGGAGAGATTGTAGGCTGAATAACAAAACAATCACTGTATTGTCCTCTTAGAGGACTGTGTAGCTGCCTATCCACATACGCAAAAAAAAGTTTTTACCTTTGGCCACTAATAAGAAGCTATTCTTTCCAAATTGCAAGAAATTCGAAGGATAATTTAAATTACAGAAACAAATATTTGAAACGCTTCTTAGAACAGCTTTAGAAACGTCCAAGATACATCGGATAATATATCTCTCTGATAAATAAATTATATTAGCAAATAAATTGGCCAGAAAGCTGAATAGGAATATTTGTTCATCACCACCACCATTGCCTTTGTGGTCGAATGGACTGCCACCGTGGTCTAATGGTTAAGAGCATTGGGCTCTCGACACGGAGGTCGTGGGTTCGATTCCCACGGGGGACACCTAGTGATATGTCACTTTGTGCATTTTTCCCCAGTTGGTTAGGACAATGCAGGTTGAATCACCTGATTGTCTGAGAAGAAAGATGATTCCGTGCTTCGGATGGCACGTTAACCCGTTAGTCTCGGCAACTATCTCTGGTGGTAGTAGACATTACATAAAAACCACGCCAGAGGCCGTAATGCGGTCTGAAAAAACTCTGATAACAGGGCTTGCTAGTTGCTGCCTACACGATAAGAAGAAGAAGACCACCACAACCACAAAGCTTCAGTTACTACACAGGGTGTAAGCTGTAGTGTAAGTAACAGCCCTCCGCAGACTGAAACGGAGAACTCAGACCATAAAACTGAACAACTTTCACTATGGAGCCTACCACAGAAAACGCGAAAAAAAATCAGCAGTCCCCAAAGACAATGTCATTGGCTGTCCCATACATTTGAGTCGGGTACAATAGTTCTGTATGAAACAGTAGATTATTTTCGTTTTTCCTGAGGTAGGCGCCATAGTGAAAGTAGTTCATTTGTTAGGAGGGGTGGAGTAATAATGAATTGGACTTTTAAACTGTAACATGCACCATTTAGTGACAAAAATACTAACTGAAAACAAATTTAAAAAAAATCGCTACGCAACATAGAAATCAAAATTGTGTCTCCCAGAAGGCTTTTAAATTAATACCAATGCACTCATTTTAATAAGATTTAACAATACACTTTTTTTTTGAGTAATAAATTAGGCATTGAAATTTAAAAAATTTGATATTTAATAGAAAATACTAATGTAATTTTCAGAGCCTTGGCAGTAGTCAAAAATATTTACACCATGTTTGAAGTATGTATTCACCATTCCTTTTTTTAGAACGAGATAAATGCTAAATTTAAAATTTGGGGTTGTTGCTGACGTGATATTTTTTTTTGGTTCATTTCTAAACTCAAGCGAAATGGGCGTGTGATAGCTTATATTACTGCCTGATGAGAGAGAAAGAGATGGGGCGGCGCGCGCGCCTGAAGCGACGCAAGCGTAAAACAAACTGTATTTAATTGTGATTGTACTATTTATGTAAGTTCAATTCTGCTCTTATCAAAATTTGTAAAATATCAATCTCTTTTTTTTTAATTAAGTCTCGTGTTTCTATTATTCACCGTTTAGTAGTTCCAAGCGTTTATAAATAAAAACGGAGGCTACTTTGGCTTGTTTTTCTATCGAGAAAATGTGTTTTAATCGTGTTTTGGCTCTTGTCAAAACTTCAATTATATGTTCAACACATATTCGCTAAATGTCGCTTTGAAGAATCCTATTTTTTTCACATAGCCTCTTAAATACTATACCGAAAAAAATATCTATTATTAATTAGTCCCGGCTCAAACCGTGGATGGTCTGAATTCATCGTTTCAGTCTGCGAACTACATCAAGTATATCAAAAAGCAATGAATAGGTACACACAGATCAGATATGCAACAACTTTTCTTTTGAACACTTGCCATACGACAGTTCGGATTAAAATCTACTTTCCCATACAGACAATATCGACCATTGGCCGGATTCCAAGTATTCTATTCTGGACAATGCTCATACATAAATTACTATTTTCTGCGAATGCATGGCTTGGGAACTGTGCCATATTACATGGAATAAAAATGTGTGATAGTGAAATTTAGTGGCGTGTGTAAATAACCCGGTACATTGAACGGAGGTAGCGATTTATGACTGTCATAAAGCATGCTGGAAATTATATCGCGATTTTTGGTAGTTTCCTAATAATAACTATTTAGGTTTGTTATTGTTTTTGTACTGTCTTCTTCTTCTTTTTTTTTAAATTTATAATTAATGGACTCTTACTTATGCGTTAGCACTGCATTTCCGCCCGTGTTAAGTAGTTTATGGGAGAATCTATCCCAATCTCAGGGATGCGGTTGAAGAGATTGAGGATTGCGGAGCCTCATGTCAGGCAAAAACGCGATGCGCGAAAACCACGCGAGACGTGTGCTCGGGTCAGAACTTGCAACGTGACTCCCTTCTTATTCTTAAAACCGCCTTCCGGCCTCTGACATGTTTTTTTTATGTAACGACTACTACCACCAAGTATAGTAACCGGGATCAACCGCTTTCCGTGCCATCGGATGCACGGACTCATCTTTATTTTCAGACAATCAGGATTCAGCCTGCACTATCCTATTCAACTGGGGAAAAACGCACTAAGTAACATTTCACTAGGTGTCCCGCGTAGGAATCGAACCCACGACCTCCGTGTTAAGAGCTCTTAACTATTAGACCACGGAGGCAGTTTTATATGCTGCAAGTGAACATCGTAGCAAGGTTAGCAACTACTAACTGTAGGCGGTAGGGTTTTCAACTCTGCGATCAATTATGTCTGGAGTTAACTTACTAATAGCCACGCTTTTCCCTATCGCAGTCTCCAGTTTGCAATGCGTGGAAGTCGGATATTTAATTATCCTACTCCTCCTTTCTTCTTTGATTGAATTCATTACGGGTTCCAAGACAGATTAGAGTTACGCTCAGGGCTTGCTAGAGTTCATTGTCTAGTTAGTGCTGTCAGTGGTCGCTGTTGTTGATACTGGTTTACAGGAGTTACAGTAGCGGGAATGTGTGGCATAATCATGTGCAAAAAAATAGAACTAGCCATAGGTACTGCCACTTTAGTTTAGCAATTCTTTTGGCTATGTCAGTTACTCTGGTTCTTCTGCGGATCTCCCAGGGAAACTCCGAGCATAGCCCTCTCCATTGCCCTTTGGGTGACTTTTAGCTTTTTTATGAGGCCTTGAGTGAACGACCACGTCTCTGTTCCATATGTCTGCGATCAGTGTGTGTTGCCAGTGATGACATTATGTTTAGGTAATGACACATTATACCAGTGGAAATGTCGTTCTGTAAGGATCCTAGAAAAATAGGGTTGCCACTCTAAAGCCTGTCGCAACCCTTAGATAGCTGATTGCAAAAATGTTGTTCCGGTTGTGTTATTTTATTATACAATATTGTACTATTCCAGGAAAGAAGAGTGTAGTGTATAGCAATAAAGAGTAGTTAATGTGGAAAGCGCCGGCAGCGCTATCTATCGGCAGGCGCAGTCTGTGGTGAATGTCTATCGTGCATTCGCTCGGCATTCACTCGCCGACCGCCGTGCCGTGCGGACGTGCGCTGGCTACATTCACTAGTGAAAACTATATCTGTGTTTTAATCAACCTCAACTAACCCTGAGTGAAAAGGTGCATTTTACAAAGAGAATTTATATAAGATCTAACAAAATTAGCTGAAACTATTTTAAGGGTATGCTCAGACCATCAAACTGAACAACTTTCTCAAGGGGACCAATATCGGAATCGCGAAAAAAAAATCAGCTGTTCCATACTAATCTACTCGACCTAAATGTATGGGACAGCTGTTTTTTTTTCGCGATTTCGATATTGGTCCCATAGAGAAAGTTGTTCAGTTTGATGGTCTGATCACCCCCTTAAAATAGTTTCACCTAATTTTGTTACACCTTGTATAATTATGAAAGAATAATCAAAATCAGTTTAATCGTTTTCGAGTAAATCTTTCCCTTTCGTACGACTGAAAATAATGTGGCATCCTTACGTTGCAACCATCATTATGCAGTCAAGCAATTTTTTCATGTACTTGATAAGTTTATCTTTAATTTGGTATAGATTAAAAAAATGAAGGTATAATTATAATCGTCAAGAACCAAATATTTGTATCCAAGCTTTAGGCTCTTAAAAAACTATTACCACTGGAATTATGTATCATTCCCTAAACAAATGGGTGTAAAAAACTTTCAGTGGGTTTTTTCTCGATAATTATGAGAAATAAAGGCATTTTGGTTTTCTGAATAGGTACATATCAAGGTTAGTGAATAGGAAACTATCTTTTGTAAGTATACTTTTTCAATCAGTTAAAAAACCAACACGCTAGGATCTTTTGTATTCTACAGGGTGAAATTGATATCATTAGCATCCTTTTAAACTAAGAGTCTACCCATCGAACTGAACAACTTTTACTATGGGAGCAAACCGATCAGAGCAAAAAAATCTGCTTGAGTCGAGTAGGCAGCCGCGGCGGGTGCAGTTTAGCATGGATCAGCTAATTTTTTTTGCTCCTATTGGTTTGCTCCCATAGTAAAAGTTGTTCAGTTTTATAGGTAGACTCTTAGTTTAAAAGGATGCTAATGATATCAATTTCATCCTGTATATTTTATTTTAGTATAAACAAAATTATGTTCTATATTTCATTGGACATTTTCATAATATCACTTAAATCTAATATAAAGTAAGTGCGTTGTAGGCGTAAGAATAATAAATCTTGTAACTTTCATCTTTACCGCATATTTTTATTTCTATTTACTTTTCCAACTGACATAAAGTAAAACATTTCAGCAGAGTAATAAATTATATTTATGTAAGTCTAATCTGTGACATAAAATACGTTTATTTCTGAAGCTGGTATTGTTTCTAGACAGAATACTGATAGTTAACTTTTCCGAGAGTTATAATAAACGATAATATCGGAATGGATTTTGTAGAGGAGACGTGGGAACTAATATAAGGGAACGTACCCATACCTACTACGTGACCCATTTGCTGTGCCGTGCCGCCTCGACTCAAATGTATGCAACAGCAAATTTTTTTTGTGCTCCGATTGGTTTGCTCCCATAGTAAAAGTTGTTCTGTTTGATGGGTAGACTTTTAGTTTTAAAGGATCCTAATGATATCAATTTCAGCCTGTATGAATGAATGAATGAATGAATGAATGAATGAATGAATTATATTTATTGTAATAAATGTGGTACATTGATTGTGGTATAAGCCAAATCATAATTTTTTTATCTTTCTGTTTGCAAAAAATGATTTCAAACCATATTTATGAATAACTACGTGAAAACTAGAGGGGTAGGGGGGTCTTGGCGTATACTACGGTTGGTCTTGGCATATACTACGGGTCGTCACCGAGTTTGGGGGGGCGATAAAAAGACTCACGAAGTGTGGGTACGTTCGTTGCCTAAGTACTACTTACCTACTAATATAAGTACGTACCTCCCTATCACCCTTATTCGTGAGAAGAGGCCTTTGCCCTGTAGTGGTATCCCACAGGTCATAACTAACTAATTTACCTACTAAAGGACGTTATTCTGCATTCTCATGTCGCTAGAAAATCGTGAAGACTAGCAATTTATGTGTGTTTGTATCTGTAGATGTGAATACACATCACAAGATATGCCAGAGCAATGACCCGACAGTCATAGTGCTATTTTCTCACGTTCAGTCAAGTTACCTGAGCGTTGAGTAGAGATCTGTTAGTACAGCATCGCATTTTTTCACGCAGAAAAGGATAGACCTTTTCTGCCGCTCAGGAACGTCATTTGCTAGGGCGAGAGATAGTGGGAATCGCACGCGGCAGCATCGGCAGTGCTGCGACCTTTCTCGCTCTAGAAAATGACGTTCCTGAGCTACAGACAAGGATAGAGCGTGAAAAAATGCGATGCCATGCTATCAGATGAGGCTCAACCCTAAGAACTCCTCAAGCCCCAGGTATTCCAAAATATCCAAAGTCGAAGTATGGGAAAGGAAAATGAAATCCTGCTTACATGTAAATTGGTTTTTCAGCTTAATATATTACTTAGCTTAGCTTATTTATAGGGGTATTCAGACTGTCTCGTAATTATCTTCTCTTTCAGATTGTGAGTTTGTGAAGGTGTGTATGAAAACGATAATATCGACGTTTACATGTTTGAGTAGTCTCTGGCAAAGATACATTTGCCGTAAGCAGTTTAAGTGAAGTAATCTGGCGTTATGCCATGATCGACTCGAGACGAAAATGTATACAGGCTGTGAAGAAAATACTTGTACATACGAAATAAGAAGATTTTATCTTAAGTAACAAAAACATAACGTACCGTCTATAGTCTAACTTTAAGAACTATCTATCTTGTATAAAGTAGTATACAATGTTACGCAAATCCATCAAATCAATATGAATTAAGGGTAAAAGGTAAGCTAAGCATTATTGTCAATAAAAAAAATGTATGTCTATAAAAAAATATTAACAAAAATATAAAAAAATATATAAGGTCTAACAAAATCAGCCGAAACTATTTTAAGGGGATGATCAGACCATCAAACTGAACAACTTTCTCTATGGGACTAATATCGAAATCACGGAAAAAAAATCAGCTGTCCCATACAAAACTGCAAACATAACTCGACTGAAATGTATGGAACAGCTGATTTTTTTTTCGCGAATTCGATATTGGTCCCATAGAGAAAGTTGTTCAGTTTAATGGTCTGATCATCCCCTTAAAATAGTTTCACCTAATTTTGTTAGACCTTATATAATAAGTTGCCAAGTATCCTAAAAAATATAACAAACGACAAAACATTCATCTACCATTTAAAACAACTATTAATACAAAAAAGCTACTATACTTCAGATTAATAAAACAATAAATAATTATACATTATAAGTCGTAATCGTAATATATTACTTTCTTATAGAAAAAAAACAAATATAATATTTTTATAAGTACCTAAATATACTTACTAGTAGACACTAATATACTTACTTTAGAACACGAATATTTACTATTATATTATCTTCAAGGCTGCTCATCGATCTCGAGTCAGTGCCATTGATCGAGCCATTTAGAACAATTTAATGGCTTTCGGGAAATAACTCATTCTGATTGTATAGAAGGTCCAGGTTAGGCCAAAATACAATCTTAAATTAATTGGTTGTTGAATTATTGCCTGATATATGCTTTTCACCCGGAATTATATCCGTGCGGAATATAACGTTTTGCCTGGACACCCTGTAAATATTTAGAAGTTTCTTCAACCGGACGTTTGCAAGCACTCACTGTTGTTCCCACGGTATAGTTTCCGTTCCAAAACTTTAGCTATGCGATCTTAAAATGTTAATATTTTACTTGTCTCGTACTATGTAGTCAGTTGTTATGGTATTTGCAAGCTGAAGTGGACTGGTCATATCTGTGGAAGAACTAGGACCATCTGTGGAACAACCGGATCGTTCGGGTATGACTAGTGAATATTTAGATTATCTCTGACTCGTGGAATATAGACGTAAGTGCCGCACAAAATAATGTTGTATAACATGCCTTAAATTGATCAGATAGTTTGGGTGTTCTGCAATTTTTTGCTGGAACACAATATGTATTATGAATGGGATTTAGTGGGCGCTGATAAAGCTGTACAAGATAAACATTTTTGGCTTAGCTGGGTATTTGATTTACATACGTTTTAAAAACTGTGCTAACAGTTAACCTCGAAGTAGACAACTTTTATTTTAGGAATATAATACGTATTCCTAAAAATTAAATTTGTCAATGCAGTGATGAACTGAAATTAATCAGTTAATCAGTAGGCCGATTAATTTCATTTCATCATCACCATCTCAGCCGATGGACGTCCACTGCTGAACATATGCCTACAGCAAGGATCGCCACAACTCGCGGCCCTGCGCTGCCCTCATCACACGGGTTCATAGATTAATATGTATATTGGTTATAGGTAGGGAAGTCGCCTTGAATTTTAGGACGTCCTAGTTATAAGCGTTGTCGCTTATTAGCACCAGGGGGAGCAACATTATGAAATAAAATTGAAAAACTATCGGCCGACACGAGGATCGAACCATAGCTACCCGGATCGTGAGCCGGTTGTCTAGACCGCTCGACCAACAAGACAGTGATTGAAATGGGCGAAATCTCTCACTAGTACGGCGCAGCGGTAAGGTGTAGCGCGCTGTCGCTCCGATATGAACCCTAGTTCAACACATTGTGCTTCGAAACATAACCGATAGATGGCGAAAGCTGTCTATGGAAAATCAACGTTCCACTTAGTTTGTACTAAGATAACATAGCATGGAAGAACTGACTACAAATTGGAGTTCTAGTTCTAGAATGGATACCACGAACTAGTAGCTCAGTATTACTATAACCCTCACAGTATGGCAAAGCTCTTGATGGCGGGCGATGCCGCCGCCCCCCGGCGCCACAGCTCTTGTACTAACGCTGTCATTCGCAGATATGCAAGGCAAGGCAATACCAACACCTTCATACAGATCCGGTAATGCGACCCCCGTCGCCCGCTTCCCCGCAAGGCCCCCGCCGTTGCTCTGCGCAAGTACACCCGACAAAAAAATTTAGCTGAAACTATTTTAAGGGTATGCTCAGACCATCAAACTGAACAACTTACCAATATCGAAATCTCGAAAAAAAATCTGCTGCCCCATACATTTGAGTCAAGTTGTGTTTGCTGACATCCAAATTTCTTTTTCGCGATTTCGATATTGGTCTTACAGAGAAAGTGGTTCAGTTTGATGGTCTGAGCATACCCTTAAAATAGTTTCAGCTAATTTTGTTAGACCTTATATAGTTATGCTGTGCTAGTAGGCACCGTCAACCTGAGACAAGTTGGAGTGACTGGATGAAGAAGGCAGAAGACAAAGTTGTGATGCGTTGAGAGGCTGATCAGCAGGAGACGGTAGGTGGGGTTGATGATACTATGAAAGAGCTAGATTTGAAGCTCTTCTATTTAAAAAGTAAAAGCTGGGATAACTGCTGGAGACGGCTGGATTCAAATAGTTGTACTATAAGGACAGAATTTTTTTTAAATCAACGTTTTTGTAAAAATTTATGATAAAAGTTTATGAATGGTTGAGGCATCTGTCATTTTCACTTCTCGTAAAGTCAAAACTGGACATAGAGTATAAACTTAAATGCGTTACATAATACTTCAGATCAAACTGTACAACTTGCAAAAAGAAATCGCTTTTTAGCGATAAGACCGCCTTATTTGTACCATATTCAGTTTATGTTTATTGTGCATTGTATTTTCTTTTGGTGTAAATAAAGTTCATTCATTCATTCGTTATGGTTCTAACATTGAAATCACGAAAAAAACAGCTACATTTGAGTCGAGTCACCATTGACGATTTCTATGGAGCTGCCTATTTTTATAAGCTTATGCAGAGTGTCACAAAAATACAAATAAACATTTCAGGGGGCGGTTAAGACCATCAAACTGAACAACTTTCACTATGGGACCAATATCGAAATTGAGAAAAAAAATCGGGTGTTTGTCATCATCATCATCATCATATCAGCCGATAGACGTCCACTGCTGGACATAGGCCTCCCCCAAAATGAGGAGATTTGCCATAATCGCCATGATGCGATGCGTTTGCGATGTTCCATACTAAACTACAGATCTTCTCGAGCCAAATGTATGGGATAAAAAAATTTTTTTTGCGAGTTCGATGTTGTTCCCATAGTAAAAGTTGTTCAGTTTGTTGGTCTAAACCACCCCTTAAAAGTTTACAAATTTTATTTTTACTTCTGTAACACCCTGTATACCATAATATAACGCAATATTAAAATTTTTTAAGTACTTTCTAAAAAGTAAATGTACCTAATACTTATGTAAAAGCAACACATATAAAACATATACGAAGTTACACAGTTGCGTATCTCAGGTAAAAAAACTTCAAAAGCAAGAGCTCAAATCACAATCCCAAATGAGCCCCTTCAAAAAAATCATAAACAGAATAACTTTACTGATAAAAAGCAAGCAAAGCCGATTGAGACATTCCTTTACATGAGATTTCCATGACAAAAGTAGCTTTAGGAACGAAAGTAACATCGTTGAAAGCCATGACTTTATGGGGAAGGTATGGGGTAACGGACATACTACACTCGCGTCAAATCAGACCACCGGACTTTCAAAAGTACAAATTCCACAATATCTTTAAAAGACCGATTGCTAAACCTAACTAACACTGGATAGACCAAAATCAACTAAGATCTCAAAGAGCACCTCTAGGTCCACCTCTAGGTGCACAACGGATCGAGAAAAAGATATAAATGACGTGTTTTGTTGTAGGAAGCCAACAAAATCCACTTCGGGACAGCGCGTAAAGTTTTCTGAATCCTCTTAAGGCCCAAGGGCAACCTGTGGCACTTATATCAGGTGATAATAAAATCTTTAGTGATATTTTCAAGAGTAAAAAAATGAACAACTTTTACTACGCTGCAAAACTGATATAAAAAAAAATTATGGAAATCAATGGGAAGGTCCATTCGAAGCCTGACACCATACCAAATGTACGTTAAATCGCCATAAAAGTGACTTGTGTGTTTTGTCCTTTACAAAGATCAACACATTTTGATTGAATATGAAGCGTGAAAACGGGGCAAAAAATTTTCAAATCATATTTTATTCAATGAAAGAATAATTGTACATGACAGTAACGAGGAAAATGTGACAACTTCCTTGTTTTGATTGCTGAAGTATTTGGAGACAAAACAAGGAGAAGTGGGTAAGACTATAGACTATAGACTATATATAGGTACTTAACCATTGAGGAAGTAATATAACCAAAGTTACTGTTCGTTATTATTATGGTGCAGGTCGGTAACGAAAAAAAAATGCCTTTCGAAATATATTTTTTAGGGCTCCGTATCCAAAGGGTGCCTATTCATAAGCCTAAGATGTCCGTCCGTTCGCCCGTCAGTCTTACATTTAAAGGGCTGTAATTATAGCTAATATAGGAAAAATGCAAAAAAACGAAACGCATTATATTTTCACAGAATATGCGTTACTAACAAATAATTAAAAAAAAAACGTTTTTTTTATTTTTTTTTATTTGTGTGTTTGTGTCTACCATCAGTCGAAAGACTATAATCAGATGTGTTGGAAGATTTACTGGCTTTTAAGAGTGGCAGGGCCAGCGCCCTACCCTCTCTTAGTTCGGGAGCACATGACTCCGCTTCAACCTTTTAGTGTTGCTGGCTGTCAGCAGCGAGTTGGCGAGCTTGTTTGGGTGACTTCTTAACCGCTCTTTGTATTTTGGTTAGTGTTCATGGAGAACGGTAGGTATTTCCAGGTGTTCGTGGATTTCGAAGTTGCGAGAGAACCAGGGAGCATTGGCAATGGTCCTGAGTATGTTGTTCTGAACCCTTTGCAGGCATTGGATGTTGGATTTGCTCGCAGTTGACCACAGTTGGATGCCATAGAGCCAGATTGGTTTGAGGATGGAACAATATACCAATAGTTTGTGAAAAAGTAAAAAATAAAAGGGAATCCCGATTCTAGAAACGTGTTTTTTCAAGGTTTTTTGTTTATTTATTTTATTGGAAAACCAACAGCAATATAATACAGTAGTAGTAGTATATAGTTTTTGATCTATCATAAAAACGGCAGTATAAGCATCAAACTTGGTGTGATTATAGGGCACAATCTATGGTAAAAAAACCATAAACTTAATATTACTACCGTAAGTAGACCAACACAGTGTGCGATTGAAATTCCGACCTTACCGAAAAACCTACGCGTGCGAAAGAGATTATAATATAATAGCCCTAAAACCACTTTTAAACAATGAAGTCTCGGTTGGTGTCCTGTCAAAAAATTATCTCATATTATTTTATGATTTTCTTTATTTTGTGTTTTATCAGACAAACATAAAAAATCATTACGGTATCATGTTCTGTGTTGGAATGCAGTGTAACTTGTACCAGGAACTCAAATAAAGAGACGTTTCAAAGGTAAATAACATCAGTACAGTGCTACTTCCGTAATACTTTTTTTCATATAATATGTTATTCTTAAAATTATTTCGTAATACATTCATTACATGCAGTAAACGTCTTATTTTCTAGATAATATATTACTTCAAATATTTATGTGTAAGATCAAAAAATATTGTATACGTGAAAAAGAAACCGTTTCGCATAGAGATTGATTTCCAAAATCTATCACTAAAACTCACACACGTATCAATTTCGCACATATTGACACTTTGGTTTCGGTGATGCGATAGTGAGAAAGAAAAAGGGAGAAAAACAAAAAATAAAAACCGGCCTAGTGTGCGACGGGCTCGCGCTAAGGGTCCCGGAAAAACATTTTTTTTTTTTGTAATATTGGTACATTGCTAAATGGTGGTACGGAGCCTTCCATGCGCGAGTACGACTCGCACTTGGCAGTTTTTTTATTTTCTATTTCTTTCTATGGTAATTCTCCTAGTTATTCACTTAAATATGATTGTAAAAAGATGGCTCTCTATCTCTACAAGGCGACAACTTGGGACTTCTATTTCAAAACTTGTCAAAACTTTGTGATGGTTTATCTTGAGATATTTCTTTACTTCACTAAGATTCTTTTCCTGTTTCTTTCTGACATTTTTAATTACACCTCGAGCACTTTGTTTATTTCAAAACTACTTGTAAAATAACAGATCATTTATTAAAAAATACTGGAAAGTCGGGATGGTTTCTCATTAGCCGATTTCGAAAACACTGGATTGATGCTAAATTCTAAGTGGGGCACTACATGGCAAAATAAGAACTCTAACCTATCAACACTTGACACGTCATTCGATCCCGAAACCTTCAGATTTCTAAAAGCGAGTCTTGCTACGACTACACGCAAACATAGTTGGTATTTATAGTACTCTGTGGTAAACAGGCCTCACCATCCAGAGGGGGAATGCTGCTAGCCTGTTGGGCACCATGTCTTGCGGCGACGCTCTGCCTAGCTAGCATGCCACCCCCGAGAAAACGACAAAAATCGAGATGTGCCTCCATCTTTATTATTTTACGTAGGCCTGAAAGAGCGCGCATGACGTTTTTCTCGTTTAAACGCTTTGTCGTTGGTGGCATGCTAGCTAGGTTATACTTTGTAGGTTTTTATGTTTTGCTATAAGTTATTGTTTATGTCTGAAGATAGCTTATTATTAAGTTCGTTGGAATATTAATATATTATCATACCTAAGTCTTCAATAAAGAATAGGTATGTTCGGATTATGGTCGGATTCTTGTATGTGTAAAGTATTGAAGACTTGGAATTGAATTACGTGTTCCCCTCCCCAATTTTTTGTTATTCAAGAGGATAGTTTTTGCTGTGCGCTCCATACAAACGTAGTTTGGTTATATTTTTAATACTAACTAATCAAAGTCAATGATATTTTTCAGAAGCAATCTAAAAAATAATCTCTATGCTTGTATGTTTCTAATGATTTCAAATTTTGGTAAAAATGTATGGTTTTAAAGTTACAGTGATTTTCATACAAATCTTATTTTTCATAAAAATTAATTCTAGCATTGAAATTGAAACTGTATATTTTAACGAAAATCTGACAACATACAAGCAAAGCAAAGATTAGTTTCTAGATTATTTTTGAAAAAATTCATTGACTTTAATAGGTTAGTATTGAAAATATAACCAAACTTAATTTGTATGGAGCGCACAGCAAAAGATTCCATAAACCTACAGCAGGTGCCAGAAACCGCGATCTACTAAGACCATTTTTACCATAACCTTTTAAAGGAATTCTACAAATCAGGGACCGAAACCGGTATCGATAATACCGGTATTTTTTTGTTACAACCTTTATTTTTTTACAGGTATTTTTAGAGGTAACCTTTATATCATTCTACTAACGGTCCGCGTACACAGAGATATATTTAAATAGATTTTTTTTTCTTTTTAAATATAGTAAGCATTCAATTTTAAGTAAGTACCTCGTTGGTCGTTACTAAATACAAATTAAATCAATTACAACAACACACTTAAACTCAAACGCGAACATAAACTTAAACCATTCTATGCTTTTGGGTTTAATAAAATGTAAATAATCATCTCCTTTATTATCTCGACCTGTCCAATGCTGTAGCAACACTGAATAAAGTGCGCGCGTCGCAAACGGGTGCTCCAAAATTTGCGTCACCCGCTACAACAATGACGTTGTTCAATCAATTTTGTACTTTTGATTAGTAGAAATTAAAGTTCATTTTTCAGTGTTATTAAAAACCACGCGCGCTTTTGGCCGCTCCATCTATACTGACCCTTACCCGCACTCACTCGCATTCTCTTGAAGGTCACATTTAGGTTACCGGTATTAAAATCGGTTGTTACCTGGACAAAGGTAACATTTAAATAAAGGTAACCGAAAATTGTCGGTCCCTGCTACAAATTAATCAGAGAAACTGAACGCAGTCCTTATTAACCTACGTAAGTCCTTAACGTGAACAGCAAAACAAATATAATTTTCATATTTATTATCAGTAGAATGTTGTATAAGTTTCGTTCTGTCAACGCAGCTATATCTCGATGACCTAATATAGAGCTGATACGTTTACGGCCCAGTTAATACATACCCATCTCAGGCCTCGAGTTGGCATTCGACATGTTACGGGCGGAGACAATATTATTGGAGCTAGACCAAGGTTTGTCGTGAATGCCAAATTGTGACATATTTCATATCTAATCTAAACTATTATAAAACGGTAACAGGAAGTTTGTCTGTACATTGCAGATATTAGCAAAAAAAAGTAACGATATGGTTTTTAGATATCCATATCACCAATTTTTGGATTTTTTGTCTGTCTGTTTGTTTGTGTGTTTATTTGTTTGTTTGAACGAGCATCACGCAAAAACTACTGAACCGATTTTGATGAAACTTTTTTTGTTGCGCCTTACGGCCTCTGACGTGGTTTTTATGTACGACTACTACCACCAGAGATAGTAGCCGGGACCAACGGCTTAACGTGCCATCCGAAGCACGGAATCATTTTCTTTTCAGACAATCAGGTGATTCAGCCTGCAATGTCCTAACCAACTAGGGAAAAACGCACAAAGTGACATTTCACTAGGTGTCCCTGTGGGAATCGAACCCACGACCTCCGTGTCGAGAGCCAATGCTCTTAACCATTAGACCACGGAGGCAGTTGCAATTTATTGAGATGGTACGATGTGTCATGTACCAATGAGATTTTCTAACTCATAAACGTAATTACCGATTGCTCTCAAACGTTGAAGGAAATCATCGCGTGGAAAACTGCATACGTAAAGAAGAAATTCTGATGCGTATGTGTAGTCCACCAATTCGCATTGGGTACGCGCGGTGGACTAACACCCATACTTCCTCCCTGAGGGTAGGCCTGTGCCCTGCAGTGGGACGCAAATGGTAGCCTCACGACGTGTACATTACAGATGTTCACGGAATTTGTGTCCTTTAATGACATCCGAGTTAAAACAGCTTATTCTAAACTGGACACAACCCGAATTGTGTGTAAATACAATGACATTCTATATTAACACGTTCCGGGACAGTGAACGAGACACAATAGAACTTTTATTGTTATCACGTCTATAACCGGTCACTGTCCCGGAACGTGTTAATATCATACTGTTATTAGTTTATTACTCCTATACACCCTCCTTGAGGCTAGAGACCTGCAATGGGACGTAAATATGCTGTTGATAATGTTAATAATGACATTAATAAGTACAGACACTCAAAACGATTGCTTCATAATTACAATACAAGAAATAAAAATAAATTAGTATTCCCACATTTTCGACTCAGTAAGGTCAACACATCTTTCATGGAGCACTGTATACGCTAATATTCTAAGATGCCAGAGGATATTCTTAACTTGCCAGACAAAAAGTTTAAGTCCTATGTTAAACAAGTCCTCTGTAAAAAAGGCTACTATAAACTCGATGATTATTTGAATGACTAAAATGTCTGGTCTTGACAATGTTACTCTATATAATGCAATATTGTATTTTAATGGTACTTTGTTTAATTTTTTTTGTTTAAAAGATGTGGGAACACCTTCCGACCCGGTGGTAGAGTCAAAAAATGACGACAAAAAGCTATCTATGTGATATTATTTTGAATAAAAAATTTTGATTAATTGATTGATTGATCAATCGCCCGTGATTACCTGTCATTACGTGTTAAAGTTCTATTTTCCATCGCCAAAGCGCTTTCATCATCAGCCTATAAACGTCCTACTGCAGGGCACAGGCCTACCCTCAGGGAGGGTGTATGAGCATTGGTCCACCACGCGTGCCCAATGCGGATTGGTAGACTTCACATATGCATCCGAATTTCTTCTTCAGCGTATGGAGGTTTCCTCACGATGTTTTCCTACACCGTTTTAGAGCAATCGGTATTACGTACATAAGTTAGAAAAACTCATTGATACATACCAAAGCGCTTTATCTTCACAAAATATATGAAACAGAAAAAGAAAATAATGACCTCAATCGGTATGGAAGTAAAATACATTTAAGAACATTCTTTTCGGACTAAATGTAGTTTGAAACAACATGATGGACAGGTCGTTTTGCCCCTTTTGTCTCACTCAGCGTTTATACGTTCAACAAAATTGAAGATCAGCAAATTCAGCTATTTTTTTCTTTACAGCATGTTTCCATCTGAATTTTAAAGAATAGACAATAGATCAAGAGACGAAGCACAAAACAGAAGTGCCTTTGTTTTAAAGCATTGGATAATTGGTAGTAAATACTTTATACTAACTCTCTCAGTCGACTTTAACGATTTGCGCTCGACAATAAGAAGCTGATTCATTCTTAGCCATTTACTGGGACTTTATTTCGAATATAAAATGCAATTATCTGAAATTTTTTGATATGAACTTGTACAAATTAGTAAAGAATAAGAATTTTAAAAGAAAATACAAGATTGTTACTTAATTAGTGAATGCATTGCGCTCTATGTTCTAATTTCATTAAATAACATCAGCCTCAAAAAAAAAATTGAGTCACGAGTCCTTAATTTTAACAAAGACAATAGCTATGCAAGCTTCTTGATATAATATTAACTCACGACCATAATCTCATTCGTGTCAGAAGCTTCTAAAGCGAACTCAAACTCAATTTTTTTTTAATTTAATTCAATTCAATTCAATTATACTTTATTGCACACTAAAACAGAATATACATTTAATTTTAGATAAAGATTAAGAATTACAATTAGATACAAATAAGCGGTCTTATCGCTAAAAAGCAATTTCTTCCAGACAACCTTAGGGTAGAGGAATTTAATAAAAATAATATAACAGATACAGTGCGACATAAAAGAGTAGGCAAAAACTTCTTTGTATGAACGTCAAAATCACGTACAAACTGGCAAGACCAACTTACAATTTGTACTAAAATATTTAGTTCCTTTTGCCACCGTTTTCTACTCTTTTTGTTGCACTGTAGGGTACTCTGTGCAGATAGCTTTCTTACGTTACTTTTTACTTTTGTTCCGTTGTAAAATAGATGCGACCAGAAACTCTACGACACACATCTTTTAAACAAAACCACATTCGTTCATTCATATAATCAGCGAATAGTTTATATCATACAACCAATAATATTCAATAATATTAAATGTCGCTTCTTCGTGTTTTTCAATTTATTCTTTGACCCCTAAACGTTGAAGTACGATCGATGAACACACGACACGAATACCAATGACTTACCATATTTCGAGATAACAAAATTTTTTACAGCGTCACTGAATGAATTTAAATTATTAGGGGATAAAGTGGTATTGTTGTGGAATACAAAAATGGAAATGTTCTGTAAATTCTTTCCAATTTATTTTGAAAACCGGCTAACTCCGAGTCGGACTCGCTCATAGGGTTCCGTACTATCATAGAATGTTATTTTTATTATGTATTTACCAAAAAAAATCTTTTCTTTTATTCGATTTGAGGTCATTATCGCAAGCCTGACTAGTTAGCTAGTTTTTATTATTTGTTGTTATAGTTTAGATTTTGCATTATAATCACAATAAGTTTGACGTTTGTATGTTTTGCCGTTTTTAAGACAGAGAAAAACAAATAATCGTTGAAAAAAATGCGATTATTCCCTTAATTTTATAATTATATAATTTTCTAGAAAATTCTGCATAACAACACCATGTTATTGTGAAATTTTCAAGCGGCTACCAAAGTACGGTTCAAACGATGTATCTTTCGCCCTTCCAAGATAGAATATACGGTAATGGTAGACGGACGGACGGATGGACAGAGACGGGGCGGTATTATATATTCTGTAGCGTAGGCTTAGTAATATAGGCTTCCGTTGACACCTACGAATAAGAATCACTATATAGAAGAGTAACTCTAAAAAAAAACCTAAATCTAATTTTTGGCCTTTATCTTTCATCTTTAATGAAAAATGACATGTTGTAAGAGTTTTTGCGGCAAGGTAGGTACAGTTTTCAAAGAACAAATTTAGAACACGGTACAGTTTTGGTGGTACCACTTTCTGAGCTTTATTTTACATTTTTTCTACAGTTATTCTTATTCGTAGGTTGATACACTTTGAGTACGGATCTCCAAAAAGAACATATTATATCTGGAGCCTGTTTATCAATTTGACGTAAATAAGATGGAATAAACTACGGCTTTAGTAAAGAAATTCATGCTTTTATTATAATAATTCTTATTACCACAGAGATTATGGTTTGAAGTCAATTTAGAGTAAATAAAATTACACATTATGTAAAATTATGGTCTGTTATTTGCACACCATATTCTCTTTACCGTGTGCGGGGCCTACCCACGCTGTGCTTTCCGGTACGCGGTCGCCACTCGAGAACTTTTCGGCCCCATCGGCCATCGGTTCTGCGAGCAATATACCCCGCCCACTGCCACTTTAGTTTAGCAATTCTTTGGGCTATGTCAGTTACTCTGGTTTCTGGTGGACCGACGACCTTGTGAAGGCGGCGGGAACCCGTTGGATGAGGGCAGCGCAGGACCGGTCGTTATGGCGATCCTTGGGGGAGGCCTATGTCCAGCAGTGGACGTCCATGGGCTGAGATGATGATGATGATGATTCTCTTAACATCACTTTTTTTTTTGCAAAACAATTTTATTCTAGACTATAGATGATGTAAATTACGTAAGTATAATAGGCTAATAACAAATGACAGAATCATTTATTTCTATTCATTCAATAATTCGAGAAAAGTACGTTTGCTAGACAAAAGCACTTGTCGTGGGTATAAATATAGCCAATTCAGCCTCAATCTAATGAAACAATATGCCTTAATAGCTTTCTTAGATAGTATCTTAATTCATGCTTAACAGAGTACAATTTAGATTGCGGTGAGACTGGTAATAAACATTTTATTTCATTGAGAGGTCGATCAGTCGACCATGCTGGAAAAAATCTCTTTAGAGATAAGCTCGCCCTTTTGTAATTTTCTATTATGCTGTTTTCATTTATATTTCCGTGTGTACAATAAAATGTTAAAATATAATTAAAAAATCAGACCTCCATAAGTTTTCTTGAACCATTATCCCAGTACTAAAGCAGCACCGAATGACTTTTTTTAAAACTGTAGATCAATTTTAGCTTCTCTTAGGGTTAGGAATTAATTTTGATGAGAGTTTAACTTCAAAATATTGTTTTAAACATTTTGAAATGAACAGACATTCTAACAATAAAGCATAATTTTATATAAATGTCGTAATTACCATCACTGCGTGCCTCTAGTTTTGTAGTGATAATGCATAGTAAGGTACCTATACATGCCAAAGTCTGGGTTCCAGAAAAATGCTCGGGGTAGAGTATCGGGGTATCTCCAAGCCCTAAAATACGTCATAAGTACTTCATATCTGTAACCCAAATTCCATTATGAGTGGCGACGGGCTCACACTACCCATCACACAATGGATAGAGTTTCGGTACCACTAGTGAAACGTGGCTCTTCTGAATTTTTAGAATATCTCTGACTACCCCTCGATGACATATGGAACAGAGAAACAGTGGTCGCTCACTCGGGGCCGAAAGTCACCCAAAGGGCAATAGAGAGGGCTATGCTTAGAGATTCTCTGCAAGATCGAATCAGAAATGAAGAGATCCCTAGCTGACATGCCCAAAAAATTGCTAAACTAAAGTGCCAGTGGTCGGGGCATATTGCTCGCAGAACCGATGGCCGATGGGGTCGAAGAGTTCTCTTGTGGCGACCGCGTACGCGAAAGCGCAGCATGGGTAGGTGAACATACATCTCACAAGGTGAACCGACGACCCAGTGAAGGCGGTGGGAATACCTTGGATGAGGGCAGCGCAGGACCGGTCGTTATGGCGATCCTTGGGGAGGCCTATGTCCAGCAGTGGATGCATCCATCGGCTGAGATAATGATGATGACGATGACTCCCTCAAAGAATATAATCGTGAGCATAGGCATGCATATCTGTTTTCTCAATCATATCTCGAAAGCCCCAAAAATTCGGTACAACTTAACAATTGAAATACTTGTTTTTCATCGTTGGTAAAAAATTCTACGTGGGCGAAGCGAAGGGGCGAAGTCGCTCACAAAAGAAAGTAAATCTATAAAACATTTTAATAATTTTTGTGCGTGTTTTAATTTACAATACATTAAAACAAAAGGGATTTATGTAAGCAAACAATATGCCGCAGACGAACCACCGCGTGCCGCTTAGAGGACGTGAGAGGAATAAAGTAACCAAAGTCACTTACATAATGTTCTCTCAAATTATGTAAAGAGTATCCAGTAGTCCTAGGTAACAAACATTATTAAATCTAATCTAATCTAAACAATTATAAAACTGTAACGGGAAGTTTGTCTGTACATTGAAGATATTAACAAAAAAAAGATACGATATGGTTTTTAGGTATCCCTGATTCCATATCACCAATTTTTGGATTTTTTGTCTGTCTGTTTGTTTGTGTGTTTGTTTATGTGTTTGTTTGTTTGTTTGTTTGTTTGAACGAGCATCACGCTAAAACTACTGAACCGATTTTGATGAAACTTTTTTTGTTTGATAGCTTATGATCTGACTTAAAATCTGGTGTATAATTTGTTCGGACAAAGTCGCGGGTTGACGCTCGTAAAGTATAAATTTGAAGTTAGTACGTAGCTTTAAATTTGCATGCTCCTAGTCAAACTGAGCAACTTCCACCATGGAACCAACCATGAAAAAAAAAACCGGGCGTTCTCTACCAGTTGAGTCGAGTAGGTAAATGCAGTTTTGTATGAAACAGCTGATTTCATTTTTCAGAATTTTTAGAATGCATTTTTAAAATTTCTATGGATGCGCTGTATAGGTGTGAAAAGACGGGCCGTATCCGGAACACAACTGCGCTCCAAAACTCAAATAGCTGATGTAGGTGAGAAATCTGCGAAACTAAAGTGGAACTGAGCTGGGCATGTTTGCCGAATGCACACCGAGCGGTGGGTATCAATCGCCACTCAATGGGTGCCTAATGATGGTAGTCGAGGTCGAGGCAGACCCAAGAAAAGGTGGCGCGATGAGTTGGATGCCTATTGCAACGAATGGAGGGATACCGCTTTGGACAGAGATATATGGAAGAGTTTAGGGGAGACCTTTGCCCAGCAGTGGGACGAAGTAGGTTTAAAAAAAAAATTACTAAAAATTTTACCTATACTTACACAACAAAATTTTACCAGAGGGCAAAGATCTGCATTTTCGTTAGAGTATAATTATTTTCTTTGAATTTGGGCGATCCTTACATGCTTCTTTTACATACCTGTATTCATACATCATATAATAATGTTTAGCGGTTTCAGTTTCTTTTGACCTCTTATTTTTGATAACATATCTCTAATGCTCTCTCTAAAGTTTGCCGTGGCTTCACAATTATTCCGAAGCATTCCGAAGCAGACTCGGTTGAACGCAAAGCCAGGAGGCTCATTGGTGACAGTAAGCTGGTGGAGACCGAGCTTCATAGCCTGGCCCACCGCCGCAGAGTAGCCTGGATGTCGGTCTTTTACAGATTGTACTTCGGTGAGTGTGCCCAAGAGCTGCATCAGCTCATCCCACCTTCCCCTTTTTACTATCGGACTTCCAGACGCACCGCGGGATACCACCTTGGTTGATATTCCACATATCCGCACTATTCCGCCGCGCCTTTCTGATTCTTTTATAATACGCACTGCCATGGAGTGGAATGCCCTACCTGCGTCAGTATTTCCGAGGGCTTACAACCCGAATAACTTTAAAGTACGAGTAAATAGGCTTCTTCTGGGTTAGCTCGCTACATCTTCGACCCCATCTTCGTCCTGAGGACTGGATTGAGGTCAAGAGCAAACCCATTTAAAATAAAAAAAAAGCACGGAGATGCTCCAGATGAAATTTTACAAAAACGGTCACCCATCCAAAGACTGACCGGACCTGACGTTGCTTAACTTCGGTGATCGCTTCCAATAATGAAGCTCCACTACACCAAAGAGCGACTCTATTAGAGGTCCAATTAATTAAATTCAGCAATCCAAGCAGGCATAGGTTTAACTATAAGATCCACTCTCCAAAGTCGGCTGTTTTCTTATCTTTATATTCCACGATGCTTTAAGATTCAGCTTGATTATTATTATGGTGCTACCAGCAGGGATCAGCTCAAGTTGAACAGACTTCTTTCTGCGTAGGTATACAGGGTGTTACAAAAAATTAAAAATAAACATTTAAAACTTTAAAGGAGGTTGTTGAGACCATCAAACTGAACATCTTTCACTATGGGACCAACATCGAAATCGCAATAAAAAATCTTTTTGTCCCATACATTTAGCTCGAATAGATCTGTTAGTTTAGTATGGAACGTCGCAAACGCATCGCATCATGGCCATTATGGCAAATCTCCCCATTTTGGGGGAGGCCTATGTCCAGCAGTGGACGTCTATTATGATTATGATGGTACATCAGATTTTTTTTTCGCGATTTCTATATTGGTCCCATAGTGAAAGTTGTTCAGTTTGGTCTTAACCACCCTCTTAAATGTTTATTTGTATTTTTGTAACACCTTGTATAGTAATAATAAAACAAAAATGTGTTCCCCTCTTTTTTGGTTCGTAGACGCCATTTTAAAAATTCCCTTAACTCTCACAATTTCTACCTCATACCATACATTAAAATCTATCAAGCCGTTAAGGCTGCAGAGCGTGTCATAGAAATGGACAAACATAATTATACATACATACATGCACTTGAAAAACATACTCAACAATCCCACCCACACATACAGGGTGTTAGAAGTAAAAATAAAAAGTGAAAACTTTTAAGGGAGTGCTTTAGACCTACAAACTGAATAACTTTCACTATGGGACCAACATTGAAATCGCGAAAAATCAATCGTTTTAGACCTTGGCTGAGTCCAATATTAGTTGGAAGGGTAGGTACTATAAGGTACGCTTTAACGTACACACGGCGACACATCAAGCTATATAAAACCAAGGTAGGTCGAGTAACGTTAACGTCGCGCGGCCAGCTTATGTTGGTTTTGTATAGCTTGATGTGTCGCCGTGCGTACACACAGCTACACGTTTTTTTTATGCAATTTGCCTATTTGCATTACATATTACTAGAATAATTATGTGTTTCTGTGCACTGTACCTACCAAGTACCTACCTACATAAATCTTTTCATGTTAAAATGTCCAACCTGGATCAGACTTCACTCGTTTGTGGGCAGTTATCGAGATACAATAAGAACTTGATATCTGCTAGCGCCATAGAAATAAATTATGAAGTACTAGGTACAACGCTATAAGCCTTCCTTAATCACGTCACGTTATGACCCACCACAAACAAACAGAATAAACCTGATTCGGAATTCAGTGTTGTCGACTATGCTACGGTTACAAAAAATATGAGCGCTGTTTAAAAAATGCCTGAAATGAAAACGTATGAAATGCCAAATAAAATGACAATTGCATTTTTAGGTATTTATTAAAACGAAACAAACAATTTCTATACATGATAATTATTATCATGTGATGAGGTCATGACGTTACGATGATGATTAATGAAACTATAATAAAAGAATATCGATAGTTTTAACATTAGACATAATCTGCATAAAAAATGGCATGAACCATTAACACACAAGCGATTTTTGAGCGTATTCGATTTCGCAACTATACCGCTACGATGCCGCAACTGCACCGTCACGATACGCCATCGTTCCGTCAACGCCTACGCTCAAAAATCACTTGTGTGATATGACTGTTCATCTTTAAAAAATGCCACCTAAGCGTCAAAAAACCACTAGACATAGTCATCATCATATCGTATGGCATTTTTATCTTCCTGCTTGGATCCGAGGGGGGGGGGGGGTCAGATTTCGAGATCGAGGTGTTTCAGCCAGTCTTCCGCTGCCGGGGTTAGCCTGTGAAGTTCTTCGATTCCACCGGGGAAACATCGCAGAGTGCACTCATTTACCACATGGGAGAGGGTCTGGTCAGGTGCCCCGCAGTCGCACGTCGGAGACTCCCTCAAACCCCACTAGTGGAGGTGGTAGTTGGTTCTTCCATAGTTGGTTCTGAATCGGTTAAGCTTAACCCAGGTCTTACGGTCCTTTTCAAAACCAGCCGGCTCGACAGTCGGGTCACGCACTAGGCTTGCATGCGGATGGTCAAAAAGGCCCCAATCTGCCCGCCATGCATTTTTAACATCGTACTGGCAGTGTATTCGGTCGGCGGTCCAGATTGGTGATCTGGATGGGAGACGGTATGTAGGAATCGAGTCCAGCGTTTTCCTTATAGGCATGGGGGCCGAATGATTCAGTTGGAAGCACTTTTTCCATTCGTTGGCAGCTGATTTATTCCTGCGGAGCTCCGGTGGAGGATTGTGCGATAGAACAGGAAGCCATGGCAGTGGGGTTGATTTGATTACTCCCGTAATTAGGCGCATGGCTTCGTTGAGCTGTGTGTCAACTTTGTCCGTATGTGCACTGCGGTACCACACCGGAGCGCAGTATTCCGCGACGGAGTACACCAGCGCCAGGGCAGACGTGCGGAGAACAGGAGCTGTGGCGCCCCAGCTTGTACCGGCTAGGTTTCTGATGATATTCAGCCACTAGACATACTAGACATAGTGAAAAAAAATCTTCCATTGGTACCATTGTATGAAGATGGATTACTGTCTTATACTGTGCCTGCGGCCTAGCCGAATTGCCATTTAGACGGTCGATTTTCGCCGTGCGGCGGAATTCGTGCGGCTTTAGTCACCCGTGTAAACCCAGCATTATAAAGCAAAACAAACGTCTCAAACGATATAAACTAGCTTTAACTAGGATGCTCAAACTTTATAATGACAAATCTTTTGCGCATGCTGAAGTTCTGCGAGACAAAGACAAAGCATAGAGTTTAATAATCGTGAGTTTTGTGCCTTGTTAAAACTTTATTTGAGGATACAAAAAAGGTTCAGACAAAAATTATTCTTAAGAGATAAGTTTCAAACTTTGTCATTAGTTTGTGATATTATTGTCAAAGAAGAATTTAGGTTGAAAATAGAGTTTATCGTGCACTTCGTCCACACTGCTTCCATTCGTCGTAGCGACATAAAATATGTACCAGTTTTAAAAGCTTGTTCGCACAGCGATTTTTATTACCGCAAATATTTTTTTCGAAATTCTGTAACCAATTGGCACACTAGAAAATATTCGCACATACGGAAAAAATCCAGAGGGTGGCGAGGGAGGGGGATGCGAAGCCCTAGGTCTTACCATAAGCTTTCAAACTCAAAAAGTTTAATCGAAATTTGTTGAGTAGTTTTTGCGTGAACAAACAAACAGACCAGGCAAAAAATCCAAAAATAGATGACGTTTTATAAAGAAGAACGACCACTTCCCTATTAAGAAACTAGATACTATTTTTTACTTAGTTGAAGTCAAGAAGTTTTTGGTTGAAGTCGTATAATACTCAAAGTTTGAAGTATACAGTAGGCCTTACCATAAGTTTTCAATGTACGTTACGACTGTAGTCGCGATGCCAATTTTGTATGAAAGAATTAGTTATCAACGTAACAACCAGGAGCGCTGCACGAAATTCAATACAAAAATTTTAGTTTACTACAGTAGTGTAATGTACACAAAAGTTTAAAATCGTGTTAATATTGATATAGGAAAAATGATTAGTAGGGGAGTAATGGGAGCCAGCGGGTAATGGGAGCGGTGCGACTAGAGACAAAACTATAGCTCGTATTCGCAAACGGTTGCCACTCGGGCGCCTTTGTCACATTGCGGCCGTGTTCCCCTGCCGCGCTCGGCTCGCCAGTGCCACGCATTATGTGACCACAGACGTTTGTCGATTTTTTGCTTCTCGCTTATAAAAAATACGAAATTTCAACGGCGAGGTAAGTCTGAAGTTATACGTTTGTTACAATCAAACCTGTTTTATTTTATAGCTAATGTTATCAATTTTGAATATCTGTGCGTAAAATTTCATTACATGTTAGATTCAGGATAACATTTTATTCAATTTAAAAAAAAAGTAAAAAAAGTAGTTTTTATAAAGTATAATTGATTGATTGATTGATGGTGGTATTCGGATAATTGGAGCTTATTAGGCTCTGATTACCCCTTGTAGCTCCAATTACCGTAAAGTTAATTATTATGGGGTTACGTTTATATTCATATTTATATGAATAAGTGAGATTTCAGACTGACTTGTAGAAATTTTTGAGGCTGACTTAATAATTAAGTAGCTCCCATTACACATATGGGAATTTATAGGCTATCATTTCCCGCAGAGTCGGGTAATGCGAGCGATTCTGTTCTTTTGAAAAAAGTTTATTTGTTGCCAAATGCCTAATAATGTAACGTTGACGCTTTGATTAAATGATAGTCAAATAAGTAAGGATTTAGTTTCTAATAAAAAGTTCTTAAAGTATCCATAAATTTGCCTTTTATTGAACATTTTCCTTAGTAGGCTCCAATTCCCCCCTGCTCCCCTAACAGTTATACACGTTAATAGTTGTTAATTTATTTGACAGGTAAAAAGTGGACATCCTTCTTCATTTCGATCGTGTGGATCACGTCATCCTGCTCCGCAAATTGGAATGCCTAGCCATCAGTGGTGATCTTTTGCGTTGGTTGGATTCATACCTGCGTAACCGAAGTCAAGCTGTTGTGATTGGGGGGTTCCGTTCCAACTTCGTTCAGATTTCCTGAGGGGTTCCTCAAGGTTCCCATCTAGGCCCTCTCCTTTATAACGCCTACCTATATGACATTTATACTTGCTTCAAATATGCATCCTTCATCATGTATGCGGACGATACTAAAATATATTATAATATCAACAATGTCACGGACTGTTTTAAATTACAAGATGATTTAGACAGATTATCTAACTATTACATCACAAACAATATAACTATCAATGTAGGTAAATGTCAATTCATCCGGTTTACTCGTAAAACGAAACCCATACCGTATGCATACATGATGAATGGAACCATTTTGGTAAAGACGGAGGTGGTTAGAGATTTGGGCATATTACTTGATAGTAAGTTGACTTTCGGCCAGCACTTTGACTCAATCATTAATAAAGCCTATAAAAATCTGGGATTCGTAATTCGTACAAGCAAACCTTTTTCTAACATTCATTGTATAAAACTTTTATACTACGCATTTGTTCGTAGTGTGCTTGAGTACGGAAGCAGCTTATGGAACCCACAGTATCATACTCATATAGATAGTATTGAAAAAATACAAAAACGTTTTTTAAGATATTTAGACTACAAAACACGCTCTAGAAATAACAACTATGTAAATAGATGTGCCTACCACAATCTTCTTCCCCTGACCGATCGTAGATTGCTGTTGGATCAAATGTTTCTTCATGACATCCTTCATGGTCATCTAGATAGCCATAATTTACTATCTGAAATAATGCTTTTTACTCCTGGTCGTCGGACGAGACATACGAGTACTCGGCTTTTTGGTACTTCTCTTAGTCGAACTAATTACGCACAGAACTCCACTATATCTAGAGTTTGTAGCACATACAATAATTTATTTAGTGATGTAGACATATTTTGCCTGTCAAAAAATAGGTATAAGTAAAATTATTCATCAACTCAGAGTGGGGTGAATGAATGGCCTTAATGCAGTTATTATAATAATAGCATTGGGGTTGTGTGTTCATTCCACTTTGTCTTATAATATTATAATCGCACACACTCACACATCACACACACACACACACACACATACACACACACATGCACACGCACCCCGTACATTAAGTAAGTTCATACATATTATTTAGATTGATGATTAATTGTGTTGGAGTGGTTGTGCTTGCTTGTGTTGTTATTATATAGGCACTTTTGTTCATTTCTATATAATATATATCTATGTTATATACCTTAAAACTATCTTCTTAATTGCTCACATCCTTATGATGTGATGTTTTTCAACTAATTATGTACTAGTACTCTAGGGAAACCTATAATTGGCTTATGTTATAGTTAGTTAATTTTAAGTACTATGTTTAAATATGGCTGTTGGTTTTCTCAATAAATGAAAATAAATAAAAAATAAAAAATTATAGTGTAGGTTTACCACCGTAGAAGCTTTAGGGTTAAGGTAAAAAATATTCACGATCTGAATAACTGTACCTGGTTTTATTTAAAACAGTTTTAAAACAAAACAATTTACTTACCTAACTTGCATAACAAAATGAATTTATCAGTGAAAGCTTAGTAATTGGAAGGAGAGAGCGCATAGAGGGAAAAAAACAATTTGATTACGCACATCGCCCAGGGAAACTAAGTGATTTGTTAATTAAATTGTGACCTTACGGTTAAAAATACAAAGCGGAATTAAACTTTGTAAATATTCTGTGTTTACAGTTTAGATTATGATACAAGACCAGGAAAATAAGTATGTTCGCCGTGCAGTCTAATGACCGATTGTAAATTTTTTTTTATGTGTGATAGCGTCGTTGGCGCATTGCGGAGAGGTATGGACACCCACTTATGTACCAATGAGTTTTTCTAACTTATGTATGTAATACCGACTGCTCTAAAACGGTGAAGGAAAACATCGTGAGGAAACCTGCATGCACTGAAGAAGAAATTCTGATGTGTATGTGATGTCTAACAATCCGCATTGGGCACGCGTAGTGGACTAATGCCCATACACCCTCCCTGAGGGTAGGCCTGTGCCCTGCAGTGGGACATTTATAGGCTGAGGATGATGTGCGATAGGTAAACATTTGACCCCAATCTCACCTGACGTTGACTGATGATGAGGCCTAAGATGTAGCATGCTTACCTAGAAAAATACCTTATCGCTCTCTCTCTCTCTCTCTCTCTCGGCCTTGAAGAGGCCCAGGTTGAATCGCTCAGGGAACAGGTCCGCAGGCAGTGCGTTCCACTCCTTAGCCGTGCGCATTATAAAAGAAGAAGTAAACTTCTTCGTGCGAGTTGCTGGTAGGTCAACGACATAAAGGAGTGTTCAGACCCGCACGACCAAAGCGACTGCGAAACGCGAACGTCTACCGCGCAGCCAAGTCGGTCGTCCAAACCATCGCGGGAAGGCAGCGTCAGCGGAGCGGGACGCGCGCGTCAAGTGGTCGGACGTGTATGGGTTCCAAGGATATAATGCCCTAGCTTCATAGCATTTTGAATTTCGAAGCTAGATAGACAGTGCATTCTCTTTGATATTATAATGCCCATTAATTTGTATAACAACTTAGTAAAACGATAATTTCTATAACAATAACGTAACAGCTTTAACGTAAAACTTTGTCCTTCCAACACCTTGGCCGAAGTTTAATTTAAAAATAAGGGCAAAGCTTAATAAACAAACTTAATATTTAAATACTTTTTTTACTAAAAGCGGCGCATGTTGCTCCCAAAAATGGGGGATGGAACTTTTCTAATTTTGCACGCGTTGGAAGTTAGACGGTTTACATTTGAACGTTGCGCACTTTGTTTTTGCGGCTTTGCCTTTTTGTCCCCTTTTAGAATTGAGATAAGCGAAATATCTTTGCTGTAAGTACATAAACTCTACTCCTATTCCTTCACAGTTCATGCTGCCCGGTTGTGGAACTTACTCCCCCGCCCACATTCGTGAATCTCGTACCATATCTTCTTTTAAAAAGCAAGTAAAAGACCACTATCTTTCCACTCAATGAGCTAGTAGGTACCTATAGTAATATGTATTTGGTATTTAGTATAATAATATATTTTTCAACACACTTGCTCATAAAATGGCCCTTATTTCACCGCAATTAGGCACATAATGACACCTATAATCAAACTGTGACTTTTTCATTACTATTATTCACAAGTGAGTTATAGGTTAGAGTAGTAGGTATCTAAACTTCTCGGTTGAGTTCTTGAATTGCTTTGTTCTTAAAAAAAGTTTCGATACAAAAAAGATCATATTCAATAGTACAAATAAATTCTCTAAATACACTTTTTATTTACTAAATAAAATGATTTTGAATTATTATTTTCTTCACAAGTGTGTTGAAAAACGTCGCCTTGCCTACGGCTCGGGTCTCAATGGCGCCTCAGCGGTAATCAGCAACATTACACACTTGTACCATAATGTACTATTATAAGTATATATAAGGTCTAGCAATATTAGCTGAAACTATTTTAAGGAGATGATCAGACCAGAGCGAAAAAAATCAGCTGACATATGAGTCGAGTTATGCTTGCAGTTTTGTATGGGTAAGCAGATTTTTTTTCGCGATTTCGATATTAGTCCCATAGAGAAAGTTTTTCAGTTTGATGGTCTGATCATCCCCTTAAAATAGTTTCAGCTAATTTTGTTAGACCTCATATATATATTTTATTTGTATAGGTATTAATTTGGTATTTTACGTAGGTATTGTATTGTTATTGTTTAATTTAATTGATATTGTAAGTTAATTCTTTTATTATTATTTTTATTTTCGTTTAAATGCTCCGTATTATTTTATTTCTTACTGATTGTATGTACACATTGTCTGCCTCTCTTTTATTAATTTTCACTGTTGTGGGTTTGCTGGAAGAAATCTCTTAAGAAATAAGCTCGCCCTTTGTACATGTCTTTTCTATTATCTGTATCAATGCGTCTGTGTGTACAATAAAGTGTTACAATAAACTCAAGACCATATTCTCATTTTGAGTAGTCAGAAAATCATTACAACCACAAATATGTTATACTGCTTATTAGGAGAAAAACACTCTGCCTTGCAATCTGCATCAGAAATGCAATTCACTAAACGCAAACATAGTCACAACCTTAAATTCGTCGTTGAAACATCGGCGAGCTGACAATTCGGTATTCGTTATGGTTATGTCATGTGTCAAACTCATATAAAAACTTCGACGATCTGAAGGATGCAAGAAGGATGTTACATTTGTTAGCTCGTCGATGTTTTTGACAGCAATGTGACGCTTAGTGAATTATAAGTGTCACCAACTTATCTGTAGAATGAGCGATGGCGCCACTTTCTGTATCGAATGAGATGTATAGAATGAGAGACTACATCGACTGACAGCAACAAAATGACGTTTTCAAATGTTTGCAAAGTGGCATCAGTAGTTCCGCTTTTGGTCATTCTACAGATAGTCTAGGAAAAATACGTTTTGAGATTGCATTAAATACACTTTAGTAAATTGTGTTTGAACTAATATTACTATTAGTTTATAACCTTTTTGTCGAGATTTTGTGGTTATATAGGCTGAGGACCCTGAGAAATACCTTAAAATCGATATAACTGTACAAAGGGCAAGCTTTTTTCTAAAGATATTTCTTCCAGCATACTAGCAAAAGAGACAGTTAAATAACCCCATACAAATTTATTGTGTACAAACAAACAGTAAACAATTAAGTTTTGAGGTTATAAATTTTGAATAGTTACAAAATATTAAATATCTACTCATATTTACGATATTAACCGGGGATTATTTTGTTATAAGTAAAACGTATTGAATAAAGCCATCCTGTTCAAAATCACCAGTTTTCCATTTTTTGTTCATACCTAAATTTGATGTTTTGTAAATGTCTTAATTATTCCATAATACACAATAAAAAATCGGGGATTATTGAGAATTTATGTTTTTTAGGTATCTACTAATATTTCAAACTATAACCTAAAGTGCAAATAATGCAATCTACTCCATACAAAAATCTGTAGATTTCCCCGACTAAGATGAGTTGGTGGCACTAACACTAGGCATAGTACAGTTACTCATAGGCACTTTTGAAAATAGTTTGCCACATGGATTAGCTTCGGTAGAAGTAGGTGTTTGGCCATACTCTGTCATAGCTTTATTTATATTTTATACTTTAATAACATTGATTTCTTATAAAATACAAAACTAGATAAACTATCAAACTACGTAAGTACGAAATAGCACAACGTGGCTGTAACATGTTGAAAGAGCTCCACTAAAGAAGGAGCCGAGGCAGCGTCGAGACGCTGGCGCGCCATTAAAACCTTGACATACGAATGGTAATTGTATATCATATCAATGCGAGCGGCGCGCCGCACGGATTCTTGGTATACCATTATCGACCGTATGTCAAAAATCGCCAAGGCGCGCCCGCGCCTCGACTCCGCCTCGACTCCTTCTGTAAGCGATACTCCTAGAAGCTCTTTTGCCGTAAAATACCAAATATGAGTTTATTATTCACATCCAACAGCATGCAGACTTGATAAGTGTTTGTTTTTGTATCAATTCGGAGAAACATTTCCTAAGCATTGACTTATTTGCTAAGATTTTATATGAGACTTGTTATCAGACATGAGATTTGGTTTAAAATAATAAAACAGTGTTATAGGTACTTGTTCTTAGGCCTCGTTCAAGGAGACGCGGGGCGGCACGCGGGTCGGGCTACCGGAAAAACAAACATATGAAGGTGTATGTGAGCGTTCAACGCACGCGCACGCGTCAAATTACCCGCGCGTTTGCGCGTTTATTATTACGTTATTATTATTACATTTATTGCCCGCCCAACGAGCTGCTCGACACCCTGCAGCCTGCCCCGCGTGCCGCCCCGCGTCTCCTTGAACGAGGCCTTATCCAAATACAGTAGTCGTGACTAGTTAAAAGATTTTATTATTATAATAAAACAAACACAATACAATAGCTATGATCACGAGTTAAAATTAATAGAATGAGAATCAAATTGAACTAGACATCAAAATTGATATTTCAACAAGGTTCTTGCTATTATTGTTATAATAACTAATAACTAAAAGATATTCCATTCTCGGCTAGTCCCTGCCGATGTCCATCCAATTTGTATTCGAATGCCATTCGCTATCCCAGCAAGATTGGTTCCTACTATTATTATGATTCCATTTGTATCGATATCTTATTACATTATTTACTTATTGACATGTTTTATTATTGTGTTTGGGGTTAGGGGGAAAATAATAATGAATAAGGACAGTAAGTAAAGTTAGATAAATTCATAGAAAAAACAATATTCGTTTTTGTTATAAATGAGTACGTATGTACATAAGGTCTTAGGCATGATTATTTATGTATAGTGTATTATTTCGTTCTGTACGAACATGACGAAATTCGTGACTGACTTTGCTTCATCATCATCACCATCATCTCAGCCGATGGACGTCCACTGCTGGACATAGGCCTCCCCCAAGGATCGCCATAACGACCGGTCCTGCGCTGCCCTCATCCAACAGGTTCCCGCCGCCTTCACCAGGTCGTCGGTCCACCGTGTGGGCCTTCCCACCTTCCCACGCTGCGCTTTCCGGTACAATTTTCATACGAACAAAGGTCCAAATTTTTTTTGCTTATTTCATAGGGAAAGTTATTCAGTATCATAGGTACAATTACCCCTTAAAGTAATGCAACTGTTTACACTAACAACCCTACATAGATAATCGTGTTGATCTAAAGGGAAATGCTGGCCATGGTTCGATCCCCGCCCAGACCATCTTGCGGTGGAGCATATCAGCTCACTCCTTCTCAGCATTTTTGATTAAGAAAACAATCAAAAAGAAATTCATGTCCATTGAATCACTGGTGTTACACTTGACAGAGTTTGGAAACTGCCGGTTGAATGTGGACATTCTAAAACCTATAATGTTAAAAAAAAAACAGAGAAACATCCATTATAGCTTTTACTTTTTTAAGTACAAAATATTTAGTTTAGAAAGTGTTCGACCCAAAATAAATCAGACTTGCATTTATTCATACATATTTCAAAGACTGCTCAGTGATCTGAAACATTAACACTTTTACGTGCTCGGTCCCAAGGGACAGGATCCATGAATTATGTTGACCTCGGCCCTCTATTATTCATGTGACCTTGTAATATCCTTTTGAATAAGTATTGTTTTTTTTTTCTCAATCTCAGTGTAATGTCTGATGTTGATGAACGATGATTTATTTTACACTAGTGACGTCCGCAACTTCGTACGCGCAGACCACTGTAATATAATGTCTAACAAAATTAGGTGAATCTATTTTAAAGAGGTGATCAGACCATCAAACTGAACAACTTTCTCTATGGGACCAATATCGAAATCAAGAAAAAAAATCAGCTGTTCCATACAAACCTACTTCCATAAAGACCTAAATGTATGGGACAGCAGATTTTTTTTCGCGATTTCAATATTGGTCCCATAGAGAAAGTTGTTCAGTTTGATTGTCTGATCATCCCCCTTAAAATAGTTTCACCTAATTTTGTTAGACCTTATAATAATATAATAACAACATGAAAATTTTGAATACAAATATTTTTTTTTAAATGTATTATTGATTTTGAGAAATAAATAATACCTAACTAAGTGTTTATTCAAATATCATTATTAAAATTTTACCTAGATTTGCAAAATGTATGTTTATCTGCAACATGCTTCATAAAAAAAATCCAAATTAATCCCTATGCTTTTATGAAAACCCCATCAAATCGGTTCATTATTTTTTAAGTGATGTATGCACAAAAAAACAGTCAATTTTAATAAAATGGCCGAAATGCATTGTATCCTTAGCCCATCCAATATTTTTTTGTAGCCTTTCCCAGGCCCGGAAAAAATGATCGATAAATATGTAGATGACACGATTGTATCAAGACCTCCGCTTCTAAGTACCTAGTAGACAAAGTTGTATTACGTTATGCAACACAACCTGCCCACCAAATAATTTCTACTCTACACGTGTTTCGCTCCACCAAGGAGCATCCTCAGGAGTTAGACCGACGAACGTTCGAAACAGAGTTGTTACTCCGCCGAGCTTCCGACACCGAGACGGACGCTGGTTGTGTTGCATAACGTAATACAACTTTGTCTACTAGGTACTTAGAAGCGGAGGTCTTGATACAATCGTGTCATCTACATATTAGTCATGGATTTCCGCAAAGTAACGCCTGATTCAATTAATTAAATGATCGATAGTCAAATCCACGCCTGAAAATCACGGCATGTATAAAACTACTTGTAACGTCACCAACCATGTCTAGAAATTATCTTTAGGCACATTTCGTAAATTTTAATTTTGTTATTAAAATTTGCCTTAGCTTCCGTCACTTTATCTCCAGAGACAAGTTTTAATATCACTTCAGAGGCTTGAGAGCTTTTCCTCTAATTGCAGAAAAAAAAATGTAGGCGACATGACACTGTGACTTGTTTTACTTTCGTTTCCTGGAACTAGCTTTTTTCGAAGGTTTTTAGAGAGAGTTTTTTGAAATTAGAAAGCCATTTTGGAAAGCTTAGGACTACAGGTAGTTCTCAATAAGGTGTACATATTTTACAAGCAGTGCTCAAATTCTATTCAGCATGATAGGTAGTAAGTCTGTAACCACTTTTTGTTGGGAAATGACGAGTGGATCTTGTCGATGGTATATTGTCTGAATATGTGGAGTGAGTAAGGATCATAGCCCAGTAATTTTACGGAGTTTTGTTAGGAGAGGTGGGGAGTAATTATCAATGGAACTTTTAAACTGTAACCAAACAAAAAAACTATCTGAAAACTATTAAAAATAAATTGGCTATGCAACATAGAAATCAAGATTGTATCTACCAGAAGGCTTTTAAATTATAATATGAATACCAATGCACTGATTTTAATTAGTTTTTTAACAATATAAATTGTTTTTGTGCCTTCAAATAGAAAATTGAAATTAAAAAAATGAGATATTGAATAGAAAATACTAATGTATTCTTTAAAGCCTTCTAAGTAGACAAAAATATCCACACTATGTTTGAAGTATGTATAATGGTGAAGCCTTAAAAGCTTGCAAAAAAAAAAAAATTTACCATTCGTTTTTTTAGCATAGCATAGCATAGCATATGCTCACAACTATATTCCCCGAGGGGGTAGTCAGAGATATTCGTTTTTTTAGAACGAGATAAATGCAAAATTTAAAATTGGGGCTGTTGCAGACGTGATATTTTTTTTTAATTTTGGTACGTTTATTAGCTCAAATTGGCTCTTAAATACTATAACCGAAAAAAAATATCTATTATTTATTAATCTCGGCTCAAACCGTAAAATGACTGGGCTATCAGGACACAATGACCGATGGCGATGAGTACATTTCGGACAATCAAGCCTTCCGCGTGTGCTCACTATCGTCATCATCATCAGCCTATAAACGTCCCACTGCAGGGCACAGGCCTACCCTCAGGGAGGGCGTATGGGCATTAGTCCACCACGCGTGCCCAATGCGGATTCGTAGACTTCACATACACATCATTCTTCTTCAGTGTATGCAGGTTTCCTCACGATGTTTTCCATCACCGTTTGAGAGCACTCGGTATTACGTACATAAGTTAGAAAAACTCATTGGTACATAGCATGTTGTCCGTGCGGATTCGAACCCGGACCCCCATGATTGGGTGACCATACCTTTCCGCAACGCGCCACCGACACTCACAATCAATATCATTATATCAAATCATAGTCGATGAAACTATCATCAGCAAAGGGTGCTGGGATTGTAATTTTTTTGTATGGACATAAAACCGCTATTAGAATATTGGACGTGATTGGACGCGTTTGGCGCGGTTCGCCATGTCGACGGCGGAGGAAAGCGGACGGTGTCCCATACTAAACGTGCTTTTATTGTATGGACCCGGCGGGTAACTTGAATTAGTATTACGGTCCGGTAGCACAGTCTGTAGTGAACCTGCCTGCTGTGCCGAGGGTCGCGGGTTCGAATCCCGTAAGGGACATATATTTATATGATGAATATGAATATTTGTACCCGAGTCATGGATGTTTGTATCTATATATGTATTCTATATCGTTGTCTAGTCATCATAATACAAGTCCGGGTACTTTAAATGTGACTAGATAATTTGTGTGACAATGTCTAAGATATTATTATTATTGTAATCGATAATATACTGATTTTTATCGATAGCTGATGATATTAAGACTATCGATAGGCCTATGGGTAGTGTCGATACTATTGATCGATAGTGTCGATAGTTTTGTCATACAGAAATTCAATAGTACTAGGTAGGTATTGCACTCTGTCAATTGTATTGTCTCGTTACGAGATATTTACTTACGAGTTACGATATATAAGGTCTAACAAAATTAGGTGAAACTATTTTAAGAGGATGATCAGACCATCAAACTGAACAACTTTCTCTATGGGACCAATATCGAAATCGCGAAAAAAATCAGCAGATTATTTTTCGCCATTTCAATATTAGTCCCATAGAGAAAGTTGTTCAGTTTGATGGTCTGATCATCCCTTTAAAATAGTTTCACCTAATTTTGTTAGACCTTATATACTTTTACAGAAGGTCGCTTCTACCGTATAAAACACAAAAGGGGCCAACTTTCTTAGGTTGGTGTGCGTGAGGCGTCTTACAAATTATGTCTGTGTGCGTGTATATGGATAGGGTTTAGAGGTCAGTACTGGTTGCAATTTTTTTTGACGCTTTCCTAACTTCGACTGTCATTCTTGACATATAACTTATCCAAATCGGTACTATCGATAGTGTGACTTTTGTAGAATAGAACTATCGACCGTCGAGTGTCAGTCGAGTAATCGAGTGGCAGTTGTACCACTGCCGAAATATCGGAAACTCCAAAAATAACAAAAAAAAGCTTTAGCTTAGAGCTATCTATTGTAAACCCACTGTAAAACTATAGACAGTTCGGCATCGAATAGTGGCAAGTTGCCAATCTGTCGTCAGAATATTGTCAAGCCTCCTCGACAGACCAAGGAGTATTTTACGGCACTATACGGGACATTAACGAAAAATTTGTATAAAAATCAATAGAAAAAGAATGGTTGAATTAAAACGTTTTTCAGTACCTATCTAAAATAAATACATTACATACCTATAATTATATTTATATCTATCAATATAATAAAATTGTAAACTTGGCGTTGGGTTGTGTAGAATACGAAGGTAATGGAATGCCATTAGGCAATTTTTAGAATTTTTATCAAAAATGCATATGCAAACTAAGCCTTAGTTTGGAGTAACATTTAAGAGTTATTTCATCGCAATCGGTTCACTCCATCAAAAGATATATTATTATTTAAAGTCAGTGGTCTGCGCGGACGGAGTCGCGGACACCGCTAGTCTAAGATAAATACATAATCTATACTATTATAAAACTGTAATAGGAAGTTTGTGTGTACATTGAAGATATTAACAAAAATGTTTCGATATGGTCTTTAGGTGTCCCTGATTCCATTTCACCAATTTTTGGATTTTTTGTCTGTCTGTTTGTTTGTGTGTTTGTTTGGGTGTTTGTTTGTTTGTTTGAACGAGTATCACGCAAAAACTACTGAACCGATTTTGATGAAACTTTTTTTGTTTGATAGCTTATGAACTGACTTAAAATCTGGTATATAATTTGTGCGGACGAAGTCGCGGGTTAACGCTCGTGTATATCCTAAAATTAATTTTCTATTACCATCGGCTAAAATAGCCAGACACATAAAAACTTTATAAGGTATATTCTAACACAATAATAAACAATGAAACTTACAAGATAATAATGTAAGACGTGACAAATACCAGACAAATTTATTGTCAGCAAGATATTAGATACATTATATTACTATCTTGGGAAATGGTTCTTCTAATAGAACTGGAATTGTAGTGGTGAAAACTGAAGATTAATATGGGCACATTAGACCGAATGAGAAAATAAAAACGATATTCACAGAGCGATAGTAAATATAATATCTACAGTTAAATATTGCAATGATAACCTATACTTTTTTTTTTTTTTTTTTTTTTTTTTTTTTTTTTTGCAATATTGTATTTATTTAAGTATGTAAGATAATATTTAAGTTACTAACGAAATAAAGAACAACAACTGATTAAACTAAAATATCCTAAAACTAAAATATAACTAGACTAAATTATATAAACAACATCTTATCTCAAAACATAAAAGCCTACAAATAATACAAACAGTCTAGAGCGTCGCCGCAAGACATGGTGCCCAACAGGCTAGCAGCATTCCCCCTCTGGATGGTGAGGCTTATTCTTTGTGCCAGGAAGCTGCCAGCTCTGCGGTCACCAGAGGTCTCATTGAGACGACCGGATAGGTCTGCAAGAAATGCTTTGGCCTCTGGGCCCCAAGGACCTAGCGTCTCAAAACCTATTGGCGTGAATATGTAGCTGCCGGCCAGATCGCGGTACTTTCTACACTTGTCGACCTCAGCACCCGCAGCAGCAGCACCAGCGCGTTCAGAAGTGGCCTGGACGTGAGATGGAGCTAGGGTGTCCACGCAGGTCACATCCCACACCAAGCTTTTCCCCTGTCGCCAAGGAATGAGCGTTAACCCGTCGGGCCTCCTGCCATCAGTGCGGACGATTCCGTTTGGTTCGGACTTTGCCGGAATGTTCGCTGAGACAAGAGCCCGACGAATAACGTCATTCAGAGCATTATGGCGCGGGACGCGACCGGCGCTTCTCCGGCAAGAAAGCCCGTGGTGGCCTAGCCTGTTTACAGCGGCACCACACCTGCACTGGTGGGCCTGGTTCGTTTGAAGGCCCAACCGGAGGCCTACCGCTAAAGAAAGGGTGCAGTCGTCTAGTAGGGTTCCGATATTGGCAGAGGGCAGGGCGTTCAGCCAGAGACCAGACTCCTTCTCAAAGGATGCGAGGACACGAGCGCGATCTGTCTCGCAGGAGCAGGTAGCCAAAAGGTCCTGCTGCCCTTTCTTGCACAGAGGCTCGTCCCACCGCTTCTGTGAGTCTAGCAGGGTAGGCGTGTCGCTACCACACAGATCCCTCCACCGGGACAAAGCGTCCGTAAGATGGGCTACACCAGCAGCACTACCCAAAGAGGGGCTGATAATCTCCTGAAAGAGCTTACTGCAACCGTGAGCGGAAGCTAAGAAAGCCGGCAAAGCAACAGCAGAAACCCCTCTTATGCCAATACCCCCAAAACGAACCGGGAGAGATGCCTGGGCCCAAGCTTCAGCAGAAAATGTACAGTTCAGCACGCTTGTTAGCAGGTTTCTGATACTGTCGTCTACGGCTGTTAAAAGACTTGGAAATTTCCATAGATGGCAGCACCGTAGGACGTATGTGAACTGAGGCACGAAGAGGCAAAACTTAATGATGCATAAAGCCATGTGAGAGTTTATTTTTGTGAGGCGGTCGGACGATTTCTGGAACTTGTCCATTTGTTCTTGTATGAAAGGTGGGATGGAGTCATCGAGGAGAGGAGCTCCCAGCAACCGTAGTGAATCGTTTGAGGTTATCTGAATATTGGGAGCAACGTTGTTGAATTTTAATATAATGTCGAGTCTGTCAACTTGGGAGACGGAATGGTGTAAGAAAAGTTCACATTTTGAAAGGTTCAGCTCCAGCCCGATTGCCGCAAAACCATTCATTAGGCATTTTAGATCCTCAAGAACGACGTCCGAATGGCCGCCTAGGGTGCCGTCATCTAGGTACCATATATTAAAATTAGAGCGCAGGGAAGTAATGGTGGGATGGATACCTAGGCTGAAAATGGCTGGGCCCAATGGGTCCCCCTGCTGGCATCCCACCGCGGAAAGCAAAAGATGCTCTTTATAAATGAGCTTGGAAGGCTGACTGTAGCACTGCCATAGGAAGGGGAAAACAGAGGGGACATGCTCCTTCACTTGGGTTAGAAGACAACCACGGTCGATGGAATTGAATGCGTTCTTCACGTCAACTTTAAGCAGAACTTGACCACCATTCCCTTCAACAAAGGTGCGTGCTGCATGCACCGCGGCCTCACAGCCGCCTCTGGAGCCGAAGCCCATCTGCACGGGCTGAAATTTGTTAGCTAACTTTGGCAGAATATGTCTGCAAGAAATTTTAGAAACTAGACGTCTGAGGGTGGTGCCTACAGCTATTGGTCTAATACCTCCATCTTTTTTTTTTAAAGCGCATAGGTTAGCACCGTACAGTATGTCCGTTATTTCGACATTGACCTTGCCAGCTAACATTTGGTCCGCTAGCGATGCAAGGCTCGAGGCCAGGGCCCTTCCGGTGTCACCAATAGAGGCACAAACCAGATCCTTTAGGTGCTGCGGAGACAGCCCATCTAGACCTCCGCAAGAGCCATTTTTGAAAGACATTATGGCTAATATAATGTCATCGGGCGAAACTCGAGGTAGGGCGCTGTTCGCTTGAGGGGGCTCAGGGAGTTGGCAAGTAGGGGAAGGAGACGGATGTTTTGAATGGAGGGACTGTAGGGTTTCCTCGTTGTTGGGAGCAATCGTGTCGCTAGAGAACAGGAGTTGGCTGGCCCCTCTCAGATCGCCTTCACTTACTTTCACCTCTACTCTTTTGAAGACATTGTGCGTACCCCTGGAGTGGGGGCCAGGTTTTCCAGGGTTTGTTTTATGCAAAGCTGGTGGTTGTGAGCAGTTAGCCTTAACTTTTTGCGTTAAAGATGACTTTCTGCTCTCGCCGTCATCTCTGTTGACATGTAGTATGCGATACGCAAAAGTGAGTAGCTCCTCCCACGCAGCTTTGCAGTTCGAGGTGACCACTCGGTCCACACTGGTCTTAAGGGCCAGCGCAACACTAGTCCGGGCGCCGCGGGGAATGCGTTTAATAACGGGGATGTTACTTTTGAGATCGCTTAGATTGTTCCAGAACGGTTTGGATCCCGCGGCGGGATTGCTGGCTCCAGGTGGATGTAGCGGTGGATCACCACCAGGTTCACCATCAGGTATATTATGAGTAGGGGGCAGGGATGTGCTTGTAACCGGTTTTGGTTTGTGCATTCTTGCTATGTGGATTTTTAAGCCATTTTTTGTAGCGAAAAATATAAACCTATACTTTGTACTTAGATAAAGTATTTATGTCTAGATTGAGCCTCCCGCTTTTACTTTAAAAAACAAAATGGTCCAAGTTTCTTTGGTTGGTAATTATCTGTGTGTGCGTGGATAGCGATAGGGCTTAGAGGCCAGTGCTGCTGCAATTATTTTCAACGGCCTATCTTGACATATAACTTATCAAAGATTGTATAGATTACTTTTATTGTACATTACAAACCAACAACGCTAACAAATACGGGGTGTAAAAGAGTGTAGACATATTTAAAGGGGTAGTTTGGCCCAACAAATTAAGCTACTGACAGTATAGAGCCAACATCGAACGACTCAAATGTTCGATACATTGATAATGCTGATTTTTAGGGTCCCGTATCTAAAGGGCGTAAACGGTACCCTATCGGAAGAATGTGCGTTATTACGGCAGATTTGCTAACAAATAATAAAAATAACAAAGTTAAAAATTAAGAGAGATCCTCATACAAGGAACTAGTTTTTATCAACGTTTTTTCTTCTAACTCTATCGTAGTGTGTGTAATACACACAATCTTCAAATTTGGTGTAATTATAGAGCAAACTACAGTATAAGAACAAATAATTAAGACCGGCCGAGTGTGAGTCGGTCTTGCGCTAAATTTCCATTTTATAAGATACTAGCGTTAACCCGCGACTTCGTCCGCACAAATTATATACCAGATTTTAAGTCAGATCATAAGCTATCAAACAAAAAAAGTTTCATCAAAATCGGTTCAGTAGTTTTTGCGTGATACTCGTTCAAACAAACAAACAAACAAACAGACAGACAAAAAATCCAAAAATTGGTGAAATGGAATCAGGGACACCTAAAAACCATATCGTAACTTTTTTTTTGTTAATATCTTCAATGTACAGACAAACTTCCTGTTACAGTTTTATAATAGTATAGATAGATTTATTTATTTATAGACTACTTGTGTAACTGGCCAATGCTGTGTGCGCCTATTAGATGCGTATGTATTAGAAATAGATCCACGTTCCTACGTTATTGTAAATGTTTAAATATGTATACTGTTGGTGTGCCATATTAAATAAAATAAAATAAAAACAAAGGTCCCGGAGAAAAAAAATTGAAGTTATTATTTTGCGTAGTAGAGGTATGGAACCCTCGGCGCGCGAGTAGCCCGACTCGCACTACTTCGATGTTGGATCCATGATGTATGTTGTTTAGTTTGATAATCTTAACCCTGTATATATTATATGTTAATATTATAATTGGGTACCGGGTGAAACAAAAAGGCGTGGTAATATTTGAAACTGACTGAAAATCTGCTGTTCCATACAAAACTGCCATACATACTCGATTCTAATGCAAGGTACAAAATAGTTTTGTTTATGGTCTGATCATCCCCTTAAAAACCATCAGCTCAAAGAAGGACCCTATATAACATTATTCTGAACTGATGCGTATGTGTGTTTGTGAGAGGATGCATTTGTGTGGAGTGGATCTGAAGCTCATCACAAATGGCCGCTATAATATGTTGCTGTACTCTTCTAACACACGCAACTTGCTAATCGCTTCCACTCACTCACACGCAGGAAGGAGACGTGCTTATGTAATGTTGCGTGCGTAAGAAGAGTACAGCAACATATTATAGCGCGTGTCTGTGACGACCGTTAGAGAGTTCGAAGCTCTAAAATCAGACGTAGACTATAACAATGCCATTAAAATCGTACATACCAGCACTACAGCTGCAGTTTATTCCTCTTATTTCAAACGTATGTTCTTTAATGTTCCATCTTAAAATAGTTCACATATCAAGTTTGTTAACTTTAACAAATACTATTATTTTAGTTCGATGGCCTCGACTCAACTAGATTTCGTCGGCGTATATAAGGGCGGTCCTTGTCAGATACATCAAGCTTTAAATATATAAAAGCAAGTACACAGGGAAAAATATCTAAGTAAAAGTATTATGTGACCACTATAAGTATTAGTAGTCTATACAAAAAATCGTTATAAATCGAATTCTGGTAGATTAAACTGAACCGCTATGGCACAGGTAGGGACAAAAGATACCCAAACGAATATGGTACACAAGGGGGCATCAAAATATTTATGAGAAAAAAAAAGGACGAGGTCGTTTTAGGAAGAAGTCATTTTAGGAAGAAGTCATTATGGCCTTCGGGCCATCAAATGAGTAATCTCATTCGGGGTGATCAGACACTTAGCTACAAGTACTAAACATTCAGTCAAAAAGATATTGGTGGCACATATAAAAGAATGTTCTATAATACTTAAACCCACATTCAAACGTAGTATGCCACTTATGGGGGGGCTCTTTGACCACTTCTGCCCAACGTCTTTTGGTGGACTATAGTTAAAGCTCTCTTTATGATGATATGATAAAAATACATATTTTTTTAATATTCGAGTTGTGATGAAGGCGCACCTTTGAAATCAAATTAAATAGCGAAATTGAACATTGCAATATTCTACGCAGCCATAAAATCTAATAGGGTTTCAAAAAAGTATTTTTGCTTCAATAAATTTGATAAATATTATCTTTTCTTAGTTGTTGTGTGAAATATGGGTACTATTTTATTCGAAAAAACCGGTCAAGTGTGATTTGGACTCAAGCCCTCAGGGTTCCGTAAAAACTTAAATGTCAAGAACAAATATAACTTTGCGGTGGAAACAAAATTAAACGTTCTTCCATACATCGGTCGACATCGTGGTTGATGCTCCTACTGAAAATATAAGCTTGATATCGAAAAAAAGCAAAAAAATATTTGATATATTAACTATTTAAATAAACGTTGATCGGATTTACTTGTGTTGTGAGACCTTGCTTCATGCCAAATTTCATTATTCAAAGACTTCAGAGACTTTCCCTTGACCTTTTTTTTATTTTTGTTTTCGGGGAGGAAATTCTTCGAAAGATACCCGGCTCCTTGGGAAGGAGTCGGGTTATGTGGGATTTTAAACCACTAAAACTTTATACCTGTAACCGCTCTTGAGAAAAAGAGTATTGACAGACGGACAGACGGACAACAAAGTAATCATTTAATTTAATAGCTCCGTTCTTTTCCTCTGAAGTACGGAACCCTATAAATCGTCCTGAAATATTAGCTATAATATTTTATTCGACAAAATTGACATTAATTAATAGCTATCAATGACAATAATAAAGTTACGACCGTTATCCCTTTCGAGGTGGTCAGAAACTTTGCTACAAATACCAATTATTTTTTAGCACATTTGAGGATAAAATGACATTCGTATTATCGTGCCCTGGAGTGGGACGTATACAGAGTGCTGTATACCAGGGCACAGTCCATACCCTCGGATACGCCTACACAATGCGGATTGATAGACTTCTCATACGCCTCAGAATTTCTTCTTCTGCATAAGTAGGTTTCCTCACGATGTTTAATTAACTATTTTAATGTAACCTCAAAAATGAAAATAAATATCAGAAAATTTATGAATTAATTTAATACTCTGAGGCCGCAAAGAGTAAGAAGAGACCGCGTGAATTTATGTCATCGTAAACAATTTATTCATGAGACCTTTTGTCTCATATTTCCTTAGTACAGTCAGCTGCATTTGTTTGCAAAGTGACTTACGTTTAGGGGTATATTTTGATCCCTGGCCATAAAAAAAATATTACTAATCTTCTATATATCCAATCTTCTATATAATCTTCTTCGGAGGTCTAGTCAGTGGTTCGGTATTAGTTCGGTACCAGGCAGCTGACATAGGTATTGTCTATACCTTGGAGAGCACACTGCCTAACAAGCGGTGAAACATGATAATACTTCTTGGTGGCCGGTAATGATCGTTCTTCTTTCGTAATATCCCGTCTATGTTTTCGACGTTTCCTTTCTAATCCAATGACCAAAATAACAAATATAGTTTTTATTTAATTTTTATCTGATAGAAAGGGACACAAAAACGTTGGAAATATCGACTACGGAGACGTACGAAATAAGGTCGAACATTACCAACCGCCATGGCTAATTTTCTTGTTTCCATTCTTGTAAGGAGGAGTGGCATCTTTTATGATTCTAAAATCCTTGTTCGGTACCGAATCTTAATTTTTTTTATCTTAGTGTTTCGATTATCTATGATACAATTCATTATGTTTCCAATCGGTAGGAGTTACTCATCTCTGTTCCTTATAATACACTAAACTAAAGATATATAGTAGATGAATGATGCCTTTCAAAATTTGGCTAATAACCTAAAATCATACATAGTTATTATCACTTTATACATCATGCCATCCTGACACATAAGCCTTGCTGTGACTGCGTGCAAAGAATTTCCATGACCATTCCGAATGGGATCAACTATGGAAAGTTTGGAGAGGATGAGTGACAGCAGATGTACGAAAGAGATATATGTTGCTAATGTGAGTAGAAGCGTCGGCAGAGGGCGCCCTCGTAGGACGTATGCTTATCAAATCAGTTGCGTCCTACAAAAAGGAAAACTCAAAACCGACGGGCATGTATGAAGAGATGTATGGATGTGCATGAGGCAAAAGAAGTATGTATGGATCGTAGTAAGTGGCGCGCCCTGGTCTCTGCCTACCCCACTGGGAAAGATGCGTGAATAGATAGATAGATAATGGATAGGTTTAATTTAATAATAAAATAATTTGTCTAACAGTTATTTTGCTAACATACTTTGTAGACAGTACTTTAAACAAAAAGGGTAAATATCCCGGGGAGAAATAGAAAGTCGCGGATAATATTTCATAAGCAATTCCCTGCTATATTAATTAAGATTATCTTACAGATAATTACAAAAAATTCGGACGAAAAGAAAAAATTTCCTTGAACAATTAGAACAAAATTTTTTTATAAAAAATTATGAGCTATGAATATTTTCTTGGTATAATTTTGACCTTTCGTTAAAATTATACTAGTATCTTAGTCTGACCACAAGGGTTGTAACTGATATCATTAGCATCCTTTTAAACTAAGAGTCTACCCATCAAACTGAACAACTTTTACTATGAAGCCAACTTCGAAATCGCGAAAAAAAAATCAGCTGTCCCATACATTTGAGTCGAGTCGGTACTGCAGTTTTGTATGAAAGACCGGATTTCATTTTCGCGATTTCGATGTTGGCTCCATTGTGAAAGTTGGTCAGTTTGATGGTCTGAAGCACCCCCTTAAGTATTAATAGGGTGTTTTGTTACACCATGTATAGGCTGATGATGATGATGATAATCCACGATATTACTCCACTTTATAATAGGCCAGTCATTTTACGGTTTGAGCCGGGAATAATTAGTATTTGAAATTTTTTTTTCGGTATAATATTGAAGAGCCAATTTGAGCTTAGAAATGTACCAAAATTAAAAAAAAAAACACGTCAGCAAGAGTTCCAATTTTGAAATTTAGCTATTATCTCGTTCTAAAAAATATGATGGTAAATTTTTTATTGCACATATTTAAGGCTTTACCATTATACATACTACAAACTTGGTGTGAATATTTTTGTCCACTAAGAAGGTTTTGAAAAATATATTCGTATTTTCTAATAAATACCTCATTTTTTAAATTTCATTGCCTATTTTATTGCTCAAAAATAATTTATAATGTTAAGTCTATAGTCTCTATAGGTAAGTATTAATATTAATAATTTAAAATCCTTCTGGGACATACAATTTTGAACGATTTTTTTTAATATGCTTTAAGATAGTCCTTTTGTCACTTAATGGTTCCGGTTACAGTTTAAAAGTCCAATTAGTAATTACTCCCTACCCCGCCTAACAAAACTCCGTAAAATGACTGGGCTAATAAGAGTAACTCTGAAAGTAAGACGTGTAAAGACTGGCAAGGAAGATAATTTTACCCATCTTTAATTTACATAACATATTAGCATAAACAAATTAGACGGCGGCAGAGTATATGAATCATTATACAAAACGGGTAAAATCCCGCGCTGGCGGTAAACAAGGCTTAGACCTTGGTTAGCTGAGACTGCCGGAAGCTATATCGGGGTTTAGGATCTACGAAGGTTTGCATATCTTTCGTTTTGAATATGATTTTTTCTTATAGACTAAGAGATAAGTGTGCTTTTTGCAACCATCAGCTGCAAGACAGATTCAGTGTTTATGTGATGTAGAACATCTCTGTGATGGAGATGGACCAGGTCTGCCTGCATAACTCCAGTCGGTTTAAAAGTTACTGATGTTTAAAGGTCAGTTCAAAATTGACTACATTAGCTACAGTGCACACTACAACAATATGATACGATCAGCCTTGCAGCTGATCGTATCATATTGTTGTAGTGTGCACTGTAGCTATGTGAACAGTACAAAAACTGACATGAACTGCCAGTCGGTTTAGGAGATACAGCCGTTCAAAGTTCAAGAACTGCAGTAGATTTCATATATGGAGAGTTTGTATTTTATCTGGCGCTAATACCTTACATACTATAACTACCTCATCCTAAACCTTCGTCACTTCAGAACAGCGACGAAGCCTTGGAGGCGAGGTAAACGACGTCACTTCCGGCTATTATTGCACGGTTCCCACAATTTGCCTTTAATAAATCAACCTCTGTACCGGCAACAAACCCTTTTACCCTATTGTTTATAGGGTATATCGGTAACTGCAGTATTATGTAACGTGATATGATGCAAAGTTTTTTGTTGAGAGTTTATGCATATCTAATAAAAAAATAGCTTTTGCCCGTGACGTCGTCCACGTGCATTATAAACGTAATACGGGATGTATTACGCCCCCGATTCACCCCTAAGGGGCTGATTACGAAAATCCTTTCATTGTCCACCGCAACATCATTTGTAGAATATACAGGGTCCAATTTAATATGCCGACAGATTTTTAAGATAATGATCAGACCATCACACTGAACAACTTTCTCTGCGGACCGCAGTGAAGATCAATCTTATTGCAGCTAAGTTTAGGAAATAGTACATAATACAGTCTAGTGGAAATGAAAATGGATTTATTTGAAATAACTCTGACCACCGCCTCCAGTTATACATATAAGGTTAAATCTAATTAGTTGGCGAAACTTAACAAACGCATTTGGTATCTGTTACTAAGTACAATGGCGTGATAATGACCCACCGCCCGATCATATGATTTACAGGTCAATGTCCGCCCGCGCCCTGCGCACTGCAGCCTTACGTATTAAATCTTTCTAGCTTACGTACGATAATATTAATTGTGTTAATCATCAATACCTACCAATTATAAATATTGAAAATGTAATCTGTTATCATGAACAAGTGCCCAGGAGTGCGATTTTTGAAACTCATTTGCTGAGCTCAGCAGTTGAAAATGTCAAAATTACTACGGAGATATGCATCTTTCTACTGCTGATTTGACATTCAAAAATCATTCTCCATGACTGCGATTTTTGAAATTTAAATCAGCAGTAGAACGCACGACTATATAATTATGGTTATTTTAAATTAGTTGGCAAAACTGAACCAGGAGTGCGATTTTTGAACATCAAATCAGCAGTAGAAACATGCATATATATCTCCATTGTAATTTTGAAATTTCCAACTGCTGAGCTCAGCGAATGAGATTCAAAAATCGCACTCCTGGTTCAGTTTCGCCAACTAAATAACCATAATTCAGTCGTGCGTTTTGCTTTTAATTTAATCTTTGTTAGTATTGTTCTTACAGAACTGGCCTAACGAAGCGCAAAACCGGGACGCATGGAGAGAAAGGAGGGAGGCCTTTGCCCAACACTGGGACAGCGACGGCTGATGATCAGAGGATGTGAGAAGAAAATAATATGAATTTTCATCTCACATCGTCTGATCTTGCTTGCATCCTCGCATGTAACCGTGACCTACTAACCTTTCTACAAAGTTCTTTATAAGACACTACTTCACAGCTAAAACAGTATTTATAATCAGTAATTCGTCAAAGTAACCAAACAAGAGATGGCATAAACAGGCCGCGAACAAATTCCGGGATTTCGCCGCCGGAGCCTTTTTTATGGCGCGTCGGAAATAAAGGCGCGACACTTTTCGCGTCTATAGGTTTGGTCCAAGCGTTAAGATGATGACGATTTTCGAATATTACTGACTAGATTACTATTTTAGTACTCTATGGTATTAACAAAGGGATTTAACATATAGCTAGTTCATATTGAATGTCTTTGGGTATTACTAACTAACCAGAAAAAAGAAAAATAGTTTCTTAGTGCATAAGTAGGGTAAGTGTGCCCGTGTGGTGGGTTGAGATCGGGTGCTTAAAATTTAAAATTGTACACATAAATTATTTAATATTTTGAAAAATTACCCATGCTGAAACCATGATAATTCGATTCTGCTCTCGATCCTAAACAAACTACTTTCTAGTTTTGCGTTAATTCATTAACACATTGTATAATTCCTTTTGTTTTGTGGATGGTTTGAAGTACCAGCAAACTTGGAGCTTTTTGTAATGTAACTTTTTATTACTTTATTGATTCAAATTTGTATTTTTTTTTACACACAAACGTGTGTAAAACGAATGAAATTTATCTGTGGAAACTTTTAGTTGGCAATGTTGTTTTATAAAAATGTTGATACCCTACTATCCTGTAATTAGTCCGTAAGTTTTCCTAAAATGAATAAAATAAAATAAAATCCCATCCTCCATAGAATATAATATTCCTAATTTCGTGTTTCTAACTTCAGTGGTTTATGCTGTGCGTTTTCTGTCCCCTCGGGGAGGGTGTATGTGCATTATTCTACCACGCGTGCCCAATGCGGATTGGTAGACTTCACAGACACATCAGAATTTCTTCTTCAGTGTATGCAGGTTTCCTCACGATGTTTTCCTATTTTATAAGTTATATATTCATAAAATATGCATGCATACTTACATACCTACTTTATTTGAAATTGTTACCTATTTGGCTTGTCTCAATATACCTAAGTGATTTGTAACCATGGAAAGTAGCGAGTTCCTCCCAATTCAAGCATTTATGCTCGAAGGGTGGATCTCAACTCAAATTATGTAGAAATATTGAGAAATAATAAACATTTTTATTTATTTTTATAAAATATTTATTTTTATTTATATAAGTATAGAATAGTTTTATAAGTATAGATTAATAAAATGCATCCATGTTATGTAATGCACAGCCCCGCATTAGCTGACTGGGTTTAAATCTTAAAATAAAATATTTAATCTTTAATTTCTTTAGCCATGAGTGAATTTTCTGCTGAGATGATGATGATGAATTTTCCGCGGCTTATCCGCAATAAGCCAATAATTTTTAAATATTTTGTGTCGTGGGGGTCAAAGTCAATAGGCAAAAATATGGTAAACCTTATAGATTCAATGGGCACAGTATTTGGTTATAATTATTTCTAATATTTTATACACCACTTGCAATCAGTAATTTTTAATTTAATAAATTGTTTGAATTTTTTTATCGATTTTTTTCTCTTACTATACAATAAACATTGTACAATAAAAAGAAAACATTAAAACATGAAGAACACATAATTTTTTTATCATTGTGGTAAAAATAACATTATTATTAGCTTTAAACTTGTACCATCGCCTACAGAATCACGGATACTTCCGTAATTCAGGGCAAAGGGCCAGATTGCTTGGCTTTGATACCAAATTCAGAAAATTTGGTACGACACAAGAGCCAGTAATATTGACAGCTACAGTTTGTAATATCAAAGGGTTACCGAGCTTTAAGTTTGCGATCGGAACCATGGAACATCTGAAATGTCATGCTATCGACTCTACAGTCCGTGAACCCTAGGATTTGGCTGTCAGGTAAAATTCGTATTAGGCCGTTTCTCAAAAAAAAATCAGTGACGAAATTGAAATCATATTTTTTAAATGTTATAGGCTAATAGGCTTAATATACGATTTATTCTAATACATATAATCTACATTTTACTAAAATACCCCAAAACATAAATATTACAAAATAAAACGTGTGCTTACACCCTGTAAGTGACAGCCTAGCAAATACTGAAACGGTGAACTCGGACCACCAAATTGAACAACTTTCACCTACTTTGGAGCCTATTCAGGAAAAGAGAAAAAATAACAGCTGATACATTTGAGTCGGGTAGGTACAGCAGTTTTGTATGGGACAACTTTTTTTTTTGCGTTTCCTGAGGTAGTCTCCATAGTGAAAGTTGTTCAGTTTGATGGTCTGAGTTCACCGTTTCAGTATTTGCTAGGCTGTAACTTAAACCCTGTACACGTTTTATTTTGTAATATTTATGTTTTGGGGTGTTTCTGTATTTAGCTTTCATTCTCGCCTTGGGTTAAGTTTCATCCTTTGAAAGCGGGGTTCATAAAATCCGGTATTATCTATTTTCTAAGGCCCACAGACCTTGACATAATCCGCATTTTTTCCTTTGAGCAATATGTTCGAATAACTGACATATTTTTGTCTATTTTTTCACTCTGTAACTAGTTTCTTTATATAATGTCTTTGAACTTACTCAATAGAGACACCTACAAAGTGGCATGGCCTCAGGCCAAGCTCTTTAATAAAGATATGCTCACGACTATGTTCCACAAGGGCAGTCAGAGATAATTTTAACATTCACGTTTCACTAGTAGTACCTACTGAAACTCAAAGACTCGCAATATCAGCTAACGAAATGTCACCACTTTATTCAAGCAAATCAATCAAATGTCTATCTTATACTAAGGACATAACGAAAAGCATCCAAATGGTTTCGAACAGGGACCGAACATTTTCGGTTACCTTTATTTAAATGTTACCTTTATCCAGGTAACAACCGAATTTAATACCGGTAATCTAAAGATGACCTTCAAGAGAATGCGAGTGAGTGCGGGTAAGGGCAGTATAGACGGAGCGGCCTAAAGCGCGAGTTAGAATATTAGATTTTATTTAATTGAATGAGGTGTGAGTCTAGTCTTGAGTCGTATCATGAGTTTGAATCTAAATTATTTATGTTAATCGAGTCATCTACATTTCTATTTTAGACTGGCAACATCTATTAAAAACCAAACCATTGTTGACAGTGTTTAGTAACTTATTATGGTGAATCTTGTTGTAATTGTGATATTAATTATACAGTTATAATCATCCTAAAATCATAGTATAATTTGTGAAGTAATAATTATTATTTAGAAATGATTAAGTATGTATTATAATATTGTAAACAAACTTCATTTCCAGGATGGATTTGCCGCCATTCCGAACCATCGTGAAGTGTGGTGGTAAATCTATAAAAGAGGTGGTTTGTCATAAAAGTGAGGAATTCTACCAAAGATCACAGAGGTGGTCACGCTGCCCAAGTGTAAGTGTTACGCCATATTTATTATTTGTTCAGTTTAAGTAACTTGTGTTTGCTACCGAATAATTATAATTAATTTATAATACCTAATTCTTATGTGTGATTTTCTATAATGTGTTTTCGTTGTCCTATATGGAGTTTCTTTGTCTGGTTCTTCTCCATATGCCCTATGGTTTAGATAGGAGGACACTAGTGAACCAGAAGTAATGTAGAATCAAAGATATAAAATATATTCAAAGATGTATTAAGGATAGTCAGAGAATTAAAAAATATTCGACTATTCTGATTCTGGCCTTTCATTTGAAATCATTTCTGTACATATACTTTCCTCATCCTCATTGTAGACCAGTGTCCTGAACTGGGGACGGCAGATGGGATGACGATGGTATCATGATAACCTTTCCTTTTCTTATGGGGCATTTGGTCCAACATACACAACATACACATACACATAATATGATAGGTTCGATACGATGTAGGAACACTGTCAGAATATAATTTAGCCTTGATTTGCTTTAATTATATAATAAATTGGTCGAATAGTTTATGAACCTAATCCTGACAATATGCCATGAATATTATAGCCCCTAGCTGTCCCTATAAGCTGACACGCGCGTAGTTTTTAATAACACTGAAAAATGAACTTTAATTTCTACTTATCAAAAGTACAAAATTGATTGAACAACGTCGTTGTTGTAGCGGATGACGCAAATTATGGAGCACCCAACGAGAGACGCGCGCACTATTTTCAGTGTTGGTACAGCATTGGACAGGTCGAGATAATAAAGGATATGATTATTTACATTTTATTGAACCCAAATGGATTAAGTTTACGTTCATGTTTGAGTTTAAGTTTGTTGTTATAATTGATTTAATTTGTATTTAGTAATGACTACTATATTTATAAAGAAACAATTTTTTATTTAAACATATCTCTGTATACGCGGACCGTTAGTAGAATGATATAAAGGTTACCTCTAAAAATACCTGTAAAAAAAATAAAGGTTGTAACCAAAAAATACCGGTATTATCGATACCGGTTTCGGACCCTGGTTTCGAAGTACAAGATGGCATCTGTTAACTATTGACGTCTTGCTTATTCTTATGGACGTTTGTTATAAGTTTAAATTAGTTATCAAATAGCGTTTTTATATCTTCTATGTACCCCTATATTTTATCTTTCATCCTAAAACACACGATTAATGGTACATTATGGTACAAGTGTGTAATGTTGGTGATTACCGCTGAGGCCCCATTGAGACCCGAGCCGTAGGCGAGGGTCTTAAGAGAGCCGAGGACGGTAATCATCAATACACACGTGTATCATACGAAGTTTTTCAACACACTTGTGAAGAAAATAATAATAAAAAATCATTTTATTTAGTAAATAAAAAGTTTATTTAGAGAATTTATTTGTACTATTGAATATGATCTTTTTTGTATCGAAACTTTTTTAAGAACAAAGCAACTCAAGAACTCAACCAAGAAGTTTAGATACCTACTATCTAAACCTATAACTCACTTGTGAATAATAGTAATGAAAAAGTCACAGTTTGATTATAGGTGTCATTATGTGCCTAATTGCGGTGAAATAAGGGCTATTTTATGAGCAAGTGTGTTGAAAAAATCCTTATCCCTTAATTGCCGCTTTCAAAACCAACGGGAAGATACGTATGCTCGATTCTAAGCCGGAACCACACGGCAACTTTATTTAAAACATTGCTTTATGTAAAGCTGAAAATAAAAATGCAATAATCCACTTTGCCCCGTGTTTTACAGGTACGCTATGTTGGCCATAAATAAATCCATCCCACGGGAACCGTAAACGTTACCTCCGTAGTGTCACGGTCAATGTCGTTCTACAAGACGGATGGCCTGATAAACTTAGGTATACTGTACCTACTACACACTGAAGTTGGCATCGGAGAGTAATGACTTTGAACATATTTCTAAAGTAAAGTAAAGTAAAGTAAAGTAATCTTTATTTGCTATTGATTAGGGTACACAAAAATTACAGGTGGTCAGTACAGTAGAGAATCTCCTAAATCAGCTATTACCAATAGCACGCAAATATTATACATTCGACAAACATCTACATTCATAATTACAATAAAATTACAATTGATAACACATCAGTACAAATAATATATAATTTAAAATGTAATATTAAGTTAAATACAATAGTCTTATAAGTATATTATGTCACTCATGGTACTCGTTAAACTCCTTAACGGAATAAAACATGTTCTGGAGAAGCCAGTTGAATAGAAGTCTTAAATTGATTGAGTGGCAGTTCCTTCATATGCTGCGGTAGTTTATTATAAATTGTTTTGCACATGCAGTAACAGTTTTTTAGGAAACGTGTGGTGTTTGGTACTTCATTAAGGACTAGGTCATTAGGGTACCTAGTGTTAGGACGGATATCTTCGTTGCGTAAGAAGAACTTCTGTTGGTATTGTTTGACAAACTTTGCCATCTCAAAAATATACAAACACGGATCTATTGTGATCCGTGAAATATACAAACACGAAATATACAAAAATATACAAACACGAATCTATATTGTACCTACACGATGCACTACTATACTATGCATGCGTTTAGACCTAAAAAATCGAGTGCGAGTCGGGCTACTCTCGCACCTCCTTCTCGCGTACGGAAGTACCACACAAAATAATTATTAAAGATTGATGATTTTTTTATTTTTATACGCGGATGGTTTGTGGACGCATCGCTTAAAAAGTATTGAACCAATCAGGATTAGGTTTTAAAAAAGTAGGTAAAGGTTTAATGGTAGGTTAGACCATTACATAGAAAAAAAAACGGTCAAGTGCGAGTCGGGCTATTCTCGCGAGAGTTCTGTACCGTACCACACCACCACACAATATTTAACTTACAATAAAGTTTTTTTTTCTCCGCGACCTTTAGCACGAGACCGACTCACTCTTGACCGGTTTTTATTATTTGTTGTTATACTGTAGAGTTTTTTTCTAAAATCACACCGTCAATATACCGTGAAAAATTTATAAAGATATCTTCCTTGTTTTGAAATAAATATGTATAACCGAATTTAAATATTTCGCGATGACCTCTTCCGAGACAGGTGCTGCCAAATTAACTTCTGCACTGTCAATGTACAGTCCAAATAACTTGACACAAAACATCCTCGACAAAATAGAGTTTTTGGTTCACAATAGAATATACAAAGTCCTTGCTTGATACTTACTCGCAAGATTGGATATGTGTTTTAACGTCAAAGAAACTAATTAAGTGACCATTATAGACTACTCGACGAACCCATCGGTAAATATCTAAAGTTAAGAAATATATATTTACTTGAATTTTTTCAATCAAATTAAGATTAATTGCCCTACCTATTACACGCCTCTGAAGTAATTAGTTATCTAAAATATTTTTTTTAGTAATTTACAGCAAAGACATATTAATTACCTAAAAAATTTGTATATTAAAGTTCGGCCGTTCAGAGAATGCGTTCCTGACACGTCGCGATTGAACTGACGACGTAACTTTGTAATGGCGTTGCAGTTACGATAAAAATATTTTTGCTGGTTGTTTACCGTTTTAACAATTGATGAGCATTAAAACAACATTATTATATCAATAATCAATGAATTTTATAATTTTGTGCCAAACTGAGTGTCAAATAACTTGGTAAACGTGACTAACTGATAGGTGTCAGGAACGCATTCTCTGAACGGCCCAACTATAATGAAGTTAATATTTAGTAGCCCACCTCCTAAAATCTCCAGTGTAAAATAACAATTACTTATTAGATTTTTACTTTTATAAATGTTTTAGCTCAGTTTTAAACAATTATGATTTTATTCATACCCTGTCCCACGTGCCTGCTGTGCAAGTAAGTTGATGCCCATTTTGGTTTTAAAATTCTCGTAAAACTAAAAATACAATGTTAATTCCCGGTAACTTCTTTCTGGGAAGAAAAATTGCTTATTTTTTTAACCTTGAATTCGGATCTTTATTTATATTAAAGCACTACATACATAACATACACTACACAATTAACCTAAAGAAAAAACAAAACTAATACTACTTACAAATAAAAAATGTCCTCGAAATTTCCGCCGCTTGGCGGCAAGGTGCCCAGGAGGCTGGCAGCGTTACCTCTTTGTATGGCCAGGCTGATGCGCTGACCGAGGTAGCTGCCAGCCCTCTGGTCACCGGAGACCTCGATTAGGCGCGCCGATAATTCTTTTAATAATTCTTTAAATAAAGGACCCAATGTCTCGACCCCAAACGGTGCAAATATGTAAGCCTCGCCGAGGTTTACATATAAGCGCCGTTTGAGGGTTTCCGCGGTAGCCGCCGCCGCACCCGCATTGGATGAGGTCGCATGGACGTGGGACGGTGCCAGTGTGTCTACACAGTTAAATTGCTTATTGTATTGTATCTATACTTCTTCTTTCTAGTCTCTCTAGTCGATGGCATGCCATTGAGTTTGACTTGCTGAAAAGATTTGTAATCATTATTATCATCTGATTATTAGTTGCTTGCTAATTGCCAAGCAGGGTGCGTCGGTCGTATCTTAGCTTCAGCTATGCTATTCTCTAAAGCTTAAACTCCAAGTTCAAACGTGAACTCGAAAGTGAGATATCAAAGCTTTGTTGCCATCTTACTGTATAGCTTTAAGGTTTAAATTTGCATGGCCAATTCTTCATCTCACTCTCGTGTCCACGTTCGAGATTCCAGTTTGTGCTTTATACAACGCAACGTGTTAATTAATAAGCGCAAAACTTCATACACCCCAAATGATTTATAACAAATAATTACATTGAAACAATAATTTCATTCTTCTTATCGTGTGGGCAGAGCCCTGGTGTCAGAGTTTTTCAGACCGCCTTACTGCCTCTAACGTGGTTTTCATGTAACGACTACTACCACCAGAGATAGTAGCCGGGACTAATGGCTTAACTTGCCATCCGAAGCACGGAATCATTTTTATTTTCAGACAATCAGGTGATTCAGCCTGAAATGTCCTAACCAACTAGGGAAAAACGCACATAGTGACATATCACTAAGGAGTCCCCCGTGGGAATCGAACCCACGACCTCCGTGTCCGAGCCCAATGCTCTTAACCATTAGACCACGGAGGCGGTTTGATTTTATTATTTTGATAGTTAAAATTTAAAGTTTAAGTTGCATTTTAAGTTTTGAGGCAAAAATAATTTGTTATTATTTCAGCAATGAATGAAAGCGCTAACGTACTACTTTAAATACTATAATACATTTTAATAATCTTGTTTTGGTAGTAAGTAGGGTGAGTGTGCCCGTGCGGTGGGTTGAAATCGGGTTCAGTAAATTTTAAATTTTGCAAACAAATTAATTAGCTATGTGGAAACCTTGACAATTGGCTTCTGCCTGGATGATTCTGCTCTCGATTCTAAACAAACTACTTTCTAGTTTTGCGTTAATTCATTAACACGTTGCAGATTGCACGACAGTACGTCATTTGGGAAGGCGAACTTTTGATAGCACATCGAACGATGCTGCGACATACTACAAAATAGTTAGCAAGTCACTAAAGTTTGGCTAGAACTCTGTGGTTTGCATATACTTAACAGAACATTTTTTTCAATGTAATTCACTATAAAGCAATAATTCACATTGATATAAAACAAGAAGAATATGAAAAATAAGCTTTTGCCCACGACTTCGTTCACGTGGATTTTGGAAATCTTCAAAACCTCGTTGCACACCTTTAGGGACGATTTAGACCTAGCGGCTCGCATCGCATCGACAGGAATTACAGTTCATATTTGCATGCAACTTATACTCTATTGTTACCGTTTGCATTTCGCGAAGCGTCACGTACGGCTGCCGACGTATTCCGCGACATATAACCGGCTCCGTTGTCATGCGATGGCCTGCCTTCGCGTTGGTCCGGTGCTCCGGGCTCCGTTCCGGGTCGGGCCGATGCGAGTCGGAAGGTCTGATTTTCAGTGCATCCCATCCTTTTCTGTAAAATTATGCGTTACAAACTTCATGTTTCTGTCTTCAGTGGTTTAGGCTGTGTGGTATGTCTGCCAGTCAGTCATTCACAAAACCTCTTTTATATATTTGTGTAGTTATACCTATGTGGTGAAAATAAGTATGTATTCTAAGATTTTACGAAGGAGCCAAAATATGCAAAGAGAAAATACCAAAATAATCCCAACGAAAACCTAGAACGGCCAATAAATTTTCTCGGAGATAAAGAAGGTGCCTTCAAATCCTTCGAGATGACGGTAGGCCGAGCCGGTTTTTACGATACCACAAAAGGGTAGTTTCACAATGCCTACTAAGGGTGGTTGCAGAGTTGTCAATTTCATACAACATTTTGACGCAGTATACGCGTAAATTGTGATGGGTAGATTGTTTTCTTGACAGCATGGAGAAACACGTTAAGGAGTAGGTATTTTTTTCATTTCTCTATAGAACATTTTTCTGCCATTTTTTGCGGCGGGGGGGGGGGGGGGGGGGGGGGGAGGGCGTTTCTGTGAAAATAACAGTAAAACACATCGAATTAAGTAGCCCATCGGGGCTAGGTCGTGGCCGTCGCGGGGGTGAGACTTTCACAGAGGGGAAAGTATGGGAAATTATGCGTAAGGCCACTCCTCTCGGGGTACGAGTCACGTGTTTCTCTATGCTTGACAACGACTCCGATAAAACAAACTAATGTTCATAGCCTGGCCGCACACTTCTCGCCACAACCACAACCACAATTTGAAACTAGAAGCGGCCGCTAAGTAGCCGAAGCTTCAGCCACTTGCGGTTGGTGGTCGACAATAGTTGTCGGTAGCCGCTACAATTTATAACCCGGACTCTTATAGCGTTTGACTAAAGTAAGAGTAAGAGTGGACCGGAGTGGTGCGATTTCGGTGCGACCACCGGCGACTGCAGTCCGAAGTTCGTTGGCGGCGTTTTGTGGTTGTGGCGTGTCATGTGATCGTAGCCCGTGTATCGCCAGGCTTATACAGGGTGAAATTGATATCATTAGCATCCTTTTAAACTAAGAGTCTACCCATCAAACTGAACAACTTTTATGGGAACAATCCGATCGGAGCAAATAAAAAAAATATTCTGTTCCATACTAAACTGCAATATCAACGCGCGAGTTCGCGACTCAAATGTATGCAACAGCTGATTTTTTTGCCGGTTGGTTGCTGCCATAGTAAAAGTTGTTCAGTTCAATGGGTAGACTCTTAGTTTAAAAGGATGCTAATGATATCAATTTCACCCTGTCGCCGTCAGGGTCGACCCCGAAAGAGATAGAGAGACGACCTGGATACATTCGACGAAGAGTGGATGGAACTGGCTCAAGACAGGGTTGCATGGAGGATAAAAGGGGAGGCCTTTGCCCAGCAGTGGGATGAAAAAAGCGATTTTTTTTTAAATAGTATTCAAACCGCACGTAGAAAATTCAACATAAGGTTAGATATAACAGTTGAAAGTGCCGATGCCGATACATCCATTTTGTTCTTGGGTACTAAGAAGTGCAGGGGTGAAATATAGGACAAGTAAAGTACTTTAAGTAACGTCGTCGATGATATAGTGGTTGTTAAGTGAGGATTTACAAGTATGGAAAAGTTTTAGTGGTAGAGTGCAGTAATATGGAAAAAAGTTATGTTTTAAACATACTTGTTCTTTTTAATATCTGTAGATTTTAGAAAGCTGCTGAAAAAAATCTAGTTTAAAGTACACAGGCATAGACCTATTATACAGGATGTAAACTAAAATTATATACTTTAAAGGGTGCTTCAGATCATCAAACTGAGCAACATTCTGTCATCGTTGTTCATCCAAAGTTAACGTTGGTTTGGTCATGTGGAGAGGATGAGTGTCAACAGATGTACGAAAGAGATATATATATGTTGCTAATGTGAGTGGAAGCGTCGGCAGAGGGCGCCCTCGTAGGACGTATGCTGATCAAATCAGTTGCGTCCTACAAAAAGGGGAGGTGCGGAGTACTCGTAACCGACGGGCATGTATGAAGAGATGTATGGATGTGCATGAGGCAAAAGAAGTATGTAAGAATCGTTGTAAGTGGCGCGCCCTGGTCTCTGCCTACCCCACTGGGAAAGAGGCGTGACGTTATAGATACATAGATAGATAGCATTTCACTAGGTGCCGGCCGTGAGAATCGAACCCATGTCCTCCGTGTCAAGAGTCCAATGCTCTTAACTATTAGAACACGGAGACAGAGCAGAGTGAAGGTACTCGTAAGTCAGTCGTCACCATAGAGAAACACGTAACTCGTACCGGGAGAGGAGTGGCCTTACGCATAATTTCCCATACTTTCCCCTCTGTCAAAGTCTCACCCCCGCGACGGGCTGACCTAGCCCCGATGGGCTACTTAATTCGATGCGTTTTACTGTTATTGTCATAGCAACGGTCTCTCCCCCCCCCCCCCCCCCCCGCAAAAAATGGCAGAAAAATGGTTCTATGGAGAAATAAACAATACCTACTCCTTACGTGTTTTGTCTATGGTCGTCACAAAGTCACGTTTAATCACTTTGATAACCGAAACCGAAATGTGTACCCGATGTTAGGATTAATTTTCGATTCTACCCTTTTCATTTTGTTGACACGTAGCTTTATCTATCTTCTATCTATATCTATCTATCTATCTATCTATCTATCTATCTATCTATACTGTTATAAAACTGTAACAGGAAGTTTGTCTGTACATTGAAGATATTAACAAAAAAAAAGTTACGATATGGTTTTTAGGTGTCCCTGATTCCATTTAACCAATTTTTGGATTTTTTGTCTCTCTGTTTGTTTGTGTGTTTGTTTGAACGAGTATCACGCAAAAACTACTGAACCGATTTTGATGAAACTTTTTTTGTTTGATAGCTTATGATCTGACTTAAAATCTGGTATATAATTTGTGCGGACGAAGTCGCGGGTTAACGCTCGTACTATTATAAAGCTGTAACAGAAGTGTGTTTGTACATTGAAGATATTAACAAAAAATAAGTTACGATATGATTTTTAGGTATCCCTGATTCCATATCACCAATTTTTGGATTTTTTGTCTGTCTGTTTGTTTGTGTGTTTGTTTGTTTGAACGAGCATCACGCAAAAACTACTGAACCGATTTTGATGAAACTTTTATTGTTTGATAGCTTATGATCTGACTTAAAATCTGGTATATAATTTGTGCGGACAAAGTCGCGGGTTAACGCTCGTCATGTTGAAAAAATACTGACCAATTTTGAAAACAACATTTTGATTAAGATCCTTATTCTGGTTGGAATAATAAACATTTGGAAAAGGCCGAAAAAGGTTCGTTGAGTTAGATTATCATATTTTTTATTACTTTTATATTAATAACATTCACCACTCAGAAAGTGTCAAATTGACTTAATTCATTTTATTGTTAAAAACAACACAGGTTTTTTTAGGTTAACTCAGAAACAAACTAAAATTTTTTTATTCAAAATAATATCACATAGATAGCTTACTCTTTGTTGTAGAGAAGATGCGGCTAAAAATTCTACAACACAATATCTTTTAAACAAAACCAAATCTATACTATTATAAAACTGTAACAGGAAGTTTGTCTGTACATTGAACAAAAAAAAAGTTACGATATGGTTTTTAGGTGTCCCTGATTCCATTTCACTAATTTTTGGATTTTTGTCTGTCTGTTTGTTTGTGTGTTTGTTTGTTTGTTTGTTTGAACGAGTATCACGCAAAAACTACTGAACCGATTTTGATGAAACTTTTTTTGTTTGATAGCTTATGATCTGACTTAAAATCTGGTAATAAATAATTTGTGCGGACGAAGTCGCGGGTTAACGATCGTATTATATACAAAGCAAAATTACATACAATTTTGACTACTTATATTATGTGGTCTGGTTACGCGTGTAATTCTACTAACAAACATTTCTGCCACTTTTTGCGGGGGGCGAGGTAACATGAAATCCGCAAATTTGGATTTTATTCCTCATAACTTTAGATTCTAATTTTGATTGTTAAAAATCATGAAAGTAGTCTCGTGTGAACCCCAAACGTTCTAAGTTCGAAGTTATATTAGGCTGTCTCGTTTAGTGATAACTAAGGTATAAAATTGAATGTAAATGAACATGATCAATTGTTCTTATACCGTGGCAGAGGGGAAATGCTACCGCAAGGATAGTCCTTATAATAAATAGTCAAAGCATACAATATTGATTTCATAGTGAAAGAGAGAGATATTAAAAGAGAACATCGAGAAAGAGACGTCATGAGTATTGCAGCGATAAGAGAGAAAGAGAGATTGGAATAACCCTCCTTCTGGCGCAGTCGGGTAAAAAAGTCGGCAAGAGGGAGAGAGATAGAGAGATAGACAGAGTGGGAGAGAATCTTTCTCAGATACAGAATATAATAAAAATTCTAACTAGATGTACTGTACGCAAATGTCAAATATTCAATACATCAAAGTGGATATTATTTTACCATTTTAAGATTAAAAAAAAACAGCTACGCAAAATGATGAAAATGAAACCTACTCGATTTTGATTCTAAGAAAGATTGTGACCCTTCCTAGAAAACAAACCGCAAAAACATACAAAACAAGACATCAAAAACTACCACAATGAAGGCAACTTTGGAGCTTTACAACTTTGAACTGTAGTAGAAACTTAGTACGAGATAGTTTGACCTACGGACATCACTGTAATATTACTATCAAACCGGCTTCATCAACTTAAACTTGTTTTTGATGTGAAACATCTATTGGCGCGCTTTCAAAATAAAAGACGTTTCATCGTATGGATCGTATACGTCTTAGTATGCTTGCTTTTGTAAGAAGAGATGCATGAATTGGAACGTAGGGATCACTTGATCCAAATGTTATGGGACAGCTGTTTTTTTTCAATTTCGAGTTTGGTTCTCAATTCATTACCCTACGTTCCAATTCATGCATCTCTTCTTACAAAAGCCTAAAAGTGAACCTACTTAGGTTCACTGTTTTTATGGAAGAAATTGCTGATACTGATTTGCTTTTTCGCGATTTCGATGATGGTCCCATAGAAAATACGTTAACCCGGCAATGACGTCATTTGGAGTCGAGGTTCTAAATAATAAAAACTTATTTCAAAGAAGCTAAGGTTTCTTTCTCATTCGAATGTTCTATGAGGTAGGAGGTAGGTTCTAGGAGGTTATAAGGTAGTACTTTATAAAATTCCCTTTCCAATGATATATGAACCAATAGGAGCGAGCCAATGCCCGCGTCACTAAACCATAAATTAACCGTACCCATACATCTTTCATCTTGACATTTTGTTCTCATAAGTGGATAAGAAAAAGTAAGTGATGTGGATGATAAATTTATAACAAATTACCAAAGGCTGTAAGGGAGTTGAACTTGCAAAACTTTAAAATCAAAGTGCGAAATATATTGCTGGATAAATGCTATTATTCAGTCACTGAGTATCTGACAGATTCATTTTAAGCTAGGTGGTTGGGAATGAGTGTTGCTATTCGATTTCGAGTCGATATTCGAAAAAGTTTTTTGTAACAGGAACGTATTTTCTGAACCATCATAGTTGGGCGCCCGCCGCTGCCGCTCGTGCCGCGGGGTACAACAGATGCGCTATTATAATATAAGCGAAGTGCTAGAGAGGTTAAAAACCACCAACTTATTAAGAAGAACCCTAGATACGATATCTTCATTCTTGCTGTTTTAATAAGCAAGTGTGAACGTACTCCAAATACAATAAAAGCGTAATTTACACACTATCACAAGCTCCACAACCATGGCTTCAAACGTACAAAACACACAAACTACCACTTACTCCTTATAAAGTCTCCTATCAAATCTCTCAATACCACAACATAAGAGTGAAAGTAGCTTGAACTACAGAACGTCGTTTGTTATAACCAAAATGAACGTAACTCATAAAAGTAAAGTAGAATGTCCGAATCAGAAGTAAAAGTTTTGTACTAAATGGGGAGAAAATGGGCGATTAGGCGCGAACACGTTTTGGGACTGGCAGGTTCTGCTACTGTTTTATTTTTGTTGGAATTCTTTTGTTTTTCATGTACATTACTTGATCAGATAATCAGAGGATAAAGAATCAAGTGTGGTGATGTTTTGGCAAAGAAAACATAATAATTCGACGTTTTTTTTACGTAGCTTGTTCAATGTCCCACTGCTGGGCAAATGCCTTCCCTTTTACTTTCCAATCCTCTCTATTGTATGCAACTTCTGGCCAACTCTCCAAGAAGGCAGATATCCTCAGAGATCTCTTTAGAGATAAGCTCGCCCTTTGTACATGTCTACTTTAATTGTTTTTTCTGTAATGTTATGTGTACAATAAAGTGTTAAATAAATAAATAAATAAATAAGGCATCCATGTTGTCTCTCCACCTTTTTCCGGGTCTGCCTCGACGCCGGCGACCATCCTGGGGAACCCAGTCTGTGGTGATTTTGGCCCATCTTTCCGAATGCATGCGACAGACTTATCAGTCCCACTTCAGCTGAGCTGTCTGTACTTACTAACGATAATACAAGAAGCGATACAATCATTAATTGTTATTTTAATCATGAGTAGGTATAATTTTTACTTTTTATAATTCAAATCGATTAGGCGCTAAGTCTGTAAAAAAAGCCCTAGATTTGGCGCTAAATTCTTCTCCAGTTGAAAATTACTTTAAAATTATCTAAATTATTATGGCACTTATCACTCTTTCTAAAACCCACCTAAAAGTAAATTTAGACCAGTCAAGTCGTCGGTCCCGAAAAAAAAAATCAAATCACTTTAGTTAAGCATTCGTATTTGAATCTTCCGAGCACTGTGTTTGACCACAACATGCTATCAACATTTATTTCAATTGCTAGATATTGCTATAATAAAAGTTAAAAAAACTAAAGATTTTCCGCTAGGCGCTAAAAATGCGCTAGATCTAGCGCCGAAAGTGCTTAAAAAAAAGATAAGTGCTGCCAGCACTTATCTTTTTTTAAAATTTTTTTTTTAAGTTACAGCTTTAAACCCTAAGGTAATGTAACAAAACAATGAAATGAAAACCTAATACTTTCTACCTAAAATACAACTAAACACTATTGCTGTATATAAAAAGGTACACAATTTTAGCCTCTTCCGACGTAGGGGCGGCTAAAATAGTGACAAAAGAGCGTACATTCACAAGATTTAGATTGTGTTAATAATTGCAAATGGCGCGTTGCGGCCGGATCACACGCACCTCAGACTTGTGAATCAACCCGAGACACGTGGTGGGGAGGGGGTGTAAAGAGATCCGAGGACGAAGTGGCAACGCAATTATTTTCGTGTCAGAATAAAACAATAAAACAGTGTGAGGTGCGGTAATTGCGATACCTCACCACCTATGTTGCATACTCTGCGCAGCAATGTTGTGGCACGGCACCTCGTGGTGTGGCTTGTCTCGGCGCGGTTTCTATAGAAGCGACGTAGCGCAGATGTGGCATAGCGTCGTTTGGAGAATTACGCCCGCGCCTCCAGGTGACGTCTCGCCTATATTGCTGTTACTTTGTCAATCTGTATTCTGTATAAACAGCACGGTGCGGTTTTCAGGACAAAATTATCAACATTTGACAAGACATTATAGACACAGTTCTAGTGCCAGGTATGCTAATGTTCTGGCACCCTCTCTACAACGATAATAATTCCAATGTGTATGCGATGGTTGCTAAAAAGCTTAGATAGAGAAGGCACTGCATGGAAATACGCTTTTTGTCCTATCTGCTTAAATGGAGATGCACATAGCAATAGATTTATGTAGTAACTAGCGTTAATCCGCGACTTTGTTTGCACAAATCATATACCAGATTTTAAGTCAGATCATTATCAAACAAAAAAAGTTTTATCAAAATTGGTTCTGTAGTTTTTGCGTGATGCTTGTTCAAACCAACAAACAAACAGATGAAATGATGAAAAAATCCAGAAATTGCTGATATGGAATCAGGGACACCTAAAAACCATATCGGAACTTTCTCTTTGTTAATATCTCTGTCAATGTACAGACACACTTCTGTTACAGTTTTATAATAGTATGTGAAGTGTGTAGTATAATATGTGAATTTAAAAAAAAAACATTTTGGTCTTTGGACCAAAACCCTACAGCTTTGGTGCCTTAGGCTTTTTTAGGATAGGTAAGATAATCTACTACGCTAAAGAAAATACCAGTTTATGTAGAAAGTTTGTAACAAATATTACAATTAAACCACGGCATTTAAAAACATAAAGGGGTATAGGTGAGGCTACATAGAAATATTCCGTGGAATACTATATTGTAGAAATAATAAATCCTACTGAGAAGTTTTAACAGAACATAACAGTATTTTTCTTTGGCCGACACTCTCACATTTTGACCAAAAATACATGAAACCAGGATAATTTCTTTTGCTCTAGTTAGACTAAGATACGTGTCTACAAAACTGTAATTAGACCGATCTTAATGTACGGATGCGAAGCCTGGACACTGACATTGAAAGAGGAAAACAAGCTTTTAGTGGCCGAACGGAAAATCTTCCGGAAGATTCTGGGACTGACTAAGAAGGAAGATGGGAGCTGGCGAATAAGGAAAAATATGAAATTAGAAGAACTAGTCTCTACTCCCAACGTACTGGAAGAAATAAAATCTGCTCGATTACTCTGGCTCGGACACATAGAACGGATGGGGGAAGATCGCGCGGTGAAGAGAGCGTATCTGGGGCGACCCACCGGGCGTCGCCCAGTTGGCAGGCCCAGGTATCGCTGGATAAACCAGATTACCAAAGATCTCGAGGAGCTGGAGGTGCCCAACTGGACTGAGATGGCACAGAAAAGAGATGAATGGCGTGCTTTGTTGTCGGAGGCCAAGACCCGATTCGGGTCCCTGAGCCAGCATAGTAAGTAACTAAGTAAGTAGTTAGAAAAGGAGATCCCTACCATATTGTTGTACTTATTGCATAGCAAAGCATATGCTCACGTCTATATTTCCTGAGGGGGTAGTCAAAGATATTCTGAAAACTCAGAACAGAATACACACACTCAGAACTCCTTATTGACTTAACCATACATTATAATTGCTATATAACGCGACACACGTGTCTAACCAAGAAGCTTAAAAATGTTACCGTAAATTGTACTAGCATCTTTGTACCACTGCTGGAGAAAGGACTCCCCTAAACTCTTCCACATCTCTCTGTTCGGTGCTACATCTCACCACTTATGCAGTAGGCATCCAGCTCATCTGGCAACCTTTTCCGAGGCCTGTCTCGACCTTGACTCCCGTTGTGAGGCAACCATTGCGTAACAATTGATGCCAATCGCTCAGTGTGCTTTCGGCAAACATGCCCAGCTCAGCCCCTCTTTAGCTTTGCCGATTTTTACCCTCATACCATACGTCATCTATTTGAATTTTGGAGTGCAGTGTTGTGTTTCGGATACGGTCTGTCCGTTTCAAACTTAGTAGGTATACTGCAACCCGTAGCTTTTTGAAAACCATAGCAGTTAAGACTTCATTTGATTAGAGATATTTTATGATTTCTTCGTAAATGTGGCCAGAGTTGAGGTGTTTGAAATCTCGACTTAATCCGAGCTTTGGTTATTAAAATCTAAATTCCAGTAATAAACTTCTGTTATTTGAATTTGTGTACTCTAAAATGTTACTTCTCTTCTCACATTTCAAAATATATACCAGATTGCAGAACAAGCTTCTGTTTTAACGAGCTACTCTAAAAGTGGCCTTAAAACAGTGCGAAATAAGATCAAATTTCCTACCCATGTAATCGAGTTTCTCGGTTAAAAGGTCAAATGTGAAACGGACGGTTTGGAGTTCCATTAAAAATTAATAAATCATCTCACCCGGGTCTGAATCTAGGTCTTAAAAAGAAAACGTATTCTGTACCTACCTAACAGGGTGTAAAATTAAATATACTTTTCATGTTAAACAGAGTGCTTTAGACCAATGACATTAGTAAGCTGTAGACCATCAAATAGCTAAAATAAAATCAGCTGTTCCAGATATTTAGGTTTACCCTTGGATAAGTTATAGGTCAAGATTGACAGTCAAAGCTACAAAAGTGTAGAAAAAAATTGCAACCAGTACTGGCCTCTAAACCCTATCCATATACACGCACATAGACATAATTTGTATGGCGCCTCACGCACATCAACCTAAGAAAGATAGCCCCTTTTGTTTTATACGGTAGAAGCATGAGGCTTTTTCTAGACATAGGCCTCATTTACGGAGACGCGGGGCGTCGCGCGTCGCGTTGAGCGGCGCGGCTCGCACTAAATTCAAACATATGGCGTCGTATAAGTGCGTTGACGCGCGACGTCCCGCGTCTCCGTAAATGAGGCCATATGCGTTTTCTAAGGGTTTCATTGTCGTTTTCTGAGGAGCAACAGATTTTTTGTTCGCAATGAAAATGTTGGTTCCATAGTGAAAGTGGTTATGTTTATTCCCATTAGATCAGTTATCCAGTTCAAATGACTGAACTAGTGAGATTCCTTTAAAATATGAAGTGTATACCACCCAGTATACAAAACGATTGTGATGAAACTTCACGACCGCATTCCCGCAGAGATTATTATATATCGTATGGCTGATTCTATTACACATGAAAAAAAAAAGAATTAAAACACTGAATATTATTATTACTTACTTACATTGCTGGCTCAGGGACCCGAAGTGGGTCTTGGCCTCCGACAACAAAGCACGCCATTCATCTCTTTTCTGTGCCATCTCAGTCCAGTTGGGCACCTCCAGCTCCTCGAGATCTTGGTAATCTGGTCAATCCAGCGATACCTGGGCCTGCCCACTGGGCGACGCCCAAATGGTTGCCCCAGATACGCTCTCTTCTCTGTGCGAATATAATAAAAACACTAAAAATTTTGAGCAGCGAGTCATCATCGAATCGATCTAAGTAGTAGCTACGTCACAGCTGACGATGTCAGATCGTTGAAGTCCTCCTCCTCCTCCTCCTCGATCAGAGATGATCAGAATATATGCGTTAACCCTATGCCGTGTGGTGTCGGCTACAAATAGCACCATCCCATTTCCTCCCGTGGGTGTCGTAAAAGGCGACTAAGGGATCTATCGGAGGATGGGCAGCAGCATCCTCTGAGTACACACATTCAATCCAACTGCGATCGCCTACCCGCCTGCCAAGCATGGCGATTATGGCAAATCCCCCCATTTTGGGGGAGGCTTATGTCCAGCAGTGGACGTCTGTCGGATGATATGATGATGTGTTAACCACATCAGAGGCCTTTAAGGCGGCTTGAAAATTCTCTGACAGCAAGTTGCCCACTAACTTGCTTCCACCAATCCGCACTGGGCCGTGGTGGAGTATAGCCTACTCCCTCTCAAACTTATTTGTGAGAGGAGGTCTTTGCCCAGCAGTGGGATCCTACAGATTATACCTTAACTAGAAATAAACATTTTAACGGGTTCTTACCGCGTTTTGGAATATTTGAGTTCCCGATATTCAAAAACAAAACAAAACCAAAACAAAACAAACAACAACAACCAACTCAAATATACCAAAACCCTGTAGATCCCACATCCGTACCCTCCTTAATATCCCATCCCACACTACTGACTTCTATTCCTATTCCTTCACTGTCCATGCAGTCTGGCTCTGGAACTCTCTCCCATTTAATATAAGAGACTGTGAAACAATTGCTTCATTTAAAAAACAAGTCAAAGATCACTATCTCTCTCTTCATTCAATAAACTAGTATATTTATTTGTTTATCATTCTTTATAAATATATATATATATATGTGTATGTATGTATGTATGTATATACCTGTATCTTTATATAATCATATCTATTTATTAGTGTTAAATACTGTTTTATTTGTTAAATGTGCACACTATGCCTGCCTCACTTAATATGCTCTCTCTCTTTCATGGGTTTGCTGGAAGAAATCTCTTTAGAGATAAGCTCGCCCTTCCGTGTGTACAATAAAGTGTTAAAATAAATAAATAAATAAATAAGAACCCGTTAAAATGTTTATTTCTAGATTAAATAACAACCGCGTAACTCTCAAAAACTGTATACCTTAACTTATGTACATCTACACATTGACAAGTGGAAACATAGCCAGGCTATGTTATTGGTTGATTAGATGTAAAATCCTTTTATTTTTAAACGTACCAAAGACTACTAAGGCTACATCTATATCTAAACTATTATAAAACTGTAACAGGAAGTTTGTCTGTACATTGAAGATATTAACAAAAAAAAGTTACGATATGGTTTTTGGGTGTCCCTGATTCCATTTCACAAATTTTTGGATTTTTTGTCTGTCTGTTTGTTTGTGTGTTTGTTTGTTTGTTTGTTTGTTTGAACGAGTATCACGCAAAAACTACTGAACCGATTTTGATGAAACTTTTTTTGTTTGATAGCTTATGATCTGACTAACAATCTGGTATATAATTTGTGCGGACGAAGTCGCGGGTTAACGCTCGTACTATTATAAAGCTGTAACAGAAGTGTGTCTGTACATTGAAGATATTAACAAAAAAAAAGTTACGATATGGTTTTTAGATGTCCCTGATTCCATTTCACCAATTTTTGGATTTTTTGTCTGTCTGTTTGTTTGTGTGTTTGTTTGGGTGTTTGTTTGTTTGAACGAGTATCACGCAAAAACTACTGGACCGATTTTGATGAAACTTTTTTTGTTTGATAGCTTATGATCTGACTTAAAATCTGGTATATAAATTGTGCGGACGAAGTCGCGATTAACGCTCGTGTTTAAATATTAAGCTATCACTGTCATATTTTGTATGAGCAGCGTGAGAGACGGAACGGTCAAGTCAATAGGATTAAAACTAAGTCTAAAAAAACAGCACCATCTAGTGGCATTAAAAGACAACAAATAAAGTGTCAAAATTACCTGTCTTAAGAGGGTACCTAGCCTACAAAGCCTAATTTCTAAACAATTAAACCAAATTTCCAAAAAACAAGAATGTCACATTGCAGTCCTGATTGGCTTTCAATTTATTTACGGATTATTATGTTTTATGCTTCATGCTATTATTGTTAAAACCGCCAAAAGTGGCAAATTTTTCCGGTTTTAAAGATAATAACTACGAACATTGTAAAAACAAATCCGCAGTGACCCGATAAATTGAAAATCAGCAGTGACTACAATGTTACATTCTTGTTTTTTGTAAATATTGTTTTAATGTTAAGAAATAAAAAAAATCTATTGGGGGCAGCAGAATAGGCTCGGTGCAGCCTTAACGCTTTCAAGATTGATCTCTAACTAATGAGATTCTAATGATAAAGTCTTCGTACATCAATTTCATTACTTCCTAAAATATATGCTCCTAAGTTATACCTTACAATCTAAAATGTATTCAATTACATCGTAAGAACACTTAATTTTAAATGACAAAGTGATTTTATATCAAAAAGATTACAAAAGTACTTGAAACATATTATTACGTCCCGTACCACAGTCTAATAAAATCTACTTAAATCTAAAACCAACACAACAGAATTGGCACACATTTTTATAACATCATACAGAATACGAGAATTCCTCACAAAATGCATTGTAACAAAAATCAATTTCCATAAAGAAGCATCAACGTAAGTAAACTCGAGACATAAACGTAGGTATCAATGTCATAAACCTCCGAGTGTACCTACTGTATGCTCCGTACACTATGTACCATCACTGCGTAGCCGTCAGTCGCGCTACGCCGGCCGCTACGAACGCTACGCCGTAGCCGTCATGCCGATTTCGATCTAGCTATCTTACGAACGAAAGTGTTACAGTAATTTTGAAAACTAGTGTTTAAATTTAAGTGTTAGTTTAAAGTGAAGTTAGTGAAGTGTATGGGGTTGTATAATGGTAGCAGTTTGGTGTCCAATTTGCAGAAACACGCAACGATGACCATTTCATTCTGCAGGTTAGTTAGTATTTTTAATTTGTTTTGCGGTTGACGGTTTTTTTTAACGATAAGTGTCGGTCGGTCAAAGGTTGCGGTCTTTTGGAATGTTCGTATTTTTTGTAATTTTTTTTTGGATGACATTATACAGGATGGATTTTTGAGACGGGGCAGTAAGGGCAGTTACAGACTGTCTTTAACTTTTTGAGACATTTTTACCCCCATTAACAGATTTTGAAAAAAATTTACAGTCAGCAAGAAAATAGACCATTTACACAAAAACTTTTTTTTATGTCAATCGATCCTGTTTCTTATAAAGATAAAAAAAAAGTCTACGAGACCAACTGAGCTTAGAGTACTAGAAATGTCAGAAATCGCAAAAAACTTCTCCCATACATTTTGCAAAAATAAGTCTCAAATTAAACATTTAATACCTAACAAAACTTTTTACGATGCATGGATGGACTGTTCGATAATAACTGAACAACTTTCACTATGGAGCCTACCTCAGGAGACGCAAAAAATCAGCTGTCCCATACAAAACTGATGTACCTACCCGACTTAAATGTATGGGAGAGCTGATTTTTTTTCGCGTCTCCTGAGATAGGCTTCATAGTGAAAGTTGTTCAGTTTGATGGTCTGAGTTCACCTTTTCAGTATTTGCTAGGCTGTCACTTACACCCTGTATACAAGGTGTAAAAAAATAACTTAGTAATATTGAAATGGGAGGTTTAGACAATTAAAGAACAACTTTGACTTTGGATATTACGTGGAGAAAAATTTAAAAAAATCTGCTGTCCCATACATTTGAGTCGAGTAGGTAGTACAGTTTTTATGAAAGAGTCTATTTTTTTCTAGATGTTAGCTTCATAGTGAAATTTTTTCAGTTTTATGGTCTAAATAAACTGCCAATTTAAATATTACTAGGGTTTTTTGTTATAAATATATTTTTAAAAGTAGTTTTTTTAGGATTAGGGGTTATTTGGGGGTTTTTAACCTCCGATACAAAAAGTGTGGTGTTGTTATAACTTAGTTATATATTTTGTTAAATGTTACTTCTTGTTAATGGTAGTGATTTTGTTAAAATTTATTCTCAACGAGCTTTTGCCCGCGACTTCGTTCGCACAAATTATATTCCAGATTTTAAGTTTTAGACTATCAAACTGGACTACTTTCACTATGGATACAAAATTGAGAAAAAATTTGCTGTTTCATACAAAACAGCATTAGGTAATTACCTAATCGATTCAAATGTATGGGACATCAGATTTTCTCCATAGAGAAAGTTGTTCAATTGGATGCTTTAAACCGCCCGGCGCCCCTTTAAATATTACTAGTGTATTTTGTTACACCTTGTATTTATTTCAGGGACGGCCCGATGGCTCAGTTGGTAGTACACCTATTTACTAACACGAGTGTCGCGGGTTCGAGTCCCGTGAGGTGCAAATATTTGTTTGATGAACATACATTTTTGCGTGCGAGTCATGGATATTTTTTTGTATCTATTATTTTATTATTCTCCAGGGTCATTTTTAATATGCTGTCACTTTTTAAGGGTATGATCAGACCAACAAACTGAAGTACTTTCTTTATGGTCTCATACATCACAACATCGAATTCGCGAAAAAAAATTTTGCTGTCCTATACGTTTGGCTCGAGTGGATTTGCAGTTTTGTATGGAAGAGCGGTTTTTTATAGCGATTTTGATGTTGGTGCAAAAGAGAAAGTTGTTCAGTTTGACGGTCTGATCACCCCATTAAAAGTGTCAGCATATTAAGAAGGACCCTATACAGGGTGTAAGTGACAGCCTAGCAAATACTGAAACGGTGAACTCAGACCATCAAACTGAACAACTTTCACTATGGAGCCTATCTCACGAAAAGCGAAAAAAATACACTGTCCCTTAGAATAGAATAGAATAGAAATCATTTATTTGCATACATTTACATTTTGCCTTACATTTTAGTCGAGTAGGTACAGCAGTTTTGTATGGGACAGCTGATTTTTTTTCCCGTTTCCTGAGGTAGGCTCCATAGTTAACACGTTCCGGGACAGTGACCGGCTATAGACGTGATAACAATAAAAGTTCTATTGTGTCTCGTTCACTGTCCCGGAACGTGTTAAAGTTGTTCACTGAGTTCACCGTTTCAATATTTGCTAGGCTGTCACTTACACCCTGTATATTGTCAAGTTATCATAATACAAATTAGATTCTGGTACTTTAAATGGGACTAGGAATTTTGCATAGAGATCTAGAGAGATGCCAACCAACGCGTTGACTACGAAACCTAGTGTTGCATCACCACCAGTACCACGCGATAGAAAGTATTTTGTTAGCTTGAATATGCTCATTATCCATTGCGGTATCAGAACTCAGCTTTCTTTTTTTTTATTTCAAATGGGTTTGCTCTTGACCTTAGGACAAAGATGGAGTCGAAGATGTAGCGAGCTTACCCAGAAGGTGCCTATTAACTCGTACTTTAAAGTAATTCGGGTCATTTCCTTGGCATTCCACTCCTTGGCTGTAAGCATTATAAAAGAATCAGAAAGGCGCTTAGTGCGGATTTGTGGGATATCAACCAAGAAGGGGTGGTATCCCGCGGTGCGTCTGGAAGTCCGATGGTAGAAAGGGGAAGGCGGGATGAGTTCATGCAGCTCTTGGGCACACTTACCGAAGTACAATCTGTAGAAGACCGACAAGCACGCTACTCTGCGGCGGTGGGCTAGGCTTTGAAGCTTGGTCTCAACCAGCTTACTGTCGCCAATGAGTCTCCTGGCTCTGCGTTCAACCGAGTCGAGTGCGTCTAGTTGATACTTGGCTGAGCCATCCCACATGTGGCAGCAATACTCCATACAAGATCGGACCTGAACTTTGTACAACATTAAGAGCTGTCCAGCTTTCGAATAATCTTTAGTATTACGCAAGCATTGTAAACTATTTATACATAATATCTCGACTGGCATTCAGCCTCATAATTTATTGAATCCTTACTGTCGCGAGCAATGTGTTCCGTTTTTGCGCATATTGCTGCAACACGGGTCCCGCCCCCTTTTCACATCTCCCTTTAGTTTTTGTGATCTGTGGTATTTTGTATGGCAATGTCCAAAATATTAATTTATCTATGTGACAAATGAACAGTTCTTACATGTAGATATTAATACATAAGCCCTACATGCCTTGTCGTAAGGGATACAAATCCGCGGCTTTACCCGCGTTATGGTTTCGGTTTTCGGGATCAAAACTAGCCTATGTCTTCTCACTGATAAGCTAGCATTATTTAGTCAGTTCAGGACTTTAGATACGAAAATGGATTAACAGTTTTATTAAATACGAGCGTTAACCCGCGACTTCGTCCGCACAAATTATATACCAGATTTTAAGTCAGATCATAAGCTATCAAACGAAAAAAGTTTCATCAAAATCGGTTCAGTAGTTTTTGCGTGATACTCGTTCAAACAAACAAACAAACACCCAAACAAACAGATAGACAAAAAATCCAAAAATTGGAAAAAATGGAATCACGGACACCTAAAAACCATATCGTAACTTTTTTATGTTAATATCTTCAATGTACAGACAAACTTCCTGTTACAGTTTTATAATAGTATAGATAGATAGAAAAAGAGCGACTAATAAATTCCAAATAGTAACAATATTTTAAGACACATTTTATTGAAATTTAACCTAGATTTGCACAATGTCTGCATCTGCAACATGCTTCGTCAAAAATAAATATATAAACATGAACCTAATCAGCAACACGCTTCGTCAAAAACTTAATCCTATTCATACTAAATCTGCAACACGCTTCGTCAACATAAAGACTAAGGCCCACTCAAAGGTCCAGCTCCACGCAACCCCGGCTCCATGGTCCCCATGACACTAGCGGCATTTCCCCTCTGGACGGTCAAAGACAACCTCTGCACCAAAAAAGCACCAGAGCGCGGATCGCCACCTTTACCTCTCAACCGCCCGATCTCCCGCACAAATATTTAACTAGAATAAGTTCTTCTAAATTTTACACTATCCTTTAAAAGCAATTTTAATTAAAACAATAGCTTATAAGTACAAACTAAACATCAAATGTGTGTGGTACAAGTACTAGGCAAACAGGTTTCTTCAAACTCTTTTTTTCTGTTAATTTTTTTTTTGACTCTATGATGGGGGATTTCATCCAGTAATGCGAGCCGTCGCCAAGCAAAGTTAGAACTATATAATAAACTAGATTACCGCGACAAACTTCGTACCGCCTTAGAAACTTCCCGACACACACTTGGCCGTTTTTTTAGCCTTTGTTCTTCACGGATAATGTAGCATTCTAATGAAGAAAGAATTATTCAGATCGGTCCAGTAGTTTCAGAGCCTATTCAATACAAACAAAAAAAACTAAAAATCACATATTTCCTCTTTGTATTAAGTATACAGGGTGAAATTGATATCATTAGCATCCTTTTAAACTAAGAGTCTACCCATCAAACTAAACAACTTTCACTATAGGAGCAAAAAAAATCTGCTGTTGCATACATTTGAGTCGAGTAGGCATTGTAGTTTAGTATGGCACTTATGACTATTTTTTTGCTCCGATTGGTTTGCTCCCATAGTGAAAGTTGTTCAGTTTGATGGGTAGACTCAAGGTAGACCCTTAGTTTAAAAGGATGCTCATGATATCAATTTCACCATGTAGATAAAAGACTATCCAGATGATTATCATCACCATCAATATTCATCATCATCATCATCAGCCTATATACGTCCCACTGCAGGGCACAGGCCTACCCTCATGGCTTTTAAATCCTCCACGTGTGCATGTACCCAATGACTATAAATACGCATTAGAATTTCTTCTTCAGGTATCTTCACGATGTTATCCTTCACCGGAATATTGCCTTAGCTACTCGTAAATTTTATTCAAATAATATTATTGTATTCATATAGGTATGTCATAACGCGATTTTTATAAAAATACGAGCATGTATTTACAAGAAAGGGAAATGTTTTATCAAAAGGATTTTTTTCATTCTATTATTTTTTATTGTACATACTGAAAAAATAGCGAACATGAATAAAAACATGAGTTTTTGCATGTATGTAACATGCAAAAACTCATGACTGTTATTTTTTTCGGGGTAGTCATATGGTGTGTTAATATATTTAAAATAAATATTTTGAAATTTAGATGGAAAATTAGCATTATGTTTTTATTCTACTAGCATCGTTCAGGCACACCCTCACACTTCATACAAATGGGAAAACTGACAAGACGAGGAAAGCATGTGCGAAATTCACATCAAACTAACACATTCCTAATGAAAGTCCGTCAGAGAATTTTATAGTTTTCCCCAAGGCCGCCTTAGACTTTATCTGAACAAAAATAGCCCCTATTAATAAAGGCTTCATGAAATCTAACCTAAACAAACAGATTTTCTTGTTTTCTTTTACGTTATGGTTGAAAGGGATTGTAATAAAAATAAAGGAATATTCTGAACTTCGCAGGTACAGAGTGTAAAAAATGAGAATAAAAAATCAAAAGTCTTTGCAATACAATTGTAGATTGAGCTAGCACGAGCTTATTTACATTTCGTCAAATTTATTTTACTTATAATTATACATAGTTACTTATAATCATCGGGTGAGATGATGATGATGACTTATAATTACAATATACAACGTTTTAATGAATAAACGCAAAACTATAAATTGGTTTGTTTAGAATCGAGAGCAGAATCTAATTATCAAGGTTTCAATATAGGTTGATTTTTTTTGGCATATAATTTGTTAGTATAATTTAAATTTACTGAACTCGACGTCAACCCACCACACTGTAGGCGCACTCAGGGTAAGTGACTTGACTTACTACCAAATGAGTAGCGCTTTCATTCATTACTGAAATAATAACAAATTATTTTCCCAAGCAAACTTAAAATGCGAATCACTTTAAATTTTAATTAATAAAATAATGAAATTATTGCTTCAATGCAATTGTTTCGTTCCAAGTCAGTTGGGGTGTATGAGGTTTTGCGCTTATTCATTGAAACGTTGTATATGGTTTTTTTAAGGCTTTGATCAGACCATCCAACTAAAAATTATTCTCCATGAGACCACCGTCGGAAACGCATAAAAAACTGCAAACAAAATGGGACAGTCGTAGGGACAGTTGATTTCTTTTATGCAGTTATCAGATACATATTCCGAATTTCGTATCAAGCTCAAGTGGTTGCCGATTCGTTCTCGTATGCTTTCTCTGTAATTGTTCCTTCCTTTAATCTTATCTTATCTCAAGGACCGATTCACTTTTCTCCACGCAACCCGTGGCTTATGTCCGATAGTCCGAAGTTGTTTCTGCATAAATTTTCCCTTATTAACTTTTTAAGCATGTGCTATAAAGCAAGGCTTACTTTTAGAATGTTTTGCACAAAAAAGTATTTCGGCATAAATATGTTTAGGTGTCATACAAAATACCGATGGCAGCTTCCTGGATATCATCATAATCAGTTTGAGATACCCTTTTGGTATAAACCTTACACTTAAGACCTCAAAGATTAGGCTGCGTTTCCACCAGAGAAGTGCGAGGTAGCGAAGAGAAAAAAATCGACCAATGAGAGTGCTTCAATTTACGCGATTTGCGCGCTATTGGCGGATTGTTTCCTCGCTCACCACCTCGCTACCTCGCATATCTCTGGTGGAAAGCAGCCTTAGGTCCTGTTTAAACAGAAGTCACGTGGCGAGGACGTGGCGCAGGCGGGGTGTGGCAATATAATATAGTACGTAGCATAGCGTCGTTTTTGTCGTAAAGGCGAATTGCGCCCGCGCCTCCAGGGGACATCCGCCTCTAGGTGACGCGCGATAAGGGTTAACCCTTTACACCCGAGAAAAATAGTTTTGAAAAACTTTTGACAGAAAGGGACAAACCTAAAGTTTGAAAAATCGACGTCCGAGATAAGGTTGAACATTACCGACCGCCATGGCTAATTATAGTGTTTCATTTATTCAGAGTTATATTTTAGGACTAGATCGTGTTACTACATGGTGTGTCCATCTCTAAGATATATTTTTCTTAGAATCAAGTATTTAAGAGCCCACAAGAACTATAAAATCCACTTAACAAAGAAGAAAACCTCTAAGGTGAGAGGCATTTATTCGAGCCTTAACTTGCTTTTTCAACCGACTAGGAAATAAGCCTCTATTGTTGGTGAAGAAAGAAAGAAATGCTAAATCTTTCCTTTGTAATGAAAAAGCTTGGAAAAGACGGTTTCTAAACAGGCCGATTCTTTTTAAATACCTTTTTGTTACAATCGCTTTTAAATGCCGTAAGGAGCTTATGTATTCGATGGAGTAGAAATATGTGGAAGATAAAATGAACCAAAATAGCTCATTATTTTAACCCAATAAGAAATAGCTACTCCATTTCTTTCCTTTGGAAGTGATATACAAATATTAGTAACTAGTCCCCGCCCCGGCTTTGCCCGCGTATGATCTATTAATCTTATTTTAACTATTATAAAACTGTAACAGAAGGGTGTCTGTACATTGAAGATATTTACAAGAAATGATTACGATATTTATGGTTTTTAGGTGAGTGCCCCTGACTCCAAATCAACCTATTTTAGAATTTTTGTTAGTCTGTTTGTCTTTTTTTTTTGTGTGTTTGTTTGTTTGTTCGAGCATCACGCAAAAACTATTGAACCGATTTTTTTTGTTTTATAGCTTATGATTTGACTTAAAACCTAGTATATAATTTGTGCGGATGAAGTCGCGGGTAAACTCTTGTATAACAATGTAATAAACATAAAAATAAAATTCTATTGCGTAGTTTAAGGCGCAGTAGGTTCAGGAGACAATTTTCTATGATAAACACGGTAGCCCAGCCCTCCAAAAAGCGCGCGTTTGAAATTTGTCCCGTATATTCCATTAAAAAGCTTTTTTTTTATAATTTTAATAGAAAAACTAATGGTGAAAATGTGAGCAAAATTCCAATAAACGATTTCAAGTTATTCTATTTTGAGAAAATAATTTTTTAATGCATTATTTTTGTAACATTCCGTAATTTATGGTATCATTAAGGTAAACTACCTAAGAGTACTTACAGATTATTTTTTCGTTTCGGTAAGTCGTATTAATAATCTTTTACAATAACGAAAACTAAGAAACGCCTTCCCAGGTACTTTCGGGACGTTATGCACCTTAACTTTGGCATCCATCTTGTGGAACCCATTTTGCAGCTATCATGGTGCACCTCACCGGATGCATAAATAAAACTATTATTTATTAAGAGTATAAGTGAAAAAATAGGATTCTTCAAAGCGTAATATATCATGAAGTACTAACAGTAGGAGTATGATTAGCGGATATGTGTAAATTGAACATATATAATTGAAGTTTTGGTTAAAAACACGATTAAGACACATTTTCTCGACAGAAAAACAAGCCAAAGTAGCCTCCGTCTTTATCGATAAACGCTTGGAACTGCTAAACTGTGAATAATAGAAACACGAGACTTCATTTAAAAAAAGAGATTGATATTTTATAAATTTTGATTAGAGCCGAATTGAACTTACGTAAATAGTACAATTACAATTGATTAAAGTTTGTTTTACGATTGCGTCGTTTCAAGCGCGCGCGCCGCCCCATCTCTTTCTCTCGCATCAGGCAGTAATATAAGCTATCACACGCCCATTTGATTTTAATGGTTTTTCGACATAGGCCCTTAATATTAACAACAAAATTGATCCCATCTAGCATACAAACGGTTTGGTTATAATTGTAGTGCAATTTATTAGCGCAATCTTTCCACGGGCAATGTTCCCGGGATTGTAGATTTCCCGCGGGATTTACATTGGAACAGCCGCGTAGGCATGTGTTAATCGCGCACCGAAACCACTGTGGTCTACTCACTGAATAAATTATTTCAATTTTAGCTTAGCATCAGTATTCTAGTGTTTTTGTTACAAATGTTTTAATTTTAATAACAGCAACATTTTTTAAATAGAGAACTTGTGCAAAAGAAGATCCTTCCCCTTAGGGAAATAGGCTAACCAAAAAAATGTTAGCGTATAGTTGGCGTATAGTTATGGAACTCATGTCGATTTGTTCTAAGGTTGTCTGGAAGAAATCGCTTTTTAGCGATAAGACCGCCTGTGCCTTTTGTATTTCCTGATTGATTGCTCTCTGTATACTCTGTTTTTATGGTGTCAAATAAAGTATAATTGATTGATTGATTGTTTCTCATCATTTCTAGATTATCTATTACTAGATTAATCATATAAAATACGAGCGTTAACCCGCGACTTCGTCCGCACAAATTATATACCAGATTTTAAGTCAGATCATAAGCTATCAAACAAAAAAAGTTTCATCAAAATCGGTTTAGTAGTTTTTGCGTGATACTCGTTCAAACAAACAAACAAACACACAAACAAACAGACCGACAAAAAATCCAAAAATTGGTGAAATGGAATCAGGGACACCTAAAAACCATATTGTAACTTTTTTTTGTTAATATCTTCAATGTACAGACAAACTTCCTGTTACAGTTTTATAATAGTAAAGATAGATGTTGGTTTTATATTTTTATTTTCGTATGAACATCTAAGACGTTCCTATACACGCATTGCTTTACATGTAATGTGCCTTTTTAACAAGAAAAACATCTTAGCAAAAAAAGTCAAAACGGTGCATTTTCATATTGATTTCATAATTCCGTATGTATTTTTACCTAATAATTCGTTCAATTACTATAATAAATTAAAATTATGTTTTTAGAGTGTAATACTATCAATAAACTTATTTATCTTTCTCTATTAGTAATGCAATATTTAACTGCCAAGTTATTTATTTAACTATAAGCTGAAATTGTTTACGTCTAACTATAACTGTAATATCTTAAGTCTAATCTAAATTTATATAAAGTCATAAAACTGATGTTATTTTTTATCTATTATGCTACATTTCGGTTGGCAACACTTTCACTTTCCAAAATTATTTAAGTGTATCTAACTGTAAATCCTTAAACTAAAATCAAACTTATGTTAAGCCAAACACCTACGTATTTTTATAAAAAATGTAAAAATAATTTTTGGGACCTCCAAGTCTGGTATCCGTTCACTAGTTTTAGATTTATTGTTATTATTAAGACTGTTTGTGTCCAAAATTGAAAAATAAAAAATAAATAAATAAACGTTACCGTTTTTGGGCCTAAAATAAATTGAATCCTTTAATAAGTGAAAAAGAAAAAAACGTATTTCACAGAAAATCTGATAGATAGACACCGAGGTGATTTCATGAGTGTTCCGATTTGTCAATTATGGTACGGAACACTTACTAGAGTTTAATCTTAAAGTAACCGCCGACTATAGTGCGAAAGAGACAACTGCTGCAGCTCGGACCGATTTCATCTTCATTTTGTGTTCCCATGTTTCCTCCTTCAAAATTAAACCAGTTTTAATAATTCTTTCAAGCATAATTATGAGAATGAATTTGACTTTGTCTGTATGTTTTGCTTTTTTTGTTTATATTCGTCAAATTTGTTTGCTGGATATCTGAAAACGGCGGGTAAATTTGGTCATTTTCGTAGGTCCCTAGTTCTTACAGTAATTGATTAATGCAAAAAAGCAAAACATATGGACATAGCAGAGGTAATGTATAGTAAATACATTTTTTGCTTTAGGGTCATGATCCAGGAAGGAATCTGAGGAATACGTGTGTATGGAAAAAACGGTACCCGCCCTATCCTCTTAAACGCAGAGAGCATAATAAAATACAATTTTTCTAACCTTTTTCAAATCTACTGCAAACCAACAGTACTGCGGACTTTTTAAGTCACCGTTGATGGATGATGCCTTCAGTCTGTCCTTTTGTCATACTCTTACAGTAGAGATGTTGAAAAAAATCCATATCCGAATCGGACATTACTAATTTCATTATTTGGATCCGTAAACTAGTATTCGTATTTTAGTTTGTTACCTACCTACCTCAAAGGCTCTAACACTCAGCTGCAGAAACGCTCATTAGAGTTAATCTGCAATTAAATCTCTTGTTGTCACTTTTTGTCTTGTTGACGTAGTAAAAGTTAGCAAGAGATTTAATGGAGGATTAACTATAATGAGCGTTTCTGCAACTGTAACTAAGACATTTAGTAGGGACCTTACAATGAAACTTATTCAAAATTTTGCTACAAGTTTATACAAAATAAATTATACAAAGCTTACAAACCTTATTTAGATCTTCAACCTAAAAACAGCTTTGCAATCAAGCAGACAATTTATTAACTTTTCATAAGCATATGCTCACGACTATATTCCCCGAGGGGGTAGTCAGAGATATTCTGAAACCTCAGAACATCTATTATTCGTGATTGTCAAACATTTGCGTCCTTCAAAAAGCAAGTATCTATTTGTTTATTTATAGTTATGTTTATTTATATTATATATATATATATATATAACTACAAGTCCATTTTACTACAAGTATCTAGTTTTTATCATTTGTGCTGTACACATTTTGTCTGCCTCACACTTCAGAACTGTCTCTGTTGCGGGTTTGCTGGAAGAGATCTCTTTAGAGATAAGCTCGCCCTTTGTACATGTCTACTTTAATTGTTTTTCTGTAATGTTATGTGTACAATAAAGTGTTAAATAAATAAACATCCACGTTTCACTAATACCGAAACTCTGTCCAGTGTGACGGGGAGTGAGCCCGTCGCCACTAACTAACTATTAACTTTTCATGATCATAACATAACGTGCTCGCTAAAATGATGATGTACAAAACATACATACAAACACACATAAATTCACGACCGTAATCCGTATTGTATTGGTCAAAAACCTTGCTACAATAGCATCCTTTGTCAGGGTTTTTGAGAGAGTGAAAACGAATTGTTCATTATTTTGTTGTGTTCGTTTCTGCAGTTGAATTATTAACCTTGAATGATAATTTATGTTTGTTACATTTGTTAACTTTTTGGAATATTGCTACTATTTAAAGTAAATACTAGTTAGCATTTTTAATCAGTCATATACCTACCTAATTATTTAATTTAGATGGTTTATACCTTAGTATTGTAACAGGTGAAGAAACTGCCTCCCAATACACGGTTTTGCGACTTTGGGAGTCATGTGACTCAATTATTTTTGTATTCCACTAAATTGTAATCAAATAAAGATTTTATTTTTATTGTATTGAAGCAAGGTTCAGTCTTAAAACTTTTACCGTTTCAGGACGTTATGACGAAACATTTTGTTTCAAAACTACAATTGAAAAATTTTAATATATCCGTTTCGATATCCGAATGGCCGTAACATCCCAACCCGACAGTTCCCCTAGGAAATGTTATGCACACTCTAAGAAATTCTTATTCACCTTACAAATTCCTCTTGGTCACGTTCCTGGTCATATTCATTTTAGTCACGGCATTCCTTTTGGTCACAATTCTCTATGAATATGATAAATGGAAACTGCGGCCGCCTTAGAGGATTTAAAATGTCTCGACAATAAATGGTTCGGACTTGCGGACGACAGAAATCAAGTTTGTGGACTTACTGTTAGTGGCAGTTGTGAGTTCTATTCAAATAGGCGTAAGGTCGAGGTTAAATCAACTGAACTTTTGCGTAGAAACTGAATGAAATACATTTATTTCATTTGAAAGAGATAAATTAAATTATATTGAAAGGTTGAACGGAATATTTGTTTCAATTAATTGAAAAATGTTTAGATGCTATTCATGCAGAGACTTGAAAGGAATTATTAACATAATTTATCTCATTGAGATGTTTTAAAACATAGATTTCTATTTTTTCTACATTTTAACATAAGGACGTATATATATCTAAACAATTATGAAACTGTAACAGAAGTGTGTCTGTACATTGAAGATATTAAGTAACAAAAAAAAGTTACGATATTTTATGATTTTTCCATATATCCATTCCATATCACAATTTTTTTTATTTTTTGTCTGTCTGTTTAGTTGAACGAGCATCACGCAAAAACTACTGAACCGATTTTGATAACACTTTTTTTGTTTGATAGCTTATGATCTGACTTAAAATCTGGTATATAATTTGTGCGGACAAAGTCGGGGGTTAACTCAAGTAAATAATAAAACTGTACGCGTGTGACATTGAAAATATTTAAAATTAACTATCTGTGGTAATTTGAGGAGTTTCGGATACGCAGTCGTAAAAAAAAAAAAAAAAAATTCGTAAAAAGTCGTAAAAATTCGTATGCATTCTGCATTATGAAATTTTTTCGAATTTTTGATCATTTACCATAAAACTGTGAATAGGATTGAAAAAGGTATGTTGAGGTGGTTTGGCCATGTGGAAAGAATGAGCGAAAGTAGGTTGACGTATGAAATTTACAAGGCAAGTGTGAATGGAATGGTTGAAAGGTGTCGCCCTAGACGCACGTATGCTGACCAAATCGGATGCGTACTGAAGAAGGGCCAAATAAAATGTACCCGGAACCGACGAGCTTGTATGAAGAAACTTATGGATGTTGAGGAGGCGAAAGATGTGTGTCAGAATCGTAGCATGTGGCGATCTGTTGTCTCTGCCTACCCCAGTAGTGGGACATAGGCGTGAGCATATGTGTGTATGTATGTATAAAACTGAATAACTTTCACTAAGGAGCAAACAGCTTAAGCTTTCCGTGTACCTAGAATCTGTAATTATTACGGCCAAAGAACAAGACATTATTTGATACCAAAAATTTACAATGAGATTCCTTCAGAACTTAAACTTAGACAAGATAAAATCACAAAATTTACTTTCAAATCAAAATTATATAAGATACTCTTGGAAAACTGTAACACATTGGACTAGTATTAGTAAATAAGCAAAACGTAAAACGTATAATAATTAAAATTACATATGGTACCTATAAATGCATAAATAATATGTATATATAAATTAGTATAGCATTGTGTTAGTTGGCATTAGTACTAGAATTAAAACTATAAAAAATGAGAGCTTACATCTGCCAACAAACTGTCATGCAGTTTGGCAGATTTAATGTAAAGATACCATTTTGTAATGTCTTTTGGATAAATAAATGAATTGAATTGAAACTGAATTGAACATCAAACTCGCGAAAAAAACAGCTCTTCCATACATTTGGGTTCCCTAGCCCTATAACAGCTGATTTCGATGTTTTGGCTCCGTAGTGAAAGTTGTCATACTGTATACAGTACGTACGTACGTTTTCATTGCCCGAGGTTCATGTACAAACCACAGAAAAACAGATATTTGCAGATCAAACTTTAACGACCTGTACTTTATTATAAGTGTTATAATTCTATCTTATTTCTATTTCCGCAACCTTTAAATATTTTCGGGTAATAAAAATACCCAAAAACCTTCACCGATCCTTTTATCTTTCAAAATAATCACAATTTTCCGAAACTAACTTTCTTCTAGACTACCAATAAGTAAACTTTTGGCCCATTCCTCACATTACCTGTGCGTATTACCTAACGATGCGTGACTACCGCGGCGGTTCGATTGATGCCAAACTGCCTTTTTATGGCCCTGCAATGGAGGAAAAAATCCATCAAAATAATGAATCGGCTTTGAAACTAAATTGCTGGTTCGTTTTTCTAAATCGTCCTGGGTATAATGGGATGAAGAGCGTCGGTAGCGCGTTGCGGAGAGGTATGGAAACTGAACCTTGAGGTTCGGGTTTGAATCCGCACGGATGACATGTCATGTACCAAAATGAATCGGCTTTGAAACTAAATGGCGGGTTCGTTTTTCTAAATCGTCCTGGGTATTATGGGATGAAAAGCATCTGTGGCGCGTTGGGGAGAGGTATGGAAAATCAACCTTGAGCTTCGGGTTCGAATCCGCATGGACGACATGCCATGCATGGACGTATGTACTCTATGTACGGAATACCGACTGCTCTCAAATGGTGCAGGAAAACATTGTGAGGAAACCTGCGTACGCTGAAGAAGAAACTCCGAAGCGTATTTATGTGAAGGCTACCAATCCGCATTGGTGGAATAATGGTGCCTGTTGCAATTTTGAATAGTCAGAGGACACCATAGAGCTACACGGCTCCCGTCGGAGCAGCTGTGTTGCTCTAAGATGCTGTTTATACAGAAGAGACGTGTGGTGATGATGGATAGGCAAAGTAACACCAATATAACCTTATAGTAAGCATAACTTCGTTTTCGTCGTAAAGAAAAATCGTGGAGGCGCGGGCGTAATTCTCCAAACGACGCTATGCTACGTACTATTAAGGTTTATATTGTCTTACTTTGACTATCCGCCCCTGCCACACGTCTCTTCTGTATAATGCGTGCCTTAGGTGGGCATATACAAACCATGAGATTAAAGCATGGAAAACACGATATTGGTATAATGAAATAAGCTTGAAATGCTATCACTCTAAATCTGCCGTACTTATGAAGACTGCAGGAAGTAATATTTTTTATTGGGAAATTGAGCCCCATTATAATAGTTTCAGAACGCTTGTAATGAGCTCTGTAAGTATCGCATACAGAAGGAGTCGAGGCAGTGTCGAGGCGCGGGCATGCCTTGACGACTTTGAGATTCGGTCGATAATTGTATACCAAGAATCCGTATGTCACGGTCTTTAAGGCGCGCGCCCGCGCCGCGCCTCGACGCCGCCTCGACTCCTGCTGTATGCGATACCCTTAAGGTTCGACTATACTTACTGAACTATGTCTCATCATTTTTACCTCTTTCGAATGAGATATTACAAAAAAGATCGAACCTCACCAAAAAAAAAAAATCTTGATACTGCATTCTAAATAAGCACAACGACAGAGAACTAGACTTATTGCTAAGCAACAACGAAAACTTTTGGTTCATTTCTCACATTACCTGTCCGTATTGCCTAACGATGCGTGACTATCGTGGTTCGATTGATACCGAACTGCCTTTTTATAGCCCTACATTAGAGGAAATAAAATGTATCTATGTGTAAGGGTAGGTATAGGTTCTCGTGATGTGCGTTTGATTGTTTTATGGAGTTGTCTAAAGACAGCGCCGTCACTTAGATATGTAGTTCGGGTGGCGTAATGCAGATGTCGAATCTTTAGTACGGGTGCATATCGGCAGACGTCGCCACCGTCTTGTCACCTTTGTTTACCATCGACTGACCTCTCGAAGTGGACAAAACCTGGAGAGGATTCCGGCTTTCCAATATACGATCGAACCGAGAACACACGTTGTCTTATTTAGCTTCACCCGAGGGTCCATCAGCTCCACGAGCCAACAGGAGTTAAATACGTAAAATAGTTAGAGAACATTGTGGTTTCAACGAGGATATATTGACAAAGATTGAGAGAGGTATGTTAAGATGATTTTGGTATTATGGTAAGAACGTTTTTTTTTTGTATTTATTTATTTCAGAATCTTACATCTAAGTTTACAATTTTTGATATCGCCAAACTGCTGAGTAGTTTGTAGGCGTTGCGCTCGTCAATCGCATTTTTACTTAAATGCTATATTTTTGTTATTAACATAAATAGTTATATTAAAGTTAGCTGTATTAAATTAAATTAGGTTAACCTAGCATACAGTCTTTTAATTTTTTTCTTTAAAGTTTGTTTACATCTAATTTTGTGCCCCTCTAATAATATCGGATATTTGTTACATATTTTTGGAATTAAATACTGTCTAGTTCTCTCTCCATAGTAGTAAAGGTGGTTTCAGTCCATACAAAAGTTAAACGCACAATACGCGCAGACGGAATTAATAAAAGTAATATTTTATATATGAAAAAATAGTTTAGAAAATCTAAATTTTGTATGAAAAATTTCAAAGCTTTATATCTTCATAATTATTTTATAAATTCCAAATGTTATTTGTGACGCGGCATTTAGATTTTCTAAAATATTTTTCCATGTATACAAACATACTTTTTATATATTAATACCGTCTACGCGTATTGTGCGTAAAAGTTTTGTATAAAATTGACCCCTCTGCAACCACCTTAAGCGCCCTTGTCTGAATAAATTTCCCCTGCCCTTTAGCTCTAGTATTATATCTATGACATACATTATTCTTAAAATCTTTTGTGTAATAGGTTTCAATAGCTATTAAGTATTCTATTTTCCTATCTACAGGTAATAGTTTGCATTCCGAAAAAAGCTTATTATAATCATATTTGTACTTTTCTTTGGTTTTTTTATCTACTTACATTTTTAAAAACCTTATTTGTAGCTTCTTAATTTTTTCTAAGTACGACTTAAATGTTAAGCCTAAGGATGGGATCAGATTGACAAGTGCGATTTATGAAGCAAACGTAAGTGAGAATATTGGAAGAGAATAACATAGAAGTACGCATACTGATCAAATGATGGACATAAAATCGACGAGCATGCACAAAGACACAATGTCGAGGAAGAGAGAGAGATTTTTTAGGATCATACCTATCATACTGGCATGAATCCTACAGCTGCTGGGCCAAAATCCTCCCCTTTAATATTCTTCTGCTTCCGATTTTGGGCCAACTTTGCCAACTAGCCGTCAAAAGCATCTACATCATTCCCCCCTCCCAACAATTTCTGGGTCGATCTGAGCATTGAAAATCGTTTTCAGGGATCCTAAGCGTGATAGTGTTAGCCAATCTCTCGAGGTGCACCTGGCAGATATTGTCTGGCGTTTTTCTACCCAAAGTCGTAATACGAGTTTTGAAGCGCAAAACCAAAACAAAACTCTCATCTTTAATAGGTTATTGTAATTTTAAAATGCAGCAATAAATTCCCTAGTTTTCCGTTGAGTAACGATGATTTAACATCAGATATTGTCATAGTGACGTCACATCTCATAAACGGCACGCTGGCTGCATACATCTGGTCGTTAGCGAAATGTTGACATTAATGCATTCCTGACGACCTAGGCTTTGTTATCACATACCATGCCCTAGCTCCAGCTTAGCTTGTTTGTTTGTAACGAAGCGGAATTTACGAGTCAAAAGCTACAATAAACATTTCATAATTATAATTTTAGCTGAATTACATCCATTGCGAGTCGCGTTGCAGGTTTTACACTGAAAGGAATGATGTGGTAACTGTGGTAACGTACAAGGAAAAAGACATTACTGTATTCGTTTCACAACTAACGAATGAGTATGATCAAAGAGTATGATAGGTAAAATTATACACAAATTAGGAGAAATATCATACTTCCCAAGGAAATGAAAGTTATCATTTTCTATAGTGGGATTTATTATAAAATTCAAATTCAAATTTACCAGTTTTGTAGGCGCAACGGGATCGGGAAATGTCATCAGCAGTCGTCAATTAATAAATAAAATAAAATAATAAATCCATTGCGTAGCATCAAGAATTGATTTAAAGGCCCACTGTGCATTATAATTACAATGTACTTTACACGTAATTCTGAAATTTGCTGAAAAATATCTCGATTTGATGAAACTTAAAATAGTATAATATTATCAAATAATGTAAAAATAATTATTTAAATAATAGTAAGGTTAGTATGCATGCATCATGCAAGCGTATGCTCACAACTATATTCCCCGAGGGGGTAGTCAGAGATATTCTGAAACCTCAGAACATCCACGTTTCACCAGTACCGAAACTCTATCCAGTATGACGGGGAGTGAGCCCGTCGCCACTTGAAAAGGACAGTGGGTACAATACATGCCCCGAATTTGAAGCATGCATCCTCACGATGTTTTTTTTCACCGAAAGGCCCGTAGTATAAGGTAGTATTACGAGTCAATTTGATTGAAATATTATGTACATCATCGTCATAATATACAGTGAGTTACTACATTCGATTCTTCCTTGATAGAGTCATTATAGAGTCAGAGAAAGTCTCAAAAGTTCGGTAGCAGTGCATACCGGATTACTGACAGTATACAGGTGTTACAAAAAGACAAATAGACATTTAAGGGCACCCCCTTAAATGTCTATTTGTCTTTTTGTAACACCAAACTGAGACCATCGACTATCAAACTGAACAACATTCACTATAGGACCAATATCGAAATCGCGAAAAACTGGTCCACTGCTGGACATAGGCCTCCCCCAAAATGATGAGATTTGCTATAATCGCCATGATGCGATGCGTTTGCGATGTTCCATACTAAACTACAGATCTATTCGAGCCAAATGTATGGGACATAAGAATTTTTTTTCGCGATTTCGATGTTGGTCCCATAGTGAAAGTTGTTCAGTTTGTTGGTCTAAACCACCCCTTAAAAGTTTTCATTATTTATTCTTACTTCTGTAACACCCTGTATACAGGGTGAAATTGATATCATTAGCATCCTTTTAAACTAAGAGTCTAATCATCAAACTGAACAACTTTTACTTTGGGAGCAAACCGATCGAAGTAAAAAGAAATCTGCTGTTGCATACATTTTAGTCGAGTATTATTTGTGGTTGGGCTATTGCAAGCAAGGGTTGTTATGTAACACTGCGACCATCACTGATCTATTGTGTTCGCCCCAAGCTCACCCATATTTTACGCATATCTCCGAACTTATGGTATTTTCTTTTCATTCTCGGGAATGCAGGTTTCCTCACGATGTTTTCCTTCACCGCCGAGCTAGTCAATGATAAATACAACCGTATATAAATTCCGAAGAACTTAGTGGTACAGGCCAGGAAGCGAACAGCGGCCTCGTGATTGAGGCGCTAGCTCTCTTCCGTATGGGCTGTCATCGTTCTTGAGTAGGCATTGCAGTTAAGTATGGAACAGCAGATTTTTTTTGATCCGAACAGTTTGCTCCCATAGTAAAAGTTGTTCAGTTTGATGGGTAGAGTCTTAGTTGAGAAGGATGCTAATGATAACAATTTCCTGTAGATGGTTTAACACGGTTTTAGGACTTACGAACAATCCTTACACGTATAAGTTATTTTAGTACATACCTGTGAATATTTTCTATTAAAACTAATATTTTCGAGCTTACCCGACATCATTCGCACACTCGACGCCGTAGGCTCGCAAGAGATTATTGCAAGCGATAAGCGATTGTCGCGTCATACGTTCTGCTTTAACTTTAGGTCTACTTTTCTGTGTTCCACATTGATGTTTAAGGTTTATTTTTTGTTTTTTTAGACTTAACTTTTTATATTGTTTTCAGCTGAAATTGGTTTACTGTTATGCTATCACAAAACAAAAGCTATGTTGATTAAGTCTCTTGAAAATATTTTTCTAATAACGTTAACCTCATGTTAACCTACATTATTATGTCACTTTGAGTGACATTATTTCAGTTTCAGTAGTGTACGGTTGTCATGAAATATAATTGCGACTAGTATATCTAGAAAAATAGCTGACGAGCTGGCACGAAGAGGGGCGGAAGAGGACGCCATAGGCCCCGAGCCTTATTGCGGCATCTCCCGCAACACCTCTAGACGTGTGCTAAAGGAATGGGCCGTGGACCAAAGCCGTAAGCTCTGGTCGGATACACCAGGACTGAGGCATGCGAAAGAACTTGTGACCGGCTTTTCAAACAGACATACCTCAGATGCCATCAATTCAAACCGCAACGACTTAAGGCTCTTAGTACGAGCCTTAACAGGACACTGCAAGTTAAACAAAAACCTACACAGAATGGGGCTTGTAGACTCACCCACTTGCAGATTTTGCTGCGAAGCAGAGGAAACGCCCATACATCTCCTCTGCGAATGCGAAGTGCTCATTCACAGCAGGAGTCGCCATCTAGGTGGATACATAATAACACCTACTGACATTAGGGACCTACCCTCCAAAAGCATAACACGGTTCATGAAGTCCGTGGGCCTAGGAAATGACCTTTAGGTCTAGGGTGACAGCTACAATAGATCTATCTAGGTCGCAGTAGCTATTTGGTCATTGACCAAGCCCTTATAACCAAATAATAATAATCTAGAAAAATATGTCACCTCTCTCTGACATGATTATGATAGAAGTGTCACATCCGAAGATGTAAGATTATTTATTATAATGAGATGTAGAATCGCGTTGCAAGTCTTATACTAGGCGGTCGCCAGCTCTCCGGCTTGCCACGAAGCTTCACCATTTTGTGATGACTCTATTGTGTTTTTGTGCATAAAACAATCCTTGACGTCACCAAAATAATATTTAAACATTTGCTGTTTACCTACTTATATTATATTGGACATTTGCAGAATCATCAAGTTATTTAGAAGATAGTTGTTAGTTAGAAAAAAGTTTCTGACCGCGTCGATAAGTATTGTAGTCGTGAGTTTTTGTGTGCTGATATCTTGGTCGGAACTCCTTCGATCAAAGTAAAATGAATGGATAGGCCTAAAGCGCATTAAGTTGAAGCACACAAAGTTGGCGCCGGTGCCACTTGGTCTGTCATCTTGATACGTATTTGGCAAGTATTTGGAGTATATCTGACGTTTCGTCAAAGTGACGGCAATATTGACTAGTAATTGTTTTAATTTACCCATTTTAGTTGTTTGAAATGTTCGCGTAATTGCCTAACCATGCATTTTACTAGAAGGTTACAACCTTACATCAAAGTAAAATTAATGGATAAGGCCTTACGCGAACATTTCAAAACAGAAAAATGAGGCAAAACAAATTAATATTATACTTCAAGTTTGTACCGAGATGACAGACAATTGTGCTAGTGAATAGACCATAACGTTTTTTTTATTTATAATCAATGGCAACTTGCTTGTGCATAATCACTGCATTTCCGCCAGTGTCATTTAGTTTTTGGGAGAATCTATCCCAATCTCAGGGATTGTTTTTGGTCAAGAACAAGAAGATATTGAGGATTGCGGAGCCACGTGGCAGGCAAAAACGCGATGTACGAAAACCACGCAAGACAAGTGCTCGCGTCAGAACCTGCAACGTGACTCCCATTAAGGTATTATACCAGGGATGGAGGAACTGACAGCTGAGAGAGCGAGATATACATAGCGGCAGCACTGTATAATATACAGAGATACGTGACACGAGGCAATAGAAACGTTTTTGGGAACTTCGTAACTTTATGGTATGGACCAATTGCACTAGTTGTGTGCTTCTACTTAACGCGCTTTACACGTCTAGTGCGAGTATAGCCTGACGTTCTCTGTTTTATTCAGATGGTTTATTTCGACGATGCTGGTCCCATTAAATCTTCACGTCTGCCAATGAAAAAACAACCTTGCCCGCTCTCTTTTATGCCTTAAACTCACAAGTAAAATATTCACAGCTCTAAATATTTAACAAGCCATCTAGAGGCGGCAGAAGTTACGAAAATTAATAATTTAAAGTGATTTTTCAACTTCCACGATACCTTCTATACAGTTGTTTGTTATATGCATCCTTATGTTCGTATACAGTTGGCTTTATAACCACTTAGAGAAACCAATTTGTTGTGGAGCTTGAAAAACCGCATCTTGTGATGAGGTTTAACTTTATCTTTGCCTTCAAGGATCAGTGGAGAGATTTTATCTTCTCTGAGAATATAAAAAGTTAGTATAGAGTGGGTTTACAGAATGAAACTTTGATAAAAAGGGGATCATGATGAAATAAAACAAAATATTCTCAGCTGGAAGTCGAAATAACCGAAAATATATTACTTAAATTATGCCAGGGCCCCATTGAAATAACTGCCTCCTTGGTCTAATGGTTGAGAGCATTGGCTCTCGACACGGAGGTCGTGGGTTCGATTCCCACGGGGGACACCTAGTGAAATGTCACTTTGTGTGTTTTTCCCCAGTTGGTTAGGACATTGCAGGCTGATTCACCTGATTGTCTGAAAAGTAAAATGATTCCGTGCTTCGGATGGCACATAGATGGATGGTAGTAGTCGTTACATAAAAACCACGTCAGAGGCCGTAAGGCGGTCTGAAAAAACTCTGACACCAAGGCTCTGCCCACACGATAAGAGAGATTAAATAAACATCACAATAGGTTATTAAATATAGGATCTATTGATGACATCGGCATTGAATACCAATTTTGGAAACCAACTACTTAGTCAGTTAAGAAAAAAACTGGATTTTTTAAGAGAAAATCGACAAAGATATTTTTTGTCTACTTTAGTCACGTGATCGTAAACTACTGTGATTGGCCGAATGGTTGATGACGTCAACTGCATGTAGACAGCTGCGTGTAGAGTATTAGTGTCACATGCAGGTTACGTCACGATGACGTCACCTGCATGTAGACACGTATATTGTAAAAAAAAAGCGTTTTCGTTTTTTCTTGCCCAAAAAAAAAAGGCTCACAGGCACATACATTGTAATGATCCCAAGCAAGCTCTATATAGGTTGTTTATTATGGAAACCATACAACAACGGCACAAACATATAAACACTACAGGGTAAAATTGATATCATTAGCATCCTTTTAAACTAAGAGTCTACCCATCAAACTGAACAACTTTTACTATGGGAGCAAACCGATCAGAGCAAATAAAAAATTAGCTGTTTCAAACTAAACTGCAATGTCGACGCGCGAGTTTGCAACTCAAATGTATGCAAATGCTGATTTTTTTTGCTCCGATCGGTTTGCTCCCATAGTGAAGGTTGTTCAGTTCGATGGCTAGACTCATAGTTTAAAACGATGCTAATGATATCAATTTCACCCTGTATATTAATGGAACGTAAAATATACATTTTCTATAGTCTTAAGACATCAGTGATTAGCGTAGAACAGCTTATAAAAACCTGTCAAATACCGTATTGTTACTATGACAGTCCCCTACATTGCTGAGAATGTTAGAAATGTTATCTACTGCATGCGTAGTGTCATTTGTAACCAGCAATGTAGCCTGAACTATTATTGTAAATTACAATTTTCATGTTTATGAAATAGGCCCCTGGTGTAGCTGTGTTATTCTGACTACTGTTTAATAATAACATTTGACGTCCTCATTCTAAAACTAGCATAAGCCACACCTACATAGCGACTAAGGAATAAATATTCATGCAGTATTTTCGTGGGAAAAGACAAGCAACCTATCTACTTGATACTGATATTACATACATGACGTCATTCCATCGGGAAACGTTCTGGGGCAGAACTTTCTAGTAGGGCAGAGCGACGTAGCAAAATAGCGTTTAACCTCTCTTTCACTTGATGAGTATCAGAGCAGAGCGAGAGAAAAGTTTATGCTATTATTAAACGAGAAAAAAAATGTTACCAAGACTCTTGTAAACGTATTGACCTTTAACTATACGCGTAAATGACAGCCTAGCAAATACTGAAACGGTGAACTCAGACCATCAAACTGAACAACTTTCACTATGGAGCCTACCTCAGGAAACGCGAAAAAATATCAGCTCTTCCATACAAAACTGCAATCATACTCGACCCAAATCCCAGCAAATAATTTGGTCGTATAAGGCCCCCATTTATATGACTATTTTGACTTATAAAAGTTATATTACGGTAATTTCGTCATATAGTGGTGCTTTATGCGTCCAATGTTTAACTACACGACACCTATATGACTAAATTGTTAGTTGTGTATGGGACTGGCGGACTGCCGTTTTTTTCGCGATTTCGAATTTGGTAAAAGTTGTTCAGTTCCACAGTCTGAACATCCTGTTAAAAACCGTCAGCATATTAAGTGGGACCCTGTATTTCTATTCTATTACAAGCAGATAAATATTCATTACAGTGTGAAATTCGCCGACCAATGGGACCCATAAAGGCTATATTATAGTAATCAGAATCAAATCATCGAGTTTCGTGGTACATTAAGATTCTGCCAAACAATTTTCGTCACTATAGACGCCTAGTTGAGTTGAGTTTGCAAACTTTAGCACTTTCAGCCTAAGCTAGTACAAATCTAGTTCCATTGTTCCAAATTGTACGTTTGCCTCGTTTAAGTTAATAAGTAAGTCAATATAGTGTATTATGTTAGTACTTAACTTAGAATACAATACAACATTTGAGTAGGTGGTTTCAGTCCATACAAAAGTTTGACGCACAATACGCGTAGACGGAATTAATAAAAGTAATATTTTATGTATGGAAAAATAGTTTAGAAAATCTAGATGCTGCGTCACAAATAACATTTGCAATTTATAATATAATTATTTTTTCTTTAGGTTAATGGTTATGTATGTAGTGCTTTAATATAAATAAATGATTTTAGGTCCATTAAAAAAAAATTACGAAGATATAAAGCATTTAAAATTTTGTATGAAAAATTTCAAAGCTTTATATCTTCGTAATTATTATATAAATTGCAAATGTTATTTGTGACGCGGCATCTAGATTTTTTAAACTATTTTTCCATATGTACAAAGTTACGTATATTAAAACCGTTTTTGTGTAAAAATTACCCCTCTGCAACCACCTTAATGTCCGTTTGCTGCACGGACAAAAATAACCTACGTGATACAGCCTTTTGATAGGGGGGAGGGGGGGGGGGATTAATTATGTATGGGACTTTTAAACTGTAACCGGCACCATTTAGTGTCAAAAAGACTATAATGAAATAAAAAATTGAATGAAAATAAAAATAATGTGATACTAACATTCAGTTGCAGAAATGCCCATTAAAAATAATCCTCCATTAAATATCATGCTGTCACTCTTTGTTTCGTTGACATAATAAAAGCTAGCAAGTGTTTAATGGAAGATTATCCTTAATGAAAGTACGAGCAACGTGCGGTAAAAATGTTAGAAAATAATCTATTGATACACGCACACGAGCTCTCGCATGTGATAAGACAAATGAACCAAAGTACTGACTTTGAAACAGTCAAATGCACAAACTAAGCAAACTATTTATAATCCCTATTAATCATTTTCTCACATCAAAATATGACTAAGTTGATAAAGTGGTAAGATGGTCCCAAAACTTTGTCACTTAGCAAAATATACTACGTATGTACACACATTGTAATTAAATTTAAGCTCCATTGTACTTTAGGCCTCATGCTCAATGCTAAGTGTTCAAGTTACTAAAAGTTAGCTGACAATTTAGATACGCCACACACATGTATGGAGAGAGCTATGCTCGGTGTTTCTCTGAGAGATCACATCAGAAATGAAGTGATACGTCAGAGAACGAAAGTGGTTGACATAGCTCAGAAAATTAGCAAGCTGAAGTGGCAATGGGCTGGTCATATCTGCCGAAGAACTGACAACCGGTGGGGTGTCAGGGTTCTGGAGTGGAGACCGCGAACTGGTAGACGTATTGTGGGACGTCCTGTTGCCCGCTGGACAGACGACCTAAAAAAGGTAGCGGGGAGCGACTGGATGAGGAAGGCCGAGGACAGAGTTTTGTGGCGCGCCTTGGGAGAGGCCTATGTTCAGCAGTCTACGATGATAGGCTGATGATGATGATGATGATGACACACATGTATACGGATTAATACGGAATTCCGATCTGGAAATCTGAATCAGTAGGATTATTGAATAAGCTTCCGATGTACGTTTTGCAAGATCGGTAACGTATTATGATTGTACTAGGCCGTTTTTTTAAGTAATATTTTGTTTATGTGTTCATCATATCCATTATCCGAAATTAATTAACTTAAAGTTAAAAAACAGAAGCGCTAAGAACTGCCAAAAAAACCACGTCCATTTGATACCCCAGGATTCTGATTTTGTATAGGATTTGATACCTCCGCAATTCCGAACGCAATTATGGAGGGCGAAAATCCATACGAAATCGTTATCCTGTGTGGGTACTTGCTACAGATGTCAGCACCCACAATTTATAGCAAAGATGCCAACAGATGTTGATACCGTCGCTCTCGGAAATATGCTCCATACATAGACAACATTCACCGTGAATACGAAACTCGTAACTTTCTACAAATAAGGTTCACAATCGATTGTAAGATATACATCTCGCAAGAGAAATAATCACATTGATTCGATACATATACAAAGTTCAACTAAGAACTGTTGGACCACGGCCGGTCCCCAGGCTTCACACATAGCCTGGTGGAAGATCTTCCCTTTTCAATGGAGGAACATCCCCAGTAGCACCTCCATACCTGATTCGGAATTCCGGATCGGAATTGTGTATCTATGTGGCGGGCCTTACCGCCTTATTAATGAAGTTGCTAATTCATTTAGGCATCGACAACATCTGTAACACCACTATTGTCTTTTTCGAAATGACGAATACAGTGTTGGTTAGGAAGCAGCTACTGTTTATTACCGGACAATTGGATGGAACTCGAAGGGTCTACCGAGCCCTGCACACAGAGTACTTGCACTTTTGCATAGGACGTTGCTATGCCCAGGTCCGACTGGGTAGTGGGGATCAGTGAAAAGCGGCCTGGAATATGCCTGTAGCGTCTATGGACGACAGAAGAAAAAGAAGGTGTGGGCTAAGGTCATGGCTGTTGGCGGGGGACGTCGATTAGGGTGACGACGCATTGTTATCGTGTTAACGGTCGTGTTGTGTGAGTTTTCGATTGCGAATCGTATCGTGTAAGGATGAGAGAATGCATGCGTACACACTTAGTACAAAAATATAGTATGCTTAAAAACTGTTGTATAATTTATGTTGATACTATATGACGGGAACCGGTGTGGACGTAGCTGCGGGCAAAAGGTCGTAATCTAAAGGGTTTTACCGTAAACAGTTCCACTACTTTGAGGTGTTATTGTACCCATGATACTGAACAACTTTCCCTGAGGAACCTATAGGAAATTAGCAAATTTTTTTTCGACTTTTGATACAAAAGTTTGATCATCAGATTGCATTTAGTATGGAAAGTAAATTTTTTTTTGCGAATTGCCTGTAGGTTTCGAAGGGAAAGTTGTTCAGTACCATGGGTACAACCATCTCTTCAAGTACTGAAACTGTTTACCCTAACACCCTGTATAAATATAAATATAAATGTTTTCCTTTGGTAAGCGCATCACCGATTTAGCTTATTTTTTATTAAATGTTCGTAATAGTCCGAATAAGGTTTTTCGATAAGACAACGTTGTCGGTCTGGTCAGCTAGTATCTAATAATATACGGCCAAGAAAATAAATTAAAATTCTTTCACTTGTTTCAAATGAAATGAAATCTCAGAAATTCCAATATTTCTGCTCACTGCCAAAGAAATAGGTATGTTATGTGCATGTTACACGTTTCATATTAAATGAGTTTTAAAGTTCAGTTCATCGCACACGTAAAAGTCATTGAAGCGTAATGTTCACCTACTTTCTACAACGTTTGTTTATAGTAATTGTTAAATGTAATAACACTAAATGTTTGACTATATGAAACATTAAAACATTTATTTCCAAAAACGCTTCGAAATCGTGAAAAACCCTGTTAATACTCGGTGATTTAGCAACGGATAGGAAACCGCTGTTTTTCCTCTCAAGCACGCATGAATCACAAGTGAAAAGTGACACAAACTTCAACAATTTTAAAATTTGTGTGAAATTGTGTTTTCCAGGTGACAAACAAAGAACAAATATAGTTTCAGCTCTTAAAGGGGAGCTTCACAGGTTAAGGGGCAAAGGTCCGAATAAACCCGTACACCCAGAGACTCAAAACGTTCACTTATCTGCTCTAACCACCACTGCAACCTCTTCTCTCCGCACACCGAGAGATCCCCAACATTAACCTTATGGCCTTAAGGTGGTTTCAGTCCATACAAAACTTTGCAGCACAATACGCGTAGACGGAATTAATAAAAGTAATATTTTCTAAATATTTTTTTATAGCCTATAAATTTATTCAACAACTTACACTAACAGTACAAATGTAGAGACTTAAATCTATAGTATTATAAAACTGTAACAGGAAGTTTGTCTGTACATTGAATAAATTAACAAAAAAAAAGTTACGATATGGTTTTTAGGTGTCCCTGATTCCATTTCACCAATTTTTGGATTTTTTGTCTGTCTGTTTGTTTGTTTGGGTGTTTGTTTGTTTGAACGAGTATCACGCAAAAACTACTGAACCGATTTTGATGAAACTTTTTTGTTTGATAGCTTATGATCTGACTTAAAATCTGGTATATAATTTGTGCGGACGAAGTCGCGGGTTAACGCTCGTTAATAATAAAACTGAAATATCCTAAAACTAAAATATAACTAGACTAAACAATTTTATATATGAACAAATTGTTCAGAAAATCTAGTTGCCGCGTCACAAATAACATTTGCAATTTATAATATAATTACGAAGATATAAAGCTTTTACAATTTTGTATGAAAAATTTAAAAGCTTTATATCTTCGTAATTATTATATAAATTGCAAATGTTTTTTGTGACGCGGCATATAGATTTTCTAAACTATTTTTCCATGTATACAAAGATACTTATATTAATACCGTCTGCGCGTATTGTGCATCAAAGTTTTGTATAAAATTGACCCCTCTGCAACCAACTTAAGAATTAAACAATATGCCACCTTTCAAATCCGCGAACTTTGTTTAACATCCTCATCCTAAGTTAAGTGTGACTGTTACGAGTACTATAATTACATTCAAACTCAAACTTAACAAGTGAAACTTTAGCTGTCAATACGTAATTTTGCGTAAATTTACGACAAGAGCAAAGTTTGGATTATTCCAAATAAGATTGTGTGTATAAGCACAAAATTTGCTTAGCTAAAGTGAAATGCGGAATTTCGAGATTCCTTTATTAAGTTACAGTAAGTGTATTACATGGAACTGCATGAGAGCAAAACTAGCTTCAAGCTTATTAAGTTAATTGTGACATTATGCTTCTGTATGTAACTGTTTTATGTCATAAAGACATTATATCATCGCGTAACGTAAGGTTGAGGTAGATAGGCGAGTGTTACAATCATAATCATCATCATCATATCAGCCATTAAACGTCCACTACTGGTGATTTGCCTTAATCGCCACGCTTGGCAGGCGGGTTGGCGATCGCAGTTGGATCGAATCAATGTGTGTACTCAATTGATGCTGCTGCCCATCCTTCAGTAGATCTCATAGTCGCCTTTTACGACACCCACGGGAGGAAATGGGATGGTGCTATTCATAGCCGACACCACAGGGCAAGTGTTACAATATGTCGATGAATATAATCTACTTTGGCCAGAAGAAGAAAAAGAAGTTGAAATACGGATTCAAAATGCCTGGAAGAGCTACTGGTCCATGAAGGAGTTTATGAAGGGTGACCTTCCTTTAACATTCGAGTGAAAACTCGTCGACATGTGCATCTTGCCCATCCTAACTTAGAGACTTGGTATTAAACTGAACATCAGAAATACAATCTAAAGATGGGAAATCTTTACGAGTCATGGAGCGTAGCTCTTATTTACCGATCGGGTATAAACCATAGATCTGTGTTCTAAAACTGGTATACCGCTTAGTTGAACTGCGACTGAATGGAACATATCTGTCACATGCATCCGGAGAAGTGGACCAAAATGGCTACGGAATGGGCTCCACAATAAGATGGTTGCGGATGTCGGGGAAGGCCCTGAAGAAGATAGAGCGATGACTGGAATACCATCCTGAAGGGTTGGCCCAAAATAGTGTTGTATAGGAAGAATTCGAGGAGAAAAGGGGAAGCCTTTGCCCAGAAGTGCGAGACAGCTGTCTCATACATTGATTCGAATAAGCATTGCAGATTGCAGTTTAGTATGGAACAGCTGTTTTTTTTTTCGATTTTATGTTTGCTTCTATAATAAAATAGATTCAGTTTAATGGTCTGAACAGCTCCTGAAAACTTTGACAAGGAAAAAAAATTATACGGTTCATAAAATTGGTGCACGTCGATTGTCCTTTGTCGTAAGGGCTTTACAGCTACAATAGATCTGTTCAAGTCGCAGTACTTACTGGTCAACAACCAAACCATACCAACCGGATGTTAATAATGGTGACCCCTGCTCAAAATATCCTTCGATGACCAATTTTAGAACTACATCTATTCAGACACAGCCAATGCCACTGTTCAAAAAAACCTTAGTTTTTTTGAGGTAATATCCTAAATCGACTTAATACGACGACGACGACGAACATAATTTTGCCCAGATATCGATATGAAAGTATCTTCACGTCCCAAATACCGCAGTGTCTTAAAACGAAAGTCTTCGATCAGTGTGTGTTGCCAGTGATGACATATGGAACAGAGACGTGGTCGTTCACTCAAGGCCTCATAAAAAGGCTGAAAGTCACCCAAAGAGCAATGGAGAGGGCTATGCTCGGAGTTTCCCTGCGAGGTCGAATCAGAAATGAAGAGATCCGCAGAAGAACCAGAGTAACTGACATAGCCCAAAGAATTGCTAAATTAAAGTGGCAGTGGGCGGGGCATATTGCTCGCAGAACCGATGGCCGATGGGGCCGAAAAGTTCTCGAGTGGCGACCGCGTACCGGAAAGTGCAGCGTGGGTAGGCCCCGCACACGGTGGACCGACGACCTTGTGAAGGCGGCGGGATTCCGTTAGATGAGGGCAGCGCAGGACCGGTCGTTATGGCGATCCTTGGGGGAGGCCTATGTCCAGCAGTGGACGTCCATCGGCTGAGATGATGATGATGATGATCGATATGAAAGCTGTGGCATGACTCCAATATAAGTTAACCGCCGAAGGCTGTTATTTAGCAAACTAAGTTTTCTATGCTTCTTCATAATGAAAATTGTGTTTGAAACTACGTCGAGAAGGGAATTTGATTTGCTTTGTTACACTCAGCCTCTAGTAGTTTTCAGTTTTACTCGCATTCTATGTTTTGCATGCATGTAACTTGTAAGGTCTTGGCAATTAATTTTCATATTAAATTAAATTCAAAGATAAACCTCACGACCATTATTTTATGAGTTCCTACAAGTAGTAGCTAAGTTTTGAAGCAGTTCGTCAAGGTAGAACTTATCTACATACTGTACATAGACTCCCTGCCCCCAACAAAGACCTCACCCCCTCTCGATGGTACGGGTAGTGGACGACTGACAGAGAGCGAGGACAAATTCCACCAATAACTCGCTCTCTAGATCACATCATAAGGAAATTGAAGCTGTTCAATTGGTAGATTTTTCTTACTCCCTGCTACCTCACATAGATCTAGTCTGGTGAAAAGCCAGCCTGAGGATCCTAATCTTAAGTTGCCAGCCTTTTTCGAATAGCAAGCATGTCCAGTTGGGTGGGTGCCGAAAGTCGGAAAGACAACTATAAATGATAATAGGTGGATACTATTATTTCGATAAGATCCATAAAATAGTAACATTAAATAAAATTATAAATAAAGAGACTTAAAACTAAACTAACCTAGGATGTGGTGCAGGTTCGGTCCTTGTGGGAGGGTACCCAGAACGCTGGCCGCATTTCCTCGCTGAATGGCTATGCTGATCCGTTGAGCGAGGAAAGTGCCAGCTCTTGGGTCCCCTGTCGAGTCTATCAGGCGCTTTGACAGGTCTTTAAAAAGCGCCTGCGCATTAGGTCCCCACGGCTCAAGAGTTTCGACACCAAAACCCATAAAATGGTATTGGGGGCCGATATCCCGGTACCAGTAGGCCTTTCGTTTTTCGGCCGCCTCCGCCGCTGCGCCAGCCCTTCGACTCGTGCCCTGTAAGTGAGACGGGGCCAGTGTTTCCACGCAGGTAGCGTCCCACACTAGCGCCCGACCCATCTTCCAGGGGACGAGAGACATCCCGTCTGGTCTCTTGCCATCGCTCCGTATGATGCCAGTATTAACATTTTGACCACAAATATTACTATACAAGAAATCTAGTCCCACTGTTAGAATTTGGGTGGTCTATCTTTAACCAGAAAATATGCAAGTGTCATTTTGTAAAATATTTTGAAAGGGAAATAAGGAAAAAAAAACGTTTTTCTCAAGGATACTTCTAAAAAGATAAAAATGGTACATATTCGTGCCTGAATTGGGTTTCCTTTATCTTCTAAAGAAGTTTCATAACAAAGTTCCGATAGAAGGGTTCAACGGAACTCCGATCCAATGCACCCATAAGTTGCCTTTCTAATATAGACTTTGTTTATTATTTTTTTTGGGTTCCATAGTGACTGCGGCGTAGTCGAACAAGAAATTCTTATAAGTTTAACATTACGAGCGTTAACCCGCGACTTTGTCCGCACAAATTATAGACCAGATTTTAAGTCAGAGAAAAAGCTATCAAACAAAAGAAGTTTTATCAAAATCGGTTCAGTAGTTTTTGCGTGATGCTCGTTCAAACAAACAAACAAACAAACAGACAGACAAAAAATTGGTGATATGGAATCAGGTATACCTAAAAACCATTTCGTAACTTTTTTTTGTTAATATCTTCAATGTACAGACAAATTTCCTGTTACAGTTTTATAATAGTTTAGATATCTGTCTGTATGTATGCCCCACCTCAATTACTCTCTCATTTGTGCACCTATTGTAAAAAAGTTGCCATGAAGACCATTGATATCGTATATCGTAAAAGAACTAGATAAACAATCAACGCTTTAAAAATGGCAGATCCAAAAGAGCTACTAAAGAGCTATTTTGGCTCTGGCTGCCAACTAGCAGACAATTAACATACCCAACATGACAAATCACCTAATTCACTAACATAAAAAGTCCATGTAGCTAAATAACTCGCGATAATTAAGATGATTTATTCAGTAAAAAAACAACGTCCAGATTAATTCAACAGACTCTCAATTTTTGTTTTAATAACATTACTATCTGTCAAATTTTTTAATAATTTCTTATCAATACATATCTATTTTTTAAATTTTTTTACGTTTTAAGACATGCATTCTTGTGTAATATGAACAACGTTTGTTTATTGAACGAGAGTAATGTGTATTTTTTTTTAATTTTAGTTCCTAAAAAACTCAACAGATGGCATGTTTATTGCTCCATAGAGACGTTCTTGAGATTCTGTCAAAATCATGTCAAGACTGTGACTGCCATTTTTTTTTTTTTTTTTAAGTGATCGAGCCCATACAACCATGTCAGAAGTAAACCGTTTCAAATTTTCGATTATAATGATTGGCAAATAATGAAATATTCCATCAACAGATGCGTTGGCATCTTTTTGATCATCTTTTTCCTCTTTATTATTCTAAAGAAACCCTTTTTGAAATTTTGACCTTTATTCGCGCAGACCGTAGCGCCATCTATCTAACCAATAGTACACCAAAAGAAAAACGTTGTAATTTTGTTAATAATATTAAGGCCTCCTCCGCTCTTCCACTTGTTTACAGTACCCTACAATACAGGGTTCATAGTGATATCTTAGCATTTAAGTTTACCATCTCATGTAATGAATGCTGTAATTATGGAAAGCAATAAAATATTGAGTTTTGAGCATTGTCTGTTTCTCAAGAGGAAAATCTCCAGTGTCAGAATGTTAAGTTAAAAATGCAAAACTAAAAATAATATTAAACTCTCTGTGTACACTTATTTCGATAATATTTACATTATAAAGAATCAATAAAGAAGCCGAACGATTTGATTAAAACAGTGAAACGTGTTTCATATAAGGTATTATTTAAATTACATGCAGTTGCTATCGTCATATAGAAAACTGGTACATAATGTAAGAAGTTTGGCGTAAGACCATGTAATTTGAGACCCACACTTAGAGGTCCCGTAAATGAATGAAACTTAGTAATACGTCTAGAGTGAAACAAAACTAACAAAAAAGTTAATTGGTTGTAACTTGTAGAAGTTGGGAGAATGGTTTATCTCCTTATGATACCTTTTGTATAAAGTGTGTGAAACTCAAAATATTTCTTATTAGATAGCCCCCTCAATCTTCTACGTATTCATTGTATTTATTTTAATTATAATTTACGATAACCGTACAATATTATGATAATGGAAGAAAACGATTTTTTTTTTTAAATTTATCAAATACATAAACAAACATCACAAATAACACACACTAACAGTTCAACCAAGCCAAATACGTTCCGTAACGACCAAAAAATACCTCAGTGATTATATTAGATGAAAATAGCTGTCGTGGTTGCGTTTTGCTACTTTTTTTTGGTAGATTTATCTATTTTATTAGTGATTTCTGCTTTTGAATCTGCCTGCGTTTAAACGAGAAAAACGTCATGCGCGCTCTTTCTGGCCTACGTAAAATAATAAAGATGGAGGCACATCTCGATTTTTTTCGTTTTATCGGTGTTGGCATGGCTAGGCTGGAGTGCGATTTTTGAAACTCATTCGCTGAGCTCAACAGTAGAAAATGTCAAAATTATTATGGAGATATGCACTCGCTGAAATCGCACTCTTGAAGTATGTTTTTTGAAAGTCAAATCTGCAGTAGAAAGATGCATATTTCCATAGTAATTTTGACATTTTCAACTGCTGAGCTCACCGAATGAGTTTCAAAAATCGCACTCCAGGACTTCTGGAAACGTGAAAGTTTTTTTTAAAAAATGCCTTTATTTTTTCTGTTTATAAAATTTATAACCTGAACTATTCCTGAACGGCTTTTAGTTTTTTTGGTCCTTTGTCATTCTTCTTTCATTGAACTGTGTCTATACGCCTTGTTTATAGATAATTCACTTATCTGATATTGACTGTACAAATTTCAGTCTATTTACTCTAAGCAAGTTAAATGCGGGTTCCCAGACGATCCAATTTCAAATTGGTTTATATCGTCAATTTATTAGTTCAACGTCTGGCGCACCAATAGAATAATAAATATACCTATCTATAAGTAAAAGCAAGGGTTCTACCGATAGGGACGTTTTACGCTTAGATAAATTGGTCTTCGCTACTGTATTATCTTCATTTTCAAACCAAATATAATTCTATTAAGGGCCTACCGAGCCTATTGTGCTGCCCTCAATCGTATTTTTTTTATTTCTAAACAGTTAAACAACATTTTCAAAAAACCAAGAATGTCACATTGTAGTCCAAAAAAACAAGAATGTCACATTGTAGTCCTGATTGGCTTTCAATTTATCGAAAAGTTACGGATTATTATGTTTTATGCTTGTAGCTATTAAAGATAATAACTACAAATATTATATAAATACAAATCCGCAGTGAACCGATATATCGAAAGTCAGCAATAACTACAATGTGACATTCTTGATTTTTGGAAATATTGTAGCACAAAATGCTCGGTGCAGCCTTAAAAGATAAAGAAAGGATAAATATTTTAAAAACAATAGCCAACCGGAGAGGAAAAATGATCAGACACTTGATACGCTCGACAACTTCTTTAGAACTACATTGGAGAGAGGCAGAGGAAGACCTAAAAGAGTTAATCTAGGTGAAAGAAAAGGTTGACGTCTTATTGTATCTAAAACTCAAAGAAACTGGCGGAAAAGAGGAATGGTAAATACTCCACCGACAAGAGCGTAGCTTTTAAATAACATAATTAGGAAAAAGGTGAATGCTCTATGCTCTAATAATAAGATCGTTTTTCTTCTTATCGTGTGGGCAGAGCCCTGGTGTCCGAGTTTTTTCAGGCCGTCATACGGTCTCTGACGTGGTTTTTGTATAACGACTACTACCACCTGAGATAGTAGCCGCGACCAACGGCTTAACGTGCCATCCGAAGCACGGAATCATTTTTCTTTTCTGAAAATCAGGTGATTCAGCATGCAATGTCTTAAACAACTGGGGTAAAACGCACAAAGTGACATATCACTAGGTGTCCCCCGTGGGAATCGAACCCACGACTTCCGTGTCGAGAGCCCAATGCTTTTAACCATTAGGCCACGGAGGCGGTTGAAGATCTTTGATTGGCTTGGTTAAAAGATAAACTAATAGAACATTTTATAATAACTAGAACTTCATTTATAGATGTAGCGATAGCGTTTCTATTTAAACTATCTATTGTTCATCATCATCATATCAACCATTAAACGTCCACTGCTGGACATAAGCCTCCCCCAAAAAGGGGGGATTAGCCATAATCGCCACGCTTGGCAGGCGGGATGGCGATCGCAGTTGGATCGAATCAATGTGTATACTCAGAGGATGCTGCTGCCCATTCTTCAGTCACGGAAGGAAATGGGATCTACGTATCTATGTTTTCGTATCTATTTTTATCTTGAATTAATACTATTTTAATGAATTAAAATATCAGAAGTACGATTCCTTTGAAGTTACTTGAATTTTTAATTTCTTTTACTCATCTTGAAACTTTCCAAATTGGGCGCTTTAATATCTAAAGGGCAGTCAAATTTAAATTCATGATAATGCGACTTTTAGTTAGTTGGCGGGTGAAGCTATAACTAAAATTTCACTTTCAATTAAAATTTTCAATAAAAGTCTGTAGCGAATTTAGTTTGTCTGGTAAACGTCGTTAAAGTCAACAAAGTGGCCCAAATTGAATTTGTTGGTAACCAATTTAAATGCGAATTCAATTCATTAAATAATAATGTTATCAGTTTCCCTTTTTGAAATATTCTAAAGTTTAGAATATCTAAAACCGAATCGAATGGAATCTAAATTGAATATTGAAGTACAAAAAATTAAAAACTACAAAAATTTTAACTAATAAGCTTAAACAGTGGGTTGTGTTTTCGTTTTCTGTTGTGTAAGGTATCTGAGTTTAAAAAATTTCCGAACTATCATTTTAATCGTATAAGCAAGCAATTATTGTCCTTTTTACAACTTTATTTAATTCTAAAGGAACTTCAATAGAACTTGGCACTAAAATCACAATTCTCATAATTTTAACGGTTATCGTGAAATAAACCATGAATGAAAAAGATTGAATGGACTATTTAATGAGAAATATGTTTACAGACTTGAAGTAAATATGTATCATAACGAGAAATTCCTCTAACGTCTGTAGATCACAACCAATTTACTTTTCGTAAGTTTTATTTTATTTGTCAAGTCTCTTAAAGAGTTTATTAACGGTATAGGTATTTACAATAACAACATTATGTACAACTTATGGCTAAATATGGATATAATTAAAAATAAAAATAAAAACAAATAAAGTAGGTGAAGAAAAAATGAGCCACTACATCGAGCACGACTTCCGTTCGACTTACACTAAACAGAAGACGTGCTCGAGGCCACCGTTCTGCGGGAGGGTGCCCAGGACGCTGGCTGCGTTACCTCGTTGGATGGCAATGGATATTCGTTGCCCGAGGTACGCGCCAGCCCTTCGGTCAACGGACACCTCAATCAAGCGCGACGACAACTCTTTGAAGAGCTGTCGGGCGTCCGGCCCCCACGGCCCCAGGGTCTCTACACCGAATGGCGCGAGAATGTAGCCGTCACCCAGGGTGGCATATGCGCGCCGCTTGAGACCCTCTGCAGCGGCCGCCGCCGCGCCCGCTCTTAGAGAAGTGGCAGGGAGGTGTGAGGGCGCCACAGTGTCGACACACGTAGCGTCCCACACCAGGGGTCTGCCATTCCTCCAAGGAATGACGGTCACACCGTCGGGTCTGCTGCCTCTGCTTTTTTTGTATGGGCCCGCCGTCGTTCGCCGTCGCTCAATATGTCTCAATCCCAACCCTAGTTGGGATTTACAGAGACCAAACAGAAACAAACTAACAAATCCATTATGTCATCTTAACCTTACCCATTACGACCAAATAACTTCTTTCTAACAAAGTCTACTAACAAAATCTCTTACGCATTTGACGTAAGTCTCAAAATAGCTTGATCGACGTGACTTCGCATGGGTAACGTGAGGAATGTGACCAGAATGTGGACTATTACTCATTTTGAGGGACTATGAAAGTTGTAAGCACTCGTTAGTGAAATGCTCGAAGTGAGTCGGCAAATGTTTACAATGGACGCTGCGCGGGTCCAATCATCGTTGAAGAGACATAAGTGCTGGAAGGACGGCGATCTTTTTTGTCGAGCATCATTATGATCATCACACATAAGTATTACGGAATCTGATGATATTTAGATATCTATACCCCATATACACAGACCCGCCGACAGTATCGATGAAATTGTCGGCGGGTTCGGTGTGGATGGCCTTGTCGCCGGCTAGGCGATATTTGGTGTGTATAGCTGCCTATAGTATATGTAGACTTTTAGACTCACACTCGTGTCACATTATTTGTAGGCAGATATAATTGATCGCGCCATCAGGCACTATTTTATAACCTCTCCTTCATTTTTCTTCACTCATAACTGGCTTTACACATGCTCTTTGGTTTCTGATAAATTTTGATCTGACCCTTTTTAAGTACACTCCCAATTTGGAATAGTTATTTCACTTCTATTCTTCTAGTTATTTCACTTTCACTTACCATCTATGAAAAGGATTAGGTACCATGTAGTAAAATTTAATGCGTTACAGACCCTTTGAATAATTATGTATAAACCATCAAACTGAACAACTTTTTATTACGGAGTCAATATCTCAATTGCGAAACAAATTGTTTGTTCTTCCATAGAAAAGGTCAATAGCTATAGCTACTCAACCAAAATGTATGGAACAGCAGATTTGGATTTATTTTCACGATTTCTATGTTGGCCCCATAGTAAAACTTGTTGTTGTGTATATAACGAATACATTTACCACTTGTATATACCTCGATCATGCACCAGCTATTTACCACACAAATATATCCTTTGTTGATTTGAAATCCACTTCTTTGGCTTCCTTCGTATTACTTCTTTACCCGCTAAGCTTTACAGCCGTGTGTAGCAGAAACATTAACATTGTTTCAGGGTTAAAGAGATTGTTAAAACGCGTTGTTCTCTGATCGAAACGTATCTTTATAATGCCTACTAAAAAGGCCATGGAATTGTTTTGTACTAATTACTTTCTTGTGAGGGGTTATTCCTTGTGCAGTTGACACGTTTAACTGAGGGTTTTAATTGTTTTTAATGTTTAGTTGTAATTATAATTAACCTAAATCACTATTTTAAGTATACGTTTTTTTACATTAACCTTTCCGTGAAGCCGTGATAGCCCTTAGGTTATTTAGACTATAACAACAGTTTAATTTTAATATTAACGAGCGTTAACCCACGACTTCGTGCGCACAAATTATATTCCAGATTTTAAGTCAGATCATAAGCTAACAAACAAAAAAAGTTTCACCAAAATCGGTTCAGTAGTTTTTGCGTGATACTCGTTCAAACAAAAACACAAACAAACAGACAGACAAAAAATCCAAAAATTGGTGAAAAGGAATCAGGGACACCTAAAAACCATATCGTAACTTTTTTTTGTTAATATCTTCAATATACAGACAAACTTCCTGTTACAGTTTTATAATAGTACGAGCGTTAACCCGCGACTTCGTCCGCACAAATTATATACCAGATTTTAAGTCAGATCATAAGCTATCAAACAAAAAAAGTTTCATCAAAATCGGTTCCGTAGTTTTTGCGTGATACTCGTTCAAACAAAAACACAAACAAACAGACAGACAAAAAATCCAAAAATTGGTGAAATGGAATCAGGGACACCTAAAAACCATATCGTAACTTTTTTTTGTTAATATCTTCAATGTACAGACAAACTTCCTGTTACAGTTTTATAATAGTATAGATTAATAACCCTTAAGGAGTGTGTGTGATAATTAAGTTCGTTTTGTTTTTAATGCTGTTATAATAAGCGCTGTTGTTTTTATCTTGTCTTAATTATATTCTAGATTAGGGTGTTTATAATATGAGTCTGTTGTAATTAAGTTTGTGCTGTTGCCTGATATAAAATAATAAATAAATGAATAAAAAATTATAAGTAAAGTGAACGCACGGCGACACATCAAGCTATACAAAATCAACATAAGCTGACCGCGCGAAGTTATACGTTACTCGACCTACGCGCGGCCTGCTTAAGTTGGTTTTGTATAGCTTGATGTGTCGCCGTGCGTACATTTATTATTATCTCGTCCTTACCTTCTGATTCTAATAAAATGGAGACCTGCTATGATCTTAAGTTAGGTCGGATGGAGTAGTCACAGAATATTATAAGAGGGGTTAGAAGTGCAAATTAGCCGTAGAACGCGTGCCACACGGTTATGCAATGAAACTCTACAGTATAATAACAAATAATAAAAACCGACCAAGTGTGAGTCGGTCTCACGCTAAACGTCCCGGAGAAAACAAAACTTTTTAGTAAGTTAATATTTTCTCGACTCGCACTTGACCGATTTTATTTATTAGTTTTGTTTCACTCTACACGTATTGTTATGTTTCATTGATGTACGGTCCCTCTAAGCTCCGCTTTGAGGTCCGAGGTCCGATTTGTCCGCTGGACAGACGACCTAAAATCCTCCTTCTTTTTTGATGTCGGTTAAAAAAGGTAGCGGGGAGTGACTGAATGAGGAAGACCGAAGACAGAGTTTTGTGGCGCGCCTTGGGAGAGGCCTATGTTCAGCAGTGGACGATTATAGGCTGATGATGATGACGGTCCTTCTAAGACGGAGACCAAAAAACAGGCAATCTGCCATTCTTCTTTTCTCACTCCACAGAGTAAACCTCATATAATTACCATACCTCATAACATAAACTACTTCCATCCTTGCCAGCCCTTAGTAATTTCAGCAAAGCTCCGAACTTAACGACTTTGTTAAATTTGCGTTATAAATGACTCAGCCGTTTTGGCCCTTGTTTAGTTCTGGTTAGCGGTGTACGCATAAATTCAATTGTTTGTGTTAAAAATTTGTTTTGTAAGCGGTCTGGAGGTATTTGTTTTTGAATTGTTTTGTTAAAGTATCGTTTTGGAGGGTTAACATTGTTTGGCGAATGAATTAGGGGTATCGCACACAGAAGGCGTCGAGGCGGACGCGCGCCTCTCGGATTCTTGTATACAATTATCGACCGTATGTCAAAGTCGGCAAGGCGCGCCTGTGCGTCGACACCGCCTCGACTCCTTCTGTATGCGATGCTCCTTAGAGAAGAGTGGATGTTGTTTAAATACAACGTAGTAGTTGCAATAATTGATCACAAAATCTAGAAACGGCTCGTCGAGTAGAGTATGCTCCTCGGGGATAAACTTGTTAACGTGTCCCTCGCTTTCGCTCGGGAGTTAATAATTATAATCTCCCTTGCTTCGCTCGGGAGTTAACCCTAGGATCCTCATTACGCTCGGAATTCAAAATGTCCGTGACGAAAGACAATGCTTTATCCGGATTTAGGTCTCCGACAAACTTATACAATCTTTCACTCAACACAGAAAATCCTTTTATAGCACCATATATTCCTTGTTAAACGGTGCCCTCAAACAATTATGTTTACCATAAATAGTAATATTACAGGGTGTTCACGTAAACACGCTGAATAGATTACCATGATGTGATTACAGGGGGAACTTAAATTGACGTCTATGTTAATTCCTGACGTTTGTGGCAATCGCTTGTCGGTTATGCAACGTTCGTGTATTATTATATTACAAATTGCATGTGTTAAAATATTTGTTTATGTAACGTTTATCGTGTTAAGTTATAATTTGATGGGTTAAAATGTTAGTGTCAAAATAGTTGTGTTGAGTATTAATATGGTTTACCTATCAGGGAACAAGGGACCAGTTTCTATTTCGGACCTGGATTCTGGCTTTTCGGTGAAGGTAAATATCGCGAGGAAACCGGCATGCTATAATAATAACACAATTATTTTGTAAAAATTTCAACTTTCTACCTATTACGGTTCAATAGATAGGTACAGCTCTTTAAAGCTAGGACGGACAAACGGACAGACGAACTGACAGCGTAGGCTTATGAACACAAAAAAAAATTTTTTACCGGATAAAAAAAAATGTTTGGTTTTAACCGAATGTTTTGTTACATTTTATTGAACTTTTGTTAAATTTAAAAAAATGGTTAGGTATATTACAATAATTTGGTAGTCACTAAAATTCCGTTAAATTTAACAATAAGTAGTTCGGTTAAATTTAACAAAATCTCTGTTAAAGGAGAATGGGCATTTTGGTACCCGCTCCAATAGCAATGACTGTAGTTACGTTCGATGGGTCTTTTTATGACCACCAATGTTTAATAAGACCGCTTGATCCAAATCATTGTGAGTTCGGAGATATACCAATATGAAAATGACAAGTTTTATAGAAAAAAAAATTAATTAAAATGGCACATGGTGTCTATTATTGCTATTTATATTTGTAATAAAATACTTTTATGCCAGAATGTTATATAATAATAATAAAACAATATGATAACAATAAAAATATATAATAATAGTTAATAACAATCTATTATATATATAAAACAGCCGGGTTGGTTCGAACACTTATAACTCGAAAACGGCTGAACCGATTTCGATGAAACTTGGAATATAGATAGTTCATTACCTGGATTAACATATAGGCTACATATTATAAAGAGAGCTGGGTAGCGGGCGAAGCCGCACGGGTCCACTAGTAATATATATTAATTATGTGGTATACTAACATTGTATTATTGTGTTGTTGTGGTACTCTAAATAATACGTTGCAATACTATGCTCAATACTATGCTCGAGTAATACTATTGAAAATAAAAAATCAATATATTTATATATATATATAAAACAGCCGGGTTGGTTCGAACACTTATAACTCGAAAACGGCTGGACCGATTTCGATGAAACTTGGAATATAGGCTACATATTATAAAGGGAGTTGGGTAGCGGGTGAAGCCGCACGGGTCCACTAGTAATATATATTAATTATGTGGTATACCAACATTGTATTATCGTGTTGTTGTGGTACACTAAATAATACGTTGCAGTACTATGTTCGAGTAATATTATTGAAAATAAAAAAAAACTAAAGATTTAATTCGAAATGACATTTATTTTCATTCAAGACCATCTACAATTACATCATTTAGAAATGATGCAGGGGCAGTAAAACCTTCATGTCTCGCATATCCAAGATACCAGATAATTGAAATAATATGAGCACAAGTGCCCATTGTACGTCGTCCAGTGAGGCAAGTACAATAATGTTGCACGATATCGTTGTCATTATTTGTGTTATTGTTTTTTACTAAAACATAACAATAGTACGTTTTCGATCTCCTGTGGCGTGACTGTACGCGCCCACGTAACAGCCAAACATCTTCGTTAATGCCGTAGTCTGGCAAGTCTTCCAGAGCGTTTTCTCTGTATATTTCGATTGAATATAAGCCATTCCTTAAATGCTCACTGCAATATGATCTCGCAAGCTTTAATTGGTATGTACCTAAAGAAAGCAAAATGACATGCTCTTCTGTTAGATGTGGGAAATTCTGAACATTATTTGCTTCTATTCTTAGAAAATCTGCTCTTCTGTTGTTTAATCTTTTCCTCTCTACATAATTGTGCAGAAGGTTTGGGGAATCCATTTTGTTTCGGATGATATTTAAATAGGATTCTACATTATTACTATCGGCGATGGGTTCGTGAAAATGATTTATAATAGCAGCGGCGAGTCACTTCCCTCCCCGCGCCCGGTGCAGTGCGTTGCTCTGCGTATCGCTGTCGCGAATTTAATCATTTTATGTGGTTAAAACATCGTATTGGTGCTGTGAGTGATCCTAAATCATTGATTACGTCTGTGACTGTGTAAAGTGTAGGTTTTCTAATAGTTTTTCACGGTAATTGTACAGTTTTAAATAAATAAAATCATCGGATAATCGTAAGTACTTTTTTCTTGTCACTTTAGGTAATAGAGGGTAGGAGCGCGGCGAGCGCTCGCTGGTAAACCGTTAGCGGCCGGGGTCTTACGTCATCACTGATCAGCTGTTTATCGAGGCTGATTACCGTAGTTTAGTTTTAGTTTTGTTTAGTTTGGGTACTAATTTAGATATTTGCAATTAATATTAACTAAAAGAACAGTTTTATAGTTTTAACCGGAGTTTACATGATGTCCGGACGTCCGGGTAAACCGCCAGATGATGGCGGGCAACCGGAACCGTTTGTGCGTAGCCAGCGTACGCCTCGTTCTCCTCCTAGTTCAAACAAGCGCAATTTTGGGGACATCACCCCGAATGAACTTTCTCCAGCCAAGAAACGTGTTTTAATCGCCGGTCGTAACGTCGGCGGCGACGGCGGTTCGCCGCCCATTGTTAATGATAACGTTGATTACTCGAATGACAATCTCTCTTTTACTGCTCTTGTTTCTAACGCGTCGGATTACTTGTCTAAAATTAATGATCTTGTTAATGATCAGGGTTCTCGTTTGAATATGTCAAATAAAACAGCTGTTATGGATATGACTCAAATGGTTACTGCCGTAGTGGGAGTGCTTGCTCTTAAGTGTTCAGAACTTCAGGTTCAGCTAGCTCAAACAGAGCGTGACTTAGTTTTGGCCAAGTACCAATCAACCCGTGCCACATTAGATGCCAACAAGCCGAAGCTCTCGTATGCGGAAACGCTGAACCTCAGGGTCGCGCCTAAAGCGCAGTCAGCCGTTCGTGAGTCGCGCACGCCGCTTCCCTGTGTCATCGCGTACCCATCTAATGAGAGGGCGGGTGAGTTGCAGACGTCTTCTGCTACTAAGAAGGCATTGAAAGAGGTTATTGATCCTACCGACGGGTTCCAGATTGTTGGTTTGAAAAAGACTGCTAAGGCTGGTGTAGTTCTGCGTGTTACAAATCAAGAGCAGGTTAAAAAACTTTCGTCTGATGTCGCGATCGCGAAGGCTGGTCTCCGTATAGAACAGCCAAAGAAAATCAACCCTCGCATTTTAGTTAAACACGTTCCGGTTGAAATGGACGATAACTTTTTTCTTAAGTGCCTTTTTCAGCAAAACATTTTAGATGAAACACCCGTTACTGAGGATGAGTTTAATAAAACGACTAAAATAGTGCGTACTAAACGTTGGGGTGACTCGAAATTTAAATGGCTAACAGTTGAAGTCTCAGCGACCGTTCGTAAACACTTGATCGATACCAAGCAAAAATTGTTCATCGATTGGGACACGTGTCACTTCGATGATCAAGTAGACGTCTCGCGTTGTTTTAATTGTCAACAGTACGGTCATATAATTAAACATTGTACTCAACCCGTTTGTTGTGCCTACTGCGCGGGGCCTCATGAGTCTAGGTCATGCATGGCTAAAGGCGCTAGTGATTTTAAGCCTGTCTGCGCATCTTGCAAATGTTTTAAAAAACCATCAGATCACGCTTCGGGTTCATCAAATTGTCCTATGTATAAAATTAGAGTAGATAATCTTGTATCCCGCATCAACTATGGATAAGCTAATAATAGGCCAATTAAATCTTCATAACAATAAGATTGCAACTTTAGAGTTAGATAGGCTCGTTATTGATTATAACATAGACGTAGTCTTAGTTCAGGAACAGTACCAGCTTACTGCTTTAAAAAATAAACTTTTACAAGTATCTAAGTCGGCTCTCGCTGGCATTTACATCCCGCGCGCTAACTTCACAGTCACAGCCTTAAACAATCTCTCTACTACGCACTGCGCCGTTGCGGAGGTATCCTGCCCTTCCTTTACAATTTACCTTGTTAGCTGTTATTTCCAACACGCCGATCCTGCTACTCCTTACCTCCACCATTTGCGATCCGTCCTACACTCCTTGGCTGGCCGTAGGGTCATCATAGGAGCTGATACCAATGCTTCATCTCCCTTATGGCATGGCAAACTGCGTACCTTTGACGCTGTGCGTCGCACAGCTGTGGAAGAGTTCATCGCTGAGCTCAACCTCTATACGTATAACACCCCTGATGCACCACCTACATACAGCAGCCCTTCAGGCGAGTCCTCTATTGACGTCACATTTTCTAATGTGGACGTTCGCATAGATTGTTGGCGCGTCATTCCTGATGCGTCTTGTAGTGATCATCGCCTGATCGTGTACGAGTATATTCCGCGGTCGCAACAAGTTCTGCCTGCTTCATTACCTAACTATAGTTATAAGACTAGAAATGCTGATTGGTCATTGTTTGGCTCACTCTTTGTCTCGCTTGCTGATGGTTTTACTCGGTCGGAATTGACTCCGATTGAGTGCGCCGAAGTTATGACTGAAACATTTACATTTTGTGCTGACGTAGCTTTGGGACGCACAAGTGCAACCTTAACACGTAGATGTGATTGGTGGAACGATGACTTAGTTAGACTTCGTAGAGTGTTTAGGCAAGCTCGTAGAAAATATAATAAAGTACGTAAATCGGATGCTACCTCGGAGGATCAACTGGTAAATGCGATTGGGGACCTTAGAACTGCTAGGTCTCACTATCGTGCTGCCGTTCAACTGTCTAAGAAACAATTACTGCAGCGTATGGTAGCAGCACTCGAGAGGGAGGGGCCGTGGTCTCCTCTTTATCACGAATGTAAAACTAGCAAAACACCTGCTTCTACATATTTTTCAAATATAAAAGTAAATGACACCCATACTATCGGGGTCGAGGAGACGGCGGCTGCTCTTTTAGGTTCACTAATTCCGGATGATTCACCTGAAAACGACAGCGATTATCATCGTGAAATAAGAAAGAGAGCTGCTGAATTGCCTGAAACACCATCTTCTTGTTTACCGTCTCTTGATGAACTGCGAAATGTCGTGGGATCTCTGCCGGCGGGTAAGGCTTCCGGTGAGGATAAGATTTCGAATCGGATGATCAAGGAGGCTTTTAAAGTTGCCGGTGAGTCTATTCTAACAGTTTTCAACCGTTGCATTGCTGGGGGAGTTTTTCCAAACTTATGGCGACGTGGTTGCATTAAAATAATCCCCAAAGCCGGTGATAAGCCCCCTGATGATCCGAAGTCTTATCGACCTATTACCCTTCTTCCATCTTTGGGTAAACTCTTGGAACGCCTCGTTGTCCCTCGGTTAATTCCAGGAGGACCTAAGTTCAGTGACAGGCAATTTGGCTTTACCATAGGGAAATCGACTTCAGACGCGTGCTTACTTGTGAGAGAGGCGGTAGAGCTCTCTGAATATAGCTATATCGTCGGTATATTTCTTGATATATCGGGTGCCTTTGACAACGCATGGTGGCCAATGCTTCTCCTAAAGCTCAAAAATAGAGGTTGTCATCGGAACATCTACTCGCTTATTTATTCTTACTTTACGAACGGAGTTTCAAAGTTGAGGCTTGGTCACCATGTAGTGTCCAAAGTGCTGACACAGGGCTGTCCTCAGGGCTCTGTCCTTGGACCCTATTTATGGAATATAGGTTTTGATGATTTTCTGACACTTCCTTTCCCTCAAAGCTGCTCGCTAATAGGATACGCCGATGATGGTCTCCTGCTCATACATTCCAATACTAGAGTGGGTATCGAGGGACTGGCTAGCAACTGCCTGCAGCAAATAACAGATTGGGGATACAGAAATCGTCTTCAGTTCGCCCCGCATAAAACATTCCAACTATTGCTCAAAGGGAACCTGAAAGTACCACCACGAATAAAATTTCAAGGCATTAATATTAAAAGTAAAGATTCTGTTTCCTATTTAGGCTTTCATTTGGAACGTAATTTTAGCTTCGTAAATCATATCAAGACAATAGGAGAGAAAGCCAAAAGTAATTTTTTGAGTTTAGCGCGTATTTCCACCTCGACATGGGGTCTTTGTTACAAAACACTTAAAATAATATATTCCGCTACATACCTCGGGTGCATGTGTTATGGAGCCCCCGTTTGGGCAGATAGGTCGGCTATTGGCGCTGCGCGCCGTAAGTTACTTCAAAGTCAACGTTTAGCCTTGATTTTCCTGTGTAAAGCGTATAGAACGGTCAGCACCGAAGCACTCCCCGTTCTAGCGGGGGTGGTTCCCGTAGACTTGGAAATACAACGCCGCGCGGCCAATTACTTTCGTTCAAGAAAAGTTAGTCATAACTTCTTAAAACCTCGCGACCGAAATAGAATTAGTAAATTATTTAACTTTGATTGCAACATCTTTGATGAACTTTTATTAGACTGGGAACTACGGTGGCAAGGGTCTACAAAGGGTCGACATCTATACCAATTTTTTTCCATCTGTTCGCGATCGTCTAGACAAGGCGTGGCTAGAGGTAGATCACTGCGTAGCCCAATTTCTTACTGGACATGGTAACTTTAAGGGAAAGCTATTTTATTTTAAATTGGTTGCGTCACCTTTATGTGAATGTTCTGTTGACAGTAACGAGTTCGAACAGACCGCTCATCATATTCTTTGGGAGTGTGAGCTCTGGTACGCCGAGCGCCAGACCATGCTTGACTCAATAAAATCGTTTTCTGGTGTCCCTTACTACATGGATCTTGTTGCGACTAGGGATAACTTCCGTGCGTTCAGATGTTTTTGCCATACTTATTACTGGAAGCAAAATAGGTCATAGTTTCAGTACAATGTTAGGTTCCTATTGTTTTATTTTGTATTTTTGGTGCTTTTGCGGTCGTGTCTTCAACACTGCCATAAATGATCTCTTGAATTGGCTCTCTAATAGCCATGTTTTTTCCTTATTATTGCTGTCTCCCGTTTGCAATGGAGGGAAGTCGGATATTTCGTTTTCCTACTCCTCCTATCTTCTTTGATTAATTCATTGCGGGTTCCAAGACAGATTAGAGTCATCCCCCGGGCTCGCTGGACTTCATTGTCCAGTGTTGTGAATGGTCGCCGCTGTTGATCCTGGCTTACAGGAGTTACAGCGGTGGGAATGTGTGGTGGGCCTAGGCCCGAAAAAAAAAAAAAAATAGCAGCGGCGATTTTAAAATCAGTGAACATGTGTGGAAGAGCTCTATTGAAATATTTTTGCCGTAAGAGCTTAAAATCTCGCTTGAACTTTCCATTCACTACTTCCACAACCCATCGACATATCGTCACCGATCTAGCTTCATTGGCCTGCTCAGTAGTCAGCTGTGTCTCGTTTCTATCTTTTGTTGGAGGCATGTATGATTCATAGCCACATGCTTCAATATCGTTCAAACTATCTCTGAATCCTCGGTCCAATATAAACACATCGTTTGCTTGCAGGAAGAAATGTAAAGGATTCTCTCCATTGTTCATTATATCACTCATTATATTTGCATCAGTCTTTGTTGCAGCGTATGGACCCAGTACGTCAAGAATGTATCCATCAGTGCATACTATCAAAAAAGGTTTTAAAAGATTTTGGAATTTGTGCAAACTGTATGATTGTCTTTGAAATAAAAAGTTCGAGCTTTTGTTTATGTAAATATAAGTGCCATCATATATTAGTATCACTTTATCATTTTCTTCGTTACCAAACAAAGCTTTAGGAATTGTGAGGTTTCTTTCTAATACCTCATTTCTATTGATGTGGTCCAGTCCCAAATGTAATATTACATATTCATTAGCTAGGCATTTACGCACAATAGCTAATAAACGCTCCAGTTTTCTTCGAGACACATTAAATAATGTTGCCAATCTCTCATCGGAATCTCCGGTACGTAGTTTTGTAAGGTATATACCTAATGCAGTTCTTGGTTCCTTGCATCTCTCACTTAGAGAAGGCACCTGATCCAGTATGGCATCGAACTGTTCGCCATTACGTCCGGTCCAAAAATGCATTTCTTCATTGCTCAATGAACCTCTTGTGTTAAAGTCGAGCCTAGGTCCACGTTCTAAAGGCCATCATCATGTCACAGACGTCTGTAAATTGTTGTGCATTGAAATGATGAGTGACATTGCAAGATTGAGGCAGTTCATCCCAGATGTTGCTCTCAAGGTGTTGGCTGCACACTCCTAGCGCCCTGAGGAATATATAACTTATGTTCACAAAACATATTAAGTTTGATAGTCTCAGGTATGCGATTACGGGTTGGGTTTCGGCAATCGTTGAATATACAATGCCTTGGTGTGTTTGGGGCTCGAACGTAGTCTGGAACCTGAAGTTTCTGGGCATTTGGTTCTGCTTCTGGTATAGCAGGTACCACGTCGTCATTGTGTCTAACAGCGTTCTCAATTCTCTGCCAACATCGATGACAGACACATCGAGTATTGTTGAACGCCACCTGAAAAGGGTAAAATACGATGTAGATGTTTTTTTATTTACTCTGGCTTGATAACGTTTTGTCATAAAAACCTAATTCGGTCCGGTCAGTAGGTATCTATAGTAGGATTATTTACTCGGTGCATACTCCGATGATTTATGACCGAGTTTCCAGCGAGATAATAGTATAGAACGATGCCACATAATCGTAATAATTCGAAACAATAATGTAAGCAGGTAGAAAATGTTGACCCTTCTAGTGCTTATCAGAACCGGTTCACGCATCGGTCGGCGCATATTTCCGTCCTTCATTTGTTTTACTGTCCACGTGCACAATAAATGCCAAAATGTTTTGTTATTTAGTGAATCACTACTGGTACGGACAGAACACCTGAATTCCGTGAACTGATAAAACGAGGTTGGAGTTTCGTACGCAGGCGGATTGCCCTATCCATACACTATATTAGGAAACGTTTTTGATAACACTCTAGAACATACTTCCAAAACTTAATAGTTAATACGTGTTTATCCAGTGAAATGTTCATGAGTCGTATTGTAATCCGTTATTTAATGTTGCTAAACGTAGCTTAGAAACATTGAAAAAGTAAAGCTTAGAGAAGATATGGTATGGCGTTTGTAGTTTAAGACCAATTACATTCAAGCTGCATGACAGTTGACAATCATACGCTTTTCAAAAGAGCGCTATTTTCTAACATGAAAAAGTGAAGCTAAGAGAAGATATGTTATGGCGTTCGTTGTTAATGCGGTATGACAATCACACGCTTTTCAAAAGAGCGTCATTTTCTAACACTGCTAACAATTTCGTAATAAGGAGAATCACCTGTGACACATTTAAATAGTATAACGAAGTGGGTACTAACCTCCAATTCAGCATGTTCTTGTATGTACGCCGCAAACGCTGGTCGTGTCCTTGGGAGGTCATCGGTCAAAACATGTCGCTGGTATCTTGCATTATGTAGGCCTCGCCGGCACACCACACAATTGCTATGTTGTTCCATTGCAACAGTCCAAATCGGTAACGAAATTCACAAAAACACTTCACAAGCCGAGGTCAACGTTTAAAGCAGGTAGAAAATGTCCAAAAAGAGGTGCAGAGGTGGGTCGGTGATAAAAGCGAGATGAGAACGTATTCTGATGAACAGCAGCGGGACGTCGTCTTTCGTACGGTACGATTGAACGACTGGAGTGAAGGAGCCGATCCGATGACGCGCTAAACTGCCCAAGCGCATCGCTCCCCACCACTCCTAGCTGGGATATAGCCGCGCGCTCACATTCCTCTTCTTATAACCGTCGGTTGTCGTCAATGTAATAAATATAATAGGAATTATTTTAAGAATATATGCAGTTCTATTTTATTTATTTGGTAAAAACAGACAATAGACGTTACATGGTTAATTACATAAGTTTACAAAAAAATAGTAGTTTAATTAATAGTTCGTAGCAATTAGTGTAATATTATAGTACATTTATTTATTTATTTATTTTAGGAAGATTTACAGCATTACATTTTAATAAACGTTCTTATATAAATCTAAACGCCATTTAAAAAATCTCCACATTTAACATATTATTTTTAATATATTAAATAAAATACATTAAAAAAATAATATATAATAAGCATATTATGTATATAATATGTATATATAATTGTAATAATGACATTAAAAAAATAATTGCCTAATAATGTCGAAAAACCAAAAAAAATAATTAAAGAATCATCACGAATAGCTCCGTTCCCACAGCGAATGATGACAAGCGTCCTAGTACACATTGATGTACATAAAGTAACCTTTAAAATCTGATATATATTATGTCTATTGGGGCGGGTACCACATTTCATACATTTTTGCCCATTGTCCTTTAGAAAACATTTGGTAAAATTATCAAAACATTTGGTTAAATTAACAAAAAATGTTGTTAAATTAATTTAAAAAATTGGTTAAATTCGGTTTGATCATTTTCAGTGAATAGGGCCCCGTTGGCATCCTTTGAGTACGGAGCCTTAGAAATAGCCTAATAAAATAGTAAAATACCTATTGCCCCAAATTATGTACGTAATTACTAGGCCTTTTTGATAGTATAATCGCAGGTATAATCAAAGCACCGGTAAACCTCGTTCCGTTTGTATAAAACAACAGATGGGTATAAATAAATTATGCAATGAATACTACACAGGTAATATCGATCGAGCAGCGCCTTCTGAAGGTCGGTCTTATTATTCCGCCTATACTTGAAGACATGTAAATTATAGAAAACATTGTAAGAAGTATGTAGGTATAATTGACTTTTATCATTTTCTTTTTACCACATAATTACCTAGTTGTTATACAGGGTTTAAACTTAAATGACTATTTCATTAATATGACATTTTATTCAATTAGTGACTTCTTAAACCACAATGACATAATTTAGCAATTGTAATTGCAGTATAAATTGATTGATTTATGAATTTAATTGTATTTAAAAACAAAACAAACAAAAAAAAAAACCTAGGCTACTTAAAGGTAAAAAATGTCCTCTAAAGCCCCTACTCGGGGCAGAGTGCCTAGGAGGCTGGCAGCGTTGCCTCTTTGAATCGCAAGGCTTATCCTTTGCGCAAAATAGCTGCCAGCCCTTCTGTCGCCTGTAGCCAATAGCTGTTGTGGCGAATAGGCGCTTTGAGAGGCATTTGAGGAACATTTTCCCCTCAGGACCCCAGCAACCTAGGGTCTCCACGGCGAAGGGCAGGAAAATGTAGCTGTCACCCAATCCCTGGTAGATCCTTTTTTTTCGATTCCGCTAAGGCTGCAGCCACACCTGCGCGGCACGAAGACGCACGAACATGTGAGGGTGCCAGAGTGTCAACGCAGGTGGGCCAGGTGGCGTCCCAAACCAAACACTTTCCACGGGACCAGGGTATGAGGGACAGGCCGTCCGGTCTTTTCCCGTCTGAACGGATTATACCCCGAGGCTCCAGTACAGAGGGTACGCTTAATTATCTCGTTCAAAGCGGAATGCCGAGGAATACGACCAGGACGCTTTTTGCATGACAAACCGTGGTGGCCCAATTTGTTAACGCTGGCACCGCAGTGGCAAAGGTGTGTTTGGTTGGTCCTCAACCCCAGGCGTAGGCAAATAGCGAGTGACAGGATGCAGCTGCTCAGGAGAGTGCCCAGGTTAGAGGAAGGAAGGAGGAAAATTGTTGTCGAATAAAAAAGTTTTTGTTTCATAGAAAATGTTAATGGCTATTAGCAAAATTTTATGGAAACGGATGAGTCCATTTCAGCGATTTCAATCTTGGTCCGGTACTGAAAGTTGTTCAGTTTGATCGGTACGAATACTACAAGAGTTATCTATCGAGCAGCCTTCCGAAGTTATGTCTTATTATTAGTCTTATTAATACATGAAGACATACTTTATAGAAAAAAATTGATTGAATTGTCATTTTCTTTTTACATTGATGTGTCGTGGGAGTCGTGTTGCAAGTCTGTTAGTGGCGGTCGCGTATCGGCCGTGGTAGTGGGCGCTTTCTGGCTTGCACGTGGCTCCACCATTTTGTATCAGTTCAAATGTGTTTTTGATTGATAAAACAATCCTTAAGATTACAATACCTATAACTCACTCGACATTGGAAGAAATAGGTACAGTGCTAGATACAAGCAAAACGCCATTAACTTATAACGATATAAATCGTCTCATAGAACATAAAATAAAAATATTTTAATTCACACTACAAAACCGAATTACTTGGAAAAATTTGTAGGTATCCGAAAATTATTTCGGCTGATCGTTGCAATAATTAAAGGCTTATATGAGCGTCATTGAAATAATAAAAAATATTCTTTATCTAACTTACATTCGTGAAGCTTTTATCCCATTCTAAAACTTTCAGAAGACAAGGAAAAGATCTTATCCGATCCATTGAAGATTAAACCGATGTTAACGTTACGTTAGTCTAAGCAAAAACGTTCCCGTTCAATGTGATGAATTAGCAAAGAGGAAAATGGGGGACCATTCATCGTTCTCTTTTTACTAGAATTAATCTGGACGACATGTCGGGCTTTGTTTCAAGCTTTTAGCATTACAAGGCTCTTAGTAATAAATTAGGACTTTGGTAGATGAAAGTTTTTATTAGAAAGCTGCTTTTGTAATCTAAGTTTTATTAGCTATCTAGTTCTAACGGTGAGTTTACTTCTTAGTAATACAACGTTACTTTTTTATTGTTAAAAAGATAGTTGGTTGTTTCAGTAAAGTTTCAGACTACCCTAAACGAAATTCGGTTTGTCAAACATTTTTGGAGGGCTCTATTTCGAGATAATTGTCTCAATAACAATGTTTCCTATCTTAGACATTTTAAGATTAAAGGATTACTGATATTTCAAATAAAATAATGTAGTTTTTCAATAAAACATTTGACGTCAGTCGTTGACTTGTAAACTCTTTGGTAAACTTAAAATAACTGGCCATTAAGAAAAAAACATATTCACATTGTCAGATATTTGTCCAATACCTTAACCAGCTTCCTGGCCGAACTGTTACCAGCATAGATTTACAATTTTAAATATAAACGAGCGTTAACCCGCGACTTCGTCCGCACAAATTATATACCAGATTTTAAGTCAGATCATAAGCTATCAAACAAAAAAAGTTTCATCAAAATCGGTTCAGTAGTTTTTGCGTGATACTCGTTCAAACAAACAGACAGACAAAAAATCCAAAAATTGGTGAAATGGAATCAGGGACACCTAAAAACCATATCGTAACTTTTTTTCTGTTAATATCTTCAATGTACAGACAAACTTCCTGTTACAGTTTTATAATAGTATAGATTCGGTAAGTATTTATTTATTTTCTTTTTTGTCTATGCAAGGGTAAGGTAATTTACTGTCTCTTTTGCGAGTCTGCTGGAAGAAATGTCTTCAACTCTTCGGAGATAAGCTCTCCCTTTGTACATGTTTTCTCAAATTTGTGTATTATTATGTCCGTGTGTACAATAAAGTGTTATAATCTATAGTTCATAAATTAAGGTTTTCTCCATGGAGTTTGATCAATTTTGTCGCGATCAAATTTATATCGATAAACTCGAGTAAAAATGAAAGGAGTTTCGTGAAATGACGTCTACTATCCGTAAGAATTAAAAAAAAAAATACTTTACACAATGAATTGAGGTCGTGGTTCTTTACATAAGCGTAGTAAAATTCAATCCATTTGTTAACACACGAAGTTAACTCTTAACAGTACATAATCGAACTGATGGAAAACTAATATTTGCTTTCGAATTCCCTCGATGACATATACAGGGCAAAAGCTATTAATTAAATTGATTCTATAAAGTTTGATACTAATGAAACAAATTGATGACATATACGATATTATATTATTCATATTGTAAATAAACGTAAATATATAAGCGCCTGGTAGACTCGACCGGGGATCCAAGAGCTGGCGCTTTCCTCGCTCAACGGATCAGTTTAGCCGTTCAGCGAGAAAACGCTGCCAGTATCTTGGCTACCCTCCCGCGCGGTCCAAACCTGCACATATTTCAGGTTAAGTTAGTTTTTAATGTACATACTTACCTTCCTTTATCTAAACTATTATAAAACTGCAGCAGGAAATTTGTCTGTACATTGAAGATATTAACAAAAAAAAGTTACGATATGGTTTTTAGGTGTCCCTGATTCCATTTCACCAATTTTTGGATTTTTTGTCTGTCTGTTTGTTTGTGTGTTTGTTTGTTTGTTTGAACGAGTATCACGCAAAAACTACTGAACCGATTTTGATAAAACTTTTTTTGTTTGATAGCTTATGATCTGACTTAAAATCTGGTATATAATTTGTGCGGAAGAAGTCGCGGGTTAACGCTCGTTATAAATAAACGTAAATATATAAGCGCCTGGTACACTCGACGGGGATCCAAGGGCTGGCGCTTTCCTCGCTCAACGGATCAGTTTAGCCGTTCAGCGAGAAAACGCTGCCAGTATCTTTGCTACCCTCCCGCGCGGTCCAAACCTGCACATATTTCAGGTTAAGTTAGTTTTATTTTTTCAATATTTTTAATGTACATACTTACCTTCCTTTATCTTTAATAAAATTATTTAAATACGAGCGTTAACCCGCGACTTCGTCCGCACAAATTATATACCAGATTTTAAGTCAGATCATAAGCTATCAAACAAAAAAAGTTTCATCAAAATCGGTTCAGTAGTTTTTGCGTGATACTCGTTCAAACAAACAAACAAACACACAAACAAACAGACAGAGAAAAAATCCAAAAATTGGTGAAATGGAATCAGGGACACCTAAAAACCATATCGTAACTTTTTTTTTGTTAATATCTTCAATGTACATACAAACTTCCTGTTACAGTTTTATAATAGTATAGATATATAGATAGATAGATTAAACGAATTGATTTATTGATTCTTATTTATTTATAATATGAATTTAAGCAGCCATGAGCTTTTTAGCGGTTTGAGAAGCACTTGCTTATAATATTTTTATTGAATAATTTATACTACTCGTATGTTAGCAATTAAGTTACATGTTTTTTGGCACAGGATCTCATTAATAAGGTTGTGATGGTGTGGATCATATTCCACCACGCAGGCCCAGTGTCAATTGCTTAAGGTATGTGGGTATTAAAGTGGTATCACGCCGAGGGGTACACCTTAATATGCTGACGTTTTTTTAAGAGGATGATCAGACCATCACACTAAGCTTCTCTAAAGCCTAAGGTGGACTTCTTTTACAGCCTAACAAAACAGTGCACTGCATTTTAAAATGTCAATCCAACAACTTTATTGCAGCTACAAAGAATTGAAACTTATGGGGTCAGAATGTTCTTTACAGAACACGAACCGTTAACGGTGATAAAGTTGAATATTATATTGGCGATATAAAATGTGCTGCCGATCAATCTGATTCGGAGTTTGTAGTTCGTGGAATATTTTATTATAAAATCAACGCAGTAGCTTCTGAAATGAAGGCGCATAACAATTCCAAAGAGACAAAACAAAGTCAAGTCATAAAAAAACTAACTACATCTTATTGAATTTCGTATAGCGCTCCTAGTGGTTACGTTAACCCTCGGTTGGTCGCGCATTGATAATAACGTTGTTGGTCGCGTGGGGTTTTTAAAAACCCCAAATTTCAAAAGCGTACAAAACACCCAATATTTATCATTTTTTAATTTATTTTATCATATTATTATTCACCTATTTTAGATAAATGAAAAAAACAAACTTTTTTAAAGAAATATTTATTTGTTATCCCTCAAAACTTAAAACTACCAAATAGAAATTTAAATTTCAGTCTTCAACACATCCTAGTAAACAAAATCAAATAATTGGTAACAATAGTTGGTCGCGTGGGGGCTTTGAGAGCCCGCGCGCCAAAAATACGTCTATATCTCACGGCGTCGGCGCGCACACTGAAGTTAGCACCGATCTACGCCAACTATAGTCAAACTTAGGAAGCTACCTAACGTTTCGCGTTGCTATGCCAGTTTTTAAAGTAGGAAATTTGCAAATTAAAAACATCTAGGCTTTTAAAGACCCCACGCGACCAACCGAGGGTTAAGAACTAAGTCCGGCAACTACAGTAGTAATAGCCCAACTAACAGTTTGGTCGTACAGGTGTCGTATAGTCGAACATTAGACGCATAAAGCACCAGTATATGACGAAATTACCGTAATATAACTTTTATAAGTCAAAATAGTCATATAAATGTGGGCCTAATACGACCAAATTGTTTGCTGGGAGTACACCTCACCTCTATATGTGCAGTGATGTTTCTATCAAACTGTCACGTACGAGAGTACGTGAACGTTTTCACGTATTGTCGTACGCTGCGCATGTAGGGTTGTTCCGGTTGCGTCAAGCTTGTATGAAGCTGTTTTTCTGATAGGATATCAGTCTATTCTGTGGCTTTGTCTCTGTGGCATATTTACTCGTGTACATTTGGGTCGAGTAGGTGGCCATTGAAGTTTTCTATGGAACAACAATTTTTAAAATAATGCGTTTAATTTTACACCCTGTATACGCTTGGCAGTTTGTGGTCTCCATTCTAGAACTTGTACTGTCCGAATCAAATATATTTTATCTTACACAGACCATAAAATAAGCAGTATACAAGAGTCGGTCTTATTGCTAAGAAGCTATTTGTTCCAAACAACCAGGTTTGAGTAAACGGTGAACGAACAATGTAGACTTTTATCAGTTCTTTTCTTAATAGCCATTTCAGTTTGCTAACTTTCAGAGCTGTCAGGGACTTAGTTCTATATTATCAGCAATGTTAGACCCCGTGTCTCAAAGTTCATACTGAACAACAGCAGGAGCAAGGCTCGTGTCATAGTCGGAGCCCTCACTGGGCACTACGCCACAGGCACGATGTTGCACAAAATGAAACTCACCCTAGATTCTAGCTGCCGAGCATGCGGAGAGGATGAAGAGACTATGGAGCATGTTCTTTGTGACTGTGATGTCATAGCGGCAAAACGCATGTGCCTCCTCGGAGATGGATACCCAAAATCGGGAGATCTTAGGTTTCATCCCCTCAATGGTATTGCCTCCTTCATTGACCATGTATTTGAAGGGTGAAGAAAACAAAAAGTATTGGGGCTAACACAAAAGATCCCACTGGATCGAAGTGTTGCTGGCTTGCCAGCCCCCACAACAAGATATGATAAGATAAGATAGTTCTATAATCGTATACTGAAGATATTAAGTAGCACCAATTTGTGTCAATAAATATTATACTTTGACAGACAAGTAATAGCACTTTGATGTAGAACTTAATTGATATTCAAAGAGTAGCTTAATGTCTATTAACTAAATTATTACAGAGTTTCTAAAGATAGAAGATTAAGCAAAGATCGCTTTTGAAGTATGTAATCAAGCCGTTTCGTTACCTAATTTTGTATGAATATTTAATATTTTGATGGATTCATTATGAGTTAAAATGGCTTTCGTAGTTAACGATTTATCGCATCACGTTCAGCCAGGGTGAAATTGATATAACTATCGGCCCGGTAGCACGGTCGGTAGTGAACCTGCCTGCTGTGCCGAGTGTCACGGGTTCGAATCCCGTAAGGGACAAATATTTGTATGATGAATATGAATATTTGCACTCGATGTTACTACATAATTTGTGTGACATTTTCCAAGATACTTATTATTATAATGATATTAATTAATAGAATCCTTTTAAACTAAGAGTCTAACCAATCAAACTGAACAACTTTGACTATGGGAGCAAACCGATAGGAGCAAAAAAAAATCAGCTGCTGCATACATATTTATGAGTCAAGTAGGCATTGCAGTTTAATATGGAATTGCTTTTTTTTTCTGTGCTTCGATCGGTTTGCTCACATAGTGAAAGTTGTTCAGTTTGATGGGTAGTTTAAAAGGATGCTAATAATATAAATTTCAATCTGTATTCTACGTGCCACTGTATGGCACAGGCATACCCTCAGAAAGGGTTTGTGAGCATTAGTCCACCACGCGTGCCCAATGCGGACTGATAGATTTCACATACGCATCGGAATTTCTTCTTCAGCGTATGCAGGTTTCCTCATGATGTTTTCCTTCACCGTTTGAGAGCTGTTTGTATAACGTAAGGTAAGTTAGAAAAACTAATTGGTACATGGGGTGGAGACGAAATACGCTCTCTGATTGATATGCTAAATGCTAGGTGGATTCAGATATCCTTTTGATTTGCTGGGTGACTGAGTGCTGAATTAGGATACTGCGAAGGAATGAAAATGCTAAAAGTTATGATCGGATCCACGTATATTCGAACACTGATTTGCTATGATAAAAAGTCTTAAAAAGTAATGTTAAGTTGGTTTCAGTCCATACAAAAGTTTGACGCACAATACGCGTAGACAGAATTAATAAAAGCAATTTTTTATATATGGAAAAATAGTTAAGAAAATATAGTTGCCGCGTCACAAATAACATTTGCAATTTATAATATAATTACGAAGAAAATTTGTATGAAAAATTTCAAAGCTTTATATCTTCGTAATTATTTTATAAATTGCAAATGTTATTTGTGACGCGGCATTCAGATTTTCTAAACAATTTTTCCATATACACAAAGTTACTTATATTAATACCGTCAACGCGTATTGTGCGACAAAGTTTTGTATAAAATTGACCCCTCTGCAACCACCTTAAGCGCCCTTTGTACTATGCACTTTTATCGAGGTCGCATGATGTCCGCGTTCAATGTTCAACCTGCTGTCGCTAGGTGTTGCTAAATAACATCTGTAGATTGACCTCGATAATTGATGTACGTACTTCGTACACATGGCATGTTGTCCGTGCGGATTCCGAACCCGGACCTCAAGATTTAGATTCCATACTTCTCTGCAATGCACCACCGACACTTTCTCCTAATGATGTAAGTATTTAAAACACGCTTCGTCACCGATTCTCACCCTAACTTGCCCTAAACGCAATCAGAACGTATTCATCGTTAACGAGACACGTGTTAACAAAACGAGTTGTCACTTGGTCTGCATAGATAACAAATCAAATCAAAATCAAATATACTTTATTTTACACCAAAAACATAAACAATAAAATACAGAAATAAAATACAAGAGGCACAAAATGAGGCGGTCTTATCGCTAAGAAGCGATTCAACGATGCGATGCGATTAAGAACAGTATCATATTATAGTCAAGTTTATACAGGGTGTTTGGGTAAACAGTTGCATTACTTTAAGGGGTGATTTTTCCATGATATTGATTACTGAACAAGTTTCCCTAAGTAACCTATAGGAAATTCGCAAAAAATTGTTTTGACCATTCATACACACGTTCGCTCAGTTGATTGCATTTAGTATGGAAAGTCCAAAAACTTTTTTGCGAATTTCTTATACGTTTCCTAGGGAAAGTTGTTCAGTATAATGGGTATAATCACCCTTTAAAGTAATGCAGCTGGTTACCCTAACACCCTGTATACTGTATAGTATTCTTACGATACGACGTTTTTTCATAATACCCTCAACAATCAGTAGCTAACGGAACTAAGCTCATTGTATTCGATTAACGTTTAACACGTCAAGCAAGGGCTTGACGTGTTAAATAGTAGCGTAAACGTATAATAGTATATGTAAGGACATATAAGGTCTAACAAAATTAGCTGAAACTATTTTAAGGGGATGTTTAGACCGCCAAACTGAACAACTTTCTCTAAGGAACCAATACCGAAATCACGAAAAAAAAATCTGCTGTCCCATACAAAACTGCAAACATAGCTCGACTCTAATGTATGGGACAGCTGATTTTTTTTTCGTGATTTCGATATTGGTTCCATAGAGAAAGTTGTTCAGTTTGGCGGTCTAAACATCCCCTTAAAATAGTTTCAGCTAATTTTGTTAGACCTTATATGTCCTTACATATACTATTATACGTTTACGCTACTATTTAACACGTCAAGCCCTTGCTTGACGTGTTAAACGTTAATCGAATACAATGAGCTTAGTTCCGTTAGCTACTGATTGTTGAGGGTATTATGAAAAAACGTCGTATCGTAAGAATACTATACAGTATACAGGGTGTTAGGGTAACCAGCTGCATTACTTTAAAGGGTGATTATACCCATTATACTGAACAACTTTCCCTAGGAAACGTATAAGAAATTCGCAAAAAAGTTTTTGGACTTTCCATACTAAATGCAATCAACTGAGCGAACGTGTGTATGAATGGTCAAAACAATTTTTTGCGATCATCCCCTTAAAATAGTTTCAGCTGATTTTGTTAGACCTTATATACTTATACTAAACCTTAAATAAATAATTCTTATCGAGCACAAACGTTCCACTCGGTTCTGACTTTTTCTTCTTGTGGTGCTATTTCCTATCAGAGGTTGGCTATCGTAAGAGCCATTTGGACCCTGGAGACTGCATCCCTGAAAAGTGAGTTGGTGTTTATATCGAATAAGGGTCTGAATTGTTAAGCAAAAGTATTTATTTGCATATAAGTTATTACTAGTAGACTGTATTAATTGTTTATTCGAAAGATTCATAAAATAGTAACATTAAATAAAATTATAAATAAAGAGACTTGAAACTAATCTAACCTAGGATGTGGTGCGGGTTCGGTCCTTGTGGGAGGGTACCCAGAACGCTGGCCGCATTTCCTCGCTGAATGGCTATGCTGGTCCGTTGAGCGAGGAAAGTGCCAGCTCTTGGGTCCCCTGTCGAGTCTATCAGGCGCTTTGACAGGTCTTTAAAAAGCGCCTGCGCATTAGGTGCCCACGGCTCAAGAGTTTCGACACCAAAACCCATAAAATGGTATTGGGGGCCGATATCCCGGTACCAATAGGCCTTTCGTTTTTCGGCCGCCTCCGCCGCTGCGCCAGCCCTTCGACTCGTGCCCTGTAAGTGATACACAAACTTTTTTTCCGAGCACACAAACTTTTTTTCCGAAGTGGCTAGAAAGAGCCACAATGTAGCACACTAGTCTGTGTGGATGTGCCCGATTTGAAGGGGTGGTATTTGTGATATCGCAACTGCTTGAATAGTATATTGAGACGATGTTTTGGCAGTCTACGTTATGGATGCAGGGGGACCATGTCTTGCAAATTATCTAGGACACACCATCTTGTTTGTATTTACATAACGTTGCTTCATATATTATGTTTGTTTGTCACCCTTTACTTATTACAAAAATAAATGCTAATAAATAAAAGTAAAGTAAGTGCTAATTGTAACGATAGAACTGCATAAATACTACGTGGGTTAGTTTGCTATTTATAACATGCATGCATGATAATGTTATCGGGAAGTCATCAAGCCTTAAAAGTTATTTTTTTATTATTACGTATGGGTTTGCTCTTGACTTCAATCTAGTCCTCAGGACGAAGATGGGGTCGAAGATGTAGCGAACTCACCCAGAAGAAGCCTATTCACTCGTACTTTAAAGGAATTCAGGTTGTTAGCGCTCGGAAATACTGACGCAGGCAGGGCGTTCCACTCCTTGGCTGTGCGCATTATAAAAGATTCAGAAAGTTAAAGTCTTTTCTTTTCTTTTAACTTTAAACTTTTCCTCTTTGCTTTTAAGTTAAAGTCTTTGTTAAATATCTAAGCACGATTAAAATATTTTGTTTGTAGAATATGAAACGTTTACTCTTTCCAGAGGCAAGATGATCAATTTGGCCTCGATCATGATTATTACAACATTACTTAAATATAAGTAACTAATGGCCCTTCCTGCCCGCAAACTTGCAAGCAAATGGAGTTTATGGACGCTGCCGTACCGTGTGGCAAAATACTGGGCTGGAATACGAAAAACATAAAATGAAATGCCATCGACTCGACAGAAGAAGAAGTAACTAATTTCAAATGCCAGCTGTAAAAACCTTTTAAAACCTTCTCCTACCTCAAATAACAAGAACCAACCCTTAAAGACAAAACTGTAGGTATCCTCGTCACACCCACAAAGCCTGGCTACCCTACACACAGGTAATGACAGACAACGATGACGCATACACCGCTCAAACAGCGCCCGAACATTTGCCGACTCACCGCAGATAAGCGAATGGAGGTACAGAATGAACGATAAGCGATGAGCGAATTGACAGCATTAAGTAACGGACACGATTGACTTTTCCGTCTGTTTTGTAGTAATAAAGAGAAAACGCGGTCGCACAACGGGTTGATCCAAAAATATTATGGAACGTCACCGAAAAAATTCCACACTCCTGTCTAAGAAAAATAAAGTTAATTATTTGTACATTTTTTTTTTTTTTTTTAATTTATTTTAAGTTTTCATTTTTTACAAAAGGTACAAATTGCTTTAATTTTCGCCAAACTGCAGAACAGTTTGTTGGCGAAAAACATTACACTCAACTTTAAAAAATGAGTCCTTAATCTTACCTATACAATATAGTTTAGTAAATAAAATTATGTTAAAGTTTTATGATAAAGTATAAAGATAATATCACATACCCAAAACAGTAAGTTTGTGACATCACATATTATACTCAGACACCTACTAACAGCGATTGTTTACAATGTTCATCTAATTAGGTACTATCAAATTTTTAGTATTCAAGAATTGTTTTTTTTAGTTTAGCTTTTAAGGATATTTTACAAAGATTCTGTTTTTGCCTAAGCCAGTCAATACTGTTAAATATTTTCGGAGTTAAGTACTTAGTGGTTCTTTTACCATAGTTATTTTTAGCCGATGGTTGAATGAATTTACCTTCTCTGACCCTTCTGGTATTATACTTATTTTCAACAGGTATTTAAAAAATGTTGAACATGTACGCACCGCGACACATCAAGCTACGCAAAACCAAAATAAGCTGGCCGCACGTAGGTAGTATAATGTATAACATCGCGCGACCAGGTTATATTGGTTTTGCGTAGCTTGATGTGTCGGGGTGTGTACGAGTGTGTGATTAGTTCTTGTCTTTATTTCGGCCGACCTGGGCTGCAATCGCGGTAAATATTCGGTGATTGAACCGTTATTGGACTACGTACGAACCATAACTTTTGATGCATTTGGTATTGCGCTAATCGCGGTTCAGCCGTTAGAGCCGTTTTGACAGATCGCTCAGACGTTATGGGCTGTCAGTTACACAGAGTTTAGCGCGATGCGAAATTCAGCACAGTTGAATATTAATTGGATTGCAATGTGATTAGAACTGAAATTGGATTAGAATAGAACTTCGTAGTTTTAACTTAGCGCAATCGGGCTCCTGAGTTCGCAGTCTATTTAAGCTCCTCCAAATCGGCCTGCGCAGCTCCTGTCCTGGCTTTCAAGAGGGAGAAACGGGTCAGAAAGTTTGGTGCTTTCCTATCAGAGACCGCGTCTAGCTTGAGAAGTCTCACTTTGAATTTGAATCGAGCTCTATCTATAACCAATTCGGAGCGCAGTGAAAAGTTTCTACATGTCCCGATCGATAGAATATTAACTTAAATTGATGAAATTTGGCTGAGTTAGCCTACCATGACACAGACAACTATTCATCCCGAATACAAACTAATCCAACCCGTGCATAGCCACCAAAAGCTATTAAAATAACATTTCAGCCATGTTATCTTTGTTGTTCAATTAAAAAGCCAATTTGTACAACGTTGTTACGATTAACACTCCAGTAGTCGCGCGTTCTACAATTGTAGAACGCGTGTGCATTTCGTTGAATTTTATCGTAAGTTGAAGGTCACTCGCGCATACAGTCTTAGTATTCCTCTATTACTAGACAATAAACATATCCAGTGTCCTTGCGGCCACCAACGCGGCTGCATGTCGGAGAAATTTGGCGCCAAAAGTTAATTTCTACGATTGTAGAGCGCGCGACCACTCGCGTGATATTTTTTTCGTAAGTTGCCGTCGATGTTTGATTGTTGTAAGTATGTTTATTACCTTTTATTGATGTTTTTATGATATGTACAAATTATTGTTAGGTTAGTAGTAACCACAGTGATTATTTTTTTTCAGCGTAATGGCTTCGCGGAGTGAAGAAGAGAGAATTTGTAGATGGTTAGAAGAAGAAGAAACTGATGATGGTGATATAGTGGAGAGTGACCCTGAAGATCTGTTTTTAGAAGAAGACTGCTTGGTAGAATCTCCACACAATACGGACACAGAACAGGAAGGAAGTAGCACAGAGTCTGACTTGGAAAATATCGAACGAGGTGTGATTAGCAATCAGGAATTCGACTTAGAATCTGAAGATGATATACCCCTAAGTTCACTCAGAAACCAATATTTCACGTCGAGAAATGGTACTAAATGGAGGAAAAATGAAGAAATGGAGGTGGAAGATATGAGTGAATAATAAAGAAGAGACTTATAATATCAAGAGTTAAAATTTTGCGTTTTTTTTTGTTATGTTCAAGAAGTCTGATTTTTAGTTCCTAATAATGTTTAAATTGATTAAGTTTTGTTTGTTTTATTTTATAATAAAGTCTTACTTAAAAGTACATAAAAAAACATTTCAATTAATGAAGCTTTCCTTTAAAACCACTTCTTCAAAAATGTTCTACATATGTAGAGCGCGCGACTACTAACGTCCCAAATAGAAGCGCGCCTACTGGAGTGTTAAATTTAACACTGAACCATAGTGTAATAAAAACTAATAGTGGCGAAGCTTAGCGGTCGCAGCTGGTCTATGCTCGTGCGGTATGCGGGGAGCGGGTGCACGTGGGCGTACCCTAAGGGTTGACCCATATCTTTCAGATTGGAATCGCTTTTTTCATGCTGTATCCTTGCCTGTCGCTCAGGAACGTCATTTGCTAGAGCGAGAAAGATAGCGTGAGTGTTATCGCCTGCAGCAGCATTGGCATTGGCAGCATTCTGTGCTGACAGATCTGATGTGGGTTAACCCTAATTGAATTCGCTTTGAGGGTACGCGCGAAGGCAGAGCAGGCCACGCGCTCCTCCTGAGCTCCGCACACCGCGCTCGATTGACCTGTCGCGACCGTTGAGCTTCACCACTATTCGTTTTTATTACACTATGACTGAGCATCGTGACGTTTCTGCATATAAATCGCAAGTTAAATGGAATCATAACATACTAGTTATTTAAATTCGCTTGCTTTACAAGCGACAAGCGTTTTACATTACGACATTGCCACTCTCTGGAAATACCTCTGAACTGTAGACGATTAACCTTGAATTGGGTTTACGTTGATTAATTTGCGCTGTCATTTCGTGAATACGGATCTCTAATCCATGTTTGCATTAGTCTACATGTTAGGCATATCACATTAATTAAAGTTGTGGTGATACATGACTGTTTTGTGACACAAAATGTGTTTTACGTCATACTTTATTTATGCCGTAGGGAAGTAGCATATTGTAGCGATAATATGTTTAAATTCCAAATGGATATCAGGTTGTAGCCATGTTGTACCGGAGACCCTAGGTTGCTGGGGTCCTGAGGGGAAAATGTTCCTCAAATGCCTCTCAAGGCGCCTATTCGAGGCTACAGGCGACAGGAGGGCTGGTAGCTATTTTGCGCAAAGGATCAGCCTAGCGATCCAAAGTGGCAACGCTGCCAGGATCCTACAGGGTGAAATTGATATCATTAGCATCCTTTTAAACTAAGAGTCTACCCATCGAACTGAGCAACTTTTACCGAGAACCGATCGAAGCAAAAAAAAATCAGCTGTTGCATACATTTGAGTCGCGAACTCGCGCGTCGACATTGCAGTTTAGTATGGAACAGCATACTAAAGTGCAATGTCGATAACATATTTTTTTATTTGCTCCGATTGGTTGGCTCCCATTGTAAAAGTTGTTCAGTTTGATGGGTAGACTCTTAGTTTAAAAGGATGCTAATGATATCAATTTCACCCGGGCCTGAGTTTTCGGGCTTTAGAGGACATTTTTTACCTATAAGTAGCCTGTGTTTTTTTTTTGTTTTTTTTTCTATCCTTTATGCTAAATATATATATTATACACATAAATCTTCCAGAACACAAAGTCCATAAAAGTGTTAATAACATAAGAACTTAGCTTATCGTTAGTAAAACAGTTAATTTTAAACCTAAAGTCCCAACATTGGGAAAGTCTACAGTTTGGTATGCAGCTGTACCCACCGCTTCACTATGGTGCTATCCCAACCTTCAACAACAGTTTGCAGAATGCTGTGTTTACTGGTTCCTACTCTGTGGAGTAGGGAGGCACAACGTTTTCGCATAATAGCGTAAAAGTCGTCGGTTCGAGCCTCGGCGAACACAGCAGACGCACTCCAAGAAACGAGGCAGCCCGAAAAGCATTCTGAAACTATTGCAGTATTGGACCCGCAGCGCGTTGCCGTTGTATGCCCTCATAATTTGTCACGTAGACTGTACTTGTAGGAGCATTAGCAGTATACTTAAAAAAGCGTCATCTTCATCTCATTTGTCCATCGATCGTGCAAGTCTGAAAAAAATTAAAATAATTTATTTAAATAAAGGTATAAAAATGGTTACATAAAAATTTTAAAGTAATTTTAACAAATAGTACACTTGGGATGAATGCAGAAAGAATTTATGTGTACTTCATTTACCAGGGGTTCCCCTCGTAGGCAAGCGAAAGCCTGCTAGTTTTTAGGGAAACCAGTTTATAGTCGATTAAAGTCAGTCAATAAATCTACGTGCCAGCATATTACAGTGGACAGCCAACTGTATCAAAATCTGTTGCGTGGTTTAGAAGAAGTAAGCAAAGAAATGATAAGGACAGACGGGGATAGCGACTTTTTTATACTCTTTAGAGATTGTAGTCTAAACCAAGTTCACTTCAAAACGAATGCTGCCCAGACAGAACATTATAAGAAGGGTTAGGATTAGAAGTGCAAAGCAGGCGTGGAACGCGTGTCACACGGTTATGCAATGATTTGCATAACATCGTAAGGTGCGCATCGTGGTGCGAGCGAGAGAGAAGAAGAAGTTCTAGTAGCGTGAGTGGAAGAAAGTGGCGACAGTCGACTCCGAAGCAAAAGCGCTACTTTGCATTTATAACTCCTCTTATTGCCCTCCTATATCGTGTTTATTTTCTGTCGCTGCCAAGGACGCTCTAAAACGCTGCTTTCTCATACCTTAAAATTATTATCAAGCAGCATTAAAGAGTAAAAGCTGAGCGATGAATGCAAAAGTCTATAGAACTTGTGTAATTGCGTGTGCCATTGTTAAAATTTCTTTTATCATGGAAATCGTGCTTTTAACTACTTTTATAGATATTTAAATTCAGTTTTATATTGAAAGCGAGCTGTGTAGGCATAGTTATTAGATAGTACTAAAAGGACGCTCTATAAAGTCAACATTTTAACTAAGCCTTCAGTGACTACTTCTTTGGAAAGACCGGTCAAGACAGTTTCGGACTCGCCTATGATAGAGTTCCGTATTCATTTTATTATGAAAAGCTTATCTAAGGGATGTCAATATAAATAAAATAAAATCCAGTAACATAAAACATTAAAAATTGTTTTTAACGGCTGTTGAAATAGAAGGCGCTAAACTAAATTTAATTGCGGCTTTGATTGCTTTTAAAGATTCCTTACGTTACCCAAGCCTTAGATTCACGGCTGTTGATATAGATGGCGCTAAAACAAAATTAAATCGCGCTATAAATAAAAAACTAAACTGCTTTTATGGATTCCTTAAGTTATCTTAGATAAGTTTAGAAATCTTTAAACGCACGCTATTTAATTTCGTTCAGCGCCATCTATGTTAACATTCAACAGCCGTGAAAAAGAATTTTCAATATTTTATGTTACAGGTTTTTAGGTTTTTATTTTATTTTTTCTTGTGCTACATCTTTCATAATAATTCTCACGTTTTGGGGATTTGTTTTCTTGCCAAATTTTTATAATATAGGTTCAAAAAGGAGGGAGTCATTGAGGCGAGGCATACAATGGCCGAACATAAAAGGGTTTCTTGTTGGACTACGGAACCCTACAGTATGGTAGACTTTTGAAGAAAAATCTTGTTTGTAAAACACTCCATTTGAATTGTTCAAAGTCTAGAATCTCTTCGTAATCATTACAATCACTGTATAAAACCTAAATCTATTTGGAGCACATCCAGTAATAGAAAAAGGCTTTTGTACTGATTACTTGGTTTAGGGACCGTACTTAATGCCAGCACCTAATGGACGACCTCTTAATGGAAACTTTCTTTTGTCTGAGGTGTTCATGGCGAAATAGAACTTTGGGGATAGTAACCATTATCGAAGGTACGCAGTGGAAAGTGGGGTATGAACAAACAGTAATTAGAACCACTTGCTCGGTTCCAAGTATGAGATGTAATAATATTGTTCTTTTTTTGTGATAAATAAATAAAATAAAAAATAAATAAATAAAAAAATATCCGTAATATTTCGAATATATCTGCGACTTCTTAATAATAATATATTATTAAGATGTAAATAGCCATGTATTTCAGTTCAAATGAGAGATTTTCTTTTCTTTTTTAAATTTAGTTCGTAAAAACTCGACAGATGACATGGTTATCGCTCCATAGAGACGTTCGCGACGTTCTGTCAAAATAATGTCAAACTGTGCCGGCCTTTACAACCATGTCACACGTAAACAGTTTCATATTTTCGATTAAAATTATTTTAATGAAACACTTTTTGAAATTTTGACCTTTATCGATACCCTAAAAAACCAAAAGAAAAACGCTCATTAAAGATTGATTTTTTGACTGGACTTGAACTTGAACCCACAATCTGCTAGACCGGGGCAGTAATTTCCATCCACCTAACTACTTAAAACAGACAACCATGTTACAATTGCCAACTATCTAAACTATTATAAAACTGTAAGAGAAGTGTGTCTGTACATTGAAGATATTAACAAAAAATAAGTTACGATATGGTTTGTAGGTGTCCCTGACTCCATATCAGCAATTTTGTTTGTTTGTGTGTTTTGTGTGTTGTTTGTTTGTTTGAACGAGCATCACGCAAAAACTACTGAACCGATTTTAATGAAACTTTTTTGTTTGATAGCTAATGATCTGACTTTAAATCTGGTATATAATTTGTGTGGACGAAGTTGCGGGTTAAGGCTAGTTTTTTTATATTTGAACATAATATGTTGGGGATTTCAGTTATTAATTTAAAAACGTTAAAAACCCGATAAAAATTAAGATTCTTAGCTCAGACCCAATCCGCGTTGTTTGATTAGAAGCAGGAGATATAGGTCATCGAACACAGAGTGGATAAATTAGTTCTGTATTTGTTCTGTTCTAAGTAACATTGGTTCGCTCATCTGGTAAACGGTGTAGCTTGTATTCTAGCGTACAGTTGGCAGCTAGACTACAAACAAAACTATGTAGACATTTAATTATAGTTTGGTTATGAGAAATAATGACAGAACAGCTTATTAGGGACATACGATCTTATGTACATCCTCCCAAGCACAGTTGTGAAGAGCTATGGAAACTCAATCTTGAGATCCGGGTTCGAATCAGCAAGGACCACATACCATGTACGAATGAGTTTTTCTAACCGATTTACGTAATACCGACTGCTCTCAAACTTTGAAGGAAAACGTCGTAAGCAAACCCATAGAAGTTCTTATGCGTATGTGAAATCTACCAATCCACATTCCAATGCGGACGTGGCGTTAGTCCACCGCGCGTGGCCATGGGCATAATAAATAATAAATAATAAAAATTTGTTTATTTTTCCCAGTCCACAAACATTAGGTAGGTACAAATTAAATAGCTCTTATAAATATGTTTACATGTCCATATGTCTGTGGGTGAGAACTGGTGCCCGATTTGGGTTTTTTAGAATAAAAACCTGTCAGTCAGGTCGCCAGCCCCCCCCCCCCCTCCCCCCCTCTTTGGAAATTAGATAATTTTGAAGCAGTGGGTCACATTTTTGAGCATACTACTAAGTGTATTTGGTACATAAAATAATTACAAACTATTAGCTTTGCCCCACTATCTACCTAGCTGTTATCCTGGGATTTAATAAGAAAGGCAAGCATGTTTGTAAGTACATTAAATTGTGTTTATGTGTGGGGTGTGTGTATGTGTGTATGTGTGTGTGTTTGGGTTACGAGGGTTTACATTCATGTAACTTCACCTATGATACTATATATAGAAGCTTTTCAGTGTCACTATAGTTGAGTGAAAGGAGCCACTGTGAGACTAGTCTCTTGCATTCTGCTTTACATGTTATGTATATACTAAGGTTCTTATTTACTTTGTTATACAGTCTACCTCCCTGAAAGCAGAAAAATCTTTGTTTGAAAGTAGTTCTGGCTGGTTCCGAGCTACATATCGTGTAATGACGACGAGTATTTGCGTATTTATGATTGCTATCGGAGGCATGTGTGGTGAACTAACGCTCATATGGTAGCCCTGCAGTGAGACGTATATAGACTGATGATAAAGCACGTCCAAGACACTTCATTATGATTTATGGTATGATTTTGGTTAGAAATAGAAGTCATAAAATTTTGCATCAGTTCAGAAACGAAACCAGACAGAAAAAAAACGTACTTTTCTACTAGTGAAACGTGAAGTGCTGAATTTTCAGAATACCTCTATCTACCCCCTCGGGGAATATAGTCGGGAGCATTATACAATGCCATGCTATTTTAGAAACGAACAGGGATTGAAGCAATTATTTTCTAAAGTATCGTGACATAATAGCTCCTATTGTTGGTTTAGAATTTATGGAATGTTACCATACAAATTAAATACAAATATTTACATAACATTATAAAGAATGTTAATTGGAACTATGCGGTTGATTAAATACGTAACAATTTCAAGAATCTCCCATTAATTTGTTTAGTTACTTATGTAGCTTAGTAAACGTAAATATATTTATTTGCTCCTTTTAGCATTTTTGTGTGTAATGACATTACCAAGTGGTACCTAACTAGGCTAGGCTTTTCCCACATATTCTTTAGTCACCTCGTTTGACACCTATTAGAAGACATAGGGTGGTCTGTTCTTAGCCAAGCTGTTGAAAAAATCAACTAAGTATTTCAATTCCTAGCTAAAAATATAAAAATATATATATTAAAAACAAAAACATTTATTACTGGAAACAAAGTTCCATACTCAAGCAAAGTACTTAGTTTATCAAAAAATTAAGGTATAGATTAAACTGTCCTTCTCAAATACCACCCACCATGAGAATACATCACAAACAAAAAACAACTCTTACCAAATGTAGTATAATAAAAACTTATGCATCTACTGGTAATAGACAAATTTTTATAATGGATCGCTTTGTTACGGAATTCTTAAGCTTCAATATGACTACTATATTATATATGTATTTATAATAGGTTTATTTTGTATACTTACTTTTTGTTTTTACTAATAACTGCTGATTTTTGATTTTTTTTTCTGGAAACACCGCCTACCTTTCTTCTTTTCACCGTTTCCTCTACCCTAAGGTTGTGTGGAAGAAATCGCTTCTTAGCGATAAGACCGCCTTATTTTGTGCCTCTTGTATTTTATTTCTGTATTTTACTGTTTATGTTTTTGGTGTAAAATAAAGTATATTTGATTTGATTTGACTACTCGGATAAGACCATCATTTCCTGGATGTACGTTTAAAATTCTAGCAAGCGACCATTTACCGGGTGGAAGGTTGTCATCCTTGACTAAAACTAGCATACCTATTCTTATATCATTATTTACCCTGTTTACCCATTTAGGCCTCTGTTGAAGTCTGCTCAAATATTCCTTGCTCCACCTGTCCCAGTTAAATTACATATATATTTATATTACATTATATTATTACATTTAAAAAAAAATGTGGTGTTCGCCTCACGTAAAAACATAACCCTCCTCCTGGCGCAGTCGGGTAAAAAGCGCTACGATCAAATTGCGCAGCAGGCATTACCTTTATTTATTCCTACGGGAAGGAAATTAATTCCTTTTAATTATAATTATGCACAAGTTAAAAAGTAATGTGTATTTTACGAAACCTCGTACCATCAAATAGACAGGTCGTTTCCTGCGTGACCGTGTAGGTAGCGCTCTTTTTAAGTGACAATCATTAATCTCAACTATTATTTTCTAATTACAGGTAATCTCAGTCAGCTCAATAATTCAAAGGAGGTTGGTACTTAGCAGTAACTGAAGTAGATAGCGCCAATCAAATCTCAATTCGTCTGATCATAGACAGCAAATGATGATAGCCACCGGAACGACCGAACATTGACTGACGGAACCCTAACTTGACCTACTTAGGTCTAGGTTGGGATACACTGGGTTAGAATATACGACTAGAAGCTAAAGCAGTGATTACACTTGCAGTTGGTCGGGCCTGATTTCAGCATACAATGCCGGATTTATTCTCTCTATTATAAAGTGTAGCGATAAAAGCAAGCAATGTATGCCGAAATCGGCCCTAAATATTGGGTAATGTAATCGCTGCTTATGTTATACGAAGACATAACCCAAATTAGTTAACAAAGGTACAACGATAGCGATAATTAATGCAAAACCTGAAAACTGGCCATTATGTGAACTTCAATTAAAACAAAAACAACAAAACAAAATATTTATTGAACCAATATGTGATACAGGTTTTCAGGATACCTTATGACTACCGAGACATTAGATTACCTATACATTAAGCGTAACGTATTAAGCTGTGATCCCACACTAGAGTCAGGGCCTGGTCGATGAGGATCAGCATTAGTAGCATTTTGTATCTGTATGTTAATATAATATATACGTGAAATTGATATCATTGGCATCCTTTTAAACTAAAAGTCTACCCATCAAACTGAACAACTTTTAATATGGGAGCTAACCGATCGGAGCAAATAAAAAATCTGCTGTTCCATACCAGACTGCAATGTCGACGCGCGAGTTCGCAACTCAAAATGTATGCAACAGCAGATTTTTTTTTTGCTCCGATCTGTTTTGTTCAGTTTGAAGGGTAGACTCATAGTTTAAAATGATGCTAATGTATAAATATATAAATCAATATCACCCTGTAGATACAAGATGAGCGAGCGATGGATAGGAGAGTCAATGGTGATAGGTACATTTACGTTTGATGTCGAGTTCGTCAGCGAATAATTGGAGAAAGATTGGTGTGATAGGCCGCATGATCGCACAATAAATGGCAAATTACGACGTCTTAGGGTGGAAGCCTGCAATTGGAAGTACACTGCTGACAACAAAGTTAATCCTAATACAGGGTCCTTCTTCTGATACTTTTTTTAGATGATCAGACCATCAAACTAAACAGCTTTCTTTATGGGACCAACATCAATATTGCAAAAAAAAAACAGCTGTCCCATACATTTGGCTCGAGTAGGTTTGCAGTTTTATATGGAAGAGCTGATTTTTTTCGCGATTTCGATGTTGGTGCCATACAGAAAGTAGTTCAGTATGACTCTGATCATCCCCTTAAAAAATTGTCAGCATATTAAAAAGGAACCTGTATATTTTTTTTTTTCAAATGTCATTAGAGAGTACATATTGTATTGTATTGTCCATTTTGGTCACCGTCAAGAATTGGACCTGACTAGTCTATCCCTTTCTGTAGCTCAGAATCACATTCGAGCGGTAAAGATTGCTTTCCAGCGCCCGCAATCAAAATCCGAAGAGTGAAGGCGTCGTTTTGAAGTATATTTCATAAACTTCGGTAAATTCCGCTCACTACATTTCCAACCTTATCACCCCAAATGATAGCGGTCGTTACTCCGACTAACGACGGAAACTTCTACCACTATACTACTTACTATTAGGCACTCGTACATACATAAACTCACGACCATAATCTATATCTGGGTGGTCAGAAACTTTGCAACAAATGTTTTAAGAGGGCAATTGGGCAAAATTTTCTATTTGCATAAAATTAAATATTATCACATGCTTATAAGAGCCCAATTTCATGAATTTCAAAATCGTTTTACATTTTGAAATGTTTCAACAAAATACTACCTAAAAAAGTTACATTAATAGATAGGAGACGCAGGCTGGGTTTCCACCCTTATGTCGTTGACCTACCAGCAATTCGCACGAAGAAGTTTGCCTCTTCTTTTATAATGCGCACGGCTAAGGAGTGGAACGCACTGCCTGCGGACCTGTTCTCTGAGCAATACAACCTGGGCCTTCTCAAGGCAAGAGTGAATAGGCATTTTTCTAGGTAAGCATGCTACATCTTCGGCCTCATCGTCACTAAACAACAGGTGAGATTGGGGTCAAATGTTTACCTATCAAACATTAAAAAAAAATAGCGTAAATTTTATTTGTACTATGCGTGTCCATCCATTGCCTATTAAAAGTGGCAACGTGCCGACTTTAGCTCGTTTTGCCTGCTGGCGCGATTTGCCCACTTCAGCCTTTTGCCTACTGCGCCATTATCATACTGACTGAACAGAGTTTGGGCACTGAGTTTATTCTGAATATAGTTTTAGAAAACCGTTAACTGCCCCCTCATGGAACATAGACCAAAGCATTATACTTAGGCATCTTCACCCCGAAAAAATGCGACGTGTGGACACAGCTTTACAGGCACGTTCCTTTTTAATCTAAAATCAATGTCCGTGTCATTGAAGTCAGTAAACTATTTTATTTAAATAAAATATTTAACTTTGTACAGTGTGAAACGAATTGGTATCCAATTAAAAGCCTCTCTATTCGTTTTAACAGCAATCAATGCATTATTTGAACTGAAGTTTCAAAAGATTTACAATTTTATTTAAAACGAAGTTCTGATGAACGTTTCACGCTATATTGAAAACCTAGCCCAGTCATTTTACGGAGTTTTGTTAGGCGGGGTAGGGAGTAATTATTTATTGGGCTTTTAAACTGTAACCGGCACCATTTAGTGACAAAAAGACTATCTTAAAACATATTTAAAAAATTTCGCTACGCAACATAGAAATCAAGTTTAAAAAAAAATTACTGTATTTAAAAGTCGTAAAATCATACATACGATTAAGCCATATTACATTGTGACACAAAATACTTGATAGCGATACTGAGTCTCATAGTCACTTGGTCATTGTCCTTTATGATAATTTATTTGCGAATGCTGTAGGTAGTAACTAGTTAATCTGTGGTCAATGTTAATTAATAGTAGTTAAATATAGCCATTGTGAAACTATGCTTTGAATACATTGACGTTGAATACTATGGACGCCGGGACTGGAACAAAATTCTCAAAAAAGCACGTGTAGTAATATAAACCAACTAAATACATAGAAAATGCTGAAATTATTTTGCATTCCAATCCCCCATCGATCGTGCCCGCGCGGGCTCGTAGCCGGCCGTTCAAACGAAGACTGTCGCGTAATTGGTTCTCTTTTTACTTTTTGACACTTTTTTGGACACTTTTGAGCCCAGATCCTACTTCCAATAGTTGGTAAGTCAATGTTTGAACCTATCGAAAGGTTGTGTTTTAATGTCGGGTAGTATTACACGCATGGAAAACATTTTATCATGACATGACGTATTTTGTAAATTATTCAGCTATTTATAATAATTAAGCATTCATTGTGGAATGCTTGTTTCCAAACAGACAGGATTTTGAATTTTATAACAAAGCTTATGAAGCTTTATAATTTTCTGTAATAAAAGTGATTTTAAATAAATTCCATTATAGGATGTTCAGCTTCTATAATAAGGGAGAACTATTTTCGTGAACAAGAGATGCGAGAGCTGTTCGTGTATTTTTAAGCTGTCTTAAAAGGCCTTTGATGAATTAAAGATTTATGTCAACTCAAACATGACCAAATACGAGATAACAGTAACTCGACTCGACATACCCCAGAGATATTGTTTAGTTACATCAAACCAATAATATCGTAGGTTTTCGTCCCTTGTCCTTAGCAATAATCTAAATGCACAGCAGTGTGTTAGCCAAGTTCGAAAAAGGTGATACACGGAACGCACCATTTCCAGCTACTTTTGTTCCGATATAACCATAGATCACAAAAACTAAAGGGAGATGTGAAAAGGGGGCGGGGCCCGTGTCGCAGCAATATGCGCAAAAACCGAACACATTGCTCGCGACAGTAAGGATTCAATATATCATGAGGCTGAAAGCCAGTCGAGATATTATGTGTAAATAGTTTACATTGCTTGCGTAGTACTAAAGATTATTCGAACGTTGAGTTCTGATACCGCAATGGATAATGAGCACATTCAAGCTAACAAAATACTTTCTATCGCGTGGTACTGGTGGTGATGCGACACTAGGTTTCGTACTCAGCGCGTTGGTAGGCATCTCTCTAGATCTCTATGGTTATAAACAAGAAATAACTGTCTCTGTTCGTCTTGCACTTGCACCCGGCTTCTCAAGTTACATGTTAATATCTTTCATGACTTAGTTAAATTACATAATTTGTTGCACATAATCCTAACGTCATATTCATATTCGCAAACACACCCCACACACGCACACACAACGCGTCACATTTATTATGAATATTGCAATAAGTCTTATGTAATATTCATAGCAATTTTTTATGTCGAGCCAAAATCACGAAAAAATAAAAACAAATCAGCTGTCCCATACAAAACTACAGTACCGACTCGACTAAAATGTATGGTACAGCTGATTTCTTTTATTTTTTCTCAATGTTGGCTCCATATTGAAAGTGGTTCAGTTTGATGGCTTAATCTAAACGACCCCCTTTAAATATTACTAGGGTATTTCGTTACATCCTGTATGTCCTTTTTCAGGGTTTAACCTACCTCTATACCAAATTTTACCAAATTCAGGTCAGCAGTTTAGCCGTCAAAACGTAAGAGACAGAGGGACTTTCGCATTTATAATATTAAGTTTGGATATGGATAGATTTATATTAATCTAAGCCCGTAGGCGGTTGAGATTGGTTTATATTAACTAAAGGACTACCGCAATTCTAGACACAATGGAAAATCAATAGTTGCTTTGCAATTGAATCCATCAAACCCACTTCTTTTTGCACGGTTTTTATTATTAAGGGCCTATGTCGAAAAATAATTGAAGCGAAATGGGCGTGTGATAGCTTATATTACTGCCTGATGCGAGAGAAAGAGATGTGGCGGCGCGCGCCTGAAACGACGCAAGCGTAAAACAAACTTTATTTAATTGTGATTGTACTATTTATGTAAGTTCAATTTATAAAATATCAATCTCTTTTTTTTTTAATTAAGTCTCGTGTTTCTATTATTCACCTTTTAGCAGTTCCAAGCGTTTATCGATAAAGACGGAGGCTACTTTGGCTTATTTTTCTATCGAGAAAATGTGTCTTAATCGTGTTTTGGCTCTAATCAAAACTTAAATTATATGTTCGTAGTTACACATATCCGCAAATCATACTCCTACTGTTAGTACTTCATGATATTTGACGCTTTGAAGAATCATATTTTTTACATATCCTCTTCAACTTGGCTCCTTTTTTACGTCAAAAGGTTTTTAGTGGAATAATTTTTTCCTTGTCGGATCAATCTAATTAGATCTCATATTCGCCTTCCTGTGTCCGTTTCTCTGACAATGTAAGTGGATGATCTATCAATGTCTCTTACGTGGAAGGTATGAAGGATGCTGATCTGGAGGGCTGCTAATAAAATACGTTATGAAAGGTTAACTTACAAAATTGTTAAACTTTTGAAGTGAAACTTTTTATGGGAGGGCTTTGAAATTTGGTTCCGTAACCTTTTCGAGTAGCGTAAGTTCGAAATTTAAATTAGACAGCTGCGGAAGTTTCACTTCTATCGTGTGTCTTTACAACAGGTTAGTTTTTTTGTAAATTTGGACTTTGTCACATTAAACTCGAATTTTTGTCCTTTGGTGTTGTTGTTTTCACAACCACCTAAATTACAGAATACGTAACTTAGTTCTTTAGCTTGACAAGGTTTTCATTGGGCCGATTGTAATCTAAACGCAAATTAATTTTTTAATGACAACTATGTTTATGATTCTGGTATTTAAAGTTCATAGAAAAAGAGTGGATATACTACATGTTACTCCACTCCGATATCGTAGAGAAACCTTTCTAAGTGCTTGTACTTACATCAAATTGAATGTTAGTGAATGGCTGCTGATAACAGCCATTCGATCCCAAGATATGACTCGTAGGGCTAACAACCACATCCAATCCACACATAATCCAGAACCACTTCAACCTCCTCCCATCCACCCCCCGCACATCAAAAGTTCGCCCGCTCACTCTCACGCACCCTCATTCACAAACGCTGACGCACACACTCTCACGCACACACACACACACACACAAACACACACACAAACACACACACATACTCATTGCATTACAAAACTCTTAAAAATAAGTCGATACTTTAATTTTTTTTTTAATTATTATTATTACTAAAAACAGCCTATGTCTAAACTGTTAAGTTTAGCATAACAATAATTTATTTACACTTAAATTGGGGAAGCCACTGCAGCATGTACCACAGCTTGCTCTCACATGCTGCAGGGATTTCATTGATGTATTGTAACTGTTATGTGTCGAATAAACGTTTATTTTATTTATTTATTATTTAATATTATAATTATATTGACAATGTGCTAGAAATATGAATACTTACTACAAAAATATCCCTAGTCGTCTCGAAAGCCCCTCAAATTTATTATTCTGAAACTCCAAGCAAACTTGTAACAAAGACAAGTCATGTACATGTCCTAAGTCTAATTGTCACTAAAGTAAATAAAAAAGCCTCTTCTGTAACAGTAATATTCCCAAAGATTCAGGCCAACTCGACATGGAAATTATGCATCATTCGATCATGATTTTGAAAGTGTGAGATTTGGAAATTGCACTCCTGCTCTATCAGGCACGGCAGAAAATCAACGATTTGCTTATCAAGTACGGCACTACGTTGAGTCGTGTCCAATTCACCGTCGCGGCACACACCGCTACTACCTACTATTTCTTTTTATTTACTCTGTTGTTTCGTGTGTGCCTTTAATGGTGAATCAAGATGTTTCTTTCTTTCTTTCTCTACATGTTATTCGGTTTTTTACATTGTAATAATATTAATACCTAAAACCTTAATTAGTAAAAGAAGGAGTATTACCTTCCGTATAACTTGGGCTACCCCTAATAATGAAATGTGCTGGCTTATTATATGGCCATGATAGATTATTAAAAGTAATATAGAAAGTAAGTAACATGTCATGTGACTTAGCAGACCCACACCCCTTTTCCTCGGCCTCGGCTAATAAACAAGATCGTAAGAAAACCTGTATAAGTTGAAGAAGAATTCTTATGCCTATGTAAAGTCTACCAATCCATACTGGACACACTCGTGGTGGGATTGAGTTGTTTATTTTTGCCTCCTTTCCCTCCTTTTTGACTCCTTGTGACGAGCTCTATTATGAAACTTTGATCCTCATGGTAATAATTATCTCATTTCGAATAGGTAGAAATGGAAGAATAGTCGATCCTTATTTCTAATTCTCGTTAAAAAAAAAACTTCGTTGTATACAGTAAAAGTTGTTCAGTTTGATGGTCTGAAGCACCCGTTTAAGTCGGCAGTACGGCTGAGTGACGGAGGCCAGGGCCTTATTTAATAAACGTGACAATGACAATTCAGAGTAGGTACTTAGGAAGTGTTAGGTTTTCATTTAATTGTTGTGTAGAGTCTCAAGGTTAAGGCACGATGGGGCTGACATAACCTCAGGGTTAAAAGTCCCAATATAAAAAAATAATTAAAAAGAATTGCTGAGAATGCTAACACACATGATGCACTGCAAGTTTAGTGTCATTAGTAACCAGCAATGTACTCTGAATTGTCATTGTCAATTGTCGCGTTTATTAAACAGCCCTGCCCATACTACCTCCTTGAAGGTTCTAGGATTTTTATTTTTTTTCGACCTGACTATTTCAGCATTGTTCAGGGAGCAGCTACTGCTGATTACTGCGGAATAATCGGTGAGAGAAGTTGACGTAGAAACCACTGTCTGAGTGAAGCTAGGTCGTCTAATTCCAGAAAGAGAAATTTGTAACAAAATATCGACAGACATGTGAACGAGAAAATGTCGCCGACCCGAGCTGCGTGGCCATCGCGACATGGCACCGCCGTGTCTTGCGTTTACGATTGATCATAAATCAAATCGTTCCCGAGTAGGTTTTACTGTCGAAAAAACCGGGTCACCCTCAGTGTTCAGATTATCGGGATATGTCGGATCTTGTTTTATTGTTTGGATATTTGAAACGTGATATGCTTCTGTCTTGTGTTTTAATGGATAGTTTAGTATGATGCATGGATTGGGAAAGCTGTTTTATGTTAGTATAATCTTCAAGGCTTTGTATATTATAGGTGATTGATGATTAAGCAGACCGATAGAAAAATTGTTGGCCTATTTTCTGGAATATTACCTATACATTATTATACAATACAACATGTATACTATAAAACGAGCAATATTTGTTTGTATATCTGTAATCGCCATCAATATAAAAAAGCTCCAAAGCTTTCGATAAAAATTGCAGAAAAGGGATTTATACGGGTAAAAAATCGATCTAAATAGGTGTCATCGTTTTCAGCGAGCAGAGCTCGATCGCCCTCAGGGTGTAACAAGAAAATACGGGATTGCATTATTATTGCAGTTTTGTATCGAACTACTGATTTTTTTTATCGCGATTTCGATGTTGGCTTCATAGTCAAAGTTGTTTAGTTTAAAGGTCTGGAGCATCCCTTAAAATATGACTATGTCTTTCTGTGACACCCTGTATATCTTATACTATTCTCATGGACTCAACGGAAGAATACGAACAAGTTCCATTTCCTATTGCAATTCCCATGTGAATCAGATTCAAAGCTTTTGAATATAAATCGAGGTGCAGAAATAGACAACCTAGATATTGAGAGACAAGTACATTGTATGTTGTACAGTCAGCAGCAATAAGTTGTATACACTTTTGTACAACGACGTAGAACAAAAGTGTATAAAACTTATTGCTGCTGACTGTACAGACCTATACAACGTTGAAGCGTAACAATTAGATGCCAAGTAGGTACAGCTTTGCTTTCTTCAGCGCTTTACGCGTCACTGTCCTTTTAAGGGTTCCGTCGTCAAAGAAGGAACCCTTATACTTTCGTCCATTCAGTCTATATGTCTGTATCCCTGTAAAAGATTCACAATTCCAAATCTTTTAATTGGCATTAAGTATGACGACAGACAATGACTTGCCTAATCCTTCTTATAATCATATCTACATAGAGTTGTTATTACCAACATAGAAAATCATATTGACCGGTAAAAGCTGTGTCATATGGTTTTTAAATAAACGATAGAGCGTTCATAAAATTGAATAGTAGCAAAGAGATTTTTTTAATGTTACTTTTCAGTTTACTGTCTTGTTAAAAACAATAACCTACTAAGGCCCGCTTGCGCCTAGAAAGGTTATCGTTATTAACTCGGAACTAGACGCTAATTTGGAATTAAATTATAATTATGTTTTGCACCATCCTGTTTTAGGGGCTAAACTTGCCTCGTGCCTTGCGCCTCAATCAAATTCTCATTTTTGCACACATTGAATTGTAATTAGACATGAAAACACATAACAGTAAATCAAAAACAGAAATGTGGTAGTTATTGTTATTATTATTTAGGGGGGTTTTAGGCCTTGACAGGCTTGTTGAGCCTGTGCCACGTAGACCATCGCTGGTCCTTTGTGAACGCCCTTTTTAAAGTTCCTTGCCAATGCCCACTGCGGCCAGAAAACGCAGTAGATTCTTGATCGGGATAGTTTGTATCTCTACTGGTGTCAGTACCTGCCTACCTACATGAGTACTACGTTTGTACATCAGGGGGCCACAGTCACTTAGGAGGTACAGAGGAGTTTCCATCTCCTCCTTGCAGAATCTGCAGCCGGTCGTGTCACTGAAATTCAAATGCAGTAGTTAAGAAGAAACATTTTTCCACATACAACGAAAAAGGGGTTGGAGACCATTTTTATTTTTATTAAATCGAGTGAGGTGTAGTTGGATAGGCCACCCATAGATACCAAGTCGTTATAAAACTTCTCTGTCTCGAGATATCAGCGCTCATGGTACCAGGGCGGCAGGGGCGGGGGTTAGGTAATAGGGCGTACCGTTGGTGGTTATTTTGCTGTACCTCGCACCCATTGGGAAAAAAATCGTTGCATCAAAATTGACATGCATTGTCTAGGGGCCTCTACATGGTTTGATCTGATCCTACCGGTATTGACGAGAGATAGAATCGGATCAGGTAAGGAGTGAACCTGATGGATCTGGAAACCGATACGATCAGAGGTGGGATCAGATGTTTTCATCAAAGATTTCGATTAAGCCTGGATAAGACTTCTTTTACGATATATCGGTACGCCCTATTTTTGACTTTGAGCGCAGATATCTCGAGACAGAAGCATTACAACGATTTTGTTTCTATGTTAGTTTTGTTCCATTGGACAAGACCTATATACAACGACACCTCAAAAAACTAATTTTTCCAACGTACATGTTGTTTTCGATGTATTGGGTCGAAAAATTAGTTTTTTCATTAATATTACATTTCTGTTTTTGGGTTACATGTCTTCATGCCAAATTTCGATTGAATAGGTGCAAAAACGAGCGAGTTATTGAGGCGGGGCATACAGCGAGACGGACAGACAGACAGAATGGACGAAAGTATAAGAGTTCCTTGTTTGAATACGGAACCCTAAAAACAGAATCCTCATTAGGATCCCTTTTTGTAATCTAACTGCAACTAACTTTTTCAGTTGAAGCGTCGACCGTGATCTTCATCTTTTATCGAGTCGATGGCAAGTCATTCTAAATTTGTACCGCGATGTAAACAAACTGCTCTGCAGTTTGCCAGATAAATAATGTAACAAAACTGTATTATAATTCTGAAATAAAAAAAAAACCGATGAATGGGAAAACATTTCTCCACTGCAAAGTTAAGTTTGATCGTCATAATTATGTTTGTATGGAACCCAGCGCGAGTCCGAGTCACACTTGGTCAATTTTTGAAGCCGATAAGGCTTTATCCAATACAAACCCTTAAAATCAGGTTATAATATAAATACCATTATTATACTGGTCATACTAAACATTTTATTGATATTAAAAGGATTTTTATCTACAATGAGCTAGCGTGAAGCTATCCGATCGAAAACCTATAACCTCATATGTGCGTAGTGGGTCATCTAAAAGAATATACGGAATTTACGACGTAAGTTAACGTTCTATGAACTTGATAGTAAATCTTGTTAAGGTTAAAGATAAAACGTTTATACTCTGTTATGATGATAAAAAAGGTTATGAAATATGACATCATAGGGCTTTTGTGGATTGTGGATTTTGACTAAAGGTCGATTTACACTTCCATAAGTAAGTAAGTAAGTAAGTCCAACTTACCACTTCCTTGCTTACTTAATCGAGAAGTAGACAGCAACGTCCAAACGGTGAATAAGGCTTATCGGTAAGTAAGTTTTAATACTTTGTCAGAACCTTGCGACGACAGACGCGAGACACGTCCTGCCAACACGGGCAGCAGGCAGACGCGTGCGTGTTTTTGTGTGTCAACTTATGAACTTACTTACTTCTGCCGTCCACACGGCGGAAAGATAAGTTGGCGGAGAGCGGGAGAAGAAGCGGGAGGGGTTACGCGCTACTGTCCTGACCAAAAAATAGAACCTGGTTCCTATCCTGCGGCAAGTCGATACTTACTTACTTACTTACTTGCCGCCCAGCGTCCAGTAGTTTTTACTTACATACTTACTTACTTACTTATGGATGTGTAACTCGGCCATAGTATCAATTGTAAATCACATCAGATATTACATGGATAGGTACCTACGGTATATATAGTTACCTATGGATAGGTATGAGGATTTCTACGACTACATTCCTGAACAGAAACTTGGTAGTTTTGGCTATGTTTCTGACGATACCGAAAGGTATTACGGTCGTAATATTATGTTTATTCCTTATGCAACGCCTATTTAATGTGGCTGTTTTTAGTGGTATTCCATCATGCTGAGAGCGTCTCTATGATTCGGAAGGGACGTTTAGCAGTCTATGGTGGATTGGCAATATTGGTACCGCTTTAGTAGACTTTATCTCGGGTGCCTCCGTACTTCGGAAGGCACGTTAAGCACTTGTTCCCTGACAGTACAGTTAGATGGCGGTATAATATTCGTTACGCTACAGAAACGACCAAGTTAGTAGTGAACTAACTTGCTTTCACTAACCTACATGAACCTGCATGATAGAATATCTACAGGGTGAAATTGATATCATTAGCATTCTTTTTAACTAAGAGTCTACCCATCGAACTGAACAAATTTTACTATGGGAGCAAACCGATAGGAGCAAAAATAAAATCTGCTGTTGTATACATCTGAGTCACGATCTCGCGCGTCGAGATTGCAGTTTAGTGTGGAACAGCAGATTTTTTATTTGCTCCGATCGGTTTGCTCCCATAGTATAAGTTGCTCAGTTTGATGGATAGACTCTTAGTTTAAAAGGATGCTAATGATATCAATTTCACCCTGTATAGCCAACTTTCTTTATTTGTGAAAAGCTTTACCCAGCAGTGGGACTAAAAACTTATACAAATTTTTATCTAAATACATATTTTTTAAGTTGATATTACGTTAATAATCTCGATTTTCACAGCAGCGTCGTTCTAATGCAAACTTGAAATGTAATATTATCTTCCTTTTAGCTACATTAATCTTATGATATATTAGCTGAGTAAATGGAATGTAATATTTAATGCAGAGTTTCCGTTTATATCTACGGAAAATTTGTAATGCCATCGTTTAAGATTTAGAACCTATTCTTCGAGTTCACCATCACACACTGCGTGCAAGTCATGATTTAATACCTATTTGTCTATGTACTGTTTTATGTTGTACATTATTAATTTTTCGTGTGTAACTAACATAGTTCTTAAGTCAAACCCTGTCCCATTTCTTACTGGACATGATAACTTTAAGGGAAAGCTATTTTATTTTAAATTGGTTGCGTCACCTTTATGTGAATGTTCTGTTGACAGTAACGAGTTCGAACAGACCGCTCATCATATTCTTTGGGAGTGTGAGCTCTGGTACGCCGAGCGCCAGACCATGCTTGACTCAATAAAATCGTTTTCTGGTGTCCCTTACTACATGGATCTTGTTGCGACTAGGGATAACTTCCGTGCGTTCAGATGTTTTTGCCATACTTATTACTGGAAGCAAAATAGGTCACAGTTGCAGTACAATGTTAGGTTCCTATTGTTTTATTTTGTATTTTTGGTGCTTTTGCGGTCGTGTCTTCAACACTGCGATAAATGATCTCTTGAATTGGCTCTCTAATAGCCATGTTTTTTTTCCTTCTTATTGCTGTCTCCCGTTTGCAATGGAGGGAAGTCGGATATTTCGTTTTCCTACTCCTCCTATCTTCTTTGATTAATTCATTGCGGGTTCCAAGACAGATTAGAGTCATCCCCCGGGCTTGCTGAACTTCATTGTCTAGTGTTGTGAATGGTCGCCGCTGTTGATCCTGGCTTACAGGAGTTACAGCGGTGGGCAAGTGTGGTAGGCCTATGCCCGAAAAAAAAACTCCTGTTCTTAGTTTTCCGCATCAAGAAAATTTAACACTTATACGTTTTTGTTACATGAAATATATTCTGGGTCTAGTAAATGTTGCGATGAAATCAATACCTGCCTATCACAACCGAACTACGTTCTCAGGGAATAAAGTCGTGAGCCGTAAGCTCACTGCACTAATTGGATGTCAACATTTAACTTTCCACACCTTTCTTTAAAGATAGTGTAGTGAAGACTGATGGACTACCAAACCAATCGAGACTTTCGATTTTGAGGGTAAAAACGAAAACAGAATAGAGAAACTGTTTTTATTAAAATGTCATTCAGAGTTCAGAGAATTTAAGTGTTTTCCTTCTATTGCGACCACTTTCATTGCGTAGACAACGGCTTAATTATCAAACACGTAAGTATAACGTCTCGTAAGAAAAGTTTTGTTTATATATTCATTTTATTTATTTATTTATTAACAAAAACAACAGCGTTACAAAAAATATACACAGGAATAATATAACACTTCCTTAGCCAAAAATAGGTTTCGCTAGTTTAAGTAATTTGAGAGATTTAATTTTTATTTTTCATTATTTCATACCTACATTTTTCGTATCACAATGTCGTAATGCGTAAGGTGCGTTGTGATTTATTTTATTTATATTACTTACAGAAAGATAACACGACGCGTTTCACTCTATAAAACATTTATTTAAAGTTATTTCATAAAATTACGTTTACTTTGACTTCGATTAGAGAAAAAAAGAAAAGTTTTTAGAAAAAGGCTCTACAAGTATAAGTATAAAAACAAATGTTCCAACAATAATAATATTATCAGAGTAAAGTATCTCGTATCATAAAGCTTAAAATAAAACGATAACATCACAAACAACAACAAAACTTGGGAGTCGTATGGTGAAAACGGTCTCAGTTGATTTGTAATTTTAATTACGCGGCGCAATTTTCATACACACTTGCGACAGGAGCTTTGCTCGCATAAAACTCGTAAAAAGTTCATGAACCCTTTACTCCCCTTTTTGGGTTGAAGTTAGGGGACGCTTTGTTATGTAAACAGCTGACGTAAAAGTGAGAACTCTGAATTTTTCCATATCTATTTATACTAGCTTCGGTGGCGCGTTACGGAAAGGTAGACAGGTTTGCTCCTATAGTAAAAGTTGTTCAATTTGATGGGTAGAGTACGTGGTTAAAAGGTTAATGACTTTTCCTTACACAGAGAGAGTGCTCTCTGTCACGAGGCTGCTGGAAGAAATCTCTTTACAGAAAAGCTCGCCGTTTGTACTTGTCTATTTTTCTGTTGTCATTTATATTTCGGTGTGTAGTACAATAAAACAGAGCATAGCATATACTCACGACTATAATGCCCGAGGGGGTAGTCAGAGATATTCTGAAACCTCAGAACATCCCACGTTTCCCTATAGTACCGAAACTCTGCCCAGTGTGACGGGGAGTGAGCCCGTCGCCACTTGTAAATGGACAGTAGGTACAATACATGCCTCGAAATTGAAGCATGCAGGTTTCCTCACGATGTTTTCCTTCACCGAAAAGCCAGTGGTGTTATAAATCGTACATAAATTCCGAAAACCTCATTGGTACGAGTCGGCCTGGACGGGGATCGAACCATCGCCTCCTGCATGGCAGGCAAGGTTACTCGCCACGGCAAGTTTTAATAAAAACAAAACAAAAACTTGCGTAGTCGCTCCCCTCAACACCTCCGCTCAGCTAATACTGATAATCTTGCGATTTTAGAATCAGATCATGATTTCACTGGTCGTATATAGTTAAATTATAATATTATACTGAAACTAGTCCGTAATATTCTGAAGTCGAGTAACGATAATCCGAACGATTATAATGTTACCAGGAAGATTATAATTTTACGGCTTTGACTTTAATCCTGCGACATATAATACATAACATATACAACGATGATGTCACGTATGATCAGTGAGAAGGATATCCTGGAAGCGAGGACTCTGTGATTACTATGTCACCCGCGTCTCGGATACGGATTGTATTTAAACGTGTGAGCCTTAAAGGCTTGTTCCTGACTTGTCATTTTTGATTACTATGTTGTATTCTCAACAGGTATTTCACGGGCTTTAGCCCGGACTTTTGGAAGGCTTGCTTGGAGACACAGGTCCAATACGTAGCGGCCCATTTGAGATACTTTCATGTAAATGTGATGGGATGGACTTATCGTTGACCATCTCTGAATGAATTATGTAAATACACCAAATGATATACGACGTTCGGTGCAGAAATTTTTGCAGAAAGGACTACTAGTGTCATGGTGATGAACTAGGTAGACCAGGAAATCTGGATTATTGCGGAGATACTCTGGACGCCTGGTATAACAAATGTCTCTGGTTTGTCAAAAATGGCAGACGGTGACTTGCCAACACATTTAATGGGCCCCCCAAACGGCAGCTTGCAAGAAATGACAAGGGGGTCAGATCGAAGTAAAATTAATAAAATTAATGGATAGGCCCAAAGTTGATGCACACAACTAGTACACTTGGTCCATACAAACTAGCACACTTGTCTGTCATCTCGGTACATATTTGAAGTATATCTGTCAATTGTTTGGCCTCATTTTTCAATGTTCGCAGGATTTTGCAATTTTTCAAGGTTTAAAATGTTCGCGTCAGTTAATTTTACATTGATCTGAGCAAGGGGGCAACATCTAACGAGCGGCTAAGGTTGTAAAGAGGTAAGTCTGCGGGTGTTAGTTCCCGGTGCTAAGCGCACCATTCCAGCCAGCAGGCCCTCGGACCTCGGCGTTTTGAAATGCTACACTTCCAACCTGGAGCATAGGTTCCTCTCTTGCAACTCCGCTCCTGGTCGGACAATAGATTTTAGAAGCCAAAAAAGATACATCGTCGCTTTGAGTCCAAAATCTGATAGATCTAGTCATTTATAGCCCACGACCAATAAACATTTGAAATATGCTAACAATAATATGCTATTACATTTACAATTGAAACTATAAACTTTTAAAAATTCGTCTTGAAAAAGTACTACTCATTTTTGACACGCAGAAGTTCTCGTCGTGGGTTATAATTATAAATGACTTATATTTTGGACTTAACTCAACGATGTCACTTTTTGGCTTCCATCCGGTTAACTTTGAAGACGCCGCGAGAGCTCGATCCGCTAAGGTCACCTTTCAACTTAACTACATCTGGTTGTAGTTGTGAGTCTATGTAATTATTTATTGTGAGCCAGAGCCTGTTTAAAAAAAATAATAATTCTTTACACATTTTATGCTTTTGACCTTTAATAAACCAACCAATTTTCATGTTTACGCTCATTAACATTTTCTCCGTAACATCCAATTCACTCTTAATTTTTTCTACAAACCACTTTTTCATTAACATTATACGTCTGGGAAATTCTCAGCTAAATTGGTAAAGGTCTTGATGGGAAGCCACCAAGCTCCAAGAATTTAGATTAACGCGCTCTCGGATGAAATGACGTTGCTACAGAATTATTATTTGTGAGGTAGTTATTAGTAATGTCACGAACTATGGGGAAGTTTATGTACATAGTAGTGTTTGATGATGTTTCATTGTTATTGCTATTGGTACCTACCTGCATCTGGATTTTTATGATAGCTACGAAAGAGTTGTTTAGATTTGTAATCTAAACAAGTGGTACAGTAGTACCAGATTTATAAGTTCCCCCGATGTACCTGCGCATTATACAAATTTTGATAGCGCGCGAAATTATATTGACCAATCAGGATGTGCCACCTTCAATCCCTTGCCACAATTGGCTAATTGTTTTCGCGCCCTTTTCGCACTTCGGGTTTTGTCTGGGTATTCTGCGCAAACGAAGATTGACAAGGGTACTTATTTTCCTGCGGCCGTAGTATGGCAGCGTGATATCGCGCTATCACGCCTAAGCTAAGCTAAGATATCGCCTTATCACGAGCATCATGCTACGTTCTCTGGTCGTACTGTACAAATATGAAATTATAAGAAAGAGCGGACCACGCACTTGTGTTCAAATGCTTTCATAGCGGGAAAGACTTATCAGAGAATTGTATCTTTCTAACTAGGGTGCTGGTTCACTGGGTGCATGTGCAGACAATATGTGTATGTGCTGGGTTTAATACATACATACGATTTCGATTCGACTCCATAGTGGAAGTTCATGGTCTGAAGCACTCCCGCATGTAACGTATTTAATATTACACTATTTTGAAAGTTAGATAATATTTACACATTTTACACTGTAACTAGGCACTGATGTGCCCTTTCATTAACCCTGGGAAAAACATGTTCTCCTAACGAAAATTATAGAGCGTTTAATGAAAAACTGCTAAAAACAATGGAGTTATTTCCATCAAATAAATCTTTATGGAATTACAGTATCCCTTTCATCGATTCCCTCGTCTCAGGGGAAATACAGTCAAAACAACAAGCTTAAAGGGAAAACAGAACAAAAACGTTTCCCCAAATATTCGTTGCAGAAGGTTCCATGTTTGTTAAGTACTACTCTACTTAGGTTTTTCAATGCAGTTTTTAATTACGAAAGACAAGTCCTAGTAGTAGGCATGGTTTTATCGATGGCATCTGCTCACGACTACATTCCCCGAGGGGGTAGTCAGAGATATTCTGAAACCTCAGAACATCCACATTTCACTAGTAGTAATACCGAAACTCTGTCCAGTGAGGGGAGTGACGCGTCGCCACTTCTAATGGACAGTGGGAACAATACATGCCTCAAAATTGAAGTATGCAGGTTTCCTCACGATGTTTTCCTTCACCGAAAAGCCAGTGGTGTAACAAATCGTACATAAATTCCATTTCATCAACGGTATTTTATTAATATAGGTACCTAGTTTCTTCCATTACACCATTTTATTTGTAGGTATTGCAATGATCTAACGTTATTAGGGTTGCTCGGAATGTATAATGCCGACTACCCAACATGAGAAGAAATGAAAATACCACAGAGTCCACAGACCGGTCACATATTGGAATCCTAAAAATCTAGAATGAATTTTACCATGATCAAATTAACACGTTCTGGGGCAGTGAACGAGACACAATAGAACTTTTATTGTTATCACTTCTATAGGCGGTCACTGTCCCGGAACGTGTTAATAAACATTCCCGAAATGGAAAAGGGGTGTGTCTTCTTATCTTGTTATTATTGGGGCTGGCAAGTGAGGAACACTTTGATCCAATGGGATTTTTTGTGTTGACCCCTAGATATTTATTTTCTCCACCCTTTAAAAACATGGTAAAGGCAATACCGTAAGGGGAAGAAAGCTGTAATCTCCCGTATTTGGATATCCATTTACAATGACATCGCAATCACACAGGATATGTTCCATGGTTTCCTCTCTCCACACGCTCGGCAGCTGGGGTCTAGGGTGACCTTCGTCTTGTGCACCATCGTGCCTGTGGCGTAGTGCCCGGTAAGGGCTCCGACGATGGCACGAATTTTGCTCCTGCTTTTGATCAGTATAAACTTTATGATTCGTGTTGTTATGATACTGATAAAAAATGTGTTTCGTCCTTATATGGAATGACGTATAGTTACGTGGTGAGTTTCGGGGGCAGAAAAACTAGCTCCGCTCTGCCATTTCATCGTAGACTTTCGTGGCTACTCGGTTATACAGTTTCTGACCACCCTGAATGATATTATGGCCGTTAGTTTATATATGTTTATAAAATAAAAAATACTAGCAAAATCACCTTTGAAACACTTGTCACCAACACAGAAGGCCACGACCGCGCCAGACTCCTAGCATCGACCACAAAGGAGTCCGGGTATTGGCTACACGCCTATCCTTCGGTCAACACAGGAACCTACCTGGACTCCAACACCTTGCGCGTGGCAATCGGGCTTCGAGTCGGCGCAGAAATTTGCATCCGCCACCAATGTCCTTGTGGTGCGGCCGTCGATCGCTTGGGTCACCACGGACTCTCGTGTCAAAAGAGTGCCGGCAGATTCCCTCGCCATGTCACCCTTAACGACATCATACGTAGGTCTCTTGCCACAGTCAACGTTCCTGCCATTCTCGAGCCAACTGGCATCATACGGAGCGATGGCAAGAGACCAGACGGGATGTCTCTCGTCCCCTGGAAGATGGGTCGGGCGCTAGTGTGGGACGCTACCTGCGTGGACACACTGGCCCCGTCTCACTTACAGGGCACGAGTCGAAGGGCTGGCGCAGCGGCGGAGGCGGCCGAAAAACGAAAGGCCTACTGGTACCGGGATATCGGCCCCCAATACCATTTTATGGGTTTTGGTGTCGAAACTCTTGGGCCGTGGGGACCTAATGCGCAGGCGCTTTTTAAAGACCTGTCAAAGCGCCTGATAGACTCGACAGGGGACCCAAGAGCTGGCACTTTCCTCGCTCAACGGATCAGCGGATCAGAGGAAATGCGGCCAGCTTTCTGGGTACCCTCCCACAAGGACCGAACCTGCACCACATCCTAGGTTAGTTTAGTTTTAAGTCTCTTTATTTATAATTTTATTTAATTTTACTATTTTATGGATCTTTCGAATAAACTAACCACCAATCTCAAACATACTGCTAAAATTATACAGTGTGTAACTTTCAAGGTGTGGATTATTTATTGAGATGGACGTACGAAAAAATTCTCAAAATCATTATTATAATTCAATTGAAATAATTGACCTATTTTTTCTGTACCACATTCTAGCAGGTAAGGCGACCGAAACGTGAAAGTGGCCTATTTTGAAAATCATTCGTAATTTTGATTTAATTAAACTTTTTTGGTGATTATTTATTGATTCGTAATCTTAATCTTGCCGTGTGGTGTCGGCTATGAATAGCACCATCCCATTTCCTCCCGTGGGTGTCGTAAATGGCGACTAAGGAATCTACTGAAGGATGGGCAGCAGCATCCTTTGAGTACACACATTGATTCGATACAACTGCGACCGCCAATCCGCCTGCCAAGCGTCGCGATTATGGCAAATCCCCGCCCATTTTGGGGGAGGCTAATGTCCAGCAGTAGACGTTTAATGGCTGATATGATGATGATGAATCTTAATCACTTCCGTAAATACATGCACACCTTGAAATTTTACACCTTGTTTGGGTTATTTAGCTTTTATTTCATCGCTTCACTTACCCATCGATATGTTAAATACCAAATCCAAATAGTTACGGTATCACGTACTCTGTGGAATTACCAACAAATTGCAAACCCCAAAGGTACACAGATTCAAAACGAATAAACGGAAACACATCAATCGTATAAAAATCAATTTCGCAGTTGAACAGCAACGAAAAAGAATTGGTAATAAATACTATTTCCCAGGTGGTTTGTGTAGTGAATTAATCATTTTCAAAGCAACGTGGGAAATCAGGTGGAATAATAAGCAGTGACATGGCCTTATGTTGGTAATAAATATTATTTCTCATAGCCCATTTCAGTCTAAGCAAAGAATATTTTCATTTTATTCTGTAATCTGAGATTACAGAGATCTAATTCTATTCTAATTTTAAAATCAAGGCTCTATCGTGGTATCAATGATGAATGGCGTGTTGAGATAAACGATGATTTTATTCACACACCGGTGTAATAACATAAATAACAATTAAAGAAAATTTATTTAATTCATACACTACATCCATACTTTGTTAGTATCAAACTTTAATAACTATGAATGAACCGATTGCGATGAAATAAAGCCTTAATGTTAATCCAAACTAAGTCCTAGGCATTTGTGACAACCCTATTTAAAAAGGTTCACTTGTTTTTAAGTGATGCGTGGCGAATGCGAATTAATGCGAACAAACAAACAGATGAACAGACAAAAATTCTGAATGTATTCCATTACGTATCCTAATTTTATTGATTGACTGAGTTAATTACTGTAAAAATATTGATTGATTTTATGGGCATTATTTTAATAACAATATAAGTAACAATATAAATTAATATTAATAGAACAAGAAAAAACAAAACAAACAGAAAAAAGAAAAACACCTAGGCTACTTAAAGGTATTACTGCTCCGGGACAATAAATTTTGAATATAAATAATTAAGTATAAAATTTGTTCCTCCTATTCAGAGGGACACGTAGAGAAGCAGAAGGCTGGGTACGGGCCGGTGAAGCCTTCTGAACTGCTATTCCCTCTAGACTCAACCTAGGGACTATGGGATGGTACTACAGGAGCAAAGCGAGGTATAGTACGCGGCACCCGTTAAGGTGGTCGCAAAGGGGTAAATTTTATACAAAACTTTGACGCACAATACGCGTAGACCGTATTAATATAAGTAATTTTGTTATATTATATGGAAAAAAAATTAGAAATTCTAGATGCCGCGTCTCAAATAACATTTGCAATTTTAACTAATTACGAAGATATAAAGCTTTTAAAATTTTGTATGAAAAATTTCAAAGCTTTATATCTTCGTAATTATATTATTAATTGCAAATGTTATTTGTGACGCGGCAACTAGATTTTCTAAACTATTTTTCCATATATAAAATATTACTTTTATCAATTCCGTCTACGCGTATTGTGCGTCAAACTTTTGTATGGACTGAAACCACCTTAAAAATGTTTAATTTTAGGGATTCGAAGTCAAAAAATAGCCCTTTATAGTTTCGCCATGTCCGTCTATCCGCGGCTTAGTTCAGAGACGCTTCATACTAGAAAGCTGTAATTTGGCATATGTATACATATGCATAACGCCGAGAAAGTGGTGAAATAAAATCTTGAAAAATATGTTTTTTTTAGTGTACGGGAGGTACACTAAAAAAAACATATTTTTCAAGATACACGTGAAGTGGGAATCACCTTTTTTTTTCTCGTCTATCCAATGTTGTGGGATATTGTAAGATAGATCTATAAAAAATACTTTTGGGTTTGGAAAACCATTTTTCGATTAAGGGATCCGTTAGCGAAATATTAAGCATTAAAGTGAAATTTTTTGTAAGAGTCAAGTGCCTCTCCCCCTGCAAGCTAAATAGTTGTTGATGGATATGTGAAAAAATTCACGGCAGTACTATATATAACGAAATTAAAAGGAAAACTATCACCGCTAAGTAGGCTTTACAAGTTTACGAGTAATAGTCGACAAACTTAAAAAAAAGAGAGAGTAAATTTATTAGCCGTTAAACCGTAATATAAAAAAACCACGGAACCCTACCTTGCACGTGGCCCGTCACGCACTTGGCCGGTTTTGATTAAAAACTCGCCCAGTATATACCTAAAGATATTATAATTAACGAGCGTTAACCCGCGACTTCGTCCGCACAAATTATATACCAGATTTAAGTCAGATTAAGTAAGCTATCAAACAAAAAAAGTTTCATCAAAATCGGTTCTGTAGTTTTTGCGTGATACTCGTTCAAACCAACAAAAAAACACACAAACAAACGGACAGACAAAAAATCCAAAAATTGGTGAAATGGAATCAGGGACACCTAAAAGCCATATCGTAACTTTTTTTTGTTAATATCTTCAATGTACAGACAAACTTCCTGTTACAGTTTTATAATAGTATAGATTTTAGTCTGCATTTATGTAGGTTTTTAGATTGAGAAATGTAATTAGTCTGGTAGAAAAGTTATCTAAAGCCAGTACATTACTTTAATCTGGCCCATCCTATTGAAATACGAGCAGACTGGAAAATTTATTAATCAAGGGCCAAGACAGAGGCATATGTTCTAATTAGATTTTTGAACTAGATTGTAAAACAAGAAATGTTTATACTGAGTGATTTTTGAAATACTTCAACTATTCCAAATTTTGAAACCGTCCCTGAAAATCTGGAAAGTGTATGTTTACAAAATCACCTAGTGCGAGAATTACTGCGGCATCTCTCGCTACACCTCTAGACGTGTGCTAAAGGAATGGGCCGTGAACCAAAGCCGTAAGCTCTGGTCGGATACACCAGGAGGCATGCAAAAGAACTTGTGAACGGCTTCTCAAACAGACATACCTCGTATGCCATCAATTCAAACCGCAACGACTTAAGGCTCTTAGTACGAACCTTGACAGGACACTGCAAGTTAAACAAACACCTACAAAGAATGGGGCTTGTAGATTCACCCACTTGCAGATTCTGCTGTGAAGTAGAGGAAACGCCCATACACCTCCTCTGCGAATGCGAAGTGCTCATTCACAGCAGGAGTCGCCATCTAGATGGATACATAATAACACCTACTGACATTAGGGACCTCCCCTCCAAAAGCATGGCACAAAAAAAGAAGTCATAAAGTCCGTGGCCCTAGGAAATGATTTAGGTCTAGAGTGACAGCTACAATAGATCTGTCCAAGTCACAGTAGCTATTTGGTCATTGACCAAGCCCTTATAACCAAATAATAATAAATACCCCGCGTAACAAAACTCCGTACAATGACTGGGCTAAACATTTTCATTATCGTTCCAAACATCGAAACTTCAGTGCTAACAAACGCTTCTACTCTAAAATTCGTTTACTACCTTCTAATAATCCGGTCTAGAAACGGAATATCTCGTGCCGCAGTATGTCATAACCACTACACGAGCTCATGAATTGAACATGCATTTTAAAATTAAATTTAAAAAAAAGAAGTCATGAAGTCCGTGGCCCTAGGAAATGATTTAGGTCTAGAGTGACAGCTACAATAGATCTGTCCAGGTCGCAGTAGCTATTGGTCATTGACCAAGCCCTTAGAACCAAATAATAATAATAGTGCGAGAATTTTGGCTAGTACATTAGGTAATACACTCATTCCTTTTTGAGATGTTCAGAAACTTTGCTTTTGCTACATCACATGGTCAAAGCATAGGAATGAAATTTTACAATAAAACTAGGTAACAAATTCGGTCACGAAACTGAGTCGGAGTGCGTTGTTAATATTTGTTTAGATCTGGTTAATTTTGTCTATTTATTCTCGATTGCACAAAATTGCTACTGCCACTGCATCTATTTTGATGCGGTTATCGAAAGCTAGGAGGACAACGAAAAATTCCGACACTACAGTGGTGTCATCGATTTCATGAGGAAAAATTACGTTATAAAAGCTAGTCTTCATCCTGATCTGCCTATATAAGGTCTAACTAAATTAGGTGAAACTATTTTAAGGGTATGCTCAGACCATCAAACTGAACAACTTTCTCTATGGGACCAATATCGAAATCGCAAAAAAATAACAATTTATGTCCCATACAAAACTGCAAACACAACATGACTCAAATGTATGGGGCAGCAGATTTTTTTTTTCGAGATTTCGATATTGGTCCCATAGAGGAAGTTGTTCAGTTTGATGGTCTGATCACCGCCTTAAAATAGTTTCACCTAATTTTGTTAGACCTTATATATACGTCCCACTGCAGGGCACACGCCTATGCGCGGGTGTATGTGCGTCAGTCCGCCACGCGTGCCCAATGCGGATTGGAAGACTTCACATCATCATCAGCCTATAAATGTCCCACTGCAGGGCACAGGCCTACCCTCAAGGAGGGTGTATGGGCATAGTCCACCACGCATGCCCAATGCGGTTTGGTAGACTTCACATACACATCAGAATTTCTTCTTCAGTGTACACGATGTTTTCCTTCACTGTTTGAGAGCAGTCGGTATTACGCACATAAGTTAGAAAAACTCATTGGTACATGGCATGTTGTCCGTGCGGATTCGAACCCGGACCCCCATAATTGGGGGTCCACACCACTCCGCAATGCGCCACCGATGCTCCCAATGCGCCACCGACGCTCCTTCTTCCTCAGAATTCACATACGCATCCGAATTTCTGCTTCAGCGTATGCAGGTTTCCTTCATCGTTTGAGAGCAGTCGGTATGACGTAGGTAGGTACAAGTTAAAACAAGATTATGACAAATCGATAGACGTAAGGAGACATTAAAATCGGCCCACGCGTTTGGTCTCTACAGGATGTTACAAAAATACAAATAAACATTTAAGGGGGTGGTTAAGACCATCAAACTGAACAACTTTCACTATGGGACCAATATCGAAATCGCGAAAAAGAAATCTGATTTTCCATCATCATATCAGCCGATAGACGTCCACTGCTGGACATAGGCCTCCCCCAAAATGGGGAGATTTGCCATAATCGACATGATGCGATGCGTTTGCGATGTTCCATACTAAACTACAGATCTACCCGAGCTAAATTTATGGAACAAAAGATTTTTTTTTCCCCGATTTCGATGTTAGTCCTATCCTTAGTGAAAGTTGTTCAGTTTGATGGTCTCAACAACCCCCTTAAAAGTTTTTAATGTTTAGTTTTACTTTTGTAACACCCTATATAGTAGAGTGCCACAAAGGAACAAACTTGCTGATCAACAGATTACCCGGAGTCACGTTGCAGGTTCTGACCCGAGAACTTGTCTCGCGTGGATTTCGCGCGTCGCATTTTTGCCTGCCACGAGGCTCCGCAATCTTCAATCTCTTCTTGTTCTAGACCAAAAACAATCCCTGAGATTGGGATAGATTCTCCCATAAACACTTGACACTGGCGGAAATGCAGTGCTAACGCACAAGCAAGAGTCCATTAATTATAAATGACAAAAAAAACAGATTAAGTGGGATCACACACGATGACGCATGTCGGAGCGGCAGACGTCAGTCCGTCATTTTCTGAAGCAAGGAGTTGTCAGAAACCGCACGTAGAAGCACACACGGTGCGTCAGTCCGTCACCGTGTGTGCTTCTACGTGCGGTTTCTGTCTGCCGCTCCGACATGCGTCATCGTGTGTGATCGCTCTTACACTTACTTTGCGTCGTGCAGTCGGGTGAAAACTGATTGGTCAAACTCAATTAGCTAGTCTATATACTTTGTAAGGAAAACGTTGAAAAAATGAAAATTAAATTATCTCATCCACAAAGTTTCCATTAAGTTTTTATAACCATGAAAAACTACTGAAAAGAAACATCAAAGAAACGGAGTTATGGCTTCATTTAAAATTTTAATCAAGCCGTATCCGCGGGCTGCCTTTTTGTTACCTAATTACTTAACCATAAAGTTGAATTTAGATTATTAATTCTCGTTACTTATTATGTACGTTTTTAGGGTTCCGAAGTAAACAATGAACTTTTTTGTTTCGCCATGTCCGTCCGTCTGTTCGCGGCTTAGCTCATAGACGCTTAGTACTAGAATGTTGTTGTTATCACGCCGACAAAGTGGTAAAAAAAAATCTTGAAAAATATATTTTTAGGGTACCTCCCCTACACGTGAAATGGGGATGACAACCATTTTTCGATTTAGGGATCCGTTAGCGAAATATTAAGCTGTAAAGCAAACATTTTTGTTAGAGTCAAGTGTTCCCCCTCTTCCAGCTATACGGTTGTGGTTGGAAATGTGAAAAATTCACGGAAATAACGAATTTAAAATGAAAACTATCACGGCTAAGTAGGATTTACAAGTTAATGACTTTAGTCCACCAACTTAAAAAATGTACGTGCAAACGGTTGAACTGTAGTAGAAAAACAAAAACCCCCCCTTTTAAGTCCGTATATTGTAACGGGAAACTACGGAACTCAACCCTGCGCGTGGCCCGACACGCACTTGGCCAATTTTTTTACTTAACTCTCCTTAAAATATCACTAGGGTGTTTTGTTAAACCTTGTATAAGTGCACAATCTCATGGTTAAGGTCTCGTATTTAGCGTAAAACTACGGCGCGTGCCTTAAGGTGGTTTCAGTCCATACAAAAGTTTGACGCACAATACGCGTAGACGGAATTAATAACAGTAATATTTTATATATGGAAAAATAGTTTAGAAAATGTAGTTGCCGCGTCACAAATAACATATGCAATTTATAATATAATTACAAAGATATAAAGCTGTGAAATTTTTCATACAAAATTTTAAGCGGCAACTAGATTTTCTAAACTATTTTTCCATATATACAAAGTTACTTATATTAATACCGTCTACGCGTATTGTGCGTCAAAGTTTAGTATAAAATTGACCCCTCTGCAACCACTGCAGATTCTTAGAAATTGCATATGATTTGAATCCCAATAATTCTTATGAACTCTTTCACAAAAATCGAAATGTAAACCCAAAGTATTAAAGAGTAAAACCGCTCAATTAATCGTTGTTTGAAAAATATCCGAGTTACGGCAAAGACGTGCCTACAAACTGTCGTTATCTCTGAGAAAAATAAATGGCCGCCGCGTGTCTCGGACACCTTATGGAATGACAAAGCCCATATCTGAGAAAACATCTTCTATCTTACAAGATAAAGGTGTGGAAGCTTCTTTCTTTTTTAGTAAAAAAAACAGGGCGTTTTTGTGGAACTAGATTGCTCTAACGAGGCAGGTATCTGTTTTGTTGGCAATTTGGGGTTAGCAGTTTTAGGAACTTTTTTTTGGTTGTAATAGAAGTTGCTAGAATGGTGTTACAGTTTTTGGGGTGCTGTTCTAATAAACTGTTTAAAAAGTTTCGTATTTTTTGTGTTGTTACATAGTGGGGAGACCTACTTGCGTAGTTAGATACATGCTTTGTTATTTTTTAAGTTGTTAATCTTAATAAAAGACTTTTTATTGTGTAACCAAGGTGAGCATGTAATTTCTCTATTTATTTAACTATAGTCTACGGTCGTAAGTAATCTTAACACTTTCGCGGACACTGAACGAGACACAATAGAACTTTTATTGTTATCACTGCTATAGCAGGTCACTGTCCGCGAACGTGTTAAGGGCCTATGTCGAAAAATAATTGAAGCAAAATGGGCGTGTGATAGCTTATATTACTGCCTGATGCGAGAGAAAGAGATGAGCCGGCGCGCGCGACTGAAACGACGCAAGCGTAAAACACACATTATTTAATTGTGATTGTACTATTTATGTCAGTTCAATTCTGCTCTAATCAAAATTTGTAAAATATCAATGTCTTTTTTTTAAATCAAGTCTCGTGTTTCTATTAGTTACCGTTTAGCTGTTCCAAGCGTTTATAAATAAAAACGGAGGCTACTTTGGCTGGTTTTTCTGTCGAGAAAATGTATCTGTGTGTATGTGTTTTGGCTCTAATCAAAACTTCAATTATATGTTCAATTTACACATATCCGCAATTCATACTCCTACTGTTGGTACTTCATGATATATGACGCTTTGAAGAATCCTATTTTTTCACTTAATCCTCTTAATATGACAAAAATATTAATTCCATTAAATTTGCCCAGGAAGCTGGCATAAGTATTGTCTATACCTTGGAGGGTACACTGCCTAACAAAGAGGTGAAACATGATAATACTCCTTGGTGGTCGGTAATGATCGTTCTTCTTTCGGAAATTCCCGTTTATCTTTTCGACGTTACTTTGTCCCTTTCTAATCCAATGTAAAATAAAAAAAAATTATTTAATTTTTGTTCTGATAGAAAGGGACACAAAAACATTAGAAATATCGACAACGGAGATACGAAAGAAGGTCGAACATTACCGACCGCCATGGCCAATTTTCTTGGTTCCATGCTTATAAGGAGGAGTGGCATCTTTTATGATTCTATAATCCTTGAATTTGTCTAAACAAAAGAAAAGGCAATTTTGTCAAAGATCTGATATCAAACCAAAAAGAAAATCGAGAAAAGAATTTGTCCCAAGTCCTGTTTCAGATAAATGATTGATTACTTTATTTTATCCTCTCGTCTGTCGTTTTCGACAAGCCGGAGACATGAGTGACATAGTGGTGTAATATTTCTGTTCTATCTCGTAGCAGCTAGGGTCTTACATAACCCTACATAGACGAAGTTTCTTACGAACGCGCTACGAATTATTGTGTTGTCATGCAAACTACATACACCTGCAAAGTTTCAAATCAATACATTAATTAGAACTGGGTTAAAATTGACTTTCCAGATTTTCTTACATACTTACTTAGTTAGTTAGTTAGTTAGTTAGTTACATACAGGTGAAGCTAATATAAGCGTGTTAAAAATACACTACTACAAGGCGCGGCGATGTATCGTATTCTTTAATGAGATGTCAAATTTGCCGTGGTAAGTAATTCGACATCTCACTTGAAACTTATAGCCCAGTCATTTTATGGTTTCTGCCGGAACTAATTAATAATTGAAATTTTTTCAGTATAGTATTTAAGAGTCAATTTAAGCTTAGAAATGTACAAAAATTATCACGTCAGCAACAGCACCAAATTTTAAATTTTGCATTTATTTAGTTCTAAAAAAACGAATGGTTTTTTTTTGCTAGCAGTTAAGATTTAACCATTATACATAGTTCAAACATGGTGTTAATATTTTTGTGTACTTAGAAGGCTTTGAAAAATACATTAATATTTTCTATATAAGGTCTAACAAAACTAGCTGAAACTATTTTAAAGGGATGATCAGACCATCAAACTGAACAACTTTCTCTATGGGACCAATATCGTAATCGCGAAAAAAAAATCAGCTGTTCCATACAAACGTATTCGACCTAAATGTACGGGACATCAGATTTTTTTTCGCGATTTCGATATTGGTCCCATAGAGAAGGTTGTTCAGTTTGATGGTCTGATCATCCCCTTAAAATAGTTTCACCTAATTTTGTTAGACCTTATATAAATATCTCATTTTTAAATTTCAATGCCTATTTTATTGCTCAAAAATCATTTATATCGTTAAATCTAATTAAAATTTGTGCATTGGTATTAATATTATTAATTTAAAAGCCTTCTGTGACATACAATTTTGATTTGTATGTTGCGTAGCAATTTTTTGTAATATGTTTTTAGATAGTTTTTTTGTCACTAAATGGTCCCGGTTACAGTTTAAAAGTCCAATTCATAATTACTCCCCACCCCTCTTAACAAAACTCCTTAAAATGAAAAAATTACCAAGGCAAACATATATCAAATCATACATTCGAATTTAACGTTCCTGTTTGTGCTAATAGATGAATGAGTGGGGGGGATGGTAGTGGAAAGCCTTTGCCCTAGAGTACAATTTGAGTCGTATTTTCGCCACTTAAATATTTTCATCCATGGAAAATTCAATAACAGGTGCTCTCTGATAATGTATTCTCGTAGTTTCAAGTATTCTTAAAAACTAGCTAGCGCTTTTTAGTAGAAAGCCTATTTGTCATTTACAAAGAGAATAATTTAAGAGACTGGTCTTTGCGACGTTGGCAAATAAAACTTCTTGTCTATCTCCTGAGATATGATACTGAGACTTGCTGTTTAAAATCCAATTTAAGTTTCAACCACTTTAGAATTTAAATTGATTTCTTTCTAGAAGGTTTCCGTCCCACTGAAGGCTACCGGCCTCCTCCTAGGGTTACAACAGGGAAAGGACCACCACATAAAAGAGAACTAATAGAAACAGCATAAGGATTATACAGGGTGAAATTGGTACCATTAGCATCCTTTTAAACTAAGAGTCTACCCATCAAACTGAACAACTTTTACTATGGGAGCAAACCGACCGGAGCACAAAAAAAAATCGGCTGTTCCATGGACATTCATGGACAGGGACATTCAAAATTCTTCTCTCTCAAGTTAAATAGCAAAGTCCAAAGTTGCGTATTTCATGCTACCTCGTCCCCCTCAAAACATGGCAGAAAAGTTTGTTAGCAGAATTACATGCGTAACTCGTCCATATTTAAATGGTCTTAGACATTGAAGATAGGTATTGGAAAAAAAAATATTGGGTCGTATATGATACCTACATAATGAAATGGATTGAGAACATTTTTATAATTTTTGTCTGTTGTCTGTCTGTCTGTTTGTTTGTGCAAGCACTGAACCGATTTGGATGGAGTTTTAATATAAGCATAGGGCTTAGTTTTGATTAACATTTAAGGCTGGGCCACACAGAGTGCAGCTGCAGAACGGGTGCAGGCCGGCTGCGGGCCGGCAGTAGGTGTCACACTAGATGCAGTCCCACGCGGTTGCGGAACAGCTGCGGTGTCCCAGAAGGACACACAATTTTGATTTCTATATTGCGTAGCGATTTAAAAAAATATGTGTTTTAAGATAGTCACTAAATGGTGCCGGTTACGGTTTAAAAGTTCAATTAATAATTACTCCCTACCCCGCGTAACAAAACTCCGTAAAATGACTGGGCTAAACATTTTCATTATCGTTCCAAACATCGAAACTTCAGTGCTAACAAACGCTTCTACTCTAAAATTCGTTTACTACCTTCTAATAATCCGGTCTAGAAACGGAATATCTCGTGCCGCAGTATGTCATAACCACTACACGAGCTCATGAATTGAACATGCATTTTAAAATGGCGATATTTCACTGCTCTATCTCTTGTCTTATGCAAATTGAGAACCACCCGGTTGGCACGGTGACAATCTGGCGAAGGTTGCCAACAATGCTAAGACTTATTTTATTCTGATCCTTTAATACTTCCTACTCAATATTAGATTTAGAGAAAGGAATTGCGAGTTTTATATCGTACGAGCGTTAACCCGCGACTTCGTCCGCACAAATTATATACCAGATTTTAAGTCAGATCATAAGCTATCAAACAAAAAAAGTTTCATCAAAATCGGTTCAGTAGTTTTTGCGTGATACCCGTTCAAACAAACAAACAAACAAACAAACACACAAACAAACAGACAAACAAACAGACAGACAAAAAATCCAAAAATTGGTGAAATGGAATCAGGGACACCTAAAAACCATATCGTAACTTTTTCTTTGTTAATATCTTCAATGTACAGACAAACTTCCTTTTACAGTTTTATAATAGTATATAGATTTAATGTAATTTTTTGTGTAGGTACTTACAAGTTTGTTCCACAGTATAACGAAGACTATACCATAAGATGTTTCTATATGTAGATGCGTTGCCCGCGCGCGAACCAAAATGGCAGCAAAAAGCAAGGTAATTGCCCGGCTTTCACATAGTCACTCGCCGTTTAGTGTATCGACTACACGTCACTATATCGCGCCGTTTTAAAGTGCAGTGATGTTAGCGTATGACGCGTCTAAGGCTGCGAATAAGTTCCGCCACACACAGACGGAATTGCGATCCGGAATCCTGATTCAGGATTCAATGTTGTCAACTATGGTTACAAAAAAATACTAGTGCTGTTTAAAAAATGCCTAATATAAAAATGTATGAAGCGCCAAATGAATGACAATTGCATTTTTAGGTATTTATTAAAACGAAACAAACAATTTCTATACATCATAATTACTATCATGTGGATGAGGTCATGACGTTACGATGATGATTTTTAAATTGTATTTCAATATTATGCAACTTTATATCAAAAGACACAAAAACAACTATCGATAGTTTTAACATTAGACATAATCTGCATACAAAATTACATGAACCATTATCACACAAGCGGTTTTTGAGCGTAGGCGATTTCGCAACTATACCGCAACGATTTCGCAACTACACCGTCTCGATACGGTATCGTTCCGTCAACGCTTACGCTCAAAAATCACTTTAAATATGCCACCTAAGACATCAAAAAATCACTAGATCTAGTGAAAAAGTCTCTGAAAGCGGCAACACTCCATACGGAACTGATTCCGAATGTGGTGGGCCTAATACGTATATGTGTAAAACGACATTGATACCAAAAAGAAGCAGCTACATGTTACTAGCTATTATTTACACCCACATTGATATATTTGATATGTTGACATAAAACTTCTGTTCTTCTTACTAATAGCATTAAACCACCAAACCTTTCAACTCGTACAAAAGAACACGAACAAAGACAAATAATAGAAACGAAAAATATTGTTACATTTACAAAATGACCGAGTCCTCCGTCCTCCCTACTCGAAAAGAAAACTTTATTTTTCTATCAAAACCACAAAACTAGAGTAGGTATCGTGTTTGGGGACAAATATAAGTTGCCTTCGCGTAAAATCCTCTTTTCTTGGTCCAGTGTATCTGTTATTATTGTCTTTGATATTTGTTTTGTTTTATTTCTTATGGCTAGGTTACACGCTGCGAGCCAGCGTGCAAGCTAGCCTACCTATATAGGACTGGCTTGCCCACGGCCAAGCTACAAAACGAGAAAATGCTCATACACCGCATACCACACGCTTGTTTCGGAATGCTCAAAGTTACATAGGGAGAGGCACATCTCGAAGCAGGCAAGCTAGGCTAGGTTTTCTGGAGTGCAATGCTCTCAGAGTCACATCACTCTGAAAAACATCGACGAGCTCACAAATGTAACATCATTCTTGCATTCTTCAGATCGTCAAAGTTTTTATAGGAGTTCGACACATGACCATAGCAAATACCCTACGAATACCGAATTGTCGCCGATGTTTTAACGACGAATTTAAGGTTGTGACGATGTTTGCGCTTAGAGAATTGCATGGCTTTTCAGTTATTGTAATGCAGGAACTTGCACCATGTGACCGCATTATACGAGTACCACACCCGTATCCTTCAATAAATCGCATCCGAGTTACTAACATTATTCTTGATTTCACTCGCAAGGCAGCGGTAATCGGCTACTTGAATTGTCTAGTACATCACGATTTTGCAAACGGTCATATCGCATTCTACATTTCTGTAAGACGTGGTTGTAGAATCGGCTACTCGGACCGAGTCACCAGACGAGGCGAGCAACTCACATTTTGAGTTAACGATAGTAGTAGCTGTCAGGTCAGTAGCTCGCAATGTGTAACTAGTCCCTTAACTATGTTGTTCTATTTATTCGACGACGAGACGGAGCTAATTAGCAAGAGTGTTTACAAAACAACAGGGTAAATACTTGACACCTCATTCTATCTTGAAACTTTGAATATACGATCACTCAGTCAATCTTTTGGGTAACCGTTTTGATGGTATTTCATCGCGGCATGTTTTCTTTCTACTAGGTGTACCCATTTTCCATTAATTTTAGTCCAGTTATGCAGTATTTATACTACTTCTCAATTATATTAAGACGGCACGGTAGCACAGTCTGTAGTGAACCTGCCTGCTGTGCGAGAGTCGCGGGTTCGAATCCCGTAAGGGACAAATATTTATATGATGAATATGAATATTTGTACCCGAGTCATGGATGTTTGTATCTATATATGTATTCTATATCGTTGTCTAGTCATCATAATACAAGTCCAGGTACTTTAAATGTGACTAGATAATTTATGTGATAATGTCCAAGATATTTATTATTTATTTATTTATTTATATTCATATTATGTATAACTGGGCTAAAATTGTACAAAATTTACATGATAATATAAAGCTTTACAGCCCTGGGTGGGCTTCAGCCTAGTGAGATAAAGCCATCCAGAGTCCTCCAGACCAATCTGTTTTTGGCTTTCTATCTCCAATTATTCACAATAATTTTTAGCTCTTATTCGACGCCATTCCTAGCATGTATTAGCCTCCAAAAACACCACATTTTATTTAATTATCGCCAAAACAGTTTCCAAAGAATGTCAAAATAAAAAAGAATATAAAATACCTTAACTCAATTTTCAAAATAAACTCTTATCCTATCATCAATCATCATTCTACCCTTATTCATGAAAGTGAGCCTGACCCGGCTATAACAATTCTTTCACAGACAAAAACTGCAAGTCTATTTGCTTAAACAATTTGAAATTCTGTCGCAATCCAACCCACAAGTTTGTTCTCTACCGGAATTAATACGTTTTTAGTGCCGACTCTATGAATAACAAAATACGCTCGCTCCAGTCTCTGGGAATTTTAAATTCGTGTCATCCTGACATTTTAGGTATTTTGTCGGGTCTTTGAGAGTTTTAAGTCTTTAAGTTGACGGTTAATTTGATTCGTGGTGGAAAAGCGAATGCCAGCTGATGACAGTGATCAGTGATCTGGGTAAGATACAAAACACGGGAAAAAAACGACAGTATGTGGTGACACAATGGTGCGGAGCATTTCATTTTGTGCAGTATTCTTTCATACAAAAATTTGCTGCTAACGAAAAAACAATATCAGCGGTCACGACAGGTCAACCGAGCGCGTTTTGCGGGGCGCGGGGGGCCCCGGGGGAGCGCGTACCGACTTACCTGCGCGCTGTACCGGTGCCCCGATCTCACGATCCTTACCTGAAAAATAAATTAAATGCATTACAATACATGGTGTAAATGACAGCCTAGTAAATACTGAAACTGTGAACTCAGACCATCAAACTGAACAACTTTCACTATGGAGCCTATCTCAGGAAACGCGAAAAAAAATCAGCTGTCCCATACAAAACTGCTGTACCTGCCCGACTCAAGGTAGGCTGAGGTAGGCTTCATAGTGAAAGTTGTTCAGTTTAATGGTCTGAGTTCACCGTTTCAGTACTTGCTAGGCTGTCACTTACACCCTGTATATTAAACGGGGTGCTTGTGCTTCAGACCATCAAACTAAACAATTTTCATTATTGGATCAAGATTCTTATTGCGAAAAAGAAATCAGTTGTTCCACTGAAAACATCAACAGCTACGCGACCCAAATGTGTGGAACATCTTTTCATTGCCATTTCACATTGATCTTACAGTAAAAGTTGTTCAGTTTGATGGTTTGAAGCACCAAGGGGGTGCTTCAGACTATCCGAGGGAAGGATTTTAAAGCAATTAAGTTTACTGGGCACAGGCTTACCCTCAGGGTAGGGCAGGCAAACATGAAATGAAATGAAATTAAATGAAATCATTTATTTGAAAGACTTTTGGTGGTACTTAGGATGTTAGTAATAAGTTCTCAAAGAGACCACAAAAATCTGCCGTAATGACGTACAAATATTTTATCAAGAAGTTACAGGATTCTTACATTTTACATTAATTATCCAATAACAATTTTAGTTCAATAAAGAGAATAGTACCTAAATAGAAGACAATTATTTACGTGCAATTTACAAAAGAAGATCACCATTTTGCATGCAGTTTACATATAAAATATTCTCGATTAATGAAATTTATTAGTAGTAATTATCATCGAAAACATAACACTGAAAAAACAAAAAAAAAAGCAAATCATTCCCACCGACCTCTTCACTTCTCTTTTATGAAGAAAAAAAAGTACGAGAAGCAATCTTTTATGTAACAAATTCACACATTCGCGTCGCTCTCGCGCCCCCGTCATTTCCGTAAGCATTATGCGTCGTCATCTCTGTAAATAATGACGTCATTTTCGTTTCGACATACTTACACAGTTGTATTCAAGACATTGTAATCTTTTTGGAGTTGCACTTAAAGTTCATTATGTATTGTTATCGTAAAAGCCTTTTTGGAAGCTTGATTGCCACAGTACCTAGTGACTGCCTAAGATGTTGAGAGCAGCAGATTCCAGTTCCCAAAAGGCACAGATTAAAAAAGTAAAATTGCTTATCGGGAGGTCTAGGACCGTGGTGGTCCTGTGGCGAGTAACCTTGCCTATGGCAATGTTTCGATCTCCGTCAAGGTCAACTCGACCCAAGGAGTTTTCAGAATTTATGTACGATTTGTAACACCACTGGCTTTTCGGTGAAGGAAAACATCGTGAGGAAAACTGCGTGCTTCAATTTCGAGGCATGTATTACCCACTGTCCATTATAAGTGGCGACGGGCTCCCTACCTGTCACATAGGACAGGATTTCGGTACTTCTAGTGAAACGTGGATATTCTGAGGCTTCAGAATATCTCTGACTACCCTCTCGGGGAATATAGACGTGAGCAATTAAGGTCTTTGTCAAGTTGTTTGCCGGCTATAATAAGTCTAATACTACTAAAGACGTTATAAAATTTTTTTTTATCACTCACATGGTGATTTTTACAAAGCTGGAGTTTTTACACCACCATGACCACCATGGTTGATGTGACCATTTTTATTTCTTTTATTCTTAGACCAATATCTGTGATGACATTTATGTTCATGAGTCATTGATAGGTCATGATTGAAGGCGATCAGGCTCGCTGGTAAAATTTCTCGCTGGTGGATCATCAAGACCACGGTAGTAGTATTTAGTTAAAGTTTATGCTTGCTCGTTGATCAGGGCCTTACCACAAGGGTAGTGCGAGGAAGTGAAGCTGTGAATGAGGAAAAATCTGGATTTCTGGGTAAGCTCGCTACATCTTCGACCCCATCTTTATCCTGAGGACTGGATCGAGGTCAAGAGCAAACCTATTTGAAAAAAAAAAACCACTGCTTTATTTTCCTAGCCTCACACAGTGCATGCTATGCTTATTGACAAGGATTTATGAAATGCTATATGGTCCCGTGTTTAAAGGATGAGTGATAGTAAATTAAATGACATATCCACTTGTCCTATCCTGTCATATCCGAGCTACTATGAAACATAATTGCAAATAGTTTCCTGTGAGGCTGCAAGGTTCTCAGATGGCCTACCTACATTTCAAACTGGTAGACTGTATGTATACCTAACAGCATACAGAACACACGGAGGGTTTTGAAATGAAACTCCGCTTAAAGACCCAGGACCTCACTTGTCGATACATACATACTAAAGCGGATAGAAGCATGAGATTTGGAATTCAATACAAGATTTAGAAGTGCAATAAAAAAGAATCTTTCGAAAATCTACGCTTATGGTGTACAACGGGGTTTGAAGTTTTTCGAAATCCACAGGGATGAAATCGTGGGCTAAAGCTAGTGAAATATGAAGAAGCTACAAAACATTTGACGATCCGGTTGGTGTAATGGTTACCACGCCGGACTGCCAAACCATGGGTTCGTATCCCGGTTCGGTCATGGATGTTTATATGTATGTTTGTGCCGTTGTTGTATGGTTTCCGTAATAAACAGCCTATTAGTGCTTGCCTCGGATCATTACAATGTATGTGCATGTGAGCGTTATTAATTTATACAATCGAAAAACGTTACGCTTACCAAAGCTCTACTCTGTTTTGCGTTTTAAGCAATCGTTTTTGAGCACTTTAAAGCACTTCTTCGCAAACGTGTCACGTCATTTGCGCCACGAAATTCCGAACAAATGTGTCCCCATTTGTCAGTGTAATGATAGCACTTGTCATATATTGCTTCGTACTGGCAGATAGGGATATGCTTCTATTATAATGACAATGTTTTTGTGAAATCTAACAATAATGGATGGATAACATCACCTGCGTTCGCCTGCTGGGATAAAATACACTGACCTGCAAAACTAAGTACTACACTTAAAAAATTAAAAATTTTTCTGAACTATAGAAATTAAAGATTTCAAATAAAAAAAGTTTTATAGCAAATGCTATCAGCTTTCTTCGTAACTATTCTTTGTAAATTAAACTCTTTTTCGAGTCCTTTTTATTTCGAAAGCATATTTTGTGTACTGAAAAAGTTATTGCAATTTTAAAAGTGTGATACTTAGTTTTGCAGGCCAGTGTAGTTATAAAATGACAATGTATTCTCATAGGGATGTGCTTCTCTTCTATTAAGTATAACGACAATTAAGCCGGGTCTTCTGCACCATGTTTTTGTGAAATCTAACAATAATGGATGGATAACATCACCTGTGTTCGCCTGCTGGGATAAAATAGTTAAAATGAAAATGTATTTTCGATACTATCAATATTGATATTCTCAATAGAACTATAGAATTCCTTAATCGAATATCAACCTGCCAGCTGTCCCATACATTTGAGTCTAGTCGGTTTGCAATTTTGTATGGGAATGCAGATTTTTTTCGAGAATTCGTTGTCAGTTCCGTAGAAAAAGTTTTCTGTTTGATGCATGGTCTGATCAACTCCTTAAGAATGGTTAGTATGTTATGGTGGTTTCAGTCCATACACAAGTTTGACGCACAATACGCTTTGATGGCATTAATATAAGTAATATTTTATATATGGAAAAATAGTTTAGAAAATCTAGATATATCTAGATAACGAAGATATAAAGCTTTGAAATTTTTCATACAAAATTTCAAAGCTTCATATCTTCGTAATTATATTATAAATTGCAAATTTTATTTGTGACGCGATATCTAAATTTTCTAAACTATTTTTTCATAAATAAAATATTACTTATATTAATGCCGTCTAGGCGTATTTTGCGTTTAAATTTTGTATAAAATTGACACCTCTGCAACTTAAGAAGGACCCTAGTACCTATTTATTTATTTTCTTCATACAGATCAAACAGAGACTCTTTCTTATTTGAAGTCAGTTAAAATACAGAAGACAAACGATATAAGGCTGTCAAGTATCTTGATCTTGACTGTAATGAATAATTTTGGAAATACGAGATTTCTCAATGGTATCGCTTCAATTTCCAATGTCCTTAGGCCTTTCAATTGATACTTAAGTGAGTAGACTAGAAAATTTGCTACGTGATCCAAAATTTAACTTTATGTCTCAGGGCAGGCTCGATCTGTATTGTTGCCAGGTCAAGAACTTATTTGTTGAATTGAAAACTTCGAGATTCAAAGTTAATTCTGAGTTTGAAAGTATTTTTTTTATTCTTTTGCTTTTTTTGGAGCTTTTAATCCTAAGGTTACGTCAGCCCTTGAAAGTATTTACTTAGAAAATATTACAGATTAAGGGATGTGTGGGATGGCGTCATTCAGCGACATGCGAAAGTGCGTTTGTTCTGTATGTTTGTTATGTTTTATTGGCTTAACCACATAACCGATATTGATGAAACGTTGTAGGTATATTAGTAGCTTGAACAAATTCGCAGTACACAAACGCTATCTTTTCTTTTTCTTATCGTGTGGGCAGAGCCCTGGTGTCAGAGTTTTTTCAGACCGCCTTACGGCCTCTGACGTGGTTTTTATGTAACGACTACTACCACCAGAGATAGTAGCCGGGACCAACGGCTTAACGTGCCATCCGAAGCACTGAATCATTCTATTCGGATAATCAGGTGATTCAGCCTGCAATGTCCTAATCAACTGGGGAAAAACGCACAAAGTGACATATCACTAGGTGTCCCCCGTGGGAATCGAATCCACGACCTCCGTGTCGAGAGCCCGATGTTCTTAACCATTAGACCACGGAGGCAGTTGCTATGAGCAAAAGCTATGATAAGATAACATAACACATAAATAACAAGAAATAACATAATTGTGACAACATCAACATGAGCCATAAATTGAAAGAAATCAGCGGCACATTATAAAAATACGAAAGCAAAAGGATTTTGGGGGATTATCCTACTTATGACAGACGTATATCTCTTGAGTTGGGAAAAAACCGGTGTTTTTACCGACCTCTTACCGTTATAAATGGTAATGTGTGTTGCGAGTTACGGGTTAGCAAGAATAACTTTTATGGGCTTTTTACGGAGCCTGCATTTTTGCGTAACTGCTTTGATTTTAACATTAGATTTTATATGAATAAGTATGGATATTTTTGCGGAATGGTTTTAGATAAGTTGTTGAGATTTGTTCTTTGTTGCTTTTGAATTTTTGCGGTCTGTTTTATCAAACAGCGAAACTTGAACGTCTTTCAATCCCGTCAGCAAGAGTATAATTAAATTGCACCTCAACTAAATTGAATTATTTTCAATAAAGTCATCTCTAACATCTTTTTCTGAATTCTACTTTTACCCACTGGGTGATTTTAAAACACTTTCCAAATTTTAAGGGGTAGTTCAGACCATCAATCTGAAGAACTTTTACTATCGGAGAAAACAGGAAATCTTTAAAAAAAACTGATGTTTCATATACATATTTGAGCGAGTACGCATTGCAGTTTAATATGGAATAGCAGATTTTACAAAATCACCTATAAAGTATACATAAAAATAGATATAGGTATAAAACACGTCCGTGACCCTTTATATAGGTATGTATATATATTTTTTTATTATTTACAAATAACGCCAGCGTAAACCACTGAAGATATAAACGCTATGAGTCCCATTGTTGCTCGAAATAAATAATTTTTATTTTTTTATTTTTATAAATGAAATGAAACTTGGAATACCTGTAGATAACATTATTCTGCAGATGATGCAAGAGTGAACTTAGAAAGGATTTTTCGGAAACCAACCCCTAAAGTGGTGGAACTAAGCGAAGGATAGACCCCAACTGCCAAGCTTATACGACTTTAGTTTCTCAGCTTCCCTGATAATACCATTTGATCTTTATAAACGTATAACAAAAATAAAATACGATAGTTCATATCCTGCGGATAACCTAATCACCCTAGGGCTAAACTTTATTTTTTTCCCTTTTATCCGCAAAAACAAATAGAGTTCCCTTACGAAAGTCAGTACCTACACGCCTACCCATTCCGAGTTAATGGGGGACTTAGGTAGGTAACGTACGTGACTAGAATGGGAACATCCTGTAAACTACTTCGGGGCTTATGTTTTCTGCTACGGGAAACTTTTAACTGGATAGTGTAGCAATTTTCTTGATTTGAAAATGATCCTTTACATTTTGTAAAAGACCTTGCGATTTCAGAATAGAAATTACAGGGTTAAATTGATATCACTGGCATCCTTTTAAACTAAGAATCTATCCATCAAACTGAACAACTTTTACTATTATTATATTATTATATCAGCCATCGCTGTCCCATTCTAGGGCAAAGGCCTCCCTCCGATATCTCCATGCGTCTCGGTTTTGCGCTTCGTTAGGCCAGTTCTTTAGGAAGCTATAGATTTCGTCCCGCCACCTTTTTCTTGGTCTGCCACGACGCCGATTTCCCGATTTTTAACTTTTACTATGGGACTACTTAAACCGGTCGTAGCACAAAAAAAAATCAGCCACATTTGAGTCGAGTAAGCATTGCCGTTTATTATGAAACAGCGAATTTTTTCTTGCTACGGAAGGTTTACTCCTGTAGTAAAAGTTGTTCAGTTTGATGGGTAGATTCTTTTTTTCGCGAATTCAATATCGGTCCCTTTAAAATACTTTCAGCTAATTTTGTTAGACTTTACGGAGGAATTCATTTATGTTCATGAACTAATGTGAAAATGAATCCGTGATCATGATTTCTCATAGCCAATTTTGACTACAGTTTAAGACAAGAGCACTCACAAAATGAACCTTATGCATTAGTACTAACACTCATTGACAAAATACGTAATTACAGTAGAAACTAATTAATGTGATTTCGTAGCAGAATGGCTGACAAAGGCAACGACAACGCAAAGTGAATGGAGATCATTATGTCAGCGTATACGATGCATCATGTTTCATAGTTTCTACTAATTAGCAGATAGGACTGTCAGCAGGCTCTCAGAGTAAGACAAATTGGACCGATTTGGGCCGTCACTCTAATTATACGTGCCGGGCCCAATACGGTGCTATAGTCGTAACTATTTATTAGGTAATCTGTACCCAGGTACGAATCCATGAGGGGAAGCTGGGAAAAGGAGGGATTTATAAATTTTTCAGAATTATACGTGTTGTGTCATCTACTCATCCGGTCGACATTTTCTTTTTTTTTTTCACTCCTAGATCAGTGTGAAATTATTTGAGACTGAGCATTTACCCGCGACTTTGTCTGCAGGGGTTCCCGTCGACGTAGCGACATAAATGATATACCTACCAGATTTTAAGTTTAATCGTAAGTTTTCAAGCAAAAAAATGTTCATTGAAATCGGACCAGTAGTTTTTGCGTGATGCGCGAACAAACAAACAATCGAACAGATAAAAAATTTAAAAAAAATGTGTGATTTGGAATCAGGGACATCTATAAAAACCATATCTAATCTTTTTTATTATCTTCAATGTACAAACACACTTCCGTTGCAGTTTTATAATTTGACGACCCGGTTGGTGTAATGGTTACCACGCCACGTGTGATTTGGAATCAGGGACATCTATAAAAACCATATCTAATCTTTTTTATTATCTTCAATGTACAAACACACTTCCGTTGCAGTTTTATAATTTGACGACCAGGTTGGTGTAATGGTTACCACGCCACGTGTGATTTGGAATCAGGGACATCTATAAAAACCATATCTAATCTTTTTTATTATCTTCAATGTACAAACACACTTCCGTTGCAGTTTTATAATTTGACGACCCGGTTGGTGTAATGGTTACGCCGGACTGCCAAACCAGGGTCCTGGGTTCGAATCCCGGTTCGGTCATGGATGTTATGTTTGTGCCGTTGTTGTATGGTTCCCATAACAAAAAGCCTGAGGCTTAATTTGGGATCATTACAATGTATGTGCCTGAGAGTGCTATTTATTTATTTATAGTTAGAGATAATGTTATAAGAATATATACGGCATGGTTAAACCAATAAGGCTATCACCGTTTCAAATTAATCCTATATAAATATAATATTAAATCAACGTTTAAATGATCTTTTTGCGTGTTATGCTCGCATTGAAATAAAACGCTTTTCTTTCCTCCATTACTCACTAGTGTTAGTTGATTTATGTAATTTTCTTGATCTTTTTACAGTAAGTTTTAACGTTGATTGAATTACTTACAGTAAGTCGTAGTGGTCCAATGGAGACTTTGCCTGCAGTGCAGGAGGCGATGGTTCGATCCCTGCGTCCTGTTCGACTCGTAGCAATGAGTTTTTCAGAATTTATGTACAATTTGTAACACCACTGGCTTTTTGGTGAAGGAAAACATCGTGAGGAAACTTGCATGCTTCAATTTAGAGGCATGTACACACGGCGACACACAGTATACTATACACAAAAAAATAAGCTGCACACTCGACGTTATACGTCATTCACCCTACGCCAGGCCAGCTTATGTTAGTTTTGCGTAGCTTGGTGTGCCATCGTATGTACATACATAATTGGTACTCACTGTCCATTTTAAGTGATGACGGGTTTACTCCCCGTCACATTGGACAGAGTTTCGTTACTACTAGTGAAAGGTGGATGTTCTGAGGTTTCAGAATATATCTGACTACCACCTCCGGAAATATAGTCATGAGCATTATGCTATGCTTAAATTACTTACATACTTTAACTACTTACCTACATGGAATCCCTTTTGGTTGAAAGGGTAAACAGTTGCATTTACTTTTAGGGATGACTGTACCCATGATAATGCAACATTCCCTAAGAAACCTATAGCAATTTCGCAAAAAAAAACTACTTTTCATACAAACGTTCGATCAGCTGACTGCATTTAGTATGGAAAGTCGAAAAAAAATTTGGGGAATTTCCTTTAGGTTTCTTTGGGAAAGTTGTTCAGTATCACGGGTACAATCACCCCTTTAAATAGTGCAACTGTTTCCCCTAACACCCTGTATATTGAGCCAGCTGATATCCGGTTCAGAATAGCAGCGATCCAGATTTCAGACGGTTGTGAGCAATTGCGGTCACCATCTATGATACTGTCAACAACGTGGGTTACAGTCACTGCATTTGGCGCCTTCTCTGATTGTAGCGGTTTCTCGTTCCCACAGATTAAAAACCTTGACCTCCTGTATAACATCCATATAGCGCAAATCAATCAATCAATCAAATCAGCACACATCAACCCACTGCTGGGAATAGGTCTCCTTTTTATTGCGCCACTCCTCACGGTCCAGTGCCAATCTGATCCATATCTGACCCGAAACATTCACAATGTCGTCCGACCAACGCATCGGTGTTCAGGGCTGCAATCGCGGTAAATATTTGGTGATTGAACCGTTATGGGACTACTTACGAACCATAACTTTTGACACATTTGGTATTGCGCTAATCGCGGTACAGCCGTTAGAGCCATTTTGACAGATCGCTCAGACGTTATTGGCTGTCAGTTACATAGAGTTTAGCGCGATGCGGAATTCACCACAGATGAATAGTAATTGGATTGCAATGTGATTAGAACTGAAATTGGATAAGAATAGAACTTCCATGTTTTAACTTGGTGCAATCGGGCACCTGTCCACGAACCTTCTTCCTTCTCTTGGCCACCATTCCGATATTGCCTTGGTCTTGCCTTTATTTTCATTTTTTTTACATTTTCATTATTTGTTAGCAAATCCGCCATAATAACGCACATTCTGTAAAAATTTCAACTGTGTAGCTATTACGGATTACGGTTCAAAAGTAACAGCCCTAAAAATGTAGGACAGACAAACAGACAGACGGACGGAGGGAGAGCGTGAGCTTATGAAATGGGTTCCATTTTCACCCTTTGGGTGCGGAACCCTATAAATAAAACAGAAGAATAATTCCTATCCAGCCTTTTATGTTCCACTTTGACATGGGTTCGAAAGATCTCGGTCGGGTGAACCTGGGGTCAATTTATCCTCCAGTCAAGTACTGTCTAGATATCTTTTGAACTACAAATTGAGTTGTCAAGGTTATTTTTAGTGGATGATTGCTTCATTGAATGCTTAATATCAAATCTAAACCTGTGTCTGCATTGCTCACGACTATATTCCCTGAGGGGGTAGTCAGAGATATTCTGTCTGCATTTACAGGGTGAAATTGATATCATTAGCATCCTTTTAAACTAAGAGTCTACCCATCGAACTGGGCTGTAATCGCGGTAAATATTTGGTGATTGAACCGTTATGGGACTACGTACGAACCATAACTTTTGACACATTTGGTATTGCGCTAATCGCGGTACAGCCGTTAGAGCCGGTTTGACAGATCGCTCAGACGTTATTGGCTGTCAGTTACATAGAGTTTAACGCGATGCGGAATTCAGCACAGATGAATAGTTTTATTTTTTTTTTCAATTTATTTTATTTCAGAACAATAATACAGTTTTATTACACTATTTATCTGCCAAACTGCAGAGCAGTTTGTTGGCAGTCAAATACAGTTCTCACACTTGGGTACGATATAATAATTGGATTGCAATGTGATTAGAACTGAAATTGGATAAGAATAGAACTTCGATGTTTTAACTTAGCGCAATCGGGCACCTTAACAACTTTTACTATTGGAGCAAATAAATCGGAGCAAGAAAAATATCTGCTGTTTCATACATTTGAGTCGAGAAGGCATTGCAGTTTAGTATGGAACAGCTGATTATTTTTTTGCTCCGATCGGTTTGGTCCCATAGTAAAAGTTGTTCAGTTTGATGGGTAGACCCTCATAGTTTAAAAGGATGCTAATGTTATCAATTTCACCCTGTATATCATTAAGTTAGATCATTTATGTTAATTGTGAATTTTCTGATTAAGGTATAATATTATTTTGTAGTAGATATAAAACAGTTCTGTAACTACGTACGGCTAGCATGCCAAGCACGACAAAGCGATAAAACAATAAAACGGTTATGTGCGCTCGCTTTCGCATGCGCAAAGAAACCAAGAGAAAAGGCACGTCTCGATTTTTGCCGTTTTCTCGGGGTAGGCATGCTAGGCTCCATGAGTGACAGACCTAACTAGATCACAAAAGAAAGAAAGAAAAGCTAGATAAAGGAAAGTATTAATTAATATTAAGTATTAGTAGTAATTTTATGGACACCATGTCTGAAATAAACTATTTATTATTATGTATCTCTGTAAAAAGCTTACTCACGGGCCGTAGCCCGGACCTTTGGAAGGCTTGCGTGGGGACACAGGTCCAACACGTAGAGGCCCCTTTGAGATACTTTTATCTAAATGCGATGGGATGCACCAAGCGTGGTCTATCTCTGAATGCATTATGCAAATGCACCAGAAGACGTACCACGTTCAGTGCAGAGACTATTGTAGAAAGGACAGAAAACTACTCGGGTTATGGGAGGTGAACTGGGTGGGCCGGGAAATCTGGGTTATTGCGGAGAGACTCGGGACGCCTGCCGTAACAAATGTCTCTAGTTTGTCAAAAATGGCAGACGGTGACTTGCCAACTCATTTGATGGGCCCCCCAAAAAGGCCGCTCGCAAGGAGCGACAAGGCGGCAACATCTAGTGAGCGGCAAAGGTTGTAGAGAGGTGAGTCTGCGGGCGCCGGATCCCGGTGCTAAGCGCACCAGTCAGCAGGTCCCGGCGTTACGACATTTTACACTTCCAACCTGGAGCATAGGTTCCGCTCTTGCAACTCCACTCCTGGCCGGTTATTATTATTATTGCATTTATTGCAAAGGTTCACTGCATGTTCATTGAGAATCAAAAAGATTTTTTACTTCTATTAGCTTCATGATTTTATTTCTTGAAATCGATACATACATAAATAAATATACATGGCGATTGTTTTTTTTTTTTTATTCAGGATAACAACAGCCATAAGGTAACTTGTCAATTAATTAATTAACAAGCAGACATACATACAGGGAGAGAAAAAGATGAGGCAACTAAGCACCCATTTCAATCACATCCACCAGAACCTTGTCATATTATACTGTTGTATTAACTTTTTTTAACATATTTATTGCTAGGACAATTTTAGTTTCTAGTAGATGCGAACAAAATCCGGTTTCTCAAACTGTGATATCAATTATAGGTACTAGGTTGTGTTAACACTTTCCATTTCAGGGGTAGTTTATGCCACCAAACTCAAACTGAACATCTTTTATTATGGGAGCAAAACAAAAAATGTAAAAAATCATCATCATACAATTGAGTAGGCATTACAGTTTAGCATCAAACAGCTGCATTTTTTCACGATATCATGTTTGCTCCCATAGTAAATGTTGTTCGATTTGATTAAATATAAAAAAAAATATTTATTTTTTTCTCACCACAAAACACATGTTAAGATACAAAGAGTAGGTACAATATTAAAATAGTCACAATAGGAACAAGTATCTAGTCTTGTGAGGAGACTGGTGCCGAAGGTAGAAATTAATCCGAATTTCAGGCCACCAGGTCTCTTCTCCACGAACATTTTTGAGGTTAACACTTTACGATATTAGAGAAAAACCAAAAGAAAAAAAAAGAAGTAGGAGTAACAAATAACCAAACTTAAACGGGTAGGTAAGTGTGTATGTCTGAGCGTGTGTGTTTTATGTATCGAAACTTAATTTTGTAATCAGAACCCATTAATTTAGAAAACTTACTACTGGGGGACTGTTAGTTATGCCTCGGTTTCATCGTAATTTAGGTTTACAAGCCAAGTTTTTAGGATTGTTTTACATTGATATTTTGTCATTGGATATAGTTTTAGGATTTTATTGACTGTATTGCAAAGATAGGGGAAGCAAGAGTGACGACTAAACAGGGTCGTCCTGTATATCACAGGATCACAAACAACATCGTATCTACGCTTGTTGTCTGAACTTGCTGAGCTTGCTGTCCACCCCTGATTTGGAGAGTGTTTATGTATATTTGGAAAGTATTATAGTGTGAGATAAGAAAACAACAAAAGAAGATAAATTCCTCCAACGTATAATAAATACATCAATCAAGTAAATCCATACTGCTGTCAGAAAATGATACCCTTATCTTTCATCTCGTTTTATAGCTGACCTCCAATAGGAGCGCAGATAAAAGAATCACCTGACAATAAAGACCCTAATAAACTCCCCGAGGACTTCGATAAACCTCTCACGAGATTAACTGAGCCGGTATTTACCAGTTTCGGCCGGTTTCAGGTGGCCTTAGGGATGTCACAATAGATTTAATAAGTACCTAAACTTATTTTGTAAATACAAATTCAAATTCAACAATTTTTTATTCAAAATAATATCACATAGATAGCTTTTTGACGTCATTTTTTGACTCTACCACCGCGTCACCGCGAGTTTGTTGAAAATAATGTTGAGATCGATATCTTTTACATTCGCATCTACAAGAAAGTTAATTTATTTTACTAGTCGTTGTAATGCTAATTAATGTACGTGTAAATGCAAATGTAAATGACAGCGGTTGTAATAAATATTTATATATTTAATATTTGAAATAGCTATATTGGATCAACTTAGTTAGTAGGCTTTTTCTGGGTGAGCGCGCTACATCCTCGGCTTCGTCTACACTTCCCATCAGGTGAGATGAAGCCAAGCGCAAACCCATTATGAATAAAAAAAAAAAAAAAAAAAAAAAACTTCATTCCCACTTTTACCTCTGTTGTTATTGACCTAAGGTCGTAGTTTGTTAAGATGCCGTATTAACAAAAATATGTGGTGTACCAATTATTGAAAAAAAAATTCTGCTGTCCCATACATTTAGGTCGAGTAGGTTTGTATGGAACAGCTGATTTTTATTTCGCTATTTCAATATTGGTCCCATAGAGAAAGTTGTTCAGTTTGATGGTCTGATCATCCCCTCAAAATAGTTTCACCTAATTTTGTTAGACCTTATGTAATATTATATTATAATAGCGCTAGTGTAGGCAGAGGAAGACCTAGACAGAGTTATGTAGCCCAAGTGAAGGAAAAGGTTGATGTCGTGTCGTATCAAGAAGAGACTAGCGGAAAAGAGACAGGATTGGCGAATACTCCACCGACAAGAGCGTATCCGCACAAATTATATACCAGATTTTATGTCGAATCATAAGCTATCAAACAAAAATAGTTTCATCAAAATCGGTTCAGTAGTTTTTGCGTGATGCTCAATCAAACAAACAAACAAACACACAAACAAAAATTGGTGATATGGAACCAGGGACACCTAAAAACCATATCGTAACTTTTTTTTGTTAATATCTTCAATGTACAGACACACTTTCGGTTACAGTTTTATAATAGTTTAGATAAGGGTAAATATTACATTATATAAGTGTACCTGTACGTAAAGATTCGCAAAGTTAAATAATGACTATGTAATAAACGATTACAAACAAATACTTCTTTATCAAGAGGCAGCCCTAGAAAAGTTTTCTAGCACAGCTCTTGTATCGACAGATGGGTTGAGACGAGACATCGAGTGCCATACAAATGCTATTTGTGCGTGAGTGCGTAGGTATTAATTTATATAGGGCCACAGAGATATTAAATTATTGAAGATATCCACAAATAGGGTGGTACAGTTTATTTGATTCTTGATTGGAACTTTGCAGGAAATTGGATAGGGGCAAATATAATAACGTAGTTTCGCCAGTTTTGTTTGTAATGTGATATTACCGACATCGTTTATTGTATTTGTGTAAGAAAAGATGCTTTTAGTGTCGGTGCTTCGGAGATTGTTACGATTTTGAAAGTTCGGCCAATTGCTTCAACTGCATACTTTACAATACAGGGTTTAGGTGACAACCTAGCAAATACAGAAACGGTGAACTCAGACCATCAAGCTGAACAACTTTCACTATGGAGCCTAACTCAGAGACGCGAAAAAAAATCTGCTCTCCCATACATTTAAGTCGAGTAGGTACAGCAGTCTTGTATAGGACAGCTGATTTTTTTCGCTTCTCCTGAGGTAGGCTCCATAGTGAAAGTTGTTCAGTTTGATGGTCTGAGTTCACCGTTTCAGTATTTGCTAGGCTGCCACTTACACCCTGTATAGTTTTGTCGTTTTATTTATCGGTTTCAATATACTTTTGACTTATAAGTTCACACCTTGAAGGGTTAGAGACCTTATTGGTAAAGTTAAAGGAGATATACTTACATACAAATTGATTCAAACTTCCCTTTCTAGAGACATTTTCTCGTTGGTATTTAGGTAACATCAAAATGTTTCCGTTTCGAAGGATTGTTTCAGTCTTATATTATTCAATTAAATTTAAGTTAGAAATAAATACTTTTAGAACCTTAAGGACGTTATGAATGAAAGTTTTTGATTCTTTAATGTGACAGGCGTTGTGACAGGTTGATGTTTTATGTAGGTAAACGAGATTTAATAATGTTTTCTAAATGTTATATTGAGAAAGTAAACACTTAGGCTTAGATCAAAATAAAATTAATGGACAGGCGCAAACATTTCAAACCAGTAAATGAGGCAAAATAAATGACAGTTTTACTTCAAATATGTACCGAGATGGCCATAGAGAGTGTTGCATTACCACCAGTACCACGCGATAGAAAGTATTTTGTTAGCTTGAATGTGCTCATTATCCATTGCGGTATCAGAACTCAACGTTCGAATAATCTTTAGTACTACGCAAGCATTGTAAATTATTTACACATAATATCTCGACTGGCTTTCAGCCTCATACTATATTGAATCCTTACTGTCGCGAGCAATGTGTTCCGTTTTTGCGCATATTGCTGCGACACCGGCCCCAACCCCTTTTCACATCTCTCTTTAGTTTTTGTGATCTGTGGAGATGACAGACCAAGTGTGCTAGTTTGTAAGGACCAAAATGTACTAGTTGTGTGCTTCAACTTAACGCGCTTTGGGCCTATCCATTAATTTTACTTTGATCTAAGCACTTAGGTACCTAGATTGTCGGTTCATCAATTGTACGCGGCTACATCGAATGTCTCGATATCGAATGGTTTCTATATCGATCGATCAACACAGTGAAAGATATTATCGAAAGAAATTACTTTTTACATTCGTTGTTGGTTTGACACCATAGCCGTTATGTCTCTCATTTTTGTGATTTGTTTTACAGTTTACTACTCGATAGAATTATAATTTAAAGGCTATTTCTGAATCACAGAAACAGATTTCAAATACTTTCACCTAAGAACGTTTTTCGTAGGTAATGATGTTTTTGAGATGGCAGTGTCGAAAAATAAGTTGTGACATATAATAAGAATTGTTAGGAAAGCACAATACGAATACGAATCGAAATATAATATCTTTCTTAAGTAATAATATCTTTCTAAATATAATATAATATCTTTCTTCTTATATAAAGTAAAAAAGGTTTGTACATAATTTTTACTTTATACAGGGTGTAGGGTAAACGGTAGCATTACTTTAAGGACCTATGTCGAAAAATAATTGAAGCGAAATGGGCGTGTGATAGCTTATATTACTGCTTTATGCGAGAGAAAGAGATGGGGCGGCGCCCGCCTGAAACGACGCAAGCGTAAAAAAAATTATTTAATTGTGATTGTACTATTTATGTAAGTTCAATTCTGCTCTTATCAAAATTTGTAAAATAACAATCTCTTTTTTTTAAATCAAGTCTCGTGTTTCTATTATTCACCGTTTAGCAGTTCCAAGCCTTTATAAATAAAAACGGAGGCTACTTTGCCTTGTTTTTCTATCGAGAAAATGTGTCTTAATCGTGTTTTGGCTCTTGTAAACTTCAATTATATGTTCAATTTACACATATCCGCAAATCATACTCCTACTATTAGTACTTCATGATATATGACGCTTTGAAGAATCCTATTTTTTTCACATAGCCTCGTTGTACCCATGATACTGAATAACTTTCCCAAAGAAACATAGAAAATTCGCAAAAAAAAATCGACTTTTCATACAAACGTTCGATCACCTGATTGCATTTAGTATGGAAAGCCAACCATTTTTTTTATAAATTTCCTATAGGTTTCATATGGAAAGTTGTTCAGTATCATGGGTACAATTACCCCTTAAGTAATGCAACTGTTTACCTTAACACCCTGGTTACATATGTTTGGGGTCATGTGCGGTTCGGAGCTCGGTGTGGATCTCCTAAAGTAGGTAATCTTTTTTCAATCGCCATAGAGATCTCACTGCTGCCAAAAATTTAAAGACGAAATGTGTTTCGTACCGGCGACGGATTAAAAACAGTTAGTAGAATTTGTAGTACCCGTTCATTTCTTGGCCTAAATTCTAACGCTAAATGGACTAAAATACAGTTCAGTGGACATTACTAACGGAATGGACTCGCCTCGGACACGTCCTCCCTCCATAATGGAGATTGGTTCGGCTTTTAAAACGTCATGCTGTCGAAATGAAATGTTAGCTGTAAAAACCGGTGGGTTTTCATTCTATGACGTGGCCGGTATGTTTTGATAGTTTTCTCTATCTTTTGGTATTTGGTATCGATCGAAGCATGATATGTTTTAAACAGTATTTTTAAAGTTTTATTCATGATTAGGTCACTGTAATTTTTTTTTACTAGTGTTGCTCGCGATTTCGTACGTCTGCATTTTGTTTAAGAGCTTGGCTCTTGTTGGTGGCGTATTTTTAGGGTTCCGTGCCCAAAGGGTGTCCATCTGTCTATGTGTCTGTCTGTCTGTCCTACCTATTTACGGCTGTAATTTTTAAACCAACCGTAATACAGCTAGACAGTTGAAATTTGCACAAAATGAGCGTTATACGGCTATTTGCTAAGGTAAAAAATGTAACTTAACACGTTCCGGGACAGTGAGCGGCTATAGCAGTGATAACAGAAGAAAGTAGTAAAAATGACAAAAAATTAAAAATTAAGGCGGGTCCTCATACTAGAAACTAGTTTCTATGATAATATTTCATCTTCTTTGTTTCTTCTTGCTATATCGTAAAACGGTAATACAAACGAGCGTCAAACTTGGTGTGATTGTAGGGCAAGCTCTACAGTATAACTAAATATAATAAATACCGGCCAAGTGTGAGTGGGTCTCGTGCTAAAGGTCCCGGAGAAAACAAAACTTTATTGTAAGTTCAATATTGTTTAGTGGTGTGGTACGGTACGGAACTCTCGGTGCGCGAAGAGCCCGACTCGCACTTGACCTTTTTTTTTATGTAATCGCCTTACCTACCATGCGACCACACTATACCTACTTTTTTAAAACCTAGTCTTGATTGGTTCAATAGTTTTCAAGCGATGCAAACAGACTAGATAAAAAGTGGAATAAAAATTTAAAAATCATCAACATAATATATTTTTGTATTTCAATGTACAGACACAAATTAATGATTTTATCATAACAGAATAGATTTTATTCGAATAAGGCCTTTATCTTCTTTGCAATTATATCTAGAATTGACTGAGAAAAAAAATACAACTAATTGCCAACATGCCATGGCAAGGTTTAGAAGTATTAATCCAATTACACGACCGACTCTAGTATTAGCAATACAACATCTACAAATGTTACAGATAACCTTGAACTTTCGTATCTATAGCCTAGAAGATAAGTCACATTTTCTCATTACTAGCACAACCGAAAGTAAGCAACCCGTTTTCGACCGTCATAAAATCTCTATCTACCGCTAAGCTAAGTAGGTATAGGATCCAACAGAAAAAATACAATACATATCTGTTCACAACTCGTTGAAATATTTAGATTTTAATTGCATTACATTTAGAATACATTGCCTCTAAATTCGCTATTTTTGATTAGTATCTCTGCGCCTGAAATCAACCTGATAAAGTATCAGAAGATCGATAAATCAATCTATATAAAAATAAAGATCTAGAATTATTAATCATTTTAACGGGTTCTTACCGCGTTTTGGTATATTTGAGTTCCCGATATTTCGGCAGTGTAAAACTGCAAAACTACAACAACTGCAACTGCAACTTGTATGTAACTTTTAAAAACTGTAAAAATCAATCAATCAATTATACTAAATTTGACACCAAAGCAAACAACAATAAACAAAAAATAACAAAAATATATTGGTTAAAGTGTCTGTCCGTTAACGTTTTCACGACTAAACCGCTGCACCGATTTTGAATAAATACACGCAAAGAAAGTCGCTGTTAACAGCTATTAAGTGGTGATAAGGGCTTGGTCAATGACCAAATAGCTACTGCGACCTAGGCAGATCTATTGTAGCTCAATAAAACAAGCTGGAAACAGCTAGTGCTCAATAAAATTCAACAGAAAAATAGGCAAAAAGCTGTCAAAATCATATTGAATTCAGGAAGCTAACTCAGAAAATGTAAAGATCATAAAGTTCAATATCGGAAATATTAATAGTAATCTCTAACGGTCCATAATTCGACAAAATTACGAAAATGTACCTAAAATCCAATTGTGTATTATGAAGCGAAAAATACAAATAGATTATACAAAAATCGCACTTCCAGATCATATACTAAGAGATAAAATGTTAATTACGCTGAATGTCGTGAACTCGATCTTTGTAAGAGTAAAAGAGGAACATACCTACATAAGAAAATGTTTAGTACCCTGAGAAGATACAAATTATCTAGAACAACATCAACGCATCGAATGAGAAAGACAAGAATTGAGAAACCTCCTCCTTTTTTGAAGTCGGTTAAAAAGACAGAGCATGAATAGGTACTTGTTGTTTTGCTTACGGTTTTATAGGAGATGTTCAGACCATCAAATTGAACAATTTTTCTATGGGAAATCGTGTCGAAATAGCGAAACAGCTGTTCCATACAAAACTGCAAACCTACTAGACCCGATTTTATAGGGTACCTAATCTAATATCTATGCAGGGTGTTAGGGTAAACAGTTACATTACTTTAAGGGGTAATTGTACCTATGATACTGAACAACTTTCCCTAAGAAACCTACAGGAAATTCACTATTTTGTTTTCGGCTTTTCATACAAACGTTCGGTCAGCTGATTGCATTTAGTATAGAAAGTCCAAATTTATTTTTGTGAATTTCCTATATGAGACTTTGGGAAAATTGTTCAGTATCATGGGTACAATCACCCCTTAAAGTAATGCAACTGTTTACCCTAACAGCCTGTACAAATTATATTCGATGTAGGTTCCATAGAAAAAGATGTTCAGGTTGATGGTTTGATCATACCCTAAAATAAATGTTCAAATTTTCAGTGTTGGTTCAAGCCGTCAAACTGAACAACTTTTACTATTGGAGCAAATAAGAAATAGTAAAAAAACGCGAAAATAAAATCTGCTGTTTCGTAATTTTGGCCGAGGTCGAGCGACTGGCATTTTCTATGGAACAGCAGATTTTTTTTTCGCGATCTAGAAGTTGGCTGCATAGTTAAAGTTGTTCATTTTGATGTTTTGAGGCAAACTGCTCGATATCTAACGCATTTAATTTTGCACCCTGTATACATCGCAGGTCTTAAAAGCTTTTAACCCTCCTAGTGTGGAACTAGGGTTAAAAGCTTTTAACCCTAGTTTCACCTTTCATCGCCTGACAAAGACACAAACCATCTTTCTGATTGAAAACCAGAAACTTTGGAACTTAATTAAAAGTGGATCGGCGCATAGCAATTAACTAAAGCCGCGCTCCGCTGTTACAACACGTTCCACTAACGAAGTCTGACTATTTAAACCATTTTCATCCTTATTAATGAAGTAGTAAGGGTTTTTATATGTGTATTCTTATGAGGAGTCGATAACGTTGTTATGTAAAATCTAGGACTTCTCGCAAATCAAACGATTTTAGAACTTAAAAGTGTGACATAAAGGCTTTGTTAAGGAACTTCTTATGCGGTTAGTAGTTTAGTTTGATAAGTTTATTGGCACAATTCACGCGCTGTAAATCAGAACGTATTAAAGCCACTCATTATAATGCTGATTTAGTGAATGAATGAATGAATGAATGAAATATACTTTATTTACATCAAAAGAAAATACAATGCACAATAGGAAACATAAACTGAATATGGTACAAATAATGCGGTCTTATCGCTAAAAAGCGATTTCTTCCAGGCAACCTTAGGGTAGAGGAAATATAACAAAGAACGGGTCGGTGTTATAAAAAACAAAATTATAGGTGAAAAAGAAGTGAATGCAACAAATACATAAATACATACATATTACATTTAATTAAAGGTACATAGATATATAACATACTCCAACCTATATATATAATAATATATAATACTAGTTTTTGCCCGCAACTTCGTCTGCGTAGACATGTAATTTTGATTTCTTAATGAAGGTCAAGGTCCGAACCAAGTCTAGGAATCCTGGCATGTAACATTAGAATGGCGATTAAGGAATGGGCTGATAAAAGACACAGGCTAGAATGCTCTGGCCTCTCGGGTCTGCAACACTGCAGGAAATTCATCAGCAATCTTCTTATTATCGTGTGGGCAAAGCCCTGGTGTCAGAGTATAACAGCAATATAACACCACGAATCCCGCAGTTCATACTGAACAACAGCAGGAGCAAAGCTCGTGCCATCGTCGGAGCCCTCACCGTGCACTACGCAACAGGCACGATAAAGCTCACTCTAGATCCCGGTTGCCGAGCGTGTGGAGAGAAGGAAGAGGAAACCATGGAACATTTGTACTGTGTGACTGCGATGTCTTGGTGGGTAAACGTATGTGACTCCTGAGAGATGGTTATTCATTAAAGGTTTCTTACCCTGAACGCTATTGCCTCCCTCATTTTCCAAGTTTTTCAAGGATGAAGAAAATAATATGTAGGGTTCAATACAAAAGATACAAATGGGTCGAAGTGTTGCTGGCTTGCCATTTCCCATAATAAGATAAGAAAGTCAAAATCAGGAACAGAGGTCCAGGAAGTGTGCTTTGACTTTCGATTTAAAAACATCCACAGAAGGAGAATGTCTGATCGACTCTGGCAACAAGTTCCAAAGTCGAGCAGCTTGGACTGTAAAGGAATGGGTGTAGAAGTCGGAAGAGTGGGATGGGATATTGAGAGAGAGATTTAGTGTGGTGTTTTCATAAATTTACACCACTTTTGTTGAAGTATCCGCCTTCACCAAATGGCTAGATAGCACAGTTTTGGCAATGTTAGTGAAATTGTGTGGACAATTGCTACGATTACAAAACAGGTGGTCTACCCGGATATTCGAACTTCGCAATTGCGTGAACGTTTTCGATCCAATGTCAACTCTATTACAATGAAATTTGGACCGAAACGGTCGCGATATATCTAAAATCGAAAGTCCGGGTACAGGGCCAGTAATAGTATTCCCATCGTGGGGCAATCAATTTAAGTTGTAGATTATTTTAAAGTTTTGTTATTTTTACAGGACATTATATAAGGTCTAACAAAATTAGCTGAAACTATTTTAAGGGGATGATCAGACCATCACACTGAACAACTTTCTCTATGGGAGCAATATTGAAATCGCGAAAAAAAAATCTGCTGTCCCATACATTTAGGTAGAGTAGGTTTGTATGGAACAGCTGATTTTTTTTTCGCGATTTCGATATTGGTCCCATAGAGAAAGTTGTTCAATTTGATGGTCTGATCATCCCCTTAAAATAGTTTCACCTAATTTTGTTAGACCTTATATAATTTTATTAAAGACAAATAAAGGAAGGTAAGTATGTACATTACAAATAAATAAAAATATTGAGAAAATGAAACTAACTTAACTTAAAATAATTTAGGCAGGTTAGGATCGCGCGGGAGGGTAGCCAAGATGCTGGCAGCATTTCCTAGCTGAACGGCTAAACTGATCCGTTGAGCGAGGAAAGCGCCAGCCCTTGGATCCCCGGTCGAGTCTACCAGGCGCTTTGCTAGATCTTTAAAAAGCGCCTGGGCGCCGGAACCCCACGGGCCAAGGGTTCCGACACCGAATGCTATGAATTTGTATTGGGTGCCGATACCCTTGTATTTACCTTCTTTTGCCTTTTCGGCAGATTCCGCCGCCGAGCCAACTCTTTTGCTCATTCCCCGTAGATGGGACGGCGCCAGAGTGTCCACACAGGTGGCATCCCACACCAGCACCCGACCCATCTTCCAGGGGACGAGAGACATCCCGTCTGGTCTCCTCCCGTACAATACTTTTCGGCTGAAGGGTGGCCGGTACGTTGACAAGACTCAAATGTATGGGACAGCTGATTTCTTTCGCACCTCCTGAGGTAGGCTCCATAGTGAAAGTTTTTCAGTTTGATGGTCTGAGTTCACCGTTTCAGTATTTGCTAGGCTGTCACTTACACCCTGTGTGTGTGTTAGTCCACCAATCAATATTGGGCACGCGTGGTGGACTAACAATAACGCCTATACGCCGTCTTTGAGGGTAAGATTTTGAAACTTCATCAGTTGCAATTGCAACTCACTTGCACTCACTAGCATGCTCTTCTTCTCAGTTTTTACGTGAAGTCGAAGTGTCCAAGGTGTGGTCATGCTAAAACTGCATGCTTAGTAACTAATCTTACCAATCCATCTACGTTACATTTAAAATATTATTGTGTTCAGTGTTGTGCCACTGCCACAATTTCCAACAGCTGAACTGTGGCTCTAACTACGATTGCAAAACCGCAAGACCGCAGCGCGACACACCAAACAATACCAAGAGCGTATAACTGCGGATCAGCGGCTCCCGTGCGGATGCGGGACGTGATGAAGTGGGCGATTGTGCGGTGCGATGAAGCCACGCGAATTAAAGTACGCGGTGAATTTGAAACCCGAGATAAAAAAAGGTTGAAGCTTATAAACTTTGACTGGGTTTTTAAAACGCGATATTTATTTTGTATGGTTTTATTTACGACTAGGATTAGAATAGAACTGTTACATATTATTTTAGATATTGGAAACGAAAAGAAAATATAACCTAAGTTAAGCAACCAGCCAGTGCATATTCAATTCAAAAATTCAATTCATCACACACACATACTTACTTTTTTATTTCGTACAATTGTTGTTATGGGAATGAGATGTTCTACTGGAAGGATTATACCTAGTAATTATCTGATAGCGAAATTTGTTGCTGTTACCCACTGGAATTCAGTAAATATTATCCCTTTTCCAGGAAAATTTAGAACTTTAAACCAAATAATTATTACACTGGTACCTAAAAAAGAAATGTCAGCTTCAGACCCAAATTATCTGCAAAAGGATATTTGAGGGCGAACTTACCATAAAATGATAAAGTATTCTCAAAATCTTTAATCTAGGTCCTTGTGACCATTGTAATAAATGCTATTCGAAGTATTGAATATTAAATTATATTTATTACCTATTTATATTTATTTTTTGATTTTTTTTTGAATTTGTATTATATTACGTAATCGTGAAATCTAGCGAATTCTCAGAAAGCTTGGCTCCAATTTGCAATTAGGTATTTCTTTGGTTGAATAAAACGGTAATTGGATTTTTTCAAATGTATATTAAAGCATGCTAAATGTGAAACACCCTATAACTACATGCTTAGAAAAACAGCTTGTAATATTTGGGCAATTTCGGTGTGACCAAGGACTTTTCTAAGCATGCAGATAGTTGCAGCATGGATCGCATTTAGCATGTTAAGGATTATAATCGTGATTTGATATCTTTATACGAAAATTTTTCTTTCATAATAATGTAGCGAAAATCGTTAGACGACCACATAGCTCTGTTAGGATAACCTTTCTGCTGTGCCGAGCTTTGCAAGTTCGCATCGAATATTTGTACTCAAAGCATAGTTGTTTTTGTCTATATAAGGTCTAACAAAATTAGGTGAAACTATTTTAAGGGGGTGATCAGACCATCAAACTGAACATCTTTCTCTATGGGACCAATAGTGAAATCGCGAAACAAAAATCAGCTGTCCCATAAATTTAGGTCGAGTAGGTTTGTATGGAACAGCTGATTTTTTTTTGCGATTTCGATATTGGTCCCATAGAGAAAGTGGTTTAGTTTGATGGTCTGATCATCCCCTTAAAATAGTTTCACCTAATTTTTTTAGACCTTATATATTTTTCTTCTGATAGCTATACCTAATATGTGTGTGGCGGTCCGTGGTCCCTGCCTATGTATGTATGTATGTACATATCCAGTACAATTTTTAATATATGCTAATCGTATCGTATAGTGTCGTATCATAACATAACATAAATATTCTTTATTTGCACTCCAAAAACATACAGTAATAAAAACAGAATTAAAAAGAACGGAACGGAACGTCGTCGTATCGTATTTATCGTATCGTCGTTTTTAATATTTTGCTGGTTCGTGTAATCTGATAAAACAAACTCGATCTGCGTAAACGAATACTTACAAGAAAAGTTAAGAACATTCAAGCCTTTATGGAAATTTAGCTCTTAAGTCTACCTTTTCTTTAACGCAACACTAATTTATTCCGTTAAAATGACAGGACAAAGTTAAGACCGCATTGACGAATTCTACATGCAAATTTATTGTAATTTATTCGTGCGTAACTTTGTGCGTGTTTTGTTTGGCGGCTGCGAAGGGCGACCCGTGCGTATTATTGCTTTGACAAGACCAGGATTACAGCATTACATTTCTAACGCTCCGTCCACAGTCCACTCGTCGTATCTTTTTACGAATCAGCAAGTATCAATCAAGCATTGAAAACATAATTTTCGGATTCTAGATTCAAAAAAAGAACCCTTGTCCAAACCAAGCTTCTAAATCCATTTGTCTGTATGCCGCCCTCAAGTTAGTTTTAGTTTCGTCATCCGAATTGACTTTTAAAAAACTGCAGTAAAATCTAAATATTTTCAGGAATGTAGCTCTGAGTGAGTGACTTTCTGACTACCGATGAAAATTATAAAGATGGTTATAAAAAAATGTTAAGAGGATATAATTCGATGTGCGCTCCATATAAACGGAGTCTGGTTATATTCGGAATACTAACCAATTAAAATCAAGGAAATTTTTCAGAAATATTCTGGAAACTAATTTCCATTCTTGTGTGTTGTCAGATTTTCGATAAAATGTATAGATTAGAGTTACAGTGCCTGAAATATTTCCATACAAATCTTTAATTAATCCTCCACAGAGATTACTTTCCAGATTTTTTTCTGAAAAACTTTATTGACTTTAATTGGTTTTATTGTATGTTGCGCCCTCCAAATTATATCCCCCTAATTGCCCCTTAAGGTGGTTTCAGTCCATACAAACGTTTGACGCACAATACGCGTAGACGCTATTATTATAAGTAACTTTGTATATTTGGAAAAATAGTTTAGAAAATATAGATGCCGCGTCTCAATTAACATTTGCAATTTATAAAATAATTACGAAGATATAAAGCTTTGAAATTTTTCATACAAAATTACGCGTATTGTGCGTCAAACTTTTCTATGGACTGAAACCACCTTAATTGCCCCTTAAGAATAGACTAAGGATAAGCGTACTTTTTGCAACCATCAGCTGCAAGGCTGATTCAGTGTTAATGAGGTGTAGAGCATCTCTGTGATGGGGATGGACCAGGTCTGCCTGCATAACTCCAATCGGTTTAGAAGTTACTGATGTTTAAAGGTCAGTAAAAAATTAACGATCAGCTGCAAGGATGATCGTATGATATTATTGTAGTGTGCACTGTAGTTATGTGAACAATACAAAAACTGAAATGGTTCATTAGTCGGTTTAGGAGATACAGGCGTTCAAAGGTCCGACCTTTGAACGGCTGTATCTCCTAAACCGACTGGCAGTTCATGTCAGTTTTTGTACTGTCCACATAGCTACAGTGCACACTCCAATCATATCATACGACCAGCCTTGCAGCTGATCGTTAATTTTTTACTGACCTTTATACGTCTGTAACTCCTAAACCGACTGAAGTTATGCAGGCAGACCTAGTTCATCCCCATCACAGAGCTGATCTACACCCCGTAAACACTGAATGAGCCTTGCTGCTGATGGTTGCAAAAAGTACACTTATCTCTTAGTCTAGAACGTTTTTGATCGAAAGGCTTGTTAGTGAAGTTTACTTGTATGTACATGGACAAACACAGAACAAGAATAGTTAAACAAACAACAGAACCCTATCATGGGCGTATTGTATCCGACACGATCTTGGCCGATATAAAACTAGCGCTATCCAATACATTTTCGAGCTCATATTAGTGTTTTCTATGGATACAAGCTGCAATATTTTCTTCTACATTTTCCTAGATCTGTGTAAATTGCTGTCAAGTGTAACATACTAATTGCACCAAATTTTCTTCTGCGCCTGTTAATCAAAATTACTTATTCGGCGTCGTTTCCGCCCTGTTTAACATCCTACGCACTTTATGAAGTCGAAACGCGTTCGTTCCGCGTTGACTTCGTATTGCGTTCATTCGTCAACGTTGAAGATGTTAAAGGGTAGCTAGCTACACATATATGTTTGAAAAGACTTACTCTGGGGCATTTATCATCAGCCTTCAGCCTATATACATAAACGTCTCGCTACAGGGCAAAATCTTACCCTCAAATACACCCTGTATTGGCGTTATATTTAGTCCACCACGCGTGCCCAATACTGATTGGTGAAATACCACAACAAAAAAATCATCTGATTTTCTTTCGCGTTTCCTGAGGTAGGCTCAATAGGGAAAGTTGTTCAGTTTGATGGTCTGAGTTCACCGTTTCAGTATTTGCTAAGCTGTCACTTACAACCTATATATGCGCATTAGAATTTCTTCTTTAGCGAATGCTGGATTCTTCACGATGTTTTGATTCACCGTTTGAGAGCAGAGTCGGTCGTACACACGGCGACACATCAAGCTATACAAAACCAACATAAGTTGGCCGCGCGACGTTATACGTTACTCTAACAAAAGCTGGCCGCGTGTAGGTCGAGTAACGTATAACGTCGCGCGGCCATCTTAAGTTGGTTTTGTATAGCTTGTTGTGTCGCCGTGCGTACATAGGTTAGAAAAAATTTATGATACATATGTATGTCCGGATCTGGATTCAAACCCTTCGTTATTCCGCAACTCGACAACGAACGACACCACCCGACACCCTCGGGAATTGCTGTTCTATGGGACGACACTCGTAATAGTAATACGAGACGACGTTGCAACGCAAAAACCTGTGACTTCGTCGCATTGTACTATTACTTTACAAACATATACATAAATATACTATATACCATAATCCCATTCAGGAGTGCGATTGTGTAACTAACTGAGGATCAGTTATCGCCGTATCAAATGGACATGGTGTTTCTTGAAAGCTCTTTGCGATTCTGTTTCTTAATATTTAGTTGATCATTTTCGAACACTGGATATAATAGAGAAGCACATGATTACTTTAGAATTGCCTAGTAGAGTTCTAATTCTAATTACATCTAACGTCAATCGATGATCAACAATAGGCAAATAAATTATACAAATATAATTATACAAGGTAAGTAACATCTCTAGAAATGAACTAAGAACTATTTTATAAATTTACAGCAAGGCTCACCTTCAAGGGTCCTTGACTTTGTCCCTTTTTTTTTATTCTGTATAGGTATGAACCAGGATCATAAAAAAAAAGTATGGATTTTCGAGACAAAATCACGGATATGAATCTCAGACTTGGCCGTCTGAGATATCTTGGACGCAATGCAAATACGGTATACGTATTATCGGATGTTATGATAATGTTTTACCTTGATGTGGTCAAAGTTTAAATGTATATAGCTGCTAATTGAGCATTCTCCCAACATGGGTCCATTAACATGTTTAACTGGAAAGTTTCTTTGTTATTTCATATTAATACTGAATATTAGAAGAAGAAACTTACTTCATCCCCGTTGTTATAGTATTTAGTACAAGATACCCTTTCGTGTAATATTGTGGTTATAGGTACCGACATTATTATAAAGGAAGAAGCTAAGCCTAAAAGTGTACAACAATTTTCAGGCTTTTCTGATAAAACGCGCGTGTTTTTCCTTTCTAACTTCATGAAAACGAACGAGTAATTCAATTTCATAGTACACACGGTAAACGGCGACGGATCAACTTCACCATAGTTGAATTCTGTGTCCATAAACATAGATATTAGTTCAACTATAGGTATACCTACCTATTGAATTACTCGTTCGTTAACATAAAGTAAGAAAGGGAAAACGTGCGCGTTTTTCAGCAAAACGATCGTGTTTTGCAGTTTTGTTTAAAACAGCATATTTTTCGGCCATTAAGTTCCATTAAAGATAATGTTAGTTTTATGATCTAATCATCCCCCTAACAAACTGTCAGCAAATTAAGGCCCTATGTCGAAAAATAATTGAAGCGAAATGGGCGTGTGATAGCTTATATTACTGCCTGATGCGAGAGAAAGAGATGGGGCGCGCGCCTGAAACGACGCAAGCGTAAAACAAACTTTATTTAATTGTGATTGTACTATTTATGTTTCAATTCTGCTCTAATCAAACTTTATAAAAAATCTATCTCTTTTTTTTTAATCAAGTCTCCTGTTTCTATTATTTACCGTTTAGCAGTTCCAAGCGTTTATCGATAAAGACGGAAAATGTTTCCTAATCGTACTTCAATTATATGTTCAATTTACACAGATCCGCAAAGCATACTCCTACTGTTAGTACTTCATGATATATGACGCTTTGAAGAATCCTATTTTTTTCACATATGTTCTTAAGAAAGTCTTCTTAGGTAGGTACCAACTTAGGTACAAAATCCTACTTTCGGCCGATGTCATTATGCCATTGGAAAAGTCCTCGCTTTCCCTCCTTTAGCTCTTTATATTTCATATGCACCTTTGTCACTCTTGTGAAAAAGGTTTCATTTATATTAAATCAGGCAATGAAGGCAACATACTGAAACAGATAGTATTCTAATTAGCTTAAATTACTTCTTTAATAAATAAAATCCGAGAGAGCTTATTCAAGCTCCGCACGGAAGGTCGCATTAATAATTTATACGAGTGCCTAACAAATGCGGCCCTAAAAAAATATACTCCAAGCAAACACAGGTGTTAAAAAATTCTTTTCACTGGCACCAGTCACGTCTGTATGTCGAAACGCTTTGTGATAGCGTCTGAAACAAATTACTGTCATGTGTTAGATATGTAGGTGCGTAAATTGAAATTACGTGAGACGCTTTGAAGACTATCCTTACGTAGGTAAGTATTATGTGACAATAACCTTGAATGAAAAGCGCGTGACCTTGTTTTTAAGTATTATGTTTTCTTCTTATCGTATAGGCAGCAACTAGCAAGCCCTGGCGTGAGAGTTTTTTCAGACCGCCTTACGGCCTCTGACATGGTTTTATGTAACGACTACTACCACCAGAGATAGTAGCCGGGACCAGCGGCTTAACGTGCCATGCGAAGCACGAAATCATCTTTCTTTTCAGACAATCAGGTGATTCAACCTGCAATGTCCTAACCAACTGGGGAAAAACGCACAAAATGACATATCACTAGGTGTACCCCGTGGGAATCGAACCCACGACCTCCGAGGTGGTGGAGGTGTATAAGAATAAGCACTTGGTGTATTCTTGTCTCACTTGCACTCAATCCGCACACATGTGTTATCCTCTTCTTGTCAGTACGAGTCCGTTTGTATGAAGTGTCTAGGGTGATGAGATGAGATTGGGTTTGATGAGATTTCATTCTTATGTGAAAGAATGATCAAATGCTTCCGGTATATATCAACCTTATCCTAAATTGCCTGACACGTCAAAACAACTGAATCCCAAATTGACTGAATCCGAAATTCACTGAATTCCAAATTGACTGAATCCCAAATCGACTGAATCCCAAATTGACTGCATCCCAAATTGACGGGTACACTACATAATCTCGATGAATCTTTTTCCCGAATAGGAAAATCAAGAATGTCTAAATTCCGATCATCAAACTGAACAACTGTCTCTGTAGGACCAATCATCGAAATAATCAAAAGTAAAATCTGCTATCCAAAACATTTAGGTCGAATTGGAATACCGTTTTTTATGGAACAGAGGATTTTTATTTCGATTTTAATGTTGTTCCCATAGAGCAAATTGTTCAGTTGATGGTTTCATCATCCCCTTAAAAAACCGTCAGCATACATTGAGCATGAGGTACATAGGGGTCATGCCGTGTAATGTCGGCTTATGCCGTGTGGTGTCGCTTAAGAATAGCACCATCCCATTTCCTCCCGTGGGTGTCGTAAAAGGCGACTAAGGGATCTACCGGTGGATGGGCAGCAGCATCCCCTGAGTACACACATTCAATCCAACTGCGATCGCCAACCCGCCTGCCAAGCGTGGCGATTATGGCAAATCCTCTCATTTTGGGGGAGGCTTATGTCCAGCAGTGGACGTCTATCGGCTGATATGATGATGATGACATAGGGGCAAAAAGAAAACCTCCTTTTAAAAATAGTACCACAGACGCCCACAGCTCTTGTCAAAAGCGGTGTACAATCCATTAGGTTTCAAAAGTTTACCTTGGACATTTAGGTGCTTTTCTAGAAGGAAGGTTTTTAAACTCTTCAACAAACCTTTTAACAGATAAGTTGTGAAAACGTCCCTCGTTACACCTCTTTCATGTTCTCGTTCATTTTATGTCTTTTGTGAACCGTGATGCTTGTAACATTTTGTGAAGAACCACTCGAATAAGCATTGTATGTAGTTACAATATAATTGAACTGTGAAATAGTTTGAGTGATTGAGTGATCGGAATTCCGTTACGTTACAAATGATAATCATAAGTTCTTACCCTCGACGGAATGGAGAAGGTGTATGCGTTTAGGGTTAGAGCATAAAGTTATTATACCTTGGTTAGAGGGTGTTTGTTTGTGTGGGCAAACTACTGTTCCTCTCCCATTTATCTCCAAAAAAAAGAAGATAGAAAAAAAACGGTTTTGACCGATTTGTATACAGTTTTCTGTAAAGGGTTTGTGAGCCATCGGCGACGGTTCTTAGGGTGCAACCAAATCTGGCAGATGCGAATGTTCGCGAGTGGCTTGCGAGTGGTGTGCGACCTGCACAGTAGCGATGCACGATTATAAAATGTACCCGCGCAGATGTCGCAGAGGGTCGCGCTCATAGACAAAGGGGTATCGCCTACAGAAGGAGTCGAGGCGGCGTCGAGGCGCGGGCGCGCCTTGGCGACTTTGACATACGGTCGATAATTGTATACCAAGAATCCGAGCGGCGCGCCACTCTGATTGGTATGATATACAATTACTGACCGTATGTCAAGGTCTATAATGCGCGCGCCCGCGCCTCGACGACGCCTCGACGCCGCCTCGACTCCTTTTGTATGCGATACCCCTTAAGGTCGCCGTGAGTCGCGCGACTGTCCCGCGACCGTCGTCGCGCGACCCTCTGCAACCGTCTCTCTTCTGTAAAAGCGCATAGATACAATTCTATAAATGTTACTACGATAGGTGCCATGGTATTAACACGCCAAAGGGGCGCTATCCAAAAACCTTTTAAAATAAAAAGGAAAATAACAAATTTTGAAAAAGAAAAACACGACGCAAAGTAAGCGTTGTAATCGAAAAAGGATTAAACATTTTTTTGTGAAAATCCCCCGCTGTTTGTGGCACCTACCTCATCAAATCATATCATCATATGCTCACGACTATATTCCCCGAGGAGGTATTCAAGGATATTCTTAAACCTCAGAACATCCACGTTTCACTAGTAGTACCGAAACTCTGTCCAGTGTGACGGGGAGTGAGCACGCGCGCACGTCGCGTCGCCACTTGTAATGGACAGTAGGTACAATACATGCCTCGAAATTGAAGCATGCAGGTTTCCTCACGATGTTTTCCTGTGGCACCTACCTACCTACCAAAAATAGAATCAAACTCAATAATAATATTGTAAACCCCGCATAATAATATGCTTCGAAATTATATCGGTAGGAACGGAACGTGTTTTCGTCAATATCACTTTTCATTACTTCACTTTCATACAAAGCAGTCAGATCAGACATGGACTTTGATTGCATGTCAACACAAACTCGCAACAATAAATATGTCCACTTATATTGTTACGGTCCTAACCTTTTTCATTTCTCTGTGGTCCTGACATATCTCTCTTCGCTCTGCAAAATTGAAATATTCGTGTCATCCGTATTCGTTGATTTCGGGAATAACATTTCAGCTTTTTCTTTCAAATTATAATACAAAATAGTAGGTTTAAGGTAGTTAAGTAATTTTTTTTAGGGTTCCCTTAACCCTTACAGTTTCGCCATGTCCGTCCGTCTGTCCGTCCGTCCGCGGCTTAGCCCAGAGACGCTTAGTACTAGAAAGCTGTAATTTGGCATAGATCTATATATTAACCACGCCGACAAAGTGGTAAAATAAAATCTTGCAAAATACTTTTTTTAGGGTACCTACCTCCTCACACGTGAAATGGGAATGACATTTTTTTTCTCGCTTATCTCATCTTGTGGGGTATTGTTAAATAGGTCTTTTAAAAATAGTGTAGGTGTGGGAAAACCATTTTTCGATTTAGGGATCCGTTAGCGAAATACTAAGCTATAAAGCGAAAAATTTTGTAAGAGTCAAGTGACCCCCACTCTCCCGGCTAAACGGTTGTAGTTGGAAATATGAAAAAATTCACGGCAATATTATATATTACAAATTTAAAAGGAAAACTATCACGACTAAGTAGGCTTTACAAGTTAACGAATTTTAGTCGACCAACTTTAAAAATGTACTTGGAAATGGTTAAACCGAAGTATAAAACAAAAAGCCCCCTTCGAAGTCCATATATTGTGAAGAGCGTAACTACGGAACCCTACACTGCGCGTGGCCCGACACGAACTTGGCCGGTTTTTTTTTTACATTTGGCACAGCAATTTTTAATTAACTACAGATTAATTTTAAATTCAAACTCAAATTCCGTCATCGGAAAGTGTTCCGTTGTAGAGAAGATGTGGCAATAAACACACAACACACATATTTAAAAAAATATATACAAAATACATCTTGACAATGTTTGTCAAGAACAGACATTTTGGTTATTAATATAACCATCGAGTTTATGTATCTAACCATTGATCTAACCTTTTAGAATATCCTCTGGTCGTATTTTAATTATCCTATAATAATTATAATAATAAGTAATAATATATTATTTTTATTAACACTGTGGAATATTTCAAGTGATAACTATTATAATAATTCGTTTTAAGATTTTAATAACGCTTTTCTATTTCATTATATTAAATGTTAATTCAAAATATCTGTGGAAACTTTTAGTTGGCAATGTTGTTTTATAAAAATGTACTATCCTGTAATTAGTCCGTAAGTTTTCCTAAAATGAATAAAATAAAATATACATTTACTCCAAATATATTTGTTTTAAATCTTATTGATGTTTATTTATAGATTAAATAATAACTGCGTAACTCTTAAAAACTGTATTGTTCTGTTAGATTTTTTTTTTACTAAAAATGAGTTTCCTCTTGACCTCAATCTAGTCCTTAAGAAAATGATGGGGTCAATACTAAAGACTCTTAAATGATGAAAAACACCACTAAAAACATAATATTGAGAGCTAAATAAGATAAAGTCCTTTAAGTAAAATATGTAACAAAAAAAATGTATAATGTATGTAAAAATGTTTGTATTAAGTACGATACAACTTTTTAATTTAGGTTGCTTGGCAAAAGCAATTGGAGCATGACGAATCGGTCTGTCACTCTTTGGGCTGCGTTTTCATCAAAGCAGAGAGCGTAGTTGGAGCCAAAGAGTAATATAAGTATATTAGAAAAGAGAACCCACTTGTGGCAACATTATGCATCCACCTTATGTCAAATTGAAGGCTAGCTAGCGCCATCTATGTTTCGCCGACAATAATTCAACCTACACTATACATACTTACTTATATCTACTCATACCGATGGATGTTATTGCTTTGAATGCTAGGTTTCGTTCAATCCCGCACCGATCGAGTGAAATTCCAGTATCCTTACTATTCCTGTAATCTAAACATTGGTAAGAGAACAACAGAAACTCTAGAACATCACTTAATCGGCACGAAATTGAACGATAACTACAAACAACCCGCACATTACGCAAGATAGGTAGCCATTTTGTGAGTTTGTTGTTTGACATTGACATAGACAATACCATATTTTTTTTCATAGTTCTGCGAAATATTTAATAGATGGCAGCACATTCTATGCAAACTGAATCGGAAAAAGACACCAAAAGGCGACTGTCCTCCGCCTGGTTGGAGCGTAGTAATTTAACCCAACGGAAGCGTTTCCTTCTGTTCTATCCTGTCAATTTGAATTTTGCCGACTCTTTGAGATGTTCGCATTATTGCAAGAGACGTTTTTTTTTTTAAATCTACACTATACCTAAAATAAAATTGTCAACTTGGCGTATTGAGAAAATTGTTTGTGTATTTTTTGCTGTCTGATTATGGCTATCACTAAAAAACTGCTATGATATCAGGATGGTGTTTTCACAAATTCATTAGGCTTAGTTTTTAAGAACGTTTTAATTGTTATTTCATCGCAATCGGCTCATAAATACATCGATACCGGAAGTATAGCGTAAGGGACATTCTTAAAAAGTTGCGAGCCAAAGCAAAAACTTTGACTTTTTGGAGGACATCGCAAAAAACTGCTGAAAAGGGCGGTTTTTAAAGGGTACTTTTTAACATTTCTATAACATTCAAATATATATCTTTTTATTTCTTCTATTTTTATATTGTACTTTGGTTCAATACCTGGAGTGCGATTTTTGAATCTCATTCGCTGAGCTCAGCAGTTGAAAATGTATGGAGATACGCATCTTCCTCGAAATCGGCAGTAGAAAGATGCATATCTCCATAGTAATTTTGATTTTGAGCTCAGCGAATGAGATTCAAAAATCGTACGCCTGGAGGCGTTTTTTTTTAATTTTTTCAAAATTATTAAAATATTTATATTTAATATGATTTTTTTGTAATCGACTTTTTCATGAGATACTCATTACTTTATCTTGCAGTGTAATTAATATTGCATTACTACATATTTTCTTTTTATGTTTTTAATGGGCCTTAATAATTTTATTATTTTCGTTTCATTTTTTATTGAGTTCATTTTCAATGTAGCCGAAGGTCGTGTAGTACACGAGATCTGTGAATTTTTTTTGGTGGTCTGAAATAAAAACATTTTCAGGATAGTCGTCTCAATAATGATTTTCGTCGCGTAGTATCCAACTCTATTATTGAGTAGTTCGAAGACCAGACGATGCAGAACATTATACAACGGTGCCCCCTTCGAGCTTACCCGGGTCGTTCTGAAGACTTGACACACCTGACACCTGAGGCCCATCGATGGCTTCAGACGAATGGCATGAGCTCTAAGTCCACATCCAGGATGTGGACTTAGAGCTCATGCCTACAAATAAAATTCGCCATACGCATAAATAAATTGAGTAGTCGCGACGCGTGGCCTTCCATAACTACATTCTTACTCTGGTAACCATTATTTCCTCCTTGTTTCAGATTATGAAGCCCCAGGAGGGGCGCAGCCTCGTTCAGGCGCTATGTGGAGTGCGGGCGTGTTCTTCCTTACACAGATAGTTGTGTGTCAATTCACTACAGGTGAGTTTTTAATTTGTCGTTGTTCTAACGTTCCTGCCTACCTCGAGGGATTATGAACAGAGATGGTAATTTAATGTTATTATTAAATTGTTGTATTTTAGTGTTTTAAGATACTACAGGGTGAAATTGAATTGAATGAATGAATGAATTGAATGAATGAATTATATTTATTGTAATAAATGTGTTACATTGAGATATTACATTACAGATAAATAAGCAGAGACTCACACATTTAGTCATTTCTGACATACAACAACATGAAATGTCAAGGTTTACAATTTATGCCTACTTACATAATAATTCAAAATTAATGTCAAGATAATTTTTACAAAAGGTATACAACTGAAATCTGATGGATAAAAAAAATGTCAAAAAAAAAAATAAAAAGTACAATCACAATAACAATGTCACATGCCTCTTAAGTTCAAGTATTCCTGAACACTGTAAAAACAATTTTCCACTAACCATTTGTACAGTTCTCTCTTAAGTTTAGTTTTAGTGAAATTTCTAAACTCATTTGGCAGTTTGTTGTAAATTCTTACAGCAATTGATATCATTGGCATCCTTCTAAACTAAGAGTATACCCATCAAACTGAACAACTTTTACTATGAGAGCTAACCGATCGGAGCAACTAAAAAATCTGCTGTTGCATACATTTGAGTCGAGTAGGCACTGCAGTTTAGAATGGTACAGCGGATTTTCTTTCTTTCTTCTTTCTTTATTTTTACGTTTTATCTGTAGTGAAAGTTGTTCAGTTTGATCGTCTAAACCGCCCCTTTACATATTAGGGTGTTTTGCTACACCCTGCATATTTACGTGTGTATATGCTTCTGATCAAGCCATGTAATGTCTGCCTTAAACTGGCAGAAATTATATTTTAGGACCGAGTGAGCGTAGTTCAAATGATCAAGAGAATCACAAAAATCACAAAAACTAAAGGGAGATGTGAAAAGGGGGCGGGGCCAGTGTCGCAGCAATATGCGCAAAAACGGAACACGTTGCTCGCGACAGTAGGGATTCAATATATTATGAGGCTAAAAGCCAGTCGAGATATTATGTGTAAATAGTTTACAATGCTTGCGTAGTACTAAAGATTATTCGAACGTTGAGTTCTGATACCACAATGGATAATGAGCACATTCAAGCCAACAAAATAATTTCCATCGCGTGGTACTGGTGGTGATGCGACACTCGGTTTCGTACTCAGCGCGATGGTTGGCATCTCTCTAGATCTCTATGGTTAGTTTACATTATCAGCCTAAACATATACCTCCCACTGCAGGCCACAGGCTTATCCCGGAGAGGCAGGGACTGACGCCCATATTCCCAATCTACCACGCACGTACGCGTACCTTAATACGTATTGGAAGGTTTCTCACACAGAACATTATAAGAGGGATTAGAAATGCATAGTAGCGCTTTTGCTTCGGAGACGACTGTCGCCACTTGTCTTCCCGCTCACGCTGCTACAACTAATCATGTCCTCTCGCTCGCACCACGCCGTGCGTCGTATGGTGTTATGCAAATCATTGCCTATCTGTAGCGACGCGTTCCATGCCTGCTTTGCACTTCTAACCACTCTTATAATGTTCTGTGGTTTCTCATAGAGAGCCTTAGAGTGAAGAGCTCGTAATTGCAAAAGAGAAAATTTTTCAGGACGAAGAAAAAACTGCGTCCTATAACTTTTTTGCAATTTCAGAAGTATTTGCGAGGTTCTTATTACACGCTATAGATGTCATTACGAGTATCAGATTATTTTTTGAGTGAAATCAGGACACGGTTTGTGAGATTTTCATTCCAGAAACACACTAATAAAAAATATCAAAATTTCATTCCTGAGGTCTTCACTCTCATCATCATCATCATCTCAGCCAATGGAAGTCCACTGCTGGATATAGGCCTCCCCCAAGGATCGCCATGACGATCAGTCCTGCGCTGCCCTCATCCAACGGGTTCCCGCCGCCTTCACCAGGTTGTCGGTCTACACGCTGCGCTGGTTTTCACTCTAAGGAGACGATATTTATCAAAATTTCTTCTTTATAGTGAAACCATTTTCGCAATATAAAATAAATAAAACAATGCAACTATTTATAAGTCTGAATGCAAGCTACTCGTAGATCCTACAGGTTCTAACTCAGAGAAACAGCAGAATACAAAACTTTGTTTCCGTAACAATGTTTATCTTTTAAAATCATGTTTAATTTTTCAACTGAAAACGGGAACGTGTTACAACGGCACTTGATACGTGTTTAAAGTTCCAAGGAAACGAGAATTTGTTGCTTCCATACAAGTATGTATGAAATATAAATTGGTGGTATAAGTTCTTGTTTGTTTAAATGTAAGGAAAGGTTTTAGAGGAGAAAGAAAGTTAGGTGATGGGAGCAATTTATTTTCTATTTGTTTTTTTAATTATTATTTTTTTATTCATAATTAATGAATCCTAGCCATTAGTTCACAGTGTCAAATAGTTTATGGGAGAATCTATCCCAATAGGATCGATTTTGGTCAAAAATAAGAAGAAATTGAGGATTGCGGAGCCTCGTGGCAGGTAAAAACGCGACGCGCGAAAACCACGCGAGACAAGTGCTCGGGTCAGAACCTGCAACGTGACTCCTATTTGTTTTTGTCACGATCAAATTACGATCAAAGCATAATATGATAGGAGATAACTGTACTTTTTGCAACCATCACCAGCAAGGCTGATTCAGTATTTATGGGGTCTAGAGCATCTCTGTGATGGGGATGGACTAGGTCGCATAACTTCAGTCGGTTTATGAGTTACAGACATTTAAATCAATCAAGTCAGTAAAAAATTTACGATCCGCTGCAAGACTGATCGTATGACATTATTGTAGTGTGCAATGTAGCTATGTGAACAGTACAAAAACTGACATGAACTGCCAGTCGGCTTAGGAGATACAGCCGTTCAAAGGGCGGATTTCACGATGGGACCAACATCGAAATCGCGATAAAGCAGTTTAGTATGGAACATCAGATTTTTTCTTCGCGATTTCCCTATGGTCCCATTATGAAAGTTGGTCAGTTTGATGGTCGAAACCACCCCCTTAAATGTCTTTTTGTGTTTTGTAACTCCTTGTAGGAGCGATGATAGCCCATACGGAAGAGAGCTAGCTCCTCAATCATGAGGCCGAGGTTTGATTCCTGGCCTGTACCACTAAGTTCTGTGGAATTTATGTGTTTATCATTTACTAGCTCGGCGGTGAAGGAACCTGCATTCCCAAGAACGAAAAGAAAATACCATAAGTTCGGAGGTATGCACAAAATAGGGGTGAGCTTGGGGCGAACACAAAGGACCAGCGCTGGTCTCAGTGTTACAACGACCCTTGCTTGCAATAGTCCAACTACAAATAATCAAACACCTTGTATATCATACCTAACTTGATAGATTTAGGCACCTTGATTCGGAGGCCTGTAGCATTTGCTGAATCATGGCTAATGTGGCACTACCCTTAAGACCACGGCTGCCTTATATAATAGAAAATTCTTACTTAAACAACATGTAAATACCTACTGCTAAAGCTAGTAGTATTAAAAAACCTTTCAGGACAATATCGGTAAAGTAAACCGCATGGGGTATTCAACAGTGATCCGTTCAGTACATGTACTGCATGTATATTCATTAGACAGCGCCGCAAGCGATGCGTTTAATTGTTCCACAATTTCGGAGTACTTTACTTGTTTGCCTCATGTTTGGGAATGGTTTAGACACTGAGAATGATATGATATACAGGGTGTAAGGAAAAGTATCAACACCCTCTAAACCACATACTCTACCCATGAAACTGATCAATTTTTATTATGGAAGCAAACCTGTCAGCGCAAAAAAAAATACAGATGTTCTTTAATAAACTGCAATGCCTATGCCCGATTTAAATGTTAAACATAAATTTTTTTGTTCTGTGGGGTTTGCTCCCTTGGTAAAAATTTTTCAGGTTGATGAGTAGAGTATGTGATTTAAAGGTTAATAATACTTTTCCTTACAGCCTGTATAAGTACGTACTCATGACAGTTTTTCCTCTTTAGATTGTAAGTAGATAATTATTCATTCAGTTTTAGACGTATTAGGTGGTCTTAAAATCTGTATTCTTCGAATAACACGAAATATTAGGAAATACCTAAGTTATACTTAATGTACACACGGCGACACATCAAGCTACGCAAAACCTGCTGCCTGCCTACTCGCGGCCAGCTTATTTTGGTTTTGCGTAGCTTGATGTGTCGCCATGTGTACATGTACAATTTTTTCAAACATCTTGGAATTAGCACAGAATATCAGATAATGATATGATGGGATAGATATCCACCAGGTAAAAATAAAAATACTTTAAAATTATCAAACGATACTTTCTGGCTACTGGAGTGGACTGGACTGGGCCAATAATAATCACTGAATCAAACTTCCGTACCGAATCAGTACATACTACTTAGGTATCCGTTGTAACATCTTGAATTAAACATTTTAACCGCGTTTTGGTATATTTGAGTTCCCGATATTTCGGCAGTGTTACAACTGCCAATCGAGTGAGTTCCGATAGTAGTGGGTAGAGCAAACGACGAAGAGTGAGGGTAGACAGATTTGCCTGCTCTTAAAAATCTACCCGCAGTTCCTCAATCATCCCGTGATCATGGCAGTTGTAACACTGCCGAAATATCGGGAACTCAAATATACCAAAACGCGGTAAGAACCCGTTAAAATGTTTAATTCAAGATTAAATAATAACCGTGTTACTCTCAAAAACGTTGTAACATGTTATCGTAGAGTAATACAAGTTAAATGGCACTTCTCTTGCAATATCTTTGCAATAAACTAGCCCTTGTTTCCAGGTAATTGGCTTTAAAATCGATCGGACTTCGTAAAGAAACAATGTAATGCTCTTTGATAGAAAATGTGGCATTGTAGAAAGAAATAAACATTGAAAATTACAATTTGTAATGTAATACATTGCTTCTTGTGCTTCTACTCTGTTATTTGAATCTCCAATGCTTTAAAGATACTTGAGTGTCTGTTTTATTTAACACTACCACAGTACAATAAGCTCAACAAAAGGTGGGAACAATACAATGTTTTTCCTGTCGATCAGTTTCTGTTGTTTATTGTGTCGAAATAATCATCTTTTAATAGGTATGCTTATTAAAAGCCCACACTAGCTCTGAGCTAGTGTGGGCTCACTAGTGAAGCTAGTGAGCGTCGGTGGCGCGTTGCGGAGAGGTATGGACACCCAATTATGGGGGTCCGGGTTCGAATCCGCACGAACAACATGCCATATATCAATGAGTTTTTCTAACTTATGTACGTAATACCAACTGCTCTCAAACGGTGAAGGAAAACATCGTGAGGAAACCTGCATACACTGAAGAAGAAATTCTGATGTGTATGTGAAGTCTACCAATCTGCATTGGGCACGCGTGGTTGACTAATGCCCATACACCCTCCCTGAGGGTAGGCCTGTGCCCTGCAGTGGGACGTATATAGGCTGATGATGACTAGCTCATGCCAGCATTGATAATTAATTCATGCCAGCTTTTAGGTTTGCAGTCGCACTCAACACCTTTATGAGTCATATATTATAGGTCATCTTCATTATCAGCCTATGTCATCAGCATGTCTATTTCAGCCTATATGTATAGGTTCACTGCAGGGAAAAAGCCTACCTTCAGGGATAGTTAGTCTACCGTGCGTGGCCAATATGGATTGGTGGACTTCACATACGCATCCGATTTTGAGAAGAGGTTTAAATATCTTGAATAAAGCAACCTTTATCATGTCCACTCACTAATACTAAATCTTATCACTTTGTCCACAGAACACCCAACAACATCAACAACAGAAGAAGACCAAACCGTGACGTCATTCTACGCGCTGAGCACCGGCATCGCACCTGCACCTATCATGCTAAGACTCGGCAACTCGACCATAGACAGCACAAAGTCCTTCAAAGTACCCCAGCCGACCCAAGAACCTTCCACTCCTGGGGTATCGTTGAGACCGAAAGTCGAAATGGTACCCCATGTAGTGTCAGTGAAGAATACGTACTTTGACCATGATAGACGATACGGGCCAACGTTTGAAGATACTCCTGATGGAAATGTCACTAAAATTACTGTCCAATTGGGCGATGATGCCCATTTGAATTGTAGGATTAGTCTACTACAAGATAAGACGGTGAGTTCAACTTACATAATTTCACGATTACAATCTTTTGAAGGCGTAATTGTAGCAGGGTTCAATTTTACCATAGGTATCGAAGATGAATTTAGACAATCCGCTAGCTAAGTCGGATAGTGAAACTGTCTGCTGTGACGAAGGTAGCAGGTTTGAATCCTGCAAGAAGAAAATAATATAATTATGGTGAATATGTTTGTACCTATGTCATGGATGTTTGTATATCGTTGTCTGGTCATCACGATACATGTTTGGACTAGATTCTTGTACTTTCAATGGGACCAGATAATGTGACAATGTCCAAGATATTTAATTATTTAATGGTGTCTCAAGTAGTGATAGGGTTGGCTAACCTTTAAGTTTAGTCATAGCCTGTTGGATCCCAATGCAGGGCTAATGCCTAACTATTTAGCCCACAAAAAACACCTAAAAACTTTTCTGCCTGACTGGCCTCATACATCACCCAAGTCCAGAAGAAAGCCGAGAGGAAGTGAAGAAATAATACGTAAAACTGGCTTTTCTTTCTTCAGTTATTGTGGAGATAAATTGCCGCTCGTGCGTTGGGTCAAACAGCTTCGTAATATTGTTGATACCGCACTGTGTTTAATGCTGGAGCCTCTGTATTCGACCCCACCTCTGATAGTATTGTGGGGCCTCGCTACAGATGTCAGCACCCACAAGTTATAGCAAAGATGCCAACAGATGGCGATACCGTCGCTCTAGAAATATGCTCCATACATAGACAACGTTCACCGTGAATACGTAACTCGTAACCTACTACAAATTAGGTTCACAATTGAATGCAAGACATACATCGCGCAAGAGAAATAATCACAGAGATTAGATACATATACAAGTTCCAACTTAGAACTGTTGGCCCACGGCCGGTCCCCGGGCTTCACACATAGCCTGGTGGAAGATCTTTCCTTTTCAATGAAGGAACATTCCCAGTAGCACCTCCATAGTATCTTATTGATTTCCCGTTTCATCGGAATCAGGTAGTGCATACCTTGTGCATACGTGGGTTTAGAAAGCGCACACACCAAATCTGACTGCATGACTGAGTGATTTTTTAATAAAACGGATGCTATAGTCGACACTCGACATCGACTAAAGGATTCATTCATTTCAATTTAAAAGCAAGAGCTTTTTTCTGAATTTCATTATTCTTTGTCCAAATGCAAGAACAATAAGGAACAAAATTAAATGAGTAAATTATTTTTTATTTCCCTGATGGGATTAACTTAAGAAACATTTTTGTATCTCGCAACAATTTAACCTACGAGGAACTTGAAAAATGGACAAAAGTTATAATAGCGAAACTAGTGCAACAAGAAAATAAACAACTAAAAACTGAGCAAAAGAATGAGTAAGACATAACTTTAAAACTGCCACTGAGCTAAAACTTGGAACCTTTACTACTTTGGTGAAGTTGAAAACTATACAGGATTGTTGTTTGAAAACTGTAATCTCATTTTCTGTTTTAAGATGAAAATTAAATCACAAAACGCTGACAAAAAGCTGTGTTGGTTCAAAGAGACAATAAAGAGTTTGTAAAAGGAAACTATTACGGAAAGGTTGTCCCTTTTATTTGAATATGATAATGCGCGATTGTAAAGTCTGCTAATCTTTAGATAAGCGTGGTTGACTAACGCCCAGTGTAGGCCTGTCAGACAAAGGCCAAAACGTTCGACCCATTGTATACCATTGCTCATGTTAATGGGTAATTTAAAACAATCAAAATAACTCGATATAGAATGAATGACACAAGCTAAAATCTAATCTTCTTCTTCTTGTGGTGCTTCTATCGGAGGATGGCTCTGAACAGTGAGGTGGGTGTTCATATCGAACCATTCACATGGATTTTTAAGCCAGCACGTTCTTCTTATACCAGGCATTCGTCAATCTAAGTAATCTGAATCTAAACTATTATAAAACTGTAAAAGAAGTGTCTGTATAATGAAGATATTTACAAAAATAAGGTAACGATTTAATATCGTTACACCTAAAAACCATAATTGTTTATCTATCTATCTATCAAATCACAAATTTTTAGATTTATTGTCTGTTAGTTTGTTTGTTGAAGCATCACGCAAAAACTAGTTAACCTATTTTGATGAAACTTTTTTTGTTTGAAAGCTTATAATTTGACTTAATATCTACATAATTTGTGTTGACGAAGTGATGGGTAAATTAATGTTTTTAAAGCACAATTTTTGTTTGTGAGTTACCTGGACATGTCATTCTTAAATCTTCAAAATACTATAGCCGTCTACTATAATTACATCAACACGCTGGAAAAGTTAGTTGGTAGTTGTAGCAGTAGTTGTAGTTTCTGATGACCCCGAAAGGGTTTATGGTCGTGAGTATTATATGTATGTATTAAACAGCTTTACAATTACTAAAAGAGACTCTAATGATAACAATCATGGTAAAGAAAAGCTTCAAATTAGCTAATTACTGTTAAAAGCTTTCATTGTTTCCAACCCTTTAATTCTTCTCTAAAATAGGGATGTTGTAGACCTGCGTATCCGTATCCGAAACTTACCAATATCCGTAACTATTGACATATTATTATAATAAAAAATAATAAAAAAGGGAATTTCTACAAATAAACAATAACCTCACTACCTCCTTTTCGGGGTGATAAGAAACATTGCTACAGCTATCGGCTGTCTTGCATGCAGTTGAAGCAAAGCAAAGCTCAATTTAAGCACATTGAAGGAATTTCTACTAAGGTTAGTTCAATATAGATGAATCTTCAGTTTACTAAGGTGACCTTTGTTACAACTGCATGCCTTAGAAAACTATTGATAGTTGAGGCAACGTTTCAGACTACACCGAAGGGGATTTTGGTTTATGAATGAAAATGAATAAATTAAAGATTTATCACTTGGGTCACTGAGTACGATGCAGATAAATGTGCAATGTTTATAAAGCTAGATACTAGATACACACTCGGTATAATAAAAGTATATCATAATGCATAAAAAATACGGCATGCTCGGCTAAGCATATTCCGTACGGCCATCTTATAAGAATAAGAATCATTTATTTGTGAAACATGAGTATAAGTACATTACAGTAGATGTTAGGTTTAAGAAAGTCCTCCATGTTAAGCTTTTCTGCATACTAATTACATGCCCATTCACTGCATGCACAGCAAAACTCTTTTCTTATCGTGTGGGCAGAGCCCTGGTGTCAGAGTTTTTTCAGACCGCCTTACAGCCTCTGACTTGGTTTTTATGTAACGACTTCTACCACCAGAGATAGAAGCCGGGACCAACGGCTTAACGTGCCATCCGAAGCACGAAATCATTTTTTCTTTTCAGACAATCAGGGGGATTCAGCCTGCAATATCCTAACCAACTGGGGAAAAACGCACAAAGGGACATATCACTAGGTGTCCCCCATGGGAATTGGACCCACGACCTCCGTGTCGAGAGCCAATTCTCTTAACCATAGACCACGGAGGCAGTATAGCAAAACTGGGTGAATAGGATAATAAAAATTTAAATGAAGAGAATTAAAATTACATTTACATTTGATTAAAAATATTTGAATTCGGTAAAAGTCGTTATTACGTGAATTAAATTGCAAAAAAAAGTGATCTTATTCCGATATGAAGGTCCGGCTGTCTAATACATATTCTAAAGAATCGGTTTTTCTCTTGCAAAACGTGCTAACCCAAATATGGGTAACTAACTTATGTCTAGCCTAACTGAAATAGAAAAAAGTATCCATATCCGTAAAAAGAATATCCGTATTTGTGTACGAAATATTATATCCATAATTATCCCTTGTAATTATAATGTAGGCACTTCTGCTACAATCGCTAAATACGAAACCCAAGTAATAAAGGTTTTACGAAGGATTTTGAATATTTATAGATATTTGTCTTCTAAATTAAAGTGGTCAGAATTTATCACTTTATTTGAAAGGCTCGTGGTGGTATCTTGTTGATTTAAATTACAATGACATAACTATGCAATAAAGATTTTGAATGAAGTCATTTTGGGAAAAGGTGATTTTGATATTTTTGTTCAATATGAGATCACTACAATACCTATAAGAATCAGGTCCCAACAGACTGGAAAGGTATTCTTCTTTCTTATCGTGTGGGCAGAGCCATGGTGTCAGAGTTTTTTCAGACCGCCTTACGGCTAACGTGGTTTTTATGTAACGATTACTACCACCTACGAGAGGTATTAAATAAAATAAATATCTTGGGCATGTTGTCACGCATTAAAGTACCAGAATCTAGTCAAGACTCGTTAGGACTACATATTTCAGAGAGTGCTTCAGACTGAACAAATTTCACTATGGATCCAGCATCAAAATCGCAAAAATAACTTAACAAAAGCCAAGCATCTGGATCGAGACTCGAGTTAGTATATATAGTCATTGAAGCTTTCCGTCATACGTTTTTTTTTTCGCGATTTTGATGTTGCCTACATCGGCAGTGACCGTTATTTAATTTTAATTTAATTAATAGTTTCTGACCATCTTAAATGGATTAAAAAATTTTTTTTTAATCCTAAATGGATTGTGATGATAGCCCATATGGAGGAGAGCTAGCGCCTCAATCATGAGGCCGCGGTTCGATTCCTGGCCTGTACCACTAGGTTCTTCGGAATTTATGTACGGTTGTATTTATCATTTACTAGCTCGGCGGTGAAGGAAAACATTGTGAGGAAACCTGCATTCCGAGAATGAAAAGAAAATACCATAAGTTCGCAGGTATACGTAAAATATGGGTGAGCTTGGGGTGAACACAAAGGACCAGCGATAGTCTCACTGTTACATAACGACCCTTGCTTGCAATAGACCTACAAATAATAATAATAATAAATTCTCGTGACTTTATCTATGTAGGTATAATAGTAAGTGTTCCTACTTTCTTTCTACCCAAAAACCTAACTCTGATCAAATTGCAGGTCTCCTGGGTTCGTCGTCGAGGAAGAGAGGAGATGCCCGAACTCCTCACAGTTGGAGCTGTCACATATGCTGCTGATAATAGAGTCACAGTTGCCAGGAGATATCCTGGGAACTGGAAGCTGCTTGTCAGGGAGGTGAAGCCTGATGATGAGGGGATATATGAGTGCCAGATCAGTACTCATCCGCCGAGAGTCAGCAGGACTTATCTGCATATTAATAGTAAGTATTCCTTAGCTTTTACTTCTATAGAATGTTAATTTAAATGTGACGACACTACATACGTTAGGAGTTCCTTCAGATCATCAAACTGAACAACTATGGGAACAAAAGAGAAATGGCGAAAAAAAATTATTTCATAGTAAATTACGATGGAGATTACACGACCCAAATTTATGGAACAGTTGATTTTTTTCACTATTTCTATCTTGGTCCCGTAGTAATAGTTGTTCAGTTTGATTGTTAGAAGCACCCCCTTTAGAATGTAATGCATTTTAGTTTACATCCTGTATTGGGTCCTTTTTATTATGCTAATGATTTTAAGAGGTGAGTAAGACCAACTATTTTTGTACCTTCTATATTTCCTGTCTGTTTACTATGTTTTTTTTTTGTAGTGTAAAGTAAAGTATCATTGATTTAAGGGAATGATCAGACCCTCAAAATGAACAAATTTCTCTATGGTACCATTGGTACCATAGAGAAATTTGTTATAAAAAAATAAAAATCTCGAAAAAAAAACAGCTGGTCTTATACAAAACTGTAAACTAACCCAAATGGTGTCCAGCATGGCTAGCATGCCACCCAAGACAAAGCGTTTAAACAAGAAAAACGTCTTGCGCGCTCTTTCTGGCCTACGTAAAATAATAAAGATGGAGGCACATCTAGATTTTTATCGTTTTCTCGGGGGTGGCATGCCAGGCCTGCTGCGTGTAACTTGGGTCGAGTAGTTAGCAGTTTTGTACCTGACCTACTAACTACAGTAACTGACTAGGCCAGCTTGCACGCTAATTCGAAGTTCGAACTGTGCAACCTAGCCATTAGAGATAAAACACGGTGTTATAGGTCAATATCTAAAAACCCTAAAGGTTTTGATAAGTGAGTTAGCGAGTATCAAAATACTTATGCCATATCTTTTTATTACGTTGACATATTATCTTGAATTCTATTCACCTCTAAGGGACCGTAAACCATAGTATTTTGATAATTGCAACTTGATACCTCTTTCTATTCCTGAGAAAATGGATCTTGACAGACGGATAGACGGATGGACAACAAAGTGATCCTGTAAGGGTTCAATTTTTTTCTTTTGTGATACGTAACTCTAAAAACAGAAGATATTAAAAATCTTAATCAACAAAACTTTTGTTCGAGCGAATCATTAAGGTTTCTTTATCCTCGTCCAATGTTTGCGAGTTTTTGATTTGATCTACTTTTACACCTATACGGGGTGTAATAAAACACTCTAGTGATAAGGGTAATGAAGGGGTATGGTTGGTGAACATCACACCATTTGGGCACACGGCCACATGGCCAGAGATGGTGGGTCCGTCACGAACATCAAACTGAACAACTTTCACTATGGAGCCAAAAATTTTGCTGTTTCATACAGGACTGCAGAACATTTTCGACAAAAAAATGTTTTCTCTCTCTCTCCGTTGTTAAAGTTGTTCAGTTTGATGGTTTAAACCACCCCTTTAAATATTACTAAGAATGGTGTTTTTAATCAAATATACAACGTGTTAATGAATTAACGCAAAACTAGAAAGTAGTTTGTTTAGAATCGAGAGCAGAATCGAATTATCATGGTTTCAATATGAAATAAAAATCTGAAATAATTGGCTTGTAAAAAATTTACTGAACCCGATGTCAACCCACCCCACGGACATACTTACTGTCAAAACAAGATTATTAAAATGTATCCATGAGTATGTTAGCGCTTTCATTTATTGCTGAAATGATAACAAATCATTTTTGCCTCAAAACTTAAAATGCGAATAACTTTAAGTATCAAAATACTGAAATTATTGTTTCATTCTTATTATTTTGTTAAAAATCTGTTGGGTCTATAGTGAAACGTGGATGTTCTGAGGTTGCAGAATATCTCTGACTACCCCCTCGGGGATTATAGTCGTGAGCATATGCATGCATGCATAAATCAGTTGGGGTGTATGAGGTTTTGCGCTTATTCATTAACACGTTGTATATTTCATCAAAATAAATTGAAGCACTTAAATTTAAGTTGTAATTTTCATTCAGAGAAGCAGAGACAGTGACAAAGGGAGACATCTTTTTACGAGTTTTTAAGAAAGAGTAAAAATGAAAAGAAATGTAAATGATTTTAGTTGAGTGTTCATTAGAACAGTAACGTTGGAGCGGTAAGAAAAGATAGTGAAATTTTATTGAAGACTTGTTTACATGAGTAAAGTGAACAGTAGAAATGAAAATACTCCACTAGAAAGTACAGGTTGTAACAAAAAACCCTAGTAATCACCCTTTTTTTGATAGATGGGCACCAGTAAACCGTTGCAACATTCATCACGGATCACTTCTTCTTGCAATAACCTATTAAAGAATAAAGCCAGCCACTTAAATCCATCCACATTCAACAATTTCCATACTTCAACTGGTATTCCATCTGGCCCTACGGCTTACATTATAAATAATAGCATATTCAGAATATCAAAATTTCACTAGCAGTGTCTAAACTCTCCCTAGAGTGTGAGAGATTAAAGAGAGCCAGCCACTTTTATAATGGACGAGCGTTAACCCGCGACTTCGTCCGCACAAATTATATACCAGATTTTAAGTCAGATCATAAGCTATCAAACAAAAAAAGTTTCATCAAAATCGGTTCAGTAGTTTTTGCGTGATACTCGTTCAAACAAACAAACACCCAAACAAACACACAAACAAACAGACAGACAAAAAATCCAAAAATTGGTGAAAAGGAATCAGGGACACCTAAAAACCATATCGTAACTTTTTTTTTGTTAATATCTTCAATGTACAGACAAACTTCCTGTTACAGTTTTATAATAGTATAGATAATAGATACAATTAAACTTAAGTATGCAGACAAAACATGACAATACAAACTAAGAAGTAGATACTTGGACAATAATTTAACAAAATGACGTAAGTACTGAATAATACTGTACAATAAAATTATTCTTATTAGAATTCAATTAATTTATAAATAAATAAAACAATAAATCGGTCAGCACAAGGGTCGTCCAAAACAAAGATACAAAACAGTCATAAATCAGCAACATGCTTCGTCAAAACAATGAAATACAAGCTCAGTCAAATAACCCGCCCCTGGTCGATCCCGGCGCAAAGGAGCCCATTATGCTAGCAGCGTTGCCACGTTGAATTGCTATGGCTAGCCTTTGCACCAAAAACGACCCGGAACGGAGGTCAAAATTTCGCTCCCTCAGTCGACGGCCAACCTCCGCAACGAAGGTCTTAGCCTCGGCAGCCCAAACCCCCGTGGTCTCAACGGCAAATTATTCTTATTCAATTATTCTTGGTGGTTGGAATCCAACTCGGTTGGGCAGCGTTCGGGAAGCTACGTAGTATCTTCACGTCCCAATTACCGCAGTGTCTTAAAACGAAAGACTTCGATCAGTGTGTGTTGCCAGTGATGACATATGGAACAGAAACGTGGTCGTTCACTCAAGGCCTCATAAAAAGGCTGAAAGTCACCCAAAGAGCAATGGAGAGGGCTATGCTCGCAGTTTCCCTGCGAGATCGAATCAGAAATGAAGAGATCCGCAGAAGAACCAGAGTAACTGACATAGCCCAAAGAGTTGCTAAATTGAAGTGGCAGTGGGCAGGGCATATTGCTCGCAGTACCGATGGCCGATGGGGCCGAAAAGTTATCGAGTGGCGACCGCGTACCGGAAAGCGCAGCGTGGGTAGGCCTCGCACACGGTGGACCGACGACCTTGTGAAGGCGGCGGGAACCCGTTGGATGAGGGCAGCGCAGGACCGGTCGTTATGGCGATCCTTGGGGGAGGCCTATGTCCAGCAGTGGACGTCCATCGGCTGAGATGATGATGATGATGAGTTATTCTTACTGCAGGATGTAAGATATTACCATAGATAAATGATATGATATTACACATTTATTTTGGTTTTCGAAGTCAAGATTTTCGACCACTCTGGAAATGATGGGGAGTCGTTCAAAATAACTTTATCCCAGTATTTTGTTAAATTTAATTGCCTAATTTGACAGTCACTCAGAAGTGTCCCTTTTGAGGCAACTACCCCATTAGGTTGGTCCTAAATTTTACTTGTGACACGAATATCATTTCTGGCAGCGACTATAAGCATACTAAGAAATATTGATATACTATAACAATATTCGGTCTCTCACGGGTCGTAAGAGACCAACTCTACCAATGTAAACCCTCATTTATCAAGTCCCGTCTGGACAATGTTAATTTATTCTACCACAATAATTCTTTGTTTTAATGATGTTTGGTTTGTTTTATAGAAAAAAATCATGAGGAGAAAAACATTTTAAACGAAAATGTTGGTTGTTTTGAATTTTAATAAGTTAGTAGTCATTTACAAATATACTGGAAGAATGAGCTTACGTTCTAGAAATCGATTATAAAAACGCTACGCTGTACAAAGTTTACTGATCTACTGATACCATTAGTATCTTATACAGGGTGTTAGGGTAAACAGTTACATTATTTCAAATATTATTGATTGCGGAGAGAAGACAGAGGGGTTTAGAGTGGGGGTTCAAGTCCCGCCCGAGACAATTTTTTCAATCTTTAATTTGAACAGTTACATTACTTTACGGGATGTACCCATGACATTGAACAAAACAACTTTCCCTAAGAAATATATAGGAAATTAGGAAAAATAATCTTCCATACTAAATACAATTGCATTAAGATTATCTTTTTTTTGCGAATTTCCCTTTTTTTCTTTGGGGAAAGTTGTTTAGTTTAGTACTACCATGAGTACAATCACCCATTAAAGAAATGCAACTGTCTACCCTAACATCCAGTATACAAAAGAAAAACAAGGTAGAAAAAAAATGTATCTTTAACAAATATAATATTTCTGTATACAGGATGTTAGGGTAAACAGTTGCGTTACTTTAAGAAGTGATTATACCCATGATACTGTACAAGTTTCCCTAAGAAACCGACAGAAAATTTGTAAAAAAAATGTGGATTTCCCATACTAAATGCAAGCAGCTGACCAAACTTTTGTATGAATTTTTTTTTGCGAATTTCCTATACGTTTCTTAGGGAAACTTGTACAGTATCATAAAGCAATGCAACTGTTTACCCTAACACCCTGTATGTATATTTCTTTTAGTGATTTAACATCACTTTAAATCGAGACAAACCTGATAGGTTTAACAATGCTAGCCAGTATTCCAAAATGTTATAATTTTTTTTTTGATAACAGAAATAAAAAAAAAAAATTTGAGGCAGCCCTAGTAACAAGCTCTTGTAAGTAACAGAACTCTAGAGACCCCTGCCCTGTTCGAAACATCTTTACCTGAAATTAAACACATGAACAGAACAAAGTTTGGGCACTTCATCATTTTCAAGGCCAAACGATTAATTTTCATAACAATTATCTACCTTGTTTAGGACAAGGCTTTGGTTCTTGATAATTTCGTACCGACCTCAAATAATTTTACCGAGATGATTGTTGTATCAAAACTTTAGCATTTATAGTAAAGATTGGTGTACATTATTTACAACGCAACGTGTGTATAAAGACGTATGCTGGCGGTTTTTTTACGCGATCAAACCAGCATACTCAAGAACTTTTTCCATTAGACTTAGATCGAAATTGCAGGAAAAAAATGAACTGTTTCATAAAAATCTGCACACTGGCCAGACAACTTCAAAACCGGGTAAAAAACGGGGTGTGGCTGTGTCGTGGACACGGCCGTAGGTTGTACGTAGGTTATAATTAATTTTGCAGCTGCCACATCAAACTGTATCTCCCGATTTTTTTACCATCAGTTTTCGTCGTTAAAGACGTATCACGTCAAAATTTGATGTTCCATTCAAAACTGCAGTACAACTTACCTAACTCTTATTATGAAACAGTTGATTTCTTTTTCGCGATTTCAAAGTTCGAGAAGAATGCTTGATTAAAGCTTCCACACTGACTAAAAATGTATCCTAGATGAAACTACTCGTAGATACGAGGTGACCGACAAAGCGCGCGGCCGATAAAACTGCTTGGACAAGACAGATGTCAGCCACGATCGTCTGTCGCGGGGAAGCGGTGCTTTACATTTTCATAGTGCCTAGTATTAGTCGTCAGACTTCTGCCATCGGCCGTCGGCCGCGCGCGTCTGTCGCGTCATCCACGACCCACGGAAGTCTACCTTAAGGAAAAGGTCCTTAAGGTATACTTCCGTGGGTCGTGGATGACATGATCGGGTCGAAAAATAATTGAAGCGAAATGGGCGTGCGATAGCTTATATTACTGCCTGATGCGAGAGAAAGAGATGGGGCGCGCGACTGAAACGACGCGACGCAAGCGTAAAACACACTTTATTTAATTGTGATTGTACTATTTATGTAAGTTCAATTCTGCTCTAATCAAAATTTGTAAAATATCAATCTCTATTTTTTAAATCAAGTCTCGTGTTTCTAATATTCACCGTTTAGCTGTTCCCAGCATTTATAAATAAAAACGGAGGCTACTTTGGCATATTTTTCTAATGTTCAATTTACACATATCCGCAATTCATACTCCTACTGTTAGTACTTCATGATATATGACGCTTTGAAGAATCCTATTTTTTTCACATATCCTCTTAAGACAACGTAACCAGTGTATTCCCACCTTTACAAAAGATAACTTTGAAAGCATCTTCGACTGAATTACTTAATGTAATCGTTATGAGAGGTCTTTTAACGAGACTTCTTTTCTTGTTAAGTTCGTGATCATGGAAGTTTAATTTGATATTAGGACATACTTTTTCTTTTACCTTTGTGGTTTTCTTTGAATAGAATTACGATGGTATTTGTGAAAATCTGTTTGCTATCTTATCAGATATTTCATGGGTACCAAAATTTTAAGACGCAATTAACTTAAACGGTAGATATCTCGTGTCTTCTTGTGTATTATTTGTGGTTGGGCTATTGCAAGCAAGGGTCGTTATGTAACACTGCGACCATCGCTGATCTATTGTGTTCGCCTCAAGCTCACCCATATTTTACACATACCTCCCAACTTATAGTATTTTCTTTTCATTCTCGGGAATGCAGGTTTCCTCACGATGTTTACCTTCACCGCCGAGCTAGTAAATGATAAATACAACCGTACATAAATTCCGAAGAACTTAGTGGTACTGGCCAGGAATCGAACCGCGTCCTTGTGATTGAGGCGCTAGCTCTCTTCCGTATGGGCTATCATCGCTTCTTGTGTATGTATTTTCAATTCAACCATGTATATTTAAACTCCGGACATACCTTAATCTCTATTGGGGTGAACTTTACTACTTACTAACAAGACATTTTTTGTGGCAAACCTACAATTAATCATCATTCTCATTCTTCATTGATTGAAAATTTAAAAACTTGATTCCATAAAAACATACTTTTGCCTCCTTTAATCAAACTAACCATCCTCCAAAAGTTAAAAATAAACATTTATCTTATCCTATCTTATCTTATCCATCTTTCCAGCCCCTCAAGTGTGGGTAGTGGACGAAGCTGGAGCACCTCTTCTAGAGAAGTTCTACGAAGCGGAGTCAACCCTGGCCCTCGTCTGCCGAGCTCGAGACGTGGAGACGCCGACTGTCCTCACATGGCTCCATGAAGGCAGAGCGTTGAATGCTGATACTACTCGCGGTGGAATAAGGTTTGTTTTTGATTACAAAGACAGCATATTTTGAGAGAAGATATTTTGGAACGTGTGTTTTTAGATGACTTGATGAGGGCTTGATGACTTGATATTTTGATAATAGAAATTTCAAGGTGCAAGATGTTACATTGTGTCATAAGTGAATGTAGTAATTGCAATATGTGTTATAATTATAATGCACTAGCGTTAACCCGCGACTTCGTTCGCACAAATTATATACCAAATTTTAAATCAGATCATAAGCTATCAAACAAAAAAAGTTTTATCAAAATCGGTTTAGTCGTTTTTGCGTGATGCTCGATCAAAGGAATAAACTTCTTTTTTTAAATTTACAGTTTTATAATAGTACGAGCGTTAACCCACGACTTCGTCCGCACAAATTATATACCAGATTTTAAGTCAGATCATAAGCTATCAAACAAAAAAAGTTTCATCAAAATCGGTTCAGTAGTTTTTGCGTGATACTCGTTCAAACAAACAAACAAACACCCAAACAAACAAACAGACAGACAAAAAATCCAAAAATTAGTGAAATGGAATCAGAGACACCTAAAAACCATATCGTAACTTTTTTTTTGTTAATATCTTCAATGTACAGACAAACTTCCTGTTACAGTTTTATAATAGATACCCGATAGAATGTATTAGGACCACGTATGTCTAACAAAAGCCTACTTTATTTATTTATCGATACAACCTTTTCGGGAGTTACGGGATGCGGGCGGTTGTTTCCTTGTCTTACATTGCATGCTTCGTATTATAATATCTTTATACTTCGAAATTAGCCAGCCATGGTATAAAATATGTGCCTCCTGCATGTGTGCCCACGTGTCTGGAAAAAGGCCTTTAGGGTTTAACTTTTAAAATAGAAAGCTATAAAGAAAAACTTGTTTGGGAAAACTAATTTCTTTTTAATCATCAGACTGAACCTACCTGCTGATGGATAAAAGCTACTTATGCCAAGCTCCTATGTCCTGAGCTATTCTCGTATCCACTGTGTCTCGTGCAACTCTTCAAATAACCTTGTTAAGATGAACAGCCTAGCTAGCATGCCAGCCACGAGAAAACGACAAAAATCGAGATGTGCCTCCATCTTTATTATTTTACGTAGGCCAGAAAGAGCGCGCATGACGTTTTTCTCGTTTAAACGCTTTGTCGTGGGTGGCATGCTAGCTTCAAATTCTCGCATAAGCGCAGAGTACTCGATGCTGATACTTCTAGCGGTTGGAATAAGGTTGATTTTAAAAAGCCTCAGCAGGCCTTTGACTTGGTTTTTCAAATAAATCTCAACACCGAAGTTCAACTACGCCCACAAGCGCTCTAAATGGAACGAAAATTACATGTATTAAGTCCTCATACAATGTCAACCATAAATGCTTGAAATAAGGTACTTATTCAGTTTCATTGACACGTTATTCATCTGAAACGAGCAAATTATTCACAAATAAATCATGATAAACTGGAATTGTAACATATTTAGTGGTTTTTGGGAACGTTGTAAGCCTCGAATATTCAATGAGTACTTCATTATTTGGTTCGTGCATAACATAATAGTAGTTCTATAAAGTCTAACAAAATTAGGTGAAACTATTTTAAGGGAATGATCAGACCATCAAACTGAACAACTTTCTCTATGGGATCAATATTGAAATCGCGAAAAAAATCTGCTGTCCCATACATTTAGGTCGAGTAGGTTTGTATGGAACAGCTGATTTTTTTTCGCGATTTCGATATTGGTTCCGTAGAGAAAGTTGTTCAGTTTAATGGTCTGAGCATACCCTTAAAATAGTTTCACCTAATTTTGTTAGACCTTATATACATAAATGTAGACTTACGTCCATAGTATTCTATACATCTATCTATATCTAAACTATTATAAAACTGTAACAGGATGTTTGTCTGTACATTGAAGATATTAACAAAAAAAAGTTACGATATAGTTTTTAGGTGTCTCTGATTCCATATCAGCAATTTTTGGATTTTTGTTTATCTGTTTGTTTGTTTGAACGAGCATCACGTAAAAACTACTGAACCGATTTTGATTATAACTTTTTTTGTTTGACAGCTAATGATCTGACTTAAAATCTGGTATATAATTTGTGCGGACAAAGTCGCGGGTTAACGCTAGTATATTATATTTTGGGATGGATAGTTATTTGAGTATTTTTAGTAAGATTCCATTTTAGCATATTTGAAGCATTCAGGTTATTGATGTGTCAATTAACGATAAGGTATAGGCCTAGAAGGTAGGTTGGCCTTTTCCCCACTAAAACACTAGACTTAGAGATAAGTGTACTTTTTGCAACCATCAGCTGCAAGGCTGATTCAGTGTTTATGGAGTGTAGACTAGGTCTGCCTGCATAACTCCAGTCGGTTTAGAAAATACTGATGTTTATAGGTCAGTAAAAAATTTACGATCAGTTGCAAGGCTGATCGTATGATATTATTGTAGTATGCACTGTAGCTATGTAAACAGTACAAAAACTGACATGGTTCATCAGTCGGTTAAGGAGTTACAGCCGTTCAAAGGTCCGGCCTTTGAACTTTTTTATACTGTTCACATAGCTACAGTGCATACTACAATAATATCATAGGATCAGCCTTGCAGCTGGTCGTTACTGACCTTTAAACGGCTGTAACTCCTAAACCGACTGAAGTTATGCAGGCAGACCTAGTCCATCCCCATTACATAGATGCTCTACACCCCATAAACACTGAATCAGCCTTGCTGCTGATGGTTGCAAAAAGTACACTTATCTTTTATAATACTACAAAAGGAACTTTATCTCGTAGTCATTTCGTACGACACCCACGTTTTTAGTTTGTTAGGTGTACTACTCTGTAATACAAAATAATTCTTGAGAGTTAATCATTTCAGAAAGTAGGTAGTTTAGCCCTGAATACTTTCAATGTAATCGCTCTATTAAGGTGGTTTCAGTCAATACAAAAGTTTACGTTTACGCACAATACGCGTAAACGGAATTAATAAAAGTAATATTTTATATATGGAAAAATAGTTTAGAAAATCTAGTTGCCGCGTCACAAATAACATTTGCAATTTATAATATAATGACGAAGATATAAAGCTTTGAAATTTTTCATACAAAATTTTAAAAGCTTACATCTTCGTAATTATCATATAAATTGCAAATGTTATTTGTGACGCAGCATCTAGATTTCCAAACTATTTTTCCATATTATATACAAAATTACTAATATTACCATCTACGCGTATTGTGCGTCAAAATTTTGTATTAAATTGACCCCTCGGCAGCCACCTTAACTAACGAAAAAGAGAACGAAATTTCCCTAAATGTTTTAACGTAAATACCGTATTGAAAGTATATAGGCAGACATTTCTGAACTGGAAATTCAAAGGCTAATTCCTCTAAATTACTTAGAACAGATGATGGTAGAGGAATTCCGTATCTCCTTAGGCGCTTTGGCATTTCAGTCGATAGATAAACATTCCGATGAGTAATAGAATGCCTTTAAGTTTGTTTATATTTCAGATACTTGATTGTAAATAGGTCGCAATTGTGAAGCTTATTTTATTGGAAGTAAAAATGGAATGGGATGTATGAATGAATGAATGAAATTTATTGTGTATGGATTCAGGTATACAAGCTTTAGATGTTTCGCAGTGATTAGTCTCACTGAAGCTTACGTTGTTAATATAGGCACTTAAGGTGGTTTCAGTCCATACAAAAATTTTACGCACCATACGAGTAGACGGAATTAGTAAAAGTAATATTTTATATATGGAAAAATAGTTTAGAAAATCTAGTTGCCGCGTCACAAATAACTTTTGCAATTTATAAAATAATTACGAAGATGTAAGCTTTTAAAATTTTGTATGAACAAAGCTTTATATCTTCGTAACTATTTTATAAATTGCAAATGTTATTTGGCATCTTGATTTTCTAAAATATTTTTCCATATATACAAAGTTACTTATATTAATACCGTCTACGCGTATTGTGCGTCAAAGTGTTGTATAAAATGGACCCCTCTGCAACCACCTTAATATAAAAGTCACATAAGTGAAGAATAGGTGTGGTTTCTGAAGTTACTGAGTAACGACAACTAGCTATTCTACAGAGTTTTCACTTAAATACGTTTCATACTTAAGGGGTGTTTTAGATACAACTGAACAACTTTCACTAGAGAACCAACACTGAAATAGCAAAAAAAAATCTGCTGTTCCATAGAAAACGTCAATCTCGATCCAAATGTATGGAACAGCTGATTTTTGTTCTGCGATTTTAATGTTGGTCCCATAGTTAAAGTTGTTCAGTTTGATAGTCTGAAGCAACCCCTGAAGCAAAGAATATATATACTATGTTAGTATATTCATTGCATAGGTTCTTAAGGGCCTATGTCGAAAAATAGTTGAAGCGAAATGGGCGTGTGATAGCTTATATTACTGCCTGATGCGAGAGAAAGAGATGGGGCGGCGCACGCGCCTGAAACGACGCAAGCGTAAAACAAACTTTATTTAATTGTGATTGTACTATTTATCTAAGTTCAATTCTGCTCTTATCAAAATTTGTAAAATATCAATCTCTTTTTTTTTTTAACCAAGTCTTGTGTTTCTATTATTCACCGTTTAGCAGTTCCAAGCGTTTATAAATAAAAACGGAGGCTACTTTGGCCTGTTTTTCTATCGAGAATATGTGCCTTAATCGTGTCAAAACTTTTATTATATGTAGAATTTACACATATCCGCTAATCATACTCACTCATACATCATACGCAAAGTTAATGTTTCTGTGCATGCATGTTTAGGGTTGCAATCTAGATTTAAGCTATATGTTCTTATGTGTTATTATTTCACTGATTGTTTCCTGTTTTGTGTGTCTAATAAATAAAATAAAAAATTAAAAAAATACGCCTCTTAATGTATTATGGAAATTCAACGCTGTTTTATTATATACGTCATAGATTGAGTAACAAAGCACACTCACTCGGCTTGACAATAAAATAATAAACAAGCTTCATTGCAATCATAGCACCATCCCATTTCCTCCCGTGGTTGTCGTAAAAGGCTACTAAGGGATCTACTGAAGGATGGGCAGCAGCATCCTCTGAGTACACACATTGATTCGGTCCAACTGCGATCGCCAACCCGCCTGCCAAGTGTGGCGATTATGGCAAATCCCCCATTTTGAGGTAGGCTTATGTCCAGCAGTGGACGTTTAATGGCTGATATGATGATGATGATGATTGCAATCATACTAAGCTGCAAGCAAATCAATTATTCAGAAGACAGATTCACTTCGATCACTCTGCAGATTGCTCAAGCGATTACATGCCAAGTCCAGACTCCTCCAGACTAAAGTGCGATATACATTATCTGGGTCATTTAACAAACCGAAGTGAGGTAAAAGGGAGGTATTGCTGGAGCCTGACCAATGTTTGAGTGCAGCAATGTATATCATTGCTATTTCAAATAATAAAGCGGTTTTCGGGCATAAGCCCATTACACATTATCACAGTATAAGAAAGAGTATCTACACACTAACAACAACTCCTGTATAAAAGGATCAATATCGGCAATTATAACACAAGGTGAAATCCAATGAGGCTTGGGAATCACTCTTAACCTGTCTTGAAACCTGTAATGAATTTAATTTAAGAAAATCCGATAGGAGGAGGAAAACGTTACAACTGCATAACTCTAATTATTTATTTAATTTTGGTTTTATTAATGATAATTATTAATACGAAAACATTTATAAAGAAAATGACACAGTAAAACTAAAATATAACTAGACTAAACAAAATAATATCAGTCTAAGAGCCCGCCTCGAGTCGGACCCGGTTGAAATGTGCCCATCACACCCATTACAACTATAAGGGTTTCTAGATCGTGTCTAAAAAAATTGTTGACTTTAATTTTGGTTGGTATTGAAAATATAACCAGACTTCGTTTGTATGGAGCGCGCTCCAAATTATGTCCTCTTAAAAGTATATAATTCTAAAATAAATACGTTATATTTTACATCAAAATATCAAAAGTAACTTCCATATTTTTTCCACAGCGTGAAGACAGAACAAGTGCCAGGTGGAGCCGACAGTCTGCTTCGACTGGCACGAGTCAACAGCAGCGATGCTGGCAACTACACGTGCGCTGTCCGCGGTGCCAGACCACATACTGTCTCTGTTCATGTGCTCAACGGTAAGATGTACTGCTTCCCATTGATTCCTCGTACCTTCTTCGACTGGCCCGTGTCAACAGCAGCGATGCTGGAAACTACACGTGCGCTGGTCGCGGTGCCAGACCACACACTGTCTCTGTTCATGAGCTCAATGGTAAGATATACTGCTGCCCATTGATTCCTCCAACGTTCTCCGACTGGCACGTGTCAACAACAGCGATGTTTGCAACTATACGTGCGCAGTCCGCGGTATCAGACAACACAATGTATCTGTTCATGCTCAATGATAAGATTATGCTGGTTTCCATTAATTTCTCCCCTAGGTTCTTCGACTGGCACGTGTCAAATGAAGGTCAAATGCAGGAATACTGGCAACTAAACGTGTGCTGTTTTCAGCGCCAGACCAGACCACAGTCTCTGTTCATGTGCTCAATGTGGTAAAACTTCTTTCATCGGTATTATTATCAGAGATATCTCAAGGACTTGTCAAAGATAATCGCCACTCTTTATTGATCGCAGTAAAGTCTTGTAGTTTTATTTTTTATTAAATCTAGAGTTCACAATGATCGACTCGTCATTGCTCCACTTAACCTACTTTATGAATGAGGCTGATTCGACCTTTTAAGTTATTTGTTTGTGATTGTAATTTTAAATTATCAATGCTTAATACAGGGAACGGCCTTGCAAATGAACCCTTGAAAAGAGTAACAGCGTTATCAGCCTCCTAGGTTTTTTACTAAAATGGTTCACGGAGAAAAAATTAAGTATAAGCTCATAAATAATCATATCAGCCGATAAATGTTCACTGTTGGACATAGGCTTCCTCCAATGATCGCCATAACGACCGGTCTTGCGCTGCCCTCATCCAACGGATTCCGGTCGCCTTCACCAGGTCGTCGGTTCACCTTTTGGGGCCTACTCATGCTGCGCTTTCCCGTACGCGGCTGCCACTCGAGAACTCTTTGGCCTCATCAGCGATCACCAACTATTGCCACTTTGGTTTAGCAATTCTTTGGGCTATCGGTTACTCTGGATCTGCGAATCTCTTCATTCGATCTCGCAGCGAACCTCCGAGCATAGCTCTCTCCATAGCTCCATAATAAAGCTCATAAATACTATCCTGCCTCCGTGGTCTAATGGTTAAGAGCATTGGCTCTCGACACGGAGGTCGTGGGTTCGATTCCCACGGGGGACACCTAGTGAAATGTAACTTTGTGCGTTTTTCCCCAGTTGTTTTGGTCATTGCAGGCTGAATCACCTGATGGTCTGAAAAGAAAAATAATTCTGTGCTTCGGATGGCACGTTAAGCCGTTAGTCCCGGCTACTATCTCTGGTGGTAGTAGACGTTACATAAAAACCAAGTCACAGGCCGTAAGGCGGTCTGAAAAAACTCTGACAACAGGGCTCTGCCCACACGATAAGAAGAATACAATCCTAGTAATTGACATTCAAAAGCATAGCAGCGACATCTGTCAGAAGATTTTCCCTTGAAAGTTTAATGAAGATTGATGAATATTTACAATTTAAACTGATGTCCCAATCAAGAGTCACTTTAAAATAATTAAATTAAAACTTGAGTCATTATTTCGCATCGCCTACGCTTAGCAATGTTTTACAAATAAATTGTAAAGCTGCCTGCTCATTCTTGTTCAAACACCCGTGATTCTAGGCAAATTACGTTGGTTTAATTACATATGAAGTTACTCTAAATTGGTTACACATACCTACAGGCCTTGATTTCGAGACGGGCAATGTATCTTCTATCCAAACACTAGAACTGTAACGCTGGACTGAGTTCAAGAACTGCTGGAAATTATAATTATATGGATAGGGTGAAGTTTTATGTAGTTGGCAATAATTGGCATCCATTTAAACTGTGACGCTACACATAAACGAGTGTTACCATAGAACCAACATTAAAATTGGGAAGGAAAATCTGCTATTCTGTAGGCTATTCCATGCATTTGAGTCATATCCATAGATTTATTCGTTTTTTTTTTTCGAATTGACAAATACAGCATTGCTCAGGGAGCATCGACTGCTTATTACTGCGGACTATGGGGGGACCACACCAGTGACGGCGAAGCAATTAATTAGGTCTACCGAACCAATGCATGAGCTTAAGCAACCTGCCCAAGAGGCACCCCTAAGGGGTACGGACCTCGGCTATGGGCGTTGCTAGGACTACGCGGACTACGATTGGGTAGTGGGGATCGGTGAGAAAGTGGGGATCGGTGAGAAAGTGAGGATCGGTGAGAAGTGGGGATCGGTGAGAAAGTGGGGATCGGTGAGAAAGTGGGGATCGGTGAGAATTTATTCGGTTAAATCATAGACTTATATATTACTTTTATACCTATGGGTTAAATCGACTTTTGTCGTTTTGTCAATTCCCATTTTCATCAAATGTGCGATACTTACGTCAAGATTATTTTTAGCCAAGGACAGTTTGCGATCGCAAACAAAGTGTCGCTCGTCTGTAAGAGCCCTTAGGATGAAGAAGCCTTATTGATTCGCTCCAACAAAAGTTTTTTTGATTGAGATTTTTAATATCTTCTGTTTTTTTCATTGGTATTGCGACTTTTTTTGAAGTAATTTAAAATGGCTTCAATATTAAAACTTTCCTTCAAAGTTCTGATTAAAACAAACAGATTGAAGAGTTTATTTGACTGAAAAATTGCTGAGCTAGGAATATTGTATTTTTACAACGGGACAAAACCATTGGATGAAATACAGAGATCAAAACAATTTTTTTGACGAGAAGCATTTTTTCAATGACAAACTCTTTTATTTCATTTCCTCGCGAATATATAGACATATTTTCACCGAAAATGTGTTAAAAATCGTGCATAAAAAACTCTTTATGGTTCTGAACGTGAAACGGAGTAGAATATTGTGACAATTGCATAATACGTTACATAAAAAGAAATGTTAGGTACACACGGCGACACATCAAGCTATACAAAAACAATATAAGCTGGTCGCGAGACGTTATACGTTACTTGTGCGACGAGCGGCCAGCTTATTTTGGTTTTGTATAGCTTGATGTGTCGCCGTGCGTACACAACATTTTATTTATATCTTAACTTTACTTTTTTGAGTTTCGTTGTCTGAATACAGGATGCGTGTACTTTCCAAAAACAAGAAAATGTTTTGGACCTCCAATACAAAAGTCAGCGGGTCAGCCGATCAATTTTGCTATGGGAGTTCCAACCATTTTTTTCCTTTTAAAACCATTTTTCTTAGGGAAAGTCACTAGAAATCCAAACTAGCGCCTTTGCTTCGGAGACGGCGCGGCGGTCGCCACTTGTCTTCCCGCTCACACTGCTACAATTACTCATGCCATCTCGCTCGCACCACGCCGCGCGCCTTATAGTGTTATGCAAATCATTGCATAACCTGTGGCGACACGTTTCACGCCTACTTTGCACTTGTAACCCGTCTTATAACGTTCTGTGGGGAAAGTAGTAAAGTTTCATGGTCCCTTAAAATTTTGTAAAAATGTTGTTAAAGTAGTGGTGGCGTTAGTAACTTATTATCAATCTATGGTGGCGTTGTGTTAAGGTGTTACAAAATTACAAATAAACATTTAAGGTGGTTCATATTATTGGTAAGAAAATCAAACTTAACAGCTTTCACTATGGGACCAACATCGAAATCGCGAAAAAAACAGCGGTCCCATGCAAATCTACTCGAGCGTAATGTATGGGACAACTGATTTTTAAACCCATAAACTCCACTGAACTGTGATTAGACCGCATGCGAACCTCAACCTTTAGCAAACTCGGTATCGCGCTAATAATTTGACAGCTTTTGGAGCCGTTTTAACAGATCGCTCAGACGTTAAAGTCTCATAGTAAATAAGTCAAGTCCATTAGAATTCAGCACAGTTGAATAATAATTGGTGTGCAATGTGATTAGAACTGAAATTGGATTAGGATTGAACTTCGATGTTTTGAGATAACACGATTGTGGCCCTGAATGTTTGTCTTGTAAAAAAATTATCATGTTCCTTTGTTATAAATAATTGATGAAATCTCGCAGTCATGCTTGGTAATTTATTCCACCGAAGTCTAGATTTTTTGGCAGATGCCTAAAGTTTTACAAAAGACTATCTACTCTCTTTATTAGGTAACTAGAGAAGATTTTTTGTAGGCTTAAAGCTGGGTCGTCAATCATGTTGTATTCTTCAATGAAAATGTCTCCTTTACCAAAAAAGCTTATTTAGTAGTCAAGGTCAATGTTGGATTACAAAAACTGGAAACATTATTATTTTGTAGATGAACACGAATTCGCGGTAGAACGTTTTCGGAAAATGACAATTCGACATTCATATGCTCACGACTATATTCCCAGAGGGGATAGTCAGAGATATTCTGAAACCTCAAAACATCCACGTTTCACTAGTACCGAAACTCTGTCTAGTGTGACGGGGAGTGAGCCCGTATCCTCTTGTAATGGACGGTGGGCACAATACATGCCTCGAAATTTAAGTATGCAGGTTCCCTCATGTTTTCGATGTTTTCCTTCACCGAAAAGTCAGTGGTGTTACAAATCGTACATAAATTCCGAAAAACTCATTGGTACGAGTCGGCCTGGACGGGGATCGAACCATCGCCTCCTGCACGGCAGGCAAGGTTACTCGCCACTGGACCACCACGGCTGTGACAATTCTAATCCGACAAAAACGATTACGATATACAATGTCTATCTTAATATGCTGACGGTTTTTTAAGAGGATTATCAGACCATCAAACTGAACAACTTTCTCTATGGAACCTACATCGAAATCACGAAAAGTAAAATCTGCTGTGCAGTTTAGTATGAAACAACACATTTCTTTTTTGTTTCCAGTTTAGCTTCATTGTGAAAGTTGTTCAGTTTGATGGTCTAAACTAAATCACCCTTATAAATAATCTATACAGAGTGTAAACTTAAATGCGTTGCACATGAAACATGGTGCTTCAGACCATCAAACTGAAGAACCTTCACTACTTGTATAAGTTGTTATTTTTCAAATAGGTACTCCTAAAATGCCAATTATTGATAATTTCATTATAACTGACGTATTGATATTGATGAGGATGACTGAATTAGTGTAATCTCCGCGTTTAACACATTGATATCTTATACAGGGTGTTACAAAAATACAAATAAATATTTAAGGAGGTGGTTAAGACCATCAAACCGAACAACTTTCACCATAGGACCAATATCGAAATCGCGAAAAAAAAAATCGGATGTTCCATCATCATCATCATATCAGCCGATGGACGTCCACTGCTAGACATAGGCCTCCCCCGAAATGAGGAGATTTGCCATAATCGCCATGATGCGATGCGTTTGCGATGTTCCATACTAAACTACAGATCTACTCGAGCTAAATGTATACGACAAAAGAATTTTTTTTTTCGCGATTTCGATGTTGGTCCCATAGTGAAAGTTGTTCAGTTTGTTGGTCTAAACCACCCCCTTAAAAGTTTTCAATTTTTTTTACTATTGTAACACCCTGTATAACCATTTAACATCAGAATCCAGTAAATATTATTGAATTCCTGAAATTCACTTCGTAATGTACAAGTGAATTGTTTTTAATTGGAATCGAAAATACAGTTCATAATCGTACAATCAGAATCAATTTGGAACAAGAATAATTTATGAGCAGATCCATTATTATAAATTAACTTTGATAATGGATTTTAATGGTCATGGAAATCATGGTAGAGTTGACAAATTGTGGTGAAAAATTACAGATTGTGGGTCAACTACCGATTATAGATTATTTAATCACCAACGTTAAAGAAAGGTTAAAGGGGGTTCCCCCTACACTAACACATAGGCCTTCCCTTTTCCGCCCTATACAGGGTGAAATTAATATGATTAGCATCCTAAAACTAAGATTCTACATATCATACTGAACAATTGTTACTTTTTTCTGTGAAAAATCAGCTATTCTATACTAAACAGCAACGTCTACTCAACTCAAATGTAGGTGCAACAGTTCATTTTATTTTGCTCCGATCGGTTTGCTCCCATAGTAAAAGTCGTTCAGTTTGATGGGTAGACTCTCAGTTTAAAATGATGCTGATGATATCAATTTCACCCTGTATTCACTATACATAACATTACAGGCAGATTTTTTATTATTTTCAACAATTTTCTATCCTCCTTAATAAATAAACAAAAAAGTGTTTAAACCTCCGTTTTTTATGTTTTTCATGGAGGGTAGAATTTTTTTTTTCTTCTTGACTATAACATTTATGCTTTTGAGTTACTTTTATCGTTCTACATCAATCCTACATGTACAATGTAAGGAATTAACCCTTATACTTTCGTCCATTCTGTCTGTCTGTATGTACAATGTATATATAAAGTACAAGGGTTAATTCCTTGTGTGACTCCGGAACCTTAAAAACAGCGAGTGTGACACCACTTTTTTTATTACTATACGAGCGTTAACCCGCGACTTCGTCCGCACAAATTATATACCAGATTTTAAGTCAGATCATAAGCTATCAAACAAAAAAAGTTTCATCAAAATCGGTTCAGTAGTTTTTGCGTGATACTCGTTCAAACAAACAAACAAACAATCAAACAAACAAACAAACAAACACACAAACAAACAGACAGACAAAAAATCCAAAAATTAGTGAAATGGAATCAGGGACACCTAAAAACCATATCGTAACTTTTTTTTTGTTAATAACTTCAATGTACAGACAAACTTCCTGTTACAGTTTTATAATAGTATAGATAGATAGATACATTTTAAAGGTTCAAATAATGAAACTAAACAACTTTCCTCAGAGAACACGATTCCAAAAACGAAAAAATTTTCTGATCCTTTCATACAAAAGTGTGGATCAGCTGATCGATTTCCTATGGGAGGTCAAACAAATTTTCTCCATAGGAAAAAGTGGTTTAGTTTCGTGATATGAATACACCCTTAATTTTTTTTAAAAATTAAAAAATAAGTGGTAGTGCGGATTAGCTGATCGATTTCCTATGGGATCCAAAAAATAATTTTTCCACAGGAGAAAGTGGTTTAGTTTCATGATATGAATACATCCTTAATTTTTTTTTTAAATTAAAAATAAGTGGTAGTGTCTAGTAAGTTACTCTTATAATTCCGTGCTAGTAAGCAAAATTATGCTTATCCTTTGTTGACGAGAATTTTTTCTGATCCTTTCATACAAAAGTGCGGATTAGCTGATCGTTTTCCTATGGGAGGTCAAACTAATTTTCTCCATAGGAAAAAGTGGTTTTGTTTCATGATATGAATAACAAATTAGAATTTTTTTTTGGAAATTAAAAAATAAGGTGGTAGTATCTACCAAGTAACTCTTATAATTCAGTGCTAGTAAGCAAAATTATGGTAAAATCATAGAGACCTAGAGAGATGCCAAACAACGCGCTGAGTACGAAACCTAGTGTCGCATCACCACCAGTACTACGCGATATAAAGTATTTTGTAAGCTTGAATTTGCTCATTATCCATTGCGGTATCAGAACTCAACGTACGAATAATCTTTAGTACTACGCAAGCATTGTAAACTATTTACACATAATATCTCGACTGGCTTTCAGCCTCATAATATATTGAGTCATTACTGTCGCAATCAATGTGTTCCGTTTTAGCGCATATTGCTGCGACACTGGCCCCGCCCCCTTTTCACATCTCCCTTTAGTTTTTGTGATCTGTGGGTGAAATGGTTTGTTCTAACTTTAATCATTTTTGTTACAGAAAGCCTAGCAGAACTTCACGCCGGTGCCGGATCGAAGCCGCCATCACTAGTAACTGTTACTTCTCTAATTATAATACTAACTTTAATCACGGGTAGGTCACAGTTATCCTCACCTGTGATCCTCTTCGCGTCACTAGTTGTAATTCTAACGGCCCAAGGCCTCACAAACGAACATTTTAATGTATTGTTACCAACGTGATATAAGAGTTTAGTGTAAATAAATTTATCTGTTAGTTAAGAGGTAAGGAGATATAAATAGTTACTGGGAAAAATAAACATTTGATTGTATAGTTTGTTGTTTTAATTTTGTGTTGGACACGGATTTTGTTTTGTACAGGTACCGTTGAAATGATATGAAAAAATGCTTTATTCCCAATTACTACTAGAAAAGAACATAAATAAATATGTATACCCTAGCCAAATTACAGCTTTCTAGTAAAAAGCGTCTTTGAGCTAAGCCGCGGACAGACGGACGGACGGACATGGCGAAACTATAAGGGTTCCTTGTTGACTTCGGAACCCTAAAAATTAAACATACAAGAAATAAAAAATCTGATCAATAGTTTTATCTTCTTAGTAAAAAAGCATAACGCTATACTCTCATTTTTAGCTAGAATACTATTTTTAAAAAGCAAGTTACTAACTAGTAAAGAATTCATCATCATCATCAGCCTATCATCGTCCACTGCTGAACATAGGCCTCTCCCAAGGCGCGCCACAAAACTCTGTCCTCGGCCTTCCTCATCCAGTCGCTCCCCGCTACCTTTTTTAGGTCGTCTGTCCAGCGGGCAGCAGGACGTCCCACACTACGTCTACCAGTTCGCGGTCTCCACTCCAGAACCCTGACACCCCACCGGTTGTCAGTTCTTCGGCAGATATGACCAGCCCATTGCCACTTCAGCTTGCTAATTTTCTGTCAACCACTTTCGTTCTCTGACGTATCATTTCATTTCTGATGTGATCTCTCAGAGAAACACCGAGCATAGCTCTCTCCATAGCTCGCTGCGCGACCTTGAATTTATGAACTAGTCCTATCGTCAGGGTCCATGTTTCCGCACCATAGGTCATTACTGGCAGGACGCACTGATCGAACACCTTCGTTTTGAGGCATTGTGGTAGAGCCGAGGAAAATATATGGCGGAGTTTCCCGAAAGCAGCCCATCCTAGTTGGATGCGCCTAGCGGCCTCCTTGTCGTAGTTGTTTCTACCTAGTCTTATAGTCTGTCCAAGGTAGACATAGTCTTGCACAACTTCTAGCGCCGCCTCACCGACGTAAACCGCCTCTGGCTCGACATGAGAATTAAGCATGACTTTCGTCTTGTCTAAGTTCATGCCGAGACCGACCCGTCGGGAAGCGGTATTAAGGTCGCTAAGCATGCCACTGAGGTCCTGCAGCGATTCCGCCATGACGACGATGTCATCGGCAAAACGCAGGTGTGAGATGTACTCGCCGTTCACACATATGCCTCGTCCTTTCCAATTGAGCGTCTTGAAGACGTCTTCCAGCGCATTGGTGAACAGTTTCGGGGAAATAACATCCCCCTGTCTCACTCCTCTTAGCAGTTGGATCGGCTTCGTCTGCTGATCGTGTACTTGAACGGACATAGTGGCGGCGTCATATAGACATCTGAACACCTCAATGTATCGCCAGTAAAGAATTAAAATTGTATAAAAACTGCAAGATGATTAAAAATATCCCTTTACATACCTCGTTTGTCAAAGATAAGAGCGAGTAACAAAATTGCGATGTTGAATATCTTACGTTCCCTCATAAGCTTATCTTCCATTTTATATTCAAAACATGATTTAGGTGTTTCGTCAGAGGACGGATGTAGAAATTTAAGTGGGTATTAAAATTACAACGTAGGTACTAGGAAATATTGAATTTTAGTCCTTCGTAACGGAATAATTTTACAAGTCAAATTGATGTTGGAAAAAACAAAAGACATTTTTTCCATTCAGTATTATCTCATCATCATCAGCTACACGAAATCCACTCCTGGACATAGGTTTTCCTCATGATAAGCAACATTGCAATCAACATCTTCCTTGACAGGCAGATTAGGGTCAACTCACATTGAGGAGTTGCGTGACGAGGTACAGAGTGAAGCGATACGCACATAAAAAAAAATTATAATTTTGAACTTTAAATACACTGATTTAAGTGATGTTAATGAAAGGCGAATCGATTATGTCTTGATTGGGTTGAACATATAAGTGAATACTACTACACAAAAAAAACAAAAGGACAAATATTTTATATGATTAATATGAATATTTGTACCCGAGTCATGGATGTTTGTATCTATACAGGGTGAAATTGAAATCATTAGCATCCTTTTAAACGAAGAGTCTACCCCAAAGAGTAATATAAGTATATTAGAAAAGAGAACCCACTCGTGGCAACATTATGCATCCACCTTATGTCAAATTGAAGGCTAGCTAGCGCCATGTATGTTTCATCGACAATAATTCAACCTATACTATACATACCTACTTATATCTACTCATACCAATGGTATTATTGTTGTTAATGCTAGTTTTCGTTCAATCCCGCACCGATCGAGTGAAATTCCAGTATCCTTACTATTCCTGTAATCTAAACATTGGTAAGAGAACAACAGAAACTCCAGAACATCACTAAATCGGCACGAAATTGAACAAAAACTACAAACAACCCGTACATTACGCAAGATAGGTAGCCATTTTGTGATTTTGTCAATTTGACATTGACATAGACAATAAAATCTTTTTTTTCATAGTTCTGCGAAATATTTAATAGATGGCAGCACATTCTATGCAAACTGAATCGGAAAAAGCCACCAAAAGGCGACTGTCCTCCGCCTGGTCTACCCATCAAACTGAACAATTTTTACTATGGCAGCAAACCGATCGGAGCAAAAAAAATCTGCTGTTGCATACATTTGAGTTGCGAACTCGCGCGTTGACATTGCAGTTTGCTCCCATCGTAAAAGTTGTTCAGTTTGATGGGTAGACTTTTAGTTTAAAAGGATGCTAATGATATCAATTTCACCCTGTATATGTATTATATATCGTTGTCTAGTCATTATAATACAAGTCCTACTTTAAATGTGACTACATAATTTCTGTGACAATGTCCAAGATATTTATTTATTTATTTTATACCATATTCATATTTGCATAAACTTTCAGAATAAGTAGGATAGGTAAGCAAAGTTCACAAAGACAGTTTAGCATAGTTTAGGAAGCTGAATAGTCGCAAATTAGTCTACGAACTGACCTTTTAACTAGTTATAGACAAACTGTTCCAGTAAGAGACAAAGTTTACTGTATTAGACCATAGTTTGGGGCGTTATAACAACGTCTATTTAGTTACTGTACTGTGTTATAGTTTAGTAAGATTTATAAGGTCCGCCACACTCAGACGGAATTGCGATCCTGATTCGGGATTCAGTATTGTCAACTATGGTTACAAAAATTACTAGAGTGCTGTTAAAAAAATGCCTAAAATAAATATGTATGAAACGCCAAAAGAATGAAAATAATTGCAATTTTAGGTATTTATTAAAACAAAACAAAGAATTTCTATACATGATAATTACAATCATGTGATGAGGTCATGATAATTACTATCACGAATGTTACGATGATGGTTTATAAATTTTATTCCAATATTAATGCAACTATATCAAAATACTATCGATAGTTTTAACATTAGACATAATCTGGATACAAAATGGCATGAACCATTATCACACAAGCAATGCCGCAACGACGTCGCAACTGCACCGTCACGATACGGTATCGTTCCATCGATCAACGCCTACGCTCAAAAATCTCTTTAAAATATGCCACCTTAAGGCATCAAAAAATCACTAGATCTAGCGAAAAAGTCTCTGAAAGCGGCAACACTCCATACGGAATCTAATGAGGTATTTTCCGAAAGCCATTAAAAAAGAAAAAGTAGTTCTTATTGGCTCGATAGATGGCGTTGACGAGACCGGGGTGAGCGACCTTGCAGATGGTAAAATACAAATAAAATAGTAAGAATTTGTGTTTTTTTAGTAAACAGTAAAATATGAACATATATTTCATCAACGGATGCGTCTGACTCAGTGACATGCATTTTTGTTGACTTTTTAGCCTACAATTTTCGTCTTCGGACCCCTCTCTGGTCAATGCCATCTATCGCCGGTTTATTGAACTACGTTTGACTAGCTGTCAGAAAACTTCTCATTCCGAATCAGGTTTATTCCGGATGTATGTGGCGGACCTTACTAACTAACATGATTAGAACCAACTCCGATAGCGGGACGATCTACGTAAAATAGCTGGAAGGGGATAGATAGCCCAGTCATTTTACGGTTTGAGCCGGGACTAATTAATAATAAATATTTTTTTCGGTATAGTATTAAGAGCCAATTTGAGCTTAGAAATGTACAAAAACTTTTAAAAAGTCCCGTCAGCAACAGTTCCAAATTAAAAATTTTGCTATTATCTTGTTATAAAAAACCTGATGGTAATTTTTTTTGCACATATTTAAGACATTACCATTATACATACTTCAAACATGGTGTAAATATTTTTGTCTATCTAGAAGGTTTTGAAAAATACATTCGTATTTTCTAATAAAAACCTCATTTTTTAAATTTCAATGCCTATTTTATTGCTCAAAAATAATTTATATTGTTAAATTCAAAAAAGAGATTAATATTATTAATTTAAAAGCCTTCTGGGACTCGCAATTTTGATTTCTATGTTGCGTAGCGAATTTTTTTAAATATGTTTTCCGATAGTCTTTTTGTCACTAAATGGTGCCTGTTACAGTTTAAAAGTCCAATTAATAATTACTTCCTACCTCTCCTAACAAAACTCCGTAAAATGACTGGGCTAAGATGCGAGTGCTGAAGACTGAGGAAAGTAAATATTATTATGGCTGTGAAAGTAAATGTTGTATTCTTAAGTTTAATAGTCTTCTTCTAGAGCGAGTCGCGCTGCAAGTCTGGGGGTCAGACGCGTGCGTATTGGCATCTGTTAGGCTTGCACGTGGCTCCGCCATTTTGTAAACTCTTTTGTGTTTTAACTATAAAACGTTAACTTGAGATTATAATAAACTACTTGACATTGGCAGAAATGCTACTAATCATTTTCCTACGTGTACTCTCCACATAACGGGACATTGGCACAATTGTGATAACGCATCGGACGCCATTAAATAAAAATAGAATAGAATAGTCTTCATCTATCGTGTCGATGTCATTGTAACCAATATTTTCTCAACCCACTATTTTGGAACACTGATACCTACCGGCTTCCTATAATAAGGTCCTACTTAATATGCTGATTGTTTTTTAAGGGGATTATCAGACCATCAAACTGAACATCTTTATCTATGGGACCAATGTAGAAATAAAAAAAAATCTGCTATTTCGTACTAAACTGCAATTCTCATCCTATCCAAATATATGGGACATTTTTTTCGCGAAGTTCTACATTGGTCCTATAGAGAAAGTTGTTCAGTTTGATGGACTGATCATCCCCTTCAATTCAATTCAATTCATTTATTTATCCAAAAGACATTACAAAATGGTATATTTACATTAAATCTGCCAAACTGCATGACAGTTTGTTGGCAGATGTAAGCTCTCATTTTTTATAGTTTTAATTCTAATACTAATGCCAACTAACACAATACTATACTAATTTATATATACATATTATTTATACATTTGGTACCATATGTAATTTTAATTATTATACGTTTTACGTTTTGCTTATTTACTAATACTAGTCCAATGTGTTACAGTTTTCCAAGAGTATCTTATATAATTTTGATTTGAAAGTAAATTTTGTGATTTTATCTTGTCTAAGTTTAAGTTCTGAAGGAATCTCATTGTAAATTTTTGGTATCAAATAATGTCTTAAAACCCGTCAGCATATTAAAAAGTACCCTGTAGGTATATCCTTACGCTCCGTTCGCATGCAGGTGTCCGGGCAAGAAGGACAGGATAAAAATGGGTTATAGTAGGTACAGACAAATTACACGTGTGTGGACGCAGCTTAACCACAGATTAATAATAAGGCTTAACACATTGCTGGTTCTTTTATTTATTTCTAAAAATGTTTCACTGTGAAAACGTAAGCACTAAATCGGCCTCATAATTTTAAATTATATAGCCTCATAAAAACAGTTTATTACGAAGAACCAATTACGTTGGATTCCATCAAATGGCCCCAAAATATTAACAATGGCACGAAAACACGTGAGATGAAAAGGTTAAAATACTTCGTTGTTAAAAAGTTAGGTAAAGCTACATACATACACCATATCTATGACCGTTATAAGTGGCAACGGGCTCACAACCTGTTCACTCCAGTACCACACTACCACACAACATTTTAACTTAAAAAAAAAGTTTTGTTTCCTACGGGACCTTTAGCGCGAGACCGACTCATACTTGGCCGATTTTTTTTATTTGTTTTTATACTGTAGATTTTGTTCTATATTCACGAGTTTGACGCCCGTTTGATGTATTACCGTTTTTACGATAGAGCGAGAAGAAAAAAACGTTGATAAAAACTAGCTTCTTTTTTTTTTTATTTATAATTAATGGACTCTTGCTTGTGCGTCAGCACTGCATTTCCGCCAGTGTCAAGTGTTTATGGGAGAATCCATTCCAATCTCAGGGATTGTTTTTGGTCAAGAACAAGAAGAGATTGAGGATTGCGGAGCCTCGTGGCAGGCAAAAACGCGACGCGCGAAATCCACGCGAGACGTGTGCTCGGGTCAGAACCTGCAACTTGACTCAACTAGCTTCTTGTGTAGGCCCCCCTTATTTTTTAACTTTTTGACTTTTTATTATTTGTTAGCATACCCGCCATAGTAACGCTGGTTTTGTGAAAATTTAAACAATATAGCTAATACAGTTCAAAAGATGTTCAGGTAATGCTCATCGTGCTGAATAACGTTAATTTTTACTTTTTCGGAGCGTGTAGCTCGAACACTATTGGGAAATAGGAAAAAGTATATAAAATAAAAAGTGTATAAAATTTTATAAAGTTTTATATATTACTAGATCACTTTTTTCTACGACGCACCGTTTTGGATATATTCGTGAAAAACCCAAAAGTGAGAACTTTAACCCCCATTCCGGCGCGACTCTTAGAGGAGGGGACTTTTAGTATGTTTACTCCCTAAGAATCCTGAAAAACTTTCAGAAGAAATTGCTTAGGTCCCAGCTCACGCACTCTACACCCCCTTATAAGCCCATTCATTGAGTGGACTAATAGTGAAATTAAGATATTCTTTTAATGCTAAGAATATTTTTTCTGCCCTAATTAGAATAATAATGGTCGTGATTCATGAGCATATTAATCGTCATCATCATCAGCCTTAATAGTAAATACGTCCTACTGCAGGGCACAGAGCTACCCTCGAGGAGGGTGTATGGGTGTTATTCCACCACGCGTGCCCATCGCGGATTGGTGAACTTCAGATATGGATCAGAACTTCTTCTTCAACGTTTGAGAGCAGTCTTTATTATGTACATAAGTTAGAAAAACTCATTAGATAGGTACATATCATAATATAGTCCTTGCGTATTCGATTCGAACCCGGACCCTCGTGCTTGTTTTTATCTTTGACTATTTATTATAAGGACTAGCTTTGCGGTAGAATTTCCCCTCTGCCACGGTATAAGAACAATTGATCATGTGCCTATAATTGCGAAACAATAACTACAAACTTATGACGTTTGGGCACAGATTACTTAATAGTTGTAGTAAATATTAAGTAATCTGTTTGGGGTTCACACGAGACTACTTTTTATGATTTTTAACAATCAAAATTAGAATCTCAAGTTATGGGGAATAAGATCCAAAGTTACGGATTTCATGTTACCTCGCCCCCCGCAAAAAGTGGCAGAAATGTTTGTTAGTAGAATTACACACGAAGCAAGTCCCTATATAAAGTAGTCAAAGGTTTCTATACCTATCCGCAACGCACCTCTGACGCATTCAGGAGCATTATTATATAAATTAACTTGATTCGAAAAGCATGAGGCGAAACTTCATTACCAATTGAATTCGAAGCTCCGCATTGCCTCACAAGTGGTTGTAGAGCCGAAGAAATTACATAAATTGAATGGAATACTTTGATACTAAATAAACGCTAAGAGAGCCGAGGAAGCGTGGTGCCGCTTTGCTATTATCTGTTGGTGTATGTTACAAGCGGAAGCGACTGCGATTTAGTTACTGTTCGTTAGTTGGCAGCTTCGATATAGAAACCATTTCGGCGACCTAGGTCTTTTTCTATGCATGTCGTTTTAGAATGTTCTCTTTTTATTTTCAAGACATTGTCTGAGTATTAACATGAGATCCGACCGTAAAATTATGCACCTATTTCTTTAGGGATCGAAATGTTTTTCTAGTGAATGTTTACACAGGTGTTCATAAAACTCCGCTAGGTTGTCTAGAAAAATCTTGCCGCAAGTACCTTTTCCAAATAAGACTTTTGGTATAACTTTTTCCACCTATCTGTTTGGGAAGTAAAATCAGTGACATCGGAAGGAGACTGATCTAAAGAACAACTAGCGTTGCCACCTCTCTGTCTGCCGCAACTCTAGGGTTTCCAGGTTAAAAAATTACTTCTTTCAGTCTGTGTGTGGGTGGCCGTATAAGTGGTATTCATTTCGAGCCTCTCCATCAGATGACGGCTTAACTAACTATCCATTAAGCCAGTTCAGTGGCCTTTTAAAGGTGGTTTGAAAATACTTTGACGAGTAAGGTGACCACTAACTTGCCTCCACCAATGGTAGAATATGGCACACTCCTTCTCAAAATATTAGCACGAACGTAAGAGGCCAACCAACCCTCTATCAGCTCGTAACATAGACCAATGTGTTTATAAGACAGTAAATTTAAGGCTTACTACACAAACCAGGTATACTAAGGTGCAAGCTACGACATAAATTGTTAGCTTAAAGTCTCTGATTTCGAAGCAGCATACATACAAAATACACCACGTTCATGACACTTATAACGCTGCGCGCCGCCAAAATATTTAGAAATCTAAAATGATCATGAACATAGAAAAACTTTGACTATTTATTATAAGGACTAGCCTTGCGGTAGCATTTCCTCCACGAAGAAAAGAAGGGAGATTTCCTCTCTGCCCCGGTATAAGAACAATTGATCATGTGCATTTACATACAATTTTATATCTTATCACTAAACGAGACAGCCTATAATTGCAAAACAATAGCTTCGAACTTAGAACGTTTGGGGTTCACACAAGATTACTTTTCATGATTGTTAACAATCAAAATTAGAATCTAAAGTTATGGCGAATAAAATCCAAAGTTGCGGATTTCATGTTACCTCGCCCCCCGCTAACAGTGGCAGAAATGTTTGTTAGTAGAATTACACGCGTAACTAGTCCACATATAAGGTCTAACAAAATCAGGTGAAACTATTTTAAGGGGATGATCAGACCATCAAACTGAACAACTTTCTCTATGGGACTAATATCGAAATCGCGAATAAAAAATCTGCTGTCCCATACATATATAAGGTCTAACAAAATTAGGTGAAACTATTTTAAAGAGGTGATCAGACCATCAAACTGAACAACTTCCTCTATGGGACCAATACCGAAATCGCGAAAAAAAATCAGCTGTTCCATACAAACCTACTCGACCTAAATGTATGGGACAGCAGATTTTTTATTCGCGATTTCAACATTGGTCCCATAGAGAATGTTGTTCAGTTTGATGGTCTGATCATCCCCTTAAAATAGTTTCACCTAATTTTGTTAGACCTTATATATGTATGGGACAGCAGATTTTTTTTTTCGCGATTTGTATATTGGTCCCATAGAGAAAGTTGTTCAGTTTGATGGTCTGATCATCCCCTTAAAATAGTTTCACCTAATTTTGTTAGACCTTATATAGGTCGAGTAGGTTTGTATGGAACAGCAGATTTTTTTTTCGTGATTTCAATATTGGTCCCATAGAGAAAGTTGTTCAGTTTTTTTTAATATTACGTATGGGTTTGTCAGCAGTCATACTTGTCAAACCTAGAATTGTTGTCAGAAAGTTAATTAAGCAATTTAATAGTGTTGGTGTAGTCATCTTCTTCTGCCGAGTCGTTTACTTCCTCACTTGCCATCGTGGTGAAGTTTGCCAACCAGCATTAGATGCTTGGTAATTATTTGTTTTTTTTTTCACAAGGCAGCAGCTCGCATAATTGAGTCAGTTTATAGTTGACTGCTGTCTAAGACAGTGGCAGTGGTCGGGCAATATTAGCTGCTCTAATTGTGTGATCAACCGAGGCGAGTCAAGCTACTGACTTGTGAGTAAACTATGGCAGTAGGTGGCTGTCTATATTAAGACAGCAGATTGTACCGTGTGACTGTAACCAATCAATTAGATGTTTCACATACCTGAACACACAAATCAAACTGGAACCATACCACCTTTTGTTTGGTCTTGAATCAATATACATAGAATACTATAATATGACTAGCTGTTGCCCGCGACTTCGTACGCGCAGTCCACTGAAATCTACTTTATAGACTAAGAGATAAGTGTACTTTTTGCAACCATCAACAGCAAGGTTGATTCAGTGTTTATGGGGTGTAGAGCATCTCTGTGATGGGGATGAACTAGGTCTGCCTACATAACTTCAGTCGGTTTAGGAGTTACAGACGTTTAAAGGTCAGTAAAAAATTAACGATCAGCTGCAAGGTTGATCGTATGACATTATTGTAGTGTGCACTGTAGCTATGTAAACAGTACAAAAACTGACATGAACTGCCAGTCGGTTTCGGAAATACAGCCGAACATTGAACGGCTGTATCTCCTAAACCGACTGATGAACCATGTCAGTTTTAGTACTGTTTATATAGCTACAGTGCATACTACAATAATATGATACGATCAACCTTGCAGCTGATCGTTAATTTTTTTCTGACCATTATGCATCAGTAACTTCTAAACTGACTGGAGTTAAGGTTAAGTTAGGAATTATGCAGGCAGACCTGGTGCATCCTCATCACAAAGATGCTCTACACCTCGTAATGAATCAGCCATGCAGCTGATGGTTGCAAAAAGTACACTTATCTCTTAGTCTATTACGACCTATTCTCAGACCTACTGAATATACACATAAAATTTCATAAGAATCGGTCAAGCCGTTTAGGAGGAGTTTTGTTACAAACACCGTAACCGAGAATTTTATATATTAGAAGATTTTGGAAGTGGCGACGGGCTCACTCCTTGTCACACTGGACAGAGTTTCGGTACTACTGAAACGTGGATGTTCTGAGGTTTCAGGATATCTCTTACTACCCCCTCGGGGAATAAAGTCGTAAGGATATGCATAATCATACTATTTAGGTACCTGACCAAATCCTCGCCAAAGTGATAAACGAGTGCACTCTACGCCGATTAAACCGGGCAGCAGAAGGCCTCCCCAGATGCAAGCAAGATTAAAAAGATTCTTGAATAATTATTATAATGATGAAAAAGGAATATAATTATTACAAAATAGGTTATTTCCCCAAGAACTGAAATTACGATGTGGTGAAGGCGGCGGCGGGAACCCGTGCATGCTATGTTATCTTAGTACAAATTAAGTGGAACGCTGATTTTCCATAGACAGCTTCCGCCATCTATCGGTTATATTCCGAAGCACTATGTGTTGAACTAGGGTTCATATCGGAGTGACAGCAACGCTACACCTCACCGCTGCGCTATAGTAGTGAGAGATATCGCCCATATCAATCACTGCTTGTTGGTCTAGCGGTCTAGACAACCGGCTTACGATCCGGGTAGCTATGGTTCGATCCTCGTGTCGGCCGATCGTCTTTTTCAATTCATTTCATAATGTGGCGCCCCCTAGTGCTAATAAGCGGCAACGCTAAACATTAGGACGTCCTAAAATTCAAGGCGACTTACCTATCTATATCCAATATACATATTAATCTATGAACCCGTGTGATGAGGGCAGCGCAGGACCGCGAGTTGTGGCGATCCTTGCTGGAGGCATATGTTCAGCAGTGGACGTCCATCGGCTGAGATGGTGATGATGAACTGAAATTAATCGGCCTACTGATTAACTGATTAATTTCAGTTCATCACTGCATTGACAACTTTTATTTTAGGAATACGTATTATATTCCTAAAATAAAAGTTGTCTACTTCGAGGTTAACTGTTAGCACAGTTTTTAAAACGTATGTAAATCAAATACCCAGCTAAGCCAAAAATGTTTATCTTGTACAGCTTTATCAGCGCCCACTAAACCCCATTCATAATACATATTGTGTTCCAGCAAAAAATAGCAGAACACCCAAACTATCTGATCAATTTAAGGCATGTTATACAACATTATTTTGTGCGGCACTTACGTCTATATTCCACGAGTCAGAGATAATCTAAATATTCACTAGTCATGCCCAAACGACCCGGTTAGTGTACTGGTTACCACGCCGGACTGTTAATCCAGGGTCCTGGGTTCAAATCCCGGTTCGGTCATGGATGTTATATACTAGCCTTGGATATAAGGACTAGCCTTGCGGTAGCATTTCCCCTCTGCCTCGGTATAAGATTAATTGATCATGTGCATTTACATTCAATTTTATACCGTATCACTAACTGAGACAGCCTATAATTGCGAAACAACAATTTCGAACTTAGAACGTTTGGGGTTCACACGAGACTTCTTTTCATGATTTTTAACGTTCAGAATTAGAACCAAAATTTATGGGGAATAAAATCCAAAGTTGCGGATTTCGTGTTGGCTCGCCCCCCGCAAAAAGTGGCAGAAATGTTTGTTCGTAGAATTACACGCGTAACTAGTCCCTATATAAGTAGTCAAAGTAAACAGCCTATTAGTGCTTGCTTGGGATCATTACAATGTATGGGCCTGTGAGCGTTATTTATTTTATTTTATTTTTATTATTTATTAAACACTGACCTGTGTGACGGGTAGTGAATCGAACGAGTCGTTTTCAGGAACTTAAGTTCAATTTGTGACACCACTCTTTGCGGTGAAGGAAAACATTGTGAAGAAGACATGCTAGAATTTCGAGGCGTGTATTAACTCCATTAAACAATGGCGACAATCTACTACCTGCACACCAGTAGAGTTTTACCTACTACTAGAAAAATATTCTAAATACCAATTCTAAGAAAACCACCAATCCCACTAATTAAGGGTGCAATTTGCATTTAATACTTTATATTTTGACGAGCTTATGAAAACGGTCGCTCACTATAAGACCTAGTGAGAAGGCTAAAAGTCGCTCAAAGGGCGGGCTATGCTCAGATTTATCCTTATATCCGAGTTAATATTATATGAGATCGAATCAGAAGTGTAGAGATTCGAAGAATAACTAAGGTAGCCGATGTAACCTGAAGAATTGATGAGTGCTCGTTGAATAGATCGCTGATGGGGCCGAAGAGTACAGGAAGGCGCAGCGTGGGTAGGCCCCATGGTGAACCGATGAGGCTGAGGGCAGCGCAGGACCAGTCAATGTGGCGATCCGAATAGGGAAGGTCTTAGGGGAGGCCTATGTCCATGGTCTCTGCTGCAGCAGCAGACGACTTTTGTCAGAGATAATAAACCTTGAAAACGGATACAAAATATTCGTCGATTCGGCAGTTGCTGTCGATGTGAACGTGTGTGTATTATGCCTTACTGACTTGATTTTTGATCCGAGGCTCGGCGCTATGATTTATTTACGAGATATTCTCAAGGTACAAGTAAAAACGATACTGTGGCTTTCGTATGTACCTACTTCGTATACATGTCTGTTTTTGAAGTTTTAAAGTGATGTATGTTGTGGGTAAGGAATTTTTTTTTAAAGGAACATAATTATCCTTCAGAAGGTGCTGTCTTTGGTGAACATACAAAAAATGAGAAAAAAGCTTACAGTTTATACTAATCAGATCTAAATTGGCTCTTGGCAAAGCGATGGGGTTCTTACCGCAAAGCGAACATGAATATACTAATGCTATACTTACTTACTTACTATGCTGGCTCAGGGACCCGAAGTGGGACCTGGCCTCCGATAACAAAGCAATCCATCTCTTTTCTGTGCCATCTCAGTCCAGTTAGGCACTTCTAGCTCCTCGAGATCCTTGGTAATCTGGTCCATCCAGTGATACCTGCGCCTGCCCACTGGGCGACGCCCCAGATACGCTCTCTTCACCGCATGATCTTCCTCCATCCGTTCTATGTGTCCGAGCCAGCGTAATCGAGCAGATTTTGTCTCATACTAATGATATACGAATATTTAACTTGGTAGCTATATTTCATTAAATAAAAGTGTATAAACTATGTTCCGCTAATGCCCAGTTATATGCTGTCAATGATATCGGTGGCATTCTGTAACAGAACAGATAAGGAAAATCCTAACATGTGCATTTTGGAATTGTATTTGCTATTTATGACAGAATTTTGTTACGTTACAATCATGATTAAATTGTTGGGATCATAGACTCTTAATATTATTGTTCCTAACTAGAGTGGCACGAAAAGGGGCTGAGCTGTTTATGAATGTAGGATTTGATGAGGAATGACCCAAATTTACCCTTGAAACTCCCTGGACCCTTCAACTTCTGCAACAGATTGTAAAATCACTCGACCCTTTCAAAGTAGGTAAGTAACAAAACATTAAGAGGATATTCCTTGCGTCCGAGCGTGCTGCATACAAACGATGTTAGATCCTATTGTCTATACTAACTAAAAAAAGTCCATGATATTTTTTTTAAGGCGATCTAGATAATAATTTATGTGTCTGTGGTTTTTCATTCCGTTAAATTATAAAATTTCGATACTATTCATTTAAGATTTGTATGGAAATCTTTGAGCCACTGTAACTTTGACACAATCGTATTTATACAACGTTCTTGGACACAATACATTTAATCGAAAATCTAACAAACGACAATCACAAAGATTAGGTTTCCTAATCATGTTTAAAAAATGTCTTGACTTTTATTAGTTAGTAACCAAAATATAATTAGGTAAACTTCGTTCGTATGGAGTGTGCTAACGACTTTATCCTCTTAACATTTTCTCTCAACAGCAACCACTCTAAGTCACTGCGGCCCAAATCTTTATGTGTACCTACCTACTTAAGCCATACATAATAAATATTGAGAGAAATTTCATGACAAGGCCCACGCATATACACAAAAGCTCGCTTACAAAAGCGTATGAGTTAAGTTTACTTTGCTAAATTCCTTTCACATGCACGCGTTTATTTGGAATCATAGGGGTAGGATTTGTGGACGTGAACTTAGTGAGTTATCTAGGTATATCTGTCTATCTTCTATCTACAGGATAAATTGTTAGTCAGTGTGAAAACTTTAATCATGCATTCTACTTGTCAAATTGAACAAATTCCACTATGGGAAAACTACGAAAAAACCAAAAAATATTCGCTGTTCCATACATTTGTGTCGAGTTGGTGTACTGCTATTTTTTATTTCGAATTTAGCTCCCCATTGGAAGTTGTTCTGGTTAACGAGAAGAATATTATTAAAGTTTGTGCAATCTGCGCAGCTCTTTGGAGCGTATGACATATAGTACGAAAATTTGAGTTAAACTATTGTAGTTCACTACAGTTCAAACTCATGGTAAATCTACTGTACACTTACCCCACGATAAACCTCTGGGTAAATTGAACTAGAACCAAAAACATAACTACCATTTCGTCCGCTTATCGCAAGACGTCATTAACTACTATTTTGTAAAACTCGAGAAAACACATAATTAGTTTTGGCATTTTTTTTTGTCTGTAGGTGTTATGAACTTAATACATACTTCATAGATAAAGGCAAAATTTGAAGTACTATCCAGATAATGATCTTTGCTTATAATAGTACTCGTCGCGGTGAACTCAATACTATGGTCAGATGTACTTAGTGGCTTTTGACGTTAATGACTTATTGCGATAAGCCGATAAAGGTGAAATTTGAAGAACTATCCAGATAATGATTTTCGCTTATAATAGTACTCGCTGCGGCGAACTCAGTAGTATGGTCAGCTGTACTTAGTGACTTTTTGACGTTAAAAACTTCTTGCGATAAACCGACGATTTTATAGATGAAATCAAATCTACTTTATTTTACACAAAAACATAAACAGTAAAATACAGAGAAAAAAATACAAGAGGCACAAAATAAGACGGTCTTATCGCTAAGAAGCGATTTCTTGCAGACAACCTAAATCGAACCTATCCTTCCAAATTTGATTAAACAAATAATTGAATATAATAATAATGACTATAAACAAACTTAAACTTATAGTTTCAGGGTGGAATTTGTTTTTTGAACGTTTGATGTTATTTTTAAAGCAGCGTCTCCGCACGCAATTTGATTCCGTGTGCAATCAAACTATGGAACGTCTGGCGTGCCTCACGCGAATTCTTAGGTCTATTGAAGTGCCATGATGTCGTACTTGGATCGCTACGTGCTACATGTGTTTACCCAACATTAATATAGGGTACATTAAAATATTATACTTACGTTCGCCAAAGTTGAAAAGTTTATAATGGCATAATTGTAGGGAAAGCGGAAATCTGTTGTTTATTGCTCGTCTTGCCTTCAGAGAAACTCGACTAAGAGGGTATGAAAATAGAATTTAATTAAATTTTGGACATAATAGGAACTGTTACATTGTAACGAACATGCGCAAGGATGTTTTGTTAGTGCCGTTTTCTTTACACAGGGTGCCCAGTCATAAAGTGAACATTGTTAAAAAAACATAATTGCACATACGAAAGGGAGCGACACCAGGCTTAAAAAAAATTAAAAACTTTGACTACAAACTGGGGTTACAGGACCATTTTTTCGAGAAACATTTGTGTTTTCTTATGCAATATTTGTGTGGACGAACGGCTTACTACCACTTGAATCTTATAGCTAAACATTCTTTGGTTAGGTTTTTAACCACCCCAATTAAGTAAGTTTTTGTCTAAATATTCTGATATTATTGCTTTTATAAATGACGAGCGTTAACCCGCGACTTCGTCCGCACAAATTATATACCAGATTTTAAGTCAGATCATAAGCTATCAAACAAAAAAGTTTCATCAAAATCGGTTCAGCAGTTTTTGCGTGATACTCGTTCAAACAAACAAACACCCAAACCAACACACAAACAAACAGACAGACAAAAAATCCAAAAATTTGTGAAATGGAATCAGGGTCACCTAAAAACCATATCGTAACTTTTTTTTTGTTAATATCTTCAATGTACAGACAAACTTCCTGTTACAGTTTTATAATAGTATATAGATATAGGTAATACATACTTTCAGTTCTTTTCTTTTCCGTTTAATTCTGGATTCAAACAACCTCCCTCTATAGCCGATTATTCCTGGACTAGGAAGTGTGCACTGCATCTCCTAATATAAACCAAGCATTACCCATTGTGTAACGCTGCAGAACCCGCATTTAGAATTCAGTAGCGAGTACCTAGTCAGAGACGGCTTTGGGAAGCATGAGGGGGTTTGGCTTCCTCCCGAAATCTAATTTCTATTCACAATTGAAGCTGTAATTATAACGCCGACACGACCGCGTCCGTATAATTTGTATCGTCAGGCTGTGACGGCGACTTGTCGAGCATGTAGACACCATAAGGTTACGTATAGCTTTGTATATTTATTTATAAACAGCCAAGCATCATCCTCTCGTGAGGAAACCTGCATACGCTGAAGAAGAAATTCCGATGCGTATGTAAAGTATACCAATCCGCCTTGGGCACGCGTGGTAGACTAACGCCTATGCACCCTCCCTAAGGGTAGGCCTGTGCCCTGCAGTGGGACGTATATAGGCTGTGATGATGATGATGATGAAGCGTCATCCTGTCAGGTCAGGCATGTCAGTGGGTCAGGCCAGTACATACTCCGCTCTGGTCATACTAGAATTTCGCCACTCCTTGGATACTTGGCTGTCTCTTCATACAATTGAAAATAACTGACAAGAAAAGGTAAGCATATGCGATACTGAGGGAGTGAGAGTGAAACAGGTTTACACCACTTCATGCTGAGAGGGGGTGAGTTTAAAATTGGTAAGAGGCATGGACAGTCCGTATTAACAGACCATATTAAGTAGCTTTCCGAACGCTATCCAGCCTCATCGCCAGATTTTTGCCGAGGTTCACTGGTAACGTTTTTGAACAGCCGGAACGTAGATCTACGCGATCTAGCTACGCGTTGAAAGTATGGATTTTCTATTGTCTGAAAATGCAAAAGTCTAAGGGTGTCAAAATGTTCATTGGATTTTTTGCAAAGTGGTTCAAACTACTGAATCCATCACTGGCAAAGAGGCGACGCGACGTTTGTCGCTATTCACCAGACGAATTACCTTCTTATCCGGCGACTGGGGGTGCATTGTAGTGGAATTATACTAATTCGGTAGAAACTATTGCAGTTGGGACAACTTCACTGTTTATGAAGCTTTGCAGGAGTTTGCGGTTGGTAACTGTGATCGTCTTTCTATGAAGATACTTCGATAGATTGTCTGGATTGTTTCTAAGAATTATAATAATTTCTTCTTTTGTTCAATGGTATATCATTCGATATTTTTTCAGAGCCTATAATTGGCCTATCGGATAACACTGCCCTACCAACAGAAAAGAGAAATTGTAGAAATCTCACAAGGACTATTTAGTTCGATACTAGAGTGACTAGAAAACTAAAAAACGAATCAATTTAAATTCAACCTTATCTAGGTACATCCAGCAGCAATACGTTATATAGACATGGACATAGACATGGACATAGACATATATTACACAGTTTAGTACTACGACGCGAAGTAGAACAAAAGTGTATACATCTTATTGCTGCTGACTGTACATAAGTCTTTTGACTGAATCTTCTTAAAATGGTCCTATTTCTGAAAGAAATGTATGAAAAGATTCGTTAAGTCGACCATATCAGTGGCATGCCGGCTACTACACCTACACTACATGCGGTATCTGAAGTCAGAGAGAGGCTGTGAGTGGACGTTCTGTATTTAGAGCAATACCATTATCTATTCTGTCTCTGTGCTAAGGATGAGAGGGATTAAGAGATACTTAAAACGTACAATATTTTTTTAAAAGGGCATAGGTCCTCCACACATTCCTACCACTCCCGTAAGCCGGGATCTACAGCGGCGACCATTCACAACACTGGACAATGAAGTTCAGCTAGCCCGGGGGATGACTCTAATCTATCTTGGAACCCGCAATGAATTAATCAAAGTAGGTAGGAGGAGTAGGAAAAAGTTAAAAGGTACAATACTCACGTAATCCATTGCGTATGATTCCAGCCTAGACGAAACCTATCCATATCTTCCCTTTAGTATTGTACCAGTGCAGGGCATAGGCCTACCCTCACGGAGGGTGTACAGGGCGTAAGTCCACCACGCGTGCTCAATGCGCGGATTGGTAGACTTTATACAGAATTTCTTCTTCAGCGTATACATGTTTCCTTACAATGTTTTCCTTCACCCATTTGAGAGCAGGCGGTTTTTACATTGCATGTAGCTTGAGTTGACATTTCTATTGTTTTAAGGCATGTTATCCTTGCTGTTTCTAAACCGGAACCTCATGATTGATTCATTTATTCAACAACTTACTTGTTTGAGTTGAGAGTCCATAGCCCAGTCATTTTACAGTTTGAGCCGGGACTAATTAATCTAAACTATTATAAAACTGTAACAGGAAGTTTGTCTGTACATTGAAGATATTAACAAAAAAAAGTTACGATTTAATTTTTAGATATCCCTGATGCCATATCACCAATTTTTGGATTTTTGTCTGTCTGTTTGTTTGTGTGTTTGTTTGAACGAGGATCACGCAAAAACTACCGAACCGATTTTGATGAAACTTTTGTTTGATAGCTTATTATCTGACTTAAAATCTAGTATATAATTTGTGCGGACTAAGTCGCGGGTTAACGCTCGTAATTAATTATTTTTTTCGGTATAATATTGAAGGGCCAATTTGAGCCTAGAAATGTACCAAAATAAAAAAATAATCACGTCAGCAACAGTTTCAATTTTAAAATTTAGGTATTATCTCGTTCAAAAAAACCTGATGATAATTTTTTTTTGCCCATATTTAAGGCTTTACCATTATACATACTTCAAACATGGTGTAAATATTTTTGTCTACTTAGAAGGTTTTGAAAAATACATTCGTATTTTACAATAAATACCTCATTTTTAAAATTTAATGCCTATGTTATTTCTCAAAAATAATTGAAATCTAAGTCAAATGAGTGCATTGTTATTAATATTATTAATTTAAAAGCCTTCTGGGACGCACAATTTTGATTTCTATGTTACGTAGCCATTTCTATTAATATGTTTTAAGATAGTCTTTTTGTCACTAAATGGTGCTGGTTACAGTTTAAAAGTCCAATTAACAATTAATCCCCACACTGCCTAACAAAACTCCGTAAAATGACTGGGCTACCATACCTCTCCGCAACGCGCCACAGATCGACGCTCTGAGCCACATAAACAAGCAATTATCGTTTATAGGTACATCAGTAATAACAATTGCTACAAACAGGGTTAATGATACACAAATAGATCCATTTCATCGTATAAACGATTCGATTCAGGAACGTTTTTGCCACCGGAGCGGAAAATAGGCCCGGACGCTATACGCTGCAGGCGGGAATGTTCCGATACTTGTTTTTCCCACAGAGCAAATTATGATGGAGCTTGCACTGTTCAAAATCCTACTGTTTACTCAAATTAAAGTTAGAGTTCGAGCTCTGTAGCATTTATGGAATGACTTTAAACAATTTAATGCATTGTCTCTAACTAAACGACCTACTCGCGTTTCGTTCGCTGTCTATTTATTTTTCTTTGTGTGTGTCTTGTCGGAATGTGTTTTTTCGGAATTTATGTACGATTTTGTAACACAACTGGCTTTTTGGTGAAGGAAAACATCGTGAGGAAACCTGCATGCTTCAATTTTTACGAGGCATTATGAGTTGTAACCACTGTCCAAAATTATAAGTGGTGATAGGCTACAGAGTTTCGCTACTACAGAAACGTGGATGTTCTGAGGTGTCAGAATATCTCTTACTACCCCTTTGGGGAATATAGTCGTGAGCATATGCTACGCTATGCTATTTCTAATAGCAAAATTAAACTGTCGTATCAATATCAATTGGCTATCGCATTCAGTGCAACTTTAAGGCTTAGCTGCAGTTTGCCTGGATGAGTGACAGTCAGAACTTGATCGGAAGCCGCCCCGTGGCGCCAGGAGCACGTTAAGCACATTAAGCGGCTAGCTCATGACCTGGCCTAGATAGATTCTCATAGTACCTACTTGTTTAGGTTTAAACCATTATTTGTTCTAACGAAATTCTTTATGATAGGTACTTGAGAGAGTTTTGAATATAGTGTTGCTAGCCAATCGATAGTTATACAATCGTAGTCTAATAAGCCATTACTATACAGGGTGATTTAGACCATGAAACTGAACAACTATCACTATGGAACCACGATTAGGAAACGTAAAAAAATCAGCTGATCCATACAAAACAGCTGTAACTGGACTCAAGTGTATGAATTAGCTGATTTTTTTTTACGTTTCCTGTGGGTGGCTCCATAGTGAAAGTTGTTCAGTTTGATGGTTTGAATTCACCGTTGTAGTATTTGCTAGGCTGTCACTTACTCCCTGTATATTTCAATTACAGCTACAACATTTTAAGGGTGTATTGTAACAATGAAAGTAAAAGAACTTTCTCTAAGGAACACGGGTCGAAAAAAGAAAAAATGTTTGGACCTCCCATAGAAAATCGATCGGCTGATCCGCAATTTTGTATGGAAGGTCCAGAAAAGGTTCTCGTTTTTCTACCCATGTTTCTTAAGGAAAGTTGTTTAGTTGCATTGTCTGAATACATGCACCCTTAAAATTGTGTTAGTGATTAAACAATAGTGTTGTAATTTATTAGTATTGAAACTATCGATAACTCGAAACGTGGCAGTTTTATTTTGACAGAGTGGAATACTATCGATGCTATTTATTTTCTGAAAAACAATACAATCGATATTAACAATTTTTTTTGTATGATGTTTAGTCCAAAACAATCTATAAGGCAATCGATAGCCTTAATATCGTCGGCTATCGATAGAAAATCAAAATACTATCGATAGTCACACCATTTTTGAGCAAACGAGAACGCGACGATTCTTTTACTTTTTTGTTGCGTGCATTTTTGTTTAGAGTTGTTTTAGAGTCATTTTAATATTTCCATCTACTAATAGTACCAACGTATCACTAGCCATATGCCAAAAAAAATTCGCTGATTTCGTGCCTTACACTTTTTTTAACTGGCATAGGTCCACCACACATTCCCGCCGCTGTAACTCCTGTAAGCCAGGATCAACAGCGGCGACCATTCACAACACGTCTATCCATCACATTGGAAATCAATCTACGGAATTCGAAAAAATATTTTCTCAAAAAGGTTAGGCTACAGGGAAAACCCTTAACCCGATCGTCTTTGTTTTAGACTCAAATTGTAGCTGACTCAATTGTCCAGAGAATTCTTCGTTTCCTAAATATCAAACGCCAAAATCAAAAATTCTGAAAAATATTGTTTTTTTTTTTTCACTATTTCAGCCATTACTTTTTTCGTGTTTGATCGTCTTTCGTTCTTTTTTTGAATATTAATATCTTCTAAACTCTCTGAGATATAAGGTGATTGCACTTTTGCGTGAAATCGGGGCCTATACTGGACCGAACGAAAAGACATTTCCAATACCAATATCAAAATTGTAGCAGACAATGAGGTTCGCACACTCAAAATGATTGAAACTTTGTACTGTACTGTACCGCGCGTTTTTCATTTCGCACGTCGTTCTTTTTACGCGCAGTATAAGAGCATCATTATCATCAACTAAGCCAATAGACGTCCACTGCTGGACATAGGCCTCCTCAAACGATCGCCACAACGCTCGGTCCTGCGCTGCCCTCATCCAACGGATTCCCACCGCCTTCACCAGGTCGTCGATCCACCTTGCCGGTCTAGTTAGGATGTTTCATTTATTCTATCATTTAGTGACACAGAGTTATTTTTTTACAGTATTTTTAAGGTAACAACGATGATGATTCAAAAGTAATATCGGGAAACTATTGATGCAAAACTAATCTAAAGCATTTCCCATGAATGCAAATATAGTTTCCTCATTCATATCATAACAGCTAAATAATTCAGACAATTAACTTACAGACATGAATATCACATCCATCACCGAAACCGGGCCATTAGGAACCATTACATGAATAATTCGTGGAGTATACATTTATTTGCATTGCTATTATTTTATTATATTTCAAGATCCGGTTATAAGTTTTCTACGATTCCAGTGGAAATTTCAGAGTTCTAGAGTGGAGTGGACTACGAATTGACAGTCAGTAGTCAGGGAGACCGGAGACCCGACGGCCCATTGGACCGACGACCCGAGAAAGGTAGCAGGGAGCGACTGGATGAGGAAGACCGAGGATAGAGGATTGTGGTGAGCCTTGGTAGAGGCCTAGGCATGTTTAGCAATGAACGATGATAAGCTGATGATGACCTAGGTGCACCAAACTGGGACCCTAATGCGCTAAAAAAATCTTCTCTGAACCATGATTGGACCACGTGTGAAGCTAAAATTTTTGAACATTCGGTTTCGGGCGAATTATTTGACATCTGTTGAACAGATCGCTCCGACGTTTCAGCTGCTAATCACAAAGTAAGCCAAAACACAGTAGGATAGTAATTGGATTGATTGCATCGCACGTTGTCCAAACACGATTCAGTGAAGATTTTTTTAGCGCAATCGGGGCTTAGTTTGGAGTACCTAGGTCAACTATAATATCTCATCATCAGCTTATCATGATTAGAACTGAAATAGAATAAGGATTGAATGAACTTCTTAGGGTCCTGTGCAAAATATTACAGCTTCGAGCAATATCTAAATAGCTGAAGTTTTGACCAAGTTCTGCTTGCGTCATCGGTAAATGACTTGCAGGAGATGGTAACATGTATGAATGAATCATTTAAGAAGAAGGGAATGAATGTTAATGTGAAGAAGACGAAAGTTATGGTAATCGAGCGCAATGAAACAGTGACTGAATGTAAGATTATGATAGGTGATGAAAGGCTGGAGCAAGTCAGTGAGTTTGTGTACTTGGGTTGTATGTTCACAAGAGACGGAAAGTACGACGGAGATATAGAGAGAAGAGTAAAAGCAGGAAATATGCTTAATGGAGCCTTGGACACCGTCATGAAGAGTCAAAATATGTCTAAAAAGGCTCGTTTGGCGGTTCACGACGGTGTGTTGGCACCAACTTTAATGTATGGAAGTGAGAGTTGGGTATGGCAGAAGAAGCTTGAATCTAGAATAAATGTGGTTGAAATGCGCTCCCTCCGTAGTATGTGTGGTGTGACTTTTAATGACCGGTTACGGAATAGTGTGATTAGAGAAAGATGTGGTATGAAAGAAGATATAGTGACTAGGATTGAAAAAGGTATGTTGAGGTGGTTTGGCATGTGGAAAGAATGAGCGAAAGTAGGTTGACGTATGAAATTTACAAGGCATCGGCAAATCGGATGCGTACTGAAGAAGGGCCAAATAAAATGTACCCGGAACCGACGAGCTTGTATGAAGAAACTTATGGATGTTGAGGAAGCTAAAGATGTGTGTCAGAATCGTAGCATGTGGCGATCTGTTGTCTCTGCCTACCCCAGTAGTGGGACATATGGGTATGTATGAAGTTTTGACAGCACTCAAGCCTATAAAATATCCCTACATATTTGTAGTAGCTCTAGTTTATCTGCTATTTACATCCCGGTTGAACTTAACAAAAGTCCGATAGAGTTCAAAAATATCGTCCATCGAGCATAAAATACGGAACTTAAAAGTGAAATAGCGATATAAAATAAACATTTATCCAAAACTACTGGGTTTTATTTGTGAAACAATATTTTTATTTGACTTGTTTGCTTGTACCAGGTGTTCTGTTTGAATTATGAGATGTTATTTTCACTGATATTTTTGTATGTGAACGAAGCCTGATTGAGCGATGCTTTTATGTCTTTTATTTGATTTGAATAACGTGTTTAGGGATGTGTTATTATTATGAATTAGTTACTGTTGATGAATGAATTAGTCTACGGTAGAGGATGTTTACAATTCGTTGATGATTATCATCAGTAGTCGATGCACCAGTACTAAAATAACTTTGAGGTGGTTGCAGAGGGGTTTATACAAAACTTTGACGCACAATACGCGTAGACGGTTTTAATATAAGTGACTTTATATATATGGAAAAATAGATTAGAAAATCTAGATGCCGCGTCATAAATAACATTTGCAATTTATCAAGTAATTACGAAAATATAAAGCTTTGAAATTTTTCATACACAGTTTTAAAATCTTTATATCTTCGTAATTATATTATAAATTGCAAATGTTATTTGTGACGCGGCAACTAAATTTTCTAAACTATTTTTCCATATATAAAATATAACTTTTACTAATTCCGTCTACGCGTATAGTGCGTCAAACTTTTGTATGGACTGAAACCACCTTAAAGCATATAAATTACTGATTTATCAATGTAGGTGGCAATATATACGCATGAATAAAAATTTAATTGTGTATGATTGTATGAAGTACTGTACTTTTAAAACGTGTTATCATGTAATTGGCGCTACAAAATTCAAATTTTGTCGCAATTAAATTAAGTAATTTGCTGTTTGATAAACATAAATTAAATTGTCATGTTCTATTAGCTACTAGCCCAGTCATTTTACGGTTTCAGCCGGGACTAATTATTCATTGTTTTTTTCGGTTATAGTATTTAAGAGTCAATTCGAGCTTAGAAATGCACCAAAATCAAAAAAATATCACGTCATCAACAGCCCCAAATTTTAAATTGAGCATTTATCTCGTTCTAAAAAAACGAATGGTAAATTTGTTTTTTGTTTTTTAAGGCTTTATCATTATACATACTAGGCTTCGAAAAATACATTAGTATTCTCTACTAAATATCTAATTTTTTAATTTTCAATGCCTAGTTTATTGCTCAAAAATATTGTATTAAAATGAGTGCATTGGTATTAATATTATTAATTCAAAAGCCTTCTGGGAGATAATATTTTTAATTTCTATGTTGCGTAGCGATTTTTTTTTTACATATGTTTTCAGATAGTCTTTTTCTCACTAAATGGTGCCGGTTTTAGTTTAAAAGTCCAATTCATAATTACCCCCCACCCCTCCTAACAAAACTCCGTAAAATGACTGGGCTATACGGCCCTGAAAATTTAATGTAATTATGTAGGTATACGTACGTAATTACAGAAAAAATAATTTGTCTTACGATTATTGGTACATGTTAATAATTTTTTTAAAGCTTAGTTATAAATAAGGATAACATTTAGTACAAATTGCTACATTATAAAAGAAACATTGCAATGATGAAGTTATTTTTTACTGTGTGGACTTTCATGAGTAAGTTTTTTTTTCTTCTTCTTCTTGTAGTGCCATCTCCTACCGGTGGTTGGCTATCATTGGGGCTGTTCGGACCCCTACAATAATAAGTATTATACATAGTAATTGTGTATAATTTATAAATACCACACTAGATTTTTTTTCTCTTATTCTTTTATATTGCGCACAGCCAAGGAGTGGAATGCCCTGCCTGCGTCAGTATTTCCGAGCGCTTACAACCCGAATTCCTTCAAAAGTACGAGTGAATAGGCTTCTTCTGGGTTAGCTCGCTACATCTTCGACCCCATTTTTGTCTTGAGGACTGGATTGAGGTCAAGAGCAAACCCATTTTTTCATTAAAAAAAAAAACTTCTAATAAGTAAATTAGTTTGATTTCTATTTCAATTGTTTCAGTGTCCATAATCGTGTCACCGATATATGCAGCAACTTATTGCCTATGCCCAAACGAAGAACCAATTTGTGCCAGCAACGGTGTCACATACTATGGGGAATGCGACTTTCAGTGCCATAAGGCCAATAGTAAAGAACTAGCACAAACCTACATCATGTACGAAGGACTATGCGATGATTTTTAAGATTCGAGACTGTTTTAAGACACAATAGAATAGTGTAAGAAATAAAATAGGCTAACTTTAGAACATTTCCAACCCATGTTCATTAGGGAAAGTTGTTAAGTTTCATTTTCTGAACACACCCTTAATTTTTTTTAGTACCTAATTAATAAAAACATGTCAAGTGTAAGGCTGTCACCCAAAAGGCAATAGAGAGGGCTATGCTTGGAGTTTCCCTGCGAGATCGAATCAGAAATGAAGAGATCCGCAGAAGAACCAGAGTAACTGACATAGCCCAAAGTATTGCTAAACTAAAGTGGCAGTGGGCGGGGCACATTGCTCGCAGAACCGATGGGGCCGAGAAGTTCTCGAGTGGCGATCGCGTACCGGAAAGCGCAGCGTGGGTAGGCCCCTCACACGGTGGACCGATGACCTGGTGAAGGCGGCGGGAACTCGTTGGATCAGGGCAGCGCAGGACCAGTCGTTATGGCGATCCTTGGGGGAGGCCTATGTCCAGCAGTGGACGTCCATCGGCTGAGATGATGATATCAAGTGCGAGTCGGGCTACTCGCGCAACGAGGGTTCCGTACCACACAACAACATATTAACATACAACAACAAGAAAATCTTCGGGTCCTTTAGCTCCTACTCACACATGGCAGGTTTTTTATTATTTGTTGTTATACTGTATAGTTTGTTTTATAATCACACCAAGTTTGACGCTTATATGTATTACCGTTTTTGCGATTGAGCGAGAAGAAAAAATGATAATATTTCTTGTATGAGGACCCCCTAATTTTTTGACAATATTATCATTTGTTAGCAAATCCGCGATAATAACGCACATTCTGTGAAAAGGGTCTAGCAGGCTAAGGAAGGTGAAGTGGCCCCTGTGAAGAATATCGAATTTTTATAATGTCATTTGTTGGCTATCTCATAATATAGAAACACCCTAACTTTCAGCCCCCTATCTTGAACCGTCACCGAGATACTGTCAAAAACGTCATTTTATGGATACATTTTTCAAAGTCGTTTTTCTCCTGAACTATATAAGGCAATCAAACCAAATCATAGCTACAAAGGATGGGTAGGAGTATAACTCTGATTTTTTTAAATATTTAATTCCATGAAAAATATTGATTAAAATGTCAGAGAAATTTTTGACAGCACTTTTCAACAAGTATTTGTAAAGGTACAGCTATGGAAAAAAAACACATAAACTGTTAATAGTATTAGCTAGTACCATGTGAAAAATCAATTCAATATAATCGGTGCAACATACTTAAAAAAAATTAAATGTCAAAGAAAATAAAAGAGTTCTCCTAAAAATAATAAAAGAGTTCTCCATAACACTTCTTCTTCTTCTTATCGTGTGGGCAAAGCCCTAGTGTCAGAGTTTTTTCAGACCACTTTACAGCCTCTGACGTGGTTTTAATGTAACGACTACTACCACCAGAGATAGTAGCTGGGACAAACGGCTTAACGTGCCATCCGAAGCACGGAATCATTTTTCTTTTTAGACAAACAGGTGATTCAGCCTGCAATGTCCTAAACAACTGGGGAAAAACGCACAAAGTGACATATCACTAGGTGTTTCCCGTGGGAATCGAACCCACGACCTCCGTGTCGAGAGCCAATGCTCTTAAGTATTAGACCACGGAGGCAGTCCGTAACACTAAAAGGTGTTCATTAACTTAAAGGGAGTCCATTAGAATTCTTCGCATACTTACCTCGAGTTATTTGGTTTGAACCTTAAAAAGTTAAAAATATAATTTAAAATGTTATTGTTCGAATTATGTATAGGTAGGAAACAAAGAAAATTGTTTTATATTATTTTCATTTGATAACATATCGTTTCGAAGTAGTGTACAATGCTGGTATTTTAATTAAAAGTACATTTTAAATTACCTTTGTGTTGAAAAAGTATTCAAAAACGAATGAAATACTACTTATAAATGCGTGGTAATTCACAAAAAAACCTTTTGTCGAATTCAAATAAAATTGTAACGAAATATAAATACCCTAAATTCTATTTAAAAAACCTTTTTATATCATTAATTCGTTAATCGTTACATTATACCTGTTTAACTTTTTATTGACAAAAGGCTTTACTTAAATACATTTTTGCCTCTGTTCAATCGAATCTCGAACCTTTAAAAGCCTTTTGTACAGCCTAGTACGAGTAATTATACAATATTTGACTTCATACACGCTTCGATTTTCATAAAAATTAAAAAAGAAAAATTGGTTGCCGAATAATACTAGTAAAGTGGTTCGAAAGTGAAGAATATAATTTCATTACGAAAAAAATTAAAGCATAACTACTCAAACTGCAGATTTTCATGAATAAATTTTTATTGAAAATAATATTTATGTTCTCTTTCTTATCGTGTGGCAGAGCCCTGGTGTCAGAGTTTTCTCAGACCGCCTTACGGCCTCTGACGTGGTTTTTATGTTTTTTTATTGTTTTTACGACTACTACCACTAGAGATACCTACCGGGACCTACGGCTTAACGTGCCATCCGAAGCACGGAATCATTTTTCTTTTCAGACAATCAGATGATTCAGCCTGCAATGTCCTAACCAACTGGGGAAAAACGCACAAAGTGACATATCACTAGGTGTCCCCCGTGGGAATCGAACCCACAACCTCCGTGTCGAAAGCCAATGCTCTTAACCATTAGACCACGGAGGCAGCATATTTATGTTATGTTGTACCTTGTCTATTTTTACTATGTATATCGAATACCTATACAGAATGTAACAAAACACTCTAGATATTTTAAAGGGGTGGATTAGACCATCAAACTGAACAACTTTTCACTATGGAATGGAGCCGTCTTCAAAATCGATAAAAAAAGCAGCTGTTTGTTTCTCACAAAACTACATTGTCTACTCGACTTATAATGTATGGGATAGCTTAATTTTTCCGTAGTGAAAAATGTTTAGTTTGATTGTCTAAACAACCCTTTTAAATATTACGAGCGTTAACCCGCGACTTCGTCCGCACAAATTATATACCAGATTTTAAGTCAGATCATAAGCTATCAAACAAAAAAAGTTTCATCAAAATCGGTTCAGTAGTATTTGCGTGATACTCGTTCAAACAAACAAACACCCAAACAAACACACAAACAAACAGACAGACAAAAAATCCAAAAATTGGTGAAATGGAATCAGGGACATCTAAAAACCATATCGTAACTTTTTTTTGTTAATATCTTCAATGTACAGACAAACTTCCTGTTACAGTTTTATAATAGTATAGACTAGGGTACATCCTGTATATCTTAAATTTTCAACATAATATTAAGTTAGCAATATACCGGAAGATTTTTTTACCGTTCCGAAACTTTCAGGGGTGGTTCATACCATCAAACTGAACAACTTTTACTATAGAAGCAAAACTGAATTCGTGTAAAAAAACAGCTGTCTCAACATAACATACATTGTAGCATTTTGAGTCTAGCACCTAGGCGTTGCAGTTTAGTATGGAACAACAGATTTTTTTCTCCCATAGTAAAAGTTGTTCAGTTATATGGTCTGAACCACCCCTGAAAGTTTCGGAAAGGTAAAAAAAATCATCCGGTTTAATAATTCTGTTATATTTCTATTTCACCTTGACTAGTTTTATGTACTTTAAATTTTTTTTTATTTTTATAGGAAACGAGCGTTAACCCGCGACTTCGTCCGCACAAATTATATACCAGATTTTAAGTCAGATCATAAGCTATCAAACAAAAAAGTTTCATCAAAATCGGTTCAGTAGTTTTTGCGTGATACTCGTTCAAACAAACAAACAAACAAACACACAAACAAACAGACAGACAAAAAATCCAAAAATTAGTGAAATGGAATCAGGGACACCTAAAAACCATATCGTAATTTTTTTTTTGTTACTATCTTCAATGTACAGACAAACTTCCTGTTACAGTTTTATAATAGTATAGATGCAAACTTTACACAGAATAAACGCGATACAGTAAAAAACGGAGTCGGACTTGTGCACGGAGGGTTCCGTTCCACCATACAATATTCCCAAAAAAATGTGTTTTCTCCGGGATCTACGAGACCAGTTTTTATAGTACTGTAGCCACGGGACTTTTTAATTACAAAAAAGATTACCGATTGCCGTTTTGATATTGTTGTACGGAACGAAATTACTTAAATAAAAACCTAAGTCTTACAGATCACAACCCGCCGTAGCAAAAAAAAAGTATGGTCTTAATTTTTTAAATTTCGATTTTACCGTTTTTTTGGTTTTTTCATGTTCTTCACCCTAGTTCAATACCTATACGTAATAGTAAGACTGTCTAAATCTATGGCACACTATACGCTACAAGACCAGATAAAAAAGTCAATTTTGATGGGTCTTATAGCTTTGTATGGCAACTTTAGACAGCATTACTATTATGGGTATTAAAATAAGGTGAAGAACATGACAGTATAGAAAAAAAACTGTAGTTAACATCGAAATTTAAAAATTTAAGACAATTTTTATTATTTTTTTTTTGCTTAGACGGGTTGCTGTAAGACTTGGGTTTTTATATAAGTAATTTCGTACCCTACAACAATATCAAAACGGCAATTGGTAATCTTTTTTGTAATTAAAAAGTCCCGTGGCTACAGTACTATTATTATTTGTTACAAAATCTGATAACTCATATTCTTGGAAAATGTCAACCGTCTAGGTATTATGGTTCAAAAGTTTCAGCCCTTTATAAGTAGGACAGACAGACGGATGGACGACGTAGGCTTATGTAGTGGCGCCGGTTGGGTAGGTACGGAACCCTAAAAATAATAATAGCCTTGTAGTGCTGGCTGTATATTAAAAGTCCTATTTTCAACTCGTTGTTACAACTTACACGGGACAATAAATCAGCTGATTTATTCTAAGTATTTCTTTCTCTTCCTTATCAACGTGGTCCGTACATTTTTAACTCCCCGTAGACTATTTCAGGGTTAAATACGTCAGCATAGTTCGTGTAAAAAGTCCCCAGAGGTCCCCAGCCGGTATTGAGTTACTGGAAAGCGAACGATCGCTCAATACAAAACATTCTGTGACGCAAGGCTCGGTTAATCGAAACAATGCGATTCGGCTTTTATTCTGCTATGAATACTGGTTGGTCAAAGAGCGTTTGAACTTTTTGTTTGTCCTACTACTCTTTGACAACTATGACTACAAAATTACAAATCTAAACGGAAATATAGCTTTGTTTTTGAAAAAAAAACAATCATTTTTATTTATGTTTTTTTTTTTTTTTTATGTCTGATAGGTAAGCATTTGACCCCGATCTCACCTGATGTTAAGTGACGATGTGGCCGAAGATGTAGCATGCTTACATAGAAATGTGTCTATTCACTCTCGCCTTGAAGAGGCCCAAGTTGTATTGCTCAGGGAACAGGTCCGCAGGCAGTACGTTCCACTCTTTAGCCGTGCGCATTATAAAAGAAGAAGCAAACTTCTTAGTGCGAATTGCTGGTATGTCAACAACATAAGGGTGGAAACCCAGCCTGCGTCTCGTCCCTCGCAGATGAAAGGGAGACGGAGGTATTAGATCGTGTAAATGTGATTAAATTAAGGATTAAAAATTGTGTGTTGGGTGAATCTTGAACTCGCAAATTGTTTATCTTGTTATTTCTATGATTTACAATACATGCCGTATTGTAAATCATAGAAATTATTGAAAATGATTATTTTTTCTTTACACACCTGTGGGTTTGTACACCACGGAGAAATTGTTGAGGTCGGTATTTTATAGAATCATTTAAACTGTGACTTCTGTGACTTCCACTTGAATATAAATATTGTATTTTTTATAATTTTCTTAACATATTAGGGTAGAAATACTTACTGTATCCTAATAAGATCTTACACTCATATTCTTCCGATTTTCGAACTTCGATCAGCTCAGTCAGAATTGTATGGTAAAAATGTCGAAAAAGTCTTTGACTCGAAAAATTTCCTCCGTCAAGTGTAGTGAAAGTGGAGGAAAGAAACATCAAACGCTCGATCTATCAAGGTCTCCTCAATCGTATACATCGCTGAAGGACTCAATCCCAATGGAAGAAGAATAGAGGTTTTGAGGATGAGTCGAGAAATTTTTGACTGAAGTTGAAGCGACTGAGAATACGGGATATCTGTAAAATCCCACAGCAGGGCAAGAGCCTCCTCTCACGAACATGGGTAAGGGGGAGTGGGTCAAACTCCACCACGTGGGCTCAGTGCTTATTGGTGGAGGCAAAGTTAATGGTCAACTAGCTTTCAGATTTTTTTTTTTTTTTAATTCTTTTGTTTTTTTTTTTTGGAGCTTTTAACCCTGAGGTTACGTCAGCCCCATCGTGCCTTAACCCTTAAGACTCTACAAAAAGAAACAATTTTACAATGAAATAAAAACCTATCACTACCTAGCGAATATACAAACAAACACAGATGGTAAAACTGCCTTAAGGGCCTATGTCGAAAAATAATTAAAGCGAAATGGGCGTGTGATAGCTTATATTACTGCCTGATGCGAGAGAAAGAGATGGGGCGGCGCGCGCGCCTGAAACGACGCAAGCGTAAAACAAACTTTATTTAATTGTGATTGTACTATTTATGTAAGTTCAATTCTACTCTTATCAAAATTTGTAAAATAACAGTCTCTTTTTTTTAAAATCATGTCTCGTGTTACTATTATTCACCGTTTAGCAGTTCTAAGCGTTTATAAATAAAAACGGAGGCTACTTTGGCTTGTTTTTCTAACGAGAAAATGTGTCTTAATCGTGTTTTGGCTCTTGTCAAAACTTTAATTATATGTTCTATTTACACATACCCCGCTAACGCTAATCATACTCCTACTGTTAGTTACTTCATGATATATTATATGACATAGCCTCTTAATAGGCCTCTGATGGAAATATTCGAGGCACGAAGACGCTTGAAATGAAAGACCACTACACGGTCACCCATCCAAAGACTGAACAGAACTGACGTTGCACTTCCAATATCGAAGCTCCACTACGCCAACGAGTATGATTAATTTTAATTTGAATTTTCCCACTACCATCGCAAACAATTGGTTATCATAAAAATTAATTCCCAGCTGCTCTCAGTATCATGATGTCGTTTATACGCTAATGTCATGTTTTACATGCACTTACAACAATTGACCATACATTTTACTGGAATGAACATTGTAAATTTATGCAAATAGTTGCATTAAATGCATTAAGGCATGCTACTGTAGCATATCTTGCATAGTTAATAGTAAATTATTCATGGATTCAGCTTCTTGGCTTTACATGGAGATGGTAGTGGAATATCATGTACCTCTGCTTTTGTATCGTAGGAAACACATCGATATACTGATTCCGTAGTTTTGGTGAACCTCCAGTAGGTACTCCATACAACAATTGTACGATGCTTCAATAAAACTAGAACGTGCCGTGGTGTCTCAAGAGGCGACTTATTCCTTCAGGCGTCATGCACAATTTGTCAACTAAAACGTGAGGCGGCCTGTTATAGTGCATATCTGATCCCAACCTCTGATAGTAACTGCACAGTATAAGAAAGAGTATGTATTACTAATACTCCCTGTCTCCCACCAACTTTTTACCTCACCCCCTCTATTGTCGTCTAGTTACCTTGGCGGTTACCTGTGTAGCCTAGACTGACCAAACAATTGATACGCTAGAATTTTCGAAACAAAGTGAATATAATCTCAAGACGAAGGATAAAAACCAGGAAATATTCTACATCCATGATTCTATTCTATTTTAAAAAAATGGCTGCCATCTTGGTTATAATGATTTTGCCAATGACTAATTTATTTAGCAAGAGTGCTTGACGTTGTACAGTAGTTTTTGTATTTTGGTGACTTCAAGGATTGTTTTTCGAAAAGAACACCATCTTGAACCACTAGAGCCGGGAGCAGACAACTAACAATTGACGAGCGACACGTGACTACTTCATCATCATCATCATATCAGCTGATAGACGCCCACTGCTGGACATAGCCTCCCCCAAAACGGGGGGATTTGCCATAATCGCCACGCTTGGCAGGCGGGTTGGCGATCGCAGTTGGATTGTATGTGTGTACTCAGAGGATGCTGCTGCCCATCTTCCAGTAGATCCCTTAGTCGCCTTTTACGACACCCAAGGGAGGAATGTGATGGCACCCATGGGATGGTGCTATTCTTAACCGACACCACACGGAGACGTGACTACTTACCCTATCCAATAGCAGACCTAGAACGCGACTCTACATCCATGATAAAAACTGTTTTTAAATTGACGCGGCTGTCAATGCGTTTTATTTACGCAAAAGTCATATACCACACGTAGCTAAAATTGTTGTAGCCCTAGACTCCGTTTCGCATATGCTGACGTCATCGTCATCTTGTCATTTTCTGTTTTTTGTAGGAAGTGTCCGGGGTGTGGTATCGGTCTCCCGTTCTATCTGATTTAGCAAGGTAAGGACGAGAGAGTGCACGTACACTTATGAACTTAAAATAAAACCGGTCAAGTGTGAGTCGGGCTACTTGCGCACCGAGAGTTGCGTAGCGCACCACCGTAAAGAAATAAAATCAATAACAGTTTGATTTTCTCTGGGACCCTTAGCACGAGACCAAGTCACACATGACCGGCTTTTATTATTTGTTATTATACTGTGTTTGCTCTACTGGATGTTACAAAAGTAAAAATAAAAATTTAAAACATTTAAGGGGGTTGTTAAGATATCAAAATCCAGAAAAAGAAATCATCCGTCCCATACATTTCGCTCGAGTAGATTTGTAGTTTATCATTATTAGTATGGAACATCAGATTTTTTTTCGCGATTTCGATATTGGTCCCATAGTGAAAGTTGTTCAGTTTGATGGTCTAAACTGAAAAATGTTTATTTGTATTTTTGTAACACCTTGTATAATCACACCAAGTTTGACGCTTGTACGTATTACCGTTTTAAGACGATGCGACGAGAGCGATGATAGCCCATACGGAAGAGAGCTAGCGCCTCAATCATGAGGCCGCGGCTCCATTCCTGGCCTGTACCACTAAGTTCTTCGGAATTTATGTACGGTTGTATTTATAATTTACTAGCTCGGCGGTGAAGGTTCTATATAAATATATATATATGTGTATGTATGTATGTATGTATATACCTGTATCTTTATATAATCATATCTATTTATTAAGTGTTAAATACTGTTTTATTTGTTAAATGTGCACACTATGCCTGCCTCACTTAATATGCTCTCTCTCTTTCACGGGTTTGCTGGAAGAAATCTCTTTAGAGATAAGCTCGCCCTTTGTAATTGTCTATTATGCTGTTTTCATTTATATTTCCGTGTGTACAATAAAGTGTTAAAATAAAATAAATAAATAAAATAAGGAAAACATCGTGAGGAAACCTGCATTCCCGAGAATGAAAAGAAAATACCATAAGTTCGGAGGTATGCGTATAATATGGGTGAGTTTGGAGCGAACACAAAAGACCAGCGACGTCGCAGTGTCACATAACGACCTTTGCTTTCAATAGCCCAACAAATCCAAAAGTTTTAATGATAAAGCGAAAAGAATAAACGTTTATAAAAACTAGTTTCTCGTATGAGGACGTCCCTTGATTTTTTACTTTATGTCATTTTTAGGGTTCGGAAGTCAACAAGAAACCCTTATAGTTTCACCATGTCCTTCCGTCTGTCTGTCCGAGGCTTAGCTCAGAGACGCTGAGTACTAGAAAGCTGTAATTTGGTATCGATATACACGATCGATATAAAATCTTGAAAAATATTTTTTAGGGTTTTTCCCCTACACGCGAAAGTGGGAATGGATTTTTTTTTTCGTCTACCCCATGATGTGGGTTATCGTTGAATAGGTCGTTTTAACATATTATGGGTGTGTGGGAAAACCATTTTTCGATTTAGGGATCCGTTAGCAAAATATTATGCTTTAAAGTGAAACTTTTTATAAGAGTCAAGTGTCCCCCCCGCCCCCCCCCCCCCCCTACCAGCTATTGTGACGGGCAACCACGGAACCATATCCTGCGCGTGGCCCGACATACACTTGGTCAAATAAATACCTAGATAAAAAGTTAACACGCGAAAGTTGCAAATCTTTCCGCATCTTTCGTTCAATTTTTCAATAAGAAACTTACCATTCTATTCTTCGGTCGCATCACGTTTTCCCGTCAGTAAATTCAGTTTTATCTGTGGCAGATAAAGATTCTTCGTCATAATATTCATATCATTTGTCATACCGCCCTATAATAATTATGATTAGCTGGATAAGGTATCATCCCAGCTAATGATCTCGTGTTTTGTGGGTGTTGATCTCGTACAAAATTCCACCTCCATTTTTGTATATTTAAAAGTTGAATATTTACAAATTCTTTCTTAACGAGCACCTATCTATAGGCACTGCATTCCTTATTAAGGATGAAAGAAAGGTATACCTACTATCCGACATAATTATCTTGAACGTTACTTAAGCTGTTTTAATAATAAGTGAGAGTAATTCTCTGTTTCTGTAATTCAAAATAGCCTTAACATTTCGTTTCTATTTGGAATGGAATATAGAAGCTCAGAAGAAATTCTGGTGATTACTGATGAGTGATGACAGAGTGAGGGAAATAATTTATATGATTTAAATATTATTTATTTTTACACTAAAATACACAAAGAAACAACAATTTATAATACACGCACAAGCAATATAGGAAAGGCCTTATTACTAAAAGTGGATTTAAAATGAGTTTTTCCATCCAACCAGTGGATGGAAGAAGTGAATAAAGTATTATTAAAAGTACTTTGTCTTTTTTTACCTCCTCCAGAAGCAGGGTTTCTTTTCTAAATTAGAGTGTGCATATATCATGTGAAAACAACAGAACCAATTTAGAAAGAGTTCAGAAAACCACAGCTTGAATTTGAGTAAATATTTTATCTTAGGGATATCGCATACAGAAGGAGTCGAGGCGGCGTCGAGGCGCGGGCGCGCGCCTTAAAGACCTAGGTAATTGTATACCATACCAATCCAAGTAGCGCGCCGCTAGGATTCTTGGTGTACAATTATCGACCGTATGTCAAAGGTCCGCCACACACAGACAGAATTGCGATCCGGAATCCTGATTCAGGATTTAGTGTGTTACAAAAAATACTAGAGTGCTGTTTAAAAAATGCCTAAAATAAGTATGTATGAAACACCAAATGAATGACAATAATTGCATTTTTAGGTACTTATTAAAACAAAACAAACAATTTCTATATATGATAATTACTATCATGTGATGAGGTCATGACGTTACGAATGTTACGATGATGGTTTGTAAATTGTATTCCAATATTAATGCAATTATATCAAAAGACTATCGATAGTTTTAACATTAGACATAATCTGCATACAAAATGGCATGAACAATTATCACACAAGCGGTTTTTGAGCGTAGGCCATTTCGCAACTATACCGCAACGAAGTCGCAACTGCACCGTCACGATACGGTATCGTTCCATCAACGTCTACGCTCAAAAATCACTTTAAAATATGCCACCTTAGACATCAAAAAATCACTAGATCTAGTGAAAAAGTCTCTGAAAGCGGCAACACTCCATACGATCTAATTCCGAATCAGGTTTATTCCGGATGTATGTGGCGGACCAAAGTATCCAAGGCGCGCCCGCGCCTCGACGCCGCCTCGACCCCTTCTGTATGCGATACCCCTTACTCGTTCAGAAAATGCTATACGATATCGGAACGTTACTGTATTTATAAAATAATAAAACATAAACCTTGTGCCGTTCCAATAAAACTTAATATCTTTATAGCAGCCGCTTGTGAAGCACGACCGCTAATAGCGCTTAAATCCTTTATCTTTCGAAGACGTGACCTCTTTAGACTTCCTCGCGGTTTCAAGTAGGATTACCCTTTTCATTCAAGTCGATAAGAGTAAGTAATTGGGCTTACTAAGGGATTGTTTGTCTGAGTGTGAAAAATAGTTTTGCGATCCAATCTGTTTATCGTCAAACGCAATTTCTAATCGATCGACTCGATCCGATTCATGCTGAATGCTTACCTACGCATATGCTCACGATTATATCCCCCGAGGGTAGTCGAAGATATTATGAAAACTAAGAACATTAAGAGGCTATGTGAAAAGAATAGGATTCTTCAAAGCGTCATATATCATGAAGTACTAACAGTAGGAGTATGATTAGTGGATATGTGTAAATTGAACATATAACTGAAGTTTTGACAAGAGCCAAAACACGATTAAGACACATTTTCTCGATAGAAAAACAAGCCAAAGTAGCCTCCGTCTATATCGATAAACGCTTGGAATGGCTACACGGTGAATAATAGAAACACGAGACTTGATTTAAAAAAAGAGATTGATATTTTACAAATTTTGATAAGAGCAGAATTGATCTAACATATATAGTAGAATCAGATATATCAGACCGATCATAGCCCCTACGGAAGAGAGCTAGCGCCTCAATCCTGAGGCCGCGGTTCGATTCCTGGCCTGTACCACTAAGTTCTTCGGAATTTATGTACGGTTGTATTTATCATTTACTAGCTCGGCGGTGAAGGAAAACATCGTGAGGAAACCTGCATTCCCGAGGATGAAAAGAAAATACCATATGTTCGGAGGTAGGTGAGCCTGGGGCGAACACAAAGGACCAGCGCTGGTCTCAGTGTTACAACGACCCTTGCTTGCAATAGCCCAACCACAAATAATAAATAATAGTAGAATCACAATATGCCGTGGTGGTCCAGTGGCGAGTAACCTTGCCTGCAGTGCAGGAGGTGATGGTTCGATCCCCGTCCGGGCCGACTCGTACCAATGAGTTTTTCAGAATTTATGTACGATTTATAACACCACTGGCTTTTCGGTGAAGGAAAACATCGTGAGGAAACCTGCATGCTTCAATTTCGAGGCATGTATTGTACCTACTGTCCATTACAAGTGGCGACGGGCTCACTCCCCGTCACACTGGACAGAGTTTCGGTACTATAGTGAAACGTGGATGTTCTGAGGTTTCAGAATATCTCTGACTACCCCCTCGGGGATTATAGTCGTGAGCATATGCTATGCTATGCTAGAATCACAATTAAATAAAGTTTGTTTTACGCTTACGTCGTTTCAGGAGCGCACGCCGCCCCATCTCTTTCTCTCGCATTCAGGCAGTAATATAAGCTATCACACGCCCATTTCGCTTCAATTATTTTTCGACATAGGCCCTTAACGTTTTACAAATAGTACGGAAACTCAGTAAAAATGCTAAATCTAGTAGGTAATAAGTGAATTTTTAAATTCATAAAATATTTTGTTTAGTCTGAACAGATCTGAATATTAATTGCGTCCAGATGAATGAGAAAAAGTCAGCCTTTTATAAATATTCACCTTACCTAGGGTTTCAGAATTGAAAGACGTATCAGTTTAGTTTAGGTAAAGCGGTTGTATTAAAAAGAAATACCTAAGCGAAAAGGCTTGCAATAAACATAAACTAAGAATTTTTTCATTGGCCGCAAGCATCTCGAAGGTGGTATAAAGAAAAAACGGAGAAAGATATTGCCTACTAGTTCGTAAACTATTATAAAACTGTAACAGAAGTGTGTCTGCACATTGAAGATATTAACAAAAAAAAGTTACGATATGGTTTTTGTATGTCCCTGATTCCATTTCACCAATTTTTGTCTGTCTGTTTGTTTGTTTGTTTGTAAAACGCAAAAACTACTGAACCGATTTTGATGATTTTTTTTTTTTATAGGTTATGATCTGACTTAAAATGTGGTATATAATTTGTGCGGACGAAGTCGCGGGTTAAAGCTAGTAGAAAATAAAGATATTTAGGTATTTATTTAAAATCTTGAACCATCTTACAATATCTTCAAAGTCTATCGAGAAGAGTAGGCGCTAATAGCGGTCGAAACCTTTATAGGACGTGACCTCTTCAGGGTTTCCTATTAGTTTCGAGTAGATTGCCCTTTTCAAGTCAGTTGATTACAGTATATTAAGTAATTGGTCACTTTACAAGTTTCGACGACCAGACGCCATAATAAAAAGCAATATCATAAACACCATGATAATCTCATATATACGAAGAGCCGAAAAACGCTGCAGTAAGGTATCTTTACATACGGACAATTCGACTACAGCAAAAATTCACAGCTGTCGTGTCTCCCTTGGGTACATTGAAAATGAATCTGCCAAAGACATTCAATATTAGATATTTAAAAAAAATACACTTTATTGCCACACAAAATACAAAAAAAGGTACAGAAACAATACACAGATTCATCGAACAGAAAAATCAAATATATATATAAACACATTGTGGCAATGGGTTAGGACTCAGTGTCTGCTGGCAGGACTTACTGCCAAATGAACTGAATAAAAAAAAATTGTTTTTTTCTGTAGGTACAACTTCTGAATAACCCATCAGTGATATGCACCTCCAATATTTTTTTAAATATAGCCCAAACTCCAAAGTCATACGTCTACAATTTTTTTTAATTTTTTCGATATCTCATTTCGTTATCGAAATATTTTTGTTTCTTTGTAGCTCTTGCCGAGACGCGTCTTTTGACACCCCAATCAGCCATGTAGTGCCACCACACCAGGCCGATCTCGAACTTTCGCTAGTAATCTCACTAGTAATAGATACTCTTTCTCAGGTCCGTCACACAAAGACGGAATTGCGATCCGGAATCCTGCTTTAGGATTCAGTGTTGTCAACTATGGTTACAAAAAATACTAGAGTGCTGTTTAAAAAATGCCTAAAATAAAAATGTATGAAACGCCAAATGAATGACAATAATTGTATATTTAGGTATTTATTAAAACAAAACTAACAATTTCTAAACATGATAATTACTATCTTGTATTGCAGTCATGACGTTATGAATGTTACGGTGATGGTTTGTAAATTGTATTCCAATATAATGCAACTATATCAAAAGATTGTCGATAGTTTTAACATTAGACATAATCTGCGTACAAAATGGCATAAACCATTATCACACAAGCTGTTTTTGAGCGTAGGAGATTTCGCAACTATACCGCAACGACGTCACAACTTCACCGTCACGATACGGTATCGTTCCATCAACACCTACGCTCAAAAATCACTTTAAAATATGCCACTTAAGACTTCAGAAAATCACTAGATTTAGTGAAAAAGTCTCTGAAAGGCAACACTCCATATGGAATCTAATTCCGAATCAAGTTTATTCCGGATGTATGTGGCGGACCTTATACTGTGCTTTCGCTGAAAATTGGGCCGAAAATTCGCTGAAAAGAACATTTTCTATGTTAAAAGAAGTCAGGTGTACAGGACAAGAGGTTAAGGGAATGCACTATGCACAAATGCAATCCCTTTGCTTACACACTTGAATCTGATGTATAGGGAGACCCTCACGGTGTGTGAAATGTTAACAATGCCAGATTGGGATAGGTCGCCTCAAACAACTTCTGTCTGAGTTATTTGAAGCCATACGGCAAAGTGAGTAATTTTTCGCTACATACGTCAATTTATATTCAAACTAACTAATTAATGTAACATTTAAAAATTTTTTGTTACTGTTAAATGCAATATCAGCAATAAAAAAAGTCATTAGGTAATTTTTGTATTTAAGTATATCCTTCATATTTTGTACGATGAAATATGTTTGTGAATATATTTACTTGGGCCAAATTGTCTCTTTCCAGGCTAGACAAGAAAAAGAAGTTGCAAGACGCAACGTAAATGCCTGGAAGGAGCTTTTGGATCTCCCATTACCACTCAAACGCAAGCTCTTGGACATGTGCATTCTTCCAATTCTCACCTATTGTGCCCAAATGTCAAGGCTCAAGGTTTGTCAAAGGCCTATGGAGCGTAACATCCTTGGCTTGAAACTGATCAACCGAGTCAGAAATGAGATCATTCGCTCCAGAACCCGAGTGACGTCTCTCACCTCTGTCGCCATCACCGCTGCCAATCTAAAGTGGAATTGGGCTGAACATGTCTGCCGCATGCCAGACGACCTGTGGGCCAAAACCACTACCAACTGGTCCCCAGCAAAAGGAAATCGGCGTCAAGGCAGACCAAGAAAAAGGTGGCGAGACGAAATCGATAGCTTCATAAAGAACTGGCCTAACGAAGCGCAAAACCGGGACGCATGGAGAGATCGGAGGGAGGCCTTTGCCCAACAATGGGACAACGACGGCTGATATAATAATAACAATATTTTGTACCTTAAATAGTTTTTAAAACGTGTCATAATGGAGAAATTAAGAAATTTGCTGTTTGATAAGGATAACCAATGTTAAAAATAATTGATATTGAAATTTTTGATAAAAAAATGTTATGTTGTGTCCCAATTTTCTTTTAACCAATCAATATTATACAGAGAGAGAAAAATAGAGTTTGCCTAGAATATATTTCAGGTTTTGGTAGGTATTCGGTCGTCAGGGTATAAGTATCCATTTACATATCTCGTGTGATTCCTTGTTAATAATATAATCAGTCAATTTTTTTTAGTGTATGTCGTAAGAGGTGATTAAAAGAATAGGTTACATTTTTGGAGCTGTTTGATATAAAATTGCTAATCCTCAGACTGTAATTTAATTTGTATTTAAAATAATACAACCTGATTATTGCTCAATCTAAATCAAGTCAAATGTAATCCGCTCCCAAAATCTCTAGCTATCTAAAATAACCTTGAACATTAGCACATTACCTTTAAAGGATGATCCTACAACCCCAATGATGAAAACGTTACCCTCAAAGACGGCAACAACGTTTATCCAGGTGAACACGGAACATGGCCGGGTAATAAATCAGGGATTACCAGGTAACGCCCAATCTGTGCCCGGGTCTTAAAGGGGCATTTTAACGTTTGATAGCGTAAAGTTTGCTCTGTTTTGGGGTTTTATTTGCGGATGATTGTTTTGATAAGAGATTTGTTTTAGGATTCCGTTGTCCGATTAGGAATCCTTACATAAGGTCCAAATAATTTCAGTTGATGGCGATGTTGAAATACAAAACCTAAGTCTAATCTTTGCGCGCAAATGTTCCTTATGACTTATCTTATGACCACAGAAGTATACCTATCCTTAGAATTCCTGACTTATAATTCCCGTACTAAAACTATTTTAAGGGGATGATCAGACCATCAAACTCCACAACTATCTCTATTTTACCCGTGCGGAAATTGCGAAAAAAATATCTGTTGTTTCATACAAAATCCAATTGACCCGAATGTGTGGGACAGCTGATATTTTTTGTGCGTTTCGATGTTGGTTCCTTATACAAAGTTCTTTAGTTTGATGGTCTCATCATCCCCCTAAAAAATTTAAAGCGGACACTGAAATCGAAAAAAAAATAAACAATATTTCGGAAGATCTGAGATATTCCGAAAACTCACAACATTCACTTTCCACTAGTAGTAGTTTCAAAATTGTATTCTTATAAAATCTTCCTGTTTTTATTTACTTCAGAGATTCTATACTGCCTCTAAAGAGATCTTTGACCCTGTACCCTGGCTATAAAACAAAATGGCATCGGCAACCTCCGGGCTTTGACCGCTTTGAAGTATTGGCGAACCGTATTCAACTGGCTCAATCAATCACTTGCCACCTTTTAGGTAGAACCAAAATGGGTAAAGGTTTGGTATACCTTCATTGTAGAGGTACACAAAATATTCCCAGTTCAATGATATTCTGAGCGAACAAAAATTGTATCCATGTTTACATCATGCTTTGAAGGCAGAGCGGATATTTCGTGATCGTGATTTTCGTGAAGTTTTTTTTTGTCTATAAATAATCTTTGGTCTTTATATTATGCACCAAATAAATTGATTTCTATTTATTTCTATTTCTAACAGTCTCAAATGAGTTATTCAAAAATAAATATACTATTGCGCAAAATCTACCCGTCTCTACTTGTAATGAACAAACACCTCGAAATACGTGTAATAAGGATTTTCCAAATTCAATCCCTTTAAGCGTGAATATGTGGATGAACAATTTCATAGGAAACGTAGCACGGAAATCAAGCTATTTCACTGATTACTAGATAATTTCTCATCTCTTGCGAGCCCTACATAACAGGTTACTACGACAAACATTTTAATCAATGTAAAGTGAATGCATAAATGAGATTTTCTATCTTTACTATATACCGACTGCTCTAAAAACGGTGACGGAAAACATCGTAATGAAACCTGCTTACGCTGAAGATGAAATTCTGATGCGTATGTGGTATGTAGTCCACCAATAGGAAATAGGAATAGGGATAAAGAGCATCGGTGGCGCGTTGCGGAGAGCTAAGGAAGCCCAATCTTGAGGTCCGGGTTCGAATCCGCACGGACGAAATGCCATGTACCAATGAGTTTTATAAACATAATACTGACTTCTCTCAAACGGTGAAGGAAAACATCGTGAGGAAACCTGCATACGCTGAAGAAAATTCTGATGCCTATGTGAAGTCTACCAATCCGCATTGGGAACGTGTGGTGGACTAACGCTCATACACATTCGAAATAAGTGGCCTGTCCCCTGCAGTGGGACGCAAACATAATTATATACAGGATGTTACAATAGTAAAAATAAACATTTAAAACTTTCTTTTAAGGGGGGGGTTCGGTTGTTTAGACCATCAAACTGGATAACGTTCACTATGGAACCAACATCGAAATGGCGAAAAAATTCAGCTCTCCCATACATTTAGCTTGAGTAGATTTGTAGTATAGTATGGGAACATCATTTTTTTTTTCGCGATTTCGATATTGATCCCATACCGAAAATTGTTAAGTTTGATGGTCTAAACCACCCCCTTAAATGTTAATTTCTATGTTTGTGTGCTATAAATAAAATGGAAACTGAATATCTTTAAACACAGCTAAATCCTCACAAACTAACTTCGCTATTTTCAATTTTTTTTTTATTTTCAGACGCCAAAACCCGATACCGATGCCGGAACCGGTATTAAGTACTGTACCTAACGGTATAAAGAAACTGTTCCAATTAGTGTTTTGCCCGGGGCCGTCCAATTAAGAGACATCCCTCGGTGAGGCCTATCGGCTCGCTTCAGTTTATTAGCTGGGACTTTGCTATCGATTTTATTTTTTTAGTTCAGTTCAAACCGCATTTGAACTGTGCTTTGATGGTAAAAGCTTTATTTAGGATCAAAAAGTAGATTTTGATTTAAATGGCGGGCTCTGAAGCTTGTAGTGCATTTTAAACTAATTTATCCCTCATCCTTCGGAAGGCACGTTAATCAGTTGGATAGTTCCGTCACAGCCCGGACACGGCATACAAAAAATTTAAATTGACAAGATGACGTCAGCACATGCGAAACCAAAGAAATTTAGCCTTAAATCTTCTTCTTAGGTAACTGCCGGGCGGCGATAGAGGGGGTGAGGTAAAAAGTTGGAGGGAGGAAGGGAGTGTTCGTACTGTATGTAGTAATAGATACTCTTTCTTATACTGTGGTTCCATTCCGTAAGATGGCGGTGCAATAGACTATATTATTGCGCCTATGTAATGCGAGACTGTGATTCTCTGTTTCCTACAGCCAAACCATAAATTATGGTTTTGTAGGACTATAAGTAAAACATGTATGTATTTCAAACTTTTTATTAAATAAATTTAAAAAAACTAACTATTCGTTAAGCAAGGTCAAAGACCTATTAAGGTAGCTTGAAAATTCTCTGACAGCAAGTTGACCACTACTATCTTCCCTTTTACCATTATTTGTGAGAGGAGGTCTTTTCCCTGCAGTCCTCTCACTCCTTATACTTACTTAAGCTCTGCAGCATGATCAATTCTGCTGGTCTCCCTTTACCTTCAATCCTCTCTATCCAAGTTATAACATATCATATCTCTATCATACCATCTTCTGCTGACCAACGTCGGTATATGTGGATTATTAAGAGGATAGACCAGTACGGTTTAGTCCATATAAACGTATTCCCCTGTTTTCTCCTTGGATGATGACACTAGAGCAAAAGTTTTTTTACTATACATATATCTATGTCATCTCTGCCATGTCCCTATGTTTTGCTTTTTGCTTTTATTATTTACTGTAAGAACTAGGGACCTTCGAAAATGACCAATTTTACCGCCCGTTTTCAAACATCCAGTAAACAAATTTGGAGAATATAAACAAAAAAAGCGAAACATACAGACAGCCAAAGTCTTTGTCATAAATGATTAAAATCGGTGTACTCTTGGAGGATGGAACAGGGGCATACGAAATGCTGATATAGTAGATTTTTTGTCCAAACAATCGGTCCGAGCTGCAGTTGTCTCTTTCGCACTCTAGTCAGCGGGGTGTATGGGTGGGGCGGATCTGACTAATACGTATACAGTCGAAAAAGTGACCTATTCCCCAAATTAGCATTTCAGGCCGCCTCTCCTCTTATTTACTATTATTATTTGCAATTATATAGAGAGCAGTAAATTATATTGGATTTTTTATCTACTATACATGCATAAACATAATTTTATGCAGTTTAATTACGAAAGCCTTATGATATTAATGACTACATGACTTTAGAAAACAAACAAGTAAGCTTTTGCCGACGAGAGAGCCCAGTTTCAATCTAAGTTAGCTTTATCATTTAATAAGCTTCAATCTATGCTCATATTATGAAAGTTCTAGGAAGTTCTAGTTTATTTACTTCATATCCTTAACTACACTTTGTGGTGAAAGTAAATGTGTTTTATCTAGGAAGAAAATTAATGAAGAACAACATAAATACATTCTCTTTGTGATGTTTAATTTCCAAGCGAAATTTAGGTAGGTACTTAACTTATTTACTTGAAAACATATTAAGTAACTACATAATTCAATCACGTTTCATGTTTTTAACGTTTAAAATCTTTAGTCTAACCTACTAATTGAGACAAAAAAGTTATAACTGTTGAATAATGGAACATCTAACCACTATTTTATTATTTTTTTTATAGCTTGAGTTCTAAACTTACCTGAATTAATTGTTCTGTGAGAAGAAAAAAATTAACAAGCTCCGTTTGTTCAATATTAAGTTAACTTAAACAATGTTAAATTACTTAACTTAGAAAATAATAATAGGTAATTTTCATATTTTTTTCTCTTAGATTTCTTATTTCTATTGTACTCAATAATTATGAAAAATTACAATAAGTCATGTTCTCTTTATGGCTGACGGACAAAAATATACCTTTATGTAAACTTATACCAATATTCAGAATTGAGTCACTCGAGTGAGGCAGGTTCTGACCCGAGCACTCGTCTCGCGTGGATTTCGCGCGTCGCGTTTTTGCCTGCCACGAGGCTCCGCAATACTCAATCTCTTCTTGTTCTGACTAAAAACAATCCCTGAGATTGGGATAGATTCTCCCATATACACTTGACACTGGCGGAAATGCAGTGCTAACGCACAAGCAAGAGTCCATTGATTATAAATAATTAAAAAAAAAATTTCTGAATGGTCTTTAAAATGAAAATCTTACACGAAAATTGAAAACACTCATATCATTTATTTTCAAATCTGCATAAAACTTTCACGTTACAGAAAAATCTGTAAAACGACAGACATAAAACCGCTGTCGAGGATATTTGCTTAACAAAATGTGTTGCCAATATGCAGTATATACAAGAGGAAGGCTTGAACCCATAAAAACGGATATACATTCGGAAATATACGGACATATCCGATCCGATGTAAATTTCCGACGTATCTTGGTTTATCCGTGAAGGCGGACGGTAGACAATGTGGCGACATTCACGACTTACCTATTATTACATTTGGTACTGGCTGATACAAGTAAATTTATATAGTTGCGCTAGAATGGTTGCAGTTCATTGAGATTCACAATGTGACTTTAACACAATACCACAAAAGTTTAATCAACAGCTGTTTTGATTAAAATTAATATTTTTGAGTAATTACTACGTAAGTCGTGCGGGAAATGGGCCTATAGTTCTTCAACAAGGCATTATCGCCCTTTTTAAAGAAGATCACCACCAGACCTGAAATTCACCCAAAGGACAATGGAGAAGGCTATGCTCTCAGTTTCCCTGCGTGATCGAATCAGAAATGAAGAGATCCGCAGAAGAACCAGAGTAACTGACATAGCCCAAAGAATTGCTAAACTAAAGTGGCAGTGGGCGGAACACATTGCTCGCAGAACCGATGGCCGATGGGGCCGAAAAGTTCTCTAGTGGCGACCGCGTACCGGAAAGCGCAGCGTGGGTAGGCCCCCCTAGGTGGACCGACGACCTGGTGAAGGCGGTGGGAACCCTTTGGATGAGGGCAGCGGAGGAGCGATCGTTATGGCGATCCTTGGGGGAGGCCTATGTCCAGCAGTGGACGTCCATCGGCTAAGATGATGATGATGATGAAACCGAAGTTCATCAAAATCTGAAAGACGAATTTATTACCACATAGATTACTCTAGGTTCTATCTATCTCAAGTAATAAACATTCCGATCGTGCTTCGCGTATTCATAGCCAAGATCTCCAACTTAGTTGTCAAGTTATCATAGTCCAATCTGACACTTCGATATGCACAACCCGCTTCTAAGTTTAGACAAGTTTTAATTGGTCAGCGGGGAAATAGAGGAAATCGACCGGTTCGGAACTTGGATATCGGATGACTTGAGCTTTTTACTAGCGAGATAAGTTTGAAAGTTTTTCTTAGGAGGATTTGAGATTAGTTGCTGTGGAATCCGTTGATAAAAATCAGGAAAATAGAGCTAAGAATGGATTCTCTTTTGTATAGAGTGTGTATAAGTGAGTGGGGCCATCTAGGTGGATACGTAATAACACCTACTGACATTAGAGACTTCCCCTTCAAAAGCAAAACACGGTTCATGAAGTCCGTGGGCCTAGGAAATTAACTTTAGGTCTAGGATGACAGCTACAATAGATCTGTCCAGGTCGCAGTAGCTATTGGTCACTGACCAAGCCCTCACAACCAATTAATAATAATAAATAATAAGTGAGTGGGGGTGTGTTCTTAAATGTGTGTATATCTACGTGTTTTCGGAAACAGAAAAATAGATATGCATACAGAAATCGTACATAAATTCCGAAAATTCATTGGTACGAGTCTGCCTGGACGGGGATCGAACCATCGCCTCCTGCACGGAACGCAAGGTTACTTGCCACTCGACAACCACAGCTAAAAATTACAAATGAGTAATCATAAATATCTTAAAATCAAATTAAAGATTGAACGCACAGACACACACACGCACACACATACACACGCACCCCCACTCACACAAATATCTTAGAGACACTGTTTATCCTAATCACATAATAACGTGTTAATGAATAAGCGCAAAACCTCATACACCCCAACTGATTTATAACAAAATAATTAGAATGAAACAATAATTTCATTATTTTGATAGTTAAAATTTAAAATTATTATTTTAAGTTTTGAGGCAAAAATGATTTGTTATTATTTCAGCAATAAATGAAAGCGCTAACGTACTCATGGATACATTTTAATAGTAAGGGTGACATCGGTTTAAGTAAATTTTAAGTTTTAGAAACAAATTATTTACTATTTTGAAAAAAATTACCTGTATTGAAACCATGATAATCCGATTCTGCTCTCGATTCTAAACAAACTACTTTCTAGTTTTGCGTTAATTCATTAACACGTTGTATAGAGTAACAAAATCAAGCCTAGACTTGTATTATGATGACTAGACAACGATATACAACACAAACATCCATGACTCGGGTACAAATAATCATAATTTTCATGAAAATATAATGAAGGATTCAAACCAGTGGCTCTCAGATCAGCAGGCACGCTCACTACTAACTGAATAATCGAGGTGTCACAAGACAAAAAAAATGACGTTCAATGTAGCATATTTTGATCAATGAGCCCAAAGCGCATTTAGTTGAAGCACACAAAGTAAGAAACTTAGTGCATACAAAGAAGTACACAGGGTCTGTCTCGGTACGTACGTTCGAAGCATAAAGTTATTATATACCTTGGTTTGAAGTATATCTGACGTTTTGTCAAAGTTAAATACAATATACCTGGAAGCAGGACAAGCTGAAAAAAGAAACTGAGGAAATTGACATGTATCCTTCTTCTTATCGTGTGGGCAAGCCATGGTGTCAGAGTTTTTTCTGACGTAGTTTTTTTTATGTAACGTCTACTACCACCAGAGATAGTAGCCGGGACCAACGGCTTAACGTGCCATCCGAAGCACGGAATCATCTTTTTTTTCAGACAATCAGGTGATTCAGCCTGCAATGTCCTAACCAATTGGGGAAAATCGCACAAAGTGACATATCACTAGGTGTCCCCCGTGGGAATCGAAACCACGACCTCCGTATTGAGAGCCCAATGCTCTTAACCATTAGACCACGGAGGCAGTTGACCTATAATAGCAATTGTTTTCAAGTTTTTTTCTCATTAATTTTACTTTGATCAAAACCGGCATCTGGCATAGCTATCAAGAATATACATTATGTAAGAGTGTTGTTTCAATGTAAGTAAATAAACAAATAAGTAAATAACGGTGTTCTGTTGTTCTGATTTTAGTATTGATTGAACTACATGCAGCTCTATGCTCTGACACAGTGCCAAACTTCTCAAACTCTGAAGACCAGCATTAACGCGTCAATTGCCACCACATTTCATACAACACTTTATCAAAGTACCGTAGTTTGTTCGGTATAATGAAGTCTCGTGAAACAAGCCATTTTCATATTTAACTACTTTAGCTTACGAGCTGTGTCAGGGGACGTAACGTGTGAACAGTAGTTGTGTGCCAAACGTCTGCAGTGGAATGCCAACTTTATTGTTTGCTGCAAGTTGTGTAAGTTTCTACGATGACCGTTCACTTGAGCCTTAGGTCCGCCACACACAGACGGAATTGCGATCCGGAACCCTGATTCAGGATTCAGTGTTGTCAACTATGGTTACAAAAAATACTAGAGTGCTGTTTAACACATTCGCGGACAGTGACCTGCTATAGCAGTGATAACAATAAAAGTTCTATTGTGTCTCGTTCACTGTCCGCGAATGTGTTAAAAAATGCAAAAAAAAATGTATGAAACGCCAAATGAATGACAATAATTGCATTTTTAGGTATTTATTAAAACAAAAAATTTCAAATATTATTGATTTTTAAACATGTTATAGCCATGTTGTGCTATTTCGAATCAAATTAAAGATTGAAAAATTTGTCTCGGGCGGGACTTGAACCCGCCTCCCCTTGTTTGTAATAACTACCAGTAGATGGCGCTCACGTCCCCTTAAGACGCAACAGATTGAAAATTTCGTTCTCTGGGTAGTGGGCTCGGTGGCGAAATTGGATAACGCAGTTCCCCGGTTTGGAAAAGTGCGGGTTCAAGTCCCGCCCGAGACAAATTTTTCAATCTTTAATTTAAAACAAACAATTTCTATATATGATAATTACTATCATGTGATGATGTCATGACGTTAAGATAATGATTTGAAAATTGTATTTCAATATTATGAAACTACATTATCAAAAGACCATCGATAGTTTTAACATTAGACATAATCTGCATACAAAATGGCATGAACCATTATCACACAAACGATTTTTGAGCGTAGGCGATTTCGCAACGACGTCGCGACTGCACCGTCACGATACGGTATCGTTCCATCAAAGCCTACGCTCAAAAATCACTTTAAAATATGCCACCTAAGGCATAAAAAAATCACTAGATCTAGTGAAAAAGTCTCTGAAAGCGGCAACACTCGATACGGAATCTAATTCCGAATCAGGTTTATTCCGGATGTATGTGGCGGACCTACTAAGTTTCTACGTTGACCGTTCACTTGGGCCTTAGTTTGGGTCGTTTCCTTGTTTGAGTTTGACCAAGGAGAAACGGAGTACCTAATGTTTAAAGTAAATCGTAAGGTACTTAGAAATATAGGGGCGGAAACGATAATGGATTTGTTTTGAGGAAAGGTTCTATTTATTTATTGTGTCGAAGTTATCGCCAAACTTTTTATTTGGGAAACTTTTTCTTTACGTAACTTTTTGAAGAGAACTGAAAATATATCAGGTACTTTACTTCATGAGAGTTGCAGTGTACATGCACAAAACTGTTCTCAGTTTACCATCCTACGAGGAAATGCTTAAGGAAAGAGTTTTCAAGGTGCCGGTGACAGTGACCAAAACTAGTTTTGCACACAGACATAAACCTTTCATCTTTCCTTATATCTATAATAAATTTGCATCATTATGCGACCTGAGGCGGTGCAGTGTACAAGAAGCCAAGAAAATAATCTACAACAAACTACTGGGTTGGACTTATGATGAAGGAGAGGAACTGCTGAGGATCGTTACATGACGATTGTACTTAGTCACAAATACTTATGCCCATGTTGTACCTACTCCTGTTATGATGCCCATGTTGTACCTACTCCTGTTATGATCGGAAACTCGGCGCTCGAAGTTGTTGACGATTATGTTTACCTGGGACAAACTATTCAGTTAGGTAGGTCCAACTTCGAGAAAGAGATCAACCGTCGAATCCAACTCGGTTGGGCAGCGTTCGGGAAGCTACGTAGTATCTTCACGTCCCAAATACCGCAGTGTCTTAAAACGAAAGTCTTCGATCAGTGTGTGTTGCCAGTGATGACATATGGAACAGGGACGTGGTCGTTCACTCAAGGCCTCATAAAAAGGCCGAAAGTCACCCAAAGAGCAATGGAGAGGGCTATGCTCGGAGTTTCCCTGCGAGATCGAATCAGAAATGAAGAGATCCGCAGAAGAACCAGAGTAACTGACATAGCCCAAAGAATTGCTAAATTAAAGTGGCAGTGGGCGGGGCATATTGCTCGCAGAACCGATGGCCGATGGGGCCGAAAAGTTCTCGAGTGGCGACCGCGTACCGGAAAGCGTAGCGTGGGTAGGCCCCGCACACGGTGGACCGACGACCTTGTGAAGGCGGCGGGATTCCGTTGGATGAGGGCAGCGCAGGACCGGTCGTTATGGCGATCCTTGGGGGAGGCCTATGTCCAGCAGTGGACGTCCATCGGCTGAGATGATGATGATGACACTCACGCACTCACCCTCACACACACACCCCCACACACACCTACATACGCACAGCGTCACCATCATCATCTCACGCACATCCAAATATTCGTCTCATTTTTAAAATATATTATTCAATTTTGTACTATATTACTTGATTCCCGCGATATAGGCGTTGCCTAGTGCAGTAGTCCATGTTACAATATGCAATGTATCTTTGTCTGGCAAAATAAATATTACTATTACTATTACTTATATGTTAGGTATATTTTACAAATGTGAGCAAAGTTTTAGTTCTTTTTACAAATTTCAATCCTTATCGATATACAGGGTCTGTTCGAGCTCCTAAAGCTCTTTAATCTTTATGTTTCTATAATTATTTTTAATTACGTGTAGCACTTAGCTATACTCGTAAACAGCCGTTTATCTGTCGTGATTTGACATCTGTCACTTGACACCTGTCATTCGGGATTACTTGGCAAATTTGGAGGTGATAGACAATATCAGCTGGCTTGTAACGATTTTGTTCTTCCTTTGTTTTTCGGAATTATAAAAGTTTTAAGTATACAGTCCGCTTTATCATTTCGTCTAGTTTTCCCTATAAGGTATCTAGATAGGGCACTAGAGATCTTTACAGGGTCCTTATCTTAATATGCTGACTTTTTTTAAGATGATGATTGGACCGTCAAATTGAACAACATTCTCTATGGGACCAACATCGAAATCGCGAAACAAATATCAAATATCCCATACATTTGACTCGCGAGTAGGTTTGCAGTTTTGCGATTTCAATGTTGGTGCCATAGAGAAAGTTGTTCAGTTCGACTGTCTGATCATCCCCTTAAAAGTTTTAAATGTTTATTTTTACTTTTGTAACAACCTGTATATAATTATGCCCGTCCCACTGCAGGGCACAGGCCACTTATTTCAAATGTGTATGAGCGTTAGTCCACCACACATTCTAAATGCGGATTGGTAGACTTCACATACGCATCAGAATTTTCTAGTATAGTATAGTATAGTTTGATGTAATAATTAATTAACCAATAATTAATTACTAATATAGGGATATATTTTAAAAGGTTGCAAGCCGTAAAGGCCAAACTGTATTGGTCCTATGATATAATCACTCTTTTTCTGTACTCAATACCTATAGTTTATGGCAATACACAATTCTGATTCTGATTCTGAATGTATTGAGAGAATAAAACGGAATATATGCACAACTGCATTATTGCGTCTGAAATGCAAATTACTGACAGGCTTTACCAAGCCTAACTTACTTCAGCAGCGTAATGGAAAATAAGTAATTATCTGTGAAAGTCAATGAATCCCTGTTCTATCTACTCGAATCTCGAATAGAAACTGCATTAAAGCATTATAGCCATTACTACTTAAAGTTTAAAGTCCTATTTATGTAGCTACGACTTTATGTTTGTTTCTGATTGGGCAGTCAGTATACATACGATTACATACGTATACATACGATTTAAATGAAATCAAAATTTCAATACGTGTGAAATGAAAACGATGGTAATCAGAGTAGATACGACAAAATAGGCCATTCCGAAGCCCCTTAATTTTGGCACATTAGCACTTAACAGCCCATGACCTCTTTGAATTTCTTTATCAATACTAATATTATACAGGAAATATCAATGCATCTTTCCATCTGAAGACTAAAAAAAACGAAGGGTAGTTGGATTTGTAGAGTTTCTGGTCGCATCTTCTCTACAGCGAAAACACGTTCCGGCGCGGTGATAGCTTCAAAAAAAGGTTTGACGTTTAATGAGTGGGCTTCAAGCTCCTATATTGAATAAATTATTTTAATTTTAAGTATGAGCTTGATTCTTGTTTTCCCAACTGCTATTATTGATTGAATTTACTGCGGATTTCTAAGTTATTCCCCGAGCTCACTGGTCTTTGTTTAGTATTGAGAGTGGTCGCCTCTATAGATCTTACTTTACAAGAGTTATAGCTATCATGTGGATCACAGTGGGTCTATACCCGATAGCAAAATAATTCTTATTTATACAGTATTCTCAGTCTTACCTTTAATTGATTTTTAAACTATCCCGTCTTATTGCACCCTTAGACCCTTTGACTACTTATATAGGGACTAGTTACGCGTGATATTCTACTAACAAACATTTCTGCCATTTTTTGCGGGGGGCGAGGCAACATGAAATCCGCAACTTCGGATCTTAGTTCCCATAACTTTAGATTCTAATTTTGAATGTTAAAAATCATGAAAAGTAGTCTCGTTTGAACCCCTAACGTCATAAGTTCGTAGTTAATGTTTCGCAATTATAGGCTGTCTCGTTTAGTGATAAGGTATAAACATTGAATGTAAATGCACATGATCAATTGTTCTTATACCGTGGCAGAGGGGAAACGCTACCGCAAGGCTAGTCCTTATAATAAGTAGTCAAAGCTTAGACCCGACGCAAACCTGCAAAGCGCAGCGCAGACACTGCCATACCATTACAGACTGTGCTAGCTTTGAAATAACATCAAAAATCAATTAACACAACTTTCGCCTGAAGTCGCTTCGGTTCTTTCAGGGACTAGTAGTTGTGTTAATTGAATTAAGAGGATATGTGATTCTTCAAAGCGTCATATATCATGAAGTACTAACAGTAGGAGTATGATTTGTGGATACGTGTAAATTGAACATATAATTGAAGTTTTGATTAGAGCCAAAACACAATTAAGACACATTTTCTCGATAGAAAAACAAGCCAAAGTTATTGATAAAGACGGAGGCTCCGTCTTTATCAATAAACGCTTGGAACTGCTACACGGTGAATAATAGAAACACGAGACTTAATTTAAAAAAAGAAATTGATATTTTATAAATTTTGATTAGAGCAGAATTGAACTTACAGAAATAGTACAATCACAATTAAAAAAAGTTTGTTTTACGTTTGCGTCGTTTCAGGCGCGCGCGCCGCCCCATCTCTTTCTCTCGCATCAGGCAGTAATATAAGCTATCACACGCCCATTTCGCTTCAATAATTTTTCGAGACAGGCCCTTATAAGATGTTAATTCAACGCAAGCAACGTTGATAATGGTTTGGCAGTGAAAAATGTTCAACGCTGCGCTTTTCCAGGTGTATTCTCTGTATAGCGCAGGCAGGCACTGATCTGGTCTCAGATTCCACAAAACTGTTTCCTGGTTTTGAATCGGACTGAAACTCTTGGGCTAGCTTAAACAGAATCAGAACGGGAGTCGCTCGGTGTAACTACCATCTTCACAAGTGGGTATAAAAAACTCAACCGTTTGCGATTGTGGTGCTCCGGAACAGACTGTCGAGCACATTATAAACGAATGCCCTGGCAGAAGATTCGACGGTAGCTCATTTCCTCGAGCACTGACTACCTATCCTGAATGGTCACCTCTCTGGTTCATGTTTTTCTCTCTTTGATAAATAATTGTTGTTTTAGTACTCTTTTATGTATAATATTATGTATTTGTAGGTATGAATATGTATTTGTTATAGGTATTTATATTATATATATATATTTTTATTTTACAGTATGTTTGTATTTGTATAACATTATTTGTGTATGTTATCTATATTGTGTTATTATGATCTACACCGCCTACCAATCTTCTTTCACTATTTCCTCTACCCTAAGGTTGTCTGGAAGAAATCGCTTTTTAGCGATAAGACCGCCTGTTTTTGTGCCTTTTGTATTTCCTGATTGTTTGCTCTCTGTATACTCTGTTTTTTTTGTGTCAAATAAAGTATAATTGGTTGATTGATTGATTGATTGAATTTGGGAGCGCATAATAATAATTATCTGTAGAATTATGTATTCTTTATATAATTGAAATTTCGTATCTCCACTTTTACTTGACTCTGAGAAAATTTCTCAAGTCAAGGACTTTTTTGTCATTTTTGAAATACAATTTGACCGAGTGGCGTCGTTTCAGATTGCGGAAATCTCGAGAAACTCAAACTCAACTAAGAATAATCATAATTATTGATTGATATTATGCTCACGACTATATTCCCCAAGGTTTCAGAATATCTCTGACTACCCCCAGTCAGACATATTCTGAAACCTCAGAACATCAATTTTTTCACTAGAAGTACCTACGGAAACTCTGCCTAGTGTGACTGGTGAGCCCGAACGAACTTAGAATAATATTATGGGTGAGAAATTACTCTTTCAATAGTTCTAACACCTATTTACCATTTCTATGCAAATGTCAAACCTATCAATATTTCACCGACTATTACAATATGGGAGTTTTTATCCTCCGGGATCACTACGGCTCCCAAGTTTAACAAGAGATCAGAAATTTTGTGGCGTTTTCTCGAGGGAGAGAGCGGAGCTGTGATGTTTACGATTTATAAGGTCTTGTTTACAATGTTGGGACAACCAACTACTGTTTATTATTTTTTACATCCCTAAGTTATATCCTGAAGGATGCCTTTGCAGGGCAAAAGTCTTTTCTCCTTTATAATGGTTAGAAATGGGTCATATTCGATCACGCAGTCCCAGTGCAAATTCGTAGAAGGCAAGTAGTGGTCCCCAGACTCAGCGGTCACCCATACAATGATTGACGTTGCTTAACTTCGCTGATCGATTCCAATACCGAACCTACACTACGATAAACGAGCACTTCCAAAATTGTTTACATGATATTTACCAAATGGTGTTTTTTAATGTGCCTACTTAGGTTAGTACACGGAATATTCCTGGAATAGTAGATAATAACTTTGTTATGTTCACATAGGTCCCATACTCCACCAATGGTATAAAACAGGTTAATGAAAAAAATACCTGAAGACTGCGATTGATAACAAGTATGAATTCGAATCCAGCAAAGAGCATTCGTATGATGAATTTGAATTTTTTTTAGTTAAACAAATTAAATTATAATAAATCACATTTTACAATGACTGTGAATGAATGACGTATAGGCTGATAATAATGGCGTTTAGTAGGCTGCCTCAGTGGTCTAATGGTTAAGAGCATTAGGCTCTCGACACGGAGGTCGTGGGTTCGATTTCCACGGGGGACACCTAGCTAGTGATATGACGCTTTGTGCGTTTTTCCCCAGTTGGTTAGGACATTGCAGGCTGAATCACCTGATTGTCTGAAAAGAAAAATGATTCCGTGGTTCGGAGGGCACGTTAAGCCGTTGATCCTGGCTACTATTCCCGGTTAGTATTCGTCAAAAAAACCACGTCAGAGGCCGTAAGGCGGTCTGAAAAAAAACTCTGACACCAGGGCTCTGCCCACACGATAAGAAGAAGTAGGCTGATGATGATGATGACATATAACAATAATAATTATTTGTTAAAGGTTTTTTTACCTCAGTACCTATTTCGGTGATAAAATTTTGTTGGTAAACTGGTTTTGTATCAGATTTGGATTACTAGTTTTGGATCTAGACAAGTACTACTGAGGCCAGACTAGTACGATATCTCCATAATATCTTGCTTTAAAACCTGCATACTTACACAAACAGCATCTCATTTCAGCAAGTAAACTCTCCTCTGTACCTAAGACGGGGCATCATTCTTGTGGACGCGGCTATGGGCCATAAAATAAATATAAATCTCACTGTACACGACGCTTGGGGCTAGGTGGGTAAATAATTGTCAACTTCCTTTGTTTAGGGCTTGCTTTATGTAGTTTGCTAGCTATTTAAAAGATAGTATTATAGGTACTTACTTTTTTTATGTACATTATGTTACCTGCGTATATCTAGCGAGCTTAGCCAAAAGTGTCGAACGCAAAAGCGATAGGCAGTCGATGCATGTTGTCGGCTCTACAAAAATTAGAGCCAATTAAATGTTATATTCTCTTCCTAACTTTGATAAATTGAAATAAAATAATTATTCAATAATTGAACAAATGGTGATTAGCTGTTGCAACAAAGTCATTTTGTGAATTAATAAGCATTATGTCAATAAAATTAATTGATTCAAACTAGATGCCTCGATGAGTCTACCTATTTGAACTTGACAGTCGGTCGTTGCTGGCGCTCGCCGACTGATGTGTGTGTATTTGATTGATTGATTGACCTTTATAATATTTTATAAAGGTCAATCAATCAATCAAATATACTTTATTTTACACCGAAACATAAACAGTTAAATACAGAAATAAAAATACAAGAGGCACAAAATAAGGCGGTCTTATCGCTAAGAAGCGATTTCTTCCAGACAACCTTAGGGGAGATGAAACGGTAAAAAGCAGAAAGGTAGGCGGTGTTTCCAGAAAAAATGATCAAAAATGAGCAGTTATCAGTAAAAAACAAAATATAAGTATACAAAATAAACCTATTATAAATACATATATAATATACATACTCATATAAATATATATATATATATATATACACACATACATCATACATAAATACGCGTACTACACAACAAAATACTATAGGAAAACATGAACTGGTTTCACGCTACTGTGAAAATGAATGAAATATACTTTATTTACACCAAACATAAAATACATTGTACAGGAAACAGAAACTGGTTATGGTACAAATAAGGCGGTCTCAAAAATCTTTAAATAGAACACAATTTATCTTCAAAATATCCGTAATTGAAAGAAGTGTATGTATACTCGGGTAAGATTGGATAAACCAAATAATTATAATCGAGAATATGTATCAGGTAAGTATTTTGTATTAGGTAGTAGCAACATAGCGTGATACGTATTTGTACTCTCTGTATACCGCAGGTTTCGTGTCGCTAAGATGTTGTGTTGGTAGAATGATACGGATCATCATAGTTGGTAAAGATCGGATTATAGACCTCATTCATAAACTATATTAAATAAAAAAAAATTAAAACCGCCTTCAAAAAAACTAAAAAGTTACGAAAAAAACTAGAAAGCCGGTACGATTCGCGACAGGGCTTGCATTTGTTTTTTTGGCTTGGCTTGACACCGACTTCTATAAAACAAATTAATGTTCTTATGATGCGAACGAAAAACTCATCGGCTGCAATATTATTTTTTAACTTTTTAGTTTTTTTGAAGGCGGTTTTAATTTTTTGTTAAAATTCCGTTTATTTCACAATTTTCAGTGGTGAATTCATTAGTTCAATTTAATAGTAGTGCTTTAAATTAGCAAACGCACTAGCTGGCACTACGATTTTCAAAGGTTCCCCTCGATTTCTCTAGGATGCCATCATCAGATCCTGGTTTTCTTATCATGGTACCACACTTGGAATATATCTTCTTTCCAACACAAAAAGAATCATCAAAATCGGTTCATAAACGACGAAGTTATCCGCGAACAAACATAAAAAGAAAATATATTTTTTTGAAGTCGGTTAAAAAAATAGTTCAATTTTTGCGTGAGAATGTCCTTTTGCCAATGAATTATTCTATCAATTTGAACACTCGCCAGGCCGAAACTATTGTAGTTAAAAATGGGAAACAACATATTAAATAAACTCTGTCTCAATGTGAACAATTATACACTATAGTTCTTTATGAAAATGGTTATAAGTTGAGTGACAAAAAATATTTCTCAACCTTCCAACCTACCGAAAAACCATCCTATCTCACCGGTGTTTAGGTAACTTCGCGTTGAAGTGACCCAACCTAGGCGGTGCCGTGTTAAACCTACAGTGTACACCCACCTCAATCTATTCTCAAACACCAAACACCGATTCTGTTGACCCTGTTCATCAAATTTTCTTGTGTGCTTCAGGGCTTAGTGCCGGTATAAGTTTTCTTCGCGTCGCTTCTAGAACCGTAAATTGTGTTTATCTTACCCGTGCCGTTTCCGCGAAAAATAATTATATTTAGTTTGACGAAGATGTAAGAACCGGTTTTAAATAATGAAGCATATGCTCACGACTATACTCCCCGAGGGAGTAGTCAGAGATATTCTGAAACCTCAGAACATCCACGTTTTACTAGTACCGAAACTCTGTCCAGTGTGACGGGGAGTGCGCCCGTCGCCATTTGTAATGGACAGTGGGCACAACACATGCCTCGAAATTGAAGCATACTGGTTTCCTCACGATGTCTAAATAATTTGTTATCTTAAATTATTTTGCTATCGGCATAGGATGTTTGGACCGCCTTGTTTCGTGCCTCTTGTATTTTTATTTCTGTATTTTACTGTTTGTTTGTTTTTGTTGTTATGTATAAAATAAAGTATATTTGATTGATTGATTGATGTTTTTTTGACAATAGTTAACTATACAATGTGTAACAAAACACCATAGTAATCTTTAAAGAGACGGTTTAGACTCTAAACTTTAGGTTAACTTTAGGTCGATACGTGGTGACACCTACTGATATTAAGGATCTCCCTTCCAAAAGCATAACCCGCTCCATGAAGTCCGTGGGCCTAAGAAATGACCTTTAGGTCAAGGGTAACAGCTTCAATAGATCTATCCAGGTCGCAGTAGCTATTGGTCCTTAAACCAAGCCCTAATTAAAAAAATAACAGACATTCGAACTGAACAACTTTTACGATGGAGACAAAGTCAAGCTCCATCTACCTATCATCGACGGCATCCAGATCGTTCCTTCATCTTTTCCCTTCTTCGGGATTCAGGGTGTTACAACTTTGCCTAAATTTTTCTGGTGAATGATGTTCGACAAACATGACCGGCCGGATCCTATTTCAATTTGGCTGTTTTCTCCACATTTTGCGTTTTTGGCGTATTATTGTGGATCCTGGCGTGATCTGTCCTTATAGTTATGACATATATTATTTTGTATAGTACTTCTACTTAGAAAGATTATTATCATAATCATCATCAGCTCTTGTTCAGCCACTACCGGATATAAGCTTTCTCCCCATTATGCCACTCTTTCCTGTCCGGTGCCAGTCTCATCCAAGTCTTTTCAGCTGCCTTCGCAATATCATCAGCCCACCTGGCTGCTGAATGACCCACCACTCTCTTGCGTTCTCTCGGCCACCACTAGGTCAAGGCTTGGCTCCATCTGCGGTCTGTTCTTCTAGCCAAGGTATCCCGCCCACCGCCACTTTTATCAGCAATTCTATCTGAGTACCTGAACCTTAGTTCGACGTTGGATCTCGATGTTTTGACACGGTCTATAAGTGCCTCTCTGTGTAGAAAGGTCATGGCTGAAGAAACTTTAAAAAGCAAACGAATGAAAACTTGAAAAGGACATAATGTCAAAATGTCAAAAAGCGTTTGAAACATTACTTGAAATGTATAATTTAGGAGGAACAAAAACTTTCAAGCGCCTGATTATTCATCTTGAAGAGGAATTAAATAAGTTTGTTTGTTTATTGTTCTAACATCAAGAGTACAACTGAAAGTTTAAAGTATTCTAGAAACTTTGTGACAAAAGTTTTAGACGAGCTTCTTAATAAAATATTAAATATTCTTGCGATTAAGGTTTGCTTTTCTACGAAAAGGTTTTGTCTTTGAATCTGTGTGGTGTCCAGAACAATACTATCCCAGAAAAATGTTGTGAAAGGTGACTAATCCCTTGTCAAAATATCGAATTCCTACTCTCATTTGGCCGCACCAGTTTGTCGCTCGGAAATTACAGTACCTCGGTCACATTATGAATACCAACTTCTCCAAATTATGCTGCAGGGGAAAATTTTGGGAAGACGAATGCCTGGTAGAAGAAGAACGTCCTGGCTTAAAAACCTGTGCGAATGGTTCGATGTGGACACAACCTCACTGTTCAGGGCTGCAGTCTCAAGGGTCCGAATAGCCCTATTGATAGCCAACCTCCGATAGGAGATGGCACCACAAGAAGAAGAAGAAGTTTGTCGCTACATACATTTATATTTTATAATCATCGTAGCGGTTTCCGCTTCCATCGATTCCATTAGTATGATGGTCTGATCATTCCCTTGAAAAACCATCAGTATTATTCTCTATTATACGCACAAAATAACGTTAGGTACCTAACGTTAAAAATGGCCTATGAAATAATTAAAAAAAATAAGTAGTCAACTTTTTATGAATTTAACTCAACTATAGAGAAATTTTTCTAGTAACAAAGCCCTGTTTCAAAAACACACCTTTTAAAGGTACTCTTTTCCATTCAAAATATCAAACAAAACCCATTTCATATTTAAAGTGTCAAAAACTAACAAAAATTTAAATGATAAATGAATCCGTTCCTAAAACCACCTGAAACTAACTTCTAAAGCAAGATAAATGTAACGTTACGAAATAATAAAATCCAGTAAAACTAGAGTTGTACAATGACAAGGGTTCTGAATCTGATAGGTATTTTAGGACGTGACGTTTCGGGCATAGTAAGAGATAATAAGAGATATTAAGGGTCCCATAAGAAAGGTGCATTTCCAGGCATAATCATAATATTCAGTTGGTACCTAGTCGCAATAATTGTGTTCGAAAAAAATCAAAATCCTTAGTAGACATTTAGAATCTAATAGAGTTAACCCGCGCCTTTGTCCGCACAAATTATATACCTGATTTTAAGTCAGATAATAAGCTATCAAACAAAAAAGTTTCATTAAAATCGGTTCAGTAGTTTTTGTGTGATGCTCGATCAAACAAACAAACACACAGACATTCAAAAAATCCAAAATTTTTTGATATGAAATCAGGGACACCTAAAAACCATATTGTAACTTTTTCTTTGTTTATATCTTCAATGTACAGACACACTTTTGTTACAGTTTTATAATAGTCAAGATATGAAACATCTATGGGCGCGCCTTAGCAGTAAAACCGATTCGTATGCCGTGACGGGAATTTATTTTTGAAAAAAACGACGCGTAATTGGGGAGTGCGCTATTGACAGCTGCGACCGAAAAAAACATCTGCCGGGCGTCTTACCTTTTCTGTTAGTTTGTCATTCAGTAAAGATTTTCGAAGTTACTTCTGTTGGCATGTTAGGAAAAATTGTATTTGAGCATGCATTGTGACAAAAGTTGAGCCTGCTGTCACACACCATGAAGTTAGTTTTCAGTGTTTTATGCAGTGAACATAGGTCCGAATCAAGTCGAATATGTTCGACGGTTCGAGTAGGTACTAAAGAGAATACAGTTGACATATGACTCAGTTCAAATTAATTCACGACAATGAATTTATAAATTCATAAGTGCATTTTGGACAGAGTTTCTACCCCCTCGGGGAATATAGTCGTCAGCATATTATGTTTATTTTTTATGTGTAAGTGCATTTTTGACAAATTTCAATTGGTTAAAGGCCTTTGCCTATCAGTGGGATGAAATAGGCTAAGGAAAAAACTTTTTATATCTAGATATAAAAGGAGAGAATCAAGAAAAATTTTGAAATATTCATATTTGGCATTTGTGTCTTTGCTACACGTAGAACGATCGCACCTCTTAAGCAGCAATTACATTACCCAACATTTAGGATCGATTTCGGCATACATTGCTGGCTTTGTCGCTACACTTTAAAATGGAGAGAACAAATCTGGCAATGTATGCCGAAATCGGCCCTAAATGTTGGATAATGTTATCGCTGCTTTACGAAACGTCTGTTTAAAAGCATTTTAAATGATTGCATATTCTAAGGCCGCGCGTGACTGAAATCTTCACAGTAATCGAACGGAACGGATTGATGAGAAACCTCATAGGAGTTTCGTATTTCAATTCAAATACTGAACCCTACTAACATGGTTTGATAAAGCTTTTGATATGTCAAATTGATCGAGTAGGTGTTCCTGTATGGTATTGTCATCCATTGGTAGTTATTTGAGCAATACATTTTGCTGTACCTACCTTTGGTAGGTATTATGTGAGTTTTTGGGTCGAACGTTTTTTTGTTACGATTTTTTTTCACGCCCAACCAAATTTGTTGTCTCGAATTATCTATAGAAGAAGTAATGGATAATTTTAAAGCAAATAGCTGAAATAATAGTGTGTATCATCATCATCAGCCCATATACATCCCACTGCTGGGCACAAACCTACCCTCGTATGGGCATCAGTTCACTACGCGTGCCCAATGCGGATTGGTAGACTTCACATACGCATAGAATTTTCTTCTTCAGCGTATGCGGGTTTCCTCAATTACCATTTCCTTTATCGTTTGAGAGCAGTTAGTATTACGTACCTACATAAGTTATAAAAAATTCATTAGTACTCACGGCGACACATCAAGCTATACAAAACCAACATAAGCTGGCCGCGAGATGCTATACGTTACTTGACCTACGCGCGGTCAGCTTATGTTGGTTTTGTATAGCTTGATGTGTCGCCGTGTGTACATATGCCATGTACCAATGAGTTTTTCTAACGTATGTACGTTTCTTCCGTGCGAATCCGAACCCGGAACCCAATGATTGAGTGTCCATACCTGAAATCTAAAGTCGCATACATTCGAAAACTAATTTGTACTTTAAAAACTTTATGTTTTAAACTACAACATTTCAATACAAAAACAAACAAACTCATCCATAAATTCAACAAAAACTTGTCTAAACTAAGTGAAATCATTAAAATTCAACGTGCTATAAATTCGCTAAATTTAAATTTCACCGATACGAGAAGTTCGGAAGTTTTAGAGCTTGGTCCAGAAATGGCCACTGTATCGGCTATCCTTTACACACTTGAAGGTTAAAGATGAGTAAGAAAGAGAGGCAAGATGTAAGTAGAACGCACTAGTGGCAACCTACTTTGAAAGAGTCGGCGCGTCTACGTCATTTGTAACAATGCTTTGGGTTGAGAGCTAGAATTCAATGGAGAAGGTATTTCTATTATTAGGTATACGGTCAGATGGCTAAATGCAATATAATAATAGTCCTAACTTATAATAACCAACGGCTTAACGTGCCATCCGAAGCACGGAATCATTTTTCTTTTCAGACAGGGGAAAACGCACCAAGTGACATATCACTAGGTGTCCCCCGTAGGAATCGAACTCACGACCTCCGAGTCGAGAGCCCAATGCTCTTAACTATTAGACCACGTAGGCAGAGGCATTTTGGTATTTATTTATTTATTGATACATGACAATACAATGTTTAATAAATTAACAGAAATATCGACGCACTATAAACCATAACTGGTTTTAGCCCAGTCATTTTACGGAGTTTTGTTAGGGTATAGAGTAATTATGGTAGGGAGTAATTATTAATTGGACTTTTAAACTGAAACCGGAACCATTTAGTGACAAAAAGACTATCTTAAAACATTAAAAAAAATTAACGTAACGGCTAAGCTTGATAAAACTGATATTTGTTTTAATAAATGAGAATTCAAACTATGTTAGTTGGTATTTGTTATAAGGATAACTGCCACGGTATAAGAACAATTGATCATGTACATTTACACAAAATTTTATACCTTATCACTAAACGAGACAGCCTATAATTGCGAAACAATAATTTCGAACTTAGAACGTTTGGGATTCACACGAGACTACTTTTCGTGATTTTTAAAAAGCAAAATTAGAATCTAAATTTGTGGGCAATAAAATCCAAAGTTGCGGATTAAATGTTACCTGTGCTTTCATAATTTTGTATGAAGAATTGCAAAGCTTTATATCTTCGTAATTATATTATAAATTGCAAATGTTATTTGTGACGAGGCATCTAGATTTTCTTAACTATTTATCCATATATAAAATATAACTTTTATTAATTCCGTCTACGCGTATTGTGCGTCAAAGTTTTGTATAAAATTGACCCCTCTGCAACCACTTTAATGTAAGAATAGAATTTACTCGCGTTTTGTCGAATCGGGCCTTAGTAGAATTACATGTGTAATCTAAGTAGTCAAAGGTTACATAAAAACGTCAAGTTAATTTAGGATTATTAAACCATAACATTAGAACATGTATCATTTCCTAAACATCTGGCAATGAAGCATTTGAACAGGATTTTATTCTAAAACACACTCTTACACCCGATCTATCCATCCAAAACCCAGTAGTTTAGCTCATCCATGTCAGCGTTACACCAGGTGTAGACTTTTATTGAGATGAATCGCTCCGGGACGATGTAGGATCTAGATATCGGTGTACCACCTACTTAACTTTACCGCCTCTTCTTACTTTAACACGTTTATTTATGTTACGTTATATGGTTTAACTTGCTTTGGCACGCGGCTTCGTTTGCATGTCGATCTATCTGGGAACAAAATAGGAGTTATAGAAAATAATATTTTGTATTATAAAATGTAGTTTTGGCTTAGAATCTTTCTGAAAAAGTACTATGTATTGCTTGTTTATGGGACTTATTTCATGATTATTATATTATTATATATTTTTTTTTGTTTTTTATTAGAATGGACCCTCAATTTTTCCGTGGGTGTCGTACAATGCGACTAAGGGTCTCTTATGCAGTATTAGTGGGAAAAAGGGTACCTTTACAATAACGTTTCATCTTGGATAAAAGTGAATCATTTACAGCTCTGCTCCTGCTGGCAGTTGTAACAAGGTTTCTGATCACGCCGGAAAGGATTATGATCGTAGGTTTATTTAGGTATGAAATATTTTGTATCAAAAAGATACTCATCGCCACAATGGATGACTCCTGAATCTGATGAACTGGGAAAATGATAAAAAAATGTCCTTTATTCCAGAATTTACAAGAGTTCCGTATTTAAAGAACCTGCACCAATACGGTCTGTCTGAAAATAAAATTTCAATATATACAGTATCAATCAATCAAATCAAATATACTTTATTTTACACCAAAAACATAAACAGTAAAATACAGAAATAAAATACAAGAGGCACAAAATAAGGCGGTCTTATCGCTAAGAAGCGATTTCTTCCAGACAACCTTAGGGTAGAGGAAACGGTGAAAAGAAGAAAGGTAGGCGGTGTTTCCAGAAAAAATTATCAAAAATCAGCAGTTATTAGTAAAAACAAAAAGTAAGTATACAAAATAAACCTATTATCCTTTTAATGTTACTATTTTATGGATCTTTCGAATAAACAATTCTGACACATCAATTAAAAAATAAAAGCAAATATTATCCTTTATTATTACCTATTTATTATTATTATTAACCAGTATCGTATTCTGAACAATGTGTTTTTAGTGATTTTTATGCAAAAGGAGGACAGAATAGAGCTTGAGTAATTTGTTAATTGGCATGTTACTTGTTAATTAATATTCGGTTGGATAAAGACACATTTGGGGAAAAATTTGACTAAAATTTTGACTAGGTACTAGGAAAATTGAATGTTGGGTAAATTTATCTATACAGATGCGTGTCCGACTCGCTATTGGTCGGATTTTTTAAAACATACTGGATAAAGTATTATTTTTGAATCTCACACTTTCAAAATCATCATCACAGTAATTTTGACATTTGCTACTGATGATTTAAACGTGTGACTTTTAAAAATACCAGGCGCTTGACCACGATTTCACTTGGTTAAAAGGTAGACTGCACTTATCTATTACCAGCCTATCCATTCAACTCTCCGATTTCTCTCGAATGAACAAAGGAAGTTTTTCTACCAGTGAGAAGCGACCTCTTAAGTTATGTTTGAAACCACTGCAATAGTGGGCAAAGTTTTAGATTTATTTTTATAAAACTTAATTTAAGTTTCGCAATCAGTGATAAAATCTATAGAAGCGAAGAGTATTCAGGTGGAAAAGTGGTGTCAAGTGTTCGATTGGTTTTTTTTGTTTTTTTGGGTTCCATTGTTAAATAAGGAACTCCTTTTATATCACACCATAATTTAATTCTTTCATTTTTGCAACTATTGAAATACAATTAATATGAGACACGCATTGTATTTATACAGGATCCTTCATAACATGCTGACACTTTTTTAAGGGGATGATCAGACCATCAAACTGAACAATTTTCTCAATAGGACCAACATCGATATCGCGAAAAAAAAATCTGTTGTCCCATACGGCCCGGACGGCCCGGTAGCACAGTCTATTGTAAGCATGCCTGCTGTGCCGAGGGTCGCGGGTGCGAATCCCGTAAGGGACAAATATTTATATGAGGAATATGAATATTTTTACCCGAGTCATGGATGTTTGTATCTATGTATAATAATAATAAAAGACGTTTATTCAACCACACTTACAGTTACAAAAGTAGGTACAATATTTAAAAAAAATATCTAAAAGTTACACATTTTTACAAGTGCAGTAGAACAGGATAGAGTCTCAGCATTACTGCTGTTTTTCAGTCTCTTCCTTACGACTCAACTGCCCGAAATTGCCCGAACGGACTACTTAATAACTAACATATTAAAAATTAAAAATGTTTATACAATACAAATCGTAGGTAGTGTAGTATTTTTTATACTAATATAACTATAACTATATATCGGCCATCACAAAGTTAGGAGAGAAAATGACTGATGAAGGACAAATCGTTCTTTCGGCACAGAACACGATAATACTAGAGTATAATATAAATCATAACTGTATTGATAATGTATATGTATTCTATATCGTTGTCTAGTCATCATAATATGACAATTTCCAAGATATTTATGATTATTATGTATCTCTGTAAAAAGTTTACTCACGGGCCGTAGCCCGGACCTTTGTAAGGCTAGCGTGGGGACACAGGTCCAACACGTAGACACTTTTATCTATATGCGATGTGATGCACCAACCGTGATCTATCTCTGAATGCATAATAATTATTATTATACATTTGGCTTGAGTAGTTTTGCAGTTTTATATGGAAGAGCAGATTTTTTTTATCACGATTTCGATGTTGGTGCCATAGAGAAAGTTGTCCAGTTTGGCGGTCTGATAGCTGTATACACACAAATTTCTCGATGTAGTTAGGAACATTATACAGGATTTTAAATGCGTTACATCTACGGGGTACGTCAGACTATCAAACTGAACTCCTTTTACTATTGGACCAACCTCGAAATCGCGAAAAAAAATCAACTGTTTCATACATTTTGGTCAACTTACTATTGACATTTACTATGAACCAAGTGATATTTTATTTCGCGATTTTGATCTTGGCTCCATAGTGGAAGTTGTTCAGTTTGATGGTCTCAAGCACCCTGTTCGATATGTAATGTATTTATTTTCCACCCTGTATAAAGCCCTAGTTAAACGGACAAAAACATGAATAAAAATTAAATAAAAGGGTATAAATGACGATCTAACTCAATTAAATTAACAAGTCTAAAAATCTCAATAGTGAAATTAATCAAGTAATTAAATTCAGATCAAATTCAGTGGAAGCGAAGTACGATTCAGACGAAATGATTAAATTGGGTCTAGATCAATTAGGATTTACATTTTGAACTATATTTAATACGTCTGAAGGATATCCCGTATTAACTACTTTGCATAGAATTCTGATTCGGATAAAACGATAGTATGTTTGCTGCCTTTATAATAATACTAGAGTTAACCCACGACTTTGTCCGTACAAATTACATACCAGATTTTAAGTCAGATTAATAATACTAGAGTTAACCCACGACTTTATCCGCACAAATGACATACCACATTTCAAGTCAGATTAATAATACTAGAGTTAACCCACGACTTTATCCGTACAAATTACATACCAGATTTTAAGTCAGATTAATAATACTAGAGTTAACCCACGACTTTATCCGCACAAATGACATACCACATTTCAAGTCAGATTAATAATACTAGAGTTAACCCACGACTTTATCCGCACAAATGACATACCACATTTTAAGTCAGATTAATAATACTAGAGTTAACCCACGACTTTGTCCTTACAAATTACATACCAGATTTTAAGTCACATTAATAATACTAGAGTTGACCCACGACTTAGTCCGCACAAATGCCATACCACATTTTAAGTCAAATTAATAATACTAGAGTTAACCCACGACTTTGTCCACATAAATTACATACCAGATTTTAAGTCAGATTCTTCTTTTTCTTATCGTGTGGGCAGTGCCCTGGTGTCAGAGTTTTTTCAGACCACCTTACGGCCTCTGACGTGGTTTTTATGTAACGAATACTACCACCAGAGATAGTAACCGGGACCAACGGCTTAACGTGCCATCCGAAGCACGCAATTATCTATCTTTTCAGACAATCAGGTGATTCAGCCTGAAGCTAGATTAATACTACTAGAGTTAACCCACGACTTTGTCCGCAAAAATTACATACCAGATTTTTAGTCAGATCAATATCTATCAAACAAAAAAAGTTTCATCATAATCAGTTCAGTAGTTTTTGCGTGATGCTCGTTCAAACAAACAGACAGATAAAAAATCCAAAAATTGGTGACATGGAATCAGGGACACCTAAAAACCATATATCATAATTTTTTTTTTGTTAATAACTTCAATGTACAGACACACTTCTGTTACAGTTGTATAATAGTTTAGTTTTAATACAGAGTGTAACCTTATTAATAACCTAAATTGAAAATGTGAAAAAAAATCCATATATTTGAGTCGAGTAACATACATTTTTTTAACGATTTCAATGTTGGTCCTATAGTGAAATTTGTATAGTTAACGATTCAGAAAGATCTAAGTGCATGCCTATTCCCATTCGATTGTACCTATGATACTAAACAAGTTTTGTTCAGTATCATGGGTACAATCACCCCTTAAAGTAATGTAACTCTTTACCCTAACACCCTGTATTTAATTTTAATGACATTTAATAACAGTACAAAAAGTAACAAAAATACCAGAACTGATTTTAATCTTATATTCTTATTCCTCCTAAAAAGTTTCTCCATGGAAAATGTGACCTCGGAGCAAAGCGTAGCACGTAGAGGCGTAGCATCGTAGTAGCCGACTCGTAGCAAATGTATCTTTTCACTATTTTATAGTAACACGAGCGTTAACGCGCGACTTCGTCCGCACAATATTATTATATACCAGATTTTAAGTCAGATCATAAGCTATCAAACAAAAAAAGTTTCATCAAAATAGGTTCAGTAGTTTTTGCGTGATACTCGTTCAAACAAACAAACAAACAAACAAACACCCAAACAAACAGACATACAAAAAATCCAAAAATTGGTGAAATGGAATCAGGGACACCTAAAAACCATATCGTAACTTTTTTTTGTTAATATCTTCAATGTACAGACAAACTTCCTGTTACAGTTTTATAATAGTATAGTATAGATATAGATAAACTATAAACTATGTTGACTCAGTGATTCATTCTTTAGCTTCGACAAAACAAAAATGGGTCGAGGTTATTATTTTGTGGATTCTTGAACGATTTTTTTTTGTCTTTTGATAAATTTTCTTATTGAAAGAAGTAGGGACAAAGATTAATCACAGTTTTTGTTAAAATTATTGAGATATCTTTTCTGTTTTGAAAACTTTCATAATAAAAAAGGTTATGGAAGTAAAAATTCTGTCGGCAAATAAAATTGAGCTTTGATTAAAAAGAATGAGACTTCTATTTTTTATTAAAAATTACTACTTAAATATTTTTTTTATATATTTGTGGGAGTTTGGGGAAAAAAGAAATAAAGCAAGAGTATTGAAATAAATCGTAAGCTTATATTTCTAACCAACTGGCAGTTATAATCAATTTACAAACATGAATAAGTTAAATAAATTATTAAACATTGTAGCGAGAGGCGCACGGACCCGAGTGCTTTCTCGCTCGCACACATCTAGCTGCCCTTGTCACCGCCCTCTCCATCGTTATGCACGCGGCACGCGCTCCGAGGATCGTATATAAGACCCGACGCGGCCAGCGAATGTCACTTAGCTAGGCGGCTTCGCCTGAGAGATAGCCACTGCAGTCCTCAGGTGCTGGCCAGGTCGAGGATCGAGATAGCCACGCAGTCCGTTCCAAAACCTATGTCTTTTAAGCAGAAGAGTGAGATAGCCACGCAGTCCACTCTGATGCATAGCTAGGGATGTTTGTATGTGTTTTATGTACCAATATTGTATGCTCACCAATATATAGTTAAACCATCACCCTCTTTCTCTCAGCCACCCTACAACAATAATTATCATAATAAATCTATGTACGCTACCTGATAACCAAGACAGTTCAGAGCACTATCGTAGTGCCGTGCCCGTGGCTGAACAACATCTGATCTGTCGATACGTAGCGGGGCGGCTTTTATACACAAGTGGCGTGGTGGAAGTGGTACGTCGTTTGCACGGGCTCGGTGCACGTGCTAGGTTTAACAACTCTTTATGACAAAACTATTTCTTAAACCGTCCACGGTGGTCGTAAATGTATTTAAAAATAAAGACTTGATTTATGTAATAAATATTATTGACAAAATATACCTATCTCCCACATATTAGTATTAGGATATAATATTTATTGAGCTAGCAGTTACACAGAGTACTATAATCAATATACATAAATACCTATATTTATTTTTACCCAAACCGTTGGATGAAGGCAGCGCAGGACCGTTCGTTGTGGCGATCATTGGAGGAGGCATATGTCCAGCAGTGGACGTCCATCAGTTGAGATGATGATTTATTTTTACAGGTTGTATAATTAATGCGTTAAATATCGAACAAGGTGCTTTAGACCATCAAACTGAACAAGTTTCACTATGGAGCCAACATCGAAACCGAGAAAAAAAAGCTCTTTCATAGAAAATGTCGATAGCTATTCGACCTAAATGTAACTTTTTCAAAGTTGGTCCCACAAAAGTAAAAGTTGTTCAGTTTGATAGTCTGAAGAACCCCATAAAGTATGTGACGTATTTACGTTTACACCCTGTATACGATTAAAGCATTGGAGAGACACAAAATTGCGGTGAAAAAAAATCAAAGAACTAACAGCACAAGTTGCATTGCATCAATTCACAATCATATCATTAGTCAACCGTTCTGTTTGCTGCCATAAATCTTGCGAACAGTTTCCAAACGATTGACCCTTGAAGCCTTCGGACGTTGCGTACTTGGGCAGAAACGGCCTTGCATTCACATGGAGCTAAGAATGATATTATTTGAACTTAATTTTATCCATCTCTCTACACTGACCTGCAATACTAAGTACTACACTTGTAATATTTCATTTTTTTTCTAAACTATAGAAATTAGAGATTTTAAATAAAAAACGTTTTATAGCAAATGTTATCAGCTTTCTTTGTAACTATTCTTTAAAAATTAAACTCTTTTTCGAGTCCTTTTTATTTCAAAAGTATATCTTATGTACTTAAAAAGGTATTGCAATTTTAAAAGTGTGATACTTAGTTTTGCAGGCCAGTGTATATACAGGGTGAACTTGATATATCATTAGCATCCTTTTAAACTAAGAGTCTACACATCAAATTGAACAACTTTTACTATCGAAGCAATCCGATTGGAGCAAAAAAAAATCAGCTGTTCCATACATTTGAGTCGCGAACTCGCGCGTCCAGATTGCAGTTTAGCTAACAGCAGATTTTTTATTTGCTCCGATCGGATTGCTCCCATAGTAAAATGATACTAATGATATCAATTTCACCCTGTATCTATACTATTATAAAACTGTAACAGGAAGTTTGTCTGTACATTGAAGATATTAACAAAAAAAAAGTTACGATATGGTTTTTAGGTGTCCCTGATTCCATTTCACCAATTTTTGGATTTTTTGTCTATCTGTTTGTTTGTGTGTTTGTTTGGGTGTTTGTTTGTGTGTTTGTTTGTTTGAACGAGTATCACGCAAAAACTACTGAACCGATTTTGATGAAACTTTTTTTGTTTGATAGCTTATGATCTGACTTAAAATCTTGTATATAATTTGTGCTGACGAAGTCGCGGGTCAACGCTAGTAGGTACTATTATAAAACTGCAAAATAAAAAAAAAGAAGTTTGTTTGTTTGATCGAGTATCATGCTAAAACTACAAAACCGATTTTGATGAAACTTTTTTTCTTTGATAAAATCCGGTGAATAATTTGTGCAGACCTAGTCGCCGATTCACGATAGTATAAAATTAAATTAACAATTCAGAAAGAGCGTTGCGATCAGTGGCACGTTGCGGAGAGGTATGGACAATCAATCATGAGGGTCCTGGTTCGAATCCGTACGGATGACATGCCAAGTACCAATTTATTTTCTAATAATGTATCGTTAAACCGACTGCTCTCAAACGGTGAATGAAAAAAACCTGCATACACTGAAGAAGAAATTCTGATGTGTTTGTAAAGTCTACCTATTTGCATTGAACACGCGTAGTGGACTAAAGTCTATAAGGTCTAACAAAATTAGGTGAAACTATTTTAAGGGGACAAACTGAACAACTTTCTCTATGGGACTAATATTGAAATCGCGAAAAAATAATATTCTGTCCCATACATTTAGGTCGAGTAGGTTTGTATGGAACAGCTGATTTTTTTTTCGCGATGTCTATATTGGTCTTATAGAGAAAGTTGTTCAGTTTGACGGTCTGATCGTCCCCTTAAAATAGTTTCCCTAATTTTGTTAGACCTTATATACTCCTACCTTGAGGGTACGCCTGTGTCCTGCATTGCATTGCAGGCTGATGATGATGATGAATGTAAGTACGCTCGTTCGGTTAAGGACAGATTCGGGATATGGCAGATTCGGGTTATGGCAGATTCTTTTTACGGCAGATTCGTGTTAGGGCAGAAGTCGGACAGTCGTGAACAATAAAATTAACTATCGATCAGGGGCCTAATTATTATTTTGTTAACACATTTTTGTTACAATACCGTTAATTTTGACACTAGTTTGACAACTTTCGGGTAAAAAAAAAGACTTTTAATAACGTGGACCTCAAGCACTTGAAAAAAAAACGCATCTAGCACATTAATTTGAGCAGACATTTTACGGAGATTTCCTGCTAATAGGCCTAACGAATTTCGTATATAAGGTTGCTTAAAAAGTCTAGATACAAGAGACACAGGACTGAGCGAGGTGGCATGTATCAGGAGAGGCCTATGCCACGCAGTAATATTGATGATGTCTGTGGTTCAAATATAAATGTCTTGTCGCAAACCACAATAATTCCGCGGTAGCGAATAAACTGATTGATATGTTATGTGAATATTGTACATAGGTACGTGCTGCACGTAGTACCTACATGCACACGTATCTCATGTCTGATCTGATCTGTTTAACCCAAACTCTGGGTTGAGGGTTGTTCCCTCGGAATATTATTTCGTTGAGGGTTGTTCCCTCGGCAGTGGCCTCCAACCAACCCCTTATAGCCACCCCTCACCACACAATTAGCCAGCTGTTCTGACATGACAAAGAGGCGCCTGTTTCACCTCGCCTCGTGTAGGTATTCTGATATACCACACTCACTGCTGATAATTACTGATTCACGTGCGTGGATCTGATTCCACCATCAACGTTTCAGAAAAGGCACTGAATGGCAGGGCTTTTCTGACCTGACGACGAGGCGCCTGTTTCACCTCGCCGCGTGTAGGTATTCTGATATACCACACTCACTGCTGATAATTACTGATTCACGTGCGTGGATCTGATTCCACCATCAACGTTCCAGACAAGGCACTGAATGGCAGGGCTTTTCCCACACCTCATAAATTGAATAACGGGTAAACACACAGTTAAGTAAAAGGCACAAATTTAGCTAAATCACTCACCAAAAGGGACTCAAGAAAACACCCGTGCGCACTGCTCGACGTTTCGACTCGTTCTGTCGTCTCACTCGCAAGACAACTTCATTGCAGGTAAGTGAATAAAAAATAGTTATCCGTTCGACAGTAACATAATCGTCAAACATGAATTAAGCTACATCCACACTATACGTGTGTATGTTATAGGTTTAATATTTTTGGATTCGCGATCTGATTCGCGACATGTCTACCCTTTTTTTTGCGATGGACATTCTATGTCTGGTGCTGAGGTGCTGAGGTATTTGTCTACCAACCAATAGTGTCATGGGAACAGTCGTAACCATTTATTCCCTTCTCTTTATTTATTTTCCTGTTTGTTACCCTAAGGTTGTCTGGAAGAAATCGCTTCTTAGCGATAAGACCGCCTTATTTTGTGCCTCTTGTATTTTATTTCTGTATTTTACTGTTTATGTTTTTGGTGTAAAATAAAGTATATTTGATTGATTGATTGATTGATTGTTACCTAAATTTCTATACCTAAATTGTTAATACCATATGTTTTTATAATATACGAGCGTTAACCCGCGACTTTGTCCGCACAAGTTATAATTATACCCAATTTTAAGTCAGACAATAAGCTATCAAATAAAAAAGTTTCATCAAAATCGGTTAAGTAGTTTTTGCGTGATGCTCGTTCAAACAAACAAACAAACAGACAGACACACACAAATCAAAAAATTGGTGATATGGAATCAGGGATATCTAAAAACCATATCGTAACTTTTTTTTGTTAATATCTTCAATGTACAGACAAACTTCCTGTTACAGTTTTATAGTAGTTTAGATTGATTGATTGATTTATTTATAGACTACTTGTGTAACTAGCCAATGTTGTGTGCGCCTGTTAGATGTTATTGTAAATGTTTAAATATGTATACTGCTGGTGTGCCATATTAAAAAATAAAATATGTCTGCTGGCCAAATCCATCCTCTCTTTCCCGAATCCTCTTGCGAATTCGCGTTCATCTAAAAACATAAGTCTAATCTGCCTAAAGTAACCTATACCACTTTACTAACTCCGTCCATCCTCATAAATTGACTTAAGCCAATATCCCAATGACCTATATACAAGGCAGTAACAATACAATATCGTGTGAGACGCGTGTAATATGATCCCGAGCCAAATTGGCGTCGCCTCACATCTGCGGACCGAGATAACACTACGATTAATGTTGGCAACTATACGCGCCAATTTAGACGGGACACGAAAAAAATTAATCGCGTTTTATTTTGTAAGAAAAGAACCAAAACACACGAAGCAGTATCGCTGTAGCAGTCATTTTTGGTATGTAGAATAACACATTGGGGCCGCAAATCGAAAGTAACAAGCGACTGTTTCGATGCACTCACACAGTGCGGGTTAGAGGAAAGGACGTACGAACATACCATAACTACGGCTTACCATGAGTTTCCACAGTAGTTAACAACAGAGTGAAATTGATATCATTAGCATCCTTTTAAACTAAGAGTCTACCCATCGAACTGAATAACTTTTACTATGGCAGCAAACCAAGCAAATCGGATCGGATCGGAGCAAAAAAAAATCAGCTGTTGCATACATTTGAGTCGCGAACTCGCGCGTCGACATTGCAGTTTAGTATGGAACAGTTGATTTTTTATTTACTCCGATCGGTTTGCTCCCATAGTAAAAGTTATTCAGTTTGATGGTTAGCCTCTTAGTTTAAAAGGCTAATGATATCAATTTCACCCTGTATAGTAGAGTAGTTTTACTCTAATTTTCGTATTGAATTTTGTACATCGCTCCTAGTGATTACTTTCAGAACTGATTTTGACATACAAAATGCGCACCATAACCACCCCCGCAACTATAGAAGTAATACTTTGACTATTTATTATAAGGACTAGCCTTGCGGTAGCATTTCCCCTCTGCCACATTCAATCTTATACCTTATCACTAAACGAGACAGCCTATAATTGGGAAACAATAATTTCGAACTTAGAACGTTTGGGGCTCACACGAGACTACTTTTCATGATTTTTAACGTTCAAAATTAGAATCTATAGTTATGGAAATAAAATCCAAAGTTGCGGATTTTTTGTTACCTCACCCCCCGCTAACAGTGGCTGAAATGTTTGTTAGTCGAATTACATGCGTAACTAGTCCCTATATAAGTAGTCAAAGTAGTAATACGACAGTGTCAACAATTCTTTTTTCGAATATTATTGATTTTTAAACATGTTATAGCCATGTTGTGCTATTTCGAATCAACCCCCTCAAGACGCAACAGATTGAAAATTTCGTTCTCTGGGTAGTGGGCTCGGTGGCGAAATTGGATAACGCAGTTCCCCGGTTTGGAAAAGTGCGGGTTCAAGTCCCGCCGGAGACAAATTTTTCAATCTTTAATTTAATTCTTTTTTCGCTTTGTTGACTCCATAGTGGGAGTTGCTCAGTGTGATGGTCTGAATCACCTCCTAAAATATGTAACGCATTTGGGTACATACTCCTAGTTTTTAGTTGTTTAAGGCAATCAGAAAGGATCTTGCGCTCGTTTACAATGAAGAGTTATTTGTCATGCTGAAGCTACTTAACCAATTTTGATGCTAAGAAAGCCTATTTTTCAACTTAAAACCTCAGATTCTTCTTATCCGAGAATTCTTCCAGGATCCACAGGTGTAAGAGCCATATCACACAAGAGTTTTCGAACGTAGGCGTTGACGCAGATTGATATCGTCACAGGAAACATATTTAGTCGTCATAAAAAAAAAAATCTTGTGTAAAAAAAGCGACATCGCTGCGTTATTTCTAAGATCTATCAGTATCGCGGCGAAATCGCGGAATAATTATTTATTTTAATTTATTGAAAAGACCAACGGATGGCTGTTGGTTTTAAACATAGTATTTAAAATGAACTAACCATAACATGAGCCAATTATAGGTTTCCCTAGAGTACTACTACGTAATAGTTGGAAAACAACACATCATAAGGATGTGAGCGATTAAGTAGATAGTTCCAAGGTATATAATATAGAAATATTATATAGAACTGAACAATAGCACCTATATAATAACAACCACTGGCATTTCGGTAAAGGGAAACATCGTAAGGAAACCAATATGCTCTTTGAGGCATGTATTGTACCCATCACTGTCCATTATAAGTTGATAGAGTTTCGGTACTACTTATAAGTGAAAAGAAAATGTTTGCAGAGTTTTCTGAATATCCGTCGGGGAATATAGTCGTGAACATATGCGTATGCTCCTAAAAAGACTATTTAAAACAAGCAATATCTCTTAGTCGCCTCGTAAAATACCGAAATAATTATGTATCTGTCTTTGTAAACTCTGCAACTATTTTCGTTTAAAATTATCAAATCCAAACAAATTATTTCAAATTTCATACTCCACGGTTCATGAACGTGATCAAAGGGTTAAATGTGTAAATTGATCCCCTAACTGTTAAAACGATGTAGTTAAATTTGTATAGGAAAGTGGACGAGATTCGGGAACAAAATAGAATGTTACATTGCGGAATTATGTTTGTAAAACTAACACCAAGAAAGAAGCAGGGAGTGGCCGCTTTGTATGGAGAACTATTATATTATAATCAATCCTGTCGCGAAGTCAATAGTTTGATAAGCGACAGAAGGCGTTTACAAAATGAACTCTGAAAAACTCATTAGTACGAGTCTGCCTGGACAGGGATGGAACCATATCGCCTCCTGCACGGCAGGCAAGGTTACTCGCCACTGGACCATCACGGCTTGTAAGTACATAACGAAAACAAAATCGGGGCTTAACGAGCGAAGGGGTCAGCTTGTACGAAATTAATAGTAAACAAACATAATATCAAAATCAATAAAATTCATATCGAAACAGTTTAAAGCAATCAAATTGAACTTCTATTAACACTTGATCCCTTGAAAATTTTAGGGTTCACTCGTAAAATTAATAGGAATGTTAAGACTGTAAATTTATATTGAATATTAAATTTCATAGCATCGTTTTGGATTCACAAATTTAACCACTTTGAATATTTTGAAATACCTCTCAGCATAGTGTAGGTATTTCAAAGCAGGTATGTAAATATTTATAATATTCATCTTTTAACATATTGAAAATGTACATTAATATTCGCTAAATTAGTGATGGCCGACTATTTGACCTGACTGTATCATTTACATCGCAACCATGATAAAACGCAGGTGGTCTACGTGGACATTCGAACCTCGCATTCGCGTGAAAGTTTTCCAGCCGGGGTAAAAAAGTTTACATTGGAACGAAAACGTTTACGCAATTGAGTAGTTCGAATATCCGGGTAGACCCCCCTGGCCCTATACTCGGAGATTCAATTTTCGATACATCGTCACCGTTATTGTCAGTTGGAGCTGACATTGGAACGAAAACGTTCACCGAACAAATCGAATTTCGTTTTTTTTTCGCGAATTCAATGTTGGTCCTATAGTGCATGTTGTTCAGTGTAGTGGTCTGAAACACGGCCTATAAGGTGGTTGCAGATGGATCAATTTTATACAAAACTTTGACGCACAATACGCGTAGACGGTATTAATATAAGTAACTTTGTATATATGGAAAAATAGTTTAGAAAATCTAGATGCCGCGTCACAAATAACATTTGCAATTTATAGAATAATAATTACGAAAATATAAAGCTTTTAAAATTTTGTATGAAAAATTTCAAAGCTTTATATTATCTTCGTAAATATTTTACAAATTGCAAATGTTATTTGTGACGCGGCAACTAGATTTTCTAAACTATTTTTCCATGTATTAAATATTACTTTTATTAATTCCGTCTACGCGTATTGTGCGTCAAACTTTTGTATGGACTGAAACCACCTTAATGAATGAATGAATGCATCCTTCTCCGTGCATGCCGTTCGGCTTTGGAACTTGTTGCCAGAGTCGATCAGACGTGCACCTTCCTTGAATGTTTTTAAGTCGAAAGTTAAGTCTCATTTCCTTGATCACTGAACTGACCCTCGATCTGTTTTCCATAGGTACATCTTTTCCTATGTCTGTGGTTTATGTTTTCCTATAGTATTTTGTTGTGTAGTCCGCGTATTTATGTATGATGTATGTGTGTATATATATATATATATATTTATATGAGTATGTATATTATATATGTATTTATAATAGGTTTATTTTATATACTTACTTTTTGTTTTTACTAATAACTGCTGATTTTTGATATTTTTTTCTGGAAACACCGCCTACCTTTCTTCTTTTCACCGTTTCCTCTACCCTAAGGTTGTCTGGAAGAAATCGCTTCTTAGCGATAAGATCGCCTTATTTTGTGCCTCTTGTATTTTATTTCTGTATTTTACTGTTTATGTTTTTGGTGTGAAATAAAGTATATTTGATTGATTGATTGATTGAATGAATGAAATATACTTTATTTACACCAAACACATAAATACTACTAATAGAGTACTTAATATGTAACGCATTTAAATTTACACATTACAGACATCTATGCGAACGCCACATTCAACTCATGCCCTTATTACATGAAGCGCCGATATAAACACACTCACGGATAATTGCTCAACGAAATTTCTGGGAACATCAAAGTATTCACATTTTCCTTCCCACTTATGAAGGCCATTTTTTGCGGATAGCCTCGTAATTTGAGCTCACGCTTATGGCATTCTCGAGTGCAGGTATGTCGCGGGAATATTGAAGAAGCAGGAAAAGTGTAACAATCCTAATTTATTTAATTAAATATAGGTGGTCTGTCAGTCAGTCAGTCATGGAACTATTTTATAAGTATACGGGGTGTTAGGGTAAACAGTTGCATTACTTTAAGGGGTGATTGTAACCATGATACTACACAACTTTCCCTAAGAAACCAATAGGAAATTAGCAAAAAAAGTTTTGGACTTTGTATGAAAAGTCAAAATTACTTTTTGCGAATCTCCTAAAGATTTCTTAGAGAAAGTATGATGGGTATAATCACACCTTAAAGTTATGCAACTGTTTACCCTAACACCCTGTATATTTACATCTGCCTATGGATGCAACATCTTTGTCAAAGTATTCACCCTAAGCCTCACAAAGTTGTCAGTGCATTATAATGTCAGTATCATCACAATAAATCTATCATCCCCATTTCTGGCGTACCTAAGGTCTCCCCATATAAGTGTCTATCCTGGGCCTTAGTCCACACCACTCGTGCCCGATGCTTATTGATAAACTTCTGGAGTGCAATTTACTAAGCGTCATATCGCTGTCAAAAACATCGACTGGCTCGCATCCTTCAGATCGTCAAAGATTTTATATGAGTTTGACACATAAATTGTCTTAAGGTTGCGACGATGTTTGCGCTTAGTGAATTGCATCGCTGGATCTTGGCCTCCTAAATAAGAGACTTTCATAGAAAAGGTCATAACTTTCCTAGGGTAATTAACATATTCCCTGTCTTATAATATTACTGCGACATAATGTAGGTAGGCTTGAGCACAGGTATTCTTAAGTGTTCTCATCCAGCACTCACTTTTGAGTGGCTTCAAGAGCTGAGAGAGCCGTGTTTTGTGGAATCAACTCACGTCTCACAACTCAAGCTATTTTGTACTCAATGACGTAGTCGATAAAGTTCTGACAGTGCACTTATAATGTGAAATAAAGTTTAAGATTATGATGGTTGATTTATATGAAGTCCTTAGCGTTTTTGCATTTTATCAGCAATCTTTGCACGTAAACATGTAAATTATATTCAGTCGCTTTATTTCGTTTTATCAGACATATAAATGGAGTAACATTAATTTTAGTTTTATTTTATTGCATTTGGTTCAATCAATTGATATGAGAGTTTGTAGTTTAAGAGAAAAAATAGGCCTCTAATTATTTTTTACAGATCTAAATAAATAAAAAAAAAAAAATGCTGCTTGTTGGTAAGTGCATTACAGCTACTTGAGAACGGATAGACCGATTTGTTTTTTTTTTTAATGTTCTTTATAGTCCAAATAAGGTTCTTAACCAAGACAAAGTTTGATCAGGTATAAGCACAAACATTTTAGTTTAAGAATAGACTGAATTTAAAAAATATAACTATTTTCGTCATTCACTTGTCGACGCGTACGAAAACGGGCGTGATAGACGACAACGATTACGACACGATATCGTCGGACCCACATAACAAGCTTTAGGTTATATCGTGTCACATACCGATATCGTTCCGATATCGTTGTCGTCCGAGCCGACGATATATGAGTATCGTGTCGGTGTCGTTATCGTCGCTTTGTGAAAACGCCCATTGCCGTCAAAACCAGTAAGTAGTTCATAAAATAACCAAGTCAGTAAAACAAGATGTAAGCAAAAGCTAGTAAATCATATCGCTAATTACAGATCATTCAAGCTGAAGGTCGCTCGACTGTGAAGCTCGGTCATTATCGAACACCCGAAACTTTGGGGAAACTTATCAGCCATGAGCTAAGTCTTCGACAGCTAATGAGCCTTGGAAGGGTTTCATTTAATAAATTAAATTCACAGACACACAGGGTGTGAGGGTAAAGAGTTGCATTACTTTAATGGGTGATTGCAATGACAAAACAGTGACTACAACCATCTTGCATGACATATACGTAGACGATCTGGTAACTGGATCTGACCACGCTTCAGATAGAGGAGTCATTAAGGAGTTAACGAGAGCACACTTTTATCTCCGCAAGTGGAGATCAAATAACCCAGACATACTAAAACAAATACACAGTGATGATGAAACCCAGCAACGATGACTTATTAAATCATGATACTGAACAGATTTTTCAAAGGAACGAAGGAAAATTCGGAAAAAAAACTTTTCATAATAACAAACATTCGGTCAGCTGATTTCATTTAGGAAGGAAAATCAATAAATTTTGGCTCATTTCCTATAGGCAAAGTTAATCAGTATCATGGGTACAATCACCCCTAAAAATATTGCAACCCTAACACCCTGTATACCTAAGTTGATGACGCAAGTCTACCTATTTCGCGTGCCATTTCATGCGTCCAACAAACCTAAAATAATAAAATGAATCGAGTGATGATCATTTCGGATTTAGTTGGGACGGAGGCAGCTGTATGGGGAGAGATGGCACTAACCCAAAATATCAGCTGATTCATACAAAAGCAGTATTACTTTCTCGCCTCAAATGCATGGGACAGCAGATTTTTACTATTTTGTCTCCATAGTGATAGTTGTTCAGTTTGATGTTCAAACCACCCCTTTAAATAGGTTTTATGTTACACCCTGTTTACTGCAGTCCCCGTTCTCGATTGACTCATCTTAGCCCCATGTTTGGTGCCCCCAGATTAGTTTCCCTCCCTCAAGATTTTCCAGCGCTCTTCATCCCGTGTCATTATTTGCCATTCTGCTTCGTGACGGTCCATCTCTTGGAGATGGACTGCCCCAACGCTGGCTTCCATCGTTGGGCTACCATTGAGTCGCCATCCCGTTTCATTATTTGCCATTCTCCTACGTGATGGTCCATCTCTTGGAGATGGACTGCCCCAACCCTGGCTTCCATCGGTGGGCTACCATTGAGTCGCGATCGTTGCCCACTACCATGTATGCATAAATACGACAAATCTGCAGTGTACGTTTTGTATTTTTTTAACTTACAAATAAAAAGTAGAACTAGAAGAAGAATTTTTATGTATTTTCTAAAAAAACAAAAAATATACACAAATGACTTCCATTAGGTGATCAATGTTTTATTAGATAGAAACTTAACTAACTCATATGAACTTTGACATTCATATGGTAAATATTTAATAGGTACTGCGCACCTCACCCATAATATTTGCTTTTAATATTGACTTACTTGAAATCAATCAAACATCAAATTAATTTATATTACATGTTCGAAGTTTGCTTAATTACAACTATTAATTCTGACAACCTGTTTATTTATTTATTTGAATGATCCAAGAGTTTGCATATCGTATCGCAAGCAATTTATTTATTTCCCCTTAAAAAAAACTAGGTATTTATTTTAAATTTTTATAATAATATGCTTTTAATAATAATTTTTTATTTTAAAAAACAAATTTGTAGCGCGTCCTTGAACTACAATGAATCTTATAAAGATACAATGAATCTTAAAAAACTTCGGAATCGTTCGGGTTTTAGCTGTTATTCGACAATTTCCGCATATTACTCTATTTAATTTTATCGTAACTATTGGAAAATAATGGTAGGACTTATTTAGAAAAAAAAACAATGTTGAATTAAGCGAAAATATCCTCAAAATGGGGCATGGGAAAAATGGGGGTTGGCATGTGCCCTGCAGTGGGACGTATATTAGCAGTGATGATGATGCCGAGAAGTTCATCTTTTCCTGATATGGTCAAATTACCTACCATAAAACCTGAACTATTCCAAAGTTTCAACTTCATTGAAGTTACAGTAATGTTTTTGTCATAATTTAATTTGTTTAATAGCCCAGTCATTTTACGGAGTTTTGTTAGGCGGGGTAGGGAGTAATTATTAATTGGACTTTTAAACTGTAACCGGCACCATTTAGTGACACAAAAACTATCTTAAAACATATTAAAAAGAACTTCGCTACGCAACATAGAAATCGAAATTGTGTGTCCCAGAAGGCTTTTAAATTAACAATATTAATACAAATGCACTCATTTGACTTAGATTTAACAATATAAATTATTTTTAAGGAATAAAATAGGCATTGAAATAAAAAAAATGAGGTATTTATTAGAAAATACGAATGTATTTTTCAAAACCTTCTAAGTAGACAAACATATTTACACCATGTTTGAAGTATGTATAATGGTAAAGCCTTAAATATGTGCAAAAAAAAAATTACTGTCAGGTTTTTTAGAGCGAGATAATAGCTAAATTTAAAAATTGGAACTGTTGCTGACGTGATTTTTTTTAAATTTTGGTACATTTCTAGGCTCAAATTGGTTCTTCAATATTATACGTAAAAAATTATCAATCACTCATTAGTCCCGGCTCAAACCGTTAAATGACTGGGCTATAAAACTAAGGGTTTAAAACAAGAATAATACATTCTCAATTTTTTTTTACAGATTTTTGAATGACCAGCAGACTTTTTTATTGCGGCAATTTATTCTGAAGTTATTAAAGAAAAAAACAAACTTATTCCTTTACGGACAACGTAAATTACGAAATTCTTTTTTTTAATACGCCAGCAAGACTGACGCGGAGATAATAAAATATGGAAATTGTACTCTGGAAGAAATTATTAACGGAAGAGAAATACGTTTTTACTGTAATTGTAGCCAGATGTCGCTGAATTTTTATCTTCCAAAATTAAATTTTATTAGAGAGAATTTAAAAAAATATATATCCTCGAGATGATAGAAACTCTAGACCATAATGATACAGGGTGTTAAGGGACAGCCTAGCAAATACTGAAACGGTGAATTCAGACCATCAAACTCAACAACTTTCACTATGGAGCCAACCTCAGGAAACAAGAAAAAAATCTGCTGTTTCATTTATTTGAGTCAGGCTGGTACAGCAGTTTTGTATGGAACAGCAGATTTGTATGAAGCTAGTTTTCTAGTCCAGCCTTCGCCGAGATATCTATTCATAGCGCCGAAACAGTCGCGATCGATGTATTGCCTTCACTCTTCATTTGCCCTGTTGCTATTATGATTAAATAAAAGTAGGTACCCTACACGCCGCCATTTATAATCTGCGTTGTCGAGATTCACTACGAGATCTTTTTAAAGATATCAGTATCTTGACTTTCTACAGTCAATATATTTACGAAAATATTTTATACGTTCGGAAAAATTTGTATCTCTTCCCCAAAAACAGTGACGTTCATAAATACAATACAAGTAATAAAAATTAATTAGTATCCCCACATTTTCGACTCAGTAAGGTCAACACATCTTTCATGGGGCACTGTAAACGCTATTATAATAAGATACCAGAGGATATTCTAAACTTGCCAGACAAAAAGTTTAAGTCCCATGTTAAACAAGTCCTCTGTAAAAAGGGCTACTATAAACTCGATGACTATTTGAATGACCAAAATGTCTGGTCTTGACAATGTTACTCTATGTAATGCAATATTGTATTTTAATTGTACTTTGTATATTTTGTTTTGTTTAAAAGATGTGTGTTGTAGAGTTTCTGGCCGCATCTTCTCTCAACGAAACACCTTCCGACGCGGTGGTAGACTCAAAAAATGACGTCAAAAAGCTATCTATGTGATATTATTTTGAATAAAAAAATTTTGAATTTTGTGGAAAAACTGGCCCAGCCTGTGGGCGACCCAATCTTGGGCGAGCGTATGGCGTGATCATTTTGTGCGCTCCTTAGAAACATTTTCTTTCTGTGGGAAATTTACTCATGTGCCGATGCCGCCCAATACAGGGTGTATAGGAAGCGCTTCCGAAAACGCAAAGGGGTGAAAGTACCCATTAATATGAACAACTTTTACTATGGGACCAACTATCAGATCTCAAACAAAAAATCAGCTCCTCCATACCTATCTTTTACGCGGTAGAAAAATGTTTATGAGATAGCAGATTTTTTTTTCAGATCTCATTATTGGTCCCATAGTAAAAGTTGTTCATATTGATGGGAACTTTCACCTCTTTGAGTTTTCAGAAGCGCTTCCCTTACACTCTGTATTATCTGTTGTATATGAACACGTTTGCATCGATGGAGTAGATGCTGAATCGATATAACCTGTCTAGCTTCACAAATGTCGGTTCAAAATTACTTAATAACTTAATCTCGTTCAATATCGTGCTCTATTGAATAACCATAAAGTTTTAATTTTAATCCAAATGAATTAAATTTTGTTTCCGCTCCATGGTTAGCTAAAACGATTATTGTATTAGGCAAAGTTTGACACAGAATTAATTGACTTTCAACTCTTACACGTTTACCAACTTAATTATCATTCAAAGGCTGGTTTATTAAGTGGTTAATTAATTTTATGGATGTAGACCTTCCTTTATGCCTAGGGGTGAAAACAGATGGGAAAAACTGAACACAAAGTGAGCGTTACTACATGAAGTAAGAAGCCCTTACATAAATAGGGTTACCAGATCAAAAAAATTAAAATCCGGGAAAATTTAAAAGAATTCTAATTATTTGGAATGTAGATTTTTTGTATGAAGCGATTATCACTTAATATAATAATTTAAAAGATGTGCCGTGTGTTATGTTAAAAACATTAGTAGTTTGTACTTTATTACATGAAAATTATGATTATTTAATTGAAAACATTTGTTCCATTTAAAATTGTTTTCCTTCATTTGTGTGAAAATTTCGGACACTATAGAATTCCGGCATTCCGGACATAGAACCGAATTCCCGGACATGATTCCGGACTTATTGTCCTACCCACAAATGATCCCAGATCATTGTTCACTAATGCCATGCTTTTCCTATTACTGTGTCCCGTTTGCAATGAAGGGAAAACGGACAATAATTTTTCTTCTTGGATACAATTAATTATATTTTGTGTCGTTTGTTAGTTTCCTTTGTAAAAGCTTCAGTTAGAGATACAGAACAATGTAGCTTACTTTCATACAATCTTCCAATAAGTTTACTTGATCGTAACTAAAACGTAACAATTTAATTGGCTGTTAAAAACTGGTTCTTAATAGATGTTTCTTAATTTGTAACGATGTCTTACATTGCAACAAACAGAAACAGAGCTCGTTTATCAATTTGATTGCGTTCTTAAAGGAAGTGGTGTTTCTTATAATTGGCTATTTGTTACGAATTTGTTAAGGAATGTTTAAGTGCACATTCGACATCATCATCTGCATCTAAATGTTTTTCTATCAAACAAAACTTTTAAAATCTGCTTACATTTGGCTCTACAGGGTGTAACAAAACATCCTAGCTATACTTAAGGGGGTGTTTTAACCATTAAACTTAAAAACTTTCACAATGGAACGGAAAAATCAGCTGTCCCGTATACAACGTGTTAATGAATTAACGCAAAACTAGTGGTTTAACATAGGTAATTTTTTTCAAAGTATTAAATAATTTTTTCGCAAAGTTTTAAATTTACTGAGCCCGATGTCAACCCACCCCAAGGGCATACTCACCTTACTACCAAAACAAGATTATTAAAATGTATCCATGATTACGTTAGCGCTTTCATTCATTGCTGAAATTAATGATAACAAATCATTTTTGGCTCAAAACTTAAAATGCGAATAACTTTAAATTTTAACTATCAAAATAATGAAATTATTGTTTCAATCTCATTATTTTTTTATATATCTATCTATACTATTATAAAACTGTAACAAGAAGTTTGTCTGTACATTGAAGATATTAACAAAAAAAAAGTTACGATATGGTTTTTAGGTGTCCCTGATTCCATTTCACCAATTTTTGGATTTTTTGTCTGTCTGTTTGTTTGTGTGTTTGTTTGTGTGTTTGTTTGTTTGTTTGTTTGTTTGAACGAGTATCACGCAAAAACTACTCAACCGATTTTGATGAAACGTTTTTTGTTTGATAGCTTATGATCTGACTTAAAATCTGGTATATAATTTGTGCGGACGAAGTCGCGGGTTAACGCTCGTTAATAAATAAAATTATTATTCGAGTCGGTACTGTAGTTTTATATGGAAAAGCAGATTTTTTTCGCAATTTCGAAGTTGGCTCCCTAGTAAAAGTTGTTCAGTTTGATATGCTGAAGCACCCCCTTAAGTATTGCCAGGGTATTTTATTACACCCTGTATATTTATTATATCAATACATTATAATAAATATGGTCTGGTCACGATGGCGGGAAACCGTTAGATGAGGGCAGGACCAGTCGTTGCGGCGATCCTTGGGGCACTACAGTGAACATCTAACGGCTGATGATGATGATTTAGATGATAAAAATGTAGGTATAAACATTTCTGTAGTAAGATTATTTTGTTGGCGATTACCCAAAAACTTTAATTGTAACCCACTTCACTCTTGGCTTACATTAACAACAAAACGATCTCATTCTAACCTTGACTTTATTGTCCTTTAAATACTCTTAGACGATGTTACGTAACATCATTGATCCCTAAAAAGGCTTCAAGGGTATTCATACCCAAGTTTGCTCTTTTATTTCAACCTTAAAAGTGATAAAAGAGGTTAGAACATCAATCATTGCGCATAGCGTTATAAAAGTTTTAGAAACCCAAGCTTTGAAGCCTTGATATACTGAGGGTAGAGGATTATAGGGGAGGAGGCTTATGCCCTGCACTAAAGTTATAAAAAAGTGTTGTCTCATAATTTCAAATTCTGAGCGTATTTGCTCTAACCTCTTGTAGAGACAGCAAATTGCGGTCGTCGATAGCAATTTCTCAGAACGTCTAAACCTCAAGTCTAGAGGTAAATGCCAATCGTGGCTTTGTCGAACAGGAATGATAAGATTACAATTTTATAGTACGGACACAACTACCTAGTATACCCTTCTAACAACCGATAGCATAATCATGAGCACGAGCACGAGCATCAGCATAAGAACGAGCATAAGCACAAGCACGAGCATCAGTGTTGGCAGCACGAATGTGAGCATGAGCACAAGCATCAGCATAATCACGAGAGACAAATCCAAAAATTCGTGATATGGAATCAGGGACACCTAAAAACCATATCGCAATTTTTTTTATATATCTTCAATGTACAGACACACTTCTCTTACAGTTTTATAATAGTATAGAATAGATACATAGATTACAGGTAAAATTTTGCGATTATGGATTCCAGGAACACGACAAAGCTGTCTTTGTCCATTAGTACGTCAGTAAAAAAGAAGCCTTTGAGATAAATCGTTTGGATCTCTCATTTATTTCTTACGGTAAGTAATTTCTTTGTGTCAACGGTATAAAGCTCCGGTCAAATGGGGGCGAAGGACGGAGGAACGCAATTGCTTACCCTAACAGTGTAGCACAATCATACCTTACAATCTTTTTGAGTACAATAAAAATTACAATATAATACTATATTGTTATCTTATTGATACGTAGATGCGGTGGAAGGCGCGTAATTTCTTTTTGTGCCAATGTACCAATGTACCAATTTCACTTCACTGAGGTTCAACTTAACCGTTTTCGATATCCCGAATCACTTTTAATCGCGAACTTTTATTATTTTTTAATCCTACCGACTGCGCCATATCATGTCAAGGGCACGTCATTCAAACACCGTGATCGAGTTATGACTGGTTTTATTTTATTTCTTATTTGTTTACTATCTACCTACTACATACATATTATATTATGACAGGTGGTGTGGGCAACCGCCTACGGCCTCGCGGTCCGAACAGCTTCGCGCCTCGGTGGTTTATGTAGCATTTGAAGAAAATGTCATGAAAAATATTTAGCTACGACGAAATAAAAGTCACAGGTCTGCCCACAGGTAAATAACAGTGCTAAAAATTTCGAGCTCGCTTCGCTCGCTCCAAATTTATGTTTCACTTTAGCTCTGTTACTTAACGATTTTACTTAGATTTACTTTTTATATTTCTTTATTTGTGTTATTATATTCGAAATGCTTGATGAAATGTAACCTGCAACTAAAAGTACCCCACGCCATGGGGCCTGGCGAACTTCATCTTGCCCACATAATAATTTGGATCTAGCGCCGCCCCTGTTGATTTTTTTTTTTAAATTATTTTACAAAGAAAAAAGTTACAATTTTTTTTTACCAACTATAAACCTTCCTACTGCGAACCTTGATCGGTTTAATCGCAGGAGGTGAGTCGCTGTACACAGCGTACCTGCTTGTTGTATTTTATATACTTATGACCTTATGAGTTACATACTAAGATGAGATTTAAGAATATTTTTACATTGGTTTTTGTTTTTACATTGTAATATTTCATGTACTATTTCCTTTGGTAAGTAGTTTAGAATATTGGGAAGCATATATTCTCTAGTACGTTGACCATATACATTTATATATGCAGGTAAGTCGTACATTGATAAGTATGATCAGAACCTTGAAACCCTAACTAACTAACCTGTAATAACAAAAGCATACTTTTATGAAAACTCTACCCAAATCGGTCCAGTAGGTAGTTTTTAAGTGATGCGTGCACAAACAAACAGATAAACGTCAAAAACGACAATATTTCCAAATTCCTTTAAAGTACGAGTGAATAGGCTTCTTCTGGGTAAGCTCGTTACATCGTTGACGTTGAGGTCAAGAGCAAACCCATATTTTATAAAAGAAGAAAAAACAGACAGACAAATAGACAAAATTTTAAAAATGATCTTATTGAATTACTTTGCGTATCCTAAACGCCCCTAATTCATTGTTTTGCAAATATCTTCAATGTACCTACCTTCCTATGTCCACGCCATGTTTAGAATCGTATCATATGTAGGTATGTATAAGATAGATGTACGTTGTTAACGACGTCTTTGATGTGACCTGACTCTTAACACTAGAGTACACGCGCGGCCTACTATAGTAGACCAGGGTTACATATTTGACTGTAACTTTTTTAATTCGCGCCCTGACGTGTTGTGCCTCTAGCTATTCCACGTTAAGACAATTACGAGTAAGGTCAGTGACACGTGCGATACCGGCGCGTTAGGACGCGACCACAATTTGGCGCCAAAACCGCAGGACTACCATTGTAGTCCGCGCGAGCACTGGCGTAACAAAAAATTTAAGTGTTTGTTTTTTCTTTTTTAAGTATTCAATGAAGTAGTGTTGAAGAAAATATTCTGAAATGAATCAAATTTTGTGTTATAGTTTAGGTTTCAGTACTTTTATTGAATTTTGGTCATGTTTTCGCAGATTTATCATCATGAATGACGCACAAGTTGAAAAATGGCTATTGGAAGATGAGGAAGATCCTGAAAATGAAAAAAGTGGTGTAAATCTTGTAATAAATGGATTTGCCCTGATCATCAGGCTGTTGTATGTCCTCAGTGTTACGAATCCTAGAAATAATAAGTCTAAGAATTAGTTTTTTAAGTTTTGGAAAGTAATTCCTCTAGAGTGCCATATTTTTGTTAATTTTCTTTAGTTTTTGATTTGTTAATAATTTTCTAGTTTAAAAAGCAAACTAATGCTGAAACTATGTTCCTTTCATAAGACTGATAAATAAAGAACTGATTTCAAATGCTGTTTCATTCATAAAGTTTGTAAACAAAAAATAAACTGAATTTAAAATGGCCTACTATAGTCGGCCACGCGAGCACTCGTGTAAAAAAACAGGCGCGTGTACTGTAGTGTTAAAATAAGGTAACTCGCTCACTATAATTATGGTCAGTCAGTATCACTATAATAAATTATGGCCCGAGATAAATTCTAAAAAATCAGCTTCATTTAATTTTTATCGTAACTTGGGTTTAACACTTTACTGCTCTCTACTTTAGTGTGATTCCTTTTTATTGCAATCTTTCAGACGACTTTCTGTCTGCTGTAATAACTGCTAAACTGTTATTAAAACTTTAGACAACTGTCTCAGAATCCAAGTGCGAAAAAACTTAGTTTGTTTTAGCACCTATTAATCTCAAGACTGACATTCATATTAAAAGTTATCAGATTTAATAGGTATATTAATTAAAGAGTGAGAAAAAAAATGTTAAACTTCGTCTATTTTTATACCAAAAATTATAATAGTGACATTAGATTTGTGAATAGATAATTTACTCCAGTACTACGATCCTTGAAAACGAAATTATAATTTCGGATATAGTGATAGTAGCTTGGAGATTTATTTAAAATACATAATTTAATTTGACAATTTGTGTTCAAATAATCTCTATTTAGATCCGTAGCATGCAAAGTACTTAAACCTAGCAACAGGTAATAAAGGCATTATTTTATTTATTTCCCCAGAGCAAATTGGTCTCGAATGTATTCAAAATCCAAATCTTTTTATTTTTACGAAAACCTACTCTGGTTTTCGTAAAAATAAAAAGATAAACTTTTTCAAAGTATTTCAAAACAGTTTAATTTTACAGTACTCGTCATAAATAATTTTAGTTGAAACAATCTATTTTACAGCTTTTCATTATTGAAAAATTATAATTATGTAAACTCTGTATATATTAGTTTTTTTTTTCATTTGGTATTATATAAGCTACTTTTAAATAATTTATTTTACTTAAAACTAAGTCACAAGATAAAACAAAATATGTTTTTTTTACAAATACGAATGTTACCCAGTATATTACCTAAGTACTTACCATTTTAAAAACAAAATGAATCAATGCCCGTACACGTACAGGACAGAACAATGCTTTGTCGGACGAAATACTAAGAACCATTGAAAAGGTATCCGGCATATTGCGGAGCAGGCTTGTTAAACGTACGGCTTTGTAACTTATGTAGCTAGAGAATTTCCTATCAGTCAAATTGAAAGGAATCTTAGTTCCGTTGTAATAGAACTACCAGTTTATATTGGCATGAAAGAGCTAAAGGAAAAGACGAATTTGGTATCGAAACGTCATTGTCATCGAATGAAACAATTTTTGTATTTTCCTCCTAAATTTTGTTCCCTTTGAAGGTAGGATTTCGAAATAATATTTCTTAGTGCGTATCAAAAAGATGGCCGACGGGGCGAAGAGTTCTATAGTGGAAACCGCGTACCGAAAGGCGCTTCGTGGGCCCACACAAGGTGGGCCGACCACCTAGTGAAGGTGGCGGGAACACGTTGGATGAGGGCAGGCAGACCGGTCGTTGTGGCGATCCTTTGATACCTATACCTAGCATTGGACTTCATTCGGTTGAGATGATGATCATGATCTAAAAGTCAATAGAAAATAATAGTTCTGGATATATCGCTTTGAAACAGTCTGTCAGTCAGGCTGTGGTTGGGTTACTAATAAAACTTACTTTGCTTTTACTTTTGCTGTCTCTTGTTTGCTATTTATTTTTCCTTCACCTCTTTTGTTTGATTAAATTCGTTGCAACTTCCTCTACAGATTAGAATCAACCCCCGGCTCTCTGGACTTAATTGTCTATGTCTAGTGTTGTTCCTGGTTAACAAGCGTTACAGTGAATGTGTGGCTGAATGAAATAAAATATGATGGAACTACCCTGTATCAACTACTCAACTTGATTTCCTAAGCACAAATGCAGTTAATAAGAAACACTACTAAAACGATCACCCATCGAAAGACTAACCGGACTGGGCGGTGCTTAACTTCGGTGATCGCTCCAAAACCGAAGTGCCTTCACATGTAGAAATAAATGAAAATAAACATTAAACTGTTCCTATTACTGGATCATTTCAATGCCAACACGTAGAATAAATACGTCGACACATTCAATTCCGAACATGTTTACTTTTGTCATCACATTTCTGAGGGAACGATCAAACGCGCGATATTATTTATCAGCGGTTTTTTAGAAAAAGTTGGCAGAATATAATGTTATTTTCTTTGTTTTTAGGTAAAACACAAATAATGCTCTTAAAGTAGACCACGGAGGTATTTTCTTCATTAAAAATTAGATACATACTGCTGCTCGTAAACAGAATTTAGCAACTTCGCAAGCGAGGCGGAAATAACATATACAACGTGTGAATGAATTAACGCCAAACTAGAAAGTAGTTTGTTTAGAATCGAGAGCAAAATCGAATTATCATGGTTTCAACATAGGTAATTTTTTTCAAAATATTAAATAATTTCTTTGTAAAATATAAAATTTACAGAACCCGATGTCAACCCACCGCATGGGCACACTCGACCTACTTACTACCAAAACAAGATTATTAAAATGTATCCATGAGTATGTTAGCGCTTTTATTTATTGCTGAAATGATAACAAATACTTAATGTTTGCCTCAAAACTTAAAATGCGAATAAATAAATTTTAACTATAAAAATAATGAAATTATTGCTTCAATCTGAGGTTTTGCGCTAATTCATTAACACGTTGTATAACTTTTTAACGTAAATCCGTAACAACATTAGGTAAGTACACAAAATCAATACCGCTTGTGAAAAAAACCCTAAATCCGAAAACCTATTACGTTTTCCTAAGTGTAACAACACTCTCCATTACCCACTCTAAAAAAAACCTAATGAAAATCCACTGAACCCGTGAGAGTGACGCAAAGCTTTTTGTCGAATGAAATGGAATGTTAAGAGGTAGTCCTGGATTCATTTAGAGCAAAAACGTAATGTGGGTAGATAGCCTTCAAAAAGTTCCGTTTTATTGTTGAATTTCGAATACATTTAAAATTGAAATATACGCCTAAAGCAAATATCTATTCGGGGTGGAATATAAAGCAATCCAAACGAAATTATCAAATTATTATGATTTTCTAGTTATTTAAAAAAAAATTAAATAAAATTAAAATTACTTACTTTTCCCATTTTCAAGATTTAGGAATCTCAGTTTAATCTGTACTAGATTAAACAATATCTAATCAAAAATTTCAACACTAACTGAACAACTTTGACAACGGACATCGAAAAAAAATCTGTTGTTCTATACAAAACTGCAGACCTAATCGACTCAAGTGTATTGTAAAATTGATTTAAAAGAAATTAAAAACCGCCGCTTTTTTCTCCATAATGAAAGTTGTTTATGTTTGATGGTCTAAATTAAACCACCCCTTTTAATATTACTAGAGTGTTTTGTTACACCTTGTATCAATTATAGATATATTTATAGTTTCCAAAGATTTTTTACCCCTCCGGACGGAAAGCGTCAACTTTCGTCCCGCTGCGCTAAACGAAGTTGCCGCTTTCCACCTCCGTATACTAACCTCGGGCAGTAAATAAGGAATCCTCAGACCACATGTTTCTTTGCATGCATTGCAACAATTGCATGAGATCGGAGACCTTTCTTACTTTCCTGCCCTCGGTGTGTAATCTACTATTTTTAGTCTACAAAAAACTTTGGAAATAGACAAAAAAAAATATTTGATGGTTCATTGTTTTCATTCAAAGTTTCATTATGTAATGACGACGCGACGCGACGTGACGTTTCAAAACTTTATAAAAGAAAACTTATAATCATAGCCGCCTCGTGTACTTAAAGAAAGTACTTAATACTTCAATCAAATTGAAGGCTCAATTAGTGCTACGCAAACCCTAGAATTATCCTGTAAACGATGTACTATTACTGTAGGTAGGTCATTAAATTCCCACTTACATTTGGTGATTTATTCAAGCGCTCACAAGCGAGCGGATCCCGGCGTCTCGTCGTTAGACAAAGCCCCTGTAAGGCCCATTTGCAAGGTTACAGATTGTGACTTTAAAATCAAGTTAGAATAGTTTTTGTTCAAGTAAGCTTTGAACGGCTCAACACATAATCTGATGAACGTTTAATCAACATATTTTAAAAGTTATAGGTATCGTTATCATTTGGAAATATATTTATGGATATTCTTCTTTTATTGAGTCGGCACGTCCCTTCTAAATTATTTCAGTCCAGTATTTTGCCACACGGTTAGCATTACTGTCAGCGTCTATAAGCTACGTTTGCGCCGGTGTCCGGGCAGGAAGGGCAGAATAGGTATAACGCAAAATCATTAAGTAATATACAAACAATATTTTGTCATTCTTAGCCGACACCACACGGACCCATTTCCTCCCGTAGGTGTCGTAAAAGGCGACTAAGGGATTTACCGGAAGATGGGCAGCAGCATCCTCTGAGTACACACATTCAATCCAACTGCGATCGCCAACCCGCCTGCCAAGCATGGCGATTATGGCAAATCCCCCCATTTTGGGGGAGGCTTATGTCCAGCAGTGGACGTTTAATGGCTGATATGATGATGATGCTGATGAATATTTTGTCGGAGTTGTAAAAAGAGGCGAGCTACAAAGGTCTGGACTGGACTGCGTTAATATCGGCAGACATAATATTATCTGGGACGTATAGGGCAAAATGGGCAAGTCCTAAGGGCGTCTGATTTAGGGCGGTGGCCTGCAGGGTTGTACATAAATGAAAAAGATATTTTAGCCCAACGAAATTATTGATACACATTTGAACCAGTATAGTATAGGACGGGCGTGCGCAGCGGCAACGATGTAAAATAATACATATTTTAATACTGGTAGAGAATAGAATAAATAGACGGAGAGAGTTCCATCCTCCGCGCATACGGACCCGTCCAGATAGTCCGTCAGAAGCACAAAGGCCAAAGGCACATTACCAAATACCATAAAATAACTGCCTCCGTGGTCTAATGGTTAAGAGATTGGCTCTCAACACGGAGGTCATAGGTTCGATTCCTACGGGGGACACCTAGTGATATGTCCCTTTGTGCGTTTTTCCCCAGTTGGTTAGGACATTGCAGGCTGAATCACCTAATTGTCTGAAAAGAAAAATTATTCCGTGCTTCGGATGGCACGTTAAGCCGTTGGTCCCGGCTACTATCTCTGGTGGTAGTAGTCGTTACATAAAAACCACGTCAGAGGCCGTAAAAGGCGGTCTGAAAAAACTCTGACACCAGGGCTCTGCCCACACGATAAGAAGAAGAATAATTTAACCTTTACCTTTAAATAATTTAAATCGATTTCAATGACATGTAGGTAGTAGAGAGTTTGAGAACAGACATAGCCTCAATCAAGGCTAAAGGACACATAAAAAAACTAAAATAAAAAAAACGTTGAGAAATGAAAGAAATGACATTTTTGCTGCACAAACTAATTTCATTCAGATGAAATCAAAGAAGTTTGACGCACAATACGCGTAGACGGAATTAATAAAAGAAATATTTTATGTATGGAAAAATAGTTTAGAAAATCTAGTTGCCGCGTAACAAATAACATTTGCCATTTATAATATAATTACGAAGATATAAAGCTTTTAAAATTTTGTATGAAAAATTTCAAAGATTTATATCTTCGTAATCGTTTTATAAATTGCAAATGTTATTTATGACGCGGATCTAGATTTTCTAAACTATTTTTCCATGTATACAAAGTTACTTATATTAAACAGTCTACGCATATTGTGCGTCAAAGTTTTGTATAAAATTGACCCCTCTGCAACCACCTTAAGAGAAAAAAAAAGGAAAATATAAAATCAGGCAAAGTTTTATATAAAACGCATGGAAAACAAATAGTGCCAACACCAGTCAAACCAATAAGAAAACTACTGCAAACTCTCCCACTTATTCATGCAACTGGGCCGGAGTCTAGGATCTACCGCGTTGTAGGGTAAACAAGTAAACGACGCTATTTGCCAACACCCGGAACAGACTTATCTGATTCTACATTGGTTGGCGTAAGTTGAGTTATGGAGTTTTAGACTTCCAGATTTCAAATTGTTCCCCTATTCTTATTTTTCTGTGAAGTCACAGATAATCTAATAGTATGAGTACCTGCAGAAGACTCACTGCCGTAAAACACGCACAAAAGTTTATAAATACATAATATTTCAAATATTATTGATTTTTAAACATGTTACAGACATGTTGTGCTATTTCGAATCAAATTAAAAATTGAAAAATTTGTCTCGGGCGGGAATTGAACCCGCACTCTTCCAAACCGGGGAAATGCGTTATCCAAGTTCAAGTCCCGCCCGAGACAAATTTTTCAATCTTTAATTTGATACATAATATTTATCTACGAATTTATAAGGTTTAACAAAATTTGCTGAAATTATTTTAGGGAGATGATCAAACCATCAAACTGAACAACTTTCTCTATGGGACCAATATCGAAATCGCCAAAAAAAATCGGATGTCCCATGAATTTGAGTCGAGTTATGATTGCAGTTTTGTATGGGACAGCTGATTTTTTTTTTGCGATTTCGATATTGGTCCTATAGAGAAAGTTGTTCAGTTTGATGGTCTGATCATCCCCTAAAAATAGTTTCAGCTAATTTTATTAGATCTTAAATAGTAGATTTAAGTGGAATGCAAGCCTTAAAAAAATCCACATGATCTCTTTATGATTAATCCCGGGATAGTTCCAGTCCGGAAAATCCTGTCTTTAATGTTGAACTGTGAAAACCACATCATAATCGGGACAGTAGTTTTTACTTGTTTCTTGAATAAACAGACAAAAATGAAAAAAAATGTTTTGTGTGACCTTATTATTATTAAATTATAAAATAAAAAAAGCGCAGTGTTTGTACTTTGAAGATTAGAATTCCAGAATTTTTTTTTAACTGGAGCCACAGTTAAAAAAAAATCTGCAATTCTTTTTTAACTGCTTTTTTATTTTATAATTTAATAATAATAAGGTCACACAAAATTAACGAATACTATTCTAAGGAGAAGATCAGACCATCAAACCGAGCAACTTTTTCTATAGGTTACATACATTTAGTAGGTTTTTGTAGCTTTGAATGGAACAGCCAACTTTTTTCGCGAATTCGACATTGGTCCTATAGAGAAAGTTGTTCAGTTTGATGGTCTGATCATCCCCTTAAAATTGTTTCAGCTAACTAAAGTTTTGTTGGACCTCATTTAAAATAGATTATCATAAATAATAGTCTTTAACCTCATCAGTCAAGGCACATTTGTATAAATACCTACCTACAAATAGATAAAGATAATCTAAAGGTACGCACACACTCGCTTTCCATTCATTCACGTAAAGGAGAAGCGACACCTGTCGGCCATCGGGGTGCGACTCATCAATCTCCTTTTCATCTGCTCAGGTGACTGTAAAGCTATTCAAGGCATGTGTGTCGCTCCCACGGGAATGAATTGAGAATTACTAGGTATTTTGTTGGGTACTGTAATATATCTATCAGATGCGATAAAAATCATTTTCATACCGGTACAAAACAGACCGGACGAACTTTAAAAATAAAGCTCAATAAATTTTATTTTTAACACATATATGTAATCTTTTCCGCACCTTTAAGAGAAGGAAAGTAGCCTACCTGGTCATATTGAGGAATACGAGCGACATTTTTCCAGGGGCTTCAGGCTATAATGATGGGCAAAATAGAGGGCAAAACAAACGTAAAGGTGAAATTGCTATCATTAGCATCATAGAACATTATAAGAGTGGTTAGAAAAGCAAAGTAGCGCTTTTACTTCGGAGGAGACTGCAGCCACTTGTCTTCCCACTCACGCTGCTACAACTACTTATGCCGTCTCTCTCTCACCACGCCGCGGGCCTTACGGTGTTATGCAAATCATGGCATAACCTGTCGCGTTCCACGCCTACTTTGCTCTTCTAACCCCTCTTATAATGTTCTGTGATTAGACTGATTAGCATCCTTTTAAACTGAGAGTCTACCCATCAAACTCAACAACTTTTACTATGGTAGCAAACCAATCGGTGCATTAAAGTCGAGTAGGCATTGCAGTTTAGGATGGAACAGCAGATTTTGCTCCGATCGATTTGCTCCCGGAGGAGAAGTTGTTCAGTTTAATGGGTAGACTCTTAGTTTAAAAGGATGCTAAAGATATCAATTTCACCCAGTATGGGTGAAAAAAGTCGTGGCTCACAAACCTGAAGGAGTAGACGGGCATCATCAGCGTCAAAGAGCTGTTACATTTAGTCTCCATCTTCTTATCGTGTGGGCAGAGCCCTGGTGTCATAGTTTTTTCAGACCGCCTTACGGCCTCTGACGTGGTTTTTATGTAACGACTACTACCACCAGAGACAGTAGCCGGGACACATTGGCTTAACGTGCCATCCGAAGTACGGAATCATTTTTCTTTTCAGACAATCAGGTGATTCAGCCTACAATGTCCTAACCAACTGGGGAAAAACGCACAAAGTGACATATCATTAGGTTCCCCCATGGGAATCGAACCCACGACCTCCGTGTCGAGAGCCAATACTCTTAACCATTAGACCACGGAGGCAGTTACATTTAGTGAGAGATAAGTAGAGATATGTAGAGCTGACTGCCAACCTCTCGAAGAAGCTTTAAGAATGGAATGACCTGTCATTTAGTACCACACAAACATTGCAAAAGAAACCGTTCAAAGAATCGCATTAGTCGGGGAAATCTACGGATTTTTGTATGGAGTAGGTTGCATTAATTGCAGTTTTGGTGATAATTTGGAATATAGTAGATACATACATGAAAAACATAAATTCTCAATAATCCCCGATTTTGTATTGTGTACTACTGAATAACTAAGACATTTACAAAACATTAAATTTAGGTACGAACAAAAAATGGAAACTGGTGATTTTATACAGGACGGCTTCGTTCAATTCGTTTTACTTATAACAATAATAATCTCCGGTTAATATTGTAAATTTGAGTAGATATTTAATATTTTGTAAAATTTCAAAAATGATAACCTCAAAACTTAATTATTTAACGTTTGATTGTACACATTAAATTTGCATTGTGATAATTAACTGTCTCTTTTACTGGTATGCTGGAAGAAACATATTTAGAAATAAGCTTGCCCTTTGTACATTTATATCGATTTTAAGGTATTTCTCTGGGTCCTCAACCTATATAACCATGAAATCTCAACAAAAGTGTTATAAACTTACAGTAATATTAGTTCAAACACAATTTATTAAAGTGTCTTTATTGCAATCTCAAACCTTATTTTTCCTAGACTACATGGGAACAAATCGGGTAGTTTTTTTTTTTTTTTTTTTTTCTACTAGCCCTCTTCATCCCACTGCTGGGCAAAGGCCTCCCCTTTCATCCTCCAACCATCTCTGTCCTGGGCATGCTCTGGCCACGCGTCATCGAAAGCATCCAGATCGTCCCGCCACCTCTTCCTAGGACGACCTGGACGCCGACGACCGTTTTCTGGGATCCAGGGCGTTACTATTCTTGCCCACCTTTCCTCGTGCATTCGACAGACATGGCCAGCCCAATCCCACTTTAATCTGGCGGATTTTTCTCCAACATCGGCTATTCGTGTTTTGGAGCGCAGCGTAGTGTTTCTGACATGATCCGTTCTTTTAACACCCAGTATTGGTGGTAAACTAAGTCTGCACGCCCCAGTAATTACAAAGCTCAAAACAAAGGCAACAGTGCGTATTGACAGGTAGGCAACAGTGAAACAAGATCAAACCAAGCATTGAGCCATAGAGAAACACGTGACTCGTACCCCGAGAGGAGTAGCCTGATGCATAATTTCTCCGCTGTCAAAGTCTCACCCCCGCGACTGCCCCGACCTAGCCCCGATGGGCTACTCAATTCGATGCGTTTTACTGTTATTGTCATAGCAACGGTCCCTCCCCACGCAAAAAATGGCAGAAAAATGTTGTATGGAGAAATAAACAATACCTACTCCTCTCGGGGCGTTGACACGAGTTACGTGTTTCTCTATGCATAGAGCGAACGGCAACATGCGTTTGACAGCTTACATTGTATCCTAACTTGTTTGGGTTTTTTCGAATAGGTACGTCGATTTGGTGGAGTGACTACCGAACGCAGACTTTCCAAAATATGAGAACTTCGTCAAAACCGTAGACGTATTAACAAACGAAAGCTATAACCTGAAAACAATTTAGTTGGTCAAGGCCATAGTAATACGGTGGTTACATACTAGTAGGTACTTGATGAGGCAAACACGACCTTCGGGGAATACGACCATCAATCAGTTGTACTGACTAAACTGCCAAGTCGGGGCGCGACATACCATGTTTTTATAGTAATAATTATAGAGTCTAATCGTAAAGAAGGTTCAACGCTGGTACTTCGAGACGTATTTTGAAATTAAATTACACAACCAGTCAGGTTACGCCGAGGCAAAAAAATGTTTTGGAAAGTAATTTTTTGTTCTTCTGCTCATAGTGACTGTGTTCTGCTGCTGCTCGATCACGTAGGGCTACTAATTAGGGATAATATGTGTAAAAAAGGAGCGAGTGTTGAAATAACGGCCAAGAGAGATGAATGGAAGAGGATGACATATTGCGCCGACCCCAAATATCTAATGGGAAATGGGCAAGACAATGATGATGAAGGTGACACTTCCTCCCATCACACTGGAGAGATTTTCGATATCTAGTGAAACGTGGATGTTCTGAGGTTTCAGAATATCTCTGACTACCCCCTGACGAATATAGTCGTGAGCATATACTTATGCTTATTTTTAAGGTCATTCTCAAGCCACTGACATTATTATGAAATGACTCCAACCCTAACCATGCAACTTAACTAAATTATTATAAAGCCGAAATATCGTTTGAAACCATGTCGCATGAATGAATGAATGAATGAATGAAATAGAACCGTTAGAATGTGTGATTGCGCCGCCGACGTTGATTCGAGCGTGAATCCTGTTCAAACTTAGAATACTACCTATACTACATTTGCAATTTCAAGCATTATACTAGCTTTTGCTCGTGACTTCATTTGCATTGAATTTAAAAAAAAAACGTAATTTGTACAGGTTGTTAGGGTAAACAGTTGTATTACCTTAAGGAGTGATTGTACCCAATGATACTAAACAACTTTCCCTGAGAAATCTATAGGAAATTCGCACAAAAAAAATTTGGACTCTCCGTACTAAATGCTGATGGAACGTTTATTTATTTATTTATTTATTAGGTCAGCCTACAGCTATTACATCTGACACAATTTTAAGTGCATTACACAGTGATCTTAGGTTAAGATGTATAACTAATTACAGGCAAACACAGCATGCAATGTAACTAGGGTTAACTATAAGATTTAAGTAGTTATATAAAATAAATGAGCCTTTTCAAAAAAGTAATAACGAAGAGATTTTACAGTATAACAAAACAAAGCAACTTACTAGAAACATTAAGTAGGTAGGAAGGTAAAATTTCGAACAATTATGCATAAACGGAAACATTTTTTCGGAATCTGGCCAACGAGTCAAAGTTGATGTCGCAAATATCACTTTTACTGTTAAGTAGTCTACTTAGGCGTGGGACGGGTGAGTTAGCACCTAGCACCGTTCTTCTAAACAATGGGGCGAGAGGGTCAATTTTGAAACGAGGATACCGGAATGGAACTCTTATTCTAAATTTTTCCATTAGTTGAGGGCAATCTATTTTATTTCTAAATAATTTATATAAAAACAATAAATCCAGCATGTCTCTGCGATTATCAAGAGAGGCGATTTTAAATTTATTTAGCCTGTCGACGTATGACAAAGATCTCAGAGCGATGCTGCCTAGACCTGAAGAGCGACATAGGTGCCAAAGAAATCTTTTCTGAACTCTTTCAATTCTCAGACAGTGATTAGCGTAATGGGGACGCCAGACCACGCTGCCATACTCAAGAATACTGCGAACTAAACTATTGTACAGAAGCTTCTTGGTCTTAACTTTGCGAAAGACTTTACCATTTCTAATTATAAAACCTAGCATTTTAGAAGACCTTTTAATCACGTTATCTATGTGCGGTACGAAGGTTAGCTTTCTGTCCAGTATAGCGCCCAAATCCCTGATGCTGCTTACTTCTAGAAGATAATCGCCAGATATGTGGTATGAAGAAGGTATGATTGCTAGATTGCGCGTAAATTTTATGTGAGAGCATTTTTTTGAGTTAAGATTCATATCATTATCCGAGCACCATTTACATAGCATATCAAGATCACTCTGGAGAAGCGCTATGTCATCCACGGACTGAATATGTCTGGCAAATTTGAGGTCATCCGCGTACAGAAACGGAGTGGAGTTAATGAAACAATTCGAGATATCGTTAATGAATATATTAAAGAGGATAGGTCCTAAATGAGATCCCTGCGGGACACCTGAGGTGATATCATATAAATTGGATTGATACCCGTTTGTATGACAAGTCGAAAAAAAAATTGCGAATTTCCTATACCTATAGGTACTTTAGTATAGTACCTATAGCATAGCATGTGCGTCACGACTATATTCCCCGAGGGGGGAAATAGAGATATTATATAAAATAGGAACATCCACAATTCATAAGTAACAAAAATCAGCTGTTTCATACGAAACTATTTTTTTTCTACTTTGCCTTCTTAGTGAAAGTTGTTCAGTTTGATGGTCCATTTAAATATTACTAGGGTGTTTTGTTACACCTACAGGGTCCTTCTTATGCTGACGGTTTTTTTAAGGGAATGATCAGTATCAAACATCGAACAACTTTCTCTAAAAAACGCATATTAATAAAAAGGACCCTGTATACTAGACGTTACTATACTTTGATACCAACGACTTTCCATAATTTTTTCAATCCTTTTGCTACTATAGTGAAAATTATTTACTACAAACAAAGGAATAAAATTCCTAAAACAAAATAGAGGAATTCAAAATATATTCCACCAAAAAAAACGCCTTCAAGAAAAAGGCTGACACGACGAAAAAAATAATTTAATAAAAAAAAGCAACATTAGCATTTTTCGTTTTTTCATTGTATTTTTTTTTTAATGAACGAAAAAATTTTGCCTTTGATTGTCTTTAATACTTAGTAGTCTTTGTGGAGGACAAAAGGAAAATGTATGAACTCAAAGTTGTTTATTTAGGTAATTATCTCTTTTCTTTGCGTAGGTAAAGCCTTGGGGATGTTCGTCGGGCCAGAGTAATTCATTTTAGACCCTTTTAAATTTAAAAATACATTTTAGTTTGCAATTTCAGCTTGGTTCAAAGATTTGCTTTTGTGCAAAAAAATTGAAAATACATGCAGCGTTTAATTAAATATATAAGTAGGTACTGTAGGAAGGCGTAACCCGGGGGTATACAAACAACTTCAAACTGATAATAACTGGCCAAGTGCGTGTTGCCCGTCACAATATAATATGGTCTTAGAAAGAGGCTTTTTGTTTTATACTACGGGTTAAACGTTTACGGTTTACCAGTCTGTGTCAAAAAGGGCACGTTTGACTATTCACAACGGTGAATTGGTGCCTACCCTGATGTATGGGAGTGAATGTTGGGTATGGAATAAAAGGAATGAAAGTCGAGTGAATGCAGTTGAAATCCGCTCCTTACGAAGTATGTGTGGTATTACTTTGGTTGATCAAATCAAGAACAGTGTGATAAGGGATTGGTGTAAGTTGAAGGATGATATTGTAACAAGGATGGAGAGGGGTATGCTTAGATGGTTCGGTTACGTTGAGAGAATGAATGAAAGAAGACTTACGAATTAAATTTATCAAGCGAAGGTAAGCGAAGGTGAAGAGTTGAGAGGGTTGTTACCATGATCAAATTAATGATCTTTTCTGAAAAGGACAAGTGCGTAGCACCCTCAATCGACGGAAGTGCATGAAAAGATGTATGAATGTCAATGAGGCCAAAGAGGTGTGACAGAATCGTAGCGTGTGGCGGTCCGTGGTCTCTGCCTACCCTGTCGCAGAAATATTGTCAAAGCTGTAATAAGTTGTGGGATCCCACTGCTGTGCAAAAGCTTCCTCTAACGAATAATTGTGAAAGGGAGTGGGCCATACTCCACCACGCGGACCCAGGGCAGATTGGTGGAGGCAAGCTAGGGTCAACTTGCTACCAGAGAATTTTCAAGCCACCTTAATAGGCCTCTGACTTGGCTAAACGAATAGTTAAACCGTCATCTGACGGAGCTATTCGCGACCAACTGCTTAACGTGCCTTCCGAAGCATAGAGATGCTTGAGATTAAATACTTCTAAACGGTCCGGTCACCCATCCAATGTGTCGATGATATTTTTTGCGTTCCTCTTACATCAATTACATTATAATATCTATTATAATATCGATAATGCTGCTCATTTAATTATTAAGAGGATATCATTCGAAGCTTGCTCCATACAAAAGAAATCTGGTTATATTTTCAATTAAAGTCAATAAAATTTTTCAGAAATAATCTAGAAACTACTATCTATGCTTGTATTTACTTTAGTAATTATAGTAAGGTGCTTGTATGTTGTCAGATTTTCGTTAAAATATACAGTTTCATTTCTAGGATTAATTTAAGAATTGTATGGAAATCTCTGAGGCACTGTACCTTTGATTAAATAAAAAAAAACAAGATAAGCAGCCTATAGCGTATAAACCGCATAAATTAGGCTCCGTCGCCTAATTTACTTAGAGTGGCATTGCGTGATTGAGATACTTTTTTTTATTTTAGGCAGGTTATAGGTACCACAATGCCTTCGCGCTCTTAAAACTTGTTTTACAAATCATTCAAGAAAAAAAAACAAATCACACAGCATTACTTTTCACTCTGTACATGAAAAATAGGTCCATTTTTCGAGTGCGTAATGCAAGAAGACTGTAACTCTAGATTGTTTCTTTTCGAAAATTCCATTGTATTTAATTAGTGAGAATTGAAAATGAATGACGCTAGCTGACGACAAATTCACACAGCAAATACAGACAGATACACTTAGCAGATCAACATACGAAAATTTTCCGACCATTCGAATAATCCCCGTTTTGATTCTAAAGCACGTTCGGAACCCATTCTGAATACATTAATCGACATTAAAAATCGTTTGCAGTCGCCCTTCACCCAGTTTTAAAAGTGGCCAAGTCATAAATTAATCACTTCCCTCCCCGCGCCCGGTGCAGTGCGTTGCTCTGCGTATCGCTGTCGCGAATTTAATCATTTTATGTGGTTAATACATCGTATTGGTGTTGTGAGTGATCCTAAATCATTGATTACGTCTGTGACTGTGTAAAGTGTAGGTTTTCTAATAGTTTTTCACGGTAATTGTACAGTTTTAAATAAATAAAATCATCGGATAATCGTAAGTACTTTTTTTCTTGTCACTTTAGGTAATAGAGGGTAGGAGCGCGGCGAGCGCTCGCTGGTAAACCGTTAGCGGCCGGGGTCTTACGTCATCACTGATCAGCTGTTTATCGAGGCTGATTACCGTAGTTTAGATTTAGTTTTGTTTAGTTTGGGTACTAATTTAGATATTTGCAATTAATATTAACTAAAAGAACAGTTTTATAGTTTTAACCGGAGTTTACATGATGTCCGGACGTCCGGGTAAACCGCCAGATGATGGCGGGCAACCGGAACCGTTTGTGCGTAGCCAGCGTACGCCTCGTTCTCCTCCTAGTTCAAACAAGCGCAATTTTGGGGACATCACCCCGAATGAACTTTCTCCAGCCAAGAAACGTGTTTTAATCGCCGGTGGTAACGTCGGCGGCGACGGCGGTTCGCCGCCCATTGTTAATGATAACGTTGATCACTCGAATGACAATCTCTCTTTTACTGCTCTTGTTTCTAACGCGTCGGATTACTTGTCTAAAATTAATGATCTTGTTAATGATCAGGGTTCTCGTTTGAATATGTCAAATAAAACAGCCGTTATGGATATGACTCAAATGGTTACTGCCGTAGTGGGAGTGCTTGCTCTTAAGTGTTCAGAACTTCAGGTTCAGCTAGCTCAAACAGAGCGTGACTTAGTTTTGGCCAAGTACCAATCAACCCGTGCCACATTAGATGCCAACAAGCCGAAGCTCTCGTATGCGGAAACGCTGAACCTCAGGGTCGCGCCTAAAGCGCAGCCAGCCGTTCGTGAGTCGCGCACGCCGCTTCCCTGTGTCATCGCGTACCCATCTAATGAGAGGGCGGGTGAGTTGCAGACGTCTTCTGCTACTAAGAAGGCATTGAAAGAGGTTATTGATCCTACCGACGGGTTCCAGATTGTTGGTTTGAAAAAGACTGCTAAGGCTGGTGTAGTTCTGCGTGTTACAAATCAAGAGCAGGTTAAAAAACTTTCGTCTGATGTCGCGATCGCGAAGGCTGGTCTCCGTATAGAACAGCCAAAAAAAATCAACCCTCGCATTTTAGTTAAACACGTTCCGGTTGAAATGGACGATAACTTTTTTCTTAAGTGCCTTTTTCAGCAAAACATTTTAGATGAAACACCCGTTACTGAGGATGAGTTTAATAAAACGACTAAAATAGTGCGTACTAAACGTTGGGGTGACTCGAAATTTAAATGGTTAACAGTTGAAGTCTCAGCGACCGTTCGTAAACACTTGATCGATACCAAGCAAAAATTGTTCATCGATTGGGACACGTGTCACTTCGATGATCAAGTAGACGTCTCGCGTTGTTTTAATTGTCAACAGTACGGTCATATAATTAAACATTGTACTCAACCCGTTTGTTGTGCCTACTGCACGGGGCCTCATGAGTCTAGGTCATGCATGGCTAAAGGCGCTAGTGATTTTAAGCCTGTCTGCGCATCTTGCAAATGTTTTAAAAAACCATCAGATCACGCTTCGGGTTCATCAAATTGTCCTATGTATAAAATTAGAGTAGATAATCTTGTATCCCGCATCAACTATGGATAAGCTAATAATAGGCCAATTAAATCTTCATAACAATAAGATTGCAACTTTAGAGTTAGATAGGCTCGTTATTGATTATAACATAGACGTAGTCTTAGTTCAGGAACAGTACCAGCTTACTGCTTTAAAAAATAAACTTTTACAAGTATCTAAGTCGGCTCTCGCTGGCATTTACATTCCGCGCGCTAACTTCACAGTCACAGCCTTAAACAATCTCTCTACTACGCACTGCGCCGTTGCGGAGGTATCCTGCCCTTCCTTTACAATTTACCTTGTTAGCTGTTATTTCCAACACGCCGATCCTGCTACTCCTTACCTCCACCATTTGCGATCCGTCCTACACTCCTTGGCTGGCCGTAGGGTCATCATAGGAGCTGATACCAATGCTTCATCTCCCTTATGGCATGGCAAACTGCGTACCTTTGACGCTGTGCGTCGCACAGCTGTGGAAGAGTTCATCGCTGAGCTCAACCTCTATACGTATAACACCCCTGATGCACCACCTACATACAGCAGCCCTTCAGGCGAGTCCTCTATTGACGTCACATTTTCTAATGTGGACGTTCGCATAGATTGTTGGCGCGTCATTCCTGATGCGTCTTGTAGTGATCATCGCCTGATCGTGTACGAGTATATTCCGCGGTCGCAACAAGTTCTGCCTGCTTCATTACCTAACTATAGTTATAAGACTAGAAATGCTGATTGGTCATTGTTTGGCTCACTCTTTGTCTCGCTTGCTGATGGTTTTACTCGGTCGGAATTGACTCCGATTGAGGGCGCCGAAGTTATGACTGAAACATTTACATTTTGTGCTGACGTAGCTTTGGGACGTACAAGTGCAACCTTAACACGTAGATGTGATTGGTGGAACGATGACTTAGTTAGACTTCGTAGAGTGTTTAGGCAAGCTCGTAGAAAATATAATAAAGTACGTAAATCGGATGCTACCTCGGAGGATCAACTGGTAAATGCGATTGGGGACCTTAGAACTGCTAGGTCTCACTATCGTGCTGCCGTTCAACTGTCTAAGAAACAATTACTGCAGCGTATGGTAGCAGCACTCGAGAGGGAGGGGCCGTGGTCTCCTCTTTATCACGAATGTAAAACTAGCAAAACACCTGCTTCTACATATTTTTCAAATATAAAAGTAAATGACACCCATACTATCGGGGTCGAGGAGACGGCGGCTGCTCTTTTAGGTTCACTAATTCCGGATGATTCACCTGAAAACGACAGCGATTATCATCGTGAAATAAGAAAGAGAGCTGCTGAATTGCCTGAAACACCATCTTCTTGTTTACCGTCTCTTGATGAACTGCGAAATGTCGTGGGATCTCTGCCGGCGGGTAAGGCTTCCGGTGAGGATAAGATTTCGAATCGGATGATCAAGGAGGCTTTTAAAGTTGCCGGTGAGTCTATTCTAACAGTTTTCAACCGTTGCATTGCTGGGGGAGTTTTTCCAAACTTATGGCGACGTGGTTGCATTAAAATAATCCCCAAAGCCGGTGATAAGCCCCCTGATGATCCGAAGTCTTATCGACCTATTACCCTTCTTCCATCTTTGGGTAAACTCTTGGAACGCCTCGTTGTCCCTCGGTTAATTCCAGGAGGACCTAAGTTCAGTGACAGGCAATTTGGCTTTACCATAGGGAAATCGACTTCAGACGCGTGCTTACTTGTGAGAGAGGCGGTAGAGCTCTCTGAATATAGCTATATCGTCGGTATATTTCTTGATATATCGGGTGCCTTTGACAACGCATGGTGGCCAATGCTTCTCCTAAAGCTCAAAAATAGAGGTTGTCATCGGAACATCTACTCGCTTATTTATTCTTACTTTACGAACGGAGTTTCAAAGTTGAGGCTTGGTCACCATGTAGTGTCCAAAGTGCTGACACAGGGCTGTCCTCAGGGCTCTGTCCTTGGACCCTATTTATGGAATATAGGTTTTGATGATTTTCTGACACTTCCTTTCCCTCAAAGCTGCTCGCTAATAGGATACGCCGATGATGGTCTCCTGCTCATACATTCCAATACTAGAGTAGGTATCGAAAGACTGGCTAGCAACTGCCTGCAGCAAATAACAGATTGGGGATACAGAAATCGTCTTCAGTTCGCCCCGCATAAAACATTCCAACTATTGCTCAAAGGGAACCTGAAAGTACCACCACGAATAAAATTTCAAGGCATTAATATTAAAAGTAAAGATTCTGTTTCCTATTTAGGCTTTCATTTGGAACGTAATTTTAGCTTCGTAAATCATATCAAGACAATAGGAGAGAAAGCCAAAAGTAATTTTTTGAGTTTAGCGCGTATTTCCACCTCGACATGGGGCCTTTGTTACAAAACACTTAAAATAATATATTCCGCAACATACCTCGGGTGCATGTGTTATGGAGCCCCCGTTTGGGCAGATAGGTCGGCTATTGGCGCTGCGCGCCGTAAGTTACTTCAAAGTCAACGTTTAGCCTTGATTTTCCTGTGTAAAGCGTATAGAACGGTCAGCACCGAAGCACTCCCCGTTCTAGCGGGGGTGGTTCCCGTAGACTTGGAAATACAACGCCGCGCGGCCAATTACTTTCGTTCAAGAAAAGTTAGTCATAACTTCTTAAAACCTCGCGACCGAAATAGAATTAGTAAATTATTTAACTTTGATTGCAACATCTTTGATGAACTTTTATTAGACTGGGAACTACGGTGGCAAGGGTCTACAAAGGGTCGACATCTATACCAATTTTTTCCATCTGTTCGCGATCGTCTAGACAAAGCGTGGCTAGAGGTAGATCACTGCGTAGCCCAATTTCTTACTGGACATGGTAACTTTAAGGGAAAGCTATTTTATTTTAAATTGGTTGCGTCACCTTTATGTGAATGTTCTGTTGACAGTAACGAGTTCGAACAGACCGCTCATCATATTCTTTGGGAGTGTGAGCTCTGGTACGCCGAGCGCCAGACCATGCTTGACTCAATAAAATCGTTTTCTGGTGTCCCTTACTACATGGATCTTGTTGCGACTAGGGATAACTTCCGTGCGTTCAGATGTTTTTGCCATACTTATTACTGGAAGCAAAATAGGTCATAGTTTCAGTACAATGTTAGGTTCCTATTGTTTTATTTTGTATTTTTGGTGCTTTTGCGGTCGTGTCTTCAACACTGCCATAAATGATCTCTTGAATTGGCTCTCTAATAGCCATGTTTTTTCCTTCTTATTGCTGTCTCCCGTTTGCAATGGAGGGAAGTCGGATATTTCGTTTTCCTACTCCTCCTATCTTCTTTGATTAATTCATTGCGGGTTCCAAGACAGATTAGAGTCATCCCCCGGGCTCGCTGGACTTCATTGTCCAGTGTTGTGAATGGTCGCCGCTGTTGATCCTGGCCTACAGGAGTTACAGCGGTGGGAATGTGTGGTGGGCCTATGCCCGTTAAAAAAAAAAAAGTCATAAATTAATTGAAATTGTTCAATTTTGATTCTGTCGCAAAATTTTATGACGTCATTCTGCGCCGTGTTCCGTTCCGTTGCACGGTTTGCTTGTCCCGACTTCGAAATAAAAGGAACGATAAATTCACTGTTTTTTGTTAAACTAAAAAAAAAATCGGTGTTTTTTTCCCCTCAGAATTAAAAATATTTCGCATCATGCCAAGTAACATTAGTTCGCGGCTTAGAGTTGATCAAACCATTTCTTTATTATACAGGGTTCTTCTTAATATGCTGACACTTTTAAGGGGATTGATCAGACCATCAAACTGAACAACGTTCTCTGTGGGACCAACATAGAAATCGCGAAAAATACATCTGTCCCATACATTTGCCTCAAGTAAGTTTGCAGTTTTGTATAGAACAGCTTGTTTTGTATACAACACATTTTTTTTGGTCTGATCATGCCCTTAAAAAAGTGACAGCACATTAAGAAGGACCCTGTATTATTCTAATGGGAAGTCTTCCATTAAACAACTTTAAATTACTAAAACAAATGTACATTAAAACAAATGAATGTCATACAAAAACTAAACAATTTCCCCCCAATGTTACAATTTAATTCACTGCGGGAGAGTTTCGGCAAAGAATAAGCCAATAAAAATAAAGTAGACGAGCCACTCTAACCAATCAGGCTTAGATATAATCAACTTGCTCCAATTACGTTAGACCAATCAATTAATGGCAGCTCAAATTCTAGATAGCTACGGAATCTTCTCTAGGAAAGTCGGTGTATTTCGTATTCTATAGACGAATTGAACGATATTTTACGAAAGAAAATAAAGTGGTTTTGTAAAATTATCAAGTCTAAAATATATCGAATTTACAGGTTGATTTGTTTAACTTAAGAGTGTTGTTTAGAACATCAAACTTAACAATATCCCTTACCTAACGATGCGCACCTACTACTAATGAGTAACTGATTTGTTGATTGATTTGTTCGTTGAGCTATTGCAAGCAAGTGTCGTTATGTAACATTGAGACGATCGCTGGTGTGTTCGCCCCAAGCTCACCCATATTTTACGCATACCTTCGAACTTATGGTATTTTCTTTTCATTCTCGGGAATGCAGGTTTCCTTCCGATGTTTTCCTTCACCGCCGAGCTTCTTCTTGTGGTGCCATCTCCTATCGGCATTGACTATCAATAGGGCTATTCAGACCCTGGAGACTGCAGCCCTGAACAGTAAGGTTGTGTCCACATCGAACCATTCGCACAGGTTTTTAAGCCAGGATGTCCTTCTTCTACCAGACATTCGTCTTCCCAAAATTTTCCCCTGCAGAATAACCTGGAGAAGTGACCGTAAATGATAAATACAACCGTACATAAATTCTTTAGAACTTAGTGGTACAGGCCAGGAATCGAACCGTCGCCTCATGATTGAGTCGCTTACTTTCTTTCGTATGGGCTATCATCGCTCCATTCCATACTAATGAGGAACTGTGTCGTATCTGTTTCCATGTTATATTCTATGATACGGTGATATATTTGAAGGGCGAACAAAGGGTGGGCAGTAGATTATTTTAATTTTTGAAGGTGCGCCTCTCACAGTGATGACGGGGCGTTTCATTGTCTTCATAATTTCTAACATAAATTATATTGCGTTGTTGAGGTTTGAGTTTTTTTGCATTGTATTTTTTCCCCTGTGGTTTTCGGCTAAGGTCACACCTTTTCTTCCCATAAATGTCGTACGAGGAGACTAAGGTACACCGATCTCCAAAGGAATTATGCTGCTGAGTTAGTATATTATGATTGTAATGCTTCGGACAAACCATATGAGTAAAAAGCCGACGCAGCTTTATGAAGTGTGCTGACCCACCGAATACTGGCCCAGCGCAAGCGAGGTGATAAATATGGCGACAAAAAGTGTCCCTCCCAACTCCATTTGTGCCGCTGAGAGCCTCCCGCCTGGTGGGGATTCTCGGATGCGCAAAATGTGACTTGCTAACACCTGCACGCAGGAGAAGCTCATGACCGCTAGCGACGGTGCAGTATCGGTTGCCCGATTCTGGCAAGGTACTATTTAGCGACTTTGTTCAGAATTTGAAGTCGACACGATATGCAAGCAAACAAGTACTCACATAGGCAAACCTTCATATAATAGCACTACGATAGGTACACTACTTTAAGGCTCAGCGGTATTATTTGCGTGACTTTTCATAGTTCCAATGAAGTCCTGACAGAAACGGTCAAAAGTTCGAGTCCAGGGCCAATATCCCGTCGGAATCGGAATCGCGGTTACTAGATACCTACTCTTTCTCATACTGTGATCGTGGCGACAATCAACTCAATCAACGCGGTCAACACCTACAATAAAAATTTTAGCGATTAAGTTTCATTATCGCGCCGGTACAGGTGCGATGTCGTTGTGATGCAGTTGCGAAATCGCCCGCCCAAAATCGCTTATAATTTTTGATAAACGACCTATTAAAGGTACTTTGGTAAAAATGTATTATACTTCTAACACTCCCAAAAAGATCTTACGGTCGTAAATTTACGTAAGAGTAGGTATTTAAGCAGGCTAAGCTATAAAAATTTATATCGCTCATGATTTATAGCTTCATACAAAACTTTCATCAACATTCTCAGACTATTTTGTCATTTAGCAAAGCTCTCTTTTAATTTCTTTTATTTATTCGTTTAGTTATTGCCCGTGGTTTTACTCGTTCTTTATCGTGATTGTGCGAAATATCTAGTCTACACTATGGTAAAACTGCAACGGGAAAAATCTAAGGAATAAAGGTACATTCTTTATTATTTATCATCATCATCAGCCATAGGCTGAAGCCATACGTTTATAGAAACGACCCACTGCAGGGCTCAGGCCTCAAAGAGGGTGTATATGCGTTATTCCACCACGCTTGCCCAAGGCGGAATGCTAGACTTCACATACGCATCAGAATTTCTTCTTCAGCATATGCAAATTTCCGTTGCAGGTCCGTTTTGTCTAGTTAGATGATTTAATACAGGGGTAACCAAAATTATCAAGTACGCGGTTCTACATTGAATATAATAATATCAGATATACCTGGCGGTCTACATTTAAAAACTGTACTTCTGACTTATTTATTAGATCAAAAATTTCTTTGGTAAATATCTTTAATGTACAGACACACTTCTGTTACAGTTTTATTTATAATAGTGTAGATATAAGACTTCTCAGACTTGTTCTTTTAATATTTGGTACTTGTTTACGAATAATTATAGCGTAAACGTGCAAACATGCCTTGGTCTGTTTTGGTCTTTAGTGAAATAATGTTTGTTATTTATGAAATATAAATCAGAACTTACGACTACGCAAAGTCGAAAAGCATAAAACATAACAGGTGAGCGTTTTTTAATGGAATCGAATAATAATTTTAAAAATTATAAAAAGGATTTTTCTTAATAATATGCTGACGATTTTTAGAGGATTCTCAGACCATCAAACTGAACAACTTTCTTTATGGGACCAACATCGAAATCGCGAAAAAAAAATCTGCTGGTCTTTATAAAATTGCAAACCTAGGGACCTATCTACTCGACTCGAGTACCAAATGTATGGCAGCAGATTTTTATTGCAATTTCGGTCCCATAGAGAATGCTTAAGGACTAAATTCATCATCATCATCATCATATCAGCCATTAAACGTCCACTGCTGGACATAAGCCTCCCCCAAAATGGGGGGATTTGCCATAATCGCACACGCTTGGCAGGCGGGTTGGCGATCGCAGTTGGATCGAATCAATGTGTGTACTCAGAGGATGCTGCTGCCCATCCTTCAGTAGATCCCTTAGTCGCCTTTTACGACACCCACGGGAGGAAATGGGATGGTGCTATTCTTAGCGACACCACACGGACAAAATTAATTACTGCAAATTACCGATTACGGTACTAAATCTATACTATTATAAAACTGTAACAGGAAAGTCTGTACATTGAAGATATTAACAAAAAAAAAGTTACGATATGGTTTTTAGGTATCCCTGATTCCATATCACCAATTTTTGGATTTTTTGTCTGTCTGTGTGTTTGTTTGTGTGTTTGTTTGTTTGAACGAGCATCACGCAAAAACTACTGAACCGATTTTGATTAAACTTTTTTTGTTTGATAGCTTATGATCTGACTTAAAATCTGGTATATAATTTGTGCGGACGAAGTCGTGGGTTAACGCTCGTTACTAATAAAGTTAGTAATTTGCACTAATTATCTTAGTTTTTGAGCATTAATCTACACAAAAAACATATCCACTTTTATTTTAATTCCAACTGGAGTCACCAAAAAATGTCTTCTCAAAGCTCGCAAAACAACCGGATTATCCCAAGAATAAAAACATCACACTCCACTTTGTGCCTTACACCACGAATTAATATTCACAAAGGGCATAGCATTATAATTAGGTACCCGTAATTTATATTACATGGTGAGAATTTGATTAGCATCATGCATGACACTGGTCATGACCTTTACCATAGGCTTTTTCTATACAGAAGTCAAAATAAACTTGGGTTGCAATCGTTCGTGTTACATATAGTTAAATCGGAGTCGCGTGGCTAGAGGTCTCTCGAGTAGACGTCTTTCGTTCGGCTCACGATTTAGATAGCCACGCGGCTCCGCCATTTTATGGCGGTTTCGGGTGTGGCTTTTTGTTTAAAAACAAGGCTTTGAGATCGCCATATCAATTACCGTACAATGAACGTTAACTTGAATTATAATAATATCTTCAACACTTGATACTGGCGAAATCTTTAAGGAAACGCCATAAAAATAGAATAGAATATAGTTAAATCGATGAGCTGAGATTAAGCCCTAATATACTTAACGGTTTTTAAGGGGATGATCAGAAAATCAAACTGAACATCCATCCATCAACAACCGAAATCTAAGAAAAATTTATTGTCCCATATATTTGGGAGTACTAGGTTTGCAGATTTGAAAGAAATGGATGATTGTTTTTGCGTATTCAATTTTGGTCCCATAGAGAAAGTTGTTCAGTTTAATCTTTTGATGCTGAGAACATCTTAAAAAAATTTCAGCATATCCAGAAGGACGTCCAATTTAACGTGCTGACAGTTCTTTAAGAGGATGATCAGACTATCAAAATAAAAATTTTTATGTATGGGACTAACAACGAAATCGCAAAAAAAAAATCTGCTGACCTGTCCCACATTTGGCTCGAGTAGGTTTGCAATTTTGTTGGAACAGTTTCGATGTTGATGCCATAGAGAAAGTTATTCAGTTTGGCGGTCTGATCATCCTCTTAAAAAACTGTCAGCATATTTTAGGCGGCGGGAACCCATTGGATTAAGGCAGCGCTGGACCATGGCAATCCTTGGGGGAGGTCTATGTCCAGCAGTGGACGTCCGTCGGCTGAGATGATAATGATATTAAGAAGGACCCTATATTTGTTTTTCTGAAAGGTGAAAGCAGTTCTTTATACAAGCTCTTATTTAACTTGCTCACTCAAAGCTTTCTTCAAAGGTATTCGAATGAAAGAGCTTTGATATTAAACATTAAATTTAAAGTTGCTCAGCAATTCTATGCTCAAAGTTCCTACAAGAGATCGCATCAGAAAAGGGAACTAAACTACATAGTTGACAAAGCTTTTAAAGCTATCTTAAAGTCAAGTAATATATTCATTGAAGGAAAATACAGTATTCATATTCATATATTTATTGCAATCACATGGTACAGTTAGGTCTTAAATGTAACAAATTTTGATCTACATATGATACCCTCTGGGCACGGCAACATAAATAAATAAAGGGTAACTAAAATGTATTACATAACAAATAAAATCAAATCAAACAAAATTGTTTACAAGTAAATTAAAATCAATTAAATAAATCAAAATCAATCAAATCATCAATTAATAAATTTAAATCTAAATCAGTGGGGACCGTGAGGTTGAGAACGAGAATAGTAGGTATAGGTATGTATAATAATTTGAGTAGCTAGAAATCAGATCTCAGAAAGAAAGTCTTCAATTTTATAATAAGATTTACCAATTAGGATACGTTTTAATGTTTGTACAAATATGTGATCTTTTTTTTCGTTTTTAATATGCTCCGGTATTTTATTATATATTTTCGCAGCGGTAAAGAATGGGCTTTTGTGGTACATTTCCATTGTTGTTGTGGGGAGGGCGAGTTGGTTTTTTGTACGAAGATTATGTGTGAGGTACGGTTTCTTAATAAATAAGTGACTATTTTTTCGGACAAATGTCGCCATTTCTAATATGTAGATTGATGGCAGAGTTAGAATTTCGAAATTAATAAAATATGGTTTACAACTGCACCGGTTTATTACTGCACCGGTATTTGTGGTTAATAGTAATATTTGTATAAAAACATAAATTTACACAGGATGGTCTTATTTACACAGAATTACATGGAAATACTGACGCAGGCAGGGCATTATAAAAGATTCAGAAATGCGCTTGGTGCGGATATGAGGGATGTCCACCAAGAATAGAAGGAGAGTTATCTTGCGGTGCGTCTGGAAGTCCAATAGTAGAAAGGGAAGGCGGGATGAGCTCATTTAGCTCATGGGCACACTCGTTAGTATCAACTCGAAAGAAGAAGACGAAGTTCTTTATAGATCGTCTTTATCGCGAATCTCTTTGACTCGATTCGAGTATCAGTAGTAACTCTGGAGCCGTTGGTCATCTATCACATACATTCACGTGGCAACGTGGCATGTACACATTTCGGTTATGAAATTATAAGGGTTGGCGATATAAACCCTTATATAATGCGACACGTGTCTCATGATGTGTCTACATTGATGTCTGTCTTAAATTTTACGCAAAAATACTGTATTTATGTTATATTATAGCATGAAATATGTTGACGACGATTTCTAAATAAAATATCCCAATATTAAAAAGATGCCTTGGCATCTTTTTTAAGCCCTGACGAAAAATTATAAGCTTGACGCCTATGTCGGTCTGTATGTCTGTGGCATCGTAGCTCCCAAACGGGTGGACCGATTTCGATGCGGTTTTTTTAATGGAAAGCAAATTGTTGCGGGAGTTTGTTTCATGAAAATCGGTTAAGCAGTTTTCAAGTAACTTTAAAAATTACGAAAGAATATTTAATTACAAATAAAAATCCCACAATGCCAAAAACAAAGCGTAGCGGTCCCCTACGCATAAATTGACCTAAAAATATTTTATTTTTTACTTTTTAAATGTTTGTTTTTGGCGTTGGGGGTTTTTTTAAATTTGTAATGATCATCTCTTTTTTTATTTTGAAGAATTAAATGTTGAAATTTTGACCTTTATTCGTGAAAACCGTAGCGCCATCTCTCGATCTCCTAGAAAACTACAGGAATAAGCTCATTTAGAATAACGCTGAATATTCCCTGGCTCGTCGTTCGTGTCCTGGATTTCCTTTACAAACAATTTTCTCAAGAAACGTTTTACATTTTGGACGTTGCCGAGAGATCAGAATAGCCGTGCTGTAATCCGAGTAGGTACGCTATTGAATGTTGAAGGAAATTGATCAAATTCCGTTCGAGGGTACCGGGATTTTTCGTTTCTTTTCGGGCGAATGTTTAAAGGTCCTATTACAATAAAAAACAATCTTGAAACCAGCCGTAGAAACTTATACAGGGTGTAACAAAACACCCTGGTAATAATTAAGGAGGTGCTTCAGACCATCAAACTGAGCAACTTTCACTAAAGAGCCAACTTAGAAATTCCGAAAAAAAATCTCCTGTCCCATACATTTTAGTCGAGTCGGTATATCAATTTTGTATGGATATGGATTACCTGATTTATTTTTTGTGATTTCGAAGTTAGCTCCTGCAGCAAAAATGTCATTTCTTTCATTTCTCAACGTTTTTTTTTTTTTTTTTTTTTATGTGTCCTTTAGCCTTGATTGAGGCTATGTCTGTTCTCAAACTCTCTACTACCTACATGTCATTGAAATCGATTTAAATTATTCAAAGGTAAAGGTTAAATTATTCTTCTTCTTATCGTGTGGGCAGAGCCCTGGTGTCAGAGTTTTTTCAGACCGCCTTTAACGGCCTCTGACTTGGTTTTTATGTAACGACTACTACCACCAGAGATAGTAGCCGGGACCAACGGCTTAGCAAGCAAGCTTAGCAAGTTACTTATATTAAAATACCGTCTACGCGTATTGTGCGTCAACTTTTTGTATAATATTGACCCTTCTGCAACCACCTTAAGTATTACTGCACGGCTAGCATGCCACCCACGACAAAGCGTTTAAACGAGAAAAACGTCGTGCGCGCTATTTTCGGCGTCCGTTAAATAATAAAGATGGAGGCACATGTCATGCGAGGCCTACAGGTGTATTTTGTTACATCCTGGAAGTGATTTATTTACTAAAACTGGCGTTACACCCTGTATATTAACCCCCTAATTCTAGGTATAAAAATAAGGGTTTAATCGATTTCATACCTATTATTCTCATCCGTCGATGTGCCGATCTAAAGTGGATATAAAACCGTATAAGTAAACAATATTTGTTCTTGGAATACCTAACTGAGACAACTTATTATTTGTGACATTTTGATTCGCACAAGTAATCAGATGGTCTAATACGCTTTTATGTTTTTATGGCAACTTGATCTTTATTACCGACAGATGTGTGTATAAAAACCCGTCAGTTTCATTACGAAAGACCCTATACAACCTGGTAAACCTGTTTGAAACTTTACTTGTTAAATCCTTTTCGTAACTAATTAAATCCTACAGTTTTATGTAGAAACTAACTTTTGCACGCGAGTAAAAGTTAGACGGGAAATAAATTTTCACTCAAACAAACATTAAAATTATATAAGTGATCAATCAAATTAGCCCACATCAATGCACTGCAGGGCATAGGCCACCCTTTTATTGCGCCATTCCTCATGGTCCTGACTCCTGTGTCCATCTGATTCAATGCGAACACGTCACCTTCACAATGTTTTTTGGTTATGGCCTCTGTCCCTCTTTTGGCCACCACTCTGATACTGCCTTGGTCCACCGGCCGTCTTCGGCTGTCTAGCCAAGTGTCCTGCACACCTCTGCTTCAAATTTGGGATACGCTTACCTATATCACTTTATCTACCTTGGTTCACCGTCGAGTTTCCACGTTAGATACTCGACCCATTAATGGTATGTTACAAGTGAAGCTGATTATAATTGTATTATTCTACCCTTAAACGTTGGTTGGTTAGAAAAAAAAATCATTAAATTTTCATTCTTTTTAACCGACTTCAAAAACCGACCGTATATATATATAAGTATATATTTTTTTTATGTGTGTTCGCGGATAACTTCGTCGTTTATGAACCGATTTTAATGATTTTTTTTTTTCGTTTAAAAGAAGATATTCCAAGGGTGGTACCATGATAAGGAAACCAGGATCTGATGATGGCATCCCAGAGAAATCGAGGGGAACCTTTGAAAATCGTCTAGTGCGTTTGTTAATTTAAAGCACTACTATTTAATTGAACTAATGAATCCACCACTGAAAATTGCGAAATAAACAAAATTTTAACAAAAAATTAAAACCACCTTCAGAAAAACTAAAAAGTTAAAAAGTAATATTGCATCCGATGACTTTTTCGTTCGCATCATATTAATTTGTTTTATAGAAGTCGGTGTCAAGCCAAGCCAAAAAACTAATGCAAAAACTAATGCAAGCCCTGTCGCGAATCGTACCGGCTTGACAGCGACTTCGATAAAACAAGTTAATATGATGCGAACGAAAAAGTTCTCGGATGCAATATTATTTTTTAACTTTTAAGTTTTTTTTTAAGGCAGTGTTATTTATTTGGTATTGATTAGCGTTGTATTAAAGTCTCTGGTCCAAAAGTGAAATCAGTAAAGCAAGAGTATACAGGGTGAAATTGATAATAAATAGCATCCTTTTAAACTAAGAGTCTACCCATCAAACTGATCAACTTTTACTATGGGAGTAAACCGATCGGAGCAAAAAAAATCTGCTGTTGCATACATTTGAATCGAGTAAGTATTGCACTTTAGTTTAGTATGGAACAGCTGGTTTTTTTTTGCTCTGATCGGTGTGCTCCCATAGTAAAATTTTTTAAGTTTGATGGGTAGACTCTTAGTTTAGAAGGATGCTAATGATATCAATTTCACCCTGCATATTAACCAAACACTTTAAATCTATACTATTATAAAACTGTAACAGGAAGTTTGTCTGTACATTGAAGATATTAACAAAAAAAAAGTTACAATATGGTTTTTAGGTGTCCCTGATTCCATTTCACCAATTTTTGGATTTTTTGTCTGTCTGTATGTTTGTGTGTTTGTTTGGGTGTTTGTTTGTTTGAACGAGTATCACGCAAAAACTACTGAACCGATTTTGATGAAACTTTTTTTGTTTGATAGCTTATGATCTGACTTAAAATCTGGTATATAATTTGTGCGGACGAAGTCGCGGGTTAACGCTCGTTATTACTAAAATCGTAATACCCGTTTATTTTCCTAACGAACCGAAACTTGATTACAATGTTACGTCAATACCAAACGGACAACACCGAAGTTCATTTCTCACTGCCACTTTTAGAGGCTCAGAATGTGGCCAGTAAAGCCGGGTACAGACAGGAGCAAGCTTGTGAATAACACTACGTTATTGACTGTGTCAGCGGAGCCAAACGAGTGCACCGAGGGAATTTGCTTGGCGTGATCTCGGATTCAGGTATAAGTCAGCTTCATTTTTGAACAAAATGTTGTTATTACTTTTCTCAATGTATTTGTAGTTTTAGCGTGGTATGTGATGTGGTCTTTCTAAGTATGCTGACACTTTTTTAAGGGGATGATCAGACCGTCAAAGTAAACAACATCGCGACAAAAAAAAAATCAGCTGTCCCATAAATTTGACTAGGTTTGCATTTTGGTATGGAATAGCTAATTTTTTTTGCGATTTCGATGTTGGTGCCATAAAGACAATTGTTCAGTCTGATGGTCTGATCATCCCGTTAAAAAAGTGTCAGCATATTAAGAAGGACCCTATATGTCTTTGTTTGGTGAAATGGTGTTAAGATTAAAGGATTTCTCGTGTGAATATTTCTGTTATAATCCAACGGAACTATGATTTTCAGAACGCATCTAATTAGAAGACAATTATGCATTTTCTATTCTCTGACCTAACCTAACATAACCTTTTTTTTTTTTTTTTTTTTGGTGTCTGGGTGGAAATCTTCAAAAGATACCCGGCTCCTTAACCTAACCTAACCATTCATTCTTACCTCTTTAGTTATAGCTCTTGTAAACCAGGATTGTGCAGAACAGCAGCCACCATTCACAATACTAGACAATGAAGTCCAGCGAGCCCGAGGATTACTCTATCTATCTTGAAACCCACTATGAACTTAATTAAAAAAGCTAGGAGTGGTTTGACTTGTATTGTTTTTCTACTTGAAGAATCTTGGCCTGCCCATTTAACTTCTTTTCAGCTCTGTTTTTTAGCCAAAAAATCACATTTTAGACGAAAATGCACACGTAATAAAATATTCCACGGGCTCAAAACCTTAACGAACATTCGCTCTTGTTCGCCGCTGTCTATACTGACCTTACAGAGACCGAACAACATCAATCACGTAGCGTCAGCTCGATCAATCATCTCGTCAATTACTACTTTATTAATTTCCCTCTCGTTTCTCCACTCACTTCCTTAAGCCTGGGAGATGTTAATATACTTATACCTACAGGGTGTCCCAGAAATGGTGAATCAAACTGCTATGGGAGGCAGCTTGACTAATGTCCTATCCATAAAAAATATAAAAAAAAATAAAACGCACACGACCATAAAAAAAAAATATCCAAAAAACGGGAAAATCATCAAACTGCCAATATTAATTGTTAGAGGTTGCTTCGACTGATTGTTAACATTTTACAAAAAAAAATGTCTGCACTTCGAGCACAGACCACTTAGTTTAATTGTTTTTTCTGAACCGAAATCTTTTTTTTTGAATCTTTTTTTTTTATGGTCATGTGCGTTTTATTTTTTTTTTAATTTTTATGGATAGGACATTAGTCAAGCTGCCTCCCATAGCAGTTTGATTCACCATTTCTGGGACACCCTGTATAAGTGTGTAATGCCACAAAAATCAGGATCGCTAGATTTGGCTCAGATAAGATCTGACAACTAGCTAGACCCTACCAACCAAACCCAACCTACCTTCGCTTCACTTTTTTAATCAATTATTTTAAGTTATTAAATAGACTGTATGTACTATATAACTTTATACATTACCTTCAGCTTAAGAATTTATATTATAACGAGCGTTAACCCGCGACTTCGTCCGCACAAATTATATACCAGATTTTAAGTCAGATCATAAGCTATCAAACAAAAAGAGTTTCATCAAAATCGGTTCAGTAGTTTTTGCGTGATACTCGTTCAAACAAAAAAACAAACACACAAACAAACAGACAGACAAAAAATCCAAAAATTGGTGAAATGGAATCAGGGACACCTAAAAACCATATCGTAACTTTTTTTGTTGTTAATATCTTCAATGTACAGACAAACTTCCTGTTCCAGTTTTATAATAGTATAGATAGATAGTTATTAAGTCGTGCTATGTTAAAGAGTTCTTGACCGCATCTTTTCTACAGTTGGGGAAATGTCCGTTCGGAAAAATGGTCGTACAAGGAATTCGGGTGATAGACGTTCAGGGAAAAGGACGTAACCGACCTGATCCGTCCCGACGCGTTAGTAGCTTCAAAAAAAGATTTCACATATTTTCATTAAGTGGTCTTTAAGTTCCTAAACTGAATAAATTATGTTGACTTTGATTTCAATTCTATGACTGCTTCTATTATCTCCAATATTTTACCTTTCTTTTCACACCATTGGTGGAATCAAAGGTGCGAATACGAGGACAATGTGTTTAATTACACGTTTTTAATAATATGTTGTTTTGAGCAGAAACAATTTTAAATGACACTTTACATGAAAACAATTTACATGAAAACACCGGAACTGTTATGGTCGTATAACACTCAAATATGAACCAGGTTTGCCGTGTGTTCCCACAAACTACTCTCAATTTTCAAAAAAATCTTAGTCATAATAGAGTACACATTAGGTTTACAAAACAGATGTCCGCTGATACTCAAAAAAGAAACCTGTCCTTTGAGTACCAGCAACCTTCCAGTAGCACAGACAAATTACATGAGTACTATTAAAATATTAGGTACGTGTACTGTTTTTGTGAAAAAAAAAAGAAGTGTGTTGCTAAAAGGAAAAGAAAAGAAAAAAATAATTATTTAATTATTCCCACTAAGTACTCTCAAATCTCTTTGTGCTCCTTTTTGTTGTGTATCGTTTCTGTATTGATTTTGATTTTTAACCAACTGCCAACATGCACTGAATCATCGTGGTAGTCTGACTCTTTCAAAGGAGACATTTGCTCTTAATGTGTGATATTAATATCCTACAAAATGTATCATTAACTATTTCAGCTGAAAACCGTCAACTGCTAGTTACTAGCCTAAAATGAAATGGTTACTGTCTAGTTTTTATTAACGGTATAGGTATTTACAATTACAACATTATGTACAACTTATGGCTAAAATTAAAAATAAAAAAAAAACAAAATAAAGTAGGCGAAGAAAAAATGAGCCACTATATCGAGCACGACTTCCGTTCGACTTACACTAAACAGAAGACGTGCTCGAGGCCACCGTCCTGCGGGAGGGTGCCCAGGACGCTGGCTGCGTTACCTCGTTGGATGGCAATGGATATTCGTTGCCCGAGGTACGCGCCAGCCCTTCGGTCACCGGACACCTCAATCAAGCGCGACGACAACTCTTTGAAGAGCTGTCGGTGGTTACTTAGTTATTTAGTATACAAAATGATATCATACCTATCAATATAAATATAATCTTAAGAAAATACGTAATCCATCAATAAATTTACGAAGTCCAACAACAAGTATTCGAGTGCATTATCGTAATTTGAAAGCAGAAATCAATCAAACTCCGTCGATCCATTAATGCGTCAATTTCTTTTTAATGTCTCCCCTAGCGCCCTAGTTCTCAACAGAACATCATTTTCCCATTACAATTTTCATTTTGTATAGCCCTTTCTATTAAAAAAAGATAAAAATTCAAGTTTGTATTCGAAATATTTTATACTCTTTTTGGCCTCGAAATGCTTCAAGTCTTCAAGGGCACTTAACAAATAGTTTATTAATTCATCAGCTGTAAACAAATGTAAGAATAAAGTAACATTGCTTACTAGGTATTTAGAAGCGGAGGTTTCGATACAATCGTGTCATGTCATCTCATCCTCATCATCATCTCAGCCGATGTACGTCCACTGCTGGACATAGGCCTCCCCCAAGAATCGCCATAACGACCGGTCCATCCAACGGGTTCTCGCCGCCTTCACCAGGTGGTCGGCCCACCGTGTGAGGGGCCTACCCACGCTGCGTTTTCCGGTACGCGGTCGCCGCACGAGAACCCATCGGCCATCGGTTCTGCGAGCAATGTGCCCCGCCCACTGCCAGATCATGTCATTGGTCATGTCATCTACCAAAGGTGAAATGTTAGGCTAGTGTTTTACTTACTAAAACATGAAAACTTATTAGGATTATTTATATAATTTTTGTCTGTTTGTCTCATTGTTTGTGCACGCATCACTTAAAAACAAGGCTTAAAAACTATTGATCCAATCAAAATTGAGTTTTCACAAAAGCATAAAGCTTAGTTTGAATTAACATAAAGTTTTTATTTCACTGCAATTGGCTCAATAAATCAAAAGGAGATGTGTGTTGGCACAGTCATGGGCCACGTGGAAGACAGAGTGTACCCGTGGCGTACGTGGCGTGGTAGGTATGTGGGTTGGATTTGCAATGTGCATGGCTTGGCCTTACAACAATAAAAACTGAATTGCCTAGAATAGCCTAATACTGTACATGATTTCTTATGTATAATTATTATCAAGCATGCATAGTAAATAATATAATATGAAACTGTATAAATAGGTATGATTTGAATATTGTTATCCGAATTTAATTTAAATAAAAATAATAATGTAGTTAATTAATAATTATATATATAAACAGGAACTTAAGTAAGTTCGGATAAACATAAATCAAATGTTATGTTATGAATGAAATTTAACAAAATGTATGTAATAATGTTCTCTATATTAACAAAATTTTTGTGTAAAATCTTTTGTAAGGAATGAATAAAGCTTATTGAATATTGAATGGCTTGGATGACTGTGTGTGAACAACATGAACGGGGATCGATCCATCGCCTCATGCATGGCAGACAAGGTTACTCGCCACTGGACCACCACGGCTAGTTAACAACATCATCATCATTGTCTTGCCCATTTCCCATTAAATATTTGGGGTCGGCGCAATATGTCATCCTCTTCCATTCATCTCTCTTAGCACTCGTTTCAGCACTCACGCCTTTTTTACACATATCATCCTTCACACAATCCATCAGTCTTTTCTTCGGCCTTCCTCTCCTATCACAGCCATCCACATTCACTCGTCTCGTACCATGACACTCGTCTCTCCGCATTAGGGGTATCGCATACAGACGTAGTCGAGGCGGCGTCGAGGCGCGGACGCGCCTTGTCGACTTTAACATATGGCCGATAATTGTATACCAAGAATCCATGCGGCGCGCCGCTCGGAGTGATATGATATACAATTACAGACCGTATGTCAAAGTCTTTAAGGTAGTTGCAGAGGGGTCAATTTTATACAAAACTTTGACGCACAATACGCGTAGACGGTATTAATATAAGTAACTTTGTATATATGGAAAAATCGTTTAAAAAATATATATGCCGCGTCACAAATAACATTTGCAATTTATAAAATAATTACGAAGATATAAAGCTTTGAAATATTTCATACAAGACTTTAAAAGCTTTATATCGTCGTAATTATATTATAAATTGCAAATGTTATTTGTGACGCGGCAACTAGATTTTCTAAACTATTTTTCCATATATTACTTTTATTAATTCCGTCTACGCGTATTGTGCGTCAAACTTTTGTATGGACTAAAACCACCTTATGGCGTGCGCCCGCGCCTCGACGCTGCCTCGACTCCTTTTGTATGCGATACCCCTTACATGCCCATACCAAGATAACCTATTACCCTGCAATTTTTCCGTCATAGGCGCTACTTTCAAACTTCCTCTAATATACTAATTCCTAATCTTGTCCATTCTAGTTACACCACACATCCATCTCAACATTTGCATCGCAGCTGCATGCAGTCGTTTCTCAATTAGGCTAGTTAACAACATAAATAACATAAAACGTTCTCTGCTTTGTAAAATACAATGTAAAAAATTTTGAATGCCTGAATTCACTGTTAAAAAACTTTTTCAATGCCTACTCCAAAGTACAATAGGAAAAAGGTTCTGAAATTTAATGCAAACAAATTGTGAATTTACGTTTGTGCGTAAAAATTCGTTTTACAAAACGAGAATCTACAAATACATACAGAGGCAGAATGTGTAAATTTTAGCTGGAATTTATTGAGAGGTAGGTAGGTATCTAAAGCCTGTGCTAAAGCTTAGTAGCAGGTGATTTTAATGAGGGAGCGAAACCGGTATCGATAATACCGGTACTTTTTGGCTACAACCTTTATTTTTTTTACAGGTTTTTTTAGAGGTAACCTTAATATCATTCTAATAACGGTCCGCGCACATAGAGATATGTTTAAATAAAAAACTGTTTCTTCATAAATACAGTAAGCATTCAATTTTTAAGTAAGTACCTCGTTAGTCGTTACTAAATACAAATTAAATCAATTATAATAACAATCTTAAACTCAAACGTGAACATAAACTTAAACCATTCTTTGCTTTTGGGTTCAATAAAATGTAAATAATCATATCCTTTATTATCTCGACCTGTCCAATGCTGTAGCAACACTGAAAATAGTGCGCGCGTCGCGCGTTGGGTGCTCTAAAATTTGCGTAACCCGCTGCAACCACGACGTTGTTCAATCAATTCTGTACTTTTGATTAGTAGAAATTAAAGTTAATTTTTCAGTGTTATTAAAAAACACGCGCGCTTTTTGCCGCTCCGTCTACACTGACCCTAACCCGCACTCACTCGCTTTCTATTGAAGGTCATATTTAGGTTACCGGTATTAAAATCGGTTGTGACCTGGATAAAGGTAACATTTAAATAACGGTTACCGAAAATTTTCGGTCCTTGATTTTAATTATTAACAGTGATAGAAAAATGCTTTAAATAACCTATTAAATCATTATCATCAACGTGTGTGCACACCTACACCATTTTTTTTCATGCTGTAGTAATTAGTGATTAATGAAGAGGTAAAACTTCTGAATCGATATCTCGCAATGATTATACGTAAATTTTTTTCGGTAGAAGCAGGTAGGTAGTAGAAGCTTTTCAATCAAACATTTTAACATTGAAAATGTTTTTTTTGTCGCTTCGGTATAAGGCCGATTTTCTGCGAAAGTGCGACATCATCGCCCTGGTGCCGTGGGTTTTGGGACTACGTGGCTAATTGGTCTCCCCTATGTCCTCTTGAAACAACAATTTTACTAGTGGGTACTTTCTCAAGTTCTTTACTGTACCTATACGATAACTATATATTATAATAGGTAAGCTTAATGGAATGATATCTTACCAAAAAGATCTGAATGTTACTAGCAAAGTGCACACTCGAAAATGATCTAATTAGGTATTTTTCCATAATCCAACGTCAAGCATTGTGTAAAATATTATCATAGTTAACAGCACTTTTTTTAGCGCTCTTTTTTTATTTATCTTTTTATTTCGTATGGGTTTGCTCTTGACCTCAATCTAGTCCTCAGGACGAAGATGGGGTCGAAGATGTAGCGAGCTCACTCAGAAGAAGCCTATTCACTCATACTTTAAAGGAATTCGGGTTGTAAGCGCTCAGAAATACTGACGCAGGCAGGGCGTTCCACTCCTTAGCTCTCTAGTCTAGACCCATAATAATGTCGCAACAGGCAAAATAAATGGCAATGGAAGGCTGGAGATGATGACGAACATAACCGTCTAATGGCGTCTCGATTAAAGCTCTAATCGTTAGGGTCTAATGACTTTGAAATAAAGGCTGGTTTTGGACTGAAAGTGCTTGTTGTAGTTAAGTGTTTCACATTACTTTTACTAGGCCGCATCGTTTAGCTATCATTTTATTCAGGAACAAGAAATTGCAGAAGTTGAAATTCTTAATGTTGAAACCCTATCTTTAATTTCAGGGTTGGTCGTGTAGGCTTAAAATAGATCAACCTAGTCTTTTTACCGTTTTCTTAAGTGTGCCCACGCACTGGGCGATATAGTGTCCCGCTCGCGTTATTTTAAGACATCGAAATTCAATCCTTATTCAATTTCAGTTGTAATCAAATTGGAATCCAGTTACTATTCGACTGTCATGAGCTGTCAAATGATTAGCGTTTAACTGAATGTGTAAATGTTTTGATTCGCATGTGGTCCAATGTCGTTTCAATGGAGATTTATTTAGCGCGACCGGGCTCCAGGTCGTGCTCATTCTGCAAACTATCCTCGCACAGTATCCAGTAACCACTGGTCACTACGTACGTGCGGATACTATAAGAGATCGCTTGTAAAACCCTGAATTCACTGGCCACCCCAACCTGGTCTTTCAGTGCATATACAGGGTCCTTCTAAATATGCTGACACTTTTTCAAGGTGATGATCAGGCCATCTAACCGAACAACTTTCTCTATGGGACCAACATCGAAACCGCGAAACATAACATAACATAAATATTCTTTATTTGCACACCAAAATATACAGTAACAAAAATCTGCTGCCCCATACCAGACCAGTCACATGTGGCTAATGTAGGTTTGCAATTTAGTATGGAATATATGTAGTATGGTTTTTTTCATACGAGCATATGGTCATAAATTTATGTCATACGAGCGTTAACCCGCGACTTCGTCCGCACAAATTATATACCAAATTTTTAGTCAGATCATAAGCTATCAAACAAAAAAAGTTTCATCAAAATCGGTTCAGTAATTTTTGCGTGATACTCGTTCAAACAAACAAACACACAAACAAACACCCAAACAAACACACAAACAAACAGACAGACAAAAAATCCAAAAATTGGTGAAATGGAATCAGGGACACCTAAAAACCATATCGTAACTTTTTTTTTGTTAATATCTTCAATGTACAGACAAACTTCCTGTTACAGTTTTATAATAGTTTAGATAATTAAACATCAACAACCATCAAAATGAATAATATAATATTAAAGTTAAATTATAATGAGACTACAATTTAATAATTATATACAGGTTTTAAGTCGCAATTGTTAATGTTTCTGTGCATGCATGTTTAGGGCTGCAATCTAGATTTAAGCTATATGTTCTTATGTGTTATTATTTCACTGATTCTTTCCTGTTTTGTGTGTCTAATAAATAAAATAAAATTAAAAAATACATAAAAGTTGCACCATTGTGCTCTTGGAATCCATTTGGGGGGACATAAGTTCACTAGATATAATTTCTCTACTTAATAATGATGATGATTTATCTTTCTCGTAAATCAGGTTCTCTAGGTCAGTGGGTCAGTAGAATGCAATCAAGATACAACTGTGATTTTATTCAGTCCCAAGACCCCTAAATAACTTGTAAAATTCATTTGTAAGCCACAAACAAATAAAATTGCGATCCTCCTCTATTCTAAACCTCGAATCCCGTTTATGTGTCTCTAGAGACATCCCTGACCGTAATTAGGGTTGCCAGCTGGAAAAATAAAACATTGGTATGTATCTCAAAAGCATAAACTTAATATTACTTGCATAAGTAGACCAACACAGTGCACAGATACCGATCCAAATGAAAAAACCTACGTGCGAGAAAGAGATAAAATAAAATGACAGTATAACTGATTTGAAACTATTAATTTACTCTCCGTTAATCTCTTGTCAAAATAGGATCTCTTAATATTTTAGAATTTTCTTTAAAAGAGTTTTATCAGATAAATATGAAAAATCATGTTATCGTGTTCTGTGATTTACAACTCCAACTCAAATAAAGAGATATTTCACAGGTAATTGTCAATAAAATAATACAATACTAATTTCATAATGCTTATTTCCATAAATGTGATTTTATAAATTATTTAGTACCTAATACATTAATTACATGCATTAAATAACATATTTTCAAAAAAAAATATGTTATTTTAAATAATTATGTGTAAGATAAAAAAATATTGTGAACTTGAAAAAGAAACCGTTTAGCAAAGAGATTGCACAAAATCTATCGATATGTTGATATTTTTGAAATATATTTTCCAGTACTACCACCTAACTCCCACCTAAGGATGCTTTTCCACCAGAGATGTGCGAGGTAGCGAGGCGGTGAGCGAGGAAAAAATCGTCCAATGAGAGTGGTTCAATTTCCCAATGACGTGATCGAGCGAGCACGCTATTGGCGGATTGTTTCCTCGCCCACCGCCTCGCTACCTCGCACATCTCTGGTGGAAAAGCAGCCTCACTCCCTACGTTCATGTCACGTTTTCTATCATTGTTTTTAAACTTATTGAAAGGCTGATTTACTTATATGAATGCAGTTGACATTTGAAAAAACTGTTTCGCGCAACGAAATGACCGGCGTCTTTTCAAGAACTGATTATCTACGGAATTTGTCCCGGTAGGTGCTTTTTTGTTGCACTCAATCTTAATATACTAGTATTTTTGTTAACAATGAATCGTCATTGTCAAATATTGAATGTCGCAAAGTGACATTTTAGATGTACCATTTTTTTTCACGGTGCATTTTGTATGGACCGGACCACAGATCACAAAAACGGACAATCCCATCAACATTTATAATATTTTGGATCGTTCGCTAAGAGTGGAAAAGTCTAAGGGGTAGGAAAGGAATATTTTTATATGGAACCAGGAGTGCGATTTTTGAATCTCACACTAAAATCGTAAACTTTTATGTGAAAATATCTTCAATGTTCAGACATGTTTCAGTTTTATAATAGTGTAGGTAGATAAATTATAGCCTAGCCGACTTAGACCCCGTAATATAGTCATCGATGTGATTTTGATATCGATAATGCGAATACGCCAATGTCACATCACAAAAACTCACACACGTATCAATTTCGCACATATTGACATTTCGGTTTCGGTGATGCGATAATGAGGATATATTAAGTTTATGCTCAAAAGCCGGACATTCGATATTGTTATAACCGGAATTTTTAATGAATACACCCACCAACCAACGGCACCGTGCTTACCCAGGGACTGCCTTACTTGAAAGTCAAATTAAGGCTGCTTGTAAATAGATACTGTGATAGCATGTTGATCACTAATCTGCTAACACCAAACCTGGGACTGGGCCTGCGTGCGTATTTACCCTTTCACGATCATTCTTATTAGTGAGGACATAATCTTCAATTTTTTTTTTTTTAACCTAGTTTGTCCCATTGTTGGGCAAAGGTCTCCCCCAAGCTTTTCCAGCCTTCCCTATCCTGTGCCATCAGTTGCCATTTCGCTTCGTGGGCATCCAGGTCGTCGCGCCATCTTTTTCTTGGTCTGCCCCGGCCCCGGCTCCCATCGTCGGACTGGGTCGCGATCGTTGCCCATCGCTCTGTATGCATGCGACAAACATGTCCGGCCCAGTCCCACTTCAGTTTGGCGGCCTTAACACCTGCATCAGCTATGTGGGTCTTGGAGCGCAGAGTGGTGCAAACACCACACCACTCTACAGGATGTTACAAAAGTAAAAATAAAAATTGAAAATTTTTAAGGGGGTGGTTTAGACCAACAAACTCAACAACTTTCACTATGGGACCAACATTAAAATCGCGAAAAATAAAATCACTTATCCCATACATTTAGCTCGTGTAGATCTGTAGTTTAGTATGGAACTTCGCAAATCTCCTCATTTTGGGGGAGGCCAATGTCCAGCAGTGGACGTCTATCAGGTGATATGATGATGATGATGGAACATCCGATTTTTTTTCGCGATTTTGATATTGGTCCCATAGTGAAAGTTGTTCAGTATGATGGTCTTAACCCTTAAATGTTTATTTGTATTTTTGTAACACCCTTTATACATACATAACTTGGCGTGGATGTACATTAAAAATATTTGCAAAACAATTAATTGGGGGCGTTACGGATACGTAATGGAATACATTGAGACCATTTTTATAATTGTTGTCTGTTTGTTGTCTATTTGTTTGTGCACGCATCAAATCAAAACTACTAGACCGATATGGATGGAGTTTTCACAAAAGCATAGGCCTTAGTGTGAATTAACATTTAGGTTTTATTTCGTCCCGATCGGTTTATTCATACAAAAGTTATGAGTATTTAAAGTCAGTGGTCTGCGCGTACGAAGTCGCGGGCGCCGCCGCCGATAGTCTATCCTTAGAACGTACGAACATTGTCATGTATCTTTGGTATTTTCATCGAAATTAGTTGTCATTCACGTCACTATAAAAAACAACCAAACATCGAACCATCGGATTACATTCAGTTAAATAGGATTTAAACCATACTGTTTCATAGAGTAGAATCTAACGTGACTAGAAACGTATTTTTTTTAGGATAAAACAAATATTTGATTTCGTAAAGAAATCCCCTAAGCAGCATTCTCTTTTGGCGCCAATTTTCTGAATATATCCGGTCCAGTTAAACCCTTCGTTGCTAGCCCTGACCGTAATAGAGACGTCAGTTAGGCACGGTCCCGCGGTCAAATTGACGAGTCGATTGACGTGGGAAGTCCCGGAACCCGTGTCAAATTACACAAGAAATATAGTGCGAGGGAAAAAGTAAATTTTTCATTTCGACATTCTCTCTTTTCATAAAGAAAAGATATTGAAGTGGTTTGGCAAAATGTCTTATTGTCTTCGTCTATTGTATCGGGCTTCAAAAGACGTAATTTTCAGTTTTTTATGTTTTTCAAAGCTGACAAATAAGTGTATCTCCCCAGCAAACAATTTAGTCGTATTAGGCTACCATTTTTATGACTACTTTGACTTATAAAAGTTATATTACTGTAATTTCGTCATATACTGGTGCTTTATGCGTCTAATGTTCGACTATACGACGCCTATACGACCAAATTGTTAGTTTGATCAGGGAGCGATTGCTGCTTTATTACTGCAGACTACGGGAGGACCACACCAGGGACGGAAAAGTACCCTGGTAGGTCAACCGAACCAGTGAAAGAACTTAAGGTGGTATCAGTCCATACAAAAGTTTGACGCACAATACGCGTAGACGGAATTAATAAAAGTAATATTTTATATATGGAAAAATATTTTAGGAAATCTAGTTGCCGCTTTTAAAATTTTGTATGATAAAATTTCAAAGCTTTATATCTTCGTAATTATTTTATAAATTGCAAATATTATTTGTGACGCGGCATCTAGATTTTCTAAACGATTTTTCCATATATACAAAGCTACTTATATTAATACCGTCTACGCGTATTGTGCGTCAAAGTTTTGTATAAAATTGAACCCTCTGCAACCACCTTAAGCAACCTGCTCAAGGGCACCGTAAGGGGTACGGTACGGACCTTGGCATTGGGCGTTGCTAGAACTATACTACGCGGTGAATTAGGTATAGCGAGGATCGTTGAAAGGTGGTTCTTCCTTCGGAGATCCCGTATTGTTTGTTTTACACGTGGAAATTAATTTATTTTCCTTATTTATTACCCACAAAAAAATCTCAAAACATTTGGCCTACTTTCAAAACGTGACCAAGGCAAAAAATGTTTTTTATGAGAAATCCTGAAATATTTTTGAAGGTAAAATATTTTGACACGTTTCGTTCAGTGAAACAGTAAATTGGCTCAGATTTGCTCCAGGCAGTTCCTGCTGTTATGGTACATAGTCTTTTGTTATTCGTGTAATTTTTTTAATAAATTACGTCTCAGTGAAATTGTTTCCCGTTTGAAATAATCTCCATTTTGCTATGTTTATTTGTGAAATTATTCTGTTATATTTCCTCTACCTTAAGGTGATCCAATATTTATTCTTTAACAATATAAGGCCCACTTGCGCTAAATGCTGGGTTAAATTTCGTAACCCCGTCTTTAGTAGCACCGACCTAAAGATTGAACGAGTGTTATCGAAGATTGTCTTGCGCCAATGAAAACTAGTTCATAGTTTACTAACCTGACAGTTCTCTATTTTTCGCTGGCAACATCCTAAATGACCAACATAATATATGCACGTCTCTTTCACACTGCATCTCTTTGTAATTGTCTGTCTCATTTACTTTATTTTGGCAATGACATTTCGTTTTCATCGTTCGTTCATGTTATCAAAGAAAATGTAACACACTACGTTATAAGAATCGGGACTTTCATACTAAAAACTGGTCGTGACCAATTATCCAGAATATATGAAACGTGTGCAACCGTTCAAAGGAATTAAATGGCGTCGGTGCACGTTTCATATAACATTTTTTTTGCAATTTTGACATTTAACACGTAGTTTAGTGACTTAAACCTACCACATCGGTGGTTTAAATATGACACAAGTTTAGCCCCTAAAACAGGATAGTGCCCCCCTGCTTGGCGCAAGCGGGCCTAAATATTTTAGGTAAATATAACGTTTAAATGTTGTTACGACCGAGGACCGAGTCGGTAGGTAGGTAGGTACACAGTTTTATAAAAGGTCCGCCACACTCAGACGGAATTCTGATTCAGGATTCAGTGTTGTCAACTATGGTTACAAAAAATAAAGCTGTTTAAAAAATGCCTAAAATAGAAATGTATGAAACGCCAAAAGAATGACAGTTGCATTTTAAGTATTTATTAGAACGAAACAAACAATTTCTATACATGATAATTCCTATCATATTTCAGGCGATTTCCCAACTATACTGCAACGATGTCGCAACTGCATCATCACGATACGGTATCGTTCCATCAACGCCTACGCTCAAAAATCACTTGTGTGATATGACTGTAAATCTTTAAAAAATGCCACCAAAGACATAAAAAAAATTCACTAAATCTAGTGAAAAAGTCTCTGAAAGCAGCAATGCTCCATCCGGAACCAATTCCGAATCAGGTTTATTCCGTATGTATGTGGCGGACCTAGACTAGCATTTTTGTATAATTTTATTTCCCTGTTGGCTCCATAAAAAAAAAAAAAAAAAAATCTAAATCTAAATCATAGTGAAAGTGGTTCAGAAGGCTGTAATTTTTAAATGTAACCTAGATTAGATACATGAAGTTCCGAATCTACTAATTAGTCAAAGCTATGATCTAACCTTTGACGTAAGGAGAGCTTCCTTTGATGAATCGTAAAGATGCTGATCAAAAGATTCACTCGAAACTCAGATACATTGCGAGGTTGACTCGATTCGAATACAGTGTAATATTCAAGAGGATTTACTTTGTACCAACAGTCAGTTGAACAGACAATTTGGATAGTTATTTTGGGCAAGTCTATATACATAGACAAAAGTTACACTTTTTGAAATATTTAATAGGGTGGTTTACCGTGGTAAACGGTCGGTTGCAGGAACGCTAATTAAAGTTAACCCTCCATTAAATCTCTTGCTGTCACTCTTTGTCTTGTTGACGTAGTAAAAGCTAGCAAGAGATTTAATCGAGGATTAACTCTAATGAGAGTTTCTACAACTTAGTGTTTGACTATCAAACTGAACAACTTTCATTACGGAGACAACAACGAGAAAAATAAAAATCAGCTGTAAGTTTTGTATGAAACAAAACTTGGAGTATAAAGATCGCGCAACGAAACATGAGCGATGACCTTGATATTGTTTTGTATGTGTATTATCTTTATTAATTTGGTGTTTTTTTTTTCGGTTTAAAAGTAAACGATGATAGGCTGATGAAATGAAATAGTTTTTTCAACACACTTGCTCATAAAATGGCCCTTATTTCACCGCAATTAGGCACATAATGACACAAAGATCATATTCAATAGTACAAATAAATTCTCTAAATAAACTTTTTATTTACTAAATAAAATGATTTTTTATTATTATTTTCTTCACAAGTGTGTTGAAAAACGTCGTATGATACACGTGTGTATTGATGATTACCTTCCTCGGCTCTCTTAAGACCCTCGCCTACGACTCGGGTCTCAATGGCGCCTCAGCGGTAATCACCAACATTACACACTTGTACCATAATGTACTATTAAATGTGTCGACAAACAACAACATCAAATCGTGATAAAAAACAAAGTCCAGAAAACGGGACGGATATCGACCGGCGGTGGTATTGAAGGCCTATTTTTTATGCGAACCGGGATTGATGTGATTGACAATCCCCGGACTATTTGTCTATGTCCGAGAATAATTAGGGAGAAACCACAAAATAAACGAGATTCGGACATTAATGAAATGTGAAATAATTTAAAATCTAAGGGTGTAAAATTGAAACAAAAAATGTTTTTTTATCGCCATTTCGATTTTGTTCCCATAGAGAAAGCAGTTCAGTTTGATGGTCTGAAGTAACGCATTCAATTTTACACTCTGTGTAGTAAATTGTAAACATTGACTGTGCATTGAAATTATTAAAAAAAAATTATTGGACTTTAAACATGCAATTTTTTCTGTTTGTTTGTCAATTAAACTATTTAACTAAGGTGGAGTCTTGTAATTGCAACTATCTGGTAACTGCAACTTTGGAGCAATTGCACTTATAAGAATCACAATTCAGTCCTTCTCTTTATACCAACACCTGCCTTCTAGATGACTAGACATAAGTCTATTGAGAGAAGAACTGAATCGTGATTCTTATAAGTGCAATTGCTCTATAGTTGAAATTACAAGACTCCACCTTAATTAGAATGAGGTTTATAAAATTATATTTCATCGCAATCGACTCACAACATACTGTTATTGCTTATGCATTTTTTTAAACTTATTCAAACTAAATGTACCACTATTGCTGTTAGTTCCCTTATCCCTAATCTGACAAAATAAAATAAATAAATAAAACCGCATTCATCGGGAAACCTGCATTCACTAAAGAAGAATTCTGTTGCGAATGTGCTGTGTAGTCCAACAAACCGCATTGGTGGATTACCGCCCATAGAACCCTCCTTGAGGGTAGGCCTGTGCCCTGAAGTGGGACCTACATAGGTTGGATGATAATATTTTTTGTTTTACTTACCAACGCAAAAGTCCATTTAAAAACTACGCACATACAAACACCTCCAATATTGTTTACAGTATTATTATACAGAGTGGTTCTTTTTTATTATTCTTACGGTTTTAAGTGAATGATAAAGAGCATCTTCTTCTTCTTATCGTGTGGTCAGAGCTCTGGTGTCAGAGTTTTTTCAGACTGCCTTACGGCCTCTTGGTTTTTATGTGACGACTACCACCACCATAGATAGTAGCCGAGACCAACGGCTTAACGTGCCATCCGAAGCACGGAATCATTTTTCTTTTCAGATAATCAGGTGATTCAGCCTGCAATGTCCTAACCAACTGGGGAAAAACGCACATAGTGACATTTCACTAGGTGTCCCCCGTGGGAATCGAACCCACGACCTCCGTGTCGAGAGCCAATGCTCTTAACCATTAGACCACGGAGGCAGTTAAATCAAAGACCATCAAACTGAACATTGTTCATGGGACCAATATCGAAATGGCAATAAAAAAATTGCTTTCCCTTATTATTTGGGTATTACGTACTCCACGTTTGTAGTTTTGCAAATAGGAAAGGTAGATTTTTTTCGGGATTGATAGTTGTTCAGTTTGATCGTCTGACCATCCTCTTAAATTTACAGGGTGTTAAATTAAATGCGGTACAATCGAACAGGGTGCTTCAGTTAAGACCATCAAACCGAACAAGAAATCAGCTCTTTCATGCATTTTGGTCGAGTAGCCATTGACATTTTCTATGGAACAGGAAATATTTCGATTTTAGCTCCATAAAGAAAGTTGTTCAGTTTGATAGTCTGAAGCACCCTGTTCCACATGCAACGCATTTATTTTTGCACCCTGTATAATTATGTGTCTAAATTAAATGTAGGCACAACTGATATCCACATAAACAATATTCTTTAATTAGAATCAGGCCAAAGAAAAGTTTAAAAGTAACTTACCAAAACTAAAACACACTATTAAAGTTAGACTTGCTCCTGGCAGATTTTTACAACGACCCCTGGACTACAAAGCTAGAAACAAAAACCGTTCACAAAAGTTTAATTACAAAAACGGTACAAGGAAAAAAAAAAAAAAAATGTCAAGAACGTGTCGGTTACGGCTATAATAGCGTTCCGTAGCTATTTTATAATGATTTTTTAATATTGCTCGTCATGAACGAACCATGAATAATTATTCCGCGGGATACCACCCCCTTCTTGGTTGATATCTCACATATCCGCACTAAGCGCCTTTCTGATTCTTTTATAATGCGCACATCCAAGGTGTGGAATGCCCTGCCTGCGTCAGTATTTCCGAGCGCTTACAACCCGAATTACTTCAAGGTACGAGTGAATAGGTTTTTTCTGGGTTAGCTCGCTACATCTTCGACTCCATCTTTGTCCTGAGGACTGGATTGAGGTCAAGAGCAAACCCTTTTTTAATAAAAAGAAAATATTATGAAAGTAAAACTTACAAATCAAATTAAAGATTGAAAAATTTGTCTCGAGCGGGACTTGAAACCGCACTTTTCCAAACCGGGGAACTGCGTTATCCAATTTCGCCACCGAGCCCACTACCCAGAGAACGAAATTAAAAAAAACTTACGCTTTGTTCTGACGACGTTTTTTATTTTTCTGACACTGACAAATTTATTATATACTTTGAACGCAAATATCTCGAGAAAATATCATTAAACGACTTATTAGTGCTAAATAGCGTTTTGTTCAAGGACATCTAGAACGATAGGGTATGTTATTGATCACTTATTCAACCTTTCCAGTTATTTTGGGACAACATAAAATTTGTTTCTTCTTAAGGTGGTTTCAGTCCATACAAAAGTTTGACGCACAATACGCGTAGACTGAATTAATAAAAGTAATATTTTATATATGGATAAATAGTTTAGAAAATCTAGTTGCCGCGTAACAAATAAAATTTGCAATTTATAATATAATTACGAAGATATAAAGCGTTTAAAATTTTGTATGAAAAATTTCAAAGCTTCATATCTTTGTTATTATTTTATAAATTGCAAATGTTTTTTGTTACGCGGCATCTAGATTTTCTATACTATTTTTCCATATATACAAAGTTACTTATATTAATACCGTCTACGCGTATTGTGCGCCAAAGTTTTGTATAAAATTGACCCCTCTGCAACCGCCTTAATAAGGTAAATTGTGATTTTGTTTTTTTAACATTCTTTTCTTTTAAATGTGCAAGAGGTGACGCGTACACAGACGCACCTATATTTATACATAAAAGGGTTTCCTCGTTTGACTACGGAATCCTAAAAAGTTATCGGAATTTACACCGTCTCGCTTTATAAAGACGGGAAATAGCTCCGATAAATTACATTCAAGTACCTACCACCAACATTTTTTGGAAAATCTTTTCCTCATTACCGCTTACAGAAATGATTTGAGCGTGATTTTCTGCTTTACTTAAGCTGACTAATGACGCATTACTTTTTAATATTCCGCTCCGATGGTAACTCGGAATTAACTGTGAAACGTCCAAAGTTTTTTCTTAATGCGGTCTTACGACCAAGATTAATGTGCGTGCGATTTTCTTTTTTATAAAAGCTTTCAGGTAAGCGAAGTTTTACCACTTCTGATATGAGTATGTTCTTGATAGGGAGTCACGTGGCTAGAGGTCTCTCGAGTAGACGTCTTTCGTTCGGCTCGCGATTTAGGTAGCCGCGCGGCTCCGCCATTTTATGGCGGTTTCGGGTGGTGTGTGTTTTTGTATAAAAACAGGGCTTTGAGATCGCCATATCAATTATCGTACAATAAACGTCAACTTGAATTATAATAATATCTTCAACACTTGATACTGGCGAAATCTTTAAGGTAACGCCATTTAATAAAAATAAAATGTTCTTAGCTTATCTGACATAATCGTTTATTCTATTTCTTGTGTAATGGCGTTTACTTGATGATTTTGCCAGTATCAAGTGTTTATGGGAGAATCTATCCCAATCTCAGGGATTGTTTTTGGTCAAGAACAAGAAGAGATTGAGGATTGCGGAGCCTCGTGGCAGGCAAAAACGCGACGCGCGAAATCCACGAGCAATTGCAAATGTTATTTTTGACGCGGCAACTAGATTTTCTAAACTATTTTTCCATATATAAAATATTACTTTTATTAATTCCGTCTACGCGTATTGTGCGTCAAACTTTTGTATGGACTGAAACCACCTTAAGGTAATAGTTTGGAAAATATAGTTGCCGCGTAACAAATAACATTTGCAATTTATTATATAATTACGAAGATATAAAGCTTTTAATATTTTGTATGAAAAATTTCAATGCTTTATATCTTCGTAATTATTTTATAAATTGCAAATGTTATTTGTTACGCGGCAACTAGATTTTCCAAACTATTTTTCCATATATACAAAGTTACTTATATTAATACCGTCTTCGCGTATTGTGCGACAAAGTTTTGTGTAAAACTGACCCCTCTGCAACCGCCTTAAGGTTGTAGTCATAAGGCTTACTTTTAGGGCCGAGCTCCACGTATAGGAGCAAAGCTCCGGAGCGTCTCCCGGGAATCTGGTGGACCTGGTGTCCGGGGTCAATCTGCCCGCTTAGCGAGCACAATTATTGCAAGTTTCATCAGAGAGTGACGTGTCAAGTGATTGAAGTTATATAGCTAGGCTTTCGTCTTCAAAGACATTACGCAAAGGGTCAAACAAGAAATCATTAATCATGAATCATGATACTGGGAACACAGGCAAAAGGAACTTTTTCCCTTAGTCAACTCGTACGACACCCACGACAAGAAATAGATAGGGATTGGATTGAACTCGGAAATCAAATAAAACACAGCTTTTTTTTACAGTTACCAAAGGAATGATATTATTCCTTATACATAGCCACTTAAGGCTTCTTTGTACTGTAATATTAAGTTACAAGGCAATTAATTTATAATTTTAATTTATACGTTTTCATAATTACACGTTTTGCGTCGTCCTGAATTGAAATTACTTACTTATTCGCTTGGGTATTTTAGAATTACTTTAGGAATGGGAATCACAATATACATACAGACGCATTTATTCGATGATTTAGTATTTTATAATTCCTAATTTAGTATTCCACCCTAGGGGTTGAATTCATTAAAAACATCCTATTTAGTGAGCACCTAGACGGCAAGATAATAAGAAATGTTAGATGATGTTGATTCGACACAAGATTTTTTCAGGTTTTGCGTGCATTTATTTATTTATCTTCCATTTAAAGAACTACTTATATGAGGACTAGTCACGCGTGTAATTCTACTAACAAACATTTCTGCCACTTTTTGCGGGGGGCGAGGTAACATGAAATCCGCAACTTTGAATTTTATTCCCCATAACTTTAGATTCTTCTATCTTTTCTATTATTCTTTCTTTCTCTATCTTAAGTGATATTCATATATATAATTATATACATATATTAATATATATTGTATGTTGTAGGTATATATTACATTTATTTATTTATTTATACTGTTTGCTTGTACACAATAAGTTTGCCTTGTAATTGTTAACTGTCTCTTCTACGGGTCTGCTGGAAGAAATCTCTTCAGAGATAAGCTAGCCCTTTGTACATGTTTTCTCAACTTTGTGTATTATTATGTCCGTGTGTACAATAAAGTGTTATAATAATAATAATAATAATTCTAATTCTGAATGATAAAAATCATGAAAAGTACTCTCGTGTGAACCCTAAACGTTCTAAGTTCGTAATTATTGTTTCGCAATTATAGGCTGTCTCGTTTAGTGATAAGGTATAAAATTGAATGTAAATGCACATGATCAATTGATCTTATACCGTCGCAGAGGTGAAATGCTACCGCAAGGCTAGTCCTTACAATAAATAGTCAAAGGCTACATACGCAGCGATGTTTCTACCAAACTTCTCATTCTCGAACGTATGTCGTTCGTATGTGAACGCGTACCGGCGGCCGCCGCAAGCTTGTATGGCTTTTTTTCAGGTAACATAATATCTATTTCGGTGGCTTACATTCCCAGCCGGGTGTCTGGAGACCGACACCATGTTAAAATAAATAATTAAATCCTTCAAAACTAATTTTTCTTAAATATTATATTAAACTTAATTGAAAACGGTACGTACTGTATTGAGTTACGGTACTGTTGAGGTTTCAGAATATATCTGACTACCCCCTCGGGGAATATACAGGGTGTAAGTGACAGCCTAGCAAATATTGAAACGGTGAACTCAGACCATCAAACTGAACAACTTTCACTATGAAGCCTATCTCAGGAAACGCGAAAAAAAATCAGCTGTCCCATACAAAACTACTGTACCTACCCGACTAAAATGTACGCGACAGCTGATTTTTTTTCGCGTTTCCTGAGGTAGGCTCCATAGTGAAAGTTGTTCAGTTTGATGGTCTGACTTCACCGTTTCAGTATTTGCTAGGCTGTCACTTACACCCTGTATACTTATGCACCTGTCACATTTGATTTCAATAACAAACAATGAAATAATAATAAAAAAAAACCTTTGACCAAATTAAGTCGAGTCGAGCTAACACCCTAGATCTGTCGATAACCCGTTTAGCGTCACCCTATATTTCATAATTAATTTCCTGACTATTACACGCAGCCCTAACGGGAGACAAGTATAAATAAACAAGCAGTAGGTATACCGGTAGGTAGGTAGGTTACCTATCTGTATTTATTTACCATGTTTCAATCAGCCGATCATACTTTATTGCACACTGTAAGGGGTGATCCGCATAGTGATGAAGAAAAGGCGCGGAGATTGTTCATAGTGAGTGCTTTAATAAAAGCATCTAGTACATGATACAAGTACTGCCGGACCCTGAGCCGGAGTTTTAGGTTTACAGGCACACTCATCGAGTCCTCCCTCGTATTCCAATATGGACGCACGGCGAGATGTAAGTGAGGTAATGCTACACGAAGGTTCAGATGTACACTTCGATTAGTACTCCGATGCAGTCGTGAGCTTGCCTAATACAAATTAGCTAAACAGAGATATGGATATGCTGAGCGCCTACCGATAGCGCGATGTAAAACCGATCAGCGCTCTCTGGCGACGGGAGGAGAAACTCAATCTTGTTACAACACCAAAAAGAACATAACGTAAGTTTCATATTTTATGTTGGATTGATTTTATTTTGTTTTTATGAAGAACAGCGAAAACAAGTGTTTTTTATTTGCTGGTATGCAACTCACATTCATTAGTAGGATTACAGTAGCATGCCAAGTCAGTTTTATCAGTAATTTACGTGATACTTTTAATCATGGTTTACGTTTTGCAAGCATATGCTCGACATACTATAATAGGATGGTTGATATTTGTGGGCAACTGACAATTTTCATGAAAAAATTCATACTTACCTAAGCTTATAAGAATAGCTATCTTTCTTTTCATTACTTTTTTCTACTATATTGACTCCATCTTTTTACCCAGTATGATTTATTTTTCAACACACTTGCTCATAAAATGGCCCTTATTTCACCGCAATTAGGCACATAATGACACCTATAATCAAACTGTGACTTTTTCATTACTATTATTCACAAGTGAGTTATAGGTTTTTTATAGTAGGTATCTAAACTTCTTGGTTGAGTACTGGAGTTGCTTTGTTCTTAAAAAAGTTTTAATACAAAAAAGATCATATTCAATAGTACAAATAAATTCTCTAAATAAACTTTTTATTTACTAAATAAAATGATTTTTTATTATTATTTTCTTCACAAGTGTGTTGAAAAACGTCGTATGATACACCTTTGTATTGATGATTACCGTCCTCGGCTCTTTTAAGACCCTCGCCTACGGCTCGGGTCTCAATGGCGCCTCAGCGGTAATCACCAACATTACACACTTGTACCATAACGTACTATTATTTTATTTTATTCGGAAAACTTACAGCTTACAATCACAATAATAGTTCTGTTAATGCTATAGTACAATCTGAGCTAATTACAAGTTTTCACCGGTAGTACTAAGATAGGCAATTAGGTAGAAATTACTAACAAATTAAAATATTTCATGAAGAAATTAGGTAACAGTCTGTAGTTAATATACTAAGATACATCAGCGGAAACGAGAACATAATAGGTAGGTATATAGGTACTAAAAAATATATAGGTACTAACAAATTACAAATAGTATTTATATATCACATCATTACCATTGTGTCTGCAACGTGCACTCACACCACCGTTAAAAACAAAAACAAACAAAAATAAAAAAAAGTGACCATATCTAGATAGTTTTTAGGTTCGAAAAACTCATCATTGATCAATGTTCTTATGGTCCTTATTTTAGAGTTATATAAGTCAACCTTCTGAGATTAGGTATCGTTAAACTTGCTACACACTCGCCACATATAAGAATAACGCCTGTAGTTAGTACGAGCAATCGGCAGATGGAATTTGAGATAATTTCTTTAATTTAGCAACGTAGGTATCGGTTTAAAACCAAATATTATTGTAACTCCTACCGCTTGATATTATACTGTGGCAGAACTTTCCTACTTAACTCCAGGGTCATCGCTTGCTACCCCTTAACTAATTTATCCCTCTCATTAAGGGCGCTGTTCGGCGTCTAATTTCCGACTGGATCGAACCTAATGTAAGCACGAAGTCTCGTTAGTCAAGCTATCTTCGTGCTTATATCGTAGTCTTAAGAATTATGCCAGGTGGCTTTATCTTGATCAATACAAATCCTAACTAATATTCTAAATGTGATAATGAGTTTGTTCTAGTTTCACGCCTTGACCATTCTACCAATCGTCGTCAGACAGAAAGTCTGAATTTCAATGCGAGGCTTAAATATTTGCACTGTTTGGGGTTGAGACATTGGGTCTGTGGAGGCCAGAGGCGCGCCGATTATTTAAAGAATTATCGGCGCGCCTAATCGAGGTCTCCGTTGACCAGAGGGCTGGTAGCTACCTCGGTCAGCGCATCAACCTGGCCATACAAAGAGGTAACGCTGCCAGCCTCCTGGGCACCTTGCCGCCAAGCGGCGGCAATTTAGAAGACATTTTTTATTTGTAAGTAGTATAAGTTTTGTTTCTTTCTTCTTTAGGTTAATGGTTATGGATATAGTGCTTATGTCTATGCACTTTAACCATCATCATCATCATCAGCCTGTTTGTGCCCCAGCACAGTACAGCGCAGTTTCTCACGAAGGACACGGGTCGCGGACCATCCTTAAGGATATCAGTATAAAGTAGTAGTAGTTTTAAAGATATCAGTATCTTGACTTTCTACAGTCAATATATTTACGAAAATATTTTATACGTTCGGAAAAATTTGTATCTCTTTCCCAAAACCAGTGACGTTCATAAATTCAATACAAGAAATAAAAATAAATTAGTATCCCCACATTTTCGACTCAGTAAGGTCAACACATCTTTCATGGGACACTGTATGCGCTATTATAATAAGATACCAGAGGATATTCTAAACTTGCCAGACAAAAAGTTTGAGTCCCATGTTAAACAAGTCCTCTGTAAAAAAGGCTACTATAAACTCGATGACTATTTGAATGACCAAAATGTCTGGTCTTGACAATGTTACTCTATGTAATGCAATATTGTATTTTAATTGTACTTTGTATAATAATAATAATCATAATCATTTATTTCATAAAGATATTTTTACATGTCAAATGCACTCTGATGCATGATATTTTGTTTTGTTTAAAAGATGTGTGTTGTAGAGTTTCTGGCCGCATCTTCTCTCAACGAAACACCTTCCGATGCGGTGGTAGACTCAAAAAATGACGTCAAAAAGCTATCTATGTGATATTATTTTGAATAAAAAATTTTTGAATTTGAATTTTGGAAAATATTTGTACTTATGTTCGCATCGAATGCTCCAAGTGATTCAAAACCAACACAAAACAAACGGTCACAGCGCTGTATCATTCTATTAGAAACTCGTCAAGCGTAAGTAAGATAATTATCATTCATGCTTAAAGGCATATAATATACTTACATAATATTCACACCTATATATAACATTCATGCCAGTCACAAGGATATTTTGATTACATTCTTAACGTCTTTGGTACAAGGTTAGCTCCATTGAAAGGACTTAATGTAGGGGAACTGGTTTATTATAATTTCATTTTCTTTCACCATGTTCTCGTGGTGGTCCAGTGGCGAGTAGCGATGGTTCGATCCCCATCCAGGCCGACTCTTACCAATGAGTTTTTCGGAATTTATGTACGATATGTAACACTACTGGCTTTTCGGTGGAGGAAAACATCGTGAGGAAACCTGTATGGTTCAATTTCGAGGCATGTATTGTACCCAATGTCCATTACAAGTGGCGACGGGCTCACTCCCCGTCACACTGGACAAAGCTTCGGTACTACTAGTGAAATGTGAATGTTCTGAGGTTTCAGAATATCTCTGACTACCCCCTCGGGGAATATAGTCGTGAGCATATGCTATGCTATGTTCTCGTCTGGCACATGACAGGAAACAATGGCATAATATGCTAAAGCCTAAGCTTACTACTGAACTGACCACCCCGAAAAGGATTGTAGTATGTGTGATTGATTGAACCAGAAAGTGATTTTCCAGGAAATACAAAAAATGCTTTGCCATCAATCAAACAGTTATTTGGGCGGGGCATATTGCTCGCAGAACCGATGGCCGATGGGGCCGAAAAGTTCTCGAGTGGCGACCGCGTACCGGAAAGCGTAGCGTGGGTAGGCCCCGCACACGGTGGACCGACGACATTGTGAAGGCGGCGGGATCCCGTTGGATGAGGGCAGCGCAGGACCGGTCGTTATGGCGATGCTTGGGGGAGGCCTATGTCCAGCAGTGGACGTCCATCGGCTGAGATGATGATGATGATGAAACAGTTATTTAACATATTGTGAGAAAACATGCATGGTTTTAATATGAAAATGTCAACTGGCTCACTCCCAGTCACACTGGACAGAGTTTCGGTACTACTAGTAAAACGTAGATAGTCTAAGTTCTCAGAACATCTCTGACTATCTTCCAAGCATATAGTCGTGAGCATGTAGGTGGTCGTGAGCATAATTATGTTTATTGCTGATCTTTACCAAAAAGACTCGCTACAGAAAAATCTTTGTCCACCACAAAACTACAAGAGACAACTTTACTAACTGCCTTGACCACTAATTCAATAATACGAACTCGGTCCGGTTCGGTTCAACGATTAACCGTGCTCACTGGTCCGGTTATAGATAGAACCGGACCCTGAATGCCTGCGGTGCCATCCGGCATTTCTTTTTCCTAAAGAATAGGAGCCAAAAGTCCAGTAGGTTTATGAAAGTAGATTTATATTTGCAGATCGTGCGCGATTATAAACTCTTAGGTAGGTAATGTTAGCTATGAACAATGTTATTATCTCAACGGTTACATAGCCTACTTGGTATAGTACCTAAACCTGCCTGCAAAAACAAGGGTCGCGGGTTTAAATCCTATAAGGGTCAAATAATGGTATAATAAATACATCTATCAGCTATAAGCACTACACAGGGCTCAGACACAGGGTGTAAACTTAAATGTAACAGAAGGGCCTCAAACTGAACAACTTTCACTATGGGAGAAACATCGAAAAAAATCTGCTGTTTTGCGATTTCAATGTTGTTCATAGACAGCGTCAATGGTAACTCGACCCAAATGTATGAAAATACGTTTTTTTTTCACGATTGCACTGTCGGTTCCACAGAGAAAGTTGTTCCATTTGATAGTCTACATTATGTAACGCATTTATGTAAACTTTAATCCTATATGCACGATTACATATTTTAGCAAATTTGTATCGTGAGTACTGCTCTCTGATATTTGTTTGACTTGGAGCATTGATGTTGATGTCATGAATGCTGGCAGTGCCAGAGCAGAGTTGGCCCTTTGAATAGTTGTAGCCGACCTATAAAGTTGATCAGCCAAAACTTAAGCACTAAAAACCAAATCAAAAATAATCTTTACTTAAATTGCCAATTATCACTTCCGTACTTATTCACAAATATTTAAACTAATCCTGAAATGAAACAAGGAAGTGGACAAATAACAATTGGAGTTGAGACGGGACAATTTATTGCCGCGATTCTGTTACAATCGCCTTAACTGATGTGTTACTCGACTACTTTAATAAGAGCGCGTTTACTATGCGAAATTTTTATTTTGACTACCATATCATGTAAGTATAGGCTCAGTTCTCAGATTAACGAAGATTTTATGAAAGTATAATTTTCAGTAACAAATTTTTATCGAGGTCACATGTTTTACAATAAAGAAATGCCGAATACTTACTAGTGTTCGGAGTTATGTGAATTTTATTAGCAGTGACCAACCCTAGTGAGTCCATCGTCATAATATAGTATAATAAAATACAATACTAGCCTTTAAACTACTAATGCTTTTAATAATAAATAAAATAAAACTCACAATCACATGTACATACGCACGGCGACACACCCAGCTATACAAAACCAACATGAGCTGGCCGCGCAACATTATACGTTACTTGACCTACACGCGGCCAGCTTATGTTGGTTTTGTATAGATTGATGTGTCGCCGTGTGTACATTTTTATGTATGGCTTTTTCTTATGAACCGGCAAAACATACAAACAGAAAATAATTATATTACACACCGAATGGGATTCGAACCCAAGACCTCTGGTTTGACATTCTGGCGTAACCATTACACCAACCAGGTCGTCCAATTGACTACATACCTATAGGTAAGTAAATTCACAACCTTGTCCCTCTCGTGGGCTTTGTGGCAGTCAGAAAATTTAATAAAGTAAGTTCCACATCCTTCCATTGCAATTTCACATAAGCAAGTTGCATTAGACTTTCACATAAGTACTAAAGCACACACCACGCTGCCAGCCCTGCGTAGAAGTTTACGATTAATTGGCCAATTTGTCCGAGAAAGCAGTTGTATAAACAGCCACTTTGCAGTTTCAAATGAATTCATTTCTCTAGAACTGCATGCATTCGAATTAATAAAATGCTTGAAGACGTTTCAGTGTAGTACTTTAATTAACTTGTATGTTATTTATATGGAAAACGAAACATCACTCAAAATTGGTTAGACTTTTAAAAATAAGTAAGAAATAAAACTCATTTATTTCAGGAAACCAGGTCCCATACACAAAGCATTACATAGGGAGTTTGACAGAAAATCAAGTTATTATACATACATAAGCTCACGCCATTGTCCCATGGGGGTAGGCAGAGACCACGGACCGCCACACGCTACGACTCTGACACACCTCTTTAGCCTCATTGGCATTCATACATCTTTTCATGCACTTCCGTCGATTGAGGGTGCTAGGTGCTTGTCCTTTTTGGAAAAGATCATTGATTTGATCAAGTTATTATGTTATATTAATTTGAATTAAATTAAATTACATACATTAATACATACATACATAATTCTAATAGTGGGTACCTAAATTTATTCAAAATTGGAGTGTTTGTATTGTTGATTTTTTTCTTTTTTTGGTTTTTTTTTTTTAAGTTTGAGCATCATACCTACTGTAACTTTTATAAGTGGAAACTGTTTTGTCTAATTCGTTGATTAAGTTTTGTAATCCAAGTGTAAATATTAACGCTGTATGTTTCCCTAATATAATAAAATAAAATAAACGTTACAGACGGACACACTTTTGCATTTTTTAATATTAGCATAATCTCTATTTATCGATATTATTTGTGTTTTAAATTTCATATTTCTTGTTTCTAAAGAAGAAATTGTCTTTTGTTAGAGCTTTTTCACGCTTGTAAAAGTAGAGTGCTCGAATTGAAGTTGCCGTTTTACACATTGAAGCCACAAAGACGTTTTTGTAAAGCGGAAACGGGTCCAATAAATCGGATTGCCGCGTCGCGTTTACTTGCCCTAAACAATACCCGGGGGTGGGTTGGCAAAATAGAGATACCTACTTACACAAATGTTTTATCACGGCTTCCATCAGAATTTATAAGTAAGTGTTTTCGTTAAGGTGGTTTCTGTCCATACAAAAGTTTGACGCACAATACGCGTAGACGGAATTAATAAAAGTAATATTTTATATGTGGAAAAATAGTTTAGAAAATCTAGTTGCCGCGTCACAAATAACATTTGCAATTTTTAATATAATAAAGAAGATATAAAGCTTTTAAAATTTTGTATAAAAAATTTTCAATTCATTTCATTTTCAATTTTCATTTTTTTTTCTTCATAATTATTTTTTGAATTGCAAATGTTATTTGTTTACGCGGCATTGAACCTTCGTCCGAAGATGAAGGTTCAATTATAAAGAAGAAGAAAAAAGTTCTAAAACAATACAAAATCTATAAAGTTATGTTGTCGCGAACATGTAGGTAAAATAAGGAGTCAAGAAAGAAGGGCACACTTTAACCTAGACTCTAAAATAGCCACGTGCCCTTTAAATGGAAAGAATATTGATTTTAAATTCATATTAGTTTATGCCAAGTTTAATAAGGATTCAATTTAGCCACATGACACGGTGTCATAGGTAAAGCCACAAAGCCTTAATTTGATTGAGAATAAAAATGTATCCTTAAATTATTAATTAAAACATAAATTAGTAACATTGAAACACACTAGGTGGCTGAATACAAAGCTTCGGTTTCAGCCAAAACTTCGGCTGATTTTGGCCGAAGGTGCTTTTTTCAAATTATTTTGAGTGTAAGGAAACCTAAATGTTGTTCCTATTCACTATTGAGTCGCAAGCTCTTTCATATAGGCACACAATACACACACACAATATCCTCTTATCTTGTCTTGTTGTGGGGGCTGGCAAGCCAGCAACACTTCGACACAGTGGGATCTTTTGTGTTAGCCCCAATACTTTTTGTTTTCTTCACCCTTCAAATACATGTTCAATGAAGGAGGCAATACCAATGAGGGGAAGAAACCTAAGATCCTACGGTTTTGGGTATCCATCTCCGAGGAGGCACATGCTTTTTGCCGCCAGGACATCACAGTCACAAAGAACATGCTCCAAAGTCTCTTCATCCTCTACGCATGCTCGGCAGCTGGGATCCAGGGTGAGTTTCATTTTGTGCATCATCGTGCCTGTGGCGTAGTGCCCAGTGAGGGCTCCGACTATGGTACGAGCCATGCTCCTGCTATTATTCAGTATGAACTTTGAGACATGAGTTGTCACATTGCTGATAATTTTTTTGGAGTGTTGTAGGCCTACAAGGCTAGACCACTCCAGCCTGTGTGCTTTATCAGCCCAATCCTCATATCAATCCAAATATCCTCTTAGGTAAAACACAATAATTATTCCATCTCCGTTCCGTCGTGGGTAATTAATTTGAGGAGCTCAATAAAACGGCTGTTATGAATTTTTTCAAGTACTTTTGTTTACTAATTTAATTTGACTAAAGTTTTTCTATGGTTTGTTTTGTAAACTTAACGGTTTCCTGGAATTAAAGCCGTGTTTTTTTTATCGTAGGAATACTCAAGCCTACAGAGAACAATTAAGTCTGAGTACAATACCTGTAATTCTAATCATTATAAAATTTCGGTGTAAGAAATACCAAAGTTGATCGCGGATTTGGGGGCATCCACACCACTTTGAGCGAAAAACGAACAAAAATACAGTAATTATTACTAAAATATTCATAAACCCGAGGACAACAAATGGTCTGTAATAACTGTAAATCGATTATTGTAAATGCAGTTAGTAAATATTACACGTAACATTTTTGCAATTTCAAGAGTGTTTTAGTATATACGAAATGGCATGTGGCTCTGACTACCTGTGTGCCGCATGAATGCAATGAGCACTACTTAGAATTACAAATGGTTACTTGAGATTACTAAATCGTGTTAGTTTAATTATTTTAAGAAATAAGTTAGTAATAACAAGTAAATCGTTATGTAAATATAAAGAGTAGTTACTAAATATCACACAAGTTTGTAATGCTGCCATGTACTATAACCATTTCTTGAAACTACTAATGATACCTTTTATAAGATATGTTTGCAAAAATTACAAAACGTTATTAATATTTACTAAGATTTGCGATAACCATAAAAATCGGTAATATCTTACATTTACTGAAACTGACTTCTAGAAATTACAAATACAAAAATTTTCCTAAAAATCTGTAATATTTGCAAATACAGCAAATTTTAGTGAATAATATTAAAACATAGTTTTTTCCTCAATTACAATACAGTTTTTAATTTCTGGTGGTATCTTTTTTCTCAGTGACATTGGCGAAAATACCGCGAATACGGCGCCTGTTTGCAAAGGGTTTCCGAACAGCACCGTGCATTGCTTAACACGTTCCTGGACGGTGACCGCCTGTGATAACAATAAAAGTTCTATTGTGTCTCGTTCACTGCCCCGGAACGTGGTAACGTGTGGTAGTGGTAACGATGTTGGGTTCACGTGTCCAATTTCTACACCGATCACGTGGATCCTGCGCTCAAGCACTTATCCAGACTTTTGGTACTAGATACTCCTTCTTATACTGTGCTTTAGGGCCCCCTCCCCCTGCTTGCCTGCGCTTTCGCGCTAACGCTGGCTGTTTTGAGGGGCAATTGTGGGGACTTGCTACAGATGTCGGCACCCACAAGTTATAGCAAAGATGCCAACAGATGGCGATACCGTCGCTCTCGGAAATATGCATAGACAACGTTCACCGTGAATATGTAACTCGTAACCTACTACAAATAAGGTTAACAATCGAATGAAAGACATACATCGCGCAAGAGAAATAATCACAGAGATTCGATACATTTGCAAGGTCCAACTAAGAACTGTTGGACCACGGCCGTTCCCCAGGCTTCACACATTTTTTTTTTTTTTTTTTTTTTTTTAATTTTATTTATCAAATACATGACCAAACATCTTATGAACTAAAAGCATTGATAAACCTGATATTAGGTTTGTCCCAATGCAGAAACATCAGTCATAATAACATCGATAGCAAAAGTAGGCAAACAGGTAGATAGGTACATAACTGCAGTACACTCGTACATCGCACCGGCCAGTTACAAGTTCTTATCGCGTACTTGCATCGAAAAAAACTGCATAGGCAGTTCTTTGTCAGTCGGTCGACGCGTGATCAGATGGCAGATATACAGGTTGCTTCACATTCTACGTTAAGTAAGTCAGTCTATAGTTTGGAGCAGATATTTTTTTTTTATAGTCTAGTGGAAGATCTTCCCTTTTCAATGGAGGAACATTCCCAGTAGCTCCTCCATATAGTTATTAGTCCGCTCCTTTAGGAGTTACGGGCTGCGAGAGAGCAGCCTGTTCTCATAGCTAGGTATTTTATATAGCCGCTTGTGGTCGGGCTATCAATCCATCACTTTTGGCATCTGTGATCGCCTGCTAGCTTCAAAATCAGATTTGGCTCTTTACACAAGCTATCCATGCTGAATGGATGGCCGCCAAATCCTTCCACTGCCGTTATGCCACACCTTTTCACATGACGTTTCTGTGCATCTTTATATGAGGAATTGCCCGCAATGCTTACTAGCCCAGTCATTTTACGGAGTTTTGCTAGGCGGGGTAGGGAGTAATCATTAATTGAACTTATCTTAAAACATGTTAAAAAAAATCTCTACGCAACATAGAAATCAAAATTGTGTGTCCCAGAGGGCTTTTAAATGAATAATATTAATACCAATGCACTCATTTGAATTAGATTTAACAAAATACATTATTTTTGAGCAATAAAATAGTCATAGAAATTTAAAAAATTAGGTTTTTGTAAGAAAATACGAATGTACTTTTCAAAACCCTCTAAGTAGAAAAAATATTTACACACATGTTTGGAGTATGTATGATGGTAATTCCTTAATAACTATACATAAAAAAATTACCATCCGGTTTTTATCTCGTTATAACGAGATAATAGTTAAATTTTAAATTTGGAACTGTTGCTGACAGATTTTTTTTTTATTTTGGTACATTCCGAAGCTCAAATTGGCTCTTAAATAATATACAGAAAAAAAATAGCAATTACTAATTAGTACCGGCTCAAACCGTAAAATGACTGGGCTATACGCTTGCCCTCCTTCAACGCAGACTGAAATATACGCCTTGCCATCTTTACTTAAGTAAATAAACAGTCCCCTAAGTTGAAATCGCAAGCAATTTAGCGAAGTACCTGTCACCTTTAAACCTATTAGGGTTTGGGTAAACACTGTCGGCATATATTCGTCACAACATTTTCGCTCAAATGTAATAAAACGTAATCCTCAAACGTGTAATTAAATCCATTTGTATAGGATTAAGGGACTAATATCTAAGTGAATGAGGGACTGAAATTGCTTGTACATGTAAGACACTGACAAAAGGGATCCTGTTTATTTTTCTTATTTAGCGTAGGTGAGCGTAAAATACGACGTTTGGAAATATGCTTTGGATGAACTCTAGGCTATTCATAAACTAAAAGCTTTCACTCAGTTTTTCCAGAATCGATAGCTTTCCACTTTTAGAATAGTATATAGGAACGCTTGCGTCTATGCCCCCGTAGTCAGAGACATTCTAAATATAAGCCATATTCACCCTCTCCACATTGCACAAGCATTTTTCAAACAAAGTGGGCTCTCATATGCCTCGGCCATCCCTTCGGCGTTTGAACGCCGTCATTATCTTCACCAAATATTTTGGCAATGTTTATAAGAAAAGTAATATCTTTTTTAGCGCTGTTGCAAGTGGCCAGCGTGCTTTATAACTACGTTATAAAATTGTGTACCTTTTCTTATAAACAAAGCGAAAATATTTGGTGAGGATAATGACGGCGTTCAAACGCCGTGGGTGGGACATCACGAAGCACAATTGTACACCTAAACCACAGTATTATTATAAGACGAGCGTTAACCCGCGACTTTGTCCGCATAAATTATATACCAGATTTTAAGTCAGATCATAAGCTATCAAAAAAAAAAAGTTTCATCAAAATCGGTTCAGTAGTTTTTGCGTGATACTCGTTCAAACAAACAAACAGACAGACAAAAAATCCAAAAATTGGTGAAATGGAATCAGGGACACCTAAAAACCATATCGTAACTTTTTTTTTGTTAATATCTTCAATGTACAGACAAACTTCCTGTTACAGTTGTATAATAGTATAGATGTATGGCAACGCGCTTGATGGTGGGCATGCCGCCAGCGCCGCCGCGCCCGTGTACTTACGCTGTCATGCGCTGATATGCAAGGCAATACCAACCTCTTCATACAGAGTTCAGGATGCGACCCCCGCCGCGCTGCCCGCTTCCCCGTAAGGCCCCCTCCGTTGCTCTGTGCAAGTACATCCGTTGCCGTACTATAAGGACTATATAGTTATAATGTGCCTAATCACAGCCTAGATCCAGTGTTGTGAACAATGTACAGCAGAGGTTGGACGAAGTCTGCAATAAATGTGACAAATCAACTTTGTACAACACCAGCTTGACGTATCTACTGATAATGGCCATTATGATCTGCACAAAATAACGTAATAATAAATATCTGCGGGCTTTGCAAACTGCCTCTATAATGTCGACAATGTACAAACATTGCTGACAATGCCCCTTCACAGTCTTTGCACATACCAGATATATATTAACTGGAAAGACCCATGACAAACATTGAAAAAAATCGGCAAAGTGTGAGTCGGAATCGCGCACGGAAGGTTCCGCACCACCATAAAATAAGTATTATATAATAAAAAACTGGTCAAGTGCGAATCGGGCTACTCGCGCACCGAATGTTCCGTACCACACCACGATACATACATTTTTTTTCTCCTGGATCTTTGGCGGGAGACAGACTCATACTTGGTTCGTTTTTATTATTTGTTGTTATACTGTTGAAGGTACTATTATTATATATACCAGTTGAACGCTTGTATGTGTTACCGTTTTTACGATAGAGCGAGAAGAAAAAACGTGGATAAAAACTAGTTTCTTGTCAAGAGACCCCACTTAATTTTTCCCTTATCGTTTTTCTATTTGTTAGCAAATATGCCATAATAACGAACTTTCTGATAACCGCCTAGTTGTAACGGTTCAAAAGATACAGTCCTTTAATAGTTAGGACAGACAGACAGACGGACAGACGGACGGACAGCGTAGGCTAATGAATAGGGTCCCGTTGGCACCCTGTGGGTACGGAACTCTTAAAGCTGCGTGTACAGTGTTATTTAAGGCTGACACCATTAGATGTCAGAATCGTAGAATGGAGCGTTTCGTTGTCTCTATCTACCCCAGTAGGAGACAGGCGAGAAAATAATTATGTATGTACCATACCAGATGCCCCTACGAATTTCTCACACTTTCCGTCGTTCTCAAATTAAAGCGTCGTGAGACCGTGAGTTCAGAGATGAGTACAGCGAGCTTTGTGAAAGAGCATAATTGAACTAGGTAGGTACATAGAGTAGGCGACTACGGACTCACTGAGAGCAATTTAATCTTTGACTTGGCTATTACAGTCTAGAAATAGTAGTAGGACAAAGTGAGATAAGGACTTTCAAGAACGTTGAGTAGTTAGCTCTCTGTGAAATAAAATTTAGTTGCGATTACTCATTAAATACTTAATTTTATTTTCTTTCTTATCTTATAACACAGGGTGTTACAGGGTGTGGTCAACTGGTCATATCAAAAAAGAGTGCTTCAGACCATGAAACTGAACAACTTTCACTATATAGGGTCTCTGCTGGTCTGTACAAAACTGCAAACTTACTTGAGCAAAATGTATGGGACAGCCGATTTTTTTCCCTTAGAGATAGTTGTTCAGTTTGATGGTTTGAAAAGAAATTAGGTCCTTTTGAACCTAAACAACGAACATCTCGTGTCATTTGGCGTTATACTAAGGGAGTGTGTAATTTCTCTATGGCGTCACTTACAACGTCACTTCGTACAAAAAATGGTCTCGAAGAGATAAGCAACATGAGTGCGAGTGAAAGAGGACTACACCATTGTCTTCCACCTGTCTTCCTCGAGGGCTTGAGGTAAAAATTGGTGGAGGGCATGGAGCGTCTGTACTGTAAGTAAAGTACCATTACCCTTTCTTATAGTGTGCTAAGATACTGTTGCAACTGTACTGTGTCCTCAACTGGGAATGCAATTTAAGCCGTGGGTTATCAACTTAATTGCGATGTACTTCTGTCAGTTCTATTAAGAAGTTTATTTTTGTTTTAATTAGGCTGTGTACAATGTTTGTGTTATTTTCCTTCTCTCTTATACAGGGTGAAATTGATATCATTAGCATCCTTTTAAACTAAGAGTCTACCCATCAAACTAAACCACTTTTACTATGGCAGCAAACCGATCGGACCAAAAAAAAGAGCTGTTGCATACATTTGAATCGCGAACTCGCGCGTCGACATTGCAGTTTAGTATGGAACAGCAGATTGTTTATTTGCTCCGCTCGGTTTGCTCCCATAGTAAAAGTTGTTTAGTTTGATGGGTAGACTCTTAGTTTAAAAGGATGCTAGTGATATCAATTTCACCCTGTAGAAATTACAAGGTATTACGTGGTATAACTATCAAAATGTAAAAATCCGGGCGTCGAGAAGGTTTGGACGCTGAAATATTCAGGGCGATTAATTGAATAGCAGAGGGGCTAGTCATGAGATATTACCGAAAAAATATCTGAGAAGTTTCAGACAGGCGTGCGACAGGGGTGCCCCCCTGCGCTTTCATACTGCGAAAAGTTTCAAAACAAAATATATGATGTCCAGCGCCAGTGATTTTCATGCCATCGATTGTATTGGCTTGACGCGTAAATTACATTTAAATACAAATTTGACGAACAAAATGTGGGCTTTCGCTAAATCTGATGTCTCCGAAAACTAAGATTTGGACCATTCTTAACGCGATGTTCAGGGCGAGTGAATAGACTATAGTGTGGAAAGCAGGAAGCTTTCATAGGTATTGAAATCCATGGTGAACAGTATCAAATTAGACAGGACCATTTTTAGCGCGATGTTCAGGGCGAGTGAATAGACTATAGTGTGGAAAGCAGGAAGCTGTCATAGGTATTGAAATCCATGGTGAACAGTATCAAATTAGACAGGACCATTTTTAGCGCGATGTTAGGGCGAGTGAATAGACTATAGTGTGGAAAGCAGGAAGCCGTCATAGGTATTGAAATCCATGGTGAACAGTATCAAATTAGACAGGACCATTTTTAACGCGATGTTCAGGGCGAACGAGTGAATAGACTATAGTGTGGAAAGGAGGAAGCTGTCATAGGTATTGAAATCCATGGTGAACAGTATCAAATTAGACAGGACCATTTTTTCGCGATGTTCAGGGCGAGTGAATAGACTATAGTGTGGAAAGCAGGAAGCTGTCATAGGAATTGAAATCCATGGTGAACAGTATCAAATTAGACAGGACCATTTTTTCGCGATGTTCAGGGCGAGTGAATAGACTATAGTGTGGAAAGGAGGAAGCTGTCATAGGTATTGAAATCCATGGTGATCAGTATCAAATTAGACAGGACCATTTTTAGCGCGATGTTCAGGGCGAGCGAGTGAATAGACTATAGTGTGGAAAGCAGGAAGCTGTCATAGGTATTGAAATTCATAGTGAAAAGTATCAAGACAGGAAAATTGATTGAAAGTGCACGATTAAAGAGGTTTTGATTATCAAAGCTTTCAAAGTAACCTTTGAACATGATTTGAACCAAATAGATACACTTGAATTGTTGAATATCCATTCCGAAAGGAATGCTTCAAAGAATTTAGGGATCGGTATAATGATTAAAATGAACTGACACGGCTAAGATTTTTCTATTCTATTGTCATGCAGGCAAAAAATACCCTTGCTGCTGTCAAATTAAGTCTCATGTTTCAACGTCGAAAAGAAATCTTCAAAAGAACGAAATAGCTTAAGGCTCAGCCTGTAATTTTCTATAAATGCCATTGTCTTGCGAGTCTTTGTAATTTTCATTTGAGTTTCATCCAGTTAAGGGTAAGCACTCGAATAGTTCAATATTGTTTTTAGTTTAGAACGAACTTTAATAATATTAAATTAAATATTAAGTAATTAATATTTGGCCGTTGAACTACTGATAGCTCCAGGATTTTGTTCTTAAAGTTTCTTCGTTTTATATTGTATCAATAAAAATATTCCTACCCATTTTACAGTTGTAAGTAGATACCTAAACATAGTAAATAAAGACTGAAAAATAACTAACTGACTTTTTTGAGAGTCTGACTTTTGATTCCGTCTATTCTATGTGTGCAATATGTAACGCATTTAAGTTTACACCCTGTATATATTATATAATATATTTTTTTTTTATTCCGTATGAGTTTGTTCTTGACCTCAATCTAGTCCTGAGGACGAAGATGGGGTCGAAGATGTAGCGAGCTCACCCAGAAGAAGCCTATTCACTCGTACTTTAAAGGAATTCGGGTTGTACGCGCTCGGAAATACTGACGCAGGCAGGGCGTTCCACTCCTTGGCTGTGCGTATTATAAAAGATTTAGAAATATTTTTTTTAACTGACTTTTAAAAGCCAGTCTTTTGACTTGGTGTGCATATAAAAATATAAAGCAGCCCTTAAAGTATGTAACGCATTTATGTTAACACCCTGTATATTACGCTACGAGCCGTAACAAACTAAAAGATACGCACAAACGAAATTCTTCATTACGATGGCAAAGGACTTTTTTGAATAATTCTCTGTAACTAAAAACTTTTAAATTAAATAGTTAATAAAAAGGATTCTGATATTTTTCATTTCATATCCAAGACTTTTTATTTGACTTCTAGTCAAATTCAACGAAAAAATTGAAAAATTTATGTCGCATTTTGCGTTCATCTCTCTTTTTTTGTCTGCGACGTAAAAGTCACCATAAAGTTGTAGAGTGTCTACAATTTCGATTCTGTCGACATTGACAGTCCCTTTTTGTCTCAATCGAGTCATTAGACTAAGAGATAAGTGTACTTTTTGCAACCATCAGCTGCAAGGCTGATTCAGTGTTTATGAGGTGAAGAGCATGTCTGTGATGGGGATGGACCAGGTCTGCCGGCATAACTCCACTCGGTTTAGAAGTTACTGATGTTTAAAGGTCAGTAATCAGCTGCAAGACTGATCGTATCATATTATTGTATTATGCACTGTAGTTATGTGAACAGTACTAAAACTGACATGGTTCATCAGCCGGTTCAGGAGATACATCCGTTCTAAGGTCCGTCCTTTGAACGGCTGTATCTCCTAAACCGACTGGCTGTTCACGTCAGTTTTTGTACTGCTCACATAGCAAAAGTGCACACTACAATAATATCATACGATCAGCCTTGCAGCTGCTCGTTAATTTTTTATTGACCTTTAAACGTCTGTAACTCCTAAACCGACTGAAGTTATGCAGGCAGACCTAGTTTATCCCAATCAAAGAGATGCTCTACACCCCATAAACACTGAATCATCCTTGCTGCTGATGGTTGCAAAAAGTACACTTATCTCTTAGTCTACATGTTTTTCCTTACGCAACGTTCCACTTACGGGGTCTCATTTCCCAGAAACACTGAACTTTACTGTACACGAGACTGAACAAAATAGTAAAAGAGAGTTAAACATTTGTATACCTAAAGGGCAAGCTTATTTCTGAAGAGATTTGTTTCAAATGATTATGTAACTCATCTACAATGATTTTGGTACCTGCAGGTTGAAAAAAAAGATATTGTGTCAGTTACTTAGGAGTTTTTTACTAAACGAAATAGAATCGAGGGCGTTGGTGGCGCGTTAAGGAGAAGTATTTATGATTTATTTATTTTTATTTTATTTCTTCAGGATCGCCGACAAGGTGAACACAATATTATTAACAAATACAAAGACAGACAAAAGGAGTGGCCACCCCAATTAAAGGCAACCACGGGCAATAGGCATAAGCAGGTATACAGGCAGGCATGGAAACTAAATCTTGTAATTCGGGTTCGAATCTGCAAGGACGACATGTTATGTACCAATGAGTTTTTTCTATCTTATGTACCGTCGTAATACCAACTGCTCTCAAATGGTGAAGGAAAACATCGTGAAGAAACCAGCATACGCTGAAGAAGAAATTCCGATGCGTATGTAAAGTCTACCAATTTTCCGCAGTATGTATGTCATGATGATGAAATATAATTGGCTTCATGTAGGTAGTAATTGGTAAGCAGCTTTGATTACTTATATAGGGACTAGTTACGCGTGTAATTCTACTAACAAACATTTCTGCCACTTTTTGCTGGGGGCGAGGTAACATGAAACCCGTTTGCTTTTCATTTTATTCCCATAACTTACAATAGCCCCTTAACTTATTACTTTTATTCTAATTTTAATTGTTTAAAATCATGATAAGTAGTCACGTGTGAACCCCAAAAGTTCAAAGTTCAAAGTTATTGTTTCGCAATGATAGGCTATCTCGTTTAGTGATAAAGTATTCAATTTAATGTAAATGCACATGATCAATTGTTCTTATACCGTGGCAGAGGGGTAATGCTACCGCAAGATCTATGCTGCCGTTCTTTATTTATAGTAGTTTAAATCTTAATATTTTGCTTAATTCGACTGATGCGAAATTTGTTAAGCTATCACATGCAACAAAAAAATATTTTTTATTTTTTTGTTTTTACGGCTTTTTTGGCTTATGGGGGCAGTAAGAGTGTGTTGAAGCCTTAATCGCGTAATGGAACTTTATAACCATACAAAATCAAATTAAGTTTACTTCAACACTCAAACAAGCCACGATCGTCCCGTCCTCAAACGTCTCAAGATTTCGCCCACAAAATGTGTTTTAATGCCGGCTTCCCCTTAACTCAGGTCTCAGAGCACTCCACTCAGCTACTTCATCTAGCCGCGTAATGAGTGCTGCCACTTAACTGACGGCTCTTGACGGTAGTTTAAGTTGTCGAACAAGTATGACTGCAGACATTTTGGTAGTTTTGACGTGAAAAATGTTGAACTCGAATATGTGTCCTAACTGACAATCGCACGACGCGGTCGCACGACTTAAATGTTTGTTAATATATTCGCGCTGTTTTTGATCCTGGCTTACAGGAGTTATAGCGGTGGGAATGTGTGGTGGGCCTATGCCCGTTTAAAAAATCTATTCGCTTGAACTTAGTTCGTACGAACGCGCGATCAAACATATTGAATTCGAAAAGGTGTCCTAATTGAAATTCGCGCCATAATTGCGTCGGGCGGCGGGGCACCGTATCGGCCGTGCCACTGCTCTAGTTCACGGTCGCTCACTCGCTCCCTCGCGTCGTCAATCGTCATAGTTTTTGCCATCGCGCGAACACGCGATGGTCGCATCGCTTAATCGCGCGATGATCGCGCATTCGCGTTCTATTAGGACGATGCCTATGGATGTCGCGTCGAGTGAGTTTTGCGGGTATCGCAATCTCAAGGACAAAGGCAAGGCAAGGCAAGCTTGAATGCAAACGACACTCAAACGCCTGGGAACAAACTTGCATCACGACTCCTCAATCTAGAGAGATAGAATATTACTATTCTAACATTTGAAATATTTCAACTTTAGAGGAGACCAAAAAATGCGTTGTAGGTCTGCTGTTGGGAAGTCACGTCGCTCGTCGATTATTGGTTGCCCCTTCCCGGGCCTACAACGAAGCTCCAGTGGTGGCTCAACATAGTGTTATTTTTGAAAAACAATCCTTGAAGTCACCAAAATACATAAACTACCGTACAACGCCAAGCACTCTTAGACATTGGCATAATCATCACAACCAAGATGGCAGCCATTTAAAAAAAAATAGAATAGTAATATTTCAAGCAGCATCTTCATCACCTTTCTTTAACTGGTATTGTACCATAATAATATTATCTTCGTTATATACTAGCAGAAAGTCTAATTTTACGTTTTTCCAAAGTGTAATGTAACACCAACCAAGAAGATCTAGATAATTAAAACCTGAAAATCCCAAAAATATAGAGGCAGTATTTGTTACCGTTAATTTATAAAAACATTTATCATAGTTACCTACATCATTATCCTCCAAGTTCTGAATATCATTCTTATTAAAATAAGAGAAAAATAAATTGCTAGTCGATCTTAATTTATTAAGGCTCTTACTGTCATACTGTAACAGCTATACTTTTCTAAAACATTAATACTTATTTTAAAGAACACACCATCAATAACCACCGAACGTGTTTTTTTTAATCTTTCTAATATTAACAAGCCCGCGATATTTACGTGAAAACCACTATATACTAATTTTCGTTAACTGCTCTAAACGAACTAACACCGTATTATTATATTATCAAATACTTATGATTTGCATCATCTTCTGACATCTCATGTTATGAGCCATTCAAATTAATATTTAACAACAAATGTAATGCATTATATTAAGTTCTTATTCCTTTATCTCCCTCAAAACCAATTAATAAAAATTAAATAACTATATAAATCACACATGGTACAGGTCTCTCCTCCACCCCCTTAAAAAGGGTAGAGCATTGGTCCACCAAGCGTGCCCATGCGGATTAGTAGATTTCACACACGAATCAGAAGCAAGAAATCAATAATTTTTAATTATTTTCAATGTTCAGGCATGCAAAATTGCCCATTTTAGTATTTTTGTATATTTATAAAGATACAGTTTATTTCACTACCAAATCTCAACTGTTCAATCCATCGCCAAGAAGTTTTGTATGTCGCTGAGTCTAAACATTTCATTAGGACAAGAAGAAGATCGAAACGAAGCTAATTACTCACGAGCGAGAAGGCAAACGCTTGGAAGTAAATAAAAAATAATTGCAATTGCTCGAGGTAGCACCTTAAACACAAATTGACAAAATAATGAACGACCTCATTATTAATTAAATAACAACAAAGACTCGATTAAAAGATCCAACATAATAGTTAATACGCGGAAAAATGTAAGTTAATTTATGATCTTTTCAAGATCATTATATTTTCAGGATTCGTGGAACTATTTGAACATTAATGACTTTATCTAAAAAGCTTGTTACAGGGAAAATACGGTGGTGTTTTGTGGTAGTATAATATGTTACTTGTTCGGGACCGGAAGTCACGAGGCGAATGGATTTGCAGACGGTCGTAATATCGCGTACTTTCTGACTTGCTACGAGGTTCCGCCCGTAAACCGACGTCAACCCGGCGGATACTGATAGGTTAGGTCATGACTAAGCAGAATATCAATATTAGACTTTAGTAAAAGTGTCTTAGTTTTCGAGATATTGACAGTTTTAACACAGATACTGCATAGAACATTTGTAGCCGTGTCACTCAAAATAGTGACTAAGGTAAAGAGTTTCACGAATTTCATAAAACTGTCCTTATCTCGAAAACTAAGAACCTTTTCCTAAAGAAAAATTTTAACAGATTGATTGATTGACTGACTGAATTTTTTTACTTTATTTTTATTTTAGTATATTCTGTTTAGGCATGAACTAACCTATCAGCATCCACCGGGTTGACGTCGGTTTACGGGACACCCCTTATACTCATTCGTATGCTATGCCTTATGGGCTCCCACACATTAACTGCGAATTCGCATCACATCGCAAATATCTGCGAGCGCTCGATGATGTATGATTTTCGCTCGCAGATACTTCCGATGCGATGCGAATTCGCAGTTATGTGTGGGAGAGCCCTATATGCCCCTCAGGAAAAAAAACATGTAACTACACTAACAATAAAAAAAATTTCATCGATCATTGCACTATACTAACACAATTTCTATTAACATCACTCTCAAAAATAAGTAGGTATATGAGCAACATTATATTAGGAGAGCGCAATAATCTCGAGCGCAAGCTCTCCTAATATCTGAGTAAGAATATGCTCGTATACATTGTATTAATGAATTAACGCGAATCTAGAAAGTAGTTTGTTTAGAATCGAAAGCATAATCGAATTATCACGGTTTCAACATATGTAATTTTTTTCAAAACATTAAATAATTTGTTTGCAAAATTTAAAATTTACTAAACTAAGGCCCACTTGCGCCAAATGCTGGGTTAAATTGCGTAACCCCCTAGTAGCACCAGCCTAAAGTGTTATCGATGATTGTCTTGTGCCAATGAAAACTAGCTAACTCATAGTTAACTAACCTGACAGTTCTCTATTTTTCGCTGGCAACATCCAAAATGACCATAGAGTTTATGCAATCCGACAAAATATGAATAGTGAATAAAGAATGAACATAATATATGCACGTCTCTGTCACACTGCATGTCTTTGTATTTGTCTGTCTCGTTTGTTTTATTTTGGTAATGACATTTCGTTTTCATCCTTCATTCATGTTATCAAAGAGAATGTAACACACTACGTTATAAGAGTCGGGACTTCCATCCTATTCATTACCTTGAGGTTATAGGTTAGGGCAAAATTCACAAGCCTCTGGCCGTTTTCATTTCTTTTTCCTGTTCCAAACTTTCCTATTATATTTTCTTCACCTTGTTTTCTGTTGCGAATCTGACCATTAAAATCTCCCATAAGGATTACGCTTTTGTGTGATTTTTCTAACATGTGGCCCAGTTCGCAGTAGAAAGTTTCTTTAGCTTCTGGTTTACTGTTTTCTTGAGGAGCGTACGCTTGAATTATTGATATTTTCTGTTTATGTCCAGGTAGTTTCACATTTAACATTGCAATTCTGTCGGAAGCAGCTGTAAATTCTTCTATGTAGTCTTTACTAGATTTGTGTACCAAAAAACCAACTCCGTACATGCTTTTTTTTTTTGTGCCTTTGTAGTATATAGTATATAGTGATCATGTTCTTCTATGCTTTCACCCTCTCTTCTCACTTCACTTAACCCTATAATAGCTAATAAAAATGCCTAGAGGCTATTGCAGATACCCTAACCAACCTGTATAGTAAAATAATAGAAGAAGAAACTATACCTAAACAATGGACGCGATCCACAATAATCCTACTGCATAAAAAAGGAGACAAAGAGGACATTAACAATTATCGCCCCATCAGCCTAATGTCGAACATGTACAAAGTATTTTCTAAAACTATACTTAATAGAATCAACAACATTTTAGACGAAAACCAGACCAGAGAACAGGCAGGGTTCCGACGAGGTTTCTCCACTATCGACCACATCCATACAGTCAAACAAATAATCGAAAAGTACAACGAATATCAAATGACATACTATCTAGCCTTCATAGACTATAACAAAGCATTTGACTCCATCAAACACAACCAGATATGGGAAGCTCTAATATCACAAGGAGTAGAGCCGAAGTACATAAATGTTATAAAAAAGATATATGAGAACTCCACAGCAAAAATACGGATGGAAAACGAAGGGGAGGAATTCAAAATAAAGAAAGGAGTTCGTCAAGGCGACCCTCTATCTCCAAAGCTCTTTTCAGCGGTACTGGAACAGATCTTCAGACGGCTTAACTGGGAAGGCGTTGGAATAAAAATTAATGGCGAACAGCTACACCATCTAAGATTTGCAGATGACCTTATCCTCCTAAGCAACAACCATGAAGAACTTCAGACCATGATAACCGAGCTAGCAGAGGAAAGCATGACAGTTGGTCTCTCAATGAACTCGACAAAAACCAAAGTTATGACAAATAGCCAACAACATCCAATTATGCTCAACCAATATCAAATCGAATATGTCGACCAGTATACATATCTAGGCCAAATCATTGCATCAAAAGACCAAATGAAAATAGAAATGTCGTCTAGAATAGGTAACGCATGGAAGAGATATTGGTCCCTAAAGGAGATAATGAAAAATAAAGATATGTCTATAAAAGAGAAAAGCAAGATATTCAACATGTGCATACTTCCATGCATGACATATGGATGCCAAACATGGGCCATGACCAAAAAAGACACAAAAGCGCTCAAAGTGTGCCAAAACAGCATGGAAAGAAGCATGCTGAACATAAAGCTGAAAGATAAGATAAACCTGAAAAAAATCAGAAGAAAAACAAAAGTAAGCGATGTAACACGTACTGTAAGCAAACTGAAATGGAAATGGGCAGGTCACATGATAAGAACAACAAAAAGCAAATGGACAAAGGTTGTCACAGTTTGGTACCCACGAGAAGGAAAGCGGAAGAGAGGCAGACCAAAGAAAAGATGGGATGAGGACATAAAGAGAATAGCAGGGAATACATGGACCAGAGAAGCGGCGGACAGAGAAACATGGAGACTACTGGGGGAGGCCTATGCCGAAAGGCAATCCGACACAGATACCACACAATCTAATGATTAGTGATATAATTAACAGTAATATTAATGAAAATAATAGAATTAGAATGAATTAAGATTTAGAATTTAAATTTAAATGGAATGCTTTATTAGAATTATTATTGTTATTGTAGTAAATTTGAATGATTTAATATTTATGAAATGATTAGGTATTAAGTATTATTATGTTAATTGGAATGATATATATGATATGAAATAATGGTTCTAGCATGTCACAAGATCTACCTACTGTTTTAGTGTTGGAAATAAAAGGCTATTTTATTTTTTTTTATTTATTTATTTATGGGTACGTTAGCGCTTTCATTAATTGCTGAAATAATAACACATCATTTTTGCCTCAATTCTTCAAATGCGAATAACTTTAAATTTTAACTATCAAAATAATGAAATGATTGTTTCAATCTAATTATTTTGTTATAAATCTGTTGGGGTGTATGAGGTTTTGCGCTTATTCAATAACACGTTTTATTATGACTATTGTATCGAACGCACAGTATTTGAACCTGCAATACGTCTCGTCTAATGAACGCTATGATAATTGCAAAAACAACACCAAAATTCTATATCCTACGCTCTTCAGAAAATAAATATTTACCAAGCACGATATACGAGTATAGCACTTAAATGTATAAATATTAAAGGAGGCGACAGTACGATAAACATGGGATGACAAATGAACGTTATTACCTTCTAGATTAGGTTTATGGAGTTCTTTCATTTCTTTTAGCGCAATGTTTTGCAGACCTTTGACTTTTATTATTCCGCCCAGTGCTACTGAATTGGGAATTTCATTTGGAATTTTATGGTTGTTTTTAGAGGCATACATCGGGTGCAGTGTCCCACGGTCTGCCACCGGTATATTCGTCATATTGATTGATGATTTTTGTTCAGGGAATGAAACTATAAAACTGTTTTATGGTTTTGTATTAAAATGCTTAGTTTTATGAAGCATCAGATGGGTTGGTTGAACTTTGTTGTCAATGCAAGATTTTTATTAGGAAAATGAAACGACGATAAACGGTTTTCAGCAATGAAATTCACTAAGCGCAAACATCGTCACAACCTTAAATTCGTCGTTGAAACATCGGCGAGCTGACAATTTGGTATTTGCTATGGTTATGTCATGTGTCAAACTCATATAAAAACTTCGACGATCTGAAGGATGCAAGAATGCGATGTGACGCTTAGTGAATTGCACTCTAGAGACGTTCAGCTACTTGACAAAAAATGTTTAAGCAAATTCGAATAAGTACTAAATTCGAAATCCTTCCTCCAGGACAGGGGCTGCCCATGCCCCTAATTTTGAGATGCTTAAATAGATTCTGAACTCATATTGGCCGCAGTAAAGACAACCTGTTCAAGTAGGGTTATACGAAGGGTCCAACGTAATACCATCAAACTGAACAACTTTCTATATATGGAACAAACAAAATAGCGAAAAAAAATCAGCGGTCCCATACATTTTGGTCGAGTACGATTGCAGTTTTATATGGAACAGCCGTTTATTTTCGAAATTTAAACCTTGGTCATAGAGAAAGTCAGTTTGATGATCTTATCATACCCTTACAAAACCGTCGGCATATTAAGATGGACCCTATACAGGGTGTAAGGGAATTGCTTCCGAAAACTCAAAGGGGTGAAAATACGCATCAATATGAATAACTTTTACTACGGGACCAACAATGAGATCTCAAAAATAAAAAGCTGTCATCTATACTAACATTAAATTCTTAACGCGCAAAATGTATGAAGATTTTTTTTGAGATCTCATAGTTGGTCCCATAGAAAAAGTTGGTCATATTGATGCGTATTTTCACCCCTTTGAGTTTTCGGAAGCAATTCCCTTACACTCTGTATATGGTCCTTCTTAATATGCCGACGGTTTTGTAAGGGTATGATAAGACCATCAAACTGACTTTCTCTATGACCAAGGTTTAAATCGCGAAAATAAACGGCTGTTCCATATAAAACTGCAATCTTACTCGACCAAAATGTATGGGACCGCTGATTTTTTTTTCGCGATTTTGTTTGTTGATATTGATTTCACCCCTTTGAGTTTTCTGAAGCAATTCTCTTACACCCTATAAGTGAAATGCGGTGTTGCTTCTCAAACTATAGCCCATCTTGTATCTTACAGAGCCTAATGAACGCTGCCGGTAGTTGCTTCCCTTTTGGCAAACTACTGGGCTTAAAAAATGTAGCATGTCGTTCCATCCACTTGATAGAAGAAGAATGTTAATTAGAAATTTTGGTGGTGGTCTCAAAATATATCCAGAACCTGATATGGGGTAGACTAACAATAGGGACACACCGCTTGGTGAGATACTTTAAAAACTATATCCTTATGTCGTCTCGTATGACACCCACTAAAAGAAATGGAGTTGCTTATACAAAGCCCAAATCACGTTTACAAGTAACATCAAAGTTTACTCCTCAACAATTACTTTGAATGATGTTGTTACGAAGTTTACCATTTCAGCCAAAGCAAAGCAAAATAAAAGTACGCATTTTTGCGTTTACAAAATATCCATTCGATTTCCCTCTTCGTAACAGGCGCATAATAAATGTCATTATCGTAAATAAGAAAGTCTCATAAGAAGTAAATTCAAGTTGGCACGTTATTTCCAAGTTGTTTCGTATGGAGTCATTTCTCAGGCTTATGGAATTACTGGCTTTCGTGTTTTGTTTTTATATTATACGGCACTTTGGTTTAAATTAACGCAGTCTGCGGTCGCTACATTATGAAAACACTAGTACTGAAACTCTGTCCAGTGTGACGGGGAGTGAGCTCGTCGCCTCTTTTAACGGACAGTGGGTACAATGCATGCCTCGAAATTGAAGCACGCAGGTTTCCTCACGATGTTTTCCTTCACCAAAAAACCAGTGGTGTTAAAAATCGTACATAAATTCCGAAAAACTCATTGGTACAATCTCTCTGACTACCCCCTCGGGGAATATAGTCGTAAGCATATGCTATGCTATGCTCATTGGTACAAGTCGGCCAGGACGGGGATCGAACCATCGCCTCCTGCACATCAGGCAAGGTTACTCGCCACTGGACCACCACGGCTTTCAGTATCTCTGACTCAGACATGATTATCAATTCAAAGTCGCTCAGCGAGGTATGCACTCTGAGATATCAGGAATGAGATAAGTCAGAGAACTAAAGTGGTTGACAAAGTTCTGATAATTAGCAAGCAGAAGTGGCAATGGGCTGGTCTGCCTACGAACAGACAACCTGGGGATGGGGAGTCTAAGAGTTCTAGAATGGAAACCACGAACCGGCAGGCGTAGGCGTAGAACGCCCTGCGGACCGCTGGAACGACGAAGTAAAGAATGAACCAAGGAGCGACTGGATAGGAAGGCCGAGGAAAGAGTTTTGTGACGCGCCTTGGGAGCCTGTATTTAAGCTAATAGCTTATAAAAATGATTATGATAACCTCGCGGAGAATATGGTTCGTGACCATAATGCTAATAGACTAAGAGATAAGTGTACTTTTTGCAACCATCAGCTGCAAGGTTGATTCAGTGTTTGTGAGGTGTAGAGCATCTCTGTGATGGGGATGGACCAGGTTTCCCTGCATAACTCCAGTCGGTTTAGAAGTTACTGATGTTTAAAGGTCAGTAAAAACTTAACGATCAGCTGATTGTATCATATTATTGTAGTATACACTGTAGCTATGTGAACAGTACTAAAACTGACATGGTTCATCAGTCGGTAAGTCAGTCCTAAAGCAACTGGCAGTTCATTTCAGTTTTTGTACTGTTCACATACGAGTAGCTACAGTGCACACTACAATAATATCATACGATCAGCCTTGCAGCTGATCGTTTATTTTTTACTGACCTTTAAACGTCTGTAACTCCTAAACCGACTGAAGTTATGCAGGCAGACCTAGTTTATCCCCATCACAGAGATGCTCTACACCCCATAAACACTGAATCAGCCTTGCTGCTGATGGTTGCAAAAAGTACATTTATCTCTTAGTCTATAATGTCAGAAATCCACAATCCGTATCGCAACTGCACACCGTGATGGTTTGTACTGTACCGTAAGTATAGTATTTAGTCTGGGTTCTAGATTACTTTACCTCAGTGTTATTTGCTTATTTGCTTTGACAGGGATTGATCAAATAAAACAAAATAGAATGAAGTTAATTAAGAGACTAAGCTGTGATAAAAAAAAACCATCAGTTTATTAAAAAAGACCCAGTATAAAATTAATGCAGGATGTAAAATTAAATGCATTTAATACTTTAGGGGGTGCTTCAGACCATCAAACTGAACAACTTTTTAGTAAGGAGCCATCATAGTAATCTGAAAAATCTGCTATTCCATATATTTGGGTAGAGTCTTAGCCGTTGAAGTTTTCTATAAAACGGAAGATGTCTGCTTCGCGATTTCGATCTTGGCTCCGTAGTAAAAGTTGTTCAGTTTGATGGTCTGAAGAACCTCTAAAGCTATGTAACGTATTTAATTAACTTTACACATCCCGTATACCGGATAGTAAGATTAAAAGAAAAAAAATATTTTATTTCGTTTCCAACCATGAAAGATCACGTTCGCCTCCAATCCAAATTACGAAAACTCTCAAACCACTCCAAAGCACAAAAGCAACTTCCAATAACCTAAATAGATCTATTTAATATCTAAGGAATCGAATGACAATAGGAAGGGAAAAACTAGACAAAAACCCTTCAATTTACCAGTTGACTGCAATGAAACGGCTATTTGACGAGGGTCTAAAACGTTCGACGTGGGAACGCTTAATACCTACGTCGTTTGTCTATTTTATACTTATGTATGTAGTTTGGTAGCTTAAAATATTCTTTTATACGTTTTGGGGTTAGAGAAAGGTAACTTTAGACTGTCTCTAAAAGAAGTGTAGTGGATAAGGGCCTCTTATTTCGGATACAGTTTCGGATGAAGGTACTGTATATAAATGTAACTTGGCAATATATGTAGAGTAAAATATAACCAAAAAAATAATTATTGATTGTGATTTGCAGAAGTTGGAGATAAAAATATTTTAAAACGTAAACGTAATAAAATATTTATGGCAGAAAGAGTAAAATTGAATAATAAAATAGTGCCAAAGTTAACGGAAGGTGTGAACCGATAAAATAGTCGTGTCCATTCAACTGGAACCAAATTTAAAAACGCGTAAAACCAGTAAATAAAATTGTTGGCGGGCGTTCAAAATGTTATTCTATTCCAGTATGTAATCTCTAGGTAGCATTATAGCATTCCTATTACTGACGTTTCACGAAACCCTGCACTCGATTCCAGTCAGGTTACAGGTATTTTATAAGTAACGAGCGTTAACCCGCGTCTTCGTCCGCACAAATTATACACCAGATTTTAAGTCAGATCATAAGCTATCAAACAAAAAAAGTTTCATCAAAATCGGTTCAGTAGTTCTTGCGTGATACTCGTTCAAACAAACAAACAAACAAACACACAAACAAACAGACAGACAAAAAATCCAAAAATTGGTGAAATGGAATCAGGGACACCTAAAAGCCATATCGTAACTTTTTTTTTGTTTATATCTTCAATGTACAGACAAACTTCCTGTTACAGTTTTATAATAGTATAGATAGATGAAAGATTTCGTTTCCAAATCAATGCGTTATAGCTTAGGAATATGAGTCATTTTCGAGTGTTTTGTGGGCAATAATAGGCCTCCGTAAAAAAACTAGACAGAAATCTCTAAATAGCTGACAAACTAATTCGTTCACTTAAGGTGGTTGCAGAGAGGTCAATTTTATACAAAACTTTAACGCACAATACGCATAGACGGAATTAATAAAAGTAATATTTTATATATGGAAAAATAGTTTAGAAAATCTAGATGCCGCGTCACAAATAACATTTGCAATTTATAATATAATTACGAAGATATAAAGCTTTGATTTTTCATACAAAATTTTAAAAGCTTAAATCAATTATACCAATCAATTAATATCAATTATTATTATCAATTTTACTCTTCGTGTTTACTCCGAAATAACTTCACTTGTCTTCTACCACACTAAACCCATACTAAAAGAACGAATGTATAATCCACTTAAAGAAAGAGGTCTTTGTATCCGTACTTATTGCAATGTGAGGTTATACAGTTTTAATTTGTTAGGTTTCTTTTTTCTTAAATTTTTTTTAATTATGTGTGACGTTGACATTTCATTAGTCTTGGTATAAGCTTTACACCGTCAAAATTGGCCGTTTAAAATTTACTCTCAAATTATTCATAGATTAGGGTTGGTAAAACACAAAACCAGTTGACTCTAAAGTAACCGGCGACTTAATCTAAGAATAAAATTTACTCGCATTTGGTCGAATCGGGCCTAAGAAAACTATAGGAAAGACGAAAAAATTTTTGTTTCCCATGTTTTCCATAGGTTTGTTTGAACGCTTTTATAAAAAGTAGATTTTTTTTGCGAATTTCCTTTTATTTCTCGATGAGAGAGTTGTTCTGTATCATGAGTACAATCACTCATTAATGTAATGCAAACCTAACACCCTGTATAATATTTAGATTTCAAGTAAACAAAATACTACCAATCCCCAATCCTTTATAACTGGCACGAACATAATTTTGTTTTCAACGCCAAATTGACGCAAATTATTATACCTATTCGCTGTCCATTAGATAGGTCAACATTATTGAAATAGATGATAGAGTGGGCGAAATCAATTAGACGACCAAATTATAGCCCAGTCATTTTACGGTTTGAGCCGGGACTAATTGATAATTGATATTTTTTTTCGGTATAATATTGAAGAGCCAATTTAAGTCTAGAAACGTACAAACATTAAAAATAAATTACGTCAGCAACAGTTCCAATTTTAAAATTTAGCTATTATCTCGTTCTAAAAAACCTGATGATAAATTTTTTTCACGATTTTAAGGCTTTACCATTATAACATACTTCAAACATGGCGTAAATATGTTTGGCTACTGAGAAGGTTTTGAAAAATCCATCCGTATTTAGAAAATACGGATGGATTTTTCAAAACCTCAAATACCTAATTTTTTAAATTTCAATGCCCATTTTATTGCTAAAAATAATTTATAATGAGTGCATGGTATTAATATTATTAATTAAACAGCATTCTGGGAAACACAATTTTGATTTCTATGTTGCGTAGCGATTTTTATTTAAATATGTTTTAAGATAGTCTTTTTGTCACTAAATGGTGCCGGTTACAGTTTAAAAGTCCAATTAATAATTACTCCCTACCCCGCCTAACAAAACTCCGTAAAATGACTGGGCTATGAAATTTCGATCGGTCCATTTTGCAGGCGATGTTACTCATTTAAAGCTTCATTCAAAGTGTTTTGAATATAAGATTCATCAATGCTTTTGAAATCGAATGGATTGTATTCTATAACCTTTGTTGTGTTCTTGTGTATGCGTTTTTGTATAAAAATTATTCAATGCCAATACATTTAGTAGGTATAGGGGACCGGGGATAATAGTGGGGAGCTCATTACGCCTGTCTTTTTTCAAGTCTAGATAATACTTAGTGATTATATATACAAGGTGTTCCAAAAATACAAATAATCATTTAAGGGGTGGTTAAGACCATCAAACTGAACAACTTTCACTATGGGATCAATATCGAAATCGCGAAAAAAATAACAGATGTTCCATCATCATCATCATCATATCAGCCGATAGACGTCCTCTGCTGGACATAGGCATCCCCCAAAATGGGGAGATTTGCCATAATCGCCATATTCTGTTTTTAATATTTTGCAAAAATTTATCCGTGATAATGTAAAAGATTGTATGTGAAATGTGCATTCTTCCAGTTCTCACCTATGGTGCCCAAACGTGGTCTTTGACAAAAGATCAGAGATCAAGTCTCAAGGTTTGTCAAAGGGCTATGGAGCGCAGCATCCTTGGCTTGAAACTGATCGACAGGGTCAGAAATGAGATCATTCGCTCCAGAACCCAAGTGACAGACGTCGCCACCACCGCTGCCAATCTAAAGTGGGATTGGGCTGGACATGTCTGCCGCATGCCAGACGACCTGTGGGCCAAAACCACTACCAACTGGTCCCCAGCAAAAGGAAATCGGCGTCGAGGCAGACCAAGAAAAAGGTGGCGAGACGAAATCGATAGCTTCCTAAAGAACTGGCCTAACGAAGCGCAAAACCGGGACGCATGGAGAGATCGGAGGGAGGCCTTTGCTCAACAATGGGACAGCGACGGCTGATATAATAATATAATAATGTAAAAGATTGTATGTGTGTCGGAGATCCAAATAAAAAAAAATTCTTTCTTTCATACTAAACTACAGATCTACTAGAGCTAAATGTATGGGACAAAATAAAAATTTTTCGCGATTTCGATGTTGGTCCCATAGTGAAAGTTGTTCAATTTGATAGTCTCAACAACTCCCTTAAAAGTTTTAAATGTTTATTTTTACTTTTGTAAAAATCTGTATAATTATACTTACCTCTCTACTTTTAATTAATTTTCATTCTAAACTACCGTTTAGGCATTTAACGAACGGGCAGATAATGCCACTTAGGATTTGAAATATTAATGTGGACATAATTATACCTATTTTATTAGCCATTGACTTAAATTTTATCGTTTAGTTAAGCACTATAAACGACCTAAAATCACAAAAAAAACCATTAACTTTCCTACTTAACGACAGCACTTTTTCATTTAGAAGAAAAATCTAGATCTTATTAAGACTATTGTCTCTGTCATTAGGGCTAAGAAATAATAACGAATACCAAATCCCAGAACGTTTTAGTTAAATTATGGCCGGTATATTCTACAGCAGTACAAGGGCCTCTCAAAGGGCCTCCTCTCACTAATGATGGTAACAGGGAGTAGGGCGTACTTCACTGTGATCTCTTTATTGGAGGTAAACATTGTTCCTCCCAGAAGAATTCTCAATTGGCTTAAATAAATAAACAAATAAATAAATAAATTAAATTTTAAATAAATTTTTATTCGGGAAACCAACAGTCAAATTACAAACGAATGGTTACAAACTATGAACATAGAATAGACCAATTACAGGAATCCGCTAATGGTAATTAAAGCAGGTCATCACTATAATTATGGAGCTTGCAGTATTTATCATTTAATTTAAAATAACTGTAGCATCCTTGGCTTACAACTTATCAACCGGGTCAGAAATGAAGGTCATTCGCGCCAGAACCAAAGTGACAGACGTCACCAAACCGCTGCCAATCTTAACAGGGATTGAACTGGACATGTCTGCCGCATGCCTGATGTCCTATGGGCCAAAACCACCACCAACTGGTCCCCAGTAAAACGAAATCGGCGTCGAGGCAGACCCAGAAAAAGGTGACAGGACGAAATCGCTTCTTGAAGAACTGGCCTAACGAAGCGCAAAACCGGAACGAAGAGAACGGAGAGAACGAAGCGAGGCGTTTGCCCAACAATGGGACAGCGACGGCTGATATAATAATAATAATTTAAAATAACTGTATGCTTTTACTCATACTCAATTTTTTTTTTATTTGGGGATTTGGGGCTTGACAGGTATGCATCTGTCCCACTTGGACCATCGCTGGTCCTTTGTGAACGTCCATTTTAAAGTTCCCTACTAGGGCCAGAAATCGTAGTATCTTTTTGATCGGGATGATTTGCATGTCTGTCTAGATGAGTACTTCGTTTGTACATCAGGGGGCCACAGTCACATAGAAGGTGCAGAGGAGTTCCCATCTCTTCCTTGCAAAATCCGCAGCCAGTCGTATCACTCAAATGAAATGTGTATGTATAACTATTATTGTAAAAAAACCATAGCTTAGTAATTCATATCATAATCATCATCATCTGACCAGATAGTCGTCCACTGCTGGACATAGGCTTCCCCCAAGGATTGCTGAAAGGGCCGGTCCAGTGTTGCCCTCATTCAATGGGTTCCTGCCGCCGCGCCGCCTTTACCAAATCGTCAGTCCACCTTGTGGGCCACATTTATATCTTCTTTAATACTAGTTAGTCAAGTAGTTTAAGAAGTGTTATGTTGTAAAGTTTCCAACATATTCCAATGCGGTGGTAGCATGAATTTCATATTATTCTTTAGAAACAAATGATTTTAGCATTGCATTGCTTATACATATACCCTATCATATCATATCATGAAATTAGAAAAAATGTAATGCTTCGAATTTTTTTTTTTTTTTTATTACCTTGTCAACATTTTATTAAACAAAATACATCACTCATATCCACAACAGGCTTCGTCATAGGTATATACATCACTCACATCCACAACAGGCTTCGTCAAAGAAAGTACATCACTCAGATCCACAACTCGTTTCGTCAATAAATACATCCTGAATATCTGCAACAAGCTTCGTCAGGGGGGACCTACAACCTATAAACCTCCTCCAATGCCTCTCCCTGGGGGACGGTTCCAAGAACGCTGGCAGCATTCCCCCTCTGTATCGCCAAGCTTATGCGCTGACGAAGGTAACTGCCAGCCCTCTTATCACCAGTGGTCTCTATACCTCTATGGTAATAACTTTGTTATTTATCATACCAATAAACATTAAAAATCGTTGAAATTCGTTAAGGTCTATTCCGAAACGGACTGACGACTGCAACTGCAGGCTGCAAGTGCAGTATTCAGACGGCAGTACTTACTATATTTAAATTATATATTAAGTAAGGTTATTTCAAATTAGTTGACGAAACTGAACCAGGGCACTTGTTAATGATAACAGATTGCATTATCAATGTTTAGAATTGGTATTCTTTTTAACCGACTTCAAAAAAAAGGAGGAAGTTTCTCAATTCGACCTATATCGTATATATATATTTTTTTTATGTGTGTTCGCGGATTAATTTTTTATTTTTTTTATTTTATTGAATGAATAAATTTACTAAATTGTTACAGCATAGCTAGCATGCCACCCAAGACAAAGCGTTTAAACGAGAAAAACGTCGTGTGCGCTCTTTCTGGCGTACGTAAAATAATAAAGATGGAGGCACATCTCGATTTATCGTTTTCTCGGGGGTGACATGCTAGGCCTACTGATATTGTACTGTCGACTGCACTTGCAGCCTGCAGTTGCAGTCAATTCGGAATAATACCTTTAAAGTGGAGTATAAAAACATTTTGGCATTCTGTATGGAGACTGCTGGCTTCACAGTCTTCTTTTAAGCTACAATGTGACATTAAATCACAATCCATCTTTTTAGTCCACTAAAGTCGGATAACAAATTGTCAAAGCGAACCTTTTCATTCATTCAAACACTTTGAAATATCTCACTGGCTCAAAGAAAGGAAAAGAAAATTGTTTCTCAATTTGCAATTTCGAAATGCTTAATGAACCTTTGTGTAACATCTTGAGAAAAACTGCAGCTTTTTATTAAAGCTGACAAAAGTACAATTTAATTTGACTTTATTCGCTGCTATGCAGAGTTACTTATTGAGGAGTAATTACAAAAAAACACATTTACGGGTATTGCGATCTTAAAACAGGTATTTAAGTGGTTCAATACTGTACTTATTCTTCTTATCGTGTGGGCAGAGCCCTGGTGTCAGAGTTTTTTCAGACCGCCTTACGGCTTCTGACGTGGTTTTTATGTAACGACTAACTACCACCAGAGATAGTAGACAGACCACCGGCTTAACGTGCCATCCGAAGCACGGAATCATTTTTCTTTTCAGACAATCCTGTGATTCAGCCTGCAATGTCCTAACCAACTGGGGAAAAACGCACAAAGTGACATATCACTAGGTGTCCCCCTTGGGAATCGAACCCACGACCTCCATGTCGAGAGCCCAATGCTAATACTGTACTAAAACAGTATGAAACAAGTTAATAAATAAATGTATTTAGCATAAGGGTTTATTTACATCAACCCCCTTTCACGACCAACCTTTGAACGGCTGTAACTCCTAAACCAACTGGAGTTATGCAGGCAGAGCTGGCCCATCCCCATCACAGAGATGCTCTTCACCCTATGAATACTGAATCAGCCTTGAACCTGATAATAAAAAAAAGTACGTCTATCTCTTATACTAAAGATGGATTCATCTGGACAGTACACACGGCGACACATCAAGCTATACAAAACCAAAATAAGCTGGCCGCGCGTAGGACGAGTAACGTATAACGTCACGCGACCAGCTTATATTGATTTTGTATAGCTTGATGTGTCGCCGTGTGTACGTGAACCTATATTCTATGTATATTAGTTACAAATTTACTTTTTATCTATTTCTCATCTTCACTTTGCGCATCCAAAGACGCATAGGCCTCCTCCAGCATTCTTTCTATAGTACTCTATCATTTTGAATCTAATCTGTAGAGAACCTACGATTGCTTTGATGTCATCTACCTACCCATTGTTTCTTTAGACGTCCTGTTTTTCTCTTGTTTCCATCTTTCGGTTGCTATTCCACCTTATTGCTCTGTTCCATTTTTCCTTTCGGTCCCGTAGCATATGCCCTGTCCAAATTCTCTTTTGGTTTTTTTTAATTTATAATGGACCCTTGCTTGTGCGTTAGCACTGCATTTCCGCCAGTGTCAAGTAGTTTATGGGAGAATCTATCCCAATCTCAGGGATTGTTTTTGGTCAAGAACAAGAAGAGATTGAGGATTGCGGAGCCTCGTGGCAGGCAAACACGCGACGTGCGAAAACCACGCGAGGCAAGTGCTTGGGCCAGAACCTGCAACATGATTACGTGACTTTAGGTTTTGGTTTTGAATGGTGCGTCGTTTATTTTAGTGACTTTTAATAAAATAAAATAGTTAGTACTGTACGCTGTAATTCTGTAAGAGCTTATGAAACCTTTCGTTAACACCTTTTCAAAGCATTTTTAATAAAATGATTCAATTAATAACAACTTCGTTGAGCCTGGCAAGGTTGTGCCGTAAATTAATTTATTTTCTTTCAACCTGTCGCCGTTTATTATTCTATTAAAACCTTGTTTTAAATCCTTTCGTTTGTTATTGCTTTTATACCTGCCTTCTTTTAGAGGGGTGCCTACTGCGTGCGAAGAGATTAGTTTTCAATTTGAATTTCAAATAAGCTAAGTCCAAGGCGTAAACTATTTAAAAAAATTGAGAAAATAGGTAGCTGAGATTTAACAAAATGGATTTTTTTTTTTTATATTGTGTCATTGTCACACAAAGTATCTAGTCACATTTAAAGGACATGGACTTGTATTATGATGACTAGACAACGATATAGAATACATATATAGATACAAACATCCATGACTCGGTTACAAATATTCATATTCATCATATAAATATTTGTCCCTTACGGGATTCGAACCCGCGACTCGACCCTCGGCACAGCAGGCAGGCATGTGAACATGTATCGTAATTATAAATGTTTTGGTGTTCCATTCTGCAATGCCTACTCGTCTCAAAAATGTATGAAAAACCTAATTTGCGATATTAGCCCCGCTAGGTATGATTTCTCTCTTCTCGCGTAAGACGCGTCTTAGTTGCATAGAAAATGACCTCTTCACACTTTTCAGAGTGCCAACGTCGTGCCGCGATAAGTGGGTAATATACAGGGTGTCCCAGAAATGGTGAATCAAACTGCTGTGGGAGGCAGCTTGACTAATGTCCTATCCATAAAAAATATTAAAAAAAAATAAAACGCACATGACCATAAAAAAAAAAGATCCAAAAAAACGGGAAAATCATCAAACTGCCAATATTAATTGTTAGAGGTTGCTTCGACTGATTGTTAACATTTTACAAAAAAAAATGTCTGCACTTCGAGCACAGACCACTTAATTGTTTTTTCTGAACCGAAATCTTTTTTTTTTATCTTTTTTTTTATGGTCATGTGCGTTTTATTTTTTTTTTATAGTTTTTATGGATAGGACATTAGTCAAGCTGCCTCCCATAGCAGTTTGATTCACCATTTCTGGGGCACCCTGTATGAAAAAAGCTGAGGGAAGCAAAGCAAGTAAAAATGTCAAACCAAAGGGGCAGATTTGCTCTGATAGTAAAAGTAAAATTTGTGTGTGTGTTTGTGGGTGTGTGTATCTAAGTGTTCAGTTTGGTGGGAAGAGTCTTATGAAGGATGCCAATGACATACCTAGTAATTCTGTAGTAATCTGTGCCAATGAATTCAATACCCTATGTAGCATGGAATCACTAGAGTCACTATTGTTACTACGTACTCCGTGTCTGGCACAGCAATTTCTTAGTTTATATTGTTAGAGGCGCTAAATAGATAGTGAAAATAGTGAGTAATTATATATGAAGATATGACCAGCTGATTTCATTTCATTTCATTTATTCAATAACAATAAATACATTGTGTCTGAACTTCACATACCTACCTACATTAAAACAAAATAGAACGAGATAAAAATTACAATTTATAGAATTATTATGAATTAAATAGATGTCAAAATAATTATTAATTTGTGAGCCAATCAGCTTGATAATTTTCGAAACTATGTAACCATTTTAGTTCTCTGACTTTCCTATATTTCTGATATTAGTAGGTACTAACCTCCCATTTTTCACGGACAATATCTTAACCTATAGCCCAGTCATTTTACGGTTTGAGCCGGGACTAATTAGTAATTGACATTTTGTTTCGGTATAATATTGAAGAGCCAATTTGAGCCTAGAAATATACCAAAATAAAAAAAAAATTACGTCAGCAACAGTTCCAATTTTAAAATTTAGCTATTATATCGTTCTAAAAAACCTGATGGTTTTTTATATTTTTTTTTTGCACATATTTACCATAAGGCTTTACCATTATACATACTACAAACATGGTGTGAATATTTTTGTCTACATTGAAGGTTTTGAAAAATACATTCGTATTTTCTAATAAATTTCTAAAAAATACCTCATTTTTTAAATTTCATTGCTTGTTTTATTGCTCAAAAATAATTTATATTGTTTAATCTAAGTCAAATGAGTGCATTGGTATTAATATTAATAATTTAAAATCCTTCTGGGCAACATAATTTTGATTTCTATGTTGCGTAGCGATTTTTTTTTAATATGCTCCTGTTTGTCCTTTTGTCACTTAATGGTTCCGGTTACAGTTTAAACGTCCAATTACTAATTACTCCTTACCCCGCCTAACAAAACTCCGCAAAATGACTGGGCTACTAGATATTTTTATGTTAGACCAGAAAGGAAATGAGAAAGTATAAATCGTCTATACATATCGCGGGGACAACCAGCTAGGGTATAAATAAATCAGTGCTATTCACAACGACGAATCAATAAGTTGGAAGTAGCCTAGGTTATTTCAGTATGTCTACATTTGAACAGCGTTTAAATATGTTCTTTATTAGTATAAGCAAATAATTGTTTTAGGAATCAAATTGAAGATTGAAAAAGCTGGTAGTTGTAGCAATGTTTCTGTCTACCCCGAAAGGGATTATGGTCGTGAGTGTAATATAGGGTCCTTGACACTGTTTTAAGGGAATGATCAGACAGTCAAACTGAACCACTTTCTCTATGGCACCAACTTCGAAATCGCAAAAAAAAATTGCTGTTCCATACAAAAACCTACAAAATAAACCTGCAAACCAACTAGAGCAAAAGTTTTTTAGACATCTATTTTTTTTCGCTATGATGATTTTGCTCACATAGAGGAAGTTGGTCAGTTGGATGGTCTGATCATCCCCTTAAAAAAGTTTCAGCCTATACCTACATACGTTAATAGGTACTTTATGAGAAACCTTTTAAGCACCCCTATCCTAACCTTCATATAATGTAAGCATGGAATATATCGTATCTCCCATTAAGTTAATGAGATCAGACATATTTCTACATGATGTCTTAGCTCATTTATCTTGCGACATAATGTTTTTATGTACATACTTAACTTCGTAAGGCTTACCGTTGTTATGACAAACGTTGGTAGTAGGTGTAATTAATGTTACAACTCACATGTCAGAAAATGTTAGATATACAAGGTGAAATTGATATCATTCAGCATCCTTTTAAACTAAGAGTCTACCAATCAAACTGAACAACTTTTACAATGGAAGCAAACCGATCGGAGCATAAGATTTTTATCGCAATTTCGATGTTGGCTCCATAGTGAAAGTTGATCAGTTTGGTGGCCTCAAGTAGGTACCCTCTTTATTATGTCACGCATTTAATTTTACTCTCCGTATAGTACACCTATACAGGGTGTTACAGAAGAGAGAATAAAAATTGAAAACTTTTAAGGGGGTGGTTTAGACCAACAAACTGAACAACTTTCACTATGGGACCAACATCGAAATCGCGATAAAAAAATCTTTTGTCCCATACATTTAGCTCGAGTAGATCTGTAGTTTAGTATGGAACATCGCAAACGCATCGCATCATGGCGATTATGACATATCTCCTCATTTCGGGGGAGGCCTGTGTCCAGCAGTGGACGTCTATCGGCTATGATGATGATGATGATGGCTGATCAGATTTTTTTTCGCGATTTCGATATTGGTCCCATAGTGAAAGTTGTTCAGTTAGATGGTCTTAACCACCCCCTTAAATGTTTATTTGTACATTTGTAACACCCTGTATAGGAGCGTCGGTGGCGCTTTGCGGAGAGGTATGGGCACCGAATTATGGGGGTGCCTTGAGTTTTTCTGACTTATGTACGTAATATCGACTGCTCTTAAACGGTAAAGGAAAACATCGTAAGGAAACCTGCATACACTGAAGAAGAAATACTGATGTATAATTATGTGAAGTCTACCAATCCGCATTGGCACGCGTAGTGGACTAATGCCCATGCCATCCCTGAGGGTAGGCCTGTGCCAAGCAGTGGGACGCTTATAGGCTGATGATGATGATGATGATGATGATGATGATGATGATGATGATGATGATGATGATGATAGTACACCTATTAGAATATCTCTAACTACCTCTCGAGAAATAAAGTCATGAGCCAATGGTGACAAGTTTTCATATGATTATGAGATCAGAATTCCTTTATCCTTTTACAACCCTTTATTCGACTCACAAAACTTATATCTTGTGTCTTTCCGCTTCAAATCCTGCAACTCAATTTTATTTCGACTCAATTCCGCATATCCGCCTGACTTTAAATTTTACGTGCAAGAAATTATAGTGAAAAGTTTCAAAGAAATGTTTAATAAGTTGTCTTTATCGTGAGTATAGAGCGAGCTAATAAATATTAGAATCAGTGTTGCCAGCCGGATCTTATCAAAAGTAACCGGAAATAGATAAAAAAGTAACCTTTTGGTGTGAAAAGTAACCTTTCATATTTTAATAGCTAATAAGGTATTAAAAATTGACAGACAGATGTTGGTTGTATAAAATTACAGAAAATAAACTATTTAGTAGCGTTTTCCTTTTTAAATCGAATTTTTCGTCTGATTGATTGATCGAGCAAGTAAGTAAAAAACCTAAAGAGTAATTTGTGATTTGTGCTCTGATTTGATATACATTACTTAGTTCGAGAGAGAGAAAAGTGTTTTTAGGAGTTGCACTCGCTACGTTACGAACGTTTTGCGTTATAAAACATTGCAAACAATATGAAAAAACGTTCCGTTTCATGGAAAAATAAGAATATTAAAATTGACTACACAAATTCCGAAAAATCACCTAAAGGTAACCTTTTGAATCGTGTAACCTAAAAGTAACCTGACGAAGCTAAAAATCACCTAAAAGGTTACAAAAGTAACCTTCTGGCAACACTGATTAGAATAGTTAAGCCAAGCGATACAAAGTTTTGTTTTAAACCTCACCTCAAGTAAGGCATCCTACGTGCAGTGGCTTTGTGATACGACAAAGTTTGGTATAGTATACAGGGTGAAATTGATATCATTAGCATCCTTTTAAACTAAGATTCTATCCATCAAACTGAACAACTTTCACTATGGGAGCAAACCGATCGGAGCAAAAAAATAATCAGCTGTTCTATACTAAACTGCAATGCCTACTCGACTCTAATGTATGCAACAGCTGATTTTTTTTTGCTCCGATCGGTTTGCTCCCATAGTGAAAGTTGTTCAGTTTGATGAGTAGACTCTTAGTTTAATTGGATGCTAATGATATCAATTTCACCCTGTATAAACATGCATAAACAACTCACTACCTACAGTATTCTTACACATTCATCATCATCAGCCTATATACGTCCCACTGCATGGCACAGGCCTACCCTCAGTGAGTGTGTATTGGCGGCAGTCCACCACGGGTGCCCAATGCGGATTGGTAGACTTCACATACGCATTGGAATTTCTTCTTCAGCATATGCAGTTTTCCTCACGATGTTTTTCTTCACCGTTTGAGAGCAGTCGGTATTTCGTACTTTACCATAGAAAAACTCATTGGTACATAGTATTATGATCAGTGCGGATTCGAACCTGGACCTCAAGATTGAGTTTCCATAACCCGCCGCAGCGAGCCATCGACACTCTCCTACAGAGTAGTGTAGCGTAAATCGGACAATTGTGCGCGGGGTGCAGGGCGCACCTGCCTGCACGCGGTACCCTTTTAGAACTTTCGTTTAGGGTACGCGCCTGCAGCAGTGTCAAAGTTTATTCTCGCGAACACGCACATACCAGAATATTTCTAACAGTTTGTATGGTGTACGGATATGATTCCACATCGTATAAAAATCAAGCTTACCCTCATTTACTAATTAAATAAACAAAACTAAAGTTACTCAGACCCTTCATTTTCTTTTCCTACAATCATTAATAAGCCGAGAATCTAATAATCTTATACAATGTAATCTACCGCCGAGAAAAATAGCAGGATATATTTTTTTCTAAGTCTTATTTCTCTAGATGCTCGGAACTACAGCAACCAAGATAAGTACATTGATGCTAGACATCGCATCGCAAAAAGCACCTACCGCTATTCTTAGAGCATTGGCCTTTTTGTTTATAACGTACGATTTTTTCTAACAAAAATCTATTTCATAGTCCCGTAGTCTATCAAGAAATATTTATTGTTTCGTTCAATTACGAGTATGTATGTATGTATCATCGAGTAACAGCGTGTAATTTATACGTGGTCTCTGTATGCTGCACCTCAATTTACTCACATTTTTGCACATCTTTGAAACAAGATTAGATAAAGACTGATTATAATAACCTAAAATCTCAAAAAAGTAGATACGAAAAATCTCCCGTTTCCCTCCCGTAAAACAGGTACTTACCTATATAATGAAACAAAACATATTATAGTTAGGGGCTTGAGATAATTTGCGCTCAAAGTAAAATAGTGCAAGCCACATTTGTGCTATTAAGTTGGCACTATAATCTCATCACACCTTAGACTATGAATATACTATTCTCTTTCTACGAATCACACAGAGAGGTTGGCGCTTTTATTATGTACCTATGTATTTAGGTACTTTCGGGGTTTTTACGATGGAGAAAAGCAAAAAACGTTTAAGAAACTAGTTTCTTGTACGAGGACCCCCATTAACTCCCCTATTTATTTTCGTTGCTTAGTAATAGGGTCCCGTGGTCACCTACCACCGCGCCCCGGAGAAGTTTCCTCACTAAGGATGTAAACTAAACTCCTACACGTCACGGTCACACCTTGGATACATAGCTGTCATTTCATACAAATGGAAAAATTTAAAAGAGGAGGTAAGCATGTGCGATACAGAGCGAGTGCAAACGATAAAGGAATACGCATTTGATTAACATTAGTCACTGCCGAGGTAATCAGAGGGCAATAGAGGGGGTAAAAAGTTGTTGCGAGGCAGGGAGTTTCCGTACTGTATGTAGTAACAGATACTCTTTCTTATACTGTGGCACGGTTATCCTAATCATGTAATTCGCCCTCACTGATTTCATGTATGATTTTGTACATTGGATATAAGACATTCAAGTTCAACGGTAATAAGTCTTTGATTTTTTTTTCAAATCGAATCGTTGTCGTATCGTCTTCTCAAAGTACCCTTACATAACCGCACCCCGGAGAAGTTTCCTCAGTGAGGAGGTACACTAAACTCCTACACGGTTATCTCATCCAGTGATACGCGCTAGTGAGCGCGTAATCAGTGGATTTCATGCATGATTTTGTACAATGGCTATAAGACATTCAAGTTCTACGGTAAATAAGATGTTTAAGAGGATATGTGAAAAAAATAGGATTCTTCAAAGAGTCATATATCATGAAGTACTAACAGTAGGAGTATGAATTGCGGATATGTGTAAATTGAACATATAATTGAAGTTTTGATTAGACCCAAAACACGATTAAGACACATTTTTTCGGTAGAAAAACAAGCCAAAGTAGCTTCCGTTTTTATTTATAAACGCTTGGAACTGCTAAACGGTGAATAATAGAAACACGAGACTTGATTTAAAAAAGAGATTGATATTTTACAAATTTTGATAAGAGCAGAATTGAACTTACATAAATAGTACATTCACAATTAAATAAAGTGTGTTTTACGCCTGTGTCGTTTCAGTCGCGCGCGCCGCCCCATCTCTTTCTCTCGCATCAGGCAGTAATATAAGCTATCACACGCCCAATTTGCTTCAATTATTTTTCGACATAGGCCCTTGTAGTAATAAGTCATAATGTTTTTTTCCCAAATCGAATCGTAATCGTATCGTCTCCTCAAAGTACCTACCCTTACATAACCGCACCCCGGAGAAGTTTCCTCAGTGAGGAGGTACACTAAACTCCTACACGGTTATCTCATCCAGTGATACGCGCTCACTGATTTCATGCATGATTTTGTACAATGGCTTTATGCCATTCATGTTCTTGTTAACTTGGTTGCCTGTTAGTAAAATTTGGTTTTTTATAAGTTTCAACAAAGTTTGTTGTTTGTGATTTGCGTTCCTTTTGCGAGGATTTGTTATATTTTGTATAAAAAATTATGTTGTAACTTGTGGATTGTTGTTTTGTACGGTTTTTGGAGTGACAGAAAAAACACGGAGTCGCGACGGGGAACCGTATGTCCACGCAATATTGTGTATTTACCAATGAACATTTTGTTTCCTTTCATTAGTTCGGGATTCTATTTAGTCAAATTTTATCATTTGTTATTTTACTTTAGAATTTACACTTTAATCAAAGCAATTTCGACGATTATATTGTATTGTCGTTTTTAGGACATACCAAAAACACAAAAACTGTGAAAAAAAACACGTTTTGTCTCCGTTAAGTTTTTTTTTTTTACTTTTTTTGTGTTTGCTATATCGTTTAAACTGCAATACATAGAAGTGTCAAACTTTGTGTTGATCATAGTGCATAATCTAAAGTAAAACATTAAATAATAAAAACCGGCCAAGTGTGTGTCGGGTTCCCACAAAGGAGAGGAAACGTTTTTGGTTATATTGTATGGTTCGTGCGCGAGTCCGACTCGCACTTTGCCGATTTTCTAAATATGAAATACCTTTCAAAAATAGAAAAATCTGCATCGCTCCGTAAAAGCATTGCAAAGAAAACCGAGGAAGCCTTTCTTTGTCTTTTTTATAACCACAGTTTCAAAGTGAAATACAATGAAGTTAGTTCCATAAAAAATAATGATTGGATACAATGACTACAGTCCAGTAATTATTTTCACAAACCTTTGTATTCTTTTGTTTTTGTTACCATTAAAGGTTTTTTTGAATCGCTCTTACTTTTAAAGTTTTGTGAAAAATGCGGAGCAGTTAGTCTGCAATGTTCGGCAATTTGAATAGTTGCTAAAGCATTGTAGACTTTATTGCATTTTCAGAAGCCAACTTTAAAACTAAATCATTTATATTTTTAATGTAAGTACAACTTTTGACTTTCATTGTCTCTCTACTTAAAACAAAAGATTTAGTTCACATTGACCTAAAATAAAATACGTAACGAAATTTTAAGTCTTAGAATAGAGAAGTATTTTGCTTGCTAAAAAACTTAGAAATTTGGTCCAAAGCGACCAAACCTAAAAGACAAAAAGTTTTTTTATACAGGGTGTAAGTGACAGCATAGCAAATACTGAAACGGTGAACTCAGACCATAAAACTGAACAATATTCACTATGGAGCCTACTCAGGAAACGAGAAAATAAATCAGCTGTCCCATACATTTTAGTCGGGTAGGTACAGCAGTTTTGTATGGGACAGCTGATTTTTTTTTCGTGTTTCCTGAGGGCCTACCTCAGTGAAAGTTGTTCAGTTTGATGGTCTGAGTTCACCGTTTCAGAATTTGCTAGGCTGTCACTTGCACCCAGTATATAAATTAACTGAGAAGGAGTGAGTTAGTAAACTTCATATACGTCCCAGTCGAGACATCCCACACGGCAGTTAAAAACTAGAAGCTATAATTGACGACTATACGAAAGCTATAAACTGTCCCCTGGTGAGTTGTTTTATCGTGAACTGACTATGAAACAAGTTTTCATTATTTGTCAGGTTGTATTGCTTGTCTGAGACATTTGAAACAAAATGTCAAGTTTTTAAAGGTATACCTACTTCTTTTGGCGCGTTAGGAGAAATAAATCAGGAGTGCTAGTTTTGAAAATCAGACTTCCTAATTTTATTTCGAATGTAATGCGTAACCCTTTGGATTCTTCTTGTCTTCAGTGTCAGAGTTTTTACAGACCGCCTTACGGCCTCTGACGTGGTTTTTATGTAACGACTACTACCACCAGAGATAGTAGCTGGGGCCAACGGCTTAACGTGCCATCCGAAGTACGGAATCATCTTTCTTTTCAGACAATCAGGTGATTCAACCTGCAATGTCGTAACCAACCGGGGAAAAACGCACAAAGTGATATATCACTAGGTGTCCCCCGTGGGAATCGAAACCACGACCTCCGTGTCGAGAGCCCAATGCTCTTAACCATTAGACCACGCCACGGAGGCAGTCTGCGATGTAACACACCATGAAATTAAGTTACTTTTTAATGAGAGTTTTTTTATTCTCGCCAAAGAAGTATACTTCTTACATGCGTAGGTATATAATTTTTTTTTATTGCATTTTACCTACTATATAAGGTCTAACAAAATTAGCTGAAACAATTTAAGGGGATGATCAGACCATCAAACTGAAAAACTTTCTCTATGGGACCAATATCGAAATCGCGAAAAAAAATCTGCTGTTCCATACAAACCTACTCGACCTAAATGTATGGGACAGCAGATATTTTTTTCGCGATTTCAATATTGGTCCCATAGAGAAAGTTGTTCAGTTTGATGGTCTTATCATTCCCTTAAAATAGTTTCAGCTAATTTTGTTAGACCTTATATAATACATACCTACTATAATATAAGGTCTAACAAAATTAGCTGAAACTATTTTAAGGGTATGCTCAGACCATCAAACTGAACAACTTTCTCTATGGTACAAAAAACGAAATCGCGAAAAAAAAATTTATGGTCCACACAAAACTGCAAACACAACTTGACTCAAATGTATGGGGCAGCAGATTTTTTTTCGAGATATTGATATTAGTCCCATAGAGAAAGTTGTTCAGTTTGATGGTCTGAACATACGCTTAAAATAGTTTCACCTATTTTTGTTAGACCTTATATAAGGGGACTGCATTTACGTAATTAATGGTGGCGAAAGCTTGAATTTCACAAAATAGTTTTAACACAAATCAAATTAAAGATTGAAAAATTTGTCTCGGGCGGGACTTGAACCCGCACTTTTCCAAACCGGGGAACTGCGTTATCTAATTTCGCCACCGAGCCCACTACCCAGAAAACGAAATTTTCAATCTGTTGCGTCTTAAGGGGACGTGAGTTTTAACACAGCCAAAACTACTTGTTTAGTTGGTACCGGCCAATTTTTCAGTCCGCAAAAAAACAGTGCAAAATAAGCACAAAAAGAGTGCATGGGAGCTATTTTCACTGAAAAGTTTTTACTACGCGTTCCATCCATAGTCCGCGCATGAAAAAACTGTCACCACAGCACTCAGCCTAGAGAATCGTTCAATCAAACGTGACATTAATCTTTTATCCCCTCATTTCTTCGAGGAACTCCAGATGAAATACAACGCGATATCTCTCCGGTTCAAATACTGTGTGTAGATCAAGACGATTGATTCATTTCTTTTGTCTATGAGACACTGCCTACGCATTTTATTCGCTTCTAAGCCTCTGAATAATATTTAAAGATACCAAATTTTAAGGGATGTTTAATAAATAAATAAAAATATACATTAAAGCACTATATACATAACCATTAACCTAAAGAAAAAACAGAAAAGAAACAAAACTAATACTACTTACAAATAAAAAATATCTTCGAAATTGCCGCCGCTTGGCGGCAAGGTGCCCAGGAGGCTGGCAGCGTTACCTCTTTGTATGGCCAGGCTGATGCGCTGACCGAGGTAGCTGTCAGCTCTCTGGTCACCGGAGACCTCGATTAGGCGCGCCGATAATTCTTTAAATAATCGGCGCGCCTCTGGCCCCCACGGACCCAACGTCTCGACCCCAAACGGTGCAAATATGTAAGCCTCGCCGAGGTTTACATATAAGCGCCGTTTGAGGTTTTCCGCGGTAGCCGCCGCCGCACCCGCATTGGATGAGGTCGCATGGACGTGGGACGGTGCCAGTGTATCTACACAGGTAATTTTAATGTATTTTAATACTATGAAAGAGACATTAGAAAATTTCCAGAAAAATCCAGTGGGTTCGCTAAAACTCAGTTGCAGAAACGCACATTCGAGTTAATCCTCCATTAAATCTCTTGCTAGCTTTTACTACGTCAACGAGACAAAAAGTGACAGCAAGAGATTTAATGGAGGATTAACTTTAATGAGCGTTTCTGCGACAGAATGTATGCCAGCAAAGTAAGTTAAAATTTTTAGGAGGTTTTTGTACACCGTGGTATCAGGGTCGTTTTGAAACCGGAACAGGGTGCTTTAGTTTAGACCATCAAACTGAACAACTTTCTCTATGTGAACAACGATGACATCTATCTATTCTATATTGCTTCCACAGTAAAAGCTGTGGATAGAATAGATTAGATCGTTGTTCAAATAGAGAAAGTTGTTGCGTTCGATAGTCCAATCATCCCATTAGAAAACTTAGAAAAAACCTGTATGTGTTTTTAAATAGCATGGTTTTCCTTAATATGTTGCCGTTTTTTTAGGATGACCCACCAAACTAAAAAAAATTTTTATGCAAAAAAATCAGCTGTCCTATGCAAAACATACAAAACCTACATAGCCAAAGGGAAAGATACATAGAGAAAGTTGTTCAGTTTGATGGTCTGATCATCTCCTTAAAAAACCGTCAGCATATTAAGTAAGGCCCCTTTTTTGTTCATTTTTTATAGGCATCCATTTGGCAATACAAGATAGAAAAATTTATTCTACCAATTTCAAAAATCGTAAAACTGAATCTAATATTTACGCAGCAGTTTTATTTACAAACATTATTTGTATTCAAAATTCAAATCGAAACATAAAGTTAGTTCGTCCACAGACAAATAAATCTGTGTAAACCCTGGAGTCTGTCGTGAAAACCGTACAATATTTGATATTCGATTGTACGGCGTTGCAAGAACGATGTAAAATATGGAATAATATGAAATGTCTAGAAAATGTTTAACCCTGTCGGGGTATGTTTTTATCATTGAGTTAAGTTTTGCCATCAACTCATTTACAAGGGCTGCGTTCCGAACCTACACCCCAGGTGCACCCCGAGTGCAACTTTTCGCACTAACGCCGTTCCGAGCCTCGGTGAAAAACGTTCTATTGCAACTCGGTTGTCACAACTCAACCGTTCCGAACCTCTGACGGGTTGCAACTTTTAACCATCAAATTCGATGGTTAAAAAACACTCTGACGTTTTGATTATCTGTGGTTACCTGACTTTTCGCTCATTTTAAATTAAAGTTTGTTTTTCAATTTATTTGTATTCACTTTTTGATTCGCTAACATGAAAGATGAGTTTTTTTTACTGTATTTGGAAATGATGGAAGCCCTGGAAGCCCATATTACTGTCAATGTCTAAATTTGAGGTTATAAAACAAACGTGATCGTTCCGTACCTCATAGCGAGTTGAAAAATTGGCGTGATCGTTCCGTACCGGTTGTTTTTTCAATTTCCTTTATTTCAATTGAAAAAAACCACCGCACCCAAAGGTCGTGAACGCAGCCCATATAACTCATTTAAAGGATAGATTGAGTTAAGTAAACTAATAAATGTGTTAGCCATCGTAAAGAGCGAAGTTCTTAAAAGCTTTTTAATAACACGATGACGAGCTAGACTTTCACTAGACTCACAAAAAAATAGAAGCCTTATCCGTTAGTCACCTCTTGCGATAAATACGATAAAAGTTACGATAATATTATGGTATGAGTAACTGACTGCAAATAATATATTTTAGGATTTTTGATCGGTCGGGTTTTTTGTGCATCATGCAAAAACTACTGGACCAATTTTCATTCAACGTTTTGTGTTTATAAGTTTTCATCATCATCAGCATTTCAGCCGATAGGCGCCTCCCCCAAGAATCGCCACAACGACCGGTACTGCGCTGCGTCTCCTCCAACGGGTTCCCACCGCCATCACCAGGTCGTCTGTCCACCTGGTAGGAGGCCTACCGAAGCTGCGCTTTCCAGCTTTTTTTAAAAGTTTATGATTAGACTTAAAAACAAGTATATTATTATGTATATTTTAGCTCGCTATTATAATACATTAAGAATTTATTATCTCATCTCACCCTACCAACCTACCAACATAAATCTGACATTTTACCTATTAAAATGAAACCAGATTTTACAAATATTACTTTTCCACTATTCCATATTATATGGAACATAAATAAACCTTTGTATTTATTTGCTGATAGAAATGAAAGCCGTAAACAGAGATATGATCGGGTAGAATTACTATAGACGAGATGTTAGGGGAGATACTGGGTTTTACTTCGAATACGTATGTATTGCATCTATATTATTATGAATAAGTGAATGAGATCCGCAGAGGAACCGGAGTAACTGACATAGCCGAAAGAATTGCTAAACTAAAGTGGCAGTGGGCGGGGCACATTGCTCGCAGAACCGATGGCCGATGGGGCCGAAAAGTTCTCGAGTTGCGACCGCGTACCGGAAAGCGCAGCGTGAGTAGGCCTCTCACACGGTGGACCTACGACCTGGTGAAGGCGACGGGAACCCGTTGGATGAGGGCAGCGCAGGACCGGTCGTTATAGCGATCCTTGGGGGAGGCCTATGTCCAGCAGTGGACGTCCATCGGCTGAGATGATGAAATGAATGAAATATACTTTTATTTACACCAAACACACAGATACTTACAGCAAGGAAACAAAAATGATAACGGTACACGAACTTGACAAAAAGTATATAACTATTTCACACAGGTCACAATTTAAGCTTCTAATTCCTTCGAAGTTCCGCAAGGGAGTGTGTTCGGCCCTTTATTATTTCTACTTTATATAAATGACCTACCTGAAGTAACGAACCAAAAGTGCATTCTGTTTGCAGATGATATTTCAGTAACAGTTTCATCTGACAAAAAAATGACTTTAATTGAACATGAATCAGAGGTTAACACTGTCGTGACATCAATGATTCAATGGTTGGGTAAAAATAATCTACAAATAAACGTAAATAAATCAATATTTTTAAATTTCAATAATAACAAACACTATTTAAATATTATTCATAATGGACAACCTCTACAGAGCGCTAACAGAGTAACATTCCTTGGCATGATTATTGACGTAAATCTAAACTGGAAAGATCAAATAGATAAAGTGTGTTGCAAGATAAATAGGTTTGTTTATGCACTCTACAAACTGACAAGGGTTGCAAAAAAAGACACAGCAATTACAGCCTACCATGCCTATGTTGGGTCGGTTCTCAGATATGGACTCATAATGTGGGGTAACAGTACGGACGTTCAAAGAGTATTTGTAGCCCAAAAAAAATGTATTCGGGCAATATGTGGTGTTGCTTCAGATGTCTCATGCAGGCCACTATTTAGGCACCTAAGAATACTCCCCCTTCCGTGTTTGTATATTTTTGAGATGGCGAAGTTTGTCAAACAATACCAGCAGAAGTTCTTCTTACGCAACGTAGATATTCGTCCTAACACTAGGTACCCTAATGACCTAGTCCTTAATGAAGTACCAAACACCACACGTTTAAAAACTACGTAAAAAACTGTTACTGCATGTGCAAAACAATTTATAATAAACTACCGCAGCATATGAAGGAACTGCCACTCAATCAATTTAAGACTGTTCTATTCAACTGGCTTCTCCAGAACATGTTTTATTCCGTCAAGGAGTTTAACGAGTACCATGACTTAATATTACATTTTAAATTTTATATTCTTTGTGCTGATGTGTTATCGATTGTAATTTTATTGTAATTATGAATGTAGATGTTTGTCGAATGTTTAATATTTGCGTGCTATTGGTAATAGCTGATTGAGGTGATGCTCTATTGTACTGACCACCTGTAATTTTTGTGTACCCTAATCAATAGCAAATAAAGATTACTTTACTTTACGGTCTTATGCGGTCTTATCGCTAAAAAGCTATTTCTTCTGCACGAATTTCTAAAATACAGGTTGTAACCAAAGACCCTAGTATTATTTAAAGGGCTGGCTTAGACCATCAAAGTAAACAACTTTCACTACGGAGCCAAAACATCAAGAAAAATACAAAAAAAAATCGGATGTTTCATACAAAACTGCAGCAATGCAATTCATTAAGCGCAAACATAATTAAGTTTGTTTTACCTTTAATTCGTAGTTGAAAAGTGAGTCGGCGAGCTTTCAATTTCATGTGTCAAACTCATATAAAATCTCCGACGATCTGAAGGACGCGAGCTCGTCGATGTTTTTGACAGCGATGTGACGCTTAGTGACTCCGATACCTCTGGACGCAACTGTATGGGACGGCTGATTTTTGCCTGTCAGTTTAAAAAGTTAATTTTAAAATTTATCTCAGTCGTATGTGTCCTCTTGAAAACGACTGGACTAATTTTGATGCATTTTTCACGGTTTAACACTTTCGCGGACACTGAACGAGACACAATAGAACTTTTATTGTTATCACTGCTATAGCATGTCACTGTCCGCGAACGTGTTAAAAGGCTGACAATCAGTTGCAGAAACGCTCATTATAGTTAATCCTCCATTAAATATCTTGCTGTCACTTTTTGTATTGTTGACGTAGTAAAAGCTAGCAAGAGATTTAATGGAGGATTAACTCTAATGAGCGTTTCTGCAACTGATTGTCAGCCTTTTAAACCGTGTTTTGAACTGAGTGTAAAACAGGCTTCTTACCTATGTAGTGATTCATGATACAATGAAAATATAAGTAATAATAGGTGGCAAAAACTTACTACATACAAAAAAAACTGCCAAAGAAATCCAACCCACCAAAACATCAAAACAAAAAACAAAAAAATCTTTTTAAAAAAAAAAACATGGGCACGGATGACCCTAGCTGTTGTTTTGCTTCATAATAATTAGATTAAGAGACAAAAATGTCGTCACAAAAAGAACAAAGCTCAAGAAAAAACAACACCTCAGGCAAATGTGTTGACAGGCGGTGATAAATGATAATAAATGGTACATTAACATCCCACCCCTTTACCTAGCGACTTCCTAACAAAATACGGGATTTCTTTATATTTGTGTGACTGTTTATCTTGCGACCACTTTACTAGATTTTGTATTAGAGTTTTTGAAATTTTATTGTTAAAAAAATTTATCTTTCTGGCTTAGGCCACCCCGTTTCTTCCTTCCTGTGGGTATCGTTCGATGCGACTAAGAGATAAGGTACAGAAGTTTATAATGCTTACTTATGTAGTCGACTATTTTCAATATAGGACGCGAACCTTTGACTATTTATTACAAGGACTAGCCTTGCGGTAGCATTTCCCCTCTGCCACGGTATAAGATTGATTGATCATGTGCATTTACATTCAGTTTTATACCTTATCACTAAACGAGACAGCCTATGATCGCGAAACAATAATTTCGAACTTAGAACGTTTGTGAACACGAGACTACTTTTCATGATTTTAAACGTTCAAAATTAGAATCTAAAGTTATGAGTTATAAAATCCAAAGTTGCTGATTTCATGTTACATCGCCCCCCGCAAAAAGTCTCAGAAATGTTTGTTAGTAGAATTACACGCGTAACTAGTCCCTATGTAAGTAGTCAAAGACGCGAACCAATAACGATATTCTACGGTTGTGCGCATAAAATGATCTGCTTCCATTGGTCAATTAATTTCGCGCCTGACGCATAACCGACGCGATCTACATTCGGTCAATAGATTTCATGGCAATCTATTTTCCTCTTTAATAGTGTAGCCATAAGGTTTATTAACAAAATATTTGTACGAGAGAGGATTTAAATACAGCTACAACTGACGCCATCAGGCTAGCAACACCTGGCTAATAAAATATGAAAACACCACTGAAGAACTATATTGACACGAACAGAAAAAGAAGAAGGTTGATTTTGATTAAATTATTAAATGGTTGAGCACCGTCGGAAAATGACAGTCCCTGTCTTCGCGAAAGAAGATTGAATTATTTTCCTTGTCGTACTGTAGCTTTACGATGTTTTTGACTCTACCACCGCGTTGGAAGTTGTTGGAAGGTCTTCTCTATAACGGCAACGGTAGAGAAGATGCTGCCAGAAACTCAACAACACACATCTTTTAAACAAAACATAGTACCTACCCAAATAACAATTGCATGGTCGAGTAGACGTTCTGGAAGTTATATAATTATAGTCCTATAAGTTCCGTAAGAATGTTCATTAGGGCCCATTTAATACGGCTTATCGCCCTAAAAGTGACGCGTAACAGTCGTAAAAGGACCTATTTGTCGCACAGTCGGCATATAAACGTCGCCGATCCGTCTTTTCGCCGTGTATGGGTGCACAATATGACATTTATATACCGTTATGGTCGTGTTGCCGTCGCCTAAACGTCTTATAACCTAATTTACCGTACGAAAGCCGTCGTTTCAATGTGAAACGATTTCCTTCGCAGTAAAAACAAAAACAAGTTTACAAAACTGACAACCATTTTAATTTGTAATTTTTATCTAATAATATTAAACTATTCGAACAGAAACATGTAGGTGAGCGGCAGTCTATTGGGAAGTTAAGTTTCTTGATTAATGTGAGGGATGTTTACAACTCATTTTCAATGGGCTTCCGAAGATCTAAAGTTTGAAGTAATTTTAATTGATATTTTAATCAGTGACTAGGTTAGCCATCACCCTTTTTGGATAAAAGATAGATAGCGCTTGAAGTGCATGATAAGTATTCTTTACTTTCCTTTTATGTACTACTTCTTTTAATCGTTTTCCACTTGTTTGGATACCTTTTACGTATAATGAAAGAATATTCAAACACACGGTACAAGTAAGGTGGAAGTTATAAACAAGGTTTGCAATACCGCCTACATGATTTTTTGTGATATAGCAGTCGTATTGTGGTCCCTAAAGACGTATACAGGTTACAGTCATACCAGCTACACGACTTTTCCATAATGGTTACTATTACGACGCTTACACGCCCACCGTCCCGTTAATAGTACTATAAATGTAAATTACACGAGTAAATTGACATAAAATCGCATTTTATGCGACAATTCCGTTAAAACGACTAAAAGTCATATAATAACGACGTATAGACGTTGCCGTGAACACTATATAACTGTTGTATAAAATACGTCGACAGAATGTCTATATGACATTATTATATAACCAGACGTATAAAACACCAGTACACGACGAAGAGTAACAAAAATTATCGTAATATAACTTTTATAGAACCGATTAGTCTTATAAATGGTTGACTATAAGACCAAATTGTTAGTTGGGAAGCATACAAAGTACAATTACAAAATACATTTTGATCCCTGGGGTGCGATTTTTTAATGACACAGGTTTTGCCATGGATATGAGAATTTTAGTCACCGGTGAGATTAAAAAACGTGAACCTGAACAACTTTTTCAAAGAAAAATAATGTAAATTCGCAAGATTTTTCATACAAACATTCGATCAGCTGATTGAGCTTAGTATGGAAAGTCCAATTTTTTTTTGGCAGCTTCTTGTAAATATCATAGGGTAAGTTGTTTAGTATCATGAGTACAATCACCTCTTAAAGTAATGCAACTGTTTACCCAAACACCCTGTATGTTTGTATCATTATAAATGTATTATTATCAGTGACAAAGATCCGGACCGAGACACAGGTGACAATAAAAGGCAGGGGTCGCGAAACAATACAAATTGCTTGTAATACCCCTGACCCTCATCATGTGAGGCAGTCTTGGCAGTTTCATCATCTAAAAACAAAGATATTTATCACGTTGGCTTGGCGTAGGGATGGCAAAAAGGATCCTTGATTTGATATTACGAGGATGATTTGTAAAAATATTTTTTGCATGTAAAATCTGTATGATTTGCAAAATCAATGTGTCAATTTCAAATATTATTGATTTTTAAACATGTTACAGCCATGTTGTGCTATTTCGAATCAAATCAAAGATTGAAAAATTTGTCTCGGGCGGGACTTGAACCTGCACTTTTCCAAACCGGGGAACTGCGTTATCCAATTTCGCCACCGAGCCCACTACCCAGAGAACGAAATTTTCAATCTGTTGCGTCTTAGGGGAATGTGAGCGCAGGTTCAAGTCCCGCCCGAGACAAATTTTTCAATCTTTAATTTGATTCAATGTGTCAATGTTTTTTTTTCTATCATAACTATTTATGTAAAAACTGTACAGTCTGAAGGGCAGACTTCAGACCACAGAAAATTATAAGAGGGGTTAGAAGTACAATGAAGGCGTGGAACGCGTCGCCACAGGTTATGAAATGATTTGCATAAAACCATAAGGCGAGCGATGTGGTGCGAGCGAGAAGGCAGCGTGAGCGGGAAGACAAGTGGCGACAGCGGTCTCCGAAGCAAAAGCATTTCTAACCCCTCTTATAATGTTCTGTACTTCAGACCATTAATTTGAACAACTGCCACTATGGGGCAAAAACAAAAAAATCGTTAAAGAAATCTGCTGTTCCATACAGTTGGGTCGCGTAGCCGCGTCGGATGGGTATTTTTCATACGCTGACGGGAACGGGATCAACACTGAAATCGCGAAAAAACAAACCTGCTGTTCTATAGAAAACTGCGCGTGGGGCTATTAGCAGCCCCATGGGGGTTATATGGTTATATAGCTCTCCATCGCCAAATCTATAAAGGTTTTGATTTGGAACTGCAGGGGATCGTTTTTCATATAATATGGGTGTTAAAAGAGGCTCAGTTGGGGATCAAGTGTTCCTTAATTTTCTCGACGATCTTAGAATGTTTCAGAACTTTATAGAATCTTCCAGAAGATTCGGAAATGTTTAAGAATGCTCGAGAATGTTCTGTTATGTTGTAGAATCAGATTCTGTCATCTGATAAATTATTTCTTTTCCCAAATTACATAGTGAAACATTTCCTCTGTAACAGTTACCAGTTAGATTAACCCCAGTAACCCAGAACCAAGATTTCACAGCTCGTAGCATATGACGTCACACGACACGCAAATTATGTCATCTGCCACATAACACGGGTTAGCACTATTGTAACGCTATCCATGATATAGATTCACTATGAATAATAATGAAGTTATACTCTAGTTGCATATTCAGGATGCTACAAAACGTAAAACGTTACAATCACGGTAACCACATGCCGCAAATGGCGGGATATACAGGGTCCTTCTTAATATTATGTTGACGGTTTTAAGGGGATGATAAGACTATCAAACTAAACAACTTTGTCTATAGGACAATACATAAATCAAGAAAAAAATGTCAGTTGTTCAATACAAAACTGCAAGCCTACTCAAGTGAGTTTCAATTTTTTCGTGCTGAAGTTGGTCCCATAGAGAAAGTTGTTCAGTTAGATGGGTAGACTCTTGGTTTAAAAGGATGGTAATGATATCAATTTCACCCTGTATATAAGGTCTAACAAAATTAGCTGAAACTATTTTAAGGGTATGCTCAGACCATCAAATTGAACAACTTTCTCTATAGGACCAATATCGAAATCGCGAAAAAATAAATTGATGTCACATACAAACCTGCAAACACAACTTGACTCAAATGTATGGGGCAGCAGATTTTTTTTTCGAGATTTCAATATTGGTCCCGTAGAGAAAGTTGTTCAGTTTGATGGTCTGAGCATACCCTTAAAATAGTTTCAGCTAATTTTGTTAGACCTTATATACCTAAGTCAATAATTTTTATAATATACTATCTTCAAATGGAGGAGCACACCTCGATTCGATTCGATACGCTAACTCACTAAAACAATTGTCTATAGTCAAGAAGTTCAAATCTCTGAGGACTATATAATATTATCTAGACTACTCGCACTAAGCTACCTGCTTCAGTGGAACTGCAGTCAAACTTTGTACTATAATAGTTCGTATGGGTCCTTAGAGAAATGTCTAGCCAGGTAACATCTTTGACATTTATATTGGAGTGGCAATGGTGTGGTAATCATTTCACTGGTGTAATCATTTGTAGTTGAGTCAGCTATTAGATACGAAAATATACAGGGTGTAAACTTAAATGCGTTACGTACTTATGGAGGGGCTTCTGACCATCAAACTGAAAAACTTTCACTATGAGATCAAAATTGAAATCGCAACAAAAAAACCAACTGCTTTATACGTTTAGGTCAAGTTGACGTTTTGTATGGAAAAGCTTTTTTTTTTCTTAATTTCAAGGTTGGTCCTATAGTGAACATTGTTCAGTTTGGTGGTCAGCACAATGTCTGTCACAAAAAAAAACAACGGCCGTAGCATGATGCACGCGATAAGGCTATATCACGCGTTTTATCTCATATAATAAGCCGAGCGCTATATCACACTGCCATGCTACGACCGCAGGTCCAGAAGGCTGTACAATGAGCGATACAGGCACACGCACATATAGACGCGAATAAAGACAAAATACTTCATGTTCAACTTCAAAATTGAAATCATTTAACTGTCCCCTAAAGAACGTTTAGCTATCTTAAATAGTTGTTAACAAAACTTAGATAGTCAGTTAGATTTATAGCCACGCATTTCTACCAATAAATCTACATTGGAATAATTTATTGCCTAATATGTTTTAGTACCATCTTTTTTTTACTTTCAAACGAACGTAGAGTTTGGGTAGTAATATCCATGAGGTTTCCATCATGAAATTGCTGGACTTAGTATGGTCAACGCTGTTCTTGGATATACAGGTCTTGCTAAGATGGACCGATCCACGAAATCATCCTATGGGATTGAATACGTAGACGAGAGGAAAGTTGTCACTCCGTTGTCAGTCGATCGGGAATGTAAATGTAATTTCTTTACGTGATTGAATCAGGAAATCCGGAGATCCATTGAGATTATGGTTGTGCGTTTATTAAATGTGTTTATGTCCTATCCATAGTAAGGCATCACAAGAAGATAATAAACTTGTTGGTTCAATTACTGACGCAAAACGATGTAAAATTACTTGAGTGGGTGTGATATAACCAAATATACGGTATTTTTGCTTCTAGCAACGAATAGAAATCATAAAATCTGTTAAAAAAATCACACACAACAAACCAACAAATCAATTTCCTTGCACAATCAAAATTATGCACAGAATTTATAATAAAAATTAATGCAATCTTTTCGTTTTTAGCACACGAATCGCGTCGATCAACTATATTACTTTGTTTGGTATCCTACTCACCTACATTAATAAATAAAACCGGCCAAGTGCGTGTCGGGCAACGCGCAGTGTAGGGTTCCGTAGTTGCCCTTCACAATATATGAACTTAAAAGGGGGCTTTATGTTTTATACTACGGTTTAACCGTCTTCGAGGCATTTTTTAGGTTGTTCGACTAAAACTCGTTCATTTGTAAAGCCTACTTAGCCGTGATAGTTTTCCTTTTAAATTCATTATTATATGCTATTGCCGTGAATTTTTTCACACCTCCAACTACAACCGTTTTGCCGGAAGAGGGGGAGGACACTTGACTCTATCAAAAATTTTCGCTTTAAAGCTTAATATTTCGATAACGGATCACTAAGTCGAAAAATGGGTACCCACAATATTTTTAAAAGACCTATTTAACGACACCCCACAATATGGGATAGACGAGAAAAAAAATGTCATCCCCACTTCATGTGTAGGGGAGATACCTACCCTAAAAAAATATTTTTCAAGATTTTATTTTACCACTTTGTGGGCGTGGTTATTATGTAAGCGTCTCTGAGATAAGCCGCGGACGGACGGACGGACAGACGGACGGACATGGCGAAACTTCAGGGTGAAATTGATATCATTGGCATCCTTTTAAACTAAGAGTCTACCCGTCAAATTGAACAACTTTCACTATAGGAGCAAACCGATCGGAGCAAAAAATAATCAGCTGTTTCATACTAAACTGCAATGCCAACTCTGATTTTTTTTTTGCTCCGATCGGTTTGCTCCCATAGTGAAAGATGTTCAGTTTGATGGCTAGACTCTTTGTATAAAAGGATGCTAATGATATCAATTTCACCCTGTATAAGGGTTCCTTTTTGACTTCGGAACCCTAAAAAAGGGAAAAGATTTGATTGTTTTTTTGTTTGTTTGTGTTGTATTGGCTCAGAAACTACTATACTGAACCGATCTGAATAATTCTTTCACCACTTGAATGCTACATAACATTATCCGTGATGAACATAGGCTATGAAAAATAACGGCCAAGTGTGTGTCGGGAAAAAAAAGTTATTCATATTATTTATTTATATTTAAAATTGCAAAACACCTTTAAATATGGATAAAGGATCGTAGCAAATGGCTTTCAGTTGTCTCTCCTTACTTTATAAATAAAATAGGAGAGAGGCATAAGAATACGTAAAATTGTATGAATTTGTTATCGTACATGAATAAAAAAGATAACTCAATCCATAACTTAGCATTTTAGATACCTAGTTCAAAAGATTTACTAATGCTTACTAAGCAGATGTTTATTCATCCATATTCTTTATCAGAAGCAATCCACTTTTCAATTCTTTTATGCATTTCTTTATGTCTGAGTTTTTGAAAGTTTGGAGGTAAACAATTAACTTAATGTGTGTGTTTTCATTTATAAAACGAAGATTTATCTACTTCTCAAAAAAATGTAAATGAAGAAAATAAATACAATAGGTGCAGCGTGTTTCGCATGAAGAAAGCAGCGTCCAAAGACGGTTATCAGAAATTCTCACCTCCCATCTCTCACCAGAAATTAAGCCCCACACACTTATAAACACAGGTACCTACTTTCAAAAAGCATTTAGTTTAAGTAATACAATTAAGTAAGGGAATGCTGAACGAAATTGTTTTAAATTGCTAACAGTTCTGGATTAACCCTGAGTCTTTTGCCTTGTCGGGCTAACGACGTGGCACTCGACATGCACAGGGCCGGAGCCAAGGCGGTAAAGGCATAAGCGCATATGCTCCTTCGTAATATTCTGTCATTTTTTTAATGGAAATCAACAGACCGTCAAACTGAACTACATACTCTATGCTGCGAAAAAAATTACGCTGTTCCATAGAAACCTGCAAAACTATTAGAGCCAAATGTATGGGACAGCTGATTTTTTTTTTGAGATGTTGGTATCGTAGAGAAAGTTGATCAGTTTGACGGTCTGATCATCCCCTTAAAAAAGTGTCAGGCCTGTTAAGAAGGACCCTGTACACAGCAGAGGAAGACGTCAGAGGTATTCTAAATTCTATAATTTTAAAAATTGTGGCGTCCATCATGGCATTGATGATTTTGCCCATGTCTAGTGTATGTAGCAAAAGTGCTTGATGTTGTACTGTTATATAGGCATTTTGGTGACTTCAAAGGTTTGTTTTTCGAAAAGAACACTATCTTGAGCCACCACCGGAGCTTCGTTGTAGGCACGGCACCCCTGCCGTGCCTACAACCGACGATCGGCACGCTACACCTCGAATCGACTCCGATAAAAAGCATGTCAGTAATTTCTTTCCTGTGCGACCTCAATCCAGTTAGGCACCTCTGGCTCCTCGACTACAAGAATAAAAAATAAAAATATTTATGGCATTCGAAAATCGAGTTTTGAGATGGCATTATGACTTAGTTTTACAAATTGTAGCTATTATTTACGTTTCATAATAAAGAGATTAATTTACTTGTCAGGCATTACCAGGAGATCCGATAAAAACATTTAATCATTTTGATAAATCTAATTATACAGATCTAAATGTTATTCCAATATTATCCGAATTCAAAAAGCCTTGATGCGTCCTGGAAAGAGTCTCATTACAAAGTAATTTCGTGAGGACCACGACACCGCATTAAGGAAGCGACCACAGGCAAATAACAACGTCAGAAGCCACATGCTAGTGTTTAGTTTTTACTATAACTGTCAAACATCGAAGCGTAGTTGGTAAGCTGAATAAAATGAAGTCATGTGGTTTTTAATACTCATGATTCGTGGCTTTGCTATCTTGGAAGGCAACGTTGAACTGTGGGTATCTTGTATGGGTAAATGAAATAGTCGCTGTCTGATCATCCTGCTGGGTGAACATGCGTCCTGCCTCATACACACATACATAATTAAACTCACACTCACTAGGCCCTTGTTTACCTTGAAACTTTTAAAAGATGAAAATGTTTAAAGAAAGTCAAGCCGCCTTGAGGGACGGCTCTCTTCGTGCGACATGATGATGACGGATTCCTAATCGATTTTGACTTGGTGACTGTTTATCTTTATAGAAAAGTAGTTAGGTACCTACGCAGGATATTTTGAAGTGCATAAGTGTAAGCCCTAAATACAGGTCACAGTCTTCCTTTTCCTCCGATATCTGATGGAACGGGACACCAAAACGATCAGAGAATCAGATGGGGTCAAATGCAGTGGCTATTAATATGATAATAATGAATGAATTTGAGTATCCGATATCAAAATGCAAATAAACACTTGAGCAACTGATATTCCTGCTCTAGGGCCAGTAAGCTCTTACTAAAGAATAGTGTCGTTAAAGTGTAGTGGCATTTGGCTACTCGACACAAAGCGCGCTCGGATCACGCAAACGAGTCGCCTTCAACGTGACCTGATAAGCTGCACCGCTGTTTGTAAAGAGAAACAGCTTTTGGGATAAAGCTTTACCATTTTAGGGCAAGACTAAAGTGGGGCTGGAGAGTAAAATATTAATTTGGCTTAGATTTATTGCTCATAAAATACAAATGTTTCTAAAACTGTTATTTGAATTATTTGACAACTAGGGATTTTTCTATATATTATGTAACTTAAATAAATAAATATTAATAATAAATTCTTTATTGTGTAGGAAATTCAGGTAAGAGTCCTTTTACCGTATAATATTAAAGATTTATATATATATTATGAATAGAAAACACCAATGAAAAAGTTCTACCCCAGCTTACTTACAAAAGCTTAAAAGCTGTTTTTAGGTGTACTTTTATAGGTTTTAAACATTCCATTATAAGAAAATCAAAATAAATAACGCTCACATGCACATACATTGTAATGATCCCAAGCAAGCACTAATAGGCTGTTTATTCATGAAACCTTAAAACAACGGCACAAACATATAAACATCCATGACGGAACCGGGATACCCAGGACCCTGGTTTGGCAGTCCGGCGTGGTAACCATTACACCAACCGGGTCGTCGAAGTTGTATAAAAATATCTTTGAGGCTTTTTTAATTCCAACTCAAAAAGCTAGCACTTTTTAAATTTTATTTTTCTTAATTGAGAAATCTCATTTCAACCTAAAACTTAAATAGCTAAATATGAGCATTGCTACAACTAAATTAAAGAAAGTTGTTAGTTGTGGTAATGTTTCTGACCACCCCGAAAGGGATTACGGTCGTGAGTTTATGTATATTGATTGACAAATCTTAATTATTGTTATGATGGCGACATTGAACGGTAGAAACTAAAAGACTCTTAAAGCGAAAATAATTTTATTTTTTATATTTCTGTATTGATTGGTACATGGCATGTTATGCGCGTGGATTCGAACCGGGACCCACATAATTGGGTGTCCATACCTCTCCGCATCGAGCCACCGACGCTCTTTTAAGTTTTTCTAACTTATGTAGGTACGTAATACCGACTGCTCTCAAACGGTGAAGGAAAACATTTTGACGAAACCTGCATACACCGAAAAAGAAATTCAGATGTGTATGTATGTGAATTGTGAAGTCTACCAATCCGCATTGGGCACGCGTGGTGGACTAATGCCCCTGAGGGCAGGCCTGTGTCCTGCAGTGGGACGTTTACAGGCTGATGATGATGATTATATGGAGTCATGGATGTTTGTATCTATATATGTATTCTATATCGTTGTCTAGTCATCATAATACAAGTCCAGGTACTTTAAATGTGACTAGATAATTTGTGTGACAATGTCAAAGATATTTATTATTATTATTATTAATTATATTTCTGTAGTGAGAAATAAGGTTTTTTGTGCAGTGTGTTTGTGGGTTAAAAGCTGTGCACCAATCATTAAACATGACTGTGATTTATTTCTTTTATTCTTATTTTGTGTATGGTTGTTAACCATATGGCTATAGCTATGACGTCAGCCCATAACAAAGTCTGTTCAATTTAATTTACAGCAGATTGGTAAGAATGCTGACAGATCAATATTCTTTGATGCAATGTAAATGTGCATATGTCAGCGCATTCGATGCTCACAGGTTGAACCAATCACTTTGAATGTTCTCGAGAGATGTCTTCAATCATACTACAGCCGCTTCTATAAAAGTTTATGTTGATGGAGTGAAATCTTTGTATACAGGGTGTAAGTGACAGTCTAGCAAATACTGAAACGGTGAACTCAGACCATCAAACTGAACAACTTTCACTATGGAGCGTATCTCAGGAATCGCGAAAAAAAATTAGCTGTCCCATAGAAAACCGCTGTACCTACGGACTTAAATGTATGGGAAAGTCGATTTTTTTTCGCATCTCCTGAAGTAGGCTCCATAGTCTTCTTCTTATCGTGTGGGCAGAGCCCTGGTGTCAGAGTTTTTTTAGACCGCTTTACGACCTCTGACGTGGTTTTTATGTAACGACTACTACCACCAGAGATAGTAGCCGGGACCAACGGCTTAACGTGCCATCCGAAGCACGGAATCATTTCTCTTTTCAGACAATCAGGCGATTCAGCCTGCAATGTCCTAACCAACTGGGGAAAAACGCACAAAGTGACATTTCACTAGGTGTCCCCCGTGGGAATCGAACCCACGGCTATATAGTGAAAGTTGTTCAGTTTGATGGTCTGAGTTCACCGTTTCGGTATTTGCTACGCTGTCACTTACTGTATGGCAAGTCGTTCTAAAACATAAATAAAATAAATAGGGTGTAAACAGGTGGTTTATTCTGAGTCTAGAATCAAACTACTTCAAAAAAAATAAAATATTTATAAGACTATACTCACGATGTCGAGTAGTCTGAGATATTATATACAAGGTGTAACAAAACACCCTAATAAATAATATGTAGATGACACGATTGTAAAATACAGATGTAGATGACACCAAATAATTTCTACTCTACACGTGTTTCGCTCCACCGAGGAGCATCCTCAGGAGTTAGACCGACAAACGTTCGAAACAGAGTTGTTACTCCGCCGAGCGTCCGACACCGAACTCCGACTCGGACCGACTCGAGCGAAACACGTGTAGAGTAGAAATTATTTGGTGGGCAGGTTGTGTTGCATAACGTAACACAACTTTGTCTTTGTAGCGGAGGTCTTGATACAATCGTGTCATCTACATATTAGTCATGGATTTCCGCAAAGTAACGCCTGATTCAATTAACCCTAATAAATAACCGATTTTTTTATTCATTTATTTGACGTCTCCATAGTGAAAGTTGTTCAGCTGGATGGTCTGAAGCTCCCCTTTAAGTGCATACTGTGGTATTACTAAGGTGTTTTGTAACACCTCGTAGATATCTTGGAAACTAAAACCGACAATAAGGTCCTTTTCCCCAGATAACGTCACCTTTCTGTTATCACTTATAATAAAATAAATAAATAAATAACGCTCACAGGCACATACATTGTAATGATCCCAAGCAAGCACTATAGGCTGTTTATTATGGAAACCATACAACAACTACACAAACATATAAATATCCATGACTGAACCGGGATTCGAACCCTGGCCCGGTTTGGCGGCATGTTAACTACTACACCAACCGGGTCGTCGGGTCAGTAGGTATTATATTAAAGTAATTTGTATGTGTTTGTTTGTGTTTACTTAACTATAGTGATAGTATACGTTTTATTTGTTTACCTAACTATAACTGCATAAAACCGATGTTATTTTTATCTATTATGCTACATTTAAGTTGGCAACACTTTCACTTTCCAAAATTGTCTAACTATATCTAACTGTAAATCCTTAAACTAAAATAAAATTTTTGTTAAGGCGGTTGCAGAGCGGTCAATTTTATACAAAACTTTGACGCACAATACGCGTAGACGGTATTAATATAAGTAACTTTGTATATATGGAAAAATAGTGTGGAAAATCTAGATGCCGCGTCACAAATAACATTTGCATTTTCATTTGCAAATAATTACGAAGATATAAAGCTTAGAAATTTTTCATACAAAATTTCTTCGTTATTATATTATAAAATGCAAATGTTATTTGTTACGCGGTAACTAGATTTTTTGAACTATTTTTCCATATATAAAATATTACTTTTATTAATTCCGTCTACGCGTATTGTGCGTCAAACGTTTGTATGGACTGAAACCACCTTAAGCCAAACACCGAAGTATTTTTTATAAAAATTGTAAAAATAACTTTTGGGACCTCCAAGTCTGGTATCTGTTCACTAATTTTAGATATATTGTTTTTATTAAAACTGTTTGTGTCCAAAATAAAATAAATACAAAAATTGTGAATGTGATTGTTTTGATTATCAATTTTTTCACTCTTTATCAGGACGTGAATTCATAATTACGTACTTACTTTGAATCATGTTCTTGAAAATAAATGATTCTATTCAATTCAATCAACAAATGAAATTCCTTAACAAATATTTATCTACGAGTTTTTTTTTAAAAACCTTCACTTAACCAAGGATCACATAAGCGAGTCTCATTCAAGACCACAGATAAGCAGTGCATTGCCTTCAAGCATAGATAAGCAAAGGTATTTTCGCTTTACTACGACGTGCTACAAAATCCTACGAACTGCTACGAGCTCTACGAAATGTGTCACTAAAAAGAATTTTAAATATCTTGTGAATATTTTGTAGGAAGCATAGAGTATCCTCACGACTATATTCTCAGAGAGAGTAGTCGGAGTAGAGTAGAAGGGGTAGTTATTTAATATGTCCCCTGATAAAAGGATAATATAAATCTAGATATGCCTCTGTCTGTCCGTATGTTACTTTACGAATGCCAAAATGAGAGCGCATGACGGTTTTCTCGTTTACTCGCTTTATCGTGCGTGGCATGCTAGCCCTACAAGTTCTCCTCAGTGTGACTGGTAGTGGGCCCGTAACATTCCTCTACTAGACACAATATACACCTCAAAATGGAAGCATTTTGATTTTCGATATTTTCTTTCACCGAAGAGCATGTAGGTATATAGGATTTTTCACGTAACTAACTTTGGAAGCCGATTCCAGCGTAAAATAGCCTATTAAGAACCACTTTTGCTTCTTATATGTCAAGTTCAATAAACACTGAAGTTTTTAAAATAAGTTTGAACCTATGAAACATCCATTTCATACTTTTCAGAGAATTTTGAAACTTTTGCTCCATCCTACTCAAACCTAAAATTTTCACTTTCGACCCTTTTTTCGGTAACTTATATGGATGTTGCTGATTATTTTAAGCATCGTAGAGTGTTTCCAGACAATCATAGTACAAAAATAAAATTTTAAATATTCATACAATGAAAAAAGTTATGACAGTTTTAAGCCGCTCCGGTAGAAAATACTCAAATATACCTTTAATAGTACATTATGGTACAAGTGTGTAATGTTGGTGATTACCGCTGAGGCGCCATTGAGACCCGAGCCGTAGGCGAGGGTCTTAAGAGAGCCGAGGACGGTAATCATCAATACACACGTGTATCATACGACGTTTTTCAACACACTTGTGAAGAAAATAATAATAAAAAATCATTTTATTTAGTAAATAAAAAGTTTATTTAGAGAATTTATTTGTACTTTTGAATATGATCTTTTTTGTATCGAAACTTTTTTAAGAACAAAGCAACTCAAGAACTCAACCAAGAAGTTTAGATACCTACTATAAAAAACCTATAACTCACTTGTGAATAATAGTAATGAAAAAGTCACAGTTTGTTTATAGGTGTCATTATGTGCCTAATTGCGGTGAAATAAGGGCCATTTTATGAGCAAGTGTGTTGAAAAATGTATTAACGTCACTATTTGGACCACCCGGTATAGATATTATAGACTCGAGTAGTTTTAATGGCTCTAAAAACTTGTTACTTTGTTTGTTAGGAGATTAATCTGTTTGCAGATTAGAGTAAGATTAATTACTGACGCACCGAAGCTGCATTACTATAAATCAGATGTTTAGACTTAGTTCTCAAAGTTTGAGCCTAGCAAATCTTTCTATCTATCTATACTATTATAAAACTGTAACAGGAAGTTTGTCTGTACATTGAAGATATTAACAAAAAAAAAGTTACGATATGGTTTTTAGGTGTCCCTGATTCCATTTCACCAATTTTTGGATTTTTTGTCCGTCTGTTTGTTTGTGTGTTTGTTTGTTTGTGTGTTTGTTTGTTTGTTTGTTTGTTTGAACGAGTATCACGCAAAAACTACTGAACCGATTTTGATGAAACTTTGTTTGTTTGATAGCTTATGATCTGACTTAAAATCTGGTATATAATTTGTGCGGACGAAGTCGCGGGTTAACGCTCGTACTATTATAAAACTGTAACAGGAAGTTTGTCTGTACATTGAAGATATTAACAAAAAAAAAGTTACGATATGGTTTTTAGGTCCCTGATTCCATATCACCAATTTTTGGATTTTTTGTCTGTCTGTTTGTTTGTGTTTGTTTGTTTGTTTGAACGAGTATCACGCAAAAACTACTGAACCGATTTTGATGAAACTTTTTTTGTTTGATAGCTTATGATCTGACTTAAAATCTGGTATATAATTTGTGCGGACGAAGTCGCGGGTTAACGGTTGTTATCTATATAGATATTAATTACTGGCTTGACAGCGCTCTAATTTGTATTAGGGTATTGTTTAGAGTTCCATAACCAAAGAGAGCTAAGAGGTCCATATTAAGTGGCGGCGCAAGGCATCGGCGGTGTCTGGATCAGGAGGGCCTCACCTTTGACTATTTATTATAAGGACCTAACGTAAAAGACAAAAAGTTTTATGTTTACAGAAATTAACTGAGAACTTTGACTATTTGTTATAGGACTAGCCTTGCGGTAGCATTTCTCTGCCACGGTATAAGATCAATAAATCATGCGCATATAATACATTCAATTTTATACCTTATCACTAAACGAGACAGCCTATAATTGCGAAACAATAATTTTGAACTTGGAACGTTTGGGGTTCACGCGAGACTACTTAATGATTTTTAACGTTCAAAATTAGAATCTAAAGTTATAGAATAAAATCCAAAGTTGCGGATTTCATGTTACTTCCCCCCCCCCCCCCCCCCCCCCAAATAGTGGCAGAAATGTTTGGTAGTAGAATTACACGCGTACCTAGTCCCTATATAAGTAGTCAAAGGGCCTTAAACAAGTCAAGGGCCACAGGCAAATCGCAAGTTAAAAAAAAAATTTAGCTCATTGACATACAAAATAATGGACGCCGGGTCTAGTACGAAATTCTCGAAAAAAGTGTCTGATCTACAAAAACCTAAGTACGTGAATAGTAATATAAACCAGCTATAAACATTGGAAATGCTGAAATACTTTTTCGTTTTGCTTGCGTTAGTTTTTACCCCAGCGCGTAGTCGATCAAAGAAGACTGTAGCGTAATTGGTTCTCTTTATACTCTTTCGGTTCAGACACTATTGAGGGCGGAATCGACATCCATTAGTTGATAAGTCAATGATTTAGCAACAATTTCTCAGAAGGAAATCATTTCTGGACATAAGACAAGGGCCCCAAAACTCTCGTTTTATATTAATTTTTTATACTTATGCCACTAGGACGTCATCTAGACTATTATAAAACTGTAGCAGAAAGTTTGTCTGTACATTGAAGATATTAACAAAAAAAAAGTTACGATATGGTTTTTAGGTGTCCCTGATTCCATTTCACCAATTTTTGGATTTTTTGTCTGTCTGTTTGTTTGTTTGGGTGTTTGTTTCTTTGAACGAGTATCACTCAAAAACTACTGAACCGATTTGTTTGATAGCTTATGATCTGACTTAAAATCTGGTATATAATTTGTGCGGACAAATTCGCGGGTTAACGCTCGTAGGGTTATAAAATCTCAAGCTCGCGCAGACTCGAAGTGCTGTAAAATTTCAACAAACTTTTCATTTTTAAATCTTGGTTACAATTAATTTGCGATATTTAAAGAGTCGCCCAATGCTTCGATTCGAGCGTCGCGGTTTCGAATCCCGTAAGGGACAACTATTTGTATGATTAATTATGAATATTTGTACAAGGGTGAGTCATGGATGTTTGTATCTACAGGGTGAAATTGATATCATTAGCATCCTTTTAAACTACGGGTTTACCCATCAAATGAACAACTTTTACTATGGGAGCAGACAGATCGGAGCCAAAAAAAATCTGCTGTTCCACACTTGCCGCCGCTGCCTACTCGACTCAAATGTATGCAACAGCAGATATTTTTTTTGCTCCGATTGGTTTGCTTCCATAGTAAAAGTTGTTCAGTTTGATGGATAGACTCTCAGTTGAAAAGGATGCTAATGATATCAATTTCACCGTTGCATTTCTTTAAGGGGTGATTGTACCCATGATACTGATCAACATTCCCTAAGAAACCTAGACGCGTTATTATGTATTAAATATCGTTGTCTAGTCATCATAACTTAATGGAAGTCCACGCTAATTCTGGTAAATTAAATGTAATTAATAGATAATTTGTGTGACAATGTCCAAAATATTTTTATTTATGAATGAAAGTGCTGACTCAAATAAGTATTTTTTGAACTGTTATATTTTATATTTATAAAAAAAATACGGGAATTGCCTCCATAAGCTTATAGCTGATAGCGACATTAAGCCAGAGTGAAAGTGTTCATACCGAATATTCCTGAAATATCCCACCGAATATATTTTTATTATCTGTAAAACGTTTCTGTAACATCAACCATTTTCCTTAAAAGCTGTTGTAAATGTGTGTACAGAAACGCTTAGGATGTGAACACATTTAGGTATTAAATAATAATTTTTGTACTTAATATTTTTTTTATTTGTGGCCTATTAGGCATCAAAATATCAAAATTTCATGTTGACTTCTCCTCTTAACATCATCATCATCATCACCATCTCAGCCGATGGACGTCCACTGCTGGACATAGGCCTCCCCCAAGGATCGCCATAACGACCGGTCCTGCGCTGCCCTTATCCAACGGGTTCCCGCCGCCTTCACCAGGTCGTCGGTCCACCGTGTGGGGGGCCTACCCACGCTGCGCTTTGTAGTACGCGGTCGCAACTCGAAAACTTTTCGGCCCCATCGGCCATCGGATCTGCGAGCAATGTGCCCCGCCCACTGCCACTTTAGTTTAGCAATTCTTTGGGCTATGTCAGTTACTCTGGTTCTTCGATCTTGTAGGAAAACTTCGAGTATAGCCCTCTCCATTGCCCTTTGGGTGACTTTCAGCCTTTTTATGAGGCCTTGAGTGAACGACCACGTCTCTGTTCCATATGTCATCACTGGCAACACACAATGATCGAAGACTTTCTAAGTAACTGCGGTTTTAAGACACTGCGGTATTTGGGTCGTGAAGATACTACGTAGCTTCCCGAACGCTGCCCAGCCGAGTAGGATTCGACGGTCCTCCTAACATATCGGCTCCTATATTATCGGCCTCCACTTACCAAATCGTATGGTGAAGAATAGACTGCTCCCTCCCTCGTGAAAGGAGATCTGTACCCTGAATTAGGACATTTTATGAAGCCTAATGATCCGATACTATAAAGTCAGATTAAGTGCGGAAACACAGCACATGCCGAATTTACGCGACCTAAATTACGCATGAAATGCTTTTTCATAGGTGAAACACCAGTCGACGCCATTATATTTCAAGTAACCGCTAATATTACGCTGCGTAAATTCGGCAGATGTGTCGCTACACTAAAATCTACCACTGGAATATACCTAAGTCCTATCTATCTATAACGTCACGCCTCTTTCCCAGTGGGGTAGGCAGAGACCAGGGCGCGCCACTTACTACGATCCTTACATACTTCTTTTGCCTCATGCACATCCATACATCTCTTCATACATGCCCGTCGGTTTCGAGTACTCCGCACCTCCCCTTTTTGTAGGATGCAACTGATTTGATCAGCATATGCCCTAAGAGGGCGCCCTCTGCCGGCGGCTGCTCTCTCTCACCTAAGTCCTATATTCTAGATATATTTTTGTTCATCTCAATATACGAGTCACTGGAGTATCTTTTTCAGGGTGTTAGAAATGCCGCCAAAGTGAACTAATATAATATCATTTAGGCCCGACCAATTCGACCAAACGCGAGTAAATTTTATTCTTAGATTAAGTCGCTGGTTACTCTAGAGTAAACAGATTTTGCGTTTTACCAACCCTAATCTATGAATAAGTTGAGAGTAAATTTTACACGGCCAATTTTGACGATGTAAAGCTTATACCAAGACTAATGAAATGTCAATGTCACATAATTAAAAAAACAAAAGAAAAATGAAACCTAACAAATAAAAACCGGATACAATGACTTTTTTCTTTAGATGGATATACATACATACAGACATACATACATGTTATTTGGGAGTAAACGCTAAGAGTTAAATTGTTCCTTGTATACGTTACCTTGTATATCAAAATTTGGTCGAATCCGGCCTTAATAATATGAATCAAACATCGAAATAAAATAAAAAATCCGCTGTTCCACACACTTTAGTCGAATAAGTAGTGAATTTTTGTATGAAGGAACTGATTTTTTTTTTTTGCGCCCATTTGAAAGTTAGCCAGATAGTAAAAGTTGTTCAGTTTGACGAAAAGAATGCACCGTTAAACCGCACTGACTAAAAACATATCCTGTATATTAGCCGTACAGTATTGCCTAATATCAGGCGTTTCCAATGAATACCAATCCTAACAACACATTTCTTAGATAACATAACAAAGGAGATTTCGGTCGCACAAAAGAATAAAATATATGCATTTTGTCAGTGATTCATCGACTTTACTTTGTATAAGAGGTCCGGACGACATCAGACGTTATTTATGGACGTAAGGTCAGTAATAACGTTAAACATTTGTCTTGCTGTATTTGCTGTCTGTACAGAATTGCTTTTAGGCTAGCTGTGGTACGAAATACTACAAGCATAGTTGTTTTAGTTCTAGACTGGAGACCTCGAACTAGTAGACGCAGTGTGGGATGCCCCACCGCTCAATGGACAGACCATAGATTAATATGTATATTGGATATAGATAGACACATCGCCTTGAATTTTAGGACGTCCTAATTATTATCGTTTCCGCTTATTAGCACTAGGGGGCGCCACATTATGAAATAAATTGAAAAAGACGATTGGCCGACACGAGGATCGAACCATAGCTACCTGGATCGTAAGCCGGTTGTCTAGACCGCTAGACCAACAAGACAGTGATTGATATGGGCGAAATCTCTCACTACTACAGCGCAGCGGTGAGGTGAAGCGCGCTGTCACTCCGATATGAACCCTAGTTCAACACATAGTGCTTCGAAACATAATCGATAGATGGCGGAAGCTGTCTATGGAAAATCAGCGTTCCACTTAGTTTGTACTAAGATAACATAGAACGGGACAGACGATCTAAAGAAGGTAGCGGGGAGCGATTGGATGAGGAAGGCCGAGGATAGAGTTTTGTGGCGCGCCTTGCGAGAGGCCTATGTTCAGCAGTGGATGATGATAAACTGATAATGATAATGATGAATGTTCTTACTACACCTTGGTTAGGAGTGAAGTTTAAACTGGAACAAGCGAAGGGAGTTTGAAAATTTACTACAATATGATGAGTTCACCGCAGTAGGTACCATCTAATAAAGTTACATGATAACTGCTGAACGGATTTTCATGAAATAAAGCTAAGAACACTCTAGCAAAAATTAGCTTTCTTTTAAAAAAAAACGCATCGAAATCGGTCCACCCGTTTGGGACCTACTATGCCACAGACAGACAGACAGACAGACAGACAAACAGACAGACCTACATAGGCATCAAACTTATGACATCCCTCTTTTTGCGTTGGGGTTTAAAATCAGGAGATTTTACTACGTAATAACTCGATTGATGACTTGTTTAATGACATTAAAGTGTAATTACGGGACACGGGACCAGTAAAATTTCCACTTTCCTTTTCTGACTTTCCCAGATTTTCCAGCTATCTAACAACACTAGTGGTACGAGAGCATGGCAGCGTGATAAGGCTATATCACGTTTTTTATCTCGTTTTTTAGAAAGAGAGTTAAGATGCCATAGCGCTGTACCACGCTGCCAATGCTGCCATACTAGCCCAGCTGTTGTAGAGAAGATGCGGACGGATATTAGGGTATGTTTCGTCCGTGATTTTAAAGCGAAAATGTGATCCTGCATAAACCTTGTAAAACGGGGTCCGAAGAAGGATTTGGAGCACCTTGTGTCTTTAAAATGAGAACCCCAGAAGTGTCAAAGATTACACGTGTACATAATACTATCCTTTGTGATTATGGTTACAAAATTGTGTTCTTCAATGGAAGTAGTGCCACGAATTCTCACTAGTTCCAGCATAGATTTTCTTCCTAATAAAAATACAGAACTACACAAGTAATGCAACGAAGTGCTTTTTATTTAATAATCATATTCTGTGAAAATAGCTGTCATAGTTCTGTTGTGTTTTCCTACAGCTTTTTTACTGACTTATCCAATTTACTAGTAATTTTTATTTTAAGAAAGAAAGGTAAAGAAATTTCTACGGAGATTTAATAAGTATTATCTGGAAAAAAGTTTCCTTTTTTTAATTTTTTCTGGATAATCTGAACTCTGGGGACTGACCCAGGAAACAAAAATAATCTATACTATTATAAAACTGTAACAGGAAGTTTGTCTGTACATTAAAGATATTTACAAAAAAAAAGTTACGATATGGTTTTTAGGTGTCCCTGATTCCATTTCACCAATTTTTGGATTTTTTGTCAGTCTGTTTGTTTGTTTGAACGAGTATCACGCAAAAACTACAGAACCGATTTTGATGAAACTTTTTTTGTTTGATAGCTTATGATCTGACTTAAAATCTGGTATATAATTTGTGCGGACGAAGTCGCGGGTTAACGCTAGTTAATAATAAAACGGTATTAAAATAAGTTGATTCCAGCTTGGAACAAAACACAGAATATGAAATAATAGATAAAAGTAACTTGTGGATGGAGTACCTCGCTGGTGAGTGTAAATGTGAAACATAATTTCAATGATATTTATGTAAAACTTTGTAAATGTTTGAACTGTTTTTTTTTCTTACTGATTCTCGAAAACATATTTATATCATTTAATTAAGAAGGGCTGGCAGCTATTCTGCGCAAATCAACAAAGAGGCAACGCTGCCAGCCTCCTAGGCACTCTGCCCCGAGTAGGGGCTTTAGAGGACATTTTTTACCTATAAGTAGCCTAGGTTCTTTTTTGTTACGTTTTTTCTATCCGTTAGGTTATTATTATTTAACTTATTTTCCTAGAAAATCAACAAAGTATTGTTAAAGATTGATTTCAATTTAATTTCGCTAAAGTTCATTGACTTTTTCCATAGACAGTTGATTGTACAAAACGTGACTAACTTTATAACAAGACTATTTTCCTTAACAAAAACATGGTAAAATATATCAGAGATCTTCGTAACAAACTTGAATAGGACAAACATACAATTATCTCTACGAAACTATGTACAAACGTTAACGAAACGTAACTCAAACGTTGATGTAAAGTTTTAATGAAGACCAGTTACTGCAGAAGCAGAGTACATTCTAATTCTTTGATAGTTGTTTAACAGTATACTGGGACGTTGCACGAAATTAATTATGTATATCTTACGTTAAAATTTGAAAACATCCAGTTGTACAAATCAAATTTTTAAACGAAACATATTTTTTATTCTCTAGAAAAAAGAAGAGTCGCACATTATAGCACGTAGTTTGTAAGAAAACATTTTTTTTATTAACCGAATATAATTTTATTGCTAACCATGTAGTAAGAATCTTTATGGTAATTAATTTTTAATTTTCTCCCTTTATACAGGGTGAAATTGATATCATTAGCATCCTTTTAAACTAAGAGTCTACCCATCTACTATGGGAGTAAACAGATCGGAGCAAAAAACTAGAACAAGATACTTTGTTGAAAGGGCTTAAATATGTAACTGCAAAATTATCAAACATTTCAGTTACCTACATAAACGTTTTGGAAGATTCTTTTTTTATACACGGATTCTGTCATTGTAACGGTGTTTTAAAAGGATGATCAGACCACCAAACTAAACAACTTTCTCAAACTAACACCGAACCGACTAACATCACAACCACAGAAGTCAGCTGTGTACCTTTATATGTTTTTTTTAATGTTGTTTTATATGATGATCTTATCATCCCCTTAAAAAACCGTCAGCAAATTAAGGATTACGATATATTGATCGACGACAATCGACGGTTTGTCCATACAGAAAGCAGGATTAGTATGGGACGCCGTCAAAGAAAATACGACGTACGCATACTTTCGCACCGACGACCGAAAACGTGGCGAACGGCGTTGTATGAAGACACCGTAGATCATCGTCGATCAATGTGTCGTAACCCAAAGAAATACCCAGTAGGTATTCTATGAGACAGTTTAAGGTGGTTGCAGAGGGGTCAATTTTATTCATATTCATTTATTTTATTGCAGATCATAGATCCATAGTGTTAGTAACAATGACTTAAAACTATGTTAGTGACGACATTTTTGTTAACACTTATTTAACAATAACAAAAGGGGGCCTAGCGCCCCTATGCAGGCTATTCCAATGCCCAATGGTGGGACATTGGAACCGCTCTGCAATGGGCTCGAGGAGGGTGTTGGTGCTGCGCAGCAAGGAGGCGGCTCGTTTGCGTATGATGACTGCAAAGCTATCTACTCGCGCCGTCGCAAACATGCCCGATGCGCTGCAGAAACGAGGCAGCCCCAACAACATCCTCAGCCCATTATTGTATTGCACGCGCAGCGCACTGAGCGACTTCTGCGTGTAACTGACCCACAGGCTGCACGTATAGAACTATATATTTTATACAAAACTATGACGCACAATACGCGTGTATGCGCAATATGACATCTGGACATGTCGCTCTCTAAGTTTCTCAAATGTATTAAGTTCACAGATATGGAACAGCTGATTTTTTTCACGTCTCCTGAGGTAGGCTCCATAGTGAAAGTTGTTCAGTTTGATGGTTTGAGTTCAGTATTTGCTAGGCTGTCACTTACACTCTGTATATAGATGTAGTATGTTTTTGAAAAAAAAAAAACATTATTGAAGGCCTGAGGCCATGCCGCTTTTTAAGTTTCTCAAATGTATTAAGTTCACAGATATTTATAAAACTAGTGACATAAGATTGAAAATAAAAGACCACTTTAATGTTTTCCTGTAAATGCAATAAAGAGCTTCGGCTGCAGTCGAGGTAGGTGTAGCCAAGGCACGAATTGCAATGGCCTATATTAAGCTTATGCTGTTAATAAAATAATACAAAGACGCGTTCGTTTCTTGAGCAGGGAAATATTGAAAGGGCAGCTAGGCAGTTAGAAATTAAATTCATTAATTTAAACTAGAATGCGAGGTCTGAACTTACCTAAAGTTAGAAAGGTTTTTGCTTGAAAAAAAATTCAGCGTAGGGGGTTTTTTATAATTTGTAATTTTATTTTATTTTCTCATTTTTAAAGTTACTAGAAAACTGCTGAACCAATTTTCATGAAACAAAGCTAAAAACACTCCTGCAAAAATTAGCTTTCTATTAAAAATACCGCATCGAAATCGGTCCAGCCGTTTGTGCGCTATGCTGCCACAGACAGATAGACAGACCGACATAGGTATCAAACTTATAACACCCCTCTTTTTGTGTCTGGGGTTAAAAAACATTCAAACCCTGAGCGAAAACTCAAGGAATTGTATTAAAACACGAGAGGAAAACAAACAAACACACAACCTTCCACTTTTATTACAATTGTATAAGGACAGGTGTGAAATGAGACTTCATAGGAGCGTATCTCGAGGTGAGAAGCAGACTGCAAATAGACTTTGTGCATTTCTTGTTGACTTACTACGGGACTCGTAGACTGCTACGAGATTCGTAGATGACTACGACACTCGTAGCGTGTGAGCCTTTAAATACGGACAGGGATTGACTAATTTTATTCTGGATACGATATTATTCTCCAATATTTTTAGAAAAAAATTAGGGGTCTTTCCCTGAGAAATATTGGTCGAAAAAAGATACTTTTTTAGGATCAGCCGATAAATTTTCTAGAAAATATAATATCTTATTTATAAAATTATCACACCATTACTATCATTTTTCACTATTATTATTTTTTTTTTTCTCTTTTTGCTCATGAATGAAAATGACATAGTTAGAGACTAGAGATATAATGCCGATTTTGCATCCCTTGTTTTGTACCATCAATAAGTTTGGTCTTATCATACAAAAGTGTGGATCAGCCGATCGATTTTCTATGAAATATAATTATCTCCAGGTATATTTATTTTGGCTCATGAATGAAAACGATATAGGTAGAGATAGAACGTTGATTTTGCACTCCCTTTTTTGTACCATCAATAAGTTAATATAATTGTATTAACTTAATGATGAGTAATTGATAAACTGGACAAACTGCTTAACGTGCCATTCAAAACACGGAGACGCTCGTTATGAAATACGACTAAAACGTTGATACGTCGTAATTTAAATGTTTCGGAAATTTTGAGGGATGTAAAGGATTGTATTTGTGTATGAGATTCAAATAAATAATTTTTCATTCCTTCATAAAACGGTCACCCATGCAAAGATTGGCCCGACCGGGCGTTGCCGAAACTTATTTTATCTGTTTTCGAACCGGTTTTTGACATTTAATATATAAGGTCTAACAAAATTAGGTGAAACCATTTTAAGGGGATGATCAGACCATCAAACTGAACAACTTTTTCTATGGGACCAATATCGAAATCGCAAAAAAAATATCTGCTGTCCCATACATTTAGGTCGAGTAGGTTTGTATGGAACAGCTGATTTTTTTTCGCGATTTCGATATTAGTGCCATAGAGAAAGTTGTTCAGTTTGATGGTCTGATCATCCCCTAAAAATAGTTTCACCTAATTTTGTTAGACCTTATATATAGTTCATATAACAGTGTAGATTCGTTCTTTCTGCAGTTAATCTAACCGTTGAAACCATGATTCGATTAAGTTTTCTCGATAGAAAAGAGGACCAAAGTAAGTTCGATTTCAGATTTATAAACAGTTTTACAAGAATCACCATACACCATTTCTTCTGAATATACCATAATTTGAAAGGTAATTAATTATAGCAGCGATTCTGCCCGATGGTTTTTACCCCAAACGTCCAAGAGAAAAGATATTGATGAAAAATACGTTTTTTTGCGATCTTCCTTTCAATTGAAGCGGGATAGCTAATTGTTAACGTCTGCTTGTAAGAAAGAGACGCTTGCACTAGGGATACATGGCCTTAAGCCAACGAGCAATTCATTTTAAATCTACTCAAAGAAAAATGTTACAAAGAACTCTTCCATCAAGAAACTGGATTCGCCAACTACATTTAAGTACGTACCTAAAACTGGAAACTTTTCAACGCTCTGGCTTATCCATTATCATAAAAAGCATTTTTACGATTATGCGAACATTCCCACTTACCGCATCCAAATAAAGGATGTTCCTGACGTGTTTATTACCTCTTTGTTTCAGTGTCTGCTATATACAGGATGACTTTTGAGACGTGAAGCTATGACTATAGAATGTATAGGCACTGGATTCTAGGAAATTCTTTTAGGAATTAAAAATGGTTTATTTGTATTCTTACGCTGTACTTGTACTCCTTTAGATTAAACTGTAAATATACAGAAAGTAGTAAGTGTATTGTAGTCAATAAATTTACCTTATTTACGGCATTCATTGGATATCATTAACGACTTTTTGGTATTATTTATGATCAGTGTTGCCAGATGCACTGTAATTACAGTAGATTCACTGTATTTTTGCGTCATCTACTGTACACTGTATTAAGAAAATTACAGTGTATGGACAGCACTGTAATTTTTATTGAGCCAATAATTCATGAAATTTTAATAAAAATGAACGCAACATAAGTATGGATTTGAAAATTATGAACGCGACTTTACGTGTTCAACTTCTGATTCCTTCCTACCTAGGAGATTCCCCGTGCATTGCACGTTGGATGGGCAGGTATTATACGACTAAATATAGTTCTAATCATAGAGCAGAGTATTCCTGTGTTATATTGTATTATTTAAATTGGTGGACAGGTAGACAGCTGCGTAAGTTTTGAACCAACGGAGGCCATGCTAAAATTATTTAATTCTGGTATTTATAATAAAGAGTGCAATCGGACTGAATGATAGCGACAGTGATTAGCTATAATGTTTAATTTTGAAAGTAAATTCAACAACATAAATGTCATTCAATTGCACTGTAAAACACACTGTATTTTTGTGTAAAATTCCCTATAATTTTGTCGTAAACACTGTATTTTTACGTCCAAAACACTGTATTCTCATTTTCATTATCTGGCAACACTGTTTATGATAGACGCTTGTTTGCACGTTTGCAATCCAATTTGGCGCTCAAATGATGCGCCATATCTGATTTTAAGGTGGTTTCAGTCCATACAAAAGTTTGACGCACAATACGCGTAGACGGAATTAATAAAAGTAATATTTTATATATGGAAAAATAGTTTATAAAATCTAGTTGCCGCGTCACAAATAACATTTGCAATTTATAATATATATACGAAGATATAAAGCTTTTAAAATTTTGTATGAAAAATTTTATCTTCATAATTATTTTATAAACTGCAAATGTTATTTGTTACGCGGCATCTAGATTTTCTAAACTATTTTTCCATATATAAGGTCTAAGAAAATTAGGTGAAATTATTTTAAGGGGATGATCAGACCATCAAACTGAACAACTTTCTCTATGGGACCAATAACGAAATCGCGAAAAAAATTCTGCAGTCCCATACATTTAGGTCGAGTAGGTTTCTATGGAACAGCTGATTTTTTTTCGCGATTTCGATATTAGTGTCACAGAGAAAGTTGTTCAGTTTGATGGTCTGATCATCCCCTAAAAATAGTTTCACCTAATTTTGTTAGACCTTATATACAAAGTTACTTATATAATTGCCGTCTACGCGTATTGTGCATCAAAGTTTTGTATGAAATTGACCCCACTGCAACCGCCTTAAGGCACTTCTCCTTTTAATGTTCTGTGCTACTTTGTATTATATCTTCTACGTTACGCAATAGGTATATGAGAAGATTTTCTTGTACAAATAATCATAGTTATTCTCTATCTGTCAGTTTTAATAAAAGATGAGTACTATTTTATTAATCTTTAACCTGTCACATCCCGGCGACGCGATATCGACCGTCGTCCATTGTTTATCAATTGTTATTTTAAAGTCGGGATGTGACAGGTTAAAATCATTTTGTATACAGGACGTAAGGAAAAGTATCATTAACCTTTAAACCACATAATCTACCTATAAAACTGAACAACTTTTACTAGGTATGGGAGCATACCAATCGGAGCAAAAAAAATCTTCTGTTTCATACTAAACTCCAATACCTGCTCGACTCAAACGTATGCAACAGCTGCTTTTTTGTTGCTCCGATCGGTTTGCTCCCAGAGTAAAAGTTGTAAAGTTTGATGGGTAGAGTATGTGGTTTAAAGGTTAATGATCCTTTTCTTACAGTTTGTATAATTTACGAGCGTTAACCCGCGACTTCGTCCGCACAAATTATATACCAGATTTTAAGTCAGATCATAAGCCATCAAACAAAAAAAGTTTCATCAAAATCGGTTTAGTAGTTTTTGCGTGATACTCGTTCAAACAAACAAACAAACAAACACACAAACAAACAGACAGACAAAAAATAAAAAAATTTGTGAAATGGAATCAGGGACACCTAAAAACCATTTTTTTTGTTAATATTTTCAATGTACAGACAAACTTCCTGTTTCAGTTTTGTAATAGTACGAGCGTTAACCCGCGACTTCGTCCGCACAAATTATATACCAGATTTTAAGTCAGATCATAAGCTATCAAACAAAAAAGTTTCATCAAAATCGGTTCAGTAGTTTTTGCGTGATACTCGTTCAAACACACAAACAAACAGACAGACAAAAAATAAAAAAAATTGTGAAATGGAATCAGGGACACCTAAAAACCATATCGTAACTTTTGTTTTGTTAATATCTTCAATGTACAGACAAACTTCCTGTTACAGTTTTATAATATAGATAGATAGATGGCGGAAACCACGTGGCTTAGAATAGGCAGTACGTTTTCTAAACAGTGACGTCAACCTACTTGTGATACTGAAACGATAGACTTACAATTATAGAATATGTTCAGGATTATCACATAGGATAATTTTTAAGGTTCCGCACCTTAAAAGGAAAAAAAAACTGAACCTTTATAGGATCACTTTGTTGTCCGTCCGTCTGTCCATCTGATTAGCACCTTTTTCTCAGTAGTGGGTAGAGGTATCCAGTTAAATTTGAAAACTAAGGTCTAGTAGGTCTTTTAAAGTGTAAAAAATTCAAGATGCAGCTATTTATGCCACATATTTTGATATTCGCAACGTAAAGGGTACTTCCCGTTGATCTAGAATCCTGAAATTTGGCGAGAAGCAAGGTCTCACAGTACAAGTAAAGGAATAATATAAAAAATCTTTAATTTACAGTCATATCACGTTTAAAAATCTACAAACTTTCAGGCGTAGTGGTATCTACATACATAATTATCTTGTTGTGGGGGCTGGCAAGCCAGCAACACTTCGACCCAGTGGGATCTTTTGTGTTAGCCCCAATACTTTTTGTTTTCTTCAAATACATGGTCAATGAAGGAGGCAATACCATTGAGGGGAAGAAACCTAAGATCTCCCGGGTTTGGGTATCCATCTCCGAGAAGGCACATGCGTTTTGCCGCCAGGACATCACAGTCACAAAGAACATGCTCCATAGTCTCTTCATCCTCCCCGCATGCTCGGCAGCTGGGATCCCCTGGATCCTGGAGTTTCATTTTGAGCATCATCGTGCCTGTGGCGTAGTGCCCAGTGAGGGCTCCGACTATGGCACGAGCCTTGCCCCTGCTATTATTCAGTATGAACCTTGAGACACGAGTTGTCACATTGCTAATAAATTTTTTGGAGTGTTGTAGGCCTACAAGGCTAGACCACTCCAGCTTGTGTGCTTTATCAGCCCAATCCCTAATGGCCATTTTTATACTGCATGCTGGGATTCCCACACTTGGTTCTGGGCCAATCATCTTTCGTTCTGACCCAGCCCTCACCATACATAATTAAGTTTGCACAGAACCCTCAGGGCACGAGTCCTACTCGCACTTGACCGTTTTCTTTTTTTAAATTTAAAGTGAACACAGTCGAAGTCGTGGGCAACAGCTGCATTATATAATTTTAACTAACATATTCGCGTCGGTTAAAAGCTCCGGTTAAAATGTTCATATCAAAATTAATGGACTAAAAACCGGCCAGCAGGAAGCTGATAACACCTGATAGTATTTAATGGACCCTAATTATTTTGATTTATGCATCATGGTAATTATGGAACACGTTGTTATTATTATGCATTTTATATTAAAGTCTACTGTGCCGGTTAAGAACACACCTAGCTCAGTCATTTTACGGAGGTTTTGTTTGGAGGGGTGGGGAGTAATTATGAATTGAACTTTTAAACTGTAACCGGCAACGTTTAGTGACAAAAAGACTATCTGAATACATATTTAAAAAAAATCGCTACGCAGCATAGAAATCAATATTGTATCTACCAGAAGCCTTTTAAATTAATAATATTAATACTAATGCACTCATTTTAATTAGATTTAACAATATACATTATTTTTGAGCAATAAAATAGGCATTGAAAATTAAAAAGTTAGATATTTAATAGTAAGTACAATGTATTTTTCAAAGCCTTCTAAGTAGACAAAAATATTGACACCATGTTTGAAGTATGTATAATGGTTAAGCCTTAAAAGCTAAAAATTTACCATAACTTTTTTTAGAATGAGATAAATGCTAAATTTAAAATTTTGGGCTGTTGCTGACGTGATATTTTTTTAATTTTGGTACATTTTTAAGCTCAAATTGACTCTTAAATACTATGCCGAAGAAAAATATCAATTATTAATTAGTCCCGGCTCAAACCGTAAAATGACTGGGCTAACCACCCAGCGTCAGTGTCGTATCAAAGTAGGTAACCAAGTCACAGATTACTAGTTACCTACTTCGTAACAGATACATCACTACCTTAGATAACAATAAGTTTTCACGCTTTAATCATTTACTGCCTGCGAAAATGTATCTAATAGCGCTTGACTCAGCGTTGTTATTACTTCGTACGTAGCGCGCGACGTATGCGACATTTCCATCTGGAGCGAGTGACAGAATTCTTACAAACGCATCGCTTACGATGCGACAAGGTGCTATGGCCGAGTGACGGAGGCCTGACCAAGTGCAGAAAGGCATGCAATATTAGAATGGCACAAGCAAAAGTCCATTAAATTATAAATAAACCAAATTATATACCGGATTTTAAGTCAGATCCATAGAGATCTAGAGAGATGCCAACCAACGCGCTGAGTACGAAACCGAGTGTCGCATTACCACCAGTACCACGCGACAGAAAGTATTTTGTTAGCTTTAATGTGCTCATTATCCATTGCGATATCAGAACTCAACGTTCGAATAATCTTTAGTACTACGCAAGCATTGTAAACTATTTACACATAATATCTCGACTGGCTTTCAGCCTCATAATATATTGAATCCTTACTGTCGCGAGCAATGTGTTCCATTTTTGCGCATATTGCTGCGACACTGGCCCCACCCTCTTTTCACATCTCCCTTTAGTTTTTGTGATCTGTGGTCAGATCATATAAGCTATGAAACAAAAAAGTTTCATCAAAATCGGTTTAGTAGTTTTTGCGTGATGCTGTTATAAACATTTAAACAAACAGACAGACAAAAAGTCCGGGACACCTAAAAACCATAGCGTAATATTTTTCATGTTAATATCTTCAATCTACAGACACTTCTTATACAGTTTGATAATAGTTAAGAAAAAAGAAAAATTTATTTACCTCCACCAATGTACACACGGCGACACATCAAGCTATACAAAACCAACATAAGCTGGCCGCGCGTAGGTCGAATAACGTATAGTGTCGCGCGGCCAGCTTATGTTGGTTCTGTATAGCTTGATGTATCGCCGTGCGTACACTGGACTAAGCCACTCACCCTTATTCGTGAAAGCAGGCACATGCAGAGGAATACAATACAGGCTGAATTACAGCAGTTTAAATTGTAATAATGAACAAAACAGTCAAGCCATAAGAAATCTTATAGTCCCGTTATTAAGGCATTCAGAAAGTGATTTCAAAAAAGCTTTTCGCAAATTCTAACCGTATCAAACAAATAAATTTCTTTGAAGCACATTTAGTTCTTGCTGGAGGAAGCAAAGTGCTGTAACTTAAATTTTAACGATGCTTTCTCTAAAAAATCCGGGGAGAATTCACGTGACAGTATTTTAAAATATGGCAGTCATAACCGGTGCTTGCAAGCTATTTTGACGGCGAAATTTTTTGTTTTGTTTCTTTAAATGTTTTTTTTTAATGTTTGCTTTCGTTTTTCATACATTTTGCTACTTGAGAACACCTTCGGAAATGGGTAAAAGCATCACCATTTTGAGATATTGTAAATGTAAATGTGAAATGTTTTGATGCACACATGACTGTCTAATTCATTTGGCATAATAATTTAAATATAATGTAAAATTAAGTTTTCATATCGCTAGAATACTAATATAGAAATTGACTAAATGAAACAATATAAGTAGGTATGAAGACAATTTTTTTTTTCTCTTTATTTAAGGAGCTTTTTCTTTACAGAAGATGCCGCTCCATACGTCTACAATTTGATAACCTTAATCAACACACTGTGATACACTACTCTGATACATTTTATATATTGCTTTGGCTGTATCCGAGGAGGGAGACGCCAGAACACTGTTACATACACCTATTTGACTTAAATTTTTAAGGATCTGTCTTCTAAGAGAATCGTTCCGAGCACACTCCATCAACACGTGGTGCACATCTTCGACCACGCCACAAACGTCACAGTTTGGGGAGGGAACTTTGCCCATCATAAACGCGAATTTGTTCATCGGAATGTGGCCCGGTGCGTAGTCTCAGAGCTGTTACAATAAGACTCCTAGACATGGAACAGTTATTAACCCAAGGAATTTGTAGGGGTTCTGGCTGGATGGTCCTATACCAAATACCTTTCTCTTTACTTCTCTCGTCAAAAAATTCTTTCCACAGCTTGTAACATTGTTTCTTATATGATACACACAATCTGTATAAAAAGGTACAACGGCTAGAGACGTTCCTTCAGAGGATGCTTGCTTCGCTAAGATGTCTGCTGTTTCGTTTCCGACTATACCTATGTGAGATGGAATCATGAAGACAATATGGAGTCCTATTTTTTCGCCATGTCCGTCCGTAGCTCAGAGACGCTTAGTACTAGAAAGCTGAAATTTGGCATTGGAATACATATTAAACACGCCGACAAATTGGTAAAATAAAATCTTGAAAAATATATTTTTAGGGTACCTCCCCTACGAAGTGGGGACGGAATTTTTTTTTCTCGTCCATCCCATAGTGTGGGGTATCGTTGGATAGGTCATTTAAAAATATTATGTATGTGGGAAAACCATTTTTCGATTTAGGGATCCGATTAAGCTTTAAAGTGAAAAATGTTGTTAGAGTCAAGTGTTGTCTCCATAGTGAAAGTTGTTCAAGTTGATGATCTAAAACACCCCTTTAAATATTACTCAAAATTTTCAAAATTCAAAATTTTTTTGAAAATTTCTAGTTTGCTTTGTCACTATTTGTGGAATAATAATAATGATTTTGTGGATATACTTATGCCAGCCGTTGTTAACGTAACACTATTAAAACACTAACTCAATTCAGCACAGTAAGCTCTAACCTAACCTAATTGGGGGAATGCACAAACTCATTTTAAACTTTTAACTAGGTACTTAACTGACCCATTGTTTTAACTAGTTAAGAGCTAACCATATCCTACCTAAGTATGTAATATAAAAAAGCTGTGATGGTCTTGTGACTAGCAGCGTCGTCTTCTGACCAGAAGGTAAGGGTTTGAACCCCGCCCAGGGTAGACTCACTCTTTGTAGGATATTTTGTTCGAATTGTAACACCATTGGCTGTCTGTATTATTATTATTTGGGGGTGTTTTGGGCCTGGACAGGCTTATCAAGCCTGTGCCACGTAGACTATCGCTGGTCCTTTGTGAACGCCCTTTTTAAAGTTCTCTACCAATCCCCACTGCGGCCAGAAAACGCAGTAGATTTTTGATAGGGATAGTTTGTATCTCATCTGGTGTCAGAACCTGCCTACCTAGATGAGTACTACTTTTGTACATCAGGGGGCCACAGTCACATAGGAGGTGTAGAGGAGTTTCCATCTCCTCCTTGCAGAATCTGCAGCCGGTCGTGTCACTTAAATTCAGTGTGTGCATGTGTTTATTTAATTTGCAGTGGCCTGTGAGTGACCTTGCTATTGTACAAATTTGATCCTTGCTGAGGGCATGGAGACCGTTCGCAAGTTTGCGATTGTAGCCTTTGATAAGTGCTTTGGAGTGGCCCATGCCTGGGGTGTTGCACCAAAGCTTTATTGCCTCTCCAAAGCTGACCCTATTCAAAGAATCTCGCGTTAGACTGCCAGTTATTCCCAGAAAGGGTTCGGGGCCTATGAAGTGGTTTTCTGTGCCCTTCTGGCCTGGCTCTCTGTAGGAAAGCTTCATGCTCCAATAGGGGATCGGACACTTAGTCAAATTAGCAACTTTTAATCGAACGTCAAAACGCGCGCGATGTATGAAAAATTGTACTAAATACCCGCAAGTGACGTCATCAACACTTCATTTGTTTTTATAGTTCATCATGTTATTAAAAATAGTATTTTAACTCAAAAAAAATGTATGTATAGCGTTATTTTCAAATGTTTTTTTTACTAAGAAGATAAAACTAAAATATATTTTATGCACTCCTTTTTTTTAATCCGGTTTGTCGAAATCAAAGTTGAGAATATTAAAATTTGTTTATTGTCGACTTTATCTAAAAATTCGGATTGATCGGTTTAGTTATGTTTATAGGAAGTCTAAAAATATTGTACAAATTTTGAAAAGTTACAATAAATGTTATTCAGTAATAAACTATTTCAAATAACCAACCTTTTGTTTCAACTATTTTTTTTTATTTCCTTGTACTTATAAATGGTTTTCAGGTTTTGTGTTAATTTGATAACACCTTGTTAAACCATACAGATATAATATGAAGTTAAAATTGTTAATCTCACTAACAATGTCCCTAAGGCCTTTTTTTTTTAATTCTTTTGTTTTTTTTTTTTGGGGCTTTTAATCTTGAGGTTACGTCAGCCCAGGCCCTTTTATTCGCTACGTTGTTATTTTGGTATGCATTCGGTAAACAAACAATAAATTATTGTATTGTGTTGTAGGACCCATCCATGTACGAAAGCCAAACATTCAAATTAAAAATGTTTACTGTCCAGTTCTAATTTCTCCTACTCATCATCATCAGGTATCATCGTTCACTACTGTGAGTATAGGCATCTCCCAAGGCGCGCCTCTAAACTCTATGCTTGGCCTTCCTCATCCAGTTGCTACCCGATATTTATTCTACTAATTTCAATAATTTTTTCGTTTCCTCCCGAAAAATACAGGATGTTAAAAAACACACTATTACTACCTAGTATTTTTTTACACTCTGTATTTTTTCGGGAAAAAACGATAAAAACATGGACATGGCTTTGGTAATATTTAAAGGGGTGGGGACTATCAAAAAGCCGTCGTGTTCCAGCGGCGAGTATCCTGCCTGCCTGCCGGGCAGGAGGCAATGGTTCGATCCCCGTCCAGGGTGACTTGTACCGATGTGTTTTTTCGGAATGAATGTATAATTTGCAACACCACTGGCTTTTCGGTGAAGGAAAACATCCTGAGGAATGCATGCTTCAACTTCTTGGCATGTATGGTACCAACAGTCCATTACATTTATTATCATTAACACGTTCCGGGGCAGTGAACGAGACACAATAGAACTTTTATTGTTATCACGTCTATAGCCGGTCACTGTCCCGGAACGTGTTAATTACACCCCGTCACACTGGACAGAATTTCGGTACTGCTAGTGAAACGTGCATGTTCTGAGGTTTCAGAATATCTCTCACTGCCCCCGCGGGGAATATAGCCGTGAGCATATGCATGCTTACGCATGAAACTGAACTATTTTTAGTATTACAAGGGTGTTTTGTTACACCTTGTATATTTCCAATAACGCTGTTAAAGCCTTAATTATTGTGAACCGTGTTACGTTGTAATAAAGGCTATCACTAAGCCCCAGTGCTGTATAGCATTCGGAACTAAATCCCAGAGAATGTTGCCACAAACTCATTTTAAAATCCATTTCCTTTGCATAAGCGTTATGCAGGTTCGCTTTAACGTATTATTCTAGGATCGCTAGTTTAATAGGCGTTTTTATTATTACAAGCTTTTATTAAACTACATCTGCATTGCACGTAATACGGCTATATCACGCATTATCTTGTTCGTTCGAGCGCAAATAGAAAGAGAGCGAAAGCATGATAGCGCTATATCACGCTGGCATTCTACGACTGCCATTATAATACTGTTATACTGTTTCAAAATAACAGCATGACGCATCGTTAACTTTTCTTTTTTCAGTAACGCTGATTTTTATGACAAATTTTTTTTTTTTTTGCTTGGAATGAAACCATAGAGCGTAAATTTTAGGTAATCAAAACAATCATGTTTTCACTAATTATGATATGATACTACAGATTTTTAAATGTACCATAGTTAGCAAACTGAATCTAGTATAGATTCTTATAAAACTGTAACAGGAAGTTTGTCTGTACATTGAAGATATTAACAAAAAAAAAGTTACGATATGGTTTTTAGGTGTCCCTGATGACATTTCACCAATTTTTGGATTTTTTGTCTGTCTGTTTGTTTGTTTGTTTGTTTGTTTGAACGAGTATCACGCAAAAACTACTGAACCGATTTTGATGAAACTTTTTTTGTTTGATAGCTTATGATCTGACTTAAAATCTGGTATATATCAGGTAATTTGTGCGGACGAAGTCGCGGGTTAACGCTCGTGAATCAATAAAATCGTCATCATTACACTTAGATTATTAACTTTATGTCATTACCCTATATACATCCAACTGCAGGGGACAGACCTATTCAAGGAGGGTTCATGAGCGTAGCCAAATTTAATATTATAAAAATGTTTAGAGGTGAATTTGGCCAGAAGATTATCTTCATTAGGAAGAAAAAATCCCGTACTTATTATTTGGTTATAAGGGCTTGGTCAATGACCAAATAGCTACTGCGACCTAGATTGTAGCTGTCACCCTAGACCTAAAGGTCATTTCCTAGGCCCACGGACTTCATGAACCGTGTTATGCTTTTGGAGGGGAGGTCCCTGATGTCAGTAGGTGTTATTATGTATCCACCTAGATGGCGACTCCTGCTGTGAATGAGCACTTCGCATTCGCAGAGGAGATGTATGGGCGTTTCCTCTGCTTCACAGCAAAATCTGCAAGTGGGTGAGTCTACAAGCCCCATTCTGTGTATTCCGTACTTACTCAACCAATTAGCCAAATCACAGCATTTTCAATAGGCATTTGCCTCCCTTTTGTGCAAGTTTCCGACTATATCGTTTACAAAATTGGTAACGTATTACCTACGACTGTACGAGGCAATTTTTAAGTAATATTTTGTTTATGTGATCATCATTTATATGTACATACAATTTCTGAAGCAATTTAACTAAATATTAAGAATCAGAATCGCTATGAACTGTGTAGCCCAGTCATTTTACGGTTTGAGCCGGGACTAATTAATAATTGTCATTTTTTTTCGGTATAATATTGGAGAGCCAATTTGAGCTTCAAAATGTACCAAAATAAAAAAAAAATCACGTCAGTAACAGGCCCAAATTTTAAATCTGGCCATAATCCTTCTAAAATACCTGATGGTAAGTTTTTTTTTTGCACATTTTTATGGCTTTACAAACAAGGTGTGAATATTTTTGCCTACTTAGAAGGTTTTGAAAAATACATTTGTATTAAATACCTCATTCTTTAAATTTCAATGCCTATTTTATTGCTCAAAAATAATTTATATTGTTAAATATAAGTCAAATGAGTGCATTGGTATTAATGTTATTAATTTAAAACTCTTCTGGGACACATAATTTTGATTTCTATGTTGCATGGCAAATTTTTTTTAATTTGTTTTAAGATAGTCTTTTTTCACTAAATGGTGCCGGTTACAGTTTAAAAGTACAATTAATAATTACTCCCTACCTCACCTAACAAAACTCCGTAAAATGACTGGGCTACTGTCAAAAAACACCATGTCTATTTGATACCGATTGAATCGGGTAGTTTGAAATAGAAATCATTTATTGCACTACACAATAAAACCACAGATTTGGCAACAAATACCGCAATGAGCTATGACTGCAGCAAAAAATAGCTCTTCATGTTCCAAGTCATAGAATAAAAATAAAAAATATTCTAATGACCTTTCTAAAGTACCGCAACTTTATTTAGCGAATGGTTAGTAAATGTTGCGCTAGCATGTATGCTGAACCCTCTAAATATTGCAAGCCTTGCAGGCGACGAGAGACTGTTTGCTAGCTCCAAAAGTCAAGAATAGCCCCTACAAGTCCGTAATATGTAATTCTTTTAGCATTAGAGAATGAATGCAGTTGAAATGCGCTCCTTACGAAGTGTGTGTGGTATTACTTTGGTCGATCGAATCAAGAACATAAGGAAACCTTTAACTTACACCAATCCCTTATCATCGAGTGTGATAAGGGATTGGTGTAAGTTAAAGGATGATATTGTAACAAGGATTGAGAGGGGTATGCTTCGATGGTTTGGTCACGCAGAGAGAATAAATGAAAGAAAACTTACGAATGAAATTTAACAAGCAAAGGTGATCGGAAGTGTTGGGAGAGGCCGTCCGAGGAAAATGTCCGAGGTATGAATGTCAATGAGGCTAAAGAGGTGTGTCAGAGTCGTAGCGTGTGGCGGTCCGTGGTCTCTGCCTACCCCATGGGACAATGGCGTGAGCTTATATATGTATGTATGTTTAGCATTAATATTTGCTATATACATACATCATCATCCTTTCTCAAAGGGTGAAGGAAAAAATCGTGCTTACGCTGAAGAAGGAATTCTGATGCATATGTGAGGTCTACTAATCAGCATTGTGCACGCGTGGTGGAATAACGCCCATACACCCTCCCTGCGGGTAGGCATGTGGCCTGCAGTGGGATGTTTTTAGACAGATTATGATTCATACATAAACTTACGACCATAATCCGTTTCAGGATGGTCAGAAACATTGCTACAACTGCCAGAATTGTCTTGCTTGCCAAGTCACTTTTAAAATATTGAAGGTTTCAAGATGAAATGACGTGTAAAGACTGTCGCCAACAAACATACTGCATTGCATAAGAAACCCTTATTCCTTAGTTGTTTCATACGACTCCTACTAAATGGAGTGGTCCATCCGAAGCCAGAACCACACGGCAAAGCAGTATTTGCTCTAGAATAATAAACAATACTAACGTTTGCAAATTAACTTAGCGTTGATTTCGAATGCTATTTTCATTTACACACGTTCGTACCTTACGAATGTAATCGTGCTAATTTCAAAAATAGCACCTCTAATAAATCTATGAACAGGTTTAGGCTAATTGTTATGAATTATGAATTTATGATCTATGTGAGCTATTCTAGTTTGATTATTTGTAACCCCCGACGCAAAAAGAGGGGTTTTATAAGTTTGACGTTTATGTCTGTGTATTATGGTAACTAGGCCAATGTAGTGTGCCTCGCGTTAATGACGTTTAGCTGCGTAAGTAGTTCGTAATTTATATATAAGTGCAACTATGTATTATCGATTGGATTCAATATACTACACTTAAACTATCAACTATGTTTGACTCTACCATCCCGCGTCTCCTCGCATCATCCGTGCAATAACCCACGAGGATACCACATTCTGTCTGTATGTCGGTCTGTATGTGGCATCGTAGCTCCTAAACAGGTTTACCTATTTCGATGTGGGTTTTTTTAATAGAAAGCTAATTTTTGCGAAAGTATTATTAACTTTGTTTCATGAAAATCAGTGCAGTCGTTTTCATTTAACTTTAAAATTTATGAAATAACATTAAATTACAAATTTAAAATTTTTATTGTTGTAGTAATGCGATATTATTTAATACAGTAAAACTCACAGTACACAGTCTAGAATAAGTCCTCTAAAATAGTTTACTCTAAATAATAGCTTGAACCAGGATGTTTTGTCTCAAGCATTCTAAATTCTGTAGTAAACATTGTATGTTACTGGTTACTGCAGGGTGAATCAATTGGATAGTAAAATAGGTCTTTTTAAGTCAAGTCAGAATAAGTAGGAATTCCTTGGACGTTAAATAAATACTATGTTTATTTTGAAACATACCATTCTTCAATAAGTTGAAGGAAAATATACATACAGTTTAATTAAATGTTAAAAGTAACATAATATGCGAGTATTACTAAGAAACAGAGGATTCCAAAACATCTACACGAGTTTAATTTACAGCAAGAATTTAAATGAAAAACACAGAATATAAGCAAACACAAAAACCAGTGATGAAGCGTGTATGTAATCTGACTGCTTTTAAACTTTGTTTTTCAAACGTTTTAAACTTTTTATCTTATGGTGCTACTGGTGACGCGATATTGTGCCGACTTGATACACAGCATACAGCATATCAGCTCCTGATGAGCTTCTGTTGCTAGGCTGATTCTGCCCCTCACAGCAGTTCGTTGTAGGTCGAAAGTGCCTCCCATATTTTTTTAATACCATTGAGTGGAGCCAAGTTTCTGTCAGACAGTTTTCTTTACACTGCGTCCGCGAGGTTGAGTATGACCCACTCCCTATCAACCTTATTCGTGAGAGGAGGCCTTTCCCTGCTGTGGAATCCTACAGGCTATAACTAACCAACTATTGAATTAGCAGTCTTGTCAATATATTATACCAAAGTTTGGTACTTTATATTATAATATCTATACTTATAAAACAGTTTCGTGACTGACTGACAGACAACAACGCACAACCAAAACCGCTTAAAATAGAACAATAAAATTTGGAATATAGATTCTACAATGGTAAAAGCTAGTTATATGATATATACAATAATATTAGAGAGACTACTTTTGGAATTGAGTGGAAGAAAGATGAGAGGCTTATTAGACCCCTTGATTTATAATTATTTCTAAATTTTGCAATTGCAATTATCCAAAAAAAAATCAAACCTTCACCACATACAAAATCTAAATTAATTTGTACTAAATGAATTTCAGTTATTTTAAAACAGAAATAAAATTATCTTTTCAGTATTCCCTGTGTAGATATTCATCTCTTTGAACATTTGAATGTTTTAAAACTGCATAGTGAAAATGATATAGAATGTGTGAATTTCTGAACAACATTTTATTGTGAATAGTTCTATCTCGGAGAGAAACTGCTTTGTTTATCTGAGTTGTGAAACCAGAATAGAATTTTATAGTATATCAGTCCGTTTACGGGTTAAAGTTCTACCCTCGGGCCAAATTTTACTTTAAAAACTAATCACATATTTTTTTTATATTTTTCAATATACGAGGTGTTACAAAAATAGGGTAAGGTAGTTGCGTTACTTTAATGGTTGATTGTACTCATGATACTAAACAACTTTAGTAACAGTTAACAGTTTGCCTTGTAATTGTTAACTGTCTCTTCTACGGGTCTGCTGGAAGAAATCTCTTCAGAGATAAGCTCGCCCTTTGTACATGTTTTCTCAACTTTGTGTATGTCCGTGTGTACAATAAAGTGTTATAATAATAATAATAATAATAACTTTCCCAAAGGAACAAAGAGAAATTTAAAATAAATATATCTCTTTATACAAACGTTCGATCAGCTGATTGCATTTATTATGGAATGTAAAAATTAATTTTTTTGCTAAATTCTTGTACTTTTTTTAGGGAAAGTTGTTCAATATCTTGGGTACAATTACCCTTTAAAGTAATGCAACTGTTTACCGTAACACCCTGTATACAAGTATAACTGTAAAAAATAGAATAATATGGTAATAATATAGAATAATGTGGTGTATGTATAAACTACAATTTTTTTTATTCCATGTTATAATATCCAACGATTTGCTAGCAAACGCAATTTATGGTTACCATAATATAACCTGCATATTAAAAAAGTTAGTACCAAGTATATACGTCTCACCGATGTACCTGCGCAGTTGACAAATCTTAAAAACGCGCGAAATTTATATTGACCAAAGAGGATGTGACACCTTGCCGCTATTGGCTTATTGCTCTGTCGCCCTTTTCCCTGCTGGAGCATCCATAGTCTGCTATTGGGGTCGGAGCGAGATAGAGAATACCCGATTTTGCACTGCTCTGCGCAAACGAAGTTTGACGAGCGAAATTATTTTCCTGGTTTTACTGTACCTAGTTGTACCGTTGTACTTAGTATTGTTACTAACTATCCCGAAGGAGTCATGAGCTTATACCGTATGATGTTTTTAATAGTGGCAAAAAGGGGTGGTTTAGACCATCAAACTGAACAACAACTGTTATAACTAAGGGAATAAATCTGAAATCGCAAAAAAAATCACCTGTCTCATACGTTTGAGTCAAGCAGTTTAGTATGGAGAAGCAGAAGTAGTAAAAGTTGTTCAGTTTGATCGTCTGAACCACCCATGAAAATTTCGACTCGGTAAAAACAACCATACGTATAAATTATTTTATCTGTCTGTATACCTAACCTACAAAACATCAGTTCAAGCAGTTACCCCTTACAGTTAATTAGCATTCAGCATAATGTACAAAAGTCTGACACATACGATATTTAGTTCCATAAACCTCTACTAATAAATCCTTACACCAAGCATAACTATCTCATAGTCCACCGCAAGCTATCAACTTAAAAGCCTCCAAACACATCCTTTGGACACTTAAATCCATCGGCTATAAATACACACCGTCCATCAACTGCTAGGGTTGACCCAAAACATATTAAAGTTAATGATAGTCCGGATATTTTGGAGTCCGGAAAGTGTTCTCATTTTGAAGATTAAGTAGTGGAATTAAATTGAAATAGAGAGAGAGTTGAGAGGTCAAATTTTTTAAATTCCTTTTTCCCTTAAGTGGCTCCCACTATGTAATCGCTGGCCCGGGCCATATTTCGCAGGTTTTTAGAAGGTATCTTTTCGTTATTTGAAAGATATACAAACTAATGAAAAATATAGCAATGATCTTCAAGATCTCGGCTTTGTTTGCTACGAACTACATTTATTCTTTTTATATAAAATACATATGAAACCTGTGTTTAAAGAAAGCCTATATATTTGAAAAAAGTCTGTATTACGTGCATCTACTTTATAAGTTGAAGTCATACTTGTGACACACGCCATTGTGTAGAAGAAGAAAAAAAAAGGATCTAAAAATGCTATGAAGTACATTTTTTTATCACCAATATTTAATTAGATAATTAAAACAAATATTATTTTCGAATTTAAATTCCTTGGATTAGAAGTCACCACAGTGTCATAATTAAGGACAAGCTAGTCAAAAATAGGTGTACCTACTAAAATGATGTAGTTTAGTAGAGGTGAGGCGGCTCTGAAAGAGTCAGATTCATTCCGTCGGGGACTCGTCTTAATTTAAAGGGGCTCCTCTATTTCTCTATTCTCGTCTATTTGTGTTTCTAACAATGAATAAATATGCTTAAAGTCAGCACTACTACAACTGCCTGCTTCAAAAGATTCTTAGCTTATTTGGTAGTACTAGAGTTGATAGTTTAATAAGAGACTCTGATTACCCCGGTAAGGATTAAGGTCGATAGTTTATGAATACCCACTTGACACTCCATTCCATTTTGTAAGTTAAATTGCTAATAATGTGTGTTCTTCAACAGAAAGTTGGAAGTTGAAGCAATGTTGAAGCTGACAACCCCGAAAGGGATTACAGTCTTGATCTTATGTATGTACACACGGCGACACATCAAGCTATATAAAACCAACATAAGCTGGCCGCGCGACGTTATACGTTACTCGACCTACGCACGGCCAGCTTTGTATAGCTTGTATAGTTTTGTATAGCTTGATGTGTCGCCGTGCGTACGTTTATGAATATTGTATGAATATGCTTAAGCCTCACTACAACTGCACACTTCAAAATACAATTGGTAGTTGTAGTAATGTTTCAGACTATATCTATTATATTATGATGTTATTTTATTACTGTTGAGGAAATAAAAAAATATTATATCATTATCTCGAAAGGGATTATGGTGAACAACAAATCTTCTAAAGAGAATGTCGAGTTCACTCAAACATTAATAATTTAATCCAATAAAAAAACCCGGATATGTCCGGAAAACGGACGTCTGTTAACCCTGATCACGACAGAAACACTTATTGCTTAGACCTTTTCCATTCACTCGCACTTACAGGTGACCGCGTCATTTTTATTTTTTTTCCAATTCGGCAAATGGCCTTTGTGGTGACAAAACGTTTTACGGTCCGGTACAAAGGAAAAACCGGATTTCTTTTCTTTACCACTTTTTTATGTAGATAAAAAAGATGTTGAGTGTGAACAATGAGTGTGAAAAACATTTATGTAGGTATTTCCTATACGCCAGTCACCGTTTACACAAAAATCACGCGTTAGTTCGCAATAAACTGCACTGTAAGTATTGATTTTTTGGGATGTAGATACCACTTGTGTAAAACCAAGTTTTCAGCTTCGAAAGACTTGTGCTAACTGCGTGGAGCTCGGAAAACCTCGAAATTTTTGGTAAATTTTTTGGTTTTCGCTTATAACTTTTAAGCGGGGAGTCCAACGGAAAAGTTTTCCAGTACATTCTTAAAGTAGACAAAATTTTATATAACTTACGTGCAACTGTAGTTCTGTAAATCCAAAGGAACCCGAGATACACGACTTCAAACATTAAAAATTTTCCTAAAAAAGTTCGAAATTGTTGTGTTGTCTTACTGAACCTACGACTAGGTGCAGAAGAGGTTGGGGGTATAAAAAGAGCCCTCAACTGGGGGTGGACATGAAGCCAGCTGGGGCTGAAACCGGTGCCCTCAACCAAAGCACGACCGCCGCTAACCCTACTGAAATTCCTGTATCTATCCTAACAACATGCCAAAAAGTCATTACCAGGCCGCAAGGGTGCGATTTTTGAAACTCATTACTGCTGATTTGACTTTCAAAATTCGCACTCCTGGAGTATGATTTTTGGAAGTCAAATCAGCAGTAGAAAGATGCATATCTCCATAGTAATTTTGACATTTTCAAATGCTGAGTTCAATGTATGAGTTTCTAAAATTGCACCCCAGAGCAATTTATTGCTACCTACGATGTTTTAAATGACTGGCGTGCTAAGGGTATTAGGGTATTCCAGTAACACACCCAATAAACACCCAATAAATTTTTATTTGTATTTTTGTAACACCCTGTAGTTTTTACAAAAGTTTTTTTGTACACCTTAGTCTTTACAAAAGCATGACCTTAAAGGTCGAATGAAAAACGTTTTAGACGTGCCAAACACATACGGAATTGTGATTTTGTATGGGATTTGATACCTCCGCAATTCCGAACGCAATTATGTAGGGAAAAAATTCATACGAAATCGTAATCCTGATTCGGAATTCCGTATGTATGTGGCGGACCTAAAGTTCGACACAAATTCAAAATACCCAAATTTTTAAAGAAAATCCTACTGTGCTTGAGAAGGTACTAAATTCTACTCCGCCCAAATAATCTTGAGAACAAAATAAAATATCAATATCTAACTCTGCAACGTTCAAACAGCCGTATTCCTGACAGCTCATGATTCAGGGCCACATTTTCGCAATCTAACTTAGATATCTAAGCAATCTGTCAAGTAAACGGCTCCATAACTTGTTATCAACCATCTTTGGGGGAACAAATAAAATATTTCTTGATACTTGAGCGTAAGCTTTTAACAACTTGATTTTTAAAGTGATTTCCTTTTTCAGTGACGACAATGATTATTTTCTATACAGCAATACAGACCAACAAACTGAACAACTTTTCCTACCTATGGGATCGATATTGAAATCGCGAAATAAAATTAGTTGGTCCAAGAAATAGCGATGGCTGGCTACTCTACCCAAAAAATTTATGGAACAGTTGATTTTTACTTTTTCAATATTGGCCCCATACTGAAAGGTTTGTTAGTTTGAAAGTCTGAAGCATCTTCAAGAGGAGAGCGATGATAGCCCATACGGAAGAGAGCTAGCGCCTCAATCACGAGGCCGTGGTTCGATTCCTGGCCTTGTATTTATCATTTACTAGCTCGGCGGTGAAGGAAAACATTGTGAGGAAACCTGCATTCCCGGGAATGAAAAGAAAATACCATAAGTTCGGAGGTATGCGAAAAATATGGGTGAGCTTGGGGCGAACACAAAAGACCAGCGATGGTCGCAGTGTTACATAACGACCCTTGCTTGCAATAGCCCAACCACAAATAATAATAATAATCTTCAACCTCTCGCGCCCCTATAGACGGGATTTGCGGAATCTACTAAATTATTTTCAGTCTTAAATTTTAATTGAAACAGGACTACATGGCTATAACTTGTGAATCTATACTATTATAAAACTGTAACAGGAAGTTTGTCTGTACATTGATGATATTAACAAAAAAAAAAGCTACGATATGGTTTTTAGGTGTCCCTGATTCCATTTCACCAATTTTTGGATTTTTTGTCTGTCTGTTTGTTTGTGTGTTTGTTTGGGTGTTTGTTTGAACGAGTATCACGCAAAAACTACTGAACCGATTTTGATGAAACTTTTTTGTTTGATAGCTTATGATCTGACTTAAAATCTGGTATATATAATTTGTGCGGACGAAGTCACGGGTAACCAATAAAATTAGGGTACTATTAAAAGAGCCTCGGTGGCGCGTTGCGGAGAGGTATGGTCCGGGTTCGAATCCGCACGGACAACATGCCATGTACCAATGAGTTTTTCTAACTTATGTACGTAATACCGACTGCTCTCAAACGGCGAAGGAAACCATCGTGAGGAAACCTGCATACACTGAAAAAGAAATTCTGATGCGTATGTGAAGTCTACCAATCCGCATTGGGCACGCGTGGTGGACTAATGCCCATACACCCTCCCTGAGGGTAGGCCTGTGCCCTGCAGTGGCACGTTTATAGGCTGATAATGATGAAATGATGACTATTAAAATACGCATGTTATAATATACAGGGTGAAATTGATATCATTAGCATCCTTTTACACTAAGAGTCTACCCATCAAACTGAAAAACTTTTACTATGGGAGCAAACCGATCGGAGCAAAAAAAATAAAAAATCTGCTGTTCCATACTAAACTGCAATTAACAGTATGCAACAGCAGATTTTTTTTTTGCTCCGATTGGTTTGCTCCCGTAGTAAAAGTTGTTCAGTTTGATGGGTAGACTCTTAGTTTAAAAGGATGCTAATGATATCAATTTCACCCTGTAGATTTAATGCAGGGGTAAATTCAAAATGTCGCATATAAAGTAACTAAAATCGTATTGTATAAAGAGTCTCGTTAATAAAGTTAACTAACCGTGAGGCGCTTTTATGATTTACAGCAAACGAAACCTCTGTGAAACTTGGCTAAATGTTAATTCTACAAACAAAACTTTGACTTTGCTCTAGCACTAAATGTGTATAATACAGAAGGTCCACTGGGAAACATGTTTCTTGTGCAGTGTTTTTGTGGGTTAGCGTAACGGTCACCACTACTTTGCACAACAACATTAATGAGGAAACATATATAAGAGCAAGCTATTCATTATAGATTTAGAAAGAAAGTTTATACAGTAAACCAATACAAAGTGCGTATTCACGACAGGCTTCGTCAAAGGTATATACATCACTCACATCCACAACAGGCTTCGTCAAAGAAAATACATCACTCAGATTCACCACTCGTTTCGTCAATAAATACAGCCTGAATATCTGCAACAAGCTTCGTCAACTTCTATATAAAAATGGGGGGACCTACAACCTGCACACAGTTATATATACAGTAATATATTTTAAATAGTGAATTTTTGTTGGGTGCTCGTGGTAAAGAGCCAGCCATACAGCGTTGCTCAGGAAGCATCAACCTGATATACTGCGGGTTAAATGACTACATAATCGGACAGAAAACCGGCCGGCAAAATTAATTCAAAATTCAATATAGGGGAAAGCTAAGCAGACGGCCTAAGAATAATATGGTTATACGAACTAAACCTTGGCTTAGTTAGAGTATTGATGGGGTACGTACGTAAGCTTTATATACGTACATAATTTTATGATTATGTGTGTCACGTGTCGCGTGATAAAAGCCGGTATAAGGCGTGAAACATACAGAAGAGGCGTAGGTAAAGCGACAACGCGGGAACGCGACAACATAGGGTCCGCGCTCAAAAGTTTCCGAACCAAAAGAGAAACAAAACACATACAGAGAAACAATTTACGTGCCAGTCTTCGTTTGATTGACGGATTACGCGCACGTTTGCATGCCGTGCTGCTGTGCTGTAAGAATTTGTAAAGAAAAACTACGCAAGCAAAATAAAATTAAAATTTCATCAGTTTCAGTGTTTTTAGTTTAATTATATTTATTACTAACATTTACTTTCGTTTATTCTGGGACACTTTTTTCGAGAATTTTGTATAGGACCGTATCCATAAGTTAGTAAGTCAATGCTGCGCCGCGTCCGTCATGCGTGCACCTTACCCCTGTTGTATCTTGTACATTTGCTGATGACGCGTCACGTCGCGCGGCGGCTGAAATCTATAAGTAATACTATTACTTTTTTGTAGGCGACATTATTATACTTTTCTGCCAGAAGGTTTATATTTAGTGAGCCTTCTGTTCTCTTTATACTTTGATCGCTTTTGAAAGATAATGCAGACGAATTTATCATCTGCATTGTACGACATTTGGTTAGCTAATAGTGTATGCTTCGAGGCCTTTTCAACGTTTTATGTTATAGATTACAGAACTTTTTGATATTTGTTTAGAAATTCTTAGAGGGTTTACCGTTTGGGATTTGAGATTAAAGGGTTTAATAAGTTTTAATAAGAATAGATCAAAGTATTAAGGTATTTGACTAGTGTTTTGAATGTAAGAAACTTTGAATGAAATGTAGAGGCGTGGTAGAGCTTTCGGTACTGGAAACGGTCATCGAAGTTAAGCAACGTCAGATTCGGTCAGTTTTTGGATGGGTGACCGTTTAGTGGTATTTCATCTCGACCGTATCCGTGCTTCGGAAGGCACGCTAAGTAGTTGGTCACGGATAGTTACGTCAGATGGCGGTGTACCTAGTTTAAGGTGGATTTAAGATAACCATAGCGTAATAACAAGACAGGGTGTAAAATTTAATATCGAACAGGGTGCTTCAGACTATCGAACTAAACTACTTTTACTATGGAGCCAAATATGCTTTTCCATAGAAAATGTCAATATAGCTACTCGTTAAAAATTATGAAACAGCTGTTTCATTTTTCGCGATTTCAAAGTTTGTCCCAGAGTAAAAGTTAGTCTAAAGATTATATGGTTTATATCCATGAAAAGGAATTGTAAGTAATATCAGTGTTTAAAAATAATTTACCTCAAAGCAAAGTTACCATAATCCCACATAACGAGAAGATATGTAGGTACCTACTTAGTATAAGAGATTAACTACACAAAATCGTCGTTTCAAATCCAATAAAGAAGCTGAAGCTGAAATTTTTACGGCATGCAATATCAAATTTTTCCCAACTGGCGTTTATCTCATTTCGCTATAGGGTTCCGTTTCGATGTTAAACCCTTTGACATCGACAATGATATATTTTCTTAAATAAAAAGAAGGATTTATGTTACTGATTGTTGAAGTTGTCTTATAAGGAACAGTAGTTAATAATATAATAATCTAATTTTAATAAGGAAAGGAAATACGTATAGGTTATTTTCTTCTAGATATATATAGATATGTCGTCTAGTATCACTTAGGGTCACGTAGCGTAGTGTCTTGAACCAAAGTCACGTGACATTTAGCGATTTTATAATTTTGCATTATCTCAATTCTGTTAAAAACAAGACGTTGCAAAGATAGTCTCATCAGTCCATGGATCCAAGAATTGTAAAAAAATTAATGAATTGATAACTTTCTACAAGGTGAAATTGATATCATTTTAAAATAAGAGTCTACCCATCACACTGAACAACTTTTACTATGGGAGCAAACCGATCGGAGCAAATAAAAAATCTGCTGTTCCATACTAAACTGATTTTTTTTTTGCTCCGATCGGTTTGCTCCCATAGTAAAAGTTGTTCAGTTTGATGGGTAGACTCTTAGTTTAATAAAAGGATGCTAATGATATCAATTTCACCCTGTATATTATTAAAATAAATAACTGGTTAATTTCATTCGCCTTTTTTTCTCATGATAAAAGATTGGGGGACATTGGGGGAGCGGAGGCAGGAACAAGAACACAGAACATTATAAGAGGGGTTCGAAATGCAAAGTACCGCTTTTGCTTCAGAGACGGCTGTCGCCACTTGTTTTCCCGCTCCCGCTGCTACAATTACTCGTGCCGTCTCACTCGCACCACTCCGCGCGCCTTACGGAGTTATGCAAATCATTGCATAACCTGTGGGGACACGTTTCACACTTACTTTGCACTTCTAACACCTCTTTATAATGTTCTGTGAACAAGAATATCATAAAGATGTCCAGTAGGGTAATTTTTACAGACAAAGTAAAAAAACACAGTTTAATAAATAATATAAATAAATAATTGTACCTATTCTAAGTTTCCATGATTAATGAGAACAACAAAGTAAACGACTACAGAACCCAAGGATTATAAAACGATTCATTCTTACTCTACTTAGTATCCAATAAGGCGAATTGAGTTATTACGCCTCCCAGTCCTTTAATCCAAACGAATATTGAAGATCGTTACAAAGAGAATTTGTCTGGAATTGATTAAAAGTGAATGAGATCTTTTTTTTTCAATTGTAAAATACACTGACTACTAATGAGGGATTTTAGTAGTTCCTAATGGCTCGATAGATGGCGGTGACGAGACAGGAGTGAGCGACCTTGCAGATAATAAAATACAAATAAAATAGTAATAATTTGTGTTTTTAAGTAAACCGCAAAATATGAACATTATATTTCGTCAACGGATGCGTCTGACTCAGTGACATGCATTTTATTCACTTTTTAGCCTAAAATTTTCGTCTTCGGACCCCTCTCTGGTCAACGTCATCTATCGCCGGTTTGTTGACTAGCTGTCAGAAAACTCCCCATTGCCGCAGGTACGTATACATCACTGAATCGGCTGTATCGTCTGAATCTACTAAAAGTTAATTGACTCCAAAATCGTCAGCAAGACTGATGGATGAAAAATCACCCAGTGATTGTGAAAACTATTGGGGGTTTTTTTTAGTGCAGGAACGCCTTTTGCCTAAAATTATTACGAAAGGAAAGGTTATCAAAATCAACACACAACATCACCATCATCACTGACACAATTTTTACATTAGAATTAGTACAGATTATGGTATATTCACGTCCCAAGTACCGCAGTGTCTTAAAACGAAAGTCATCGATCACTGTGTTGCCAGTGATGATATATGGAATACAGACGTGGTCGTTCACTCAAGGCCTCATAAAAAGGCTGAAAGTCACCCAAAGGGCAATGTAGATTGCTATGCTCGGAATTTCCCTGCGAGATCGAATCAGAAATGAAGATATCCGCAGAAGAACCAGAGTAACTGACATAGCCCAAAGAACCGATGGCCGCGTACCGGATAGCGCAGCGTGGGTAGGCCCCCCCACACGGCGGACCGACGACGACCTGGTGAAGGCGGCGAGAACCCATTAGATGAGGGCAGCGCAGGACCGGTCGTTATGGCGATCCTTGGGGGAGAAGCCTATGTCCAGAAATGGACGTCCATCGGCTGAGATGATGATGATTGATGGTATGGATCAAAAGTGGAAATGGTAATACGTAAAATTTAGATTTGCACGCAAACGAAATAGTAAGTTTGAATTAAAATATCCTGCATTCGAATTCAGACCATTTCAATATCATCGTTTTAAATGTACACATTTTGAAAACAAAAGAGGTTTTCGGTGCCAAGTGCCAACATTTGATACGAGACCGTTCGTTGCCAAATGTTACAAAGTTAAGGGGATTTTTCGACAAAGCTGCATTGGCTCGCTACAAAGAGATGTCTGGAACCTCTGGATATTCCGAATAGTTCATTATCTCAATCAGTGACAGAGTACAGTCGCCGACGAAAATTTTATTTCTAAATTAAGTTTCGTTGCCGATCGTACCAAATCAAATCAACAACTTTCAAATGTCATTTTTATTTATTATTCTACAGGTGTTATAGTAGAGAAGATGCGGCCAGAAACTCTACAACATCACGTCTTTAAAAAATACACAGTATAAAAATGCTTATAGGTAATTTAGACAAACTAATTTTACCTAATGATTGTTCTATTCATGTAACACTTTCAGTGTCTTAATGTGAATACCAAAGAGATCTAGAGAGATGCCAACCAACGCGCTGAGTACGAAACCTAGTGTCGCATCACCACCAGTACCACGCGATAGAAATTATTTTGTTAGCTTGAATGTGCTCATTATCTATTGCGGTACCAGAACTCAACGTTCGAATAATCTTTAGTACTACGCAAGCATTGTAAACTATTTACACATAATACCTCGACTAGCTTTTTGCCTCATAATATATTGAATCATTACTGTCGCTAGCAATGTGTTCTGTTTTTGCGCATATTGTGCGACACAAAAAAAAGACACTGGCCCCGCCCCCTTTTCACATCTCCCTTTAGTTTTTGTGATCTGTGGTGAATACGGAATAAACCAACAAATAAAAAAACGCTAACAATTGCTGAAATAAAGAAAAACTCGTTTGAAAAGTTTAGGCCCACAAACAGTAACGTTTATTGATGGTATTCTATACTATTATAAAACTGTAACAGGAAGTTTGTCTGTACATTGAAGATATTAACAAAAACAAGTTACGATATGGTTTTTAGGTGTCCCTGATTCCATTTCACAAATTTTTGGATTTTTTGTCAGTCTGTTTATTTGTGTGTTTGTTTGTTTGTTTGTTTGTTTGAACGAGTATCACGCAAAAACTACTGAACCGATTTTGATGAAACTTTTTTTGTTTGATAGCTTATGATCTGACTTAAAATCTGGTATATAATTTGTGCGGACAAAGTCGCGGGTTAACACTCGTACGAAAATAAAAATAAAAAACCAACATATTTTACCAAGACAAGATTTGCGCCAACTTCGTTTACGCGACACTCCGTTTAGATGTGGTATAGCTAATATTACGACTATAATCTATAGATTATGAGAAACAAATCGACATGAGTTCCATAACTATACGCCAACTACTGGCTCAGTCATTTTACGGAGTTTTGTTAGGCGGGGTAGGGAGTAATTACTAATTGGACTTTTAAACTGTAACCGGAACCATTGAGTGACAAAAGGACTATCTTAAAGCATATTAAAAAAAATTGCTACGCAACATAGAAATCAAAATTATGTGTCCCAGAAGAATTTTAAAATATTAATACCAATGCACTCATTTGAGTTAGACTTAACAATATACATTATTTTTGAGCAATAAAATAGGCAATGAAATTTAAAAAATGAGATATTTATTAGAAAATACGAATCTATTTTTCAAAATCTTCTAAGTGAACAAAAATATTTAGTATGTATAATGGTAAAGCCTTAAATATGTGCAAAAAAATGTATCATCAGGTTTTTGAGAACGAGATAATAGCTAAATTTTAAAATTGGAACAGGTGACGAAATTTTTTTTAATTTTGGTACATTTCTAGGCTCAAATTGGCTATTCAATATTATACCCAAAAAAAAAATGTCCATTACTAATTAGTCCCGGCTCAAATCGTAAAATGACTGGGCTATACACTCTACCATTTTTGCGGGCCTTTTTCCCATAGCCGGAGAAATTATCTTCTTTATTTTTAACACCAGCATCGGTATGTAGTGTAAGTGCTATAGAACTATTTTTATAGTTTTATTAAGAAAACGTCTCATTCCTAGCCACTCCGAAAACTTCGCATGGTCTGTGTTATTTTATTTTTTACGCAAAAATTCGAAATAAATCTACATGAGTAATTCATTAAACACGAAACCAAGCAGTAACTTACAGTAAGTCTCAATTATTGAAACCCGATAAGGTCCTAACAACTTTACCTAACAATTTCAGTAATGACCGAACTTTAGCTCGTAACTTAAGGGGACTGTGAAACCAGCAGGCTTCAGGCTGAAAAAATTTTCACTCCTCCAATACCAAAAAAACCTAGACGTTGGCTATTGGTCTCATTAAAAAAAAACTATACTTAAACTTAACTGAACAGAAAAAATGTAACTATGGGACCCACATTGAAATCGGAAAAACAACAAATTTGACATTTTTTAAGGTTAAATTTTCTTTCACGATTTCAAAATTGGTCCTAGTTATTCAGTTTGATGGTCTGCGAAATAACCCTTTAAGTTTACATCCTGTTTTTGGGTTTCAGTTGTATCGATATGGTTTTTAGGTGTCTCTGATTCTATATCATCAATTTTTGGATTTTTTTTCAGTCTGTTTGTTTGTGTTTGATCGAGCATCACGCAAAAACTACTGATTTTGATGAAACTTTTTTGTTTGATAGCTTATGATCTGACTTAAAATCTAGTTACTCTCACGGGTTAACGCTAGTTGTACTTTAAAGCTATTGCATTTTTGTGAAACAAATTATTCTGACATATTAATTGAAATGCACAAACCACAACCATGCTACAAAACGAATTAACAAATCCAAAAAAAACTATATTTACAATTACATTTGTATAGAGACTTCTGGATTCACATTCCCCTTAAGCCTTGAAGTAAGTTATTAATTATACTGACATTTTACTGGTTCGTATATACATAACCTCACGACTGTATAACCTTTCAAGATGGTCAGAATATTAGCTACAGCTACCAGCTACCCTTTAGAATAATAATAATGGGCCTGAAAAGACGAAGGATTCGAAGTTACAGTTGGCTTAGCCTAAAGTATTTAGCAACAACATTATTTAAGATTATAACTCGCTAACAATTTTCGGATAAATTTAAATAATACACAATACGTTTTCACGGTAATGTTTAGCTTACATCGGAGCTTAGGCCGAGACTTAGGCTATGTTTTCAATCGATAATAATCTGTCGATCTGTCTGTCTGTCTGTCTGTCGTGTGGCCGATTATCTTTTTGTACCTGTCGCCGTTGAGACCACGGGGGTTTGGGCTGCCGAGGCTAAGACCTTCGTTGCGGAGGTTGGCCGTCGACTGAGGGAGCGAAATTGTGACCCCCGTTCCGGGTCGTTTCGGGTGCAGAGGCTAGCCATAGCAATTCAACGTGGCAACGCTGCTAGCATAATGGGCTCCTTTGCGCCGGGATCGTCCAGGGGCGGGTTATTTGACTGAGCTTGTATTTCATTGCTTTGACGAAGCATGTTGCTGATTTATGACTGTTTTTGTTTTTGACGACGCATGTGCTGACCGATTTACTGTTTTATCTGTCGATATCAATCTTTTCTTCTTCTCTTCGCCTTCAATATTAATCTTTCGATATCAATATTTTCTTCTTCTCTTAGCCGTCGATATTAATCTTTCGATATCAATATTTTCTTCTTCTCTTCGCCTTTGATATTGACCTTTCGATATCAACCTTTTCTTCTTCTCTTCGCCTTCGATATTAATCTATCGATATCAATCTTTTCTTCTTCTCTTCGCCTTTTCCTGTTATATGGAGTTGGCATTTCTTATATTTAAGTCTTCAAGCTTTCTACTAATTCAAAATCATTTATTCGAAATTAACTTTTGCCGGCGTTTTCATCTGCGTGAAATTGATTTTATTAAAATTTTAACATAATATGAAGCGTATTTCAATATTTTTTTTATCTTTCTTTGGTACTAATAGTCTCAATACAACGTGACCTTAAACTTAAGCTGTTTACACATTGTCGCGCACGGGCATATCCGTTTAAGGCGGTTGCAGAGGGATCAATTTTATACAAAACTTTGACGCACAATACGTGTAGACGGTATTAATATAAGTAACTTTGTGTATATGGAAAAATAGTTTAGAAAATCTAGATGCCACGTAACAAATAACATTTGCAATTTATAAAATAATTACGAAGATATAAAGCTTTGAAATTTTTCATACAAAATTTTAAAATCTTTATATCTTCGTAATTATATTATAAATTGCAAATGTTATTTGTTACGCGGCAACTAGATTTTCTAAACTATTTTTCCATATATAAAATAGGAGTCGCGTGGCTAGAGGTCTCTCGAGTAGACGTCTTTCGTTCGGCTCGCCATAAAATGGCGGTTTCGGGTGTGTGTTTTTGTATAAAAACAGGGCTTTGAGATCGCCATATCAATTACCGTACAATGAATGTTAACTTGAATTATAATAATATCTTCAACACTTGATACTGGCGAAATCTTTAAGGAAACGCCATTTAATAAAAATTGAATAGAATATATAAAATATTACTTTTATTAATTCCGTCTACGCGTATTGTGCGTCAAACTTTTGTATGGACTGAAACCACCTTAAAGACTTTGAAGTAACTACATTGCTTTCTGCACTGTGGTTTTCATTGAAACAGTAAACAAAAGATACCAATAAACATCAAACGCACACACTCGTACATACATACACTCACGACCGTAATCCCTTGCGGAGTGGACTGAAACATTGCTGCAACAACCATTTTTCTGTGAATATAGTTGAAGCAATACTAACAATTAGAAATTTAAGTGTCCGGATGGAATGACGTCTCAATTGGTGAGAGGTCGCTAGCCTTTTTCCCACTTAAACACTGTATAAGAAACCTTTAATTCCTTAGTCGCCTCGTACGACACCCACTACGGGAAGAATTGCGGGGGTCTATTCTAAGCCGTGACACGTGATAAAAGTGATAATGTGAACAACATAATGTTGTGCAAAACCGTCAACTTATTAAGAGGGTCTACGAACCAGAACTGCTACCTAAAAAAAAAACGATTGGGCGCTAAAACTGAGAAAAAAGCGCCAGATTAAAAAAAATCGCGGCTCAAAAAAGCGCTAGATTCAGCGCTAAATTCTTATCACATAAATAGTCCTTTAAAGTTCTTTGAATAGTCATAGCAGCCTTTCCGAAACCAATGAGTCGATTTAAATCAGTCAATTCGTAAGTCCCTTGTAAAATCAATGATAACACTTCAAATAAGCGTTCGTATTTGAATCTCCCGAACACTGTACACTCTATGGACATGTTTTGACCACAATATGCTATCAATATTTATCATATTCCAATCAAAATACACATAAGTATTCCGGCACACCTGCTGAACGTTCCGCGCCGAACGTTCCGTCGAACACGCGCGCAACCCAGGTACACACGCTTTTCCGCGACACTCCAGGTACACATCATGACGCGCCATTTTTCCTAGTAGACGCGTATTCGACGGAACGTTCGGGGCGGAACGTTCCGCAAGTGTGCCGTAACACTTATACAGGGTGTATCTTTCACTATGGAGCCTACCTCAGGAGACGCGAAAAAAAATCAGCTCTCCCATACATTTAAGTCGGGTAGGTACAGCAGTTTTGTATGGGACAGCAGATTTTTTTTCGCGTCTCCTGAGGTAGGCTCCATAGTGAAAGTGGTTCAGTTTGTTGGTCTGAGTTCACCGTTTCAGTATTTGCTAGGCAGTCACTTACACCCTGTATTGCATACTCAAACACAAAGAATGTTGCTTTATTAAAAGTTATCAAAGCGCTATATTATCCGCTAAGCGCTAAATCTGAGATACGGCGCTAAACATACCAAAAAAAGCGCTAGATCTAGCGCCGAAAGCGCTAAGGTGGCAGCACTGCTACGAACAGATCCTGTAGTTTCTCTTTGTAGACCTTCTGGTGACAGCTTTACGTCTACATCTTGTAAGTTTGAAGTACAAATAGATTATCTAAGCGTACTTGTAGGCCCGGTAATGAAGGCCATTTAGTTTCGGCCGCTCTGTAATTGACTTGAGGCTGGGTCGGATTTCGTCTTTAGCTCTGTTGAGAGTTTGAGTGCTTGTAAATTGTTTGGTTTTTAGTTACACAAGTTTGTAGGGTATTAGGCTTCCAATAAGGGTAACAAATTAATGCTAAACCTGCGGTGCGATTGGGTAACTTGCTATAGTGTCAATTGTTTCTGCTGATTCTGTTTCTTAATATTCAGTTAATCAATTTCAGAAAATACTGAACGACTTTCCTTAAGAAACCAAAAGGAAATTCGCAAAAAAAGTAATTTCCATAATAAAAAATGCAATCGGCTGATCGAAAGTTTGTATGAAAAATCAATTTATTTATTTTAACACTTTATTGTACACACGGAAATATACATGAAAACAACAACATTCAACCAACATTGAATTGAAATTTTTTTTTTTTGCGAATTTCCTGTAGTTTTCTTAGGGAACGTTGTTCAGTATCATGTACGCACGGCGACACATCAAGCTATACAAAACCAACATAAGCTGGCTGCGCGACGCTATACGTTACTCGACCTACGCGCAGTCAGCTTATGTTGGTTTTGCCACCTTAGCCAGCTTATGATATCCATTTGGATATCTAGTATTCGCGCAAATACTAGATATCCAAATGACATAGTCCTCAACGAAGTACCTCATACAACACGGTTTCAAAAAAACTGTTATAGCATGTGCAAAACTATTTATAACAAACTACCAGAGAGTTTGAAAGATTTGACATTAACTAGATTGAAGACCGCCTTGTACATCTGGCTCGTACAAAATACGTTTTATTCTGTAAGAGAATTTTTAACTAAGGATGACAATGTTATTTGAAAATTAATATGTAAAATTATTGTACTATTATGTAAATACCCTAATCAATACCCTAATATGAATTTGACTTGTACTTATACTAATATTTTGCATGCTGTTGTTAATGGCTGATCTAGGAGAGCCACAATTTTTGTACCTACCATCTGTAATACTGTACCCTAATTAAGAGCAAATAAAGATTACTTACTTACTTTTGTATAGCTTGATGTGTCGCCGTGTGTTTGTACAACTTTTTTTTTTTTTTATAAAAAAATAGGTAAACATTTGACCCCGATCTCACCTGATGTTAAGTGACGATGAGGCCGAAGATGTAGCATGCTTACCTAGAAAAATGCCTATTCACTCTCGCCTTGAAGAGGCCCAAGTTGTATTGCTCAGGGAACAGGTCCGCAGGCAGTGCGTTCCACTCTTTAGCCGTGCGCATTATAAAAGAAGAAGTAAACTTCTTCGTGCGAATTGCTGGTAGGTCAACAACATAAGGGTGGAAACCCAGCCTGCGTCTCGTCCCTCGCAGATGAAAGGGAGACGGAGGTATTAGATCTGAACTGTTTACCCTAACACCCTGTAGGTAGGACTCTACCATAATAAACTTGAATGAACGGTTTAGATTAGTCACCAATCACAGAAGTAGATCTCGAGAGTTTCAATAGCGAGTAAAGTTTAGCTTCATCATCAATGGATTTGTACCTACGCTACACCTAAACGTTTGCCACAGCTCGTTTCTTTTACGAAGTCCGGCAAATCAAGCCATTCTTTTCCTTAAGACACGGATAAAACAGTTGTTGCAGGGATCTTCGCGGAATAAACTGTTTTCAGTAGGAATTTATCGGGGTGATAGATGTTTTAACTATTTATTCTATTTATCAGTAAACTTTATCTCAGCCGATGGACGTCCACTGCTGGACATAGGCCTCCCCCAAGGATCGCCATAACGACCGGTCCTGCGCTGCCCTCATCCAACGGGTTCCCGCCGCCTTCACAAGGTCGTCGGTCCACCGTGTGCGGGGCCTACCCACGCTGCGCTTTCCGGTACGCGGTCGCCATTCGAGAACTTTTCGGCCCCATCGGCCATCGGTTCTGCGAGCAATATGCCCCGCCCACTGCCACTTTAATTTAGCAATTCTTTGGGCTATGTCAGTTACTCTGGTTCTTCTGCGTAAACGTTTATTCAGATTTAAATGGTTTATGTTTTATGTATTTTGGCATCTATTTATACAGGGTGTAAGTAACAAAACACCCTAGAAATATTTAAATTAAACTTATGACTTAGACAATCAATGTGAACAACTTTCACTATAGAGCAAACTTCGAAATAGCGAAAAAAACAGCTGTTTCATACACAACATCATACCTACTAAACTTAAATGAGGACAGCAGATTTTTTATTTTTATCGACGTCGTCTTCATAGTGAAAGTTGTTCAGTTTGGTGGCCTAAAGTTATAAACCATTCCTTTTATTATAACAAGGGTGTTTTGTTACACCTTGTATAAACGTACATAAACTTAGAACCATAATCTCATTTCAGGGTGTTCAAAATCTTTTCTACAACTATCCTACCAATTGTCTTGTTTCCGCACTGAATAAAATATCCTTTACCCACATACCTGATTACCTTACATCCAGCAATACCACCTCCAATAACACAAATGGTGTGGATTAGTTCTGCAATAACACCAGACACCGGTTAGCATTTGAAACGGTTACCTAACGAGAATAGTTGCCACTGGCAAATAGGTACCAGGATGAGATCCGCCACTGCTGCCATTAAGGCGGGAATACACTGTGTATGAGTGAACTGATTGAATCATAGGAATTGATATGGCTCATTGATTTACCTTAAAGTAGATATGATTTGTGACACTATTGGCAAATACTGGCCGGAGGAGACCCGCCACTGCTGCTGTGCTGCCATTAAGGCGGGAATACACTGTATATGAGACTATGAGTTAACTGATTGAATCATAGGAATTGATACGGCTCATTGCTAGACCTTAAAATAAGTATCTGATCTATGAAGGGATAACCTATGGTGCTCTGTGACCAAAGTCAATTAATGTTGTCTGTGACTCAAAGATCTGTACCTGTAGCTCAGACGCAAGTCTCTCAAAGCAGTAATTATAAATACTAATAAATACACGTATTTGCCAGTAAATAACCTGATATATCAGATCCGCAACTGTTGCCATTAAGGCAAGGCTATGAGAATGAAGCACGCAATCATTGGCCGGTACAGGTATCTCAATATATGAATTGCTTCATTGGCAAATACGTGTAAAAACGTATGTGAAGTAGAAAATACTTCTTTGAAGGAAATAACAGAAATTCTGATTAAAAACGATTTTCTTTGTGTCATCGGCGCGGCGCGCCCAACTTCTATCACGTACTGAAAATACTTGTTCTGAGGAAAATGTACTCTGATCTGTTTTTCCTAACGCACCAAAAACTTATTATGAACTTATTTCAGTACCTCATACTTATTTCAAAGCATATAAATGAATGTTTACAAACTATAACCTAGTTAAAACAGTTCTCCATAATAATCCAGCATATAATCTTACCTATGTACCGTCAGATTATATCAATAGCTAAGCGCTGTTCTCAGTCGAAAGTTAAAAAGTTTCCAAACTTCATAATGTTTAAAGTTACCTATCTACCTGGAAATCTACTTGACATTGGAATATCTTAACTTTTAAAGTTTTATATCCATGTTATCTCACGATGTACTTGACATTGGAAGACTTGTAGTTTTCGTAGAGTTTTTATGAATTAACATAAAATTTAAACTGAAGTTTTTTCCATTATTTCTTTCGAATCGTTCCTGTTTCGAAAATTCTAGGTCAACGTTTATTTATCGTAATATTTAATACTTCTCTTTCTACTGGCAACACAAAGTTAAAATAAAATTGTACAAAGTTAGCTGGAAAAATCGGAGATAAAATTGTATTATCTTCAATAACCTAATTAGGTTGTATAATGTATTATTTTCAAATCTAGATTTGGAAAAATTATTTTATCATTTATTATAATACTACTTTAATTTGGTACAATAGAAGTGAAAAAATTTAAAAATGAAAACAACAAAAAGGTATAAAAATGAGAGATCTCAGAGATAAAAAAGGTCGTCGGGTGCATCCCCGCGAGACATGGTGCCAAGCATACTGGCACCGTTCCCCCTAATTATTCTTAGACATTGCACTTTTCACAACTCGGTAGACGCCTTAAAATTTAAGTATAAAGACTTCCTTACTATGATTTCTTTCACCGAAAAGCCAGTGGTGAACCACCGTTTTATACACCACAAGTTTTTAATTACTAACATAACTTTATTAACATAAATTTCAGATTAACAACTTTCCCTAAGGAACATGAGTAGCAAAACGAGATTTTCTTTGTATCTCCTATAGAAAATTTGTGAAAAGGCTGATCCTCACTTTTGTATGGAAGTTCCAAAATTTGTTCTTGTTTTTCGAACCATGTTACCCATAGAGATTAAGAGAGATGCCAACCAACGCGCTGAGTACGAAACCTAGTGTCGCATCACCACCAGTACCACGCGATAGAAAGTATTTTGTTAGCTTGAATGTGCTCATTATCCATTGCAGTATCAGAACTCAACGTTCGAATAATCTTTAGTATTACGCAAGCTTTGTAAACTATTTACACATAATATCTCAACTGGCTTTCAGTCTCATAATATATTGAATCATTACTGTTGCGAGCAATGTGTTCCGTTTTTGCGCATATTGCTGCGACACCCCTCCTTTTAGTTTTTGTGATCTGTGATAACTTAGGGGAAGTTGTTTAGTTTCATCGTCTGAATATATACTTAAAGTTAATGTTAGTAATTAAATACTAGTGGTGTATTGAGTCAGTAAAAAGTAAAAATGTGTACCTAGCTTTAGAGTGATAACGCTAATAGTGTTGCCGGTGCAGCCACAACACAACTGACATTCGGATATCGGATGTAAGCACCTCCGCCGCGAACCACTATCCAAAATGAACCGAGTTAGTATGCATTATAGAACTCATTTTACTTCTGATGCCATCGTTATACTAAATGTGTCCTGACTATTTCGGTCTACATCACTGAATCTTTATTGCTGGAATAAAGTTCTGAGTCGTAAATCCGGAATTATTAGTTTATCTGTGGTTTTAGAGCGTCGGTGACGCGTTCCGGAGATGTATAGACACTCAATCATGATGGTCTGGGTTCAAATCCACATTGACGTCATACCAAAGTATAGGAAAGAGTATCTAGTACCTACTACCGTAATCCCTTTTGGGGAGGTCACAGGCATTGTCACAAGTACCAACTCACTGCTAGGGTGGTGATTGTGGCAATGCTCATACTAGTCATCTCTTGTCTGTATCATACCTACCTAAAAAGTTAAGAAACTTGAGTATATAAAATTAACTTACCTAAAATTCATAACTAAATGTAATACTTAATGAGACATACCTATGTAAAAGTATAATACCTAATTGGTCCGCGAACGTGAACGCCCCTTCCCCAGATAAACCCATATAGGTTTTCGTGGGAAGGGTTTCATCATTGTATTGTGTTATTGTAAATTTCTTTATTCAATAAAATAAAAAACATACCATATTCATTTATTTCATAAAAATAATTTTACATGTCAAATGTACTTACACAGTATGGACATTGGACATTCCCTGCCTCCCAGACTTTTGCTCATCCGCCTCTGTTTGAATCGTGGTTCCTCCAATGACGTACGTAGTACTTATTAGTTTCATGGGTTCCTCTTTACACTTTAACAGCTGACGACCTACGTCGTAGGTCAGCAACAAATGGGCCGCAGTGCGCACGACTCGCCCGGTGAGTCAGAATTGTATTGCATTCCAGTGTTAGCACTGGGGGAAGATCATTGTTTTGAACTTAGCAGCGAAAGTGTTTAGCAAATGCGTATTCCTGTCACGCTCATACTCACTCGTATAGCACGTGCTTAACTCTTCTTTTAAATTTTTCCCATTTGTATGAAATGAGAGCTATCAGCTGACAGTGTCCAAGATGTGATCATAACCAACAAGTTTTTCTAACTTATCTACTCTGAAGGAAAAACATCGTGAGGCAACTTGCATGCTGAAGAAGAAATTCCGATGCGTATCTGAAGTCTACCAATCCGCGTAAGGCACGTGTGATGGACTGACGCCCATACTGAGGGTTGCCCTGTACCCTGCAGTCCGACGTATTAGGCTGATGATGATGTGGTTTCAGGATATAAGAATTTGTACATAAACTTACGACCATAAACCCTTTCAGGGTTGTCAAAATCTTTGGTACAATTACCAGTTCTATTTTCAACGTGCTGTTGTAACGTGGCTTACTTTTACCGTATTTAAGGTTTTAGGATATAAGGTATCGGTTTGCCCTCACAAAACTTCACTAGGAATAAAATGTCTTCAGGTACAAACATTTGAAAAATTTGCTTTTTATTTCGAATCGAAATTTAGGCAATCGATTGTCATCATCATCATTCAAACAAGACTTGCACCCTGGACTGGACGACCATGCACTGATAGATCTCCCCGGTAGATTACATTGAAATGGATTTTCAGTGCTCTGAAGCCTTATCTAAAAATATTCTTTTACCTACCTTACATTAAATTAGTAAGACTAGATACTTAATTTAATTTCAAATAAAAATATACTTTAAAACATTCATTTTATAGTATTATTTGTTTTACTTCCCTTTTCATAGGAGCTTAGCAACTTTAAAGCGTTGAACCAACAAAAACGAGATAAAAACTTGGAATCGATATTAAAACGTTTTCTGTAAGCTCGATCGAGATTCATTATTCAGACTAACCTCGGAACAGAAAAAGTTAAGTGAACACCGACCGCAGGTACCTCCACCCAAACGAGAATATTCCGAAAGTTTGAAATTGAGGTTGGACTAACGACTGGAAAATTTCAAGTTGCCGCTATGAAGTCACGGTCTGGTTACACTCCAAATTACACTATTATTAATGGGAATTATAAATTCACATTAAAATTATGATTTTCGCACTATAAAATCTGTAAGCTCCAGAATATTATTTTAGATACATAAATCACCTAAATAATTGGTCAGAGATTTCTAAATATAATACACAAACCACAAACTGGTTGTTAGAGTCCGGGTTTTATAGTGTACAAGAATTCTTAGAGCGGTAATGTAATAATGTAATGAAAACTTTGATAAGGTACTGTAAATAATGCTATAACTTTGTGACATGTTCTAATCTCTAATATTTGCAAAAATGTAATGATAATGCCCTGCAATTAATTAATTAATAATGTTTTTAACTCTGTGACATGTAATCTCTAATATTTGCATGCTACCATTGTTAGCTGAATAGAAGATACATTTTAACTACCACTATTATGTTAAATAAATATTCATCTCATTTCATTTCAATGGCCACGGAATACACATAAACATACATAATGCTCAAGCCTATGAACTACTGGGATAGGCAGAGACAATAGATCGCCACATGCTACGGCTCTGACACATCTCTCGCCTCTTCAACATCCATAAGTCTCTTCATACGTGCTCGTCGGTTCCGGGTACATTTTATTTGGTCCTTCTTTAGGTCAGGTCATCAGCGTATGTGCGTCTAGGGCGACCTCTTTCAACCATTCCATTCACCAAGTGCGATTCCTTGTAAATTTCTTACGTCAACCTCCTTTCGCCCATTCTTTCCACATGGCCAAACCACCTCAATATGCGTTTTTCAATCCTTATCACTACATTTTCTTTCAGACCACATCTTCCCCTAATCACACTATTCTGTAAACAGTCATTCAAAAGTTACACCACATTCTACGCAGGGAGTGCCACGGTATAACCAACTATACTTATACAACGTGTTAATGAATTAACGCAAAACCTCATACACCCCAACTGATTTATAACTAAATAATTAGATTAAAACAATAATTCCATTATTTTGATAGTTAAAATTTAAAGTTATTCGCATTTTTAGTTTTGAAGGAAAAATTATTTGTTATCATTTCAGCAATGAATGAAAGCGCTAACATACTCATGGATACATTTTAAGAAGCTTGTTTTGATAGTTAGTAGGGTGAGAGTACCCGTGCGGTGAGTTGACATCGGATTCAGTAAATTTTAAATTTTACAAACAAATTATTTAATATTTTGAAAAAAATTACCTATGTTGAAACTATGATAATTCGATTCTGCTCTCGATTCTAAACAAACTACTTTCTAGTTTTGCGTTAATTCATTAACACGTTGTATAATAAAAAATATTTATCTTGTCGTGTTAATGCTAGTCATAAATTAAATTTACGGTGCGAACCATCCATTGTAAAATACAAAACATATTTTTTAAAGTCCTATTAAACTTTACTTTACAGCAAACTCCATGGAGCTACCATTTATAACGATTTACTTACGGTAATTTTGATATTTTTGTTACGAGTTCCGTTAAATTTGATACGCTTTTCATTTGGCGGGGATTCAAGAAAGTAAGGTTTTATTTCGTACTAAATGCTTGCAGAATGAATAGAAGTTTATGTAGTTCTACGACTGAGTGTAAAATCTCTTATGATTCCGTAAATACTTAGGTAGGTACAACTTTAACATCATCGTCAGCCCGGTAAACCCTTCTGGGGTGTCATAATCATCATCAGCCTAATACGTCCCACTTCAGGACATAGTTCTATCCTCAGGGAGGTGTATGGACGTAAATTTACAACGCGTACCCAAATCGGATTGGTAGACTTCACTCATGCATTCGCATTTTTTCTTCAGCGTATGCAGGTTTCCTCACGATGTTTTCCTTCACCGTTTGTGTTTCTACTAGGGTAAAAGCCTCGTCATTTTAACACCAACTAGAATGATTCCACGCTAGTGTCATCCACTGTTTGCCGGCCACTATACAAAGATGTCGTCGGTCCATCTAGCTGCTGGTCTGCCTGCTGACTCCAACAACTTCGTCGATATGCCACTATTCCGTCAAGCCACTTTCACTTCAGAGTTGAGTCTGCTTGACGATTTTACTACCTTTGTTAATAAGTTCGAAAGTACGTGTATAAAACACGGGGTGAACGCAATAGACAAGCAATAGTGACAGTGTTATAAGCCTCCGCTTACAATAGACCTCCCAAGGTAATTATAATACGTAAGGCGCGATTTATACAGAAGAGACGTGTGGCGGTAGCGGATAGTCAAAGTAAAACGATATAAACCTTATAAGTACGTAGCATAGCGTCGTTTTTGTCGTAAAGGAAAATCGCGCCCGCGCCGCCAGGTGACGTCGCCTGGAGGCGCGGGCGTAATTCTCCAAGCGACGCTATGCTACGTACTATAAGGTTTATTATATTGTTTTGCTTTGACTATCCGCCACCGCCACACGTCTCTTCTGTATAAATCGCGCCTTAAATATTATAATTACTTTGGGAGGGCTATTGCAAGCGGAGGCTTATAACACTTTCACCATTGCTGGTCTATTGCGTTCGCCCCGTGTTTTTATACACATACTTACTATCGAATTTATTTCCTCCTCAAATCCCTCAATCACGGTGTTTTTATACACATACTTACTATCGAATTTATTTCCTCCTCAAATCCCTCAATCACGGTGTTTTTCTTTCACCGTTGAGCTAATGATTATGATAAATACAAACATACATAAATTCCGGAGAACTTAGTGATACAGGCCAGGAATCGAACCGCCGCCGCCTCGTAATGTCACAAGCCCTCTTCCGCAGGTATGGGCTAACACCGGTCTTCTTTTAACTTCCTAATATAGCCCTATTATTGAATAAGAAAATCATATTAAGTAGGTATATAAATAACCTATTAAAGTACCTAATTAGAAAGTAAACATCGCTTTTAATTAGCTAACTTGTAGGTAAACAAAATTTTTTTGCGCCTCAATAAACAAGTCTGTCTAAAATATAAGTTATTAATTTTTTTTGTTTCTACCCAATTTACTAATAGGTATTTAGGTACCTACTATTTTGTATAGACATCTACGAGATGTTTTGAATATAGGTTTGTTTTTGTTTTTTTTTTCTTTTTATGCTTCTAAATCAGGATGCACTGGGCAGTAAGTTACACCTTCCGATTAGATCAAAATTCATACAATTAAAAAAACATGCGAAAAATTAATAGATAACTTTTTTTTTTTAAAGTCGGTTAAAATAGTGTTTACAGTTCATTTTTTGACGCTTTGATTATGATGATTCCGACTGCCCTATTGACTATGATACTGTCTATATAAGGTCTAACAAAATTAGCTGAAACTATTTTAAGGGGATGATCAGACCATCAAACTGAACAACTTTCTCTATGGGACCAATATCGAATTCGCGAAAAAAAAATCAGCTGTCCCATACAAAACTGCAAATCATAACTCGACTCGAATGTATGGGACAGCGGATTTTTTTTCACGATTTCGATATTGGTCCCATAGAGAAAGTTGTTCAGTTTGGTGGTCTGATCATCCCCTTAAAATAGTTTCAGCTAATTTTATTAGACCTTATATATGAAACAAATTGGCGACGTGCTTAAAAAGGGCCAGGTCAGATCTACCCGAAGCCGACGAGCAAGCATGAAACGACTTATGAATGTGGAGGAAGCTAGAGAGGTATGTCAGGATCGTAGCAGGTGGCGTTCCGTTGTCTCTGCCTACCCCAGTGAGAGACAGGTGTGAGAATATGTACCTCTAAAGATCACCAATTTCCTTTCAAAAATTTGCCAAGATTTGTCAAAAATACGTTTTTCTAAAAAATAAATTTTCAAACAGATTTCCTTAATCTGAATGTAATCTAAGGATTTATATGCAGACGCCAGCTTAACAAAAAATATCATAAAACCGAACGATTTCGTGTAAATGCAATCAGGATTTTACAGCTTTTACAATGAAATGAGAAACATTTCCATTTCGTAGGTTAAAACACTATAATTTTGCTACAGATTTGATTGTTTGAACTCTGTTTGATATAGTATCTAAGGTGTGTATACCTATCTACCTAATGAGACGCTTAGGTGGCTCGAAAAAAAAATGGTTACAAAAAAAATCTGTTGTCCCATGTTTTGTATTACTCCTGTCCGATTTCGGACACGGCGACTGCTTCAACTTCGTTGTTGGCGTCCCATATACAAGGTTAAATTGATATCATTAGCATCCTTTTAAACTAAGAGTATACCGATGGGTAGACTCTGAACAACTTTTACTATGGGAGCAAACCAATCGAAGCAAAAAAAAACCGGCTCTTGCATACACTGCAGTTTAGCATGGAACAGCAGATTTTTTTTGCTCCGATAGTAAAAGTTGTTCAGTTTGAGGGATAGACTCTTAGTTTAAAAGGATGTTAACGATATCAATTTCACCCTGTATACGGGTCGAATAGGAATAGCATTGCAATTTTGTATAGAACAGCTGTTTTGACGATTTCAACGTTGGTTCCATACCCATAGAGAAAGTTGTTTAGTCTGATGGTCTGATCATCCCCTTAAAAAACGTCAGGATATTAGGATCCTATAATGTTATTTATAATACAGGGCGCCGGGCGTTCCGGTGCAATAAGAAAGGATTTCCACAAAAAGGTCCGCCACATACATACGGAATAAACCTGATTCGGAATTAGTTCCGGATGGAGTGTTGTCGCTTTCAGAGACTTTTTCACTAGATCTAGTGATTTATTGACGTCTTAGGTGACATTTTTTAAAAATTTACTGTCATATCACACAAGCGATTTTTGAGCGTAGGCGTTGATGGAACGATACCGTATCGTGACGGTGCAGTTGCGACGCGTCGCGCGTCACGCGTCGCGACGTCTATGCAGTATAGTTGCGAAATCGCCTACGCTCAATAATCAGTTTTGTGATAATGGTTTATGTCATTTTGAATACAGATTATGTCCTACGTTAAAACTATCGATAGTTTTTTGATATAGTTGCATAATATTGAAAAACAATTTACATATCATCATCGTAACGTCATGATGATGTGATGAGGTCACATGATAGTAATTATCATGTATAGAAATTGTTTGTTTTGTTTTAATAAATACCTAAAAATTTAATTATTGTCATTCATTTGGAGTTTCATACATTTTTATTTAAAGCATTTTTTAAACAGCACTAGTATTTTTTGTAACCATAGTTGACAACACTGAATCAGGATTCCGGATCGCAATTCCGTCTGTGCGTGGCGGATCTAAGTCGCGGTCTGAAGCTAGTTATTTTTACACATACATACATAATCTCAGGACCGTAATCTCTTTCGGGGTGGTCAGAAACATTACTACAACTACCAACTTTCTCTAACAATGCTCACATTTAGCAATTTAAGTTTCAGGATGGAATGACGTGTCAAATCGTGAGAGGTGGTTAGTCTTTCGCCCACATAAACTCTACATAAGAAACCTATAATCCCTTAGTCGCCTCGTGCGACACCCATCGGAAAAATTGGGATGTTCCATTCTAAGCCGAAACCACAAGGCTGCTAGTTATTATCACTGATCGGAATAGGCAGTGCAATTTAGGGTAAAGTAGCGAATATTTGTGTAATGATATTAATATTTTTATTCGACACGGGGCGTGCACCCTGTTTAATCTATAATGCATAAAATTTTACGCCCTGTATAGATACTTAAACACCCATGAATCGAATACAAATATTAATATTCATCACACAAATATTCGCAACTTTACCCTAAATTGCACTACCTCTTCCGATCACTGGTTATTATGTTTCCATGCTTAAATAATATATCTCGGGACTAAATGTAGTAGAAGCAAAAGTTTCATTTCTTCTTGTTTCTTTCGGGAATAATTTACAATATTTCTCAATACGCGTACAAATAACCAACGAACAAACTTTGCAAACATACAAAATTATTAACATGCTTCTAAATTTTTCTTCACGTAACTTTCCTCGCGATGTTTCTAAATATTCCAGGGAATAAACTCCGAAGTAATGTTTTTGATTTGGTTCACTAGATTACCTACATACATTATACGAAACTTCAGTAGGTATCTACGCTATTACCATGTAAGGTAAACCCTGAAAACTGTGTATTAGAACTTGATATAGGCTTATACCTAGGCTTATACATAAGCTAAGCTAGACACCATGTAGGTACCTACATCAGATAGGTAAACTTTGTTACGGTCTATGAAGCACTACTTGTTTGATTCTTTCCTGGTTGATCGTATAAAATAGATAAAGAGAATTTATTTGTACTATTGAATATGATCTTTTTTGTATCGAAACTTTTTTAAGAACAAAGCAACTCAAGAACTCAACCAAGAAGTTTAGATAGGTACCTACTATCTAAACTTCTTGAACTCAACCAATAAGAAAAAACTCACTTGTGAATAATAGTAATGAAAAAGTCACAGTTTGATTATAGGTGTCATTATGTGCCTAATTGCGGTGAAATAAGGGCTATTTTATGAGCAAGTGTGTTGAAAATTAAATTAAAAACCGGCAAAGAGAGTGCCGGAATCATGAGTGCATAGGGTTCCCTGGCCATTACGAATTCGTATAAGTAGAAAAATTCATAAACATTATTTGTTTCACGTACCTATGGAAATTTGAGTGCGTTAGACGTTTTGATTTTAGATTTGATGAGCGCCATCTAGGAATAGAAACAGGCAAAAACATTTTTTTTTTTACTTTATGTTATAGGTAGATTAGGTATTAATACCAAGATTTTTTTTCGTCCCACACTACCTACCACCTATCAGTTCGTGGTCTCCACTCCAGAACTCTGACACCCCACCGGTTGTCAGTTCTTCGGCAGATATGACCACCCCATTGCCAATTCAGCTTGCTAATTTTCTGAGCTATGTCAACCACTTTCGTTCTCCGTCGTATCACTTCATTTCTGATGTGATCTCTCAGAGAAAAACCGAGTATAGCTCGCTGCTCGACCTTGAATTGATGAACTAGTCCTATCGTCAGGGTCCATGTTTCCGCACCATAGGTCATTTCCATTACTAAACTGCAATAGCTACCCAACTCAAACGTGTAAGACAGCAGATTTTTTTTTTACGAATTCATGTTTGTAAGTAAAAGTTGTTCAGTTTGATGGTAAGAACCACATCGCGGCTGCATAAGAATTGCGGTCCTTAAAACAACATAGAGATAAAAAGTACCTACGCTCCAATTCGTAAATAAATAGGAAAGACGTCTGTTATTCTTTTTCAATTCCAAATTCTTTTGTTATTTTATAATTTTCTCCCTACTTCTCAAAGTATAAAATCAACAACTTTATCAAAAGGAAAGTTTTCTAATGATGAACAGGAAAAATGTAAGAGAATTAATGAGGTTGCTACAAAACGGAAACTCGATTCACATCGCGGCAAGATTCTGTGCGGCTATTTGTCGTAGAGTTTTGTGTAGGGCACTTATTGATTCTACAATCTAGTAACCCTATACTAAATTGCATGAAATATATTAAATTTTTGGAGTTGGACGCTTTTAATCAGCTGTTGAGATCTTCGCTTTTAATCCTCTATTATGATTTTTCTACTCGCGCGCGTATTCACTGCAATGAAAATGACCTAACCTCTTCCTACGCTTTCCAGAGAGCGCCGAACATCGCGCTCGCACTTGCCTTGACAAGAGAGCTAGACATCACATACGTACCAGGATTTCGTCTTCAGCGTATATTATGCAGGTTTGCTAACAATGTTTTCTTACACCGTTTAAGAGCTCTCGATCTTGATCATCGAATAAATGAATTTAATTTAATTCTAATCCAATTCGTTTGGCAGAGCTGGTGAAGCTTTAGCTCAGAACTTGTTTATAAGAGGATATTCCTTGCTATCTAGCTTGCCCTTAAAGCATTACGGCTTCCGTCAGTGGCGCGCTCCTGACTGACGGGAGACCACATTTTCAATACTAACCAATTAAAGTCAATGAATTATTTTAGAAGAAGAAGTGGAAGTGGTGTTGATGTGGAAATTAGCAGCATACTTGGCTAGACGGGACGGAAGACGGCCGGCGGACCTAGGCAGTATCTGTGATGTGGCCAAGAGAAGGGACGGAGGTCAGAAGGCAGCAAAGAAATTATACCTAAAGGCATAGAGGGAGCCATATCATTGGAAGGAATGTCCACTTTTTTGACGTTTGTGTTTGAGTGTGTGGAGTCAAGTAGTATGGACAAAAGAGACCAACTAGACCAAAGTGACAACTGCCTTAATGTTTACGGTCACTTTTCACACACACACTAGCATAAAAAACCGCATAAACAAATATCTATAGTTCCGTCTCCATCTACTATTAAAGGTACGTCATAAGACAAAAGAGACTAACTACAATCGTAATAAATAAATCGTAAATAGATGAGGTCTCTATGCTATAGAATAAAGAGATCCTTCCTCTGAGGTAGGCAGATCACCAGCACGTTGGTCTGATGACATTGTAAGTAGTGATTATATTCTCTTTGATTGTAAGGGTGACGGTTCGCATTTGATGGCACTGAACAAGTAATCACTACGTTTTAAGAAGCGGAACTGTCGAACTAGCGTATTTTGACAACAGTTGTACCGAAGTTTGCGCGTCACAAAAAAAAAAAAAAAAAAAAGACAATGTCAAATCATTCCATTCATTCCGTCCTTTCGGTCGAAATACTCTTTCCGGTTGTAATAAAGTACTCTTTGGTCGATGTAGTAATGGCGGACGGCGGGCTATTTAAAGCTTAGTAAATTTGTCATTTGCATTTTTGAATATATTGTGTACCGTCGTTACTTTACCATGATTCGGGGAGTAAGAAATAGTCGAAAATGCGCAATCTGCCGAGAAGGAGAATACGGAAAAGCCGAATTCGAGAAAAAAAAATTTTTTGCGTCTTTTCCTACTGAAGAAAATCGGTAAGTACGAATATAATTTTTCTGTTCGAAATCTCAGTACTATTTGTAAATCAAATCAACTCTTACAAAAAAGCGACGGATGGCTGCTTTATTGGCGTGCGCTGACGCTGACCTCATGGTTGGAGTTACGTGAAAATAATGTATTGCAAAAATATTTGTCACCAATAAATGTAAATAAAAGTCAGCGACACGATAGGACACTATTCTTCCTTTTCTGTACATATTCAATCAATGGATAGCAACAAGCCGAACAAGGGTCCGTCCGAGATATTATAATTTATCATTAAAACTTAATTGCAGTTGCCGTGAATGGATACGACTAGCAGGCGATCCTGACCTTGTTTTTGTACCAATTGAAAAATTGCATAAGAACAGATTTGTCTGCGAGGATCACTTTCCACGTTCTTCGTTCAATAGAAAGAGAAGTCGGCTATTAGATAACGCAATTCCTATTCTCAATTTGAGATCTCCGCCACTGACTGCTGAGCAGTTGGCTGAATTTCCCTTGCATGTCTGGAGTTACGGAAAAGGTAAACTACATTTTAATTCAAATAGGTAGATGACCCGATTGTATCGAGACCTCCGCTCCTAAACGTATCGGACGCTTCTCGATACAATCGTGTCATCTACATATTAGTCATGGATTTTCGCAAAGTAACGCCCGTAAGAAACCACCTTTATTTGTTGCTTTACAATATTTTAGCTTGCCGAATAATTTGTTGTGTGTTAGCCACAAAGTACACGCTATACTAAAACATATTAACTATTAACAGGTCTGAACCAGGCTGGCTGAAATAGTACTACTGAATCTTTTCTGTTAAACTTACAGGTGATATTCCCAAGGAAAACCAACGACTTCTGATACAGGGACCCCTAAATGAAATACAGGGACCTCCGAATGAACCTGGCACATCAAAGCGAAAAACTGACGAAAATTTGGGTAAAAAACCACCTTTATTTCTTGCTTTATGATATTTTGTTTTGCTGAATAATCTGTTGCGTGTCAGCCACAAAGTACACGCTATACTAAAACATTAACTACTAACAGGTCTGAACCAGGCTGGCTGAAATAGTACTAGCTTACTGAATCTTTTGTTTTGCTTGCAGGTGATATTCCCAAGAAAAAGCAACGACTTGTGATACAGGGACCTCTGTATAAAATGCAGGGACCTCCAAATGAACCTGGCACATCAAAGCGAAAAACTGACGACAATTTGGGTAAAAAACCACCTTTATTTCTTGCTGTATGATATTTTGTTTTGCCGAATAATCTGTTGCGTGTCCGCCACAAAGTACACGCTATACTAAAACATTAACAGTAACAGGTCTGAACCAAGCCTGGTTCAGCCAGCCGGCTGAAATAGTACTAGCTTACTGAATCTTTTCTGTTTAACTTACAGGTGATATTCCCAAGGAAAACCAACGACTTGTGATACAGGGGCCTCTGTATGAAATGCAGGGACCTCCAAATGAACCTGGTACATCAAAGCGAAAAACTGACGACAATTTGGGTAAGTACAATTAGACACTGGACATGAATCACGCTTCGAAATTGAAACAAGTACGTAGGTATAGTTTTGACTTCACGATGTTTTGCTTTACATATAGTCTACTCAACAAATAGACTAAGAGATAAGTGTACTTTTTGCAACCATCATCTGCAAGGCTGATTCAGTGTTAATGAGGTGTAGAGCATCTATGTGATGTGGATGGACCAGGTCTGCCTGCATAACTCCAGTCGGTTTAGAAGTAACTGATGTTTAAAGGTCAGTAAAAAAATTACGATCAATAACATCGTATCATGTTATTGTAGTATGTACTGTAGCTATGTGAACAGTACTAAAACTGACATGGTTTATCAGTCGGTTTAGGAGATGAAAGGTCCAACCTTTGACCGACTACATCTCCTAAACTGACTAGCAGTTCATGTCAGTTTTTGTACTGTTCACATAGCTACAGTGCACACTATTTACATTTATGTACACATTAATTTTTTACTGACTTTTAAACGTCTGTAACTCCTAAACCGACTGAAGTTACTCAGGCAGACCTAGATCATCCCCATCACAGAGATGATCTACACCCCATAAATACTGAATCAGCCTTGCTGCTGATGGTTGCAAAAAGTACACTTATCTCTTAGTCTAAAAGGAGTTGTAGAGTGCGTGAGCTGGGACCTAAGCGATTTCTTCTAAAATTTGTTCAGGGTTCTTAGGAAGTAAACATACTAAAAGTCCCCTCCTCTAGGAGTCGCGCCGGAGAGGGGGAGGGGGTTAAAGTTCCCACTTTTGGGTTTTTCGCGAATATATCCAAAACGGTGCGTCGTAGAGAAAAGTGGTCTTCTAATGAATGATACTTTATAAAATTATCTACATTTTTTATTTTTTATTTATGGATTATGTGTAAATAAATAAAACCGGTCAAGTGTTAGTCGGGCTACTCCCGCACCGAGGGTTCCGTACCACACCACCACACAACATATTAACTTTAAAAAAAGTTTTGTTTCCTCCGGGACCTTTTTTTTTAGCGCGAGACCGACTCACACGTGGCCAGTTTTTATTATTTATTGTTTACTGTAGAATTTGTTCTATAATCACACCAAGTTTGACGCTTGTATGCATTACCGTTTTTACGATAGAGCGAGAAGAAAAAAACGTTGATAAAAACTAGCTTCTTGTTGTAGGACCCCCCTTATTTTTTAACTTTTTGAAATTTTTATAATTAGTTAGCAAACCCGCCATAGTAACGCTGATTTTGTGAAAATTTCAACTATATAGATATTGCGGTTCAAAAAATGTTCAGGTAATGCTCATCGCGCTGAATAACTTAAATTTTATACTTTTCCGGAGCGAGTTGCTCGAAAAATATTGGGAAATAGGAAAAAGTATAAAAAATAAAAAGTGTAGATAATTTTATAAAGTACCATTTATTACAAGACTACTTTTCTCTACGACGCACCGCTTTGGATATATTCGCGAAAAACCCCAAAAGTGGGAACTTTAACCCCTTCCCCCTCTCCGGCGCGACTCCTAGAGGAGGACCCCTAAATTATCCTTTGTTTAGTTGTATATAAGTCACCAATAAACTATTTAATTTAACACTTCAAGCTTTTTTAACAGATGTAACGGAAAAGGAAAGGAAACTTATCGCGCAGTTAAAGAAAACTAAATGTACGTTAGCATCACTCCGAAAAAGTGCAAAAATAATAGAAAACATAAAGTCACCAGTCCTAAAAGAAATGGTCATATCTGCGTGTAAGAATCAAAACCGCAAACCAAAAGGACGAAGGTGGACTACACAAAACAAAATTTCTTGCCTTGCCATTTTAAAAAGATCCGCAAAGACCTATAACTATTTAAGGCACGTTATCCCGTAGCCAAGCGTTAAAACATTACAAAATGTAATGAAAAAAATTGTAATGTCGCCAGGGATAAATAAATGTGCTATAGACCACCTTAGAAACACTGCGAAAGACAAAAATGACAAAGAAAAATGTTGTGCGCTGCTATTTGACGAGATGGCACTCAAACCTCGTGTTTTGTACAACCCGTCCATCGATGCAGTTGAAGGTTTTCAGGATTTGGGGCATACACTACCAGATACGGGACTATAATATTATAATAAGATACCAGAGGATATTCTAAACTTGCCAAACAAAAAGTTTAAGTCCCATGTTAAACAAGTCCTCTGTAAAAAGGGCTACTATAAACTCGATGACTATTTGAATGACCAAAATGTCTGGTCTTGACAATGTTACTCTATGTAATGCAATATTGTATTTTAATTGTACTTTGTATATTTTGTTTTGTTTAAAAGATGTGTGTTGTAGAGTTTCTGGCCGCATCTTCTCTCAACGAAACACCTTCCGACGCGGTGGTAGACTCAAAAAATGACGTCAAAAAGCTATCTATGTGATATTACTTTGAATAAAAAATTTTGAATTTAAATTTGAATTTATCGTTTTCTCGGGGGTGGCATGCGAGGCCTACTGGTGGCGGATAGGGCGAGACTTCTGGTCATCTAAAGGGTTGGAGGAAGGATAAAGATGAAACGTTTTACATCATGCTCTATACCTACGCCAAGCTAGCTTAAGCCGGCGCTATCCACGTTAGGTCATTTCTGAATCATAAATTCTGTGTTTCTTTGAATCGCGAGTATTTTTTAATGTCGGATATTTTTAATATGAAACGATAAAATATAGCTTTTTAACTTGGGGGTCTTGAGATTAAAGGCGGGTGCCGTTTAGTCCATGCAAACGTATTTCCCTATTGCCTCCCTGGATAATGATCATAGATCGGACATTCGGACGCATATTTATTTACCTAAATTTCCTCTTTTCACAGGAATCAGCTGTTGCATATATTTGAGTCGAGTAGGCACTGCAGTTTAATATGGAAATGCTGATTTTTGTTTAGCTCCGATCGCTTTTCTCCTTTGACTACTTATACAGGGTGTAACAGGGTGTAGAGTAACTGACATAGCCCAAAGAATTGCTAAACTAAAGTGGCAGTGGGCGGGGCACATTGCTCGCAGAACCGATGGCCGATGGGGCCGAAAAGTTCTCGAGTGGCGACCGCGTACCGGAAAGCGCAGCGTGGGTAGGCCCCGCACACGGAGGACCGACGACCTGGTGAAGGCGGCGGGAACCCGTTGGATGAGGGCAGCGCAGGACCGGTCGTTATGGCGATCCTTAGGGGAGGCCTATGTTTAGCAGTGGACGTCCATCGGCTGAGATGATGATGATGACAGGGTGTAAGTGACAGCCTAGCAAATACTGAAACTGTGAACTCAGACCATCAAACTGAACAACTTTCCCTTGGAGCCTACCTCAGGAAACGCGAAAAAAAATCAGCTGTACCATACATTTTAGTCGGGTAGGTAAAGCAGTTTTGTATGGGACAGCTGATTTTTTTGGCATTTCTTAAGGTAGGCTCCATAGTGAAAGTTGTTCATGTTCAGTTTGATGGTCTGAGTTCACCGTTTCAGTATTTGCTAGGCTGTCACTTACACCCTGTATAGGGACTAGTTACGCGTGATAACTAGTCCCTATACAGGGTGTAAGTATACTAACAAGTACGTATACTAACAACGATAGTACTAACAAACAGTTCTGCCACTTTTTGCGGGGGGGGGGGGGGGGGGGGGGGGCGAGGTAACATGAAATCCGCAACTTTGGATTTTATTCCCCATAACTTTAGATTCTAATTTTGAATGTTCAATTGTTCTTATACCGTGGCAGAAGGGAAATGCTACCGCAAGGCCAGTCCTTATAATAAATAGTCAAAGGTTTGCTCCCGTAGTAAAAGTTGTTCAGTTTGATGGGTAGACTCTTAATTTAAAACGATGGTAATGATGAATTTCAACCTGTATTAAATAGTTAACCCTAATAGCCGTATGTAATTAATGTCATGGGCGGACTTTTTTCTTATTTCAAAAATGTCTGGAAGCGAAAATGGATATTTGGTTACCTATCGTCGCTCATCCAAAAAGGAGCCTTTTGTGAGGAAGAGGTGGGGATTTTAAGGTAGGCGGTCTTCCCGAGCCAAGAAGGGCATAGGCCCAACTTAAAATTAGTTCTAGCTTCGGCTCGGGATTCCGCTCTTAATAATATATTCTGTGACGCTAGCTAAAATAGGCACTAAACAATACACGGGAAGGTAACTTTGACCCAACGTGGATCTCGGTGTAACAGTCTAGGAAACTAGCTTTATCAGTAAATTCATGAGATTGTAACTAGGCACATTCGTACCTATTTATAAAACACTTGAAAGGGAGCACAGTGTGCAACGATTCACCTTCAACAATGAACTCCCCACGAACCACATAGGCCGGAGAACCAACTTCGTTACCAAAATCAAGCAATTTCAAAGAAAGAGGAAAGAAATAAATTATATTTCTTTCCTCTTTTTTTTCTAAGTTCGGTATAATCTAAGGAACAAATAAACCAAGGAAAAATAGAATCTAGCGATCCTCACGAAAATTGCTGGACAAGCCTAGGTAATTTAAAAAACTTTTTCTTTATGTTTGTTGGCAGTGTATTGCATGGCGCGGCTCTTACACAATAATCTTACTTGTCCGGTCTTAGAGCCCAAAATGTCAGGCTTTTTCAGTGGTTATTGCCGCCCTTTTGGAAAAATCGTCTGGCAACCATAATCTATACCTACATCTACCCTACTTTACCAATTACCCTACTATAGCATTAATTTTACCCTGTACTAAACATAATAAAATTGTAAACTTGGCGTGTCTGCACATTGAAAATATTAATTATAAGGTCGCAAAGAGGGTCCCATGCAAAATTAGGACTTAGATAATTTTCAACAAAAAACAATCGCCAAATGTAACATTCGGGATCCGGGGGATGTGGGAGTATATAGGGTGGGGGATAATCATAAATTTCGAAATATCTCTAGAACGGTGAATCCTAGCGAAAAAATAGCAAATTTTTCGAACCCCTGGGGCATCCGTAAATCCATCCTTCCGCAAGCAAAAATAAAAAAAAGTTAATTTTTGGAAATTTTACAAGTCCAGCCCCCATACTAATTTCACCAGTAAATTCGACTAAGTCGATGGTTCATACAATTTCGATCAAAATTTTTTTTAGTCCCAGCTCCATATAAAACAGTACAATTTTTCTAAGTGTGGGACCCTCTTTGCGACAGCGACACCCTAACCGACTTACAAAAGTAGCAGACGAGGGACATACCTGGCCACGTTGCTTGCCTGCGCGGTGGAAATCTACGTGACCGCGAATTCTCTAGTCCTACCTTACCGGCAAATCAATGAATGACCATTTAACGTTTACTATGTTTCAGGAAAAAAGATACCCAGCGGGAGATTGTTCTGCTGTACTGAGACAAAAGCGCGACCGCAAAAAATACAATTAATGTACCCATTTAAAACTTCATTATTTTTTTTCAACCTAACCCCTCAACTGTCATGACAACCCATATGCGAAAATGTAGGTAGGTATATCAGGTATGACATGTCTTAAATTAAATTTTAGGTAAAATTGTGACTTAGGTGTATAATAATTTAAACATGTAATTTAATAAATTAACAACTCTGTAAGATCTTTAATGTATGCATACTACATTAAGATCATAAATATACCATATTTTAAGCAAATACATTTTTTTTTATTTTTAGACTTCCTCACTAATAAGACCACTTTTAAACAATATAACTATGGACGAGTTATGCGTGTAATTCTACTAACAAACTTTTCTGCAACTTTTTGTGGGGGATGAATCACGAAGGTTGCCTGAAATCCGCAACTTGGTATTTTATTACATTACTTTAGATTCGAATTTAGATTGTTAAAAATAGTCTCGTGTGAACCACAAACTTGAAGTTATTGTTCCGTAACTATAGGCAAGTTTGTGTGATGATAATGTATAAAATAAACTTGCCAGAGGGGAATGCTAACGCAAGGCTGGCCCCTAGTTATATGGTTTAATATAAACACAAACGCCTGCCACACATACGGAATATAGAATATATCAGAATTAGGATTTTGTATAGGATTTGATGCCTCTGCAATTCCGAAAGGGATTCTGGAGGGGACACACCATCTGAAATCGTTATTCTGATTTGGTATGTGTATTGTAATAAATAGGAACGTGGTTTATAGCGAGTATTTTTTATCAATATCGATATCGAGAAACCTGCATGACGTCATAGGTGACAACACTATTTATCGATACCTGCCCATCACTAGTAAATGTAAGCATAGGTGTCATACTGACAGAAAAGAAGCGCGACAACATAAAAAATTAAACTTATTCGTAAACGTTGGTAGTAAAGACTCTTATTTTTGAAAACATTCATTCATTCGTTCGTATAGAACTCATGTATGAAGTTCCGCTTCTTAAAACGTAGTGATTACTTGTTCAGTGTTTGATGGGTGTACTAATCTAGATAAGATAAGATAAATGTTTGTTTTATGTTTATCTAGCACAGGACCGTGAGTAATGGTGCAATTAAAATACATAGTTTCCATACTAGTTTTAATTTAAGATTTGTATAAAAATAGTTGAGCCCCTAAAACTTAGAAATTGTACATTTTAACGAAAATCTGACAAACAACAGGCACAGAGATTAATTTCTAGATTGTGTTTAAAAATGTCAATCAATCAAAATTATTTATTTGTATATCACAGGTAATACTGAGGTAGAATAAGCTTTGACAATGAGTGACTGACTTTGACTTTGAATGGATTGTATCAAAACTACAGGGTGTAAGGAAAAGTATCATTAACCTTTAAACCACATACTCTACCCATCAAACTGAACAATATTTACTGCGGAAGCAAACCTGTCAGGACAAAAAAAATTCTGCTGTCTCATACTAAACTGCAATACCTGCTCGATTCAAACGTATGGTACAGCTGAAATTACAGGGTGAAATTGATATCATTAGCATCCTTTTAAATTAAGATTTTTCCCATCAAACTAAACAACTTTTACTATGGGAGCAAACCGATAGGAGCAACAAAAAAATCTGCTGATGCCTACATTTGAGTCTAGTAGGCACTGTAATTTAGTATGGAACAGCTGATTTTTTGTTGCACCGATCGGTTTGCTCTCATTGTAAAAGTTGTTCAGTTTGATGGGTAGACTCTTAGTTTAAAAGGATGCTATTGATATCAATTTCACCCTGTATACTAAAACGTCGTTTGTATGGAGTGCGCCAGAGGGAATATCCTATTAATGAACCCAGACAATGAGTGCTTCAATAACAGTTGTAATGACGTCCATAGGCGTTTGGCAAAATGCCTCGTCTGATCGAAAACACCAGGTATATACATAGAATTCAATTTCATTGGTGGCCATTTTGGACCGCTTTAGCCATTCGAATAAATAGGTATTGGCAAAGTTATTTAATCTAGTTTCATTGTTTGGCATTGTAGTTTATTTTAAAAGACTTTACTGTCAATCCACGTAAAAGTGTAGCTTATACAGGGTTTAATAAAAAGACCTTGTAAAAAGTAAATAGATAATGTCATACATACATACATACATACATATTAAAAAATACATTTACGTCGGGAGAGGCTAAAATGGTGTACCTTTTTATTTATAGTACTAGTGTTTAATATGTGTGTTTGTTTGTATATTCGTTAGGTAGTGATAGGTTTTTATTTCATTGTAAAATTGTTTCATTTTGTAGAGTCTTAAGGGTTAAGGCACGATGGGGCTGACGTAACCTCAGGGTTAAAAGCTCCCAAAAAAAAAAAGAATTAAAAAAAAAATACATTCACTATAGAGCAAAATTATAAGAAAAGTCTCATACATTTGAATCGAGTGCTGCAATTTTGTATGAATTAGCAGATTTTTTTCCTTGATGTTGGCTCCATACCTAGAGAAAGTTGTCCAGTTTGATGGTCTAAAATATTACTAGTGTTTCGTTACACCTTGTATGTATATGGCGGTCGCCTTATGTATATCATTTTAATCCCTATGTTAATGTCATACAGCTATGAAACTATCTCTCCACATGTTAAGGGCCTATGTCGAAAACTAATTGAAGCGCAATGGGCATGTGATAGCTTACATTACTGCCTGATGCGAGAGAAAGAGATGGGGCGGTGCGCGCGCCTGAAACGACTTAAGCGTAAAACAAACTTTATTTAATTGTTATTGTTCTATTTATGTAAGTTCAATTCTGCTCTAATCAAACTTTATAAAATATTAATCTCTTTTTTTTTAAATCAAATCACGTGTTTCTATTATTCACCGTTTAGCAGTTCCAAGCGTTTATCGATAAAGAAAGAGGCTACTTTGGCTTGTTTTGCTATCGAGAAAAGGTGTCTTAATCGTGTTTTGGCTCTAATGAAAATTTCAATTATATGTTCAATTTACACATATCCGCAAATCATACTCCTACTGTTAGTACTTAATGATATATGAAGCTTTGAAGAATTTTTTTTTTTTCACATAATGTTATCCTCTTAACTAACACATTCATTACGTCGTAGTGCGTAGCAAAATCGTAGCTCGTAGCTAACGTGTTGGTTTGGTGGTTTACATTACGAGGAAAAAATTGAAAAAGTTTTTGTTATTGATCTACAATATTTTATACCGACATTGGAAAGGAAGATAGAGGGGAAGAGAGGCAGAGGAAGACCTAGACCTTATACCTAGAGTTATCTAGCCCAAGTGAAGGAAAAGGTTGATGTCGTGTCGTATCAAGAACTCAAGAGACTAGCGCAATCAATTTTTAGATTAATATGTATATTGAATATAGATAGGTAACTCGCCTTGAATTTTAGGACGTCCTATTTGTGTATGGAATATAATATAGACTGTCTATGGAAAATCAGCGTTCCACTTAGTTTGTACTAAGATAACATAGCATGCTATACGCTACCTGCGTATTAAATCAGTGGAGCTAAAATAAACAGTCGAAATGAAAATTCGACATCCCGTGGAATTTAATTCAGTTTTAATAGTTTTCGTTGAACGCGGCGAGGCGTTCCGAATGAGGATTATACAGGACTTTCCGCAATAAATCTAGCTATTTCCATAATCTGCTATTACCAATCCTGTCGGTTTTTTAACGATTCATTGAAGGCAATCGGTCTCTGGCGTTCGTATAGGATTACGTTCTGTTTTTTTAAACAATAAATTAGCTTATTCTCGAGTCGGTATTAATCGAGGAGTTCGCAGCGTGTAAAGAATTGCTAAACTATAGTGGTTATGGGCCTTGCTTGCAGAACAGGTGACCGATGGGGCCGAAGATTGGCGACTGAGTACTGGAAAGCGCAGCGTGGTGGATAGGCCCCTCGATGGACCGACGTCCTGGTGAGAATGGCAGCAATCCGTCGGATGAGGAGCAACGGTCGCTGTGGCGATCCTTGGGAGATGCAATCCAACAGAGTAGATACTGTACGACCAGGAAAATAATTCCGCTCGTCAATCGTCGTTTGCGCAGAGCAGGACCGAGTCCCCGACAATACCCGAAGCATTTAGTAATCAAAGGGTGCAAAGTCGGATAGCAGCGGAAAGGGCGCGAAAACAAATTAGCCAATAGCGTAAACGGATTGAAGTTGCATAAATTTGAGTCGAGTAGGCAGCGACGACGGCGAGTGCAGTTTAGTATGGAACAGCTGATTCTTTTGCTCCGATCGGTTTGCTCCCATAGTAAAAGTTGTTCAGTTTGATGAGTAGACTCTTAGTTTAAAATGATGCTAATGATATCAATTTCACCCTGTACATAATTACACCAGACTTTACAAGAAAAGTTGTTTTGAAGGATGCTAATGATATCAATTTCATCCTGTATATAATTACACCAGACTTTATAAGAAAAGTTGTTGTGAAGGATGCTAATGATATCAATTTCACCCTGTACATAATTACACCAGACTTTACAAAAGTTGTTATGAAGGATGCTAATGATATCAATTTCACCCTGTACATAATAACACCAGACTTTACAAAAGTTGTTGTGAAGGATGCAAATAATATCAATTTCACTCTATATATAATTACACCAGACTTTACAAAAGGTGTTGTGAAGGATGCTAATGATATCAATTTCACCCTGTACATAATTACACCAGACTTTACAAAAGGTGTTGTGAAGGATGCTAATGATATCAATTTCACCCTGTACATAATTACACCAGACTTTACAAAAGGTGTTGTGAAGGATGCTAATGATATCAATTTCACCCTGTACATAATTACACCAGACTTTACAAAAGTTGTTGTGAAGGATGCTAATGATATCAATTTCACCCTGTACATAATTACACCAGTCTTTACAAAAGTTGTTGTGAAGGATGCTAATGATATCAATTTCATCCTGTACATAATTTTTTTATAATTTTTTATAATTACACCGGACTTTACAAAAGTTGTTGTGAAGGATGCTAATAATATCAATTTCACTCTATATTTAATTACACCAGACTTTACAAAAGGTGTTGTGAAGGATGCTAATAATATCAATTTCACTCTAGGTATATATAATTACACCAGACTTTACAAAAGTTGTTGTGAAGGATGCTAATAATATCAATTTCACTCTATATATAATTACACCAGACTTTACAAAAGTTGTTGTGAAGGATGCTAATAATATCAATTTCACTCTATATATAATTACACCAGACTTTACAAAAGGTGTTGTGAAGGATGCTAATGATATCAATTTCACCATGTATAGGTACCTAGAGAATAAAGAATATTTCTATTTCTAAAAAACTAACTCTCACAGATATTTTTTTTTCTATTTAGCTAGTAGTTAATTATTAAAAAATATTTACCTAAGCAGGTAAGTAATGAGACTAAATTCCCACTAACATGTTTCATTATTTCACAAAACAGCTTTACTGGGACTTGAGGAAAAAATAATTTCTCCTATGATGGAACTGGTCAATAGAACTAGTGGGAACGAACGTTTTTTCCCTGTACTGCTACTCTTTGGTCCGCCACACACAGACGGAATTGCGATCCGGAATCAGGATTCAGTGTTGTCAACTATGGTTACAAAAAATACTAGAGTGCTGTTTAAAAAATGCCTAAAATAAAAATGTATAAAACGCTAAATGAATGACACTAATTGCATTTTAGGTATTTATTAAAACAAAACAAACAATTTCTATACAGTCATTTTAATTACTATCTGATGAGGTCAAGACGTTACGGATGTTACGATGATGGTTTGTAAATTGTATTCCAATATTAATGCAACTATATCAAAAGACTATCGATAGTTTTAACATTAGACATAATCTGCATACAAAATGGCATGAACCATTATCACACAAGCGGTTTTAGAGCGTCGGCGATTTCGCAACTATGCCGCGACGACGTCGCAACTGCACCGTCGCGATACAGTATCGTTCCAACAACGCCTACGCTCAAAATTCACTTTAAAATATGCCACCTAAGATATCAAAAAATCACTAGATCTAGTGAAAAAGTCTCTGAAAGCGGCAACACTCCATACGGAATCTAATTCCGGTTTATTCCGGATGTATGTGGCAGATTTTTGTAGGTACATACTTTAGTTGTAGCATGATCCACTTTGAGCACATATAGGGTTTCAATTTCCAGTGGTATTAAGTATCAAACAACAGGTGTAAGGTGGCATAACCTTTCTCCAATAGGTTCTCCGCAACTAACGATTTTCTAACATTGAAAAACATTACAGCGTATTTTCTATTTAAGCTCTGCTAACTTTCAAAGGGACCTCAAACGCTCAAAGGACTCCTGCTTATATTGAACTAAACCACAAACAGCGTCTACCATCCATTTTCCATACAAAGACGTTGTATTTCCATACAAATGCTCACTTGATCCAACAAGACTTAATATATTCAGGGTTCGCGACATTCTGTTCGGAACTGTATTAATTTGACCTCAACTATTAGTATAAATCTAACATTGAATCGTGGCACTTTCAATAGTAAAATAGGTAAATGACGGACAAAAGGAACAACACAAGTATACAAAAAAGAATAAAATCTAGGTAGGATGCTTTCGCGCCCTTTCTACTGCTATCTGATTTTCCACCCTTTGTTTACTAAATGACTTCGGGTTTAGTCGGGGACTCTGGCCTGCTCTGCGCAAACGAAGATTGACGAGCGGAATTATTTTCCTGGACGTACTTGTAGGTTTTGTTCACCCACACATAGGTAACTATTAGACCTATTAAATATATTTAATCCCGATTATCTATGAGTTTTAGTTATAATATAATAATACGTCACACTGAACAGAGTTTAGGTACCTAGGTACCTAGTACCTAGGTACGTACTGCCCAGTGAATGATGAATATTTGAAATGTGCCAAGTATATTTAGGAATCTGACCACCTTCTCGGGAATATAGCCTAATATTTAGTGAGCATGAAATAACATTAAAATTAAATCAGTGAAAATCTGAAGTATGTAATTGCATCCTGGATCCTGGAACCATAGATTGGTAATCTAAAATTCTTAACAGCACCCTTGAATGAATGAATGAAATCTTTATTTGCAAAGAATAGGTACATTTAAGATGGTACCTTGGTTGTCTCTCGTCTCGATATTTGTAGACTATAACTGCCACGATATCCTACTCAAACTATTACCTACATCTCGGTTCACTGAAAATCAAATTACCATTCGAATGATCTTCCAAGCTCAATTAGATTCAATGTAAAAATTATCATCGGAAAAACTTACATTTCCATAGAGATTTTCTATAGAGAGGTCTAGAAAAGCTGGATTTCATTTCTAAGGCAATCTTTATTTTGTTTTGCATTCGCTTTTTGCACAACGATCGGAAAAGTATTGAAGGAAATGGATTGCTTGCTGTGGAAAAAGGTAAAAATGCTATTTGACTTCCTCTAGAAATACACCTTTGAAAGTTCAAGTTATTTTCCATGTTACGCAGCGAGCTACATTTTATACTTAGTAAAAAAAAGTGTTAAGAATTTTTCCATTTTATTAACAACCCGCTAGTTTGGAATAGAAAAATTGCAAATAACTTCTGCTCTCTAACTTAGGTGCTCTTTAAAATTGGCGTTCAATTTTGAAAACCCCGACTTTGGAACGTGTTTTTTACTACCTGATGATGATGCTGGGATTCCTTGCTGATATCGACTACGGCAACTGCTAATGTTTAAAGAAAAGCAGGGCTGCAATGGTGGTAAATATTTGGTGATTGAACCGTTATGGGACTACGTACGAACCATAACTTTTGACATTTTTGGTATTGTGCTAATCGCGGTACAGCCGTTAGAGCCGTTTTAACAGAACGCTCAGACGTTATTGGCTGTCAGTTGCATAGAGTTTAGCGCGATGCGGAATTCAGCACAGTTGAATAGTAATTAGATTGCAATGTGATTAGAATTGAAATTGGATAAGAATAGAATTTCGATGTTTTAACTTAGCGCAATCGGGCACCAGGTACGCAGGTTACTGCATATAAGTGTTACGCGCTGAATACGGATGCACTTTCTCGTCTTTACCCTCCTTTGTTTGATGGAACTGGAGACCGATACGATCAGAGGTGGGGTCAGATGCAGTGGCTATAACCGGCAGCAACATAGTTTGAGCGTCAAATTAATTAGTTGTCTTTTACGACACACGACTGGATTGTTCCTATTCGAAAGTGGGACACCACACGGTGGGTTGACTAACTTCTTTAACAACCTTATTACCTTTGATATTATATAATTTAACGACTAGATAAGGAAGGCCGAAGATAATTTTGTAACGCGTCTTGGGAAAGGCATTTACATTCAGCAGTGGACGATGATAGTCTAATGATTTCTAATTCTGATTCTATTAGAATTTTTTATAATTCTACTATAATTCTATTAATTATTAAATATTATATTTTTTAATATGAGAGTCAGCGTTGTAACTGCCTCCGTGGTCTAATGGTTAAGAGCATTGGCTCTCGACACGGAGGTCGTGGGTTCGATTCCCACGGGGGACACCTAGTGAAATGTCACTTTGTGCGTTTTTCCCCAGTTGGTTAGGACATTGCAGGCTGAATCGCCTGATTGTCTGAAAAGAAAAATGATTCCGTGCTTCGGATGGCACGTTAAGCCGTTGGTCCCAGCTACTATCTCTGGTGGTAGTAGTCGTTACATAAAAACCACGTCAGAGGCCGTAAGGCGGTCTGAAAAAACTCTGACACCAGGGCTCTGCCCACACGATAAGAAGCATTGTAATTTAGCAACTTACCTATCTATTTTAATATTTAAAAGGGTGGGTGAATTTAGCTACAATCCTTAATGAAATAAATGATGTTAATCATTCTATTAATACTCTATTATAATTTTTTTCCCTGAAAAAGGTCTTGGCATAATACTTACTAGTAGGAATAGGTACCAGGTAGGTAGGTACTTTACCTTTTTGGCCGTAGCGGTCATTATTTTTAAATTATCTCAGGAATCTCAACACAACCAACCAATTCAGTCAACTAAATTGATAGAAAGCCCAATTGTAAATCGAATTTCCGACAAACATCAAACAACCTCTGCAATTATCATTAATTATCGACTGACATTTACAATCATGGACTCGTAACTTGCATTTCGTGCACTGTCACAGGGTTGTCCAATGTACCTAATCAGTTGATTTTTTTTTGGTGAGGTAAGTAGGTAGGTACTAAGTAGGCCTTAAATAGGTAGGTATATTTTTAAAGCCAAATTCATAATTCAACAACCGATTGTAACGTAGCTTATGCATGGACCCCGTAATTTTTGTTTATATTTATCGTGATATATGGATCGTAATCCAGGATCACGATATTTATCGAGTGTGTAGTATAGCGTATCACGTATCGTGATACGGATCGCCGGATTTCTAGAAATCCAAAAATCCGTGATCTGTATCAAGTATCGTCGATAAATATCGAGCGTCTAGTCTCTAGTCGATATTTATCGCGTCAGTATCAAGGAATATACTACTCTCTACCGAGAGAAGAAGTGTAACGTAGTACCAAAAAGATTTGAAATACACTGATTATCCGATACTACTAGTGCGTGTTTATGCACACGGAATTAAAAGGAACTAACAGTGGCAGGATATGCGAATATGGACCTTATGTAACGACTTGTCATTAAAAGGTTGATCGTTATCATGCTGTCCGCCAAATTTAATTCAACATTTTTAAATCTGCAATAAAACATTTATTTATATGGAAGTTTCAAGACTAATTCTAAAAACACAGAATTTAGCGGACAGAACGTAACGATCAACCTTAATTTTAACTTTAGTCATGGATTAACGATGATATTTGGTACCTAGGTATTACCACAGAGTACTATGCTATTATCATCGTCTATTGAAGTAAAAGCCTGCTATGAATTTTAATTAATAATAATCAGAACATTGCGTTATGTAAATGAATATGAATAATCTAAAAATAAAAATAATACTACATCAAAATCTAATCAAAATAAGTTTATTCAAACTCAAACTTAGAGATCGTTTACTCCTTGAAGATGTTTAACTTAACATAATTAGTATTTTACACAAAGATTTTTTTGTCTTCCATTTTCGGAAAGGGTTTGAGGTGATCTATCGGCAGGAACAGGATTATCCATTAATTACCGAACACCCTGTAAAATAAAATAAAAAAAAAGTAATTAAAGCACTTACTTTTTCATTGTTTTTCTATGAATATCCCCCCACCCCCCAAAAATTAAATATCCCTCCCCGAAACAAAAGTCTGGACACGTGCCTGCATTTGGAGTTCCTGTGACTTATAAATAAAAAAGTATCCAGCTGGCTGGAGGTTTTTTCGAACTATTAATTAGTTCGAATCAAATTAAAGATTGAAAAATTTGTCTCGGGTGGGACTTGAACCCGCACTTTTCCAAACCGGGGAACTGCGTTATCCAATTTCGCCACCGAGCCGACTACCCAGAGAACGAAATTTTCAATCTGTTGCGTCTTAAGGGGACGTGAGTGCCATCTACTGGTAGTTATTACAAACTAATCAACCCGCAAGTCCAGCAGTGCGGGTTCAAGTCCCACCCGAGACAAATTTTTCAATCTTTAATTTAATTTGATTCGAAATAGCACAACATGGCTGTAACATGTTTAAAAATCAATAATATTTGAAATTTATTAAGTATTTATTTCTTCAAAATGTTTAACACTGCAATAAAATATAGCAGTGATATACACGCATCAGCTTTGAGCTGCTAGTGTATCATATAATTATAATAATAATAATGCCCTTCTTCCATTTTGACGGAACAAATTTTATTTCTAATTTGGATTCGATAGAACAAATTCAGAACTAAATCCCAGAAATACTTACATCGTTTTAGGACACGGGATCCCGCTGAGTGTAGGCACATTCAACTTACTAAACATCATTTACAGTATGCAGTCGAAGTGACGTAGTTTTACGGTTTTAAAAGATGAAATGACGTGTAAAGTGGTGAAAGGTGGCTAGCCTTGCGCTCAACTTACATAGGTATATGGAGGTGCTACTGGGAATGTTCCTCCATTGAAAAGGGAAGATCTTCCACCAGGCTATGTGTGAAGCCTGGGGACCGGCCGTGGTTCAACAGTTCTTAGTTGGACCTTGTACATGTATCGAATCTCTGTGATTATTTCTCTTGCGCGATGTATGTCTTGCATTTGATTGTGAACCTTATTTGTAGTAGGTTATGAGTTACGTATTCACGGTGAACGTTGTCTATGTATGTATGGAGCAAATTTCCGAGAGCGACGGTATCGCCATCTGTTGGCATCTTTGCAATGTGGGTGCTGACATCTGCAGCAAGTCCCCACAGGTAATATTAACTATTTCTTAATATACGCATTTTTCTTTGTAAGGCCTTCGATCTTTCCTCCTCACCAAACTCTCTATTTTTTAATGTAATGTATCTTTTAATACATATATAAAACGTTGAAACCATAATATGACGTTTGTTTTGGAGAAAGTGTTGTTGACAATTTTTCAAAAATCCCATATCAACCTGTGACAGCGCCGACATACATGTTTTTTTTATGCCTTTTCTCCACACTTCTAAGTTTAATGTGGTATTTACTATTGAAGAACATATTTCGACGCAGTGAACAAAAGTTTTACTAACATATTTTAAGCTGTTGTGCATTGTGTCATACTCTTTGAAACTAACAAACAAATTAATGTTGTCGTATGATGAAGTAGTATCACAGGACAAAAATGTGTTTTTACAACTTGTGCATCCACTAGTTTTTAATTTTTTAAACATAAATCCGCACACATAGGCACATGCCTGTGCCTCAGGGGATGCCTGCTCTAAAGCTTCGGTTGCATCAGCGATCAGTGGTTCTAAATCAATGTTCGCTTCGTCATCACAAATATCGTCAGACATATTGTTCATATTTGACAATAAAAACTTTTTTAAGTTATCATTAAGGATAGCCGTGTCATCCTCACAATTTTTCTTAGAGCTACTATGACGTAAATTGTTTATAATGGCAGTTTTTATGCCTGATGTGAACTGTCCAACATTTGGATTATCATTGGATCCGCAGTGGTAACGTATACATCCAAAGCAGTTCTCCAGTGGATCCTGATTCAGGCGACGCGTGGAAAGGGTCTTCAAACCTAAAGTTTGCAAATTTTTCCACAGCCTATCCACAGCGTTCATTGTGCGAATCCAGCCTTCTTGAGATGGTGGAGTTGACTTGGACCCAATGAACTTCATTTCAGACACAAATTTTCTCATTTCCCGAAATAGCTCTGCATGAGGCGATCGCTGAGAAATATTTGTTGAATATTTCTTCCCTCCACGCAAGTCAGGGCTGTCAGCATTTAGAGCGTCGAATAATTGGTCAAATTTATTCAACACCGTGGCTGTAGAGTGCGCCTCGGCAGGAAGTTCATCTGAAATTAAAATGTTTATTAAATTCACAATATTAGGCAGGTATCCCACTGACACTTAAATGAGGGATTTGCCGAAAGCCATTAGAGAAGAAAAAAATAGTTCTAAATATCTCGATAGAATATGATTTTGACGCGAGATAGGATGAGCAACCCTAAGGAAGTTGAAATTAATATCAAATACTGAGATTAAGATTTCATGGAGGTGTAAAAATGAAAGCTTCTAAATCAATGCAATCAAAAGATTATAGAGTAAGGTTGCCTTAGTCGTGCCTTAGTTCGTCGTCCCATCAAATGTTTTTATTTCATTGCGGTGACATCACCATATTCTGCACCACTCACACATAAACCTTTTCTGCATGTGTGCACCGGCAAAAGTGTATGTATACAGGACGGAACCCGTTGGTCAGTATTCACTCTGTCAGCGATGGAAGAGGACGCGCATATTGAGGCGGCGGCGCCCGCCGTACTTCAAAGTAACGACCAAAAACATTTAAAAGAGTTTATACTTGTTTTAGAGACACTCCCCGAGGTGTGGGACAGTTCTAACGCGAATAGTCAAAATAAAGTAAAAAGGGCGAATGCCTATGAGCAGCTTCTTGAAATTTTTAAGAAAATTAAATCCGAGGCGTCAACCAAAGACGTGATTGCAAAGATAAATTCTTTAAAATCAAACTATAGAAAAGAATTAAAAAAAATAACAGATTCGAAGCGATCTGGTGCTGCAAATAATAATGGTAATCTGGTGCGAAATAATAGCAACGCAAGCTTTATTTATATTGTCACTCATAGCTTTATTTTATTGTAATCAAATAATACGAAACGTGAGCGTGCTTAGTGAAATTTACCGTCGTACTGACGCGATCCGTATCGTATGTGTAGTATACCAAAATATTGCTCGATAAATATCTCGTTGAATATCACGATAAATATCGAGCGTGTAGCATTCGCCATGAATGATGTTAAAATTGGTCACAAGTTTATTTTTATCCTGCATAAATATAAACTTGTCTTATAAATCAAAAGCAGGTACTCGTTTTACAACAATTTGTATTCATAATTTCACAATTTCTATCAATTTAGGAATTAAACACAGCACAAGAAAACACCAAAACCGACTGTTGTTCTCAAAAGCGCGCCAGCACCCAGTGTGACCAGTGTTGCTACCATAGACTAATGAACGGGTGGCTTAAGTCTAGTCCAAAGAGTAATATAAGTATATTAGAAAAGAGAACCCACTCGTGGCAACATTATGCATCCACCTTATGTCAAATTGAAGGCTAGCTAGCGCCATCAATGTTTCACCGACAATAATTCAACCTATACTATACATACCTACTTATATCTACTCATACCGATGGATATTATTGTTTTGAATGCTAGATTTCGTTCAATCCCGCACCGATCGAGTGAAATTCCAGTATCCTTACTATTCCTGAAATCTAAACATTGGTAAGAGAACAACAGAAAGTCCAGAACATCACTAAATCGGCACGAAATTGAACGAAAACTATAAACAATTCGCGCATTACGCAAGATACGTAGCCGTAGGTAATCTGTCATCTGTCAATTAGACATTGACATAGACAATAAAATGTTTTTTTTTTCATAGTTCTGCGAAGTAGTTAATAGATGGCAGCACATTCTATGCAAACTGAATCGGAAAAAGCCACCAAAAGGCGACTGTCCTCCGCCTGGTCTAGTCATTATCTATGGTGTTTAAAGTACCGCGTACACTACTCTCTGTTGTTCATGTTCATTCAATCTCTAATACTTGAAATATTTAAAGGGCTGGTTTCGGTGATTTAGATAAGACAATCAAACTGAGTAACTTTCACTATGGAGACAACGCCGAAAAAAAAAATCAACTGATTTGCTTTATGTTCAGACCTTTAATTTTCATTGATGATGATGCATATGCCGCAGGAAAAAGCTGGGAGGCTCAGAAGAAGCAGGTCCAGCTAGCCAGAGTAGTCAGAATCTTTTAGCCGTATTCACCGATTGATCAGTGAATCCGTTGATTCAAACAAATTACCACCCCCTTTGTGCGAGGTTTGCGACAGATGTGTGAGAGAAATGTGTTGCGAGAAAATAATGTGTTGCGAGGTTTGCGACATACTGTAGTATGTCGCAAACCTCGCAACACATTCCTCGCACATATCTCTAGCTTGTTTTGTACGTTTTGTTTTGTACAAAAACCTCGCTCCGCTAAGCCGTTTCCACCAGAGCTGTGCTGAGCGAGGCAAGGTAAATGAAGCGATTCTATTGGTGCTTGAAAAGCTCATCCCTCGCTACGCGTCCTCGAACATCTCTGGTGGAAACTCAGCCTTAAGGGGGTGCTTCAGACCATCAAACCGAACAACTTTCACTATAGAACCAACTTCGAAATCGCGAAATAAAAATCAGCCGTTTCATACAAAACTGCAATACCGGCTCGACTCAAATGTATGGGACAGCTGTCTTTTTTATATTTTTTCTTGGCTCATTTGGCTCAATAGCGAAAGTTGTTCAGTTTGATGGTCTGAAGCACCTCCTTAAGTATTACTAGGGTGTTTTGTTACACATAGTCAAATACCGTTGTGTTCGTCGACAACCCTATAAGTAAAATCATTAACCCACGAATGTAATACAGGCCCTGTCAATAATGTCCACTCGATGCACTGTAGCTGTATTATATATTCTGCGAGCATCCATAGCTGAACGGTCAAGCAATTACACAAATCAATTTGACAGCAATACGTTCATCTAATTCCAATTAATATACCTATAATATGTGCATCTAACTGCTTCAGTTAGAATAGACTCGATAGGTAGCTAGTATCTACTATTGTTGTTTACATGATGAACTTACATCCTACGCATACCTATAGTATTTTAGGTCGCTACATCTGATCATCCTCTTAACACTTTCGTTGCTAAGCTCAAAACAATGATCTTCGCGCAGTGCTAACACTGTGGAATGCAATACAATTCTGACTCACCAGGCGAGTCGTGCGCACTGCGGCCCGATTTGTTGCTGACCTACGACGTAGGTCCTCAGCAGTTAAAGTGTTAAGAATATAATTTGGAGCGCGCTCTATTCAAACGAAGTCTGGTGATATTTTCAATACTAACAAATTAAAGACAACGAAATTTTCAGAAACAATCTAGAAACAAATCTCTGTTTGTATGGAGTCAGATTTTCGTTAAAATGTATAGTTTTAAAGTTACAGTGCCTCAAAGATTTCCATACAAATCTTAAATGAATCCTTGCTTTAACAATACATTTTAACGAAAATCTGATTTCATACAAACATAGAGATTAGTTTCTAAATTGTTTCTGAAAAAATGCATAATTGGATATAATTGAAAATATCAACAGACTTCGTTTGTATGCAGCGTGCATTTGCGCTCTCGGAATAAGCTTCTCTTAAAAAACCCGTCAGCATATCAAGTTGAAACCTGTATACAGGATGTAAGGAAAAGTATCAGTAACGATTAAACCATATACTCTACCCATCAAACTGAACAACTTTTACTATGGGAGCAAACCTGGGACTGCAAAAAAAATCTGCTGTTCCATAGTAAACTGCAGCACCTACTCGACTCAAATGTATGAGACAGCTGTTTTTTATTGTTCTGACTGGTTTACTCTAATAGTTAAAGCTGTTCAATTTTATGGGTAGATTATATGGTTTAACGTTTAATTATACTTTTCCTTACACCCTGTATAGGGTCCTTCTTAATATGCTGACGTTTATTAAGGGGATTTTTAGACCATCAAACTAAACAACATTCAATATGGGACGAAGGTCGAAATATAATCGTGAAAAAAAATCTGCTATTCCATACAAAACTGCAAACCTACTCTATCTAAATATTTTTGTGAAATCGATATTGGTCCCATAGAAAAAGTTGTTCAGTTTGATGGTGTGAACATCCCTATAAACAACCGTCAGCATATTATGAAGGACCCTATACAGGGTGTTTGTCAAGCATAAACACCCTGTATAACCTGTCAAACCTGGATATTTAATAACCACACAAAAAATAAAATTAAAACATGCCAAAGATCAATGGAAAGAAGTATTTTAAACTTGAGAAGAATAGATAGAGTAAGAAGTACAGATATAAGAAAAACAACAAATGTCATAGACACCTTAGAACACTGTAAGAGACTTAAGTGGAAGTGGGCTGGTCATATAGCACGCATGAGCGAAGACAAATGGACAAGAAAAGTGACTGTATGGGCAGGACTATCCAATAAAAGAAAAAGGGGAAGACCGAAAGAGAGATGGGCAGACGAAGTAAACAAAATAGCTGGGAAGAACTGGTTCTTAAAAGCAAAAGAAAGAAATATTTAGAGAAATATGGAGGAGGCCTTTACTCGATGAGAGGTCCTTTAATAACTAAAATATGTAAAATATGTAATGTAACTTAATAATAATTTAATAATTTATCTAAATTCAATTTTTTTGCAAGCCTGAAATGAAATGTAAAAGGAAATAAAAGGCTATAATAATATAATAATACAGGGTGTAAGGAAAAGTATAATTAACCTTTAAACCATATAATCTACCCATCAAATTGAACAACTTTCACTATGAGAGTAAACCAGTCAGAATAATAAAAAAGAAGAGATCAGAATCATCCTCTTAAAAACTGACAGCATATAAAGTAAGTTGGACTCTTCGCGCGGAGCCTTCAATAAAAGAATTATGTGAAAAATCCCATTTTCCACACACGTATTTTAAAGAGAGCAAGTAAATGAGAAAAAAAGTATACAATCGCACAAAAAAATTACCTTTTCAAATCCAAAGCTTGCCGGTAATTGCCGTGAAATTCGTCGACCCACGGATTAGTTGGAATCACATTTAAAGTCCATTAAGAAAACCTTTTTATTTCACGTTCCACGAAAACACATTCAGTCCGCATCGCCCCAAAATTTGATTGTCGTATTTGCGTACGGGAATTGTGTAGAAAAAAAAGACAAATTAAATCTGGACACATAATCTTTATTGCGAGAATATTTATGCGTACCTAAAATATTAAGCACTATTTCGGCTACACTTTATAAATAAAAAACAATATACAGGGTGTAAGGGACAGCCTAGCAAATACTGAAACGGTGGACTCAGACCATCAAACTGAACAACATTCACTATAGAGTCTACCTCAGCAGTCCCATACAAAACTGCTGTACCTACTCGACTCAAATGTATGGGACAGCTGATTTTTTTTTCGCTTCTCCTGATGTAGGCTCCATAGTGAAAGTTGTTCAGTTTGATGGTCTGAGTTCACCGTTTCAATATTTGCTAGGCTGTCACTTACACCCAGTATAGCGTTTTCAAAATCAAAATGGGGATGGAAGATAGGGTAGGACCGTATCACACAAGCGATTTTTGAGCGTATAGTTGACGGAACGATATCGTCGCTATATCGCCGCCGATCGCGATGACACTTCATTTATTTTATCTTTGATCCTAGAAATATCGCGGCGATGTTTCTTCATCAGAATCATGTTCGTGATCCATCTGTACAAAACAGAGGCCAAGCTTTAACTATTTCAAACTTCACAGCGAGAAATAAACTCGTCGGAGATACGGCGGCGATATTAGCGACGATGTCGTCGGCGATATCGCTCCTTAAAAATTTAAGCGGTGCTGTAGCGATGTCGCCTATGCTCAAAAATAGCTTTTGTCCTAGGTCTCTCACCCTAACTAATCTCAGGCAAGTTACTATCCAAATCACGACGTTGATCAATTATATTATAAACAGATACCTAATACCAATTAAAACGTGTTAATAACTATGATATTGATAATCAGTGTCTAAACACGGCTAATTAAACAACCTTATAATTATCTATTGGTGTGTAATCAACTAATCAATCGCTCTGATTCGAATCATTATTGTTTGCTTAATTAATAGCTAAATAAGTATTTATACCTTTAAATAATTGTACTTAAATAAATGCCATTTACTATCCATTCAGACAACGAATATAACAATTGGTGTACGAAATCTATATACTATTATAAATATGTAACAGAAAGTTTGTCTGTACATTGAAGATTAAAAAAAAGTTACGATATGGTTTTTAGGTATCCCTGATTCCATATCACCAATTTTTTGTCTGTTTGTTTGTTTGTGTGTTTGTTTGAACGAGCATCACGCGATTTTGATGAAACTTTTTTTTGTTTGATAGCTTATTGTCTGACTTAAAATTTGGTATATAATTTGTGCGGACGTCGCGGGTTAACTCTAGTAATAATTATATTTGTTTCTGTTGTCCTGTCCGTTCATTTGTCTGTAAACGTCTGTTCCAGCGTCATTCATTACTTCAAAAGTTATGTACTGAAGGTACATAGTTTGGTATAGGCCCTAGAGGTTCTTGCCATATCCTATACTATGTAGTAAAAGATACTCTTTCTTATACTGTGCCTATAATCTATACTCACATATAGTACAGGATCCTCTAGGGATGAAGAGACCAATAAATTCAATAATTGTTTCTATGGGACCAACACAGAAAACGCGAAAAAAAATCTGCGTTTCCATACAAAACTGCAAACTGCAATCGACCCAGATGTATAAGGACACCTGATTTTCTTTTCGCGATTTCGACGATAGAAAATTGGTTATGTTGATGATCAAATCATCCCCTGAAAAACCTAGGGATAGGGAGCTATAGGGAGTTTTTTAACCGACTGCGCCAGAAGAAAGGTAATTGTGGTACAGCGGTTTTTCAAGTCTTAGCGGACCTTTAATTCAGACATCGATCTTCAGTAGACCTTTCCTGGTCGCCGCTACCACAGCCTTGCTGCGGCGGTTTGCATCCACAGCTAGCTTAAGCTGCCCGATATACAACAGTTATGTTTTTATCTACGACCACCTTTTTTCGTGATCGAACCTCCCATACTGTGATTTCCGAAAGTCGGTGTTTGCCTCACGATTGTTTTGAGGAGCGGACCTTCTCTGTGTCCCAGAGCTTCCTGCAGCGTATGGGTCTGGTTCACGTTGCAATGGTTCTTTTAGCTCAGAGTCACTCTTGATCATAAAAGTGATTTTCTTAAAACCAAGAGCAGCGCTACACTCCATCGCTCTGAGAGTCTCCACAGAAGGATCGTCTAGAGAAAAAGTCACAGTGTGTCCATTCTCTTCCCTCCTGCTGTAGAGAACACACCAGAGTTCAGTGTTAAGGCCCTCGTTTTGCACCCTAAGTACACGAAGTGCTTCATCTAGCGACTGGGCCTCGCTATCTGGGATAAACGTTGTGGCGACCGCCGGGTTCGGAAGCTCGCCCTCAGGAATACAAGAGAGCTTAGCAGTCGGCCATGGCCTTAAATAGGGAACTTTATCCTCAAGCCAGTTCACGCTGGGCTGATTTTCACAGGTAACAAGAATCCAGCCCAACCTGTGGCTGAATCCCGCAAATTTTGGACCAGTACCCTTCTCGCCTACTGCAATTTCCGCTACAAGAGCTCGATGGATCTGTTTCATCTCTTCCTCGCTCATGGGGCTTGAGTTTCGAATCCCCACTCGCAATGGCCTACCTCCTTCGCCGAGGTGAACCGCCCCTAATCTAGGCTCCTTTTTTGGCTTTCCCTGCAGATGTTCCTGTCCTGAGTGAATCCGTTTTAACGTCTTCTGTTCAGTCGGCTCTGCAGCAGGACTGGGTTGTGGGAGTTCAGCCCAAGTCTTCTGGCACAGCAAGAAGGCTTCTTCAGGCTTCATGTCTGTTGTCGCCAGAAGTTTCTTATACCGTTTCCGTGCAGCTCCCGACAGTTTTTTCCGTTTTTCCATCCTGTCGCTATCCTCTTGCTGGTCTGTTACCATAAGAGCTCTAGAATCAGTTCTGAGCCTCTGATAGGGCTGGAGGCCGAAGTACTCTTTTGTACTTGGGCCTCCAGCCCTATCAGAGGCTCTTGTGGTGCTGCGGCCTTGAAGACCATTCCTTGCCCCTTCCAGTTCATCATAGTTTCCTTCCTGAAGATACTCCATCGAGGACGAAGGAGAACTTACACTACTATTTGTATTATTATAATATGAATCCATTTTATTCCCACGAGTCGCTAGGGAACATATATATCACTATCAGCAGAGCCCCGCTTGCCGACAGGAGAGCAAAAATTATCTCCGAGGCGCCCAGGTATCGAAGAGCCACCGTTAAAGACTGGGCACCCCCCCAGCCACGCATCCATCAGCACGGTCCGACCTGACACCTTGGATTGGGGGTAACTCTTCGCCAACGGCTAGCAAGAATCCAGAACATGTCCAGATAGTTACTAGCCGTTGTCCAGGATGCACCGGCTCACGGCTTTTCTTTCCAGGGGGATAATACTTCCGCCTGGACTGAAAAGTCGCAACGCACTCGTGGAGGTGGTTACCTGTGCTCCCAATCTCAGAATGGATCTCAATTCAAGAAAATAAAACGTCGGTAAAATGTTTGACCAGTTTTGCTATCATCATCAACTTATAAACGTCCCACTCCCAGGCACGGGACTACCCTCAAGGCGGATGTATGGGCGTTAGTTCATCATCGACGTTCATCTACTGGTGGACTACACATACGCATCAGAATTTCTTCTTCAGCGTACGCAGGCTTCCTCACTGTTTTCCTTCGCCGTTTGAGAGCATTCGGCATTACCGTACATAAGTTAGAAAATCTCATTGGTACGTGGGATATCGTCCGTGCGGATTCAAACCCGGACCCTAATGATTGAGTGCCTATACCTCTTCGCAACGCGCCACCGAAGCTAGTTTTGCTATATCAGTTCATAACTTTTAGAAGTAATGTAATGCTTGATAACAGGAGGGTTGGGACTTTTGTGGGGAGTTAGAAATTTCATGCCCCTCTTTATTCCATTTCTTTTACACAATTGTTCGAGTTTTAACTACTTCCCACGCTAATATTTAGTTGAACTAGATATAGTCACGTCAAAATAAGAAACTAAATACGTTTATCGGTGAAATAATGCTTCTGGCTTCGTGTGGGGAAAAACTACACACATGGCACTAATATGGGGGAGTAGACATACAGAATAAACGTGTCTGTGCAGAAGGAAAATTTTTTTGTGTCGGAAGAAAAAAATCGGGACCGCAGAAATTGGTCAAAAATAAAATATTTTTTTACACAATGTGTAATTATCTCACTCTCGATGAAAAAATTGATTGCATAAAAAGGGACTTCAAGTCGGTTCCTAAGACAGTTTCCCTGTATGAGATACAGGTGGTTTGGGAATGGTTTAGTAATTCCCCATACTGTTCCAGTTAAAAAATACACTCTGTATAAGAAATAAACTACTACATACATATAATATTATGTACTCGCAAATGTTCAAGGGCTGGCAGAAAAATGTAACTGCTTAGCTGCAATCCACGGTAACTTACACCAAACCGTAACATACATTTTACTGAATAATTATAAACTCAAAATATTCTATCTTATCATGGATAAATGTATACTACATCATGCAAAAAGCACTGGATACATTTATATTAAACTTAAGTTATAATTGGAGAACTAAATTAAAATAAAATTATAATGTTCATCTTAATTAGCTAACGGAATTTACCCTCTAAAAGTAATTAAGATAACAATGGCATAAAGGAAAAGAAAAAACCGGCTAAGTGCGTGTCGGACTCGCCCGTGACAGGGTTCCGTAGCCATTGCATTTATGTAGAATAAGAAAATAGTAGTAAATAAATAAATAAATAACGCTCACAGGCACATACATTGTAATGATCCCAAGCAAGCACTATATAGGCTGTTTATTATGGAAACCATACAACAACGGCACGAACATATAAACATCCATGACCGAACCGGGATTCGAACCCAGGACCATAAAATAGATTATCATACTAAAACAAAATTTTGAAACTCAACGATAGCGTGATTTTATTTCCTGCAGCGCCATCTAATTTGTAATTAGAAAATATATTTATGTTGCAGTTTTTTTTTTTCAGTAACTGGTTGGGCTACAGCATCCGTTATAATTTTCATTGATAGTACAGACAGACAGAATGGACGAAAGTATAAGGGTTCCTTGTTTGACTACGGAATCCTAATAACGCAATAGGGTGTATCTTCTCATTAAAGGTGATCTTACACTTGTTCGCGCCGAAATAATCGATCGCGCAGACCGAAACGAAGTTACTTTAAGCCCCGCACACCTATCCCGGACCGAATCAGACGAATCGTCGAAAGAATTACCTCTACTTTTCATATTTCTGAATTTTTGTCAGAGCGAACAGTCGGTATATTGTGATTGGAATCTGATGACGTCATCCGAATTCTTTCCAGCGATTCGTCCGATACAGCGCGGATAAGTGTGCGATGTTTCATAGGATTTAATCTAGGATTTAATATAACTGATTCTTAAAATTAAAATTCTATTATATCGGCTCTTTCGAAGGATAAACTATAATAAAAAGTATGATGAGTATTGCAATTTTCATACAAAGCGTGCATTTTGATAAAGAGTTGCTGATTTGACTAGGTAGGCAAATAGCCTTTTAGCCCAATCATTTTACGGTTTGAGCCAGGACTAAATAATGATTGATATTTTTTTCGGTATAATATTTAAGAGCCAATTTGAGCCTAAAAATGTACCACAATTTAAAAAAAATCACGTCAAGAACAGTTTCAATTTTAAAATTTAGCTATTATCTCGTACTAAAACCTGATGGTATTTTTTTTTGCACATATTTAAGTCTTTACCATTATACATACTTCAATTATGGTGTAAATATTTTTGTATACTTAGAAGGTTTTGAAAAATACATTCGTATTTTCTAATTAATACCTCATTTTTTAAATATCATTTTTATGCCTATTTTATTGCTCAAAAATAATTTATATTGTTAAATCTAAGTCAAATCAGTACATTGGTATTAATATTATTAATTTAAAAGCCTTCCGGGACACACAATTTTGATTTCTATGTTGCGTAGCGATTTTTTTCAATATGTTTTAAGATAGTCTTTTTGTCACTAAATGGTGCCGGTTACAGTTTAAAAGTCCAATTAATAATTACTCCCTACCCCGCCTAACAAAACTCCGTAAAATGACTGGTCTATTTTGTATTTTTTTCTAGCTTAGACACATTTTATTAAATTGAAACCTTCAATACGCTAGAAGTGAGCATTTCAAAAACAGCACGCTTCAAAAGACCGTAGTTTTATTAGAAGTTGCTTCTGATCACCCTAATTTGGACTATGGTGAGTATGTGAGACTCTACGTAGGTATGAATGGTTCTATGCATAAATTTTGCACAAAAATGTGAACAATTTGTAGTGTTTGATAGTTTTTTCATAATACCGAAAATTAAAGGGCAAGGTGCAATACAATGTGATCCATATTACCTAGAGTTACGGTATAAAAACCATTAGCTTATTAAGAAGCGCATCGTATAAGGTACAAATTACATAGAGTAACATACAAATAAAATAGTAAAAAGTAAGCAATAAAAACAACATAACTAATAACTATTAAATGGAATTTAACCTAACCTTTCTTAAGAGCCTACCGAGCCTATTGTGCTGCCCCCAATCATATTTTTTTAATTTCTAAACAAATAAACATCATTTCCAAAAAACAAGAATGTCACATTGTAGTCCTGATTGGCTTTTAATTTATCGAAAACTTTACGGATTATTATGTTTTATGTTTGTAGCTATTATCGTTAAAACCGCCAAAAGTGGCCACTTTTGGCGGTTTTAAAGATAATAACTACAAACATTATAAAAACAAATCCGTAGTGACCCGATAAATTAAAATCCAGCAATGACTACAATGTTACATTCTTGTTTTTTGGAAACATTATTTAATTGTTAAGAAATAAAAAAAATACGACTGGGGGCAGCACAATAGGCTCGGTGCAGCCTTAATCTGAATTATGACTAACTTAATATTATTGTACATTAAATTACTAACAGTGGTCACATTACACTTAAGCTTAAGTTATTGTATTAAGGTGGTTGCAGATGGGTCAATTTTATAAAAAGTAATATTTTATATATGGAAAAATAGTTTAGAAAATCTAGTTGCCGCGTCACAAATAACATTTGCAATTTATAATATAATTACGAAGATATAAAGCTTATATCTTTTTTATCTCTAAATTTTCTTAACTATTTTTCCATATATACAAAGTTACTTATATTAATACCGTCTACGCGTATTGTGCGTCAAAGTTTTGTATAAAATTGACCCCTCTGCACCTTAACCTTAATCTGAATTATGACTAACTTAATATTACAGTACATTAACTTACTAACACATTACACTTAAGCTTAAGTTATTGTAATAAGAGCTTTGTGCAAATCATACTGACACAGGCAAAGAATATAACTAGCTTTTTTGACACTTTTAAAGACATACCAACGTGGCTTAAAACTATCGTCTCGTATCATCACACTTATAATTATTATCTAAACTTATTTATGCCTATAAACTAAGTTAATACTAAGTTATTATAGCCAGGGACCGAAACCGGTATCGATAATACCGGTATTTTTTGGTTACAACCTTTATTTTTTTTACAGGTATTTTTAGAGGTATCCTTTATATCATTCTACTAACGGTCCGCGAACACAGAGATATGTTTAAATAAAAAATTGTTTCTTTATAAATATAGTAAGTATTCAATATTAAGTAAGTACCTCGTTAGTCGTTACTAAATACAAATTAAATCAATTATAATAACAAACTTAGACACAAACGTGAACGTAAACTTAAACCATTTGGGTTCAATAAAATGTAAATAATCATCTCCTTTATTATCTCGACCTATCCAATGCTGTAGCAACACTGAAAATAGTGCGCGCGTCCCTCGTTGGGTGCTCCAAAATTTGCGTCACCCGCTACAACAACGACGTTGTTCAATGAATTTTGTTCTTTTGATTAGTAGAAATTAAAGTTCATTTTTCAGTGTTATTAAAAACAACGCGCGCTTTTTGCCGCTCTGTCTATACCCTTACCCGCACTCACCCGCATTCTCTTGAAGGTCATATTTAGGTTACCGGTATTAAAACCGGTTGTTACCTGGATAAAGGTAACATTTAAATAAAGGTAACCGAAAATTTTCGGTCCCTGATTATAGCGTCTAATAAAAATAAAAATAAAATCACAGTCTTACCCACAGGGAAGTCAAAGTAATACACTCACAGCTATCGGGCCACAAACCAACCTTGTGTTATCCTCGCTATATTAGATCTCTAGTCAAATACCCATTGTTGAAAAGCCTGTAAAAATTAGGAAAAGTTGTTTAGTTTCATTGTCTGAATACACCCTTAAAAGCCAATGCCTAAAAATGGCGCCTTTTTTCTTTTAGCCCATTTTTTTTTTGCGCGGCCATCCTTGACTACTTTTATAGCCACTGCCACTTTTTGCTGGGGGCGAGGTAACATGGAATCCGCAACTATGGATTTTATTCCCATAACTTTAGATTCTAACTTTGAACGTTAAAAATCATGAAAAGTAGTCTCGCGTGAACCCCAAACGTTCTATGTTCGAAATTATTGTTTCGCCATTATAGGCTATCTCGTTTAGTGATAAGGAATAAAATTGAATGTAAATGCACATGATTAATTGATCATATACCGTGGCAGAGGGGAAATGCTACCGCAAGGCTAGTCCTTATAATAAATAGTCAAAGGCGGCCATCAATCAAACTTGAATATTATAGTTCAGAATAAAGTTACAAACAAAACATATTATTACAAACATCTCGAAACTCAGTCCGAACGGAGATATAAAGGCTTGAAGTAAACGTAATGAATATATTTTCAACTTCAAGACTTTATATCTCCGTCCGGACTGAGTTTCGGGATATACATGTAAATAAAAAGTGTTGTTTGTTACTTTATTCTAAACTAAAATATTCAAGTTTGGTTTATGGCCGCGCCAAAAACAACGGCGAAAAATAAGGCGCCAAACTTCCATACAAAACCCGCATTTTCTTTTTCATCACAGCCTATATACGTCCCACTGCAGGGCACAGGCCTACCCTCAGAGAGGGTGTATGGGCATTAGTCAGACACCACGCGTACCCAATGCAGATTGGTAGACTTCACAATACGCATCGAAATTTCTTCTTCAGCGTATGCACGATGTTTTCCTTCACCGTTTGAGTCTAATATTTTCTCAAATCTAGTATTTTTTGAAGTTCTTTAAATAAAATATACCTAGTATGAAAGCGAACGAGTGGCAAATTACACAAAAAAAAATTTTTTGTAATTAAAAACTTGTGGTGTATATTTTATGAGGACCTTACCTTATGAAGTATATTTATATTAATCTTGCTTTTAATATATTGCCCATCACGGAAAAGTTGTTATACTGTTCTGTAAAGATATGTTAAGGAAATTACAACACTTAATTATATTTAATTTTCATGGAAATTGTGTAAATTCTATGTTGTTAGAAACACGTTTGTGTGTTTCATACAAAACTGTACCGACTCGACTCAAATTTGTAAGACAACAATTTTTTATCCAACGTACAAATATTTCAGTTTGATGGTCTTAAGTCTAAATAGTGCACTGTCTTAATGGAAATAAAGTTCGCTTCCGGATACCAGCACCAAATTTTTGTATGTTCATTTTTGTACCCCAAAACTACCGGGAAACAGTCTCTAAGGTGTCAGGGTCTCCAGTTATGAAATAAAAAAATTTTGTTCTGAAACCTATCGTGTGGGGTATCAAATTAAGGGGCTCCATAAGCCGGTTCTAAAAATATACTTCACTATTACCTTTCAGCCAACTGTTTTTAAAAAATCCAAAAATTATTTTCAAAACATACCAAGTTTGGGCTCCTCCAGGTAAGAAACGGCTGAATAAATTTTTGTAAAACATACGCCAAACGACTTATAATATCCTCATATCAAACGTCAATAAAGCAATTTCAAAAATGTTTATGTTTACTATTTTTTATAATATTTTTTTATAAAATATAAAGTTAAAAAGTAATAAAATTTTTTATAAAAAATAGTAAACATAAACATCTTTGTTATTGAATTATTGAAGTTTGGATTTTTTAAAAACAGTTGGCTGAAAGGTAATAGTGTAGTATATAGATAGAACCGGCTCATGGACATGGACATGGTTTCAGAACAAAAAAATGTTTGATCCCATACAAAAATTTTATGATGTCATAACTGGAGACCCTGACAGCTCAAAGACTGAAATTTGGTGCTGGTATCCGGAAGTGAACTATTTAAGCCTTTTTTGACCGTAAGGCAGAGCACTAAAACCACCCCTTTAAATGTTACTAGGGTATTTTGTTACACCTTTTATATAAGGTCTAACAAAATTAGGTGAAACTATTTTAAAGGGATGATCAGACCATCAAACTGAACAACTTTCTCTATGGGACCGATATTGAAATCGCAAAAAAAAATCAGCTATTCTATACAAACCTACTAGACCTAAATGTATGGGACAGCAGATTTTTTTCCGGGAATCAATATTGGTCCCATAGAGAAAGTTGTTCAGTTTGATGGTCTGATCATCCCCTTAAAATAGTTTCACCTAATTTTGTTAGACCTTATATACGTTTAGTTTTCAGACTAGGTACTTTATTTATAACTTAACACTACGTTAAGTAGTGAGACTTGTAGGTACGCTATATTTTTAATAATAAACTCAACTGAAAGGACGAAAGCACAATAGGTAAAGCTCAGAATACAATGGAAGAAATTTAATACAGTGATTCCTTGGGATTATGAGTGACTACAATACAGCAATAAAGGGAGAAAAGGGACGAAATATTAAATTAAAGGACCGCCGTGCCGTTTGGTAAGATGTTGAAATTACTAAACGAAAAACATTCAGGTACTAAATCAAGTGGAAAATATTTTATTATAGGTATAAGCGTAGATAACGTCTGTGGTGCGTTGCGGAGAGGTATGGACACCCAATTATGGGGGTCCGGGTTCAAATCCGCACGGACAAGATGCCATATACCAATGAGTTTTCAATAAAGAATCTAAGAGTTTTTCTAACTTATGCACTGTAATACCGACTGCTCTCAAACGGTGAAGGAAAACATCGTGAGGAAACCTGCATACGCTGAAGAAGAAATTCTGATGCGTATGTGAAGTCTACCAATCCGCATTGAGGGTAGGCCTGTGCCCTTCAGTGGGACGTTTATAGGCTGATGATGATGATAAGCGGAGAGTAACATGCAAATACAAATATTTACATTCGATTCTGATTGAACTTGATTTCGGGAATGAAGTTGTTTTGATGTACAAGTTTGGGAAATCAAAGATTGAAAAATTAAGGGCTTGTTTCACCACTTCTTAGTGCAGTACCACCACGAAAATAATTCCGCTAGTCAAACTTCGTTTGTGCAGAACAGACCCGTGTCAACACCCGAAGTAATTTTAGTAATCAACGGGTGCAAAGTTATATTCACAAAAGGATACGGTAACACTTCTCGGCTTGTATCCTATTAGCGAACTGGACAACAGCGCCCCCTGGTGAAGTGAGTTGTAGGTTCAATACCTGACCCACTTCCGCCATCTTCTGACTGAGGGTGGCGAAGGATGTGTTCAGTGGTAGCTGGAAATAATGAGTTTATTTATTATTTCAATATTTAAGCCGTGGTGGTTCAGTGGCGAGTAACCTTGGTTGCCGTGCACGAGGCGATGGTTCGATTCCCATCCCGGCCCAAGATCGAGCGGCCTGGTGAGCTGTGGTGGTAAAAGCGGCTCACGATGATCACGTCCCTCAGCCATGAGGTTACGACCAAGATGAAGTTTAACAGTTTAAGACGGTATACACACATAATTGATATTACAGATAATTGTATTACACATTACAGATAATTGTATTACAAACAGTACATACACTCCCTGCCTGCATAAAGACAAAACCTGTTCAAGATATTTTATTTATTTTTCCTCGTAAGTGTGTTGAAAAACGTCGTGCGGGCATTGATCATTACACTCTCTTGCTTCAATTACGCCCTCGCCTTCGGCTCGAGCTATCCAGCCTCGAGTGTAGTGACCAAATTAGCTCTCATGTATAATAAATCTACTACATACTATCATAGTGATGATGATGAGCTCCTGACCGATTTCGGCCACGGCGACTGCTTCAGCTTCGATTTTGGCGCTCATGTGCTCGAATGTGACTCACGAAGCCTATTTTGTGAGTAAAGGTCCTCGCACATTGCGGACACGAGAGTACACCAGTAATGTATGTATAATTGATCTATTATATAGATATAGACTATCTGTGGTCGACCAGCCTTCGACAGACCTGGTCTAACACACTTAGCAAACTATGCTATCGCCGGACGTCGTCCCGATTACGGCAGTACTGTGAGATATGGGACCAGTAGGCCGTAGAGAGCGAACAGCTGATCTTGAGAGAGCAGGGCAGGGGTTCTTCGAATTAAAAGAGGTTCTTCAGTTTTCTTCACTAGTTTTTCTTCCGGTATTGCTTCTGGAGGACTTGTCGTGACTGATTGATTTTGCTCTGTTTTCGAGCGCGTTGAGCCTCCCAGAGCAATACCGCAAGGACGGCCTCGGTTTATTACGTAATAAAATTTTATATTACATCACCTTTTTCCCATGAATTATATACATTTTGTTCCATAATTCATAAACTATATGACTTAGGTTTAAACTTTATATATGGTTAGAAAGCCCTTACAATGCCCCGCACCTTGACGTGTGACAGTCCACCATAACCATGATATCCAGGCGACTAAGACAGAGTAAAGCGGTAAAATTACCGATTTTTACCGCACTATGTTCAAACTATTTTCGTCTATGCTATTCCTAGGCACTCTATCCATGGCCTAGGGTTCTGTCTTAGTGCACCTGGACCAACCGCACTTAGTGCGTCTATTTTTATGACTGTGTCAATCTATTTACTATGCAAAATACGGGGCCAAACTGTTAGGTACAAAAATGAACCTTTAATGTGTCATATTTTACTTTTTATGACTTGTATACCATGTAAACTATGTGAACTAGATAAAGTTCGTTAACCATTTGCTATACAAACTTTCAGGTAAGATCCATCTATTGCCCATCGTAAGATATAAGGGTTTGAAAACCTCTAAAATAAAACTCTCTAAAAACACTATTAAAACAATTCAAAACTTATCCCAACCCATTCTAACTATGTAAAATGAGGAACTTTATTGTTTAAAAACCTAAAACCATATCAATTATAAATGTAAACAACGAAATAAACAAAAACAACGAGAAAACTGAAAACGGTGAATAAAACCCAAGGAAACTATACAAAACTATAACTAACTATACAAATACGTTACTTCCAACATGACCAGTGCATTCTATAAAGTAAACAAGCTGTAAATAAGCATTTAAAAAACATAAAATCTAATTAGAATTTGCACTGATCACGTTGGGTGTCTCAACTCGCAGGGAGGAATCCCAGCTTCCTGCGTCGACGCACAAATCTGTAACCCGCTGTCGCGAACATTATCTCCCGCCGCAGCTCTCGCAGCTGGAACTTTTCGAGTGAGCGGCAGGCAGGCAGGCAGGCTCGTAGACCATCAGGGCGACTCGTTGGCAGTGGGCAGGATCACCAGTTTCTTTGTAGGTCGCCGCAGGACTCCCTTGTTGGTGCGCACGTCGACGGCTCGTACCTCGCCGTCGGGACCGGGGAAGGTGGCGATCACGACGCCTCGCGGCCAGATGTTGCGAGGTAGTGTCCCGTCTGCGATGAGGACCAGATCGCCCAGCTGGATCGCGCCACCCGTGGCGCGGGGCTCCCGCCGGTATTGCAGCTCGGGGAGGTACTCGCGCACCCAGCGCGCCCAGAAGTAGTCGGCCAGCCGCTGACTGACTCGCCACTCTCTGCGCCCGCTGATGTCGCCGTCGGTGAACGTCCCGGGTTGTGGGACGCGTGATGGCCCGCCCAAGAGGAAGTGGTTGGGCGTGAGGGCTTCCTCGTCGTCCGGGGCCGTCGACAGGTGTGTGAGGGGGCGGCTATTGACTGTGTGCTCCGCCTCGACGAGTAGGGTAGCGAGCACCTCTTCCTTCGGCGCGCGCTCGTTCAGTGTGGTGTACAGTGCGGTTTTGATACTCCGCACCATACGCTCCCATGCGCCCCCCATGAATGGGGCGCTCGGCGGTATGAAGCGCCACCGAATGGCGCGCAGCGACGCCTCTTCTTGCGTCGCCCCGTCGATCGCGCGGCGGAGCTCGATGTCTGCGCCGCGCAGGTTGGTGCCCTGGTCCGACCAGAGCTCTGTAGGGCAGCCACGTCGTCCAATGAACCTTCTTAGCGCCATCACCGCAGAGTCCGTGCTAAGACTACCCGCGAGCTCTATGTGGACAGCTCGGGTAGTGAGGCACGTGTAGAGCACGCCGTACCTCTTCTGATGGGTACGGCCGACGGTCACGGTGAGGGGCCCAAAATAATCGAGGGCGGTGAAAGTGAAGGCCCGCTGATGATGAGCAAGGCGACTCGGTGGGTGGTTGCCCGTAGATGGTTGCGCCGGCTTCGCCTTAGCGATGCGGCACCGTAGACACTGTTTCACGGCGCTACGAACGGCGTAGCGTAGTCGTAGCACCCAGTAGTGTTGTCGTACTTCGTTCGCTGTAGTCTCGAACCCGCCGTGGTGTAGCTGTGTGTGTACATGTGTGATGTACAGCTGGGTCCACGCGTGGCCGCCGTCGATAATAGCAGGCTCTCGTTGACTGTAGCAGATGTCCGTAGCGGCGTCTATGCGTGATCGTAACCTTATCACGCCGTCTTGATCGTAGATAACGGACAGCTGTTTGAGTCTGCTGTCTGTCGGTAGAGGGCGGCCCAGTCGCAGGGCAATCACCTCGTCCGCGTAGACCTCTTCTTGTTGAGCTCGAGTCCACAGGAGCTGTGCACGGTGTACATGATGTGCTTCTATAGGTTTGTACGGCGATGTAGTCACGTCGCCCGTCGCCGTTTTCTTGACTATTTTCTTGCGATTTTCTTTCTTGTTTCCCCACGTCGAGTCGCTATCTGTGTTTTTCTTCATACGTTTGTAGGCCGCGTTACATTGTTGCGGCGTGCGTAGTAACTCGATGAACTGTAGAACTCGTGCGGTCGCTCGTAGCAGGCGATTGAAGTTGGAGAAACGTTTCACATCGGGTAGGGCTTCGGTGAGTCGTGTCGTTGACCTCGTCGCATGTAGTTTTTCTTCGGTGGCGTCGACGTCGTCTGGGGTACTATCTTCTGTCTCTATTGGCCACTCACTTTCCTGTAGGTGTAGGAAAGGCGGCCCTACGAACCAGCGATGCGTCGACTCGAAGTTGGCAGGCGTCTCTCTCGTCGCGTCGTCTGCGACGTTCGCCTTAGTGGGGACCCATCTCCACTCTGTCGTTTTTGTAGACTCACCGATCTCGGCGACACGATGCGAGACGAATGGTTTGTAGACACGAGGACCGTTGCGTAGCCAGGTTAGCACGGTGCGTGAGTCGGACCAAAATATCCGACGATGCGGCTTGATGTCGTGCTCGGCGGCGATCGTGTGTGCTAGGCGGGCGCCCAGCACTGCAGCCTGTAGCTCGAGGCGCGGGATGGACACAGTCTTCAGCGGCGCGACTCTTCCCTTCGCAGCGATGAGGGACACGTAGACTGTTCCATCGCAATCGGTCACTCGCCAGTAGGAAACGGCCGCGTAGGCCGAGCTGCTGGCATCGACGAACGTGTGTAGCTCTATGTTCGTCGCGTGTGCTAGTTGGGCGTAGCAACGTGGCACGGCTAAGCGTGAGAGTCGCTTAGCCTCGCCTACCCAACTCCTCCATGCCTCCGCCTCTGCCGGTTGTAGCGCGGTGTCCCACTCGATGCCAGAGCGCCATGTGTTCTGTAGCACTCTCTTAGCTTGCACGGTGATAGGCGTAGCGAGCCCCAGTGGATCGTATATGGACATTACCACGCGTAGGGCCTCTCTCTTGGTAGGGGTGCCGTCGAGTAGTGAAGTAGGCAACTTACGTTCGTTTATGTTGAACGAAAGCGTGTCGGTCTGCGTCCGCCAGACCATCCCCAATATCTTCTCGGTGTCAAGTTGTACTACTTCTTTCTTCTCGCCCGGCGCCAGCTGTCCACGAACACGTTGAGAGTTCGATGCCCATTTAGCAAGAAAAAAATTACCTCGACTGTGTATGAAGGCGACTTGATTTGAGACTCGTAGGGCGTCCTCCTCGCTGTCGTAGCTAGCTATGTAGTCATCTACGTAATGACTACGTACTACGGCGTCCACTGCCTCCGGGTATTTTTCTTTGAAGTACTCGGCGTTCCTATTTTTTACAAAAATAGCTGTACTAGGCGAAGAGGTGGCCCCGAATATTACGCTCTTCATGCGATATTCGGTCGGAGGTCCGTCGCGTCGCTCCCCTCTCCATAGGAAGCGCTGCATGTCTCTATCTTCTTCGCGAACGGTTATTCGCATGAACATTTCGCGAATATCGGCTGTCACGGCTATATTTCGCTGTCGGAATCTCATTAACACGCCGGGCAGCGATTGAAGTAGGTCGGGACCGGACAGCAGTAGGTCGTTCAGACTCGTCCCTCTCGACTTCGCCGCCGCGTCGTGCACTATACGCAGCTTGTCGGGCTTCTCTGGGTTGACTACGCCGAAGTGAGGTAGGTACCATACCTTTTCTGGTCGCGCGGTAGACACGGGCGCTTCCTCCGCGTAGTCCTTTTCTATGTACTCTTGAATCTGAGCGGTGTACCTTTTCTTCAGCGCAGGGTCCCGATCCAGCTTCTTTTCTATTAGCTCGAGGCGGCGAAGCGCAGTAGAGTAGCTGTCAGGCGGCGTGAAGTCGTCACGACGCCATAGGAGCCCGGTCTCGAAGCCTCCCGCCGGTAACCGCTTGGTTGTTTCATCTAAAATTGATAGCGCACGCTTCTCACTATCATTGTAACTTCGTCGCGGCTCGACACACAGCGAATCTAGCGAAAAATGTTCTCGTATTAGTTCTTCTATGGGACTCTCGGGCTGGGGCGAAGACACGTAGCTGACGCGATGACTATGGACCTTCTCACGCCGACCATCGCGCACGCCATGAAGGACCCACCCTAGGTCCGTCAGGGAAGCGACGGGTTGATCGTCCGCCCCCCGGCGCACGGCGTGAGAGAGCAGCAGCTGCCAGTTGTCCTGCCCGATGAGTACCGTTGGCTTGCCCTCTTCATAGACGAGCTCCTCTGCTATCTCCTTGAGGTGATCGAGGCCGAAGATAAGCTCCGGCGAGACCCGCTGTGGTGATAAATGAAGTTTTTCCATCGTGCGCGCAGTTACCTCGAATTCTTCTAAACTATATTTGCCGCCAATTTTCAAGCGCACGCGCGTCGACTCGCTTGCGTCGATCCGCGCGCCCGCCACCCCTTCTATCGTAAACGGTGATGCTGTCCCTTTCGCACCTACCTTATTAGCGATCTCTCGTTCTATTATAGTGCACGTAGAGCCGTCGTCCAACAGCGCGTAGGTCTCAATTTGCGACCTAGGACCGCTAACTATGACTGGAACAATCTTCAATAGCGCCGTATTAAACTTGTTTCGCGCCGACGACACTGTTTCCTCTTGATCTGATTGGGGTGGCGGCTTCGGCTGCGGCGTACTATGTAGTAGCGGGTGGTGACTGTATTGACACCCGCTCGTCTCACACCTGCGTGTCTTGCAGTTATGTTGTTTGCTGCGAACACGAAGACACTTAAAACACAGTCGTTTCTCTCGAGCTATGTCCCAGCGCGCCGACACATTTTCTTTCTTAAACACTTCACAATTGTTTACCTTGTGGTCGCCTTTCTTACAGATTGGACAGGGCTCGGGCTTCGCTCGCTGTCCGTCGGCGTGGTATGTGCGCGCTGGTCCTCTGTGTGTCTGCTCCCGCCGGTCGAACTGCGGCACGTGTTCGAGGGGAGCAAAGTTACCGCACCGTTCGGCGGTATGATCTAAAAATTTGGTCAATGTTACCATGTCAGGCTGGAACGCAGGCTGCTCCGGAGCGAAGTCGTAGTAGCGGAACCGTAGCGTAGGCGGAAACTTCTCTATTACGGCCCGCACTATCTCTGGGTTGTGTAGATAGTGCGACCGACCCAGCGCCTTGATTGTCGCGGTGATGTTCGCCACACGCGACGCGAAGACGCAGACATCTTTGGGGTTTTCTGTGAGGCGCGGCAGCTCTCTAAGCTTCTTTATTTCCGCCATGACGAGCGCGTCGGGTCGTCCGAATCTTGCCTGAAGAAGCTGCATTACCTCGTGTGTCGACGTGTGGCCTACAAACAGGCAGTGGGCGGCGTCCCGTGCCGGCCCGCGCAGGCTCCTCCGCAGTCTCGCTATGGTTTCTTGCTCCGTCAGCTGTGCCATTGACTCTTCTACTGCTATCTTGAACGGTAGCCACTCCGCCGACTGGCCGCTGAAGAAGGGTAGGTCAGGAACCCTCGATGCTATTGCGGGCTGCGCCGCCGACCGTGCGGCGAGAGTGATGGCACTGGCGAGTTCTTGGATCGCCAGCTCGTTCGGCTTGCTGTCTTGTCGCGTAGGCGGCTGGCGCGGCGCGACAAGTTGATGCGGATCCTCGGCGACGTCCCCACCGGGGGGCCTCTGCGCCGCATCCCATCTTCTATGTTCTATGTGCTTCCGTATTTCCTGTAGCGTAGGCGGCTGGCGCGGCGCTACAGGCTGACGTGGCTCCCCGGTGTTGTTGTCCCAGGGCCCCAGCGCCAGGGCCGCTCTTCGGTCTATAATCAGTCTTTGCTCCTGTCGTGGCGGCGGCTCCAGCATCGCGACAGGGTGGCTGTGGTCCCCGGGGAGGCCCTCCCTATAGGGCCTCGCCTCCGGGGTCTTCGTCGGTTGACTATTGATGGGGCCTCGTGCCTCGGCGTCCACGCGGCACCCGTCTGGCTCGTCGTCACACGTCGGTGGTGGCGGCAGCACGGCGGGCGGTGGTTCCGAACTATGATCTTGCACGTTGTGAGGCTCCATCGTGAGGGCGAGAGTGCTTCTGTCGACCCATTCCGACGTTCTTTCTTCACGGACCGTTTCTTCTATTGAGTCCTCTTCGTCTGAAGTTTCCTCTTCTAGGACGCTGACTTTGGCCTCGGCTAGCTGGACGCGAGCTTGTAGGAGCTCGAGCCGGGCCTCCGCCAGCTCCCGTCGTCTTCTGCTTGATGCTCTGGATCGTGCCGGTGTTCGTACGGGCTTCTCTGGTACGGGGTTCTTCAACGCGCTGGTGGCGTCTGTCGACGTGGCTGATGTATCCGGGGCTGTGGTGGCCGTACGCGACTCCGCGGTCGTCGCGGACGACGCCGTCGGCTCGGAGTCGGACGGGGTGCCCGACGCGGATGCATCAGGACGTGACGTGGACTCCTCGTCACGGGGCGGGAGTCCGTCTTGACGCGGCGTTGACTTCATACTTCTTGTCACCGGCATCTTCTATACAGCAGCTCTTGAAGGTCTTCACCCAGGTCTCACAGTACGCTCAGGACGGTATCCGGCTCGAAGGACCATAAAATGTGGTCGACCAGCCTTCGACAGACCTGGTCTAACACACTTAGCAAACTATGCTATCGCCGGACGTCGTCCCGATTACGGCAGTACTGTGAGATATGGGACCAGTAGGCCGTAGAGAGCGAACAGCTGATCTTGAGAGAGCAGGGCAGGGGTTCTTCGAATTAAAAGAGGTTCTTCAGTTTTCTTCACTAGTTTTTCTTCCGGTATTGCTTCTGGAGGACTTGTCGTGACTGATTGATTTTGCTCTGTTTTCGAGCGCGTTGAGCCTCCCAGAGCAATACCGCAAGGACGGCCTCGGTTTATTACGTAATAAAATTTTATATTACATCACCTTTTTCCCATGAATTATATACATTTTGTTCCATAATTCATAAACTATATGACTTAGGTTTAAACTTTATATATGGTTAGAAAGCCCTTACAATGCCCCGCACCTTGACGTGTGACAGTCCACCATAACCATGATATCCAGGCGACTAAGACAGAGTAAAGCGGTAAAATTACCGATTTTTACCGCACTATGTTCAAACTATTTTCGTCTATGCTATTCCTAGGCACTCTATCCATGGCCTAGGGTTCTGTCTTAGTGCACCTGGACCAACCGCACTTAGTGCGTCTATTTTTATGACTGTGTCAATCTATTTACTATGCAAAATACGGGGCCAAACTGTTAGGTACAAAAATGAACCTTTAATGTGTCATATTTTACTTTTTATGACTTGTATACCATGTAAACTATGTGAACTAGATAAAGTTCGTTAACCATTTGCTATACAAACTTTCAGGTAAGATCCATCTATTGCCCATCGTAAGATATAAGGGTTTGAAAACCTCTAAAATAAAACTCTCTAAAAACACTATTAAAACAATTCAAAACTTATCCCAACCCATTCTAACTATGTAAAATGAGGAACTTTATTGTTTAAAAACCTAAAACCATATCAATTATAAATGTAAACAACGAAATAAACAAAAACAACGAGAAAACTGAAAACGGTGAATAAAACCCAAGGAAACTATACAAAACTATAACTAACTATACAAATACGTTACTTCCAACATGACCAGTGCATTCTATAAAGTAAACAAGCTGTAAATAAGCATTTAAAAAACATAAAATCTAATTAGAATTTGCACTGATCACGTTGGGTGTCTCAACTCGCAGGGAGGAATCCCAGCTTCCTGCGTCGACGCACAAATCTGTAACCCGCTGTCGCGAACACTATCATAGAGTAAAGGAGACAAGAAGAGTGCTATTCTCCATACTAAGTGGCGTATACCGGAAAAAGCTCAAAATCCCGTCTCATAGATGGCGCTGATACCTTGCCCGCGTGTAGATGAATTGCCAATATACGCAGACATTTTGATGTCTTCCAATATTATGAAACAAACAAACTACGGAAGAGAGGTAGCTTAGGTAACTAGAGTAGTAGATCCGAAATTGTTGATGCAAAAATAGCGAAATGATGCTCATAACGACATCTAGCGCACTAGAATGTACTAAATTCCGGTGTACACCACTTATTATGGAGAATAGAACTCTTGTCTCCTTCACTCTATGATACTATGTAGTTTTGCTACTCACATTACTGATCTCAACGACGCAACTATTTTGAGTTGTTTGCTGTACCGGGCACGGAATAGCACCAACATGGCCAATATTTGATCCAAACATAGAGTTATTCTGTAATCCAACTGGCCGTGGTCCACTGACAAACGTTGGGTTATTAGGAACCATAGAAGGAACACCCGGAACAGGTCTGACATTTGCAATCATTGGGAACCCTGGGCGGACCATATTAGGTCCTTGGATTGTTAGAGGAGGAATCGAAGGGCCCGGAAACGGTTTAGGAAATGACGACAGGTTTTGTCCCTGAACAAATTGTGATGGAATATTCTGGATGGACATGGTATTGTCTTGGAATCGGGTTTGACTATTTTCTTGAAGAATTTCCGTCGAAAAGGAACATAATTCTTCTGGATTACGAAAGAAGTTTTTGTTGATAGAATGGCTTCGGCCTTTAGCGTATCTTTCGTAATGTCGGACGATGTCTTTCAAGGGTTCGCCGTTTAATCCCAAACCGTTTCCTAAGCCTCGGAGGCCTCTTGGGAGCATGTCAGTGACTGGTTCGCACATGGTGACATTAAGGGCCAAGCTCTGGTATTTTTGTCCATTTAATATCATGACAGCCTGTGAAAGAAATTGGTTTAATTTGACAGCAAATTAAATGTTGTTATTGTTTTGTACACACGGCGACACATCAAGCTACGCAAAACAAACATAAGCTGGCCACACGACATTATACATTACTCTACCGACGCGCGGCCATTATTATTATTTTGGTTTTGCGTAGCTTTATGTGTCGCCGTGTGTACAAAAAGCATGTCTTGTATGCAAGCTGCATGAAATAAAACGCAATTTTTTGGTAAAAATAATATGTGAGGGTGTGGAACCCTCGGTGCGCGAATCCGACTCGCACTTAGCCGCATTTTTTAAATCATGCTAAGCTAGATTTGGAGAAGTAAATTGAGCTATTCTAACAGGGAATCGTTGTATGAACAAACCTGAACAGCTTCCAAAGGATGAGAGTACATAACTTTGCCAAATCTCGCGCTCTTAGAATCTACCATACATTTGACTACCTCACCCGCAAGTTCCATCAGTCCACTTAATTCCATTTTACCACATCTTATCTGCAAAAAATTAAAGCAGACTTTAAAAAGAATGGATACGAAGCAATTGCTTCAATCGCCGATGATTTGGTGTCCCCTTTTGAGGACACCAAATCTTGATATAGCTCCGATGATTCAATTTGCAACAACAACAAAAATAGGACCAACTCTGAAGAATAACTTCTTCAGAACAGAATAATCCAAATCAGTCAAGAACACACGACGAATTGATAGCCACCTCCTTGTAAGTCTGTTAAAAAGATTTAGGAACGGTAAAAAAAACATTGCTGACTTTTTTTATTGACTTCCAGAAAAACTTACGTTATCAACATGAACCCATTTTTGCAAAGGTGGTTTTATTCCAATAGACTGCAAAAACTCTGGTTTGAAACCGTATAAACCTGTCGGGTCTTCTTCAAATACATCTATGTCTGGTCTCCAAGCCACGAAGCCATTTTCTTTCTTCCTGGTGAAGGAAAGAAACCTTTACCATTGTGATCATCTTATTGTGGGCACCAAGCCCTTGTGTCAGAGTTTTTCCAACCGCTTTACGCCCTCTGACATGGTTTTTATGTAACAACTACTAACACTAGAGATAGTAGCCAGGACCAACGGCTCAACGTGCCATCTGAAGCACGGAATCATCTTTCTTTTCAGACAATCGGGTGATTCAGCCTGTGATGTCCTAACCAACTGGGGAAAAAAGCACAAAGTGACATATCACTAGGTGTCCCCCGTGGGAATCGAACTCACAACCTCCATGTCAAAAGCCCAATGCTCTTAACCATTCGACCATGGAGGTAGCCTCATGTTGATATTGATGACTGAATGCTGAGTGTTATTGCGTTTTCAAGTATTTTTTTTTAAAACAGCATATTTTTTTTACAGTCAAAAGTTTGAAATTAAAATAACTCACGTTTTGGAAGGTGGCCCGGACTCTACATCTATGTTGGGTTCTTCTTTAACTGTTAACAAAAGACAATTTTTATTGTTTCCCAAGCATTCGGTACTGATAAGAAAAATGTTATCTTGCCCATATCTAAGGCAACTAAGCTGTCGCTTAGAGGTGTCTGGAAATGCTCAAGGCACTTCACAAATCTCTATCCTCGACCTTATTAAGCTTTCTCATCCAGTCACTCCCCGCTACCGGTCTCAGGTTGTTAATCCAGTATGGCTTTGTGCAACCCACACTGCCTGACAGTTCATGGTCTCCATTCTAGAACTCTGGGCTCCCCATTGGCACAGTATAAGGAGTATGATACTACATACAGTATGGATACTTCCAGCCCCCCACCAAGTTTTATCTCACACCCTTGTGGAGGAGAAAAAGGGGAAATTGACATGTATCTAAACTATTATAAAACTGTAACAGGAAGTTTGTCTGTACATTGAAGATATTACCAAAAAAAAGTTGTGATATGGTTTTGAGGTATGCCTGATTCCATGTCACCAATTTTTTTATTTTTTGTCTGTCTGTTTGTTTGTGACTGTGTTTGTGTGGACGAGCATCACGCAAAAACTACTTATTATTATAGACAAAGTCGCGGTTTAATTTTTCTTTTACGGTATAGTCATCACTCAAAACTAACTCCGTATCGCACATGCTTACTGTTTGACCATATTTCCTATTTAGGAGTGGCCAGAGCTTGCCCAGGATAGAGATGGTTGGAAGATTATAGGGGAGGCCTTTGCCCAGCAGTGGGATGAAATAGGCTAGGAAAAAAAAATGGCCTCGCCAGTCACTCCGCTATAGCTTCATAGATAAGTACCTACATTTTGGCCTATCGTAAGTGATGCGCTTGCTTAATTTTTTTGCCTCTCCATCCAGACGACAACGTCGCATACGTCGCGCGCTGTACGAAGTAATAACATCGCTGTGGCAGGATTCACTAGGATACATTTTTGCGCATACCATCTGGCAGTAGGTATTTAATGCGTGAGAATTTATTGTTGTCTAAGTATCTGATACGAAGTAATTAATAATCTTTGGTGTAGGTGCCAGCGTGTATGATCGAATCAGTGAATTGGCGGGTCCACACCAAGCGAGCAGCCTCGGGCGAGGCCTGCCGCGCGCGGCATACGCCCTGCCGCGCGGTCGGTGAGGACGTGTCTCGGCGCGGCAGGCGCATGCTCAGCCTCGGGCGAGCGCGTACGCAGCCGAACCAAGCGGTGTCGGTTTTTCGATTTGCTCAAAGGAGCCTCAGTCGTCTGCCGCGCGCAGTGTGGACGCAGTGTGGTCCTGATGACAGGAGGATGATGATGATGATGGATGATTACTTTACGTACTTATTCTTGGAGAGAGTCTAACTCCTTTTACCACTTTCCCTTCAAAAGCATTCTTCGCACGAGTACATTCAGATAGACAACTGAATATCAGCTTCACCTCTCCAATGAAATTGTTTTGTAAGTCCTTCAACATTTCAAGTTTGCTGCCCGGTTCAAACTGTAAAAATAATTATCAAAATTCAGCTATTTTAACTAAGTACACACGGCGACACATCAAGCTACACAAAACCAACATAAGCTGGCCGCGCGATGGTATACGTTACTCGATCTACGCGCGCCCAGCTTATGTTGGTTTTGTATAGCTTGATGTGTCGCCATGCGTACATTAAGGGCCTGTTTCACCATATCTGAAAAAGTTCTTGATAGCTTATTTGACAGATCATTTGACATCTTTTTCATAAAAAGTATTTCAAACGAGCAGTCAGAAAAGCTAACATGAACTTAAAGCTTAAAAGTGGAGAAGCAGGCCAGGCTAAATAAACATTTATTTTGGACAAAATCCAATATTGCGCTGTGTTGGTGCCTATGCTGATGTATGGGAGTGAATGTTAGGTATGGAATAAAAGGAATGAAAGTCGAGTGAATGCAGTTGAAATGCACTCCTTACGAAGTATGTGTGGTATTACTTTGGTAGATCGAATCAAGAACAGTGTGATAAGGGATTGGTATAACTTGAAGGATGATAATTGTAACAAGGATTGAAAGGGGTATGCTTAGATGGTTCGGACCGGTCACCTAGAGAGAATTAATGAAAGAAGACTTACAAATGAAATTTATCAAGCATAGGTAGCATAGCGGAATTGTTGGGAGAGGCGGTTCAAGGAAAACATACCATGATCAAATCAATGATCTTTTCATGTGCATGAAAAGCTATATGAATAAATGAGCCTAAAGAGAAGAGGTGTTCCAGCCTACCCTCATGGGAGAATGGCGTGAGCTTGACTTGCTTGCAGACACAGAATGTCAAACGGTGAAGGAAAACATTGTGAGGAAACCCGCATACACTGAAGAAATTTTGATGCATATTTTTGTAGTCCACCATTCTGCATTAACTTTTTAGCACTACTACAACCATTACAATATTTTCACATGTTAGCCATCAACTGTTTAGATGAGATGACTAATACAGCTCTGCTCAAGGAGCAACTACTGCTTTTTACTGCGGACTATTGGAGGGACCACAAAGGGTCTACCGAGCCAAATGAATGAACTTAAGCAACCGACCTTGGGGCACCCAGAGGGGTATGGACCTTGGCATAGGAAGTTGCTGGGGATAGCGACGGATTGGGTAGCGGGATCGGTGAGAAGCAGCCTGCTAATGTGGATTGGCCTGTAGTGTCTGTAGGCACCAGAAGTGAAAGGAGTGGGCATAGGTTGTGGCTGTCCCCACCGGTGGGGACACTGATTACGGTGTCGATGCATTGATATTGTGTTACCTGTTGTGAGTTGGTGATTGTTATTCATGTCTGTTGGGCCGGTTAGCCATGTGTGTTAACACGTTAACTGCTGACGACCTACGAAAGTCAGTGACAAATGGGCCGCAGTGTGCACGATACAAACCTCCTTGAAAAAAAAGTCCTTATAATAAATAGTCAAAGAGTCAGTAATCTGGCTAGACTTTCCTAACTTTTGGTGAAAAAAACTTATTACAGAAGAACATAGAACCTCCTTTGAAGTCGGTTAAAAAAACACCTACCCAAAGGATACCACACCTCCTTACAAGCATGGAAACAAGAAAATTGGCCATGGCTGTCGCCCCTTTCTATCAGAACAAAAATTAAATAAATACTTTTTTAATTTTTGTCATTATATTAGAAAGGGACAAAGTCACGTCTAAAACAGACGAGAATTTACGACAGAAGAACAATCATTACCGACCACCAAGGAGTATTATCATGTTTCACTGCTTGTTAGGCAGTGTGCCCCCCAAGGTATAGACAATACCTATGCCAGCTTCCTGCACCTACCTCTGCCTCGGTGTATTCCTTGATCTGAACGTACTTCCAGCTAGTCGGGAAATCTAGATACAAAGCATATTTTCCTTGACCAACGTCCATTGAGTGGACAGGAGTGTCATCAGAATTATCCTTCACTGTTGTCCGATCAAAACTCCGTTTTCTATCGAGTTTCTCGTCCTCGTTTGAATCGTGGGAATCGTCGTTCATTGAATATCGGGAAACACTTGAGGAGCTTCGCTCAGATTTAACTTCAGTGGTCATTGTAATCAATTATTACTGATAAATAAAACCAAGGAATATACGCATTTTCTTCAGGGATTTTCTTTTCTATGATTTTCTGTCTACCGGCATATTTGTTTTTTGTTAAATTCAAGCAAGATAGAAATGGATCTACATAGCCCATACAGCCGATGTTTTTAGATCAATTAGAATATGTCCTTTAGTAGGTAAAGTTTGAGGGATTTTCCAGAAGAAAAAAAAAGTTAGTTCCTAATTTCTCAATAGATGGCGTTGACCAGAGAGGTATGAGCAAATATATTAATTAATATTAATAATAAAAATACACAGTACAAGTTATTAACAATCTGGGTGTTATTGACGACTCGGTTTGTGTAATGATTGCCATGCCAGACTGTCAAACCAGGGTCTTGGGTTCAAGTCCCGGTTCGGTCATGGATGTTATATGTTTGTGTCGTTGTTAAATGGTTCCCATAACAAAAAGCCTAAGGCTTACTTGGGATCATTACAAAGTATGTGCCTGTGAGCGTTATTTATTTTTTATTGTCTGTTAAAAACGAATAAAGTATCAGACATGGCTGTATGGGCTTCGTATCTATTTTGAATATATAAACAATATTTAAATTGGTCACTTCACTTTTCAATATAAAGAATATTGAAATTGCTTTGCTAATAAAGAGCGAAACTATGCTTTGCTTTTCATTCACGGAATCTGACGTACGATTTGTATATTTCCGGTTTATTTTTATTGAAATTCTCCGTTTCTGTTAGGTTTTTATAGTTTGTTATTGTTTCTTGTTTATGATTCGTATATTCAAAAAGGATACGTAGCCCATACAACCATGTCCGATACTCGATTCGTTGTTGACGGACAATAACACCGAGATTGCTAAATAATAAACCAACAGCAATAAGAAAGGGTTTGTACTGTGTATTTTTAGTGAGATTTTTAGTATAAATATTAATGAATATATTCGCTCATACCTATTGGACCCCTCTCTGGTCAACGCCATCTATCGAGAAATTAGGAACTAACTTTTTTATTTTTTTTGCTATGAGGGATTTTCCGAAAGCCATTAAAAAAGAAAAAGTAGTTCCTAATGGCTCGATAGATGGCGTTGACGAGACAGGGGTGAGCGACCTTGCAGATAGTAAAATACAAATAAAATAGTAAGAGTTTGTGCTTTTAAGTAAACAGCGAAATGTGAACATGTATTTCGTCAACGGATGCGTCTGACTTAGTGGAATGCATTTTTGTTTACTTTTTAGCCTAAAATTTTCGTCTTCGGACCCCTCTCTGGTCAACGCCATCTATCGCCGGTTTGTTGAACTACGTTTGACTAGCTGTCAGAAAACTCCTCATTGGAAAATCCCTCATTGACATAGGCAATAAAATCTTTTATTTTATAGTTCTGCGAAGTATTTAATAGATGGCAGCACATTCTAGGCAAAATAAATCGAAAAAAGCCCCCAAAAGGCGACTGTCCTCCGCCTGGTTGAACATTAACTTTATTAAAGAAATCAGCTGTATGGGCTATATAGATCCCTTTGCCTTGAACTAAACAAAAAAAATTCCTGCCTGTCAGGCCAGTGTCAGGAGTTTTCAAGTTTTGCGCGGGAAACAAAACGAAACGGATGGACTTTGTTTCTTAATTTTCTATATTAATTTTTTCGTAGCTATTATTGTGATAATGATTATGGTTGAAATAGAATAATAATGTGCTTTTGGTGGAGAACAACATAGTAAAAGTGAGAAATAAAGTAAGGCGCGACCGGCAACCGTTTGATTCGGATTGATATCCGCGTAAAACTCCCTCGAGCATTGAAATGTGTAAACCACCCACGCGTTTCAATGAGTTAGGTTTCAGTTACAATGAAATGAAAAACTGCTGAAGACAACAGATTCCTGTCAATATTGGAAAAAACTTATTGAAGACATCGGCCACTAGAAACATCATCTCGGAAATGACACATGAAAAGAAAAAAAAACCAGAAATGACATTATTACGGAAGAACGACCACTTACTAACACAGATCAGACAAATGGTGCTTTTCATAAATAATGGATTCATGAAAAAATACAAAACAGACTTGGCTGCATGGGCTATCTACCCTTTTTCGTTTCGTAAGGAAAAATACAACAACAACAACATGCCAGTGTCAGTGTCAATGTCAAAAAAACAATTTTTTGCTAAAAAAAAAAGCGAGTCGACATTTGTCGTCGATAAAAAAACGAGAAAATAAAAATTTTTAAGTGTAAAAAACATTGGAATAAGCATTAAAATAGAACAAAAACATTTCAAAAATGTCCAAAAGTGAAATCCTTTACATAAAAGGCATGAATATAGTGAGTTTTATCAAACTTTAACCCTTTTATTGGTCATCGGTTTTTTTTAACTTTTCTTGTTCATTTCTTCTTTATTTCTATTTCAGTCTGAATCAGATGGAGAGGAAGAAGAAGAGGAGGAGGATATTTGGGATGATAGGAAACTGAACGACGCGTACGATAAAGCTTTGAGGATCGCAAATGCGGAGGTAGCGAAGCGCGTGGCCATGTCCACTAACAAACAGGGGGACAAAGACGGTAAAATTATTATTCTTTTAATTTTTTGTAAACACCATTGATGCCTTTGGTGCCTGGACACTGCGATATTGATGGAAATGAGGCTGCTGACGAGCTGGCACGAAGAGGACGCCATAGGCCCCGAGCCTTACTGCGGCATCTCTAGACGTATGCTAAAGGAATGGGCTGTGGACCAAAGCCGTAAGGTCTGGTCGGATACACTAGGACTGAGGCATGCAAAAGAACTTGTGACCGGCTTTTCAAACAGACATACCTCAGATGCCATCAATTCATACAGCAACGACTTAAGGCTCTTAGTACGAGCCTTAACAGGACACTGCAAGTTAAACAAACACCTACACAGAATGGGGCTTGTAGATTCACCCACTTGCTCCACCTCCTCTGCGAATGTGAAGTGCTCATTCACAGCAGGAGTCGCCATCTAGGTGGATACATAATAACACCTACTGATATTAGGGACCTCCCCTCCAAAAGCATAACATGGTTCATGAAGTCCGTGAGCCTAGGAAATGACCTTTAGGTCTAGGGTGATAGCTACAATAGATATGTCCAGGTCGCAGTAGCTATTTGGTCATTGACCAAGCCCTTATAACCAAATAATAATAAACACCTTTGATCCATTGAATTATTATGTACTACAGTATGGCCAGGGTAAGAAATTCCGCTCATCAATCGCTCGCGCAGCATTTGCTGTACCTGAAACCGTTTGGTAATGAAAACAACCTTATAGCTACACTGTTAAAGAGGGAAATTGATTTCCGTGCAGTCAATTGACTAAATTAAGATCACATCAATCGTGAAATTAATTGACCACAAGTTAGTTTTTAATAGTACAGCTGTGTAGTGGTGCTAGCACATAGGCTTCGATCATGACACATGCCACTGAACAAGTTCGAGGACCTAATGAAAAAGAAAAACTCACCGAACTGTGAGACTTGCGGAGTAGTTGAGGATGTGTACCACTTGTTGGTGGAATTGTGTCCGGTACGAGCAAGCTCGGGAGGCACTGATGGGAAAACGAGAGTTGAACAGGCTCAATGTAGGAACGTTCCACTCAATTTTGGCATCACCGGAGTCAGAGGCTGCAAGGAGCCTGTTCACCTTTGTTAACTCATCAGTGTCTAAATAAATAGTTGTAAGTTGTATATATTTATGTATATAAGAGTAAAAGGGTATGATGGGACTAACATGTACAATAGGTACATAAGTCCATAAATAAAATTAGAATGAAAAAAAGAGGTGTGCAAGTAGATCTGTAAGCATTATAAACTTGATACTACTGTCATAGGTCGGGCACTTCAAACAATGTTTTATATTTGACGTGATCACCAGAGTCCAGAATTTTGGTAGCACTTTTAATATGTCAAAGGGATTGCATTTTATCAACTTTTTTATATCGATATATTTCACGAATTCTGTTTAGTGCAAGTAAAATTAGTATGAACTGTACCAACGCTAAATAAGAAAACCAAAATGTTTTTAATTCAGTTTATCTACTGGCTCCGTGGTCTAATTGCAGGCTGAATCACCTGATTGTCTGAAAGGAAGTATGAGTCCGTGCTTCGGATGGCACGTTAAGCCATTGGTCCCCGTTACTATCGCTGGTGGTAGTAGTCGTTACATAAAAACCACGTCAGAGGCCGTAAGGCGGTCTGAAAAATCTCTTCAAAAAGATTCAGTTTATACTTGAACAAAAATAACCAATTAAAGATACATTAAAGATATATCCACTGTCAGTATGTTGACATACGTCTTTAAAACAGTAATCAAAGTTCAATAGAATAACTGCCAGTATCAATATGATAAGGACGTAACAATCTATTTCAGATTTAATATATCAACACCTGATCGACACAATCGGAAGTCGATAAACGTGCAATCCCTTTGACATATTAAAAGTGCTACCAAAATTCCGGACTCTGGTGGTGACCTTACGATGCATCGGCTCCCGTTTAGTCTTTGAACTAGCAGACAGTCAGTAAAATAGTGCTGCGCTTCAACGGTGACTTTTGTATTATTGATAATTAATTTTTTGGTAAATAATATTATACTACGGTTGTCATACATTGTCAATAGACTCTTTATAAGGGACCCGTTAAAACCTTTTTTTCTTTATTGTGTATTTTTGTTACACCCTGTACATAACAATATGAAAATCTGCACTAATCTACGCATCTCAATTTCCAGGACACTCCAAACCTAAAATAGACAAATCATCAACACGATCACAAGCATCAAAGAGTGGTAAGAAAGAGCCGTGGAAGGCAGGTATGCCATGTCGTGCGGTGTACGAAGTAGACGGCCAGGAGTATGAGGCTTTTGTGCTGCGGATCATCAATGACAAGGAGTGTGTTGTACGGTTTTTAGGTTAGATAATACATTTTTTTCATACTTAACCTAACCTAACCATAGAAAATGATAAGTTTCACGCTTTAATCATTTACTGCCAGACGGTACTCATTTCATTACAAATCGTTTCACAACTATCAAAGAACACACATAAATAGTATGATACCGAAAATTATAAACACAATAGGAGGAATACTTATCATACTTCCTAAGAAAATGGAAATTATCCTTTTCTATATTAGCATTTCTTATAGAATTCAAATTCAAATTTACCAGTTTTGTAGGCGAAACAGGATTTTATTTTATTTTTCAATTTTGAACACAAACAGTCTTAACACGTTAAACGCCATGGAGGTCACCGGTGACCTCAAGAGGTCTACTGAATCCCGCCTTGGAGGTCACCGGTGACCTCATGTCAGACCTGTTTTCAAATCACTGTAGTGCGCCGTAGGGCGCAGTTATTAGAGTAATAACGCATTGAGGTGCCCGGCATGGCGCTCAAATACAACACTTTCGTTTGGGAAACAGGTGGCATTAGAGAAAATGTCATAATGAACGAAAAATCAATAAAACAAGATTTTTTTGAATGCAAGGTTTATTTACGTTTATTCATTCGCCTCCGTTTACGTGTTGTGCACAGATTCTGCAGTTCGTCATCGCTATTATTTATTTCGGGCAGTGCACTTGATTCTAAAATAGCAATTTGGTCCAAATCTTCTTGTGTGAACTCCAAACCATCAAAATCCACTTCAAATTCCATAAAATCACCGTCCATCTTGTTCGTTTACTAGATTGGTTTGCAATACAACAATAACTAAATGAAAATAAGTAAATAAAAGTAAAAACACGGAGAGAACAACGCAACGCAACCAAACCGCACCACCGCGGGGTGACCGATGGGGTGACCGGCGTTGCGCTGTGATAACGACTTCTCGTTTTTTTACTTTTGTACGCCATGGAGGTCACCGGTGACCGCAGCATGTTTTTATTAAATAACTCAAAAACAATATAGTTTTATGTGCATATTATGTCCCAAGAAACATATTAACACTCACTTTAATTTTGGTCAAAATGATAGTTTTTGCCTAGGCGTTTAACGTGTTAATAAAAACAATAAATCTAAAACTATGAACAGACTATAGACACAGATACCAGACTTGGAGGTCCAAAAAATTATTTAACAATTTTTTTTTTGCTTTGTCCTTTTACTATTTTATTATCTGCAAGGTCGCTCATCCATGTTTCGTCACCGCCATCCATCGAGCCATTTGGAACAACTTTTTCCTTAAGTCACGTTGCAGTTTCTGACCCGAGAACTCGTCTCGCGTGGATTTCGCGCGTCGCGTTTTTGCCTGCCTCGAGGCTCCGCAATCCTCAATCTCTTCTTGTTCTTGACCAAAAACAATCCCTGAGATTCTATTCTATTCTATTTTTATTTAATGGCGTCCGATGCGTTATCACAATTGTGCCAATGTCCCGTTATGTGGAGAGTACACGTAGGAAAATGATTAGTAGCATTTCTGCCAATGTCAAGTAGTTTATTATAATCTCAAGTTAACGTTTTATAGCTAAAACACAAAAGAGTTTACAAAATGGCGGAGCCACGTGCAAGCCTAACAGATGCCAATACGCACGCGTCTGACCTCCCCCAGACTTGCAGCGCGACTCCTCAATCCCTGAGATTGGGATAGATTCTCCCATAAACACTTGACACTGGCGGAAATGCAGTGCTAACGCACAAGCAAGAGTCCATTAATTATGAATATAAATAAAAAAACTTTTTCCTTTTTAATGGCTTTCAGAAAATCCATCATCGCACTATTGCAAACAAAATTTCTCTCATTCCAGGTTACGATAATACAGAGATACTGTCAATAAGCGCTCTAAAGCCTACCCTGGGTAAAGATGCTCGTACTCAGCAGATAGAGCAAGCTTTGAATGAGAAGACAGATGATGCATTCAGTCAGTCTGGCAACGTTGAGGGCATGGAGTTCAGCGATAGGGCTCCGAGCACTGGAAGCACAGGTGCGTGCGCAATTATAATCCTCTTGCAATAACATAGATTTACGCAACTTTTTATAAATAAATAAATATCTCACTTGGACATTGTCACACAAATTATCTAGTCACATTTGAAGTACCAGAATCTAGCATGGGCTTGTGTTATAAAGTTATAATTACTAGACATTGATATAGAATTCATATATAGTATAGAGACAAACAAACATCCATGAGTCTGGTAGGTACAAGTATTAATATTCATCATAAAAATATTTGTCCTTTGCGGGATTCAACCCGCGACCTTCGGCACAGCAGGCAGCAGGTATGTATCCAGAGAAGGGGGATAGGTGGGTTTTATCCCCCCCCCCCCCCCCCCCCGAATATGAATATTTGTATGGAAAAGTGATTACATATTTTATGTATGAACTACCATATTTATCTATACTATTTTAAAACTGTAAATTAAAAAAAAGTTGTTTGTTTGATCGAGCATCACGCGAAAACTACTGAACATATTTTGATGATTTGATGAAACTTTTGTGTTTGATAGATCTGACTTAAAATCTTTTATATAATTTGTGCCGACGAAGTCGCGGGTTAACGCTAGTGTATTATAAAATTTAAAGAATCGATTCGAATTTTTATTACATTCGAAAAATATGTATATCAGATTTATTTAAATCAGGTAAATGGACCAAAAATAAAATTCTGAAAGTTGTATCCAAATTGGTCCTTACATAAAATTATTAGCCCAAATACTTTATATCACAGTATTAATATTAAAAACTTAATATTTCAGTACTGGACGGGTCTTGCCCCGCAACCTGCCATCTCTGGCCTATTGTTTTCATCCAATTAAGCTATTCTTTTATTATTATTAAATAATCTATTTTCACTCTAACATGTAGTTTACTTTTAGTTACTCTTTCAGAAAGAAATTTCCAAAGAAAAAAGAAGTCTTCCAAAAAGAAGAAAAGTCACAATCATTTGGGTGGTTTCGAGCTTCCAGAAATGCCGCTACCTATGCCTAACATGAGCTTATTTAGGAATGTATGTATTTGATTTGATTATATAATTTAATTGTTGAAATTTAACTAGAACCACTTCATATTTTAATAGATTTTCTGTCCACCGCAAAATAAAATATCTGATGTTCTATACAACACTGCAAAACTATGAGACTAGTATTTTCGCGATTTCGATGAAGGTCCCATAGGAAAGACATTCATTTTGATGGTCTGATCATCTCCTTAAAAAACCGTCAGCATATTAAAAAGGACTTTGGATTGTGAAGCCTAAAGGAAATAGTCACCTCAGACATCTTTTACGCCCTAACCGTGTGGCAGCCGGTTATAGCCACTCCATCTGACCCCACCTCTGATCGTATCGTCTACTGTTACGTCTGACATAGAAGGGTACGGACGAGAGAGACAGTGCATCTGTGTTTAGCGCGTATACTTATACACTTGAAAATATCCTGCGTACCCATAGATATGTTATACAGGGTGTAACAAAAATATTCCTAAAGAAAAAAAAGTATTTAATACTTTTTTTTATAAAGAGTCCTATTATAGATATTATATATATTATAGATGATAGTGTCACGGATGCTGTGAAATGACGCAGCTATAGGAAGGCATTCAAAAATTCGGCCGGTTTGTCAACAAGCTTCGTAGCTCGGCGGTAGACGCATTGACTCCCGTGCCGGGGGTCGATGGTTCGAGACTCGTCGAAAATAATTCTAGATTTTATTGTTGTTGGAAATGTTCTAGAAAAGTAAGAGGGAGTAAGAATATTTGGAAAGAGACAGAAAATGGGCGTGTTTAGGAATGTTCTAGAAAACAGAGAGAGAAGGAATATTTGAAAAGAACCAAAAACAATAGGAATGTTCCAGAACGAAGAGAGAGAAGAAATATTTGTAAAGAAACAATAAAATGGGGCGTGTTTAGGAAGATTCGAGAAAGAAGGCGGGATTAGGAATATCCGGAAGGGAACAAAGGAATAAAGAAAAGACTAACGAAATTCGGGCATCTAGAAAATTCTAAGGGGTATATAAGGCCGCGAGTTTGCGGACGCAAGTCAGTATTGATTTAACAGTGAAAAGTGCGAAACAAAAAGGAAGAAAAGTAAAAGTGGAAAAGTACTAGTGAAAAGTAAAGTGCAAAGTAAAGTGGAACAGTGAGTAGACAAGTGTCAGTGTAGTGCCGTGACGTCATAGTGTCGCGTGTCGTTATAGTGTCGCGTGTCGTGACGTCATAGTAGTGACGTAGTGAACAGTGGTGTAAGGGGAAACCTCTGCGAGGAGGACTGTGTAAAGGGGAACCTCTGCGAGGTGGACCGTGTGTAAGTGTGCAACCTAATAAACTCTGTAAATAAATTGGACTTAGCGTTTCACTCCAATCCCGAAACCCGTCGCTCGTAACATTTGGTGTCAGAAGTGGGATTGGAGTAGGATGCCGCTGGTGCCAAAGGAGTTAAAGGGAGTCACCACTCGGGCCATGTCGGAAGCGCGCCAGGAAGGTGCGGGTCTTACAACTGAGGTGCAGCGAACTCCGGAGAGAAGACCTGAGGGAGGTGAAGTGCAGCGCACTCCGGAGCAGAATCCAGGAAACTTTCTTTTTCAAATACAGTGCATGATGGAAGAACAAGCTCACCGTCAGGAGGAAAAGGCAGCTCGCCGCCAGGATGAACAGGCACGCATGATAAAAGAACAGGTTCTACGCCAGGAGGAACAGGCTCGCCGGCAGGAGGAACAACTGCAGGCACTAAAAGAAGAGCAGGCTCGCCGTCAGGAAGAACAGGTTCATGAACTGCGCGCAATAAAAGAAGGACAGGCTCGCCGTCAGGAAAAACAGGCACGTATGATGGAGGAACAGGCTCACCGTCAGGAAGAACAAATGCGCACGATGCAGGAGGCGCTTCATAAAGATATTACGAAAGGCTTACAGCAGGCGGTCGAGAGAGTCGAAGCCGTAGAAGGGAGGTTGGATCGTGTGAAGGAGGAGGTCGAAGGGAGGTTTGAACGTATGGAGGGTGAGTTTGCCAAAATCCGGAGAGAAGTTGAGCAGAGCAAATCTCATAGTCGTGTCGCTGCTGTTTTTGACTCACCCATACAACCAAAAGGTGTCAAGACTCCGGTTTACGATGGACTGACGTCATGGGCCGCCTTTAAGCTACAATTTGAGACGGCAATGAAGGTTAATGGCTGGGGCAAAGAGGAGGCGCAGTCTGCGTTGACATTGGCACTCCAGGGACAAGCTCTCACCGTGCTGGAAGCCGTAGGTGCTGGCGAAAATCTAACGTTCGACGGTCTCTTTGGAGCTCTGGAGGCTAGATTCGGCGATGGACATCTCGAACACATGTATCGGGCGCGATTGAAGGAACGTAACCAACATGCTAACGAGAGTCTGCAGCAATGGTCCGTGGAAGTGGAGAAGCTCGTGCGAAAGGCCTTCCAGTCATCACCAGCAGCCATCGATGACATGCTCCTACAGGCCTTTACGGATGGGATACGGGACTCGGAGGTGCGAGCTGCAGTGCGACTTGGGCATCATGTTACACTCAGGGACGCTGTTGCTCATGCTTTGGAGGTGGAAGCCGTACGTCAGGACCCTCGGTCCGCTCGGCTCAGGGAGATTGTTGTGACTAGAGCGTCAGCGCCAAGAAATCGTAGCTTCGGTTATGTGTGCTACGAGTGTGGTGAACGAGGGCATATTCGCAGCTCCTGCCCGAAGCGTACAGGCCGTCGGGATGTTGGAGTCTCGACTGACGAGCAGCAGGAAAACTAGAACCAGCCAGGGCTGCGGGGTGGGCGCTGGCCGGGTATGCTGCAACCCCAACCATTAGAGTCAAACAAACATCGGACGGAAATAGTCTGTTAGTTAAAGGAGAGGTCAATGGTAGAATCTGTCAACTAACTTTGGATACCGGCGCTTCGAGAACGGTGATCAATGCTCGACTGTTAAGCGAGATGGAAAGTTACCAGAAACGACTTCTGCAGCGAACCAATCTACAGTTAACAACAGCTACCGGTCAGCGCGTACCTGTTAAGGGAAAGTTGGGAGTTTCGATTAAGATCGGGGAAACTCCTTTCAAACATGAGGTGATTGTAGCTGAAATAGTGGACGATTGCATCATTGGCTTGGATTTCTTACAAAGTCACCAGTGCAATATAGACATGAAAAGTGGAGTGCTACGGTGTAACACGGAGGAGGTTCCGATGAAAGGTGGATCATCGGGAAAGGTCTACTGTGTGAGAAGAACAGTTCTCAAGCCTAGATCACAGACCTTGGTACCTGTTGTTTTGCCCAAGAGTAACGATGGGAGATTACCACGGAGATGTGCTGTGATAGAGAAAGTTAAAACTGAAACTTGTTGGATTCCGGCAAGGACGGTTGTAGGATCAGTTTCATCTACCTCAATCCCGATACTTAACGTCGGAGATGTGGACCTGACGATTGAGAAGGGGGAGGTTGTTGGTCACTGTGAGGAAGTTTTATGGTTGCGACAATGTGTGGAAAATCCTCCTAAGAAACATAAGGCTGAGGGGGATGTAGCATCGAAGGTTATGGAAGACTCCAGCAAGGACTTGACTAAGCTACAGGCTATGAAAGCGAAGAACTTGCTGCTGCGTTTTTCAGACTTGTTCTCTAAGAACGACGCAGATATTGGTAGAACAGACCTGGTGAAGCACACGATTAATACAGGAGATGTAGCGCCAATTAAGCAGCGACCTAGGCGCATTCCGTTTGCTCGTGAAAAGGAAGTGGAGGAAATGATAGAGGACATGAAGAGGAGTAACACCATCGAACCTTCATCGAGTCCCTGGTGTTCACCAGTAGTTCTCGTCAAGAAAAAGGATGGTTCAACGAGATTTTGTGTAGATTATCGGCAGCTTAATGAAGTGACGAAGAAAGACAGCTACCCTTTACCAAGAATCGACGACACCTTAGACACCTTGAGTGGAATGAAGTGGTTCTCAACGCTCGATCTGAAAAGTGGGTACTGGCAAGTGGACGTAGACCCCAAAGACAAGGAGAAAACCGCGTTTTCTACCGGGAAAGGAATGAAGGCCTGTGGCAGTTCAAGGTAATGCCGTTTGGATTGTGTAACACCCCTGCGACTTTCGAAAGATTAATGGAACATGTCCTAGCTGGAATTCTGGGTGATACGTGTCTGGTCTACTTGGACGACATCATCATTGTTGGTCGAGACTTCGATGATCATCTGAAGAAGTTAGAGAAAGTTTTCGAAAGACTGCGTGGAGCAAATCTCAAGTTAAGTCCAAAGAAATGTTCTTTCTTTAAACGGCAAGTCAATTACCTTGGACATGTAATCTCTGAGAGAGGAGTCGAGACTGATCCTGCCAAAACTGCTGCTGTAAGGGAGTGGCCGACTCCGAGAGATAAGACACAAGTTAGAGCTTTCCTTGGGCTCTGTTCTTACTATCGTCGTTTCGTGAAAGGGTTTTCGGACATCGCGAAGCCACTACATCGACTTTCGGAAGAAAAGAGGACGTTCACATGGGATTCAGAGTGTGAAGAGGCTTTTATGGAGTTGAAAGAACGTCTAAGTAAGGCGCCGATTCTTGGATATCCTGATGTTCAGGGGGAATTTGTTGTAGATGCGGACGCCAGTAACATCGGGATTGGAGGTGTGCTCTCACAGCGACATGGTGAACAGGAAACTGTAATAGCCTACTTCAGTAAGTCGTTATCTAAACCTGAGAGAAACTATTGTGTAACTAGACGAGAATTATTGGCGGTGGTGAAGACTGTACAACACTTCAAGAAGTATCTGCTGGGACGTAAATTTCTAGTCAGGACTGACCACGCTGCATTGAAATGGTTGCTTCAATTTAAGAATCCGGAGGGTCAAGTTGCAAGATGGTTAGAGCAACTGCAGGAATTCAACTTTGAAGTAGAGCACCGAAGCGGAAGAGTTCATTCCAATGCGGATGCACTATCAAGAAGGCCATGTCCAGAAGATTGTAAGCACTGTAGCAAGCAGGAGGGGAAGGAATCAGTTTCACTCAGGGTTATCAGAACTGATGCCATCAACGATGAGTGGGGCAACGAAGCGATGCGCCATGAACAGGAAAAGGACCCAGGAGTCGGGCCAATCCTGAACTGGTTAAGGAATGATGATTCTAAGCCTCAGTGGAGTGAGGTGGCAAGGTACGGGACAGACACGAAGGGACTTTGGGCTCAGTGGAAGAGCCTCGTCATACATAATGGATTGCTCTGTAGGAAATGGGAGACATCGAATGGAAAAGACTCTTATCTACAGTTAGTGGTCCCACGAGTTAAGGTGAAAGAAATTCTGCGAGTTTTTCATGATGGAACTTCTGGAGGGCATTTGGGTGTAAAGAAAACCTTGGAGAAAGTAAAGGAAAGATTTTACTGGTTGCATTGTAGAGACGATGTAGAGGATTGGTGCCGCAAGTGTACAAGTTGTGCAGCTGTAAAAGGACCTCATACGAGGAGCAGGGCAGCAATGAAAATTTATAATGTTGGGGCGCCTTGGGAACGAATCGCTTTAGACGTTGCGGGACCATTTCCAGTCACTAAGTCAGGAAACCGGTATATACTTGTGGTAATGGATTACTTCACAAAGTGGCCGGAAGTATTTGCCATTCCAAATCAGGAAGCGATAACTGTGGCTACCAAGTTGGTAAACGAAGTTTTCTGCCGGTTTGGGGTTCCGCTAGAAATGCACAGTGATCAGGGCAGGAACTTTGAGTCACAGTTGTTCCAGGAAGTTTGCAAGATTTTCGGAATTCATAAGACCCGGACTACTCCTTATCATCCTCAGTCCGACGGAATGGTGGAGCGGTTCAATCAAACCTTGGAACGGCATCTTGCAAAGGTCGTCGATAATCATCAGGATAACTGGGATGAGTACATACCTCTCTTCCTGTTGGCCTATCGAACCGCTGTTCATGAGAGTACTTCAGCAACGCCAGCGATAGCAAACTTCGGGAGAGAATTGAAGCTTCCAGCGGATTTGCTATCAGGGTGCGCACCAGACACCCCTAAAAGTATCAGTGATTATGTGAGCGAACTGCGGGAGAAAATGGTCGACATCTATGAACAACTTCGAGAAGCAGGTCAAAACTCCAGTGACCGTTCGAAGACACGATATGACCGAAAGGCGAACTATACAGGGTTTGAGGAAGGAACATCAGTATGGCTGCATAATCCAGTTCGAAGGAAAGGGAAGTGCCCGAAGTTACAGGCAAGTTGGGAAGGGCCGTATGAGGTAGTGACCAAAATAAATGACGTCACATATCGAATCCGACGATCGCCAAGGAGCCCGTTGAAGATAGTGCACGTTGATCGGTTAGCTCGTTATTTCGGAAGTAATGATGCTCGGGACGAGCAGAACTAAGGGAGGGGCAGTGTCACGGATGCTGTGAAATGACGCAGCTATAGGAAGGCATTCAAAAATTCGGCCGGTTTGTCAACAAGCTTCGTAGCTCGGCGGTAGACGCATTGACTCCCGTGCCGGGGGTCGATGGTTCGAGACTCGTCGAAAATAATTCTAGATTTTATTGTTGTTGGAAATGTTCTAGAAAAGTAAGAGGGAGTAAGAATATTTGGAAAGAGACAGAAAATGGGCGTGTTTAGGAATGTTCTAGAAAACAGAGAGAGAAGGAATATTTGAAAAGAACCAAAAACAATAGGAATGTTCCAGAACGAAGAGAGAGAAGAAATATTTGTAAAGAAACAATAAAATGGGGCGTGTTTAGGAAGATTCGAGAAAGAAGGCGGGATTAGGAATATCCGGAAGGGAACAAAGGAATAAAGAAAAGACTAACGAAATTCGGGCATCTAGAAAATTCTAAGGGGTATATAAGGCCGCGAGTTTGCGGACGCAAGTCAGTATTGATTTAACAGTGAAAAGTGCGAAACAAAAAGGAAGAAAAGTAAAAGTGGAAAAGTACTAGTGAAAAGTAAAGTGCAAAGTAAAGTGGAACAGTGAGTAGACAAGTGTCAGTGTAGTGCCGTGACGTCATAGTGTCGCGTGTCGTTATAGTGTCGCGTGTCGTGACGTCATAGTAGTGACGTAGTGAACAGTGGTGTAAGGGGAAACCTCTGCGAGGAGGACTGTGTAAAGGGGAACCTCTGCGAGGTGGACCGTGTGTAAGTGTGCAACCTAATAAACTCTGTAAATAAATTGGACTTAGCGTTTCACTCCAATCCCGAAACCCGTCCCTCGTAACAATATATTATAGATAGGTCCCCCTTTAATACTTTTTTTTATAAAGAGTCCGATTATAGATATTATATATATTATAGATAGATAACCCTATTATAAAGAGTCTATTGACAATGTATGACAACCGTAGTATAATATTATTATTAACGAAAAATTAATTATCGATAATAAAATAAAAAAGTTATCGTTGAAGCGCAGCACTATTTTACTGACCGTCTGCAAGTTCAAAAACTAAAATCAAAGACAACACAGTCGTGCCACCCAACAGCATGCATACTTGATTTGTGTATGTCAGTTATATGTATTAGATTCGGAGCAAAATTTTCTAAGATTTTGTATGAGACTTGGAGTCTATAGTATTTAAGGTGCGTACCTGACTGTTTTTTTATAAAGATTAGCAGTCGCCGTTGCCGAAATTGACAAGGAATATCAATATCATATTAATATTCTGTGGTATCACTGCCATAAGCGCCTGTGATCTGCCATCAGCTAATATTGTCACCGACCGTTTTCAGCTCAATTCAATGGACATCCCGATGCCGCCGCCTCCGCTAACTCTGCCGGCGTCAGACCGCGTGGATTCAGAAGAGCAAGCCGTCTCCTCCATGCTACTCAGCTGGTACATGAGCGGCTACTATACTGGACTTTATCAAGGCTTGAAGAGGTATTCATTCAACGATGACTTTTCTGACAGATGGTAAATCATAGTTCAACATACCGCGATAGATGGCGTTGACATGAGTTGGTTGTGAAGATGATAGGCTAAAAATACAGGGTGTCCGACTATTAAACTGATCAACTTTCACTATGGAGCCTGCCACAGCAGTTTTGTATGGGACAGCTGATTTTTTTTCGCATTTCCTTCATAGTGATAGTGAAAGTTGTTCAGTTTTATGGTCCGAGTTCACCGTTTCAGTATTTGCTAGGCAGCCACATACACTGTGTATCAAGTAAACAAAAAGATGCATATCACTTTGTGCTCCTCTTGTATATTTATTCTGTAATTATTTTCTTTTGTGAAAATAAATAAATTTTTATTCATTTTTTTATAACATGGTCTGGCTCATCCATTGACGAAGTATTAAAAACACGAATTTTTACTATTTGTTATGTATTTTGTTATCTGCGAGGTTATTCATCCATATCTCGTCAACGCCATCTGTGGAGCCATTTGGAACATTATTTTGTATTTTTTTAAATTAGCTTTCGGTTTGTAAACATTAGGAGGAAGCTAATTTGATGTGTATGGTTTTTTTATCTTTCGCCATAATTTCGGCAACTGATTTGGATGATTACTTTTCCGTTCATACCGCAGAGTTTGTCTTATTTATCAATTATAATTATGTACTTGTAATTGACTGGGATATATCGAGTTATCGACATAGATCACAATAAAAATATCATTCTAAAATTATGGTGACGGGCTCACTCCCCGTCACACTGGGCAGAGTTTCGGTACTATAGTGAAACGTGGATGTTCTGAGGTTTCAGAATATCTCTGACTCGGTGATTATAGTCGTGAGCATATATGCTCTAAAATGATCTTTATTTTTGTCATAACGCTGAGTAATAGACTAAAATCTCAACTGCAGAGCAATGGCGGTGTAAACTCAACTTCTTTCTTAGTCGTGTGTAAAGCCGTTGCTGAACACGGTGTCAAGCCAAAAAGTTCCGAAATAATACCCTAACCAACGATTTTATTTGGTTTTTGCTGCGCTCCTAGAAGATAAAATAAAATCGTTGACCCTAAAGCAGGCACTACATTCTCGCCGATAACAGCCGAGAACGTGTGGATGCCCTTTATTGTTCTCGTGGCGTCATAAGCCGTAGTAATTTCCCTTGAAAGTTCTCGCGAGAGTGAAGTGCCTGCTTAACGTAACAAATGTATTTGTGTAATTCTAACATTTTAATTTATTTCCATTTCAGAGCTAAGGAAAATAGAAGAAACTAGCCATACGTTGTATTGTAAGTAAATAAAACAAGGCAAGTCTTTAAATAACTTTTATTTTTAGTTTCACATAAAAAACTATAAATAAAATAGAAAAAGATGTTATCCGTTTAAAATAAATTAAATTATGCCTCCAGATTTCTGTGTAGACTATGTACAAAATATACATTTTGGAAACTTTTTTATTTAGTGAATGTATAGTGTATTCTTTATGATGTTAAAAAAGTCGGCAAAGAAGATAGCTCAACAGTTTAAAAGCCGATTTACACTATGCAACCGATCGCACGTAATCTGTAGGACATTGCTGCGTGAGCAATGATATTATATTGCGTGAGCGTGTTCTGTTTTAAACAAACTGAATGGTCCGTGTCCTTTAAATTGCATTCGATTGGTTGCACAGTGTATAGCGGGTTTTAATTTCGCTGATTAGCTGCCGTTTTTGCCGAATGAATGATCAAATTGGTTTCAAAGTTTTGACACTTAGATACCTAATTTTTGTAAAAGTTTAAATTGTAAATTAGATTTTGTTTACGAAAAAAACTAAAAGCTTCTTTCGATTACAATTTTTAAATCCACTTTACATTTCACTTGTTACAAAATTCTTTAAACGTGAAAACATATTGTATTTTTTATGTAACAAAATAAAATTGTGTTATAAGTAAAAAAAATGAACTAACTGCTTTTATTTTTGTAGAATAAATAAAGTACATCAGTTTGAGTGCATAACAGTTTTTAAATGCTTGCGAAAACATTGTTTTTATAATATAACAAATTATGGAAAACATTAAACATGCGGTTAGAAAAAGTATCATTAAGCTTTAAACCACATGTTCTATCCATCAAACTGAACAACTTTTACTATGGGAGCAAATCTGTCAGAACAAAAGAAATCTGTTGAGTCAAGTAGGTATTGCAGTTTAGTATGGAACAACAGATTTTTTTTTTGCTTTGAGATATCTCCCATAGTGAAAGTTGTTCAGATGGGTAGAGCTTGTGGTTTAAAGGTTAATGATACTTTTCCTTACACCCTGACAGAGCAAGTTCGAATCAAGTAAATATTTTTTTTCCGATAATAGCCGCGAAATGTTTATTATTTTCGGATATTTATTTTGGATAAATAGCTTAATGTGAGCATTATGCTGTTATTGCATTGACATACAAAAAAATGGACGCCGGAACAAGTACAAAATTCTCGAAAAAAGTTTCCGAGACTAACCTACAAACCATCCAGCTATACAAAACCAACGTAAGCTGGCCGCGCGTAGGTCAAGTAATGTATACCGTCGCGCGGCCAGCTTATGTTGGTTTTGTATAGCTTGATGTGTCGCCGTGCGTACGTGTGTATGGTAATATAAACCAACTAAAAACATTGAAAACGCTGAAATTATTTTTCATTTAGCTTGCCTAGTTTTTACTCATCGCGGAAAGGCGGGCGCGCGCGTGCGCTTAGTCAGCCGATCAAACGAAGACTGGCTCGTAATTGTAACTCTTTATACGAATTGTAACTATTTTGGTTCGGACACTTTTGAGCGCGGACCCCACGTCCAGTACTTGGTAAGTTAATGTGTTATTGTTTCTTTTTTGCTACTGTAACATTTCAATATAATATTTTCCATCTCATAGCAGGCTCATAGATTCTGGCAGATTTGTAGAGCAATAATAATATGCTTAAATAATATTTACAAAAATCACCAAAATGTACATATAGAAACGTCGAAATAAAGGTTTAATAAATGTGTATTGTAAAAAAGAATTCCGTTTGGAAAGAAATAGACGAAATTCAGAATAATGTCACACGTCATAGGCCCGTATTATAAACCAAAATCAATCCCTCGTGCGTTCACTTTGTAAGACCCCCTTTGAAGTTGGTGTACTAAAAAAGAAGATTATAAAAATGATTTTAAGATTGTATGAAGACTGGCATTTTTACTAATTAATTTTTGTGATTTTTTTGATACGATTTGACCTGTGCTATGACAAAAAACATTGTACCTTTAGATTTTTTCTAACTTCATGGTAATTGTTAGTAAATGCACTTTAATTTAGAGAACTACAATTTGTATGAAAATTGCCATTTTGATCATTGCTTCGCAGTCTTTCTTAAGAACCTGCGAGCGATTGAAACTCGTTTATTAATACGGGCATTAATCCTTGTTAACCTTACAAATATTTATCAAGGCAGTATAAAGCTATCCACAAACAACAGATTTCACTTCACAAGACAGTCAAATCGCAAACCAAACTCGTTCCGAAGTCTAGCGGTAGCGGCGGGGTAGCGACGGTTTGCGATAAAAAATAGTTTTGTGTTGTCCGGCTCGAAGGACCACTTCACAAAACAGTCACTTCGCAAATCAGACTAGAGGTGCTGAATTCTAGTACAGCGGAACGGCGGTGCATGGCCTCTTGCATGAAGGTAGTTTTAACCCTTCCTTTATCTCAGTCGGAGGTCAAAATCCGGCTAGAATGGCCACTTCACAAATCAGTCACTTCGCAAATCACACGAGTGCTGAGCTCATGGTTGTCGTGGCTGTCGTCTGTAGTAACAGGGTAGCTACATTCGGCGGCGGTGGCCTGAAGTGAGTGTAATTTTGTGTAATCCGTCTCGAAGGACCACTTCACAAATCAGTCACTTCGGAAATCACACGAGTGCTGAGCTCATGCGTGTCGTGGCTGTCGTCAGTGACATAGGGTAGCTACGCTCGGCGGCGGGCTGAATAATTTAGTATAGTCCGTCTCGAAGGACCATTTCACAAATCAGTCACTTCGTAAATCAGACTAGAGTGCTGAGCTCATGCGTGTCGTGGCTGAGGTCTATGGTAGCGGGAGGTACGCCTGGCGTAGCAGCGCCTTCACCTGGTGGCGTGCTTGTTGGTGGCCTGGAAGGAAAATAGTTACGATATATCCGGCTGAAGGAACAAAAACATACAATTTTTGAATTAGGGGCAAAAAATCAGGAATTTTAATGCTAAGAACCATTGAACAAGAATGAATGGAGGAGTTCATGGTTTTAGCAATTCGATATTTGGCTTGACTGCAGTGGGACGTACCTTCCTATACAGGGTGTAAACTTAAATGCGTTACAAACTTTAAAAGGTGCTTAAGACCATCAAACTGAACAACTTACTATGGAGCCAACATCGAAATAAAGAAATTGGTTTCATTACTGGTAACATTTATGGAACCAGTAACTAAATATGTAACGCATTTAAGTTTACATCATGTATAGGCTGATGATGATGTGATAATATTTAATTAAAGAACAAATCTTTAGCATTTTAACCCGTATAAGAGACCTATCACACAAGCGATTTATAAGCATTGGTGATGTCGCAACTGCACCGCCCTGCGACTGAATCGCATCGAATTTTACTATCGCCGCGATTCCGCTGCAACACTGATTGATCTCAGAAATATCGCGGCGAAAATATAATAGCATAAGGTGGTTTCAGTCCATACAAACGTTTGACGCACAATACGCGTAGACGGAATTAATAAAAGTAATATTTTATATATGGAAAAATAGTTTACAAAATCTAGTTGCCGCGTCACAAATAACATTTGAATTTTATAATATAATTACGAAGATATAAAGCTTTTAAAATTTTGTATGAAAAATTTCAAATTTTTTTTATATCTTCGTAATTATTTTATAAATTGCAAATGTTATTTGTTACGCGGCAACTAGATTTTCCAAACTATTTTTCCATATACACAAAGTTACTTATATTAATACCGTCTACGCGTATTGTGCGTCAAAGTTTTGTATAAAATTGACCCCTCTGCAACCGCCTTAAGTATGATAGAGCCTTAAGAGGTATGTGAAAAAAATAGGATTCTTCAAAGCGTCATATATCATGAAGTACTAACAGTAGGAGTATGATTTGCGGATATGTATAAATTGAACATATAATTGAAGTTTTGATTAGAGCCAAAACTCGATTAAGACACATTTTCTCGATAGAAAAACAAGCCAAAGTAGCCTCCGTCTTTATCGATAAACGCTTGGAACTGCTAAACGGTGAATAATAGAAACATGAGACTTAATTAAAAAAAAGAGATTGATATTTTTTTTAAAGTTTGATTAGAGCAGAATTGAACGTACATAAATAGTACAATCACAATTAAATAAAGTTTGTTTTACGCTTGCGTCGTTTCAGGCGCGTGCGCCGCCCCATCTCTTTCTCTCGCATCAGGCAGTAATATAAGCTATCACACGCCCATTTCGCTTCAATTATTTTTCGACATAGGCCCTTAACATCTATCGACTTACTCACCTTATAATATAAGGCCCGCCTTGCTGCAACAGCGTTATCGGATGAGCATACGGCGCATTCATACTGTGAAAACTTATATTCCCCATCCCTGTATTGTTCAAATGGCCGTTGCTTAGCACGCCATTTGTGTTCGTCGTATTCAAGTCTTGCGTCCGAAAGGCTTTGACTAAGTTCGTCTTCTCGCGTTGCCACACGAAGACGTTGTGGACCATCGCGCAGCCGCAGAAGATAATGCCTACACCGATGAATACTGACGTCACGATGGCGGGCGTCGAGTGGAATTGGATAAATGTGTAGAGGATGATTCCTGGAATTTGAGAAGGTTTTTTTGAGTAAAGATTTAGGTCACTTTTGTAACTGCAAAAGGAGGCAGCAGTGGTCGAAGAGCGAAGAGCCCATAAGTGGGATACTATGTTTGAAAGGGGGTAATACTGATTTTTTTTATATGCTGCACCAATATCTTTTCTAGTAAAAAATAGATACAGGATGTTTTGTTTAGCGGCTTTTCATACTAATGTTAGCATTTCACAGCTTTTTTTATCCCTCAGTTTTATTAATCCTGCCTGTTTGATATGTTGGTCAACCATTGGAACATTATGGTGGTCAATAATTGGAACTCACCGGTCAAACTAGGGAACAAACTACTTTTTTGGATTTGTTTCAAAATTAACAAAAAACTAAATGACTTAAGTGAAATATCTTTTTACGTCTTCGTTCTTAAGAGCCTACCGAGCCTATTGTGCTGCCCCCAATCATATTTTTTTTATTTCTAAACAAATAAACATCATTTCCAAAAAACAAGAATGTCACATTGTAGTCCTGATTGGCTTTTAATTTATCGAAACATTACGGATTATTATGTTTTATGTTTGTAGCTATTATCGTTAAAACCGCCAAAAGTGGCCACTTTTGGCGGTTTTAAAGATAATAGCTACAAACATTATAAAAACAAATCCGTAGTGACCCGATAAATTAAAATCCAGCAATGACTACAATGTTACATTCTTGTTTTTTGGAAACATTATTTAATTGTTAAGAAATAAAAAAAATACGATTGGGGGCAGCACAATAGGCTCGGTGCAGCCTTAACTAAACGACGCATAAAAAAACATTGAAACTTATATGACTGGGCCACACTGCACTGCAGAACGGGTACAGACCGGCTGCAGGCAGTAGTTGTAAACTATGGAATTATATGCGAGGTGTCAGACTGCGGCTTCCGTACCGCAGCCGCGCCGGACTGCATTCAGTGTGACACCTCACATATAATTCCATAGTTTACAACAACTGCCGGCCTGCAGCCGGTCTGCACCCGTTCTGCAGCTGCACTCTGTATGGACCAGCCTTAATCCATAACTACCACCGAAAGTAAAAATTTCGTCTTAACTGGTTTGGGACTGGTACGCCCATCCTAGTTGTAACAAAGTTTCTGACCACCCCGAAAGGGATTCATGTCGTGAGTTTATGCTAAATTAAAACTGACCTGTTAAAAACACTGGTATTGATATGAAGAAGCCTCCAACAGCACACACTCTCGTTATCGCAGACTTCTGAAGATATTTGTTCGATCTGTAAACAAACAAAATACTGTTAAGGAAGCTTCCATAAATTACGTCTCGCATTTTTGGTTTAATTTTGACCTCCACCCCTGACGACATCAGTGGCGACATTTTGGTGACATTCTTGTTAACACCAAAAAATCTCACGTGACTTTTTTCATGAGTAATTTAAAAGGCGAATATTATATTAACTGGCCAATTATTTATTTTAACGACTGATATAGAAAGATATTGAACTTAGAACTCAAAATTCATGAAATATATATGCAATTTACAATTCTTCCATCCATAGACGACTGAGACTCTCTTGCACCGTCATAAAGTAGGAATTTCAGATTATATCATCATTAGTGGATAACTAATGTGTTCGCGACAGCGGGTTACAGATTTGTGCGTCGACGCAGGAAGCTAGGATTCCTCCCTGCGAGTTGAGACACCCAACGTGATCAGTGCAAATTCTAATTAGATTTTTATGTTTTTTAAATGCTTATTTACAGCTTATTTACTTTATAGAATGCACTGGTCATGTTGGAAATAACGTATTTGTATAGTTAGTTATAGTTTTGTATAGTTTCCTTAAGTTTTATTCACCGTTTTCAGTTTTCTCGTTATTTTTGTTTATTTCGTTGTTTACATTTATAATTGATATGGTTTTAGGTTTTTAAACAATAAAGTTCCTCATTTTACATAGTTAGAATAAGTTAGGATAAGTTTTGAATTGTTTTAGTAGTGTTTTTAGAGAGTTTTATTTTAGAAGTTTTCAAACCCTTATATCTTACGATGGGCAATAGATAGATCTTACCTGAAAGTTTATATAGCAAATAGTTAACGAACTTTATCTAGTTCACATAGTTTACATAGTATACAAGTCATAAAAAGTAAAATATGACACATTAAAGGTTCATTTTTGTACCTAACAGTTTGGCCCGTATTTTGCATAGTAAATAGATTGACACAGTCATAAAAATAGACGCACTAAGTGCGGTTGGTCCAGGTGCACTAAGACAGAACCCTAGGCCATGGATAGAGTGCCTAGGAATAGCATAGACGAAAATAGTTTGAACATAGTGCGGTAAAAATCGGTAATTTTACCGCTTTACTCTGTCTTAGTCGCCTGGATATCATAGTTATAGTGGACTGTCACACATCAAAACACGGGGCATTGTAAGGGCTTTCTAACCATATATAAAGTTTAAACCTAAGTCATATAGTTTATAAATTATAGAACAAAATGTATATAATTCATAAGAAAAAAATGATGTAATATAAAACTTTATTACGTAATAAACCGAGGCCGTCCTTACGGTATTGCTCTGAGAGGCTCAACGCGCTCGAAAACAGAGCAAAAACAATCAGTCACGACAAGTCCTCCAGAAGCAATACCGGAAGAAAAACTAGTGAAGAAAACTGAAGAACCTCTTTTAATTCGAAGAACCCCTGCCCTGCTCTCTCAAGATCAGCTGTTCGCTCTCTACGGCCTACTGGTCCCATATCTCACAGTACTGCCGTAATCGGGACGACGTCCGGCGATAGCATAGTTTGCTAAGTGTGTTAGACCAGGTCTGTCGAAGGCTGGTCGACCACATTTTATGGTCCTTCGAGCCGGATACCGTCCTGAGCGTACTGTGAGACCTGGGTGAAGACCTTCAAGAGCTGCTGTATAGAAGATGCCGGTGACAAGAAGTATGAAGTCAACGCCGCGTCAAGACGGACTCCCGCCCCGTGACGAGGAGTCCACGTCACGTCCTGATGCATCCGCGTCGGGCACCCCGTCCGACTCCGAGCCAACGGCGTCGTCCGCGACGACCGCGGAGTCGCGTACGGCCACCACAGCCCCGGATACATCAGCCACGTCGACCGACGCCACCAGCGCGTTGAAGAACCCCGTACCAGAGAAGCCCGTACGAACACCGGCACGATCCAGAGCATCAAGCAGAAGACGACGGGAGCTGGCGGAGGCCCGGCTCGAGCTCCTACAAGCTCGCGTCCAGCTAGCCGAGGCCAAAGTCAGCGTCCTAGAAGAGGAAACTTCAGACGAAGAGGACTCAATAGAAGAAACGGTCCGTGAAGAAAGAACGTCGGAATGGGTCGACAGAAGCACTCTCGCCCTCACGATGGAGCCTCACAACGTGCAAGATCATAGTTCGGAACCACCGCCCGCCGTGCTGCCGCCACCACCGACGTGTGACGATGAGCCAGACGGGTGCCGCGTGGACGCCGAGGCACGAGGCCCCATCAATAGTCAACCGACGAAGACCCCGGAGGCGAGGCCCTATAGGGAGGGCCTCCCCGGGGACCACAGCCACCCTGTCGCGATGCTGGAGCCGCCGCCACGACAGGAGCAAAGACTGATTATAGACCGAAGAGCGGCCCTGGCGCTGGGGCCCTGGGACAACAACACCGGGGTGCCACGTCAGCCTGTAGCGCCGCGCCAGCCGCCTACGCTACAGGAAATACGGAAGCACATAGAACATAGAAGATGGGATGCGGCGCAGAGGCCCCCCGGTGGGGACGTCGCCGAGGATCCGCATCAACTTGTCGCGCCGCGCCAGCCGCCTACGCGACAAGACAGCAAGCCGAACGAGCTGGCGATCCAAGAACTCGCCAGTGCCATCACTCTCGCCGCACGGTCGGCGGCGCAGCCCGCAATAGCATCGAGGGTTCCTGACCTACCCTTCTTCAGCGGCCAGTCGGCGGAGTGGCTACCGTTCAAGATAGCAGTAGAAGAGTCAATGGCACAGCTGACGGAGCAAGAAACCATAGCGAGACTGCGGAGGAGCCTGCGCGGGCCGGCACGGGACGCCGCCCACTGCCTGTTTGTAGGCCACACGTCGACACACGAGGTAATGCAGCTTCTTCAGGCAAGATTCGGACGACCCGACGCACTCGTCATGGCGGAAATAAAGAAGCTTAGAGAGCTGCCGCGCCTCACAGAAAACCCCAAAGATGTCTGCGTCTTCGCGTCGCGTGTGGCGAACATCACCGCGACAATCAAGGCGCTGGGTCGGTCGCACTATCTACACAACCCAGAGATAGTGCGGGCCGTAATAGAGAAGTTTCCGCCTACGCTACGGTTCCGCTACTACGACTTCGCTCCGGAGCAGCCTGCGTTCCAGCCTGACATGGTAACGTTGACCAAATTTTTAGATCATACCGCCGAACGGTGCGGTAACTTTGCTCCCCTCGAACACGTGCCGCAGTTCGACCGGCGGGAGCAGACACACAGAGGACCAGCGCGCACATACCACGCCGACGGACAGCGAGCGAAGCCCGAGCCCTGTCCAATCTGTAAGAAAGGCGACCACAAGGTAAACAATTGTGAAGTGTTTAAGAAAGAAAATGTGTCGGCGCGCTGGGACATAGCTCGAGAGAAACGACTGTGTTTTAAGTGTCTTCGTGTTCGCAGCAAACAACATAACTGCAAGACACGCAGGTGTGAGACGAGCGGGTGTCAATACAGTCACCACCCGCTACTACATAGTACGCCGCAGCCGAAGCCGCCACCCCAATCAGATCAAGAGGAAACAGTGTCGTCGGCGCGAAACAAGTTTAATACGGCGCTATTGAAGATTGTTCCAGTCATAGTTAGCGGTCCTAGGTCGCAAATTGAGACCTACGCGCTGTTGGACGACGGCTCTACGTGCACTATAATAGAACGAGAGATCGCTAATAAGGTAGGTGCGAAAGGGACAGCATCACCGTTTACGATAGAAGGGGTGGCGGGCGCGCGGATCGACGCAAGCGAGTCGACGCGCGTGCGCTTGAAACTTGGCGGCAAATATAGTTTGGAAGAATTCGAGGTAACTGCGCGCACGATGGAAAAACTTCATTTATCACCACAGCGGGTCTCGCCGGAGCTTATCTTCGGCCTCGATCACCTCAAGGAGATAGCAGAGGAGCTCGTCTATGAAGAGGGCAAGCCAACGGTACTCATCGGGCAGGACAACTGGCAGCTGCTGCTCTCTCACGCCGTGCGCCGGGGGGCGGACGATCAACCTGTCGCTTCCCTGACGGACCTAGGGTGGGTCCTTCATGGCGTGCGCGATGGTCGGCGTGAGAAGGTCCATAGTCATCGCGTCAGCTACGTGTCTTCGCCCCAGCCCGAGAGTCCCTTAGAAGAACTAATACGAGAACATTTTTCGCTAGATTCGCTGTGTGTCGAGCCGCGACGAAGTTACAATGATAGTGAGAAGCGTGCGCTATCAATTTTAGATGAAACAACCAAGCGGTTACCGGCGGGAGGCTTCGAGACCGGGCTCCTATGGCGTCGTGACGACTTCACGCCGCCTGACAGCTACTCTACTGCGCTTCGCCGCCTCGAGCTAATAGAAAAGAAGCTGGATCGGGACCCTGCGCTGAAGAAAAGGTACACCGCCCAGATTCAAGAGTACATAGAAAAGGACTACGCGGAGGAAGCGCCCGTGTCTACCGCGCGACCAGAAAAGGTATGGTACCTACCTCACTTCGGCGTAGTCAACCCAGAGAAGCCCGACAAGCTGCGTATAGTGCACGACGCGGCGGCGAAGTCGAGAGGGACGAGTCTGAACGACCTACTGCTGTCCGGTCCCGACCTACTTCAATCGCTGCCCGGCGTGTTAATGAGATTCCGACAGCGAAATATAGCCGTGACAGCCGATATTCGCGAAATGTTCATGCGAATAACCGTTCGCGAAGAAGATAGAGACATGCAGCGCTTCCTATGGAGAGGGGAGCGACGCGACGGACCTCCGACCGAATATCGCATGAAGAGCGTAATATTCGGGGCCACCTCTTCGCCTAGTACAGCTATTTTTGTAAAAAATAGGAACGCCGAGTACTTCAAAGAAAAATACCCGGAGGCAGTGGACGCCGTAGTACGTAGTCATTACGTAGATGACTACATAGCTAGCTACGACAGCGAGGAGGACGCCCTACGAGTCTCAAATCAAGTCGCCTTCATACACAGTCGAGGTAATTTTTTTCTTGCTAAATGGGCATCGAACTCTCAACGTGTTCGTGGACAGCTGGCGCCGGGCGAGAAGAAAGAAGTAGTACAACTTGACACCGAGAAGATATTGGGGATGGTCTGGCGGACGCAGACCGACACGCTTTCGTTCAACATAAACGAACGTAAGTTGCCTACTTCACTACTCGACGGCACCCCTACCAAGAGAGAGGCCCTACGCGTGGTAATGTCCATATACGATCCACTGGGGCTCGCTACGCCTATCACCGTGCAAGCTAAGAGAGTGCTACAGAACACATGGCGCTCTGGCATCGAGTGGGACACCGCGCTACAATCGGCAGAGGCGGAGGCATGGAGGAGTTGGGTAGGCGAGGCTAAGCGACTCTCACGCTTAGCCGTGCCACGTTGCTACGCCCAACTAGCACACGCGACGAACATAGAGCTACACACGTTCGTCGATGCCAGCAGCTCGGCCTACGCGGCCGTTTCCTACTGGCGAGTGACCGATTGCGATGGAACAGTCTACGTGTCCCTCATCGCTGCGAAGGGAAGAGTCGCGCCGCTGAAGACTGTGTCCATCCCGCGCCTCGAGCTACAGGCTGCAGTGCTGGGCGCCCGCCTAGCACACACGATCGCCGCCGAGCACGACATCAAGCCGCATCGTCGGATATTTTGGTCCGACTCACGCACCGTGCTAACCTGGCTACGCAACGGTCCTCGTGTCTACAAACCATTCGTCTCGCATCGTGTCGCCGAGATCGGTGAGTCTACAAAAACGACAGAGTGGAGATGGGTCCCCACTAAGGCGAACGTCGCAGACGACGCGACGAGAGAGACGCCTGCCAACTTCGAGTCGACGCATCGCTGGTTCGTAGGGCCGCCTTTCCTACACCTACAGGAAAGTGAGTGGCCAATAGAGACAGAAGATAGTACCCCAGACGACGTCGACGCCACCGAAGAAAAACTACATGCGACGAGGTCAACGACACGACTCACCGAAGCCCTACCCGATGTGAAACGTTTCTCCAACTTCAATCGCCTGCTACGAGCGACCGCACGAGTTCTACAGTTCATCGAGTTGCTACGCACGCCGCAACAATGTAACGCGGCCTACAAACGTATGAAGAAAAACACAGATAGCGACTCGACGTGGGGAAACAAGAAAGAAAATCGCAAGAAAATAGTCAAGAAAACGGCGACGGGCGACGTGACTACATCGCCGTACAAACCTATAGAAGCACATCATGTACACCGTGCACAGCTCCTGTGGACTCGAGCTCAACAAGAAGAGGTCTACGCGGACGAGGTGATTGCCCTGCGACTGGGCCGCCCTCTACCGACAGACAGCAGACTCAAACAGCTGTCCGTTATCTACGATCAAGACGGCGTGATAAGGTTACGATCACGCATAGACGCCGCTACGGACATCTGCTACAGTCAACGAGAGCCTGCTATTATCGACGGCGGCCACGCGTGGACCCAGCTGTACATCACACATGTACACACACAGCTACACCACGGCGGGTTCGAGACTACAGCGAACGAAGTACGACAACACTACTGGGTGCTACGACTACGCTACGCCGTTCGTAGCGCCGTGAAACAGTGTCTACGGTGCCGCATCGCTAAGGCGAAGCCGGCGCAACCATCTACGGGCAACCACCCACCGAGTCGCCTTGCTCATCATCAGCGGGCCTTCACTTTCACCGCCCTCGATTATTTTGGGCCCCTCACCGTGACCGTCGGCCGTACCCATCAGAAGAGGTACGGCGTGCTCTACACGTGCCTCACTACCCGAGCTGTCCACATAGAGCTCGCGGGTAGTCTTAGCACGGACTCTGCGGTGATGGCGCTAAGAAGGTTCATTGGACGACGTGGCTGCCCTACAGAGCTCTGGTCGGACCAGGGCACCAACCTGCGCGGCGCAGACATCGAGCTCCGCCGCGCGATCGACGGGGCGACGCAAGAAGAGGCGTCGCTGCGCGCCATTCGGTGGCGCTTCATACCGCCGAGCGCCCCATTCATGGGGGGCGCATGGGAGCGTATGGTGCGGAGTATCAAAACCGCACTGTACACCACACTGAACGAGCGCGCGCCGAAGGAAGAGGTGCTCGCTACCCTACTCGTCGAGGCGGAGCACACAGTCAATAGCCGCCCCCTCACACACCTGTCGACGGCCCCGGACGACGAGGAAGCCCTCACGCCCAACCACTTCCTCTTGGGCGGGCCATCACGCGTCCCACAACCCGGGACGTTCACCGACGGCGACATCAGCGGGCGCAGAGAGTGGCGAGTCAGTCAGCGGCTGGCCGACTACTTCTGGGCGCGCTGGGTGCGCGAGTACCTCCCCGAGCTGCAATACCGGCGGGAGCCCCGCGCCACGGGTGGCGCGATCCAGCTGGGCGATCTGGTCCTCATCGCAGACGGGACACTACCTCGCAACATCTGGCCGCGAGGCGTCGTGATCGCCACCTTCCCCGGTCCCGACGGCGAGGTACGAGCCGTCGACGTGCGCACCAACAAGGGAGTCCTGCGGCGACCTACAAAGAAACTGGTGATCCTGCCCACTGCCAACGAGTCGCCCTGATGGTCTACGAGCCTGCCTGCCTGCCTGCCGCTCACTCGAAAAGTTCCAGCTGCGAGAGCTGCGGCGGGAGATAATGTTCGCGACAGCGGGTTACAGATTTGTGCGTCGACGCAGGAAGCTAGGATTCCTCCCTGCGAGTTGAGACACCCAACGTGATCAGTGCAAATTCTAATTAGATTTTTATGTTTTTTAAATGCTTATTTACAGCTTATTTACTTTATAGAATGCACTGGTCATGTTGGAAATAACGTATTTGTATAGTTAGTTATAGTTTTGTATAGTTTCCTTAAGTTTTATTCACCGTTTTCAGTTTTCTCGTTATTTTTGTTTATTTCGTTGTTTACATTTATAATTGATATGGTTTTAGGTTTTTAAACAATAAAGTTCCTCATTTTACATAGTTAGAATAAGTTAGGATAAGTTTTGAATTGTTTTAGTAGTGTTTTTAGAGAGTTTTATTTTAGAAGTTTTCAAACCCTTATATCTTACGATGGGCAATAGATAGATCTTACCTGAAAGTTTATATAGCAAATAGTTAACGAACTTTATCTAGTTCACATAGTTTACATAGTATACAAGTCATAAAAGGTAAAATATGACACATTAAAGGTTCATTTTTGTACCTAACAGTTTGGCCCGTATTTTGCATAGTAAATAGATTGACACAGTCATAAAAATAGACGCACTAAGTGCGGTTGGTCCAGGTGCACTAAGACAGAACCCTAGGCCATGGATAGAGTGCCTAGGAATAGCATAGACGAAAATAGTTTGAACATAGTGCGGTAAAAATCGGTAATTTTACCGCTTTACTCTGTCTTAGTCGCCTGGATATCATAGTTATAGTGGACTGTCACACATCAAAACACGGGGCATTGTAAGGGCTTTCTAACCATATATAAAGTTTAAACCTAAGTCATATAGTTTATAAATTATAGAACAAAATGTATATAATTCATAAGAAAAAAATGATGTAATATAAAACTTTATTACGTAATAAACCGAGGCCGTCCTTACGGTATTGCTCTGAGAGGCTCAACGCGCTCGAAAACAGAGCAAAAACAATCAGTCACGACAAGTCCTCCAGAAGCAATACCGGAAGAAAAACTAGTGAAGAAAACTGAAGAACCTCTTTTAATTCGAAGAACCCCTGCCCTGCTCTCTCAAGATCAGCTGTTCGCTCTCTACGGCCTACTGGTCCCATATCTCACAGTACTGCCGTAATCGGGACGACGTCCGGCGATAGCATAGTTTGCTAAGTGTGTTAGACCAGGTCTGTCGAAGGCTGGTCGACCACATAATGAAAAAAAATCTTAAAATCCTACTTTTTATTAACAGTAGGTTAATGTAAAATTTACCCTGAGTGACAATGGACGATAACATCTTCTAATTAGCGTCACGTAATTTATGGATGCCCCTAAAATTTCTGGTCCTTCGAGCCGTACAACACACGAAAGTTTTGATCCTCCGTGCCGGATAACCGTTACTTGTGGCAATGGTTATGTGAATCGTGTATTTCGAAATATTTACACGACTGTTTTGAAGAGAAACCTTGTAGCCAATTAGCAACTTAAAATACCTACAAAACAAATGCAAATAAAACGGAGATGTAAAGACGTCTTGGTCCTTGACCTGAATAAACGACGGATGCTTCAAGCATTTATCGTTGTCTTAAAAATGAACATAATATGTTAACCTAACTTTTGTTTTGCAAAAAATTTTGAATACTTATTTTTCGGTAGGTATTTTAAATGTGTTTTTTATGTGTATACTAGCGACCCGCCCCGGCTTCGCACGGGTGCAATGCTGATAAATAAACCTTCCTCTTGAATCACTCTATCTATTAAAAAAAAAAACCGCATCAAAATCCGTTGCGTATTTTTAAAGATCTAAGCATACACAGGGACAGACAGACAGCGGGAAGCGACTTTGTTTTATACTATGTAGTGATAATAGAAAGGCCGAGGACTGTGGCGCGCCGTGGGAGAAGTGGGTGAAGTGTTCAGCAGTGGACGATAATAGACTGATGATGACTGCTTCTCTGGTTGCTGGTTTTGACTACCTAACTACCTTTTTTAATACTAGCAATTATTCACATCAATTTCGATATTAAATCTAAGATTGTTTTTATTAACATCCATTTTAATTTTAAGGCGCCTAAAAAGCATTTATTAAATAAAATTAATCGATTCTAACTATATTTGTATCGAGTTGTATCGGATCGGAACTCGTTTGAACATGTAACGGATTCTCCACCTGTTCATCAGGTATTACCCAGGGACGTTAAAAAGGTAGTAGGTACTTAAGGAAGGAGACTACATAAACTACGCAAATGAAACCATGTTTCCTTTTGGAAATAACTCTTCAAAATTTTACAAATGTTACCTATTCCTCCAGGGGGCCTGATTCTTGCTAAATGTCCTTATGATCAACAGTTTACTTTCTGGTAATGGTTAGATTTCCACTGCAGGCCACAGGTCTCTAACGAATATTATGTGCGTGAGGAAACGGTGTTTACTGCACTACGCGGGTTCTCTACGTATTGGTGAGTTATGCATTGCTTTTTTCGAGTCTTATTTACCACTTATTGTCTATTGTCCGAGTTAAATGTACACTTCAGTTTCTGGTACCAAGTCAAGGTACCCGTGTATTACCTATGTGCTAGATCACAGAATACAGTAGGGCTAGCACACAAATTCGGGTACGAAAATGGACAGACTCATTTTTTTTCGCTTTGTCGTGGAGTTGAGCCACAGTATAAGAAAGAGTATCTATTACTACATACAGTGCGGATACTCCCTTCCTCCCACCAACTTTTTATCTCACCCCCTCTATCGCCCTCTCGTTACCCGGCAGTTACCTAAGAAGAAGACTCAAGGTTCAATTTCTTTGGTTTCGCATGTGCTAACGTCATCTTGTCAATTCCAATTTTTTGTATGCAGTGTCCGGGCTGTGGTTGAGCTGAGCTAGGGTAAAATATAACACTAAAGTAGTTTCGGCCTAGAATATTGTAATCTATCACACGTATATAGACAGGTATTAGGTAAGGTCCTTAATGCCAAAAGAATCGCAAGGCTGAGCTGAACTGAGCAAAAAGAATGTTCGCAATCTTTGGGGCTATACTTAATAGTTTATGGAGTGCACCTAACGGTAGCGACTCCTCAATCCGGTCAGGTGTTAGTTTAATATTGGATGTCTGAATCGTGTCCTGATCTGATGGCTTACGTTATTATCATTGATTACAGCATCTTGAGTCATCAGTTCATCATTAATTTGTACGTGTGCTTTGATTACGCTATAAGAAAACAAATTACATGTTTGAATGTCTTCTTTATTGTTTGATGTACTTATTTAATTTTTTATTAACAGCTTTTAAACTTTTGTTGATTTTCCTAGGTTTTTTTCAAAACTTTTTTTTTTTTTTTCGAAACATAATTTGCTGAATTTAAAATTTACTGAACCCGATGTCAACCCACCTCACGGGAACACTCACCCTACTTACAACCAAAACAAGGTTATTAAAATGTATCCATGAGTACGTTAGCGCTTTCATTCATTGCAGAAATGATAACAAATCATTTTAACCTCAAAACTTAAAATGCGAATAACTTTAAATTTTAACAATCAAAATAATGAAATGTAAATAATGTTTCAATCTAATTATTGTTTCAATCTAATTATTTTGTTATAAATCAGTTGGGTTGTTTGAGGTTTTGCGCTAATTTATTAACACGTTGTATAGCCGTCCCAAACTATAACCTATTATACTTGTAGCGAGTTGGTACCGAGCCCGTCGCGTAACATTTTCCTAGATTCTAGTAAGATATAAATTATATAATTACCAAATCTTTATTGAAATAGAATAATATCAGTATCATTATAAAATAATCGAATCCGCAACGCAGGCTTCGTCAAATATTAATCACATATATCTATATCCGCTACAAGCTTCGTCAGACTATCACTAACTTAATCTAAAGGCACTGCGCGACCCCGGCTCAACAAAGGTCCCAAAGATGCTGGCCGCATTGCCCCTCTGGATGGCCAGAGAAATTCTCTGCACCAGAAAAGCTCCAGAGCGTGGGTTACCCCCTTTAGTCCACATTCGCTGCCCTATCTCCGTAACTAAGTCCTTGGCATCGACCCCCCAAAGGACTCCAGTCTCAAAAGCGGCTAGCACGAAATCATAGTAAGATATTAGTTTAATTATAGGTACTTTTTATAATAACATTTTAGGAAGACTTAGAGGTTGCTATAGATACAATATTTACTTCTACGGCGAAAGGAAGTCGCGATTGTTGACCTTTGGATATATGGTGCGTTCGATTCGCACTTAGCAAGTTTTTGTAGCTAATTTGTTATCAACTGAAATAACCGTTGCATTGAGAACAGATGCAACAATTATATTTACTGTTTGCATGCACCTATCTATATAGGTCCTTAGCCTTACCAACGGTTTCACCACTTGCGACAAACCGAACGATACGCTTGGTTGATCGTAGGGGCGAATGGGGTGACTTGGCGATTTGTTTCGAAGTTTTTGGTGCACTTGGCAACGCGTATAAGGGCTTAAGCAGCGATTACATTACGGCATACATTGCTTGCTTTGATCGCTACACTTTAAAATAGTGAGAAAAAACCCGGTAATGTATGCCAAAATCGGCCCTAAATGTTGGGTAATGTAATCGCTGCTATATTATGGTACTGATTTAAAAGCCCGACACCTTCGTATAAAAGTTGATATATCGATGAGTCGTACAATGGGGTAGATAGATAGGTGGACTTACAATAGGTTTCGCCGTGTATAATCAATACTGTATTAGGTATATTATGTACATTAACTCACGACTAAGTATAGGTGGGTAGTCAATTTTGGGGTGATCAGAAACATTTCTGCAACCGACAACTATTATTTTAAGCTTGCGTGCAATTGGAGCAAGGCTAAACTTAAAAGTTATTTTGAAATACCTAAACAACAATACAATACTTTTTAACCGATAATAAAATAAAAAAAATAAAAACTACAATAATTACATTTTTTTTTCAAAATACTATTTGTACTGTTTGCCTCTATGTAGGGCGTTACCAACGGTTTCACCACTGGGTGACGGTTTCACACGTAATTTTTTTTAACTCTACCACCGCGTCGGAAGGTTTTCCGTTGTAGAGTAGTTTCGGGGGGGGGGGGGGGGATATTTTTCCATACAAATATTCGGATTTCGGGGGCCCACCTATCCACCCCCCTGGATACGTGCCTGATTATAAGTAAGTACATAAGAAACCGTCGATCCGTCGCCCGACGATTTGGTCGTATAGGTGTCGTATAGTCGAACATCAGACGCATAAAGCACCAGTTATATGACGAAATTACCGTAATATAACTTTTATAAGTCAAAATAGTCCTTTAAATGTGGGCCTTATACGACCAAATTGTTTGCTGGGTAGTCACTTTGTACGACACCTACCCAGAAATGAGGTGGGTCAATTCTAAGCCAGAACCACATTGCTTTATTTGAAAGTCCTAAAACACCCATTTACTAAAGGAGCATTCTATTCGAATCGTGTTGGGTCTTAAGATGGTAATTACCAAGCCACTCGTTCCAAATCGATTTGCAGATAAAATCCCCACTTGGTAATAATGCAAATTATCTCACATTCTTTCACTTTTCTCACAGAATACATGCCTTTAACCTTCACACGTGGTTTCACAGGCTTTAAACTGGTGTTTGTAGAAAGAGTACACGTAAGTATCTATCGATTAAGACATTTTTTACCCCGGGACATTTATCCAAGGTCAGCGGGACGATGAAGAATCTGCTGCGATACGACTAGATACCTAAAAATTCCTAGTCCATAATCATTACAAAAGCTCTCGGGTACACAGGATATTATGAAGTGCATAAGAGTACATAAGAGTAAACGCAGAATTAGAACGCTAACCACAGATGCGATCTCTCGTCCTTAACCCTCCTTTCTTTAGAAAGGGAGACCTGATACTATCAGACAAGCACGTATCCAGACTTTGCTTTCGGGGGACATTCATTTTCGGAGGGGGCGGGGATTTTCATTGAAAACTGATGAAAAAATCACTGTCCTATACAAATTTTCGGATTTCGGGGGGAGGGGGGGGGGGGGTTAAATCCCACCTATCCCACTCCTGGATACGTGCCTGCTACCAGAGGTGGGATCAAAGGCTATAACCTGCAGCCACACGCAGCCAGCCTGCCACTGTTTGGGCGTCAAAGATAATATAAGACGCCTTGAAGGAATTAGTCGCATTTACGACACCAGACGGGGTTCGTGTCTGGGGTGGTTTATTACCGTGTAGTGTCCGACTTCGAATAGTCCTACGTGTAAATTTTTCCGTTTTATTCTATTATTTTCCTTCTCAAAATCAGTCGTCTGTCATATCAGTTCTAAGAATGCCAAAATAATATGATAATTTGGTGTGTCTGTAGGACAACTCTATCTATGGAAACTTGCTTCATTAGATCAAGATAAAATTCCTACTTTAAGTTTTTTTTTGTTCACACCTTTTAGAACGTTGTAGACTATATACTTATTATCATTTTATCATTCTTGCTGCAACTGCAAGAGAAATGAAAGTTGCAGCGAAATTGTCCGAAAAGGCAACGTCGAAAATCGTATTCGTAATCGTAAAATTTAAATGTGTTAATAAAAATTAAATATTCGGTGATTGAACTATTATTGGACTACGTACGAACCATAACTTTTGACACAGTTAGAGCCTTTTTGACAGATCGCTCAGACGTTATTGGCTGTCAGTTACATAAAGTTTAGCGCGATGCGGAATTCAGCAGAGTTGAATTGGATTGCAATGTTATTACTTATTAGAACTGAAATTGGATAAGAATAGAATCGATGTTTTACCTTAGCGCAATCGGGCTCCAGTTCGTGCAACAGATAAGTAGTTACTGTTACTAAGTACTTTTTTATTTACCGTATGATATTATTTCAGCACTGTATTTTTGAGAATAATTAATTAGTTATTCTATGCCAAAAGTAAAAGCTAAGTACCTATAAGGTATAGTTAGGTACCTATAGATAATAGTTTTTTTGCATCCCTAGGTACTTCTTATTTCAATTAAGTAGCAATTTTATAAATTCATGTTTACATCACAAGCTCAAAAGGAGCCGCATCCAATTCGTCCGCATCCGTCATCAAAATTATCGCAAGGCTTATAAATCAACAAACTTGGACAGTTTTATTATTAGCAATAAAATAAAGTCAATGGGAGACATTTTAGTACCGTATGCAGTTTAATTAGAAGGAATTCTGGAATCGTATTACAGTGTTACAGCATGCAATTTACAGTTCAAGATTGGCTTCTTTCGAGTTAATGATTTATGCTCATGGCATTGGTGGGCTATTTCTATTACAGCGATAACTTTACAAAAACAGTAGGAGTACCTGTTATATCAGAGTATAGGTAGGTATTATTATAAATAATAATAGGTAGGTAATATCATTTATATTACTCTACGCTGCGTTATGACAGTATGCAGTATATAATAAAGAACATAAGTTCGTGCGCTAACGCACCTATTAGATCTCTGAGATTTGTAGCTGTGATTTGAATTGAAGTTAGGTACTACATTGCTTCGTGAGCGTTTTCAGTTTATATCAAACTAACCAGTCACTTGATTTTGGATGCATAGGTAATCTAAATGCCGTCTAAGCAGATCTACTATGCTCTCTCTCTCGATAAGAGGAGGATGCAGTGACTTCAAAGCGATGTGGGTATAAAATCAACCATGAATCGACGATGTTTGGTAGTTGGGTAGGTACTCGTACCGTATCGTAAGAAATGACTTATAGCTTCAATCAGGGATGTTGGGTACTATAATAGACCGAGCGACCCACGGCATAGGCGCAGTAGAACGATTACTGTGGCTTAAGATGGTTTCAGTCCATACAAAAGTTTGACGCACAATACACGTAGACGGAATTAATAAAAGTAATATTTCATATATGGAAAAATAGTTTAGAAAATCTAGAATATAATTACGAAGATAATTATGCTTTTAAAATGTTGTATGAAAAATTTCAAAGCTTTATATCTTCGTAATTATTTTATAAATTGCAAATGTTATTTGTGACGCGGTATCTAGATTTTCTAAACTATTTTTCCATATATAAAATATTACTTTTATTAATTCCGACTACGCGTATTGTGCGTCAAACTTTTGTATGGACTAAAACCTAGACCTTTGGGAGAAATAATGCCTGACTGTTTAATTTTGTTGGCATTTTTGTTCAGGTAATTGCGTAGGAACAGAATCAAGATACTTTTATTAGATACTAACTACTGCGACGATAATTGCTCTTCAATAAGCATCATGAATCCAAGATAAGATTAGGTTATCACAGCAGCGTCTTATGCCGCCATTTTCGTTATATGTCAGCTGACTCGACCGGTTTACTCTCGCCACAACACGAATTCCGAAGTAACAGGTATGTGCATATTATACCATAGTACCTTAGTTAGTATACTATAATACTCGAGAGCATTCCTTCTCGTGGGAGTTTAGTTCGTTTTGTTTTATGAATCGGAATGGCGATGGCGGGAAGTTTTGGCGCCATTGTCGACCGCCATCCGGACTTTATTTTTTTAAATACAATGTATTTTTCATGCCAGTATTATCAAACACAATAGTTTCTTATCGCTTATCGGTTATAGTGTTGTGTATTTTAGTTCTAATCTAGGTTATTTGGTTAAAGGGTTAGGTTTTAACCCAATACTTAACCTCCTTGTTTGGAAACAGGGCGTAACCTTTAGGAATTGATTATTATGGGGATTATAAAATCGTCCCATTTTATCCTTACCTACCCTGCTTTATCTCTGAATATTGTTTCATTTATTTAAGACAATATCATTCATTTATTAGAAAAAAAAAGATAAGTAATGTTATATTTATCAGGTCTTTGAATGAAGAACAGTTTTAGTTATAAAATGGCCTGCAAAACTGAGTATCACACTTTAGTTAGACGGAATTTTGAACAGGAGTGTTTTTGTTTATAAATAAAGATTTTTTTCAGGCATTCCTTAAAAGAAGATAATCGACTATAAAGTTTTTATAAAAAACAAATAAAAAAAATCGTATTGTTTTGTTTCGATAATACAACTTGTGCACTTTAAAGGTTATTGCAATTTTAAAAGTGTGGTACTAAGTTTTGAAGGCCAGTGTAGTTTAAACCACGTCGGAGGCCGTAAGGCGGTCTGGAAAAACTCTGACACCAGTGCTCTGCCCACACGATAAGAAGAAGATATAGTTACGGTATATAGTAATTATAGTATCGCAAAAAAAAATCTGCTGTCCCATACATTTAGGTCGAGTAGGTTTGTATGGAACAGCTGATTTTTTTTTCGCGATTTCGATATTGGTCCCATAGAGAAAGTTGTTCAGTTTGATGGTCTGATACTCCCCTTAAAATAGTTTCAACTAATTTTGTTAGACCTTATATATTACCTACCTACGTACAAACTATTACTTATATTTGTCACCACAACTGCCTTTAGCCCTATATGGCTCTGGCCATATATTGGACACCATGTTTCGTTCCATGTTTTCAAAAATATGCCGGTAATCCGGTAATTTTTGAACGAATTTTAGATTCTGACGTCTAAAAATTTAATACTAAAACGGGACGTAGATAGTGCCATGTTTTGCCGATTTTCATAAACCCGCTGTAATAAATACGACATTACGACCCATTAATTTAAAAAACGAAATAATAAACACGGTATTATTCTCTAATACCATATATTACCATATCACAATCTTTTATTTTATTATGTCCTCTCATTTCTTCTGCCTTATAAAGGGTTAGTCTCTCTGGTTATCTCTGCCTACCACCTCGGGGAATGTAGTCATGAGCTTAGTGTGCATGTAAACTCGTAATTTCCTTACTGTTCTACTTATATAAAAGACTTTATATGCGTAACAAATCTCAAAATAACAATCGATTTCGAACTAAAACTGTTACTAATTTCTTAATTGTCTTAATTTTACCCAGCAATGTGAAACCAATCACGGTTAATTTAGTTTGTTATGCTACTGACCTCTTTCATACAGGCTCAATAATAATAATATTAAGATATCCCGGAAAACCACGTTTTATACTTACTTACTTACTTTGCCTGTAACTATCATCTTTCCTTTATATATAAATTGATTGATAGATTGTAACCTTACACAGTGTTTCAATTGTATTCTCAATAGTTAGTGGATGCCGTAAGCATTTATAGGAATGGCCTATAGCATAATTTACTTGGTTTGTTTGATACTTTTTAAGTAGGTACTTTGTCAATGGGTCACATAACACGAATCTTATATAAGGTCTAGTATAGGTAGGTTCTAGTATAAGAAGTTTTCGCCCAAATAATCTTTAGCCTTTTGTCCCAATCCGGTTGGGATTGACTGACTCTTCCAGGATGTCCATCAAGGTAGAGAGACTCAGGGAAAGGGGCATTAGCATTCACTTGTAGGTTGTAGGTATCTAAGTATATACTTACCTAATACGACACTACGTTCACGTTGCTGCAATCGCCAATCTGTATGCCAAGTAGTGGCGAATGTGGCGATTATGTCAAATTCTATATGGTGATGGATTTGCAGGGATCTTTTACTGTGGCTAACTAATGACTTTGGCAACAGTGATATAAAGTCGATGGCGTAACCAAATCTTCATCCCAATAAAATAATCATTGAAAGAACGAAGTCCTGCAAATCAAGCAAACTTAGTTCTTAGAACGTAGACAAAAAGATTTGTATTTCAAAGACTTAGACATCGACTGATGTAATGATATAAATTCGTCTACCTGCTATCATTCAAGGTTGCGTTAACGCAAGCCAAGCAAGGTGCAATAATGCAGTGGTATCTACTATTGTGTTGGTTTTAGTATAGACTTGAGTGTTTATATTGTGAATTACAACATCCTTGAACCTGAATTTTCGTCGTTGTTTCCAGTAGGTATGTTTCCTTACATATTAACATAAAGGTGCGTTAGTCTAAGACAGAGCATACATACATTATTATCCCACGGGGTACACAGAGATTACGGTCGGCTACACACTACGATTCTGACGTATGAAACTTCTACCTAACTAAGAGATGTATGAACTTCCATCTCTTTATGCACTTCCGTCGGTTGAGGGTGCTACGTACTTGTCCTTTTCGGAGGAGACTATTTCTTAGTCGTGGTAGGTTCTCCTCGCACGCCCTCTCTCGACTGTTCCGCTCATATTGGATCGATAAATCTCACCTACCCCCTGGATACGCGCCTGTCAACATTTGCACGAAACTGAAATATTGGAGAAAGTGATTCTTTTGCACAAGGTACACAACATGAAATAATTAATATAAAACTAAACATAAATTACTTATTACGTTAAGATGCAATATAGGGACATACAAAACACATTATAAAAATAAAATCTAGTGGAATACTAAGGACAGAACTGGCGCAGGTGGAACCCATTGGCTGGTATGAGATAAACAAGAAGCTGGTCGCATTTCATCGATAAATATTTAAATTTTACTGATCTTTAGAGCGAAATTACTGCCCTGCCATGACAAACAAGAAGCTGGTCGCATTTCATCGATAAATATTTAAATTTTACTGATCTTTAGAGCGAAATTACTGCCCTGACATAATAGAACTCTCTTTCTTTGAGTCTCAATCAATCTCTCTTTCAAAGTCAATCTCTCTTTCGTTTCTTTTTTTGAATTGCAAATCTTGCAATGATAACGCACACAATCCGATAAATGCATAAAATTATGTAAGAATTAAGAAATACAAGTTAAAGTCATAAATGTACATGTTGCGTAACAAAAACATTAATTTTACGAGTAAGAATCATTATAGAAACAATATTTCATTCATGCTTTATGATTTCTACAGTTTCTTAGTACTCAAGTAAGTGTAAATTTACGTAAAGAACCTCTTTTACAACTTTCTCGTAAGTTGAAATGAACTTGCTAATGAATCCGCAAATACCTAGTGGTGATACATTTTATTTCTTTATGCAAATTGTTAAACAAATTATTTGTGGTTCTATCCTTTTCTTACGAGGCAAGAAAGAGCAGGACCCAGAATTTGTTTGCAAAAAACTCAACTTTTTCGGCTTACTAGCGAATTAGCTAATGTTGGGTCAAAATAAGGGCAAAAACGTTGGAATGCTTTTGTAAAAGAGATGTAAGGTAGTAAAGAATTTGCAGCTCAGGTGTAGCTGTAGCATTATTATTATTTTGTTGTAGTTAGGAATGAGGATACAGTGGCTGGTTGTAAAATTTTATGCAAAACCCTAAAACTTAACATTTAAAGTAGGACCTTTGTAACTTTTCGAAATATATCCATGTATTGTACTACCTACCTAAGAGACCTATCACGCAAACGATTTTTGAGCATAGAGGCGATGTCGCTACCAAACCACAACGACATCGCGGCGACACTGGGGGTTTACTCGGAGTTTCGATTTTCGATAGGTCGCGCTGAACGTTTTCGTTCAAATTTCGATACTATTTCCAAGAAGTTCCGATAGAGACGATCTCAATATACAGGGTGAAATTGATATCATTAGCATCGTTTTAAACTAAGAGTCTACCCATCAAACTGAATAACTTTTACTGTGGGAGCATAAACTAAACTGTATATACTAAACTGCAATGCCTACTCCACTCAAATGTATGCAACAGCAGATTTTTGTTTTGCTCCGATCGGTTTGCTCTCATAGTAAAAGTAGTTCAGTTTGACGGGTAGACTCTTAGTTTAAAAGGATGCTAATGATATCAATTTCACCCTGTATAAAAATCGAAAGTCCAAATAGGGCCTGGGCCTCTCCTCTAACCGGACATTCGAACTTCGCAATTGCGTGAACATTTTAGATTCAATGTGAACTCTATGACAATGAAGTTCGGACCAAAACGGTCTCGATATATCGAAAATCGAAAGCCCGGGTACAGGGTCTGATTGATCTCGGAAATATCGCGGCGATATTGTTTTTGTTAACGCCTACACTCAAGAATCGCTTCTGTAATAATGGCCCTAACAATTCTGATGACTATACCTGTAGGAGATCTATCAGTTTTTGGAATGGCACTAACTTAAAAACGCTGTATAAGCATGTTATGTTATAGCCTTAAATTACAGGCATTTCATTGCGTGCCTCCTATCTCGATACACGAACGAATTATCTCAATTCCAATGCCTATGCTCGGAATTGAAACGCATTCTTTGATCGATTAAGTCAGACAGTTAAAGCACCGCTGGCTTTTAACTTGGTCGATTTAATTCTTGTTGTGGTCTTTTTTGTGGGGATTGCGAATGATTAATTTAATTTATAACATAAATGTGAGAACCATTGCTTGCTTAGGTACCTACTTTAGAATGAGGGATTTTCCGAAAGCTATTAAAAAATAAAAAGTAGTTCCTAATGGCTCGATAGATGGCGCTGACGAGACAGGGGTCAGCCACCTTGCAGATAATAAAATACAAATAAAATAGTAAGAATTTGTGTTTTTGAGTAAACAGCTAAATAAGAAAATATATTTCGTCAACGGATGCGTCTTACACAGTGACATGCATTTTTGTTCACTTTTTAGCCTAAAATTTTAGTCTTCGGGCCCCTCTCTGGTTAACGCCATCTATCGCCGGTTTGTTGAACTATGTTTGACTAGCTGTCAGAAAACTCCTCATTACATGAGTACTATTAAAATATAAGGTACGTGTACTGTTTTTGTGAAAAAAAAAGAAGTGTGTTGCTAAAAGGAAAAGAAAAGAAAAAATAATGAGGGATTTTCCGAAAGCCATTAAAAAAGAAAAAGTAGTTCCTAATGGCTCGATAGATGGCGTTGACGAGACAGGGGTGAGCGTCCTTGCAGATAGTAAAATACAAATAAAATAGTAAGAATTTGTGTTTTTAAGTAAACAGCGAAATTTTAATATACATTTCGTCAACGGATGCGTCTGACTTAGTGGCATGCCCTTTTGTTCACCTTTTAGCCTAAAATTTTCGTCTTCGGACCCCTCTCTGGTCAACGCCATCTATCGCCGGTTTGTTGAACTACGTTTGACTAGCTGTCAGAACACTCCTCATTGTAATAAGTACCTATGCAGTTTATGAAAGTTTCAGCTATGTCTATTTTGCAAACGTGTAGGTAACTACATGAGCGAAAATAATAGTCTAAGTATACAGAGTGAAGTTATTGACATATTATATTCAAACTAAGACCCAACATCAAACTGAACAACTTTTAATACAGGAGAAAATTAGAAATCGCAAAAAATGTATCAGCAGTTCCATACATTTGAATAAAGTAGGCTTCACAGTTTTGTCTGGAACAGCGATATCCGTTTTGCTCCCATGATAAAAGTTGTTCAGTTTGATGTGTACAGTCTTAGTTTAGCCAATTAAGTACCAAATTTTTCATCCTGTATAGTTGATTTCTAGATTTTTTTTAGTTTAAATTTCTATCGATTATAAATTTATTTTTCGCTATTAACAAAACAAAACGTTTTTTGACGTATTTCATGCAATAACTCAATCCACTTTGCAAATATTCGTAAACGCTCGCAATCGATCGCAAATATAGGGACAAAGTAAACTTAGGCCAGTGATTTGTGGACCTAGGACAAACGGTTCTTTGGAACAATAGCTGATTTCCAGTTCTACGGTACATCGTGGACCATTCCCTTCGAACATTCTCTCCGAAAAGCTTAAATACGGACTATTTTTCGCTTTGTCGCGTACTTTGGTATCTTGTACTTGGTTTAATGGAATTCACTGTACCTGTACAATACTTCCTTTCACCATTCTTGAATCCAATGTCGTTCTTTCTTGTCAAACGAGGACATCATCATCAGCCCGTATTTTGTTACTACAGGCGTGCTACAGGTTATAATTATAAGATTCATGTCTATTATGCAATCTTTCTCGTTCTTGATAATCCAGGTTTTTCTTTCTCGTCACACTAAACTGAAGACGTCTTATTAGTACAGTAACTGAAGGTATTTGTTCGGAACCGGCTAAAACTGGTCCGAATTGAAAAAAATTTTTTAAAACATCCGTAATTTAAAGTATTCCAACCTTTACAGTTTAAAAATTGACGCTTTTTTTTTTAGTATAGAAATCTTTGAGCCAGTCTAACTTTGAAACTATATAACATAACGGAAATCTGACAAACCACAGACAAGGATATTATTTTCTGGATCGTGTTAAAAAAATATTGAATTTGATTGGTTAATATTCAAAATAGAATCAAATTTCTTGTCACCAAAAAATAAAACGCCACATAAGGTTTATTCGTCAGTTAAGTCTCAATTAACATTGCTTCGATCTGTTTTTACATGAATTCGCAAGTTGTAGAGCATTATTTTTTTTAATTTAAATTTTTTGCTTTACAACTTTTTAAATTACTAGAGCGTAAATTTTTAAACTGTAAAGGTTGTAGTATTTCTGTATTTTATATTACAGGCATTTAAAAAAAATAATGTTCCGGTTCCGAAACAATAGACTTTTTTAAACGATGTTTTTAAGAAATATAAGAAACACCGCATAGATTGACGAAGCTATATTAAAATGTGATGACAAATTTTTATTCGGATGCGTTTTGTAATGCAATGCTTACGTCAGTAAGGTCAAGTTTAAACGATAGGTAAATAGTAGATATAGCGAAATAAGATACTGAAACATTTACTACTCACCTAAATAGTAATAGGTACCTACTTAGATAGATCTTAAGGCTCTTAGTACGAGCCTTAACAGGACACTGCAAGTTAAACAAACACCTACACAGAATGGGGCTTGTAGATTCACCCACTTGCAGATTCTGCTGTGAAGCAGAGGTAACGCCCATACACCTCCTCTGCGAATGCGAAGTGCTCATTCATAGCAGGAGTCGCCATCTTGGTGGATACATAATAACACCTACTGACATTAGGGACCTCCCCTCCAAAAGCATAACACGGTTCATGAAGTCCGTGAGCCTAGGTAATGACCTTTAGGTCTAGGGTGACAGCTACAATAGATCTGTCCAGGTCGCAGTAGCTATTTGGTCATTGACCAAGCCCTTATAACCAAATAATAATAATACTTAGATAGATACCTTGATATTTATAACCTAGTACCTATTTTTTTCTGACTTTACCACCGCTTCGTAAGTTCTGGGCGCATCCAAAGATGTGTCTAGGAAACGACAGTTCTCTAAATGGAAATTGAATCCTTAGGTATGACAAATTGTAGGCAAAAGCATGCGCTTTTAAGCTAAATACTATTAATGCTCAATTGGACACGCAAACACAGCGGTGCACCTTCTTAACCGTTTGTACTAACAGCCTTAACGTTTGTCAGTCTTCAACCAAGGACCGTGTGGTCTTAAAACCTCATTTTATAACCTTAATTCTTTGAACTTTAATGTTATTGGAATAAGAATCATTTTGAGTACTCCTTTGCGAAGCTTGACCACATGTTTGTGGCTCAATTTACTTCCTTAAGGAAAGAAGAGTCAGCAAAGTAATGTGATATCGCATTTTTATGGTGTCTTGTTGGAATTTTGATATCAAATATCGTTAGTAAAAATGACTTATTATTGCGGTATTTGTTCTTTTTTTTATCGGATGTTTACTTGTTCATTCGCTATGAGTATAGTGATATGACCTGGGTTAATATTCTACTAATACCTAACTCTAGCTAGAACCTATCCTAAGATAATTTTCTTTAGGTACTTACTAAAACAAAATTATGGACTATAATATGATGGGTTTGAAAATAAAGATACAGCTATAGCTGAAGCATAGATAGCATTCGAGCTTTCCTATAAATTCAAAACCGGTAAATTTTTAAGAAAATTAAGATGATATGTTAAAAAAATAGGATTCTTCAAAGCGTCATATATCATGAAGTACTAATAGTAGGAGTATGATTAGCGGATATGTGTAAATTGAACATATAATTGAAGTTTTGATTAGAGCCAAAACACAATTAAGACACATTTTCTCGATAGAAAAACAAGCTAAAGTAGCCTCCGTCTTTATCGATAAACGGTTGGAACTGCTAAACGGTGAATAATAGAAACACGAGACTTGATTTAAAAAAAGACATTGATATTTTACAAATTTTGATTAGAGCAGAATCGAACTTACATAAATAGTACAATCACAATTAAGTAAATAAAGTTTGTTTTACGCTTGCGTCGTTTCAGGCCCGCGCGCCGCCCCATCTCTTTCTCTCGCATCAGGCAGTAATATGAGCTATCACACGCCCATTTCGCTTCAATTATTTTTGGACATAGGCCCTTAATGAAATTTTTTTTTAAATGTTAATCCTGGTTTACTTCAAAGGTCTTTTTTATTCCAGTCCAAAACTGATGACTTTCATCAAAATAAACACAAAGTCCTTTCAATGACGATGCATCAGGTAATCTCTTCAATCTTCAACTATATTGATGAAGTCTTCAAAAGACTTTAAATGTGTGCTCACAGATTAAATCTGGCGAAGTTATTTTTAAAAGTGTTGCCAACTTTTACTTCAGGTTTTGCATTTTGATTGTAATCTTTTCGTTTTATGTATGTAGCAATTATAAGTAGCCCTTTTTATCATAAAACCATTTCAATAAAACTGAAGTAATTTAACTACGTAGGTAGTTCTTACATAATTTTCGATTTGGGATACTGGAGCAATGCTTGACATTTCGACATTTTCTTTTATGCTTGTTTCTACATTATTAACATACAGGGTGATATATATACCATTAGCATCCTTTTAAACTAAGAGTGTACAACTTTTACTATGGGAGCAAACCGATCGGAGCAAAAATAAAATCTGCTGTTCCGTACTAAACTGCACCCGCCGCCGCTGCCTACCCGACTCGAAAGTTGTTCAGTTTGATGGGTACACTCTTAGTTTAAAAGGATGCTAATGATATCAATTTCACCCTGTATAAGCTCACGACCAACGTAGGTACCCAGAAACTCTGATATATACTTATTTACACCTACTAACTTTTAAGTTGTAGCAAGGCTAACATAAATAAGAAATATTAAAAATTCTAGGATGGAATGATGATGTGTCAAGTCAAGTACCTAATGACAGGTGGCTGGCCTTTCATCCATAGGTAAAACACTGCGTAAGAAATAATATTTATTTCGTAGTCGTCTCCTACCATATCCCCGGAATACCTACTACAGACTTCTGTATGTAATACAGAAGTCTGTGCCTACTACCTAGGTAATTTTAATAACTACAATGTTAAAAAACAAAACTTAAAATTAAGAAACAGATTCTATCCTCCGACGGAATTGACTGAACTACCAATCTATGGTTAAAATTAGGTACCTATTTCTCCAGTTCCAAGGTAGGCGTGGAATCCATTTAACTCCCAATAAGGTAAAGAAGCTGCCATTTGAAGGGTTACCCAATAGCTTCAAACCATAGTTTGTGAGGCGTGGGCAGGCGAGTTTACCCACGACGTGTCGTGACCCTGAGGTAACTTCTGACTCTTTGACCCATAAGACTACCGGGTAAATTTGTCATTGGTTGTTTTATGAATTTATGGAGTTTTAAGATTTGCTGAGTTGACTGAATTCTTAGGTGCAAAGTTAACAGATTGTAGGTACTACTTATACCTAATATTTGTATGTTACGACATAGATTAGGTAATAGTATATAGTTACGAATAGTATACGATTGGAATTCCTATGCCAGCTTCATGGGATTGATAAATCAAGTTAAAAAATCATTTTGGAATCCAAAAAGTTTTAATTTCTCGTCTAGGTAAGTAAATATTTTTGATACAACCAAAGAGTTTTCATTACGTATAAGAAACACGGAACTGGCAGCTATCTGTCAGAAAAAAATCTCGATAAGCCAAATACTTCATTCAAAAAGAAAAACAGTTTTCTTCCTTTTTAGTTCTTAAGGTTTTCGATATTTTGTCAAGACATCTTGCCAGTTCACATAAAAGAAAAGCGAATTAATAAAAAGTTTTTATTCTGAAACCCCAAATAATCCCAATAATGTCTCTATGGTGCCTATTTTCCAAACTGAATTAAAATATAAAAAAACAACTAGAGTTTTTCTTTTTTCATTTTACAATTAATAAAAAATTGGTAGTCTTTGAGTCGTTCTCGAGTTGTTAGGAAATTTTTTCTAGTCTAGACTAAGGCCAGATTTCTCGAGAATTCCCAGGAACCCTATTCAAAATACCAATGACGTTCTATACCCACAAAATACCGGAAACAAAACGACTAAAATTTAGATTTGAAAAGATTCGGACTCGCCCATGATATGGTTCCTTGGCCATTGTTTAACAATGTATAATAAATAAGTAGTTTTGACCGAATCGTAATTCGTTTACCTATATGTACGACATCATCTCCTGAACATTACTTTAAGATTTTTGAAAAATCGTATCATATACATAGACAGACAGACATAAGGGACATAGGGTGTCGCACGGAAGTTTGACAGTTTCCTGTCTCCTAGCTTTTCTTTAGCTACCAGAGTGGATCTAGGTTACAGCACGAACTTTGCGACCTCGCATATAACAATCATTAACTTAATACATTATTGTTACGTACATATATTGTTTGTTACGTTCTTCCGGTGGTGCGCTTCTCCCCGCTTGGTCCCATGCTAGGTAGCATGCTTGCGTGATAGCGCATCCTTACTGAAACAGTGCTAAAACTATAATGCACTTATAGATAGGACTTCATGGCTTCTAATCAAGCCTATACCCAAAGAGTAATATAAGTATATAAGAAAAGAGAACCCACTCGTGGCAACATTATGCATTCACCTTATGTCAAATTGAAGGCTAGCTAGCGCCATCTATGTTTAACCGACAATAATTCAACCTATACTATACATACCTACTTATATCTACTCATACCGATGGATATTATTGTTTTGAATGCTAGTTTTCGTTCAATCTCACACCGATCGAGTGAAATTCCAGTATCCTTACTATTCCTGTTATCTAAACATTGGTAAGAGAACAACAGAAACTCCAGAACATCACTAAATCGTCACGAAATTGAACGAAAACTACAAACTACCCGCACATTACGCAAGATAGGTAGCCATTTTGTGAATGAGTCAATTTGATATTGACATAGACAATAAAATATATTTTTTTCATACTTCTGCGAAATATTTAATAGATGGCAGCACATTCTATGCAAACTGAATCGGAAAAAGCCACCAAAAGGCGACTGTCCTCCGCCTGCCTATACCTACCGAAGATCCTATGATGTTGATGATGAGGTTATGCTGAAGCCATTCAACATTGTTTGAGTACGAAAACTATGAAGTTTAACGTTTAAACATAAATCTTGCTTAACGGTTGACAATAAAATCTAAAATCGTGAAGCATTCGTTCTGCTAGCTATGAACCTAAAATAGGAAGCTGTCTTCATTAGTCATACAGACTTACTAAAATAGACAAACCTTTGAGATCCTCAGATACTAGATACCCTATTATGCGATAGCTAAACTCATGGGCCAGATGGCAAAGTTGATTGAAACATGTGGCGTATAGATACATACTCAACTCCATAGGCACTTTGCAAGTCAATCCGACGATTCAATAATTTCCAAAGGCCAATTTGTTCTTGAATTGAAATAAAAAAACACTTTAAATTTCAGGCATAACAGAAATATAAGACCACGATTTTGTCACTTTAATATACCTATTCCTACTACCTACCGTCAACATCTTTGATGCCCTCACTCTTGGCTTTTGGTTATAATCATTGCTTCGACCCCTTCTCTAATCTTAGCCATTTCCATTCCAGGTTCAGAGTTTTCTGAATATATCCCACTACCCTCTTTAGGACTACAGTCGTGAGCATATACTACGCCATGCCATGCCCTTAATCAAATCGACTCTGACTGTTTTTTATGTAACTAAGCTATCGCTGTAGGTCAGACACGACTAATCATGAGAACTTCATCATGGAGTACAAAAATAATTTATTTTATTAATATTTAAGTCTGTTTCTAATGCACTGGTCTCAAAATACAGGGTGTAAGTGACAGCTTAGCAAATACTGAAACGGTGAACTCAAACCATCAAACTGAACAACTTTCACTATGGAGTTTACCTCAGGAAACGCGAAAAAAAATCAGCTGTCTCCATACATTTTAGCCGGGTAGGTACAGCAGTTTTGTATGGGACAGCTGATTTTTTTTCGCGTTTCCTGAGGTAGGCTCCATAGTAAAAGTTGTTCAGTTTGATGGTCTGAGTTAAACATTTCAGTATTTGCTAGTCTGTCACTTACACCCTGTATATGTACGGATAGCAAGAAGCATCTTTTATTTAGCATCTTCCGCCCTAAGTTTTTATAGTTTCCCAACTGCAAAGCATAACGAAAGCTCAGCTCAGATCAGTTACACATTAAGGGCAATCAGAGCGTGTCAGTTGTCTGTCACGGTACAATCTGTCACCGAAACGACCTCTCGTTGTGTCGGAGATAGACAATATCAGCTTCCTGTCTCGGAGTGACCTTTGAGAACCTGCTAGATCATACTTGGAAACAGATCTGGACATGGCAGTATCGCGATATTCATGATACGATAAACCATAGCATAGGATCTTCTTATGCTGTCAGTTTTTTCAGGGGATGATCAGATCATCCGAGGGATCAGGGAAACCGTTCGACGAGGGCAGCGCAGGACCGGTCGTTATGGCGATCCTTGGGGGAGGCCTATGTCCAGAAGTGGACGTCCATTGGCTGAGATGATGATGATGATGATCAGATCATCAAACTGAACAACTACGGGATCAACGTCGAAATCGCTAAAAAACAGCTGTCTAATACATTTCGCTCGATTATATTAGGTTTGCAGTTTTGTAAGGAACAGCTGATTTTTTTTTCACGATTTCGATGTTGGTTTAATAGAGAAAGTTGTTCAGTTTATCTAATGGTCTGATCATCACATTAAAAATAGTTTCAGCATATTAAGAAGGACCCTGTGTATACGAGTGTAAACTCAAATGCGTTAGATAGTTAAGGGGGTGCTTCAGATCATCAAACTGAAAATTTTTTAATATAGGATCAACATTCGACCCAAATGTAAGGAATATTTGGGTCATTTTTGTTTGTACTGTCGTTTTCTTTTTTTCGCGATTCGTGACAGTTGAGTGTCACGGTACAATTTGTCACCGAGACGACCTCTCGCTATCTCGGAGTGACCTTTGAGAACCTGCTTGATCTGGTACATTGGATTTGGATATAGCAGTATATTTGGATAGAGTAAAACTACAGTTGCATTCTCATAAGAAAGAGATATCTACTAAGATATTTGATATACAATTATAGATACATTCTTAATAAGCTCGTCTGTATAACATCACGATTTAGGCCGGATTCGACCAAACTTTGATTTATAGAACAGTAACTATACAAGGAACAATTTTACTCTTAGCGTTTACTCCCAAATAATTTCATTTTTCTTCTACCACACTAAACCCGTACTATAAGAACGAATGTATAATCCACCTAAAGAAAGAGGTCTTTGTATCCGTACTTATTGCATTGTGAGGTTATACAGTTTTAATTTGTTAGGTTTCTTTTTTCTTTAATTTTTTTAATTATGTGACTTTTGACATTTCATTAGTCTTGCTATAAGCTTTACACCGTCAAAATTGGCCGTGTAAAATTTACTCTCAACTTATTCATAGATTAGGGTTGGTAAACCGCAAAATCAGTTTACTCTAGAGTAACCAGCGACTTAATCTAAGAATAAAATTTACTCGCGTGTAGTCGAATCGAGCTTTAGTGGTGTAATGTTATTATTAGGTATTATGTAATTAAGTATCTGTGCTTCTTCTGAATCTGAGCCTTAGAAATTTTTATTGTACCAATAAATAATCCAAGAAATTGAAGCACAGATTTGATCAATTTTAATGACTTGGATGCAGTGCGAGATGTGAATTTATGTTTCAATTTGTATCACCGTACAGTTGGAAAAACCAGCCAAGAGCTACTCACCTATGCTATCATAGGTACCGTAGTGTACCGTACAATGCATGAGACAAGATGTAGTGGTTGCTTAACTATTTTTGTTTTCGTTCATTTAAACCCCTCGTATTTGTTTACGTTGTGTTTTTGTATGCATTTATAGGTAATCTGGCTTCCCTGGCCTGGAGTCGTAAATTGCTACCTGAACCACTATCCTTACTCACCGTTATTGCTAAAGATAAGGTATCTAGTCAAGTCCATTTTGTAACTACATACTACAACTTTGGCGACCATCGATAAATCCAGAATGGATTTTTCAGTTCTAGACATCTTGCTCTCGATATGAAAGGTACGTACAATACAATAGAATCATGTTATTGTCTTGTAACAATAGAGGTTTAAAAAGTTAGCTAAAACTGTACAAAAAGACAATTGTATGAGGTACGGAAATATCATAATTATTGCCAAAAATCATTTTTAACCGTAACACTTTTTAAGATTTTACGGTTTGAGCCGGGACTGATTAATAAATGATATTTTTTTTTCGATATAATATTGAAGAGCCAATTTGAGCCTAGAAATGTACCAAAATTAAAAAAACTCACGTCAGCAACAGTTCCAATTTTAAAATGTTGTTATTATCTTGTTCTAAAAAACGTGATGGAAATGTTTTTTGCACATATTTAAGGCTTTACCATTATACATATTATACTTCAAACATGGTGTAAATATTGTTGTCTACTTAGAAGGTTTTGAAAAATACATTCGTATTTTTTAAATTTCAATGCAAATTTTATTGCTCAAAAATAACTTGTATTGTTAAATCTAAGCCAAATGAGTGCATTTGCATTAATATTATTAATTTAAAATCCTTCTGAGACACACAATTTTGAATTCTATGTTGCGAAGCGATTTTTTTTTTAATATGCTTTAAGATATGCTTTTTGTCACTAAATGGTGCCGGTTACAGTTTAAAAGTCCAATTAATAATTACCCCCTACCCCACCTAACAAAACTCCGTAAAATGACTGGGCTAACATTTCAGCTCTTTAACTTGACCATTGAACTAAAAAAAAAACACTTTCAAACAATCTCTAATACCTGTATCACTACATGCTTATAAACATTCTTAGACTATCTTGTTACCATATCTAATTATACCTCACGAATAAGTCTACTAATGAATGGGTCCATTAACAATAGATAAAAAAGTCGTCGAACTCTCAAAGTATTTATAAAATGCTTGTTAATGAATAATATTTATGTAAGTTTACATAGGTAGGTACTTATGATATGTTTAGTAAGGAAACGGTGAACGAAAACATCCGAAAGTCGTATTTATAAAACGTTGAGAGGTGTTGACAGGGAAACGAGTTGGGATTGGTTTTCGTGGTGAGCATTTTGGTAGAGCCAGTGCTGCAACGGGAAACTGCTCATCGCCCATGGGTTTTATAACTCTTTCAGGCCCCCAGAAGAGAGACCCAATAGTCGAGGAAATCGCACTAGGTAAAATTTTAAGTCCTGGCAATTAATGTAGAATGAGAGGAGAGAAGGACCAAATAAAATACAGGATCAATAAGTAGATTGAGTGAAAAATTTAACTTACCTGACTAAATATTATTATCTTAGATTAATTAAATAATCCTCTTAAAGTGCCGATCAGACCATCAACATGAATAAATTGCTCTACATCATTAACACGGGACGGGACCAACATTGAAATCGCGAAAAATATCGGATGTTCCATACAAAACTGCACAAATACTCGACCCAAATTTATATAGGATAGACAGCGGATTTTTTCGCAATTTTAATGTTGGTCCTGTAAAGAAAGTTGTTCTGTTTGATGGTCTTTTTGGAAATCTTTTTGAAAAACCGTCAGCATATTAATAAAGACCCTGTATATGTTCGTAGGTTTGTACAAAACTCAGAGAATGATGATTCGCCTAAGGAAAAAGTGCACACTACAATTACAGCTGACAGTGATTTATGATAGGAAATGATATTATTGCGCCCAAAATAATGATAAAAGGAAAGGAATGTTGATACTATGAAAACATGTCTTCACTCGTCTTTAAATATTTTCTCATTTTGGAGAAACATATTTATTTTCTTGTGGTTTTGGAGTCTTTAACAGAGAAACTTTTTAATTAAATCTATTAATTTGTCATCGTAACCACAAGGTGTGGTGGCCATAGGGTAAGAATCCACATTTTTACCTTTTACAGTTACTTACGTCTTAATCGACATTCAATTTTGACTCTTATTTCCTAGAAGTTTCGATATATTTCGTTTTCTATGGTTCAGTTCAGAATGCGACATTCTTCTAAGAATCGAGATTCCTTTACGAATGACCGGAAATAATCGAAATATCCATTCACGCCCGCGCGGCCTTGTTCAAGGTTCCTTTTGATTTTGGTTTTGCTCTTTTTGGTTTGGTATGATTGTGTTCTTGTAATGATAATTTGGAATGTTTTAGTATGAGAGTGTCAGAGGTAGAATGTTAAGTATAATTACCAATAAATTAACGTATATTCGAGTTAGCACCATTGACTAGTATCCAGAGCCGTTAAAGATATTAAAAACAACAACAACCAACTGTTCCTGAAAGTCTTGTTTTGTGACTAATTATTGGTAATTATAATCGAATTGAGATATAAGTTATGTTAATATTATGTGTTTGAACTATAATGAATATCCTTATCCTAATATTTAGATACTATTTATTAAGCATATTCGATTGTTTATCTAACACGTTTTGTCGTTGGATGTTGTTGGTTTGGGCCGCCACAGTTTTGATATAAAAAGACGTGTCTGGTCATTAGAGAGGATGATTCCTTTACTACCTACTTGTCCGGCTAGGAAGTCACGCTGCCCAAAGTATAACATGTGTGTTACTGTAATTATTGTTCATTTAACTTGTGTTTTAAGTATCGAATCGAAAGTAAATTAAAGATAATAAGCAGACCGATTCTCATGTTTCATTATAAATAATCTTATTACTTATATATACTCTAACAAGAGAGTAGTTTAAGTTTTGGGTGGCGTAGAATACGAAGTGTTTTCGGGATTTTTCGGGATGACTAGCCGACTAGTCCGTTTTCACGTTAAAGCTATAGGTACACTAAACCAAAGCTTTGGTAGAACCACAGATTAACTATGTTTAGGGTGACGATACATCACTATTAATTTTATGAAAATTTACTTTTCATAAAATTAATAATGAAGTACTTTATTCCGATAATGAACACAGTATCAGACTCATAAATCATTACAGTTTCGAAATTAGTACAAAAGCCCTAAATATAAAACTGTATAGGTAACTACGAGTAAATAGGTCTCAGAGCTTTAGTTTTTAGGCCTGCCGCACAAGTATATCCGGAATTATTATTTTGTATGGATTGTCCAGATTTCCGTTCAGAAATACGGAGACATCAAACCCATTAAAATCACCATTCCGAATCAGAATTCCTAATTGTACGTAGGTACCTACTTTTATACTTATAAAAGTAAGTACAAAATTCCGTAAAGACTTGTTACGTTTCGATTAAGAATAGGTACTTAGGTCCAGATTCAGAGACGTTTTTGGAGTCTTAGTTTAAATTTCCTTATGTCAAATTCCATACGTTTTTGACCTCCCTTACCTATAATAAGCTCACGCTCCATTTCATCTCCCTTTTTGGGAGTGTGAGACGCATAAATGGATACTCTTGCCTATTCTGTGGTAAGGAACTATTCTTTGAAGTGTTTTGCGCTCCATCCTTAGAATTTGTTGGTAATGAGCGTTTTTCTTTTGGTTTTCTAGGAGATCGATAGATGTCGTTACGGTCTGTGTGAATAAAGGAGAAAATGAAAAAAAAGTGTATCGTCATAATAATAAAGATGGAGAAGATGATCAAAAAGAACTCATCTTTTGATTAAATATTTCATTATTTACGAATCATTTTAATCGAAAATATGAAACTGTTTATGTCTGCCATAGTTGTATGGGCTTGATCCCTTGGCCTTTATAAAAGGCAGGCCCAGTCTTGACATGATTTTTCTATGAAGCGATAAACATGTCATCTGTCGAGTTTTTTAGGAACTTTAAAAAAGAAAAGAAAAACGCTCATTGTGATAAAGTTTCTGATAATCCCGAAAGGACACTCTGTCGTGAGTTTGTGTACCTATGAATAAGACACCTAATTTCTTTAACAATTAAAGTCAAAGTAATGGCCATGTTAGAAGCCCATATTAAGAGTCAAGTATAATTAGGTAACATATTAATTTGCATGATACCAAGTTTTATACTGTCTCGTGATGTAGATGTAGAGGTAGAGATGATGTCATGAGTGATCATGACTTCTATGTGGGTAACACATGCGTTCATATGGGTGTTTTTATTATTGTTGATATTTATACTGACAATAAACAACGTGTTAACCAACAAGTGTTAACATAATCGCTTGTTCAGAATAAATTATTGTAACAGATGTCAAGAAACAAACAAAAGATGTTTAGGTATATTTGAGGAGATGAAGCCCTGCCCTGTGATCTGGAGTGTGATTTATGAAAATCACACGTCCAACTCAGCAGTTGAAATGTAAAAATTACTATTGAGATATGCATCTTTCTACTGCTGATTTGACTTTCAGAAATCATACTTCAGGAGTGCGATTTTTGAAAGTCAAATCAGCAGTAGAAAGATGCATATCTCCATAGTAATTTTGTCATTTTCAACTGCTGAGTTCATCGAATGAGTTTCAAAAATCGCACTCCTGAACCTACCAGAAACCCTAAGGTCGTATTCAACTTCTTGAAACTAGCAAAGTTTTCGTCGACTTTTCAAAGTTGACTAATACTTGACAAAAATATCACAAATCACAATGTTGTTCAGGAGTGCGATTTTTGAATCTCATTCGCTGAGCTCAGCAGTTGAAAATGTCAAAATTACTATGGATATATGCATTCAACATTTTCAACATTTTAGTAGTAAGTAGTAGTAGTAGAAAGTTTTCTACTACTGATTTGACTTTCAAAAATCATACTCCAGGAGTGCGATTTTTTCAAGTCAAATCAGCAGTAGAAAGATGCGTATCTCCATACATTTTCAACTACTTAGTTCAACGTATGAGATTCAAAAATCGCACTCCTGGTAATTAAGAGTCCTTGCATCGCGCTCCATACAAACTAAGTTTGTTTATATTTTCATAACTAACCAATTAAAGCCAATGTAATTTAAACACATTCGATAAATTAATATAAAATATACTTAGTTTCAATGCTAGGATTAATTTAAATCTTTAAGGCACTGTAACTTTTAAACATTTTAACTAAAATCTGACAAGCTACAGGCACAGTGAGAAGTTTCTAGATTGTGCTTAATATTTTTATTGACTGTAATTGGTTATTAATTATATAAAATATAATCAAACTTCGTTTGTATGGAACGCGCAGTGAGGACTACCCCCGTATAGGCTGTTTAAATTACAGACTGTCTTCAGCATCGGATCTAGGGGGGTCAAACCGGGGCCCACGCCCTGGGCGGCAGTTTAAGGGGGCGCCAAAGTCAAGAGTTTGACAAATAATTTATTGCAACGACTTGAAAATATTGTCAAAAAAAATCTGGTTTTATATTGTATTGAAACTACCTTCCTTGTCATACCTATTGCAGAATTCGATCGAGATTTTGGATCATAATTATTGTGACGAGCTAATCAAATTGCAGTAAAATCTCGAGCTCGCTTCGCTTCCTTCAAGTTTTAGTTAGGTATTATTGCAACGACCTAAAGCGGACCTGGTCTCCCTGGGAAAAAAGATTATTGCTACTCCCTTGGAGAGGAGGGGGAGGCCAAAGTCCAGTTTTTGCCGCAACTCGGAAAATTCCTAGATCCGGGGCTGACTGTCTTTCTTCTCAGTTTAACATTTATTAAGTCTATTTTTTTGTTTCTGTTTTGCTTTATGTGCACAAATCGTAGGTAATTATTTTACGTACCTAAACTCAGAGTTTAAAATCCACGATCATTCTCTAAAGTTTAAAACAAACAGTGCATTTTAAATTGCTCGCCTCGGAGTGAATAATAAACAGAGGTGCAGTATGTGAGAGAATGTAGTTACCTACATAAAAATCGTCATAAACACAAAACCCTTTAAACCGAATAACATTACTTTCAAACGTTACCAAAATTGCAGCAAAATTTCAAAAATATACTCTGTGAAGATTTTCGATAACACTTCATTTTGGTTATTAAATGAAAATAAACACTGTTGGAGGCCTCATGATCAAAGTGTCCATTGTAAAGACGGCAACGAGATTTTAAACCTATCAACTTATTTTTTTAATTCATAATGGGTTTGCGCTTGGCTTCATCTCACCTGATGGGAAGCGTAGATGAAGCCGAGGAGGTAGCGCGGTCACCCAGAAAAAGCCTATTAACTCTTCTTTTGAAAATATCCTGATTGTATTTGCTTGGAAACACAGACGCAGGGAGTGAGTTCCAAACCTTACCTTCTCACTGAATTGTTTATTATCATTTATTAAAACAAAATAGAAGAACAAGAATAACACAACCTCCTATATTTACCCTCTTATTTACTTTATTTGTCATCTCAAATTAACCAAAAATTTTTGTCGGTTTTTATTAAAAAAGATACCCTAATTTCTTATTTACTCTTTTATCCTCCATAAATGCCTTTAAATCAATCCAGTTATCAATATACAATTCTTGATGCCAGCTTTAAATTAAAAGATGCTTACAACTGTAATTTAATTGGGTGCAACAATAATTACCGATGTTATTTTGAGTCTCGATTATTCGATACTGACCAATAAATTTAGGTACCTACCTTACCTACCCACCATTTTTTTTAAATCCCACTTTACTAAATGCATCTCTTACTAACTCTACCCGCCATGATTAAAGTTTTCTCCTCACTTTCAAGCCCTGGAGAGCTCGAGAATGGACACAAATCCAGCAAGTCGATTTAAGAACCGGTCCCAAGATATTTGCTGTGACCTCGTGGCAGTTCATTCAGTTACGTTTTGACAGACAGACACTCTATTCAATGCAATGCCACCTAGAATTCTAGACATTTACGACCGATCTGGTAATGTTTAATTATAGCTTTATTAGTGTTCATTAAAGCAATTAAGTGTCACTTGCTTGTTTTAATGCTTTATTAGTATTCTATATTTTCTTTCCTTGACACCTATTATGGAACGGTGTCTTAAAGTACCTAGATAAGTAGGTAGTTGACCTAATATGGCGCCTGCATGAAAGGTTTTTTTTGTAGCCACATTTTTAATCGTTTAGGTCCTAAACAACGATTCTATGATTGATTAAATATCATTCTAAACTTTTGTTCCCTGCAAAATTAATGCCTCGATGTCTTGATAACGTTATTTCCTAACGTTTTCTCGTTTGTAGTAATCTGATAACATTATTGATTTCCTTTTGTAAGTTCAATCTCTATAAAAATTCAATTTCTTGTCGTGTTCAGCTTTTTAATACGAATCTCTTTCTCCACATCCCTTTTATACTTATCTCAATTTAAATAAAAGGGAGCCATTTCTAAAAGAGTGACAAAAGATTTCGATTTTATCCTTGTACCTACCATATCGTGAGAATTTCTTCCCTTTGATGTTTTTTTGTGATTTCTTATGTATTGTGTTATTTATTTTGTTTGAAGCAAACTTGTAAATTTATCAACAGTTCATAATGTATTTGGGAACCTTATTTCATTTGGGGTGAGGTAAAGTCTGACGTTTGAGATCTAACTCCCATATAAAGTCAAAATCCAATACGTTTTAGACCCTACTTAAGACTCAACTCACTCTTAAACTCTTTTTAAAGTTAGAAAGAGAGTTAGAGCAGCTCGCAACTCTTTCGAGAGCCATGACCTTGAAAGTAAGAAAGAAAATACTTTTATTTGCAAACACCAAAAAACACACTGACATAAAAACTAAACGTCAGTTTTGTATTTTAACATACAATTTAAAAATTACATAATTAAGATGCAGTGTGTGCCGCAGCAGCGAACAGGGTTACGACTGAGCATTATACTGGGCTCAACGAGCTCAGCGCTGATTTTCTGTCGCACCCCAGAAGTGCCATTTCCGAAACTCACACCCCCAAAATCGTGATCGAATGACGCATAAATTATGACATTTTAACTGCTAATCTTGGACTAAGGTGCTGATTTGAACGTGTGACCCTCAAAAATACCACTCCATTAGAAAAACGCACCTCAAAATTTAAATAAAAATATTATACGAGCGTTAACCCGCGACTTCGTCCGCACAAATTATATACCAGATTATAAGTCAGATCATAAGCTATCAAACAAAAAAAGTTTCATCAAAATCGGTTCAGTAGTTTTTGCGTGATACTCGTTCAAATTAACAAACACACAAACAAACAGACAGACAAAAAATCCAAAAAATTTGTGAAATGGAATCAGGGACACCTAAAAACCATATCGTAACTTTTTTTTTGTTAATATCTTCAATGTACAGACAAACTTCCTGTTACAGTTTTATAATAGTATAGATAATAAATTGATGGTCTATAAATATAATATAAGTATTATAATTGATGGTCGTGGTCAATGTACATTTTTAACCGAAATCAAAAAAGGGAATCAACCGGTTCTTACCAAAATATTTTAGTTTGTGGCTTAGAATAGATAGACGAGACGACCAGCCCTATTTCTTTCAGGCAAAAGATAAAGTTTCTATTCCAATGTTATCGTAGACGTAACCTAATGCTTGGCTTTTATAACTGCATGCTTAAAAATTCAGTAAACGACACAACTTTTTTTGTAATTTTGCATAGATTCAAATCTCTTCGAAAAATAAATACCATCTTAAATATATGTAAAATTATCTCTAGGTAATTGTAGGTAATAAAATAAGAAAGACGCCAGGGTGGAATTGGAACGTTGAAAGTAAAAAATTCATTACTTTCCTTAACGGTCACATATCTAGGATTCCACTCCTTCCGTAGTCTCTCTCATCTAGGCAAGCCGCAAAGAAAGCCTCTAATTAATTATTTTAATAATCGCCTTCTACAATTGAACATTCCATCTAACGCAGTTTGTACAATAGTTCAATTAAATACGTCTTTTGTACGATATTTCTCATTCCCATTGCATAAGATGCCTTGGAAATAATCTTGTGAACCATTTTGATTTGATTCAATTAGATTTCTGTAAACCTCACCTTGTTTGATAAGATTAATGAAGCAATTTAATGTTTTGTTTTCATCTTTGTATAGGTACACAATCTTTTTATGATGTTAATCTAGTACTACTGTGTTGTTTACCCACGGTTTGTTCTCAATGTTTGTTTTTACTTTTAGCTAAAGGTGATTGTTAGAGGTCAGATAAAATATCAACAATAAATTATAACAATGTACGAGTAAGTACAAACTCATTGTCATCTCATTTTCTTAAATTGAATACCTGACAAGAAGATCTAGGTACCTACCTAGTACCTACCTACTCTGTAATCTACTAAACTATAAACTCTATAATATGTAAGCAACCGAAAGAAAAAACAAACGACAAAGATAAAAATACTATGCACACAAATAAATTTTTAACCATTCTGTTTTTATTGAAAAATAATAAAAAAGTATTAGAGAAATAAGATACTTTGGTACCTATGTATTTTTCCGATTTAATTTTACGTTATTTCTAATTTTAATTTAATTTTGAATTTTCTGGAATTCAGGCTGATCTGTAGAATTAAAAAAACTGTCAAATAGAAAAGAAATCCATGTCTATCAGTATTTTTCAAACAACTCGAGATACAATGGATAGAAAAGTTTTCATGTTGGTAGATAATAGGTATGCTTTGGATAAAATAATATCCAAACGGAATCCCTTATGAAATGAAATGTTGTCCATTTCAAATTCAAAATAGTTAAGATCGTAATTTGATTTTAGCCATAAAAAAAAGCGGCATGGATAAAAAAAACATTTCAGTGATTTCACAATCAAACACAGCACCGCTCTATTCTCGGTACAGCTAGTGTCAGGAAGCTTTAATTCCAAACTGGTTTACACAAAACATAACATTTGACGCTTGTTTGTTTACTAATAACATTTTGGGTTAACTACTCTTGCATTCCGTGCATCTAGCTACTGCGTTTATTCCAATTGCGTCTACGTTATAGCCATACAAAATTTTATTTAATACGAGCATTAACCCGCGACTTTGTCCGCACAAATTATATACCAGATTTTAAGTCAGATAATAAGCTATCAAACAAAAATTGTTTCATCAGAATCAGTTCAGTAGTTTTTGCGTGATGCTCGTTCAAACAAACAAACAAATACACAAACAAACAGACAGACAAAAAATCAAAAAATGGTGATAATGGAATCAGGGATACCTAAAAACCATATCGTAACTTTTTTTTTTGTTAATATCTTCAATGTACAGACAAACTTTCTGTTACAGTTTTATAATAGTTTAGATTCTTGGCACGTTTCGATGCACCATTATGTTTTGTTTTAGGGTTCCGTTTGCCAAATACAAAGGTTTAGAACGGGACTGTTAATGGTTTACCATATTCGTCTGTCGGTCAGCCTCAAATTGGTACCTACCTAACATGATTGATATCTACTTAGATCCGTGTGGTTCTTATGCGTAACTTTATGATCATAGATCAATTTTGGATCAAAGTTTTGACAAACAGATGTTGATTTTTTCGAACTTCGACAGAATGGCCGGGTGCTCCACACGGGCTTCTCTGACCCCGAAACTCACCATGCTAGCTGTGTGGTTTCTACATACAGCCCTTGTGTTCAGACTATAGTCCGAATTAGGTAAAAGTAGGTACTCGTTAAAATTGGGCGAGCTTAATTTGAAGTTTTAAACTATCTCGTCACACTTGCGATAAACGATAAATTATGTAACAGCGTACCTCTGTGACAAATCGTTTTGAATTTCTAAAACAATTGGATAAAGAAACAATAGGTAGCAATACCTATCAACATTAGCGATCTGTCTTAATAGCCCAGTCAGTTTACGGAGTTTTGTTAGGAGTGGGTGGGGAGCGTGCGGGCGGGTGGGTATGGTGCAGTTCGGATGCAGTTTGAATGCAGTCGGTGTGCAGTTGACACGACTGCAATAAAACTGTAACCATTTGGTTTGCAGTTCTATTGCAGTCGTGTAAACTGCATTCAAACTGCATCTGAACTGCAATTTTGCAGTCGGAATGCAGTCTGTCTGTCTAGAGCCTTTCTGTCCGCTTACGCTTCTTTCCCTGCAGCGACAACACGTTCCGTCGCGGTGGTAGCTTCAAAAAAACCATTTTACGTTTAATAAGTGTGTTGCAAGCTCCTATATTGAAATTTGAATAAATTAAGCTGACGTTGACTTTGAACGATATTTTTGGCTGATTGGCAGTACCTGCACTACTAAGTAAACTTAAAACTAACTAACTATGTAAACTTTCTCTATATCACGGGTCTGCTGGAAGAAATCTCTTCAGAGATAAGCTCGCCCTTTGTACTTGTCTATTATGTTGTATTAATCTGTTTTTCCGTGTGTACAATAATAATAATAAGTTTAGTTTGAACATGGTTTGAACCATAAACTTAATATTAATAGCATACTTAACTTATGAACATCAGTCGTTAGTCGAACACAGACTAAAACTATTTTTGGATATTTAAGACAAATACGGAATCCTCTACAGCTAATCAGAAAACCTATTTGGTTTTTATGACTATCCATACAACATTCATATAAGTAAACGCAATTCTAATGCCAATGTTGCATCGTTTGTCGTACAATAACCTATGAGTCCTTATGCAACAGTAATGTATCTCGTAAATAAATAGTTTTCCCATCGTAACTAGGGAATAGCTTGAATATTTATATCTATATACGTGCCATTGAAGTAGGACCGTCATCAAATTTAGTCTAAAATCTTCTTTAAATAGTACCTACCTGTTATCTGTTGTTTATTAAATTATCTCATGCATCAGTAGCTGTTTATGATTTTGTGCGGGTTTTAAGTATAAGTAGGTACCCACTTAAAAGTATTTTACTCACTAAAGTATGTTTTCAACACACCGCTGCCGCTGGCTTTTCGGAGATCGAAAACATTGTGGGTCCTAAACCTGGATGGTGCAATTTCACAGTCGTTGAGTCCACTGTCCAAAATTTATGGTGACGGGCTCACTTTCATCATACTGGACAGATTGGGCACTAGGTACTTAGTTAATTGTGGGTTTTCTGAATTATGAATATGGTACATTTTGCAATATTAACAGACTAACCCCTCGTCACGAGGAATGTTAGTCGTGACGTGAGCACATGAATTTAAATGTTGAGTTAGATTTTTGTTCAACACTTTAAGACAGTCCTACTTGAACGGAACATAACTTGCACCTGCCTCTGGATTTGCTATAACTTTAATCCAAGATGATTCTTGTTTCTATACAGGTTTATCTAGTCTAAGGTGAGGATACTTTAGACATTTTTGTTTTATTTTTGATGGAAAAATCTTAGATTCATTAAATTAAAACAAAAATGACGTCATTCATGAAACTTCATTAAGTAATGCCCAAAGTGAGCCTTGCTGTAAGCTGGTAAAGTAGGTAGGTACTAATTTAGTCTTAGCACTAATAGTTTTTACTAATAGAGATAATTTTAGTACTAATAGAGCTTCGGTGGCGCGTTGCTGAGAGGTATGGACCCTCAATTATGGGGGACCGGGTTCAAATCCGCACGGACAACATGCCATGTAACTATGAGCTTTTCTAACTTATGTACGTAATACCGACTGCTCTCAAACGGTGAAGGAAAACATCGTGAGGAAACTTGCATACGCTGAAGAAGAAATTCGGATGTGTATGAGAAGTCTACCAATCTGCATTGGGCACGCGTGGTGGACTAATACCCATACACCCTCCCTGAGGGTAGGCCTGTGCCCTGCAGTGGGACGTTTATAAGCTGATGATGATGATGAGATGTCTCTCTTTTATTTACTATATATGTAAAACATTGAGCTAGGTCCTAATATAGTACTTTTACCTATTAATGTTCGGTGATGGACAAACCCTTGAGGTAGGCCTGTGCCCTGCAGTGGGACGTATTTATAAATAGGCTGAAAACGATGATGGACAAAAACTAATATTTGTTCACATTGTTTTTGTTCGAACATGGCTCATAAAATTAATGATAACGATGAATTTTTCACTTGACCATGACATGAACAAAGTTATTTTGAAAGCAAAACAATCGAATCGAAAGTAAATGAGCATGAACCTTATAAAAAACATATAGGTGCAAAAACGTTGTATATAAAGACAGAGAAGGAAAATGAGTATATCCTATCCTACTATCCTACTTCCTACTAATACTATAAATGCGAAATTTTGTGAGTATGGATGTTTGTTACTCTTTCACGCAAAAACTACTTTTTTTTTTTTTTTTTTTTTTAATTTATTTTAAGTTTTCATTTTTACAAAAGGTACAAATTGCTGAACGGATTTCGATGAAATTTGGCATACAGATAGACCATGGCCTGGATTAACACATAGGGTACTTTTTATCCGGGTAACGCAGACGAAGTGGCGGGCAATAGCTAGTTATTTTATACAAGGTCCTTCTTTATGTTTTTTAAGGGAATGGTGAGACCATCCAACTGAACAACTATATCTATGGGACCAACAACGAAATAGCGAACAAAAAGACTGCTGTTCCATATAAAACTGCAATCATACCTATTAAACCCAAATGTATGGGACAGCGGTTTATTTTTCGCTATTTCGATGTTGGTGCCATAGAAAAAGTTGTTCAAGATGATGGTCTGGAGTGCGATTTTTGAAACTCATTCTTTGAACTCGGCAGTTGAAAATTGCAATATTACTATGGAGATATATGCATATTTCTACTACTGCAGGAGTGCGATTTTTGAAAGTCAAATCAGCAGTGGAAAGATGCGAATCTCCATACATTTTCGACTGCTGAGTTCAGTACGTATGAGATCCAAAAATCGCACTCCTGATCATCTTCTTAAAAAACATAAGAAATACAGTTGAATGTTAGTTAATTAAGTCAATACAAATTGTTAATCAATTCTAATGCCAATTCTACTTCGTAAGGTCACTGCTCACCACGGAAGACGAAGCAGAACCAGTTTTATCTCTTGTATAGTAGACACAAATTACCAACTTGTTTTTTTTTTTACATTTTATAACGTGTCTTTTGGTTTGAACTAGTGCTCTCAACGCTATGCGGTCACTAGATACAAATATAATCTAAGTATACCGAACACGGAAGCCAGCCGGTTTGCTTCTACATCACTATTATATGTAGGTAATATCTATATATAATAGTGATGTACACTAATGTGACACTAAATTCCTACAAAACATAAACTAAAACAATCACGCAGATGAATTCAAAATTGATGCAATGAAACAAAAGAATAATCTACCTAAAATCTAAGATGATGTTACAAATTATTAAAAAATTTGCATCAGATTGAAAAGAGATCGATAATGGCCGGAAAGAATACATCAAATATAACGGACTCCAAGATTCACATGCAACTAAAACTGATAGTTTATTCGAAATTGAAAAACTTAACAATGTTAGACGCGTGCGATCAAATTATCAACCGTTGAACACGGAACATTTTTTATCAGACCATTCACAAATAACCGCCAGTTGGGGACCGTTACCACCTGCCTACTACATCTAGGTAAGTATTTACTTTAATACATATAGCAAAACAAACCCTATAAACAAGCGAATAAAACATCGATTGGACCACTCTGCTCATAAGTTCCTGATTAATAACGAGGATTACTGTAAACCATTCATTTAAAATTTAAATTTTATCTCGAGTTGAGCATCGTAAACCACCGAGACTAAGTATGAATTTGATATAAACAGTTATGATTAACGAACTAGTATATTAATTTAATTGTATGAAAAACAAATTGCCTGCTACACAACTTGGAGTCGGATATTACACTCGCTTACAGTTATAAGTTGTGTAAGAGATAACCTGAATTGAGATAAGTCTGTTTGAACGTGGAGACTTTCGTCATATTGGTTCAAACCAAAGCCAGGTTTAACATGTTCTGACAAGTGGCAAGTTAACTCTATACATAAAGTCCACATAACCTTTGGGGACTACACAACCAGTTTTAAAGCATTCTTAACGGTCGTGGCGCACCCGCGCGGGTTCGATCGCGGATTGATGCAAAACATCCGTCAGTGACACTTACCGCCCGTTCGGAGCCGACGGCGAATGCACCAGCTTCACCGCAAAGAGGAACTGTATCGCACACACTAGCAAACAGCAGAGGTTCAGTGATAGTGTCAACGCACACAATGCTAACGTCACTTCGTACACAACTGCGAATTCCTCCGTGGTACCGGTTGTCGGCGCCGATATCTTCAGCAGGAACAGCAACGCCAGCAACGCCAGCAGCAAACTGACGAGGCATAATAAAGCTAACGACGTCAACGCTTCCTCCGTAGCAGCTCGAGAACTCCTCGATCTGGACGTGGAAACTCGTGTTGTGGGAACCCCAGTAGCATTCCCATTGGCAAGTTTTGGAGGTGACGAAACTGGGACCTGGCCGACAATAGGAACCGGGGCGGGAGGCGGCTGAGCCGGGCTGACGCTAGCTGACGTCCCACCGACGGAATGTTTCGAGGAGTCCAAGGTGGACACGTTGAGGGGAAGGTGGTGGTGCGGCCGCCGCGGCATGTTCTGATAACGGTGGTCGGCATCGTTTGCCGCAGGCGGCCGCTGCGCATGCTTCAACATGGCGCAGCTCTCACGCCGTGGCCCGCCATCCCGCCGACTGGTTCCGCGGCATTCGGGCCGGTTTGACGGTAGACTAGAGAACGCAACGCGGCCGCGGTGTGCAACGGGCGCGGGTCGACTGCCGTGCCGGTACTAAAGTATACAAAACTAGCTCGGAGAGTCGGTCGGACTCGGACCCCCCTCGGTAATGGCTTTACCTGCGCGAGCGCGTAATTATGTCAATCAGTCCGGTGCAGGGTGCGCAATGCCTTCAACCACCGCTGCCTGGTACGATGTCGCTTGCCCTGACAATGAGATGGTATGAAAACAATCGACAAGATATTAAATAAACAGCTTTCTTTAAAATGTTTGTTTATAAATAATGTCTGTATTCGGTATGAAAATTATTTTATGTTTACACGCTAGAGTTTACACGAGCCAAACTGCACCTAATTAGGTAGTGTGGTCTGGTGATATGCAAATTTTTATTAGGTAGGTACTTTCATTTTTGTTGGGTAAGCACTGTTGTTAATAATTTCTTCATATTAGTCTTTACTTAGTAACTGGAACACTTTGCATAGAGATGTAGAGATAACGAACTGGAAAGCAATTTAAAACAAATCTCTACATTATGTAGAGAAAATTATGAAACTCTACGCAAATCTTAATTTGTCCCTAGCTATTTTCACCTTATAATACCAAGTACCTAAGAAAAATTCCCGTGGGAAATCTCTAAAACAAGGTCGTTTTGTCTTTATTCAAGACGAGCGTTAACCCGCGACTTCGTCCGCACAAATTATATACCAGATTTTAAGTCAGATCATAAGCTATCAAACAAAAAAAGTTTCATCAAAATCGGTTCAGTAGTTTTTGCGTGATACTCGTTCAAACAAACAAACAAACACACAAACAAACAGACAGCCAAAAAATCCAAAAATTGGTGAAATGGAATCAGGGACACCTAAAAACCATATCGTAACTTTTTTTTTGTTAATATCTTCAATGTACAGACAAACTTCCTGTTACAGTTTTATAATAATATAGATTAGTCCTGAACTTGACCTCTCCTTAAAAAGCGAGCCTTAATTGGCGTTTCACAACAATTACAAAAAATCTGCAGAACAAGTTCATGAACATCGTTACAATGATGAAAAGGCGTGGCGTTGCAAAAACGTGCTTCAAAAGCGACAGGTTCTTTATAAATCGGTGGTTAAGGATCTTGTACACTGTACAGCAGCGCTACGTTGCGATTTAGCATGCAGTTTGTAGTATGGATAGATTAGGAGAAACAATACCTTTAATAGACAGGTACCTATGTTCTTAAAACTAGATATCATCGCTGAAATCTCCCAGTCTTGAGCCCTCCCAGAAATAAATCCTGGATCCGCCCTTCCCTTGTCCGTACATAAACTCATGCCTTTTACCAGATGTGTAGGGACAATGGATTCTCCACTTTGGGCGGTTCTTCCAAATTCTTACAGCTCGTCGTACATTTTGATCTGTAGGTACTATTTCCGAATGATCTTTATATTTATATTACTACTAGCGTTAACCCGCGACTTTGTCCGCACAAATTATACTTATACCAGATTTTATGTCAGATCATTAGCTATCAACCAAAAAAAGTTTAATCAAAAACGGTTCAGTAGTTTTTGCGTGATGCTCGTTCAAACAATCAAACAGACAGAAAAATCCAATTTCGTAATATGTATTTATATTATATATATATTTTATATTACAGTATGTTTGTATTTGTATAGCTTTATTTGTGTATGTTATCTATATTGTGTTATTGTGATCTACACCGCCTACCAATCTTCTTTCACTATTTCCTCTACCCTAAAGTTGTGTGGAAGAAATCGCTTTTTAGCGATAAGACCGCCTGTTTTTGTGCCTTTTGTATTTCCTGATTGATTTCTCTCTGTATACTCTGTTTTTTTGGTGTCAAATAAAGTATAATTGATTGATAGTATAAATACACCTGCCCGCATATGCATAGGGTACGTAAGCATTGGCTGGGTAGTTGAGGACTGTGATAGTCCAACGGCTTTAGCTGGAACTGTTGTAATTCTGGTTCAACTAACAACAATAAAATCACATTTTTGTTAAGGTTTAACTCAGTACTAAACTTTGCAGTAAACTTAAAATCAAATATTTTCTCGCAAATGTCGCAACGTGTCGCTGTAACAATCTAAACGCTTCCCAAGAATCGATTCGTCATGAGTACAGTTATAAAGGTGCATCCATCACAGAGTCGCCATTTAAATAGCTTTCAGGAAGTCAGGACGGCTCGACACTTGTCCGGACGTAGATAAAAGGGAGTCCACACCTCGCTAAATATATCGTGTGATAACTTACAAGCGTGTTTACAAGCGTTATAGTTAGGTGTACGCACTGATTCATTTGTTCAGACAGACAGATTTTTGTTGTTTTTCTGTCACACACGGAATCTGATTGACTGAGTTTAATCTTGGGAAAGGGTAAACTGTCCATGCTGTTAAGTGATTGTTAAATAACACACATCATCATCATCATCTCAGCCGATGGACGTCCACTGCTGGACATAGGCCTCCCCTAAGGATCGCCATAACGACCGGTCCTGCGCCGCCCTCATCCAACGGGTTCCCGCCGCCCTCACCAGGTCGTCGGTCCACCGTGTGAGGGGCCTACCCACGCTGTCCTTTCCGGTACGCGGTCGCCACTCGAGAACTTTTCGGCCCCATCGGCCATCGGTTCTGCGAGCAATGTGCCCCGCCCACTGCCACTTTAGTTTAGCTATTCTTTGGGCTATATCAGTTACTCTGGTTCTTCTGCGGATCTCTTCATTTCTTATTCGATCTCGCAGGGAAACTCCGAGCATAGACCTCTCAATTGCCCTTTGGGTGACTTCAGCCTTTTTATGAGGCCTTGAGTGAACAACGACGTGTATTTGGGACGTGAAGATACGTAGCTAAAATAACACACATTCAGTGAAAATTCAGCCGGCTACCAAGTATTACGGTTCAAAAGATACAGCTTAAAGGTAGGATGGAGTCACGTTGCAGGTTCTGACCCGAGCACACGTCTCGCGTGGATTTCGCGCGTCGCGTTTTTGCCTGCCACGAGGCTCCGTAATCCTCAATCTCTTCTTGTTCTTGACCAAAAACAATCCCTGATTAGGATAGATTCTCCCATAAACACGTGACACTGGCGGAAATGCAGTGCTAACGCACAAGCAAGAGTCCATTAAATATAAGTAAAAAAAAAAGGTAGGTTAGACAGACATACAGACGCACGCCGCCGGGGTATAGGTTTAGTAATATAAGATCCCATTGGCATCCTTTGGGTACGGAACCCTAAAAACTTGTACTTAGGTATTTAGTAGTAAGTAAGTAATATATTTTATTAAAATAAATTAATAGGTAGTGTAAAAAATAAAATAACATGATACACTAAATCTAAACGTCATACTTATGTAAGCTGTTTAGTCTAGGAAAGATACGGTTTGAGATTGCATTAAAGACACTTTAGTAAATTGTGTTTGAACTAATATTACTGCTAGTTAATAACACTTTTGTCGAGATTTCGTTGTTACATAAGCTGAGGACCCTGAGAAATACTTAAAAATCAATTTATAAATGTACAAAGGGCAAGTTTATTTCTAAAGATATTTCTTCCAGCATACCAGCAAAAGAGACAGTTGATTTTCACAAGGCCAATTTAATGTGTACAAACAAACAGTAAATAATTTAGTTTTGAGGTTATAATTTATGAATATTTATACAATATTAAATATCTACACAAATTTACGATATTAACCGGGGATTATTATTGTTATAGGTAAAACGTATTGAACTAAACCGTCGTGTACAAAATCACCAGTTTTCAATTTTTTGTTCATACCTAAATTTAATGTTTTGTAAATGACTTAATTATTCAATAATTCACAATACAGAATCAGGGATTATTGAGAATTTATGTTTTTCAGGTAGGTATGTATCTATTATATTCCAAATTATCACCTAAAGTGCAATTAATGCAACCTACTCCATACAAAAATCCGTAGATTTTCCCGACTAAAAATTTGATAAAATTAAATTGTCTATATTTTTTTCGCGTTTTTTTTTATATTTGTCATTTAAAAAAAAATTACGGCCACGGGTAAAAATTTTATGTGAATTACTACGTGAATTATACGTAAGTAGGTAAGTGTTATATTGCATTGAACTTCTTTATCAAATTAAACTGATCTATGATTAATCCCATAATTCCCATAAGTACCTCTGGTGAATCGAACAGCTGCTTGCCATTTAATTTAGTACCTATATACTGATGATAAAGTACAGTAACATCCTTTTGAATTGCTAGCTGTAATTTGTTGACATTTGCATTTTGCACATTTCGATATCTTGACTCAGCTTCATGCAGATGTAGTTATTAGTGGTTTTAATTGCAAAGTTGAAATATTATCCTAAACTTTTTATAAGTAAGTAAGTACCTAGGTAGATCCTATCTAATTACCTACGATCGTTAGCACATATACTGTGTGTGTGCTAAAGGAATAGGCCGTGAACCGAAGCATTAAGCTCTGGTCGGATACACCAGGATTGAAGCATGCGAAAGAACATTTTATTCGGATTTCGGATTCGGATATGTCGTGCCTGTCAACCAATCAAATCTTTGATTACATTAAAATTTTAATTTAATATTTAGTCACGCCACGCAACATTGAATGACGTTATCCGTCGGGCCCTTGTTACTGCCAATGTACCCGCGATCTTAGAACCTAGAGGAAGGAAGACCTTAGGAAGAGGCCCGACGGAATAAAGCTCGTTCCATGGAAATTGGGGAGGTTGCTGGTCTGGGACGCTACCTGTGTAGATACACTGGCACCGTCCCACGTCCATGCGACCTCATCCAATGCGGGTGCGGCGGCGGCTACCGCGGAAAACCTCAAACGGCGCTTATATGTAAACCTCGGCGAGGCTTACATATTTGCACCGTTTGGGGTCGAGACGTTGGGTCCGTGGGGGCCAGAGGCGCGCCGATTATTTAAAGAATTATCGGTGCGCCTGATCGAGGTCTCCGGTGACCAGAAAGCTGGCAGGTACCTCGGTCAGCGCATCAGCCTGGCCATACAAAGAGGTAACGCTGCCAGCCTCCTGGGCACCTTGCCGCAATTTGGAAGACATTTTTTATTTGTAAGCAGTATTAGTTTTGTTTCTTTTTTGTTGTTTCCTTAGGTTAATGGTTATGTATATAGTGCTTTAATGTATAATTATAATATTTGTTCAATAAATAAAAAAAAAGAATCAAATTGATAAATTTTTCTCGCTTGACAGGATTTTTTTTTGTAGTTTTCCTACCTATACCTACATATATCTTCGCTCCTAGCATAGGTGGATTCCAGGCTTTAAATAATATACAGTATTTTTGTCTTATCTGTAAAAAAAAACTTTAAAGAAAAACTCTGGTCAGCAGCGACTTTTCGAACTATTGTCACCTTTATTTGTATAAAATAAGGTTCACAAGGGTTCAAGAACTTTCTCTGCTAGCTAAATAAGCAAACAATTACATCATAAAATGATAATAGGTACCTAAAATTTAGGTAATTAAGTACTATCATACCATGGTCCTAAACAATCAATAACGAACTTAAATAAAACCATGTAAAATAAACCTACCTACTTGATTTTATATAAACCAAGAAACCTAAGGTTCTTGGCACGGGCACGTGAACACAGCACCTGGCAAGCAGGTGGTGTGTCCGTATAGAATTCCTTGTAAGAAACAACCTGACGCCTTGCGCCACCAGAGGATGTGGCCACAAGATGAACAATTTTATTCAGCCCTTTTTGAACGAGTGCATGTGCCACTGCATTAATTAGATATGAAACTGGAAAAGCCGCAGGTAGAGTAGATAATAAATAATAATATACAGGGTGTGAGGGACAGCCCTCCGCATACTGAAACAGTGGACTCAAACTATCAATCTGAACTTTCACTATGGAGTCTACCTCTCAGGAAACGCGAAAAAAACTCAGCTGTTTCATAAAAAAACTGCTGTACCTATCCGACTCAAATGTATTTGATATACAGGGTGTAAGATTAAATGGGAAAAATATATAAATAATAAATAATTTTTTTTTACTTAAAGAGGCTTCAGACCATTAAACTGAATAACTTTTACTATGGTACCAACACTGAAATCGTTAAAAAAAATCAGCTGTCCCATAAAAACTGCAAACGTAACTCGACTGCAATGTATGGGACAGCTGATTGTTTTTTTTCGCGATTTCGATATTGGTCCCATAAAGTGGTTCAGTTTGATGGTCTGAAGCACCCCTTTAAGTAACTGTCCCATTTAATTTGACACCCTGTATGTAAGTATGTCAGCAGATTTTGTTCGCGTTTCCTGAGGTAGGCTCCATAGTGAAAGTTGTTCAGTTTGATGGTCTGAGTTCACCGTTTCAGTTTGCGGAGGGTTGTTTCTTACACCCTGTATTAAAGTGAATATTAATATTTTGATTCTGACTCTTATGGAAATGACACAAGATTATTTACAACTGAAATTGGTAATATTGGTATAGCGAAACCTAGGAATTTTAAGGCATCCCCCCCCCCCCCTCTCCTTTAATTATTTGTTAGGATATTCACCATAATCGTACACCTATACACACCCCACCCCACATGATACTGAACAACTTTCCCTAAGAAACCTATTGGAAATTCGCTAAAAAAAATTTGGACTTCCCATACTAAATGCTAAACCTGATCGAAGTTTTGTATGAAAAGTCGAAATTTTCTTTTGCTAATTTCCTATAGGTTTCACCCCTTTAAGTAATGCAACTGTTTACCCTAAATACCCTAATGTATAAGTACGAACTAAAAAGTAAATAAAAATAGCACTCCAGCCATATTATATAAGGTCTAACAAAATTAGGTGAAACTATTTTAAGGGGATGATCAGACCATCAAACTGAACAACTTTCTCTATGGGACCAATATCGAAATCGCGAAAAAAAATCAGCTGTTCCATACAAACCTACTCGTCCTAAATGTATGCGACAGCAGAATTTTTTTTCGCGATTTCAATATTAGTCCCATAGAGAAAGTTGTTCAGTTTGATGGTCTGATCATCCCCTTAAAATAGTTTCACCTAATTTTGTTAGACCTTATATAGATTATTAAGCTTGATATGATTATAAAATGATTTCGACTTTATCTTATACTTTACTAGACATGGATTAATGAATCGATCAAAGCAAGGACTAGCTAGGTAAGTAAGGAAATGCAGTTAACCGCAACATAACGGAAGATGTAACAAGATATGGTGATGGTCTGTTAAAGGATATCCGACAGCGTGTGGTTGTGTTGTATTACCATGTTAGATTACCTCGTCTTTCTTTTAGTTACATAACTATTATACATACATAAACAAACAGCCATAATCCCTTTCGGGGTGGACAGAAAGATTGCTACAACTAACCAGCTGTCTGGCATGCTTGCAACAAGGCATGACGGAATGGGAATAAATGGAATGACGATCGATGTAGTGATGTCGTCCACAAATACAGAAATCCCTTAGTCGCTTCGTATTAAACGACACACACGGTACCTATTCATTCCTCACGGGAAGAAATGTATGGGACAATTTTTTTTAGGGTCCCTTACCCAAAGGGTGCCAACGGGACCCTATTCATGACCCACATGTCCGGTTACAGCACAGGCCCTATCACCGGACTTTCGATTTTCGATATATCGAGACGAAAATGTTCACGCAATTGCTAAGTTCGAATGTCCGGGTAGAGGCCCAGAATATCTACTAGATATCTATTAGATATTTTGAAGACATTTGTGCTGTTGGGGAAGCCTACGCTGTCTGTCCGTTTGTCAGTTTGTCTGTCCTACCTACAGGGTGAAATTAATATCATTATAGCATCCTTTTAAAATAAGAGTCTACCCATAAAACTGAACAACTTTTACTATGGGAGCAAACCGATCGAAGCAAAAAAAAATCGGATGTTCCACACTAAACTACAGTGCCGTGCCGTGCCGAATCGACTCAAATCAAATGTATGCAACAGCAAATTATTTTGTGCTCCGATTGGTTTGCTCCCATAGTAAAAGTTGTTCAGTTTGATGGGTAGACTCTTAGTTTAAAAGGATGCTAATGATATAAATTTCACCCTGTTTTTTTTGTTGTATGATTATAGTGCATACCTACTCTAAGATAAAACAAGAAATAATAAAAACTGGTCAAGTGTGTGTCAGGCTTGCGCTAAGGATCCCGGAGAATACAATGATACAATCTATGTTACCTCTGCTATGTCCCTATGTTTTGCTTTTCCGCTTTAATTAATTACTGTAAGAACTAGGGACCTTCGAAAAGGACCACTTTTACCGCCGCCGCCCGTGCATACAAATTTGACGATTATAAAAAAAAAAAAACATACGGACATAGCCAAAATCTTTCTCATGTTATTCTTGAAGGAATTATTAAAATCGGTTTAGTTTTAGAGGAGAAAACAGGGGAATACGTAATGCTAATTTCGTCGATTTTATGTCGATAAAATCGGTCCGAGCTACAGTTGTCTCTTTCGCACTTTAGCGGGATGCATGGACAAATACGTATACAGTCGGAAAAGTGACCTATTCTCCAAATTACCATTTCAGCCCGCCTATCCTCTTAAAACCGCCAAAAGTGACCACACGATAATAGCTACAAACATTATAAAAATAAATTCGCAGTGACCCGATAAATTGATAATCAGCTATGACCACAATGTGACAGTATTGTTTTTTTGGAAATATTGTTTAATTGTTAAGAAATAAAAAAAATAATTGGGGAAGCACAATAGTCTCGATGCAGCCTTAAACACAAAAATAAAAATAATGAAAATTAATTAATAATTAAAATTAATTAATTTGAAAATTAATTAAAAATTAATTAAAATTATTAATTAAATTCCATTTAAGTATCAAAATGATTCATATTACTTCTTACCTACATCTTGTAAAAAAGGTAATTAGTTAGTTCCCATAACATAAAGGTACATTGCTTATAGGCAGCCTAATAGGTTTACAACAGGATTATGAACATAAAACTGCAGTAAATTGAAACAAGCTTTATTCCCTGAACTCATAATAATGTTACATAAACAAACATCATTGGAAGGACGTTGGCCGGGGACAGCAAAAAGTTGCATCTTGCGGTCGTGGGCGACCACGTTGTGAGGTTGTTTGGTGGATATTCCCATTGATTCACCTAATACTGAAATCTCTGCACACATTATCGGTAACTCCTGACTATTATACATATTAGTTAAACAGTAAATACCATTTTTAACCAAATACAAAATATTATACATTATTTTCTTTAATTGTCGTATATGTACCCTTTGATTTAATTTAATCAAAGAATGTACCTACTTAATTTAAATTCGTAATCTACAGTGTGAATTTGAAATCGTTGGTAATCGCAAAAATAATCTGTTATTTGGGTCGCGTAGGCATCGCAGTTTTGTATGAATCAGCAAATTTTATTTTCCCATTTCGGATTTGCTACCATGGTTAGTAAAATTTTCAGCTCAGTTTGATGTGTTTAAATGGACGCTAATGTTTTTAATTCCTGTCAAACTTATCAGTTATTGTGAGGCAACTTTTCTCCTATTATGTTCCTATTAACCTATATTTTATAATAACAAGCGGCTGAAAGAAGCAGGTACCTACCTACTTAATAAAGGAGTGACACTGAACCAATTGATGACAACAATCGTTGACAACGATTCGTTGCAATTAGAGATTTATGTTTTATTTACCTGTTTATTTATTTATTTGCTTTTTAGAGAACTTACAGCTAAATAACAGTTTGATTTATACATAGGCAAATTGATGGTCAGATGCTGACAACAAGTTCCCAAATTAAAAATATAAGCTAACAATTTAACTAGGAATTATCCTCCAGACCAACGTAAAACTTGGTCACAACAATAAAGAGTATACCCGTTGCGTGTGACAAGGCGGGCCGTCTAAGAATGCTGCAATTCTAGTCTCGGGACCAGCGCTTCTTTGACAAGGGAACGCTGCTCTTTGTGCTAATAGACTCACATTTTATAATGAGGAAAGCGCTCAGTTTCATTATAGAGAATTAGTGTTTAAAAGAGTTGTTTAGAAATAATTGTTAAGTATAGAAGAAACCATAAATCAATTACCTGGTACCTTCCAAGTATAAAAGTAGGTATAAAGGATGGGCCACACAGAGTGCAGCTGCAGAACGGGTGCAGACCGGCAGTAGTTGTAAACTATGGAATTATATGCGAGGTGTCACACTGAATGCAGTCTGGCGCCGCTGCGGAACAGCTGCGGAACGGTAGCCGTAGTGGGATTCCATAGTTTACAACTACAGCCGGCCTGCAGCCGGTCTGCACCCTTTCTGCAGCTGCACTCTGTGTGGCCCAGCCTTAAGGGCCTGTTTCAACTCTTTTGAGTAAGTTCTTAATAGCGTTATCTGTCAGATCATTTGACATTATTTTGTATGAAAGGTATGCCAAATAAGCTATTAAGAACCTATCCAGAAGTGGGGAAACAGTCCCTAAGTAATATGAATAGGGCTACACATCATAGATAAAAAAGTTAAACCTAACCAGAAAAATGAATTGCGGAAAATCATAGGAAGCAACTAATTTCATCTAGAACTGCATGATAGGCAGTTTTTTTTTCTTGTCAGATTCTAAGGCGGCCTACATTTCAAATTGGTTGACTTCAGGGTGTTAGGGTAAACAGTTGAATTATTTTAAGGGTAATAATTGTACCCATGATTCGGAACAACTATCCCTAAAAAAAATTTGATGTTTCCGTACTAAATGCAATCAGCTGATCGAACTTTTGTATGAAAGTTCGATTTATTTATTTTGCGACTTCCCTTTATTACATAATTATTATCCTTTGGGAAAGTTGTTCAGTATCATGAGTACAGTCACCCAATAAAGCAAGGTTCTAAATCTATAGTATCCTACATTTCAAGTTGGTTACTATTTTTAATCCCCGAGCCCCCGACGCAAAAAGAGGGAGGGGTATTAACGTGTCTGCCTGTGGTATCGTAGCTCCCAAACGGATGAACCGATATTCGTTTAGTTTTTTTTGTGTCATAGATAATTTTATCTCGAGTGTCCTTAGCCATGTTTCATGAAAATTGGTTCTACTACCTTCCTACGCATTAATTGACCTAAAATATCTTATAGAGAATTAAAAAGTAAAACATACCTACATTTGCATCACACAAAAATAATCGGTGACCGAATTATTTTTATATATTTTTTTTTGCGTTGGGGGTTTTTTAGAATTAAATAAACAGAAGTCGGATATAAGTTGGATCTATATCCGACTTCTGTTTATTTAATTCTAAAAAACCCCCAACGCAACGACTCTACTGTTTGAGAGCTAGGTACTTAAGGCGGTTGCAGAGGGTTCAATTTTATACAAAACTTTGACGCACAATACGCATAGACGGTATTACTATAAGTAACTTTGTATATATGGAAAAATAGGTTAGAAAATCTAGTTGCCGCGTAACAAATAACATTTGCAATTTATGAAATAATTACGAAGATATAAAGCTTTGAAATTTTTCACACAAAATTTTAAAAGCTTTATATCTTCGTAATTATATTATAAACTGCAAATGTTATTTGTTACGCGGCAACTAGATTTTTGAAACTATTTTTCCATATGTAAAATATTACTTTTATTAATTCCGTCTACGCGTATTGTGCGTCAAACTTTTGTATGGACTGAAACCACCTTAAAAGACACACTAGGTCTATACCTAGTGTGTCTCCTAAGTACCTAGCTCTCAAACAGTAGAGTCGTAAGACCACTAGCAGAACAGATGGGCTATTGTTTGTTTCCGATAATATAGTTTACTAGATCGATCGATAACTTATTGACATTGAACATTTTGATTCTCCGATCATCATATCCACTATCTAAATATTAAGGCAGCAGAATCGCTATGAAACTGCAGAAAAACACCATCTCGGTTTGATACCATTAAATCGGGTAGTTAGTTAGGTTATACAATAAGACTCTAAAATATCGGCAGCAGTTACGGGAGATATGCGTCAATAATCTGGGATACATTAGGGGTATCGCATACAAAAGGAGTCGAGGCGGCGTCGAGGCGCAGGCGCGCGCTCTAAAGTCCTTGACATACGGACGGTAATTGTATATCATACCAAGCAGAGCGGCGCGGCGCGCCTCTCGGATACTTGGTATACAATTATCGACCGTATGTCAAAGTCGCCAAGGCGCGCCCGCGCCTCGACGCCGCCTCGACTCCTTCTGTATGCGATACCCCTTAGAGACAGAAAACGATGATGACAGAAAGAGACTCATAATCATTAAACTTCACATGAGATGCCCGTCATCATCCTCATCAGCCTATACAGCCTAGCAAATACTGAAACAGTGAACCCAGACCAACCACCAAAAATGCAGCTGTCCCATACAAAACTGCTGTACCTAATCGACTAAAATGTATGGGATAGCGGATTTTTTTTCGCGTTTCCTGAGGTAGGCTCCATAGTGAAAGTTTTTCAGTTTGATGGAGTTCACCGTTTTAGTGTTTGCTAGGCTGTAACTTACACCCTGTATACGTCTCACTGCAGAGCACAGGACTCCCTCAGGGTGGTATTGGCGTCAGTCAACCACGCGTGACAATGCGGATTGGTAGACTTGACATACGCATCAGAATTTCTTCTTCAGCGTTTGCAGGTCACGATGTTTTAACGCCTGATGCCGGCGCCTGCGTCATGCATTAATACGTTTTATTTAAGAGCCCACCGAGCCTATTGTGCTGCCCTCAATCGTATTTTTTTTATTTCTAAACAATAAAACAACATTCCCAAAAAACAAGAATGTCACATTGTAGTCCTGATAGGCTTTCAATTTATCGAAACATTACGGATTATTATATTTTATGCTTATAGCTATTATCGTTAAAACCAACAAAAGTGGCCACTTTTGTCGGTTTTATAGATAATACCTACAAACATTATAAAAACAAATCTGAAGTGACCCGATAAATAAAAAATCAGCAATGACTACAATGTAACATTCTTGTTTTTTGGAAATATAGTTTGATTATTGTTAAGAAAAAAAAAACAATACGATTGGGGGCAGCACAATGGGCTCGGCGCAGCTTTAATTTGCTTAAGCAAGTACTTCCTGTTATAACTTTTTCTTTAACATCTCACGAGTTTACGAACAAATAATCATTATTCCCTTTAAATCAATCAACTCCTCTATTTCTAAGTACACTGAACTAAGGGTCTCCCTCATAGGAGACAATAACGATTATGATTATGAATGATGTGACACAAACTGTTGTTATTTCGTAACTGATAAGTACTAGTACCTATTACGATAATGAGTTAAATATCACCGGGTCAAGAGATAAGCTCCAGATCTCGAGTTTCTCTCCAAGTGCACGGTCATTTTGTGTTTTTTTAAATATAGTTAGTGACAGAAGGATATCATAGTTATGTCGTAAGTAATTCTTTAAATGTAGATTTAATAGGGGAGTTTTGTATAATGTATATGTTAGTTCACATCGGGAATGAGGTGATACGTCAGAGAACTAAAATGGATGACAGCTCAGAAAATTAGCAAGCTAATGTGGCAATGGGCTGGCGATATCTGCCGAGGAACTGACAACCGATGGGGTGTCAGAGTTCTAGAGTGGAGACCACGAAGGCGTAGTGTGGAATGCCCTGCGGCCCGCTGGACTGACGACGACCTAAAAAGGTAGTGGGGAGCAACTGGATGAAGGAAGGCTGAGGATATTTTTGTGGCGGGCCTTGGGAGAGGCCTATGTTCAGCAGTGGACGATGATAGGCATACGCTCAGTTGCAGAAACGCTCATTAAAGTTAATCCTCCATTAATTTTCTTGCTGTCACTTTTGGTCTCGTTAACTTAGTAAAAGCTAGCAAGAGATTTAATGGAGAATTAACTCTAATGAGCGTTTCTGCAACTGAGTGTAAATGATGATGATTTGTGTTAGTTAAGTTTTTACAGGTATTAGAAATCGACGAATCGATCGATAATAATGTGATAGGTATAGAAGGAAAATGGCTATTCAGTTTTGTTTATTATTTAACATTGCTATAATCTACTATTACCTTTCAAGATCTCGAGGGTTTAATTGGGTAAGGTAGAGTACATACTGAGTTAAAAAACTAAATATTATCTCCTAAAACACAAAGACCCGCAATGCTAGCAAAGAACGCATGCATTATTAATAGGAACAAATTCACACAACCGAATACCTATTTAAATACATTACATAAATAACTAAAATGCAAAATAAGAACATTGACCGTGACATTTCAGTCTCAATCGTTTTAAAAGTGTTGATTACGTTATTATTGTGGGTATTAATTTTCCATATTACTTCAAAAGACCCGAATCCGGGCTTAATTGACTCCCAAATGGTAGTTGTAGTTATACAGGGTGTTAGGGTAAACAGTTGCATTACTTAAGGGGTGTTTTTACCCATGATACTGAACAACCTTCCCTAAGACTTACAGGGTGTAAAATTAAATGGGAGAATGGGACAATAACTTAAAGGGGTGCTTCAGACCATCAAACTGAAAAACTTTCTCTATGAGACCTATATCGAAATCGCGAAAAAAAATCTGCTGTCCCATACATTTCAGTCGAGTTATGTTTTCAGTTTTGTACGGAACAGCGGATCTTTTTCGCAATTTTAGTGTTGGTCCCGTAGTAAAAGTTGTTCAGTTTGATGGTCTGAAGCAACCCTATAAGTAAGTGACCCATTTAATTTTACACCCTGTATAGGAAATAAACAAATAAAAAAAATTTGATTTTCATACAAATGTTCGATCAGCTGATTGCTTTTAGTAAAGGAAGTCCAAATTAAGAATTTCCTATAGGTGTCTGGAGGGAAGCTGTTCAGTATCATAGATCCAATCACCCCTTGAATTAATGCCCCTGTTTACCCTAACACCCTGTAGTTAGGTTTCCTATCTATCGTCAAAAGTTCTCGCATAGGTAGCGGTTTTTATTTTTGGAAAGAAAACCAATCAGTACGATTGTAAATTCAAAAATGTTAGCCTCTTTTCAACTTAAACAATTAAAAAGAATCTTTACATAGGTAAGTATTGAAGGTAAGCACTCCTTTTTGTTACTGTTCCGATTCCGATGAGATGCCGGCAAAAAGAAAGACTGTGTGAGTGACTCACTCGACCGTTCTTGGATACTATTGTCCAAATACAAAGTTATTTAAATCGGAAGTGAGAGCGCTAGTTTCCTTAAAAACTGTCAAATCAGAAACGTCATACACATACGATTTTCAGTTAGTTCCAAATTTCGCCACCATCAAAATAACTTTATTGGCCAGCCATTTTGTTTATTTCGTCAGTTGCTGTTTTCGTAATGGCCAGTCGTATTTTATTGTAAGTATTTTCTTTAATACTAATTCAAATTGTAAATTACATTTTTTGCTGATGAAAAATTGTGTTAGGAAATATAATAACCTAATTTATATTCCTTCTTAATTGTGTTACCTAATTAAAAATGTATTTAAAATAACATATCATTTGTAAATTATCTTTCTCTGGCTCTCTAAGCCTCCATAGTATAACGTTCCTACGATAGGATTTGCACAGACGTTATTTATGTAGTATATTTTAATAACCTAAATCTATTCTATGAAAATTAAAGCGCTTAACCTTAAAATTTGGATCCGCTTCACCACTACTCTCTCGTCTGGCATCTTAATTTCTACTCCCTTCTATATTCAGTCATTTTCAAATGTAGTTTAAGAGGTATCCAGTTTTTAATTCAGGCAATTTGCGAGGTTTTAGGCCTGGAAAATAAAACAAAGTTTAAGCAACACAAGTTTATTAGCCGGTCATTAGGTAATATGTATTACAAAATTTACAATGGTTAAATGACTTAAATATAAGACAATATGGAAAATAAGAAGAGATCGACCGGAATCCCCTAATAACATAAGAATACATTTTGTAATATCGTTTTGCTGCTAACTTTTGTAACTGAATGAATTAATGATGCATATACAATTATTTAGGTAAATTAATTATAGAAAATATAAAATTGGTATATTTTGTGGCTTGTATTTGAGTCCATTATTAATTTCGCCGAAATTATCAAAACTTCGATATGGAGTGCTGTTTTATACAGGGTGTAATGGGACCGCTTCCGAAAACTCAAAGGGATGCTGTATTGTTTTTTAGATCTCATACGTCTCATAGTAAAATTTGTTCATATTGATGGGTACTTTCACCCTTTTGAGTTTTCGGAAGCGGTTCCCTTATACCCTGTATAGTTTATAGCACTTTCGTATAGGATTCATTATGTGATTGGTGATCCTCATTATTTGATTTACATGCCCGGTGGGTTATTTGTAAAATATCCTTTCAATTGTCTAAACCTAACGTATACCGCACCGAGCATAAAACAAAGCCGTCGTTCCCGTTTAAGCAGTAACTTAACCACGTCCTTCGGAATTCCCATCATAACAAACATCCCATTGTCGGTTTGCTCTCTAATATTGTGTAACCGCCAACGATCCACGTCAGCCCAAGGATTCTGGTATCTTAATATCCTACCAACATCGCTGATGTTGTAAACCCCGGGAATGAAGACACAACTGGATATCCTTAGTGTCATGTCCTCTGTCAGACGGTTCACAGTCAGTGTCTCTCCAGAAGGCAATGACACGCCATCAATTGCATTTTTAAGCCATGCCATTGAACTGTCATCTGCACACCACAGCTGAAGAGTTCCTCTGACGAAGGTAGGTTTGCCTTGGAATACAGGCCCTTCTGATCCTGGATTCTCCCTGACGAGAGCAAATAGTTTTTCCTGGAGTATCTCTTGAACTTGGTCCGCCTGATGCTTGGTTAAAAACCCAGTTTCAGCAAGTTTGATGGTCAGAACAAGATCTTTCCCTGGCTTGGACTTGTCGAGCGTATTAGGCCGCAGATTTTTTAGTTTCATTTTGCTCACATCGAAGCTCTTTGCCGAGTACTTTTTTAGCTGTTGAAATCGATCGATAGCCGCGAGACGATTAATGTCGTTTAAAGATGTTTGGTCTTTTCCGGATGAGTTAGGATTTGTCGCCTCATTGTCTTCAGCTGCATTGGCCAGCCGAGTTGCTCCTGCTATTGCATTTTGGGCCTCCTGTCGTTTCAGTTTTCTACGCAGCTTTTGGCGCTGCTTTTTGCTTAAAGACGCTTGGTCTTTTTCAGATGAGCTAGGATTTGGCGCTTCATTGCCTTCAGCTGAGCCAGCATTGGCCAGCCGAGTAGCTACTCTACGCAGTTTTTGGCGCAGCTTTTTGCTTAAAGATGCTTGTTCTTTTTCAGATGAGCTAGGATTGGGCGCCTCATTGCTTTCAGCTGAGCCAGCATTGGCCAGCCGAGTTGCTACTCTACGCAGCTTTTGGCGCTGCTTTTTGCTAAGTGGCTTGCTATCAACAGCGGCCTTGGAAACCTGAACCCGCTTCTTTTTGAGCTTGACTTTTTTGGGAGTCTTGTCACCCTGCTTTTTGAGCCGCGATGGCGGCAACGTCCAATTGGCTTCAAAGTGGTCTCGAAGGACCTGCGAGGGGTCTTTTGTTTCCCAGGCAGTTGTCACTTTGTCTATGTTGTCTTGTTTTAAAGGGAACGTTGGTTTAGAGTTTGGCTCCTGGCTGGGAGGGGCACTTGAATATGCTGGAGGTACTTTAGTTACAGGTGTTGGTTGTAAGGCGGAACCATGAGGTCTTCCTTCGGTCGCCATCCACGACTGTTCTAAGGAGTAATCTATATCCGTTTTTATCGCAATTTCATAATTGTTGCCTCGTTTCGTGTACGTAGGTTTTCCGTTTGGCTCCTGGCTGGATGGAGCCCTAGAGAATTCTGTATCCTTGGTAATATCCATGTCATTAATGTTGCTTCGTTCCGAATACTCTAAAGGGTTCATAGGTTTTCCTTTTGACTCCTGGCTGGATGGGGCCCTAGAGAATTTTGTATCCTTGGTAGTCGCTATATCTTTAATGTTACCTCGTTGTTGTGGATACTCCAACGGGAACATTGGTTTCCAGATTTGCTCTTGACTGGAAGGGGCCCTAGAGAATTCTGTAGCCCCGGTCGTCACCATATCAGCAGTATTGCCTCGTTGTTGTGCATATTCTAAAGGGTACATTGGATTCCGGTTTGGCTCCTTGGTAGAAGCTCTAGAGAATTCTCTATCCCTGGTAGTCACCATGTCCTTAATGTTGCCTCGTTGTTCTGCATACTCTAAAGGGTACATTGGATTCCGGTTTGGTTCCTGGGTAGAAACCCTAGAGATTTCTCTATCCCTGGTAGTCGCCATGTCATTAATGTTGCCTCGTTGTTGTGCATACTGTAAAGGGTACATTGCATTCCGGTTTGGCTCTTGGGTAGAAGCCCTAGAGAATTGTTTATCCCTGGTCGTCGCCATATCATCAATGTTGCCTCGTTGTTTTGCATACTCTAAAGGGAACATTTGATTCCGGTTGGGCTCCAGGGTAGAAGCCCTAGAGAATTCTCTATCCCTGATAGTCGCCATATCATTAATGTTGCCTCGTTGTTGTGCATACTCTAAAGGGTACATTGGATTTCTGTTCGGCTCCAGGGTAGAAGCCCTAGAGAATTCTCTATCCCTGATAGTCGCCATACCATTAATGTTGCCTCGTTGTTGTGCATACTCTAAAGGGTACATTGGATTTCTGTTCGGCTCCAGGGTAGAAGCCCTAGAGAATTCTCTATCCCTGGTAGTCGCTATATCATCAATGTTGCCTCTTTGTTGTGCATACTTTAAAGCGTACCTTCGTTTCCTGTTTGGCTCCTGGCTACAAGAGGCCCTAGAGTATTCTGTATCCCTGGCAGTCGCCATATCATCAATATTTCCTCGTTTTACATACTCTAAAGGGTATATTCGTTTCCTGTTTGGCTCCTGGCTAGAAGGGGCCCTAGAGAAGTCTGAATCAATGTTAGTTGCCAAATCATAAATATTGCCTCGTTTTTGTGCATACTCTAAAGGGTACCTTCGATTACTGTTTGGCTCCTGGCTACAATAGGCCCTAGAGTATTTTGTATAACTTGTGGTCACGATTTCATTCTTACTGTCTCTTTGCTGTGGATATTCCAACGGAAACATTGGTTTCCACTTCGGGCTTTGGCCGGCCCTAGAATATTCTGGGTGTACTGTAGCTACAGGTATTGGTTGTTGGGCGTCACCATAAGGTCTTCTTTCTGGCACCATACGCGATCGTCTTGTGAAGTATTCATTGTTATCCATATTTGTGTTTCAATATCATTCATCCCACTTGGCTTCCCACCCTCCACGGAGCCCGCAACTGGGAGTGCCCTGTGGGGCACTAGGACTACCAGTAGGATATAGGAGTAAAGGGTTGGCGAACCGGCGCGACATTCAGAAACTCGTGATGTGTGGTTTCCCGCAACACAAACTTGCTCCGTCAGCATGGCCGACTACCGCAATGACTGAGGCCATTGCATACCCCTCGCACCTTGCCTACGGCCCTCTGACGGGACGCATGACCATTGCCCTCGCAATGGCTAGTTACGAGGGCTACCGTTTAGCCTGAAATCGGGACCGAAGGGGCGTGTTGCCTTCCGAGTGTACTATCACCCTGACACCGCTCGGCTCAGCCTCCCAGGACTCCGTCATCCCGGCATACGACGCTCAACTGCGCAGGCCCTAGCGCAGGTAAGCGCTTGGTACCCCTATCGCCTAGACGCACTTACAACTGCCAGGCGGAAGGAAGAATAGCTCTCAGCCGTAGCTAGAAATAGATCTTCAGAAATACTGAAAATCAATCTCTAGCCACGTTGCCCAGGGTTCACCGGTGCAATGGGTTACGTTCCAAGAGTCGAAACCAAAGGACTGCAACGGCAAAGCACGCACTAGGAGGTGGCTACTAACTGCACCCCAAATTGTTTTGAAACCGTCTGAAAATTGCCAGCATATAGCTAGAGATCAAGCTAAAAAACCTGCATCAAAATAATTAACTTAACAAATAGGATACCTGGTATACTCTTTAGAAGACCATCAAGTATCTATGATAATAATTCCCGTCTTTTCTCTTTTGCAGGCAAGTGATGGACGTGATAGTAATAGGAAGCGGTGCGTCGGGCACAGCAGCGCTAAGAAGACTCTATGACGCGGGACTCAAGGTTCTTTGTTTAGAGGCAGCTGAGCGCACCGGTGGAAGGATTGTTACTGAGAAGTTTGGACAGGGTGTCGTTGATATTGGCGCTGCTTGGTAAGCTATTTTTATTTGTAGGAAGAATAGAATTGGTGCATTGATTAAGTATGTGATTTTATAATTATCATGATGCGTCGATGTGAGCTATACAAAATTAAAAGATGGGCAGTGTCTAATAAACTAAGGACAAATTCGGATTAGTCAGAATCTTTGCTGCATCTACTAAAAAGCGACAGACTACAAAAAACTTATAGGGTTGTAGTAAGTTTCACCTTAGGCATAGGTCTCAGGATGGAATGACGTATATCGTAGTAATAGGTAGCTAGCCTGTCGCCCACAAAAGCAGTGTAGGTATGATAATTCTAATATCGTTTATTTAATTCCAATCTATATTGTGAAAGTGACAGACTGGCTTGGATTGATAGATAATAGAATACGCAACTTAGGTATCTCTTCGTTAGCATAATTTAAACCAGATTTAAACCAGAATTTGTAGTTTTTCAACAAAACAAAGAAAGAGACATTGTATGTTTTTACCTTATTTCAAACCAATCACTCTCTACTTAAATATTTCTGAAAGAAGCAATCAACTCACAATAAATTATACTACCCATTCACAGGTGTCATGGCGAGAAAGACAACATTGTCTTTGAAATGGCAAACCCATTGGGACTACTTGGAAGACCAGAGCCCGATAACAAATGGTTCCTGCTATCAAACGGAGAACTATTGCCAAATGAAATTGGTGAAGAATTGATAAATGCACTCAATGAAGAAGTTGGTAAAGCTGATAAAAATAATGTTAAATCCATTTCAGAATGCGTCAGGAATGCGTGAGTATATTTCTAATAAAATAAAACAGTTTTCAATAACGTAATTTGAATCTATCTATTAATTAAATAATATACATAATTACCAGAGCCAAATCAAACAAGACCTTGTCAAAGCACCCTAACCTAACAGACTCCATCACAGAATGGTACCTGAGGAACAGCCATGTCGGAGGTCAGAGTGACCCGCGCTTTGGCAAGTCTTTGAAGGGCTTGGAAGAGTTTTGGCCGTGTGAGGGGGAACAGATGCTAAACTGGACTGGAAAGGGTTTTAAGACCATTTTGGACATTCTTATGGTGAGTATTTTACTTAATGAAGGCATCGGGAATAGTTGTTGGAATTTTAAAGTTCGAACCGGTCTGATAAAGGAGGCAAATGGTATTTTAGAGAGATTTGTAGAGAATCTGTTTATAATTGGGTACTGAATTCGCTCAAAATCTAGGTAAGCGGATTTTAATTAAAATTTTGTCATTAATAGATAGTAACGAAGCCCTGTAAATCAGTAATAATCTGGTCAAGGAAATCAGGATTTTTAACGTGTTCAAGTCATTTGGATAGGAAAGTGTAAAGTGATCAAACGACAACAAAAACTCTGCACCACCATACAATCGACTTTTCGGATGAAAGCTCAATGTCACAAGGTTTACTAATTTTACCTGGTCACGGGATCCTATAAAAGCTACAGATAAACCATATTTTTTGTGTCAATCTGTTTTCTAAGATATTCGGATGTACCCGAAACGGACGATCATGCATGAAGAAACTAGTGAAAGTTGAGGAAGCAAAAGAAGTCTGTTAGGATCGTAGCAGGTGGCGTTCAGTTGTCTCTGCCAGCCCCAGTGGGAGACAGGCGTGAGAATATGTATGTACAGTTTTATAATTTTACAGAACAGATATCCAGACCCATCAAAAGAGATACCAGTCGAAATACTTCTCCATAAAGAAGTAGAGAGCATCAAATGGCGATCCCAAGGTATAGACCAGTCTACACAGCTGGTCCAGGTGAAGTGTAAGGACGGCAGTTTGTATGCAGCTAAGAGTGTGATTGTCACCTTACCAGTTGGCGTTTTGAAGGAACAGTGAGTACTGCTTAATTAAAAACTTAATCTATCTAATCGGGTGAATACGCAATTGCTGCCCTATTTTGTTCATTATTTCGGACAATGTGACAAATTCTGAAACCAAATGAGGAAGAAAATCTAAATTTTATTAGCTAGGTAGTAAGTTAAAAGGTATGTCATGGCCTGTGGGATCCCACTGCTGGGCCTCTCAGTTAGAGGGAGTGGGTCATACTCCACTACGAAAACCCAGTGCGGATTGGTGGATGCAAGTTAAGGCCCTATGGTAGGACGAATCACCTTGGCGACCATAAATTATTTTTATTTTTCGACTAGCTTTATACAATTGATCGAAACCAAAGTCATACCTCAGTATTTTTGGATAGTTTTTCTAGTGAAATCATCAATTGAATACACGATTGGAATTACTTCACTCGATAGTAAATTGTCACAAAGATGACGTATTTTCTTGTATTTTTAAAAATTATTCTCGTTATTCGTTTTAGAAGAACTTGAAATAGTTTCAGATTTTTGGTATTTATACTAAGATTTTCACCATTAGTTTATCATAAAAAAATCTATAAAAAGTACTTTTGTTAATTCTTTTTAATCGAAAATACGGCACCCGCACGCTTTTTACGGAGGGCTGGACATTCGCGTTTCTCATAGAAAATATTCGTCTGGCCTATGGCTGCCGGATAATTTTCAAGCGGCTTAATGAATAGTTACACCGCCATCTGATAGAACCAAGGATACCCTAAATAATTTTAAATAGCTGCTAAGCATGACAAATATTTTGTTAAAATACGAAAGTATGGACCTCATATTACTGAAATTTACAATTATTTTTATTACTGTTAATTTCCAGTCACACCCAACTCTTCAACCCGCCACTGCCAGAAGAAAAAGTAACATCCATAAACACCATACAGATGGCGGTTCTCGACAAAATATACGTCGAATTCGAGAAACCCTGGTGGCCGAAAACACCAGCCAATTTTACCATACTGTGGCAGGATGGAGACAAGGCGAAGTTTACCGACGAAGAGCAGTGGATTACAGAAATATATGGGATGCAGACAGTTGATTATCAACCAAATGTTCTGTTGATCTGGATTTATGGAGAAGGGGCGGAGAAGATGGAGAAAGTGAGCGTGGAAGAAGTGCAAGCGGGCGTTGATAAGTTGTTCAACGTACTGTTTAAGAAACAGTTCGATGTTACGCCTGTTAAGGATATTTTGAGGTGAGCAAAAACAACAACAGTTATATTATAAAGGTCACTTTATATGAGTATGGAAAGATCTGGAAAGTATATCGTAGGGTAGTCTGGGCCAAACTTATAGTTAAGAGTTCTATGTGATGATGACGAAGTAAAAAAATAAAACGGGTTTTCTTAAGACCCCGTGCCGGGATCGGGTTGTTAGGGTCGGGTCGGGTCAATCTTGACCTTGTCATTACTGAGCGAGTGCAGGCGAGACAGGAATTGCCTACATTTTCCGGCACGCTTTTTACCAAACTGGGGCGAGTTTAATATTGGTGGGGGCCGGGAGTGTCCATATGTATGTAGTACTAGACACTCTTTCTTATACTGTGACACAGGCCTACTTTTCTGACTCAATAAATTCGTTAATTATTTACAATAGTATGAAAAAGGCTAAGCACGTGAAGTAGAGGACAGAACCAAAAACACCAGCAATGAAAGATTCCCTTCTGTTTTCATAACATTACCCAATACAAAAAACTAATTTCCAGAACAAAATGGAAGAAAAATCGATTCGCCCGAGGTACATACTCCCACCGAAGTGTTGCCACAGAAGAAAATGGAGGCAGCGCTATAAAACTAAGCGAGCCATTGATCCACGCGGATTTCCCTGTGGTCTGCTTCGCTGGGGAGGCGACGTCGCACCATAGACATAGTGCTGTCAATGGTGCTATTGAAGCAGGGTTCAGAGAAGCCGATAGATTAATTGAGAGTTTCAAGAAGATTAGGGAATAATATTAAGTGATGGAACCATTGATGTAACAAGCATCTAGAGAGTTGCTATGTTCAAATATGATCCATCCCATTATATGTTTACAAAGGAGGAAAGAAACAGCTACACTGTAAAATAAGTATAACTTAGACTCGATTTTATATGAAATTCACACAGTAATAAGGACTAATGGTAATATTTAACATAACTTTTTAATGTAAATAAAGCATATCTTTCCACAACATGTTTTATTGTTTTGGGTTTGCAGTATGAAGTCATGTTTCGAATAGCACCAATGCAAATGAGGTGACTGATGAACTTATTCATTGTGAATTGATTGTGAACATAATATCTTCACATACCCGCTATACAGGGTCCTTCGGCTGCTTCGGGCTTCACCGAGCCTATTGTACTGCCCCAATCGTATTTTTTTTATTTTTTAACAATTAAGCAATATTTCCAAAAAACAAGAATGTCACATTGTAGCCATTGCTGATTTTCAATTTATCGGGTCTCTGCGGATTTGTTTTTATAAGCTTTTGAAGGGGATGATCAGACCATCAAACTGAACATATTTTTCTATGGGAATATTCTTCTTTATATGCTTCTATATTCATAGAAATCGCGAAAAAAACTGATGTCCAATTGCAGTTTTGTATAGAACTGCAGAATATTGCCATTTCAATTTTGATCCCATAGAGAAAATTTTTCAGTTTTATGGTCTGATCACCCTTCACAATCACCTTAAAAAACCGACACCATAACATACCTAAGAGCCCTGATATTCAGAAAGGAACATTATTTCGTATTATATCTGTGGTATTTCGAATTAAAAGCCGAGAAACATCGCGAAAATATTATACTTTTCAAAATTTTGCTTTTACCGACACGTAATTGTAATGTTGTAATCTAACAATTGTTTTACAATCAATACACAATGACAGTCATCTAGCAAATGTGAATAGATAAAAATTAAGAATAACATTATTGCTACCACACCGGCCGCTAGGTGGAGCTACCAAAATGAGAGTCGGCAACGAATGTTTAAAAACCTTATTCTCTTACGAATAAAGGGAACGAATCTTGATCAACTTTTGATTCTCGTTGCCAAACAACTACCGCACAATTCAGTATCTCTATCTAGTAACTTATGATCAAACCGTCAAATTGAACAACTTTCTATATGGGATAAACATCCAAACAGCGAAAAAAACTTCTGTTTCATACAAAACTGTAAACCTCTTCGACCGAAATGCCTGAGACTGTAGATTTATTTTCGTCCTTTTGATTTTAGAGAAAATTGGTCAGTTTAATGATCTGATCAATCTCGTTAAGGAACCATCAGCATTATTGAGAAAGACCCTATACAGGGTGAAATTGATATCATTAGCATCCTTTTAAACTAAGAGTCTACCCATCAAACAGAACAACTTTTACTATGGGAGCAAATTGAATGGAACAAAAAAAATCCAATCGGTTTGCTCCTTGGTTTTTTTTTGGTCCATTCGGTTTGCTCCCATAGTAAAAGTTATTCAGTTTTTTGGGAAGACTCTTATATCTTAGTTTAATAGGATGCTAATGATATCAGTTTCACCCTGTAAAAACAAATATGTTAATAGGTAATAATGCAATTCCTAAATAAACATACGCGTTTTATTTCACGGGGCGCTGTATACGCTATTATATATGTAAAATACCTATATGTAAAATACCTACCAGAGGACATTGAATCTGTCACATATAATGCCTATTTGAGTAATAAAATTGTTTGGTACACAAAGAATTACGTCAAAAATAAATGTTCTACTACTACTTAAAATTGTCAAAACTGCATAAAATAACAAATATGGTACCTTAAAAATATTGCAGTATTCTCAATTTACTTCAAAACGACGCCCGAATTAATGAGTTTTGTATTTATAATATTACCGTCTTCGTCTACATCGCACATAGTAATTTCTACTGCATCACTATCTTTCTTCCCCAGTTCCTCATCTTCTTCATTCTTCAGTGTTATCTCGAATCTTCTCGGGGTAGTCGCAGTGGCTTTTGCCTTTAATTCGACATTGAATTCGAAGGAATTTGTGAGAGATTCTTTCGGCCAACTGTACCCGTCTACTATCTTTTTGGAAACGTCTAGGAATTCGAATCTGGTTGTTGTTAGTCTGTACATTCCGTCTTCGCTTATTTGGTATCTGAAAAATATGTTTTTTTCTGTTTCTTTACCACAGAATAATTATCACATAACAATACATAAATGGTTTTTCGATCTCAACTCATTAACATTTTTAATTTTATTAATAATTTATGTTGGAGTCTTTTTGTGACTTTAATTGAAACTGCCCTTTATCTTATTTTTATTTATTTCTTAACAAGTAAGTCATTGCTGATACTCAATTTATTTCAGATTTCTTTTTTGAATGTTTGTATTGTAGTAACAACTATCTTTAAAACCGCCGAAAGTTGTAATTTTTTTATGGCCATCAAACAGAACAACTTTCAGTATGGAGCCAACACAAGAAAAAAAAAATAGCTGTTTCATACAAAACTGTAGTACTCTACACTATCTACTTAACTCAAATGTATGGGACAGCAGATTTTTTCCCACGTCGTCTCCATAGTGAAAGTTGTTCATATTGATGGTCCAAACCACCTCTTTAAAATTTTACTGCAGTGTTTTGTTACACCCTCGTCGATAAAAAATATCATACCTGAATCTGCTATATCCAAAAGGCCACTGTGCGCCATGCACTTTAACCAAATGCGTGGTCAACCTGGTTCCTCTTGAGAACACCTTCATATCTTTCTCGGGACACATGTGGCACGCATACTTCTTCGTAGACATCTTCTTTTTCTTCGTTCCTTCTGTGTTCTCCTCGTCTGACGTGTCGCTCGCACTATCGTACCGTCTCTTTTTCTTACTTCTGTCCCTTTTTGTGCTTGTATGCGTCGGTAAATGTTTGCGGAGATCTGATTTTGTTACCGCTCTGAAAAGATTGGTAAAGGTATAAAAATTCTGATAGATTTGTTGTGCGCTCGAAATTTCCTCAGGATTCCTTCCTTCGGATTTCAGGGTATATCCAATGAGTACCAGATAATCTCGACCCTCCCGGAAGGTCATCTGCTCACAGATAGGATCAAAGGCCCTCAAAAACTACAACAAGAATTATGGGCCCAGATCAAATGTTGTAGAGGACCCTGGTAAAATTTAGTTGGCCCAGTTCAAGACAGCCGTTATGGAAACTTCACACGCACTAACATGCAACGATCTGACTGAAAATTATTAATCAGGGATCATAGGGGTCGCTGCTTAAAAATATATGTTTATTACCACCACTACTGTACGGTGATTGTAATCATGGAACTGAACAACTTCCCTCAAGAAACATATAGAAATTGGAAAACACTTTGGAGGGAGGGCGCGGACATGTCGCACAGTGCGCAGCTGTGGCAAGAGTTCCTATACCCTACCTACCTATACTCGCAGGTTGGGCAGGCATGTGTCCTCGCGTCCTCCGGCTTGAAGTGTCTGTAGCGCACGTGCTGCGCCAGCGCGGCGGGGGAGGGCGCGGACATGTCGCACAGTGCGCACGCGTACGCGGAGATGTGCTGGCGCGTGTGCTCGCGCAGCAGGTACTCTGTGGCGCAGCATACGCCGCACACTGTGCAGCTGTGGCTTGAGTTCGGGTAGACGTTCTGGAATAGTTTTTTTTAAGGATTTATTTTTATTTCCTTTTAGGTAAACTTACGGACTAATTACAGGATAGGGTATCAACATTTTTATAAAACAACATTGCCAACTTGAAGTTTCCACAGATAAATATCATTTGTTTTAACATTCTTGTGTCAAAATGAAATACAAATTTTAAATTTTAGATCAATAAAAGTAATCAAAAGTTACATTACAAAAAGCTTCAGGCTTCAGGCAAGATGGGATAGGAAACTAATCCAGAGAGCGCGAGAAAGCTCTGTCACGCATATAGAACGGGAGTTAAATTGCAATAGCTACAGCTCCTACAGTCATGCTATTCAATCAATCAATCAATCAATCAATCAAATATACTTTATTTTACACCAAAAACATAAACAGTAAAATACAGAAATAAAATACAAGAGGCACAAAATAAGGCGGTCTTATCGCTAAGAAGCGATTTCTTCCAGACAACCTTAGGGTAGAGGAAACGGTGAAAAGAAGAAAGCTATTCCTTCATGATCTTTGGGTAATTTCTTCAGTGCATTAAAAATGTTCATAATTAAATATTTGCTTTGATTTTATATTAAACGAGCGTTAACCCGCGACTTTGTCCGCACAAATTATATACCAGATTTTAAGTCAGATCATAAGCTATCAAACAAAAAAAGCTTCATCAAAATCGGTTCAGTAGTTTTTGCGTGATACTCTTTCAAACAAACTCCCAAACAAACAGACAGACAAAAAATCCAAAAATTGGTGAAATGGAATCAGGGACACCTAAAAACCATATCGTAACTTTTTTTTTTGTTAATGTCTTCAATGTACAGACAAACTTCCTGTTACAGTTTTATAATAGTATAGATCTGGACTTAAAAACTTGTGAACACACTTGTAGCACTATGGAATAGAAATTTGTATAGGTCCTGATAAAGTGGATCATCAATTCATCACTATCCTCCTGCTGCCTTTATTCCATTCTTTGGAGTCGACGCAACATTTCATATTATATTTTCTTCCATTCATCTCTATTAGCAGTAATTTCAATGCCCACCTTTCTTGAAAATTTCCATCGATCTTTTTAGTACTCCTCTCTTCATGTAGTCATCCATAAAGCCGAACATCTAGTGTAATAAAAATTAAACCTAATTAAGATGCGCCAATGAAGGTACCTGTCTCCGTAAATGATCGCAAAGCTTCCTGTTGCAAGAGAAGTGAGCCCCGCAGTGGTAGCACGCGATCAGTCGCTCGCACGTGTGTGAACGGACGTGCATAGTTAGCAGACTTTTCCTAGGGAACGTGAGGCCGCATCCCGCCCAAGAGCATAGGTTATTGTCTGAGTAGAGCAGATGTACTTGTACATGGTCGAAGAACATCTGCAAAAATTCTAAAGGTCATTGACTATTACGATTGTTAACACCAACACGAAAAACTTCATTGTAAAATTCTATACAATTTACGTTAAAATGTTATTTGTATAATCACAATATAGTGCAAAGACCTACTGTCACAAATAAGATGGAGAGGATCTGGATCATCCTAGAATCTAGGATCTATGTAGAACCTAGATAGACTTCATGGGACATCTCGATCTTTATCGATTTTCTCGGGGGCAGGTGGCAGGTGGGGGCATTAGACTCACTGGTTTAACGAAAACGTCAATCCAGACCACCTAGCAAGATTTCTCTACTTGCGCGCGACTAACCTTTTTTCCATACTACAAGTCGCGGTAACCGCGGCTTTCGCATTCCGAAAAGCGCGGGATTAGGTTATTTTGTAAGCAGCGCAGGCGCGTCGCGCGCGTGTAGAGAAATCATACGAGACATTCAGAAGCCTATTAAGGCGGCTTGATAAACAGCGCTATCTAACGATCTACTATCCGTCACCAAACACTTAGCCCAGAGACGGTCATCCAAAGACTGCGGATATGGTACTGATAATTTTCTGTGTTTGTTTCCAATGCCAAAGCTCCGAATATATGTAAAGTTGAATTAATTATTATCACTAATTCAGCAGTAAAGGAAAACTTTAAAAAAATTATGAAACCACAAACCTGTATAGAACAAAACGTTTCATCACATCCAGTCCACAAGCAGGCGTGATCGTTGTTCAACAGTGGTAGACTATTCCTCTTGCTTGAGTCTTTCTTACACCTCGCCAGCTTCAACGTAGCTCGCCCGTTGAAACCGATGGCCAGTAGACGAGCGTGGTAGGCGTGGTAGTATATGTGGCGCACCATCTCTTTGTAATCTGTTGTATTGTGGCCGCATATGTCCCAGAGACAGGTGTATTGTGGTTGATCTGTGGTTGAATGTTTTGTGATTTATAAAAAGGCTGGTTTTACATCAGTAAAGTAGTGTCTAAGTTTTCCATTATATCGTTTACAATTTACAAGATTGATAAAATATTATGTCTATACTAGGCAATTTTTTTTTAATTTATAATTAATGGACTCTTGCTTGTGCGTTAGCACTGCATTTTCGCCAGTGTCAAGTATTTATGGGAGAATCTATCCCAATCTCAGGGATTGTTTTTGGTCAAGAACAAGAAGAGATTGAGGATTATGGAGCCTCGTGGCAGGCAAAAACGCGACGCGAAAAATCCACGCAAGACGAGTGCTCGGGTCAGAACCTGCAACGTGACTCTCACTAGGCAATTTTAAAGTAACATTTTGTTTCTGTGATGATCATATCCATTGTCTGAAATTTATTAACTAAATAATAAGAAGCAGAATCACTAAGAACTGACAAAAGACACCATGTCGATTTGATACCAATTGAATTGATAGTACCTACATATTAAGACCACCGTTTGTACCCTTTTAATATTGTGCTTTTAGTATTGTTCTTGGTGTGCAAATAAATAGTAGGTATTGTTTTGTATTCTATTGTAAGACCCAAGGGATCTCAAGATTTTAAGGGGCAGTTCTAACTACCCATTCTGCTTAGAACGATATAAGGATCACAGAAAAAAAATACACTCGACAGCAAAGAAAACGGGTCACCACGGGTCACCAACAACATAAACCTTAATATCTCGGAAACTAAGAATGATATCTTATTCAAATAAAAAGTATTTCATAGACAATTTAATACTACTACTTAAATTTATAAAATTTCTGGTTGCTATAAAGTAAATGCCAATAAAAAAGGCTAAAACCTAATTAAAATGTTAAATAATAAAAATTATATTTTTAGTATTTAACATTTATTATTAATGTGTTAATTTTATCACTCACATACACTAAAATATGGAGAAATGTTATAACTGTGATAAAAAATCGTTATTTCCAATTTTTGGTCTACGATAGAATTGATTCATTTGTATTTATGTATTTTAATTAAGTCAAACAAATGAAAACTAAAAATTTATTTATAAAGTTAGCAATTAATTATTATTTGAATAAGCTATCATTCCTAGTTCACGAGATATTAAGTTATGTTGGTGACCCGTTTTTATTGCTCTTGAGTGTATAACTTAAAAATATCCTAGTACCTACATTCATAATCATAATACATACTTGTGCACGATATAATTGGAAACTTACACATACTATTTGTACTATGCAAGTTTCCGCATTTCTTACTAATTTAATTTAAAAAAACTTTTTTTTTTAATGTAAAACTTTTAACTCTGTTTTTATAGGAGCACATCTATTTATTGAGAAAACCAACAGCCATATTTAAACATAGTACTTAAAATTAACCAACTATAACAGAAGCCAATTATAGGTTTCCCTAGAGTAGGTACTAGTAAATAATAGTTGAAAAATGTTATGATTCAAGTGCACAAGATTAAATTAGGTAAGTATGCAAAACATAAAAACCATTTGTAGAGAATTGATAACTAAGATACATTAGATGCCTCAACTTTTAAAAACTGGTGATATAAAACTAAATATTATGAAACTAGGTCACAGGTGTACTCTAGTTTTGATTATGTTTCATTTTGGTACTTGAATGGCATTCGTTTTTGTTACTGTATATTTTGGTGTGCAAATAAAGAATATTTATGTTATGTTATGTTATAGCCAAACAAAGTAATATGGTGATAAAATTATTCATTTTTCGAATAATAATTTATTCTTGGACTAACTTAGGGTAATATACAGGGTAAATTTTATATCACTGCGGATAACTTTAGCATGTACGAGCGTTAACCCGCGACTTCTATACCAGATTTTAAGTCAGATCATAAGCTATCAAACAAAAAAGTTTCATCAAAATCGGTTCAGTAGTTTTTGCGTGATACTCGTTCAAACAAACTCCCAAACAAACACACAAACAAACAGACAGACAAAAAATCCAAAAATTGGTGAAATGGAATCAGGGACACCTAAAAACCATATCGTAACTTTTTTTTTGTTAATATCTTCAATGTACAGACAAACTTCCTGTTACAGTTTTATAATAGTATAGATTCTACTCCTCAAACTGAACAACTTTCACTATGGAGCCAAATTCGAAATCGCGAAAAAATCTGCTGTCCCATACATTTGAGTCGAATAGGTACTGCAGTTTTGTATGGGACAGCAGATTTTTTTTTCGCTATTTCGAAGGTGGCTCCATAGTGAAGGTTGTTCAGTTTGATGAGTAGAATACGTGCTGAAGTTATCCGCAGTGATATAAAATTTACCCTATATAAGGTCTAACAAAATTAGGTGAAACTATTTTAAGGGGGTGATCAGACCATCAAACTGAACAACTTTTTCTATGGAACCAAAATCGAAATCGCGAAAAAAAATCAGCTGTTCCATACAAACCTACTCGACTTAAATGTATGGGACAGCAGATTTTTTTCGCCATTTCAATATCGGTCCCATAGAGAAAGTTGTTCAGTTTGATGGTCTGATCATCCCCTTAAAATAGTTTCACCTAATTATGTTAGACCTTATATATATAATATAATAAAAATTTTAAGCAACATCCTTGCAGGCAGTCCGGGTTTAGGCAGAGAAGAGGCTAGCATAATTATGCTCACTCAGCATAATTATGCAAATGAGAGATGAATACACGACTGTTTACTGGCACCCTCTTCCGTATCACCGAGAGGGGGGGCGATATTAGTGGGGGGGCAGTGTCCATGTCCATACTATTACATATGCATCAGCCTATTACATGGAACAAAAAGTGGACCTTCTAGAGACAGGTAGATTAAAAGAATCAAACCCAAAAAAAAAGTAATTTCACTTACCACTATCTTCACTTTTAATGACAAGCAAATCGGATATATGTTCTCGAACATGCTTTTGCATCATATCATAGTCGTAGAAGGTCCACTGACACGACTGCCACTGACATTCCATGCGAACATTTTCCCATCGGAGACGACGTAATGGCTGCAAAGTAAATAGGAAAAATTATAAGGGAGTTAGGAGGGATGTTTTTTTACTTTTTATTTGTTTATTAGGGTCAGGAAATCGTACAATATACATCATATCGGGCCTATGTTATTAAACACCTTCAATGTAAAATAATTAAACCAAATATTTAGTTTGTATCAATCTTTTTTGTCCCACTGCTAGGTGAAAGTTTCCTTTAAACTGTTCCACAACTATCTATCATGTGCAAAACCCATCTATCAAAATTATACTCCAAAAATGTACCCTCCCTAGGGTTTATTGTCCTCCATGCCCTAAACAGCACTGGATATACATTTTTAAAAGAGGGGTGCAGAGTTCCCATTTGCCGCCTTCTGGATAAAAATTTTCTAGAAATATGTATAATTATAATACAAAGATTTACAAAACTTGACATTTTTACTGCCTATTGAATCGATAATATTGCTAATCTCGACAAGCACTCTTAGGGAATTGTGGAACATAAATACCCATAAATTTACTACCCTCATTTTGCTGAAGCTTCTTTCACATGAAGCAGGCATTATAGGTAGGGTTACATAAATTCTAAGAGCAATGCTAAAGTAGGATTATCCCGGAAACAGTATACAGTGAGATTGGCCAGCCAGTCTTCACTGCTCAGGACAAGTGTCCTGTCCCATCCCCAAACATAGAGAGTACATACATGCATATTCTCACGCCTGTCTCCCACTGAGGTAGGCAGAAATAACGGAACCCCACCTGCTACAATCATGACAGACCTCTTTTGCTTCCTACACATTAATAAGGCTCTTCGTGCATGCTCGTTGGTTACAGACATGGAGAAAAGAAAGGAGCGGAGTTGAGGCAAGGCAGTGAGGTCAGTCGCCATTCGATGAGGTCATGACGTCACAGTGGGCGTGGCCTGTCCTGCTCAGTTCGAATCGGACCGCCATTGTTTTCGTACGTCATTATTTTGATTTCTGAGAGGTGTTTTGTCAATAAAAAACATCTGGAACGATGAAGTGCGCTGTTCCTGGATGTAAAAATTGTTCAGGATAACAGACAAAGCTTGCAGATGGCATAACTTTTCATAGGTAAGTCCAATATAATTTAATAAGAGTTGTTTTTTGAAAAAAATTCTCGAATTAGAAGGAAAATTGATTTTGCTACTACCCGCAATATGCCACTCTTTAAGATGGTAAAAAAATCGATTTTAAAAACTTAAACTGTAAATGATAGATGAAAATAACGATAAAAACAAAGTGTTTAACTCGTTTATATCGATTTAACTTTTATTTCTTTGTTGAATTGGTCAATTACTAAAGAAATCGTTAACATTTTATGTTCAAATCCAAGACAACATCTACCGGCGAGTAGATAACGGTCACAACAGACGGCACTAGTTGGTTGTCATGGTACTGTGCATTTGTTGTGGTTACTCCTTTCGCCGCTAGATGGATTTGGGTTTTTAGGGAGCCTACGACGATCTCGTACCTCGTCCCCCGCATTTTGGCGACACTTACTTGAATAGAAAAATTGCCTTGCCTCACCTCCGCTCCCTTCTTTTCTTCGTGGTTACAGATATCTGACCTGATGTGCTATTTTTGAATTGTGAGTTTCATAATCATGATCGAATGATCGAATGATGCATAATCTCCATAGTACCTAATTTTTTACTGCTGATTTGAATGTGTCAGTTTCAAAAATCACACTCCTGGCGCGTTTTAAGTGCGTCACCAATTTGGCCAGTATAGCTACTTCTAGGCCGTCCCCTTCCAACATCCACTTGTGCTTACCTTATGAATTTCCCTCATCAATCTGCTCTCATACATTTTCTCCATATAGCCAGCCCATCTCATCTCACCTTTCTACATACATACATACATATACTGACGCCACTATCGCACAGGGTTGGCAGACTACGGTTTGCCACACACCAGGGTTCGAAATTATAAAGATCATTATGTTCTGATTCTTAGCTTCTCTTTCTTATAATTATTAGCTGATTCTTAGTTTTGAGAGAAATTTCCAACTCAGTCATATTTATTTTGCATAATTTCAATGTCTTTAAGGCATTTTCATGTTTCGGTGTTAAATTAAATTAAATATACATAATTTTAAGTAAATATATATTATATCGTACCCAAGTGTGAGAACTGTATTTGACTGCCAACAAACTGCTCTGCAGTTTGGCAGATAAATAGTATAATAAAACTGTATTATTAATCTGAAATAAAAAAAAAAAAAAAAAATAAAAGATCTTAAATTGCTGTTTTTGCTTTAATACAGTCGTCCAGACCAAACAGCACCTCGTCTTTAGTATTATAGTTTCTTATCCACAATGAATAACTAATAATAGAGAAATATGACAGTAAACAGTGAGATAAATTATTTCGTGTTTGTAAGCTTTTTTCGTGAATTGTGATCGGAAACATGGCGTGACATTGCTAGCATAAGCATTGTGTTTTCAGTTAATTTTATAATTATCAAGATAATCAATCAACATATATTTTATCAAGATAATTATCGTGATAATTATCAATGATAATAATTATGCTTTCGAATCCTGCCACACACTACGATTCTGACATTCGTCTCTCGCCTCATCCACTTTCATACATTTCTTCATGTCATGCACTTCCGTTGGTTGAGGGTGCTACCAGGTGCTACGATATACCTTTCTCTAGTACATAATAGGTCTACAAACCCACGTACCACTTCTTCAGGCTCCGCAGTAGGCTCCCCGATCCCTGGAGGGACAGTAGCTTCGTCTTCCGCAGCCGACAGTAGGAAGTTCTTGCGATCAGCGTTAGTCTGAATTATGAACTGAATATCGTTTTTATTCTGTAAAGACAACTTCTTCGGCTCCTGACTGTTTTGCTTCTGCAGCCAGTCCATACATCGATGCAGGCGCTGTTTTCCATTATTTGATTCTGGAGTTGATTCCGACATTGCAAAGTTTTATCAAACACTTAACTTTACACGTCTCACGTCGAATGTAATGTAAAGTTATAGCACAGAGTTCTCTATTACAATTATAGATATGAAATCACCACACTTTTTCAAGCTTTTGATAGGTAGTAACCCACTAAGTTCTATTCACAAATTATAATTGTTTATTCAAAAATAAACAAAAATTAAAATGCCCAACATCTATAAAAAATGTTGATAATTTTTTTTTCTCGCTCTGGGTTGCGAGATGTGGTTTTGGAAATTTCCCCAGATTGAGAATAGTATTTCCCCAAAATGATACGTTTTGAAGAAAAAACCCCCAAATGACTTTTGCTAGACATAAAACAAATGCACAGAAAACAAACAGTCGATCAACCCCCAAACAGACTTTGCCTATGAAGTTTTTCTTCAGTCAAGTCAACAAAAAGGCAGGAAGTTGGAATATGTATTGTTTATACCTGGAGAGCACATTGCCTTACAAGCATAACTTTTGGAGTTTTTGGCGGTTATTTTTCAGCTACGTTTGGAGTCCTCATATTTTATTGAATTTTTATATTATTATTTTTATTGTTTATAGTGAGTTTTGGTTCGTAAAATTGGTGTTGTTTTGCGTAACAAAGTGTCTTGCAAGTAAACAATATACAGTTCAGTGAAATATGAAGGTGTATGGGTCGTAAACAGGAAAAGTGTTCCGTCATTTTGTAGCGCGGCAAAGCGGCCGGTTCACCTCTTTCCTATGGACTTCTCTGCGTTTCCTGCGTTTCTTGATTGCCTCCAAAAACTCCAAAGAAGCGTTAAAACATAGAACTCCAGTGTTTTATTTGCTATATATGAGAGAATTTTATTGACGACATCGGTTGTATGGGATATTATATAAGCCCTTTACCTTGAACAGAACCAAAAAAAAAAATGCCTTCCAAGCACTGAAACATGAAAATACTCCTTGGGTAATGTTCGTCCTTCTTTCGTAAATTCCCGTAGTTGTGTCCGACGTCATTTTTGTCCCTTTCTAATCCAACGATGGAGAACTTCAGTAAAATAAAGGTCTTTCACAAGAAAATTATGTGGAGGGACAGAAGGAGGAGGAGTCTTGGGAGCTCATCAAGATACGTTCGGTTTAATGTGTAATTAAATTAAAGTGCAAAAATTTTGAGATCAAAGTCAACAAAATGGTCCTAATTTTGTAACAAAATACGGTAATAAAATTCTTTATTTATATTAAAAACCCCCCGAAATAATACTGATAATTTTTTCCCCTTTAATTTCCCCAACGATTTCATTTTCCAAAATTTTCCACAACGGTCAAATCACGTGAAAAACCCCCAATCTGGCAACCCTGTTCTCGCTCCGCTCCTTTATTTCTTTTTTTTTTTAGTTTTTGGCGGGAATTCGTCAGTTAGGTTTGGTGTCCACATATTTTATCGAATTTTTATTTGTTATAATGAGTTTTTGTTCGTTAAATTTGTGTTGTTTTGCGTAACAAAATGCGTGTCGTGAAAGTGAACAATATACAGTTCAGTGAAATATGATGGTCATTATTTTAGCGCGGCAAAGCGGTCGATTCACCTCTTTCCTGTGGACTTCTCTGCGTTTCCTGCGTCTTCCAATTGTCTCTGAAAACTGAAGAAGCGGCAAAACGTCGAACACCGACGTTTGTGAGAGAATGAGAATCGGCCTAAAGTTATAAGCTTAAAGAAAATGAAGATTTTGTTTTACTAGAAGATTTGGCCTAAAGGTCTAGTAAACGGCCCGGTAAATGAATTTAAAAAAAAACTCTTTTTTTTCTCCTTTTACGACCCATGCACCTGACCAGCACGGCTAGCATGCCACCCACGACAAAGCGTTTAAACGAGAAAAACGTCATGCGCGCTCTTTCTGGCCTACGTAAAATAATAAAGATGGAGGCGCATCTCGTTTTTTATCGTTTTCTCGGGGGTGGCATGCTATAGTGTTAGGATTGAAGGTGACGAGTGATACACATCAAGTTCGGTAGAATACTGTCCTTTATTCAAATAAGCATATGATATTATATAATGCAATAGGCACGGTGTGTATGTACACCACACCTTCCCATTTAAAAAAAATAAAAGAAATACTATAGTTTTTCTTTTCTTTCATTAAAATAATATAACATAGTCTTGATTACACATTTGATTAATGTTTGAGAAGATACAATTTTCTCAATATTATGGGTTATAAAATTGATTACAATAATAATTGCGATTACAATGATATATTTATTGATTAACACATGTAGTAGGTACCTACTAGTTTCTATATAGTTTAGTACGGTTTTTATGTATAATTTCTAGTTTACCGTTCTTTATAATTTTAACGTTACAATCTAAATCTTTCACTACTTCATATGGTCCTAAATATATTGGATCCATTTTATGACCCGTAGTGTTTCTAATTAACAAATAGTCACCTTCCTTATACGATACTGGGTTCATATTACAATCATATTTTTCTTTCCTATTGGTCTTGCTTTTAATTAAATTTTCGTGTGCATCTTTTTGTGCTACTTGGAGTCTATATTTAAATTCTAGTGGGTAACTTTCGTGAGCATATAAGGGATCTATTTTACCATGGATGAAATTACTTGGTAATAGACATCGCTTTCCGAATACTAACTCATGTGGTGTGTACTTTGTTTCACTGTGGACCGTATTGTTGTAAGCGAAACACCAATACGGTAACCAGCTACTCCAGTTACTAGTTTTATTTTGGCAATTTATCCTTAGATACGCACCCATCGTTTTGTGCGAATTCTCCAGAGCACCTATGCTTTCGTGGTGATATGCTGTTTGATGTGAGATGATTTATTTTTAAAAGTTGACAAACCTCTTTCATAGTGCTAGAGATGAACTCTGCTCCGCGATCTGTTGCAATTTCTTGAGGGATGCCGAATCTCAAAACAAAATTATCGACTAAGGCTCGTGCCACACTTACTGCTTCCTTGTTGAATATCGGATACGCCTCCACGAACTTTGATAATTCACATTGTAACGTGAGAATGTAGCTGTAGCCGCTGTCATCCTTTTGCAGGGGTCCCACGATATCTAGAAAAATCTTTTCAAGAGCGGAATTCGCTGTGGTAGTAACTACCATTGGTTGTTTCGTATGTAATGAATATTTTTGTTTTTGGCACTGGTCACATTTTGACACATATTCAGTTATATCTTTTCCCATGCTCGGCCAAAAATAGAACTTTTTGATATTATTAGTCATTCGCCTAATGCCTGCGTGGCCACTAGTAGGCAATAGGTGAAAATCGTTTAATATGACTCTCCTATCATCTAAATTATCAATTTTCTGAACATTATTTACTACACATAGTCGTGGTCCGGACCATTTATCATATTTATTTATTTCTTCTATTAATCCCGCTATAAATTCTTTATTATTATCATTTCTTATTATACATAATTCGCGAATATCTACTCTGTTACAAAACAATGACAAATCCCTCACCAGTCCGTCTCGCGTTACTGGCGATCGAGATGTTGTATTTATGTAAACAATCGATTTTGCGGGCACGTAAACAAAACATTTGTAACTGTTTGTTAATAAACTATTATTCATTATTCTTTCTAAGCTTTTTTGAGTGATTAGTGATAATTCAGCAATATTTCCGGGTTTTTTAAGTATCTCCACAACTCTTGGTTGATCAGGCCTTGAATTAGTGTCAATACCATCCACGGGGGGTTTCCTGCTGCATTCTCCCTCTTCACTTTCTTTCATTCTTCGATACTGTCCTCTAGTCATTACACTTAACACTTGCTCATTCATACTTTTTAAATCATCTGATGTTATAGTTATACGCGACAATGCGTCAGCCGCGGAATTTGACTGTCCTTTTATGTACTCTACAGTGTAATTATACTCTTCTAACTGTAACCTGAACTTTAATAATCTACTGGAAGGATCCCTCATACCGAATAAATACACAAGTCGTCTATGGTCGGTCTGTATCTTAAATTTTCTTCCGTATAAATAAGGTCGAAAGTATTTCACACTCCATACTATTGCTAAGAGCTCCTTTTCAATAGTAGGATAATTAATTTCCGCCTTATTTAGACTTCTGCTAGTGTAAGCCACAGGTCGGCCATCTCCATTACATAATACTGAACCTATAGCCTTTCCCGATGCGTCCGTTTGTAGTACAAATTCATTTCCTTCCGAAAAATCCGGATACTGTAATACTGGGGATTTTGTTAACGCTGTTTTTAAAAATTGAAATGAATGCTCACATTCTTTCGACCAATCGAATGACGCGTTTTTACAACACAATTTATTTAAGGGTAGTCCTTTTTCTGCAAATTTAGAAATAAATTTCCTGTAATAACTGGCAAAGGCTACAAAACGCTTTACTTCGTCTGCATTCTGTGGCCTTGGATATTTTTCTAATACTTTAATTTTCTCTTTGTCTGGCAAAACACCCTTTTCTGATACAACATGCCCTAGGTATAAAATTTCCTTTTGTAAAAACTGACATTTAGCTGGGTTTAATTTCAAATTAACACTTCTCAATCGGCTGAAAACATCAATTAAATTTTTATTATGTGACTCTAAGTTCCTGCCGAATACGACTAAGTCGTCCTGATATACTAAACATTTTTCATAATTGAGCCCCGACATTGCAATGGTCATCATTCTACTGAAACTATTCGGACTCGATTTTAACCCCATTGGCATACGTGTCATTTGATACTGATTTTTACCTGTTGTAAACGCTGTGTATGGCCTACTGTTTTCATTTAAATTTATTTGATAGAATCCCTGATAAAGGTCTAAATGCGTAAAATAGACTGCACCTGAGAGCGAGTCTATGATTTCGGTTATATTTGGTAATGGAAATTTGTCATCCTGTATTTGGTTATTTAATTTACGATAGTCATTGACCACACGCCACTTTTTTAAACCTGTTGAATCTAATTTCTTTGGTACCAATAGTAGGGGGCTAGACCATGTACTCCTAGCTTCCTCTATTATTCCATCATCTAGCATACCTTTTATTTGTGTGTCTATTTCTGTTTTCTGTGAATGTGGTAAACGATATTGTTTAGTGTATACTGGAATACTTTGTGATTTTGAATCAATAGTTTGTTCATACACTGACGTTGTAGATAGTTTATCGCCTTTAAATAAAACACGTCCGGAAATTTTGCACAAATGTTCTCTATCGACTTTTGCTCTTCCTCATTCAAACCTTTTAAATTTAATGCCGAAAATAAAGATTTCACTCTGTTTGCATTCATTAATGATCGATTAAACTGACAAATAAAATATTCATTTAACTTACTTGTATTTACCTGAAAATAACTCAATTTCACGTCTGTTTCTCTAGTATTTAGTATACGTATAGGCATTTTCCCGTCTTTCGGTCGACATAAAGTATTAGCTATAAAAATTCCTTCGCATAATTCCTGACAATTAACCACACAATCTTCCTTTGATTTTGTTGTTATAAAATGTACGTATTCGCTTCTAGCTGGCACTGTAATATAAGAATTTGAACTAGGTGTCATGTACTCGAAATTTAATGTTACATTTTTATTTTCCTTTGTTACTAATTGCAAAGTACTTAACTCGAAATTCAGAACAGCTCTATATTGTTGTAAAAAATCTTGTCCTATAATACCTTCCGTTTTACAAGGCAAATTTTTGAAAACGTAAAATTTGTGTAAGAAACTGTACCCATTATGATTCAATGTTAAGCAAACATGACCCTCCGATAATACATTTCCACCTATACCTCTGACACTAGTATTCTCTTTATGGAATGGTATTCGTAAACTTTGAATACTACTATACTTTACGGCTGAGATTGAAGCGCCGGTGTCAATTAACCAGTCATATTTGTAGTTAGCAACATGAAATGATACTTTGTTTAAGTTGTTGCATGAATAAATAAAGTCATGCTCGAAAAAAATGATTCAGTGACTCTTTATTTGGATCTTCGGTTTCGGTATCATTATTATCGGTTGACAAAATATGTATAGTTTTTGGTGGGCCCGACTGACCACGACCTCCATTGTACCTACCACGAGAGTAGTTTGCACGATAGTTATTCCTGGCACCTTGTCTCTGAGGATTATGTCCCCGAGTGTACACATTTTGATAGCGCCCTCGCGACGAAGTAAAACTGCGTTGTCCTCTGTTTTGACCTCTCTGCGCTCTCCTGAACGAATTATTTCGATAATATGATTGTTTGTACATACCCATGACTGCAGGTGAGCTGGATGGGGCACTTCCTATCTCTTCATCTTGTGCCGCCTGCACTGCTTCTGAAAGAGACTTAAAATCACGCGCAGCGATTATCGTACTTATTCGACGATTCTGTAGTCCGTCGGCAAATCGCTTTATCGCGAGTTTTTCATTTAAAGATCTTAAAACGGCACTGTTTGCTGAGTTTCCCTCGGACTGCGAAATCGTTAAATCCACAAAGAGCTCCGATATCTCTTTACCAAAATCTGAAATAGACCTGTTGTTTTGTCTACATTGCAGTAACTTAGTTTGCAATGCCATGTGACTTTTTTGTGGTAATAATAATTTTTGCATATCCCTTATAAGCTCATCGATTGTTGCATACGTTTGCTGTAATTTTAATTTTGCTTTCTGAGATAGACGGCTCTTTAATACAAATTGTATTAATTTAGTTTTACATTCTGATTTACTCAACACCGCACTATAGTACTCGATACCCTCGATTAGCTGTTTTGTATTGTTATCATCATCAGTCATCACTGGCAATAGATTTAGCGCAAGCTTTATGTCAAAAGACTCCGCCATTTTTTCGTCTTCCGAAGAAAATTTTTCACTTTCTTCCTGAACTATTTTTTCACTACACAATTGCGTGATCTCTAAATATATACTGTTAAATTCTTCACAGATTTTATTTATCAGAGAAATCTCCTGTTTTGACAATTGACCTAATGTTGTCTTATTGTTGTATAAATCTATGCTCTCCTTATATTTAACTAACACCTTATCTGCTTCTCTTTTTTTCTCTATAAGTATGTTTCCTACTCTACGACTTGGACCGATTTTGATGAGATACTTCCTTATAGCTTTTAACTCATTCAATATTAAAGCTACCTCTTCTGCCATAATATTTATTTGACGACATTATTTTTGATACACAATAATAGATAGGCTCCAAGTAGGTAAATAAAAGTATATTTGCGAATAAGATGCAATTAAATGACTTACCAACGTAACTAATTAACTATTAAACCTCATAGTGTCTCTACTGTCTTTTAACTTTCACATAAAACCGACACAACACAAAGATACCGCACTTAACCACTTTTTCACTGAATTTGATAGGCTGCTCTATTCGGTTTCCTCTCCTTTCTAGCGTGACGATGACGTAAAAGGCTGGCGTATATCTTCAACGTTTTTTCATTTAACTGCTGCTGTACCAGATTTTCGTGGTATCTTTTATACATTTTATTGATCACTATTAGTGCTCCAACCGCCAAGATGAGACATATAGCCATCAATATGTAGGTGGTGATCCTCACATAATACTTGAGCTGCTCGATGTCCGCCGAATTTGCTCCACCTCCAGCTGCGTTTTGAGCAAGCACTAGCTCTTCCTTAAAAGTTGACTGAAATCCACCCCCATATTTGAAGATGCGATCCAAAATGACTTTCATTTTTGATAATAACTGCAGCGACGTATGTCGAAGTTCTAAGTTGTAGTAATTCATTATTTAAAACTTTGTGCACTAGCAACGGAATGTTTATAGTTCGCGCTCCTTTTTTGGAGTATTGGTATGCGCACGCGCTCCCGGCACTCGTTTTACTGGCAAGGTCGCCATATAGTGTTAGGATTGAAGGTGACGAGTGATACACATCAAGTTCGGTAGAATACTGTCCTTTATTCAAATAAGCATATGATATTATATAATGCAATAGGCACGGTGTGTATGTACACCACAATGCTAGGCCTACTATCAGCCCTCGTGTGAAACAAGCATTAGTAACAGGTATATATTTGTAGCTAGTATTTTACGATTTCCGGTAAAAAGATTGACAAAAAACTGGTCATACCAGTTTTTACTTGTCAATTTGTTCATCGAAGCTTTTTTAGGTTGAACTTGTCAAATTCATTCAATAAAATAAAACGTGCAAGCGTGTGAAGTGTGGCGTATTTACGACAATTTGCGGCAATTGCCCACGTTGCGTTGCTTCGGTTCTTATCATCTTAATTGAGTTCATAAATAGTTCATCTTGTTATTCGCTACGGACATAACGCGGTTGACGGCCGAGAGGTCATTTCAATCCGCTGATGAAATCAACTGAATCGAAGTACGACGAAGTAGTTAACAAGTTAGAACACATCGCTTTGCCTTTAACAACAAGAATGCCGAACATCAAGGTCTTCAGCGGGAGCTCCCACCCGGATCTGGCACAGAAAATCGTCGACCGCCTCGGCATCGACCTCGGCAAAGTGGTAACCAAGAAGTTCAGTAACATGGAAACGTGCGTCGAAATTGGAGAATCAGTTCGTGGAGAGGATGTTTACATCGTGCAGAGCGGCAGCGGTGAGATCAACGACAATTTAATGGAGCTACTAATCATGATCAACGCTTGTAAAATAGCGTCAGCATCTCGAGTTACCGCCGTCATACCGTGCTTCCCTTACGCGCGTCAGGACAAAAAAGACAAGAGCAGAGCCCCCATAACGGCGAAACTTGTCGCAAACATCCTATCAGTCTCGGGCGCAGACCACATTATCACAATGGATCTCCACGCATCTCAAATTCAAGGATTTTTCGACATTCCCGTCGATAACCTCTTCGCTGAGCCTGCTGTGTTGAAGTGGATCAAAGAGAACATTCCTGACTGGAAGACGAGCATTGTTGTGTCGCCTGATGCTGGTGGTGCTAAAAGGGTGACATCCATCGCTGATCGTTTGAATGTAGAGTTTGCTCTGATCCACAAAGAAAGGAAAAAGGCTAATGAAGTAGCTTCCATGGTGCTTGTAGGAGACGTAAAGGACCGTACGGCCATCCTGGTCGACGACATGGCAGATACTTGCGGTACTATTTGTCACGCCGCAGAGAAGCTCATTGAGGCTGGCGCTATCAAAGTATACGCGATCCTAACACACGGCATCTTCTCTGGTCCTGCTATTTCGCGGATCAACAATGCGTGTTTAGAAGCTGTCGTTGTCACAAACACGATACCGCAAGAGAGGCACATGCAGGAGTGCCCAAAAATACAATGCATTGACGTATCGATGATGCTCGCAGAGGCAGTACGACGTACGCACAACGGTGAATCCGTGTCTTATCTCTTCTCCAATGTTCCATATTAGTTTAATTTCTTTTTTATATGTTACGTTATATTTAGATGACATCCTTCAGTTTATTTGATTAGGGTACGACTAATAATAAATTGGTTGCACTCCATTTATTGTAACTGTATATGTTTGATTCTGATAAGCAAACTCAGTGATATTTTTGGTTCAAACTGTTGGAATCGTAATTTTAGTTTTAATCTCATTGATTACGATGAGGTTTATTAATACAGATGTATGAATAATCTCATTTAAGTTTAAATAGGACCTTTCTATTGTACTGAAGCATCCATGTCAGTAAACTTTGTATATGAGCAACATCTGTTAAAGCGTAAAACATTTCATTTGTACGTAGTGGTGATTTTGCCATAATTTAGTAAAGGATTCATTCCATTTCTGCCATAAAATTAATTTGAATGTTAGGTCTGCATTTAACTATAGTTCATAGTGATTTGTTGTTTAATTCCTACATAAAAGTATTTTTTATCAAGAATTCATTATTTTCTTTGATTTGTTACGTTACTTTTTTCCTAACAAAAGACATTTCGGTTGATATATCAGGGTGGTTATTTTAATAAAGTAGTTTTAATTTTGTTTTCAATAAACTTTAATTGGTGAGTTATATTTTGCGAAATTTTAACAAATTGTCAATTAATTGGCGAGCAGTTTGTAGTAAATTTAATCATGTTATGATATTCTAGCATTTGTATCAATTTGTATTGTAGTTTTCATATGTGTTATTGCAATCATGGTTTTGTTGGCAACTTATTAATGATTGTAATGTCATAGAAGTTATAAGAATATAATGCATCTAGAATGCTTCTGCGAAATTTTAATAAAAATTGCAAATAAATGTGTATAATGCAAGCATAAAATTAGCAACCATTGGTTAAAGAAAATGTTAAACTGGCAGAATGCCTAAATTTTAAAATGTGATGAGATTTTCTAAAGTTTATAGCAACTAGTGTTGTGTATATTTGGTCCGTATATCTACTTATTAAGACTTACAAATAAAAAAACTTGATAATAATACCTAACTTGTTTACATCAACTACAAAAACTCCTATTCAAGGGCAATGAATGAATAATAATTATCGGCAACTATTTGCGTCTATTTGAATGATTTTATTTGAATTGAATTGAAAAATTACAAGGATTATGAATTGAAATCCAAAGAAATAAATCACACGGTAAATCTTTAGACTTATTTACTGGAGAAACCTTGTAATTGAAACCCAGGCATAGAATAAAATAAGAATGTTCTGTGGACCCAGGGCAGGGACGCGGCGGAGCGTGCCGCCGCGTCGCATGTCTTTGAAGTTTAATGCTATTTCAGTCTTTTGAAGTTTAACTATAATGTGATGTAATGCTTAGGCAACTGTCATCATATCGCTTTGTATACTTGAATAAAGGCCATGTGCTGATTGGTGGTCATTGAAGTGTATTTTTCAAGGCAACCAATTATAGGTAGATACCTGAGTAAGCAGGATTAACATAATATTCGTTTAATACCACCCTTTTTAGGCATTGTAGTTGCAAGGGGTGCGGTGGTAGGAGATGCAAAGATCGGTACACTGCCGCGGTAAAAGCAGGCCAAGTATCTACTATGGAGATTCTTAACTTAGCCACCTTTTACTGTAACACGGCAGTATAGTTGCTGATCTCAGCATCAGCAGCTAACTTAAAAAGTGCTAAATAAAGCACGATTTTACTTAATTATGCTCTAGCGCATTTTTCATCAAGTCATGGTGCACGGTCAGCTCTTAATAAGAGTTGAACATGTTGCCAAGTCCCGGTTTAAATTAAGTATGATAAAGATTATGTTACATCATGAATAAACTAGTGATATCAAAGAGAAAACTTGGCAAAGGTCAGCCGTGATGTAAAGTTGTTTGTGGGCGCGTCTTATCGTCACCGTAAACAATTTAATCAAAATTATTTTCTTAGATGATTAATTATAATTACACAAAGGAAAATTTCTAAGAATAAAATTACACCAGCATTCAGGCATGACTTAGTTATTGAAGCTTAATGTTTGTTTCTCCAAAATTTTAACGTTTGTTACGATAGGTAATCTAATGCACATAATAGTACAATATAAGTAGGTTAGGTAGGTAGGTAGGTACCTATGTTCTTCTCTTCAATGAACTAAATAAACTACTTAGTTAAGTAAGGTAGATAGCTATATAGGTAAAACGTAGTGATTCCATTAATTATATACCTAAATTAAAAATAAGGAAGTATGTCACATATATCAAGATACCTACTAGCCCAGTCATTTTACGGAGTTTTGTTAGGCGGGGTTAATAATTACTCCCTAGTAATTATTAATTGGACTTTTAAACTGTAACCCATTTAGTGACAAAAAGAATATCTTAAAAGATATTTAAAAAAAAAAATCGCTACGCAACATAGAAATCAAAATTGTGTGTCCCAGAAGGTATTTAAGTTAATAATATTAACACCAATGCACTCATTTGACTTAGATTTAACAATATAAATTATTTTTGAGCAATAAAATAGGTATTGAAATTTTAGAAATGAGGTAGGTATTTATTAGAAAATACGAATGTATTTTTCAAAACCTTCTAAGTAGACAAAAATATTTACCCCATGTTTGAAGTATGTATAATGGTAAAGCCTTAAACACGTGGAAAAAAAATCACCATCACTATCCCCTCAGGGAATTATAGTCGTATATGTGCTGCGCATAGGTACCTACCTATGCGCAGCACACTGTAAATACTAGTCTATACTTCATGGAATAAAACCCTAGAGTCATACATGTTAGCATGTTACATAGTTATTAACTGGGGTTAAATAATTTTATTAAAGACAAATAAAGGAAGTTAAGTATGTACATTAAAAATATTGAGAAAATAAAACTAACTTAACCTAAAATATAGTTCAGGTTTGAACCGCGCGAGAAGGTAGCCAAGATGCTGGCAGCGTTTCCTCGCTGAACGGCTAAACTGATCCGTTGAGCGAGGAAAGCGCCAGCCCTTGGATCTCCGGTCGAGTCTATCAGGCGCTTTGTTAGATCGTTAATTTGAATTCAAACACACGAAAAGTCTCTATAATACCAACTACTCGACACTTACTAAGTAGCTAGGTACTTTCCTACTCTCTCCCCAAATCGTATCCCTTTCAAAATAATAGAGGAATTTGTCATCCACTTCTGCATAAATATTTCTTGAGGACCCTGTTCAATGTTATACTTATCTAATTTGCTAATTCCTACATTATGGGGCGACCCAAAGGTTTACAATTCAATGTACTCAAACAAGTCCATTGATAATCCTTGACGCAATAATGATAGCCTTTCAACCTTTGTGCGTAAAGTAAAAAGATCCCACTCTGTTGTTTACTCCTATGAGTTATGACGAACTGAACGATAAACATCTGACCCTAGGGTGGGGAAATATTTATGCAGAAGTGGATGACGAGTTACACTTTTGAAAGGGATAAGATCTTGGGAATTAGGTGACGCAAGGGTATGTACCTACCACGTAACGTACAGTATGAGTACCAAAGTATTGGGCTCTCGAAACGGAAGTCGTGGGTTCGATTCCCACGGGTGTGATAATTAAATAATATGTGGTGGTGTGTGTCACTTTGTGCGTTTTTCGTTTTCCCCCAGTTGGTTAGGTTGCAGCACAGATTACGTTTATTCAGACTGAATCACCTGATTGTTTGAAAAGAAAGATAATTCCGTGCTTCGATACGAATGACAAGTAGTTATACAGAGTGAAAATATCATTAGCATCCTTTTAAACTAAGAATCTACCCATTAAACTGACCAACTTTTACTATGGGAGCAAACCGATTAGAGCAAAAAAAAAATTTTGCATACATTTGAGTCGAGTAGGAGGCATTGCAGATTGTAGTTTATTATGGAACAGCAGATTGTTTTGTGCTCCGATCGGTTTGCTCCCATAGTAAAAGTTGTTCAGTTTGATGGGTACTCTTAGTGTAAAGGATGCTAATGATATCAATTTCACCCTGTACCTACAAGATGTTACAAAAATACAAATAAACATTTAAGGGGCTCCCTTAAATACGACTTTAAGACCATCAAATTGAACAACTTTTACTATGAGACCAATATCGAAATCGCGAAAATAATATCTGATTTTCCATCAAATTAAAGATTGAAAAATTTGTCTCGGGCGGGACTTGAACCCGCACTTAACATGGAACACCCGCACCCGCACCCGAACTTGGCTGTAACATGTTTAAAAATCAATAATATTTGATGTTCCATCATCATCATATCAGCCGATAGACGTCCACTGCTGGACATAGGCCTCCCCAAAATGGGGAGATTTTCCATAATCGCCATGACGCGATGCGTTTGGGATGTTCGATACTAAACTACAGATCTACTCGAGCTAAATGTAAGGGACAAAAGATTTTTTTTTGCGATTTCTATGTTGGTCCCATAGTGAAAGTTGTTCAGTTTGATGTTCTCAACAACCCCCTTAAAAGTTTGAAATGTTTATTTTTACTTTTGTAACACTCTGTATAATAAACACAATTCCTCAAGGGTTAATAAGTACCTATATAAGAGAGCTGGGAGCTGGCTTCCTAGGTATGTAAGAAAAGGAAAGTTCAGAAAGGACGACTTGTCAAATGGTTCTGGTGGGGTACGGGCGTACCCTAACTGAATTCGCTGTTAGGGTACACGCGCAGGCAGCGGGGGCCGGGACGCGCTCCTCCCGGCCCCCGCACGATTGGCCTGTCGCGACCGCCGAGCTTCACCACTATTTAGTACACTATGCCTGAAGAGTAAGGTGGTTTTAATATCGAATCATTCACGCAGATCATGAGGCCAGGTTCTACTTGCAGTGGCTAAAACTACTTATATGTGGCCAAAAAAAGGACATAGTAGAAATTTTTTAGAAAACCTACCCAACTCCACAGGTAATCATAGTTATACAACACTAGTATAAAAATAAAACAAACAATTGAATTAAATCAAAGTTTTATTAATCTTAAATTAATGGTGGTGGTGTGCCTGTGCGGCGGCCTTCCTCATCTGTGTGAGAACGTTGCTGAGCTCCTCACGCTTCCTCTTGGCGCGGATGTGAGTGCCCAGGCGACGCTTCAGGAACTTGAGCGCGCGCTTGTCCTTCGACACCTGCAGGAAGAGGCAAATTATTAGGTCTGAGACTACATCAATCAATAAAATCAGCCTACTTCAACCCACTGGGCTTAAATCTATTTTTTGTCATTGCGCTATTAATCACACCCCAAGGTCCTTTAGCAGGTAATCTAGCGAGAAATTCTCAGCTAGAAACCACTACATTTACGAAACGCATAGGGAACAAGGCATTCCCAACCCATACTCGGCACACCTCTGACACTCAGCTGTCATTTCATACAAATGGGAAAAATTTAAAAGAAGAGGTAACCATGTGCGATATTGACTGACCGTGAGCGAGACAGGAATACTCATCATTTTACGCCACGATCCTGCCAGAAGGGTTGAGGTAAGAAATTGGTGGGCGGCAGCAAGTTTCCATACTGTATGTCATACTAGATACTCTTTCTTATGCTGTGCTGTGTAGAGTGTAGTGTGCTTTACGATGTAAGTGCTGGGTGGTCTGTCTATTGACCTTCAATCCACCCATTCTGATACTGCTTTTGTCCACCAGTCTACCCTTCTAGCAAGTCTCTCACTCTAGCACATCTCTACTAGAGTAAATGTTTTCTTGACCGCTGGTAGCTGACCAGCAGTGTATTCATTCATTATTATCCTCTTCATACAAAGCACAAGCATCAGTACATTTGATTCAATGTGGGATTCCAGAGGGCTATACTATTCATTAAGCAGGGGGTGAGAACGAATTACTGGAGGTAAGATAGTGGTCAACGTGCCGTAGTATTTTTAACCGCCCAAATAGACATCTGACCTGGCGGATAGCTAACAGCCCTCTATAGCATTGAGTATACTATCTTTGGACGAATTTAGTTACTGTGGCTTCCAAAGGATGAGATGAAATAAAATTAAATCAATCTTGAACACAATCCATCGTCAATTTCGTTCTTTGATGGTTAAACCTAGCATTTCATTCTTTCGAGCGTAAAATCTAGCATTAAGTTACAGCAGAGCTTCGCCCGATTATGGTAAGTTAAATTTATTGCATGTTGAGAGTGGAACAAAACGTTGAGCAACTTTCGCGCAGATTTGATTTGATTAAGAAAAAATTGCTGGTCAAGCACCCACCCAAAAGTAAAACTAAAAAAAATTTATGGACTGTGAATACTGGACTTCCGATACATCTGGTGAATCAGTACCTAATGCTGGTTAGCAAAGCACATCATCACATGGTGGCAAGTCAATTCAATGACAGATGACGATTATGATATTTCAAGAGCTCACACTCTTCGGTGCAGCATTTATCGACCAAGTAAGTCTTGCCTTAACTTCCCAGACAAGACTATTATTTAAATATTAAAGTAATATATTACCTTCAACAACTCCATAGCCCTCTTTTCATATGGAGCATGGCCGACAACCTCGCGTACCAGGTCACGGACAAACTTTGAGTGTTTGGTTTGAAGCTGAAATACAAATATACACAAATTAGTTTTTTTTCCTACTTCTTCATCTTATCGTGTGGGCAGAGCCCTGGTGTCTAGAGTTTTTTCCTACTACAGACTAGACACCACTGGCTTTTTGGTGATGGAAAACATTGTGAGGAATCCTGTATGCTTCAATTTTGAGGCATTTAATGTACCCACTGTCCATTATAAGTGGTGACAGGCTCATTACCCATCACACTGGAGAGAGTTACCGTACTACTAGCGAAACATGAATGTTCTAACTTTTCAGACTTTCTCTGACTACTTCCTCGGGGAATATAGGCATGAGAATATACTCTAGACTAGAATAAGTACATGTAAATTAATTTAACACATTTAGGATGTAATTCAGAGATGGTTTACAAAGTGCCCCAGAAGGGGGATAATGTTTTGGAGTTTGTACTCCCATTATGTCCAAATCTGTTTTTGCCCCTTCTTCCTTTTCGTGTCAATAGTTCTTCAGTGGTCTGCCCTACTCAGACTAGACTCAAGATCAGAAGTCTCTCAATCTCTGCATTTTATTTATATTATTTGGGATGCCAACAGCCTCTTTTACAGTACAATGTATTATATCTATAGAGTGTGTAGTTTTAAGTCAATTGTTAACTGTATTGTCCACTAAACAGTTACTCTGCAAGTTTGCGTACATTAATAATTGTAGTCATTTATTAATTTCAGGGTTGCTTCAGTTGAGCTTTTGACATTGTTATTGAAAATTCTCTTTAATATGTAACAATGTAAGTGCAAGTTGGTATGTTGTATGGGAATAGAGAATAATGTTACAATATGTAGAACTGTAGGAAACGCAGTAATAAAGCATATTTGATTGATTGATTGATTGAAACGCTATTTCAAAAGAAAATGCTTAAGACTTGTTAAATAATACAGATAATGTACGAATTATTACGCTAAATATAGTAGACATTTTAGGGTTATGCAGTAGACAAAACATCTAATAAAAATCAATGATATGTAGTTACAGTTATGTTGAAAAGTACGGTCAGAGTGTCATCTTAGGGGCAAACCAAACTTTTACAGATTCTTTGAGATATTATCCCTGTAGTTAAAACAAATAACACGCAATAACATAATTTCAAAACTATATGTACACAAACATAACCTAGAAAAAATTGTTTGATGTTACAAATACTTACACCCTTTAGCCTGGCTGGTCTAACTTTGATGGCTTTGTCTGTAATTCCTTTCCTGCCAGCGGAAATCTTTGTAGTTTTGTGGCCTTTTCGCAGACCAACTGCGATTTCGAACCGGGGAGCCATGCTGAAAAACACAACACCAAAACTGTGAGAGTTGAAATAAACACTGGAATTTACAGCAACGTTATTGACGACACTAAATATTGCACAAAATGTAACTAATCGCAACGGATTATCTTGATTAAATTAAATATTTCTTTAGATTTTTCTTTACGTACATTTCGGATTGACAGATCCGTTCAGAAAGAATATTTTCTTTTTTCTTTTCAGTGTTGCCGTATTCTAAAATAACTTGAATATCACCGCTAATATCAAGAGTAGCTAGTATAAATACTAGCCATAAATAATCCTACTGGCTGTTTTTCAATGAAAAAATTTGCAGAAATGCCAAATACTCAAATTAAAAAGAAAACGATTATTTTTCAGAAATGGCATCTAATCAATTTTTTTCAATCAGAACAGCCTGGTTTTAAGATAAATCTCTTTGGTGATAGTGACGCGTTCCGCGATCAGCTGTTTTTGACAGTTGACAGATGACACAGGACGAAAAAGATCCCGCGTGTTTTGCTTGTAAATTTATAAGAATCTATTGCTATAAATCTATAAATTCTTTACTGAAACAAATGCTTTTATCAATTATTCCGATTTATTTGGCATTTGGGTCCTTCATTAGCGTTTCAAGCCTCTGCAAATTGAACACAACATAACCTTCAAATTAACTAAACAATTTTGTATTTCTGAATTAAAATGGAAGTTGGAGCAGTGAAACAAGCGTACAATAATGAGGTATGTATTATTATAACTTTACTTAACTATAGAAAACAGATTTGTACCACGAATTGAGTGGAAAATTTCACATTGGCATGTCACTCAATTTCTAGCCTCAGCATCTCAGCCTATTATATACGTACCACTTCAGGGCAAGGGCATAGGTGTCTGGGCCTTAGTCCACCACGTGTGGATTGGTGGACTACATACATCAGCACGGCTAGCATGCCACCCACGACAAAGCGTTTAAACGAGAAAAATGTCGTGCGCGCTCTTTTTGGCGTACGTAAAATAATAAAGATGGAGGCATATGTCGATTTTTGTCGTTTTCTCGGGGGTGGCATGCGAGGCCTACTGTATTTCTTCTTCAGCATACCTATGCAAATTTCCTCACGATGTTTCCGTATTACAAATTTCGTATTACAATTTACATTTCGTATTACAGTCACCTTCAGAGAAAGCTGACCCCTTTATCTAAATCTACCCTACCGGCCATAAGTTAGAAAACTGGATTCAAACCCTTATGATTTAGTGTCTATATCCCTCCGAGCGACCGACCCTCTACTATTATGAGTATTTTCTATTTGTATTAATTACAGCTAATTCTGCTCAAAAAGAAGTTGAATCAAGCTAAAATCCAAGTAATACACAAGCTGACGCGGAAAGCAAAGACTTTTGTGGAGAAGAAAGTTCCGGAACCTCTCAAGGAGAAGCTGAAGAGGAAGGCAGAGTCAGCCGTTAAAGAAGTTTTGATTATAAAGGTATTACATATGTAATTTTACATTAATAGGTATCATCAAACAATTTGAATCATTTCCCACTGTAGAACCTTTTCACAGCAAAATATTTGCTGCCATGTTTGAGAGAAGCTTAATGATGTTAATACACATGATCATGACAACGTTCTACGATGGGTCATCATTCAAATAGTTTGATTTTACATAAAGTCCCTCCTGATCAGAAAGTCTAAGTAGCAAAACATGTAGGAACTACATTAAAAGTCTAATAAGCAGTGTGTTTAAAAAGTAAAACATCTATACACCATAATGTTTTAATTAAGTACTAGAAAATGTTAAGAGTGTAATAGAAAGTCTAAACCATCCATACAAAAATCTGGATCAGCCGATCAATTTCCTATGTGAGGTCCAACAAATTTTCAGGTTTTTCGGATTCCATTTTTCATTTTCGAAACCGGCGCCAAAATGGACCGCTGCTTGCGCAGGCTCAAGAACATATCTCTACAGTCTTAAATACATGAGTGATAACCAGACTTAAGCCTGGTTTACAACCTTCTTAGCATATTAAGAACCTGATTTACCACTAATGGATAAGTTCTTAATAGCCTGTCTGCTAGATTGTTTGGCATATTTCATATGATAGATGATGATCTGTCAGATAAGCTATTAAGAAATTATCCAGTTGTGGTGAAACAGGCCCCAAAGGTTTCAGAATAGAAGATGTTTATGTTAAGTGATGACAGAAATGCAACGGTCCATTCTAAGCCAGACATGGTTGTTTTGTAATTATATTTTTACTTTTTCTTTTTCATTTTACAGAAAATCAAAGCAAGAGACATAGGAAAATTCATAGTCACACATAAAGGCCAGCTCCAAGAATGCCTTAACAAACCTCAAGTGGATTTAGACAAGGCATGTGCCCGTCTCCTACTCCACAAAGCTCTACAGGACAAATACAAATTCATCAGAAACAGATTCGCCGATGTCCCTATAAAAGACCTACTCATGTCCAGACAGGAAAGATTGAAAATAAAGAAGGAGGCAAGAGACAAACAGAAAGAGAAAAGAGACAAAAAGAATAAAAAGAGGAATAGTAAAGTCAATGCTGTAGTTAATGCTGAAGGTGACTGGAATGTCGAAGATGTTAATGAGAGTAAAAATGTTAGTAATGATGATAAAAAGATGTTAGATAAATCTGGTGACGATAATATGACAGATGATGAAGGAACAGATGATGAAAAAAATTCAAATGATGATGAAAAAGATTCAGATGATGAAGCAAGTGCAGATGAAAGTGAAGAATCCCATTCAGCGCAAAATTCAGATTTAGAAGATGATGAAGTAACAAAGATGGTAAGTGAAGAATCAGATAATGGTAATGATGAGTCAGATTCTGACAAATTCATCAAACTGAGTCCAGTCAAAAATGAAAGTAAACCTGCCATTCAAACAGCAGCAATCAAAAACCTAGAAACGAAATTACAAAAAAGGAACCCAGAAAAGAAGCACAAGGACAATAAAAACTTAAATGAGAAAATTCTGAAAAGGAAATTCAAAAAGGAATCAGACGAAGTACCTACATCAAACAAAGTTGTGGATCCCTTCTTTATAACTTCTTCTGGTGAAAACTATTTAACTTTAGCTGAACCAAGACAACCTGATGAAGTGAAAGAAGTTCACAAACAAGGCAATAGGACACTTAGAAGAGCAATCATGTTTGGACATGTACCTAAACCAAGACCAAGGCAAGATAGACAAGACAACTATAGACAAAAACAAGATAATTATAGCCAAGATAATTTTAATAGGCAAAATGGCTATGACAAAAGATCCAATGAGAAATTTAATAAGCAAAATGGTAAATTTAATAAAGATGATAGAAGAAGTAATTTTAAAGGCAATGATAGAAATGAAAGGAATGTAGAGGAGAAACCAGAGAAATTACATCCATCTTGGGAAGCGAAGAAAAAGCAGTCAGGTATTTTACCGTTCCAAGGTAAAAAGATTGTTTTTGATGAAGGTTGAGTTTTGCATTTAAAATATCTAATTGTAATTTACGTAATAAATGATTATAGGTTTATTATATTTTCATATTGACTTACTATTGTCAATTCTATATTAATTCATTTGTAGAACCAAGAGCCAACTCAAGATAAATTACAACAACACTTAAGGTGGTTTCAGTCCATACGAAAGATTGACGCACAATACGCGTAGACGGAATTAACAAAAGTAATATTTTATACATGGAAAAATTGTTTAGAAAATCTAGTTGCCGCGTCACAAATAACATTTGCAATTTATAATATAATTACGCTTTTAATATTTTTTATGAAAAATTTCAAAGCTTTACATCTTCGTAATTATTTTATAAATTGCAAATGTTATTTGTGACGCGGTATCTAGATTTTCTTAACTATTTTTCCATATATACAAAGTTACTTATATTAAACCCGTCTGCGCGTATTGTGCGTCAAAGTTTTGTATAAAATTGACCCCTCTGCAACCACCTTAATCCTAAATGCTTGCGGCCTTTTAAGTTCACTTTTTGGTTTTGGCCTATATAGGTACTCTATTTCTTATACCCACTGTGCATAAAGTGAACCTCGACATCTTGATATAGTACGATCAGGAAAATTATTCCCGTCGTCAAACTTCGTTTGCGCAGTAGATACAGACCCGAGTCCCTGTCAAAACCCGAAGTCATTTAAGTAGTTATCAAAGGGTGCATAGTCGGATTGCAGCTAAAAAGGCGCGAAAACATTTAGCCAATCGCGGCAAGGGATTTCGAGTCCGCGAAGGTGGCACATCCTGATCGATTAATATAACTAACTAGACTAGCTTACCCGGCGAACATCGAACCGCCTCAGAATCAGTGTTTCCCGACACACGCTTGTCCGTTTTTTGTTTATAAACCTTCCCTGACATGAGCACAACTACTCACCAGAGTTTCATCGCAAACGGCCCAGCCGTTCTCGAGTGATGTCGTGACCAAGGGAAATAGGGATTCATTTTTATATATACAGGGTGGAATTGATATCATTAGCATCCTTTTAAACTAAGAGTCTACCCATCAAACTGAACAACTTTTAACCATGGGAGCAAAACAATCGGAGCAAAAAAAAAATCTGCTGTTGCATACATTTGAGTTTGAGTCGCGTAAGCACTGCAGTTTAGTATGGAACAGCAGATTTTTTTTGCTCCGATCGTTTTGCTCCCATAGTAAAAGTTGTCCCGAATAACAAGAAATGGGCAAGACAATGATGATGATGAGTAAAAAGTTTCAGTTTGATGGGTAGTCTCTTAGTTTAAAAGGATGCTAATGATGTCAATTTCACCCTGTATATAAGATTAGGTACGCGCGCTATTAACTGCGCATTTACATCGGTGAGACTTATACAACGTGTTAATAAATAAGCGCAGTAGGTACCTCATACACCGCAACTGGTTTAATACAAAATAATTCGATTGAAACAATAGTTTTATTATTTTGATACTTAAAATTTAAAGTTATTCGCCTTTTAAGTTTTGAAGCAAAAATGATTTGTTATCATTTCAGCAATGAATGAAAGCGCTAACGTACTCATGGATACATTTTAATAATCTTGTTTTGGTAGTAAGTAGGGTGAGTGTGCCCGTGAGGTAGGTTGACATCAGATGATCGGTCAATCAGTAAATTTAAAATTTTACAAACAAATTATATAATATTTTGAAAAAAATTACCTATGTTGAGACAATGATAATTCGATTCTGCTCTCGATTCTAAACAAACTGCTTTCTAGTTTTGCGTTAATTCATTAACACGTTGTATATTAACCTGGTACTACTGTACAACAGTAGGTACGCTTTCAAAGGTAGTTGGCAGAACTAGCAAAGTTTCTGATCTTTGAAAAGGCTTACCAGACCCCCTAGCATGATTTCTCTACTTGCGCGCGACTAGGCTTTTTTCCATACTATAAGTCGCGGCAAGCGGGCCTTTCACTCCGAAAAGCGCGGGAACAGGTAATTTTGTAAGCAGCGAAGGCATGTCGGGCGCGAGTAGAGAAGTCATACTAGACATGCTGGTCTACCTATGTCCATCCAGCCATCCATCATGGACTTTGTTCAGTCTCTACAGAACGGACATAGGCCTCCTCCACATTCCTCTATGACATTTTGGACGAATCATTCCCTTTACGTCAATCGTCTCCGTAGGTACGTCGAGTCTCCCTACAGTGAGTCTGCACATCGACTGTCACTTCTGTCTCCCTAAGTCGTCGAGCCGATGACAATAGCGACCCGCGCGTCGTCTAATATCATTGACCCATCCCATCTTCCTGGTGGGCGGTCGGGGCCTCTACCCCGCGTGGTACTTATCTCTGGGACTCCACTCCTTTGATCTTATAGTCCAACGCTCAAAATTCATACGTGCAACATAATAATACTTATGTAAAGACATTCAACCAAGAAACACCTGTACAAAACTAAAATCCGACAAGAAATTCCCCAAGAAATCTCAGAAATCGGCAGTTCCGCAGCCATTTGTCAGCGTAATGCAAAGTGACCAATCTAAGCAGAACAGCCAGAGCCCAGGTGTTATACGGATATTTGTGAAATGCCCGCAGCACTGGAACGGGCGTGAATGCAAGTGGCATTTGCAATTTAGTCGTGTCGCTAGTGCTATAAATCTCGCTGTTGTGTGGAATGCGTTAAACGACCCTGTACAAGTAGCTACGTTGTAAACCAAGCTCTATGTAAATGTACTTCAATGTTGTTGATAATCTTTTGAAATGTTTGACTGGGTGTACCTAAAGGTGAAGGAATTGTTATAGAATAGGAAGGTTTACTAAAGGAGAATAAACCAAACACTTAAGGCAGATGGGCAAAATAAAATGAGTCAGTTTTGACCAACAAAAAGACATTACTTAGGTACCTGCCTAATCTGAATGCTGAAGGGTGAAAAGAACCAAGAATTCGATTTTAAAGGAACATAATAGGTACCTACCACGAAGACATAATTAGGTACTGTTAAGAATCTGACAATCGGTATCTTCGTTATATTATATTCCTTCAAATCCTAAAACACCGAAAAGCCAGAGGTGTTACAAAACGTGCATACCACCTACCAAAAACCTCAACTACAACATTACTAGATACCTACTACCTACCTACCAATCAATCCACTGACTCATAGATAGCCAGTAGGTATTGGATTTAGCCTACTGAATTAAAAATTAATTGTAAAAGGCATGGGTAAATAATTTATACCTAACTAATACTTAGTTAGGTAGGTACCTAAGTAATAAATCGTTTTGTCCGACAGACGTGAGACGACATTAATCGATGTTTACATTCAATTTGCACTCTTATAAAACACCGTTTGATAAAGAAATTAATGTCAATTTCTCGATGACTATTTAAAGGAGCAAATTGGTCTAGACAGAAATATTAAAACATTTTATTTATTCATTCCTTTAAAGTTTGTAGCCTATGTTTTCGGAAAATAGTAATATAAATGTAAATATAAATGAAATGGAGAGTTGCAGGCCTCACTTCAAACATCACAAAATATTAAGATGTACACAGGGAGGCGACATATCAAGCTATACAAAACCAAAATAAGCTGGCCGCGCGTAGGACGAGTAACTTATAACGTCTCGCGACCATTTTATTTTGGTTTTGTATAGGTTGATGTGTCGCCGTATGTACATTCTAGAAATCTGTAGCTTTGTAAAAAAAACATAAGAACCTGTTCCCACCAGTGAAAGTCTTTTTATCCAGACCTCACAACTTACGGCATAAAGACCTCATAAAGGCCTCATAAAGGCTCTACCTAAAATTTTTAACAAACTCCCTGTACGCATAAGAAATATAGAAAAGGCATCTTTGCTCACAACAACGCTTTAAAAGTCTTTAATAGCTAAATGTTTCTACAGCATTCAGGAATATTTTGAATGCAAAGACTAGAATAGTTGCACCAGGATGCAGAAAAATTTTATAATTTTTATATGATTTTTAAGATTTTTTGTTTTGGTTTTATGTGCTGTTTTTTATTAGTTTTAAGCTAGAACGAGTGGGATATTGCCGTGCCCTTTCAGGGTTTGTGTGTGTGCTATACCATATTTATAAGATCTTTTGTAACCACATAACGCAATTAATGATATGATAAAATAGATACCCAAAGGTCACTTCGAAAGTAAAACGAAGGTTTAAGACCATGACATCTTGGATTTTCTGATCATAGTACTATCACATTGGACATTCCTTAGACTCATCGACTTAGGCTCAGATTCAGAGAAGTTTTTTGAGTGTGAGTTGAGTTTACGTAGGGTAATTACGAAAATGTATGGATTTTGACGCCGTGGGGAGTTCGAAGTCAAACTTTAAACGTCTCTTTTCCTCCGCCTTATAATCTAGGGTGTTAAAAGGGAGTTAGTGTTAATTAATTAGGTAAACAAATGAAGTGCTCTACCGGTACCATAAATTAAAAACAGCCACATTTGTTCCAATGAAACGAGTCAATTCCACTGAATCAAAACATCAACAAATCAAACCTTGATGAATACCCAACGAGTGCGGCAACGTAGCTAATTAATAGCCGGGTTCCGTACACGCGGTTAACTTATGAATGCTGCATTGTTGCTGCGAACGTTTTTACAACGCTGTAACATGAGTTATATCATGTTGAACTGGTTAACAATTGATCGCAAAAACTGTCTGAAAACAGATTTAACAAATCTGTTAAAATAGTAAATGTAGCTCCAGCTCCAGCTTAGAATGGAGTAATGGACCAACCAATTTATTCCCGTGGGTGTTGTATGAGGCTACATAAGGATAATACCCCTGTCATTTTACGGTTTGAGACGGGACTGATTAGTAATTGACATTTTTTTTCGGTATAATATTGAAGAGCCAATTTAAGCCTAGAAATGTACCAACATTAAAAATAAATCGCGACAGCAGCAGTTTTAAAATTTAGCTATTATCTCTTTTTAAAAAACTTGATGGTAGATTTTTTTTTGCACGTAGGTATTTTAGGCTTTACCATTATATATACTACAAACATGGTGTACATATTTTTGTCTAATTAGAAGGTTTTGAAAAATACATTCGTATCTTCTAATAAATACCTCATTTTTTAAATTTAATTGCTCAAAAATCATTTTATATTGTTAAATCTTAATCAAATGAGTGCATTAGTATTAATATTAATAATTTAAAATCCTTCTGGGACACGTAATTTTGATTTCTATGTAGCGTAGCGATTTTTTAAAAATATGTTTTAAGATAGTCCTTTTGTCACTTCATGGTTCCGGTTACAGTTTAAAAGTCCAATTAGTAATTACTCCCTACCCCGCCTAACAAAACTCCGTAAAATGACTGGGCTATAAAGGTGGGCGGCAGGCTAGCCCCGCATTACAATTCGACAGTTGGCACGTCATTCCAGGCTGAAGCCTGCAGTAAGCTGAAGGTGAGCACTGCTACCACTGCATGCTTCAATAGATACCGTTTGTAGTTAAAGCAAGGCTTCTGATCACCCCGAGGTGAAGGGGATTATTTTTATTCTTTGATATATAACATCTATGTAAGATTTCGAAAATAGAATTCATTTTTTTACTTTTCGTTCGTTGTAAACTTAAATACGATACAAATTTTACAGGGTGCTACAGACCATCAAACTTCTCAACTTTCACTATGGAACCAACATCGATATCTGAGAAAAGTATAAATGTATATATTAAGTGAGAATATCATAGTAAACAAGTACAAAGGACGAGATTATCTCTAAAGAGATTTCTTCCAGAAGACCCGTGACAGGGAGAGAGTTTATAGAGCGAGACTGGCATAGTGTGCCCATTTAACTTATTTAAAATATATCAAAAACATTAAGTACCTAGTTGTTACTATAGTGTACCTATTACAGTACAACCAGGTCCTGTACCCGGACTTTCGATTTTTGATATATTGCGAGAGTTGACTTTGGAACAAAAATGTTCCCGCAATTGCGAAGTTCGAATGTCCGGGTAGAGGCCCAGGAAAATAATTCCGCTCGTCAATCTTCGTTCGCGCAGAGCAGGCCCGAGTCCCCGACAAAACCCGAAGTCATTTAGTAATGTAAGGGCAATCAATTTTGTGCAAAGTCGGATAGCAGCGGAAAGGGCGCGAAAACAAATTAGCTAATTGCGTAAACGGATTGAAGATGGCACATCCTGATTGGTCAATATAATTTGGCGCGTTAGAAAAATTAGTCAACTGCTCAGGTACATCGGTAAGACTTATAAACCTGGTAGTACTGTACCTACATAAGTACTTAATTTAATCTGCATGTTTCATAAATAGTTAAAAAATGTAAACGATCTGTCATGAAATGAAGCTGGATATCGCGGGATCTCTGTTAGCAGTAAGCGTAAGCACCAACAATTACAAGCCTTCCACAACAATTTACTAATAGCCCCCAAATAGCTAATGCCTATACATCCCAAATGATCTACGATCCAACTTATCACCAACACAATCGTATCATCCATCACCAGATCCAATATGTTGGTCGTAAATCGTTGCGGAGTCATGTAAGTTCGTGTCGTAATTAAGCATTCCTGGTTTGAATCAACGCTGCATACAATTAATAGCAGGTCAACGGGTCGAGCGGAGATGGAATTGCGCATTCTGGTAGGTAGGTACAAGGCAGTTGTCGGCTATTTACCTTTAGACTTGGTCAAAGCTATTAAATATCATGGTATATACTTAGGTAATATAGCTATGTAAGATTCATGATTATTGTTAGATGTTTCGCATGATTATCGTCAAAGCCATTAAATTATAATCGTCCTAGATAGGTAATCGTGCGGAATTGGCAAAATTGACTCTAGTGGGGCTATTGTGAGTGCTATTGTGTCAAGCGTCGGTGGCCCGTTACGGAGACGCATGGACTCTGAATTATAAGGGTCCGATTTCAAATCCGCACGTATATAACATGCCATGTACCAATAGTTTTTCTAACTCATGTAAGTCTTCTTCTTCTTATCGTGTGGGCAGAGCCCTGGTGTCAGAGTTTTTTCAGACCACCTTACGGCCTCTGACGTGGTTCTTATGTAACGACTACTACCACCAGAGATAGTAGCCGGGACCAATGGCTTAACGTGCCATCCGAAGCACGGAATCATTTTTCTTTTCAAACAATCAGATTCAGCCTGCAATGTCTTAACCAACTGGGGAAAAACGCACAAAGTGACATTTCACTAGGTTTCCCCCGTGGGAATCGAACCCACGACCTCCGTGTCGAGAGCCAATGCTCTTAACCATTAGACCACGGAGGCAGACATGGGTAGTAACTTATTATTTATCTGTCACATGGGTAGGTATTATTTTATTATTTGCGAGCGTTAACCCGCGACTTTGTCCGCACAAATTATATACCAGATTTTAAGTCAGATAATAAGCTATCAAACAAAAAAAGTCTATCAAAATCGGTTCAGTAGTTTTTTCGTGATGCTCGTTCAATCAAAAAAACACACAAACAAACCCACAAACAAACAGACAGACAAAAAATCCAAAAATTGGTGATATGGAATCAGGGATACCTAAAAACCATATCGTAACTTTTTTTTTTTATATTTTCAATGTACAGACAAACTTCCTGTTACAGTTTTATAATAGTTTAGATTTACTAGCCTACTTCATCCCACTGCTTTCATACTAAATGTACCTAATCGGTTGATTGAATGCATACATACATAAGCGCACGCCATTGTCCCATGGAGGTAGGCAAAGACCACGGACCGCCAAACGCTACGACTCTGACCTTAGATCAAAGTAAAATTAATGGATAGGCCCAAACCGCGTTAAGTTGAAGCACACAACTAGTACACTTGGTCCATACAAACTAGCACACTTGTCTGTCATCTCGGTACATGTTTGAAGTCATATCTGTCAATTGTTTTGCCTCATTTTTGTGGTTTAAAATGTTCGCGTAAGACCCATCCCTTAATTTTATTTTGATCTAAGACTCTGACACACCTCTTTAGCCTCATTCACATTCATACATCTTTTCATGCACCTCTGTCGATTGAGCGTGCTACGCACTTGCCCTTTTCGGAATAGATAATTGAATGTTTGAATGAAAACATGCAATGTTTATTTGTTTCTTTTCCTTTGTTTCTTTGGAAATGTTGTTCAGTATAATGAGTACAATTACCCATTAAAATAATGCAACTGTCTACCCTAACACCCTGTATATGCCGAATCGAATCCGATTTTGAAAGACACGTATAGGTATGCTGAATTTACGCAAACGGATTTGCGAAAAAGAAGCCACTCGTGCAAAAAGAATGGAATTTTCCATAAATTCCGACTCAACATTCTTTGTTACTTGTGACAAGTGACAAGGAAACTTGAAACCCCTTTTAACTTATTTTTTGTCGTGGAGAGAAAGTTTTCGCGGAATAGTTTTCATTACAAGCGGCGGCGGCGTAACGTTTTTTCCATGAATTTGGCGAAACCGCGAAAGTATTAAACGCAAATAAATGTCACGGAGAAAGATTTGGCTGAAACTTTATTTTTATCTTTACTTTCGCCTTTTTAGGGTACCGTAGAACGATCATTTTTTTTTGTATAAAAGTTCGTCCAACTCGTTATGTCTATGTATGCGTTATTCTTATCACAGGTTACCTAAGGTAACCTCGGGTTATATAATACGCGAAGACGTAATTAATAAAAGTAATATTTTATAAATGGAAAAATAATTTAGAAAATCTAGTTGCCGAATCACAAATATCATTTGCAATTTATGATATAATTACGAAGATATAAAGCTTTTAAAATTTTGCAAAGCTTTATATCTTTGTAATTATTTTATAAATTGCAAATGTTATTTGTGACGCGGCATCTAGATTTTCTATACAAAGTTACATATATAAGGTCTAACAAATTTAGGTAAAACTATTTTAAGGGGATGATCAGACCATCAAACTGAACAACTTTCTCTATGGGACCAATATTGAAATCGCGAATAAAAAATCTGCTGTCCTATACATTTAGGTCGAGTAGGTTTATATGGAACAGCTGATTTTTTTTCGCGATTTCTATATTGGTCCCATTGATAAAGTTGTTCAGTTTGATGGTCTGATCATTCCTTTAAAATAATTTCACCTAATTTTGTTAAACCTTATATTAATACCGTCTACGCGTATGGTGCGTCAAAGTTTAGGGTAAAATTGACCCCTCTGCAACCACCTTAATCATGTATAAAGTGTAGGTAGGGAAAACGTATAGAACAGTTTACAAAATGAGCCAATCGAATAAATAGGTACATTACAAGATTTTGAGAGTTACGCGGTTATTATTTAATCTAGTAATAAACATTTGGTCAAGTACGTGGAATCCAGTGGTTATTGGTGTTAGTGCTTCACCGTCATACTCGGGTTCGAACTAACGTCGGAGAGATACAGTCAGTATATTTTGTCGGGCTGGACCAAGTGACAAAAGTGACAATGACAATCGAGTGAGTTCCGATAGTGGTGTGCAGAGCAAACGACGAAGAGTGAGGGTAGACAGTTTTCTCTGCTCTTAAAAATCTACCTGCAGTTCCTCAGTCATACCCTGATCATGGCAGTTGTAACACTGCCGAAATATTGGGAACTCAAATATACCAAAACGCGGTAAGAACCCGTTAAAATGTTTATTTCTAGATTACAAGATTCTTTTGTATGGTGTTCCAAATAACTTAATACGGCGAGATGGGGGCTATTTGAAATTCATTGGACTTGGTATATTATTTGCCATCTGCGATAACTGGATCGGGACATTTTATAGAATTACTTACTGTCTATTCGGTATTTGTACTTACTTATATATCAAAAGCATAGCATAGCATATGCTCACGACTATATTCCCCGAGGTAGTCAGAGATATTCTGAAACCTCAGAACATCCACGTTTCACTAGTAGTACCGAAACTCTGTCCAGTGTGACAGGGAGTCAGCCCTTTGCCACTTGTAATGGAGAGTAGGTACAATACATGCCTCGAAATTGAAGCATGCAGGTTTCCTAACGATGTTTTTCTTCACCGAAGAAGCCAGTGGTGTTACAAATCGTACATAAATTCCGAAAAACTCATTGGTACGAGTCGGCCTGGACGGGGATCGAACCATCGCCTCCTGTACGGCAGGCAAGGTTACTCGCCACTGGACCACCACGGCTCTATCAAAAGCAGAGGTATTGATAGGGTTGTACAAATAAGGAACCAAGGGTAGATTCAAAACTTACTCAAACAGGTGCCCACATAATATAAAACGTGATTCATTGGTTTCATAAAGAAGAACGCCCAATCCCGTTTCACCCACAAGACGGGTAAATTTGAATTTGAATTTTATAAGAAACGAGCGTTAACCCGCGACTTCGTCCGCACAAATTATATACCAGATTTTAAGTCAGATCATAAGCTATCAAACAAAAAAAGTCAATCAAAATCGGTTCAGTAGTTTTTGCGTGATGCTCGTTCAAACAAACAAACACACAAACAAACAAACAGACAGACAAAAAATCCAAAAATTGGTGATATGGAATCAGGGATACCTAAAAACCATATCGTAACTTTTTTTTGTTAATATCTTCAATGTACAGACAAACTTTCTACTACAGTTTTATAATAGTTTAGATGCCACGATAGATAATTTCCATTTCCTTGGGAAGCACTATAAGGTCTAATAAAATTAGCTGAAACTATTTTAAGGGGAGTATCAGACCATCAAACTGAACAACTATCTCTATGGGACAAACATCGAAATCGAGAAAAAAAATCATCTGTCCCATCCCATACATTCGGGTAGAGTTAGGTTGGCAGTTTTGTATGTGACAGCACATTTTTTTTCGCGATTTTGATGTTGGTCCCATATAGAAATTTGTTCAGTTTGATGGTCTGATACTCCCCTTAAAATAGTTTCAACTAGTTTTGTTAGACCTTATTATATTCCTCCTATCCCGTGTATAATTTCAGCTATTATACAATATGTGTTCTTTGATCATACACATTCGCCAGCTGCGAAACGACCCGAAACGAATACACTTCGTCACGTGGGCAATGTCTTTTACAGAAACATTTTCCAGATTTCCTGTTCATTTGTACCTTGTATGTAGGTGGTCGAATTACGTCCCTGCAGGCCTCGCATGCCACCCCCGAGAAAACGATAAAAATCGAGATGTGCCTCCATCTTTATTATTTTACGTATGCCAGAAAGAGCGCGCATGCCGTTTATCTCGTTTAAACGCTTTGTCGTGGGTGGCATGCTAGCCGCGCTGGTTGTAATAAGCTCCGGGTTATTTTAGTGCTGCACTAGTACTAGACTAGAATACTATTTAAGTCTACATTTCGGCGCATAGTTAGGTAAGTACCTACGTGTAACATTCCTGATACGTTCATATTTACCTACCGCTTGCCAGCTAATAGACTATACTCCATTTTAATTAAAGACGAAAAAAAGGTCACAGAAGCAGGGCCACGAAACCTTTTCAGGCCGTAATCATTTTATAAAAATTCGAAACACTTATGTCACTCAGTGTTTGATGGCTGATGGATATTAGGATTCGAGTACCGAGTGAAACTACCAATAGTCTGTAGCATGGTCTAAGTCTGTAGCGCACTGGAATTTATTAGAACTAAGATGCTGGCACCACCACTTTCATCCGAAGGATTTTTTTCATAACAGTCTTTAAAAAAGCTTCATTGAAACAAAAACGAACCACATGTGCCTTTGCTGCTGCCACCACCACTGCTGCTTTAGGTATTTCAACATCGCTATTCATAATTTCTTGAAAGTGTGTACTATAATATAAAGAACCTTTTTTTACCTTCTTTTCCTACCGATGAAGCAATCTTGTGACATCACAACACACACACATGTGCACATTATTTTTCATGTTTTTTTGTTTTTGTCCACGTAAATTATACAGAAACACATAATTAAGGGTTACGACACATTGGTCGACAGCGATCGAAGGTTTGTTCTTACAAAAAGCACAATTAGTATCAGACACCGGTATACGCATCCTTTCGCATCGATGCGACGAGACGTGGCAAACTGGCATATACCTTGAGACACGAAACTCTAGCGCTCGAATTAGTGAATTTAGACGAAAATAGTGCATATTGCTTTTAATACGATCAGCGCATTCAAGGTCAGCACTAGAGATTCATGCCGCGACTTACTAATCGTGCTTTTTGTATGGGCAAACCGACGATCGCTGTCGACCAATGTGACGTAGGCAATCCTTAGTCAATTGTGTCGCTAAGCAACAAATCTCTTTCAGACTATTAAAAATGTTAATCTAGTTATTGCATACATAACATATAATCACGACCATGAAATCTCAGAATATCCACATTTCACTAGGTAGGAAACCGGATTAGGTACAGAAACTCTGACCAGTCTGTCGGGTAGGTAGTGAGCCTGTCTCGCCACCACTTATTAATAGAGTAAAGTTCCTAAATCCACTAAGAAGGCTACAAGTGCATGCTTCCCAAATAAAAATTTCATGGTCGTGTTAACGTCCTCGAAGTTATATAATTATAGTGCTATAAGTTTCGTAAGAATGTTCATTAGGGCCCATGTAATACGGCTTATCATAACTCATGTACGTCTTCTTCTTCTTATCGTGTGGGCAGAGCCCTGGTGTCAGAGTTTTTTCAGACCGCCTTACGGCCTCTGACGTGGTTACAGGACAGTCGTATAAGGACCTATTTGTCGCACAGTCGGCATATAAACGTCGCCGATCCGACTTTTCGCCGTGTATGGGTGCACAATACGACATTTATATATCGTTATGGTCTGTTGCCGTCGCTTACACGTCGTATAACCTAATTTACCGTACGAAAGCCGCGCCTTTCACACGACTAAAAGTCATATAAGAACGACGTATAGACGTCGCCGTGAACACCACTATATTACTGTCGTATAAAATACGTCGACAGAACGTCTATATGACATTATTATATAACCAGACGTATAAAACACCAGTACACGACGAAGAGTAACAAAAATTACTGTAATATAACTTTTATAGAACCGAATAGGAAAAAGATAATAATAATTATTATTATGTTTTTCCTACCATCTCAAACGGGAATACGGTTATACGTTTATGGAAATAGCGATATGATCAATATCATTCAGTAAACTCAAGGATGGAACAGTAAACTGTTTTCCTCTAAACATATTCATGAATTCATCCGAAAAGCCAAGGGTCACGTCATAGTAAAAACTTACAAAATAGTTTTTGCCCAAAACGTTTGCTCTTTGAGTGGTTTAAGCATTTTTTGTCTCGTCCTTTTCTCGGTTAACACGAGGGATCAAAATAATAGAGTTGATGCCAGTTTTATTACCTTTGTTTTGTACAAAGGGTGACTTTTATAGGGACAGTTTTGGGTGAGTTAGCGGACCCTATCTTATTAGGAACCTATCAAAATATCGAGCCTTTTCAGGAAGAACATCGTAAGTGCCGTTGGAACATTTTTACTGTTTTTTTTGTAATATTTTAGTATTAGAGAATAGTGTCATTTAGGTGCCTAAATTAAAAAACGTAACCTATATCTATATCAAAATGTCTCAATCGAATTTGAACTTACGAGTAAAAGATATTTTTATTTTCAAATGATAAACTTAAAGGCGTGGTTTAAACCAGCCTACTGAACAATTTTTAATAAGCAACAAAACAACATGGAAAAAGAAACTGTTTCATTCAAAACTACAGTTCTCACTACTGGGGACTCACTATGGGACAGTAGATATTTTATTTTTTTCGTCTGTTTCTCTATAGTGAAACTTGTTTAGTTTGATGGTCCATAGTTTATTTTTAGACTCTAAACCTTTCTAAAATATTACTAGGGTGATTCGTAACATCCTGTACTTCGTACAAAGTCGCTTCAAAATTTATTTCGGCCATCTTTGGCGCTTACGATGTTCTTTCAAAGGTTCGATATTTTGTTGAACGGCGTTGGAGGCCACTATTTTATTTATTTATCTATGTTATTAGTTAAACTTTTATGTTTCGCCTTCGGGTTCAAAACTAATAAATTATGAACATGGTTAGGGCTTCCTCGACAACTGCTCTTTTAGACTAAGAGATAAGTGTACTTTTTGCAACCATCAGCTGCAAGGCTGATTCAGTGGTTATGGGGTGTAGAGCATCTCTGTGATGGGGATGGACCAGGTCCTGCATAACTCCAGTCGGTTAAAAAGTTACTGATGTTTAAAGGTCAGTAAAAAATTAAGGATCAGCTGCAAGGCTGATCGTATGATATTATTGTAGTATGCACTGTAGCTATGTGAACAGTACAAAAACTGACATGGTTCATCAGTCGGTTTAGGAGTTACAGCCGTTCAAAGGTCCGACCTTTGTCAGCCTCCGTCAGCTGTATCAGCCTTGCAGCTGATCGTTAATTTTTTACCGACATTTAAACATCAGTAACTTTTAAACCGACTTGAGTTATGCAGGCAGACCTGGTCCATCTCCATCACAGAGATGTTCTACATCACATAAACACTGAATCAGCCTTGCAGCTGATGGTTGCAAAAAGTACACTGATCTCTTAGTCTATTTAGCATATCGCACTTTAGAACCATGTCAAAGCAAACTATGTGCAGTTATGTTTCACGGCAACTAAAGGTAATCTGCGGTTTATACAGAAGTGACGTGTGGCGGTGGCGGATAGTCAAAGTAACATAATATAAACCTTCCAGTACGTAGCATAGCGTCATTTTTGTCGTAAAGGAGAATCGCATAGCAATCTCGCGGGCGTAACTCTCAAAACGACGCTATGCTACGTAATATAAGGTTTATATTGTGTTACTTTGACTATATCCGCCACCGCACCGCCACACGTCTATTCTGTATAAACCACGCCTAAGGTTCTAAGGGCCCTTGATCTATCCAATTTCTTTCATAGTAAGTTTAGTAGGTAAGTTATAGCCTGCAGGATCCCACTGCAGGGCGAAGGCGTCCTCTCACGAAAATTATGAGAGGGAGTGGGTCATACTCCACCACGCGGGCTCAGTGCGTATTGGTGGAGTCAAGCTAGTGGTCAACTTGCTGCCAGCGAAATTTAGTTATGTTGAGCAGCTGCTTCTTATTATAAAGGACAGTCAGGAAGCCAAAAAGGAGGACTAATTGTATATGCCCAATGGGCTGATGTAGGGTATACAGTGTGTAAAATTGAATGGGACACTTACTTAAAGGTGTGCTTCAGACCATCAAACTGAAAAAACTTTTAGTAAGGGTGGTCCCATACTGAAATCGCGAAAAAAATGAGCTGTCCCTTACAAAACTGAAAACTTAACTCCGCTGAAATGTATGGGATAGCAGATTTTTTTTCGCGATTTCGATATTGGTCCCATAGAGAAAGTTGTTCAGTTTGATGGTCTGAAGCACCCCTTTTAAGTAAATGTCCCATTTTACACCCTGTATAATATAGAGATTATAGAGTATACTTTTTTTTTTTTTTTTTTTTTTTTTTTGAAAGTGACTATTACAGCTTTGCTCCGGGAAGGTCACCGAGCCAATTGAATGAACTTAAGCAACCGACCTAGGGGCACCCAGAGGGGTACGGACCTCGGCCAAGGACGTTGCTGGGGCTACGCGGCGGATTGTGTAGCTGGGATAGGGCAGTGGTCGCGGCTGTCTCCGCCGGCGGGGACGTCGATTACTGTGTCGGCGTGTTGTTGTCGTGTGTTGTGAATTTGCGATTGTTAGTCGTGTCTGTTGGGTAGAGTATACTACTATACCTACCTAATACCTACCTACCTACATTAATTGCAAGAATATTTGTTTTATTAGTACTAAACAAAACAAAAAAACCGCAAGTAATAAATCGCTGAGTTTGCATTTATAAATTAAAAATAAAGGCGCGGTCACGTACACGGAAATGGCATCACGTCCTAAACGCATAATTACAATCACGAACGCGTCCGTTATAGTAACTAAACGGGCAAAACAGCGGTTTTTTTAAATGGTCAGTTGTTTTCAGTCTGAAAAAACCTTAACTAAAGCTGTGCAACTCTAAGGGCCCGTTTCAGCACTTCTGAATAAGTTCTTGATAGCTTATTTGACACACATCTCATTGTTTGACATATTTTTCATCTATCTATCTATACTATTATAAAACTGTAACAGGAAGTTGTACATTGTACATCAGTCTGTACATTGAAGATATTAACAAAAAAAAAGTTACGATATGGTTTTTAGGTGTCCCTGATTCCATTTCACCAATTTTTGGATTTTTTGTCTGTCTGTTTGTTTGTGTGTTTGTTTGTTTGAACGAGTATCACGCAAAAACTACTGAACCGATTTTGATGAAACTTTTTTTGTTTTATAGCTTATGATCTGACTTTAAATCTGGTATATAATTTGTGCGGACGAAGTCGCGGGTTAACGCTCGTACTATTATAAAACTGTAACAGAAGATTGTCTGTACATTGAAGACATTACCAAAAAAAATTACGATATGATTTTTAGGTGTCCCTAGTTCCATATCACCAATTTTTAGATTTTTTGTCCGTCTGTTTGTTTCTTTGAACGAGCATCACGCAAAAACAACTGAACCGATTCTGATGAAAATTTTTGTTTGATATCTTATGATCTGACTTAAAATCTGGTATATAATTTGTGCGGACGAAGTCGCGGGTTAATGCTATACAAAATAAGTATGGAACAAAGCGCATACAAAATACGCACTCCTGGACAGCTCATAATATTGTATAATAAGCGCAGGTCCGATCTTGTGTGGAGTATTGCTGCCACATGTAAGATGACTCAGCCAAGTATCAACTAGACACACTCGACTCGGTTGAATGCAGAGCCAGGAGGCTCATTGGCGACAATAAGCTGGTGGAGAGCTAGTTTCATAGCCTAGCCCACCGCCGCAGCATGCTTGTCGGTCTTCCACAGAGTGAACCCTTTAAAAATGAATCCCATCAAACTTAAAAATTTTTAATACGAAGATAGAGTCTTAAAAAAATATACAGTTGTCTTATACTATAACTTTAAATATTATTTACCTAGGATGTTTTGTTACACCCTGTATAATAAACTATTGAACTGAAAACATAATGCGGGATGCGGGTAACGGTCCTTGTGCTGGGTCATACCTGGCCCAACGCATATCATTAGCGATTCAACACGGAAATGCGGCCAGCATTAAGGGCACCTTCGGGCCAGGTATGACCTGGGTCGGGCTTTTCGACTAAGTAGAATTAGTAAAATGTGTTTAAGTTTAGGGTAAGTTTGATTTGTGCTTTTACTATTTTATTCCCTTAATAGGGGAAAATTTTGGGAAGACGAATGCCTGGTAGAAGAAGGACGTCCTGGCTTAAAAACCTGTGCGAATGGTTCGATGTGGACACAACCTCACTGTTCAGGGCTGCAGTCTCAAGGGTCCGAATAGCCCTATTGATAGCCAACCTCCGATAGGAGATGGCACCACAAGAAGAAGAAGAATAAATATTATTAAGATATAAAAAATACGATATCATCATCATGTAGACTAGAAAATAAAATTGAACTGAAAAGATTGCCGCTTTGTACCTAGTACCTACCTAGGTAGGTTGTCTAGCTTTAGATAAAGGCAGAGGGAGAGGGAGAAAAGGGATTCAAACAAAACAACTGTATTTTATGTGGGAGTTCAAAAGTCTTTTATAATAAAATTATTATCACATTCTTACTAAGACAGGTAATTAACGTAATTAATCGAAATTTAGTACCTTTTTGTCCTTTGAGAAAAGATCAAAGACTAATGGTATTAAAAACAATTGGTTTTGTTAAAACTGTAAATGAAATCAAAAACAATAGCTACAACAAAAGAGTCAAGTACAGAAGACAGGCTTCATACAAACAAGTGAAAGAGGTCGAAGTGCAAATCGACTGATGAACCATGTCAGTTTTTGTACTGTTCACATAGCTACAGTGCATACTACAATAATATCATACGTTAATTTTTTACTGACTTTAAAACGTCTGTAACTCCTAAACCGACTGGAGTTATGCAGGCAGACCTGGTACATCCCCATCACAGAGATGCTCCCTATAAATACTGAATCAGCCTTGCAGCTGATGGTCGCCAAAAGTCCCCTTATCCTTATACTATCGGATCAAGGTTCTTATTGTGTAACTCCCGATTCAATCGGTATAAATAGCCCAGTCATTTTACGGTTTGAGACTAAGTAATTAATAATTAATAAAAATTTTTGGTATAGTATTGAAGAGCCAATTTTAGCCTAGAAATATACCAAAATTAAAAAAAATCACGTCAGCAACAGTTCCAATTTTAAAATTTAGCTATTATCTCGTTCTAAAAAATCTTATGGTAAATTTTTTTTCCACATATTAAGGCTTTACCATTATACATACTACAAACATGGTGTGAATATTTTTGCCTTCTTAGAAGGTTTTGAAAAATACATTCGTATTTTCTAATAAATAACTTATTTTTTAAATTTTAATGCCTATTTTATTGCTCAAAAATAACTTATATTGTTAAATCTAAGTCAAATGAGAGCATTGGTATTAATATTATTAATTTAAATGCCTTCTGGGACACACGATTTTGATTTCTATGTTGCGTAGCAATTTTTTTTAAATATGTTTTAAGATAGTCTTTTTGTCACTAAATAGTGCCGGTTAAGTCCAATTAATAATTACTCCCTACCCCGCCTAACAAAACTCCGTAAAATGACTGGGCTAAAATCGACATGGTGTTTTTGGAAGTTCTTAGCAATTTTGCTTCTTAATAATTTATTAGGTTGAAAGATACTTTATTTTCAATTATTATTATTTATTTACTTAATTAAATTATTTTAGACAATGGATATGATGATAACAGAAACAGAATACTACCTAAAAATTGCCTAATACAGACATAATACGTGATCTTGTAAACGATCTACTCGGAAACAGTAGGTGTTTCTTTTTAACCGACTTCAAAAAAGGAGGAGGTTTCTCAATTCGACCGTATATATATTTTTTGATAATATAGATATATTTACTACTACAAACAATGTGAACTCAACATTAGTTATTTTAACATTAATTCTAATATTTTAATTCAAAATTTGTACCTTAGCTTCCATCTTAACTATGCACTAAAATAAGCACGCTCATAGAATTGTTTAAATAAATTAGTGGATTTATAACAATAATAGCTTTCCATACAAGTATTGAAGTCATAATTATTTTCTATTATTATAACTACATTGTATTGCGTGCTACACGATCCCACTGCAAGTTTTGTACAGTATATGTTTAGGCAATGATAAAATTATACTAGAGAAAATGTTGTACCTTAAGGTGGTTTCAGTCCATACAAAAACGGAATTAATAAAAGTAATATTTTATATATGGAAAAATAGTTTAGAAAAGTATAGTTGCCGCGTCACAAAAATGTTGCAATTTATACAATTACGAAGATATAAAGCTTTTAAAATTTAGTATGTAAAATGTCAAAGCTTTATATCTTCGTAATTATTTCATAAATTTTAAATATTATTTGTGACGCGGCATCTAGATTTTCTTAAATATTTTTCCATATATACAAAGTTACTTATATTAATACCGTCTAAGCGTATTGTGCGTCAAAGTTTTGTATAAAATTAACCCCTCTGCAATCACCTTAAGTACGTATTTTTGTAGGATACAAAAATAGAGCTGCCACTGCGAAGCCTGTTGCAACCCTTCTATAAAGCCAATTGCAAATATGTTGTTCCTGTTTTATGTCATACAACCTCCCAGAAAAGAGGAGATCATAATATGAAAGAATTAACAAAATTTGTTCAATATAGTTTTCGAGTAAATCTTCCCCATTCGTACGATCGAAAATAATGTGACATGCGTACAATGTTTTTTTTATTTAATTAATTATGCAGGCATTTTTATTTTTTCGTGTACTTTAGATTTAGTGTTGTATACAATTTAGTGCCTAAACAAATGAGGGCATACAAAATTAACACAAACAAAATTTTGCATTCTTGGGGGCTTGAGACAGGGATGGCAACCTTTTTTTCAGAATAATAAACGATGACCTTTCCTCTGGAATATGTATCATCTTCTAAATAAATACTGTAGAAAAATTGCAGTAGGATCTTAGAATATAGGTAGGTACTAGTATCTCATAGCTTGGAAAAATAGATCCGAAAAATTTTACTATTAATAACAAACCCTTAATGAAGGTAAAATATTTACGTTAAATCTTAAGTGTAATATTATTTATTTAATGAAACTAAAAATATGTTATACGCAGATGAAGAATAGAATAGACCAAAACTAGAAAAGCAATCAATCAATCAATCAATTATACTTTATTAGATAACTATTTTATTAGTTGTGACTTTTGTCTTACATAGTGACAATGATGTATCTATATCTATGTAATGTATATAATCTATATAAACTATTATACAACTGTAACAGAAGTGTGTCTGTACATTGAAGAAAAAAAAAGTTACGATATGGTTTTTAGGTGTCCCTGATCCCATATCACCAATTTTTGGATTTTTTGTCTGTCTCTTTGTTTGTGTAATTGTTTGTTTAAACGAGCATCACGCAAAAACTACTGAACCGATTTTGATGAAACTTTTTTGTTTGATAGCTAATGATCTGACTTAAACTCTGGTATATAATTTGTGCTGACAAATTCGCGAGTTAACTCTAGTACTATTATAAAACTGTAAATTTAAAAAAAGAAATTTGTTTGTTTGATCGAGCATCACGCGAAAACTACTGAACTGATTTTGATGAAACTTTTTTGTTTGATAGCTTATGATCTGACTTAAAATCTGGTATATAATTTGTGCGGACGAAGTCGCGGGTTAATATTATATAATATCAAATCATAGTGACAAGAAACATATCTAATATAGTGTGTAATATATATTTTGTTCGTTTCAGTGGATCCTATTCTTCATTTGTACAAGTTGTATTACTTACTAATTAGTTATTTACAAACAACATTTATTTTATTTCCTTTTTTCACAAGCCTTTACTTTTCGGTAAAAAGAACTGTTTTAAAATTAATCTAGTTTTTGAGTTTTTGTTGATTCATTCCAAATTTACTTTTTATATGCAGATAGACTTTAGCTCTTTTTACTTAAATGACAAAAGCGTGATTATCACGAGATTTATTATGAGCATGGCTCAGAATTTACCAAAGCCGAGCCAAGCGGAGAAGAGCGGAGATGTGTTGTGAACATAACATACCTAACATGACATTAATATTCTTTATAACACAACAACCAATAGGATGTCGTTATTTACCCATCTCCTCTCCGCTCAGCTTCAGTGGATACGGCTCAAGCAGAGCGAAGAAGAGATTTCTCATATGTGTATAGAGCAATAAAATGGAGACAGATGGGCGGCTCAATTTCAGTGCATACACCCTAGCCCCTAAGCATCTCCTCTCTTTTCCGCTTCGCTCATCTCCGATTTGGTGGATTACTTTTGTACAATTATACCTACCCTTATCTAACTTATAACCTTGTTTTACTATCTGTACTCTTCTCTGGCATCTCTTGAGGTTCAGACCTGTGGTCTTGATCCTGGGCCTCTTTCAGAGAGTCTGGTAGTTTGAGGTTATTTGTCTCTGGTAGAGTTAATACGAGGAACGCTGAGATGGCCGCCATGATGCCAAATAACATTGTGGGAAGGTACTCGTAGAATCTTGTCTGTGGAAATGGGAAAATGTTACCAATTGTGATAATCCACATGGAGTACCTACTTGTTAATGCTTTGAGTTAGGGATCAAACATATTTAGGATTGTAGAAGAATCAATGAGACCCCTTTTATACACCGTAGTTTCGAAGCGTGTTGGGACACAAAAGGGACGGATGAGAAACGATTGCATGCAACTGAGATGAGAATGTTGAGATGGATGTGTGGTGTAACTAGAATGGACAAGATTAGGAATGAGTATATTAGAGGAAGATTGAAAGTAGCACCTATAACGGAAAAATTGCAAATTGCGGAGAGACGAGTGTCATGTTACGAGACGAGTGTTAAGTATGAATGTAGGTGGCTGTAGTAGGAGAGGGAGGCCGAAGAAAAGATGGATGGATTGTGTGAAGGATGATATGTGTAAAAAAGGAGTGAGTGTTGAATCGACGGCTAAGAGAGATGAATGGAAGAGGATGACATATTGCGCCGACCCCAAATAATGGGCAATGGGCAAGACAATGATGATGAGTTTCGAAGCCGGAACAGGGTGCTTCAGACCATCAAACTAAACAACTTTTACTTTATTTTCATAAAAAGAGCTTCAATGAAAAATTCACAGATCTTGTGTCTTCCACGACCTTGAATTTATTTTGCCCCGCGTCACAAAGGTATAACTTCTGAATACCCCATCAGTGACAGGCACCTCCAATAACTTTTTGAATATAGCCCAAAGTCATCTCTAGAGGTTTTTCTATTTTTTGGATATCATATTTCGTTATGGAGATATGATTTTTTTTCTGACCGAAAGCGGGCGAAAAACGACCGAATGTTTCATTTCTTTTTTCGATTTTCTAAAAAGTTTTTAGTGTTTCTAAAAAGTTTTTGAGTTTTTCAAAAAGAGGAGATGAGAAGCTTCTTTTTACTCTTCAATCAGCCACTTAATCCACGACACCTGAAAATCGAGCCTGTACGGAAGCGACTAAAAACCACAATATTAAAAACACTTACCAATAAAGGCGTCTGCGGGGCCACTGTAGAACCAATCCTACCAATAGTAGAACAAATAGCCAATAAAGTTGTCCTATAATTAGTAGGAAACACTTCCGCAGCAAAAACATATAACGAATTATATGCTAAAGTTATGAAGAATTTTCCACCAAGATAGAGGGCTATGGACCAATTTCCAGCTGAAAAAAAAACAAATGGTACTTTAATGACTATGTATTAAATAGGTAAATCAATCATTCTAAGTGCTTTAATGATATAATCATGGCTGTTGTAGACTAATAAATCAAATATTCATAACATTTATTACGTTTCGAATCAAATTAATCGGTAGATTGTTTAAAAATCAAGCCTACGGTGTTTTTTTGATAAATCGATATAATATTGTCACTAAATCGTGTGTCAATCATCTCTTTAGGCTTTTCAATTTAACGGCGTAGCTTTTACCTAGAAATTGCTGCTCGAGATCCTTCTTCTTCTTATCGTGTGGGCAGAGCCCTGCCTTACGGCCTCTGACGTGGTTTTTATGTAACGACTACTACCACCAGAGAAAGTAGCCGGGACCAACGGCTTAACGTGCCATACGAAGCACGGAATCATTTTTCTTTTCAGACAATCAGGTGACAGCCTGCAATGTCCTAACCAACTGGGGAAAAACGCTCAAAGTGACATTTCACTAGGTGTCCCCCGTGGGAATCGAACCCACGACCTCTGTGTCGAGAGTCAATGCTCTTAACCATTAGACCACGGAGGCAGTTTGAGATCCTTTATTTCATGCTTTTATTATCAGTACGAGCTGCAAAGCGAGGGTTTGCATATAATGAGTCTCCGTGAGTGACGAAACCTGAGTTCGTCTGGTGAACCTGGGCAGTCGGCCTCAATACGACCATTGCTGACTGGCTAATCTTTCTATTTCAGCATGAGTGAGTGTCATGCGATATAGTTCATGCTACAAAAGAAGAAGTACGAGCTATGTGCCCTGCCTTCACCCACTTCAACAAAGTGGTTCTTCAAGTCAGATTTCTCCAATAGCGCAAATGAATTCAAAAATAAGTAAATTATAAATACCTGGTACAAATCCATAATTGATCAAAATCAATCCAGTCAAGAAGAAAGCTGTAGCTATAACCTTCTTCCTTCCATATCTATCCAATAATAACAGCTTGCATACGTTTGCTGGTGCTTCTATTATAATCACCACTATGTAATTCATATAGCTATTCCCTGACAATTCTATTGCATTGATAGACAATCCATAGTAAACTAACGTGGAAGAAGTCCACAAAAATGAGCAGATGAACAATCTTTTCCATATCATTGATGACGTCAACAGCTGCTGGAACGATGACTGGTTGTTTTGCAAATTCTCACATTTCCTTGTATCTCTCTGTTTAGTCGCTTCCTTTTCCACCTGATCATAGTGGTCCTTAGGCACGGATACATTGTTCATCTTCTCACACTTGCTAAGGACTTTCAAGCCTTGATCGTAACGGCCTTTACTGAAGTACCATCGGAAACTTTCGGTCAGCATCCATATGTAAACAAAGACGAAGACCGCTGGCGTGTAGATTATGAAGACGAGGTATCTCCAGTTCTGGAGCCACCAGGATAAGAGGGTGACGGTGACGCCTCCGAGAATAAACATCATGTTGAAGAGGAGGCTGATGAAGACTCGGCCTTTGGGTCCGACGAGTTCTAAGGCTGGAAATAAAAAGTGTTTTAATTACAGCCATAGGTACTTCCTGTTTTTATGATTACAGCATAAAGAATTTTGACCAGGGTCACCCTTAAATAAGGTCTCTATTTTAGAGTATACGTATACATTATTGTATACAGGGCGTAAAATTAAATGCGTTACAAATCCAACAGGGTACTTCTGACCATTTCTCTATGAAGCCAATATCGAAATCGCGAAGAAAAAATCAGCCGTTCCATCGAAAATGTCAATAACCGCTCGGCCAAAATATATGAAACAGATCATATGCTCATATTCTTTCGCGATTTCAAAGTTAGTCCTTGTTCAGTTTGATGGTCTAAGTCGTGTTCGATTTGTTGACCCATTTAAGTTTACACCCTGTATACCTACTCTAAGGTCTCTAGCATGTCTCCAGTCATTGAAACAAGCTGCTGTGTTATCTTAGTACAAACTAAGTGGAACGCTGATTTTCCATAGACAGCTTTCGCCATCTATCGTTTATGTTTCGAAGCACTATGTGTTGAACTAGGGTTCATATCGGAGTAACAGCGCACTACACCTCACGCGCTGCGCTGTACTAGTGAGATATTTCGCCCATATCAATCACTGTCTTGGTGGTCTAGTCGTCTAGACAACCGGCTCACGATTTCGAACCGGTTCGATCCTCGTGTCGGCCGATCGTCTTTTTCAATTTCTTTCATAATGTGGCGCCCCTTAGTGCTAATAAGCGGCGACGCAATTAGGACGTCCTAAAACGATAATTGGAATAAGCATATTATTACAAGTGTCTCAGTCTTTTAGCGACCATGACGAAATTATAATACTGCCCATTTTCCTTTGAGGAAAAAGCAGTCAAACCGATGGGTGGTAAAACAACAGATCATCTCCGGAAATGGATTGGATGAGCAAAAAAAAAAAAAATTACAAATCGTAGATCCGCTCAATCGCGAAGGTTAGAATGACTGTTTAACCTGGCTTAATTTTAGCTTACTTGGGTTTTTCTAGTTTTTCTTACTAAAAAGGAGTGATTTGGTAACTTTGGTCAATAAATTCACCTGCTCGAAAATCAAGTCTTTACCGGTTACAATTTTTCAAATTATGATGCAATGTGTTGTAATTCAGGTAATCTAGTCGCCTACCCACCTACATACCTACTAATTGTAACAATTTTTCATTAGTTGAAACATTAACAATCATTATTTTTTCTCCTTTATCCTGATTTGTCAATCTACTAAATCTATTTTCGTTGATGACCTTTATCGTACATTTACTTTCTTTTACCAAAAGGTAAACAAGAATAGAGAGCTAAATAAGATCGTAAAAAACAACTATTACCTACCTACTTTTTTCTCTCAGATAAAAACTACGGCTCTACATTATTTACGACAAAAAACTACAACGAAACGAAAATATAAAGTAGAGCGCCCAATCCCGTTTCGCCTACAAAACGGGTAAATTTCAATTTTAATTTTATAAAAAATGACACGATAAAAAAGATAATTTCCATTTCCTTTGGAAGCACGATATTCCTCCTATCCTATGTATAATTTCAGTTATCATACGATTTGTATGTATTCTTTGATGATACACAATTCGCCAGCTGCGAAACGACCCGAAACGAATACACTTCGTCACGTGGGAAATGTCTTTTATTTTGTGTAAAATAATGCGTTACATACTTAATAAAACAGGTGCTTCAGACCATCATCATCTCAGCCGATAGACGTCCACTGCTGGACATAGGCCTCCCCCAAGGATCGCCATAACGACTGGTCCTGCGCTGCCCTCATCCAACGGATTCCCGCCGCCTTCACCAGGTCGTCGGTCCACCGTGTGGGGGGCCTACCCACGCTGCACTTTCCGGTACGCAGTCCCCACTCGAGAACTTTTCGGCCCCATCGGCCATCGGTTCTGCGAGCAATGTGCCCCGCCCACTGCCGCTTCAGTCACCATCAAACTGAACAAATTTCACTATGGAGCCAACTTCGCAGTTGAGAAAATTTTTGTTGTTGTTTCATAGAAAATTTCAACGGTCAGTCGGTCACTGTACAAAATCGAATGTGTTTTTTCGCGATTTCAATGTTGGTCCCATAGTAAAAGTTGTTCATTTTCATACCCTGTATAAATAGGGTTTTCAGGTTTAACACTTTTAAGTTACGGAAATATGAATTCAAACTGACAATAATCCTTCAACATTATATTTGGGCAACATTTTTAAGGCAAATACAACTTATTGCTGCTGACTGTACAAGCAAATACTCCATTTATAGGAATAGAAACAAAATCACCTTTCACGTTATCAAGGAGACTAATTAAACTATTTTCTCAATTACTTACCTACCTTAATTTATGACGGGTACGTCGACCTTACGATTTTTTGCGCTCAAACGCAAAAACAAAGCATGACCTTCGCAAACGTATTCTAATAATTAATTAAATAATATGTTTAAATAATTATAATACCAGGTACGTAATGTATAGTTAAATCTATTCATTGATTGGTCATTCAAACAAGAATGAATATTGTACGGTATATACCTACACTTTTTCTGACTAAATGCAAATATACAGGGTCCTTTTTAATTATACTGTTTTTTAAGAGGATGAATAGACAATCAAACTGATCAACTTTTTTTATGGTACTATATATAACATGAAAATCGAAAAAAGACCCAAATGTTTCGGACCGATGCAATTTTTTCGCGATTTCGACGTTAGTCCCGTAAAGGAAGTTGTTCAGTTTGATGGTCTGATCATCCCCTTAAAAAATCGTACGATATTAAGAAACATATCCGTCCAGCTGTCTATCAATTGATTTCTATTTGTACGCGATTTGTGGCCTCGTTGAGATCTTTTCTATGGAGTTGTCAACCTGCTACAGAATTGGTTTAATTTTTTTCGATGAATGAATGAAAAAGCCACGAGCGTGTGTACAAATCGGTCTGCTATCAGTCGTTGATCTGTGGGTCAATCAAATACTTATATACGTAAGTAAGTACAAGAATGTTCCCTTTAGTTAAAAACGTATGAAGTACTATATCAGCAACTACCTTTTTTGTGCCTGCCTAAATATCCACGTTTTGCTAAAAGCACTGTCACTGCCCCTGCTAGGTATACAGGGTGTAAGTGACAGCCTAGCAAATAATGAAACGGTGAACTCAGACCATCAAACTGAACAATTTTCACTATGGAGTTATTTCCTCAGGAAAGGCTAAAAAAAATCAGCTGTCTCGTACATTTTTGTCGAGTCGGTACAGCAGTTTTGTATGGGACAGCTGAAGGTCAGCTGATTTTTTTTTTCGCGTTTCCTGATGTAGGCTCCATAGTGAAAGTCGTTCAGTTTGATGGTCTGAGTTCACCGTTTCTGTATTTGCTAGGCTGTCACTTACACCCTGTATATTTCATCCCCGTTTTCACACATTTGGGGTTTAAATTGTGAAAAACCCTTTTGAAGTGAGAACATTGGAAACACGCATCCATACCAAATTTTATGGTAGTAGTATTTGTAGCTTTTGAGCTTTCGAGTATGTGGATTTGCACATTCAAGCAAATTTGATACAGCTTTTGGGCGGGCTTTTGCTAATTTCTGCCATAGCTTGCGCTGCGATCGATTTGATATTTCCCATCCTCCACATCGCGGGTCTGGTAGATTTGCAGTTTGAGTGGAATAGTTTAAGCTTGCGCTGCGGTCGATTTGATAGTTTCCATCACCCACTTCACACATGGTTCGAGCAGGTTTGTAGTTTCTAATGGAATAGTTTAATGATTCCCCTTAAAAACCGTCAGCTGAAAGACCCTATAGGAATTAAATATATTTTTTAATTTCCATAACTCACCAAGAACAAAGCAGGCCGTATACACGCCACCTCCAAAAGCGGGCTCCAAAAATTCAAACACAACGAACATGTCGTAGTTAACCGACAATGCCCGAATGACTCCGAAGACGCCATTGGATACCGAAGCGAAGATCAGTGCGAGACGGCGACCGAACTTGTCTGATATCAGGCCCGTGAGTGGGATAGAGACGAAGAATCCGGCATTGTGGACGGTCCCTACCAAGGACCGCTTCCAATCCTGGCAGGCAAGGTTGAACTGGAAGAGAAAGACCATTAAATTATGTGAGTAAAAGAGATAAATAGAGAGGGAGGGAAAGAAAGAGAATGAAGCATAGACGAAACATTTTTCGCTTTCGCTGGTAGACGTTATATCAGTGTAACCGCGTATGAGATAGCGATAGTCATAAAATCCTATACAATTTATATGAAGCTAGACACTGACTGCGGAGTCAGACAGCCGTCAGCGTAGGATACTATACAGGTGTAAGTGACAGCCTAGCAAATACTGAAACTGCGAACTCAGACCATAAAACTGAACAACTTTCACTATGGCGCCTACCTCAGGAAACGCGAAAAAAAATCAGCCGTCCCATACACAACTGCTGTACCTACATGACTAAAATGTATGGGACAGCAGATTTTTTTTTTGCGTTTCCTGAGGTAGGCTCCATAGTGAAAGTTGTTCAATTTGATGGTCTGATTTCACCGTTTCAGTATTTACTAGGCTGTCACTTACACCCTGTATACAATGTTCTTGGTCAGCGCAGCGTAAGCGAAAAATTCCTCGTCTATGGTCGTAGTACAAAAAAAAGGTTACGTCGATAAGGACAGCAATAGGTAGCGATCTCAATCAATCAATCAATTATACTTTATTTGACACCAAAAAAACAGATCCCCTATTTTAACTAGACCGAATTTGCTATGTGCATATCTTATTGAGTGCATATGACAAGACACGTGCGTCCCTTTTCTTCTAGTACCTTCTCTTTCTACTAACTAAAAAAGAGCAAACTCAACACTTTCCGATCTATCTGATAAACTTAATTGTCTTCATTTTTTATTACCTCTTTTCCTAATCTTTATCTTTATTGCTTTACATGGGTCTTAAAGTATATTTTAGTACAGCTCATGCATCCTGAGGGCACTGCAAAATTGAAGCAAACAGTGTCTTCTTTATAATAATAAACAAACATTTTACAAAATCATAAAAAAAATAATCAAACATTCACATGCTGCAGGTAGGTGCAGATATGGAGCGCGCTTTAGAGACGAATATTGGGTAAAGTATAGCAAAGTTGATGAAAGATAAATGTACGTTTTGATACTAGCAGTTCTATCGTAGATAAAAAACATTACCCTTCTTTGGTGCAGTCGGGTAAAAAAAGTCTTTATTGTCAGGTATGAACGACTAAGGTACATTTCCATAGAAGATACAAACATATCTTATAATGTACGTTTAATTATTTGCATTAAAAATCACAAACTATTTAGGTAGCTATACTTCTGACAAGGCTGTATGGTCTTATGGAGTGATTTACAATGACATTCTATTAAAAAAAACGATAAAAAAAAAAACGTTGTAAACGAAGGTAGGTAAGAAGGTATTCGTTAAGCTTTGTGATGCGAAACTAACACGTTTCAAATATTTTTTTATAATATAATTCACGAAATACCTACCTGCCTATCATTGCAAAAACGTGACACAATCACCTGGTTGAACTCAGATGCAGGAAATTCGACGATTTCCGCAAGTTTGTTTACTATTGTAGTAGGTACAGACGAAAACACAAGTCGTTGAAACTTTCAGGGAAATAAATAAAAAATTATTTATTGCCTTTCTCTTATGATAAGTATCCCAGCTGTTTACAATCATTTTGTACTTACTACATAAGCATACAAGCAAACAGAATTTGTATACAAAAAGAGAAGAAAATGCTTTGAGACATGTTGGAGACCAAAGGCAAAAGGTGAGTGACGTCAGCCTGTGCTGTTCCGGAACCATGGGTTCGGGCAGCGCTGTTTTTCAGCCACCACCTTCTCCCGGTTCTCCCTGAGATAATATGCGAGAGGCAGGTTAGATAAGAGGGCTGGAGAGCAATCACGCCAAATAAATCGCAACTGCACTATGGATTGCGTGCGAACCACAACTTTTAACACATTCGGTATTGAGCAATTGCAATGTGATTAGAACGCGGATGGCGGTAAGTCAGAAGCTGTGAAATTACAAATAATGCGCGTGCGAGCAACCTCGTAGGCAACACGGTAAATAAGCTTAGTGCTTTGACGTTTGAGGGGAAACCCAGAGGATAACGTTATTATTCGGGCCTTTAAGGTGGTTGCAGAGGGGTCAATTTTATACAAAACTTTGATGCGCAATATGCACAAAGTGCGGCACGGGTAAAACAAACCAGGTATATAGGGTCCAACTTAATATGCTGACGTTTTTTAAGGGGATGATTAGATCATCAAACTGAACAACTTTCCCGAAGAGACCAACGCCGAAATCGCGAAAAATAATATTTGCTGTTCATTTCAAAACTGCAAACCTACTTTAGCTACTGGACACAAATGTATGGGAGAGCTGTATTTTTTCGTCGTTTCGATGTTGGTTCTCTATACAGAAAATTTGTCAGTTTGATGGTCTGATCAACCCCTCGAAACACCGTAAGCATATTAAGAAGGACCCTGTATACCTGTTTGTACCAATAGCGGTGGAGACAGCAGGGCCCTGGGGCACCGAAGCCAAAAGCTTCATCAAATTCATTGGCGGATTTGAGGCAGACGGGCCGAGACCCCCGTTGTTCAACACATTGAGCTATCTAGCCATACAGCTACGAGCATGATGAGCACATTTTAACCGGGTTTGACTCGAGGCCGGCTCTTCGTTAAATAAATAAATAAATATCTTGGACATTGTCACACAAATTATCTAGTCACATTTAAAGTACTTGGACTTGTATTGTGATGACTAGACAACGATATAGAATACATATATAGATATAAACATCCATGACTCGGGTACAAATATTCATATTCATCATATAGATATTTGTCCCTTACGAGATTCGAACCCGCGACCCTCGGCAGAGCAGGCAGGTTCACTACAGACTGTGCTACCGGGCTGCCGGGTTATTTACTTGAACTTTGTTGATGTCAAAGGCTTAATGCATTCCGAGTAGATTTGGGTTGCTCTCGATAGTTCCTACGAAACTATTTTATAAATGGTTGGTTGGTTTTTGGTGGTTGGTAATGGTTGTTTTTTTTCAAAGTCCAATGAATTATTAGTGCAAGCGCAGATTACTAAAGAGTTGTTACAGTTACAGGCAAACAAAAACAAATTTTCGAAAGTTAGGTTATTCGTGCCAATCGTTTGATTCGAAAGTAATACGCAGTAGAGTCGCCTCCCTGATGCGTCGCGTCCAAAGTAGCACCAACAGTCTCCTGAACACCATTTCAAACCGGCCACACTGTCCCTTCTGGAGGGACTGGACGGAACTACACCTCTCCGCTGCCCCCTCTATCAGAAAATAGGCTATTTTAAATTATATGACTGTTATGTATTATACTGTACTAACATAGTTTTTAAGTATATACTAACAATCTATGGACTGAGTCTGAAATAAAATTATTTTGATTTGATTTGGTATTTGAAAGAATCTAGATTTTTATAAAAAGTAGTTAAACACACAGTAGTAAAGTATACGAATAGTAAAAAAAAATTGTAATAAAACACACATACATATATAAATTGTATTATATCCAAAAGGTCTGAGCCACCCCGGATGTTTAGACGATTAATCAATATTTCAAGTTTTTAATTTTGTATGTACTTATCTAGTAGAGTAGGTATGATGACAATAATTGTTGTACACGTTTGATCCCGTTATATCAGGTTCTATTTTTAATGAATATAGACAGGTTTTACGCGATGCGACGGCTGACGAACCACTGCTATTCCATAAAGGGACACGCTCCTAGCATCCTGGTATATTTGATCTTTTGATTTTATACTGGGTGAAATTGACATCATTAGCATCCTTTTAAGCTAACTAAAAAATCTGCTGTTGCATATATTTGAGTCGAGTAGACACTGCAGTTTTTTTTGTCTACCCTCAAATTGCAAAGCCTTGACAATGCACATAATGTAAATCAATTCTCTATCTATTAATTTTGCACCTTGATGCGTCGTCTGATGCAAATCATTAATGACTTTATTTAAGTACTTTTTTTTCCAATTGTGTAAATTGTAATTTAACACAACTATGTCTAATTTCAACAATCATGACTGTCAAACAGACATTGTTAGGAATAATAGTGTTTCACACCATTACCTACTCTAACTGGGCATGCGCATACGCGCACTATAATGAGCGGCTCTACAATATTATTAGTAAAATAATAATAGGAAATTTAATGAATTATTCTTAAATGCCCAATTTATGATAAACATTTAAAAAATAATAATAAAATCGGTTCATATTGCGTGGCAGAAACACTATATTTTCGAAGTATAATTTTCAGGATAAATTATACACAGTATTCAGTATTCAAATATTGTATGTAATGTAGGTACTTTGAAAATGAAATGAAAAATGTTTATTAGCAACATGCGTAATAAAAATCAATTTTAAACTTAATACTATAAATACATTAAAATCTGATATGCATATTGAAACCTACGGATAGAAGGTTCGATGTTGTTCAAAGGTAAATTTTGCCATCACGATTCCGGTAACACGAAGCGATATTTGCGTATGTATTACGCCGGTAATGCTTAGGTTAATCTCTTATACAGGGTGAAATTGATATCATTGACATCCTTTTAAACTAAGAGTCTACCCATCGGACTGAACAACTTTTACTATGGGAGCAAACAGATCGGAGCAAAAAAATAATCAGCTGTTCCATACTAAACTGCAATGCCTACTCGACTCAAATGTATGCAACAACTGATTATTTTTTTGTTCCGATCTGTTTGCTCCCATAGTGAAAGTTGTTCAGTTTGATGGGTAGACTCTTAGTTTAAAAGGATGCTGATGATATCAATTTCACCCTGTATAAATTTTTCGGTTACGGTCGGTGTTTGTAACAAAACTCCTCCGAAACGCCTTGACCGATTCTTATGTCAGTGGTCTGCGCATACGAAGTCGCAGGCAACAGCTAGTATTATAATATAATCATAGTGGATCGACAACATAGTCACCTCAGACAAAAGCCGTCAGTAGTGCACTGCCTTAATGGAAATAAAGTTCGCTTCCGGATACCAGCACAAAATTTTAGTATGTTGTTAGGTATGTTCTCTAGACACTAACTCTAAGGTCTCCAGTTATGACGTCATAAAATTTTTGTATAGGATTAAAAATATTTTTTTTCTGAAACCTATCGTGTGGGGCATCAAATAAAAGGGCTCCATAAGCGGGTTTTAAAAATATACTACACTATTACCTTTCAGCCAACTGTTTAAAAAAAAAAATATTTGGATTTTTTTTAAAACAGTTGGCTGATAGGTAATAGTGTAGTACCTCAAAGACTGTCTCCCGGCAGTTTTGGGGTCTAGAGAACATACCTAACAACATACTAAAATTTGGTGCTGGTATCCGGAAGTGAACTTTTTCAGCCTTTTTTGACCGTAAGGTAACGTACACAAGATAAGTGCATAAGTGTGCGCGCCAAACACAGATAAACTCTCTCATCTTTACCTCCCTGAAACTGATTGAAAGGAAATCCGTGACGATCAGAGAAGGCAGCAACTGCCTTCGTGGTCTAATGGTTAAGAGCATTGGCTCTCGAGACGGAGGTCGTGGGTTCGATTCCCACGGGGGACACCTAGTGAAATGTCACTTTGTGAGTTTTTTCCCAGATTGTCTAAAAACAAAAATGATTCCGTGCTTCGGATGGCACGTTAAGCTGTTGGTCCCGGCTACTATCTCTGGTGGTAGTAGTCGTTACATAAAAACCACTGCAGAGGCCGTAAGGCGGTCTGAAAAAATTCTAACAACAGGGCTCTGCTTTCACGAGAAGATGAAGAGAAGGCTGCGGTTCCAGTGCGTGACTAAATGGGTAGTCAAATCGTGTAGTGTAGTGTAGTGACTATTAACATAGTATTTCAGTAGTCATCGTTCTTGATTTTGGAGATCTGGGAACATACTTAGGGATTTCGCGGACAAAAGGTGAGTTACGCATTTACTTCCGAGATCCCTTTAATCCTGTAGGATTATAATGGTATACTAAGCTTCTCTTACTTTTTATAATATTTATACGATACGATTATTAAAAGTAAATAAAACCCATTTCTAAGTATGAAATGAAAATTTCAATGGAAAGGCTATCTAAACTTTCTAGCCATGTTATCGATAAAAACTTCTCATGCTTTCTTAGGTCACGTTCGGTCAAAGATAAGAACTATAACGTAACTGATAAACTTCTTTGATTTAGAAATGTCTTATCTGCAATGTAGAGCACACCTTCTCCGCGTGAATCTAGGGGTACGTTCGAACTTAAGTATAACATTTAAGTAGGAACATACCTACACTTCAGTAGGTACTACGACATGAATAGATTTTTTTTTAATTTCACATATTCGAAGTCGTGTACGAATAATGCATAAATTCCATAGAGTGTATATGCTACTTTCCTAGATAATAAAAAAAAAACACTCCGGGAACGAAAGTTTGTAACTTATGCTGAGACAATATAATAAAATATCAGTTACGACCTCACCCCCACGCGATTACCGACAGTAAGCAGTGGTATAGTCCTCTCTTACTCTCACTCACACAGTAACGCATGTGCTTACCTATTCTTATCAGATCGAGCCTAAGTTTAAATCCAGGTTATGCAGGGAAACCATAATAATTAGTATTCCTAAAAAGGAATAGCGCCAGGTAGACCAGAACACGTTTAATCTTCGCCTTTCACGTAAGGTTAGAAGTCAAGCCTCGAGGTTTGTCAAAGGGCTATCTTTGGCTTAAAACTGATCGACCGGGTCAGAAAAGAAAAAACAGACAATTCGCTTCAGAACCCCAGAGAGAGACCATTCACGTAACTAGGGGGGAGATAGGTGGTATTTGACCCCCACACCCACGAAATCCAAATATTTGTATGGAAAAGTGATTGATGAATATACTATCCCCCTCCCCGAAAATTAAATGTCCCCCCCGAAACAAAAGGCTGGATACGTGCCTGAGATCACCACCACGTTGCCACTGCCGCAGATCAAAACTACTTCCCACTGGTCCCCAATAAAACGAAATCGTCGTCGAGACAGACCTAGAAGAAGGTAGCAGGCGAAAAAGAGGTACGCATGGAGGACGGAGGGAGGCCTTTGCCCAACAATGAGACAGCGTCGTCGGATGATATAAAAATAAAAATAACATTCTAAATACTATGTAGTAATAGGGTTGCATATTGCGCCGACCCCAATGCAATTAAGTATACCTCGCGGCAAGAAACTCTTGCGCTCGAATGAGTGAATTTAGACGAAAATAGTGCATAGTGTCTTGTACATACGTTCAGCGCATTCAAGGTCAGCGCTAGAGATTCGTGCCGCGACTTCTACTTTGGTATATAAGAAACTCACCTCTTTAACAATAGAATGTTGTTCCAAATAGACATAAGATTCGCACTCTATTTCGGTTGAAGTATCAAAGTATTGAGGCAAGCACTGACTGCTGTTGGAGGTCACATTGGTGAACGAAGCGTAGCGGAGACATTTGTAAGGAACCCCGTCTTCGTCGTGAGGTATTGTGAAGTTTACAGCTGACGAGTCTTCTCTGCATTCTGGTACTGAACATCTGGAAGCAATAAAGGTTTCTTTTACTATTTTAGTTGAATAAATGAGTGAATTCTCGTTACCAATTTCACCTGCAGCGACTGCTTTATGAGAAAAGCAGTCGAGCACAAAGCCTCAGCGGATATTTTAAATGCAAAGTGTGCGCATAACCTCTATGTCATGACATCGACTCGATAGAAGAGTGAGAATGTGACCTTTGATGTGATGCAATGAATAAATGAAATATGAATTTGATGGCTTCCTTACGAATAGCTATCGAAGCGCAGAACAGGGAGTCTTGGAGAGAATGGAGGGAGGTCTTTGCTCAACAGTGGGACAGCAATGGCTGATTTGATGACGATAATAATCAAATGTGTGAGCATTAGAGCATGATAGCACACATGTCATGTGTATTCTCTCGCCCTTACCCTCCTGATGGAATACGGAATCGATACGAGATGGGGTACGCAGTGGCTATAGGCAGCTATAGGCAGCCAAGCACGGTAAGGGAGTAGGCTAGGTTAGGATAGGAGGGGTAAGCGCAAAAAAGAAATGTGCTGTTCCATACGAAACTGCCATGCCTACTCGACTCAAACGTATGGAATGCAGATTTCTTTTTGATCTGACATATTGGCTCCCATATTAAAAGTTGTTCAGTTTGGTGGGTAGAGTATGTGGTTTAAAGGTTAATTATACTTTTCCTTACACCCTATATTAGTCGAGGTCTATGAGTGCTTATATACTGCTTATTATGCTGAAAAGATAACCTCTGGATGCGTTTTCATCTAATTTTTTGGCCACACACATTATTGACATACCAACCTGTAATAGAAAATATTACACCTCTTATGCAAACAGATGTGGTAAGTGATAAGTAATCCAAATTCGTTAACGATGACAGCATTATTACCAAGATTTACATTTTTGTACGTTAACCTTCATAACCAGGGTTAGATCATCATCATCATCATCATCTCAGCCGATGGACGTCCTCCCCCAAGGATCGCAATAACGACCGGTCCTGCGCTGCCATCATCCAACTGCGCTTTCCGGTACGCAGTCGCCACTCGAGAACCTTTCGGCCCCATCGGCCATCGGCTTTGCGAGCAATGTGCCCCGCCCACTGCCACTTCAGCTTAGCAATTCTTTGGGCTTTGTCAGTTACTCTGGTTCTTCTGCGGATCTCTTCATTTCTGATTCGATCTCGCAGGGAAACTCCGAGCATAGCCTATATAGCATAGCCATGGCCATTGCCCTTTGGATGACTTTCAGACTTTTTATGACGCCTTGAGTGAACGACCACGTCTCTGTTCCATATGTCAACACTGCGAGACGTTAAGATACTACGTAGCTTCCCGAAAGCTGCCCAGCCGAGTTGGATTCGAAGGTTGATCTCTTTCTCGAAGTCGGACCTACCTAACTGAGTAGTTTGTTAGGTTAGATCATAACGAGGCAACCATAGAACAACAATATGTATAATATTGGATTTAATAGCTTTTCGGTGAAGGAAAAAGCCAATGTTTCTATTGGTCAGCGCGTATCCACTGTCGTAGCCACTGCATCCGACCTCACCTCTGTTGGTATAAATAAATATCTTGGACATTGTCACAGAAATTATCTAGTCACATTTAAAGTACCTGGACTTGTATTATGATGACTAGACAAAGATATATAATACATAATCGGTATATGGTTAAACATATATTAAATATAAAAAAACATTTGATACAAATCAGCAGCAGAAAGATGCATATCTCCCTAGTAATTTTGACATTATCAACTGCTGAGCACAGCGAATGAGATTCAAAAATCGCACTCCAGATCTTTAAAACTACGCATTGGATTTTAATGCAGTTTTTTTTAATAGATAGTGATTCAAGAGGAATGTTTACATATCAGCATTGCACCTGTGCGAAGCCGGGACGGGTCGCTAATTACGTATATATGTAAGAAGAACTCATTGGTACATGGCATGTCATCCGTGGGGATTCGAACCTGAACCTGAAGATCGAGTTTCCATAGCTCTCCACAACTCGCCACCGATGCTCTTGTTCATACCAATAGACAGAAATAATATAGCAATAGGTTGGTATAGCTAGGTAAAACGTTATAAAATCAATGATTTCATTTCTGCCACTTTTGTGGGGGGCGAGGTAACATGACATCCGCATAACTTTAGATTCTAATTTTGAATTTTAAAAATCATGAAAGGTAGTCTCGTGAGAACCCTAAACGTCATAAGTTCGTAGTTATTGTTTCGCAATTATCTCTCTCGTTTAGTGATAAGGTATAAAATTGAATGTAAATGCACATGATCAATTGTTCTTAGACCGTGGCAGAGGGGAAATGCTACCGCAAGGCTAGTCCTTATAATAAATAGTTAAAGGTTCCATCACATTCAAGAGGGTATAAGGTGCCTGCCTACCTTTCTGTTAGGACGATCTGACTGGCTTGGCCGGACCGCGGTCGAAGCTGTATGAGAATTAAAAATGTTCACAAGTATGTGACCGATCTGATTTGACTATTGTAATAAAAATTGCGAAACAAAATCCATTGAGATCTATTTCATTGTAGCAACCTTGGATTTGAACCTATTCGCATTGTTACGGAAAACCATGGGTTTTTGTGACATCTATTGTTCAGTTGGATTCGATGGGGAATTGTTTAATTCTACTACTATGAACTAGTGTACCAAAGATAAATTTTTAATTTTCTAACCTAACCTAACCTAACTCAAACGGAACATCAGATTTTTTCGCGTTTTCGTGTTTGGCGCCATATTAAAGTTGTTTGAAGAATAGGTTCCCGTACTTACTTACTGAAAATATATTTTTTCTGTAGGTGATTGATATTTTCATGCAATTTAGTACTTAAGGTGGTTTTAGTCCATACAAACGTTTGACGCACAATACGCGTAGACGGAATTAATAAAAGTAATATTTTATATATGGAAAAATAGTTTAGAAAATCTAGTTGCCGCGTAACAAATAACATTTGCAATTTATAATATAATTACGAAGATATAAAGCTTTTAAAATTTTGTATGAAAAATTTCAAAGCTTGATATCTCCGTAATTATTTTTTAAATTGCAAATGTTATTTGTGACGCGGCATTTAGATATTTCAAACTATTTTTCCATATATACATAGTTATATATACCGTCTACGCGTATTGTGCGTCAAAGTTTTGTATAAAATTGACCCCTCTGCAACCGCCTTAAGTGGATGTTTGTTTCTATAATTCGATATCAGCAACTGCATATTCAAAGAAGAAGTGCGCAGGATTTTATTTGTGTGTGCGTGAACATAGATGCACTCTCTCATCCTTAAGAGGATAGGCGGGCTGAAACGCTAATTTGGAGAATAGGTCACTTTTCCGACTGTTTATGTATTTGTTATATCCGCACCACACATACACTCGGCCGACTAGAGTGCGAAAGTGACAAATGCAGCTCGGACCGATTTTGTATACAAAAAAATCGACGAAATCAGCATTTCGAATTCACCTGTTTCCTCCTCCAAAACTAAACCGAATTTAATAATTCTTTCATAAACAATATGAAAAGACTTTGGCTATGTCTGTATGTTTTGCTTTTTTTGTTTATATTTGTCAAATTTGTTTACTGTATGTCTGAAAACGGGCGGTAAAATTGGCCATTTTCGAAGGTCCATAGTTCTTACAGTAATTAATTAAATGCAAAAAAGTAAACACAGGCACATGGCAGAGGTGACATAGATTGTATGGTAAAAAAATATTTGTTTTAGTGTCATTATCCAGGGAGAAAACAGGGGAATACGTTTGTATGGACTAAACCGTACTGGTCTATCTTCTTAACCTCCTGACTAAAGAAACAGAAATTCGCGAAGATCAGAGGAGGTCTGATTCAGTGAATCGGACGGGGCCGCTACAGGTTTAGGCCTTGGAGATGTTGAAGATGATGGTCACGTCCCTAAGCCATGAGGTTACGACCAAGAAGAAGATTTTGAAGATGATACTGATGAATTTAATTTCGTAAGCAGTCGATATTACATGGTTTACCATTATTTAAATTGATGATGATGTGATGCTACTCCTAGCCGATTTCGGCTACGGCGAATGTCTCTGATCCCTTCATTGTTGGCGCTCGTGCGCCCTAATATGGCTTATATAGCCGATTTTTTTTGCGAATGTACGTGCGCAATGAGAGCACGTTAGGACACCATTCTCATAATTATAATTGATGGTCGCTGGTGGTCGGGCCTTCAATTTATCGCGCTTGGCATCAAGCTCAGAACGCCGGAGTGCCTCAAAGTCAAAAACTTTGTCTCTGACAAGAGACCTCCACTCCTGGCGTTGGGATGCAAGATTTTCCCATTGTGCGGGATCAATGTAACACCGTTTCACCGTGTTTCATTATTTAAATTATCAGGGGTGCTTAGGTACCTACTCACATAATTAAAAACGCCACATCGTCACATCGTAAGAACATAAAACTCGATACAATATTTTATTACCTATTTGTTTAAAATTGTTAGTGCTTAGGTTAATCAATTATTTAGCAATCAATTACTTCTTGACGCTAAGTGAATATGATGATTGTATAGCCAGTAAATCACAAATGATAAGTTATTAACACGCTGACCCCATTAGGAGACTCAATAGGTAGCAGTTGATGTGGAGTTGTATTCAGAGGAGTCGCGCTGCAAGTCTGACAGAGGGCGGACACGTGCGTATTGGCATCTGTTATGCTTGCACGTGGCTCCGCCATTTTGTAAACTCTTTTTTGTTTTAACTATAAAACTTTAACTTGAGATTATAATAAACTACTTGACATTGGCAGAAATGCTACTGATCATTTTTCTACGTGTACTCTCCGGTCCTCTCAGTGTAAAAAATTGAATTCATACGAAATTCAATAATCTTATGGAAGAAAAGTAAGCTCAAATGTAAACTCGTCCTTCGTATTTGTCTACTATGCTGTAGGTATTCATCTTTATTTGTGTGTACAATAAAGTGTGTGTGTGTGTGTGTGTGTGTGTGTGTGTGTGTGTGTGTGTGACCAATGTATAGGTCATTGTGATGTTGATGAAAGTGTTAAAATCTATCTATACTTATAAGTATCTTACATATAATAAAATACTGAACTTGGCGATGATGTACATTGAAGGTATTTGCAAAAAAATTAATTGTGGGTGTTCAGGATACTTATACACAAAGAACAACCATAAGAAATAAGACCATTTTCAGAATTTTTGTCTGTTTATTTGTACACGCATCAAAACTGAACTGATTTGGATGGGGTTTTAAGCGTAGAGCAGGGTTTGGATTAAAATCTAGGCTATATTTCATCGCAATCGGTTTATTCAATCACAAGTTATAACTATTTAAAGACAAAGTCACGAGCGCCGCTGAATTTAATGCACGCATCACATAAAAACTGCTAAACCGATTTAAATGGGGTTTTCACAAAAGCATAGGGCATAGTTTGGATTAACATTATAGGCTTTATTTCATCGCAATCGTTTCATTAAATTAAAAGCTTTAAGTATTTAAAGACAAAGTCGCGAGCGCCTCTGAATTTAATGCACGCATCACATAAAAACTACTAAACTGACATGAATGCAGTTTTCACAAAATCATAGGGCATAATTTCGATTAACAATATAAGCCTTTATTTCATCGCAATCGGGTCATCCAATCAAAAGTTATATGTGTATTTAAAGACAAAGTCGCGAGCGCCACTGAATTTAATGCACGCATCACATAAAAACTACTAAACCGATTTGAATGGGGTTCTCACAGCAGCACAGGGCTTAGTTTGGATATAGGTTTTATTTCATCGCAATCGGTTTATTCAATCAAAAGTTATGAGCATTTAACCATTTATAAGGCAGAAGAAATGAGAACACATAATAAAATGAAAGATTGTGATATGGTATATGGTATTAGAGAATAATACCTTGTTTATTTTTTTTTTTAAATTAAGGTGTCGTTATGTATTTTTTATTACAGCTGGTTTATGAAAATCGACAAAACATGGCACTATCTACGTTCCATTTTAGTATTAAATTGTTAGACGTCAGAATCTAAAATTCGTTCCATTACTTTTATATATTTTTGAAAACATTTTTTTTTTTCGATTTGACAAATACAGCATTACTCAGGGAGCATCGGCTGCTTATTACCGTGGACTATGGGGGGACCACACCAGTGACGGTGAAGCGCCCTAGTAGGTCTACCGAACCAATGCATGAGCTTAAGCAACCTGCCCAAGGGACACCCCTAAGGGGTACGGACCTCGGCAATGGGCGTTGCTGGGACTACGCGGACTACGATTGGGTAGTGGGGATCGGTGAGAATTTTTGAAAACACGGTGTCCAATATAACACAACACACACACACACACTTATATTGTTACTAACACAATATGGATGAATAATCTGAAATAAATCATTTTTAATTTAATTTTAATTTAATATATGGCCAGAGCCGTATAAAGTGTTAAAGACAAAATCGCGAGCGCCACTGAATTTAATGCACGCAGGGAGCGCGTAATTTCTCTTTGTGCAATGTGCACGCATCACTTAAAAACTAGTAAACTGATTTGAACTGAGTCTTGAATAGTCTAGGAAAAAAAAATTAAAACAGCCATAAAAAAAAAACTAATAAAAGCAAAAAATTATTTGCAGCCAATGACTTTTTCGTCCGCACCTATAAGAACATTAATTTATGTTATTGGAGTCAAATGCCCCGGGCGGCACTTTACCAGGGGCGGTAAATTCGGGAAAAATATAGATTGATTGAGATATCTGTAGGTAACCAATTCATAGAGCAGAGAAAAGTCGAGCTCGCTTCGCTCACTCTCAGTTTTTGTTTTAAATACTGTACCTATTTACACATAATCCTAAAGAGTTCTGACCACAACTAAGAAGTGGTGGTTAAAATTTTCGAGCTTGCTTCGCTTGGTCCATAGCTTTTACTTTGTATTTATGTTTTGTAGAATTGTAGATTCGTATTGAAGAAAAAAGATGTCTGACCATAACCCCAATAGTTCGCTTCGTTCGCTCTGTATTTTTTGTGTAGGTCATCTTTAAAAGATAGATCTATCATCTTAGAAACCGACACTACGCCACTGGACCCGTGCCCAGGGCCTCTACCCGCACATTCGAACTTCGCAATTGCGTGAACGCTTTCGTTCCAATGTCAACTCTATTAAATCGAAGTGCGGACCGAATCAGTGGCGATATATCGAACATCGAAAGTCCGGGTACAGGGTCTGGGCGCTCTAGCCGCGCGCCCGATACGCAGCGCCCAGTGCGCGCGCCTCGGGCGCTTTCTATTACTAGTACCTAAGGGTTAACGCATATTCGCGTTGAAGGAGCCGAAGGAGGCGAATGAAACGAATTTCCTTTGAATTCTTCTGACGATTCGTCCGATTCGCCGCGGATAAGTGTGCGTCCACCTTAAAGGGACTTAAGGGCCTATGTCGAAAAATAATTGAAGCGAAATGGGGGTATGATAGCTTATATTACTGCCTGATGCGAGAGAAAGAGATGGGGCGGCGCGCGCGCCTGAAACGACGCAAGCGTAAAACAAACTTTTTTAAATTGTGATTGTACTATTTATGTAAGTTCAATTCTGCTATAATCAAACTCAATAAAATATCAATCTCTATTCTTTAAATCAAGTCTCGTGTTTCTATTATTTACCGTTTAGCAGTTCCAAGCGTTTATCGATACAGACGGAGGCTACTTTGGCTTGTTTTTCTGTGTAAATGTGTCCTGTTTTGACTCTAATCAAAACTTCAAGCGTTAGCTTATCTGTTCAACGAGCGTTAACCCGCGACTTCGTCCGCACAAATTATATACCAGATTTTAAGTCAGATAATAAGCTATCAAACAAAAAAAGTTTCATCAAAATCGGTTCAGTAGTTTTTGCGTGATACTCGTTCAAACAAACAAACACACAAATAAACACACAAACAAACAGACAGACAAAAAATCAAAAAATTGGTGAAATGGAATCAAGGACACCTAAAAACCATATCGTAACTTTTTTTTTGTCAATATCTTCAATGTACAGACAAACTTCCTGTTACAGTTTTATAACAGTATAGAACAAACAAACAGACAGACAAAAAATCCAAAAATTGGTGAAATGGAATCAAGGACACCTAAAAACCATATCGTAACTTTTTTTTTGTTAATATCTTCAATGTACAGACAAACTTCCTGTTACAGTTTTATAATAGTACGAGCGTTAACCCGCGACTTCGTCCGCACAAATTATATACCAGATTTTAAGTCAGATCATAAGCTATCAAACAAAAAAAGTTTCATCAAAATCGGTTCAGTAGTTTTTGCGTGATACTCGTTCAAACAAACAAACAAACAAACAAACAGACAGACAAAAAATCCAAAAAATTGGTGAAATGGAATCAGGGACACCTAAAAACCATATCGTAACTTTTTTTTTGTTAATATCTTCAATGTACAGACAAACTTCCTGTTACAGTTTTATAACAGTATATAGATTTAAACATATCCGCAAATCATTCTCCTACTGTTGTACTAACAGTAGGAGAATGATTTGCGGATATTTATGATATATGACGCTTTGAAGAATCCTATTTTTTCACATATCCGCTTAAAACACGTAGTAAATTAATATTTCTTAGGATGTGGTGCAGGTTATCCGTTAGATCTTTGTGGGAGGGTAAGGCACTGAGCAAGTAATCACTACGTTTTAGGTAGGGTACCCGATACGCTGGCCGAATTTCTTCGCTGAAAGGGGGTCGAATCTACCAGGCGCTTTGAAGTTTTACTTGGTTAAGGCGGTTGCAGAGGGGTAAATTTTATACAAAACTTTGACGCACAATACGCGTAGACGGTATTAATATAAGTAACTTTGTATATATAGAAAAATAGTTTAGAAAATCTAGATGCCGCGTAACAAATAACATTTGCAATTTATAATATAACTACGAAGATATAAAGCTTTGAAATTTTTCATACAAAATTTTAAAAGCTTTATATCTTCGTAATCATATTATAAATTGCAAATGTTATTTGTTACGCGGCAACTAGATTTGCTAAACTATTTTTCCATATATAAAATATTACTTTTATTAATTCCGTCTACGCGTATTGTGCGTCAAACGTTTGTATGGACTGAAACCACTTTAAAGACTTTTTTCTGGTAAACATAATAATACATTTGAAAGCTTGATGAAAAGAAAAACAAACAAATTGCCTGTCAAATTTGTCAATTCTTTGATATTTAAGCATAAACTATCATATGTCATTCAAAATAACAATGCTTGCATTCAAATTGCAGTGAATTAGTTCAACAAATCCATTTTCTCATTTTCTTCAGTAAATTCTAGTATCACATAGTCTATCTAGTAAACAGTTTACAATAACCACCAAAACTATGCAACGGACACGATCAATGGATTATTTACAGGGTATCATGAGTTCATTCAAACAATTCGAGAAGAAACTTGACAAATTACAAGATGACGTATACCTTCATGGAAACACGCTGTCTGACCTTCGTATGATGGTCACCAATCTTTCGGTAGCTATCAACAGCGCCGGCGCCGCCGAACGCGACCATAAAGAATTGAAACACCCACTCAAAAGGAACACGGCAATCCAATACGAAGAACGATATGTAGAACAGCCGATTAGAACGAGAAGGAAAAACGCTATTATTCCTCTCCCTAGTAAATTGAAGACTAAAAAACTTCAGGATCAAAAGTATGGGCTGAGAATGCCAAGAAATGCACCGCTTCATGCACAGAAACATTTTTCGCCTGTAAGGCAGCACAGGGTAACGAGAAAACTCGATGCTCCAAGAAAAGGCTCCGCAATCAGAAAACAAAGAGATGTGGAGAGAAGTCTTAGCAGAATAAAAAAATAGATTTTCTCAAATAAAACGTGCGATTCTTCGCTATCATCGCTTCGTTCGCTTATGAAGTAGGCAGTGTTGCGTTTTAAATAAAAAAAACAATTAGGTATACTGTTCTGAATTCAGAGCGTAAGGGGCTGCGCAGACGACGGGCATTTTTGCCCACACGCGGTCACGTCGTCTACTCAATTGAAATCTAGGGATGTGTGCGTAGGTAATGCATGCATCTGTAGAAAATCCCATGCTGAGGCGGCATGATTGTGGACAAATAGGGCCGTTGAATTAGGCCCTAAGCATCATATGAATGAAATCAAGTAGTTGTATTTATTATTATTTATTTCCTTTTTGGAGTACTTACAGCTAACTAAACAGTTTTGTTTTAATTGATTTCATTCATCATCATCAGTCCGTCACGTCTTACCGCAAGCCACAGACCTACCCACAGTCAGGCCTCACCTTTGGGCGTTAGTCCAACACGCTACTTGATTTAAATTTGAAGTTTAAAATTTTAAACCTATCTATGAAAGCAAACAATGGATGCTGATTCGGGATCTAAATTCAGAACGGTGTAATGCTACTTTAATACAAATTAAAACCGCAGGCGATGATTGCGAATTAACGCTTGTTAACTGTGTGCAAGCCTATGTAAATAGAATTATCGCAAGTAGTTACCTAAATATAGAAAAATTCTTGGAAATAAAAATAGAAGAGCCGTTTAGAATTGAATTATATTTTTTATCTAGGTAACATTGCAGAAGGTAATGAAATAATGAATAACTAAAATAGGTATTTTGCACCTGTCATTATACCCGTTTATGACAACTATTTCTTGTTTCTTTATGCGAAGCTGAATGCGATGGTTTCTGTGGGAAAAAAGTAGGGATCGAGTCGGTTACGTCCTTTTTCCTGAACGTCAGTCGCCCGAATTCCTTGTACGATAATTTCCTCGTACGTCCATTGCCCCACATGTCCATTTTCTCTGACCGTCAATTTCCGAAACTGAATGTCCGTTTCCTTGTACTCGCCTTTCCTCGGATGTCCGCAAAGTTGGTATAAATTAAAGCACTATAAATAAAATAAATAAATAAAAATAAATTATGACCGGCAGAAAAAACATGTCACTGTCAAATGTAAGCGCCTAAGACTTAATTAGGCAATACGGCAGTCCGTTCAGGCGTTCGGTGTCCATTTCCTAAAATTCCTTCTTCTAGATATGACGTGTTCTGGATTCCAGTTTAAAATAGATGCGAACGAAAAAGTTATCGGCTGCAATTTTTTTCTTACTTTTTTAGTTTTTTTGAAGGCAGTTCTAATTTTTTCTTAAAATTTTGTTTATTTCACAATTTTCAGTGGTGAAATACTAAGACTCAGATATCAGTTATATACGCAAAGGGTACATCGATACGAAGCATATGTTTCAATTTTTTTAGGTTTCCCTGATTCCATATCAGCAATTTTTGGATTTATTGTCTGTTTGTTTGTGTGTTTGTTTGTTTAAACGAGCATCACGCAAAAACTACTGAACCGATTTTGAGGAAACTTTTTCTGTTTGATAGCTAATGATCTGACTTAAAATCTGGTATAAAATTTGTGCGGAGCGCTAGTTAACAATAAATTCATCATCTATGATGTCTGTACACAAATGTACACAAATTAAAAGCCGGAAACCGTAATTATCACTGACCTTAATTATAGAGTCAAAATCAAAAGTCAATGAACACATAATGTTATATTATCGTAAACAAATAGTACTAGAATTCGAGAACACGTTCTCTCTAAGATATGTTGCATTGCAGTCCCTTAATTCTTTGTGATAAAGTTCAGTTTGGAACGAACTTTGGTCATTTAATCTAGACAGACTAGTAGTGTCTACTAACAATAAACAAATAAGCAAAATAAACTCTATTGTTAATGTGTTACTGACTGGATAAATTGATAGTTGTTGTTGGTTCAACGTAACAGGGTTCTACTTAATATGGTGACGGTTTTTAAAGGGGATGAACAGACCATTGACGTCACAGAACATTATAAGAGGGGTTAGAAGTGCAAAGTAGGCGTGGAACGTGTCGCCACAGGTTACCATAAGGCGCGCGGCGTGGTGCGAGCGAGAGGGCATAGAGGGCATGAGTAATTGTAGCATCGTGAGCGGGAAGACAGCCGGCCGTCTCCGAAGCAAAAGCGCAGAGCACAGAAAATTATAAGAAGAGTTTTCTGTGACGTAAATGACGTAACCTCAGAGCTAAAAGCTCAAAAAAAAAAAAAATTAAATAAAAATTAGATTTTGCTATGGGATTAACATGGAAAATCGTCAAAAATTTTGTCTTCCATACAACATTGCAAACCTACTCATCCAAAATGCACTGATGCACTGACAAACTGCACTGACCACTGATTTTTTTCGTAATTTCAAGGTTGTTCATTTTGATGGTCTGAGCATCGCCTTAGATCCAAGGATCTTTCAATATCCTATTATAATCAAGCAGTACAATACAAGCACACATACATACAAGACACTCAATATAAGCTTACCTATACCTTACTACCAACATGAAAACACTGAAGATGGACACCATTCTACTCACTTTTCATACATTAAGTTTGTAAAAATGTTTTTTTTTGTGTATGACTGAAATGTTCCCAAACAAAAAATACACTATATTATAGGAAAAAAGAAACAGGGATGAGAAGATCGAAAAATCCGTGACTGACTGACTGTCACACTGCTCTTTTCTTCACCATCAAGAAATTTTGCTCCTAACCTCACACTAGTGTTACGGATAGGAAGTCGCATTCTTAACCATCACACCACAGACTGTAACTAGGTACATGAACAACACGGTCAACTCGGTCAACATGAACAACTCGGGCAACAATCGCCAAAAACGTCTCAAGTAATGAATGGACGCCCCCTATTTTCAGGACTAGATGAACCTTTAGACCAAAAAGGTAATTTGTATGAATGACCGATTTCCATAAAACTTTCGCAAGAAAGGATATTGCTATTGGAAAGCGATACTTAAATGTTTTACTTCTCTAGTTCGTTGATATTAAAACATTTATGATTTCAATGGCATTACTTGTGGAATGTGATAAAGTTATGGTTCCCAAGGATCAAATAAACATTATTAACTCGTGTCATGTCGTGATACACTTACCACTGAATAATATTTTCCTATGACACATAATTTTCAGTTACAATGCTTACAACCAACGATTTTAATAAAAATACCTAATTCAGTTTATACAACGTGTTAATGAATAAACGCAAAACTAGAAAACAGTTTGTGTGGAATTTTTTTTTATTTATTACGTATGGGTTTGCTCTTGACCTTCTTCTTCTTCGTTGAACTGAACTCGATGTCAACCTACGAATATGTCAACCCACCGCACTGTACACTCACCCTACTTACTATTAAAATAAGATTCTTAAAATGTATCCATCAGGACGCTAGCGTTTTCATTCATTGCTAACTTAATAACAAATCGTTTTTGCATCGTAACTTAAAATGCGAATAACTTTAAATTTTAACTAATAAAATAATGAAATTATCGTTTCAATGCAATTATTTTGTTAAAAATCAGTTGGGGTGTATGAAGTTTTGCGCTTATTCATTAACACGTTGTATAGGTACCTACCTATTATTTTATTATAAGAGCGTCGTTGGTAGTGCGGTACGAATACTCGAATCATGAGGGTCCGGGTTCAATTCTGCTCGGACCACAATCTTAGACCATATAACTATGGACTAGTTACGCGTGTAATTCTACTAACAAACATTTCTGCCACTTTTTGCGGGGGGCGAGGTAATACGAAATCCGCAACTTTGGATTTTATTCCCTATAACTTTAGATTCTAATTTTGAACGTTAAAAATCGAAATTATTGTTTCGCAATTATAGGCTGTCTCGTTTAGTGATAAGTTATAAAATTGAATGCAAATGCACATGATTAATTGATCTTATACCTTGGCAGAGGGGAAATGCTACCGCAAGGCTAGTCCTTATAATAAATAGTCAAAGACCACAATGTACAAATGAGTTCTTCTAACTTATGTTCCTAATACCAACTGCTCTCAAATAGTGAAGGAAACCATCGTGAGGAAACCTGTATACTGATACTGTATACTGTATGCTGTAGAAGAAATTATGATGCTAAAGTCAACAGGGGTAGGCCTATGCCCTGCAGTGGGACGCTTATGGGCTGATGAAGATTATGTGACTAGATTTTGCCCGCGACTTTCTCCGCGCCGGCTCTATAGTGCTGGATATAAATACCATAGGCATCATAGATCGGATAGCAATGAGCAAATATGTAAAAAGTATTGTTGTTTCTTTCTACAACTAATCCGAAAATGAAAATTAATCAAGTTATCTTGTTCGATAGTGCATATGCTCACGACTATGTTCCCCGACGGGGTAGTCAGACATATTATGAAAACTCAGAACATCCACTATTCACTAGTAGTACCTACTTAAACTCTGTCCAGTGTGACGGGTATTAGCGAGCCCGTTGTCACTTTATTGGGATTATTCGATGTTTATTATCCTATTAAAACTTCTTTTACACATGGATTAAAACGCGCTACGCAGTCTGCACAATTTTTATCGGTATACTATTAGAGTGCATGAAAATTGATTCTTGAAGTAGTATGAATATATAACTTTTTATTATTACTGCTTATTGATAAAGAGTGCATGAAAATTGATTCATGAAGTAGAATGAATATAGAACTTTTTATTTCTATTATATCATTATTCATAATCAATATATTTTCTTTTACTTCCATGTTAAAAGGTACAATACAAGTATACAAACGAATCGTTGGATGAGTGATTATCATGACATAGCTCATGCTGACATGAAAGAAGAAGAACAAATTGTCGTGTAAAATTTCACCGATTTATGAACATTTTTATTTAAATAAACTCATGCTTTTACTGTATTAAATCGTGTGCAAATACAACTTATGAATTTTAATTTATGAAATTTAATGTTATGAGCTTATTACGTTATAAAACATCGACAGCATATTCGGTAGAATGTTAAATTCCCATTTAACTGAAAACAATTAATTAATTAAGGATATGTTTACCTGTAGTCAAGATCCATGACTTCAAAATTGTAAACTGAGGAGTACATTCCAGCCAAAAAAACAGGAAACAATATCAAAATAAAATTGTAAACATTAAACTTTTTAAAAGGTCCCAGTATTTGAAGAATATCGTCCACTGTCACTTCGTTTTGTTTTTTTTCTGGATCCATTTTGGATTTTGGCACTTCACTTTATTTTAAATTAAATCGATCACTTTTTAGATATTAAAGTTTGAAATAGGAAGCCGACGCGGCCGCAGCATCGGCCTCCGGACCAATAGTGCGCAAGAGTCGCTCGATTCATAGTTTTTATTGTTAAATAAAAGATATTGCTAGTAATGTAAGTGAAAGAGCTGGTTTACGATAACAATGCCGATATTTTATAAATATTTTATGTGATAAAAATGTTCAAGTTTCCGATTTCAGAAATATATGTGTATAATAATTATATAGTAAGTTTCATTCAAAGGTTTTTATTAGTCATCCTAATCGTTATAGCAATTTATTAATGAACATGATTATTTTGTGAAAATGTTAAGTGTTCAGCGTGTGGCACAAATCTGTACAGTAACAAAGGTTCATAATGTCTCGTGTTATAATAATACCCTCTTTAGTAAGAGGATACCTTTGCCCCGCAGTGAGATTCTCCGAAAAATATAAAATTATGTACAATGTATAAACCTCTTCCTTTCATTTTTTTTTCTTTTTGTTTTAAATGTTTCGTACCAAAATTGGAATAACTAAAAATTTGACATATTCTGTGAAAAGGAGAACGCCCAGACTTCAGAATCTTCACAGACGGTTCTAAAACTAATACAGGCACAGGCTCCGGGGTCTTCTCGGAAGACCTGCATATCAAGATATCTTCGCCTCTAGGGACACACAATACGGTGTTTCAGGCCGAATGCATGGGCATCACCCTAGCAGCCAGAGCAATTACGGATAGAGCGACCACCAATCACTCAATCAGAATTTTATCGGATAGTATGTCCACACTAATGGCACTCCAGAGCAATGTTATCACATCAAGCATAGTTCTGGAATGTCACAAAGCCCTATCAGAGGTATGTGAAGGTAACCACATTACCCTGCAATGGATAAAAGGCCACAGCAACTCGCGTAGTAATGATGCAGCGGATGAACTGGCGAGACGCGGGTCCAGCACAGTCGCAATAGGACTCGAGCCCATCATACCGCTACCTTTCGGCTGGATCCGCTCGCAATTAGGCAAGCGCACCAGTCAAAAACGGGACGCACTCTGGGCTGCACTAACAGATTGCGAACAGGCGAGGAGTGCTCTACCAAGGGTGAATCCTCGCCTCACCAAGTGCCTCTTGCGTCTCAAGAGAGCTCAATTACGCCTAGTTACTGGAGCCCTGACTGGTCACTGTCCTTTTAACAAACATTTGTTCAATATTGGTGTTACTAACAGTCCTCTATGCAGGGTGTGCATGGAGGTTGAAGAAACGGCTGCGCACGTGCTGTTGGAATGCAACGGGCTAGCACACTATCGGGCACAACACCTCGGATCACCGGGGTCTCTTCCAGAAGTCTTCGGCAGCATTAACAAGCTGGTGGGCTTTCTGGAGGAGTTGGGATGGCAGGAGTAGTCATTCCCACCTAACGCAAAATAGGCACCTATGTCGTTGAGTTGCGGAAAATGAGCCCGCTCAACCAATACCAATACCAAGGAGAACGCCCAATCCCATTGAAATTGAATTTTATAAGAAATGCCACGATAGAAAAGGATAATTTCCATTTCCTTGGGAAGCACGATATTCCTTCTATCCCGTGTATAATTTCAGCTACGAAACGACCGGAAACGAATACACTTCGTCACGTGGGCAATGTCTTTTCAACCGACTGCCTATTACGGTTGAAAAGGTAGAAGAAGCCCTTTGAAGCAAGGACAGACGGACGGACGGAGACATTGTTGGCTTAGTGATAGGGTCCCAGCCAACCCTTTGGGTACGGAACCCCAATAACGTTTAATCTGATTACCTACTATTGGTTCAGAATTATGTCATCATCATCTTATCTACGAGCTATGTTCTTGTAGGTGAGTGTTCGCCATCCCTGTCTATTTTCTGCAAGTGCCTTTAGTTCCTGATACGACATCAACCTTTTATTTCATCTGTGCTAGATAACACTAACTCTGTCTTGGTCCTCCTCTGCTTCTCTTCCCCTCTATTTTCTCATCCAATATTGTTTCTTGTACATCATTTATGTACTTATAGTGAGAAAAGTTTGTGCGCGACCGTCCCGCGGGGTACAGACGTTGCGGGAGGCGAGGTACTCTATTAGCGGGGGGCGGGTAATACAGCGGGAGAGGGAAAGAGCGTGCTACAGTACCACCAAGAAAATAATTAACCTCGGCAATGTTCGTTTGCACAGTCCCCCGACAAAACCCGAAGTTGTTTAGTAATCAAAGGGTGCAAAGTCGGGTAGCAGCGAAAACAATTAGCCAATCGTAGCAAGGCATTGAAGGAGGCACATCCTGATTGGTCAATGCAATTCCACGCGCTATTAAAATTTATCAACTGCGCAGGTACGCACGGCGACCCGTCAAGCTATACAAAACCAAAATAAGCTGGCCGCGCGTAGGTCGAGTAACGTATAACGTCGCGCGGCCAGCTTCTGTTGGTTTTGTATAGCTTGATGTGTCGCCGTGTGTACATCGGGGGAACTTATAAATATGGTACTACTGCACCTCGTCTCTCTAAACATGTATGCCCTGCACTAACTTGTGTAAGTATAATAGGACAGTAAATAATTTTACTAATGTTGACAAACTTAATTTGAGACTTTGGACTCCTCCCTACCATGTTTTGGCTATCTTCTTCCGTGGTTTGTAATGTTATGATGTGAATAATGAATGTGATGTGACATGTTGCAGGTGATACGTTAGCTTAGTTATAAATTAAAATGTAATTAAATGAGGAAAATCTGTAATTGACCTTATATTGGAATAGTTGCTTTTGTATTAGGCTGTTGATTTTCCCAATAAAATTTAAAAAAATGAAATTATGTGTGAATTATTACCTTTCTAATCCAATTGTTTAGACTAGGTATAAAATAAAGTAATAAGGTTCTGTTTTGTGTAACTGACCTTTTTAACAATATACCTTATTACTTTACAACACAGGTTAAAGTCGCGTGCACCGTCATTCAATAGTCAATATGCGCAAAATGAATGCGCGAGCGTCAAGTTACTATGTTTTTAGTAAACTTGCTGTAAACGCAAGACGAAGCGTGCCACAAGACAATTGTTTGGTCTTTCAACATACCTACCATTCATTGCATTGTCATATATACTTACACACTTATAAATTCTGGAATATAATTCACTATATGGGCTACTTTTATCACCAAGGTAAACTGTACGTGCAAAGACGCAAGTGCGACTTTTCACATGGGTAAGTAGCTCAAATAGATACCAAATGATCTCCTCTTATATCGCCATTCGCCATTATTTTTCTTTCTTTCTTTCTTTCTTTCATTCCTCTTCGTTCAACCGTAAGACCGTAACTTTAATACTATCATATAAGTCCTTCGTCTATGCTTGCTACTATGTAGCTTACTGGTCTGTGGTTACTACCAACTGTTTTAATATAAAACGGTTGCAAGATGGCGCTTTGCTGAGAGGCGTGAACTTTCAGTAATGAAGATCCAAGTTCGAATCCGTCACGCAAGTCATGCCATGTACTAATGAGTAGGTACATTAAAAAATGAATTTGATAAATGGGTTAGTCTTAGGATACTGTGTACATTTCTTCTTATTCTTATATTGTAAATAATAGATCCGTTCGATAATAATAATAATTGTTTTGGATGCACTTCTATAGTGTATACTGGGATAGTTGCCGGTTGGTGTCACATTACCACTTAGATCAAATTGTCTGACGGGCCTCTACGGGTTGGCTTCGGCCCCACACACGCCTCCCAAAGGTCCGGGACACTGATGTCCCGAGACAAAGAAAATACATACAATAAATAATAATAATAATTTCGACTTGAAGTACATATCGACTTGAGGTTAACCCTTGTAGTTAGAATGAACCTTAATCGTTTGTCGGGCAATTTAATAATCTTGCTTTAAAATTTCTACCGCAAATTGTGTATTGTACTATATTAACGTATTGTTTACGATCATAGCGTATACCATAATTGTTGATTAGTTCTACACACAATGGCGACCGCATACAGTTTCGAGGTGTCCAAACTTTGCTGTAACTGTGGAAATGCGAGGTCACCCAAGAGGCATTTATACCTACCTAGTAGAGAAACTCAAAAAACGTTAAAAATTTAAACAGTTGACCAAAAAAAGGGGATGTGGTCGTGAACTTATGCATAGTTTATGCTCCGGTGCTAAGTATAAGTACCCAAGAACCTCATTTCGATTTTGCCAAAACAAATTGTTTAAATGTTCATACATACATACAAACAATGGCCTCAACGCATTCGATATAACCGATGGGTAGTCCGAGTTCTAGATTGGGGACAACGAACCGGCACGCAGAGTGGACGCCCTTCGGCCTGCTGGGCCGACGACCTGAGACCAGGCAGCGGAGAGCGACTTGATGAGGAAGGCCGACGACATAGTTTTATTGTGCACCTTCATCATCATCATCATCTCAGCCGATATACGTTCAGTGTTGGACATAGTCTTCCTCCAAGAATCGCCACCCGTCCTGCGCAGGTCTCATCCAACGGGTCCCGCCACCTTCACCCGGTCGTCGGTCCACCTTATGGCTTATCCACGCTGCGTACTTAGTCGGGTACGCGGTCGCCACTCAAGAACTCTTCGGCCCCATCGGTCATCTGTTCTGCGCGCAATGTACCTCGCCCATTGCCACTTTAGTTTAGTACTAGCTGTTGCCCGCGACTTCGTCTGCGTTACCCGGATAAAAAGTACCCTATGTGTTAATCCAGGCCATGGTCTATCTGTATGCCAAATTTCATCGAAATCCGTTCAGTAGTTTTTGCGTGAAAGAGTGACAAACATACATCCACACTAGGATAGGATTTATTGGGCTATATCAGCTACTCTGGTTCTTCTGAGGATCTCTTCATTTCTGATTACATCTCGCAGGGAAACTCTGAGCAAAGCCCTCTCCATTGCTCTTTGGGTGACTTTCAGCCTTTTTATGAGGCCTTGAATAGGCGACCACGTCTCTGTTCCATATGTCATCACTGGCAACACACACTGGTCGAGGACTTTCGTTTTAAGTCACTGCGGAATTTGGGTCGTGAAGATACTACGGTGCTTCCCGAATGCTGCCCAGCCGAGTTGGTTTTGTCGGTTGATCTCTTTCTCGAAGTTGACTACCTAACTGGATAGTTTGTCCCAGGTAAACGTAATAAAAGAAAAAAAATGTGTTGTGCGTTTGGAAAGGATTATGTTAACAATGACAAGCTTATTCGATACAATTATATGTAGATAATACACTGAAAAACTCAAACTTTAGCTCTTGATACTAAAATATTTATTCAGTTGACAAACACACCGTGAAGTTCCAGCTATGCGTTCAAAACGAAGGTAAAGGTTGTTGCGATTCGATTCACTCTTGGCACAATAACACTGAAACAGTATTATGAAGCGTAAATGCATTTAATGAATCGGCAATATAGCCACGCGATAAAAATTATTACTCTCATAAGTGTTTATATCGATTTCGACTGTGACGTATTTGCAAAAGTAGTCCAGTTAAATGTAAGTAAGTTATAATAGGATAGGGTATACAGGGTGTAAACTTAAGGGCCTATGTTGAAAAATAATTGAAGCGAAATGGGCGTGTGATAACTTATATTACTGCCTGATGCGAGAGAAAGAGATGGGGCAGAGCGCGCGTCTGAAACGACGCAAGCGTAAAACAAACTTTATTTAATTGTGATTGTACTATTTATGTAAGTTCAATTCTGCTCTTATCAAAATTTGTAAAATAACAATCTCTTTTTTTTAAATCAAGTCTCGTGTTTCTATTATTCACCGTTTAGCAGTTCCAAGCGTTTATAAATAAAAACGGAGGCTACTTTGGCTGGTTTTCGAGAAAATGTGCCTTAATCGTGTTTTGGCTCTTGTCAAAACTTCAATTATATGTTCAATTTACACATATCCGCTAATCATACTCCTACTGTTAGTACTTCATGATAATATGACGCTTTGAAGAATCCTATTTTTTTCACATAGCCTCTTAAATACTACTTATTTATAGCGTGAGTTTTCTCCCTTTATTTTTGTTTCAGGCTATAAATTTGTTATAAAATGTTTACCTTGTATTTGAAATAAACAGATTGCAATACTACAAAAATTTAAATAAACTTCATGAAGAATTTACACGCTGCTGTCGAAATATCGTGTAAATACTTGACTCAAATTGAAAATGTTCAAAAAAGATTTTTTAAATATTTAAATTACAGATCATTTACTAAGCCGGACACATACAATGATGCCTTATCTCATTATAATATGCATTCACTTACTTTTAGACGTGAAATGGCTGATCAATCCTTATTGTATATCTATCTATCTATACTATTATAAAACTGTAACAGGAAGTTTGTCTGTACATTGAAGATATTAACAAAAAAAAAGTTACGATATGGTTTTTAGGTGTCCCTGATTCCATTTCACCAATTTTTGGATTTTTTGTCTGTCTGTTTGTTTGTGTGTTTGTTTGTGTGTTTGTTTGGGTGTTTGTTTGTTTGTTTGTTTGAACGAGTATCACGCAAAAACTACTGAACCGATTTTGATGAAACTTTTTTTGTTTGATAGCTTATGATCTGACTTAAAATCTGGTATATAATTTGTGCGGACGATGTCGCGGGTTGACGCTCGTTATTGTATAAGATAATAAGAAACCATCTGTACTGTCCTGATTTAGTAAATGGCATAAATTACTTTGTGTGTAACAGAAATCTGAGACGAAAGGCTCTCTTCGCTCAACTCGCTGTATACTCTAATTATACGCAAAATGAATATATGTATAGAGCTACTGTATTGTACAACCTTAAATACTTTGATTTGGATCCATTTTGTTTATCTTTGGCACAGTTTAAGAAGGGTATAACTTGTAAAGCTCTTTAGACTGAGTCTTCTTTACCTCGCAATATACTTTCTTCTTATCATTTATTGTTATTTTAGCCTACCTACCTTCTGATAGGTAACTATTATTATATAAGCTTTGCAAGCACTTTTTCGTTTAATTTACCATTAGCGGATTCCTGTAATTGATCTATTCTATGTTCATAGTTTGTAACCATTCGTTTGAAATTTGACTGTTGGTTTCCCGAATAAAAATTTAATTAACAATTTATTTATTTATAACTTAAGAGTATTATAAAAAATACTCTCATGGCTGCAGATCGTACTTAATCATAATCAATCAATCAAAATAATATACATTATTTTACAACAAAAAATAAACAGGAAATAATGTGGAAATAATTACGTCATAATTATGTACCTTGTAAATATAATAACTACCTATTTTAATACAACGAACCTAAACTATATATCTAACCAAGCAATCTCTCGTCCTTCGTTCACTTGAATTATTAATACTTTCAAGCCACAGACTCTATTTGCAATAGCAATTTCGCGGCGAAGGTAAATCTCATCGTATAAACTCGAATTGTATAGACTTAAGAGGTAGCGCTATAAAAATGTAATCTTATTAATAATTAATAACTATACCTACTTCATTCCAAATAATGACGACAAGATTTTTCGGCTCCTATTTATCTTTCTGGCTAATTCTAATTACCAAATATAATTTTACCAAATAAAATTAGCACACCACTTCATCAAGTCAAGAGTTAGGACGTGTTTTGTTTACTAATAAAATAAAAAATAATAAAGTTTTTTTTTAATTTATTTATAATTAATGGACTCTTGCTTGTGCGTTAGCACTGCATTTCCGCCAGTGTCAAGTGTTTATGGGAGAATCTATCCCAATCTCAGGGATTGTTTTTGGTCAAGAACAAGAAGAGATTGAGGATTGCGGAGCCTCGTGGCAGGCAAAAACGCGACGCGCGAAATCCACGCGAGACGAGTTCTCGGGTCAGTACTCAGATTAATGAATCAGAACCTGCAACGTGACTCTGTATATAATAACATTAATAACGGGTTATGGATTTTATTCTAATAACAGGCCATTAAGAAAAAAAATCACTGTCAGAATATGACATTTGAAGTTTTCCGTTTCCGTTTCCAGCATAAAGTAAGTGAGAGAGGATGGGTGTCTTTATTATTTACCTAAATAATTTAAAAATTATAATCACGTTGAATCGCAAAAAATAAAAGAAATTAATAGTTTCTTAAAATTATGACTCCATAAAATATATAAAATAAATAAATAAAAAACTATCGATAACGACGACATACATGACATTGTTAAAATATCGGAAACTTAAAGTGACTCAAATAAATATGAACGAGATAAGAACCCGTCGACGACGTATGGAAATATGACGAAGAATTCTTTAGGCAGATTTCACGTGTTTACTAGACAGCACATACATTTGAAGCTACTTTGCGGATAACAATCCCTCAGAGTCAAAAAGTTTCAATCCCACAAAGAGGTTTTCTTGAGGCGTTTAGGGATGGGACATGTCGATAGTTTGAATTGTTTATTGTATCAAAGAAAGAAAAGTCGAATATTATGGCATAATAGGCATTTTAAATGTGAAGATTTTTAATTGGCGTCTAGATTTATATAAGATGACTAACAAAATGTAATGCTGTAAATCTTCCGAATATAAAATAAAAAAAAACAAAAAAATATCAAAATACTTCGTCTGGCCTCTGTTTTTTTCATTTTGGGTTATTGCGACAAATTTTCTGAAAAAAAAAATGTTCAATGGCATTGGGCCAGAGAAAAGCATAAATATTAAGCCCATGACTATAATCGCCGGGGATTATAGAGCTTGATCAGAAATTTAAAAAACCTGGTTTCGGGGCGCTGCAATCGACTATAACCTTTAATGACAGTGTTCCAAGTACAAAAATTATAATAATTTTCCGCAACATGGCGAGGATTTAAATTTTTCTGGTCAGGCTTAACATTTTACCTAGCATAATATTCAGAATGTCCAAATTTCTCTAACAATTCCAATCTCAATTCATCAGGAGTCCCGCTTTAGACCAAAGGAAAAAGGGACGAGTGGTTGAAAATCTGCGCTGCGCTGCGCAGCGGTTACACCTCCGTGTCAAGCTGAGCCTCAACCTTTTGTCACAATATGTTTGTTCTACATATGAGTAAACTAACTGTATGAAAACTGTGGCAACACATTATTTTTTAATATAAATTTATCCATTTTAATCAATTTTAATGGACAGTGGACACAATACACGCTTTGAAATTGAAGCAGTTGATAGGTATTTATAAATATTATTTACTGCCTTTTTATGGATGTTACGAGTACAATAAAGGAACAATGGGTGACTTAATCATAAAGCGGTTACATTATTCAAATTAAAGATAGAAATAACAAAATTTTAATTGCCTTTAAAATAAGGTACCTATATGCAACAAAACCAGCAACAATGACTAAATTAGACCCATTAAAACTTTATAACACAAACTGAAACTACATCCATTCTCTAACCTATAATTATAAAATTAAATTACAGAACGTTTGCGAAATGAAGGACGGGAACATAATTATCGATAAATCGATAACATTTTTACACGTCCGCATCTCGAGGATCGTGTCTGCGAGTGCAACATCGGACGTTAGGTGAAATTAGCTTGTAAGTAGTGTGCTAAAATACCTAGTCGACTATAGGCTAAAATTTACTTTTACGAACAAGAATTTTCATACAATTTATTGTAAACCTGATTTCCTAATATACTAATCAAATACACTAAGCCTAAACTGGACTAGTTAATGCTTAATTAGTTTATTGGCTAGGACGTATAATGCTATATAACATTTTGTTGAATGTACTTAGTTACACCGATACTGAATTAATGAATCAAGACATAATTTAATTTCATTGGCGGTTTAAAGTTTGTCCGCTTATAACACGAGAATTAATTTAAATTGTCTTCAAAAATAGATTTAAACAGGAGTTGACTAAAGAAGCTTAACTTTAATATGATTACTAACTGTTCGTTACTACTTTTACCCAGGTTTAAAGGGCTCTTCAAAAAGTTAATTGAAATGTATCAACTACATTAACACATTCGGTACGGTATTTATATGTCAAGGGTCCATCTTAATACGCTGACATGTCGCGAAAAAAAAAATCAGCTGTCCTATACATTTAACTCGAGTAGGTTTGCAGTTTTGTATGGAACAGCTGACTTTTTTCGCGATTTCGATTTTGGTCCCATAGAGAAAGTTGTTTAGTTTAATGGTCTGATCATTCCCTTAAAAAAAGTAACTATGCTGTCACTTTTTTTAAGGGAATGATCAGACCATTAAACTAAACAGCATAAACAGCATATTATATCTTAATATTATTAAGACGGACCCTATATATGTTATCGATAAAAAGCAATAGTAGCACATCCTTATCCTCTAGATTCTTGGCTAGCGTCAACAACGGAATAGAGAGCTTATGTCTCGAATTCTCGATACGGAGAAGATGTCTGCATGTCGATAGGTACTTGATATACCATTGCATTGTATTGAGTGTCCAATTGTGACAAAATATGTGCTGAGCAATGATATTATTTTATACAAGATTTAGGATACCTTCATAGAAAATAGCGCGTAAAATTGTGCCGCGCGCGCCAAATCCATCTCGCTCGTAGGTCGTAGCATTTCTTGACGCGGACTAGGCATTACAAGAATACCTTTTTTAATATAATATCATGGGTGCTGGGGCCAAAGTAAGAGTTTAGTGTATCTAACGGGTTTGTATTATTATAGATAGGTCACACAGAGTTAATCATCAATTAAGTATCTTGCTAGCTTTAACTATGTCAACAAGAGAAAAAGTTACAGCAAGAGATTTAATGGAGGATAACCTTTAATGAGTGTTTCTGCAACTAACTGATAGTCTTTTCACACGCAGGTAGCGCTTTCAATTTCCATGAGGTCTATGATTAGTGCTTAAGCTCAAAGTAAAATTAATGGATAGGCCTAAAGCGTAGGAATTTAATTAAACCAAACAAAGTAGGGTATCACGTGGTCCACACAAAGTAGTTCTCGGTACGTATTTGAATTTGTAGTAGGCGTAGGTTTCGTAAGGCAATATTTACTAGCAATTGCAATTTTCTCGTTTCGAATGTTCGCGTTATCGGTGCTATTCATTCATTTTACTTTGATCTAAGGCACCTACAGCAGTAACCATCTTTCGTTTGAGATGAGTGAATGAATAAAAAGGTAACATCCAGAACCATCTTTGCGCTTAGGCACACTGGGCAAGTGCCCAGGGCCTTGCGATTCAAGAAGCCCCTTTATTCCTACTCCTGTTCTGTTCTATTGCCTGTTGTTAACAAACTGTTAGGGTCCAAATTTATCTTAAAGTGCACAGGGTCCCAAATTGGTCTAAGGGCTCTTACAGACGAGCGACACTTTGTTTGCGACAGCAGTCGCAGAGGGTAGCGCTCATAGACTTTACGGTCGCCGTGGGCCGCGGGGGGCCGCGCGATCATCGCGCCCTCTGCGACCGCAAAGTGTCGCTCGTCTGTCAGAGCCGAGTCTGTCTAAGATGGGTCAGGCAACACCTGCGTCATCATCATTCCTGCTGAACGATAGCCGCTCCCAAGGCGCACCTTAAAACTCTGTGTTCCAGTCTGAAGGGCATCCCCCATTACGCCTGAACATGTTTCTATCAAACACGAAATAAATTAATGTGTACTTTAGGACAAACAAGTCATAACACACTTTCGCCTACAACTCCCGGTCGTAGAATAAATCAGTGTTAACTAAGTGCGGCTTCGTGTATAACGCACACACGTATCTAATTTTTGAGTTCTAGGTACCTCGCGAAACTGCCCTCATGTGAGCTCTAAATTCGGTTTTGAAACACATTTTTAGGGGCATTAGTAGATTATGAAAATAAGGACCATCATAACGCTGTATAGTGTATGTAATTCTGTATTCTAATACAATACTAATGCCAAGTAATACGGGGACGGGGACGGGGACGGGGACGGGGACGGGGACGGGGACGGGGACGGGGACGGGGACGGGGACGGGGACGGGGACGGGGACGGGGACGGGGACGGGGACGGGGACGGGGACAGCAGATAGCGGGCTCACTATCCAAATCCTTATTACGTCGGCGTCTCGCCGCAAAATACATGCCGCCGCCGCCGCAAAATTAAAGCATGTAGTTTTCCTTCACTGAAAAGCCAGTTGTATCACAATATATAATACTTACACAAGTTCCTAATTTTCGGAAGCATCCTTCCACATAATTTCTGTTTTACCTTACAAATAACCTACGAGCCTCTAGGTGTAATAACTAATTAGCTCAACAATAATGAACTCTATTTCGTATCTTATAAAGCCTAAACAATAAATAGCGATGCAAAACCAGTAAATCTCCCACGTCTGTTTATTTGTCCCGCTGTTTGCAATCGCGTGTCGTAGTGGACAGTAATTGAACATTCCTACGCACTGGGGCTTAGATAGGGCTGCCACACGTCCATGAAAATAGAAGACATCGTCCTTGATTATCGCAGGCCTAGATAATCATTCAGCTATGTAAATACTTGCTTCCATTAATCTGCATAGCACGGCTAGCATGCCGTCCACGACAAACTGACAAAACAAGAAAAAAGTCATGCGCGCTTGTTGAGGTACGTAATATAACAAAGATGGAGGGACATCTCGATTTTTATCATTTTTTTTGGGGAGGCGAGGCCTACTGGGCCTGTGTTCCGGAGTATTGCCCACTCCCACTCATATTTGTAAGAGGCCTGCAGTGGGATCTTACAGGCTATAACCTAAATTGTTCATTTAAAATCGCCGGCACCTTTACGTCCTAATGAAAACTGACTCTGACTTGCTACCCTATTAAATTGACATTACCGGCCTTTTCCGGCGGGACGGGAGCAGTATTTTCTTGTCTTACATTGCATGCTTCGTATAAATAATGTAATTATTTGATACATCGAGCTAGCTATGTACGTAAAATGCCTAACGCATGTGCGCCCGAGTGCCTGGAAAAAGGTCCTATGTGCTTATCAATTTGCTACTTGTTTACCGGCGTTCCCATTATCATCACCTCTTCTGGCTTCATCATCTTCAGTCTTCAGGGTGGAATTGATATCATTAGCATTCTTTTAAACTAAGAGTCTAACCATCAAACTGAAACATGAAACTGAACATTTCCTATGGGAGCAAACCGATCGGAGAAAAAAATCAGCTGTTCCATACTAAACTGCACCGGCCGCCGCTGTATGCAAATGTATGCAACAGATGATTTTTTTTGCTCCGATCGGTTTGCTCCCATAGTAAAAGTTGTTCAGTTTGATGGGTAGACTCTTAGTTTAAAAGGATGTTAATGATTTCAATTTCACCCTGTATAAACGTCCCACAGCAGGGCACAGGCCTGCTCTCAAGGGCGTTAATCCATAATGAGTGCGTTGGTAGGTTCCAAACACGCATCAGAATTTCTTCTTTACTGATCTGATTAACTTTTCTTTATTGGTTTCCTCATGTTGTTTCCTTCATCGTTGAGAGCAGTCGGATTACGCACTTAAGTTAGAAAAACTCATTGGTACATGGTATTTCGTGCGTGCGGATTCGAACCCGGATCCTCATGATTGAGTGTCCACACCTCTCTGCATCGACGCCGACGACCGACGCTCGGCTGTAATATAATATAATATAATATAATATAATATAATATAATACAATATAATATAATATAATATAATATAATATAATATAATATAATATAATATAATATAATATAATATAATATAATATAATATAATATAATATAATATAATATAATATAATATCTTTTTATTACGTTTTTGATTACCTATGTCAGATAAGACCTGTCAAATAGTCTTATCTTTTGGCAACCCTAGCTTAGTTCAAACTAGTTTTGCTACTGTTTATTCTCATGTTGAACTCGTATTCTCGAGTAAAAAATAAAGGAAGTATTCTTCATTACATTAGTTGCAGGTATAATGGTTGTTAACAGCTAAGTAAAAGCAAGCTAAGCATAAGGACAGTGCTTAGTTTTGCAAGTATAATAAAATATGGTGCAACAGTATCTGCATCGTCTTTCTTAATTTGATGAGGGTATTTTAAAAGGATGATCAGACCATCAAACTGAACAACTTGACGTTCCATTTAAACTGCATACCTACTGGACCAAAACGAATCTGGGTACACACGGCGACACATCAAGCTATACAAAACAAACATAAGCTGGCCGCGCGTATGTTGAGTAACGTATAACGTCGCGCGGCCAGCTTATGTTGGTTTTGTATAGCTTGATGTGTCGCCGTGCGTACATCTGATTTCTTTTTCCAAATTTCGATTTTAGCCCCTTAGAGAAAGTTGTTACCTCATCAACCTCTTAAAAACTGTTACCATCTTTAAAACAATCAGCTGTCCCATAGAAAATGTCAATATATGGGGTCCTACTTAATATGCTGACACTTTTTTAAGGGGATGATCAGACCGTCAAACTTACCAACTTTCTCTACAGCACCAACATCGAAATTGCGAAAAAAAATCAGCTCGTCCGTACAAAACTGCAAACCTACTCGAACCAAATGCATGAGACTTCGATGTTAGTCCCATAAAGAAAGTTATTTAGTATGATGGTCTGATCATCCCCTTAAAAAAGTTTCAGCATATTAAGAAGGCCCAAAATGCATAAAACAGTTTTTTTTTCGCTCTTCAAAGTTGGTCCCATAGTAAAAGATGTTTAATTTGATGGTCTGAAGCACCTCTTTAAGTATTTGTAACGCATTTAAGGTTACACCTTGTATATTTAAAATAAGGATAACATTATACAGGGTGTTATGTTAACTTAAATGCGTTACATATCGAACAGGGTGCTTCAGACCATCTAACTGAACAACTTTTACTATGAGAGAGATCAACATCGAAATCGCGATTAAAAAATCGGCTGTTTTAAATTCGATTTTAAAGTTGTTCAGTTTGATGATCTAAAGCAACTGTAACGCATTAAATTTTACACCCTGTATACTAGCTATGCTTATCATCAACTGGTTGTTTATTGGTCGTAAATAGTATTAAATTAAAGATTGAAAAATTCGTCTCGGGCTGGACTTGAACCCGCACTCTTCCAAACCGGGGAACTGCGTTACCCAATTTCTCCACCGAGCCCACTACCCAGAAAACGAAATTTTTAATCTGTTTCATTGAATAGCACAACATGGCTGTAACATGTTTAAAATCAATAATATTTGTAAATAGTATTAGGCAATTTACTGGTTTTAGTCACTAATACGACCTCCAGAAGGTTTGTTTTCATTAATTAGGTACAAGAACAAACGTCTACATATTTCATCAGACATCAAAGGGCATGCATAATGGCAATAGGCACGTGTATGATTTAAATCGGGCGCATGCGCGATGAAATACCTTTAAGAATTCTTTATACCTTTGATTATGAAAAGTATAATCAGTTCGCTATACTTTGTTTAAAATAGCGTTCCGCCCGTGATTTTGATTGACATACTTACATACATACAGGTTCTTTCTTAATATGCTAACAGTTTTTTAAGGGGATGATCAGACAGTCAAACTGAACAACTTTCTCTACGGCACCAACATCGAAATCGCGAAAAAAATCTGCTCTTCCATACAAAACTGCAAACCTACTCGAGTCGAAAGTATGGGACAGCAGATTTTTTTTCGCGATTTCGATGTTGGTCCCATAGACAAAGTGGTTCAGTTTGATGGTCTGATCATCCATTCTTCAATTAAATTATACAGGGTGATATTGATATATTTTCTATGTTCATAGTTTGTAACCATTCCTTTGTAATTTGACTGTTATTTTCCCGAATAAAATTTTTTTTATTCATTTATTTATCATTAGCATCCTTTTAAACTTAGAGTCTACCCATCAAACTGAACAACTTTCACTATGAGAGCAAACCGTGGAGCAAACCGATCGGAGCAAAAAAATAATCTGCTGTTCCATACTAAACTGCAATGCCTACTCGACTCAAATGTATACAACAGCTGATTATTTTTTTGCTCCGTTCTGTTTGCTCCCATAGTGAAAGTTGTTCAGTTTGATGGGTAGACTCTTAGTTTAAAAGGATGCTGATGATTTCAATTTCACCCTGTATAATTATATATATTTAATTAATTGAATCAGGCGTTACTTTGCGGAAATCCATGACTAATATGTAGATGACACGATTGTATCAAGACCTCCGCTTCCAAGTACCTAGTAGACAAAGTTGTATTACGTTATGCAACACAACCTGCCCACCAAATAATTTCTACTCTACACGTGTTTCGCTCCACCAAGGAGCATCCTCAGGAGTTAGACCGACGAACGTTCGAAACAGAGTTGTTACTCCGCCGAGCGTCCGACACGTCCGTATATTTAAAAAAAGTGTCTAGCCTGTAGTATACCTCCACAGAATCCACAGTGTAAAAAAAAATGGTCGATATTTTCCCATTCTCACTCCCCCACGTTTTCCTACTTTCATCAACAAACCACAAGGCAGCCATAAATAACAGTTCTCTTTATAAAACTGCAATATCTTACGTAAGTTTTCATGCACTCAACTCTTCAGTGTTGCCAGCCGGATCTTGTCAAAAGTAACCAGAAATAGATAAAAAAGTTATCGTTTGGTGTGAAAAGTAACCTTTTATATTTTTTACCAGTAATACGTTATTAACCTTTGATAGACAGATGTTGCTTGGTAACTTACAGGAATATAAACAACGAGCGTTAACCCGCGACTTTGTCCGCACAAATTATATACCAGATTTTAAGTCAGATCATAAGCTATCAAACAAAAAAAGTTTCATCAAAATCGGTTCGGTAGTTTTTGCGTGATACTCGTTCAAACAAACAAACACACAAACAAACACCCAAACAAACAGACCGACAAAAAATCCTAAAATTGGTGATATGGAATCAGGGATACCTAAAAACCATATCGTAACTTTTTTTTTGTTAATATCTTCAATGTACAGACAAACATCCTGTTACAGTTTTATAATAGTTTAGATTCAGTAGCGTTTTCCATTTTAATTAATTTATTTGCATTTTTTATCCGATTGATTGATCGAGACAGTAAGTGAGACGCTTTAGCCATTTGTGATTTGGTTCCAGATTTGGTATACATTAGTGTGAGAGAGATAAACTTTAAGGAGCTGCACTCACTACGTTAAAGCGTTCCGTTACATGGAAAAATAAGAATATAAAAATTTCCGATAAAACACCTAAAAGTCACCTTTAGAATCGTGTAACCTAAATGAACAGAGTTAAAAATCACCTAAAAGGTTACAAAAGTTTCTGGCAACACTGCAACTCTTAGCTTCGACTACTTAGTTCGGCGTCTAAACTACTATCCGATGACATCAGAAACAGATTTACTTGATACGGATTTTATAGAGATTGCCGGATGATAAGTCTTACAGTGTAACTATGTTGTAGATAGATTGATAAGCAGCTTGAGGTAGTTGGTGCTTTTAAGTTATTAAAAACTCGTCAAGTTGAATCGATTGTTATTGTTTGTTGAATCTATAGTTTTGGCTTAGAATTGACCGCCTAGATTCTTTGCTTACGTCTTACATAGGGACTAGTTTCGCGTTTAATTCTACGAACAAACATTTCTGCCACTTTTTGCGGGGGGCGAGGTAACACGAAATCCGCAGCTTTGGATTTTATTCCCCATAACTTTAGATTCTAATTTTGAACGTTAAAAAGAAGTCTCGTGTGAAACCCAAACGTTCTAAGTTCAAAATTATTGTTTCGCAATTATAGGCTATCTCGTTTAGTGATAAGGTATAAAATTGAATGTAGAGGAGAAATGCTACCACAAGGCTAGTCCTTATAATAAATAGTTAAAGCCTAGATTAGGTTAGATAGATTGATAAGACAGTGTTTTTGTGTAGGAAGTATATACATAGGTACATACATATACTCTGGCCACTATCACTTATAGGAAGTAAAGGGGTAACACTTATTTGGTAGTTAAACGGTTTTATTATAAAAGAACCCTAAAACTAGAATTTTTTTTTGAAGTTTTTACCTTACATTTTTATTTTTCGTAGGCAGTACCCCTGCAGCATCAGGAGTTGGACCCTGGGTTTTGATTAAAGTCTCAACTTGATACTAACTATGTTAACTTAAAATCGACAGATCCTCAAGTCTCACGGTTTTGGTAGGCAACTAGGCAGGATCAGGATTGAGGATGAAAATCCTCAAATCTCTAGGTACAAACCTAGATTTTAATGACAATGTCAATTCTTGATACCAACTATGATTTAAGATCAACACTATCCAGAAATCTCATGGTTTTGGTAAGAAGTACTCCTGCAAGCATCCGAATTCGAGGATCGAAGGTTGAAATTATTACGAGTTAGAGCCGGATTCTCTGGCAACATGCGATTGAGAGAGCTGACCCCAAATAATGGGATAAGGCCGTACAAAGAAAATTGGCAGTCAGATTTTAGATTGCCATCTGTTATTGTCATCTTTGAAATGAATGAGTGACTTGATAGGATAGGCCTGGGCCCTGTGCAGCGGGCTTGAAGTGTCTCTCCAATAACACAAAGAGCCTTTATGCACAAGTGTCATCACGTAGTGATGGAATATTTTTATCGATAATTTCGAACTTTTCGATAATTACCAGAAATAAATGGTGCTATGTAGTCCCAGACGGGTGTAAGAGCTGTCTAATCCTTTCAGGCACCGTAAATATTTCTGATACACTCATTCTAGGTACCGGTTTAGGTAGTGCTAGTGCATGTGTCCTTTCTTTGAAGCGCCGGCGCCGTGTGGTACCGGCCAAGAATATTGCAGCACCCCAGTCCATCCCGTGGGTGTTGTAAAAGGTGACTAAAGGGATTAACCGGAGGATGACCGTCATAGAATTTCTGAATAATTTACTACATTTTTTTTTATTAGCCTATTTCATCCCACTGCTGGGCAAAGGCCTCTCCCCTGCTCTTCCACTCGTTCCTGTTGTGGGCAACCTCTGGCCACTGGTCGTCAAATTTGTCCAGGTCATCACGACCGACCGTTTTCGGGGATCCAGGGCATTATGATTTTTGCCCATCTCTCAGGATGCATCCGACAGACATCACCGGCCCACTCCCATTTAAGTTTGGCACTTTTCTCTCCGACGTCGGCTATTTGAGTGAATTTACTACATACGATAAAAAAAAGAAAAAACTGTTTGTTACGCTAATAAACGCGTACTCGTCTCTAAATACCGATCAAATATATAAAGTTAACCACAATCAAACTTCCATCGTAGACATAAACCTATGAGTATGGAAATCGATAAGCTATATTTAATTTCGTTCCTTCCTATACGCGAAATGTTCGGACGTGATTTTTTTGGACCTGCTTTATATTACCATTAATTAAAATTATCATCGATATCGACACATTTCTCTTTTACTCCAAAGGCGGCACTAGTTGACGATTTAGAGAAGTGCAATATTTTCAGCCCCTCCCGAGTCCCGACCCCTAGTGTTCGGGACAAAAGGGATGAACCCGGAACAGAGGCTTTGTTGCATCTCTTGATACTACTGTCTTAAGCCTCCCGTCTGGCTATGAAGGGGTCATTGAACAGATATGGCAGTTTGTACTGTTTTATATTAAAACTTTAGCGAAATAATTTTGCCTGTATCAAATAAAATACATGCGTTCCCGGCTGGAGTGGTAACAGAGTTTCTATTCTCCCAAAAATGACTACTCTATGAACGCCTCTAAATTTGTTTTTGAAATTATACCTAGCCTGTAGCACAGTATAAGAAAGAGTATCTATTACTAGATGCCTATAGGATCCCACTGGGATCTAGTCTGGCATCTGGCAAAGGTTTCCTGTCACGGATAAGGTGAAAGGGAATGGGCCACACTCTACCACGCGGGCCGAGTGCCGATTGGTGGAAGCATGAGTGGTCAACTTACGCCTTAACTTTCCTACCTATTGTATAATATTTCCAATTATCATCATCATCATCTCAGCCGATGGACGTCCACTGCTGAACATAGGCCTCCCCCAAGGATCGCCATAACGACCGGTCCTGCGCTGCCCTCATCAAACGGGTCCCGCCGCCTTCACAAGGTCGTCGGTCCACCGTGTGCGGGGCCTACCCACGCTGCGCTTTCCGGTACGCGGTCGCCACTCGAGAACTTTTCGGCCCCATCGGCCATCGGTTATGCGAGCAATATGCCCCGCCCACTGCCACTTCAATTTAGCAACTCTTTGGGCTGTCAGTTACTCTGGTTCTTCTGCGGATCTCTTCATTTCTGATTCGATCTCGCAGGGAAACTCCGAGCATAGCCCTCTCGATTGCTCTTTGGGTGACTTTCAGCCTTTTTATGAGGCCTTGAGTGAACGATCACGTCTCTGTTCCATATGTCATCACTGGCAACACACACTGATCGAAGAATTTCCAATTATATAGTTCACTAAATCGATAATTCGTATATATGATTATGACGCGTTATAATCATTGACGGTAGTAATGCGTATCTATTCTACTCACAAGTCACGGCTCGGATTTTTTTTCTCGGGTTTCCTCACAATGATCTTTTTCACTGCCGAGCTATATTCATCATTATCAGCTTATATCCCACTGCAGAGCACAGGCCTACCCTTAAGGGGGATGCACGGATATCTTAGTTCACACCACGCATGCCCTATGCGGATTGCTAGACTTCATATAGCGTAAGGTAGAGTAGGTGGCGCGTTGCGGAGAGGTATGCACACTCAATTATGAGAGTCTGGGGTCGAATAAGCACGGACGAAATGTATATGACATTTCGTCCGTGCTGAGTGAGTTTTTCTACATTCTGAATGTAATACAGACTGCTCTCAAACGGTGAAGGTAAACATCGTGACGAAACCTGCATAACGCTGCCGAGCTATAAATACTAACAAATACAGTCTTACATAAGTTTCTTAGAGCTTAGTAGTATACACAATGACAATTGATTCACAAGATTACTTCCAAGCTCACCTTTCAACAAGATATTTGATCCTATACAGGGTGTAAGGGAATGTCCTCCGCAAATTGAAACGGTGAACTCGGACCATCAAACTGAACTACTTTCACGAGGTATAGAAAAAAACTATGAAGACTACCTCAGAAAACGCGAAAAAAAAATCATACATTTGAGTCGGGTAGATAGCCTACAGCAGTTTTGTACGAAACAGCTGATTTTGTCTCGCGTTTTCTGAGGTAGGCCTCATAGTGAAAGTTGTTCAGTTTGATGGCCTGAGTTCATCACTCTGTATACGTTTTATCTAATGATTTGCATGTATTGTTCCTTGACGTCCCACTTAATCTAGCGGAAGTTATTCCCCATTCAAATTAAGGAGTTCTACATTTTAGCTGCTCCATTTCATATTTCAGACGGATAATAAGAATGATTCGCGAAGAACTCATCTAAGTACAACCATAGGTATTCGAGTCACGCAATCACAAAGAATTTATTAAAACAATTTTACTTTGTGTACTAAATAAAGAGAGCACTGGTATTTTTTCTTATTCCACGTTACTGTTACATGTACGAGGCCATTTTCACACTCCAGAAACTACGGGCTGGCACGCCAAGAGTGCAGGCTTTTAAATGAGAAACTAGTAAAAAAAGAACAGTTGTTTGTTGACAGAAGAATAATTATGCATAGCTTTTTAGGAGGTTTTTTTACCATGTTTTTGGAAGGACAATCTTAGAGAGACGCATTTACTATTTAAAGTTAAACATTTTATCGGGTTCTTGGTGTAGGTGCAGTGTGGTGTTCGATAGCACGAACCCAGACATGCCATACACCCGGAGTTTCGATTCTCGATATATCGCGACCGCTTCGGTTTGAACTTCACTGTTAATATAGTTTACATTGGAACGAAAACGTTCACGCAATTGCGAATGTCCGGGTAGAGGCCCAGGTCTCGTTAGTCAATATCTCTGATGCCCTAACAATATTGCCAAAATATTGTGGATCCTCAGAGCTAGCCCGACATACACTTGACCGCTTTTTACTATTTGCCATCTAACTTTAGTAATAAATTATGCACTTTAATCATACAAAGTTTGACGTTTTTACGATACAAAAAACGTTTTCTTAATTTTTTACTTTTTGGTTTTTTTTTTTAATTATGTTTCATCAAATCCAATATCCTCTCACCTATCCTCACCTGCTACCTATTACGATTCAGAAAATACAGCCCTCTGAAGCTAGTACGGAAGGACGGACGGACGAACAACGTAGGCTTACCGGCGTAGTAGGTAATAATAGGGTCCAATTTTTACCCTTTGTGGACGCAATTCTAAAAACTTATTTTACGAACATAAAATAAAACAATAATTATCATTTCATTACAACATACATTGCTCTTTTGTTTTCCACTCTATCTTTAACCATCAACAAACAAAAAACAATAGCCGAGCTCTCGCTCTGATTTTTTAGTTGCCAGAAGCAATCCCTCAATAATGCGACCGTCGGATAAGTTTCTTCGGATAAAGAGTGTTTCCTCGTCACTTTGGAGTATCCGTTGTATCCGATCTGAGATTCTGTGAAAGGAAATATATTGCGGTTTGGTCTTTTTATTTTGAGGCGTTGTTTCTTAAATCTTTGAGAGGTTGGGAACTTTGGCGGTTTGATTTATACTGGGTGGTTTTTTTTAAACACTTCATAGTTTTCAAGGGTTGTTCACTGTTCCGCCCATCAAACAACAACAACTTTTAGTATGGGGGCAAACCTGAAATCGTAAAAATGATAATCAGCAGTTTTCTTTTCAGTCGTGTAGGTATTGCAGTTTAGTATAGATCAGTAGTCATGAACCATCCCTGAAAATTTAGTTTTTTGTTTATGATCAAATAATACTTACCTACCTACTTATGGAGGAGAAGGAAGAATGAAAATAATAGATTACTTACCCCTGGAGAAATTTCTCTGTGAAAACCAGAGGTGTGAAACAGTTTGATTGTTTTTTTCTAAAGTTTAAAACTCGAGCTACTGTCTAGAAATAGGAAATCCCGCCTGGGCGTTCCCCGGAGACCCTCCAAACTAGGACAATTCCGGGAGAAACCAGGACGAATGTAGCCTTAGATATTGAGGGCACTGGATTTTTTACTTTATTACAGAATACAAAAAATTTGATTCAAATAAAATTTTAAGGTTCTCTCTGAATTTGTCTCGATAAATAATGTCTTTGATCAACATCATCAGAAAAATAGATAGCTGAACAATCAATACTAATTATAATTATGACTTATTCAATTACGGATTACTTATTTAAACATTTTATACGAATTGGGCTGCTTATGCAATGTTCGAGTTAGGTAATGTGTGAAAACACTGTTTGGTATCATCATCATCATCATCTAAACCTAAAAAATCAAGCATCAAGCTAAAGTCATCTCTATATTTTTATTCATCATCATCATATCAGCCGACAGACGTACACATCTAGACATAAGCCTCCCCCAAAATGGGGGGATTTACCATAATTGCCACGCTTGGCAGGCGGGTTGGCGATCGCAGTTGGATTGAAAGTGTGTACTCAGATGATGCTGCTGCCCATCCTCCGGTACATCCCTTAGTAGCCTTTTACGACACCCACGGGAGGAAATGGGATGGTGCTATTCTTAGCCGACACCACACGGCAACTGTTTGGTATACATACATATAAAAATTTACAAACTCACAACCATAATTCCTTTCGGGGTGGTTACAAACCCTGCTACTCCTTTGAAGCGTGCAGTTGTAAAACGACGCTCACTTTATTTAGCATACCTATGAAGGCTTCAGAAATTAAAAGATTTGATGGTGCCTAAAAATACTGTAAACAAAACCTTTTATCCCTTAGTCACCTCGCACCACACCCTCGGAAAGAAACGAGGCGGTCTCTTCTAAGCCGGAAACAACAACAAAATGTTCAGCTTTTGCTATAATTTGTAAACATGTTGCATATCCCTGTTGTTCCTGTTATTGTACTGATGTTGTTTCTCATGTACGCATTACGTTACAAATTCACCAGCAACATTGTACGCAAGCCTCAACTCTGTCACTTCACGTACGTTCCTAGGAACAGGCGTGCATTCTTAACTAATTACTTAAAGCTTAGTTAAATATTTAAGTTAAGTTCCAGACGGTACGGCCACGGTACTAACTATGAAGCAGTAGAACAACAAGAAATACATAATTAATAATGATAGACCACAGGTGGGCCAGCCCTTTGCTCGTCACGCTTTTTGTCTAGCTCTTCACGTCTGCGCTTCTCGTAGTCAAGGGGGTTTCTAAGCGTCATACGGGGAGGGTATGACGCTTAGAAACCCCCTTGACTACGAGAAGCGCAGACGTGAAGAGCTAGACAAAAAGCGTGACGAGCAAAGGGCTGGCCCACCTGTGGTCTATCATTATTAATTATGTGGCTGGAGCTGAAGTTGTGTCTGCAGCTGAATATTTAAGGTGAAAATTTGTTACTCAGCCACATGAGAGCATAAGTGCGGCGGGAAAGAGTGCAGCAGTCGCCATAAAATAGATTGGACTAGGTAGGTTAAGGTACCATACAGGGTGTAAACTTAAATGCGTTACATACTATATGGGTTGCTTTAGACCATCAAACTGAACAACTTTCAATATGGGATCAAAATTGAAATCGGGAAAAAAATTTTGCTCTTCTGTAGGTGCATTTGGGCAGTGTAGCCGTACAGTGCCGGCAGTGTAGTGTTAATATTACACCCTGTGTATAGCGTCCTCAGCGTATGGTTTCAATCCATACCTACAAAAGTTTGACGCACAATACGCGTAGACGGAATTAATAAAAGTAATATTATATATATGAAAAATAGTTTAGAAAATCTAGTTGCCGCGTCATAAATAACATTTGCAGTTTATAATATAATTACGAAGATATAAAGCTTTTAAAATTTTGTATGAAAAATGAGACCCCTCTGCAACCACCTTAATACGCTGAAGACTTATTAGGGGATGCTCAGACCATCAAACTGAAAAAATTTCTCTATGGGACAAACAACGAAATCACAACAAAAAATTCAGCTGTTCCATACAAACCTGCAAACCTACTCGGCCCAAATGCATGGGACAGCAGATTTTCTTTTGGTTGGCAAAGCTCTTCACAACGATGACAAGCCCAACTAAATGACATGCCATAGACTAGACAACAAGAAGAACAACAACATAGACGGGTGCAGACTAACGTTGCATGGAGAGTGATACGATTGCGTGCACATTGCTATTCCGACGTGAACTCCGATGGGAATGGTTGTTGCTACTATAAAATATAAAACATCGCCAAGAAAAGCGTGCACTGCTGTAAAATTTACAATATACAGGGTCCAACTTAATATGCTATGTCAATGAGTCTAAAGAGGTGTGTCAGAGTCGTAGCGTGTGGCGGTCCGTGGTCTCTGCCTACCCCCATGGGACAATGGCGTGAGCTTATGTATGTATGTATGTAACTTAATATGCTGACGGTTTTTAAGAGGATGATCAGAAGTGCGATTTTTGAATCTCATACGTTGAACTCTAGATAAAAGAACTCTAAGATTTTAAGTCAATTCAGAACCTTTCAAACAAAAAAGTTTTACCAAAATCGGTTTAGTAGTTTTTGCATGTACCAGCAGTACAAACAAACAAACAGACAAAAATTGCAAAAAAAATTGATTTGGAGTCAGGGACACCTAAAACCTTAACCTAATCTTTTTATAGAAGAGTAACTATACAAGGAACAATTTAACTCCTAGTGTTTACCCCGAAATAACTTCACTTCTCTTCTACCACTCAAAACCCATACTAAAAGAACGAATGTATAATCCACCTAAAGAAAGAAGTCATTGTATCCGTAGGTACTTATTGCAATGCGAGGTTATACCGTTTTAATTTGTTAGGTTTCTTTTTATTAAAATTTTTTTTATTATGTGACATTGACATTTCATTAGTCTCGTTATAAGGTTACACCGTCAAAATTGGCCGTGTAAAATTTACTCTCAAGTTATTCATAGATTAGGGTTAGTAAAACGCAAAATCAGTCTACTCGAGAGTAACCGGTGACTTAATCTAAGAATAAAATGTCAATTGGTCAAAAAAAAATCAAAATTCAAAAATTATTTATTCAAAATAATATCACATAGAATCTTTTTGACGTCATTTCAGATAGCATTTGGTCGAATCGGGCCTCAATATCTTTAATGTAAACACAATTCTTTTACAGTTTTATAATAGTTTAGATTATGTTCTCCTGCTTGAATATAGAACTGCACTGCGGGCAAGTTAAACAGGCCAGGTGTTTCAACTAACGGCTATAACACTTAAACCTAACGTTAACTTTTACGACGTGGTAGACTTGTAATATTAGTATTACCTATGGGGATGTTAGTTTGGTTTCTGGTATAACATGAGGCTAGGTCCATATTATTTTTGATAGTAATTGGAGCGTAAGGTTTCTTTTGCAGTCTTTGGGCGAAGCCCTAGCTTGATTTAGGCTGACTTGCACGAGCCTTACATGAAGCCTTCTTTATTAAAGTTTAAGGATGTCTGGCATTATAACTATACTTACGTTAGAGTATTATTATATAATATTTAGTTTATAATAGTATAATATTATTACTTTTATAACATATTTGCTCGTAAAGGGTCTCTTATTTGACCAATTTCACTAACGTAATGTATCTCATTACGGCAAAGTCCGGTAATGTAAAGTAAAACGGACGGTTGCGTCTAAAACGAACGGTACTTTTTTAAATCTTAGCAAAGAGTTTTTATGTCAGAAAAGTGGTCAACATTTTATGAATAAAATTAACTTTGGGAGATAAAATATAATAAAATAAACATTTAATTCTTGACAATAAATTACAACCATTTTATGTGAAACCAAAACAAACAATATTAATTTACTTTATTAGTAATACTGGCTGTTTTTTTGCCTTTGCCTTAAGAAATAAGAAAAAAGAAAGCGCTGATGCGCGCGCATCGCTAATTTGTGAACTAGTAAAATTCCGCGCGCTTTTTTAATTAGTTTATGAATGTCCGAGTTTTATTTATTTCCTTGTTTCCTCGCAAATATGTTATAAAACGTCGTATGACATACGTGCGCTTTGATAATTACAGCCTCTGCTTTCTTGCAGATCTCGCCTGCGGCTCGGGCTAGCAATAACGCCTCTGCTGTAATTATCAACTCACCGAACTTGTATCATAATGTACTATTATTTAAACTTTAACATCAGCGTTTATCACGTAGATTGCATTTGATCAACAAGTTTAGTACATATTTTGTTCTTGTATTCGTTTTTCTTTAAACAGAAAGGGTCAAACTCAGAAAACATGTTGTTGTATGCACCGCAAATACGAATAAAAGGACGGTTTTGGGCATAGTTGGTGCGACTTGAACCTATAGCGAAAAGTTTAGTATGTCTTGTCCGACGAGTCGGTACGCTGAAACTAATTTGAGATAGTAGATGTGTCAAGTCCGCTGGTCACAATGTCATATAGACACATTTGGTCTGTTAGCAGTCGCCGATCGGATAGTGACAAAAGTTTGAAATGGGCACATCTTTCCTCATACGTTTGTAAATAGTGTTCGTTTTTCGACACAAGTACTTAAGGAATTTGTTTTGTAAATTTTCTATTTTACAGATTGAAACCTGATACATAGGAGACCAAATACAGCTGCCGTATTGTAGTGTGCTACGCACGAAAGAAGAATACAGTTGTTTCATACATAAAATGTTACTAAAAGGCTTACACATTCTCAAGACAAAACCTAAATTCCTATAAGCTTTATCTGTTATAGCATTAATATGATCATTAAATGAATGTTTTTTATCAAGCATTATACCTAAGTCCCTGACTTTATTACATTTTTTTATTTCAACACCATTCATCATAATATAAGGAAAGGATAAAGGTTTCGTCTTGCGTGTGAATGCGATAGATTGGCATTTTTTAACGTTTACGGTAATTCTATTGCAACTGTGGTATTTAGTCAATCTATTTGAAAAGGCAGTTTCATGCGTTTCAACGCTGAGTGTTGATTGCACCAAAAAGTATCTACAGGGTGTAAACGAAAATGCGTTACCTACATACTTAAGGCTACTTAGACTATGAAACTGAAGAACTTCCACTATAGGACTAATATTGAAAAAGCATAAAGAAAAATTTGCTGTTCCATACATTTAGGTCGAGTAGTCATTGACTTTTTCTCACAGGTTCAGCAGCCATAAATTTAATACTACAAAAAATTTTTTTAATAACCAATTTTTTTTCGCGATTTCAATGATGTTGCCATTGCAAAAGTTATTCTGTTTGATGGTCTGAAGCAACCCCTGACTAAAGTTTATATTCTGTATTCGTAAACATTTTAAAGTATTTTTTAAACTCTAAACTTGGATTTTCTACTTTCGACGTATTCACTTATTCGAGAAATAACTTAGCTGAGAAATCCTTCCAATAGTGTTAGTAGGTCAATAAATAGAAACAAAATTTGAAAAAAAAAACTTTTTATTGTATAAAATTGTGAAATTAACGCAGTTGGTTTTTTGTACTAAACGACATAAAATAATGATAATAATTGATACAAAAAAAGAAACACAAAAGCAAATGCTGAGTACGACAACAATTATTTCAAAAACTCTTTATGTTTGGTCCCTAAAATTCCTATTACCTACTACAAACTTTTTTAGTACAAATGCATGCTTAATCATACTAAAATACTGTATACGGCAATAATATGCAAACGATTAGATTTAACTTATGTAAATTAAGTTTAAAAAACTGGTGCATGATTATAATTATAACCAAAATAAAAATGTTTTCGTATATTTTTCCAATAATAAAATAAAATAAATAAAGGCATAGAAAATCAAATAATAATTGTAAAAAAGAAGAGTGAATTTATTATCGTTTCGTGATCGTATCAAATGCGACAATTGCAGAATGTTAACTATCTAAGAAGATTCATAAATAAATAAATATCTTGGACATTGTCACACGGTTGTCTGGAAGAAATCGCTTTTCAGCGATACGACCGCCTTATATTTTATTATTTTGTACCTTCTTGTAATTCTTTATCTTTACTCAACTGTATGTTTTGTTTTGGTGTGTAATTGAATTGAATTGAATTGACTAGTCCCATTTAAAATACCAGAATCTAAGTAGAACTTATAATGATGAATAGACTTATTCATGACTCGGGAACAAATATTCATATTCATCATACAAATATTTGCCCCTTACGGGATTCGAACCCGCGACCCTTGGCACAGTAGGCAGGTTCACTACCGACTGAGTTATCAAACCGTGACGTTTTTGATACGAAAACGAAGTCTTATTCGAAACCAATTATATTTTATAATATCATTATTCGAAACAGAATCAATCATTACAAAGCAAGACTTGGGTAATATGTAAAAATCAGTAAAAATCTAACACATTCTTCGACATGTAAAATATTTTAAGTAATATTAAAAAGGCTTACATTACATGTTACTTAAGTAATTCAATGAATAATATTAAGTAGACATAATTAAGTGCATATACATTGTCAAAATTGCATTATTCGAGTTAAGTAGAATTATTGTTTATACCATGGTGCACCTAATTAAACTTTTAATACCTGTGTCTCAAATTAGGCACAGAGAAGGTCTGTAAGTATGTAACTATAATTAAGACTCAATAAAACATAAGTTAAATATTTAACATTATAGGGTCCTTCTTAATTACGCTGTCTGTTTTTTAAGGGGGTGATCAGACCATCAAACTGAACAACTTTATCTATTGGACTAACATTGAAATCGCGAAAAAATCAGCTGTCCCTTACATTTGGGTCGAGTAGGATTGCAGTTTTGTATGGAACAGCAGAATTTTTTCTAGATTTCGACTTTGATCCCATAGAGGTTGGTCTGATGATCCTCTTAAAACCGTCAGCATATAAAGCTGGACTCTTTATTCACATACCTTTTACACTAATTACCCCTTAAGCCTGAGGTGTATAACAAAGCATATACTGAGAATGCTTATGACAAAATTGGCATAGGCTACCTTCTTCTTCTTTTTCAAGTTCTTTTGTGTCACATTCACTTAGGGTGAATCCAAACGAGCGTAATTTAGTGAGTCGTGAGTCGCGTATTTCGAGTCCGTTCATATAAAGGCTGACGTCATAGACAATGCATTCCCGGATTTTATATAAAACGGACTCAAAATACGCGACTCAAAACTCACAAAATTACGCTCGTTTGGCTTCACCCATATGCTGCAGTCATAGTCGATTTGCGTGGTAAGTTGCGTGATATGCGGCTGATTAATTCGATGTTTTTTCTGTCTCTCCTAGTTCCCAGTCAATGCAGAATGTTTAATTTCGAAAAACATGAAAAAGTGCCGTCTGTCCTGTAAAAAAATAGCGGCAATCGACACGTTCACTACCAGTCACACTGACCGGAGTGTGGGCATTGCTAGTGAAATTTAGATATTCTGAATGTGGTATATTTAGAATACCTCTAACTGGACACTCCGAGGTCCGTCGGGAAAATAATCGTGAGCAAATTTAAACGGCGTTTGAAAGTTTATCTTTAGTTTAAATAATAAATACCTAGTAGTACATTATACTGCATAATTCTCGAAAGAATTTTTAATGTTTTTGCCATCGTATTAAAAGCAAATGGCAAATTTTAAAATGTTTGACGATTTCTCAATATACAGGGTGTTCGAGTAAACAGTTACATTACTTTAACGGGTGATTATACCCATGATACTAAACAAGTTTCCTTAATGAACCTATAGGAAATTAGCAACAAAAATTTTGGACTTTCTATACTAAATTCAAAGCGCTAAAGATAAAGACGAATTTCCCTTTGTTTCTGGGGGTAAGTTGTTTAGTATTATGAGTACAATCACCCATTAAAGTAATTCAACTGTCTACCCTAACACCCTGTTATGCGAAAGAAACAGTAAAATAACTTTTTGTGATTTGCGTAAAAATCCGATCATTAGGTAATATTCTTGTAAGTGGCTTATTTCAAGTATTAAAATATCTTTGTAACTTACCATGGTATAACGTACTAAATAAAAATAAGTTCTTTTACTTAATATACTAAAGTATTACCAAGTTGTAAAAGCTCTCCTAATGGGCCCTCGACAAACATAAATGTGACGATATCAACGATTCACAGACCTACATAAAATTTAGCATAAACATTCTTTGATATTCAAAGTCTGTTTTTAAGGTACACAATTTCTAGTACACTTGCAAAGCTGAAAAGAAATGATTAAAAATCTTGGAACGAAATTCTAGACCGCAATTAGGCTTGTGAAAGGTCTAATGATCATTTATTCGTTTCTAGCGAAAAAGTTAAGTAGACATATTTTATTTTTACGAATCGATTTCTAAATAAACGTCCTGTAGTATTTGTGTTTTAGAATAATCATTCATGCAATTCAATCAATTTTCGATTTACAACGTACCTCATTTCACATGATAACGTACCCTATTTCACTAGTTGCCTATGACATTATTCAAAGCCTTTGTATGAGCCTCACATTGTTTTTCAAATGATAAAGATGTCAGAAAGCCTTCGTATCGGTATGAGCAAAATAAGGTACAATTTCAATCAGGCTCATACAAAATCTCAACAGAAGTTATATGCAATTCGTTGCAATTTTTCGTTCATCAAAACAAGTCCCATTATCAAGCCATTTTAGTCTACACGTCGACAAGCTGTCCTGCAACTGACTTCTTACATAACGTGGAATAGACATTTTAATATAATCTCAAAGTGTCCTTTGAACATCATTCATCATTAACATCGGTTTTGCTCTTCATCCTGGACAACTGCTCGGCCTCCTCGATTGTGTCAGGAAGCCTCATGTTCTTGGTCTCTGGCAGCATCAGCACCAGGAAGCTGGAGATGAGACACATTGCGCCGAAGATGACGGTTGGCATGGACTTGTGGTAGAGAGACTGAAAACGAAACAGGTTTTGTTGATATTTTTCTTTGAATTTGATAGGGTGGGTTGTCGATCAGAAATATAAGAACAGCTATATGTTTTCCATTTCAAGAATGATGATGACAATCGTACAGAATTCAAGTTAAGGGGAAAGTAAGCTACGTAATAAAATCACAATTTAAAAGTAGACGGAAGGTCCAGAAAAGTTAAATTGGTAATCACCATAAATGTTCTCAATAAAAGAAAATTATAATTGAATAGCCTTGCTAAAATACTTTCTTCATAACAGTCACGAATTATTGCAGGGCTTCTCACTAAAGATACCTAATGTTAAGTCTAGAAATGAATACAGTTCGAGTATAAAGTGCACCTTTATTCAATCATCAATAAGAAAGAAACAATTAACACTGTAAACCGCCCAAGGCTTATGAGTGTGAAGACTTGACTAAACATTAACAAACTATCATAATAACTCACCAGCAAAGGCGTCAGTGGAGCAATCAAGGACCCAATCCTTCCAGCCGTCGAACATACGCTGATCAGGGTCTGCCTCATGTTAGTCGGGAAGACTTCAGACACGTAGATGTAGACTGTACTGTAGGCCAGGGTGACACTCAGCTTTCCAATCAGGTATAGTCCGATGGACCACCAGTCCGCTGCGACCAAATGGAATCTGTTTTAGAAAATTTTACTGTAACGCGCCAGTGCTGAGTTTGCCCTGTTACGCGGTGTCATACATAAGGCAAATCTAAATATGGTATGGATTATTAGTGGCCACAAAGTCGATTGCAATTTCTTTTAATCAGATTGGGTTGCGTATTCGATAAAGTGTGTTTAACCCCACTGCAACGACAAAGGCCTGTTCAAAGCACAGATATGAGATGGATTGGCACTCAGTGCTAGGTGATGTGAAGTTATAGTGTCAATCTGCTTTCATGGTATAACATTAAAATTTTAATTAACACTTTTTGTCGCCTATTTGAGCAGTTAGATTGCGAAATGGGAAGGTATCTAAAAATACCTGCATAGATCGAATGTTTTATGACTAGCAGAAAGAATAATGACTGCCGAAAACAATTCATTTATTATAGGTACGTAATTAAAAATTTTCCCACGATATAAAAATACACTTCCAATCAAAATTAGCTAATTAGTTAAAGAAACATTTTTGTTAGTTTTCTTAAAAAATATAATTGCACCTACTCTAACAGACCTGCTGAAGGTAAATAGAAACAAATAATATAAATAGACGGACATAATTATGCCTAATAAATCAGTAAACTTCGCGTGTCTGTACACATTGCAAAAAGCAAAACAAAATAATCATGAAGTGACAGAATACATTAAGATAATTGTTGTCTGTTTGTTGTTGTTGTGTAAAAATTACTGCAACATTTCGGATGAAGATTTAAAAAAAATTGCGGGCTTTTCTAAAAATAACATTTAGCTTTTATTTCATAGCAATATTTACAATCGGCTCTCTTAATTACAAGATATACTAAAATTGAGTTTATAATTTTAGTGGCCCGCGCGTAGGAAGGCGCGTGCGCACCTAGTTATGAATAACATAGTAAAACACGTGTAAATAATGTTTCACAACAAAATAATGTAGGTCAATTGTCCTTATCGTGACATTTAGAGTTTTTTAAATACGTTAGTTACATAGCAAAGAATTTCATTTGCGCATTTTTGTCATAACCGACGACATGCACATGCTACGATTTGTGTTTGAATGTCAACAAACACAGGTTTAATTAGATTTCTGACAGGTTTGTAAAAGTGTTTCATATTTACAAACTTGCGCGTAACCAAGGGGACGGCTGGAGGCCTGGCGGCTGGATTTGTTTTTACAAAGCCCGAGCCAAAGCCATCACTAACTTTTTTATATTCTGATTTTATACCCTATACCTATAAGATACCACTGCAAGGCATAGGCCTCCTCTCACTAAAGCGGTTGTAGTAAGCAATCCCGTTGGTCTAGTGTGGAATGGTGTTCAACCTGCCTGCTGCCAGAGTATCTCCAAGTCACCTAAAGAACCGTTTTACGTCAACTACACATATACGGAATAAACCTGATTCGGAATTCAGTGTTGTCAACTATGTATGGTAACAAAAATAATAGAGTGCTGTTAAAGAAATGCCTAAAATAAAAATGTATAAAATGCCAAATAAAATTACAATTCCATTTTTAGGTATTTATTAAAACGAAACAAATAATTTCTATATCTGATAATTATAATCATGGGATGAGGTTACTATGATGATTTCAAAATTGTATTTCAATATTATGCAACTATATTAAATAATCTGCATACAAAACACAACTGCAACGACGTCGCAACTGCACCGTCACGATACGGTATCATTCCATCAACGCTTACGCTCAAAAATTTCTTTAAAATATACCACCTAAGACATCAAAAAAATCACTAGATCTAGTGAAAAAGTCTCTGAAAGCGGCATACGGAACTATTCCGAATCAGGTTTATTCCGGATGTATGTGGTGGGCCTTACGGTGTTATACGAGATTAACAGAACTGTTTAACGTGCCTTCTGAAGCACAGATGCACTCTGAAGGATAGGATAGGATTTAACAAATCAAATTATGATTATTGTCAGTCGCGGCAAGTGCCTCTAAGGGGTTAGTGCCTCCAGCTTCAAAATTTCGAAAACTGGACATATATTTACCTAAGAATATAGTCGTGAGCATATTCTATTAGTTCCGGCTTTGACGGTTGATGGCGGTATGTCTAAATATATGTCTAGTTTTCGAAATTTTGAAGCTGGAGGCACTTACCCTGTAGAGGCATTTGCCCCGACTGAATATATAAGGAAAACCTGGTTTTTGGCCCGGTCTTTCTTAAAGTATCCAATTAGAAAAAAATACTAAGCTAATACTTACATCTCGGTAAAAAGGCGAACAGCAAACTAGTTACAGCACACAACACATAATTAACTACCAATGTTTTTTTCCTCCCGTACTTGTCCAACACAATAACAACTATTATATAAGCCGGTATTTCAACTAGCACCACCAACATGAAACTCAAATATCTGTTACCACTCAGAGACACTGAATTTATCGATAATCCATAGTAAACTAAAGAGCACGTCACCCACAAGAACGAACATATCAAAAGTCGCTTCCAAATAATACTTGAACGAATTGCTTTTGAGAACTGTGACATTTTATCCGTCGTCTGATTCTGCTGCTTTAACAACGGGTCCCCTAGAGAATCCAACTCAAGTTTCCTTGGATCCATTTTGTTGATTTTTGCTGCTCTTTTCAAGGTTTTGATAGCTTCGCCTTTTCTGCCTTTGCTGAGGAGCCATCTGGCGCTTTCGTTCATGAACCAGACGTAGACGGCGACGATGATGGCCGGGGTGTACAGGATGAGGATGTAAGTTCGCCAGTTGTTAAAGAACCAGGCTAGTAATGCAATGAGAACAACTCCAACCACGAAGGTCATGTTGCACATGGCAGATACAATGACTCGTTGTTTGTGCCCCACCAGTTCCACGGCTGAAACAGAGGATTCATTTTAATACAGGTCAAATGCTTATTGGATTTGATACAGTATGAAAGAGGGTTTAACAGCGTGTTTCTTACTGTAAAACTATAACTTACCATTAAGTAGCACATCCATATGTGCTATAGAAAGTCGACATATGTACATAGGTATTTGCGACTAATACTAGTTTGACAGCAGTGAGTAGACTGCAATCTACTGAATGTTGACGAATGCAAAAGTTCACAATCGATGCTTTATGCTAAGGAATACAATCCACCATTGAAGTGTGGAGGTACACTGTAGGAGATATCAGTGTTGGTTCCGTAGTGAACGTTTTGTCTTACTGTCAGTAGTGTTAGTGTTTGAAGCGAGAAGGCGATCACAACTGGATGCCAAACGTGATGAATTGAAAGCCCGACCGCTATAAAATATCACTATGAGAATGACGTGCTCACGTGCCTGCTATGTGAGAGGATCTTCTCCAAGAAGATTAGCCAATCTTCACGCTAACATAGCCATGTTAGTCATATCATGAGGACCCATTAACGCCAACAACGGATTTGTAGCAGTCGCCGTGGCCGAAATCGGTCAAGAGCAATACATACATACCAACAGTAGTAAAGCAGTAACCTAAGTACTAAACTACACTAGACGTCAATTTTTTTTTATAAAATGCAAATCGTATTTTTAAATTATCAATCTAGCATTATGTCGTTTGACTATCGAAGGAGAGAATGAAAAGCCGTAATTTCAAAACACCTCGTGTTCTGATATTTGAAATACGTAATCTTAAAAGAATATTATTCATATTGCGACTCATCGGTTCGGTTTGGGTGCATTATCCTGCTGACCCCATCAAAGTCAAGTGATAATCAATGAGCGAGCGTCATCGGTATCATATCCAGATATAAAAATAACGTGATTACTTCGAACAATAATAAAAGAAATTTATTTTTAAATTCCTTTGATTATACTTAGTAAATATAATGGACGTCGTTCAGTTGTACTGACTAATAATAATAACTATTAAATAACATATTTCATAATTGATTTCAGTCATAAAAGTGAGTTATTTTATTACTTAAGAAAATTGCCGTAACTATTTATATTGAATCGATGATGGCACAATAGTACATCTCCATTTTGATTCTCGATTGTCTTCTATAAACTGCTCAGACATACGAGCTGACTCTCATCTGCAGTAGTGTTGCAGCAAATAGCAGTCGAGATGCAGTCGGTTTGCAGTCGCGACGTAGTTCGTGCCAACTGCATCCAAACCAAACTGTAAACCGACTGAATTTTTAAGTTAGGTTGTGATGCAGTTATATTGCAGTCAGACTGACTGCATTCAAATTTAGTTAGACTAAAAATGGAGTCGATCTAGTCCGAATGCAGTCGCACCGACTGCAATACAATACCTACTTAAGCACCCTATGCTTCAGACTATCAACCTGAACAACCTTCAATATGGCGCCAACTTTGAAATCGAAAAAGAAATCAGGTGTTTCATATATTTTGGTCCGAGACATTTTCTTAAGAACAGCTGCTTAATTTTTCGCGATTTCGATGTTGGCTACATAGAGAAAGTTGTTCAGTTTGATGGTCTGAACAGACCAGCTGTTCTAAATAGTAACGCATTAAATTTTACACCCTGTATCTACATCACAACTGCAGACTAAAATAAAAACGCAGTCGTGTCTGCATCCAAACTTTAAACCGACTACATATCGACTGCTATTTAGACTGAAAAATACCCCGTATGACAGTGACACGCACAGAGAAATACCCATAAAAATAATCAAAGGAACTTACCTAAAACATATGCCGAAGGATACAATCCACCTCCGAACCCTGCCTCCAAGAAATGCATGCTCAGATATGTCAGGTAATCCGGTGCAAATGCCCTCGATACGCCAAATATAAAGCACGCACTGGAAGCGACACCGATGGCCACCTTACGTCCATATCTGTCCGATATGGCCCCAGTTAGCAACATCGCTACAAACATGCCAGAGTTGTGGACGGTCCCAACCAACACTCTCTTCCATTCTTGACAGCCTAGGTTGAACTGAGGAGAAGACAAAACAATTACCTGTAGAAAAGAACTCATGTGGCTCGGCGAAAACGAGCCACCAGGGGCCAGTGACCAGCAGTTCACGCGCTTTTTCACACATTTTGTAGGAACAGCACAGCACACGTGTGGCCGGTGCTCGCTACAGCAGTGTCCGTTACCACAGCAGCCACCGGAGGCTATGGCCGGTGACTCGTTTGTGCCGAGCATAAGGTCCGCCACATACATATACGGAATTCCAAATCAGGATTACGATTTCGAATCTATTTTCCCACTCCAAAATTGCGTTCGGAATTTCCTATCTAATCTTATACAAAATCACAATCGTGATTCGGAATTCTCCGTATGTGTGTGGAATATCATAGTATATCCAAATAAATTAACGATAACAATTCAATTCAATTTAATTCATTTCAATAAAACAGAAGTTTCCTATTTTCAGTTTTTAAGTATTAAAGATCGAATTAGCTAAGGTTGAACTAGTAACTAAAGGTATAAATTGAAATCTATCAAACAATTTACATTGGCGTCGCGCATACGAGTACCTAGTTAGGTAATCACGATATTATTGTATTTATTTTATGTGACTGGACATTTCATACAAATTCATTTTTACCGTTTTTTTTTTAATGTGACTTATTGTTCACTACCTACCTAAGCTAAGGCCTGGACAACCCCTTCTCGTAAATAATTCTATCTTTTAGTGTATTTTTAAAACCGTATAAAAATTCCTTTAGTAATTTCTAAGATAATTTCTAATTTCGGAGGGAGGCCTTTGCCCAACAATGGGACAGCGACGGCTGATATAATAATAATAACAATTTCTAAGATAAGCCCTATGTACCTAAGCTACGGACTGAGAGGACGACAGAAAAACGCGGCGGGATACTCTTTGTTTATGAAGACAATTTGATGATCATTATGTTCATCGGTTAAATATAGCTGTTCTGAAAAAAACTAAGCACGATAACATAAAAAATATTTCTTCAGAAGACTAGGTCTTCGGCAAAAAACATACAGTCCCTGGTATATTCTTAGACGAAAACCTGAAGCTAAATTTAAATTTTAATACTCGTTATTCTCATACATAATGGTTGCCTCGATTTATCGGTTTTACCATACCTAAAGAATGTCATTACAAGCATAGTAATTCGGATTATAAATGCTCGAAATTAACATTGTCAAATCATATCGAGAATATAAAAATCATTGCGAAACAACACAGCAATTGCAATTCAGTTGATTTGTTTTTTCTCCAAAAATATTGAAAAAAAGGCAAAACTTTTCGTTTTCTTTTATTTAATGCTGCCTTACCTACAAAAGAGACTAACGATCCCATGGCTCAGTTCTAAGAAAATTTCTCAAAATTATAAATTAGTTTTAAAATAAAATCCGTTACTTGCTCAATTAGTGTTCTTTACTTATTGATTCTTTAAACCCGGTTACCATGTTCCTTAACACCTGCAATAACCAGTCTTCATAATAAGCCCTACTTGCGTCAACCTAGGTTACAAATTAACACCAGATTAAGATGTGAATCCATGATTTTTAGTATACAAAAAAAATAGGAGATAGCTATATCAATTTTATTTATCCCAGAGTTATTTGTTAATGCAGGTTGTGGTGCTATGATCTTACCTCTTTAACAAACGATTGACCCTCTTCGTACACATAGCTCGTGCATGGTACAGTTTTATTTGTAGAGAACGCTTCAGGAGTGCACTGCAAATTGTCCCCGACGTCTAACCGGGCGTACATCTCGCAAGTTGAATGTTTGTTCTTATCGTGGTCCATAGGAATTATGTAGTCAGGCCAGGAAGTATCGTTGAACCTTTGTTCGCAACCGTACACCTCGCATCTGCGAAATTAAATTGATATTAGTTTGTTTCGTAATTAAGTACCGCAAATCAAACTTCATATTTATGATGTAGACGTGTAGATTTATATCAAGCACGTTGGTAATTTTAATTGTTGCTATTCTAGGTATAATGTACTATGTAGGTACCTATTTAGGTCTAAATAAATCGAATTGTTTCAGGACATTTTCTAATAGTTTGCTTACTTTTTCCAAGCATTTCAATTGCTGTGGCCACGTTTTATAATTTGTTCCACTAGTATAGGATTAATAAGGATGTAAAAACACCTTAATAATATTTAAAGGGGTGGTTAAGATAGACCATCAAACTGAACAACTTTCACTATGGAGCCAACATTGCGAAAAAATAAAAAAATCTATTGTTTCATACAAAACTGCAGTTCATATTAAAAAAATTTCCGTTATAAAAGTTGTTCAGCTTGATGATCTTAACTCCTAACTAAACTCTGCTCTACTCTACTAAACTATTTTTGTGTAAGAAAGAAAAAAAAACTAAATTAAATATTATTAATAAAGCCATTCGGGTACTACTTCCTTATTTCTTATTTAAATTGTGTTAATGGACAATTTAAATAAATAATAAGTAAATTGATTTAAAATGAGATACTTATAAGTCACTTTTCGACGTTGCTCTGTTTAGGTTTCGTTAACGCCTCAAGTAAAATAAACTTTTACCAACTTCAATTTCAAAGTGGAAGAGTAAAATAATGGCTTTGCGGTACTAGAAATTAACGGTTAGTAAATAGTAATTATGTTTTACTATCTTCTTCAACAAGTGTATAAACAGTCTACCGTTACCCTACATTTTAAGATAAACGAACCGTGACGGTGGTAAACTAAAGTAAATTATTAAGACGCCCCACTAGGTAAGCCACAGATCACACAAACTAATGTAAAAAGCGGGCGGAGTCAGTGTCGCAGCAATATGCGCAAAAACGGAACACATTGCTCGCGACAGTAAGGATTCAATATATTATGAGGCTGAAAGCTAGTCGAGATATTATGTGTAAATAGTTTACAATGCTTGCGTAGTACTAAAGATTATTCGAACGTTGAGTTCTGATACCGGAATGGATAATAAGCACATTCAAGCTAACAAAATACTTTCTATCGCGTGGTACTGGCGTTGATGCGACTCTAGATCTCTATGAGGTAACCGCTGGGCCGGGCCATATTTTGTTGGTTTTTGGAAGCTAATCTTTTCCTTATTTGAAAGACATAGAAATGAATGAAAAATATTGTAATAATCTTCAACATCTCGGCTTCATTTGCTATAAAGCACATTTCTTATTTTTCTATAAAATACGTATGAAACCTGTGTTATAATATAAGAACAGCCAAATTTAGCCAAAGCCGAACACCCTCGAGAAAACGACAAAAATCGAGATGTGCCTCCGTCTTTATTATTTTACGTATGGCGGAAAGAGCGCGCATGAAGTTTATCTCGTTTAAACGCTTTGTCGTGGGCGGCATGCTAGCCGTGCTACAAGTTGAAGTCAAGTTTTACACTCACCATTGTGTAGTGTAGATACTAGATAATAATAAAATATGATCTAAAATTGCAATGTAAAATTTTTTTACGATCAATATTTTTAATATTCTTATCGTGAGGGCAGAGCCCTGGTGTCAGAGTTTTTTCAGACCGCCTTACGGCCTCTGACGTGGTTTTTGTGTAACGACTTACTACCAGAGATAGTGGCCGGGCCTAACGGCTTAACGTGCCATCCGAAGAATATTTTTAATGAATTAATTAGATAAGTAATTTTAAAAGGTGCAAATTCTTATGATTTTCGAATTTGGATTCCTTGGATTAGAAGGCACACAGTGACATAATGAAGGACAAGCCGGTCAAAAATAGGTACCTAATACCTTCTAAAATGACGTAGTTTAGTAGAGTGAGGCGGTTCTGAAAGGGACAAGGTCGATCAGTGGGGGATAGCTCTTAAGAACTATAGTAAATAGCTAATATTTCGGTGGTTTGTCCATATAAGCGTTTCTCATTTCATAATCTCAGGATATCAGCAGAAGAGAAGAATCTAGCATAAAAAGAAACGCTCTTCTTACTGCTATCGTTAGTAAAAACATTGAAGTTTTAATATTTTTTCGAAACAAAGTTTGACTATCCCTTAAGCACGAGTAGTATAGTATCATATCAGATAGAAAAACTCTCATAACATATTGTTTAATTAATCTCATTGTTGTATCTTCCTCGTTAGAGTTTAATCTCCACTGGCCTGCAAAACTAAGTATCACACTTTTAAAATTGCAATAACTTTTTCAGTACACAAAATATATTTTCGAAATAAAAAGGACTCGAAAAAGAGTTTAATTTACAAAGAATAGTTACAAAGAAAGCTGATAAAATTTGCTATAAAACGTTTTTTATTTTAAATCTCTAATTTCTGTAGTTTAGAAAAAAATGAAACATTAAAAGTGTAATACTTAGTTTTGCAGGTCAGTGTATTACATACTGTGGCACTTAGCTACATAACTTAGATAATTGTAGTGTTGGAGTACTTTCTAATCAAACGTTATTTAGTATCGATTTTAATATCAAGTCTCAACCAGTTCATTAAGTTGATAAACCTCTTAAATTGATTCTAAAACGAATTTGACAAATAAAACAAAGTTAATTGGAATAATCTCTCTCTCACATCGAAATTGTTACAGTGATTAAAAGAGCTTACATTGGTAATGGTGTTTTGGTTTGGTATCTTCTCCAAAGCTGTCTACTTAGATAACTAATTGTTTACATTGATACTGTGGCGCCCTCACATCTCTCTGCCACCTCTCTTAGAGCAGGCGCGGCGGCTGCCTCTGCGGAGGGCAAGAAGAGGCGCTTATATGCAGCCCTGGGCGAGGGCTACATATTTGCAGCATTCGGGGTAGAGACCCTGGGACCTTGGGGCCCGGACGCACGAAACTCTTTAAGGAGTTGTCGTCGCGCCTGGTAGAGGTCTCGGGGGACAAGAAGGCCGGCGCATATCTCGGGCAACGTATCAGCATTGCGATACAGCGAGGTAACGCCGCCAGCGTCCTGGGCACTCTCCCTCTCGATAGCGACCTCGAATGCATTTTCTATCTGTCGTAAGATAGATAGAAAATGTATTCGACTGTGCGGTGGCCCCCTGTAAATCTGTATATTATACTCACCTACTATTAAGATTGTAAATTTGTACATACTTACTTTTTAGTCTCAATATTCTATGTATATTTGTATATATACTTTTTACCCGATAAATAATATAGTAGGTTAAGTTAATATTAATTGAATTACCAACATAATGTAAGTTATTCATGGTACAGTCATAATAAATAAACGTCATTAACTACAATATGCATAATCTACAATAATATTACTAATAAATCCTAAAGTAAGTTTGTCTGTTAGAATTCGGCATGTAAAGTAAAACTTAAGCTATGCAGATTGCAAAGCTATTTCGAGATTTTATATTTAGAAACCTTATTTTCTTATTTTAACCTCTGAAAATTATATATAACAAAAATACAAAAAATACTTGACATTAATTCGACCTCTAAATGGCTTCATATCAGAGGCTGAATGGGCTTAAACCCGTTGACTTTGGTAAAAAAAAAGAAAACTTCATATAAACGTCAATGTCAACAAAAGGGTTGTCAGATTTGAAATTTTTCCGCGATTATGGGAGAAAATTTGGTCTCTGGGGATACGAAATCGTGGGGAAAAAATGATCAAAGTGGAGAATTTCAATTCATCATCGTAAAAAGAACATAACTAAGGTGTACTGTTATTTATAGCTTTATTAACTAATCATGGTTCGATACCTGTGCCTATCAGGTAGGTATGTAAAGTGATGTCTATGGTATTGTGGAGATTTGGGGAGGCAGTCAAAACGTATCATTTTGGGGGATAAAAATATGAATCTGTGGAAATTTTCAAAATCATATCTGCATTTGCATTTTCATAATCATAACACTGGTTTCAAATGTCAATGTCAATGGAGTAACTTTTTTTTATTATAAAGCAAAGAGTAAACTATCCAGCCTCTGATGTGACGAAAACATTTTCACTAGAAAATTTTTGAGAAATTATAGAAAATGAACTATAGCTTGGATATCGAAAATAATGGAATTAGTTGTTCAAATTAGTCTAATCTATGAAACTAAACTGTAAAAACAATACCGATTTCAGAATCAGGTTTGTAGTTAAATACTAGCTTTTGCGTGCAACTGCTCTCGATATATAGAGAGATAAAATAATCATAATATATTAGTTTAAAGCCGTATTATAAGCTCGCCTAGATACAAAGCAGTTTCGTCAAAATAGGTCCAGTAGTGTTTGTGTTATGCTCGAACAAACAAACAGATTTTTTACGAAATTTTGCAATTATATCTTCAATGCACACACTCAATTGTCGAAAAAGATAGGCAGATGGAATAATTGAAAGTCTCAATCGACTTTCCTTAAAGAATAGAAAACTTATCCAACACTTCCAACAAAGGACAATGGGCAAAAATGTATGAAATGTGGTACCCGCCCCAATAGACATAATATATATCAGATTTTAAAGGTTACTTTATGTACATCAATGTGTACTAGGACGCTTGTCATCATTCGCTGTGGGAACGGAGCTATTCGTGATGATTCTTTAATTATTTTTTTTGGTTTTTCGACATTATTAGGCAATTATTTTTTTAATGTCATTATTACAATTATATATACATATTATATACATAATATGCTTATTTTTTTAATGTATTTTATTTAATATATTAAAAATAATATGTTAAATGTGGAGATTTTTTAAATGGCGTTTAGATTTATATAAGAACGTTTATTAAAATGTAATGCTGTAAATCTTCCTAAAATAAATAAATAAATAAATGTACTATAATATTACACTAATTGCTACGAACTATTAATTAAACTACTATTTTTTTGTAAACTTATGTAATTAACCATGTAACGTCTATTGTCTGTTTTTACCAAATAAATAAAATAGAACTGCATATATTCTTAAAATAATTCCTATTATATTTATTACATTGACGACAACCGACGGTTATAAGAAGAGGAATGTGAGCGCGCGGCTATATCCCAGCTAGGAGTGGTGGGGAGCGATGCGCTTGGGCAGTTTAGCGCGTCATCGGATCGGCTCCTTCACTCCAGTCGTTCAATCGTACCGTACGAAAGACGACGTCCCGCTGCTGTTCATCAGAATACGTTCTCATCTCGCTTTTATCACCGACCCCTGCACCTCTTTTTGGACATTTTCTACCTGCTTTAAACGTTGACCTCGGCTTGTGAAGTGTTTTTGTGAATTTCGTTACCGATTTGGACTGTTGCAATGGAACAACATAGCAATTGTGTGGTGTGCCGGCGAGGCCTACATAATGCAAGATACCAGCGACATGTTTTGACCGATGACCTCCCAAGGACACGACCAGCGTTTGCGGCGTATATACAAGAACATGCTGAATTGGAGGTTAGTACCCACTTCGTTATACTATTTAAATGTGTCACAGGTGATTCTCCTTATTACGAAATTGTTAGCAGTGTTAGAAAATGACGCTCTTTTGAAAAGCGTGTGATTGTCATACCGCATTAACAACGAACGCCATAACATATCTTCTCTTAGCTTCACTTTTTCATGTTAGAAAATAGCGCTCTTTTGAAAAGCGTATGATTGTCAACTGTCATGCAGCTTGAATGTAATTGGTCTTAAACTACAAACGCCATACCATATCTTCTCTAAGCTTTACTTTTTCAATGTTTCTAAGCTACGTTTAGCAACATTAAATAACGGATTACAATAAGACTCATGAACATTTCACTGGATAAACACGTATTAACTATTAAGTTTTGGAAGTATGTTCTAGAGTGTTATCAAAAACGTTTCCTAATATAGTGTATGGATAGGGCAATCCGCCTGCGTACGAAACTCCAACCTCGTTTTATCAGTTCACGGAATTCAGGTGTTCTGTCCGTACCAGTAGTGATTCACTAAATAACAAAACATTTTGGCATTTATTGTGCACGTGGACAGTAAAACAAATGAAGGACGGAAATATGCGCCGACCGATGCGTGAACCGGTTCTGATAAGCACTAGAAGGGTCAACATTTTCTACCTGCTTACATTATTGTTTCGAATTATTACGATTATGTGGCATCGTTCTATACTATTATCTCGCTGGAAACTCGGTCATAAATCATCGGAGTATGCACCGAGTAAATAATCCTACTATAGATACCTACTGACCGGACCGAATTAGGTTTTTATGACAAAACGTTATCAAGCCAGAGTAAATAAAAAAACATCTACATCGTATTTTACCCTTTTCAGGTGGCGTTCAACAATACTCGATGTGTCTGTCATCGATGTTGGCAGAGAATTGAGAAGGCTGTTAGACACAATGACGACGTGGTACCTGCTATACCAGAAGCAGAACCAAATGCCCAGGAACTTCAGGTTCCAGACTACGTTCGAGCCCCAAACACACCAAGGCATTGTATATTCAACGATTGCCGAAACCCAACCCGTAATCTCATACCTGAGACTATCAAACTTAATATGTTTTGTGAACATAAGTTATATATTCCTGAGGGCGCTAGAGTGTGCAGCCAACACCTTGAGAGCAACATCTGGGATGAACTGCCTCAATCTTGCAATGTCACTCATCATTTCAATGCACAACAATTTACAGACGTCTGTGACATGATGAGAAGGGCTTTAGAACGTGGACCTAGGCTCGACTTTAACACAAGAGGTTCATTGAGCAATGAAGAAATGCATTTTTGGACCGGACGTAATGGCGAACAGTTCGATGCCATACTGGATCAGGTGCCTTCTCTAAGTGAGAGATGCAAGGAACCAAGAACTGCATTAGGTATATACCTTACAAAACTACGTACCGGAGATTCCGATGAGAGATTGGCAACATTATTTAATGTGTCTCGAAGAAAACTGGAGCGTTTATTAGCTATTGTGCGTGAATGCCTAGCTAATGAATATGTAATATTACATTTGGGACTGGACCACATCAATAGAAATGAGGTATTAGAAAGAAACCTCACAATTCCTAAAGCTTTGTTTGGTAACGAAGAAAATGATAAAGTGATACTAATATATGATGGCACTTATATTTACATAAACAAAAGCTCGAACTTTTTATTTCAAAGACAATCATACAGTTTGCACAAATTCCAAAATCTTTTAAAACCTTTTTTGATAGTATGCACTGATGGATACATTCTTGACGTACTGGGTCCATACGCTGCAACAAAGACTGATGCAAATATAATGAGTGATATAATGAACAATGGAGAGAATCCTTTACATTTCTTCCTGCAAGCAAACGATGTGTTTATATTGGACCGAGGATTCAGAGATAGTTTGAACGATATTGAAGCATGTGGCTATGAATCATACATGCCTCCAACAAAAGATAGAAACGAGACACAGCTGACTACTGAGCAGGCCAATGAAGCTAGATCGGTGACGATATGTCGATGGGTTGTGGAAGTAGTGAATGGAAAGTTCAAGCGAGATTTTAAGCTCTTACGGCAAAAATATTTCAATAGAGCTCTTCCACACATGTTCACTGATTTTAAAATCGCCGCTGCTATTATAAATCATTTTCACGAACCCATCGCCGATAGTAATAATGTAGAATCCTATTTAAATATCATCCGAAACAAAATGGATTCCCCAAACCTTCTGCACAATTATGTAGAGAGGAAAAGATTAAACAACAGAAGAGCAGATTTTCTAAGAATAGAAGCAAATAATGTTCAGAATTTCCCACATCTAACAGAAGAGCATGTCATTTTGCTTTCTTTAGGTACATACCAATTAAAGCTTGCGAGATCATATTGCAGTGAGCATTTAAGGAATGGCTTATATTCAATCGAAATATACAGAGAAAACGCTCTGGAAGACTTGCCAGACTACGGCATTAACGAAGATGTTTGGCTGTTACGTGGGCGCGTACAGTCACGCCACAGGAGATCGAAAACGTACTATTGTTATGTTTTAGTAAAAAACAATAACACAAATAATGACAACGATATCGTGCAACATTATTGTACTTGCCTCACTGGACGACGTACAATGGGCACTTGTGCTCATATTATTTCAATTATCTGGTATCTTGGATATGCGAGACATGAAGGTTTTACTGCCCCTGCATCATTTCTAAATGATGTAATTGTAGATGGTCTTGAATGAAAATAAATGTCATTTCGAATTAAATCTTTAGTTTTTTTTTATTTTCAATAATATTACTCGAACATAGTACTGCAACGTATTATTTAGTGTACCACAACAACACGATAATACAATGTTGGTATACCACATAATTAATATATATTACTAGTGGACCCGTGCGGCTTCGCCCGCTGCCCAACTCCCTTTATAATATGTAGCCTATATTCCAAGTTTCATCGAAATCGGTCCAGCCGTTTTCGAGTTATAAGTGTTCGAACCAACCCGGCTGTTTTATATATATATATATAAATATATTGATTTTTTATTTTCAATAGTATTACTCGAGCATAGTATTGAGCATAGTATTGCAACGTATTATTTAGAGTACCACAACAACACAATAATACAATGTTAGTATACCACATAATTAATATATATTACTAGTGGACCCGTGCGGCTTCGCCCGCTACCCAGCTCTCTTTATAATATGTAGCCTATATGTTAATCCAGGTAATGAACTATCTATATTCCAAGTTTCATCGAAATCGGTTCAGCCGTTTTCGAGTTATAAGTGTTCGAACCAACCCGGCTGTTTTATATATATAATAGATTGTTATTAACTATTATTATATATTTTTTATTGTTATCATATTGTTTTATTATTATTATATATTTTTTATTGTTATCATATTGTTTTATTATTATTATATAACATTCTGGCATAAAAGTATTTTATTACAAATATAAATAGCAATAATAGACACCATGTGCCATTTTAATTAATTTTTTTTTCTATAAAACTTGTCATTTTCATATTGGTATATCTCCGAACTCACAATGATTTGGATCAAGCGGTCTTATTAAACATTGGTGGTCATAAAAAGACCCATCGAACGTAACTACAGTCATTGCTATTGGAGCGGGTACCAAAATGCCCATTCTCCTTTAATTATCCTAGTTTGAAGGCGAGTCTTACCTGTAAAATTGCTCCTGCGCTTCAAAAATGAATCCGCATTCAAAAAAACCACTCAGGAGCACCGGGAAGAGTAGCAGGACGAAATTCAATAAGTTGTACCGTCCATACGGACCCAGACTTTCGAGCACCGAGTCTAAATTGATTTCCTTCTTTCCCTCCTCCATGCTGCAGTCGCAAGTAGATTCTTTGAAGTTGACAAAACGCTGTTGGTCCGCTTAACCGGCTCTCTGAAAATGGATTGGAAACGTTAACTTTGAATTGAGACGTTAAAAACTAAGTACTTTTGTTTGTGAATGATTTGCTTTCGGATGCTGTTTAAAGTTGGCTGGAGTTTTTGTTGAAGAAATTAGAGTTGCCAAAGTAGATAAATTTCAATGAATACGTCCATTTATTCACTACCGTAAATGAATGGTCGGAATCGTTTCTACAACATATTAATCATGCTAAACTAAAACGTGAAAGTGAAGAGTTAATGGTTATAACAGATATATCGACGGCGATCGACGGTTCGGCCATAAAAAAATTCACAGATTTCGTGCCTAACACGACTATCGAGCACATTGGAAATGAATCTACGGAATTCCCGGAAAAAAATATTGTCTCAAAAAGGTTCGGCTACAGGGCAAACCGTTAACCCAATCGTCTTTGTTTTAGGCTCAAATTGTAGCTGACAAAATTTTTCAGAGGAGCTTTTTCTCAAATTTTTGATATCATACTTCGTTTCCAAAAAATATCGAGCGCCAAAATAAAAAATTCGGAAAAAATTGTTTTTTTTTTTCACTATTTCGGCCATAACTTTTTTCGAAATAATTATTTTTGCACCTTACAGCTCTTATAAATGCGCATCTTTTGAGCCTTTTTTAAACATCATATCTTCACAACTCTTTGAGATATAAGGGGATCGCACTTTTTCGTGAAATCGGGGCCTATACTGGAGCGAACGAAAAGACATTTCCAATATCAAAAGCACGACTACTATGGAATGCCTTTCGCCATGTGTCGGCATGGAATATACAATATGTCGGTCGATGGGAAAGGATGCTTTCTGAGTAAATCTGAGTCCCATACTAACTGTGTTTTTGTATGAACAACCCGTCGATTGCCGTCGATCAATGTGTCGTAAGTCTAAAACTACCATTTTAAATGAGACTCATCTAGGTTTAATATTAAAGGCAAGAACCTATATCATCAAGAGCGAAGTGGGTCTTCGAGCAGCCAGGTGGGCTGATAAACTTAACAAAACATAAATATTCTTTATTTGCACACCAAGTATAGACAAATTCAATTTATAACAAGCATGAGAAGATAACATTGCGAAGGCGGTTGTAAAGGCGTAGATGTGTGTTGCCAGAAGGTTATAAATTACGAAGTTTAAAAATTACGAAATAACATTAAATTAAAAATTAAAAAACCCCCACCGCCAAAAATAAACATTTAAAAAGTGAAAAATAATTTGGTCACCTCAATTTTGATGTAAGCAAATGTATGTTTTATTATTATTAATCGAAGTACAAAATACGATATCTATAAAATCATTAATATCAGACAACATGTTGTTCATAATCGGTACATCTATTAACAGAACTTTACGACGTACTATGTATTAACATACTCATTATGTATTCAGAACACAACATGGATGGTTAACGGAGACGCATGCTCTTCATAGGAATGGACATAAAATGTTTATTCTCTGGTGAATGAATGAATGAATGAAATGCAAATGAAATGCTTTATTTTAGTTGTTGAATTTTATTTTTGAAATATTCGTTATCTGTTTTAATGTTTGGTATTTATACGAAAACAAAATAAACTATTCTAGCTACCTTTTTTTTTGAATGTATCGTTAGATAATAATTATAGTGGATTGACGTAGCGCAAGCCATATGGACCGACGATTTTTTGTTATAATTAAGGGGATATCAGTAGTTTCAATGTTATTGTGGCTCAAAGTTTTCTATACAAATCTTAAATTATTGAAACTATACAGGGTGAAATTGATATCATTAGCATCCTTTTAAACTAAGAGTCTACACATCGCAGCAAACCGACAAGAGCAAACAAAATCAGCTGTTGCATACATTTGAGTAGCGAACTCACGCGTCGACATTGCAGTTTAGTATGGAACAGCAAGTAATTTACTTGCTCCGATCGGTTTGCTCCTATAGTAAAAGTTATTCAGTTTGATAGGTAGACTCTTAGTTTAAAAAGGATGCTAATGATATCAATTTCACCCTGTATTTTTTAACGGAAATCTGACTTATTTTAACGACTTCTTTTGTATACAGTGCGTTATAAAAATAATTGAATCAAAAGTACAAGTTCGCAAAAAACGCAAAAAACTAATTTAAAACTAATTCGGCGTGTGTCGGTGCAAACCGTACAATACCAAAATAGGTGACGATTTGGCTTGAAATCGTCCAAATCGTTTCGCAAATGCCTGAGATATGAGTTTACCATATAACAGTTTATAGTATATAAATGGTAGTATCAATGGTAGCATATACAAAAATAGTTCAATTGAGAACCTCTTCTATTTCCTGAAGTTGGTTAACAATTGATACCTCTGGACTTTGATAAAACTGTCGCACTCTACAAATCCTCCTTAAAGGCTGAATAAAAGGGTCAATTGCCCATTACGTAATGAATTAACAAGTAATTCATGAATTGACCTCTTAAACCCAACGTTGAATTACGAACGGACGATTAGAATTGTAGTTAATTCTTCGAGATTAGGACAAGTTTAAGAGCAGTGCCAGACAGAGTTTTGACGCAGTCCGTTCCGGTCCGTTGACTCACCAGCCAGCAGTACTGCTGCAAGGACGCAAAGATGACAGCTATATTAGGGGGGCCAGCGCTGCAGCTGCTCTGTAGAGGTGCTCGTGAGCTCAGAGTATCGCAATGCATGCAATCAAGGTTATAGTTAGGCTTGGAACATTACGTTACAATCAAGCTTATAGTTAGGCTTGGAACAGTAATTCCACTGGGCATTGATCGTTTCTGGCTTTAAGCCCATCGTGAACTACGCCTTTGAGACGGTTCGTACTTCCTCCTGGGCATATCCAGTCTTATCTATCAAATAAATAAGAACGGACAAGGACTTTCGATTTTCGGTATGTACCGTAAATGTTTTGTTCAAATCTTAACTCTATTCCAATGTATTGAAAATTCAAAAACCGATTTTAGGACCTCTCTTTGAGCGGTAGTAGTAGGGTCTCCAAATTTTTTGTCAAAAAACATAAATAAGACAATTGATTTAAACAGGAATTTTGTCCAATTCTGTGCGAAATCTTGTAATATATCAGATGGTAGGTATTAAGAATGGACGCCAAGGACTTAAGAGAGATATGGCAGCGAATGTGGACTAAAGAGGGGGACTCACGTTCGGGAGCCTTTCTGGTACAGAGAATTTCTCTGGCCATCCAGAGGGGCAATGCGGCCAGCATCTTTGGGACCTTTGAGCCGGGTCGCGCAGGGCAGTGCCTTTAGAGTAAGTTAGTGATAGTCTGACGAAACTTGCATACTGATTTTATCTTGTGTGCTGCCATTGACGAAGCTTGTAGCGGATATAGATATATTATGTGATTAATATTTGACGAAGCCTGCGTTGCGGATTCAATTATTTTTGGTATATTGTGGTTTTAATTTGAATAAATATCCATTTGTATTATTAAGAATTCATGTTCACAGTCATAAATATTATTAAATACGAGCGTTAACCCGCGACTTCGTCCGCACAAATTATATACTAGATTTTAAGTCAGATCATAAGCTATCAAACAAAAAAAGTTTCATCAAAATCGGTTCAGTCGTTTTTTCGTGATACTCGTTCAAACAAACAAACACCCAAACAAACACACAAACATACAGACAGACAAAAAATCCAAAAATTGGTGAAATGGAATCAGGGACACCTAAAAACCATATCGTAACTTTTTTTTTTGTTAATATCTTCAATGTACAGACAAACTTCCTGTTACAGTTTTATAATAGTACTAGCGTTAACCCGCGACTTCGTCCGCACAAATTATATACCAGATTTTAAGTCAGATCATAAGCTATCAAACAAAAAAAGTTTCATCAACATCGGTTCAGTAGTTTTTGCGTGATACTCGTTCAAACAAACAAACAAACACACAAACATACAGACAGACAAAAAATCCAAAAATTGGTGAAATGGAATCAGGGACACCTAAAAACCATATCGTAACTTTTTTTTTGTTAATATCTTCAATGTACAGACAAACTTCCTGTTACAGTTTTATAATAGTATAGATTTATGACTGTGAACTTTCTGATTTATTAGAAGATTTCATATAAATGCGGAGTCTATGAGAATCAAAACTAAACAGATAATAATACATTGCCACTATAAAATTTGCAGAATTCCGTTCTTGGTCGTTAATTTCGCGGCGGAAACGTTCATAGTCTGTAGCCGCCTTTATCTAAGTTCTAGAAGCTTAGTAAAGTCACTGACCTATCCAGATATAAATAACATTGTATAGCACATTAGTACTTATAGGTACGTACGCTTTATAAATAATACATAAGCAAAGGGAAAACACGACAATTATCAGATGACCTCCGTGATTAGAACTGAGCAGGAATATTATTATTATAATAACGTTATTAATATTATTCACGCTAAAAACTAGCATTAGCATATTGCTCACGACTATATTTCCATAAGGAGGTAGTCAAAGATACTCATATACACTGTGATATTATTTTAACAAATACAGTGTAACTACTTTGTACCTATTCTCGCAAATAAAGACTTGATTTAGATTTTATGCTAGGTATGCAGTACCTAAAAGTTGATCAGTTTGATGGTCTGACTCACCCGTGAAAATATGAAAAGTTTTTAAAAATCGTCCAGTATATCCACATTTCCCTAGCAATAACAAACAATTAGCTGAAATTATTTTAAGGGGAGGATTAAACCATCAAACTGAACAACTTTCTCTATGGGACCAATATCGAAATCGCAAAAAAAAAAAGCTGTCCCATACAAAACTGCAAACATAGAGTAAGTGGTTCAGTTTGATGGTCTGATCATCTCCTTAAAATAGTTTCAGCAAATTTTGTTAGATCTTACATTTAAAGCTTTTTAGCAATACTAAAGTCTGGGCCACACAGAGAGCAGCTGCAGACCGGCTGCAGGCCGGCAGTAGTTGTAAACTATGGAATTATATGAAAATGAAAATGAAAATGAAAATGCACTTTATTGCCACACAAAATACAAAAAAAGAAAAGGTACAGAAACAATAGACAGATTAATCAAATAGAAAAAAAAAAAAAAAATCAAATATATATAAAAACACACATTGTGGCAATGGGTTAGGACTCAGTGTCCGCTGGCAGGACCTAATAAGATCTGCTGCTCAGCACTGATTTGCAGTCCCAACCTGCTCTTATATCAGCATACATATATGCGAGGTGTCACACTGAATGAGCTGCACTCTGTGTGGCCCAGCCTTTAAACAGTGTCCAATTCGACTCAGAAATCGACATGATTAAAAACTTACATGATTTAGGTATAACATTTTGTTATGTTATCGAATCTACAAAAAAGAAACAGATTTAACATTTTCCTCCTCAGAATGTTTTATTTAAAACGTTGTGTTTCTTGTTGATTATTTATAGCACCTTTCGATGGTATGACATCCACAAAAAACGTAAGTCAATAAACAACGAAACAAAACGTTTTTAACTATCGAACCTTTACTTTTCCAGAAGCTAGTGTTTCTCAGCTACCTACAATATCAACATTGTTCTCGTTTAGTGCCCATATCCATTGATGCGCACTTCCCCGATACCATGCACTGGATTGAATTGAAGGACACATATCGTGTGACAAGGTAATTCCCTATAGATTCTATTGTAAACCGCAAAGTAAACCAACAATGGATATTTTGTTTCATAGTCTTTAATTTATGTCTGCCTAGTAGGCACCTTATCTGTTTTTATAGATTTTCATTTATTTTTATTTGCATGCAAACGGTGACTGCAACGTCGCGTCGATCGGATCATTGTAATAAGTAGTTGAATACTATACTAATAACTTTTGATTTTGTGAAGCGATAGCGATGAAATAAAAAATAAATATTAAACCGAACTCAGCCCTATGCTTCTAAGAAAACTTGAAACTGATTGTTTCAGTAGTTTTTAAGTAATTGCTTCCACAAAACAGACATTATCCTTTATCCCCCAAAACCTTTTTTTTTCAAATATTTTTAATGTCAAACTTTGTAAAGACGTGCTTAGATTATAATTTTACTTGCGCCGGCTTCGCTCGGGTGCAATGCTGATGTATTATATACATATAAACCTTCCTCTTGAATCACTCTATCTATTAAAAAAATTGCATCAAAATCCGTTGCGTAGTTTTAAAGATCTAAGCATACATAGGGACAGACAGACAGCAGGAAGCGACTTTGTTTTATACTATGTAGTGATGATTATAAAGGGTCCTTCTGAACTAAGACTGCCAATCTCCAGTAATGGAGAGGAACCCGAAGAAGAAGAAATCAAAAGGGACCTGCTGGCTTTACTACACTGCTGGTGCTATTACGGTCTTCGACCCTGCCATAAATGATGCCTGGACTTTGCTTACTAAAAGCCATGGGTTTTCTATTGTTGCCTCCCGTTTGCGAGTCGGATTATTATGATTGACCTACTCCTCTATCTTCTTTGATCAAATTCGTTGCGGGTTCCTAGACAAATAAGAATAATTCCCTGAGTTGCTGGACTTTATTTTATGGTGTAGTGAGTTGCCGTTGTTAATCCTGATTTACAGCAGTTCAGGAGTGGGAATATGTTGGGCCTATGTTCTATACTGCTGCTGGTTACGTACTAATCTTAAACGCAGTAGCAAATGCAGATTAACTAAAGATGATGACTGATACAATCTCGTCGTCGTCGCGATTTCTTGATTTCTGCCCACTCCTTTTTTCATTCCACGCTCATTGCCGAGGCCCGTACTCCTTAGGGGTGCCCTTGGGCAGGTTGCTTAAGTTCATTTACTGCTTCGGTAGACCTACCAAGGCGATTGGCCGTCACTGGTGTGATCCCCCCGTAGTCCGCAGTAATAAGCAGCTCCCTGAGCTGTACTGTATTTGTCAATTAGAAAAAAAAATCATATTTTTATATTGTTATCCAGCAGAACATCACTAGATAATCACGTGTAAAGATATCAATGCAAATGATACATTAAAAATGTGCAAAACTCACGTACTTTATATCTGTTTCAGTTCATCTTTTAGTCACACATACTCCTTGCGTACCCGTACGTAGTACCCACTCAAGCGGAGTTCCTGGCTACCATTGTGATGAAGGAAGGTCACACATCGTATGTAGATTTCAATAGTCAACCGCATAGTAAAGTGAGCTACAATAATGTACCTAATGTTGTTCATTTCTTACGACCTACTAGCAGGCACTTACTCGGTCAAGGTTACACGAGTTTATGTGCAGTCAGGAAACTTATTGTCTGTTTGATTTTTTGTACATGTTTATTTTTAACAGACTGCGCGATGGAAAGGAGGGTAATGTCTTTATATCTGTGCTAGTGTTGCCTAACAATATTGAAACTATCGATGGTATATTGATACAAATCGTGAACTCGAAAATTAGAAACAATATCGTATAGTCATCATATGCCTTTCTTTACATCTGTTGCAGATGATTTTAAGCAGTGTTTTTGGAGAAGCACTTTTTCTCATGGCTGTACAGTTCTATTAAGAGAGCCGCATACACGTCCACAGTCTCTACAACAGAAGTGTACGAAATCGATACGATTGCGATACGATTATTCTAAGACAAATTTATAGTATCATCGATACTATCGATAGTATCATTACAGTCGATAGTATCATTACTACCGATACTCATCATCATCATCATTGTCTTGCCTATTTCCCACTATTTGGGATCGACGCAATATGTCATTCTCTTCCATTGATCTCTCTAAGCCGTCGTTTCAGCACTCACTCCTTTTTTACACATATCATCCTTCACACAATCCACTATCGATACTAACGATAGAAAAACAATACTGTCCATGTGTTAACCATATCGTTTAAATACTTAGTTTTAGGCGTGTATTCCCACTTCCCAGTTGTTGCCACGGGCTCCATCGCCACTGGCGATAAAGCAGTGGCGATGACTGGGACTTTCTTTTCCATTTATCGCCAATGGCGATGGAGTCCGTGGCGACAACTGGGAATACACGGTTTTAGGATAATTATTCTGATATTAAACATTCATTCTCCAAATGTTTTCACCATCGATAATATGATAAATTAGGATAGTCTGTTGTCTTCCAAAAGCCGTGGTGGTCCAGTGGAAAAGCCGTGGTGGTCCAGTGGCGAGTAACCTTGCCTGCCAGGAGGCGATGGTTCGATCGATGAGTTTTTCGGAATTTATGTACGATTTGTAACACCACTGGCTTTTCGGTGAAGGAAAACATCGTGAGGAAACCTGCATGCTTCAATTTCGAGGCATGTATTGTACCCACTGTCCATTACAAGTGGCGACGGGCTCACTCCCCGTCACACTGGACAGAATTTCGGTACTAGTGAAACGTGGATGCTCTGAGGTTTCAGAATATCTCTGACTACCCCCTCGGGGAATATAGTCGTGAGCGTATGCTATGCTATGCTATGCTATGCTGTTGTCTTCCAATAAAAGTATTCGTAGCAAATCATCGATACTATCGATAGCACTATCGATATTGTTACTATTTTTCGATGTCAACGTAGAAAGAGAAGGTACTAGAATGAAGCACGTATCTTGTCTTATTCATCAATAAGAGAAGCACATAGGAAATTCGTTCTAGTTAAAAAAGGAGATCGCTACTTATTGCTGTCCTTATCGACGTAACCACTTTTTTGTACTACGACGGCTGTCTGACTCCGGAGTCAGTCATCTAGCTTCATATAAATTGTATACGATTTTATGAATATCGCTGTCTCATACGTGGTTACGTCGTGGTTCAATCTATCAGCGTAAGCGAAAAAAATTTCGTCTATGGATGTCAAGGTTAAGAAAGACTTTTGGCGACGTTTCATGTGACTTGAGCAGCTTTTCGCCTACAACAATACTGTACAAGAAACCTCGGGGAAAAAATGACGTGGTCTATTCTAAACCACACGGCTACCGTGTCAAAGAATTGCTACCAATCTTCGTTTTATCAAAAGTTAAAAGAAAACATGACTTATCATAATTCATCGGTAGGCAAAAAGAATTCAGAACATTCATGTCATTATCGTCTGATAAAGCAATCCTTGACATCCATTTACGAATTATCGTAATTCATAATCATACGTAGTCGGTGCCATCTTCTTGGATCGTGATCAATTAATTTGCATCTATTGGTTAGAAATAGTTGAATGATTCAAGCCGATTGGATGGTCGTAGTTTGATCGTAGAATCAGCCAGATCGTGATCTGCTTAGGCATGTCATGTCATGTTACGCCGCGCCGCCCGCCATGTGGCAACATGAATAGATCAACCTGAAGACAAACTTCGACAATTATTATAAAATTGTAAACTTGGCGTGGATGTATATAAAAATATTAAATCGGGGGCGTTACGTAATAGAATGCAATGAGACCATTTTTAGAATTTAAAAATTTTTATCTGTTTGTTTGTGCACGTATCACTTAAAAACCACTGAACCGAATTGAATGGGGTTTTCAAAAAAGTATAGGGCTTTAGTTTGCATTAACATTTAGGCTTATTTCCTTGCAATCAGTGAATTTAATCAAAAGTTATGAGTATTTAAAAAGTGGTGCGCGCGTACGGAGTCGTGGGCGCTGATACGCTGTAATAAAATGACATGCAGCGCTTCTAGACTACATGGTCCTTCCTTATTATGCCGACGGTTTTCTATAGTGATGATCAGTGATAGCAAAAATATCGCGATTTAAAGTTATTCCCGCAGAGAAAGTTGTTTAATTTGACGGTCTGATCATCCTCCTAAACAGGTGTCAGACAGCATAATTATAAAGAAGGACTCAATGCAAGTTTAAATATGAGTCATCCAAAGACATTCTATACAAGGAGGACATCGCCTCAGTGCGCTATTAACAGGACTACTAAGTTATGCTTAGTTGTTGTACATTACTGTTTTGTGACCGAATACATTTGAAAGATTTGAAAGGACAAGAATGTCAGCGGCAATGTATGACAACTAAACATAACTGATGCATACAAAGGAAACATTAGAGACGTGTGCCATTTTTTGGTTCTGTTATTGTATGACGGATGTGGTGAGTCCCATATAGGATGTCATTGGAGTCATCCTATTTAGTTAATTCAATTTCACCTAATGTTTACTTACAATAAGAGCTTTTCATTAACAGTTATTAAGAATCAGTTATGTTATGAGTATGATAAAGTAGAAAGTTCTCGAGAGTTAACCAGATGGTTTAACCAGTTGTTGGCCACATGCTTGTATACTATCTCTTTTTGCTTTATGTTTGGCTTCTGACGCGTTAGGATAAAACTGAAATTGAATTCCTTATCTATCTATTACTACCATTTCTGAGGTAATTTTCTTTATAGCGGGCTTTTGGCCAAACGATAGTAGGCTGTTTTTATAATGTGTGAAATGTGTTTAACTGTGTCGTTAAATGTGATTGTCAAGTCTTCTAAATGGACGTTGATATCTTGATTTCTTTGTAGGAAATAATTTATGATGTTACCGATTTTTAAGAGGATGACCAGACCATGAAACTGAACAACTTTCAATACGGAACCAACATCTAATTCGCAATAAAAAATCTGCCTTTCCATACTAAACTGCAAACCTAACTTGAGTCAAATATATATCTGTACTAGCTGTTGCCTGCGACTTCGTCTGCGTTACCCTGTGTTAATCCAGGTAGTGTTTGCGTGAAAGAGTAACAAACATCCATCCACATAAACGTTCGCATTTATAATATTAGTTGGATGGGACATTTGGCTCTATTTCAGGCGCATATAGCTTAGCTCATTTAATACCGAATATTTCTTTTTTGTTGAAATAGTCCGAGCGTCCAAAATGTTGTTCACAGACTGTCTCGAAGATGGTAAACCTACCAACCAGATATCTAAGAAACGAATCTCAGAGGTCAGTGGTACCGAACAAGTAAGGCCATATAAACCAGTATAGTAACAGATGTTATTTTATTTAGCATAAATGTGAAAACGGAGAACAATACGTGTAGTGTCAATTGTGTACGTCGTGAGAATTCAAGGAAACATTCGTGACGAAATACATAATCTGAATAGGACATTGTTTCACAAGGGAGCTGGTGACAGAAACGGACTTACTGGACAATATAGTGTCATTCTTTTAGTTGCTAAGGATTCGGTTCTTATGTGAATTTTAACTAGGAAAAAAAAATTAAGGCAACTTTTCCTATTTATAACGAAATGTTTGATTATGTGCTACTAAAGTTTGGTTATATTAAACAAATCATTTTTATCAGTGTCATCTGCTTAGATCAAACTAAAATTAATGGATATGCCCAAAGCGCGTTAAGTTGAAGCAACTTGTCTGTCATTTGATTTGCCTCATTTTTCTGGTTTGAAATGTTCGCGTAAGGCCCCAACCATTAATTTAACTTGTGGGGACTTGCTACTGATGTCAGCACCCACAAGTTATAGCAAAGATGCCAACAGATGGCGATACCGTCGCTCTCGGAAATATGCTCCATACATATACAACGTTCACCGTGAATACGTAACTCGTTACCTTCTACAAATAAGGTTCACAATCGAATGCAAGACATACATCGCGCAAGAGAAATTATCACAGAGTTTCGATACATATACAAGGTCCAACTAAGAACTGTTGGACCACGGCCGGTCCCCAGGCTTCACACATAGCCTGGTGGAAGATCTTCCCTTTTCAATGGAGGAACATTCCCAAGTAGCACCTCCATATTGGATGTTTTTTGTCGAGGGTCACCAATATGGAGGTGCTACTTGGGGATGTGTCCCCACAAACTTGTGATCTGGAAAAGTTTAAACTTAGAACGAGGTTATCTTATCTTAAATGACATGACTCGATAGAAGAAGAAGAAGAATTATGGGGGCTGGCAAGCCAGCAACACTTAGACAACAATTCTTTGGGATCACACAGACACAACGACTCAATGGGATCTTTTGTGTTGTTGACCCCTGTAGATATTTATTTTCTACATCCTTCAAAAGCATGGTTAATGAAGTAGGCATCGTTCAGGAGAAGAAGACTGACCTGAACAAGATTTTATATAATTATAATTCCTTTAAAAAAATTAAGACTTCAGATCGGTGATCAATCTTCTTCTTTTTTTTATGTTGAAACTTTATACCCTGAGGTTATGGTTGCTATCGCAGGAATGCCGTCATTTATTCTGGAGAAACTAATTATTGGAGATTATCATGCTATAATGTCAGTAAAATAAATAAATAAATAATATAATTATATGAACAATTTTTCATAATTTCTTGTAATGATATGTAAAAGTTTAAATTATGAACTGCTTAAGATCAATGGTGTTGATCACAATTTGTGAACACTTTGACTTTAACAAATGGTAAATATTTATTAATTAAGTAAATTAATATGTGAGGTAGGTACATTCTTCTTATCGTGTGGGCAGCAAGCCTTGGTGTCAGATTTTTCAAACCGCCTTATGGCACCAGAGACAGTAGTCGGGACCAACGACTTAAAGTGCCCTCCGAAACACGGAATAACCTTTCTTTTCAAACAATCAGGTGATTCAGCCGGCAAACTCCTAACCAACTGGGGAAAAACGCACAAAGTAACATTTCACTAGGTGCCCCCAGTGGGAATCGAACCCATGACCTCCGTATGCCAAGAGCCCAATGCTCTTAACATTTAAGACCACCGAGGTAGGTACCAAATACTTCTTCATTCGAAAATTATCTCAGTTTATTTTCTACTATTTCTTCTTAGCTGAAAGTCAACTCTAATAAACAAGTCTTTAAGTTTAGAAATCTTAAAGTGAAAACTTAACTACAGAGGAAAGAAAGAAGCAAGTTAATTGCAAGTAATTAGCAATGTATCGGATACTTTATTAGCGAGAGATTAGAGTTGAATCAACTCTTTATAGCTTCGATACCATAGACCAGTTAGATATAGACTACTACTAATGCGGTCTGGAGTGTGCAGGTATATAACCATCGTCATCAACCTGTCTTATCACTACAAGTAAAGGTATAACTGCATCTTTATCTTTATATTTATACCTTCGCTATTATGCCATCCTTTATAGTCCTAATGTTCAAAGCTGCTCTAAGTAGTCAGTAAACGGTGGTCCCGGTAAACTAGTCTTGTTTCTCACTAGCCCACTATACTTATATTGGTTTTGTATAGCTTGATGTGTACTTGTCTTTCTGGGGTTTGCTAAAAGTGCTTTTGCTGTACGTAAAAAAAAGTTTTCATGAGAAGTCTGTAGGTTTTATTATCTATGACCGATTTGAGTCGACAAATTATAATGAAGACCACTGTCTGTATTATAATTATGCCAAGCAAGATTATACGTACAAACTGGTACAAACTATGACAAATTATTTTAAAGATTTAATCATTATGTTGTACAACATGAACTAAATAATTATTATCCTTTTATCTTATAACTAATTTTAACTACACTCAGTATCTAATAATGTGATAAACGTTTAATGAATGAATCACTTTCATTATATTTTTAACTATGGATAATTTAAATTAGTTTTTGCTTTGGTTTAAGTAAGTTGGTATTATTCATAAACTGTGGTTTTGAATTACTTATCTAATCGTTTTGAATGTTACCATTAATGACTCCTTTTCAAGGGCGGATCCATCCCCACGTACCTCTGCGGATTGCATTGAATTTGAGGCTGAGTAACGACGGCACATTACTAGGGCATAGATTGATTGAGCTCTGTCTATAACCAATTCGTTGAGCGGGGAAAATTCGAGCTCGCTTCGCTCGCTCTATGTTTCTGTTTTAATTATTGCTCACTTCGCTCGCTCCGTTTTTTTATGTGTCCGTTATAAGAAGACTTTTATAAAGATAAGGGGGCGGCAAAATAGGTCTGTGCCCCGGGCAGCAGAAACCCACGCTACGCCACTGACGCCAGGTGAACATTGATTACTTGACAACGTTTTTTCAACGTTTTTTTTTTTAGTGAAACGTGGATGTTCTGAGGTTTCAGAATATCTCTGACTACCCCCTCGGGGAATATAGTCGTAAGCATATGCTATGCTATGACGCTTTTTCAATATTCTCTATTGTTTCAATTTTCTATATATGTATACAAGATTCGGGTTTGTGTCTCTAACTTAATTTTTTTATATCTTAATACGTGGCCCGAGTCGGCCGAGGGCCCTCCCCAATATGAATGATTGAGGATCGAGGATTGTGGATTGAGGTCAAGAGCAAAAACACATTTGAAATAAATAAATAAAAAAATCCTGGATCCACCCCAAAGAGTAATATAATTATATTAGAAAAGAGAGCCCACTCGTGGCAACATTATGCATCCACCTTATGTCAAATTGAAGGCTAGCTAGCGCCATCTATGTTTCACCGACAATAATTCAACCTATACTATACATACCTACTTATATCTACTCATACCGATGGATATTATTGTTTTGAATGCTAGATTTCGTTCAATACCGCACCGATCGAGTGAAATTCCAGTATCCTTACTATTCCTGTAATCTAAACATTGGTAAGAAAACAACAGAAACTCCAGAACATCACTAAATCGGCACGAAATTGAAAGAAAACTACAAACAACCCGCACGTTAGGCAATATAGGTAGCCATTTTGTGAATTTGTCAATAATGTCAATTAGACATTGACATAGACAATAAAATCTTTTTTTTATAGTTCTGCGAAATAGTTAATAGATGGCAGCACATTCTATGCAAACTGAATCGGAAAAACCCACCAAAAGGCGAATGTCCTCCGCCTGATCTACCCCTGATCCTTTTTGTAATTTTTTTATGAGTGTTCTGATAAATTAAATCCCTTTAGAGATAAAATCACCATTTATTACTATTGTCTACTCTGTCTATTCTATTTTATTCATAAAATATATAGTTACGTGTTACAATATTTTTTAAACCAACTAAAATAAATGTATCAAAAAATACAGAAATAGTCGAACTAATACAAGAGATGATACAAAAAAGAGCTGTATAAAAACCAAATGTTTATAGAAAGGATAAAAAAAATTGTACAAAGAAAGAGAACCAAAGTAAAAACTTCTTGACAATAGCTAAGTAACAATAATTTATCCAAGCTATTGTCAGCTGGGTACGTTTTTTTACGAATCACCATTCTCACCTCTGTATCCTGTGTACCCCGGATCAACAGCGGAGACCATTCATAACACTACAATAAAGACCCGTGAGCTCAGTGGATTACTAAAAGCCAGTGTTATTCAAAGTGTAAATCCCGACTTCCCCAGTCCAGGAGTGCGATTTTTGAAAGTCACGCGTTCAAGTCAGCAGAAGAAAATTTCAAAATTACTATGGAGACTGCATCATTCGATCACGATTTTGAATCTCATAGTTCAAAAACAGCACTCCAGGCAAACTAATGGGAAATACTGACAAGAATAGATAAAGATGTGCGATATTGACTAAGTGCAATTGAGATTGGGAATATACCATTGCCTACATATTCTGCCACGCTTCCTATCAAGGGGTGAGGTGAAAATTGGTGGGGGGTTGTTGTGTCTGTTATGTTATAATTATAAATATTATTATTATTAATATCTGTATGTCTTTTCCTTATCTCGGGACATAAGTGTCCCGGACCTTTGGGAGGCGTGCGTGGGGCCGAAGCCAACACGTAGAGGCCCGTCAGACAATTTGATCTAAATAGTAATGTGACACCAACCGGCAACTATCCCAGTATACACTATAGAAATGCATCCAAAACAGCCCCCGGTCAGTGTAGGACTATTGCAAGGAGTGGAAAGAAACAAAATCTGGGCTATCGGGGTGGGGTGCTAATGGAACAGGTAACTAGGATTTGAACGGGACTATGGCGCCTGCCTGACCAATGTATAAACACGGAAAAAATGGCAGACGGTGACTCGCCAACTCAAAACTTTCTGAGCGGCTTAGAGTGGAGAGGTGCTTCTGGACTTTAAACGACCATCATTTCAGTCTCCAACGGCTAATCAGGTGCCCACTCGCCACTTACGCAACACATCCACTCTTCGAGCTTATAGCTCTTGCGACTCCAACCTAAGGCCGGCCAATTAAGGCAAGCACAGAGGTGGGGGATCTGATCCTCTTGGGGTCCACTCCGACGGGCCAGTAAAGGCAAGTCGAAGACGAGGATCAGGGACTTCCCCCGGGAGCACTCGGGCCCGTGGTGTCGCCACTTATTATTATATATGATACACTAGCAGCTCAAAGCTGATGCGTGTATATCACTGCACTTGTTTAGTTTTTTAAATATTTGTCCAGTCTATTTTTGAAAGAGTTCAGTTTAAAATAGTAACGTACAGTAGTATATTATAAATTACCCTGTGTAATGTATGGATGTCAAGTAGTGGTTCTAGTGCATTCCACGTGTTCATAAATTTTTTTTGTTTGGTGGTAGCGACTCAAGTAAGTTTGAAAACCACTGCTCTAAACTGTCTTGAAATCCGCAACGACTATAGTCAAAGGAGGTAGAAACGTAGGTAAGTTAACAATAGATTTTCTAACAATAAATCATCGTGGGATACTTTGACAAAACTGCACGACGAGTTATATGAAAGTAGGTAGTTTAATAACCCTATAGCAGCTGCTAAAAATAAATACAAGAAAAGTGTAATTCGATGTTTGCTTTTGCAAAAAAATTTTGTGAAAGTTTACCAATAAAGTTATTACGAGTGCTTTTTTTTCAATCTTGTGAGAGCACTAATTCAAAAATGTCTGGTTACGACATTTAATTTTTTTTCATTTCTAAAGTACCTATGTAAATTATTAATTCTTCACGTCAGTAATTATGTGCGTATTGATTGAGGAGCCAGCCACATTTGCTATGGAAAAATGGATTATATGCCCATTTAGTAGGTTTTGTAGGCCCAATCCTGGAATTTGTAGCAAAAGTATAGAGAAGTTACATGAACATAAAGGTGCATCTGGTTTGAGGAGCCAAAATCAAAGTAGCTTTTTCAGTTTTAGTCGTAGAGAGCAGAATTTTTTTGTAGGATCTTTATTCAACTCCTACTAAATCCTACAAAATTTTCAAAAAGATTCATCACGTACTTTCCGAGATCCAGGGTGGCTCCTCAAACCAGACGCATCTGGTCTGAGAAGCCACCTTTATGTTCATGTAACTTCTCTATACTTTTGGTACAAATTCCAGGATTGGGCATACAAAATCTACAAATTTCCAACTAAATGGGCATAGAATCCTTTTTTCAATAGCAAATGTGGGTCATTAATCCATACGCACATCAGTAATTAACTAATTAACTTGAATAACAGACTTGAATTAGGCCATGTAAATGTTTTGCGCTAAATTTTACCTTACTACGTATTACGTAAAATACCTACATAGATACAAGTTTCAGAGAAAATTGCCTTTGCGTGACTTCGTTTTAGGTGTTCCATTTTTATAAAAATTTTGCAATTCGGAACACTAAAAATAGAGATAAAGTTGACAAGATGACACACGTATTTTAAGGTTCCGTAAAGGTTGCCACCGACGGCAACGGACAAAACAAAATTTTTGGTTTCTATTCTATTCTGTTTTAAAAAAAATGGTTGCCATCTTGGTTGTGATGATTTTGCCAATGTCTAGTTTATTTAACAAGAGTGCTTGCCGTTGTACGGTAGTTTATGTATTTTGGTGACTTCAAGGATTGTTTTTCGAAAAGAACAATATCTTGAGCCACTAGCCCACCAGTGTAGATTCGTTGTAGGCTCGGGGGCAACCAACAATCGACGAGCGACACGTGACTACCCAATAGCAGATCTACAACGCGACTCCTTTTGGATAATATTGTGTGTTAGTACGGAACCTTCCGTGCGCGAGTCAGACTAGCACTTAAACGGTTTTTTTTTTAATTTTATTAAATTTCTGTCATGGATCAATGTCTGTCTATCCTTCAAGAAACCAAGTGAGGTTAGGAGGTTGTTAGAAATCGTTGAAAAGACCTAAGTTAACGTCACCCACAGGGCCTATGCATCTAGCTTGGTGGTTTTGTCGTTTTACCTTTTTTTTTCATTAGTGTAGATAAGAGCGTGATAAAATATATTTATCTGAAGCTTTAGCCTGAGGACTTCGTTTTTATAATTTGACAGAGACATTTTAATCAGTTTATTGTTCTTCGCGATTCCGGACTTGAGATAGACCAACATCTTCATGATAAAACTTAGAGCCCTAGCACACGGCGTATTTTAAACGCGCAGACGACGCACTTTTACAACTTACACTTACACTTTTTACTGTATACGAGCGTCATCTGCGCGTCTTCTGTGCGTTTAAAATACGCCGTGTGCTAAGGCTCTAAAGGGAGAAGATGTAGAACAGCGAGGTACTGCGAGCTCGAAGCCGAAGGTACCAAAAGGTTCTAAGTTAGAACTTCTAACCACCCCAAAAGAGAATAGAGTTAGAGTCAGCTTATGTAATGTGTTGGGATTGTATTTTATACCTATATTTATCATATTAGATATAGAAATTGAATTCAGTTAACCCGTACGTTGAACTAGATTGATCATCATCAATTGATCGACATTAGATGCATTGATAGTTTCAATTTGATTGATGGCTCCCTCGTCATCTGCGTTCGTAATAATTCAATCAGCGGAAGAAATACAAAGTTTTTAAACATTGAAAACAATGCCTGTTGAATCAACACAATATATTTTGTGTTATTCAATTAATCACCACGCGGATTCCTGACAAAATTTAACTAGAATTAAGATGAAAAAATGGCAGGTGTAAAATTAGTATAATCTTGGTTGTATGAAAGAAATTGCTTTTTAGAAATATGACCGCCTTATTTTCACCTTCTGTATTTACTGTCAGGATTGAGATTTTTGAAACCCATTCGCTGAGATATGTATGCATCTTTCTACCGCTGATTTGACTTTCAAAAATCATACTCCAGGAGTGCGATTTTTGAAAGTCAAATCAGCAGTAGAAACATGCAGAATCTTTATAGTAATTTTGACATTTTCAACTACTGATTTCCAAGTATGAGTTTCAAAAATCGCTCCCCTGTATAAGTAACATTATATTAATGTGTGAAATAAAGTACACAAATTAATTTACTGAAATCAGTGCAACTATAAATTACGTGATATCAATAAATTTACTGATAAACCATAAATAAAGTGAAAGATCGGTAAATTAAGAATGAAAAATAATCATAAAAATAAAGAAAGCAATAATAAAAGTTACTTACAATGCAACGCATCACAAATTAATACCATGAATGACCTATTTCACTGAATCACGATGCCAGGTCTTCCTAACCTTTAAACTTCACGCGTTCACTTTCGTCACTGTCTTTTGTTTTAAACCCGATTGTGAAATTATAAATTATCTTGAAATTACGGTAACGTGTTCTATAAACTGATATTTTAGTAAGACGGCCGGCCGGCGTGGTACCGAAGCGCGTGTGGCTTCCAATCTCGTATGCGGCAGCTTCGTCACCATTGGTGGATGCCGCCGCCAACGCGTTTCATACGAGACTGTGAAACGTCATTTTTATCGCGCCACGCGCGTACGCCGCTTTTTCGGACGAAATGGGTGCAACGCTTAGATGTGTTCCATTTCGGTTTTCGTTAACCTCATTATCGGTAAGTATCTTTCTCACGCTTTGATGGATGAAAAAAAATTAATGTTAGTCGTGAGGGGTTAAGTTTTATGGTGTGAATGGTAAAGGAATGCACCACATGTCGTTTGAATCGTTATTATGCGTGTGAATTATCCTGATGGACTTGACTTGAGCATAGGGAATTGTTTGAAGTTTAATTTCATGAATTTAACTCAAGTTGAAATATTTTTTCCGTATGGTGAAATTTTTATTGAATTTTATTTGTTGACTATTAAACAGGTAGAATATAATATGTAGTTACTTGTGACGGGAAACGCTTAGGATGGCTATCATTTGGGTTCCTAATTGAAGATTAATTTACAATTACAACCCTACGCTACCAAGTAGGTAGCAGAGCACTTACACTTGGGATAGGAAGTGTTGCCGATTAATAGGCGATAATCGATGGTAGTTCAAGTAACAATTTCATCGTATAGGTGTCGTATAGTCGAACATTAGACGCATAAAGCACCACTATATGACGAAATTACCGTAATATAACTATTATAAGTCAAAATAGTCATATAAATGGGGGACTAATACGATCAAATTGTTTGCTGGGAGGTAAATCGATTTTCTTTTGATTGCACACCGATACTATCTATTGACCGAGTGCAAAACTAACGATAGTATCGATATAGTATTGCTGCTCATAAATTGTAAACTATCGATACTACCGAAGTTCTGAAAAAAAAAACAATATAGATATTATTGTCGACGATTGGTCAAAATAATCGATAGTCCAAAACAATGGATAGTATCGATACGATACGATACTATCGATGTGATTGATATTCTTTTGAATTAAACATTATAATTCGACGACGAACATTGACGTAACTTATGAATAGATCCATTCATGACAATGAACCAAATCTTTCATGTCATAATCATAAGTTACGTCAAAGTGGGTCGTCGAATTTATGATAGGTACCGACTTCAGTATCTTTAATTAGGTGGGTATTCAAATATTCATGTACTTATGATAGATTTGTTACACATAGGATAAACTACAACCAAGTAGCTAAAGTCATCTCTATATTTTTATTCACTGCTGGACATAGGCCTCCCCCAAAATGGGGGGATTTGCCATAATCGCCACGCTTGGCAGGCGGTTTGGCGATCGCAGTTGGATTGAATGTGTGTACTCAGAGGATGCTGCTGCCCATCCTCCCGTAGATCCCTTAGTCGCCTTTTACGACACCCACGGGAGGAAATGGGGTGGTGCTATTCTTAGCCGACACCACACATACTGCAATAATACACCACATATATTTCAATAATATTTTTATTGTGACGAGTAAATTGCGAACAACTAAGCAGAAGCAGCAGCGAACAACTAATGCATAATTTTAATAACTTATGCATTGTACCCATAACCTTCATCCAAATATGGTTGGGTTAGTTTAAGTTCTATTTATACGTTAATCAGACGTATAAACAGACTGACATACATACTATGACTGACTCACAATATGTAGGGTTGACACACGTCCTAAATTATCAACATAAATCTGTCATTTTATATAAAGTAAATTAGGAATTTAGGAAAATTTTGTGAAAAAATAAGGTCGCATTTTGTAGACCTATTATGCCCATATAGGTAGCGTTGACACGACTTACGCCTACCTCTATGATTATGCCTGTCTTCTCTTGTGGATTCATCCAAACCGAATCATTTTTATAAACTGGAGGTTTTTTAGAAACTAAAGGTAAGTACTAATACAGAGTGTAGGTAAATTTAAATACGTTACATACTTAAGGTGGTAAATAGTGATAGTGTTACAGAGGGGTCAATTTTATACAAATAAATATAAGTAACTTTGTATATATGGAAAAATAGTTTAGAAAATCTAGATGCCGCGTCACAAATGCTTCAGATCATTAAATTGGACAATTTTGCTTATACAGGGTTAAATTGATATCATTAGCATTTAAACTTAGACTTTGACTTTTTTCCTTCTACTAATGAAACTGAACAACTTTTACTATTGCAGCAAACCGATCAGAGCAAAAAAAAAAACAGCTGTTGCACGCATTTGAGTCGAGTAGGCATTGCAGTTTACTATTGGAACAGCTGTTTTTTTCTCTGGTTTGCTCCTTTAGTAAAAGTTGTTCAGTTTGACGGGTAGACTCTTAGTCCAAAAGGATGCTAATGATATAAATTTCACCCTGTATATTATACGGCACTAAGGGGTGTTATGTAATGCATTTAATTTTATATCCTGTATTATGTAAAATTCGTTGCAAAAGTTAAACAGGAAAATAGGTTAATTACCTATTTACCTACAAGAGAAACTGAGTTGAAAAACCAATGTCTACTACAAACATAAACAGTGTTGATAAAATAGCAATTATATACAGGATGTACCGTAAACCGACGTCAACCCGGTGGATAATGATAGGTTAGTTCATGCTTAACCAGAATATACTAAAATCGTCAGAGTCCAAAGACGTCAGTCAATCAATAAATAAAAATAAAAATAAAGGAAAAGGTTCTTAATTTTCGAGATAAGGACAGTTTTATGAAATTCGTGAAACTCTTTATCTTAGTCACTATTTTGAGTGCCACGGCTACAAATGTTCTATGCAGTATCTGTGTTAAAACTTTCAATATCTCGAAAACTAAGACACTTTTACTAAAGTCAAATTTTGATATTCTGCTTAGTCATGACCTAACCTATCAGCATCCGCCGGGTTGACGTCGGTTTACGGGACACCCTGTATAATGATTTTATTAGGTAAATGGCTTTTCGATCAATTAAATTGCGAATGTTCGAATAGGTAGGTACCTACTATGAATCACTAGATTTTCTTTTACAAATGGTTGTATGTTGGCAGTCGTATCGTGTCATTGACCCATGCGTCATGTCATGAGAAATGATAACCTACGCCCTGTTGCGCTCCACCCGCGCGCTTCGTAGACCGGAAAATTGTCGGGACTTTCCGGGGGAAAATTACTTTGTTATGGTGACCCTAGACACATCAAATAATGTTTTGTCAGTAAACAGTAACTGTCTGTTTCGGTGGCTATTTTTGATGCTGAATGTATGAAGTTATGAAGCTAAGTAGAAGCGAATGTATGAAGCTGATAATTATTCATTTTTGATCGAAAACTAACTATGTTATGGTGACCCAGGTTACATCAAATAATGTTTTATCAATAACTGTCGGTGGCCATTTTTGTATGATGCATGAGTTTGTCGACACTCCTGGAAGAGCTACTAGTCCATGAAGGAGTTAATGAAGGGTCAACTCCCGCGATCCCTCAAACGAAGACTCATCGACATGTGTATCCTGCCTATCCTAACCTACGGTGCCCAGACCTGGTCTCTCACTGAGTCTCAAAAGTCCAAACTCAAGGTTTGCCAGAGGGTAATGGAGCGTAGTATACTGGGTGTTAAAAGAACGGATCATGTCAGAAACACTGTACTGCGCTCCAAAACACGAATAGCCGATGTTTTAGAAAAAACCGCCAGATTAAAGTGGGATTGGGCCGGCCATGTTTGTCGAATGCACGAGGAAAGGTGGGTAAGAATAGTAACGCCCTGGATCCCAGAAAACGGTCGTCGGCGTCCAGGTCGTCCTAGGAAGAGGTGGCGGGACGATCAGGATGCTTTCGATGACGCGTGGCCAGAGCGTGCCCAGGACAGAGATGGTTGGAGAATGAAAGGGGAGGCCTTTGCCCAGCAGTGGGATGAAGTGGGCTAGTAAAAAAAAAGCATGAGTTTGATAATGATTTATTTAAAAACGAAAACTAACTTTGTTATTGTGACCCTATTCACATCACAATTGTCTATTAGTAACTGTCAGTGTCGGCGGCCATTTTTTCGTATGATGCGTGAAGCTGATAATGATTCATGATAGAAGTTTGTTACGGTGATCCTAGTAACATAATTTTGTATCAGTAACTATCTGGGTCAGTGATCATTCCTAATTATGGAATGAGGCGTGGGGCTGATAATGATTTATGTGAGAAGTTTGTTGTGGTGACCCTAGTCCATTCACATAATGTTGTATCAGTAACTGTCAGCGTCCGTGGCCATTCCTAATCATGGTATGATCAACATAAATGATTATCAGCCCCAGATAATGATTTATGTTAGAAGTTTGTTATGGTAACCCCAGTCTCAAGTCATATAATGTTTTATTAGGAACTGTCGGCATCGGTGGTCATTCCTGATTATGGTACGATGCGTGACTGCGTGAGGCTAATAATGATTTATGTTAGAAGTTTTTTGCGGTGAACCTAGTCACATTATCACTAACTGTCTGTATCAGTCGCCATTTCTGATATAGCATGAGGTGAGGTGTGATGCTGGTAATGATTTATGTAAGAAGTTTGTTATGGTGACATTGGTGACCCCAGTTACATAATTGTGTTATCTTTTCAGTTATCAGTAACTGTCTGTGTCGGTTTTTGTTTCTGATTTTGGCATGATGCGTGAGGCTGATAATGATTTATGTTAGAAGTTTGTTGTGGTGACCCTAGTCACAAATTAATGTTTTATCACACGACCAAATATGACAGGTCCCGTCGATGTTGTTATAACCGATGATTTCAATATTATCGAATGCGATCTATGCTATCTATGTGTGTATTTATATTGTTCCTAAAAAAGTTTGCATCAATGAAATCCAACATTAGTATTTGTCACTGACTACGCCCCTTATTTTGTGTACACGCACGGAACGTCATCCAGTGCATGCATCCTGACAATGACATTCTATACACAAGGACTTCGCATGTGCCCGCTGTTAACAGGACGGCAAGAGTGTGCTTGATTGTTTTACATTAGGTACTGCTTAGTGACTGAGGACATTTGAAAGGACTGGAATGTCAGCGGCAATGTATGGCAGCCGAGCACATTAGAGTCATTTGCCATTTTTGGGTTTTGTTATTGTACGGGCTCATTCCCCGTCACACTGGATAGACTTTCGGTACTAGTCAAACGTGAATGTTTTGAGGTTTCAGAATATCTCTGACACCTCTAGGGGAATATAGTCATGAGCATATGATTTTTGTTGTTGTTATTGTATGGTTTTATGACGTGGTGAATCCATGTACGTAGATGTTATTGCATCCTGAACAAAAAAGCTGGTAAATAAAATAGTTCTAGGAAACCGTGTTTCCGTCAGTTGGTACTCGTGGGTATCAGTATCACAAGATATCACACTAAATGTGGTGGCCCAGCGTGTAAGTACGTTACAGATGGGTTTGCTCTTGAACTCTATCCAGTCTTCAGGAAAACAGAAACTTATAATAACCATAAATTTCTAAAAATAAAAAAAAACCACTTGAGTTTTTCACGAACGAAGTTGTAAATGTAACGTTTTCTGCTTACAGTACCTATACAACTATGCATAGCTAATTATCTACATAAATGACCATAATTAATTGTAAGTTAGACAGAAACTTAACTAGCTACTTCCTTACTATATTTAATACGTAGCCTGTTCAGAGTCTTGGCAAAGGCCTCCCAATTTACTCTCCAATCCTCTCTATTTAGCTCAACTATCGACCAACTCTACAAGAAGGCATCCAGGTTGACTTGCTTTTTATTATTTAATCTTCTTTTTTTTTCAATTCTATCGGAAAAGGTATTCTTTATCAGTATTTTTTTGATAAAAACAAAAAAAATTACGGTTTATAAAAAAAAAAGGATAATTAAATGTAGTAAAGTTCACTTATACTTACCGAATCTATACAAACGTTATTCAGGTTTTGCGATCATTTAATTTTGTTTAGTATACAGGGTGACTGGTAATTCGACCTATTCCTTGAAAGGGGTTATACTAGAGTTCATTTGCAACAATTTTGCCCCAGTTAACTGGGGGTCGAAAATCGCTTGTTTTCGAGTTATCTCATTTTTAAGATTTTTTTGAAAAAATCCATTTTTCCACCTAAAACTGACAATTGTGAAAAAAATACTCCACTCTCTGCACTAAGTAAGCATTTTTCTAATAGCTGATGAATGAGCGACTACATTAAACTAAAATACATGTGTAAAATACCCGAAACCACTGAAATAAAAGGTTATAAACCGCACGACAAAATTTTTTTATTTGGATTTCGTTTCAATCCAAAGAGGATTACTTAAAAAAAATGTATCACACTTGGCGTACAAATTACGGAAATAACTTCCTCAATTCCTAAACTTTCCAAAAAGGTGCAAATGTTGTCTACTTTGACAAGAGTTTGAAAAAAATTGTTAACAATGGCAGAGCAGGTAGCGGATTTCCTAGAAGCGAACCTTACAAGATGCCGATTTGCTTTTGTCTCTTTCATTTTATTGCTTACATTGTTTCTCTTTTGTAAGTATTCGGGAATGTTTGTACTAAGGTTCACAATCGAGGCCCACTCATTCGCTTAATTCATTAAGTAATCAGTTAGTTTCAACCATCTTGGAGTTCGGACGTGTCGTTGTTAACTAACTTAAATTCTGCGCTAAAACAGCTTCCTTTTCAAATGGCTGCTTACCAAAATGAAGAATACGCGGATATCATGTATTGTTACGGGTTTTGTGATGGTGACGCTGCTGCTGCTCGAAGAGACTATCAAAGACGTTTTCCTACCCGCCGTTTACCTGATGTCAGCGTGTTTGGTACGACATATCGGCGCATTCGAGAAACGGGATCGGTTCGACGTCGCCAAACCGACGCTGGTAGACCTAGCGTTAGTGATCCAATCGAAGAGGAGCAAATTTTGCAGTGTTTTCAAGCAGACGGCACTACTTCAACAAGAATTGTGGCTAGGCAGCTTGGTATGTCTCAGTGGAAAGTCTGGTTCACTCAGCACACAGCACGGCAGTATCCATTCCATTACACGCCAGTACAAGCTATCGAGGAGGGAGATCCTGTCAGAAGGATGGATTTCTGCAGATTTCTAATAAATGCAGACATTGAAGACCCTGAGTATCTAAAAACAATCTTGTGGACAGATGAATCGAACTTCGACCGTGATGGTATTACAAACTATCATAATCTGCATTTTTGGGCCCCTAAAGGTCAGAATCCGAGAAAATCTAACGAAGGAGCTCACCAGCACAGATTCTCACTTAATGTGTGGATGGGAATCGTGCACAATAATTTAATCGGGCCATTCTTTCTGCCGGCACGCCTAACCGGCATCGCCTATGAAAACTTTTTAAGAGAAGAGTTACGTCCGCTGCTGGAGGATGTGCCGCTTACCACAAGAACAGCTTTGGTGTATCAACATGATGGCTGCCCAGCCCACTATTACCGGGGCGTGCGACAGTGGATGGATGAGAACTATCCACTGAGATGGATTGGTCGAGGCGGCCCGATCCCTTGGCCGGCTAGGAGTCCCGATCTAACCCCATGCGACTTCTACATTTGGGGTCATATGAAGACATTGGTGTATCGTACACCTATCTCTTCTCAAGAAGAATTAAGAGAGAGGATTTTGGCAGCTGCCCAACAAATTAAAGACACGCTTTCAACTCGAGTGACAGTAAGCGAAGTACGTCGCAGGCTTCGTGCTTGCATACGTAACGGAGGAAGACAATTTGAGCAAGACTTGTGATTTTTAAATGTAAAACTTTAAAACAAAATTTGTAATTTCATATGATTAGGTACTAAACATTATTATTTTACTCTTTTTTTTATTTTCACCAAACCAATAACTTTTTGAATAAAATTCACATCTGCGTGTTTAATAAGGTTTATTTTCCAAACTTGAACTAAAGTACACAACTTTTGCATCTTTTTGGAAAGCTTAGGAATTGAGGAAGTTATTTCCGCAATTTGTACGCCAAGTGTCATAAATTTTTTTTGAGTAATCCTCTTTGGATTGAAACAAAATCCAAATAAAAAATTGTTGTCTTGCGGTTTATAACCTTTTATTTCGGTGGTTTTGGGTATTTTTCACATGTATTTTAGTTTAAAGTAGTCGCTCATTCATCAGCTACTAGAAAAATGCTTACAGAGTGCAGAGAGTGGAGTATTTTTTTCACAATTGTCATTTTTAGGTCGAAAAACGGAAATATTCAAAAAATTCTTAAAAATGAGAGAACTCGAAAACAAGCGATTTTCGACCCCCAGTTAACTGGGGAAAAATTGTTGCAAATGAACTCTAGTATAACCCCTTTCAAGGAATAGGTCGAATTACCAGTCACCCTGTACACTTGTGTGTAGAACAAACTACAGTATCAGAAGAGGTACTCCAATCAATCTAACACAAATACAACAATAGAAAATATATATATATTTTGAAAAAAATACGCTACTCCAAACTCTCAGCGAATAAAGCACAGGCATTGAAGTATTTTTAACTTTGAAAAATACGAAAGCGCCTGAATAAATCGAATAGCATTTTTTATCAGTTAGATAAACAGATTTTGCTCTTGTTGCTACGGTAGGAGTGGAAAAAGCATTGTGCATTGTGTATAGTCAGCATTATTAATATGTGCACTTATACTACATCTTGCACTCTAGGCACTTCTAACAAGACAGGAATAAATAAATAATAAATAATGCTCACAGGCACATACATTGTAATGATCCCAACCAAGCACTATAGGCTGTTTATTATGGAAACCATACAACAACGGCACAAACACAAACATCCATGACCGAACCGGGATTCGAACCCAGGACCCTGGTTTGGCAGTCCGGCGTGGTAACCATTACACCAACCGGGTCCTCCTTATAATATTTTTGACTAAGAAACTTTGACTATTTTTTTTCGGACATAGGCCCACCACCAAAGAGATTTAACATTATAATATTGAATGTCTTTGTCCACCACACTTTCCCGCCGCTGTAACTCCTTTAAACCAGGATCAACACCGGCACCCATTCTCAACACTGGACAATGAAGTCCAGCGAGGCCGGAGGATGACTCTTATCTGTCTTGGGTTCCAAGTCAGATAAGAGATGTACTAATCAAAATATAAAATGCAAATAAAATGATTTCTATTATTTTCTAAAGAAGATAGGAGCAGTAGGAAAAAGAAATAGCCGACTTCCCTCCATTGTCCATTGCAAACGGAAGTATCAACATACAGTATCGACACTCCCTGCACCCCAACAATTTTAACCGGTTACACCGTGTCGTATGCGGCGATTAAGACACAGTATAAGAAAGAGTATGGTTCAACATACAGTATCGACACTCCCTGCACCCCAACAATTTCAACCTCGCCCCCTCTTGGTACTTAAATGGGCGGCAAAAAACAGTAGGCAGTGGCTTACTCAGTATCGCACTTGCATACCTCTTCATGTCAGTACCATTTGTATGAAATGACAGCTAAGAGTCCTGGGTGTGACTAATAAAAGGTTTCGTATGCAGTATTTCTGTGGGCTAAATACTATGGCACATATTACCACTGGACACGTCGTTCCAATCAGAAACCACGAATTACCTAATCGTTACTTCGTCTGAAACCTTCCAAGATGCTGAAGGTAAGCCATCCTTTAACTGCATGCTTAATAGTAGGTAGGCAGCTGTAGCAATGTTTCCAACTTTGACATGTATATATCTGAGAATTCTACAGAAACTACCAGACCATATTATAAGGTCTAACAAAATAAGATGAAACTATTTTAAGGGGATGATCAGACCATCAAACTGAACAACTTTCTTAATGGGACTAATATTGAAATCTCGAAAAAAAAATCTGCTGTCCCATACATTTAGGTCGAGTAGGTTTGTATGGAACAGCTGATTTTTTTTTTGCGATTTCGATATTGGTCTTATAGAGAAACTTGTTCAGTTTGATGTTCTGATCATCCCCTTAAAATAGTTTCACCTAATTTTGTTAGACCTTATATAGTAATTGCATTCTGCGCATTGTGTCCAAAAATTAGGCGCAGTTTCTGTGAACTTTTCATTTGAATGGCGTTTTCGGTAGGGTTCTTTTCCACTAGAGCTGTGCGAGGTAGCGACGCGGTGAGCAAAACAACTATCCGCCAATAGTGCACTCGCTTTATCACATCATAAGGAAACTGAAGCGTTATCATTGGCTGATTATTTCCTCGCTTACCGCCTCGCTAGCTCGAACAGCTCTGGTGGTATAGCCTGGTTTTTTCTGAACCTGTTCTAATGTTTCTGGTAAATTATGTTTGTGTGGGAATGAAATAAAGTGTATACATATTAATGTTACTGACTGTTCTATCTGCCAATCCTTTTAGCAAAGTATGTCTACGCCTTGCCTCTGCTCTACGCTGCAATATAAATGTAGGATTAAAAATCGCCGTGTGATTCCACGCTCATTGCATCAATTTCTTTCCGCAGGTACAGTACGAGACGACTAAGGGAAAGGGATAGACAAAATAGATTATACAAAATACAAAAGACAAAATAGAAACATAGATTGATAGACAAAAAATAAAAATACACTTTCGTCATTTAGTTTTTTAATATCTCCAAAATACAGGTTTTGTGCATATTTTTTTTGTATTTAATGAACACATTTTTTTCAAATTTGTAACTTATGGCACTTATCGAATTATTGATTGACGAGAGAAGAAATAGCATACAAGATAATTATGACACCAGCACACTGAGTTTGTGGTTGAAATACTTAATCAATATAATACAAATCATCATCATCAGCCTGTATACATCCCGCTGCAGGGCACTAATAAGACATCCTATCTTGGGAATAAGATTGAAGGGAATAAATACTGGAATAAAAAATAAACAACCTGTTATGGTTATTATTCTCTATTCCTTTCTTATTTATATGTAATGTAATGTGTATGAGAAAAAAAGAGACGATGAATGTTCAAGTTCAGAAATAAAATGTTTGGAAAAAATCGTCGTCTTCGCCATTTTTTTTTAATTTTTGCGAAATTCGCCATGACATGCTCGCGAGTCCTAGCGAGGTTAAGAGTTAAACATAACAATTTGGCACATAAAATTTCGGCACATATTATTCATATTTAGAGCTAAAGGATTAAATCTTTCTTCAATGCTTCTATTGCAATTCTCATAGGCATAATAATTATGCCCATTACTGTATTTTCTGAAGGGGCAGTCAGAGATAGCATACTCATATTATAAACATCTATTTTATTACAAATAATGATTCGTCATTATGCGTTTACGATCAAAGTGGTTACACTCATTTTTATAACAACAATTGCGTCAATAAGACTTATAATAAAATATAATTTACAAATATACTTAAAACAATAAGCCGATTTTCATAATTAATTCGATTAAACGCTTATCATTCTAAAAGCTAAAAATCTAATTGTAAGCAAAGCTGTCACAAAGACAAAACACTTGACGCAATTTTTATATCAGAAGTGGGATCAAAACTATCCTCTAACATTGACTCACAAAGTATCATCATCATCGTAGTTATAAAGTTGGTCTAGCACACGGCCTGAAATCACAGAAAAGAGATACGAGCGCTTGCATGAATTTGGTGCAATTTGCGTTTTTCTTTTGGTTTTCTACGGGATCGATAGATGGTGCTACGTTCTGTGCGAATAAAGGTCAAAATTTCAAAAAGGGTTTCTTTAAAGAGGGAAAAGATGATCAAAAAGATGCCAGCAAATTTGAAACTGTTAACTTCTGACATGGTTGTAAGGGCTCGATCCCTTGGCCTTAAAAAAATGACAGGCACAGTCTTGACATGATTTTGACAGGATCTCACGAACGTCTCTATGGAGCGATAATCATGCCATCTGTTGAGTTTTTTAGGAACTAAAATTAAAAAAGAAAAGAATAACGCTCATTACAGCAACAGTACACACGGCCCGTACTTCTGGGCGCAACAACACAACGGCCCAATAATCTGTGCCTGTATCCGGACTTTAGATTTTCTATATTTGCGACTGTATCGGTCCGAACTTCATTAAAATAGAGTTGAAATTATATCGAAAACGTTCACGAAATTGTGAAGTTCGAATGTCCGGGTTGAGGCCCAGTACTGAAGTATATTGTGGGCCGCATACGTAAGCAGTAGGTATATCATTTTTTGTACAGAAATAAAGCGAAAAAGATCGAGATATCACTGCCTTTGTCACTTCATACCTTAGAGTTTTCTTGCGAACTCAACAAACCAGTGAATTACGCCTTAACTTTCTTCCTATTTGCATACGTTCGTTCGAGATAAAGGACGGCGACAAAGTCTTCTTTTTTTTTTTTTTTTTTCGAATTGACCAATACAGCATTGCTCAGGGAGCATCGACTGCTTATTACTGCGGACTATGGGGGGACCACACCAGTGACGGCGAAGCAACCTGCCCAAGGGGCACCCCTAAGGGGTACGGACCTCGGCAATGGGCGTTGCTGGGACTACGCGGGCTACTATTGGGTAGTGGGGATCGGTGAGAGACAAAGTCTTCTCGCGCGCGTATTTAATGCGCCGAAAGACGTTACAGTAATACAAGGCTTATAAGTCTTACCGATGTGCCTGCGTAGTCACAGACCAGTTAGTGGTCTGTGTGCGTAGTTGACAAATTTTAATAGCGCGCGAAATTATATTGACCAATCACCTGCAATCCATTTACGTAATTTGTTTTCGCGCCCTTTTCGCTCTATCCGACTTTGCACCCTTTGATTACTAAATGACTTCGGGTTTTGTCGGGGAGTCGGTCCTTCACGGCTAGCATGCCACCCACGACAAAGCGTTTAAACGAGAAAAACGTCATGCGCGCTCTTTCTGGCATACGTAAAATAATAAAGATGGAGGCACATCTCGATTTTTATCGTTTTCTCGGGGGTGGCATGCAAGCCGTACTGCACAAACGAAGATTGACGAGTGGAATTATTTTCCGTCGTACTGTACAGGTCACGGTCTTAACCCAGTCATTCTACGGTTTGAGCCGAGACTAATTAGTAATTGATATTTTTTTCGGTATAGTATTTAAGACCCAATTTGATCTTAGAAATGTACCAAAAGTAAAAAAAAAATCCCGTCAGCAACAATTCCAAATTTAAAATTTAGCTATTATCTCGTTATAAAAAACCAGAAGGTAATTTTTTTATGCATAGTTATTAAGGCATTACCATTACACATACTTCAATCATGGTGTAAATATTTTTGTCTACTTAGAAGGTTTTAAAAATACATTCGTATTTTCTAATAAAACCTCATTTTTAAATTTCAATGCCTATTTCATTCCTCAAAAATAATGTATATTGTTAAATCTAATTCAAATGAGTGCATTATTATTAATATTGTTAATTTAAAAGCCGTCTGGGACACACAATTTTGATTTCTATTTTGCGTAACGAATTTTGTTTTAATATGTTTTCAGATAGTCTTTTTGTCACTAAATGGTGCCGGTTACAGTTTAAAAGTCCAATTAATAATTACTTCCCAGCTCTCCTAACAAAACTCCGTAAAATGACTGGGCTATCTTGCTAGAACTTAAACAAAGATCTTCATAGAACATAAGTAATATTAAAAATCTTAAAACTGGGGCTTTATTAGTATATCTAAAGGAATATCTTCAATACTCTTTTCTCAAGTCACACATGGAATGCTATCGACAAAACGAGGTAAACAATTTCTTATCTCTCTTTTATGTACCGACTAAAATGGGTAGGTTACGCGAATTCCTTAACGACTTTAGTCCCTGACAGTCTTTCGGCCTCTTCAATAGTGTCGGGTAGTGGCACATTGATGGTCTCTGGTAACGTGAACACCATGACGCTGGCAACCAGAGCCAGGCTGCCGAAGAATATCGCTGGTAGGTTCTCGTAGTAAAGCGCCTGTGAAAAAAAAATTGCAATGACTTTTTGATTGATTATTGCTAAGATATTGCGTCAATTTTGTGAATAGAATTAACTGGCGCTGTAAATTGCAGGCTGCTGCACTTTCTGATATAGGTAAAACCAATCACAATATTGTATAAAGAAACAAATCAAATGAACTGGTCTTGATCAAGATATTTTCTAAATATTAGTCGGACCGAAAAAAAAAAAAAATTCTGGAGCCATGAATTTATATAATTTTTTTTTTTACGGATCTGTTTGCTCTTGACCTCAATCCAGTCCTTAGGACGAAGATGGGGTCGTGGCCGTGGGTCGGAATAAATCACCACATACCTACTCCGATTCTGAAACACATCTCTCTTCTCTTCAACATCCATAATATTAAGTCTCTGTATACTTGCTCGTCGATTCCTGGTACATTTTTTTTTCATTTTACTTGGCTCATCTGCGGTACGCATTTCATTTCACAATGATATTCTACTGATTCCGTAGGATATGGGCTAAATTTACTTATAAGCTACAAAAGTATTCAAAAACTTACCAACAGAGGCGTCAATGGAGCCAACGTAGATCCGATCCTGCCCAAAGACGAGCAGACGGCTAGAAGTGACTGCCTCACGTTCGTAGGGAATACTTCAGACACGTAGATGTACACAGAACTGTAGGCGACCGTGATTGAGAACTTGCCGGAAAGGTAGAGAACCAGAGACCACCATTTTTGATCTGTGTTGAGAGATAAAAAATAGTGTTAGTGAAATTCAAGAGGCACACAACAAAAATTTTTAGATAGAGTACTTATTTATAATTATGGCTACGATTTTTGAAGGGGATGATCAGACCATCATACTAAACAACTTTCTCTATGGGACAAAGGTCGAAATAGCAAAAATAAATCAGCTGTTCCATAGAAAACTGCAATCCTACTCGACCCAAATTTATTGGACAGTTGATTTTTGGTAGTTTCAGTAAAGATTCTAACGGGCTTTTATGTCATACGTACATGTACATTGTAAGTATTTGTGTTCAAGAAAAACCTGAATGAAAATAATTTAGTTAAAATAGTGACCGCAAACTGTCTAAGTACGTAATTAATGTGTTGCCAGGCTCTTAATCTGATTATGCAGAGTTTCACAAGCAGACATAACAAACATATTTTAGCCACATGTATACAAGTTTTTGGGAACTGCAGTAGTTTACCTGAATCACATCTAATACCAACCAAGTACTCTATAGTTCAAGAGCCATACTGTAGGTTTGATTAGAAATATTTACGATGGGCAGCCATTTGGGCTATTGGGTCTGTGCGTTTACCCTATTCATCAAAATCTTAAATCTTGTACGATACTTCGACCAAGAAGCTTATGTGGTTAGCCGGTCAATGCGCCACAGTTATCATCTTAAAGATAGAAATGGCATATAACATGCATATAAACGACGTCACTCAAGGTAACTTTTTTGGCTACACTTTGTTACTTATCTCCATTTTGGATATAAGCAACTTATCGTCATTTAATATACTAACCAATCAAAACGGAACAAGTACGAATACATTATTAGCCAAACTACTAACTGCAACACTCCAAATATATCCTACTTAAAATTCGTAAAGGAATTTTGAACGCCAAGAAACACAAACTATCGCAGATCTAAATTCCCTTTCAAACTATCCATGTAGTCGTGGTATCTTCGACTTTCAAATCCCCCGCGTCTTGTTACTTCATTCATTTATTCATTCAATGTTTATTAAACAACGTAGCTTGGATTTGTACAGTGAACGGTACAAATGCATGCTTGTAAAGTTGAAGTCAGCAGCAATTTATATTTAGAACTAGCTGTGTCCGCGACTACGTTTCGTACACGCAAACCAATAAAATGGGCCGATACTACAACTGCGACACTTCGCTGTCACTTCATGCTAATGGGAAAGACTGACAAGAAGAGGTAAGCACGTGTAATACTGAGTGAGTGCAAGTGAGAGAAAAATACACCATTGCCCATACTGTTTTCTGCTCTGAAATCCCTTCACCACGATGGCAAGTCCAACTCGAATTTCGACTCTACAGAAAAATAAAATGAAAATTTGGCTTGGTGTAGAGCTTAAATGTTCTGTGAGAGATAAAAGTCGTTTATAATTTTAAGTTTATATATTTATTTAAGACCCAAGTTAACCCGGCCCTCGATGAACCATATGGCCCCGACATATGGCTCACATCCCTATCGATTTCCTTTATACTCTCTAGCTTGTAATTTGTATTTGAATCCAATTTGAATCGAACCTCTGCTTTGGCCCACGGGTTGTCCCCAAAAGCCTGAATGGTTCAACAATGATTGGCTTACCAGAATCCCCGATAACCCCAATGAAACTATACATTTTACATTTACATTGAGTGAGACAATTGCAATTAAATAACTTTGTGTTAACATCCTGTCTAGGTAAGCCATTTATTTTTCTGCAAGCTCCTGTACCGGTATATTAAATTTTTGTAAATATTTCTAATGCGCAGACACGCAAAGTTTACAGTATTAGATATTATACCTTCATAATATTAAAGATAGAAGATAAACTCCGTAACTTTCAAAGCATGCACTTTCATCTCCCACGGTACTCATCTTAAGAACTCAAGACCGCGAAAATTATTTACGTTTTATCTATTGCTCGTCCAAAGCCACGTCTAAACAGAGAAGGGGTGCCTTAAATCGGCTTAACTCGAAATATTCCATTAATTCAGACTGTTGGACAAACAGTGATCACTAAATAAACAACCATTCTCGCAAAATTCTTACTTTGTGGGCAGGGATGTTTTCTGAATTTATGTAGGGGCCTAGCCTTGTAAATCTTTGGGGATCTTCGAAAGAAACACTCATGAGGTGAAATATTTACTACATTGAGATGGGAAGATCTGCCGCCAGACAAGGTCAACGGGAATCGGCATAGTCAAGTAATACATTTCAAGAAATTAATGCATCTTTCTGGACAATACTATCTTTTCACAACAACATTTTATCACTATTAAATTGCTTGTCTGTTCCAAACAACATAAAATCACAACCTTAATTTCTCGGCGATCAGAAACTTTGCTACTACTTTCAAAGAGGCTGTCGTTCCTGTCTGAAACCTGACATGGTAAAACGTTTGCCTTTTTCACCAAATAGTTAAATATCAAAATCTGATTTTCAATGAAGACCGATTTTAAATTCAGAAAATCGAATCAAAATAGTTATAATCAGGACCTCTCTTTCTAGGGCCTCCATTATTTAGAGGCCTCATACCATCGTACGTCTCTGGCCCTTACCGAGCAACGTCTTCGACTCGGCGTAAATTGTTTCAGGATTATCAAACTCGACTTTTGTTCCATCAAATTATGTTTGTGTATGAGATTTTACTGAATGTAATTATAAAGACAAACTTGGTGAAGTTGTTTCCTTTAAACGCTTAACTTTTTTTTTACTTTAAGAACGGTTTATGGTTTACGCAAAAGTTCTGATAGAAAGAGTGTTGTGTAAAACGGAGGAAAAAATCTGGGATGTGCAAGCAGGATTCCGAAAGGGAATGGGGTGTACGGACCAAGTCTTCTCTCTACGGGGCATATCCGAAAAGTATTTGGCTAAAAACCAAAAGGTTTTTTGCGCTTTCGTAGATTTGGAGAAGGCTTATGATCGAGTGATGAGGAACGAATTATGGTCTACGTTGACCATGTATGGGGTGGATAGCAACTTGGTGCTGGCACTGAAATCTTTGTATGAGGGTTCTAGTGCCTGCATTAGGATAAACGGGGCATACACAGACTGGTTCGATATCTCCAGGGGTGTCAGACAGGGATGTGTAGCGTCACCGTGGTTGTTCAACTTATTCATGGACAGCTGTTTGAGTGATTTGAAAGAAAGAGAGTGTGGTTTAAGGATGAATGGGTTGCTCGTCAAATGTCTGTTATATGCTGATGATCAAGTGCTACTTGCATCTTCGGCAGACGATTTACAGGAGATGGTAACATGCATGCATGAGTCATTTAAGAAGAAAGGAATGAAAGTGAATGTAAATAAGACGAAAGTTATGGTTCTCGAAAGGGATGAAAGACTGACTGAATGTAAAATTATGATTGGAGATGAAAAAGTGGAACAGGTTAGAGAATTTGTATATTTGGGATGTATGTTTACCAGAGATGGTACGTGTGATGGAGACATAGAGAGGAGAGTGAAAGCGGGAAATAGAATTAATGGAGCGATGCACACATTCATGAAAAGTCATAACGTGTCCAAAAAGGCACGTTTGGCAGTTCATGACGGTGTCCTGGCACCAACTTTGATGTATGGCAGCGAATGTTGGGTATGGCAGAAGAGGAATGAATCTAGAATAAATGCTGTCGAAATGCGTTCTTTACGCAGTATGTGTGGTGTGACTCTAAACGACAGAATACGAAACAGTGTAATTAGAGATAGATGTGGATTGAAAGAGGATATAGTAACAAGGATTGAAAAGGGAATGCTGAGATGGTTTGGTCATGTGGAAAGAATGAGTGATAGCAGACTGACGAATGAAATATATAAAGCGAGTGTGAATGGGACAGTCAAAAAAGGTCGCCCTAGACGTACGTATGCGGACCAAATTGGCAGCGTACTTAAGAGGGGTCAGATCAAATGTACCCGAAACCGACGAGCGTGTATGAAGCGACTTATGACTGTGGAAGAGGCGAAAAAGGTGTGTCAGGATCGTAGCCGATGGCGATCCGTTGTCTCTGCCTACCCCAATGGGACACAGGCGTGAGTATATGTATGTATGTATGTAAGAACGGTTTATTGCTTTATACACGAACCGCCTCATTCGAATAAAAAATGTTGTGTTTATCAAGACGAAGACGTACCTACTTTAGGGATTACTTTATCAGAAGCTAAAAGGTCACAAAAATAAAATAAATTAAACCCCCTAAAGTATGTGCTTTAAGGTGGTTTCAGTCCATACAAACGTTTGACGCACAATACGCGTAGACGGAATTAATAAAAGAAATATTTTATATGTGGAAAAATAGTTTAGAAAATCTAGTTGCCGCGTCACAAATAACATTAGCAATTTATAATATAATTACGAAGATATAAAGCTTTTAATATTTTGTATGAAAAATGTCAATGCTTTATATCTTCGTAATTATCTTATAAATTGCAAATGTTATTTGTTACGCGGCAACTAGATTTTTCAAACTATTTTTCCATATATACAAAGTTACTTATATTAATACCGTCTTCGCGTATTGTGCGTCAAAGTTTTGTGTAAAATTGACCCCTCTGCAACCGCCTTAAGCGGTGCTTCAGACCATCTTTGATTGGGTAAATAAACATGTTATTTAATTTATTTTATTTTTCGCGCTATATTAGTCCCAAAGTATGTAGAACTATATACTATTACCTATTCTGTGCCCATTGTTAAAGTTGTTCAATTTGATGGTCCAAAACACTATCCAACTGCTAAAGTATGTAACGCATTTAAGTTTACACCCTGTAGGTACTTTACTAATACCTACCTCGTCAAATTTTGTTGAGTTGAAATGAGCTTAGAACGAAAACACATACATAGTCACACGCCATTGTCCCATGGGGGTAGGCAGAGACTCTGACACACCTCTTTAGCCTAATTAGAACGAAAACGTTCTAAGTAAATTACTTAATAATTAAGTCTTTAGTTAAAAATAGGATAGATACATTTAAAATACACACCTTTAGGCACAAACGACAAACTGATGCACAAAAACGCACTCAGCACGTACCACGTTATCAAAGTCCTTTTCCTTCCAAACCTATCTAGAACCAACAAACACATAAAATTCGCCGGTATCTCCACGAAACCAACCAGCATAAAGTTCACATATTTATTCCCTGCTAACGAAACTGAGTTTATCGAAAGTCCATAATACACAAAAGTACACGTTATCCACATAAATGAGCACACGAACAATCGTTTCCTGATAATACTAGATCTGATCACTTTCTTGAAATTCGATGACTCTTTCTTTACCTTCTGATTTGCTTCTAGTTCTTTATCTTTATCTTCTGCTCCCGTCTTCTCTAACTCATAAAGTGGAGATAACAATTCCGATGATAATTCCACATCGTTCATTTGAGCTGCTTTTTTTAGGATCACAATGGCTTCTTCATTACGTCCTTTACTGAGAAGCCATCTGGCGCTTTCGTTTAGAATCCACAAGTATGAGAAAACGAGCATTGCAGGGGCGTATATGACTCGGAGGACAACTCTCCAACTTTGCAGCCACCAGGAGAGACCAGCTAAAGTCATGAGGCCAAGGACGTAGACGGCGTTGATGATTGTATTGCCAAATACTCTTCCTTTTGGTCCGACAAGTTCCACGGCTGAAAGAGAAGGGCAGGTTAGTTTATCAATTGCATCTTCCCTGAGGAATTAAGTAGGTAGGACCTGTAACATAATTCTTTTTTAAATTTCTTTTATTTTGCCTGGGATAGTAATTTAAAAACTATACCTATTCTAATCTTTAAGTTACATGAAAATTCGACCTTACCTAAAACAAAAGCAGTACTATAAGCACCAGCTCCCAAAGCCGCTTCGAGGAACTCGAAAACCAACAGCATAACATAACTGGTGGAAAAAGACCTCAGGAATCCAAATATCCCATTCATAAGCGAAGCAACTGACAGAGCTATCCTTCTCCCGTACTTATCCGAAATGATGCCGGTAAGAGGAAGGGAGACGAATAGACCAGCATTATGGACGGAACCGATGAGTGTTCGCTTCCAGTTTTGACAGCCGAGGTTAAACTGTAACAAAAGGTTATAAAAAAAGGTTAACACAAGAAATTGAAACATAACCCCTTTAGTCAAAATTACTTTACTAAGGTAATCGTGTATGTTGATAAAGTCGGTACTAAACAATTTTATAATGTACAATTTCTTTCAAGTTCTTAGTAGCCCAGTCATTTTACGGAGTTTTGTTAGGCGGGGTAGGGAGTAATTATTAATTTGACTTTTAAACTGTAACCGGCAGAATTTCGGCAACATAGAAATCGAAAATGTGTGTCCCAGAAGGCTTTTAAATTAATAATATTGATACCAATGCACTCATTTGACTTAGATTTAACAATATAAATTATTTTTGAGCAATAAAATAGGCATTGAAATTTAAAAAATGAGGAATTTATTAGAAAATACGAATGTATTTCTTAAAACCTTCTAAGTGGACAAAAATATTTACACCATGTTTGAAGTATGTATAATGGTAAAGCCATAAATATGCGCAAAAAAAAATTTACCGTCAGTTTTTTTAAAACGAGATAATAGCTAAATTTTAAAATTGGAACTGTTTGTTTCTAGGCTCAAATTGGTTCTTCAATATTATACCGAAAAAAAAATTAATTAATAATTAGTCCCGGCTCAAACCGTAAAATGACTGGGCTATAAGACACGAAATTGAAACATAACCCCTCTAGTCAAAATTACTTTACTAAGGTTCTCATTTATGTTGATGAAGTCGGTACTAAGCAATTTTATAATGTAAAATTTCTTTCAAGTTCTTAAGTACAATATTGCTTGGAATTGTCTCACCGATTACATAAAATGTGTAAAAGAATTTTGACCAGAAATGAATTATTTTTAACTTTATCGTACGGTTTGTAAGTTGGTTTATATTTATTATATATGTTTGCAAACGATATTGCAGGTCGCATTGAATTTGGTGAAAATCTGATTAAGCGGCTCGGATTTGGCAGGGAGATAGCTTGTATCCTAAAAAAAGGCAAAAGGCATACAAATTACAGGGAGATGAAGTCAAGGTGAACAACTGGTTCTATTGATAAAAATGTTGAAAGATTGAGTACATATAAAAAAATTACAAAAAAATGATCTTGAGTTCAAAGAATAGTTGATTAACCCAGATCAGTTAGACAATGGATCTCCTTACCGGGTGGCGTGTCAATGTACCCTTGCGTGTAAATCTGGTATCAGTGTCAAACTATATTTTTACCACAGGCAATGTGGGGCACTAATGAGATCGACATAAAAAATACTGCCCAAAACCAGGCTGAAGAATTGTGTCATCACCATTAATTTACCAAAATATTGGTCTGAATTATGAATCCCTTCAAATGTTTTGTAGCCCTTTGGGAAAGGGGGTTTAAAAATAAAATACAATTTTAAAGACATTTTTTTAAATCAATGAATGTTTTTGTGTTTATAATCTCGCATTTTTTAAATTTATTTAAATATTTTCCTTCAAATATTTAACGATTTTTTGTTATAATAATGCTAAGTAGTCTATATACATTTTCTGTGATAAATTGGATAGACTTTTAAAACTTGATCTTTTAAAAGTTTAAATTTATAGTTGACTTATTATTGCATAGGCGTTTTAAACCTCTATTAAAATTTATGACTTCATAACATTTGATCTCTGTGCAAATATTGTTGAAATCCTCAGCAAACGGCATAACTTTGCAAGTCTATATTGCTATATCTTAGAGGAGATAATTCTGTTTGCTGCAAGCAATCACTTTTATCAATGTTTGTCAAACTAAATCCGGTTCGAAAATAAAAGTGTCAACTATGTTTCAATTTGTAGTGTCTGGTGTCAGAGAGATAAAAAGTTCCAGACACAATCGTACGATTGATAACCGCGTTAGATTTGAGGACGTAACGTCTGACTAATAATTAAATATGAAAGAGTTTACGACAGTTACTTACCTCATGAGATTTTGGAATGTTTTAATTTGGTGTCGAGAAAAATCGGGTTAGTATAATAATCGCATATTGTACGTATATTTTGAGAAAGATACTCAAACTAAAAATCATTTATTCAATATAGGAGCTTGAAGCCCACTTAATAAACCACAATTTTTTTAACTCCATTTTATTTAACACGCTTATACAGGGTGTCCCGTAAACCGACGTCAACCTGGTGGATGCTAATAGGTTAGTTCATGCCTAGCCAGAATATAAGAAAATAAAAAAAAACAGTCAATCTTGATTGACAACTCAATCCAACTCAACTCAATACACATTCAATCAATTTGTCAACATTTTACTTTAGGAAAAGGTTCTTAATGTTTGAAATAAAGACAGTTTTATGAAATTCGTGATACTCTGTACGTTCGTCACTATTTTGATTGCCATGGCTACAAATGTTCTATGCAGTATCTATGTTAAAACCAAAGAGTAATATAAGTATATTAGAAAAGAGAACCCACTCGTGGCAACATTATGCAACCACCTTATGTCAAATTGAAGGCTAGCTAGCGCCATCTATGTTTCACTGGCATTCATCCAACCTATACTATACATACCTTCTTATATCTACTCATACCGATGGATATTATTGTTTTGAATGCTAGTTTTCGTTCAATCCCGCACCGATCGAGTGAAATTCCAGTATCCTTACTATTCCTGTAATCTAAACATTGGTAAGAGAACAACAGAAACTCCAGAACTTCACTAAATCGGCACGAAATTGAACGAGAACTACATACAACCCGCACATTACGCAAGATAGGTAGCCATTTTGTGAATCTGTCCACTAGACATTGGCATAGACAATAAAATCTTTTTTTTCGTAGATTTGTGAATTAGTTAATAGATGGCAGCACATTCTATGCAAACTGAATCGGAAAAAGCCACCAAAAGGCGAGTGTCCTCCGCCTGGTTAAAACTGTCAATATCTCGAAAACTAAGACACTTTTACTAAAGTCAAATTTTGATATTCAGCTTAGTCATGACCTAACCTATCAGCATCCGGCGGGTTGACCTCGGTTTACGGGACACGTTGTATATCTAAGCTACTTAATTAATGTTACTGGTAATGAAAACTTCTCCAGAGGTCTTATTCTCGTGTAACGAACCCGATGCGATCGGTATCAAATGGACATGATATTTTTAGCAGTTCTTGGTGATTATTCTTCTTAATATTTAGCTATTCAATTCCAGACTATGGATACGATCGATGTTGGGAAAAACAAAATATTACTTAAAATTTCCCTAGTGCAGTCATAATACGTTATGGATTTTGTAAGCGATATAATCGACTCTCACACAATTGTAAAAATCTTACTTGTAACTTTATATTAAGAGATTTGTTTAAGAGAATAAGAATGTAATTATAGAGATACGATACTGATAACCAATGAGTTTTTCTAACTTATGTAGGCGTAATACCGACTGCTCTCAAACGGTGAAGGAAAACATCGTGAGGAAACCTGCATACGCTGAAGAAGAAATTCTGATGCGTATGTGAAGTCTACCAATCCGCATTGGGCACGCGTGGTCGTCTAATGCCCATAAGCCCTCCCTGAGGGTACGCCTGTGCCCTGCAGTGGGACGTTTATAGGCTGATGATGATGATGATACTGATAAGTGACACCGAATAGACGAGCAACAAATCCGTATATTTATTTTTGTATAACGTCCGTTTCATCATCATCAGTCATCACACATGTATACACGTTGTAAAACTTGTAAATACTTTTGAAATACATACTTGTAAACACTTTAGAGGGGCGGGTTCATCGTAGTAGATCTCTACTTGATAATGAAATTGTTTAGGCGCAAGCAACAGACCATTAACTTATAAATAAGAACAAAAGCTTAATACGTAAATTAAACAATATTTTACAAATCTTTTGCGCCTACGTTACGCGTCTCGGATATCGCCAGGGCACGTGCGCGGCGTATGTCTGGTGGATGGATGTCGAAAACGCGTGCTCGTGCGATGCCTTCTTATCTTAATAATGTAATTACATCGTTGCGATTGAGTTTAAAATTAAGTGCCGAGATCTGTGTCACCTTAATTGATACGATAATATCGGATCAGGTCGGTTACGTCCATTTCCCTGAACGTCCATCGCCCGAATTCCTTTTACGAACATTTTCCCGAACGGACATTTCCCCAAACGTCCATTTTCCTGAACGGACATTTCCCTATTTAATCGATTGGGGATGGAGCAATACCAGCAATATTTAAACTCTATTTTTCATTAGTACACAGGGTCCAACTTAACATGCTGACGGTTTCTTAAGACGATAATTAGACCATCAAACAGAACAACATTATCTACGGTACCAACGTCAAGATAACGAAAAAAAATCTGTAGTTCCATACAAAACTGCAATCCTCGACGCAATTAAGGTTGTTGCAGAGGGGTCAATTTTATAAAAAACTTTGACGCACAATACGCGTAGACGGTATTAATATAACTAACTTTGTATATATGGAAAAATATTTTAGAAAATCTAGATGCCGTCACAAATAACATTTGCAATTTATAAAATTATTACGAAGATATACAGCTTTGAAATTTTTCATACAAAATTTTAAAAGCTTTATATCTTCGTAATTGTATTATAAATTGCAATTGTTATTTGTGACGCGGCAACTAGATTTTCTAAACTATTTTTCTATACATAAAATCCGAATCCGTCTACGCGTATTGTGCGTCAAACTTTTGTATGGACTGAAACCACCTTAATGTATGGGACACCTGTGTTGACTCTAACAAAATTTTTCACTTTAAAGCTTAATATTTCGCTAATGGATCCCTAAATCGAAAAATAGTTTTCCCACACCCATAATATTTTTAAACTAACTATCCAACGATACCCCACACCATGGGATAGACGAGAAAAAAAAATTATTTTACCACTTTGTCAGCGTGATAAATATGTGTACCCATGCCAAATTGTAGCTTTCTAATACTAAGCGTCTCTCAGCTAAGCCGCGGACAGACAGACAGACAGACGCACGGACATGGCGAAACTATAAGGGTTCCTTGTTGACTTCGGAACCCTAAAAACCGTCAGAGATATAATATTTGCAAAGTAGATAGCGGGTGCCTCTCTAATGCTATGTTATCTTAGTACAAACTAAGTGGAACGTTGCTTTTCCATAGACAGCTTCCGCCATCTATCGCTTATGTGTCGAAGCACTATGTGTTGAACTAGGGTTCATATCGGAGTAACAGCACACTACACCTCACGCGCTACGCTGTAGTAGTGAGAGATTTCGCCCATATCAGTCACTGTCTTTTTGGTCTAGCGGTCTAGACAACCGGCTTACGTACTAAGTAACGTAGCGTAAGGTTCGATCCTCGTGTCAGCCGATCGTCTTTTTCAATTTATTTCATAATGTGGCGCCCCCTAGTGCTAATAAGCGGCAACGCAATTAGGACGTCCTAAAATTCAAGGCGAGTTACCTATCTATATCCAATATATATACATATTAATCTATGGACTCTCTGATGCCCACATATCGTGTGGCTGCAGGTTATAGCCACTGCATCCGACACTATCTCGAATTCTGTCGGTTTCCCGTTTCATCAGATTCAGGACGCTGAGGACAAGAAACTATCTGTGTTAACCGCACTCACATACCTGCATATAAATTCACGCGTACCTGAATAATTAAAGGGTTAGCGCACATCTAGCGGAATAATGAACCTAGTTCCAATTAAAATAGTTGTAGAGAGAAAAATCCCTCTGGTGTGTGTTCGCGTTATCTCTTGCACGCTATTTTAAATCTATATCAATTGTTATGGTTTTATTTGTTTATTCGAAAGATCCATAAAATAGTAACATTAAATAAAATTATAAATAAAGAGACTTAAAACTAAACTAACCTAGGATGTGGTGCAGGTTCGGTCCTTGTGGGAGGGTACCCAGAACGCTGGCCGCATTTCCTCGCTGAATGGCTATGCTGATCCGTTGAGCGAGGAAAGTGCCAGCTCTTGGGTCCCCTGTCGAGTCTATCAGGCGCTTTGACAGGTCTTTAAAAAGCGCCTGCGCATTAGGTCCCCACGGCCCAAGAGTTTCAACACCAAAACCCATAAAATGGTATTGGGGGCCGATATCCCGGTACCAGTAGGCCTTTCGTATTTCGGCCGCCTCCGCCGCTGCGCCAGCCCTTCGACTCGTGCCCTGTAAGTGGGACGCCACTACACTAGCGCCCGACCCATCTTCCAGGGGCCGAGAGACATCCCGTCTGGTCTCTTGCCATCGCTCCGTACGATGCCAGTCGGCTCGAGAATGGCAGGAACGTTGACTGTGGCAAGAGACCTACGTATGATGTCGTTAAGGGTGACATGGCGAGGGAATCTGCCGGAACTCTTTTGACACGAGAGTCCGTGGTGACCCATTGACATTGTTATTGGGTTCATTACCAATTTATTAATGAAACTGCTCGATTTCTGCACATATGACATGCCATTGTGATGTTCAAAAATACAACAACATTTTAAGGCGGTATGATCCGGTCGAGGCCGCATTCACTAGTTTTTTGAACACGAACATGAAAAAACAGTGTTATAAAGTCTGAAAACAAATTATGTCTTATTTAAGGATCTGGTGCATAGGCGATCGCTCTCAATAACACGATTAGATTAAGTTTACTAGATAGAAAAACATCTCAAAGTTACCCCTTCTTGTTATGTTTTTTTAATACTACGATTAAACTGCTGCTTTAAATATTTCTAGTTAAATTCGCTGAATTTGGAGCTTAGAAACACCTAAGAGAAAGATATTTATGAAAAATACGTTTTCACCCCTCCGGGCGGAATGCGTCAATTTTCATCCTACTGCGCTAAACGAAGTTGCCACTTTACGCCTCCGTCGAGGAGAAAAATAGTATACTAACCTCGGGCAGTAAATAAGAAATCCTCAGATCACATGTTTGTTGGCCGAGGCGAAGCCGATTACATGAGATCTGATACCTTTCTTACTTTCCTGCACTCGGTGTGTAATCTACTATTTTTTGCGATCCTGCTTTCAATTAAAGCGGGATGGGGAATTGCGAACTAATGCTTGTAAGAAAGAGACGCTTGCACTCGGATAGCCTGGCCTTAAAAAATCAAACTTACATCTTTAACAACAGAGTCTTCATCAGCATACACATAAGACTGGCACTCACGTTCTACCGTGTTATCGAACTCACTCGCTTCACAAGTGAAATCGTTACTAATGTTTTCCCTGAAGTGGTACCTCTTGCATTTAGAAAGATCGTTCTTTTCTTTTGGTATAGCGTGTTGGATCCAACTGGTGTCGTTGAAATTCTCACATTCACTTATGTTGCATCTGAAACAACAGGTAAGAGATCGGGTTAACTTATTTAAAATGCATAATGTGATAAGAAATAAATGCTAAGTCTGCAAACTGCTCGATATCATTGTGGATACAACGTTTGAAAATTCTTATAACTTATGTTGTGCTTGTAAAATGTACGTAGGTATAAGGATGTATATACAGGTGTTTTAAAAAGTAGTTTAAAGTTGATTATTACCAATCTATCGAATAGCAAATATACCTAGTGATTAAACCATTTGATTTCGTACATGATTTAATTTTGTAACTTATCCAAAAGAAAGATTTCGGCATTGCATACAAAATTTACCTCAAAATGTAGAGTACATTATAAAAGACAAGATAGCCTTTATGAATTTTAAGAATAACATTATTTAAACCTAAAGTTACACAATATTATCGACTACATTCTAGCTCAGGATTTGGTATTTGAAATTCATCGATCTATCTAATCTAATCTATCTATCTATACTATTATAAAACTGTAACAGGAAGTTTGTCTGTACATTGAAGATATTAACAAAAAAAAGTTACGATATGGTTTTTAGGTGTCCCTGATTCCATTTCACCAATTTTTGGATTTTTTGTCTGTCTGTTTGTTTGTGTGTTTGTTTGTTTGTTTGTTTGAACGAGTATCACGCAAAAACTACTGAACCGATTTTGATGAAACTTTTTTGTTTGATAGCTTATGATCTGACTTAAAATCTGGTATATAATTTGTGCGGACGAAGTCGCGGGTTAACGCTCGTAGTATTATAAAACTGTAACAGAAGTGTGTCTGTACATTGAAGATATTAACAAAAAAAGGTAACGAAATTTTTTTTTATGTGGTTCCCTGATTCCATATCACTAATTTTTGGATTTTTTGTCTGTCTGTTTGTTTGTTTGTTTGACCGAAAATCACGTAAAAACTACAGAACCGATTGAACCGATTTGTTTGATAGTTTAATTTGTGCGGACGAAGTCGCGGGTTAACGCTAGTATCAGATATTATTGTCTTCGAAATAATATTGATGAACAAATTAGTTAACATAACAGGCAGCTTATTTATTGATTATATATTGTACGAGCGTTAACCCGCGACTTCGTCCGCACAAATTATATACCAGATTTTAAGTCAGATCATAAGCTATCAAACAAAAAAGTTTCATCAAAATCGGTTCCGTAGTTTTTGCGTGATAGTCGTTCAAACAAACAAACACACAAACAAACAGACAGACAAAAAATCCAAAAATTGGTGAAATGGAATCAGGGACACCTAAAAACCATATCGTAACTTTTTTTTTGTTAATATCTTCAATGTACAGACAAACTTCCTGTTACAGTTTTATAATAGTATAGATATAATTAGATTAATTAGGTGTGACCTATTGTCTCAATAATTCATTGTTTCAATACACTTAGTTGATAATAAAGGTCAGTGACCTAGCAACAAGGAATGCATTTTATTACAGAGTCTGGACTGGTATTTCTGCTTGCCACAGTAGTATCCTGTCGTAGTGGCACTTTTTGGTGAAGTGGAGCTTTGTTGAATCGTTTTATTATGACCAAAAAATTAATTTTCATATTCATCTTAAAACAATGATTGTTATTAAACATTTATTGTACGAGTAGACAAATGCATTATATTTATGAGAATGGAAATTTCAAGCTAAATCGAGTCTATTTACGAAGACAGCTCGGACGTAATTCGATGCATGACAAAGCCTTGAGTGGATTATGAATGGATCCAGTCGATGATTGAAGCCTGAAGCATTGCCGCTGAATATTAGTGAAGATGAGATTTTCCTTCTATCTTTGTATAGTTCTAACTGAACTACAGAACCATACAAATAGGTTTTTTGACTGATTTGGCTTTAAAGAGTCCTATGCTGTTCAGCTGTAACTCTAAGGTGCTTAAAAAAATCGGTGCTCTTAAAGGAATACCATGGAATACTAAGTTGATTCAATCAGCCTCAGCCCTAAAAAGTTCCATATTTTTCATTTCTCTCACTTTTCTCTCTTTCTATCAATTTGTCTCCCTTTTACATTATCCTCTATTTTTACCTACCTAGTACAACGGGATTTTAAAGACTTGATATCCTTTAGACTAACGTAGCTGGTCAAGAAAATTAAGATGCCCATCGCGCACTCCAACTGCCGTTTCAAAAAGTGGAATTATACTTAGTCTTGACATTATAAAAAGGAGTTAAGAGTAACTAAGAGTAGACTACAGACGCTCCCAGCCCCCCCCCCTCTCCCCCATTGCCCCCCCCCATTTTTACCTCCTCTCTCGTGGAAGACAACAGTAGGCATTTTTATGGTATAGACCTTTCGCACTTCGCACTCAGTATATCACATGCTTTTTGTCAGTGCGGACCCATTTGTATGAAGAGCAGAGTTTTCAGGGTATGGTCTCGATATATCTGCTTAGGGGGCACTTGCTGCTTATTACTGCCAGCAATGGAAGATCATGTATTTTAGCTCCCTCCCAGGCTAAACGGGGAAAGCAGTGTCACCCTAAATAGGGTTGCTTTGACACTCCAGGTGTTGCCGAACACACTCTGTTCCCTCGGTGCAGAGCAGAAGAGACCACGGTGTTCTTAACATACCCCCGGAGCTTGTGTGCAGGTATCAGACTTCCAAGCATCCGGCTATGGTTGGCTTTTTACTGTCCTGTCCGGCCAAATATTTACAAGTCCGGCTTTTTGTCATTGACAATGCATGAACACTATCTATATTCACACACAATCACGCAGCGAGTGTAAGGTATGCAAGATCTGTAGCTAATCGCGCACTTCCACGGATTTTTATGAAATTTATAGGGTTTTACGACAGACGCAATATTCAGCAAAGACCGCATTCATGTCTAATGAATGGTTCTCCATCTGTCAGCCTTGCAACCAAAATGCCCGGCTCTTCAATGGCAATCCGGCGTTGCGGAAAAATCACCTAGCAATCCTAATCCAAATACATTTGCTAAGATCACATTCAAATTCAAAACTCAGATAGTATTCCCTACAGATTCCGCATCTTCCCTTCAAGCTAATGTTCAAAGCGAACTGAGCACGTAGATTGAAAGGCGCAACCTCTGTCGTGCATGCGTCACATTTGCCGCACCCGATGCATTCTCTCATTTACATAGATTTGCATTCGAGTAGACTGCATGTTGTGTCGTCTCTTTACTATTGTTGCTTGCCTACTTCGACGAAGATTTAGGTATTAGATCCTGGATGCTACTAATGGACTTTTCTTTGATATTATTATCAACCAAGTCTGTGCAACTATGTCTAGACAACGCGCATGTCAGGAAAATTATCTTCCCAAAAGGTTCTCCTACTGATGCAGTCAATGAATTGTAGAAATTCAAATTGGAATCGGAATAAAATTTGTTCTCGCATATCTATCATCGAAGGATATTTTAGCATCTTTTGATGCTACGAGTAGATTATAACTTTGTATTTTTACTTTGTTATATTTTTGTGTAAAAAACCTAGCTGTGTCCGCTACTTCGTACGCGCAGACCACTGAATTTATTCAGTAACTTTTTATATTCGACTTTTTAAGCTTTCATATTTTATTGAATAAGAGTGATACTTTTTATCCCGGTAGCCTATAAAGTAGCCTAGATTCTAGGCTACCAAAAAAAAAAAATGCAACGAGATCGATTCGGTAATAGCAGACAATAATACTCGTACATTATTATATACGACGACGGACCGAAATTTCGAAATGGTCGTTATGTACAAAGAGCCAGGGGACTGTTTTTTTTAAATATCTAAAGTATAGATTCAAATTTTTATAAGAATACGAGCGTTAACCCGCGACTTCGTCCGCACAAATTATATACCAGATTTTAAGTCAGATCATAAGCTATCAAACAAAAAAAGTTTCATCAAAATCGGTTCAGTAGTTTTTGCGTGACACTCGTTCAAACAAACAAACAAACACTCAAACAAACAGAAAGACAAAAAATCCAAAAATTGGTGAAATGGAATCAGGGACACCTAAAAACCATATCGTAACTTTTTTTTTGTTAATATCTTCAATGTACAGACAAACTTCCTGTTACAGTTTTATAATAGTATAGATATATAGAAATTTGTGAGTTTTCGTAGTAGAAATCAAGATACAGATCATGGAAGGGAGGTGTGCAACGAGAAGACAATGCCAGATTAGAGGCGCAGTGTAACCCAGACGAGCAGGAAACTATGATACTTATTACGTTTTGGGAATTTGTAAACACAATACAAACAATGCTATTGGTAACTGGAATAAACTTAACTTTTTTATTATTCGCAGGTTAAGAGGTTTTTAAGACTTATAATGGAAAGACGTGGCTTGTAGCTGGAGAGTTGACTGAAACATGTTTTTTGACGCGGTATTTTGATCAGTTGTTTCTGCATACCCCAATAGGAGACAGGCTTGAGAATATGCAGTTATACAGGGAGTAGTAAATAACCCTAGTAATATTTAAGGAGGTGGTTTAGACCATCAAACTGAACAACATTCACTAAGAAGTCAAAATTGAGGAAATAAAAGAGCTGAACTGCAATTCGAGTCGAGCAGCACTCGACTCAAATGTACGGGATAGCCATGGTACAGCAGATTCATTATTTCCACCTATATTGACAATAAAAGAAGACACAAATATTTTCAACAAAAATAACCGGCATTCAAGACTTTGGAGCACAACCTGCAAGAATTTGGTCACTGATGGTGAAATGTGGATAATATTCCTCTTACAGGGTGTAATAGTAGATTACACACCGAGGGCAGGAAAGTAAGAAAGGTCTCAGATCTCATGAAGCCGAGGTCAACAAACATCTGATCTGAGGCTTTCTTATTTGCTGCCCGAGGTTAGTGTACTATTTTTCTCCTCGACGGAGGCGGAAAGCGGCAACTTCGTTTAGCGCAGCGGGAGGCCATCGGAGGTGTGAAAAATTAAATATGTTACCTACGTCCCGTTACGTAATATGTAACCTAAGGGGATGCTTCAGACCGTCAAAGTGAACAACTTTCACTGTGGCAACAAAATGGGAATCGCGATAAAAAAATCTGCATTCCATTTGGATAGACTAGCCGATGACGTTTGTTATGGAAGAGCAGATATTTTTGACGATTTCTTTATCATTGTGAAAGGACAGTGGTCACAAGTGGTCCAAGAGCCCCTCCCCCATAAGAGGCATACTACGTTTGAAAGGGGGTTAAATATAGAAAATTTTTTTATATGCGGCACCACAAGAGAAAAAAAGATACAGGGTGCGGTGTATTGTTTAGCGGTTTTTCATACTAATGTTAGCATTTAGCCGCTATTTACATCAGGTACTTGAATTCCTTGTGTCATGTGAATAGTATTATTGTTTTTGATTATTATTAATCCAAAAGAATCTTTAGCCCTCAAAACACACAACACTTAAAACAAGAAAATTGCCGGTACAGTAAACGTGAGTCTTATTACTTTTGCACGCTTAATAATTACTTTTAGTAGTTTTAGCAAAGTGTCTGATTATCCCGAAAGACATTACACCTTTCTGGGCCTCTGGGCCACAATATCAAAACGACTACCCCCTAAAACGACTTCGTCAAAATAAAACACCCTGTATCTTTTTTTTCCTCGAAAATATTTTGATGCCCCTTGGGTGTCATGTAAATTTGGGTATCCTCTAACTATCCCTACCTGTGTCATAGCGGGGGGCTCTTGGACCAGTGGCTATACATTTTTGACCAGTGTCCTTTGTTCAGTTTTATGACCTGAAGTAAGTAACGTTATATAATTTTACACACAGTCTGTATATTCGTGAGCATAAGCTTATGCTTATGTAGTTTCATAAACAGAATTTTATATCTCCATGATTAAATAAAAGATTAAAATAACAATAATTTTAATAAGTATCTCAATAAATTATAATTTGTTTGTTTTCAAATTGACTATAAACTATAAATTGCAGTTGTAGTTTTAAATACGCGTACTTTACCAGTTCTAATAACTAATTGGTTAAATTGCACTGCACTAATTTAAATTATCGTGACTGAAACCGGAAAATAGGTAAATATCTATGTACATATATCTTGTACCATAAATAGCTCAGTAATAAATAAATAGCTACTATTATATTAAACATTATGAAAAACTATTTTTTTCTGTTTTTGGGATACTGTCTTTTGGGCTATTGTCTTAATACAAAATTTTGATTCAATAGCTGCAAAAAATGAGCGAGTTTTTGAGCCGGGGCATACAGAAAGACAGACAGGCAGAATGGACGAAAGTATAAGGGTTCCTTGTTTGACTACGGAACCCTACAAATACATTTGGAAGTTGTAGAATTGTTTCTATCCACCCGAAAGGGATTTAAGTCGTGAGTTATTTAGGAGTAGTGTACCTACAAAAGACAATAGAATACATTAGATTCCTGGATTCTTTATTGTGTCAAAATAAAATAGATTATATTTTTCAACACACTTGCTTGTAAAGTGGCTCTTATCTGTATGCAATTTTAACAATGTACTCTTTGCTCTACAGATTGACTTTGAAAATATTTAATAAATGTACATATATGCGTGCTTTTTACTTTACATTACCGCACTAGTATGGTAATATCTGGGCACGATCACTAATTTGAGCACATGAACACAACGCGGGAAAAAAGATAACTGGGCGCCATTTTTTTTAAACATTTGTCTAAACCTTTTTGTGAAATTTTATTTATTTTTTCCTCACAAGTGTGTTGAAAAACGTATGAAACGCGTGAGCGTTGGTCATTACAGTCTCCCGCCTCGACAGTAATGACCAACTTAGCTCACTTGTATCATAATCTACTGATAAGGTATTCGATTCATCATCATCATTTCAGCCGATGGACGTCGACTGCTGGACATAGGCCTCCCCCAAGGATCGCCATAACGACCGGTCCTGCGCTGCCCTCATCCAACGGGTTCCCACGCTGCGCTTTCCGGTACGCGGTCGCCACTCGAAAACTTTTCGGCCTCATCGGCCATCGGTTCTGCGAGCAATGTGCCCCGCCCACTGCCACTTCAGTTTAGCAATTCTTTGGGCTATGTCAGTTACTCTGGTTCTTCTGCGGAAACTCCGAGCATAGCCCTCTCCATTGCCCTTTGGGTGAGTTTCAGCCTTTTTATGAGTGAACCTTGAAGTAAGTGAACGACCACGAAGGTATTAGATTAAGTCGTGGTAAATAAAAGCAAGCTTACCTCTTAAAAATTATTAATTAATTAATAAGAAAATTCTGTATCGGTTAAAAAATATACATACACACACGTTGCGTTACCTAATAATGTTATATAACATCCTAACTAATATAATACCTATTGTAGCAAAATTAATGCGATTTAACTTTATCCGTGACTATCTGAAAGTTGAACCGATCAAGACTTTTCTTTTTGTGTTAAATTAGACAACGCTAAATCGGCGACCGCTATTTCAGTCTGCAGCCTTGGTCAGCAGTTTTAAGTTTTTCGAAAACGAAAATGAAATAGATGACAATTTAAATTGGAAACCTTATTCTTTTGATAGATTTGCTTATTTTAAATTTGTTTTATCATCGGTAGAAATTAAATATTAAAAATACCTATACAGGATGCTAGTGTAAACAGTTTGCATTACTTTAAGGGGTCTTTCTTCTTCTTCTTCTTATAGTGTGGGCAGAGCCCTGGTGTCAGAATTTTTTCAGACCGCCTTACGGCCTCTGACGTGGTTTTTTTTATGTAACGACTACTACCACCAGAGATAATAGCCGGGACCAACGGCTTAACGTGCCATCCGAAGCACGGAATCATTTTTCTTTTCAGACAATCAGGTCATTCAGCTTGCAATGTCCTAACCAACTGGGGAAAACGCACAAAGTGACATTTCACTAGGTGTAAGTGTAATAGAACCCGCGACCTCCGTGTCGAGAGCCAATGCTCTTAACCATCAGACCACGGAGGCGGTTTCTTTTCAAGGGCTCTTTGTACCAATGATACTGAACAACTTTCCCAATGAAACATATAGGAAATTCGCAAAAACCAAAATTCTACTTTTCATACAAACGTTCGATCAGCTGATTGCATTTAGTATATATGGAAAGTCCAAATTTTCTTGCGAATTTCTTATGGGTTTCTTAGGGAAAGTTGTACCATGAGTGCAATCACCCCTTAAATCTTAAAGTAATGCAACTGTTTACCCTAACACCCTGTAGACGAAGAGAGATAACCATAATAATTATTTTAGGAGTAATTTTGAAACATTTTTTTAGTAGTGTCACTAATGTCAAAGTGTTTGAGATGTTTCTGACACGGTAGGTCATTTTGAGACAGATTAGAAGGTGCCTATCTTGCTTACCAGAAAGGATATAAAAGTTAGTAAATTGAACCACAAGTCGCTGTCACGAACAGTCGTCCTAACCCCAGCAATCAATCACGGACAGACACTAAAGCGACTGATATTAATTATTATTACGAGTCTACGATCAGTGACTATTATACCGATGATAGTATACTTGAACTGATTTATTACTTTTTTACGCTTGGTAAGAAATATAATGATTAGTAACATTATTATTTCAAAGACTTAATTATTTATTCTTTAGTAGCTGTGCCCGCGATTCAAATAGGTTACATGCATAGAGATCTAGAGAGATGTCAACTAACGCGCTGAGTACGAAACCTAGTGTCGCATTACCACCAGTACCACACGATAGAAAGTATTTTGTTAGCTTGAATGTGCTCATTATCTATTGCGGTATCAGAACTCAATGTTCGAATAATCTTTAGTACTACACAAGCATTGTAAACACATAATATCGCGACTGGCTTTCAGCCTCATAATATATTGAATCATTACTGTCGCGAGCAATGTGTTCCGTTTTTGCGCATATTGCTGCGACACTGGCCCTGCCCCCTTTTCACATCTCCCTTTAGTTTTTGTGATCTGTGGTTACATACCTACTTTCTCTCTAATTAATAAAAAAGGGAGACAGCCACATAACATAAACTTACAACCATAATCCCTTTCGGAGTGGTCAGTAACAGAGAGAGCCAGTGGGCTCTAGCCTAACTTAATATGCTGACGGTTTTTTAAGAGGATGATGAAACTGAACAACTTTCTCTATAGGGCCAACATGGAAATCACAATAAAAAAATCTGCTGTTCCATACAAAACTGCAAACCTACCAAAATGGTGTGCTGGACAGCAGATTTTTTTTCACGATTAGTACACGGTGGCGCTGACACGGTACAGGATAGTGTGGTCAACCCGTTAGCGTTGTCCAGTCTTGCCTCCACCAATACATACTGGATCCGTGTGGGCCAATATAATCCGCCTTTTTTACCCGACTGCGCTACGCAAAGGAGAGTAAATTGTTTGTCAGCCTATGTAATATTATTTATGTTTGGTCCTTTGTGGTACTCTAGAGACCAAACGACCAAACGATTTTTATGATTCTTACTTCAATCGATTTGTCTTAATCTTTCCAGTGTCACTAATTCTTATTCTTCCTTTATTCTAATACTATCCTTATTTAAAGTTAATTTTTTACGTAGCTTTTTATTTTTTCGATAAGTACCATCCATCTAATCATAGCTCCACTAATATAAAAGTTAAGTATACGATATAAAGGGTCAATCACAGAATTTCCTTTGTTCAATGAATATATTGAATTTTATTGGTGCGAGTCGATGTCAAGTTCAAGTTAATGAATAATGATTCTAATTCTATTTTTGCTTACTATCTGTTAGAAGTTTGGTAAATATTGGAGTTTACTTTGTTGAGTTTATATTTACTGAACAAACAATATAAGTAATCAAGAAACAATGAGCAAAGGCTTGTCATTTTCTAAATAATACTGGAATAGTAATTAAGTTCGCACGTGTAGTGCGATTTTTGAAACTCATTCGCTGAGGTCAGAAGATGAAAATGTCAAAATTGCTATGGAGATATGCATATTTCTACTGCTGATCTGACTTTCAAAAGTCATCCTCTAGGTGTGCGATTTTTGAAAGTCAAATCAGCAGTAGAAAGATGCGTGTCTCCATAAATAAAATAAATACCGCTCACAGGCACATACATTGTAATGATCCCAAGCAAGCACTATAGGCTATTAAGCTCGCCTTTGTACATCACGACTTACAGTAATTTTTTGTTTCTTATGGATCTGTTTTGTGTACAATAAAGAATCTATGAATCTGTTTGTTATGGAAACCAACAACGGCACAAACCTATAAACATCCATGACCGAACCGGGACCATTCATAAACCAATAAACCAACCATACATTTGTTGAGCTGAGTTCAACGTATGAGATTCAAAAATCACACTCCAGGGCGATCGAGCTGTACACGCTGAAAAAAAAATTTCCAAAGACCTATTTAGACAGATTTTTTGCCCCCATAAACCCCGTACCTATTCTGAAAATGTTAACGAAATCCTAAGAGCCGTTTTCTAGAACGCGATTACAGAATTATACAAACAAATGCTCTTTCAATAGTATTGCAAAAATAATTACACTTTCGTTAGATTTCAATTAGTTTTAACGATAAAATATATATCCAATGTCCTTGTTTGGGTGACTGCGTAACATCCTTACCAATAAGTGTATCTCATCATTGCAACACAACCGGACAAACCAGTAAAACAACTGCAACTGCAATCTTCCTTCAATTTACAGGTCAAAACCCGAGGAGGCATCATTCGCAAGCTTTGTATCTCCTATTCTATTTGTCTTGCAAGACAGAGAGAGAGAGAGACAGAGAGAAATGGAATTATTGTCATCTCTCTTCCAAGGCTTAAAAGATAGAGAGGGAGTTAAAATGCTTGACAATCGTGATTGAATGTCTTGTTGAGCTTTAAAATTCCACAAAATGTACAGTCATAATAATTATGTGAACAATTCAATATTCATATTATTATTTATTTCTGTTTGGTGCCATTGCTCTTGATAAGTCATAATTGCTCTTGATATGACATAATTTCGCGCAGATTGTGTACCAAACATTTGCTAGCGACCAATATCAATATAACGGAAATCTCAAACAAATACGAAAACAGAACATAAGTTTTGGTTCAAGTTAAATATTACATGTTGATATTGGTGGCAACGCGCGTGCGCGCGTGCTTCCATGATCAATTCTGCCAATATTGAAAAACTAACTGAAGACATCGGATGTATGGGTTTGATTCCTTTGCTTTGAATATAACCAACCAAAAAAAAAGATGTAGAGCCAATGGTGGACCGGAACCCACCGTGCACGAGTCCGACTTGCACTTGGCCGGTTGTTTTATACATATAAATCGCTTGACGGTATAAACAAAGGCTATAATCATCATACTTATACTTCATTTCAAATAAGGGCGAAAAGATTTTCCGATTCCAATTTAGCTTTCGGGCCAATTCTGATTAGCAAATGAAATTAATTTATCTGAAAGATGTACTATCCGACATAACATTGACGTTACTAAAGTTATTCTAAAAATAAGTGAGAGTAAGTGCTTCAAATCTCTATTTCTATAAATATTAAAATAGCCTTAAAATGTCATTGCTATTTGAAATGGAGTATAAAAGATAAACCTAAGATAATGAATCTGTAATAATGTGTTTCTATCTCTATTTTATCAAGGGCATAGGCTAGTATTTATTTAAAACACGTTCTTGTAACAGGAAACAATGACATAACTGTAATTTTCCTCATGGAGTATGTAACATTGACCGCTATGTCTATTTTAGAATTGTTTATGCTTTGGCTTAGCACGACAGTGAAAGCCAAATGCACGTTGCAATTTGAACATCCATAAGGTAGGGCTGTTTGGAACAATGACAACAAATTATAAATAGTTCACATTGATTATCTTTGATGTTGATAACGAATTGAACGTGTCTGTAGTGCATTGACGAGAGACGCGGACAATGCGCATTGATTCACGAAAATATTTTATACATTCGGAAAAATTTGTATCTCTTTCCCAAAAACAGTGACGTTCATAATTACAATACAAGAAATAAAAATAAATTAGTATTCCCACATTTTCGACTCAGTAAGTTCAACACATCTTTCATGGGGCACTGTATACGCTATTATAATAAGATACCAGAGGATATTCTAAACTTGCCAGACAAAAAGTTTAAGTCCCATGTTAAATAAGTCCTGTGTAAAAAAGGCTACTATAAACTCGATGACTATTTGAATGGCCAAAATGTCTGGCCTTGACAATGTTACTCTATGTAATGCGATATTGTGTCAAAATAATATCTATGTGAATAAAAAAATTTTTGATTTTGATTTCTGATTTTCAATCAAGGTGGGTGCAACTTCGAATCCATAAGCACGAAATGTCATGCACTAATGAGCTATTAAATAATCTGGTGCTAATAGAGTTTTCTGGGGTATGTAGGTCATCATTTAAGCCTTTTGTTTTGCCATAAACGCGACGCTTGGCAGACGGGTTGGCGATCGCAGTTGGGTGTTAATATACTCGGAGAACGCCGCAGAAAGGTATAAAATAATACCCGTAGTACCCGTCGTATGGGTATAGGGTATAATAATTTGGGTATGTAGGTAATGTAAGCTAAATATGTAAGATCAGGGTCGCGCATGGGTCATTTTCACTTCCATCAAAACGTTGAAGAAAAACATCGTGAAGAAACGTGCATAGCTAAAGAAGAAATTCTGAGGCGTATTTGAAGTCTAACAATCCACATTGGGCACATGTAATAGTCAACGCTCATATATCTTCATCATGAGGATCCTGTGCCCTAGCAGTGGGATGATAATAATTTTAACTACAAGATACTTCTACAATATACAAAACTACACTATTTTTTTTTCTAGTACCCAATTGTTGTTCTAGTACCCAAATTGTTCCACAAAAACGCCAATGAGCGTTTTTCTTTTCTTTTTTTAATTTTAGTTCCTAAAAAACACGACAGATGGCATGTTTATCGCTCCATAGAGACGTTCGTGAGATCCTGTCAAAATCATGTCAAGACTGCGCCTGCCATTTTTTTAAGGCCAAGGGATCGAGCCCATACAACCATGTCAGAAGTAAACAGTTTCAAATTTTCGATCAAAATGAATCGCAAATAATGAAATATTCCATCAAAAGATGCGTTGACATGTTTTTGATCATCTTTTTCCTCTTTATTATTTAAGAGAAACCTTTTTTCGAAACTTCGCACAGACCGTATCGCCATCTATCGATCCCCTATAAAACCAAAAGAAAAACAGTCATTAAAGCAACTATCTTACTCAGTATCATCACGTAAGTAACAAGCCGTTGTAGTCTGACTATATGATGTTAAATTCAAAGAAAAACGGTAGGTAAACCGTGCATCATTAATCAATTCATGATTTTGATTAAGTACCTAAATAGAAAAATAGAGTGTTTTCGATACAATTCCTTTTTTTATCGACTACACAAAGCCACAAAGTAAGACAAAGCCACAAAGTGTAGTCGTTGACGATGCATTGACGGAGCGTCAGTGACGGATTGTCGCACCGTGTATGCGTCTACGTGCGGTTTCATACAACTCCTTGCTTCACAAATGACGGGCTGACGTCTGCCGCTCCGACATGCGTCATCGTATGTGAATCACCTTACTTACATACAGATATTCACGATTGCAATCCCTTTTGAGGTGGTTAGAAACGTTGATACAACAACTAACTTTTCTTTAAAAAGTTATTGTAAAAAATTTTGTAATGGTAGTATGGGCTTTAAATTTTGTTCGAAGGACTCAGGTAGAGAGAGATACATAAATACTCACGATTATTATATCTTAAGGGGAGAACAGAATCTCAGATGCACACTAAAGCGTACATCAAAGTCACTTTTGACACTACAGTTGACATGATTGTCATGGGTTTGCAAGTCAGGCAGAGACAAAGCCAGGGCCGGATTGAGGACCTATGGACCCCTAGGCTCATCTTGTGGTGCGGGCCCCTCTGGTAGTACTTCAAGACAAACGGCCACCTCATCGAGGATGACTCATCTTCCAGATTCTTGCTTATTGTGCATAGTCTTTCCAATTTCTTCGCGAGTTGAACTGAACTTCGAGTAACAATAACAAAAGTAGTGAAACTTAGCAGTGAATGTCAAAACAAAACAATAATTATCCAAAAATAAAACAGTGGTAGATATCACAAATATCTACCATTGTTTTTTTTGTTTTCCATGTGGCCCGGGCCCCTTTGTGGCGTGGGCCCCTAGGCGCGCGCCTATGTAGCCTATGCTCAAATCCCGCCCAGGACAAAGCTAAAAATAACTTTACACCGAAATGATCTTTCACATTTGTACCAATAAAATGGTAATATCATTAAGCAATAAAAAGGGCATCACTTAACATTAATAAAAGAACGTCTACTGATTCGTAAGTACCTACTTAGTTTCAATTTAGACTCTGTTGGGAACGGAGTCCCATTCCAGGCGAGGTGCGATGCCTAAAGAGGTAACAATGGACTGCTGACCGGAAGAATTACCAACTACTGAAAAGGGTATTTGATGTCGTATCATGAAGATACATATATGAATGATTATACGATGATAATGTATCAAAAGAATGAACCAATTCAGATCAAAGGGAGAATAGGGGTAGTTGTTATTAGGACTGAAACTCTCGGGGTACTGGTAAATACATTTTAATCAATCTATCTGTTATTTACTATTATAAAACTGTAACAGAAGTGTGTCTGTACATTGAAGACATTAACAAAAAAAAGTTACCATATTATGGTTTTTAGGTGTCCTTGATTCCATATCAGCAATTTTTGAATTTTTTGTCTATCTGTCTGTTTGTTTGTTTGTGTGTTTATTTGTTTGATCGAGCATCGCGCAAAAACTACTGAACCGATTTTGATGAATTTTATATAAAACTATCCAAGCGGCGCAGAACTGCGTATGCGCGTCGTGCGGGGAGTGGAGAGGAAATGACAGCTGTCAGTATTGACAGCCTTCGAGTGCAGCCAAAGGGGCGATCCATAGAGCACGCAGAGGGTTTCGCCAAAAACTACATTTCCGCTAACAGTTACATATTATTGCAACCAACATCCATTAAATATACCACCGAAGTCGTTACTCAGACAAGTATTTTGTCGTATGGTGTGAGCTTCGAGTACCCGGGTAACATACAAAGCAATTGAGGTGCTGTTTTTGAATCACACACTTTCTAAATCATGAACGAATAATGCATAAACTGTTTATGTCACTTTCGAATACGATTTAGGACGTGTGACTTGACTTTCAAAAATAGCACTCCTGATCTGATGCCTAAGCTGTGTGGATACGCGTTACGACCTCTCTGGCCGTAGCGGTTTCCCATTCTATGTGGTAAAAGGAGGGTAAAAGTGAGAGAGTGCATCTGTATTTTTTGGACATACACATTATACCATAGAAACTTGTTATTCATTATTAAACTATTGCATTAAGATGGGAAGGAATATTTAGGGGTCGATTTTTTAAAAAACCTTTTTTATTAGTGATACATTAAATAAATACCAGGAAATATACAGGGTGGTAATAAACCACCCTGTATATTTCCAGATAATTTTCGAGTCGATTATAATTTATTACCTATGATTATGATTGATGTAATGTATCACCAATAAAAAAGTATTTTTCAAAAATCGACCCCTAAATTCCTTCCCATCTTTTTGCAATATTTTAAAGAATTAATAATGAATAAGCATTCTTATCTTATATTAGAAAATATTTAGTTATTCACAAAAACACTATGACATCGAACTTTTCTGTGACCTACTTTTAAGTCTATCGAGGAGGGCATCACCCCACAGTTTACAACCCCTGTTTGACGCATGCGTACTTTGGACAGAACAACGTGTCCCCAAAAATTACAAAAATAACCTTCAATTCTCGAATCTAAAGAACATTTTACATTAGTTTTATTGATAATTAATTTAGCAATATTCCACTTAGAGAAAACAAATCTTTACAAGTATTATTGAGACCAATTTTACGGTACGAAACGTGGTAGAAACATTGGAAACGAATGATCTAAAAACTTGGTAAACTCTATTAATTTTACAATGGTGTATTGAAATTGAATACACTTACCTATAATTAAGATCCGGGGCCTCAAAAACGAAGACCGACCCAAACATACCAGCCAAATATATCGGAAACAGGAGCAGTGCATAGTTCACTATATTGTACTTGCCGAAAGGTCCAAGTTGCGCCAAAATTGCGTCCAAACCCACGGTATATACCTTAGACATTTTTACACACTATCAGTCTTTCACGCAACACTATAAAACTAGCTTAACATTGAGCTTTTTAATATTGTGATTATAAGTTTCTGACTCCGCGAATTGACGCGCGTTTGACGCTATTTGACAGATTTCGACGCATGCGTCAAGAGCTTCAATTTTACACGCGCAAAATTCATTTACGATTGTATTTAAAACATAATTTAAAAGCTGAAACGCGACGTGTTGCTTCAGCTAAAGCTAAACAACATGTGTTTGCTCGATCATAAAAATAAACACAAAAATCCGTACGATGTGCGATGGCATGGAGTCAAAGATATCGATGCCGTATCGTGCTTTGTTAAACACAGTCGGACTTATGTGAAATGTGTGAGTGAGAGAGAGACAGATATGTTCTATTCGTTCGAAGATAAAAACTTAAAACTAGTTTGATTGTAATAGGTACTTTGATTTGATTATAAACTCGAACTGTGTTAAATTAAAAATAAATGCACTGATAAGGTGCAAATAATAAACATGAACCTATATTTTAAAGAATCTCTGTTTTTCAATATTTATTACCAGCCCTTCAGAAAGGATACAGGAAGCTGGCATCATAGATATATTTTAATTTACTAATAGTCTATGGCTGGCATAGGTATTAGGTATTGTATTGGACCAAGGTCCAACTTAATAGGTAGGTATGCTGACAGTAAAGGAGATGATCAGACCATCAACCTTAACAACTTTCTCTATGGCACTAACATCGAAATTGCGAAAAAGAAAATCAGCTGCCCCATTTTAGTAGGATTGCAGTTTTGTATGGAACAGCAGTTTTTTTCGCGATTTCCATGTTATTGTTACATAAGTTGTCTCTCCATATCTATCTTTGCCATATTATTTTTTATAAGTAAGCCAAGAACCGATTTCAAACATAACTTCCTCTCCTAATCCCGATCTCCCATTGTACCTAGATGACTAAACTGTTACAGGAAGAACTTATTCAATCTAGCAATTTACGTAGAAGAATGACCTAATCGTAGAGATGTCATTGTTGTATTAACATCATTATTATGTCATTGGACCATAGAATATACTCTGCATGGAATAGAATATTATCTAAATAAAAAACAAATCTCTATTGTTAATCATAAGGGTATGGGGGGAAGACTGAATGGTTTTTTGATGAGGTAATGTGTTCGAACCGTTATAAAATAAAGTGCAAGGGACTGTGCTACAAAAAGAATCATGTCCAACGCTAGTTTTAGGTAGAAAAGAAAAAGAATAAAGTGTCATAATCATAACATAACGTAAGTCATTTTAAAATATGTAGGGAAGATTGAAAGGTATTATACCGGGTGAAATTGATATCATTAGCATCTTTTAAAACTAATAAGAGTCTATCCATCAAACTGAACAACTTTTAGTATGGAAGCAAACCGATCGGAACAAAAAAAAATCTGCTGTTCCATACTAAACTGCAGTGCCTACTCAACTCAAATGTATGCAACTGCTGATTTTTCAGTTGCTCCGATCGGTTTGCTCTCATAGTAAAAGTTGTTCAGTTTGATGGGTAGACTCTTGCAATACAGAAACAGAGATTTGAAACAGTTCCTTTCACTTATTCAAAGAAATGCTTTTGTACCGTCCAAGATATGTCGGATAGTATATCTTTTTAATAAATATATTACATTTAATAATCAGAATTGACCAGAAAGCTAAATAAGAATAGAAAAATCGTGTCGTCTTTATTTGGAATGAAGTATAGTATCTTAAAAAAGTTACTTTAATTTAATAACTATAACATATAGAGGGAAGATTGAAAGGCAGGTAGTGGGTGAGTTCGATTTATACACGGCTAATACAAACATAGATATAACGAGCGTTAACCCGTGACTTCGTCCGCACAAATTATATACCAGATTTTAAGTCAGATCATAAGCTATCAAACAAAAAAAGTTTCATCAAAATCGGTTCAGTAGTTTTTGCGTGATACTCGTTCAAACAAACAAACACACAAACAAACAGACAGACAAAAAATCAAAAAATTGGTGAAATGGAATCAGGGACACCTAAAAACCATATCGTAACTTTTTTTTTGTTAATATCTTCAATGTACAGTCAAACTTCCTGTTACAGTTTTATAATAGTATAGATACACATAGAGCTAATACAAAACTAACATAAGCTTGCCGCGCATAGGTTAAATGTATAGCTTGATGTGTCAAGAAAAGACCACGTCTCAATTTTTGTTGTTTTCTCGGGGGTGGCAATGCTAGGTCCTCTGGTTTGATCCTAAACGGTAGTGAGGGACCGGTAGTTCAGTTGGTAGTGAACCTGCCTGCTGTGCCGAGCGTCGCAATACCGTAAGGGACGAATATTTGAATTATGAATATTTGTACCCGAGTCATGGATGTTTGTATCTATCTATCTAACATAATTATTGTATTGTATATCGTTGTCTAGTGATCTTAATACAAGTCCAGGCTAGATCCTGGTACTTTAAATGTCACTTGATAATTTGTGTGACAACTGACAATATCCGAGATATTTATTATTATTATATTTTAGAACATTATGTTTTCTCTCCGAAGAGGTGATAATATGGCACGGGCCTGAGCCAAGTGCATAAAGATTAATCAATTAGTTAAAAATTTTCGGACAATTCTGCAGGTATTAAGGACGACGGCTTTCTGTAGAAGTGTGAATGATGATGGATGCATGTCGAGTGTTTTGAGACTAGTGTGCAGTGTTTTTGGGATGACGCCTGTAGATGAAAGGATGATTGGTACTGTTTTTACTGTATTTACTTGCCACTGTGTTTTAATTTCGATTGCTAAATCAGTGTATTTTGCTATTTTCTCTGTTTGCGTTGTGAGTAAATTATGTGTGTTACAAATTGCTATGTCTATAAGGAATACAGTTTTATTAATTTTGTCTAGAAAAGTGATGTCTGGTCTATTGTAGTGAATAGTCTTATCTGTGATTATAGTCCTGTCCCAATATATCCTGTAGTCGCTATTTTCAAGTACTACAACTGGTTGGTACTTATAATATGGGACTTTCTGTGTGACGAAGTTGTGCTTGTATGCTATGTTTTGATGAATGATAGCTGCTACCTGATCATGCCGGTGCTTGTAATCCTTTTGAGCTAAAGATTTACAAGCACCGGTGATATGTTGAATGGTTTCGGAGTTACTCTGACAATGTCTACATGAATCGGTTGATAGGTTTGCTGAACGGATAATGTATTTTTGGTAGTTACGTGTCTCTATTACTTGGTCTTGTATAGCTAGCATGAACCCTTCTGTCTCCGGGAAGAGCTCGCCTCGTCGCAGCCAGGCGTTTGACGCAGGTTTGTCAACATGTGGCTGTTGCAGATCGTGGCGATGTCTCCCGTGCAGCGACTTCTGTTCCCATGCCGCTATCTTTTGATTGTTATCAGTAGTTTGTTCATTTCGTTGTGTGCTAGAACTGTATAAATTGAGAGGTGTAAAATGTTTGTCTGCTTGTGTTACCGTATAGTGTAGTGCGGAGTTTTGTGCTTTTTCATAAAAATATTTTCTCAATGTTTTAATTTGATTGTTATGTAGGTTGACTATATCTATGATACCCCTTCCTCCTTCTTCTCGTGGCAGTGTAAGTCTCTGTATGCAGGATCTCGGGTGATGTTTTCGATGAGTTGTCATCGTTGCGTTTATAGTGCGTTGCAGTTTTGTAAGATCTGTTTGTGTCCAGTTTATAATTCCAAACGAGTATGTAAGTATAGGGACTGCGTATGTATTTATTGCCTTGGCTATGTTGCGTGAGTTAAGTTGCGATCGGAGTAATGCATTCAGTCTGTGTTTGAATTTTTTTGAGATGTCATCTTTACTATGCTTTTGGTTTATTTGTCGAGCCTGTTGAAATCCTAGGTACTTATATGTGCTATTTTGATCAAGGGATTCAACACAGCTACCTGTCTCCATTACATAGTCATTCTGGACTATGTTACCGCTTTGAACAGTAAGAGTTTTACATTTATCGATTCCGAACTTCATATGTATGTCGTGTGAGAATGTTTGAGTGATATCTGCAAGAGCGTGGAGTGATTGTGTTGTGTTGCTGTACAGTTTGATGTCATCCATGTACATGAGGTGTGTGATTGTCGTGTGACTGCGGTCAACCCTGACAGGAAATCCTTTATTCGAATCATTCAGCATTTTTGAAAGAGGATTTAACGCGAGGCAGAACCAAAGAGGACTAAGTGCGTCTCCTTGAAAAATCCCTCGCCGGATAGGTATGTTGGGTGTGTGATTGCTCGTATTGTTCATTAGTTTTAGAGTGGTTTTCCAATTTTTCATAGTATTTTTCAAGAATGTAACTAGCGTGGGATGAATTTTGTAATGTTCTAATATATATATTAGCCAGCTGTGGGGTACTGAATCGTAAGCTTTTTGGTAATCTATGTACATTGTGTTAATGTTCCTTTTGCGTGTGAATGCCTGTTTCATCACTACAGAGTCTATTATTAACTGCTCCTTGCAGCCTTGGCTGTTTTTTCTACAACCTTTTTGCTCCTCCGCAAGTATTTTGTGTTCTGTAATATGGCGGTGTATGACTTCAGAGATGCAGGATGTGAGTATTTTATAGAATGTTTGTAAACAGGTGATGGGCCTGTATTTGGCAGGATTCTGGTATTCTGTGTCTTTAGGGATCATGTATGTGAGACCTTGGGTGATAAAAGTTGGCATAATGTCGGGGTTTCGGATAAAATTGTTGACGTGGTTGTATAAAATGTAGTGAGTCCTTGTAAATTTTTTATACCAATAGTTGTGGAGGTGATCTGTTCCTGGCGCTTTCCAGTTGTGTGTCTTTTTTAGTACGTTTACAAAAACGTCTATCGGAATATGTTCGAATTCCATCTGTGGTATGGTTTGTGTAGTTTGTTCATCTGTTTGGATCCATTCTGCTGTCTGATTGTGCTGTACAGGATTTGACCAAATGTGAGACCAAAATTGATGTAGTTCTTCAGGCAGCTGGGTAGATGCTACTTCTGATTCTGTTTGAACGCGCTGTGTGTCTGATGTAAGTTTTCTGTAAAACTGTTTTTCGTTGGTTGCAAACTGGGTGTTCTGTTTTTTTTTTAGCGTACAATTGATATATCTTCTGAGTCTGCTGCAAGCTGCATTTAATTTTTGTTTCAGTGTATCTAAGAATTGTTCGTCTGTTTTGTTGGGTTCTTCGTACTGTGAGTGAATTCTGTACTTATATTTTATTGCTTCTATGTGAGTAAATAATCTGTTGTTTCTATTTCCCTGTATGTATTGTGACATTCTTCCAATTTCTTTCCTTAGTGTCCCGATTTTGTTCTGCAACCTTCTTTGCCATGCTGGTATATGATTCTTATTACCACGATTGTGGTTTTCTTTAAATTTTGTTCCATTACATGCCGCTGCTGTGTATGCAGCACAATATATTATTTTTTGAGCGGTTTCAAAGTTATCATCTGCAGAGATATATTTTGGTATTATTTCAGTGTTTATGAAGTCTACTATGTGCGCTAGTTTTTTGGATGTTTTTTGTTTCGGTATGTATGGTCTGCCCGTTGGAGATGAGTGCTTAAATTGTTCAAGAGCTAGTTCAAATTGGGTGATAATATTTTCTCGGTTTATGGGTAAGTTACCCAGCGGTAGTGTGGTATTGTTAGGGGTTTCAGTATTGGGTGCATGTTGGTTGTATGTTTCTGATAATGTTTCAGGAGATATGTCTGTAAGTGATTGTGTGTCTGACATTATGATTGTGGGTGTGTTTGTGATATTTTGAATGTGGTCTAGATGAGTTTCTGTATGTGTTTTGAATGTGTTTTCTACCTCTTCTCTTATTAATTTTAGTCTTTCGGAAGAAATTAATTTATTGCTAATTATTGACCTTCTTTGATCAGCTATACGTTGTTCTGTAAGATAAGATAAATGTGGATGTCCTTCAATAAATTTGTCATGAACTTTTTTCCTGTAGGCGGTTAGGTCTGTCTCTAGTTTGGTTACTTCGTAATAACATTTAACTAATGACTCGTTTAGTTCATCAGACCATCTCATTCTTGTTCTAGGTGTCTGATTATGATTCTGTGATTGTTGAGTGTGTTTGTTTATTTGTTGTGTATTATTGTATGACTGTTGTATAAGAGTATTGATATTATTGTTCTGTGTAAAGGTGTTATTGAGAAGTGTTACTACTTCAGATTTGATGTCGTCTAATGTGCTTTGTGGGAGAAGTTTATTTCGAATTATTGATCTCCGCTGGTCTCCTATTCTTTGTCTGGACACTTCCAATAAAGGAAAATGTTGCATGAATTGTTGGTGAAGAGAATCTAAGTATGTACGGATATTTGTTGTTTCCAATTTGGTTACAATTAGATAAGTGCGCCAGATAAATGTATTCATTTCATGATTCCATTTAATTCGTGCGCGTTTTGTGTCAGTAGTGGGTGCAGTATGTTCGGCGTTTGCCTCTTGCACAACATCCACTGACATAGAAGATATTGATGATGATAGGGGGGGTTCTTGGGTCTGAAAGGAATAAGGTGATGAACTAGGTGACTGAAAAAGACTATGGGTAGATGAAATAGGTGATGATGGATGAGAGATGATGTCGGCTGTAGATTCTTCGGATACATTTCCGGTGAGAGCCCGCCTGTTCAGCTCCTCGCCACCGACGGTTCGCGTGCTGCAACACCCAGCGTCGGCACCAGGTGTGCCCCGGCGATCTCCGGGGAGCGGCCTAAAATTGTATCTTATATTTTTATTTCGAGATGATTCCATATTGGGTTTTTATTGTTGAGGAATTATTATTCGTCGTCTGTAGAGCCTCTTGCAGACGAAAGGCTAGGAGTGAGTGGAGGTGTCGCCCTCACCCCAACTGGACCGTTAACGACCGACGTATGTTTCTTACACCCCGGGCCATTCAGCAGCAATCTTCCGCACGGTGCCTCACACGTTGAGCTTGGGTGGTGGGACCGTTGGTTTGGGATTGGTGGCCTTGGTGATACTGGCATTTTATTGTCTCTCCCGTGAAGGGGTGTTGCTTAGGTGATCAGGCCAGAACTTAATTGTATCACCATCCCGTAAGCCCCCCTACCACGACAAGGTGGTCCCATAGGGGGGTATTATTATTATTATTAAATATAGTAAAGGTTGTGCCGAGTCACAGATTATTCAATAGTTACCGAGTCTTAAAAGGATGTCAAAGATTTAAATTTCACCCTGTATACGACCCAGTGCATGGGGACCACACTGATAGGGTGTGAGGTTTCTACGTAGAGAAATTCTCACGCTCACGCTTCTTATGGTTCTCTATCATGCGGGCCCATCATTAACGTAGCAAAAATGATTTCAATTTCACATTCATACATGCATAAACTCACGACCGGAATCCCATTTCAGGGTGGTCAGAAACATTGCTACAACTGCCAGCATTCTGTTTAAGAATGTAGTTGTAGCGCTTTTTTATTTTGCAATTTAAGTTTCAGTATGGAATAACGTGTCAAGTGGTGAGAGGTGGCTAGCCTTTCGCCCACATAAACACTACATAAGAAACCTTTATCCATAAATTCACCCTGTCTAATGTAACGTGTCTACCATTCTTACCGTCACCATATCTTTTACAGCATCTCTATTTCTACGATCCTTACCAGCATCATCCTTTCCATGCAAAGATTTACTTCCATAGTATCTTTATATCTACGATGCTAACCCTCGTAATTTGTTTCATAGCATCTTTGTATCATCAATACTTACTATTATCACTCGTTTATAGCATTTTATATCATAAATCTCCTAGTTCCATCGCCTTTTATCACTATTTTATCAGTTTTATAATCTAACGAGCGTTAACCCGCGACTTCGTCCGCACAAATTATAGGTATACCAGATTTTAAGTCAGATCATAAGCTATCAAACAAAAAAAGTTTCATCAAAATCGGTTCAGTAGTTTTTGCGTGATACTCGTTCAAACAAACAAACACACAAACAAACAGACAGACAAAAAATAAAAAAATTGGTGAAATGGAATCAGGGACACCTAAAAACCATATCGTAACTTTTTTTTTGTTAATATCTTCAATGTACAGACAAACTTCCTGTTACAGTTTTATAATAGTATATTATATATTATTTATGTAAACATTGTCATCTGTCATAGGTAACCTTTGATTTACAGTGTAAAGTATAGAGTTACCCGACCATGGAAGTTGGTACCCATCTTTTCTCTGGTTAGAGAAAAGATGGTACTATATTTTCCTTACTACGAAATCCTGGCTGCGTATCTTAATGCTAATATTTATTTTTCTAAATGGGAGGATTTTAAAATTCTCAAAACAAGGACCGTCACTTGAAAAATGGTGAAGAAAGATTGTTTTTTTTGGATAAATTTACTTTTATTTCACCTTGATCTTGCAAATATACATTTAGTAGCCTAAAGTTCAAGTAAAATAATCGTAAATAGTCAAACCCATAATTAAAACGTAACGAACGGCACCAAAGAGATAGCCTTATGAATATAGATTTTATATAAAAGTCGAAGATGTCTTCAGATACGACCGACCGGAAGAATTTCACTGCCCATACGTTCTATGCGCTAGTATACTAGACCGCTACATCTCGAACCAATGCCTCGTCTACTGGAATGTCCCATCTAAAGGAACGTCTAGTCCACAGGAATGTTTCGTCTACAGGAATGTCTAGTCTACAGGAATGTCCCGTCTACAGGAATGCCCCGTCTAATGGAATGACTCGCCGATTGGAATGACGATTTAGTGGGCCACGTGCAAGATCAAGGGGTATGATAATTCCGGAACCTATAATTTCTCCCTATCCGTTGCCACATTAGGTTCTGACAAGTGACTTTTATATTGTTATATTTTAGATCTTTTTAGAAGACGTGTTTTTATATAACTATTTTGTTATCATCGCTCATCATCACCCTCATCGTGTGACTGTCAGATTAAAGAAGCTACGTACCCGCAAGCTCACTTGCAACACGACAATACTTAGGTACTTAATATTCGGATGCATTCAATACAAAATGACCATGCTGGAAATTACGTACTCCAGTTGCTAGTTTATTAGCAAGGTAGTAAGAAACTAAAAAGAACAATTTAGCTTCGTAAGAAAAGAACGGACAATAAACTTTTGTACTGTTGGAATTTCCGCAATTTTCACTTCCAAATCAAGAGTGTTTTATCAAAGAAACGTTTCAGTAAATAGCGCACTTGATTGCTTTGGTATTTTCATCAGGCACTTAAAAAGTTTTTCCGGAGAACTATACTTTTTCTAAAGTAGTAAAACTCTTGCAGTTAAAAAACAGTTTCCATGCTTTGTCTCTATTAGAATCAGGTGGGTTTTAGACATTTGTATTTAAACTCTTTTTACTCGTAAGTAAACCTAATATACCTATCATACAGTATTCAGATACGCGATTAGTGTGTGAGTTTCCGATTATATCGTTTACAAGATCGGTAACGTATTATGACTATACTAGGAAAATTTAAAGTAGTATTTTGTTCCTTTTTTCATCATTTATCCATTGTCTGAAATTAATTAAGTAAGAATTAAGAAAGATTAACGATTAAATCAGGTACTTATTACACAATAAAAGACTGGTTGGATAATTTTTTTTCCAAAATTTCCAATAATTTGGATATAAAAGGCGACAGAGTATAATACTTGTACTAGAAAATTCTAATAATTTTCTAGTCGTTCCGTTCCGCCCGCATATTGTATTGTAGGTATTTGTTTGCTTCAAGCTTAGTAAATAGCACGCTTCGATTTCCACGAGTTCGGCACGAATGTTTGTCTTGTTTAGACGACCTCTAACCTTTAGGTGTCCTAAATTATATATCCTCATAAAATATCAAAGAGCAAAGAGACTGAGCCTATTTAGTCATTGTACCATAACAGTAATTGATATTATACTTTTTATTCAGCTTTAATTGAGCTACTTAGGGTTAATTCCCACTGAAAGAGCAGCGGCCGGCAGTGCATCGCATTTTACCTACCATAAACTTTATAGGAGTTTCCCTGCGAGATCGAATCAGAAATGAATAGATCAGCAAAAGAACCAGAGTAGCTGACATAGCCGAAAGAATTGCTAAACTAAAGTGGCAGTGGGCGCCGAAAAGTTCTCGAGTGGCGACCGCGTACCGGAAAGCGCAGCGTGGTTAGGCCTGTGTGGCCGACGACCTGGTGAAGGCGGCGGGAACCCGTTGGATGAGAGCAGCGCAGAACCGATCGTTATGGCCATCCTTGGGGGAGGCCTATGTACAGCAGTGGACATCCATCGGCTTAGATGATGATGATGATAATGATTAAACTTTATCCACATTGAGAACAGATAAAAACCGGTCAAGTGCGAGTCGGGATACTTGCGCACCGAGGGTTCCGTACCACATCACTCCACAAAATATTAACTTAAAAAAAGTTTTGTTTTCTCCGGGACCTTTAGCGCACGACCAACTTACACTTGGCCAGTTTCGCTTATTTGTTGTTATACTGTAGAGTTTGCTCTATAATCACGCCAAGTTTGACGCTTGTATCTATTACCGTTTTTACGATAGAGTTAGAAGAAAAAACGTTGATAAAAACTAGTTCCTTGTATGAGGAATTCCTTAATATTTAACTACAGGGTGAAATTGATATCATTAGCATCCTTTTAAACTAAGAGTCTACCCATCAAACTGAACAACTTTTACTATGGGAGTAAACCGATCAAGGCAAAAAGTTGTTCAGCAATAAAGTTGTTGCTGAACAACTCTTAAAAGTTGGTCGATTGCTTTAAAAGACGATATAAAACAAGTTATAATAGCTCCAGCATTCTCGTTTAAATCTAAACCTAACTTCCTTTATTCCTATCTCAAGCTTAACTCTTACTTTACCTTAACTTAATGTTAACTAAGTTAAACAGTATCTAACTTACAATCTACTCAACAATAGCGAGACAGGACAACCTGAGTCCACAAGATAATCTGTTTCACACAATAGAGGCAACTCTGCCTTGATCAGATAAGGATGGAATATAGCCAGGCTTGAAGAGGCTTCCTGATTTTGTAATTTTAGGCATAGAGTTTCGGGTGGCTTTCAGTATCATAAAGTAAATAGCCAGTAGTCGGATTTTTGAAAGTCAAACGTTGAAAATCAGCAGTAGAAAATGTCATAATTACTATGGAGATTATGCATCATTCGATCACGATGATGTTAGTAATCATAACTAAGACCAAGGATATTATAAATTACGAGCGTTAACCCGCGACTTCGTCCGCACAAATTATATACCAGATTTTAAGTCAGATCATAAGCTATCGAACAAAAAAGTTTCATCAAAATCGGTTCAGTAGTTTTTGCGTGATACTCGTTCAAACAAACAAACACACAAACAAACAGACAGACGAAAAATCCAAAAATTGGTGAAATGGAATCAGGGACACCTAAAAACCATATCGTAACTTTTTTTTTGTTAATATCTTCAATGTACAGACAAACTTCCTGTTACAGTTTTATAATAGTACTAAGAGCAAAGATATTATCTATCTATACTATTATAAAACTGTAACAGGAAGTTTGTCTGTACATTGAAGATATTAACAAAAAAAAAGTTACGATATGGTTTTTAGGTGTCCCTGATTCCATTTCACCAATTTTTGGATTTTTTGTCGGTCTGTTTGTTTGTTTGTTTGAGAGTATCACGCAACAACTACTGAACCGATTTTGATGAAACTTTTTTTGTTTGATAGCTTATGATCTGACTTAAAATCTGGTATATAATTTGTGCGGACGAAGTCGCGGGTTAACGCTCGTACTATTATAAAACTGTAACAGGAAGTTTGTCTGTACATTGAAGATATTAACAAAAAAAAAGATACGATATGGTTTTTAGGTGTCCCTGATTCCATTTCACCAATTTTTGGATTTTTTGTCTGTCTATTTGTTTGTGTGTTTGTTTGTTTGTTTGTTTGTTTGAACGAGTATCACGCAAAAACTACTGAACCGATTTTGATGAAACTTTTTTTGTTTGATAGCTTATGATCTGACTTAAAATCTGGTATATAATTTGTGCGAACGAAGTCGCGGGTTAACGCTCGTAAATTATAAATTAAAGAATCGTGGTTTTAAAAGTGTTAGATTAAAAAATAACACTTCAGGCCCTAAAGATTGACTTTCGATTTTCCATAATATATCATGATTTTTTTGACGAAACTTTTGTCGAACTGTTTGATTGGTGTTGACAATTTTGAACGCAAAATAACGATGTATCGAAAGTTGTATAGTATAAAATGGACTAGGGGTTTTTATAAACATGACAATTGTAATTTGACAATGACAATTATGATAATGTTAGGAACACAAATATTACATACCATGAATTTTTCATTGAAATTTTTCTTGTGCTTATTGTCATTTCGTTCTCCAAGCCCTTCGCCTTAAGGGGCGGAAGAGGACGCCATAGGCTCCGAGTCTTATTGCGGCATATCTCGCAACACCTCTAGATGTGTGCTAAAGGAAAGGGCCGTGAACCAAAGCCGTAAGCTCTGGTCGGATACACCAGGACTGAGGCATGTGAAAGAACTTGTGACCGGCTTTTCAAACAGACATACCTCGGATGCCATCAATACTTAATCCTTAACAGGACACTGCAAGTTAAACAAACACCTACACAGAATGGGGCTTGTAGATTCACCCACTTGCAGATTCTGCTGTGAAGCAGAGGAAACGCCCATACACCTCCTCTGCGAATGCGAAGTGCTCATTCACAGCGGGAGTCGCCATCTAGGTCGATACATAGTGGCACCTACTGACATTAGGGACCTCCCCTCCAAAAGCATAACACGGTTCATGAAGTCCGTGGGCCTAGGAAATGACCTTTAGGTCTAGGGTGACAGCTACAATAGATCTGTCCAGGTCGCAGTAGCTATTTGGTCATTGACCAAGCCCTTATAACCAAATAATAAATAAATTGTCATTTCGTAACAAGTAATTATAAATTGATATTGTATGACTATGAAATAGGCCCCCAGAACCATTTGACGAATGATTGTATTTTTGTCGTCAGAAATTGGTATAAAATGAATCAATCAAAACCTCTATAATAGGTTTATAGCTCCAATCCAACCGATTAGGTGGAATGGTATGGTGTCGTAGTCGAGCGTGTAATTACGACTCAATATAATATCAATTATGTAACTGTGACCTCGATATTATATTGAATTAATATAATCGATTTGTTGCTACTAACACTCTTTAAAGTCCCATCTGTAGACAAACATTGGCTTAAATGTATGTTTGCATCAATGTAAATAGCCCAAAAATAGTAACTCAAACAATCAATTTGTTTCGACGCATTTTAATATGATGGTTGATGAAATCACAGTAAAAGAAAAGTTAAGTAAAAAGTAAGTAATAACTAAGTTTAGTTTTGTATTATAAAATATTATTGTATTGAGAATTTGAGACTCTTGATCCCACAGACAAACCGTGGAAATGTTTTTGTGGAACTTTACTATGTACTATCTTTCAGAAATAAAGTTGTTGAATTTTTTTTTAAGGTATAGTATCCAAGTACTACGTACAGTACGGACACTCCCTGCCCCCACCAATTTTAACTTTACCCTCGCTTGGCAGGAAGCGCGTGGCTGAAAATGTAGACAATGGCGTATTCCTGTCTCGCTCGCACTCACTCCGGCATGACACGCAGTGAATTGTTCGGGAAAATGATACACGTTAGAAATGCACCAGTGTTTATATGTGGACCACAGACAAAACTCATCTTGAGAGCTGGGAGCACTCGGACAAGAACAAAGCAGGCTAAGAAATTAGTCCAGATCTAAGTAACATGAACTGCCTGGAATCTCAAATCTTAACATTGATATTATAAATATAGAATAGAAGATAGATTTTCTCTTTCATGGTCACTCCGGTGTCTTTAAACTCTACTATATTCAAGTAATAAAATAAATTTTATTCCGTATTCCCTTTTATAGACGTTAAAAACTTTTGTACGTTTACTTCTGTTACGTGTAATAACTTCCTAATCTACTTGCAATACTGGGTGAAACTGATATCATTAGCATTACCTATTAAACGTAAGAGTCTACCCATCAAACTGAAAAACTTTTACTTTTACAATGCGATTGAAGCAAAAAAAATCTGCTGTTGTATACATTTGAGTCAAGTGAGCATTGCAGTTTAGTATGGAACAGCTGATTTTTTTTTTGCTCAGATCGGTTTGCTCCCATAGTAAAAGTTGTTCAGTTTGATGAGTAGTCTCTTATTTTAAAAGGATGCTACCAATGACATTCTATACAAGGAGGACTTCGCATCAGTGCGCTATTAACAGGACGACTAAGTTATGCCCAGTAGTTTTACATTACTGCTTTATAACCGAATACATTTGGCAAATTTGAAAGGACTGGAAAGTCAGCGGCAATGTAAGATAGATGGGCATAACTGATGCATACAAAGGTGACATTAGAGACATGTGCCATGTTTAGGCTTTGTAATTGTATGACATGGTGACTCTATGGTTATAAAGCTAATTTGATGCTACTGATATCAATTTCACCCTGTATAAATCATAGTAGCAATCCTGTTAAAAGAATATTCTCATAAAATATAACCCAATGCGTTCCAACCAGTAACCTATACATAAATATTTATACTTCTGATTGTACTATAAAAATATAAATAGCTCATTACTGCTCCTACATTGCTAACAAGCTTCGTAACAAGCATGACAGAATGCGTTGGTAGAAAATTCTTCTCATATTTCCTTTGACAATATTATAGACTTAATAGAATCGTCTTGTTCGTTCGTTATTTTTTATTTTTCTCAATACAAGTAACGAAAAGTTTGGAATTCTTTTGGTATTAAAGGGGAATGTGGGATGAAAGGAAATTCGATGTACAGTTGACATCAAAATAAATGATAACGTAATTAGCCATTAATTAGCTGTAATCCCCACCATCATCATCAGCCTATCAACCTCCACCAGGTCCCATCCTCCTTCCTCCCAAGGCGCTCCACAAAACTCTCTCCTCAGCGTTCCCTATTCAGTCACCACCATCTACTTATCTGTTTTATTGGCAATTCGTGTTCTCTATTCTAGAACTCGAACTTCCCATCGATTATCAGTTCTTTGATATGACCAGAAAATTTTTACTTCAGCTTGCTGAATTTCAGCTATGTCAACTGTTAGCTATGACTATTGTTCTCTGACGTATACTTGTCACTTCATTTCTGATCCCACCCAGATTCCACCACTCAGACAGTTTTTTTCAGAAGGCAACTAAAGGTTTCGCAGTGTTTTCGTGGGCAAAAGACGACCTACCGATCTCCAATTGACACATCATTCGCCTCAGTACTTTCTCGCCCTTACCCTCCTGAATGAGATGGAACGTGAAAATTCTACGATCAGATGTGGGATAGGATTAGTGTCCGACCGAATCTTCTGCTTCGGCTTCGGCTATATTGGGCTTCGGCCAAAATCAACGAAGTTTCGACTGCAGCCGAAGCTTTGTATTCAGCCACCGTTACAATGTTACTGTTTTAATTCATTTTCAGCTCATAAGTAGCAGTAGCTTTTTTTATTATTTCGATGAAATTGCTGTTTCGTATGGATTTTTAAATTTAGTCTGTTTTAGTTCTTAGAGCCCAAAAACTAATCTTCTATCTCGATAGGATGCAGTAATTTCAAATCTTCCCGTGGGCGTACGAGGCGACTAAGGGATTAACCCTGGTACAAATAAACGTGATATAAAATGTTATACCAAGAATAAACTAAGAATAAGCAAAATGTCTACTAATAAATCCGGAATAACTTAAACCTAGTATAACTTCGGCGTAACTGTTCTGTATCATAGACAAAATGTCTGTTTTTTTCTTTGGTTTATCTATAAACCGCGACGTTGACACCATCGTAGTTACGAGTTTATAACAATGACATTCTATACAAGTTTCTAAGTAAGAAATTATGATCTCCTTATTCTTAACTTATCCTAATCATAACTATTCCTAATATAAATAAATAAAAATAACGCTCACAGGCACATCCATTGTAATGATCCCACGTAAACTCTAACAGGCTTTTTGTTGTGGAAACCATACAACTAACGGCACAAACATATAACATCCATGACCGTGCCGGGATCCGAACCCAGGACCCTGGTATAAAATAAGTTTTTATTTGTACCAGTGTAAAGGTTTCTTATGCAGTGTTTATGTGGGCGAAAGGCTAGCCACCTCTCACCACTTGAAACGTCATTCCATCCTGAAACTTACATTTCTAAATGTGAGCATTGCCACAACTAGTTGTAAAAATGTTTATTAGCCCAGTCATTTAACGGAGTTTTGTTAGGCGGGGTAGGGAGTAATTATTAATTGGACTTTTAAACTGTAACCGGCACCATTTAGTGACAAAAAGACTATCTTAAAACACATTAAAAAAAATTCGCTACGTAACACAGAAATCAACATTATGTGTCCCAGAAGGCTTTTATATTAATAATATTAATACCATTGCACTCATTTGACTTAGATTTAACAATATAAATTATTTTTGAGCAATAAAATAGGCACAGAAATTTAAAAAATGAGGTATTTATTAGAAAATACGAATGTATTTTTCAAAACCTACTAAATAGACAAAAATATTAACACCATTTTTGAAGTATGTATAATGGTAAAGCCTTAAATATGTGCAAAAAAAAGTTACCATCAGGATTTTTAGATTGAGATAATAGCTATATTTTAAAATCGGAACTGTTGTTGACGTGATTTTTTTATAATTTTGGTACTTTCTAAACTCAAATTGGCTCTTCAATATTTTACCGAAAAAAAATATCAATTATTAATTAGTCCCGGCTCAAACCGTAAAATGACTGGGCTATTATGACCACCATGAAAAGGATTACGGTGGTTAGTTTATGTATATACAGGATGTTATCGTAGGTATAATTTATGAGAACATTATGGGGTTCATATCCTTAAGAAATTAGCATCAGAACTTCGATCTTGACTGTACATACGGAAGGTGAAGATGCCGCTGTTATTTTAGGACTCCACCATATTAAAGCCTCAGGGGAACTCTATGCAAATAATATGTAAACAAACAAACGTGGATGAAATGCTTATGTTGATCTTTGGGATACATCTTGCTGCTTGTGGTTTAAGAGGCATGTAGATGTGGATATAGAGTAACTATGAATTTATGTTGAGATCTTGTCTATATAAACTTCAATGTTTGTTTGTCTGTTTGTCACTTATGCGTTCTTAAACCATTCGTCCGATTGCGATAAAACTTTGGTGTGTTATAGTGCACACGCCGGGGAAGGATTGAGAAAAAAATCACTCAAATGCAAACGAACGACAAAAACCTCACGACTTTATTCTCATCCTCGTAGTTAAAAGAATTATCTAGTTGCTTAATTTACTAAAATTTTCTCTTTATTAGACCAAAATAGAGTAGAAAATAACCATGTTTTTTTATTGTTAACCAAGTTTAAAAAAAATGTCATCCCCACTTCACGTTTAGGGGAGGTAAACTAAAAGAAAATATATTTTTCAAAATTTAATTTTCCACTTTGTCGTCGTGATTAATATATATACCTACCATAGAGATCTAGAGAGATGCCAACCAACGCGCCGAGTACGAAACCAATTTTCGCATTACCACCAGTACCACTCGATAGAAAGTATTTTGTTAGCTTGAATGTGCTCATTATCCATTGCGGTATCAGAACTCAACGTTCGAATAATCTTTAGTACTACGCAAGCATTGTAAACTATTTACACATAATATCTCGACTGGCTTTCAGCATCATAATATATTGAATCCTTACTGTCACGAGCAATGTGTTCCGTATTTGCGCATATTGCTGCGACACTGGCCCCGCCCCCATTTCACATCTCCCTTTAGTTTTTGTGATCTGTGATACCTACCCATGCCAAATTACAGCTTTCTAGTACTAAGCGTTTCTGAACTAAGCCGCGGACAGACAGACAGATGGACAGACGGACAAACATGGTGAAACTACAAGGGTTCCTCCTTGACTTCGGACCCTATAAACCGTCAGCAAATTAAGCTGGACCCCGTAAATTTGCAGAAGTCGAACAGCTAGTATCCGCGATTTCAGAAAAGCTGTTTGTCAATAAACAGTTTTCAGGCTTTGCATTCACCTATTTAGCACCTTGCACACAAATCACCAAAACGCATTCAAAATCAATACCTACCAGTGAATGCGATGCAGCCAATACAATAATTACGTCACACGACGGGCTCTAAAGCAGTAAATTACGTATAGGTGTTATCTGGAACCATGCATGCGCTACGATAGATAACGTCATAGAATATTAGCGGGGGATTTCACTTGTCTTCGGTTAGAATTGGGATTCTACCATGATGAATAGTTGATGAATTGGGTTAGTAATTGCATGAAGGGATTAGTTTGTGTATTAGCTAAATGATGTTTTTTAGCTGGCTAGTTCCTTCGTGTCGATCACCCCATTTCTAGTTATGGGTGTCGTACAAGGTGCATGACTACAGGTTTTAGACATGCATAAATTTTTTAACAATGTCAAATCGCTCGTCATTCAAATCTAAAGTGTAAAGGCAAATCACACGATCGCAAACTTGGTGACAGCTAAAAAGGAGCACGCTGTCCCCTCGACCCGTCTTTGCGATTTCGTCTTTATCGTATAAGTCTGCGATTGATTGTAGGTCTAAAGAGTTCTTAAGGAATACCTAAGCTTTCTTAAATTCAGCGTTTTTTGGGCTAAAGAATGAATACCTACCTATTGGAAAAAGAATTTATATTTTATCATTTTTACACGTAATTCCTTTCTGAATCCTTCAGTCTGCCTAATTTTGGTACAAAGGCACAATTTGGAGATGAGCAAAAGGAGGGGTAAAGATAAATGGGAGCTGCGGATAAGTTTCTGACTGCATCACCCAGAATTCTTAAATGCTTAAATTTCATGGCTTGCATTGGATCCGTGGGCGACGAGTACACCTTTTCGTATCTGATTGACCTTACTCGTCACATTGGACATTATAGAGTTTGGGCAATGGCTGTGAAATTTGGATATTCTAAATATTATCATCATCATCAGCTTGTCATTATCCATTGGTAAACAAGGGCAATCTCTTAAGGTGCGCTATAAAACTCTTCTTGGGCCGAGGATAGAGTTTTTATGGCGCGCCTAAGCCTCGGCCTTCCTTATCCAAACGCTCCCCGCTCCTTTATGAGGTCGTCAGTCCAGCAGGACAAAGGCAGAAGACCATCATCATCCATGCCTATACATGTCCCACTGCAGGGCATATACCTACCCCCATAGAGGGTGTATGAGCGTTACACGTGCCCAATGTGGATTGGTGGACTACACGTAATTCGGATCAGAATTTCTTTTTCAGCATTGCAATTTTCCTCACGCTGTTTTCCTTCACTGTTTGAGAGCAGTCTGTAGGAATGCGGAGGATGGATGCTGAATAAGTATTACGCAATATTTGAAATGTCTCTGATTACCGCTTCATTAATAATTTCGTGAATATAATGCAATAAAAAATTTTTTATTTTTTATTTTTATTTTAAATGGGTTTGCTCTTGACCTTAATCCAGTCCTCAGGACAAAGACAGGTCCTAAGTTATAAATTGTTGTGATAGGAATTCAAAAATAAAAGATAAACACTTATTTTTATCACAAAATTTTTTGTACCTACTTCAAATATCTTTTAATTCTAACCCTTTTAAAGGTATGTAACATAGTAAATATTCTAAACCCTTAACACGGATAGGGGTTAATTAAAGGTTACCTCAGAGATCACACGGCAATGATATTCTACTCGGGTGATACTAATTACCTTGTACGTATCCCGTTTGATATTAGAGATTAAAGGGCTTATAATACCTGAATTACTAAATAGGTAAGCAGAATATTAGCGTACATTATGAAATTTTTGTGGTCTTACTTAACAGGCTACCTCTGTGTAAACGCAGGCCTGGGTCATATTTTGCCGGTTTTAAGAAGCTTATCTTTTCGTTATTTGAAAAACATGCAAATTAATAAAAAATATAGCATTGATCTTCAACATCTCGGCTTTATTTGCTATGACGTATATTTCTTATTTTTCTATAAAATACATAATGAAACTAAAATTTAAAAAGAGTATTATGTGAATCTACTATATAAGTCACTTTTACTTGTGACACATATTGTGTAGACAATATTAAGACCTAAAAGTGATATGAGGTAAAGTTTTTTAAGACCAACATTTAATGAGTTAATTAGAAAATGGTGCGAATTCTTATGATTTTCGAATTTGATTTCCTTGGATTAGAAGGCATCACAGTGACATAATGAAGGACAACCCAGTCAAAAATAGTTATACCTACTAAAATGATGTAGTTTAATAGAGGTGAGGCGGCTCTGAAAGGGTCAAGGTAATTCGGTCGGGAAACGTCTTAAGGTGGTTGCAGAGGGGTCAATTTTATATGAAAAATTTCAAAGCTTTATATCTTCGTAAATATTTTATAAATTGCAAATGTTATTTGTGGCGCGGCATCCTGGTTTTCTGAACTATTTTCCCACATATACAAAGTTACTTATATTAATACCGTCATTTTTCCTGAAAAATTTGCCTAAGAAACATTTTTTTTGTATTCTTAAAACATGCTATCGGACCATGACCTTCCTTTGTATGTACACTCATAGAAAAAAAAAACGTATTTTTTGTATTCATTGTATTCAGTTGTTAGCGTTTTTATTTTAAATAAAACTTTTTTTGCGTAAGGAATAATATTTCCATCACGCGACCAGGAGTGCGATTTTTGAAACTCATTCTTTGAACTCAGCAGTTGAAAATGTCAGTATTACTATGGAAATATGCATCTTTCTACTGCTGATTAGACTTTCAAAAATCGCACTCCTGAAGTATGATTTTGAGACAGTCATATCAGCAGTAGAAAGATGCGTATCTCCATACATTTTCAACTGTAGAGTTCAAAGAATGAGTTTCAAAAATCGCACTCCTTGTCACGTGATGGAAATATTATTCCTTACGCAAAAAAAGTTTAATTTAAAATAAAAACGCTAACAACTGAATACAATGAATACGAAAAATACGTTTTTTTTTCTATGTATGAGATTCAAAAATCGCACTCCAGTAAGCCTCGCATGCCACCCCCGAGAAAACGATAAAAATCGAGATGTGCCTCCATCTTTATTATTTTACGTATGCCAGAAAGAGCGCGCATGACGTTTTTCTCGTTTAAACGTTGTGTCGTGAGTGGCATGCTAGCCATGCTGGAGCTTTAATTTTTAATCTTACACAGCGAACTAAAGTTCGCTGATCTTACACTATTAAAATCATGATCGGTTGATGCATAATTTCCATAATATTTGACATTTTTAACTACTGATTTGAACTTGTGACTTTCAAAAATACTACTCTAATGCGTTCTTGAACCTGGTGTGCCTGTAACAATGCACGCTCACTCTTAACTATCTAAAGCAAAATGATTTTAATATATTTTTTACCATACTTTATATATACTTTATATAACCATATTTTATAGCAAAGAAAAACCTTAATAGGGTCTTAAATGACAATCACATCAACCGTTAATTATTTCTAGAGGCATATGCGTCTACAAATTATAGCTGAGTCTAGTCATGCTATGTTATCTTAGTACAAACTAAGTGGAACGCTGATTTTCCATAGACAGCTTCCGCCATCTATCGATTATGTTTCGAAGCACTATGTGTGAGACTAGGGTTCATATCGGAGTAACAGCGCACTGCACCTCACGCGCTGCGCTGTAGTAGTGAGAGATTTCGCCCATATCAATCACTATCTTTTTGGTCTAGCGGTCTAGACAACCGGCTTACGATCCGGGTAGCTAAGGTTCAATCCTTGTGTCAGCCGATCGTCTTTTTCAATGTATTTCATAATGTGGCACCCCCTAGTGCTAATAAGCGGCAACGCAATTAGGACGTCCTAAAATTCAAGGCGAGTTACCTATCTATATCCAATACACATATTAATCTATGAGTCTAGTTTCAGCCAATTAGAGATCAAACGATGTCGTAGACTAGTATACCGATATTAGTTCCACCTCGAAGGGTTTTACGGTTATCCATGTAATAGTAATTACCTCCTTACCTAGTGACTATGCTCTCAATTGAAAGATTATTAGTATTCGTATTTCAATAATAATAATGAAAACATAATGAGAAACCTACATACAAAATATTACAATAATACAATCAAAGGTCCTTCGAGCTGTATCCCCTAAACCAACTGGCAGTTCATGTCAGTTTTTGTACAGTTCACATAGCTACAGTGCATACTACAATAATATCATAAGATCAGCCTTGAAGCTGATCGTTAATTTTTTACTGACCTTTAAACATCAGTAACTTCTAAACCGACTGGAGTTATGCAGGCAGACCTGGTCCATGGTCCACATAGAACTGCTAGGTCTCACTATCGTGCTGCCTTTCAACTGTCTAAGAAACAATTACTGCAGCGTATGGTAGCAGCACTCGAGAGGGAGGGGCCGTGGTCTCCTCTTTATCACGAATGTAAAACTAGCAAAACACCTGCTTCTACATATTTTTCAAATATAAAAGTAAATGAAACCCATACTATCGGGGTCGAGGAGACGGCGGCTGCTCTTTTAGGTTCACTAATTCCGGATGATTCACCTGAAAACGACAGCGATTATCATCGTGAAATAAGAATGAGAGCTGCTGAATTGCCTGAAACACCATCTTCTTGTTTAGCGTCTCTTGATGAACTGCGAAATGTCGTGGGATCTCTGCCGGCGGGTAAGGCTTCCGGTGAGGATAAGATTTCGAATCGGATGATCAAGGAAGCTTTTAAAGTTGCCGGTGAGTCTATTCTAACAGTTTTCAACCGTTGCATTGCTGGGGGAGTTTTTCCAAACTTATGGCGACGTGGTTGCATTAAAATAATCCCCAAAGCCGGTGATAGGCCCCCTGATGATCCGAAGTCTTATCGACCTATTACCCTTCTTCCATCTTTGGGTAAACTCTTGGAACGCCTCGTTGTCCCTCGGTTAATTCCAGGAGGACCTAAGTTCAGTGACAGGCAATTTGGCTTTACCATAGGGAAATCGACTTCAGACGCGTGCTTAGTTGTGAGAGAGGCGGTAGAGCTCTCTGAATATAGCTATATCGTCGGTATATTTCTTGATATTTCGGGTGCCTTTGACAACGCATGGTGGCCAATGCTTCTCCTAAAGCTCAAAAATAGAGGTTGTCATCGGAACATCTACTCACTTATTTATTCTTACTTTACGAACGGAGTTTCAAAGTTGAGGCTTGGTCACCATGTAGTGTCCAAAGTGCTGACACAGGGCTGTCCTCAGGGCTCTGTCCTTGGACCCTATTTATGGAATATAGGTTTTGATGATTTTCTGACACTTCCTTTCCCTCAAAGCTGCTCGCTAATAGGATACGCCGATGATGGTCTCCTGCTCATACATTCCAATACTAGAGTAGGTATCGAAAGACTGGCTAGCAACTGCCTGCAGCAAATAACAGATTGGGGATACAGAAATCGTCTTCAGTTCGCCCCGCATAAAACATTCCAACTATTGCTCAAAGGGAACCTGAAAGTACCACCACGAATAAAATTTCAAGGCATTAATATTAAAAGTAAAGATTCTGTTTCCTATTTAGGCTTTCATTTGGAACGTAATTTTAGCTTCGTAAATCATATCAAGACAATAGGAGAGAAAGCCAAAAGTAATTTTTTGAGTTTAGCGCGTATTTCCACCTCGACATGGGGTCTTTGTTACAAAACACTTAAAATAATATATTCCGCAACATACCTCGGGTGCATGTGTTATGGAGCCCCCGTTTGGGCAGATAGGTCGGCTATTGGCGCTGCGCGCCGTAAGTTACTTCAAAGTCAACGTTTAGCCTTGATTTTCCTGTGTAAAGCGTATAGAACGGTCAGCACCGAAGCACTCCCCGTTTTAGCAGGGGTGGTTCCCGTAGACTTGGAAATACAACGCCGCGCGGCCAATTACTTTCGTTCAAGAAAAGTTAGTCATAACTTCTTAAAACCTCGCGACCGAAATAGAATTAGTAAATTATTTAACTTTGATTGCAACATCTTTGATGAACTTTTATTAGACTGGGAACTACGGTGGCAAGGGTCTACAAAGGGTCGACATCTATACCAATTTTTTCCATCTGTTCGCGATCGTCTAGACAAAGCGTGGCTAGAGGTAGATCACTGCGTAGCCCAATTTCTTACTGGACATGGTAACTTTAAGGGAAAGCTATTTTATTTTAAATTGGTTGCGTCACCTTTATGTGAATGTTCTGTTGACAGTAACGAGTTCGAACAGACCGCTCATCATATTCTTTGGGAGTGTGAGCTCTGGTACGCCGAGCGCCAGACCATGCTTGACTCAATAAAATCGTTTTCTGGTGTCCCTTACTACATGGATCTTGTTGCGACTAGGGATAACTTCCGTGCGTTCAGATGTTTTTGCCATACTTATTACTGGAAGCAAAATAGGTCATAGTTTCAGTACAATGTTAGGTTCCTATTGTTTTATTGTTTTATTTTGTATTTTTGGTGCTTTTGCGGTCGTGTCTTCAACACTGCCATAAATGATCTCTTGAATTGGCTCTCTAATAGCCATGTTTTTTTTTTCCTTCTTATTGCTGTCTCCCGTTTGCAATGGAGGGAAGTCGGATATTTCGTTTTCCTACTCCTCCTATCTTCTTTGATTAATTCATTGCGGGTTCCAAGACAGATTAGAGTCATCCCCCGGGCTCGCTGGACTTCATTGTCCAGTGTTGTGAATGGTCGCCGCTGTTGATCCTGGCTTACAGGAGTTACAGCGGTGGGAATGTGTGGTGGGCCTATGCCCGATAAAAAAAAAAAAAAAAAAGACCTGGTCCATCCCCATCAAAAATATGCTCTACACCCCATAAACACTGATCATGATGAAACGTAAATTCGTATAATTACCTACCTACTATACCTATTACCTATATAAGGTCTAAAAAAATTAGGTGAAACTATTTTAAGGGGATGATGAGACCATCAAATTGAACAACTTTCTCTATGGGACCAATATCGAAATCGCGAAAAAAAATCTGCTGTCCTATACAAAACTGCAAACATAACTCGACTCAAATGTATGAGACAGCTGTTTTTTTTTCGTGATTTCGATATTGGTCCCATAGAGAAAGTTATTCAGTTTGATGGTCTGATCATCCCCTTAAAATAGTTTCAGCTAATTTTGTTAGACCTTATATATTATAACTATTACTATATATTTACCTCACTATATAATATCTTCCACGACCAAACAACCAAGCCCGCGTGCTCTGATTATTGGACCTAATATCTATTGTTGCATCTAGATGCCCTGACGTGCAGGCGGCATATTAATCTCTACATAATAGCGATATTGTTTGTGAATATACACATGATTCCCCATTTACAAACTGAAGCTCTATTCTAGGTAATTCGTAATATGGAAGCCAGGAAACAACGACACTAACATTAAGTATAATAATTAGAAATGTGCTAATAATTTTGTGGTAATTTCATACGCATTAGAAAACGGAAACTGTCTTATTTACGTCGCCTTTTTACCCGATTGCGCCAGAAGGAGGATTATGTTTTTTTCCGCTAATGTCTGACCCTACATGAGAATATACCCCACAGAAAAAAGCTTAGAACAATCGCGCTAGTGGACAATCTATGGAAGACATTGAACGCATGCCCCCCTATATACACCTACTTCCCCCTTCGGCCCGCAACGCCCCGTTGACACGGAGGCCGCCAGGGCTGGGCTGCGTTCAGAACCTACGCCCCAGGTGCACCCCGAGTGCAACTTTTCGCACTAACGCCGTTCCGAGGCTCGGTGAAAAACGCTCTTTGCAACTCGGTTGTCACAACTCAACCGTTCCGAACCTCTGACGGGTTGCAACTTTTAACAATCAAATTCGATGGTTAAAAAACACTCTGACGTTTTAATTATCTGTGGTTACTTGACTTTTCGCGCGTTTTGAATAAAAGTTTGTTTTTCAAACTATTTTTATTCACTTTTTGATTTGCTAACATGGAAAATGAGTTTTTTTATTGTGTTTGGAAATGATGGAAGCCCTGGAAGCCCATATTACTTTAAATGTCAAAATTTGAGGTTATAAAACCACCGTGATCGTTCCGTACCTCATAGCGAGTTAAAAATTGGCGCGGTCGTTCCGTACCTTAGAGCGAGTTGAAAAACAACCGCACCTAAAGGTCGTGAACACACCCCTGTTCCATAAAATAACTAATTTCGTAGGTTTTTATATACTTCGTTTATATAGGTAAGTTATCTATAATGTATTTAATTATTTATTACAACTTATTAACCGAATTCAACTAAAGAAGGAGGTTTTAAAATTTCTCATTATTTCACGATATTCATTGGTAAAATAAGTATATTTGTTCGACTCAGATATCAGTCATATTATACACCGAAAAACTGAAATAAGAAGGCATGGTGAAAAAGATCAATTAAAATAGTACGGAACGTGCATGGGTGAGCGCGAGACGACCGACGCAAGCCCCGACAGACTTCTCTGCTCAGCAGAGGCGAGACAGTAGGCTATTAACGTGACCTTGAACGTGTCTGGCGCGCAAGTTTCGTTTCTATAAAGAATTCATTATGCAGAGTAAACCTCCTCGCATACTCTGGTTCAGTGGTACCTGTCTTAGTAGGAAGCTGGTTAAAATAGCTTTTCGGCTGAGATCCGGACACATTCCACTAAACAAATTTGCGTTTTTAATGAAAAAGGCACCCTCACCTAATTGCGAGGTATGCGGTACTGTGGAGGATGTTCAGCATTTATTAGCGGAATGTGTCCGGTATCAATCGCAGAGGCTATTATTATAATATAATATTATTATAACACTATTATTATATAATAGTTTAAAACTAAATATTGCGAATGTAGACTCTTTTGTCACCATTTTAGCCGCGCCTACGTCGGGAGAGGCTAAAATGGTGTACCTTTTTATTTATAGTACTAGTGTTTAATATGTGTGTTTGTTTGTATATTCGTTAGGTAGTGTTAGGTTTTTATTTCATTGTAAAATTGTTTCATTTTGTAGAGTCTTAAGGGTTAAGGCACGATGGGGCTGACGTAACCTCAGGGTTAAAAGCTCCAAATAAAAAAAACAAAAGAATTAAAAAAAAAAATCTTATGCTTATGACACGTTCGCCCAATGTCTCTTATAGATTGTCCGCTAGCGCGATAGCTCGAAGCTTTGTTTCTGTGAGGCTTATATCTTTTCATCGTGAAGTAATTTTGTGAAACTTTCCTTATCAAACGGTCAGTGGACAAAAGTTATTTATTAAATGGGTATCACTAAATCAATGTAAAAGTATTCCGATGACCTAATAAAGTAAATTGTCCGCTAGATTAAGCAAATGTCCGCTTCGCGTAAGAAGACCTCATAATGAACTCGTATTCCTTAGCCATACGTACGGAAATGACTTGATCCGTGGAACTTTTAGGAACGAACTGTAGCAGCCATTAAAATATATAGCTTTCTTGAAAGAACTGACGGCCATATAAAGTGTTTTTGGCATAGTATTTCGTAATTATACAGAGTGTAAACTTGTGGTCCTAAAGTCAGGCACACTCCACATGTGGCCACCTGCTTCTGTTTTCTTTCGATTAGTCTGTTAGGAACATGCATTAGGCCGGTTCACCCTGGGCATTTGTGGCTTCTCCTATGATCTCACTAGCTTACGGCAAACAACCTGACACGGGGGTGACGGGGGTGGGATTTTCTTCACGTGTCTCTCTGATAAGCAGATGCTGTTCTGTTATATTACTTGAAATTGACAAAATCATCGTTTACACTATGGAGCGACAATTTTCAAAATATTACCCTCCTTTTTCGGGCTCAGTCCGGTAATAAGGAAGTAGAATTAGGTAGAGTGTGAACTTTTAAACACGTTACATATTTATGACGGTGTTTCAGACGATCAAACTATATTACTTTCAGTACGAAACCAACCGAAATCGCGAAAAAAATATACCTCTGTTGTTCCATATATGGCAATAGCTACTAAATCAAAATGTATGAAATAGCTAATTTCTTTGTTGTTCCCACTTGAGGTATACGATTCAATTCCAAAGCAAGATCCTATCATCCATCCACTTCTCCTATACATCAAAATGCACGTGAAAATTATCAAGAGCGGTACGCTTTGTTCAAACAACTTAGCAACAAAGCAAGTTTCCAGTTCAAACCGGTTGTTGCCGGCTTGTTTACAAATCCCTCTCGAATGCTGCACCTAGGTATATACCTAGGTAGTCTGTTATAAATGAAATACAGAAGGTTCTCTTGACTTAAGCATGCATTCCACTGCTATACCTACTCTGAAATAAGAGACTGGTTTTACATGCAGTTGATTGTTTAGATAGCTTCAGTTTAAAAATGGAGAGCGTATAAATCAGGTAAAAGATGCCCGATCGGGCTTCGAATTGCAAATATAAAATACGAGAAATCTATACTTGTCCTTACTGTTGTTGTTCTTCTTCGCACTTTACGAGTATGTGGCGTTAGTTAGTGTTAATATAGGTCATTCCTTTCTTTATTTCCATCAATTCTATTTTTATATTTGCGCAAGAACTAATACTAAACACTTATACAACTTATAAACTGAGGATGAGACATTTCGATACGTTGATTTGAAGAGTGGTCAAACTTGAGAACAGCTATTTGTTTTCAATTTTATGCTGGTTGCTCCCATAAAGAAAGCTACCAATAATAAGTATTTATTTGTAGTGGTCCTTCTGTATTCTGTCTATTTTGAGACACGAATACTCATGCTGATTTCAGATTTATGTATTCGAGTTCGATTCGACAGACACGGGCTTTAATTGTTTCGAGTTTATAGGTTATTTGTATTTGAATGTACTGGGTCACACACACTTATGTAAATTCAAAATAAAATATGTATTTCTCAAAACCATCATAATTTATTGCGATCGAAGAATCAAGAAAAACTTAACAAAAGAAAATTTTAGGGGAAGTGATTAATTATCTATATTTTTAGATATTTGATTCTGCGTAAGAGACATTTTGCGGCTGTAACATCTTGCGAATATGACGTTACGCTAATGTGACATTATGCGTCAAGATAACAGTGTAGTCCTCTCTGCAAATTATTTATTATTTTGTTTCGGCTGAATCAGATAGGTACTACAAAACCATTCTTACATTTTATTGTAGGCGAAAAAATAAACTTAATTTATGGAACTACCAATATTTATTACGCGATTTCGATGTTGGTCCCATAGCAAAAGTGGTTCGGTTTGATGAGCTGAAGCACCCCCAAAAGTATCTAACGCATTTAAGATTAAAACTTGTATATCTTTTATCGATAGATGTTGTAACTTTGTCTATGCTGTAACCTGTCGAGGCTTTAACCTTTAGATTCTAAAACCAATCGATTTCAAGACATTCGATGTAGCTTACTAACGATTAACTGACATTCGATGCGTTGACTTACGAAGTAACGTAGGGAAGCGCATCCGAGCGAACCCCATTCATTCTACGAGTGACACAAAAACGCATCCGAGCGAACCTTATTCTAGGAGTGACACAATTATGCGGTTGATCCATTATTTTGCCATAGAGATAGTAAGTACATTTTGCAGACTTAATTTTAAAGGTGTGTTCAAAATGTTGTGTTACTTGTTTAATTTCTCCTTATCTCAGGAGGACGGACAGACTCGCGGGTTTAGATTAAACCTTCAAAGGTTTCTGGTACATTTATTCAGCAAAGTTAGTTGTGGAACGAGTTTCCGAGTTTATCTGTTGTCCCTACTACTTGTTCTTTGCTATTGTTATAAATCTGAAATTATATGTTTGGAAACCGAATTTTTGCATTTTACTGATAGTTTTGAAATTCGAATTGGAAAACTATTTTTATGATGATTTCTTTTGTTTCACATAGAGTATTGTCATCATAATTTTGTCCACCCACTGCAGGCTATTAGCACAGCATAACCACAGATTACATAATAGTTACTACCGTAAGCATAACTACATAGTTCTTACAGAACGGCAATAGATGTGATTGCGCAGAGCAACGGAGGCGTTTTTGGGGAAGCGGGCGGCACGGGGGTCGCATCCCGAGCTCTGTATGAAGAGGTCGGGATTGCCTTGCATATCTGCGCATGACAGTGTAAGTACATCAGCACGGCGGCGGGGGCGGCGGCATCGCCCGCCATCAAGAGCGTTGCCATACTGTAAGGCATTATGCCACTCTTTCCTGTCATGTGCATCAAAGTCTTTTCAGCCACCTTCGCAATTTCATCAGCCCACATTGTTGCTGGATTAAGGTATAATTTCCATTTGTGCCACCCGTCAAGATCCGGTGGGATGTACGCATTCCCGTTAGATCCGGTCATGGAATATACAGACAGGAGAAAAGATGGCAATTTATAGTGTCGATCTAAAGTCGGTAACCTAGAAACATGTTTATGGGAACGTAAGAAAACTTATTGAAATTTTCAACATAACACTTCTAAAATGGTTACCTATTGATTTTCGTATAATTACAAATTAAAAGTGGAAACGCAAATGGGCTTGCATTTTACCTCAGATGGCACGTAATGGCCAAGGGTGGATCACTCTTACCTAATAATTTATACACGCGTGCTTTAGATACGTAGGTTTTATGTACGCAGGATTTACATACTATCGGTACACTCTGCATAACTGTTGCCCGTTACTTGGTATACGTGGATTTCGGAAAACATTAACACCCCGTTGCAACCCTTTTGGAGATCATTAGTAAAATCCTTTTTTGGTGCACTTTCATGTTTCTTTTTTCTGTGCATTGTCTTTCGGTCAGTCATGTATACGGGAGAGGGGCAATGACCCTCGCTCTGGGGCGTTTATTGCCCAATGTATCTCCTTAGCCATCCAAAGCGGCAATGCTGCCAGCTTAATGGGTACGTTCGGTACAGACACGACCCGGGGCGGGTTATTCGAGTAAGCAGGTTTGTATTTTAAATTTGTTTTTCTACAGTTTTGAAATCTATAAACTATCTGATTTTTTTATATGTAGGTAAGTATAGATTTGAGAATAGCTCTCTAGCACAGAACACACAATGTCACTAGGACCTAGATTTTAAAATTTCACAGTCTCCATTTCGTCCCCGAATATCTCTAACACAACGAATACGAAAAAGAACAGTGGAATTCAAAAATCCAGTCACCACGGAAACGTCCCCGTCACATCTGTAGGTACGTGTATCGCGTGTATCTCGAACCGTTGACACTGAGCCGACTTTAGGGTTGTCAACTGTCCGCGATAGAGTTGTCCTCAGTTAACAGCCAAAAAGAAATCAATGCCGAGGCTGGAGCTTGTTCCTCCCTACACCCACACTACACCGACCGGATCTTGTCTTCTTGTTGCTTTATAACGGTGAGCTCTTTTAACAACTTATCAAACTAACTTTACTAGGTATTTATTTACTGATCCTTAAAATTTAAGACGAAACATTTTTTAAATGCTCAACAGTTTTCTGTTTCTCGCAGACCGAACACAGAAAAAAGCTATTATTAAGAAATGTTGTTGAAGAATACACAGTATTGAAAACCAATATCATTTGTGAGCACTCGAAGAGCATTTTATGCTCTTCCCATGAAACATATTAAGCCTAATTAGTGAACACTTGAAGCGTACTTCTTCTTTCGTGTCAGCATGACAATTAGAGTTGAACCTCATTTGGCAGCACAGGATGCGGTGCTGCCAGATGAGGTTCAACCCTTACTCGTTCTGTAATGAAAAGAGTATTCACTCAACAATGGTCGTATCGAGATTGACTGCCCAGGTTGCGCCAGATGAACTCAGATTTCGTCACTCATGGGGGCTCCTTCTTTGCAACCAAACGCACTTATAATATTGTTTGGGGACAAAAGAGATACTTAGAGATAGACACATCTTGAAAGTCCACGTCGAGTAGGCCCATATACCCTTAAAGACTCATTAACAACTCGAACTCATCGTAAACCTAAAGTAAACGTTCTGTTAAGAAGTTTACAGTCGTTCGTGCCTCGGGACGATCTCGCCGACCTCCCCCGAGGTATACGTGACGCATTTAAATCTTTGAGGTACCTATCGATTAGGTGTTGCCACTCGTTTTGTGAGCATTAACTTAAATGGTTCTCCCTTAGGTAGGATCTTCCTGGCTACTGTAGGAGAATTATAAGTGGAAGCTTAGTTTTGTTTGGGAAGATTTCGTATTCCGATTCGAATCGGTATAGATGTAATCTTTTTCAAGTGGTCAGTCAGTCAATGCTGATGATTATGCAGGGTGTAGGTAAATACGTTACATACTTTAGGGTGTGCTTCAGACCGTCAAACTGAACAACTTTTATTATGGGACCGTGCCTTGAAATCATGAAAAATTGCTGTTCCATAAGAATCATCAATGGCGACTCGATCCGATTGGTATGGAGCAGCTGCAATTTTAATGTTGGTCCCATACTGAGAGTTGTTCACTTTGATGGTCTATAGAGTAACATTTATGTCATTGGTCTATAGCACCCCTTTAAGTATGAAATGCATTTATGTTTACACCCTGTTAAAAAAAAAGTCGTATAGTTCCCGGGAAATAATATCACTGTCCCAGATCCACCCGTGGGTGTCATAAAAGCATCTACGTTAGCGGTAGCAATGTCTCTTTGACCTTGGCGTATACCACCATGTTGCATGGAAACGATTACAATTATATTCCACAAAGAGAGGGTTGACATAAGGCAGGCGGCGAAAAATTACCTCTTTCCCAGTGTTGCAATCGAATTATTAAAAAATTACAGTCTTTGAAACGTATTGCGCTGACCTAAAAATAATGAGATATGAGCAGGAATATGTTGATGATATAAAAGAACTAGATTTATAAATAAGTAAAGTAGCACCACAGTAGCACTAATAATATTTTAAAACAACGAACGACTTATGCAAAAGAATGTCCCTTTCTATAAGGTCAGAGCTGAAAAAGCAACAACAGCAGCAAGCAGCAACAATTAGCTGAAACTATTTTAAGGGAATCAGACCTATATCAAAATCGCGAAAAAAATCAGCTGTCCCATACAAAACTTCAAATCTTCACTCGACTCAAATTTATGGGACAGCTGATTTTTTTTTCGCGATTTCGATATTGGTCGCCTAGAGAAAGTTGTTCTGTTTGATGGATTTGGATTTCATGGGGAATATTATCAGAATATTCCCCTTAAAATAGTTTTAGCTAATTTTGTTAGACCTTGTACAGGGTGTAACAAAACACCCTAGTAATACTTAAGGGGGTACTTCAGACCATCAAACTGAACAATTTCACTATGGAGCCAACTCCGAAATAGCGAAATAAAAATCAGCTGTTTCATACAAAACTGCAGTACCGGCTCAACTCAAATGTATGGGACAGCAGATTTTATTATTTTTTATCTGTGTTGGCTCCATAGTGAAAGTTGTTCAGTTTGATTGTCTGAAGCACCCCCTTAAGTATTACTAGGGTGTTTTTTGTTACACCCGGTATAATTAAAAATTTTTGTTACCTACATATAACTATATAAAAATCAAACTGCGAATTCAAATGATGTCATCCATCAATACAATAAACACTCGAAAGCCGATTAATTAAGTCAGCAAAAAACTACTCTCGCGCGGCGTTTGCACGCTCTCACAAAATGGCGATGAAAAATCAAAATGGCGGGTTTCTCGTCCGCTAACGAACCTCTTTGTTACACCTGCGAACTAAAGTCTGGATACGACCATTATTTTAGGCTTTGCTGACCATTCCCTCTTGTTACCGGTAGGGAATAGAGAAGAGAAGTATTTGATGGAGTCAACATAGATTTTTTCACAATTTTTACTTTTGACATCCTGCTACTTTTACTTTGATCTAAGCATCCTGCATAGTTTTTGTCGTATAAAGTGCTAAATTGATGGGATGACATACTCGTATTACACTGACTCTAAATCTATCTATACTATTATAAAACTGTAACAGCAAGTTTGTCTGTACATTGAAGATATTAACAAAAAAAAAGTTACGATATGGTTTTTAGGTGTCCCTGATTCCATTTCACCAATTTTTGGATTTTTTGTCTGTCTGTTTGTTTGTGTGTTTGTTTGTTTGTTTGTTTGTTTGTTTGTTTGAACGAGTATCACGCAAAAACTACTGAACCGATTTTGATGAAACTTTTTTTGTTTGATAGCTTATGATCTGACTTAAAATCTGGTATATAATTTGTGCGGACGAAGTCGCGGGTTAACGCTCGTAATGAGATAAAGGTAGAATGATGATGAGTCGTGACGTCGACTAAGTTATGTATGCTGTCCATACAGAACCCGTCGACAAGCCGCCAACACCGCCATGCCATAGGTATATTGTATCTTCAGGCCGTGTCGGCAGCTCGTCGGCGTCGGCGGGTTCGGTGTTCGGTGACCTGTCACTGCTGTTACCCCTGTTAGCAAAATACTTAATGTCTTGACATAAAGGGTGGAAAAAAAAGGCCGTGGTTGGAGGGAAAGTACACTTAATATTTATGATGGCAAATTTTACTGAAAGGAAACATTCCTTTATTTTCAAAAATAATTAAAACTGCATTTAAAGATTTTTGAAAAATCATCTGCTTGAGCCGGGAATCGAACCGGTGAAATGTGAAAAAAAAACATCCTGTATTTTATGATACCAACCGAAAGAGTCATTCATAGGGATCAATTTCTTGTAAACAAAATACTATCTTAAATTAAAGAAAGACCAAGAAAAAATGATTTTTCCATTGTTAAACTTACTCACTATCTAAAGAAAATACTTTAAAGTATGTATTCTACGACTGAATTCTCTACGAGTCGTCTTTTATATCGAATTGATTGAATATTTAAAATATCAAGTTCAAAGTTTCTGTATATAGAGCATAATAAATAATGTAATTGCATTTTATTATCTGTGCACTTGGCTGTTTTCTTTTTTTCTTCTGTAGATAGTAAGTTTAACAATAAAAAAATCATTTTTTCTTGGTCTTTCTTTAATTTAAGATAGTATGTTGTTTGAAAGAAACTAATCCTTATGAATGACTCTTTCGTTTGGTATCATAAAATACAGGATGTTTTTTTTCACATTTCACAATGTTTCCTTTCAGTAAAATTTGCCATCATAAAAATTAAGGGTACTTTCCCTCCAACCACGGCCTTTTTTTCCACCTGTATAGTTCCATCAAATGTTACATTTAAGAGTTATTAGTAATACGAAGGAAAATGAAGGCCTTGTTACCTAAAAAAAAACAGTAATAACAATGGGGCTGATATGCAGGCATTATGCGCACAGGTACCTTAACGGATATACGAAGGACGTAATGTAAATGATAAAATGTCCGCAATCATTATTATTATTATTATTATAACACTTTATTGTACACACGGACATAATAATACACAAAGTTGAGAAAACATGTACAAGGGGCGAGCTCGAATCATCGTTATTTTCAGCACTGTAAAATGCCCCTCTGCTAGGTACAGGCTTTCTTGCAAGAAAATGGCTAAGAGGGAGACGACCAAATTGTACCATTATTAACTATTTTTTGCAAGTGTGGATGGATGAAGGAAAGTTTGTGGCGGTTTTTCTGTCAGAACGATTTTAGATCGACTCAACAGGCGTCTCGCCTGGTTAAAAGAATACCTCCGTACATTACGTGTATTTAGATATAAATCATGTATTGCAGTAAAATTGATAACTGATTTCGTCAGATATAATCCTAAAATTATTGTATGAAATTTGCGAACAATATTCAATTCAGCCCCGGGCAAAGTATTATTAGCTGTTAGCTTATTTCGGATTAACATTTAAAACGTATGTTTTGCGAAATTACAATTACAATCGATGTGCTTTGATGGAAATGAAAGTGGGTGGGTACAATACTGAAATACATTTATTAATTTTAACATACAGACAAAACATTATTATATTGTTCATTATAAGCTCACGATCCTATTCTTGAGTCGCGTGGCTAACCACGCCTCTAGAAGCTGTACTTTATCGCGATTTCGAATTTGGTCCCCTAGTCTTCTTCTATCGAGTCGATGGCATGTCATTTTATATTTTTCCAGCCCAGTATTTTGCCACGCGGATAGCACTACCAGCAGCGTCCATAAGCTCCATTCGCGTGCAAGTTTGCGGGCAGGAAGGGCAAGATATGAGATGGGCCATAGTCTGAGGGGCAATACCACACTCACACCTCAGGTCTGATCCATCGATAAAACCCCATTTGGACAGGTTCTCCTTACTCCGGCCGACTTGAGTTCGGAGCCTGTTTAAAGACCTCCAAATCGGCCTGGGCAGTTCATGTCCTGGGGGAAGGCTTTCCGAGGGGGGGACAAACGGGTCGGGTAGCGTGCTCTTTCTTCGCCAGAGGTCACATCTAGCTCGAGGACCATTACCAATACCTTGTATAGGGTGGACACACTTCAGGAAGTTTTTGCGGCTCTTGAGCCTTTGAGGTCCCCTAGTGAAAGTTGTCCAGTTTGATAGTCTAAATCCCATAGTCTAAAACCCTTAAATGTTTATTTGCATTTTTGTAACACCTTGTATAAGGCCGTGTATCTGCATGCTTCAGTTTCGAGGCATGCATTGTACAGTAGGTACTGTCCATTACAAGTGGCGACGGGCTCACTCCCCGTCACACAGGACAGAGTTTCGGTACTACTAGTGAAACGTGGATGTTCTGAGGTTTCTGAATATCTCTGACTACCCCCCTCGGGAATATAGTCGTGAGCATATGCTATGCTATGCTTGTATAAGTCATTTTGAGTTTACATTAATAAAAGAAATACAGTCGAATTTATAACCTCCTTCCTTTTTCGTCTATAGTAAGCTAGCTCCTTTAATACGTACATTTTTCTGTTGCCCAAGAATGAGATTTATAAAAAGACCATTGAAATAGCACTGGAATTTTAGGGCATAGATTTAGTGTTTGCGGCGTATACGGGTAGTCCGGGGTTGTTTATATCTCCTTTTAGATTTGTATCTTCAATTTTAAATGGACAGGTAAATGAACTTTTTCATTTAATAAACTGAAGGACTTACACAGGGTGTAAACTTAAATTAAGGGATGCTTCAGACCATCAAACTGAATAATTTTCACTACGAAACCAAAATTGAAAACGCGAAAAAAACATTTGCTGTTACATAAATTTTTTAGGAACAGCTGATTTTTTCGCGATTTTAATGTTGGATGTATGAAACATATTTAAGTTTAAACCGTATACACTTTTGAGTTATCTACCCGTTTCGGGAGACAGTAGCCAAATAAAATCTGAAAAAAATTGTGAACATCAGAAACAACGTGTAGATATGGTGGGAAAATTATCAAAATGTTGGCACTAATAATTTGGTTAGTTTTATTTCTATATCCAAAAAGTACTACCAAAATAAAATGATCGTCAGTTACGATGTGACTACATACTTAGTAAGTTCAGTCAATAGTGGTTGTCATCAACGACCCATGTTAAATAACAGGTATACGGAACATTAATTTCCCGAGTCCCGACTCGCACTTGACCGGTTTTTTGACTCTGCCACCGCGTCAGAAGGTGTTCCGTTGTAGAGAAGATGCGGCCAGAAACTCTAACACACATCTTTTAAACTAAACAAAATATGCATATACTTGGCATATAACTTATATTTCATTTTATTTGTTAAAACAAGTGACGCTGAATTTCTTTGCAAACTGTCTAATGAGATTCTATTGTATAATAGTTCTTTTCTATTGTGATTCGTCCTTTTTATACTGATAATAATTTTGTAGTAAACAACTAAAATAAGTTATGGTTTCGTGTCCCAGATGTCTATTTATAGGGTGTTAAATAAAATCGGACAGTTAATTAAAGGGGTGCTTCAGACAATCAAACTGAACAACTTTCTCTATTCCCATAGAGAAAGTTGTTCAGTACCGAAATCGCAAAAAAAAAAATCCGCTCTCCCATACAAAATTGCAAACATAACCTGACTGAAATGTATGGGACAGCAGGTTTTTTTTCCCGATTTCGATAATGGTCCTATAGAGAAAGTTGTTCAGTTTGATGGTCTGAAGCACCCCTTTAAGTAACTGTCCTGTTTTATTTTACACCTCTTATACCTAAACATGATACTCTAATAACTCCTATGTTTGGCTTTATCTAATAGCTGGCGCACACCAGGGAATCGAAATCATGCATATAATTTCTCAAAAACGAGCACATCAACAATTTGCGTGCATTCGAAAAGCTGAATGCATCATTTTCATAAAATACAGCTTGTTTAAGATCACGGAACAAAGTTTCAGGTGGACATTTCCATATTTACCCCACATAATATTGGTACACCGTATTTTAAGGATTCCGTACCCAAAGTGGGAGAACGGGACCCTATTACTAAGCCTATGTTGTTCGTCCTTCCGTCCGTCCGTCTTTCCTACCTGTTTAGGGCTATAAAAGAATGTTTGTTATTATGGAGGATTTACTAACAAATAAAAAAAAATTTCAAGAAGTTCATACAAGGCACTAGTTTTCATTATTGTTTTTTCATCTCGCTCTATCGTAAAAACGGTAATACATACAAGCGTCAAACTTGGTGTGATTATAGAGCAACCTCTACAGTATAACAACAAATAATAAAAACCGGCCAAGTGTGAGTCTGAAATATGGTGAGAGCAGGAGGTAATTGAGAGGCTCGTAGATGGTGGTAAAAAGAGATTTATTGAATGCATTGCATTGATATTTATAATGAGTAGGTATCGCTGACCCAAGCAATATGCGTTTATGTAGCGGTAAACCAAAGTGTTACTGCTAAACTCTAAAACTAGCCTTTTGCTACGTTACCATATTACAAGTCGGTCTCGTGCTAAAGGACCCGGAGAAAAAAAAATTGTAAGATAATTATGTTGTGTGGTGGTGTGGTACGGAACCCTCGGTGCGCGAGTAGCCTGACTCGCACTTGACCAATTTTTTTATCTTAATGTTAATTTTAAAGGATAAAAAAAGTGTGTAACACATTGTTTTAGTTTAAAACCTGTAAGATTATGCGTGTAAAAAATATGCATAACAACTTATCATAAAAATAACAAGAAAAGCAATACAAAGATAGATAGATACACATTAAAGAAATAATTTCGGCAGCTATGGAAAAAAGGACCCCAAGAAAATTTTGCGTATTGTTGGCGTATAGTTATGGAACTCATGTCGATTTGTTTCTCATAATCTCTTAATTATAGTGGTAATATTAGCTACACCTTATCTAAAACGGAGTGTCGCGTAGTCGCAGTTGGCGCATTCTTGGTAAAATATGTTGGTTTTATTTTCGTATGAACATCTAAGACGTTCCTATACACGCATTGCTTTACATGTGCCGTTTTAACAGGGAAAAAGAATCATAGCAAAAAGTAAAAACAGTGAATTTATTATATTTATATATTACGAGCGTTAACCCGCGACTTCGTCCGCACAAATTATATATCAGATTTTAAGTCAGATCATAAGCTATCAAACAAAAAAAGTTTCATCAAAATCGGTTCAGTAGTTTTTGCGTGATACTCGTTCAAACAAACAAACAAACACTCAAACAAACACACAAACAAACAGACAGACAAAAATCCAAAAATTGGTGAAAGGGAATCAGGGACACCTAAAAACCATATCGTAACTTTTTTTTTGTTAATATCTTCAATGTACAGACAAACTTCCTGTTACAGTTTTATAATAGTACGAGCGTTAACCCGCGACTTCGTCCGCACAAATTATATACCCGATTTTAAGTCAGATCATAAGCTATCAAACAAAAAAAGTTTCATCAAAATCGGTTCAGTAGTTTTTGCGTGATACTCGTTCAAACAAACAAACAAACACCCAAACAAACACACAAACAAACACACAAACAAACACACAAACAAACACACAAACAAACAGACAGACAAAAAATCAAAAAATTGGTGAAATGGAATCAGGGACACCTAAAAACCATATCATCATCATCATCATCAGCCTATAAACGTCCCACTGCAGGGCACAGGCCTACCCTCAGGGAGGGTGAATGGGCATTAGTCCACCACGCGTGCCCAATGCGGATTGGTAGACTTCACATACACATCAGAATTTCTTCTTCAGTGTATGCAGGTTTCCTCACGATGTTTTCCTTCACCTTTCGAGAGCAGTCGATATTACGTACATAAGTTAGAAAAACTCATTGGTACAACAAAAAAACCATATCGTAACTTTTTTTTTGTTGATATCTTCAATGTACAGACAAACTTCCTGTTACAGTTTTATAATAGTATAGATATAATTCCGTTTGCATTTTTACCTAATCTTTCGTGTAATACCATGAATAAACGTTACCGTTTGTGGGCCTACAACAAATTTACTCCTTTAGTAAAAAGTGAACTTATAAATAGGTGCCTATAGATTTATTTTCAAAGTTTGTAAAAGCTTGTGATATCGTTTCACGTATCAGTTTCACCCCCAGGATCCACCTTATCCCAAAACTTTAGGTATTATTGTATATCTGTGTGAACCATCTGAGAAACTTTAAACTTTGAGAAAGTAGATTGTGATCTATTTTGAACTTTGTTTGTTAGGCTTTAGGTTTGCTTGTTCTGTTTTAGATAGCTGAATAAATGTTTGGTTTAATAAAACTAACAAAGACTTAGAAAGTATTGACTATATTGTGATAATTTGACTGACATGTTCACTGAGAATGGGGTCGCTGACATTAACGTGTTATTAAAAAGGATAAGATACTCTTTTCATAAACGGCTGTACTCCTCGACAAACCCAATTTTACAAGTTATGTATAGACATATATTTCAGTTTGAGATAGGCTATGCTACTTATGTAACATAGCGGGTCTCAAATATGTACTTAATCATTATATATGTGTAATAAGTAAATAAATTAAAAGAAGATGTAGTGACAAGAATAGAGAAAGGTATGCTTCGTTGGTTTGGTCATGTGGAGAGGATGAGTGATAGCACGTAGGACGTATGCTGATCAAATCAGTTGCGTCCTACAAAAAGGGGAGGTGCGGAGTACTCGAAACCGACGGGCATGTATGAAGAGATGTATGGATGTGCATGAGGCAAAATAAGTATGTAAGGATCGTAGTAAGTGGCGCGCCCTGGTCTCTGCCTACCCCACTGGGAAAGAGGCGTGACGTTATAGATAGATAGAACATTGGGGTGCGACCGGGTGGCTACCTCCCAGTGTGTGCCGTATGGTTGCTGTTTGACGGTTAAACGTCAGTTTGACTGTCGTTTAGCAACCCGCGGCACCGGTGCATCCCGGGCAACGTAGTTCGGGGCGGAGCATTGGCAGTGACAAACCGCTGCCAAGGGGCCGCCTCTGGCTACGGCTGAGAGCTACCCCACTCATTGTAGACTCACGTGCAATGAGTGTCTCCGAAAACCCCATTCCTCTGCTCCAATCCACAATAAACAACCTCCTGTCCAAATCCCAAATCCTTCCTAATCCTGGAGGAGTCAACCTCGACGCCAAAAATCCCCAATCCAAGGTGTGATCCTACCGTGCCGATGGATGCGTGGCTGAGGGGGAGCTCAGTCGTGAACGGGGGGTCTTCGAAACCGGGTCGCCTCGGGGACAGTCTTAGGCCTTAACCTCCGCATGCGGGCTCTGCGGAGGTTCGACTACCCTTTCCTAGCTACTCGTGGGATCAACATGGATAGTAATTTGAACGAATTAATTGAAGAGATAGGTATTCTATCTGCGGAGGATGGTAGCGCAAGCTCCTCCAACGCTATGGAGTTTGGGGACCCAGAGCCGCAAACCCATACTGAAAATAAAGACGACGAGGGGGGCTTAACGGACCCCGAGGAGTCTTCTAGCAATACCAGCAGCTTAAATGCGCAAGGAGAGAATGAGCGTCGTATCTTTCTCTCCGGTGCTGCCAAGAGGCGGTACCATTGGTGGAAGGCACAGGGCAAGGAGGAAGAGGAGGCCTTAGTCCTGTGTAAAAAACCTTTCTCCGAGCTTCAGGACTTACCGGAGGTCCAGGGTAGGCCAATGAGCGGACCGCAAAAACGGCAGCGCTCAGAGGACACCTCACCCAAAGAGAGGCCGATAAAAACCGTCAAACGTGGGGAATCAAACCCCACCTTTGGCGATATCGCGAAATCGGTGCGGGTTGGTATACGGGATACCAACAAAACCGCTTCCGAGACCGAGCTCCGCTAGTTACAAGAGGAACTGACGGAGAAACTCGATTCAGCAGGAGACCAGGTTGTAAACTTCCTGGGTTGCTCCATCAGGACAGGCTATCTTTTGCTCACCTGTGCTGATGAGGCAACCCGAGGATGGCTCGCCGGTGTGGTCCCTGAACTCAAGCCATGGGAAGGGGCGGAACTGACACTCGCCAGCGAGCAGGATCTCCCCAAACCCATGACGGGAGTTGCATGGATCCCCGACGCGAATCTGGACTCGAACAGACTGCTGTCGCGATTAAATTCGCAAAACCCAAAGGTAGGCTGTAGCCACTGGAGGGTTCTCAACAAAAAGGTAGAGGAGAAAGGACAAACCGTAACTTTCTCCTTTTACCAATCCTCATATGAGGTCCTGAGGAAACAGGACTGCAGACTCTTCCTCAATCTTGGCACCATTCACCTAAGGGTGAAGGGTGGCAAATGGCGATGGGCAAGAGGGGCCGAGACCTGAAACTTCTTCTCCGCGGACGCAAGGACGCGGAGGTGGGGCCTCAGGGAGCGGCACAAACCCTCGAACCGACCCTCCTCGCACATCAGGCTCATCGAGAGGAGGAGCCAGAGGCGGGACAGGACAGCCCGCATCTGGAATCCCAAGAGGCGCGGGGAATAGCCGTGCGCCCAGGCCCCCGCTAACACCAGTTGGAAAGTGGGGTCCTAAACCGGCTAGGGGAGGACGAGGAGCCCTGTCACGCGGGCAAGCAACGCGAGGCAGGGGACTGACAAGGGGCGGGAATGTGCACCCGCAATCCCCTGTCAGTGGCCACTCCAGCAAAAAGGCCGCCCGTAACCCCCTAAACAACCAACCCCAACCCTAACCCAACCCCTACCGAAACAGAGTCCCTAATCCCAGCCGCTTTCCCCTATTCCCACTAGTAAATTACCTTCCTCCGCTTATATTCCCTATCCCACTCCCAATCCCTAATAAATAACAATATGATCAAAGCCATCCAGGCAAACCTCCATCATGCAAAGGCGTCCAGCGCAATACTTTGCCAAACATTCCTTGATAAGGACCTGGACGTGGCTCTTATACAAGAACCGTGGGTCAATCAGAACACGATTATGGGACTGAACTCCTCGGGTAAGATTCTTTATAATACCGAGGGAATCAGACCCAGAGCTTGTATAATTTTTAAGAATAACATTAAATTCTTACCTATACCTTGCATGTGCACAGATGACTTGGTAGCAGCCTACATCGCCCCGAAAGGTAACGAGGAGATGAGGCTGATTGTATGTTCAGCTTATCTGCCTGGACCCCCGGAATCAACAGATCCGGTGGCAGACCTCACCCCAATTGTAGAGTATTGCCAGGAACAGGACGCCGAGCTGGTGCTAGGCACCGATTGCAACGCGCATCACACCTCCTGGGGCAGCACAGAAACCAACAAAAGGGGTGAGCTACTTTATGACTTCTTTATGACTAACAACCTATATGTACTAAACAAAGGCAACACTCCAACATATGTCACAAGAAATTGTCAACAGGTGTTAGACATCACTTTCTGTACAGGACACACTAAGGACCGTATAGACAACTGGCACGTCAGTGAAGATGTGTCCATGTCTGATCACAGACATGTTATATTCGATATTCTGGGTAACAAAAACAGACATATTGAACACTATCGTGACCGAAGGAAGACTGATTGGGATGGGTTTAGGTCCGATCTCGAAGACAGCCTAGGGTCGATAGGGAAAAGTGTAAGATCCAGGGAACAACTAGAATACACAGTGGCTGCAGTTGAGACTGGGTTAATCTCAGCCTTCTATAACAACTGCCCGCTTAAAACCATAGCTTCGAACAGAAGAGTACCATGGTGGAACAATAAGCTTCAAATACTCAGACAGAGGGCCCGAACCTTATTCAATCGGGCAAAAAAACACTGTAACTGGGATGCATATCGCAAGGCCTTAACGGATTTTAATAAAGAACTGAGGAAGGCGAAAAGGAAGTCGTGGCATAGGTTCTGCGAGGAAATAAATGGAGCCGCACACCTTGCAAAAATTTATAAGATTATGTCCAAATCGCCAACCTCTCATCTGGGGCTACTGAGGAAACCAGATGGAAATTTTACCAGAACTGTTGAGGAAACCCTAACACTTATGACCAGTGTCCACTTCCCAGGTTCAACAGTTCTGGAACCAGGATCCGAGCCACCTTCACAAAGCGGGACTAAATCCAAACCAAGGATTGAAGACTGGCGTATGTCGGCACTGGTCTTTAAACCCGACCGAGTCAAATGGGCTATAAATAGCTTCAAACCATTCAAGACTGGCGGAGAAGATGAAATCTTCCCTGCTCTCCTACAACAGGGAAGAGAGATCATCCAACCACTGGTAGTTAAAATCTTTAGAACGAGCTTTGCTTGGGGATACCTACCAGAGAAATGGACTAAGGTTAGGGTTACCTTTATTCCCAAAGCTGGGGATAAAGATAAATCACAACCCAAATCTTATAGACCAATTAGTCTAAACTCTTTCCTTCTAAAAACCATGGAAAAGGTAATAAACCTGCATATTAGGGAGACCTACCTTAAGGGTAGGCCATTGCACTTCAGGCAACATGCGTACCAGAAAGGCAAATCCACAGAAAGTGCTCTGCTAGAACTGGTCGACAGAGTGGAAAAAGCTCTCGATGATCAGGAGATTGCACTCTGTGCCTTTCTGGACATAGAGGGTGCATTTGACAATACCTCTACTGAAATCATACTAAAATGTATGGATGATCGAAATGTCGACTCCACTACCAAAAAGTGGATTGAGGCAATGTTAACGACAAGAACAGTCAGGACCTCACTTCTAGGTAAAACCCTAGAGGTAAAGGTATCCAAAGGCTGTCCGCAGGGGGGAGTGCTCTCACCTCTGGCCTGGTCGGTGGTGGTGGACTGCCTCCTGTGGGACCTTAACAACGCCTACCTAGATACTCAAGGGTATGCTGATGACCTGGTAGTGATGATTGTGGGCCCATGTCCCAGCACTATAACCAGTCTCATGCAGACAGCACTACACAAGATAGAAAGGTGGTGCAAAAACTTCGGTCTTTCAGTAAATGCCGATAAAACGGTTATAGTACCCTTCACAAGAAGGCGAAAATTGGAGCGCCTTAGACCTCCAACACTCTTCAACAAATCTATACCGTTTTCCAAGGAGGTTAAATATCTAGGAGTAATTCTAGAACAAAAACTCACTTGGAACCAACACCTGGACCACATTGTGCGAAAGGCAAAAATAGGACTAGGGACATGCTGTCGCTTAGCGGGCTCCAGATGGGGCCTGAAACCGAGTTCGGTTATGTGGATCTACACTGCGATAGTGAGGCCTATGGTATCCTACTGCAGTGTAGCCTGGCATAAGAAAACCGAACAAGCGAAGTGTGTAAACACCCTAAATAGCCTACAAGGATTAGTATGCAGAATAGCAACGGGGGCAATGAAATCTACACCCACGGCTGCTATGGAGGCAATATTAGGTTTGCCTCCACTACACATCCATGTGCAGAAAGAGGCAAAAATTGCAATGCTCCGAGCCTTGGAACGAGGAGATTCCAAATGGAAGTCCTCTGTTATGAGAGGGTTACATGAAACTCTCTTAACAATTCCGATCATGTGTATGCCGAAAGACACCATGAACAAAGAATATAACTTCAACAGGTTATACAAGGTAATCCTACCCCAAAGAGAGGACTGGAACGGGAATACCCCACAATCCTTCAGCGCTGGAGATGTCGTCTGGTTTACAGATGGCTCCAGGAAGGACAACCGTGCTGGAGCTGGAATATGTGGCGGCAATCCAAGAATTAAAAAGGCGATTCACCTTGGACAGCATGCCACAGTATTCCAGACTGAAATGTACGCTATCATAGATTGCGTACATGAGAATCTGAAAAGATGCCCAAAGGGGAAACATATTGTTAGGCTGCTCTAAAAGCGCTAGGATCTGATGAAATAGAGTCAAAACTAACATTAGAATGTGCCCGAGCACTCAACCAGCTAGGACGGACAAACTCTGTCACCCTAGGCTGGGTGCCCGGACACTGCGGTATTGATGGAAATGAGGCTGCTGACGAGCTGGCACGAAGAGGGGCGGAAGAGGACGCCATAGGCCCCGAGCCTTATTGCGGCATCTCCCGCAATACCTCTAGACGTGTGCTAAAGGAATGGGCCGTGGACCAAAGCCGCAAGCTCTGGTCGGATACACCAGGACTGAGGCATGCGAAAGAACTTGTGACCGGCTTTTCAAACAGACATACCTCAGATGCCATCAATTCAAACCGCAACGACTTAAGGCTCTTAGTACGAGCCTTAACAGGACACTGCAAGTTAAACAAACACCTACACAGAATGGGGCTTGTAGACTCACCCACTTGCAGATTTTGCTGTGAAGCAGAGGAAACGCCCATACATCTCCTCTGCGAATGCGAAGTGCTCATTCACAGCAGGAGTCGCCATCTAGGTGGATACATAATAACACCTACTGACATCAGGGACCTCCCCTCCAAAAGCATAACACGGTTCATGAAGTCCGTGGGCCTAGGAAATGACCTTTAGGTCTAGGGTGACAGCTACAATAGATCTATCTAGGTCGCAGTAGCTATTTGGTCATTGACCAAGCCCTTATAACCAAATAATAATAAAAGATAGAACATAGAACTATGTTAATATTTTTATAATATTAATCGGTGTACCTATGTATTTATTATAATAATTAACGATTTGCATTGCAATAAATTATATGGGACGCCTGTATAGGTTTTTTCTGTGCCTGAAATAAATAATTTTTATTTATTTATTTTATTTATAATACAATGAAAGGCTTCGTAAATTAAATAAATGTCTTGAACATTCTCACAAATTATCTAGTCACATTTAAAGTACCTACCTACCAGAAACTAGCCTTGATTTAGGTATATTATGATGACTATAGACAACACTAGCTGTTGTCCGCGACTTCATCTGCGTGGACTTTAAAAAAGTATCCTATGTGTCAATCCAGAACTAGTTCTATCAGTGTGCCGAATTCCATCCAAATATGTTCAGCCGTTTATGCGTGATTGAGCCACAAACATACCAACATACCAAACATTAGTAGGATAGGATAAGATAAGATATTGTATAAGATAAGATACATTAAGGTACACACGGTTTTACATTAGGTTGTCTGGAAGAAATCGCTTTTTAGCGATAAGACCGCCTGTTTTTGTGCCTTTTGTATTTCCTGATTGTTTGCTCTCTGTATACTCTGTTTTTTTGGTGTCAAATAAAGTATAATTGATTGATTGATTGATTGATTAATATGAATATGAATATTTGTACCCGAGTCATGGATGTTTGTATCTATTTATGTATTCTATTTAGTTGTCTAGTCATCATAACACAAGTTCAGGCTAAATTCTGGTACTTTAAAATGTGACTTGATAATTTGTGTGACAATGTCCAAGATATTTATTTATTTATTAATAAATATAGTGTAGCCGTGGTGGTCCAGTGGCGAGTAACCTTGCCTCCCGTGCAGGAGGCGATGGTTCGATCCCCGTCCAGGCCGACTCGTACCAATGAGTTTTTCGGAATTTATGTCCGATTTGTAACACCACTGGCTTTTCGGTGAAGGAAAACATCGTGAGGAAACCTGCATGCTTCAATTTCGAGGCATGTATTGTACCCACTGTCCATTACAAGTGGCGACGGGCTCACTCCCCGTCACACTGGACAGAATTTCTGTACTAGTGAAACGTGGATATTCTGAGGTTTCAGAATATCTCTGACTACCCCCTCGGGGAATATAGTCGTGAGCATATGCTATGCTATGCTATGCATGCTAATAAATATAGTAAGAGTAAGATAGGGTACAAATATTATTATTCATTAAAGAAATCCATCTAACACTATATACACACATTCAATCACACACACACACGTACACGCACTCCTTTATACACTCATTTATGATATAAATACATACACTCATAATAACATTTACCGTGTCTTTTCTGATCACCCCGAAAGGGTTTATGGTCGTTACTTTATGACCGTTACATATCTACCTTGTAAGCAAGTACCAATTTATTTCCGGAGTCATTGCTAATTTTCTAGGCACTTCAATTGGAATTAATAGTGATCCTTGTACGAGTCTCCTTAAATGAATCATGTTGTAAGAGGGCCTGGTGATCTGTCAGATGGGTCTCGTTACCTAATACGGACACCAGTCTCTCACAAAGGTAACAACATGAGTACATACAACTCACAAAATTGTGTTTATTTTAATTAGAATAAAAACCTTTGTGTAGAGATAATAAACGATTACTTATTATTATACAAATATTTGTCACTTACGGGATTCGAACTCGCGACTCTTGGGACAGCAGGCAGGTTCACTACCAACTGAGCTATCAGGCCGTCAAGTACCTAATCGTCATCATCAGCTTATACAGGGTGTAAATTTAAATGAGTTAGAAACTTTAGGAGGTGCCAATGCGCCTCCTCCTCCACCTCCTCCTGCATGGTCTAAAGACCACCGAACTGAACAACTCTAAATATAGGATAGGACAAACAAGACGGACGTTTTTATGGAACAGTTCTTTTTAGGGTCAATTCTGTCTGTCGGTCTATATGCCCTGCCACAAATACTCCCTCATTTTTGCCCCTATTAAATAGAAATGTGAATGAAGACAGGTAAAAGTAACAAAAAAACAGAAATTTTATGGGGGGGGGGGGGGCATACAACGAAAAGGGGATTGGGAAAACATATTTTTTTCGAATAAATCGAGTTAGGTTTCGTTGGCTAGGTCTTGTAAAATGGAACGAAACCAATACAATCAATCCTTATAATAGCCCAGTCATTTTACGGTTTGAGCCGGGACTAATTAGTAATTGATATTTTTTTTCGTCACAGTATTTATGAGCCAATTTGAGCTTCAAAAGATATCAAAATTAAAAAAAAATCCCGTCAGCAACAATTCCAAATTAAAAATTTTGCCTCATATCTCGTTATAAAAAACCGGATGGTAATTTTTTTTTGCACATATTTAAGGCATTACCATTATACATACATCAAACATGGTGTAAATATTTTTGTCTACTTTCATGCTGTCTACTTTCGTGCTCCGATCGGTTTGCTCCCGTAGTAAAAGTTGTTCAGCGTGATGGGTAGACTCTTAGTTTAAAAGGATGCTAATGATATCAATTTCACCCTGTATATGCCTCTCGCTCTAAACGTAAATTTTGAATACTTATATTTCAGTAATTTTTAAAGATATTCAATAATTAATTTCACTTTAGTGTTTAAGATAAATATCAAAGAGTTTTTAAAAAAGGAATATTTTTTTTTATCGTCATCCCTATTACAAAATACCACTGAATGTCTAAAAAGATAGTTCGTAGTTGTTGCAAAGTTGCAGATCACCCCGAACGGGATATGGTCGTGAGCTTATGTGTCTTTCTTTTGCCTTGAAGTTATTCGTAAACAAGTGGTTTAGCAGAGCTTTATGTAACCCCAGCACTGTAAAAGATTTGACTCCAAAACAACTCAATAGATGGCGTTACATGTATCAAAATCATTGTTATTTTATTCAATAATCGTTTCAAAGGTTTACAACTCTAACAATAAATCTACCATAGATCCTACTACATACAATATAAATCATATTAAAAAATATAAGTTTTTTTTTTTAAATTGTGTTACTACTACGGTCGTAGCCATCAGTAGGCTACGAACCGCCGTAGCGACGCTACGAATCTACGGAGCCTCTACGCGGTTTTTTCACGACCGATTTTACAATACCGGCGAAATGTGAATGCGTTTCATAAATACCAACAGGAACATGTATTTGTGTATTTTGAATTTGGTGGACTAATGTTAAACTGTAGCGTGTTGTGTTTAAATTAAAATAAATCGATTAAAATCAGTGATAAGTAAATTTTGTGTGATGTTTTAAGGCTGATACGTAATTTACATACATATTAGGGTAAGTTGGACACATTTTAATATATAATTAGACCGCATAATGAAAACATCAAGATTAAAAAAAATTTATGATAGTGGTTACAAAAAAAAAATCCAAAATGTATTTTAAAAAAAAGGTATGCCGGTTGGTGGTGAACTGCTGGGACAAGGGTTACAGGTTCGATTCCTACAAGGGACAAAATTTTTGTTTGGTTACATTTTGTTACTTTAATTTTGATTCAGATAATCTGTAGGACATTGTTCAAAATGCTTATTTTATTCATCATTATCATCAGCCTATACAGGGTGTAAGGAAAAGTATCACTAGCCTTTAAACCACGTACTCTATCGAACAACTTTTACTATGGGAGCAAATCTGTCACAGCAAAAAGAAAATCAGCGGTTCCATACTAAAATGCAATGCCTACACTACTCAAATGTATGTAACAGCAGATTTTTGTTTTGTTCTGACACGTTTGCTCCCATAGTAAAAGTTGTTCAGTTTGATGGGTAGAGTATATGGTTTAAAGGTTAATGATACTTTTCCTTACACCAATCAATCAATCAATCAATCAACATTATTTATTTGTATATCACAGGTAATACAGAGGTAGAATAAACTCAAAAAATTGGTGAAATGGAATCAGGGACACCTAAAAACCATATCGTATCTTTTTTTTTGTTAATATCTTCAATGTACAGACAAACTTCCTGTTGCAGTTTTATAATAGTATAGATAGATAGATAAAATAGCTTGTTGCTTGTATGTCTCACACTATTAAAAAAACAAATATCAAAATTTCTAAATTCAATCGAGAACAGCCAAGATGTTTTTTTTCCTGCTTGTTTTGTTTTTTCTACCCGTTGTTCTAATAAATAATGTATACTAACAAAATATAACGTTTCAAGATAATCGAGAACAGACCGTAAAGTATAACGTAAATAATCTATACTATTATAAAACTGTAACAGGAAGTTTGTCTGTACATTGAAGATATTAACAAAAAAAAAGTTACGATATGGTTTTTAGGTGTCCCTGATTCCATTTCACCAATTTTTGGATTGTTTGTCTGTCTGTTTGTTTGTGTGTTTGTTTGTGTGTTTGTTTGTTTGTTTGTTTGTTTGAACGAGTATCACGCAAAAACTACTGAACCGATTTGATGAAACTTTTTTTGTTTGATAGCTTATGATCTGACTTAAAATCTGGTATATAATTTGTGCGGACGAAGTCGCGGGTTAACGCTCGTTCAAAATAAAAGCTCAACAACAGAGGATGATGAAAACTCAATTAGAACTCTTCGAGTCCTATCGGAGTCAACACATTGTACTCGAGTGTCATTTTGCTTCTCGCTCAGCCTGTTTACACTTGCTTGCAAAATAAATGCACGTTTTTAGTTATTACTGCCGCTTACCGCTGTTATTATTAACAAAACCTGTGTATTTTCTTCTAAACGTCAAGCACATGAGTATGCGTTTGAAGTTAAGTTAGCAATGTGAAGAAACCCTGTAAAGAACATATTCTTCTTCTTCTTCGGGTTCCTCTAAATGGAGAGACTTACAATTCTCAGGTTCACCATAAGGTTTACCTACGTTAGGCTCCATTCTCCCTCAAATTGTTGTTTATATAAATAAATAAATATCTAGGACATTGTCATACTAATTATCTAGTCACATTTAAAGTACCTGGACTTGTATTATGATGACTAGACAACGATATAGAATACATATCTATACTATTATAAAACTGTAACAGGAAGTTTGTCTGTACATTGAAGTTATTAACAAAAAAAAAGTTTCGATATGGTTTTTAGGTGTCCCTGATTCCATTTCACTAATTTTTGGATTTTTTGTCTGTCTGTTTGTTTGTGTGTTTGTTTGTTTGTTTGAACGAGTATCACGCAAAAACTACTGAACCGATTTTGATGAAACTTGTTTTGTTTGATAGCTTATGATCTGACTTAAAATCTGGTATATAATTTGTGCGGACGAAGTCGCGGGTTAACGCTCGTATAGATATAAAAATGTATAATTAAGAGTACTTGTATTTAACAATTAGTGGAGAAAATAAATTATTTTATTATTCTTATATTTGACGAACGTGTGGTAAATGCTCGCACCCACGTATTGACTGACAACAAGCAAAGGTGTGTAATTTATACTGCTGCTTGAATAGCATTGTTAAAATCTACTCAATAGTTTTAACCAGAGTATACAATTACAAAATTTTTTTAGTTAAAATTCTTATGAACTTAACTTTAAAAAAAATCTTTATTCTTTTTTTTTCTTTTTTTTTCTTTCTTTTTTTCTTTTCTTTATAATTCTTTATATTAAAGTCAAAATAAAAATGATATCCCATACTGTAAAACCTACTTATTTTTGCAACTATGTGTAAACCTAAAGAATATAATGATTTGATTAGAAATGTTGACTTAGGAGCAAGAAATGGACGGAAAGGTCTTTTCTGCGTATTTTTCATTGGTTGAAATTAGGGATTTTCAAGGGGGCTTTTCCAAGGTAATTACTCCATTGGACTGAATAGAAGCCTTTCCTTTTAGACCCTTGGGTCTTTTCGAAGGGTATAATTCTACCTTACTGACCTATATGGTTTTCGAGTAGGTATTTTGCCATTTATTTGTATTAGGAAATGTATTTCAAGAAATGAATGAAACAAGGCTAAAAAGCCGAGAAGCATTATTTATAGGTATATGGAGAGAGTAAACGATTGCCATTTTTGTTTTTTGCGAAACTGATTTTAATTGATTTTAAACTATGAATTAGAACCTTTTGAGTACGTTATGTATTATACGCACTTCGTAGTAACACGGAATATACAGGGTGAAATTGATATCATTAGCATCCTTTTAAACTAAGAGTCTACCTATCAAACTGAACAACTTTTACTATGGGAGCAAACCGATCGGAGCAAACAAAATCTGCTGATCCATACTAAACTGCAATGCTTACTTGACTCAAATGTATGCAACAGCTTTTTTTTTTTGTTTTGCTCCCATAGTAAAAGTTTTTCAGTTTGATGGGTAGATTCTTAGTTTAAAAGGATGGTAATGATATCAATTTCACCCTGTATAAGAGCGTAGTAATATTATTGTGTTGCATTCAATACGCCACAACTGAGCCTTGCTTGATACCAATACACACTTAAAAATATGGTTGGTAGTTGGCAAAGGATTATGTATAAGTATACGTTCATCATCATCATCAGCCTGTCATTGTTCACTGGTGAACACAGGTTTCTCCCACTTCCCGCTACCTGTCTCATATCGTCGGTCCAACGTCATAATGCTTCAGCTAGACCTGTCGGTTCCATATTCCGAACCAGCCTAGCTAGCATGCCACCCCCGAGAAAACGACAAAAATCGAGATGTGCCTCCATCTTTATTATTTTACGTAGGCCAGAAAGAGCGCGCATGACGTTTTTCTCGTTTAAACGCTTTGTCGTGGGTGGCATGCTAGCTAGGCAGGCCTTCGTCACTCCACCATAGGAAGGATTTCTGCCCCTCGCTACAGACTCTGCAACGTCGCATACGTCATGCGCTGTACGAAGTAATAACGCTGTGGTAAGTTTCATTAGGTAAATTTTTGCGTTAAGGCGGTTGCAGAGTTGAAATTTCATACAAAACTTTGACGCACAATACGCGTAGACGGTATTAATATAAGTGACTTTGTATAAATGGAAAAATAGTTTAAAAAATCTAGATGCCGCGTCACAAATAGCATTTGCAATTTATAGAATAATTACGAAGATATAAAGCTTTGAAATTTTTCATACAAAATAATAAATCTAGATGCCGCGTCACAAATAGCATTTGCAATTAATAGAATAATTACGAAGATATAAAGCTTTGAAATTTTCATACAAAATTTTAAGAGCTTTATACCTTAGTAATTATATTAAAATTTCAAATGTTATTTGTTACGCGGCAACTAACAAACGTGATGCTTATGCTTATATGCTATTCGTTATGCGGTCAATTGACTTGACTAATAACATGCTAATATCTATAAAATATAAATAAAGAAGGTCGTAAACTTAATTAGACACACATTTAACATCCAAGAAGGTCACACGTCTGCCTTATAGTGTTAGTTAACTATTTATGTTATCCAAAGTTAATTAATGGCAGTTGGGACATACGACCTTTTTTCGCGCTTGTAATATGAGATTTAATATAGTGGGCCAAATTATAACGACGTAAGCGACGAGGAGCATAAAATGCCTTTTTGTTTGGAATTAGTAAAGAACAGTGTGAAAGAAATTGGGCCGTTTAGTAAGGATTAATTAGTCGATAAAAGTTAATTTCTTAGTTACTTTTGGAGGCTGGGGTAATCACAAGACAATTTCGTTTTGTTGTTGTTTTGAAATAAATAAGTTTATAATGTTATGTTTTGCTAGTAATGGCCAGGCTTAGCCTAGAGTGGGGTACCGTTAAATTGTAGATACCTGATAAAGTTCAGAGTTGTCAATTTGCAAGCCTATACCCAGATTGTTGTGAACTAATTTTAAACGTAAAGTAAGTGCTCATTGTAAATAAATATTTTTGAATTTTTTTTTTGTAATAAATTGTAGAACTAATTGTACTTTTTTGGTCTACTTAGTGTTAATCTAGTATGGTTTAGTGTAAAATAAGTTATAATTGATTGACGAGGATTATAATAATTGATTGATCGTTTATGCCAGGTGCAATTCGTGACGAAGGGATCATTTGTGTTTAGTTGGGTGGATTTATGTCATATTTTTCATTTTAATTCATAGTTTTGACGAAGCATGTTCCGAAATTTTGTTTCTATCCTTTACAGGGTGATTTTAAACCTAATACAAGGACAATGATTTTCAGATTATTTTTTGATAACAATAGGCTAAGTATATCAACAGCTAACAAAATGCTGATCTCAGGTCAAAAATAAAGTATTCTCTTCTCTTCTCTTCCCGTCCCATCCCTTGTTATAATTCTTTGATTGCTATTTCCATCGTCTCCTCATAGACATTATATACTCACTAATGTCTATGATGAGACGAAGGAAATGAGAATACACTCACCCTAATAACCTACCTAATTATTGAATGCTCACCCGAGTGCGACTGTGTTGTTCAGGAACAGACTGTCGAGCACATTGTTAACGCGTACTCTGCCAGTAGATTTGACGGTGGTAATCGGGTGTTAAACGAGCAAACCCAGAGACCCAAACCATGGCATAAAACCATAGACATTAATTTGTAATCTTCGCAGGATTGAAAAAGTAAAAAGTCATACGCATCATAATAATACTTATTAAATACATAGAGATAGGAAGTATGATTAAATATTGTTGAGGAGTCCTTTTATTTTTAATTAATATATTAAATAAATAAACTCATAACATTACACAAGCTACCATACTTACAAATCGACAAACTTTAAAATCATTTTAATAAATGAATTAAATACTAATGTATTACCGAGTAAGAAAATTTCTCAGAAACTACGCCTCAAAAGTCACCCTGTGTAATCATATATAATGTTTCTAAATAAAATAATTCATCATATTTTAAGAAGACCCAAGACCCACTTCGGGTCCCTAAGCCAGCATAGTAAGTAAGTTTTAAGACGCATATAAACTAGTTGACACAAACAACGGGTTGAAACATCCCTTAAAATTATCCCCTTTAAATATTCAGACTAGGATTGGTGCAGTTACAGTTATAAATAAATAAATAACGCTCACATGCATTTACATTGTAATTTTCCCACGCATAAGCTACTAGGCATTTCGTTGTGGAAACCATACAAAAACGGCACAAACATATAACATCCATGACTGAAACGGGACTCGAACTCGAGCCCTGCATTGACAGTCCAGCGAGCGTCTTAACCATTACACTAAACGGGTCGTCTTTTGTCTTTATTCTAGACAAAAATAAACTCTACCAAACATTTTATTATGAATTCGCAAACAATTTCAACGGCACATTGCATGTCGAAACCGGATAAATTTGTACCAAAAAGCCAAGGAAAATGTTAGCTACAGTAATCATACTATATAGCCTCATACCGAAACCCTACGTAATATCACGTATTCACATTCGTAGTCTCACAGATCGATTCATTTTCACCCTTACAACGAAGGTAATAGAGGTCTGTAAGGAGACCTAACGGTATGGAATATATAGCAACATAAACGATCCGGTGGTAAATAATTTATAGTACAGGCTTTACGGTTGCTCCTCTTTGATTTCTTACGACAGCGCCTCAGATGAAAGTTTCATGAAAACGTACTACTGGTGGGTTTTTTTCATGGATTTACTGCACCTGTGTGACCTTATTTTGCGGTAGGTAGTTGGTTTATTTGTTTGTTTTAAACTATACATTATAACTTGTGCATAGCATATCTACATCTTCATCCTAAGCATATACATATAGGCACAGGCCTACTCTGAGGGATCGTTAGTTGTTAGTCCACCATGCGAGCTCAATGCGGATTAGTAGAGTTGACTACCAATCCGCATCTAAAACTGTGAAGGAAAACAGCGTGCGTATATGCATCAGAATCTTCTTCAGAATCTTCTTCAGCTTATGTAGGTTTCCTCACGTTGTTTTCCTACAAAAGTTAAAAAAAACTCTGGTACATGGCATGTCGTCCGTGCGGATATGAACCTTACCTCAAGATTAAGAGGTACAATAAGAGCTTTAACTCTTCAAAATGCGCAAATCCTATCTTAATAACATTACCTTCCTCTTTTTAACCGACTTCAAAAAAGGACGAGGTTTCTCAATTAGACCGTATATATATTTTTTTTTTTGGTTTTGATGATTCTATTTTTGTTGGAAAGAAGATATTCCAGTGCGTTTGTTAATTTAAAGTACTACTATTAAATTGAACTAATGAATTCACCGCTGAAAATTGTGAAATAAACAAAATTTTAACAAAAAATTAAAACCGCCTTCAAAAAAACTAAAAAGTTAAAAAATAATATTGCAGCCGACGACTTTTTCGTTCGCATCATAATAACATTAATTTGTTTTATCGACGTCTGTGTCAAGCCAAGCCAAAAACTAATGCAGGCCCTGTCGCGAATCGTACCGGCTTGACAGCGACTTCGATAAAACAAATTAATGTTCTTATAATGCGAAAGAAAAAGTCATCGGCTGCAATATTATTTTTTAACTTTTTAGTTTTTTGAAGGCGGTTTTATTTACCTAAGTTGGAGTAAAATTATGTATTTTACCATCATTGGTCCTCTCAATGCGTAGATTTCAGTTTCTACGTTAAAAAAATTCTGGATAAATTGCTTACTGGTAATCATAAGAATTCTTCCTCTTTATATTACATGAAAGTCACCCCAAATTTAGTGGAAAGATAATAAATGACAATGGTCGTATCGAGCTAAGCTGACTGCCCACAGTGCTCCAGACGATCTCTGTCTTTCATTTCACAACAATCATTAGAATACACACTTAACATAATTTACTCAAATAATCTAGAGGCGGGATTGATAAATAATGCGGTTGAATGTGGGTCGATAAAAAATTCCAATTACGGATCGTCGTTAGAATATAAAAATCTCGACATTCTTTCGCATAATCTGTTCAACAGAATTCTGGGTACTGGATGTGGCTCTTGTTGTGATTTAAAACATTGATTTGCTTCCATTTTCGTGTTTGAGAAGAAAATCGATGTCGTGCATACGTCACTTTGTACGGACTTACACTGTAGTATGTAGTGTATCTACCACTGTAGTTACAGTGAGCATTTTGTTTGCTTCAAATGTTATCCAGAGGCACCCACGACTTCATACGCGCGGACCATGCTATGTTATCTTAGTACAAACTAAGTGGAACGCTGATTTTCCATAGACAGCTTCCGCCATCTGTCAGTTATGTTTCGAAGCACTATGTGTTGAACTAGGGTTCATATCGGATTAATAGCGCACTGCATCTTACGCGTTGCGCTGTAGTAGTGAGTCGGCCGATTGTCTTTTCCAATATATTTCATAATGTGGCGCCCCCTAGTGCAAAGCAATTAGGACGTCCTTAAATTCAAGGCGAGTTACCTATCTATATCCAATATACATATTAATCTATGGCGCGGACTTCAGATTTTAAGTACTAATAACTTTTGATTGAATGAACTGATTGCAATAAAATAAAGCCTACATGTTAATCCCAAATCCCATCTAGATAGGTTCAGTAGTTTTTAAGCGTGCACAAACAAACAGACAAACTTTCTTAAAATGGTCGCAATACATTCCATTACGTATCCGAAACGCCCCTTATTAATATTTTTGCAAATATCTTCAAAGTACATCCACGCCAAATTTACAATTTTATTATTTGTATAGATATAGATATACAGGGTGAAATTGATAGCATTAGCATCCTTTTAAACTAAGAGTCTAACCATCAAACTGAACAACTTTTACTAAGGGAGCAAACCGAACGTAGCAAAAAAAAAAAAAACAGCTGGTGCATACATTGGATCAAGTAGGCAGCGGTGGCGGGTGCAGTATAGTAAGGAACAGCTGATCTTTTTTTGCTCCTATCGGTTTGCTGAATAGAAAAAGTTGATCAGTTTGATCCTGTAGATGGGATAACTACTGTAGTATACTTTACACGTGGTAGGCCTTACAATATACGTATTTGGATGGATGAATTTCGTAACAAATAGTATCGAGATAATTTATATATCTCAAGGCCGCAAGCGGTTCCATCTTCTATAGTTCCTTTTCTTTTTTTGCGTATTTCCAATAACTTCCTTGAGAAAAGATATCCAGTATCAGGAGTACAATCACCCTTTAAAGTAATGTACCTGTCTAAAGTAACAGCCTGTATGCGTCTAAATAGTATAATTTATTAAACGATGCTATGTGTTATGATATAGTATTCAACATGGACATGAAATGCTCTGGATATTCCCACAAGATCTCTATGCTCGTAAATGTAACAAACGACTCATCCAGCTGAATAGAATCAATGTCTCCATAGAAAGTGGGACTCTAACGAGAGGGAATGTATGCGCATACATTTTGTACAGTCTATCTGATAAGTTAACGTTTTTTAAAGTTGTTCTGGATTGTGATTTTTTTAAGACACACGTTCAAAATTATGAATGGATGATGCATGTTCTCCATAGTAATTTTGTGACTTTTGAAGTGACGTGTGACTTTTTCATCTTCCCCTGTTCCTCGATCCTCCAATACTAAACCGATTTTAATAATTATTTCAAGAATAATATGAGAGATACTTTGGACATGTCTGTATGTTTTCCTTTTTTTGTTTATATTCGTCAAATTTGCTTGCTGGATGTCTGAACATAGCAGTAATATTGAGCAATTTTTCGTCATTTTCCAAAGGTCGTAGTTCTTACAGTAATTAATTTATCAAAAAACAAAACATACGGACATGGCAGAGGCGATATAAATTGAGTGGTAAAAATTTGTTTGCTCTATGGTCCAAGACCATTTCAGATTCAGATTCAGATATTTTATTGCATTGCTACATTATAATGTACATGGTAATGAAGTAGTCGTACAGGATGTTAAACGTTTTTACAATGTAGCACCCCGTCTGGGCATAACAATATAAACATGACATTAAGTAATTAGGAATAACATTCAATTAACAATATAATTATTAAACAATCATAACATAACTAATAATTACAAAATTAATGTCCAGTTTAAATAAACATAAAAAAATCTAAATTAAACAACACTACTAAAAATAATACATTTGTCAAAAACATTCAAACAATTAAATTAAAGTTGTCAGTACAATAATAATTACAATATTCAATATCATATATATAAGACATGCAAGTGTGAGTCCATCGGGCTACTGAGGAAACATCTCTAATAGCTACAAAATTCAGCTTTTATACTCTAACGTAAATATAGTTACAATGCCAGACACCCTTATAATTATAATAAAAATAGTGTGTCAAAGGGGCCTCTACGTGTTGGACCTGTGTTCCCACGCACGCCTTCTAAAGGTCCGGGCTACGGCCCGAGAAATACCATAGGAGATACAATAATAATAATAATTAAGCCATTTATTTCGAGATAATTAATAAATAAATTTTGAAACATTATTACAGTTTTTGAGAGTTACGCGGTTATTATGTAATCTAGAAATAAAAATTTTAACGGGTTCTTACCGGGTTAAGAGCAGACTGCTCTTAAAAATCTACCTGCAGTTCCTCAGTCATCCCGTGATCATGGCAGTTGTAACACTGCCGAACTCAAATATACCAAAACGCGGTAAAATTCGGTAACCGTTCGGTAATGTTTATTTCTAGATTAAAACATTATTATTATAAATTATTCATTACCTAATTTACTTCACTCTCGAGTACTCATTTGCGGGCAAAGGCCTCCTCCATCCATTTCCACCTAGTTCTGTCAGTCGCTTGTCTGGTCCACGTTGCGCCCGCCGTCGCCACGATGCAGTCGCGCCACCGCTCGCGCGTCCTGCCGCAGGGACGCATGCGTTCACACCCTTACACTTTAACAAATTCCTACTCCTGGCCAGACAACTATAACCTGCTACCTTGCAAAGCAGCCATGACTCAAACTTCATAGTTGCCTATCATTCCTACCTATGTTGGGAGCGTGCGCTGAGAAACTTTTAGCTTTTAATTATAAAATAGTTAAAATGTCTGATCGAAGGATATAGGGGAATACGTTTGTATGGACTAGACGGCACTAGTCTTTCCTCTTAAAAGCTGCTTGGCGAATTGGGACTGTCATCAGACTTGACCAATTGTATACTAACTCGACTATATACTTATCAGTTAGACTGTACGTACACGATTGAATGGCGTGACGGCTCCGTTCAGATTTGTATGTTATGTTGTGTGTACATGTTGAAGCTCACAGCTTTATGCTGCCGATTCATAAAACGTTTCCGTGCGCTTGAAAAATACGTTGCTTTGCAAATCTGTGATTTACCTTTTCAATAGAAATATGTGTCGACGTTTAGTTGAATACACAATATTGTCATACGTACTTAAACATTTTTTCTACTTCTTCGAAGGATTTTAATACAGAGGGTGTAACAAAACACCCCAGTTATACCTAAGGGGGTGCTTAAGACCATCAAACTGAACAATTTTCACTGTGGAGCCAACTTCGAAATCTTGAAAAAAAAATCGACTGCCCCATACATTTAATTCGAGTCCGTGTGTCAGTTTAGTACGTAAAACCATTTTTTTTCGCAATTTCGCAATTGGCTCAACTGTGAAAGTAGTTCAGTTTGATGGCCTGAAAACGGTGATCGTAGTACTTCCTATCTCTATGCTGAAAACACCTTAGTAATCAATTAGACAACTACAAAACTTTGACGCACAATACGCGTAGACGGTATTAATATAATATGTAAAAATAGTTTGAAAAATCTAGATGCCGCATCACAGATAACATTTGCAATTTATAAAATAATTACGAAGATAAAACGCATTGAAACTTTTCATACAAAATTTTAAAAGCTTTATATCTTCGTAATTATATTATAAATTGCAAATGTTATTTGAGACGCGGCATCTAGATTTTCTAAACTACTTTTCCATATATAAAATATTACTTTTATTAATTCCGTCTATGCGTATTGTGCGTCATACGTTTGTATGGACTGAAACCACCTTAAAAGGGGGTGCTTAAGAGTTTGCATCTCAAGGATTGGAGGTCAAGGATGAAGGAAGAATGAGAAGGCGGTTTTTTTTTCGCCTGGCAGGTTCCACTAAATTATAAAAAAATTAGGTACGATTGTATTCGTCATTATCACTAGCTAGACGGTGAATGAAAACTTCGTGAGGAAACATGCATATCGAAGTAAGATTTAAAAAAAATCGTGTGTGTTAAGGGTGACCCCTATTATTGCGCTAGAAAATGATTGCAATGTTACAAGCTACGGCTTGCAATTGCAATGCAATAAGCTTGCAAACCTATCCCCCCAAACATACACTGTGTTAAAATAAAATTCCCACTATAGAGATAAGTGTACTTTTTGCAACTATCAGCTGTAAGGCCGATTCAGTGTTCATGGGGTGTGGAGCATCTCTGTGATGGGGATGGACCAGGTCTGCCTGCATAACTCCAGTCGGTTTAGAAGTTACTGATGTTTATAACGATCAGCTGCACTATAACGTGTGCAAACCAGGCTCAACAGCAGCGACCAATCAAAAAACTATAAAATTTCACTACAAAAAATCCTGTGAGCGTTAATAGTGCTCATCATCATCATCTTAGCCGATAGACGTTCAATACCGGGCATAGACTTCCCCTAAGCTTCAACAAACTTTTCTCTGACTTCGATTCCTACTACATGCCAAGAAATATATGTAGGCGAAATATTGTTAATACCATTAACAACAATAAAAATGCCCCTGGGAAATAACATGCATACACACATACTTACCTGTACTTCTCACTTACCTCTACCTGTACCTGCCGCTTGCCTGTACTTTTCACTTACCTACCTTTACCTGTACCCACCAGAATTCACACACTCTTATACTTATACATAATCTCTCGCTGAAATACTATTCTAAAACACAAATTCATCAAAACGAAACTACACCAGCATTCTCACACGCAACCACACAAAGACACACTCAATTTCTAATTCGCCTGCAATGATAATAATAATGCTGCTCTATCTCAGACCTACTTAATCTGCTAGTTTTTATGATGCTGTAGTAATTCGTATAGTATTAAATACTTATAAATAATTATACTTACCAACCTAAGTACCACTTGTAAAATGTACTCCAAATATCCGTAAACCTGCATGTTTTTGTTATTTGTATTGCCACGATTATTTAACTTTATAATTTAGAGTAATCTATTATTGGCCTTATTCTAAGCTTACTTTTTCTTTGTACATTTGGTTTGTAATGTTGTTGATTACTTGAATAAATAAAAATAAACTGGTCCTACGCTGCCCTCATCCATCCGGTACCCGCCACCTTCAACAGGTCGTTGGTCCATCTTATGGGGGTAATAGTACTAGTAGGACCACATTTTTGTAGGCCAGTTTTGCGGGACATAGAAAGCTGTTATTATGTTATTAAAGACCTTCGCATTTCACCTATGTTTATAAATAGTTTGTATTTGTAACAAGATAGGAGTCGGAGACTTTGGTACGCCCACATTGATATTATACCTTAATCCGAATGTGTGTTTAGATCACCGCATGTGTTGGCGTGGGTGTCGCGGTACGATGCGAGTTCATATTTATGTGGGCGAAAGGACAGCCACCCATCAGCACTTCATAGCCCAGTCATTTTACGGAGTTTTGTTAGGCGGGGTAGGGAGTAATTATTAATTGAACTTTTAAACTGTAACCGGCACCATTTAGTGACAAAAAGACTATCTTAAAACATATTAAAAAAAATTCGCTACGCAACATAGATATCAAAATTGTGTGTCCAAGAAGGCTTTTAAATTAATAAAATTGATACCAAGGCACTCATTTGACTTAGATTTAACAATTTAAATTATTTTTGAACAATAAAATAGGCATTGAAATTTAGAAAATGAGGTATTTATTAGAAAATACGAATGTATTTTTCCAAACCTTCTAAGTAGACAAAAATATTTTCACTATGTTTTAAGTATGTATAATGGTAAAGCCTTAAATATGTGCAAAAAAAATTTAAAGTCAGTTTTTTTAGAACGAGATAATAGCAAAATTTTAAAATTGGAACTGTTGCTGACGTGATTTTTTTTTAATTTTGTTACATTTCGAGGCTCAAATTGGTTCTTCAATATTATACCGAAAAAAAATCAATTATTAATTAGTCCCGGCTCAAACCGTGAAATGACTGGGCTATTCAGACATAATTTCATTCTGAAGTGTTCAATATGCAAAAGGTTTGTCTGCTAAAACTGGACGCTTAAAAGGAACGTTGGTGTCAGGTAAAGCAAAGGCGTAGCTTGATTAGATACGTTAGTTCATAATAACAAAGTGCTGGTCCGCCATTACATGACCTAGGAAACTTGACAGGACGCAACATAGGGAAATGTCAATACAATATATTTAGTAGTTGTAGAAAAGTTTCTGACCACCCTGAAATGGATTACGGTCGTGACTTTGACAGCTAAAGGTCAATTTATCGGCTCGATAGATATGTCGATATGAATCTACATGCCGTGCCGAGAGACTTGAATTCGGATCCTGTAAGTATTGGTGCAGACTAATGTTTTGAAATTTTCTATGGAAAAACAATTCAGGTGGGTGGTTTGCAGCACCCCCTGAAGTATGTATGTAACGCAATAAGTTTACACTCTGCATAAAACGATGAATCTATACTATTATAAAACTGTAACAGGAAGTTTGTCTGTACATTGAAGATATTAACAAAAAAAAAGTTACGATATGGTTTTTAGGTGTCCCTGATTCCATTTCACCAATTTTTGGATTTTTTGTCTGTCTGTTTATTTGTGTGTTTGTTTGTTTGAACGAGTATCACGCAAAAACTTCTGAACCGATTTTGATGAAACTTTTTTTGTTTGATAGCTTAAAATCTGACTGAAAATCTGGTAAGTATATAATTTGTGCGGACGAAGTCGCGGGTTAACGCTCGTAAATTCATAAAACAATACAGGGTGTAAGGGACAGCCCTCCGCAAACTGAAACTCCGCAACTGAACTCAGACCATCAAACTGAACTTGTTAATCGAATGTACCTCTATTTAATTTAATGACATATTGTAATAATCTAAGACATTTAATAAATTTGTAATTTAATATACAAACTGATGTATAAAAAAACCTCCTCCTTTTTTGAAGTCGGTTAATAATGACAAACGATGTTATACTTAAGTATAATAATAGTGTTTGTAAGTATGACCTGTAACACCTGTTACCAATAAATTATGTCTATGTCTATGAACAACTTTCACTATGGAGATTATCTCAGGAAACGCGAAAAAATCAGGTGTCCCATACAAAACTGCTGTAGGTACTACGCTTCTGTGTTTCAGTTTGTGGAGGGCTATCCCTTACACCCTGTATTGATTCATGAATTAATTCATTGTTTTATGCAGAGTGTAAACTTATTACGTTACATACTTCAGGGGGTGCTTCAAACCATCAACCTGAATTGTTTTTCCATAGAAAATTTCAAAACATTAGTCTTCACCAATACTTACAGGACCTGAACTCAAGTCTTTCGGCACGGCATGCAGATTCATATCGACATATCTATCGAGCCGATAAATTGACCTTTACCTGTCAAAGTCACGACCGTAATCCATTTCAGGGTGGTCAGAAACTTTTCTACAACTACTAACTATATTGCATTGACATTTCCCTTCGCTGCGTCCTGTCAAGTTTCCTAGGTCATGTAATGGCGGACCAGCACTTTGTTAGTATGAACTAACGTATCTTATCAAGCTACGCTTTTGCTTTACCTGACACCAACCGTCCTTTTAAGCGTCCATAAAATTTTACTAATGTCATAAAATACGACAACAAATCACAATAAATACTTTAGATCTAACAATGCATATAACTTTCACATATTACGTATGTATGTATACAAAGAGATATTGAATCAATTTGTTTGCCCAATTCTCAGGACAGTTGGAAATAAATCACATATCACTATGATGTATTACCTTGACGGAACACCAACAAACAAGATTGCTATGAGAGGGCTCATAGCAAGGAAAGGAATGTAAATGTAAGCTTATGTAAGATCTTTTTATATTGGACATTGACTCGACTGTGATTTTCGCCAGGGAAACCTAAATTGTGAAATAAAATAGCTGTTTAAATGTATACGGATGAAAAAGACTTTTAATTGAAATTGCAGATAAAGATATATTTTATATTGGAATCTAATTTACTTCATAAGAAAAAAATGTTTTAGAAGATACATAACTTTTCGTACCACTTTACTGTTGTAAAATTGGTACCTAAATACAAATGCTGCAATATCAGTAAAAAGACCGCTTTGCTATACAACGTGTTACAAAAATACAAATAAAAATGTAAGGGGGTGGTTTACACCATCAAACTGAACAACTTTCACTATGGGACGAATATCGAAAATAGCGAAAAAAAATTCTTATGTTCCATACTAAAATACAAATCTAATCGAGCTAAATGTATAGGATAGCTGATCTTTTTTTTCACGATTTCAATGTTGGTCCCATAGTGAAAGCTGTTCAGTTTGATGGTCTGATTAACCAATTAAAAAGGTGTCAGCGTATAGTACGAACTTTGACTACTTATATAGGCACTATAGTAACATGAAATCTGCAACTTTGGATTTTATTCCCCATAACTTTAGATTCTAATTTTGAACGTAAAAATCATGAAAATAAGTCTCGTGTGAACCCCAAAGGTTCTAAGTTCGAAATTATTGTTTCGCAATTATAGGCTGTCTCGTTTAGTGATAAGGTATAAAATTGAATGTGCACATGATTAATTCATCTTATATAGTGGGAGAGGGGAAATACTACCGCAAGGCTAGTCCTTATAATAAATAGTCAAAGAGTAAGAAGGACCCTGTATAGGTAAATACCTATAGCTACACCCATAATCAAACCAACAACCAATTCAATCCAACTGCGATCGCCAACCCGCCTGCCAAGCGGGGCAATTATGGCAAATTCCCCCATTTTTTGGGGAGGCCTATGTCCAGCAGTGGACGTCTATTGGCTGACATGATGATGATGATGATGACACCCATAATACCATTCCGCCCAAAGGCTAGAAACATTGCTACAACTACCAACTATTAGGTGTCTTTATATTTAATATCGAGTTGTAACAGGTTTAAACCAACAAATAAGTCTTCGTAAGTTCTAGCAAATTCGAAGGTTTCAGGATATAATGACGAATTTTAAGGTAAAATATTACCTACCTCTATCAATATTTTTTTCGGTGCTTGAAAGAAAAATATATTGGTATGGTAATATCAATATTTTTACCCGACTGCCCCAGAAGGAGGTCAAGGAGGGTTATATTTTTCGGGTGTAGGTATGTATGTAAGTATGTACCTATGTATAGTATTCTGCCCATTCCATCAAGAACGGTTTGAAGGATATTAGGCCACTTCACATTTATGAGGTGTCGTTAGATTCATAAAAAATTGTGAGACATAGGCTATAATTATATTCAACTCAAAAAAGAGATAAACCATTTTTTGGTCCAAAATTACAATAATTTTATGGGTATGTAAAGTTATTATGTATTGCAGGTGGGGTGAAGACAGAGCAATAACCAACATTAAATTAAAATGGTGTACCTTTTTATTTATAGTACTAGTGTTTAATATGCGTGTGTTTGTATATTCGTTAGGTAGTGTTATGTTTTTATTTCATTGTAAAATTGTTTCATTTTGTAGAGTCTTAAGGGTTAAGGCACGATGGGGCTGACGTAACATCAGGGTTAAAAGCTTAAAAGAAAACAAAAGAATAAAAAAAAAATCTACCTATAAATACCTATAAGTAAGGTATTTATAGGTAGGTATGTTTTGTTATTCTTCTTTGTTCCCATTTGCAATACCTACCTAATTACATTCAAATTATAATTGCTCAAACAAAGTTGTTATAGCTGATTAATGTTTATAAAGCTTGTTTTTCTCTTTTAATTTAATAATTTTATTCATCCAGTCGGGTTTTTTGGTTTCTTAATTTTCTTTCTAGCATCGAAATTACACAGAACAGAAAGATTTGAACGAAGCATTTACTAGTATATCACCTTATTATAGATTACTAAGAAACAAGACAATAAAGTCAATTAAGACAAGTTTCATTTTAATACCCACTTAATAACTAAAAACAAAGTTGATATCGAATGATGGATTATGAAAATTCCTTTAATATTCTCGGACGGCGCGAAATATTCTAAACTTTGAAGTTCCCGATCGACTGTAGGGGAAATGAATTTTACTTACTCTAATGAAAATTCTTTGATACTTGGGATAAGCTTCCAAATTTTCTCAAACTTTTGATATTTCCAAGGTTCACTATTTCAGAGACGCAATAATTTTGTGAAGGGAACATTTTAATTTATTCATTTAGCTTTTTAACGTTGAACTAAGTTGATGGACGAGAAAAAAGGAACGTTATTGGTTTTTTGAGCAGGTCTTTCTTAGTTTTTAAATTTTTAAGGATTTGTTAGCTTTAAAGATAATCTCAAATGTAAAATTAATTAAAATTCTTTGTAAAACATATTACTTATTTCGTGTCATTAATGTTGAAAAAGTATTGTTTATAGTCAAGTTAGTTTATTTACTACTTGTATATTGTTTTTATTTATATTAAACTTGAAATGTATGGATGAAAGGATGCGTAGCCGCGTAGATCTGTCCCTCGTTTCACCTGTTAGTTACAATAATATCATCATTCCCTACAGTAAGTCCGCTAAAAATCTCGGTGTTATGTTCGATTCTAACCTGTCCTGGGCGGACCACTTCAACCAGATTAGTAAAAAAGTGCACTACTCCTTCCACTCCCTCAAACGCCTTCAAAATTTTCTTCCCATCAACACCAAAATCCTGTTAGCCCAATCCCTAATCCTTCCTATTATCGACTACGCGGATGTCTGTTGTCTTGATGCCACCGAGGAGTTAAATAACAAGTTGGAAAGACTACAGAACTTGGGCATACGTTTTGTTTTCGGTCTGCGAAAATTTGACCATGTGTCCGAGTTTCGGGCCCAGCTGAAATGGCTCCCCGTACGCGATCGTAGGAATGTTCACATCCTTTGTCTTCTGTACAACATCCTACACAATCCTTCCTATCCTAACTATCTCCGTGAACGTTTCTCCTTCTCCCGCCCTTCTGACAAACCTTGCCGATCCCACATCCGTACCCAACTTAGTATCCCATCCCACTCCACCGACTTCTACTCCTACTCCTTCACCATCCTGCTCGGTTGTGGAACTCACTCCCCGCCGACATTCGCGACTCCAAGACTTTAGCTGTATTTAAAAAGAAAACGAAAGAGCACTACCTTTCTCTATCTTAAGTGATATTCATATATATAATTATATACATATATTAATATATATTGTATATTGTAGGTATATATCACATTTATTTATTTATTTATACTGTTTGCTTGTACACAATAAGTTTGCCTTGTAATTGTTAACTGTCTCTTCTACGGGTCTGCTGGAAGAAATCTCTTCAGAGATAAGCTCGCCCTTTGTACATGTTTTCTCAACTTTGTGTATTATTATGTCCGTGTGTACAATAAAGTGTTATAATATAATAATAATAATGTATGATATTATTTAAACTCATATCATAACCAACATTTTTTACAATTGGCAGTTGACGTTTTGTTGATTATAGTTTAAGCACAGATGGTTTTAGATTGTGCGAGAATGCGTTAAATTGTATTTAAAATCTTACATAAAATAAATTTTCTCAAATAAAATAGATGTTCTCAAAGTTTTTTAAACTATTAGAAACGAAAACATAAAATAGACATTGAAAAACATGTCAATTTGAAATGAAGTTCTCAAACAAACTTTCAACAAATACTATAAAGTAATCTGGAGAAGCAAAATGTTGGAACTAGATTCGATTCAGTGATTCTGAAATCTGTGACACTTTATATAAAGGAGAGAAAGAATCTAACCAAACAGACATTTCAATTTTAAAGCAACTTACATCAGAGAAACGAAAACAGTGTTTGGAATGTTTGGAAAGTAATAACATCGTAAAACAAAATAATTTTTCTAATACATTAAACTAATACAGGGTTAAATCGATATCATAAGCATCCTTTTAAACTAAAAGTCTACTCATCGGAACAACTTTTACCATGGGAGCAAACAACAGATCACAAAAAATAAAGGGAGATGTGAAAAGGGGGTGGGGCCAGTGTCGCAGCAATATGCGCAAAAACGGAACACATTGCTCGCGACAGTAAGATATAAGATAAGATTCAATATATTGTGAGGCTGAAAGCCAGTCGAGATATTATGAGTAAATAGTTTACAATGCTAACGTAGTACTAAAGATTATTCGAACGTTGAGTTCTGATACCGCAATGGATAATGAGCACATTTAAGCTAACAAAATACTTTCTATCGCTTTCGCGTGGTACTGGTGGTAATGCGACACTAGGATTCGTACTCAGCGCGTTGGTTAGCATCTCTCTAGATCTCTATGGAGCAAACCAATAAAAGCAAAAAAAAATGTATGCAACATCAGTTTTTGTTTTGCTTTGATCGATTCGATCGAACGATTGAACGAGAAGATAGCTTCAAAAAAACCAGCAAAATATGACCCGTCCCTGCGTTTACCTAGTAAGAGCGTCTTGAATGGTTTCATCTAAAAGTCAACACCCTGCTTTCGGGCAAGTCCTGTGTTGAGCTGGGACCTATTTGTCGCTGTAGCATACAATAAATTACATGCAGTTCTGTTGGTGTTGCGATGTATTCTTGTTTAGTATGTGGAAATAACATACAGGGTGTTGAGTGCATCGTTTGCCAAAATAAATTGGTGGATAACAGAGGTCATTTGCTATCTCGCAAAGCCCCAAAAACAAATTTCCACATCACGGAATTTTTTTTTTGTTTATCTCGAAAAAGTCCGAACGTCAGCATTTAAAATTGAATAAAAAAAAATATGGGTACAACATAAAAATTTTTTTTTATTTGAATGTGTGATAATGTTTATTAAAATTTAAGTTACTTGGAAGCGACCTGTGATTTTTTATTGACATTTAGAGGATGGTTTTCATGGCATATTGTTTACCGTTAGAAAGAGGTTAATCAAGAGAAGTTTTTAGAAATCAGAAGAACTCGAGCGTATTTTGTTTTTTTTATGTAATTCAAAGTTGAGTTGTTAAATTAATTTTTCTCCTTCCAAAAACCTTCCTTAATGATCATAATAAAAGTAGAGGTTGCTTCCAAGTAATTTGGATTTTAATAGAATACAATCAAATATTATACAATACAATCAATACAGTACAATATTATACAATAAAATAAAAAAATTAGAGGTTGTATCTACCCGTAACTTTTTTTTATTTAAGCTTAAATGCTGAAACTCAGACTTTTTTGAGAAAAATTCACCCAAAAAATTCCGTTATGCGGTTTTTTTTTCGTGGCGATAGAGTAAAAGACCTCTACTATCCATCAATTTATTTTGGAAACGGTGCGCCGATAACATAACATAAATAATACTATGACGAGAGACGAACGGAGGGATTATGATCGTGAGTTTACGTATGTGTATAACATAAAATAATATTCTTTATTTGTACACCAAGTGTAGACAAATATAAATAAATTGTTTATCTATCATCTAACAAAATAAAAATTGATCGCTTGTCGACTATTCTATCTTGACTGTATTTTCATTTACTTTGAATTTTCCAAATATGGTAAATTTCAACTACCTCCCCGGGGAAGATATTCATAGCATATACTCGTACCATAGAGAAACAACGTGTTTCTCTATGGAATATGCTTACGGATTGATCGAACACACTCAAACAACTTTTATCACAAACCTTTAAAACCCAAGAGCAGTAGGTATAAAGCAATATTTCTTAAACAAAAAGAGAATTTAAACCCTAAAGTATTCAGAAAATTGCAGAAGGTGAACACCGTAAACGTTTACGGGAGTGACTTTGTAAAATATTCACATTTGCAACGTCGCGTCGCCCCGTGTACAGGGGCTAGACGAAAATATTGCTGTCTTGGGTGTAAGTCAACTGCAGAACTTCGTAAGTCATTACCCTGGGTGGTAATGGGTTCAATCTCACACGGGAATGACAAAAAGGTTTAGAAAAAACAATGTTTTTACACAATTGTTAAAAAAAGGCTGTCTTGAGTACTTTAAGGAATGAAATGAGGCGTTGTTGACATTCAAAATTATACATGCCGTTGGAATAGTTTGGGAACAAATTGTTTAGTAAATGTCCTTCTAATCTTTATCCAGTCCACTAGTGTTTCGATTACCCTAATCAAATTACTTATAATCCCATTTCACATACAAATATACGTCGAACAAGTAATTTTCGTACTTATGTTATAACTTTGGCATAAAAGTCCGATTTTTTTTTGTTGGGCATAGGCCCGCCACACATTCCCACCGCTGTAACTCCTGTAAGCCAGGATCAACAGCGGCGACCATTCACAACACTGGACAGTGAAGTCCAGCGAGCCCGGGGGATGACTCTAATCTGTCTTGGAACCCGCAATGAATTAATCAAAGATAGGAGGAGTAGGAAAACGAAATATCCGACTTCCCTCCGTTGCAAACGGGAGACAGCAATAAGAAGGAAAAAACATGGCTATTAGAGAGCCAATTCCAGAGATCATTTATGGCAGTGACACTACCGCAAAAGCACCAAAAATACAAAATAAAATAAAACAATAGGAACCTAACATTGTACTGAAACTATGACCTATTTTGCTTCCAGTAATAAGTATGGCAAAAACATCTGAACGCACGGAAGTTATCCCTAGTCGCAACAAGATCCATGTAGTAAGGTACACCAGAAAACGATTTTATTGAGTCAAACGTGGTTTGGCGCTCGGCGATAAAAGTCCGATTTCTTCCTATGTGAAATTCAGTTTAACTTACAAAATTATATTGTGAAAGTAAAGTAAGGTTTCCACTTTCAATCTTTATAGTCAATAGGATAAAAGCTAAAAACGAAATAATATGGCATATAATAAATACAGAATCAAAATATTTTCCCGTCTACTATAAGTTAAAGACGCTATAAAATCCAATATGATGGACATCAGACATCAAAATATTGGAGCTCGACGAAATTGCTTTACGTTACATTAAGTTCTACCGCTCGATACTCTAAGAATGTCAATAATAGCGATAAATATAATATTATAGTGATGCAGCAATACTATTCATTTTGTTACTTAACTCCTATAATAACGCAAGTCAACTCCTTAATTCTAGTGCCGAGACGTTCCATATTAATCTATGGTTCCCATGTCATAACCATAGATTAATATGTTAATATGTATATTGGATATAGATAGGTAACTCGCCTTTAATTTTAGGACTTCCTAATTGCGTTGCCGCTTATTAGCACTAGGGGGCGCCACATTATGAAATAAATTGAAAAAGACGAGTGGCCGACACGAGGATCGAACCATAGCTATCCGGATCGTAGACCGGTTGTCTAGACCGATACACCAACAAGACAGTGATTGATATGGGCGAAATCTCTCACTACTAAAGCGCAGCGCGTGAGGTGTAGTGCGCTGTTACTCCGGTATGAACCCTTGTTCAACACTTAGTGCTTCGAAACATAACCGATAGAGGGCGGAAGCTGTCTATAGAAAATCTGCGTTCCACTTAGTTTGTACTAAGATAACATAGCATGGTCATTACCCTGGGTGATAATGATAACGACTTCGATCTTGCACGAGAATAACACAAAGCTTTTATTAAAAAACAAACTTTATGATAATTTATTTGAAAAAAATTATATAAAAGAAAGTCTTTAAATAAGGTTATGGCGATCCTTGGGGGAGGCCTATGTCCAGCAGTAGACGACCATCAGCTGAAATGATGAACTAGTAATTTATTAAATTTGCATCGATGAAGCATAATGCAAGCATTATGCAAATTAATGATTTCTCTCCCAAATAAATAAGGGTCCCAAAACTGATTTTTGAGTTACAAAAATGCAATTTTTTATGATGCGTTATGACTTTTGATCAATTTTTTTCATTCGATTATCCTTTTCTAACTTTAAGTCTAATACACTCGACTTATATGATAATCTATACCCAACGTACCCTAGATCCCAGAAAATACTTTTTGTCGACGTCGGGATCGACCCAGGAACTAAATGGGATGACCTGAATACTTTTGATGACAAATAGCCGACTGGCCCAGATCAGGGATACGTCGATGAACAAAACTTAGGCCGTTTACCTCTGTAGATTTATAAGACCCTAGGTCCGACTTCAAATAACTACCTTATCGATCATTCCTGCGCGTCACACTTCACATCACCACAACTTATAACAACAAACATTTGAACTCAAGTAATGGTTATGCCACGGCCTCGGTCGTCCATCGATCCAACGCAGCTAAAGCAATGCAGAATGTAACTACAATTGACGATTTTCATTCGTTTACGCTATCTGAATTGCCAACACGGTCTACGGTTTTAGACTACATACCCTATAGACTTTCAATTATTTTTATTTATACGTAAGCGCAAGTTGCAACAAACGGGACACAGACACCGTGATGGTCGGTGCCTTAGATCAAAGTAAAATTAATGGATAGGCCTAACGAGAACATTTCAAACCAGAAAAATGAGGCAAAACAAATGACAGTTTTACTTCAAATATGTACCGAGATGACAATCAAGTGTGCTAGTTTGTATGGACCAAGTGTACTAGTTGTGTGCTTCAACTTAACGCGCTTTGGGCCTATCCATTAATTTTACTTTGATCCAAGGTCGGTGCGGTGAGCGGGGTGAATCGGAATTTATTTAGTATTCTTCGCCTTTGAATCAAACTCGAAACTTTGATTCAGAATAATACAAATGCAAAAAAATACAAAAATATTTATTTTCAACGAGCACTTATCATTACGTTTAAAATTAGTTCACAAGAATCTGGGTATAGGCTTGCACACTGACAACTTAATAATATCACATAGATAGCTTTCACAGCAGGAGTCGCCATCTAGGTGGATACATAATAACACCTACTGACATTAGGGACCTCCGCTCCAAAAGCATAACACGGTTCATGAAGTCTGTGGGCCTGAGAAATGACCTTAAGGTCTAGAGTGACAGCTACAATAGATCTATCCAGGTCGCAGTAGCTATTTGGTCATTGACCAAGCCCTTATAACCAAATAATAAATAATAAAATAGATAGCTTTCAGAGGTAATTTTTGGACTCTACCGCCGCGTTGGAAGGCCTTGCGTTGTAGAGAAGATGCGGCCAGAAATTCTACATCACACATCTTTTAAACAAACGTATGAGAGATAAATTATGTCAGACTAAGTAGAAAAACCATAGTTTTCCATAGTAAGTTATTTTATAATTCTAATAATTTGTCAGCACACATCGTTGCACCAGTTGAGCACCAGTTGCAAAGTAATAACAACGTTCCTAATCCTTCAAGATTTGTTAACCGAGACAATTAATTTTATCATTATAACGTAATATGTTCAAGTAATAACACCATTGCATGTTTGCGTCACCGAGGCAAACAAGAAGTAAAAGATTTTGTACTTCACACGCTATGTCACAGTCATTCAAAATAACGTGGACTATCAAGTTTTTAAGACAGTTTGCATAAATATTCAGATGGACTACGGTTCAGTTAACACGTTCTGAAAAATCTGTTTTTATCCACCACACTGGTGATGGCACTATGTTTTATTGTCTTTTATAAGCTACTTTATAAGATTATAAGACATCAGTAGAGTGCGTTGTCTAAGACTACGTCGTATAGCCGCGCTATTCGATCCAATGATTTCGTCAGTTCAACGAACCCGCGAGAATGAATAAATGGTGCATACCGCAGAAAATTGTACAGATATTCCGCTTTGTAAACCTTTCGACGAGAATTCTTTCGTGTCGTGAATGGCCCTTTTGCGAGTCTTTCTCCCTTTTAAAAGAATATATCATGCGATGAGTGACGACTCGGCATCGATTTGTAAAATATGTAAATGTATTTTACATTGTATACAGGGTATAAGTGACAGCCTGGAAAATAATGAAACGGTAAATTCAGACCATAAAACTGAATACTTTCACTATGGAGCCAACCTCAGGAAAGGCGAAAAAATCTGCTTTGTCATGCAAAACTGCTGTACCAACCCGACTGGTAAATGTCCAAAACAGGAACGAGTGGAAGAGCAAGGGAGAACCCTTTGGCCAGCAGATGGATGAAGTAGGCTAATGCATTTTTTATATCTATGATACATTGATGTAGGTACATTGATTATTATTTTCCTCTAAATCCCACTTTGTCAGGTTATGGGCCCTCTCTTTAATTCGTATTAATAATGCCCAATTTATTTATCAACTACGGTCACTAAACCACCACGGCTTACCAATATGTATCTAAGTAAATTAATATATAAATCAATAATTATCACTATCACCAGCCTATGCACGTCCCACTGCAGGGCACAGGCCTACCCCCAATGAGGCACTACACGTGCCCAATATGAATTGGTAGACTCCACATTTTTATCCAACCGAATTTCTTCTTCATCGTATGCAGGTTTTCTCAAGAATAAACGAATAAAATATTAAAAAAATAAAAAAGTTTTATAGACACCGGAGTTACCAATAGTGAGATACTACAAATGTACATTACTTTGTGAAATGAACAAGTTGGATGCGAAATTGAAGGACCTTCTTCTAGCTAGATTACCTTGAAGTCAAGGTAATTTGTTCTTTTGGAGGACAACATTCAGTCTTTTATGTATGAGGCAACAGACATTATTATAACAGAGTGTCGGCGGCGCATTCTGTGGGCCATGAATTGAATGTGGACCATGAGTTTACACAGTATACTACAGTAAAACTACTGTACTAAATTACAGTTTTTTGGCAGTTGGCTATGGAAACTCAATTTTGAGGTCCAGGTCCGCACGGATAACATGCCATGTACCAATGAGTTTTTCTAACTTAAGTACGACTGCGTACGTAATACCGTAACTACCGTAAGTACGGTAGTACGGTAAGTACGTAGTACCGTACTAAAGTAATACCGACTGCTCTCAAACGGTGAAGGAAAACATCGTGAGGAAACCTGCATACGCTGAATATCAAATTCCGATGCGTATGTGAAGTCTGCCAATCCGCATTGGGTACGCGTGGTGGACAAAAGCCCATTCAACCTCCCTGAGGGTAGGCTTGAGCCCTGCTGTGAGACATATACAGGGTGTTAGGGTAAACAGTTGCATTACTTTTAGGGGTATAGGAAATTCGAAAAAAAAAAAGACTTTTCATAGAAACAGTCTTTGACTACTTATATAGGGACTAGCTACGCGTGTAATTCCAGGGGGCGAGGTTATACGAAATCCGCAACTTTGGATTTTATTCCCCATAACTTTAGATTCTAATTTTGAACGTTAAAAATCATGAAAAGAAGTTTCGTGTGAACCCCAAACGATCTAAGTTCAAATGAATTGTTTCGCAATTATAGGCTGTCTCGTTTAGTGATAAGGTATAAAATTGAATGTAAATGCATATGATCAATTAATCTTATACCGTGGCAGAGGGGAAATGCTACCGCAAGGCTAGTCCTTATAATAAATAATCAAAGGAAACGGTCAATTAGCTGATTGTTAGTTAAAGTTCAAACAATTTCTTGCAAATTTCCTGTATTGCTTCTTTGGGAACGTTATTCAGTATCATGGGTACAATCATCCCTTAAAGTAATGCAACTGTATAGCCTAACACCCTGTGATGATGAAGTGGATACAGCCAAGTACTTTCTTAGATTACTATTGCATATTAAAATTTTCAATAAATAATTAGGAAAAGGAAGGCCTACAAGAGAACGTTCATGGAAAAATAAACAACTACCAAGTATCCGGATAACAATGTCCCTGACTGTGTTTTCTGTTTCAACAGCCCTGACAGTCCAATTATCAAGTCGTTCGCGATCCCTGCCCTGTACTAGATGTCTGCTGTTTTTTCCTGGAAACCTAGATCCGCAGTAATAATTGTTCTGCTGAATGGGTATTGATTTTTTACCCTATTATTGTGTCAGCACCGGTCTTCACCGGGAGCATTGGTGATTCGAAATATAGTATTGATTGCTAAAAAGTGAGCAAAATATTTGTCTTAAATCTTCTTTACTTCTTTTTCAACTCTCCTTTCTCTTATATTTGATTGAGAAATGAGCGTTTGTTTTTTGTATTCTAGAGGATCGTTAGATGGCGCTACGGTCTGTTCGAATATAAATCAATATTTTAGGTCAATTAATCATTTTAATCAAAAATTTGAAACTTTTGACGTCTGGAAATAAACATTTTAACGGGTTCTTACCGCGTTTTGGTATATTTGAGTTTTGATGTTTATTTCTGGATTAAATAATAACCGCGTAACTCTCAAAAACTGTATTTTGACGTCTGACTTAAAAAAAAAGTCAGGCACACTCTTGACATGATTTTAACATGATCCTTTATACCCCAGTCATTTTACGGTTTGAGCCGGGACTAATTAATAATTGATATTTTTTTCGGTATAATATTATATTTAAGATTTGAGTCTAGAACTGTACCAAATTAAAAAAAATAACGTCCGCAACAGTTCCAATTTCAATATTTTGCTATTATGTCGTACTAAAAAACTAAGGGTAAATTTTTTTTTGCACATATTTAAGGCTTTACCATTATTATTCAAACATGGTGTTCATATTTTTGTCTACTTAGAAGGTTTTGAAAAATTCATTCGTATTTTCTATTATATACCTATTTTTTAAATTTCTATGCCTATTTTATTGCTCAAAAATAATTTATATAGTTAAATCTAAATCAAATGAGTGCATTGGTATTAAAATTATTAATTTAAAAGCCTTCTGGGACAAACAATTTAGATTTCTATGTTGCGTAGCGTTTTTTTTTAATATGTTTAAGATAGTATTTTTATCACTAAATGGTGTCGGTTACAGTTTAAAAGTCCAATTAATAATTACTCCCTACCCGGCCTAAATAAAACTCCGTAAAATGACTGGGCTATTAACACTAGTCAGAGTTCGGGCATTAGTAGGGAAATGTGATTTATTTTTAGATTATAAATAGTAGGTAATAAAATTATGCATAGAAAAAAGTCAAATAAGAGGGTGGAGTATGATAACAAATGCAGTTTCAAAATGATTAAGCTCTTATGTTTCTTATTATTCTTTTCATAACGTCCGCGTCATCAAGTTGATGACGACGTTCCTTTATACTAAAGCTTTCCTTTTTATAATATTGTATTTATACAGCAAAATTGTTTAGTCTATGTGCTCTTCTTACGTTTTTAAACTAACTCCTGTTGAATTTAGACCTGGATCGATCGTTAGGTTGCATTTTATTTTTGACTGAGTCGCCGTCCACTACTATGACACTACCAATTCTTTTTAACTTGTAAGTATGTAATTTTAAAATTAAATCCTTTAAAATTAAGTATGTCTTCTTCTTTCGTATTCATAGTTGAATATCACGCATTCTGTGCTATAATATTATTTTGTTTTCCATAGAATAAAGCCAGGTTGAGCACGGGGTTCAGGCTATGAAATCTTCATGAATTGTGTAAAAAATTCTTTAAACATTGAATAAGAGCCAATAACAACTGTTTGTATAATTTAAAATTATGAAAACACTTTTGTTATACATATATCGCATTATCAATCATTACCTTGAATTTGCCTTGAATTATGAAACCACTTTTATGGTATATCGTTGCCTTGAATTATTTATAAGGTACCTATTGAATTCGTCCTAAAAATTGGTAATATTAAAAGGAGGTCACTCAAAACTGATAACAATAACAAATAAGAAAAACATAATAATATGTGATAATATTAAACGAAGTTGGGTTCAAAAATGATTGTTCAATTTTCAACTTTACTAACGATAGCCATAAAGTTTCGCATCGTTATGACAACACTGCATGAACAAACAGCGGTATCAAATGAAACTTTTAATGGCCTGTTAAAATTGCATTTACAAATCTCCTTCGAACACTAAACAACAAGATAGCCTCTTGCAGACAGAAACTCACATACCAATTCTGAACACTTGCTCCGTTAGTACTGCAAGCCATTATACCTCTGCAGCAACAAACTTAATTTCCACTGAATACCAAAGGAAAATTGCTCTTATTCACCCTTGCTTTACGACTCATAGAGGGCGTAAGTAAAGGATTGTAAGTGCACCAATCTATTTCACGGGCAGGACAGCCAATTTCGTCGTCGTGTCTGTACGTTTGAACGGTTCCGTGGACATGTTTGTTGAATAGTGAGGCGCTATCGTAATGTGTTTTGATATTTATTGTATGGATGTCATTTCGTGGTTTCATCTATTTTCTAAGTTATAACACTGCAAGTTTAAGGTAAAGCGCATATTACGACGGGTTGCATCGCGTCGGAGCGAGCCACGTCGCAGCGGAGAATGTCTACTTCGCACACTCGAGCGTGCCGGAAAAAAACTGCCGGAATATGAATAGATATGACTAAAACTCAAGCTTGGGCAAGCGCGCACAACGGCGCCGGCGCGCTAGACTCGCGAAAAAAGTTGTAATATTAGGTTGGGGACAAAGTTTCTTCACATTTTTTAAGAAAATTCAATACATTTTTTAATATAGTTTATTTAAATTGAACTAAATTATGTAGGTACCATTTTGTTCGATAACTTTTTGCCATCTTGTAGGTAGGGACATGATCCCATTGCTATAGAAATTTTGGGGCTTCTGATCAAAATACCGCGACAAGTAGTTTTGGCAGTCCTCTCGTGATGTTAACCTGACACTGCCTAAAGAATTCTGAAGAGACCGAAACAGGTAGAAATCTGAAGGTGCAAGGTCTGGACTATACGGCGGATGCATTAAAACCTCCCAGCCAAGCTCTCTTAATTTTTGCTGAATGGCTAAAGATGTGTGAGGTCTAGCGTTATCATGATGACAAACCACACCCCTTCTGCTGATTATTTCCGGCCGCTTTCTCTCAACTTCTTGCTTTAATCTCATCAGTTGTTCGCAGTAGAGTTCAGAATCGATGGTCCTGCCTGGTGGTAACAGCTCATAATGAATAATGCCCTTCCAATCCCACCACACACAGCATCACCTTGTTGCGAGTTAACCCGGGTTTCGCCACAGTCTGTGAAGCCTGACCGGCCTTTCACCACGAGCTTTTTCGCACGTTCTTGTCGTACGTGATTCACTTTTCATCACCAGTTATCAGCTTCTTCAAAAATGGTTCGGTTTCATTACGTCGTAATGAAGAATCACAAATGAGTGCACGGTTAATTAGGTTTCTTTCAGTGAGCTCGTGAGGTACCCAAATATCGAGCTTTTTTGTGTACCCAGTTTTTTTCAAATGCGCCAAAACTGTTTTGTGGTCAATTCCCAGTTCTTCAGCTACGTCGTAACTACTGATATGCCGATCTTGCTCCACTTTTTCAAAAATGGCATCCATTTTTCATACATACTATAATGCGAAAAAACTTTTTCCCCAACCTATTATATTGCTTTATGGATTAAAATAGATGTACATACGGGTCTAGCGGCGGGCTTCGGCGCGGCGGCGTCCCGCTTGTATGAAGCTTATCTTCTGGTCCGGCCTGGCCGAGATATCTATTCATGTGGTGCCGGGTTCGATAGGCTCGGTATAGTATGCGATAGTTCAGTTACTTATGAACAATAGAAGTGATTTGGGCGGATTTTTGCGCTGCGGCAAATCCCGTTGCGGTCCGTCATACCTATAGTATGCGCTTACCTTTATTGAACATTTTGGTAGCTATTTCAGTACCTATTTCGCACAAAGCGGTTTACGAATTATTATTATAATGATTCTGATAAATTCGTAATTAATCTACTCTAATGAACGTAGATATAATTATTACGTATGGTTCTAGACTTGATAGTTATATCAATTCTTGCAATTAAAAGTTCAGATTAAACCTAAAATTAAATCTCATCTCACTAATATTATTAGTATTTTTTATTTTATTTTATATATATATATATAGGTATATATATATATATATATATATATATATGAAAATTTGTTCCAGTGTTTGTATGTTTGTGGCTGAATCACGCATAAACGGCTGAATGGATCTGTATGAAAATTGGCACACCAATGGAATATGCCCTGGATTAAACATAGGATATTTTTAAAGGTCAACACAAACTGAGTCGTGGGCAACAGCTAGTAATAAATAACACAATACAACGTTTTCGATAACTTTTATTTTCACATAATAAGAGAGCTAGCTCTGGGACAACAAAGTAATACAATACGAAAAAAACATGTATTACTAACCATTTAAGAAAAATAAACGCTACAATATTTACATTAACCCAGCATTCTTTAATGCTGCCTCAAACATATAAAATTTACAGGACAGATCCTGTTTTGTGTCTGCCCAATCCTTTTCAGTTCTGTCATACCAAAAGTATTTCCCTTTCACAGACTGGTCGAGATCCAAAGCTAAGACACATGGCGCTTTGCCGGCTTCATCCAAAGTAAACATTCCAGTACTCTTAGTCATATCAGTTTGGACAAATCCTGGATGTAAGGAATTGATTGAAATGTTTTTCCCAACTTGCTTCTGCTGCACTCTTGTCAATGCGCATAATGCTATCTTCGAGATTCTATAAGCAATCATCGGCATTTCCGAAAAGTCGTCTTTGTTCAGCTTACCATTCTTGACTGACTCCAGGAACCAATCCACAAAAGCATTAACATCGTCCAGTTTAATATCTTGTTTAGTCAAACGTTGAATCCAATACGAGTTTCTCAAATTGGAGATATGACCACAGTCGCTAGCAATATTTATAACTCTAGCGTTGTCCTTCAATATAGGGAACATGTATTCTTGAATAATCAGAATACTTTTGTAGTTTATATTGATAACACGCTTGGCATCATCATAGGTTGTTTTATAGAGATCACTGACATTAACTCCAGCATTATTGATCAGTATATCCAAACCACCATGTTTAGATTTAAGATGGTCTGCCAAAGCTTTCACGCTCTTTTTGTCTGAGACTTCTAGTTGATGGAACTGGGCATGTAGACCCTCTTTCTTTAATTTTGCTACTGCTTCTTTACCTCTAGTCACGTCTCTTGCTGTCAGGTAAACGATTCCAACTCCTCGACGACACAGCTCTTTGACTATTCCATATCCGATACCCTTGTTGGAACCAGTTACTACTGCAACTTTATCAGCCATGTTTCACTCACAAATTCCAAACAGAACTGCATTATCTGCTACATGATTTTCATTTTAAATACATTCTAGGTACATTAGTTAGATGTAAACAACTGCGTTATCTCAAGTGGTTTATTAATAGTAATGGCGGAATAAACTTGACCGTGAGTTGTTGTTGTTGTTGTTGTTGTTGAAGGTGATATATGTAGAATATTACTATTGCAATGACAAGACAATGTCAGAGATGTAATAATTTTAAATCACTAATTATTTTATCACTAACTACTTCTAGGGTTTCATAGTAAAATAGAAAAAATGGAACACATAATTTGGGCTTGTCAGTCTGTCCGATATATTGTGTAGTTTTTAATATAAGGGACATTTTTGGTTAAATATTTTGAGTTTATTGACTGCCAAAATGACATTGTTTTTCATAGTGTCTTTAAGAAATATGAAAATGTAATATAATTTCACTTTTGCTGCCGATAAAATAAATATCCATATACAATATTTTTAATTTATTATTAACTTTCAATTTTAGTCGTGTAAGTTCATTTCGACTATGGAACCCTTTACTATGTGTAGTCTGACACGAACCTGGCACGTCTTTGGCTTTCGCTACGTCTACGCTATGGAATTTCTCCATTTTCACATATAATGTCTGCATTATTATTTATCTACTTTTGTTTACCTTACTATGTCGATAACGATATTGGTCTCTTTATTAGCCATGTCTATCTCAATAATCTTAATTGAGATTAAAAGTTAAATGAAGGAACTTATCATGTTCGTGCTATAATTCATATATTAAAATTAAAATAATTATAAAACTGTAACATAAGTGTGTCTGTACATTGAAGATATTAACAAAAAAAAGTTACGATATGGTTTTGAGGTGATTCCATATCACCAATTTTCAGATTTTTTGTGTTTGTTTGTTTGGTTGATCGAACATCACGTAAAAACTACGGAACCGATTGTGATGCGGTAAACTCAGACCATCAAACTGAACAACTTTCGCGAACAGGAGACGCGAAAAACAATTTGCTGTCCCATACAAAACTGCAGTACCTGAGGTAGGCTCCATAGTGAAAGTTGTTCAGTTTGATGGTCTAAGTTAGTTCACCATTTCAGTATTTGCTAGGCTGTCACTTACACCCTGTATAATTAATTACGTATTAGGTAACAGAACTTCAGACACTTTCAACTATTTGGAGCATATAAATAAAATCATGTTAAAAAACTGTGAACAAACTGATTATGTGCCACAAAATAATTTTCAAGTCACTAAAGTTTTTTTGTATTTAACAAAAATTTGTTTTTATTTTTGTTCTTATTCTTCGTAACGATGTTTAAGTTTTTCTTAATTTTGATTTCATTCAAGATAATGTAAGCAAAAAAAAAAAAAATATTTAAGTCAAAAATCGCTTGAGATATCTTTGGTATATGTTTTATCTCGCTACGATGAAGGGAGCCGGTGCAAACGAAGTCGCAGGCAAAAGCTAGTTATAGAATAATAGGTACCTTTATTTGTATTCCATGTTTAATTTATAAATTTATAAACATCTAGATAACACAGAATAAATAATATTTGTTTATAAACACACTTCCAATGTACACACCGTGAAATGACGTTAACTATCGCTTCACATAAGTAAACAATTTCTTTGCTGTCTCATAATGATAAGGTAATCTTCAGGCTGTCACGGACGTTCTTGTTCATTTAAAGTACATTTTCGTCTTCAATTTACTATTTTAATGAAAGCAACATATTGTAGACTTGAGGCTTTTGAGATGTGGGTGTACAGGAGGATGTTGAAGATATCATGGACGGACAGAATTAGCAACAAGGTGGTCCTGCAGAGGATGAACAAGAGAGTAGAAATCCTAAAAACTATGAAAACTCGGAAGTTACAGTACCTCGGTCACATTATGAGAAGTGATAAATACCAACTTCTCCAAATTATTCTGCAGGGGAAAATTTTGGACGAATGCCTGGTAGAAGAAGGACGTCCTGGCTTAAAAACCTGTGCGAATGGTTCGATGTGGACACAACCTCACTGATCAGGGCTGCGGTCTCCAGGGTCCGAATAGTCCTATTGATAGCCAACCTCCGATAGGAGATGGCACCACAAGAAGAAGAAGAACATATTGTAGGATCAATGTACTTCAAACGCACACGCTTGTGCGTATACTGCTTTGGTACAAAAACAAAACACAAACTAAATAAAGGAGTGAGGTAATAATGATGCGACGTGCAAACGCATGCCGTCGCGTCGTATGGCGCCTGACAGGTTACTGCCACAGAAAATTAAAATAGACAGAAGTGCCTTGTGAGCGTACTCCGCTCCCTATCATGGAGTTAAAATGCACAAAGGTATCTAAATATGTCGAAAACTCGCGATATCTGTGATGTTATGGCGGGTATCTAATATAATTATAAATATATTAGATATACATAAACATCGTAAATGCTTTTCTACTTAAAACTTATCGTAAAGACATAGAAATGCTATTGTCTATCATTAATGGTTCATTGCGGTGTTGTATCCTTTTTAATAATTTTAAAGATTTTGTAGGAATCAATTTCAATTCGAGGATACTAGTTTTCATATTACCTATGCACTTCTAACTATTATTATTGTTCTGTGGTCACCATATGTTATGAGGATTATTAAAGAGGAAGAAGGGGAGTGTAAGCACATGAAACGGTTCTGTGGATCGTGCTTTGTTATACTTGTATGACTTATTTAAAACGTGTATTTACCAAATCGACTGTTTTAGCGTATCGTCTGCATAAGCATAAGAAAAAGCATTATTAATATACAGGGTGAAATTGATATCATTGGCATCCTTTTAAACTAAGAGTCTACCCATCAAACTGAACAACTTTTACTATTGGAGCAAACCGATCGGAGCAAAAAAAAATCTGCTGTTGCATACTAAACTGCATCCACCGCCCGCTGCGCCGCGCCGCTGCCTACTCGACTCAAATGTATGCAACAGCTGATTTTGTTTTTGCTCCGATCGGTTTGCTCCCAAAGTTGTTCAGTTTGATGGGTAGACTCTTAGTATAAAAGGATTCCAATGATATCAATTTCACCCTGTATATTTAAAATAGCTTAATAATGTAGACCCAGAAAAAAATGGAGAAATAGCATGGATGCCTTCTTAGAAAGTTGGTCAAAAGTTAAACTCAATATACAGGTTTAGAAAGTGAAGAGGTCTTTGGCCAGCAGTGGGACACTGAATTTTACATGGATAAAAGTACAATTAATAAGATCATATTAGAGTATAGTGTGTACTGTACTGTATAGGTACTCTTTCTTATACTGTGATATTGTAGTCATCAGGACGTGATGTCATTAATATTTAAAAACTTAATGAATGTAGCAGCAAAAGTTATTGAATCATCTTGATAGCAATCTTCAAAGCGGCCGCATATTCATAAAATCACAAACATGTCAGACTGGAGTTGAGAACGCTCGATTAAACTTTTTCCTTTGATGTGATTCCGTATAAAAAGCTACTTGAGATTATTTACCAGTTGAGGGGGAATCCGAACGAGAGTTTTGGGAACATCATTTATCTTTCTTATTCAAATAATATCGAATGTGAATGCGGAATCGTCGTATCCTTAGAAAATATTGAAGAAAGTGGGTCGTGAATCTTTGGCTGTATGTGAAACTGTGAAGAGCCTCATTGAATTCTCTTTTTCATTTTCAAACTTTATGAAAATGAAGTTGATTGATGATCTCAATTACCAATGTCCTTCATTTAGATTCAAACGCCACTTTTAATTAAAAACAATTTAATTATTTCATTATTGGCTACCATCTCTGGTGGTAGAGGTCAGAGCGTCAGAGGTCATAAGGCGATCTGGAAAAACTCTGACTCCAGGGCTCTGCCTACACGATAAGAAGAAGATTATCAATTTGTGAATATTTTATGTTATTCTGAAATTTATTATTAAAAGCAAAAAAATATAGGAAACTAGGGGGGATTCTTCTACTTTTGGGATGATGACAAATAACAGTGTCTTTGTCCCATTTTCATCCAAAATTAGGGAGACTTTTCAAGGAAAGAGGCTAAAATGCTAATGTGACACCCATAGCAACTATTCAACCAATGGCTATGACCAGGAAGCTGATAAAGGTATCACCATGGCTATGACATTTATTATCAAATTGCAAACAAAGTACTTTGAAGGCTACAACGTGTAATCTTAGCTTGAAGAATATTGAAGTGCTTAAACACATTATTTGCCAAAAAACAAAATTTTAACAATATAATAACAACAATTTTGCAATACCGACTACCGACGTGGTAATTTAGGAACGGACGTGGCACTAATCTAATACACGGCTTTTAGATAAAACCCTGTAAAAAAGAATCATCAATTAAGTTGTTACACCCATTTAAGTCCCATGTGCCGTGTGCCGTCAATGACATGACAAAATTTACAAGGTATGAACCGAAACCCCCTTGGAAATTCGACACAGGCTAATTAAAACGGTATGTTCACTACTTACTTAGCTAAAGTGAGAGATGCAATATAGATTAAGTGTAGCTAAATTGTTGTTGCAAGTCAGGCTAAAACCTAAGTCTGGCTGGGTACAAAAAGTGTTTAGGTCAGTTTAATGATACTCTGTCTCTCACACTGCTCATACTGATGACAGTGAAAGCATCATATTTAAGCCACCATACTTTTTGTCGTCTATTATGGTGGCGCTTGTGGCATATTGTTTTTTTTTCTTTAAGCAGTGGTAATTGTCTCTTGAAGCTGATAAAACTTTTGTTATTTAGGTATTATTACAAGCGTCGCCTTGCCAACTGAGATAAACACATGTATTTGTCAAATGCCTCCTTGCAAGCTTTTTTTTACGGGCATAACTCATCACACATTCCTTGTAAGCTTGCAAAAACGACTACTATTCGCAGATTACGATTGACTAGGGACTAAATATCGCACTTAAGCCGCAAGCTACAACTGTCGTCTAGATTAGACAACTAGGTAACTAGATCTACTTATCTAGTTTATCTGTGGCAACTCTCCCCTGAAAGCCAATTACAAGCACGCGACTCGCCATTTGCGTTAATCCGTGTGATTAACCTTTTTGCCGGGGACTAATGGGAGATTTTTGCGAACCGGCTGCCAGTCTAAATCTAAACGTTGGTAATTTTATTGGTGCTTTTTTGAAATACCTGCTGTATTTTATGGAGGTTACACGTGTGATCTGAATTTTGGGTAAATATTTTGTCACGTCTCTGCTTTATTTGGTCTTTGACAATTTTGCTTAGTTATTGGGAAGGTATGTTGAGAGTTAAATCATCGTCATCATCAGCCTATCATCGTCCACATAGGCTTCTCCTAAGGCGCGCCACAAAACTCTGTCCTCCTTCCTCATCCAGCCGCTCCCCGCCACTTTTTTTAGGTCGTCTGTCCAGCAGGCAGCAGGGCGTCCCACACTACGCCTACCAGTTCGTGGTCTCCACTCTAGAACTCCGACATCACACCGGTTATCAGTTCTTCGGCAGATATGACCAGCCTATTGCCACGCTTGCTAATTTTCTGAGCTATGTCAGCCACTTTAGTTCTCTGACTTATCACTTCATTTCTGATGTGATCTCTCAGAGAAACACCAAGCATAGCTCTCTTCATAGCTCGCTGAGCGACCTTGAATTGAGAGTTAAATAAAAGGATGCTAATGTTATCAATTTCACCCTGTATACGGTCTAGTAAAATATGTTTTTCTCAGTGTATTTTCCCTCGTTCACCACAACCATGGACAGGTTCTTTAAACTAGCCGAATACCTGACATTATCTACGCTTGTTTCTAAAATCAAGAAATACCTTTTCACCTTACCCAAAGCAAATTTTCATAAATCATGTTTACCGTAGCGACATTGTGTTAAATTGTTTTGGTTTCGAGGCTTAGGGTTCGCAGATTGGCTCTTGACCGCAGCGCGCGTACAATATATCAACGCAAACAGTGACATGTCGGTTACCTAGATGTTTAGCAACTTTATGACGTAGCGACGTTGTAATTAAATTCAGTTTTATTTGCATTGGATTGTGAATTTGTGACAGTTTAAATATTAGTTTGAATAAAGGTGCAGTTGATTATAAGCGATCTGCAGCCACATTCGCTGTCTATTCTTTGCAACAATTCAGGATAATAATAATAAATAATAATAATAATATCTTGGACATTGTCACACAAATTATCTAGTCACATTTAAAGTACCCGGACTTGTATTATGATGACTAGACAACGATATAGAATACATATATAGATACAAACATCCATGACTCGGGTACAAATATTCATATTCATCATATAAATATATGTCCCTTACGGGATTCGAACCCGCGACCCTCGGCACAGCAGGCAGGTTCACTACAGACTGTGCTACCGGGCCGTCAAATAGTAATATTTGAAGAAAATAGGTGATTTGTGTTTTTACTTACATTAAACTTTGGAAACCAAATAGATAGCTCAGATATCAGAAATCCTAAAATTTCTTAAACATACATTCTAATTATTGTAGAGACATAATATCTAATAAGCTACATAAAGCCAACCAAAACAAATTTAAGTTCAATTTACTCATCAGTTTTCAATAATAATAAACTTTTTTTTTTAAATTGGCAACAACTGTCCATTCGATGGCGATATGTAAGAAAAATTTCACTCGATTATACCTTACCCAACCCGAGATCATAATAAAAGAAATACGATAAAATTGAGGAGAAAAGGATTGCGTGCCTGACACGCTACACGGTTATTTGGTCATGTTTCCGCTACAGTCAGTTAATAGAAATACCTAATAACAAAGTTTTACTTTGATTGTATCGCCTAAACATTTTGTGGTTTCCGAAGTTTTGTCCTGTTTATCAACTGAGTTCATCGTACCCACGCTTGCAGATTTCTAATGATACGTAAATGAATTCACGATTGTGTCCACTTACTGGGTGGCCAAAAACAATGCTACAATGTTGCGATCGTGGTGAAGAGATTTTCTAAACAACAATATTATTTGGGGAGGGCTATTGCGACCAGTGATGGTCTATTGTGTTCGTCCCATGCACGCCCATATTTTTACACATACCTCCGAACTTATCATCATCATATCAGCCATTTAACGTCCACTACTGGACATAAGCCTCCCCAAAATGGGGGGATTTGCCATAATCGCCACGCTTGGCAGGCGGGTTGGCGATCGCAGTTGGATAAAATCAATGTGTGTACTCAGAGGATGCTGCTGCCCATCCTTCAGTAGATCACTTAGTCGCCTTTTACGACTTCGAACTTATGGTATTCCTTTTTCTTTTTCGGGTATTGAAGGTTTCCGAATGAAGTTTCTTCACCGCCGAGCTAATAATTATGACACTTAAAACTACTGTAGGTACATAAATACCGTAGAACTCACAGGCTAGGAATCGAATTGCCACCTCTTTGATTGAGTCGCAAGTTTTCTTCCGTACAGACTATCACCGCTCTAAATTCCAATCAACAAGAGTTTTACTAATTTCCCAGGGTATGCCGGACTCATCGGGGTTTCAATACGTTACTCGGGCAGGCCATTTTCGTGCACCAACCATTAATCGGGCAATTTTGGCAAGGTCTACAGATTTCGACTATCTCAAGGTTCAGTAACGACGCGATATTGTTTTTTTACAAAATCAGTAAAGTACAATATTAGGAACACTAAATTAGGAGAACGCCGAGCTTCCGAGGATCTTCTTTAAAAAAATTTGCTATGTTAGCCACAAGAGTTCTTCAACGCCAACCACTTTGCTGAACTATTCGCTGTCTCCGAAATCAACTCAGCGACTAGGTTCAGTCAGAAGCATACACACAAAGGTACACAGAATATTTTAAAGTGCAAGAGTGGATGCGCTAAACACACAGATATCTGTCGTTTCCTGACTCTCGCTGTAATCTGAGAAAGGGCCGGATGCGGTGTCTCTAACTGACAGTCCCACGGTACTGGCATCAGAGATAATAACGATGCCTGAATGGATTAGCCGCCTCTTATGACACCCGTACCACCGAGTAGATATCCCACAGAGAAACAACTTCATAATAATATTATAAGCTCTCGGTACATCACTACATATGCACGCTCGCTCTTGCACGTGAACGTTCACGTACGACAATGAGCGGCAGCTTGGTACCACCACCGCAAGCTTGTATGAAGCTGTTCATCTGTAGGATATTCGGGCCCGGTTGGTGCTATTCTAAGCGTTATACATTGATTATACAGTACCTAATTATATTTTTATAAATATGTTGAAAATCATAAATCAATTAACAAAGTTATAATCCTTGTAGCCTTTCAATTTACAGTAAAAGGTCAATAGCAACAAGGCTGTAACTAAATAAAGAAATTAATCATTCCCCCCACAAATAGTGGGTTTGCGTGCTGTGAGCTGACAGCCTATACTTTGCGGGCAAGCCTTTGCTAAGTGGCTGAAGCTATTTCGAACCAGGAGATTTATTGTTTACAAAAAACACGTGGAATTTATGTCGATGTGTGATTATTTTGTTTAATTAAAATGTCTTGGATCAGCTATATAGGTAGGTTTTGCAGAAAAAGGCCTCTTACGAATAAGAGTCAACCAGGCAAGTTCAATACGAATTGGTAAAGGCATGATAGTGGCGGTAAGTTGCTGCTAAAAATTTTGGAGTTACCTCCAATCACATTAAACATTGCCCGTTGAGCGACGGTCTTTCGGTAGGGGTCCTAGTCCAACAAATATAGTAGTTGGACCACTGCCCTTACCGACGGCCCGTGGTCCAACCGGTTGGTTGAAGTTGGATCACGACTGTTTACGCTTCCGGAAAGAAAACGAAACATGCGCAAACGGGCCGAACCAGAACGCGCCCCTCTCTTCGGACCTTCCTTGTTCGCCCATCTTTCAAGACAAGTGCTTAAAAATATCTCTTTAATAAATACTTTGTCCAGCATGTAAAAGAGTCCACTTTCATTGAAGGGAACCCTGAACATGTCTATTTAATGTTTTGATGATCACTGCCGTCTACAAGAAATTTCCACTCGCACTCGGAGATACTCTAATTCATAATGAGATCATCTTACAGAGAATTCATACTATAGTTGACAACGAGTTTTGACTTGTTGTTGTCGGTAAATCTTTGTTGGACGTCAAAACCCGTGCTTTGTATGAACAATTTTACTAAATTACACACAGTGACGTCATCAATATTTTATTGCTTTTTATAGTTCATCATCATCATCATCATCATAGGCCTTTACATCTGTTGCAGATGATTTAAGCAGTGTTTTTGGAGAAGCACTTTTTCTCATGGCTGTACAGTCCTATACGAGAGCCGCATACACGTCCACAGCCTCTACAACAGAACCGTACGCCGGTGGATGACGACGGGATTGTGACAGCTTTATTCCTTTTGTCACGTTTCTCTGCCAGGTGTGCGAACCAGGCTTCGTCGTGAGTAGTCCGACCCTCTCTTATTTTGCCTCTCCACCCTCCTCTATTTTCCGCGTGCTCTTCCCAATTTGCGAGGCTGATTCCGAAAGCGGTCAGGTCTCTCTTGACGCAGTCCTTAAATCGCAGACTGGGTCTTCCGACATGCATCTTGAGGGTACTCTTGTACGGAGCTGAGACCTGGACGTCGTATGCAAAACAGGAGAGACGGCTGAACACCTTCCACATGCGCTGCCTTCGAAGTATCTTGGGCATACGTTGGCAGGACAGGGTGACAAACGAGAGGGTACTTCAGGTTGCACAGCTGCCTAGTATCACGGCTCTTCTCAAGGAGAGACGGCTTAGGTGGTTGGGGCACGTTCACCGTATGGAGGATTCTCGTTTGCCAAGGCGCATCCTTCTTGGTGAGGTAGCAGACAAGAAGAGGCCAGTCGTTTTTATAGTTAATGATTTTATTAGTATTAAAGCTAAAAAATTACTGAAAATGTGAGTTAAACGTTATTTTCAAACGGTTTTTTTTATTTAGAAGATGACACTAAAATATTGTTTATGCAGTCAACTACCCGTACATAAGTAAAACGGGATTGCGTTTGGCATCGAGGTGAATGTTTGATAACTTACCCGAATGATGTTTATTTAGTCCCTTGAAGACACCAAGGTCGTAAGCAGCTTAATAGAAATTGAGGTCAATTTTATAACTTAATAGGCAAGCAAATTGAAAGCCCCGTTTCGAAGTAAAATGTCAAAGTGAAAAGAAAGAAAGAAAATAAATTATTCGCGATTGTTCTTGCAATTAAATGAAGGGTAGCGATGGTGCCGGTTGAAAGAAGCGAATTTTACATTTAATTAAAAATACTATAGAAGGAAATACGGTCACTAATTATTATTTTTAATTTTCTTTGCTACGGTGTGAGGATTTGTTTAATAGAGCGTAAACTGCAACAACATTTAATTACGTTTTAAAATTAGTTTACATTATTTTTCTTTTTTTTTCACCCACAGTGAAGATAAAAGAATACGAGTCAACCGATTCGAAATGTAGGTCATCTTAGAACCTTATCACAATCTCCTGTATTAATGTTATTAAACTTCTATCAATGAAACATAACTGCAAATAGTTTGCTGTGACAAAGTACTACGGTGGCATAACGCAACGCATACATTTTAATTTATTTTTAACCTTAGATGTTTGTACGACATTTTCAGGGGTGGTTGAAACCATCAAACTGAACAACTATTACTATTGGAACAAACCGGATAACACAAAAAAAAACACCTGTTCCATACTAAACTACAATGCCTACTCGACTCAAAATGTATAAACAGCATATTTTTTTGCAATTGCAGATTTGATCCTGTAGTAAAAGTTGTTCAGTTTGAAAGTCTGAACCACCCCTAAAAATTTGTCGATTCATTTCAATTTGATTGATTTGAATTTTTTTTCGCGACTTTAATGTTTGTCCCATAGAGTAAGTTGTTCAGTTTGATGGTGTGATCATCCCCTTAAAAAAAGTGTTAGCATATTAAGAAGGACCCTGTATTTTATGTTGTCCACTGGCCTAAACCCAATTTATCTCACCTAATTTTATAGCAAAGTTTCTGACCATCCCTGAAATAAAGTGTGGTGAATGCAATAAAAACAACCCAAAACCAGCTAGCAAGCAACTCCTACCCTCAAAATTAACAAGGAACAGTACCTACAATCTTGTAATCGTCAGGTAAACTTCCTGATTACGATGCAAACAAAACCTTGTTTTACATGGCATTCGGTTCAATCCATTCTAAATCTTAACTTTACTGTTTTAATGTCTAAATTCGAGATTCAGAGCTGATGGTTTTGCTCACGCAAGCTCTTTCCGGGGCGTAATTTGTATTGTTGAATGATTCCCGGTGAGACCAATAAATTGTGTCTGTAATCTCTAGAAAGTAAACTCGTACAGAAACTTTGTATTAGAACATTGGAAGACACTTTTATAATGAGTTTGTAAATAGGTTTTTGTTGTAACTTGAAATAAATGGTACAACTTTCGAACAATTTAAAATGTTTTCCCAAAATGATTTTAATTTTTCACATTCCCGAATTACACTAGCGCGCATTTCCAATTTTGACACTGTTCATCATCATCATCATATCAGCCGATAGACGTCCACTGCTGGACATAGGTCTCCCCCAAAATGGGGGGATTTGCCATAATCGCCACGCTTGGCACGCGGGTTGGCGATCGCAGTTGGATTGAATGTGTGTACTCAGACGATACTGCTGCCCATCCTCCGGTAGATCCCTTAGTCGCCTTTTACGACATCCACGGGAGGAAATGGGATGGTGCTATTCTTAGTCGACACCACACGGCACTTTTAAAAAACCTAAAAATGACTATGCGAATTTTATACGCAAAATTATTTCTTTTCTTTATAAATAGTTTTTTGGCAATTATACATGATGTAAACTTATTGCGGTACAAAGGGGTGGTTTAGTTATGTTTAGACTACTGCGTGTAATTTCTCTGTCGTTTAGATTATCAAACTGAAAAGCTTTCACAATGCGACCAACAATAAAAAAATGCTACATAGTAAAAGTTGTCAGTTTAATCTGAAGCACCCTTGAAGCACCCCTCTAAAATGATGTCTGATTGATCATTCATTAGTCATTCATCATTCATAAGTCATGAAAATCATACCTTTTTACACATTCTGTTATCTGACAGAAGATTAATTTGGTACCTATACCGAATGTGTAAAAAGATATGATGTGTATATATATTATCTTTTACGATCTATTTACTAACCTTCGCCTAATTGGTCTAAAATCTAAATGACAAGTTGTAATTTCCATCAAGATATGTAAATCTTTTACGATATTACAAGTCATAAATTACAAGACGAAATAACAACCTAAACATGAAAGTAATAAGAAGATATCAAAATATTCTCCATCAGAATTGTCACAAGATTTTTTATTAGACAAGAATTTTAACGCTCGAAAATGCCGTTAACAATAGAAATATTGCTGAACCCAAAAGAGATTACCGCAAAGCTTTCAGGATAAGGAGATTAATCATAGGCCGTGGGCCGGATTTCGGTTTACCGTACGATTGTGTTTCACATTCCTCGCATAGACCTGGGAATCAGGGAGCAAAGATTGTACACTAAACTTTTGTTTTAGGTTAAGATTTAGTAGGGTTTAGAGCATAGGTTTTTAGGATGATTGAAATGACCTTCTGGCGGGGCATAAGGCAATGTAGGTTATGGTGGCGCAGATTTTCAATGTTTTGAAAATGTTAGTTGGAATTCTTACCATTGAAATCTCATACCTATTTTAACAGAACTAGACAAATGATCAACGCTCCAAAAACGGCAGAGCCAAAAGAGGTCTTAAAGCTCTTTTTCACCAAATACGACTGAGTTTATTAATCAAATGCTGCGTATTTGTGCCACCCAACGGCATACGTACTGGATTATTGTGTCAATTCAAACAAAAATATGTTGGTATATTATTGTTTTCATGAAAACCTCGCGAAGTCGTATGTGAAGTCTACCAATCAGCATTGGATACGCGTGGTAGACTAATGCCACCTTCCCTGAGGCTAGGCCTGTGCCCTGCAGAGGGACGTATTAAAGGCTGTGATGATTAAACTATGAGTATTGGAGTCCATAGTATATATGTCAATGATTTTAAATAAGATCCAGCGAGTGCCGATTGCAAAAGGCGTGGAAGAGTCGAAGTTCAAATCTGCACGAACGACATCCCATGTACCTAATAATGAGTTTATCAAGGAAGCATAATGTGCGTAATACCGACTGTTCTCAAACTATGAAGGAAAATATCGTGAGCAAGCTTGTATACATACGCTAAAAAAAAATCTAATGTGTTTGTGAAGTTCACCAATCCGCATTGGGCATATCATGCGCGGTGAACTAACTCATGTCCATACCACAGTATAAGATAGATTACTGTCACACTATAAAAAGTAGATATTATATCTAATATCATTGAGATAATAATATTCAGCTCAACTCATTTCTTTGTCTGTTCAAAACCCTTTGTAATTTTATTAAAGACAAATAAAGGAAGGTAAGTATGTTCATTAAAAATAAATAAAAATATTGAGAAAATAAAACTAACTTAACCTAAAATATGATGCAGGTTTGTACCGCGCATGATGCTGGCAGCTGTAATAATATTTACATTGAATGTAACCTACCATATATGTTAGCTATGAGAAAATAAAAATAACTTAACCTAAAATATGATGCAGGTTTGTACCGCGCATGATGCTGGCAGCTGTAATAATATTTACATTGAATGTAACCTACCATATATGTTAGCTGATGAGTGATGAAATAGTCACCTAACTGAACAGCTTGACTGTACAAAAGGCAAAAAAGTTCCCTTTTTATACTAGTATTAACTACAACGATAACAAAGAGACTTGTTTCTTTATGATAGCGGTCGATGGTAGTATTTAATATTTTTTGAATCAACATAATATTTTGTTGTTTCAGATGTAATCTACAGAAGACCAGTCTTCAACCGACCCTAGCCAAGACAGTGGCCCTTGAATTGATAGTATCGCTAGTGATTTATAATTTAAAAGTGTAACAGTGGAAATGTGTTCAAGCAGAAGATAGCCATGAAGACTTTCGATAACCTATTTTGGGTTCTGTTTCAAGGCTTCGTTATGCTGCCAACGATAGCTTCCAAAGGTTTGTTTTTTCTTTCTACTTATAGATTAAATTAGTTGAAATTATTTTAAGGGAATATTTTGATATCATCAAATTGAACAACTTTCTCTATGAGAACAAAACCGAAATCGCGAAAAAAATCAGCTGTCCCATATATTTGAGTCGAGTTATATTTGCAGTTTTGTATGGGACAGCTGTTTTTTTTCGCGATTTCGATATTGGTCCCATAGGGAAAGTTGTTCAGTTTAATGGTCTCATGAAATAAAATAGTAAAATTCAAATAGTTTCAACTAATTTTGTTAGACCTTATATTTTTAGGATTAAGTATTTAGGCTTTCACAAATGATTAATTTTCGTGTGGTTTTGTAAGAATTATTTGTAATGTTCAGTTGTCCACGCGGAAGAAGTCGCGGGCAACAGCTAGTATTTGAAATAAGAATTTGAATTTTTATTATGTCATGGCCTTTGTTATCAGACTAAATAATTCCGCAAATTTCAGCAAGAAGTATTCGCATCAGAGAAACGTGTCTATTGAAACTTAGTTGACTACACGTGAATCAATTAATCTTTTATTTGTGTAATATAATATTTACTATAAAATATTTTCTTTAATTATGTAGATAGAAAACATTCTTGGATAGGTAATACTGTATAATAAGTACCGGTGAAACGAGGTGACTTTGAGAATTGAATCGACTTTGATGATAACTCCAAATGACAACAGGATTGTAAATTTCTCTGCGAAAACAGAACGCAGCCGGATATTCTTTTTTGTCTTGGCATTATTGACAGTTCGTCCATTTTTTACCAAATCTTCAAGTTTGTAACATGAGGCTGAGTGGTTAAAATAATTTGATAAAGTTTGTAGAAAATATTCGCAGAAAAAAGTTTCCTTTTAGGGGTGACTTTCGAAAGCAATGAAAAAAAAACGACTGATATCAAAGTTTTCAAAATTTTCAATATGATACGCTGGTTTTTCTTTTTTTTTCTCCGAAATTAAACATACATAATTTTTATTTTTATTTTAAATATTATCACAAGTCGTCACTACTATATTTTTTCTAATTTTTAAAACCAAAATTATGAAAGATACATCTATTTGAATTTCTGTTATACTACACCTATTAGATTTCGAAGAAAATTCGATGCTTATTATTTTGTCACCGTCATTTGTATACTGAATGTGATATTATTCACATTATAATAATATTTAAAAGCTTAGTGACAGTCTGTGCTAGGCCTAAGTAAAATAGCGTTGGCAGCTTTCCAGACAAGCAAGTTGTGTTCACTATATTATATATAATAGGATCTCGCTTCACTGAGACTTACTGTCTATCAATATCACTTTATGAAACGATTTAGGTATTTTCAAAAATATTTAAGAGGCTTTACGCTGCTCAGCGGGGCCTCTACAACAAAAAAGTTTCTGTGTAAGAAAGTTATACTTTTTTGGCGTGAATTTATGCATTCGAACTATGAACTGAGTCAAATATATTAAATTAAATTAAAATTAAATATTCGTTATTGTCAGGCAAAAAATAACCCATAGATATGTTACAATACAATATTATACAATACAATGTCAATATAATATGTTTGTAATGTGTTATGTGTTAATTCGATATTAGTCAATGTGATATCTTATAATGTCAAAGTATAAGATATCGCATTAACACGTTCCGGGACAGTGACCGGCTATAGACGTGATAACAATAAAAGTTCTATTGTGTCTCGTTCACTGTTCCGGAACGTGTTAAAATGCTCGTCAAAAATATAAATATTGTCATAGATCATTTTTATAATAGTACTAGAGTTAACCCGCGACTTTGTCCGCACAAATTATATACCAGATTTTAAGTCAAATCATTAGATATCAAACAAAAAAATTTCATCAAAATCGGTTCAGTAGTTTTTTCGTGATGCACGTTCAAACAAACAAACACAAAAATCCAAAAATTGCTGATATGGAATCAGGGACACCTAAAAACCATATCGTAACTTTTTTTTTGTTAATATCTTCAATATACAGACACACTTCTGTTACAAATCAAATTAAAGATGGAAAAATTTGTCTCGGGCGGGACTTGAACCCGCACTCGAAAATGCACAACATGGCTGTAACATGTTTAAAAATCAATAATATTTGACACTTCTGTTACAGTTTTATAATAGTGTAGATTCGGAGACGCACGCGTGTTATGGTTTGAAACAATCCCTCTACCAGATAAGAATAGGCTGACTCTAACCTAAGAGCGTCGTCACTTCACCTACAGCCTTACTTTCGGTTTACACATCACACTGTTCGCACCTATGTATTGTTTTATCGTAATTAAATGCATATTAAATAGTGTTAATTAGTGTTATTATTTCAAAAACCAGACTCTTACATATTTGACGCGGGCGCGCTGCTCAAAGGAGGCTCTCGCGGTCCTCATCACTGCATACAAATCGATGACCCTGTTCTCGGTAAACATACCAGACGCGCTACACCTCCACGGTAGGCCCAACATGCCTCTAAAGGCCTATAAAAACAGCGTAGGCTTATGAATAGAGCCCCGTTGGCAGCCTTTGGGTACGGAACCGTAAAAACTAACTTCATAAATCGGCGCGCGCAACTTTTGACACCATGTTGAAAATGTCTATAGTCCGGGGTATGCATTAATCTCGTAGCAAGTGTAGCGCTCTAAGCTACTAACCTGCGTAGAGCTGTGAAGTTTTCGGACAAATTGTATGGTTTATGTTTTTTTATTACTCAGAAAAGGGATATGACAAGTAATGCAATGAGATCTGTATTACCAAGAGATTCAATATTAGGTACGTCCTAAAAGACTGAGCTATAAATAACCTTTTTACTAAAACTTAATAGAAAAATAATAATTTGAAACAGTTCAGATACCAATTCTGCGAAAACAAAATATATTTCGTTACTTTGTGTAATGTTTTGTTTATTATTTAAGTACCGTGGGATCAGTTTTTCTTGGAACTTGCTCTTACTATATTAATTTTTATTTTATTAATAATATAATGTTCGTAATCTTGTTTATTTTATTATCTGTAAAAAACATTTTCTTTTTTATTTGCCATCGTCGGAGCCCTCACCAGGCACTACGCCATAGGCACAATGATGCACAAGATGAAACTCACCCTAGATCTTAGCTGCCGAGCGTGCAGATAGGAGGAGACCATATAACATTATCCTTTGCGACTGTGATGTCTTGGCAGCAAAACGCATGAGCCTCCTTGGAGATGGATATCCAAAACTGGGAGATCTTGAGCATCTTCCCCTCAATGGAATTGCCTCCTTCATTGACCATGTATTTGAAGGGTGAAGAAAGCAACAAGTATTGGGGCTAACACAAAAGCAGCAAATGTCTGGTCTTGACAATGTTACTCTATGTAATGCAATATTGTATTTTAATTGCACTTTGTATATTTTGTTTTGTTTAAAAGATGTGTGTTGTAGAGTTTCTGGTCGCATCTTATCTCAACAGAACACCTTCCGACGCGGTGGTAGAGTCAAAAAATTACGTCAAAAAGCTATCTATGTGATATTATTTTGAATTACAAAATTTTTGATTTTCATTTGGTTTTGATTTTGCCCCCACAACAAGATAACGTATGTCCAGCAGTGAATGTCTGTTGGCTTATATGATGATGATGATTCATCATAATCGTGTGGCATCTTTATAATTATATTCCTGCTTGATTCCTTTTGAGAACTTACCGGCCCCAACGGCCATCGGTTCTGCGAGCAATGTGCCCCAATCACTGCCACTTCAGTTTAGCAATTCTTTGGGCTATGTCAGTTAGTCTAGTTCTTCTGCGGATCTCTTTATTTCTGATTCGATTTCGTAGGGAAACTCCGAGTATAGCCCTCTCCATTGCCCTTTGGGTGACTTTCAGCCTTTTTATGAGTGAACCTTGAAGTAAGTGAACGACCACCAGTGAAAATACTACGTAGCTTCCCGAACGCTGCCCAGCCGAGTTGGATTCGAGTGGCAACCGCGTACTGGAAAGCGCAGCGCGGGTAGGCCACACAGTGGACTGATGACCTGGTGAAAGCGACGGGAACCCGTTGGATGAGGGCAGCGTAGGACCAGTCGTTATGGCGATCCTTGGGGAGGCCTATGTCCAGCAGTGGACGTCCATCGGCTTAGATGATGATGATGATTCTTCAAGGTCCACTTGGGCAGCGGGTTTTCTCCGGCTAATCCTTCTTGATACCTCTGGCTCACCGAACTGTTCTTTGCAAATCTCCCCGTGTCTTTTAAGCGCTTTTCTAGCATGGATTCGACAGTGAAGACAATTATACTCTGAATAATTTAACTAAAGAAAAACAATTATTTCAAAACTGATTGTGTACGAACATCTAAGCTCACCGTCGTCTTTTCAATTAGAAACTTGCGGCCATTTTAATAATATAATTTTCAAACTTTTTTTCATTGAAGGAGAAGAGAGAAAAACACTCATTGGATACTGTATTTTATAAAAAGTCCTGCTAATTAATTAAAGACATGAAAACCTTATTTTTTGTTGGGAAAATTAAAACAAAGTTATCTACGTCTTTTCTCATTTATTTTAAGAAGATTTCTGTAGATTAGAAAGAAGGGAAACAGTCGAGTTTTTCATTTGGCAAATTAAGTCGGATTGCGGAAAAAGCAACGTCGATATTAATGTACTGAGATTCGGAAGACGATTTAGGAAAGAGGGTGTTCTATTTTATACAACATATTAACTTACAAAAATGTTTTATTATCTCCGGGATATTTAGCGTGAGACCGACTTACACTTGGCCGGTTTTTATTATTTGGTTATACTGTAAAGTTTGCTCTATAATCACACTGTGTTTGACGCTTGAAGAAGAAAAAACGTGCTACAGATGTCAGCACCCACAAGTTATAGCAAAGATGCCAACAGATGGCGATACCGTCGCTCTCGGAAATATCCTTCATACATAGACAACCTACTACAAATAAGGTTCAAAATCGAAAAGTTCAACATCGCGCAAGAGAAATAATCACACAGATTCGTTATATATCCAACTAAGAACTGTTGGACCACGGCCGGTCCCCAGGCTTCACACATAGCCAGGTGGAAGATCTTCCCTTTTCAATGGACGAACATTCCCAGTAGCACCTCCATAAACGTATTCTTATATGAGTAAATATGACTAGAATCGAAGACAGACACTTCCTGAGAACATTTGGGTCCATGGTGTCGACCTAGGTCAATAACACGCAACCAGCTGCTTTATTATTATTATACTACTAACAACATGTCCGTAATGTGACAAAACATAACTTTCTACTTCCCTACAATCATAGAGCATGACTTAAGCAACAATATCAAGTCACGACATCGCATGTAATTATAAACTACTTAATTACATAATGAAACGCTAACATTAGATGGCTTGATATAATATCACTGAGCATTAGGTTGGAACTACGTTACAAGTCTGTGGCTGTCTGCCAAAGGTTCCTACCAGCTGTTATAACGGTTCACGTTTATTATTATTACTATGACAATAGGGTAAAAACGATATTTAGACTTGTACGAGAATATGACCCTCGTAGGTCGTGGGTATACCTTATTTCTCTATCACCCCTTGTTAGTGAAAGGATTGAAAAAATGTTTCAAAAGTGGAATGTGGAAAAACAAACATGAAGATGGTAATTTTAATCAATTTGCTCAAACGGTGAATTAATACCTACGTTGTACGAAAACATGCTTACGCTGAAGAAGAAATGCTGATGTGTATTAGCCCAGTCATTTTACGAAGTTTTGCTAGGCGGGGTAGGGAGTAATTAAATTGCTTTACGAATAATAATTAAAAATGTTCCAAAATATTCCTTTGCTTATCTAGTGAGGAAGTTTCATACGATTACGTAAAATGCAAGTCATATAGCCCAGTCATTTTACGGAGTTTTGTTAGGCGGGGTAGGGAGTAATTTTTAATTTGACTTTTAAACTGTAACCGGAATCATTAAGTGACAAAAGGACTATCGTAAATCATATTAAAAAAAATTCGCTACGCAACATAGAAATCAAAATTATATGTCCCAGAAGGATTTTAAATTATTAATATTAATACCAATGCACTCATTTGACTTTCATTTAACAATATAACTTATTTTTGAGCAATAAAATAGGCAACAAAATTTAAAAAATGAGGTATTTATTAGAAAATACGATTGTATTTTTCTAAACCTTCTAAGTAGACAAAAATATTCACACCATGTTTGTAGTATATATAATGGTACAGCCTTTAATAAGTGGAAAAAAAAATTTACCATCAGGTATTTTAGAACGAGATAATAGCAAAATTTTAAAATTGGAACTGTTGCTGACGTGATTTTATTTTAATTTTCGTACATTTCTAGGCTCAAATTGGCTTTTCAATATTATACCGAAAAAAAATATCAATTATTAATTAGTCCCGGCTCAAACCGTAAAATGACTAGGCTAATTTCTCAATCAATCTGTCAACATTTTTCTTTAGGAAAAGGTTCTTAGTTTTAGAGATAAGGACAGTTTTATGAAATTCGTGAAACTCTTTACCTTAGTCACTATTTTGAGTGCCACGGCTACAAATGTTCTATGCAGTATCTGTGTTAAAACCACAAAACATTATAAGAGGGGTAAGAAATGCAAAGTAGCGCTTTTGCTTTGGAGATGGCTATCGCCACTTGTCTTCCCGCTCACGCTGTTACAATTACTCATGCCCTCTCCCTCGCGCCACGCCGCACGCCTTATGGTGTTGTGCAAATCATTGCATAACCTGTGGCGACACTTTCCACGCCTACTTTAAACTTCTAACCCCTCTTATAATGTTCTGTGGTTCAAACTGCCGATATCTCGAAAACTAAGACACTTTTACTAAAGTCAAATTGTGATATTCTGCTTAGTCATGGCCTAACCTATCAGCATCCGCCGGGTTGACGTCGGTTTACGGGACACCCTGTATATACTTTTTACCCGTTAAATAATACCTAAGTTGTACGAAAACATGCTTACGCTAAAGAAGAAATACTGATGTGTATGTGAAGTCAACCAATCCGCATTGAGCCAACGTGGTGAATTGACGCCCATGTATTCTCTGAGGTTAATCCTATGCCTTGCAGTACGATGTATGACGATGATGATGAATCAATATGCTGGGCGATAGACGTCGTTTTGATTGGCTGCTTGTTACGGTCCCTCACTAATCTGATCGATCATTGTATGCCCGTTATCAATTAGGCGTCCTGATTATCGAGCATGAATATTAGCCCAGTTATTTTACGGAGTTTTGTTAGGAGGGGTGGGAAGTAATTATGAATTGGACTTTTTAACTGTAACCGGCACCATTTAGTAATTTATTTAGTGACAAAAAGAGTTTTTTTTATTTCTTTTGTATAAAAACTTCATAGTCGATTATCTTCTTTTAAGGAAAGCGTGAAAAAAACTTTATTTATAAACAAAAACACTCCTTTTCAAATTGCCGTCTCACTAAAGTGTGATACTTAGTTTTGCAGGCCAGTGTATTATTAGTTTTTGAATAAAACCAAGAAATATTAAGGAATTGACTGTGAAAGCTTGCCAGCTTGAAAAGCCTTGATCAACCTTCAAGATAACGAATATACAAACGAACCATGGGAATAGATATCATCAGATTTGCTCTATTATATTAAACAGTTTGAATGCCTTACAATTTTAAAGGGGTGCTTCACATCAAACTGAACAACTTTCACTATGGACGCGATATCAACATTGCGAAAATCTGCTATTACAAACAACACAATATTTTTCCTGTATTTTGATGTTGACTATAACTATTGTTGAAGTTGTTCAGTTTGATGGTCTCAGGCAATTTATTTTAACCCAATTAATTTAACACCCTGTATTATGCAGCTCCTATAGGCTGACAAGGCAGAAGACTAAAAGAAATCTATAAAAAATAAACTATCTACCTACTAGAACTTTTATTGTATTAATTTCGTTATTTGACACAGCATTCAGAAATTTTTATACAAAACGTAACAACGAAGAATCGGGCAACAAAACACAATCATACCAACCACCCTTTATTAAATTGGAATAAACAAATTCGGATGAAAATGAAAAATTCATTGCGGGATTAATAAAGTGCATTTCAAAATTATTCGTTGTGTAATAATAAAAAAATCCATTTAACGGAATGAGTCGACACGAAAACATCAATTAACTTATGCAAATTTTTTGAATGAAATGTGTGACGTTTTAACAGCGTTCGTGTTATAATATAAGGCTGATGAAACTGCAAAAAGTTACTAAATCGCGACCACAGAACGACGCGTTTTGGTTCCTATCATAATAATAATAAATCTTCACAAGTATCCGACATATACAGGGTGTAAGGAAAACCATCATTAACCTCTAAACCACACTTCACCCTTCATACTTCACCCATCAAACTGAGCAACTTTTACTTAAGGAGCAAACCTGTACCAAAATCTTGTCAAGCGCGTATCCAGACTTTTGTTTCGGGGGGGGGGGGGGGGGGGGGGGACAGTCATCTTCGAGGGCGGGTGGGATATTCATACAAAAACAATGAAAAAGAAAGCGCTGCAATCAATTTTCTTTACATATATTCGGATTTCGGGAGGGTGCACCCCCCCACTCCCTCCCCCTCCTCCTGGATAGGGGCCTGAATCTTGTCTAGACTTTTATTAGGATGACTGTAATATTAGAGCAGAGCTTTAAACTACACGGCAAAGCAAGTTTATATTGGTCACGCTTTAAAACAAGCGCCGCCGCCTTTCTAATTTATATGAAAATTGATTTTCTTGTTGCTTTACAAACGCCGTAGTAGCGCGAAATAACAAAATCATCGTCAAATATATTATAACATGCTAAATTGGTAATTTTTACTTCGAACACCTTTCTTAATAAGATCTCTTTAGAACGATAAATAAACAGTTAACACAATAAAAAACAAATCGTTCTTAATTCAAAATTCTATAAAGAGTTTAAAAACAAAATTTTCAATCGCCATCTTGGAAATGTAGCAGCTCATTTAGCTAAATGAACCCAGTTCTCGAGTTCGCCCCTCACTTTTTGAACAATTCGTGTAGCAGATTTACAAAACCTAGGTAAGCGCTTACTTGTCTACCCTAGTTACCATGGATCAGTAGTCTGTCTGTGCTATTTACGTATTTTTTTTAAAAACCTTTAAGTACCTAATAATTTTAGGCATAATTTCGAGTTAACTAATCAAAAATAGGAGTATAGGTACTCAAACAATATTATATTATTATCTAAAGAGCCGTGGTGGTCCAGTGGCTAGTAACCTTGCCTGCCGTGCAGGAGGCGATGGTTCGATCCCCGTCCAGGCCGACTCGTACCAATGAATTTTTCGGAATTTATGTACGAATTGTAACACCACTGGCTTTTTCGGTGAAGGAAAACATCGTGAGGAAACCTGCATGCTTCAATTTCGAGGCATGTATTGTACCTACTGTCCATTACAAGTCGCGACGGGCTCACTCCCCGTCACACTGGACAGAGTTTCGGTACTACTAGTGAAACGTGGATGTTCTGAGGTTTCAGAATATCTCTGACTACCCCCTCGGGGAATATAGTCGTGAGCATATGCTATGCTATGCTATTATCTAAAGGGGAATTGTTCCTGCGATAAAATAGAATTAGCTTGGTAGCAGTCAAACAATTTATTTTCAATAGAACACTTTACGTTATTTATTTATTTATGTAACTTTAGCAAAATAATTGTGGGACAACATGACACGGAAATAGGCACACTTAGAGGCATGTAAGAACTAAGCCGTGAGAAAAAATATAGGCAGACTAGGCCACTTTTGCCTGTAAATAGAACTTAACATTTTTATACAAATCGTCAATTGTTTAAACGTAATAAAAATATACGACATCGCTCAAGTTCAAAGTCTAAAACCTGTTCGACTCCAGACACTTGTGTGTCTGTTGTGAACCTGAGTTTATAAATACGCAACAGGACAAATTTTGGACCGGCTAACCAATTTTAATTCGGGGCTTTCGGCTATTCAGTATCGCTGCCAAGATGGGATTACGTAAGCTTTTTCAGCTAAGTAAATACAATTTGTTGATTTGCATTGGTAACGGGAGGCTTTTGGATTTTTCCTGTTGCAGCAACCGATTTTTTTCGAATACAAGTTTGTTCAAGAGTTTTGTAAAAACAACATCTCTTCAAATACGCATTAGAATTTCTTTCTTAAGCGTATGCACGTTTCCTCACGATGTTTTTTTTCACCGTTTGAGAGCAGTCTGTAATACGTACATAAGTTAGAAAAACTAATTGGTACATTACATTGACATGTCGTCCGTGCTGATTCGAACCCGGTCACACCCCGGACAATGCCTACAAAAAATAGAAATTGACAAGATGACGTCAGCACATGCGAAACGGAGTCTAGTCTAGCTACCACAACTTTAGCTGCGCGCGGTACATGAGTTTTTCGTAAATAAAACGCACTTACACTGAAAAAAATGTTTTGTTTAATATAAACGAACTTTAGTGACTTCCAAACTATTTTGTAGCACGTAACCAAACGTTTGTATATAAATATCATAAAGTAATGTTATTTATAACCAAACGATTGTTTATGTGCTACAAAACAGTTTGGAAGTCACTAAATATTTTCACAATACATGGTTGACATTGCATCCTTATTTAATTGTTTAAATTCAAAAATTCAAAAAATCTAATTTATCAGTTGTACTTACTATAATTATTTGCATGCTATTTAAAATGGCTAGATAGGCATGGTCTTTATGTATTGTTAAGTGATATATTATTTGATAACACCTAATGTAAAAATTACCCTATTTCTATTTCTAAAGTTCGCTTATATTTAAAAAAAATATTTTTTTCAGTGTACATCCGCGTCTATTCAAAAAGTTTTTTTATCCTTCGTCCTGCTTCCAAAACATAAATTCTAGCGTTTCCATAGTGGTCTCAATTTATGCTACTGGTAACCACCGAAGTAACCAGATGGTGTTGAGGTTTTTTTTTTTTTTTGTTACGTATGGGTTTGCTCTTGACCTCAATCTAGACTAGACTCAATCAGGACGAAAATGGGGTCGAAGATGTAGCGAGCTCACCCAGAAGAAGCCTATTAACTCGTACTTTAAAGGAATTCGGGTTGTAAGCGCTCGGAAATACTGAGCAGGGCAGGGTAAAAGTTGGTGGGAGGCAGGGAATGTCCATACTGTATGTATTACTAGATACTCACTGTGCCCGGACATCATGTTTCTGTAAATACAATTTACAGTACTCAGGATAATTCCCAAATGATTCGACGAACAATAATGACTTTAATGTTGCATAGATTAACTACAGAAGTACTCGTAATTTTGCTGCCTAGCGCCTGTTTCAATTTGGTACACGGTACCTATCATATCGCATTAAACGCACTCGCCAGGCTTATTACCGTGTTGTCGACGGACGTAGCCGTTACACCGATGCGAACAGATTTGTAGCTGGATAGATAATTTCTACTTTTGACCGTTTGGTGTCTAGCTTAGAATGGATTTCTGAAGTGGTTCGTAAAAAGCAATAAGCCCTCTGGCGTTGCAGCACAATGCACTATATTGTGGAGCTATCGATTAGGGTCGCAGCATCAAACCCTTCTTTTGATACTTGCGGTTTCCTTCACGGGTGATTCATGTGAGTAAATAAGAGAGTGTATCTGTGTTTAGCGAACACACTGTTGTTTAAAATAATGCTGTGTAATGTAATTATATTAAATTTACTTTATTAAATCTCAATAGGAATAAAATATTGAAAACTGATCTAGATGCCTGGACCCTAGGAGTCAATTTGGTATGTCAAGTTTTTTTTTAGGGTTGAATCGAAAATTGTTTCAAGATAATTAAACTAAAAATAATTTGTTTTAATAAAACAACGTCGTTTTTTGGTCCGACGAGTGGCATCACTCCTAAACTATAAAACTAAAACTCAACAAAACAAACTAAACTTAAAATTAACATAAAATAACTGGTCATTAAACAAAACAAATACCTGTCAGAATTTGACATTTGATGTTACCGTTTCTGTTTCCAGCATAGAGTTAGAAAGAAAGGCAGGTGATTTTTATTTTTTAAATTAAGCATATGTTCTTCTCCATGGAGTTTGAATGATTTACTTGCGATCTTTAAATGCAAAAGTATTGCATTTAAAGATTACAAAAAAAATTAAATGTTCAAATGATTTTTTTAAAAAGAAGATACAATTAAAATATATTTTATGCACTCCGCTCCCCTATCGATGATTAATACAAAATGATTAGTAAAACTCAAAAGAAAGTATAACTATATTAAACTAAAACGACATCCATTCTCATAAGAAAGTGACATTAAACAATTTATTTTTTTAATACTTTCTAATGTAGGCATTGACATAATTAAATTTCCAATCCACAGTCGGACATTTTCTGTATTTCCCAATATTTGAAATTAATGATGAACAATATAATTATTGCTCGAAAATTCTGAGCGACAAGTCAATTCAGAACATCCTAAATCTAGACTGATCAAATTGGAGTGGAATGATATTTCGCTACAAATAAAGATACCATAGTAGAAACCTATGTATGATGCTGATCTCAATCAGTCAAGTCATGCAATAAAGCAACAGATCTGATTTCAAATTGCTGAAATAATTTAAATGATCGAGAAATATCAAGTGAGGCTTTCTGTTTCGATGTCAGTTTTTACTGAGCGATAAACAAAGGTTCAATTTTACGTAACCCCATAAACTTTCCACTTAATCCCGCGCTCGAAGCAGCAAACAATTTATAATTCCGCTACACGAACTCATCAAATGTCACGTTAGTTCAAATAAACTTCACGAAACATGTCCGGCGATTGTTCACACTGTAATTACAAAACCTATTACAGTCGGGACACATAATTAAATATACCGAATCCTACCCTAGCACGGAACGCGTACCAGAGCAAACTTAATAGTGTTACTGTACCAAAATTAGCATAGTTGAATTTTGATTAGCAGTAAAACACTGCGTTCAACTTTGTAACATTATTCGGAATGTAAAGCCCCTATTAAATATCCGCTAATGACACATTAATGGACAAAACCTTTGTCATAATGAGTGGGAAATGTCATAAATTGTACAGCGGATGGCAGGTTTAATGTTCCAATTTGGTTATTGTAAAGTTTGAAAATGTAGCTTTTTGGTTAATTAGCAATTAGGTTTAATTTAGTGGAAGAATTATCTTGGTTATAATGGAGTTAGGTTAATAAGAGATTACGAACATCTTGACAAAGTTTTAAAAAATCGGGTAGGTTGAATCAGGGACGAAGCCGCAGTGGAGTACGTATCGAGTAATGTTTTCTATTCTCTAAATAATGGTATTAAAATAATGCCGGAAAGTGATATACTTCCAAAGTAATAAGCGAAGATCGCTTATAACATATCTATTAACATATTTCGTTACATAATTATGGTTTTTGCAAGTGACCTCCTACTGATCGAAATGAAAGACGTAGCATAAGCATAAGCACGACTATATAATTACGACTATATTCCACGAGGGGGTAGTCAGAGATATTCTGAAACCTCAGAACATCCACGTTTCATTAAAACCGAAATTCTGTCTAGTGTGACGGGGAGTGAGCCCATCGCCACTTGTAATGGACAGTGGGTACATTAAATGCCTCGAAATTGAAGCATGCATGAAATACGTTAAAAGCATCTCCCACCATTTACTTGACACTACACTTGCTACTAGTTATAAATAAGCATATTCTGTGGTGGTGTGGTGTTATGTATGGGATAAGGTAATAAAACCATTAGCTTTAGCACTGCCTTCTCGACGCTTTTTTTTTTATGCTATAATAATCAGATTTGTTCCCATAGTAAAAGTTCTTCTGTTTGATCACCTGAATCACCCCTGAAAATTTAGCTAAACATTTTAGTATTTTAGTCACCCAGTAGAGTAGGTTACTAAAATCTTAAGTCAATATTTCGACCGATAACATGACGAAAAATTAAAAAAACCATCATAGGTTTTGTAAATGTTTCCCTCGAACGTCATACAGGAATTCTGTTATAACATACACTATAGTAATTTTGTATTATTTGATTTGTAATACCTACGTCAGACAAAAACCTTAAGTCAAAGTGATGTGAAGTGAGACTCACACAGCTCGTAATGGCAATTGACCAGTATATAATATCATAGGCAAAGACACGTTTGATTACGATTTGATGCAAGTTGACCATGACTCGTAGTTGTGTACTTCCAAAAGAGCAATAATTACTCTTTATTATTCTAGGAAAATATTTAAGTTACGTTTTTCGTGCATTACTTTCAAAACTAAAACACTGAACGAACCCCCGAAAAGTTTATTATTTTTAAAGTAAACGCCAATCACGTTTCTTGTCCATATAACAACAGAATCACGTGCATCCAGCACCATTTAGTTGCGACGAAACCGTTTTGCAACGCGGAAATATTTCATTTCATCCTTTGACGGTGCTTTGTTATGAAAACAGGAGTTTCAGAGAGTTTCGGGGCCTATTCAAAGCAAGGAGGAAACATCGGAGAGATTTATTAAATTCAACCGAAAATCCCGGAGGCACGCCCAGGGCACCGGTTGTCATGCGAATATATAAAGACGTGTGTGGGAGGTAATAATAGAATTATTTAAAATGTTTTTGATGCGTGAAATTATGGTTTTTGTCTGTCATGAGAAATTTTTGTTGTAGAAATTGTGTTAGTTTAACTGTCAAATGACAATTATAAAAAAAATTAATTAAGCGAACCTTGCTAACAACTACACACTAGAGTCACGTTGGGTTTATGACCGAAGCACTTGTCTCGCGTGGTTTTCGCGCGTCGCGTTTTTGCCTGCCAAGAGGCTCCGCAATCCTCAATCTCTTCTTGTTCTTGACCAAAAACAGTCCCTGAGATTGGGATAGATTCTCCCATAAACTACATGACACTGCTGGAAACGCACAAGCAAGAGTCCATTAATTATAAATAAAAAAAATTACACACTAAAATATTATGTTTCATAGTTGTAGCAGGGTCTGTGATCACTTTTTCTTCCAAATTGCACTACATCGAGTTTAGTTTTAAGAACATTATGTTCTGCGATGTTGACGATTCTGGGATTTCTGGGTCTCCACGATTCTGGATTCACGGCCCTGGGTTCGAATTCCGGTTCGGTCATAGATGTTTTATGTTTGTGCCGTTGTTGTATGGTTTCTATAATAAAAAGCCTATAGTGCTTGCTTGGGATCATTAAAATGTATGTGCCCGTGAGCGTTATTTATTTATTTTTGTCTTGGCAGCTAAACGCACGTGCGTCTTGGGAGATGGATATCCAAAACCAGGAGATTACAGGATTCTTCCATTGAACGGTATTGCCTCCCTCATTTTGAAGGGTAAAAATAAAACATGTAAGGGTCAAAACAAAATATCCTATTGGGTCGAAATTCTGCTGCTGTCGTGCTGGCTGCTGATATAATAAGATAAGATAAGACATTAGGTTTGTAGTGATTGTAAATGAAACGTCCACGAGTGCTAGACAACAACTAAGTTTATTGAAATAAATCCTACCTACACCACATGATATTCATGTACCCGCAACATGTCCCCTTTTCAAAAGACAACACATTGGTCCACTCCCTATTTCCGAAATTTTACATATTACGAAAGTTATGATACATACATATAATAATTTAAAAACAAAAGTATGGTTATACCTATATGACAACATTTTTCAGGTATTCTAATCTATGTTTACATTAAATCTTTTGGCACGACTGCGTGTCAATGGACGTGGCGGCGATATGGGCACGTCGGTGATTGTTTCGGGCTCTATGAAGACACCTCTTCGATCATAAGTGCCACTGCATATTTCCTCACCTTGGTGTGTTTTTATGGCTTTATCTAGGTCGAGATTATCACACCTTAGCAACCGATCCCTGATCGTCGCACTTCGTACACCACACACGATACGATCCTTGATTAAATCCTCTTTCAGAGTATCAAAGCCGCAATTCCTGCTCAGTAGGCGCAACGCCGTAACATATTGCTGCATAGTCTCTCCTTCCTCTTGATTCCGCGTAAAAAATTTGTATCTTAACAAAGTAACGTTCACTTTCGTGCCAAAATAATCATCAAATTTTTTCAAGGTCACCTCCACGTCATCACGGTCGGTTTCTTTATCAAAAGTGAAAGTTTGGTATATGTCGAAACCTTCGGGACCTATCAGATTGACCAGCAGGCTCGCTTGTACCCCTGGCGACTCGGATTTCACCCCGGATGCCTTCATAAACAGCATGAGTTGTTGCCTCCACCGTTTCCAAGCGTCAGCCCGGCTGACCGGCCCGCCGTCCATGTTCAATTCTGATGGCGGCCGCGCATGTTCCATATTTTTCTCAGTTTACACTTTTTATTTACAAAACTTCGAAATATATGAATATTTTCACTTTATTCACTCCCGTAAACTCCCGTCACTAATATTTTGTGTATTATATTCACACCTGACACCATGTAGTGATTGTAAATGAAACGTCCACGAGTGCTAGACAACAACTAAGTTTATTGAAATAAATCCTACCTACACCACATGATATTCATGTACCCACAACAAGGTTCTAATGTAATGATCATATGTTCTCGATATTGAACACAAAAGGAGTCTTCGAAATTTTTCTGTTCACTCATGATTATCCGGTATACCAGTGTATACCGGATAATCATGAGTGAACAGAAAAATTTCGAATCGGATTTTAGAATCGGAGGCGTTTTGAAGCAAAAAAAAGGTTATATGTCATCAGTTCAATCGATTGGCACAGTAAAATAAAATAAAAGAGTGAGGTTTACAAATATAAAAAAAAATCGTGGTAAACTCTAAGGAAAGAAAGAAAGTCTATGAAACATTATATAATATAATTTGGTAATTTCATGTCACGCCGACAAAAGAAGCCAACTCGACGAGTCGGCGTCGCGCCCGAGTATGTCACTAGTTATACTAAGATTTCTTTATTTTTGTTTCCCAATACTTTTCCATCTTTACAGTCGTAGTTAGACATTGATCGATTTTGACACAAATTATACACAGAACCTTTACTCTGGGTTGTGAATTATCTATTAAAATGCATTGTTTGGTACCCCTGAACGCATACGCCCCATACAATAGACTTCATAGTACAAAGGAAAATGTACTGAGACTTCGATCTAGCTATACCTAGTTGCTACGCAATGAGAGAGCTATAAGGCGAAATGTTAAATCATGACGTGTATTGTATACTCTAAGGTAAACGAATAATAAAAACTCATCACTCTTCACTTTCAAGTTCTCGATCACTTTTTTTTGTAATATTGTATGGTTGTACGGAACCCTCTGTGCGCGAGTCCGACTCGAACTTGAACGGTTTTCAAACTAAAACACATTTCTTTCTATTTAAATTAAAATAGTATTACATGGAAAGAGTTCTGACGTCATTTTTAAGGTTCCGTAAAACAAGGAACCCATTAGAAAACCTTTCGTCAATTCTGTCTGCCTGTCCGTCTGTCAGTCTGTATGCCCCACCTCAATTTAATCGCTCAATTTTGCATCTCATCATCTCAGCCGATGGACGTCCACTGCTGGACATAGGCCTCCCCCAAGGATCGCCATAACGACCGGTCCTGCGCTGCCCTCATCCAACGGGATCCCGCCGCCTTCACAAGGTCGTCGGTCCACCGTGTGCGGGGCCTACCCACGCTACGCTTTCCGGTACGCGGTCGCCACTCGAGAACTTTTCGGCCCCATCGGCCATCGGTTCTGCGAGCAATATGCCCCGCCCACTGCCACTTTAATTTAGCAATTCTTTGGGCTATGTCAGTTACTCTGGTTCTTCTGCGGATCTCTTCATTTCTGATTCGATCTCGCAGGGAAACTCCGAGCATAGCCCTCTCCATTGCTCTTTGGGTGACTTTCAGCCTTTTTATGAGGCCTTGAGTGAACGACCACGTCTCTGTTCCATATGTCATCACTGGCAACACACACTGATCGAAGACTTTCGTTTTAAGACACTGCGGTATTTGGGACGTGAAGATACTACGTAGCTTCCCGAACGCTGCCCAACCGAGTTGGATTCGACGGTTGATCTCTTTCTCGATGTTGGACCTACCTAACTGAATAGTTTGTCCCAGGTAAACATAATCGTCAACAACTTCGGGCGCCGAGTTTCCGATCATAACAGGAGTAGGTACAACATGGGCATTTGACATGATCTTAGTCAGACATGAATTTTGCACCTATTGAATCGAAATTTACCATGAAGACAGATAACAGTTACACAAAAAAAAAATTGAGGTAGCTTTGAAGAAACAAACTTTTTTTTCCCATTTCCGTACAAAGAAAAGGGGATTGGAAAAAATAGTTTTTTTTTTTGTATAAACCGAGTGAGGTTGCCGTTGGAAAGGTCTTGTCAAATGGAACAAACTCCCATAGAAATTAAATCGTTATAATACTTCTGCCTAGAGATATCTGTGCTCAAAGTCAAAAATAGGGCGTACCCCCGGCCCCGTCTAACTTCTAAAATACTGGGGTAAAAAATATGAAAATATTCTACCTTCAAAATATAGCCTTTTGTAGGAACTGTCAATGAAAATTATAACGGATGCTGTAGCGTAACCAGTTTCTGAAAAGTCTTAAACACTAGATGACGGTCCACAAAGATAAATCGCGCTTTTGTTAAGTTTCAAAAATGTCTCTTCGGTAACATAAATAATTCGGTAAATTTTCTTCTTATTCTACTTATGCAATGGCTACGGAACCCTATCATGGGCGAGTGCAATACGTTCTTGGCTTCTTGGCCGGTTTTTGACTCTACCACTGCGTAGTACACATAACATAACATAACATAAATATTCCTTCACCTTCCTTCCCTTGTAGATTTGCGGCCATAAACTCTTCAATAGATTATCTATTAGACAAAATACAAAGTACACTTACAAATAAAATATTGAATTACATATGTAACCACAGTATAAGAATGAGTATCTATTACGTGTAACATTATCAAGACCTGATATTTTCTCCATCTAATCTAAACTATTATGTAACAGGAAGTTTGTCTGTACATTGAAGATATTAACAAAAAAAAGTTACGATATGGTTTTTAGGTATCCCTGATTCCATATCAGCAATTTTTGGATTTTTTTCTGCCTGTTTCTATGTTTGTTTGAACGAGCATCACGCAAAAACTACTTAACCGGTTTTGATAGAACTTTTTTGCTTGATAGCTTAATCTGACTCTGACTTAAAATCTAGTATATAATTTGTGCTGACGAAGTCGCGGGTTAACGCTAGTTCATTATAATCATCGAATTTATTGCTATTATGTTTGCGCTCTTTTGTTTGTAAGTTTGTGTATGAAGTTTTCTTTGAAATGATCAGATATAAACTATTGCTCGATTTGTTATACGACCTATTATATTTAGAGTTTAAGTTCTACACATTGTTTTTTCGCCCAGTCAAAATAATTCAACCAGAAAATCCGTTGGCAAAAAAAGCCTTTGCCATTTTCATTCTTTTCATTAAGAAAGTTTGTAACAAGCTACTAATTCTCCAAGCTTCACCACTGTAAACTCCTTTGATGGACAAAGGACTGGGAAAAAAACATTCTCTTTAAGTTTCCAGTGTGATTAACTCGGATAGATTTGATTAATTTGACGTGCCTGCGAGCTGTACCCTTAATTACAATTTCAAATTAAGATATTGGAGGATCGGCAGACGATTTTGATGGTAGATAATGTGTTTAACGACTTTGAGAACACCTAATAAAATTCATAATTGGACGGCTGTAATATTTTTTTACAATTCATGGGAAGAAAATGGGTATTAATGTTTAGAATATTGTAATAATGAGATTCCTTGTCTTGTCTTGGGCATGGCAGAAGAACATGAAAGTAGGATTAACGCAGTGGAAATGCGCTCATTGAGAAGTATGTGTGGTGTGACTGTGATGGACAAATTGAAAAATAGTTTTATTAGAGAACTTTGTTTTATTAGAGAACGTTGTGGTTTGAAAGAGGATGTAGTGACAAAAATAGAGAAAGGTATATTGAGATGGTTTGGTCATGTGGAAAGAATGGATGAGAGCAGATTGACGAGGGCAATCTATAAGGCAAGCGTAAGTGGAAATGTTGGAAGGGGACGGCCTAGACGTACAAATACGAACCAAATTGGCGACGTGCTTAAAAAGGGCCAGGCCAGATCTACCCGAAACCGACGAGCATGCTTGATAGGACTTATGAATGTGGAGGAAGCTAGAGAGGTATGTCACGATCGTAGCAGGTGGTGTTCCGTTGTCTCTGCCTACCCCAGTGGGAGACAGGCGTGAGAATATGTATGTATGTATGTCCTTGTCGATTCCGACTACACGGTGTGGGGACTGGTAATCTTTATACAAAAGCAGTCAGGTACACACAGTGTACACGCGAAATACAGATGCACTCTCTTGTCTTTACTCTCCTTTGTCTGATGGAACGGGAGACCGATACAATCAGAGGTGGCGTCAAATAAAGTGACTATTATAAAATAAATTGTTCGGACCTAAAATGCTTATAAATAAACTCATAAGCCTATTTCCTTTTGGGACGGTAACACATTTTTCTGTAACTACTTATCGGTTTGAGGCTCACATAATTCCAAGTCGGAAAGTCGTGTTATGTGGTGCTAGTATTGTATCATCATCATCAGCTAATCATTGCTGAACATAGGCCTCTCCCAAAGCGCGCCACTAAACTCCTCGGCCTTCTTCATCCAGTCGCTCCCCACTACCTTTTCTAGATCGTCGGTCTAGCAGGCCGCATGGCCACGCTATCTGCCAGTTCGTGGTCTCCACTCTAGAACTCTGACTCCCCATCGGTTGTCAGTTGTTTTGCAGATATGACCAGCATATTGCAAATTTTCTGTACGATGTCAACCACTTTAGTTCTCTTGACGTATCACCCTCATTCCTGATGTGATCTCTCGGAGAGACCCCGAGCATATCTTTTTCCATAGCTTGCTGAGCGACTTTAAATTGATCAAACTAGTCCTATCTTCAGGGTTCACAATTCGTCGTAGTATTTGAATCCCCCAATATTTCCCCAGCAATATTGTCTTAAAATGTCAGCATCGTATTGTACAAAAATATGTAATAATATCAGCATGTAAAGGCACCATAAGTTCAACTCTACTATTGACTAAGTTTGACTTCCACTTGACATATTTCTTTACATTTTCAACGAACAAACTGAACAATTTGCTTCCAGAAAACGAAACATCTTTATCCAAATTTCTGGAAAATCTTCAGAAACCATTCTCACTGAACAAGTAACAATTCATACAATATCCTTCCAAAGGCTTTATGATACATGTACAGAAGATCAAATAGCCGTTCACAAAACGGCACGATTATAAATATTTTAGTAGCGACGGAATGAATGGCGCTTTCGTTGCGTATTCAGTTTTACGTCCGCCGAGTGCATGCTCTGTATCATTCGAAACAGAAAATGGTTTAGGTTTGAGATGCAGTAAGGTTTTCATCCGTTGACACACAAAGAAAAATATTATATAATTATGTGACAACTACAGGGTAAAATTAATATCATTAGCATCCTTTTAAACTAAGAGTCTACCCATCAAACTGAACAACTTTTACTATGGGAGCAAACCAATTGGAGCAAAAAAAAAATCAGCTGTTCCATACTAAACTGCAACGCCTACTCGACTCAAATGTATGCAACAACACTTTTTTTTTTCTCTGATCTGTTTGCTCCCATAATAAAAATTGTTCAGTTTGATGGGTAGACTCCTAGTTTAAAAGGATGCTGATTATATCAATTTCACCCTGTATATGCCCTGTATGCCCTGTATAGCCTGAACGTTTAACATTATGAAGTTTCGTTATATTCGTCTTAAATATACAAAGAAAATGGTTCTAATTTTAAACCTGTTCCTTTTTGTTCTGGAATATTTAAAAGTGAACGTAAAAAAATGAACCTTAAAATGGCTTAGCCGTACCACGCTCAAATTCTGGCTTATGTCGATTTTAAGTCATAAGATACAGAAACAAAGTCATAGAATCAGTTTTTCTCAATTAGCTTATGGGATTTTCCAGGATGTATTCTCTCATCAACAAGTAATGGTCTTCAGAGGTTTATCACATTTATAAGAAAAGTATGGATAGATAGATAATTCTATCTATCTATCTATTCAGATAGGTAGATAGAAAGAACTAATTTATTTTATCAGAATAATACAGGGAAAACAGTGACGGACAAAGGTAGCAGGTAACACCATGGATTTCATTATAAGAAGGTCCGGGGGATATGGTAGAAGAAGATTGGCTTTTAAGCCACCTGAGAGCTCATCAACGAACATTAAAAATGGAGTTGAAGAAGTAGCCTTGGCCGAAATCGGTCATGAGCCGTATACATAGACACATCCCCCCCCCCCCTCCACATACACACACACATCAATATGTATAAGATTCTCTCATTGTAACCCAGACCTGGCCACACGTAAGTCTTTGGCCAGCGTTAAGTACAATGTGTGGATTTAAAATTCCATTTCCGCGAACGTGATCGCGTAACTTCCGATCCGGATTCCGGATGCGGAGCGGTGTTTGCGTAACGTTCCGCAATGGGTTTTAAGTGTGCATCGGATTTTAGTGTTTTGTTTTTTTTTGGGCTTATCGGACAAATATTTGCGCAATGAGTTGGTTTATTGCGTTGGGAAACTGTTAAGGTTTGGTATCTTTTAGAATCCTTCAGAGAGCTTTGTCCAGAAGTGGGAAGAAATCGTCTAGTCTCAGTAATTCGGTAACGAACTATTGAAACTTTTTGTGTCTCATTCCGGGCCTGAAATTATCTCATTATCATTATCTCACTAGCGGTACAGAACTTCTGAGATTGTTTTTATTTCATTAGTTCGAACCTAAACTTCTAAAGCACTTTAAAGACTTATTTTGCCATTAAATGTTGGCTAAAGTGGCTTAGTAGCTAGTTTAGCATCGCCTTTAGAGCATGAAGCGGCAGTTCGATCACCAGCCAGGTATACTTGAAACAATGCAGTTTTATGAAATTAATGCACAACCATTGACTTTTCAGTGACGGAAAACATCATGTGGAAACATAGGTGCAATGCTTTTATTTCAAGGATTGCGTCCACTCTCGATTGAAAAGTGGCAACGACTACACTAAACAGAGTTTGAACTTTACTAGGGAAATGTAGATTATTCTGCTGTAGGTAATAATTTAGAATATTGTTGACTCTCCAGAATTATACAAGGTGTTACAAAAATACAAATAAACATTTAAGGGGGTGGTTAAGACCATCAAACTGAACAACTTTCACTTTTGTGGGACCAATATAGAAATCGCGAAAAAAAAACTGATGTTCCATCATCATCATAATCATATCAGCCGATAGACGTCCACTGCTGGACATAGGCCTCCCTCAAAATTGGGAGATTGGCCGTAATCGCCATGATGCGATGCGTTTGCGATGTTCCATACTTAACTACAGATCTACTCGAGCTAAATGTATGGGACCAAAGGTTTTTTTTTGCGATTTCTATGTTGGTCAATAGTGAAAGTTGTTCAGTTTGATGGTCTCAACAACCCCCTTAAAAGTTTTAAGTGTTTATTTTTACTTTCGTAACACCCTGTATAGTAGTGGTCACCGTACACATACAATCTTATGTCTCTAATATCTCAAACAGAACCACTTTAATCCAACAATATATTTAACGATGAATATAACAAGTAAATTAATCTTCATAAAACATGTACCGTACCACATCGCCAGGAATCTATTTGTCTAAGTCGATACCTTGTAGGCGTTCTGTACATAATATTAATGGTACCTAATATTACAAATGATACCCCAAACCGCTTTACGAATCATTTATTTCCTGTCCTTAGATCTGACCATCCCAATCCTATCAGCATGGAGCTAGCTATTTTACTGATATAGGACGGAGATGTATCTAGGTATTGGAGCAGAGGAAAGTTTTTTGATTGAGACAATTTTGTCCTATATCAACAGTATCAACTACAAATAATCATTAGTTAAATCAATTCAGGCAGAAGCCTTAAACAAGTCTAAGTTGTTTTTCTATTAGACACATTATTCTATGAATGTGCATAAACTGCTGAACTGATTTATGTTCTGGATTAAAAGGTAGGATACTTTTTTAAGAGTTGATGCGGACGAAATTGCGGACAAAACCTATAAAATATAATATATTTTTATTATTATTTTTATTATATTATTTTTAAAATGTTATTATGTTGTGTTCAATTTAACATAATACCTATTATCCAATATCTAGTCATTATGAGAAATAAGGAACGATAGAAAAATTCAAATGGAGTTTAGGAAATTGAAGATAAACAACATTAATAATTGTACATTACATGTGTGACAAAGTAAATTGTGTCGCTCATTCATGTCATGACGATCGATGAGCTCACAAATGTAACATCCTTTTGGCATCCTTCAGATCTTCGAAGTTTTCATATTAGTTTGACACATGACATAATAGCCCAGTCATTTTACGGTTTGAGCCGAGTCTAATTAATAATTGATATTTTTTTCGATTTAGTATTTAAGAGCCAATTCGGGCTTAGAAATGTACCAAAATTAAAAAAAAAAACCCGTCAGCAACAGTTCCAAATTTAAAATGTTGCTTTTATCTCGATATAAAAACCTGATGGTAATTTTCTTTTTGCACATATTTAAGGCATTATCATTATATATACTTCAAACATGGTGTAAATATTTTTGTCTACTTAGAAGGTTTTGAAAAATGCATTATTTTCCAATAAAAACCTCATTTTAAAAATTTCTATGCTTATTTTACTGCTAAAAATAATTTATATTATTTTTAGCAGTAAAATATGGTGCCGGTTATAGTTTAAAAGTCCAATTAATAAGTACCTCCCACCTCTCCTAACAAAACTCCGTAAAATGACTGGGCTATAAATATACTGGGCGAATACCTAAATTGAAAGCTCGCGAATATAAGGTTGTGACGATGTTTGCACTTAGAGTATTCTCTCATAACATTTCCTAGCTCCAAACTAGCGACCTTCAACAAAGCTTTCGTCTGAACTATTTGTCACAGAGCATTATCTTAGGGCGAGTTCAGACCTGGCTGGATTTAGCTTTCACTTTCTATGAATTAATTGCTTTGCCTTACTTTGAATATAGTTTATATCGTGGGAAGTTAGGGCGTGAAGATAATATCAGGTTTCTTTTGGTTATTTCTCTATCTTTGCTTTTATCTGCTACTTCAGGCTTAAAATAATAACTAAGTAAGTAATTCAAAAAGAGACTGAAAAATCCAAAATAAACTTTATAATCTAAAATAACAAAAAATATACTTAATTCAATACAGATTTTTTTTTTCGCTACCTTTTGTAAATTGTAAAAAAACAAGAGTCAATTATAAATTGGCCTCGATGTTTTTCGAGTTTGTTGGAAAATGAAGGAATTTCACAAATTATTATTGTGAGTTGTAGATTCTGTACAAACGGTTTTAAGGTTTTCTCAATACCTCGCAATACCTCGTTTTAATCAGCTTCATTTCAAAAGCATAATCGTCCAAAGGAACACTCCCAACCTTATTAAAATACAAGCAATCCTCAAGGTTGGTTTAAATATTTTATTTGTAGTCGCTTACATTTCAAATGTTTCAGTAAATTGAGAATTACCACCTGAATCGAGCCGATTTTAAAGTAATAATTCGGTTTAATTGAACAGAATTAAATTTTCATGATTCATATTATTATGATGACACAAAAGGCTTAATTTAATGAGTACATGGCTTCATACTAGAGGTATAAGGTCTACGATATTCACCAGGTGCGTGAGGTGCAGTAGCTTACATTGATAAAATGTTAATTATCTAAACTATTTTAGATTAGATAATTAACGACGATTTTAGAATGTATTCCTTACTTCAAACCGAAAATCAAATCATAGGAATCAGTAGAATTAAAAAAAATTAATAAATCTGAAAAAAAAAACAGATCTAGCTCCAAAAGAGCTAAAATGGCAGCGAGATATCAAGATTTTTTTTAAAGTTGTTTATTGGCTCTAGAATCTAGTATTCAGGTCTAGTATTTTTAGACTCGACATAGACTAGATAGACTCTTGCTTGTGCGTTAGCACTGCATTTCCGCCAGTGTCAAGTGTTTATGGGAGAATCTATCCCAATCTCAGGGATTGTTTTTGGTCAAGAACAAGAAGAGATTGAGGATTGTGGAGCCTCGTGGCAGGCAAAAACGCGACGCGCGAAATCCACGCGAGACGAGTGCTCGGGTCAGAACCTGCAACGTGACTCAGGTCTGGTATTTGTCAACAAGTACAATCCGATTGACGTTTTCGTATTCGATTTTATAATCGTACGATTCTTACTACGGCGCATTGCATCGTGATTATTACGATTACAGATGCAAAACGATGCACCGCTTCGTAATCGTTGCATCCCTGGTATTTACCTGTCGTAGTATCGTAGTATTTGTTCGCTGCCCGTAAGGTTATAAATATTGCATTATTATCCTACTATACTGGCTACATTCCCTGTATATTAGGTACACACGGCGACACATCAAGCTATACAAAACCAACATAAGCTGACTGCGCGTAGGTCGAGTAACGTATAGCATCGCGCAGCCAGCTTATGTTGGTTTTGTATAGCTTGATGTGTCGCCGTGTGTACATATTTATTTCAATTTTACTTATTATATTATTATTTTTATTATTATTTTTGCATTTCTTTTCCTTATCTCGGGACATAAGTGTCCCGGACCTTTGGGAGGCGTGCGTGGGGCCGAAGCCAACACGTAGAGGCCCGTCAGACAATTTGATCTAAATAGTAATGTGACACCAACCGGCAACTATCCCAGTATACACTATAGAAGTGGATCCAAAACAGCCCCCAGTCAGTGCTATTGCAAGGAGTGAAAAGAAACAAAATCTGGGCTATTGGGGTGGGGTGCTAATGGAACAGGTAACTAGGTTTTGAACGGGAATATGGCGCCTGCATGACCAATGTATAAACACGGAAAAAATGGCAGACGGTGACTCGCCAACTCAAAATGAATGGGCCCCCGAAAACGGCCGCTCGCACGGAGCGACAAGGGGGCAACATTTCCTGAGCGGCTAAGAGTGGAGAGGTGCTTCTGGACTTTAAACGACCATCACTAATCAGGTGCCCACTCGCCACTTACGCAACACATCCACTCTTCGAGCATATAGCTCTTGCGACTCCAACCTAAGGCCGGCCAATGAAGGCAAGCACAGAGGTGGGGGATCTGATCCTCTTGGGGTCCACTCCGACCGGCCAGTAAAGGCAAGTCGGAGACGAGGATCAGGGACTTCCCCCGGGAGCACTCGGGCCCGTGGTGTCGCCACTCACCAACAGCTCGCCACAAGCTGCCCTGCGGGATATATATTATATATATTATTTTTATTATTATTATTATTATTATTATTTTACTTATTGTATAATCATAATTCCAGGACGTCCATTCCATGATTTAAATCGTTGATAACAAGTTTTGATACTTACCGCCTGGCCACGAGACAGGGCGAACGGCGGCCCGAATTGCGATTTTAGAATACACTGAGCGTTGTGCCCCTACTATATTACGCAAGCACCCAGAGGCGCTTAGGCAGTGTATTCTAAAATCGCAATTTGCAGTTCGCCCTGTCCCGTGGCCAGGCGGTGAGATATGAGTGCATTTGCAATTGATATGAGTGCATTTGACATGTAAAATTATTTTTATGAAATAAATGATTATTGATTATTATTGATAGTCCCGGTCTATCTTATTTCCAACCATTAAAAAAAATTAAAAGGCGTCGATCGGTAAAGGATTGAATATATTGGTAGTAGGTTAGTTTATATATTATATTTCGTTAATTTATTTTTATAAATTATTTATATTTTTTATAGTGTTATTTTATACAGTGTGTTACAAAAATACAAATAAACATGTAACCACACCAAGCGCCTTTTTGAATCTTTTATAAATAGTACAGCCAAGGAGTGGAATGCCCTGCCTGCGTCAGTATTTCCGAGCGCTTACAACCTGAATTCCTTTAAAGTACGAGTGAATAGGCTTCTTCTGGGTAAGCTCCCTACATCTTTGACCCCATCTTCGTCCTGAGGACTGGATTGAGGTCAACAGCAAACCAACAAAAAACCATCAACCTGAACAACTTCACTATGGGACCAATAACGAAATCGCCAAAAAAAACCGAATGTTCCATCATCATCATATCAGCCGATAGACGTCCACTGCTGGAAAGCAGGAACACACTGGTCGAAAACAGCTAAATTTCCCAAATAAGACATTCTGATTTTAATTATTTTTTTTTACTTTTTAAGCGAAGGTACTTTTGTATATCCTCGTTAGCCAGTGAGATGTCGGAACTAAGTGAAACAACCGTTTACGTTTAGCACTGGTTTATTACTGACTTTAGGAAGGTGAGAGGCGGCGGCGCAGCGCACGCGCATTGATGTAGGTACATATATATCACATAGGCCTCCCCCAAAATGAGGAGATTTGCCATAGTCGGCATGATGCATTACAGAGGTACAGAAGGTGTTACAGAAGTAAAAATAAAAATTGAAAACTTTTAAGGGGTTTTGTTTGGACCATCAAACTGAACAACTTTCACCGTGGGATCAACATCGGCCGTGACAAAAAACATTCACGAATAAAATGTGATAGATTTTTACCCTCAATATTTTACTTGACCTTGTCTACATCGTGTGACCTAACTTCTTAGGTCACCTAACTTAAGACCTGTACTATCTTACTAAGATTAGAGACTTCGAAAGTGAATTAACCAAATAACTTGGTCGCAATCATGCGATTACGAACGACCTCCAATTCCAATAAGATTGAAATTCCATTACACAAATTGGAAGGAATAGCTTATGGTTAAAAGTGGGAAAGGTTAACGGTCACCATATTTCTTGGATTTTCTTGGAGTAAAGCTGTTTTAAGACACGGAATTGGGGATCGATGAAACGGTGCATAAATTACGTGAAATGATGCATCCTTGGGTACTGTCAAACTTGGTTGTATTTCGGGTCATAGAGGTTGCATAAGGGTTGCAAAGATTTTTCGAAAAAGAAATTCTTTTGAATACTTAAATGTATAAATAAAAAATTATCAAAAATATGGTGTTTTCTTTATTTTCATGTAGGATGAATCTGTGGTAATGCGGGTAGTCTGAGGTAATTATCATCATCATTGTCTTGCCCATTTCCCATTATTTGGGGTCGGCGCAATATGTCATCCTCTTCCATTCATCTCTTTTAGCCGTCGTTTCAACACTCACTCCTTTTTCACATATATCATCCTTCACACAATCCATCCATCTTTTCTTAGACCTGCCTCTCCTCCCACAGCCATCCACATTCATACTTAACACTCGTCTCGTAACATGACTCTCGTCTCTTCGCATTATATGCCCAGTCTGAGGTAATTATGAGGGGTTCAATTATCTATTCATTATGATCCAGGATCGAATCTGCAGCTCGTGAAATACTTAATAACTTGTCTACAAATTATGAAATAAATAAGTATCTTGGACATTGACCCAAAAGTTATCTGGTCTCATTTAAAGTACCTACATCCTAGTATAGGCTTGTATATTATGATACCTCACCTCAGACCTCTTTCTAGTACCGGCTTGTATATTATGATATCCGCAGAAAACGATATACAATAATTGTAGTATAGATAAAATTAAATACTAATGACTTGGGTTCAAATATTCGTATTCACCATACAAATTATTTGCCCCTTACGGGATTCGAACAGCACAGCAGGCAAGTTCACTACAGACTGAGGCCGTCGGCTCGTGTAGTTAGCTATTGCCTGCTATTCCATAATAAAATGTAAAAAGTGGGTAAAAGTAATATATATTTTTGTTTTTTAAAAGAGAGCCTTATATCGTGTCAAGGCCACTAGTAGTACTTTCGAAAAGGATGAGATTGGTGAATGCTCTACTGTCATGAGCATAGGTCTTAAATTAGATGAAGATGACGAAATAACTAACATTTTAAGCGAACGAGCTCGGATCTTGTTTAAAAAATAGAGAATACCGCAGCTATAAAATTGTCAACGTTTTTTAGCCAACATCCAACACCGAACCGTCCCTTGTTTATTTTTCATTCGGATATCGTTCAGAAAATGGATATCCATTCCCCATCTGCGACCGACAAATTACCTATTCTATCTGTCATCTCGCTTGAGAACATAACCCGATGTTGGTGCTTTTTTCCTATGTTTTCTTTGAGAATGTACGAATACCCTAATAAGATTAACCTTAGGTCTAATTTCGTTTGCGAATTTATTCGGTTTAGGTAGATGAAAAAGCTATAGGAAAATTGGGCATGTTTGAGAGCTGCAGTATTCTACGTTACATTAGAAAATTGAAGAGACATTATTACAATTTCTTTGCTCCGATCTGTTTGCTCCCATAGGGAAAGGCGTTCAGTTTGATGGGTAGACTCTTAGTTTAAACGGATGCTAGTGATATCAATTTCACCCTGTAGTTGTTTATTTTGTTTGCTATTGTTGCCATTCAGTGGTGTTACAAATTAAGTTCCTTAGAACTTATATACATGCCTACTCACATAAAACTATTATTATTATATACTAGAGTTAACCTGCGGCTTTGTCCGCACAAATTATACCAGATTTTAAGTCAAATCATAAGCTATCAAACAAAAAAAGTTTCATCCAAATCGGTTAAGTAGTTTTTGCGTGATACTCGATCAAACCAACGAACACACAAACAAACAAACACACAATCAAACAAAAAAACAAACAAAAATTCAAAAACTGGTGATTGGAATCAGGGACACCTAAAACCCATATCGTAACTTTTTATTTGTTAATATCTTCAATGTTCACTTCTGTTACTGTTTTAGTTTTAAGATTATGATGTGAAAAATAACTGTGAAAGTGATACGTCCCCTCCTATACATTTTTTACTAGCCCACTTCATCCCACTGCTGGGCAAAGGCACATTTAAGATAAATTATTAATTTATTACAGACAAAAAAAAAACCAAACAAAATCGGAAATTCACAAATTTTCTTACAGCAAGTTGATCACTCACTTTCATGTATCTGCTCTAGGCCCGCATGGTGGAGTATGGCCAACTCACTCTCACCATCATTCGTGAGAGGAGGCCATTGCCCTGCAGTGGGATCCCACTAGCTATAAATAACGTACTTTATTATAAACAAGAATAAATGAACCATGAAAATTATGAAACCTACTCGAGCCAAGAATACTCGTGACATAGCATCAGATATGACGTCTCCGAGTCCGAACATTTGTTCGCAACAGGGATGCTTAAAAAAGCCTTTTCCTAGCAAGAGCATCAAAGGTACTAAAATTATCTTCACCCCTAATATTCCTCCATTTACGTACCCATTCCCCCGCGACATGGTTTTTCTCGCACCTATGTTTTCTGGAAATATTCTGGGGATCAAATCGAGTGATTGATGCTCATTTGATACGTCTCCCACTAATGTCGCAGAAAGATTGATCTGCTCCAGCGGGATACGGAATGTATTTTCGGTCTTTATTCCATTTAAATTCGAATGCTTAGGGATTTTTTCTTCCTTGATAAGTAGAAAATTTTATGCGACATTTATAATTCCGTTCTGGATCGTACATAATGACATACTTATTGGTTCGTTACTTACAATTTCATATAACCTTATAAGTTCAAATTATGTCGGTCTGTTTGTTAAGGTGGTTGCAGAGGGGTCAATTTTATACAAAACTTTGACGCACAATACGCGAAGACGGTATTAATATAAGTAACTTTGTATATATGGAAAAATAGTTTAGAAAATCTGGATGCCGCGTTACAAATAACATTTGCCATTTATAAAATAATTACGAAGATATAAAGCTTTGAAATTTTTCATACAAAATTTTAAAAGCTTTATATCTTCGTAATTATATTATAAATTGCAAATGTTATTTGTGACGCGGCAACTAGATTTTCTAAACTATTTTTTCATATATAAAATATTATTTTTATTTATTCCGTCTACGCGTATTGTGCGTCTAACTTTTGTATGGACTGAAACCACCTTAAGAGCCTACCGAGCTTATTGTGCTGCCCCCAATCGTATTTTTTTTATTTCTAAACAATTAAACAACATTTCCAAAAAACAAGAATTCACATTGTAGTCCTGATTGTCTTTCAATTTATCGAAACATTACGGATTATTATGTTTTATACTTGTAGCTATTATCGTTAAAACCGCCAAAAGTGTCCACTTTTGGCTTTAGATAATAACTACAAAAATTACAAAAACAAATCCGTAGTGAGATTTTTGTTTTTTGGAAATATTCTTTAATTGTTAAGAAATAAACAAATTATGATTGGGGGCAGCACAATAGGCTCGGTGCAGCCTTAACCTGTTGGAAATTACTGAACGATTTCAATAGAGGTCGACACTTTTTGCCTTGAAATAGAAACACCTCTACGTGTGTGGCGGCTAAAGCTAGAGTTTTCTTATAAAATTGAATACTAAGTAGGCAACTGAAAAGTTGTGGATGTTTTTGAAGTCAAAAGGGTAGCAACCTAGCTACCAATTCCATCCTGAGACCTTCAAAATGCTGTGAGCATAGATCTTGCCACAAATGGAGGCTTAAAACATTGTTAGTAGTCGTAGCAAAGTTTCTGATCACTCTAAAAAGATTGGTGGTCGTAATTTGATGTAAATAAATAATAAAATAATAAATAACCCTCACAGGCACATACATTGTAATGATCCCAAGAAAGCACTAATAGGCTGTTTATTATGGAAACCATACAACAACGGCACAAACATATAAACATCCATGACCGAACCGGGATTCGAACCCAGGACCCTGGTTTGGCAGTCCGGCGTGATAACCATTACACCAACCGGGTCGTCGATGTATGGAACATGCAATAAACTGTAAACCAGAAAACGGTTGATGCGGTAGGTTTATGTTCAGATTTAGATTTATTTGCAGTAAGTATGGTATTTACAGGTATAAAATAATTAGTAAGGTATCTCACACTTAGCCAAAACATAGGCATGCAAAATCTTAAAGAACACAAAATTAAATCAAACAAAAAAAGGAAACTAATCAGCTTGTAAACGTCAAACCCCAATAACTTCATATTACTCATACAATACCAACTCAATGGGGTTGATCCAAAAATTCTTTGATAGAGTAGAAATTTTTCTCCATCAACCATTTCCTTAGGGGATTTAAAAATCTCTTATAGGGTACATCCTTAATTTCATTGGGTAATTTATTGTAAATCGATAGACACATTGAGTAATCATTTTTTCAAAATCATTTTTTCTTGGTCTTTCTTTAATTTAAGATACTATGTTGTTTAAAAGAAATTGATCCTTATGAATGACTCTTTCGGTTGGTATCATAAAATACAGAATGTTTTTTTTTTCACATTTTACCGGTTCGATTCCCGGCTCAAGCAGATGATTTTTCAAAAATCTTTAAAAGCAGTTTTAATTATTTTTGAAAATAAAGGAATGTTTCCTTTCAGTAAAATTTGCCATCATAAATATTAAGGGTACTTTCCCTCCAACCACGGCCTTTCTTTTCCACCCTGTATATAGGTACGCACGTACATATACGTTCCACGCACTGGTGGGCGCAGGCCTACAATCAAGGATGATGTATAATGCGTGGGATAATGTCCACCACGCCTGCGCAATGCGGAATGGTAGACTTCACATACGCATCAGAATTTCTTCGTTAGCGTATGCAGGTTTCCCCACGACGTTTTCCTTCACCGTTTCAAAGCAGTCGGCATTACGTACTAATAGTACCAGTTTTATAAGTCTCCCCGATGTACCTGCGCTGTTGACAAATATTAATAGCGCGCGAAATTATATTGACCAATCAGGATGTGCCACCTTCAATTCGTTTACGCTATTGGCTAATTTGTTTCGCACCCTTTTCGGTGCTTTTCAATTTTACACCCTGTGATTACTAAATGACTTCGGGTTTTGTCGGGGACTCGGGCCTGCTCTGCGCAAACGAAGATAGACGAGCGGAATTATTTTCCTGGTCGTACTGTACATAAGTATTACGTACACTTACATAGTCGGTATTAGGTACATTTTAACCAAAATAAAACTAGGTAATCAACCCAAGATCTTAGCATCTAATCACGCATTCAGTTACCCATCTGGACGTATCATGTAGCGGGGCACTAAACGCCGAGAAAGCACATCGCCTTACGGCTTATAGGCAATATTCGTCCCACTTGTGGCAAAGCTTTTATCTTGATTGCTTTAGTCTGCCTGGACTGGTCAATTACTCCTAATTTTGTACTGAATAATTGAGCAGACGGCCTGTTTCTTGATGGGGACTTAGAAAGCTTTGTTAGATTTGGTAGGTGTGTTGTTATTGTTGATGTAAAAGTTTGTATTGTTATCGAAGGATGATGGAGTTGCGTTGCAAGTCTGTTACTGGGCGGTCGCCTGCTCTCTGGCTTGCCACGGGATTCCGTCATTTTTTGTGATGGCTTAAGCACACATTCGACACTTTGTTTTCATTTCATACAAATGAGAAATATTTAAAAGAAGAGGTAAGCATATGAGATTTTGATTGAGTGTTAGCGAGGCAAAAATACACCTTTCCCCTCATTTTACGCCACGAGCCTGCCGGAGGGTGGTGAGGTTAAAATGGATGGAGGGCAGGGAGCGTCCGTACTGTATGTAGTACTAGATACTTCTTCTTAGATACTGTGGCTTAAGTGTGTGTTGTTATGAATGAAACAATCCTTGAGGTCACCAAATATTTGTTACCGTACAACGTCAATGACTTTTGCTATTTATACAAGACTAGCTGACCCCGCGAACTTTGTTCCGCCTTAGAGGCAAAAAAAATAATAATAATGGGATAAAAAGTATCATATGTCCTTCTCCTGGTTTTTAGCTACCTCCCTACCAATTTTCAGCGAAATCGGTTCAGCCGTTCTTGAGTTATAAATAGTGTAACTAACACGACTTTCTTTTATATATATAGATTTATTATACTCGAATTTTATAGGTATTGACAAAATCATCAACACTAAGGAAAACATCGAGAGAAAACCTGCATTCTTCAATTTCGAGGCATGTATTGTACCTAGGTACTGTCCATTACAAGTGGCGACGGGCTCACTCCCCGTCACACTGGACAGAATGTCGGTACTAGTGAAACGTGGATGTTCTGAGGTTTCAGAATATCTCTGACTACCCCCCCGGGAACATAGTCGTGAGCATATGCTATGCTTCAACACTACGATGGAGTCACAATTTAAAGAATAGAATAGAATAGATGGATGATGATATTTATTATATATTAGCAGAAAGTTTGTTGTACATTGAAGATATTAACAAAAAAAAAGGTTTCGATATGGTTTTTAGGTGTCCCTGATTCCATTTCACCAATTTTTGGATTTTTTGTCTGTCTGTTTGTTTATGTTTGTTTGTTTGTTTGCTTGAACGAGTATCACGCAAAAACTACTGAACCGATTTTGATGAAACTTTTTTTGTTTGATAGCTTATGATCTGACTTAAAATCTGGTATATAATTTGTGCGGACGAAGTCGCGGGTTAACGCTCGTATTCTTATAAAAATTTGAATCTATACTTTAGATGGATGATGATATTTATTATATATTTTTGAAGCTTTAACTATTTAGCTGTTATGCGCTACGTAATAGAGAAGACACTGTCCCATTCAAGTGTGGCGATATTGTTAGTGTTTTGTTACACCTTCTATAAATTATTGGTTCCCAGTTCCTGTATACGATCTTCAATTATACGATATATTTTACGACGAGCAGCTACTCTGTCTCAGGTAAAAGCAACGAAGTCATAAATTCTTGTCATTTTACGAAAGTGATTGGTGCAAAATTTTATGCAATACATTTTTATCGAGTTGATGAATATTGAATTAGGACATTATCATCGGGGCCCCAGATCTGATAGTGGGTTCCGGACACCCTTGTTGTTTTGAAATAGGGGGTGATAGGGAAAATGGACGAATATTACGGTAGGTATTCTTGGGTAGCTCTGGAACCTTTAGCGCTTTGTTTATGGTAATGTTTTTTTTAAATACTTAATAGTCAGTTATGAATAGTTTCCCAAGTAAGTATTTTTGACACCCGACGCAAAAAGAGGGGTGTTATCGGTTTGTCTGTCAGTATGTCTGTCTGTGGCATCGTAGCGCCCAAACAGCAAGACCGATTTTGATGCGGTTTCTTTTAATAGATAGCAAATTTTTGCGGGAGTGTTCTTAGCTTTGTTTCATGAAAATGCCACAGGTACACAAAAATGTAAAAAAAAAGCTATACAGTCAGAGAACCAAAATTGTAATGACCAGTTGACTTCTAAATAAATACCTACAAATTGTAGATTTCACCATAAATTAATAAACACACAAATAACACAAGCACCTGAATCCCAACCGATGCACAAAAGTTTAATAACAGAATACTTAATTAAATGTCAATTTCAGTTCGCGTTGTTAAATGTTTCCAAATAATTAACAACTACTTTTTAGACTAACAGACAAGTGTACTTTTTGCAACCATCAGCAGCAAGGCTCATTTAGTGTTTATGGGGTGTAGACCATCTCTGTGATGGGGATGGACCAGGTCTGCCTGCATAACTCCAGTCGGTTTAGAACTTACTGATGCCAATTGGCGACGGGCTCACTCCCCGTCACACTGGACAGAATTTCGGTACTAGTGAATCGTGGATGTTTCTGAGGTTTCAGAATATCTCTGACTACCCCATCAGGGAATATAGCATACGCTCACGACTATACCCCTCGAGGGGGTAGTCAGAGACATTCTGAAACCTCAGAATATAGTCGTGAGCATATGCTATAAGTAACTTAGTCAACATTATTCTTATGTTCACACATGCATAGAAAGCAGAATTCAACAGTTAGTACGAAATATTCAGGAGAGGTTGTTCCCTCGGGAAAGCAAGTCGGCTAATGGCGGTGCCATTCACAGCCTGTTTCCGCGGCGTAATGATAATGTAATAATGCCACTACCAAATTAGCCTTCTACTATAAATACGTATAATGTTACTTTATTATGAGGCTTTTTATTGAGATGGCACGACATTTATTTCAAATTGAATTCAAAATATTCAAACTGGAAAATAGTGGGTCGGACATTATTTATGTACCATAAATATAGAACTATGGGACACATTCGGCCCATTGTCCTATATTTAGGTTTAATAATTCCAGCACAGAGCTTTGTTTGATAAAAAAGTAGCTGAATGGATCTTAGTTTTTTTTAAGAATAATAAAAGGCTAAAATGCTAGTCATTTATTGATTATCGTACCGTTGTGCTTGAAATAGGACAATGAGCCTTATTCGTTTTTAAAATGCCCTTGTAAATAGCCTACAGTCCGACAGATGAGGGCGGTTTTAGAATGAAATGATGTTGTGAAACTCTTTTATATGGAAAAAAAGTCACGCAGTAGATATATTAATAAACTAAATACAAATTCTCTTTTGTGTTAATGAAAATAGTGAAATAACACAATATTTATGCTCAAAACCAGCTTATTTCGGCAACAAACCGTATTAATAAGAGCGGGTCTTATTTTCCGGAATTTTAACAAAAACCGACTCGCACACGAAGCGTGTGCAAACGAAAATGTTAGCTACAATGAATTTAATCTAAACTTTATACTTGAACACGAAACTCATATTGTTGCTTTACGAATAATAATTAAAAACGTTCCAAAATATTCCTTTGCTTATCTAGCTGAGGAAGTTTCATACGATTACGTAAAATGCAAGTCATATAGCCCAGTCATTTTACGGAGTTTTTTTAGGCAGGGTAGGGAGTAACTTTTAATTGGACTTTTAAACTGTAAAAGGAATCATTAAGTGACAAAAGGACTATCTTAAAGCATATTTAAAAAAATTCAGTACGCAACATAGAAATCAAAATTATGTGTCCCAGAAGGATTTTAAATTATTAATATTAATTCCAATGCACTCATTTGACTTAGATTTAACAATATAAATTATTTTTGATCAATAGGATAGGCAATGAAATTTAAAAAATGAGGTATTTATTAGAAAATACGAATAGATTTTTCAAAACCTTCTAAGAAGACAAAAATATTCACACAATGTTTGTATAATGATAAAGCCTTAAATATGTGAAAAAAAATTACCACTAGGCTTTTTAGAACGAGATAATAGCTAAATTTTAAAATGGGAACTGTTGCTGACTAGATTTTTTTTAAATTTTGGTACATATCTAGGCTCAAATTGGCTCTTGAATATTATACCGAAAAAAAATGTCAATTACTAATTAGTCCCGGCTGAAACCGTAAAATGACTGGGCTAATATTCATACGTGTCTTTTTTTGTGAAAATTTTTAATTCCTTCCTCTCTGTAAAACCACTAAACCGGCAACTGTTTAATTTTTAATGCTAAAATGCTGGATGCAACGTCAAGCGTTTGTTCCGCATGTTTGCCAACGCTTGCTTTATTCTATTTGTGCACTCCACCCGGAATGGAAGTACCTACATGAATTGGAGACAAAGTTTTTGTGCAAACAAAATTGTTTATGAATCAAAGAGATTTTTTGTTTTTTGTAAAGAAAATCAAAATGTATGTTTGTTGTATAGCATAATGCCAACTTCATATTTGTTGCGAAACATAACCAGAGTCATTCATATTCATAACATTTAGCGATCTTGGTTATTTTATATAAAATATTTTTAATAAAAAAATTCAAAAATTCAAAATAATTTTATTTCAGACACAGTCCATAGATTGTTAGTATATACTTAAAAACTATGTTAGTACAGTATAATACATAACAGTCATATAATTTAAAATAGCCTATTTTCTGATAGAGGGGGCAGCGGAGAGGTGTAGTTCCGTCCAGTGCCTCCAGAAGGGACAGTGTGGCCGGTTTGAAATGGTGTTCGGGAGACTGTTGGTGCTACTTTGGACGCGACGCATCAGGGAGGCGACTCTACTGCGTATTATGGCGTGAAAGGAAGTCACACTTGCCACCGCGAACATCCTTGACGCGCTACAAAACCTAGGGAGCCCCATCAGCATCCTGAACCCATTATTGTACTGGATACACAGAGCATTGTAGGCTCTCTGCGTATAGCTGACCCACAGGCTGCACGTGTACATCGACTGGCAAAACGCTCTGAAAAGTGTACGCTTTACCTCTTTAGTGCATCGTGCAAACCTGCGCGCCAACATATTACAGCGCACCGTCAACGCCCTGCGTTCCCGCTCAATATCAGAATTGTCCTTAAGGTCATCGGTGACCCATCGGTGTTAATGCTTTGCTTATACAGGGTGTGAAATTTAATTGGATACTTACTTAAAGGGGTGCTTCATAAATAAATATCTTGGACATTGTCACACAAATTATCTAGTCACACATAAAGTACTTGGACTTGTATTATGATGACTAGACAACGATATAGAATACATAATATAGATAGAAACATCCATGACTCGGGTACAAATATTCATATTCATCATATAAATATTTGTCCTTTACGGGATTCGAACCCGCGACCCTCGGCATAGCAGGCAGGTTCACTACAGACTACTGGGCCGTCAAACTGAACAACCTTCTCTATGGGACCAATATGGAAATCGTAAAAAAAAATCTGCTGTCCCATACATTTCTAGTTTTCTTTTTCTAGATACATTTCGAGTTATGCTTGCAGTTGTGTATTTCATAGTTAGTCCCATTGTAAAAGTTGTTTAGTTTGATGGTCTGAAGCACCCCTTTAAGTAAGTGCCATTTAATTTTACACCCTGTATACTTAGAATGCACCGTAAGATATAGCTTTTTAATATATTCAGATATTGGTCCCCTCTCAACCTATCTAACATCACATTAGAGACTTTCTGAACACCAAATATTGGACGGAGACCAAATCTTTGTAAAATTAAATTTCATTTTATATTTTTCATGGCACCTATACTTTTCGCAGTATACATTCATGCAGTGGTAAGAATGCTATTCGATCAGAGTCTCTGTACTCACTATGACAAGGGCATAAATAAAGATATTACTCAAAAATTTTACTCAAGACTGTAGGTAATAATTACTTATAATAAATTAGCTTTTGTACGGGACTTTGTCCACAGCGGCTCCCGTTATCGTAGCGAGATAAAATATAAATACAGATCTATAAGTCAAATCATAAGCTTTTGAACAAAATTTATTAATTAAAATTGGTTAAGAGGATAGGCGGGCTGAAATTCTAATTTGGAGAATAGGTCACTTTTCCGACTATATACGTATATATCAGATCTGCACCACCCATACACCCCGCCGACTAGAATGCGAAAGAGACAACTGCAGCTCGGACCGATTTTATATACAAAAAATCATCATCTCATATACAAAATGTTTCCTCCTCCAAAACTAAACTGATTTTAATAATTCTATCAAAAATAATATGAAAAAGACTTTGGCTATGTCCGTATGTTTTGCGTTTTTGTTTATATTCGTCAAATTTGTTTACTGGATGTCTGAAAACCGAAAAAAAATTTGGTCATTTTCGAAGGTCCCTAGTTCTTACAGTAATTAATTAATGCAAAAAACAAAACATAGGAACTTGGCAGAGGTGACATAGATTGTATGGTAAAAAAAATATTTGCTCTAGTGTTATTATCCAGAGAGAAAACAGGGGAACATACGTTTGAATGGAGAAAACCGTACTGGTCTATCCTCTTAAGTAGTTTTTGCCTGATGTTCGAACAAACAGACTGAAAAAAAATGTCACGCCCGCTGTATGGTTGTGGACTTAAAATATCTCATCTTATTTCTTCCTACAGATGTTCTTAAAGACTAAGAAAATAAGTTTCTTTTTCAGTGTTTTTGTGGCGATCTTTAAACGTAATTCCATTCTGAAACCTATTAAGTAGTCAGCCTTGCTACACCAAAATGCTTTAAAAGGTAATTAGTTGGTGGTTAGTATAAAATAGTTAGCATCTCAAATAGGGGTAGGTATTTAATTTGATGTAATGAAGGTGAAGTGAAAGTGACAGTTGACGACTATAAAAACATAATCCAATTTTATTATAGCATGAATCTATACTATTATAAAACTGTAACAGAAGTGTGTCTGTACATTGAAGATATTAACAACAAAAAAAGTTACGATATGGTTTTATGGGTGTCCCTGATTCCATATCACCAATTTTTGGATTTTTTTGTCTGTCTGTTTGTTTGTGTGTTTGTTTGTTTGAACGAGCATCACGCAAAAGCTACTGAACCGATTTTGATGAAAGTTTTTTTGTTTGATAGCTTATTATCTGACTTAAAATCTGGTATATAATGTATGCGGACAAAGTCGCGGGTTAACGCTAGTATAATATATTCATATATCTACCTTATAATATGTGAAATGGGCAAAACAATGATGATGATCTAGCTTATAATAATTGTACAGGATGTAAACTTAAATGAACTTTCACGATAAAACAAACATCGAAATCATATTGAAATATAATTATCTACTATGATATATGTAAGGTGCTCAAGCTGATCAATGTTTTAAAAGATTGTATTATTGACCTTAATCTGTTTTCCGTAGGTACATCGTTTCCTATGTCTGTGGTTCATGTTTTCCTATAGTATTTTGCTGTGTAGTACGCGTATTGTAGTATTTTGTTTTTGTTTACTGATAAGTGATAACTGCTCATTTTTCATCATTTTTTCTGGAAACACCGCCTACCTTTATTCTTTCACCGTTTCCTCTACCCTAAGGTTGTCTGGAAGAAATTGCTTCTTAGCGATAAGACCGCCTTATTTTGTGCCTCTTGTATTTTTATCTCTTTATTTTACTGTTCATGTTTTGGTGTAAAATAAAGTATATTTGATTGATTGATTGATTATTTTAATAATATACGGTATTGAATATCGAAATATTTCTTCTTAGTGTATACCTACGGCATAAAACACAAACCTGAATTCGTAATTGTCAAGTCAGTGGGAACGAGTCTTTTTATAGGTATAGATTTTACTCATATGACTTATAAAGTATATCTATAAAAAGAAAATATAATAAACCACATCTAATTAAATATTAAAACAATAAGTGCCTATCTACTACAAAAGCTTTCTCTGTTTATTTAAAATATATTCTCAGTTTTATCAAACTATAAAATTTTAAGCAGGTACCTACGTTATTACGTGGCGGACATTGTGAAGTCGACCGCGGGGTGTCTTCGTGCTGGCTTGGCTAGCGGTCAACTCGTTACCGGGGCCTCTGGGGCCCCTTGATATTACTATTACCGGGTCGGTCGTGCCAGAACGTAGTCCAGCTAGTGTACGAGCTAATGTAATTATCTTAGGTCGTGTTTTTGTTCTATTACTTTAGAATAGTATTATATTGGTAACCTACTTGCTTCGATTTTCGAGGCGTGTCTCAGTTGTTCATACTGAAGTTAAACTAAAACTTAAATTCTGGCATGTTTTGTCCTAGTAGTATAATTTTTCAATACATTACCGAAACAAAATTATGTTTGTAAAATAAGTAATTTAATATTTTCTATTAGTAAGTTATTTTTTTCTCACTGGGCACTACGCCACAGGCACGATGATGCACAAAATGAAACTCACCCTAGATCCCAGCTGCCGAGTATGCGGAGAGGATGAAGAGACTATGGAGCATATGAGCGTTTTCAAAATCAAGTGTACCCTCTACTTTTGAGCTGTTTCAAACACAGGGGGTGTTTGAAGTCTAATAACAAGTAAAATTTAAATCTGGCTAATATTTTAACGATTGAAAAGCAATAAACACACTCCAAACTGGTTAAATATAAACAATAATTTAACTAATTCTTTGCGTTATTTAAATAATAACCATATTTAAACACCGAGATGTTAGTTTTTGGCGTGTGAAGCAATTCTGAAAACTTTTTGTACTAGAGTAACATGAGCTGCTGGTAGTGCTATCCGCGTGGCAAAATACTGGGCTGGAAAAATATAAAATGACATGCCATCGACTCGATAGAAGAAGAAGAGTGTTTGGTATCATTTGAAATACACTTACGTCGCCTATCATCGCCGGTAGTTTATAATTTATGTCTTATACTCATTTAAATACAGTTTGAATTTTGGAAAAAACGTAAAAAGTGTTACCGACCGGACATGTCTGTCACAAAAAAGCGAATTCTCAAATACATTTCGAATAACAGACGTTTTTTGGGTCAGTGCCACGGCCATAAAGGTTTCTTGTGTCGGATTTAACACACTGTATCTGCTCATTCAGGTCAGTTTACAATTTCGTAATATATTGCTTTATACTTTCTTCAAAAATGGTATTTTTATTTAGTATCTACTCGTAAAAGAGGAATGACCTTTAACATTCTGTTATGCCTATTAAAGACCGCTGGACCGGTAAATGCGAAACTGATTGCGTGAAATGTACCGTACCCTAGAGATTTGCAGCTTTCTATTATTCTTTATCGAAGAGATTTTCTGAAAGTGTTTTTAATTTAATTGTTTTAAAAAGTGTCCCTGAGGTTTATTGTAAAAGATTTTATGTGTGTCGGGTTTTCTTATTTAAATGGATTTCGAGGAAAACAGTCTTTGAACCCACGATATTTTTCAAGTAAATTTTCTATTTTACTCTAAGTTTAAAAAAGTTTTTGATTTACCCAATGTCGAGTTTATGTAGCAAAAGGTGCTTGACGTTCTACGGTTATAGAAGTATTTTTGGTAATTTCATGGGTTGTTTTTAGAAAAGAACAGTATCCTGAGCCACCACTGGAGCTTTGTTGTAGGCCGGGAAGGGGGCAACTGACGAAAGCGATATAACGCGAGTCCAACCAACTCCAAACTTTTGATTTGCGGATGGTGTCTAAAATTTTGATTAGGGGTTAGAAGAGTCACACTCAGATGCAGAAACGCTCATTAGAGTTAATCCTCCATTAAATCTCTTGCTAGCTTTAACTACGTCAACAAGACAAAAACAGCAAGAGATTTAATAGAGGATTAACTTTAATGAGCGTTTCTGCAACTGGGCGTCAGTGTCATTTGACACATCATTACCAACTGCTTATAGATGAGGGATTTCGTGTGAAAAATATGGATACCGCGGTTTGACTTCTGTAATGTATGATTGACTAACAATAAAACACAAGGACTTGTTACCTAGGCATACATATATTGTTACCGGTAAGTTGTCGGTAAGAGATAAAAAAAAAATTATGACTTCAATAATATTTTGTATAGAATTGTAAACTTAATTTTTTGTGTGGCTTATCAAATGTAAGCAGATGATGTGGTCATTATGCAGATTTCAAAAATAATTAAAGGCATAATGCATCAATACATTTCGCACACTTATAAATAAACAGAAATCATTTTCAAAACACACCTATTGTCGTTACCTCCAGGCAGAGGTCAAGAAAGTAATTTTTGAAAATATTAATTTTTTTAAATATTTTTTAAAATAAAATGCGTTAGGTACAGTCAGCAGCAATAAGTTGTATAGACTTTAGTACTACGACGTAGAACAAAAGTGTATACAACTTATTGCTGCTGACTGTTCGTATCAAACGAGGTTCTTCAGACTTCAGACCACCAAAATGAACAACTATCACTCCAGGACCACCATTGAGATCTTGCAAAAAAGAATCTGCTGTTCCATACATTTATGTCGTGTTTAAGTTTAAGTACCTAAGCCATTCCACGAGAAGCTCCTGGATTGGTACTCTTCCTGAATTTGATATGTAAGTACTACAATAAAACCATTTCTAGTCACATCATAATGATACTCAAAGGGGAAAGTAAGTCGACCTATTATTATCCTCATGCGAAAAAATGAGATGGTAGGCACACGACTAACGGAAACATTACCATTAATGTTTTAAAACTAAAAAGACCCACTAACCTCACGTCCCCCGGGAGTGAGAGGTCGAGGAGGTGAGGCGTGGGGGAGATGGGGCGGGGGTGAAGTCTTCGTAAGAGGATTAAACACGGTAATAAGGTTTGCACGACGGCACACTTGGCTAGGTCAAGTATGGCTTACTTACGAGTATTTTGTTCTGTTTCTTTGCTTATGAAAGATGTTTTACTACTTTTTATCTATGGTTTTTTTAAACTATGATGTTTCAAAATAAGGATGTCATTCATTAGATTACTAACGATCAGTTGCAGAAACGCTCATTAATGTTAATTCACCATTAAATCTCTTGCCGTCACTTTATGTTTTGTTGACGTAGTAAAAACTAGCAAGAGATTTATTGGAGGATTAACTTTAATAAGCGTTTCTGCAACTGAGTGTAAATCGTTATACAAAAGGTCTAACATCCCTCTCTCTCTCTCTCTCTCTTCCAGGCTTATAATCCCATATGGTTGTGGTGTCGGCCTTCCGCGTCTGTTCTCTCCGCCTCGCCCTATTACTGACGTCGTCTTCGGAGACATTGCATTACATTGCATATGCCTCTGTCCTGGAATCGTCAGATTTTTTTGACCTAACATAAATGGATGGTCGCCGGCGTCGAGGCAGATCCAGAAAAAGGTGGAGAGATATCATGGATGCCTTCTTGGAGAGTTGGCCAGAAGTTGCACACAATAGAGAGGATTGGAGAGTAAAAGGGGAGGCATTTGCCCAGCAGTGGGACATTGAACAGGCTACGTAAAAAAAAAATGTACACCCTGTATACGCCTACAGCAGGGCACAGGCATACCTACCCTCAAGGAGGTGTATGTGCGTCAGTCCATCACGTGTGCCTAATGTGGATCAGTAAGCTTTATAACGTATAATAATTTAGGAACAGGAGTATATTTAAGTCAGTTGGTTTATTCTAATCGAACTTGATTTTCCAAAACTATACGTTCTGTAACAGTTTACGTCTTTCAATCGGTTTCTGCTTTGGCGGTATTAAATTCATCTTAACCATAATCCGTTCTTTAGAAGCACGTTGATATTTGTCAAGCTGTGTTGACACAAAACCTGCAGCCTGCCTGTAAGTTCTCTTACATTTTGACCACTAACTAACCAACTAACTTGACTAACTTGCACCATCTCTAAGTCCTGCAAGTTGAAGGTAAAACAGTAAAAGTGAAGTTCTTGCGGGCAGCGGCCTTTAGTAAAGTTATAGCACAGGAATAAGCATAAGATTTATAATGACATTTAAATCTGTCGATGCTCCATGTCGAGGCTAAAATCTTTTGATACTGTAATCAATAGATTTCGAGACATTCGATGCTCATTGTTCGATGAGACAATCTTTAATTTTAAGGTAACGTAAGGAAACGCAATCAGTCATCATCATTCCACCCAATAGACGTCTGGACATAGGCCAATCCCCCAAGGATCGACACAATGACCGGTACTGTGCTACCCTCATCCACCTTGTGGCCTACCCATGCACGCTTCGCTTTCCAGTATTCGAGAACTTTTCGGCCTCTTCGGCCATCTGTTCGGCGAGCAATATGCGCCCATTGCCACTTTAGTTTATATATTTTTTGAGCTATGCCGGCTACACTGACTCTTCTGCGAATCTGTTCATTTCTGATTCGATCTCGCAAGGAAACTTCGGAGTTTCCGTACTCGGGCATAGCTCTATCCATTGCCTTTTGGGTGACTATCAGCCTTTTTTTCACGCATGCCCAATGCAGATTGGTAGACTTCACATACCTACATATCAGAATTTCTTCTTTAGTGAATGCAGGTTTCCTCACGATGTTATCCTTCACCGTTTGAGAGCAGTCGGTATTACGTAGGTACATTTGTAAAAAAAACTCATTGGTACATGGCTTGTTGTCCGTGTGGATTCGAACCCGGACCCCCATAATTGGGTGTCCATACCTCTCCGCAACGCGCCACCGACGCTCTCCGCTGATCACTGACCGCTGATCATAATTACGTAATATCGATAAGACGATGACCCAATAATTAATCGAAATGCCGGAGTTAATAATAACAACTTAATATCAATTAAACTGTGCAATAGTGCCCGAAATCAACTGAATATAAGCACTCAATACATTGCACAAACTTTACTTTACCATCAAACAACCAAAATTACTCACACAAACATCTTTATTCCGAAGAGTTAAGACTTACATTCACTGAGGGAATAAGTTTAGTAACGGAAATGTAAAGTTTGCATAAACAGGGTGCATTCCTAAAGGCAACCTCGCAGTTTGCGAGTGTATTCAAAGTTTATGAAATAGTTGTACATACGCTCACAAGTTGGTCTCTAGATTTTGGTATGAATTGGTGCTGTTGATTCAGATGTTTCACAACACTAAGTTGTGCTTGAATGTGTTTAGCACTAACATAATTATAATTATTATTGATTTATTGCACATGCAAAAGGTTGTATACCGTTCTAGATGTTGTTGTTTTTTGGTTCAAACCATCTTTTGACTAAAGAATTATAAAAGTTGTTCAGTTTGATAGCCTGAAACATCCCCTTAAGCGTAACGCAATTAAGTGTACTCCTTGTATAATATGTTATTATCGTCGTAGTGTAATAAAAACTAATAGTAGTGAAGCTCAGTGGCCGCGACAGGTCAATCGACCGCTGCCGCTGTGGGCGGGGGCCGAGAAGAGCGCGTCCCGGTCCCTTCTGCCCGCGCGCGTACCCTCAAAATGAATTCAATTAGGGTACGAACGTGTCCCCTTCACCGCACGAGCATAGACCGCTGACCTTCACTACTATTCGTTTTTATTACACTATGCTATCGTTGTCGTCTGGTTTCCATAAGCCTTTGTAGCTTCAATTTGGGAAGAATACACGGTGCATTTAATTGTTATTTAGTATTTTAATACTTTGACCGACTAGAGTTTGTATTACCAGTTAACAATTTTTAAGTCAAATACAACGTAACAAATAAATAAATAACATAAATATTAACTATCTCGTCGCGTTAGGCTGTCTGTCCACAGCTCTGGTGAACAGCCAGCCTAAATTAAATAAAAATATTACATTATACCTACTTAAATAACCTATTAGTAAAATTTTTGTGTATAAATATGTGTTGTGTACCTATCTGTATAGTTGTATACATAATTATATATTTCGAAGTGTTGCGGTGGTGGAAATGACGTTTGAAATAAAGTATAGAGCATGTGGTTTCAATGACATTTTGTAGCATGTTCGAAGTCACCCTATATAGTAGGTACCTACCTACTTACCTACTTCGATTTGACCGCAACATAATATAACCAGGTCAAGGTGACATTTGCCTTAATTCCTGTGGTTTAATCTGAGGTTTAATAGACATAGAAATAAGGTGTTTGAAATAATATATTACAGCCAATGTGATTCAATTAAATATTTGTCTCATATTTTAGAAATGTTTCTTAGATCACTGAGAAAATATCGTTGTAGTATACAGGGTAAAATTGATATCATTAGCATCCTTTTAAACTAAAAGTCCACATATCAAACATTTTTTATTTGCTCCGATCGGTTTGCTCTCATAGTAAAAGTTGTTCAGTTTGATGGGTAGACTCTTAGTTTAAAAGGATGCTAATGTATGTGACAACTATTTATTTTAGTAGACTTTACTAGAAATTAGCAGCCTTCACTAGAAAATTTGTAGTTATAAATTGAATTCAGATAGATTTAACTAAAATCTACTTATAACAACAAATTTAAGTCTGCTAAAACAGTTTTCACGAATACTAGGTAGCTACCTACTTAATATTTTTCCATGTACCTATTTCTTTTGAAGAAGCCAGAAATTTTAAAAGTGCAGTTGTAAAGTACAATTTACAGCAAACATTATTATTTAGGATATACCGAAAATTTGGTTCGTATGGCGCACCCTGGGTAGTCAGCCTCAATACGACCATTGCCGACTGGCTTATTATTTATTATTATTGGGTGATTGGGGCCTTAACAGATTTGCGTCTGTGCCACTTCGACCATCGCTGATCTTTTGTGAACGCCCCTTATTACAGTTCCCTGTTAATCCCTACAGCGGTTAGGTATCGCAGTAGGTTTTTAACAGGGAGTTCTTGTATCTCATCTGGAGACAGGACTTGTCTGCCAAGATGAATACTTCGTCTGTACATTAATGGACCACAATCGCAGAGAATGTGCAGGGGAGTTTCCATGTCCTCTCCGCAGAACCTGCAGCAGGTGGAGTCGCTTAGTTTCAAGGTGTGCATGTGCTTGTTTAATTTGCAGTGACCTGTGAGTGATCTCACTATTGTACATAGTTTATCTTTTTTAAGAGCTAGTAAGCTGTTCGTATGTTTACGATTATACCCTTTGATAAGTGCTTTGGAGTGATTTAGGCCAGGATCATTTCTCCATGTTGCCGACTGGCTTATCTTTCTACTTCAGCACGAGTAATTGTCATGCAATATTTAAGATAGAGCTCATGTTCTTCCTTTAGTGATTGCATTAATATTGTAAGTGCCATTTGTAACGAAAGACGCGCTTCTGCAGACAGAACTGTTCCAATTGATACGATATGAAACACGTGCCTAGATTAGTATTGGTATTGACTTTTTATTCAAATAGCATTGAAATAATATTATATTTACAATTAAGCATCAATAATTATGTTAATGCACCTGTTTGTATACTGTTCTATGTGAAAATACTGCTGTTACTTACGCCAAACCAAATAAAAGCAAATTGAACCGTACGTTGATCGAATACTACCGTAAACATATCGTATCGTAATATTAATTATTTTAAAAGACAGCTCTTTTTAAGACCCATAACATATTCCAACCAATGTAACTCCTGTAAACCAGGATCAACAGCGGCGACCTCTCACAACACTAGACAATGAAATCCAGTGAGCCACGGGATCACTCTAATGTGATCTATGTCTCTCGGTCTTATACTTTTGTCTACCAGCCAGCTTCCGTTCAGAAGACCTATTTATTTATTATTAGTACTAGAAAAAGGCCTTAACAGACATGTGACAATATCACTGCGACTATCGCTGGTCTTTTGTGAACGCCCCTTTTATAGTTCCCTACTGCAGCCAAGAACTGCAGTAGATTTCTAACAAGGTGAGTTTGTATCTCATCCAAAAGATCGAGACGAGCCTCAGTCTTTGTTATTTTACGTATACCAAATTGAAAGCGCATGGCCGTTTTCTGGTTTTGTCAATTTTTCGTGTGTGGCTTGCCCTACTGTAGGCCGCGCATGCCACCCCCGAGAAAAGGATAAAAATCGAGATGTGCATCCATCTTTATTATTTTACGTATTGCAGAAAGAGTGCGCATAACGTTTTTCTCGTTTAAACGCTTTGTCGTGGGCATGCTAGCCGTGCAGGACTAATAAGTTCAAACTGTAAACAAATTACAAGCAAGCAATATGATGCTAACTTGAACAGAAACACGTACCTACAATATCACGCAATACAAATAGAAACTCAATTGAATATAAACAAAACTTAAGTCCACATAAAACATTAAATTTTGACCTAACGCAAATACGGCCGACCCAAAACGGCATAAAATAAACAATAACCTGAAACTGCGACATTTTATTTCCTCCCCAACTTTTAATTACACAGCAAAACTACGCACCTAATGTTAAAATCTGACACAACTAAAGTCCTTCCAAGTAATTATCCCAACTTAAACAATGAAAGGTCGCCAACTGGGCTCGGGACCAATTTTGGTTAGGATTGTGTAAACAGTACCGGCCTAAATATTAAAGTAACCGTTTGCAATTTTTTGCGAATCTAGACTGAAGAACCAGATCTTTTTACCTGACTGCATCAGAAGGATAGTTTTTCCAGTGTATGTATGTATGCATGTTTGTGTGTTTAATTCTTTGGCACGTGCTCTGCATCCTAAACTTCTTAGACTTATTTATTACTTATAACATGTATTTATTACTTATAAGATGTATTTATTACTTATAGCCAACAGTTTTTTATAGACAAATTAAAGGACGACTTAAGAACCAGATAGAATGTTTATTTAAAATATTTTTCGGAACTTTGTAGGAAAATAAAATCCGATTTTACAAAAATAATACCTAGGTTGTTTGATTAACCGTAGTTCTCTCTTTGCTATTCTTCGATATATTCCTAATTTTAGCAAAATTAGAACCATATGGCTATTACAATTTTATTAAAATGAAATTACTAATTAGTCTCAAATAGAGCCTGGAGCGAAATTCAAAATTTACCAAACTTAAAGTGAAATCCAACAACAAATCTAACAGGGCGTTCCAAATATTTACCTCGAGAGACACTGGACAGAGGGTAATAATTACCTAAGTTAAACAATGGGCCTTACCCCTTGGCGGGTAATTTGCTTGTGACCGGTAATTATTTAGACGGAGGGTTAAAAGGAAAAATGTTGGAAAAAATCTTAAGGGAAACAAACGCCGGAATCCAATTTAAAATTGTTACAAAAGGGCCTTTCTGTAATGGTAATGACACAACTTTTGTTTTTGAGTTATACAGGGTGTAAACTTAAATGCGTTTTATATTTTAGAAGGTGCTTCAGATCATCAAACTTAAGGTGGTTGCAGAGGGGTCAATTTTATACAAAACTTAGACGAACAAAACGCGTAGACGGTATTAATATAAGTAACTTTGTATATATTGAAAAAATGTTTAGAAAATCTAGATGCCGCGTCAATTAACATTTGCAATTTATAAAATAATTACGAAGATATAGAGAAGAGAAGATAAGCTTTGAAATTTTTCATACTAAATTTTAAAAGCTTTATATCTTCGTAATTATATTACAAATTGCAAATGTTATTAGTGACGCGGCAACTAGATTTTCTAAACTGCTTTTCCATATGTAAAATATTACTTTTATTAATTCCGTCTACGCGTATTGTGCGTCAAACTTTTGTATGGACTGAAAGCACCTTAACATCTTTTCCTAAGGTCCAACATCGAAATCAGAAAAAAAATCTGCTGTTCCATAGAAAACGACAGCTACTCGACCCAAACGTATGGAATAGCTGATTTTTACATGATATTTATGTCGGCTTCATAGTAAAAGTTGGTAGTCTTACCTCGTAAACGTGTAAAATTCGACTCCTGTATATATATTCGAAGTAATATTGTATGTCTATGAAAACAATTATAAAGCTTTTTTCAACACACTTGCTCATAAAATGGCACTTATTTCACCGCAATTAGGCACATAATGACATCTATAATCAAACTGTGACTTTTTCACAAGGGAGTTATAGGTTTAGATAGTAGGTATCTAAACTTCTTGGTTGAGTTCTTGAGTTGCTTTGTTATTAATAAAGTTTCGATACAAAAAAGATCATATTCAATAGTACAAATAAATTCTCTAAATAAACTTTTTATTTACTAAATAAAATTATTTTTTATTATTATTTTCTTCACAAGTGTGTTGAAAAACGTCGTATGATACACGTGTGTATTGATGATTACCGTCCTCGGCTCTCTTAAGACCTTCAGTAGATAATGTACTATTATCTACTGAATCGATAAGTGTAACACCCCCAGATTTGATTCTTCCATTTGAAAAAATGAGTAAGTAGGTATAGTTATGGTTATAAAGTTTAAATGTTAAAGAAATGCTTATTAATTATTATTCGTCAATGAATAGCACCATCCGATTTCCTCCCGTGGGTGTCGTGAAAGGTGACTAAGGGATCTACTGAAGGATGGGCAATAGCATCCTCTGAGTACAAACATTAATTCGATCCAACTGCGATCGCCAACCCGCCTGCCAAGCTTGGCGATTATGGCAAATTCCCACAATTTTGGGGAAGGCTTATGTCCAGAAGTGGACGTTTAATGGCTGATATGATGATGATGATATCTAAATAGTCAGATTTAGTCTCTTTAGAAGTAATTTTTGGATGTTGTATGAAATAGTGCAAATTATGAAGTTTACCTAGAGTTCACTTTTTAGAATTCCTCTCAGTTCAATGAGTCCAATAAAATATAACAATAAAATAATATATTTGTAGCTGTAATAAAAAACAAATGCCAGACAATTTTACGTTCTGAACCCATCCTCTGTACCGACATAGAGTTTGTCCTAACAATCAAGCCATTTCGATGCTTATAGTAAATAAACATAAAAGCTCTATCAAAGGTCTTCTGCAGAGTAACAATTTTGAAATGTGAACCTGGCAATTCCGAATGTCGGGGATTGACATTCCCATTAACCCTCTTAGAGGCAACGTCCATAATTGTTACCCTGGCTCAGTCCGGTAACGAGTTATCTAGTTTTAATCACCCTTTCCCTGACGTCTAATTATACTATAGAGACGTTCGATTTATAGGTCACCCTAACAAACCCACACGGTAATATGAAAGGCATTTTTTTTCGTAATAATGAGCGTTTTTTCTCTTCTTTTTAAATTTTAGTTCCTAAAATATTCAACAGATGGCATGTTTATCGCTCTATAGAGACATTCGCGAGATCCTGTCAAAATCATGTCAAGACTGTGCCTGCCATTTTTTTAAGGCCAAGGGATCAAGCCCATACAGCCATGTCAGAAGTAAACAGTTTTAAATTTTCGATCAAGATGATTCGCAAATAAATATTCCATCAAACGGTGCGTGGGTATCTTTTTGATCATCTTTTCCCTCTTTATTATTTTAAAGAAACCTTTTTGAAATGTTGACTTTTATTCGCATAGAAAATAGCGCCATCTATCGATCCCTTAGAAAACCAAAAGAAAAACGCTCATTGTAGTCACAAATGGATGGAGAGGGCTCTGCGAGATCGAATCAGAAATGAAGAGATTTGTAGAGGAACCACGGTAACCAACATAGCTCAATGAATTGCTAAATCAAAGTGGCAATGGGTGGGGCAGAACCGATATTGCTGGCAGAACCGATGGCCGATCGGGCCGAAGATTTTTCGAGTGGCAGCCGCATACTTACCGGAAAGCGCAGCGTGGGTATAAGCCCCCACAAGGTAGACCGACGATCTGCTGAAGGCGGCGCGAATCGACGCTTCATATTTATTTTAAACGTTTCATATTATCACGTTTATTAAACAGTTAATAAACGTGATAATTGTCAATGACAATTCAGAGTACATTGCTGAGAATGCTAGGACACATGTTACCTACTGCAAGTTTAGCGTCATTAGTAAGAAATGTACTCTGAATTGTCATTGTCATTTATCACGTTTATGAATCAGGGTCTACATCGAAGATTTTTGTACCAAACATTATAACTTGTAAAAACATAACGCTCCTTCTGGCGCATAGCCCAGTCATTTTACGGTTTGAGCCGGGATTCATTATTAATTGATATTTTTTTCGATGTAGTATTTAAGAGCCGATTCAAACTTAGAAATGTACCAAAATTAAAAAAAAAATCGAGTCAGAACCAGTTCCAAGTTTAAAATTTAGCTATTATCTCGATATTAAAAACCTGATGGTAATATTTTTTTGGCACACATTTAAGACATTACCATTATAGATACTTCAAATATGATCTAAATATTTTTGTCTACTTAGAAGATTTTGAAAAATACATTCGTATTTTCTAATAAAAACCACATTTTTAAATTTCTATGCTTATTTTATTGTTCAAAAATAATTTATATTGTTAAATCTAGTTCAAATGAGTGCATATTCTTATTAACAATATTAATTTAAAAGCCTTCTGGGACTCACAATTTTGATTTCTATGTTGCGTGACGATTTTTTTTTCAATATGTTTTCAGTTAGTCTTTTTGTTACTAAATGGTGGTGGTTATAGTTTAAAAGTCCAATTAATAATTACTTCCCACCTCTCTTAACAAAACTCCGTAAAATGACTGGGCTAGCAGTCGGGTAAAATAGAGAACGGGACCTATTTACATGCTTCAGAAGAACCTATTACCAGGTTCCACATTAGATCTAGCTCAATAAAACCTTACTCAAGTCTAAAAACCATTTTATAACTGTAGTAAATTCTAGCAAACTACAGCCAATAGCACTAACATTAATCTTAGAAGAAAACTACAATATCGACAAAAGTTTTATAGAACATTTCGATTAAACAGCATAAAACATAAAATTGTTCAATTACTGTAGAATCAAAGTTTCTATGAGGAGAGTATCAAGGGGCAATAAAGAGTGTTAAATACAGCCCATAAATCCTAGTTCACACAGAAGGCAGACAATAATATCCATTGTGTGTGCTTCCAGTAGAGATACCTGGATGTCTGGTGCACTGGAAGTGTTATTCGTTTTGGTACACATCACAGAACACATAAACTAAACTAATGGGGGCGGGGCCAGTGTCGCAGCAATATGCGCAAAAACGGAACACATTATTCGCGTAAGTTATGATTCAATATATTATGAGGCTGAAAGCCAGTCGAGATATTATGTGTAAATAGTTTACAATGCTTGCGTAGTACTAAAGATTATTCGAACGTCGAGTTCTGATACCGCAATGGATAATGAGCACATTCAAGCTAACAAAATACTTTCCATCGCGTGGTACTGGTGGTGATGCGACACTAGGTTTCGTACTCGGCGCGTTGGTTGGCATCTCTATAGATCTCGATGGGACACATAATTAACTATTACAGATTTTTAGTTGATGTGACCGTCCCACGGGGCCTAGAATTTGGGGGGAGGCGAGGTAGTACACACGGTGACAGATCAACCTACTCATCAATCAATCAATCAAATCCGCCCACATCAATTCTCTGTTGGCATAGGCCTCCTTTTTATTGTGCCATTCTTCATGATCCTGTGCTAATCTGATCTAATCGAACCCATCCCTCTTACTACGCCTACGTCATCAGACCAACGTGCTGGTGGTCTGCCTACTGACCTCCGTCTCTCTTTAGGCCACCACTCTGATATTGCTTTGGTCCACCGGCCGTCTTCCCGTCTAGCCAAGTGTCCTGACCATCTCCACTTCAACTTTGTGATCCGGTTAACCACGTCTTCGACATTGGTTCTTCGTCGAATTTTGACGTTAGGTGCTAGGTCCACTAGTGATATGCCTAGCATGGTACGCGCCATGGCTCTCTGTACTTCTTTTATTTTGTACATCTTTTGCCCTGTTAGCCTTTATATTTCGGCACTGTAAGTAAGTACAGGCTGGACATAACCTACTCTTAGTAAAGTTTAACTCTATGTCCATGAACATAGAGTTCAGTGTTTACATGCGAATGCCTTTGAGCGGCGCGTGCTTGTTTTCCCCGCTACACAACCTACCTCCCGGAAACATCTAGAGTACCTCGCCTCCCGCAACTTCTGTACCCCGCGGGAAGGTCACGCACTAACTTGTCTGAATATAAATGAAGACCAAAGTTACAATTATATTGGTATAAACCACATTCCCTAAAGATTTTATCGTCCTTGCTTGCATAAGAGTGCAAATAAGACTCCAGTGGTACATATGTTGGAGGTCAGGACATTTTCTGGTGAGTGGTGGGAACTTGAAGTTTAAAAGCTTTGAAATCCGAAGACTTGCTTTGATGGCAGAACTCTCACCGGGGAATACCGCTTTCGTGACTTTGGAACCTGGTACTAAAATAAAAATGTGACTTGGAGGATAACACTTAGACACATAACTCAGCATAATTGGGATTTAATAGGGACCCTGGCCCTGTACCCGGACTTTCAATGTTCGATATATCGCCACTGTTTCGGTCCGCACTTCATTGTAATAGAGTTGACATTCGAACGAAAACGTTCACGCAATTGCGAAGTTCGAATGTGCAGGTAGAGGCCCTGTGGTGTGCTAGACGATGGCTATGAAAAGTCATATCCAGCTCATTATAAACCCGCGGATTCACCATGAAGCACCCTTTATTTGCCGACGGTGAGGAAATGAAACACGCTTTAAGCCGGAGAAAACGAGAGACGACTGTAAAAGTCTTGTTTAAACTGATCATTTGTATTCTCAGAGTAAACACGTATTTTATTGTGATTATATTTTTACTGGCTCTCGCTTCAGACTTTGTTTGTGTTACGCGATTTGGTTTATGGATGGTGACATGCATTTTCATATTTATGGAGTTTATTTAGTCTGATGTGACCCTGGGGAAATGTTGGATTGATCGGGAAAATTACTGTAGTGAATAATTTAATTGCTTTCCTGGTGCATGTTCTAAATAGGGAATTTTCGGAAATTTCTATGCATTTCGGGCACCAGGGACTTCAAATTTTTTTTTAATAATTTATTATAATCAGTGTGTATTTACACACATACATAAAACTTATAAGACATAATCTCTTTTGCTGAAACATCTGTGCAACTACCACCTATTCTTTGTAAGCGCTATGTATATGTTCAATTTACACATTTTGCGGATATTATCCGCAAATCATACTCCTACTTTTAGTACTTCATGATATATGACGCTTTTAAGAATACAATTTTTTCACATATCCTCTTAATACGGACCTGTGTCGCATATAATATGATGTGTCCCCATATACCACCACTAAACAGTTTTACCCAAAGAATAGTTTAATGATAGTAATCTATTCTTATGTCCAAACACTCCTAAAACAATCTAACATCAATTACAACTAAGCCCTTATACTAATTGTTTAATCCCACTTCATCCACTCCAAACCAGCACTTTCATTACCAGCTGCGAAGGAAATGAAAGGGGATCTCTCGATGATACGTGAGAAGGTTCCAAATGGGTGTTCAGGTTTGAGATTGGGACGGAGTGGTAATTGAAAAATACGTTTTGAGATCTTTGGATAGGTTTAGACAGGTGGGATTGTAGAGTTTATTAATAGCTGAAAAAGCATCACTGAACCACGAGCAAACAGAGAAGAAATTATAAACATATAAACATATGCTCACGACTATATTCCCCGAGGGGGTAGTCAGAGATATTTTGAAACCACAGAACATCTACGTTTTACTTGTACCGAAACATTGACTATAGTGCGACGGGAGTGAGCCCGTCGCCACTTGGTAAATGGATAGTGGGTACAACACATGCCTCGAAATTGAATCATGCATATTTCCTCACGATGTTTTCCTTCACAAAAAAACCAGTGTAACTAATCCGCAAGTTTCCAACTAGTCAAATCAGCAATTCTTTATCAAACGTCAAAACACGAGCTTTGTATGAAAAGTTGTACTAAATCATGAATAGTGACGTCATTGTTTTTCGTCATCGTTTCGATACTTTTTATAGTTTTTCCTTTTGTTAAAAATAGTAGTCAAGCTTAAATTACTAAAAATGTAAGTTTAGTATTATTTTCAAACGTATTTTTTACTGAGAAGATTGAACTAAAATATATTTAATGCAGTCAACTCCCCAATTAGACATACAAATTCCGAAAAACTCATTGGTACGAGTAGGCCTGGACGGGGATCAAAATTCGCCTCCTGCACGGCAGGCAATGTTACTGGCTACTGGACCACCCCGGTTTCTTTTAGTAATTATGAGAGAACCAGTTAACACAATTACTGTTAATTAGTCTCCGAGAGCAGCGAAACGATTTGAGGCGAATGGTGTGTTGATTGATTTTCGATGTTATTTCAACGAAAGCAAAGTTAATAATGGTTTAGCTGCAGTGTTGCCAGCCGGCTCTTGTCATAAGTAACCGGAAATAGATAAAAAAGTAACCGTTTGGTGTGAAAAGTAACCATTTATATTTTTTTCCAGTATTAAGGTATTAAAATTTGACAATCAGATGTTGGTTGTATTAGCTTACAAAATTATAAACAATTTAGTAGCGATTTCCATTTTAAGTTGCACTTTTCATCCGATTGATTAACCGAGCGAGTAAGTGAAAAAACGAATTAGAGTAATTTGTGATTTGGTCTCCGATTCGGTACACAAGTGGAGGAGAAAAAAACTTATTTCTAGGAGTTGCACTCACTATGTTACGAAAGTTTTGCGGTATAAAATATTGGAAAAATTATGGAAAATCTTTCCATTTCATGGAAAAATAAGAATTTTAAAATTGACTATACAAATTCCGAAAAATCACCTAACAGTAACCTTTTGAATCGTGTAACCTAAAAGTAACCTGACGTAGCTAAAAATCACCTAAAAGGTTACAAAAGTAACCTTCTGGCAACAATGTTTAGCTGTGAAGAATGCTGCACTGCACTTCATGCGCCGCGCCGGCTCATATACTTACATCCATCAACTTGCCTTCGTATTCCTTTTGGAGCACCATAAAACCTGTGAAACTTATGTGCGTTATGTTATAGTAATCACCTATGACTTTCTAAATGTAATGCCATGATTGACAAGAGATTAGTTGGATGTTTTACATTTGTTTATAAATTGAGCATAGATGGTAGCCTTAAGTAGCAGTGGGGTGACCTACGCCTTGATTTTTTAATTCAAAACCCAATCTCATTAAGGTGGTTGCAGAGGGGTCAATTTTATACAAAACTTTGACGCACAATACGCGTAGACGGTATTAATATAAGTAACGTTGTTTGAAAAAATTCAAAGCTTTATATCTTCGTAATTATTTTATAAATTGCAAATGTTATTTGTGACGCAGCAACTAGATTTTCTAAACTATTTTTCCATATATAATATATTACTTTTATTAATTATATCTACGCGTATTGTGCATCAAACTTTTGTACGGACTGAAACCACCTTAAGGTGGTTGCAGAGGGGTCAATTTTATACAAAACTTTGACTCACAATACGCGTAGACGGAATAATTAAAAGTAATTTTTTATATATGAAAAAAATTGTTTAGAAAATCTAGATGCCGCGTCACAAATAACATTTGAAATTTATAATATAATTACGATGATATAAAGCTTTGCAATTTTTTTTTTATACAACATTTTAAAAGCTTTATATCTTCGTAATTATATTAATAAATTGCAAATGTTATTTGTGACGTGGCATCTAGATTTTCTAAACTATTTTTCCATATATAAAAAATTACATTTATTAACGCGAATTGTGCGTCAAACTTTTGTATGGACTGAAACCACCTAATATCAAAACACCTTTACACCGGTACAATAAGCAGTTCCACTTCTACTCTTTTAATTTGCCAAATAACGGGGAAGGAAACGTTAATTCAGTTGTAGCAATTATTTTCACGGCGAGGTCTGAATGCGAGGCGCAAGCGGTGACGGGTGGCGGCTGTCACGGTGGATCTTTGCTCGTTTCCATTGTCTGCCTTTTCATAATTATAAATTAATGTAAATCTATTATTTATGTTGCCACTAAGTATACATTTTACACTATGTAACTTTCATATATTAATTTAGAGTTCTCGTAAAGGTCAATAATTCAGTTTGGAGTGGCTAATTGAATCAGCGAGCTGCGAGGCGGCAAGCAGTGTCTGTATAAAATTTTGTGTTGCCGTACCAGCTGTCTATCTCAACTAAAAATACATCTTATTCAGGTTAGATTATTTTGTGGTAAAGTTCCACATGCCGCATTCCGCGCGCTGCCACATCATGTCACTGCTCCTATAATTTGAATTGACTCTTAGTTCGTAGCAGCAACCATAAATAGCTAAAAATAATATACTGGCTTGAGGAACACTGCAAGTTAAACAAACACCTACACAGAATGGGGCTTGTAGATTCACCCACTTGCAGATTCTGCTGTGAAGCAGAGGAAACGCCCATACACCTCCTCTGCGAATGCGAAGTGCTCATTTAAGCAGAAGTCGTCATCTAGGTGGATACATAATAACACCTACTGACATTAGGGACCTTCCCTCCAAAAGCATAACACGGTTCATGAAGTCCGTGGGCCTAGGAAATGACCTTTAGGTCTAGGGTGACAGCTACAATAGATCTATCCAGGTCGCAGTAGCTTTTGGTCATCGACCAAGCCCTTATAACCAAATAATAATAAATACTGGCTTGAGAATCACTTACTCGCCTAAGACACGAAAAAAACCTGTCACGAATAGGGCATGGCACGATATCAGGAAAAGTCTCGTACAACAATGGAAACACGAACCGCGGTATGGCGTGACTGTAACGGTGCCACGATCCGAAACGAAGCTCGGACTTGATTATTGTGCCTCATTTTAATGTCTGCAACTAATTATATCGTACCGTTTGCCTTTTGATTGTTGCTACAATTGCTTTTATGGTATTCAGTCGAAGTTTTCAGCTTTGTTAGTGGTGATTAGGTTTGACGTGGTGTTTAGTATTTTGGCAGCGGTTGAAGCCTGAAGTTTATATAGTCATTTCAGTTTTATTGCTCGTGAGTAGAACTTAATCTATACTATTATAAAACTGTAACAGGAAGTTTGTCTGTACATTGAAGATATTAACAAAAAAAAAGTTACGATATGGTTTTTAGGTGTCCCTGATTCCATTTCACCAATTTTTGGATTTTTTGTCCGTCTGTTTGTTTGTGTGTTTGTTTGTGTGTTTGTTTGTGTGTTTGTTTGTTTGTTTGTTTGAACGAGTATCACGCAAAAACTACTGAACCGATTTTGATGAAACTTTTTTTGTTTGATAGCTTATGATCTGACTTAAAATCTGGTATATAATTTGTGCGGACCAAGTCGCGGGTTAACGCTCGTGTTTTCATAAAAATGTTAACAGCAATGACATGGGTCTAGGTTATCAGTCAGTTTTCCCTTCGGGGTCGCTGGGCTTGATTTTTTGTTGCACAGATCACAAAAACTAAAGAGAGATGAAAAGGGGGCGGGGCCAGTGTCGCAGAAATATGCGCAAAAACGGAACACATTGCTCGCGACAGTAAGGAGGCAGTATACTATGAGGCTAAAAGCCAGTCGAGATATTATGTTTAAATAGTTTACAATGCTTGCGTAGAACTAAAGATTATTCGGACGTAGAGGTCTGATACCGCAATGGATAATGAGTACATTCAAGCAAACAAAATACTTTCTATCTCGTGGTACTGGTTGTAATGCGACACTAGGTATCGTACTCAGCGCGTTGGTTGGCATCTCTCTAGATCTCTATGGTTTTTTGTCATTGGTCGCTTTTGACCCAGGTTTAAAGGAATTATAGCGCTGGAAATGACCTTTGTGTGTCAATACCCTTATTTATGAAACACACTATGTTATGAATGTTCTAATGCTCATTATACTCTTAAAAAATTCGAACCTGCTCACTTTACATACATTTTATTGTTTAACTACTAATTCTTCTTTAGATATGTCTGATTTAATTAGGTGACTTAAACCATTGAAACCAAATATACTTTTCAGATATTTTATACAAACTGAAAAATTTTCTCAATTTAAAATCAAAATCGCGATTTTGATTTTAAATTGAGTGGTACCTACATCGAGTAGGTTTGCTATTTTGTATGGAACAGCTATCGTTTAGTGTTCCGTACCAAAATGGGCAAAACGGAACACTTATGGAATCATCTCGGTGTCTGTCCGTCCGTCTGTCACAGGCATTTTTCTCAGAGACCATAAGACATAGGAAGCTGAAACTTGGCACAGATATAGAAATTGCTGGACCAATATCATAAATGAAGTAAAAAAAGCTTAACTTTTATATTGGGGGGCAATTTGGGGAGGTAGAAACGGTAAATAAAAAAAACATTTTTTTCTACCCTGTGGTGTGGGGTATCAATTGAAAGCTTAGGAAAATACGAGTCCAAAATATATCTTTTTAATGTTTATTTAAAAACTTTGTTCAACAAAATTTTCAATTAAATCCGAGAAATTGCTGTCCCCAAATTTATTGCAAACAATATAGCCGTATACAATCTGAAAAAAAAATATATAAAAATAACGTGTAAATGGCGGAAAAATTATCAGGGTGGCTCTATCCTGGATAGTTTTTTTTCCTATACCCAAAAAACTAACCCCAGCGTAAAATGATCTTCAGTTACTATGTGACCACATACAAAGTAAGTGTCTATTTATAGTGGTTATTATCATAGACCCCGGAACACTAATTGCCCGAGTCCCGACTCGTACTTGGCAGGTTTCTAATTAAATAACATGTAGATTTTAAAAACTTACCAACTATCTAAGTTTTAATATTGTAACGTTAAAGATGCTGTAGATACGATTTTATGGTTTGGCATTCACTTTATATTTTTGAAAAGGTAAAAATATTTACTAAACAGATTTACACCAAAACAAACAACGGAACCACTTAATCTACCATCTATAATCCATTAGAGCTCAAATGAGGAATCGCCCATAGTTCGAGTTTGGGTCGAATCCATGTTTAACTTCCGCTAATTGTTTGTGGAGGGGCTGACTTCGGCGCCACAATACCCTGATCCACATAACACCACTAAAAACCCCTTTTGTGGTCTAACTGAAAGGTCTTAGTAAGCTGGTCGGTCAAACTACGTAATCTCATGAAAACCCATGTAACGTATCAAAGTTATAATTCGATTAATATTTAATTTGTTTATTAGTTGTACAAGGAGTTGGTGAAAGTTGTTATTTTGAGGATTGCTTTGATTTTAGTTGACCCCAAGTTCTACATACTAGAACTAATACGAGAAACAAACGTTGTGCGCCGGGTGAAAGAGATAGCTATAGCAATTTAATAAGAAAGTGTGACAATAAATCGCCTCAAAGAATGGGACAGCAGTTTTTTTTGTTGACCTATTTTGTCCCATTGTTGGGCCAAGGTCTCCCCCAAGCTTTTCCAGCCTTCCCTATCCCGTGCCATCAGTTGCCATTCTACTTCGTGGGCATCACAGATCCAAAAAACTAAACGGAGATGTGAAAAGGGGGCGGGGCCAGTGTCGCAGCAATATGCGCAAAAACGGAACACATTGCTCGCGACAGTAAGGATTCAATATATTATGAGGCTGAAAGCCAGTCGAGATATGTGTAAATAGTTTACAATGCTTGCGTAGTACTAAAGATTATTCGAACGTTGAGTTCTGATACCGCAATGGATAATGAGCACATTCAAGCTAACAAAATACTTTCCTTCGCGTGGTGGTGATGCGACACTAGGCTTCGTAATCAGCGCGTTGGTTGGCATCTCTCTAGATCTCTATGGTAGGCATCCAGGTCGTCGCGCCATCTCTTTCTTGGTCTACCCCGGCCCCGGCTTCCATCGTCGGGCTCCCATTGGGTCGCGATTGTTGCCCACGACTCTGTATGCATGCGACAAACATGTCCGGCCCAGTCCCACTTCAGTTTTCCAGTCTTAACACCAGCATCGGCTATGCGGGTCTTGGAGCGCAGAGTGGTGTTCAAAAATTACAACCCTAAATAGGTAGGACAAACAGACAGACAGATAGACGGACGGACGGACAGCGTAGGCTTATGAATAGGGTCCCGTTTTGACTATTGGGTACGGAACTCTAAAAAGCTAAAATTGGAAATAAACGTCTAACTAACTGTGTTTGCTCTACTACAGGGTGAAATTGATATCATTAGCATCCTTTTAATCTAAGAGTCTACCCATCATACTGAACAACTTTTGATATGGGAGCAAACCGATCAGAGCAAAAAATAAATCTGCTGATGGATACATTTGAGTCACGAACTCGCGCGTCGACATTGCAATTTAGTATGGAACAGCTGATTTTTTATTTGCTCCGTTCGGTTTGCTCCCATAGTAAAAGTTGTTCAGTTTGATGGGTAGACTCTTAGTTTAAAAGGAGGCTAATGATATCAATTTCGCCCTGTATAATTACATTTTATTTCCGATCACATCCTTTTCCAATTAGTCAATTACACCGCTTCTATATTTAAGGACAATCATCCAACCATTATGAAGAACGAAAAACATCAATGACAATTAGATTTAATTACACAATTACAGCTAAGCATATTCCACTTCCTTCCCTATTGACCGCCGGTAATTACATACCATATCACATAAAATACTATTTTGAAGATGTACACACGACGACACATCAAGCTATACAAAACCAAAATAAGCTGGCCGCGTGTAGGTAGAGTAATATATAACGTCGCGCGGCCAGCTTATGTTTGTTTTGCGTAGCTTGATGTGTCGTCGTGTGTACAGTGAAATAACGAAGTTTCATTAACCTAGTTTTAACCAACAGCTTTGAAATGGTAGGGTAATGAGTTTAGACAAGCACGCCTGATTGTATTAACGATTGTAAGTTGAAAATATTAAGTTGATTTTAACAAATGAAGTGTCAATCATGTCGTATTCATTAACGGAAATTATCATTAGATTTGTAACACTATACATATAGGGAAAGAGATCTTTGTTTATTCAGCAGAATCTTATAATAATAATAATGTTGGTGATTAGCGAAATCACGGACCCGATTCTCCAGAGGGCCCGGAATAATTTGGCCCTCACCTCCTGTCTTGCATTAACCGGCCAGCCAGGTGTAGAGTCGCAAGAGCGGAACCTATGCTCCAGGTTGGAAGTGTAAAATGTCATAACGCCGGGACCTGCTGACTGGTACGCTTAGCACCGGGAACCGGTGCCCGCAGACTAACCTCTCTACAATCTTAGCCGCTCACTAGATGTTGCCGCCTTGTCGCTACTTTGCGAGCGGCCATTTTGTGGGGCCCATCAAATGAGTTGGCAAGTCACCGTCTGCCATTTTTGACAAACTTAGAGACATTTGTTACGGCCGGCGTCCCGAGTCTGTCAGCAATAACCCAGATTTCCCGGCCCACCCAGTTCACCCCCCATAACCCTAGTAGTTTTCTGTCCTTTCTACTACAATAGTCTCTGCACCGAATGTGGAATGTATTCTGGTGCATTTACATAATGCATTCAGAGATAGACCACGGTTGGTGCATCCCATTCAGATAAAAGTGTCTCGAAGGGGCCTCTACGTGTTGGACCTGTGTCCCCACGCAAGCCTTCTAAAGGTCCGGGCTTCGGCCCGAGAAATGCCATAAGAGATACAATATTAATAATAATTATGTGTATTGTTTACGTGAAATATCTTTTTAATTTCTGTCAGTAGGGTGTCACTTGCTAAAACCATAATATGTAACGAAATATGTTATGATAAATTCGCTTATTACTTTGGAAGTATAATCACCTACTGGCATTATTTTATTACCTTTATGCAAAGAGTAGTAGCCATTACTAGTACAAGAAGTTTTACGTACTTTTTTACTTTAATTAGTAAATAAATAGGATAAGGACGGAACTTCGGTTTATATTGAGCTCCGTACGAATTATATCCTCTTTAAGGTACAGCTGTTATCTATTATCACTTTCAGCGATATAAAAATTTGCTAATCCATCGCCCCCAAAAAACAGCTTACGAACCCTTTTCCCTCAGTCGCCTCGTTTGAAATTCACAGGGAAAAACGAGGCGGCTATTCTGTGCCTGTACCATAAGAATTTACAGTAATGAAGTGTCTTTACAGTAATTTCTTACTCTAACTTATGAGCTCTAAAAAAGTTAGGTACTCTAAAAAAAACCTTACTGTGGTTTCAGTCCATACAAAAGTTTGACGCACAATACGCGTAGACGGAATTAATAAAAGTAATATTTTATATATGGAAAAATAGTTTAGAAAATCTAGTTGCCGCGTCACAAGTAACATTTGCAATTTATAATATAATTACGAAGATATAAAGCTTTTAAAATTTTGTATGAAAAATTGCAAAGCTTTATATCTTCGTAATTATTTTATAAATTGCAAATGTTATTTGTGACGCGGCATCTAGATTTTCTAAACTATTTTTTCATATATACAAAGTTACTTATATTCATACCGTCTACAGTTTTGTATAAAATTGACGCCCCTGCAACCACCTTAACATGTTTTTCATTATCATCATTCTGTCCACTGCTAAACTTCCTATCCCGAGGCGCGCCACAAAATATTGTTTTTTTTCGTGAATGAGTAATCCTGAGTAGGGTCTGCGATCTCATAAAAATGCACCGGCTCATTTAGGTAATCGATCGTAAGTGATAGGTCGTAAGGTTGCTTACGTAATGAATGGGATCACGATGTTGATACAGTCAACATCGATAATCGGAAATCAATCAGTTTCCTGGTTTAAACGTACGGCACAATAAGAGTGGTGTTATAAGTTTGACGCCTAAGTCGGACTGTCTGTTTGTCGGTCTGTTTGTCTGTCGTAGCTCCCAAACGAGTGGAAAGATTTCGTTTTGTTTAATTGAAAGCTAATTTTTGCGAGAGTGTTCTTAGCTTTGTATTGCTTAGCTTTCTCTATATTTTACTGTTTATGTTTTGGTGTAAAATAAAGTATATTTGATTTGAATTTGATTTGTTTCATGAAAATCGATTCAGCAGTTTTCATGTAACTTTAAAAATTATGAAATAACATTAAATTACAAATTAAAAAAAAACCACAACAATAATTTATTATTCTAATGATAGACAGACAATTCAATTGGAAAATGTTAAATAATTTATGCAAAAACTGAAAACCAGTTTTTCAGAATCGTAAAATGAATTACGAAATACAATAATTATTTTATTGATATCATGAAAATAGAGAGACAATAGTCTATAACATCCAAACTTCTTGATTGATACGCATAAACAATAGTCTATCTATACCAGGAAGCTGGCATATTTAGGTATTGTTATGATTCTAAAATCCTTGATCTATACCATTCATACATGGATATAAACATAGAGAATTCTCTAAAAATATAAACCAGGAAGCGGGCATAGGTATTATCTACCCATGACTGATACCCAAAGCCCTAAGAATTACTAAACTAAAGTGGCAGTGGACGGGGCACATTGCTCGCAGAACTGATGGCAAAACGACCGGTCGTTTTGGCGACCCTTGGGGGAGGCCTATGTCCAGCAGTAGGCGTCCATCGGTTGAGTTGATGATGACTGATACCAGGAAGCTGGCATAGGTATTGTCTATCGACAGTTTATTTCCTTTTTGTTGTCGACAGTGTCTTAATGCATTAACTCTACAACAGTGGGACCAAACAAACAAAAACTGTTGACGATGAGAGCCTTGAGTGATGAGCTAGAACCCCCGATAAGCCTGTCGCAGGGTGAGCAAATAGCAAGCATCGTGATTGGCCAACCTCTTCACTACAATGGCAAGTCAAATTATGATGACATCGACTTACCGATTCTATACAACCACATCAAAACCCATACAATTTCAATAGCGCCAACCCAGGCGGGTGTTGCTAGGAAACGAATCCCTTCTCGCATCGTCAGTATGTCTAATGTTCACACTATGTGGCTGGTTACTTACTGTGTCCGACCCTATTTTCATTGTAGTGGTTTCCCGTTCCATTAGATTCCAGAGGGTACTTGTAAGAACGTCACGTCATCGTAGCGGCGTAGGGAGATAAAATATGCATCAGTTTTTAATTTATATCTTTTATACATACAAAACAATAAATAAATAAAAATAAAATAAATAAGCACAAACAGTTTAATCAAAATCGGTTCTGTAGCTTTTGCGTGATACCTACTCAAACAAGCAGACAGACAAAAAATAAAAAAATATGTGATTTGGAGTCAAGGACTCATGGACTTCACCCTACCAGGTCAACGGCACTAGGCAGGCCAAAACTCAGATGTTCTGATGTTGTAAAGAAGGAAATGGACAGCTGCAAGCTCTCCATTAACAATGTTCAAGATAGAGCGAAGTGGAAGAAACAGATTAGGAAAGCAGACCCCGCTACCCAGCGGACAAGGACATCTAAACCACAGTATAAGAAAGAGTATCTATGGCACCATAATCGTTACTTTTTTAAATATCGGCAATGTACAGACACACTTTTGTACAGTTTTATAATAGTGTAGATGAGCGGAATCTAATCTAAACTATTATAAAACTGTAACAGGAAGTTTGTCTGTACATTGAAGATATTAACAAAAAAAAGTTACGATATGGTTTTTAGGTATCCCTGATTCCATATCAGCCATTTTTTTGTTTGTTTGAACGAGCATCACGCAAAAACAACTAAACCGATTTTGATGAAACTTTTTTGTTTGATAGCTAATGATCTGATTTAAAATCTGGTATATAATTTGAGCGGACAAAGTCGTGGGTTAACGCTCGTTATCAATAAAAAAATAAATCAATAAATAGAGCAAAACAACAACTAGGTACCTATAATTCATTTCATATAAGGACTAAAAGATTATCCTAATCCTATTAAACTAATTCTCATGAGCAAAATATAATTTATTTATCAAACATACACACCTAGCGTTTGACTCGGTGTCGGACGCTCGGCGGAGTAACAACTCTGTTTCGAACGTTCGTCGGTCTAACTCCTGAGGATGCTCCTTGGTGGAGCGAAACACGTGTAGAGTAGAAATTATTTGGTGGGCAGGTTGTGTTGCATAACGTAATACAACTTTGTCGACTAGGTACTTGGAAGCGGAGGTCTTGATACAATCGTGTCATCTACGTGTTAGTCATGGATTTCCGCAAAGTAACGCCTGATTCAATTAATTTATTTATCAGTTAGATATAGTTACCTACGCTCTGACAAAGGTATCTTGGACTTTACTAAAACTGTTCTAAGAATAAGCGGTAAGTAAGTGTTTCAAATCTCTGTTTCTGTTCAAAATGACGCTCCTATTTGGAATGAAGTATAGTTTCATCGACTTATAAAGGCCGGTATAGTAAACCCCTTTGATTCAAGTGACACAAATTAGGACAAGAACACACTTACACAAGGAAACGGTCGATCGATAATCGTAAATGAACCGCTGCATTCTTGAGCATAAAATATTCATCGCTCGCTCCACCTGGTGTCTGTTACGGTTTCCTGCCGTACAGTTAGACTAAGATCCCATTGAAAAATTTCTACATAATTTTGTTTAGACAATGATACATAATATCAGTGGAAATGTCGTACTTTAAGAGGGTACGGAGCCTATAGTTCTACCCTCAATCGTATTTTTATTTCTAAACAATTAAACAACATTTCCCAAAAATAAGAAATTTTATCGAAAAATTACGGATTATTATGCTTGCCTTTGGTGATTTTTAAGATAATAACTACAAATATTATAATAAATCCGTAATGACAGTAAATAAACTTAAAATCTGCAGTGACTAAAATGTGACTCCTGTTTTTTTTGAAAATTTGTTTTATTGTTAAGCAATTAAAAATATACAATTGAGGGCAGAACTATAGGCTCGGTGACCTTTTAAGGATTCTATAAAAGTAGGGCTTCTATTCCGAAGCCTCTCGGAAACCTTTTTAGCCTTTCATATAGCCAATTACAAAACTATTGTTTCTGTTGTACTATTTTATCTTTATGTAACAAAACATTTCCAGAAAAGAGGAGATTTCATAATTGCGAAAGAATCGTTAAAATCTGTCCAATAGTTTACGAGTAAATCTTTCCCATTCGAACAACCGAAATAAAACCCTAAGTACAGGTCAGTTAACTAAAGCTGGCGCGTTCACAGTACTCACACTTATGCATTTTCACTATACAGGATGTTTAAAAATAAATGATTTTCAAATAATTGATTCATAAGTGTAGACTAGAGTTAGTTTTTAGTAAAATGGGTGTGTTGTAGATAAAAAAATACAAATATATGTGTTACTTGTTTTTATTATGATTACTACATCACACTTGACTGACTGACGCTAACATTTAACATCACGCTGTATTTATAAACAGTAGCAAAAGAAAAACAATAACTGTCCCCTTCACGCTCATAAGATAGACCGCGCGCGAGAGAGACGGGCAGACTTTTCATGATGCGTATGCAGTACGACGTCACGCCGCGCGCTTATTCACAGACACTACACAAGCGCAATGTGTAAATGTGTTGAACGCGCCAGCTTTAGTTAACAGACCTGTAGCAACCTTAATTAAGCGGGGTTCTTATTTTTTGGTGTAACTGATACGTTAGCTTCAATTTCACTTATAACCAGGGTTAACCCGCGTCTTCGTCCGCACAAGTTATATACAAGATTTTAAGTCAGATAATAAGCTATCAAACAAAAAAGTATCATCAAAATCGGTTCAGTAGTTTTTGCGTGATGTTCGATCAAACAAACAAACACACAAACAAACAGACAGACAATAAATCCAAAAATTGGTGATATGGAATCAGGGACACCTAAAAACCATACCGTAACTTTTTTTTTGTTAATATCTTTAATGTAGAGACACATTTTCTGTTACAGTTTTATAATAGTTTAGATTTATTGTGAAAACAAATCAGGGTATAGAAAAATCCCGGGTTCAAAATTTTTGCATTCGGCTTCCAGCGGGTTGCGAATATATTTTTTAAGACTCTTAAACCTTCTTCTTGACCTATTTCCACTGGAGTATGCATAATCGACTAAACAACTTCTTGACAATGTTACACTATTAATGTAATTGAATATTGTGTACTTTTTATGAAATGAAATGAAATGAAATCAAATTGTATTTATTTCAGGTCACAATGAACCCATATAAAAGCACAAACATGGTACATTAATTAATAATATCAAACTAGAGTCATCTCAACATTAGATTAGGTACATTACATTACAAGACAAGACAAAGTGGAATTACGTACATATACATTTTAGCTGTCGATTTTAGAGGCCGCATATAGTGAACTTACATGCATTATATACGGCCTCTATTATCCCATTGTCAGACGATCTTATTCTATACATGAACGAAGCGTGTCTTTTTCGCATAATTGCATGAAAGTCATCCACCCTGCTCAGGGCAAACATGGCAGAAGCGCTACACCGCCAAGGCAGCCGCAGCATGCAGCGGTATGCGTTATTGTACTGCACACGCAGCGCGTTGTATGCGCGCCGCGTGAACTGACTCCATAGCTGGCTGGTGTAAAACGACTGACAGAATGCCCTGAACACCCTGATCTTGACTTGTTGACACAACGCTCGGTGCGTTGTGCAAACCGGCGCGCAAGCATATTGCTTTTTGTAGCAATAGCCCTGCGCTGTCTTTCCATGTCCTCATCATCTTTTAAGTATTCAGTCACAACATGTCCCAAGTATTTAAATTTCTTTACTACATTTAACGGAGATCCATTATGTTTTGTGTTTTTTTTTTAAAGATTTGTGTTGTATCGTTTCTGGCCGCATCTTTTCTACAACGGAATAATTTCCGACGCGATGATACAGTCAAAAATGACGTCAGAAAGAATTATTCGTACAATTGTGATATTGTTTTTAATAAAAAATGTTGAGTTCAGTTTGAATTTGAACAAATTGAGTAGAAAATTTGCTGAGGGATCTTGGAATAAGTCTGCTCTAACCTTTACAACTACTTGACAAGCCTTCACAACAGATTACGAGCCTTGTCTTTAATAACATTAGGTGTGTTTTTGGTTGAAGTTGTTTCGATCGTTGGGTTATATAATATACTATAAGTATATAACTGTAATGTTGTTTAAAGGTTTTGTTTGTTTAATTGAGTCATAACTAAGGCCTTAAGTTAAAGTTGCTTAGAGTTATGATTGAGTCGTTATGGTTGGAATTTATAAGGAGTTTGGAATTGAGTTAAGGATTTATGTTAGTTTGTGAGGTTAAATTGACATATATTATAACCGTTATTACTTTAAAAAAAACGGTTAAGAGCAGGATGGACTAGGCCATGATCCGTTTATTGTATACAAATAAAAAAAAAATTTATTTTGCTTAGTTTAGTTGAGGAATTTATGAAAATCAATCGACAGCGTGATTTAATTTGGGTCAGCGCAAATACATTTTTTATATTTTATTTTACAGATTTTTAATTTCTTTTTCCAAAACTGCTTGCGCTGCAGCCTCTGCCATAGTTGTCGTTATAAAGTATAGTAAGAAGAAAAAGAATATTTTCAAATTTTTCACTCCGGTATTTTAATAGTAAGTGGAGGGGTTTTACGCTCTATTTTGCATCAAACAAATCATTAAAATCGGCAAACCGTGCATGTATGATGTACTATTGTCTAAATGAATAAATTTAATAAAGAAATAAATAAAAGTGTTTTGGGCTCGCGATATCTTTTTCTTCTTCTCTTCCTGTCTACGTGGGGTATATAAGGTCTAACAAAATTAGGTGAAACTATTTTAAGGGGATGATCAGACCATCAAACTGAATAACTTTGTCTATAGGACCGATATTGAAATCGCAAAGAAAAAAATCAGTTGTTCCATACAACCTACTCGACCTAAATGTATGGGACAGCAGATTTTTTTTTCGCGATTTCAATATTGATCCCATAGAGAAAGTTGTTCAGTTTGATGGTCTGATCATCCCCTTAACACGTTCCGGGGCAGTGAACGAGACACAATAGAACTTTTATTTTTATCACTGCTATAGCCGGTCACTATCCCGGAACGTGTTAAAATAGTTTCACCTAATTTTTTTAGACCTTATATATAGGGCTGGGATAATAGCTCTCCACTGGTTGCGATCTTGAGCAGCCCGATATCCTCCCAGGTCATGGGCTCGCGATGTGGGTCCCGAATAAAATACAATTTTTTTGGTAATATTGTATGGTGGTACGGAATCATCACTGCGCGAGTCCGACTCGTATTTGATCGGTTTTTACATTTTTAATTATCACAGAGTACAAGGTAAAATATAATTCAGACATACATTGAATTAAAATGAACTACTAAAACTACAATTTTAGTAGGTAGACTATGAAACTTGACTATTGTATATTACCAACTGTAATATCTACTTATTGATTTTAAAACGTGAAGCTAAACGACACATTTAACAAAAGTAGGTCACAATATTAGCATTCTACAAGTCCCCTTTGGCGTAGGAATTACATTGTTGTTGCGTATTATGCTGATCTAGATACTATATGCACCTTGTTTATGTACCTATTATACCCATTAACATAACCATAATACTAATATCATACTTAGATAATGAGTGATGTTCAAGAGTTCAATATTAGTTTTTATACATGAATATTTGTACCCGAGTCATGGATGTTTGTATCTATATTTATGTATTCTATATCGTTGTCTAGTCATCATAATACAAATCCAGGTACTTTAAATGTGACTAGATAATTTGTGTGACAATGTCCAAGATATTTATTTATCTTCGAATCAGGCTTGACACCTTTTTTTTTAATTGTAGAGCGACCTTGAGAAAGTCCAGGAATGAATTCTTTTTTGTTTCAAACAAAGGTTTAAATAAATAAAAAATAAATAAATTACGTTTAAGTCTAACATTTCAGCATCGATATAATGGATCAAATTTGATATTAATAATAATAACTCTTCGTAGATATGATGAATTGATGGCATCTCATTTTAGAAATCCGATCCCCAGAATATTATTCGATTCCTGGCCTGTACCACTAAGTTCTTTGGAATTTATGTACGGTTGTATTTATCATTTACTAGCTCGGCGGTGAAGGAAAACATCGTGAGGAAACCTGCATTCCCGAGAATGACAAGAAAATACCATAAGTTCGGAGGTATGCGTAAAATATGGGTGAGCTTGGGGCAAACACAAAGGACCAGCGCTGGTCTCAGTGTTACAACGACCCTTGCTTGCAATAGCCCAACCACAAATAATCAAACACTGAAATCGCGAAAAAAACAACCGCTGTCCCATACAAAACTGCAAACATAACTCGACTGAAATGTATGGGACAGCCGATTTTTTTTTCGCGATTTCAATATTGGTCCCCTAGAGAAAGTTGTTCAGTTTGATGGTCTGAAGCACTCCTTTAAGTAACTGTCCCATTTTATGTTACACTGTATAAGAGTACAATTTCTTTTTAAAATTAGTGAAATAAGTTCTTGATAAATTTGATTAAGCTCATTATAGCAGGCATCATCATCTCATTTAAGAGCTACGCTCTTGTTGGTGGAGTATTCGCCAATCCTGTCTCTTTTCCGCTAGTCTCTTGAGTTTTTGATACGACACGACATCAACCTTTTTCTTCACTTGGGCTAGATAACTCTGTCTAGGTCTTCCTCTGCCTCTCTTCCCCTCTATCTTCCCTTCTAGCATGGTTTTAAAGAAATTGTCGCTTCGTATCAAGTTTCCGATCCCCTCCGGTTTTCGATTGTTTTTAAAATGTTTCTCTTTTCTTTAACCATTCTTAACACCTCTTCATTTGTTATTAGTTCCGTCCAACTTATCCCCTCCATTCGCCTCCAACACCACATCACATCAATATTATAGCAGACAGCTTTAAAAAAAATTAAATTAGAAAAGTAGAAATTTGAAGTCATTGAAAATTAAATTTTGCCCGGGTCCTCGGGGTCCAACAGTTTTTATTTCGGTCTTGTATTAATTTATACAAACTTTCTCGCTAACTTCGATACTTATATTAACTTCTTTGTTATAATTATTTGTAACAGTTAATTCTCACTTTCCTGTTAATTATGTTTATAGCATCCTAAATCGCTGTTACGGACCAACTTGACCCAAAGTTAAGGTAATGGTACACATTCGAAAGTTTAAATGTTATTGCTGTTATTTCATTTTAGTTTCTCCATAAAATAAATTGTGTATTTTTAAATAAATTTTTTAAATAAATTGTATCTGCCAAGAACAAATCTAGCTTTTTAAATCGGAAAAATGTATTTTGCATGTGCATACAAGTTTTTAATGCGCTACCACGTAATATTAAGGAATTTCTAATTGAAAACTGTTTATATTCTGTTGACGAATATTTACAATCAAATAACAGTATGACATTTTAGGAATTATTGTTGATTTATTACTTTATTAGTGATTATTAATTTTATTGACCTGTATAATTTTTTGACATGACATGTGATAATTATAATGATTTTTAATTTGATTATTTTTATTATAAATTTCGTTAATTATATTTGGGATGTCATTGAGAGACAACCTAATATTATAATTCAAATTTTTTGCACAGTTTTCAATTATTATTATTATTATTAATGAAATAATGTTAGCAATGCAAATTTAACCTAAATGCTTACATGAACTGCATGAGTTTTATAAAATAATAATATTCGTACACCATATGGTTGAGTATAAGGACATTGTAAATACCTATAAGAACTTATGTACTACTCTTGAACGAATAAACGAATTTCATTTCATTTCATTTCATTTCATTTCATTTTACTATTCAGTTATCAAATAACATACTGTAAACCCTTCTGGGGTCGTCACAATATCTTCCAGGTGAAGGTCTGATTAAAACGGTAAAAATCGAATTCTTCCAGAGATCCTTTAAGGCTAGTGAGGTTATAAAGTTAAAAAAAAAGCTTTTAATTTTAATATTTTTTAAGAAATCATACACGGAGTAAAATTAAATACGTAACATTTTAAACTAAGTGTAATTACATGAATGCTAAAGATCATCAAACAAAAATTTCGCGATTTCGTAGTTGACTCCATATTGAAAGTTGTTCAGCTTGATGGTCTGAAGCACCCTCTTTGAATATGTATCTTATTTAATATTACACCGTGTATATTGATTTTAAAAGTCAATAAAATACCTTAAAACAAACTTATATTTGACATTGGCATGTTACCAGAAATTAATGATAATTCAACTCTAACCTTCCTTGAAAATAGAAACTTACCTATAAGTCATGATATTATTTTCTATTAATTACACAACATTCTTTATTTATATAAATTTCTTTATTGACTACACAACTTTCTTCTATCTTCGTACATACCCATTTGCTCAGTTTAGTAAAATAAAATAGTAGGTACCTAGTTGTACATTTTCATTAATTCATTCATAACAACACAACTTTCTTCTATCTTCGTACCTTCTCTCAGTTTCCCTAATTAGTGGAAACTTACCTCAATAGTTAACACAACATTCCTGAAACACAAATAACAACCGCAGGGCAAATACGTCACATATTTGGGACAAAATGACACATTGCGGGTAGTTTAACAAAGTTCGCGGACGCGGGGTGCGTGATTGTTATAACTTTGTCCATTGAAAATTTACAGATGCTTAGTTCTGCTTGCTTTCTGTTTGTTAGTTACTTTGTTTGTATACGTGTGTTTTGCAGTGGACGTTTTTGGTATTTTGGGATACGTCACCTTTAGTACTAACTTTTTGACTTTTTTGACGGCACGGTAGCACAGTCTGTAGTAAACCTGCCTGCTCTGCCTAGGGTCGCCGGTTCAAATCCCGTAAAGGGCAAATATTTATATGATGAATATGAATATTTGTACCCGAGTCATGGATGTTTGTATCTATATAATATACGAGCGTTAACCCGCGACTTTGTCCGCACAAATTATATACCAGATTTTAAGTCAGATCATAAGCTATCAAACAAAAAAAGTTTCTTCAAAATCGGTTTTGTGGTTTTTGCGTGATACTCGTTCAAACAAACAAACACACAAACAAACACCCAAACAAACAAACAGACAGACAAAAAATCCAAAAATTGGTGAAATGGAATCAGGGACACCTAAAAACCATTTTGTTAATATCTTCAATGTACAGACAAACTTTCTGCTACAGTTTTATAATAGTTTAGATAGAACACATTTTATGTACACACATATTATGTACTCTATATCGTTTTCTTTTTTTTTGTTATTATTATTTGTATTACTTAATAAGTGAACGATATTTCATATTGCAATGATAGGCTATTTAAGAATGACTATAACATTTTGAATAAGCATGCAATAGAACTCAATTTCTACAGGGTGAAATTGAAATAGTTGTCATCCTTTTCGAACTCAAACCTATTAAACTGAACAACTTTAACTACGGTAGCAAACGCAACAGACCCAAAAAAAAGCTATTCCACACATTTCGGTCGAGTAATAGGCATAGGCACTGCAGTTTAGTATTGAAGAGCAGATTTTTTTTTCTACATTCGGTTTGCTCCCATCGTAAAAGTGGTTCAGTTTGATGGGTAGACTCTTAGTTTAAAAGGATGCCAAAGTTTTCAATGTCGCCCTCTAAATATAAACAATTAAACCTGCGATAAGTTATATGTCAAGAACTTAAGATAGACAGTCGAACTACGAACGCGTCGAAAATAACCCTCTTTCTGACGCAGTCGGGTAAGAATATCACCCAACTCTAGGGTGATAAACCCTATCCACATACTTGCACATGGAGATAAGTTGTATGACGCCTCACGCACAACAACCTAAGAAAGTTGGCCCATTGGTTTGGGTTGGTTGGTTTTTGTGTACCGGTATAAGGGTGAGGTTCTATCTTGACATATAATTAATCAAAGAATTGACATATAGGTTATAGTTTAAAAAATCAATTTTATTTCTTTAACAGTAAAGTTCAAATACTTTTTGTCGGCAGATTCGCACGTGATACGCAAGATGGACGAGCCTCAATTCGAGCGGCCGATCGGTAACCACACGTTCCACATCGGCAAAGAGGCTGTACTGGGCTGCAGTATCGTCAGTTTGGGCAAGCACAAAGTAAGTCTTAGAATGTACTAAAACTTAAAACAATATTTTCTCTATTGGCAACCTAAAACCTAATAAGAAACTGAATATTTTTCTGTAGAAACCTGGCAGGCCGTTTTTTTGGATGGGCCGCTATTAGGTGCATTTAAAATGAATTTATAAATTAGCCTTTGAAATCATAATTTTATCTCCCAGAAGGCTTTTAATTTAATAATGATTATACCAATGCATTTATTATAATTAGATTGAACAATATAAATGACTTTTGAGGAATAAAATAGCCCTTGAAATAAAAAAAAAAGTTTATCAATAATCATTAGAAAATTCTAAGTAATGCATTTTTCTAATAATGTTTACTCCTTATTTGAAGTGTGTATAATGGTAAAGCTTAAAAATGTGTGTTTTTAATTAAACATAAATTTTTTAACGCGATGATGCAAGATATTACAATTGGGGCTGTTACTAATTTAATTTAATTACTTGATATACCGAAAAAAAAATCTTGATTACTATTGTATCGTATTGTATTTATATAAGGTCTAACAAAATTAGGTGAAACTATTTTAAGCGGATGATCAGACCATCAAACTGAACAACTTTCTCTAAGGGACCAATATCGAAATCGCGAAAAAACATCTGCTGTTCCATACAAACCTACTCGACCTAAATGTATGGGACAGCAGATTTTTTTTCGCGATTTCAATATTGGTCCCATAGAGAAAGTTGTTCAGTTTGATGGTCTGATCATCCCCTTAAAATAGTTTCACCTAATTTTGTTAGACCTTATATTTATTTATGAAAAAAACGTTACAATAAATTGACAAAATAGTGCTGTAAAAACCAATTTAGGTTTATCTATGACACTAGTCCCGAATCAATAAACCGTAAAATGGTGGAGCCAAATACATTTTCATTTATAGATCTACGACGCATTCGACGTAGCACATCGCAATGGCGTAGCACATCGCTACGGCGTAGCAAACTCTACCGAAATCGATCAGTGAATATAAAGTATACTAAATACCATTTCAAAATAAACAGGTGCAAGTCCTTGACAGGTCGGTGATTAATCTATCTATCTATACTATTATAAAACTGTAACAGGAAGTTTGTCTGTACATTGAAGATATTAACAAAAAAAAAGTTACGATATGGTTTTTAGGTGTCCCTGATTCCATTTCACCAATTTTTGGATTTTTTGTCTGTCTGTTTGTTTGTGTGTTTGTTTGTGTGTTTGTTTGGGTGTTTGTTTGTTTGAACGAGTATCACGCAAAAACTACTGAACCGATTTTAATTAAACTTTTTTTGTTTGATAGCTTATGATCTGACTTAAAATCTGGTATATAATTTGTGCGGACAAAGTCGCGGGTTAACGCTCGTTAGCTATAAACTATATGCACAGTATATGAAAGAGTATCTATTACTAGATACAATACGGACACTCCTTTCCTCCCTACAACTTTTTACCTCACCCCCTCTATCGCCCTCCGGTTACCCGGCAGTTACCTAAGAAGAAGACTTAGAGCCTGTTTCGCCACTTCTGAGTATGTTCTTGTTAGCTTATCCGACAGATTATTTGACATATTTTGTATGAAAGATATGTCAAAATATGAGTCGGATAAGCTAACAAGAACTTACTAAGAAGTGGTGAAACAGGTCCTAAAGGTTCAATTTCTTTAGTTTCGTATGTGCTGACGTCATCTTGTCAATTTAATTTTTTTGTATGCAGTTTCCGAGCTGTGCTGATAGTTTTCGGCGATCTTTTTGTTTTCGTATACTTATTAGTTGAGATCGGATATTCGGATGCATATTTACCTGAACTTCATTTTTGGCTATATAATTAAATTATGGAAGCGGCTTCTTAAAGTTATGAAATTAAACAAAGAAAAAATTTTTTGTCAATAAAAAAGTGCACTCCATAATAGCCAACACCTCAACTTTAGGTAAATATGCATCCGATTATCCAATCTCAACTTATTACTCACCATTATTTATATATTTAACTAGAATGTACAAACATTCAATATTAAACCTTTAACACAACACTTTACGACACAACTTCAAACTGCACAATAAAAACTTGTTTAATTCATAACGCCTTAATTCAGAGCATCGAATACACGGAGGTAAAACTTTAATTGGCTCGTCAGACTGGATGCGGCATTAATTTGCCGGGAGCCCGTAATTACGCGTTGTTTATTGCCTAGTTACTCGAATTACGGCCGCCATTAGCTTTGACGCTGCGCTCACCTGTACTTGGACGTGGAAGTATGAAAGCTAAGGATATTTGTACTTGTGATAGTCACAGGACCGTTTGGTCACAATATAAGAAAGAGTTTCTATTACTACATACAGTAAGAACACTCCTATCCTCCCACCGACTTTTTACCTCACCCCCTCTATCGCCCTCTGGTTACCCGGCAGTTACCTAAGAAGAACACTTAAGGTTCAATTTCTTTTGTTTCGCATGTGCTGACGTCATCTTGTCAATTTCAATGTTATGTATGTAGTGTCCGGGCTGTGGTTTGGTGATAGCTTATGTGCCGTTTGGTTCTGGCGTAGGTATCATTTGGTACTGGCTTAGGTATCAAGTGGTACCGGCTTAAATTTCGTGTAGAACTGGCTTAGGTGCCGTGTGGTAACTCAAACTCAAAATAATTTATTACATTTTTTTTTTTTATTTATTTAGCAAAAATATTACATTGCATTACATTACAGTAAACACCTCATCACAATATGTAATTTATACTTAAAATAGAACATAGATAAACAAAAGCAGGCAAAAACTACAGATTGCTCATTGGCCAATCATTCAGAGTGAATTTGATATCATTAGCATCCTTTGAAACTACGAGTTTACCCATCAAACTGAACAACTTTTACTGTGGGAGCAAACCGATTGGAGCAAAAAAAAATCACCTTTTGCATACCTTTGACTCAAGTAGGCATTGCAGTAATAGCTGATTCTAGTTTAAAAGTATGCAAATGACATTTATTTCACCCTGTAGAGCTAACTCTTGCAATACTCTCAATATAGCAGCTTGAAGCCCAATAATTAAAAACATCAAATTATTATTTCGAGCTAACACCGCATCGGTCCGTGTTGTCGCTGTAGAGAAGATGCGGTCAGAAATTCCACAATAATGCACGTTACCAGTTACAGTATAGGCTTCATGTGGATCAGGCTTAGGTGCCATGTGGTTCTGGCTTCCTTCCTTTCATAAAATCGCGATCGGTTGGTGTGAAACCCTTTGACTACTTATATAATTTGTGGACTAGTTACGCGTGTAATTCTACTAACAAACAATTCAGCCACTTTTTGCGGGGGGCGAGGTAACATGAAATCCCCAACTTTGAATTTTATTCCCCATAACTTTAGATTATAATTTTGAATGTTAAAAATCATGAAAAATACTCTCGTGTGAACCCCAAACGTTCTAAGTTCGAAATTATTGTTTAGCATTCATAGGCTGTCGTTTAGTGATAAGCAATGACTTTTTGTGATAAGGTATAAAATTGAGTGTAAATGCACATGATCAATTGTTCTTAAACCGTGGCAGAGGCTAGTCTTTATAATAAAAATGGTCAATGGTTTTAACCTTTGACTATTTACGCGAAATAAGGAAAAATCACAACAATTTGTGGATTTTTCGTCGCTCACAACCTCACTATCCCACACAGCTCTGGTGGAAAACGAGTTTTCTGGTTTATCAGAAGACTCGTTTTGAGCGACGAAAAATCCACAAATTTTCTATTAGTTGATTTTTCCTTATTACGCGATCAAGCGAGCAAGCGAGGTATTGGTCCTATTGGCACAGAATCTATTGGGTGTATTTTTTCCTCGCTCACAGCGTTACTAACTCGCACAGCTCTGGCGAAGGCCTGGTCTCGTATTCCGGTTCGATCATGGATGTTAAATATTATATTTATGTCGTTGAAATGGTTTCCACAATAAAATTCCTAGAATAAATATACGTGTGTGTAGAAAAACGATCTATTTTGTATCACATCTTATGTTTAGTACACACGTGTACCGGTCAACCTAATATATAAAACAAACAGCCTCCTCCATAGATTCTCATTTATGTGCGGCGTGAAACACAACTTTTCTAATTAAAGGGCTCGCGTTAATCTCAATTGGCTACAAACGCAACTACACTTGCTTTATAATGCGTGACAACATTTACTATGGACCGTAAGTGCAATTGTCGAATAAATTGGTTTATTGTGGAAGGTATAAGGTTTATTTTCGTTTGTAGGTAATGTAGTGTAGGATATAAAAGTTTATTGATCGCAGGAGAACTTTAGTTGAAGGTGTAGATTTTGATTAAGCATTTGGTTCGGGATTGTATCGTTAGATGGCGGTACGTTACAATGAAAAAAATGTTCTTGACTATTTGTAACACATAGTGATATTTTTGATTATAAATAGGTAGCTAATTTCAATTTAAATAAACCTACTCAAAACGATAATTTTATCGGTAAAGACCATACTAATCATATATATATATATATATATATACCATAATACTAAGCCAGTGGCGACTGCCGTGCAGGAGGCGATGGTTCGATCCCCGTCTAGGCCGACTCGTACCAATGAGATTTTCGGAATTTATGTACCATTTATAAACACCACTGGCTTTTCGGTGAAGGAAAACATCGTAAGGAAACCTGCATGCTTCAATTTCGAGGCATATCTTGTACCTACTGTCCATTTACAAGTGGCGTCGGGCTCACTCCCCGTCACAATGGGCAGAGTTTCGGTACTATAGTGAAACGTGGATTTTCTGAGGTTTCAGAATATCTCTGACTACCCCCTCGGGGATTATAGTCGTGAACATATGCTATGCTACCATACTGATCTAGTGTGAGAAGAGTATTTGTTAGTATTATTTGTAATTTTTGTGTTTAATTTTTTCTGCTTTATATTATTTTTGTCTGTTAAACCTTGTTGTTTTCCAGACTAAAAGTATTCTCGGAATTTCCATTCACGATATTATTATGAGAGACAGTCTGGCAAAATATAAATACCTACCTACATTTAAAATTACCGTTTATAAAATATCATTGGTAACATGCTAATATTATACAGGGGGTAAAATAAAATGGGACACTTACTTAAAAGAATGCTTCAGACCATCAAACTGAACAACTTTAATATGGGACCAACACTTAAATCGCGAAAAAATGCCGCTGTCTCATATAAAACTGCAAACATAACTCGACTGAAATGTATGGGATAGCAGATTTTTTTCACGATTTCGATATTGGTTCTATAGAGAAAACTCTCTTTTTCAATTTTAAAATTTTCAATTTTGAAGCACCACTTAAAGTAGGTGTCCCATTTAATTTTACACCCTGTATGAAAAAATATTTATTTTTGCAATAAACTTATTGTAGTTACATAAATATAGCACTCTAGCCCTAAAAAAAAATAACGTTTAAAACGTACGTACGTTTTTTTTACGTATAATAACGTTTTCCATATTAAACGTTAAGAACTCTTTCTACGCCTTATTTACAAGTGTTAAGGCTCTAATTATATCAAAACACGAAACATTTCGACAAAACACTTCGGTGAACAATTCATACTAATACAGGCCGCGTTCGCATGAAACAGCGAAAGTTAGAAAATAAATTAATTTATTTTTAATTTTAAATAAACAATTTACAAATGAATGATCAAATTAATCTTGCTCCACTCATATTAAACATTCCAATATTCCCCTCCGCAAAATGAAACGACACTCTAAAACAACATGTCTCAATTTACTTCGCTTCTCATTGACATTTTGACTAAAAAAACTCTCCTTCATTTTCACATTTGATGTATTTAATTAGATGCTGCCTTTAAAATAGTCTAATATCTCCTTACATAGCTCGTATGCGTGCGTCACAGGTATTAAAATGTCTTAATTTTCGTGACTTCGAAAGTTAATGAGTGTAACCACCTCAATTAAGAGATGGAATTAAGGATCTTAATGAAAGTAGGGCTCTAAATTATACGAGTATGTCAAATACGTGTGTAAAATAATATATGTGTTTATTAGGATGTGGATTTTATGGAAGTAAACGTGTGTTTGTCTACCTACGTTTTCCTTTCGGAATTATTGTTGTGTCTACCATAAAAACCGCAACAGTTTTCTTTTAAATTCGCAGTGTTTTTATTTCGGGCTAAATCTTTTTCATCGTTTGCCACTTTTTTTTTTTTTCAAAAGTCCTAAGGGGCAAATCACATTCAAATATGCGGCATGTGGCATGTCGTGTTTCATCGCGTCGGTGCAAAATTTTACTTTATCTAAACTCAGATAAGATATAACCTCAGATAAGGTGTACCCTACGCCTAAATACCTATATGAAACTTTCAAACGTACTTTCTTTGAACTCGATAAGATCTAAACCACACAAATCCTACAATTTGCCTACAATGAATAATGCAATCACAATTCAGAAAAAAATAAAAATTTAATTAAAAACGAAATCATTTCTACAGCCATCCATTTACATTTACAGCCTACAACAAAAGTTTCAAACCCCTTTAAGCATAACACTAACAAATCTTAACACCTCTGTCGCCCACCGTATAAGATTCTTTGGCGGCCCCGGGAACCGAAGGCCCCAAGGCACCCAAATTGATTTGGTGCTCGCAAACAACTGAATTTAAGTTCTCGGTCACGTCCGCTTTTATTGTGAGGCAAAAGTTACAATGGGCCAGCTCGAATAGTAATCGCCTTGGTAATGTTATGTAATTCTTGGAAATTGCCAAGAACGCCTACCCTGGGATTGCCTATAAATGTATAAGGCCTACAGATTTTTTAGGTGCACATTTTTGGCAATTTTGTTCTATTGATGTTATCATTGTAAAATATCTGTACTAAGTTTCAGCTTCGTGTGTCTTACGGTCTCCGAGAAAAATACCAGTGACAGACGGACGGACGGATGGACGGACTGACGAAGAGACACCGAGGTGATTCCATAAGTGTTCCGTTTTGCCAATTATGGTACGGAACACTAGAAAACAGGCCAAAAGCGTGTTGGACACGTCTTATTTTTAACTTTGAGTGCATTTCGAGATGAAACATTAAAACGACTATGTTTCTAAAACTGTTTTGTTCTAATTTATAAGACCTATTTCAACGACACCACACTCGACGGGGTAGACAAATTTTTGCAAAACTGTTTTCCTTTCCATCAAAAAATTTATATATACATTTAAATATCACATTTCCGTTTTTAAGTTATTATTAGCTGTCATCCTGCGAATTTGATTTATAAAATTAAGCTGCCATTTTTAAAACAACCCTTATTAAGGTGGTTTCAGTTCATACAAAAGTTTGACGCACAATACGCGTAGACGGAATTAATAAAAGTAATATTTAATATATGGAAAACTAGTTTAGAAAATCTAGTTGCCACGTCACAAATAACATTTGCAATTTATTATATAATTACGAAGACATAAAGCTTTTAAAATTTTGTATGAAAAATTTCAAAGCTTTATATCTACGTAATTATATTAAATAATACGTAATTATATTAAATAATAAATTGCAAATGTTATTTGTGACGCAGCATCTAGATTTTCTAAACTATTTTTCCATATATTCAAAGTTACTAATATTAATACCGGCTACGCGTATTGTGCGTCAAAGTTTTGTATAAAATTGACCCCTCTGACCTTAATGCCCTTTTGAAGTTCTTTTCTATTTTTAGAAAAAAAATTATGTTTTCTAAATTGTAGCCTTAGAAAAAAAAAACGCATTATTTTTAGTACCTTATCAAAATAAGGTTTAAAAATATCAAATCGTAACCCAAAATTATTTTAGGTAAAACGCACAACCTAATATCGTGTGTTCAGTAAACACGACGTAGTTTCCTTAATTAATATCCCCTTATATCATCTAATAACTGACACGTAAAACCATTTAATGAAACGTAAATATTATCTAATAAAGTACTTTCCACTTTCACAGCATCTAATATATCTTTATGGGTCCATATAACCCTTAATATCCCGGCGGAAATATGATTATCATCTCATACAAACTCATACACACTTGGTTATTAACCTCGTCCCGCATTTTAGGGTTAATTTTATACGTTTGTATAGGAAGGAGCCTTTATGAAAAGCTGATATAATTAAAAACGATGTCAAGTGAAAATTAACAAAAATAATTTATAAGGGGCAATGTTTTAAGAAATAATGTTTTCTGGCGCCTTAATAATTTGCTTTAAAAGGCTCTTTAATAAGATTTGCTCTAAAAAAAAGGAGTAAAGTGGGAAAAATCTTAATAATCTGCGAAGAAAGGAAAAACATATTTTTTGTTAAAGAAAATAATAAAATCAGTAATTAACGAAGCGTGGATTTTTTTCAAGAAATTAATTTCTGTCGGTAATAAAGGGCGGGTTGTAAAGATTACGGTAATTTGTAAAGGTTGGTAAAATAAAATTAATAGCAGATTATCCGTCGTGTCGAGACGAACATAAAGGGCTGTCATCACAATGGAGGTAAATGCGAAATTTGCGATTCAAAATGGTGTAACATTGGCGGAATAAGAGAATCTTCTAATAACGTGTATAACAGAAAGTGTTTTTGATACTAGTCGGGAAATCTACGGATTTTTTGTATAGCGTACGTTGCATTAATTGAATTTTTAGTAATAATTTGGAATATAGAACGGACGTACCTGAAAAAACATAAATTTTTAATAATGCCCGAATTTTTTATTGTTAATTATTGAATAATTAAGACATTTACAAAACATTAAATTTAGGTATGAACATAGGTGATTTTGAACAGAGCGGCTTCGTTCAATACGTTTATAACAATAATAATCCCCGGTTAACATCGTAAATTTGAGTAGATGTTTAATATTTTGTAAGCATTTAAAATTATAACCTCAAAACTAAATTATTTACTGTTTGCATTAAACTTGTATTGTACACATTAAGCTTGCCTTATGATAATTAACTTCTCTTCTGCTGTCATACTGGAAGAAATATTTTCAGAAATAAGCTTGCTCTTTGTACATTTATATCCAGTTAAAGGTATTTTTCAGGGTCCTGAGCCTATATAACCACGAATTCTCGACAAAAGTGTTATAAACTCACAGTAATATTAGTTCAAACACAATTTACTAAAGTTTTTCTTTAATGCAATCTCAAACCGTATTTTTCCTAGACTATACTTGCTTTTCTTTTTTCAATCTTTGGTGATCGACTTAAATTGGTGTCATAAGCGGGGACTGATTCCTTTCGGCATTGTCAATATTTCTTTCTGATGCCATACGTGGCTACTGGAAGACACTGCATCTGACCTCGCCCTTTAAGACTGGATTCAACTTTGATTTATAGAAGAGTAACTATACAAGGAACAATTTAACTCTTAGCGTTAACTCCCAAATAACTTCATTTGTCTTCTATCACACTAGACCCATACTAAAAGAACGAATGTATAATCCACCTAAAGAAAGATATCGTTGTATCCGTACTTATTGCATTGTGAGGTTAAACGGTTTTAATTTGTTAGGTTTGTTTTTTCTAAAAATTTTTTAATTATGTGACATTGACATTTCATTAGTCTTGGTATAAGCTTTTCACCGTCAAAATTGGCCGTGTAAAATTTATTCTCTACTTATTCATAGATTAGGGTTGGTAAAACGCAAAATCAGTTTACTCTAGAGTAACCGGTGACTTAATCTAAGAATAAAATTTACTCGCCTTTGGTCGAATCGGGCCTGAGTATACTTATACCAACCTTAACCTCCTGTTTCTCCCAAATATATAATCCTACATCAAAAATTAATATTAGGTACCTTATTTGTAGCAGAATTGGGGTTCACACGAAATTATTTTTAATAATCAAAATTAGAATTTAACGTAATAGAATAAAATCCAAAGTGACGGACTTCATGCTACCTCGTCTCCGCAAAAAGTGGCAAAACAGTTTGTTAGTAGAATTACATTGAAGCGATTTGAGCGGATTTTAACGCTGCGACCCGACCCTATGCTTACCTTTACAATACGCTCAACTCTGTTTGTTTTGAGTAGGTAGGTATGCATTATTTTTATAATTAAGAAGCGAGTTTTATATATGATATTTTAAAATAATTTATTTTTATCTTTTCATGGGTATACAAAATAAACATCATTCATACATCCTACTCAAAACTCTTCTTAGAGCCGTAATAATAAGAAATTGTACCAACCCCAATGCGTATTAAATTAATGATACCTGTCAGAATTTGCTGGAAACTCTTCTCGAGAGGTTGTGTACAAAAGAGCCTGGCAAAACGGTCATTACTCTTACACAACAATGGTCCAATAAAATGTACGAGAGATAAAAGCGGTACAAATATGTAGGTACGAAGTACAAGATGAAAAGGGTATTTTTCTTTGATTTTTATTGTTCTTTTTCTAGCTTATGGTTGCGATGATGAATTCGAAACGTTTATTTGTACTTTTTAATAAGATTAGTTAATTAATTCGCCTCCTTTTGTGTGATTATAATATTTATGCCTACAACATCATAATTACATTAATTTCATGACGTTGTTGTACTTCATCTCGTCATTCAAAAATTCAGAGGATAGATTAATTCAGCGATATCATATTACAAATCAAATCAAATCAAATCAATTTTTATTTTGTAAACATGTGTACATAATAGATTACAGGTTATAGTGTATACAAAAAGTCATAGATCCCCACATTTTGTCGTTCGACGTAAAATTTTTTTTACGAGAGTAGAGTTAACGAATTTATGTTTGTAACATTGCAATTATCGTCTTAGCTAAACGATGCCTTAAAAAAGCTAAAACAATAATTTATTCATTTAATTTGGTTAAAAAAAGTGGGCGCTTGCAAGTCTAATAAACAAGATACACATTGTATTCCATTCGTTTTTGTTATGTCTTGTTTTGGGATATAAATCAGCAGTGAATAATGAAGCTGATGATGATGAGGATGAAATTGCATTACCATAGTATGAACTTCTTTAATAGACTTGCTTGTCTGGCTCAACAAGACAAATTAAATTAGACCAAACACGAGTCCTACAATTTAATATAGGAGAGTCCTCGACCACCATCCGTTTCCATCGTCAGATCCGCTCCATGTCACAATAATATTGTCATTGGAACTACACATGTTTCTTACATCTACGCTCTGTTTCTCACTTTGAGTGCATATATCTCGAGATACAAGCATTGTAACGACTTTGTTGGTATGGGTATTTTGTTCCACGTTACAACAGCTATCCAACGACACGGCACCTCATTCAATGTATTAAAAAAACATTTCTTTTCAGACCCGCTTTCCGTTGTATGGGAGCGTCGAAAAAAATTGTTTTCTTCATACTTCACTACTACCTTCTCTTTTTGGGTTAATGTATTTTATTTTCATGCCAAATTTCGATTCAATAGGTGCAATAAAATGAGCGAGTTATTGAGGCGGGGCATACAGATAGACAGAATGGACAATCGTATGTAAGTGTATGGGTTCTTTGTTTGTCTACGGAACCCTAAAATAACTAATGTTGAAGTTGTAGGTTAAGTCGTTGATTGACTTTGAACGAAATTAATGTCAAATACAATTAAAAATTCTCCAGAGACTCGAAAGAATAATTGAATGCTTTAATTGTTAAATAGCGGCCAAACTTGAAGGAAAGTTATGATGAACAAATTAACAATTCAATCAATGTTATACAAATTGATGTACGTTTTGAGGATTTGAATTACAGTCGTTTGAATAACATCGGTTTTCGAATTTCGTGAACTGAATTAATTAATATTATGTATGATTATAAATTTCCTTTGTACATAAGAAATTCTGACGCGTATAAGAAGTATACCAATCTACATAGCCCACGCGTGGTTGACTTAACGCCCAAAACACCCTCTATGAGCTCCTGAGCTAGGTAGGCTGCTGCGGTAGTTTATTATAAATTGTTTTGCACATGCAGTAACAGTTTTTTAGGAAACGTGTGGTGTTTGGTACTTCATTAAGGACTAGGTCATTAGGGTACCTAGTGTTAGGACGGATATCTTCGTTGCGTAAGAAGAACTTCTGCTGGTATTGTTTGACAAACTTTGCCATCTCAAAAATATACAAACACGGAAGGGGGGTACATACAGGGTAAAATTGAAATCATTCGGCAAAGTTTAAGGGAGAAATACATCCTGGAAGAGGACTATCGCTTAATAAGTCAGGCATTTTTTTTTTTGCCTAATTAGGCTTTAGTTGGTAATTTCTCGCAAATGTACTGTCTCATTATCATTAAGTATTCAAAGAAGAAAGAAGAAGCCTATAAAATTGTGATGTGGTTGCTTAATACTAATAAATAAAGTTTGAAGTTTGAAAGTTGATGAAGCAGCATGGATAGTGCAAAATATATTTGAGATTCGTTAAAAAGTTTATCTTCCAAAACAAAACGTATCATGCGCGAGGGCCACCTATAATAGGAAATAAAAAAAGAAGTTCATATTCATTTTCTTCTAACTACCAGTAATTGTAGAATATTTTTTTTAAATTAAATATGGGTTTGCTCTTTACCTCAATCCAGTCCTTAGGACAATGATGGGGTCGAAGATGGTATTATCATTATTGGTGTGAAATCGGTTCCATATCGATTCCATATGTGCTGCTTATTTATAAAACTAAAAAAGGAAATTTGGAAAGACGAAATGATTTGTCTTTTTCTTTCGTGTCAGCATGAGCTATATTCGTCAATCACTCATGCTGTAGTATAAAAATTAAGGGGCTGCGCAGACGAGGAACAATTTTGCCTTCAATCACGTTGTCTCCACGATGAAAAATCTAAGAATGTGTTTGTAGGTAACACTCACACCTGTAGAAAATCCCACACTGATGACCACTCCGGGGACTAATTGTCCCTCGTCTGCTTAGGGCCTAACCAGTCAGCAATGATCGTATTAAGGGTGCTTTTCCACCACAGATGTGCAAGGTAGCGAGGCGATGAGCGAGGAAACAATCCGCCAATAGCGCGCTCGCTCGATTACGTCATTGGGAAATTGAAGCACTCTTATTGGTCGATTTTTTCTTCGTTCATCGTCTAGCTACCTCGCACATCTCTGGTGGAAAAGCAGCCTTAAGCAGAATGCAAAGGGTGCAAAGCACCAGGGGAGCTCATGTTTTGCCAATCGGGGAAGCTCTTTTCTTGCATTGCGATAAAACATAAGCACAGAATAAGTAAGATTATCTAGTACTACATACAGTACGGACACTCCCTGCCTCCCACCGACTTTTTTACCTCAACCCCTCTGGTTAAATCGTGGTTCCTCTTAAGCAAATGCTTATTCCTTTCTCGCTCGCACTCACTCAGTATTGCACATGCTTAAACTCTTGTTTAAAATTTTTCCCACTTGTATGAAATGCAGTGTTGCCCGACGTGCTATAATTATCCTAGATCCAGGATATTTTTGAGGGGCATGCGATAGAAAATAAAAGTCAGGTATCGCACGATAATTCATAAAAATTCCACGATAATCCACGATAATTTTTAAATTCAATGAAATCTGTGTATGCAATCACTATTTTCAACCATATTAGCCGTCAAATTCCAATATATGTTAGCGTTTAGTACCGCTTAAAACCGTTTTCCAATAACTATTACTAAAATTGAAGTTCTAATGAGAAAAATTGAGATAGAAATATTTCCTCACTGTGTAGTTCCAATCAAGAGTCTTAACTAAAATTCCCTAAAAACCTCGTACTTGCCTACCTATAAATAGGGAACATTAAATAGTGGCATGCAATATAGGTAAGAATGATTGAATTTTACGCATCATTTGACACTCTTTTAGGTTCTAAGATGCGAGATTTTTGGTATTTTTGATGCGATAAAAACACGATAATTTTGCAGTCAATCTGGGATAATTCTTAAGTATAGATCTGGCAACACTGATGAAATGACAACTATCGTGGCCAAGGTGTTTCATAAGTTTACAATAGTGCAGTGACGATACAACAAAGTATATATCTAGTAAGATACCGTTTAACAGTTAAATGCCGCACCCTCTTTTGGTTCCACAGATGCACTCAACAATCCTTTTCAAAAGCTTTTGACAGGCGCCATTAATTTATTCCATAACGTTGATGACGTCATACAGAGCGCTATGAAACGCTCGAGGATCTCTAAATGGTTCCATCTGATGTTTCACATCCACCTTAATGTAATTCGCGTTTAATTTACTGTTAGGGGACGTCCGAGACGTGCGTCATTTGGTTTGTTATTCGTAGAAGATTTTACTTGCTTATTGAATTCATACCTCTCAAAGGCTCTCAAATGTTCGATGTTTTTAAGAATCATTGCATGAAATATCCTGGTAAAAGCGTCTAAAAATATGTCAGTCACGGGCTGGTGTCATAGATATATTATATAGAACTGAAGTAGATACAGATTCAACGCTCCAAAAATTACTTTTTGTGTTAGCTGATAGTGATAATAATAGTACCAAATAGTTTATGAATCAAAAACAACACATTCGTGCCACAACAGCATGCATAGTACCTAATACTTGATTTGTGTGGGTTATGTGTCAGATTCAGACAATTTGCTAAGATTTTGTATGAGACTTGGAGTCTATAGTATTTAAGGTCAATGGCTTATGTATTAAATTTATTTAATTTAATAAGAACTCACATAAAACGCTCTTCGTATAAGTATTTACTCAAAATCATCCTTTTAGCTGCACAAAAAGCAAATCGCAGCTGCTAAGTGCGGTACCATGTTAACTCGCTCAATTCTCGCCTAAAAACGTAAGCAATCCGTCCACGTCTGCTTATGGTATGAGCAATTAAGTAGAGCGTGTATTTATGAGTGAATATACTTGTAGTTGCTGGAGAATGGAGGTAGAAACCTTTTTGGGGTGAATGATCTCGTCAAACCAAATAGGTTCGTTTAAGGTACTAAGTGTAAGTGTAGCTTATAATTGATTCGTTTTGGGTGTGATTTTTGGTGATTTTATTATTGATTGACTTATGGAAAAGAAACGTGGTCGCGCTCACTCACGGCCTCATAAAAAGACTGAAAGGCACACAAAGGGCAATGGAGAGAGCTATGCTCGGAGTTTCCCGGCTAGATCGAATCAGAACTGAAGAGATCTGCAGAAGAACCAGAGGTAGACATAGCCCAAAGAATTGCTAAACTAAAGTGGCCGTGGACGGGGCACATGCACATTACTCGCAGAACTGATGGCCGAAAAGTTCTCGAGTAGCGACCGCGTACCGGAAAGCGCAGCGTGGGTAATCCGGACAAGGTAGACCGACGACCCAGTGAAGGCAACGGGAACAAGTTGGATGAGGGCAGCGCAGGATTGGTCATTGTGGAAATCCTTGGGGGAGGCCTATGTCCAGCAGCGAACGTCCATCGGCTAAAATTATGAAGATGACGATTGTTTATTATTGATATTAACGGCTTATAGCTTAGTCGGTAGTGAACCTGCCTCCTGTGCCGAAGATCGCAGGTTCTAATCCCATAATAATATTTGAATGATGAATATGAATATTTGTACCCGAGGCATGGAAGTTTTGTATTCTTTATCGTTGTCTAGTCATCAGAAAATATTTGTAAGATGAATATGAATTTTTGGTACTCGAGTCTTGGATGTTTTGTATTCTATATGGCTGTCTAGTCATGATAATACAAGTTCAAACTAGATTCTGGTACTTTAAATGTGACTAGATAATATGTGTGACAATCCAAGTTATTTAACTAAATAACAAAGACATTTGGAATATATTAATACGTATAGATATTCTACAGACGATGTAGGGGTTAAGTAAGAAAGGGATTTTTTTGAAATCAACGCGGAGTTGAAGTTTTCCAAGAAACAACTTGCTAAATTAGAAAAAAAGTACTGAATTGAGGATACATTTTCTGAGGCGTGATAACGATTTTTCTCATAATTAAAGCAACTTCTTTAATAAAATCATTAGTGGGGGAAGGATTCTACACAGAAATTAACACCTAGCAAGAAAATATAAATTTTCACAAAACAAAAAAGCGATTTCACTCGATGCTTCCTCGAAGGATAAAATTATTTTTTTTAATAAGAAAGAAAAAGGTTCATTATTAATTACATCCCCTTTTTATGTAAAATTAAGTTAAATTTTTGTTTCAATAAAATTTACGGAAAAACTACGCAGTAATAGATTATCGTAGTATGGGCATGTGATGCGGAGAGATGAGTGCCATATTACAAGAAGAGTGTTAAATAATATGAATGTGGATGATGGCTACATGAAGAGAGCATGATCAAAGAAAGGATGGATGGATTGTGTGAAAGATGACATTGAAATTGTGTAGTAGATGAATGGAGGAACATGACGTATTACGTCAATCTAAAGTATTGAGACAAGGGCAGGAAGAAGAAAATAACAATCTCAACGAGATTGTACCAATAAAACTGTAATCAAGGTATCATCATCATCATCATCGTCAACTGCTGGACATAGGCCCCCCAAGGATCGCTATAACGACCGGTCCTGCGCTGCCCTCATCCAACGGGTTCCCGCCGCCTTCACCAGGTCGTCGATCTACCGTGTAGGGGGCCTACCCACGCTGCGCTTTCCGGTATGGCACGGTTTTTTTGTGGAAAATAAGGTATACCATCGTGTAAATAAGTTTTTGTAATACATAAAAAACAACCGTATGGAGCATGTAATTTCTGTGTGGAAATAACACACACAAGCAATATAAATAAATTTCAAAAAGATATCTGTCAATTTAAATTGATTAGTAAGTATTCTTCGATTATTGTTGTTGTTTTGAAGTGTGTGCATTGTATTCAGTTGGCAAGCCTTAAAAATAAACAGAAAATCATACGTGAAGCGTGACGAGAGAATATTATTTTCGCCAAAACAAATAAATAATAACACTAGAATGTGTTCATTGCTAAAAGCATAACACCGTGAAATAAACATAACAGATAATATTATTCCAAGATTAATTTCTAAACAAAGGGAGCGGTAATGGCGTGACCTTATTACGAAATATTCTCTGTTTTGTTAAGGCTCAAACAGCGGCAACACCAGCCGGACTACAATATGTTGATTTATAGTTTACATTTGATATTGTGAATTGAATTGATATTGTGATGATATTATTATGGTTAAAGGCGAAATTATAAATGAAATTGAATTGCTGGATTAACATGGTGCTGATCGCGGCACGTGGCTGAAAGTACAGACGGTAGATGGAGCAAAGCCTTGACCGAGTGGTGGATGTAATCAAGCAAGAGAGGAGAGGGTCGTCCAGCCAGGTGGGCCGATGATATAGCGAAGGCGGCTAGAAAGACATGTGTGGTACTGGCACAGGACAGGATAGAGTGGCATAATATAGAGGAGGCTATGCAATGGGTGGACAAAATCTGAAAATTTGAACATGAAATATGACACATGAAATTTTTTGTCCTTAGCATTCTAAATCTGATAGAAAGAGATACTAAGTAGTTAACATTATTTGTCGCTCGATCATAAGAAGTGTTAGGATGCAGACTCTAAAGGTTCAAACCGTGTCGATAAACCAGTCTGAATCGGAGCTATTCAAAATTGGATACCACAAGGCACTACTTAAATTATTTGTGAAAGAATTGGTGAGAGGCTTTTGACCTTTTAGTGTGACGTATAATATGCTGACGAGATTGAGACATCAAATTATGTAGCATTTGTTTTGTTTCTTCAGATAAACTCAATAGTTATCCATTAACTGATGAGAAAAAAGTAAAAGATATATATTAAGACCAGACAGACGAGTCTAATTGAATGATAGCTTAAAAATCGATTACATTAAAAAATAAACAGTCGACAAAATAAATATCAACTCTAAAACACATTAACAAGAATTGAAGAATCCTTACTAAAATACTTTGTCTAACAAAATAAAAACTAAACAAAAGAAAAGTAAACACAGTATATTCAAAATTCAACCCTATTGTCTACGTGCCAGACAAAAACAAATTAACTCTTACAAACAACACATAGATATTAGCAAGTTTGTGATTTCACGTCGCTACATTTTGGTTTACTACGCTCACGTTAATTCTAGCTGCTTAAAATTCAAAGAGCTTGCTCCCACTGCAGACTGGGGTGAAGTAAATTAAATACAGAGACGGTAGTCTTGGATGGAAATGTACTTTCGTAGAAAAAAGTAAAAAAAAAATAGTAAGCTCGGGAAGTCGAGAATATTTCGGATGGCGCGCGTTCCCAAGGAACCTTATTAACTACGTTTCCTCGTTGATTTGTTTTGACTAGAACGAAAACTGAATTAGGGGTACAATCTAGATTGAAAGGTATTTGAGTTTAGTAAACACTCGGATATAAATTGTCAACCTTATTACATTACGGCGGGGACGCTCGATTTGGAGTTTAAATTCAAATAAATTCTGGCATTAACCTTGACCATTTTATTAATTAAAAAAATATATACGGTCGAATTGAGAAACCTCCTCCTTTTTTGAAGTCGGTTAAAAACAAGCTTTTATACGTGCCATTAGTGTGGTTTCACATAATTACAGAATATACTACCCCATTGTTCCCCTTGGTATACGATGCACTGCATGACAATGCTGTCTTTTTAGAGTGCGTGTGGGTGAAAGGTTAGACTTTCGTATCTCATGGGTATTTCCAGCCTACGACCCAATGCTTTTGAGCTTAAAAAACATTTTCCTTCCAGGTGGGATGGCTCCGAGCAGAAGACCAAACAGTTCTATCACTTCACGAGCGAGTGGTCCTGGGCTCACGTTACTCTGTGAGCTTGGACACACCACGTACCTGGCAGTTGCGCATACGCCCGCTGCGCGCCGAGGACCGCGGCTGCTACATGTGCCAGATCAATACGCAACCTACTATGAAATGGCAGATGGGCTGCATTGATGTCTATGGTGAGTTATTGCACGATACTTAATTAGCATTTGATGACCTTGCATAATACTAGAGACCGCAACTGCTACATGATATGATAGCATGCTGCTGTGGTAAATCGACTGTATTGACGTCTATGGTGACTTGTACTCGAAAGTGCGAGCAAATGGTGGCCACGAATATAGCTACTTCATATGCCAGACAATAACAAGAGGAGCATAAAGAGGTATTCACAATAAAAAACGTTTTTATTATATTATTTATTATTATTATCATCATCCAAAGCCTGAATTCACCCACTGCTGGGTATAGGCCTCAAATTCTATTTGTCCACCTTCCTCTATCTTGAGCAATCTCGCATCCACGTAGCTCCTGCGACTCTCTTTATATCGTCAATCCATTGAGCCGCTGGTGACCACCACTCTGAAGAAACCTTTGCACGAATAAAGTGAAATACTCAATAAGAACCTGGTAATTATTAAGAATTCAAGATAGTGGTTGCTACATATGTCAGATCATCAGACATTCCACCATAAGGTGGCAGTTTAGCTGCATCGATATCTACAGTGCGCGAAAAGGCTTGTTACTCAACGAGCATCAGCCAGATCAGCACACCCTGTGTTATGAAGTGGTAGGTGATCTGCATTATAATATTTATGGGTATTATCAGACAAAGGTCAGTGGCATTGAGTGATTATATGGAAAAGAAACGTAATGAACATAGATATGTGGGCGGCTACAGCTACATATCGACGCTGAAATTAATAATTACCTACAGATGCGGTAAGAAAACGATGCCAAATTATTACAGAACTCAATGGGCTTCATTTCAACTTAGATATGTCACTTGGTCTTCGATAAGCCAGATCAACGAGTAGCTCTCTAGTAACGCTAGATTCGATGGGTTATTGCTTGCCTGGTACTGGATAATAAGCAAAGGCATTAAAACGAACAAAGCAACAAGTCTTCGAACTACTTAAGAACCAATAGGAAAACGTTTCTCAGAATCGATAGGTATCTTAAGTCACGTTCCTCTTGCAAAAAGTACTTGTGAAAGTGGTGAAGTGCCTTCTTAGTTCTTAGAATTCAACAGCTGTTAGTCTAATCTTTTGAACAGTTGAATAAAAAAATTAATCATTCGAATTTACTTTTAAAGGCGGTTTATATAAGAATGCTAAATACCTTAAAACGTTTACTAAAGTGCCGAGTCGCGTAAATTCAAAAGGAAATCTCCTCCACCTGCAAAGTAGGTAATATTGAAAAGGTGTAGGCGCAAAGAACTTAAGTAAATTAGAGAGCAACAAACCGAATTACAAACTTTCCAAAGAAGAATTCAACCGTGAACGTTTTGAAAAGAAACGAAAGACTTCTTTAAACGTAAGTATAATAGGTAAAAATAAAAAGAAGGGGAAGTCTTAAGCTTATTAAGGATAGGACCGATCCAAGCTTCAAAACATTTCGAAGTACTTACGTCCAACTTAGGAACAAAACTCAATATCAATGAAACGTCTCGAATGAAAACGGTAGAAAAGTATTTTCTTCGGAAAAATAAATCACCTTAGAAGAAGTTAGCTTTATTTCTCCGCGCCATTGGAGGTGCCAACTTTTATCGCCCGCTGCTCAAATTAGTTCGGGGGTATACTTTTTTTCCTCTCAAGTTTTGAAGTATGGATTCCAATATTGAATTTTTACAATGACTCTGCGGTACGTAGATTGCAAGTTTTAAGCAGTTGAGGAATTTAATCAAGGGTAGGTACGACAAAGTTTTTTGAATACATTGAAGAGATCAATTTGGTGTGATATTTTTTTCTCGTTTTTCAATTTAGGTATTTGAATTTCAAACGACTATGTGCCCATCTATATTTAATTATCATTATTTTTTTGTCATTTCTCAATATCTACCTAAATATAATTAAAAGAAATTTTAATTCTATGACAATGCGATATCCACAAGTAAGAAATCATAATTTAGATCAGCATAGGTTCATCTTTCATCTTTTCTTTCTTTCTTATTTTTTTCCTTTTTAACCTTTGTCGCCTATAAATATTTCATACATTAGTTATAAGTTCTTCTTCTATATTATAATTAGTTCAGATCGAGTTTAGATAATTATTTGGTTTATTTACAATTGTGTATTCCCAGCTATTTCTTCAATTTAGATTATTATGTTATGTTTCTTTTATTGTAATGCGTATATTATAATGTATTATAAATATTTACCAATGTTAAGAGCCAAATACATAACGCCAGGTAAAATATTTTCATAGCAAGACAAGAGTCAGTATTGTGCATTTTATCAGGGGCCTTAGTCAGAATATAGCAGTTTTTACGATTCTTCGAGTATATCGCCCCAACAGTTTTGTCTGAATCACTTTCTATTTACATAAACGGGACGAGTGTTGGATCCGACAAAAGTAAGTGCCCAGTTTTATTGGCTCTTAACCTTGTGACCTTATGTTTTGCATTTTACAGTCTGCAAGTGACTGTTGATAGTGGAATCTTTTGAATACATTACTTTGTGACAATATTTTGAAATACTTATAGAAAAACGATCATTTTGAGGTTCTCAGGAGCGATGTTTAAAGAACTGTTTCTTTTTTGTAACTGCGCATTCGTAGCAAAGTCAGTATTTATTATATTTAGGGCTTCAGTGTAGCTACGAGGTCAAAGTCAAGTATATATTGTTACGAGCGACGGGTTTCGGGATTGGAATGAAACGCTAAGTCCAATTTATTTACAGAGTTTATTGGGTTACACACTTACACACGGACCACCTCGCAGAGGTTCCCCTTTTAACAGTCCTCCTCGCAGGGGTTTCCCCTCTCACCACTTTCACTGTTCACTACGTCACGACGCGCGACACGCTTTGACGTCACGACGCACGGCACTACGACGTCACGACACGCGACACGCACTACACTGACACTTGTCTACTCACTGTTCCACTTTACTTTGCACTTTACTTTTCACTAGTACTTTTCCACTTTTACTTTTCTTCCTTTTAGTTTCGCACTTTTCACTGTTAAATCAATACTGACTTGCGTCCGCAAACTCGCGGCCTTATATACCCCTTAGAATTTTCTAGATGCCCGAATTTCGTTAGTCTTTTCTTTATTCCTTTGTTCCCTTCCGGATATTTCTTAATCCCGCCTTCCTTCTCGAATTTTCCTAAACACGCCCCCTTTTATTGTTTCTTTACAAATATTTCTTCTCTCTCTTCGTTCTAGAACATTCCTATTGTTTTTGGTTCTTTTTCAAATATTCCTTCTCTCTCTGTTTTCTAGAACATTTCTAAACACGCCCATTTTCTGTCTCCTTCCAAATATTCTTACTCCCTCTTACTTTTCTAGAACATTTCCAACAACAATAAAATCTAGAATTATTTTCGACGAGTCTCGAACCATCGACCCCCGGCACGGGAGTCCATGCGTCGACCGCCGAGCTACGAAGCTTGTTGACAAACCGGCCGAATTTTTGAATGCCCTTCTATAGCTGCGTCATTTTACAGCATCCGTGACAATATCTTGACTTCACTTCTTGAATTTGTGTTAGAGATAATCACAGCCATTTTTATTTTCAGTCCGTACCTAAGCATCATCCCTTCGGTATGCGGTATAAGCCTCTTCCCTTCCTTAATATACCATCTTTCTCGATCCTTTATAAGCTGCATTCTGACCTCGCACCCAGTTATGGCCAGTAGTCGCTGCACGCCACGTGTTGCCGCCACTCTATTCCGCCACCGACTACAAACCGGCGCGGCGGCGGCAACAAAAACGCTAATACTCGCCACTGTCGCGCCCTCCTGTGTCGACCACCGAGCAGCCGCTTTTGGCTTCAAGTTGTGGTTGTGGGGTGCGTGGCACCTGTGTGCGGCAAGGCTAAACACACATAAAATTTTATTCTTATTTATGAAGACTCACAACCATCTTATTTTGTCCAATAGTACCTCCAGACATAATGAACGAGGAGACGTCAGCGGACGTGTCGGCCCAGGAATTGGATAATGTGACCCTGGTCTGCAGAGCCAGTGGGCATCCACCTCCAAAGATCACGTGGAGGAGGGAAGACCACGAGGCTGTCCTGCTGAAGAAACATGGTGGCAGGGATTTTTATAAAGGTATGTTTCCTAATAAAAAACCTTTTAGGTGACTGAAAACGTAAGACGTGACGTAAAATGTAAGAGGAAGATACATTTTTGCATTTATAAATATAGGCGTACCTATGGATCGAGGTTTGCCAATAATTTTAATATGTACTTAACAGTAAATCTGTGTCCATGATATTTATTACTAATACAAGTTGGTCCAGTTATGGTGTTCTAACTGTCACTTCACTACCAAGTATCAACTCTAGATATGAACCCTAAATATACAGGATGTAACAAAACACCTTAGTAAGGATGCTTTGGACCATCAAACTGAACCACTTTCGCTTAAGAGCCAACTTCTAAATCGCGACAAACTGTTATCTCATATTTGAGTCGAATTGGTACTGTAGTTTTGTATGAAACAGTTGCTCATTTTTTCCCGATCTCGATATGGCTCTATAGTGAAAGTTGTTCAGTTTGATGGTCTGAAGCACCCCCTTAACTAGGGTGTTTTGTTACACCCTGTACAATCTAAAAATTACGAAAACTTGTTTTTTTAGAATATTTCTTCAGGGTCGTCCTTGTCACTATTTATACATTTCACATTCGAATTAACTAGTAATATGGAGAATGTACCAATAAAATATTATTTCTTTATAGAAACTATTTCATATCCCATCCCGAACACCAGTCAGCGAAGCGAAAACAATTTGTGTAGTCACAAAAATGGTAAAGAACAATCAAGTCAATAAAGCATAGGATTCCAAAATAATTTATTTTATGTATCGAACGAATGGTCTGGAAAAAAATGTGATGGCGATACAAAGGGTTGCTAGAGAGAAAACATGTAATATGAACTGAAATTTGATGGATTTCAATGGTTCGGAACAATGAATACTAGACATCTCATCCACAACAATGGCAAACAAAAGAAATCTTTCGAAGGTATTTTCAAATGTTTTCAATACTGAAATGTTAGCTTACAAAATGTTTTGAAAATTTAAAATAAAATGAATAAAAAATGTTTAGAAAAATATGTAATGGTAATGCAATCCAGCCATCCAGAAAATATACTAACTTAGAGTGAACTGTCCTATAACTGCACGCTTAAAAAGATAATTTTTATTTGTAGCAAAATATTTATTAGTAGAAATTAGTGTGGTTTCTGAATTAAAAAGAAAAATGTATTTTTAAGAATCTTTTGGTTTTCAGGGTCCAATTTAATATGCTGACGGTTGTTTAAGAGGGTACCGAGCCTATTTTGCTGCCCTCAATCGCATTTTTTTTATTTTTTAACAATTAATTTATCATTTCCAAAAAAACAAGAATGTCACAATGTAGTCCTGATTGGCTTTCAATTTAACGAAACCTTACGGATTATTGTGTTTTATGCTTAAGCTATTATTATCTTTAAAACCGACAAAAGTGGCCACTTATGTCGGTTTTAAAGATAATAATTACAAACATTATAAAAACAAATCCGCAGTGACCCGATAAATTGAAAATCAGCAATGACTACAATGTGACATTCTTGTGTTTTGAAAATGTTCTTAAATTGTTTAGCAATTAGAAAAAAATACGATTCAGGGCAGCAAAATAGACTTGGTGCCCTCTTAAGGGTATGATCAGACTATGAAACCGACTGAATAACTAGTTCTCTATTTGGTTCGATTTTGTATAAAATTTTTTTATATTAATGTTTTTCCTTGACTTCGATCTTGATTCCATAGAGAAAGTTCTTTAATTTGATGGTCTAATCATCCCTTTAAGAAACTGTCAGCATATTAATGTAGAATAGAACAAGCGCCCTAAATATTTTGTGAATTATCAGTTTAAACTTTTTTTTTTATTTGATCTACCTTCTGTTTGTATGTCCATGATTCACGCAATAAGCTAATATACTAAATTATTTTTTTCGGTACTTCTAGTGAAACGTGGATGTTCTCAGGTTTCAGAATATATCTGACTACCCCCTCGGGGAATATAGTCGTGACCTATATATATATACTAAATAAATTTTAATCATAAAAATGTAGTTAGCTCTGTAAAAGACTACGACAATACCAGGACTTATACTTATAAAATATCATTATATGCTGGTCTGCTGATACAGAAAGCAGACCCACCGTCTTTCTGGATTAACTCAAGATTCTTTATAACTAAACTTGTTTGCTTTGGTCTCCACTATCTTATATTAACGGGTACTTAAGAAGTTAGGGCGAAGCTAAAAAGAGGGTTATGCTTCTAAAGTACGAAAATAAGTTTGTACTTTGTAAGTTAATATATTAGCCTGCTTAGAATAAGTTAACTAATATATTATTATTAATATTACTAACTGGTTGCAATTGATTTGAAAAAATTTGGAGTTTATCTACACTTATTTATTATCTTAACTATTATAAAAAAGTAAATATGGTTTTTAGGTGTCCCTTATTTCATATCACCAATTTTTGGATTTTTTGTCTGTCTGTTTGTTTGTTTGATCGAGCGTCACGCAAAAACAACTGAACCGAGTTTGATGAAATTTTTTTTTGTTAGCTTTTGATTTGACTTAAAATCTGGTTTATAATTTGTGCCGACGAAGTCTCAGGTTAACTCTAGTAATATAATATAATAATATTATTAAGAGGAAAGATTTGATTTTTTGTTTGTTTGTATTGAAATGCTCCAAAACTACTGGACCGATCTAAATAATTCTTTCACCATTACAATGCTACATTATTCGTGATAAACATAATGCTATGAAAAAAACGGCCAGGTGTGTGTCGGGAAAAGAAGAGCTATTGTAACGCATGCCACGCAACAGCCTTACAAAAGGAATTCGTGTAATCCTGATAGGTATTGTAGGGTTAATGACGACATCACTAATATTTTGTTTGCTATCTGCACAATCCAGACCAATATTGTAGCAGTGACAGAATTAAATACGTTCAGGCGTCATCAAAATCTCAAATGCCTACACTTTGCGGCTACCGTTTAGACTCGCTGCGATTCGACCCCTTTTCTGATTGTACCGGTAATCTAGAAGGGTTAGAACGAGTGTTCATCTAGCTTGTTAAGCGCGTGCAATAAGATAAATAGATACCTACGTATCTACTTAAATAAATACTGGGAATCGGGCTGCTTTTGTAACTACTACCTGTTCAAAATAAGGATGTGCATGACCTTGAATTGCCGTTCTGTTGGCAAACACTTGGTTGAGTTATATTCTGCATCAAAAACACTCCAGAGCTATTCAAAGTAAAATTGATAATAACCATTACTTACGAAAAAGTTATTTTGGATATAAATGATACTCAACGAAGTAAAGTTAGCCAGTGGCCTACCAAGGTCAAGCACATTCTTATTTTGAACGGATAGTAAGTACGTTGTAATCGAAATTACATGATCATACCATCGTCAGTCATCGTCTACTGCTGAATAAAGGTTCTCATAAGGTACATCTTGGACACTTTGCTGTTACTTCATAGAAATTGGAATAACTAAAAAGAAATAATAATAATAATTTATTGTATGTGGAATTTTGGTAATATAATTTGCAGTTACAGTCACATTTTTGTCAGGCCCTCCAAACCCTACCTTCGCAGGTGTAAGAGGTAAGTATGTGCGGTATTTGAGTGAGGGCAAGTGAGACAAGAATACACAATTGCCTACAATTTTCTGCCACGCTTCCTACCAAGAGGGAGAGGTGGAAATTGGTGGGGGCCAAAGAGTGACGTAATGTATGTAGTAACAGTTTTTCTTCTTCTTATCGTGTCGACTTCAAATTCTGAACAAAGTCGCTAAATAGTAGCTTGCCAGAATCGGGCAAGCAGCACTGCAGTTTCGCCTGTGTCAAGTAGTTTGTGGGAGTGTCTATCCCAATCTCAGGGATTGTTTTTGATCAAGAACAGGAAGAGATTGCGGAGCCTCGTGCCGTGGCAAAAACGCGAAACGCGCGAACACCAGACGAGACAAGTGCTCGTGTTAGAACCTGCAACGTGACTTCCACCTCAATAAATACACAGTACCTATTAAAACTGAATAAAAAAAACGAAAAAGTTCATTAACTATAAACAGAAAAAATAGAATAAGGATCTCTACTGCTTTCCTCATTCAGTCGCTCCCAGATAACTGTTATTCGTCCGTCCATTATCATTATCTTTATCATGTGTATGTTCTTGTTAACAGTGGAGAGCTACGTGGGAAGTTCGCTGCCGCTGTGGAGGGTGGACAGACGGCAAATGGGCGCATTCCTCTGCATCGCGTCCAATGACGTGCCGCCTGCTGTCAGCAAGCGGATCATACTTAATGTTAATTGTGAGTACACACTTTTTCTTTGCAATTAAGTTATAGCTAAAGAATCTTACTGCAAGGTAAAGGCTCACAAAAATAAGGGAGAGCTGTTTTCCATATTTATACAAGGTATTTAGTTAAGGTAAAATACAAATAAATATTTAAGGGGATGGTTTAGTAAGACCATCAAACTGAACAACTTTCACTAAGGGACCAATATCGAAATCGCGAAAAAAAAATTGATGTTCCATACTAAACTACAAATCTACTCGAGCTAAATGTATGGACAGATTTTTTTCGCGATTTCGATGTTTATCCCATAGTGAAAGTTGTTCAGTTTGATGGTCCAAACAACCCCCCTAAAAAGTTTAAAATTTTTATTTTTATATCTGTAACACTCTGTAGAGTTTCATTTTATCAACAACAGGCTGGAACTTGTTCATCATCTTACCTGATGGAAAGTAGATGGGACTGCAGCTGTCTAGTAAAATACGATAAAAACCTCAACTAATTCACTTTCGGCGTGAAAACTATTATGCTGTAACTTTTGGGAATAGGATTCTGGCAGTCCAGTGCAGAGTTTGTTGATTGTATTTCTACAATCAATTGTGGATAAGAAGGAGGTTTTCTCATTGATTTAAGATCCATTGTTATTAGATAATCATTTTCATGGTCAAAAGCTACACCAAACCATCAAATCTATTATTGTTCGTATCAAATTACTTTGATATCCAAACCTGGTTTAAAATCCATTAAATTCTATGATCCCATCTCGTTGGAAAGTGATCCATGATACCGGAAGGGATAATGCGATTGTTAGGCATTTATTTGTCGTTACTAAAAATATAAAAGATAAACATTTGTTTAAAACAATCGAAAAGGCAACAGTCAACATTCCCACTACAATCGAAGAGCAAATTCATCAGTAAAACAAAACACCAGATCTAAAAGCTCTCACCTTTGGCACCAATACAATTAGTAGACGATTATTCCTCCTATCTACCGTCTGTATTTCTTGGAGTACGGTGCAAGTGACGAGGGACTTGAGCGAACTTGGTTCAAATGAAAATTAACCTTCGTTGTGATTTGTAAGGTATTCCTCATCACTTGATAATTAAAGAGGACGACTACATTTAGCTTCGTAGTATCCACAGTCAAGGGATATGATAGAATTGGTTATTTTATGCAAGTGGAGTCTCGTAATTGCAACTATCTGGTAATTGCAACTATGGAGCAATTGCACTTATAAGAATCCCAATTCAGTCCTTCTCTTTATACTAACACCTGCCTTCTAGATGACTAGACATAAGTCTATTGAGAGAAGAACTGAAACGTGGTTCTTGTAAGTGCAATTGCTCCATAGTTGACGGTCTCACTACCCGTCACACTGGATAGAATTATGGTAATATTAGTAAAACGTGAGTTCTGAGTTATCAGAATATCTCAGACTACGTTGGAGAATGTATAGTGAGAGGAATTACCAGATAGTTGCAATTACAAGACTCCACCTCACATTAAAATACAACAGCAAACATTACAAGAGCGTCTCATAACTATATAAATACAGATAGCTAGTATAAAGCTGATTTTCTGGTGGGATACCTATTCTGTGATAAGCCTTGATAATTTTTCAATACAACTATCTCAATCTTTCTTTCTTATCGTGTGGGCAGAGCTTGAGCAGAGCCCTGGTGTCAGAGTTTTTTCAGACCACCTTACGGCCTCTGACGTGGTTTTTATGTAACGACTACTACCACCAGAGATAGTAGCCGGGACCAACGGTTTAACGTGCCATCCGAAGCACGGAATCATTTTCCTTTTCAGACAATCAGGTGATTCAGCCTGCGATGTCCTAACCAACTGAGGAAAAACGCACAAAGTGACATATCACCAGGTGTCCCCCGTGGGAATCGAACCCACGACCTCCGAGTCGAGAGCCAATGCTCTTAACAATTAGACCACGGAGTCTTAATGGAAAATTAACTTGTAGCCTGTGCGGACACACTTAAAGCCAAGATATGCTACATCAGCCACCTGAGAGCACATCAACGAAGCTCTCAAAGTCAACAGCCATAATCAGTCGCTGTGGTAGAACACGGCCATGAAGCATCATCATCATCATCATACATTTTTCAAGAATCTAAAACTTTCAGTATTACCCAGCACTTGTACCAAGCCCGAAACCCGTGATAAAGCTGAATTGATCTTCCCTCTTGTAAGCCGTCCTTGCGTATAATTGACTCTTCCCTGTCATTGGCTGCTCGATCCCATAAGCTGATATAGAGTTCTCATATACTGGGAATGTTTAGCGGTTTCTAGATAGGCAGGTAATTTCATTTTGAATCACGTTCTTCTCGTATTTATGGTTTGAGCTTAATATACGTACGTACGTAAAGTCACATCTCACAAGCTTCTATGTAGTTGTACGTACTAATAGGCATACGTTTGTGGGATACGGCAGGCGCACACATACAAAAGGATATAAATTTCAAGTTGTCTAAATATGCCTTTGACCTGAGGTGATGTTGTGTAATTATTGATTTTTTTATTTATGTTTGGTTTTGACAAAAGTGATATTGTTTAGTTAATCAATTTCAGACTATGGAGATTATGATTTATGATACTATATATACTATAGAATATCTCAGATAGCCCAGTCATTTTACGGAGTTTTTTCAGGAGGGGTGGGAAGTGAGTGATGCATTTTACTTTAAACTGTTACCGGCACCATTTAGTGACAAAAAAACTACCAGAAAACATATAAAAAAAATATTCTACGCAACATAGAAATCAAAATTGTATCTCCCAGAAGGCGTTTAACTAAATATTATTAATACCAATGCACTCGTTATAATTAGATTTAACAATATAAATTATTTTTGTGCAATAAAATAGTAATTACAATTTAAAAAATGAGGTTTTCCTTAGAAAATACTAATGTATTTGTCAAAGCTTTCTAGGTAGAGAAAAATATTTACACCATGTTTGAAGTATGATAAAAAAATGTGTGGAAAAAAATTACCATTTTGATTTATAGGACGAGATAAATGTTAAATTTTAAATTTCGAGCTGTTGCTGACGTGATTTTTTTTATTTTTGTATATTTCTAGGCTCAAATTGCCTCTTAAATGCTATTCCGAAAAAAACATCAATTATTAATTAATCCCGGCTCAAACCGAAAAATGACTGGGCTAAGAGTAAATGATATACTACGTACAAAAAATATTGATTAATAATCGCCAAATACCTACTCATACACACTCACGATTATAATCCCTTTCAGGGTGGTCTGATGTTGCCAAGTACAGTCATAAAAATGCCCGTCTTATAAGATAAGATATATAGATTATTTTATTCTTTTTTATTTTTTTTATTATTTTCGATCTATCTGTTATTTATTTGTGATTATATATGTATCGGAAATTTGTACAATAGGCCACAGTGTACAGCACCATCTAACGACTCTGTTCACAACATAATAGCTTAATATACTTTTCAAAGCAAGAAGGCACGCGAGATGAAATACCACTCCAAACACCTAATGCTATTGTAACCCCACTGAGTCAACGCCAATCTCATAAATATTTGTGAAAATTATAAATGAATTATCGTTCAAGTCATTGTGATATTGAAGACAATGCTGCATACTTTTTCTTTATTTCGAACAAAAGATACATAAAAAGCTTTTCGTGTATACTCAAACAAAAATCTTTAACATAAATACGTTCATTAATTGAACTGAAAACTTTCTTTGTTCTCAGTTACAATTCAATATTTGGAAAAAAATCAACATTTTAGATGTTAAATGTTAGGTAAATCTCAAAATGTAGCGAACGATGTAGCGAATCACACGAGTGATTGAACTCAGGACCGATCTCAGGACCAATCCCAGGATCAATCCGCAGTTTATCAGAACATTGCCTTTCGCGCACTAACCGCCTACCAAATCCCCTAATCATGGATGAAAGAAAGATTTTAAACATACTGAGCTTCGTTTCTTGCCAATGGTTCTAAGATGGTATTTCTAAATTTTTTGCCAGGTATTCGGCGAGCCTAATAGCATCGTTTTGCTGTATTAAAGCCCTGTCTCATGCAGATGTTTGAGCACAAGGAACATTCTTAGCAAGTCTTCTAATGACTGGATAGGTTCGCTGTAATCAGACTGCCTTAGGCCACAGTCCAATTGCATAAATTTAGTATTGTAAACCAGAGTGAAAAGCCGATTTTAGGACTTCCATATTGGCCATTGAAGGCTGTGCCCGGGAGGTAGTTGATCCTGTGGGAAAATGAACTCAGCTGGTGGAGGTACCCTTTCATTCCACAGAGTGCATCTAGTTTATTTGTTTGACTGGATATTCAAGTCAAATAAAGATTTGGGTTTTTATATCTCTTAAAGTTTACACAGTTTCGGTGGCTTGCACCAGAATGGAGTTAGACTAAAGAACGTGTTATGTTACATGTTAACACGTTCCTGGACAGTGACCGGCTATAGCAGTGATAACAATACAAGTTCTATTGTGTCTCGTTCACTGCCCCGGAACGTGTTAAATAGGTATGATATTGTCACTGTCATTCGTATGTGTAGTGTGAGACAGAGAGTCACCAAAAACGTTAAAAGCATTCATACGTTTTGAAGATGTGAGATATTATGAGAATAATAATTATTGGAAATACGAATGTGCTGTCAGTTACCTACGGAGTTAATATTAAATTCAATTTGACTTCCAATTACAGTGTGAAAAGCTTCCTCCGAAATTATCCAGCTTCGTTTCTAAATTCGTTGAGTTAGCCAATTTTATTGGGAATCCATTTGATCATTTGTTCGGAGTTTTCCGTTTAATGCATTTATATGGGTTTTGATATTGAAAATTTAATTTGCAGTTTACTTTGGATTTCCTTTATTCTTAAAAGACATCATTATAATATTACTAGAAAGAAGAGGCTAAGGATAGACACAATAAATTATATAGGTATTGCCCACGAATTCGTAAAGCGTGTTTTCACGTCCATGTCCTTCCTCGGGGTTCAAGCTATCTCTATCCCATAAGTATTTCATCAAAATTGGTTTAGCGGTTTAACCGTGAAAACGTAACAGACAAAGAGACTTTCGCATTTATAATTATGGATGTCAATGACGTTCTATCGTCATTAAACATCGTATCGTAGAAATATTATAATATAAAATTGTCCGGATTATAATTGTCAATCGACTCTTTCTTTCGTTCGTACAATAAATGAGTATGAGTAAGGTTGTATGAAGAAAAGTTTTAATTTTTTTTTGTTGAGCAGCCAGTAATAAAATTTACATAGGTTTTTAGAGGAACTTTCAAAATATATTCAAAATATCACATTTATTGCTAGGCCGCATCGGAGCTGTGCTATTAAGGTATAAAATAACTTCTAAGGTTGTATAGAAGAAATTGTTTGGTTGGAAATGAGTTGATTCTTAAAGGTTTTGGTTACTGTTTCATGAACTTAAAGAGTCAAATATCTCAGCATAGTATGCATAAAATATGTTTGTTCTTTTATAGTACTATAATTTATACAATATGTTTTCATTGGCGGCCGCGACTATTAAAAAAATGACAATACTTTTTTATAAGTATATTAAGTATAATACTACAATATCTAAAGTAGTACCACTAATAGTCCTGGCTCTAGACAGGGTGACCCCTCCCCAACGTTGACCTCCCGCGCCGCTCCCGTGACGCGTAAAATCACTGTACCCCTCACTACCCTTCATTTAACCACCCCTTACTTTTCGTAATTGTCATCTAGCGCAGGAATCGAATCGTGAAAATGTTGAAAGGTTGAAAAGGCTGATTTGACAGATATTATATTGGATTTTGTATAGTATATTTCATTTCGTCTTCATCTGCTTATTTAAAGGAATAGCTATACATTTTTTGTGGCCATTTTAAATGGTAATTATGCAGTATACCTTCAAATACCTTGGGATGATAATTTAGCTTCGTATTTAGTTATTATGCTATTGTTGGTACAGTTTGGTCTTTCTTAATGTGCTGACGATTTTCTAAGGGGATAATCAGACCGCATCAAACTGAACAACTTTCTCTAATTTTATTCGCGGTTTAGATTTTGGTTTTAAAAAACTGACTGTTTTACATAGGACATTGTTGTAGGTAGACTAAAAAATATTAATAAACAGTTGTCATCCGGTACTCGTGTGTTTCACTTTATAACATGGTGGCAGCGGTGTTATCTTAAAACATCCTTGATATTTACGGGCATAAATATCAAAAAAGTGTTTAAATCTACTTTACGAAACCCAAATTACTGTAGTACATTGTGATTTTTGTGAAATTAGTGAAAAAAGTTAGCGATGGAGCACGCGAGACCTCCGCCAGAATTGGTTATGGATGGCGGCCCCGTCAGCCGGGCTGACGCATGGAAACGATGGAAGACACAATTCCAACTGTTCCTTAAGGCATCGGGGGTGCATAAGGAAGAAACAGGTGTACAAGCGAGTTTACTGATAAATCTGATAGGGCCAGATGGTTTTGATGTATATCAAACGTTTTCATACCAGACTGGTGAGTCATCAGATGATATAAAAATTGTTATGAAAAAATTTGACGAGTACTTTGGAACCAAACCAAATATTACCCTATCAAGATACAATTTTTTCACTCGGAGCCGGGTGAATCAGTAAATCAGTATGTTACTGCGCTAAAGCTACTGAGTAAAAATTGTGAATTTTCGACCCTAGTAGAAGGCTTGATTAGAGATCGAGTCGTTTGTGGGATAAGGAATGCAGTCGTGAGGGACCGCATGCTCAGAACAGATGACTTAACACTGGAGAAAGCGATTAGAATATGTACTGCCGACGAGGTGTCTTCAGACGGAAGTCGTCAACTGGAGCGAGGAGCGGGCCAGGGGTCAGCTCACGTCGATGCAATAGCAGCCAGAGGCGGGCGCGGCGGGACGTCGACGTCGCGACGCCGATGGCACGGCCGAGGACGCGGCCGACCTGCCGATAGCCAGGCGCGCGGCGCCTTTGGCGGTCCAAGTTCGGGGAACTCTGACCAGTCGGTTCAGGGGTTAAAAGTGTGCGTAAAGTGTGGTTCGTCACAGTGTCAGCCGGGGGCATGCGCGGCTTCCGCAGTGAAGTGTTTTGAATGTCAAAAAACGGGACATTTCGCTAGAATGTGTAGGTTGAACAGTGTAACAAGAAAAATACATGATGTGGAATATCACGAAGGTGAGGTCACGGACACGGACAGTGAGGACGAAAACAGTGAGTTATTTTATATTTCTACTGTATTGTCGCAATGCAAACAAAAATCAGAAGAATGGTTTGAAACCTTGTATTGTAAAGGTGGCTCTGAAAAATTTAAACTCGATACTGGGGCAGATATCAATGTGTTGTCTTATGAGAAATTTATAATGTTGGGTTTCAATCCCGCTCAGATTAACAAGGCAAATATTAAATTAGAATCGTACAGTGGTGATTTTATACCTATCAAAGGAATCTGCTCACTTAATTGGAATTATAAAAACCAATTTTACTCATTGAACTTTGCCATTGCGAATATGAAATGCCAAAGTATATTAGGTCGAAAGTCATGTCAAGAATTAGGTGTAATACAGCGAGTAAATACAGTTAATCTGTTAGAATATAATGATTTGTTTCAAGGTCTAGGTTGTTTACCTGGCATTTATCACATTGATGTTGACCCAACTGTCAAACCGGTCGTATGCGCACCGCGTAAGGTTCCGTTTTCTTTGAGAGATCGCCTTCACGCAGAATTGAATAAAATGATTGACTTAGGAGTCATACGTAAAGTGAGTCATCCTACCTCTTGGGTTAATGCGTTGGTTATTGCAGCTAAAAAAGATAACGGTATTCGAATTTGTTTAGATCCACGTCCATTGAATCAAGCGATACGACGTGCACACTTTCAATTACCATCGATTACTGACTTAGCAACACGTCTACAAGGATGCTGTTTTTTTAGTGTCTTAGATGCCCATGCGGGGTTTTGGATGCAAAGAATTGATGATGCTAGCGCCGACTTATGCACATTCGCCACCCCGTTCGGTAGATATCAATTTTTAAGATTACCATTATGGAATTAATTGCGCCTCGGAGGTTTTTCATGGTAGAATGCGTCAGTTATTAGAAGATTTAGAGGGAGTAGACTCGTTCGTAGACGATATAATAGTTTTCGGAAAGACCAGGGAGGAGCACGATAACAGATTAAGCGCACTGTTAAATCGCGCCAGACATATTAATTTAAAATTTAATAAAGAGAAATGTAAGCTATGTGTTAAGGAAGTTACATACTTAGGTCATGTCTTCGATAAGAACGGAATGCGAGCCGATAGTAATAAAATAAGAGCAATCACAGAAATGAAACCTCCCACTGATAAAAAAGCCTTGCAACGATTTTTGGGAGCGGTAAATTATTTGGCTAAGTTCATTCAAAATTATTCGAACCATGCGATCCCATTAAATAATTTATTGAAGAAGGACGTATTGTGGTGTTGGGAGGAGGAGCATCAGCGTAGTTTTGATGTACTTCGCTCTCTGGTGAGCCACGCGCCGGTGCTAGCCCTGTACGACCCGACGCTGCCGGTGGTGGTGTCGGTGGACGCGAGCGGCGCGGCGCTGGGCGCCGTCCTACTGCAGGCCGGCCGCGTGCTAGAGTACGCCTCCCGTACTCTTACCGACACACAAACGAGGTACGCTCAGATTGAAAAAGAGTTGCTTGCCATCGTTTTCGCATGTGAAAAGTTTCACCAATATTTATTTGGCAAATCAAAGGTTTTGGTTGAAAGTGATCATAAACCGCTTGAAAGTATTTTCAAAAAACCATTGATGTCTGTCCCGGTGCGATTGCAAAGGATGATGTTGAAAGTACAAGGTTACGATTTAATAGTAACCTACAAACCCGGCAGACTAATGTACGTACCGGACACACTATCTCGAGCAGCCCTACCAGAATTATATAACAGTGATATTAATGACAATGTATTATTGCAAGTCCATTTATTAGTGAACAACTTAAATATATCAACAAACAAACTAACTTTAATAAAAAAGGAAAGTAGAAAAGATCAAACATTATGTACTTTAATAAAGGTTATAAAAAACGGTTGGCCTAAGTATAAATGTGACTTACCTGGAAATGTGTACGACTACTGGTCTTATAAAGAGGAATTGTTTGTTATAGATGATGTAGTGTTTAAAGGAGATTTGGTTGTTATTCCAATGTCTATGAGGAAAGATATGCTTAAAATTATTCATGAGGGTCACTTAGGTATTGATAGATGTAAAAGGCGGGCTCGAGATGTAATATTTTGGCCGGGAATATCAAATGATGTAGATATTTTTGTAAAAAGATGCAGAATTTGTCAGGAGAATGCAAATGCACCTTGCCGTGAAACGCTACTACCCATAGAGATTCCGTTACTACCGTGGTACAAATTAGGTTCAGATATTTTTGAATATGGAAAAAAGTATTATTTGATCGTGGTTGATTATTATTCAAACTATATTGAAGTGAGTGCCCTCAACAACATATGCTCTCAAACTTTTATTAATAGTATGAAGGAGATGTTCGCTCGCCATGGGATACCCGAAATTTTAATAACTGATAATGGGACACAGTATACTAGTTATGAATTTAAAAAGTTTGCAAACGAGTGGGGATTTAATCACCTCACTTCATCGCCACACTATCCCCAGGCGAATGGAAAGAGCGAAAGGGCCGTCCAGACTGTAAAAAGACTATTGATAAAATCTCTTCAAAGTAACAACGACTTACAGTTAAGTCTGCTTAATTTTAGAAATACACCACGCGATGGTTTGGATTCTCCTGGCCAATTACTTATGAGTCGAAGACTCAATTGTAAACTACCGGTCAACCCCGAATTATTAAAACCAAAAGTAAGTGACACCGAAAAACAATATAAAACAATGTTGCAAAAACAAAATAAGTGTAAACATAATTATGATGCAAAATGTAAAAACCAGCATCCCTTGAATGTGGGTGACGACGTTGTGTTAATTCAGGGACAAACTAGAAGCCGCGGAACAGTAATAGCACATTCCAACATGCCAAGATCTTATATTGTGCAAAACAAAATGGGAGCACAATATCGGCGAAATAGACGCCATCTCATTAAATGTATACCGCCAGGGCCCGAGCCTGATAAACACGACGACGACGCCTACTGCTGGCGCGACGCGGAGGACAGGCCGCCGCCGCCGCGCGTTCCCGCAGCGGAGCCAGCTAGCGGCCAGGGGATATGTCCAGCTTCTACCTCACTAACTGGGTATTCGCCACCGCTAACTCGCTCTAAAGCGAAGGAACTAAACAATTATTAGATATAGATTTATTTTTTACTTTATAACAGACATAAATCGTGATTATAAATAATTAAGAATATAAAATCTTTTAATAAACCCTGTTATAGTCTAGTTTAGTTTTAAGTCCCCTTATTATTGTCATATTAATATAATTTAATTATTTATAATTAATATATTTGTTTATAAGTGTCATAAAACAAACATATATAAGCAAGTATCCTTAAAATTTTCATAGGCCGATTGTTTATGAAATCAATGATTTGGTACTCTATGTAATGTTTGTGCCGTTGCTGTATGGTTTCCATAATAAACAGCCTGTAGTGCTTGCTTGGGATCATTACAATGTATGTGCCTGTGAGCGTTATTTATTTATTTATTTATCATCATCCTGTATTGTGAGTTATAATTATAACCCATATCTTCAGAAATATAAGTACAAAATAAATTAAGGTCTTATGATTGTCTCTTAAAATATGATGTGTCCGTAATTATTTAGCTTTCTGACATTTAAATCATCTTCTATTTTAAATTTATCACGAATATCTTTAAAGCTTATTTCTTTGTTCCCAGTTCCTCCAACAGTTATAGTGCCAAATCAACTGCTGGGGGCTCCTTTAGGGACAGATGTTGTCTTGGAGTGTACTATAGAAGCCTACCCCAACACAATTAACTATTGGCTCAGGAACCGCGGCGAAATGCTGCTAGATGGGTAAGTGTTATAATGTTGTTTAGTATAAGTATAAGTTCCCAAATAAGTTATACCAATATGTAAGACATCATAGTCCGTATGGTGTCGGCTAAGAATAGCACCATCCCATTTCCTCCCGTGGGTGTCGTAAAAGGCGACTAAGGGATCTACTGAAGGATGGGCAGCAGTATCCTCTGCGTACACACATTAATTCGATCCAACTGCGATCGCCAACCCGCCTGCCAAGCGTGGCGATTATGGCAAATCCCCCCAATTTGGGGGAGGCTTATGTACAGCAGTGGACGTTTAATGGCTGATATGATGATGATGATGAATATGTAAGACAGACGTCGTAAAGTACCTATACGTCATTCCATCTAAGGACAAAAAGATTTTCCGATTCATATTTAGCTTTCTGGCTAATTCTGATTAGCATAGACATTATGTTGGACGACACTAAATACATTTTTTGTACTTAATATTTATAAGAGTTAAAAATAAAACAAACAAAACTAATTTGGAATAGACATTTTGAAAAAGAAGTTTTCTAATTATCGGTAGGGGTTTTTTCAAACACTAAAGCTAGATGCTGTGCTGTCTAAAGATATTCAACACAAATATTAAACACTATTTTGAAAACATTTATAATAGGTTGTGTTCTATTATATGTGCGAAGTTTTTATTTTTTTATATTTATTTATTAGACACATAAAACAAGAAACAATCAGTGAAATAATAACACATAAGAACATATAGCTTAAATCTAGATTGCAACCCTAAATATGCATGCACAGAAACATTAACAATTGCGACTTATAACTTGGATATAATTATTAAACTGTAGTCTTTGATTATAATTTAATTTACCCTTAATATAGTAAATATGACCTAAACATTTGATCATATAACACTAGTAATTAATAACAACGTAATAATAATGTTACTTAAGGATTAAAAAAAAAAGTCATAGGCCCACCACACATTCCCACCGCTGTAACTCCTGTAAGCCAGGATCAACAGCGGCGACCATTTACAACATTGGACAATGAAGTCCAGCGAGCCCGGGGGATGACTCTAATCTGTCTTGGAACCCGCAATGAATTAATCAAAGAAGATAGGAGGAGTAGGAAAACGAAATATCCGACTTCCCTCCTTCTTCCTTCTACTACTACTTCCTTACTTAAGGATTCTCTTAATATTATTTTTAACTACACCAATTCTGTAATTGAATATATCAAACTCTGGGTTATCGTGGGCAACATCATTAAGTAGTCTACACATTCTCACAATCGGATTATAGAACGATGTGTTATTTTTATACAGTTGCAGTGAAAATATTGGTAGATTGCAAGTAATGAAACGTATATTGATGTTTAAAAGTGACAATAAATTACCATAGATGTATCAAATGAATCAATCAATACCCGAGATACCTCGTATCAACACCACTTGCACCGCCATTCCGAAGAACAGTCTTAGGCTTTGTTTCTGTCGTGGCACGTCTTTGTAGACTGTATAATAATAATTGCGATAATTCGGCAGACATCTACTCTGACTCTCTCAATAGGTTCAGAAGGAACATAGTTTGAAGGAAGAAAGGGGAAAATAGGAGAAGGATAACGGAAGGGAGTTTGCTCATTGTATTGTCTCCACCACGTTATCACTGCAATTGTTATTTGTCACTTTCTCATTTCGTTTATTTTACTTTTTAATTTTCTAAAATGTAATAATAAACAGTACCTAAGTTATTTGTCATCTGAGGTCAATGTTTCTCTTTCATTGGGTGAAACGTTCTGTTTTTTTTCCTTTTGTGACTGTAAATTACGCCTGTTGTGTTCACTTTTAAGTGGTTATGCATTTAGCTTAAGACGTAGTTAAGTATCACAATGATTGTATGAGTGTAATAACTGTAAGTGAATCAAATAAATAAATAAAATAAAAAAATCAAACTAATAAAACACAACAATATAAAACGAAGATTGATATCCTAGTTATATGAAACAGATGAAAAATAAATCAAAACTGTCTTGTCTGGTTTAGATTGAGAGCAATACAGTCCTTTGTTCTGTTCGAACAAGGCAGATCATTGCAGACTGCAATAAAGAGTATGGCTCGAACGTTGATTGATTCCCACTTGAATCCTTTGTTCTGAGGAACTATAGTAACTGCCTGCTTTAATAATGATTGGAGTTGCTCATCGAAAGAGGATATTGTGTGTTTTTCTCATGAATCTCGGTGAAACTGGGTAAATCGCTGCTTTGAATATCTCGATGAGTTTTTCGGAATTTATGTACGATTTGTAAAACCACTGGCTTTTCGGTGAAGGGAAACATCGTGAGGAAACCTGCATGCTTTAATATTGAGGCATGTATTGTACCTACTGTCCATTACAAGTGGCGACGGGCTCACTCCCCGTCACACTGGACAGAGTTTCGGTACTACTAGTGAAACGTGGATGTTCTGAAGTTTCAGAATATCTCTAACTACCCCCTCGGGGAATATAGTCGTGAGCATATGCTTATGCTATGCTTATGAATATTTCGATTTGCAAAAACAAATAGGTGATGAAATCCACCAAAGAAATTATTCTACTCGAAAATTAAGAAGTGGACCAGTGGCAAGAGACGATGGCCTGATCCCTGTGTCCAGGAATGCGATTTTTGAATCTCATACGTTGAACTCAGCAGTTGAAAATGTATGGAGATACGCATCTTTCTACTGCTGATTTGACTTTAAAAAATCGCACTCGTGGAGTATGATTTTTGAATGTCAAATCAGCAGTAAAAAGATGCGTATTATCTCCATAGTAATATTAACATTTTCAACTGCTAAGTTCAATAAATGAGTTTCAAAAATCGCACTCCAGGCCGACTTGTATTAATGAGTTTTTCGGAATTTACGTATGATCACTGTAATGAATATTTTTCAACGATAAGCGAGGAACTGGCTGCTAAGATATAGTCAAAAGTTAAGTAAACACAACTAAACCTGGCCAGCCAGTTTAAGTATAGGGGAAATGCATCTTTTGACTCCCTATTTCTAAACCCTACTAATAATCTTGAAGTTAAATCGCTATTCGAGAATAGTAGATTACACACTAAGGGCAGAAAAGTAAGAAAAGTCTCAGATCTCATGAAATTGTTAGCCGAGGCGAAGCCGAAGTCAACAAACATGTGATCTGAGGCTTTCTTATTTATTGCCCGATGTTAGTACACTATTTTTCTCCCCGACAGAGGCGGAAAGCGGCAACTTCTAAAAATGTGTAATTGGCCTTATATCTGTCTTAGTTTAAGGAATAGTTTCTTTTGTATTAGGCTGTTGATTTTCCCAATAAAGATGAAATAGGTATAAAAATAAAAAATAAATAACTTCGTTTAGCGCAGCGGTACGAAAGTTGACGCTTTCCATCCGGAGGGGTGAAATAACTATTTGTAACATCACTGGCTTTTCGGTGAAAAAAAACATAGTGAGGAAACTTGCATGTTTCAATTTTGAGGCATGTATTGTATCCACTACATGCCTCAAAGTTCAATCATCGATTTGCGCTATAGGGTGACTCCCTGTAACACTAGAAGGAGATTCAGTTCTGGAGATCTGAGATCTCAGAATATGTCGTGGAGTATAAGTTTCGGGGAATATAGTCGTGAACATAATGCTATGCTGAATTTCTTACAGTTGAAGTACAAAATGGAGTAGAAAATACTGTTGTTGTTACAGGCCAAAATACACAATAACGGAAGAGAGGTCGTCATACAAGGTTCTAATGAAGCTCAACATAAGGAACTTTGCTAGGAACGACATCGGCACATACAACTGTGTCAGTACCAACTCTTTGGGTAAGAGTGAGGGCACCCTACGGCTTTATGGTAAGTGCCTCTCTGAATTTTCTTAGTAGCTGGATAAGGTATGAGAGGAAGCGAATTAACAACACTGTTCTATAAGTAGGTACTAAATGAGTTTTGTTGATGTCAAAAAATGGAAACAGCTTTTTGAATAGGTCTCCGCGGATTTCGAAAATGACACATACTACCTAACAGTTGCAGAAACGTAAAATTAATCCTCCATTAAATCTCTTGCTGTCACTTTTTGTCTTATTGACGTAGTAAAAGCTAGCAAGAGATTTAATGGAGGATTAACTCTAATGAGCGTTTCTGCAACTGAGTGTAAGTCTATCTATACAGGGTGTAAAATTAAATGCATACTTTTTGGGGTGCTTCATACTATTAATCTATTAAACTGAACAATTGTCAACATCGAAATCGCGAGAAAAAACTCATCTGTTTCATGGAAAATGTCAGCAACTCCTAACTCTAATACTGTACCCAAATGTATGGACCAGCTGATTATGTCTCCTATTTCAATGTTGACTCTGTAGTTAAAGTTATTTTTATTTGAGTACGTATAGGTATTTAAAACATTATGTACAACTTATGGCTAAATATGGCTATAATTAAAAATAAACATAAAAACATATACAAATAAGCGAAGAAGAAATGAGCCACTATATCGACTAAACAGAAGACGTGCTCGAGGCCACCGTCCTGCTGGAGGGTGCCCAGAACGTTGGCTGCGTTACCTCGTTGGATGGCAATGGATATTCGTTGCCCGAGGTACGCGCCAGCCCTTCGGTCACCACACACCTCGATCAAGCGCGACGACAACTCTTTGAAGAGCTGTCGGGCGTCCAGCCCCCACGGCCCCAGGGTCTCTACACCGAATGGCGCAAGAATGTAGCCGTCACCCAGGGTGGCATATGTGCATCGCTTGAGACCCTCTGCAGCAGCCGCCGCCGCGCCCGCTCTTAAAGTTATTCTGTTTGATGGTCTGAACGCTGAAGACCCCCGTATAAAGTATTTTACATTACAACTTATACAAGTATATAAATTAGTATAGTCAGTAATCCACGTGACGACGTGACGTTCTTCAAAGACGTTCTGACGTAAAAAAAAGTTTACGAACATAATACTAAAAAATTAGTATTCGTTCTGACTCTATACTGTCTGTTTTATACAGGGTGTTAGGATAAACAATTGCATTACTTTAAGAGGTTATTGTACCAATGATACTGATAAATTTTCCCAAAGAAACTTCTAGGAAATTCGTAAAAAGAATTTCGACTTTTTAACGATCAGGTGATTGCAATTAGAATGGAAAGAGTACCTAATTTTTTTTTTAATTTCCTATATGTTTCTTAGGGAAAGTTGATCAGTATCATGGTTACAATTACCCTTTAAAGGAATGCAATTGTTTACCCTAATACCCACTACACTGTGGTACTCTTCTATAATCAATACTAAATATTTCTTTTAGAATATAAAGATTTATAACCCCAATGTTATAACCTCTTAAATATCGCTTTCCGCTCAGCTCATCCTTATGCTTTGTCACCTAAACACGTTTGAGACAAAAATCTGAGCTATTTATCATGCCGCGATAAGCTTTCTCCGAGTTCATCTAGAAAAGGGGCTGGCAAAATATTTCCTTTTACCTCTTTTATTTTATTACTTTAAATAAACCTTGCATTTCCTTTTTTTTCCTTTTTTAAATTAAAGGATTAAAGTAAACCAAACTTTAATGTTGTAAGTTTTGGAAGGTTAAGGTAAAAACAAGGAAATGATTATAACGAAGTAAGATAATAACTCGTAGTAGTTTCACATTAAATAAATGATAATACTTAAATAAATATCTTGGACATTGTTACATAAATTATCTTACCAAAATATAGCCTAGACTTGTATTGTGATGACTAGATAGGTACTATAGGTACTATACAAAAATACAGGGTGTTGGGGTAAACAGTTGCATTACTTTAATAGGTGATTTTACTCATAATACCTGCCAACTTTCCCTAAGGAACACAAGGGAAGTTCACAAAAAAGAAATTCTACTTTCGACCGTTCAATGGATGGCATTTAATATGGAAGGGAAGTAAAATTTTTTTTACGTACTTGCTCGTAAAGTGGCTCTTATTGCACCGTTTTTAGGTACATAATGCAGCTAATAGAACACACGTGCGAAAATGATTACGTTACCGCACTAGTGTGTAACTTTTTTCTGAATTAATTAATCTGTTTTAGCTAAAATATGATAAATAAACGCTGCATTTCATCAAATAATTTATTTTAGTTAACAAATTAACATTAATTTGTGTTATATAAATACATAGATATTAAGTTTGTAACGTTTTTAATATTATGTTGTTTGCAACAAAATATCGTTGGTTGAATGTCGGTTAAAGTCTTTGCCTGTTCGTCGACCTGCCCGCGCATAGCTATCTCAACCAAAGGCACGGATCGCAAAAAAAAGAAGCCCAGCGCTATTTTCCACAAATATTTAGGTATCTAAAATTGTTGAATTTTACGATTTTTTTTCTCGTTAGTATATTGAAAACATTCATATGAAACCCGTGAGCGTTGGTCATTACAGCCCTCGGCTAGTATGCAGCACTCGCCTGGCGGCTCGTGCTGCAATCCCGCCTCGGCTGCAATGACCAACTTTGCTCACTTTTATCATAATGTACTATTTTTCGAAGTCCCTATTATGTTTCTTAGGGAACGTTGTTCAGAACCTGGGTACAATCACCCCTTAAAGTAAAACAACTGTTTACCCTAACACCCCGTGTAGATTTAAAAATCCAAGACTCGGGACAAATGAATATTCATAAATCAATCATACAAATATTTGCATCTAACGGGATTCGAACACACAGCCCTCAGCACTGTAGGCAGGTGTATCGTGTGTACTTACTGTATCCACTGTCCATTTAAAAGTGGCGACAACCACACTACTAGTCAGAGTTTGGGTACTGCTAGTGAAAAGTGAGTATTGTAAATACAGTATAGGTATTTAGAATTCTCCGGTAAAAATTACTTATGCTTATGATATTGAGCATAAAAATATGATTTTTTCACGACTATATAACATTGTATTTCCTGATAAGATAGTCAACAATATAATGTGGCCTTCAGAATACCCACATTTCAATAGCAGGGTCCAAACAATTACTATTTATTAATTACTTGGACGTAGCTATTGGTAGGACGTAGGTTCTGATAAGAATATTATCGAAGTTATTTATATCTCAATGTGATGTTATAAGAATGCTGCCTTTGTATTATTTTTTCTCTTCCCTAATGAGAGTGGACATATTTCTATTATTTTTGTTTATTAACCTTCGTATTGTTGTGGTTTACCGAATTTTCCCTTAGATATTTTTTTCTGTTTTTGTTGACAAAAGCGAATAAGTACCGAAATGTGGGATACAGGCTGCCTGCGATCCCCGATCAGGTTCGTTTCTGGTCCAAAGCTGGCAATACCGCACCGTCATGGGCTCGACATCAGAAACGAACCGCGATGGTTTTTTTTATAAGATTTTTACATACATTTTTATTCTTATACAGTAATAGTAGTGAAAAAATTTTTACATAAAAATCTTCTATTCTCATTCTAATCTAATATTAACCAATAGTACTGTCTTTCTCTTCAACAAATACAGGGTGAAATTGGTATCATTAGCATCCTCTTAAACTAAGAGTCTACCCATCAAACTGAACAACTTTTACTATGGGAGCAAATGAATCGGAGCACAAAAAAAAATTCTGTTGCATACATTTGAGTCGAGTCGGCACGGCACGGCACTGTAGTTTAGTATGGAACATCTGATTTTTTTTTGCTCCGTTCGGTTTGCTCCCATACTAAAAGTTCTTCAGTTTGATGGTTAGACAGTAGACTCTTAGTTTAAAAGGATGCTAATGATATCAATTTCACCCTGTATATTTCTTCCTTTAAGTAGATAAGTTTGAGATCAATTTCGAAAGTCACCAACATTTTGTTTTTTTACAGAAATAAAGCTGTATCCGAGCTCCCAGTCATCTGCGGAGGTGAACGTGGGTGGTAAGTCAAAATCTTATGCTGTTTTTCGTTTAATCCAACTTCTAAAAATATCCTATATAAAAAAGGGAAAGTAAACATACCACGAGTACGTAGCTTGGACGAGTCGCGTTGTAGGTCTGCTATTGGGTAGTCGCATCGCGTGTCGATTGTTGATTGCCCCCTCCCTCGCCTACCACGAAGCTCCAGTGGTGGCTCAAGATAGTGTTCTTTTCGAGAAACAATCCTTGAAGACACCAAAATACAGAAATTACCATACAGAACACTTTTGCTACATAAACTAGACATTGGCAAAATGATCAAAACCAAGAGTGCAGTCATTTTTTTTTTCAAAATAGAATAGTAGCTTGGACGATATTTTAAGGTTGGAAATAAAAAGGAAATCTTTGCCCAGCCGTGGGTTGCCTAAGAATGATTTCGTAGGTAAAAAAAAAATTGATCAGATTAAGTCCATTTACCTTAATTTTCCAATTCCTTCATAATATTTTTGTTTTCTTTTTAACATACCTAGTAATCATTAATTAAGGTTAATAAATAATATGGCAATACAGGTTGAATAATAAGGGCTAGCTCTTATTATTCAACCTGCTTGGGTTAGGGTTGCAACAGGGATATTTGACACCACGAATGTATAGGCAATATTCATATCCTTGTGTGGAAGCGCTATAACCATAAAATATCCCGACGTTCAACCCTAAAGCTAACCTACACCGGTAACCCTACCTATAAGCTGTAAGCTTGAAAAGTTATGTTATGATACTGCAATGGGGTTTACTTGAATGAGCCCACCACGGAGGAGAAAGTGCGGTTAAATATTAAATAGGATACCAATAACATTTATTCGTAGTTCAAACATAATGCTATGAAATTTAAAACTTTCTTAACATTCCATTTAAATTATACTTTAATTTATGTAGCGAGGAAAATTGTCTTGGCGTTGCACTCACCGATTTATATGGGTCTTTTTAAGTAAATACTCATAGTTATAAACAACTAAACTTTATTAGGTACAGTCACAACTCACATTCAATAATTATGTCTAAATCAAAGTTTAACTTTAATAAAATACGAGCGTTAAACCCGCGACTTCGTCCGCACAAATTATATACCAGATTTTAAGTCAGATCATAAGCTATCAAACAAAAAAAGTTTCATCAAAATCGGTTCAGTAGTTTTTGCGTGATACTCGTTCAAACAAACAAACAAACACACAAACAAACAGACAGACAAAAAATCCAAAAATTGGTGAAATGGAATCAGGGACACCTAAAAACCATATCTTAACTTTTTTTTGTTAATATCTTCAATGTACAGACAAACTTCCTACTATACTAGTATAGATAGATTACGTTCTGTTTAAAAAAGTAAAACAGTTATAAAGAAAATGTCACAATAAAACTTAAATATCCTAAAACTAAAATATCCTAAAACTATAATATCCTAAAACTAAAATATAACTAGACTGAACAAAATAACTAAATAAGGAGGAAAAGATTATTCTGGAAGGTTGCTTCTGGTCGTACCTGGACCAAAAGTGTCCATTATACTGGCGGCGTTTCCCCGCTGCACCGCTAAGGCCACTTCACTTGTTGGACTTTAATTTTATTGTCTTTTTTTATAATAAGTTTTTTTTATTAACATCAACATAATATTATAAAAATAACAATACAGCTTTATTTGAATTTCTGTTAAGTGTTAATTGTTTTTTTTTAAACGTAGTAGGTACGAGTTAGTTTGTTTCAGGAAGATAAAAAGACAAAAAATCCATCTTCTAAAACTTAGTTTAAGTTAGTTACGAAATTTTTGTCAGCTTTTGCATTGATTATTAACAAAGGTTTTTTCTAGGTCTGACCGAGGGTGCCGTGAAACAGAAAACTTCAGAAAGTGACTCTTTAAAAGTAGTTCCGAGAACAATTTGTGCCATTGTGATGTGTATACTTATAGTTATGTTTGTATAAACTATCATTATAAAAACATACACTGTTATGTTACTATACAAAAAAATCTGTAGAATTTTGAAATATTATTTAAGATGCTAGATAATTTATTTGTTATAAACTAATTACGATCATAAATTTTATTTAAAGATGTATGAACTGAATTCTAATTGTAAATATGTACCTATTGTGATGTTGTATTTGTATAAATAAACTATTACGACGATAAATATTCAGTTTGGTAATGGATAATATTTAAGGTGGTTGCAGAGGGATTATTTTATACAAAAATTTTGCTGCACAATACGCGTAGACGGTATTAATAGACGTAGAAATCTAGATGCCGCGTAACAAATAACATTTGCAATTTATTAAATAATTACGAAGATATAAAGCTTTGAAATTTTTCATACAAAATTTTAAAAGCTTTATATCTTCGTAATTACATTATAAATTGCAAATGTTATTTGTGACCGGCAACTAGATTTTCTAAACTATTTTTCCATAGATAAAATATTTTATTAATTCCGTCTACGCGTATTGTGCGTCAAACTTTTGTATGGACTGATACCACCTTAAAGATAACATTTTGACAGACAAATCATTATAAGTGACTTCTAAGGATTGATTTTAAATATAATATTAAGAAAGTGTACCTATTTGTGTTGATTTAAAAAATCTGTAGATAGTGCTAAACATTTCTTACAGTTACGGTGGATGACTCATTCGTCTTGTGATTTAAGTCCTACCTTTCACACAAGTAAATGTTTCGTAATAGTCAATGGTACGTTGTGGAGTTTGCCTTTGAGCTGAAGAGATTATCTTGCCAATCATCATTAGAGATTTGCTTATTGCCCAGGGTGCGCCAGACGTATCTGGGATTCAGTACGCCACTCAGAGAGGCTAGCTTTCGTGCATGTGAAAATTCAACTCTGTTATATTGCAATTTGTTTGTAAATTACATAATTCACAACCCATGGCGATGGCTCGAATGATTTAGCCATGTAAACCTAGACAGAGCTAGGATTGAACCTCATCTGGGAGCACCGCATCGCCTTTTTCTGTCGCTCTATCCTTTTCTGTCACTCACGAACGTCATTTGCTAGATCAAAATAAATAAGGTAGACGGAACGCGACCGCACGCCGCCGCAGCATCGCCATAGAATAATATGTATATTGGATATATAGGTAACTCGCCTTGAATTTTAGGACGTCCTAATTGCGTTGCCGCTTATTAGCACTAAGGGGTGCCACATTATGAAATAAATTGAAAAAGACGATCGGCCGACACGAGGATCGAACCTTAGCTACCCGGATCGTAAGCCGGTTGTTTAGACCGCTAAACCATCAAGACAGTGGTTGCGCGTGAGGTGTAGTGCGCTGTTACTCCGATATGAACCCTAGTTAAACGCATAGTGCTTCGAAACATAACCGATAGATGGCGGAAGCTGTCTATGGAAAATCAGCGTTCCACTTAGTTTGTACTAAGGTAACATAGCATGAGCACTGCCGCGCGCGATCACGTTCCATCGATCTTATTTGCTCTAGCAAATGACGTTCCTGAGTGTCAGAAAAGGATGGAGCGACAGAAAAAGGCATTGCTGCCAGATGAGGTTCAACCCTTGTAGTTCTTTAGAACAGGTGAAAGTAAAGATTGAGTTGTATTGTATCAACACATCAAAACACTCTAACACTTTTAGAAAGTATCAAAATATGATTGGCGAATAGACTACTGACAAAAGCGTTTATTAAAGAAGAAAATGAGTAACAAAACATATAAAAGTATGTGCTATCGGTTTAGTGGTATCTACTGTTTTTTGATATCAAATTGTATTAAGTTATAAACAAAATACGACCGTGTATATACTGACTTACCTAGCTGTTGCTCAATAGTAAAATATAGATTTAGCATAGTTAAAAATGGCATACTTACCAGTTAGTATTATGATAGGCTACATAATCTTCCGTGATAAAAAAAACGAATAATTTAATGAAAAATTTAATGTAAAGTCTTTACCTAGTATTAAGATATGTCATTAAATCTTTAGAAAATATTGAGCTTTGTTTAATTTCTACCTTTACGACGCTCTATCAGGTTTTACAGCCGTTAAAGCCTTTTTCAGTCACCAGTCTCCACAAACATTATTCACTGTATGAACTTGTATAATTAGAATGTTTGCTTATATGTTTGTGGTGATAATAAATTATTTTTTTTTATTTTTTGTCTGTTTTGATTATAATGTATACTTGGTTAATTAAAACCATAAACTTAATATACTACGGTGGTATAATTAAGTTTATGATTAAAACCTGATTATCGGGATTAATAAGGGTTTTCCTCATTTGTATTCCTCGTTATTTTGTATACTGTACCTAATAGGTATTAGAATTCTAAAAATCATAATCAGCCGACCAATTTTAACAATATATTCATTGTTATTTATTTTTTTGTTCCTTACGTACGATGGAAATTAATTTTGTACATTTTTAGTGTGTTAATAAAACTTAGAAACTGTTTCATACAATAAAGTTTAACATTTAAATTCATTGTTGTTGTTCCAATTTTGACGTAATTTATGAATAGATCTATTGATCTATTTTGGATCTATTCATACATTAGGAATTGGGTATAATTTTATTAAAAAGAAATAAAGGAAGGTAAGTATGTACATTAATGAAAATAAATAAAAATATTGAGAAAATAAAACTAACTTAACCTTACGTCAAAATTGGTGGTCTAATTATTATGCAGTACCGCGTCAATCAGAACAAAATCGTAATTGTATGAACTACACTAGATTGTATGGGCTCCAAAGATTTGATACCCTAGCTCTACACTAGCTTCATACTATTTTGGATTTCGAAGCTAGTTAGGCAGTACATCTTTATTAACTTCAAACAAACCTCGGAAGCTATAATGATTATTGTCCAATAGGATTAGGTGAGATTAAAAAGTAGACACAATCTTCATAATTTTCTTTAGATCAACGATAAAGCAAAGTTAAGCAAAGCAAAGTTAAGCGTGTAAAGAACAGCTGTTCATACATTTGGCTCGGGAAGGTAGGTATAGCAGTTTTGTATGGAACAGCAGATAACTTTTTTCGCGTTTTCAGAGATTGGCCCAATAGTGAAAGTAGTTCACAATGGTCTGAATTCACCGTTTCAGTATTTGTCTGGTACCGTGTATATAAATTTAAGAAGTTCTACTGCATATATTAAATAGGCATAGATTTAGTGTCCTTCTTAATATGCGGACGGTTTTTAAGGGGATGATCAGACCATCAAACTTAACAACTTTTTGTATGTGACCAACGACGAAATAAAATAAAATATGTTGTTCTTAAACAACCATACCTTATTACAGTCACCTAGTAAGACACATCCAATGGGAGGAAATGTGGTGGCCAATTAAAATTTATATGCAGAAACCCTCTGTTTTATGTACCCGTTTTGTCTATAAAATAAGGTAGGTACCTGATTAAATCCAGTGTTGTATTTATGCAAATACGTTACATGGAGTCCTTCGCTCAGAAACAAAGTAAGTATACATTCCTTCCTACCTCAATATCTTTGTAACCACGATGAGTACTAAACTCGGAGGCGGTTGTAAAACCGGACGTAACACAAGTACTTTATCTTCCAAGATAATACTTAAGTGTCTCATTCAGTTTTACTTTTATAGCTGTGTAAAGTTGCGCTCTAAAAAATGCTAATACATTTACAGATAGGTATTTGTAATTTTGTTGTTTGGGATGAAAATACCTGAACTTTTTGTTTGACCTCAAGCACCTCTTAGTGGAGGAAAACACCTGTCGAAATAACGCGACGTAGATTACGCGTGCAATGCTGTTTTAGGTCCGCCACATACATCCGGAATAAACCTGATTCGGAATTAAATTCCGTTTGGAGTGTTGCCGCTTTCAGAGACTTTTTCAATAGATCTAGTGATTTTTTGATGTCGTAGGTGGCATATTTTAAAGTGATTTTTAAACGTAGGCGTTGATGGAACGATACCGTATCGTGACGGTGCAGTTGCGACGTCGTTGCGGCATAGGTGCGAAATCGCCGACGCTTACAAACCGCTTGTGTGATAATGGTTCATGCCATTTTGTATGCAGATTATGTCTAATGTTAAAACTATTGATAGTCTTTTGATATAGTTACATTAATATTGGAATACAATTTACAAACCATCATCGTAACATTCGTAACGTCATGACCTCATCACATGATAGTAGTTATCATATATAGAAATTGTTTGTTTTGTTTTAATAAATACCTAAAAATACAATTATTGTCATTCATTTGGCGTTTCATACATTTTTTTTAGGCATTTTTTCAACAGCACTAGTATTTTTTGTAACCGTAGATGACAACACTGAATCCTGAATCAGGATTCCGGATCGCAATTCCGTCTGTGTGTGGTGGACCTTTGTGGAGGAAAACTCCTATCGAAATTACGCGACGTAGATTACGCGTGCAATGCTGTTTTATACAGGGTGTAAAGAAAATTATTAACCTATAAACCACATAATACTGTAAGTCAAATACAATCATTTGTACCAAGTTTTTTAAAATTGGATGATAAATTATATTGGCCAGAAGTTGCACACAATAGAGAGGATTGGAGAGTCAAAGGGGAGGCCTTTGCCCAGCAGCGGGACATTGAACGGGCTACGTAAAAAAAAAACATAAAAAATTATATTGAGCGTTTTTTATTATCCGATAATAAATTATTATCGGATGGTAAAAATTTTATTGTTGTTTTTATTTATTTGGAAATTCTATTGCAGCGTTAGAAATGCGATTATGCTAACTTACAGTGCTAACTGAATAAGCAATTACAGATTTTAACTTTTATGCAATAAAACACAAAACATTATAAGAGGGGTGAGAAATGCGAAGTAGTGCTTTTGCTTCGAAGACAGCTGTCGCCACTTGTCTTCCCGCTCACGCTGCTACAATTACTCATGCCCTCTCGCTCGCACTACGCCGCGCGCCATAATTGCATAACCTGTGGCGACATGTTCCACGCCTACTTTGCACTTCTAACCCTTATATATGATGTTCTGCGCAATAAAACAACAAACTATTACCTATTCACCTAAACACACAGATTTAACTTCAATACACTTATTTGTATTTCTTTTCTAAAACTCTTCCCGAAAGTTTTATACAAAAATCGAAAAGTGTAAACACGCACACGTAAATTTGGCCATTTTATTGCATTCCCCGTCACAAGAGGGCCTTAATTTAATATGGCTTGCTCGATTTGTTTACAAAGGAAAAATTTATTCATGAAATTTGTTTTCCGAGGGTCCAGGGCGGCAGATAAAAATAAACTTTGTTTGTAAGTTACTTTGACCCGAACCTTTATTTCTTTCGACAATATTCATCATATTTCCTTCGATTCATCCACTTTGTTACTTGTGGGATATTGTGGCACTATTGTTTGTTTGTATTGTTAGTAAAGTTGTATAGTAAGATTAAATAATACACCAGTAGCCGCAGTACGCGAGAGCCGTTCGTTCTCGCGCAAACGAACGAGATAAAAGACATGATATAGCCGTATCACGGCTATCGCGGGTTGACGTACTACGGCTGCAGTTTTAAGTCTAGTGATAAATTATAGATACAAAAAGTTTCATCAAAATTGGTCCATTTTTGCGTGATGCTCAAATTGAACAAATACAGACTTTTACAGTTTTAAACAGTGTAGACTATATTTTACTCGCGACTTTATCCGCACCTACTCCAGTCATCGTAGCGAGATATCGTCGATGCATATAAAAGTTTTATCAAAATTGGTCTATTAGTTTTTACGTGATGCTCGAACAAAACTAGAGGCAAGAATTTAAAAAATCTGTGATTGAGGCACTACTTTTTTAAAATGTGTTTGGTATGTCTAATTCATCGACGCAAAAAGAAGGGTGTTCTAAGTTTTTGAATAACATTTAAGGTAAGCACGAATAGTTACATAAGTAAATAATAAATAAATCACTCTTCTCACGAATAATGGGAAGAGAAGGGTGGACGCAACGTTTTGTCTGAGAATTTTTGATCCACCAAAATTACTTAAAAAAAGTTATTCTAAAGAAATATTTTTAGTGTTTCTAATGATGGGCAAGCAAAAAGCAAGATAAAAGAAAATTCTTAGCTAAAGTAGAAATTTAGGTCATTTCAAAAATTACACATTTTTAGAGCAATTTTTTCCTTCGTTTTATAAATAAGAAACACTTTTCTAGAGATTTTAATCGTAATTAAAATTGCTTTGTAAATGAAAACTAAAGATATAACCTCGTTTGTGAACAATTCAAACAATTTTATTTCGAAAAATATTATCAACCTCTAAGAAATTGTTGATCTACTAGTTTAATCTTCTTCTTGTGTCTTTGTTTGTGTTTCCTTCAGAATTTCATAAAAAATGTAATAAAGTTACTTACATTATAATAAGTTATATGAAAACAATCCATAGTTAGGTATCTACTCTACAGGTTGTTAGGGTAAACAGTTACATTACTTTATGGGGTGATTATACCCATGATAATGAACAACTTTTCGAACGCAACAAAGGAAAATTCGCAAAAAAAATGTCGACTTTTCATACAAAAATTCGATCAGTTGATTGCATTTAGTATGGAGAGTCCAACAATTTTTTTTGCAGATTTCCTTTACACCTACTTGACTTCATTCCACCCTGACACATTCAAAGTGCTTTGGTTGAAGCAAAGACGAAAAAAAATCTTTGGGTTGAAGGTAAGGTGGACTTCTCCAAAATTATGAAAAAAAAATCTTCATCTTCTTCTTTCTTTATCTTTCTTTTATTTTTTTCTATCTATCTTTTCAAAGTTTTACTATAACTATTGCAATGCGTATGACCTCAGTATACCGCGGATTTTTCTATTTAGGATGTCGTATCAGCACCTATGCATAGGGACCACGACGCCGCCACAACGCACCGTGTGGCTTAGCTCTAAATTGAACAATCATTCAAATTATGTCCAATGTTAAAACTATCGATAGTCTTTTGATATAGTTACATTAATATTGGAATACAATTTACAAACCATCATCGTAACATTCGTAACGTCATGACCTCATCACATGATAGTAATTATCATATATACAGAAATTGTTTGTTTTGTTTTAATAAATACCTAAAAATACAATTATTGTCATTCATTTGGCGTTTCATACATTAGAAATATACAAATAAAGTAGAAATTTAGGTCATTTCAAAAATTACACATTTTTAGAGCAATTTTTTCCTTCGTTTTATAAATAAGAAACACTTTTCTAGAGATTTTAATCGTAATTTAAGAGCTTTGTAAATGAAAACTAAAGATATAACCTCGTTTGTGAACAATTCAAACAATTTTATTTCGAAAAATATTATCAACCTCTAAGAAATTGTTGATCTACTAGTTTAATCTTCTTCTTGTGTTTTTGTTTGTGTTTCCTTCAGAATTTCATAAACAATGTAATAAAGTTACTTACATTATAATAAGTTATATGAAAACAATCCATAGTTAGGTATCTACTCTACAGGTTGTTAGGGTAAACACTTGCATTACTTTAAGGTGTGATTATACCCATGATAATGAACAACTTTTCGAAAGGAACAAAGGAACATTCGCAAAAAAAAATGTCGTCTTTTCATACAAAAGTTCGATCAGTTGATTGCATTTAGTATGGAGAGTCCAACAATTTTTTTTGCAGATTTCCTTTACACCTACTTGACTTCATTCCACCCTGACACATTCAAAGTGCTTTGGTTGAAGCAAAGACGAAAAAAAATCTTTGGGTTGAAGGTAAGGTGGACTTCTCCAAAATTATGAAAAAAAAATCTTCATCTTCTTCTTTCTTTATCTTTCTTTTATTTTTTTCTATCTATCTTTTCAAAGTTTTACTATAACTATTGCAATGCGTATGACCTCAGTATACCGCGGATTTTTCTATTTAGGATGTCGTATATCATTCAAATTATAAAATAGTATTTTATTTTAAAAACGCAATTAATCAAATCAAAATCAAATCAAATATACGAAACCAGCACCAACAAGTCGATCAAATACTCACTTTAAAATCTTTCAGGAAACTGGTTTCTGCTTTTATTAAGCTTCTTATAGTCTAAACTTAAAAGACTTATTTCAAAATCCGCTGAACTCTACTCCAGCTAGATGAGCGATAAGCCAAGACTGTAACGGTGAAAAAAGAAAAACCCAACATTTCATTCCGTTTCAAGCTAAATTTATGGAGGTCTTTGTATTACGTTTATTTTTTGAATGCGTGGTGAAAAACGAGATTTCCCTTTGTAAATCTTGTTTGTCCATTGTTAGCTTTGGAAGCTTAAGCATTTTTCGGATTCGTATATTTTTAATGAGTTGTAAGGAACAGCTTGGATATTTTTAAAAGGTGTTTAGCTTTGTTAGTACTTATGTGCAGCATTTAAGCTTTTTATACCGATTTTTGTTTATAATATCGAATAATTTTGGTGAGCTTATCTTGTATATCTAAAATCTAAAATATCTATACAATGGACAACATTTCATTTTTTTAACCACCTGTTTTTATTGATAAATATAAATGGTTAACAGGTTAAAAATAAGAACTACGTATTTGCCGATTTAATTTTTGACCGATTTTTCTTTTTTTAATTTACTGAAATTACTGAATTTTCTAAATAAATAAATAAATTTTAAATAAATTTTTATTTGGGAAACCAACAGTCAAATTACTAACGAATGGTTACAAACTATGGACATGGAATGAATGGATGAATGGCTATAATACCTTGGCCGCAATGAAATTAAAAATAAAAACTGTCAAATACAATAGAAAAGCCAAGCAGGCAAAGGAATAAAATCTCTTTCAACCTGCATTCAACCTTTTTCATTTTTTAGTATTTTTCAAATAACTCTGGAAGTAATAGATAAAAAAATCGGATAATTTTGATATAAGCTTTAAATCACATAATCTCCAAATGGTTTTCTAATTTTGGTAACTTTCTTAAAATGAAATGTTGTCAATTATAGAATTGATTTCTCGGAAACAACTCTAACCAATAAGCCAGGTATTGGTGGACATTCACCATCGCGGATTCACCACCAGAAGTCGCCATCTAGGAGGATACATAATAACACCTACTACTGACATTAGGGACCACCCCTCCAAAAGCATAACACGGTTCATGAAGTCCGTGGGCCTAGGAAATGACCTTTAGGTCTAGGGTAACAGCTGTTCAGATCGCAGTAGCTATTGGTCAGGGACATTTCAGCCTACTCTCATTTAGATAGCGTTGGAAAAAAAACTAATTTCATGCGTTTAGTATGCGTAAGAGGTGATTTCAGAGGTTTGAAGTTTCGTTTTAATAATCTGGCGTAAATCCACACAATCTTTAAAAACTGCGATCTCAACTTTAGTCACCACAAATATTAAGCTAAGAACAAAAGACTTAGACAATGTTTGAATGGCAAATAAAGAATGCCTCTTAATTTAGCTTCAGCCACCAAATTGCGGACTACATCTACATCGTCTGGCGCAATATCCTGTCCGAACTGTGTCTGACTCCAGATGAGCTCTATATTTACAAACTGTATACTTTAAGCTGGATAAAAAGATTCTCCTACCATGAAAATTATAAACTATAGTCTGTCCAACATATGATGGTGATTATGAGATCTGGTCGGATGACGTGACTTCGAAATGGCGACTTAATACTGTCGATATTTTTCAAATATTGACGGTATACAATATTAATCAAAATTCATTGTAATTGCTTACATACTATTGTATTAATTTTTATTAATTTTAGAAATTAAACAAACTATTTAAATATAATTTGTTTTAATTTCTCAAATATTGTCAGAAAGTGAAATAATTAAAGAAAACTAGTAAAAAGTTCACAACACGCTGCGTTGAATGCCGCGCTCGCGCAAGGTCCAATGGACAGCATTTTCACTAGGTCTGTAACATGAATAATTGGATCGTAACTATTATTATATTGGTGACTTTAGCAATTCTGTTTCCGTAATATGTTTTATTTACTTTATTCTCTGCTACGCGTAAAACTGAGACTGTTTTCCCTTATTACTACTAGACATTACTACATGCACACACACACACACACACACACATGCACACACCCACACACACACTCACACACATACACACACACACACACACACACACACACACACTGCACATTACCACACACCACCACCAACCACCATTACATTACCTATTATTATATTGGTAGCTAGTAAAAATGTATGTGTCACATCTTGAAAACGATCTTTCATAATCACCATCCTATGTTGGACAGACTTTTTGTGTATTTACTTCTACTTTTAGCAAACCAATATTATCAGTGGAGTAGGTGGTTTCTTTGTGTAAGTACTTTGGAGATTGTCATGTTTCAGAAGAAACTCGTAAAATATTTCTCTATGTGCAAAGTTTTACAATGGATATTACTTTTTAGGATTTCAGTATATGAACAAGATTAATAATTATGTATAAATTACAATCCTTAATTCTAGCCTTTAACGTTGATTGGTAAATCTCTAGCCGGAGACATATATCGTACACTTACCAAATTGGTGGCTGGTTTAAAAAGCTACCCGAATACGACAGAGCATAAATAAAATTAATGCGGTGGAAAAGCACTGATGAAAGTGAAGAAAGCGAGAGTGATGTGTCAGGTTCAGGATTGTAGCAGGTGGCGTTCCGTTGTCTCTGCCTACCTACGGGAGAGACAGGCGTGAGATTATGTATTATAAGTATCTTATGACAAATATCATCAAAGAGATGGCTAGTCAAATTCAAAGATATAATAGTACTTGACAGAAGAAAAGAAGAGTCCAAAAACTTTACTACTTAACTCTTAATCTGACACGTTACTTATTTGCACAATATTGCAAAAGTTGCACAATACATGTATGTATAAAATAAACAATGTAGGTAACTTTTACTTGCCAATGAAACACCTTAATTAAACAGGACATTGTCGTAACAAAGTAACACAACGACACCACTAACTCTAAGGTTAGACTATTTCAACAGTTACTATGGTTCTGAGTTTCTAAAATACATGCAAGCATTAACTCACAGCAGAAATATTGCTACAACTACAAACTGTAGTACAACTGCAAGGTTAACTAAAAAAATATATATTTCAGACATTACATCCATATGTTGTTAGTACAGTACGACAAATACACTACAGTACACTACAGTACTTCGTTTCTGCAGAGCAGGACCGAGTCCCCGACAAAACCTGAAGTCGTTTCAGTAATCAAAGGGTGCAAAGTCGGATAGCAGCGAAAAGGGCGCGAAACAAATCAGTCAATAGCGTTAACGGATTGAAGGTGGCACATCCTTATTGGTTAAAATAATATCGGGCGCTATTAAAATTTGTCAACTGCGCAGGTACATCGGGGAGACTTATAAACCTGGTACTACTGTAACACACTTACATAACTATGTTTACATAACTTAGTAAAAATTTTTGATTGTTAATATTGTCACGGATGCTGTGAAATGACGCAGCTATAGAAAGGCATTCAAAAATTCGGCCGGTTTGTCAACAAGCTTCATAGCTCAGCGGTCGAGGCATGGACTCCCATGCCGGGGGTCGATGGTTCGAGACTCGTCGAAAATAATTCTAGATTTTATTGTTGTTGGAAATGTTCTAGAAAAGTAAGAGGGAGTAAGAATATTTGGAAAGAGACAAAAAAAATGGGCGTGTTTAGGAATGTTCTAGAAAACAGAAAGAGAAGGAATATTTGAGAAGAACCAAAAACAATAGGAGTATTCTAGAACAAAGAGAGAGAAGAAATATTTGTAAAGAAACAATAAAATGGGGCGTGTTTAGGAAAATTCGAGAAAGAAGGCGGGATTAAGAAATATCAGGAAGGGAACAAAGGAATAAAGAAAAGACTAACGAAATTCGGCCATCTAGAAAATTCTAAGGGGTATATAAGGCCGCGAGTTTGCGGACGCAGTCAGTATTGATTTAATAGTGGAAAAGTGCGAAGAAAAGTAAAAGTGGAAAAGTACTAGTGAAAAGTAAAGTGCAAAGTAAAGTGGAACAGTGAGTAGACAAGTGTCAGTCTAGTACAGTGTAGTGTGTGTCGCGAGTCGTGACGTCATAGTGCCGTGCGTCGTGACGTCATAGCGTGTCGCGCGTCGTGACGTAGTGAACAGTTAACGTGGTGAGAGGGGAAACCCCTGCGAGGAGGACTGTTAATAGGGGAACCTCTGCGAGGTAGTCCGTGTGTAAGTGTGTAACTCAATAAAATCTGTAAATAAATTGAACTTAGCGTTTCACTCCAATCCCGTAACCCGTCGCTCGTAACAATATTTCAACGTCCATCATACTCAGTAGCAAATCAGGAAATATAATCAGTGAGTAAATCAGTCCCTAGTAGGGGATCTAATAAAGTTCTAGACTTCAGCGCAACGACGCAAGGTTTTCCTAAATGAAATATGTTACGATTATGATATATGTTACGATGTCAAATTGGCCAAGAGTGGATTTTCCTGCAAAGTTCAGCGCTGGAGTCTAATGCACTTTTGAAAAGCAATTTTGTTGTATATGTATGATGTTCTGAAGTCACGAAGGTTTGAAACAAAATGAACAACTTTTGCTTTACATAGTTTTAAAGTAAGTTAGATTTTTGAAAGAAAATATGAACATTAAAAAGAAAATATGAGCGAAATATAACTGAATATGCGGTTTTCAATTCTATTTGCCAACATTACAAACTTTTAAAATTAGCTTTTATAAATTCCGTTTGCCAGGTTTTTTTGTATCTTCCTACTTATTTTCAGGCGTGAATGCCGTGCAACAAATAAAATAAAAAGATTTTTTAAGACACAACAAAATTAGACCTTACAGGCAAACTAAGGTGTTATTTTTGTCGTTTCTGTAAACAATAAAATCCTATTCAATGTTCCAGACCATCTAGTTAGAATTGTTGGTTTAATAATATTTTTGTAGGTATGAATTTAGAGCATATAATTTGGAGCGCGCTCCATACAAACAAAGTCTGATTATATGGTGATCAAACTGCACCACTTTCACTAACCAACGCGGAAATTGGGAAAAAAATTAACTGTTTGTCTGTATAGAACAGCGAATTATACCGCGATTTCGTTGTTACTCCCTTAGAGAAAGTTGTTCAGTTTAAAAGTCTGATCTCCTCTAATCAGGTCCTTAAAACAACCATCAGAGTAAATTAAGAAAGATCCTGTATAAGAGATATATATTTATTTCCAACTAAGGTATCTTATAAACCTCTTAATTGTGATATTGAAATATCTACTCCCCTGCTTCTAGCTTATAAAAAGGTCAATGCGTTAACAGGTGAAGCACTAAATCTCTCTTGATAGGAACACGGGATATCCCGGGAACACGGGAACAATACTCCGGACCCCGGGACCCTGACTATACCGATCGTTATCGTCTTTTTACCTTTTGTTATTTTAGCAAAGTCATTTATCGGCCGACTTGGCTTTTACTTCGTGAGCTCTTGGTCTATGTTTTTGTATAAAGACGTCGGAGATATGTAGTTTATTTTTAAGAGTGCTTATATTATAGTGTTCTGTCAAGGGAAAATTAATAGATGTTAGTAAGGTTGACATGCCATGCCATCTCCAATGAGTTTTTCTAACATAGGTAAGTAATACCAACTGTTCTCAAACGGCGAAGGAAAACATCGTAAGGAAACCTGCATACGCTGAAGAAGAAATTATACGTGAAGCTGAAGTCTATCAATCCGCATTGCGCGTGGTAGGCTAATACACCCACCTTAAGGTGGTTTCAGTCCATACAAAACTTTGACGCACAATACGCGTAGACGGTATTAATATAAGTAACTTTGTATATATGGAAAAATAGTTTAGAAAATCTAGATGCCGCGTAACAAATAACATTTGCAATTTATAATATAATTACGTAGATATAAAGCTTTTAAAATTTTGTTTGAAAAATTTCAGAGCTTTATATCTTCGTAATTATTTTATAAATTGCAAATGTTATTTGTGTGCGTCAAAGTTTTGTATAAAATTTACCCCTCTGCAACCGCCTTAAGAGTAGGCCTGTGCCATTCAGTGAGACGTTTATTGGCTAGTAAGAAATGTATTGAAGGACTGTAAAGCTGCAAGAGACTGACTACTATTGAGCAGTGTATGTTGTAGCGTAGAGTTTCTGGCCGCATCTTCTCTACAGTGACAACACGTTCAGACGCGGAGATAGCTTAAAAATAAATTGTCTTTTAATAAGTGGGCTTCAAGCTCCTATATTGAAAAAAATATGTTTTGAGTTTGAGTTTTGAGTTTGACTTTTGAGTTTGAACCATATCACATTTTTGAGCTTAGTATATATTCCGTGGCTTAGGCGATGTCGCAACAGCACCGCAACGACATCGCCGCCACATCCCACCGGAATCGCCTTTTTATGAGCGTTATCACGGAGGCCAGAAAGGAGCTAATGTGTCGCAATGCAATATTTCTACCGAAGTATGTGTCGCCAAAACGCAGGGATGCAGAACAAGGCGGGTGCGCAGATACTGGCCCTAAAACTGAATCCAGGAACATTCTTTCCTCCGTGAGCGTTATTGCCGCGATTCGGCTGCGACACTGATTTATCTTAGAATACTCGCCGCAATATCGCGGCAATGTCGGGGCGGAATCGCGGTGATCGTGCGACGATATCGTTCCGTCAATGCCTGTGCTCAAAAAAAAGCTTGTGCTGCGTTAAAGTTTAACGCATTCAATACTGGAGCCCGATTGCGCTAAATTAAAACATCGAAGTTCTATTCTTATCCAATTTCAGTTCTAATCACATTTCAATCCAATCACTATTCAACTGTGCTGAATTCCCCATCGCGCTAAACTCTATGTAACTGACAGACAATAACGTCTGAGCGATTTGTTAAAACGGCTCTAAGGACTGTTAAGAGCTGTACCGCGATTAGCGCAATACCAAATGTGTCAAATATTATGGTTCGTAGGTAGTCCAATAACAGTTCAATCACTGAATATTTACCGCGATTGCAGCCCTGGACGAACCAATTATAAATAGCCAATATCGGTTAACAAAACACCCGATATTTCTAATTTCCGTTGTAGCTTTACAATCAATATTAAAATAGATAATTAACTGAAACTATTGTGTTTAAATAAAGAGAAGAGGGATTTGTTCAAATGAATTAATAAACTGGGATTAATCGAAAACCCCAAAAGTTCGACTAAATTTAAACTTATTATTATTTAGTTATTAATTGAATACGAAGGTTTATTGAATGCGCTGCAGATATTGGTAGATAAAAATTATTAAGCTGCTTACATTTTGTATAATAACGAGGTTTTGACCCGCGACTTCGTCTGCGTGGATTACCCTTTTAGGGGTTGATTTTCGAATAATCCTTTCTTAATGCACCCTTACATCCTATCTTCAGCGGTTTAGGCTGTGCGTTGTCTGTCAGTCAGTTACGGAACTCTTTTAAAAGTACAGATTACAAAATGAATTGAACATTTAAAAGGTGACACTGTTTTCTTGCTATGTGGCATTGATTACATCATTATCCTATATTCATCCCACTACAGGGTAGGTCTTGCTACGTGGCATTGATAATACAACTCTATCATCAGCCCATATTTTAGCCCAGTCATTTTACGGAGTTTTGTTAGGAGAGATGGAATTGATGAATGAGAGATTAAATTATTTTTGAGCATTAAAATAGGCTAAATAAATTTGTATAGCCGTGGTGGTCCCGTGGCGAGTAACCTTGCCTGCCGTGCAAGAGGCGATGGTTCGATCCCCGTCCAGGCCGACTCGTACCAATGAGGTTTTCGGAATTTATGTACGATTTGTAACACCACTGGCTTTTCGGTGAAGGAAAACATCATGAGGAAACTTGCATGCTTCAATATCGAGGCATGTATTGTACCTACTGTCCATTACAAGTGGCGACGGGCTCACTCCCCGTCACACTGGACAGAGTTTCGGTACTACTAGTGAAACGTGGATGTTCTGAACATTCAAAATATCTCTGACTACTCCCTCGGGGAATATAGTCGTGATCATATGCTTATGCTAAATTAGGCGTTGAAATAGAAAATACGAATGAATTTTCAAGTAGACAAAAATATTGACACCATGTTTGAAGTATGTATAATGATAAAGCCTTAAATATGTGCATAAAAAAAATTAGCATCAGGTTTTTTTTTCAATTTTGGAACATTTTGAAGCTCAAATTGGCTCTTATTTAAGAGCTAATAGTAGTACTTATAGTATTTACTATACCGAAAAAAAAAATCTATTATCAATTAGTCCCGGCTCAAACCGTAAAATGACTGGACTATTGATCAAGATCTTTTGCGTATTTTGATAGCGAGATTTTAGGCAGGGTCAGGAAGGCCGAGGATGATGACCGGCATATGATATCGCGAAAAAGAAGTTCCATTCATTTAGGTCGAGCAGATATGGACTTTTTTTATGGAACAACCAATGCTTTTTTCACTATTTCCATATTGGTTCCAGAGAGAAAGTTCTGAAACATACATAAGTGGTGCTTCAGGTCAGCACTTAAATAATAATGCATTAACATGACCATAACCAGTATGATATGGCCCAGTAGTGGGAATGATAGAGGCTGATAATGATCATGATGAAAGTTCTCTAGTTACTATACCTACTGAACAATGTACAAAGAGAATGCAATTCATAGAGAGAATATCCCGTGAATAAAGAAGCAGTATTGGTGATTAGATAAAAACCCAACCGTTCTATTTCCATCAGTATTCTAAAAGCATAAAGTCCACAACTCTTAATTTTAACTATGCAAACTAAATTGCGTGCCCGCTTAAAAGCGTTTATCGGTAAACGTCATTTAATTCTCTTGAAAGCCTGGGAGGTGTTCATATCGGCAAATAGGTTGTGACTCGCGAATGCAAGCTGCCGAAAGCTTGCATGTGGTTTTTCGGAACTATTTTCGGGTTACGAACAGCACTTTGTTTTCTAGTTGCGGCTGTTTACGTGCCAAGCCAACACACGTTAGAGTTATTTTAAATATTTTAAAATGGAACATGGTATAAGGCGGTAATGTTCTACAGAAGGGTGAGATACTAGAACACCAAACTGGGTATTCTTTCAATAAAGTCCGCGTCAAGAAATGATACGAGCGTGACAGCTGTGATGCAGCACACAATTTTTAGGGTTCCGAAGTAAACAAGGAACCCTTATAGTTTCGCCATGTCCGTCCGTCTGTCCGTCTGTCCGTCTGTCCGTCCGCGGCTTAGCTCATAGACGCTAAGTACTAGAAAACTGAAATTTGGCGTGGATTCTACGAAATAAAGTGTACTTTTTAGACGTTATAAGCCGTTAAACCGTTGTATAAAAAAAGCCCCTTTCTAAGTTCGTATATTGTGTCGGGCAACTACAGAACCGTACCCTGCGCCTGGCCCGGCATGCACTTGGCCGGTTTTTTATTTAAAGTACATTATTGAAATCGGTAGATTATCGTGGTATGGACATGTGATGCGGAGAGATGAGTTGGTAAGTATCATATTACGAGATAATAGGAGAAGAATGCCGATGAAAACATGGATGGGTTTTGTGAAAGATAATAACCGTAATATTGTGTTAAAACTATTGAGTGCTGAAATAATGAAGAGATAAATGGATGGACATGACATATTAAACATGAAAGGGTTGTGTGAAATATGATACCCAATACTTATGCGTAAAAAGTATTAAGTGCTGAAATGACAAAAAGAGAATGGAAAAATGTTGGAAGAACATAATTATGACTGGACACAATGACTTTTTTAAAAACTCATTGAATGGACATAATATTTGGTGTTTGCCCGCACCGCACCCCAAAATGTGAGTAATGTTTGAGAAGTAGTAATTGCATCATAATAGTGTGCCAATATACATGAATTCTATATCAACTCAAACCTTTTGAGGTCACCAGAAATTTAGATCAATTTCTATGTCTTTTCCGAGCATTCGTATTATAAAATCTTGTCTACTTTTGTGCTTGATTTTACGAACGAAGTCACTTATCAGTGGAAGAGAATACGTACACGGAAATATGGTCAGAAAATCTATGTGATACTATTTTGAATCAAATATTTGATTTTGAGTTAGGTCCTCTACAAAATAGCAGTTCTATGTCTTATACAATAAAGTTTAGAATCGAAACTCTGTCATCAGCAAAGGTACAAAATGAATAACTTGACACATCAAATATTTATGAATCGTTTGTACTCCTTGTGTCCACTTCAACGACAAAGATCTCTGCTACAATGCTATTCCGAATCAAGAGAAAAGAAAAGCTTCAAATTCCTTTTTTTTCGTTTGACAAAACTCGCCCCTGGGTCGTTATCACGCGAAACTTGCTTCTTCGTAATTGTTTTCAATTCGTATCCGAATTTTTTCTTTCCTTTTTTTTCGCTAAGCTTTTGTTTGGTGAAAAAATAGCAGAATCATTACGGGAGCGCGAGCGTACGACTTCCTAGGTGCCAAAATCATTATTGAAATAAGAGTTTGTTTTCTTTCGTATCTTTTGTGAGTGTTGTTTTAGTTCACTGGTGTAGTGACCTATCGATATGCTGTTCTATTATTTTTGAATGATGAAAAGATGACTTCAAAATTTGTTGAATGGTCACGGAAAAATAGTCACGCCTTGGATGTCACAGGAATTGTTATTAGGTATCGAGCTTTTATATAAACTTCTTAGTTCGATAGCAGTTCGGTCTCGAACTACTGAGATAAAAAAATTAAGACTAAAAAGTTCGGTCCCGAACTATGAAAACAAAAAAGAGGTTAGGTATCGAACGGTTTGATTATTATCAATAATTGTATTATTCCTAATCACGTCCTATACCATCCCTCCATCTATCATAGGGAGATAGATCGTAGATAATTTGTTATAATCACTTAATTAATACGAGAATTCATAAGACTTAACTTTGAATATGTAACATTAGCTTCCTGTTTCAACGTAATCGGCTTACGCAAACAAAAGGTATTCGAATTTAACGTATCTATCTATAAAACTGTTGTGGTACGTAGGTATTTGAGTCATCTGAGTGTACAAAGTCACGGGAACAACTAGCTAAAAATAAATCAAAAACTCCTAAGCCTAGGAAAAACAATGACATTATGTAAACAAAAAGTGTCGCTCCAAACAAAACAAAAATTTTTAAGTGTGATTGGAATTTATGTATAGAAGGTTCTGTACAAATAAGTTTATTATTCACTTGCTGATTTTGGCCTTAGCTGGCCGAAATGAAAATGTAATTAGCTACTTTTATTCTTAATTATAACGTTATAATTATAATATTGATGACACACGAATTATTTTATTTAACAAATTGTCTTGAGAATGCTGTCTAGATATTTTACTTATGATATTTGCAGGATTGGAAATTTTTAATATTATATACTTCGTGGTTTAAATAAAGCCCCTAATACCGTAAATTGTTACAAAATTAAAAAAAAAAAAGTGGCTGAATTTCGAAACGATGTAACGATGACAGTATCGGCTGTTAGGGTAAAATAAGTTATATTGACAAACTGGCATATAGACTAACAGAAAACTATAAACTTAAATTAACATTTCACCTGTTTGGTACAGACAGATAGAAGAGTTCTCTTCAAATGCTGGGAACTTTTTGTAAGCATCCAACCATCAAATTGTCTATGTATAATTTTTCAAAAAGGAAATATCAATTAAAATTGTTATTCAAGTTCTTCAAAAAGGAAATAAATATAAAAGGGTTCCTTCTTTTAGACACTGAACCTTAAAAAGAAGCTAAGTCAAATCGGAAATGAAAGCTATAAATAAAGCAAACTGGCAGTTACGTTCGCACAATAAATTTAATTATGGCAACACTGATTCATAAATACAGCGAGCTGGAGCGTGGAAGCCCCATGTCATAAAAATAGGCTACGGAAACTTTTCAACGAGTTTCTTGTTAATGATGAGAGGGATTGAGGGTAATTTAATTTATCTCTTCAGTTTATATAATAATTATTGTCAGTCAGGGCAAGTACCTCGACGGGGTAAGTGCCTCCAGCTTCAAAATTTCGAAAACTATATATATATTTAACTAGGAATTTAGTCGTGAGCATATGCTATTAGTTCCGGCTTTGACGTTTGATGGCGGTATGTAAATATAAGGTCTAACAAAATTAGGTGAAACTATTTTAAGGGGATGATCAGACCATCAAACTGAACAACTTTCTCTATGGGACCAATATCGAAATCGCGAAAAAAAATCAGCTGTTCCATACAAACCTACTCGACCCAAGTGTATGGGACAGCAGATTTTTTTTTACGATTTCGATATTGGTCTCATAGAGAAAGTTGTTCAGTTTGATGGTCTGGTCATCCCCTTAAAATAGTTTCACCTAATTTTGTTAGACCTTATATATGTCTAGTTTTCGTTTGAAGCTGGATGCACTTACCCCATAGAGGCACTTGCCCCGACGGACTATATTTTATTAATTATACATATGCTATTAGTTCCGGCTTTGACGTTTAATGGCGGTATGTAAATATATGTCTAGTTTTCGTTTGAAGCTGGAGGCACTCACCCCGTAGAGGCACTTGCCCCGACGGACTATATGTAATTAATTACATTTTCAACCCGGTGACATTGTCTATTCTGTGCAACAGGCGTATATGACTTTATACAGGGTGAAATTGATATCATTAGCATCCTTTTAAACTAAGAGTCTACCCATCAAACTGAACAACTTTTACTATGGCAGTAAACCGATCGGAGCAAAAAAATCTGCTGTTACATACATTTGAGTCGCGAACTCGCGGGTCGACATTGCAGTTTAGTATGGTACAGCAGATTTTTTATATGCTCCGATCGGTTTGGTCCCATAGTAAAAGTTGTTCAGTTTGATGGGTAGACTCTTGGTTTAAAAGGATGCTAATGAAATCAATTTCACCCTGTATATCGGTGCTCTGGTACGGTGTGAAAACGTGTGAACCAAATTATCGAGAGACGTATCGGCAACGAAAATGCTAACCATACTGACGCGATTATTAAGTCCGTACTGAATGGATCTATAAAGTCTTACAAAATTAGGTGAAACTATTTTAAGGGGATGATCAGACCATCAAACTTAACAACTTTCTCTAAGGGACTAATATTGAAATCGCGAAAAAAAATCTGCTGTCCTATACATTTAGGTCGAGTAGGTTTGTATGGAACAGCTGATTTTTTTTCGCGATTTCGATTTTGGTCTTATAGAGAAAGTTGTTCAGTTTGATTGTCTGATCATCCCCTTAAAATAGTTTCACCTAATTTTGTTAGACCTTAATAGTAATCCGAAATATATATTTTTTTAATTTTTTTTAATTTTTGTTAATGACAAAATGAGTCGGAACTAGTAAATTTGATGTTAATTGGAAATGGGAAACGGTGACCATTTCCTCCGACCATAGCTTTTAACGGAACTTGCCCTAGACACTATTTCAATCTAAACCAGCCATAAAACTATGATATACAAAATCAATTAATAAAAAAATGTAGAGTTAATTTCGAAGCAGGAAGCTGGAATAGGTATTGTTTTCGAAGCTAGAAGAGAAATGATGAACGTAATACGTAAGGTATTTCGATCAACATGGTTAAACAAACAAGTGACATGATTGGAAGTGACAAACAAAGCAGATTATCTTGTTTCGTTCATACGTACGAAAACAGAATAGCACTTTCTATCGAATGTTTTTTCTAAAATGCCGTAGCTTCAGTTTTCAAAAGTACACGATTGTTGATGCAAAAGCACTTTTTTCGCGTTAGCTTTTATAAACGTTTCAGTGAATGCAATCTTCCGGGGCGTAACAGACAGCTTGCAATGGCATTGTAAAATAAGCGTAGGATGGAAAATAGCGATAGAGATAGGATCGTGGTTCAAATTTTGACTGCTCCCAGAAAAGACCTCTCCTTTTATGGTTTCGTAGTTAAACATAGAATCCTTATAATAATAAATTTATTTATACTTTCTTATACTTTCGTCCATTCTGTTTGAATGTTCCGCCTTAATTAGTCCTGCACCTATTGGTACCTATTGATTCGAAAGGCATGAAGAAAGGCATATGCAGCCTAACTCAGGAGACGCGAAAAAAAATCTGATCTCCCATACATTTATGTCGGGTAGGTACAGCTGTTTTGTATGGGACAAGTGATTTTTTTTTCGCGTCTCCTTAGTTAGGCTCCATAGAGAAAGTTGTTCAGTTTGATGGTCTGAGTTCACCGTTTCAGTATTTGCTAGACTGTCACTTACATCCTGTATAACAGTAACCTACAAACAGAAATGTATGAAATGTATGTATGTAAGTATGTCATGCGATAAGAAGATAATAGGTACAGATAACACACATTTTTTTCAACCGTAACACCGAACAACAAACGAAAAGGGGGATGAAAAAAATGGATTTTTCTTCTAAATCGAGTAAGGTGTTGTTGGAAACTTGGAACCTATAGAGTTTAAATCGTTACTATCCTTCCGTTAAATTACTATTGAAGAAAATTGCATTTTTTTCAATTTCATTTATTTATCCAAAAGACATTAACAAAAAGGTTTCTTTACATTAAATCTGCCAAACTGCATGACAGTTTGTTGGCAGATATAAGCTCTAATTTTTTACAGTTCTATTCAAATACTAATGCCAACTAATATACAATACTATATTAATTGCTTGCTGATTTTCCAGAGAACGCACAGTGTGTCTATGTCCAGTTATATGTGTAGGTATCTCTATCCAATGCGGCATCCCACCATTCGTTGCAATAGGCAACCAACTCATCGGAAGTGTGAAAGAGTTTAGGGGAGATCATAGAGATCTAGAGAGATGCCAAACAATGCGCCGAGTACGAAACCTAGTGTCGAATTACCACCAGTACCACGCGATAGAAAGTATTTTGTTAGCTTGAATGTGATCATTATCCATTGCGGTATCAGAACTCAACGTTCAAATAATCTTTAGTACTATGCAAGCATTGTAAACTATTTACACATAATATCTCGACTGTTTTTCAGCCTCATAATATATTGAATCATTACTTTCGCGAGCAATGTGTTCCGTTTTTGCGCAAATTGCTACGACACTGGCCCCGTCCCCTTTTCACATCTCCCTTTAGTTTTTGTGATCTTTGGGGGAGACCTTTGCTCAGCAGTGGGACAAAGGTTTATAAAAAAACAAAAATATGTGTATAATAACGACTGATCCTGCGCAGCCCTCATCCAACGGGTTCCTGCCGCCTTCACCAGGTAGTCGATCAGGCCATCCTTGGGGAGGCCTATGTCCAGCAGTGGATGTCCATCGGCTGAGATGATGATATGATGTGTATAATATGTGTGTAAGTGTCTCTCTTATGTAAGTTATCCAAACACTCAACGTCCTATTGGACATATTCAGCTACACGTAAAAAACCTTTTGCCCACTGCAGTCACGCGAAAAAAGTACCTACGGTGGAAATTAGATTATGCACTGCACTTCGTATTACGTTTCGTGCTGTTTCATATTTTTAATTTGAAAATGTATGTAGAATTTAAAAACGGAAGGATTATATGGGGATTGCAAGGGGATTAGAATGGATATTGTAAATTATTGGGATTATGGTTGAGGTAAAAATGCAAAGCACATTTTTACGATATAACGTAAAGTTTTGCTTTATTTGCTACTCAACAGTAAAGTCACTCACTCAGTCATTTTAATAATTAATAAAAAATTAGAGAAATCATATATTTTTATTTGCGTACTAAAAAGCCACAGTTGTATTCAAACAGCAGTGAAACTCTGCAGTCGTGACAGGTCAATCGAGCGGTGGGGCCGGGGGTGGAGGGGTCAGTCATAGTGTCAAGTTACCTAATCACCATGCAATACCATAGACGCTCTTAACTAATTGTAAATTAAACAATGCAAAACATAACTTAGGTACCTATTTTAATATCATGTAGGTAACAATAAAACTACAGTAAACGTCGATTAAAATAATAGACATGCTAGCTAACCAATTATGATTGTAATCTCTGGTAACTATCTATACTTCATACACCATTAGTAAACGTATAATATACGGTAGTAATTATGTACTTTGTGGTATATATAAATTGTAATATCGGTCTACTTTTTAATTTTCATTTTATTTATCTTCGACTTCTATTTGAGGTAGTCTGTACAAGGCTGAAATTATTCAAAAAGTTCTTAGTTTGATTCAATGTTTAGGCTTCATTTCAATGCAATATGTTTATTATTAACGAGCGTTAACCCGCGACTTCGTCCGCACAAATTATATACCAGATTTTAAGTCAGATCATAAGCTATCAAACAAAAAAAGTTTCATCAAAATCGGTTCAGTAGTTTTTGCGTGATACTCGTTCAAACAAACAAACAAACAAACAAAAACACAAACAAACACACAGACAGACAAAAAAATCCAAAAATTGGTGAAATGGAATCAGGGACACCTAAAAACCATATCGTAACTTTTTTTTTGTTAATATCTTCAATGTACAGACAAACAGTTTTATAATAGTATAGATAGATAGATAATAATAAATATCTTGGACATTGTCACACAAATTACCCGGCAAACAATTTGGTCGTATTAGGCCCCAATTTATATGACTATTTTGACTTATAAAAGTTATTGTTAATGACAGTTCGGACAGTAGAAAGTAACATCCCTCAACAGGCAACACTGGTGTGAGGCCATCTTGACAATCATTCCTACTTATCGTACAGAAGAAAATTATTATAAGAGAATATCAAAAATAAACTCAATTCTGCAGCTAAAAGTTGTTTAAATACAAGATCCAATATATTCATAAACAGTTATATTACGGTAATTTCGTCATATAGTGGTGCTTTATGCGTCTAATGTTCGACTATACGACACCTATACGACCAAATTGTTAGTTGGGTATCTAGTCACATTTTAAAGTACCAGCATAGCTAGCATGCCACCCCCGAGAAAACGACAAAAATCGATATGTGCCTCCATCTTTATTATTTTACGTAGGCCAGAAAGAGCGCGCATGACGTTTTTCTCGTTTAAACGCTTTGTCGTGGGTGGCATGCTAGCTAGGCTGGACTTATATTATGATGACTAGACAACGATATAGAATACATATATTATTTAGATACAAACATCTATGACTCGGGTACAAATTCAATTCATTCAATCAAAAGTTGGGGAGACCTATGTCTAGCAGTGGACGTCCATCGGCTGAGATGATGATGATGATGAATCAAAAGTTATGATTATGAGTAGGTATTTAATATTCAGTGGTCTGCACGAGAAGTCGCAGGCGCTGTTAGTATACAGGGTGTAAAATAAAACAGGACAGTCATTTAAAGGGGTGTTTCACACCATCAAAATGAACAACTTATACTATGGGACTAAACTGAAAAAAAAAACTGCAAACATAACTGGACTGAAATTTATGGGACAGCCGATTTTTTTTCGCGATTTCAATATCGGTCCCATACTGCAAGTTAAACAAACATCTAAACAGAATGGGACTCGTAGATTCACTCACTTGCAGATTCTGCTGTGAAGCAGAGGAAACGCCCCTAAACCTCCTCTGCGAATGAGAAGTGCTCATTCACAGCAGGAGTCGCCATCTTGGTGGGTACGTAATAACACTTACTGACATTACATTAGAGACTTCCCCTCCATAAGCATAACATGGTTCATGAAGTCCGTGGGCCTAGGAAATGACCTTTAGGTCTAGGGTGACAGCTACAATAGATCTATTCAGGTCGCAGTATCTATTTGGTCATTGACCAAGCCCTTACAACCAAATAATAATAATAATTGGTCCCATAGAGTTGTTCAGTTTATAAGTTGTTCAGTTTGATGGTCTGAAGCACCCCTTTAAGTAACTGTCCCATTTTATGTTACATCCTGTATTTAATAAAAATGTTGGTATTAAAAGTAAACACGTCCCGCCGTCTATAAATCATATCAACAGTACGTACCGCTATAACTAATTTGCAATATTTTATATTCGTGTCACGTCCACTGAATCAATAGAATTCGTCAGGCGGCACTAATTCGCCATTCGAGTACAAAATATATCCAATTAAACGTTCGAGTAACAGGGGGTAAACACTTTTGTTTGCGCAGGTCTTGTTTTGTGCTTGTTTACTGAAAGGGATTTGAAGAAAAATGTTGAAAAGTAAATATTATTTCATTGTCCTTAGTGGCCCTGTAGCTTTGGACGTATTACGATTTGAAGTATTTTTTTACGTAGCCTGTTCAATGTCCCACTGCTGGGCAAATGCCTCCTCTTTTACTCTCCAATCCTCTCTATTGTGTGCAACTACTGTCCAAGAAGGCATCCGCCGGCGTCGAGGCAGACCCAGAAAAAGGTGGAGAGACAACACGATTTGAAGTATTACGATATTATACTTTATGTATAAGGTCCACCTAAATTAACTATTTAAGGGGATGATCAGACTATCAAACTGACCAACTTTTCCTGCGGCACCAATGTCGAAATCGCGAAAAAAAAAGGTTTTCCACACAAAACTGCTAACCTACTCGACGCAAATGTATGGGATAGTTGATTTTTTCTCGCGATTTCTATGTTGACCCCATAGAATAAATTATTTTAGACTTTAATTATAAAATCTTAATAATTAAATTCTAACAAAATATTGGTCTCCTTATTTCTTTTCTAACTCAAACGCAAATATGTTGTTATACATATACAATGTTCTTGCTCAAACGTGAATGATAATTTGTGAATTGACATAACCGATCTTATTGAAAAATCAAATTCCAATCGTTTTAGTCTGTTATCCCTTTCCATCCCCTTAGGGATTTAAGATAAAAGAAGGTTGGATATAGATATTTGGTATTTTGTATTTTTACCCATTCCGATGTTGGCTCTTTAGCGAAAGTTGTTCAGTCTGAAGCACCCCCTATATTATGTAACGCATTTAAGTTAACAACCTGTATAAACTGTTGATAGTCATAGAGAAAAACGTGTCTCCTGTCAACGCCTGGAGAGAAGTAAGTATTATTTCCTTTTCCTTCCTGTCAAGAGTACGTGTTTCTCTATAATGATAGTGATGATTTCGAATATTGATTACCCTCTCGGGGATCACAGTAATGATCTTATTTGTGTGTAAGTATAAATATCAATTACAGTACCCGAAAATTCTGTAAACTGTAACCGGCCCCATCGGCATTGTGTGTTTAAGCAATCACGCGGCGATACGACCCAAACAAAATGATACAAAATGTGGGCAAAGCTTTGCATTGTCACTGAACACAGAAAAACAAATAATAAAATGTAACGGCTGGGTAAGGGAAAGAAAAGGCCCGTTTGATAAGTAAAAGTGGTGTGAACCATGTTTATAGTACTAAAGATTACGGAACGATTTAATTTAACAATTTTTCGTGAGGGTTTTTGGGTTTGGGTCGGCTTTTTCTTTTATTTATGACGAGGACTGAGTTTTCCCAGCTTAGCATGGTAGTATCAATGGACTCAAAATAAGCGGATTTTTCGGATAAAACAGTGGCTAGGCTTAGGTAGCTACGTAAAATAATTCTAACTTACTACATTGTTACTTGAGTATACAAGGTGTTACAAAAATAAAAATAAACATTTAAAAAATTTAATAGCTAATCGAAACCACCCGGTTTAGATTAGACCGTCAAACTGAACATCTTTCATTATGGGACCAATATAGAAAACTCGAAAAAAAATACGATGATTCATACTAAACTACAAATCTACTCGAGCTAAATATATCATCATCATCATCATCTCAGCCGATGAACGTCTACTGCTGGCATGACTACTGGACATAGTTTGGGACAGCTGATTTTTTTTCGGCAATTTCGCTGTTGGTCCCATAGTGAAAGTGGTTCAGTTTGATGGTCTAAACTCTAAACAACCCCCGTTTATTTTTACTTTTGTAACACCTTGTATAAGTTTCTATACTTACCGGTCAGGATTTTTAATTGGTACACACGGCGACACATCAAGCTATACAAAACCAACATAAGCTGGCCGCGCGATGCTATACGTTAATCGACCTACGCGCGTTCAGCTTATGTTGGTTTTGTATAGCTTGATGTGTCGCCGTGTGTACCTAATCTTTATAGTTGAATAAGTTCTTCAAGCTTGTGCACGCAAAGTCGTGTGAATGGATTTGGTTTTACATATTAATCCAGTCATCATCATCATCATCTCAGCCGATGGACGTCCACTGCTGGACATAGGCCTCCCCCAAGGATCGCCATAACGACCGGTCCTGCGCTGCCCTCATCCAACGGGTTCCCGCTGCCTTCACAAGGTCGTCGGTCCACCGTGTGCGGGGCCTACCCACGCTGCGCTGCTTATAATATATCCTAAATATTCGGCCAGTGAAAACCTCATCAAAGTTTCCGTAGTTTCCGCGTGACGCTCAATCAAAATAAATGCAAAAAATTACTATTTATTGTGAAAAGAGTATTTTTTCAGTAATATCTTTACATACATAGAGATAGCTCTTTTATAATTTTGGAATAGATGATGATCGATGATGATACAGTAGAACCAGGTTTATAAGTCTCACCGATGTACCTGCGCAGTTGACAAATTTTAAAAGCGCGCAAAATTATATTGTCCAATCAGGATGTGACACCTTGCCGCTATTGGCTTATTGCTTTCGCGCCCTTTTCGCTGCCGAAGCATCCATAGTCTGCTATTCGAGTTGGAGCGAGATAGAGAATAACCGATTTTGCACTGCTCTGCGCAAACGAAGATTGACGATTGACGGAATTATTTTCCTGCCTAGCTAGCATGCCACCCACGACAAAGCGTTTAAACGAGAAAAACGTCATGCGCGCTCTTTCTGGCCTACGTAAAATAATAAAGATGAAGGCGCATCTCGATTTTTGTCGTTTTCTCGGGGGTGGCAAGCTAGCTAGGCTGGTCGTACTGTAACGTTCTAGCAATGCCTTTTTGATCATATAAGAATTTGACACACAAAAAACGCGCTCAATAATGTAGAGTACTTACTAAATACCCCAACTTTCGTATTGATAACATAGCAATATTCACAAACTAACAAAACAGTGTCAATAAGGAGACCACTAGCAAAAGCTAACTATATTAATTGAATAGTCGATCTCAAAAACTCGAGTTTCTGTTAGTTATAGTTCTCACCAATTATGGAATCGTTAATCTGAGTGCAGCTATATCACTTTGCTTCGGGATCGTCGCACTTGAAGTTAGCGTACACTGCAAGTTACAAATTGTTGACTTCGAAGAAAATTTTCCGGCAAAAAATAAAAGCAGACTGCAAAACTAAAAAGCTACATACATACCTACATAATCATAAACTCATGACCACGATTCTCCCTGCGTTTGATAAGAAATTTTTTTAACTGTTCGACCGCTGTCTTTTACATTCGCATAACCATTACATTTTTGTTTATTATTATATTTTTGGGTGTATATTATTTATATCAAGATAACTACAACATTGAACTGTAGTCTTTGACGACAACCGTCATAATTTAAGTTTCTTTATATATTTAGTAAAAAAGATGTAATGTAATAAAAGAATCAATATGCAAATTTACCCAAGAGTGTAGCAAATAGAAAATTTTCAAAGAATTAAGCTAACACCACATCGTATTTCTTTTTGGGAAACAACTCGATCCAACCACCTAGTACCGTGATGGTATATACACTCGAGAGCAATAAAAACGGGTCACCAACATACCTTAATATCTCGTAAACTAGAAATGATAGCTTATTCAAATAAAAAGTATTTCATAGACTATTTAATACTTCTTAAATTAATTGCTAACATTTTTAGTTTTCATTTGTTTGACTTAATTAAAATACATAAATACAAATGAATCAATTCTATCGCAGACCAAAAATTGGAAATAACCATTTTTTATCACAGTTATAACATTTCTCCATATTTCAGTGTATGTGAGTGATAAAATTAACACATTAATAATAAATGTTAAACACTATACATTTTTTTTTTAATAATTTATTTAGGTTTTAGCCTTTTTTATTGGCATTTACTTTATAAAAACCAGAAATTTTATAAATTTAAGTAGTAACATAAAATTGTCTATGAAATACTTTTTATTTGAATAAGATATCATTCTTAGTTTCCGAGATATTAAGGTTTATGTTGTTGGTGACCCGTGGTGACCCGTTTTCATTGCTGTCGAAAATCGTCCTAGTGTCGAGTGTACATAAGTTCAGTTTGATATGTAGTCACAGATTCAACAACTCAAATGTCACGTTAAAGATTGACTAAAATGATGATGTTTTATTTCTAACATAGCAGTGTACAACAACACTAACAATGTTATTCGGGCGCGTCTGCAGGGAAATTATCGAACTGGTTGCTTCCACTTCCATAATTACGATTTGAAACTAAGTATTATTCTATTTCGATACAATTCTATTTAATTGGTGGTTTATTAGGTGCATGTTATCGGTATGTTTAGGAACTAAGCATGCTATGTTATCTTAGTACAAACTAAGTGGAACGCTGATTTTCCATAGACAGCTTCCGCCATCTATCGGTTATGTTTCGAATCACTATGTGTTGAACTAGGGTTCATATCGGAGTACCAGCGCACTATACCTCACGCGCTGCGCTGTAGTAGTGAGAGATTTTGCCCATCTCAATCTCTGTCTTGTTGGTCTAGCGGTCTAGACAACCGGCTTACGATCCGGGTAGCTAAGGTTCGATCCTCGAGTCGACCGATCGTCTTTTTCAATTTATTTCATAATGTGGTGCCCCCTAGTGCTAATAAGCGGCAACGCAATTAGGACGTCCTAAGATTCAAGGCGAGTTACCTATCTATATCCAATATACATATTAATCTATGGAACTAAGTACTGCTTTGTTTTTCATGTAGCCGTTTGCATGTTCGCCGTGTGGTACCGGCCAAGAATATTGCACCACCCCGGCCCATCCCGTGGGTGTGGTAAAAGGCGACTAAAGGGATTAACCGGAGGACGGGCAGCAGCGTTCTCCGAGAACCTATATTAACACCCAACTGCGATCGCCAACCCGCCTGCCAAACGTGGCGATTATGGCAAAACCTTATGTCCAGCAAAGGACGTATGAAAAAAGCTTGAAATGATGATCTCTAAATCTCTAAAGTGTTATCGCTCATTTTAATTAGTATACAAATCGAGCGTGAGGAATAGTAAATTACACACCGAGGGCAGGAAAGTAAGAAAAGTCTCAGATCTCATGTAATTTTGGCCCAGACGAAGTCGAGGTCAACAAACATGTGATCTGAGGCTTTTTATGTACTGCCCGAGGTTAGTATACCATTTTTCTCCTCGACGGAGGCGGAAAGCGGCAACTTCGTTTAGCGCAGTTTCCTCTAGATTCATATACTTTGAAACATTTTCGTAATTTTTAAGTAAAAGTTTTAACATCTCAATTATATCTAACATTTTAAAAATAATATGTATTATTTGCAACCATTTCATTAACTTCTCTATCAACTTTATCTAATTTCCAGAGGCTGCTCTTGCTACAAAGATTCATCATTTGCAGCATATTGTTAACCACATAGTGGCCACCGCATCGCATCAGATGTGAATTCATGAAGTGCTATTATGAGCTCTAGCAACTGATGGCTTAGTTTGAGGCAAAATATAACTTCGTGATGATATTATTATGTTTTCATGTGTTTAGTTGGTAAGACGACAATAAACAATAATAAATACAATATAATGGGGCGCAAAACAGCTCGGCTGAAGTAGGACTGGATCGGACATGTTTGTCGCATGCATTCGGAAAGATGGGCCAAAATCACCACAGACTGGGTTCCCCAGGATGGTCGCCGGCGGCGTCGAGGTAGCCCCAGAAAAAGGTGGAGAGACAACATGGATGCCTTCTTGGAGAGTTGGTTAGTGGTTGCACATAATAGAGAGGATTGGAAAGTAAAAGGAGAGGTATTTAGCAAGCATTGGAATACTGAACAAGTTACGTAAATAAGTTACATAAACTACACTTTCATACCACAACCATGTACCTACAATAAAAAAATTGCGTGCAGTTACAGCAGATACTCATTTAGTATATTGAAGATTTCAGAAAAGAATTACAACAAATAATAGAATTCTTAGAAGAACAACGAACATTGGAATGAAAACGTTCACGCAATTGCGAAAATCGAAATACATAATTACACTACTCTTTGATACCACAACCGTATACATAAAAATATTTGCGTGCAGTTATAGCAAAATAGCAAGGCACTCTTTTAGAATATTGAAGATTTCGGAAAGGAATGACAACAAATAATAGAAAAGATACTTAGAAGAACAACGAACTCGAACATAAATCTCCTTTTAGTTTACGAAGATCTAATGAAACGTAATTATAAAGCTGAATATTTAGTAAGAAAAAGCCGTGTTGGTCCAGTGGCGAGTATAACCTTGCCAGCCGTGCAGGAGGCGATGGTTCGATCCCCGTCCAGGCCGACTCGTAGCAATGAGTTTTTTGGAATTGATGTACGATTTGTAACACCACTGGCTTTTCGGTGAAGGACAACATCGTGAGGAAACCTGCATGCTTCAATTTGAGGCATGTATTGTACACAATGTCCATTTACAAGTGGCGACGGGCTCACTCCCCGTCACATTGGGCAGAGTTTCGGTACTATAGTGAAACGTGGATGTTCTGAACTTTTAGAATATCTATGACTACCCCCTCGGGAACATAGCCGTGAGCATATGCTTATGCTTATGAAAAATAATAAAGATCATGAATGCAAAAACCTATTCCGGCCACCAGAAGCACTAACTCATACAAACATGACAGAAGAAGTATTCTTTGTTAAACGGATTGCTTCAAAAAATTCAAATGTAAGGCACTTACGACTAGAGTTTCTACTAACTCAAGATTTATAAAATAGTTTCGACGTGACTTTACGTTCTCTGCGTCACATTGTAGTTTATAGAACATCGGTTCAAGTTACAAAAGATGACGTAAGTATTTGTTAGGCTAATTATTTTTTTACAATGTGAAACTTTGACTTTATTAAATTGAACCAGCTCAAGAGACATGTTATTTGAATACATTGAAAAATGATTGACAAATCGATAAGATCTAGTCAAGGCTCGCCTTTTATATGCCTTAGATAATAAGTAAGGATTCAGTCTCAAATTCCCAAGAGAAGAACAAAGGAAGAGAGACAGAATCCTTTGCCGCCGCCATTTACGATTACTTACAGACGTGTGCACTCTGATAGTGATGACAGCAAATAATTATATAAGTAGTTAGATACCTATTTTGTGCAATTAAAACTATGAATAAATACGTTATATATCAAAAGCATTTTGAGTGCCGATCTCATATATAGCTAGAAAAAATTCTGAAGCTTTAATGAAGGCCACAAGATGAACTGAAGAACTAAAGATCTGGTATTGGCACTAACAGACTAACATAACGAAAAGAAATAAAGATAACAGTGAACATCAATTAAGAATAGGTACTACAAACCCGATCATAAGATGTCATGTCCACCCCGTAGCTGTGCGAGGAAGCAGCCAGATTTTGCAGAAAGCAGATGAATGCCAACTGCATAAAATAAATCACAGTGAAAATTCCAAGGAGTCCTAAGCTCAATAGTTTACGTATGTCTGGTGAATGCAGGTTTTTGATGAGTTTCTATAATCCACTTGATCCAAAACTATTTGCAATTATATTGATTCAGATACAATCCCATTGGTTCAAAAGAAAACCACTACCAGATTTTGCAGCGACATTTTAAAGTCCAAACCAATCCAAATCAGAGAGTGCAACGACTATAAATACAGATTGAAAATACCGTATCCAGTCCTCAGCAATTTCGATTTCGTTCAATACGCTCTTGACTTGAACTAAAGTATAACTAAGGAACAGTTTAAATTGCTTTTTCAGACAGCGTCTATTCGTTGGTACGAACTACTAAGTTACTAACAACAGTTCACGATAATGGCCCCAGATCGAGTTTAAACGTATTTTGTCTTGCGAAGCGTTCTGGTTTAGAATACGTGAAAATGTTTTACCTTTATTTTTTTCAATTTATGAGAATAATTTAATAAGAGAAATAGCGTTCGTCGGTGATGTTATGGAGAGGCGAGACTTTCAATCACAAGAGTCCGAGTTCGAATCGACACCATGCTCGTAAAAGATGAATAATGAGAAATAATGATAATGAGAAAACCTGTATACGTTGAAGAAGAAATTCTGATGGGTATCCGAAGTCCACCAATCCACAGTGCGAGCGCGTGTTGAAATAACGCTTAAATATTCTCACAACAAGATGTCACAGCAGTAAACCTTTGTCACAGCAGTGGGGAAGAAAGAGGCTGATGATGATAAGAATAATTTCCTCGGAAATTTTCATAAAGTGACATTGTATGTATTATTCCAGAGTTGGAAGTTCTTGATATAATAATTGACCCAAATGCAATTATTTTCAGGGTTTCGTATACCAACTTGCAATTTCCTAAACTGTTTAACCTACAAACTTTTAATCACCCAAGTAAATGGGCCATGGTGGGAACTCTCAACTCTATACTAGTGTGGACTGGCACGCACTTAGTCGGTTTAGAATTAGTCGAGCGTGTTGTTCAGTTTGATGGTCTGAAGCATCCTGTTCGGTACGTAACGCAATTTTTTACACCCTGTATTCGTGACTTCACTTCTAAATACGTCAATCCAACACATTACATGATCAATCGGGATCGGGATCAAGATCAAGATAGCAATCCGCGAATTTTTATCAGAATCAGAGAATGCTTTTTTTGAATCGTAATATTCAAAATCATTACCGAATGAATACACAAGCTTCATACTATTTACGCCATTTTCTAAATGCTGATTTCAAATTGCACTGCAGGATTGATCGTGTAGTGGCTGCCTATAAAATTTCCATCCATAAATTTAAACATAACCAATCCTAACCCTTTTCATACTGCACTAAAAAGTATCCAGTGACGCTGTCTCTCTCACTGGCTCGTATATGTATGCTCTTATACTGTGCTAGCACTGTTCATACGATAGTGTAAAAGCCTAAATACTTATGGTGCAAACAATCAATATTTTGATAAGATTTCTATCCGATACGTATACGATATCCATAATGAAACTATTGGGCTACTCGAAAACAATAATATATTTAAACTAAAGAGGATAATAGGATCTACTGTCGAATCCCTAGAGTAACTTTAAAAACAAATCATAAACTAAGCTTGTAACAAAACCTCTCTGAAACCAAGCTTGCTAAACAATTCTGAACTCTAATGTTCAATACGAAAGCCCAAAGAATCATCCTTCATACAATACAACCTCAAAGTTCTGACAAACAAAAACTATCGCGACCATTACCCAACTTTATATTGGTCACCGGGACTGAGAATCCCGCGGGATCGTTCCAACCAAAGGGGGGAACTTTAAAATGCTCTCCTAAAAACCCGGGGTCGTGTCCCGTTAAAAAGCGCCAGGTGCGGGGGGATAAGATGCAGGGGTGGAATTTCTTTCGAGTGCGAGAAAGATAGAAACTGGATCTTACTACGTGTTTTGAAACCTATTCTAATGAATTATCCGGTTTGATATTTTATTAAGAACACCACCACCACCACCACCTTTTTTTTATATTAATTTTCTTTTTTTCGAGTTTTTTTTTTATTTTACTTACTTAAGCACTAAGTTAACACTAAGCCTATCCTTTCAAACATACCATAATTGCTTTCACCTATTCACACTGGGCTCGCATGGTGGAGTTAAGACTCTTCCCTCTCAAGCTCTCAGCTTATAGACGTCCACTACTGGATATAGACCTCCCCCAAGAATCGCCACAACTAACGGGTTCCTGCCACCTTCACAACTCCACCTTCTGTTGAGCGGTACAACGAGCATTATTTATATTACCCATAAAAATTCACTACTGTCTCATAATGGTAATTAACGTAAGCGAAACCTCAAACGACAGTGAGTCTCTGCATAAAACAACGTCTTCACAACTACTTAGAACCAGATACACATTTACGATCCTTAAAGGGAAGCACGCATAAAAGCTTCTCCACAAACAGAACAAGACAAGGAAAATGAACCGTTAGAATCCAAAGCCGTAATACCAAAAGTTACTATTACCGCTCCCAACATAGCCCCGCATAACGCTAAGTTAAGAGTAAATTAGCCGAAACTAAAATTAGCACATCGGAAATTCTATCAAAGAAAGTTAAACAAAACTTTGGTCGCTACTCGAGCGTGAGAAGTTTGCGAGAACTTTGTGAGAAGTAGTAGTTAGTACGTACTATAGAGAATACAGTGTATGTGCACTTGAAACTTAATGTTTGTAAGCTTGGCAACTGTTTATTTTCTTTCCCTGTCTCAAAAGAAGTTGGATGCGCGGTTGCGGGTGCTTGAAATCGTAAAAACTGTTTCATGTTTTTTGTTGAACTCTCAACTCTCTCCGTACGTTGGAGTTCTGAAGAGTTTGCTTTTAACGTGATTAAAAATAGAAGTGTTGAGAAGAATGGAAGTTCTAGAGGTAACATGGCGGTGGGACTGCACTGTTAGTTCGACTAAATGCTATTTCTGCTTAGACCTTTGAGGTATTAAAAATGCTTGAATATTTTTTAACAACCCATTTTAGTTGCGCAGGTTCTTTTTGATAATACAAAAACTAAAGTATAAAGTCAAAATCGAAGATATATTAACGTGATTCACAGGTAAATTAATAAAGATGTTCGGTGCATACAATATTTGAGCACTGTAAGGCGTAGGTACAACAATATATCGAACATAAAACATTTCAAAATTCCATAAAACTTGAAGATGCAAGGGATATAAGTCGAAAACGATAGCGAATTTCAGAAGGCTGGATTTCTTTTTGTTTAATTTTTTATTTCGTATTTTCGATTTTAAGATTGCTTTAACTTTTTAACTTAGGTTTCGTTCTCTGGGTTGTGGGCTTGGTGGTGAAATTGGAAAATGCAATTCTCCGGTTTAGAAGAGTGCGGGTTCAAATCCCGCCCGAGACCTAATTTTTCAATCTTTAATTTGATTTGAAATAGTACAGTCAGCAGCAATAAGTTGTATACACTTTTGTTCTACGTCATATAATAGTACTAGAGTGTATATAACTTATTGCTGCTGACTGTACAACATGACTGTAACTTGTTTATAAATTATGCATTTACAAAATATTACATTCTATTTACTAGATGGAGTTGAACGAGTGGAAAAACCAGATTTTTAATTAAAAAGACGTAATTTGTGATAATCTTCGCTTTATGATACTTTTTTCTCATGCTATTATTTCTGATGCTATTATTTTAGCACCAGCAGCGTGTAATCAGCGTGTCAGCAGCTGCAAAATATCTCAAAAATCTTAAAACCACTATCAAACCTACTTTCCTTCCCATTTAGCTCTCTATCTATATATTCACCCCTTTTCATTTTCACGATATTAATAAAACAACCTACCTACTTCAATTTCGAACAAATCATTACGGGCAGGGTGCGCTGAAACCTTAATTGAACCGCAACTACAGCGTCCACTTCCACCACAATCTAACCGCAGAAGAGCGACGATGTCTGACCATTTAATTGGTGGTTTATCGATCGATAATTAAGGTCTAGAATTACTGACTGCAGATCCCTGATTGCTGTTTTAGTTGCAGTTATTAGTATAATGCTTGTATAATGAATATTGAAATTACATACAACATAAAAAATATCTGTTTTTATTAGTTATGAGTCATTTAATTTGTGTCATCCATAGTTGTTAGTATCATTTATTATATCTTTTCTTGTGTGTGTGTGTGTGTGTGTGTGTGTGTGTGTGTGTGATTGAATATATTTGTTGAAGAATCATTAATTCCTTTGTAAATAAATTATTTTAATTATAAACTGATTGTAAACTATAAATGGTTATAAATAATTTATAATATTACAAATTATGTTAAGTTAGTTGCACATTCTTAATATATTCATTTATTTTTAATGTACTAACCTACCTTTAATTGTTTCATATATTAAAAGCTCCCTTCTTTTCTTCGTGATTAAAAGCTTTCATAAAAATGCAAATAACAATATAAATACAATAAGATAAAATTTAATTATTGTTAATGTCAAATTTCAATGTCAAATTCTATTTAATATTACAATGTAGGTAAATTATAATAATAATTATTATGAGTGACTGATGTATTGTCGTGATTATAAACTAATGAATGTTGAGTACTAAAGTATGGGAATTTAATTTCGCATTTTCTGAGAGTTTTAATACCTCGACCTAGGTTGACCCCGTAGAGACTTATGTTCCTTATAAGTAAGAGAATCGAATGGGATGAAAAAAAAAGTTTCGTGAAAATTGCAGTTTTTCTCGATGACTGTACATTTTTTTAAATCTGTGAATCCATAAGTAAAATGTTCTAAAAGTTAGGGTTAGTATCCTAAAAACGTTTTCTTGTAGGTATAATGCTTCTGGTAGCTGCCCTTTGAGTCCCATCTTAAATTTCCACCCTTATATTATATTAACCCGCGACTTCGTCCGCACAAATTATATACCAGATTTTAAGTCAGATCATAAGCTATCTAACAAAAAAAGCTTCATCAAAATCGGTTTAGTAGTTTTTGCGTGATGCTCGTTCAAACAAACAAACACACAAACAAACAAACAGACAGACAAAAAATCCAAATGTTGGTGATATGGAATCAGGGATACCTAAAAACCAAATCGTAACTTTTTTTGTTAATATCTTCAATGTACAGACAAACTTCCTGTTACAGTTTTATAATAGTTTAGATTAGATATATATAGATTCCGTAAAAACCGAAAGCTTCGGACATTAGTTTTTTCGATATTGTATTCAAAATTCAAACTAAGCCAATGCTTATTATTTCGATATGCACATTTGTAAATTATCGTGTCTATATTACCTACGTCAATTCTTCAAAGTGAAATCTATTTTTTCTTTTCTATATTTATGTTACCTGCGTCACTAACTACACCAACGTAATTTTCGTCACAAAATTATCTTGAAACGTTTATAAAGTAATAATACGTCTTTTTACCTAAAATTAAAATACCTACACGTAAAACTTGTAGTATACGATCTCACAGTAAAATATGTCTTTGTTCAAAATCATGATGGCACAATAAAAAATTAATTAATTTGAATAATTAAAGTTAAAGTATGTTTATTATCCTGTTTACGAAATAAACATAAATAAGGAGCGTTCCAAGAAAGAAAATTTAAAAGATAAGGAATTACAGGGTGAAATGGATATCATTGGCATCCTTATAAACTAAGAGCCTACCCATCAATGTGAAAAACTTTTACTATGCGAGCAAACCGAAAATACCAAAAAAATCAGCTCTTCCATACTAAACTGCAATACCTACTCGACTCAAATGTATGTAACAGCAGATTTTCTGTTGCTACAATCGGATTGCTCCCATAGCAGCAAACCGATTGTAGCCCCAGGGCTACAATCGGTTTGCTGCTGGCTGCTTGCGGTGGCCAGCCACCCAATATAAAAATTAAGCTTTTTTTGACCTCATTTATGTCATTGGACTATTAATTGCTATAACTGTACTAAGATTGTGACTAAGACTGTGTAGATTCATCTTCCTGTTCTATACGGTTTCTGAGAAAAATGCCTGTGAAAAACGGACGGGACGCACAGACAATGAGGAGATCCCATAAGTGTTCCGTTTTATCAATTTTGGTACCTTACAGTAAAAATGTAATTTGTTACGAGATTATTATTTCAATACAAATTGTTTCTCGATAAAAATATGAGAACACGGAAATGTTGCGCTGAGATCCTACACTACAAAATATTCATAAATCATATTAATAAGAATCCGTTTCTCACAAGCGTAGGTGGAAATAGCCTACAGCCAAGTTACCCAAATAGAGCTAATATATTATTAAAAACATTATCGACAAGCTGATAAAAATATCCGAAACAAAAAAGGACGCACCACTTTACCACAAAACTTTGTATCACGAAAATCCCTAGTGGGACCGAAATCCGATAAAAGGGAAATAATTGGAAAGCGGTTGTCAGTTTTACGAGAATGTTTCAGTTACAACATCGGTGGTACAACAATAGTATAATAAATAAAACTTTTAGGAGGATATAACTCGAAGCGCGCTCCATACAAACGAAGTCTGGTTATATTTTCAAAACTAACCGATTAAAGTGAGGGTTTGGTCAGGTTCCCGGTGAGTCACCGATGTGCGCCTGCAGGGCACCTGACCAAACCCTCACCCATGTGGTAAATGAGTGCACCTTGCGCCGTTTCCCCGGTAGAATTAAGGAACTCCATAGATCAACCCCGGCAGCGGAAGACTGGCTAAAATACCTTGACCTTGAAATTTAGACCTCCCGGGATCCATCATGACGATGATGACCGTTTAAAGTCAATGACATTTTTCAGAAATAATGTAACAGCTAATGTCAATACTTGTATTGTTTCAGATTTTCGTTAAAATATACAGTTTTAAAGCAAGGATTAATTTAAGATTTGTATGGAAATCTTTGAGGCACTGTAACTTTAAAACTATACATTTTAACGAAAATCTGACACAATAAAGCCTGAGGTATATTTCTTGATTGTTTCTAAACAATTTCAACAAGAGTTTTATTCGTAAGTATTGGAAATATAACCGGACTTCGTTTAGTATGGAGCGCGCTTCGAATTATATTCCCTTAATTTTAATTTGCCCGTCAACAGCAGCTAGCTTATTGATGTTTTTGACTTTTTAATTATAATAAAATGATGTTACCCTAAAGCTTTTGTTAAATTAAAATATCGAGCTTTTACCCGCGACTTCGTCCGCGTGAAATTAAAATATACCGAAAATCCTTTCTTAGTGCACCTTACATACTCCGTAGAATCTGCAGGGTGAAATTGACATCATTAGTATCCTTTTAAACCAAGAGTCTACCCTTGGATAAGTTATATGTCAAGTCGAAGCTACAAAATAAAAAAATTGTAACCAGTATTGGCCTCTAAACCCTATCCATATACATGCACACAGACATTTGTATAGCGCCTCACGCACACCAACCTAAGAAAGTTGGCCCATTTTGTTTTATACGGTAGAAACATGAGGCTTTTTCTAGAAATATACTTTTTCTAAGAGTCTACCCATCAAACTGAATAACTTTTACTATGGGGGCAAACCTGTGGGAGCAAGAAAAAAATCGGCTGTTCCATTCTAAACAGACTACTCGACTCAAATGTTTGGAACAGCACATTTATTTCTGCTCCGATTGGTTTGCTCCATAGTAACAGTTGTTCAGTTTGATCGTACCGTACATGTTTGTTAATTAACTATAGAAATTTGTTAATTAAACTTTCAGTAAATTTAAATAGCATAACATTAAGCAGCCAATATTATACATAAATTAAGTATATATCGAACACTATGTTTACATATGATTACAAAATTAAATGCAGTTAACAGTCAATCACCAACAATGTCGGCTTTGGTAACAGTTTTAAATTTAAAACCAGATTATCCGGACGGACGGATTACGAACTTCGCTTGATGGAAACTGTTTCATACATCGGATTTCGCGTTGTGTTTATATTTCTCATTACTGGACAAAGTAGGTTCCGAGCGGTGCCCTAGTTTGAGCAAATTGGTAGCTAATTTCAACCAGAGTTGAATGGACTCCGATAGAATCTGACGGCTACCTGGAAACCTGCCATAAGATATCATTATACTAATTACTAGTTATACTTGTTATACTAGTTTGTGTTCTTAAATTAAATCAAAAAATAGTTTATTGCATTAGTTTTTATTACAAAAATTTTTTTCTTAATTTTCTTAAAAAAGATTTTCTTAACTATTTTTCCATATATAAAATATTACTTTTATTAATTCCGTCTACGCGTATTCTGCGTCAAACTTTTGTATGGACTGAAACCACCTTAAACAATACTAGACAATGCACTTCGGCTAGCGGAATTTACTTTAAAATGTTTTGAAACCCGTAACGAATTTAAGTAAAGAAAATTGACAAGGAATTCGGAAAACAAAATATTCAAGTAAAAGCATTTAAATTAGTTCCTAGCTGCTGTCTCACCTGGTAGTGCAGTCTGATTTCCTTGTATGTCTCCTACGCTTACTTCAACCTTCATCATCATCAATCATCATTGACAGCCTGAATCCAACGTCTCCATTTGTTTAAGCCCCGCTCGTCTGTCCTGGCTCGCCCACAATGGAAGGAAAGGGTACCAACTGATTTTATTTCCCCACAGGAACATCTACCTCCCGGGCACAATCTGCAATGGCCAGTGTGGAAGTCCTTAAATCGGCTTTGGACTCGGGTTTGCCGTTGCAGACAAAATTTATGCAATTGGGGGTACAGGGACCCTGGCCTAATGCAGTGTAATTGCGGCGAACCTATCCATTCGATGGCACACCTGCTGGAATGTCGGTTGTGCCCGAACACCTGCACAAGAGAAGACCTCGATAAAGCTACAGTGGACGCTATCAGGCACGCTGAATATTTGATGAGTAAAATATAGAAACACAAAAGTAGAACAATTGACACGAAAAGCCACACACACACACACACACAAGCACTACATTGACTTCATAAGAATTCGACGAATCTTAGTTACCCTGTATTTTCTTAAATTGCATTGTCTAGTATTGTTTAAGGTGGTTTCAGTCGATACACAAGTTTGACGCACAATACGCGCAGACGGAATTAATAAAAGTAATATTTTATATATGGAAAAATAGTTTAGAAAATCTAGCATCTACATTTGCAATTCATAATATAATTACGAAGATATAAAGCTTTTAAAATTTTGTATGAAAAATTTCAAAGATTTATATCTTCGTAATTATTTTATAAATTGCAAATTTTATTTCTGACGCGGCATCTGTCATCATATTTTCTCTACCCTACGGTTGTCTGGAAGAAATCGCTTTTTAGCGAGGCACAGGCCTAACATCAGGGATACCCTCCCTTCCCTATGGGCATTCCACCAAGTACCTATGCCCAATGCAGCTTGGTAGACTTCACATACGTATCAGATTTTCAACTTCACCGATTTTTAAGATGCTTATGCCTTAATTTTTTTTAGTGTAAGCCACCCAAAAAATCTTATAAATCCACAATCCCTATTTAGGCGCTAAACAAACAAAAAAACCGTCGCCTGATTACGTCTGTCAGGAGCAAAAACATTTGAAAAAGAAACGCAAAAATTCCACAGTTGCCGCGAAAACAAACAATTTGTGTGACAAGGGAACGGGACCTATTTCAGGAACAAAAGAAAGGAAAACGTCTGTTTTGTTTGAATAGAAAGAACGGTTTGACCTTTAAGAAGATTTTTGTGGTCGTTAAAAAGCAACATTCGATTCCAAACACAGATTGAGGCCAAACATACAACAACAACAACAACATTGGTAACATTGTTTAAAAACACGCACTAATCATGAAAATAAATAAAAGGAAAAACTAAAAATAAATTATGAGCACCTAAGAAAGGAAGACAAGAATTTTTAATTCTATCGATTGGAAAGTAACATGAATTTTCAAATATTTTCGGTAATAACTACCAAAACAAAAAAAGCGTTTTACGAACGTTTGAACGTTTGATTGAATTAGCTTAAAAAATTAAATAGGAGTCACATTGCAGGTGGAAAGGAGCCCAGTGCCACTGGGCGGTTCCGTCCCACATGCTTTCTGGCCGGCCACGAAGCTCTACCACTTTGTGGTGGCTCAAGCAATGTTTTTGTTCAACAAAAACCTCTAAAAAATATTTGAACCGGAGATTGGTAAAATGGCTCGGCTGGGCAGCGTTCGGGAAGCTACGTATTATCTTCACGTCCCAAATACCGCAGTGTCTTAAAACGAAAGTTTTCGATCAGTGTGTGTTGCCAGTGATGACATATGGAACAGAGACATGGTAGTTCACTCAAGGCCTCATAAAAAGGCTGAAAATCACCCAAAGGGCAATGGAGAGGGCTATGCTCGGAGTGTCCTTGCGAGATCGAATCAGAAATGTAGAGATCCGCAGAAGAACCAGAGTAACTGACATAGCCCAAAGAATTGCAAAACTGAAGTGGCAGTGGGCGGGGCATATTGCTCGCAGAACCGATGGCCGATGGGGCCGAAAAGTTCTCGAGTGGCGACCGCGTACCAGAAAGCGCAGCGTGGGTAGGCCCCTCACACGGTGGACCGACGACCTGGTGAGGGCGACGGGAACCCGTTGGATGGGGGCAGCGCAGGACCGGTCGTTATGGCGATCCTTAGGGGGGCCTATGTCCAGCAATGGACGTCCATCGGCTGAGATGACGATGATGATGATGATTGGTAAAATCATCGACACCACAATGGAGTTAATAAATTAGAACAGAAGTACTTAATCGAACAAAATAAACATAGATCTACTACAATCTACCTATTTTGTGTGTCCTACAAACAATCTACAGATGCACTGGACTAGTAGTTGACAAATGCGTACAAAATTGGCAAAACAGAACACTTATGGATCCGTCCGTCCGTCAGTCACAGACATTTTTCTCCGAGACTGCAAGACACAGGAAGCTGAAACTTAAAGTCATAGAAGCTTACTGTTTATATTAAAGGGCAGTTTTGGGGGGCAGTAAGAAACAGAAAAAAAAATACTATAAAAAAAGCTTAATAAAGTAGTCGAATTTTTCTTTGAAACTTTGTTGGAAAATTTTTTCGATGAACTGCTGTCCCCAACGATATTTGAAATGAAAGAGCCATGTGAAATCTGAAAAAAAATCATGAACATTAGAATTAAGGTGCAGATGGCGGGAAAATTGTAGGTTGGAACTAACTTTAATGGTTTTACCAAAAAAGTACTACCAGTGTAAACCGATCTTCAGTCACTATGACCCTACATAGTATCATCTATCTATACTATTATAAAACTGTAACAGGAAGTTTGTCTGTACATTAAAGATATTAATCTATACTATTATAAAACTGTAACAGGAAGTTTGTCTGTCCATTGAAGATATTAATCTATACTATTATAAAACTGTAACAGGAAGTTTGTCTGTACATTGAAGATATTAATCTATACTATTATAAAACTGTAACAGGAAGTTTGTCTGTACATTGAAGATATTAATCTATACTATTATAAAACTGTAACAGGAAGTTTGTCTGTACATTGAAGGTATTAATCTATACTATTATAAAACTGTAACAGGAAGTTTGTCTGTACATTGAAGATATTAATCTATAGGTACTATTATAAAACTGTAACAGGAAGTTTGTCTGTACATTGAAGATATTAATCTATACTATTATAAAACTGTAACAGGAAGTTTGTCTGTACATTGAAGGTATTAATCTATACTATTATAAAACTGTAACAGGAAGTTTGTCTGTACATTGAAGATATTAATCTATACTATTATAAAACTGTAACAGGAAGTTTGTCTGTACATTGAAGATATTAATCTATACTATTATAAAACTGTAACAGGAAGTTTGTCTGTACATTGAAGGTATTAATCTATACTATTATAAAACTGTAACAGGAAGTTTGTCTGTACATTGAAGGTATTAATCTATACTATTATAAAACTGTAACAGGAAGTTTGTCTGTACATTGAAGATATTAACAAAAAAAAAGTTACGATATGGTTTTTAGGTGTCCCTGATTCAATTTCACCAATTTTTGGATTTTTTGTCTGTCTGTTTGTTTGGGTTTTTGTTTGTTTGTTTGAACGAGTATCACGCAAAAACTACTTATACTACTAGCTTATGATCTGACTTAAAATCTGGTATATAATTTGTGCGGACGAAGTCGCGGGTTAACGCTCGTTACCTATATACTGGTTATTGCCTACGACCCATGTAAAACAACTGGTAGTAAGGAACACAAACTGCCCGAGTCCCGACTCGTACTTGTTCGGTTTTTTCTCCTCCACCTGACAGTTTTGACAATATTTTTTTTTTGTTCTGGCTTGTACCTACAACCTTAGATCAAAGTAAAATTAATGGATAGGCCCAAATCGCTTTAAGTTGAACGCAACTAGCACTCTTGGTCCATACAAATTAGCACACTTGGTCTGTCATCACGGTACATATTTTAAGTAAAACTGTCAATTGTTTTGCTCCATTTTTCTGGTTTGAAATGTTCGCGTATAGCCTATCCATTAATTTTACTTTGATCTAAGCCTATAACTACCAATAATCTTTTTTCTTTTCATTCTCAGATTTTGTAATTACGTATTTTGTTTGCAGAGTTTCCTTTTTTCTGAAACAAGTAAACAATCGCTCGTTGAAGCGAAGAACTAATCAAAATGTTGGAAAAAAAGAAAAGAAAGCTTTGTGAAGATAAATGAAAATTGAAAATCCAAACACCTTGCTATTAATAAGAAACAAATGAACCGAGATATCGACATTATGGAAATGGAAACATGTTTGTAATAAATTATTTCTCTCTTTTTTTGACAAACCAGTGATGTTAGACCTTTTGATTTTAAAGCTTAATTTGTAACAATTCATTTTTCATTTACGTAACTGTAACAAAATTTTTCTTGTTCTTACTATTTTGGAATTTCATAGCTAAGGAATTTATAAAATATTTAATAGGTACCTTATTAATTTTAAGTCTTCTGAATTTCAGCACCAATTAACGTTTAAATATTAAATTCCTAATTAATCGTGGTTAAGAATCACGCGGTAAGGCCAGCTCAAAAGTATTTTATCGACTGACGATGGATATAATATAGAAGAGTTCCCGAAGTTTTCTGTCTATCTCCACTGATTAAGATTGAGCAATTTGTATTGTTTGAAATAGGGTGAAGCGACTTCTATTTTGTTAATGCTACAGAGACGAGTTAGTAACTTTTTTGCTCCAGCGCCCGCGGCATGGTGCCTCGATAAACGTTTTATCGCGCCTGCTGGCTCGTTCGTTGGCGCGCAAAAAGAAATAGAGGTAGGGGGCGATAGATATGTATCGCGCCGTCATGCCGCGGGTGCTGATGTCACATCTAAAGACCCTTTTACCACCTAAATTTATATACAATAAAGCTTACTTTGAATAAACCAGAACAATTTCTTGAATTTAAAAATTAAATTACAACAATTCGAATCCGCAACGCAGCGCAGGCTTCGTCAAACTAAAATCACATTCAACTTTATCCGCTACAAGCTTCAATCAATTCAATCAATTATACTTTATTTGACACAAAAAAAAACAGAGTATACAGAGAGCAAACAATCAGGAAATACAAAAGGCACAAAAACAGGCGGTCTTATCGCTAAAAAGCTATTTCTTCCAGACAACCTTCGTCACTGGCAACTCACAAGACAATCCGCATGCAAGCTTCGTCAGACTATGATAGACATACATAACTAAACTACCAACTTTTAAAAGTTCTCGTGGCGTATCTCATAAAAAGTCTAAAATGAGTTAAAAATACACAAATGTTTGCCTTTTTCTGCTTCTTTCCACAAAGAGGCGTATCTCTAACTATTTTTGTTTTCTTAATACTCATGAGGCTTATCTCAATAAGCTGTGAGAAGAGTGACTGGCGTACATTGAGTAACGCCTGTCGGCGACCGAAATGTTTATAATATTTAGCGGCACTAACAGCCCTATATCAAACACTGTATTCTCCGAAAGGAAAATAGAGATGGCTGAAGATAACAGCTAAAGGACAAAGATGCAGTGGTAGGTCAAGTCTTCCTTTTCTTATCGTGGATTGGTTTTTCATAAGAAATGGCCGGGGCGTAACTATCACTATTTTTCTTTATTCTTTAATTGCGACTCGACAAAGAGGCGTATCTGAAATCAAAGAATTAAAAACAAACAAAAGGCGTTGCATAATTTTCAATACCGTAAAATATTATTAAACCGCCATTGATAAGCAACAATTATCACCACGTTTTATTTGTTTCGATGGCTTTGTTATTAAATGACAGTTTAAAACGTTTAGTAATCGGGCGAACAAAATGTTTTGTTTGGCTCTACTGAAAAGTGTTTGAAAATGAGATACGCCTGTATATTCCGTGGTCGGCGAATTGGGCACATGCTTCTTAGTTATCACTAGATATCCACACAAACATGCCTGTATCTGTATAAGTTGAAGGCGACCATACCATATTCAAAATGTCTAGTAGTTTTAATCAACTCTCTAATTCAATTGCTTTTAAGGAACTATTTGACAAATGAATGAATGAATGAATGAATGAAATATACTTTATTTACACCAAACACATAAATACAGTGCAGAGCAGGTAACAAAACTAATTATGGTACAAATAAGGCGGTCTTATCGCTAAAAAGCGATTTCTTCCAGACAACCTTGGGGTAGAGGAAATATCAACTAAGAATACGGGTCGGTGTTACAAAGAAAAACTAAAAAGAAAAACAATGATATAAATACCTAACATAAATAGATAAACATATAATTCTTATTTAATTACATAACAAATAAATAGACAAATAGAGATTCGCGTAGCTAAACTAAATAGGGCTCGTAATAGACGAATGGAAACTAAGGTAATTTCATAAGTAAGCCGTTTTTAGTACGGAACGTTCGGATAAGTTCCATTCTCCGATACATACGAGGTTAATTTTCTTTATCATCATCATCATCATCATATCAGCCGATAGACGTCCACTGCTGGACATAGGCATCCCCAAAATGGGGGGTTTTGCCATAATCGCCACGCTTGGCAGGCGGGTTGGCGATCGCAGTTGGATTGAATGTGGGAACTGGGAGGATGCTGCTGCCCATACTCCTGTAAATCCCTTAGTCGCCTTTTAGGACACCGTCGGGTGGAAATGGGGTGGTACTATACTTAGCCGATACCACACGGAGCGGTAATTTTCTTTATACTCAAACCTAAATGGCTTAAAGCATTAACCTACTTAAATATAAAAAGTAACCAGCAAATAAATCATTCTTCAAAACGCCATAAAAGTAAAACTAATTTCTTCAAACAATTTTCTTCAAAGATAAACCGTTCCTACACACAATGAGATCTCCTACCATCACCGAACATTTGTTAACGTGAGAAACATTTATCAGAGCTTATTGTTACTGGACTACTCGATATTTCATCCTCAGCACCTTACAGAGAGTCGTAATGATACCCATTTGGACAAGTCTTTTGAGGAGATCGTGTTCTTGAAATTCGATGCTTACGTTTGGGGAGCGAGCTCTTTAACTTAGACAGGGATAAAATTTTGCATCAATTAAATGATTGAATTAGGATAAAGGGGGAGGCTTTTGCCCAGCAGTGGGATGAAATAGGCTACGAAGGCCAATAAACGATTGAATGAGTTGATGAGCGAGTTAATTGATAGTGAATGTAAGAGAGAGACCAACTGAATTATGTGCATCTGCAAGCTTAATAGCCCAGTCATTTTACGGAGTTTTGGTAGGCGGGTTAGGGAGTAATTATTAATTGGACTTTTAAACTGTAACCGGCACCATTTAATAACAAAAAGACTATCTTAAAAAATATTAAAAAAAATCGCTACGCAACATAGAAATCAAAATTATGTGTCCCGGAAGGTTTTTAAATTTATAACATTAATACCAATGCACTCATTTGACTTAGATTTAACAACATAAATTATTTTTGAGCAATAAAATAAGCATTGAAATTTAAAAAATGAGGTATTTGTTAGAAGATACGAATGTATTTTTCAAGACATTCTAAGTACACAAAAGTATTTACACCATGCTTGAAGTATGTCTAATGGTAAAGACTTAAATATGTGCAAAAAAAACATCTACCACCACGTTTTTTAGAACGACATAATAGCTAAATTTTAAAATTGGAACTGTTGCTGACGTGATTTTTTTTTAATTATTGTACATTTCTATGCTTAAATTGGCTCTTCAATTTTATACCGAAAAAAATATCAATTACTAATTAGTCCCGGCTCAAACCGTAAAATGACTGGGCTATAAGCCGGAAGTCCTTTCAAAAGCCTACTCCTCGGTTACGGCTTGACCGAAACTTATTTTCTGGAGTTAAAAAGCCACAAAAAGTTGATTCGTCAGCCAGTCTCAATAAAATGCTTTAATGTAAAAGAGTATGTCCTGTTTTTACATGCATTCGCAAATTGTGAAGCAGTTTTACAATTTTTTTTTGGACCTCCACTTTTGACCTGACTCGCATCAATTTTTGAACTATGCATGTTGTAAGCATTGAGGTACATGATTATTCAATGGTTGTAGGTAGTATTTTAGAGGAGGGATGTTTTAAAAAAAATCATGAAAATCTATGTAGTTTTGACCGTTTCTTAAGTGGGTACCGAACCTATTGTGCTGCCCTCAATCCTGTTTTTTTTATTTCTAAACAATTAAACAACATTTCTAAAATACACGAATTACATTGTATTCCTGGTTGGCTTTCCATTTATCGGAACATTACGGATTATTATGTTTTATGCTTGTAGTTATTATCGTTAAAACCTTAGATCAAAAGGTTAAAACCGCCAAAATTGGCCACTTTTGGCAGTTTTGAGAGTTCTGTCTACAAGCATAAAAAAATCCGCAGTGACCCGATAAATTGAAAATCAGCAATGACTACAATTAGCCCAGCCATTTTACGGTTTGAGCAGGGACTAATTAATAATTTATATTTTTTTCGGTGTAATATTGAAGAGCCAATTTGAGCCTCGAAATGTACGAAAATTAAAAAAAAATCACGTCAGCAACAGTTCCAATTTTAAAATTTACCTAATATCTCGTTCTATAAAATCAAATGGTTAATTTTTTTTACACATATTTAAGCCTTTACCATTATACATGCTTCAAACATGGTGTAAATATTTGCTATAAAGTAAATGCCAATAAAAAAGGCTAAAACCTAAACAAATTATTTTTTGAAAATTAAATTTTTAGTATTTAACATTTATTATCAATGTGTTAATGTTATCACTCACATACACTAAAATATGGAGAAACGTTATAACTGTGATAAAAAATGGTTATTTCCAATTTTTGGTCTGCGATAGAATTGATTCATTTGTATTTATGTATTATAATTAAGTCAAACAAACGAAAACTAAAAATGTTAGCAATTAATTTAAGAAGTATTAAATAGTCTATGAAATACTTTTTATTTGAATAAGCTATCATTCTTAGTTCACGAGATATTAAGGTATGTTGGTGACCTGTTTTTATTGCTTTCGAGTGTAATAATGATTTGACACAAGCTAATGCCATTTGCTTCGTCACTACACTAATGCTAGGATTTACAATATCCTGCTGGGGTTAAGGTCATTAAATAGCTGTTCAAAACTTTTCTAATTAGGCACAAGGCATTAATCTTCCGGACGTCTCTTGACTCCGTGACTTGCACAAGTTGCCAAATTATTTGAAACTAGCTGTTTGTCCCCCGACGTCGCTCACAGTCGAATCTCTAGTCAAACATGGAGCCGCAATAATTTTGTCTTCTCTGTTTCTTTATTACATACACATGGCGACACAACAAGATATAATAAAACCAAAACAAGCTGGCCTCGCGTAGGTAGAATAACGTATAGTGTTGCGGGGCTAGCTTATGTTTGCTTTCTATAGGTTGATGTGTCCCCGTGTGTACATACAAAAGCTCACGGCTGGATTTCTTTTCCAGTAGGCCTCGCATGCCATCCCCGAGAAAACGATAAAAATCGAGATGTGCCTCCATCTTTATTATTTTACGTATGCCAGAAAGAGCGCTCATGCCGTTTTTCTCGTTTAAACTCTTTGTCGTGGGTGGCATGTTAGCCGTACAGCACTGCTAGCATGTCACCCACGACAAAGCGTTTAAACGAGTAAAACGTCATGCGCGCTCTTCCTGATATCCGTAAAATAATAAAGATGGAGGCAAATCTCGATTTTTGTCGTTTTCTCGGGGGTGGCATGCGAGGCCTACAGCTATCACACAAGCGATTTTTAGCGTAGGCGTTGCTGTCGCATCATCACCTGCACGCTCAAAAATAGCTTGTGTGGTATGGCTCTTGGAAACTTTACATACTCAAACTATCATACATCTTCAAATACAAATACAAATTGTTTATTACTTCCATATATTGAAAGTATGAAGAACTTGTCCTTTTGCCCACAGAAACACAATATACGGGGTGTACAATTAAATGCGTTACGTGTCAAAGGATGCTTTAGAGTTTAGACTACCAAACTGAACAACTTTCAGGGACCAAAATTGTAAGCGGACCAGCAGTGGACGTCTATTGGCTTAAGTGATGATGTATCATTTGTTTTAACGCATCGAAATTGAAAATTCTTTGAACCAATAGCATATATTTGTGTCTAAGCTAAAATTAATTCAATTAGGTACTATAATTATATTAAACTCTTATTAATTGTTAGTTTAAAAAATACTATTTGAAATTCACAATGTTTAAGTATTATTAATAATTTGATATTCACATTTAATCTAATTTATTGCATGGTTCTATTAGTTAACTATATTCTTAATATCTAATGTTTTTAGTAATTTATACAATTGCATTTCTTTATTTCCCTTTTATACTTATTTATCCAGTTTTTATACAGTATAATATAGCTATTACTTTAATATTTGATTTTTAGTTAATATAATACCTACATTATTTTTACTGATTATTTATATTTCAGCAAGAACCCCTTCCCGGCTGAAGGTCTCCTCCAAAGATACATTATATATTCATACATTATTTACCACTTTATTTATAAGAATAATGCTGTGTTTCTCCGAGGTGTTGTACCAGTTTCTGGATATGACTAGTGTAAAATTGCATACAATTTATACGAGGTGAACGCGTGTCACGTTTCTCACTCACATTAAGTTGAAAAACAACCTGCAGAGCGCTTTTGTAACAAGTACAAATAACGTAGTGTTTTGTTAAATATCCTTTAACTAATTGTGCTCTAAGTTTGAGTACCTCTGGCCACGCTAGAGGGTGTGCCAGGCATGCAGACTTTTAAATTGATGATTAGTTATTGCAACTGGAGATAAGAAATTGAGGATAATAACTTAATGTTACTTACTAAGCTAGCTTTTTTATGGAATTTTTTTTTTTATAACACAACATTGTATTGTTGTTATAATACAAGTTTAAGGTCCGCCACACTCATAAGGAATTGCAATCCGGAATCCTTAATCAGGATTACGATTTCGTATGGAATATCCTATACAAAATCACAATTCTGATTCGGAATTCCGGATTGCAATTCCGTATGTGTGTGGCGGACCTTAGAAAAATTTTATTCACATCAATCAGCATTTTTTTTTTTTGCAATATTCAGGATGTAAGAAAAAGTATCATTTAACCTTAAAACCTTATGATCAAAGAATATAACTTTAACAGGTTATACAAGGTAATCCTACCCCAAAGAGAGGACTGGAACGGGAATACCCCACAATCCTTCAGCGCTGGAGACGTCGTCTGGTTTACAGATGGCTCCAGGAAGGACAACCGTGCTGGAGCTGGAGTATGTGGCGGCAATCCAAGGATTAAAAAGGCGATTCACCTTGGACAGCATGCCACAGTATTCCAGACGTGTGCTAAAAGAATGGGCCGTGGACCAAAGCCGTAAGCTCTGCTCGGATACACCAGGACTGAGGCATGCGAAAGAACTTGTGACCGGCTTTTCAAACAGACATACCTCAGATGCCATCAATTCAAACCGCAACGACTTAAGGCTCTTAGTACGAGCCTTAACAGGACACTGCAAGTTAAACAAACACCTACACAGAATGCGGCTTGTAGATTCACCCACATACATCTCCTCTGCGAATGCGAAGTGCTCATTCACAGCAGGAGTCGCCATCTAGCTGGATACATAATAACACGTACTGACATTAGGGACCTCCCCTCCAAAAGCATAACACGGTTCATGAAGTCCGTGGGCCTAGGAAATGACCTTTAGGTCTAGGGTGACAGCTACAATAGATCTATCCAGGTCACAGTAGCTATTTTGTCATTGACCAAGCTCTTATAACCAAATAATAATAATAACCTTAAAACCACATATCTATACTAACCATCAAACAACTTTATGGAAACAAAAAAAATCGGCTGTTCCGTAAGTTTGAGTCGAGAAGGCATTGCAGTTTAGTATGGAACACCTATTTTTGTTATGATTTGTTTGCTCCCATAGTAAAAGTTGTTCAGTTTGATCGGTAGAGTATGCGGTTTAAAGGTTTATGATACTTTTCCTCACACTGTAAACAGTATAATAAATAATTTATTCATAAAAGCATTTAGATTAATCACAAAAAAACGGTCAGCACAAGCGTCTTCAAATATAAAGATACAAAAAAAAAACAGACATAAATTAGCAACATGCTTCGTCAATACAATGAAATACAAACTAAGTCAAATAACCTGCCCCTTGTCGATCCCGGCGCAAATGAGCCCATAATGCTAGCAGCGTTGCCACGTTGAATTGCCATGGCTAGCCTCTGCACCAGAAACGACCCGGAACGGGGGTCACAATTACTCTCCCTCAGTCGACGACCAACCCTCCGCAACGAAGGTTTTAGCCTCGGCATCCCAAACCCCGTATTTAATTAAATAAATAACTAATACCCTTTGATATTATCTTATGATTTGAGTGTAACATTAATGTCGTATACTATTACAGTCATCAACCTCATCAGCCGTGGTTTAAAACTTGCATCATTAGCAAGCCATATTAATCAATCCAGCAAAAGGGGTCGAGACAAGACACCCCTTCTGCAGGCAAGTGCTCAAATCTGCTTATATTTGAATAATGCGGTCCAAACCTGCGGAACTCTGCCAGGAGGACGCTTATTTTATGAAAATTATTCGCTCCCATATTTACACGTTAAGTTATAAAGTTTTTATCACCCTTTAGTCTGAGTTTCGAAGTGACGGACGTGTTCGTTTTAATATTTCTTGCCCTCATATTTCGTTTACTACCAATCGTCAAATATAAAGGTTGAATTTTAGGATGTTGATTTGGAAAACATGGTAGCAATAAGCTGTAAACGCGAACTTTAATATTTTTGTTGAACACAAAATGTGAAGAAATATTGTTATGCTATTACTCACGTGACACGCGTAACACACGTAAGATGCACATGCCTTTGAGGTACATTGCTATCTTTTGTTTTAACGTTTCAATGAAAATGACATAGCTGCCTCTGTGGTCTAATGGTCAAGAGCATTGGGCTCTTGACACGGAGGTCGTGGGTACGATTCCCACGGGGGACACCTGGTGATATGTCACTTTGTGCGTTTTTCCCCAATTGGTTAGGACATTGCAGGTTGAATCCCCCGATTGTCTAAAAAAAAAGGTGATTCCGTGCTTCAGATGGCACGTTAAGCCGTTGGTCCCGGCTACTATCTCTGGTGGTAGTAGTCGTTATATAAAAACCACGTCAGAGGCCGTAAGGCGGTCTGAAAAAACTCTGACACCAGGAATTGCTAGTTGCTGCCTACACGATAAGAAAAAGAATGAAAATGACACTCTCAAAAAGCAATGGATCATATCTGGATCACAGGTTAAGTCGCACCCAAACACAAATATAAACAAATGCAAGTTTAGCCGCGAGCCGTTGTGTTGTTCGTGTAGTGTTCGCGCGGTTCGCGTTTGAGTTTGCCACGAGGCTCTGTCTTCTCTTCTCAACTGTGGTTGGCTCAAAAAACAATCCTTGACATTGGCATAGCTATACTCCCACAAACTATTATACAGGTTATCCCGTAAACCGAAGTCAACCCGGTGGATGCTGATAGGTTAGTTAATGCCTAACCAGAATATACTAAAATAAAAAAAAATAAAAAAAAACAGTCAGTCAATCAATCAATCTGTCAACATTTTTCTTTAGGAAAAGGTTCTTAATTTTCGAGATAAGTACAGTTTTATGAAATTCGTGAAACTCTTTACCTTAGTCACTATTTTGAGTGCCACGGCTACAAATGTTCTACTACAAGTGTCTACAAGTGTCTGTGTTAAAACTGTCAATATCTCGAAAACTATGACACTTTTACTAAAGTCAAATTTCGATATTCTGCTTAGTCATGATCTAACCTATCAGCATCCACCGGGTTGACGTCGGTTTACGGGACACCCTCTATATGCATTGGCAGAGATACACTGCTAGTCACAAAAAAGGCCATTAATTTATAAATAAATAAAAAAAAGAATTGTGATAAGAAAACACAATAATGACACAGGATTAGACGGCGATTTAAAACTACTTTTCTTATACCTATGTGGTTTTCAATCATGTCTTTAATATACGTACGTAAAGGTACAATACGATGATTTCCATTATAATATTCCCCACCGAAAAAATGCAAGACTAACCATCCGTTGCATTCTGGTATATTGAGGATTCGGCCACAGCAATTTCTCAGTGTTACTAAACTGTGGGAAGATTACCCTATATTGCGGGAAATTTCCATCTAGTTATGAAACTTCCTCTTGTCTGCCATTTTCAAAACTTATATTATTATCTAACTTTGTACTTCCTCTAGCAAATCTTTTGCTTTCATTTCAGTTACGAACAACATATTTTTTACGGCCAATGATTTTTTTCATCAGCCGGAAAAGGTTCATTCCTTATTTATAGGCCAGGGCTTATTATGTTAAGGCTTTTAGGCTGGAGGCCTTCGTCTAGAATAGCTATGTTACGAGCTACAAAATATACTAGTACTCGTTCTGTAGATGAATGAGGAATTTTTAGTACCTACCCCACCTCCATTACTCTCACATTTTTGCACCCTTTGAAACAGAATTTGGAATGAAAACAGCTAATAAAGCGCGTTCAAATCTTGCATCGTGCCAGTAATACAAGGAGAGTCCATCAAAATTCTCTCCATCTCCATCAAATGTCATAATTATGCTCATGAGTGCAATGCATTATCAGGAACTGTTTAAGCCGAAAGATACCAATAACAATTTTATCTTGAAAACCTTGCAAAATATTATATTTTGCAAGGTTTTCAAGATAAAAATGTCATAATTATACTCATGAATGCAATTCATTATCAGGAACTGTTTAAGCCGAAAGATACCAATAACAATTTTATCTTATTTTAATTGTTATTGGTATCTTTCGGCTTGCAAAATATGATATTTTGCAAGGTTTTCAAGTTAAAATTGGTATCTTTTGTTAAAGTTGCTGGCAGACAAGGCACGTCGAGTGACCAAAGAGTTTCTAATCTGTTGCCTAGCGATGTGACTTGTCTGTTATCTTTGAACTGTCACTGAGTTTGTTTTTTTGTAAAACGTATGAAGTGAAAAACATTGTGTTTTGTTGTGTTGAGTGTTGTAAATGTGCATGTTTAGTGACTATTTAAAATTCCCAGTGAACTGTATAAACTTCGACACTGCTGCAAACCACGCTCTGCTACGTACCAGGTATAAGATTTAATATCTTTCGGCTTAAACAGTTCCTGATAATGCATTGCATTAATGAGTATAATTATGACATTTTAATGGACTATTTAGCTTGTATTACTGGCACGATGCAAGATTTGAACGCGCTTTATTAGCTGTTTTCATTCCAAATTCTGTTTCAAAGGGTGCAAAAATGTGAGAGTAATGGAGGTGGGGTAGGCACCGGCCAGGCAAAACATTTCAAGTATGATGTCGACTTTGAAATTCCAGATATATACTTTGGCGGTCTACATTCAATTCAAAAACTGTATTTCCGACATATATTTTAATTTAGTCAATCAAACATTTTATTTTACCTATTTTACCCTGTGAAACAGACATTATAGAAAAACAGAATCGACAAAAGTATATAGGTTTCTTGTTTGACAACGGAACCCCAAAAAGTATTTCATATTCCAACATTATTACCAATATCTCGACTCAAACCCAGACTTTTTGTCTATAGAGTTTTAGCAAGTAGGTAAATGATACTATACCGGTATGATGAATACTTATTTACATACATTACATTGCATACATTGTACAATATTGTGTGTGATTTTCAGGAATCCTCATAATTAAAATCTCTATTTTTCTAACAAAACTACAAAAGCATCAAGCCGCATCTAGTTCGCACACTACTTAAGCATACGCCACAACATTACCATTCCATTTGGCGTACAAGTAATCTCCAGAAGTCATTTGTTCAACTTAAAAAATACCATTACAAAACTCTAATTGACTACAACATAAATACTAAAATGGCTTGATCTACAGGAATTCGTAAAACAAACCACCAGCTATACTGGAAGTTGAAGGTGCAAACGAGCGTCTGCAACGAACTGCCACCATTTGAATAATCCCTAGATTCGTTATTAATACAAGAAGCGAGATAATTAGTCCACTTGCGCTTAGGAATTCGCTTAAGTAACTGTATTAAAGAACTTGGTTTTTATGAAGAAACTGAAGATGTTTGTCAATGTTTTATTGCACAATAATCATCATCATCTCTGCCGATAAATGACTGAAAATAGGCCTTCTCCAAGGATCGCTACAACGACCGGTCATGCGCAGCCCTCATCTAACTGGTGTCCGTTACTTTCACCAGGTCATCAGTCCATCTTGAGAGGGGCCTACAACACAGCGCGTTCCGAAACGCAGTCGCACTCGCAAAACTCTCCGGATCTATCGGTCAACTATTATGCTACAAATGTGCCCAGCCCATTGCCACTTAAGTTAAGCAATTTTTAGATTTTTCGAGTTGTCGATCCGGCTACCCTGTTTTTCCTACGGATTTCTTCAATTTTTTGATCTTTTGCACAATTTACGAAGGAATAAACCAATGTATGACCATGCGATGAGATGTGATCATGAGAGCGCGTGATATTATTGGGTATGTATTAGTACCATCGTATAATGGGGTAAACCATAGACAACCTATACAATACCATGCCATTGTCAGCCTAAACAGATTTTTTCTTTTTCAAAATGACTCGGGTAGCGGAGAAACTACTGCATAATAATGCGGACAATTGGTGGAACCAGGACGGGTCAACCAAGTCAGTGAATAACTCAAACACCCTACCGAAGGGCACCCAGAAGGGGTACGGACCTCGGCATTGGGCGTTGCTGGGACTACGCGGCGGATTGGGTAGCGGGGATCTGTCAGAGGTCCTAGGTCAGAGGTCTTGTCGGAATCGTGAGCACCTTCTTCGGAGATTCCTTACTATAATAACTATACAATTTTATGAGTAGGTACATGGCAAGATCTCTTTTCGATATTTCATGATTCGATAGTAACTTTAATCTCAGGGCATAAGGATAATCTTCTTGTATCTATAAGGTCTAACAAAATTAGGTGAAACTATTTTAAGGGGATGATCAGACCATCAAACTGAACAACTTTCTCTATGAGACCAATAGTGAAAACGCGAAAAAAAAATCTGCTGTCCCATACATTTAGGTCGAGTAGGTTTGTATGGAACAGCTGATTTTTTTTTCGCGATTTCGATATTGGTCCCATAGAGAAAGTTGTTCAGGTTGATGGTCTGATCATCCCCTTAAAATAGTTTCACCTAATTTTTTTAGACCTTATATATCTTCTATCTATACTATTATAAAACTGTAACAGGAAGTTTGTCTGTACATTGAAGATATTAAAAAAAAAAAAGTTACGATATGGTTTTTAGGTGTCCCTGATTCCATTTCACCAATTTTTGGATTTTTTGTCTGTCTGTTTGTTTGTGTGTTTGTTTGTTTGAACGAGTATCACGCAAAAACTACTGAACCGATTTTGATGAAACTTTATTTGTTTGATAGCTTATGATCTGACTTAAAATCTGGTATATAATTTGTGCGGACAAAGTCGCGGGTTAACGCTCGTAATATATACAATTCTCGGTTACGGTGTTTGTAACAAAACTCATCCTAAACGGTTTGACCGATTCTTATGAAATTTTGTGTGTATATTCAGTAGGTCTGAGAATAGGTCGAAAAGTATATTTCAGTGGTCTGCGCGTACGAAGCTAGTTAGCCTATAAATGTAAGCATCTTATTATCAGTGCGTAGGTTTATGTTAATCCATATTCGACTGAAGCAGTGGTTCAATGTGGGTTTATGTGTGGGTGTTTGTATTACGTTTCTTAATTAGAAATACTGATACGTCTTTGTGTATACTCAGTTCTAATGTACGATACGTAAGTACTAGAGGTGTTATTCTGTGTAGAGAGAAAACAATACCTAGGTATTTAAACTGTTTTAGAAATGGGAAATTAATGTATTTGCTTTTCAAGACTTTATTTGTTTGTGAACATTTATGGTAGATTCTCCATTTCATCATCATTATCATATCAGCCGTAGACGTCCACTGCTGGACATAGGCCTTCCCTAATGATCGCCACAACAACAAGTCAATCAATCAATCAATCAATCAAATATACTTTATTTTACACCGCTAAGAAGCGATTTCTTCCAGACAACCTTAGGGTAGAGGAAACGGTGAAAAGAAGAAAGGTAGGCGGTGTAAGTTCTGCGCTGCCTTCATCCAAGTGATTCCCGCCGCCTTCACCAGGTCGTCGGTTTACCTACCCACGCTGCATTTTTCGGTACGCACACGCAGTCGCTACTTGAGAACTCTTTGGCCCCATCGGCCGCCGGTTCTGAGATAGTATTAATATATTTATTTAAATGACATCTATCCGCGTTATTTATGGTGTTTCCTCTAGCCTGATAAAAATAGATAAATAAAAATCTCCAGGAGCCCGATTGCGCTAAGTTAAGCCATCGAAGTTCTATTCTTATCCAATTTCAGTTCTAATCACATTGCAATCCAATTACTATTCAACTGTGCTGAATTCTGGATCGCGCTTGACGATCCAGAATTCATTGACACTGAGCGATTTGTCAAAACGGCTCTAACGGCTGTCAAGAGTAGTACCGCGATTAGCGCAATACCAAATGTGACAAAAGTTATGGTTCGTACGTAATCCAATCACGGTTCCATCGCCGAATATTTACCGCGATTGTAGACCAGTTCCATACTTTTATCCTGCTTGACCCAAATGTATGGAACAGCAGATTTTATTTCGTGATTTCTGTATTAGTTCAAAACGTTGTTCTGATCATCTTCTTAAAAATTCGTCAGCACAATAAGTTTGACCTTAAAACTACGTAAATTTCAGTGACTGGGCTATTATTATCATTCCAACAAACTCGAGTACCCTCATAACAGAATATAAATGCTGTGAGTAAGACTGTAAGCTTAGGTGTCTGCACTGAATCGAGTCTTTGTATAATACAGCCATTCTATTATACGGGAAGGAGTAATTATGAGGAAATCTGTTTTGGTTAACATACTTGATTTCGTACGAATTGTAACACTGGCTTTTCGGTAAAGGAAACTACAAGTAAAGGTTGCTCACGACTATATTACCCAAGGGGGTAGTCAGAGATATTCTTCTTCTTCTTATCGTGTAGGCAGCAACTAGCAAGCCCTGGTGTCAGAGTTTTTTCAGACCGCCTTACGGCCTTTGACGTGGTTTTTATGTAACGTCTACTACCATCAGAGATAGTAGCCGGGACCAACGGATTAAAGTGTCAACCGAAGCACGGAATCATCTTTCTTTTCAGACAATCACTTGATTCAACCTGCATTGTCCTAACCAACTGGGGAAAAATGCACAAAGTGACATATATCTAGGTGTCCCCCGTGGGAATCGAACCCACGACCTCCGTGTCGAGAGCCCAATGCTCGTAACCATTCAACCACGGAGGCAGAGATATTCTGAAAACTCAGATCATCCACGGTAGTACCGAAAGTTCTGTCCAGTCTGACGGAGCGGAGCCCACTTCTAATGGACGGTTGGGTACAATACATGCCTCGAAATTGAGGCATAGAGATTTCATCACGATGTTTTCCTTCACCGAAAAGCCAGTGGTGTTACAAATCGTAAATAAATTTTGAAAAATCCATTAATACGAGTCGGCATGGAGGGGGATCGAACCATCGACTCATGCACGGGAGGCAAGGTTAGGTGCGCTCGCCACTGGACTACCACGGCTTTTAGGGAACTACAATATTTTAATTTCGTATATTGTGCCCACTGTCCATTACAGAGGGTGTAATCTCAAACATGTTGCATGGTTTAGGGGTGCTTCAGTCCATCCAACTGAATAACTTTCACTTTGAAACAAACAATAAAAATCTCGAAAAAAAAATGGTTCCATACAGAATAGCTACTCGGCCGAAATAATAGATTTATTCGCGATTTTATTATTATCTTATAGTGAAAGTTGTTCAGTTGGTCTGAAACACACCCTAAACTATGTAACGCTTAAACCTTTTACGCTATGTAGAGTGTACACCCTGTGTTTATACCCAACGTTTACACCTGGCATTTACACCTAGCGGTTACACCCTGCATGTACACCTGGCGGTTACACCCTGCATTTACACCTGGCGGTTATACCCTGCATTTACATCTGGCGGTTTCACCCTGCATTTACACCTGGCGATTACACCCTGCATTTACACCTGGCGGTTACACCCTGTATTTACAACTGGCGGTTATACCCTGCATTTACACCTGGCGGTTTCAGCCTGCATTTACACCTGGCGGTTACACCCTGCATGTACACCTGACAGTTACACCCTGCATTTACAACTGGCGGTTATACCCTGCATTTACACCTGGCGGTTACACCCTGCATGTACGCCTGGCAGTTACACCCTGCATTTACACCTGGCGGTTACACCCTGCATTTACACCCTGTAGATTGGCGAACGGGATTGTTAATTGTCACACTGGTGATAGAGTTTGGACACTGGTCGTGATTGTATTCACATTCTAAGTAATGTGTTATTCCTAAGTGATATGTATCTTTTTAGGTAAATCTACATTAAAATCAAGGTCCATTTTTCATAATCTTCCCTATAACGACATCTCTTGAAATAATATCGTAAACTAGGCATCTGTGAGCTTTGATTTTCAAGACGTCTTTTCCTTCACGATTTTTAACCCAAAAAGTTTGGACGCAGGGCCATTTGCCCCAAACGTAAGTCTCTCACAAAGATAGTAAATGCCCATGTATACTTACTTTAATGTCATACCTTGCAAAATGTCTTTCTGTGATCCAATATAATACTTATTACCCTTGTTTTAAATCATCGCGCATTCATTAAGATTAGGTATATTTCACCCAGTATCTAATATTTTCACATTTTAAATTACAAAAAACAAAACAGATTTATAATCCAGTAGAAAGATAGCTACACCCATTCTAATTATTTCTTTTCATTTAAAACTTTTTAGGAATAAAACTGACTTTTTAGAAGCTACATTAAAATGTTAAAATGCTAAAACTTCTAAATTGAAACTCTCTCTACGTTATAAAACGAAATAATTTTTTAGGATTCCGTAGGGAGTGAAATGAGGAAAACAAAAACGTATCTATGTAGTATGTGAGTATTTCACATCAATATTTTGTTCCTCATAGTTATGAGAACAAGATAGCAAGTTACGTTTAAAATACGTTTCATAGGCATCATAGAAAGAGATGCATATTATTTGTGTCACAGACTTCTGTATTAAAATTTAGTCTGTGATTTGTTTTCTCTCAATCACTGTCCCACGTCCGCCTTCAATAATTTTTATTGCCATAATAATGTGTCAATACATCCATAGCATAAATGATTCTAGTTTTAAATAATAACGATAAGATTATAAAACAAATTACTGTTTAAAAGTTGTTTGCGAAAATTTTCCACTGCATTAAAACTAATTCCTACTAAGTATGGGTAGCGGAACTTTTTTATCTCGGGATTGTAGCGCCCCAAATTATTATTATTTGATTTTTTGGGGCCTTGACAGGCTTACTAAGCCTGTGCCACTTAGATCTGCCACACACATTTCCGATCCGGAATTCCGAATTAGGTTTGCGATTTCGTATGGAGTTTTCCCCTCTACGATTCCGGTCGGCATCAAATCCTATACAAAATAACAATCATGATTCGGAATACTGGATCGGCATTCCGTATGTATATAGCGGACCTGAGACCAACGCGCTGGTGCTTTATGAACGCCCTACTAATTCCCACTGCGGTCAGAAATCGCAGTAGGTTTAAAATCAGGACGGTTTGTATCTCATCTGGTGTCAGTACCTGTCTACCTAGATGAGTACTACGTTAGTACATCAGGGGGCACATAGGATGTGTAGAGGAGTTTCCATCTCCTCCTTGCAGAATCTGCAGCTGGTCGTGTCATTTAATTTCAGTGTGTTCATGTGCTTATTTAATTTGATGTGGCCTGTGAGTGACCTTGCTATTGTACAAATTTGATCCTTGCTAAGGGTAATTTTGCGATTGTAGCCTTTACTAAATGCTTTGGAGTGGCCCAAGCCTGGGGTGTTGCACCAAAAGGATGATCTTTAATTTTTTGGGCAGGCCTAGTTACTGTAAACCTATAAACAAAGATTTTTTTTGGTCTAATGTATAATGGTATAATATATCTTGGGTGCAGAACCCAGTACATCTACAACATGTTCTTGGCCGTTTCTCATTTAAAAACTTATTGTATCATTTTCTACTAACATAATTACGGAATAATTTTGTGCTTATTATTTAGATAAGAGTATAAAATATTTTAGTTCAATCCAGTCATTATTCTTTTGAGCAAAGTAAGTACAGACGGTTTCATTACTATAAAGAGTGATTATGATTATATTATTAAGGTGATACTGAACAATTTCCTCCTAGAAAACTAAGGAAAATAAAAAAAAATACTTTACATACAAAATTGTTCGATCAGCTGATTGCATTTAATATGGCTAGTCTAACAATTTTTATGCTAATATGCTATAGGTTCCTTGTGGATAGTAGTTCAGTATTATGAGAAGAATCACCCTTTAAAGTAATACAACTGTCTACAGTTTTACACACACAGTATAACATTGTACCATGAATAAAGTCCAAACCAACCCAGTCTTCTTCTTATCGTGTGGGCAGAGCCCTGGTGTCAGAGTTTTTTCAGACCGCCTTACGGCATCTGACGTGGTTTTTATGTAACGAATACTACCACCAGAGATAGTAGCCGGGACCAACGGCTTAACGTGCCATCCGAAGCAAGGAATCATTTCTCTTTTCAGACAATCAGGTGATTCAGCCTGCAATGTCCTAACCAACTGGGGAAAAACGCACAAAGTGACATTTCACTAGGTGGCCCCCGTGGGAATCGAACCCACGACCTCCGTGTCGAGAGCCAATACTCTTAACCACGGGAGACTCTGGACCACGGAGGCAGAAATTTAAAAGTTAAAAATAAAATTAAGTGAAACCAAATTGTGTCGTTTAATCCACAATCATATTTGGGGTGTCTGTCCCCCGTGGGAATCGAACCCACGACGTCCGTGTCGAGAGCCAATGCTCTTAGCCATTAGACCACGAAGGCAGTGAAGATGGATGACGGGTAATGAAACAACCATTTGTTGTGGTAAGGTGAAAATCCTTCATATATAAAATGCTCGCAAATGTTACAAGCTTTGCTTGTAAAAATTTGGGTCTCTGAGGAATCATCATCATCATCAGCCAATAAACGTCCCACTGTAGGGCACAGGCCTACCCTCAGGGAGGGTGTATTTAAGTAAATCCGATCTTAGTAGATGTTTACGTACTGAACTGAAACTATCCAACTCAAGGTTTCGTGTTGCATTTCAATCTCATCATCAGGAGTCTTAGAACAATAACCATGCATAACGCAGAGTATTGTGTGTGGAGGGAAACGAATGATGAAGAGATTTGGAACGTAGGAGTTTCGATGGATAACGGAGAGGTTTTTTTGTGTTTTTGAAAGATAGAATATGGTGGATCTAACTAGCAGGTGGTTGGAAAATAAAAGAAGTACTTACTTACATAGCATATGCTCACGACTATATTCCCGAGGCGGTAGTCAGAGATATTCTGAAACCTCAGAACAGTACTAACGACTAAGTACTTACTTACGGCCTGATTTATTAGTTTTCAAACCACCCTAAGCTCTGCCTATACAGGGTGAAATTGATATCATTACCATCCTTATAAAAACAAAGAGTCTCCCCATCGAACTAAACAAATTTTATTATTAGTGCTAAGCTTGTAAATATAATTATTGTAATGATCAGAAAAATGCTATTTTTTAAATATGGGTGGAACAAAACGACCTACTGAATTAAAATGATCTCGAAACAACTATTCTTATATTGTTGTCCGTTTTAATGATATAGCTTGTCAAATAAAGGCATCAACAATTTTAGCTCTAACCAGAAAATCAGGTCAGTGACACTATTGAAGCATGCGGGGGTGTTGATAGATTGGTCAGTTCTTTGCCTATTGACTACGTAGCCTATTGAACAGTGTGCTTGCGGATAGACGAAACACGCATTACATAAATCGAACAATATGCTTTTTCCAAAATTAAAATGCTTGTCTCTTCTTAACGTGTGGGCAGAGCCCTGGTGTCAGAGTTTTACCGCCTTAGGGCCTCATAAAAATGCTGATTTCGTGTTTCACTATTAAGTATCTCTAAATTGAAATTGAAATAAAAAACGATACTTCGCAAATCACATACGACATTTTTGTTCAAGTGGGTCGTTATGTTCCACTTAGTATCTGGCACCATCACAAATAATGGTAAAGAAAGCCACTCAAGACATCTCAGAAGAATAAAATCGAAAGTACACTTATCTAAAAAGGAGTGAAATTTAATCATGAAAAAAAAAAAGGTTTAAAAATGAGTTCTCAGGGATAAAAAAGGTCGTCGGGTGCATCCCCGCGAGACATGGTGCCAAGCATGCTGGCAGCGTTCCCCCTTTGAATGGTCAAGCTGAGTCGTTGACCAAGGAAGCTGCCAGCTCTACGGTCACCGGTCGTCTCGCGGAGACGCATCGAAAATTCCGCGGAGACGCATCGACAACTTGCAGAGTTATCTAAAAATATAAAAAACACAATAGATACTTACCACACAACACAATAAATAGTGCTCGCAATAACCCTCTCAAGTAAAAACAAACCACCAAACATGTTCTAAAACCAACACGTTGTGCCACGAATTTAGAAAAGGCCACAGCAGTCACTTTCACGTTTGATTTGTAATCTAATAATATTAAGTTATTTACGCGAGGCTGGCAATAAGTTCTTGTTTCCGATGAAATGTTGCCAGAGCGCCAGGTCACATGGAGGACTAAGGCATAAGCGGAGCGAGAAAGTGTAATAGCAATTACATTTGCAGTAGGTCGGGCCCGATTTCGGCAAACATTGCCTGATTTGTTCTCTCTATTTTAAAGTGTAGCGATCGAAGCAAACTATGTATCCTGAATCGGACCTGACATATTGGGTAATGTAATCGCTGCTAAACTCTTGACCTCCTTTTCGGGGTTTGTAGGAAAAGGGAGGATCTTCCAGGGGCTATTGGAATTCAATTAATCAACTGCCATAATATTGCAAACGTCAATAGCGATATACTGCGTCCTTCGTAATATACGTTGTTTATGGCTATAAACTTGATCTGATTTAGAAAGAAAAGAAAGAAAGAAAGAATATTATTTATGCGCTGATATATATCTAGGCTGATATTTGATCAACATCTTGTAGCTTTGCTTTAGGTTAAAATTTCGATACCATTAACGATCAAATTAAAGATTGAAAAATTTATCTCGGGCGGGACTTGAACCCGCACTCTTCCAAACTGGAGAACTGCGTTATCCAATTTCGCCACCGAGCCCGCTACCCAGAGAACGAAATTTTCAATCTGTTGTGTCTTAAGGGCACGTGAGCGCCATCTACTGTTAGTTATTACAAACTAACCAACCCGCAAGTCCAGCATTACAACTAGAATTCATACGATAGATGACACACCCAGTTCCAATTTCAAATATTATTGATTTTTAAACATGTTACAGCCAGCCAAACGATCACGTTTTAACTTTTTAAGTTTGGTTTTATAACGTTGTGTGTTGCATTCTCTTTGTTGGTTTTTCCGTGTCTTATTCGACAGTAGAGGGATATTATTAACTGAAAGCATATGCTAAAGAACGAAAGGTCTTTAAATGACGCTGGTTATATTATATAAGGAAGTAATTCACAATAAAGTTATTGAAATAGTTCTCTTAAAAATTATTACCATACAATTATCACCGCCTAAGCGTATAACTTGTAGAAAAAGCTGCAAAGGGGAAATTTATTCATGGAATTCAATTTACTCCAGGTGTGTCTTGACCCTTAACGGGGAATAAACGGGCCTTATTATGAGTGACTTTTGCTTTTGTTTCCTTTTTTCCCTTCAACTTTTTATAAAATATTTAAAGAAAGCACACTAAGGTTAAATGTAATTACTTTTGTTAGTTTTCATTGTATTTTTATTACACTTACATGTTGTATACTAAGCAAAATCTTTTTAAATGAAAACTATTATCACAAAAACGCATATCACCCTCATAGTTACATTTGACTGGACTAGATATCAATCATCGAAATTGTATGAAAAAGCTGGTTAGTTTTTCGCGAATTCGATGTTGGCTATAGGTACAGGGTGTAAAATTAAATGGGACACTTACTTAAAAGGGTGCTTCAGACACTTCGGACATATATTGAAATCGCAAAAAAAATCAGCTGTCCCATACATTTCAGTCAAGTTATGTTTGCAGTTTTGTATGGGACTTATTTCGCGATCACCCCTTTAAGTAAGTGTCCCATTTAATTTAACACCCTGTATAGTGACAGTTGTTCTGTTTGATGGTCTAAACCACAGATCACAAAAACTAAAGGGAGATGTGAAAAGGGGGCGGGGCCAGTGTCGCAGCAATATGCGCAAAAACGGAACATATTGCTCGCGACAGTAAGGACTCAATATATTATGAGGCTGAAAGCCAATCGAGATATTATGTGTAAATAGTTTACAATGCTTCCATAGTACGAAAGATTATTCAAACGTTGAGTTCTGATACCGCAATGGATAATGAGGTCATTCAAACTAACAAAATAGTTTCTATCGCGTGGTACTGGTGGTGATGCGACACTAGGTTTCGTACTCAGCGCGTTGGTTGGCATCTCTCTAGATCTCTATGGTCTAAACTTTAGACCATCAAACAGAACAACTTTAGACTCTAAAGCCCTCTGTTCGATATGTAATGCATTAAATTTTACACCCTGTATTCTGATATTACTATATAATAATGTTTTTCTCCATTATTTTATCATCTTAATACCAATCAGACTTCATTATCATTTCCTGATACATGCGATAGTAAAGCATTTTCAAAGAAAACGCCAAACAATCAATCAACAACCCAGGAAACCGAGAAAATATTGATATTTTCCCATAAGATAAGATATGTTATTGTCGTCGGTTACCCTTTTATTTGAATTTCTACGTGCATCTGCCGTTTCTGCCGTATATTATATTGTTTGCGACGTATTTTTCTACGTCACGTTATTGTGATCGTGAATGTGCAAAACATTATTGATTTCTAGTGTAGTAGGTATTCTGCGGTATTCTTAGGTTACCATACCAAGGCATAATTATAGCATATTCTCAGAACTATATTCTCCGGGAGTATTGTCAGATATTCCAAATATACTTTATTCAGAGTGTCATAACTATAATGTATGATAGATGAGATCACAACATTTACGAAACTACTATAAATTATATTTTACCTGTTATTCCGGACCCATAGTCTTAATAGTTATTATCATCATCATCATATCAGCCGAGATACGTCCACTGCTTGATAGAAGCCTCCCCTAAGGTACAGTATAAGAGAGCGTATCTAGTACAGTATTTTATTTATTTTTATTTTATTTTAATAGGCACAGTAACAAAAGACAATATAAAACTTATGCTATATACAAATATAATATCTACAAAAGGGCTAAGATTGTATTTCAATAACAACTGCGCACAACATTATCCAAAAATGTAAACATTATGGTTATGTAGTAGTATGGTAGTACGTACACAATCTGCCTCCCAGCAATATCATACCTCACCCCCTCTGGTAGGGTCGTAGCGTTAAAGCTCGCACTCACTCAGTATCGCACATGCTTACCTATCTCTTCTTTTAAATTTTTCCAATTTTAATGAAATGACAGCTAAGTGTACAAGGTATGCCCAAGAATCGCAATAACGAAGGGTCCTGCGCTGCCCTGATCCAACGGGTTCCCGTCGCCTTCACCAGGGCCCCGTTCAATAAACGTGACAGGTCGACATATTTGTCAAAAACCGACATAATTGTCGAATTGTCGCGAAAAGGCTGTTCAATAAAGACGACAAATAAGTCAGAAAGCGACATAATTGTCATGGTAGAATTGTCATCGACATCGACCGTGTTTAATAAAACTTGACAATTGTCAGCCTCAAAAATAATTGTACTCGACAAATTTGTCATGACATATATGTCGTGGTACTTGACAATTGTCAATATCCGACATTTATATTTATTATTAAGGAGTAGTATGAGGGTAAAATTTAAAAAAGTATGATGTGAAGTGCTAAGATGTTTGCGATGGATCATAATAATAAAATAACAATTTTACGCCAAATTCATGACAATAAAGATGTGTTATTCGGAAAATTTAGTGAAAAGCTCACACACGAAATAAAAATTAAAAAATGGAAGGAATTGGCAGAGCAACTTAGAGCTATGGGTATTTATAATGCGCATCTGCAATAACATGGTATTGCGAACCACAACCCAACCAATGCAACACGCATAAAATTTGTTTAACGGGTGTAAGGGCTGCATTCCTCATAGTGTTATGTTCAAGTTGATGACCAATTTTGGTTACCAAATATTCGACGGTAGTTTTGCTTACCCGAAATTTTTCATTAAATTCTAAGTCGGTTACACTAAACGAAAAGTTGATTCGGTTTTTAAAACGCCGTTGCCGACGCTGTTCAATTTCCACAAAATATTCATCGTCGCTGCTTTCACTGCTAGATGATAACACCATTTTTCTCTAAAAATTTCAATCAATCCTTGTTTAACCAATTTGTACACGTTTTGACACACACCTAGGTCACCTGTCGCGATTTTTTGACAATTCTACAGATATGTCGAATTGTCATGACAATTTAGCGTTCAATAAAACAAATATGTCAAATTTTTCACGAAAAATTGTCACATGTCGCCTGTCAGGAGAAAATGTTTATTGAACAGAAATATGTCAAATTGTAGTGACAATTCGACAATTATGTCAATTTTCCACCATGACAATTATGTCAATGTCAATTTTTATTGAACAGTAAATTGTCGAATTGTCGAATTGTCGTCTGTCGCCTGTCACCTGTCATTGTCGCGTTTATTGAACGGGGCCCTGGTCGTCGGTCCACCCATAGATTAATATGTATATTGGTTATAGATAGGTAAGTCACCTTAAATTTAAGGACGTCCTAATTATAAGCGTTGTCGCTTATTAGCACCGGGGGGAGCCACATTATGAAATAAATTGAAAAACTATCGGGGACACGAGGATCGAACCATAGCTACCCGGATCGTGAGCCGGTTGTTTAGACCGCTAGACCAACAAGACAGTGATTGATATGGGCAAAATCTCTCACTACTACAGCGCAGCGGTGAGGTGTAGAGCGCTGTCACTCCGATATGAACCCTAGTTCAACACATAGTACTTCGAAACATAACCGATAGATGGCGGAAGCTGTCTATGGAAAATCAGCGTTCCACTTAGTTTGTACTAAGATAACATAGCATGGGTCCGCCTTGTGGGGCACCCAAGCTGCGCTTTCTGGTACGCGATCGCCACTCGAGTACCGTATTGTACTTAAATGAAACTTAGCAATACGTTTAGTATAAAATAAGTCTCAATTAAAAGTAAATTGGTTGAGATCTGGAGAAGTTGGGAGAAAGGTCTTTCTTGTTATGATACCTATTGGTTCAAGTGTGCGAACCTCATATCCTTTCTCACTAGGATAGTCGAGGCGCCAGGTGCTAAAGTTTATGTCTTCTTCTCATTTATCAATATAACATTTTACCAAACTATTTTTTAGCAATTCCACACGAGAACATTTTCGAAAATTCCTAAATGCATCTGTTGTAAAACGGTCAAACTAAAACAAAGTTTCTTTAGAAAATTCAAAGTAGGTACTCTCGCACAAAATGGTTGCCAACAACCCGGTCAGATTCCAAACGTTCGGAGCTGGAACACCTGGACTTGAATTATTATGCCAAATCCCCAAGTTTATGCACGAAAATAAAATGTGTCGGATAAATTGTCAAGAACGAAGGAAATATCGGTGGATGTCTTTATTTGGGGCGTTAGGTGTAAATTGTGTGTTATATTGATGATACAATAAAAGAGAGTTAAGTTGTGACAACGTGTACCTTCAGGGTTTGTTTTTAATTCCAAACGAAGGAGAAACAAAATCAAATAGATTTATTTCCGAAACGCCTCGGTAAATGAAGAAAACATCGTAAGGGAATCTAAACATTTACTCTGAAAATAACTTCTAATGCTCACTAAACCGCGTTGAGTATGCATGGTGGACTAACGCCCATTCCTTCAACATCAGAATAGGCCTGTTCTCCGGTAGTAGAGAGGCTGAGGAATGTAAGGAAACAAAACGTAGGTATTGCAGATTCGTATGAATAAAAAATATCTTAGAATAAATATCTTAGACATTGTCACACAAATTATCTAGTCACATTTAAAGTACCTGGACTGACGACTAGACAACGATATAGAATACATATATAGATACAAACATCCATGACTCGGGTACAAATATTGATATTCATCATATAAATATTTGTCCCTTACGGGATTCGAACCCGCGACTCTCGGCACAGCAGGCAGGTTCACTACAGACTGTGCTACCGGGCCGTCATGAACCATTGTATGAATCCCTTTAAATGTTGCTAAACTACCCCAATAAATATACCCTGTTACACCCTGTATATCATGATCTCTGGATTACGATCCAAATATCGCGATAAATGGAGAGAGTGTAGCATTCGCCTTTGTGAACTGGAATTCGACAAAAACCCCATTGCACTGAAATGCTGATGCACCGAAACAACTTTAGAAAAAAAGGAACCTATTTCGTTTTTTCATTTCTACACAAAGTTTCGGGTTCCGTAATCGCTTAAACTACCTACTTTTAAAGCGTGTCCCGGAGATCTTCTAAATTGAAAAATAACTGAGCGTCCTTGCAATAAATTTTAACTCGAAAACTTCGCTTGTAATCTCTTAAAACGGGTATTTCGGTGTTTTAAATACGACTTTTATGGAGCACGAAAATGGGAACAAAGTTCGGTCTAACGGTCAAATTGTCGACTAAGCCGTTAAAGTTGTTCCTTTTCGTGTACTGTGAAGATGATTATATTTTTTTAACTTATTGATCAAATAAATTGAGGAATTTAGTAGTTCCAAACGTTTTCTGGAAACCTGAATGTGATTGCAGTAAGATTCAAGAGTGTTGACTGGACCGTGAATGATATGGCTTACTCGTGATCTTCACTCATAATAATACATCTATTAAATTATATTCTTTTTTGTATATTGCTAATCAAGAAATATTTTTAAAACGCTATACAACTGGGGAGCAAAAATGATCGGACACTTGATACGACACGACTACTTCTTTAAACTATATTTGAAGGAAAAAAAGAGGGGTCGAGTGGCAGAGAAAAACCTGGGCAGAGTTGCCAAGCGCTGGAGAAAGAACAGGTATATGTCGTGTTGTAAGTAGGTACTCAAGGAAGTAGCGGAAAAGAGACTGTATTGACGAATTTCCTACTAACAAGAGCGTAGCTCTTAAATGTATGTATGTGTGTGTTGCTCCTGACCGATTTTGGGCATGGCGACTGCTTCAACTCCGTTGTTGGCGTTTATGGGCTCTCATGTGGCTAACATATCCAATCCCTAATAAGATGATGATGAATCAAGTCCAAGTTGTTCAAGTATTAAATGCTCATTTCTTAACATTTTGCTTAGGGAAACTCTATAGTAGTGTACTTCTACGTAATATCTCTCAATAAAAATTTTACGAGATACGATGGCTAAAGTAATTGAAATAAATGCAAGAAATATATTTTTTTAGCAAATAAAGATTGCGATACAATGCACAAAAGATCGTTCATACAAATACGATAGGTACTGCCTGCCATCAATATAAATAGATATTTCATTGATGGCATCTAAGAAATATCAATCAGCAAAAATAATTATTTCGGAGAATGATTCGAGAAAAATATTTTTTCTTTAAGTAAGTATTTGTTGAAACCAATTACTTTTTTATAATTCCTCAAAAACTATTTTAGACATCGTTATTATTATGTCGATTGAAGATAAACCTGTTAATGTATATCAAACAAGGGTATTAAGCTACGTTGAGAATGTTTGAACAAACATTTTGAGCATTAGATTATGCTCTATTTTTAATTTTTATCAAATTTATCAAATCCCAGTGAGATTTAATTAAATCAAGCAATTTAATCAATCCATATCAACCTACCTGCTGGGAATAGACCACTTTTTATGCGCCATTCCTCACGGTCTTGTGATAATCTGAATTTCTGACCCTTGACCCTGCAATATCATCTGACGAACGTGTCGGTGGTCTGCCTACTGACCTCTTTCCCTCCAGGTCACCTTTCCGATACTACCATGGTCCATTAGGTATAGAATATAGGCGTAGTCAGAAATAATGCTACAACATCCACGTATATTTTTAAGAAGGCCATGGTGCAGCGATTAAACTTAGCCCTGGGCTCTGTGTCCGACTGGAGTAACGCTAATCGGGTCAGTTTCAACGCAAATAAAATAGGCGTGCCTTTTCTCCACAAAACGGAGTCCCTTCGCTTTGACTCGAACTTTCCGCAATGTGTCTATACCGATAGCTGAATGCCTGGAGCTCCTTGGCATTAACATATAGTCCGATTTGAATTTCGGGCGGTATATTGAGACCATGGCAAAAACCGCAGCGAAAACTGGGCGTCCTTTCGAAGGTCAGACGGTACTTCACACCGGGACAGCTTCTACAACTTTATCAAGCACAAGTCCGATCGTGTATGGAGAACTGTTGCCATCTCTGGGACGGGTCTACCCAATACCAGTTGGCCGCCTTGGACTCAATCGACAGGCGTGCCAGGAAGCTCATAGGTGATCCAACCTCGGTGGCGAAGCTGCAAAGTCTTGAGCATCGTCGCAAGGTAGCCTGTCTGTCTGTTTTTTATAGGATACATTTCGGAGAGTGTGCGACGGAATTACACGATCTAATCTCCTCCGACCATCCATCCATCGACCTCCGTCTCCATTTCATCTGCGAGGGACAACTCGCAGGCTGGGTTTCCACCCGTATGTCGTTTGACCTACCAGCAATTCGCACGAAGAAGTTTGCTTCTTCTTTTATAATGCGCACGGCTAAGGAGTGGGAACGCACTGCCTGCGGACCTATTCCCTGAGCAATACAACTTGGGCCTCTTCAAGGCGAGAGTGAATAGGCATTTTTGTAGGTAAGCATGCTACATCTTCGGCCTCATCATCACTTAACATCAGGTGAGATTGGGGTCAAATGTTTACCTATCAAAAGTAAAAAAAAAAATGTAAAAAATGAAATTGTAGTAAGGTTCTATCTAAATGAAGGTTTCAGGATGGAATGAAGTGTCATGTGGTCGTTAGTCGACAAAAACATAGTATTTAAAACTATATACCTTAGTCGCATTTGACGATAGCTGTGTGGAGAAATGAGGTGCTTCATTCTTAGTTGGAACTCACGGTGAAGAAAAGACAATGAATTGTAATGAAATGAAATATGAAATGAAATATGAAATGAAATATGAAATGAAATATGAAATGAAATATGAAATGAAATATGAAATGAAATATGAAATGAAATATGAAATGAAATATGAAATGAAATATGAAATGAACTATGTTTATTGCATGTAAACATAAACTGTTTATTTTACGTTTGAGCTACATAAAACTCAATTTTGTTATGATAAAAGAAGTCAGAGAACAGTTGTATAGAATCGTAGTAAGAAAACTATTCGAAAAGTTTCTAAGAAAAGATTCCATACATCAATATTTTATTGAAGCCAAAGTTCGACAATGAAAATCTTTTCAACTTTGTTACGAAATAATCCCGACAACAATTTTACGTCTTATAAAAAAGCGTTTTCGTTTCGTATTAAAAGGATCAAATAAAATCATCCCGAGTGGAATCCAGGCATAGGTGTCTGAATTTTATGATGCATAAAACTTTTACACCTTTTCAAAATAGGGGATGGGTATAAAAATGGGGGGGATGGTCCGAAGCGTTTTTATTGAGCATAAAATTTGTAATTTATGAGGTTGGATGGACGAGATATCGCTCGATCGTTAGATGGACCTCAGATGTACCACAGGGATTTACATTACGCCCCTGTAAAAGCGAGTACTGATTTAGCTACATTTTTAACCGACTTTAAAATGTAGGATCGTAAACTGTGTTGTCGTTCTTGACTCTCCGAAGTTTGAATAACAATTTTAGTGGTTAAAAACATAAATTAAGTCGATTACATAATCAGAGGGCCTATTGAAAATTATCTTTCTTTTAGTGTTTTTAAAGTTGATCACTGGCCGAGTGGTGTCGGCTAAGAATAGCACCACCCCATTTTCTCCCGTGGGTGTCGTAAAAGGCGACTAAGGGATTTACCGGAGGATGGGCAGCAGCATCCTCTGAGTGCACACATTCAATCCAACTGCGATCGCCAACCCGCCTGCCAAGCGTGGCGATTATGGCAAATCCCCCCATTTTGGGGGAGGCCTATGTCCAGCAGTGGACGTCTATCGGCTGATATGATGAAAGTTGACCGCACTAATTTGTTTTTACAAATCCGCACTGGGCCCACTCCCTCTCACTCGTGAGAGGAGGCCTCTGCCCTGCAGTGAGATCGTCCACGCTAGGTATAATTGCTAATTATAATAGGTATAATATAATTGAAAAGCGTTCATAGGGTAGTCGTTTCCGGTAGAAAAGAAACGCTGCTACCACTCTAACCAGTTGGTGTAAAATTCATTTTTAGCCTTCTTAATTTCCAGGATGTATTGGCGCAGATTTAGGAGAGCTTTTTACTTAGAAAAACACTCCTAAAAAACCCTTACCTCGTACCTCATAGAGTTTCAGTCTTCAAAGCGATTACAGAAGTCAAGAATCGCCGTCATTGCGCATTCTAGCGATTGTGTCGTGTTTCATCTCAAGTGGTTCCTTGCTTTAAAAGTGACACAGTTGTACGTACTATATCGGACTTTTCCGCCTGACCACCATTAGGCTCATTTTTGCTATGCTTAAAAATAAAAGCCCTATTGATGAATAAACCAATGAATGAATAGTTTCCAAAGAATAAATTATGCGCGAATTTTGAGACATTTTTTTTTAAGTGATCAGGCAAAGTCCGCTATAGTACATTAGGTTACTGCAGCTTGTAAGTCTGGAAAAATACTATCGCAAAATTATACGGGGCCCTTCATAATAAGCTTTTTTTTTTTTTTTTTTTTTTTTTTTATTTATTTAGTTGACGGATTTTAAGGCAAGAAGAAAAACACAGTATAACTCTTAAGGTTATAAGGATCGTATTGCAAATACCTTGGCATTTATTATATTCTGTGTCCCATGAAAACATAAAACGCTTGATTTGTTAAGCGCTGCAAGGCCATAAACATTTTTTTTATTACGTAATGTATTTTTCCTTTCATGCCTATATGTTTTTTTTATAACTCAGTTTTTACTTCTTGCAGAGTTTATGTGTTCATAAATAGTGGGCTTAATTAAAAAGACCATGCATCTGTGTTAACTTTAAACACAGACAAGACTTTTCAAGTCTTAAAGAAAACTACTTTTTAAACAACATAATCTCGTTCTCTTCCTCCATGTTAGAAATACACTTTTATTCCATGTCCCGGCAAAGTCCTAAGTCTTGTATAATGAAACAAGTTTTTCTTTTCAACGATACCTCCCTGAGGAAGATTCTTTAATACTTTTAATATCCTGTCGCGCTTTAACTTTGTATTTAATATCAAGAATGTACTTTTATCCACTACGTATTCCCTGAGCTTTTTTGCTTACGGTTTTTAAGGTTATTTTAAAACAGCTTCGAGATAACTTTTAACAAAAACCAACTTTCGGATAAAGGAAATAAATGAATTTGCTATCAAGTCGTATTTAATTTTCCAAACAATGCCACTGTACATATTATTTAAATCTCGGCGAACTTCACAAACCGATGTTCCCTATCAACCTTCCGTTGTAGAATGGAGGCCATGAACTGGTGTAGTGTCGAATGCCCGCTGGTCCGATGGCGGCTCGAGAAAGATAGCGGGGAGCCAGTGGATGAAGAAGTCAGAGGATAGTGATTTGTCGCGCACCTTGGAACAATGGCATCATGGCAGACTGATGATGATGATGATGATTATTTCAAGATCATCAGTCTGAGATGCAATTAATGAATTTAACTAAACACAGCAAAATCAGGAAACTGAACTCTCCTGTGACAGTGATTAGGTATGTTTTCCGCGTTAACCAGAATTTAAAATAAGTCATCGATTATTATTACTGTATTATACAGGGTAAACTTTTATCAGTGCGGACAACTTCACCATGTATTCCACTCATCAAACTGAACATGGCCAAAAAATCTGCTGTCCATTCATGCACCTGTCCCTTCCTGTTCCTGTCCTGTCTGTGCATTTGAGTCGGATAGGAACTGCAGTTTTGTATAAAACAGCCGATTTGCTTTTCGCCGTTTCGAAGTTGGCTCCATACTTTAAGTTGTTCAGTTTGATGGGCAGAATACAATGGTGACGTTATCCGCAATTCCACACTGGTAAAAAAATTCCCTATATTACTACAAGTTATAGATGTCAGGCTGATAATATGTCACTATTGGCTATGGGACATTTATATCAATTAGTTAGCCCATGTCAATTTTGGCCCAAAGTGGCTTGGGTGTTGGTGTACTTACACCTCTCGAAGAGCTATGTTCTTTCCAGTAAAGACGAGCGTAAGTATACATCGTATAAAACAGTACATATAATTTGAAGCAGCACATCTGCCGCCACCTAGTTTCTCAACCCTACCTACGACTTCGGAAATGGGATGTCGCAGCGGATTCCCGCAATGATTGAAGACAGCCTCCTCTAAGATTGGCGTCTGATTTATACATTCGCGGCGCTTTATTGCAAGTCAGAATACCTCTTGAATTTATATCATACGTGACAAGATTTGAATTATTTCAATATGTTTATGTTGCAATTAGTTGAACTTCTCTGTTTCACTATCCTCAGCTTTCACCCACGTGGAATTCGTTCTGTCTTTAGGATAAAACTGGTCTAGATTGTGTAGGACACGGCCTTGAGGGTTTCGTTGCCATTGCGAACTATATATTTTTTTGCTCTGTCGCTGTCCATGGTGTTGTCCATATACCTAAAAGTATATATACCTAAAAACTTCACTAATACACTTTGTACATCAACGGTTATAATTTTTTAAATAAAAGTACTTTGTACGAGCGCAGAGAAATTAATATACTAAAAGCTGCTTTCCTTCACTTGAGAATGAAGTCTGCTAATTTCTAAGAGATTTTTAATGTAACATTTCAAAAATCTAAATTTAATATGATCTCTTTCAAATATAATAACGAGCCAAAGCCCAAACTTACACAATGCCTCAAATGTAATCCTTAATAACAATGAAAATAATACGAATACGAAAAAAGCGAATGAACAAATAACATAAAAAGCCATTAAATAAATAAACATACGTTTTAAATCCATGCTTCACACGGCGTATGGCGTAAAAAATATTGTAATATTCGGGTAATTTAGATGATTCATGAGCCATTTACTTTGCGTTATTGGACTTTTCTGAAAAAAGGGCAAGGAGCGCACACCTCCGTGTGAAGCCCCGAAACTAGGTCTTTTGTAAATTAATAGCGTTTTGTTTGTGTCAATTAGTTTGTGAGAATATTTATGCCGATATCAAGGAGTGTTTTTGTTAGCAAAAACACGGTTAAGAAGGGATGGTGGACCCTCGTAGCAAGCTTAAACGCAAACCGCGCGGACACCACGCGAATGACACAACCGCTCGTGGCCAAACTTGCAACTAAAGGTTTGTGAGGCAATTAGATTCGTTTTATAGATAATTACTGTTGTAGAATGTGCTGTGATGTAAACATACATAAACATAAAAATAAAAAAATCCTTTATTGAAATTTTACAACATGTAAACCAACAATCGCGGCACTGGCTCCTAAACTAGTCAAGTCTGAAGGTCCGGAGCCAGTTCCTACCCACTACAGTGACAGTGAGTGTAAAAACAATAATGGTTCTTAACACTAACTAACAAAAACAAACTCAAAAAAAAAAGAAATAAAAGAAAAACAAACTCAATAAAATGTAGCTACAATTTTGTCGTAAAGCGGTTCTTGACAAGTACACACAACACAATCACAGTATTGTTACATATTGTTTTGAAAGGGCAAAGCAGATCTAGGAGGAAGTACCTACTAGGTAAACCAGATTGGCAAAACTAACTTCATAAGAATGCTGAAACTAGCAGCATTAGAAAATTCCAAGTTAAGGCTATTGCTTTAGCTGACAATACACCTTAAGCTCGTCACAAACTCTTCTAACGCACGCAAGTTGCTAATCGCTTCCTCTCTCTCACATGCAAGAAAGTGACGTGTGTCATTTAGCGTGCGTAAGCAGAGTACAGCAACAGATTACTGCGGCCATGTGTTGTGACCTTTATCCCTAAGTTGCCTTTTACAGCACCCACACGGGATGAAATGGGGTGGTCCACTGCTGGCATTATTCATTTAAATGTATTAGTTACATCTTTAACATCGCTAGTTTGATGGCCCCAAAACCAGAGGGCATAGGACAGAGGTGATATAAACTTGTTACGCCGTTCGTTTAACATCCATTAGGAAAATATTCATTTCTTTCTTACTTTTGTTTATCTGAACCATTTCTTGTTGTAGTACAATAAATTACATTAAAAAGAGAAACACGTTTTTTTTAGTTTTGCATAATTTATGTTCGTTGTTGCTAAAGGAGAATTAATAGAGTTTCGAATCATCTCGAACCTTATTTTTCCTAGACTATCTCTCTAATTCTCATACATTCCAGCAGTTTTTGCCATTTCGGTTCCTGGATACCGGTGCCAAACGGGTACCGGTACTGTGCCTATAAAATACCGGTATCCAATTCAAGTAGGTACCCGCCGCGTTTGAGAATACATATTCTTTTTAAAAAATCTGTTTTCTCAATCTTAACTAACGTAAATATTTGTTTGGTACCGGTATAACTATAATACCGATACTGATTAGAAGTTTGTATAGGAGTATTAGATATTTACAACATTACGAACAACTTATAGCTAAATATGCCTATAATTAAAAATAAACATAAAAACATATACGAATAAGCGAAGAAGAAATGAGTCACTATATCGACTAAACAGAAGACGTGCTCGAGGCCACCGTCCTGCGGGAGGGTGCCCAGGACGCTGGCTGCGTTACCTCGTTGGATGGCAATGGATATTCGTTGCCCGAGGTACGCGCCAGCCCTTTGGTCACCGGTAGAAGTTAATAAGTAGGTATAGGTACGTCTGGTATCAGTACCAATGTACAGGGGTAAGACGTTTGGCACCGGTATCACACCAACGGTACGTTAACGGTTTGGTAACGGTTCCCAAAAATACCGGTATTTCGAACACTGGCCACGTAGTGTCGTGTACTGAGAGCAAGCGCTGCGTGGGAAATGACTCCAGTCAGCATAATGTCCTTTTTCGCCCGTGGTCCTTAGTCCCTGGAAGGGACCACGAGTATTTTTTTGCCCGTTTTTTCATGAACTGCCGAATTAAATTGTACCTTGAATCGTAATTGAATTGTAACTGAATTGCAATTGAATCGTCATTGAATCGTAATTGAATTGTAATTGAATTGTAATTGAATTGCAATTGAATCGGAACTGAATCGTATTTGAATTTCAATTGAATCGTAACTGAATTGTAATTGAATCGCAACTGAATCGTAATTGAATTGGAACTGAACCGCAACTGAATCGTAATTGAATTTTAATTGAATCGTAATTGAATTGCAATTGAATCGTAACTGAATCGTAATTGAATTGATATTGAATCGTAACTGAATCGTAATTGAATCGTAACTGAATTGTAATTGAATCGCAACTGAATTGTAATTGAATCGCAACTGAATCGTAATTGAATTGGAACTGAACCGCAACTGAATAGTAATTGAATTGTAATTGAATCGTAATTGAATTGCAATTGAATCGTAACTGAATCGTAATTGAATTGCAATTGAATCGTAATTGAATCGTAATGGAATCGTAACTGAATCGTAATTGAATTGCAATTGAATCGTAACTGAATTGTAATTGAATAGCAACTGAATCGCAATTGAATCGCAACTGAACCGCAACAGAATTGTAATTGAATTGTAATTGAATCGTAATTGAATTGCAATTGAATCGGAACTGAATCGTAATTGAATTGCAATTGAATCGTAATTGAATCGTAATTGAATTGCAATTGAACTGCAACTGAATCGTAAAGTTGCAATTCAATTACGATTCAATTACGATTCAGTTACGGTTCAATAACGATTCAGTTACGATTCAATTGCAATTCAAATACGATTCAGTTCCGATTCAATTGGGATACCGTTGCGATTCAATTGCAATTCAATTACGGTTCAATTGCAATTCAATTACAACTCCATTACAATTCAATTACGATTCAGTTGCAGTTCAGTTGCGATTCAATTACGATTCAGTTGCGATTCAATTGCAATTCAGTTACGATTCAATTACAATTTAATTTCGAATCAGTAACGATTCAGTTACGATTCAATTCAATTACGAATCAGTAGCGGTTCAGTTGCGAATCAATTACGATTCAGTAACGGTTCAATAACGATTTAGTTGCGTTTCAATTGCAATTCAATTACGATTCAATTACAATTCAATTACGATTCAGTTGCATGTCAACTGCAATTCGATTACTATTCAATTGATATCATCATAGTACCAACGTACCAAACACGAAGAAAAAAAACCTCCGTGGTTCCCTTCCAGGGACTATGAGAAGGGACCACGGGCGAACAAAGCATAATGTGTGTGTTCGCAGTTTTTTAGGCATTTTTGGATAGATTTTATATGGGATGGAACAAGACCAAAAGCATTCAACATATGTGAAATTGATATCATTAGCATCCTTTTAAACTATTTTTTTTTTGCTCCTCGGTTTGCTGCCATAGTAAAAGTTGTTCAGTTCGATGGGTAGACTCTTAGTTTTAAAGGATGCTATTGATATCAATTTCAACCTGTATATTATTTGAAAGTAATTTTTAATGATATAAACTGAAATCATTAGAAGAGATGGATGATGGATTAAATTACAAAAAAATCTACATATTGAAATATATTTTTGTGCTAAATAATATTTTTCTTCGAAATATCTCAAGGTCGAATGTCTGTGAATTTGAAATATTACTTACAGACTTACTTACCGAAAATGTGAAAAACATAATTTATTTTCATTGTATATCGTTCGCTTTCATTATGTGTAAAAATGTTGGAGATTGTAATAAAAAGTAATTTAATTTCTTCACACAACAGCGCACCATTGTACGTATTTCATAAATTAAATTATTATAATAATTTCCCAATAAACACCAAATACAAGGTGTAAACCAGGGTGTCACCAAATACGGAGCCAAAACATCGAAATCGCAAAAATAAAAAAATCTGCTGTTTCATAGAAAACGTCTGGCTAGTCAACTCAAATGTACGGAATGGTAGACTTTTTGCGATGTTGGCTCCATCTAATTTGGGCCTGCTATAATTAAGTTTGTAATGTTGCCTGATATAAAATAATAAATAAAAAAATTTTAAAAGTTGTACACTTTGATGGTCTGAACCATCCCCTAAGGTAAATGTATTTAATTTCACATCCATACAGGGTGTTAATTTAAATACGTGATTTATTTTAAAATCCACATGAAAAGGTGCCTTGTCGTCGAAAGTATTAAAGATCAACTTTTAAGTTCAGTAACGAAGTGGTTTCCCCAACTTTTACCCTTAAGTAGGACACAAGGGGCTAAGATGAAGCCGCTTGTAGCTCTACTAAAATTTTACAAAACAAACTTTATAAGAAAGCTGAAACTTAAGCAAAAAGTGAAGTAATTAAACAGAACGGCCTAAAATAACACAAAAGAACCTTTTGGCTAATTGTAAAATAGATTGGCATTCGCGGTTACGGGACTTTGTTTAATGGGTTTTCTCGGGGACTGGGAATCCAGTCCCCGAGAAAACCCCGGGAAATTATAACGGCGGGATTATGTTGTCGTAACACCAGGCCTTTTGGACTTTTAATATTTGTGTAGGGATCCTAAAAAAAACAATTTTTTTGGACTGGTAGGTATACCTAAATATGACACGAGTAAAATTTTTGTTTTTTTTCGACCACCTCATGAACACCAATGGACGGACTCACTACTCACCACTCACGATTCACAATTGAGAGCTTGGGCACTGCTAGTGGAATGTGAATATTCTGAACAAGCTATATTTAGAACACCTCTGAAATATACAGGGTGTTAGCTAGAACGATGAAATGTTTCCTAAACTAATTGAGGGGACCTTTATGATCATTTTAAACCATGTAATTATAGCGTTATGACAAGTGTCATAGTGTTTAAGTTATGATCAAAAGTAAGATTTTATTTTATTTTATTACGGGAATTGGTGCGGTTAATCACATAAAAGTTAGTGCCTCAATAATTTTTTTATTGGTTTTAAATTAGTCATACGTTCACAGTCAGCATCATCATATCAGCCGTTAGACGTCCACTGCTGGACATAGGCCTCCCCCAAAATGGGGGGATTTGCCATAATGGCCACGCCACGTTCACAGTACATCATCGCAATAAGTTAAGACCATAATTGAGTAGGCAATCATAAACAAATTTTGATTTAAACTTGTCAAAAATTAATTTTATCATGAAAATGTTTTTACTCTTAAAATATCTACATCGTTCTACCTAACAACCTGTATTTGTGAGAATAATTTGTGCAGTTGCTGCTGCTGCGCTGTTATAAAATTATGAACCGTCAACTCTTGTCCACTTGTAGTTAGGTAAGTTCTATGATTATGTTTTCAGTAGGAAATGTCATCATCATCATCATCATCAGCTTATCATCGTCCACTGTTGAACATAGGCCTCTCCCAAGGCCTAAAACTCTTTTTGCTCGGTTTTTGTGGTTTTGGCGGGTTTTTGCTTTTGGGCTGGTCATATATGCCGAAGAACTGACAACCGCCGGTGGGTTATCAGAGTTTTAGAGTGGTAGGAAACATAGCTGTTCATAATTCTGAAGTCAATGTATTGAATAAAACTATTTTCACATTAACGACGAGTGCTGCAGATTTGTAGAGAACAGCTGATTTTTTTTTGCGATTACGATGGTGGCTCCAAAGTGAAATTTGTTCAATTTCACGAGTAAAATGCATGGCAAAAAATGCCAGAAAAATGTTCTATTGAGAAATAAACAATACCTACTCCTTACATGTTTCTCTATGTATTATTTACTCTTTTTCCACAATGACAAGTTACTTTTCTTTTTCTGAAGTATAAACGTTAAAAGACGGTCTAACTAAAGAGCTCTACTCCACCCTAAAGAGACAGCTTGACCTCATAAAGTGGAGTAAACATGATACCCGGGCAACGATCCAACTTTGTACAACTGTTACCGTTTGTTTGCAGACTAGATAAAGACGTATTTTGATTATCATTGCTTCGATATCGATATTGACGTCTTCATTTTATAGTTAATATCAAAACCAACCATAAATTGTCTCAGTAAAACTCTATTCGAATATTTACGAATATTATTCGAAACTGGACAGTGGACATACTCTGCAGGAGTATGTCCAGTTTCGTATAATACCAATCCATTTGGTATCGTAAAAAGCATCAAATCTTATCAGGCGTAATCAACACTTCTGAACTGCCTCCGTGGTCTAATGGTTAAGAGCATTGGCCCTCGACACAGAGGTCGTGGGTTCGATTCCCACGGGGGACACCTAGTGAAATGTCACTTTGTGCGTTTTTCCCTAGTTTGTTAGGACATTGCAGGCTGAATCACCTGATTGCCTGAAAAGAAAAATGATTCCGTGCTTCGGATGGCACGTTAAGCCGTTGGTCCCGGCTACTATCTCTGGACATAAAAACCACGTCAGAGGCCTGTAAGGCAGTCTGAAAAAACTCTGACACCAGGGCTCTGCCCACACGATAAGAAGAAGAAGAACACTTCTGATTCGCTCTATCTGTCCCTACTTCAGATCGTTTTCCTTCAGATGCAGGTTTTTTTTGAGATGACTATTACTGCTCTGCTCAGGGAGCAACTACGCGACGCGGCAGATTGGGTAGCGGGATCGGTGAGAGCAGATGCAGGAGGGTAATCCCGAAAGAGTGCATATAATCTGTATTTAGCGCATACTTTCGTCTCGTACACTAAATTGTCGTGCGCACCTGACTGCTATTGTATGCAGTTGATATAGCCAAAGCATAAGAAAGATTACGTAGGTATCTACATACAGTATGGTCATTCCTTGTCAATCAATTTTGAGCTCACCCTAGTGGTACGAGAGGTAAATCACAGTAAGCAGTCGTATAGTCTTTTTTATCTCGAACTGTCTCAGTTTGCATGTGCCAACTTTTACTTGTACGTGCGAGCTCGTGTGTATCAGGTTTCCAAGGTGTGTGCTAGACCGACAAACTGAGAAAGTTAGCGGATAGTTAATCCAGTCAGATGAAGAAGGCCGAAGATGACATTTGCTAGCACGCCTTCAGAAAGGCCTACGACCAGAAAAATAATTTCGCTCGTCAATCTTGGTTTGCGAAGACCCGAGTCCTATTGAAACCCGAAGGCATTTAGAAATCAAAGGGTGCAAAGTCAGTAGCCGCGAAAAGGGCGCGAAAACAATAAGCCAATAGCGCCAAGGGATTTTAGGTGACACACTCTGATTGGTCAATATAATTTCGCGCGCTATTAAAATTTGTCTACTGCGATGTACGGAAGCGAAAAAATTTTCGTCTATGAATGTACCTGACATCGGTAAGAGTTCTAAACCTGGTACTACGTACGTTCAGTTGGTGATGTTGATATAACTGATGAAGACAAAGACATGATGAAGACGATGATTAGTAGTCGATGCTACGAAAATAAAAACATGATTTCTTCATTCAAATGCTTGATTTCATTGAAGCTAAGCCGTCGGTCCCGGCTACTATCTCTGGTGGTATTAGTCGTTACATAAAAACCACGTCAGAGGCCGTAAGGCGGTCTGAAAAAACTCTGACACAAGGGCGCTGCCCACACGATCATGCTATGTTATCTTAGTACAAACTAAGTGGAACGCTGATTTTCTATAGACAGCTTCCGCCATCTATCGGTTATGTTTCGAAGTACTATGTGTTGAACTAGGGTTCATATCGGAGTAACAGCGCACTACACCTCACGCGTTGCGCTGTACTAGTGAGAGATTTCGCCCATAACAATCAATGTCTTGTTGGTCTAGCGGTCTGGACAACCGGCTTACGATCCGGGTAGCTAAGGTTCGATCCTCGTGTCGGCCGATCGTCTTTTTCAATTAATTTCATAATGTGGCGCCCCCTAGTACTAATAAGCGACAACGCAATTATGACGTCCTAAAATTCAAGGCGAGTTAACCTATCTATATCCAATATACATATTAATCTATACACACGATAAAGAAGGAATTGAAGTTATATAATAGTATTATCATCTCATTCATTTTCAAATCAAAAAGCCCACCATACGCTCCCGTGAAACCATCTCATGCATGGCTGTCACGCGCACTTTGTTCAGATAACTATGGATTATAAACTTTTATGACCCGGGAGGCATGTTGGTTAGCACCACTTCGCGTCGCGGAGAGATGCTTAGCATTCATGAGCCAACTAAAGTGCTGTGTTTACCGTATGCCAAGATTATTACGTTAGATTTTAAAGGTTAATTAAGTTTCTTAGTTATGTTTCAGAATAGTAGTTTCAGAATATATAGGCATGAGCATGAGCATATGCTCACGACTATATTCCCCGAGGGCGTAGTCAGAGATATTCTGAAACCTCAGAACATCCACGTTTCACTAGTAGTACCGAAACTCGGTCCAGTGTGACGAGGAGTGAGCCCGTCGCCACCATGCTATGTTATCTTAGTACAAACTAAGTGGAATGCTGATTTTCCATAGACAGCTTCCGCCATCTATCGGTTATGTTTCGAAGCACTATGTGTTGAACTAGGGTTCATATCGGAGTAATAGCACACTACACCTCACGCGATGCGCTGTAGTAGTGAGAGATTTCGCCCATATCAATCACTGTCTTGTTGGTCTAGCGATCTAGATAACCGGCTTTCGATCCGGGTAGCTAAGGTTCGATCCTCGTGTCGGCCGATCGTTTTTTTTTCAATTTATTTCATAATGTGGTGCCCCCCTAGTGCTAATAAGCGCCAACTCAATTAGGACGTCCTAAAATTCAAGGCAAGTTACCTATCTCTATCCAATATATAGAGATAATAAACGATTATTTTATTTTTTTATTTTATATACATATTAATCTATGGTCGCCACTTGTAATGGACAGTAGGTACAATACATGCCTCGAAATTGAAGCATGCAGGTTTCCTCACGATATTTTCCTTCACCGAAAAAGCCAGTGGTGTTACAAATCGTACATAAATTTCGAAAAACTCATTGGTACGAGGATATATAGGGTCCTTCTTAATATGCTAACACTTTTTTAAGGAGATGATCAGACCGTCAAAATAAACAGCTTTCACTATGGGACCAATATCGAAATCGCGAAAAAAATCGGATATTCCATACTAAACTACAAATCTACTCGGCTAAATGTATAGGACAGCTGTTTTTTTCGCGATTTCGATGTTGGTCCCATAGTGAAAGTTGTTCAGTTTGATGGTCTAAATAACCCCCTTAAAAATTTTAAATGTTCATTTTTACTTTTGTACACACAATATCAAAATACTTATCGGGTAGTAACACCTTATAGTTTCTCTAACAACAGTGTGGTAGTGGTGTGGTTTTAACCTATGCAATAACAGAAATGAATCTATTTACAGAATCAATAGAAATATACTATTTTTACGACCAAAACAAACTACAAAACCAATTTTCCGCGTTGGTGTACTATATAAAACGTTTAAGACAAATTCTATTCTTGCGTGGGAAAAATGTTTGTATGATGAAATATTGGTAAAATTTGTAACCAAGTAGGTAAATAGTGAAAAAAATACGATAAATACTTACTGGGATTTATTTGGTTGTGTAGCGAGAGGCGCACGGACCCGAGTGCTTTCTCGCTCGCACACATCTAGCTGCCCTTGTCACCGCCCTCTCCATCGTTATGCACGCGGCACGCGCTCCGAGGATCGTATATAAGACCCGACGCGGCCAGCGAATGTCACCCCTCCCACGTCATTCTAACCCTCTTATTAGAAAAAATGCCACATACCGGTGCTGTAGGCACAATAAGCCTCGAAAGCGTCGGCCTCGGAACGTCTTAGACGAACCGGACGACCCGATCACGGTCGCTATGATACCGGCCCTCCAATCACGACTCACCGACACAAACACACACAACACGATCACCGCCGGCGGTAACACAATCATTTCTTTGTTGCGTCGTCGTCGTAAAAATCGAAATCCCCACCGTCCCCGGGGGGGTTCGTCGCGATCTCTGCCCTCTCTTTTGCCTTCTGGCGCCTACAGACGCTACCGGCACATCGCTGGCCGATTCTCACCGATCCCCACTACCCAATCGTAGCCCGCGTAGTCCCAGCAACGCCCATTGCCGAGGTCCGTACCCCTTAGGGGTGCCCCTTGGGCAGGTTGCTTAAGCTCATGCATTGGTTCGGTAGACCTACCAGGGCGCTTCGCCGCCACTGGTGTGGTCCCCCCATAGTCCGCAGTAATAAGCAGTCGATGCTCCCTGAGCAATGCTGTATTGGTCAATTCGAAAAAAAAAAAAAAAAAAAAAAAAAGCGAATGTCACTTAGCTAGGCGGCTTCGCCTGAGAGATAGCCACTGCAGTCCTCAGGTGCTGGCCAGGTCGAGGATCGAGATAGCCACGCAGTCCGTTCCAAAACCTATGTCTTCTAAGCAGAAGAGTGAGATAGCTACGCAGTCCACTCTGATGCATAGCTAGAGATGTTTGTATGTGTTTTATGTACCAATATTGTATGCTCATCAATAAATAGTTAAACCATCACCCTCTTTCTCTCAGCCACCCTACATAGTGGCGCCCAACGTGGGGGTCCGTGCGCCTCTCGCTACAGTTGTTGATTCTTTAAGATTTATTTTTTACTGGTTACCTTCGTTTTAAGTATACCTACCTGCATATTATACAGGGCGAAACTGATATCATTAGCATCCTTTTAAACTAAGAGTCTACCCATCAAACCGAAGAACTTTTACTATAGGAGCAAACCGATCGGAGCAAAAATAAAAATCTGCTGTTGCATACATTTGAGGCAAATATTGCAGTTTTTAAGTATACCTACCTGCATATTATACAGGGTGAAACTGATATCATTAGCATCCTTTTAAACTAAGAGTCTACCCATCAAACCGAAGAACTTTTACTATAGGAGCAAACCGGTCGGAGCAAAAATAAAAATCTGCTGTTGCATAAATTTGAGTCAAATATTGCAGTTTAGTATGGAGCAGCTTATTTTGTTTTTGCTCAGATCGGTTTGCTCCCATAGTAAAAGATGTTCAGTTTGATGTAAAGACTCTTAGTATGAAAGGATGCTAATATCAATTTCACCCTGTAGATCTAGTGCTAACTTTCCCATTTAATAATTCTAGCATTCAACTTAGTTGCATAACCTAGTATTTCGTAGTTCTATACTAAAGCTGAAATGCAGTACATTTAGCCTTTAGACTCAAATGTAAGTAGGTATTACTTACACTTGTGCTACGCTGGTATATTTCCATATTATTGAATAAGATATTCTATCTCTTGAGTTTGTACCAAGAGGTAGGTATAAAGTGTTAAGCGCGAATATCTGCTATGTTATTCTATACGACACAAAAAAACTACAATTTAGCCCAGTCATTTTACGGTTTGGGCCAGGACTAATTAATTATTGATTTTTATTCGGAAAAGTATTTTTAGAACCAATTTAAGCTTAGAAATTTACTAAAATTAATTAAATATCCCGTCAGCAACAGCCCCAAATTTTAAATTTAGTATTTACCTTGTTCTAAAAAAAAACGAATGGTAATTTTTTTTTTGCAAGCTTTACAGTCTTTACCGTTATACATACTTCAAACATTGTGATAATATTTTTGTCTACTTAGAAGGCTTTGAAAAATACATTAGTATTTTCTAATGAATGCCTCATTTTCAAAATTTCAATGCCTGTTTTATTGCTCAAAAATAATTTATGTTGTTGAATCTAATTAAAATGAGCGCATTGGTATTAAAATTACTAATTTAAAAGCTTTATGGGAGATACAATTTTGATTTCTATGTTGCGCAGCGGTTTTTTTAAAATATGTTTTTAGATAGTCTTTTTGTCACTAAATGGTGCCGGTTACAGTTTAAAAGTCCAATTCATAATTACTCCCCACCCGTCCTAACAAAACTTCGTTAAATGACTGGGCTAATTTTGGAATTCAATATTGTAACTGTTGTACGCCCACATAATGTTGTTTCAAGATCGCTCCTCACCAGAAGTATTCATGAACATTTGGAAACGAACATCGTATGTTTACATTAAACCCTCCCTGAGGGTAGACATGTGCCCTGCAGTGGGATGTTTATAGGCTGATGATGATAATGATCGATTTTTAGAAACGAGAAAAACTCGACTATAATATTATTGTAATTCATACATAAAGGCACGGCCATATTCAAATAGGTAAGTGCTTACTTCAAAATGCTAAAAGTGAGCCGCACTGAAAGAAGATCCTCAATATATGGGAAATAGGCTAACATAAAAATGTTAGCGTATGTATAGTTGGCGTATAGTTATGGAACTCATGTTGATTTGTTTCTCATAATCTCTAGATTATAGTGGTAACATTAGCTTTACCTCATCTAAACGGAATGTCGCGTAATCGCAGTTGGCGTACATCGTGTCGTGGTAAAATACCTATGTTAGGTTTGGGTATTTATTTCTATTTTCGTATGAACGTTCCTATAAGTACACGCATTACATGTGCCGTTTTAACCAAAAAAAAGAATCATAGCAAATAAGTCAAAACGGTGCAATTTTTATATTGATTTCATAATTCCCTTTGCATTTTTACCAATTTTTACAAATCTATCGTCTGATTACTATAATAAATTAAATTATTTATTTAGTGTGTGTGACCATCAATAAACGTTACCATTTGGTGGGCCTACAAAAAATTGACTCCTTTACGAGATTTGCGCCAACTGCGATTACGTGACACTCCGTTTAGATGAGGTATTGCTAATATTACCACTATAATCTAGAGATTATGAGAAACAAATCGACATGAGTTCCATAACTATACGCCAACTATACGCTAACATTTTTATGTTAGCCTATTTCCCATACTAAGATTGAGGTTCTCTTTTCATAAGAATCGGTTAAGCCGTTTAGGAGGAGTTTTGTTACAAACACCGTGATCGATAATTCTATACATTAGAAGATTAGAGAAGACTAGAGAAGATTATCCCCTGACTAAAATTATGAATTTAATGCAGCAATAAAGCCTAAATCGACATTGATTATCGATGTTTTCTAAAATTTTCAAACCTAATTTAATAAGCTTAGTTTATAGCTAAGTTAAACTGCAAAAACCTAATACTTGCAAATGGTATGTGAAACACGTTTCACTGTTTTTGCTAACCATTTTGTTCCGAATAATAAACTTAAACTTACAAAGTGGATTTTGTAGCAAAAAATAAAATTCAGCTTAAAATTAAAAATGAACGTAGCATGAACAAATAACTCGGACTCTGACTCAGCTTACTAATGATTACTACAGAACTATACTACCTACTGGGTTCAGAACACAAGTGAAAGTTAGTCATCATCATCATCAGCCTTAATAGGGTCTTATAATCATAAAGGATGCCACTCCTCCTTACAAGCATGGAAACAAGAAAATTGGTCATGGCGGTCGGTAATGTTCGACCTTCTTTCGTCGTCGATATTTCCAACGTTTTTGTGTCCCTTTCTATCCATTGATGTGACGTAATGTATGACAGGAGGCACAATTTTTGTCGTAGGATTAGAAAGGGATAAAGTAACGTCGACGGGAATTTACGAAATGAGAACGATCATTACCGACTACCAAGGAGTATTATCATGTTTCACCGCTTGTAGGCAGTCTTTACTCCAAGGTATAGACAATACCTATGCCAACGACCCACATCACTGCCACAGTATAAGAAAGAGTATCTATGTCTCTGCAGAGCACAGGCCTATCAAAGAAGTTGTTTGTGCGGTGGTCCACCACGCGTGCACAAATACTAGTTTAATAATTTCTCCTTCAGCGTATGTAGGTTTTCTTACAATGTTTTCCTTCACCGTTTGAGAGCAGTCGGTATTACGTACAAAAAATGAAATTAAAAAAATCGTCTGCGAGCAACATAGTGAAATAACTCCATAAGACTGCTGTCATCACAGATCACAAAAACTAAAGGGAGATTTGAAAAGGGGGCGGGGTCAGTGTCGCAGCAATATGCGCAAAAACGGAACACATTGCTCGCGACAGTATGGATTCAATATATTATGAGGCTGAAAGCCAGTCGAGATATTATGTGTAAATAGTTTACAATGCTTGCGTAGTAGTAAAGATTATTCGAACGTTGAGTTCTGATACCGCAATGGATAATGAGCACATTCAAGCTAACAAAATAGTTTCTATCGCGTGGTACTGGTGGTAATGCGACACTCGGTTTCGTACTCAGCGCGTTGGTTGCCATCTCTCTAGATCTCTATGGCTGTCATAGTAATAAATTGAAGTAAATATTTCAAAGATAGATTGAATGGCCTCTTTGAGAGCTTTGACTTTACGACTTTGCTCTGCAAATTGCTGTAATTGGTCATCATTAGGTGGACCCATCAATAACTGTTTTTGCTAGTCTATAGTCAGCAATGTTCAACATTACTACGGCCTTATGAGTGAACTTGTTTTTACAGAGAATTTATGTTCCTTTTCATTATTAATAAAAGGAATTCACCCTGCATTAGTGTACGTTACACGAATTAGTAACCATGGATGCTTTTGTAGAGGATATTTTTTATTCTGTACTTCACTTCTATTTTTTAAGCTTTTGCTTTCTACACTTATAACATGCCATAAGGAATCAATAAACATTCATCATTAGACTTATATTTTCACTTATAATTGATGTTACTTCCCTAGGTTTGAGTTTGACTTGAGGCTTTTCCGTATCAATCTCTATCTCGTACTCTGTACCAATGTTTTAATTAGCGTCGTAATGTAATGTTCTGTGTAGTGCTGTAGCATTAGCATCCAAAAATAATATCCAACTGGATACACCAACTGAAAATATTAAATAGGAGGTATTTGTTTCCATCAACCGTAGAAAAATACTCCTATGTAACATTTTCAGTAGACTATTTTTTTTTCCTCAAAGAGATCACACAAAGAAAATTAGCCACACCATCATTGCAATACGATTTTTGATGCTAACCCAACTTTTCTCCAAAGCTTTGAAATCTTTTTACGTGTATCCAAGCTCAGATATCCGTGACAACAGCACATACCATTTCAAGCCTTCCACATGGAACCCTAAAAACGTTCGTGCCAAAACAATCCATATATTAGCGAGTCAAGTAGCGTATCTTTAAAGGAGTGCCGTCACGGTGGCGAGTTCCAGACTTATTGTCGGAGTTAGCAGCGATTCCTCCTGCAACAATTCACTGGGAAGTTCCACTGAGTTCTGGGTGGTTTAAGTTTGGATCGTTTACGATAATTTGGACTCAGAAAGTCACTAACGACGAGGTTCTGCGAAGGGTCCGCCAAAAACGCGAGCTTATGTAAACCTTCGAGAGGAGAAACGTTGCGTAACTGGATTAGACTCTCTAGAACAAATGTTTTCTGTTGCAACCGTTCTGTTTCGTTACGTGTGTATCTAGATCATCTGCTCAGGCATTCAACGTAATATACTTATGGGAAAAATAGCTGGAAAACACGGCGAAGTTCCGGCTGCTTACTTCATGAGTAAAATATGAGCATTGGGAGAGCCACCACGCTGTTTCACCTCGAAGCAAAAAGAAATACGCAGAAGAAATTGCTAACCTAAGCTAGTCGGAGAGGCACATTAGAAGAAGAAGAAGGTTAAAACGTTACTGTTGTCATTCTGATAATCGTGGTTTTTGAAATGGCCCTCAAACCATATCTACAATTAAATACAACAGAATCAGCGCATTCCTATGAAATTAGCCTTCTGCACAATGTTTTTTTAAATTACATTTTTTCTTGAACGCTTTCATTTTTCTTCTCTGATCTTAACGGTTTCTGATTCCATCAGATTCTTGGAAGCAAGATTCATGGGTGCACACACTGGCATTAATATAATATTCTGCATACTTGACTGCTTTTGTAACTAAGCGGTCGTCGGTATCAAAACCACTTTTAACTTAATTTAATACATAGTGGTTTCGTTTTGTGTAATTATCTCCCAACACTAAACCAGGTCAAATAAACTACCAGGTCAAGTAAATCTGCGATTAAAATGCAAGTGCTTAAAGATAAAAAGATAAAGTTCAAAATCGTCTGTTATTTTGTGAATATACGGTGGCACTAGGTTTTATTCTCCGTCACATATTGCCGACCGTAAACTTACTTGTATTAAGTAATCTACCTACCGCGCACTTTACTGAAATTGTAGGTGAAAATCTTCATAATTACTTTAGTCTACATTTTTTATGACACACGTAAGGGTAATGAACTAATGATAGAGGTATAAAATAGTTCAAGACAATGGGAGAAGATAGACCGTGCATAGACCCAGGATTTTCGCTTACGCTATATAGTGGCACCTCAGTCAGTATAGCCATACGAGATAGCAATATGTATTTAAAGCTGTACAATTTACATACAATTTGAGCTTCTTGGTCTGACACTGTGCCGGGCCATACATCAAAAATAGTGTTACGTCAATAAAGCAGATATCTTCTTTTTTAAGAAAAAATTGGTTTCTGCATCTCTGTTTGAGTGAAAACGCTCACTCAAGGCCTTATAATTTCTTGTCTTGGATAATTTCTCTGTAAAACATGCGATTTTAATGATGATGATGATGAGCTCCTGACCGATTTCGGGCACGGCGACTGCTTCAGCTCCGATTTTGGCGCTCATGTGCTCGAATGTGACTCACGAAGCCTATTTTGTGAGTAAAGGTCCTCGCACATTGCGGACACGAGAGTACACCATTAATATATGTGTAATTGATCGCCGCAGGTGGTCGGGTTTTCAATTCGTCGCGCTTTGAGTCAAGGTCAGAGCGGCGTTGAGCTTCAAAGTCAAATACATTCGAATTGACTAAGGCTCTCCATTCCGGCCGCTTGACAGCCAGCTGCTCCCACTGATCAGATGCAATGTTGCATTTTTTCAAGTGACGCTTCAGCACATCTTTGTACCGATTGTTGTTCGATTCAAGGCGCGCACTAAAGTGTCCCATGCAATGATCACTGAGATTATGTATGCGGATGACTTGTGCTTTTTGACTGAGTCCTCAGAAAGCCTGCAACAGCTTATGTCCGTTTTCGACGAGTCCTGCCGTAAATTTGGCCTGAAAATCAGCATCAAAAAGACAGAAGTGATGTCCTTGGACACTCACGGTCACGAGTCGCTGATCATCAAACTCGGCGAGGACGAGCTGACGCAGGTTGATAAGTTCCGATACTTGGGAAGCACTTTGACATCTAAGTGCGACCTTGACGCAGAAATCAACAGCAGGATTGGCGCTGCTGCTGCAGCGTTCGGCGATTTTAATATTAATAGAATAAAACTAAAAAGGTTGAAAGTTACCCAAAGGGCAATGGAGAAGGTGATGCACGGAGTTTCCTTGCGAAATTTAATCAGAAATGAAGAGATTAACAGAGATTTCCGTCTTGACGATCTGTGGGGAGTTCTATGTCCAGCAGTGGAAGTATATCAGCTAATATTATGATGGTCACCCTGCAATGCAACTTGATTAAAATGCGGCTAAACTTTGGCCGCCGTATTATTAAATGTATTGCATGATAATCATGAAATTATCATTAAACGGTTAGCCGTTATGTATTGTGGAGAATTCTGCAATTTGGCTATGACATTATTTTGACCGGCAGTATTGTCAGTGGGTATATGTGTAGATTCAACTCATTCGTAACTGTCCCACTACATTCGAACACAAAGCATGACAAACGAACTAACAAAATAATTAATGTTCGCGTCGTTAATATTTCAAAAACAGCCATTAATCAAGCTCCATTAGTTTCAGAGATAGCGAATTTCCCCCAGATATCACGTCTTCCTAATAAAGTTTTGATAATGCATTATGTACGTGTGTTTGTCACTGATCGATGTTTCTGTTAAATTCACCAGTCATTTTGTGTTTTGCTGTTCAATGCGGTTTGTTTAAGGGTGGTTTTCATGGGGTACAATATAAGCATTGTTATCATTATTACACGAGGCTCTTCGGCGTTGAAATTCTCTGACAGTAAATTGTTCACTAACCTGCCTCCACCAATCCGAACAGTACGGCCCGCTCCTCCTAACCATTATTCGTAAGAGCAGGCTTTTGCCCTGCAGTGGGATGCTGTCGGCATTTTAAATTGTTAATATAATTATGTATTTGACTAGGAATTTGACCTGGCTGGACTGACCAAGCAGGGTGAAAGAGAGTGGGCCAGACTTATTCTTTGAATGGTACATACATACATACATACATATTCTCACGCCTGTCTCCCACTGGGGTTGGCAGAGACAACGGAACGCCACATGCTACGATCCTGACATACCTCTCTAGCTTCTTCCACATTCATAAGTCCTTTCATGCATGCTCGTCGGTTACGGGTTGAATGGTAATGACTGTTATTAAATTTTTTGTCAACTATTGATATACCATACACCTGTCGGTTATATCAGTATCAAACTACAGCGGTTTATAATCTATAACGATCCAGTTTTTATGATGTTGACTCTGGCTTGCAAAACTAATATGGTCAGGTTTCTTCATGGATATTCTATATTGTGCCGTTATTAACTGGTTTCTATAAAAAAAATTTAATAGCGTCTGTTTGAAGTCAGAACCATTTTTCATTTTCATCTGTAAAGACTATTGCATGTCATTCGGTTTGTCTTGCTATATCGTCGAGAAGAAATTTTCCAACCAATATAAAAGGTTTGATGGTTGACATTGGTGTATTTTGTACGATAAACGTATCGGAGGTTCAGTACTTCACTTGGGGAGACTCTTCGCATTTCTGTCATCCAATTCATTTAAGACCAATGTTCTTGTCAGTGGAGTACCTATTCGCCAATGTGGTCTCCTCAGTCCAATTGCCTTAAATTCTTAATACGACACGACATAAATCTTAAAATTTTCATTTTCATCATCTCAGCCGATAGACGTCCACTGTTGGACATAGATCTCCCCCAAGGATCGCCACAACTACCAGTCCGGCGCTGCCCTCATCAAACGGGTTCGTGCTGCCTTTTTCAGGTCGTCCGGCCTGTGCTTTTCGGTACGAGGTAAAATTTTATTGCATGTAATTTATTTATTTCATTTTTCTTTGTAATGAACCATCGAAACATCCCCTTTAGATATAAAACTGAACACGTTGGTAACAAATCATCATTATCTCTGGGTTAATTAGGTAAAACGGCTATAGCCGGAATTCCAATATATCAGTATGGCTGAATCATATTTTGATAGCATTTGCATATCAAACTCTGCTTTATGGAGCGTGCAGTGGAAGCCGATAGTTTAAAGTATTTACGTTCGTAAATTAGGTCAAAGTTTGTCTAGTTAATTTTAAATTATTTTGATGATTAATGTAACTTTTGGACTTTGATTTATGTCATAAAGGAACATGCGGGTTTTGTATGGAAGTTTGGCGCCTTGTTTTTCGACATTGTTTTTAGCGCAGCCATCAACCAAACTAGAATATTTTTGTTCAGAATAAAGAAACAAACAAAACATGTTATGACATGTATATCCCTAAAATCAGTCTGAACGGAGATATTTAAAGACTTGAAGTTAAAAATATAAGGTCTAACAAAATTAGGTGAAACTATTTTAAGGGGATGATCAGACCATCAAACTGAACAACTTTCTCTATGGGACCAATATCGAAATCGCGAAAAAAAATCTGCTGTCCCATACATTTAGGTCGAGTATGTTTGCATGGAACAGCATATTTTTTTTCGCGATTTCAATATTGGTCCCATAGAGAAAGTTGTTCAGTTTGATGGTCTGATCATCCCCTTAAAATAGTTTCACCTAATTTTGTCAGACCTTATATTATATTCATTACGTTTACTTAAAGCCTTTATTGTATACTTGTCATAAAGTTTTGCTTGTAACTTTATTCTGAACTATAATATTCATGTTTTATTGATATGGCCGCGCTAAAAAAAGAGTCGAAAAGAAAAAAGGCGCTGTTTTTAGTCGTTGGCTTTTCATTTAGTTAATTAATTATGATGGACGAGAATCATCCATCCATTTAAACTAATAACTATCAGCGCCCGCAACTTCGTACGCGCAGACCACTGACTTTAAATACTCATAACTTTTGATTGAATGAACCGATTGCGATAAAATAAAGTCGAAATGTTAATCCAAACTAAGCCCTATGCAACTGTGAAAACGTCATCCAAGTCGAATAAGTAATTTGTAGGTGATGCGTGCACAAACAAATAGATAAGCAGACAAACATAAACAATTCTAAAAGTGGTCTCAACCTCCTAAACGCTCCCGATTAATACCTATTTTTCAAATATTTTTAGTGTACACACGGCGTGTGTCGCCGCCGTGTGTGTCCAGCTACACAAAACCAATATAAGCTGGCCGCGCGACGTTATACATTATTCTACCTAAGCGCGGCCAGCTTATTTTGGTTTTGCGTAGCTTGATGTGTCGCCGTGTGTACATCCACGTTCTTAGTTTCATTTTATGTACAAAAGAAGATAATAAATGTGAAAGTGTCTCTATCTACCTATTGCGTCTTTATTATAACAATACCGTTAAACCGATTTTCATGAAATTTGGTACAAAGATAGCTTGAATATTGAGGAAGGACACATTTATAAAAATTCCATGCACGCTCTGAAAACAGCTAGGGTTGTAATAACTTTTAATAAATTATATTTACCCGAAAACGACACCAATATACAGGGTATAAAACAAAAATAACTACGTTACAGATTAAACAGAGTGCTTTAGACCATCAAAGTTAACATGGTTTCGCGATTTCATTGTTGCCTCTAAAATGATAATTTTTCAGTTTGATGGTCTGAACCATTGGTATGTAACACATTTAATTTTACAATTCAAAAATACAACTATTGAATCAGTTGTGAGTTTTTTCTAGGCAAACAGTACATAACACAACATTTTTATAACACAAGAGATACAACAGGAAAGACGTTACAGAAATGTTATTTTACAAGAACAGTAATTTAAGAAGTATAAAGTACTATTAACATATTTTCCTCCCTAACCCCTTCACGGAAACTAAGTTTTTAGAACAATTCGTCTCGTAACCTTTAGGCTAAAAATTCACTGAAAGCAGCGCGATGCTTAACTTTGTATTGTAACTGGCATTCGAAATATTATTAAAATGTTGTATTAAACGTTAGAACCATGTCTACCAGTTACCTAATAAGATTTCAATTACAGAAAGGGACGCTTTTAGTAAGGGAGCCGCCTTGGAAGGTTTCCGCCTGATCGAGTTACTGGATGAGACTAATTTGTAGTTTTAGTAGACACTTAGCAAGCCTGAAATAATTTGGTCCGCCGTGGCGCATCTCGGAAGATATTGACAAGAGTAGTTCAGTATTTTTGACCATAAAATTACCTCATTGAGTAACTGATTGAAACATATCTAATGAGATTAAGATCTGCTGTTAAATTAGATGATCTGCCATACTCTATCTTGGCAGTTTCCGCTGGTTGACCTGGGTTTTTATTGTGTAGATAGCTACCCGATTCAATTGGTGTCAAATCAACATGGCAGTTCTTTGCATTTCTGCTTCTATAGTTAATTAAGTAGAGTTAACCCGCGACTTCGTCCGCGAAAATTATATAACAGATTTTAAGTCATATCATAAGCTATCGAACAAAAAAAGTTTCATCAAAATCAGTTCAGTAGTTTTTGCGTGATGCTCGTTCAAACAAACTAACAAACACACAAACAATCAAACAGACAGACTAAAAATAAAAAAATTGGTGATTTGGAATCAGGGACACCTAAAAACCATATCGTAACTTTTTTTTGTAAATATCTTCAATGTACAGACACGCTTCTGTTCCAGTATTATAATATTTTAGATAGATTTAAGACATACATTATTTAGATTACAGAATATTCATTATTATGATCACAAAAACAAAAATTATATAAAAATTGCCTAGTACTAGTACAGTCATAATAAGTTATCGATCTTGTAATCTTATAATCGTCAATTTAGACAGGTGAACGGAATAAAAAATATTTTTACTCAAAACTGTTTCAAACTAATTGTTCAAGAACATTATAACGAGAAACTTAACATCTAGTCAAAAACACAATACAATGTACAATTTACAGTACAAAATACAAACACACATTTAAATTCAACAAGAATCAGATAATTATCAAAGTTTCACATGTTTACAATCTATAGGAATAGAAATGAAACGAAATTGTTTAATGAAATAGCCTAGCAATCCAAGCATAGCTTTCACTATAACGAAATATATTCCGTTCCGCCGCTTGTCCGTCACGGCGGCCGACTTCGTTTCACTTCGCCACATAAATCTTTCCTCCAGTCGACTTGTGAGCTTTTAGAGAAGCATTACTCGTTCATTGTGTCTGTACTTTGTTTCTTGATGGAAATAGCTTAAAAAGGTACCTACCTGGAAATATTTATACGCACGTAACTCCCATAAATTATCTTCATCAGCATCAGCCTATCATACGTCCCACTGCTGGGTAAAAACTTACCCTTAGAAAGGGTGTATGGGCACTAGAACTACACGCGTGCCTAATGCGAATTGGTAGACCTCACTTACGCATCAGGATTTCTTCTTTTGCGTATGCAATTCATCACGATGTTCTTCTTCACTGTTTGAGAGAATAACGTACATACGTTAAAAAAGTTATTGGTACACAGCATATCATTCGTGCGGATTCAAACTTGGACCCTTATGATTGAGTGGCCATACCCCTCCGCAACGCGCCCACTCTTCCTTACTATGTCGATGATTTTGCCAATGTGGTCGACATAAGAACAATCTTGCTTGCCGTTTTTCGTTCCAATTTTTCGCTCCACGAGCCCTCTTCTAATCAGAGGACCGAAGAAACGCCAACTCCTAAGTTCTTGTCGTAAGCCAGAGAGATCCCACAAGAAAGTCCTAACAGAAAAAGAAGATCCAGCAAGAAAGTGACTAACGCCCAAGATACACCCGCCGATACGCTGAAAAAAATGTTTTGTTGAATATAACCGAACTTTAGTGACTTCCAAACTGTTTTGTAGCACATAAACAATCGTTTGTATATAAATAGCAAAAAGTTATGCTATTTATAACCAAACGATTGTTTATTTGCTACAAAACAGTTTGGAAGTGAACCGAACTTTCGGTTATATTTAACAGTGTTTTCTCTCCGGTCTCTCCCAACCTTGTAACAGGAAAGGACGCGCTGAAATGTTGTATGGAAGAAGATGACATCGTCTAATTTAATTACCTACCTACTTTAAATCGAAAATGCTTACAAAAACAAGCACAATTTTTGTCAATCAAATATAGGTACAAAATTCCAGCTTATATCAGCAACATGCTGCTTAGTCAATACCATACCTAATAAACATATTTTACTTTCATGTATTAGACCACATTTCAAGTAAGTAACAGAAAATATAAACAAAGTATAATACGTTTGGAATCGTCAAAATTCTCGTACCTAACAAGAGTATTTCTTTTGATCTGACGAAAAGAGACGAATTTGAATTTGGTATCTACTGCCATATACATAAAACGTATAAAGACATCTTCCCTAACGATCGTCGGATAGACATCGTCAAAGGAATCAAATATCAGCTAAACGACGGGAAACATTCGAAAAATAGCTTCACCGAAGATGATAAGGTGCCTCATAAAATTCTGAAGACCCCTACTGTTGTTAGTGTCTTAGATAGCATTTATAAAGATCGAGAATTTAGTGAGATCCGGATCGCGTTGTCACAAATTAGCGGGTTTAAAATATAATTAAACACTTTATTCAAAATTAAGAAAAGCTATGAATTTTAGTTCATGCTGTTACGTACTGCTTTAGTAGTAAATTTTAGTTTACGTTTCTCTTAAGTGACAGATAATAATTAATATTATTATTATTGGCTTATTATTATATTTGTAAGGGCTTGGTCAATGACCAATAGCTACCGCGACCTGAACAGATCTATTGTAGCTGTCACCCTTGACCTAAAGGTCATTTCCTAGGCCCACGGACTTCATGAACCGTGACAGATGATAAAATATATATGAATGATGATCTTTTAACCTTATGGTGTTTAACGAAAATAAAATTTTTAAGGATTAAATTAAATAAACTATTAAGCTATTAAATATAATAATTTTATTTCAGACAAATTGAATTTATTCTCGCATTATATTTCTTCAAACTGTGTTTTTTATTTATTTATTAATTAAAAAAACTAACAGCTTAGTAAAAAATATACACAGGAATAATATTAACACTTCCTTATAATAATAGGTTTCACTAGTAATTGACTTATCTACATTATCGTAAGGTAGTTCAAAGCAAGCTTTAAAAAGGTGTTTTTAAAAGTATATAAAAGGTTTTAACAGGTACTCAGGTATAGAATTTTTTTTTTCTTTTTTGTTTTTTTTTTTATTAAAACACTTTAGCTGTTTTTGTGTCATCATTGTCTTGCCCATTTCCCATTATTTGGGGTCGGCGCAATATGTCATCCTCTTCCATTCATCTCTCTTAGCCGTCGTTTCAACACTCACTCCTTTTTTACACATATCATCCTTCACACAATCCATCCATCTTTTCTTCGGCCTCCCTCTCCTACTACAGCCATCCACATTCATACTTAACACTCGTCTCGTAACATGACACTCTTCTCTCCGCATTACATGCCCATACCACGATAATCTATTACCCTGCAATTTTTCCGTTATAGGTGCTACTTTCAAACTTCCTCTAATATACTCATTCCTAATCTTGTCCATTCTAGTTACACCACACATCCATCTCAACATTCTCATCTCAGCTGCATGCAATCGTTTCTCATCCGTCCCTTTTTTGGCCCAACACTCTGATCCGTACATAACGACAGGTCGTATTACGGTCTTATATATTTTCCCCTTCAATTTGAGGGGGATTCGGGAGTCGCAGATCGTTCCCGTAACCTGCCGCCACTTCATCCACCCTGAGTTGATTCGGTGCTTCACGTCCCGGTCTATCTCTCCATCTTTTTGTATGAGTGACCCGAGGTACCGGAAGTCGGAGCAGACTGGCAAAGGCACGCCATCAAGGGCAATAGGCATGCAACTGGAGAGACCGCCGAAATCACAGAACAAACGTTCCGTTTTAGTTCTGCTAATTTTCATGCCAACACTCTCCAGTTTTTGCTGCCATTGTGCCAATCTGCTCTGGACCTCGAGTCCATCTTCACCGACAAGAACAATGTCGTCGGCAAACAGCATGCACCAGGGTGCCTCTTTCTGTATGTCCGATGTTAAAGCATCCATAATCAACAGGAAGAGGTAAGGGCTTAAAGCCGACCCTTGGTGCAAACCTACAGCCACATTGAATTTATCGGTGGTACCTTAAAAATTGTGTCATCAAAAATCTGGTGTCACAAACAGCATAATAGAGAAAATATTTTTCTCACGTCGTTCCCACCACCACACATGATTTTTATCACGCGTGGCTAGTCTACCAATACTCCACATCTCTCATTACGCTACACCTCAATCACCTCATACACAACCCACATCATTACCGCTCTAAGCGATATTCAAGTGACTTCCAAAAATTAACAAACTCATAGTAGTAACTAAGTTTAGAGCCAAACGCGGGCGCATGAATCAAGAGGAACGCGCCTCCATACATCAGAGCCCTGAGAGCTCCACTTAATCCTCTTCCCAGCTAAGTACATGTGAGATATGACGTCATATGTCATGACAGTGTCTCGTGTAATACTGTGATTATTGTTAGATGGTAATAGCTACAGGATATTTTTGGGTAATCGTTGGGAAATTTTGATTTTTTATTGTTACCCGTCTGGTCCAGCAGGGTTATGTTTTTCGAGTATAATGTATTAACCGGTGAACTTTAAAATTTCTGAGTTATATAACTCTTAGTATATTGTAAATCTTACTTTTTGTTCTAAAACATTAAGTTGGTGATGCGAAGTCAATTATACATGGAAAGTCCTGACGTGTGATTTTTTTTAGCGTAGCTTTAACATACTAAGAGCACGGAATATTTAAGAGATAATTAAGAGTTTTTTTTACCGTTCAGTGGCCACAATATTTAAGATTTCTCAGTAATGAAAACCTAAAATGAATAAGTTCTACTCCATCTTACTCTCTGGAATCAGGCACGCCTAAAAACCATATCATAACTTTTTTTTTATATCTTCAATGTACAGACACATTTCTGTTACAGTTTTATAATAGTAGAGATGTATAGATGTTAGCAGGAAAATGAAATTTAATACTAACAATTAAATATCCAATGAGGATGTTTATTTTCACTATCAAAAGAAAAAATATGTTTACGCATGTACATAATTATGGTGATATTGCTATTAATACAATTTTGAATAATTTGAGATTCCTACGATACATTGGGTGTAAAATTTAATGTTTTACATTGGTATAATTTTATTAAACAAACAAATAAAGGAAGGTAAGTATGTACATTAAAAATAAGTAAAAATATTGAGAAAATATAACTAACTTAACCTAAAATATGGTGCAGGTTTGGACCGCGCGGGAGGATAGCCAAGATGCTGGCAGCGTTTCCTCGCTGAACGGCTAAACTGATCCGTTGAGCGAGGAAAGCGCCAGCCCTTGGATCGGGTCGAGTCTACCAGGCGGTTTGCCAGATCTTTAAAAAGCGCCAGTTTTACTGATGCTCTTAGTAAATAGGCCTAGATCGAATAAAGCTATTTAGTGTGTATACTAAAAAAACAATAATTTATTCTAATTTCAAGTTCAAATCATCCCACACTATTACTAACTAACAAGGTATAACAAACCCGAAACAGCCATTGTAGTAACAGCCCTCAAGGCTTTAACAGCATTTAATTTACAAGTTTCCCGCCAATATGCTGATAGTAACAGCCTCAATAAAACATTGCAACTTCTTCCAACTTAACAAGCCCACTAATACAAACCTTGTAACTAAGACTTAAGATTGAAAGTGACTGGGTTTGTGAGACTTCGCGTTTCAAGTTGTCAGTTTTCTCCCGAGACGAAACTCAAGGTCAAAGTTCGGGACCTTCGATATAGGCCTGGGTCGCAAGGGATCTATTGAGTAAAGATCGTGATTGATTGAAAGCGAACATTCCTAGAGAACTCTGGTAAGTATTAGTCGGTTATATTAAGGCTTCATCGGTAAGATTGTTAACAAAGAGGTCATAACGATCGAGTACTACCTACGTGGATAATAGAACGAAGAAAGCGAATACCGTCAGCTTCAGAGAAATGTTTTATAAGCGCAAGGGAGCTAGATTTCTCAGATGCTGACCGTATAATAGTTGTATAAAAATTTTAAGACATTAATCACATGAATAAAATATCCCTACAGAAAACAAGCTACTTACATTCAAGCGGCCGCCGCTGACGCTGATAGTGTACTCACAGAAAGCACGTGTTGGAAGATGTACAAACTGGACTGGATGCACACACTCAGTTGGGGTATCTCCGCATCTTTTTATATGCTCCAACGCGAGCTATGTGTAAGTGCACCGACAGCGGATGCTTGTATGAAGCTTCTTTTGTATTACGTGGTTGCCAATCGAGAACTCTTCGGCCCCATCGGCCATCGATTCTGCGAGCAATGTGCCCACTGCCTCTTTAGTTTACCAATTCTTTGGGCTATGTCAGTTACTCTGACTCTTCTGCGGATCTCTTCATTCCTGATTCGTTGAGTAAGCAACCACGTGTCTGTTCCATATATGTCATCACTGGAAACATAAGCGAACTACTGAGAAAAATAGCTAAATAAAAATTAGAGGTTATCCAAATCCATATTTTCCATATTCAGAAACATCCCAGATTTCATAAAACAAGAGACGATGAAGATGACTCTGATAACTTCTTTGCCTCAAATCTTTGACCAACATGTTAGGTATTTGATTTATGACTGAAATAAACGTATTGTTACTATAATTTCAGGACAAAACAGTTCATATAATACAGGACTCAAACAAGCAAGTACAACTTCCAAGAGACCAAGAGAGGAGAGCTTGCAATATCCGGCGTGACTATCCGGTTTGCGTCCGGACGAGACGTCCGGACGGTCATCCAGACTATATTAAATAAAATAAAGATTTGAACTAGTCCCAACAATCTGTTTCGTTATTTAAGAGATGAAAACGGTTCTACTAACAGTTACTGTATTCTTTACAGTTGGAAATCGAGTAGGGTACGCGGAACGAACGGGTAGGGGTGAATGATATACAGGATGTAAGTGACAGCCTAGCAAATACTGAAACGGTGGACTCGAATGGATCCTAACTTAGGAAACGCGAAAAAAAAATCAGCTGTCATTTTAGTTTTGTATAGGACAGCTGATTTTTGTTCGTATTTCCTGAGGTACCCTGTGTAACTCATTTATTATTATGATGCTTATAATTTGCAAGTAGCTGCTAAGGTTACGTTAACTGGACAACGTACATTATAGACTAAGAGATAAGTGTACTTTTTGCAACCATCAGCTGCTAGGCTGATTCAGTGTTTATGAGGTGTAGAGCATCTCTGAGATGGGGATGGACCAGGTCTGCCTGCATAACTCCAGTCGGTTTAGAAGTTACTCATGTTTAGAGGTCAGTAAAAAATTTACGATCAGTTGTAAGGCTGAAATGGTTCGTCAGTCGGTTTAGGAGATACAGCCGTTCAAAGGTCCGACCTTTGAACGGTTGTATCTCCTAAACCGACTGGCAGTTCATGTAAATTTTTATACTGTTTACATAGCTACAGTGCACACTACAATAATATCATACGATCAGCTGCAAGGCTGATGAGGAATGATGTTAATTTTTTACTGACCTTTAAACGTCTGTAACTCCTAAACCGACTGAAGTTATGCAGGCAGACCTAGTTCATCCCCATCACAGAGATGCTCTACACCCCATAAACACTGAATCAGTCTTGCTGCTGATGGTTGCAAAAAGTACACTTATCTCTTAGTCTATTATAGATCAAAATGTTTATTTAATTTACAAATTTACCGACGCACCGCGCTTTGACATAACGTAATACTAAAGTGGTCCATCTACATAAAATATCCCTCTTCTTCTTATCGTGTGGGCAGAGTCCTGGTGTCAGAGTTTTTTCAGACCGCCTTACGGCCTCTGACGTGGTTTTTATGTAACGACTACTACCACCAGAGATAGTAGCCGGGACCAACGGCTTAACGTGCCATCCGATGCACGGAAATATCCCTAAACCCACGCATTAAATACTTAATTAATACCAAAACAGCACACAAAACTGAAAACGAGTTAAACAGAATAAAGTTCCTGAAGCAGAAAATTTTCTAAAGCTCTGTAAAGAGTGTTTTTTCTACTATTCAGTATACAAAATTACGTGGAACGTTAAAATTCGCAAAAACATGCAACGAGAGTTCATTTGCACCGCATTCACAGCGGCCCATTTACTTTTTTTGCAATGCTTCTTCATTGACTGCTAAAGGCTGCTTTTAGTTGCCTCTTTGTATATGTTTAATTTATTAACAACTACCTGAACGTCAGGTCAGAACCTGCAACGTGACTCCACAACAAATTTTATTAGAAATCGTAAATGAAATGCAATGATTACGAACAATGGAGTCGATCGAGTAACAATTGCAAATTTTTTTTTTTGCCTTGAACGGTTTGCTCCCGTTGTAAAAGTTGTTCAGTTTGATGGGTAGACTCTTTGTTTAAAAGGATGCCGATGATATCAATTTCACCCTACATGTATGGTCCAGCATTCTAAAAATGATTTAATGCGTACTTTTGTTTAATCATACCTTGGCAAACATCCGTCGAATGGTCAAAAACAGAGCATCAAGCATCTAACGTTACGCAATACCTGCAAAATCTCTCAAAATTAAACTTAATTAGTCAAGCAAATTCCAGACAGACTGTTTAATAAGCTCAGCTTAACTAATACTTAATTCAAGTTAGTCTAAGTAACTATGTGATTCTGTTACAGCTAATAAGCCTTTTCCATTAGCTTGAAATGAGATAGTGCAATTTGTTTTGTTCCGTTTTGTACTAAAGCTAAGCACTACATGCGAACTGTTTAGGCAAGGAGCTGTGTTTTGGAATGTTGAATGTTGTTATATGAATTTTATTTCATTTTGTGCAATCCCATTTGCAATTCGTTGCAAAAATGTTATTCATGTGAGGTTACCCACTTGCGTTAACCTAGGCTAGCAATGATCTCTGGGTAAAACAACTCTCTCAATTGCTTACCCAGGTTGACGCATGTGGGTGGGGCTTAGAGTGTGTCTATTAACACATCTTAAAAATATTGTATAAAAATGTTAAATTATCTCAAAAACTGTCAACATGACATCAAACTCCTATTATGATCTCTTGATAGTCCCCATCTGCGTGAAACCATTTTGACACTATTGACAGTTTACTTGTGCTCAATGACAGCTGATACAATCATGAAAAACCGGCCAAGATCATGTCGGACTCGCCCATGATAGGGTTTCGTAGCCATAGCATGAATAATTAGTAATCGAATTGTTTATCTTGCCTTAGATATATATTTTTTTCTCACCGATCCCCACTACCCAATCTAAGTCCGCGTAGTCCCAGCCACGCTCATTGCCGAGGTCCGTACCCCTTAGGGGTGCTCCTTTGGCAGGTTGCTTCAGTTCACTCACTGGTGTGGTCCCCCCATAGTCCGCAGTAATAAGCAGTAGCTGCTCCCTGAGTAATGCTGTATTGGTCAATCCGAAAAAAGAGATATTTTTGAAACATAACAATAGCGCGATTTATCTTCGTGCAACGCCATCTATTATGTTACAAGAAAATAAATCTTTGTTACAGGTTTTTCCGAAACTGGATGCGCTACAGTATCTGTTATACCTTTCATTGGAAGTAGCTACAAAAAGCTATATTTTTGAAAATTTTCAGATTTTTTACTCCAGTATTTTAGAAGTTATGAGGGGATAAATGGCAAATATGGCTTCGTCCATCGTCACTGTCTGTACAAAATTTTTCAGAGTCCAGCTCCCGGTCTGAAACTAATGGATGTAGTTGCATGCTATTTCTTTATGTCTTACGTGTAACGTACACGGCGCACGCCCTCGCTTCATCGATCATGTTTTTGTAACAGATGCTATCAAATAATGTACTAATGCCGTTTGAAACATTCCTTTAAAGAGTTTCCTGAGATTATGTTTTGTAATGAGCTTTATTTATACACGTTGTAAACTTAAATGGATTGCGTACTTGAGGGGATGCTTCAAACCATCAAACTGAACAACTTTCACTAGGGGGCTAATAATGAAAAAGATCTCCTGCTATCTAATCTATCATAAATTTCGGTCGATTCATTGGACAAACTGAAATTTTTTTCACAATTTTGATATAGTAAAAGATTTTCAGTTGAATGATCTTAAGCCTTTTAATATGTAACTTATATAATTGTACACCCTGTATTATTAAAATTTATACAAATACGCCCGGTGGCTAAATTAGAAAGAGCAATACCCCGGTTTTGAAGATTTCGGGTTCAAGTCCCGCCCAAGACTTAATTTTTCAATTTGATTTATACAGGTTGTTACAAAAGTAAAAATAAACATTTAAAACTTTTAAGGGGGTTGTTGAGTCCATCAAACTGAACAATTTTCAACTATGGAACCAACATCGAAATCGCGGAAAAAAAAACGTTTGTCCTACCTATACATTTAGCTCGAGTAGATCTGTAGTTTAGTATGGAACATCGCAAACGCATCGCATCATGTCGATTATGGCAAATCTCCCCATTTTGGGGGAGGCCTATGTCCATCTGTGGACGTCTATAGGCTGATATGACGATGATGATGATGGAAAATCAGATTTTTTTTCGGGATTTCGATGTTCGTCCAATAGTGAACGTTGTTGTTTGATGGTCCAAATCACCCCCTTAAATGTTTATTTGTATTTTTGTAACACCTTGTATAAATAAATAGTATAGAAAGAAGGTACGGCGACAGAGCAATCTATCCATACTAGACGTGCTGGAAACGAAAGCGTCAAAAGTTTGTCTTGATATACAAATAGATGAACTTCTCATAACAAAAGACTACATAAAACTCTCAGTCCTTCTATCCTTTACTTACGCAAAGAGGAGAAAGCTTTACATTTCATAATCGCGACACCACATTGCACTGAAAGTACTTTTCATCACACCGTTAGCTTTTTGAAAGAATTTTCTTTCTTTCGCCTGGTACAAATGGGAGCGCAAAGAGTAAATCACTATACCGTTACCGCAGCACGGCTAGCATGCCACCCAGGACAAAGCGTTTAAACGAGAAAAACGTCATGCGCGCTCTTTCTGGCATACGTAAAATAATAAAGATGGAGGCACATGTCGATTTGTATCGTTTTCTCGGGGGTAGCATGCTAGGCCTACAGGAGTGAGTGTATGACATTAAAGTAACGAACCATGTCCATGACTTTAAATCACAGATTTTTGTCTATCTGTTTGTTTGTTTGTTCGAGCATCACGCAAAAACTACTGGACTGCTCTTGATGAAACTTTTTGTCTGATTAGACTTAAAAACACGATGACTGGAGGGCAATTGCGGTAAATAAATCGCAACTGAACCATGATTGGATCGCGAGCGAATCTTATATCTTTTTACACATTTGGTATTGCGTAAACGCGTAACAGTTCATGACAGCCGTTAGAGCTATCAGTCACATAGTAAATAAGGCAAGTTTAGCGCAATCCGGAATTAACACAGTTGAATAGTAATTGAATTGCAATTTGATTAGAACTGAAATTGGATTAGAATTGAACTTGGATTAGAATTGAACTTGGATGTTTTAATTAACGCAATCGCCCTCCTGGAGCCTGTGCGACCGAAGTTGTGGGAAAAAGCTAGTAATAAATAAAACCGCTATTGTTCAACACTTAAATCTACGTCTATGAAGCCGTCAGCAGCAAGCGTCGACTTAAATAATATCGTCACTATTTCGTTCTTAGAGGAAATAGTAAGACTTGAATTATGTTAAGATGTCTTGAAAATATATGACGTCTTAAGGTGGTTTCAGACCATACAAAAGTTTGACGCACAATACGCGTAGATAGTATTAATATAAGTAACTTTGTATATATGGAAAAATTGTTTAGAAAATCTAATTGCCGCGTAACAAATAACATTTGCAATTTATAATATAATTACAAAGATAGAAAGCTTTTAAAATTTTGTATGAAAATATTCAAAGCTTTATATCTTCGTAATTATTTTATAAATTGCAAATGTTATTTGTTACGCGGCATCTAGATTTTCTAAACTAATTTTCCATATATACAAAGTTACTTGTATTAGTAATTAAATTCAAACCGCAACGACTTAAGGCTCTTAGTACGAGCCTTAACAGGACACTGCAAGTTAAACAAACACCTACACAGAATGGGGCTTGTAGACTCACCCACTTGCAGATTTTGCTGTGAAGCAGAGGAAACGCCCATACATCTCCTCTGCGAATGCGAAGTGCTCATTCACAGCAGGAGTCGCCATCTAGGTGGATACATAATAACACCTACTGACATCAGGGACCTCTCCTCCAAAAGCATAACACGGTTCATGAAGTCCGTGGGCCTAGGAAATGACCTTTGGGTCTAGGGTGACAGCTACAATAGATCTATCTAGGTCGCAGTAGCTATTTGGTCATTGACCAAGCCCTTATAACCAAATAATAATAAATACTTGTATTAATACCGTCTACGCGAATTGTGCGTCAAAGTTTTGTATAAAATTGACCCCTCTGCATCCGCCTTAATACCATCTCTTCACAAACGTGATATCATTTGTGATGAAAATTGGCATCTCTTTCTCAATGCGTGATTAATATTGATATCATTCTCTGCTTGTTACTGACATATTTATTTGGAAGGCAAAAACTCTTTATGTGAAAGAATTTCCTGAAAATCAACCAAGTAGGTACAGTTGGCCAAGAAAGTTGGTCTATTACTTTTGACAATTTTTTTTTTTTATTTATCAGTGTTTACGAACAGTCACTTATCAACTTATAAACAAACACTGTAACAAACAGAGATCCACAACTTAATAACAAAAACTTATAAAATTTTGCAAAACACACAAGAGACGATACAATAAACTAGTAACAAATAATAAAAAGAACACAACATTTATCTTTATAGAAGCAGTTCGCCAATTTTTCTTTTAAATTTTCCCAAAGAGAATCTAAACAGATCAACACTAGTAAGATGTCGATTGTAGATCTGTTTAGATTCTCTTTGGGAAAATTTAAAAGAAAAATTGGCGAACTGCTTCTATAAAGATAAATGTTGTGTTCTTTTTATTATTTGTTACTAGTTTATCGATTGTAGAACTTTCTAGCTAATTATTGAATCTATAAATAATTTATTCAATAAAATAATAATTACCAAAAAATATATAGCAGTCAGCAGCACAAGCATCGTCAATAACATAAATCAGCAACATGCTTCGTCAAAACAATGAAAAATGTCTGAATTGGAATTTTAAATTTAAATTCATAATAACTCGTCCATGTCACAACACGATTCCAATAGAAATATACCTTGTAGTTCTACAGGATGTAACAAAACGCCTTTAAGGAGTGGTTGAGATCAGACCATCAAACTGAACTTTCACTACTGAGTAATGGCATCCAGAAAAAAAAATCTGCTGTGATCCCCAAAATTGACACTCTTTTTAATAGCCCAGTTATTTTACGGAGTTATGTTAGGCGGGGTAGGGAGTAATTATTAATTGGACTTTAAAACTGTAACCGGCACCATTTAGTGACAAAAAGACTATCTTAGAACATATTTAAAAAAAATCGCTACGAAACATAGAAATCGAAATTGTGTGTCCCAGAAGGCTTTTCAATTAATAATATTAATACCAATGCTCTCATTTTACTTAGGTTTAACAATATAAATTATTTTTGAGCAATAAAATAGGCATTGAAATTTAAAAAATGAGGTATTTATTAGAAAACACGAATGTATTTTGCAAAACCTTCTAAGTAGACAAAAATATTTACACCATATTTGAAGTATGTATAATGGTAAAGCCTTAAATATGTGCAAAAAAAAAAATTCCGTCAGTTTTTTTACAACGATAATAGCTAAATTTTAAAATTGGAACTGTTGCTGACGTGATTTTTATTTTATTTCGGTACATTTCTAGGCCCAAATTGGTTCTTCAATATTATACCGAAAAAAATATCAATTATTAATTATTCCCGGCACAAACCGTAAAATGACTGGGCTATAAAACTTAACCTGTACACTAAAAATATACAAGATTAATTAACATCGTAGGTAAGGAACAAAAAAATAAAAAAGAAATTGAAACAAAAACTAAACAAAGGGCCAGGTAGGTGATGGGAGTATTTAAAATTGCCTATATGCCATTCATTGCCTATGGATAATGATAATGATAATGATAATATATTTGCAAAAATATGGTACATAAGGTTTTATAAAAATACAATTTTCCAGTATATTCTACCATGAAGGCATGCAAATGTTAATTACAGGTATGATTCAGTCAAGAAATTATATTATTGTATACAGTGAAGCAAATTAATTATTACGAATAACAAATTCAATAATTGGTAATTAGTCATGTTTAGAATGTCAGATAGGTAGGTATTATATTCAGATAAGATGTCATCAATTCAAAATAATCAAACATAGCGTCAATAACCATACAATAAGTCACTTGATAAACTGTTGTATTGAATAATAACACTTATCCAAAAGATGTTTGTACACCTCCTTCTTAAACTTATAAGTGTTAAGTTTTTTAAATTCGTTAGGTGGTCATCAAAGTGATACCTAAGCATCAATAAGTGTCTTAATTTTCTAATTAACGCCACCAATTTGTTTGTGATAATAAATGGGTAGGTTATTGAATTTCATTGCATGTCTTCGTTACCATATTAGTTGTAATTTCATTTTCTGTAGGAATTAAAGGTTTCTTTGTCAAATTGTTTCAAATATTAAATCTCATAATCATTTTAACTTCGCTCACTCTTCCTTATAAATCGTAGAGGATTCCCGAGATTCCGGCTTGCCGCATCCGGGGTCCATTGTATCATGTGTACTGAATTTCTCTTTTGTTAAAAAAGATAATATTTGTAATTTGTATTTGTGGTGAGGTTTGTATTTGTAGCATCATTATGCGTAGTGGTCCAGTGGCGAGGAACCTTGCCTGCCGTGCAAGAGGCGATGGTTCGACCCCATCCAGGCCGACATATACCAAGGAGTTTTTCGAAATTTATGTAAGATTCGTATGTGTACCACTGGTTATTCGGTGAAGAAAAATATCTAGAGGAAACCTGCATGCTTCAATTTCGAGGCATGTATTTTACCCACTGTCCATTTGAAGTGGCCACGGGCTCACTCCAAGCAAACTGGACACAGTTTCGGTAGTAAAACGTGGATGTTCTGAGTTTTCAGAATACTTCTAATCATCCCATCAGGAAATATAGTCGTGAGCATATGCATGTACGCATCAGTATGCTCCCTGAGCGATCCACAAGTGACGATGTCATCCATAATTTCACTCACTTTAAACTATCTCTGGTACATTTCTCTAATTACATTTATGTCTATGCTTGACTCCCATAAGCTGAGGTTAACTCACGCAAAACCGCAACCTTTACTTTGCCTGTTATTCAGCGTCTTACTATAATCCCCTTGTTAAGATTGTATGATTGTACGCATGTTAGAGACAATGATACTTCTAATGAGGGAGTCCCCCCAACTCAGACAATACATTATCAAACAATATCGACAAGCTCACGTTATCGAATTAATTACCTTCAATATTTGACTACTTATATAGGGACTAGTTACGCGTGTAATTCTACTAACAAACATTTCTGCCACTTTTTGCGGGGTGCGAGGTAAAATGAAATTCGCTACTTTGGATTTTATTCCTCATAACTTTAGATTCTTATTTTCACCGTTAAAAATCATGAAAAGTAGTCTCGTGTAAAACACAAACGTTCTAAGTTCGAAATTATTGTTTCGCAATTATAGGCTGTCTTGTTTAGTGATAAGGTATAAAATTGAATGTAAATGCACATGATTAATTGATCTTATACCGTGGCAGAGGGGAAATGCTACCGCAAGGCTAGTCCTTATAATAAATAGTCAAAGCCTTCAATCGATGATAGCGACACATAGACTCGCGTACAAAAAATAAAATAAAGAAATAACTAACGCTCACAGGCACACATCTGCACACATACATTGTAATGATCCCAAATTAAGCCTTAGGCTGTTTGACAATAACTTTCACTATGAAAACAATATCGATAATTTAGTTTTTCCATAGACACATCAATGGCTGCTTGACCCAAATGTATGGAACTGCAGATTTTTTCACGATTTTGATGTCGGCTCAACTTTCACTAGAAAGTTGATCAGTTTGATTGTCTGAGCCCGTTTTATATGTAAAGCATTTAATTTTACATCATGTAGAGAGATTACGGTCGCTTTCGGCTAATTTTGTTACTGGAGTAGTTATACTACTTGATCATCATCATCTCAGCCGATGAACGTCCACTGCTGGACATAGGCCTCCCCCAAGGATCGCCATAACTACCGATCCTGCGCTGCCCTCATCCAACGGATTCCCGCCGCCTTCACAAGGTCGTCGGTCCACCGTGTGCGGGGCCTACCCACGCTGCGCTTTCCGGTACGCGGTCGCCACTCGAGAACTTTTCGGCCCCATCGGCCATCGGTTCTGCGAGCAATATGCCCCGCCCACTGCCACTTCAATTTAGCAACTCTTTGGGCTATGTTAGTTACTATGGTTCTTCTGCGGATCTCTTCATTTCTGATTCGATCTCGCAGGGATACTCCGAGCATAGCCCTCTCCATTGCTCTTTGGGTGACTTTCAGCCTTTTTATGAGGCCTTGAGTGAACGACCACGTCTCTGTTCCATATGTCATCACTGGCAACTACTACTTGATAAGTAGGTATAATAACACCCAACGCGTGTAGTGGACTAAACCAAATCTCCCTTAGGGTAGGCGTGTGATCTGCAGTGGGACGTGCATAGGCTGATCATGATGACAAAGTAGATAATATAATGAGAAGAGTAAATATTGATTCTACACGTACTTTAACCACCTTTCATCGATTTTATTTAAGTTATGCCGCTGTCATTATAGCTACAAACTTCAGTTTCAGACCTGCCTGAAAGAAAATATAATCGTGAGTTTGTATTTTAATAACCATTTGCTCCCTACACTCTACTCACTTATCTGGAGTGCTTGCTCCCCATGTTTCCTGCATTGCAACGGAAAAATCTCATGCAATAAAATCTATGAATAACTGAATGCCAGATTCAATAATGTTATACTATTTCACTGCCCTTTTTAGAGGAGCTTCGCGTTGCTGTATTCCATAGATTAATATGTATATTGGATATAGATAGGTAACTCGCCTTGAATTTTAGGACGTCCTAATTGCGTTGCCGCTTATAAGGACTAGGGGGCGCCACATTATGAAATAAATTGAAAAAGACGATCGGCCGCCACGAGGATTGAACCTTAGGAACCCGGATCGTAAGGCGGTTGTCAAGACCGCTAGACGAATAAGACAGTGATTGATATGGGCGAAATCTCTCACTACTACAGCACAGCGCGTGAGGTGTAGTGCGCTGTTACTCCGATATGAACCCTAGTTCAACACATAGTGCTTCGAAACATAACCGATAGATGGCGGAAGCTGTCTATGGAAAATCAGAGTTCCACTTAGTTTGTACTAAGATAACATAGCATGCTGTATTCGACTTCACATTTTTGTGGATGTAACTATTAGCGTTTTATAAAAGTGAAAGAATAAAAATGAAACTTAGTAAAATGTGAAAAGTTAAACTGCGCCCGGAGCGCCTGATGCGCAATAAGGCTATTTTCTCGTTCGTTCGCGCGCTAATAAAAAGAAATTTAAGGCACGATAGCGCTTATGAGGTTATTTGAAAAAAATAGGAGTCTTCAAAGCGTCATACATCATGAAGTACTAACAGTAGGAGTATGATTAGCGGATATGTGTAAATTGAAGTTTTGATTAGAGCCAAAACACGATTAAGACACATCTTCTCGAGAGAAAAACAAGCCAAAGTAGCCTCCGTCTTTATCGATAAACGCATGGAACTGCTAAACGGTGAATAATACAAACACGAGACTTGATTTAAAAAAAAAAGAGATTGATATATTAGATTAGAGCATAATTGAACTAAGATAAATAGTACAATTACAATTAATTACAAAAAAAATACAAAAATATTTATTTTCAATGAGCACTTACTAAAATAAAGTTGGTTTTACGCTTCCGTCATTTCAGGCAATATAAGCTATCACACGCCAATATCGCTTCAATTATTTTTCGACATAGGCCCTTAATTACGCTGCCATACTATAGCCGCTAATCGTCTTAAAATAGGTTAGTTGTAGCAATGTTTCTGATAGATAAAAAACATGTTCAACAGTAACCGGTCATCCTCATCCAGTCGCTCCCAGATATCTGTCTGTATTATAATGTTTAAACATTTTTTCATAATCTATTATGAACCACCGATAACAACTGCCTCCGTGGTCTAATGGTTAAGAGCATTAGCTCTCGACACGGAGGTCGTGGGTTCGATTCCCACGGGGGACACCTAGTGAAATGTCACTTTGTGCGTTTTTCCCCAGTCGGTTAGTACATTGCAGGCTGAATCGCCTGAGTGTCTGAAAAGAGAAATGATTCCGTGCTTCGGATGGCACGTTAAACCGTTGATCCCGGCTACTATCTTTGGTGGTAGTAGTCGTTACATAAAAACTACGTGAGAGGCCGTAAGGCAGTCTGAAAAAATTCGGACACCAGGGCTCTGCCCACACGATAAGAAGAAGATGAACTTAAGTTTACATGACAATAGATTTTGTAGGAAAATTATTTGTTTATTTTTGCGTTTCATGTCTGAAATACTTGATTACTTTAAGATTGAATAGTTTACAGATAAATACCCTTTTGCTTTGAAAATGAAAAATGAAAAGAAAAACTACGCACTATGCTTTCGAACTTCGTGCTAAGTTAGAGCCTAAATTGAGTCAAAGAAAAATACCTTTTATCGAAATTATAGCACTGACGGTACTGCTATTAGGAGTGGTATAAGTCATAAGAACACAGGCGTTGGTCTTGTTTTCAATTTCAGGACTATGAATAGCCCTGCGTCACAGATTTAAGAGTTACTACGTTAAAAAGAGGTATTAAGAGAGTTACAATCTTAACAATTAATACATGCTGAATGTATAATATTATAACTTAATAACCACAACCAAGAAAACGGTTGAAAAAGGAGTTGGGGTTGTTGGTATTATAAGTAGTAGGAAACTTGCGGATTGTAACACATTATGAGTAATAATATCCCACAAAAACTAATGCACTGCGGTAAGTAAACTACGACAAGGTGCGGTGGTGTGTGCGTGCCCATTCACCGACGAATGGCGACGAGTTCACAAGCCGCTTGAGGACAAAACCAGTTCCGCTAGTGGACAATCTATGGGCGAGCTTTGCCTCTGAAGGCTAGTTACTCATGAGGCAGTAAGTAAACAGTTGCTACGACTGATAATGATGATGCAATCACAGTATCTTCAAGCCATCTCTACAGGCATGGTGACGTACACAGTAGAAAAATACAGAAAAAAAAATTATAATATTTTTCTTTTTTTATATTGTGGGCTTGATGATTTGACGATAAGTGCACGGATGTGTAACATCAATATCATATACCAAATACCGCAGTAATGACCAAAACCTGACAATATCCACACTCTACTTAAATAAAATAGTCTTAGAGGACACTGAATTATGCTACGGCATTTTTCCTCTTTTCTACCATTAGAAAGAAAATTCCTATCAAGCTATCAGTGCCCTGTCATTTACATTCATTATTTTACACTCCAAAAGAATTTGGAAGAAAAAAAGTTTTTCAACCTTCATTTGAAACAAAAGACCTTTGGAAAATACCTGTTTGCGGGAGGAATAATTTCGGCTTTAATTTTTCGTCGTCTTTGTCAAGTCAGTTAAAGGAAGAAATTTGAGTTGTCATGAATAAATCTTAGAGATAAGTCACGGTCGGAGATTTTACGATTCTCTTGGTTTTATGGTAGTCTTTAGTAGCTACCTAGTTACCTACGTTAATTTAAGATTGTAATAGACAATGTAGAGGTATAATTAGTAATACCTGACAAAAATAAGTTTATTTCTGAAAATAAAAACTGTTAATGTTTTCAGTAATTACCAAAAGTAGTTAGTTCAAACCTTAGATGATCTTTTAAGGTTCCAACTATTGATAGTGTCAAATTTTTCAAAGTATCAGCCAGTATTTAATTCTGCACTCGTAATAATTGTCATTAATATATCTAATCATCTCTCTCTCTCTCTTTCTCTCACTCTATTCCTGGCTTTCAATCCCATGTGGTGGTCAGCCTTCCGCGTCTGATTTCTCCACCTTTTGACCTTGACCTATATCTGACGATAATTTTTATTTATATACAAGCGTTAACCCGCGACTTCCGTCCGCACAAATTATATACCAGATTTAAAGTCAGATCATAAGCTAACAAACGAAAAAAAGATTCATCAAAATCGGTTCAGTAGTTTTTGCGTGATGCTCGTTCACTCGCTCGTTCAAACAAACAAACAAACAGATAGACAAAAAATCCAAAAATTGGTGATATGGAATCAGTGACACCTAAAGACCATATCGTTACTTTTTTTTTGTTAAATATCTTCAATGTACAGACACACTTCTGTTATAGTTATATAATAGTTTAGATTACAATAGAATTATAAATTAAGTATAATCCCCAATTTTTCCAGCGTATTATAACATTAATTAATTATAATTTTTCAAAGAATTTCGCTTTCGGACGCGCATTCCTTGACAAATTCAGTGAAATGCCATCGACACGGTGAAAGAAGAAGTATAATTTTATCGATACCTAAGTTGACCACTTTTTAAGAGGATGTTCCCGCGAGTACGCTTCTAAAAAGCTAAGTTTGATGCTATTTTTAATATTTTACCCAATTACATTCAATGACATATTTTACAAACCACAGACACGGATATTAGTTTCTATATAGATTTGTACGGAGTGCGGTCGAGTATTTACGACCTAATGGATAGTGTGACTGATTTTCAACGGAAATTATTGATTATAATAATTTTATAGAACTATTTTTATTACTCGGCAAGATTAATTTGTGACATTATTCATAATAATCTAATCTATGGAACTGTAATATGTTGTTATCGGAATTTGAATCTTATTTCTAAGCACATAAAATATAGCAGTTTCATTGATCCCTACGAGTTATCATCATCGTGACGTCCACTGCTGGACAGAGGTCTCCACCAACGATCACCACACGAACATATTTTATTTAGTCCATGAAAACAATAATAATATCTATGTTATTTTCAATACGTTAACACCATCTGTCATGCTACACCGCAAGATTGATGAAGACACGCCCTGACGCGAGTAAACATGTCTCTTAAGTACAGTCGACGAAGTGTATGTCTTTCTATTATTTACTCAATTACGACTGAAATGGTTAGACGCTTGCTACATCAGGATGTTTCTCTATTTTGAGATTACATATTATGTAAAAGGAAAAAAAAATAGTAAAAGAGATGGGAAAACTAATGCGCTCTATTTTCGTCTTTGAGTGTAAATATCTCAAAATACAGGATACAACTTAGGATAGTTTTTTATCGATACAATTTACAATACTTATTTATATGTTTGGTTGGCACATGGTGAAATTGATATCATTGGCATCCTTTAGTTAGTTTAAAAGGATGCCAATGTAGCCCAGTCATTTTACGGAGTTTTGTTAGGCGGTATAGGGAGTAATTACTAATTGGAGTATTAAACCGTAACCGGAACCATTAAGTGGCAAAAGGACTATCTTAAAGCATACTAAAAAAAAATTCGCTACGCATCATAGAAATCAAAATTTTGTGTCCCTGAAGGATTTTAAATTATTAATATTAATATCAATGCACTCATTTGACTTAGATTTAACAATATAAATTATTTTGAGCAATAAAATAGGCAATGAAATTTAAAAAATGAGGTATTTATTAGAAAATACAAATTTATTTTACAAAACCTTCTAAGTAGACAAAAATATTCACATCATCTTTGTAGTATGTATAATGGTAAAGTCTTAAATATGTGCAAAAAAAAAAATTTACCATCAGGAACGAGATAATAGCTAAATTTTAAAATTGGAACTGTTGCTGACGTGATTTTTTTAAAATTTTGGTACATTTTGGCTTAAATTGGCTCTTTAATGTTATACCAAAAAAAATGTCAATTACTAATTAGTTCCGGCTCAAACCGTAAAATGACTGGGCTAATGATATAAATTTCACCCTGTATAATCTGTCTATATGCCAAATTTCGATTCAAATAGAGGTGCAAATTATTGATGCGGGGCATACAAATAAACAGAATAGACGAAACTTTATAGGTTAAATTCCTTATTTAACTACGGAATCCTAAAAAGTCTCACTAGATCTGAATTTTTACCATAGAAATACTGAGAATAAACGATTCTTTTCATACTTTATCTTCATCATCAGCCTATACAGGGTGTAACAAAACACCCTAGTAATACTTACGGGGTGCTTCAGACCATCAAACTGAACAACTTTCACTATAGAGCCAACACAGAAAAAAAAAAGATGTCCCATGCACCCTGTACAGGGTGTATCCATGATACTGAACAACTTTCCTAAAGGAACAAAGGGAAATTCGCAAAAAAAACGTCAACTTTTCATACAAACGATCGGTCAGCTGATAATATTTAGTATAGAAAGTCAATTTTATTTTTGACAATTTCTTATATGTTTCTTAGGGAAAGTTGTTCAGTATCATGGGTACAATCACCCTACCCTAACACCCTGTATACGTTCCACTGCACGGCACAGGCCTACCTCTGGGAAGGTTTATGGGCATCAATCCACCACGCCTACCCAATGCGCATTGATGGACTTCACATACGCATCAGAATTTCTACATCAGCGTATTCAGGTTTCCTCGGAGTCATACTTTACTAATCCAACTAATAATTTTCTCCAACTGTACCTACAATTAACGTTTCCAGGGATTATCCAGAAATCCCCACGGGTACAAATGAACGGCGAAATTGAATGATGGAGCAACATTTCTTGATTTATGAATGTAATTTTTGCTTTTCGAGACCCCGGCCCCGCTCGTATTGTGGAGGGGAAATTTTGATTTATCGAATTGATTAAGATAACATTCTTTACCTTGTTTACGGGGAGAAATTGTTGGATTTTTGCTTTGGGGTCAGTGAAATTGAAATTATTTATTTGAAGGGGAGAGATTTCAGAATACATAGTTTTTTTTGCTAGCGATTTTGCTCTATTAATCTGTTTTAATATTTTACACTTAAACGAGAAATATTTTTTGTATACAGGGTGTTACAAAAGAAAAATAAACATTTAAAACTTTTAAGGAGGTAGTTTAGACCATCAAACTGAACAATATTCACTATGAGACCAAAATCGAAATCGCGAAAAAAAAATCAGCTATAGTGGAGTCTTGCAATTACAACTATCTGGTAATTGCAACTATAGAGCAATTGCACTTATATGAATAACAATTCAGTTCTTCTCTCACTAGACTTATGTCTAGTCATCTAGAAGGCAGGTGTTGGTATAAAGAGAAGGACTGAATTGTGATTCTTATAAGTGCAATTGCCTTATATTTGCAATTACCAGATAGTTGCAATTACAAGACTCCACCTTATCCCATGCATTTAGCTCGAGTAGATTTGTAGTTTAGTATGGAACATTCGATTTTTTTCGCGATTTCGATATTAGTCCGATAGTGAAAGTTGATCAGTTTAATGGTCTAAAACACCCCCTTAAATGTTTATTTTTATTTTTGTAACATCCTGTATATCTGTAATCGCGTTCTGAAAAAACCGGCCAAGAGTGTGTCGAACTCCCCCAAGATAGGGTTACGTAGACATTACATGAAAAGTTTATTCGAACATAGCTTAAGTATAAGGGACGAAAGTATAAGGGTTCCTTGTTTGACTACAGAACCCTAAAAATAGCTCTAAGAATAATAACGGGCAAAGTAGAGGTCAAAAGAAGCGTTGGTAGCCCACAAATGTCATGACTCGCAAACCTGAAAGAGTGGACAGGCATCGCCAGCGTCGAAGAGCTGTTTCGTTTGGAGAGAGCTAGACAGGGATGTGCAGAGTTAACTGCCAACCTCTAGCCTAGCTAGCATGCCACCCACGACAAAGCGTTTAAACGAGAAAAACGTCATGCGCGCTCTTTCTGGCCTACGTAAAATAATAAAGATGGAGGCACATCTCGATTTTTTTCGTTTTCTCGGAGGTGGCATGCTAGCTAGGCTGTAATTGAGAGGACCACGGATAAAAGGAAGAAGAATTTTGATAAAATTTTCAGAATGGGAAAAATAGAAAAATTATTGAGATAGATTTCTCTGGAAAAACTTGTTTTCAGCGAACAGAGCTCGGTCTCCCAGGGATATTTGTAATTTAACAAAGTAAAATTGGTAAGCAAAGAAAAGTTTATGACTACTCCAATAAGGATTATGGTCGTGAATATATTATGTTTTCAGGTAAGCATATGATGTGAAGTTAGTGATGAACTGTGCATCAAAAAATTACGTCAAAAAGCTATCTATGAATATATATATTAAATAAAAAATTTTGATTGATTTGATTTAATACAATAAACGTGTAAAAGTGTTTTTTTTTTGTTTTTTTCTTAAAAGCGGCAAAACAAATGGTAAATTGGTAATATTGTATGGTGGGTGGGAAGGAAATCTCCGTGTGCGAGTTCGATTCGCACTTGGCCGGTTTTCTGAGTATTTTGGTTGCAAATTAATAATTAATTATGTTTTTTTTTTTAATTACCTATGTGTTTGCTCTTGACCTTGTTTTGGTACAATGATTCGAAATACTTACCTCTTGAAACAAAACTTATATCTAATACCTAAATCATGTAATACAAATTGACCTAAACTTCAACAAGATAATCAAGTATCTAAACAATCCTAGACAAGGTCGTGGTTTAGAATTCATCGTACAGACTTAGATGGATTAATTATTATTAGTTTAATCCTATATTCAGCTTAGTTGAATTAGTTATACTGTGTAGACAGTGATTATTATCTCTATGTTAATCATTATTTATTAACCCCTTCAAACCTGAATTACGAGATAGTGTTTAAAAAAATACGAGCATTAACCCGCGACTTTGTCTGCATAAATTATATACCAGATTTTAAGTCAGGTTATAAGCTATCAAACAAAAAAGTGTCATCAAAATCAGTTCAGTAGTTTTTGCGTGATGCTCGTTAAAACAAACAAACACACAAACAAACAAACAGACATACAAAAAATCCGTTGTTGATATGGAATCAGGGAAACACCTAAAAACCATAATTATCGTAACTTTTTTTTCAATTTTCTTCAATGTACAGACACTTCTGTTACAGTTTTATAATAGTACCTATAGATATAGATTACTGTTAATTTACTGCATATTTGTGGTCTAATAAGAGTATTTTTGGAAAAAGAAACATTTTTTTAATTCATATTTATTTTTAGTTAATCATGTGTCCATTCTAATGGACAAGAGGACTCAACTGACATAAACAATCCGCTATGCCTATAGAGCATCGCGAAATGTTTACATAACCTTCAGAACAACACTGAGTCATATAATAATAGTACATTATGATTCAAGTGAGCAAAGTTGGTCATTACAGCCGAGGCGGGATTGCAGCACGAGTCGCTAGGCGAGTGATGCATACTAGCCGAGGGCTGTAATGGAATACTTGCGAAGAAAAAGTAATAAAATTTCGTGAAATACAACAATTTTAGATAAATGTTTGTGGAAAGTGGCGCTTCTTTTTTTTGCGTTCCGTACCTTTGGTTGAGATAGCTATGCGCGCGCAGGTCGACGAAGAGGCAAAGACGTTAACCGACATTCAACTAGCGATATTTTGTCGCAAACAACATAATATTAAAAACGTTACAAACTTAATATTTATGTATTTATAACACAAATTAATGTTAATTTGTTAACGAAAATAAATTGTTTGATAAAATGAAGCGTTTATTTATCAGATTAATTTATTCAGAAAAAAGTTTTTTTTACATAAAAACTCTTTGCTGAGATTTAAAAACTAACTATAGAAAAAAAGGTGCGGTAATGTAATCATTTTCGCACGCGTGTTCTATAAGCTGCATTATGTACCTAAAAGCGGTGCAATAAGAGCCACTTTACGAGATTGTTAAAAAATAATATAAGTGATGTCCATTGAAATCTTTGACTATTTATTATAAGGACTAGCCTTGCGGTAGCATTTCCACTTTGTCACGGTATAAGATCAATTAATCATGTGCATTTACATTCAATTTTATACCTTATCACTAAACGAGACAGCCTATAATTGCGAAACAATAATTTCGAACTTAGAACGTTTAGGGTTCACACGAGACTACTTTTCATGATTTTAAACGTTCAAAATTAGAATCTAAAGTTATGGAAGTAAAATCCAAAGTTGCTGATTTCATGTTACCTCGCCTCCCGCAAAAAGTTGCAGAAATGTTTGTTCGTAGAATTACACGAGTAACTAGTCCCTATATAAATAGACGCCGGGTCTGAAGGGGTTAACTGTATTCTCAACAGGTACGGTATAACTACGCCCCAGACACTTTATTCGGTACGATTCTGCCACGCTTCTTTGGCCTCATTAATTCACATTCATAGGTACATTTTCTTGTATGCTTTATGATAAAAATCAGTTGTTCCATACATTCGAGTTTAGTACGTACCTGTTTTGTATGGAACAACACATTTTTTTCGCTTTCTCAGCGTTCTGTAAGTTGTTCAGTTTAACGACTATTACTGTGAAAGCAAACCGATCGTAGCAAAAAGAATCAGCTGTTGCATACATTTGAGTCGAGTAGGCATTGCAGTTTAGTATGGAACTGTAGATTTTTTTGTGCTCCGATTGGTTTTTTCCCAGTAAAAGTTGTTCAGTTCGATTGGTAGACTCTTTGGTAGAAAAGGACCAACATCCCCTGATTGGTCCCATAGATGAAGTTGTTCAGTATAATGGTCGGATCATCCCCTTAAAAAAGTGTCAGCATATTAAGAAGGACCTTGTATAGTAGAAAGAAGATTTTCTGTCAGTCAGTCAGTAAATAACAGAACGAATAAAAAGAAAAAAAAATTTTTTTTTATTCAAAATAATATCACATAGATAGCTTTCTGACGTCATTTTTTGACTCTACCACCGCGTCGAAAGGTGTTCCGTTGAGAGAAGATGCGGCCAGTAGGCCTAGCATGCCACCCCCGAGAAAACGATAAAAATTGAGATGTGCCTCCATCTTTATTATTTTACGTATGCTAGAAAGAGCGCGCATGACGATTTTCTCGTTTAAACGCTTTGTCGTGGGTGGCATGCTAGCCGTGCAGAAACTCTACAACACACATCTTTTAAACAAAACAAAATATACAAAGTACAATTAAAATAAAATATTGCATTACATAGAGTAACATTGTCAAGACCAGACATTTTGGTTATTCAAATAGTCATCGAGTTTATAGTAGCCTTTTTTACAGGGGATTTGTTTAACATGGGACTTTATTGGATGGATTGGATGGACATGGGATTTTATTATTATAGATTGTTAAAGTTTTCTAGTAACACCTAGTAGATCAATGTTTTATTATATTAGATCAGAACGTAGGTAGAACTACTCGTATGTAGTCTTATGCTAAAATGGGTTAGAGTTTGAGGCATGATATCCCCTGAAGGCTTTTGCTGGTACGTGCTATAATCAAGCTCTGTTTTGAATACGAGTATATCATGCAGATTTAAGGAGTCATTTTGAAGTTAAGGAAACTTTATAGCATTAGCATATGCTCACGTGCCTCCGTGGTCTAATGGTTAAAGAGCTCTGGCTCTCGACGCGGAGGTCGTGGGTTCGATTCCCACGGGGAACACCCTAGCGAAATGTCACTTTGTGCGTTTTTCCCCAGTTGGTTAGGACATTGCAGGCTGAATCACCTGATTGTCTGAAAAGAAATATGATTCCGTGTTTCGGATGGCACGTCAAGCCGTTGGTCCCGGCTACTATCTCTGGTGGTAGTCGTTACGTAAAAACTACGGCAGAGGCCGTAAGGCGGTCTTTAAAAACTCTGACACCAGGGCTCTGCCCACACAATAAGAAGAAAAAGATATGCTCTCGACTATATTCCTGAGGATGCAGAGATATTATGTATATACATATATACGGAATATCCTGATTTCATTAGCATTGCCCAAACACTGACAGGAGTGCCGGTCGCTGCCGAGAACCCGTTGGATTAGGGCAGCGCAGGACCGGTCGGTGTGGCGATCCTTGGGGGAGGACGATGACTGACAGAGTGATTAGAGTATGAATGATACTTTTTCCTACACCCTGTATACCCTACGTCCCACTGCATTCGATAGACCTTCACATACGCATCCGAATGTATTCGCATAAATGTATTTTTATGTTTAATGTAAATATTGCATATTTCATTCATTCATTCAGAGTGTTTTCAAGCAACTTCATGAAATAAGAATAAAAAAATCGATAACAGGAATTACATACAGTTGAAATGAAGCGCAGTAATATGAACTCGACCCCTTTTATTCGAATCTTTCAGTTCAATCAAATCAAAAATTCCATACAATCCCTGTATAACACAGTTAATACAGTTCGTAATGTTATGACAGTAATATTTCATTCGTATTTCACCCAGGGGACGTATACAGTGTCACACACAGGTTTGTTAATAATAAATTGTGAATTTGTGCTTTATGCGGGGGAGACAGTGGTGGCATCGGTCTGTCCTGGGTGGTTGACTATAGTTGAATCGATGTAGAGGCATGTCGCTTTGCGGGTGCTGAATTGTCATTGATGGTTGTGTATTTGATACTAAAGATACTTATTGAAATATTAGGCATATAAGCGTAATATTCTCATGACTATATTCCCCGAGGGAGTCAGATACATTCTGAAAACTCCAGGTTTCACAAAAAGCCGTGTTAGTCTAGAAAATGGGTCGATCCCCGCCCATGCCAACTCGTACAAATGAGTTTGTAGGAATTTACGTATGATTTGTAAAACCACTGACTTTTCGGTGAAGGAAAACTCGTGAGGAAACCTGCAAACCTGTGATTTCGAGGCATGTATTCAGTCACCGTCACACTGGTCAGAGCGAGTCTCTACGTGGATGTTCTTTCGGAATATAGTCATGAGCGTATAAATCTGATCATCAAACAAAACAACGTTCTCTATGTGGTCAACAAAATCGCGGAAAAAATATCAGGTGTCCTATACATTATTTTATTTTGGACACAAAAATTTGCATTTTTGTATGGCACAGCTACTTAATATTTGTTTCGATATTTCAATGTTAGCCCTATATAGAAAGTTGTTTAGTATGATGGTACCGAACAAATATCATACCAGAAAAACAGCATCAAACTAGTTACACCCCTACATGCGCAGCATGCCGCTATATTTGAACGTTCACGAACGAGAAAGAGCGGCAGTTTGTGAAACATCGCTGCGCATGTAAGGTGTAATGGCCGCCACGAGCTTGTATGAAGCAGTTTTTCTGTTAGGATATCTATTCTGTGATGATTATTTGACCAAAAAACTGTCAGCACAATTAAATAGATAAACAAATTATTAAACTTTCTACATTTTGCATAACACCTTCAATTATCTGTGTTATATACGGTTGCATTTTTAAAGTAGTAAATTCCATCTACAGTATCTGGAGTACACGGTCACAGCTGCATAGTTTCTGCAACGGTGAGAGCCGAAACAAAAATGCTGCAAGTGAATATTTTATCAAATAAATTGCGCTTCCTTCCTTTTTCGTTACAAGCGTAGCTACGCGGCGTACTGGAAAATATGTCGGAATTTAAAGATTCTTCGTTTAAAATGTAATATAAAATATAGAGGTAATATTACCTAGCTGGTGCGAGTAACTGTTGATGCTGGTTTAAAGAAAGGCAAATACTAACTAAGGTGGAGTCTTGTAATTGCAATATGGGCATTGCACTTATAAAGGATGACTCATGCTACACTGTGCCGAGTGTCGGCCGTCGCACAGTGAACAAATATTACATATATATATATTTTGTATGGACACACTCACGCTACACCGCGCCTTGTCCGAGCTGCGGCCGCGCAACGGACAACGCTCGGAAACAACTCGGTCCCGCTTCGGCTCGGCCACGGCGCATCGTTGCATGAATACAGTTCCGCCGCGCCGGCGCCGCCGAGCTGCGCCCGTGCAGTCGTAGTCGTACAACGGACGACGTCAGTGTGACTACTTTTAGTAGATTTCTACTTTGTTTATAGATTTGGGGTTTAGAGGACGACGATTTAGTAGTGCGAAATTGTTTAGTAGATTGTAGTAGTAATTTCAGGCACGGGGCCGGCTCGGTGACCGTGCGACGGCCGTCGCTCGGCTCGGCCTCGGCACAGCCACGGCGCGGTGTAACGATCACGATTCAGTTCGTCGTCTCTAAATAGACACAGTCATGTAAGTCATGTCTAGTCATCTAGAAGGCAGGTGTTGGTATATAAGGTCTAACAAAATTAGCTGAAACTATTTTAAGGGGATGATCAGACCATCAAACTGAACAACTTTCTTTATGGGACCAATATCGAAACCACGAAAAAAAATCTACTGTCCCATCAAAACTGCAAACATAGCTCGACTCTAATGTGTGGGACAGCAGATTTTTTTTTTCGTGATTTCAATATTGGTCCAATAGAGAAAGTTGTTCAGTTTGATGGTCTGATCATCCCCTTAAAATAGTTTCACCTAATTTTGTTAGACCTTATATAGAGTAGAACTGAATCTTGATTTTTATAAGTGCAATGCTCCATAGTTGCAATTAACCAGGTATAGTTGCTATTACAAGACTGCACCTTACAGAAGTTTTTCACATGTAAGAGTTTCAAACTGCTTTCAACATCTACCAGAATTATTTAAACAACAAAAATAATAAGTTCTGGCAAGTTGTCAAGCTTTACCAAAATGAATAGATTTTTTTTATAATTACTAAGTACAAAATTCTAGTAAAAGTGACTACATTTTTCTCTCCCTATAGTTTATGGAGGAATTATTTAAGACATATCATTCAGTCTTTTGCAGAGGGATAAAATAAAATTACATGTTTAATGTTATCATCTTTTCATTTTATTTGTTGTAAACAGCCTTATAATCGAGCGATGTGTTTACAGTTCGCGAAAATGTAAACAATATTTCAATTTTGGCGGATCTATGCGAAACTTCGGTTACACGAGCTAATCTCAATATACAGGGTGTTGTTTTAATAGTCCTTATGTATTACCTACTGATATAAAAATACTTGTAGAACCATTGTGTGGTACCAATCTTTTTGTGTGATTAGTAAGTGTAATGTCGGCTTATGATTCAGATTTTAGATCGATGGAAACAGAAAAAAAATTTTTGACTCTTAGATTATTTTGTTCCAAAGTACCAAAATTTAGTCTAGACTGGTATTATGATGACTAGAAAGAAGGTAGAAGAAATACTTAATTTAAAAACTTTCAACAAACTTAATCCAATTTGCATATTTAAGTTTTCGAACATTTTATAGGAAGCTACGGAGCAAAATAGATATTATTCTTCTCTTTGGAACTTTTACATTCGGACCAAAACTGGATTACGAATGTATTATTGTAGAATGTCCTTCTGACATTGTGCACAATATTTTTAATGATCAGATAATCAAAATAAACGTATCTTTTTCTACGTTGTAAAATCGAAATCGTGAAAAGAAGATCAGATGTCTTTCTGGATTTCGTTCGGAAGCCTCTTCAATTTTGTTCTTTTTAATTTATTCTACTGATCACATAGAAAGTTCTTGAGTTTGGTGATAAATTTATCGATTTGGCTTGGTAGGTATAGTCAACTAAATTAAAATATAGGTTTAGAGTTATTAGAATCTTGTAACAGCAATGAAAGGTTATTGTGGCAAGGCTCAAAGATGGCCTACATTTCAAATCAGTTGTCTTTGCAAATTACTTTGCTAACAGTTTCTTATATAACAAATGTAGACCTTCACACAAAGTTCTCTAAAATCTAAACAAGAAGAAACAAGATAATAGACAAAGGAAAAGTTTAAAAGAAAATGTCTATTCAGTAACTTCAAAACCACATCCCGTATCTTTAACATTGTTATCGTTGCTTTGATGTATCTTTACATTATATTTTAACCTTATAATTAATATTTACAATCTTAAAACATGTAGGTAATTTAATTACGTGTCTGTTTTAAAGCATTTAATATATTTTTGATGACAGTCAGTATCAAAAGGTTGTATCCACAGATTACCCCCAATAGATACCGCATACAAGGCCGCCGAAGCGCCACACATTTATGATTTTGCACTGATATAAGCAACGTGAGTGAGCGAACTTGAAGTAGTGCGACCTTGAAATGGCCAATAATGTTGCATTGTTTCGTGCCCCTCTACCCGCACCTACCGCCATAAATGGTGACTTCGGGCCGGTACAAAATGTTCATGATGCGGTATCTATGGTTGTATCCTATTACCATCAACCACTATCATGTTGCCACTGCAAAATGCCTAATATACCGCAGTACCGCTACACCTTGTAGTAGTGTACATATCGTAGCGTGACCGTATGAAGCTTTATGTCTGTGAGGTATTTACTCATGTGGCCATGCTAGGGCCATAGGGGTAGACCGACAATAGAGTTGCGGGAGCTCATGAAGCAATAAACCATGGATGCGAGATACTCAGAATATTAGTCCGTGCATATCACCCGCGAGAAAACCATAAAAATCGAGATGTGCCTGCATCTTTGTTATTTTACGTTTGCAAAAGTTTTTCTCATTTTGTCGCTTGTCGTAGTTAGCATGCTAGCCGTGCTGAGGAAAGTGGCATAAACAAATGAAGGCTTATATCAAAGAATAAATAATACACTACACAAGTGAAACTTTGCGCACCGTTGACTATACTAGACTAAAAATCTTTTTGATACTGACAGCAACATCATATTAATTAATATTAATACTGCGTACTGTACAATATAATTGTATTTCGCATTTATAATTATGTATACAGGCAAATCTTACTTAGTCCTCAAACAACATTCCTTTTTCTACAACTTCGTTCCAAAATAAAAAAAAACTTTCCAAAAAGTTTATACATCTCTTTTTACAGCATACCATTCCAGCGCCTGGTGTCAATATTATACTGATATATTAGAGAACACAACAAAACATCGGTCTGCATTGTGAAAACATAAGTGTAGAATGAATAGCCAACCCGAACTTGTAACAATTATTTTTGCTGAATATATTATGTTTATACTTATAATCGGTACGTGAATTAATTATGCGTAAACGTAATATGATTGAGTAATTATTATTTAAATATAAACTTAAATTGTTATAGTTATAAAAGAGATATTACAACATGATATTTTCGTGAAAAATGGTAGCAATTTTCCACCCTGTAATAATATAAATTGCTAGACATAAAATTACATACAGCATTCGACGCCTAAAAACAACCATTCTCGATATATAAACATATTCACACCAGTCACGGATATATTCAACAATTTTATTTACATTGTACGAACTACGTAAATAGGTATAAACTTATTGAGTAACAGAGAAGTATTAATAACGTTGTCCTTTCTGATCGTAACTTAATCGTGGAATTTCCTTTGGCTGCTTCGGTGAGACCTGTGGGAGGATGAAGGATCAGGTTTATAAAGAAAAAGCGTTTCTTGTTGTTTTTGTATTACAGTATCTGTTACTTTCTGGGTAATATTACACTCCACGATGTACAGTCAGTCTTAAAAAGAGGTAAATTCGCATTCGTACCATGATACACGTTGTTCACTGGTTAAACTTGTAGTCTGTATAAAGGTCGACACTTATACATGACTAGCGTTAACCCGCGACTTTGTCCGCACAAATTTTAAGTAACAAACACACAAACAAACATACAAACATACACACAAACAAACAGACAGACAAAAATCAAAAAATTGCTGATATGGAATCAGGGACACCTAAAAACCATATCGTAACTTTTTTTTGTTAATATCTTCAATGCACATACACATTTCTGTTACAGTTTTATAATAGTTTAGATATAGATAGATTACCCACAGACTTTAAATATTCATAACTTTTGATTGCGCGAACCAATTGCAATTAATTAAAGCCTCAATGTTAATCCAAACTAAACCCTATGCTTTTGTGAAAACCTCGTCTAAATTTATTTAGCCGTTTTTAAATGATGCGAGCACAAACAAACAGGCAAACATTCTTAAAATCGTCTCATTATCATTCCATTACGTATCCTAAACGCCCACAATTAATATTTTTGCAAATATCTTTAATGTACATCCACCTGAAGTTCAAAATGTATACCTAGATAAAAAATGATTTCAGACTCATTGTCACACCGTGTTATCACATCGATGTTATACTACGACTTAACTAACACCTTTTAGGTACTCGCTGCATGGAAAAGTTTTATTCAAGTCGAGTACCAAAAACGTGAATGAATACCTATTAAACATGTAGATGGAAGAAAAAATGTCTTACCTCCAGCAACGCTGATTTGATTACTGAAGTCTTCTGAGTATGAATTCAGTTTTATTTCTGAAAACGAAAGCAATTGTTAAGGGCCTATGTCGAAAAATAATTGAAGCGAAATGGGCGTGTGATAGCTTAATTACTGCCTGATGCGAGAGAAAGAGATGGGGCGGCGCACGCGCATAAAACGACGCAAGCGTAAAACAAACTTTATTTAATTTTGATTGTACTATTTATGTAAGTTCAATTCTGCTCTAATCAAAATTTGTAATATATCAATCTCTTTTTTATAAATCAAGTCTCGTATTTCTATTTTTCACCGTTTAGCAGTTCCAAGCGTTTATCGATAAAGACGGAGGCTACTTTGGCTTGTTTTTCTATCGAGAAAATGTTTCTTAATCGTGTTTTGGCTCTAATCAAAACTTCAATTATATGTTCAATTTACATATATCCGCTAATCATACTCCTACTGTTAGTACTTCATGATATATGACGCTTTGAAGAATCGAATTTTTTTCACATAGCCTCTTAACTGGTTGTCTGGAAGAAATCACTTTTAGTGATAAGGCCGCCTTTTGTACCCTTCTTGTTCATATTGTTGTTTGTTTATTTTGGTGTGCAAATAAAGAATATTTATCTTATATTATCTTTGTCTTGTTAGACATGTTCCCAAACATACGAAAAATAGCATCGCGCCCGTGAAGCGCGTGTCTATAGGAATTTTGTACGGGCTTGACGTCATCGTAGCGTAATACATATAATTTATTCAGTTTAAATGTATGTGTGCCACTGCGACCTTTGCTGATCTTTTGTGATTGGCTCTTCTACAGTTCCCTATTAATCCCTATCATCGCAGCTAAGAATCACAGTAGATTTTTAACAGGGAGGTTTTGTCATCTGGGTCAGTACCTGCCTATCAAGTTGAGTACTTCATTTTTAGGCATAAGTATGTAATAGGTAGTTCGCATTTAAAAACCCCTCATCATCATCAACCAACGTGTTCCCACCGCCTTTACCAGGTCGTCGGTCGACCTTGTGGGACCTACCTGCCCACGCCTGCTTACCTACGCTACGTTTTCCGGTCTCCACTCGAGAACTCTTCGGCTCAATTAACCACCGGTTCTGCGAGCCATGTGCCCCGCGCCCACTGCCGCTTTAGTTTAGCAATTCTTTGAGCTATGTCAGCTACTCCGGTTCTTCTGCGGATCTCTTAATTTCTGATTCGATATCGCAGGGAAACTATGAGCATAGCCCTCTCCATCGTCCTTTGGGTGACTTTCAGCCTTTTTGTAAGGCCTTGAGTGAGCGACCACGATTCTGTTCCTCATCAGTGGAAACACACACTGCTTAAAGACTTTCGTTTGAAAAACACCCTGTTTGCAATTAATCACCTAGTGCCTCATATCTAGGTACTGACCAGCTCGACAGCAAGACCAGCAAGACAAAGCATTTATAATGCTCATGGAACTGCCAGACATTTAAGCAAACTATTGTTTCCTTGCTCAAAGTTTAGATGACCGTCATTAGAGGAAGAAATGTTGCAGCCAGCTAGTTTATTTATAAAAAATCGCTTGAATCACTTACCGTAAAGTCTAAGCGTCCCTTCGCTCTTTCCCAAAGAGTTGGTACTGACACAGTTGTACGTCCCAATGTCACTCCTCGAGAACTGTCGTATAGTCAGCCACATGGACACTTTGTATGAGGACTTCTCTTCTCTTATCGTGTACTTCGGCCTGTGGAGAGAAGGTTTCGGTGAGAAAAAATTAAGGATATAAGATACACTGGATAGAGATATGTTGAAGAGTTCAAGGGAGACCTTTGCCCAGGAGTGGGACGATGTAGTTTTTTTTTTTAATTGTGACAAAGGGAGGAAAATCCATCATGGACATCTGGGAAGGAAGACCCAGATAGTGCCGGACTCGTACCGGCCAAAAACCTCAATTTGTCATTCCTCTTGTCTCCGATGAGATTGTTCGGAGAATCTTTGTATCATGTGACTAGTTTTTATAACACTCTATGTTTTACATTTAATAAAAAAAGGAGTCTTATTCTAGTCAGTCTTCCTTCTAATATACTTAACAATTTTAATAGAGAGGATCTTATTTTATACATCAAAATAATCAACTTAATTTAATCTTAATTTACCACGTAACAGCAGTTCTTCTATTTTACAATCTTTTAGGTTTGCGGTTCTTATTATTTTTCATTCCTAAGTACAATCTTACCATATTATCATAATATGGTAATTTGTACTCTTTCTTGTGTAGCAAAATGATTGGAAATACCAGTTATATACACATCTGTACATTCTCAAAATGTATATGGCATTTGCTATCCGCCAATAATTTTGTTACCATTTTTTATCCTTGCCGATCTTATGACGTCTTCCGCAAATCTAAAAAATTGTTCTCTACTGCGTCTTTCGGCTACAATGCCGGGTAAATTCTCAGCCGTTGACTGCCGTTCCACTTGTATTTGCTGTTCTAGTCTTTTAGTGCCATGTATGGGACAGTCGAGGATGAGGTGGATGATTGACTCCTCGGAACCTGTGACGCAGATGCATAGGGGGCTATCCTTCAAGTTAAACTTATGCAGATAGTATCCATACCCCCCATGCCTTGTCTGTATATGTACCAACGTGCGGGGTCAATGTGACGAAGTAGGTTAAAAAAAAAGACACTAACCGTAAGGGAGTCTACGGCAGCAGAATTAGTGTAACCCACCTAACATAAGGGGAAACATTGGAGACCCAATTTTTTTAGGATATTTCTACCCTTTCACTAGAATATTTATGTATCTCTAGCACAAGCGCCAAGGCTTTGTCCGCGTAGGTTTTGGAAAGGCCCTTTGTACTCCTTTGGGGGTTGATTTCCGAAAAATCCTTTCTCAGTGCACAGTGGAATACATACATATTCGACAAGCATGTCCGGAAATGCGCTGTCGAATATATATGCCAAACCTGTTTCTATCTACATTGGTTTATGCTGCTTGTCAGTCAGTCAATAATTAATTCAGTCACGGAACTATTTTATATAGTATGTATAGAGGTATAGAAGATTGCCTAAATTATATGAGGGTAAAAGCTTTGTACCGGGCTATTGGAATAAAGAATTTGCCTAGAATATAAAGTCAAATATGTTTTAAAAATGGTAAAGTGTTATTTGATATCGCCTCGATTACATCTGTTGAGCTTGCCTGTGCATACCTACATCACGATTTATTCTAATATCAAATATGAAGTAGCATAGCATGAGCATTATAATGCTCACGACTATATTCCCCGAGGGGGTAGTTAGAGATATTCTGATATTCCGAAACTCTGTCCAATGTAACGGGGAGTGAGCCCGACTTCACTTGTAATAGACAGTGGGTACAATACATGCCTCAAAATTGATTCCTCACGATGTTTTTCTTATCCGAAAAGCCAGTGGTGGTACAAATCATACATTAAGTCTGGAAAACTCATTGGTACGAGTCGGCCTGGACAGGGATCGAACCATCGCCTCCTGCGCTGCAGGCAAGGTTACTGCCACTGGACCACCACGCTTTGCAAATGTGAAGTCATTGTGTACAATGAAAAATAACAGTCTTTAAAAGTCCTCTCAGTATAAAGCTAAGAAAACATAAAACCTTAAACTATACATGTTAGTAAAAGATAAAGACATCAATGAAGGAAAACGGCAGAAAGCAGGGCAGAGTTTAGAAAATGTGGTGAAACTTAGTTACTCAAAAGTTAAGAGCACAGATTGAAAAAGTTTAGGCGCTTGTTGGGCTTCGTGTATTATTTTATAATGCGTGGTGAAAACTGATGTTTACTGTGTAAACAATCATGTTAACAAAATAAACTTAAAACCTTGAAAACTCTCTTTAGAACATTTGAAACATAGATAAACAATTTATGACAGAAAGCGAAAACCAATAGAAATTGAATAATGACTATATTAGTTCGAGAACTAGACAGTGACAAAACAAACAAAACGAATTCAACCTTATCAACAAAAGTCTTCTTAAAATGGCCAAAGAGACTTATGACCATGAAACGTATGAAAGAATCTCTGTTCTGTGAGCGTACCTGACTTCTAATAAGTAGTCGTGATTATAGTCCTTTGGTATGAGAATTCAGTTCATTATCTTTATCCCTAATATAAGGTTAGTCATGATTTCTATTCTGCGTATCATATTTAATTAGATTTCTGCTAAAAATAGATCATCGCGTTGGCAACGTATTTAGTAAGTCGTGGGTGTCGTTCGAGGCTGCAAAGGAACGAGGTGTCTTTTGAAGTATTTTTGGTGACGAAACCCTGAACACCACTTTATGGCATTCCATTTTACAAATTCGAATCTTATATAATTTTTGCAAGGATCTTTTTGAAATGTATTAAATTAAATTCATATTTGTAAAGGATATTTTAAGAATATTTATCTATCTTATCTTATCTTATCTTATCTTATTAATTATTCACAGGCCTAATTTCAAGGGGTGGTTCAGATGATCAAACATTCAAACTTATTCATTCGTTTAAGGAAATAAGTCTAAAGGGTGTTTGGTAGAAAGATGCGTTCCTTTTTAATGTGATGATCAAACTATAAAACTGATTAACCTTAATCATCAAAATTGCGCATTAGGCGCATTTATCATTATTTAGCAAAGAAATTGAAATAAAAGACACAACCTTGTTTAAAGAAAAATGTGAAAAGAAGAAAAAAGTGGAAAAATTAAATTAGGGTCTCTTTAATAAATTCATCTCGTCATCTCTAATTATTTTCATTTCATTATTATAATCGTGTCAACAAGAACAAGACACTTTTTTAGACAAAACAAATTGAAGACATTTTTGGAATAAAGGACTTTGCCTACTGATATGGAATAGCATTAATTCACGACTACATTTTCCGATGGGGTAATCAGTGTAAATACAGGGTCTATCTTTATATGCTGAAGGCTTTTACGGAGAATGATCAGAACAACTTTCTCTATGAGACCAACATCGATGTCGAGTAGGTTTGCAGATTTGTATGGATCAAATTGAAGACATTTTTCAATAAAGGACTTTGCCTACTGATATGGAATAGCATTAATTCACGACTACATTCTCCGATGGGGTAATCAGTGTAATACAGGGTCTATCTTTATATGCTGAAGGCTTTTTCAGAGAATGATCAGAACAACTTTCTCTATGAGTCCAACATCGATGTCGTGAAAAAAAAAACTTTTGAGACGAGTAGGTTTGCAGATTTGTATGGATCAGCGGATTTTTTTTCGCAATTTCGACATTGGTCCCATATTATTACTGATTGATGGTCTGATCATCCACTTAAAAACAGTTAGCATAGAAAATTAAGAAGAAATCTGTAAAAGCGTTAAATGACCACATTTCCACACGTCACACTCCGGCTACTCCGTAGAACGATCTCACGATCCTTGAATAGTTTTGCTTTAGAAACAAGATGGTGTCGACACTCGCGCAGTCACGTTTCCACTTTTATCTATTACTACGTACAGTACGGACACTCCCTGCCTCCCACCATACAATTTTAGCCTTACCCCCGCTTGGTAGGAAGCGTGGCTGAAAATGAAAGCAATTGCGTATTACTGTCTCGCTCGCACTCACTCAGTATCGCAAATGCTTACCTCTTTTTATAAATTTTTCCCATTTGTATGAAATCGCAGTTGCAGAAAACAGACACGGAAGGTTGACCCCACCACCATATGGGATTAAAAGCCAGGAAGAGAGAGAGAGAGAGAGAGAGAGAGAGAGAGTATGAAATCACATTGTGTCAAAGGTATTCTTTAGGGGGAGGCAGAGAATACTCCCAAGCTGGCTCTCTCCCTGGCTATACAGCCATTCTGTGCCAGCGTGGTTGCGAGTATGTCGCCACTCATTTTAATTATTATATCAATTTAAAAATCTCATTCTGGTGCGAAGAGAAGAGAAGAGAAAAGAGAATCTTATCGCTCGAATTGTATTAATACACACTGAAATTCACGCCCCAATAGCATTACAAATGTAATCAAGCAGGAATTTATGTAATAATTTTTTTTTTCTGATCCTATTGTCCGTATTGTCCCTATAAATAATACGGTCCAACCACATCGGTCCTACCCATAGAGAAATAACGCGCTCCCCTAGGGTCCTACCATAACATGAATTTCAGCAGCTTGTTTATAAAATTTAAATAATCGTCTTGTGTCACTTCTGCAAAGTACCTATACTATTTTCAAAACTTCAAGAACATGCATGTTCTGAGATTTAAGAATATCTCTGATTTTCCCGCGGGGAATATAGTCGTTAGCATGTGCTTCAAAAGAATGTGATTTCAAAAATGTTGTTCAGTAAAATATTCAGGAAAAACGGTTTCAACAATTTCTGCTCATTCAAAAATTAACAGCGAGCGCAGAAACTGCGAAAATATGTTTGCGATAGATAGACTAACACTCATTGGGTCTAAAACGCTATCTGCCAAATTCTTAATATGCCTACATCACTTTTAGACTAAAATTCAATATATTTATGTTAAGACGAAAAAGTCTTCTTATTAATTGATGAATGATTAAAAGATTAAACACTACGCATAATATTTGTGGATGTTTGCCTGAATAGAATTAGAACAGGAGTCGCTCGGTGTAACTATCATCTTCACAAGTGGGGCATCAAAAGCTCACCCGAGTGCGACTGTGGTACTCCGGAGCAGACGATCGAGCACATAGTGAATGCCCTGGCAGAAGATTTGACGGTGGAACCCGGGAACTAAACGAACTGACCCTGAGAGCCAAACTATGGCTTAAAACTATTGACTTAAACTTATAATTTCCGCAGGAATGGAAAGCCGTACGAATAATAATAATAATATTTGTGGATGTGTATGAAGATACACATTCACAAATATTATGCCTTGTGTTTAATCTTTTAATTTGAATTTTAAACACAACGCTAAATAGTTAAATTGACTAATAGGCTGTGTTGATAGATACAACAGGTAGTGTGAATAAGTCTAAATTAGACCAATAAGAAAGTGACTTTATCATAACGAGGTATAACAGTATCTACTACAACCTTCTTGAGCAGAATACGTTTCACTGAAAGGCAATGTCGTAAGTTTACATGGCGTAAACATCCCGAAGTACACAGAGGAGACAAACTAAAGTAGCACGAACAAACACACAGACGTAAACAAATAGTTGTTACTGAAGTCTGGCTAATGTCCATGTTCTAAGGTTTGCATAATGTTGAGACTTAGTAGGCCGTAATCGGTGTTATGTGTTTCTCAAACTTACTTAAAAGTCTTCTAACTTCGTTTACATAAACCCCGTTACACATTTTCTACACCCACAATGTTTAGACAATTATAAAGGGGCAAGTGCCCAAATAAATCAGTACATACAGGATACTCCAACCGTTTCACTATACCCTAACCAACACTGCAACCTACTTCACCGTCGCTGAGAGATCTCGAAAACACCCTATTTCAGTGCAATGTCATAGATCAAAGATCCTAAAAACAGGGTTGCCAGTTTTGCCACCCTTGGGCCAATCGCAACCTCAAGTCAGCCAATTGCAAAAATATGTACACACGTAAAGCTTATACTTCGTAAATTTTCAAGCAAAGTTTTCATTGAAACGGTTAAGGGGATATAATTCGTAGCGCGCTCCATACAATCGAAGTCTGGTTATTTTCCAATACTAAGCAATCAAAGTCAATAAACATTTTCAGAAACACTCTAGAAAATGTAAAGTTTTAAAGTTAAACTGCCTCAAAGATTTCCATAGAAATCTTAAACCTAGCATTGAATTTGTACATTTTAACGAAAATCTGACTCAACACAAGCATAGACATACTAGTTTCTAGATCATTTCTGAAAAATATCATTGACGTTAATTGGTTAGAAACAGAAATAGAAACAGGAATCATAACCAGAAAATAACCAAAAAAATATAACCATACTTCGTCTGTATGGTGTGCGCTTCGAATTATATCCTTGTAATACTAAAATCTGTCAATAACAATCTGTGAGATTCTATTTGATTGCAAAGTTTTAACTTGAAATACAGGGTGTAAGTGACAGCCAAACAAATACTGAAACGGTAAACTCAGACCATCAAACTGAACAACTTTCACTAATATGGCGCCTACCTAAGGAGACGCGAAAAAAAATCAGCTTTCCCATACAAAACTGAAGTACCAACCCGACTCAAATGTATGGGACAGCTGAGTTTTTTCGCGTTTCCTGAGGTAGGTTCCATAGCGAAAGTTGTTCAGTTTGATGATTTGAGTTCACCGCTTCAGTATTTGCTAGACTGTCACTTACACCCTGTGTACTTCAATTTGATTGAGAGAAATGAGCTATCTGAATCTTAACAAGATAAGTCAAGTTTCATAAGGCCACAACAATATTCAATCGATAGTTCATCAACACTTGATGAACAATTGATGCTGGAGTTCCTCAAGGGTCTGTTCTCTCCGCGACACTTTTCCTGCTACACATCAATGACCTCCTCATGTCAGGTATTGTTGGGTATGCAGATGAAAGTACTGTCGCAGAGAGATACATTTCCGGCGCAGGGGCCAGCGGGGATGAAATACGTTCGCAGAGGGAGGCCATGGTGGAGCGGACAAACTTGACTTTAAGTCTTGTCTCCCAGTGGGGTGACAACAACCTAGTCAACTTTAACGCCACCAAAACACAGGCTTGTCTGTTCACCGCCAAAAGGAGTCCGATTTATCTGACTCCTACTTTCCGGAGTACATCTGTCACTGTTTTCGACAGTCTTGAGCTTCTGGGCATGAGGTTGACCACGAAACTCAACTTCGGCGCTGACATTGAGTCTAAGGCACAAACTGCGGCCAAAAAGCTGGGCATCTTAAACAAGGTGAAGTGGTACTTCACTCCTGGACAGCTCTTAATGTTGTATAAAGCTCAGGTCCGATCCTGTATGGAGTACTGCTGCCACCTGTGGCATGACTCAGCCAAGTATCAACTTGCCGCACTCGACTCGGTTGAACGCAGAGTCAGGAGGCTCATTGGCGACAGTAGGCTGGTGGAGACCAAGCTTCAAAGCCTATGCCACCGCCGCAGAGTAGCCTGCTTGTCGGTCTTCTACAGATTGTACTTCGGTGAGTGTGCCCAAGAGCTACATGAGCTCATCCCGCCTTCCCCTTTCTACTATCGGACTTTCAGACGCACCGCGGGATATCACCCCTTTTTGGTTGACATACCACATATCCGCACCAAGCGCCTTTCTGAATCTTTTATAATGCGCACGGCCAAGGAGTGGAACGCCCTGCCTGCGTCAGTGTTTCCGAGTGCTTACAGCCCGAATTCCTTTAAAGTGCGAGTGAATAGGCTTCTTCTGGGTGAGCTCGCTACATCTTCGACCCCATTTTCGTCCTACGGACTAGATTGAGGTCAAGAGTAAACCCATAAGTAATAAAAAAAAAAAAAAAACTTAGCTCTCATGGTAAATCCTCACTCAATAGCTTCATGTCCAAAAGTGGACTTTTGGAAGCTAATAATGATGAAACAGTTATAATCTTACCCATCAAGCAGCATCTCCCCTCGGTTCTTGATCCAATAGTTGATGGTGTTAGGGTAGGCCTCAACATAACACTTGAGCTTCACGTCGGTTCCAAGAGGAGCGCCGAGAAGCTGGTTTGGCACTTTCACCGTTGGGGCAACTGCGAGAAAATATGATTAGGTCAATTACTTATCTAAGGTCTAACAAAATTAGCTGAAACTATTTTAAGGGGATGATCAGATAACTGAACAACTTTCTCTATGGGACCAATATCGAAATCGCGAGGATAAAATCAGCTGTCCATATAAAACTGCAAACATAACTCGACTCAAATGCATGGGACAGCAGATTTTTTTTCTCGCGATTTCGATATTGGTCCCATAGAGAAAGTTGTTCAGTTTCATGGTTTGATCATCCCCTTAACACGTTCCGGGACAGTGAACGAGACACAATAGAACTTTTATTGTTATCACGGCTATAGGCGGTCACTGTCCCGGAACGTGTTAAAATAGTTTCAGCTAAATTTGTTAGACCTTATATATAAGGATGCATGCTCCCAACTGCATTCCTGCAAAGGATAATCATAATTCAGAAACAAAAATTGAAAACGAAATTTCAAACGTCACCAGCAGTGCCCAAACTCTTTCCAGCTCTGTTTTAATGGCCAGAGGATACAACGTAGGTAAAACTTTACTGTTCTTTTTAACGAAATGCCAGGAGTATTTCACGCTGTTTTTCAATTCCAATCATCGAATGCATATAAAAAATTATGAAAAAGGTTTAAAAGATTAAAAGGTACGTGTATTATTGGCTTATAATAGATATTTTTCGCTATATTTTTCCTTCTCATATCCATACACCCAGTGGACGTTATACCTTCATTGAACAAGTGGCATTGGGTACTGGTATTCATTTTGATAAAAAACACTGGGTTAATCAAAATTAATTAAAAAATTACTAAAATGCAAGGACTGCAGTGGTTCTATATTTAAATTGATTCATCAGGAATCAACCTATAATTTTACACAAAATATTTCGATATGGACGAATAATTAATGTCAGAAGCATTAAATATAAATCTGACAAACTACATGGAATCTGCATGCAAACCACTATCATATTCAATCAACAACATTGATGAAATAGTTAACTGGTCTATTCCAAAAGTATAATATTTTGGATGTTTGTTTGCTACAAAGCGCCCCAATCATTGTTCCAAATTGAAGCATTCGCTTTGAATAACAAAATAACATAATCCGATCGATGGCTACCGTCACGGTACGGTACGATCCCGGATAAAACAATTTATAGGTACACAAAATGTTTTACATGCCAGATAACCTATGGGTATGTAGAACTATACTAATAATCTATTCTGTGCTTTGGGCCAACACCACTACCAAGTGGTCCCCAGCAAAACGAAAACGGCGTCGAGGCAGACCTAGGAGAAGGTGGCGGGATGAAATTGGTAGCTAGCACAGGCCTATCAAAGCGAAAAAACCTAACACCGAGCGAAATTGATGGAGGCCTTTGCCCAATATTGGGACAGTGACGGCTGATATAAATAATAATCTATCTATATCTATCTATACTATTATAAAACTGTAACAGGAAGTTTGTCTGTACATTGAAGATATTAACAAAAAAAAAGTTACGATATGGTTTTTAGGTGTCCCTGATTCCATTTCACTAATTTTTGGATTTTTTGTCTGTCTGTTTGTTTGTGTGTTTGTTTGTTTGTTTGTTTGAACGAGTATCACGCAAAAACTACTGAACCGATTTTGATGAAACTTTTTTTGTTTGATAGCTTATGATCTGACTTAAAACCTGGTATATAATTTGTGCGGCCGAAGTCGCGGGTTAACGCTCGTAATAAAATAAAATGTTTTTCAAGTAACACAACAAAATAAATACATACGATGGATCTAAAAATGTAAAATATTGAGAAAATAAAACTAACTTAACCTAAAATATGGTGCAGGTTTGGACCGCGCGGGAGGGTAGACAAGATGCTGGCAACGTAGCATCTTGGCTACCCTATATTTTTATTTATTTTTAATGTTCCTATTCGCCTACCTTTATTTGTTTTACTACAGAAAAATACAATAAAAAATAAATTTAAGTAGTGAGCCTTTCTGTAGCCTTAACAAAATAATTATGAGACAGCTGTTACTTTAAACTTTATTTAAACTCTCATTAGTCAACTAAGAGATAACTTTACACTATTTGACTTGAATTGATACTGAAAAATAATCGATTTTCATACAAATAACTTGTTCTGCTTATTGGTCGCGCAAGGATAACTTTTTGGTAAAGCATTATTCCCACTGCATGCGATCATGGTGATTCAATATAATTATAAAATCAATATTGAATTGAAAATAGTTCGTCATTTGCTTTGTTTCGAACGGTCAATTTTATTGGAAATTGAATCATAGGGCTAGCGTGTTCTACGCGACCAATATTTTCCTCCAACGTTAAAAACCTTACGCGACCTATTTTAATGGATTTCTTTCCAGCTCATAGTTTAAGAACGATGCGAGATTTTTCAAGCAATTTTCAAGTCAAAGGCACGGCGTGTCATTTTAAATTTTTCTAGCTTATTATACAGGGTATAAGTGACAGCCTAGAAAATACTGAAACGGTGAACTTAGACCATCAAACTGAACAACTTTCACTATGAAGCCTACCTCAGGAAACACGAAAAGAAATCAGCTGTTCCATATATTTAAGTCGGGTAGGTACAGCAGTTTTGTATGGGACGGCAGATTTTTTTTCGCGTTTCCTGAAGTAGGCTCCATAGGAAAAGTTGCTCAGTTTGATGGTCTGTGTTCACCGTTCAAGTATTTGCTAGGCTGGCTGGCTGTAGTACTTACACCCTGTATAAACTGCACGGATAACTTCATTACCAGCAGCATCAGAATTATCTATCTCCGACTTTGATAGATTTGTTGAGAGCTAGAGTAGAGACATTGTTTGACCACTTTAATATTAGATACTCAATATGTATACCTTTTGAGCAGTGCTCTACATGTTTGAGCATAAAGTCTGATAAGTCTGTCTAATGTAGGTATACCCAACTAAAACTCACAGTTAACAAGAAGAATGATCCGCTTGCTGACAGCAGGCGGCACGTCGTTAGATGCAATGCAGAGGAATGCGCCCATCTGCCGTCTGTCCACCCTCCACAGCGGCAGCGAACTCCCCACGTAGCTCTCCACTGTTGACATGATGTACTAATTAATATCATGGAATAACAGTAATAAGGCTTACCTATCAGCACAGCATAACTAAAAAGTCCTTATATTACGGCAACGGATGTACTTGCGCAGAGCAACGGAGGGGGCTTTGCGGGAAAGTGGGCGGCGGGGGTTGCATTACCAGACTTGCATTACATTACCGCCCCGGGGGGCGGCGGCCTCGCCCGCCATCAAGAGCGTTGCCATAATTTAAGGCTTATAGTAATACTGTGCTATTAGTAAGTTAGCTCTAAGAAATAACGATTCTCGATTGGTGGAAGACGCTCTGTTGGAGCGCCACAAAAGATTGACGACTAACAAGACTGGTGACCTTGCTAAGATCGCAAAAAGCAGATCAAAATCGGTCATTGGTGAAGAGGCTATGACCATCCAATGATGTATATTATATTATATTAGATATAGCAGTGGACGCGAACGTGTTAAAATGAACCAAGAAAAATCTTTTTGGCCAACAGTGAGTGGAACTTGCCTGATTTCCTTTAATTTTCATAGATTTTGGGATATTTGTATCTATAAGGTCTAACAAAATTAGCTGAAACTATTTTAAGGGGATGATCAGACCATCAAACTGAACAACTTTCTCTATGGGACCAATATCGAAATCGCGAAAAAAATTCAGCTGTTCCATACAAACGTACTCGACCTAAATGTATGGGACAACAGATTTTTTTTTCGCGATTTCGATATTGGTCCCATAGAGAAAGTTGTCCAGTTTCATGGCAGACCATGATCAGAATCAACCCCTTAAAATAGTTTCACCTAATTTTGTTAGACCTTATATAAATAAACGCTTAAGGATCTAATTTGAAGTTTCAGCAATATTTCTGAACAACCCTAAAATGGTAATAGGATAGGTAATAGGACAAGGGTGTATTTTATAAATCATATCTATATCATCAGATATACTCTCAACTTTGACATTTGTCTATTATGAAGGTTATATAATTATTACCTGAAGTTACAAATATACTCACTAAGTGGACAGTGTTCACTCTACTATTCATGTAACGTGACTTATCGACTTATACTTACCTATTCGAATATTAAAATGTTTACTTTAATATTATACAAGCTTTAAGGGAATATAATTCGCGCTCTGCATACAAACGTAGTCTGGTGATATTTTCAATAATAACCAATTAAAGTCAATGAAATTTTTCAGAAACAATCCAGAAACTAATCTGTATGTCTATATGAAGTCAGATTTTCGTAAAAATGTATAGTTTTGAAGTAATGGTGCCTCATAGATTTACATACAAATCTTAAATATATCCTAGCATTAAAACTGTATATTTTAACAAAAATCTGACTTCATACAGACTTAGAAATTAGTTTCTAGATTGTTTCTAACTAAAAATTTGATGTAAAAAATTTAATTGACTTTAATTGGATAGTATTGAAAATATCACCAGACTTCGTTTGTATACAGCGCGCATTTGCGCTCTCGGAATAAACTTCTCTTAATATATCCCCGTGTTTAGGCTCAGGAGGTTTCCCATGATAGACCGACACACGTCACTACAATTTTACCATCATTTGTATGGAGTCGCATATCTACCTAAAATAATAATTGATTCAACAGTCGTCATAAAATTTTTTTTGCTTTTTTTTTATTATAGCCCTCTTCATCCCACTGCTGGGCAAAGGCCTTTACAAAAGTAAAAAATTCGGAAACCAACCAAATATCAATCACATTTTGGCCACATGCGAAAATTCAAGTCACGAAACAACAAACAGTTCTTTGTGTTATAGCCTCGAACCCTCCCGAGTCAATGTTGGTAATGAATGTAAGAGCAGACTCCCTAAGGGTACCAATTTGTTGAAACACCTGCGTCTACATACGATGGCTGAGTGGCAAGTTTAAATTTTGTCTAAAATTAAAACGGTGTTCGGTGCTTCGCTACAGGGGTAGGGATGTGTCGGGAATAGAAATGGTAGCATTTTGCACATGACGTCTTTATTTCGTGCACTTGGTGGCAAAGGACGGTGGGCAGGAGTGGTCCAAGAGCCGATAAGTGGCATACTAGGTTTGAAAGGGGATTAAATATAGAACATTTGAACACCGATGTATTTTTTATAAAAATTGTAAATATAACTTTTGGGACATCCAAGTCTGCTCACTAGGTTTAGATATATTGTTTTTATTAAGACTGTTTGTGTCCAAAATTGAAAAATAAAATAAATAAATAAAACATTTTTGTACATGTGCCACCAATTGTTTTTGAGAGAAAAAAAGATACAGGTTGTTTTGTTTAGCGGCTAATGTTAGCATTTCGCTGCTTTTTCCATCTGCTGCTTGAATTTCTTGTTTTAAATTAAAAAAAACGGGCATAGGCCCACCACACATTCCCACCGCTGTAACTCCTTGTTTTAAATAAATAGTGTTATTAGTTACCTATTTATTATGAATGCAAAATAATGGCTCTCTTACGTAGTAAAAGTTATTCAGTTTTATAATCCGAATCAACAATGAAAATTTGGAAAGTGTTTAAAAAATCACCCAGTATAATTTTTTTAATTGTTATTTGCCAGTGAATATGTTATTATTACCTATGCACATTATAATAAATACATTATTTGACATGAAATATCTCTGATATCATAACAATTATTTTGTGACCATATCAGCACAGAGAACCTACTATAATTACATCCGTAAATATCAGTGACCTCCAAGGTATCAATGTCGGTTACCTCTATCGCACAACCCAATTGACAACTAAATGAACTTTTTCAAAATTAAATTCCTAACATGACTAAACCAGAACATGACCAAACCAGAATATGACCAAAGCAGAACATGATGGAAACAGAACATGACTAAACCAGAATATGAACAAATACAGAACATGACGAAACCAGAACATGACTAAACCAGAATATGACCAAAGCTGAACATGACGAGAACATGATCAAACAAGAACATGACAAAATAAGAACATGACCTCCAGCGAATAACAAGTTTGGAAAAAATCTGATAAGCGGGTAGCCATACCTTACCTTTCATACTAAAATCTTCAAATCATTTAATTTTTTCGTATCCCTTAGTTTGAGACATTTAAGGGATTGTACAATATGGTATTAGTCATATCAGGACACTAGACGTTTTGAGACTAGACGATGCCATAATTAGCCTATTTACTGTACTTAAAAAGTGATCTAACACAGCACAGCACCGCACACCTCCTCCACACACTCACACACAAACACAACCCTACACCCTCAAACACCCCCCCCCCCACACACACACACACACTCACACACAAACATCTGATGAGTTTGTCTTTTGATGTGATTATCTCAAATTCAATTTAAATTTTATTATGTTACTTTTGTCTTGTTTTTGTTAATTGCTTTCATTATGTATAATTAATTATCCTTATAAATTATGTATCCTCGAACGTTTAATGTTAATTCATCTATTATTGTGGCTTGAACGAAGAGGCCAGTACCTAGTAGCACAGGGTTCTTCCCTGCTGATAGTTGCTGGCAGCTCCCCCTGTTCGAAATCGGTCAGCCAATATAATATAAGATTTGTAAAAAATTGTAAACAGTAGCATTATCTAATGATATTGTACTAGGCTGTTTTTGTGTTAAATAAACATTCATTCATATACTGAGAACTTTCATTATCCCACAGAATTAAATAAGAGTACCTACTTACACACAGACTAGGCCTAAAGAAATGAAAGTACGTTATCAAATTAAGATCTTTATGGCACTGAAGATAAAGACGAAGATTTACATAAGAAAAGGGAAATTAAAGTATAAAGGACTGGGCTACATTTTAGGCCATTTTAGTGGATTTTTTGTTACTAGTTATTTTACTTAGTAAATAACTTTATTACACAGAAATATTATACCATTACGATACTAAAAAGAAAGAAAACGAATAATTGGTACCTTAAATTTAAGAAAAATTAAAAAAGGAAAAACATTTCACTTAATTATTAATTTACGTTGATAGAACACTTACTTACATTACAAAAAATTATGTTAGATGTAGTCCCAGGATAAAACTGCTTAGTTTCATTAAACCATTCAGTAATGCGTAGCCAAATACAGGAACAGACGTACAAAAAACGGTGTTTTTTTTCTGAAATACCGATATTTCAAGCCCTGAATACAACACGGAAGCAGTTACACACAGAAAGACAATTTGGTGTAATTTTTGCATCACTGGCCAAATGTTCAAGGGTCATTCGCTAGATTTGAAAGTTAAAATGTTGAGTCTTGTCTTCTTAACCAAAATAAACGACCTTAATCCTTTAATATAACTAAAGAAAATTCATTTTGTAATGGTCCATCATAGCTAGGAAGAAATTACCCAACGTAACTTGATCTCTAGATTTTCTTCCGGGGAGTTTCAACTGACTTTTTCCTCAATGCATTAAACCCTTGTTAAACCCTAATCTGTCTTTCCATATTTATGTGATTTACCTTATTTAATATCTATGCTTTTTTATATGGCCTTACAGTAATACTTAAAACATAAACCGTGAAATAAATACCAGGGCAAGATTTTTCCAATCGGCTATGAAAGGATTGCGAGAACGGTGGCATCCCTATTTTGTCTTTAGCTATGACATTTCCACTGGTACCTACAAATATGTAACATTGCCTAAACTTGTTATGGGACCTTAGTCTTCAATGTAAATGTGGCTATCCAATCTTTGGTTAACTAGGAGGTTACCTCTACTTGTACATCTATAGCTAGATGTATGAGTACACACAGTCACAATAATAAACAAGGAATGTTAACATCATTATCTCAAGGAGTTAGTGCACCACGCATGCCTGCAATACAGATTGGTAGACTTCACATTTGCATCATGTCTTCACAGGTTTTACAGAAGTTCTTCTTCTTCAGCATGTAGCTTTCATCACGATGTTTTCCTTCAACGTTTAAATCGATATTACCACAGAGCTTTAGTATACTATGTTTGGTGTTACGTTAATAAGTAAGAAAAACTTAATATTAACATACCTTTCTCAAATTCCCTGGAAAGTGGTTTCTTTAGCAATATAGGCTCATGGTCCTCTCTCCTCCACGTTATCTTCGGTGGAGGATGACCAGTCGCCTTGCAGGTCAGCGTCGCGTTCTCCAACTCCTGGACCGACACGTCTGATGAGGTGTCGTCACTGATGATGTCAGGGGGTACTGTGGATGACAAGGTGTTGGTTAGAAAATGCAAATTATTTTTTTGGTTTCAGAAATATGTATCGCTAACGCCTATAGCGATCATTTTATATGCTGATTCAACTTATGTTTAGTCTGTAAATTTATCTAAAAAGTGATATGGTCTTTATAACAAAAGATAAAACCTTAAACCACCTTCAGGTGAAAGTAGGCAGGACCAAGGACAATCTCACAAAATGGGGAATTATCCCCCAAAACAGCAAGAATTTATATCAATGCGAACTACAACAAACCACCCCGCACCTAACAGTCTGTACAGGTGAACCACAATGTGGAGAGAAGTAAATACAATCAGTATATTTTTAAGAAGAGTTAATAGGCTTTTTCTGGGCGAGCGCGCTACATCCTCGGCTTCATCTACACTTTCCATCAGGTGAGCTGCAGCCAAGCGCAAAACCATTATGAATAACAAAAAAAGGGACGATGGGAGATCGAACGAAGGGGATATTGAGCGCATCAGCCAGTACGACAGAGTTGGCATGATATTGGAAATCGACGATCTGAAGAAGACATGACTATTCCACACGAAAAGAAGAAGAACATGTTACAGCTTTTTTGCTATTTCAAACCAAAATAAAGACTACTATTTAATACCAACGGAGTTTGAGTAGCCACCGTGATTTTAATCGGTCAGGAGCACATCATATCATTGGCTTCATTTCGTTCGAGTTGGGAAGTTAATGCACTTTATGAAAGTAGGTCATAAGGAAGATAATAAAGTATTCATGCGATTCATAAAAGTTACGTCGTCCAAGATATTCTCTTTAGCGGATTACGTTAAACTCGAGATGGGTCCGTCAAGCGCTTTTATGTGGTCTTCTGGGAACTCGCAACAGTTAAGTTATTTGGTACCTCATATAATTGTTTATTCTGCTGCTTATACAAGGTGTTACAAACGTAAAAATAAACATTTAGAACTTTTAAGGGGGTTGTAAAGACCATAAAACTGAACAACTTTCACTATGGGACCAGAATCGAAATCGCGAAAAAATAAATAATCTATCCCATACATTTAGCTCTAGTAGTTTTGTAATTTAGTATGGAACATCAGATTTTTATTTCGCGATTTCTATGTTGGTCCCATAGTTAAGTGTATATTTCATTTGATTTTAGTCATTCAATTATACTAAACACATGATTACACACATTCATTATCATCATCAATCTATAAACGTCCCACAGTATGCCACATGCCTACCATCTGAGAGGTATGGGCGTTATTCCACAACGCGGAGACAATGCTGATTGGTAGACTTCACATAAACATTAAAATTTCTTCTTCATCTTATGCAGCTTTCCTCACGATGTTTTTTTTACCGTTTAAGAGCAGTCGGTATCAAGTTAGAGAATCTCATTGGTACATGGCATGCCATTCGTGCGGATTCCAGACCCTCATAACTGTGTGTCCATACCTCTCTGCAATGCGTCATAGACGATATCCCCACAGAGTAATTCTGATATTTAAAAAAGTTTCATATCCAAAGTTATTGATTCTGTCTAAGACATTTTTAGGTTTTACTTTCATTTGTTAAACCTTAACCTTATGCCGTGGTGGTCCAGTGGCGAGTAACCTTGCTTGTAGAGTAGCGATGGTTCGATCCTCGTCTCGACCGACTCGTACCAATGAGTTTTTCGGGATTTATGTACGATTTGTAACACCACTGGCTTTTCGTTGAAGGAAAACATCGTGAGGAAACCTATGCTTCAATTTCGAGGCATATATTGTGCCCACTATCCATGACAAGTTACGACGGGCTCACTCCCCGTCACACTGCACAGAGTTTCGATACCAATGAAACGTGGATGTTCTGAGGTTTCAGAATATCTCTGACTACCCCCTCGGGGAATATAGTCGTGAGCATATGCTATGTTAAACCTTTTACGTTCCCCATAATATGTAACGATTGCGTGTGTAACACTAATGGCTATTAACACCTATCGTGCGACTGACTGACTATAAAAACATGAACATAAAACGGTGGAAACGCCGCAAAAGGAGCTGCCAATTTTAACGCGAAAACTTTTATACCTTTATACCTTTCCCGCGGGAAAAAAGTAAATTTTCACAATATTGTTGTGATTTATCACCCCTAGTCCGGGATAACACTGGAACTTTGTTACTTATAACCGTTTTCGTTTCGGTAACATTTGCATTCCCTGTTGAAATTCAAATTTTGTAACGTTTCGTTTTCGCTTTTATAGAAAAAAGGTTTTTTGTTTTGATTATTAATTTTGTAGAATAATTATTGGCTAAGTAAAAATTACGATTAATTTTCCTTTTAATGCTTTGAGGGGTAGTCAGAAAGTATATGTTACAACTATCTTTACACAATTTATTTTTAGTTTATTCAAGTAGAAAAAGCTTTGGGGGTCTAAAAAAATTAATTTCTTCTAGATTAACATATTTCTGTTCATTGGTTACAATTTACCTATCTGTATGTCAGATTTAGATTTAATAGGTTCAAAAATAAGGTGGTAATAATAATAGTTGACTTTATTAAATGCGATTTAACTTAAACAGAAACGAAAATATTGAAAATGGTTAAAAACAAATGGTTACTTGAGGCAGGGGATAGACATTTAGACAGAAGACAACAGTCAGTCAGTTGTTTGACTACGGAATCCTAAAAACGATTTCTATATCTAAGTTTATTTATTTATATTTAATTAATTGAATCAGGCGTTACTTTGCGGAAATCCATGACTAATATGTAGATGACACGATTGTATCAAAACCTCCGCTTCCAAGTACCTAGTAGACAAAGTTGTATTACGTTATGCAACACAACCACCAAATAATTTCTACTCTACACGTGTTTCGCTCCACCAAGGAGCATCCTCAGAAGTTTGACCGACGAACGTTCGAAACAGAGTTGTTACTCCGCCGAGCGTCGGACGCTCGAAATTATTTGGTGGGCAGGTTGTGTTGCATAACGTAATACAACTTTGTCTACTAGGTACTTGAAAGCGGAGGTTTTGATACAATCGTGTCATCTACATATTATTTATATTTATAAAATTGACGTCATGTTATTATTTAATTTAAATTAATAACAATAATCATTTATTTTTACATTTCAATTTTCTAAGCGTAGATTAAGTAGAAAATAAATGGCAAAAAAGTATGATTCTGGAAAGTCGTATCACAGATAATTCTAAAATGTAAAATAAAGAGAAATAATAAAAAGAGAAGCTTTATAAGTTTAGTATTTGAAAACGAGGTTCTAATAAAGCAATAAGGCTATCAAGTTTGCTATAAAACAGAATAATTTAAGTTTCATTAAATTTCCATAAAAGCGCTGGAACGCGTAACAGATAACCACTTCTTTGTTTACTACCGTTGGAATTTTTAATAAAGTTTAGTTGGAAAATGTGATGAAAATTAATATTCAATTTATTCTTTAGCTATAATTAAAACCTGCTATATTTAGGGTGACTTGAATAAATAAAAGTATTTAGAATATGTTTATACCAGATGATATTTTTACCGTTCCGAAACATTTAGCTCAGTTTGATAGTCTGAACCACCCCTGAAAGTTTCGGAACGAGAAAAAATGTTTTGGACTTCCCATACTAAAATTAAAATGCAATCAGCTGATCGAAAAGTATGAAAAGTCTAACAATAATTTCGCGAATTTCCTATAAGTTTCTTAGGGAAAGTTGTTCAGTATCATGAGTACAATCACCCCTCAAAGAAATGCAACTGTTTACCCTAACACCCTGTAGATGCTATCACTGTTATTAGAATGAGAAATGTGAGAGTTCACTAAATACTTATGTTTTTGAAGTCACCTTAGTGGCTTGCACCGATATGTATTGTTAGGTTAGGTTAGGTTAGGTCAATGATTTAGGCCTTAAAGCTTTTAAATAATAATGCTGTCACTATCATCAGTACAAGCAGTAGTGTTAGAAACAGAGCGTACATTAAATTATAATTATTTAATCCTTAATTTTATAATTGTTGGTGCAAGAAACCCTAAGTATTGTTTGGCTCCGATCGGTTTGCTCCTATAGTAAAAGTTGCTCAGTTTGATGCGTAGACTCTTAGTTTAAATGGATGCTAATGATATCAATTTCACTCTGTAGGTATAATAATATAGTATAGAATTTGTATACTGGCCATACAACTGCACGCTTAGAGAGATAGTAGTTGTAGCTAGGTTTCTTATCACATCAAAACCATATATTGGACCAAATGTTGCTTCACGATGTGCTTCACGGGCGCATAGATAACCACAATCTGTTGTCTGACTTAAGATTCTCGGCACCTGATCGTAGGACGAGACACACAAAATTATTTGCTCCACCACTGTATCGCACTAACTATGCACGAAACTGCCCTTTAACTCGTATTTGTAACAGCTATAATCAATATTTCTATAACATCGATATAATTGATCACTCAAAAAATTCATACAAATCCGTAGTTTTCCGTGAATTAGTAAAAAAATACCCAATGCAAAAAGCACCCTGCAATAAGTAAAGGTACCTAAAATAAATCAATCAATCATATCAGCCATTAAACGTCCACTGCTGGACATAAGCCTCCCCCAAAATGGGGGGATTTGCCATAATCGCCACGCTTGGCAGGCGGGTTGGCGATCGCAGTTGGATCGAATCAATGTGTGTACTCAGAGGATGCTGCTGCCCATCCTTCAGTAGATCCCTTAGTCGTCTTTTACGACACCCACGGGAGGAAATAGGATGGTGCTATTCATAGCCGACACCACACGGCGCAAAAATAAATACTTATATGTAAATCACATATTTGTGCTTCTTCTTCTTTTTTACGTGTCATTGGTTCTTCAGTGATGTTTTTATAAGTATTGTATTGTACTAATAATAATACCAAATAACATATGTATAATATATATATAATTATTACATTCTATAGTATATATATAAAATATAGTTATAATAATTTCCTACTATTTAAACATTATTATTACTCCCCTGCACACATACAAACTCACACTGCATAGTTAACACACACATTACCTGTTTAGTGTACCTTACTATACCTTTAAAGTACTTGTTTGCTCTTATCCAACCGCTGTAATCCTTCATTATTGTTAAATTGTTATGTTAATCTAGGGAAACCTGTAATTGACCTATGTTTTGATAGTATGAATGGTTCAACTCTGTTATATTTTAAGGCTGTTGGTTTTCTTAATAAATATAAAATAAAATAAAAAAATAAAAATTATGGTCATCAGTTTTTGTATATGTACCTAAGGTAATTAGGTACCATTGGACAAAAACCTTGCCTGACCTTTGTATACAAATCATTCTTGCTCTGTTACCTATATGTTTTTTTAACCTTTTTTTTTTACTTCCTCTGTAATTTAGGTAGTGTCATAAAATATAGTGAACCATACCCTACAATCATATTTACTGTAATCACCATTAAAGAAAATTCCTTTTTTATTTTAACATGACTCACTTACTGCAATTACATAATTATCCTCTATCAAATGTAATATGACAGTACAAAATTAGTCGATTATTTTACAGGACTTAAGAAAAAAGAAATTTTATTTTACACGAGCGTTAACCCGCGACTTCGTCCGCACAAATTATATACCAGATTTTAAGTCAGATCATAAGCTATCAAACAAAAAAAGTTTCATCAGAATCGGTTCAGTAGTTTTTGCGTGATACTCGTTCAAACAAACAAACAAACACCCAAACAAACACACAAACAAACAGACAGACAAAAAATCCAAAAATTGGTGAAATGGAATCAGGGACACCTAAAAACCATATTGTAACTTTTTTTTTGTTAATATCTTCAATGTACAGACAAACTTCCTGTTACAGTTTTATAATACCTATAGATTTGCTTCTGGTTTGTGAGATTAATGGTGTTTTTACAAAGTAATATTACTTTCATCTCCACCCAAAGGGACAAGCATGACGCGCGATAAAGTTATCGCACGCGTTTTCTCTCGCTCTGTTATGCGTCAAGTGAAAGAGAGATACGGACTTTGCAATGTCCTTATAACAATTTCACTGTGCTTCAGTATTCCTGCTACAGAAATTTCTGTTCTACGAGTACTCCCAAAGTAACCCTCGAAGTTTGGGGTGAGGTGCGGTATCTGAAGTTATTGAGGAGCAGACAAACTCTCGTCGATGACCACTCGGTCATTCTGTGTACTGTAATACCTACTACACATACTAATGTGCCTGTGTGTTTGACTACGGAGGACTAGTTACGCGTGTAATTCTACTACCAAATATTTCTGCCACTTTTTGCGGGGGGCGAGGTAACATGAAATCTGCAACTTTGGATTTTATTCTCCACAACTTTAGATTCTAAAGTTGAACGTTAAAAATCATGAAAAGAAGTCTCGTGTGAAACGTTACGCAATTATAGGCTGTCTCGTTTAGTGATAAGGTATAAAATTGAATGTCAATGCACATGATTAATTGATCTTATACCGTGGCAGAGGGGAAATGCTACCGCAAGGCTAGTCCATATAATAAATAGTCAAAGGCCTGTGTAGAAGGTGAAGCTATTATAGCCAATAGACCAGACTCGTGTTTCTTCTATTCTAATCTTAAAACTGTAACTTCAATATGGTGTCGATGATTTTACCACTGTCTAGTTTAAATAGCAAATGTGTATAATGTTGTTCGGCAATAGATGTTTGTGTGATTTCAAGGATTGTTTTTGATAAAAACACTAACTTCAACCACCACAAATAAAATGACGGAGCCACGTGGCCAAATAACCCGTGTGGGAGAAACGCGTGAATCCTCTAGCCACACGACTCCTTGTTTTTCTTCGAGTGACGAGAACAACGTTTCTTTTCATACCACTTCATCTCCTTCTATTGAGTCGATGGCATGTCTTTCTAAATCTTTCCAGTCCAGGATTTCGCAATACGAATAGCTTTACCAGCAGCGACCATAAAGCTCCGTTCGCGTGCAGGTATTCGCACTAAGCTCCTTTCCGCATCTTTTATAATGCGCATAGCCAAGGAGTGGAATGTCCTGCCTGCGTCAGTATTTCCGAATGCTTAAAACCCGAATTCCTTTAAAGTACTAGTGAAAAAAGCTTCTTCCGGGTAAGCTCGCTACATCTTCGACCCCATCCTTGTCCTGATGACTGAATTGAGGCGAAAACGCATATGCAATTTAAAAAAAAAAGTTTGTCCTGACAGGATGGGTAAGGATACAAGATAGGCCATAGTCTGAGAAGCAACACCTCATTCACACCTGAGGTCCGACCCATCTACAGTACCGTCATATAACTTCATACAAATAATCTTGTTAATAATTTATAATACAAGGCCCATACTCTTATGGGAATCTTTTTGTGAGTCCCTACAATACTAACCATAGGAAAAAGCTTTACAAAAACTCAACATGCCCATCAAACATCAAACGTATTGCCCAACATTATCCTCTTTGCATCTTGCCCGCCAATCAAAAACTGAGAGGGTATCAATACCTTTTTGATCAATGATCCATGGATGTTTTATTTATATATTTCGATTAGGGATGAAAAACATGACATAATATCGATATCGATATTCAGAGTAATATCATAATTCAAAGTACACAATGTTTGGGATATTCTCTCAGATTACTTAGCCCCAATTAATGTTTCAGAATTCAGACTAAGCTCTTGTAAGTTTTATGGTGATAAAAAGAAAACAAAATTAAGCAACATTAGCTTTGGTTGTTTATGTTGACACTTTGTACCTACTCAAGTTTACAAATAATAAGCTTGTTTGTTATATTTTGTGTACCTACTTTGAAGCAAACAATTAAATAGAGGATATTCAAAAAATTATATGTCCATTAAATAAAAGGGGCGTAAGTACTACGTACTACCACATTGGGACAGATTTTGGGCACTGCTAAGAAGGATGATGAATGTGGATATTCTAAATTTAAGGTATGGTATTTATAATATTTCTGACTACTTCGGAGAATAATAGTCTTGAGCATTTATTATGCTAGAAGAAAGAAATTATAGTACAATAGGGAGAGATACAGTAGAGTGCGGGTTCAAATCCCGCCCGAGACAAATTTTTTAATTTTAATTTTTTTCGAAATAGCACTACATGGCTGTAACATGTTTAAAATCAATAATATTAGAAATTATAGTGTTAATTTAAAATGTATAAAATAAAGGACGAGGCAAAAATAATTATAATATCAACAACATGTCGATATCGGTATCAGTACCTATCGATCACACCCCTAATTTAGAGCCGTCCGGGACGGGCTCGCGTCAATCAATCATGGGCTTTATAGAGGAAGAAATTAAGCCTTCATTGACATAGCGCTGACGTAACTCTTTTAGATGGAATTTTGTTTTAAAATATATGCTGTTTTTTTTTGTTTGATGTTGTGTTTGGGTTAAATCGAATTAATGAAACAAACATATATTTTATTTTATTTTAAAACTTTATTGTAGACAAGGAAATACAGATGAATGAAATGAAAAACAAAATGAAAATAGCTGTCAGAAATTATAGTACAATAGGGAGAGATACAGTAGAGTGCGGGTTCAAATCCCGCCCGAGACAAATTTTTTAATTTTAATTTTTTTCGAAATAGCACTACATGGCTGTAACATGTTTAAAATCAATAATATTAGAAATTATAGTGTTAATTTAAAATGTATAAAATAAAGGACGAGGCAAAAATAATTATAATATCAACAACATGTCGATATCGGTATCAGTACCTATCGATCACACCCCTAATTTAGAGCCGTCCGGGACGGGCTCGCGTCAATCAATCATGGGCTTTATAGAGGAAGAAATTAAGCCTTCATTGACATAGCGCTGACGTAACTCTTTTAGATGGAATTTTGTTTTAAAATATATGCTGTTTTTTTTTGTTTGATGTTGTGTTTGGGTTAAATCGAATTAATGAAACAAACATATATTTTATTTTATTTTAAAACTTTATTGTAGACAAGGAAATACAGATGAATGAAATGAAAAACAAAATGAAAATAGCTGTCGTGGTTTTATTTTACTAGTAATTTCTATTTTTGAATCCGGACTTCTGGAGACGTGGAAGTTTTTTTAAAAATGCCTTAATTTTTTCTGTTTATATACTCAGAAGAGTCCTGAAGAGCTTTTAGTTTTCGTAAAAAATGGCTGGGTCGAAATTTGCCAATCTTCTTTACCTAACTGCCAGACGGTAGGTACCTACGCGCAAAGTGTACCTAGTGAGGCTTGTCACAGCGTTGTTACTTCGTGCAGCGCGCGACGCGACTTATGCAACGTTGCCATCTGGAGCGAGTGGCAAAAATCAAGCAAGCGCATCGCTTACGATGCGCCAAATTGTAGGTACTTATCTCGGTTTCAACAGCCGACTGACAGAGACAGGAATGGATCAGCCTCTTCTTTTGCGCGTTCGCGTCATCGACAGGTCCATATGTTCTTTTGTTTTCAACCAGTGTATTATTTTTTTACAAACAAAACGTTTACTCAAATCGCCAACCTATTTGTAATCATCGATTCGTACAAACACTGGCAGCAAACAAAATCAGAAAAACTAATCGAGTTGATTACAAAGTCACCTCGGCCCGACCCGTTCAAATATGGAACAACTTCGAAATTGGAAAAGGAAATCGGAACTGTAGTACGAAGCTCGAGTCATGCAAATCGTGCGCAAATAAAAGTAAATGGGTAAACTTTTAGAATTTCGCGGTTACTTGAAATATGTCAAAGAGTTTCCGAATGAGTCTCCCGCGTTTCTTTGTACGCATCGAAGTATAAAGTTACCGAGGAACGTAATTTATGTTGAGTAAATGATGACATTAATTTCTCTTGTTTGTCTAACGCGTGTATTGGAACGTTGTAAGTCAATATTATGAGTTTCAATTTGAGTTTGGTTTTCCTTTCGCTTTTGTGTTCACATAGAAGAATTATATGGGAAGGATAGGCATCATTTGAAAGGCATAATAGGCTATCCTAAGAAGGAAAGATGTTGATATAAACCACCAATTAATTTATCAAAGGAAAACGCCTAATCCCGTTTTGCCTCAAAGATACAAAAGGATCATTTCCATTTCCTTGGTAGGCACGATATTCCTCCTATTCTGTGTATAATTTCAGCTATCTTACTAATATTTTTATTGTGTTCTTTCATCATACACATTCGCCAGCTGCGAAACGACCCGAAACGAATACCTACACTTCGTCTTGTGGCCAATGTCTTTTAAAGAAGAAAATAGAAGATACTGGTTGCATCTCGTCATCGTCAGTTATGCTTTTTTAAAGAAATATTCTTTACTGATAAAAAAATATATATATATAATATACATAGTGTTAATGAATTAACGCAAAACTAGAAAGTAGTTTGTTTAGAACCGAGAGCAGAATCGAATTATCATGGTTTCAACATGGGTATTTTTTTTTCAAAACATTAAATAATTTGTTTGTAAAATTTAAAATTTACTGAACCCGATGTCAACCCACCGCACGGGCACACCTTACTTACTACCCTACTTACCCTACTTACCCTACTTACTACCAAAACAAGATTATTAAAATGTATCCATGAGTACGTTAGCGCTTTTATTCATTGCTGAAATGAAAACAAATCATGTTTGCCCCAAAACTTAAAATGCGAATAACTTTAAATTTTAACCATCAAAATAATGAAATTATTGTTTCAATCTAATTATTATGTTATAAATCAGTTGGGGTGTATGAGGTTTTGCGCTAATTTATTTGCTAATTTATAAATACGGTCGAACTGAGAAACCTCCTCCTTTTTTGAAGTCGGTTAAAAAATAGAACTTCTTTTAATAAAGAAACACAAATACAAATAATGATATCTTATTATTAAAACAAGTGCAGAATCATATATACATTGAATTATTTGGACCTTTCATGGTTGAAAAAATATAAGTGAAAATTTGGTCCCATTTATGAAACAAAGAGCCGCTCCTCTAAACGCGTGGTTACATTCGACATAAGGTACAAAGATAGCATTATTTATTATCATATCGCCACTGGACAAAGTTTCGGTACTAGAGAAACGTGGATTATCTGAGGTTTCAGAAAAAAAAATAAAAAAAATATAAAAAAAAGGAAATAAGGAAAAATAGGAAAATAAATTCGGAATAATTCGGAAATTATAGTCTCACGACTATATTTAAGCAAAGCAAGCATTTAATATAAAACTTTTCTGGTACTAAAAGAATTAAAAAAAAAACGATAAACGTAATATAAATGATCTCGTACTCACTTAACGTTACATAAAGTAAAAACAAACCATTACTTTTATACTCTTCCTAATAGCAAACGGTTGAACTTCAGTAGCGTTTCGGGTATAATTTGTTGGCGGAACTGACCACTTGGATAAAGCTTTGGAAGGCCCTAACTTTGTTGAGTTAGCCCTATTGTGCTTGTAATTGGCCTTGATTAGGGACCAAAATGGTTTGTATTGTATTCTCTGGTTAAAATATATTTTTGCTGTTTGATTGTCAGAGTTTAGGTTGAGATAAATACTGGTATTATTATAAAACTAAAATTTTTTTTAAGTTAAATTATTGATTCGGAATAACTGAATTTGCTATTTGCAGGTGTACACTAAAATACGACTTATAATCTTTATGCAAAGAATTTTTTGTGAGTTAAAAATTTGTTATGAGAGACAGAATTAACCACTTCTTAGAAATTGTTATTATTATGAGCGTATTTCAGTTATTTTTTAAATTTAGTTCCTAAAAAACTCGACAGCTGGCATGTTTATCGCTTCATAGATATATATATAAATTTTTATAATTTATCCTTTCGGAAAGGCAATGGAAAGTAGCCCTTACAGACTGGTCATAAGTTATATTTTTCTTTGTACTTAAACCTAAACTAACCTTACCAATAAACCTAATAGCCCAGTCATTTTACGGTTTGACCCGGAACTAATTAGTAATTGATATTTTTTTTGTATAGTATTTAAGAACCAATTTGAGCTTAGAAATGTACCGTCAGCAACATTTCTAAATTTAAAATTTTGCTATTATCTCGTTATAAAAAACCGTTGGTATTTTTTTTATGCATTTCATTAAGGCATTACCATTATACATACTTCAAACATGGTGTAAATATTTTTGTCTACTTAGAAGGTTTTGAAAAATACATTCGTATTTCCTCATAAAAAACTATTTTTTTAAATTACAGTGCCTATTTTATTGCTAATATATTGTTAAATCTAATTCAAATGAGTACATTGGTATTAATATTATTAATTTAAAAGCCTTCTGGGACTCACAATTTTGATTTCTATGTTGCGTAGTGAATTTTGTTTTAATACGTTTTCAGATAGTCTTTTTGTCACTAAATAGTGCCGGTTACAATTTTAAAGTCCAATTAATAATTACTCCTTACCCCGCCTAATAAAACTCCGTAAAATGACTGGGCTATAATTCTTAAGATGCGAGAGTGATACACACATTCCAATGTTCAAGAGAGTTTTAGAGACGTTCGCGAGATCCTGTCAAAATCATGTCGAGACTGTGCCTGCCTTTTTTTCAAAGGTGGTGAGGATCGAGCCCATACTTCCATGTCAAACGAAAAAAGTTTAAATTTTTCGATTAAAATTAGCAGTAAATAATGAAATATTCCATCAAAGGATGCGTTGTCATCTTTTTGATCATATTTTCCGTCTGTATTATTTTAAAAAACACTTTTTGAAATTTTGACCTTTCGCACAGACCGTAGCGCCATCTATCAATCCTCTAGAAAACGAAAAGAAATACGCTCATTAGGTTGATTTGCGATTCACTTTATTATGTTGGCCCGGCCCGTAATAGATACCTAGGTAAAAAAATATCTCATCATCGTAAATCATAATAACAATACACGAATCCGTTACATTGAGAAATTTCTGAAAGTCTAGAAGTATAATCATCTAAAAGTTATGAAAACTATAAATAACAAAAAACTTGATAAACTCAAAAACCGAATCCATAAAACGAATCAAACCCTCTTTGTCCCCAATAGATTTGCCGTTACCAAGACCATCTGCGCAAAATGTCTCAACGTCAAAAGGGTGAGGTAAAAGTTCAACAACTTTTCTATTTGCTAACAAAATCAATCTCAAGTTTGCACACACTGTTATTTTTATATATCCTGCAAGGCTGCGACGCTTTAGTGGGGGTACAATTTTTGATGCAGTGATAATATATCACTGGGAGTCGTGTTGCAAGTTACGCTGCGAGCGGTTGTGTCAAGCGCGTGGTGTTCGCAAGGTTTGCGTTTGAGCTTGCCAAGAGGCTCCGCCATTTCTTTTTTTTCTTTTCAGATGTGGTCAAAAATCAATCCTTGAGATTCGGATAGAATATTGGCAGACAGTGCTAGAGACACGCAAACGTCCATTCTGACCGAACGACCTTGATCCTTTTAGAGCCCCCTCACCTCTACTAACCTAACATCAATTAAGTAGGTATACCTATTTTTGATTGGCTTGTCCTTAAATATGTCACTTTGGTGCCTTCTATTAATTCGCACCAAATTTTCAAACTATTTACTCATTAAACATTGGTCATAAAAAAATTTACTTTATAGATAGATAGATAACACATTTGCCATTTTAGATCTTAATATTGTCTACACAATGGTGTGTGTCGCAAGTAAAAGTGACTTCAACTTATAGAGTAGATGCACATAGTACCTACAGACTTTTTCAAATATTTAGGCTTTCCTTTGAACACAGGTTTCATATTAAAAAAATAAGAAATATACTTCATAGCAAATACAGCCGAGATGTTGAAGATCATTGCTATATTAAGCTTCTAAAAACCAGCAAAATATGGCCCGGCCAGCGTTTACATAGTGGGAGCCTCTTAATATATAAAGTCTAACAAAATAAGGTGAAACTATTTTAAGGGGATGATCAGACCATCAAACTGAACAACTTTCTCTATGGGACCAATATTGAAATCGCGAAAAAAAAATCAGCTGTTCCATACAAACCTACTCGACCTATATGTATGTGACAGCAGATTTTTTTTTCGCGATTTCAATATTGGTCCCATAGAGAAAGTTGTTCAGTTTGATGGTCTGATCATCCCCTTAAAATAGTTTCACCTAATTTTGTTAGACCTTATATAAATAAAAAAAATATAAAATACCAGCTTTTGCTCACGGTCTCGTTCCCGTGGAATACAGAAAAACTGAAAAGCCGGATATATCGTGTCGCTGACTTTTATTTAGATCTATTTGGTGACAAATATTTTTGCAGTACATTATTTTCATGTATATCCAACCATGACGTCAGCATATGCCAATTAAGCAGCCAACCCGCGGTTTTTTTGTACAGATATTGAGAGTTGGAACTGAAAATTTATATTTATCAAAACTTATATATTATATAGCATATTTTACTCAGAACTGATTTAGTGTAGTAACTTTCTATTAGTGACATTATTTTAACAATGCTTAATAAAATGTTTCAATCAGATTTGAAGATAAAATGCAACCATTGAACCAATCTTTTGCCGTGAAGCCAGATCTGTAACTTCAGTTAAAAATGTATTTCGACTATTTTCGGCGATTAAAACGTTCTTCTCGAAAAGGCTCGAATTGCCGCGGTGATATTTTTTCACAACTTTCTAAAATAATCTTGATCGTGTCCCCGCACTTGAGACTGCACTAGATAGAGTTCCACAGACTTCCACAAACTGTGTTTATTCCGAACTTCCCTCGGAAATGTTTAATGTTTGCAATTTTTATTTTTATTTCCTTTGACGTCGAGTCGACGTAGTGCGCCCGTTTTACTTAAGAATTTCATTTCGGAAACGCAATGCAATACGTTTCGTCGGTCGTTTGATAGATTGCTGATATTTTCATATGTATTTTTATTTTATAGCTATTGTTTAAAGTCTTGTAGGTATACACAGTGTAAACTTAAATGTCTAACATATTTTAAGACGTTCTTCAGAAACAAATTAAACCAATTTCGTTATGGAGCCTGAAGAGGGTTCCACGCATTCTTCAGAGCTATTTTCGCTCAAAATTATTAATTAATAATAATTGATATATACATATTGGTGCTTAAAATTGGATGTCTAAAAGAAAGTTAAAGGACTTAAAAAGTAGTCGAAACCTATAAGACTGTATGACAACGTTTATGAATCTAGAGGAAGCAACAGAAGTAGGTGTGTCCAAGGCCATACAAGTACAGAAGAGAACTTACTATAGTCTGTGAATCTGGCATAAAAGCATAGGTTTAATTATACAGAGTCCTTTTTAATATGCTGACACTTTAAGGGGATGACCAGACCATCAAACTGAACAACTTTCTCTATGGCACCAACATCGTAATTGCGAAAAAAAATCATCTGTTCTATACATTTGGCTCTTGAAGGGTTGCAGTTTTTTTTTTTGCGATTTCTATGTGAGTGCCATAGAAAAAGTTGTTTTGACGGTCTGATCATGCCCTTAAAAAAGAGTCAGCACTTTAAGAAGGACCCTATAATGTGTACCTGGCTGGACGATGTTCATTATTGTAGTTCCATTCTTTACTTTATTTATTTTCAAGCCATTTAAGGTGGTCCATACAAAAGTTTGACGCACAATACGCGTAGACGAAATTAATAAAAATAATATTTTATATATGGAGAAATAGTTTATGAAAACTAGTAGCCGCGTCACAAATAACATTTGCAATTTATAAAATAATTACGAAGATATAAAGCTTTGAAATTTTTATTAAAAATTTCAAAGCTTTATATCTTCGTAATTATTTTATAAATTGCAAATGTTATTTGTGACGCGGCATCTAGATTTTCTAAACTATTTTTCCATATATACAAAGTTACTTATGGTAATACCGTTAACGCGTATTGTGCGTCAAATTTTTGTATAAAATTGACCCCTCTGCAACCACCTTAAGACTTTTTTCGGCATCGATCCGCACAAAAAAATAGACTCTATCTTTCAAACAATAAATACAAATTCGTAATAACTTAAGAACATCATCATCATTAAACTGTCTACAACCTCCTTGGATAGGATAATAAACTTTCAAGTCAGTACTTGTAATTCCAATTTACAGTGCAATAAAATATTTCGAAATAAAACTTTTGTAGTAGAAAATAATTAAAGTTTATTTCGAGTCTGCTGTGTGCGCCCGTATTATGGGCAGGTGGCACGTGAAATAAGTTTTGAAGTTATTATTACCCTTTGTTCTATGATAATCTATACTATTATAAAACTGTAACAGGAAGTTTGTCTGTACATTGAAGATATTAACAAAAAAAAAGTTACGATATGGTTTTTAGGTGTCTCTGATTCCATTTCACCAATTTTTGGATTTTTTGTCTGTCTGTTTGTTTGTGTGTTTGTTTGTTTGTTTGAACGAGTATCACGCAAAAACTACTGAACCGATTTTGATGAAACTTTTTTTGTTTGATATATTATGATCTCACTTAAAATCTGGTATATAATTTGTGCGGACGAAGTCGCGGGTAAACGCTCGTACTATTATAAAACTGTAACAGGAAGTTTGTCTGTACATTGAAGATATTAACAAAAAAAAGTTACCATATGGTTTTTAGGTGTCCCTGATTCCATTTCACCAATTTTTGGATTTTTTGTCCGTCTGTTTGTTTGTGTGTTTGTTTGTGTGTTAAAAAACTATAACAGAAGTATGTCAGATAATAAAAAAGGTAACGATAATGGTGTTTAGGATAAACAATACCTACGGGGTGAAATTGATATAATTAGCATCCTTTTAAACTAAGATTCTTCCCATCAAACTGAACAACTTTCAATATGGGAGCAAACAGATCGGAGCAACAAAATACTCAGCTGTTGCACACATTTGACATGAGTAGGCATTGCAGTTTAGTATGGAACAGCTGATTATTTTTTTTGTTCCGATCGGTTTGCTCCCATAGTGAAAGTTGTTCAGTTTGATGGGTAGACTCTTAGTTTCAAAGGATGCTAATGGTATCAATTTCACCCTGTATATGCCAGCTTCCTGTGTTTAGTTGAATAGTTATGATTTAATAGATTTTTTGTATAGGTACTCCTTATTTTATTACTGGTTTTTAACCACAAGTGCTGTAAATATATTTTTATTACGTTTAGGTTTCCCTGATTAAAAATCACCGATTTTTGAATTGTCTGTCTGTTTGTTTGTTTGAGCATGAAACATAAAGTACTGGAACGATTTTGACGAAACTTTTTTGTTTCAAAGCTTATTATTTGACTTAAAAACTGACTGCCAGTGCAAACAAATCAGACTATGATTGAAGTTTGTATGTACCTATTACCGTTTTTTTTACGATTTAGCCGAAACAACAAAGTTTTACCGTCTCTTTTTTTTTTATTTGTTAGCAAAATTTCAACTTCACATGGTACATAGCCATTTAAAGGTAGGACAGACAGACGGACGGACGGTGCCGGCGACGCAGCTAGCTCGCAGGCTAAGTAGTAAATGGTCCCGTTGCCATTTTGGCATGCCTTGAGTTTGAAACTCTAAAATCAGTGTAAAATTTTGTATGTTGCGAAAGAATACATTGGTCGAGAGGTGTCAATGACTTTTGACTTTTTGACAGAGGGCTCTCCTCTGTTTGAGTAGTAATAGTTCAATTTCATTACAGAAAAAAAGAATTCTACTTTTCTCAATTACAAATAAATTAGCAGAAAAAAAAATTGGATTTTTCTCAATTATGTACCTATATAACCGAGATTGGCTTATTGGAAAAATAAAATAAAAAGCTTATAATCTAACTTTAGGTAATTCACCCTATTAACTATTTTTCACATACGATAGTTGTATTAACTGAACTTAGCAAACAACAATCGGTATGTCAGTTTTTTTGGTCTGTATTATATTTTTTACGGATAGAAGACATCATTTTATAAAACTATTTTCAAATTCATCGAGTTTATCAATACGAATTTAATTTTTAACTGTAATCTGTAAATGGCAAAAGTGTTCGCGAAAAAAATCATTCGAACTCAATGTAGAAAAATTTTGCTTAATTTATATAATTAAAATCACTTTCCATCTCTTTCTAACTCCATGCTGGAAACAGAAACGGCAACATCAAAATTTCTACTGTCTAATTCTGACATAATGAATTTTTTTTCTTATTAGCCAGTTATTTTAAGTTGATTTTTAGTTTATCAAGGAGTAGGTATAGTCTTGCGAGTGAACGTCTCTCGCAGGACCGAAAAACTACGTAATTTTATTAAAATATCTGTAACCCCTTCATTTTAAAATCTCTGACTTATAAAATATTGTTATTGAGACAATTATCATCAATTATCACAAAATGGTTTTCTATTCAAACTTGACAAACCAAATTCTGTAAATAGAAATAATCTATAATCTCTATTTAACTACTAAAGTATAATGATTAATTCTTGGAACAAAATCAAGCCTCAGGCAAGAAAAGTACTTTCACAGAACTTTCTGTGCTTGACAATATCTCACATGACTTTAAAGTAAAAAAAATAAAAGGCGCCTACCTAACCTCAATACTTAAAGATTTTAACGTTTATTTATTCCAATAAGGGCCTTTATAAGTCTACTTCAATCCGAAAAAGTCGAACTACGCAAAACTTTCAAATTACCCTCAAGTTTTTCGCTTCGCTAAACATTCGAAAAAGGAACGTTTGCGTTCGAAAACGTTACTAACTCGAGACCGACACCGTAGCTTGTCGACCCAAGTGACACCCCGCTTCAATAAAGTAAGGAACAAGTTCGAAATTGAAAAAGAAATCTCGCCCGGCCCGTCGGATGCAAATATCTACGAGACTACAAAATTGCTAAACTCTTCGCTAGAGGGTTTCCGAACGGACTTCCAAATTACATTAAAATACTGGCAGGTTTTATTTTTAGAAATGTCATAAACTCTTTATTTCTTTCGAATTATGGCTGTAACTGACTACTTTACTTTTTAATACCTAGATTTAAATATTTTCTTTCACGTTACAATTTTAAACTCAATTGGATTGTGCTTTTTTAATATTCAATGATAAAATTATATCTTTGTTTCGTTCGTTCTTTCCCATTATAAAGTATTTCGTTCTAAAAATAACAAAAATCACATCGTCCAGTAATGTATCGGTCACACCTCGTGACCAATCGATCAGTCTCGACTTACATGCCCCAGAAAATCGAATGGAATAAAAAAGGGTGCGGCATTTTATCGGAAATGTACCTTGAAGGTATGAGGTAGGGACGGCCCTTATAAATGGTGAAGAGGTTATTCTTTTTTTAGAGTTACCTACGTACGTAGGTACGTAAAATGAAAGGATTACAGATATTTTAATAAAATAACGTCGTTTTTCGGGCCTGCAACTGACTTCACTCGTAAACTCCTTGGCAACCTAAAAATAAACATTAAAAAAAATTCAAGATGACAGAATTAGACATTTGATGTTGCCGTTTATGTTTCCAGCCAGGGACGTTTTTCAGCATAGAGTAAGAAAGAGAAGGCAGGTGATTTTTTTTTTAAATTAAGCAAAGTTTTTCTCCGTTGAGTTCGAATGATTTTTTCGCGACCACTTTTGCACTTTACAGATTACAGTAATATGTAATGTTTTGATTAGGTACTAATACTTCGCAAAAATGTTTCAATTTTAAGATGTTTGCTGTGTTACTCAGTATAAAAGCACGACTTTAATAGCGTGTTCAAATTAAGTTACGATTTATATGTAATAATTGAAAACAGTACAAAAATTTTAGTGAAAGACATTGAACTTGGCGACAGTAAGCTGGAGATCGAGCTTCATAGCCTGGCCCACCACCGCAGACTAGCATGCTTGTCGGTCTTCTACAGATTGTACTTCGGTGAGTGTGCCTAAGAGCTGCATGAGCTCATCCCACCTTCCTCTGTTTACTATCGGACTTCCAGACGCACCGCGGGATACCACCCCTTCTTGGTTGATATCCGCACTAAGCGCCTTTCTGATTCTTTTATAATGCGCACAGCCAAGGAGTGGAATGCCCTGCCTGCGTCAGTATTTCCGAGCGCTTACAACCCGAATCACTTTCAAGTTCTTTAAATAGGCTTCTTCTGGGTTAGCTCGCTACACCTTCGACGCCATCATTGTCCTAAGGACTGGATTGGGGTCAAGAGCAAACCCATTTGTAAAAAAAAAAACTTATGTTTTTAAATTCAATATTGAAAAGAATTGACCTGTCTGGTTCGGGCTTAGAATTGACCTCCCCATCTCTTCCACCTGACATGTCGTTCCATCCTGAAAATATGCTACTTATTACAAATGCACGCTTAAAAAGTGTAGAAATGCTTTTGACCACAACGAAAATGATTATGGTCATGAGACAGGGTGTAAGTGACAGCCTAGCAAATACTGAAACGGTGAACTCAGACCGTCAAACTGAACAAATTTCACTATGGAGCCTACTTCAGGAAACGCGAAAAAAATCAGCTGTCCTATACATTTTAGTCGGTTAGGTACAGCAGTTTTGTATGGGACAGCAGATTTTTTTCGCGTTTCCAGAGGTAGGCTCCTCAGGTAGTGAAAGCCTAGCAAATACTGAAATGGTGAACTCAGACCATCAAACAGAACAACTTTCACTTTGGAGCCTATCTCAGGAATCGCGAAAAAAATCTGCTGTCCCGTACAAAACTGCTGTACCTGACCGACTAAATTGTATAGGACAGCGGATTTTCGCGTTTCCTGAAGTAGGCTCCATAGTGAAATTTGTTCAGTTTGACGGTCTGAGTTCACCATTTCAGTATTTGCTAGGCTTTCACTTACTCCCTGTATATGACCGTATATCATCATCATTGTCTTGCCCACTTCCCATTATTTGGGGTCGGCGCAATATGTCATCCTCTTCCATTCATCTCTCTTAGCCGTCGTTTCAACACTTACTCCTTTTTGACACATATCATCCTTCACACAATCCATCCATCTTTTCTTCGGCCTCCCTCTCTTACTACAGTATATGTATATATGTATTTAAAAATTCGAAAAAATATTAGTATGAAATTGTTGTCGAAAAAACAAGGATAGCACATGATGCTGATGATAATCCTGATGTAAACATCCTACGCTAACAGGCTTATAACTATAACTTAACCTACGGATCCCGCACCCTGTAAGCAATTTTACGCTTGTCCGCTTTATTACCTAGAACTTTATTCAAATACTAACCACTGGCGTCTTTCCCGTTATATTCGAGAGGTGAGAAAAATAAATGTTTTCTAAAATTATTGTCTTGATAGGGCGATAAGTTTCGCAGGCTCTGCCGTTGTCAGCTATTTTTCCTAACTTTCTTCACATTTTAGTTCTCAGTCCACCTCTTAAGGTGGTGGCAGAGGGGTCAATTTTATACAAAACTTTGACGCACAATACGCGTAGACGGTATTAATATAAGTAACTTTGTTTATATGGAAAAATAGTTTAGAAAATCTAGATGCCGCGTTACAAATAACATTTGCAATTTATAAAATAATTACGAAGATATAAAGCTTTGAAATTTTTCATACAAAATTTATTTTTCTTTTGTTAATAAAGATATTTGTATTTGTAATGTTTTGATAAATTGAAACATTCGAAACATTTGCAGATTTCCTATTTAATAATGATGTTCAAGTCGTTTTTGTTGTCGCTGTTTTATTATTGTTTTTAGGTGTCGCTGATCACCGAGTATTCGATTTTTTGTCTGTCTGTTTGTTTGTTTGATCGAGCATCACGCAAAAACTACTAAACCGATTTTGATGACACTCTTTTTGTTTGATAGGTTTTGATCTGACTTAAAATTTTGTATATAATTTGTGCGGACGAAGTCGCGGGTTTACTCTATTATAATTATAAAGCTGCGTATCGATGACTCATCACTTTATAATGAAACTAAATATGAAAATAATCCTTTTCGAAAAATTACTTCTTATTTGGGTTTTCAACTATTTAAGATACTAATATTCAGATAACTTTGTGATCCAGTACAAACTAAACAAACTAAACAAAATAAAATAAATCCTTACCAACTAAGTTAGTACTCAATCACTAATTGAGATCTTTTGATTGAGAATGATCTAGGTATTTCAGCTAGCAACATTTTGTCATAGTACCTAACCAGGTTAGATATTTAGGTCATGCAGTGTGCCAAACAAAACGAGAAAAGACCTGGATTTGTAATGTGGGTCCGAGACGTGGCATTGCCACTTTTGCCATTCAGGTAACCCGGCAGAAAGGTTTATGTTATTTATTTGGTAACTGACAGTATTGGGCTTACTACGGATTTCTCTTGGTAAAGATTGACATAGGATAATTTTTTAGATAATAATTTTGCCTGAAAGCAACGTACCAAAATTTTCTCACATCCTATTATTTGTTAAGAAAATAAGCACGTATTTTTACGCGGTTTCTTTGCAAGCAAATTTCAAAGCAAATTCGAACAAAAGGCAAATGTCCTAAATGAAAGCCGCTATCAACTTATCAAAAAAAGAAAGTTTATACTTTAAATAATGATCATCATCTGATACTGCTTTATTTCTAATGTTCAAGTTTTTCTTCTTGAACATAAATACAAGTTTTGTAACAACTTTAAATTATCGTAAATACTGTTATTGGTGTTGGGAGCAGCAGTATCCGCATACCTATTTTATTATTTGTTCTATCAATCTAATTTTATTTTCATCACGGAATATCAAGCATCTTACGAACTGATTGTTACAAAATCAATTCGAGAAAATCGCTTTCGAAATAGAGCCTCTATGATTACATGTTAAGTAACGTAATCAAATCAGTAACAGTGGGAGCTTATGCAACAGGTACCCAATTCATTAGGTAGCAATTTAGCTCGTTGGTTCATGTGCGTTCAGCCGAAATAACAAGCTAAAACAAACACCGTAAGGTAGCCATTGGGTTACAGTAGCCTGCAGAATGCAGAACTCCCAAAAGATATGTAAGCTGTGTTGATCTCGCACATGTAACAGCCATGGTAATCCAGTCGTGTCTTCAGTTGCCACAATATCATCACCACTAGACATTAGAAATTCTTCTTCTTCTTCTCTTCTTCTTATCGTGTGGGCAGAGCCCTGCTGTCAGAATTTTTTCAGACCGCCTTACGGCCTCCGACGTGGTTTTTATGTAACGACTACAACCACCAGAGATAGTAGCCGGCACCAACGGCTTAACGTGTCATCCGAAGCACGGAATCGTTTTTCTTTTCAGACAATCAGGTGATTCAGCCTACAATGTCCTAACCAACTGGGGAAAAACGCACAAAGTGACATATCACTAGGTGGCCCCCGTGGGAATCGAACCCACGACCTCCGTGTCGAGAGCCAATGGTCTTAACCATTAGATCACGGAGGCAGTCGCGCAATTAACTGCTGGTAATTGCTGCATCCGTCATTGGAATCACAACTCATAGGTGATTTGGGGACACCAACATACAACGTCAAGTCGTTATTTTCACCTGGAATTTTCAGGTGATTTGGGGACATCAAAAAATATTTTGATGTCGAGTTGACCTTAATCACCTGGGTGACTAACTCGTCAGGATGATTGTAAAATACCAAAGAGTTGTATATGATCACCCAGCTGAAGAAGAAGCATATAAATCATAAAGAGGGAATCTGCCGTAATTGGCTGAATTAGCCATCGCATAGATCATAACTTTACTCCTATGAATGCAGCTGTCCATTCCTTGGTAAATTCTTAGGTAGTCACCTGGTACGTACTACACTCCGAAGAATGGATTTCTGAGCAATAGCCAAATGAAGGGCCGGGTTAGATGTACCTACCCAAAATCCCGAAACCCTCGTCGGTTTGTCATGCATGAAGAGACTAATGAATGAGAAGGAAGCGAAAGAGGTCTGTCATGATCGTAGCAGATGGTGTTCCGTTGTCTCTGCCTACCTCAGAGACTAGCTTGAGAATATGTATGTATCTATGTCAAATGAATACCGAGCACTATTTGTTTATATTCACCATAGACTAATGTGCCCACTTTAAGTCAGTATAATTGATGGCATGGCACATGCAGCAGCCACAGTCTCAGCTTCTTAAGCGTGGCTTTCAAATTCGAATTAAGATGTCCCGTCTGATATCTTGGCCTTCCTGCCCAGACAACTTATGAATGATGTCGATAGTTCTATTGAAGCTCTTTGCAAAATACTTGTCTGAAAAAATTTTCAATGATATGCCATTGACTCGATAGAAGAAAAAAATCCAAGACTTCATTCATGCAGTAACTCACCATAGACATCAATGCAGCCCATCTGCCACTTCATAGTAGGCTGCGTGTTGATCTGGCACATGTAACAACCTCGGTCTTCTGCACGTAGATGTCGTATTCGCAGCTGCCATGTGTTTGGAGCATCCAGGCTGACAGAGTATCGAGGACCGAGGACTGCTCGGTCGTGCATTGTGAGGACTGTCTGGTCTTCTGCTCGAAGCCATCCTACCTGGGAAGGAAGAATTAAGTAAGATCAGTCGTGGTCAATTAGTATACGAAGCGATCCAATACGACGTCAATAATTTATAGCGAGCAATGTGGTTTGATGAACGGAATGCTTTAATCTAAATTGGATCGCATACACAGTCGCTAGTCGGGAAAATAGATGCAATACTCAATTGTTTTGCTGAGCTATCATTAGCAAAATACGAATATAGAAATTTATTTCCCAAGAAAGAATACATATTCACTTATTAGAAAAATACAGGGTATAACTTATAAAAAATGCACACAACTATACATGTTCTCCGAGGAAATAATCAGAGATATTCTAAATATGACGAGCAGTTCCTTAACTATGTCTAGTATAAAAGGTAGTTAGCCTTTCGCCACCTTCAAAGTACAATGGGACAATACAAAATATAGCTCTAATTCTGGGGTATACTATGTTAAATTGATATTATGTCGATATTTACTCAATGAATTTGTATTTTTTACTTCAATGCGTCATTTTTACCTTTCTCTGGTATAATACTTGAGTGTTTTATGGTGTCAAAGAATTTTTGACATCTTTTCCTTATGCTGCGAATAGCAAATAGCAAAGGGGCAGACGGATCACCGCAAAAGGTTAGGGGAGAAAATAGGTCAGTGGTTACCGCCTATATTGACACTTGCAACATTGCCCGTGTCTGCATATCTATAGGAATAAACATATCTACCACCTTAGGGACAATTTCTGCAAGTTTCCTTTGTATTTCTTCCCAAATATTCAATAGGTACCGTATTTGTTTCATACGTGCATTCACTATTTCATACATAACCGAATTCTTATATATATTCGTTTATTATTTAAAAAACGTAAACAAAATTGTTCATGATTATTTTGCCCGAAGATATCTTATCTCTGACGTTGGAGATATTATAAAGATTGCACATTCCGAATATTCCGAATTCGAAATTCACGAAACTTTTTTTCCATTTTTTCAGCATTTTACTTTTTTACCAATTTTAATTTACCTATACCTTTTACTAGCAGGACTCTTTTGAGTTATTAATAAAAACGGGCCACTGTAACAAGATAAACTTTAGACATCATACGTTTTTAGGGTTCCGAAGTCAACTAGGAACCCTTATAGTTTCGCCAAGTCCGTCTGTCCGTCCATACGTCTGTCCGCGGCTTAGCTCAGAGACGCTTGATAAAGTGTTCATCACGCTGACAAAGTGGTAAAATAAAATATAAAAAAAATATTTATTTATGGTAATTCCCCTACACGCGAAGTGTCAATGGATTTTTTTTTCGTCTACGGTTTAAAAATATTATGGGTGTGGGAAAACCATTTTTCGATTCTAAGACCATATTATATTGTGACGGGCACCTACGGAACCCTACCCAACGCGTGGTCCGACACGCACTTAGCCAGTTATTCTTGATTAATCACAAAATATCATATGGTAGGTAAATCTCACAAAAGTACTACAAAAGAAATCTCATCCCTGAATCGTAATTAGAAGATATTCAGCTAAATATTTGTCACGACAACTTCTCATTACAGAAGTCTTTTGCTGTTCCAAAATGCAAACATCAACGTTTTTTCACAAAGAAATTTCACAGAAATCTTTTAGCAGTGTCCCAGTAGCAATTAGACCCACAAAAACTCCCACCGATTAACGTTCATTACAGTGTTGCTACAATACTGGGTATTCTAGCCAACTTTGGCCCGATGCCTGGAGCATAACGATGCACAAAAATCAAGCTGCACCTTTTGCTTTACGATTCTCGTCGCGAATTTTAATACAACCACACATTGTAGGAATGAAAACACGGCGCTAGGTAGTTCTGTGTATTTTATTCGACGGTCTTTTGTTTTTCTTTTTCGTTTTCATTCCCCGATTAGACGCTTTTGTTCTATTCCTCTTATTGTTTAATAAAATCGGCCAAGTGCGAGTCCCGTGCACCGAGGGTTCCGTACCATCACACGATATAATAAAGAAGAAGTGTTTACTCTAGGATCCTCAGCGTGAGTCCGACACATACTTGGCCGGTTTTCATTATTTGTTGTTTTATGTTAAGTTACTATAGTGAAACGTGGATGTTCTGAGGTTTCAATATATCTCTGACTGGGTAGTCAGAGATATTCTGAAAAGAGGGGGTCCTCGGGGATTATAGTCGTGAGCATATGCTCAAGCATATGCTTATGCTATGCTAAATTAAATTTAAAAGTATTTATTTTTCTCACAATACAGTTACATTATGATTTTTAAAATAGCATTGAGAGAAATCCGCCTTCGTACGTGATCTGCATAATAATGTACTGTACTGTATGTAATAGGCGGCCACCTATTATTCTTTAAAAGATACAGGACGACGTAAGCGTAGTAACAGTGTCCGGTAGGGCCGACGGGAGTTCCGTCACACCTTGGAAACTTAGCTTTCATTTCATACAAAGGGAAAAATTTTAAAGAGGAGGTAAGCATGTGTGATACTGAGTGAGTGAAAACGAGAAAGGAATACGCATTTTCTTAACATGGTAACTGCAATCAGAGGTGACTGTACTGTATGTAGTAATAGATACTCGTTTTTATACTGTGCTTCCGTACTCAAAGGGCGCCTTTTTTTTTTTTTTTTTTTTTTAACACTTTATTTTACACACGGACATAATAATACACAAAGTTGAGAAAACATGTACAAAGGGCGCGCCTTTGAGTACGGAACCCTAAAAATGAAATCAAATTTTTGTGTCAATGATTAAAATCTGGCGTTTTTATGTTCGTTTTCGTGTTAAAACCTGATAGGTGGCCGTTCAAATATTTAGTAAGTCTATTTTATGTTGGTTTTGTTTCTATTATAATGTCAGAGTTCAGTCAATTTGGGTTGTTTTTATAAGTGGTACAATTGACTGGCAAAGTAAATATATGACCTTTAGGTCAGATTGAGGTGTCAGTGGTATTTATGAATTATTCTAGTTATTTGACCTTAATTTGATATGCTGAGACTTAAATAATGACTTTTTTAAATTACTCTTAATAACCATCAATCAAGAGTGGCATTGTATTGAAATATTTGTTTTGTTTTCTGAATGTTGAATATTCTGATGGTTTTTTAAGGAATGATTAGACCATCAAACTGGACAACTTTCTCTACGGGACTGACATCGAAATCGCTTAAAAAGAAAGATGATTAATGGTCTGATCGTGGTCATCTCTTTTAAAAGCTATTAGCATAATGAAGAAAAATCCTGTTCCAACACTTCTGAATAAGTTCTTGTTAGCTTATCTGTCATTTCGTTTGACATGTTTTTTATGAAACATAATTATGTCAAACGATCTGTCAAATTATTATATGTATTATTATTATATCCTGTAGTATTCAGCTTAAAAAAGCATTAACCCATACGGGTGTTTCATCCTTTATGGTGATTTCAATCCATACAAAAGTTTGACGCACAATACGCGTAGACGGAATTAATAAAAGTAATATTTTATATATGGAAAAACAGTTTAGAAAATCTAGTTGCCGCGTCACAAATAACATTTGCAATTTATTATAATAATTATTATTATTAACAGTAATTATTTTATAAATTGCAAATGTTATTTGTGAAGCGGCATCTAGATTTTCGAAACTATTTTTCAATATATACAAAGTTACTTATATTAATACCGTCTACGCGTGTTGTGCGTCAAAGTTTTGTATAAAATTGACCCCTCTGCAACCACCTTAAGAAGGACCCTGCTGTCTGTATACAGTGACTAGATGCCAAACTAACATATAATATAGTCTTATGTAAGGCTTGTTATATTAGAACTAGGACACAAATATTTGCTTCTAGCTTATTACGTCTCGTGAAACTGAAGTTTGTACTTAGTTGTTAGTTGAAGGTAAATTAATACATTAAGTTTTGATGTATCTAGTTATTTAGCCTATTTACATGATGAAGTTCTAATATACCTAAGTAGGACCAGAATGTGTGTAAAATAAAATGGGACAGTTACATGAACGGGTGCTTTAGACCATCAAACTGAACAACTTTCTCTAACGGTGCAATATTGAAATCGTGAAAAAAAAATAGTCTGTCCCATACATTTCTATCTATCTATAACGTCACGCCTCTTTCCCAGTGGGGTAGGCAGAGACCAGGGCGCGCCACTTACTACGATCCTTACATACTACTTACCCATACATTTTAGTCGAGTTATGTTTGCAGTTTCGTATGGGACAGCGGATTTTTTTTCGCGATTTCAGTGTTGGTCCCACAGTAAAAGTTGTTCAGTTTGATGGTATGAAGCACCCCTTTAAGTGACTGTCCCATTTGATATTACACTCTGTAAACCAAAGTTTTCTATTTAGGTTAGCTTGCACCAAAAATATGTACGAAAATATGTTTTAATATGATGCTATCACTGTCATTAGTATGAACAGTGTAAGAGACCGAGCTTTCACTAAATATGTAGGAAGTATAGATCCTATTGTATTGTCCGTATGGTGTCGGCTAAGAATAGCACCACCACATTTCCTACCGTGGGTGTCGTTCGTAAAAGGTGACTAAGTGATATACCGGAGGATGGGCAGCAGCATCCTCTGAGTACACATTTGGCGATTATGGCATATCCTCCTATTTTGGGGGAAGCTTATGTCCAGCAGTGGACGTGGACGTCTATCCGCTGATATGATTGTGATGATGATAGATCCTAAATAGAACAAAAAAGAACGGACGAACGGAGAAGTACGAAGACGGTAAATACGACTTGGATAGACTTTCTTATCAACAAATTAATTCAGTTCTTCAAACTGAATTTTTTTTTTCTATTTTATAATGAATGGACTCTGGCTTGTGCGTTAGCGTGCCAACCAGTGTCAAGTAGTTTATGGGAGGTTTAGGGGAGGGAGAACAAGAAGCGATTGAGGATTGCGGAGCCTCGTGGCAGGCAAAAAAGCAAAGCGCTAAATCAACGCGAGACAAGTGCTCGGGTCGGAACATGCCTATTTATGACTGGATATTGTAAAGAAAAAAGAGAATTTAGAGAAGAATGTCAAAATAGCCACGTTTTTTACAATCAGTAGCATTCCTCCCGGCTTAATCCAACTGAATATACTTTTTGAAATAAAACCATCTAGATCGAAGGATAAAACATGCAAAATTATACCTTCAATTAGCATACCGCGTGTTACAGAAAAACCGACCTTATTAAAAAGAAAATGTCACCTGCAAAATGAATAGTGTTAATTTTACTTCAGCAAACTAAGGTCATCTGTTGAACTATTCTAGACTTCGCTAGATCGTATTTTACCTAAAGTGCTAAAGTTGTGAAGCTCCACTGGCTTGGACGTGTTAATTATAGCCAGTAATTGGTCTAGAAGCTATAGTATGACAGTTTAATATCGCTGCATAGTGTAAGTTTAAGTTGGGGCGACAAAAAGACCTCTGTTGCCTTCGAGCGAAATTCTAGAAAATGTTTATAACCGCAGAGAAGTATTGCAAAAAAAAGCTGGCCAAATGCGAGTCGAATTCGCACACTGAGGGTTCTGTAACACCACACATTAAAATATTTTTTTATTATGTTGGTATTTAACAAAAAAAATGTGTTTTCATTCTTAGTTTGAGAGTTTATCTCGCGCTAAGGGTAGCGCGAGCCTGACATTTGGCCGAGTTTTTATAATTTTTTGTTTTACGTTAGATTTTGAAGTTTGCACTATATACAAAATTAAGATTTCAAGCAAACACCATGCGCTAATTTTATGGATTATTTTAAATTTTACCATGTACTTTCGAATTCAATATTTCCGGATGAGTTTTTGCTATAAGCATCAAAGTTTCATTTCAGAGCTCGTCACAAGGATTCCAGAAACATTATACAACTCAGCCGCCTCAATAAAATACTCAGGTACTGCTAGGTAAGGTTAGGTACTTAGGTCTTCGGGCGGGATTAGCCCGCTCGGTCGGATGATGATGGTCTCACAGAAGGCGATCGCGGCGTCCCATGCCGCCCGGCTCCCCAACATCGCCGCTACTAGGGCCGGTGGGGAGAGGTTCTTTCGAAGATTTCCCCCCGACATGCATTGGTTCGGTAGATCTACCAGGGCGCTTCGCCGTCACTGCTGTGGTCCCCCTATAGTCTGCAGTAATAAGCAGTCAATGCTCCCTAAGTAATGCTGTATTGGTCAGTCCGAAAAAAAAAAAAAAAAAAAAAGACAACAAAAAAAAAGGTACTTAGGTCTTGATATGTAAGCAAGGTAGAGCCGGGTTACTATACAGAGAACAGCGAAGTATTGTACAAGTCTGATTCGCGCACCTAGGGTTATTTTCTGTCCCAACCACACAATATATTTTTGTGTTTTGTATACCAAAAAGAAATTTGTTTTCTGCTGAAATGCTAAATGCTGAATGAAATAAATTTTGTCGCCTATAGTGCGAGCCCGACTCACACTTGGCCGGGTTTTATAATGCCTTGTTAAACTTGAAAGTTTACACAATAGTTAAAATTGAGATTCCATACAAACACCATGCCCGCCAATTTTATCGAATATTTTAAATACCCTGTACTTTCGAATTCATTATTTCAACAACACTTTATAGAAGGCTAAGAAGATATTACGAATTCTATAAATTTTAGATGATAAACAGAACTAGGCGAGGCGTGGCAGGGAGGTGGCGTTCCGTTGTCTCTGCCTACCCCAGTGGGAGACAGGCGTGAGAATATGTATGAACAGAACTATAGTAATAGTAATCGATATTGAAGTCAATATTATATTGTTTAATATTAGAGCGTAGAGTTTAAAGGCTAAAGTAGAGCAAAGCCTCAATATTAAATATTTTATGCAAATACCCAAAAGCTACAGGACAAAAGTTGGCAACATTAATTGGCAATTTTCATACCCTTGCGAAATTATTTACCCTTTTAGGGACAACCTCATACCTCAATACCGTAAATATAGCCCAGTTGTTTTACGGAGTTTTGTTAGGCGGGGTAGGGAGTAATTATTAATTGGACTTTTAAATTGTAACGAGCACAATTTAGTGACAAAAAGAGTATCTAAAAACAATTTAAAAAAAAATTCGCTACGCAACATAGAAATCAAAATTGTATGTCCCAGAAGGCTTTTAAATTAATAATAATAATGCCAATGCACTCATTTGACTTAGATTTGACAATATAAATTATTTTTGAGCAATGAAATAGGCATTAATATTTTAAAAATGAGGTAATTATTAGAAAATACGAATGTATTTTTCAAAACCTTCTAAGTAGACATAAATATTCACACCATAATTGTAGTTTGTATAATGGTAAAGTCTTAAATATGTGCAAAAAAAATTTACCTTCAGGTTTTTTAGAACAACATAATACCAAAATTTTAAAATTGGAACTGTTGCTAACGTGATTTTTTTTTAATTTTGGTACATTTCTAGGCTCAAATTGGCTCTTCAATATTATACCGAAAAAAAATGTCAATTATTAATTAGTCCCGGCTCAAACCGTAAAATGACTGGGCTAAATAAGCAGTAGTCCCTTAACACTATAGCCTATTTACATTTGCCACACGAATACACAGTGACTTCTGTGGATCCTTTCATTCACACCACGGGGTTTAACACCACACCTCGAGTGGTTCCGACGACGGTATGAATGGCCTAAGCGCATGTTATCGAATTTATTGCAACAGCAAAATAACCGTTTTTCTAGCCATAGATACATGCATGCATGCATATGCTCACCACTATATTCCCCGAGGGGGTCATCAGCATCATCATCATCAGCCTATAAACGTCCCACTGCAGGGCACAGGCCTACCCTCAAGGAGGGTGTATGGGCATTAGTCCACCACCACGCGTAGCCAATGCGGATTGGTAGACTTCTCATACAAATCCGAATTTCTTTTCTTCAGTGTATGCAGGTTTCCTCACGATGTTTTCCTTCACCGTTTGAGAGCAGTCGGTATTACGTACATAAGTTAGAAAAACTCATTGGTACATGTCCGTGCGGATTCGAACCCGGACCCCCATAATTGGGTGTCCACACCTCTCCGCAACGCGCCACCGACGCTCTCCCGAGGGGGTAGTCAGAGATATTCGGAAACCTCAGAACATAGAGATACAAAAATCTTTAATTTTAATTTTTTAAAAGCAGTGGACCTGATTGCCCCATTGCAAAAGAGCAATTGAGTGGGGCGATTCACACCATGGTCCGAACCGCACGTGGGTGGTGTGAAACGCCTAATATCCCGTTTGTGTCACGTGGTAGTTCAGGGAATAACAGAATTTGTCACTGCCTATGCCTTTGTCAGTCCCAATAGCATGATAGTCCGAGAAAAGCGAGATTTGTCTCTCTTTTCTTATGGAGAGTCTCCCTCCAGGCCAAGAGCTACCCAGGCCAATTTGGAGGTGTTTTAATAGACTCCGAAGTGAGGTCGGCCGTAGTAAACACAACCTGTTCAAGTGGGGCTACACAAACGGGTCTGACCTCAAGTGTGAATGCGGTGTTTCCCCACAGACTATGGCCCACCTCATATCCTGCCCTTCCTGCCCTGACACCTGCACGCGAACGGAGCTTATGGACGCTGCCGGCAGCGCTATCCATGTGGCAAAGTACTGGGCTGGAAACATTTAGAATGACTTGCCATCGACTCGATAGGAGTAGAAGCGTGATAGTTATTTTAAACTATACCTGTGCCCATGACTTCGTATGATACAATAACCACTGATATACTGGCAACACAGGATCCTTCTTAAAATAGTGAAGATTTGTAAGGGGATAATCAGACCACCAAAATAAACAACATTATCTATGGTCGAAATCAGCAAAAAAAAATTCGTTGTCCCATACATTTTGGTTTGCAGTTTATGTATGGAACAGGTAATTTTTTTCTCTATTTCGTTGCAAGTAACACATAGAAAGTTGTCTAGTTTGATGGTCTGACCATCCAATAACAAATCGGTAACTTATTATTAAAGCCAAAGAGTCTATCGTATTAAATTACTAATAGTGACAGTGTTAATATTATTTTGATTATAAAATTACAGGATAACGGCCAGACATTTGTCATCCATTGACAAAAAGTCTATTGGCTGTGTGCATGACACTAGCGCCACATTCCGACAGCCGTGAATTATCTACACTTTTACAGTACTGTAAAAGTCTGTGTTTGTTCGAGGATCCTGCCAAAACTACTGGACCGATTTTGATAAAACTTTTTATATTTAAAAGTATATTATTAGTCTTGAGAGCTAGCTTATATTCTATCCCGGTACGATGCCGGGAGCGGATGCGGTTGAAGCCACGGACGAAATCTAATTTGTATCGAAATTCCCATTCAAATTTTTACCTCAGTTTTGACACCTTTGGGGGTTGAAATACGACAAATCTTTTTTAAGTGAGCATCTAGATGCCAATAGAAACTTCCATGCTAAATTTTAAGTTTGTGGTCTTTACAGTTTTGGACATTTTGTGTTAAGTTAGTATGTGGATTTGCATAGATTCAAGCATATTTTCTACAAATTTCTGCCACCACGGGCGCTGCGCTCGATTTGACAGTTTCCATCACCCACTTCGCACATAGCCAATAGCAGCTCTTGATAAGCAGCTAAACATAAGCCACTTAACACGTTCCGGTGCGGTGAACGAGACACAATAGAACTTTTATTGTTATCACTGCTATAGCCGGTCACTGTCCCGGAACGTGTTAATAAAACTAAAATATCTAGTGCTATATACCAAAGAGCTAGTCTACTTCCAACCTTAATATAAGTAACAATGAAACTGAATTGTCCAGTTTTCTAATGATCCCCTAATAGCCAATCCTACAAGAAAACAACCGACCGATTACAAACCCTACCACATTAAACATAAGGTTGAAAACGTTTAGAAATCGTACGTTGCTAACCCTTATCATGATATTGGCCGTTAGAATGCCAGCAATGTTTCTAATGATGATTCCCGATGGCCGTAATGGATATTACCTAAGTTTTAAACTTAAGCGATTCGACCGTCTACATTGTTGCTATGAGGGTTGTGTTAGTTTTGTTATTGTAAATGGGTTACTGGTATAACATCATTGTAATTACTGCGCGGTCAACCTTTGTTGATTCTATTGTCCATAACAATATCGGACATTCAGAACAGACTCTTAAGGTGGTTTCAGTACATACAAAACTTTGACGCACAATACGCGTAGACGGAATTAATAAAAGTAATATTTTATATATGGAAAAATAGTTTAGAAAATCTAGTTGCCGCGTAACAAATAAGAAATAACATTTGCCATTTATAATATAATTACGAAGATATACAGCTTTTAAAATTTTGTATGAAAAAAATCAAAGCTTTATATCTTCGTAATTATTTTATAAATTGCATATGTTATTTGTGACGCGGCATCTAGAATTTCTAAACTATTTTTCCATATATACAAAGATACTTATATTAATACCGTCTACGCGTATTGTACGTCAAAGTTTTGTAAAAAATTGACCCCTCTGCAACCACCTTATAGCCCAGTCATTTTACGGTTTGAGCCGGGACTAATTAGTAATTGACATTTTTTTTCGGTATAATATTGAAGAGCCAATTTGAGCCAGAAAATGTACCAAAATAAAAAAAAAAATTGTCAGCAACAGCCCCAAATTTTGCTATTATCTCATTTTAAAAAACCTGAAGGTAATTTTTTTTTGCACATATTTTAGGCTTTACCATTATACATACTACAAACATGGTTTGAATATTTTTGTCTACTTAGAAGGTTTTGAAAAATACATTCGTATTTTCTAATAAATACCTCATTTTTTAAATTTCAATGCCTATTTTATTGCTCAAAAATAATGTATTTTGTTAAATCTTAGTCAAATGAGTGCATTGCTATTAATATTATTAATTTAAAATCCTTCTCGGACACACAATTTTGATTTCTATGTTGCGTATCGAATTTTTTTAAATATGTTTTAAGATAGTCTTTTTGCCAATAAATGCTGCCGGTTACAGTTTAAAAGTCCAATTAATAATTACCTACCTAACCTACCCTACCCCGCCTAATAAAACTCCGTAAAATGACTGGGCTATTAACTGTAATAAACAAATGAAAATATGCTTCCTTTTGACCGTTTTCTTATTGCTCTATTGTAAAAACGGTAAATACATACAAGCGTCAAATTTGGTGCGATTCTCATGCAAATTCTAAAGTACAAAAACAAATAATAAAAAATGTTTGTTTTTATTTATTATTGAGGGTTTTTCCACATGGAATATAATCACCCTCATCGGAGCGGAACACTAAATACATAGTTCACAGGCACCATTGCTCAGTTTTGTGTATAGGTCTTGCGCTAAGGATAGAAAAAACACAATTTTTGGTATGTATATTATGCGTGGTGGTACGGAACCATCGGTGTGCGAGTCAAAACTCGCATTCAGGCGGTTTTTTATTTATTTATAATTAAATGGACTTTTGCTAGTGCGTTAGCACTGCAATTCCGCCAGTGTCAAGTAGTTTGTGGGAGTATATCCCAGTCTCAGTAATTGTTTTTGATGAAAAACAAGAAGAGATTGCGGATTGCGAAGCCTCGTGGTAAGCAAAAAGGCGAACCGCGCGAACACCATGCAAGACAAGTGCACGTTTCAGAATTTGCAACGTAACTCCGGGCGGTTTTGTATTTGTAACTTACTTTATGTTTTCCCAGATTGCTGACAGCGCAGCCCAGAACAGCTTCTCTGCCCAGGAAGAACGTGTGGTTCCCGATCGGCCTTTCAAATTCAGGCTCCTCTGAAAACTTCTTCGTCGTCATTTGGGAATCTGAAACAAGGAAAATTCCATTTTTACCATATGCCAAATGTGGATATGAAAGAGTGCGGGTGAGTGACAGAAGAATCGATTTCAACGTCTATTTATTTAGTAGGATGAGTCGCTTTGAAGGTCTGGTATTGGGTAGTCGCGTTGCGTGTCGGTCGTTGGTTGCCCCATCCCCGACCTACAACAAAGCTCAAGTGGTGGTTAAAGATAGCGTTTATTTTGAAAAACAATCCTTGAAGTCACCATAATACTTGCAAAATCAAAAATAAACACTTGAAACTTTTAAGGGTGTTGTTTAGACAATCAAACTGAACAACTTTCACTACGGGACCAACATAGAAAAAAACTGCCGTCCCATAGGTAATTAGAGTAGATATGTAGTTTAGTATGGTAAATCAGATTTTTTTTTCGTGATTTCGATGTTGGTCCCAAAGTGAAAGTTGTTAAGTTTGACGGCCTAAACCACCCCTTTAAATGTTTATTTGTATTTTTGTAACCCTTTTTATATTATTATTATTATTTGGGGGTATTATGGGCCTTGACAGGCTTTTCAAGCCTGTGCCACGTAGACCATCGCTGGTCCTTTGTGAACGCCCTTTTTAAAGTTCTCTACCAATCCCCACTGCGGCCAGAAAACGCAGTAGATTTTTGATAGGGATAGTTTGTATCTCATCTGGTGTCAGAACCTGCCTACCTAGATGAGTACTACGTTTGTACATCAGGGGGCCACAGTTACATAGGAGGTGTAAAGGGGTCTCCATCCCCTCCTTGCAGAATCTGCAGCCGGTGGTATCACTTAAATTTAGTGTGTGCATGTGTTTATTTAATTTGCAGTGGCCTGTGAGTGACCTTGCTACTGTACAAATTTGATCCTTGCTGAGGGCAAGGAGACCGTTCGCAAGTTTGCGATTGTAGCCTTTGATAAGTGCTTTGGAGTGGCCCATGCCTGGGGTGTGGCACCAAAGCTTTATTGCCTCTCCAAAGCTGACCCTATTCAAAGAATCTCGCGTTAGACTGCTAGGTATTCCCAGAAAGGGTTCGGGGCCTATGAAGTGGTTTTCTGTGCCCCTTCTGGCCAACTCATCCGCCCTTTCGTTCCCTTCTATGTCTGAGTGTCCTGGCACCCATTGTAGCACAAGCTGATTGTTATTGCCTAGAGCGTTCAGTTGTGATACGCAGTTCTGTACTAGCTTAGACTTTAAGATAACCCTTTTTATAACCAACCGTACAATGTCAAGCACTTTTGCTACATAATTGAATAGAATAGTATTTTTTAGGATTACCAACAGGTTCTATCTATTTACTGCAGTCGTATTTTTTAATCAATGCCAAGGTTTTATTATACTTGGTAAAGGTAAAGTAGCATAACAATAAAATATGTTTGTTTAAAATTACAATAATTCCTCTTGCTGTTTGACACGGACAAATGCTTACTTGTTCCTTCCAGTTCAAGATATATTTGACTTACTTATTTGCGGAATTTATTATTTTCTTTTAGCAAAGAAGTCTCATAGTATTTCAAGTTTTACCTAAAAACATTCGCAACAAACATTTGGATGATACAGTTTCGTAAATATTATAAACAACTCCACACCGTTTTAAAAGTGCAGTTATTTAATAAAAAATACATGGCGTAAAATTTAATGGGACACTTACTTAAAGGGTTGCTTTAGACCATCAAACTGAACAACTTTCTCTATGGGACCAATATCGAAGCCGCGAAAAAAAATCTGCTGTCCCATACATTTCAGTCAAGTTATGTTTCCAGTTTAGTAAGGGACAGTGGCATTTTTTTCGGGATTTCAGTGTTGGTCCCATAGTAAAAGTTGTTCAGTTTGATGGTCTGAAGCACCCCTTTAAGTAAGTGTCCCATTTCATTTTACACCCTGTATAAACAAGGGATATTGTAATACATACATAAACTCACGACCATAATCCCTTTCGAGGTGGTCAGAAACATTGCTAAAAGGCTCACTTATACAGGTTGTAAGGGACAGCCTAGCAAAAACTGAAACGGTGAACTCAGACCATCAAACTGAACAACTTTCACTATGGAGCCTACCTCAGGAAACGCGAAAAAAATCAGCTGTCCCGTACATTTTAGTCAGGTAGGTACAGCAGTTTTGTATGGGACAGCCGATTTTTTTCGTTCCGAAAGTTGCTCAGTTTGATGGTCTGAGTTCACCGTTTCAGTATTTGCTAGGCTGTCACTTACATCCTGTATATTGACTGTTTCAAGATGAAATAAAGTTTAAAGTGGTGATAGGTGGGGCAAGATGGCTAGCCTTTCGATCAAAAATACACTTATCCCTTTGTCGCCTTGTATGATATCCATTGAAAGAAATGGATTGATTCATTTTAAGCCGGAACCACACACGGTAAATTAAACAATCAAAAACATAACACGGTGTGAAAACAATTCTATCGAATAGCCAGTGAAGCCAGCCCTAAGCTTTCTTTGTCTACGATTAATCGAATTAATAATAAATATCCTTATCGCTTACAAACAGGGTTGAGACTGGAAACTTTTAGCGAGACAAAGATTTTCATTTTGTAACTTAGTCGGAATCAAAACTCCTTTTGTTTTCACTATATTATAAAGTTCGCAAAGTTTAAAATTAAGTATATTGTTATATTTCATTGAACAAGTAAAATTTTCAGTTAATTCCTTTGGTAACTTTGTTCAATACCTACTGCTACGGATAACCTAAAAATAGAAATATAACTTTGGTAGCACAGATCACAAAAACTAAAGGGAGATGTGAAAAGGGGGCGGGGCCAGTGTCGCAGCAATATGCGCAAAAACGGAACACATTGCTCGCAACAGCATGGACTCAATATATTATGAGCCAAGATATTATGTGTAAATAGTTTACAATGCTTGCGTAGTACTAAAGATAATTCGAAAGTTGAGTTCTGATACCGCAATGGATAATGAGCATATTCAAGCTAAAAAAATACTTTCTATCGCGTGGTACTGGTGGTAATGCGACACAAGGTTTCGTACTCAGCGCGTTGGTTGGCATCTCTCTAGATCTCTATGTTTGGTAGCCTTATTGGATGAGAGCTTGCATCTTTATTGCAGTTCGGTTCCCAGAAGAGTTTTGCCTTAAGTGCAGGTGCAGCCCTGCCACTGACACGGTCGATATACCATATCTGTTCATACATTTAGTTCACAAAAAAGTCCTAAGTCACTATGACAATTTATGACTTATGAAGATTAGGTTTAATTAAATTAAATTTGTTCTTTGGTTTTTTTGGTCACGCTAGTCTAGTTCTAGCAGGTTCTCTTTTCTACGGACGTCAGCCACATGAGAGCATACGATCACGCTCATCATCATCAGACCGGTGAACTGGGTTTATACCCAGGCTTGTGCCTGTGCATTGTCACGCCAAGTAGAATGGTCCCATTCTAGTCTCATCCACTGTTTCCCAGCCACTACAGATGTCGTCCGACCATCTGGCTGCTGGTCTGCCTACTGATCGTCTCACGGCCGCCATTCCGTCAATGCTTTCGTCCATCTGCTATCATACCGTCTGACTACGTGTCCAGCCACCTTCCACTTTAGAGTAAAAATTCGAGAACGATATCAACTAGGTGCCTTTGTTCGGGGTCTAATTTTGACATTCGGGATTCGGTCCATAAGTGTGATTCCTAGCAAAGCACTTTCCATTGTTCTTTGTGCGATCTCTCAACCGTGAATAAACAGCCGCTGTAGATGATAACGGAGTAATGATGATGATGATATGGTTACAGTGTAATAAGCTGCGGCTTGCAAGTATTCTCCCAATAGTAAATAATGCCTAATACTAACATTATGCTGGAAAACTGCTTTTTAAGCTTTAGAAAAAAACCATTCTTTGTGAACTTTATCTCCAAATATCCAGTGTAGATCTTTGTTAATGAAAGTACGAATTTTTGATGTGAGTTTAGTGAGTCATTGACCTTTATCTTGAGATGAAAAACAGAGGATCAATTTTTAAATACCGCGTCTGTGTGTGTGCAGAAGAAATTGAGGCGACATAAATCAAAGGAAAAGTTATAAATTAAAAAGTTGTGATTACGCATCAATCGATGCATTATATAACTATGCTGTGATAAATAATGATAGGAATGATTAAATATTTGTATGCTAATCTTAATAATGGCTAAATAAGAGTTCTTAATAATTATACTATATTAACATCTAACATTTACTGTACTCACCTTATTTATTAGCAAATAAATGATTTGTATTTATATAAACCTGCCACATTTTCCTGTTTTGATTGTATATCTGAGAAGCTACCACAATGTTTTGTGAACTCAAAAGAAAATGTTAAAACGTAAAAACAGTTTGTATTTATTCTGCCACGTGGAAGCTATCGGAAATATGTGATTTATTGTGGTAAGGTGTAGGGCGTAGGGTGATGCCCGCCTATTTTTCATTTCGATAAAAATTTTCGGTTTTCTTCTGTAATACATTTCTGTTTGGGATACCTTTGCGAATAAAAATGTTTAAAAAAAGGTTCTATAGGTTAAAATCGCTTATCTCAATTATAAACATCAAAGTTTGGATGTTTGCCACTCCGTCCTTGGGGATAGGCTGTACCCTGTAGTGGGATGTATATAGGCTGATGATGATGTATACAGGATGTTACAAAAATACAAATAAACATTTAAGGGGGTTGTTAAGACCATCAAACTGAACAACTTTACTACGGGACCAATATCGAAATCGAGAAAAAAAAATCGGATTGTCCATCATCATCATCATATCAGCCGATAGCCGTCCACTGTTTGACATAGACCTCCCCCAAAATAGAGAGATTAGCCATAATCGCCATGAATCATGCGTTGCGATGCGTTTGCGACGTTCCATACTAAACTACAGATCTACTCGTGCTAAATATATGGGACAAAAGATTTTTTTTTTGCGATTTCGATGTTGGTCCCATAGTGAAAGATGTTCAGTTTGATGGTCTCAACAACCCCCTTAAAAGTTTGAAATGTTTATTTTTATTTTTGTAACACTGTATTATGAAAATGCTCTGTAACCTCCTTCCTTACAAAACTCTCAATCTTACAATTTACAAGACAGAAACAATACAGAAACCAACCACCCAACTTCCTTTCTAACACCGTTAAATCTTCAAGCTCCTAATTTAAGCTGGAGTAAGGATATTATAATTTGTTTACTACCATACGACAATACAAGAACGCCTATAACAAAAAAACATAAAAACGGCAACAACCCTAAAACTGCGATAAAACAACATACATAAAAACTGAAAAAGAATAAAACCGGTCAAGTACGAGTCGGTGTCTTGTCATAACTGAACCGTAGGAAAACGATAATTTAATACCTTGATTTCTTTATAAATATTCAGTTTTTTTTTAATTCTCCATATAAAAGAATATACTATAGCTCGTAGGACCCCAATACAAGATAAGAGCTTTCTCTCACTGATTGAGACCAGAAAGTGTATAGAACATGCGTAGTGACCAAACACATCTTATCATTTGGTGTTCACACTGGTCAAAGACTTACAAGACATTACGGTATTTGGGTGGTTAGATTTATGCTTTAAGGATACCTCACCCCCGACACTTCATATATCATCATCTCAGCCGATGGACGTCGATTGCTGGACATAGGCCTCCCTCAAGGATCGCCTCAACGACCGGTCCTGCTCTGCCCTCATCCAACGGGTTCCCTTCACCAGGTCATCGGTGCACCTGGTCGGGCCTACCCACGCTGCGCTTTCCGGTAAGCGGTCGTCACTCGAAAACTCTTTGGTCCTATTGGCCATCGGTTCTACCAGCAATGTGCCCCGCCCATTGCCACTTTAGTAATTCTTTGGGCTATGTCAGCTAATCTGGCTAAAAGCTAATTTGTGATTCGATCACGCAAGGAAACTCCGAGCATAGGGCTTGGGTTCTCCTCTCCATTGCCCTTTGGGTGACTTTCAGCCTTTTTATGAGGCTTTAAGTGAGCGACCACTTCTTTGTGTTATGTCAACACAGTATTTGTGCATAGAATATTGCAATAATCCTTAAATGAACCGCTATGTTGCGGGCGATGATAAATATGGCCTGGGGAGATTCTTGATAGTAGTGGTCGCATACGCATATTAATAGTAAGTATTTTTTGCATTAGGTGTTTTTGCCACAACTACAATGGAACCTTAAAGGAAAACGTCTGAAAATATCACACAAGGGTCGACGGAGGCAGTTCGCACCTGTCACCGAATGCTAATGCGAGAATTTCACACAAAAACACACCGATTTCTGAACGTACGGTAAAGCTCCAACCATTTGTATGGTTTGCGCCATTTATTCGGGGGGAGCGGAGGGGGTTTCTATTTGTAAAAGGGGTGCTACTATGTAAAGCATTGGAATTCGAGATATTTATGGAAATTTGTTTCAGAATGGTCGTGTGTGAGATTTTTTTCGGTTGTTAGAATATTAATAAAAATAATGACTTACGGGCCTCTCCGTGTTGGCTTTGGCCCCAGGCTTGCATCCCAAAGGTCTGGAACTCATGTCCCGAGTTAAGGAAAAGTTGAACATTAAAATTAGGTATAATAGATTTTCAGGATACAGTGGCTTATGAAGTCTTTAGAAACAGTGGGAGTTTTCGATCGAGATACTTGAAAAAATCTGAATTCAATATATCAAACAAATCAGCATACAATAGATTATGCTGCTGACTTTGACTATTTGACCCTAGGATTTAACTTATGCTGCATACAAGGTGTAATCTTAAATGCCTTACATATTTATGGTTATGGTTCAGACCATCAAACTTAGAAAAAAAAAACGTACATTTGGCATGAGTAGCCAATTGATATTTTCAGCTCAGTTTGATGATGTGGATCTTATGTGTAACGCAGGCCTAGTATGATGTTTACTCGCGTGCGACGTGCCTTCGCTTCATAAAACATTACCCCTTTCCGCGCTTTTGAAAAAAAAACGAAAAATGCCGAATCGCTGCGATAAGTAGAGAATGCTAGAGGTTCTGGTGGTCTCTTCACTGACTTCCATCCCACATAGCGGTTACCTATTCAAAATTCTTGGAAAGGAAAATCATTAGGAATATTGAAGCGCCGTTTTGATATACCAATACCTAGTAAAAGATTTACTCAACAATTCTGAGAAAAATTCTGCTTATGTGTCCATAATACACAACATATTACGTTAGCAACCTAACTGTTAAAAAATGTTCAATGAGTCGACCCAATTGAATCATTTTCATCCCTATCCCGAAGAGATAAGAACCCTGTTGCGAGACTTCCTACATCGAATGAACAGAAGTTCCCCGTTCCATTATAGTCATGCGGAAGTTTTTCCTCAACCTTTGTTGTGTTTCGATTGTACTCGTTCTAATTCAATAGCATAGGCTATTTATTATGCTTGTCAATAGTTAGGCATTTGAGTTTTGTGGAATTGTGATACAGAGGAAATACAATTTGGCTTTTAGAGAGAATACAAAATTAAACTTTAAAATTGCTGGTTGGCCGAGCCGGCATGAGTGCTTCTAGCATTCATTCATTCATATTTTACTTTTAGCGGTATCTGGAACATGTGATAGGGTTAAAAATAGGCTAATGATTCTAGTGAAGACCAGAAGTGCTATTTTAAAATCTTACACTATTAAATACCAGTTTTATAGGCATTTAAACACCATAAATTTCATCAAAATCGTTCCAGTAGTTTTTGCGTGATGGTCTAACAAACAAAAAGACAAACCACGGACAAAAAGTTAAAATATAGATAATTTGGTGTCATGGTTTCCTAATTTTGTTTTGTTTTGATTTAGTAGATTTTGTTCCATAGAGAGAGTTGTTCAGTTTGATGGTCTGATCATACCATTATAAACCGTCAGCATTATTAGAAGGAATCACCGTCTCCCATTAAACATTCTGTGTCCGAATTAGTCCGAAAACACCATAATTTCAGTTTCGTGCACTATTCATAGTCTTCAAATTAATATCCAGCTATCTAACCTGTTTCGGCGAAATTACAGCTCTCGGGTTATGAACTTATGAAGCTATGCAATGTTAAGAGGTACCTACCCCGAGCCGAGTTTAGTTTCACTTAACTGTTAGTTAAGTGGACTGTGGTTCAAGTGACTTTAGTGAGAATAATGCGGTCTTAGTGGTCAACAATTTAGTAGACTTTTACTGGACAGATTAAAGCAATATTAAAATAACACAAGCATAAGAGCAAAATACAAGTTGACCACTAACCAGTCGTGGTCGAATGTACCGAATATACAGGGTGTCAACATGAATGCGTTACATACCTATTTTTTTTCACTATTTCAATGTTAATCTTTTAGTGAATGTTGTGTTGTTTGGCGGTCTAAAACAGCTCCTAAAGTAGTGAAAGCATTTTAGTTTACATCCTCTTTATTATAATTATTATTAACGATGATAAAAATACCGGAGTTTGACCAATGTTTCACTTTGTACTAAATAACATTACAAAACTATGTAAAATATAACAGTCTATCTATCTATAGTATTTTATCATCGATGTACATAATCTATCTATACTATTATAAAACTGTAACAGAAGTGTGTCTGTACATTAAAGATTTCAAAAAAAAAATAGTTACGATATGGTTTTTAGGTGTTCCAGATTCCATATCACCAATTTTTGGTCTGTTTGTTTGTTTGTTTGATCTAGCATCACGCAAAAACTACTTATCCGATTTTGATGAAACTTTTTTGTTTGATAGCTTATGATCTGACTTTAAATCTGGTATATAATTTGTGCGGACAAAATCGCGGGTTGACTCTAGTCGATTATAAAGCCATCAAAACACGATGTTCTTAGATAAGACTATTTGACTTATTTTTATACTTTTGTTTAATGACAGCCCTAACAAGCAGACAAGTGTCATCGATCCAATCAGCTGATTAGAATAGAAAATTTTTCATTTAATATTTAACTGTGTAGAACTCGGTGAGTTCACCCACGGCGGTGAGATTGCGTTCCGAACACATCCCATTAAATAAATTTGCATTTTTGATGGGCAAATTGTACTGAATGTGATGTCGTTGAAGACGTATACCATATCGTAATAGAATGTGTCCGGAACGGGGCTCATAGGTGTGAGCTTTTCTATAATAATTATTGTTTGTGGGATGTAGGTGGATGTAATAGTGCTTTGGTCTTTCCTCTGTCGGATCTGGCAGAAGCACTGTACAAACTGGTAAAAAGGGGTGTTAGGCGTAGATAGTAGATGTATAATAATTGTTAAGCTCTTTAAATAAAGATAAAAAAAATAACTTTGATAATGTTGAGTCTTGAATTGCATATGCTCACGACTATATTCCCCGGGTAGTCAGAGATATTCTAAAACATCAGAACAACCAGTCATGAGTCTTGAAAATTATTTAAAATACTATCAAAAATGTGCTATGTCCGTGTAGTGTTGGCTTGTCCGTGTGGTGTCGGCTAAGAATAGCACCATCGCATTTCCTTCCGTGGGTGTCGTAAAAGGCGACTAAGGGATCTACCGAAGGATGGGCAGCAGCATCCTCCTGAGTACGCCAACCCGCCTGCCAAGCGTGGCTATTATGGCAAATCCTCCCGTTTTTGGGGAGGCCTATGTCCAGCAGTGGACGTCTCTCGGCTGATATGATGATGATGATGACTATCAAAAATCCTTCATTACTTAACAATTTTATTTAATTATAAAAAACCACATACCTTTTACAGCCATGGTGGGTAACAAAGCCAGGGCTTGCAGCATCGACCAGAAGTATGTTATCTCGCACCTCATCCCGTCCGCATTAACAATTTACACTTTTATCACCCGAAACAATGCATTTTCACGTAAGCTTACGCGTTCCTCACGCTCGTTCATTCGTTTATTCTACGCGTCGAGTTCATTTGTTTTTGTGACATTTCATTTATTTTTGATTAACGTTCGGATGCATGGTGAATGAAGTCTCTTTTAAGTTGTCTGTTAAGTTTAGTTGGTTTGTGATATTAAGTTTTAATTTTACCTTTGGTTTTTTTTATATTTTTGATTATTTTAAGTATAGGTAGCAATTAAAAATAAAGACTGCTAATTATAATTTTTCCATCAATTAATAAAATTTATGTTATACGAGGTGTAAGAAAACACTCTAGTAATATTTAAAGGGGTAGGTTAGACTGTAAAACTGAACAACGTTCACTAGGGTGGTGGTTTGTACCACCTTGTATGATTATACTGAGTGATCAAAAATTATTTATTCAATTTTGTTTTGCTATTTCATGCTCTATTCTATTCTATTTTTATTTAATGGCGTCCGATGCGTTATTACAATTGTGCCAATGTCCCGTTATGTGGAGAGTACACGTAGGAAAATGATTAGTAGCATTTCTGCCAATGTCAAGTTGTTTATTATAATCTCAAGTTAACGTTTTATAGATAAAACACAAAAGAGTTAACAAAATGGCGGAGCCACGTGCAAGCCTAACAGATGCCAATACGCACGCGTCTGACCTCCCCCAGACTTGCAGCGCGACTCCCTATTTCATGCTTGGTTCTATAGTAAATGTTGTTTGATCACCTGAACCACCCTTAGAATTTAGCTAGTGATTTGTTAAATCTCCCAGTATACTAATACAAAATAAATGAAAAATTGAAGGTTTTTAAATAAATAAATTAAGAATAAAAAAGTTTGGTTGATTTATTCCTTTTTTCTTCTTATCGTTTGGGCAGCAAGCCCGGTGTTATAGTTTATTTATAATATTTTCAGGATTTTTTTATTCAAAAGACTGCCAGTTCATTTAAAATTAAATTAAACTTGACGATATTCCATTTAATTAAAAAAGCATTTATTCTGTTTAATTAAAACCTATTAAAAGTCCTAATTAAAAGACACCGGTACAATAAGGGTGAAATTTGTCCAAATTGAAACTGCCGACACCAATAAGGTAGATAACGAGGCGATCAATCATGGCCAATTAGTTCTGCCCTTTCAGTTAGGGAGGGCTTTTTGTTTATTTGATATATTAAATAGTATCGAATCCCTTTGGCCTTCACAAAGGTCAATATTCAACTATCTTTGATTTCTAATATTAAAATTTTCAATAAAGTGTAACAAACTTTTCTGAAATATTAACGTATTTTGATTATGCGTAGTACCTACATATGCGTAGTACTTGTTCTATAGAAAAGATCACTCGACACAAGTAGGTACCAAATATAATATTGTTTGGAACAGCTGATATTTACTTTGATGATGCTCAATTGAGAGATATGAGTGCCGGTGGCGCGTTGCGGAGAGGTATGGACACCCAATTATGGTGGTCCGGGTTCAAATCGGACGACATGCCATGTAGGTACCAATGAGTTTTTATAACTTATGTACGTAATACCGACTGCTCACAAAACGGTGTAGGAAAACATCGTGAGGAAACCTTCATACGCTAAAGAAGAAATTCTGATGTGTATGAGAAGTCTACCGATCCGCATTGGGCACGCGTGGTGGACTAACGCCCATACACCCTCCCTGAGAGTAGGCCTGTGCCCTGCAGTGGGACGTTTATACGCTGATGATGAAGATACTCAATTGAGATACTTAGTTCGCAATCTAAACTTCTATACAAGGTGTTACAAATAAAAATTTATGGGAGAGATTAAGACCATCAAACTGAACAACTTTCACTATGGGACCAATAACTAAATCGCCAAAAAAAAACTGATGTTCCATCATCATCATCATATTAGCTGAAAGACATGGCCTTCCCCCAAAATGGGGAGATTTGCCATAATCGCCATGATTCGATGCGTTTGCGATGTTCCATACTAAACAACAGATCTACTCAAGCTAAATTTATGGGACAAAAGATTTTTTTGCGATTTCGATGTTGATCGAATAGTGAAAGTTGTTCAGTTTGATGGTCTCAACAACCCCCTTAAAAGTTTTAAATGTTTATTTTTACTTTTGTAACACCCTGTATAAAGGATTCAAAGTAATAATTGTAGCAATTTTATACCAGGTCTGTTTCAAATCCACTAGGTAAGTAAAAAAAATGAAACTAATAAATATTCGTAAAAAACACGAAATTCATTTGAATTTTATTTGGCAAGTGAAATTTATTATTCTGTATGTGCACAGCGATTTTAATAAAGTGAATTATTCAGTAAAAGGAAAATGATGAAAAAATATATTCTATCCAAACTGATACTCTAAATGTTTAGGTGAACATGTTTGTTTTGTCCACTTTCACGACTCTACTGTTCAATGTATCACCATAATATGTGGGCGTCCACACAAAAAGGGTCGTTGTCGGGTTTTGAGTTGAGGTTAGATTCGGCATCTAGATCAGTGACATGATCATATAAAATAAATAAAAAGGTGGGTTAGAATTATTAAAAAAAACATACCATCCTACTATGCTAATACTGTTTTAAATTTGAAAGTTTGTTACAATGTTTGCATCACGTAGAAAAATAACTAGTATTATACACCGTGGAATCGGGATCGTTTTGAAGCCTGAAAAGGGCGCTTCAGACCATCAAACTGAAAAAATGTTAGTTTACAGGGTGTTAACGTAATCAGTTGCATTACTTTAAGGGTCGATTGTACTGAGGATACTGAACAACTTTCCCTAAGAAACCTATAGGAGTTTCGCAAAACGAATTTTGGACTTTACTTACTATATGCAATCAGACCCTCTAGCATGATTTCTCTACTTGCGCGCGACTCGGCTTTTTTCCATACTACAAGTCGCAGCAAGCGCGGCTTTCACTCTCCGAAAAATGCGGGAACCGGTTTTTCGTATTTCGTATGCAGCAAAGGCGCGTCGCGCGCGTGTAGAGAAATCATACTAGACATGCAGCTGATCAAACGTTTGTTTTGTATAAAGTGTCGAAATTTTTTTTTACGAATTTCCTTTATGTTTCTTAGGGAAAGTTGTTCAGTATCATGGGTACAATCACCCCTTAAAGTAATGAAACTGTTTACCTTGACACCTTATATAGGACCAACATCGAAATCGCGAAAAAAAATCGCTGATTCATACATTTTTGCCGAGAAACTGTTGACATTTTGTATGAAACAGCAGATTTTTTTATCACGATTTCATACTTGGCCCCGTTGTAAAAGTTATTCAGTTTGATTGTCTGAAGCACCCTGTTCCGGTTTCTAAGCGTCCCCGATGCCATAGTATATACAGGATGGAAAAAAAAGGCCGTGGTTGGAGGGAAAGTACCCTTAATATTTATGATGGCAAATATTACTGAAAGGAAACATTCCTTTATTTTCAAATTTAATTAAAACTGCATTTAAAGATTTTTGAAAAATCATCTGCTTGAGCCGGGAATCGATCCGGTGCAACATGAAAAAAAAAACATCCTGTATTTTATGATACCAACCGAAAGAGTCATTCATAAGGATCATTTTCTTTTAAACAAAATAGTATCTTAAACTAAAGAAAGACCAAGAAAAAATGATTTTAAATATTCAATCAATTCGATATAAAAGACGACTCGTAGAGAATTCAGTCGTAGAATACATACTTACACGGTACAGTATTTTCATTAGATAGTGAGTAAGTTTAACAATGAAAAAATCATTTTTTCTTGGTCTTTCTTTGTCTTTGTACAGACAAACTTCCTGTTACAGTTTTATAATAGTACGAGCGTTAACCCGCGACTTCGTCCGCACAAATTATATACCAGATTTTAAGTCAGATCATAAGCTATCAAAGAAAGAAAGTTTCATCAAAATCGGTTCAGTAGTTTTTGCGTGATACTCGTTCAAACAAACAAACACACAAACAAACACCCAAACAAACAGACAAACAAACAGACAGACAAAAAATCCAAAAATTGGTGAAATGGAATCAGGGACACCTAAAAACCATATGTTTACTTTTTTTTGTTAATATCTTCTATGTACAGACAAACTTCCTGTTACAGTTTTATAATAGTACGAGCGTTTACCCGCGACTTCGTCCGCACAAATTATATACCAGATTTTAAGTCAGATCATAAGCTATCAAACAAAAATATTTCATCAAAATCGGTTCAGTAGTTTTTGCGTGATACTCGTTCAAACAAACAAACAAACACCCAAACAAACACACAAACAAACAGACAGAAAAAAAATCCAAACATTGGTGAAATGGAATCAAGGACACCTAAAAACCATACCGTAACTTTTTTCTGTTAATATCTTCAATGTACAGACAAACTTCCTGTTACAGTTTTATAATACACTGACCTGCAAAACTAAGTACTACACTTTTAATATTAACATTTTTTCCGAAATATAGAAATTAGATATTTAAAATAAAAACGTTTTATAGCAAATGCTATCAGCTTTCTTTGTAAATATTCTTTGTAAATTAAACTCTTTCGAGTCCTTTTTATTTCGAAAGTATATTTTCTGTACTGAAAAAGTTATTGCAATTTTAAAAGTGTGATACTTAGTTTTGCAGGCCAGTGTAGTATAGATGCAAAATAGAGAAAAATTTTAATGAAATCAAGTTATTTCAATTTGATGACTATTTAAGCATATGCCAACGACTGCTTTTCCCCGGGATACAGAAATATTAGAAATATACCGTACTAGCTTTTAACCGCGACTTCTATTCCGAACTCTACCTACTCTCCTCTACGACTTCTACCGCGAATTCCAGACAGGATGAAAAAATTGCCAACCAAACGATTGTTGAATGAACTGTACAACTGGTTGTTAGAATCTGGGTTTTATAGTGTACAAGAATTCTTAGATCGATAATGTAATAATGTAACTAATAATAACTTTGATAATGTACTGTAAATAGTGCTATAACTTTGTGACATGTTCTAATCTCTAATATTTGCAATAATGTAATGATAATGCCCTGTAATTAATTAATTAATAATGTTTTTAACTTTGTGACATGTACCTAATCTCTAATATTTGCATGCTACCATTGTTAGCTGAATAGAAGAAACTTTTTATGTACCTACCACTATTATGTTACCTATTCATAGCAAATAAATATTCATTTCATTTCATTTCGTCTGCATCGGATCCCATCATCGTAGCGAGAGTAATATACCAGTTTTTAAGTCGAATCAAAAGCTTTTAAATAAAAAGTTTCATCAAAATAGTTCTTATACTTTTTACGTGATGCTCGAATGAAACAACAAAGGAAAAATTCAACTTTTTTGATATGGAGTCGAGGACATCTAAACACCATATCGTAATAAAAAAAATTTATACACTTTCAATGTGTAAACACTGTAATAATAGTCTTAGATGTAAATTGTAATGTAATGTAAAATGTTCCCAAATTCTGATTGTGTTCTATTTATTAATTAATTTTTTGTTTAAAATCTTATGAAATTTGATCCAACCAAATAAAGGGTGAAATTTATATCATTAGCATCCTTTCAAACTAAGAGTCTACCCATCAAACTGAACAACTTTTACTATGGCAGCAAACGGAACGGAGCAAAAAAAAAATTTGAGTGGCGAACTCACGCGTCGACATTGTAGTTTAGTATGGAACAGCTGATTTTTTATTTGCTCCGATCGGTTTGCTCTCATAGAAAAAGTTGTTCAATTTGATGGGTAGACTCTTAGTTTAAAAGGATGCTAATGATTTATCACCCTATATAATTTTTATTCGTTCTAGAAATAGACTTCTTTTATGACTATTAAAAAGTATTGTACCATTGCTATTCGATTTATTAATTACCCATACGCACGAATCCATACAAAGAGACACTAGTAAAATTGAACCAATTACGTTTAATTCCTCATTCAAATCATTGAAACACTTCAAAGGATTAAATTAAAACTTAATCTTCGATCACCAATATTTTAAAATTATTGTCACTTAAATAATAAATGAAAAATATTTTAGTTTTCCTCGATTTGAGCACAAAAAACGAATTATTTATTTACTTATTCAGTTAAACGTTCAAAACATTTATCTTTGTTCACAAACATCGCAACAAGTCGAGAATGGCTACGATTCTCGCGTGAGCGCTACGCGACCGGCTCGTAGCGCCTTTCGTAGAACACTGGGCTACGCGGGCGAATCCTAGCACACAGATGCGTTCGCTCGGTTAGGAAGCGTTCACACGGATTTTATTAAATTTTGTACTTACGTGCTTAGCGTTTGGAGTTATTTGAACTGATGCTAATGCTAATAAGTAGGGATGGACAATTTTATTTTCTAGTTCTATTTTTTATTTAACAAGTCCTTAGTTTTGTAGTTGTTTTGATAAACAACATGTGAAGATTTGTCAATACCATTTTTGTAAACCTAAATGTTTAACTTGTGATACAGTTTGTTCTGTAAATCTTCTTTTTGTAAATAAATAAATAATAGCATAGCATATGCTCACGACTATATCCCCGAGGCAGTCAGAAATATTCTAAAAACTCAAATCATTTACGTATCACTAGAAAAAAAAAGTAAATCAGACAGTGATATTTTTTTTTTGACGAAGCCTGTTGTGGATATGACCTTTAACAAAGCCGGTCGTGGATACACACTTTGTATTTCTATGAATTTTAATTGAATAGTAGTTAGACAAATATGAGATAATACTTTAAATTTTAAATTGTATCATAAAATTAACAGTTGACAAGACTTTAGGGGGAGACTTTTGCCCGACAGTAAGTGGGACAAAACAGGTTAAAAAAAACGTTGACAAGGTCACTTTTTGCACACATCTGTTGTTTACTTCTCGATTGACTGCAGTGACAAAATTATTTGCATTAAAAATTAAATTACCAAATTAGTACAAATAAATTTGTTACCAGAGCAATAAAATTTTCGCTTTTTTGAGAATCAAAATCGTTCACAATTTTTTAAAGCAAAATCTGAGAGAAAACACATTTTTTAATTAATCTGAGCATATTTAATTTAAGAACCTCCCCTTTATGTTTACATTATAAAACCAAGTTTTTAATGTAAATATGACGCTACGCCGTAGACTTCGCAACGCTACGACCGACGCTACGTTGCTACGTATTGCTACGAACGCATGAAAAAGCTCAACCGTTTAAACCTCGCGCCTTTTGCTTGAATAGAAATATGAATGGTTCGTTTCCCTTTGTAAAATGTACTCTATTTATAGCACTATAGAGTGGAATGTGTTTGTAAAGATAACACTAAGTAATATGTATTTATTTTGATGAATGTGAGTTTAAATAAATAACTCGTGTTTGTGTGTGGCGATTTCGAAATGTCAACTATATTGATTCGTATTCTGATGTTATTAGCCCAGTCATTTTACGGAGTTTTGTTAGGCGGGGTAGGGAGTAATTATTAATTAGACTTTTAAACTGTTACCATTGGTGCCATTTAGTGACAAAAAGACTATCTTAAAACATCAAATTCGCTACGCAACATAGAAATCAAAATTGTGTGTCCCAGAAGGATTTTAAATTAATATTATTAATACCAATGCACTCATTTGAGTTAGATTTAATAATATAAATTATTTTTGAAGAATATAATATGCATTGAAATTTAAAAAATTATGTATTTATTAGAAAATACGAATGTATTTTTCAAAACCTTCTAAGTAGACAAAAATATTTACACCATGTTTGAAGTATGTATAATGGTAAAGCCTTAAATATGTGCAAAAAAAATTACCGTCAGGTTTTTTAGAATGAGATAATAGCTGAATTTTAAAATTGGAACTGTTGCTGACGTGATTTTTTTTTAATTTTGGTGCATTTCTAGGCTCAAATTGGCTCTTCAATATTATACCGAAAAAAATATCAATTATTAATTAGTCCCGGCTCAAACCGTAAAATGACTGGGCTATTATGACAAGTAAATATGTACTGAAATAGAATGTATATTTAGGTACGAGTGACTGTCCTGTAACGGGTTAAACAAACAGTATAAATTATACATGGTGTAAAACAACACCCTAGTAATATTTAACTATTTAATACTTGCCGGTGCCCGCGACTTCGTCTGCGTTTCGTCTGGACTATTCATACGATATCTTTATAAGTTGTAGCCTATGTGTTTTTCTGATGTATAAGCTATATTATTGTAAAGTTTCAATAAAATCCATTCACTAGTTTTTACGTGAAAGAGTAACAAACATCCATCCATACTTACAAACTTTCGCGTTTATAATATAACGATTTAACGGGTTAAATAAACAGTATAAATTATACAGGGTGCACAACACCCTAGTAACATTTAAAGGGGTGGTTTAGACTAGATTGATGTGGATATAAATAAAATAAAATCGGTCAAGTGCGAATCGGGCTACTCGCGCACCGAGGGTTCCAAACCACACAAAAAGATATTAATTTACAAAAAAAAAATGTTCTTCGGCACCCAACCCTAAATAGGTCAGACAGACAGACAGACAAATATACAGACGGGCGGATGGACGAACGGAGGGACGGAAGGATGGACGGACGGACGGACGGACGCACAATGTAGACTTAGTAATGCGTTTTCACCCTTTGGGAATGGAACCCTAAAAATTGATGTTTCATACAAAACTGCTACTGCAGTTGACTCAAATGTATCGAACAGAAGATGGTTTTTTTTTAAATATTTTTTTGCCATAGTTGTTCAGTTTATGGTTCTAATTGAACCACCCCGTTTATTATGTAACACATTTAATGTTACACCCCAGTATTATTTTCACTATAGAGCCAGCTTCGAAATCGCGAACAAATCTGCTGTTTCATACAAAACTGCAATATCGACTCGACTATTCGCCTCGATATTCATGGGACGGCAGATTTTTTTTCGCAAGTTCGAAGTTGACTTCATACTGAAAGTTGTTCAGTTTGATGGTCTGAAGCACTTCTTTAAGTATTACTAAGGTTTTGTGACACCCTGTAGAGGGCCGGTTTAGATTGATAGGAGATTCTTTTTATTTTTCTCGATGTCTCCCGAGTGAAAGTTGTTCAGTTTGATGGTGTAACTCACCTCTTTAAATATTACTAGGTTGCCTTTTTGTATAAAAACGTAACCCTAAAATTGTTGCCACTTATCTACTGAACACAAATTTATTTATTGAAATTTAACCTAGAATTGCAAAATGTCTGTATCTGCAAAATGCTTCGTCAAGAATATATACAGGGTGGAAAAAAAAGGCCGTGGTTGGAGGGAAAGTACCCTTAATATTTATGATGGCAAATTTTACTGAAAGGAAACATTCCTTTATTTTCAAATTTAATTAAAACTGCATTTAAAGATTTTTGAAAAATCATCTGCTTGAGCCGGGAACTGAACCGGTGAAACGTGAAAAAAAAAACATCCTGTATTTTATGATACCAAACGAAAGAGTCATTCATAAGGATCAATTTCTTTGAAACAACATAGTATCTTAAATTAAAAAAAGACCAAGAAAAAATGTTTTTTTTTTAATTCTTTTTTTTTTGGAGCCTTTAACCCTGAGGTTACGTCAGCCCCATCGTGCCTTAACCCTTAAGACTCTACAAAATGAAACAATTTGTTAAACTTACTATCTAAAGAAAAACTTATACTCATACTTTAAAGTATTCTCTTTAGATAGTGAGTAAGTTTAACAATGAAAAAATCATTTTTTCTTCGTCTTTCTTTAATTTAATATACTATGTTGTTTAAAAGAAATTGATCCTTATGAATGACTCTTTCGGTTGGTATCATAAAATACAGGATGTTTTTTTTTCACATTTCACCGGTTCGATTCCCGGCTCAAGCAGATGATTTTTCAAAAATCTTTAAATGCAGTTTTAATTATTTTTGAAAATAAATGAATGTTTCCTTTCAGTAAAATTTGCCATCATAAATATTAAGGGTACTTTCCCTCCAACCACGGCCTTTTTTTTCCACCCTGTATATTTAAACAACTACAAGAACTACTACTATCTACTGAACCCAAATCATATATATTCCACTTAACCTGTTTCGTTTTCTTAAACCCTGTTTACCCTAACTTCAAATATGATCTTACTTTGAGTGTGTACTTACATTTTCTCTATTCAGATCTTTATTTTTTATTTATTTATTCGGAGCTTAAGTTATTCGGATGGAAAACGTTCGGACCACAGAATAAAAACCTAATTGGGTGAGATCAGTCAAAGCAAGAATAATCTTAGTTTGGGGTGAATACATTTAGGATTACAATAATCAATACCCAAGGGGACAATGCCGTTTCATCATTTTTAACCGACTTCAAAAAGGAGAGGGAAGTTTGACCCGTTATAAAAACCAAATACTTTAAAGTGAGCTAATCTAAACTATTATAAAACTGTAACAGAAGTGGGTCTTTACATTGAAGGTATTAACAAAAAAAAGTTACGATATGGTTTTTAGGTGTCCCTGATTCCATATCACCAACTTTTGGATTTTTTGTCTGTCTGTTTGTTTATTTGAACGAGCATCACGCAAAAACTACTGAACCTATTTTGATAAAACTTTTTTTGTTTAATAGCTTATTATCTGACTTCAAATCTGGTATATAATTTGTGTGGACGAAATCGCGGGTTGACTCTAGTCGATTATAAAGTCATGTTGTAAAGACTATGTAGTATGTTGTATGACAAGATATAAAGCTTTGAAATTTTGTATGAATAATTTCAAAGCTTTATATCTTCGTTATTATATTATAAATTGCAAATGTTATTTGTGACGCGACATCTAAATTTTCCAAACTATTTTTTCATATATAAAATATTTCTTATAATAATTCCGTCTACGCGTATTGTGCGTCAAACGTTTGTATGGACTGAAACCACCTTAAGGTGGTCAAAGATACAAAGTGACTGACACGCACAGAGAGTCCACGTGTGCGTGACATTCACGTACCTATAGAGAGTCAATGTGTGCGTGTCAGTCGTGCTTGGAGCGAGCGTTCTTAGATAGTGAATCTTCTGTTCTACTATTATACAGGGTCTAAGTGACAGCCTAGCAAATACTAAAACGGTGAACTCAGACCATCAAACTGAACAACTTTCACTATGGAGCCTACCTCAGGAAACTCAAAAAACTCTGAAACCACCTTAAGGTGGTTTCAGTCCATACAAATGTTTGACGCACAATACGCGTAGACGGAATTAATAAAAGTAATATTTTATATATGGAAAAATAGTTTAGAAAATCTAGTTGCCGCGTAACAAATAACATTTGCAATTTATAAAATAATTACGAAGATATAAAGCTTTGAAATTTTTCATACAAAATTTTAAAAGCTTTATATCTTCGTAATTATTAATGCTATTTTTCCATATATACAAAATTACTTATATTAATACCGTCTACGCGTATTTTGCGTCGAAGTTTTGTATAAAATTGACCCCTCTGCAACCGCCTTAAAGAAGTAAAATAAAAAAAGAAGAAAAAATCTGAGCACATATATAATATTTAGTTAGAACCAGAAAAGGTTAAATATTTGCCTGAACCCCATCCAATCAAGGTTACATCTCGACCTTTTTACGTGTACAAATATTTTACTTTATTGTCAACAACCATTTTCATCCATCATGTCTTAGTCATTTCCTAGGAATCCTTTTGTAATTTTTTAGGGTTCTGTACCCAAAGCACGGAATATACAGGATGTAAGTGAAACTTTCACTATGGAGCCTACCTCAGGAAACGCGAAAACAAATCAGCTGTCCCATACAAAACTGCTGTACCAGAGCGTTGCCAGATTTGTTCGGGCAAAGCGGGATTCAGAAACGTTTTGAGTAAAAAAGCGGGATTCTTTCATCGAAAGCGGGACATAATAACAAAACGTAAATAATGAGTCGTTTTTTACTACTTATGCTTTTAGGTATCTGAGTTTCAAACTAAGTTTACAATGATATTGATGATAGATAGCCATAGAAAACGTATTTTAATTATTATATTTCTCAAAAGATTTAACTTCTTTTAAAGTTTAATTTTTTTCTTTAATTTATCTCAGCGCAGGATAGCTCCAGTAATATACGGAATACCAGAAATATTTCAGGCATTGGACCATTTTAAATTCATTTCTGAAAAGAAAGAGAGTATTCCCCGAAAAGCGAGACTAAATCTGCCCTGCGCGGAAAATTGACGTCCCGCCAAATTCGGGACGTCTGACAACGCTATGCTGTACCCACCCGACTAAAATGTATGGGACAACAGATTTTTTTTCGCTTTACCTGAGGTAGGCTCCATATTGAAAGTTGTTCAGTTTGATGGTCTGAGTTCACCGTTTTAGTATTTGCTAGGCTGTCACTTACACCCTGTATAATAGTAGAACAGAAAATTCACTATCTAAGAACGCTCGCTCCAAGCACGACTGACACGCACACATTGACTCTCTATAGGTACGTGAATGTCACGCACACGTGGACTCTCTGTGCGTGTCAGTCACTTTGTATCTTTGACTATTTATTATAAGGACTAGCCTTGCGGTAGCATTTCCCCTCTGCCACGGTATAAGATCAATTTGATCATGTTTTACATTCAATTTTATACCTTATCACTAAACGAGACAGCCTATAATTGCGAAACAATAATTTCGAACTTAGAACGTTTGGGTTTCACACGAGACTACTTTTCATGTTTTTTATTATTCAAATTTAGAATCTAATGTTATGGGAAATAAAATCCAAAGTTGCGGATTTCATATTACCTCGCCCCCCGCAAAAAGTGGCAGAAATGTTTGTTAGTAGAATAACACGCGTGGCTAGTCCACATATAAGTAGTCAAAGGACAATCTCGATACAGTCACGATACAGAAACGCATTCACAATCGCGCGACTGCATCGCTGCAAAAGTTGTCGTGGCCGAAGAACCTAATGTTCTAGAAATCTAGACCTTTATAAGCCGGTTGAAGATCTTAAGGCGCTCACTCACGTTAGGGACAAATGAGGTGGATTATCTTCAAGTCTCTGCGGTGTTTTTGATTTATTACCTCTTTTGAACGTATGGCTTTACCCTTAACATGGTGATTTGTTAGTCTGGAGCGTGTAAATTAGTTATTTTGTTATGTAATTTACAGTTTGTAAACTTAAGGTGGTTGCAGAGGGGTCAATTTTATACAAAACTTTGACGCACAATACGCGTAGACCGTATTAATATAAGTAACTTTGTATATATAGAAAAATAGTTTAGAAAATCTGGATGCCGCGTCACGAATAGCATTTGCAATTTATAAAATAATTACGAAGATACAAAGCTTTGAAATTTTTCATACAAAATTTTAAAAGCTTTATATCTTCGTAATTATATGATAAATTGCAAATGTTATTTGTTACGCGGCAACTAGATTTTCTTACCTATTTTTCCATATATAAAATATTACTTTTATTCATTCCGTCTTCGCGTATTGTGCGTCAAACTTTTGTATGGACTGAAACCACCTTCAATGCTTAACTATACTACACACATTTGCGGACAGTGACCGGCTATAGCAGTGATAACAATAAAAGTTCTATTGTGTCTCGTTCCCTGTCCGCGAACGTCAAACTGAACAACTTTCACTTGCAGGACCAACATTGAAATCGAGAACAAAAAAACTGATCTTTCATTGAAAACTTATACGTAACGCAATTATAATTGATCTAGTGATTTGATTTAATTTAATTTAATAACATAGTTCTAAGCCAATAACATAGTCAACTTGTTACTGTTATATTTGTTATGTTATGTTATGTTACTGATCTTTTCTTGACTACGGTCTGAAATAAATATATTATTTTATTTTCTATACTAATTAATGTTTACACCCTGCATATTATCTATACTTGTATGTATATTAGGTTATTAGGTATATAAATGCAAGATCCTGTAGTAGTTTTCTAACATATAAACGTATATATATATATATATAATTGTTGTTAATATATAATAATAATATTGTTTAGAATGAAATAGGTACTTATATATATAATTTAAACTAAAAATCTTAAAACTAATTAGGTTTGTATTAATATTTATAATATTATATAAGGTCTAACAAAATTAGGTGAAACTATTTTAAGGGGATGATGAGACCATCAAACTGAACAACTTTCTCTATGGGACCAATATTGAAATCGCGAAAAAAAAATCTGCTGTTCCATACATTTAGGTCGAGTACATTTGTATGGAACAGCAGATTTTTTTTTCGCGATTTCGATATTGGTCCCATAGAGAAAGTTGTCCAGTTTGATGGTCTGATCATCCCCTTAAAATAGTTTCACCTAATTTTGTTAGACCTTATATGTATATATATATATATATATATATATATATATATATATATATATATATATTTTTTTTTTAGTCCGTTAAAAAACAATACAGTACGGGACAGCTAGGAATATACTGAAATGGTGACCATGAAATGGAGACCACCATTTTTTTAGCGGTTCCAATAGTTGACTTTATAGTGAAAGTTGTTCAGTTTGATGATCTGAATTCAGCGTTTCAGTATTATCCCGGTCGTCCCTCACACCCTGTATAATCGATGTATGGAAACCGTCCTAAAACACAAACATATTCTTTGCCGAATCGGGATTCGAACCCATGACCTCAGATATGACAGTTGAGAATAGTAACCACAACACTAACATGGGCATTGATGTAGTTTATAAACTAGAGATAATTTTCAAAGCTTAACATTAAAATTCGATTTGACCCCGATATCCGATAGACATTCAAACAACCTACGCCTTTAGACTATGTATCGTGAATGTTGGGGTAATTTCGTGTATTAAGTTGGCAACACTGAAAACTTTGGTCATTAGGACGGGCCACTCTGTAAGTGTGGGGAGCCGTTATATCCACCAAACGCGGCCAGGTGGGACCGTATAGAGGTGTGGTGTAAGGTAAAAGAGTGGGGATATTAACATACCCATATAAATAATACAGGGTGTCACGAAAAGTATTATTAACCTTTAATTGTATGTGTGGGGGAGCACTTATGCCGATTTTTGTTCATGTTTGTTTATAGTAATCATTAAAGACATTTCCAGCGATGTTTTCTTGCTACTTCTTACATTTAAAAAAACCACATCCTTTCTCTACCCATCAAACTGAACAACTTTTACTACCGGAGCAAACCGATCGGAGCAAAAATAAAATCAGATGTTGCATACATTTGAGTCGAGTAGGCATTGCAGTTTAGTATGGAACAGCTGATTTTTTTTATGCTCCGATCAGTTTGCTCCCATAGTAAAAGTTGTTCAGTTTGATGGGTAGACTCTTAGTTAAAAGGATGCTAATGATATCAATTTCACCCTGTAAATAATACAGGATGTCAGGAAAAGTATCATTAACCTTTAAACCACACCTTACTCTACCCATCAAACTGAACAACTTTTACTATCGGAGCAAACCGATCGGAGCAAAAAAAAATCTGCTGTTCCATACATTTGTGTCGAGTAGTTATTTTATTTTATTTTCTTGGGAAGACAAACAAGATGGCTAACAGGAAGCCAATTATAGGTCTCCGCTTTCTTGGAGTTTAGTATGGAACAGCAGATTTTTTTTGCTTTGTTCCTTTCGTTCCCATAATAAAAGTTGTTCAGTTTGGGTAGAGTATATGGTTTAAAGTTTAATTATACTTTTCCTTACACTTTTCCTTTTCCTTAAGTTTAATTATACTTAACAAGACATAATACAGGTATATGTCTTGTTACATTAACTATCTAAGGGGTGCTTCAGACCCTTTATTATTTATTTATTTATGTAAGTAGGATTAATAATTACATTTTTTGCTTTTTCTTGACTTTGACTATTTATATAAGTAGTCAAAGGTTCTTGATAAAATCCTTATCTTTGTCCGTCTATGTGTTGGCAGATAATAAGTTTTATTGCCTAGATTCATAAATGCTTTTTAATCTAACAACTGATAAAGATTATTGTGTTACCCAGAGATAAACTAATCAATAATCACTACTGTGAATAGATAAAAACGATATTTATTTTTAAAAATCCCCAAAGAACTATAAAACAAAGAACAAACAAACACTTTATTTTGATGTTAGCCATCATCATATCGAATGGCATTTTTAACCGCCGGTGCAAAAAAGAGAGGGGAGAGGGGTGTTATAAGTTTAACGCCTACGTTGGTCTGTCTATCCGCCTGTCGGTCTGTCTGTCTGTGGCATCGTAGCTCCTAAATGGGTGAACTGATTTGCAGTTTTTTTGAATAGAAAGCTCATTTTTGCCTCTACAGTAGAACAACAAATAATAAATACTGGCCAAGTGTGAGTCGGCCTCATGCTAAAGGTACTGGAGAAAAAAACACGGAACCCTCGGTACGCGAGTAGCCCGACTCGCACTTGATCAATTTAATTAAATGTTTGTTTTTAATTGGCGTGGGGGTTTTTTGTCGTTGGATCCAGGGAGGTTTAAATTTAGAGGTCAAGGTGTTCTATCCAATCTTCCGCTGCCGAGGTTAACCTATGAATATAATTAATGGGATGGATATGATGAGTTCTGATCCATTTATTGATGTAGTTTTCAATGCATGAAAACATAAAGTTGTACCTCTGAACTGCGATGCTCTACAGGATGTTAGGGTAAACAGTTACCTTACTTTAAGGGGTGGTTGTACCTATGATACTGAACAACTTTCCCGTAGAAACCAATAGGAAATTCGCAATTTTTTTTGGACTTTCCATACTTTATCTCCATTATCTTCAATACTAAAATTCCAGCTGATCGCACGTTTGTACGAAAAGTCGAGGTTTTTTTGCGAAATATGTTTCTTAGGAAAGTTGTTCAGTATCATGGGTACAATGACCCCTTAAAGTAATGCAACTGTTTACCCTAAAACCCTGATGATGGATGAGGTTTAATTTCATGCGGAAAAAATCGCAAGCAAAGACTAGTAAAAAAAGGTAAATAGATTTAATAGTTTGAATTTGAATTAGTCTAAATCGTGTTTGTCTATGTTTTGTACCAGCACACAAATGTCTAGGCCCGCTAACTGCCGAACTTCTAGCTATTATATCAAAACAAGTTTCATTTGAGCCTTTCGCTACATGTATTTCGCTTTTGGTTACCTTTATTGCTTGTACTTTGGACTTGTAACTATTTTAGTAAAACAATAATGTTTTGTTAAAGAGTTCTTGTTATAGTTTATAAAATGTAGCTTGATACCTGTGACATAGGACCCCATTATTATTTGTGATTGGGCTATTGCAAGCAAGGGTCGTTATGTAACACGGAGACCAGCGCTGGTCCTTTGTGTTCGCCCCAAGCTCACCCATATTTTACGCATACCTCCGAACTTATGGTATTTTCTTTTTATCCTCGGGAATGCAGGTTTTCTCACGATGTTTTCCTTCACCGCCGAGCTAGTAAATGATAAATACAATCGTACATAAATTCCGAAGAACTTAGTGGTACAGGCCAGGAATCGAACCGCGTCCTCAGGATTGAGGCGCTAGCTCTCTTCCGTATGGGCTATCATCGCTCTGTAGGACCCCATACGTAATTTTTAAAGTAAGTCTCTGTTTCTATTATTTCTTACACCTTGCTCCGTCCCGTCCTGCTGTCACAGGTATGAAGCAAAATTTTATAAACTTAAGTTAACACGTGTATGTTTTTGTACCTACACCACTCAACAAGTCAGTAGAAAAAGTAAAAATAACTCATGTTGTGATTAAATTATCTGATTAAGGCTGGATTCGACCAAACTTTGATTTATAGAAAAGTTTAGTTGAGTTTAGTTTTTACAAGGAACAATTTTACTCCTAGTGTTTACTCCAAAATAACTTTTTTTGTCTTCTACCACACTAAACCCACACTAAAAGAACGAATGTATAATCCACCTAAAGAAAGAAGTCGTTGTATCCGTACTTATTGCAATTTACCTCACATACGGTTTTAATTTGTTAGGTTTCTTTTTATAAATTTTTTTTTCAACACACTTGCTCATAAAATGGCCCTTATTTCACCGCAATTAGGCACATAATGACACCTATAATAAAACTGTGACTTTTTCATTACTATTATTCACAAGTGAGTTATAGGTTTTTTATAGTAGGTATCTAAACTTCTTGGTTGAGTTCTTGAGTTGCTTTGTTCTTAAAAAAGTTTCGATACAAAAAAGATCATATTCAATAGTACAAATAAATTCTCTAAACAAACTTTTTATTTACTAAATAAAATGATTTTTTATTATTATTTTCTTCACAAGTGTGTTGAAAAACGTCGTATGATACACGTGTATATTGATGATTACAATGGCGCCTCAGCGGTAATCACCAACATTACACACTTGTACCATAATGTACTATTAATTATGTGACATTGACATTTCATAAGCCTCGGTATAAGTCTTACACCGTCTCAAAATTGGCCGTTTAAAATTTACTCTCAACTATTCATCGATTAGGGTTGGTAAAACGCCAAATCAACTCTAGAGTAACCGGCGACTTAATCTAAGAATAAAATATACTCGCGTTTGGTCGAATCGGGTCTTAGTCGTTGCTAATCAATATAAGTACCTATACGAAAATTTATGTGACATTCCTATTTGTCATCGTTTTTAAGGATCTTTTCAAGTGATATTTCCATTTAAAATAATCGAATCAATATTTAAAAGAAACATCCAATCAGATTGATTACATCTTCTTTTTTGTTCTGTTATGAAAATGATTAAACATAATCAAATAGACTTACTTATTTAAATTCTTATCGTACTGTAACCCATATTTTATCTAATTGGCCATCAAACTATGAAACGTTCTTGGTATTCTATATTTACCACTAATCATACATTTATGATTTAGTAAACAACGTATATTATATCTACTTCACGCTAGTCTCCTACATAATTTTAGCCAGCAGTCTTTATACCAAAGCGTTTTAAACTAATGATTTTTTAACCTGGTTTATAGCTGGTTGTTTTGTTTTTGGCTGGTAGCTCTTGAAGATCAAGGCAGTGACAATAAACCGCATCTAAATCGATCAGCCCCTATGGGTCTGGGAGTTATGATGCCAAAGACCTATACACAGACGAACCTAAGGCGTCAAACTGATAACACCTCTTTTTGTGTCGGGAATTAAAAAGCAGACTTCGAGCATTGAATATTTATCTACAGGGTGTAAGTGACCGCCTAGCAAATACTGAAACGGTGAACTCAGACCATCAAACTGAACAACTTTCAGTATGGAGCCTACCTCAGGAGACGCGAAAAAAAATCAGCAGTCCCGTACATTTGAGTCGGGTAGGTACTGCAGTTTTGTATGGGACAGCAGATTTTTTTCGCGTCTCCTAAGGTAGGCTCCATAGTGAAAGTTGTTCAGTTTGATGGTCTGAGTTTACCGTTTCAGTATTTGCTAGGCTGTCACTTAAATTCTGTATATTCCGTGCTTTGGGTACAAAACCCTAAAAAATTACAAAAGGATTCCTAGGAAATGACTTAGACATGATGGATGAAAATGGTTGTTGACAATAAAGTAAAATCTTTATACAGGACGAGCGTTAACCCGCGACTTCGTCCGCACAAATTATATACCAGATTTTAAGTCAGATCATAAGCTATCAAACAAAAAAAGTTTCATCAAAATCGGTTCAGTAGTTTTTGCGTGATACTCGTTAAAACAAACAAACACACAAACAAACAAACAGACATACAAAAAATCCATTACATCCAATCCATACATTTATCTATCAGGTTCGTCATCTTTTGTGGTCATGTGTCTTCAGCATAATTATTTAAAATACACACCACGAGATAAGACAACGAAATAAAACCGCGTCTTCTTCAATTTGAATACCTCCATTTTAAATTCATAAGTCTGTAATACAAACCTACCTATTTCATTCGTTCTCATCAATAAAAAAAGGAAAGAAAAAAGCCGTCCTTGCTAAAACATCCAAGATATTTTTATTTCATCAATTTTCGACGAATTGATGCCTTTATGGGAGTGGGGGGAAGAGGGAAGTGATCTCATTTATACGCCCTTTTTGATGAGATGACTGCCTTGCCTCCGTATCGTATATGGTATCTAGATATTATAGCGTAATTCTGGTCGAGACGTTCGTTAGATTCTTGTTAAATTGTGTGGCTTTGTGTTTTTTACATTATCTTTATAGGTGTGTTTATACGTAAGTATACACAAGATTGTTACTTTGTTATGGAATTTATCAATATTTAAAGCACCAACAGTCTCTTTAAGACTGTGGATAGGCTGGATAGTTCCCTTTTGAGGCACTGGATCAATAAACACGTATTAGATATCTTATGAGGGAACAAAATAAACAAATTGTTATTGTCTTCACAAATGTATTTACTAACATAGTTCTTAGTTTGTTTTTGTATTATTAATCCTATTATGGACTCCGGTCTGAAATAAAGATTATAATAATAATAACCGCCACCGTCTGCCATTTTTTCCGTGTTTATACACTGGTCAGGCAGGCGCCATAGTCCCGTTCCAAACCTAGTTACCTGTTCCATTAGCACCCCACCCCAATAGCCCAGAATTTGTATCTTTCTACTCTTTACAATAGTTCAGTGTAGGACCACTGACCGGGGGCTGTTTTGGATGCACTTCTATAGTGTATACTGAGATAGTTGCCGGTTGGTGTCACATTACCATTTAGATCAAATTGTCTGACGGGCCTCTACGTGTTGGCTTCGGCCCCACGCAAGCTTCCCAAAGGTACGGGACACTTATGTCCCGAGATAAGGAAAAGACATACAATAATAATTAAAGAATTGGCTGTGATCATCATCACCATTAGCCTATACATCACACTGCAGAGCACAGGTCTACCCTGAATGATTAATCCACTAAGTGTGCTCGATATGGATTACTTATCAGAATTTCTTGAGCCTAAGCAAGTAATGGTGTCCTTCACCGTTTAAGAGCAGTCGGTATTACGCAGTACGTCGATATTACATGCTGTGTACCAATGAGTTTTACTAACTTATGTAAAGATATAAAAACTCATTTGTACATGGCTTGTCGCTCGCGCGTATTCGAACCCGGATCCTAACAAAGATTTTTGCCACACTCAAATTGATTACTACTCATACTACTACTACTATTGATCGCTTCTTAGCGATAAGACCGCCTTATTTTGTGCCTCTTGTATTTTTATCTCTGTATTTTATTGTTTATGTTTTGGTGTTAAATAAATAACTGCCTCCGTGGTCTAATGGTTAGGAGCATTGGCTCTCGACACGGAGGTCGTGGGTTCGATTCCCACGGGGGACACCCAGTGAAATGTCACTTTTTGCGTTTTTCCCCAGTTGGTTAGGACATTGCAGGCTGAATCACTCGGTTGTCTGAAAAGAAAAATGATTCCATGCACGTTAAGCCATTGGTCCCGGCTACTATCTCTGGTGGTAGTAGTCGTTACATAAAAACCACGTCAGAGGCCGTAAGGCGGTCTGAAAAAACTCTGACACCAGGGCTCTGCCCACACGATAAGAAAGAAAGGTGTAAAATAAAGTATATTTGATTGATTGATTGATTGTTTACTGACCATTGTTATAGCAACTACGTAGCGATATGATAAGGTACAGATTTTTATCTATTGCTTGGGGAAAAACATTAGTTTAAAACAAACAAAGTGCCTAAGGAAGTACAATGCCTTCATAAATCTGCAAAACAAAAATGAAAAAGGGATAACAATAATAAGGCTTGTACCTTATTATTTTTAAACATATTAACAAACGAGGAAAAAGAACAAGAAAAAAATTAATTTCTTTATTTAGAAACAGGCGACACATTTCCAAAACAATACCAAAATACATCTCCAGTCAATCCCTAAGGAAATATAAATACTGTATTGAAATATCGTATAATATGTATCGAAATCCCCTTTCCTGGGTAATGTATAGACAACCAGGACAAAGACCTCTCTCTACCCGGCCAGTGAGCGGTTTTCTAAGGTAAAGTTAGATAAAACGGATTGGTGAGAGGTCTCGTTAGGCTGGTTAGGAGCTAAACGTTCGATAGGTCGGGAGCTACTTATGACTATGAATATTTATAACGTATTAGCTGAACGCTGGTGTTGCCACCGGTGAATGTTAAGGCGAAGGAATATGTAAATAGCTACACGAATTTAGTGGTAGGGAAAGCAACAATAATAAATAAGTAGGACTTGTAAGTGTATTAATTTTGAGTAAAATATTTTAGCTTGTTCATTAAGGCGTTTTTGTTAAGGTAGATAACTTATCTAATGTAAATGGAGCTGGACACTGAGATAGCAAAAACATTTCCATTACCTACACATCACATCGCTCCGATCAGTTTTATTTGATTTGGTTAAAAATTTGATTGTTATTATTTTTGGTAACATCGTCATAATCAATTGAATTTCAACAGTTTAAATAACTTAAATATCTTATGGACATTGTCACACAAATTATCCTAGTCACATTGAAAGTACCAGAATCTAGCCTGAACTTGTAAATTATTTCTATTTATTGAAAATTGTAAAAACGAATTAAAAAGTTAGTTAGGTACATCATCATTATTTTTCATATTAATTATCAATAATTACGTTTGTACATTATCTATCTAAACTATTATAAAACTGTAACAGGAAGTTTGTACATTGACGATATTAACAAAAAAAAAGTTAAGATATGGTTTTTAGGTGTCCCTGATTCCATACTACCATTTTTTGGATTTTTTGTCTGTCGGTTTATTTGTTTGCTTGTGTTTGTTTGTTTGTTTGAACGAGCATAACACAAAAAGTACTGAACTGATTTTGATGATACTTTTTAGTTTGATAGCTAATGATCTGACTTAAAATCTGGTATTAAATTTCATGTCAGAAAATTTACTAAAACAACCAACAAAATTGCATAATAATTTAGTAAGTAATTGCATAATAATTAAGTAAGTATTTAAAAACTGGGATATTTCTTTGAATAATTAATCGAGAGAGTGCGAAACATTAACTTATTTTTCCAATGGTGAATAATATTAAAAACAATTACGTCATGATACCATCGCCTTAAATGTAAATTATAAATGTTTATATAAAGAGTTCAATTTATATTCTAATTCGATGCCTTCCCGCCAGAGGGCTGGGTGTCGCTATTGACGATCCGTTCTAACTGAACAAAGTTATAAAATCTAACCATATCTTAAAGTGGGTACCTAGGACAAAAGTAACGCGGTCTGCGACCGACAATCAATTTATCTATACTGTATCTATACAACGTGTTAATGAATTAACGCAAAACCTCATACACCCCAACTGATTTATAACAAAATAATTAGATTGAAACAATAATTCCATTATTTTGATAGTTAAAATTTAAAGTTATTCGCATTTTAAGTTTGGAGGCAAAAATGATTTGTTATCATTTCAGCAATGAATGAAAGCGCTAACGTAATCATGGATACATTTTAAGAAGCTTGTTTTGATAGTAAGTAGAGTGAGTGTGTCCGTGCGGTGGGTTGACATCGGGTTCAGTAAATTTTAAATTTTACAAACAAATTATTTAATATTTTGAAATAAATTACCTATGTTGAAATCATGATAATTCGATTCTGCTCTCGATTATAAACAAACTACTTTCTAGTTTTGCGTTAATTCATTAACACGTTGTATACTATTATAAAACTGTAACAGAAGTGTCTGTACATTGAAGATATTAACAAAAAAGAATAACGATATGGTTTTTAGGTGTCCCTGATTCCATATCACAAATTTTTGGATTTTTTTGTCGGTCTGTTTGTTTGTGTATTTGTTTGATCGAGCATCACGCAAAAAATACTGAACCGACCGATGAAACTTTTTTTGTTTGATAGCTTATGATCTGACATAAAATCTGGTATGTAATTTTTGCGGTCGAAGTCACGGGTTAACTCTAGTCCAATATAAATATCTTTAAGATATCCAGTTTAGCTAGGATTAAATTCAGATCACAAGCAATAATTCCAAAGCTAGCCACCACTTGACAAGTTGATCATTCATCTTCCAAGTTTTCGGTAACGAACTACTGAGACTGAAAATAGGCGATTCACTCTTAAAATACACCACTAGTTTTTAACTACTAACAAAATTTTAAGGGTGTTTTCAGATGACAATTAAAATGACACTAAACATCTTTTCCTAGGGTCGAGGTCGATTTAAACGAGAGTTTTTTTGTACCTCTCATGCAAAAGTGCGGGTCAGCTGATCGATTTTTAGGAATCCAAAAAATAATTTCGTTTTTCGACCCATGTTTCTCGGGGAACGTTATTTAGTTTCAATGTATTTTGTTTGTACTTACCTAATTAAAAACTAGGGGTAAAAGCTGTGAAATTGTTGTTGTTTAAGGAACTATACACTAATACCTCTTCTGTGGTTTTAGTTAACCTGCGAGGTGAGTCACATGGTAACGTGAAGTTTAAAGAAAGAACATTAACTATTATGGGAAAAAATGAACGCTTAGTTCGCTAAGTAGGAAAGACACTGACAAACTTTGATTCTCCCTTCTAAGTTCTACTCCTACTACTTGTATATTAATAATTCTAAGTCCTACTTCTTAGAGAGCATCAAGTAGCGAGCTTTGCTACAACTGCACGCGTAACATGATCACTGATTCTGTGATTCAAAATAGTAGACTAAGAGATAAGTGTACTTTTTGCAACCATCAGCAGCAAGGCTGATTCAGTGTTTATAGGGTGTAGAGCATCTCTATGATGGGGATGGACCAGGTCTGCCTGCATAACTTCAGTCGATTTAGAAGTTACTGATGTTTAAAGGCCAGTAAAAAATTAACGATCAGCTGCAAGGCTGATCGTGTGATATTATTGTAGTATGCACTGTAGCTATTTGAACAGTACAAAAACTGACATGGTTCATCAGTCGGTTTAGGAGTTATAGCCGTTCAAAGGTCCGATCTTTGAACGTCTGTATCTCCTAAACCGACTGGCAGTTCATGTCAGTTTTTGTACTGTTCACATAGCTACAGTGCATACTACAATAATATCATACGATCAGCTTTGCAGCTGATCGTTAATTTTTTACTAACCTTTAAACGTCTGTAACTCCTAAACCTACTGAAGTTATTCAGGCAGACCTGGAACATCCCCATCATAGAGATGCTCTACAAACTATAAACACTGAATCAGCCTTGCTGCTGATGGTTGCAAAAAGTACACTTATCTCTTATAATATAGCCTTGAAAGTCGATAATGAATTCTCAAACGTTAAAGTAAGCCGCCATTGTGACCGCTGACCGCGTTATTTAAGCAATAAACTTGGATCTTTAATAAAAAGTATAGATTTAGTCAAGTTTATCATTGATTGGAGTCTAATTGGAATGGATTCAAAAAATATGAAGCTTGTTCAGTGAAACCAAGCGTATTATGAATTTATGACACTACGCTTATATAATCAATGTATCAAAATAAAAGTTTTTACAAATAATATTTTTTGTCAATCCGCATGAATAGGTACATTATTATTGTAAATACTATGCTAATCTCCTACAAAAACATCGTAAGCAACAGTTATAAAGATATCAATTATGGACATCTACGATAAGTAAATATTTCAAGTAAAATTCCATAATGTCTTTAAACGAATTTATTTAAAACAATCATATCTTATTTCATTATTAGAGTACGGAACACTTATCTTATAATCGCACTTGGGAGGTTTACTTTGAATAAGACTCTTATTATGTGCGTTGAACTTCGATAACTTATAATTATTACTTCTTTATTTAAAAGGTGTTTAAGATAATTTTGATATGTTTATACTGTGTAACCTAAAATTTTTAACAATTTACTTTTACTTATAGACTTTTGACCACCATTGTTTTCATTTGCATCACCTGGCACTGTAGTAGCCTCAGTTGGTTGTTCAGTTGTTGATTGTTCAGTTGTTGCTTGTTCAGTTGTTGTTTGTTCAGTTGATGCTTGTTCAGTAGTAGACTGCTCAGTTTCTCCGGGTGTAGAACCTTGCTCAGTCGCTTGTTCAGTTGTACTCTGTTCTGTATTCTGTGTAGTACTTTGACCAGTATTAGCTTGATCATTAATTTGTTGTTTTAGCTCTTCAACTTCAGTAATCAGTCTTCCTTTTTGTCCAGAAAGTGCCAATGTTGAGACGAACAAACAAAAGGAAAGTAGTCCAAGAAATACGATCATTTTGTTATTTAAACACCATCCTAATACTCTTTCTGTGTAGTATCGGCAACGCATTTGGCAATTCATCTTTATTTTCTATTAGCGACACGTCAAAATATTTCTCAATTGGTCTGATACGTTATTTTTTTTAACACAACCTTTACTATACGATTCTTTTCAAGTTATAAATTACATTTCTGTTCTAATCTCTTATCGGCATTCGATTTATCTATCGAAAAGATATGATTTATTCCAAGGCTCATTCAAATATGGTATTACTTGCTTTGTGATAAAGTTCATTTTTGCTAGTGTTATCGTTTTCTGTAATCCTTGAGTATCGGGCAAGATAAATGTTTTGTACCTTATTATTGAATGAATCATTGTCAGTTCAATAAATGAATCATTTTTGTAATTTTACGAACAAATGTCAAATAATCGCTAAATTTCATAAGGTTTAGACAATATTATTAATTCGATTTTGTATGAACAGTTACCTAATTGATAAAATATACGTTTTTAATAAATCTAATAAAATTGTTGTTATTTTGAACGTTTTTTTTGTCAAAAGACACCATTATTTAATCAGATTAAATACCACATTTCTATCAAAAAATAATTTGTAAATGCTAACCTTTATCGTATAACATAATACACGGTTAATATTATGTTATGAAGGAATTTTCTCCACGTTTAAGGTTAATGACGTCATCAGAATAACAAATTGAACGAATTTATATGAAACCCTATGAACCTCCACCCTATGTCTTCAAATGAAGTAATTCCTAAGAATAATCTGCCATAGAGTTAACAATAGACAGAAAATATAATATTATTTTATACTAACAAAACGAGTAGACCATTTACTATGTTTATCTGATTAAGTCAGTATTTTTTTAAATACGAAAACAATCTTAATGTATTCAAATACAATGTACCGCTAATGCTCACGACTGTATATCATGGGGGTTCTTTGAAAGTATTTTCAATATACAAACACGCAAAGTTTTTTTTAGTTTATAATCATCTTATTTAGTGTCAGCAAGAATTATGTTGCATGACAATCCACTCCACCCATTCCGTGTTTAGTACATAAAACCGAAAGTTAAATAGTCGAACACCATACATACATACACTACACATAACGACTCATTCATCATATTCAACATGTCTTGTAATGTTAGTCGAACACCAAAAGGTCAAATTCCACAGCTGTTTTATCGCTGCTGACTGTCTAGAGTCATCAATATCATCATCGTCAACTGCTGAGCATAGGCCTCTCCCAAGGCGCGCCAAAAACTCTATCCTCGGCCTACCTTATCCAGCCGCTTCCCCTTTTTTAGGTCGACTGTTATCTGTACGCCTGTCAGCTTGTGGTCTCCAGTCTAGAACTCTCACACCCCATCGGTTTTTTGCTCTTCGGCCGATATGACTAAACCATTGCATGTCTAGGGTGCGACAGACAAGCTGTTTATTATAAAATCTAGAGAGAACCAAATACAGGGCAAGTCACTAATATTTTTTTCCCCTTTTTTGTTCTAAGTATAGTGAGTCCAATTCTAAATATTCTTGCAGCTACAAATTCTTGGAGGGCGGCGTCGGGCCATTCTCTTATCTAACGGCACCCATTTCTTACATCGAACCAACGACAGGCGAGCATTTGTCTCGCGACCGGCTCCTCGCTACTCCACCCCTCCCTGTTATACAGGGTGATATCGGAAGTTTTTTAATGAGAAACAGGGAATTTTTGGCGGAGAAGCGTGTCTGGGAATTTTTGATGGGGGGCGGTACGGGACTGGGAATTTTGAATGAAAGGTGACTAATAGGATGATAAATGTTTTAATCTATACAGCTTGATGATACTTAGTACATATTTTTAAGATGTTTTGGTTTAAGTACATATTAAAAAGATTTTTTAAATGTTGTTTTAAATTAAAGTGTAATATGTATACAGGGTCCTTCTTAATATGCTGACACTTTTTTAAGGGGATGATCAGACCACCAAACTGAAAAACTTTCTCTATGGGACAAAAATCGAAATCGGGAAAAAAATCAGCAGTCCCATACATTTGGCTCGAGTAGGTTTGCAGTTTTGTATGGAAGAGCTTCTTTAGTTTGACGGTCTGATCATTCCCTTAAAAAAGTGTCAGTATATTTATAGTTGTTAAGCCTTAAAAAAACACATTACTACAATGGGTACCACCGTTACGAACCTACTACATCCTCCAATTAAATATTATTACGTAGGTATAATAAACGCAAGATTTCGGGGTGGTCAAAACTTTCCTACGACTATCAACTATCTTTATTCTGTTGTTTTTATTAAAAATGCATACATTGACGCATGAAAACAAGGCAAGTATGAATATAATACAGGGTGAAATTGATATCATTAGCATCCTTTTAAACTAAGTGTCTACCCATCAAACTGAACAACAGCGATCAGAGCATAAAAATAATCAGCTGTTCCATATTAATCTGCAATGCAAACTTGACTCAAATGTATGCAACTGCTGATTTTATTTTGCTCCGATCGGTTTGCTCCCATAGTGAAAGTTCTTCAGTTTGATGGGTAAACTGTCTATGTGGTCTAATGGTTAAGAGCATCGGCTCTCGACACGGAGGTCATGGGTTCGATTCCCACGGGGGACACCTAGTGAAATGTCACTTTTTGTGGTTTTTCCCCAGTTGGTTAGGACATTGCAGGGTGAATCACCTGATTGTCTGAAAAGAAAAATGATTCCGTGCTTCGGATGGCACGTTAAGCTGTTGGTCCCGGCTACTATCTCTGGTGGTAGTAGTCGTTACATAAAAACCACATCAGATGCCGTAAGGCGGTCTGAAAAACTCTGACACCAGGGCTCTTCCCACACGATAAGAAGAAGATGGGTAGACTCTTAGTTCAAAAGGATGCTAATGATATCAATTTCACCCTATAGCTGAAAGGGGTCGGAAACATCTATGCTAATCAAATCAGAAGCGTAAAGAAGGACCAGGTAAGATGTACCCGGATCGGATGCTCAAAGAAGGTCCTAATAAAATGTAGCCTAACTAACCGACGAGCATGTATGAAGAGACTTATGAAGAATATTCCGAGACAAGAGGCAATTGATGTGTGTCAGATACCTATGTTATCTCTGCCAACATTAGTGGGACAAAAGCATGAGCATATGTATGTATTCTGCACGCAGACATATTAATGAACGTGACTGTATATAAGGTCTAACAAAATTAGGAGAAACTATTTTAAGGGGATAATCAGACCATCAAACTGAACAACTTTCTCTATGGGACCAATACCGAAATCGCGAAAAAAAATTAGTTGTTCCATACAAACCTACTCGACCTAAATGTATGGGACAGCAGATTTTTTATTCGCGATTTCAACATTGGTCCCATAGAAAATGTTGTTCAGTTTGATGGTCTGATCATCCCCTTAAAATAGTTTCACCTAATTTTGTTAGACCTTATATAATATACCAACACTAATAACACTATGCATTTTTTGACACCAAGTATCTCGGCTAAAAATAATAAGAAGTTAGTAAGTTATGGTAGGTATAGCCTGCAGGATACCACTGCACTGTAAAGGTCTTACGATAGAGGGAGTAGGCCAAACTTCACCACGCGGGCCTAGTGCGGATTGGTAGAAGAAAGTTAGCGGCCAACGTGAATACAAATTTTTGCAAAATACTTGCTAGTAAAGTGGCTCTTATTGCACCGCTTTTAGGTACATAATGCAGCTTATAGAACACGCGTGCGATTACATTAAGATTACATTTTTCCTCAACCGTGTGTTGAAAAACGTCGTATGAAACGCGTGAGCGTTGGTCATTACAGCCCTCGGCTAGTATGCATCACTCGCCTGGCGGCTCGTGCTGCAATCCAGACTCGGCTGTAATGACTAACTCTGCTCACTTGTATCATAATTTACTATTAAACCATTGATGTTAATATTGTAACCAAACTACCCCATTCGATCGGCATCGTTATCATATCGATGTACGAAAAATAAGAAACGAAACTTTTACGAAATCTAAATACTGTGTTTTTGATAGCAATTCTGCTTCTCCATATTTACTGACTCCCATTGATCAGATTAGAAGTTTATTTAGTTAATTAGTGTCAAAGCATTCTTCCAGAAATACCTAACATTTTGAGCATGTATGTAAGTAAGTGAAATAAACATTTTTTATTTTATTATTTATTTATAGTTAGTCTCTTGAGTTCTTGAAAAGACCCGACATCAACCTTTTCCTTCACTTGGGCTTCTGTCTAGGTCTTCCTCTGCCTCCTTTCGCCTCTATCTTCCCCTTCAGTATGGTAAGAACTACTAGAGACTAGCGGAAAAGAGACAGGATTGGCAAATACTGACAAGAGCGTAGTTCTTAAACAAGATGATGATGATATATAGTTAATTAATTTCAGACAATGTTACACATAACACTTAACATTTTTCGAATAAATAAATTTATAAGCGGAAATACACAAAAAAGGCCTACAGGTCAGCTGCCTATTAAGGCGGCTTGAGTCCTAAGTAAATAACTCAAAAATCAATCTTAATAAAAAAACAAGCTTCACAATATATAGAATTGAAATCAAATTTTCCGTAGGTCCACGCAGCCCGAGGGGAAATCATGTCTACACGAGGCGTAATACCTGATTTGATGTTGCATCTACAAAGCTTATTTTATTGATGTTTCAACGGACTTTGATCTGAAATGCTGATTGCGTCATGGTTTAACACACGCCCGTTAGGTTGACAACATATTGTCTTTGTAGCACGTTTACTATAGTAATATAAACGCATAGAATACCTACAAAGTTTTGAGAGACTTTCACACAGCAAGCGAGAAATCTCAAACCGATTTTGACAGTCAAATTCTAGTCCGAATAACCTTCAAAGCAGCACCTTATATAAAGATAGCAAAATACAAAATATAGAAAATATTAAGGATCTTTCGTCGTCTTCCTGTCCTATAAATTATCAAACCAATGTCAATGTAACTTGGCGAGAGGTAAACTGTATAGGAAAGAAGCAATTCATATCTTAAAAAATTTTACACTTTCTAAGCAGGACTGCATGGCATCGGTTGTTACATCGGCGAGCTGTCAATTCGGTATGCGTTTTTAACACAACGCATACCGAATTGACAGCTCGCCGATGTTACACCCGATGTTTGCGCTTAGAGAATTGCACTCCAGGTCAAACCTTGAGCAAAGTCACTGTATTTACAGATTGAATTAAGATAACATGCTTGTGTCAGCAAATAAATTAAAGTATGACTCACCGATGGGGCCGAAAAGTTCTCGAGTGGCGACCGCGTACTGGAAAGCGTAGCGTGGGTAGGCCCCGCACTCGGTGGACCGACGACCTTGTGAAGGCGGCGGGATCCCGTTGGATGAGGGCAGCGAAGGACCGGTCGTTATGGCGATCCTTGGGGGAGGCCTATGTCCAGCAGTGGACGTCCATCGGCTGAGATGATGATGACTCACCTGTCGTAATAACCTCCTTTTTTGAAATTTATTCAAGCACAAAATCTTAGAGTGAAGCAATTCCGCTGAGATCTACTCAACCCTGATCTGTTGATTCAGACAGTAAGACATTCGCGAAGTTGGCTCCAATTCAACAGATTATGTCGTATCCAATGCTATCTTAATTTTACAGCCGAAATGGTTAACTTGTGGATTATGAGCTTAAATCAAATTTGGTTGATTTCGCTTTAAGATGCTTCTGAAATAAAGCGTTAAGTTTAACCGACATAGAGTTGAAAAGAGGAGTGTGATTACTTCTAAGTAATTTTTCTAGACTCTGATAATATGAGGACTTTTTGGAAACACATTATTTGCATGTAAGAGATAAGGGCAGTCCTAGTAGCACTCAAGATGTACAATGAAGAATATAATGGATTCCGAGTCAATTTCAACTACAGCCACTGTTAATTTTTATACAAAAGAAGTCAGGTACGCAGGATATTTAAAAGTGCATAAATGTACGCGCTAAACACTAATGAAATCTCTTTTCCTTACCCTTCTTTGACTGGAACGGGAGACCGATACGATCACAGGTGGGATCAGATGCAGTGGCTGTAACCGGCAGCCACACGTTATGGGCGTCAAAAATGTGCGAGATGCTTGAAAGAATTAGTCGCATCTTTCGACACCCAACTGGGTTGGGTGCAATAAAAGCCGAACAATAGCTGTATAGCAGCTGCTTAAAGCTTTACTGAGCCTATTGTGTTGCTCTTAATCGTATTTTTTTAATGTCACATTGTACTCATTAATTTATCGGGTCACTGCGGATTCGTTTATATTATGTTTGTAGATATTAACTACAAGCATAAAATATATTAATTTGTAATGTTTCGACAAATTGAAAGCCAATCAGGACTACAATGTTGGAAATTGTTACGGACGGCTAGGAGACGACGAATTTGACTCACGTGGTATTTATTTTGTACAGAATTTTTGAGTGTATTTTATAGAAACTGTTTAGATTAGGCTTAAGACATAGGATAAGGTCTTAAGTTACTTTTAAAAACTAGGAAATAAATGATAATAGATAGATACTTGTAAATATATATTAAGTTAGGAAATAGAGTTAGAATAAGGTGCTAGATTATAAGTAAATACCGAATTAAATGTATTCTACTTGGTGCCTACTTTATTCCCCTAGCTTAAGAATATTATAAGTTTTAGATAAAGAGACATGTAAATATTTAGGGATAGAATATAAGATTAATTTGTTAACGCATCCCAAAATGGAGAGCGGACGCATTGGCCTGAGAACGACCGGCTAATGAGCGCGGCAGAGTAACAGCCAATGACAGGCCGCCGCCGCAGTGCGCGTCACTGGCGCTCTCCCTTTTGGAACGCGCGCCCGACTACCTGAATAAAAGGGGCGAGTTCTGAGTGCACGATCGCATTCACCACTCGGCTCCCGCAACGACAACAAGTAATAAGAACCGTGAATAAACGACTACTGAAATCTGAAGAAATCTTTTACTGAAACTGAATACTGAAGAAAGAATACGCAACAGAAATGTTGTTTAATTTGTGGGGACTTGCTACAGATGTCCGCACCCACGAGTTATAACAAAGATGCCAACAGGTGGCGATATCGTCTCCCTCGGAAATATGCTCCATACAAAGACAACTTTCACCGTGAATACGTAAATAAGGTCCACAATCGAATGCAAGACATACATCGCGCAAGAGAAATAATCACAGAGATTCGATATAAAGTCCAACTAAGAACTGTTGGACCACGGCCGGTCCCCAGGCTTCACACATAGCCTGGTGGAAGATCTTCCCTTTTCAATGGAGGAACATTCCCAGTAGCACCTCCATAAATTGTTAAGAAATAAAAGAAAATACGATTGAGGGCAGCACACAGCCTATGAGGTTCTTCACAGTCTTAAATTTAGTTTTCGAGGACGAATAAGAACGTGGGAAATTCAAAAATAGCACTCCAGTGGCGTATCATGCCTGATTATAGTATGTTGTATGCGCTGAAAATAATATCTTGTTTGTGTCAATAAATAACAAGAAAGAGCATGGTATTTATATGCTAGTTTTTTTCGTGAATATTAATATAGAAAACTTGTTCTAAACACACTTTGGAATTTAGAAAATCAGATGAGTATAAAATTACTTTCTTATACAGAAAATAGTTAAAATGAGATAATGTAACATTTTGAAGTTTAAACCAAATTGAGCTTATTTCAGAGTTTAGGTCACCTTTGAGTAAACTAAAATGTCCTTTTAAATAAAGTTTTTCTTAAAAAGGTCTAGTCTAAAAACCTTAGTTTATTACGGCATTCCCAGCCTGGAATGGAGAACGAATGTCTTCAAATAAAGTAAGGTCAATCACCCAGTTTATCAACTAGACTGATTTAGTGGTGATATTGGGAGAACTTTTTTAGATTAGATTTTTATTTATAACAAAATCGATCTTCACAAAAAGCATTCGATTAGTAACACAACGTTTTTTACAACTAATTTTTTGGTTTGAATTAGATTAATAGAGTGTCACTATATTAACCCTAAGTGTGTTACAAAAGTAAAAATAAACATTTATAACTTTGAAGGGAGTTTTTAGACCATCAAACTGAACAACTTTCAATATATGACCAACATCGATATTGCGAAAATAAATCAGCTGTCCCATACATTTAGTAGATTTGTAGTTTAGTAAGGAAAATCAGTTTTTTTTCGCGATTTCGTTATTGGTCCCATAGCGAAACTACTATCTATGTATACTATATATTTAAAAATAATTATTGTTACCCTTTCTATCTTATGCCTACTCGAGCTAAAATTAAAGTTTATATAATTAACTATGTATTCACTTTAAGTGAACTGTAACCGTTCTTTTGAGAAATAATAAATATCTTTAAACTATAACTTGTTCAGTTTGATGATCTTAACAACCTCCTTAAAACAGGGTTAGCATTTATTAGATTGTACAACATTTATAAAGCAAATGTAAATACTAAAATATCCTAAAACTAAAATATAACTAGACTAAACAAAATAACTAACTAACCTCCTTAAATGTTTATTTGTATTTTTGTAACACATTTTATTACAAAAAAAAATATATGTGTACAATATGTACAATAATATGTAGGTTACGAAATAAAAGTATTTTTGGAATTTTTGTATATTTGTTTCAGAATTATTTAGTCCATTTCGTCTATTTGTTTGTACATATGTACATACATCACTTAAAAACTACTAAACTGATCATGGGCTTAGTTTGGATTAACATTAACTTTTTTCCTTTATCTTAATCTGTTTCCCGATTAAAAGTTATATTAAAAGTATCTAAATTATTCAAATACATTGTTTTTCATTGGCTTGCAAGCTTACCTATGTAGTTCATATATTTATGTGTCTCTAAACATATTTACACTACATTAGGAAAGGAAATTGTTACTTCCCGCTCTTCAATACTTCAATGTGAAACGCGTGAAAACAAAAATAATTTCCAATTCGCTATTTTCAGTTCTAAAATCCGATTTTAACAAGTTACCGGTTACATTGTGTGGCTTTAACACACAGTTGCGATCGGCTGCGGTTTGATTGCGGGCGAGAGGCGAGCTGAAATGTTTCCTATTTTCTCTCGAAACTTTAATATATACCGTATAGTGTTTGGCATAAAAGTGATTTTTTTTATACGAGAGAAGAGAAAGCAGAATGGAAAATAGGATAAGTGTGCATATATTAAATTCCATGTGACTTGCAGGTGACGAATAGATTCAAGTATTTAAATATGTTACCTGTTAAATTTACTAGACTTGGTAAGTATGATCCCGAAAAGTGCCGCCCCATCAAAGTTTCTTTCACATCGGATGCCCCTGTCAAAGCAATTCTACGAAAAAAAAAGAGAATAACACTGGCTAATGTCAAAATTTTTGCTGATAAAACAAAGCAGCAGCAAGAATACATGAAGGCCCTAAAAGAAGAACTGGAATGTCGCCAACAGAATGGAGAGGATAACATCACAATAAAATATGTGAAAGGAACGCCTAAAATAGTAAATCACCCAAAAAACGCAAAAACGCAGACCCCTTTATTGCCAACTCGGAAACAATAAATAGTAACAGCGTGTCCTACCAAGTAAATGCCAACTACACCGAAGTAACCAATAGCAAGAAGTCACTAAAGTTCCTGTACATCAATGCCCGTAGTATCGTCAAACGTGGAAAATTCGATGAACTCAAATGCATAATACAATCATTTGAAGCCTTAGTACACCTTATAGTCTTGACGGAAACTTGGATAAAATCGGACGACCAAGTACAGAGATTCATACTACCCGGATATACGCATTATTGTAATCACAGAGTAAACAAAAAAGGTGGCGGAGTTTCCATATTTGTACACGATAATCTTAAACACAAAATAATTGAGGAACAATGCACAAACAATATACACTACCTCTGGATCCATATAGACAAATTTAGCTTGGACCTTGGAGTCATATATAAACCAGACCGCACTAACACAAGGGAATTTCTTGAGACATACTCGGCACAGCTAGAAAAAAGAAAAAGGTCTATCGTATTTGGAGACTACAATATTGATATGTTGGAGTCAAATAAGCAGACAAATGACTATAAAGAAATGTTATCTGAGAGCGGATACACGATTCTAAATAAAGTAGACCCCAATTATTGTACCCGCGAAACCTCGACTACTCAAACTATACTAGATCACGTGTCCACCAACCTGAAGGAACATAAATTCCATCTAGCTGTCTTAGAATCTGCATATTCTGATCACAAACAGATATATCTAGAAGTCGATAAATACAAACCTCAATCCTCAATAAAGATAACATACGAAGCTGTAGATTATAAATCCTTATACAAAAATATGGAACTAGCAAAAGAATCACTAAATAACCCTGACTACAAACAACTAGAGGCTGCTATATTTGAAAACAGCAAGAAAAGTAAAGTTAAGAAAATAAAAGTTTTAAATCCTCCGAAAAGCGACTGGATCAATAGGGATATTATAGAAGCAATCAATAGAAGAAACAGTTTATGGCATACCTACAAAAAGAAACCGAAAGAAGAACAGAAAACTTTTGAAATGGAGAAACTCAAGGTGGCTCAAAGCATTCAGGAAGCAAAATCTAACTATTATCAAAAATCTTTTAATGCTTGTACTAAAAAACCGCGCAAAATGTGGAACTTAATTAACAGCCTGTCGAATAATAAAATAAAAGAAACATGTACTCCATCCAAACTTGAAACTCCATCCGGTCCAATTACAAACCCTATAGAAATCTGCGAATGCTTTAATATCTTTTTCTCCACAATTGGCTCAACTCTAGCAAGGCAAATACCTGATAAATACCACAACAACCTAACTTTTACGATCTCGAAATCACCGACAGCTTCCGAAAGCTTACTGCAACTTACTCCAGCCACTACTGACGAAGTTTCAAAAATTATTGACGCACTAGACTCTAATACAGCTGTAGGTATTGACGAAATCAGCACAAAGTCACTAAAATGCATCAAAAGCTTAATAATTGAAGACCTGACTAACTCAATTAACAAATGCTTGGAAGACGGAGTTTTTCCAGACAGCTTGAAAATAGCAAAAGTGAGTCCAATACACAAATCAGGCAGTAAATCAGACCCAGGAAATTATAGGCCGATCTCGGTCTTACCAGTGCTATCCAAAATCTTGGAAAAAATAGTTTACAATCGTCTAGACAAGTACTTAACGTCGATAAACTTCCTTTACGAGAAACAATATGGCTTTAGACCAAGATCTAACACTTTATCAGCTTGTATTGACTTAATAACAAAAATTAAACTTAACATAGATAATAAACAAATTGCTCTGGGTATTTTTATAGACTTAAAAAAAGCGTTCGACACCGTTAGCCATGTTTTACTCTTAAAGAAATTGGATAGCATTGGTATCACCGGTAAAGCTTATAAAATGTTTCAATCTTATCTCGAAAATCGTCAACAAATCGTTAAAATTGGTGAACATTCTAGTGGGCCTGCCAATATAACTTGTGGTGTTCCCCAGGGCTCAATTTTGGGACCGTTGCTGTTTTTAATATATATTAATAATATTAGCGATCTCGGACTCAGCGGTGATATCACTTTGTATGCGGATGACACCTGTTTATTTTATTTTGGCCAATCTATTGATCTGATTATTCCAAATGCACTAAATGATCTCACAAAACTTAACATCTGGTTTCAGTGCAACTTATTAACAATAAATACAAGTAAAACGAATTACGTTATTTTTGCTGCTAAAAATAAAAAAATTTATGACTTTAATCCGTTGACAATAAATAATAAGATTATCCATAGAACAGATTGCGAAAAATATCTTGGTTTACTACTTGATAGTCAGCTTACATGGAAACCCCATCTAAGTAAGGTACGCTCAAAAATATCTTCGCTTACAGGTGTGTTGCGTGGTGTCGTCCGCTGTTTTCCAAAACAAGTTCGGTATACTGTATACAATTCACTGGTAAAACCCCACATCGACTACCTTATTGAGCTATGGGGTACTGCAGCCAAAACGAACCTTTCCAAACTACAAACCGCTCAAAATAGATTATTAAAGGTACTTTTCAATTATTACTTCCTAACGCCTACCAAAAAAGTGTATAGCGAAACAAACACTATGAATATCAACCAATCCTATATGTACAGCACGTGTATAATAATACGCAAAATCTTAAACAATGATATTCACTCAAAAATAAAGTTTACGAAAAAAGTACAAGTCCAAAACCGAGTTTTAAGATGCGCAAACCACTTAAACCTGCACTTCCCGAGGACTGACTACGGCAAAAAAAGTATCGTGTATGAAGGTGCTCAAATTTATAATAAGCTTCCTACTGATATAAAAGACGAAAAATCTATGGCTATTTTCAAAAAGAAACTAAAATCTTTCGTTCTGAAAAACTAATGTTAGTTGCTCCGATTTACTATGTTTCCGTTCTGCTCAATAAACATTAAATTTTACTAGCTCTAGCCCCCGTGACTTCGTTCGCGTGGATTTCGTAGGACTCAAACACTCATTGTGAAATTGATTTTTGACCCTTTCTTAGTGCACTCCTATAATAATACTCTTACCTCTATGTAGCTTCAGTGGTCTATGAAGTTCGTTGTTTGTTAGTCAGTCATTCGGTCAGTCATGGAACTGTTTTATATGTATATATAAATATTTGAAAGAAAGAAAATAGTGATAATAATAAATAAATAAACTAAATTAATTATCAGAAGGTCAATAAGTTTCGTTTCAGATTCAGTTTATATATTCGTAAAAATACATTGGGTTTTAAATGGTAAATATAAAATCGCAATAAATTAGATTAAAAAAACACAAAAAAGAAAAAAAAAAAAAACAAAAAAAATATATATATTATACTAAAAACAGACAAATAAATGATTAGCTCCACAAACAAACTAATAAACATACTCATTACTTTATTCTTATATCTAACTATTGTAAGTACTTACCTCGAACTTATGTTGACACATCCAGTACTGTTGAACTAAGTCTGTGTATCTTTCTACGCATCTTTTGTGCTATGATGATGTTCCTTGTATTAGTAGCTTACCCGCATTTGTAATGTTAAACCTTAAAATACTCGTAGTTTTTAATAAGCTCATATTTTTTACTAAATTGTAAATAGTTTTTAAGATTTTCTCATGTAAATGACATAGTCGAAATGAGAAATAAAGATTCTTTAAACAGAAATATAAGTAAATAAATATGCTCACGAATATTATTCTCCAATATTTAAATGTATTCTAGATAGTTTTAGCGTAATCTGAATAAAAGGTGAGCCTTGCTACAAATGCACGCTTAAAAAAAGATACTAGATAGTTGTAGAGGAGCTTTCTGACCACCAAATGGTAATCCAATTGGTCACATATATACAGGGTGATATTGATATCATTAGCATCCTTTTAAACTAAGAGTCTACCCATCAAACTGAACAACTTTTACTATGGGAGCAAACCGATCAGAGCAAAAAAAAATCTGCTGCTCCGTACATTTGAGTCGCTCAGAACAGCAAATTTTTTATTTGCTCCGATCGGTTTGCTTCCATAGTAAAAGTTGTACAGTTTGATGGGTAGACTCTTAGTTTAAAAGGATGCTAATGATATCAATTTCACCCTGGATGTCACATCCCACCCCAAATGGTAATAAGTTTATGTGGATATATGTACCTACATAAACGTTTTATTTTTATTTATAAATTAATGGCCTTTACTTGTTGAGTGAGTTTGGGGAGTAACACGGCGACACATAAAGCTACGTAAAACAAACATAAGCTGGCCGCGCCACGTTATAGATTACTCTACCTACGCGCTGCCAGCTTATTTTGGTTTTGCGTAGCTTGATGTGTCGCCGTGTGTACAAACATTTGTACAAAAAACTCTTTAGGGTAGAAAATACGTAATGTTGAAGCCTCGTGGCAAGCGCAAAAGCTCTCGACTGCACTTGCGAAAAGACTTGTCATGCGACTCCCTACACAATATTCCCTTACATACAAAAGAGCGGATCAGCCAATTTATTTTCTATGGAAAAGTTGTTTAGTTTTATTGTTTGAATAGTAATTAAAAATTTGTGGTTTACTTCTACAGGGTTTTAGGTTAAACAGTTGCATTACTTTAAGGGGTGATTGTACCCATGATACTAAATAACTTTCCTTAAAAAACCTATTGGAAATTCGCAAGAAAAATACTTAACTTTCCATACTAAGCTGATCGATCGTTTGTATGAAAAGCCGTTTTTTTTTGCGAATTTGCTATAGGTTTCTTAGGGAAAGTAGTTCAGTATCATGAAAGTAATGCAACTGTTTACCCTAACACCCTGTATGACCTAATTTAACAGCAAAGTTTTTAGTAATGTCAACCAAAATGAATAGTTGTTATATTACTAAAACATACAAAATTTAGTAAATGCGACTAGACTTTTCTCTCCGTATGCAGAATACTCAACGGAAGCTTATGTTTGAAGAGATTTTCCGATGATAAAGCAAAGGAGATAGGTAAACGCTACCTCTTCCACCGCCGTCAGCCCGCTGCTCTCACGCTCTGTGACTCAGCCAAACCGTCGACTCAAAAGCCAGCCTTTTCACTAGAGTACTTAAGCCGTGCTATCGTGGCGGACAGCCCACTTGCGCGATTGTTGGCTCAAACGCTTAATTAGTTGCGGCTCAACTGAGCAATATCGCTCAATTGAGCAGCGGTAGAAAACTTTTGATTTTTTTTATGTCTGGACTTTTTTAGTGTCGGTTCTTTTTACGTCGTGTTTGGTTTTTTTTTTTTTGGCTACTGTTATGTGTAGTATTTTATTATCTTAGATACTTATGCAATGCTGAAATATGTTGTCCTAACGTGTTACTAGCATGCACTAACATACTGGATATAAAATTAATGCGTTACATACAAAGAACCAATATAGCAAGCGCGATCAAAAAATGTGTTGTTCCATAGAAAATGTCACCAGCTACTAGACTTAAATGTATGCAGATTTTTTTTTTTTGATTAAATGTTGGTCCTAAGTAAAAGTTGTTCAGTTTGACAGTCTGAAGCACCCCCTTAAGAATATAACTCATATAAATTTACACCCTGTATATTATACCTACTGTTGGTGTCCGTTTCCGCTCTTCCATTATTGTACGGTGCTTGTGTAAAAATCACTAAAATAAACCTCCAGTTCTGCAAAAGAGAAAAGGCTTGCTTTTCTTTCCATCGAATCACTGCCTGCCACCAGCACCAGAAGAAACCTACAGTCCACAAAAATGTCTCCAACAGAGCCGATTAAATCCCCGTAAGCCACGTTATCTACACCTACTCCCGATCAATGCATATTAATCACATTTACGAGTACATAATTCATAACAAAAAACTTCATATTAGTATAATTATAAAAAAAAATAAAACCATATTTAAAGAACTTAAAAGAGATATGTAGATACAATATTCAATCTAAAGGTATAGTTGAACTGAACTGCAATAAACATAGTAACTTAGAAATTATTTCAAACAATCCTACTTTACGAAACGGACGTCGATCTCCAAGGGACATCTCTGGGGCATTCAACAACCACCATCAAGACCTCTCAAACTCTCAACCTCACCCCTTTTCACGTCGGTTTCTCTATAGCAAAAGAGCGAAGGTAGGGTTCTTGTGAAACTGGTCGCACTATACATAACAATTGGCCCGTCCTCTTATCTAAAAGGATAATTTTTCACGTCACTGCAACCACTGAGGGGCATTTGTCACAACTCCTTCAAGGCTTTTTATGGGCCCGAAAGGTATATTTTTGGCGCTTCGTGTAAGGAAACAAGGATTTATACTCGTTTTCACGTTTCTGTTATTAATGTTACGTAATTTAGTTTTTAAACCATAACACCGGCCGTAGTATGGCAGCGTGATAATTATAGTGCTATCACGCGCGCCTTTGCTCTCTTTCTATTTGCGCGCGAATAAACGACATAAAAGGCTTGGTATAGTCGTATCACGCACAACATGCTACGGTTTCAGGTCTTCAATTTTAGTATACAGAAACTTCCGACTGCTCTTAAACGGTGAAGGAATACTTCATGAGGAATCCTGGGCACGCGTGGTGGACTAATGCCCATACACCCTCCTTCAGGGTAGGCTTATGCCTTGCGGTGGGACATATAGGCTGATGATGATGATATGCGTTGGCTAAGTTTAAGTCAACTTAGCCAACGCACTTCTCTTCTTTAAAAAAAGATTTATTTTTTTATTTAAGAATAACGCCCCAAATTAATTTTTCTGCTAATAATTTTCAACATTTGTTTTGAATTCACGTCAAAACTATACCTTTCGTCGGGAAAACTAACTTTTAATCTATTTGAAAACCTACTAAGCGCTCTAGCGCATTCATCATCATCATCATCTCAGCCGATAGACGTCCACTGCTGGACATTGGCCTCCCACAAGGATCGCCACAACGACCGGTCCCGCGCTGCCCTCATCCAACGGGTTCCCGCCGCCCTCACCAGTTCGTCGGTCCACCGTGTGAGGGGCCTACCCACGCTGTGCTCTCCGGTACGCGGTCGCCACTCGAGAACTTTTCGGCCCCATCGGCCATCGGTTCTGCGAGCAATATGCCCCGCCCACTGCCACTTTAGCTTAGCAATTCTTTGGGCTATGTCAGTTACTCTGGTTCTTCTGCGGGTCTCTTCATTTCTGATTCGATCTTGCAGGGAAACTCCGAGCATAGCCCTCTCCATTGCCCTTCGGGTGACTTTCAGCCTTTTTATGAGGCCTTGAGTGAATGACCATGTCTCTGTTCCATATGTCATCACTGTCAATACTTTTAAGACACTGCGGTATTTGGGGCGTGAAGATACTACTTAGCTTCCCGAACGCTGCCCAGCCGAGTTGGATTCGACGGTTTGACTCTAGCGCATTGTCGTAATAAAAATACGTCAACATTTTTCACTGTGAATTATTCTCCAGAACAGACTATTCAGTAAAATCTGTTCTGTACCTAATGAAACAAGATTTTCAGAATAATTATAGCTTTTGATAAATTGAAGATGGGGTACTAACTCGAAAACCAACTCCAAAAATTAGACAGAGAAATGAACCCTAGAACGAAACCTGAAAGCAAGTTGAATTATATTTTCTGTTAGCAGACAATGAAAAATCACAGCTATTTCTCGGCAAAGCGCTGCTAGTCCACCCTTATCTTTGCAAGATGACAGATTTACTCCCAGAGGCGTTGTTCATTTCAATACTGTTAGATAAAACCTTCTGATAATGCCTACAGTGTCAATACAATAAGGTTGACTTTGTATTGAATTCTATTAGTAGAGTAGTTATGTAGTCTTTAAGACTCAACCACGCATATTATTTGCCACAAAAGTTGAATAATAATTTGCTTTTAATTTTACTATAATTAAATAAAGCTTTAGCTTTCTAAGAGCTGCCTTTGGCTAGGCACAATGTAAACCCCTCGCAGGTTTAAGTGCCAGAACACCGATGTTACCTATGTATTGTTTTTATGATAAATAAAATTATAAAAAAAAGAATAATAATACAATATACTATAGTAAAGAAGGATATTATAATCGTAGTACAAATACAGGGTGTACAAATAAATGCCTTATTAAATTATTGCTAACTAGCTGAGCCCGTGACATCGTACGAAGTCGCAGCACCACAGACCACTGAAATAATAAAAAGAAAAAGAAAAAAAAAGGATAAGAAATATAAAGAAAGAAAAAGAAAGAATTCGCATAATTATTGTTAAATAGACGTATTAACCGCATGACCGTAAATCATTGCCCCAATAATGATTACTTTGATTATTAGTGGTATGCTATGCTATACTATGCAGTGCAGTAATAGTAAGTGTAGGAACGCGCTAAACACAGTTGCACTATGTCGTCCTTACCCTTCTAAATCTGATGGAACGGAAGACCGATACGATCAGAGGTGGGATCAGATACAGTGGCTATAATCTGCAGCCTTACTATGCCAGAAGGAACACAATAATGCCCTACTAGGTCACAGGCATACTTTGTACGTCTACAGGGTGAAATTAATATCATTAGCATCCTTTTAAACTAAGAGTTTACCCATCAAACTGAACAACTTTTACTATGGGAGCAAACCGATCGAAGCAACAAAAAATCAGCTGTTGCATACATTTGAGTCGAGTAGGCAGCGGCGACATTAGTAAGCGGCGGCGGGTGCAGTTTAGTACGGAACAGCAGATTTTGTTGTTGCTCCGATTGGTTTGCTCCCATAGGAAAAGTTGTTCAGTTTGATCGGTAGACTCTTAGTTTAAAAGGATGCTAATGATATCAATTTCACCCTGTAGACGTACTTCATATAAGTTTCTAGCGTATGATCGACACACCTTACGAAATAAAAATTTGACAATGAAAATTATGAAAATGAAAAGACATTGTCACTGTCACAATACAATTTCACTAAATAGCTTTGTATCCAATAGTAAAATGGAGAACATTTTCTTCAATGAGTTATTACATTTTGTACATCGAGTAAAAACCTTTTAATAAATTACCATAAACATAAAGAGCCGTATTCACTGCACCGTGAACGGAAAAATTTGCTCGTAAATTTTCATAAAAAACCAAAATTACTTCGCATTAGGAGATTATATCGAAGGGAGAAAACCGTTTTGGTGCTAATTTATTCAATTTATTTACATTATACATGAGCATCAGTGGGTTTGCACCCTTATGATAAAATTCTTATAGATGCAGTAGATTTGCTTCTGTATTTTGTATTTTTTTAAAGGGTGATAAATTTTGAGACTGTCACTATAAAAACATGAATAAATTTTATGAAAGCAATCCACTGCAGATTATTTACGACCCAACAAAATATATCTATGGGTAGATATTAACAAATTGAACAATATAACGAGCTTGTACGTTTGTTTTACACACAGTACGGTTCATCATCATCATCAACAGCTATATAAGGCCCACTGCCGGGCACTGCCCTGCCCTCAGGGAGGGCGTACGTGCCATATCAATATTTTCATTATGCAGATTTTCTCCCGACGCTTTCCGTCACCAAGTGTTCATCATCGTCTTCCTCGCTGCTGTCCCGCTGGGTAGTGGTGTCTGCTTTCCTAGTCTGTTACTTCCACTTCGCTCTATCTTGCACATCGTCGATGGAGAGCTTGCAGCTGTGTATTTCCTTCTTCACAACATGGCGACAACAATGATGGTCTGAACCATTATTGTTATGAACAATAAATTAATAAAACTCATTGGTATACATGGCATGTCGTCCGTGCAGAATCGAACCTGGACCCTCGTGATTGAGTATCCATACCTCTCCACAACGCGCCATCAATGCTCTCTACAGCTACATTATTTAAACTCACGACCGAAATCCCTTTTGAGGTGGTTTGAAACTTTATTACAACTCCAAGCTGTCGCTTTAAGCATAGACTTTGTGGCAAGGTTCACTTTTAACATATTTAGGGTATCGGAATAAAATGACGTGAATTTTGTGAACACATATATACATAATGCTTACGACTATATAGTCGTAAGCAATATTATATGCGGGGAATATTCCCCGAGGGGGTAGTCAGAGATAACATCCACGTTCCATTAGTAGTACCGAAACTCTGCCCAGTGGGGAGTTAGCCCGTCGCCACTTGTAATGGACAGTCGGTACAATATCTGCCTCGAAATTGAAGCATTCAGGTTTCATCACAAATCACAATGTTTTACTTCACCGGTGTTAGTGGTGTTAGAAATCGTACATAAATTCCAAATACCCATTGGTACGAGCCAGACCGGGCGGGGATTAAACCATCACCTCCTGCACGGCAGGCAAGGTTACTCGCCACTGGACCACCACGGCTTGTGAAAACTTCACTGGTAAAATGGAGCCTTGTTGGTAATGTTGGAAGTTGTAGCAAAGTTTCTAATCCCTCCAAAAGGGATTTGATGGTGAGTTAATAATGTGTGTAATAAATAAGAATAAAACGAATCGATCGTATTCGACCACTGCACCACAGCCCGGACATTGCATACAAAAAATTGAAATTGACAAGACGACGTCAGCACATGCGGAACCAAAGAAATTGAACCTTAAGTCTTATTCGTAGGTAACTGCGAGGTAACCAGAGGGCGATAGAGGGGGTGAGGTAAAAAGTTGGTGGGAGGAAGGCAGTATCCGTACTGTATCTAGTAATAGATAGTTCCATAGCAGTCGATTAAATAATCTACATCAGCCTCAGCTGCAAGTTCCGCACTGTAGAACGACTGCATACGAACGAACTGCTATTTACAATGCTGTTTCAGTGTACAATAAATTGCCTACCGATGTAAAAGCCCTTGGAGATAGGAAATTTTTTGCGAAACTGAAATCTGTTTTACTTAATATGTGTCCTTATAGCTTGCTAGAATTTATGGACTTTTATAAATAATCATAGTCAGTAATTGATTGACAATATTTGTAGGTTTAGAATAATTGTATTATGTAGTATCGTGTGTTGCTGTTAATTTCATATTTTAAAATTGTTGACATCTAACACTAACTTGACATAATGTTTTATTTATTATTTATTTTTTTTCACAAAAATCTAATTAATTAATTGGGTAATTTCATGTTGTATAATTATAAATTTATCATTAAAGTATATTGTACTTAATTGCTAGTGTGCTACACCCTAGGGTAAAATTACATTGAACATTCTGTACAGTTACCATCCTTGTACCTATTCTGTATATTTATACTGACTACATGTAATTTATGGCAATAAATAATTGAATCGAATAGATACTCTTTCTTATACTGTGACTGCACTGTAGACCCGCATAAACTGACGCTGGTGAAAACGCCGCCAAATTAGATTTGAGATTGGGCTGGCCATTATTTTCCCATACCTACAGAGTATTGGGAAACGATTGGGAACCATTGGCTATCCAGGTCTGCTTGGAACTTTTAAACTATAAATCATTAATATCTAAATGTATATAGAAGAAAAGTATCATTAACCTGTAAACAACATACTCTACCCATCAAACTGAATGTTGCCAATTTGTGCTGACAGGTTTGCTCTCATAGTAAAAGTTGTTCAGTTTGATTGGTAGAATATGTGGTTTAAAGGTTAATGATACTTTTTTTCAAATATTATTGATTTTTAAACATGTTACAGCCATGTTGTGCTATTTCGAATCAAATAAAAGATTGAAAAATTTGTCTCGGGCGGGAACCCGCACTCTTCCGAACCGGTGAACAGCGTTATCCAATATCGCCACCACATATCAATCTATGTTCGCCACCGAGCCCACTACCCAGAGAACGAAATTTTTATTGGATAACGCAGTTCCCCGGTTTGGAAGAGTGCGGGTTCAAGTTCGGCCCGAGACAAATTTTTCAATCTTTAATTTGAATGATGCTTTTCCTTACATCCTGTATAATTATTTCCAAATTTCCAAAAATGGCAGAACTAAAAGAGCTCCTAAGATCAACTTAGAATAGTCCACCTTTTTTTGCCGAAAAGACAACAAAATTACCTTAAAGATTTGGTATAGTTGTGAAAACACCAATAATTAAATAAATAATTAAAAATGTGTATAGACATCATTGTAGGTCCGTGCTATGAATTTTTGTACTTTCAAATAGGACTTTGATGGGAATAGATAACCTGTGTGACTATGTCCAAAATATTAATTATATTATAATATACATGACGAAACCAAGATGAAACATTTTTTTTTACGGTGGAGCTGTCACATTCAGTGTAAGAAAATCATCATCATCATCAGCATATCATCGTCCACTGCTGAACATAGGCCTCTCCCAAGGCGCGCCACAAAACTCTGTCCTCGGCATTCCTCGTCCAGTCGCTCCCCGCTACTTTTTTTAGGTCGTCTGTCCAGCGGGCAGCAGGGTGTCCCACACTACGCCTACCAGTTCGCAGTCTCCACTCCAGAACTCTGACACCCCACCGGTTATCAGTTTTTCGGCAGATATGACCAGCCCATTGCCACTTTAGCTTGCTAATTTTCAACCACTTTGATCTCTGACGTATCACTTCATTTCTGATGTAATCCTTTAGAGAAATACCGAGCATAGCTCTCTCCATAGCTCGCTGAGCGACCTAGAATTGATGAACTAGTCCTATCGTCAGGGTCCATGTTTCCGCACCATAGGTCATTACTGTCAGGACGCACTGATCGAATACCTTCGTTTTGAGGCATTGTGTTAGAGCCGAGGAAAATATATGACGGAGTTTGTGTAAGAAAATATGTTTGTTGAAACAATAGATTCAATGGAAATACACAAGAAAACTCTAGCTAGGTCCACTGTTAAGATACAAAGTATCTTAGATCATTTCAATTAAAGAGAATTCACTAATGAATTCCGCTTTGACCTGCTTTCGACTTCAATGAATCTTAGTAAATATTTAATGTTGTTTATTTATTAACAAATTAACTGTAAATACGGAACAAGTTCACAATTTGTGAATAAGTCAAACGTTACTAAAACGCTTAGATAAAACGTGTATCGTTCGTTTGATCTTTTGATTGGGTGTAGGTATTAATGTACTTAGCGCTACGAATAAAGAAATAAATGTGTAATTTTCAATCGAGCTGGGGTCCAATCGAGTTGAATTAACAAAAAAACCTGGCCATGTGCGAGTCGGACACGCACACGAAGGGTTCCGTAGTAACATAAAATATTACCAACCAATGTTATTTTTTCCGAGCATGAACTTTAATGACACCAAGTTTGACGCTTTTAATGGTTACCAATGAGTTTTTATAACTATAGAGTCATCATGTCATACAATAACAAAGCCTAAAAATTACACATGTCTCTAATGTCACCTTTGTATACATCATCAGTTATGTCCAGCTGTCATACATTGCCGCTGACATTCAAGTCCTTTCAAATGTATTCAGTTACAAAGCAGTAATGTAAAACAACTGGGCATAACTTAGTGATCCTGTTAATATCGCACTGATGCGAAGTCCTCCTTGTATAGAAAGTCATTGTGTGTTACTGATTTTTACATTCGATTCGATTCATTTTTTATTATAACGGACGGTCGGATGGACGTACAGCGTAGGCGTATAAGTAGGGTACCGTTAGCACCCTTTTTGACCCATGTTCGTTTGTGAGAAGTATTATTATTATTTGGTTGTAAGGGGTTGGTCAATGACCAATAGCTACTGCGACTTGAATAGATCTATTGTAGCTGTCACTCTAGAGCTAAAAGTCATTTACTAGGCCCACGGACTTCGTGAACCGTGTTATGCTTTTGGAGGAGAGGTCCCTAATGTCAGTAGGTATTACCACGTACCCACCTAGATGACTCCTGCTGTGAATGAGCACTTTACATTCGCTGAGGTGTATAGGTGTTTCTTCTGCTTCACACCAGAATCTGCAAGTGGGTGAATCTACGAGCCCCATTCTGTGTAGATGTTTGTTTAACTTGCAGTGTCTTGGTCTAGAGCCTTAAGTCGCTGCGGTTTGAATAGATGGCTTCCGAGGTATGTGTGTTTGAGAAACCGGTCACAAATTCTTTTGCATGCTTCAGTCCTGGTGTATCCGACCAGAGCTTACGGCTTTGGTTCACGGCCCATTCCTTTAGCACACATCTAGAGGTGTTGCGAGAGATGCCGCAATAAGACTCGGAGCCTATGGCGTCCTCTTCCGCCCCTTAAAGCGAAGGGCTAATATATAATAATATAATTAGTTCAGAAGATTTTCTTTGTGAATTTAATCAAGCAATTAAATTATGTACTATTTTTGTCAGTGAAGACAGTATCCGTGGTCCTTTTCCATTGTTTTTTAATTATTTATCTTTTACAGAATTTTTATAATCTAGACTACACAATTTCTCTCCAAAACTCCTTAAGGTGGTTGCAGAGGGGTCAATCTTATACAAAACTTTGACGCACAATACGCGTAGACGGTATTAATATAAGTAACTTTGTATATATGGAAAAATAGTTTAGTAAATCTAGATGCGGCGTAACAAATAACATTTGCAATTTATAAAATAATTACGAAGATATAAAGCTTTGAAATTTTTCATACAAAATTTTAAAAGCTTTATATCTTCGGTATTATATTATAAATTGCAAATGTTATTTGTAACGCGGCAACTAGATTTTCTAAACAATTTTTCCATATATAAAATATTACTTTTTTTTACATTGTGCGTCAAACTTTTGTATGGACTGAAACCACCTTAAGGTGGTAAAACTATTTTTCCATATATAAAATATTACTTTTATTAATACCGTCTACGCGTATTGTGCGTCAAAGTTTTGTATAAAATTGACCCCTCTGCAACCGCCTTAAGGAGTTTAGCGGGAGATCACAGTTGCTGCGAGACGTTAGTCATCCATCACACACTAATTACAGTGCAATCTCAGTGCATTCTCCATCCTTACACATTGTTTGTCTCTGAGACAACAGAAAGGGTGATCTTATTTATATTTTACGAAGAAAAAAAATTACTGTGACTGTACTAATTTGTAGAATTGATTTTATTTAAATAAATATTGATCCGTTCTGTCAGCTCTATTTCGTATATCAATTTCAAACCAAGTATAGGACTAATTTTATAGTGTTATTGTTGTGGACAGAGTTCATTAAAAAATCAGTCTAACAAAATATTTACCTAATGCAATTCACTCGTTCATGAAATCAGTGGCCAAAGCTAGAGTGTTAGTAAACAGGTATGTGTGCTAACAAAACTTATTAAAGCGTGTAAACATCCGTATGTGTACATTATAATATATTTACCTACATAATACTTAATACTGTTTCGACACAAACACAAATTGCTTTTCAGTTAACATTATTTTGTGTTGATTTTAGACTGATTGGATTTTGAATAGTTATATGTATTTTGTTGTAAATTTCAAACTAATTTAAGTTCTATCTAAGCTTATAATATACGAGCGTTAACCCGCGACTTCGTCCGCACAAAGTATATACCAGATTTTAAGTCAGATCATGCTAATCTGATCTGCTTTTTTTAATATCTTCAATGTACAGACAAACTTCCTGTTACAGTTTTATAATAGTATAGATGTAAAGTCTGTTTTTGTTTCAAAATATGGTAACATTTTATATCAAGATATTAACAAAAAAAAAGTTACGATATGGTTTTTAGGCGTCCCTGATTCCATTTCACCAATTTTTGGATTTTTTGTCTGTCTGTTTGTTTGTGTGTTTGTTTGTTTGTTTGAACGAGTATCACGCAAAAACTACTGAACCGATTTTGATGAAACTTTTTTGTTTGATAGCTTATGATCTGACTTAAAATCTGGTATATAATTTTTGCGGACGAAGTCGCGGGTTAACGCTCGTTTTTTCATAAAAATATAATTGATTTAATAGAAAAAGAATAGAAAACTTCTTTGGGCGCACTTTTTCTGCAAAGTGAACGACAACCGTCGGATGCTTTGGAGCCTATCCAGTCAGATTTTTTCAGTTCATCGTGTCTACAGGGTGTAACAAAACAACCTAGTAATACTGGGATCATCAAACTGAACAACTTTCACTATGGAGTCAATCACGAAAAAAATCTTCTGTCCCATTCATTTGAGGAGATTTTTTTTCGGGATTTCAACGTTGGCTCCATAGAGAAATTACGCGCTTCCCTAGGGTTGGCTCCATAGTCAAAATTGTTTAGTAAAGTTACCAAGTTGTTTTGTCACATCTTGTATAAGCACTAAATTTTTTTTGCCACCAACGTTTGTCTATTAAATTAAAAAAAACCTTAGTAATACCGAAATATAAATTTCTGAATTCAATTTTCCAAAACCGAGATTTGCTATGCTATAAGTAATAAAGGGATTACGGCCCTAGGTTTATTTAGGTATGTAATTTTGGAGAAATTAAAAATAATAATGTATACTTACAGCCTATAAAATGGTTTTCTTTTTCCTGTTTATAATTATATTGTTTCTGCTCTTGTTTTCAACCTACTTCAAAACAATTAAAAAAAATATAAATCCGACTTCAATACAAAAAAAATTAACTATGGCTTTTACGTTCGCATCTACCTATAAGAACATTAATTTGATTTATCGAAGTCGCTGTCAAGCCTGTAGAGTACGATTCGCGACAAGGCTTGCAGTAATTTTTTGACTTGACTTCACACCGACTCCAATAAAACAAATTAACGTTCTTATAGATGCGAACGTAAAAGTCGTCGACTGCATTTTTATATTTTACGTTTTTTAGTTCATAGGCAGTTTAAATTTTTTGTAAAAAATTTGCTGTTGGTATGCATGACTATATTCCCCGAGGGAGTAGGTACTCAAGAGATTTCTAAAGTAGTTCTAGATTCAAATATTCAACAATCAAAAGTTTCCAAGGTATAGAATAGAAAGGTAAACGAACTTACCGCCTTCATCCACTTGCCTCACTTAACTTTAACAAAATTGTTGTCCAAAATATGTATTATGCACTTGTGAAAAATTGTACACAATCTATCGCTTTTCTCTGTATAAAGCTCTCACTTCTTGTATAAAGCTCCTTGGGAAATTGACAGCTTGTTTTCACTTTGAAGCCGAAGAGGATGAGGCTGTGGTTTTACATGCATTTTTATATTTGTTTAATAATGTTCGAATTCAAACTAGGCCGTAAGAATATAGACGTAACTGCCATTTCGTTTATATGGTATGTGAGATTAGTGTATACATAAACAGAAACATATTTACACTATTTATTAACACTGAATAAGAAACCTTTAATCCCTTAGTCGCCTCGTACGACACCCACGGGAAGAATTGGGGTGGTCCATTCTAAGCCGGAACCACACGGCACATCATGCCTCTGCAATTGCGCCCTTATTAGTAAGATAACAGAAAGAGAAAGAAGGAATAAGAGTTGATGAATATGAATATGAATCAGTACAGGCGGTACCATTACAAATGTAAACTCAGAGGTACAAAACATTTAATCGTACAATCATAGAGCGTGATAAGTAAAATAATACAATGACAGTATTTCATTCGATGTTAATTGAAATGTCAAATAATGGAATATGAGTATTGCAGTGGCGTTATGAAATGGCACCCAACTACGGAATAATCTACTGGAACGGCCCTCTATTGCATTTGGCGGAGTCAAGTGTGCATACACGAGGAGTTAGGATAACTTAGCTTGTTTCAGAGGTGGCACCTTTTTAGAAATTAGTTTTTATGACACTTTTTTGCGTTAAAATAATAAGGTAGATTTAAGTCTACTTGAAATTAGAGCTTTCTCAGAAATTCTACTTTCTTTTATGTTTATTACCTGTATAAAAATGTTTCTGAATAATAAATATTTTGGACATTGTCACACAGTCATTAAAATACTGTAATCTCATTTAAAATATTAGAATCGATCTGGGTTTTTGACGTTTTACGAAAGAAAAACAATGTTTACGCATAAGAAAATCAGTACATATAAAGAATACATTTTGTGTATTAGGCGCACAAAGTGGACAGTTTCACATTGAGAGTAGATCCCACAATAGGCAAGACATATTTATATTGTATCATAATATCATAAATCATAATATATATAATTATATAGGGCGTTCCGAAAGGACCAAAAGGTTTTTAGCCATAAAATGTTAATTTTTTAAACGTTTAGGTAGGTATACATCGTACTGAAGTCACGTAAGTATATGTAGTCACGTAAGTATGTTTGTGTTATAGGAGGGTGAATCTTCAAGGCGTTTGAAGGCCATAATTTATTAGGCCGAAAATTGTCATCTTGTTTATCTATCTATCTATACTATTATAAAACTGTAACAGGAAGTTTGTCTGTACATTGAAGATATTAACAAAAAAAAAAGTTACGATATGGTTTTTAGGTGTCCCTGATTCCATTTCACCAATTTTTGGATTTTTGTCTCTCTGTTTGTTTGTGTGTTTGTTTGTTTGTTTGAACGAGTATCACGCAAAAACAACTGAACCGATTTTGATGACTGACTTTTTTTGTTTGATAGCTTATGATCTGACTTAAAATCTGGTATATAATTTGTGCGGACGAAGTCGCGGGTTAACGCTCGTAAGAAAATAAATTTTAAAACGCTATTATAAAGTTCCTGCGGCCGTAGTATGGCAGCGTGATTCAGGCAGTGCTTTCGCACCTTCGCTCTCTTTCTATTTGCGCGCGAACAAACGAGATAAAAGGCATGATATAGTGGTATCATGTCCAACATGCTACGGCTATAAAATGGTATGCCTTATAAACAAAATGATAATGTTTGGCCAGATTAATTATCGCGTTCAAGCACCCTGAAGATTCACCCTGATATTATACCACCTCGCAACTCCAACTAAATTCTTTCATCCACGAAAACCACAGCACTATTATGAAATCATAAATCGCACTCGGCTTATTAAGTTGGCAACGTTGTTTGTCTACTTTATTAAACTTCTGTTTTATTCCCCATTCGCAAATGAGACGTGAGCCTTAGATATATTGCATTTTGCGTTTATTACTTTTTATTTTCGTTTTTGTGTGCCCGAAATTTTGATTTCATTTTAAAGTTTGTAATATGACCCGAGTGGGTTATGTTATTATTTAAAATTTGTAGTTAATAGCAAAGAGAATGTAACTCACTACGTTATCCATACTAAAAACTGGTCGTGACATTTGTCCAAGGTCGTGACCCATGATCCGGAATGTATGAAACGTGTGCAACCGTTCAAAGAAATTTAATGGCGGCGGTGCACGTTTATTACTTTTTATTTTCGTTTTTGTGTGCCCAAAGTTTTGATTTCATTTTAAAGTTTGTAATATGACCCGAGTGGGTTATTTTATTATTTAAAATTTGTAGTTAATAGCAAAGAGAATGTAACTCACTACGTTATCCATACTAAAAACTGGTCGTGACATTTGTCCAAGGTGGTGACCCATGATCCGGAATGTATGAAACGTGTGCAACCGTTCAAAGAAATTTAATGGCGGCGGTGCACGTTTATTACTTTTTATTTTCGTTTTTGTGTGCCCAAAGTTTTGATTTCATTTTAAAGTTTGTAATATGACCCGAGTGGGTTATTTTATTATTTAAAATTTGTAGTTAATAGCAAAGAGAATGTAACTCACTACGTTATCCATACTAAAAACTGGTCGTGACATTTGTCCAAGGTGGTGACCCATGATCCGGAATGTATGAAACGTGTGCAACCGTTCAAAGAAATTTAATGGCGGCGGTGCACGTTTATTACTTTTTATTTTCGTTTTTGTGTGCCCAAAGTTTTGATTTCATTTTAAAGTTTGTAATATGACCCGAGTGAGTTATTTTATTATTTAAAATTTGTAGTTAATAGCAAAGAGAATGTAACTCACTACGTTATCCATACTAAAAACTGGTCGTGACATTTGTCCAAGGTGGTGACCCATGATCCGGAATGTATGAAACGTGTGCAACCGTTCAAAGAAATTTAATGGCGGCGGTGCACGTTTATTACTTTTTATTTTCGTTTTTGTGTGCCCAAAGTTTTGATTTCATTTTAAAGTTTGTAATATGACCCGAGTGGGTTATTTTATTATTTAACACTTTCGCGGACACTGAACGAGACACAATAGAACTTTTATTGTTATCACTGCTATAGCAGGTCACTGTCCGCGAACGTGTTAAAATTTGTAGTTAATAGCAAAGATAATGTAACTCACTACGTTCATCATCATCATCATCTCAGCCGATGGACGTCCACTGCTGGACATAGGCCTCCCCCAAGGATCGCCATAACGACCGGTCCTGCGCTGCCCTCATCCAACGGGATCCCGCCGCCTTCACAAGGTCGTCGGTCCACCGTGTGCGGGGCCTACCCACGCTACGCTTTCCGGTACGCGGTCGCCACTCGAGAACTTTTCGGCCCCATCGGCCTGAGCTTCTGAGAGAGGTCGAGAAGTTCTATGGACAGTTATACACATCAACACGAAGACCCGCTACAAATCTGGCAAACGACCCAAGAGCTAGATTGACCCGGCACTATACGGAAGATATTCCGGACGTCAGCCTGTACGAGATTAGTATGGCTCTCAAACAGTTAAAGAACAACAAGGCGCCGGGTGATGACGGGATTACGGCCGAGCTTCTGAAGGCGGGTGGAAAACCGGTCCGGAAGGCCCTTCAGAAGCTGTTCGATTCCGTCATACTCGAGGGTAAAACGCCGCAGGCATGGAACAGAAGTCTAGTGGTGCTCTTCTTCAAAAAGGGCGATAATGCCCTGTTGAAGAACTATAGGCCCATTTCTCTTCTTAGCCATGTCTACAAGCTGTTCTCGAGAGTCATTACGAACCGTCTCGCGCGCAGGTTTGACGATTTCCAGCCTCCCGAACAGGCCGGTTTCCGAAAAGGCTTTAGCACCGTAGACCACATACATACGCTTCGGCAAGTTATACAGAAGACTGAAGAGTATAACCTGCCCCTCTGCTTGGCGTACGTCGACTACGAGAAAGCCTTTGATTCGATCGAGACTTGGGCTGTACTGCAGTCTCTTCAGCGATGCCAAGTAGACTACCGGTACATCGAAGTGCTGAAATGCTTGTACAAAAACGCCACTATGTCAGTCCGACTACAGGACCAGAACTCGAAACCTATCCTACTGCAGCGAGGTGTGAGGCAGGGAGACGTTGTATCTCCGAAACTGTTCACAGCTGCACTGGAAGATGTTTTCAAGGTTCTGGACTGGAAAGGGCTAGGCATCAATATAAACGGCGAGTACATCAGTCACCTTCGGTTTGCCGATGATATAGTCATCATGGCGGAGACTATGGAGGAGCTCAGTCGAATGCTCGATGATCTTAGCAGAGCCTCCGAACGAGTTGGTCTGAAGATGAACATGGACAAAACGAAGATCATGTCAAATGCCCATGTTGTACCTACTCCTGTTATGATCGGAAACTCGGCGCTCGAAGTTGTTGACGATTATGTTTACCTGGGACAAACTATTCAGTTAGGTAGGTCCAACTTCGAGAAAGAGATCAACCGTCGAATCCAACTCGGTTGGGCAGCGTTCGGGAAGCTACGTAGTATCTTCACGTCCCAAATACCGCAGTGTCTTAAAACGAAAGTCTTCGATCAGTATGTGTTGCCAGTGATGACATATGGAACAGAGACGTGGTCGTTCACTCAAGGCCTCATAAAAAGGCTGAAAGTCACCCAAAGCGCAATGGAGAGGGCTATGCTCGGAGTTTCCCTGCGAGATCGAATCAGAAATGAAGAGATCCGCAGAAGAACCAGAGTAACTGACATAGCCCAAAGAATTGCTAAATTAAAGTGGCAGTGGGCGGGGCATACTGCTCGCTCTACTACGTTATCCATACTAAAAACTGGTCGTGACATTTGTCCAAGGTCGTGACCCATGATCCGGAATGTATGAAACGTGTGCAACCGTTCAAAGAAATTTAATGGCGGCGGTGCACGTTTATTACTTTTTATTTTCGTTTTTGTGTGCCCAAAGTTTTGATTTCATTTTAAAGTTTGTAATATGACCCGAGTGGGTTATTTTATTATTTAAAATTTGTAGTTAATAGCAAAGAGAATGTAACTCACTACGTTATCCATACTAAAAACTGGTCGTGACATTTGTCCAAGGTCGTGACCCATGATCCGGAATGTATGAAAAAAAAAAGTTTCATCAAAATCGGTTCAGTAGTTTTTGCGTGATGCTCGATCAAACAAACAAACAAACAGACAAAAAATCCAAAAAGTGGTGATATGGAATCGGGGACACCTAAAAACCATATCGTAATTTTTTTTTGTTAATGTCTTCAATGTACAGACAATCTTCTGTTACAGTTTTATACTGTTATATATTTTTGCAGATTGACTTGCTCCCATAGTAAAATTTGTTCAGTTTGTTGGGTAGACTCTTAGTTTAAAGGATTTTAATGATATCAATTTCACCATGTATAGATAAGGATTTAATGTAAACTCATGCAAGTCAAGCAATAATATAAGGTCCAACAAAATTAGCTGAAACTATTTTAAGGGGATGATCAGATCTTCAAACTGAAGAACTATCTCCAACATACTACTCGACCCGAATGTATAGGAAAGCAGTTTTTTTTGCAATTTCGATGTTGATCATATTCTATAATCATCTTCAATTTTATACCTATAGGTATAAAATATATGAGACTATAGTCTATATTCATTTCTTAAAACATTTTGTTGGTCCTTTAACAGGGTGTTGTACTTACGAACAATTTTTCCTAAAAAACCTATAGGAAATTCTACCTAAATAAAATATTTTTACCTTCCGTGCTAAATACAATCAGCCTTGTGTGTGAAAAGTTGTAATTTTTTTGTTTTAATATCACTTTGTTTCTTTAGGAAAGTTGTCCAGTATTATGAGCACAATCACCCATTAAAGTAATACCTTGACATACCTATTGTATAAAAATATATTTCACTTTTCCGTTCAAACAATTTTGCAGTTTATCATTTTATGCAGAGACATGGCATGTTTGGAATCCCTGTTCTTTGAAGACAATAAATTGTTTGTTTTCACATGTATTCCATCCCTTTATTACTCGCACCATACATACATTTTGTATTAGCACCAACTACTACAAACACCTAAATAACAAAACCATCTCACTACGAAAACTATCTAAAACTTCCAAAAAGCTCAATTCCAAACTCGCCTCGTTACGCGTGTCGTGTACGAAAAAGCCCGATAATACCAGAAGATACCGGTTTAATCCAGTAACGGGCAAATTACGTGGCGTAATCCCTATTCGGCGGAAAGCAATCAGCATTAAATACCTAGCAGGTATCGAGATGCGGACGTAATTCGTGGAAAGACTTCGCATCCAGTTTTTATGGAAGAAGTAAGAGTTGAGGAGGTGGTATCAAAGTGGATCAATGTAGGTACAGTGCGACCAGGAAAGTAATTCCACTCGTCAATTTTCTCCATGCGTGGTATAGGCCCACCACACATTCCCACCGCTGTAACTCCTGTAAGCCAGGATCAACAGCGGCGACCATTCACAACACTGGACAATGAAGTCCAGCGAGCCCGGGGGATGACTCTAATCTGTCTTGGAACCCGCAATGAATTAATCAAAGAAGATAGGAGGAGTGTGAAAACGAAACATGCGTGGTAGTCAAAGGGTGCAAAATTGGGTGATTCTAATCTTTCTCTATCTCGCTCCAAGTCTAAAGCCAATAAAGGCAAGGGATTTCAGGTGCGCGAAAGTGGCACATCCTGATTGGTCAATATCATTGCGCGGGCTATTAAAATTTATCAACTGCGCACGTACGTTGTCGGTAAGACTTATAAACCTGGTATTACTGTACCCAATAATTCCTTAGTAGTGCATTGTAAATGGCTGTTTTGAAGGTAGAATTAAAAAAAACAGGATTTGGGATTTATGTTTTCTAAATGCTTTCAAAACTGAAACTAATGGGATATAAACTCTAATTTCCGTTGATATGTTGAGGAACGGTCACCTTTTAAACCTTATCTACTAGACATAAGTTTTCCTCAATTCACGACTTCACAGGCGAAGTGATGACGACATTGGACCGGCTTGATTTCCCGTGAGTTTAGCGCGACGAGTAAAATACGCCTTCGGATGGAAAATAAAAATTGAAATATTATACTTTAATTATTCATTAGCAACACTTTTATTTTTGTAGGCTGTAAAAACTGGGTTTTCAAGCCCTATACCTTAATTAAATATTCTTCAAAGGTTCATGGTCCGTAGAAAGAGAAAGATGACGCATCGACTTTGCGAAATATAGGTAGTAGAGAATTTTCGCACTCGATACGTTGACAAATTGATTTTTAAGCTTTTTTAAATGAAAAATATTCAGCCACATAGCCACAGGTCTGACCACAGACGAAACATAGTGCTAAAAATGTCAAGCACGCTTCGCTCGCTCTAATATAATTATTACATGCAATATCTTTTCTCTTCACAGGTGAAGCATAGTGCTGAAAAATTTCAAGCCCGTTTCGCTCGCTCCAGTTATTTTTATGTTTCACACAAGAACCGACAGAGCTTAACGGTTTTATTAAACTTCACTCTGTATTATTTTTTCGAAATGCTTATGTCGAGTTCGAAGTTCTTTAATGCCAAACCTTCTTAAAATGTGGCACGCAATCAAAAGTACCCCAGGCCATGGGGCCTCGCGAACGTCATAATGACCGGAGAGAACAGCAGTGGCTAAGGGCCGGTGCACCCTGGGCGTTTGTCAGTGCTTTCTCCTTGTAAGATCTCACTGGTTTAATGCGAGATACCAGACATAGAGGGGTTGGGCGTTTCTCCAGGTCCACGTATCCCTCTGATTAACAGAGAGAACTTTATTGAACAATGGCAAGTTCTTGCGCTCTGTTACTTCATCATCATCTCAGCCGATAGACGTCCACAACAAAGGCCCCCAAGGATCGCCACAACGACCGGTCCTACGCTGCCCGCATCAGATCTCATCGCTGCTCTGTTACTTGTTATTGGCAAAATCATCGTTAAAACACGATGGAGCCACATAAGTTCGAGGTTCGAATCCAGGAAAGGTATCGTAGAACACATTGAAAGTATAACACAATTCATACAAATGAAACAGAACACTTAAAAAGAAAGTAAAAATGACCTTAAAGAAACTTCATCTCATGAAAGCCTGAGACAATTTTAATAAAGTTCCCGTGACTCTTTTATAATCGTGCTCTTAAAACAAAGTGAAAACGATCACATTTACATTCAGTCCGCGTCTTTGTATTTATTGCCTTAATTAAAATTTACTTGGAAGGGCAAAAGTTCAACTTTCCCCAAGTTTTTAAGCTCTATAAATACCTGCGGACGGGGTAAGCTTGTAGAAACGGGGTGTATTTTTCTACAGAACCGTTGACAGTAAAATACAAGATAGTTTGGAAATAATTATAGGGTTTGTTAAAATAAAAATATACATTTACATTAATTGAAAAACTCATTAACATAATTAATTTCGAAGTGGTCCGAAACTGCGCTACAACTATCAACTGATATTTTAGGCGTATAATGTCTCTTTTTGCAGATTTTAGGATAGAATGACATGAATTAGTATCAGGTAGCCACAAAAACACCGCATTAAAAGCCTACTTCACCTACGGAATAAAATGATGGACACCCACAGTGGTATAACTACTACCACAAGGTCTAACAAAATTAGGTGAAACTATTTTAAGGGGATGATCAGACCATCAAACTGAACAACTTTCTCTATGGGACCAATATCGAAATCGCGAAAAAAAAATTTGTCCCTTACATTTAGGTCGAGTAGGTTTATATGGAACGGCTGATTTTTTTTTCGCGATTTCGATATTGATCCTATAGAGAAAGTTGTTCAGTTTGATGGTCTGATCATCCCCTTAAAATTGTTTCACCTAATTTTGTTAGACCTTATATAATTACTACGACATAGTACTATAATTAGTACCGGTAATTTGAAGCTGGGACCACACGGCGTATTAGGAGTTCGTCCATCTGCAAGAGGCCTAATTAGAGTAGAGACTATCTAGATGGAGTTTCAACAGATCAAACCTCGTGCATAAGAATGACTAGGTAGACTATGCAGAAGCAAAACTACGCGTCACAGGTTAAACTAACACAAGATGGTAGGCTTATCGCATATCGGTATGCCTAACTTGACCTTGAATGCAGAAGCATTCAAGGTCAAGATAGGCTTAGATAGGCGCGAGTTGCACCTCTATATAGTGTATTAGTTATTCATAGTGTTCCTGTATCTAAGGCTACAATATAAGAAAGAGTCTCGGGTGCGAATGTGGTGTTGCTCCATAAACTATGATCTATCTCATTTCATACCCTTCCCAGCAGATGTCGCCCTCTAGGTTGAAATGTTTCGATTCTCCCCTCCAAACGCAAAAACGGTTCATGTAATCCATGGGCCTAGGAAAAGACCTTTAGGTCGAGGGTGACAGCTACAATAGATGTAACCAGGACGCAGTAACTATTGGACAGTGACCAAACCCTAGCAAGTTAGCAACCAAATAAAATTAAATTTCCTGCTTCCTGCCCAGACACTTGCACTCAAACGTAGCTGATAGTCGCTGTGTTCCGCTGTGCTGGTAGTGCAATTCATCATTATCATCATCACAGCTTATGGACGTCCCACTGCAGGGCACAGGCCACCCTCAGGTGCCCAATGCGGATTGGTAGACTTCACATACGCATCGGAATTTCTTCATTATGCAGGTTTCCTCTCGATGTTTTCCTTCGCCGTTTGCGAACACGTGCAATTGATTTGACGAAATAAAGGGGCTGAAAAATATGAAAATCCCGACGTCATCGACTCGTCTGCACATATCTATTATTTTTTTGGCATCAATCGCTTCAAATCAAACAAAGCGATCCAATGTCACTTCAAATACAACAACCCAAAATTGTTTTATTCATCGCAACAAAAATGTTATGCTTTCAAAATAACAATTTTGAATGCCGACAAGTCCGACGGAAATTATTCACTGTTCCGAATTGTTTTAAATCCAATTTCATACCGTGTCCAGTCTACCAAATAAATACCTGCAATAATTTATTTTCAACTCTCTACCCCTTTAATAAGAGCTACAGTTTTCGTTTTTAGTTGGCAGTTGAGAAATGGCTTTTGTGCAATATCCTGCTTCACGGAGTTATGTTGTAATTCAATATAACATTATTAAAGTGAGTTTAATTTTATTACCGTAATAAAAATTGTTTCTGATAATGCAAGGGATCCCGTCCCAGGACTTCCAACTTGGAAAATATAAAATGTCATAGTAACGCCGGGGGCCTACGGACTGGTGCTGGTGCACTTAGCACTAGAAACTGGCGCCCACAGACTACAAATTTAGCCTCGTAGACAAATGTTGCCACCTTGACACCAGACCCATTCGGTGCGGTTTTATAGGGGGCCCATTTACGTCACCACCTGCTAGATTTTAAATTTGTGAGATATTTAACGAGAGTTCGTTATCCTCTTAAGACAGTTATCCAGTATCTACACCGAATCCCATCGCCATCCCCATAGCACAGATCCCTTCTTGGCAATAGTTCAGCAGATGTCGGGAATTATTTTTGAGCAATATAAAAATAGACATTGAAATTTAAAAAATGAGGTATTTATTACAATATTCGAATGTATTTTTCAAAAATATTTACACTACGTTTCAAAATATGTATAATGGTATATGTTTTCAATACTATGCCGAAAAAAAAATCAATTATTATTTAGTCCCAGCTCAAACCGTAAAATGACTGGGCTTATATTTTTAAGCTAATCTAGGAAAACGCAATTAGCATGTTCTTTATCTCACGTCAGAAACGAACGTTAGAAAGATACGAGTAATGTAAAATATCTTAATTAAAGACATACTTCAAAGAGAACAAATTAATTACCTTAGTAAATAAAAGAAAACATTTCTGAGCCAGCCTTTTTCGTCACAAAAAAATCCACTAAGGACAGACTTTTTTTTAAATAATAACTCTTTTAGTCCTTTAAAATCTAACTTTTTAATTAACCCCTTTACGTTGGAGAGCAAAAAAAGCGACCGCAAGGTTCTGCCTGAACTAAGTAGCCATTTTACTACATAAACTGTGGACATCGATAAAAAAACGAGGGTGCTCATATTAAATATACAGGATGTTAGGGTAAACATTTGCATTAACTCATGATACTAAACAACTTTCCCAAAGACACCTGTAGGCATAACGCAAAAGAAATTTCGGACTTTCCATACTAAATGCAATCAGTACATTACTTTTGTATGAAAAGTCAATGTTTTTTTACGAATTACCCTTATGCTCCTTTGAAAAAGTTATTCAGTATCATGATTAAAGTCACCTATTATACCAACCCTAACACCCTGTATAGGACACTATCTTAATTATGGGGGCTGTTCCATAGTTTCTTCCTCCTCTCTGCACGCTCGGCAGTTGGGATCCAGGGTCTCGGTGAGCTTCATCTTGTGCATCATCGTTCCTGTGGCGTAGTGCCTGGTGATAGCTCCGACAATGGCACGAGCTTAGCTCCTGCTGTTGTTCAGTATGAACTTTGGTATTTGTGTTGTTATATTCCTAATAAAGTATAGGACACTAAGCTGAAGCTAAAGCAAATGGGAATCAAGGGCACTGGAGTGGTGAAATGACGACATTGTACTGGTCCCGGGGAACTTAATTAATGCAACACACAATCGTTCAATTTGAAGAAAATTTGTGAAGGCATTTGTTCAACAAATGGACGTAATTTTGACTGTTGAAGCTAAAAATGTTGACTGGTACTTTATCAAAAATTGCAATCATCATCAAACATTGTTTGATCAACGCTGTGGGAAATAATAAGTGCGATTTTCTTTTTTTAGTTCTACCACTTACCGTGCCTTCCTAAGCATGGAGTAGCTCGAGATTAACCACTATAAGGGTTATGATACATTGATTGACGGCGATCTACGGTTTGTCCATACAAAAAGCCTTACTATTACAGGACGCCGGCGCCGTACACATCCTTTCGCATCGACGAGCGACGTGGAGAACGGCGTCTCATACAAATCGTGCTTTTAGTATGGACAAACGTTGATGAATGTGTCGTAACCCTTAATCGGTCAGGGTCACCCATACAGAATCCAAACACCGAAGCACCGTCAATACACCAACGAACGGCACGAGTCTTTTCCTATTTAATACTTCCTAGTCACCCCAGCAGCCACATTAGCAGCGACACTGTTTACTTAGTACATTCACCGGCGCTCATTAAACTGAGCCGGACACTTTTTGTTTAGTTGCGGCCGGAAAAATGGACTAGACGGAAAGTGCTGCTCTTTTATTTTAAAACCATTTTGGAAAGTAAAACAGTAAAAAAGTTTGACAAGGTTTTATGGAAAATTGAAACAGTGAAGTTTACTCAGAGGTATAACTAGCCTTACTATGCGTATAGCATTTTGTACGTTTGCATAAGAACTATTTTTTTTAGTCAATGATAATGATGCCTATTTACGTCCCACTGCAGGGCACAGGCCTTCCCATAAGGAAGTTAGTATGAGTGTTACTCCACTACGAATTCCCAATGCGGATTGATAGAATAGACAAACGCATCTGAATTTCTTCTTCAGCGTATGCAGTTTCCTCATGATGTTTTCCTTCAAAGTTTGAGAGCAGTAGGTACTACAGTACGCGTAATTCGTTGTATCTTAGAAAAATACAATGACTATTCGAGCCAAACGTATATCTTACTACCTCCGTGGTCTAACGGTTAAGAGCATTGGGCTCTTGACACAGTGGTCGTGGGTTCGATTCCCACGGGGGACACCTAGTGATATGGCAGTGAGTTTTTTCCCAGATGGTTAGGACATTGCAGGCTGAATCACCTGATTGTCTGAAAGGAAAGATGATTCCGTGCTTCGGATGGCACGTTAAGCCGTTGGTTTCGGCTATTATCTCTGGTGGTAGTAGTCGTTATAATAAAGACCACGTTAGAGGCCTTAAGGTGGTCGGTAAAAACTCCGACTCAGACACCAGGGCTTGCTGCCCGTACGATAATAAGAAGAATTCAAATCGTTTCATTATTTGAAAGCATCGCCATCGCTTCTGTTTCTCGATTTGTACAATTCTCTGTTTACACAAATTATCAATTCGTACAATGATCGATCGGTACAATTCTGGCATATCCGTACAATTTAGCCATTCGTACAATTTCTCTGTTCACACAAATTATCAATTCGTACAATGATAGATTGGTATCAATTCTGGCATCGGTACAATTTAGCTAACAACAATGATCGATTGGTATTCACTGTAGCAATAGTTTGAACATTTGTGGACAAAAAAAATCCACATAAACCAGTTCCATATTATGTTGAAAAGATAAACATATTTTAAAGCGAAAATAAATAATTTTATTACTTAACAATTTAACTGAGCAGACGTTAACAAAACTAATTAAAAAACGGACAAACAAAAAGGCAACGCTTAACAACCAAGATAAATTACTTAGTTTCATTCTAAAAAAAAACGAGACATTTTTTTTCTGCTTCAGTGTTCTCGAAAAGGACTGTTTGGTGGATTTATGTACCCAAGTAAATTGTGTTTTTAGTTATAAAATGCAACCAGATTTAATGCAGTGCAAGTTTGTATGACGCGTGAATTAAAGCAGTTTCTTGTGTCGCGTATCTCAACGATTTTTTTTGTTTTGGTGGTCAATGTCATTATTATAACTGCATACAACCAATGACATTATTAAAATATAAGGTCTTACATTTGCTGAAATTATTAATGCGTTACAAATTAAACAGCAGACTTCGATTGTAAACAGCTTTAAAAATAGCAAAAAAAATACTGTTGTTCCATGCAGCATTTTTTTCGTGATTTCTATGTTTGCACCATTATAGAAGTTGTTCAGTTTGATGGTCTGAAGCATCAGCTTGATATGTAACGTATTTAATTTTTTACCTCTCCAGACGGAAAGCGTCAACTTTCGCCCCGCTGCTAAACGAAATTGCCGGTTTCCGCCTCCGCCGAGGAGAAAAATAGTATACTAACCTCGGGCAGTAAATAAGAAAGCCTCACATCACATGTTTGTGGACCATTACGTGAGATCTGAGACCTTTCTTACTTTTCTGCCCTCGGGTTGTAATCTACTATTACACCCTGTATAACGATAAATCTATCTAAACTACTTAAAACTGTAACAGGAAGTTTGTCTGTACATTGAAGATATTAACAAAAAAAATTACGGTATGGTTTTTAGGTATCCGTGACATCATTTCACCAATTTTTGGATTTTTTGTCTGTCTGTTTGTTTGTGTGTTTGTTTGAACGAGCATCACGCAACCACTGAACCGAATTTGATGAAACTTTTTTTTTGATAGCTTATTATCTGACTTAAAATCTGGTATATACTTTGTGCGGACAAAGTCGCGGGTTAACGCTCGTACTATTATAAAACTGTAACAGAAGATTGTCTGTAGGTACATTGAAGATATTAACAACAAAAAAATTACGATATGGTTTTTAGGTCTCCCTGATTATATACCACCAATTTTTTTATTATTGTCTGTCTGTTTGTTTGTTTGTGTGTTTGTTTCTTTGTTTGTTTGAACGAAAATCACGCAAAAACTACTGCACCGATTTTGAAGAAACTTTTTTGTTTGATAGCTAGTGATCTGACTTAAAATCTGTTATATAATTTGTGCGGACAAAGTCGCGGGTTAACGCTCGTATAAGCATAAAACCGTACCTAAAGACTTAATAGCTCGTACAAAAACATACACAGTAATGTCCAAGACAATTCAGACATCTTTCCGAATCCTTTATTACGACGTATGCTTTAATGACAGACCGCTCTTGTCTGTTTATACCTCAGAAATAAGTAAAATCTAGAAGCGACCTAGATAATAATTTTGCGGCGAACTGCAGTCAATTCACACCATGATGTATGGTAGCTAGAGTTAGACAGCTCGCGGTGCTGCGGAAGGCTACGCACCGTTGCTCGGTTTTTATGGGCGTTAGTAGTTGCGGATTGGACTAGAACATAGGTGGAACGAATCCATCCGTGCGGATTCGAACCCCCATACCTCTCCACAACGTGCCACCGACACGCTCTCCTTCGACGAGTCATCATAGCAAACTGAAATATCAAATTGTAATATGAGAAAAATTGTAAAACATCATATATTACAATTTAAAATAAGTAACAAAAAATTTTTCTTTCAAACAAAAGTTTCTAAATTCTTATTTACACGATCAAAAATATCAAATTGTAATATGAAAAAAATTATAAAACATATTTTCTCATATATTACCATTTATAAAACAAGTAACACAAAAAAAATTCTTACAAACTAAAGTTTCTAAATTCCTATTTACACGATCAAAAGTTTAACCTGCACGCGAACACGTGACATTTCTAACAGTTCTCGTTTCTGTGGTTAACCCTTTCCGCGCAGACAATGGTAGGTGAAATTATCGCGTTCTGGCCACGTCATCCGGTCGGGTACGGATGTGTTATATTTGTAACATCTTTTGTATGGAATGCGGTTTAGAAGCTATGGCCACTGATTTAAATAAAAGCTTTTTTATCAAACTTGGTGTAATTATAAAACATACTCTGAAAGTAAAACAACAAATGGGTCATTATTTTATTCAGGGTACCATAATCCGGTCCCCTTCAAAGACAACGGAACAAAGGCGATTTTGTTAGTAAAATAGTTAAATTCCAAAATAAAACAGTTATCGGTAGCTACCAAATAAGAAGCCAGTCTTGGAAAAACGTAGGAATTAAAGTAAAATACTATACTTTTTTGCAAATTACGGTAAATCAGTTGTTTGTGTGAGCAACGCAATATAATTTTGAGGGACGGTAACGCAGTGGTTATTTTGCTAAAAAAACATTAATAAATGTTAGAAGTAGCAAGCAAACATCACTACAAATGTCTTTAATGATTACTATAAACAATGATGAACAAAATCAGCATAAAACGGTTAAAAAAGACTTATGGAATTTATACAATAAAAGAAAAAATTGTACCCTGAATAAAATAATGGCCCAAACAATATAAAAAACGGGCCAAAAGTGTGGCGGGCTCATAATAAGGATTTCTACAGATTTTTTTTATCACGGAGACAGTATTTTTGTAAATATAGTGACACGGTATCCTTGGTCCGCTAATTCGACTCGAGCTTGGACGGTTTTTGTAAAGATCAAATCTTCGGGGATACAGAAATTAAGATTTATTTTATGCAACACACACATAACGTTTTAGCTGGTTTACACCGGTTTTTTTTTTCGCAATTGGACAGCGGATTTTTTTTTTTCGCAATTTCAGTGTTGGTCCCATAGTAAAATTTGTTCAGTTTGATGGTCTGAAGCACCCCTTTAAGTGATTGTCCCATTTTATATTACACCCTGTATATTTGTAGTCAACTTTTATTTCATCAGTCCCAGTTCCCATATAATTCCGATACAAAACTAACAAGCTGAAATAACTTCAACAGACGTATTTGTAAATAAGCTGAATTGAGTAGGGTAGGTATCGAAATAAACGGATTGGGGTCACGGAAAGTGCTGATCAAGGGTTATTTCGATTCGGACCGGATATGTTCGGATTTAGTGAGGTCCGGGGTCCGGGTCCGGTGCGATACAGGTGAGATTGAAGGACATACGCACTGATAAACAACTTGTGAGTGCGAATGATCCGGAGTTGAGACAAGTTTAGTATGTGTTGTTTAAATATTTAATGTTTATAGATCGAACGCCGTCGGTGACTATAACAATAAATTCCCCGTTGTTTCTCGGTCTTTTGGCAGTCAGAAACTAAGGTAATACTTGTTTGTTTTGTGGAAAACTACAATTACATTAATAAATATACAATATATATACACAAACGACACACGTTGTATTATTTTTGTCTAAAAACTGAAAAGTAGTAATGTAAAAAAAAATCATGATCGAATGTTGCATAATTAGTAATTTTGTCATTTTCTACTGCTGACTTCAACATGTGAATTTCAAAAATCGCACTCCATAGGCTCCGTACTAAAATGTTCGAAGCTAGTTGAACTACTGTGCATAGGTGGACATAATATTATAAAATTTTATTTTATTACTTTACTGTACAATATACCAAAGTCAAAGTCAACATAATTTATTCAATATAACAGCTTGAAGCACACTTATTAAACGTCAAATCTTTTTTTGAAGCTACCACCGCGTCGGAACGTGTTGTCGCTGTAGAGAAGATGCGGCTAGAAACTCTACAATATAACACGACTTAATAACTAAACAATATAAATTCTTAAGGTGATTTCAGTCCATACAAAAGTTTGACTTACAATACGCGTAGACGGGATTAATAAAAGTAATATTTTAAATATTTATAAATAGTTTAGAAAATCTAGTTGCCGCGTCACAAATAACATTTTGCAAATGACATTTGTGACGCGGCAACTAGATAAAAAGATATAAAGCTTTTAAAATTTTGTATGAAAAATTTTAAAGCTTTATATATTATATCTTCTTTAAATTTTTCATACAACATTTTAAAAGCTTTATATCTTCGTAATTATTTTATAAATTGCAAATTTAATTTGTGACGCGGCATCTGGACTTTCTAAACTTTTTTTCCCATACGTACAAAGTAACTTATATTAATACCGTCTACGCGTATTGTGCGTCAAACTTTTGTATAAAATTGACCCCTCTGCAACCACCTTAAGCTAAGGTTATGACTGTATACAATAATAATACATAGTCTATTTAATAAAATAATTGATACTATACAGTACTATAAGTTAATGTCACTCAGACCCAAGCACACCAAGTTACCTATATTTAAGTATTTTTGACGAAATGCGTGCTTCACAAAATGGGTATGGACGACAACGTATTGGACCAAGTGCTAGGAGGTCGTTTGCAGCACGGCTAGCATGCCACCCACGACAAAGTGTTTAACACGTTCGCGGACAGTGACCGGCTATAGCAGTGATAACAATAAAAGTTCTATTGTGTCTCGTTCAGTGTCCGCGAAAGTGTTAAAACGTCATGCGCGCCCTTTGGATGGAGGCACATCTCGATTTACCTCATCTCGAAAATATTAACATATTATTTCGTCAACGGATGCGTCTGACTCAGTGAATTGCATTTTTGTTCACTTTTTAGCCTAAAATTTTCGTCTTCGGACCCCTCTCTGGTCGACGCCATCTATCGCCAGTAAGTCGAACTACGTTTGACTAGCGGTCAGAAAACTCCTCATTGCGTTTTAACATTTTGATAAATAATAAAACAATATTTACCGAACTTCAAAGTATACCCGATCACAAACAAAAATCAGGTTATCTGGGAAACAGTATTAAAATTTGCATGAATTTTGCTCCCATGCCCTGATTTCCAGAATAATGCTAACCATGCGTGTCGTCGCAACTGAAATACATTTGCAGTTGAATTTCGTGCTGTTCTGAAAGCGCTTTCAGCACATTTATTTCGCTTCGAAAGAAAACCTTTGGGTTAACATGACCGCACTACGAAAAGGTGGAGAGAATGAGAAATAAGTAACGTTTTCTTAGAATTTGTAAGAGAATTAGAAAGGTTTTTGGTAATACAATTTATTTATTAGACTTTGTTCTCTTAGATTTATTTAAAAACTCGAACTATTTTGATTAGAGTTAGTGAATATTATGAAATTGAGCAATAGCTTTTGAACTCTGGTGCTGGTTTAAAATATTCTTCATCATAACCGTTTGCTTATCATGATCTTCCTGCCTTTATCCTATTACTTGGTGTCGGCGCAATACATGTCGCTTCCTCCATTCATCTCTTTTAGCCGTCATTTCTGCGTTCACTTCTTTTCTTAACATGCCATCTTTAACACAATCCATCAATCTTTTCTTTGGTCGTCCTCTCCTTATGCATCTATCCACATTCATATTTAACATTCGTCTTGTAATATGACACTCATCTCTCCGCATCACATCATCATCATCTCAGCCGATGGACGTCCACTGCTGGACATAGGCCTCCCCCAAGGATCGCCATAACGACCGGTCCTGCGCTGCCCTCATCCAACGGGTTCCGGCCGCCTTCACAAGGTCGTCGGTCCACCGTGTGCGGGGCCTTCCCACGCTGCGCTTTCCGGTACGCGGTCGCCACTTGAGAACTTTTCGGCCCCATCGGCCATCGGTTCTGCGAGCAATATGCCCCGCCCACTGCCACTTTAATTTAGCAATTCTTTGGGCTATGTCAGTTACTCTGGTTCTTCTGCGGATCTCTTCATTTCTGATTCGATCTCGCAGGGAAACTCCGAGCATCACATGCCACACCTTTTTATTTTCAGTAACTCAAGTTTCCTCTAATATACTTATTCCTAATCCTGTCCATTCTAGTAACTATAGGCTTGTATTAAAAGATTATAGGATACATAAGGTCTAACAAAATTAGCTGTAACTATTTTAAGGGTATGCTCAGACCATCAAACTGAAAACTTTCTTTTTTTTACTGATGTTCAATAGTGCTGTCATAAATTGATTTGATTTATACTTTTTAAAGGCTTCTTTTGGCGTGTTGGGAGAAACAGATTATAGTATAGTGTACGTATTTCTTTAGCATTATAGTTAGTTTTATAGCTTCTTACGTGCGTACATCAATTAACACACACTTTTCTTTAATCTGTCTGTGCGTTATAATTATGAAAGTAAGTTTGTACTAAAAAATATATCCTTCCTTCAGGCGCAGTCTGGTAAAAAAAGGAAAACTGTTGACTTTTAACCTTTTGAAGCAATGATCATTAAGCATATTGATTGGCCCAATTGGACTTATAAGCCAAAACCAAGCAAAAGTGATTTTAATCTATTAGTTTCGGAGCATAAGCAGACAAGTTTAAATATAGTTATAACATGAAATGCTAAATATTCTCACCCTTCGTTACCCTCCTTGTCATTTGGTTTCCGATAAAAACCGAGTAAGGTCCGCCACACACATACGGAATTGCGATCCGGAATCCTGATTCAGGATTCAGTGTTGTCAACTATGGTTACAAAAAAATACTAGAGTGCTGCTTAAAAAAATGCCTAAAATAAAAATGTATGAAATGCCAAATTGAGGACAATTGTATTTTTAGGTATTTATTAAAACGGAACAAACAATTTCTGTACATGATAATTACTATCATGTGATGATGTCATGACGCTACGATGATGATTTGTAAATTGTATTTCATATTATGCAACTATATCAAAAGACTATCGATAGTTTTAACATGAGACATAATCTGCATACAAAATGGCATGAACCATTATCACACAAGCGATTTCGCAACTATACTATACCGCAATGACGTCGCCACTGCACCGTCATGATACGGTTCCAACAACGCCTACGCTCAAAAACCACTTGTTTAATATGACTGTAAATCTTTAAAAAATTCCACCTAACACACCAAAAAATCACTAGATCTAGTGAAAAAGTCTCTGAAAGCGGCAACACTCCATCCGGAACCAATTCCGAATCAGGTTTATTCCGAATGTATGTGGCGGACCTAAAACTGCATAAAACCCTTTGCAACGAATCATGGCTTACATTTTGTTGATAGCTCGATCAAACTGAAGCTTACTATGGCATTCGCCTCGTGATTGGAGGATTTACTAGAGCGATGCATTGGAGAAGGATGGTGGTTTGTGACTAGACAAAGCTTCTTTTGAATTTATGTAAAAAAATCTGTCCAACAGTAAAAGATAAAGCCAACACTTTCGTGTAAATATCTTTATAAAAGTAATTTGTTGTATTCAAATCTGGGATCAATAATGCTCACTTTTCACAAGTAGGTATGTATGAAACTTCTTCTTTTTTCAGCATGAGTTATATTGCATGGCAATCACTCATGCTGTATTGGAAAGATTAGCCATAGTGCAGAAATGGTAGTATTGAGGCTGATATCCCAGGGTGCGCCATTCCTTGCACCTTGATCTTGCTTGTTGAATGAAACTGAATATATAATTTCATAACAAAAATATTTTCCACCATTTCTTCTTCTTCATACACCAAAATGGATCCAAGCACTCTTTCAAATAATTAGCTTGCATTTTCTTCCCCAAGATCCATTACATAATCTGACTTCAACGCTAAAACAAGAATAACAAATCTGCAAATTAATTACCCCGATAAAGAATTCATTGCAGATTAAAGCAATCCGTTAAAACATGAATGTAAATGGAATTAAAATGAGATCCAGCCGTTCGGGCGAGGTCGGCAGGGAGCGACAATTTTGTGGTTTTAGCGTTATTGTGGCATAAAATGAGATAGACGTCATATGGCCGATTCATTGCCCGTGTTGATTTCACTGTGTGATGCCGTCTATAATACCCAACACTACTCAGAAAGGGGACAATGTTTTTAGGTTTCCGTAGTTCGACAAGAAACCTTTATACTGTGATTTTTTAAACACTTTCAAAATTTTCAGGGGTGTTTGAACCTATCAAACTGAACAACTTTTACTACGGGGTCAAACCTAAAATGGCAAAAAAAAACCAGGCCCTGTACCCGGACTTTCGACGTTCGATATTTATAGCCACTACCAAGGCCCAGGGCCTCTACCTGCACATTCGAACTTCGCAATTGCGTGAACGTTTTCTTTCGAATGTCAACTCTATTACAATGAAGTGCGGACCGAAACAGTGGTGATATATCGAACATCGAAAGTCCGGGTACAGGGCCTGCATTCCAGTATTATCCAGTAGCATTTGAGTCTAGTAGGCATTGCAGTTTATATAGAACAGCAGATTTTTTAAGATTTCGGCTTTGCTTCTATAGTAAAAGATCATTTAGCTTGATAGTCTGAACCACCTCAGAAAATAAATTTTGAGTTTAAAAATCATCCAGTATACGATCTGTTCAGCGTCCCGACGACATTCTACAGAGTTTTATCGAAAAAAGACAAAAATAACTACGACATCATTAGGTTAGAGCAAAGTTTTTGATCATTCAGGGAATTAGTGATGATCAGAACTACCTTGCCTGTCGTTAGTGTCCTCGTGGTTAAATTTTCAAAGTTAATAAAAATAATAAGTTTGAAATTCTTTCATCCCAATTTAAAATAACAAAATTCCTTTTCAAAGTTATATCTAGGTTAAATTTCCAACATTAAATGCAAGAATGTATTACAAACAGCACATCCCCACAACGCACGGTTTACTGAAGCGAGTTTATGACACGGAAGCAGCTGTGAGCTTGGTGGACCGTCAATTCACACGGCGGTGATTTATGCTGATGCCGCGTGCGACCGAAACCTCTCGCTCCTAGTTGTAGATATCATTATATAGTGAATTTATGTGTTTTAAAATGCATTAAAATTTTATAGGAAATATTCGGGTAGATATTTGTAGAAAAATTTATTGTGCTTATTTTTCAAGCTCCATTGATGACATTTATTCGATCTGAACTACAAATCTCAAAGGGTAAAACTTAGAGTGATCATCAACCATTATTTATTAAAGATAACACACATATAACATTCTCACCCTAAAAATTAATAAACATTAATCAAATAGCCCGCCCCGTATCGACCCGGGTGCAAAGGTGCCCATAACGCTAGCAGCGTTGCCGCGTTGTATTGCTATGGCTAACCTTTGCACCAGGTACGAACCAGAGCGGGGGTCACATTTTCACTCCCTAAGGCGACGCCCAATTTCAGCAATGAAGCTTTTAGCCTCGGATCCCCACACCCCTGTGGTCTCCACGGCGAAAGAGATATTGTCACTTCAGGTCCGAGTACCAGACTCTCTTTTTATTGGCAGCGAGATCTGCGGCTGCTCCAGGCGTCCGTAAGGTGCGACTGAGGTAGCTGGCGGTGAAGGTGCTGACGCATGTAGCTTCCCACAGGAGGCACTTTCCCTTCTGCCAGGGCACCAAAGTTAAGCCGTCCGGCCTCTTACCGTCGAGGCGGCTGAGGCCCGGAGGCTCGAGCGCGCAAGGGATGTTGGCTGAAATTAGAGCCCTTCGGATGATATCGTTAAGGGCGTGGTGGCGAGGAAACCTTCCACTACAGCGACGGCAGCTTAATGCGTGGTGACCGTTGGCCTCCACCATGGAACCGCAGATGCACGTATGAGGTTCGCATAGATCGCAGCCCAAGCGGAGACCCACAGCCACACACACGCAGTGAGTCGTTGTCTAGAAGGGTACCAAGGTGAGGCGAAGGTATTGTATGCAGCCACGCCTCTGATTCCTGATTTGTAGAAAATAAAATGACATTATTTGAGTAGTTCCTCCCCATTATATGTTACAAATCAATTTTGCGAGTGAACTTATGGAATTGACGGTCCACCAAGCTCACAGCCTGCTTCCGTGTAATAAACTCACTCCAGTAAACCGTGCGCGTTGGGGCTGCGCTGTTTGTGATATATTTACATATTTTATGTAATGTACGCACGACAACACGTCAAGCTATACAAAACCAACATAAGCTGGCCGCGCGACGCTATACGTTACTCGACCTACGCGCGGCCAGCTTGTTTTGTTTTTGTATAGCTTGATGTGTCGCCGTGTGTTCTTGTTCTATGAATGCGAAAAAAACTGTTATCATAAGGGCAATTTTATTTATTAGGAAAGGTAACTGAACGCACAAGTTTGCTTTTACAATAAAAAACGAAACGAAAATAACGAAGTTTTGATTGATTGATATACTATAATCGATTTCGACAGCGACTGGTTATTTAGAAAAGATATTTTTTTGAGTGCATAAAGTTGTCTGTGGTATATACTTACGTGTGCAGTGTGCGCTCTCTTGTCCTTACTTTATGGAATCTCCTACACCTGCATTTGATGGAACGGGGAAGCGCTGTAGCTGATTATAATCAGAACTGGGTAGAATTCAATTCAATTCAAATTATTTATTCGGAATGCATTGACACATGGTGTGAGTATTTATAGATGTGAATGACTTCTATGACTGATTCCAAGACCAAAGCTCAACTACAAAATAAAATACAAATAAAGATATACATTACAGACGCATCAATGATTAAATATATTCTCATGCCAAGATGGCTACGGAATGTGTTCCACAAGATGGTTGCTGGCGTCGGGGAAAGCCCAGAAGAAGATGGCGCGATGACTTTAATACCTTGCTAAAGGGTTGACCAGAGATTGCATTGCATATAAGAGTATAAGAGGAGAAGAGGGAAGACCTTTGCCCAGAAGTGGGTCATAGAACAGGCTTAATGAAAAAACATATATCTTGCTCTTCTTAAGCACTAACTGAAACTTCCATCAATTTTGCTTATATTCCAAAATATATTAAAAATTCAGTCACCACTCGCAACTCTTAACAGGTATGAGCAATCTTCATGGGCTATAAATTTTACCGTCCACTTTCAAAAGCTATTTATCATAGTTAAGTCAACGGTTTACTTGATATAGTTCTGTAATTTCGTTGTAGTATTTGTTTTGAAGTCAATATATTATACGAGTAGTTCAATAATTTATGTTTTCATTGCTCTTTCATCTAATTCCTTTCTATTCAATACCTACTCAACAGTCAATAATTTATTACATTCCATAGTTCAATTGTAGCATTCGAGCTTTGTATATGATTTTAATTAAAACACATTTTAAACGGAGTCTGCTTTACTATACTAAAGTCTCACTTGAGACAGTTTTTGTCGTCATTTTCACATAAAGCGTTTTTAACGTCGTCGGCAACATACCGCAGGACTGGACTCCTTGTTGGGGAAGGCCTATGTCCAGCAGTGGACGTCTATCGGCTCATAGTATGATGATGATAATATTTATATTGCTTTATTGTTAGTTCATTTACAGAATGTACAAAAACCTTGGAAGTCTAACTAAATACATGGCTATTTCAAGAATAAACGTAGTTTATACCAAGCACCCTGCGAAAGTACCTATAGGTAGATAAAATAGAGTCTGGAATTTCTATCTTTTTGTGTGAACGTGCTATTTTCTCTAAGCACCCTCCGAACTAATGTTGTTGCGGTTTTCTCCCTAGCTGGCTAGATTTTAAAGGAAGGTAAACTGAACATATTATATTTATTATTATAAGGTTATTTTAAATTAGTTGGCGAAACTGAACCAGGACACTTGTTAATAATAACAGATTACCTATATATATAACATCAATACCAATTATAAACATTTATATGTTTATAATTGGTATTGATGATGAGATTTTATTAACGGTATAGGTATTTACAATTACAACATTATGTACACCTTATGGCTAAATATGGCTATAATTAAAAATAAAAATAAAAACAAATATAGTAGGCGAAGAAAAAATGAGCCACTATATCGAGCACGACTTCCGTTCGACTTACACTAAACAGAAGACGTGCTCGAGGCCACCGTCCTGCGGGAGGGTGCCCAGGACGCTGGCTGCATTACCTCGTTGGATGGCAATGGATATGAGTTGCCCGAGGTACGCGCCAGCCCTTCGGTCACCGGACACCTAAATTAAGCGCGACGACCACTCTTTGAAGAGCTGTCGGGCGTCCGGCCCCCACGGCCCCAGGGTCTCTACACCGAATGGCGCAAGAATGTAGCCGTCACCCAGGGTGGCATATGTGCGCCGCTTGAGACCCTCTGCAGCAGCCGCCGCCGTGCCCGCTCTTAGAGAAGTGGCAGGGAGGTGCGAGGGCGCCACAGTGTCGACACACGTAGCGTCCCACACCAGGGGTCTGCCATTCCTCCAAGGAATGACGGTCATACCGTCGGGTCTCCTGCGATCGTCTCGTGCAAGGCCCCTTGGCTCAAGTATGGCCGGCACGTTGGCGCTGACAAGGGCCCGGCGGATGATGTCATTCAAGCTGGCATGGCGTGGGAGACGGCCAGCACTGCGCTGACAGGAGAGGCCATGGTGGCCGAGGTCGTTAACGTTCCCGCCGCAACGGCAGCGATGTGGCTCAATCGTTCTGGCGCCGAGTATCAGACCGACTGCCAATGTAAAGGAGGATCTATCCAGAAGCGTGCCCACGTTTGCAGATGGCAATGCATTTAGCCAGAATCCTGACTCTGGCTCACTTGAGGCTAGGAGGCGGGCTTTCTCTGCAGTACTGGTGGCGTTGTCTATAAGACTTTTTTGTGTCTTAATGCAGAGCGGCTCGTCCCATAGCCTCTGTGACGTCAGACTTGTGGGGACAGTGTTATTGGGACCGGTGGCATTTATCCAGGCGTTTCTGGCCTCAGTCAAGTACGTGACCGTTGCGTATGCGTTCCAAATGCGTTTGTTAAGTTTCGCCAACTAATTTATAGTTTCCGGTAAGTCTATTAAAAACATGGCATGGAATCACAGATTACCCCCAATAGATACCGCATACAGGGCCACCGACGCTCGCCACACATCTATGATTTTGCACTGATATAAGCAACGCCCGTAACGATGACTCTAATCTGACAGACAAGACAGATTAGAGTCATCCCCCGGGCTCGCTGGACTTCATTGTCCAGTGTTGTGAATGGTCGCCGCTGTTGATCCTGGCTTACAGGAGTTACAGCGTGATATAAGCAACGCGAGTGAGCGAGCTCGAAGTAGTGCGACCTTGAAATGGCCAATCATGTGGCAAATCAAAAAATCTGCTGGTGCATACATTTGAGTCGAGCAGGCATTGCGGTTTAGCTCAGTTGTTCAGTTGGATGGGTGGACTCTTCTTAAAAGATGCTAATTCACCCTTTGGATAATACGGCCGTATAGGACCGCCTAGGCTTAGTAATAGGATCCAATTAGGATTGGGACCTTTTTGCTACGAAACCCTAAAAAAACTTTAAATTATTACTTCAATGAAAATAATTTTCTTAAAAGATGTTTGGCAGACGGCCATGTAATTTGAGACCCAGACTTAGAGATCCAGTACATGAATGAAACCTAATAATACATGCTGAGTGAAACAAAACTAACAAAGAATTTAATTGGTTCTAACGTGTGTAGAAGTTGGGGGAAAGTTTGGGGGAAGATTTCTCCTTATGATACCTTTTGTAGAAAGTGTATAAAACTCATAATCTTTCTACTTACTACTTAATTTACTTTCAAATCAAATTTATATAAGATACTCTTGGAAAACTGTAACACATTGGATTAGTTCTAGTACATAGGCAAAACGTAAAACGTATAATAATTAAAATTACATATGGTACATATAAATGTATATATGTATAAATGTATATAAATAAGTATAGTATTGTATTAGTTGGCATTAGTTTTACAATTAACCCAGATACTCCTAAAATTTTTTGATCTCACGAAATTGTATGATTTTCTTGTATGTTTATAAATGAAGGTTAGTAGCGCACAGAAAAATGTAAAAAAAATTGTAAATCATGTGGAAAAGCCGGAAAATGAGTGGTGTTATAACACCTGGTCGGAGAATGTACTACTATTACCTACCAGTATTCAGTTGATCGGTTGGAGTAAAACACAATCACCTTTAGTACTTATTTATTCCAAAGTTACAACAAAGTTTATGTAGGAGTGTGGTAAGACATAAACTATAGCTTAGGATGCACATCCCCATGCATCGTATAGGTTTTCCAAGTAAGTAAAAATTTTTTGCAGCTGTGACCACCGTAATATGGCACCTCGTCATTGCTATAGTTTTCTTCGTGCAATGTACTATTAGATCAAAGAAATCTTCAGCAAGCTTAACGTCAAAATAATACATGGGGGTATGTTAATTCCGTGGACCCTGATCGTTGCGCCAATCTTCGAATTCTTTTGGAGTGTGATGATATTGCCAAGTATATTTCTCGCTTTTTGGCATGGTACGTTGTACTATATTTCACTATATTTCCAGTACGTGCATAGCGATCGCAGAATTTGCACTAGCTGCGTTCGGGGATTCACCAGAATCAGTACGTCTTTAGAAAGCTCAGAGAGTGGGATGTTACACTCTTCAAGTCTTCATCTGAAGACGAGTCATCGTACTGTATCACCGGTTCTGCTCTTAGTTTTGAACCTGAAAATTAAAAAAAAAAACAGTATTTTAATAAAAAGTCAAAATAAAACTCATTTACATTGCATTATATTGATTACAGGCATTGAAAACATTAATTAAATTTTAATACAAACCTGGTAGAATGTGTAATGTTACGTTATCTTTTTCACCTGAATCTTCATTTGTTACATAAGCATCCGCATTTTCCTGTGGTAAAATCGCTACGAAACTCGGTATCGGTGCATCATTGTAGAGATTTTCAAATTCATCTACAATTTCGTGAAGTTTTAAGGATCTTTTATACCATGGTCTAAAAATTTACAAATATACACGTTAGACGTCAATTATGCGACCAGGTGTTAAAACACCGAGTGTGATTTTTCGTAAAAAATTACTAAAATAAATTGATTTCAAAAGAAAATCTTTAGATAGTTTTTACCTAATAGCAATTCATAATAGAATTAAAGAAGAAATGTAAACGCATTATCAAGAAGTTTATAAAATATCTTACCTTTTTGTAGACATGTTAACCCAAAAATCATAAAACAAATTTCAAAGTAGCATAAAACCTATTTATTACGGTATTTGTGTGATATGTGACACACTCAACAACAGCTAGATACCTACTAATGACACAGAACAATAAACAGTGGTCAACTGTTCATTGTTTACAAATTTATTTGGGGGTATGTCGAACTACTTTTTAGCGGTGTTATAACACCTGGTAGTCGTAAGTGGGTTAAAACTGTAAAAAATGAAAGCTAACCTCTGCCAACAAATGAAGTTTGGCAGATTTAATGTAAAGAAACCTTTTTGTAATGTCTTTTGGATAAATAAATGAATTGAATTGAATTCTTATTAGATAGTCCATTCAATCTTCAACGGATTAATTGTGTTTATTTTAATGCAAATTCACGATAATATTATGATAATGGAAGAAAACGAAATCACGAACTACCAGTTCAACCGAGCCAAATACATTCCGTAACGACCAAAAAATACCTCAGTGATAATATTCGATAAAAATAGCTGTCGTTTTGCTACTGCTTTTTGGATGATTTATCTTTTTTTACTAGTAATTTTTACTTTTGAATCCGGAATTCTGGAGATGTGGAAGTTTTTTTAAAAAATGCTTTATTTTTTCTGTTTATGATAATTATGACCACCGAAGAGCTTTTAGTTTTCTTAAAAAATGACTTGGTCCAAATTAGCCAATCTTCTTTCGCCACTGACGACTAAAATCCTCTATCGAGATTTTATTTTATTTGGCAATAAAATCCTCTACGGAGTCGATGGCAACTCATTGAGTTTTACTTGCCATCGTATCGAATTGATTAACGTTGCTAACGAATCTTTAGAATTAAGTCGATCAGAATATATTCTACTAAGAATTTTCTTATTGGCTCTTGTGAAAATTGCTCTTTATCAAGCTCTAGCAAAGCAGTATTCCAATCTAGTGTTACACAAAGCAGCTCAAATCAAAATTCTTCCAAGCAAAAGTATTTCTGAAAGAATTCGATGAACATCCACGGTATTTCCCGATTTACATATTTTTAGAATAATCCGGCATTTTCTAGTTTGAACCAGTTTATAAAATAAGCTTCTTACGCTATTTTTACTTGACTTTTTCTTTAAGTCGCTACGAGGTCGAGCTGTATAGAAAAGCTTAGTAAGAAATGGAATTTAGCTCACAAGGGAAAATATACTCGTAGGTATTTCGAAGGAGAATATAAAATTTTTCTTTGAATAAAATTAAAATTTAATTTTGAATTTATGTTTTTAGGTCCTACGTTGATAAAAATTACGTAATAGTACATTTGGCTTTAAATGCTAGTAAATTTTTTATTAGTTTAATTAAATTCTAGTAAAGGGTTTAAGTGGGGTTTGTAGTTTTTAGTACTGCAGTGAAACTGGCCAAGCCTTTTGGACCCTAACTCAATCCATGAAAGTCGTTATTAGAATATTTCCTTGTATTTATTCGTATGATATAGTTTTAGACTTTGATAATACTAGACAATATTGTGGCGCATGTATTCAAAGAGACGAATCGGGAATTTCATAATCTGGACGCAGCGTTGGCACTAGATTTACTCTTTCTGGATAACGTTACAACACAGAACATTACAAGAGGGGTGAGTGCAAAGTAGGCGTGGAACGCGTGCCACATGGTCATCATCATCATATCGCATGGCATTTTTTTTATCTTCCTGCTTGGATCCGGGGAGGTCTAAATTTCATGGCCACACGGTTATGCAGAGATTTGCATAACACCGTGTCCGAGATCCAACCGTAAAATTATGCACCTATTTCTTAGGCGAACGAAATGTGATTCTAGTGTGTTGCTTAGTGTGAGCTTTTAACCCTGAGGTTACGTCAGCCTCATCGTGCCTTAACCCTTAAGACTCTACAAAATGAAACAATTTTGCAATGAAATAAAAACCTAACACTACCTAACACAGGGGTTAATTCTACGCCACCAAGTTGCATGGAAAAATCTTGCCGCAAGTACCTTTTCCATTATGATTTATGGTATAACTTTTTCCTCTTGTCTGTTTGGGAAACCCTATAGTTGCGGCAGATTGAGAGGTGGCAACTCTAGTTTTTCCAGTACTTTAGATCAGTCTCCTTCCGATGGCACCTCATTTACTTCCCAAACAGACAGGTAGAAAAAGTTATACCAAAAGTCATAATGGAAAGGTACTTGCGGGTAGATTTTTCTAGGCAACTTGGTGGCATTGAATTAACCCCTGTGTAAACACTAGAATCTACCGCCTTATCGTAGAAATTGCAGCAACATGGGAAATAGTGTGACAGGGCTTTAAGACACAGTCTATTCTAGACTTAAATGGAGCTCACAGAGGTCAACTTTGTAACACTGTGTAAGTACTCTTGCCATGCTATAACAACCACTATAGCCGCCTGACTACACAGTACAAAGTCCTATACGCGTTCTGTTTGTGTTAGTGACAAACGGCGGCCCTTATTTATTTTAGAGTTCGCTCACCGAGCCCGCTCGTGGCTAAGGGACGCACTTCCACGCCATAGGGTTGCCAGCGTTTCTTTTGGGTTATAAAAAATAAAATACAGAGTGAGACTGAATAGGACTAGACAGAATTATTTAGCCCAACTTACGACCATAGTCTCTTTTGGAATGGACGTGATACAAATACGTAGATTATATTTAAGTTGCAGTAGTTATTTTCTTAAAGGTCCCGAAAAGTCACTGGTTCTCAGCAACGCTATGTAAATTCAGACTACAATAAACCAACTCGCACCTAACTGTCTGTACAGGCGGACCAAGGGGACAAATCGACAGACGGGGCAAGATTCTGGAAATGGACGATCTGAAGAGAAACATGACGATTATTTCTGAAAAATAATACAAGACAAAGGGATTCACAAAATTTACTCAGTGAAATACATAGGAGCCTGGATTTGAAAAGCGATAAGTATAACATTGCGTTACAGTTATTTTTCGCATACATCAAATCACAAACGTATTATTCTAGGCATAATACTATACAAGGTTTCTGTACAACCCCCTTTAAAAGATTTACCTATGCCCGAAGATCTTCACAAAGAAGATTGGTCACTTCAAAGCTCAGTCCACGCCGACAATAGAGTAGAAGTAGTCGCTGAAATCGGTCTGGAGCACATAAGTCATGGGTGCATGGGTGCATTCATTTTTCACATTTTTATGTAACTGCCAACCCTACGGAACTGTTTGCACGAGCAGTAGATACATTGTCACAAGTTTCGAGAAGTAAAACAGAAACACGAAGCATTGTGCCGGTTTAGTATTTGTCGTAACCATTTGATATTAAACTTTAGTCCGAGATTACAGGGTTCAAATCGACTTGCTCTTAAATAGAATTAATACAGCCCGCATAAAAACATAAAAAGTTTTACACACCTTTTAAAAAGTAACTCAGTGTCTATTTATGTTTATACATACACTATTGTTACCAATACCACAGATGACTAAAGAGTTCACTGTCAAACTCACCACCATAATCACGAGAGTCACGTTGCAAGTTCTGACACGATCACTTATTTTTCGCGTGGAGTTCGCGCGGTTCGCGGTTTTGTTTGCCACGAGGCTCCGTAATCTCTTCTTGTTCTTGATCGAAAACAATCACTGAGATTGGGACAGGTACTCCCACAAACTACACGGCACTGGCGGAAATGCGATGCTAACGCACAAGAAATGAGTACATTTTTTATAAATAAAATAAAATAAAATAAAAACATAATCACTTTCATGGTAGTCATAAACAATACTATAACTACAAACATTTACATTATACAGGGTATAAGGAAAAGTATCATTAACTTTTAAACCACATACTCTACCCATCAAACTGAACAACTTTTACTCTGGGAGCAAACCGATCGGAGCAAAAAAAACTGCTGTTGCATACATTTGAGTTGAGCAGGTATTGGAGTTTAGTATGGGACAGCTTATAATTTTTTTTGCTCGATCGGTTTGCTACCATAGTTGTTCAGTTTGATGGGTAGAGTATGTGGTTTAACAGGTTAATGATACTTTTCCTTATATTTACCCTGTATAATGTAAATGTTTGTAGTAATATAGCAAATACTGAAACTGTGAACTATCAGACAATCAAACTGAACAACTTTCACTATGGAGCCTACCTCAGGAGACGCGAAAAAAAAAGCTCTCCCATACATTTAAGTCAAGTAGGTACAGCAGTTTTATATGGGACAGCTGATTTTATTTCGAGTTTCCTGAGGTAGGCTCTATAGTGAAAGTTGTTCAGTTTGATGGTCTGAGTTCACAGTTTCAGTATTTGCTAGGCTGTCACTTACACCCTGTATACTTTGTGATTTCAGTAAAAATTAAGCTCGCTTTTCTCTATTCCACCCCTTCACACCTCTTCGTCTTCCACCTAGAGGTACATATAAAAGAGCTATTATAAAACGTCTTCGTGAAAAAGCATTTTCCATTTACACTTTTCCGCTTAATTGACTTCGTTACCTTTCGCATCAAAGAAGGACTTGCTTTGAAATATTATCACGTCGCATCTCAAAATAACAACTTTAAAATGCTGAATAACGCTTGCATTTTTAGCGTTCCGTAGTCAGATGAGAAAATCTTAAAAATAATTTGAACTTTCATCATAGTTAAAGCCAAGAGATTTGTACTAGTTATTGGCTATCCTTAAACCTGAGTTGGGTAAGAGGAATATTATAACCATATTATTTTCGTGTTCTAAATGGTATTATATTGGTAAACGAGTAAGGGATCACTATCTCGCCCTTTGACTCATTGTTATTAAATTATTAATATGACATTTTGATCCATTAGACTTATTATACAATATATTTATTATTTATTGTTGGATATTTTGTATGTATATATATATATATTTATATACCTGAAATGTATTGTAAGCTATATATTTTATATCTTATTACACCGCCATAGCAAGTTTTTTTACTTAAGAGTTCGTCCATCCCATGGTTGTCTGGAAGAAATCGATTTTAGTGATAAGACCGCCATTTGTACCCTTACGTTCTTTTTATTCGTTTTTGTTACTGTATATTTTGGTGTGCAAATAAAGAATATTTATGTTATGTTATGTTAATTATGATAAATGTTCCCACGATAGCCCAGTCATTTTACGGAGTTTTGTTAGGAGGGTTGGGGAGTAATTATGAAGTGGACTTTTAAACAGACTAAGGTGTCTCGTAATTGCAATTATCTGGTAATTGCAACTATGGAGCAATTGCACTTATAAGACTCACAATTCAGTCCTTCTCTTTATACCAACACCTGCCTTCTAGATGACTAGACATAAGTCTATTGAGAGAAGAACTGAATCATGATTCTAATAAGTACAATTGCTCCATAGTTGCAATTACCAGATAGTTGCAATTTTAGGCTCTACCTTATCTGACAACATATTTAAAAAAAATTCGCCACGCCACATAGAAATCAAAATTGTATCTCCCAGAAAACTTTTAAATTAATAATATTAATACCAATGCACTTTAATTAGATTTAACAATATACATTATTTTTGAAATATTTTAAAATACTAATGTATTTTTCAAAGCCTTCTAAGCAGACAAAAATATTAACACCATGTTCGAAGTATATAATATAATGGTAAAGCCTTAAAAGCTTGCAAAAAAATTTACCATTCGTTTTTTTAGAACGAAATAAATGCTAAATTTTAAATTTGGGGCTGTTGTTGACGCGATATTTTTTTTTAATTTTGGTCCATTTCTAAGCTCAAATTGACTCTTAAATAGTATACCGAAAATAAATAACAATTATTAATTAGTCCCGGCTCATACCGTAAAATGTCTGGGCTACAAAAAGTCTTTGTCAGCTATGAAACACCTACAAAAAATGTATTATATTATCTGTGAGCATCCATCATCATCATCATTCTCTTATCCATTTCCCATTGTTTTTCCCGGTCTTTAAGCATTCATAACTATAAGTTTAAATTGTTCCAAAATCTATTCGAATACATTTTTCCTTTACTGTACTCTATCAAAGGGTAATAATGATCTTCAGTTGCATGCTTCGGAGCCTGTAGGCGTTTTCCACTGTATAAGAAAGAGTATGGTATTGCATACAGTACGGACCCTTTCTGCCCCCCAGCCATTTTTACCTCACCCCCTCTTGGCGGAAAGCGTGGCTAAATACTTAGGCAATGGGCTAACATTTTTTTTCAACCGCAATCTTCTTATCGTGACCTGGTGTCAGAGTTTTTTTCAGACCGTCTTACGGCCTCTGACGTGGTTTTTATGTAACGACTACTACCACCAGAGATTGTAGCCGGGACCAACGGCTTATCGTGCCATCCGAAGCACGGAATCATCATTCTTTTCAGACAATCAGGCGATTCAGCCTGCAATGTCCTAACCAACTGGGGAAAAACGCAAAAAGTGACATTTCACTAGGTGGCCCCCGTGGGAATCGAACCACTCCGTGTCGAGAGCCAATACTCTTAACTATTAGACCACGGAGGCAGAAATTTAAAAGTTAAAAATAAAATTAAGTACTTATTACTTATGACCTGTAGTGACCAAATGAAGGCGGCCTGACTGTAGGAAGGCATACCTGCAACTACCGACACATACAAAAGAACTGCTCATGGTCCTCAGATCAAGTTATAACATAACAAAAACAATTCACAAACATTCATCCACTTAAAAAACCGTCAACCTGTACTGTAACATAGATAGTTGCTTTTTTTGATAGCCTATTCTTTCTCTTAAAATATTATGTTTTATTTGAGAAGGACCCTATTGAAACAAGCAAATTACTGCTTTTATTGCGAACCGTACCATCGAATGAATTCTTTGATATGAGTAATCTTCGTGACACGTCAAAATTTCATTCAAGCTCAACAAAATTAGTCAGTCCCTGCGTTTTTTACGTAGCCAGTGCACTCGGAAATAATTTTAGGTCACTGCAAGATAGTAACCGAATGTAGTTTTGGTTTCGGCCAGTTTCGGTCAAAAAACAATAAGGCCGTAGTTTCGGTTTCTGCCAAAAATACGCCGAAATCTGTGTATTTAGTTGCTGTAGTGCTAGAATCTTTATATTTATGTAATTTTGTCGTTATTCGATCAAACAATATAATTTGCAACAATACAATGAATGCAGGTATAAAACCATTTAATCGATAAAATTTGGTTTTACTTAAAAAAAAATTAAAAAAAAATAAAAATTATTTTTTAATTTTAAATATCTATAGCAGTGAGATTAAAAAGTCCTCATCGAGACTAATTAAATGAGATCAGACACGAGCGCTTTCCTACAATAAATTGAAGAGATCCCTCGACTACCTTCCGTCTCCATCAAATCAGCTCCAGGAAACAATTATATTGTATCGTCATCGGAACTACACATTGTGCGCAATCTGTTGACGGAAAATGGGTGAAAATTCGATTACAAGATTCGAATTTTAGTTAGATATACAGCTTTGAAGTTGAAAAAAATCTTTTAAAATAATATTTTTTTATTTAGTTATGTACCTACATAATATTGCTTACGATTGTTAAATAATCTTTTTTGTTTCTATAAAATACAAAAAAGTCTGCTCATAATGATGATAGGAACAGCGTCATCTTTAAACAAATATCTTTTGGTCTAAGATACCTTAAATATTTGAATAACTTTCGGTTTCGACCGAAGGCGAAATTCGGTTTCGGATTCAGCTGATAATCCAGTTTCAACCGATCACTAATAACGCTTGGCTCCGATTTTGTCAAGCATTTCGAATTCTATTCTTGACGAGAGCATAACCAAATTTCCAGATATAATGTTATGTGTTGAAATTCATTTTTTCTCAGAACTATTTGGAAGTACTTGTCTTTTTTTTTAATTTCTTGCTTCTGCTACGACTTAGCTATCTATGCTACAGGCGTAGCAAATGTCTACGACGTAGTTGGGTCTGACCAATTATTTTTAGATTATTACCTAAATGCTTGGAAGAAGCCAACTTCTCCTTATGTAAGTTTTGTTTTTGTGTGCGTATGTGTAGTATAATTAATTGATTAAATATAGCTTTCGTTCGCGAATTCATCTATTATAGATTTCGGAAAACTTTGCACCCCTCTAGAGGTCGATTTTACAAAAATCTTACGTTTATAACGAGCATTAATAAATTCTGAAGTGATGAGCTTACCGACAAACAGCATTTAATTTTTATTTATATAGATATTTATCATAATAACTAGGCGAATTGTCACATTTTATAATTCAATGTTAGGATAGTGTTCTCTAAACAACATTTCCTTTTATAACTTGCATACATAATATGTAACATCGTTCTAGAATGCATGCGGTTTAATTAGACTTGCGGCTTCCTCGGCATTCAAAAGAAAACTGCGCAAAAAATTTAAAATGAGAACGTATAAACGAAGTTTGAAATTAAAATTGTATTTTCAATTGAAATGCGATGTGTTCTTTTATTTTTGTTTGGAAGTTTTTAGTATCTCATTTATTTTTAAATGCAGCTCAAAAGCGAGACGCATTGAGAAAACGGAGGGAGGCCTTTGTCCAACAATGGGACAGCGACGGCTGATATAATAATAATTGAGAGTTTTTTGTTTTTGCCATACTGGTGAGATTGGGGTCAAATGTTTACCTATCAAACATTAAAAAAAAATACTTATTACTGGAAGCAAAATAGGTTATAGTTTCAGTACAATGTTAGGTTCCTATTGATTAACTTTTGGTGCTTTTGCGGTAGTGTTTTCAACACTGCCATAAATGATCTCTGGAATTGGCTCTCTAATAGCCATGTCCTTTTTTCTTCTTGCGATAGCAATGCAATATTCGCCAATCCTGTCTCTTTTCCACTAGTCTCTTGAGTTCTAGATACGACACAACATAAACCTTTTCCTTCACTTGGGCTAGATAACTCTGTCTAGGTCTTTCTCTGCCTCTCTTCCCCTCTATCTTCCCTTCCAGTATGGTTTTAAAGAAATTGTCGTTTCGTATCAAGTGTCCGATCATATTTCCTCTCCGGTTTTCGATTGTTTTCAGAATGTTTCTCTTTTCTTTAACCATTCTTAACACATCTTCATTTGTTATTCGTTCGTTTCGTTTCACATCATCAAAAGCTTCCAGCCTATCTCGATCTCGTTTAGTCAATGTCCACGTCTCGCTAACGTACAGTGCAATGCTCCAGATGTACACTTTAACTGAAATTGAAATTGAAATTATATTTATTCGTAAACATAGGTTAATTAAGCGTTTTCGGATTTTGCTCCATATTTTAGCTTTCAAAAGGTGTTTATTTCGATGTTGGTTCCGTAATAGTGAAAGTTGTTCAGTTTGATGATCTGAATAATCCACAGCTTTAAATATTACTACGGTGTTTTGTTGTACCCTGAATATAAAATACTTACACTAGGTATAAAGCAGTGAAAACCAGGGGAAGCATTACCTATAAAAAATACATAGCTGAAAATGTTTAAAATTACAGTATTTTAGAGACACTCACTCTGATATTATAATTTACTTTAGGCTGAAGAGAAAACCTAAGTACAGTTTACGATCTAGGCCTGAAGCGAAAATTCTGATCTTTATTTATAAACTAAAGAAGACTAGATAGGCAAAAACTTATTTAGACAGGCAAAAAAAGCATTGTTAGAATGTTCTTGAAAGGTTATAAAATAAAAAACCGAGCAATGAAAAGATATTTTATATTTTAACGTTTCAAATAAAGTAATTTTGTATTTTATTTTAGTCGTTTGCTTTTATTCATAATTTATTTACATTTTTATCTTATTCATCATCATCATCTCAGCCGATGGACGTCCACTGCTGGACATAGGCCTCCCCCAAGGATCGCCATAACGACCGGTCCTGCGCTGCCCTCATCCAACGGGTTCCCGCCGCCTGCACAAGGTCGTCGGTCCACCGTGTGCGGGGCCTACCCACGCTGCGCTTTCCGGTACGCAGTTGCCACTCGAGAACTTTTCGGCCCCATCGGCCATCGGTTCTGCGAGCTATATGCCCCGCCCACTGCCACTTCAATTTAGCAACTCTTTGGGCTATGTCAGTTACTCTGGTTCTACTGCGGATCTTCATTTCTGATTCGATCTCGCAGGGAAACTCCGAGCATAGCCCTCTCCATTGCTCTTTGGGTGACTTTTAGCCTTATTTATCTTATTGTATATATAAAATACAGGCAGAGTTCTGCAACACGCATCGTCAACATAGGAGCCCGAACATGCTTAGTCAATAATAACCCATCCCTTGTCGAATCCGGTGCTATATCAGCGTTGCTAAGTTCAATGGCTAACCTCAATTTTTTTGTTTTGTTGGTTTGTGTGGTTTATGACCATCAATACCACATTTAAAATTTCAGCATGTGCTCGCTGTGTTACTGGTATATTGCCCAAAAGGACAATTAGTTTTAATATATTCAGAATACCCAAATTTGACTAGTAATACCCAAAACCTATCTATAATAGACAATAAGCCCATCAACACTTTCGGACAACAACGCAATACACACCTCGGAATGAAACGAAAACATTGTTCACATTCAAATACTACCTAGCCTATCCGGTAACACAGATTCTTTTAAAACGCTTGCATAACGAATAACGCTAAATACTAGTTCTACTCACACATGACTTAGATACTAGGTTGTAAAGTAGCAACTTTAAGGGTCGTTCCGGTAACAGTTCCGGTAACAGTTCCGAGGAACAGGTAGTAACGGAATGCTCCCAAGTCCCAGACAAGTGTAAAACGATTTTAGTGCCGGTATGTTAATGGGGCGTACAAACTCAGAGCGCTAACTCTTACTATCTACTTACTTCTTTTCTTCTTCGATTAGTATGTGCATTAGCGGTTGCAGTTATAGGTGGGGTCATTGAATGCTGCTCCACATTTCTTGTTAAATTTTAGTTGCATGGTATTGCAAACAGTACCATATGGGATTAAAGCAAGGAAGAGAGAGAGAGATATAGCAACCAGTACAGTTATATAGCAACGTTTCCCTTCTTTGTGAAGTTTAAAGTAAGAGCTTATAGTTTTGTTCAAAAATTCATGTTATTTATTTTACTACACGATTGATAATTTGACAATTGACATATGTAAGCAGTAAGCTATTTATTTATAAACAATCATATTACACGGATTTTCCTTGTTCACATAAATAATATTGAGACTTTAACTTTATATTACGTATATTATTTTTTTCCGCATATTATGGAAGAAGACGCATGAAAGTAGGATTAACGCAGTGGAAATGCGCTCACTGAGAAGTATGTGTGGTGTGACTGTGATGGACAAATTGAAAAATAGTTTTATTAGAGAACGTTGTGGGTTGAAAGAGGATGTAGTGACAAAAATAGAGAAAGGTATGTTGAGATGGTTTGGTCATATGGAAAGAATGAGAGCAGATTGAGGAGGGCAATCTATAAGGCAAGCGTAAGTGGAAATGTTGGAAGGGGATGGCCTAGACGTACATATACGAACCAAATTGGCGACGTGCTTAAAAAAAGCCAGGTCAGATCTACCCGTAACCGACGAGCATGCATGAAAGGACTTATGAATGTGGAGGAAGCTAAAGAGGTATGCCAGGATCGTAGCAGGTGGCGTTCCGTTGTCTCTGCATACCCCAGTGGGAGACAGGCGTGAGAATATGTATGTATGTATGAATATGTATTTTTTTCCGGTTAATAAATTTGATGGTCAAAATAATATTCCTCACTTACTTTAATTGATCAATAAACATTTTTATCCATATCATACAGATAGTTTTTTATTTATACTGTTTGTTTGTACACATAAGTTTGCCTTGTAGTTATTAACTGCCTCTTTTGCGAGTCTGCTAAAAGTTTGCCTTGTAGTTATTAACTGCCTCTTTTGCGAGTCTGCTAAAAGTTTGCCTTGTAGTTATTAACTGCCTCTTTTGCGAGTCTGCTAAAAGTTTGCCTTGTAGTTATTAACTGCCTCTTTTGCGAGTCTGCTAAAAGTTTGCCTTGTAGTTATTAACTGCCTCTTTTGCGAGTCTGCTAAAAGTTTGCCTTGTAGTTATTAACTGCCTCTTTTGCGAGTCTGCTAAAAGTTTGCCTTGTAGTTATTAACTGCCTCTTTTGCGAGTCTGCTAAAAGTTTGCCTTGTAGTTATTAACTGCCTCTTTTGCGAGTCTGCTAAAAGTTTGCCTTGTAGTTATTAACTGCCTCTTTTGCGAGTCTGCTAAAAGTTTGCCTTGTAGTTATTAACTGCCTCTTTTGCGAGTCTGCTAAAAGTTTGCCTTGTAGTTATTAACTGCCTCTTTTGCGAGTCTGCTAAAAGTTTGCCTTGTAGTTATTAACTGCCTCTTTTGCGAGTCTGCTAAAAGTTTGCCTTGTAGTTATTAACTGCCTCTTTTGCGAGTCTGCTAAAAGTTTGCCTTGTAGTTATTAACTGCCTCTTTTGCGAGTCTGCTAAAAGTTTGCCTTGTAGTTATTAATTGCCTCTTTTGCGAGTCTGCTAAAAGTTTGCCTTGTAGTTATTAACTGCCTCTTTTGCGAGTCTGCTAAAAGTTTGCCTTGTAGTTATTAACTGCCTCTTTTGCGAGTCTGCTAAAAGTTTGCCTTGTAGTTATTAACTGCCTCTTTTGCGAGTCTGCTAAAAGTAATTTCTTCACAGATCGTGTGAACAATAAAGTGTTATAATTATTTCTTACAATTATTCCATTGTGTAGGTATGTGGTTGATACTCTTGATACGTCAATCGGTCAGCATAAATATAGTTTTTTATTTAGATATGTCATCCAACAAGCAAGTTGAAACTCAATGAAATGCCATGGACTCAACTCAACCGACTCCTACCTAATAATTATCACAGAAACTAAACCTTTCCAGTAACTGCGACTAACCCCGTCTACATTGCCACTTACAACATTTATATGTTGTTAGAGGCACTAACTTTCTTCTACTGAATTAATGGTTCATTATTTTGCGGAACATTATGTCTATAGTAGAACCAGGTAAGCATCTTTATAGTAGGGTTTACTTTAAGTTTGCTTTCGTAAGAAGAAAGCTTACTTAGGTACGTTATTTTATGGTGGGATGTAAGTTTGTCTGAGTTGAAATTGATGCCGAAGTTTACTTGTTTAGTGACGTCAGAGTTAGGTAGGAAAGGATTTGTTTGTATACAGGTTGTAGCAAAACAACCTGGTTATATTTAAAGGGGTGGTTTGGACTGTCAAACTGAACAACTTTCACTATGGAAAAAAAACGTAGACTGCTCTATCTGCACCACACATTGAGTCGAGTCGGTACGGAAAAGCAGTGTTTTTTTTTATGTTGGCTCCATAGTGAAAGATGTTCAGTTTGATGGTCTTAACCACCTCGTTAAATATTACTAATCAAATAAAATATCTCGAAAAGTTTTCGAGTGGCGACCGCGTACCGGAAAGCGCAGCGTGGGTAGGCCCCCACACGGTGGACCGACGACCTGGTGAAGGCTGCGGGAACCCGTTGGATGAGGGCAGCGCAGGACCGGTCGTTATGTCGATCCTTGGGGGCGGCCTACGTCCAGCAGTGGACCTCTATCGGCTGAGATGATGATGATGAAATAAAAGATTAAAACAAAATGTCTCCAGCCGGACTTGAATCAGCAACTATGCTTTAAGCTACCGAGCCATTACGTCAGTAGCCCAAATTCTTCAATGAAAGCTTCAATACAATGCTCTTTAAAGGGCGTGGTGTAGTAGCGTTTTTCAAACCACTTATTCGCAAGTACAATGTTATAATTTGAATTAATAGAACATGGATGACACAACCTGTTTTTCAACTTATCATAGGTGACATTGAATGAGTTGTCTTTTTATTAGTGACTAGCGTTAACCCGCGACTTCGTCCGCACAAATTAAATACCAGATTTTAAGTCAGATTATAAGCTATAAAAAAAAAAGATTTATCAAAATCGGTTTAGTAGTTTACGCGTGATGCTCGATCAAACAAACAAACAAACTTCATTTTTAAATTTACAGTTTTATAATAGTACTAGAGTTAACACGCGACTTCGTTCGCACAAATTATATACCAGATTTTAAGTCAGATCATAAGCTATAAAAAAAAAGGTTCTTCAAAATCGGTTCAGTAGTTTTTGCGTGATGCTCAATCAAACAAACAAACAAACACACAAACAAATACAGACAGTCAAACAAACCAAAAATTTGTGATATGTAATCAGGGACACCTGAAAACCATATCGTAACTTTTTTTTCTAAATATCTTCAATGTACAGACACACTTTCTGTTACAGTTTTATAATAGTTTAGATAGAAGATTTGAATTCATGGGCCTCTTCTTCTGTCATAAACTCATAAATAACAGAACTTTCCGGCACTACGTACAATCTTTAAGTTCCAAGTAAAGGATTCGTAATACCAACAAAAAACACCAATATCATCCTAAACACCGCAGATTTATCACATAACAACCTATAATGGCAGATGATCGATTACAGTTCACGTCGCGAACAGATCCGGTTATATCAATCAACCTTTTTGTCAGGACCCCATTGTTTCCTTGTGTCTGCCGCCACGGTAGGGACTAATGTAATCTTTGACCTGTCACTCTGAAAATGCCCGAGGATTATTGGTTACGGTGCAGTCATTAAAAGAGAAAAATAAAAGGTAGAAATTTGCAAACGGATGCCTTGTCGCGAGTTCTAATACCTAACTGGCTAGGCTGCTCTGAAAGCGCTAGGATCTGACGAAATAGAGTCGAAGCTAACATTAGAATATGCCCGAGCACTCAACCAGCTAGGACTGACAAACTCTGTCACCCTAGGCTGGGTGCCCGGACACTGCGGTATTGATGGAAATGAGGCTGCTGACGAGCTGGCACGAAGAGGGGCGGAAGAGGACGCCATAGGCCCCGAGCCTTATTGCGGCATCTCTCGCAACACCTCTAGACGTGTGCTAAAGGAATGGGCCGTAAACCAAAGCCGTAGGCTTTGGTCGGATACACCAGGACTGAGGCATGCGAAAGAACTTGTGACCGGCTTTTCAAACAGACACACCTCGGATACCATCAATTCAAACCGCAACGACTTAAGGCTCTTAGTACGAGCCTTAACAGCAAACTGCAAGTTAAACAAACACCTACACAGAATGGGGCTTGTAGATTCACCCACTTGCAGATTCTGCTGTGAAGCAGAGGAAACGCCCATACACCTCCTCTGCGAATGCGAAGTGCTCATTCACAGCAGGAGTCGCCATCTAGGTGGATACATAATAACACCTACTGACATTAGGGACCTCCCCTCCAAAAACATAACACGGTTCATGAAGTCCGTGGGCCTAGGAAATGACCTTTAGGTCTAGGGTGACAGCTACAATAGATCTATCCAGGTCGCAGTAGCTATTTGGTCATTGACCAAGCCCTTATAACCAAATAATAGTAATACCTAACTGATTATACAGGGTGAAATTGATATTATTAGGATCCTTTTAAACCAAACTGAACAACTTTCACTATGGGAGCAAACCGATCGGAGCAACAAAAATCTGCTGTTGCATACATTTGAGTCGAGTAGGCATTGCAGTTTAGTATGGAACAGCAGGTTTTTTTTTTGCTTCGATCGGTTTGCTCCCATAGTAAAAATTGTTTAGTTTGATGGGTAGACTCTTAGTTTAAAAGGATGCTAATGATATCGATTTCACCCTGTAGTGACTTTATTTAGCTTTTCTCCTATAATTTCGGTGTATCACTAGCTTGTATCGATATTTCAGAGATATTTCGAAAATTCAGAATGTCCAGTGTGACGGGTGGTGTACCCGTCGCCACTTGTAATGTAAGTTGTATTGGCCAGGGGGTTGAAATTGAAGCATGCAGGTTTCCTCACGATGCTTTCCTTTAACTAAAAGTCATTGATATTACAAATCGTACATAAATTCCGAAAAACTCATTGGTTCTAGTTGCCACGGCTTTTTGGGGGCCATTATCAACTTGTTTTTAATTATTGTGATGATGATGATGAATATAGTTAAATAGCTTTTCAATAATGAAGCAAATTCTTTAATTAACTGGCAATTTGAATTATAGGTTAATAATAAAAAGGTGTGTTAATAGGTAAGTGAGAGCGTATCTGGGGAGGATGTCGGCCAAGCTCTGTCTTTTTAGACCGAGCTGAACACTTACTCAAGTCTTTGCTTAAAATGAGATCTCATAACTTTTTAAGAGTAAAAGGGTCGTGAGTCTTGGCTACTTTATACATGAAATATTTTGCTTGTTCTGTGTATGCAGTGTTTACGTACAATCGATCGTTCTTCCCCTACTGATTGCTGAATGCGTAATTTTAATAAATTATTGAAATGTGAATGAAATTAAAATATTTACCTGGACCATGTAATATTGATTCTTTATGGATGATGCGAATTATGTTAATTAGTAAAAATATGAAATGCGTTGTTTTTCTGTTTGACCAATTCACAGGTACAAATGTTACGAAAGTTGATTTAAAGAACAATGGGCAGTTTTGTATGGACCCTGGGCCCAGTACTGTAGCACTTTCTTACCTAGCGCCATTGACGAAGCATGTAGCGGATATAGATATATGTGACTAATATTTGACGAAGCCTGCGTTGCGGATTCGATTATTATTGGTATATTGTGATTTTAATTTGAATAAATTATTTATATCCTAAATAAATAATACAGAATGAAGAGCTGGTTTGAATGTGCGGTGCTTGAGGCATCTAGTTCTGAAATGGACCACTACATTTCTTCCCATTGGTGTCGTATGAGACGACTAAGAGAAAAGTCACTTGTGCCGTGATTATATCCTGAAACCTTAAAAATGCTAAAAGTAAACCTTGCTAGCATATGCGTATACATCCCACAGACACAAAATGATCATGATTGTGCCCATAGATTGTATGCGTCTACCTTTATGAGCACTAAATCTTGTTGCTCTGTCCGGAAAATCTACAATACGAAAATTGTAATTTTTCCTTTTTTTTCATATAAATTCTGGCTGAAAAAGTACGCAGAACGGCTTATTCACGCTCTGTTTAGCAAAGATATTTCGACGTGGCCGGTAAAATGATAAAATTTAATAACACGGTTGAAAGAGTGCTCTACCATTGTAATTTTTGCTCGAAGAACTTCCTCCTAATAAATATTATTGGTATTTTATTTTTATTTTTTCGTTATAGGCACTAAATAGCATTCGGGTTTAAGGGTGTGGTCAGATTGGAGAGTTTTGTTTTTTCACGGTCGTTTAGAGAGTTGTAATAATAAGTGTTGAAAAATGCTAAGGCCTATAGGGGTATTATCTAAAGCACCTTAAACAAATGCTCGCACGCTTCAAGCTCGCGTGCATCTATTGCCATCATTAATTAAAAACTTGTTGCGTATTGTATAACAGTCATGTCAATGAGAGATCGAAATCGAATGAGAGTTTTTTGACAGTAAAGTGTATATACGTCCAACTACAGGGCATAGGCATACTCTCAGGGAGGACGTATGGCTCCCAGTCCATTGCCTGTACCCAATGTAGACTTTACATCATAATATGCATCAGAATTTCTTCTTCTTTCTTCCTCACTATGTTTTCCATCACCGTTTGAGAGAAGTCAGTATTACGTGGGTATATAAATTATAAAGACTCCAATGAGTACCAATTTACATGGCATGTGATCTGTGTGGATTTGAAACCGAACAGTCTTAATTGAGTGTCCAATCAACGCGTCACCGATGCTCTCTCAGTCTCTCTCTCTCTCTCTCTCTCTGCCCATTTTTTTCTAAAAATTTATATTTATCAAACAATCTGTACACATCTTTAACAACGTCAATTTCAGATTAATAAAGAGCTTGTTTACAAGAATTGTGTTTCAATATCCAGCCTCCGTTCGAAGCAACTCACGACCAAAAGCTATCTTTATAGGTAGTTCAATTAAAATTATAATAAAAGCTAATATGATTTAATTACTTATCTAGGTTAATCATTTTCGATTAGTGATATTTAAAGGGGTGGTCTAGACTGTAGACCATTAAATTTATTAACTTTCTGTATGGGACCAAAATCGAAAAAAACATTCAAGAATCTGCTGTTCCAAACATTTGAGTAGGTACTGCAGTTTTTTATGAAACAGCTGATGTCATCTATATGAAGATATAATTATAGTATACCTACATAGTTATATTATGTAATACAGGGTGTAAGCTTAAATGCGTCTCATACTTTAGTTAAGGGGCTGCTCCAGACCATCAAACTGAAAAAAAACGAAAAAAAAAAAAGTGTGTTCTATAGAAAATGTCAATGGCAGCACGAGTCTTATTAATGAAACAGGTTATTGTTTTTCCAGGATTTAAATTTTAGTCTCATAGTAAAAAAAATGTAGTTTGATCGTCCGAAGCTCCCCCTTAATTATGTAATGTATCAGTAAAAATATGTTATCCAAGTTATGTATCTTTACAGCTTATATTCGTGCTTGAGATACAAATATTTGCTCCCACAGGATCTAACGCAGACCGTTTCACTACTAGACTATTAGCCTAAAACCAACCCAGTCACCCTTATGCCTAAGGGTCCAATATTTACCCAATCGACACATATTTACCCAAACAAAACATCCAGGCTGATTCCAAGTAACTCCTAATGAAAATAACTTTCTGGAAATGTTAATAAAACTCTGAACAATTTTATTTATTGGATAACTTTGAATAGGAAAGTTTTAAGTTTGTTAATTACCTAACTTATAGTTATTTTGGGTATATTTTGTGGTTTTCTTAAACTATTATAAGGGGTTATTTAGCATCCTATTAATGAGTTTTCTAGCTCTTCGTCTAATGGAAGTACAAAACAGTTATTAGTTCGGTAACAAACGTGGGTTAGCTCATCCTTGAAGATATTTTTCAGTCACTGGAAGAACACCTAAGAAAAGCTGCAAGCAAAGTAAAAGTAGTAGTAAACGGAACAGTAATTTTTCAAACAGACATTTGTTTCGACAATTCGATTGAAAACTGTAGGAAATTGTGTTTTATCTCCAGTAGTCTATATTTGACACATTTTATACTTTATTTGCATTCAAATATAAAATAGAATTTAATAATGCATCAACGCAAACTTTTGTCAAAGCGTACCTACATATCTCGAGAGATTGCACGTGGAGCCCGCATTGCAGTGCATTCCGTTTGAATCCTGATATCAACTTAATGCAATTATATCGTTAAATATTGCTTGAGTAGAGACTGTATTCTGTAGAATTTCAGTTACACAGAGATCGTTGAGGGAAAGGAAGAATGTTCTAGGGATTGGAATACCTAGGAATGCAGTCCAAAAATGGCGTGTTCCATGTAAAATTTTATATTGGCAACTGGTTGTCTATAAATACAATATAATTTATATTCTTTTAGATTTGGGTATTGTTTTTGAGCATATTCTCTGGCAAACTTTAATAGTCAGATTCAGGCACTTATGAATTTGATTGATATAAACTTTAACTCTCGGTAAAATTTGTTATCTAATCTACCTATGATCTGTTTATTTAAATCGTCGATGACATTATCACTTGATCAGCCATAACGCAGAGCATGAACAAGTATGAGAGGGATTGGACCATACCACCAATGCACATGTGGAAGTAATTTGATTATCTCACGTCACGCCAATTGGTCGGGTTAATGAATAGGTACACCGGTATAGATCAAATGACCCTAACTATTCGGAACCATGGATCGGCTTGAGATCTACTAAAACCTTTTATCCTGCATCAAAAGATTTCTGCTCTACGCAATGCGCCTTTAAAATTCGTACTAGTTTGATTCTCCAAATACATTTTAATTAATTAACAAACAATTTGGATCCAAAACTGATCAATATTTAAAATGAATTCCCAAGTAACCTTTTGTTTTGACATAAACAATCCATTTATTACGTCGCGGCACCTTATTGCTCAAAAAGGATTAAGGTTTAGGGAGCCGGCTTTTTGCAGATTTAAGACTTCCCCAAATCAGATTAAGCCAGTTTAGTCGTTCTTCCACGACATATTTAAAACGGTGTTTTGATAATCCCGATTCTTAACTAGTGTTTCGTAAACATTATACTTCGATGGGCATCGTATCGTTCCAGTTTCGAAATGCATGGCAGAAGTAGCTGGCGTCATATCATAATGTTTGCAAAACTATTCAAAAATAGAAACGCGACATACAGTAATGCTTGTTGAGTGTTTCCCAGTTTTCCAATAGAGTACTTCATTGAGTAGTGACCCCAACTTCAGACGGCTGTCGCGTAGTCAAATGATGGAAATCCTATTCTAGATTCGAGTTGGACACTCAAATTTAGTTTGGGTTCTATGAACATAGAGCTAGGAAATAAGTGTCAGTGTGGAGTAACTATAAATTCATGTCCTAACCGCTAATCTGGGCTCAGATGGTTGGAGCCGGATTTGGAGCACAGGAACTGAATTAAAACAGTATGCTTGCAGCGTATACATTTTCTTGATGGTACATGTTTACTTGTTTGGTTGGATAACGTGGGCAATTCTAAGTTTATTCTCCGTAGTTCCGCGGTGGAACTAGATTGTTTAGTTTCGCGGTTTACCAAAATAGTTTTGGTTCCATGTGGGTAATCTCATTTTTTAATGGAATATTTAATTATTCAAGAATACCTAATTTTAATCGAGAAACTGTTGTAATCTGACATGGCTGTTTGACCTTGATCCTTTAAAAAAGACAGGCACTGCGACACTGTGCGAAATCATGTCAAGACGACATGATTTCGCACACTTTTGTATGGAGCGATGAGAATGCCATCTGTTGCATCTTTTAGGAAGTAGTGCCTTTTAAAAAAGAGAAGAAGTTCGTCCATTCCTTTTCATGTAGGTATCACTAAATAAAGGCACCTTTACAAAAGTTTCGTAGCTTCGTTTACTATCGCGGGCGAGTGACGTTTATTCCGACTCCGGCATATCATTCACACTAGAGCGCCCGGCTCAAATCGGCCGCTCGCCCATCTAAACGTCATTTCGGACGAGTACTCGCGACGACAGCTATCCTGGTTTTAGGTCGGTTGACTTCTGACGTCGTATGTTCGGTAAAGAGGAGATTGGAATAGGATGTCAAACGTTTATTTGAAGTCAAAGATTAATGATTTGAACGACGTACTGTGCTATGCAAAATGAAACGTTGAATTGTGTCAAAGTTTTGTATTTCATCGTTACTACTCGTTACATTACTTAACAAAATTTAACGGCAGTAAAACTTCACGGAGAGCCCACCTGCATTTTAAAAATGGTACCAAAACATTTTTTGAATTTCCCAATGTTTTAATAATATAAATTGCAAAAACATTGCTGACAAGAAATATAAAAAATTGTTAGATTTATTGATAAATAAAATGAAAGAACATCTATTGAGGTTATTAACAGAACAAAAACGTTTTTATAAGTATTTGATCTTCTTATGTTTTCTAATTTAGGATCAGGGAGTACCTTGACAAAAAAACGTTCGTGGAATTGAAGAAAAACAAAAGACATTTTTCTTTTTGTTTCAATGCGGACATGACGCTTTTTCCGTTTTTTTTTTAATCCAATAATACAAGGTCAACAAAATAATAGCCAAACATATCTTATACTTGACATACGTTATCAAAATTTTGATTAATGGTTTGGTTTGTATTTTTAAAATCCAACGCAAAAAAAAATTACCTCATACACTGCATCTATCCATCACCTTATACGCTGTATCTTAAATCTTAGGTAAATACCATTCAATTCTGGGAAAAAGGAAAAATACACATTCAAAGTCAAACAGTTCTGACACGTTTATGTAAAAGCGGGAAGTTACCCCCCTTTTTCTGGTGGCTCCAGTTCAAACATCCAACCCTCACGTTGAAGCAAAAATATTTTCCCCATCTAAAATAGAAAGCGGAGGATATTGCTGCATTCCCCGACTTTTTAAATATGCAAATTTTAATACGATTATTGCGAGAGAGACAGCCACAGTTCGCGCTTTAACCTTTAATTAGAGCGACAGGGATGGCAGCATTGCCAGGTTCGTTTTAAATAGTTAACCTAGATGCATTTAAATTACCTTTTACAGTATTAGCGATTAAATAGTAGGTACCCAATGAAATCTATTTGGAAAAGGTATGGAATATTTTTCTTTGAGCGTCTAATTAAGTTTGCAAAAGAAATGCCAGCACCCGTATGATTTTTTAATCAATATTTCTCTTTTAATCAAATCAAATATCGAGAACCGGTTACGGAATAGTGTGATTAGAGAAAGATGTGGTCTGAAAGAAGATGTATTGACTAGGATTGAAAAAGGCATGTTGAGGTGGTTTGGCCATGTGGAAAGAATGAGCGAAAGTAGGTTGACGTATGAAATTTACAAGGCATGTGAGAATGGGATGGTTGAAAGAGGTCGCCCTAGGCGCACTGACGAAGAGCCAAATAAAATGTACCCGGAACCGACGAGCTTGTATGAAGAAACTTATGGATGTTGAGGAGGCGAAAGATGTGTGTCAGAATCGTAGCATGTGGCGATCGGTTGTCTGTGCCTACCCCAGTAGTGGGACATAGTAATGGGACACAGGTGGAGCATCTGTATTGTCACGGATGCTATGAAATGACGCAGCTATAGAAAGGCATTCATAAATTCGGCCGGTTTGTCAACGAGCTTCGTAGCTCAGCGGTCGAGGCATGGACGCCATGCCGGGGGTCGATGGTTCGAGACTCGTCGAAAATAATTCTAGATTTTATTGTTGTTGGAAATGTTCTAGAAAAGTAAGAGGGAGAAAGAATATTTGGAAAGAGACAAAAAAAATGGGCGTGTCTAGGAATGTTCTAGAAAACAGAGAGAGAAGGAATATTTGAAAAGAACCAAAAACAATAGGAATGTTCTAGAACAAAGAGAGAGAAGAAATATTTGTAAAGAAACAATAAAAGGGGACGTGTTTAGGAAAATTCGAGAAAGAAGGAGGGATTAAGAAATATCCGGAAGGGAACAAAGGAATAAAGAAAAGACTAACGAAATTTGGCCATCTAGAAAATTCTAAGGGGTATATAAGGCCGCGAGTTTGCGGACGCGAGTGAGTATTGATTTAACAGTGAAAAGTGCGAAACAAAAAGGAAGAAAAGTATAAATGAAAAAGTACTAGTGAAAAGTAAAGTGCAAAGTAAAATGGAACAGTGAGTAGACAAGTGTCAGTGTAGTGCCGTGACGTCATAGTGTCGTGTGTCGTGACGTCATAGTGTCGCGTGTCGTGACGTCATAGTGTCGAGCGTCGTGACGTCGTAGTAGTGACGTAGTGAACAGTGGTGTAAAGGGAAACCCCTGCGAAGAGGACTGTGTAAAGGGGAACCTCTGCGAGGTGGACCGTGTGTAAGTGTGTAACCCAATAAACTCTGTAAATAAATTGGACTTAGCGTTTCACTCCAATCCCGAAACGCGTCGCTCGTAACAGTATGTATGTATGAAATATCTAGGAAAATTATGTTCTACGGTGAAAGCGTATTACAAAAATACAAATAAACATTTAAGGGGGTGGTTAAGACCATCAAACTGAACAACTTTCACTATGGGACCAATATCGAAATCGCGAAAAAAACATCGGATGTTCCATCATCATCATCAGATCAGCCGATAGACGTCTGCTGGACATAGGCCTCCCCCAAAATGAGGAGATTTGCCATAATCGCCATGATGCGTTGCGTTTGCGATGTTCCATATTAAACTACAGATCTACTCGAGCTAAATGTATCGTACAAAAGATTTTTTTTTCGCCATTTGGATGTTGGTCCCATAGTGAAAGTTGTTCAGTTTGTTGGTCTATACCACCCCCTTCAAAGTTTTCATTTTTTATTCTTACTTCTGTAACACCCTGTATAAAAAATTGCTGGCAAAAGATATTTCCAGTCCATCCACGTATTCAACATCAATATACTTATTTTTTTTCATCTAGGCAGATATTCTTTAACAATCATCATTATCAGCCTAACTTTTTTATGTTTATGTGTTATTGCAGGGCACACGCCTCCCCATAAAGAGCGTGTAACGGCATTTGTCCACCACGCGTGCCCAATGCGAATTAGTAGACTTCACATACGCATCACAATTTCTTCTTCAGCGTGTGCAGATTTCCTCGCAATGGTTTCCTTCAACGTTTGAGAGCAGTCGGTATTACGTGCATAAATTATAAAATTGGTACACTGGTAAATGGCATGTCATTTGTACGGATTCGAATCCGGACCCTTATGATTGATCAATACCTCTCTGCAACGCGCCTCCAAAGCTCTGTCATGTTATGTTACCCCACTGCAGGCTGACTAGAGGCAATCGACGTTTCCTTTTCGCATAGCAATTTATATAAACAAACCTCTTGACCCACATCACCTATATAACCACCGCAAAGGCAAGAATAACACTAAAATCAAAAACATTACGTTTCACCTAATATAATTTGTCAAGTGCAAACGCAATAAGGCGCCCACGCCATGCGCGACGAAATTAAATATTTCACGAAACCGTATCGTGTCTCAGGGGAAATCAGGGATCAGGGGTTTGAGCGTTAAATCTCATGATGGGAGGGAACATCCAGGGTTCTTTGGTGCTACAATGGAGAGTGTTTTGTGATTTTAATGTTGGACCGAGATTTTTTTGACGTGGGTGTCGTAAGGATAGTTCAATTGAGACTCTTACCAATACGTTTTTAGGAGCTTGTTTATGTATTACTGGCTTTTGATCGCGATTTCGTCCACGTGGATTTCCGAAAACTTCAACACCCCCAAATAGCATAGCATGCATAGCATATGCTCACGACTATATTCCCCGAGGGGGTAGTTAGCGATATTCTGAAACCTCAGAACATCCACAGTTCACTAGTAGTACCGAAACTCTGTCCAGTGTGACGAGGAGAGAGCCCGTCGCCACTTGTAATGGTCAGCAATACATGCCTCGAAACTTTTCCTTCACCGAAAAAGCCAGTGGTGTTACAAATCGTACATAAATTCAGAAAAACTCATTGGTACGAGTCGGCCTGGATGGGGATCGAACTATCGCCTCCTGCACGGCAGGCAAGGTTACTCGCCACTGGACCACCATGTGTTTATACATCCCCCAAATATTCACTGTATTATGTAAATAGGTACCTATTAATGAAACGCCACTTGTTTCATTCAGCAACAGCATTTCTCTCTTTAAATAGTTCTTCCATCCATTGATTGTCTGGAAGAAACACGTTGAGTGATAAAACCACACTTTGAACCCTTTTCATTCTTTTTATGAATTGTATTTGTCTATTCTTGGTGTGTAAATAATGAATATTTATGTTAAGAAATTTTAACACCCTGTTGCACTCCTTTATGCTACCCTAGCTCATGTTTCTATCTTCAGTTGGTGATGTGCGTTGTCTATCTGTCAGTCAATCACGGAACTGCTTTATTTACATGAATAAAGGACAACGCCCAATCCCGTTTCGCCTCAAAACTGGTAAGTTTGAATTTGAATGTTATTAGAAATGCCACGACCTTCTTCTTATCGTGTAGGCAGAGCCCTGGTGTCAGAGTTTTCTCAGACCGCCTTACGGTCTCTAACGTGGTTTTTTTTTTGTAACGAGTAGTCGTTACTACGTCCCGGCTACTATCTCTGGTGGTAGTAGTACCACCAGAGATAGTAGCCGGGACCAACGGCTTAAAGTGCCATCCGAAGCATGGAATCATTTTTCTTTTCAGACAATCAGGTGATTCAGCCTGCAATGTCCTAACAAACTAGGGAAAAACGCACAAAGTGACATATCACTAGGTGTCCCCCGTGGGAATCGAACCCACGACCTCCGTGTCGAGAGCCAATGCTCTTAACCATTAGACCACGGAGGCAGTTATACCATGATAGAAAAGGATAATTATCATTTTCTTGGGAAGCACGATATTCCTCCTATCCTGTGTATAACTTCAGCTATCATACGATTTGTACGTGTTTATGTAATAGTTTTAAGCAAAAGTTAAAAATAATCATTTATCTTATCTTATCTTTGATCATACACATTGGCCAGCTGCGATACGATGGAAACCTGCGATACGATGGAAACGAATACACTTAGTCACGTGGGTAATGTCTTTTGTATGTAAGTATGTATAAATTTGTAAAACCACTTTTAGCCGAATGAAAACATCGTGGGGAAAGTATTGTAGAAGGGATATGCTTCAATTTCGTGTTGTGGAGTGTCTGTTTACAATCCAATATTATTAAGAATAACAAAAAACCCGACTGCATAAAAACTCTATTAACTGAAAAGAGAAAAATAAGCTATGCAACAGTCGATTTTTTTTAACGCGTTTTCGATGTTGGTGCCATATAGATATAGAGAAAGTTGTTCTATTTGACCATCTGATCATCGTCTTAAAAAAACTGTCATCATATTAAGTTGGATCCTGTATAATAACGACCATATTCCCCGAGGAGGTAGACAGAGATATTCCAAAATAATACGAACCTCCTGAAAGGTTGATAAAAAAGTGCTCAGTTTGATACTCTATTTGGTGCTTATACACGAAATAGGGTATCTTTCGGTTAGTACCTACGTCACAAACTGTGAAATTGCTATCTCAATCAGAGTAGGTAAACTAAAAAATGTCCTTTTATACGACCTCCGATGCTTTTAACATTACTTTTAATCCATTTTTTTTTCCGTTTAAATTCCCAAACTAATCGGTTGACTGCCCACGTAAATCTATGCCAATAAAAGCAAATAGCTATTGCAGCACAATACGCGATCTACATCGGTCTAAAACCATTCGGCCAAAAATATGTCCTATGCTAGCACAAACATGTCAAAACGGACAAAACGTGACACTGAAATGTCCAAATATTATGATTCAATAGTGCAAGCTACCTATTCCGGTTATGAATAGTCACGAAACATCGCGTCGCGTCGGAATAATCGCTTCATCTGTTTACCGTTAGGTATAGGATATTGGCATTCCGCAGATCTGAATAATAATAATCATAAATGTTACTAGTACCTATATACATATATATATATGTGTGTATGTATGTATATGTATGTGTATATATATATATATGTGTATATGTATACATGTATGTATGTGTATATATATATATATATACCGTTTATTTAATTTAATATACTATAAGTACTTATATACAATAAATATACATAGGTTTATTATTATTTTTTTTTTTGGCATCTAATTTTATTACAAAAGATTGGTAAATAAATATACATAATAATTATATAATATTTGCATGTCAATAATAATTACTCTGCGTTAACTCTGCATGTCCTTTTAATCATGGAAGAATAGTTAATCCTGGCACAGACCTCTTTGGTCATTCTGGATTGCTATTGCAACGCCTAGATAATAATATTAAAAAAAAAAAAAAAAACCTTCATCTAAGCCAAGTCACTCTTTATTATCACTATTGTCTAAGGTGTGAAATGTATGATGTATTGTTGTCTATATGAATAAATGAAATGAAATAAATGAAATGAAATGAATGATTGACATACCTAGTTATTCTTTTGGCCGAACTGTCACGAATTAGGTCTTTGCTGCTTTGTGCAAGGTCCGCCAGGAAATTATAATTTGTAACACTTCTTTTTATTACCTATCGTGTGGACAGCAAGCTCTGGTATCAGAGTTTTCGAACCGCCTTATGGCCTCTGACGTGGTTTTTATGTAACGACTACTACCACCACAGATAGTAGCAGCGACCAACGGGCTTAACGTGCCATCCGAAGAACGGAATCATCTTTCTTTTCAGACAATCAGGTGATTCAGCCTGTAATGTACAACTAGGTGTTCACCGTGGGAATCGGATCCACGACCTCTGTGTCAAGAGCCCAATGCTCTTAACCATTATTTCATGCGTCGGATGGCACTATAGCCGTTGGTCCCGGCTGCTATCTCAGGTGGAGGTCTTTACATAAAAAAACCACGTCAGAGGCCGTGAGGTGGTCTGAAAAAACTCTGACACCAGAGCTTGCTGCCCACACGATGAGAAGAAGATCGTTTTTTTTGTGAACTATATCGGCCTCCCAAAGAGGTCTTTGAGGAATATAACATAACATAACATAACATAACATAAATATTCTTTATAAATTTCTTCTTCTTTCTTCTTTTTTTTTTTTTCTAATTTCTTTTTTTTTATCTTTTTTATTATTCTTTATTCTTTTATTTATTTCTTTCTTTCTTTCTTTATTTTTTTTTTCTTTATTCTTTTTTCTTTTTTTTATTTCTTTTTTCTTTTTCTTTTTTTTTTCTTTTCTTTTTTAATATAATCATGAGCATAATGATTGCTTTATGTTTTTCAAAACAGAGGACGTTGGACAATAACGAGTTGGACGTATTTGGCGTGAACGCAATCACGGACGCTATTCATAATGCAGCAGACTATTCAGAATAGGTAGATTTGTAGGTACAGAAGAGATAACGGACGAACGGTTAGGTGTGTCAGTTTGTCATTTTATGATTTGTGTACGAGTTTAGTGGGCCGCGCGAGGTTTTATTTGCAGACCAGTTTTGAATCTTCATTGGAAGCATCAATCATCTTTATTATTCACATACATACATACATACAAACACATACACGCATGTATCTTAATACATTCTACACCAACATTATTATTTAGGAGTTTGTCAAGGATTACTTCTGTCCGTGATCTAGGGGTCTGCGTTTCACCAGATCTCACATTCCGTAATCATATTACCAGTATTTGTAAAAAAGGCATATCGAAATTTAGGTTTTATTGTACGTCAAACACGGGTTTTGCACAACATCGCCACCGTAAAAGCTTTGTACTATGCATTTGTTAGGAGCCGACTTGAAAGCAGCGCAATTATCTGGAATCCACATGAGGCTAAATATATAAGAATGAACGAAAAATTCAAAATAAATTCACTCGATATATTTACTGGAAATTGTATGGCGTCTATCCCTTTTACCCTCTTATGTACCCGACTCTTTTTGTTTTAGGTATGGTAGGTTATAATAGTTTAGAAGTCCGGAGAAAACTAGGCCTTGCGATATACTTTTTTAATATATTAAGAGGGAAACTTCATAATCCGAAAATATTAAATGCTATTAGCTTGCAGGTCCCAAACACACGGTTGCGGAGGGGGCCCAGGCCCCAATTGTTTGCATTGCCCTCCTGTAGGACTAAGGTTTTGTCGCACGCCCCGACTACAACAGCACTACGTATATTAAATGACGACTTGGTCGACTTATTTCATTATACATACACTGGCCAAGTTCACAGAATTGACGATTAAACATTTATGTGTACCTAAGTAAATAACAAAAATGTTGTTGTCAATGTCATCGAATTAGGAAAAAACCTGTAATGATGATATTGTGTATTGTAAACTTAGAATAAATAAATAAAATAAAATATTTACTATGTTTAATAAAACATTTCTTGTAAGATAACCATATTTAAAAGCAGATTTCTGACTACTTGTATACTCTTGTTCCGAGGGGGAGCCTGGTGGTCTGAGATAGAGGTTCATTTTTTTTTGCCTCAGACGTCAGTCTCTCGCAAAGACAGTAATAGGGAAGCGGACTGCATAAAATAAATTTTAGTTTTATCTTCTTGGTAAAAAAACATTTGAAAATAACGCTATACTCACATTTTTATTTTTTTAAGCTAGAACATTATTTTTAATAACATGATGAACTATAAAAAGTAACGAAATGTTGAGGACGTCACTTGTTACCCACAAGTGACGTCCTCAACATTTCGTTAGAAAAAAATTTCATACATCGCGCGCGTTTTGACGTTCGATTAAAAGTAGCTAATCTGACTAATTCACCGATCCCCTATTGTTCATGTATACTTACTTTAATTTTATACCTTGTAACTGTCTTTCTTTGTGTGAGACATTAAATGTTTTTTTAGTTTTACTTTACTTTACATTGGTGAGCAATGATTGGAATTTTATTTGTATTGATTAGTAGTTAATTGTATAATGATTATTTTAACCCGTCAAAGTAATTATAGGCAGTTAATAATTGTCGAATCGTCCCATTATCATATTAAAGCTTTATTTAGCAATACATTATAAACAATAATTTTTAAGTTAATTGTACCAATTTAGTATTACTTACAGATACGTCGAGAGAGTTAGATAGAAACGTTAGTGAAGGTAGACCTAGAAGGACACTAACTAAGACTAACTTGAGGAAGTAACAAAATGTGAAGTCATAAGTAGGTAGGTAGAAGTCACAACGGGTTCTGCTGAACCCGTTGTAAATAGTAATATGGGTATCGTTCACATCTACAACGCATCAGTGTATGTACACACGGCGACACATCAAGGTACACAAAACAAACATAAGCTGGCCCCGCGACACTACACGTTATTCTACCTACGCAAGGCCAGTTTATTTTGGTTTTGTATAGCTTGATGTGTCGCCGTGTGTACACCCTGGACATTTAAATCCACCTACCTATACAGGGTGAAATTGATATCATTAGCATCCTTTTAAATTAAGAGTCTACCCATCAAACTGAACATCTTTTACTATGGGAGCAAACCGATCAGAGCAAATAAACAATCAGCTGTTCCATACTAAACTGCAATGTCGACGCGCGAGTTCGCGACTCAAATGTATGCAACAGCTGATTTTATTTTTGCTAAGATCGGTTTGCTGCCATATTAAAAGTTGATCAGTTTGATGGGTAGACTCTTAGTTTAAAAGGATGCTAATGATATTAATTTCACCCTGTAGTTGAACTAATATTTCCATGAATATAGAGTTAAACTATGGGTAGGTTAATCTTTCGCCGTGTGTACATATTGAACGATTAACGTTATGCAACAGAACAACAGTTATAATAGAATCCAATAGTTTCGATCTGCACGTGTAAGGTCAAAATCATGATATTAATTTAGAGGAAGCAAAAGATAATGTTAGGACGACCGACCAAAGTGGTAATACACACTCTCTGCCTACCCCTCCAGCAAAAAGTCTTGAGTTGATTACAATTACCATGTACCAATATAAGCCATGGTGGTCCAGTAGCGAGTAATCTTGCTTGCTTGGTGGTTCGATCCCCGTCCAGGCAGACTCGTGCCAATGAGTTTTTCGGAATTTATATGTACGATTTGTAACACCACTGGCTTTTCAGTGAAGGAAAATAACGTGAGAAAACCTGCATGCTTTAATTGCGAGGCATGTATTGTACTGTCTATGTTCAAGTTGCGACGGGCTCACTCCCCGTCACACTAGACAGAATTTCGGTACCATAGTGAAACGTGGACGTGAAAATCTCTGACTTCTCGGGGAATATAGTCTTGAGCATAATTATGCATGCAATATAATTCGCATGTTAAACCAAATCAAACTAAAAAGCCTCCGTACTTACCTTAAAGTTCATTTATATTTCTGATATTTACACTAGGTACAATTTTGTTGTAAAAACCCATCCAGTAAATCTCGGAGGAGCCTCCGCATTGCGGCGGGGGCATTAAAACCACTGGAGAGCTGTAATTATAGGTGACCGATCCATTACCGAGCTTGCAAACCTGCTTCATGGTGAATTGATGTCTTGTAATGCTTTAAGGCTTGCCTTTTGTTCCTACACCATTAGTTGCCATTATGTTTGTGTTTGCTTCTTGGGGTAACAACAGTAATCTTATTTCATAATCTGCCTCCAAAGCAATAAACTATTTTGATTTGATTTTTTTATTTAAAAGCTGTAATTGAGGCTGTAATATGACGTCTTTCTTAAAATGCTGACGGTTTTTTAAGAGGATGATCAGACTATTAAACTGAACTACTTTCTCTTAGGAATTAACATCGAAATCACGTAAAAATCTGCTATTCCATACATTTGGGTCGAGTAAGTATAGCATCCGTCGAATCTACGAAGCTACGTAGTATCTTTACGTCCCAAGATCGAGATCGAATCAGAAATGAAGAGATCCGCAGAAGAACCAGAGTAACTGACATAGCCCAAAGAATAGCTAAACTGAAGTGGCAGTGGGCGGGGCACATTGCTCGCAGAACCGACGGCCGAAGGGGCCGAAAAGTTTTCGAGTGGCGACCGCGTACCGGAAAGCGCAGCGTGGGTAGGCCCACACGGTGGACCGACGACCGGTCGTTATGGCGATCCTTAGGGGAGGCCAATGTCCAGCAGTGGACGTCCATCGGCTGAAATGATGATGATGAAGTATAGCATGTCAGTCAGACAGTTTTGCATGGAACATCAGATATTTGCTTATAGCTTGTGTTATGAAGAATACATGAATACATACAAACAATCCATCACTCAGGCACATTATAGGTATATATTCATAATTCATCATACAAATATTTGCCCCTTACGGGATTCGAACCTGCGACCCTCGGATTACCAGACAGGTTCACTATCAACCGCCCTATCTGTCTAAGCATATCAAAAAATGTGGATATTCTGAAAATGTTACATTTAGAAAATATGTCTGACTATGTCTTCGTGAACATATGCATATGCTATGCTGTCTATCATGAATAATATAATTGAGCATGCAGATTTGAATCCAAATATTCATAATTGAAAGTCCATGCCTCTCGGCAACGCGCCACCGACACTCTACATAATCTCTAATAAACCATTGATGTTTAGTTATGGAGGAAGAATTCCCTCCCCTAGCATGACTCAATACTCAATATTCGAGCTCAGGAGCGCGCGTGGAGCGCCTGCTAACTGCCTGATTGCGAAGTGCCCCTTTGTCCCGTACCAGCGTGACAGAACGGAACTGATTTAGGGCGAAGACGGACACAACGGATTTTCTGCAGATTTTTTACGGAACTTCATTCGTGTATTTGGACATGACTATACTTTGATATTTACTTGTGTGGCTAGACTGTTGTGTTATTTTTTTTGTGAATGTTGAGGAGATTTTTAATATTCGTACTTGTTCTTACTAGCCAAAAAAGAACAACCTGTGCTTTTATATCTTCTTTTTATCCGACTGCCCTAGGAGAGCAATGTTTTTTTTAGCGGCATTTTAAATTTAAATTCATTTCTTTATTAATAATCGTTGTGAATTTTTTTTTCTTTTTTTAATATAACCTTTACCCAAAAGGTTATGTCAGAGTTAAATTCGTTATACACTGCTCTGCGTAAGCCCTAGGTAGAGAAAAGCGTTTTTCTTCGACTAGACATCGCTACAAAATAAGACGAGCTTACCTAAGATAGAACAAAATTCTAACTATGTACTTTACAGTTTTTATATTGTCGCTTATTTTGCCCGTAATATTTATACTAAATGCCAAAACTCACATCACTTCACTAAACAAAATACCTTTCTTCTTTTGGTTTAATTCATTCGACACCATTCCGATACATCAGAACTAGAGCTACAGATTCCATCCGAAGTCACGTTGCGAAAATAAAATGCTACACTAATACTGAAAGTCTGAAAACAGCCTAATAAGCATGTTATTTGTTGAAACAGGGGTTTGGTTAATAAAAAAGGGTAAATGAGGGATGTTGTGTGGAAACAACGAGGTTGAGTGCGATGTAAGGATTTGTCGAGATTTGTCTTGTACAGATTCGGGCAGACAGGGTTGTTCTATTTAAAATCGAGCTTTAATGTAATAATAATAAAGTTGTGGTTGGGAAATATTTCCGGTTCAAAGAAAATTTCAATAGGGTGCTTATTTGAAATAGCAGTTACGGAAAACATTTCAGGTAGCCTATAAACGGGATAAATTTTATATCGCTGCGGTTAACTTCAGCATCAATTCTACTCATCAAACTGAACAACTTTCATTATGGAGCCAACTTCGAAATCGCGAAAAAAATAGCTGTCCCATATATTTGAGTCGAATAGGAACTGCAGTTTTGTATGAGACAGCAGATTTTTTTTAAAGATTTCGAAGTTAGGCGGTTTAAATTAAACCATCAAAACTAAACAACTTTCGATATGGAGAAACGTGTAAAAAAAATTAAATGTCAGCTTTCCCCAATTACATTCAAGTTGAGCAGCCTGGCTAGCATGTTACACGTGATACGGCTATATCACGCCTTTTATCTCGTTCTTTCGCGCGCAAATAGAAAGGGAGCGAAGGTGCGATAGCGCTGTATCACGTTGGCATGCTACGGCGGCAGGTACTGCAGTTTTGTATAACACATTTTTTTCGCTATTTCGGATTTGGCTCCATAGTTCTCTCATCTATACTATTATAAAACTGTAACAGGAAGTTTGTCTGTACATTGAAGATAATAACAAAAAAAAAGTTACGATATGGTTTTTAGGTGTCCCTGATTCCATTTCACCAATTTTTGGATTTTTTGTCTGTCTGTTTGTTTGTGTGTATGTTTGTTTGAACGAGTATCACGCAAAAACTACTGAACCGATTTTGATGAAACTTTTTTGTTTGATAGCTTATGATCTGACTTAAAATCTGGTATATAATTTGTGCGGACGAAGTCGCGGGTTAACGCTCGTTATTTATTAATGTTGTAATATACTAACATAATTTATAAGTTCTCCAATACCTACTAACATTTTTTGTATGGACTATATATAAGTTGTCTGAAATAAAATATTTTTATTTTTATTTATTTTATTTATAGTGAATGTTCTGGACTAGACTACTCCCTTAAATATTACTAGGTCGTTTTTTTACACCCTGTTTAATGTAAGATTCATTTGCTCTAGCATTTATTACTACAGCAAGGCATAATTTACGCGTCTGGCCACTCAGGACTAATAAATCTTTACAACTAAATAATTCAGCTACGATTTCTAACCTCAAAACACTACTGAAAATTCGTCTCAGAAGGATTAAGCTTTCTGGCACGTACTGAAATAATACTGCAAATGTTCTATAAACCGCATTCTGGTAATACCTCAGGTCTTAGAGGTCCTTAAGGTCCTGCAACTGGCTACCAATGCACAAAATATAAGCAGTAGCGACAATGATCCAGATAACAATAATTACTATTGTATCTCGGGGAGGTATTTCATTACAAGGATTTGGTGGTAGGCTCGCATGGGGGACAGATCCAACACGTAGAGGCTCCTTTGAGATACTTTTATCTAAAAATGTGATGGGATGCACCAAACGTGGTCTATCTCTGAACGCATAATGTTATCACGGTCGGTGCAGAGACTATTGCAGAAAAGACAGAGAAACTACTGGGGTTAATTATTATTATTTTATGTTTGTTTTGTGCCTGTATCACGTAAGATAGGTATTTTAGAAAATTACTTTTAACAGTGATTTTGACATTTGACAACAAGATTCAGAATTTCTTCTACAGGGTGCAATTGATATTATTAGCATCCTTTTAAACTAAGAGTCTACCCATCAAACTGAACAACCATTACTATGGGAGCAAACCGAACGGAGCAAAAAAAATTTCTGCTGTTCCATACTACACTGCACTCGCCGCCGCTGCCTACTTGACTCAAATGTATGCAACAGCATTTTTTTTTGCTCCGATCGATTTGTCCCATAGTAAAAAATGTTCAGTTTGATGGGTAGACTCTTAGTTTAAAAGGATGCTAATGATATCAATTTCACCCTGTATATTTAAAACATCAACAGTGTTCTTCTGTGAAAGATATTATGTTGACTTTACTGAGCCTATAACGTAGAAACAAATTTTAATTATTTCGGGGGCTTAGAGTCGGTACTGTTTGATTAGTGCACTCTGTCTTGCTTGAACAAGCACGTTCGTTCATTGACTTTGAACGTGTGCTCTCTAAATCCATTACAATGATACAGTATATTAACGAGTTGTTCTTAACAAAATGAGGGAATTGTCAGATATACGCAAAATTTTTGTACCATTTTGTAAAAGAACCTTTATGAAAATTCTTTTTACTCTGAGAATTATATTCTTAACTAGCGGCGCAAGCGACTACATACGCGCAGACAGACGACGACTTTAAATACTTATAACTTGCTTTGTGAAAAGTAAAAGGAGGGTATCTAAATTGGAAGTAAAAATTCTAAAAATGATATGTGCTTCTATTACGTGTCCTAAACGCTTCCAATTAATATTTTTGCAATATCTTCAATGTACATCCACGCCAAGTAAAGAATTTTATTATATGTAATATAGATTTATTGATACGTAAAATATATTGTAATACTCAAAACATAAATGCTTGAATGTATCAAAATAGGTACCTACATTAATATTAATTTGATTTGATGCGTTATGAATTCAATCTTTACTATAGTCAGACCCATTGAAAAGACTTTTTCAATTTCTAAAATGACTGTTATCCATCAGAAATCTTTTCATAATAAAGTTAATAACGTCTTCGTGCTATGCTTTTTATTATTATATTGTTTTTATTTGTTGTTCTATTTTTTATACCAACGCTTTGAAGCACTTCGTTAATATTTTAGCGTGATAATAAGGTACTTAGGGCTGGCTTGCACCAAAAAGTGTTTAAGCTTTATTTAGTGATCGCTCCATGATCGCACTGTCTTTTACAGCATCAGGTCAGGTTTATCAGCACAGGTGTTACAGCATCTTATTTCAGTCTAAATAATTCTAACTAACGAGGTCGAGAAGTGTCGAAAGTACCGCGATCTGGCCAGCAGCTACATATTCACGCCAATAGGTTTTGAGACGCTCTAGGTCCTTGGGGCCCAGATGCCAAAGCATTCCTTGCAGACCTATCCAAGCGTCTCAATGAGACCTCTGGTGACCGTAGAGCAGGCAGCTTCCTGGCACAAAGAATCAGCCTCACCATCCAGAGGGGGAATGCTGCTAGCCTGTTGGGCACCATGTCTTGCGGCGACGCTCTGGTGTGTGTGTATTATTTGTAGGCTTTTATGTTTTGAGATAAGATGTTGTTTATATCTGAAGATAGCTTATTAGTCTAGTTATATTTTAGTTTTAGTATATTTTAGTTTAATCAGTTGTTGTTCGTTATTTCGTATGTCTCGATAAGCCTAAATAATTGTTGGTGCAAGCCACCCTTTAAACTGTGCTGATTATTTCATATAGGTCCCAAATAAATCACGACGGGGTATCAATTTGAAACCACGAGACGCTTGAAACTCAATTCCTTGTCTTCGCCATAGACAACAACAGAAAATGCAGTCTAATTTAGAGATTTAATCAAGTACGAGTAGAAACAGTGAGCCCGTACTAGCCGCAAGTAAGATTACCATGCATTCTGATCTGTCCAGGACGTGTCCCGATTTTTAAATTCCTGTCCCGACTTCAGTTGTTCATTCAAGCTCAATAATACTTATTTATGAAATGTCGAAATTAATATTTTCAAAGAATTATGATATTATCTCTCACTCACAAAAAAAATCAACCAGATAAAGTAAAAAATGTTTTCAGTAGGTAGTGGAATTGTTAATCATAAGTACTTTATTAACGAACTTTAATAACATAATATAAAATCCTTATTATTAATTTAAAGAGACGGGTATCATTATCTTTCAACTACTTTTATAAAATCCTATAAATAAGAAATGCTGAATCAGATGCGTCAGTCACCTTTTCTTTTTCTTACATTCTTCATTGTACACAAAAAACAACATTATTTTGAAAAATTACAATAACTCATGTCATGATGTACAAAGGCGAGCTTAACTCTAAAAGAGTCTTTTTCTGTGTAAGTATATTTTTTACACAGTCCAGTTTTGATCATGATAACACTGTTTGTAACAGTCTTAACACGTTCCGGGACAGTGACCGGCTATAGCAGTGATAACAATAAAAGTTCTATTGTGTCTCGTTCACCGCCCCGGAACGTGTTAAGCAAACTGTACCTAAAATTATCTTGTGCACGGGACAGTAATTAAGTAATCGTAATTCGAATCGCGTATCCTCAGGACTTCAGTAACCGTGGTAACTCTAGCAACAACTAGACAGCGACCCAATCGCAGTGAGTGCGGTCGCATACATCACTCGGACCGACAATTTATCAATTAGGCTCTCTAAAGCAACTGAGAACCCTTGTTTAGATAAGCCTTTAGTTCGTCTTGTAAGTGCTCGGGGAATTGGACCGATTGAAAGTTTTTAATTGAGCGTTATGGGAGGGTTACATTGAAATTGATTCGCCATCTTGTGAATAGTTTATGCTTTGATAATAATTCACCATAGCAGATTTCGAGTAGCACCGAAAGAGAAACGGGGAGAGAAGGAAGAAGTGGAGAAAATACCACATTTGACTGGTAGCTACGTCATGTTCTCGCTAATATATTTTGAGACGCTGGGTGAGGCCAACAAATTGTTTTATTTTATTTTCTTAGAAGACAAAAGGCTGTTAAAACATTACAAGTTTGGTTAGCTAGAATATTAATAAATTGATTTATTACTATATTATTAAAAGACAAAGTCACGGCATTAGAGATATTTCAAAATGAAACAGAAAACAAGCGATATCTGATAACAGAGATCAAGTTAAGACACTCATAAGAAACTTGAATTCAAAGTGTAACCTTAATGAATCAATAGCCTAAATCAATTATTCATCAATTCACTCAAAACGTTCATTCGAAAATCAAACGCACAAATTCTGAAAGCTCATGAAATCTTTATGAACAATCTATGAAATCAAATTATTAACTTTGTCGCTCGCAAGTCATTTAATGAGGGTTACTCATTAAGCATTAAAACTCAAACGTTTCAAATGAAACTCAATTTCAAAGTCGCGAACGAAGCGTCTGAAGTTTGTCTGTTGTACGACCAAGTTAGTTAGTACGTAGTTACATCCAGTACAATTTCTTTGATTTCAATCTGTTTTAGTTTCAGCGTAGTCAAAAAGCCGAGAATTATTCGTTTTTGTCATGTTGTTTTATTACCTTCTTTCGATTAGTGCACAAATTACCTACATAATTATTAATTAGTATAACTTACACAACCACTTAGTATGGGACGCCCTGCTACCCCCTGGACAGACGACCTAAAAAAGTAGCGGGGAGCGACTGGATGAGGAAGGCCGTGGACACAGTTTTGTGGCGTGGCTTGGGAGAGGCCTATACTCAGCAGTGGACGATGATAGGATGATGATGACACAACCAATTTAGTTCTCTGGCGTATAAATTCATTTCTGATGTGCTGAAGTGGCAATGGGCTGGTCTAATCTGTCGAAGAACAGACAATCGATGGGGTGTCAGAGTTCTAGAGTGGACACCACGAACCGGCAGGCATAGTGTGGGACGCCCTGCTGCACGCTGGACTGAGGACCTAAAAAAGGTAGCGTGGAACGACTGGTTGAAGATCGCCGAGTACAAAGTTATGTGGCGCGCCTTGGGAGAGGCCTATGTTCAGCAGTAGACCGAGCAGATGACACACGCTTACCTATTATTCTAATTTTTTTCTAGGTATTAAGGAACCCTACTGCAACTAAGTTAGTTGGGACAGATGCATGCATGCAGATGCAACAAGGCAAAACTTTCAATATCACGGAAACTATTGAATATTTATTTAGAATTTTCTTGATACCTCATATTGTGTCTCTTTAAGTCTTTTCCGGGATATTGAAAGATGTACACATTTGTCATAACTGACCTATCTCAACGTTGCCTATTATTATATATTAGTTATAAGTTCTGTCTACTATATTAATTATAAGTCCTTTGTTTTCCCTATCAACTATATCTTTAAGCGTAAAGTTTTAGCATATTGAAGTTCAGTTCTATATAAATTATATCTATGATATTGAAGCATTGAATTGAAAATTTCAGGATCAAATGTCGTCCCAGGCGATCCCAGATGATCAGCTACAAGTTTTTCATGACGTGTGGTGTGCTATCTATGCATTTTGTATTTTGCCGTGTGGTGGCCGTCTTCGAATCTTTGAAGCCCAAACCGTTGAGCTGCTGCTGCGTTTAGCTGCTGCCTTTTTTAGTTCTTTAATCGTATCGGTCTCCCACTCCATCAAAGGAGGGTAAGGACGAGAGAGTTTATCGGTGTTTAGTGCGTACACTTATCTTCAATATGTCCTGCATAGCTGACTTTTCTATAAAGATTGGCAGTCGCCGTAATCCAAATCGACTAGGAATTCATCATCGTACGTTTTCATAAAAATTGAAACCCAATTCCCACGTTAACTTATCAACAAAAATCTAACAGTTATTACTTCCATTTCATAGTCGACACAAGCCGCAAAATAACCGAATGTGACAGTGCCGAAGCGAAAATTTTATTTTTAAATCGGTATTCGGCAAGCCCATTGAAATGCGTCGTGGGCGGTGAGCACGTGCGATTGCTCCAAATGAAATTTCATTCACAACTGTATGGAAGTCTGTACTCGATATTTTTACCTATACGGTGCATGTTTAGAATTGCAACGATGTCAATTGGTCCGTTGATTTGGAGATTTATAGTTTGATATTTGCAGAGAGAAGCAAGAATTGCTAAACTAAAGTGGCAGTGGGCGGGGCACATTGCTCGCAGAACCGATGGCCGATGGGGCCGAAAAGTAATCGAGTGGCGACCGCGTACCGGAAAGCGCAGCGAGGGTAGGCCCCCCATACAGTGGATCGCCGACCTGGTGAAGGCGGCGGGAACCCGTTGGATGAGGGCAGCGCAGGACCGGTCGTTATGGCGATCATTGGGGGAGGCCTATGTCCAGCAGTGGACGTCCATCGGCTGAGATGATGATTTGCAGACAGGAGGGAGCGCTGAAACGACAGCTAAAACAGATGAATGGAGGAAGACGACATATAGCAGCGACCTCAAGAAATGGGATAAGAGCAGGAAGATCATGACGACTTCCTTTTATTTTGTTTTTCTATTACTAGTTTTAGATCTGCTAATTTACTTCAATAGATCTATTCTTCGATCGTTTATTCAGAAAACTACATTTAGCTCATACCAGTAGGGCTAGCATACCATGCACAGCAAAGCGACAAACCGAGAATACCGTCATGGTAAACAAAGAAAGAGACACGTCTCGATTTTTGTCGCTTTCTCGGGAGTAGCATGCTATGCCCACTGGAGATGCAATGCAGAACCCATTTAAAATCGCTAGAGTAGTCAGTGAGACCAGTGTCGGGCTAGTATGAATTTTCTACTCACACGTGACGCGCCTTTGCTGCATATAATATTACCTCTTCCTGCGCTTTTCAGTCGCACTTGCCGCGACTAGTATTAGTATGGATAAAAAAGGCCGAGTCGTGCGTATGTAGAGAAGTCATGCTACAGGGTCTGGTATTGCATTAGCTTCATCTAGATAATGGTAGAAGTAGATTACATTTTATCTTTTATGTCCTGAAAAGTCTTATAAAACTAATGTCCCGTTAAAACAATGTTGACCGTACAAATTACTTTTCCACAAAAGAAAGTGTGCGACAGTTTCATCTATTTTCGGTAATAATGCAGATTGTAAACTGGAGAACTACACAGCGGCACAAAGTTGGTTTCATTCGTAGTCGAGTTCGTGACAAACTGAAACCTGGAGCGTATCCATAACACCAACTCAGTAGAAAAAAAATCAAATCTTAGAAAAGATTAAGATTTAGCTTCCAGATAGTGTACTACTACTATTACTACTGGTAGTACACAATAAAGTATAATTGATTGCTTGATTGATAGTGCTATTAATAATTAGTCATTCTTGTTAGTCTATAGGCTAATAATCTTGCCTTCCGTGCAGGGAACGTAGGATCCGTTTAGTCTCAATAGTTTGGTAGTTACATCGGTACCGAACCTTAAGGACTTATTTGTCTCAGTTGTTCGGTGCCAAACTTCCGAACTTCTGTTCCTTGTATTTAAGCTTTTAAACTTTTTTCGACTTCGCTTTTTGTCCCGAGACCCGATAAACAAAACTATTTCAATACAGGGCAAAAACTAGAATTTAATACTAGAAAAGCTTGTATGCGAAAATACCATAATATATTTTTCAAACATTACAGGCTTACTACCCTGCCAAATTTCATTGAAATCGGTTAGTTTATTGCCCTGAAACCATCATAGACAATCTGACAGAAAAACACACCTACTATTTATTTATCGACTTTTTAAACGAATACCTACTAATTTATCGTCAAGTCGCAGTAGTTTGGTTATTAGTAATGGATCGAACTTTTGACAATAATAAAGGAAGTATAGATTTTTGATACATTAAAAATTGTCCTGTGGTATTATGGACACAGCTAGAGTCCCGCTACTAGGTTTGGTTCATTATTCGGGACATTGAAGTCGGGACTAACAATGGTTCTTTCGAAACTTCGACGAGAGCCGGCTACACCGCTAACGAATCCGGATGATAAAAAGGCAGCTTTTAATTTTGTTGGGACGTGAAGTTTGGACGATTGGCAACTTTTTTTACAACGCCAGTGGAGTGGCCACTACTCAATTTCTCTTTGATATTGTGATAAATAGTAATAATGATAGAAACAACTTTTTGTACATTTTAGTTCAGTAACGTAATATTTAGTTCGCATATATATATATACCTACGCTTTTAATTACTGTACACCAAGTGGGTAACAGACATTCGTATGACGTCATACATACATCGAACAAAGGGCTGCGACTAGATGTGTTGGAACAGTTAGAAATTATTAGGCAAAATAGGGTCGGAAACATTCTTAACGAGCAGATAAATGTATCTTCGTCACCGTTATTAAGAATTTTCCAATCAAACGCCCGAGGTCAGTCACAACAAACGGCCATTACACACTTTCACCAACCGACAGGGGCGGGGCACTGTCAAACGGGTATAAATAGGCGACAGACGGCGCGCACAGGTCACTCGGTGTCGGACGCTCGGCGGAGTAACAACTCTGTTTCGAACGTTCGTCGGTCTAACTCCTGAGGATGCTCCTTGGTGGAGCGAAACACGTGTAGAGTAGAAATTATTTGGTGGGCAGGTTGTGTTGCATAACGTAATACAACTTTGTCTACTAGGTACTTGGAAGCGGAGGTCTTGATACAATCGTGTCATCTACATATTACTGTACAAAGTCTTTCGATGAAACAGTCTATTCACTAAATAATAAAATAGGACAAATAAGATAAAGAACCAATAAAGAACATATCAATCAATCGACAACGAACGTGTGTTAAAAGCCAGTGGATAAACCACGCCAGCCTTAGTTCTTAGGCCCAAATTATCGGCTGGGTCCAGAACGTAGTTTGACTTAAAAGTTCCATAATGATTTTATGTTACTTAAAACAGGTCGTTGAGCCTTAAAACATAGATAGAGATAACTAAATACAATTAATTGTATATATAGGTCATTCTACATCCTCAGCAATCTGTGAAGGCGTTTAATACCCCCGAGCAAAGCAATAATAATATCCAATATCGTATCCCATGATTCACTATACGTGTATAACGTAAATGTACGAAATAAAATTCTTTATTGGTTCGTACAATAATGGGTCTCCTACGTTACAACCATAACTGGGTTAATATTACTGGCTGTAGTAGGATACTAATGATTTGACCCGATTTTTCTTGAGGACAATAAAAAAATATATTATAACATATTTTGTTGCGTTTGGTACCTACCAAATAAACATTAAAAACTGATACTACAAAATCATTCTAGAACCAGTAAACAGATCTCATCTTCTTCTTCTTCGGGTTCCTCTCCATTACTGGAGGTTGGCAGTCAGCTCTGCATATCCCTGTCTATCTCTCGCCAAACGAAACAGCTCTTCGACGCTGGCGATGCCTGTCCACTCTTTAAGGTTCGAGAGCCATGACATTCGTGGCCTACCGACGCTTCTTGTGCCCTCCACTTTGCCCATTATTATAGTTTGGAGCAGTTGGTATCGCTCATTCCTCAAATATGGCCAAGGTAGGCGACTTTCCTCCTTACAACAGCTCCCGGTGACTCGTTGAACCCAACTAATTCGCAGCATTCTTCGGTAGAACCACATTTCTATAGCCTCTAGTTTCAAGCGAGTAGCTTCCTTAATGGTCCATGCCTCGCCTGCCATGCCTGCCTAAACAGATCTCAGAAGAATTTAAAAATAAATCTAATCTAAAATTGATATTTGGAACATGAACAATTCAGGTCTATGCTCGGTGAAAACAATGACTTTCGTAGTCGCGGTCAGGTAGCAAATCTTCGTCATAATGACGTCTACAACATCACCAACGTCACTGACGACATCTGCTTTCTGCCTGGATATCGAAACATTACCTGTGAGTGTGACCTACCTAACTTTATTGGTCAGTTATCAAATTAATATTCTGTACAACAGGTTGTACATTCATCACAGATAATTGGCGTACCAATACATAAACCCCATTCCGTAATATTTACCTAAGCAATAATCATAACGTGTAAACAAACGCAAAACAATAGGGTAGCCGATAAAGATCCCGGGATCGGACTCCGGACTCCGGAACACCGGGACTCATTAAGGCCCGGTATCCACTAAAGCGGAGATGGGCGGAGCGGAGATGCTCATCTTTTAAAACCATGGTTGCAATAAATGTTTTGTATTTGTTTTATTGTTTAGATGTAAGGGCTTTGGTCAATGACTAATAGCTACTTCGACCTGGACAGATCTATTGCAGCTGTCACCCTAGACCTAAAGGTCATTTCCTAGGCCCACGGACTTCATGAACTGTGTTATGCTTTTGGAGGGGAGGACTCCTGCTGTGAATGAGCACTTCGCATTCGCGGAGGAGGTGTATGGGCGATTCTTCTGCTTCACAGTAGAATCTGCAAGTGGGTGAATCTACAAGCCCCATTCTGTATAGATGTTTGTTTAACTTGCAGTGTCCTGTTAAGGCTCGTACCTAGAGCCTTAAGTTGCTGCAGTTTGAATTGATGGCATCCGAGGTATGTCTGTTTGAGAAGCCGGTCACAAGTTCTTTTGCATTCTTCAATCCTGGCGTATCCTACCAGAGCTTACGGCTTTGGTTCACGGCCCATTCCTTTAGCACACGTCTAGAGGTGTTGGTGAGAGATGCCGCAAAAAAGGCTCGGGGCCTTTGGCGTCCTCCTCCGCCTCTTCGTGCCAGCTCGTCAGTAGCCTCATTTCCATCCTCATTTCCTCATTTCCTCAAATCCGCAGTGTCCAGGCTGAGATGCGTAGTAGCTATCGGGTGTGTCGACTGAAGCTGAGTGGAACAGAGATGTGTGTGCTGGCTTCTTACGGTGTGTTTGCACTGAAGCGGAGAGGTGTAAAATCAACCGATCGAATTGCTCAATTTTCCTTAGTTGATTTTACACATTTCCGCTCCGCTCTTGGCAAGCAATCGCTCGACTCCACTGCACGCCGCTGCCTGGAGAGCGATTTTTGAATGTAACACGTTCATGTCAGCAGTGGAAAATGTCAAAATCACTATGGAGATTTTGAACGTGTGACTTCCAATAATCGCACTCCTGCTCGCTAAAAACCGCTCACATCTCTACTTTCATTCGTTTGTTCGTGGTCGGTCAACTTAGCATACAAATATAAGAAACCCTTTCTCCCTCTTCTTCTGCCCCACTCCACTTGAACCATACATACCCACTGAATCTGAGCGAAGATGGTTAAATAACAATATCCTATTGTTTGTTCACGACACATCTCCTCTCCGCTCCACTTTGGAGGATTCCGGGCCTAAGGGACGTAGCGAAATGTCCCGTGAAAAATTTATTATTCGATGATTAAATAGCTGAAGCGTAAAACGGTTTAGTAAACAATGTTCAAAGGTCTTTGCTTTGGGATGTTAATGAAATCTCGTTTCGGTAGTAAATACTCGCCGGCAGATAAAAGAAAATTGCGAATACGAAAATGGATTCAAAAAGAAACTGTGAATACATTTTGTTTTATACTTCGTTCGTGGATTTGCTTGTTTTACATTTTTTTTCTGTGCTTAAAATTGCGATGCTTACTCTAAAGGTTACCTATTTATAGAAAAGGTTCTGAACCGCTAGTTTACTTTATGCGCTAGTATCCTTCCAGAAAAACAGCTTTAAACTAGATCGCGGCTTCCGGTTCATTCCAACATGCGCAGCGTCTATTCTATAATATGAAATATCGCTGTGCAAGTAAGGGTGTACTACTGGTCACCGCCGCTGCCGCGAGCTTGTATGCAGCTGTTTTTTTTTAAAGATATCTATTCTGTGACATGAGTGTAAATGAAATAGTTGAAAAGGATTGCCCTAGACGCCCGTCAGTTGCGTCTTATTCATAATCATAAGTTTAGTATGTCAAAATAATTGCTCGTCTAATTATGAATCCGAGTTAAAGTAGTCCGATTCATGTTCTCTTTAAAATTTGTGCTTTTTATAGTACATGATATTTTTGCACTCGGTGTCGTATGTTACCTTAAATTTAGCTTAGTTGTAGCAAATAGAAATAGAAATAGAAACTTTATTTGCAGTAAGTATGGTTACACAGTATAGGTGGAATGTTATAATTTACAATAGGTTTCTCACACTTAACCACTTAAATAGGCATGCAAAATGTAACAAAATCGGGATTACCTATCCTCAAAATAGAATCTACTTTTTTATACATTTGGTTCTAGAAATTCTTTAACAGTATAAAAACATTTTTCGATCAACCACTTTCTTAATGAGCTTATAAATTTATTATGTGACAAATCTCTGAATTCTCTAGGCAAGTTATTGTAAATGCTTATACACATTGAGTAGACATTTCTTAGATAACGCGCGGACCGTGAGACATTGTCATGGGCTAGTCTATTGCAATTTCTGGTGCAAAGTTTCTGACCACTCTGAAATACGGTCATGGGTTGCAGTATTTATATGAAAAATTTTATACGTGGTTTTCACAAAAAACAGCTACTGTAAAAAATAAAAGAGCAACACTGTTTCTACATTCAACACATCGGTCAATTTTGTCCGTCGGTTTGTAAATTGTTCACGTTAGAATTCGTGACTGAGGCCGCCCGCCCCGCCACGTCATGCTTTGCGAAAACCAATACAATACTAAAATTTTGAATGAATTTTAGGTTTCTTCTTATGCAGTGTGTATGTGGGCGAAAGGCTAGCCACCTATCAGCACTTGACACGTCATTCTATCCTGATACCTTCAATATGCTAAAAGTGCGCCTTGCTACAACGGCACGCACGAGCACGAAGATGATTGGTAGTCGTTGCAGGGTTTCTGACCACCCACTCAAGAAATTATAGTCGAGGGTATGTAATTTTCTATACGTCTTACCTACGTTTTAATGTTATCAAATTACCAGCATTTTCATATACAAAGTCGTGGAGGTATAGTAGCGAGTAACCTATGTCTTCCGTACAGGAAGGTGACGTTCGATTCCCGCCCAGGCTGAATTAAACCAATAAGTTTCAAGAATCTTATATTTCTGGCTCAACCTCAGTAATATCTAATTAATTACGGTATATCTACCTATCCTACATACGTTTTCGTATTTTATACACTACCTTACTTATTTAAGACTGTTAGAGTTTAAGAAAATCTGTGTATACTTTGCTTTAGTGACAATTTTTTTTGTTTGAGCTGAATCCAATTTCGATGCGGTTATCACTATTCAAAATCCCATGTTCCGGAAGAATATGGAAGAGAGCTAGCGCCTGAATCATGAGGCGGCTGTTCGATTTCTGGCCTGTACCACTAAGTTCTACGGAATTTATGTATGGTTGTATTTACCGCCTAGCTAGTAAATGATTTATCGTTTTCGTTGGCGTTGAAGGAAAACATCGTGAGGATACCTGCATTCCCGAGAATGAAAAGGAAATACCATAACTTTTGAGGTAGTAAAATATCCGTGTGCTTGGTAGCGAACACAAAGGACCAAAGGACCAGTGATGGTATCAGTGTTACATGACCCTTGCTTGCAATAGTCTAACCAACAAATCAATCAATGTTCCGATTTGCAAAATAAGAATTATTAGAATTACCCTACAGCGGCTTCTTTTACACGAGGACAGTCTCGGATAAAGTCAAGGTCCTTTATAAAATAATTAATGGAAAGTTCTGAACACTAATTATTAATTTTACGTAAAGTTTTCCTAAGAGCAAAATCTTCATAATTTGGTTTCTGTTACTAAGAAAAGTTAATTTTATATTCATGAACATTTTCTGCGGCGGATTTACGAGATGCTTATCTTCATCTTAGTACGTCTAAATACATACATGAACATTAGTTTTACACATGGTATTACAGATTTAAAGGGATGTTTTAATTTAGACCATCAAACTAAACATAAACAACTTTCACTATGCAGCTAACATCAAAATCACAACAAGAAGAATGGTGTTCCATACCTTACAAATATCTCCTTGATCTCATGGGGGATAGCAGATTTTTTTTCATCCTTTATCACTATGACTATCATCACTACATAGTATAAAACAAAGTCGCTTCCAGCTGTCTGTCCGTCCCTATGTATGCTTAGATCTTTAAAACTACGCAACGGATTTTGATGCGATTTTTTTAAATAGATAGAGTGATTCAAGAGGAAGGTTTATATATCAGCATTGCACCCGTGCGAAGCCAGGGCGGGTCGCTATTATAGTATAAAACGTTGTTTGGTTTGATGGTCTGTGTTTGTATGTGCTATATATTTATCTCTATGTAGATAGATATACCTCTCGCGAACCATTTTGACACACAGAACATTTAATTTTTAATGTTTTACAACCTAAGCAAAATGCTCTCAAATCTTACGTAGCACCCAACTAAAACCAATAAAACAAATAGCCTTACAGAAATCTACTTAATTCGACCTTTTATCGGATTAAAGCTGATATCCACCAATTACAAACAAGGGGGGTTAAAGCCCCCTTAAATAGGAGTAGGAGGGGGCTAAAAGGCCTTTGTTTTAGCTCTTCGTAATTCCTTACATTCCGTCGTTAATTTTAAACTAAAATCGCATTCCGACTCCGATAGATTGTCGTATAAATAACTTTAAGGAAAAAGGAAAAAGGGGATTTTGGTAATTTATGTTGCAAGCGAGTTTATAAAAGGTTTGTTTTTTTTTTTTAATTCGAAAATGTTAGATTGTTCAATGTTGCAAATCGCCCGTTTGTTTCGGTGATTCTGAATAACCTTAACTAGACTACGATCCAACTGCAAATCAGGTTTACACCCACATTTTTAGGTTGATACCAAATGAGGTGTGTCAGAGTCGTAGTGTGTGGCGGTCTGTGCTCTCTTCCTACCCTCATGGGACAATGGCGTGAGCTTATGTATGTATGATACCAAATGAGGGTAAAGAAAATCAACAGCAACAACACTTTTGCATCCGGCTGCCAGGGGTTGCCACAGGCTCACAGTCATAAGGGTGGCAACCCAATTTTTTAGGACTCCTAAACTATGACCTTTCCACTGGAATATGTACCGTTGTCTAAACAAAGGGAGTAGAAAACTTGCAGTGGGATCTAGGAGTATTATAATAGCGATTATTAATTTAATTCAAATTTCAGAGAACTCTGAAAAGGTGGGTTAACAAGTTACGTTACAGCTTATCACATAAAAGCTAATTACAGTGTTAATGGAAGTGATAATAACCATCATAAAGGTACTTTAATTTCATTACGAGTTTCTTCATAAATTCACTCACTAACGGCCTTCCGTTCCATACAGTTAAACATGACAAACCCTCATAAAAACCGACAAAGACAACATTACAATACATTCCGCAATAAGCACCGAATTTTCTCCTTTCCCAGCGGCCAGTAATAGGTATTTATGGGCCACACACAATAACCCATTAGTGGGCCGACATGTGTTTTCACAACGCCACGGCCCATAAAGGCCCAGAATGTTACTGTAATTACTTTCCTGTATCGGACGTCAATGTTGCCAGCTCTAATGCGTTTCTATTTTTAAAAAAGATTTTGGTTGCTAACTGGCCAGGAAATTAAATTTGTTTTTTATTGACTTTATAATTTTTTCTCGACTAATTTAATTAAAGGATTACTTTATGGTGGGAACTCTGAAAGTGAGGTTTTAGGGTTACATAGACCGACAGTTAATAACCCTTTTAAAACCATCGAGTCTGCTACAGTGTCATAATTTCTACAGTTATAATTCGTAATGTAGAGTCACGTTGCAGGTACTTACCCGAGCACTCGTCTCGCATGGTTTTCGCGCGCCGTGTTTTTGCCTGCCACGAGGCTCCGCAATCCTCAATCTCTTCTTGTTCTTGACCAAAAACAATCCCTGAGATTGGGATAGATTTTCCCATAAACTACTTCACACTAGCGGAAATGCAGTGCTAACGCACAAGCAAGAGTCCAATAATTATAAAAAAGAAATAAAAATCGAAATGTAGATTTGGTGTCCCCGTCATAATTTCTAAACGATATGATCTTGAAATCTCCCATATTAGTAAAAAAATAAAAAAAAAAACAAAGAAAAAAAAATAACGAAAATAAATAATATTATATGTTATGTTATTTTTAGGTAATGGTAGGAACTCCATGTAATAACTAATTGACCGATTTTTTAACCCTTATTACTTGTATTTTCACGTTTATTTATCTCGATCACTTACAATGTATATAACACAATATGTCAATTAAATGAAATTCAAATAAAATCGGACTGCACTAACATACCACCAAAAAGCCCTAAATAACAATCTCCTAAAGCAAAAAATTAGAAAGGCTTTAAAACCGAGACAAATGTTATTATAGATATAGACAAACGGGCAAAGATATAGATAGATGGATTATATTTATTCGAAACTCTAATAATACTATCTAAAAAGCGCAAAACAATCACTCACTTTTTGTTTCTTTCAAGGGACAAAGGAGGTTTGCACGCTAGAGGCAAGACATTCTGTCTTGAGTAACACGCTTTATCCAGCCAACATAAAAAGACCTTTTCTTTTTTGAGTCTTGCACAAAATATTGTGAGTGCAAAGGTCTTATTAAAATGGACACTTTACACATGTCTTCCTTGGGGGCATGAAATACGGGCGTTTTCAAATGGATGTTGTGCCTTGTAACTGTCTTCAGTCTCCATGACGTCTTTAGTTCTTCATTCCCAAAGCTTTTTGATATTTACAAAGAAGAGTTTTAAGTGGGGAAAGTACGCAGGACTTAAACTCATAATTATTCTGGATGCGGTCAAAGTCAACATTATTTATTCAATATAGCAGCTTGAAGCACACTTATTAAACGTCAAATCTTTTTTTTAAGCTACCGCCGCGTCGGAACGTGTTGTCGCTGTAGAGAAGATGCGGCCAGGAACTTTACAACATAACATGACTTAATAACTAAACAATATAAATTATTATGCTAAAGTTATGTATACAATAATACATTGTCTATTTAATAAAATAATTGATACTATACAGTACTAAACTTTAGTGTCACTCAGACCCAAGTATTTTGATCATTTAAATAATCATCCAGGACTTTCTTGATCTGAGTTTTATCATGTTTTCGGAAAGATTCAAAATGATCTCGGGGATTTTATTATAAGTCATATGAGTCCACGACAACAAATGTTTGAAGTTTTCGCATCGTACCAGTGTGGAGAAGATGTTCTTATGAAGGTATCGGCCAATACAATTCATTGGACAGAAGTGGCAAAACACTGGAAAATGACGATTAAGGTAAGAGTTCATACGAAAAGAAGTTCCATATCAGTGGAGTCCTATTAATGGACTTATTGTTAGTTATCTAAACATGTAATCTGTCAACAGCTGTTGATCTTCCCAACAAAATGAAGAAAAAACGAAAATTTAACACAAGCTTCGTCAAAACCAAATAATAACTAACTGAGACAACCTCCGCAACTCGGAACGCACCCGGCCCAAAGGAACCCATCACTCTAGCAGCATACCAGCATTGAATAGCTAGAGAAATCCTTTGGACCAGATACGAACCCAAGTGGGGATCGTTCCCGCTTTCAACAAGCCTCCTGCCCAGCTCTCGCACAAAAGCCTTGGCCTCACATCCCCAAGCATCAGACGTTTCCATCGCTAATGGAACAAAGATGTAAATGGACTCTGATTACCTGACACCTATCATGCTTAAGCGAAGCCACCTTCTCAGCCGCTGACCCTGCCTCGCGCATTGTACCGGCTAAGTGAGATGCCGCGTAAGTATTTACTCAAAATAAAGTAAAATGAAATCGCTTAGGAGTAGAATTCATTTGTGTACTAATTTCTGCCTGAGTCTATAGGTATCTATTTATTATCGTTATTGGGCTTGGTCATTGACCAATAGCTACTGCGACCTAGACAGATTTATTGTACCTTGCCATCGCAAATTCACCTGCCAGGCATTCTTATCATGGCAAATATTTTCTTCGCGAGGAAACTCCATGACCAGCAGTATTTTATGACTGATGATGATGTAGAACCATTGTGGAATACTAAAAACAGTCCTTAATTTCTGCGTGTGGTACCAGGTTTAATATCTGATCTCTTCCTGGCACTTTACATAGATAATTTTCCAAAAAGGGACCTCTTGAAACAGTTGCCTTTCGTAAACTTTGGACCGTTTTCTTAATACGAAAATCTCGTTTAATATTTAAAACATTTGAATTTTATCATTAAAGTCTGGTCTCAATTTTCTGCTGTCTTAAATCTGTCAAAGTTTAAAGGGCAGACAAAAGTTAATAACTTTCTGACGTAAAATCGGAATGCTCTTAAATAGTTTGCCGTTATGAATGATAGGTACATGAGATGATAATTTTCGAGCTCTCTTTGATAGATCTATCTATAAATATTTTCGTTAAAAATATATTTTGAAGTTATTTTATGTCAAGCTATTTTTAAAGACGATCGTGGCGGGCGATGTAGTCCTTCGGTATTTAAAACGATCACCGAATATGGATGGATGACTATTTTAGTTGTAATTGCCAAAAGCCTCCATGCTTCGGTAGAAACGTTCATTAGTTTGTCCTGGATTGTGCAGTTAGTTGGCGGTGTCTCATATAATAATCTTATTAAGGTGGTTTCAGTCCATACAAAAGTTTGACGCACAATACGCGTAGACGGAATTAATAAAAGTAATATTTTATATATGAAAAAATAGTTTCGAAAATCTAGTTGCCGCGTCACAAATAACATTTGCAATTTATGACATAGTTACGAAGATATAAAACTTTTAAAATTTTGTATGAAAAGTTTCAAAGCTTTATATCTTCGTAATTATTTTATAAATTGCAAATGTTATTTGTGATGCGGCATTTAGATTTTCTAAACTATTTTTCCATATATACAAAGTTACATATTTAATACCGTCTACGCGTATTGTGCGTCAAAGTTTTGTATAAAATTGACCCCTCTGCAACCACCTTAAGGCGAAAAAAATACTCTGACAGCAACCTACCTTCACATGAGGAATATAAGAAAGTCGATTTGACTAATTTATTCCACCCAAACTCCTTTTTAAAGAACATTTAAAAAACGAACAACAAATTTTATTTTAAACTCTATTAATCTTCATAAACTTACAAGTTTGTAGCAATGTGGGGAAATTGCTAAAAACGGGGGCACCAAAGTCGTGGGGCACTTGCACCGTCAAAACTTGCGGCGTACGTTGCTCGCGATAGTTGCCGACCATTTCTCACGTTTGATTTATAAACGCAGTAAGAGCAACACTTCAACTTGGACCCCTTGGGTAGCAAGTGGGTTTAGTAAGGAGCTGTAGCGAAATAGGATACATAATACATAATTAAAATACAGAAAAACATAATTAAAAAAACAACAAAAAAAACGTCATAATCTTATGACTGCTGATGACTGTATCTTCGTAATATTGTCATAGTGACTTATGACCTTTTTGTCAACAAAATGTATGAACAGATAGTATATCGACATGATATCGACCATACTTATCATCGGCACGCGGCCTGCACCTCTTCTGTGTAAGGAATATACCTTCGGGTTTTTTTTTAATCTTCTTTTCTTCTTCTTTACACTATATAGTAGATAGTCATTCATTATTTTAAGAAATATTGATCTTGATTTCTCTTTTGCTAATAAAGATATTTGTATTTGTAACCTTTTTTGTTACCTAAATAGTAAAACGTCTTTTGCCATCGACTGAGTCTCTAAATTAAACCACCAAAAGCCATGCCTTAGGATATGATGACGGCCACCAAAAGGATCAGTTAAAATGTTTTACACGAATCGACAAAATCTGTGATCACAGGCGGTGATTACGTGATTGTGTACCCCAAAGAGTAATATAAGTATATTAGAAAAGAGAACCCACTCGTGGCAACATTATGCATCCACTTTATGTCAAATTGACAATAATTCAACCTATACTATACATACCTACTTATATCTACTCAAACCGATGCATATTATTGTTTTGAATGCTAGATTTCGTTCAATCCCGCACCGATCGAGTGAAATTCCAGTAAGAGAAAAACAGAAACTCCAGAACATCACTAAATCGGCACGAAATTGAACGAAAACTACAAACAATTCGCGCATTAAGCAAGATAGGTAGTCATTTTGTGAATCTGTCATCTGTCAATTAGACATTGACATAGACAATAAAATGTTTTTTTTTTCATAGTTCTGCGAAGTAGTTAATAGATGGCAGCACATTCTATGCAAACTGAATCGGAAAAAGCCACCCAAAGGCGACTGTCCTCCGCCTGGTGTACCCCATGTCTTAATTGAAATTATTGAATTTCATAGAAAAATATGTTTTCCTTCTTTTAAATATTTGAGTTAGAGAGCTCTTTACTTGGGCCAAGACTTGAGCCACTTTTGCATTACATTGGGACCAGAGAGAAGTTTACTTCTAGATTCTACGCTAATGCTTCAGACGTGTGACGAAGTACTATTTAATCTATTCTGAAAACTAATCTGTTACTGAAAACTATGTGAAAATTTCTCGTATATTCAAATCAATCTTTTTAGGGTTCCGAGGTCAACAAGGAACCCTTATAGTTTAGCAATGTCCGTCCGTCTGTCTGCCCGCGGCCTAGCTCAAAGACGCTTAGTACTAGAAAGCTGTAATTTGTCATGGGTATACATATTCATCACACCGCCAAAATGATAAAATAAAATCTTGAAAAATATTTTTTTTAGGGTACCTCCCCTACACGCGAAGAAGGAATGGATTTTTTTTCTCTTCTACCCCATGGTGTGGGATATCGTTGGATAGGTCGTTTAAAATTATTATGGGTGTGGGAAATCCATTTTTCGATATAGGGTTCCGTTAGCGAAATATTAAGCTTTAAACTGAATATTTTTGTTAGAGTCAAGTAAAATTAATTGATGCTGAAAAGGGCTTCATACAACACTTATCTTGCATCAAAAGCGATCAATATCTAAAGTAAATGCGATCAAAGTCAATATAACACAAGGCTAACAGCAAGTTACCAAATTACGAATCCTCACGACAACGATCTTCTACTTTCGTTACCTACTCTAAATCCATTCCCACACCTAAATTATCCTTATAACAACCTTGGAATGGAACAAATAAAGGCTACATTTCAACACGGATTCCCGGAAAGTAATAAAAAGTCCGGGACCAAAGGACAGACAGAGTCCCGCGGGATCAGCGACGGGACGCGTCGGGATATGCTAGTGGGCACCTTGATGGATGACGATGGAACCAGGGTTCGCACTCAGTAGACTGTTTTCAATTGGGAATGGATAGATTGAATGGAGGTTGAATGGGAGTCGATTTCGAGAAAGCAGTGCTTAGGCTACTTTTGGTAGAGATCAGAACGACTACTGTATCGTGAAGGCACTGCAGACAAACAAGGTTTGAGTTTATTTTTTTTAGAGTTTAATTCTTATTTTTCAATTATCGATTTTACACAACGGCGGCGTTCAGGTTTGCGCAAATTGTTGGTTGTTACGGACGTTTCTGTGATCAAATCATATTCTGATAATTAAAAATGTAGCTCAAGTTCATACGTAATAAAATTTAGTTCGTAAATCTTGTTCTTAAGTTCGTACTTCGAAAGGGTTGTATATTGAAACATGTATTTAATTAGTGCTGTATCTGCTTAGTGCTTTTATTTTATATACAATATTTTCATTATTTCACTCATAAGTTCTAGTACTGTAGCCACGGGACTTTTTAATTACAAAAAAGATTACCGATTGCTGTTTTGATATTGTTGTAGGGTGCAAAATTACTAATATAAAAACCCAAGTCGTACAGATCACAACACGCCGTAGCAAAAAACTTAATTTTTTTAATTTCGAGGTTACCGTTTTTTTTCTATACTGTCATGTTCTTCACCTTAGTTCAATACCCATACGTAGTTGTAAGACTGTGTAAAATTGCCATACAAAGCTATAAGACCCATCAAAATTGACTTTTCATCTGGTCTTATAGCCTTGTGCTACAACTTGAGACAGTCTTACTATTACGTATAGTTAGTTCAATACACTAAGGTGAAGAACATGACAGTATAGAAAAAAAACGGTAACAACGAATTTCAAGAATTTCAGAAAAAAAAAATATTTTTTTGCTACGGCGGGTTGCTATCTGTAAGACTTGGGTAATACTTGACTTGACTTGACTTGTATATTGGTAATTTTGAACCCTACAACAATATCAAAACGGCAATCGGTAATATTTTTTTATAATTAAAAACTCCCGTGGCTACAGTACTATTCTTGTTTCCAAAACACAAACTTGTGTATAATGTAGCTTCATGTACATGTAAGAAAGATATAATAATTATCTTGTTATTAGGATGCCAATTAAATTAAAAAATCGACTATAACCTATAGCAGTAAAATTCTAATTGTGTCCACCGTATTCAATTTTCCCTTATGTACAAATGCCCAATGACACTTCCTGGTCTTATACAAATTTATAGAAACCTCATCGGTCCAAGCGGTATAGGTGTTAACGTAAGAACATTCTTGCTTACATTCATGTTGAATGTCTCTCTCTTTTTATTTTAACCGACTTCATAAAAGGAGGAGGTTTCTCAATTCGACCGTATATTTGTATTTTTTTTTATGTGTGTTCGCGGATAACTTCGTCGTTTATGAACCGATTATGATGATTCTTTTTTTGTTGGAAAGAAGATATTCCAAGGGTGGTACCATGATAAGGAAACCAGGATCTGATGATGGCGTCTCAGAGAAATCGAGGGGAACTTTTGAAAATCGAAGTGCCGGCTAGTGCGTTTGCTAATTTAACACGTTCCGGGGCAGTGAACGAGACACAATAGAACTTTTATTGTTATCACGTCTATAGCCGGTCACTGTCCCGGACCGTGTTAAAGCACTACTATTACGTTGAACTAATGAATTCACCACTGAAAATTGTGAAATAAACAAAATTATAACAAAAAATTTAAATCGCCTTCAAAAAATTATATTGCAGCCGATGACTTTTTCGTTCGCATCATAAGAACATTAATTTGTTTTATAAAAAGAAATGTTATTTTTTAACTTTTTAGTTTTTTTGGTTTCAATTTTTTGTTAAAGTTTTGTTTTCAATAGCCAGTTGCGTAAAAAATTTAGGCATACGATACGTTTACAGAACATTAGAAAACTTTTCTTTAATCTACATAAGCAAGCATAAACTAAATTAATGCTACGGTTAACCTGATTAGGACCAAATTACTTTACATTATACTAACCGAAAAGCGAGTCGAGAAGAACCCTAAAGTACTAAGCTAGGCTTCAAGGTCTTTTATTTGACGTGAGTTGAATAACTAGAACTCTTTTAAGTATAATGTGACGAGACTAAAATTGTTGCTACACAAATGTTACACAAAGAAATACCTAGGGATGCTATCTGGAGTGATAGGTTAGCGTCTGTGTTTCTAGAATCCTTTATGCCTGTTAAATCAACCGTGGTTCTTCCACGAATGAAAATACGAAAGAAAATACCACGAGTTGATACTAGCCCCGTACGTTATGTGTGAGAACTAATTTTGACATTAAATTTGCGCCTAAATTACATGTTTTTTTTTTATTCATAATGGGTTTGCGCTTGGCTTCATTTTACCTTATGAGAAGTGTAGATGAAGCCGAGGATGTAGCGCGCTCACCCAGAAAAAGCCTATTAACTCTTGTTTTAAAAATATCCTGATTGTATTTGCTTGGAAACACAGACGCAGGGACTGAGTTCCAAACCTTACCGGTTCTCATTATAAAAGAGGATGCGAACCTTTTTGTGCGGATTGTTGGAATATCGACTACGTATGGATGCAGTCTCGCATTACGTCTTGTTGTACGTTGGTGGAAGGGGGATGGTGGAATCAGGTCATGTAGCTCCTGGACACACTCGCCGAAGTGTATCCGATAAAACACCGACAGACAAGCGACCAATCGCCGGTGTTCCAGACTATGTAACTTAGCTTCGACGAGTGCGTCATCGTCGATCAGTCTCTTGGCTCGGCGCTCAACTGAGTCCAGTGCATCCAGTTGGTATTTCGCAGAACCGTCCCAGAGGTGACTGCAGTACTCCATGCAGGATCGCACTTGGGCTTTGTAGAGAGTAAGAAACTGTGCAGGCGTAAAGTACCTCTTTACCTTATTCAGGATACCTAGTTTCTTAACTGCGGTTTTAGCTTTGGACTCAATCGAGCGGCCGAAGTTCAGGTCTGACGAGAGTTCTAGACCCAACAACTCTAGACTTTCGGAGATCGGAATGGTGACACCCCGGAAAGTAGGAGACACACTAAAATGTGACCTTTTTGCGGTAAACAGACAGGTCTGAGTCTTAGTGGCATTGAATTCAACCAAGTTGGCAGTACCCCATTCGGACACTGCCGCCAAGGTCGAATTCGTACGCTCGACCATGGCCTCTCTCTGAGACCGGATTTCAAGGCCGTCGGCCTGTCTAACAGATGCTGTCGTCTGCATACCCAAATAGACCGGGCTATAGCAGATCGTTGATGTGCAGCAGAAATAAGGTCGCAGAGAGAACTGATTCCTAAGGTACACCGACATTAATCGCCATGAGGTCAGACGACGAACCGTCAATTACAACTCGAATAGACCGTTCGGTCAGGAAATCAGCTATCCAGTCACACAGGCCGAGAGGGAAACCAAATGATGGAAGCTTGCTTAAGAGGCTAGCGTACCAAATTCCGTCAAATGCCTTGGAGATATCGAGCGATACCGCCAAAGCTTCACCATGTTTCTCCATGGCTTCGCCCCATATATGTGTGGCGTACACTAGAAGATCCCCAGTCGACCGCTTCTGACGGAAGCCGTATTGACGGTCGCGGAGGATACTGTACTCTTCTAGGTACGTAAGAATGTGGGTGTTTAGAATGAACTCCATAACCTTGCAGAATATGGAGGTAATAGCAATGGGACGATAATTGGCAGGGTCTGCCCGGCTACCTTTCTTAGGAACAGGTTGTACGTTCGCAAGCTTCCATGATTCTGGCACTTTATCCGTTTTCATAGACAGGCGATACAGGCGAGTTAAGACTGGAGACAGCTCGGGTGCGGCATCCTTTAGTACAATGGCTGGTATACCGTCAGGACCACTATCCTTATTAACATCTAGGTTGCGCAGCACTTTTCGAACCTCTTTTGTTCGAATACCAATAGATGACATTACTGTGTCACAACATGGTATCGAAGGTGGCGTTTTAGTGCCGGCGTCCAGATGTGAATTACCAGCAAAAAGACAGGCGAATAAATTCGCATTGTCCTTTGCGGTGTGCGCGAGTGATCCGTCAGGTTTTAACAGGGGCGGAAGCGAGGGACGACAGAAGTCAGACTCGACTGATTTGGCTAGGGACCAGAACGCTTTACTACCCGATGGGTAAGAAGCCAATCTAGCGCCTATACGGCCAATATGGTCGTAACGGGCCCGACGTAGAACTCTTTTGCTTGACTTGGCGGCTTGGTTGAAGGCTTTTTTCTTTTCCTGAATATCTGGAGCTTTACGGCTGTGGGCTTCAGCCCACTTCTGGTAGGCCGAGTTCTTATGCTGCTCAGCAAGAGCACACTCGGTGATGTACCAGGGGCGAGACTTGTTACCGACTGGTGCATCGGAGTATGGAATAAAATATTCCTCGGGCAACTCGTCGGGTCGTCAGAAGAAAAGCATGTTTGCCGCCAAGGATAAGATGCAAAGAAGTGACGCATCTCATCCCAATCTGCTGACTTGTACCGCCACAGTCGCCTGGTACCATTTTGGCTTTTTTCGGGCGGTGTTACTGACGAAATTGCTTTCACTACACAATGGTCGGAAGTTCCCAGGGGAGCTGATACCGATATTGTGTATCTGTGGGGATCTGTAGTCAGCAGAAGGTCGAGGCAATTAGCTGTATGGTTTTCAACGTCAGGTACCCTAGTCGGCTGGTTGACCATTTGGGTGAGATCTAGCGATAAAGCAAATTTGCGCGCCTCTCTACCAGCATGATCTGTTTTCAGGTACGGAGCCAGCCACTCCCGATGGTGAGCGTTGAAATCCCCCAGAAAAACAACCTGAGCCGTGGGGTACCGTTGTTGAGCAGAGTCCGCCGTTTCGCTTAAGTACTCAAAGAGTGCGGTTGTCTCACGGTCGCCACTGTGTGATCTATAGACACCGGCATAGAGCGTTTGCTCAGTCCCCGTGTCCACCATTACCCAGAGCACAGAATAATCTGGATGTTCGAGGGTGCGGAGTCGCCGACTGCAAACGTCATCGCGGACATACAGGCACACACCAGCTCTGGGCTTAAAATTATGCTCCAGGCTACATCCGGGATAGTGCAGGTAGGTCGCGTCTGTCGGACGTCGAATCTGCGTCTCAGTGAGAAAAAATAAGTGAGGCTGCTCAGTCTCAAGATGATGGTGGACTGGATCGAGATTGGAGTGCAGTCCTCGGATATTAGAGAGGTGCACTTTTAAAGGGAGGACGGGCAGCCGCCGTTTATATTTTTTCCTTTTGTTTTTCATTTTCATACACTCATTCTATAATAGGCTTGTAGACGGACAGAAGTGGGCAGTGTCATCAGAAAAAGAAAATCCAGCGGCTGAGCTGAGGAATCACGCTGAAGAGAAGCTCGCACGGAGACTGCGGGGACGCCCGAACCCCCCCGGAGATTGTCATCGGGTCCTCCCGTCCGGTCGCCAACCGGCACGATGAAGCCATCCGGGATTTTTCGCGAGGCGGCGAGGCAGCCTTTCGTAGGTGGCTGCAACCTGCGGTCGGCCAGCGGTGGACTGTGCTTCGGATCCCGCTACCCTCCATGTCGAGGTGCCCGGCGCGAGACCACAACAAGCCGAGAACGGCCTTGTTGCAAAAATTTCGCCCTCAACCAAGTTGTCCATATACGGCTTCTTCCAACATCATACCGGTACACAGGAGACCTGTTTGGCGGTATGGCTTTATCGGAAGGGTGGTGACTAGCCTCGGCCGAAGTCTACCACCAGAAGTTGTTACTCGTTTAGTACCACCCAGGGATCACGTGTACGGTCTCAGGAGTAAAGCCTAAGGACGCGAGCAACTTCGATCCCCAAAAGTTTTATTTTTAAACCCAGGGTGTCGATAGTTGTATAACCGTATAGGGTTATTATTGTAATCATGATACTGAACAACTACACCCAAGGAACATAACGGAAATTAGACTAACATTTTTTTTGCTTATTTCTCATTTATGAGAAGATTCATGATTGAGCTCAGACTCCGTCTATAACGAATTCGAAGAGCAGAGAAAAGTCGAGCTCGCTTCGCTCGCTCTAAGTTTCTGTTTTAATTACTGTGGCTAGGCTATACATAATCCTAAAGAGTTCTGACCACAGCTAAGACAAGGTGCTAAAAATTTCGATGAATGCAAATGAATGCAAAAAGCTCTGGTTCTAACCGATTCGTATTGAGGAGAAAAGCCGATTAGTTTCCGAAAGATGTGTGACAACAACCAGAATCGATATGCAAAAAAATTTCGAGCATGCTTCCACTGAATGCAACTGTCTACACAAGGCAGGCTCATGATAGAACGGAATATATAAGAGTTCAAATGGTAGGTAGGTTCTTGTTACAGGAAGAAAGACAATAATAATACTCCTACAGATTTGGAAAGTAAAGAACGAGAGAGAGCTTTGTTTAGTGCGCACATTTATACAGTTAAATATTATTATACTCTGCGTACCTACCAAATTTTAATATATTTAATGTTTTGTGAGTAAAAATTAGTCTTTGAGTTAATCCCCATTTATATTTATTTGAGGTCACATGTAAACGAAATTAAAAGCAACAAAATCTGCTTCAGCAACATGCGTCGTCAAAATTGCTTACAAATACCCCTTCAGCAATATGCGTCGTCAAATTTCCTATAAAATTTTCTTCAGCAACATGCGTCGTCAAAACAAAACACTATCCAAAGTCCGCCCCTAGCCGTACCTGGCCCAAATGAGCTCATAATGCTGGCTGCGTTCTCGCGTTGTACTGCTAAAGATACGCGTTGGACCAAGTACGACCCAACACGGAAAAAAAAATTACCAAACCTACCAAATTACTTTTATTATTACAGTAGTAGTCCAAATTGACTATGAGCATACCAAAATAAATCACTAGACTAAAAGTAACGAAACTATACATTTTTATATCAACTGAACCTATCAACAAAGTAAAGAGGGGATAGTAGGTATTAATAAAATCGCGGTTAGATATCCTTGGAAGGGATGTTTCGACAAATTGGGACTAAGGAATTTAATATAAATCCGGGGTGAAAAGGGGTTGGCCCTTGCCCATGATTATTAGTCTTGGACGGCTAAAATGTTAAGCTCTATCTTGGAATAGCAAGGTCATGTTGTTAGGTTTGTAATAATGTGAAATTAAAGAAATATTAATCATTAGTAGTCATTTAAAAAAAATTTATGTAAACTAGATCAGAAATGGGTAAACATTTTTTGAAGTGAATCTTTTTATAGGAGGGCTTTGAAAATCGGTTCCGCAACCTTTTCGCCTACTTTTCGCAACGTTTTATACGTAGCATTTTCGTGTAACATAAGTTCGAAATTTAAATTTGACAGCTGCGGAAGTTTTTCTTCTATCGTGTGTTGATCGTGTATCTTTACGACATCGACAGGTTTCTTTTTTTGTTGTTGTATAAAATAATAAAGAATATTGGGTTATTTTATTATCCTAATTAATTTATCACAAGGTTCCTTAGGTTTATTGCTAGCCTCATGCACATATTAGTTTAACTAATAATTTCATGAAACATTGAAAAATACTACGAAACTTATTGTAACTCACGACCATAGACCATAGTCCTTTTGCACAGTGGTCAGAAATTATGTTACAACCTTAATTTGTAAATAACTTTATGTTAATTTTTCTTATTATGTACAAAATACTTTTTTTGACGATTTTCTGGTCATGTGGTAGAGATACATGATAAGTAAGAATATATTCCATATTATTCCATATTTCCATTACTTATATTAATTTTTTCTGGAAACACCGCCTACCTTTCTTCTTTTCACCGTTTCCTCTACCCTAAGGTTGTGTGGAAGTAATCGCTTGTTAGCGATAAGACCGCCTTATTTTGTGCCTCTTGTATTTTATTTCTGTATTTTACTGTTTATATTTTTGGTGTAAAATAAAGTATTTGATTGATTGATTGATTGATATTCCTAAATACTGTCATATTAGAATACTATTTTGAGTGTGTAGTGTACACGCTTAGCTAGCTCGCATATTAACGGCAATATACTTAGCTATTCCAGAAACTTTTAGAATTTTTTTCCGGGTTAAAACCGCTTTAAGCTCCTGCGTGGATGTTACGTTTTAGTTGCCAACCAAAACACCAACTATAGATTTTATTATTTCTTATATCCTTCGTGGAGTACAAATGTACGCAGGACAGGAGGTTAAATAAAATAAAATAAAATAAGTACTTATGCTTTATTTAACACCTAAACAAAAGCAGTATAATAATACACAGAACAAGATCGATAATGTATTGTTATGATTGTACTATGCAATTTTTATGTAAGTAGTATTTTATTTTTGTGATCATCATATCCATTTTCTGAAATTAATTAACTAATTATCAAGAAACAGAATCGCTAAAAACTGCGAAAAATACCATATCTATTTTATACCAATTGAATCTAGTAGTTACACAATAAGAAAGGTGAACCTGAAACTGCAATTGATATGGAATTTAATAACATTTCTCTATCAAGAGTTAGCAGCATTTTAGCGGCACCAGTAATACTTAAACGTAGAATGTAACAGTTTCTTCCAGATATTTTAGCTCAGAATTGTTTTATTTCAGACATTACCTATAAGAAACCTTTCTAATTCGGGACGAGATCATTTTCTGCTTCTCACATAATTACTTGCTGGCAGTAACGTTTCTTTTGGGATTAAAAATTCATTACGCAAGTTATACTTAAATACAATCAGCGCTTGGCTTGGCCAAGCAAGTCTTTGGATGGTCGACCATTTAAGTGCTATTTCATCTCGATGCCTATTATGGTGGCTTGACGATTATATGTGCTTACTTCTTTCTAAGAGATGTTTCTATAATTAATCGTTATGCTATTTTACTTTAATACAGAACAGGAGATAGACATCCGAGTACAAAATGCCCTAAAATGCGCCGCAGGCCTTCATAATTTCTTAGTGTCCAAACTATTAAGTAGACCGACTAAGATACGTGTCTACAAAACTGTAATTAGACCGATCTTAATGTACGGATGCGAATCCTGGACACTGACATTGAAAGAGGAAAACAAGCTTTTAGTGGCCGAACGGAAAATCTTCCGGTAGATTCTGGGACCGACTAAGAAGGAAGATGGGAGCTGGCGAATAAGACAAAATATGGAAATAGAAGACCTAGTCTCTACTCCCAGCGTACTAGGGGAGATAAAATCTGCTCGGCTACGCTGGCTCGGACACATAGAACGGATGGGGGAAGATCGCGCGGTGAAGAGAGCGTATCTGGGGCGACCAGCCGGGCGTCGCCCAGTGGGCAGGCCCAGGTATCGCTGGATAGACCAGATTACCAAAGATCGCGAGGAGCTGGAGGTGCCAAACTAGACTGAGATCGCACAGAAAAGAGATGAATTGCGTGCTTTGTTGTCGGAGGCCAAGGCTTACTTCGGGTCCCTGAGCCAGCATAGTAAGTAAGTATTTTAATTTAATCAAATGTTATGCCTATTAATGTGGCTTTAGAGGCTCCCACTATGTTAACGCTGGGCAAGACCATATTTTGCTGGTTTTTAGAAGCTATCTTCTCGTTATTTGAAAGACATACAAATTAATAAAAAATAAAGCGATCATCTTCAACATCTTGGCTTTATTTGCTATGAAGTTTATATATTTCTTATTTTTCTATAAAATATACATATGAAACCTGTGTTCAAAGGAAAGTCTAAATATTTGAAAAATTCTGTATTATATGCATCTACTTTATTAGTTGAAGTCACATTTACTCGCAACACACACCATTGCCTATAGTCTACACATTGGTGTGTTTTGCAAGTAAATATATAGCACAAACAACTACACTGCAGACAATATTAAGACCTAAAATTGCTGTAAAATAAATTTTTTTTAAGACTAATATTTAATGAGTTAATAAGATAATTTTGAAAGGTGCGAATTCTTATGATTTTCGAATTCAATTTCCTTGGACTAGAAGGCATAACTCATAACAGTGATAGAATGAAGGTCAAGCCAGTCAAAAATAGGCATACTTACTTAAATGATGTAGTTTAGTTGAGGTGAGGCGGTTCTGAAACGGTAAAAGTCGGTCAGGGATGCGTCTTAAATGTTAGTAGCACAAGACACACGATAACGCATTGACTCACCGTGTACTTCTACGTGAGGTTTCATACAACTTCTTACTTCACAAATGACGTGACGACGTCATCGTGTGTGATCCGTCTTAATATTGATGATTTTTTCTAAAAATAATATTATTATCAAAATTCACAACACACAATTATCTTTTTTCTAAGCTCTTCCTCTCAACCCCAAATAGCTATAAAACAATAAAGTCTCAATTCAAACAACTCTCCCCCGTCTAAAACAATAAAGACATCATGATCACAAACAGTGATGTGTAAACAAACAAATTACCAACATAATAACAATAACAGTCTAAAATAATTATTTTATTATGGAAATAAAGCAACAGAATTACACCATAACGAATACTCGACGTCGCCGTCGTCGCGTCGTTGCATCGTTTGTACAATGCTATAAGTTGTTTTTATTTTTATATGGTTGCCCATTGACAAGTATTGTGATTGCAAGTTTTTGTAAATAGACAAAGAGATAAGTGTACTTTTTGCAACCATCAGCTGCAAGGCTGATTCAGTGTTTATGGGGTATAGAGCATCTCTGTGATAGGGATGGACCCAGTCTGTCTGTATAGCTCCCGTCGGTTTAGGAGTTACTGATGTTTAAAGGTCAGTAAAAATTTAACGATCAGCTGCAAGGCTAATCGTATCATATTATTAAGTGTGCACTGTAGCTATCTGAACAGTACAAAAACTGACATGAACTGCCAGTCGGTTTAGAAGATACAACCGTTCAAAGGTCGGACCTTTGAACGGCTGTATCTCCTAAACCGACTGATGAACCATGTCAGTTTTTATTATATATTATATTATATTATTATATATTTATGTATAAAAAAAAAATTCAATAAATTGACAAAATAGTGCCATAAAAACCAATTTAGGTTTATCTATGACACTATCGACTCGTCTAGGACGTCTTAAAGTTTGGATAACTATGTTATGTACTATTTGAATAAGTACTTACAATTAAACTTTTACTATAAAAACACTTTGGTACTAAATTATAGGCATTTAGAAAAATAGAAAGTAAAAGAAGAAAACAAAAACAAAATATGGTTCGACAGGTATTATGGGAATAGGTACAAACATTAAGCAGTCGCAAGAGTGTGTTTAAAAACTAGACAAGAATGTGAGTTGGACCGGATCGTTATCTGCATATATGTGTAGTGAAGAGGAGTGCACTGTGTACCTACGGTTATTTGTAAAAACTTAAGCAACACAGACGCAGCGGTCAAGGCTCATTTCACAGGATGTTCCGAAAACGAACTGTTAGTATGCGAAAGAATAAGCGATGTACCCAAGTCAATACCAATTTGTTAATAAAGGTAGATGTATAGTTATTTTTCCGTTCCGTTCTCGCCCCTCTCCCCTAGGATCTAGAATTCAAGACTATTGTTTTGCAAAAAATAAGTTTTAAGTTTAAGTTTAATGTTCTTAGAGTTAATTTCGTTTATTATAGTTTTAGGCAAATTGTTTATTAGTTTAGGTATTATGTAATTTTGTACTTGCCATATAAGTTATTATATGATGGGACAACTAGTATTTCGTTTGTGGCACTGCGCGTTAGTTTTTGATGACTAGTTTTGATTTTAATTTCTTTGTTAAAGAATTGTTCCGAAAGTATTGTGTATTTAATTTATTCGTGAATAGGCATTCATTTACAAACCGAAAAGAGCGCGTGGTAAGTGTCTTTATGTGTTTGTCTGATTTTACGTGGTACTTTTGAGAATTCGTAATTGAAGCTGATAAATTGAGTTTAGGTGTGTTTTACATGTCCGGCCGTAGCTGCTAAGTCCGTAGGATATTATCGACTCACCTAGGGCTTATACTGTTCATATAGTTACAGTGCATACTACAATAATATCATACGATCAGCCTTGCAGCTGATCCTTATTTTTTTACTGACCTTTAAACATCAGTAACTTCTAAACCGACTGGAGTTATGCAGGCAGACTGGGTCTATCCCTATCACAGAAATGCTCTACACCCCATAAACACTGAATCAGCCTTGCTGCTGATGGTTGCAAAAAGTACACTTATCTCTTAGTCTGGAAGGTTTTCTATCGAGTCGATGGCACGTTATTTTCACATTTCTAACAACCCAGTACAACAGGAAAAGACAGAGTATACAATACAAACATACAGTTCGGACACGATTCACCAATTTTAACCTCACGCCCTCGTGGCAAGCGGTTGGCAGAAAACAGTAAGCAATGGTGTTTACGTCTTGTCAGTTTGTCTCATTTCTGTGAAGTGATTTGCCACACGACGGATATCACGATCGAATCAGAAATGAAGAGATCCGCAGAAGAACCAGAGTAACTGACATAGCCCAAAGAATTGCTAAATTAAAGTGGCAGTGGGCGAGGCACATTGCTCGCAGAACCGATGGCCGATGGGGCCGAAAAGTTCTCGAGTGGCGACCGCGTACCGGAAAGCGCAGCGTGGGTAGGCCCCCCATACGGTGGACCCCGACCTTGTGAAGCCGGCGGGAACCCGTTGGATGAGGGCAGCGCAGTACAGGTCGTTATGGCGATCCTTGGGGGAGGCCTATGTCTAGCAGTGGACGTTCATCGGCTGAGATGATGATGATGATGATATCACTGATGCCGGCAGCGTTCGACAGTTATATTCTATTCACGCAGTATTACGAAATCATTCGTATTTTTGTATTTAAAAGTGGATCTGCTGTTTGTCCATCTAAAGGTAAGCAATGATGAAGCCGCTGGTGAAACAGGATTACTCAAAAGATAAGATAGTAACTATTTCATCTTTCCGTGAAAATAACCAGATTGTACATCCGAGAATATAGTAGCAGAGATAATCATGATACTTACCACTACGCTACTTTCTTAATTAAACAAACAGAGTATTTTGTACGCAAAAACAAATAACGTCAGATACCGGAACGGACCGCAAAACCCAAACGGCTAACTAGTGACTTTATAAATTTTAATCAAAATCTTTTGCATGAAGTCTTTAAGCCGCGGTCGTATTTGCATAGCCCTCTAAACATCATGAAACCCTTGAATTTGCATTGAAATGAGCGTAAAATGACCAAGACCCTCATTAAATGGACGAGAAGAGAGCCAGGCCTTTATTCTTTTGTCTATGCTTTTGTGTGTCCGCCATTTTGTCGTATCCGCCATTTCGTGATGCGAAGATTTGTTTATGAAATACGCCTTTTGTTAGACTGTTAATTTACATGGAAATGTTTTAGACAATGAAGCAGAGATTTTCTTATTAGTCCAATTGAATTTTTTTCGAGAGATATTCTGGAAGCAATTTGTAGGTATGAAGCGGACCCTAATTTGTAAGATATTGGATTGAGTCGATGGTTGAATAAATTCGATAGGCTATTTTTGAATATGGACTAAAGCTTTGAGAATGGCAGACAGAGCGTAAGTAGGTTTGGTGAAAATTTCATAAACGTCTTCAGAAAACATCTTGTTCGATGGAATTTTCTAGAAATATTCTTCTAGTGAACTGTTGGAAATATACTGTCTGCTGTCTCAAATGTACTCGCTCTAAACAGTAAATAAACAGCTCGAAATAGTTTCAAAATCGTCTCGGGTAATGGGTCATGTAAGTGTTGTAGTATGGGCCAAGTTATAAGTGAGCAGACTGTTTGCTATAGTCGATACTGGTATACTCACAGTATACCTATAGGTACCTACATTAAAAATTTTATTTGTTCTAGAATTAGAACAATTTTGTTTTCGTCTTTCTTTTGTTTTGAATCAGTTAATATCCAGTCATTCAGAGTTCACCACCTATAGATTATTTTTATGGCTCTTGTCTTATTGTCCCTATCAACAATATTTTTGTGCTATAATAATTTTAGAAATCAATTTTCATGCATACATTCAAAAAATACACTATTCAATGTTGGATCATGGCTCAACCAGTCTGGCTCAAATTCTTTTGGTATCCATTCACCTTACGCAGATTATTTCGCCATCTAACTGAAGGCCGCCCATTTCGTCTGCCCTAGCGTGGTCTCCATTCCAAAATCCGTCTTCTTCATCCTACATCAGTTCTGTGACCAGGATATTGTCACAAAGACCTATTCAAAAGGCCTGGTTTTAGACGATTTATTTATTTGTTTAAACAAACAAGTCTGCCAAGCTCTTATGACTTGTATCACAACGCAATAAAGCACGCAGCAGGACATCGCTCCGCATTCCGATGTCCCAGCCGAGTTTACTTTGCGGGAAATGTAGCCGCAGTGTCGGAAAAATGTTCAGAAAGAGGTTTGTTTTGAAAGTGGATTTTATTATCTGTTGCGAATCTCGTTTTCTAAGGATGGCTGGTAATAATGTCGAGTGTGTTCTTTAGGATGGAGGTTCTTTTGTTGAAGAATTTGATGAAGTTTTTTCTCTTTTTGGGAATGTTATTATTAAGTATAAAATATATGAAGAGTAAAGGATAACTACAGAAATGGTAGATGGATTGTGTGAAAAATTATATTCTACCTAGGAGAGGATGGAATGAAAAGTAAACGGCTGGATAATAGAGATGATTTAGATGTAGATCACCATGTTGCGCAGACCGCATATAAAAGAACTAATGAATAAACGTAAGAGTATATGAAAGAATAAGAAAGAGAATCAGAAAGAATCATAAAATGCATGAATGAGAATGTATTTTATTTATTTGATAGAATGTACTTTGTAGTAGGTCTAGGTACTACAAAAGAAAACACGCAGGATTCGTACTAAGGTATATGCCGCCGTACGCGCATGGATAATTAATTAACTATGTGCACTTTTCACAAAGATATTTAGTATAAGGCATGCAGAGCGGGTAGGCCCCAAGGTGGCCCGATGACATCTCATCGGGCACTTCACCAGGGTGAAGACGGTGGGAATCCGTTGGATGAGGGCAGCGCCAGACCGGTCGTTGTGGCGATCCTTGGGGAAGCTTATATCCAGCAGTGGACGTCCATCGGCTTGAGATGGTGATGATGATGCAGAGCTGCAGCTATTGTACGAAGCACGTACATCAATTATCGGGGTCAATCGGTAGATGTTATTTCGCCGCACAGCATTTGCACATTGAACGCGGACATCACGCGACCTCGATAAAAGTGCATCGTACATAGGGCGCTAACATTACTTTTTAAGAGCATTTATCATAGCAAATCAGTGTTCGAATATACGTGGATACGACCATTACTCTCAGCATTTGATTCCTTCGGCCGTATCCTACTTCAGCACTCAGTATCCAGCAAAGCATAAGGATATATCCAATATCCATAGCATTAGCATACCTAGCATACACATCAGTTAGCATATCATAGTGTGAGAGCGTACTAACTCTCACATTATTTTGGTCCTTCGAGCCGGATTGAAGGGACGACTACTTTGCGTCGCGATCGCGAGAGAGTTGTACCTTGGGTCCTGGATTAAAACCAGTGACCTCGCGGGCATACGGTTCGCGTGTGTTACAAGCATAGCAGAGCAGCATAGCAGAACAGCATAGCAGCATAGCAACACAGCACAACAGAGCAGAGCATCAGCATGAATATAGCAGAGCATCGACGCAGCGTTAAGTTCCAGAATCTCAAGTAAGATCTTTCCATTTATCTTGCTTGTTTATCAATCATAATGGAAGCCTTAATCGCACGTCAAGCAGAGATCCTGGATGAGATCAGACGTATTTACTCAAATTTTAAGATACATTCTAATAGTAGGAAGAATACCGACTACCTGAAAGCGAAGGTGGAAAGGTTGGATGAAATATGGTTGGAGGCCCAGCGCAACGACGCTGCGTTATTTAAAATGGAGGATCCAACCAAGCAGTATTTCGCCGAGAACATAATGGAAGTTCTAACCGGTTGGTTCGAAGGCGCTCGTAGCGCAATCACATCATATAACCGCAGGGAAATTAAAGCGATAGAATTAAAGCAAACCCAATACGCCCAGTTTAGAGCATTAAACAGGTTAACAAATATATCTAAGATTAAATCAATATCCGAAAAGTGGGAGATTGAAGACGCACTGAAATCCCTACAGTCAAGGTGGGAGGCAATCGACGAACTACATCTACAAATTGATGTGATTTTAGAGGGTTCGGACGAGACGTATTATGAAGAGTTTTATAAAAATGAGGTTGAATTTGAGCAGACAAAACGCACGTTAAATATTATATTAAATTCAACGATACAGCAGCAGCAATCTAGGTCAAAAGGTAAGCGTTCAACACTCAGGGATGCTCAAAGGCCAATGTTCAATGACTTACATTATGACGCCCCCCATAACAAACCTTCTCTGTCGAAAGCAAAGAAAATTGAAGAGTCGGACAGGAGACAACGACAACCTACAATATTTAACATTGACAGGTTTCCCCAAACAAAAGAGCCGAGGAAAGAGGTGTCAGTACCGCCAAAGCTAACATCATCACCTAACAAGCCCGAGTCTCCCCCGCACAAAGAAGTCCAGAACAAATCTGTTTCAATGGATGAGGACAACTGCCATGTGCTGACGCACAACATCGATGTCCTGACGAAGTGTTTGGTAGTCGAAGATATCAACGACCATCCACAACTAGCAATGATGTCACAAAAACAACATTTTAAAGATAATTCGGGTAAAAACACAAAGCGATCGGAGAACTTTAGAAACGTGGTGAGCCTACTAGTGAAACAAAATTATAAAGCACTTTTAGGTATATCAAAAACGCATGCAATAGCACAACTTAAGCAATTAGAGAGGAGGTTTGCGAAAGACAAGAAGCTATCGTCGTCGGGTTTCAAACAGGTCAGGCGCAAACACTTGAGGACTAGTAGGAAGAAACTTAATGGGTACAAGAACCTCAGTTGCGAGTCACCACGTCTAGGAATCAAGCAATATTCCTTCCGACTAAAACAAAGAGCAATGCATAACGACATGACAATATTTCATAAACGGTTTAAGGTGCAACAAGTGCAGTGCGTGAGTGCGCGTTACAAAACATATGCCCGCCCTACGGTAAAAATGAAAAAGACCTCTTAATAACGTTTTTATAAAAACCTAAAACAATCCATATCAATAATCTGTGCAACAATATGTTATTAACCTAGTTATATTTTAGCATACTTACCTACTAACATAAAACAGAACAATAACTTTTGCCGTGATCAGCACATTTCAATTACGGTCTTTTCTACATGATCAGCACTTTAAACTGTGGTTCTCTACCACTATCAAACATATTTAATATTTTATTATGTAACTTACCTTTTTTCTTTATTCGCATTAACTGTTTGAAACTTAATTATTACGGTCATGGTTATATTTTTCGTAGTTTTACATAATCAGCATTTTTATACTTACTTTGTTACTATAACTTCTATCAAATTTACTAGTACAGTACGACCAAACTTATAATATTTTTACATGTTTAGCATAATTAGCATTTCTTTAGCATACAATACTTAAAATCAGAATCGAGATCATACTTTTATTTACATTTTCTAGAGCAGAGCTGATACGTCTCACATTTTTTTGAAACACCTGTGGATACCGATTTACTTTATTTACAAAAAAAAAAAATAGCAGGATCAAGCTATAATTTTTATATACTAGTTTTACATGTTTATCATTTTTGAAACATTCTAAGATTATTTACTCGTTTAAATACCTACTTCTATAAAATCATTCATTCACAACAGCATTTTAGTCATTATTATCTACGATCAAGCTTAGGTACGTTTTTAATTTGTATACTAGTTTACATGTTTAGCATTTCTAATTGTTTATATTTAGTCATTTAAAATTCTTTTTACAGCAGCATATTTTAATACCGCATTTAGCGAATCAAATTAATAAAATATTTAGTATTATAATTTAAGTCAATGCTTTGAGTTGGCAAGATGTACAATTCATGTACATTTAGCACATTTTTTACATAGTTTAATTTTTACAACATTCAGCAAACTGACCTTACCTACAATGTTCGGGTGCAATCATGTTAAGAATTAACCTTACTTACATTTAAAGCCTTAAGCACATTTTTACATAATTTTTAAACGTACATTTAGCACATTTTATGTAAGTACATAGCTTTTGGATGTGCTTGGCTAGCAAACAGTTTAGTCATTTAGTTATCACCTACTTTTAAAGTTTTTCAATAAGTTTAACAGCTATTCTAAATCGTATTGGTCGTGTACTGGCCATGAAACATAAGCATTGATAACTTTACAACAATTAAACTTTCAGAGTAGATGGTTAAGAAAGATTATTCTTTATCTTTTAGCTTCTTTCTTTGGAGTGGCAATATGTACGAAGCACGTACATCAATTATCGGGGTCAATCGGTAGATGTTATTTCGCCGCACAGCATTTGCACATTGAACGCGGACATCACGCGACCTCGATAAAAGTGCATCGTACATAGGGCGCTAACATTACTTTTTAAGAGCATTTATCATAGCAAATCAGTGTTCGAATATACGTGGATACGACCATTACTCTCAGCATTTGATTCCTTCGGCCGTATCCTACTTCAGCACTCAGTATCCAGCAAAGCATAAGGATATATCCAATATCCATAGCATTAGCATACCTAGCATACACATCAGTTAGCATATCATAGTGTGAGAGCGTACTAAATCTCACAGCTATCGCTATCCATGACTTTGCTTTTTAACCCAAAGACACAAGTTACCGGCGGCCGCGATTAACGTATATCCTCCAACCAGTTGCTCGGAGTCTTTGGGGTTTTTTACACAGCAGATTTGTTTTCCAAATATGATCAGTTTGGTGGTCTGAAGCACCTAAACTCCTAAAGTATTAATGCATTTAAGTTTACTGAGAGCCCAGGTGTTTGCCCAATCCAGCTGGGCCAACTAACATTGAATACTTAAAATGCTCACGACTTTATTCCCCGTTCTGCAAACTCAGAACATCCACGTTTCACTAGTAGTAACGAAACTCTGAATACAACAAAAAAACCATATAAACTAAGCAAACTCAGACAGTTAGTGAGTCGACTGAGCATAAAGTGTCGATTATGCGTGTGACCTCGCCCTCCTCACGATGATCCCCCCTTTATCACACCATGAATTCTGATTGAGGAGACATTAATGTGTGTGATGGAGATTCAATAGCTTTTATGACGGTATATTTTAGGGTGTTTTTTGTTCGGTATCATTGATTTTTGCGAATACCAAATCAGGCGCGGTGATATATTTTAGGTTCTACCTGCGCACCTTAGGAAGTACTTTTTTTAGGGTTCCCTACCAGAAGGGTGAAAACGGGACCCTAGTATTAGTACTAGCTAAGCTTACGTTGTCCGTCCAACGTAGGCGTAGTAATAGTAGAGCCCCGTGTGTAAACTTAGATCCAGGCAGGCGGTCGTTGTAGCGGTCCTTGGCTTGATGGAGATTCAATAGCTTTTATGACGGTATATTTTAGGGTGTTTTTTGTTCGGTATCATTGATTTTTGCGAATACCAAATCAGGCGCGGTGATATATTTTAGGTTCTACCTGCGCACCTTAGGAAGTACTTTTTTTAGGGTTCCCTACCAGAAGGGTGAAAACGGGACCCTAGTATTAGTACTAGCTAAGCTTACGTTGTCCGTCCAACGTAGGCGTAGTAATAGTAGGGCCCCGTGTGTAAACTTAGATCCAGGCAGGCGGTCGTTGTAGCGGTCCTTGGCTAATTGTAAGTCCGGGGTAGATGGCCGCAAGGGAGAAATGGCCAACTCAAAAAAAATCGGCATACACTTGTTAAGTGTCGCTATCACTTAATTCGCTTCAAGTCGTACATACGAACACCTGGGCACACAAATATTCGCGAATATAGTACGAAAAAATATGTTAAATCCACATTTTTTCTTTTGCCCAGTGTGAGTATTTTTTAAGACGTTCATGTTACAAGTTATGGTTGTGTAGTTTTTAAAAAAATATGCGTTTTGAAGGGTTTTCGGAATGGCCTATGAATCATACTTGAACATTACTTCAAAATAACCACAAGGGCTCAAACATTTTGTCACTTTGCTGATGTCTCCCAGACAATTAGGAGAGATGACCACAGTTAGTCAGGGTGAGATGCCCATAATATTACTAAATTTTTTTTTCATATTTTTTGGAATAATTTCCTATTTAATGGACGATAACGAACAGACACTTTTACGCGATGCATCTGATGAAAAGGATAAAGGGAGAGAAGAGAATAACTGTATTTTCAGTGGAGAAAACAATTCGAAACACGTCTTATTGAAGATTGTTTTTAGTATATCTTGTTTCAACTTTCAAACAAATTAACGGTTAAAAGGAAGAAACAGTAGAACTAAGTACTGGCCAACTGTCCCATACTACTGAGGCCATCTCTCCCGGACACTAAGGGAGGGATGGCCAATCGTGATTTTTTTTAAAAGTTATTTTTAAGGTTGATCCCATCAAAATCAGTTACATTTTTGTTGATTTTCCTATAGTGTAACATTTAAAGTTTAATTAAAAATAATAATTACAATCTACAAACATGTAGTTTTATATAAACTGGATCTTGAAAAAACTACGGCCAACTACCCTGGACTTACCCCAGCAGTGGACGTCTATTGGCTGAGATAATGATGACGACCTCTTGACGTTTTTTGTAACTTACGTATTAAATTCATTACAAAGCCTTAATACGACTGTGACACAGTTATAAATCTCAAACAAAAATTTAGGCAGCGTTGTATGTAAAGCTTCATCAAAATTCTACATTCGTTAACTTTTGCCGCGGCACTTCCGCTTCCTACAGTCTGCTCAACAAATATACTGGTACTCTTCTTAATGCCATTATATTAGATATCATATCACTGACAATACTGAAAAGTAAATAGTGAAGTACCTATATACTTCAGCAGTTTTGCAGTCAGGACATTTTGCTCCATTTTTATAATTAGGAAGGGACTTTAATCTCAAAGTACGTAAAACTAGATTATTTCTTGAAAAAGAATATAGTTCCTAACTATATTTACTGTAGAAAGAAAAAGTTGATAAGTTTGATATAATTTATAAAGTTAAAAAATGTATATTGTCAAAAAAATATGTTGCTGTAAATTGTATGGTGATATTATTAATTAACAACAACCAGCTCTAAAAATAGTACATCTTCAGTACAACTTGAGACTTCTAACGTAACTATCCCCTTTCTATCAAATGTGTGCATTTTTATCACAATTTTAAAACAGCCTTCGTTCATAAATGTTTCTACACGTAGATTGTTTCACGTTTGCAGAACCTAAGAATTTATTTGCAGAATCATTCTTGAATCCTTGCAGCGGCCGTAGCCGACGTTCCTTTGGTATTTCAAGCAGTCGCTTCGCTGTTTAAGTATTTCTTATTGGGATTCGGGCTTGACAAGAAAGTGACCGCGCTTCTGAATACAAATGCCAAACTCGTAGTCATTAACGGGAAGCTGCCTACGGAAACAACAGTAAATGCGAACTTCCCGAATGCTAACAAAGGAAATGTTAAATGCTATATTTCCGCAGCTTGCATCGGGTTGCGCGACGCTTCTTAACTTTACATTATTAACACACAAGTTGCGGTGTTGTATCTTTTGGGGGATTTTGGTTTATCGTGATGGTTATGGGACTGAGGCCGAAACACAAGTTACTTTTACGGACGAGAAAAACGAGTTGTACAGACAGACTGACAGACAAACACCGAGGTCATTCCGAAATCATATTATACCACAAATGATGCTTCCAATCAAAAAAATTGCCCTGTTGGTCAGTCAATGGGTGAATATTTTAGTCGTGTATCATCTCGACGTTTCCGTATAATAAATAAATAACGCTCACAGGCACATACATTGTAATGATCCCAAGCAAGTACTTTTAATTACGGAAACTATACAACAACGTCACAAACACATCATGACCGAACCAGGATTCGAACCGAGGTTTGGCAGTCCGGTGTGGTAACCATTACACCAACCGGGTCTCGGGTATAATTTATCCATGAGAGGTCGGTAATTTAAGGCTGAATAAAATAAATGAAAATGAAATGGTTTTCTTTTCATTAAACTACTTCATAAGCCAACTACTCACCGATCCCCACTACCCAATCGTAGCCCGCGTAGTCCCAGGAACGCCCATTGCCGAGGTCCGTACCCCTTAGGGGTGCCCCTTGGGCAGGTTGCTTAAGCTCATGCATTGGTTCGGTAGACCTACCAGGGCGCTTCGCCGTCACTGGTGTGGTCCCCCCATAGTCCGCAGTAATAAGCAGTCGATGCTCCCTGAGCAATGCTGTATTGGTCAATTCGAAAAAAAAAAAAAAAAAAAAACCAACTATGCGGTATGAAAATATACTACTATGACAGCAAGTTGATCACTAACTTTCCACCAACATCTGCCTCCACCTGTACTGGGCGAGCGTGTTGGCGCTTAGTCCACTTCCTCTCAACCTATTTGACGACAAGCCTTTGCCTTACATTTTAATCTTCATCATCATCATCAGCCTATCATCGTTCACTGCTGAATATAGGCCTCTCGCAAGGGGCGCCACAAAACTCTATCCTCGGCTTTCTTCATCCAGTCACTCCCATATACCTTTTTTAGGTCGTCTATCCAGCGAGCCCCCGCACTATGCCTGCTAGTTTGTGATCACAACTCCAGCATGGCAAGCATGCCACACACGACAAAGCGTTTAAACGAGAAAAACGTCATGCGCGCTCTTTCTGGCCTACGTAAAATAATAAAGATGGAGGCACATCTCGATTTTTATCATTTTCTCGGGGGTGGCATGCTAGGTCTACAGAACTCTGACATCCCATCAGTTATTAGTTCTTCGGCAGATTGTTCTTCATCTTACTAATTTTCTGAGCTATGTCAACCACTTTAGTACTCTGACGTATCACCTCTTTACAGATGTGATCTAAAAACACCGAGCATACATTAGGATCTTACAAGCAATAAACTTATGTGTAAAATGTAAAAATGTAAAAATATTTTGTCCACAAACGAGCCTGTAAATCACTCTTAACTGACGCTCAGCGAAATAATTAAAACATCGTCATTAAACCACTGGATCCTTGCCGCTCTAATTGCACAAAGTTTTCTGGCCGTCTCATTAAAACTATTCTGAATCGTGTGAAGACGCCTCGTCGGGCCTTTTCGGTAATTGTGGGATAGATTTGCTTTACACATGCAGTTTCGGCTTCCGCCGGGTTTGGGATTTTGATGATTTAAAGGTTTTTGGTGCGGTTTTGCGGCAATGAATATTTCACGTTTCTGAATCGTCTTTTTTCAATTAACTCTCTCAAATAGGATTGCTTTGCTCTTAGCTTCTGTTTTAACCCCCGACGCAAAAAGAGAGGTGTTATAAGTTTGACGCCTATGTCGGTCTGTCTGTCTGTCGGTCAGTATGTCTGTCTATGGCATCGTAGCGCCCAAACGGCTGAACCGATTTCGATGCGTTTTTTTTAATAGAATGCTAATTTTTGCGGGAGTGTTCTAAGCTTTGTTTGTTTTTAGTGTAGTGGTTTTTTTTTAATTTGTAATTTAATTTTATTAGCTTCTACAAGGTCTAACAAAACAACCCGACATTGGAAAACATTTTTTTTATTTTTTTTTCTAATAGATATTCGTATGTAGTTGATTGTAGTAAAAAAAACCACCCAGCTTTGTCGGTGGTAAAAACACCCTTGTGGTATGTAAAGGGGTGGTTTAGTTTAGACCATCAAACTGAACAACTTTCACCATGGAGACAACGTCGAAGAAAATAAAATATATCAGGTATATCCATCCTGTTCATTGGAGTCGAATAGGTAGACGTACCTACTGCAGTTTTGCATGAAATTGCGGATAACACAAATGAGACGTGTGGCATAGGTATAATGTAATTTTAATAATAGTTTTTATAATTTTTTTTTAAATGTGAAGATTTTTAATTGACGTCTAGATTTATATATAAATACTAACAAAATTGTAATGCTGTATATCTTCCGAATATAAAATAAATAAATCAATCAAATCGCACCTCCCACATCAACCAACTGCTGGGCATAGGTCTCTCTTTTAGTGTGCCATGCCTCACGCTCTTGTGCTAATTCGATACAATGCAAACCTGTCACCCTCACTATGTGATTGGACCAACGTGCTGGTTGTCTGCCTACTGACCTCCGTCCCTCTCATGGCCACCACTCTAATACTGCCGTGGTAGTCTCGGTACACATACTAAATACTCATCTATACGCAACAAAAAATCGGTCAAGTGCGAGTCGGGCTACTCGCACACCGAGGAGGGTTCCGTACCACACCACCACAACTACATATTAACGTTCAAAAATTTGTATTTTCTTCGTGACCTTTAGGACGAGACCGACTCACTCGTAGCCGGTTTTTATTATTTGTTGTCATACTGTAGAGTTTGCTCTACAATCAAACCAAGTTTGACGCTTGTATGTATTACCGTTTTTACCATAGACTTAGAGCGAGAAGAAAAAACGTTGATAAAAACTAGTTCCTTGTATGAAGATACAGGATATCCTTAATTTTTAAATATTTGACATTTTTATTAATTGCTCTTTTATTTTCAATTACCTAGCTCTTACGGTACATCCCTAAATAGGTAGGACAGACGGACCCTTTAGGTACGGAACCCTAAAAATACTACCGAATACAGAGAAGAATCTACAAGCAATAAGTTCTAGACACAGGTACGCTAAAAATCATTATTACAACAAAAACATCAAAACAAACATAAAAGCGTAAACAATCGAACCTAACACGACATAAAAACCAGTAGCAATGTCTCTCCTTTATCGAGAAAAATTTCCATGTATTAAAATTCGACGTCGCCTGAAATTGTTATCGTTGGAAGCCTAATGACGTATTTGCATTGAAAAAGAGTTTCGTTTGAAAACGGGAAATTGTTACGAAAATATTGTAGATGGTACCGCGGTTCAATATTTGTGTTAAGAATATAAGACGTGGAGTTAAAGGAATTGATAATACCTAACCTATACCAACTAATTTAATTTTCTTTTTCTATTTCAACTACTCTATCGAGTTTAAAAAAAATGGCTGCCATCTTGGTTATGATATTTTATGACGGCCCGGTAGCACAGTCTGTAGTGAACCTGCATCCCGTATGGGACAAATATTTATATGATGAATATGAATATTTGTACCCGAGTCATGGATGTTTGTATCTATATGTATAATATGTATTCTATTTCGTTGTCTAGTCATCATAATACATGTCCAGGTACTTTAAATGTGACTAGCTAATTTTAGTTACACACAATGTCCAAGATATTTATTATTATTATTTATTATTTTGCCAATGTTTAGTTTTTATAGCAAGAGTGCTTGACGTTGTACGTTAGTTTTTCGAAAAGAACACCATCTTGAGCCACCACTGGAGTTTCGTTGTAGGCCCGGGAGGGGGCAACCAACAATCGACGAGGGACGCGAATACATAGAGTATTCGCGTCCCTCGTCGATTAGCTGACCTATAACATGACTCTCTTTTTCTACTTATTCTACATAAGACAGTCATTTAAAACACCGTAGGTCGCAATAAATTGCACGTTACAGATTTTTTGGGATGTTGTTAGGGTCTAGATACCATTAATCTAAAACCAAGTTTGCAGCTTCGAAAGACCTGTGCTAACTGCGTGGTGCTCGGAAAACCTCGAAAATCTCAGTAATTTTTCAAGTTTTGGGTTATAATTCTTCTTCTTCTTATCGAGTGGGCAGAGCCCTAGTGTCAGAGTTTTTTCAGACCGCCTTAAGGCCGGCCTCTGACGTGGTTTTTATGTAACGACTATAACCATGTCCATGGTGGTCCAGTGGCGAGTAACCTTGCCTGCCGTGCAGGAGGCGATGGTTCGATCCCCGTCCAGGCCGACTCGTACCAATGAGTTTTTCGGAATTTATATACGATTTGTAACACCACTGGCTTTTTCGGTGAAGGAAAACATCGTGAGGAAACCTGCATGCTTCAATTTCGAGGCATGTATGTACCTACTGTCCATTACAAGTGGCGACGGGCTCACTCCCCGTCACACTGGACAGAGTTTCGGTACTACTGGTGAAACATGGATGGTCTGAGGTTTCAGAATATCTCTGTCTACCCCCTCAGGGAATATAGTCGGGAGCATATGCTTATACTACTACCACCAGAGATAGTAGCCGCGACCAACGGCTTAACGTGCCATCCGAAGCACGGAATCATTTTTCTTTTCAGACAATCAGGTGATTCAGCCTTCAATGTCCTATCCAACTGGGGACAAACGCAAAAAGTGACATATCACTAGGTGTCCCCCGTGGGAATCGAACCCACGACCTCCGCGTCGAGAGCCAATGCTCTTAACCATTAGACCACGGAGGCAGTCTATATTTATTCGGGTTATAATTATAACTTCTAAACGGTGGATCCTAAGCAAAAGTGATCTATTACACTTTAAAAGTAGATCAAATTTTCTACAATTCAATTTAAAAGCGCTCTCTTTTTCCCTCATCCACACCCTTTTTGACCCATATATGACAGTAATTTCAGCAGGGTTAGCAGCAGGTGACTTGTTTAAGTTCACCGGTGTTAGCCCTGCTGGCTCCATATACTTACACCCACAGTTGGCGGGCTCTCTAAACCAAGTCTAAATTAAATTGGGTAATGTAATTGCACCTCTAAGTAGATATAGTAATCTACCATATCTCTTGGTCTCTCCAGTAGTCCGCAGTGGTCCCTCCAATAGTCCGCAGTGGTCCCTCTAATAGTCAGCAGTAAAAAGCAGTAGTTGCTCTCTGAGCAGAGCTGTAATATTCATCTCAAAAAAAAAATTACAATATCTCTTGCTTCAATTTATTTCCATCAAATTGTCTTTAAAAAAAAAAACTTTTTACCATACTGGGTGGAATGTAACGAGGGTCTTTCCTTTTAAGGGTGTATTCAGACAATGATACTAAACAACTTTCCCTAAGGAACATGGGCCAAAAAAAAAATGAAAAATTTTGATCTTGCCATAGAAAATAGACCGGCTGATCCGCACTTTAGTATGGGAGTTCCAAAAAAAAAATTTTTTCGACTCATGTTCCTTTGGGAAAGTTGTTTAGTTTCATTGTCTGAAAGACCCTCGTTACGTTCCACCCAGTATAAGTAATCTACAATTCATTGAGCACCTAAACCGAAGGCTTAGCCTAAATATTCAGACCTAGACATTGAATTGAATTCAGAAAGGCCTCTAAATACATACAATTTACTATTGCTTACAAAATCCACGTTCTTTCTGAATTATTCATTTTTTACATTTCACAAACGTTTTCTGAGACGGCGGGAGTATAAACTAACTAAACCAATGTTTAGGCGGAATCTACATTTTGAATTTAGAATACATCCTAAGCTCTGGTTTATTTTACTGATTGATTTTATTTGTTTTTATTTTGTTGTATTAGAAGAGCAAAAAAATCTTATCGTTTTTAGCAGAAACTCGTTAATTCAGTACCTACTGCAAGTTACAATGTTAATTTCAGTAGAGCTATTATGTAAGTTACCGATTATATCGTTTACAAATTCTGAAACGTATTGTGACTAAATGAATGGAAACGAAATGTCGATACTGCATTACGATAGGCCATTACTAATAAGCAGCTAGGGTAATATTTTTTAACCACACCAAAGCGTCGAAGCTCCAAACCATCACAACTGCGGACCCTCTGTCGCAAGAATATTGTGAAAGCAGGAAAATTTGCAAAATTTCTTGTTTTGTTATCGGAGGTCAAAACTGACTTGGGTCCCGGAACCATCGCAATAAGTAAGGGAAATATAATCTTACTCATAGAGATCTAGAGAGATGCCAACCAACACGCTGAGTACGAAACCTAGTGTCGCATTACCACCAGTACCACGCGATAGAAAGTATTTTGTTAGCTTGTATGTGCTCATTATCCATTGCGGTATCAGAACTCAACGTTCGAATAATCTTTAATACTACGCAAGCATTTTAAACTATTTACACATAATATCTCAACTGGCTTTCAGCCTCATAATATATTGAATCATTACTGTCGCGAGCAATGTGTTCCGTTTTAGCGCATATTGCTGCGACACTGGCGCTGCCCCCTTTTCACATCTCCCTTTAGTTTTTGTGATCTGTGATCTTACTAGTAACATAATCAACATTGTCCGGATTATTGCCAATCCACTTTGACAATATTCCTGCTAGATCTCTATGACTATTCATATATTCATATATTCACTCCAGTTTAGTGATAATTACAATTTGTATGTACCATCGTGTCTAATTAGTAACAATCCACGTTTGATTCATAGCTGACGTGTTAATCTCCTTTAATTAACGCATGTTTCGACGCTGCATTATGATTAACATTCCTATATTAAATACAATTTATTGACGCCTAAATACATGCCAACTCACGATCATTATCCTCACAAGGTGAACAGAGACTTGACAATAGTTGTCGCACGCATTGAAACATTTCCCCCACAGCACCACATCCACATAAAATTCAGTTCAACAAATTCAAAAATATTTATTCACAATTATCACATATCGCTTTTAGTGATAAGACCAGCATTTGTACCATTACGTTCCTTTTATTCTGTTTATGTTGCTGTATGTTTTCGGTATGCAAATATAGAATATTATGTGATGTTATCAGTTATCACATATAATAGTTTTTTGTCGTTTTTTTTACACTTCCACGGCGTGGAAGGTGTTTAGTTGTACGGATATTAGGTCTAATAATCTCGTACTCCCTCAGTGCAGGAGACGATGGTTCGATCCCCGTCCAGGCCGCCTTGTAGTAATGAGTTTTTCGGAATGCATGTACGATTTTTAATACATTTGGCTTTTCCGTGAAGGAAAACATCGCGAGAAAACCTGCATGCTTCAATTTCGATACATGTATTGAACCTATCCTCGGTTTATTATAAAGTGGCGACGAGGTTACTACTCATCACACAGGACACTATGACTGGACAGAGTTTCGGTACCACCTAGTGAAACTTTGATGTTCTGCGTTTTCAGAATATCTCTGAGTAACAAGATTCGACCCATGTTAGTTAGAGATTGAAGCTAAAGAAAACCATAAATAAAACTGTAATGTGTAATTTGGTTGTGCAGAAGGAATGAGTGTGAGCGTTTGAAGAGTGCAATTTACAAGGCAAATGTGAATAGAAAAGTCAAAAGGCAAACTGGCGCTGAAAAGGGCTCTATCAGGAACTTGCTTCAAATGGCTTGTGTCAAGAGCATTGACCTTATAAGTAATCAATAGTCAAGAGCAATGACTTTCTATAAACAAAAGTCATTGGTCAAGAGCCAAATAGTTAAATTTCTTTGAGTCAAATCAAGATCATAGATAACTATATTATATAGAAATGGACAAAAGAGACTTAAAGTCTAAAATGAATAGGTACTTAATGAAATCGATGACGATGTGTAATAATAATGACGACATAAAAATTTAATTATGTCCACGTATAATATACCTACTCATTATTAAAACTCAACATAAAAATTCAACAGATGGCATGTTCATCGCTCCATAGTGTGCGAGATCATGTCGAAATCACGGTAGTGCCTGCCTATTTTTAGAAGTAATTTAGAAATTTTGACCTGTGCCATCTACCGATACCCTAGAAAACCACAGGAAAAACGGTAATTGACAATAATGGCTTGGCTTGGCTTAGATGGACAATCCGTCTTCCTTTGATGGACAGCACAAAGAAGTTGGAAAACTAGAAATACGCCGTTTCTGAGTAGCAGAGGTCTATCCTTTTCACTGCAGGGCACAACAGGCCTATCCTCAGGGAGGTGGGGCGTAAGTTTACCACGCGTGCACAGTGAAAGAACTTCTTATGCGTAACTTCACATAATTCATTACAATTATTTCAACTGCCAGCGTACACTAATTTTTTACTGACCTTTAAACATCAGTAACTTTTAAACCGACTGGAGTTATGCAGGCAGACCTGGTCCATCTCCATCACAGAAATGTTCTACACCCCATAAACACTGAATCAGCCTTGCAGCTGATGGTTGCAAAAAGTACACTTATCTCTTAGTCTATTACAAATTAGTAAGAAAAACCCTTATGATTGTATCGCATTATTGTTGTTATGATCTCAAAATCTTCTGTTTTAGCTAGTTACACAACGATTTTTTTTTAAATCTTTTTAAGAGCTTGGCCTGAGGCCATGTCGCTCCGTGGGATTTTCTATTGGGTAAGTTCACAGATATTATAATACCAATAAAAAAAACTACACAATGACGAAATAGAAAAATAAACAACATAAAATTTAACGTTTTTTTGTAGATGGAGTACAGTGCCTTGGCAGCAGCCGACGTTGGTGCAGCCAAGGCACAATTACCGCGGCCGATATTAAGAGACGGCAAGCGTCTTCACAATTGGGGGATGCCGTAATCCCCATCAGGTGTGTGAACTTTTTGGGTTACACTAAGTTAAAAATCTTTTTTTTTTTTTTTTTTTTTTTTTTTTTATTTATTTATTTATCAAATACATGAACAAACATCTTATGAACTAAAAGCATTGATAAACCTGATATTAGGTTTGTCCCAATGCAGAAAATAATTATGCTAACTTAAACTCAGCTGCACTCTCAAAACTTCTTGTTAATGTAGCGAAATTTATTTTAACGCTGCGCCAGAGATTTCGTTAGTTATCGTCAAAGTATTTATTATCCATTTAGCTTTTCGCATTATTTTGTAGTACCGTCTCAAGTACTTACAATTTCGGTCGAAGACCTGACCTTTTGCAGACTTATGTAGGTACGGAGGAACATTCATTCTAACGAGCGATAGAGGATGAGTGTCCCTACTGTCTATGTAGATGCAGTACGACCAGGAAAATAAGTCCGCTCTTCAATCTTCGTTTGCGCAGAGCATGCCCAAGTCCCCAACTAAAGCCGAAGTTATTTAGTAATCAAAGGGTGCAAAGTTGGATAGCAGCGGAATGGGCGCGAAAACAAATTAGCCAATAGCGTAAACGGATTGAAGGTGGCACATCCTGATTTGTCAATATAACTTCGCGTGGTATTAAAATTTGTCGACTGCGCAGGTACATCGGTAAGACTTATAAACCTGGTACTACTGTACGTAATTACGTACTCTTTCTTATACTGTGAGTTATAAATGTAAGGTTAGGTTTTTTGATGAAATTATGGTGTCAAAAGCAGTACCTAACCAAATAGAATGTAACTACGTTATAAGAGTCGGGAGTTCCATACTAAAAACTGGTCGTGACCGATGATCCAGAATGTATGAATCGTGTGCAACCATTCAAGAAATTTAATTGCGGCGGCGATGCACGTTTCATGTAACGTTTTTTTGTTAGAGAGTTGCGCGAGCCTTAACCTAACTATTAAATAATTGTGTGTGTGGTTGGTGACAGATGTCTTCTATAAACCACTCCATAACGGGAAGCTTTGTATTGTAAAATTATAGTGTTAATTAAAATAAAAACCGCTCAAGTGCGAGTCGAGCTAATCGCGCACCGAGGGTTCCGCGCCACACAACATACCTATTTACTTACAAAAACGTTTTGTTTTCTCCGAGACCTTTAGCGCGAAACCGACTCACGTTGGTTATTCTTTGTTGTTATACTGTAGAGTTTGCTCTATAAGCACACAAGGTTTCGCAGTGAAAAATGAGCTGCGCTTCGGCAGGTGTGCGCCGGACCTAAGTGTCAAATGAACGGGCCCTTTTTCACCCCTTCATCATTACCAGATTCATAAGCCTTTCATAACCAACATATTAAACAATAATTTTTTCCTCCAATATCGTACCGAAACGGTGTTCATTCACTAAATCAGTCATAATTACAGCAATAAAAGTCTAACCAATATGTGGTGCACAATATTTTTTGCGACATATAAACCGTTGGAGATATTATCGCGATATTGGCACGATAAAACAATTTTATTGCTCGGTTAGGAACAGCACCGTCTAACAATCGGTGGGGTGTTTTGATTTCTTTATTTACACAATACTAAGCTTTATCCCGAGACTTTGGTTGCGAAGAATTTAATAGAAAAGTCCTTTTGATAGCCCCATAATGAAACGGTGGGTGCAGCTGCACACCAGCCTGTGGATATTCCCAATGTTGGGTAAAGTCCCATATTTAAAAAATGAGGTATTTTACTAACAATAGGGTAAGTTTCTCTGTTACTATCACTTTTATCGACTAACTGTCCGAAATAAAGAATTATTTATTATTATTATTTATTATTTTTGCATATCATCTTCACTAGCATGAATACGGCCACATCGTCTCCGGCACTGTCTTCTTCCAAGTTTTCACTTTTCTACTAAGCAACCAATTTCCTCCAGATACCACGACGGTTCTAAATGACTAACCTTCATAAAATTAATAGAGAGACATCTTATACCTAGATGTATTTTTTGAAATGACGTTCGATGAATGAATTTTCAGCAACAGTTGAGGTTATGGGTTGGTAGAATGGAGTTGAGGAAAGAGCATACTAATTGCACCCATTAGTTGAGCCTACGTTCTACTAGTTAAAATTTTCCAAATCTGCCGAAAAACTGACAACCGATGGGGAAACCATGGGAATTTATAGAGTGAAGACTTCGGCGATGGACCAACGATGAGGAACGCCAAAGACAAATGAGGGCCATATTCAGCCGTGGATGATGACAAGATTATGGTTATGTTAAAATTAGGTAATGTGTTCTTCATTGTCGACCCGGTTGGTGTAATGGTTACCAGGCCGGACTGCCAAGCCAGGGTCCTGGGTTCGAATCTCGGTTCGGTCATGGATGTTATATGTGTGTGCCGTTGTTGTATATGATTCCCATAACAAAAAGCCTAAGGCTTAATTTGGCGGGATCATTACAATGTATCCCATTTTCTCCCGTGCGTGTCGTAAAAGGCGACTAAGGGATCTACTGAAGGATGGGCAGCAGCATCCTCTGAGTACACACATTGATTCGATCGAACTGCGATCGCCAACCCGCCTGCCAAGCGTGGCGATTATGGCAAATCCCCCCATTTTGGGGGAGGCTTATGTCCAGCAGTGGACGTTTGGTGGCTGATATGATGATGATGATGTATGTGCCAGTGAGCGTAATTTATTATTATTATTGTAAGTACGACTTTAATCGTGATCCAATTCCCAACAATCCAGAAGATTTTCATGGCACGAAAAAATAATGTCATACTTAATCTAAAAAGAATGGACTCAATGTCCATTTAGTACCTAAACCAGTGCCCGGGGACCTAATGAAATAAGCCATAATAGAAAGAGAGGGCCCAAAGCAATAACAGTTTTAATTATGTTAAAAATTACGCGAGGAAAGTTTTCCGCATCTTCCACTCCATTTCGTTTTTACGGTTATGTTTATTCCGTACGGGATGGGATGGTGGTGGGTATTTTTTGTTTTAATAAAGGTATACCGGGATCTCGTGACACTAATTCCTAATTGGAATTGTATTCTCCTTTAATTCAATTATAAGATCTATTATTCGTGGTTGATAAAACCGCTTTGTCGCTTCTTGAGCCCAAATACTATACCCAAAAAAATATCAATTATAAATTAGTCCCGGCTCAAACCGTAAAATGACTGGGCTATAAGAGCAATCGAAGAAAAACTTTCGTACCTACTACATAACTAGACGAAAAATACCTAAATATTCCAGAGGCGTTTAAACTCAGTAAAAACTAGTTCCGGTGCTTGTGTTAATTTGTAACAAATATGTGGGATGTGTTCACACATCATTATGATAAGATCCTGTAGTGGGATTCAACAGGTAATATACCTACCTAACTTGTATTACTTCGTGTTTGTAACAGCATCTGCTTGATGGATGTCTTCATTTGAAATTGGACGCATAACTAACAAAAGATTAAAATCCGCTGGCAAACTTCACGTTCATTCATGTTACACAGAAAATTAATCTCTTTCTTACAAACAAAATAATCAAAAATCTTGAATTGAGGAAGCTACGTATTAAATGGCATACATTGTAAAACAAATCATAAGTGATAAGCGTTATAAAATTATAAACATTCACTAGATCAATTTTTTCTATTACACTACTACTTTAATGGCATATACAGGGTGTTAAAGAAGTAACAATAAAGATTTAAAACTTTTAAGGGGGTTGTTAAGACCATCAAACTAAACAACTTTCACTATGCTTCGAAATCGAAAACGAAAAAGAAAAAATCTTTTGTCCCATACATTTAGCTTGAGTAGACCTGTAGTTTAGTATGGAACATCACAAACGCATCGCATCATGACGATTATGGCAAATCTCCCCATTTTGGGGGAGGCCTAAGTCCAGCAGTGGACGTCTATCGGCTGATGTGATGATGATGATGGAACATCAGATTTTTTTTCGCGATTTGTCCCATAGTGAAAGTTGTTCAGTTTGATGGTCTTAACCACCCCCTTAAATGTATATTTGTATTTTTGTAACACCCTGTATGAATACAATCTGATGTCGAACAGGTACTTTAAAAAAAAATGCCGTCAGCAACAGTTCCAATTTTAAAATTTAGCTATTATCTCGTTATAAAAAAGCATGATGGTAATTTTTGTTGCACATTTATAAGACATACTTCAAACATGGTGTAAATATTTTTATCTTCTTAGAAGGTTTTGAAAAATACATTCGTATTCCTCATTTTTTAAATGTCAATGCCTATTTTATTGCTCAAAAATAATTTATATTTATAAATCTAAAAAATGAGTGCATTGGTATTAATATTATTAATTTAAAAGCCTTCTGGGACTCACAATTTTGATTTCTATGTTGTGTAGCAAACTTTTTTTAAATGTTTTCAGATAGTTTTGTTGTCACTAAATGGTTCAGGTTACAGTTTAAAAGTCCAATCAATAATAACTTACTTCCCACCTCTCCTTACAAAATTCCGTAGAATAACTGAGCTATGGTGCCATCTCCTACCAGATTTGTGGAATTATGGATATCATTCTGGTATTTCTGACCCTGGAGACAACAGGGTCTTATGTTTTGTACCACACCAGAAATGGTAGCAAGTGATAAACTTCGAAATGAGTTTTCCATCACGAAACAATCAACATAGGGAAACTTTTCACAAGTTATCTGTAATTAACAGACGTTACAAAACGAACGAAAGTTTAATTCTAGCCAACTTCCAAATCTGGGAGGTATTGGGAGTTTCATTTAACGTATTTTAAGGAAGATGTTTCATACGTTTATTAATAATTTTTGATTAAGATTCCCCTGTCGCACGTTTCATGTTTTCGTTTTATCTTCAAATTTCAGTTAAATTTCAATGGATTCGCGAATACAATAACATACAAACTTACTAAGTAACATGGTAATTTGTATCCATATACTCACATCTACATACTCACCTGTATACCTATACGATACTGTAATTTATATACTTATTTTTTATTTCCTTATAATAAGCTATCTTCAAGCTATCTTCTAATAAGCTATTGAAAAGGGAATGCTGAGATGGTTTGGTCATGTGGAAAGAATGAGAGATAGCAGACTGACGAATGAAATATATAAAGCGAGTGTGAATGGGACAGTCAAAAAAGGTCGCCCTAGACGTATGTATGCGGACCAAATTGGCAGCGTACTTAAGAAGGGTCAGATCAAATGTACCCGAAACCGACGAGCGTGTATGAAGCGACTCATGACTGTGGAAGAGGCGAAAAAGGTATGTCAGGATCGTAGCCGATGGCGATCCGTTGTCTCTGCCTACCCCAATGGGACACAGGCGTGAGTATATGTATGTATGTATGTAGCTATCTTCAGATATAAACAGCAATTTATCGCAAAACATAAAAGCCTACAAATAATACACACTCCAGAGCGTCGCCGTAAGACATGGTGCCCAACAGGCTAGCAGCATTCCCCCTCTGGATGGTGAGACTGATTCTTTGTGCCAGGAAGCTGCCAGGTCTTCGGTCACCAGAGGTCTCATTGAGACTTTTCAATGTACAGGCTTGGACATTGAAACTTCTTGAGATAGGTAATACTCGTTTAATTACGGAGTTCGGTTCAAGGAATGGTTCGGTTTTACATTAGTTTTTAGGTTAGGCGCACAATCTAAGATGGATGACGTATATGTGATATGCTCCGAAAGTCTTTTTTTCTGTTCAGTGTTGCCAGTCCTTTGACATTAGAGAGCGGAAGCGTAGACACGCCCGCATATATAAATACTTATGTATACAGTCAACATCAGAAGATTCTAAACTGTTAATGTGTAAAAAAATCTGAAATAAAATTAATGATGAACAATCGTCAAGTGTTTATGAATGAAAACAAGATTCGAAACTTTTTTTAATGGTCCTACCGCTCTACATCGGACTAAAACATAATTATGTATGGTTGTTGAGATGGTTCATATAAATTGGCCACCTCGTTCGCCGCGGTAATAAATTTAGAAAAAAAAACATGCGAATTTATTAAATAGTGTAATATCAAATCCTGTTCAGAATTTCCTGAGGTTCATTTGGTTATAAATTAAAAATGTCCACCCCCACAAAGTAGACCTAACTCACTATATAACCTGGTCCCAGACAATCCAACATGGCCGGGCTGGTAATTCGTACGATCCGCCTTTCGTTGCCAAGATCATCGCAGGCAGGAAATTAAGTTAAAACTCTCCCGAAATTTGGCACGTACTTAGATACGAGATCAGAATCTTGGGTCTAATGGCCTTTTTGTACTGTTTGTGGAACATTTGTAATATCGAAGTTATTCCGCTGCTATATCGACATTTAAGAGGATAGGCCGGCTAAAATACTGTATAGGTACGTATTTGTCTGATCCGTCCCACCCATATACCCCGCCGACCAGAGGGCGAAAGAGACAACTGCAGCTCGGGCCGATTTTATCTACATAAAATCGACGGAATCAGCATTTCGTATTCCTCTATTTCCTCCTCTAAAACCGATTTTAATAATTCTTTCAAGAATTATAATGAGAAAGACTTTGGTTTGGTTTGGTCTGTAGGTACACTTTACTTTTTTGTTTAGGTATATTCGTCAAATTATTTTGTTTGCTGGAAAATGAGCGGTAAAATTTGTCATTTTTAAAGGTCCCTAGTTCTTACAATAATTAATCAATGCAATTATTGAGAAAAACAAAAAACCGACTGTATGAAAACTTATTAACTTAAAAGAGAAAAACAAGCTCTATAATCATTAACATAACATTCTAATTATATTAACACAAACAAAGTTAAACAATGATTTTTATAGAACAAAGAAATCAATTTGTTTACTTTATGAGTAAGTTTATAAACTATCGAAAGGTCACTCATAATCATAAATAAATTATGAATATGAACTTTATCGTAAACAGAATAACTAACGTTTCCATAAAACTTTTACATCGATTTGAATAAAATACGAATTTTGTCAAATAATAAAACAAGTCACGCACTTTGATATCATTATCTGTGTCCCGTATTTCTATAAGTACAACTAATTATAGTACTCCGTGGTACAACGATTATATTATATCAATGTTGGTCAAATACTAAAAGTTGTTTCGTTTGATGGTCTGAAACCCGGCTCGATGTTCGATGTTCCGGCTTCATAACAACCCCAATTCCTAGGTGTATCTACGTCAAGCATTGTCATACAAGATATAGACGGCTTGATAACTCACGATATGTTCCGTTTCATAAAAACAGTGCTGTAAGCGATGACAGCTCTAACACCCGTTACATTTGCGTGAGCGCGCCGACAGCGCTGATAGCGTTCTATCAATTCGAAATGCTAGATATCGCGCTCACACCGTTCACATCACAAAACTCATATATTCCTATTATTTTCTTCATCACTACTCGTTATTAAACTATTATTCGTCTCTTAGAGAACATAATCAAACCCAATACTACTAAAGAAACCTAAATCGAGACCTAAACAAATCAAAAATATACGGCCGCAAAACTGTTAAACGTCACTTTTGACAACTCGCTCACAGTGCTAACGCTCGGAGCCGTGAGCACTGTTATTGCAAGATGGCGTCGGTAGTGACGTCAAGAATGACGTCACGTTTTCGACGGTGGTCGCGCTCACAATCAAATCGGAACGACATTTATCGCGCTCACAGCGCTGTTGGCGATTTTGGCGTGATTCGGGACGCACGGACAGTCGGTAGTGAACCTGCCTACTGTGCCAAGGATCGCGGGTTCGAATCCCGTAAGGGGCAAGTATTTGTACCTATGATAAATCTGGTCAATGCAGTCATCATTACACAACTCTAGGCTAGATTCTGGTACTTTAAATGGGACTAGATAATCTATGTAACAATGTACGAGATATTTAATGCAAAGTATTTCTGTCCACCCCGGAAGGGATATGGACGTGAGTTTATGTATGGACCTATGTTTTAACCCCGGACGCAAAACGAGGGAGGGAGGGTTGTAAGTTTGACGCCTATGTCTGTCTGTCTGCCTGTCTATGGCGTCGTAACTCCCAAACAGGTGAACCGATTTCAATGTGGTTTCTGTTAATAGAAAGCTAATTTTTGCGAGCTTTATTTCATGAAAAATAATTCAGCAGTTTTTAAGTAACTTTAAAAATTTTAAAAACCCCCAACGCCACAAACAAACGTTTAAAAATTTAAAAATAATTCGGTCACCTAGGTATTATTTTTGATGTAAGCATATTTATGTTTTACTGTTTAACTCTATTTAAGATATTTTTGAATGATGCATTTAATATCTAGAAAATTCGAACTCTCTAATTACAGTATTCTACAGTATTTCTTTCGTGCTTTGCTCTGAACAGTGGACTCCATTTAAGTTTCTAAGTTAATTTGCACAAGTCGGATGGTGGACTGAGGAAACTCGGCCCTCAAGGCAAAGTTACGTTTTAAATGTTACAATGTATCACATCCTAACCAACATTGTATGGTACAATTTCAATATTATTCCATTTCATTGTGAAAGGAAAACAAGTCTGTAAACCGTAAGTTTGTAGATACGTAATCGATATACTGGGAAATCTTTTTGGATAGACAACTAAGATTTCAAATATTATAGATTTTTAAACATGTTACAGCCATGTTGTGCTATTTCGAATCAAATTAAAGATTGAAAAATGTGTCTCGGGCGGGACTCGTCCCCTTAAGACGCAACAGATTGAAAATTTCGTTCTCTGGGTAGTGGGCTCGGTGGCGAAATTGGATAACGCAGTTCCCCGGTTTGGAAGAGTGCGGGTTCTAGTCCCGCCCGAGACAAATCTTTAATTTGACAACAAAGATGTCCTGAAGAGATAGCCTTATGATATTGCTTTGCCTGGTGAGTAATTTGGAGAATCGGATTTGGTTTTTTTTATTTGTTTTTTTTAGTGGGTAAGCCGTTGCCCAGGAGTGCGATTTTTGAATCTCATACGTTGAACTCAGCAGTTGAAAATGTATGAAGATACGCATCTTTCTACTGCTGATTTGACTTTCAAAAATCGCTCTTCTAGAGTATGATTTTTGAAAGTGAAATCAGCAGCTGAAAGTTGCATATCTCTATAGTAATTTTGATATTTTCAACAGCTGAGCTCAGCGAATGAGATTCAAAAATCGCACTCCAGGTTAATTGTAAACAAGCAGCTTAAATCTGTAGTGATATTGTATTGTATAAATAAATATCTTGGACATTGTCACACAAATTATCTAGTCACATTTAAAGTACCTACCTGAACTTGTATTATGATTAGGTACTAGACAACGATATAGAATACATATACAACGTGTTAATGAATTAACGCAAAACTAGAAAGTAGTTGGTTTGGAATCGAGAGCAGAATCGAATTATCATGGTTTCAACATGGGTAATTTTTTTCAAAACATTAAATAATTTCAAATATTAATGATTTTTAAACATGTTACAGCCATGTTGTGCTATTTCGACTCAAATTAAAGATTGAAAAATTAACGCGAATTGGGTAACGCAGTTCCCCGGTTTGGAAGAGTGCGGGTTCAAGTCCCGCCCGAGACAAATTTTTCAATCTTTAATTTGATTATATAATTTGTTTGTAAAATTTAAAATTTACTGAACCCGATGTCAATCCACCGCACCCTACTTACTACCAAAACAAGATTATAAAAATGTACCCATGAGTACGTTAGCGCTTTCATACTTAAAATGGGAATAACTTTAAATTTTAACTATCAAAATAATGAAATTATTGTTTTAATCTAATTATTTTGTTATAAGTCAGTTGGGGTGTATGAGGTTTTGCGCTAATTTATTAACACGTTGTATAGATACAAAAATCAATGACTCGGGTACAAACATTCATCCCTTACGGGACATGTTTCTATGTACAGTGTGTAAAGAAATACCCTAGTAATATTATTTATCAAACTAAATAAAATATACTTACAACTTTAGCTATTGAGCGAACATCGAATCGAAAATCAGCTGTCCCATTCTTCAGTTTTGTAATTTGTATGAAAAGGCTGATTTTTTTCATGGTTTTGAAGTTGTCTCCATTATGAAAGTTGTTCCGTTCGATGGTCTGGTTTAGACCCCTTTATATAGGGTGTTTTGTTCCAACCGTACACTATAGTTTCTAATAAAAAAAATGTTTTGGCGTCAAATAACAGGAATGTTAAAAATCTTCTTCTTCTTATCGTGTGGGCAGAGCCCTGGTGTCAGAGTTTCTTCAGACCGCCTTACAGCCTCTGACGTGGTTTTTATGTAACGACTACTACCAACAGAGATAGTAGCCGGGACCAATGGCTTAACGTGCCATCCGAAGCACGGAATCATTTTTCTTTTCAGACAATCAGGTGATTCAGCCTGCAATGTCCTAACCAACTGGGGAAAAACGCACAGAGTGACATTTCACTAGGTGTCCCCCGAGAGAATCGAATCCACGACCTCCATGTCGAGAGCCAATGCTCTTAACCATTAGACCACGGAGGCCAGTTAAAAATAAAGGTAGGTAAATTATACTTCAATAACAAATATTTAGCAGAAAAGTGTAAGTAACAAAAAAAATGGTTTTTGAAATTAAAAATGAAAGGGTCCAAATGTTTGTTGTCTATCTTTGGATCACGGTATCAAAACGAACAGCCAAAAATCTGGTTTTTGAAAAATATAACGTATTTTGAAACCTCCTGCGGCAAACGAGCTCGCTACGTTTTATTTCGTTTCCTATAAAACGACTACCTGGCCTAGTGTTACACCGTTTCGTAACAAAATATACTTAGAGAAAGATCAAAATTAAATACCCATAATTTTATTTGTATTAATAAAATCATGCCAGAGCTTTGACCATTTATTATAAGGACTAGCCTTGCGGTAGCATTTCCCCTCTGCCACGGTATAAGATCAATTAATCATGTGCATTTACATTCAATTTTATACCTTATCACTAAATTAATATCTCTGACTACACCCTCGGGGAATATAGTCGTGAGCTTATGCATGCATGCATGCATCACTAAATGAGACAGGCTATAATTGCAAAACAATAATTTCGAACTTAGAACGTTTGGGGTTCACACAAGACTACTTTTCATGATTTTTAACGTTCAAAATTAGAATCTAAGGTATAGGAATAAAATCCAAATTTGCGGATTCAAGCTAAATTGTGCGCATTGGCTTTTTTACCCGACTGCGCCAGGAGGAGGGTTATGTTATTTACATAGGTACTAGTACTATATTTAACTACTACTATATTATAAAGAGTTCATTTTCTATGCAGCGTAGCCGCGTTCCACGCGTGTAGAGAAACCATACCTACTGAAGGCGCTGGATTATCAGGAGACTTTATTATACAGGGTGTAAAATAAAATGGGACGGTTACTTAAAGGGGTGCTTCAGACCATAATACTGAACAATATTTACTATAGGACCAACACTGAAACCTGTCCCATATAAAACTGCAAACATAACTCGACTGAAATGTGACAGCCGAAATTTTTTTTTCTGCGATTTCAATATTGATCTCATAGAGAAAGTTGTTCAGTTTGATGGTATGAAGCACCCCTTTAAGTAACTGTCCCATTTTATTTCATACCCTGTATACGCGTTTGTCGCGTTTACAACCACTAAGACGTGCCACACACATACGGATCCGGAATTCCGATTCAGTATTCTGATTTTGTATAGGATCGGATACTTTCGCAATTCTGGAGGAGGAAAATCCAATTTCAAATATTATTGATTTTTAAACATGTTACAGCCATGTTGTGCTATTTTGAATCAAATTATGATTGAAAAAATCCATACGAAATCGTAATCCTGATTCTAGATGTAGCGGACCTGTGTATAATCCCTCAGCCATGAGTTTACGACAGTGACAAAGAAGTTATTATCCATACATCCGATCCGGAATTCCAATTCAGGATTCTGATTTTGTATAGGATCGGATACTTTCGCAATTCTGGAGGGGGAAAATCCAATTTCAAATATTATTGATTTTTAAACATGTTACAGCCATGTTGTGCTATTTCGAATCAAATTAAAGATTGAAAAAATCCATACGAAATCGTAATCCTGATTCTAGATGTAGCGGACCTTTGTATAATCCCTCAGCCATGAGTTGACGACAGTGACAAAGAAGGTATAATCCATACATTTGGACCTGTGCCTCCGATCAACAGCGCGATTGTGAAATCAGTAAAACTTACTCTCTTACCATCATCAGATTTGACGGTAAGATTAGGTCGGTCCAAATTTCAAGTGGCTTGAATTTTTCGCCTAATCTAGATTCTTTCGGAGAAGCACTGTCAAGCCAATATTGAAGACGACGTCTTTTGATACGTTTATGCCTACAGGGTGTAACAAAACACCCTAGTAACTCCCACACATAACTGCGACGTCGCATCTTGTGTATGATTTTCAATAGTAGCGCTCGCAGATATGCGATGTGACGTCGCAGTTATATGTGGGAGCCCTAATACGAGGATGCTTCAGACCATCAAACTGAACAACTTTCACTATGGAGCCAACACCGAAATAAACTAAAAAAAACTGCTGTCCCATACACTGGAGTCGAAAATTTGTATCTCTTACCCAAAAACAGTGACGTTCATAATTACAATACAAGAAATAAAAATAAATTAGTATCCCCACATTTTCGACTCAGTAAGGTCAACACATCTTTCGTGGGGCACTGTATACGCTATTGTAATAAGATACCAGAGGATATTCTAAACTTGCCAGACAAAAAGTTTAAGTCCCATGTTAAACAAGTCCTCTGTAAAAAAGGCTACTATATACTAACTCCATGACTATTTGAATGACCAAAATGTCTGGTCTTGACAATGTTACTCTATGTAATGCAATATTGTGTTTTAATTGTACTTTGTATATTTTGTTTTGTGAGTGATGAAGATGTGTGTTGTAGAGTTTCTGGCCGCATCTTCTCTCAACGAAACACCTTCCGACGCGGTGGTAGAGTCAAAAAATGACAGGGATAGCAGATTTTTTTTTTGGCTCCAAAGTGAAAGTTGTTCACTTATATGGTCTTAAGCACCCCCTTAAGTATAACTAGGGTGTGTTTTTACACCCTGTAGATAAATTAACGACTAGAATCCCTTTCTGAGCGGTCAGAAACTTTGCTACATCTATCTATCTATCTGTATAAGCGACATAAGCGTGTATTGTAGTGTAGAAAGGCTCTCTTGAATTTTGATTTTGAATACGTTCAGAATAATTTTTTGAAGGTTTTAATGGCATTTGCAGGCTTTTGATGAGGTCATATATTGATTACGTTCAGTCCTTCGGTGTGATAGCAACCCTAAAACGTCGCGTGTATCGGTCTGTCACACACGGTATCAGTGAAGTCACTTTTTTCCCCAACTTTTTGTTTATTGCCAATCCGTACGGACTTTTCAACCAAAGGCCCGGTGTGCAGTTTAAATAAAATTCCTGATATTTTTCAGTGCCTGTTACATTTAGCTTTTCCAGTGTTTCCCTTTACAGTTCATTTTTGGTTGACATTGTTGTGAATAAAACATTGGGAAAGAAGAACGGTCATCTGTGACCCAGACCGGACAGAAACGAGACATATCTCAGTTTTTTTGTTATTTTTATATAGTAAAATTATATATTTTTTTTATTCAAAATCAATGGCTAACACCAAAATATTGCCTTATGTTTTTGTTAAGGCGATACAATAAAAAAAATAGAATATGCATTTTTATCTACAAAAATCATAGTTGTATTAACTAAATGACGATACAATAACTAAAGGATGTATCTAGGTGACCTGGAAATGCAGCTAGACTATGTAGTTTTTAAAATTCTAGTTCAACAATCAAGGATTCATTAAAATAGTCGTATTCGATTATTTATTTCATAATAGGAAGTTAAAAAAAAATGTACGGCACAAATGATAGAAAAAACCCTAAACTTAGATGGTCGTTAATAATAATATATGTATATATATATATATATATATACAGTGGTGGTCATATAATTAAGAACGATTTGTAGTTCCAGCAATTTTTATCAATATCATGACTGTCATGTAGCTTTGTGTTCCTTGTTAGAAGTAATTACTTATGTTTTGAAATAGCGATATAGATAAGCAAACTGGATTTGGAATAGAGATATAAAAAGGCTAACCATTTTTTAGAAATTTCAATTAATTTCCAATACTAACAAATTTTCACGTTTCCTCCGCCATGCTTTAATGTCACTTTGGTGTACTTAGAGTCGAATGCTTTATTCGGAGGTCGTCGTACGTATCGTTTTCCATCAGAACACACTCTGTTGATTTTTGTCTCATCAGAAAAAAGAACATTTTTCCACTGTCTTACCGTCCAGTTTTCATACCTTTTTGCGAATGCGAGACGAGCTTGCCTATGACACCGTTTCAACATGGGTACCTTCCTTGCTATCCTTCCGTGCAACTTCTCTTCTACTAAACGCCTTCGAATAGTGCGTGCCGAGATCGCTGAAGGGTTGTTTTCACCAAAATATTATTTTCTTAGCTCGTTAGACCTTATTTTAGTTTTGCCAAACGAACGATATTTCGATCACCTCGACGAGACGTCTTTCTCGGTTTAGGTGCGCGCGGAATATTTGAAGTCGTTTGATACGTGTTAAAATGCTTCACAGAATTGAAAACCATTGTTTTCGAACATTGCAAATGATCAGCTATCTTTTTATACGACCAATTCTTCTTACAAAGTTTTATTATGACTTCCCTTGGAGATTTTTCACAAGTTTTATTTTTACCTTTGTTTTTATGAAGTAATCACGTTTTAGACATTTACAGCACTAAATGGCGCCAAAAAATATACGAAAAGAGACCTAGCCACAGAGTGTTCTCTATTTAAATTTGAATAAAAAATTTAACTGTCCAGCGTTCTTAATTTTATGACCAGCCAGTAAGTTACTAGTACTAGGTTCCGATCTAATTTAATAAATTTATCTGTTTAGAGATTAATTAATAATGTGTTTAAATGAATACACTAATAGTATTGAAAAGTTTTGCTATACCACAGGAAATACAAAATAATACATTCATTTAGATATAATAGTTTGTTTAAAAAAAAAACTTTAAATAAGCGTTCTTAATTATATGACCACCACTGTATATAATATATATAATATATTTATTATTATATATATAAATATAAATAAACAAATAGATACAATAAACATACATAAACTACGGCTTATTTTAGAGATTCATTTACATGCTTTTTATACTAGGACTTCAAAAATATTATTATCCAGCCACATTATCTCCAGGTCACCTAAATACGTCCTATAGTTACTGTATCGTCATTTAATTACATACATATATGATTTTTGTAGATAAATAGGCAGTTTCTTTTTTTTATTGTATCGCCTGAACAAAAACATAAGGCAATATTTTGGTGTTAGCCATTGATTTTGAATAAAAAAAATATATAATTTAACTATATAAAAAACGAGCGTTAACCCGCGACTTCGCCCGCACAAATTATATACCAGATTTTAAGTCAGATCATAAGCTATCAAACAAAAAAAGTTTCATCATAATCGGTTCAGTAGTTTTTGCGTGATACTCGTTCAAACAAACAAACACCCAAACAAACACACAAACAAACAGACAGACAAAAATCCAAAAATTGGTGAAATGGAATCATGGACATCTAAAAACCATATCGTAACTTTTTTTTAGTTAATATCTTCAATGTACAGACAAACTTCCTGTTACAGTTTTATAATAGTATAGATAACAAAAAAACTGAGATATGTCTCGTTTCTGTCGGGTCTGGGTTTTTTTTTCTATGAGGCGTGACCGTTCTTCTTTGGCAATAAGTTCGATTCTATAGGGTATTCCTTAAACATTAAGATGACTATATTGTAGTTCGATTATAGAACTACGATAGGCGGCCTATTTGTTATTTAAGTATGTCTTCTGAATAAATTATTGGAGTTTAGCCTAGTGAATATTGAATCTACCTATGAAGCCGAAGGTTTAGGGGACAAATCCCTTAAGGGAAATTTGTATAACGACTATAAATTGTACCTGAGCCATGGATGTAATGTTGTGAAGTGTAAAGTAGGTAGGTACCTATATTTTATATACCTGCGTAATATACCTAGGTATTCTATAATAATCGTAAAACACACTTCTGAAATAATTGGATCTGAATTCTGGGTTTGTGCCAACATACATCCTGACACATAATAGCCCAGTCATTTTACGGAGTTTTGTTAGGCGGGGTTATTAATTGGACTTATAAACTGTAACCGGCATCATTTAGTGACAAAAAGACTATCTTTACACATATTAAATTAAAAATCGCTACGCAACATAGAAATCAAAATTGTGTTTCCGAGAATGCTTTTTAATTAATAATATTAACACTCATTTGACTTAGATTTAACAATATAAATTATTTTTTGGCAATAAAATAAGCACTGAAATTTAAAAAATGAGGTATTTATTAGAAAATACGAATGGATTATTAATATGTTCAAAACCTTCTAAGCAGGAAAAAATATTTACACGATTTTTGAAGTATGTAATAATTGTAAAGCCTTAAATATGTGAAAAAAAATTTACCATCAGGTTTTTTAGAACGAGATAATAGCTAAATTTTAAAATTGGAACTGTTGCTTACGTGATTTTTTTTTTAATTTTGGTACATTGCTAGGCTTGAATTGGCTCTTCAATATTATACCGAAAAAAATATCAATTATTAATTAGTCCCGGCTCAAACCGTAAAATGACTGGGCTATAATTGAGATCATTTTCTATTCTGCATGATTATTTCTGCATTTTATTTCTGATTCTATTCTATTAGATACACCATAGACTATAATTATCCATACAGGTAAGCGTGTGATTTGTCTCTGATCTCAACATACATACACAGGCCCTAAGATGATTCAAGCTCTGATCAAGATTTTCACTAAGTTAAGTAAAAAGAAAATAAATAAAAAGGAAAAGAACTCTTTATTTTTAACTGTAAATATAAAGGTCGTACTTCATTGGTTCTCCCCTGTCGCTCTTCATCCGAATCTTGACGAAGTTTGAGCCGATTCCACCCTCGGTCACGTTGGCTGTACCTTCGGAGTTTGTCAAATCGTAGGCCAAGATTCCCTGCAAATACAAACAATTTTACATAAGAAAACGTGTAAAGTTTGTTCCATCTCTAGTCTTTCCTAGGTGTTCCGTACTGTGGAAAAAAGCTATTTATATAGGGCCTTTCCTAATTTGCTGACGGTTTTTTAAGGGGATGATCAGAGCATCATACTAAACATCTTTCTCTATGGAACCAACAAAGAAAAAAAATCTGCTGTTTCATACAAAACTGCAGTCCAGACTCGACCCAAATGTATAGGAACACAGATTTTTTTTCGCGATTTTGATGAGATGAGAAGTTTGATGGTCTGATAAGTTGGACTCAGTAAAATACAGAGAAAGATAATTATTAGAAGAAACGTGAACGTGAGAACTTTCATCCCTACTATTATAAAACTGTAACAGAAGTGTGTCTGTGCATTGAAGATATTTACAAAAAAAAATTACGATAATTATGGTTTTTCTCATTTATGACTCCAAACCACCACTTTTTGGATTTTTGGTCTGTCTGTTTGTTTGTTCGCACATCACGCGAAAACTATTGGAACGATTTTGATTAAACTTTTTGGGTTTGAAACCTTATGATTGAACATAAAAATCGAGTGTCTTATCATTTATCTCACTACGAAAACGGGAACCCGTGCACACGATGTCGCGGGTAAACGTTTGTGATTTATAATAGTAGATTGTTAACCAAGGGATCAAAGTCACCCATTTCACACGAGATGTTTGGCGCCCGAACGCGAGGGGCGCCCATATTTCGAGTATGAAATGAGTGTCTTTCACCCGAGTTAAACACTCTGCTTTTCATTTCGAATACGAGGAAAGTAAACAAAAGCCAGATATAATATGCAAAATCAATTTCTGAATCGCTTGACGAATTTATTTTAGCCTGGGTACGTTTCAAAACGTTTGAATAAACTTGAAATCACTTGGGGTGCCAATGCTAAAGAGAAAAAAACATACGAAGATATATGTATGCTAGAGTGAGACAGATAGACTTCCAGAGTGATTTTTACGCGTTTTAAAACGGATCTTTACGATCCTTACGCAAAAATTAGCAACATCTCGCTGTAAAGCCCTTTTCTTCTTTTTCGCGCAACTATATGGCTTTTATATTTTTCAAGCCAGCACGATTTTATTAGGAGGTTTTAATAGGGATCACTTTTTTCTGTCTGCTTATAATTTAACAAAAAGTCTCCAAATTTGGAGACAAAAGTTTATGACAAAAAATATTGTTATTTAAATTAAATTATTTTATAATTCAAATATATTGATCATAATAGATATAAAAAAATAAAAAGCATAGTACACGCAAGCATTGTAAACTATTTACACATAATATCTCGACTGACTTTCAGCCTCATAATATATTGAATCATTACGTCGCGAGCAATGTGTTCCGTTTTTGCGCATATTGCTGCGACACTGGCCCCGCCCCTTTTTCACATCTCCCTTTAGTTTTTGTGATCTGTGGGTTTCTGCCTTTGCTTAATATAGACGTAGATTTTTTTTTTTATTTCTTTTGCGCCCTAGGGAAGAAAAGTATCACTTTCAACCCGCTTCTTAGATAAACAATGACATTCTTTCAGAGTATGAAAAATCATTTTCACGGCTTCATGCAGCCCATAGAGATATTACGCGCTCCCCTGATGTAGCCACATGACATGAACCTAAAGATTTTGATAAGTTGCATTGCATAGAATGTAAAATGTTTACCGTACCGAACCGAAGTAATTAATTTATTTGTAACAATAATATTTTATTTCTATGGGGGACAGCGCGACATACACCCTAGAAGAACGTATTGCTACTCCCTTGGAGGGGAGGGGCGGCGCCTAGTTTTTGCCCCGGCTCCGAAAAATCTGAGATATGGGGCTGGATGAAAGATTTATGAGAGATTGATGGATGAAGATGGTCAAATCAGGCCAGCTTAATAGTAAATGGTCTAGCTTGAGGCAACTGACTCCCAACTGAGTAACAGGTAGATCCACGTACTTATACCTACCTATATAGTTATTATATTATTATTAGTACCTTCACTTTATGTAATTAACCTGAATACACCGTGCAGGACTTGCCGGCTTGTTAACCATGGTGAAGTTGAAATATTCAATCCTTTTTCTGAAGAAATTTTTATTATAGCTGACTTAATGGTGATACACGAGTTCTCTTTCCACATTTGTTCCCAAGAACGTATGTTTACATTCTATAAGCACCGCAGATAATAGAAAAAAAGAAAAAATATACAATCTCATTTTGAACATAAGTTGTTGAATCGAAATTCAAATGGAGAATGGCGAATGGTTAGTGTAAGTTTTAAAAATAAATAAACTCTTAATCATCGATTTAAATATTTGTTTATTTAACGTTGTAATCACCTGTGTAAATAACTTTAATTTGTGTTTCCACAAATCCACAACAGATAACGAATTTAATGTGTCGCTGAAATTGTCTGAAACTATTGATTCTCATTACAAATACCCTATAATAAATTTTGATGAACAAAAGCCGTTCGAACCATAGATTAATATTATATGTATATTGGATATAGATAGGTAATTCGACTTGAATTTTAGGACTTCCTAATAGCGTTGCCGCTTATTAGCACTAGGGGGCGCCACATCATGAAATAAATTGAAAAAGACGATCGGCCGACACGAGGATCGAACCTTAGCTACCCGGATCGTAAGCCGGTTGTCTAGACCGCTAGACCAACGAGACAGTGATTGATAAGGGCGAAATCTCTCACTACTATAGCGCAGCGCGTGAGGTGTAGTGCACTGTTACTCCGATATGAACCCTAGTTCAACACATAGTGCTTCGAAACATAACCGATAGATGGCGGAAGCTGTCTATAGAAAATTAGCGTTCCACTTAGTTTGTACTAAGATAACATAGCATGGTTCGAACCGTACCGTAGCGTAGGTCGATATTATTTCACAAATAAAAAAATGTATACTAGAAATAATACCTACCTACTTCAATATTTTTTAGTTAACTAACAAAATTTTAAGATATTCAGACTATGAAACTAATCATCTTGGGTCACAAAACACGGAAAATAAAAACAAGAAAATTGTTTTGGACCTATATCAGTCGATTGATTTTCTATGGGTGGTCCAAAATGTTTTTTTTTGTTTTTCGACCCGTGTTTCTTAGGGAAAGTTGTTTAGTTTCATTGTATGAATACACCCTGTAAATTTTGTTTATTAAAAAAATTTTAGTGTAGGTAGGGTACAACTTGATAACAGAACATAGAGCTAAATTATGGATAAATTCATATTATTATTTTTATTTTACATAAGTATCGTGGATTTATACTTAATTAATAACTATGTGTTCTTTTCCCACTGCATTATACAATTTTATATTCCCTTCCAGAAACAAATATTTTGGATCATCTTTAACAGAAGAATCCCACGTACAGAAGATATTTTCAAATTGGTAGACGATTTCAGCTTTAACAAAATGCTGCAAGATTCACAGAGCGAACGGCGAACTCAAATATTTCATACCTCGTGAAATATGTAAAGTATGTGTTTCGTTTAACTATCTAAAGCTACGAAAAGGACTACATACTTTTTTATTTAGATAAGTTTAAAGGCCAATTATACAGAATTTACATATTTAGTTACTAAAAGGATACAGTGTCTTCGACCAGTTTATTTGGACCAAAGTCTTTAGCCAACCATAACCTTTACACACCATTTCATATTTCCTGAAACCTGGATGAATAAGGAAGTAACTAGGTAAGGTTTATATTTACCTCGAAAGGGAAGGGGATAACGGACGATGACCTATTAAAGTAATACAGGTAATGTAATATTTGCTATGTATAGATTCTTATGGATCCGCGTCTATTAGATCGGCGTCGTGGTTCTATACGAATCAATAGGTACCACAAAGCACATATCCGCACTAAGCGCCTTTCTGATTCTTTTATAATGCGCACAGCCAAGGAGTGGAATGCCCTGCCTGCGTCAGTATTTCCGAGCACTTACAACCCGAATCACTTTAAAGTACGAGTGAATAGTGAGTATTCTTCTGGGCTAGCTCGCTACATCTTCGACCCCATCGTTGTCCTAAGGAATGGATTGAGGTAAAGAGCAAACCCATTTTTAATTTAAAAAAAACATCTACTTTTATTTGTTTGTACAGTATTTTCTTCAGAATCGGTAACTAGGTACCTATTTCAAATAGTTCAGAACTGTGTAGCTGTAGATTCATCATCATCCAACGCTACTTTTCTTAAGTTGTCGGTCCCCAGTTCCACACTACGCCTACCAATTCGTTTGTAGTGTCCATACATAACTCCTACTCCCTTGGCAGCCTGTTGGCAGCCAATAAGTTTTTCTAACTTATGTACGTAATACCGACTGCTCTCAAACGGTGAAGGAAAACATTGTGAGGAAGCCCATGCATTCGCTGAAGAAGAAATTTCGATGCGTGTGTGAAGTCTACCAATCCGCATTGGGCACTCGTGGTAGACTAATGCCCATACACCTTGAGGTTAGGCCTGTGCCCTGCAGTGGGACGTTTATAGGCTGATGATGATGATGATGAACAGGAAGTTTGTCTGTACATTGAAGATATTTATTTATTTATTTTATTTTAATAGGCACAGTAACAAAAGACAATATAAAACATATGCTTAATACAAATATTATATCTACAATAGGGCTAAAATTGCCTCTCAATAACAACTGAACATATTATTATTAGTAACGTCGCGTGGTGGACTAACGCCCACACACCCTCGTTGAGTGTAAACCTGTGCACTGCAGTGGGACGTATATAGGCTGATGATGTTATCAGTTTATTGACAGATAATGACCAGCCCATATTGTAGATTGGCTTAATGTGTACATTAGTGTATTCATATTATACACAAACGCAGTTCCGTATGTTAAACGACGTCTAGACAGCGGCGGGGCGGCGCCGGCGCCTCAACAAACCACGAGGTGCGGGTGCGTCATGTTATGGGCTTGAAAATGTTGCCAACCCTTTAGTTTTAACTAGTCTGCAGTGTTTCTCACAGATAAGAGTTGGCAATACTACTAAAGGGGTTGAATGTTGGCTTTCGTGCATGCGTCTCAAATGAGTCACCCATAAAACAAGAAACAAGGTACCTACATGCCAAGCCAAGTTATGAAATAATGTACCTAAGTATAATTGAGTAAGAATGTAAATACATAATAATACAATCAATACAGAACTGAATCTTTTACAGGGCTATCTACATTCCCGATCCGTTAGTCATTATAGGCTACAATTATATACCAGATTTTAAGTCAGATCATAAGCTATCAAACAAAAAAAGTTTCATCAAAATCGGTTCAGTAGTTTTTGCGTGATACTCGTTCAAACAAACAAACACACAAACAAACAGACAGACAAAAAATCCAAAAATTGGTGAAATGGAATCAGGGACACCTAAAAACCATATCGTAACTTTTTTCTTGTTAATATCTTCATTGTACAGACAAACTTCCTGTTACAGTTTTATAATAGTACGAGCGTTAACCCGCGACTTCGTCCGCACAAATTATATACTTACCAGATTTTAAGTCAGATCATAAGCTATCAAACAAAAAAAGTTTCATCAAAATCGGTTCAGTAGTTTTTGCGTGATACTCGTTCAAACAAACAAACACACAAACAAACACCCAAACAAACACACAAACAAACACACAAACAAACAGACGGACAAAAAATCCAAAAATTGGTGAAATGGAATCAGGGACACCTAAAAACCATATCGTAACTTTTTTTTTGTTAATATCTTCAATGTACAGACAAACTTCCTGTTACAGTTTTATAATAGTATATAGATAGATTTGACAGCATGTAAAATATAGGATCCATTGATGGCATTCGTAATGAATATGAATTTTAGAAACCAACTATTTAGTCAGTTGAGTAAAATACTGGATATTTAAGAGAAAATCGACAATGAAAATAATTGTTTTGTCTACTTTAGTCACGTGATCGTACACGACTGATTGGCCGAATGGTTGATAACGTCAACTGCGTGTAGAGTATGAGGATGACATCATATAAATAAATATTATTTTTTGTTTTCGTTTTTTCTTGCACTATAATGTAATGGAACGTAAAATGCACACTTTCTATAGAGTCCTTAAACATCAGTGATTAACGTAGAACAGTTTTTAAAAACCTTTTAAATACCCTATTCTTACACATCTAAACAAATTGTTGTAGTTAGATTCTAAGATCAGAAAATCTTCAGAATGATGTAAGTAAATCTATATTTACTTAACATTCTTCTATTTCCACATAATGTTAATAGTTCTTGATACTACCTAACTAATAGAGTACATAGGTACTCTATTAGTTAGGTAGTATCAAGAACTATTTAGAATAATATCAAAGACGATAGCAACATTATGTGGAAATAGAAGAATGTTTGGTAAATTCAACTCTGAAACCCATATGTGGCCATAAGACGTTATATAAATCAGGAAGCGACGAGACGGGAGCATTTTGTCCTTTTACCCCATACTGCATGTTATACGGATCACAAATATCAGGATATGAAAAAATTTTAGAGCAAATAGTAATCCTTGAAATTTTTTAGAACTGTACTGTAACATCAAAGGCTTTCATTTTCTTTTATTTAGCGTGCTCTATGATCCATTGCTACCACTGCTGGGCAAAGGCATCCCCTCTTCTCCTCAGAACCTCCCTATGCAATGCAATCTTGGGCCAATCTGTCAGGAAGGAATTCAAGTTATCGCTCCACCTTCTTCTGGGCCTTCCGCGACATCAGCAGCCATCTTGTGGAACCCATACTGTAGCCATCGTGGTGCACCTCTGCGGATGCATTTTGTAGATATTAGACAAAATAAAATAGACTAGAGCCTGCACTTTGACTTTGTAATAAGTTCTTGTTAACTAATCCGACAGATTATTTGACATATTTCGTTTGAAAGAAATTTCAAAAGATCTGTTAGATAAGGATGAATTTACAAAGAAATGGTGAGACAGGCACTAAGAGGAAGCGAATTAATGAACCACTTAATAGCGTCAAGCACCTTTTATAATATTTACCCAACTACACTTGTTACTCTTGTCAGACCTTAGATCTCCTAGGTCCACCTGCCTATGCTGCTTAGAATCTTAGAAATGACATTCTATTTAAGTTAACACCTGTAGGTATATTAATTATATACCTACCTTAGGCAGCAAGACTTAAATGTAATCTAAAACACATATAAAACCAGTAAAATTTTAATAAAGCAAGAATTTACGTTTCGACTGTTACTTCTCATTGGCCGTCCAACGTGGCAATGCTGCGAGCATAATGGGTAAGTTTGGCTCGACCCGGGGTAGGCTATTGGACTAGACAATTGTCAGGTTTGCTTGCTTTTTTTGTTCTTTTAGTAGTAGTTGGTCTTATGATACTGTGTACATTTCTTCTTATTCTTATACTACCTAAGTACTCATATAAAATTAAATTCTCCTTTCCATGAACCGGCTAACGTATGAGCGCAATATTTTACAACCGATGAGTAATGGTTGCATGACGCCTTACCAGAATTATCATAATCATAACACAACACGACCAAACGTCGGATATTGTAAGTTATGGCTGTATTATACAGGCTGTTTTAGATAGTCTTTCTAAATAATTTAAGACACAATGGTCAGAAAATTCTTGTAGCAGTGGTCAACTTGCTATGAGACAATTAAGCCATCTATGATAATTGTTAGTAAACACCGCCTCTCACGGAACTATGTGGAACCAAATGCATGACGTGCCTTCCGAAGCTCGAGACGTAATACGGGTTACGACACATTGCTCGACGGCTTGTTCATACAAAAAGCATGATTAGTATAGGACGCCGGCGCCGTACGCATCCTTTCGCATCAACCGTTTTTTGGTATAGACATACTTCGATCGCCGTCGATTAATGTGTCGTAACCCTAATACGGTCACCCAACCAAACACTGACAGGACCAGACGTTGCTTAACTTCGGTGATCTTTTCCATTATACCTACCGAAGGTACACACTACGTCTACGATACGAGATACGATACTTATTCAGAATCAAATTAAAATCATTGGCATCCTCTTAAACCAAGACTCTACCCATCACTAAGGGAGCAAACCTGAAATCGCAAAATGAATCGGCGTTTTCAATTTTCATACATTTAAGTACGGAATATATTTGAGTCGAGTAGGCATTGTAGTTTAGTATGGAATATCCGATTTCGTATTTGCTCCCATAGTAAAAGTTGTCCAGTGTGATGGCTAGACAATGATTTCAATTTCACATACATAGATACATAAACTCACGACCATAAACCCTTTCAGGGTAGTCAGAAACGTTGCTACAACAACCAACTGTCTTGCAGGCAGTCTGCTCAATTTAACTCTATTTAGAAAACTTAAAAGAAAATTAGCAGACAGTACTTTTAAACGTGACAAAAGATGACAGACAAAAGATAAAGGCTACAAGGATAAGTACCCGAAAGTAACATCCAGGAAGTATGTCCTTTGCCGCCGTGGAGTGGATATCAGAAGGTCGTAAGTGTACTTCCGGTTAGGACCTGTCAAAGGCGCCGGATGTATCAATTTGGAGACGCTATCGCCATCTTGAAATCTTGGGCGAGTGTGGATTTTAGGCGTTTTGGGTTACGTAGGCAGAGTGGGGCACTATAATGTTTTTAATATGGGTTTCTTTTTCGATGTGTATGGAAGGTAAATGGTGTAGGGCAGCAGCATCCTCTGAGTACACACATTCGATACAACTGCGATCGCCAACCCGCCTGCCAAGCGTGGAGATTATGGCAAATCCCCCCGTTTTGAGGGAGGCCTATGTCCAGCAGTGGACGTCTATCGGCTAATATGATGATGATTCATCATGATGATGGAAGGTAATATCATAAATCTTCGAATTTTGATATTATTTTACGCAAAACTATGCTCGATACGACACGTTAACACATCGAGTTTCTTTCGTCTTCTTCTTCCTACTCGACGACACTTCTTCCTCGACTCGACGGAGGAAACTTGAGTTGAGGAAATTTCTTTAGGGTTGAGATTCGTTAATAGAACCTTAAAATAAAACCAGCCGAATGGAAAAGGTACCTAGTGAAAGCAGACCGACCGTCAATTAAAATTCAATCAATATTAAATTCCAATTAACATAAAAGCTGTCTGGGAGCATTATGTCTGGCCGAACGGACGGAAGGTTCGATCTGATAACTAGGTATATACCTACCTACCTACCAACCTACCTATTCTACAAAAATTTTTTATTAATGAAGGTATCACTATTATACAGGGTGTAAGTGACATCCTAGCAAATACTGAAACGGTGAACTCGGACCATCAAACTGAACAACTTTCACTATGGAGCCTGCCTCAGGAAACGCGAAAAAAAATCTGCTGTCCCATACATTTTAGTCGGGTAGGTACAGCAGTTTTGTATGGGACAGCTGTTTTTTTCGCGATTCCTGAGGTAGGCTCCATAGTAAAAGTTGTTCAGTCTGATGGTCTGAGTTGCCCGTTTCAGTATTCGCTAGGCTATCACTTACACCCTGTATGTATTACAGGGTGTTAGGGTAAACACTAAACAGTTGGAGAACTTTATTGTACCCATGATACTGAGCAACTTTCCCAAAGAAACATGTATACAGGAAATATGCAAAAAATAATTTACTTTCCATACTAAATGCAATCAGCTGATTGAACGTTTGTAAAAGTAGAATTTTTTTTTTTCGAATTTGCTATTGGTTTCTTAGGGAAAGTGGTTGAGTGTCATGGGTACAATAATCCCTTAAAGTAATGCAACTGCTTAACCTAACACCCTAGTGGCTTACGATGTGAAAGCCATTTTTATTTAGATCTTATTCATCATCACAATCCTACCCTCAGGGAGGGTGTGTGGTCGTTAGTCCACCGCGCGTACCCATCAATGCGGATTGTTAGACCTAGGCGCCCAATATGGTGAAAACGGCCCTATATTGAGCCCGTTCCGTCCCACAGCTCGAAATTAGAGCACAGCCACAGATATTATATATGTATAGTACACACGGCGACACATCAAGCTATACAAAACCAACATAAGCTGGACGCGCGATGTTATACGATACTCGACCTACGCGCGGCCAGCTTATTTTGGTTTTGTATAGCTTGGTGTGTCGCCGTGCGTACATTAGGTTTCCTCACGACGTTCTCCTTCACCGATAAATAGGAAGAAAATCAGACGTCAAAAAGCGAAATGTCGTTCCTGAATACTTACATTTAAACGCGTCGAACCTCCACGTAGGTAAATCCAAGTGTAGAAAGCTGGGCACTCGAGCGTGGTTTTATTTAATTTTTTACGTGACTTCCCTCAGAGCCTCGCTCTCACAGCAAAACGTTTAACTTACAATGTTCAAGCTTTACCTTTTAAAATAAACACGACATGACAAGAGAATACAAGAATTAGTGCGCTGGACGTTTTCTGTGTCAATTTAAGTGTTCATAGAGTTTACTAAATATTATCCTAAAGCAGTTAACTATGTTATTTACTTGAGACTTGCTTCAGACCATCAAAGTGAATGACCTCAAAAGCCTTCAAATGCATGCTCGTCAGTCTCTCTCTTCATCGTCATCTTTGTATTTCACGACAGAAATGTCGGTTGTAAAGCGAGAGCATGATAATTGATAACAGTCAATGGTAGATTAAATCTATAATGCGTGTGCATTGTGTAATGCATTGTTAAATTAGTAAATAAGTACGAAACTACGTAGGTACTATTAGTTGTTCGATGGTACACACTAGCCAAAATAACCTGGCCGCGCGTTGGTAGAGTAATGTATAACGTCGCGCGGCCAGCTTATATTGGTTTTGCGTAGCTTGATGTGTCACCGTGTGTTAATCATAATCATAACTCACAGGGTCTCCGACCTCAGTACACAACCGATTTTAGGTCCGATTGTCGGAACGACTTTGTTTTTTCAGTACCTATCGACAAAAACAAAGTCGCTCGGACCCAAAAAAATCGGTCGTGCGGGATAGACTAAGAGATAAGTGTACTTTTTGCAACCATCAGCTGCAAGGCTGATTCAGTGTTGATGAGGTGTAGAGCATCTCTGTGATGGGGATGGACCAGGTCTGCCTGCATAACTCCAGTCGGTTTAGAAGTTACTGATGTTTAAAGGTCAGTAAAAAATTAACGATCAGCTGCAAGGCTGATCGTATCATATTATTGTAGTATGCACTGTACAGGTCAGTTAACTAAAGCTGGCGCGTTCACAGTACTCACACTTATGCAATTTCACTATACAGGATGTTTAAAAATAAATGATTTTCAAATAATTGATTCATAAGTGTAGACTAGAGTTAGTTTTTAGTAAAATGGGTGCGTTGTAGATAAATAAATACAAATATATGGGTTACTTGTTTTTATTATGATTATTACATCACACGTGACTGACTGACGCTAACATTTAACATCACGCTGTATTTATAAACAGTAGCAAAAGAAAAACAATAACTGTCCCCTTCACGCTCATAAGATACACCCCCACATATATACGTACACGCACACACGCGCTCACACTGACACGTTTATTATAATATGTAGTTTGTAAATTCTAGTATATTCCTTAGACATAAATAAAACAATAGATATGGAAGAGCGGATCCTTCTGGCACAGGTATTTTTCGGATACTTACCAGAAGAACCCAATCACTAATATGTTTATGTAACAAAGTTTAAGAAATATACATTTTTCATTTTTCATTTTCATTTTCATTTTCAAGATAGACCGCGCACGAGAGAGACGGGCAGACTTTTCATGATGCGTATGCAGTACGACGTTACGCCGCGCGCTTATTCACAGACACTACACAAGCGCAATGTGTAAATGTGTTGAACGCGCCAGCTTTAGTTAACAGACCTGTAGCTATGTGTACAGTACAAAAACTGACTGATGAACCATGTCAGTTTTTGTACTGTACACATAGCTACAGTGCATACTACAATAATATGATACGATCAGCCTTGCAGCTGATCGTTAATTTTTACTTACCTTTAAACGTCTGTAACTCCTAAACCGACTGAAGTTATGCAGGCAGACCTAGTTCATCCCCATCACAAAGATGCTCTACACCCCGTAAACACTGAATCAGCCTTGCTGCTGATGGTTGCAAAAAGTACACTTATCTCTTAGTCTAGGAGACCCTCATTCTCCGCATCTCAGGGCTGCCCTAAATAAGTAGCTAAGTAGGTATCTATAAGTACTTACTTTATAAGTACTTCCACAATATTTGTATACTTGAGAATGAAACCCCAAACACTTGTATCAATCGGTAAACAGACCCGGAGCCAGCGGTCTGGAAAACCCCGCTGGAGTAGACGACAAACAGATAATTTTCCCTTTATAATGGTCCGAATCACAGGATATCAAAACCCTTTAACTTGGGAGTACATCAACACATTAGCCCGGTTTGTTGATCCCGCTTTTGTTACTGGAAAAAGTTTCTTAGCAAACGTTTTGTGAAGAGATTTTAATATACTGTATTTATCGTTGGAGGCGCTTGAGCGTACCTACATACGAGTAAATACTAATCAGATACTTACCTAGTTTATCTATTCAGTCCACTCCAAATCCACCCACTGTTGGGCTCATGTGAATTGTTCTAGGGCTCTGGCAGCGTTTTTACTATTCCATTTATCTTTCAGGTTAGGTTCCATGGTAAATGGAAGTGGTAAATGGTATGGAAGTAAGTAAGTACCTATACGCAAAAACAAATCTAACTCGGACTCGAATACATTCATCATATCAGCCATTAAACGTCCACTTCTGGTCATAAGCCTCCCCCAAAATGGGGGGATTTGCCATAATCGAATACATTAATTATAAATAAATATGTGGCAGTAGGTAGGAAATCCATTAGTCACCCTCAAAAACAATTTGGCCCGTATATTTAACATCTTTGTAAAACAATCTACCCAAAAAGCGGAAAGCCACTTCAGCATCAAAGCAATAAAAAAAATCTTAAAACAAAAGCATTTTTGGAATAAACGAATATTTCCACGCCATATACTTAATGCGTTCGTACACAATGCGTGTTCGTTACAATCATAAGTACTTTGAATTAAACCAGTTTAGACCTTACCACGAAGGAATACGAGTTATATCAAGGGTCACTTTATTGTAGAATGTGATAGAAACGCAAGCGCGCAATATATCACGTCAGTGCGGTTCACACATGAAATGTTTTACAATTTACTCTTTGCGAGCGTTATGTATGAACTTGTCTTGTGTGCTCTTACTATAAATAACTAGCTATATTACCTAGTTATGAATAAAATGTGAGATTGTGTCGAGAAAAATTGTTATTTGTGTTCCTACTTAAGCTGAGGGGTGGGTGGCAGGGGCAGACCAACAATCAAATGTTGAAAGACACAAGATGTTCCAGGTACCTGGTAAAAAGTGGACGAGACCATAGATTAATATGTATATTGGATATAGATAGGTAGCTCGACTTGAATTTTAGAACATCCTAATTGCGTTGCCGCTTATAAGCACAAGGGGGCGCCACATTATGAAATAAATTGAAAAAGACGATCGGCCGACACGAGGATCGAACCTTAGATACCCGGATCGTAAGCCGGTTGTCTAGACCGCTAGACCAACAAGACAGTGATTGATATGGGCGAAATCTCTCACTACTACAGCGCAGCGTCACCGCTGTAGCGCGCTCTCGCTCCGATATGAACCCTAGTTCAACACATGTGCTTCGAAAAATAACCGATAGATGGCGGAAGCTGTCTATGGAAAATCAGCGTTCCATTCAGTTTGTACTAAGATAACATAGCATGGACGTGACTACCGCAATACTGTTGAAGAAAAGGAATAAAAAAAGAATGATGACGATCTTTATAAGTAGGTACCAAACTATAAGTTCTTATAATCTCCGACAGCCTGATAAACTGATAACGCTGCAAATGGAAAGATGACTTAAGTTGTTCTATCTCGGACTTGCTAGAAAGTGCGAAAATCCTGCCAGCTAACCCGCAGATCGTGGTTTTGAATCCCGAATGGGGCAAATATTTGGTTGATGAACATGCGTTTTTGCATCTTCCCCTTCCTTGTCGTAGCGGTTTCTATAGTTTTATAAGACCCAGGCAATACCGTCTTCACCATAAGGGCACACGGGGCCCGTGCCCAGGGCCCCCATTCTCAGGCGGCCCCGAAGGACTGACAATTTCTCTCACACATTTATTCTCAAAACATTTTTGTCGGGCACATTACATTTTTTTTTACAAATCAGTAAGTAATCTTATCAGAAGGTTATATTTATATATTATTAATATTTACAAGGCATATACTACGCCATTATAATTCGCTTTTTTTGCTTTCCAAAAGGGCCCCAGATTCTTGTGTGCCCAAGGGCCCCAGCCTAGTTGAAGACGGCCTTGGACCTAGGGCCAGAATAGTAAGCGTAAAAGAGAGAGAGAGAGATTTAAACAGCATATACCAGAATACTTTTGGAACTACGATGTCACTGAAGTTGAAATCTACTTATGATGAGCGTTAGAGATATCATCAATCATCATCATCATTAAAACGTCTTTACGTGCGAGAGCCAATTTACGTGAGAGAGAACAATTGATGAATTGATCAGAGTTTCTTTTAACTTACTTCCTTTCTTTGCTAACTATTCATTTTAGAACTGTGTATATACTGTGCATATTGCTTCATCACTTGAATACCTAATATCGATATAGCATTACCCTAGTCGAAGAGGTGCAACTAAACCCGTTGATGTGTTCGTAAGTGCATACCATCAATCAAGATTCATGCACCACTGGCTTTTACTGTGCTATAGTCCTTGTTATAATTTATCTATGCTGTTAGTAGGTTATGCAGACAGGGTTAGGTACATAGAGATCTAGAGAGATGCCAACTAACGCGCTGAGTACGAAATCTAGTGTCGCATTACCACCAGTACCGCGCGATAGAAAGTATTTCGTTAGCTTAAATGTGCTCATTATCCATTGCGGTATCAGAACTCAACGTTCGAATAATATTTAGTACTACGCAAGCATTGTAAACTATTATACACATAATATCTCGACTGGCTTTCAGCGTCATAATATATTGAATCCTTACTGTCGCGAGCAATGTGTTCCGTTTTTGCGCACATTGATGCGACACTGGCCCCGCCCCCTTTTCACATCTCCCTTTAGTATTTGTGATCTGTGGTTAGGCACAATAGAAAAGTACCTAAATATAAATACGGTCAGTCGGGGCAAGCGCGAATATTTTCACAAAGTTGAGTAGTTAGCATAGTAAACATTTTTATTTTCATTATCTGTTGAGTCATCAAATTTAGTATTTTAAGATACCTAAGTACTTAGTATATTTAAATGGAAACATAAAAAACCGTAAGTACTACTTCTATATCTACAGGGTGTAAGTGACAGCCTAGCAAATACTGAAACGGTGAACTCAGACCATCAAACTGAACAACTTTCACTATGGAGCCTACCTCAGGAAACGCGAAAACAAATCAGCTGTCCCATACAAAACTGCTGTACCTTCCCGACTGAAATATATGGGATAGTTGATTTTTTTTGCGTTTCCTGAGGTAGGCTCCATAGTGAAAGTTGTTCAGTTTGATGGTCTGAGTTCACCGTTTCAGTATTTGCCAGGCTGTCACTTACACCCTGTATCGGTATTGTCGCCATTGTGCTTGTATCGAAAAATTCCACGTTTTGGACAGATATATAAAATAAAATCTTTAAAATTATGAATTCGTTCAAGTTCGTGGGATAGTTTTGAAAAGTTGTAAACTTTAATAGGTACTTATGTAGGTATAACTTCGTCAGCCGATAGAGGTCAAATGCGTTAGTAGGTGGATATAGGGCGCACCTAGAGGCATTAATATAGGTTAGGTAGGTACTTACGTAAACAATAATTACAAATTAATATTTTGTTTGAAGGAAGTGATAATGAAATAATTATAATCCTAATGTCTTCATGGTCAATTCAATTTGTATCGTTTTGCGTGGATGATCAAATCTTCGCCTCTTCGTTTCGACTTGAAAACTGTTGTTTGTGTTGATTGCACTGAAAAATACAAATAATAATTGTATGTAGAGGACATTATAGTAAAGAAAATCGTGCCTAATTTGTTCTCTTCCAATAGGGCTAAAGAAGGAACCTTCAAAAACTGACTAGGCAGTTAAGTACAGTACGACCAGGAAAATAATTCCGCTCGTCAATCTTCGTTTGCGCAGAGCAGCAGTGTAAAATCGGGTATTCTCTATCTCGCTCCAACTCTAATAGCAGACTAATGGACGCTTCGGCAGCGAAAAGGGCGCGAAAGCAATAAGCCAATAGGGGCAAGGGGTTCCATCCTGATTGGTCAATATAATTTCGCGCTCTTTTAAAATTTGTCAACTGCGCAGGTACATCGGTGAGACTTATAAACCTGGTACTACTGTAATGTAGGTAACCTACCTACTATAACAAATATGTACGGACCTATGTGTTCTCCAACAGGTAAATAATTCTTCTCCTTTTGAATCTTCCTTTTACAATTTCTGTAAATTTTTGCAAGACTTTTGGAGCCAAGAGTGATAGATAATTCAAAAAAATTAAGTCTTCTTCTCAACTGCTTGTGAGACGTTATAATTTGACGCCATACTTTACTCGTACGAGATGCATTTCGTAGTGCCATGTCATCCAAGCAACTGAAATGTTAGAAAAAATAACTAACTGTGTCGTTTTCATACAAAGAAATATCGTAGTTTACCTACCAATTTTACCGCACCGCAAATTGCTTTAAAACATAATTGCCGTATTATGAGTATAACTTACATTTAAAAATAGGTAAGTATACCACGGTATAGGTATACGGGAAAAAAGCTTTCAACTCGATCACGAGGCGGCTGTTCTTTATGTAGGTACCTACGGTCGTATTAATTTGTTATTATCACTTGCTCGGCGATGAAGGAGAAAACATCAACCCTGCGTGTAAGTAGGTACCACCTACACGCGACAACGAAAAGGAAATACCTACTTACATAAGTTAATTCGTGAACATAAATGAGCATCGTATCCAGATAAATTATGAATAAAAAAACACTGGAACGATCAGATCATCATCATATCGTCCACTGCTGAACATAAGCCTCTCCCAAGGTGCGCCACGATGTGTCGATAAATAGAGTTGCGGCAGATGAGAGGTGGCAACCCTAGTCCAGTTTTTCCAATTCTTTAGATCAGTTTCCTTCCGATGGCACCTCATTTACTTCCCAAACAGATATCAAAAATCAGAATGGAAAAGGTACTTGCGACAAGATTTTTCTAGGTCACCTCGCGTTATCGCATTTCATTCACCAAAGAAATAGGTGTATAATTTTACGGTCGGATCTCGGTCCATTATTTTATTTGCGGGTTGCTAAACAAACAACACGAAAAATCTCAGCCGTAAAGAGAGAAAAGCACGCGAAAAATAATCAAATTATCTAAAATGAATGTGTCTCCAAGAAACTTACGTAAATATTTTCCAAGACAACTCCAGTGGCAAAGATGATATGGCATCTCGCTTAGTTTCGTGAAATATTTTAGAGCCAAAAACAAATATTCCTTTGTCAAACATTGCTTGAAGTTTGTATTTTAAAAACTTAAGGAGGGTAGAATGGGGAGACAGGATGGGTGAGCAGATAAAATGTTGAATTTCTTGACGTAAGATCAAGTAGTGTGGTAGTTAGGTACTTTTGTACACTTATTGTATTGCTTATTGTGTTTATTTTGTGTACCGTTTTTTTGCCGTGTTGTGTCCGGCGTGGCATCGGAAGTCCGGCTTCGTACAGTAACTTAACCCAGTCGGGTGTCGTTCAGGCATCACACACATCTTTGACGCCCGTACCGTGTGGCAGCTGGTTCTGACCCCACCTCTGATCGTATATCGTCTCCCGTTCCATCAGAAATTGCAGGATAAGGACATATCGCAAAGAATAGTAAGGATCGACGAGGGAGTGCATCTTGTGTCTATATATAATATGTCTGAACCTTCACAATAGGCCTTAGACTTTCAAGGTATAGTGATCTTTACAGATAAAAAACAACATAATGGAAATCTTCTTCGTTTATTCCACCATTATACGATCGTCATAATCTAGTATCACATCATCTTAAAGATCTCACAACAGTTTCCCCAATTTATTTTTCGTAAATATCAAAACCCAAGACTTGTTTAGTCATTTGTTGATATTTATCTGATCCAGCCAGTAAAGATACGATGCCTTGTGCTATGATTGCGCCGGTAGCTTCATTGCGAAGTTGCGCCACCATCACAGCATTGTTCCCACCCTTCAATGGTGTGGTCTCCACTATGATTTTGTCTCCTTTGAATGCTGATTTTAGGAAGCTGTGGATAATAAGTCTGAGTCTTTATTACAATAAATTAATCCCTGTAATTATTGGGCTGAACTTGATCAGCTGATACGCTGATAGGTTGTTGGTAATTTGGCTAGGCTTAGCTGTCAGGTATGTTACCCACTTTGTTCCAGATAGCAATGCAATTTTAAGGGTTGTCAGGATATTTTAATTTACATAAACAGATGTTTTGATCTCGCGGTACCTAATTCATAGAACGGCTTTCTTTAGTAATGTCCAAGAAATATCATTGTTTGGGTATTAAGTAGGTACTTATCTACCTATATTATATGTAATATGCCTGCGTCAGTATTTCCGAGCGCTTACAACCCGAATTACTTTAAAGTACGAGTGAATAGGCACATTCTGGGTAAGCTCGCTACATCTTCGACCCCATCTTTGTCCTGAGGACTGGATTGAGGTCAAGAGCAAACCCATTTGAAATAAAAAAAAAATTTGCTAAACAGAATTAGCCAGAATGTCAAATAAATTGCTAGGAATTGGAATATATTTTCATCTCTATTATATAACGAAGAATATAAGGTATCTATTTCTAATTTGATTATGAAAAATAGGGATCCGATGAAAAGTTGTTAGAAATATTCCTATTGTACCTAAGTCAGTTTTGGTTTATTTTTTCCATTAAAGTCTCTTTAGCCATTAAACCGTAAAATACCACTATAAACCACTAAACAACCAGTAAACAACCAAGTAAAATAAACAGTCAGCGTATCACTATTATAATAATCAATTAGTACTTTTTGCTATCATCAGCTGCAAGGTTGATTCAGTATTCATAGGGTGTAGAGTATCTCTGTTATGGGGATGGACCGGGGACCAGGTCAACTTGCATATATAACTCTAGTTGGTTTAGGAGTGAGAGCCGTTTAAGAGGCTATGTGAAAAAAAATAGGATTCTTCAAAGCGTCATCTATCATGAAGTACTAACAGCAGGAGTATAATTAGCGGATATGTGTAAATTGAACCTATAATTGAAGTTTTGATTAGAGCCAAAACACGATTAAGACACATTTTCTCGATGGAAAAACAAGCTAAAGTAGTGTCCGTCTTTATCGATAAACGCTTGGAACTGCTAAACGGCGAATAATAGAAACACGAGACTTGATTTAAAAAAAAGAGATTGATATTTTACAAATTTTTATTAGAGCAGAATTGAACTTACATAAATAGTACAATCACAATTAAATATTATTTTTTACGCTTGCGTCGTTTCAGGCGCGCGCGCCGCCCCATCTCTTTCTCTCGCATCAGGCAGTAATATAAGCTATCACACGCCCATTTCGCTTCAATTATTTTTTGACATAGGCCCTTTATGGTCAGTAATCATTCAGTTTTCATTCATTTAGTAAAAAAATTACGATCTGCTGCAAGGGTGATCATAGGATATTATTGTAATAATAATATGTACTGTAGCTTTGTAAACAGAACCGAAACTAACATGATCTGATAGGAGTAATGCAGGCAGACCTGGTCCATCCCCATCACAGAGATGCTCTTCATCCTATGAATACTGAATCAGCCTTTGCAGCTGATAATAACAAAAAGTACATCTATCTCTTGAAACACTAGATAATGCTTACTCGACATGCAAGTTAGTTGTCCAAGATAATTTCCCATCAGTGTTGCCTATCTGAGCAAACATGGACACCGTGTCTATAACAGATGATATATAGCCCCCGTGTAGGGTGTCCATATTGTTACACATGCTGGAGTCTACCGTAAAGGAGCCTTGGAGACAGCCTTCCGATGCTGAGATTAGATTTATCTGTAAAATGGAGACTAGAAGTTCAAAAATATTTTAGTTAAACATAGATAGGTGAGTATAATAATAATCGTAGGTAAGTAGGTACACACGGCGATACATCAAGCTATACAAAACCAACATAAGCTGGCCGCGCGTAGGTCGAGTAACGTATAACGTCGCGCGGCCAGCTTAGTGCGGTTTTGTGTAGCTTGATGTGTCGCCGTGCGTACCTATAGGTACTTCCTACCTAGTAAGTATGTACCTATACAGGGTGTTACAAAAATACAAATCAGACCATCAAACTGAACAACTTTCACTATGGGACCAATATCGAAATAACGAAAAAAAATCTGATGTTCCATACTAAATTACAAATCTACTCGAGCTAAATGGGTCGATTATGGGACAGCTGATTTTTTTTTCGCGATTTCGATGTTGATGAAAGTATGGTAATGGTAATGTGGTTAGATATATTTGTTAAAGCTCGCGTAAATTATTTGATTACCAAAAGGAAATTGTTTTTAAGTTCTGCGCCCAGTCTTTGAACAAAAACTTAAAAGTTAGATACTTACCTGTATCACAGAATTCTGTATTACAATAGGTACTTACTTACCTATTTACCTACTACTTTCCACTTCCACCATTTCTTTCACAGCATTAAAAGTCTCATTAGTCTTACCTACCTTACTGAGAATTACATTTGTATCATATTGATTTGGTTTGGTCTTTACGTAATGCTCCATGGCTTTCAACAAACGTAAACCGCGAGCACTTGATGCCATATCGCTAGAGTTACAAGGTTTTCGTTTCTTCTAAAAAAAAGTCACAATAAAAATGTTAACAGAGTTTTCGTCTGATTCTGTACAGTTCGCGCCTTTTTATACGCGGTAAATGTTGTGTTGCCGCTACAAAAATTACTAACGATCAGTAGAATTTTTTTCTATCGGCTGCTGAGATGATAGTAGAACCTCTTTGGAACAATTATTATTTTTTGATCTAAAAACTATTTCCGTGTTTTATTTTTTATTCTTGGATATTTTAAAACTTGGTACCTTATTTTATAACTAAATCTAATCATAAAAAGAATTACATTATGGTAGCTTTTTCTCTTCCAACGGTACCACGGAAACAAATTTTGGAATCTGGCAACACTGGCCAAATCAACAAGCGGCCTCTCAGTTCGGTTTTTTTTCGCGAAATTGCAAATATAATAATTATTAAGTAATTTCCAGTGTTCTTCTCGTATACTATATTGTTAATAGTGCTCTAGTTCTATTTTCTGCTATTTTACATAAAGAAATGCCTACAATTACGATCTATTCTAAGTGACAGATGGTACAGTGAATCCGCGCCAGATTTCACGCCAATTTCTCTACAACTCAACTGAATTTCTGCTTGAATTATGGAGGATTCCAATAGGACCGTCACCGAAATGGAACCTGGTCTTCAAGACACAGGTATGCATCATATTTTCATACTTATCGCCTTCGCTAATCTCGGTCTTTTGACATCGAATGGTATAATACGGCTGAATTACGAAGGCGTTCATGTAACATAGGACACAAATTGGATTATAGACTTAGCACGTTTTCTTTGTAATTGTAGGTATTTCTGGAACAAAAACACTTCCTTTGTACGTTCATTTAGTTTCAAGTATGTAATTTGTACAATAAATAACGTTTTAACGGCTTATCGGTGATTCAAGATGCTCGAAACCGAAATGTATTTAAAATAGTCGCGTAATAATACAAACATCAATACCAATGTTTCTTTTCTCTATGACTGTGTAATGTAAAATGTAATATAAGATAAAACACTACAATAACATTTTCCAATCCAATTAAATATTATAAATTATTTGTTGTTGTAAACTGTATTAGTAAACAAATGCGTAAATCAATAAAGCTATAACTGTTTCTTGCCGTTCCATTCTGAACCTTCTGAGTACGACATAAAGTAGATTTTTCGATGAAGTATTTTTGTAGGTTATGGAGAAAGTAGGTATTTCATGCTTTTCTGATTTTCTGCAAGCTAACAGCTTATGACTACGATTGTTTAGAAATGAAGCTTATGTAATTGTCAGATAAGTCTAATTTGGCATAGCAACAGAATAAATTTGCTAATTTGGGACCCTATCAAATTAGTTGGTCCCGCCTATGAAGTTACATCGGCCATTATTGTTTGAAATATCAATCAACCGACAAGAATCAAATTTTTATTTTCAATATCAAAATTGGTAGCGAACAAAAGGTTAAAGTTTAAAAGCATGCGACTTAGCAGCATACAACATGACAAATGTAGTGAGTATTGCTTTCGTCAATAAATGTTCTGTGCGGTAAACCTTTCTGCAAAGGTATTTGCAGGCAATTAAACCTTAAATGGAGTCAAGAACACTAAGGGCTGTATTATTAAACAAAACTCAACTCTGATAGGCTCCTAAGTAAAGTCAAAAGCATACTAAAATGTCACCTGGCATGTTGCTGGCCCCTGTTCGAAATCGGTCAGCCAATATAATATGAGATGAGTATAAAATTGTAAACTAAATGTAAATTGTAAACTGTAATTGTAACATTATTCTATTCTATTTTTATTAAATGGCGTTTCCTTAAAGATTTCGCCAGTATCAAGTGTTGAAGATAATCATAATAATTCAAGTTAACATTCATTGTACGGTAATTGATATGGCGATCTCAAAGCCCTGTTTTTATACAAAAACACACACCCGAAACCGCCATAAAATGGCGGAGCCGCGTGGCTACCTGAAACGCGAGCCGAACGAAAGACGTCTACTCGAGAGACCTCTAGCCACGCGACTCCCAACAGTAGCATTATCTAGGCTGTTTTTGTGTTAAACAAACATTCATTCACCTTAGGAGGCCGCCAACTTTAGAGTTTCATTTATTAATATGGGCCTTAACACTTTCGCTGCTAAGCTCAAAACCAGGGTTCGAAATTATTAAGATAATTATCATGATAATTATCTATGGTGATTCTTAGTTTTGAGTAAAATTTCTAACTGAAAGTTCTGAAATGGCTATTTTTGTTTTAATACATGTGTATCCAGACCAACCAGCTTCGGCATTTTCGTTTTGTATCACAAAGAATAACAAATAATGGAGAAATACAACAGAAAACAGTGAGAATAATTATTTCATGATTGTGAGCTTCTTTTTTGGCAAATCGTGATCGATTCATGATTGGATAGACATGTCATGGTATTGCTAGCGCAAGGTTTTAGCTTTTTCAATAATTTTATAATTATCAATGATAATTATCACTTCGAACCCTGCTCAAAACAATGATACTCGCGCAATGCTAACACTGTGGAATGCAATACAATTCTGTCTCACCAGGCGAGTCGTGCGCACTGAGGCCCATTTGTTACTGACCTACAGCATAGGTCTTAGAGTGTTTAGTGAGTGTAGATTAACCTTTGGTATGCGGATCCGCGCTACGAAAAAAAACAATTGATTTCTATTGTGTCTGTAATTCCCGGCATACGAGAGGTTAAGAAAAATCTATATTGGCTTTTTTGTTCCAAGAGATTTGTAATTATGTTCAACAGGATCTTGGATACACCCATTTTTCTACATGTTACAACATGTTCAAAGTCAAATTGGTGAATCTTGTTTGAATCAGGGTCAACGGGCAAGTTTATTCACCTGCCTATGCCTAACTGACTTTTAACAAAAAATAATATACTTCCTTGCTTTTAGTTAGTTAGGTAGTGTCTTTAATTTTGTTCAAGGCAGTCTCACATTTAGATTTTTTTTTTTACAAATGTAGCAATTTTCTAGCTGGAACATTATTTTTTTGTTGAACTCAATAGGAATGAGGAAAGATCACATTTCTTTGCATAATTAATTACTTGACATTTTACTACAGGGTGAAATTGATATCATTAGCATCCTTTTAAACTAAGAGTCTACCCAACAAACTAAACAACTTTTACTATGGGAGCAAACCGATCGGAGCAAATAAAAAATCTGCTGTTCCATACTAAACTGCAATGTCTCTAACGTTCGCGACTCAAATGTATGCAACAGCAGATTTTTTTTTTCTCTGATCGGTTTGCTACCATAGTAAAAGTTGTTCAGTTCGATGGGTAAAACTCTTAGTTTAAAAGGATGCTAATGATATCAATTTCACCCTATAGGTACCTAATTTATAAATGGAATTGACCATAATTAACTATTATACTTCTATTCTATTCTATTTTTATTTAATGGCGTCCGATGCATTATCACAATTGTGCCAATGTCCCGTTATGTGGAGAGTACACGTAGGAAAATGATTAGTAGCATTTCTGCCAATGTCAAGTAGTTTATTATAATCTCAAGTTAACGTTTTATAGTTAAAACACAAAAGAGTTTACAAAATGGCGGAGCCACGTGCAAGCCTAACAGATGCCAATACGCACGCGTGTGACCTCCCCCAGACTTGCAGCGCGACTCAACTATTATACTTACAATGAGCATGTACTTCATAACTTTGCATGTCTATCTAAACCTTTGTTACTTCCTATAAATTTATTACCATTTATTTGTATGCTTAATGGTAGATCACAGAGAACTTTTATATTATTGTACTTACAACAACTGTAATACCTGTGTGTCAGTGTCACCAATAAAGATTTTGATTGATTGATTGAATTAGTATAGATAGTACCTTTTGAGCACCATGTACACACGGCGACACATCAAGCTATACAAAACCAACATAAGCTGGCCGCGCGTAGGTCGAGTACGTCGCGCGGCTAGCTTATATTGATTTTGTATAGCTTGATGTGTCGCCGTGCGTACTTACCTAAAAAAAAAATAGACAATAATCACTTTTTTTATAAATTACCTAATATTGCTTTTTGCTAATCTAGCAGTCTAGCACTGAATTTCTGCCAATATCTAGTGGGTTCAAGTTCTAAACAGTCTTAAACAGAAAGTTGGAAGTTGTAACAATGTTTCTGACCGCCCCGAAAGGTATTACGGTCGCGAGTTAATGCATGTAAGTAGGTATGTATGTGTCTAGTGGGTTTCGGCAGTATCGTAATCTCAAAGCTGTTTTGTAGTATACAGGATGTTAGGGTAAACTGTTGCATTACTTTAAGGATTTATTGTGCCCATGCTACTGAACTACTTTCCCAAAGAAACTTATAAAGGGAATTAAAAATTTCTTTTTTCGACTTTTCATGCAAACATTCGATCAGCTGATTGCATTTAGTATGGAAAGTCCAAAAAAAATTTTGCTTATTTCCTATAGGTTTCTTAGGGAAAGTTGTTCAGTAACATGGGTACAATCACCCCTTTAAGTAATGCAACTACTTACTCTAACACCCTGTAGACACATTTGAGCCTATACCAAATGGCGGAGCCTCGCGGCAAGCTCAAATGCAAATGATAGAACTGCTCATGAACCAACTTGCTTAGACTTCATCTTCTACCTTCTTCTTTTGATGGTTATCAATTTTGTTTGACTTAGCATCGCTGTGAAGAAATTTGCCGACCAGTGTTAGAGGCTTGCAGACCACTTTCCACTTATCTTTGAATGAAATTTTGCTGATTTCAGTGGTGGACTCTCACCCAAACGCCGCGGGGGACTGTCCAGTCGTGAAAAGCAACGGCAACACCTCCCAGACCTTGTTCCCTGAGAGTCCCGTCTATGAGCCCGAAGATGACTTCGTGCCGTTCCAGAAAGATGAGGTTTGTACTTAATTTTTTTGAATTATCTATCACTCTTGGCTCCAAAAGTCTTGCAAAATTTTACAGAAATTGTAAAAGGACGATTCAAAAGGAGAAGAATTATTTACCTGTTGGAGAACACATAGGTGCGTACATATTTGTTATAGTAGGTAGGTTACCTACATTACAGTAGTACCAGGTTTATAAGTCTCACCGATGTACCTGCGCAGTTGACAAATTTTATTAGCGCGCGATATTATATTGACCAATCAGGATGTGACACCTTGCCGCTATTGGCTTATTGCTTTCGCGCCCTTTTCGCTGCCGAAGCATCCATAAGTCTGCTATTCGAGTTGGAGCGAGATAGAGAATACCCGATTTTGCACTGCTCTGCGCAAACGAAGATTGACGAGCGGAATTATTTTCCTGGTCGTATTGTATCCGTTGCCTTCACTTCTCTTACCTTTACTATATGAGTGAATGTGAAATAAAAAAAATCTGCTGTTTTATAAGGAACAGCTGATTTGTGGTTTGCGATTTCAACTTTTCTCCCATAGTAAAAGTTATTCTGTTTGATATGTTGCCTTAAATGGATGTCAACGACTTCAATTGCACCATCTAGAGCAAAGTTTCAGACCAAAAGCGATTATGGTCGTGACAGTCTATGTATGTAAAAGAAATGGATTTAGGTATCTAATGTATAACCTCTATTAATTTTCAGGACATCATTGATGTATCGGACGACATCAAAGTTTCAAGTTCATCAGAAAAAGGTATTAAAATTGTATAACCTTTTTTTATTTTATAAATTAATGGACTTCTGCTTGTGCGTCGAGAATCTATCCCAATCTCAGGGATTGTTTTTGGTCAAGAACAAGAAGAGACTAAGGATTTCGGAGCCTCGTGGCAGGCAAAAACGCGACGCGCGAAAACCGCGCGAGTGAAGTGCTCGGGTCAGAACTTGCAACGTGTCTGGGCATTATATAACTTAGTAATTATAGTAGTATATTATTGTTATATTGTAGTATATCTATAAACCTAACAACATTTTGTATCTAAACAAATGTTTTAACAAAACACTTTTTGATATTTGCCCTAGCACTATGTACCTAAAAACATGTTTTAACAAAACACTTTCTGGACATTGCACCATTGTTCATTTTCTACATAAAGGCTGTGTAGTAAGGAACTAGAAACAAATGCCGCTGGTAACTGCCGCCGGTTTTTGCAACATCGGTTATACAGCATGCCGGCAGGACGTTATGTGGTGGTGTTGGATAACCGCAGGATAGGGTACTTTTAAGTTCAGAAATCAACCGGCGGCGGCGTTGCCAGCAGCGGCATAATGTGTGCCTTAAATAAATTAATTTCTGTGGTGGCATTTAATTAATAAATGTAGCATATCATAGCATTATGCTCACGACTATACAGGCTGTTACATAATTAACAAAAAAAATCCTTCATCGAAGCCAATCAATCTTCTTATCGTGTGGGCAGAGCCCTGGTGTCAGAGTTTTTCAGACCGCCTTACGGCCTCTGACGTGGTTTTTATGCCAATCAATAAAAAATTTCAACTCTAGTGTGACATCTCAACATCTAAAACATAGACTATTTTTTAAGAAGGGTAGTGTTTGTAAGTCATTTGTACCTACATCTCAGTAAGAGACGAAAAGACTCAAAACTAATTGTAAGATGCTTAAATTATCTTATGTCATGAGTTGATGAGAGATATGAATACTTTAATGAAATTATTTTTATTTTTGTAACAATAATTTAACTTTTTTGCAATAAATATTCCTTAATATTCAAGTTAGCTTTAGTAACAAAGATAACGAAGAGAATAATCAAATCATCTTTTAAATTAAGTACTTACAAGATAGTGGAGACATCGCAGTGACCTTACGACGCATCTACTGACGCTTAGTCTTTGAACTAGCACGCACTCAGTAAAATAGTGCTGCGCTTCAACGATGACTATTTTATTATCGATAATTAAGTTTTCGGTAAATAATAATAGTACGCAACAGTTTTCATACATTGTCAATAGACTTACCACGGACCCTTTATCACCTTTTTTTCTTAAGGGGTATTTTTCATTTATTCAGCCTTAAATTACATGTATTAATGTAAACCTAATATATTCCAGATACTCAACCACCAACCCAGACAAAAAGAAAACTGACCGACGAATCACCCGACAGTAACTCCAAAATCCAAAAACTTGACCTCAGTGATGAAGAATTTACTGTCTCCACCCAATCTTTAGATGACGAAGTATCTTCGATCACCAGTGCACCGAAAAGAAAGCTGGAAGACCTGGTATTACCATCTACATCGAGGGTCCGAACGCCAGTAAAATCAAGCCCAAGAAAAATAACTAAGCGAAGCAACAGTGCTGATGTTACCAAGCCCAAAACCCCCAAGACACCCAAGTCAAGACCAGCCAGCGTCGACATCACTAAAGGTCGTAAAACACCACGAAAAATCCAACTAGAATTGAAAGCAAAGCCAATATTGGAAGAAACTATTATCTGTGACAGTTCAAGCTCTCGACCAAGCGTAGAATTCGTCAGAGAAATTCCTCCACCCAACGAAATTACTGAAACAATTGAGGAAGAAAGCTCAGAATTGAATGATTCACAAAATTTCCATTTAGTTCTTTCACCGTCTCCTGAAGAACAGTCCAGTGATGATAAAAAAGTGACTAAACCGGTTTATAGCAGCGATCCTGTTGTAGTAAAAGATAGAGAAGAGATTCTTGATCCTGGTAAAATTGAACCAACTCGAAGCGAAGGATATAATTACTCTGATCAGAGCAGCAACTTATCACAACCAAGATCTGACTTTAAAGGAAGAACCACAGATCAGGAAAGCACAGACAGCGTTTGTTCTATAAGCATGGAAAGCCCAGACGTACCAACTGTCGCTTCAAAGCTTATATCCAAGTTATCTAACGGTGATTCCTCGACACCTACAGAAATAGCTGCAACAGGGAAACACACTGATGATAGTGACTGTACTCCAGATATGGTAAAGTTAAATACAAGCAAAGGTAAAAGGGGGAAGAATGAATCATTTAGAGTCAGCAACAATACCACACCATCTACAATATCACCCTTGCAGAATGGTCATTCAATACCAACCAATACACCTCAGATACCAGTCTTTGATGTCCATCTAAGTCATAATGAAGATTGCGAGTTTTTGTCTTTGGTCATTGTACGAACTGACAATGACCTAGGCATGGATATTTGCAGGGAATACCAAAGAATTTCCAAACGGTTCACGATTGACCCTTATTTAGGTGATGTATCAGTGAGTAACTCTCCATCGAGCGTAACTAGCGGTGGTATGATTAACTTGCCTAATAGAACATCTTTTGCTTCGACCGTGTGTTCAACATCTACTACGAGCAGCAATAGAACCAGTGATGGAAATTTCGTCGTTCCCCAACCACCGCGGAAATCTGTATCCAACCCAACAGTCTCCGTCAAAGGATACGAAGCGCTAATGAAGAAGTTACAAGACATATTTTCGCATATCAGAGAATCTTCCGTGGACGAAGCTAATCGTTCTTTGAGCGACGATAAAATTTCAGTTGGAATCCAAACATCGCTTAGTGATGGCTCCTCAATGAGCAACGGGAACGCTAGTCCAGAAGAAGTCGGCAAATGCGACAAGGCTACTCCAAAAAGCTCGTTGAAGAAAACTCGGGTTCGCGGCCGACGGCATTTAGCTGGCAAAACCAAAAGAGCTATCCTTCCAACGCAACCGGAAGAGCCAGAATATATGCACGGTATGAATTCCCCAGAAATGGTGCCTAGCAACGGCGAAAACGGCAAAATGTCACCGATCAAATCTCCCAAAGAAGAAAAACCTCTATCGGCTTTGGCAACACCGAAAGCTGTTAGCAAGTTGAAGCAGAAGAAACGACCTACGTCACCAAGACCTGCAACTCCAGTGGAAAAAGCTGTCGTGAAAACTGAATACCCTGGTTATGAGCCAGATACTGTTGTGCTAGCGAAATGGGTAGACAAAAGATACTATTCCGGTCGAGTATTAGAAATAACAGAGCCAAATAAGTACCTGATTAAATTCGATGATGGTCAGAGTAAGGTTTTATTGGACGATTTCTTAATATTCGGTGATATGAAGAGGCTGCCTTTGCAAGGGCAGTCAGTGTATGCTTTGGTTGATGAGGAACAGAATTATGAGCCAGGATTGGTGCTGGAAGTTGAAGAGAATGATAGCGGCACTGTGACGTACAGATGCACCACTGATGGGTAAGCTAGCTTATTGTAACATTACTAGTATATTGTTCCGTTCACGTAGACTGGCGTTGTACCATTGAGTTTTTCTAACTTATGTACAATACTGACTGCTCTCAAACGCGCGGTGAAGGAAAACATCGTGAGCAAAACCTAGAAATTTTCATACGTTTGTGAAGTCTGCCAATCAAATGCCCTTACATCTTACTAATACCCTTAAGGGTAGGCCTGTGCCCTGCAGTGGGACATGATGTTTTGCATTAACAAGGGATTTGCCACTATCGCTTGGCAGGCGCGTTGATAAAAAATAGCCTTATACTGATTTCTAGTACAGATTTTAATCATCATCCCACGTCCTACGATACGACAGCCTATAAACGTCCCACTGCAGGGCACAGGACTACCCTCAGGGAGGGTGTATGGACGTCAGTGCACCACGAGTGCCCAATACGGATTTTAATACAGGGCCAGAATAATTATTTATATCAAAATGTGTTTTCAGAGACACCCTAGTGATGGTAACGGCAAGCGAACTGTATCTAACAGAAGACCAGGCCAGGTCCATAAAGGAGACAGCTAGGCCGCGCTCCCCGGCTGCGCCTGCTACGCCGCGGCGACGGCACAACAGGGAACTGGACCTCGATAATATTATACAGGTATGAAAAGTGTCGTTTTTGGACTTAATGGTCACGCACTTTGTAGGCCAAGACGCAAAACGCAATGGCAGTACAACTTATATTTCTGTTGCGTTGTGTGTCGACGCAAAACTTCGAAATCGTACAATTTGCAAAAATGCGACGGGTTTTAAGAGGGTTTTTTGTATAATGGTCTTGAATTATGATACATGTGGGCTATGTTTGGTCGCTCGAGGCTGGATTGCAGCCCGAGCCGCAGGACATTAGACATCGGATTATATGCATTTGCATGTTTGATTAGTAATAAAAACAAAAAAAAAATTTTTTTTTTTTCATTGCGTATTTGGTTCTTTTATTTATAGAGCTCATTTGCAAGCACATTTGGCCATTTTGTAAATGCATATACTCCGATGTCTTAGTAATGAGTAATGAAGAATGCTTACGCATTTCATACGTTTTTCAACATACTTGCAGGGAAAAAAATAATGTATTTTTATTAAAATAGGAATTTAAAGTAAAACTCACGGGTGTTTTATAAAATACGCGTGACTTTTTCTACATAACCGCGGTGCAATAAGAGCTACTTTACAAGCAAGTGTCTTGAAAATTAATTAATTAAATATAATAAATAGTTTCAAATATTGGAATATAATTCCTTTTTATCCAGGGTCCGCGGAGTGCCCGGAGTCGAGACAAGGGCAGCTCAAGTGCCCGAAAACGTGTCACTTCACCTAAGAGCCCCAAAGCATCTACGTCAGGTGAGTGAGTTACCTTAAAAAACTATTTGCAAAACATTGCATTGTTTGTTATTGTACTAATTATACAGGTAAGGAACAATCCAGTCTCGGGCTGGGAGGTAAGGTACAGACAGGCAAATACTGAAATGGTGACCATCAAACTGAACAACTTTCACTATGGACACATTACTAGTTACTACGTCAGACACATCACTTCCTTAGAAATCGATAAATTGCCACGCTTTAAGGGCCTATGTCGAAAAATAATTGAAGCGAAATGGGCGTGTGATAGCTTAATTACTGCCTGATGCGAGAGAAAGAGATGGGGCGGCTCGCGCGCATGAAACGACGCAAGCGTAAAACAAACTTTATTTAATTGTGATTTTACTATTTATGTAAGTTCAATTCTGCTCTAATCAAAATTTGTAATATATCAATCTCTTTTTTATAAATTAAGTCTCGTGTTTCTATTATTCACCGTTTAGCATTTCCAAGCGTTTATCGATAAAGACGGAGGCTACTTTGGCTTGTTTTTCTATCGAGAAAATGTCTCTTAATCGTGTTTTGGCTCTAATCAAAACTTCAATTATATGTTCAATTCACACATATCCGATAATCATACACCTACTGTTAGTACTTCATGATATATGACGCTTTGAAGAATCCAATTTTTTTCACATAGTCTCTTAATTACCTACTGCCAAACGGTACGCGTTTTTACGCGTTAATTAATAAATATATCTTATGAATCTTGACTCAGCTTTGTTATTAACTTTAAATTTAAACCCGCGGAATGCCACAATCGCAGACACAATAAATCAATAAAGGAACAGTAGTTTCCTTGCGTAGATCTGTTTCAGCAGTTCCGAGGTTAATCCATTTTGCAATGGTGTGTTTAATACTAGAGTGTCGGTGGCGCGTTGCGGAGAGGTATAGACACGAAAGCATGAGGGTCCGGGTTTGAATCCGCACGTACGTACATGCCAAGTACCGGATGATTTTCTCTAACTTATAATTACGTAATATCGACTGCTCTCAAACGAAAGCATCATTAGAAGAATTCTGATTCGTATGTGTAGTCCACCAATACGTGTTGGCCAGGCGTGGTTGACTAACGCCCATATACCCTCTATGGGGGGTATACAGGGTGTTAGTGACAGCCTGGCAAATACTGAAACGAGGAACTCAGACCATCAGACTATATTTTAGTGGGGTAGGTACAGCAAATGTACAGCAGCTTTGTATGGGACAGCTGACTTTTTTCGCGTTTCCTGAGGTGGGCTCCATAATGAAAGTTGTTCAGTTTGATGGTCTGAGTTCACCGTTTCAGTATTTGCTAGGCTGTCACTTACACCCTGTATAGGGTTTTTCTTAATTATGCTGACGATTTTTTAAGGAGACGATCAGACCATCCGATGTGCCATAAAAAAACGACAATCGTACTCGACCGAAATGTATTAGACAGCCGTTTTCGCGTTTTCGATGTTGGTCCAATAGAGAAAGTTTTCATCCCCTTAAAAACCGTCAGCACATCAAGAAGAACCTTGTATACAGGGTGACTGGTAATTCGACCTATTCCTTGAAAGGGGTTATACTAGAGTTCATTTGCAACAATTTTGCCCCAGTTAACTGGGGGTCGAAAATCGCTTGTTTTCGAGTTATCTCATTTTTAAGATTTTTTGAAAAAATCAATTTTTCCACCTAAAACTGACAATTGTGAAAAAAATACTCCACTCTCTGCACTAAGTAAGCATTTTTCTAATAGCTGATGAATGAGCGACTACATTAAACTAAAATACATGTGTAAAATACCCGAAACCACTGAAATAAAAGGTTATAAACCGCACGACAAAATTTTTTTATTTCAATCTAAAGAGGATTACTTAAAAAAAATGTATCACACTTGGCGTACAAATTACGGAAATAACTTCCTCAATTCCTAAACTTTCCAAAAAGGTGCAAATGTTGTCTACTTTGACAAGAGTTTGAAAAAAATTGTTAACAATGGCAGAGCAGGTAGCGGATTTCCTAGAAGCGAACCTTACAAGATGCCGATTTGCTTTTGTCTCTTTCATTTTATTGCTTACATTGTTTCTCTTTTGTAAGTATTCGGGAATGTTTGTACTAAGGTTCACAATCGAGGCCCACTCATTCGCTCAATTCATTAAGTAATCAGTTAGTTTCAACCATCTTGGAGTTCGGACGTGTCGTTGTTAACTAACTTAAATTCTGCGCTAAAACAGCTTCCTTTTCAAATGGCTGCTTACCAAAATGAAGAATACGCGGATATCATGTATTGTTACGGGTTTTGTGATGGTGACGCTGCTGCTGCTCGAAGAGACTATCAAAGACGTTTTCCTTCCCGCCGTTTACCTGATGTCAGCGTGTTTGGTACGACATATCGGCGCATTCGAGAAACGGGATCGGTTCGACGTCGCCAAACCGACGCTGGTAGACCTAGCGTTAGTGATCCAATCGAAGAGGAGCAAATTTTGCAGTGTTTTCAAGCAGACGGCACTACTTCAACAAGAATTGTGGCTAGGCAGCTTGGTAGGTCTCAGTGGAAAGTCTGGTTCACTCAGCACACAGCACGGCAGTATCCATTCCATTACACGCCAGTACAAGCTATCGAGGAGGGAGATCCTGTCAGAAGGATGGATTTCTGCAGATTTCTAATAAATGCAGACATTGAAGACCCTGAGTATCTAAAAACAATCTTGTGGACAGATGAATCGAACTTCGACCGTGATGGTATTACAAACTATCATAATCTGCATTTTTGGGCCCCTAAAGGTCAGAATCCGAGAAAATCTAACGAAGGAGCTCACCAGCACAGATTCTCACTTAATGTGTGGATGGGAATCGTGCACAATAATTTAATCGGGCCATTCTTTCTGCCGGCACGCCTCACCGGCATCGCCTATGAAAACTTTTTAAGAGAAGAGTTACGTCCGCTGCTGGAGGATGTGCCGCTTACCACAAGAACAGCTTTGGTGTATCAACATGATGGCTGCCCAGCCCACTATTACCGGGGCGTGCGACAGTGGATGGATGAGAACTATCCACTGACATGGATTGGTCGAGGCGGCCCGATCCCTTGGCCGGCTAGGAGTCCCGATCTAACCCCATGCGACTTCTACATTTGGGGTCATATGAAGACATTGGTGTATCGTACACCTATCTCTTCTCAAGAAGAATTAAGAGAGAGGATTTTGGCAGCTGCCCAACAAATTAAAGACACGCTTTCAACTCGAGTGACAGTAAGCGAAGTACGTCGCAGGCTTCGTGCTTGCATACGTAACGGAGGAAGACAATTTGAGCAAGACTTGTGATTTTTAAATGTAAAACTTTAAAACAAAATTTGTGATTTCATATGATTAGGTACTAAACATTATTATTTTACTCTTTTTTTTTATTTTCACCAAACCAATAACTTTTTGAATAAAATTCACATCTGCGTGTTTAATAAGGTTTATTTTCCAAACTTGAACTAAAGTACACAACTTTTGCATCTTTTTGGAAAGCTTAGGAATTGAGGAAGTTATTTCCGCAATTTGTACGCCAAGTGTCATAAATTTTTTTTGAGTAATCCTCTTTGGATTGAAACAAAATCCAAATAAAATTTGTTGTCTTGCGGTTTATAACCTTTTATTTCGGTGGTTTTGGGTATTTTTCACATGTATTTTAGTTTAAAGTAGTCGCTCATTCATCAGCTACTAGAAAAATGCTTACAGAGTGCAGAGAGTGGAGTATTTTTTTCACAATTGTCATTTTTAGGTCGAAAAACGGAAATATTCAAAAAATTCTTAAAAATGAGAGAACTCGAAAACAAGCGATTTTCGACCCCCAGTTAACTGGGGAAAAATTGTTGCAAATGAACTCTAGTATAACCCCTTTCAAGGAATAGGTCGAATTACCATTCACCCTGTAGGTTGATGTTGGTGATACTGAAAACTCGATATTTGCAGGCCTAAAAAGTAAAATTACTCCAGTGGGTCGCAAGCGGCTGGCCAGCGAAAGCAGCGAGATGAGCGAGAGTAGCAACTCGGCGCCGCCGGTCCGTCTGGAGGAAGTCGCCGGTGTCGAGCCTGAAGTACAGCGCACGCCGCGCAAGATCGACGGGGTCAAAGGTTTGTTGTGTTTCATGTTGTTTCACCCAAGATCGACGGGGTCAAAGGTTTGTTTTTGTGATTCATGTTGTTTCACCCAGGATCGACGGGATCAAAGGTTTGTTGTGTTTCATGTTTCACCCCAGATCGACGGGGTCAAAGGTTTTTTGTTGTGAATCATGTTGTTTCACCCAAGACCGACGGGATCAAAGGTTTGTTGTGTTTCATGTTGTTTCACCCAAGATCGACGGGGTCAAAGGTTTGTTGTTGTGATTCATGTTGTTTCACCCAAGACCGACGGGATCAAAGGTTTGTTGTGTTTCATGTTGTTTCACCCAAGATCGACGGGGTCATTGGTTTTTTCTGTTGAAAAATACCCACGACGTTGGGACATTTAAAACTTGGGACATGCATTGGGGGATTTTGGTGGCCATCGTTATATTAAACAAACTCCATCGTATCTTCCAGCCGGGCCACTTCAGCTAAAAGGCGCTGCCAAACAGAACATCGGCAAGAAGAACTCTAAGCTGACAAAGTTTGAGAATGACGAGGATACGGTGTCCAAACTGGGTCCCATCCCGAGTGGGGAGAGCAAGTTGTTCGCGGGGCTACATTTCTTGTTAACCTGCACAGAGCCGCCGCGCCGGACGAAAGCTGAAAAGGTATTGTAATGTTTGTTGTAATAATTGTTATTTAAGTTAAAGTGGTTTTCTTCGTTAACTTCTATGCTGATGTGGGAGTGAAAGAAAAGGTGTGTAATGAAAAAACCCTTCAGTTTATGGCACGACGGGAGAGAGTGCGCTATTTGTGGATTATTTCTTCGCACACCGCCTGACTCGGATCTTTTATTTATCGAAACCAAAGTCCTACCTCAGTATTTTTGGATAGTTTATCTAGTGAAATCATCAATTGAATACACGATTGGAATTACTTTACTCGATAGAAAATCGTCATGAAAATTACGTATTTTCTTGTATTTATAAACATTTTTCTCGTTTTAGAAGAACTTAAAATAGTTTCCAATTTTTGGTATTTATACTCACATATTTACCATTAGTTTATCGAGCAAAATCAGAAAAATAATCTATAAAAAGCACTTTTGTTAATTCTTTTTAATCGAAAATACCATAGATTAATATGAATATTGGATATAGATAGGCGATGCCGCTTATTAGCACTAGGGGGCGCCACATTATGAAATAAATTGAAAAAGACGATCGGCCGACACGAGGATCGAACCTTAGCTACCCGGATCGTAAGCCGGTTGTCTAAACCGCTAGACCAACAAGACAGTATTTGATATAGGCGAAATCAATCACTACTACAGCGCAGCGCGTTAGGTGTAGTGCGCTGTTACTCCGATATGAACCCTAGTGTAACACATAGTGCTTCGAAACATAACCGATAGATGGCGGAAGCTGTCTATGGAAAATCAGCGTTCCACTTAGTTTGTACTAAGATAACATAGCATGGAAAATACGGCACACGCACCCACTTTTCGTAGGGTTGGGCAATCGCGTTTCTCATAGAAAATATTCGTCTGAACCTATGGCCCCTTAAAGGAAATGCTGATGCTTTTTCGCGAATCGTCTCCAACAGCTCTCACGTAACAGGAAGTTTGTCTGTACATTGAAGATATTAACAAAAAAAGTTACGATATGGTTTTTAGGTAAAATCCAAAAATTGGTGATATGGAATCAGAGAGATTCCATATCACCAATTTTTGGATTTTTTGTCTATCTGTTTGTTTGTTTGTTTGATCGAGCATCACGCAAAAACTACTGAACCGATTTTGATGAAACTTTTTTTGTTTGATAGCATATGATCTGACTTAAAATCTGGTATTTATGTGTATTTGTGCGGACGAAGTCGCGGGTTAACGCTAGTTTCTGATAAAAGTACTAATAATGTAATGTGTATATATTCGTGCTAGTTCCAAGAAACGCGTCACTACTCGTCGGAGGAGGACGGCGAGACGACCTCGACGATGGCCGGCACCGACACCGAAGACCTGGAGTTCTCCGACAGACCGTTCAACAAGGAACGCTTGAAGGAACAGCTGGAAGCCGGCGGCGGCACTGTTTACAGGTGAGATTGTCTTCTACTTGATCTGGAAGCTTATGCGGAGTTTACCAGCTCATTTCGAAGTCATGAATACAATTGCAGTTTAAAAATATCGCATCCATGCTAAAATATCTTCTGACAATCCCGACCCGACGGTGTAGAGTGGACAGGCATCGCCAGAGTCGAAGAGCTGTTTCGTTTGGCGAGAGATAGACAGGGGTATGCAGAGCTTCCAACCTCCAGTAATGGCGAGGAACCCGAAGAAGAAGAATCCTGACCCATGAGGTGTACAGGGTTAGAATACGAGAAGGTTGTCGAATTCCCAAACTATTTCTTTGTAATTCGCCACACATTTCTCATCCACCCATTTGTAAAAGCGAAGATTCAGAGCAAAATTTCTTGTATGCAAAGTTTTTTATACAAGTATTTACAAAACGACCAGTAAAATTAAGCTGAAAAATTTACTCTACAACCACAGATTTTATCCTCCTTCATCTACCTTCCAGCCACTTCGACGACGTACCAAAGAACAAATACTCCGTGTGCAAGCTGATCGCGCCGCGTCCCTGCCTCACCGCCAAGTACATCCAGTGCCTCGCGGCTGACATCCGCTCCGTTTCCCACGTGTGGGTCATCATGAGCTGTGGGGCTAGGGAGCCGCTGGATACAGACACCTACGCGCTGCCAGCCGGCTGGTCCATACAGCGGCAGACATTCGTCAACTGGGTAACTTATCTTAGCTATTATTGTAAGTACATCCGCCCAGTGTCCCACGTGTGGTCATCATGAGCTAGGTACCGACACATACGCGCTGGCTGGTCCATACAGCGGCAAAACTTCCTCAACTGGGTAATAATATTGTCTTCACCATTATTCGTAAATTCAAGTTTAAGTTCATTCCCCGTCACACTTGACATAGTTCCGGTATTACTAGTGTTACGTGGATGTTCTGAGATTTCAGAATATCTCTTGACTACCCCCTCGGGGAATATAGCTGTGACCATTTATGCTTATCCTAAAGTCTAAGGGACCGATCGCGCTAAATAAATGTCTACTAAATCTACACTACCGCTATCGAATCACATCCTGCACGCTCTGCAATTCCCGCGATCGCTTCCCAAGTCTCCTCAACTTTGCCAACTAAATAAATACAACGTGTTAATGAATTAACGAAAAACTAGAAAGTAGTTTGTTTAGAATCGAGAGGTTAATGGTTTCAACATTGGTAATTTTTTTCAAAATATTAAATAATTGGTTTGTAAAATTTAAAATTTACTGAACCCGATGTCAACCCACCCTACGGGCATACGCTACTTACTATCAAAACGAGATTATTAAAATGTATCCATGAGTATGATAGCGCTTTCATTCATTGCTGAAATGATAACAAATCATTTTTGCCTCAAAACTTAAAATGCGATTAACTTTAAATTTTAACTATCCAAATAATGAAATTAATGTTTCATTCTAATTATTTTGTTATAAATCAGTTGGGGGGTATGAGGTTTTGAGCTTATTCATTAACCCGTTGTATAGAGATACCATAAAATGGAAGATTGGTCTGATGTGCTCGACAACGTTATCCCTCACCTTACCTCTCGCGTTACGCGTCAATTTAAAGAGTAAAAGACGTGACTTTGTTATATCGCGCTGCCGTGCCCCATTTTTAAGCGACACCAAAGCGCAATTTAAGTCTGTTAAAAATGTCACAACTTACAATAAATTTAATCTTATAGGTGCCGCCATCAGGCAAGCGCAACACATCGTTCTTCAAAGACAAGTTGATCCTGCTGTGTGGAGATCAGGACACGTTCGTCAAGTTCTGGGAGCGAGTGTGTACCCTGGCGGGCGCCAACACGCGCGTCGTCAACGAGGAGGACCTCAACATGGGCGGTGCGCTGGCCCTCGTCACCGAGTGGGACTGCCCTCACGAGGTACGCTTGCTTCCTTTCATAATCATTCATTCATCACGAACTACTGTTTTTGAGTCCGAGCTCAAAAGTGTCGGAACCAAAGCACATAAAGAGAATCAATAGGGGATCGGACACTTCGTCAAATTAGCAACTTTTAATCGAACGTCAAAACGCGCGCGATGTATGAAAAATTGTACTAAATACCCACAAGTGACGTCATCAACATTTCATTACTTTTTATAGTTCATCATGTTATTAAAAATAGTATTTTAGCTGGAGACTTTTCTTACTTTCCTGCCCTCGGTGTGTAATCTACTATTATGCAGTCCTGTCCTCGGACTACGCGCACGTCTGCATACCGTGCTGCTGTGCTGTAAGAATTAGTAAAAACTACGCAAGCAAAATAAAATAAAAATTTCAGTTACAGTGTTTTTTGTTGGTAGCCCAGTCATTTTACGGAGTTTTGTTAGGCGGAGCAGGGAGTAATTATTAATTGTACTTTTAAACTGTAACCGGCACCATTTAGTGACAAAAAGACTATCTTAAAACATATTAAAATAAAAATTGCTACGCAACATTGATATCAAAATTGTGATTCTCAGAATGCTTTTTAATTAATAATATTAATACCAATGCACTCATTTGACTTAGATATAACAATATAAATTATTCTTTAGCAATAAAATAGGCGTTGAAATTTAAAAAATGAGGTATTTATCAGAAAATACGAATGGATTTTTCAAAACCTTCTTAGTAGCCAAAAATATTAACAGGTTTGAAGTATGTAATAATGGTAAAGTCTTAAATATGTGAAATAAAAATTTACCATCAGGATTTTTAACGAGAGAACGAGATAATAGCTAAATTTTAAAATTGGAACTGTTGCTGACGTGATTTTTTTTTTATTTTGGATCATTGCTAGGCTTAAATTGGCTGTTCAATATTATACCGAAAAAAATATCAATTATTAATTAGTCCCGGCTCAAACCGTAAAATGACTGGGCTATGGATTTTAATTACTAACCCGTATTTTCGTTTATTTAGGTTAGTCTGGGACCCTTCTTTTTTAGAGAATTTTGTATTTGACACCGCGTCCATTACATACTAAGTCAATGTAATCATCATCATCTCAGCCGATAGACGTCCACTGTTTGATATAGGCCTTTCTCAAGGATCGCTACAGCGACCGGTCCTGCGGTGCCGCCCTCATCAAACGGGTTCCCGCCGCCTTCACCAGGTCGTCGGTCCACCGTGTGGGGGGCCTACATACGCTGCGCTTTCCGGTACGCGGTGGCCACTCGAGAACTAGCAGACCCCATCGGCCATCGGTTCTGTGACCAATATGTCCCACCACATTGCCACTTTAGTTTACCAATTCTTACGGGCTTTGTCGGCTACTCTGGTTCTTATGCGAAACTCTTCATTTTTCGATGTCACAGGGAAACTCCGAGCTATAGCCCTTTCAGGTGACTTTCAATCTTTTTATGAGGCCTTGATATAATTTTTTTTATATATAACGTTTTAGTGCGACAGAGTAGGTAGGTTTTAAAACTAAGCTAACTACACCTTGGCACTCAGGCTAAAATGTATGAAAAGTAACCTTGTAAAGTCACACAAATGCACACACAATATGCTTTTTATAATTCCAGGTACAAAACAAGGCAAACCAAGACAACATTCCGCTCGTCTCAACAACATGGGTCGTCCAGTGCCTGATCGAGGCGCGCGTCATCGCGCCCACCAGCCACGACAAGTTCAACTTTATGTACACGGAGCCCGAATGATCCTGGGACTTCAGAAAGGTACTAATTATACGTGAAAATTGACACTTAAGGTGCAACTTTCGATAAACGTGTGGTGCCGTTTCGCGATATCTGACGTTTTTAGTGTTAGTGCAAAAATGACATTGAACTTTTTGACAAAATCTATTCTTATAGGTGTTTTTATGGTTGTTGGGGAGGCAGAGACTGTTTGGAATGTGAATTGAGTTAAAAATTTGTGGAAATACTTTGATAATAATCATGCATCTTTAGATCAAGAATGAAATCTAGATACACATCGAAGCTCCAAAAATAGCTGATTTTTCATTAGGCGTCCTTTTCTTATATTTAATTGGTACCAATTTTGGCATTTAATTAAATATTTGTTTTTTTCAATCAATGGAATTGAAGACATTGTTACTCAAATATTGATTAATTTATAAACTAAAATACGTCTTTGGGTACTTACTTGTTATAAACTTTCAAATTCAAAAAATTTCAACGATTCTAAATTAAATATGAGATTTTTGTACCATAGACTTCTTTAGACACTCTCTGTCTACCTTCCAATCTAAACTTGTTGTAACGACATTGAAATGTTTTCTTGTATCAAAGAATTGATCGTTAGGTGAATTAAATTCGTAGCTATTAAACTAAGTGTACTATTTATAAAACTAATGGGATTTTAAACCAAATAAGTGTTATTTTAAGTCTGGAAATTATCACTATAAAACATTTTAGAGTTCGCTGAGGCTAACGTTTGGGTCTTACTCATTAAAGGCCATATAAAATGGTTGCATTTGACGCAGGAAAGTGTAAAAACATAAATATTGTAATACTATTATAATAATACTAGGAAAATCACAAGCCGTCGGATAAAAATGTCAAAATAAATATACTTTTCACCCCTCCGGGCGGAAAGCGTCCACTTTTGTCCCGCTGCTTTAAACGAAGTTGCCGCTTTCCGCATCCGTCGTGGAAAAAAATAGTGTACTAACCTCAGGCAGTAGATAAGAAAGCCTCAGATCACATGTTTGTTGACCTCGGCTTCGCCTCAGCCATTACATGAGATCTGAGACTTTTCTTACTTTCATGCCATATCGGTGTGTAATCTACTATTACAATGTTAGGGATTGATTTCGGTAATATTTTTGTGAGTTGAATAATGAGAACAATCTTATTCAAATTGTGAATGAAGCATACTCACAATAAGCACTGTGATCTGATCTGTAGTGCAATGGGACTTACACTCAGTTGCAGAAACGCTCATTAGAGTTAATCCTCCATTAAATCTCTTGCTAGCTTTATCTACGTCAACAAGACTGACCGCCAGTTGCAGAAAGGCGCATTAAAGAAAATCCTCCATTAAATCTCTTGCTAGCTTTTATTAAGTCAAACAAAAACTGACAGGATGAGATTTAATGGAGGATTATCTTTAATGAGCGTTTCTGCAACTGTCAGAAAAAGTGACAACAAGAGATTTAATGGAGGATTAACTTTGATGAGCGATTAAACAACTTTCCCTAAGAAACCTATAGGAAAGATGTAAAAAAATTTGGACTTTCCATACTAAATGCAATCGGCTGATCGAACTTTTATATGAAATTTTTTTTGCGAATTTTCTATAGGTTTCTTTCGGGAAGTTGTTCAGTGTCATGGGTACAATAACCCCTTAAAGTAATGCAACTGTTTACCCTAACACCCTGTATAGTCATTGTGTCTCATTGATCTTACTATACGATGATTAAGATAAGATCATGTTATTGTGTATTAAATATAATAGGGAATCGAAAACTGAAATTTTATGAGTGTTTTTAAGATGTTGTAAGATTGCGTTATCCTTAAAAACTGGGTAGCTTAACTTTCTTCCAAATGATATAAAATTAAATTAAAGATTGAAAAATTTGTCTCGGGCGGGACTTGAACCCGCACTTGCGCCCACAACTGCGTTATCCATTTTCGCCATCGAGCCCACTATCTAGAGAACGAAATTTTCAAGGTTTGGAAAAGTGCGGGTTCGGGTCTTGACCCCGCCTTTAAAAATTTTTCAATATTTAATTTGATTCGAAATAGCACAACATGGCTGAAACATGTTTAAAATCAATAATAATTGATATAAAATTATAACGAAAAATGTGTCATCTTCGTCTCAAAAAATTATCTGTTGTCACTGCCGAATTGTTTTGAAGCTAATATTTTGACTGAATCACCCAGGTTTTTATCATAATTTCCATATAATGACTACTGTATTAATATAAATGTTAAAGTTTTATGTGTTCGTGTATTGTAGTGAACCGTAAAAATAAGTGTCACATCAAAATGTATATGTACAAAAAAGATGTATATGTACGAAAATGTATATGTGTATTTGGTGTAGGAAATCATACCTTATTGCCACAAACTAAATGTAAAAGCCAAAACTTCAGAACAATTTATTATTAATGTTGATTCTATAGGTAGCTATATAAGTATATTAACTTTGGTGGTTAAATAATTCTTGTAAATGGTCTCATTTAGGTATAATTAGGTTAGGTTAGGCTTACGCCTGGACAAACTATTATGGGCGTTAAAAGAAAGATGCTAATTGTTATTTTTCGATATTTCTTTTTTTAATATTTATGTTTTTCTTATAACTGCATATTATTATGGGCAAAGCCAAAAAGTTTGTAATTTCTTTATGAATCTACGATATGTGCGCGACCTAAAAGTGTGGAACAGCCTTTGACTATTTATTATAAGGACTAGCCTTGCGGTAGTATTTCCCCTCTGCTTACGGTATAAGAATAATTGATTGCTGCATTTACATTCAATTTTATACCTTATCACTAAACGAGATAGCCTATAATTGCGAAACTATAACTTCGAACTTATCACGTTTGGGGTTCACACGAGACTACTTTTCATGATTTTTATCATTCAAAATTAGAATCTAAGGTTATGAGGAATAAAATCCAAAGTTGCGGATTTCATGTTACCTCGCACCCCGCAAAAAGTGGCAGAAATGTTTGTTAGTATAATTACACGCGTAACTAGTCCTTATACAGGGTAAATTTTATATCACTGCGGATAACTTCAGCATGTATTCTACTCATCAAACTGAACAACTTTCACTATGGAGCCAACTTCGAAAATCATCTGTCCCATACATTTGAGTCGGATTGGTACTGCAGTTTTGTATGGGACAGCAGATTTTTTTTTTTCGCGATTTCGAAGTTGGCTACATAGTGAAAGTTGTTCAGTTTGATGAGTAGAAAACATGCTGAAGTTATCCGCAGTGATATAAAATTTACCCTGTATAGATAGTCAAAGGGAACAGCAAATGCTATTTCGCGTCTTCAATGTTGCTTTCAAAATGTTCTATTTAGTAATATGAAAGGAACCAATCAATAAAGCCTATGATAAAAAAATCATTCTCATTATAGCACTGCTCAGTATGAATTTCTTGTCAGTTTCTCCCATTTGTATGAAATGATAGACAATTGTACAAGGTGTGCCTGTCAGCATCGATAAAAATTGTATAGAAGTTTCAACGAAACATTAATGAAACAACAAATGTCCTGGAATTTAATAAAAAATTAACCACATCTGCTTTTGTACAGTCACCATCAGATATATTTGTCATCAAACAAAGTTGTCAAATATTTCTAAACAGTTCTAATTTTCAATTATGTCTTTACACATAACCAAGCAAAAATATCCGAACGCCTAGAACATCAAATATATCAACGCAGTCAAGGTGATCATAAAAATCTGAGCCGTTTAGGAAAAAAGACCTTAATCTGTTGTTTTACATTTCAATTTTAAATAACATTGTAAAGAAATTATTGAAAATTAGCTGTTCAGATATTTATGACAAAATACATGTTTAGATATAATTGATAACGTTTACTGTAAAGAATTTATTGAAAATTTGCACTGTTCAGAAATATTTGAACACCTTGTATGCTACGATATATCTGATGGCGACTGTACACAAACTTCTGATACAAGTTTTAGCGATCTATGTCACTGTTTGCCACACGGACTGTGAACGTGATGAACTGAGCATTTCAAAATTGTGTCGTGTCTCTGCAGGCAAATAATTGCAGCCTTGTTTCTTTTCAAAACGTACAGATATTCTATAAAGGCTGTAAGTCGTTACGACAGGGTGAAAAGCTCTTAATAAACTAATAGTCTACCCATAAAACTGAACAACTTTTAATATGGGAGCAAACCGATCGTAGCAAAAAAGAAAATCAGAAGTTCCATACTAAATTGAATTTTTTACTCGACTCAACTGTATAAACCAGCTGTTTTTTTTTTTGCTCCGGTCGGTTTGCTCGCATAGTAAAAGTTGTTCAGTTTGATGGGCAGACTCTTAGTTTAAAAGGATGCTAATGATAATAGTTTCACCCTGTATAGTCAGACAAATTCGTGAGTGACATACCGCGGAGCACAGACTATGGTTTGTGACGACATACACCGGTAGTAGTGTCCTCTCTTGCATAGCAGCCATCCATTTTATTACTTTGAATATCTGTATGTAAAAACCTTGGGAACTAAGTTTATAAAATTAATGTATGTAATTTCCCTATTTTAGGAGTATATAGCTCCTTATTAGAGAGAGGAAGCCATTGCCTTGCAGTGGAAGCATACAGGAAAAATTTTGGTCACATTTTATACTTTTGTCCTGTTGGCGAAACTTTTTTGAAAGATTTAGTCAGTGTTGAAATTGATAGATTCTTTTAGTTTTGTTTTTAGAGATACATATCTCGGCTTAAAGCCATAGGGGCGTATCCCTGACAACCTTACTTAGCCATACCAAAGTGTACATAAAATAATAGTGATGAAGCTCAGCGGTTGCAGCGGGTCTTAGCCCGCGCGGCTTGTGGGGTACGGGGGGGGGCGTGATAGGGTACGCGCTCCTCCCGGCCCCCGCACGATTGGCCTGTCACGACCGCTGAGCTTCACCACTATTAGTTTTTATTACACTATAGCCATACGCCCCTATAGCTTGAAGCTCGCGAAACAAAACTAGGGACTTTGCTACGCTTATTTGCAAAAAAAAAATACGTCAATAAATTGACAAATTGGTTTAACCTAGTGATTTAATTTTAGGTTCGACTGTATTTATTTTGTATTATTTTATTATCGTTTATTCAATTTTTTCGGCTAAGCAGTATTTTTTATGAAAAATCCTAGAATTTGATTCACAAAGAATTCGTTTTTGTTTTACAAACGCTTATTCTCTTTTAAGTTTTTTTTTGTTATAAAACCAAATTTAATACCTAGTTAATGTACAATGTTATAATAAATGTGTTGCTTAGATCTGAAATGTAAATAGAAGGTAAGTTAATTATGTCATACATAAACAGTGATCGATATTATGTTGAGTGATTTTTGAAAGTTGGATCAATGTGGCAGGCAGTATCTTAAAACAAAAACATTTTGTAAGGTAAAGGAATGGTGGCGAGGCGAGTCGCGCGTGTTGTAAGCGTGTTTCGTCGAAAAGCAGCCTCTTATGAAGTGTAGATATTATTGCCACCAATTTGAGATTTAGGGACGATTCAAACCTACCGGTTCGCATCGGCCCGGCCCGTAACGGAGCCGTACGCGTGTCGCGGCATCGAATCAACGCGAAGGCAAAGGCAATCGATGGCATATCAACAGAGCCGGTTATATGTCGCAGAATACGTCGGCAGCCGTACGGCCGTCGCAACGCGTCGCGGAATGCGAATGGAGACAATATGCATAAGTTGCATGCAAATATGAACTGTAATTCCTTTTTACACATTTCAATATCCTTTGCTGCATTAAAAAATGCTGTCCGGGCCGGGCCGATGCGAGCTGGTAGGTCTGATCCGTACCTAATTGAGCAATTTCTTAGGTTCAGTAATCAGGGTCTATTGATACGACTTTATGCACTAACAAAGTAAAATATCATTTGTTCGGTTGATAAGCCAAAATCAAAGAAAAGTTCCATATTAATCAAACGTTCAAAATAGCTCTACCTAATTTCGATCACTGTACAGTACCTAATACATAAATGTAGTGACTATATTTACTATGTATCATGAGATTACGTCTGCAGGGTAAAACTGGGTTGTCCTGATCTAGACCATATTTTTGGCACCAGGAGTCTAGAAAAATGTATGTCGGTTTTGATCCGACATGGAGTAGATTTTGTAGGGCCTATAAAACCAACGCGTAGAAGATTAAGCCTCATCTGGAAGCACGAAATCGCATTCTTTCACGCTCCATCCTTTTCTGTCGCTCAGGAACGTTATTTGCCGAGAAAGATAGCGGGAACGCGACAGCACCGGCAGTGCTGCGTGCGACCTTTCTCGCTCTAGCAAATAACGTTACTGAGCGACAGAAAAGGATAGAGCGTGAAAAAATGCGATTCCGTGCTGCCAGATGAGGTTCAACCCTGCGCTCTATCAAGGGGGATTTTTTTTTTAATCAGTTATGATGATGAAGTATTTTTCTAGAGCTATAAGTTTCAACCGCCTTTGTTTTCAATCGGGTAACAGTTTGACGAGATGTATTCCCAAATATATGCCAGTTACTTCTATACCGTGCAGGCGTAATACTTGAAAATAATGTAATATTTAAACAAGTGTGACTGAGATTTAGTGTATCGCATAAGAATACTTTTTTGAATGGGATATTGTTGTAAAATTGTCCTTGAAGTGACCCTTGAATGCATTTCTTTAGTTTATATCAGGCTGATGTCATATTACTATAAGATTAATTTATAATTTAAAATATAATCCATATAATGCAATGAATGATTTGGATCGTTATGAGCGTTTCCAAATTAGTTACTTATTTTAAAGAAATATCCTTTGCAGTTTATCGATTCGTGTCTTATTATTTTAAAAACTGTGAAAAAAGTAGGTCATTTTCAAAATAATCATTTAATTTACAATTAATACAATTTTTGAGAGTTACGCGGTTATTATTTAATCTAGAAATAAACATTTTAACGGGTTCTTACCGCGTTTTGGTATATTTGAGTTCCCGTGATCATGGCAGTTGTAACACTGCCGAAATATCGGGAACTCAAATATACCAAAACGCGGTAAGAACCCGTTAAAATGTTTATTTCTAGATTAATTTACAATTGTACATAAAAACTATATTAAGTACTAAAATAAAAGAAAGGTGTAAGTATCATTTCTTAGTTTATTGAAGGTATATTTTTATCGATTTCAGTTACATTATTATCGGTATGTGATATCAGCCAATTATTATTGTTTTTCTTCATTTTAATTATTTTATAAGAACTAAATGATTACTTGACATTCATGTTGCATTTTAGCATGTTTTGACCGTTTGTTTTTGTTGAACTATCGTGGTAACTATTGTTTATAATAAGTTTGGTAGAGATTGTAATGTATTGTAATAACTATGAATAAAATAATAGAACTGAATTCATGGTTTCAATTAATTTATGTTTTCTTCTACGAATGCAACTGAATACAGCGCCATCTATTGATTCCCATTAGCAATAACACGTTCTTATCTTCGAATTTTGTATAATTCCAAGCATTCCAGGGAATTACGGTGTTGCTCGAATCGTTGATAATATTCGAAAAATCCAGTAGAGAGCGCTAGATATAACTGGATTTAAAAGTCCCTTTTACCGTTCAGTGGCGCCCTCAATTTCTCAATAATGAAAATTCAAAATGTAAACATGCTACTACGAATTTACTACGAAAGAAAACTATTCTTTTATTGGTTCTAATACTTTTTTTCTAGAATATCGAAATATCGTAAATGGATGGATCGGAAGTGGATGTTAATTTCTTTTTCTTCTCTCATATTTGTATCTTTGGCTTTTGGAGCTTTTGTAGTAAGTTAGAGTAGCACTCTTTTATGTTGGTTTTCTAGACTGAGAAATTTTTAATATTTGAGGTCGCCACTGACCAGATAAAATAAATAAATTACTAATTGAGAATAATTACTAAATATTATAATTACTTATAGAACTGCACACATAGATGCTTACACAGGGTGTAAAACTAAATGGGACACTTACTTTAAGGGGTGCTTGAGACCATCAAACTGAACAACTTTCTCGGCGGGCCCAATCCAATATCGAAATCGCGAAAAAAAATCTACTGTCCCATACATTTCGGTCGAGTTATGATTGCTGTTTTGTATGGGACAGCGGAATATTTTTTCGCGATTTCAGTGTCGGTTCCGTAGTAAAAGTTGTTCAGTTTGATGGTATGAAGCATCCTTTTAAGTGTCCCATTTAATTTTACACCCTGTATAAGTAATAGGCAACTGTCTTATGGAACTCTCATTGTGATACTTGAATACAAAAGATATGATAGCGAGCTTATGCATGTGTGATTTTAAATCGAAGAGATTTAACATGTAGCTAGTTAATATTGAATGTCTTTGTTTTAAATAGAAGGTTGCCAATTCCCTATGTGTTGGCAGTCAATGTACACACGGCGACACATCAAGCTATACAAAACCAACATAAGCTGGCCGCGCGTATCGTAGGTCGAGTAACGGATAACGTCGCGCGGCCGGCTTATGTTGGATTTGTATAGCTTGATGTGTCGTGTGTACGATTGGACAAATCTGAAATTATAATGCTAAAAATGCCATCATTTCTCGACTCGTCGCCTCGCTTTTTTTTCGAATCTTACGGGACCAATTTAAGAATGAGAAAAAAAGTAAGTTTAGTATCCCACTGCAGGGCAAATGCCCCACGAATAATGGTCGGAGAACTGGAAGTGGGCCAATTATGGATTTTTTTAAGCATATTTCTTTTTCTGAAGAAACGACGTTCAGGCTTCGCATTCATTCGTTAACGTCTTGTAGGTATAATCTAAAACTAAAGCACACAAAGACACTGCTATAAAATTTAAAACGTCTGTGTTTATCATTTAAAACAATACATTCACTGTTCAATTACAAACCGGGGTGATTGATACGAATGACTTCTGGATACAAAAGTGTATCGTTTAACCCTAGGCCAACAGCCATAGGGCCTTAAGGTTACCTTTATAAAAGCAATTATTAATTCCATGTTAAAACAGTTTAGTTGGAACAAACGGTTAAGTTGGTCGCTCAAGGATTTCGCGAATGTGGGAATGTTGATAGTGACGTCATAATGGTGGATGCCTACCTAAGTGGTTTGTGTGCCTATCATGGATCGTGATCGAATCAGTGCTCAACTAAATACTTATTGGATAAGAACGCAGTGTCTTAGGCAGGCTTGCACCAACATATTATATGTGGTTGTCTAGGCTTAAATAAAACAGCGATTTTATTTTCTTTGCGCTTAAAACGTAACGTACGTAACGACAATGACAGTCAATTAAGCATCATATCCTCATCATCAGACTCTAAAACGTCCCACTGAAGGGTGCAGGTGTACCCTCAGGGAGAGTGTATGGGCGTTAGTCCACCACGCGTGCCCAAAGTGGATTGCGCATTATAAGTACCTATGCCTAAATACTTTTTGGTGCAAACCACCCGTAATATAGCTGGGTGGGCAAATAATGTTTTTAATCAACCATGTACGAAAATTTTTAACTACCTTTTTGATCCTCCATAGTAAAAGTTGTTCAGTTTTATAGTCTGAAACTCCCTTGAAAATTTGAAAATTATTTACAAAATCATCACTTTGGTGAGAGTTTTAATACCTTGACCTCGGTTCACCCAATTGAGACTTATGTCACAGTCTAATAATAAGCCTTATGTTCCTTACGAGTAAGAGTTGAGGTATAGACAATATTTATGCCAACTTCCTGGAGTTGAGTAAGAGCATCGATTGGGATGAAAAAAAAGTATTGTGAAAGTTGCAGTTTTACTCTATGACCGTAATTTTTTTTTCAAAATCTGTGAATGCAGAAGTAAAATGCTCCAAAAGTTAGGATTAGCCTACTAAGAACGTTTTCTTGTAGCTATAATGCTTCTGGTAGCTGCCTTTTGTGCCCCATCTCAACTTTCCACACTCATTTTTTTGCAATAAATAAAACCAAGCGAATTAATATTTTCATTTAAATTTTATTCTACTCTAAGTGAGCCAAATTAGTCAGAAATATCATTTTATTCTTAGACAGTTCTTGAGATGATTACCTACCCTTTATCACGATTGAGTTGTTTACTCCAATTATTATGATAAGAAATAAAGTAAGTACTCTACATCATGTATTCGCAGAATCACGCAGAAGTAGTTAAAACGTATACACGGACTTTTGAAAGTTTTAGCGATAATGTGACTAGCCGTTTATCCACAAAACGTTTAGGTGTCCACAAAAACTGCAAAAGAATAAGACCGCCTAACCCCCCATTAGGAGAAATCAAGTATGTATGCGATACATAAAACTACGCTAAACAAACATAAGATGGCCGCGCGACGTTATGACATTACTCTACTTACGCGTGGCCAGAAGTGCGATTTTTGAACATCACACGTTGAAATCACATGTAGAAATAACAAAATTACTATAGAGGTTATGCATCATTCTACTGCTGATTTGAACGTGTGATGTTCAAAAATCGCACTCCAGCTTATTTTGGTTTTGCGTTGCTTGTTGTGTCGCCGTGTATAACTCTGTCCAGTATGACAGGTAGAACCCATCTCCACTTTTAACAAGTAGTAAGTAGGTACTTAGGTTGTTTAAAAGTGGAGATCGCCTCAAAATTGAAGCATGAACTTACGATAATTTCGCTAACGTCGAAGAGCAGTTTCGTTTGGCGACAGATAGTCAGAGGTATGCAGAGCTGACTGCCAACCGCCCGTAATGGAAAGGAACGCGAAGAAGAACAACTTAAAAGTTTAATCTGGGTTAAAATCAAACTGGCACATTGCACGGAACACTAGGCTACTAACCAAACCTCTACAACTAATAATAAGTAGGCTACTTAATACACCATTACATCTCGCGCCCGTCTTCCATTGGGATAGGCAGTAATTGGTAGATCGTTACCTGCTATGATCCTAACAACAGATTAACCTGCTCCTTCGATGATTTTGCGGATATAACTATCTATTTACTTTAAATAGTTACCTACGTACTGACAGTTCGTGAGAACTTAGAATAGGATTCAGCTGTATTCGTACAATAGATAAGATCGCGGCAAATGAAAAAAATTGTAACAGTTTCAATAGTTTTACAAAAGTTATAAAAAGTTTATGCAAAGCTGTAGAGTAATGTAACTATAAAAATAATTTGTGATATTATATTCTTGACTTGTTTTGCCCCACTAGAGGGCACATCTAACTGACTGGGGCCAAGCTAGCAATAGCAACATCGAAATACTAGAGAGATTCCATAGCAAGACATTACGAAGTATGTTCAACATCTCACAATCCATAAGCAATAAATATATGTAACTTGATCTTAACGCAAAGACAATCAAGCAAGAAATCATAGAATACAGTGCGAAATACCAGCGTAAACTATCCCAGCATGTAAATGATCTCGCTTCCCAGTTCCCAGCTGAGTGGAGAGGGTGGCCTGTGGCATGTGAGAGTGAGGCGGAAGCAAAGGGACATTCCAGGACTGAGCTTCAGATTCCAATAAGACAAAAAAAGAGAGCTCGTTGGAACAAACCACCGAAGAAAGCTCTCATAGAAGACAATTTTTCACCTATTGTAGTGGCTTATTATATTAAAAAACAGATTGCCACGGAGCGGATACAACACAGAAAAAAATTATATTCGCGTGCGTGAATAAACCAAGCCTATTCCAGACTGTACTGAATATAATAATTTAGATCAAAGCTTATGTATACAAAAAGAAACATCCTGAAACAAGAAATTATACAACAAACCTATTTACTTATCAATATAATTAATAACATTTAAGAGACATGTCGAGTTATAGATAAAGCCATGGACGCAATAAATGGTTACTTGTTTACGTCTTCTCTTATCTGTACAGATAACTGAATTATGTACCCTACTAACTGGTTGAGATCATACTTTATATTTAACTTTTTAGTCGTCTTGTGTTTAAATGAAGGTGGTTGCAGAGGGGTCAATTTTATACAAAACTTTGACGCACAATACTAATTAATATAAGTAACTTTGTATATAAGGTCTAACAAAATTAGGTGAAACTATTTTAAGGGGATGATCAGACCATCAAACTGAACAACTTTCTCTATGGGACTAATATTGAAATCGCGAAAAAAAAATCTGCTGCCCCATACATTTAGGTCGAGTAGGTGTGTATGGAACAGCAGATTTTTTTTTCGCGATTTCGATTTTGGTCTTGTAGAGAAAGTTGTTCAGTTTAATGGTCTGATCATCCCCTTAAAATAGTTTTACCTAATTTTCTTAGACCTTATATATGGGAAAATAGTTTAGAAAATCTAGATGCCGCGTCACAAATAACATTTGCAATTTATAATTATAAAATAATTACGAAGATATAGAGCTTTAATATTTTTCATACAAAATTTTAAATGCTTTATGTCTAAGTAATTATATTATAAATTGCAAATGTTATTTGTGACGCGGCAACTAGATTTTCTAAACTATTTTTCCATATATAAAATATTACTTTTATTAATTCCGTCTACGCGTATTGTGCGTCAAACTTTTGTATGGACTGAAACCACCTTAAATTAGTTGATTACAATTTTTAGGGGTGGTTTAGACTATCAAAATGAACAACTTTAACTATGGAGCCAACAACAAGAAAAAAAGTCTGCTGATTCATACAAAACTGCAGTCAAGTATATCGACTAGACTCAAATGGAATTGACAGCAAATTTTTTATTATACAGGGTGTTAGGGTAAACAGCTGCATTACTTTAAGGAGTGATTGTACCTATGATACCGAACAACTTTCCCTAAGAAACCTATAGCAAATTAGCAAAAAAAAATCGACTTTTCATACAACGTTCGATCAGCTGATTGCATTTAGTAAGTAGATTTCCTATAGGTTTCTTAGGGAAAGAAAGAAAGTTATTTGCCGTGTGGTGTCGGCTAAGAATAGCACCATCCCATTTCCACCCGTGGTTGTCGTAAAAGGCGACTAAGGGATCTACCGAAGGATGGGCAGCAGCATCGTCTGAGTACACATATTCAATCCAACTGCGATCGCTAATCCGGCTGCCAAGCGTGGCGATTATGGCAAATCCCCCCATTTTGGGGAGGCTTATGTCCAGCAGTGGATGTCTATCAGCTGATACGATGATGATGATGAATGCAAGAATGCAACTGTTTACCCTAACACCCTGTATATTGAACCATTATTTACTACCCAACTTTAGTAAAGACCCCCCCCCCCCCCCCCCACCACCACCACAAAACCACCCCATCAAGTATTTTCCTATTACGATCATAAGTAACAAAAAGATAAAAATAAAACACTAGACGTTCGGTTATTTTCGTCAAAAGCAGAGATAATAATTCCCTAACCGCCAGTTTTGGCCGCCAACGACTGGCCACTTCTAAAAGCGGCGTTTAGATATCGCCAAACGTAAGTATCGTCATAAAAATAACACTAGAAAAGACTGGGAGAGACAAGCGTGAGCATTTTATATAGATAAAAAGGTTCCGTACTTCTGTAGATATACAGGATATGACAAAACACTCTATTAATAGGTATTTAAAGGAGTTGTATTAAGGCAATAAAGGGTGAAATTGATATCATTAGCATCCTTTTAAACTAAGAGTCTACCCATCAAACTGAACAACTTTTACTATGGGAGCAAACCAAAGCACAAAAAAAATCGGATGTTGCATACATTTGAGTCGAATCGGCACGGCACGGCACTGTAGTTTAGTATGGAAAATCAGTTTTTTTTTTGCTCCTGTCGGTTTGCTCCTATAGTAAAAGTTGTTCAGTTAGATGGGTAGACTCTTAGTTTAAAAGGATGCTAATGATATCAATTTCACCCTGTATAAAAGATGGGAGGATAAATTAAAATCTACAGCAGGGAAAACCTGGACCAGACTCGCAAGAGACAGAGAGGAATGGAGAGGAATGGAGGAGGCCTTTGCCAAACATGGGCAAACAGAAGAGGTTGTCGATGTCGTCTGAGCCCAAGAGGGTTCAGCGATTAAGAGAAAAGTTATGATGTAAAATATTAAATTTGTAAAAATGTAAACTACTTTTCTGAAATAAAGGCTTACCTATATTATATTACTTACGAGCGTTAACCCGCGACTTCGTCCGCACAAATTATATACCAGATTTTAAGTCAGATCAAAAGAAGAAACAAAGAAAAAAAAAAGTTTCATCAAAATCGGTTCAGTACTTTTTGCGTGATGCTCGTTCAAGCAAACAAACAAACAAACACACAAACAAACAGACAGACAAAAAATCCAAAAATTGGTGATATGGAATCAGGGATACCTAAAAACCATATCGTAACTTATTTTTTGTTAATATCTTCAATGTACAGACACACTTCTGTTACAGCTTTATAATAGTATAGATAGATTAGACAATAAAACGGAATAACTTTCAATATGGAGCCAACATCGAGAAAAAACAAAAATAATCAGCTGTTTCATACAAAACGGCATTACCATCTCGACTCAAATGTATGAGATTCTTTTCTCGATGTTGGCCCCATACTGAAAGTTTAGTTTGACTGTCTAACCTAAGAATGATCTTTGCCTAAGACGACCCTTTATTTTGTTGTGTTACAACACCCTTTACCATCATCGATTTTCGTTGAGTAAAGTAGACTTTACTAAAATAGAGTAGGCAAGACACCAGGCGGAGGACATTCGCCTTTTGGTGGGTTTTTCCGATTCAGTTTGCATAGAATGTGCTGCCATCTATTAACTATTTCGCAGAACTTTGAAAAAAAAAAGATTTTATTGTCTATGTCAATGTCTAATTGACATTATAGACAAATTCACAAAATGGCTACCTATCTTGCCTAACGTGCGAGTTGTTTGTAGTTTTCTTTCAATTTCGTGCCGATTTAGTGATGTTCTGGAGTTTCTGTTGTTTTCTTACCAATGTTTAGATTACAGGAATAGTAAGGATCCTGGAATTTCACTCGATCGGTGCGGGATTGAACGAAATCTAGCATTCAAAACAATAATATCCATCGGTATGAGTAGATATAAGTAGGTATGTATAGTATAGGTTGAATTATTGTCGGTGAAACATAGATGGCGCTAGCTAGCCTTCAATTTGACATAAGGTGGATGCATAATGTTGCCACGAGTGGGCTCTCTTTTCTAATATACTTATTACTCTTTGCAAGACACTTAGAAACCCACAATTAATTTGACTAAGATGTTTCCAAATATAAATAGGATATGTTATAAATCATTGTTTGACAATAATCATCATCATCATCTCAGCCGATAGACGTCCACTGCTGGACATAGGCCTCCCCCATGGATCGCCATAACGACCGGTCCTGCGCTGCCCTCATCCAACGGGTTCCTGCCGCCGAAGAGATCCGCCGAAGAACCAGAGTAACTGACACAGCCCAGAGAATTGCTAAACTGAAGTGGCAGTAGGCGGGGCACATTGCTCGCGAAACCGATGGCCGATGGGGCCGAAAAGTTCTCGAGTGACGACCGCGTACCGAAAAGCGCAGCGTGGGTAGGCCCCCACACGGTGGACAGATAATAATTTATAGCAAATAGATGGTGGTCACAATTTAAATGATCATGCTCATTGACGACCCTGTTGGTGTAATGGTTACCACGCCGGACTGCCAAAACAGGGTGTCCTGGATTTGAATCCCAGTTCGGTCAAGGATGTTTATATGTTTGTGCCGTTGTTGTATGGTTTCCATAATAAAAAGCCTGCTAAAGGTTCTTGCTTGGGATCATTACAATGTATGTGCCTGTGAGCGTTTTTTATTTATTTATTTCATTCCAAATTTTATTTAAAAGCAAATCAGTTTCCTGAAAACGTGTGAAATATCTATAGATATTTATTTACCAACATATTCATTACTCACAATAGGTTTGTTACTTTATACCACGGACCCACGGAACCCTAAAACAAAACCCATAAGTTAAGGGAAACTCTCCCGAGAGATCGCTTGTCACGTTATCGTTTTAGAAGATAGAACTTTTAGTAAAAAATATCCTCTATTTTATAATGACAGCTTATTTTATTTCGTTACTGAACTGAAAAAAATCAGCTCTTCCATACAAAACTGCAAACCTACTCGAGCCAAATGTATGGGAGAGCTGATTTTTTTCTCGCGATTTCGATGTTAGTCTCATAGAGAAATTGTTTAGTTTGATATTCTGATCATAGAGAAAATACACATGGGGTCTGATCGTCACTTTAAAAAAGTGTCAGCATATTAAGAACAAGATAAATACAGGGTGTAACAAAACACTCTAGTAATGTTTAATGGAGTGCTTCAGACCATCAAACTCAACAACTTTCACTATGAAGCCAAAACCGAGAAAAAATAAAGTAAATCTGCCGTCCCATACATTTTAGTCAAGCCGGTACTGAACTTTTGTATGAAACAGTTGTTTTTTATTTCGCGATTTCGAAGTTGACTCCATAGTGAAAGTTGTTTAGTTTGATAGTCTGAAGCACCCCTTAAGTGTTTTGTTACACCCTGTATTTTTACTAGTAGTAGAGTTTTTTATTGAAGTCTATTGGAAGGGTGTAAGGAGGAGGCCCAGCAGTGGGATGACAATTATTAAGTTAATAAAAAAAGGTTATACTTAATTAAAGACGTAATTCCATCCTAATTATACTAACAGCGCTTTAACAATTTTGTTAATAATATTATTGAAAAAAAAGGAAATTTTTGTGTGCCTTATGACATTAGGCATCATCATCATCTCAGCCGATATTTATTGTAGATGTCCACTGCTGGACTTAGGCCTCCTCCGCTGATCGCCACAAGCGACCGGCCCTGCGCTGCCCCTATCCAACGGGTTCCCGCCTCCTTCACCAGGCTTCACCATTATGCCTTCGAGGCTAACTAGTTAAGTATAAACACTAAATAAACTGCCAGATTTTTACGAATAAATCCAGTTATAAAACCATTACACCTAATTAAATATTTTAGACAGACCTCTACCAGATCCTTAACACCACTCTGCCCACTGAAGTTCTAAGCCACTATATAAGTAAGTAGTCAAAGTTAGCCACCCTTGCGGCAACCTGATAGTCTGCGATAAGCAATAAACTCCAGGTTAAGTTGATAATCCATAATTTTTTGTATAGCTAGGTTAGCAATATTAACTCTGAGAAAATAGCTCATTTGTTTTTCTTTAGTGGGGCTTATCGAGACTCTTCATAACTTCACACTTCACATTTGAAACGCCGTTTCCACATGCCGTTCCTTATCTTCCAATACATTTAAAAACAACACGAAAGACACTTTCTTTGCAGCCAGTAGGAAACTTTTACGAGTTTTCAATAAATATAAAGAAAATTCTATTTGGAACGAGGTGGGAGGCAGATATTTAGACCAATCAGAACGCGCCGCGGGGTCATGACCCCGCCAATGACGCGGGGTTACGCCCTTGCGTAATTACTTATACGCAACGTAGATACTGAAAAACGTACGTAGTTATTCGTATAGGTCTTGTATTGTTTGTAGGAAGTCTATGTGTGTGGAACTTGGTCTCTATGTTAAATTATGTAGAATTCATTTTACGCTGCTTTCTTTTCGAGGCTCTGTAATTATATTAAACAAGTGTTCACACTTATAAAAGTACGGACACTTTAACCGGTTTACCACAAATACATACAAAAAGTGGATAAGCATAAACCTGTGCCCTAAACACAGTACGACCAGGAAAATAATTCCGCTCGTCAATCTTCGTTTGCGCAGAGCAGACCCGAGTCCCCGACAAAACCCGAAGTCATTTAGTAATCAAAGGGTGCAAAGTCGGATAGCAGCGGAAAGGGCGCGAAAACAAATTAGCCAATAGCGTAAATAGATTGCAGGTGGCACATCCTGATTGGTCAATATAATTTCGTGCTATTAAAATTTGTCGACTGCGCAGGTACATCGGTAAGACTTATAAACCTGGTACTACTTGTACCTAATATGCACTCTCTAGTCTTTATCATCATCATCATCATATCAGCCATTAAACGTCCACTGCTGGACATGAGCCTCCCCCAAAATGGGGGGGGGGATTTGCTATAATCGCCACGCTTGGCAGGCGGGTTGGCGATCGCAGTTGGATCGAATCAATGCGTGTACTCAGAGGATGCTGCTGCCCATCCTTCAGTAGATCCCTTAGTCGCCTTTTACGACACCCACGGGAGGAAATGGGATGGTGCTATTCATAGTCGACACCACACGGCAATTCTAGTCTAGTCTTTATCCTCCTTATCGTCACCCAGCAGTGAAAACCACGTAAGTGTTTATAACCAAATTTTACAGGAGGAGGAAAAAAGTGTCTACTGATAAAAAATGTATGGGTGGGGAAGGTGTTACCTTTTGTTTTTTTTTTTAGATTTTATGCATTCTTTAGGTACGTATCACATTGATTCTAATATCGTGTGCCTAAATAAGTTTGATGTGACTTACAAGGTTTTCATCACAACTTAATATTTTTTAGTAAGATTATGTAAGGTTTTCAAATTAAACCAATGTACAGTTTTGATAATCAGTTTGTATTTTCTTGCCATGTTTACAAAAAAATAATAGTATTACGTAAAGGAACAACAAGACACACAATAACATTTAAATTTAAAGGCATTATAAAAGAAACAAAACAATAAAGGACTTCTTCCAAAAGAATAAACTTAACCAAAAAATATTTAAAATTTCTTCATTTAAATATCGTAATAGTAGTTACTTAATCTAGAAAATATTTGAATGCGTAAAAATTTACGCATTTTATTTAAACAAAATAATTTTTTTAGAAAAAAACACAATAAAGGACGTCTTCCAAAAGTATTAACTTTAAACAAAACAAAAACATAGTATTAAGTCTTCATTATCTAGCAAAGATGCGTAAAAATGATCACATCAAATTATTCTAAGGTCACAAAAGATTATATTATTCTTTTCGTGTCAATGGTTCTTCATATTTAACTGGTCAGGTATCCGGCGAGCTTATAGCGTTAGGTGTAGCAGTATTTAGGTACTCTCTCGTGTAGGTGTTAGGGCACTAGGAACATTCTAGAAGATGAATCATCGACTGAATATATAAAGGTTCACCGCAATCACACTTTGTTAGGCCAGGATCTCCATAAATTTAGTCTGCAACGACCGACCTGAGTGCGAAGCCGGTTGAAGGATTTCCACACTTGCTATTGCAGATTGTACCTGGGAGGTACTTGTTCCTGTGGGGAAATGAACTCAGCTGGTGGAGGTATCCTTTCCTTTCACATATTGCATATTGTAGTAGATTTACCCCTCCTGATTCTGATGGAAAGGTAAACTGAAACGATCAGAGAAGTCGAGTACCTAGTATACTCTAACCGCTAGCCACTCTCTTGACGATGACTGAAGGAACTAGTCTCTCACGATTACTCATCTGGGTCGAAGCCACTACGCAGCAACCACCACAAATGGCTATACAACAACGCCTAGACCTGTCAAACTTACATTGATCGATGATCCGCAAGTATAACAATAGGTAGGGTAACCTACAAGTGGAACGTCCCAGACAAAAGTCAACACTAACAACCCAGTTTTTCAAAGGCTTCATTGGTTCTTCGACCTGATTATACTGCCAGGAAGATTACTTGTCATACGTCAGTAATCTATACCTAACAGTCGGGGCCTTTTCAGGGCGCATGAGTTTCATAGCAAGTCAACTTATTGAAAGTGGTAAGTTATGTGTAAAAGCTACAATGCCTAAAGTTGACCAAGCACGTATCCAGATTTTAGTTTGGGGGGGGGGGGATAAAACCCACCTACCCCTGGATACGTGCCTGAAGTTGACGCTACGCTAGAGCTCTCGTTTGAGCTAGTCAAACGAGTTCGGAGAAGGTTTCAGCAGTGAGGGTGGACACCTATTAGCGACCTATCAACACATTTTATTCTGTAGGGCGAGAATGCCACGCACGACAAATCGAGAAAACCGCCATGCACTCTCCTTTTGGCACGCGTAAAGTAATAAAGACGGAGATACATTTCGATTTTAAGACCTCCTTATTTTGTGCCTCTTGTATTTTTATCTCTGTATTTTACTGTTTATGTTTTGGTGTAAAATAAAGTATATTTGATTGATTGATTTTTCTCGTCTTCTCGGGAGTGACATGCTAGGCTCACTAAAACCTTCAATATAAGCTAAAGATCAGCATAAATATCTATATGTTTACAAAGAAATATTTTTAGCATAGTCTCTTATCACCCCGAGAGGGATTCCAGTCGTGAGTGTTTCTGACCTGCATTACCCAAGTATACCTCATGATAAACGTGGTAGACAGAGTCGTGACCGCGGCGGGGTGGTGAGGGCGGGGAGGTCTCACGTATTGATTTTCAGGACGCGCAAGACGAAAGATTTCTTACAGGCTGAAACTGAAGGATAACCACTGTGTTACTGTTGTATGTTTTTATTTATTGGTTAGATCAGCTGTTTAGTAGCGTTTATGATATCTAGGTGGCATCACATGTATATTGTATTGTACTCTTTAATTGTCTCATGGGAGGTCGGATGTTGTTGCAACTGCCAATCATTGTGAAGATCAAAATAACAAATAAAATTTTTTTTATTCAATATAACGTCACAAAGTTTGACTTTGCCACGCTGCGTAAGAAATAGATACACTGAAAAAAATGTTTTGTTAAATATAGCCAAACTTTAAATAGCAATAGATAGAACAATTTTAATACCTAAGCAAGGCGCACCTTTAGTATAATAGCCAGAAACAAACTAAAACATAAAGAATTATTCAAACAAACTAAAATTCAAAATCCAAGCCTAAAACATAACCTATGCATATACACTACAGCGTAGACTACAGCTCCATTCATCCTTACAGTAGGTGAGATCAAAGGACCTAGTATAAAAGCCTCCCACAGAGGTCTCCTTTCAGTACCCTCTCTAATGAGGGTTGTCTGCCACTGTCTCTGTTTGACGTTTCATCTCTACACCATTTATTTTTGTTGCTTTAAAAATATTTGTTGGTATTTTCTATTTTAAGATGACCTGAATCTGATTTCTGTATGACAACAACAAGTATCACTTGGATGAACCTTTCAAATATTTAAGCTATTAAAGAAAAAAATAGAACATACTAAAATTCACGAACATTAAGGGATTACGGTATCGTGAGTTTATGGTACGTATTTCAGGGAAAAGTATTAAAAGTTTTTTTTTTTTAGTTAGCGAGTCCGTAACTTGCTTTGCAAGTCATTTTTTAGGGGCGGTCAAGTCGGTCTGATGCTTTTGTATGATTTCGTATATATCTTATACATAAAACAATCTTTGAGATTACGAATCTCCCATAACACCCAACATTGTCAGAAATGCAGTATAACCTATCACCATCATTTGTGAGAAGAGGCCTTTGTACTGCAGTGGATTCTTATAAGCTATAACTTAATCAGCTGTATATAACTACATAATATTTCTAGTATAATTTTTAAATATATTTGATAAAAAACTCGACAGATAGCATGATTATCGCACCATACAGACGTTCGCGAGATCCTGTCAAAATTATGTCTCTACTGTGCCTGCTTTTTTTTTAAAGGCCAAGAGATCGAGCACATACAGCCACGTCAGACGTAAACATTTTCACATTTTCGGTTAAAATTATTCGTAAATAATGAAATATTCCATTAAAGATGTGTTGAATTTGGTTGAACATCTTTTCCCTCTTTATTATTTTAAAGAAACACTTTTGAAATTTTGACCTTTATTCGCACAGACCGTAGCGCCATCTATCAATCCTCTATAAAACCAAAAGAAGAACGCTCATTAGATTGATGGATAACTATCGACAAAATATGTAAGCTTTAGCAACGTGTATAAAATAGTGTTCACATGAATTTCCTCCACAGCTCAATGAAGCTTCATCCTATAACGAACAATCTGAGGCTTACAGAGGATAATCCTCTGAACATCAGCCCTCTGTGCCTGTTTGATAGGATCACGACTCTGGCAAATTATAGGCAGGCAGGCTAGATATAAGTAGAGCTGTTTCAAATCTGACTGGGAATTTTTTAATCTTGTTGGACAAGGACAAGTTTTGAGTAGGTACTGCATGTCGTACACCATACTTACATAAACGTACGTCCGTATTCCCGGGGTGGACCTTGCTACAACTAAGTACAACAAATTTTCGTACTGCAAATACAGGGTATCAAGTTAACTTATACTTTATATACTGTGGGACCAATTCTTGTCTTGAATTATGTTCCTTATCCATATTTTGTTAGTTACAAATTGTATAATCAAATCATTCGTATGTGGGTATAGTTAGTTATAGTAAGTTTAAAGTCGAAATGCCATAAATGTAAGCTCGTCAAAGCGAGCATAATAATTTAGTTAATTACTTTTGGTAACATTTACAATTATGCAGTAAATAGGCTGTATAGCCTGCCAAACTGTAAGTAACTATAGTACCTAAATATGACACTTATACATATATACAGGCTCTAATGTACACTAGACTATAAGTAAGGTAAAGATATTTTATAAACAAACGAGCGTTAACCCGCGACTTCGTCCGCACAAATTAGCCAGATTTTAAGTCAGACCATAAGCTATCAAACAAAAAAGTTTCATCAAAATCGGTTCAGTAGTTTTTGCGTGATACTCGTTCAAACAAACAAACAAACACCCAAACAAACACACAAATAAACAGACAGACAAAAAATCCAACAATTGGTGAAATGGAATCAGGGACACCTAAAAACCATATCGTAACTTTTTTTTTGTTAATATCTTCAATGTACAGACAAACTTCCTGTTACAGTTTTATAATAGTATAGAAAACTGTGGTACCAACATTGAAATCGTGAAAAATATCAGCTGTTCCATTCATTTAGGTCGAATGGCCACGATTCTTTCTATAACGATAACGTAAACGAATTTTGCGTGATAAAATGTAAAGATTATGCTTTTTACATTTACATTTGGCTGATCTGCACGGCTAGCATGCCACCCACGACAAAGCGTTTTAACGAGAAAATCGTCATGCGCGCTCTTTCTAGCATACGTAAAATAATAAAGATGGAGGCACATCTCGATTTTTATCGTTTTCTCGGGGGTGGCATGCTAGGCCTACTGTTGCTCGTACCAACGTTGTTGGTTCTACTTTGTTTACCATCAAAACATACCTATGGTCTATTTCCAAACGCTACTAAATACTAACAGGTCCCAAACAGCCTAAACACGAGCGCAGTTAATCAGTGGGATTGAACCACGAGCCCTTCGCTAAATTAGTGCATCAACCTGACGCACTCGATGCAAACATTACTATGATGATGACTTCAAAGACTGCGAACCTGTGACGTTATATTAGTTCCCTAAAATGGTAGTGGATGATGAGTGGTTTTTTTTTTTAATACGTTTGGGTTTGCTCTTGACCTCAATCCAGTCCTCATGACGAAGATGGGGTCGAAGATGTAGCGAGCTTACCCAGAAGAAGCCTATTCACTCGTGCTTTAAAGAAATTCGGGTTGTAAGCGCTCGGAAATACTGACGCAGACAGGGCATTTCACTCCTTGGCTGTGCGCATTATAAAAGATTCAAATAGGCGCTTGGTGCGAATATGTAGGATGTCAACCAAAAAGGGGTGATATCCCGCGGTGCGTCTGGAAGTCCGATAGTAGAAAGGGGAAGGCGTGAGCGTGAGCTCATGTAGCTCTTGGGCACACTCACCGAAGTACGATTATTAAAGAATAGTTAATACTAACAGGCCCCAAACACAAACCTAAATGCACAGCACTCGGTATTATGTACATACGTTAGAAAAACTAATTGGTAGGTATATGTATGTCTTACCGAGATCCAGATTCAAACCTGGAACCTTTATGATTGAACATCAACGCCTCTCTGGAACGCGCTACCTACGCTCTACTTTACAACAACTTCTGTATGTAATAAACTTAAAATTTTCATCATTACTAGTATTTTTGCAGAAAACCTGAAAATTATGATGTTATGTTTATTCGATAGATAAGTATATCTTTCTTTTCAGAAAAACATTATGTTGTTCTCAACATAATTATGTAATACTAGCGTTAACCCGCGACTTTATACAAATTATATACCAAACATATATACCAAACAAAAAAGTTTCATCAAAATCGGTTCCGTAGTTTTTGCTCGTTCTCGTTGATGCTTGTTCAAACAAACAAACAGACAGACAAAAAAAATTGCTGATATGGAATCAGGGACACCTAAAAACCATATCGTGACTTTTTTTTGTTAATATCTTCAATGTACACTCACTTCTGTTACAGTTTTATAATAGTATATAATTAAGAGCGTTAACCCGCGACTTTGTCCGCACAAATTATATACCAGATTTTAAGTCATGCTAGTCATAAGCTATCAAACAAAAAAGTTTCATCAAAATCGGTTCAGTAGTTTTTGCGTGATGCTCGTTCAAACAAACAAACACACAAACAAACAAACAGACAGACAAAAAATCCAAAAATTGGCGATATGGAATCAGGGATATCTAAAAACCATATCGGAACTTTTTTTTTGTTAATATCTTCAATGTACAGACAAACTTCCTGTAACAGTTTTATAATAGTTTAGATTAGATATAGATAGATAGATTAGACTCCGTAGCAACTCAGTAGTCCAATATTTTCGTAGTCGCTCGTCACAGGCACTGCCTGCTAATTGAACAAGACTCGTATTATATTAATTATTCATTGCTCTATTCTATGTTGATTCCCGTTTACGTTCTAGTCTATCTCTCAAATTGTGACAATTGTAGGGTTTCTAACAATCTTCTGTCTTTTCGACAGTAGTTTTTTTCAAGTGAATCATTCTTCTTGAAACCTTCAGTGAGCTTAGCTACGGAAACCTACGCTTTATTAGTATGTGTACATATTTAAATGTGCCCAAGTGAATGTGAAAATTCAGAAATTCAGATGGACCACCCCTTTTCTTCACGTGGGTGTCATACGATGCGACTAAGGGATAAGGGTTTCATATGCAGTGTATTTGTAGGCGACAGGCTAGCCCTCAATCGCCAATTTACACGTCATTTCATGACAGACATTGCATGAAGACAAACTGAGTTGTAGCAAATGTTTCTGACCATCCCGAATAGGATTATGGTCGTGAGTTTATGTTTTATCGGTGGAAACTTTTAGTTGGCAATGTTGTTTAATAAAAATGTTGATACCCTACTATCCTGTTATTAGTCGGTAAGTTTTCCTAAAATGAATAAAATAAATTAAATTAAATGTATGTAGGTACCTACGCTTATTCGTGGGGCCTGTATGTGTATAGGTTGATGATGTATAATATGTGGTTGTTTTATAATATACACCTTAGATATGTTCTTTGATTCAATTCGTTGTGGGTTTAAGACAGCATAAAGGTTACGTAATAACTTATTAATTTGATAGAGGGCATAGAGTAATCTCCTGGGCTCGCTGGACATCGTTGTCTAGTGTTGTTTTGTTGTGGTTGCCGTTGTTGATCCTGGTTTGCAGAAGTTTGTTTATGTTATCGTTAAATTATGCAGTTATACTGTTCTCAAAAGTAGGTTCTTACTTCAGTTAGAAACCTTAAAAGTGTATAAACAAATCTACGATGAGAGGGATATAAAAAGCTCGAATAAGATACGTATTCTTGAATCATCAAGTACTAGAAAATCGCATCAGATATCCGCCGAGCGATAATTTAGGGTGGTTTCTAGCCGAGTGAGACTTTTTGGGGTTCGTTTGCATTGCAACAGTGGCAGATCATGGGGATTACGTAAGGATTTGGTGTCGAAACTTCCCCTTTAGGTGTTTTGTAGACATTTGTGTTATAAATACGTAGCATACTTACATACTTACATAATAGCCCAGTCATTTTACGCTTTGAGCCGGGACTAATTAGTAATTGAATTTTTTTTTCTGTTTAATATCGAAGAGCCAATTTGAGCCTAGAAATGTACCAAAATTAAATAAAATTACTTTTTTCAATTTTAAAATTTTGCTATTATCTCGTTCTAAAAAACCTGATGGTAAATTTTTTTTGCACATATTTAAGGCTTTACGATTATACATGCTACAAACATGATGTGAATATTTTTGTCTACTTAGAAGGTTTTGAAAAATACATTCGTATTTTAAATAAGTTTTTAAATTTCAATGCCTATTTTATTGCTCAAAAATAGTTTATATTGTATTAATATTAATAATTATAATCCTTCTGGGATACATAATTTTGATTTATATGTTGCGTAGCGAATTTTTTTTAATATGCTTTAAGATAGTCCTTTTGTCACTTAATGGTATCGTCCAATTAGTAATTACTCCCTACCCCTAACAAAACTCCGTAAAATGACTGGACTATAATGTTAACTAAGTAATATAAGTATCAGTGGGTAGGTAGTGCTTTAAGTTTACCGTTGATCGATCGATTGATCATCATCAACAGCCTCTCTACCAACCTCACCGCTTGGGTTTCTTTTTTCTGGAAGAGTGCTCCCTGGGACGGAAGAATGGATGGGTCTCACCAAAGGAATGATCAGACCATTAAACTGGACAACTTTCTCTATAGAGCCAATAATAATTCATAATTCATTTACAGCGGAATGGCGAAAGCTGTTTCATACAAAACTGCAATCCTACTTTACCCGTGTATGGGACAGCAGATTTTTTTTTTTAATTTTAATTTTGTTGCTTAGATTTGGAAGTTGCGTCAAATTTTTCAGACCGTTTCCAGTAAAATTTACATTCTCAATTTTTTTTTTATATTCGGAAAAATAGAGGGGAAAAGAGGCTGAGGAAGAACTTCAAGAACTAGACCCTAGACAGAATTACCTACCTAGCACAGGTGAAAGAAAAGGTTTGATTTCGTGTAATATAATGGAACTAGCGGAAAAAAGGCTGAATTGGTGAATACTCAACCGACAACAAGATACGATTTTCTACCAACAAAGGTAAATGTTATAAAAACTAGGAATCGGAAATCCTTTACGTAGATACATACCATACTGTTCAGAATAGAGGAATTTATGTAAAAACGAGGGAATTTCAATGGGCGGAACCACCTGCCAATGTTCCGCATATTTCGTGTCTTGTCAGCATATCTAAATAGCTACAGTATGTTCCTAAAGTTTACTGTTAGCGTTACTCTAACACGTCTTTTTATCGTGTGGGTAGAGCCCTGGTGTCTGAGTTTTTTCAGACCGCCTTACAGCCTCTGACGTGTTTTTTTTAATGTTATGACACACACACACAACGCACTCTTACTCTGACACTAAGCTATCGACTTTTATTTCGGTAATGATTCTGGCTTTTTAACCGATTTCAAAAAAGGAAGTTATCAATATATCTGTAATTTTTTAAATTTGTGTTTCGCTATGAATCATCTACTTCTAAACCTATTTGCAAGATTCCTTTTAGTACCTACTTATTTCTCTCTGCAAGTAGATTTTTTATATTACGTTATAACTAATACATTGGTTTGAATATATACTTATAATATTATGATTGTTTTTTTATGTTATCTTAATTTTTGTATACGTATAGTATTGTAGGTTGGTACATAATTTAGTTATCTAACTACCCGTCTTTTTACTTAAATTCTCTAAATCTCATTGCAATTCATTTTATAATAAAATTATTAAAAAGTAAACAACAACAGCCTGTATGTGAAACATGATCCCGTGGGAGTGCAACGGTTCATTTCTTCCAATATTAACCAGGAAATTCCTGTTTTTCTAGTCAAATCTTAGAGGGACAACGTGACAATCCTATTAGAGCTTTCTTATAAGAATCAACATGAACAACTTTAACTATGGAGTCAAAAACGAAATCTAAAAAAAACTGCCGTTCAACACATTTCAGTCGAGTATGTAATTTTACGATTTTGATTATGGGTCCCATATAGAAAGTTGTTAATGAATGAAATGAATGAATGAATGTAATATAGGTACTTTTATTTACCACAAAACACAGATACAGCATAGGAATAAAAACGATAATGGTACAAATAAGGCGGTCTTATCGCTAAAAAGCGATTTTTTTCCAGAGGACCTTAGGTTAGAGAGAGGGCATTTAAACAAAGAACAAAGGGTCGGGTCTATATAAAATAAATAGTACATATCAAAGATAAAGGAGAAACCGAAAAAAAAACATCTGTCATAATTATAAACATAACATAATATACTTACATATATAAATATATTATAAGTAGTTGCAACCGGTTGCTCCTCAGTCCCAGAGACAGTGGGATGAGCCGCTCTGCCTCCAGATCCAGCGCGATCTTCTATCGACTGCCGAGAACGAGACGGACCGCGCTCGCCTACTCGCTGTCTCTGAGAAAGAGTCAAGCTACTGGTTGCAGGCACTACCCTCCCCAAATCTGGGCACCCTACTGAGCAACTCATACCTGTCAGTTTTAGTTGGTCTCCGTCTGGGCGTTCGGACATGTAGAGTTCACCGCTGCCAATGCGGTGACCGTCAACGAACTCGGCCACCACGGACTCTCCTGCTCCCGGAGCGCAGTTTTTATTTTAGGTTAATGGTTATTGATGTAGTGCTTTAATATAAATAAACCCTTATAAGTAAGTTTGAGTGTCTGATCATCCTCTTAAAAATATAATTGTACACTATATTAAGAATTACCTAGTCCTACCCTTTATAATCTGCGCAACCCTGACTGCGTTTTTATAAATAAATTGTTATTCTATGTAAATAGTCGATTCAGTCCATTATTAGAATAAAGTTTGCGACCAATAAGACTATCAATATTTCCAATTCAAAAACTAAATCCTTTGTTTTTACGAGAATTTAACAACCCCAGCCAACAGTCCATGGGAATGTGTCCACAATTTTTTCCTTCGCCCTCGTTTCCTGGTTCAGCGTGATTTGTTCGCCATTTGGAATAGAAAACATTTGGTTGTCCCACACCTGTTTCGCTGTTCCCACGGTTCCGCTGTGTTCCGCTTGGAAATGGGTCAAATGGGAATGAAAACGAGGTATCGGACGCACGTGTTCTTCTAATTAATGAATCTGTTTTTACGAAATTCTTTTCCATTGTTCTTTGATTTTTGTGTTAGATTGTTTTGAAATTTTAGTTTTATTAACTGAGGACATAGGTACCTACTTATAGTTGGTCGAATTGGATTTTGTGTCGAAATTAATTTTATTGGTTTTAATTATTGATTAGATTACTTTATGTAATGAGATTTTGGCCGTTATGGCCGTGTGATGTCGGGCTTGTAATAGCACCAATCCAGAAGGATGTTATAAGGCTCAATTATTATTCACACAATATGTTAGTGGCCAGCAGCAAAGCGATGAGCAGTTTCAATTGCGCAGCATGAATAATAAAATTATAGTATCGTTTAAAGGGCTTGTAAAGTCGAGCATCGGCGCGCGATTCCCCCCATCGACGCGTCTTCTGCTGTCTCGGTGAAGAGGCGGCTAATAAACACTAGCTATACATAAAAAATAATAGCAATAAGAATTACTAAACACGATAACGATTTGATACACCACTGGCTTTTTCGGTGAAGGAAAACATCGTGAGGAAACCGGCATGCTTCAATTTCGAGGCATGTATTGTACCTACAGTAGGTACACGTGGCGTTGGGCTCACTCCCCGTCACACTGTTCAGAGTTTCGGTACCTACTAGTGAAACGTGGATGTTCTGAGGTTTCAGAATACTCCAGAAGACTCCCCCCTCAGGGATATAGTCGTGAGCATATGCTATGCTATGTTTATGCTATGCTAATAAGAATTATATTACAGCCTTTGAAAAAAAAGGCTTATTCCACTGAGCTTTTAAAACCATAATTCTCAAAACTGCGAATTCCATACATCAGTTCCATGGGACTCCAAAAGGCTTTTATAATAAAATTAAATTTATTAAATTTTTGGTACAGTCATCAGCGCAATAATCATAGTTTTTCAATGGATCCATTCATAAATACGCTAAACTCATTCATAGGAAGTTACGCCGAATAGATGATTCCTAGAATAGTTCTTTTACATATTATCGATAAAGAGCACTATCGTGAATAATGAACATTAAATCGTGAATAAAAAATATGCGTTGAGGGAAATATACATAAATAAATAAATATACTTGCAGCTATAGTACCTTACTGTAATTAATATCAAAAATATAAAGTATAAACTAGGAAATTAATTAACAAGTCAAGCTTGCAAACAGCGCACCCTCCTTGCGACAATTTTAACTGATAACGAATGCCACGTGCTTATAATTTATTGCCGTAAGTCCTTCTTCATTTTCATAATTTGGAGCATTGTCTTTATTATGGAGAAAAACTCAGTTGAGTCATGCCTTCATAGAGATTTGTCGTTTGTGATTTTAGGATCCTAAAGAAATGACAGCATTTGAAAAAATCGTCGTTGTCTTAAGATCATCACAATCATCTTACTTAAGAGCTATGCTCTTTAATCAATCAATCACATGAACAGCTACGGGTGTACATTTGATACATACATACATGAGATTAAACAGTTGCAGATTCAATTCATGAAAAAATATTTAGTAGACAAAAAAAAGAAGCAAAAATGTAATAAAAATTATGATCTACTATTTCCTATATGTAAGATAATCCCAGTTAAGCATAAAGTTGGATACTTATTGGCTATTAATCAGTATAACTGTGAACATTTTAAAATACCTGTTGAAAATAAGTATAATACCAGAAGGGTCAGAGAAGGTAAATTCATTCAACCATCGGCTAAAAATTACTATGGCAAAAGAACCACTAAGTACTTAACTCCGAAAATATTTAACAGTATTGACTGGCTAAGGCAGAAACAGAATCTTTGTAAAATATCCTTAAAAGCTAAACTAAAAAAAAACAATTCTTGAATCACTAAAAATTTGATAGTACCTAATTAGATAAACATTGTAAACAATCGCTGTTAGTAGGTGTCTGAGTATAATATGTGATGTCACAAACTTACTGTTTTGGGTTTGTGATATTATCTTTATTCTTTATCATAATACTTTAACATAATTTTATTTACTAAACTATATTGTATAGGTAAGATTAAGGACTCATTTTTAAAAGTTGAGTGTTATGTTTTTCGCCAACAAACTGTTCTGCTGTTTGGCGAAAATTAAAGGAATTTGTACCTTTTGTAAACAATGAAAACTTAAAATGAATTAAAAAAAAAAACTCAAATATTCTTTATTTTACACCAAAACTAACCCGCTATTGTTGGTGGAGTATTCGCCAATCCAATCTCTTTTACGCCAGTTCCTTAAGAGGATAGACCAGTACGGTTTTCTCCATACAAACGTATTCCCCTGTTTTCTCCCTGGATAATAACACTAGAGCAAACATGTCACCTCTGCCATGTCCCTATGATTTTTTTTTTGGATCGGATCGGATTAGTTTTGGAGGACGCAACAGGGGAATACGAAATGAAATGATGATTTCGACGATTTTTTGTATATAAAATCAGTCCAAGCTGCAGTTGTCTCTTTCGCACTCTAGTCGGCGGGGTGTATGGGTGGGGCGGATAAATACGTATACAGTCGGAAAAGTGACCTATTCTCCAAATTAGCATTTTAGCCCGCCTATCCTCATAAGTTTTTGATACGACACGATATCAACCTTTTCTTTCAGCTGTGCTAGATAACTCTGTCTAGGTCTTCCTCTGCCTCTCTTCCCCTCTATTTTAGATATCTCGCAATAATTTGATATTAACAGAGAGTCCAATATTTTGAATATTTTGAATAACAAGGCAAGTAGTGGAAGATGACTTTTCTTTTAGCCTACAAAATAAACCTGGGTCACATAGGATAGGTATTGAAATTTCTAAACCGATATAAAACATTTTTTTTAAACCCGTTGCGTTGTTGCTCCTTCAGTTTGAATTAAACACTATTCTTTAGTCGACTTGTAAGTGTTATGACATCCACTTATCCACTTGTCTATAAATGAAACAGAATTCTTCTTTTTTCGTATCAACATGAGCCATACCGTATGACAATCACTCATGCTGTATTGTAAAGATTTGCCAATCAGCAATGGTGGTATCGAGGCTGACTGCCCAGGGTGCGCCAGACAAATTCGGATTTCGTCACTCGGGGAGCCTCCCCTTTCTTTGCGACCCAAAAGTCTCCTTACATTATGAAACACATGCCGTCATCATCACACTGTATGGTATATTAAACACATGTCAAAGGTAAGTAATAACAAATCTGGATTCCAGGTTACTCGCGAATTCCCTAGCTAACGACTCAAAACAAAATTAATTTAAAACAAGCTCTCTTCCTACGTAACACGGATCGTCAGGAAGTCCAGGTGTAATAAATCAGGGGCTCCGTCGACGTACGACGCCAGATTAATTTCATTCCGCGCCGCGACTCAAAACTTTACCATACTAATTTGAATCCCGGTCGCAGTCGTTAACGGTTGAGCACCCCTGCAGTTTTATCGTACGCTAATTTATACCGTACCTTTTGCGCAAAAGGTGCAGTTTTGATTAAAGTTTTTTAGGTAAATTAAATTATGGTAGCTAATTTAAAATTAGGATTTATGCGTAAGGCTTCAAGGTTGCAATTTGTGTGAAATGGAACATGTCAAAAGTATGTTTTGCTGGGTTTGCGCAATAAATTGCTATGGGAAAAGCTGTGACGTGTGTGAGCTGAAAACCTGCAGTATGGGATTCAGTCGTGAATGAATGAATGGATTGAACGGATTTTAATGAAATATCACCTACATTTGTCATTTAAAACATGGGTCTGAATTGGAACCGTGTTTGTTTGAAACTTGTTACATATTCGTACATAAGTCAGAGGTTGTCAGAAAGTGCACGCTCGTAGCTCGAAACTAGATCAACTACAAACATGACAGCTGTTGTTATAAAGTCAGCAATTTGGAAAATTAGAAGGTACCTTACGTTGTGACACAAACGTTACAACTTAAAGTACCTTAAATGTTATACGATTTTATATCTTTATGAAATCTTGCATCTGGCCTTCACTTAAAGCACATTATTGGCTGCATGCCGTAATTGAAAATTACTGAGTAATTTTTATATTCTTGTTTTTATTTGGAGAAGTCACGATGTAATATCTGTAATTAAAAACACGAATAATTAATTGAAGTAAATAAACTTGTGACATTATTTGCGACACTGCCCATGGTTTTTGTCCTTTTATATAATATTTTGTATATGAATATGAGTTTAAGACAAGGTTATTATAGATGCCTTACCATTCAATGGTATGATTCATTATTATCGCCGTAGGTATTAAGACGACTTCCTCTAACGAATAAAGGTGAGAAAGAACAGACAATACTCCACCTCGTGGGCATAGTGCAAAGTGATTGTAAAAGTTTCATTCAAGAATATGTCATCTGCCGTAAAAAAGCTTTAAAAAGTCAACTGTACCGTAACCACCGCAGGAATCGTCAATTCCTTGAAGACTGAATAAACAATATTTTATTTATTACGTTTCCCCTGTTAATACACGGTAATAATAAATTATACGCCATTAAAACACAAAGGTACAAGGTCCAGTATTACACTTTTAGCTGAAGCTCAATCGACTGAAAGTGTTATATTGGACCTTCAGGTGCCCGATTGCGCTAAGTTAAAACATCGAAGTTCTATTCTTATCCAATTTCAGTTCTAATCACATTGCAATCCAATTACTATTCAACTGTGCTGAATTCCGCATCGCGCTAAACTCTATGTAACTGACAGCCAATAACTTCTAAGCGATCAGTCAAAACGGCTCTAACGGCTCTAACGGCTGTACCGCGATTAGCGCATTACCCTGCTCTGGGCTGCAATCGCGGTAAATATTTGGTGATTGAACCGTTATGGTACGAACCATAATTTTTGACACATTTGGTATTGCGCTAATCGCGGTACAGCCGTTAGAGCCGTTTTGACAGATCGCTTAGACGTTATTGGCTGTCAGTTACATAGAGTTTAGCGCGATGCGGAATTCAGCACAGTTGAATAGTAATTGGATTGCAATGTGATTAGAACTGAAATTGGATAAGAATAGAACTTCGATGTTTTAACGTAGCGCAATCGGGCAACTGGCCGTATTAAAATTCGTTACCAACCTAAACCGTCAACCGAATTTTATTCTCCAAAAACGGACGCCCACATGATCACAAACTTTTTTCCACGACAATCACCTAAATGCCCATAAAATTAATTGTCACTAATGTAACTTTCACACTCTTGTCAACTCCAAATGACCGTAAAATAGGTTTGTAATGACCAATGTCTCTTTTGTACATTGACAAAGGAATACAAAATAATGTTACACTTTAATAAAACAAAAAAGTTTCTAAACTAATCTTTATTAGTGTCAAAATAAGAGTGAAGTAAAATTTTTACGATTGCATAGATATCTTTGTCGATATAGATGTCTCAATGTACGAAATGACAGCTGCATACCGCCATATTGATTTTGATTCATAAATTTACGATGTCCACCCACGGCCACGGTCGGCATGCGACCAATTTTTTATTGTTGTTGGTAACATCTGACTGGTCATTACAAGGTCATTTGTGGTAAATTTATCGATTCATTCATAGATTTGTTGCATCTTTTTTTCATCTACCTATAACTAGCTATAACTTCATTCCATATATGATGAAAAGATACTTTAGCTTTCTGGCCAATTCCGTTAATAAGGAAATATAATTTATTTCTCAGAAAGATATACATATCTTGGACGTTACTAAAACTGTTCTAAGAATAAGTGAGATTAGGTACGAGTTTAAAATCTCAGTTTCCGTAATTCAAGAATAGCCTTAAAATTTCGTTGCTATTTGAATTGGATGATGGTATAGTTTCATTCATAATTAAGTGGAAAAAATGTCGTTTATAGCATAACAAACAGTATCACAAATATTTGCATTGATGTTACAATAATTTTTCTGTCGATGCATTTCTAAATTTTAATCATTTGGCCCATTAATTATTTTTTTCAAGCGTCTCATCGTCGCATCATCATCATCATCAGTCTATAAACGTCCCATTGCAGGGCACAGGCCTACCCTCACGGAGGGTGTATGGGCATTAGTCCACCACGCGTGCCTTCACATACATCAGAATTTCTTCTTCAGCGTATGCAGGTTTCCTCACGATGTTTTCACCCTTTGAGAGCAGTTGGTATTACGTACATAAGTTAGAAGAACTCATTGGTACATGGCATGTCGTCCGTGCGGATTCGAACCCGGACCCCCATAATTGGGTGTCCATACCTCTCCGCAACGCGCCATCGTCGCATCAACTGCACGAAATAGAATAGGACGTTAGAAAAAAATACGTTTCTTTAGTAAAAAAAAAAACAATTTACTATGAAAAAATGCAGGGTGGTCTATGAAAAATAGGAGGTCCACAGTATCTCCTATCACTTCAGAAAGTCATGCTCCATAATTTTTGGTACGGTTTTACAAGGGTGCCAACAAATGAATTCCAAATTAAACCGTTTTTCCAGAATCGTTAAAACACAAATGGCGATATTTCTTGAAACCTTTAATAGATATTATTTCTAAGTAGGAACCGAACGTTAACATATTTATAAGTTAATCCTAGTCTAATTCCGAAACCATACAACTTGACTAAGTAACATCTACGAGTATTAAGTAAGTAGGTAAGAATAGAAAAGGCACAATTTCGTTTTCTGCCTTTTGTACTTTGACTTCCGTTTGCTTAGTGGCTTCTGTGGTAGGGCGGCCATATATCCGCACAAATAAACAGGATACAAATAAAATATATTGCCCACGTAACGAAGTGTACTCGTTTCGCAGCTGCCGAATGTGTATGATCAAAGAACAATATATAAATCGTGCGATAGCTGAAATTATACACAGGATAGGAGGAATATCATCCTTCCGAGGGAAATGGAAATTATACTTTTCTATTCTGGCATTTCTTATAAAATTCAAATTTACCAGTTTTGTAGGCGAAACGAGATTGGGCGTTCTCCTTTTTAGCATCCTATTAAACTTTTTAACTTTTTACTTGCGTCAACCTGGGTTAGTAATTACCTCCGGATAAAATAGCTCTATCGGTTGTTTTTCTATACAAAAAACCTATTTTTTTTGACGCTGGGAAAAATGCGGTCCGTTGAGGGATGGTAGGGGTATGTGGGACTCCCCGGTGCGTGTCACCGGTATACCCACTCAAATAACCCAGCGGCACTCCCGCTTCGCCCGGATGGCAGGGGGCTGGAAGACCAGCAGAGCCATTACGTCCTGTCCCCCACCGGCGATCACCTGCCGGCGAACCTGGAGTATATTGCTAACACAGGTTGACGCAAGTGGGGCTAAGAATCTTCACATCAATCTGGACAACTTTTACTATGAGAGCAAACATGAAATCTCAAAAAGAAAACAGTTGTTCCATGCACATTTGAGTCGATTAGGCATTAAAGGTTAGTATGGAGAGAGAGTGGGCCACCCCACCCCGCGGGTACAGTGCGGATTGATCAACTTGTGGTCAGATCATTTCAAGCCTCTTTAACCCTTGAACTCCCACGGACGCGATATTATTGAACCACCCATCGTTTATCTATTGTTATCTTTAAGTCGGGTTGTGAGCGGTTAATATGCATCTGACCTGGCATAAAGAATAGTTAGTTACAGCACCATTTGACGGAACTATCCGGGACGAACAGTTTAAAGTGCCTTCCGAAGCACGGAATTTCTAGTAGTAAATTAACTAACTAAAAATCTAAAACTATTACCCGTTACTAGAGTAACGGTAAGGAGAACTGGTAACTTTTTACAATGACATAGTTTTAGATTTTTAGTTAGTTAATTTACTACTAGAAATTCCGTGCTTCGGAAGGCACTTTAAACTGTTCGTCCCGGATAGTTCCGTCAAATGGTGCTGTAACTAACTATTATTTATGCCAGGTCAGATGCATATTAACCGCTCACAACCCGACTTAAAGATAACAATAGATAAACGTCCCAAATAACATGGTAACCCCACAATCGGAACAGTCGCCACCGCAATAGTATTACATGTCAAACGGAATCCTCTTACCCCCCTCCCCCCATTTCTTACGTTTGGCTCGTCTTAACCGCGACTCTACATGGCTTCCCGCAAAACTTGAGTAGTCTTCAGAATTAAACAAATAACAGTTAAGACAAATTTAATTACAGTAGGTGACAGTAGGTGATGGTATACACGGTGTAAGGAAAAGTATTATTAACCATTTAACCACATAGATGAACCATTAGATGGGTAGAGCCCAACTGAACAACATTTACTGTCAGCGCCGAAAAAATCAGCTATTACATACTGAACTGCAGAGCCTACTCGACTCAAATGTATGAGACAGCAGACAGCAGATTTTTTTTTCGCAATTTCGTAGTTGGCTCCATAGTGAAAGTTGTTCAGTTTGATGGTCTAAAGCACCCCCTTAAGTATTACTAGGGTTTTTTGTTACACCCTGTATACGTTGAGATATGTACGCACGGTGACACATCAAGCTATACAAAACCAAAATAAGCTGGCCGCGCGTAGGTCGAGTAACGTAGGTATAACGTCGCGCGGCCAGCTTACGTTGGTTTTGTATAGCTTGATGTGTCGCCGTGTGTACTTGTACCTATACTATCGCGGACTTTTCCGCCTGACCACCACTATGCTTATTTTTGCTTGCATACTAAAAAATAAAAGCGCTGTCTAGCCCCTCCCTATTGATTAATAGACCAATGAATGAATAGTTTCCAAACAATAAATTATGCGCGAATTATGCGATTTTTTTTAAAGTGACCAAGCGGAAAAATCCGCGATTGTACATTACTGATAGATAATGATAATATTAGGATACAAATGTACTAATTTACTGAATTGTCATTGTAAATTACAATTGCCATGTTTGTAAAATTAGAATTAAATATTATATTTATGAAATTATCGAGGTCCGTACCCCTCTGGGTGCCCCTAGGTTGGTTGCTTAAGTTCATTCATCTGGCTCGGTAGACCCTTCGTGGTCCCTCCAATAGTCCGCAGTAAAAAGCAGTAGTTGCTCCCTGAGCAAAGCTGCAATAGTCATCTCAAAAAAAAAATAAAAAAAAAAATTGAAAACTAAATGTCAATACACAATTCGAAAATGCATAAATCATTTCTAATTATATAACCTTTACCCTAAATAGTATTTTTCAAATGGAACCAAACACTAATAATAGTGCCAAAGTTCCTTCTAATGGCGGATTTCACCTCCACCTTCCGTTTCCGTTTCCTCAAATACACATAAATATACTTAGTTTATTAATAAATCAAACACATTTACATAAATCACTTAAATTTTAAAATACAACTGAAAGTAAGCTTTAAATGCATATTCAGAAGTCCAAAAGTTGTTTAAAATTATAGTGACTGTAATTTGACGTCAATTGACAAAAGTAATGTGAATTCTAGTGTATTAGATTGTAGAGTTCATTTTAAATTGTCCCGTGAACAGTTTCACACATCTTTGTAAAAACACGCCCATCTGTTTCAGGACTTATAAGTAGATGAAGAAGATAAATATTTAATAAATCATTAGTATCTAAACTATTATAAAACTGTAACAGGAAGTTTGTCTGTACATTGAAGATATTAACAAAGGTTACGATATGGTTTTTAGGTATCTCTGATTCCATATCAGCAATTTTTGTTTTTTTTTGTCCGTCTGCTTCTTTGTTTGTGTGTTTGTTTGAACGACCATCACGCAAAAACTACTGAACCGATTTTGATGAAACTTTTTTTGTTTGATAGCTAACGATCTGACTTAAAATCTGGTATATAATTTGTGCGGATAAAATCGCGGGTTAACGCTTGTATGCTATAATATTTATCTATTTCGTGTATTATAGGAAAGTACCTGGGACCGAGGTTTAAGTATGAATCCCTGTCCTTATCGAATACCTGACGGCCCGGTAGCTCAGTCTAGTATTTTTAGTAGCCATAGATGGCAACACTGAACCTTGAAAAAAAAAATCAGGATTCCGGATCGCAATTCCATATGTGTGTGGCGGACCTTAATGTGACTAGATAATGTGTGACAATGACCAAGATATTTATTTATTTTATACCGGTAAGGGTTCTAGATAGAAACGTACTCTAGCACGCGTGTTCGTTATTTCAATGTATATTTTTCCCTATATTATAATACCTACCAAATCTACACAAGCATGTTACATAAAATTTTACTTACCAATATCCAGAGCAAGGCATAGATATAAAATGTCTCTTTACTCAGTCATAGAGATTCTGGAGGACTTATTTTCAGATGTTTCGTTCATTTGATAAAACTATGTAATACAAGTAATATTCGACCGCTATGCCCGGGGTTCCTTGTAATGTAAGCTGACACCTGGATGACCCCTCGGAGGACACGGCACGTGGTACTTCCTTCCAGGACACTCGAGACCACTTCCACTTGAGGTGCATTACGTTACCACTCTACTATTAGTATCTATGTTTCTGCACGTAAAAGATGTGTTGTATAGTTTCTGTCGACATCTTCTCTACAACGGAACACCTTTCGACGCAGTGGTAGAGTCAAAAATAACGACAAAAAGATATTCATGTTATATTATTTTGAATAAAAAAGTTTGAGTTTGAGTTTTTTAAATGTCCAATATGATTTCATTACATGAACGCGACGCGCCTTCGCTATATCGAAAATATAACCTGTTTCTGCGCTTTTCGAAGAGCAAAAGCCGCGCTTGCCGCGACATGTAATATGGGAAATTGCTGAGTCGCGCACAAGTAGAGAAATCATGCTAGAGGGTCTGCAGTCAATACCGTATCGTATGTTCTACGGATTCAACATAATCAAAGCCAAAGGTTACATTTAGAGATAAATTAGAAGGTTTTTTTAAGTATCTAGGTTACAGTTATGTTTTAAGGATGTACATATTTCCTATGTAAGTATCATACAAAAAATAAATTAAAAATGAATTATCATACAAACTAGAAAACATGGATACCTAATATAAATCAAAATCCTACTTCCTACTAATCCTACTAATATTATAAACGCGAAAGTTTGTAAGTATGGATGGATGTTTGTTACTCTTTCACGTAAAAACTACTGAATGGATTTTAATGAAACTTTACAATAATATAGCTTATAAATCAGAATAACACATAGGCTACAATTTATAAAGATGTTGTGTGAATTGTCCAGTAAATGTTATATTGACTCACAGGCATGTAAAAGTAAGTTTTGTTCTTCTAAATTACACTTATATAAGTACGTATCTATGTAAATTGAAATTATATTTGGGAAATTAGATAGAACAGTTCTTTATAATATAAAAACTTCAGCGACATGAGTGAATTTTTGAAAGTCACACCGTCTCACACTGAAAAAATGTTTTGTTAAATATAACCGAACTTCCAAACTGTTTTGTAGCACATAACCAAACGTTTGTATATAAATAGCAAAAAGTTATGCTATTTATAACCAAACGATTGTTTATGTGCTACAAAACAGTTTGAAAGTCACTTAAGTTCGGTTATATTTAACAAAACATTTTTTTCAGTGCACGTTGAAATCAGTTAGTATGAAATGACCTAAACAGTATTGAAGTTGGTGTATTTATTCGGCTATGGTTTGAAAGTCACGATTCAAAAATAGCACTTCCATCAGACCATGCTATGTTATCTTAGTACAAACTAAGCGGAACGCTGATTTTCCATAGACATCGTCCGCCATCTATCGGTGATGTATCGAAGCACTATGTGTTGCACTAGGGTTCATATCGGAGTAACAGCGCACTACACCTCACGCGCTGCGCTGTAGCATTGAGAGATTTTGCCCATATCAATCACTGTCTTGTTGGTCTACCGGCTTACGATCCGGGTAGCTAAGGTTCGATCCTCGTGTCGGCCGATCGTCTTTTTCAATTTATTTCATAATGTGGCGCCCCCTAGTGCTAATAAGCACCAACGCAATTAGGACGTCCTAAAATTCAAGGCGAGTTACCTATCTATATCCAATATACATATTAATCTATGCATCAAACTAACTATATTTTGTCATAAGTACCTTAAGTAAGAAATAGGTAGGTATAGGCAATATTCCGTGGTATAGGTATAAACAAAACTGTAGATAAATAATTTATTTTTGGTATTGGGAATTTTCCGCCTTTACTGTTATCGATTCTGTAGGAACCTCATAATTATTTCGTAAGAACGAATGTAATAAAGGAATATTTGTAGTAAATTTTACAACCCACCTATTTAATTAGAAAACTAATTCTACAAACGCGCATAAAATTACTTCCAAATAAACATTTAAAAAACTAAAGAATCGCTTACCAAACCCCCTATAAGAACTCCTTAAGTGCGATCGTTAAAATTCATTGGCTCTAAACATCTTTTCCTTTGCCTCAACTTTTTTATAACGAGACAATTCGTAGTCGACTTCCCGCCATAATATTTCCATACTTTCAGACAACACAACATAGCTTGTTTTACATTCAAGAAAATATAAAGATCCGACTCTGTCAGCCTTATTTCTTTGAAACAAGGACTTAAATTCCTGTCCTTTTTTTACGAGAGCAGTAAATATAAAATTGCCAAGGTGTATATGATTTCAAATAATCGCAAAGATGGGGGAGTAGTCAAAACTGTCGAAATGTGTCATTTTTATAACCACATTAAGAAGGGTATTTTGGGGTCGAAATCGAATCTTTTATTTTTATTCATGGCCCGTAAAAGTATCCTGGTTAAATTTTAAATCTATGTTAACTGATTTCTGTTTAAAAAATGGGTTAATTGTTTAAAACATAAGTTTATAATTATAACAAACATAAGTTTGTTATAATTATAAACCATCCTGCAACCATCCTGCCTGCATTTAGAAAAAACAGTATTAAACTGTACAACAATAAAAACCCTTAAATATTTTTTAAGGAAATGTATATAATTCTATTCTTATAAAAAGCGTTATATTTTTAAACGTTTACCAATACGAAATTTAGTTTTAGGACCGAACTAAAATTATAGGTCAAACATGGCAAAGTAGCCAAAGCAGGTTGGTAGGACTGGGCTGGAAAAAAGTACATAGAATATACATGTCATCGACTTGATGGCAGAAGATAAGGGCCTGTTTCACCATTTCTGGATAATTTCTTAATTGCTGCTAACAGATTGTTTGACATTAGATATCTTTAATCTGTCTGTCTGATAAACTATCCAGAATTTATTCAGAAATGGTGAATCAGGGTCTAAGTTTAGGAACTATCCGATAGATGGACAAGTGATTGTAAAAGATTTAATTTTTTAAACTAAATTACGGAACCAACAAATATTCTCAAATAAGTTATAATAAGTTATGTCTATCAGCTGAAAACTCTGGACGGAAAATAGGAGCGGAAATTTTATGAATTCGTTTAAACTGCTGTTTCTATTTTCTTAAAAGACCTACGACCTCTGCATAACATTAAATCTACTTTCTTACGCAATATATCGCTACACTTTCCGCACTCAATGTAGCGGAACGCATCGAAACCCTGCGTGAAACGAAATGAACATTCCATTTTTAAAAGTAATACAATTTATTGCTCTATATTCCCGCGCGAATTTATATTTGTCCCTAACCGTGACTGATTTGATACTATTTTCAAGGTTTTATAGTAAAAATTTGCAATAAATTATCATTTCCATAACTAAATTGATTAATACGACGTCCAGTAAAACTGGGGATAGCATTTATTGTACAATTTTTAACAGTTTTTGGTTTTTATAAGTCTGGTTCTGTTTGTTCCAGTTTTGAAATTAAACGGCCATGTTCAAAAGTTTAAAAGCTTTCATAATTATTGTTTTTGGAACTCCGAGCTTCGCTTACCACAGTACCTACATGAATAAAAATAAAAAAATAAACTTTTATACAAAACTGTTTTTAAAATACATACTATAGATTTCAGTAATTTTTATAAATCATTCGTAGAAACTTACATTATTACATTAAGTAAGTATACCTACTTACTTAATGTAATAATGTAAATACCTAAAACATTTAGCTTTTTTTTTCCTGTTTAGCACTAAAATAACCAAATTAAAATGTGTGGTGGTTTAACCAACGATACTGGCACAAAATGGGCACTCATTATTTTTCTTCCAGCACCGTTCCAATTTTAAACGTGAAGGTATTTTTTCGTGCACACTCCCAGCATAAAGCTGAAAGATAAGACGTCACATTAACAGCACTCTTGCCCGCTATCGGGCACTGAAACGGATCTTTAATGGGTGATATTTTTTGTTCATGGGAGGGGTTAAAGGTTGACCAATGGCGTCGGGACGCCCGTCGTAATGCAGTCTTGCTACGATAAAGATGGAAAATGTTGGAGTGGGAGGATGGAATCTATTCTTGGTTTGCGTCTGTTTGCATTGTACTGGTCTGGAGGAAAGTGAGTTTGGAAATCGAAGTCTATGTTTACCTGCCTTATCGATGTTTCTAAAAAATATTTTACGTAGATAGAAGTTGTAGCAAGTTTCAGACCACCTTGGATTATAAGTTTGTGATACGTCGTTCAATCATAAATAAAAAACCGATTAAGAGCGTGTCGGATTCACCAATGATGGAGTTCCGTAGCCATAGTTTCAGTAAAATAAGAAGAAAAGTTGTAATATTATTTGAACTTTTTTGACTTTGAAACAACGATATCGTGATTTAATTTCGTGTCATATAATCTATTCTGTTACTAAAAACCAAATTTTTAACCATGTTCCAGGTCCTCAGATCTCAATTTATTCACTCGGGACTTAATTAACTAGAGGATTAATTAAGTCATGTATAATTGAAAAATGTGTGATTGAATTATCTAAGCGACCTTATGCGTCATATCTGAAGATAAATGTGCAGATCGTTCTTTATAGTTTTTGTTTTATTATAACAGTTGTGTAGTCGACTGTCCCAGGTTAGTTTATTCCTGGACAGAGCACGTGAAATAAATCCACACAGGGATTGCGCGCGCGTTTTGGATTACATGCATTTCTTTACATTTTACTTGGAAAATTGTATGTATTTGTTAATGTCGCGATACCTGTATGAACATAAACCAGTGCAGTATGTTATTCAGTTAGCTAATAATTATGGTAAAATAATGTTATCAGATTAGAAAGTATATAGTACTTACCTAACTTACAGTTGCTAACCGTAAAAAATATGAACAAAGCTCTTCCAACATAACATACTTATATGACTACTAGTTTTTACTTTTTTTAGTCCTGTTGACCTTTATACAACGTGTTAATGAATTAAAGCAATACGTCATCCACCCCAACTGATTTATAACAAAATAATTAGATTGAAACAATAATTTCATTATTTTGATAGTTAAAATTTAAAGTTATTCGCATTTTTAGTTTCGAGGGAAAAATGATTTGTTATCATTTCAGCAATGAATGAAAGCGCTAACGTACTCATCGATACATTTTAAGAAGCTTGTTCTGGTTGTAAGTAGGGAGGGAGTGCCCGTGCGGTGGGTTGACATCGGGATCAGTAAATTTTAAATTTTACAAACAAATTATTTAATATTTTGAAAAAAATTACCTATGTTGTAACTATGATAATTCGATTCTGCTCTCGATTCTAAACAAACTACTTTCTAGTTTTTCGTTAATTCATTAACACGTATAATTATGTGTACAAAATGTCATGATTATCGGTTGAGTAGTTTACGCGTGAAAGCGTAACAAACAACCAAACAAACTCACATTCGCATTTATAATATTTACAGGATGTATTATCGCTTTGAATTAACTTATCGTCACCATCAGCCTGTATTCGTTGCTGCATAACTTGTACCTCCTTTCACGATATAAAGAGGAGAGGAGCGAAAACGCAAGTTATTGGTAATCTTGTTGTTTCTTCAGCCACTTCAATAAACCTCTGGCTTGGGTTACCAAATATTTAACTACCAGTCAAATCACCATAAAAGTACAAATCAAATCTAAACTTAACAGTGAAAGTTAGTTTGTTTTTCTGAAGCTCTATTTATCAAAGTTTATTCTTGCAACAAAAACTGTAATAGACAAATTGACGTTGAGAAGGAAGCTCCTTTTTCGAAGTCGGTTAAAAGCACAATACTCGCCGACTACCAATTCCACGTCATTTCAAACGAATGTTTCATCAAGTGACAGTTCATTTACTCCAATACGCTTCCCACTAATATTTACCGCCGAACAAATCACTCAGCCACGAAAATAAAGTGGATTCCATACAAAAAACTCATTCCCTACAATTAAAAAACGCCAAGTTATTTAGATTTCCATAAATACTCGTCTGTAGACTACCGTATTTGAAATATATCTTCCTGACTACTTTTTAGGGCCTAAGAAGTTTTGTCGAAGCGATATCGAATTGATAGCGAAACTATTTCGATTGCATTATGTTCGTTGTTAATTTTCATTTTGCTTGTTTATTCTTATATTTATATTTTTAAATTACTTTTAATTAATTACATAAACTGCATATAAGACCCATACCTTGGTCATGGGAACCCGCCGTTGGATGAGGGCAGCGCCAGCGCAGGAACGGTCGATGTGGCGATTCTCGGGGGAGGCCTAGAAGTGAACGTATCAGTTAGATGATGATGATGGTGACGTGCATGTTCGGTTTTGGGATGGTCACTATATTGAGCCGTATATCTACGAACTACCTTTTTAAGTAAAATTTGGTAATATGCATGAGTTTTGCTGCTTATTTAGCAATTTTTTTTTTAATATCCTTTGTAACTAGTAATATTTAGTCTTAATTTCGCAGATTTCTATTCGTACCTTTCCATCTACCTTTCAGGTTCATAATTTTACAGATAATTTCAGGACTTCGGTTTAAACTATAAAGTAAAAAAAGTAACTGCCGCGTAGACCTGTCATCAACAATTTTCGCTTCGCTTCCGTTCCGGTTTCGATATCCAAAACCACCTTTCTGTTCCACCCCAGTGTTTTACCACAACACATTATACTTATTTGGTTTTCAAATCCACAAGAACATTTTGTGTCGGCATAAATTGTGAGAGGAGACAGTTTCCGACAAATACGATCTTTTACTAATGACTTTTTGTTCACTATTGTACCCGGAACGGTAATCTCGGGGCGGGGGTTGGAAATAGATTTTGAGACAAACTATTTTATTAGTTATTCTTTTTTTATTAAAGTTGAGATTGATTGTAATTTGTGAAGGATGTGTACATTAGTGAACAAGAAGGAACCTTACATTGGTCAACTATATTTTATTTACAAATTGTTTTGATGAAAACCCATTTTTCTGGTTTAGTAAAAAAGTTGCAAATCAAAAACCATAGTTTATTAAATTCTAAACCGAAAATCTTACGGAATATTTCTTCTGTAGCGCTCTCAGCAATAACGTAAAAATAATGGACTTTGACAATACAAATCGCTATGATCGTAAGAAATCAATATCTATTATTCAAATTCGCAAAAAAAAAATTCTAGAAATTTCTTAACAATAGGAAAATTATCCGCGTCCCTTCTGAAAGTCAAAAACTGCATAGATACTACATAAGGTAAAACCGGAAGGTCAAACCAAGCACAAAAGATTAATGACCTAACAAGTGTCATACAAAACGAATTCAGTTCTCAAGACCATCCCTAAAACTTCACTATTCATAAATATTCAAGAAATTCCACTTTCTAACTAGTTCAACTATTCGCGTATGCACATAAATCGTAACAAAGATCCGCGATGCCTTTATCCGCGAATTCTCACAAAGGTCAGGATCGAACCCGGGACATTAATTATAAATTCTGGACGCGGACTTATGATCTATCGAGCTTTGTCCACTAAAGGTCACTGCTTGACCCGTGAGAACTGGCCACTGCGAAAAAAAAGTAAAAATAATGGAGTTCAAAATCGCGCGACCCTAAAATTTGAATATACCCCAAGTTTGAAATTCGAATGGGTCTGTAAAGAAAACAGAGCATTGTGCGATGGCCGGTCAGCTTTTGTGTGCAAATAATTTATTCTGTCGCATGTACGACGTCCGGCGATGCAGTGCCATCGTATTATTATTCAAATTTGGAAGCAGGTGTGTGTGGACACAAACAGTACTGACCTTTTGGATTGATAAAATCGAAACCAACTGCTTGTTTTAAAATCGAGATTGTGTTTCGAATTTCTATAGTCACGATGACCGGCGCCGCGACTTTAATTTTCATGAATGCGTTACGTAAAATTGCACTTCCGCAAAATAACTCAAATCCAAAATGACTTACTGACACCCAGGATATACAGGGTGAAATTGATATCATTAGCATCCTTTTAAACTAAGAGTCTACCCATCAAACTGAATTACTTTTACTATGGGAGCAAACCGATCGAAGCAAACAAAAATCAGCTGCAATACTAAACTGCAATGTCGACGCGCGAGTTCGCGACTCAAATGTACAAACAGCAGATTTTTTTTTTGCTCCGATCGATTTGCTCCCATAGTAAAAGTTGTTGTTTCGTGGGTAGACTCTTAGCTTAAATGGATGCTAATGATGTCAATTTCACCCTGTAGTTGGTATTTCCTTGTTCCGTTCTTTAATTTAATTGAAATTAGAAATCGAAAAATCCTTTAGTAGAGCACCCCTACATACCTATATTCAAAATTTCAAGTTTCTATCTTCAGCGGTTTAGGCTGTACGTTGTCAGTCAGTCAGTCATGGAACTGTTTTATAAGTATAGACTTTACATAGTTACAAGAAGAATAATTTTGCTCCCAGCACGGCTAGCATGTCACACACGACAAAGCGTTTAAACGAGAAAAAGGTCATGCGCGCACATTTCGATTTTTATCGTTTTCTCTGGGGTGGCATGCAAGGCCTACAGAGCAACACCGATATTACCGCAGCCGAGTTTTCGCTACTCGACGAATACTCTTCAACATAAAAAATCATAATCCACGTCCATAATATTTCATCTCTATCTCCCACGGTATCACTAGCATCTATTTACAATTCCGCCTCCCTCTTTACCGTTCATAACCGCTGGATTTTACCCAAAAAAAAAGGGAAATTCTTTTTATCGCCCACAAAGCGCGGTCATCAATCAATATGGCGGATTACTTGTCCTCTATCGATACGATTTCCACTTTAATCATTATACTCTTGAGGAAGGGAGTAGAATGGTTTTGGGGTAAAACATTACTGTTTTAGGTATTCTGTAAGTTGTGGCGATTCTTGGGGAGGCCTTTATCCAACAGTGGACGTTTATCGGCTGAGATAATAATAAGTCTGTGAGTGAGTTGATGCAATTTCTCTTTATTTCATTTCAATAAGAATGTTATGAATTGTTCCGGTTTTGAATCGGTCACCCTGTTTCTTCCCATGGGTGTCGTACGAGGCGACTAAGGGATAACCTAGCTACCTATAACCACTTGACACATTCCATCCTGAAGCCTTCAATATGCTAAACGTGAGCTTTGCTACAGCTGTACATGCGTCATTTTGTAGTTGTAGCAATATTTCTTACCGCTCAAAAGATATATCATTATCATCATAGATTTCGCCACACAGTTTTGATCAACAAAAACTTAAGGGTCTTTTCCGGAGTCCAAGCAAGCTGAATTTGTTACGCAGTAGGTTAAGGTATAATACAGGGTGAAATTGATATCATTAGTATCCTTTTAAACTAAGAGTCTACCCATCAAACTGAACAACTTTTACTATGGGGGCAAAACAATCGGAGCAACAAAAAAATCTGCTGTTCCATACTAAACTGCAATGCCTAATCGACTCAAATGTATGCAATAGAAGATTTTTTTTTTGCTTCTATCGGTGTGCTCCCGTAGTAAAAGTTATTTAGTTTAATGGGTATATATACTCTTAATAGTTTAAAAAGATGCTAATGATATCGAATTCACCCTGTATAATTACTGTTTAAAAGTCAAATAATTATGACACTTGACTATATGATCATCTCAGTCGATGGACGATTGGACGACCTCTGCTGTTACAGGTCACCCCCAAGGATCGCCACAACGACCGGTCCTGCGCTGCCCTCATTCAACGCGTTTCCGCCGCCTTCACCAGGACGTCGATCCACCATGCCTACCCATAGATGGCTAAATCATTTACATAAAATGATATAAGTAGTATCTTAGTTTCAATATTTATATAGGTATAGCCAGTAACAGAACCAAGTGAAATAAGGATAGTATTGGATGTAATCTGGCGGTGTATTTAAAGAGGCCGTTTATCGGTTTCCCGCCGAGGAGCTTGTGATAAAATTTTACGAGGAACGGTTAAAGGGTGGAAGAAATCAGTCAGGCGGTGTGTGTTTCCACAGTTGGACTGTGTAGAAAAGATTATCAAATCCTACTAATGTTATAAACGCGAAAGTTTGTAAGTATGGATAGATGTTTGTTACTCTTTCACGTAAAAACTACTGAATGGATTTTAATGAAACTGTACAATAATATAGCTTATACACCAGAATAACAAATAGGCTACAATTTATAAAGATATTGTGTGAATTGTCCAGACGAAGCGCAGACGAAGTCACGGGCACCAGCTAGTGTTATAATAAACTAACAAGAACCCTGAAAATCATTGACAAAGAATCTATAACTGATAAAATTGTATCAGAATATTTCTCCCAACTAACAATTTGGTCGTATAAGTGTTGTATAGTCGAATATTAGACGCATAAAGCACCACTATATGACGAAATTTTCGTAATATAACTTTTATAAGTCAAAATAGTCCTATAAATAGTAGCCTAATACGAGCAAATTGTTTGCTGGGCTGATATAGTAAGTGCGTAAAAATGGTTACATGCCAAAATGGCCAGAAAAGAAATGGTTTTGTAAAGTAAAGTAAAGTAAAAGTAAAATCATTTATTTGCCAAGATAATTTTTACACAACTTTTTAGATCTTAATCTAGGTGTCCAGTAGATTTATCTTGTCTGTGTACAGACGTGCAAATATTAAAACAATAAACGCAAACAATAGGAATATTAAGTAACAACAATTTCACAAATAATAATATATTAATGTCTTGAATAGAATAGTCATCATAATAAAATTAATGTCAATTAAATTGTAGATATGTCATAAAATCAATATATTCCCTAACACTATAAAAACAATGTCCTTGTAACCGTGCAGTTCTAGCTTAAATCTATTCTTATTTTCAATACATTTAATGTTATCTGGTAAGTAATTATACAACTTTATATACATTTCGCTTATATATGTCAGAGTGGCAAGGTGGTTGATACATGGTATTTAAGTACTTGGTTCTTCTTTGTCTTTGATTGACTTCGTTATACATTTTGAAGTATTCAGGATAAGATCTAGCGAATAAACAGATGTCTCTTATGTACATACATGCTACAGGCAATATGTTCAATTTTTTGAATAGAGGCTTATAATGATCTAAGAAACGAGATTTACATATTATTCTGACACATTTTTTTTGTAGGATCAATACTTTATTTATTTCGACAGAGTTTCCCCACAGTATAAGGCCGTAGCTGAGTATTGACGAAATAAAATCGTGATATGCTGTCAGGGCTGCCTCAATTGATACAGTGTTTGCTAACCGTCTTAGTGCAAAAACAAATCTACCTTATCTATTACAAACATTTTCAATATGGGCCTTCCAATTAAGATGCTTATCAATCAATCAATCAATCAATTATACTTTATTTGACACCAAAAAACAGCTTATTTATACATATACCAAGAAATTTATGATTGTCAACTACATTTACAATATTTGAGTTGTGCTCGATTTTAATAGATAGTGGTACAGCTTGATGAGGATAAAATTGCATGGCTTTAGTTTTAGTTACATTTATCTTCAAGTTGTTCAACTCCAGCCAGTTTATTATATCACTAAATGTTTCATTTATCGAGGTTTCGAAAGTGTTTCTATTTGTGCATTTTATCACTAATGTAGTATCATCAGCAAATAAGATACATTTATGCGCTGTGGCAGTAGGTAGGTCGTTTATAAAAAGTAAAAAGAGCAACGGACCCAATATGCTTCCTTGGGGCACACCGGTGTTTTTGACTCTATATTGGGATCTAAACTTGTGTTTTAGGAGGTTTACCTTATCGGTTTTAATTAATTTTAATATCTCTGTGCACTGTTTCCTATTTGATAAATAACTTTTAAGCCAGTCATATGCTTTTCCTCTTATGCCATATGATTCAATTTTACATAAAAGTTTGTTGTGGTCTACGAAGTCAAATGCTTTACTCATATCCAAAAATATCGACAGAATAGGTATCTTATTATTCAGACTTTCAGTTATGATTCTTACCAAATTAAAGCATGCTAGAGAGGTTGAACTTCCTTTGCCGAAACCAAATTGTTCAGCCCGTGGGACTATACAGGATGAAAACTTAAATGTGTTACGTATTTTAGAGTCAAACTGAACAACTTTTACTATAGAACCAATATAGAGTACTTCGAGAAATAAGAGAAGAATTATTGATTCTTCTCTTAGTTCTCGAAGTACTTCATATATGTTCTATATTAAAAGTTGTTCAGTTCAGGCTTTTTCTGGGTGAGCGCGTTACATTCTCGGTTTCATCTCTATATACTTTCCATCAAGCATCATACCAAGCGCAAGCTAAATTTAAAAAAACTACGTGAATAAAAGTTCAACTGTTCCTTAGAAAACGTCAATTGTAACTCGACCCAAATGTATGGAATGGCTGATTTTTTTTCACGATTTCGAAAAGTTGTTCAGTTTGATGGTCTGCATCACCTCCTTGGATATTATAACTCATTTAAATTTACCTACACCAAGTATGCAAACTTCATGAAAGTATAGACTTTTTATACAAATTATGTAGAGCAGATAACATAGAATAATGGAAAAGCAAACAGAAAAACCCTTAACTACATACTAAAGTCATTACTAAAGTCTACAACTACTACTTACTTACTTACTTTTTTTTACATACTTCTTTAACTTTTTTTAAAAAGTTACAGCAATTCAAAATACATCAACAAAATCACAAACTCAATAAACAAAAAAAAACCTACCTGCAACCAACATTAACCGTTCGTAAAAACAGGTTAACCATACCAACAACAATGGAAACAAACCCTTGCAAATCGTATCCATAAAGGGTTAGCCGATCCCTTAAGCCGGCCCGCTATCGCTTCGGTGTGATGGTAAAATATGCCATATTCACGCCTTAGGATTTACGTAGACCCCATGGCGACTTTATGGTGATTTTTGCGTGAGTTTTGGTTGAGATAGTTTGTTTTTATGTGATGGATTAGTTAGGATTTAACACATGTGGTGAGATTGGATTCTGGAAAGTTTGACAATCATGAAAAAAAAACTATTTCAGCCGCCACCTAAGATGTTTTTAAATGGCCGCCACATTGGATTGTTCATTATTCTATGCTTATTTAAATGGTGTCCATCTTAGTGGATCAATCATTGGTTATCAATCATTTTGCCAATGTCTAGTTTAAAAAAAAAATGAAAAGTGCTTTACATTGTACGGTTAGGTATAAGTAAATATTTGTTGACATCAAGGGTTGTTTTATAAAAAAAAAAACACTATCTTGGGCCAACGTACAATTGAATCTTCGTTGTAGGCCAGGGAGCACACGACACGCGAGTACGCGACCAATAGCAGACCTACGACGTAACTGGATTTTTTTCATGTAAATACGGAGAACATTAAATTTTGTATGCTAGTAATATTATAATTCTACGAGCGTTAACCCGCGACTTCGTCCGCACAAATTATATACCAGATTTTAAGTCAGATCATAAGCTATCAAACAAAAAAGTTTCATCAAAATCGGTTTAGTAGTTTTTGCGTGATACTCGTTCAAACAAACAAACAGACAGACAAAAAATCCAAAAATTGGTGAAATGGAATCAGGGACACCTAAAAACCATATCGTAACTTTTTTTTTGTTAATATCTTCAATGTACAGACAAACTTTCTGTTACAGTTTTATAATAGTATAGATATAGATGACACTTGGAAAATTTTAACAAATCGACTTACACCTAAGTTGGGATATAAATAAATCTCGTTCAGACTTTTATCGAGTTTTGTTGAAAGTTAATGCATTAAGGGGTGATTTATAATATAAAACGACAAGTTTTTAATTACTATTTATAAAAATGCAATTACCTCTCTTTTATGTAAAAGAAAACATAAGAAGTCTGATAAATCTTTATTCAATTCAATTGTTTGAACAAATTAACATTATTTCAAGTTCTCTACTTTTCCTAGTTTTACTCTTTTGTTTTTTTGAAATATTTGTGAGATTATAAAATATTCATTCAACAACATAATAAAACCTTTCTTAAAACTCAAACGTCAACATCAATTCAGAAATGAAAAACATTTTTATTTTAATCTTAATAAAATATTCATCGATGCGTTCACGCAACTAATCCGTCTCACTTCCGAAAACTTTTGATGACAACAATAGGATAAATATGTCGTCCAGAAAATCGTAAAAATAATTCATAAATTTAATAAATTCAGCCGTCATGGGAACTGTCGCCGAGTTCACGGTTTAACTAATAAGGGCTTTCGCTCAAAAATGCTAGGTCTTACAATGGACAGTTCGATTCGTGACGCGATAAATCGATACGGAAAGTGACATATGTTTTGAATATGGAACGTCATCTTTTTTTTTCTTTTTTTTTTGCAGCGGCACGTAGTCCGTAGTCTTTGAATAAGAAAGAAGGGGGCCAAGGCAATTATATTTTGTGCAAGCAAAAGACGTCTTGTATAGAGCAAGCTCGGACAATGAAATCCAGTGGGGTTGCACCTTTGGTGTGGTCTTGTGCCTTTATTATTATGCCGACATGTTTTGCTTGGAAATTGTGACTTGTCGTAAGATCTGAGATAACAGTAAAAGTGACCAGATGTCTTATTTTTAGGAAGGTTGAAAAAATGCAATGCCAATTTATTTTGGTCCGTTTTTATGTTGACTGTTTGAATTTGAGCTACGAACTACGAATTCTCACCTACCTTTTTTTTTTTTAAAAGATACACGCACTTCTATGTGTAGTCTTAGGTTTGATAGTTAGTCATGATAATTATCAAATAAATGACATATTTTCGCAAATCATGTTATCAATTAAATATCGGATGACGTCTGGAACTCGTTAAAGTCTTGTTTAAATCAAGATACTAGTCTATAGTCTTAGACTGGTATGGACAAATCAAACAAACCAATAATGGAAAATCTTAAAAACAATTTCTGCAAGAGAATATAACTACATACCTACTAGCATGACTTCATTCACACACATTCTTCCACAGTTTATTGAACTTAATTATTTTAATTTATAATGATTACTATAGTTTTTTTTTTTTTAATTTATTTATTGTAAGAAAAATGACAAAGATTTGGACAATTGAACTTCCAAAAACCATCGGAGGTTTATCCGGAAGTGCAACATAAACAGTACAGTTACATCAATCAGAAGACAATTTTGTAGGTACTACTTATACATGCAATACAAAGATTTACTTCGTTAGGTAGGTACTTAAAAAAGTAATTTGTCAAAAAACAAACAGAATTTAATCTGATATATAAATATTCAAAGTTACAGTCAGCAGCAACAACCTGCATACACCTTAGCACTACTGCGTATAACAAAAGCGTACTCAATCCATTGCTGCCGACTGTACATTACTACCCAGAGATATACATAACAAATAATCACTGAACAAATCTCCACAATAATCAGAAGCTATTAAAGTTGTGTTAGTATCTATTTGGTATGGATTAACTAGAAGCTACGACCACTAAACTTTAATGGGGAACTTGCACCAAAATTATAATGAGAAATTATCATAATAATTCAATACTAATAGTTGTGAATTGAACAATACTGAAAGATTTATTCTAAAGTTTTAATTTTTACGAAATATTTCAATTATAAGTTACGTGGATCGGAACGTAATTTCAAACACCAGTCAGCGCAAAGTGACGTCACTAATTACTCTGGGTTGTCAATTTGTAGTAAGTTAGAAGAGTACAGCCACATCAAAATCATCATCATCATCATCATCTGCGGCGATCAATTACACATTCATTAATGGTGTACTCTCGTGTCCGCAATGTGCGAGAACCTTTACTCACAAAATAGGCTTCGTGAGTCACATTCGAGCACATGAGCGCCAAAATCGGAGCTGAAGCAGTCGCCGTGGCCGAAATCGGTCAGGAGCTCATCATCATCACAGCAACATAATATGTTGATATGTACGCGTCATGAATAAAGAGTGACGTCACGTCATGGCTGTGAAGGTTTTGGCGCGGAAAATGAAAAGTCAACTTTTGATTTGCAATAAATAAATGATTTGTGCATATTTTACTATTTTTGTTTTTAATATATTTATGTAAGCCTTAAATCTTTATTATAACTTAAAAATATAAAACTGTGCAAGTTCCCCATTATGAGTGGTTATTTAGTAATTCGTACCTTACTCTCCCTACATCTAATCAAAACTATTATAAAACTGTAACAGGAAGTTTGTCTGTACATTGAAGATATTAACAAAAAAAAGTTACGATATGGTTTTTAGGTATCCCTGATTCCATATCATCAATTTTTGGATTTTTTGTCTGTCTGTTTATGTGTTTGTTTGTTTGAACGAGCAACACCTAAAAACTACTGAACCGATTTTGATGAAACTTTTTTTGTTTGATAGCTTATTTTCTAACTTAAAATCTGGTTTATAATTTGTGCGGACAACTAACGTTAACGCTCGTTAGTAATACAAGTGAAAATTATGTAAGTAATAATACAGTTTTTGAAAGTTACGCGCTTATTATTTAAGTATACAAATTAAATACTTTTTTTAGTAACAAAATATTTGAATGATTTATTTGCATTCCAGGTGTAGTCAACATTTATTTTTAAATCCCTATAAAAAGTGAAGCAGTCCGTTTATTCCTGGGGCGTGAGACACTTTTTTTTTTAAATAACCAGAGCTTGTTAGTGGTCAGTATTTTTTAACAAAAGGTGGGCAAATTTGTACAACACTCACCGCGAGTGGCTGAGAAAACATTTTTTGTATTGCTACATTTTTTTTTGTAATAATATTTATGGCCATGTGTTACAAAAAATCTTTTCTAACGCAAGGAAGCGTTATAAATAAATTACTTACATGAAAACAGTATAGGTACAACATTTATTGAAATTACGGAAGCTTAATCTATACTATTATAAAACTGTAACAGGAAGTTTGTCTGTACATTGAAGATATTACGATATGGTTTTTAGGTGTCCCTGATTCCATTTCACCAATTTTTGGATTTTTTGTCTGTCTGTTTGTTTGTGTGTTTGTTTGTTTGAACGAGTATCACGCAAAAACTACTGAACCGATTTTGATGAAACTTTTTTTGTTTGATAGCTTATGATCTGACTTAAAATCTGATATATAATTTGTGCGGACGAAGTCGCGGGTTAACGCTCGTGTTACATAAAATTTTACTTACCAATATCCAGAGCAAGGCATAGATATATAGTCGCGGGTTAACGCTCGTAAATAATAAAAATAATTTATTTATATGTCTACAAAGAGCCTCATGCTTCTACCGTATAAAACAAAAGGGGCCAACTTTCTTAGGTTGGTGTGCGTGAGGCGCCATACTAATTATGTCTGTGTGCGTGTATATGGATAGGGTTTAGATGCCAATACTGGTTACAATTTTTTTTACGTTTTTGTAGCTTCGACAGTCAAACTTGACATATAACTTATCCAAGACCTACCTATTAATGTACATTTCGAACAGCACAGATTTTTCGGTAAAAGAAAACATCGTCAGGAAACCTAGTGCATGCTTCAATTTCATGGCATATGTGTTATATTGTGTCACCTTGTGCATTAAAAGTGACGATGGGCTCACTACTTGTCACATTGGATAGAGTTTGGATACTGCTAGTGAAATGGGGATATTCTGAATATGGTATATTTAAAATACCTGTTATTGATAACGAAAGCATTACAAACAATTTCAGGGTTGGTTTCGGTGTAGGGCTTTTGATTGAGATTTCTCGAAGAGAGAAATCTGGCCTAAGTCGAGACGAGAAAAAATTTCTCCACAACTCGAGAACTCGAGAAATCAATTCAAAGAACACCGATTTTTCAATTGTCAGATAATTCCTATGAATAAATTATTATACTTATTTATTTGTCGAAACAAATAAATTATATTTGTTAAAACAAATATTACACCAGCGTTCCAGATAAATCGCGGGAAAAACTCATCATTCATCATTATCAGCCCGTACCTACCCACTGCAGGTCATAAGCCTCCTCCCTATTTTGCCATCCTTCTCGGTCCTGTGCCAGTCGCATCCAGGTCTTGCCGATACTTTTCCACATATCGTCAACCCGCCTCGCTGCCGGTCGACCCATTCCAAATAAATAATTTTTCTTTTTTTTCTTTCTCTTCTTTTGCCTAAGCCTTGTTAAGGCTTTGCTTAACAGAGTGGTGTCATCTGTCATGAAGAAAAGATGAAAAAAGTTATAGCCTCTTCGATCCCACTGCAGGGCAAAGGCCTCCTCTCAAGAATAATGATTAGAGGGAGTGGGCCATAATCCACCACGCGGGTACAGTGCGGATTGGTGGAGGCAAGTTAATGGTCAACTTGCTGTCAGAAAATTTATAACCTAGTTTCCAGTCTAAAAATATGAATATTGCACATTCTCAACATAACCACGAATAACTTAACCTTTTAATAATAAAAACGAGGTATTTTTAGTGGACATACTCCGTCAATATCGTACCCCTATCCATCACGAGGGAAGAAAGGGAGGGGGGGACAACTATTGACATAAAATTTACGAGATTAATATTTACAAAAGGGCCCTCTTATATTTACATGTTCATATAATTAGGTACCTATAGCTAGAAAAAGGTATGTTCTAAAATATTTCTTATACTAAATTGTGCAGTGTTTTTGTGGAAGATAATTATACCATTAAATCTTTTGACACATCTGGTAAGTTCAGATTGTGAATCTATAATCTGGTGAATTGCAAATCTGATGATCTGCTTAGACAGATACAAGAGATAATTTCATACAGAGACCTAAATGGGCTAAAAACATAGTTTCTACTCTGTTTACTCTCATATGTATATTATATTCCCTTTGGGGATGCTAAAGCATCTTTGTGTCAGCTGCGCACTTAAAATCCTTTTTAATATTTGTTGAATTATCGTTTCTGCCCAATTTAATTCGGTTTTTGTAGTACAAACTGACTGATAAACTTTTTCAGATATAAACTTTATAAGGTTATGATTTCATTTCAATCTACGGAACATAATATGTTGTAACCAAATCTCCGCATCTTATAACCAAAGATGAAATCTCCCAAATCTACCTTCCTGATATTATTTAAATCCAAAAATCTACAAAAATAATTCCCTTCCGCATAATAATCCTGTGTTCAACGATCCATCACATCATGTACTTTATGTCAACGGAATAGATGCTATTTTCTAAATTGACCACCCCTATGGACAGTACTTTTATATCCTTATCCCCTTGGCGGAAGATCTTTGCTTCTCACGGCCACCGTATAATTTTGCTATAAATAAAATTGCTCTGTAAAATTTCTTGGATATTGGCAGATTCTTATATTGCCCGTGACGCGGTGGATTCATCAAAAATTTTGAATAGAGACGACATTATTTGTTTAAACATAATAACATATTATCTAATAATTACTTACCTATGGTTTTTTTCTAACGGTCATATAAGTTGCGCTACTGAATTTTTCAATATTTAATCTGTCAGCACAACGTGGCTTTACTATGTACCTTATAATCATTCATTAGGTATTCTAGTTAGTTCTTCTTGAGAGAAGGCGTGTGTCCAGCATCAGATGATGGCCCAATATTTCATTTGGTAGTGAATCTAGCATGGGTTTGCCTCATTTATTTTATGGTGGTGTTGAATTCCCAAGTATCACATCATGAATAGTGGAAGCTTTTTACTGGAGGTGAACCATAAAGATGAAGAGAAGTATCATGACGATAATTTTAAGTACTATGTTTAAATATGGCTGTTGGTTTTCTCAATAAATGAAATTAATAAAAATAAGAAGGCAAAGTTTTTGCATATTGAAGGTTCAAGAAGGTTAAGAAATTTCAAGATGAAAGGTTTGTTTTGTCATTTTCATGGTTGGAAATTATTAAGGCAGTATTAAGGGCATGCTCTTAGTCAAAATTTATGTTTTTTAAATATATCTACTTTGAATTGGAAGAACCTACCACAGGTTTCTCACTTAATTCCAAGTTTTTAGTAGAGTTTTGCGAAAACGCCCTTTCGTAGCGCATATAGAATTAGGAAATCACCTACTTCTTAGTTCACAGAAAAATCTTGAATTGGCCTAATATCTGTGCCAAAAATCCTTTGATCCGTTTTTTATTATGTCACAATAAACAAAATAGTTTTCAATGCGTTTCTAATGAAACCCTCAATGTGAAAGATCTGTCGTGTGGGGTACAAAAGAGCCCGATATTGGCTCGATGGGGTCTCTGATTACGACTCGTAACAAAAGTCTAGATGGTGCAGATAACCCGGTAGCTGTGGGTAAAATTCACCCCGGGGTAGTAATAGGGATGTCACTCTGCGTTTTTGAAAAAATTCCTCGGAAATATATTCGTAATTTTAACCACAATTTTTTATGTAAGAGGTAAACATTGTCCGAGTCTGCTTAAAAGTAACTTTTATGATGATCATCACAAACTGTTTTTAACTAAGTAATTTTGTTTTATGAACCCTCATTACGTAAGTATAGTTATAGTTCTGCTGGCCTAACTTACAACCTTTTATTTTGATAGTTAGGATTTTTTTTTACCTACCACACAATAAATCATGGATAGTACCAGGCCACGAAAAATACCCAGTTAGGATACCTAAGTCCGCACTAATAAAGTCTAAGTAAAAGATCAAATCCATCGACTGCCATGCCAACCCTAAATCCATCACAAAAGGTGACTGACTACTGCAACCAGTACCCACGCAATGAGTGACATAATAACCAGTACAGATCACAGATAAGCCATTAATTTGGCTCAAGTATCGTTTCATATCAAAATTATTCCCACAAATACCACCATAAATTTTCAATTCCCCGCAGTACTTTCTAACCTTTAGCACAATTAGAATAAGGTCGAAAATCAAGTATAAATCTTTTCAGAGAGGATGGATTTAAGTTAGTTTTTCTGGGAGCAAGAAATTGATATCGAAGCTCTTTTGTACAGGAATACAAAGGGCATTATTGTTTTGGCAACGTTTTTCTGGTTTGTAATGAATATGTTTCCCTGATTAGGACTTTAGGGCTCTTTTAATTTTTGTGGCAGCCCTTTGTGGTGAGGTTGATTGATTAATATGCTAATTTGTTTGCCTCTATTCGGTTCATTCATACATGATGTTTTACTAGTATGATTGAACTGACTTAGCGTAGTTTGAGACTTGAATACAAGTTAGTTTGTAGTTTTTGGGACCAATATCGATACCGGGAATGATGCAAATGGGTTGGATGTTTATACCTTGCTACAGTAGCCTAATTGTGATAGAAACTGTTGATTTCTACGTGACCACATTTTGTACGGAATAAGTGATTATTTTTGTTGACTTAGGCGGGTATATTTAGTACTCCGTTTCCCGATTTCGAAGTTCCTTCAAAGGCAATTATTTTATATAACCTATCGATGGTCAGGAGTGCGATTATTGAAAATCATTCGTTGAACTCGGCAGTTGCAAATGTCAAAACTACTATGGAGATATGCATCTTTCTATTGCTGATTTGACTTCCTGAAGTATGATTTTTGAAAGTCAAATCAGCAGTAGAAAGATGCATATCTCCAAAATAATTTTGACATTTTCAACTGCTGAGCTCAGTGAATGAGTTTCAAAAATCGCACTCCTGATCCACCACTAAACTTTTCATAAACTTTTGTAATTATTATTTTAACAACAATTATTAAATACTGATTATTTTTATATACAACCTGTTAATGAATAACGCTAAACTAGAAAGTAGTTTGTTAAGAATCGAGAGCAGAATCGAATTATAATGGTTTCAACATAGGTAATTTTTTTCAAAAAATTAAGTAATTTGTTTGTAAACTTTAAAATTTACTGAACCTGATGTTAACCCACCGCACGGGTACACTCACCCTACTTACAACCAAAACAAGATAATTAAAATGTATCCACGAGTACGTTAGCGCTTTCATTCATTGCTGAAATGATAACATATCATTTCTGCGTCAAAACTTAAAATGCGAATAACTTTAAATTTTAACTATCAAAATAATGAAATTATTGTTTCAATCTAATTATTTTGTTATAAATCAGTTGGGGTGTATGAGGTTTTTTTGCTTATACATTAACACGTTGTATACATAAAGTCACGCCTTTTTTCCCAATGCGGTAGGCAAATACTAGGACGCACCAATTTCTACGAGCCTTACAATTATAATATCTTTTTATGCACTGCCCACCGGTATGAATATTTTCATTGATTTTGCTGGACCATTACATAAAAAGCTCAATTGCTATAAAGCCTTTAACGGAACAAAACTACAACACTAATTTGATCTACGTGCTCAAATCCGGTTCATACAACAGGTACGTATCAAAACATTGTTAAAACCGTATCAAAAGGTTATTCATAATTGCAATTCGCGTGGTTATAACCATTGATAAACACGTGTTATTGTGGCTAATTGTGGGATCATAGGTCTTATGTCTTAGTGTCTAGAGTCTGATATGCCAATTAAAACGTGCTTGTAATATTAAATAGGTAGGCTGGTTGTTTAGACTAGAGTGCGAGCGCAGAATTATCATCAGATCCCTTAGCCAATTGGAAACTCGATTTCTGAACCCCAGGTGTTGTGTTTAGATAAAAATAAATACCCTTTTAAGAGATAACTTTTGACACAATCGTGTTATCTACCTTTCAGATTATCTTCGTTATTAAAATGAAACTAGTGTACTAAAATTTATTATATTAATAAAGACTTACAGGGAATCGCGTTGCAGGTCTGCTATTGAGTAGTCGCGTCGCTTGTCGATTGTGGGTTGCCCCCTCCCGGGCCTACATCGAAGCTCCAGTGGTGGCTAAAGATAGTCTTCATTTCGAAAAACAATCCTTGAAGTCACCAAAATTACATAAACTACCGTACAACATCAAGCACTCTTGCTACATAAACTAGACATTGGCATCTTGACAAATCATCACATAACCAAGATGGCAGCCCTTTTTTTAAATAGAATAGAACAGACTTACAGGATGATAAAACAAAATAGATTTATATGCCTTTTATATATTAAATAGTATTAGGTAGGTAGCAGTTATCTGGACCGGGCCTGAACAAGACCCTACTATACCACACAACCTAGCACATTAGCATGAAAAAATCATGATATTTAGGTACTAAATTACAAAAATAAAACATAGATAAAGGTAATAGGTAAAGGTAAACAGGATATTTTCAAATATATTTTCCAAAGGTCAGTCGGAAGAATCTGGAAATTCTTATTAAATAAGTAGTTAAAATAATAGGTGTAAATGAATCAGAGCAATATTTTTTGTATTTCACAAATTGATTTATTCAATCAAAAAATATTGCTCTGGGAAAGTCATTATTCCGGCGAGATTTTGACCTGAAATGAGCAATACTCTAGATTTTAATACTAAAAAGAACACCGTTATTCAAAGAAATTGATTCGTCCATGGTATTTGGTAACGAATATCAATTTTGGCACAAAAACAGTCGGTTCGATGCGGGCGGAGACTTGACAAATTTACGGCTCTTTTTGCCGCACATTTTTTTTGTAAAACGCATCCGTTTTTATTGCTTCCCGTAAGTACCGAAAGACTCACGTTTTTGTTTTTTCCCAGTTTTTAGGTGAAAGATTATCAACCTGAGTGTCAACTCAATTTTATCGTGAACCCATATTTCTTTTGACAAAGCTCGAGTATGATAAATTTTAAATGTTTTATAACTCTGTCAACCACATAATAAATCAATAACACTCTAGATTGTGATGTTTTATGAAAATATTTCGTTAAAAAATTTTTGTAATTTGATTTGGTTAACTATAACCCACATATAAGTGTTCAGAAAACAAAAGAGCGCAAATTGAATGTTTTTAATCAACCAAAACATACCTACTTTAGGTATTTTACACCAAAACATACCGAAGCAGTAAATTACAGAAACAAGATACAAGAGGTACAAAATAAGACAGTCTTATCGCTAAGAAGCTATTTCTTTCAGACAACCTTAGGGTAGAGGAAACGATAAATGAATAAGGATAGGCGATGTTTTATTCAGAATCGATAATGAGACCAATAACAAAAAATAACGCTCACATTGCAATGATCCCAAGTAAGCACTGTAGGCTTGCAGAGTTTTGCTAAAGTTGCAGAATATTGTCTATGGTTGTCCATTGACTACCTCCTTTCCTGTGGTCTCATTCCCTTTATGTAAATCTTTGTGGTAAAACTCTGAGGTGATAATAATCAAAAAAGATTTTATTACATGCAGATAGTTCAACGCTGGCGACTAACTAACTTAAAAAAATGGTCATTGCCGCCAGTTGGCTTCGATTTAAAAAGAAAACAAGTTTTCTTCTTTCAGATTTTATGGCAAGTGGTTTTTTTTTCATACCACGCTGCCTGTCTCAAGCTGTATAAAAAAAGACCAGAGAGTTTGTAGTGTAAAGAGATATAGTTTAATTTCTTTATTGGTTATCAAACAGGAAGTAACTTAATTTCAATTAAGTATAACAAAATTTGAATTTTGAACAAACTTAGGTACAAAATACGAACACTAAACTAAACATGACTATTATAAATTACAGCAAAAGGATTATAAACTTAGTATGCAATAATACAATTAGGTCGAGTAGGTATGCAGTTTATTTCGCGACAAAATCATTTGTTTTCCCATAGAAAACTTCAACAGCTCTTCAACCCGCAATGTAAAAAAAGATAGTTTTTGTTGCGGTTTCAGTTTGATGGTCTGAATAACCCTGTAACGGCCAACTTGGCTAAAGAAAGTTGGCCCTTTTTTGTTTTATACGGTAGAAGCGTGAGGCTCATTTTAGACATATAATTTTTCTAAGTATATACATCGTTGGTTTGAAAGACGGGGAGTCGTCTCGCATTGTGTTGATTTTCCATACAAAATAAATATTTAATAATTTAATCAAGTATATCTTTAATTTCACCTATCGTAGCAAGCGGCCCCGTTATAGTACCTACCTACCTATATGATGTTACCATTGGTTTGTCTATACCTTTTGAACATTATCTATGGAACGTGAATACAGAATGAAGCAAACACACTTATTCAGTAAACATTGAAATAGCTATTGTTTGCTAATGATTCCTTGCGCATATTAATTAGTTGCCCAACGAATAGTGACTAGACGCTTTATACATTATGTAGTTATGTAGGTACGAGTTTACCTACATACTTACTGGATTTTATTTATAGATATTCAAATATTTTGTCTTTACTTCAGGGTCCGTGGTCTTACATAAGAACCACGTCAGAGGCCGTAAGGCGGTCTGCAAAAACTCTGATACCAGGGCTCTGCCCACACGATAAGAAGAAGAAGTTGTTACGTAATGGAATTTAAATAACAAGGTAATAGAGGCTAGGAGATAGGTACGATAATTATATCGCGTATAATAGAAATCGGATAGAAAATGGGTGTTTTCTTTGCAATTTATATATATTTTAATTATAAATTTATATATTAATTTGGCTCGAGTAGGCTTGCAGTTTTGTATGGACAGCAGATTTTTTTTTTTCGCGCTTTCTATGTTGGTCCGATAGAAAAAGTTATTCAGTTTGACGGTCTGATCATCCGTTTAAAAAAGTGTCATCATATTAAGAAGGACCCTGTATAAATTGCATAGAAAATACATGTAAATCATTTGTAATTATTATTTCGTGTAAGTATTACTTAATTAAGATTGAATTATAAAATGACCAATGTAAATATAATTGTTTGAGGCAACCAATTTTGAATATAGTAAATTCTAAAAATTAAAATACAATTTATCCAATCTTAAATCCGTAACCCTTCCAAAATCTATGGTAATCGCCCTTAAAATCCACTATTAACATTATTTTACAACAAAACTGTTACTGTGACAGATTCAACAAAATAAATAACCCCTTACTAAATTATTCTAAAAACCTGCTGACACGCGTGCCCTTGCGCAGCGCAGCATCCAAACCCTTCCAAAATCTTAGTTAACCCGTAAACGCGTGCCGAGATCAATACCAACTCGAAATCTCACCCCTATTGTACCCGTTTATCTTAAGCACAATCCCTTTATCCCTTTTAAGGCTAAAGGGTACCAATCGTGCGCAGAGATTCTGTAATGTACCTCGTGCCTTTTGTTGGTTGAAGATCACAACCCCTTTTGGAAGTCTTTTGTGGGTAGTTATTTATGTTCTTTATATTTTAGGTATCTAAATAGATTTAAAAAAAAACGTTATAGGTATGTGTAAGAGTTTTTGCTGTTCTAAAATATTACCGTACATTTTTAAAAGAGAAAAAAAAAGTTTCTGATTGCTTAACTTTCACGCATCTTCGTTTTACGAAATTCAAAATGGCGTCATTTCAACTGACGAAATAAAACCAATCACTGACAAATATTGTTGTATTAACACTGAATCCAGTTTCTGGACACCTATAAATTCCCAGAAGACACGAACACGTGAACTGAAACCGTGGGACCACACATGTGGTTTGTATAAAACTGCTTCTTACAGGCGAATCCGAAAACCAGATCCCTTTCTTCATCAATATTCACAATATTAGAAGAAGCCCCTTTTTTTATTCTTTTTTTTTTGTTAAACTTCGTAACGACTTTTTTCTTTAGACCAAAAAGACGATGGTGACCTACGACCTCTTCAGACCCTTTTTGTAGAACGAACGGTCGGTTGAAATCTAGTTTGTATAAAAAGCGTGTCTATCTGTTTTGTCGTCACACAATGATATGTGAACGGTTTTCATGGACGGAGCGGATCCTTACGTGGTCGGGGCAGTTTTATTAGTAGAATGTATATAGAAACTAAATACGACTTATAAAATTATCTGCGTCTTTGACAAATTGTGCAAAAGACAGTATCATCCTTGATAACACGAATAGTATTAAAACCTACCAACACGTATTTTCATTTACAAAAAGTAATTCTACTGTAACTAAACCGATTTAGTTTTAACACATTTAGACAGTTGACTAATTAGTAGAACTTGCCTATACTTTTGGCTGTAAAATTACCTTGTTGGCACCATTATATTTAACTTGTAATAAGTGGGTATAAGGGTTTAAAGCAATATCTACTGTAGAATGAATTAATTAAGTTATAACAGATTTTCTTTAAAAGAATATAATAAAATAAAACTTTTTGCGGTAAATATTAAATAAGAAAAACATCATTAATAATTCAAAATTATCTCCAATCTATTTATAACCGTTAATAGATTATTTACTCGTGCCTACTTCTCGCCTTTGTAAGTATTAAAAAGTGAAATACTTGCCGCCCTATTTTTTTTTCTTGTATCTTTTTTTGCGCGTGAATCCCTCAAGATTGCACACAATAGACCCTACGCTCCCGTTAAGTAACCCAATTTTTGCACCATAAATAATAGAAAAAAAATGTGAAAGCTAACGGTCTTCCGTGTTTTTTTTAATAAAAAAAAAGTAGTTCGTGGACGTATGAATTAATTTGTATTACGCCCCGATGCTTACATATAAAGTACGTATTGAGAGCGAAAATTAGGCCACATTCATGTTTTTTTATCTTTTTTTAACTTTTTTTCTTTTTAAGCCAGTAATGTTTTGTGACAATATTGACAGCTACAGCCCTCTTCTTGAGACGTCAAAGTTGAGGATTTTGTAAATAATCTTATTGAAAATTAATACCATTCTTTAGAAGTTTCACAAACGGCTGATTGGCTTCATTGTTACAAGCTTTTTGCATTTCAGATGGAGGAGATTTGATTTGAAAAACAAATGCTTAGTTTGGATTTTCTTATAAATTTGTCAATTTGGTTTCTGGTTAGATTTAGTTAAGTATTGAAATTGAATGATAGTTTATGTCACTTAGGCAAATATTTTATAAATGATTATTCATTTTAATTTGGTCAGCCTTTAGTTTATTAAATATCTTTTCAGTAATATTTTACTTTGCAGGACAAGTGATTCGTCTAATGGTAGACTATTGTTTTGATGTATCCTATTTTTTGGAATGTATCTTACAGCTGAAATTTGGAAAAAAACTATATTTATTTAGGAAATAAAACCTGTAAATTTTTCTATAGCTCCAATCATGATTTTATCCCCCTTTTTTGGCGTCTTAACAAATCACTAAAAGCTATTTACAAAAGTTACAATGTGACAATAGAAAAAAAATCTCAGCATCCGTTACTATTTAAGGGTTAATAACGGTAATCGTAACCGTAACCCTACCACGTGCCGTGAGATGAGGATTAAAAAAATAAGATAAAAAATAAAAGGGTGTTAAGACGTCGTTGTAAAGGTTAAACTTTACTGATGATAATGGTAATGCATAACAAACAGTATAGGAATAAAAAAAAAATGTTTTTACTAGTAATTAACGAAGTTCAAGGTTTTCGATTTTTTAACTATTTATTCGTAATCAACGAACGTAGGTGCCTACTAAAAATACTGTTTATAAAAATTCAAGCTATGGGGCTTGTTAGTATTTATTGTTTGATTTTTTTTTAATTTACTTATCGAATAACTAAACTGATAACATGCAAAATTTCAAAATTGATTCGAAAATACTTTAACATTATCTATTTAAATATGTTTGCATTTTTTTTTTAACTTTTTCCTATTTTTTATTATTTTTAAAAGCAGCAACAGTTTGAAAGTTTAAGTATTTTAAGCAAACAGTTACAAAACAGTTAACAGTTTACAAATACAGGGTGTTAGGGTAAACAGTTGCATTACTATGAGGGGTGATTGTACCCATAATACTGAACAACTTTCCCTAAGAAATCTATAGGAAACTTGCAAAAAAATATTTTTGATTTTTCGTACTTCACAAGCGTGGGTAAGGTACGATCCGCTAATTGAATTTAGATTTTAAAATAAAAAAAAAAGTTAATTTCCTATTGGTTTCTCAGGCAAAGTAATTCAGTATCATGGGTATAATCACCCTTTTAGATTGGTAGGTCAGTACCACAGATCACAAAAACTAAAAGGAGATGTGAAACGGGGGCGGGGCCAGTGTCGCAGCAATATGCGCAAAAACGGAACACATTGCTCGCGACGGTAAGGATTCAATATATTATGAGGCTGAAAGCCAGTCAAGATATTATGTGTAAATAGTTTACAATGCTTGCGTAGTACTAAAGATTAGACGATATAAGCTATTGTTGTCTCTGAATAAATGAATCGAATTGAATTATTCGAACGTTGAGTTCTGATACCGCAATGGATAATGAGCACATTCAAGCTAACAAAATACTTTCTATCGCGTGGTACTGGTGGTAATGCGACACTAGGTTCCGTACTCAGCGCGTTGGTTGGCATCTCTCTAGATCTCTATGGCCAGTACAAATATCGTTGGGTAAGTAAGTATACAGCTCAGAAATTATTTATCAAAAAGTTGTATCAAAGTTTCTATCAACCTAGAAAGGGATTATGACCTTGTATTATGCTTACCTTACAATAACTTCCCGAAGATAAGGGACATGATTGCTTAGCGATTACTATTAATAGATAGGTCAGTAGATATCAGGGTTCTGACCACTGATTAGATCACCTCCCCGGGGAAATATGAGGTTGTCAAGGGAAGAACCATGGGGGGATTGTCTTAATCGTTATATATTTCTATAGGTAAAGCTGTAACATAAGAATTTAAGTAAGTTGCTTTATTTAAAGCTGTACTATATTTTAACAAGACCACGTTACGAAACGAAACGAAAGAAACGAAGGAAAACGAGGAAACGTGGATGTTCAGAGATTTCAGAATATCTCTGACTACCCCCTTGGGGAATATAGTCGCGAGCATATGCTTATGCTATGCTATGCTACGTTACGAAACATATACACATAAACTCACTACCTAAATCCATTTTGGGGCTAATCAAATGCCCCAATACAACTTTCAAACCTTTGAAGCGAGCAGTTCTAGGAACTTCATTTTCAGAATATTGAAGGTTTCTATATGAAATGACGTGTAAAGTGGTAATTGGTGTAATACTCTTTCACCTAAGTATCATCATCATCTCAGCCGATGGACGTCCACTGCTGGACATAGGCCTCCCCTATGGATCGCCACAACGACCTGTACTGCGCTGCCCTCATCCAATGGGTTCCCGCCGCCTTCACTAGGTCGTCGGTCCACCGTAGATATATTTGGGCTTATTTGCCTAAAATATCACTATTTTATTTAGAAACCTATCCCTTAGTCGCTTTTTACGGTCAGCTACAGCTTTAAGAAGGCGCTTATGTTTGGGCTCGTGAGAAATGTATTGAATGCCTGTATATCTACAACCCAGACAGCACGGCTAGCTTGCCACCCACGACAAAGCGTTTAAACGAGAAAAACGTCATGCGCGCTCTTTCTGGCCTACGTAGAATAATAAAGATGGAGGCACATCTTGATTTTTATTGTTTTCTCGGGGGTGGCAAGCGAGGCCTACAGGTATCGTAAGAGTCTGATCAGATCCATTCTCCATTTCATCAGATTCAGAAGGGTAAGTACGAGAGAGTGTATCTTACACACTACACTTAAAAATATTCTTCCTGAAAATATTCTTCCTGCGCAGCTGACTGCTTTTCTCATAAAGCAGTCGCTGTCGTCGAAATCGGTTATAAGAATTTATGCTCTGTTCAAAACAACAAATTTTGTTGTATTTCCAAATCCGAGTAACAATACAAAAGGTACTCAAGAACGCAACAACAAATCGCGTAACTTCTACCACCTACAATCTTAATTCATGCGTATACCTTTTTGTGTTCAAACGTACCGTTGAATCAAACAGATATCCCACATTATGAAGTCTTAAAATCACACTATTTTCTTACCTATAACGTTAATATTAAGAGCTATTTTAGGGGAATTCTGAAGGTAATTAGAGAAGCTAATAGAATCATACAGATATCCTACATACGAAGTCTAATAAATCACTTTATTGTCGGACCTATCGCGTTTGTATTAAGGGCTATGTTAGGAGAGTTCTGGAATTAACCGTAGTAGCGAACACCCTTGCTTAATCGGTTAGATTGAGTGGTATTAAACTTTCCATACAATCCTATCAATTGCCAACAAATCTGATTTTCAGTGCACTTTAATCCGTTATTATCGGCTTCCCTTTCCCGGGGACTGTTATTGAGTATATTTTACGAGGGCTTTTCCAATACCTTCTCAATATGTTTTTTTTCATGTATCGTATGAAGGACAGTACTTAATGCCAGCTTCCTGGTATATATCCACGGATATAGGTTTTATTACGTCGTAATTAGATAAATATTCGTGATATAGCTGAATATTCGTGAGCATTGCGGTTTTAGCTGTAAACGGTACGAAAATAACTTCCATCGTCAATTTATCAATCACCTGTGCTTTAACCGTCAATGTATCGTGAACAAATCACAGTCGCCACTAAAGGGTGTCAATGATACGAAAAGCTCTCGCTCAGTAGTCAATTAAGTGATCAGCCAGGGGTTTTGCACAATTGGTCGCCTCCACACAAAGCGATGGTGGCTCCGCTCCGTGGCGATATTGTGAACGGTACGACATTTTATTAGACGATTTGAGAGGGTAGACTTGTAAATGAGTTAATATTAAGGATTAAGGTTTATTGGCATTTTTATTAAGTTTATGGTAGGATAGGTAATGAAATGAGGTAGGACAGGTAATTTGTATTTTCTTCAATAGTCACTGATTTTAAAACAACAAAATGTAATGTCAAATTTCTTTTTCAATAGAGCAGCATATAAGTTTGGTCTTTCGATTATCATATTCAAAATAAAATTTGTTAAGCTTATTAAAATTTATACTACGTTTATTTAAATACGCAATTTAAACATAACTTTCTTAATAGATTCTTACAGGTTCAATAAACATGATTGTGCATCTCATAGTTATCTTGAATTTTTATTTCGAAGAAACTACAAAAAACTATTAATTAAATATTTGATTGGATAACACTATAAGTAACAATATAAATTAATATTAATAGAACAAGAAGAAACAAAACAAACAGAAAAAAGAAAAACACTTAGGCTACTTAAAGGTAAAAAATGTCCTCTAAAGCCCCTACTCGGGGCAGAGTGCCTAGGAGGCTGGCAGCGTTGCGTTGAAAAAAAAAGGATCTACCAGGGATTGGGTGACAGCTATATTTTCCTGCCCTTCGCCGTGGAGACCCTAGATTGCTGGGGTCCTGAGGGGAAAATGTTCCTTAAATGCCTCTCAAAGCGCCTATTCGAGGCTACAGGCGACAGGAGGGCTGGCAGCTATTTTGCGCAACTACAAAAATGATTTAAACTTCTGATTCACAATATCATACCTATTCTAGTTATACAAAAACCTTCACCACATTTATCTCAAATCCTATTTTTATCACAAATTTTTTTGCGTCTCAATAAAATGGGTAGCGTCGAAATCTGCGTACCTACCGTGCGCGACCGTCCGTGAAATCGTATCAGCTACCGGAGTATCGGAGCGAGACCAACGGTTGCGCGCCTCTGACCGATCACTGGATTATTGGGGGAACATTTTTATCGGGAAAAGGCATTTTCCTATATAGGTACCTATAGTAAAGTAGATAGTAAAGTGTTGATGTGGTTAAATATGGATTGACCATGTTTGACATGAAGGAACAGTCAAGTCAAGCAGTTAGGTTAGGTTAGGTGATTCACATACGATGACGCATGTCGGAGCGGCAGACGTCAGTCCGTCATATTGTGAAGCAAGGAGTTGTATGAAACCGCATGTAGAAGCACCCACGGTGACGGATTGACGCACCGTGTGCTTCTACGCGCGGTTTCATACAACTCCTTGCTTCACAAATGACGGACTGGCGTCTGCCGCTCCGACATGCGTCATCGTGTGTGATCCCTCTTAGGTTAGTATCATTATTCAGTAGAGTGGTCATATACGTTGGGTACATGGGTTTTCATAGCGGCTATTCGGACTGCAGTCAATAATTTAAAATTCAAATGTTTCGACTGTTCTTTGTTCTAAGCGCTCTTACATACGAGCGACACATTGCGATCGCCGTGGGTGTCGCAGAGAGTCGCCTCATAGAGTTTACGGTCGCCGTGTGTCGCGCGACCGTAAAGTGTCGCTCGACCGTAAAGTGTCGCTCGTCTGTAAGAGCGCTTATGGGTAGAGAAACGGTTACTGGACGAAAATATTGATAGTGGTCTTAAAATGTCCTATTGAGAACAGGAATATTTATTTTTTACACCGCGGTCCTAACCGATCTTTAGCAGACCTTGGACACTAAGTTGTCATTTCTGAATGGGAAAAATTGACAAGAGGTAAGCATGTGCGATACTGAGTGAGAGCAAGCGAGACAGGGATACGCCATTGCCTACATTTCCCGCCACGCTTCCTACCAAGCGAGGGTGAGGTTAAAATTGGTTAGCAAGGAGTGATCATACTGTACGTACTACAGACAAAACGATTCTCCAGCCACATCAGCGCTAACGCCAGGAACCAATGAGGGCTGCCGCCGCCGTCAACGAATACCTCGTGGAGGACATCATCATTAGTACTAAATACTCTTTCTGCTATTGTGGTTCATTATCATAAGCCTATATACGTCCCACTGCAGGGCACAGGCCTACCCTTAGGGAGGGTGTATGGGCATCAGTCTGCCACGCATGCTCAATGCGGATTGGTGGACTTCACACACGCATCAGAATTTCTACATCAGCGTATGCAGGTTTCTTCACGATGTTTTTCTTCACTATTTGAGAGCAGCCGGTATTGATAACATGGCATATCGTCCGTGCGGATTCGAACCTGGACCCTCATAATTGAGTGTCCATACCTCTTCGCAATCCGCCACAGTCGCTCTCTTAAATTATGACGATATTGTGCTTAATGCTTATAGTTCGATATTTAGTTTCAAAACATAAAACATGAATAATGATGACATCGAAGTCGAACTAAAGATAGACTTTATCTTTCATGCTCGTATCACGCGAGGGCAGAGAAGGGTATGATAACCTCTCGACTCCTTCCCCCCCCCCCTCCGCTCTTCCCACTTCATTCGTCTTTATCGTAAGTAGGTTATGTACGGATGTTGAGAATTTGGGATGTTTAATTTTGGTTCAATCAATTTTGAATTACATAAGTAATTTTGTTGTTGTTAACATTTGAATTGGATAATGTGGAAATCCCCACTGACTTCTTTCTTATCGTGTGGGCAGAGCCCTGGTGTCCGAGTTTTTTCAGACCGCCTTTCAGCCTTTGACGTGGTTTTTATGTAACGACTACTACCACCAGAGATACCAACGGCTTACCGTGCCATCCGAAGTACGGAATCATTTTTCTTTTCAGACAATCAGGTGATTCAGCCTGCAATGTCCTAACCAACTGGGGAAAAACGCACAAAGTGACATTTCACTAGGTGTCCCCCGTGGGAATCGAACCCACGACCTCCGTGTCGAGAGCCAATGCTCTTAACCATTAGACCACGGAGGCAGTTACTAAAAACCATAATCGATAAAGTTATTTTTGTTGTTGACCACGGTGCGTTAACAACTAAGTAAATGCAAAAATATCTCAATTTTAAATGTAAGTTTAAGCATTAACATGTAAAATTGAGAGATTTTGCATGGTGTATAACTTGAGAATTGCAATGTTTGGAAAACAGACAAAATCTACTTGTCGGAAATATTATTTGCAAAAGTAACAATTTTACTTTTACAATTAATCAATGAGTAATTTACTATTTGGATCCGTTTTTCTGTGTAACGTTTATCATGTGAACACTTTGTATTAGACTCCCGTACAATAATTTTATGACTATAATTATTATGTACCTCCTTCCAATGTTGACAAAAATATAGCTACAACTTACTGGCTTTATTTTTCATGTTTTTACATAGGTGTAGTAGAATGTTCACTTTTAGCATTTAGAAAGATAGACTTATCTATTCTAATTATTTCTTCATCTATCTAAAACTTCAAGTGGCTTGACAGCCAGGTAGCATGAACATTTCAGCCGACTGCTATCTCAATATAGGTGGCATAGGAAAACAAATAGAAGATTTTGTTGTTGTGTAAATATGGATTTTCTTGAGAAAATCATCATAATCGTTTCATCCTTGAAGATGAAACCTATATACAGGGTGAAATTGATATCATTAGCATCCTTTAAAACTAAGAGTCACCCATCAAACTGAACAACTTTTACTATGGAAGCAAACCGATCGGAGCAAAAAAAAATCAGCTGTGGGTATAAAACTGCACCCGCCCCCGCCCCTACTCGACTCAAATGTATGCAACAGCAGAATTTTTTTTGCTCCGATTGGTTTGCTTCCAAAGTAAAAGTTGTTTAGTTTTAAGGGTAGACGTCTTAGTTTCAAAGAATGCTAATGATATCAATTTCATCCTGTAGATTAACTTTCAAGACGCCGAGCAATGATCGATCCGCCGAGGTACTATAAATTAAATACACTAAATAGAGCGTATGCTGTACCTACTGGTCAAACATTTTATTTCTCTTCAACCAACGTCATTTCATTGATCATTCTCTGAATCTCTTTAACGCCAAGAAAACAGAAATCCAAAAACAAATGAGCATCGCCAGACGTTCCCAAATTATCCCCCCGAAGCACGTGCGCCCGAACAAAGAGACAAACGTGACAAAAAGACAAACAAACATACGAACGAGTGATTTAAAGGTGACAGATCTGTCCTGAATGACTTTTTGATTTTGTTATCAAATCGATCTTATTGTAAATTGTGATGGGAACTGATTGATTTATAGTTAAATACGTTTTAATTTAACTTTAGACTGGTTAAGTTGTCAGCTTTGTGAATCAGAGGTATGACATTCTGTTTAAGGTGTATTTCACACTGTGCGATGCGTTGCGTCGTTGTGTGACGATTAGGTATGTCCTAATATTTGTAATAATCTAAACTATTATAAAACTGTAGCAGAAAGTTTGTCTGTACATTGAAGATATTAACAAAAAAAAAGTTACGATATGGTTTTTAGGTGTCCCTGATTCCATTTCACCAATTTTTGGATTTTTTGTCTGTCTGTTTGTTTGTTTGTTTGAACGAGTATCACGCAAAAACTACTGAAACGATTTTGATGAAACTTTTTTTGTTTGATAGCTTATGATCTGACTTAAAATCTGGTATATAATTTGTGCGGACAAAGTCGCGGGTTAACGCTTGTATTTTTGATAAGACAATAAATGAATTTAATGTGACATTTAGTTCTAAGGTACCTGTTGTGCAGTCACGTACCTACACTGATACTATAGTATACCTATAGGGTATAAAATTAAATGCGTTATAAAGGGTGTCCCGTAAACCGACGTCAACCTGGTGGATGCTGATAGGTTAGTTCATGCCTAACCAGAATATACAAAATAAAAAAATAATAAAAAAATCTGTCAATCAATCAATCAATCTGTCAACATTTTACTTTAGAAAAAGGTTCTTAGTTTTCGAAATAATGACCGTTTTATGAAATTCGTGGAACTCTATTCCTTAAGTCTCTATTTTGAGTGCCACGGCTACAAATGTTCTATGCAGTATCTATGTTAAAACTCTCAATAAGTCGAAAACTAAGACACTTTTACTAAAGTCAAATTTTGATATTCCGCTTAGTCATTACCTAACCTATCAGCATCCGCCGGGTTGACGTCGGTTTACGGGACACCCTGTATATCACAGGGGGTTCAGGCCATCAAACTGAACAACGCTCACTATGGAACCAAAATCTAAATCGTGAAAAAAAAAAGTTGATTTTTTTGCAATTTCTTTGTTGGTCTCAAAGTAAAAACTGTTCTGATTGATGGTCTGAAGAACCCCGTTCAATACGTAATGCATATAATTTTACACGTTATACGTATAGAGTTTAAATTAGCAAATTAGCAAGACATTCTGGAACAATTTTAATTATAATGTATGAAGAAAATATTTGTAAGCATTTCTTTATTCTAAGTTTACTACGACCTGTGCTTATTTACTTAATTGAATGAAATATAATTGTTAATACTATTAATTAGGTAACATATAAAATTAGAAATTGTAAGTAAGCTGTGAGGTAACCCATTTATATTATAAAATTTGGAAATTTGTTAGTGTGCTAAATTATTTTGTATGCAAATGTATTAATATAATTTTTTTATAATTGAAATTTAATCCTGTTTGCTTATAATCAATGCATTGTAAATTAATTTTTGGGAAATAATTTTTTTTTATTATTCGAGTAAAGTTTGTAAAGTTATTGACAAGACGGACTTTTTCCAGCTTATTTCAGAACATATCTAACACTAAACAGAATGTCAAATGTTGATTCTATAAGCACCGTAAGAACAACCTACAAAAAGCTCGTTGAAAAAAAAAACGAACTAATTTCTTCACAAAAAGTCATCCTCTTTTGAAAACATTAACGAGTACCTGAGCCCAATTACTCGGAGCGACCCAAATGGGTGGAAATGGGAGGAATGGGGGAGGCTGTAACATACAGACACCGATGTCGCGATCGATGGGCTTTAAGTTAAGTTTGTGGGTGTGTAGAGACAGTGTGTCAAGCTTATATGAACTTGACGAATGGTGTTGACGGATGGTGGATAGTTAGGTGTATTTTTAGCCAAACTACATTGCTATATTTGCTATAGGATGTTATTACATGCATTAAAATATATATAAATTATAATAGTACAATAGCGAGGGCTTTACAATATTTTTGAATTGTAATAGCATTTTATTTCAATAACTGCCTCCGTGGTCTAATGGTTAAGAGCATTGGGCTCTCGACACGGAGGTCGTGGGTTCGATTCCCACGGGGGACACCTAGTGATATGTCACTTTGTGCGTTTTTCCCCAGTTGGTTAGGACATTGCAGGTAGAATCACCTGATTGTCTGAAAAGAAAGATGATTCCGTGCTTCGGATGGCACGTTAAGCCGTTGGTCCCGGCTACTATCTCTGATGGTAGTACACGTTACATAAAAACCACGTCAGAGGCCGTAAGGCGGTCTGAAAATACTCTGACACCAGGGCTTGCTAGTTGCTGCCTACACGATAAGAAGAAGAATGTCAATAACACGTTTTTGGAATCAAGGAAGGGTTCCTTTAAACTTAAAGAGCCGACAAGGAAAATTTTGTGGCTAAGAGAATTTATTATTGTGAAATTCATTAAAAAACATTGTTAATGTTTTTCGTAGAAGGTGTTACCGAATTTTTGGATTCTAAGCTACCAACAACCAACTAAGTTAGTTCATAGCAGAACGATCAATTTCAAAAATATCATAGTTACTTAGTAGTACATAGTTTATATATAAGGTCTAACAAAATTAGGTGAAACTATTTTAAGGGGATGATCAGACCATCAAACTGAACCACTTTCTCTATGGGACCAATATCGAAATCGCGAAAAAAAATCTGCTGTCCCATACATTTAGGTCGAGTACGTTTGTATGGAACAGCTGATTTTTTTTTCGCGATTTCTATATTGGTCCCATAGAAAAAGTTGTTCAGTATGATGGTCTGATCATCCCCTTAAAATAGTTTCAGCTAGTTTTGTTAGACCTTATATAGTAGGTTACTTATGATTATGTATAATGCCTTATGTTTATATTAATGTTGAATACTTATCATATTCTGCAGTAGTAGGGTAACTATGAAATTAAATACATAATAACAATATATTTTATATAAAATACAGGACCAGCATATTGATTAAAAACTATGGAAAAGCATAATAAATAATTTAATCTACAAAAATACTTCATACCGAATGCTAACTAAACAACATAAGTATCTGGTAAGTAATTTTTGAATATTCTATTTTTAAAAATATTGGATAATTATCCGTCTTTTCAGTTAAATCGAAAATATGAAGAAACTATGCAGGAATCGACATTAAATTTTTGTCTTATTGGTTCCGTATAAAAAATTCTCAAATTTTGCTTTTATTTATGAACATGTACACATCTACCTCTAATCAAGTTAGACATGATGCAAACAGTACATATTCTAAATTAAAGCATTAGACGGTGAAGTTATTTATAAGAAGACCACCTCTGGGCGGCGGCTGGGGGCGGGTCGACCTCTGACCCGCCCTCGGTCACCCCCTCACCTCTTTCACCCACTTCGCCCCCGCACTTTCACCCCAGGGTTGAAAGCTGTGCTTGTTAAGGTTTTTCAGGATTTTTTCTGTAGTAGAAATATCTGTAACTAGACTATAGCTGTTAGAGTATTTTAATTTTTTGTCGTAGTAACGTATAGAATGAGTAAGAACAATGGATTTTTAGACTGGACTTTATTAGATCCTTCATCCTTCCAAAAGATTTTTTGTAGAACAGTGTAGTAAAAGTTTAAATGATTTGCCTTGATCTTTATTTTCATATTTACTAGCCATGTCCGTGATTTCGAACTAGCCGATCACTACTGTAACATTCAGGTGAAGTTCTGATTGAGTCAGCTCATCTTATTGCGATGGAATAAAGTCTTATGTTTTATATGATCTTAATGAATTTCAGTAGCTAAGTGCTTTCTGATATACATAGGTTATTGTCGTGTTCTGACACTTTCAGTAATTTAAAGTTTACCAAGAGTTTCTATTCAAAACAATTGACGTTTTGTAAACGTACTTGTTTTACGTAGACTGTAGATACCAAATAAAATATTCGAAGTAGAATATTCACACAACTAAATGCTAAAAATCTTATTAGAATGTGAACTCTGCTGTATAGAAAACTAAGTGAACTTTACGTTGGCAGCCCTGCACCACCCCGTGGCCCGGGCACAGCTTCCAGACGCTGCACGTCGACGTCTTAAGGCCCTGAAAAACTTAAAGCGCAGTACTCAAGAATACATAAACAAAAATACCATATACAGGGATGGTTGCTGCAATCTCCAAAAAAGTCTTCAAATACACATGTTTATCTAATTGGAGTAAACGCTGCTGTGTGCTATAAAAGCGTTACTAAGGTTACAAGAACGTCTTGAAAATTTAGATATTGGCGCCTGCCATCGACGAAGGTGGTACGAATAATGTGAGATGGAGGATGTTAGAAGTCAAATGTACCAGTTTTCGAATTAAAAACCACATTACAATCGATTTTAATGCGTACAGAGGTTATTTTAGACACCCAAAGAAGACTTAACGTAAAAGACTTTTTTTTGTTTGCATATTAAATTTAGTGCTGGTTGTATATCTAGTTGATTATACTATAAGTCTAGGTTTAACTAACTCGATATTATATATTTTTAATTAAGGTTGTTTAGAAAAGAAAAATTTGATTGCATTTATTGAATATATTAAACATATTTAAGGGAAGATATTTCAGTTTTATTACTTATTTGTGTCTATAAATTTGTACTGTTAGTGTAAGTTTTTGAATAAATATTCTTCCTTTAAGGGAAGAAGTGTTAGCATAGCAAAACCAAATACTATTTTAGAAAAATAATCATTTCAATTAAATACAATCACATCAATTCACTTTGATAACGGCATGTGAATTAATAAACCCGTACGAGAGCCAATTGCGAAAACCGTCTAACTTCCAATTGGAACATTTCAAACTGTAGAGCGATTGTTCAGACGTCACACCACGCTGACGTCACGTTGACAAGTGACTGTAGCTGCCCCCCTCCCCTCCGCGTGGCCACGCCCCTGCGCGCGCGCCGCCTACCGTGATCTAGATCGATCTAGATCTTTGTGGAGTATTGTTTGAGTTTCAGGATTTTTTTTTACATCTATTTTTCTTTCTCTTGGGAGATAGTAAGTTGATGATGAAGAAAGTTGCCTATTGCAAATTTTTTGTCTGTGAAATAAGTCTAAGATTTATTTTTAAGTGATTGATGTTGAAAATATCCTTTTGTTGGAACCAAGTTTTAATATTCATTATTTAACCATAAGTGTAGTCTGCATAAAAAATCGTTGCTTAACATTATCAACTAATGTTTTTTAAGCCATAGGTAGGTAACCTAATTTATGCATAGTAGGTACCTATAATACTCTTTTATAAACCCTTTATAAATGTACTACATAAATAAGTTATCTAAGTAAAAATATAACAAAGGAAAAGTCCCTCTTTTTTAGAATAAAATAACTTGAGAAAACAACAGGTTTCAGTCACTACTCTACTGCAAAAGCTTCCTTGGTTACTTACATTTATACATGTATTTGTTTATAGGCTTCCGTATTTTCTTACATTACTTAGATAGATATATAGGTACCGGAAATATGGAGGCGGTGGGAAAGTTGATACAAAGTAGAATTTACAGGGGTACCGTCCAACAAAAAAACTCTCACTAGGTAAAAGTACTTACTAGGTAAATACAGTATAGTAGTATGTCTTCATGAAAAACAATCAGTTTTCTATTGAAAATCAAATTATTAATTATCACACACAAAAATGTCATAAACATTATAAAGACGTAAGAAAAACTGAGACGCGTATTTATAAATACACGATGAAAAGTAACGTAAAACCAAACTTCATTCTAAAAAGAAAGAACTTAATAAGATTCTTAAAAAACTAAAAGAAAACTGTCCGAATTTCCTTTACCGACGGTACTCGGCCGCTGAAAGATTTTCACCCCCGCCCGCGGGGAGGGGGCAGCGGTCGAGGTGGCGGGGCCTTCGCTCCCTGCCCCTGCGGGCCACCGGGCCAATGGCGGCCCGGCGCGCCCTGGCCCGACCCGAGCTCAGTCGCGCCTGAACCGCGACCCTTGACACACAAGCGCGCCGCGCGTCTTCTTAACCTGTGACGGCAACCGGCATCATCACGCACGGAGCGCTAGTATACGGCGGGGTCGGTGGCCCGGGGCTTTGCCCTCCGAGAGGCCCTGACCTCCCGCCTTTGGAACTCGGATTCCGTAGTAGCTGGCGCGAGGATGAGCTGCTGCCTTCCACGCCGGCGAGCCAGGCCGCGTCGACGCAGAGCGGCTCGTCTGCGACGGACAAGGGCCAGAATGTGGAGTGCGTGGTCTGCGGAGACAAGTCTTCGGGGAAACACTACGGGCAGTTCACGTGCGAGGGTACGTATTGTGAAAGTGAAAGTGTTGTGTCTATGGAACTCGATTGCCGTGTGCGTTGCGTTTGCAAGTGCCGTGCGGATTCCGTTGAAAGTGCGCCGGGTGATTTTAGGTTGTTTTAGGGTTAAATTAAAAAGTAATAGGGAACAAAAATAAAATAAAAATGTCGATGGTAGTCAGATAGAGGATAGAGTTAACTGAATATTCTAATAAATCACGTAAAATGTAGGACATCAAGTTTTTTATCAAGAATAAGTAAATTTAATGATAAAGATTTAAATCCTTAAAGTTTTGTTCTTTTCTTAATTTACGATTTTTTGCGCGAAAGGTAATAACGAAATTCAAATTAAAATAAAACTTTAACACAACTCAAAGCTATGCAAAACTTTTCAAAAACCATGCAACAATTAATTCAATTAATTACCCCAAAACAAGCAATCATTCTTCGCCCCCTAACCTCAAAAATCTTAATTAACCACTCTGACACTTCTAATCAGAATGCAATAAGACAAAGTTTTCATAAACTGCCTGCTCTTAAAGATAAGGGGTCTCACTTTTATGCAAATTAGGCAATCGTAGAAATTGTTGTTTTATGACTTACAATGTTTTGCGTTCGCTTTGCTTAAAGTTATGGTATGTAAGACAGAGGAGCAGATTTACATACTATTCCAAAAAAGTATTACAAACTCTCATATTTCAATTAAAATAAAATAAATTAAAAAACTCACTTCCCTTCCGGGGTGGTCAGAAAATTTACTACAAATACCAACTAACACTTGCATTTTTAATATTGGTTTTCATGAAGGAAATTCTAAGTCATGCGGGTATTTGCATATCCGCCTATACCAGACTTTTCAGAAAATGTTGTAGCTAGTAACCTCCAAAAAAATATATATTGTTTTGATCTCATTTAATTCAGTGAACTTTGTGTCCGAATACTAGGTTTATAGATAACGATCTTCTTTAAAGTCACTGAATTTTAGTGAAATAAAGAATATTGTATTACTATTAGAAGAATTAATAGGCTTTTTCTGGGCGATCGCGCTACATCCTCGGCTTCATCTAAACTTTCCATCAGGTGAGCTGAAGCCAAGCGCAAACCCATTACGAATAAAAAAAATTTATGCGAAATTTGAAATACTAATTATATATCTGCACAACAATAATGAAATTCGAAAAAATCGAATGCTGTACAAACCTGTAAGATATTATGTATAGGAAATTAGTGAAGGTTTGAACACCTAGTGGAAAATGTTTTCGTTTTTGTATATGGTGACTGCTATTTCTTTGGAAACACTGCAAAAAGATCACTCCTTAATCATGTCGTGCAGAACCCACGTGAAGAAATAAGGGGCCTTTCTAAGCCAGGAACAATACGGCAATAAATTGTAATATTTTAATTACATTCTGACCCTGTTCGTGTTATAATCATCGAATACTTAGGATATTATCTGTTGTTCTATAGTTTGTTAGATTTATAAGGAATGAAAAAAAAAGACAAAACAAAAATTAAAAAAATCAAGAATATTACAAGAAAATATTTGACGGCAACATTTTCTTTTTTCAAGTTTGCACTTGTGTTTAATTTTATGCAATGGTTAATCATTGTAAGTATTTTCGCACATTTACGTTTCAATTATTTAATAATTTGGTACTTAATTTATTCTTAATTTAAACACATACAAATAACATAATTACAACACAGTATAGGGTGTCTACCGATTTTTAACATTTGGGCACCCACAGAACATCTAAGAAGGGTTTTCTGTGTGCGAACTTATAAGACTGTGTTGCGTTAACGAATCGCCAACGCAACGTGAGATAAAAACGCAGGAAAGTACAACGATAACGACCTTCAGTAAATAAAAAAATATGTGTAATTAATCACCAAAAAGTGTTAATGATCACTGTTAGTTTCACTACAACAAAGCTAAACAATTACCCCAAGCGACGTCGGAAAACATAATTATGTGTTTCATGTCACATAAGGTAATTATGTTTGTTGGTGACGATGTGGCCTTACGATAAAAACTTTGAATTACGTCTTGGGAAGTTACCACCTTTTACTATAGAGTCATTGTTTTTTAACCTACTTCGAAAAAGGAAGTTTTTATAAACTGTCACTGTTATTTGATTTTAGGTATTCAAGAAAAAATTTAAGAATGAAAGATATCAAAATAGAAAAAAAATAGAGAAAATATAGAAATACCTAATTATGGAGCGATTAATCGTACTTGGTTAATTTCTACACAAATCTGTTTCTAGTTAGCACAATCTGAGTGTAATGTAACACGTAAATAATCAATTTGATTTTATTCATTTTGATTTTTTCTAGAGTGTTCCCGCAACTTTGTCCGCACGAATTCCCATGATCGTAGCGAGAAAAATGATATTCTTGAAGTCTAATTAATCATAACCATACAGTAGGCCTCGCATGCCACCCCCGAGAAAACGATAAAAATCGAGCCTCCATCTTTATTATTTTACGTATGCCAGAAAGAGCGCGCATGACGTTTTTCTCGTTTAAACGCTTTGTCGTGGGTGGCATGCTAGCCCTGCAGATTCAAAAAGTTTCATCAAAATCGATCTAGTAGTTTTCGCGTGATACACGAACACACAAACAAACATTTGAAGTTGTATAATATAGCTTTTTATAAAAACAAGAACGGTTTAAAAATGTTTTAGCTTTTTGAAAAAGTAAACCAGCTGCCAGCCAAAATAAAGCGTTAAATCTTTAAAACCCTAAAGCGAACTATTGTTTACTCACGTGACCACAGTGCAATGCATGACAGTCATTACGTCAGGCAGTGGTCCTAAACCCAGCCTTGACCTCTGACGGGTTAAGCACCAACATGTGCTCTGACTCGCTATTGTAATCATTAAAGAGTTAAAATGTAATATATTGATTTGATTTTGATTTGATTTGAGAAGGTAGTCCAATTTGCATAAAATGCCGTTACCTATTTTATTAGATTCGCTAGTGTCGTGCTCATGGGGACCATAGAGCCTGGGTTGCGTAGGGCTGAGCCTTTGAATGTGCGTTCCTATTAAAAGCGTGTAGCAGATTAAGGCCGGATTCAACCAAACTTTGATTTATAGAAGAGTAACTATACAAGGAACAATTTAAGTCTAGTTTTTACTCCGAAATAACTTCACTTGTCTTCTACCACTCAAAACCCAAACTAAAAGAACGAATGTATAATCCACCTAAAGAAAGAGGTCATTGTATCCGTACTTATTGCAATGTGATAAAAAGGAACCTAACAAATTAAAACTGTATAACCACAGTTTTAATTTGTTAGGTTTCTTTTTATTTTAATTTTTTTAATAATGTGACATTGACATTTCATTAGTCTCGTTGGTCGTTGGTACAAATTGGCCGTGTAAAATTTACTCTCAACTTATTCATAGATTAGGGTTAGTAAAATGCAAAATCAGTTTACTCTAAAGTAACCGGCGACTTAATTTAGGAATAAAATTTACTCGCGTTTGGTTGAATGGGACAAAGATGGACAGTAGAAGTGAGTTAAGATTTTGGGACTAAGCATGTTGCTGATTGGTATCCTGTTAATACCTGTTTATTTTTTGTTGTTTAAATTTTGACGTAGCATTTTGCAGAATACGGATATTTTGACGTAGTTTATTGCAGATTTAAAGCTTGTTCTTTCTTATAAATAACTTTTTTATTTAATAGTATTACATGACCTTTTTAGATAAATAATATCTTAATATCTGTGATAATTGGCACATAGATTATCTAGTCCCTATCAAAGCACCACAGTCTGGGCCAGACTTTTATAATAATCTAGCAAATTATTACATTTCATTATTCATAAATTGACTTAAATACTTCCTGAAGGATTGACCACATTTAGCAGCATTAATAAAAAAAATAAAATAAATAAATAAAATAAATAGTATTTATTTCTCACCACAATCAATGAAATTATCTACACGAATTATAAGGTACATTACATGGTACATGGTACATTATTAGGTACAAAAAGATTATGGGAGACTGATGCCTGAACCACAGTATAAGAAAAAGTATCTATTACCCTGAACAAAACCCGATTTCGAGTCTATCGGTTCTGGATCGGTTCTGGACATCAGGTCTCAACCCTGGGACAGTGAGTTAAATAGATATTTCAGCTTACAAATTTAGTTACAGTTCGATAAAATAGAATAGTATATAATTGTGGTTGAAACTTCAAATTCTAAGATGTTAGTATAATTAATTATGTTATGTATTTTAATTTTTATTTTATTTCATAGTTGTGTGCCAAAAAACATGGATTTAAGTAAGTGTTAAAATGGTATTCTTATAAATGCCCACTATTCGATGATATCACTTGGCCACAGTTCATGACAGTCATTATGTCAGGCAGTGGTCCTAAACCCAGCCTTGACCTCTGACGGGTTAAGCGTTTTAACCTGCCTTTGAACTTGTTCCAGCAAGATGCGCTTTTGTTATTAATTATATGATCGCGGTGTGCTTTCAATTCTTTTTTTTTAATTTACCGAACCTAAAAGCTATATCTTTGATCAAACCACACCTTACTTTGTACAAGTTAGTGAGAAAATACGACTGTGACAATAAGTTTACTTTATATAAATACGAGCGTTAACCCGCTACTTTACCAGATTTTAAGTCAGATAATAAGCTATCAAACAAAAAAGTTTCATCAAAATCGGTTCAGTAGTTTTTGACAAACAAACAAACAAACACACAAACAAACAGACAGACAAAAAATCCAAAAATTGGTGATATAGAATCAGGGATACCTAAAAACCACTTCGTAACTTTTTTTTTGTTAATATCTTCAATGTACAGACAAACTTCCTTTTACAGTTTTATAATAGTTTAGATAGATTAGATAGATAAATAGAGTTTTCCCAAGTTTTCAGCGGCGTAGCGGTAACAACGCTACGCTGAAAGAGCTGTATAGGAAAAGGAGACTATCTATGGTAAATTTCTTGAATAAAAATTAATCCGGAGAAGCATATTTAACGGTTTTGATGGAGTGTTCTAGTCCATCTACAGATATTCTATTCCATCTGCAGGCTGAACTCCCATTACCAATCTAACCTGTCTACCCCTTTCTCTGCCTTTCTTTGTTTTTGTTTTAACTAATTTCGTTTTGTTAGATATTAAGTACCTATTTAAATTAATATTATTGTGGTGTCTTTGTGTATATAAGGTCTAACAAAATTAGGTGAAACTATTTTAAGGGGATGATCAGACCATCAAACTGAACAACTTTCTCTACGGGACCAATATCGAAATAGCTTAAAAAAATCAGCTGTCCCATACATTTAGGTCAAGTAGGTTTGTGTGAAACAGCTGATTTTTTTTTCGCGATTTCAATATTGGTCCCATGGAGAAAGTTCTTCAGTTTGATGATCTGATCATCCCATTAAAATAGTTTCACCTAATTTTGTTAGACCTTATAGGTATACCTTTCAACAAGTGTAATTATTATTAAAAAAATAATGAATGAACTTATGAATGGAAATAAACTAGGTATTATTTTACTAGCGGTATGCCCTTTTAAGTTCTCGTTTGGCGCCAAAATGCTCATTACAGTGGCGGCGAATATCACTGAAGCGATAAGTTTTGGATTTGACCTCATACTTCCTTTGCATGATAGTTAAATTAAAAAAAAAATGTTTTTGTCCAGTTCCGACAAACATTCATAGCAGGAAATATTTGGTTTGTTCTTCTAATTAACAAAATTAATGAAAACAACAAACAGCTTAAAAATTAAACCGGTGGTTATAGCTAAGTTACTGATAACCTTGACATGGGAAATGGTCGTTTGTTTGAGTTAATGCGCACAGCCAAGGAGTGGAATGCCCTGCCTGCGTCAGTATTTCCAAGCGCTTACAACCCGAATTACTTTAAAGTACGAGTGAATAGGCTTCTTCTGGGTAAGCTCGCTACATCTTCGACCCCATCTTTGTCATGAGGACTGGATTGAGGTCAAGAGCAAACCCATTTATTTAAAAAAAAGAAAAAATTTGAGTATCCTTTTGAGAAATTTCCTTTTTATCTTTTACAAATTACAAGCATGTAGGATTTTTTGGTTCCGCTATCTGGGTTAGAATTTACCATATTATACAGGGTGTAAACTTAAACGCGTTACATATTTTACTAAAAATTAAAAATTTTCACAATGGAACCAACATTAAAAATGTCTTGGCGGACAACGCTGCTTATCGGAAAGCCTTCTCGGAAATGTATATCCAAAACCGGAAGATCTTAGGTTTCTTCCCCTCAATGGTATCGCCTCCTTCATTGACCATGTATTTGAAGGGTGAAGAAAATAAAAAGTATTGGGGCTAACACAAAAGATCCCACTGGGTCGAAGTGTTGCTGGCCTGCCAGCCCCCACAACAAGATAAGATAAGATAAGAACATTAAAAATGCAAAAAAAAAAATGCAGATTCATGCACTTTCTATGGAACAGCAATTTTCCGATTTCCCAACGTTTTTTCGGGTACCTCCCCTACACGTATATTGGGGATGTATATTTTTTTTCTCGTTTAGTCAAGTGTAGCCAGCTAGTAATAATCACCCAACGAATGTAGGTACAACGTACAACTAAGGTGACGGGCAACTACGGAAGACTACATTCTGCATGGCCCGACACGCACTTAGCCGGTTTTTAAATAATTGGATTGGTCATGGCGCCAAAAAGGTTATGACCTTTATAATATCGTAGCATCGTTGTATCTTTAAAACTGGTTGACTCGAATGTAAAGTGTTATCTTAATTTTGTTTTCTAAAATCATAATTTATTTTAATGTTACCAGCACAATACAAAATCATATTAATTTATTTTTATTAGGATTAGAGAAACATACATTTTATTAGATAAAAAAGATTTGATGTTAAGGTTAGAAGTATGAGCGTTTTTTATTTCTTCTCTAAAAACTCTTTAGACAGCATAGAATCAAGAATAAGATAGCCTAGAATCTAGATAAATAGCATTTTTATTAAAGTTATAGAAAAATATCACGCGAATTCCTGTCAATGTTAAACAAAACTATTGGAAAAAGGATAGAACCCATACAGCCTTGTCAGACGTAGTTACACAATTTTAATGCGACCGATTCATAAATAATTAAATATTACATTAAAATATAGTATAATTAGGTACCGATGGTTTTTAAGTGGATAATCAGAGCATTTAACTGAACAACTTTCTCCATGTGAAAAATACACTGTGCCATATAAAATTGCAATCCTACTCGACCAAGATGTATGATATTTTTTTTCGCCATTTCGTTATTGGTTCCATAGAGAAAGTTGTTCAATTTGGTGGTCTAATCATCCTCTTAAAAAACCCGTCAGTATATTAAGTTGATCTAACAAAATTTGCTGTAACTATTTTAAGGGGATGTTCAGACCTTCAAATTGAACTACTTTCTCTATTGCACCAATGTGGAAATCGAGAAAAGAAAGCTGGTGTTCCATACAAAATTGCAAACCTACTAGATTCGAATATGGGACAGCAGAATTTCTTCGCGATTTCGATGTTTGTTCCATAGACAAAATTGTTCAGTTTGATAGTCAAATCATCCCCTTTAAATAGTATCAGCTAATTTTGTTATACCTTATAGAAAACCTAATATTGATATCTAATCTAAACTATTGTAACAGAAGTGTCTGTACATTTAAGATATTAACAAAAAAAATACGATATGGTTTTTAGGTGTCCCTGATTACATATCACCAATTTTTGTTTGTGTGTTTGTTTGTTTGAACGAGCATCACGCAAAAAATACTGAACCGATTTTGATAAAACTTTTTTTGTTTGATAGCTTATGATCTGACTTAAAATCTGATATATAATTTGTACGGACGAAGTCGCGGGTTAACGCTAGTAAATTATATAAATATACTTCCTTTAATTAACTAATTCAATACAAAGCCCAAAATAGCTAAAGATACCGCGACATTTTGGACTCGCACTTCACCGAGCCCGACAGTGGGATTTAATTAGACTAATTAGTAGGTTTTAGGTTTAAAAATTTAGCAGAATTATGTCGTTATTTTTAATAATTTTGCTTTGAAGTTGTAGATAAGACTAGTGGCGCCGATGATGTGCATTGGACATGGCGCTTGACAATCTATACTATTATAAAACTGTAACAGGAAGTTTGTCTGTACATTGAAGATATTAAGAAAAAAAAAGTTACGATATGGTTTTTAGGTGTCCCTGATTCCATTTCGCCAATTTTTGGATTTATTGTCTGTCTGTTTGTTTGTGTGTTTGTTTGGGTGCTTGTTTGTGTGTTTGTTTGAACGAGTATCACGCAAAAACTACTGAACCGATTTTGATGAAACTTTGTTTGATAGCTTATGATCTGACTTAAAATCTGGTATATAATTTGTGCGGACGAAGTCGCGGGTTAACGCTCGTAATACCTAATTTCCTTAACATAACGTCTATTTCGAACAAAATTTTATATCCGATTTTGAAGTAAACCTATTCAATATGTTTCGTATTTCAGAAAACACACAACTTAGTGCAATCTATCAAGTATTTTGTATAATGTATAGCTTAGCATAGCATATGCTTACGACAATATTCCATGAGGGAGTAGTCAGAGATATTCTAAATGACAATCATCATAATTTGTACTTCAGTTTAAACTCTTCATTACTTACTTCGTTAGTCTGAAAACCTTCCCGTACCTAATGCAAAGATTTTATACATTACTCGAGTTTATTGCGTTTTTTAATTTTTTTCCTCCACTAAAATGTCAGGTCTGTTGAGTTTTTATTTATTTGTTATAAAGTGTTTTTCACTGTACCTAATTAAATTTAAAGTAAACTAAATTTAATAAATATATTTTAATCATAAAATTGTGGCTCCTTCTTAGTATTGATGATTTTGTCACTATCTGGTTTCAATATTATGATTATAATTAATATCAAAAGTGTTTGAAGTTTGTACGGAAATAAATATTTGGTGATTTCATGAATTGTTATATAGGTACACGAAACAGATACTTAAGCCACCATAAAATAGTGGAGCTTCGTTGCAAGCCCAGTAGGCAACCAGCACGCGTCCACCCAATAACAGACTTGCAACGCGACTTCATACTAATTTAAAGAATATTCTTAACAACTTACAGTTTCTCTTTTAAATCCTACCACTGATTTCAATACTAAGAGTATATCGATAAACCGCATTAGTGTCGAGACCATAAAGTGTAGTTTTGATGTCGACTCGACAAAATACAAATCTACTTTATTAACAGGCCGACAGACCTCCCGCCGCTCTTTACACATAGAACCTTCTCTCAATAACACCTGACTCGTGTGAAAAACGTCGATGTTCGAAGTACATTGACGGTTTTAAATAAACAAATAAACTTTTCTAACATATTTAGAATCCAATGTTTAATGAACAAATTGTATTTTCGTTTGCAAAAATATGTATAGTACTGTAGAGTAAGAGAATCACTAAACTAGGGTTACCAAGTAACAGATATGTTTACACAATATTTTATTGTGTTATGTTTTAATTTGAAAATCATCTTGAAATTAAACCTTGATATTATCGCATGAGGTACTAATATTCCTTGACAGTTTTAAGCTCCTCATTGCAGCTGAGTTTTGTATAAAACGTGATTTTCATCGAAGGTGACAATTTCATATAACAGCCTTTGGTTGTCCGTAAATGGAACAAAAATCTTTAACGCTATAACCGTCAATTGTTTCGACGTATTCAGAAAACATGTCACAACGCTTTATGTGTTCGCCTTAAGATAGAAAATGGTTTGATTCTTGGGACCTAAAATGGATTGTTTTTATAAGTGTTATTACTACAAGGGTCTTGAACGAAGCGCTCCTTTTGACATAAATGCTTGCGTCCGTGAGCGAGAATGACAACAGTGATCCGATTTGACACCTGTATTTAGTGCTGTGATCTGTCGATGTCGACAATATCGATAAATAATATCATGAATTAAATCATATTCATTCAAGCCTGATGCGTATGTGGTTTACCAATCTGCATTGGGTACGCGTGATGGACTAAAACTCATATACACTCTCTCTGAGGATAGACCTGGGCCCTGCAGTGCGAAGCTATGATGATTATGAACTCATAATATTGACTTATTGACAGACAAATTTGAACATATGCTTGCATGGATAATGAACACGTCTTTCTTTAAATAATTGCATATATTCAAAATAATAATTAAGTCTAAGGTACTGACACTTTAAAAACCATTTTCAATGTTCTGTGAGTAATGTTTAATTTTTTTTTTTCAAACTAGCATAAAATATAATCAAGACTATGCACTGAAGTTGAGGGTGCGTAAGGCTATGTAGGAATAATATTTTTTTGTTATTTAAAATCTAATCAAACTGATTAGTTTTCTTTTCTAAATCGATAAGTAAGTATTGATAAGTCTTATACACGTAAAGAAAAAAGATGTCCACACAAATGATCCGGTGAGCGCCCATCACTACGGCCACTATAACCGGTCACTTTATGGTATGTTTTGTCCCGCGATACCGTGCCAGTTAACCCTATCTTTACGACCGACTCTAAACATAAGTGTCTCTCCAAACTTATTTATTTTTATCTCATTCCACTTTTTAAATTGAATCCCCCGATCGGCGCGTGTGTGGCTCTTTTCTTCGCTACTAAAACTGTCAATAAACCGAACTCGGAAAGAATCATGCGGCCCTTTAATGAAAATTTGACGCCGTTTATTTATTATTTATGTGAATTAAATAAGTACTAGTAACAAGATAAACACTATTACTGACTTTTACGTTAAAGATTCTTAAATTTAATGCCATATAAAAAGTAAAAACGTCAAATATTTCTCACGTCGTAAATTGAAAATTTACGCTTTTTTGTCTATAAAACCGATTTATTTTCATATTAACCATTTTATTAAACAATAAATTACGTGTACTTTAAAACGTTTCGAGTTGAAACGCTTCAAGTTTGTGTCAACAAGTTTTATGCGCCGTCGATGGCTCATTAAGGAAATTAACGGATTCCACATTTATCGATAATCGATGTCGACGTCCGTCCATCGATACATTTATATGTTAATGATGATATCCGACCGCCCTTTGGCTCGATTTTGAAATGTTGTGCCTATTGTTTGAGTTAATTTAAATTCTTTATTAATTCAGCGCCTGATTGTAATTCGGGCGTTCACCTCGTGTTTTCATTTTTACATTAAAACTACAGACTGTAGTTTTTCAATTTGTTTCAAAGGCATATACAATTCAGCTTAGCACAATAATAAACTAACTTCCTTCAGACATGAGGCCAGACATGACCCATTACTGAAAGGCCCTAGCAATAAAAAACATAAAAAAAATAAATTTTAATAATTTCTCGTAGCACTTTAAATGCTGTGATATTCGTTGATATTCATAAATAGCATAACCTCGTCATTACCATTAGGGACTTAAGAAAAATCATCTCAAAATCAGATCACATAAACCCTTAAAAACTAAATGCACAACATATTAAATATTAAGAACAGGACCTAGATCATTAAGGTCCGATCCACTGGAGTCATTAAAGCGAGTAATATTTCATTAAACTCCTTTCTTTTGTCTGCTGGCGCCTTAATGAAATGATTAAGGGAAGTTAGTTACGTCGCTGAATCTATCATGTACGTAATTATCGAATTAATCTACTTGTATTTAATTACGCGTTAACAACATTTTTTGTTATTAAAATGTACCTTTTTCTGTCCTTTTTAATTTAAATGTAACAAAAATAAACAAGTAACAACTTTGTTGTTGTAGGTTGTAGCAATGGTTCTGATCACGCGGAAAGAGTGGAGACAAAAACAAAATGACCTCAGAAAGTAACGTGATATTATTTAAAAAAAAAAGAGCTTGATAAAGCGGAATGTGGTCATATTTTACCCGTTTTTCTCTGAAAATATTTAAGAACAACCAAATAATTTATCATTTTTATTTTGTCACGACAATATTGCTCTGTACTTTTTGACTATCATTTTTTAGGCACATACATTGTAATATTTTTTTTACTGTGTAATAAATAGTCTATTTACTGACTATTTATAACACAGTAAAAAGAAAATATTTAAAGACTTGTACGAAAGCTTTGTACGAAATAACTCTTATCTGAGAAGCCTTGTAAATTGTTTACATCTAGCTTGAATTTATATAATTACCTACCACTAAGTAGAACGAAATAAATTAATAAATACATGGTAATCGTGAAAATATTGCGTTCTTAAATTTGACTAAACTCGTTTTAATAAAGCTTTAAGCTTAAAAAATCAGAAATAACTAAAAATATATTATTATATTAAAGAACCTTAACTTCATTGTATACTAATGATTTTTCAGAGCTAAACACCGTCAGTGATTAATGACTTAACCATAAATTACCATCTCTCCAAATTGATTCACGACTGATTCAATTTGAACACATTTCTAATTGTGTTTTTTAAATACTGTAAATAATTAAGAAAAAATCTGAAAACTGTTTCTCCATAATAGGTACTGCAGAATAATTAATAAATGTTTTAACAAATATTTATAATTTTTCTATTTTTTTGTGACTTTGGCTTCAAAAACCTTTTAATTGGTTCACACATGAAGTTAATGTGATGACTGCGCTGCGTGTTTGTTAAATTAAATTGGCGTAATATTTTAATTGTGTTAAGTTGAATGACATAAATAACTTTGAAAAAGATGCTACAGGTGAGCTTTGCCTCAACTGCAAACTTGTAAAAATACTCCAACGCTTTAGCAAGGTTTCTGAACTACCCGAGAGGATTTATGGGTTCCAATGTATGTTTGAATGTATGATGTGAATAATAATTAATTATATTTTATTCAAGAAGAAAATGTGATGGTCTCGTTGATGTCTTTTGTACTTGTCGTAGGCCTACAAAAGCGTAGCAGTATAAAATTGTTCAAGTTTATGATTTACTAGCGTTAACCCTTTTTTTTATATATACATATGGGTTTGCTCTTGACCTCAATCTAGTCCTCAGGACTAAGATGGGATCGAAGATGTAGCGAGCTCATCCAGAAGAAGCCTATTAACCCGGGACTTTGTCCGCACGAATTATATACCAGATTTTAAGTCAGATCATAAGCTAACAAACAAAAAAAGTTTCATCGAAATCGGTTCAGTATCGGTTTTTGCGTGATGCTCGATCAAAAAAACAAACTTTTCTTTTTAATTTACAGTTTTATAATAGTATAGATAGATGATTTTCTCTGTCCTCATGCCATCTGGCTATTGGTACAACATACTTTAAATAAACTCACGACCATAATCACTTTTGTGTGGTGATAAACTTTGCTAAAATTATCACCTATCTTTATACCTTAGCGTGAAGTTGTAATATAGGGTCATATTTAATATGGCGACGGTTTTTAAAGGGGAGGATCAGTCCATCAACTCATCAATATTTTCTATGAGACCAACATCGCAATTGCGAATATAAAATTGCAATTCTACTCGACCAAAATAAATAAATAACGCTCACGGGCACATACATTGTAATGATCCTAAGTAAGTCTTAGGCTTTTTGTTATAGCAACCATACAATAACGGCACACATATACAACATCCATGACCGAACCGAGATTCGAACTCAAGACCCTGGTTTGGCAGTCCAGCGTGGCGACCATTAACCAACCGGGTCGTCAAAATGTATGGGATAGCTGAACTGAGCTGATAAGATTTGTTCAGTTTGATGGCTGATAAAAAACAATAAAACGTCAACAAGACGCTAAGCGGATGGCACACATTTTTTCCGCTGGATACATTGTTCCAATTGTACATTGAACCACTTCAACGACCTCCCATCTACCGGGCACATTAAAAGTTCGCCCGCTCACTCTCACGCACCCTCATGCATAAACGCAGACGCACACACACAAACACACACACACACACGCACGCACACACACACACACACACACACACACGCACGCACACACACACACACACACACACACACACACACATTGTATTGCAAAACTCTTAAAAATAATTTGAAACTTTTTTTAAATTATTATTATTACTAAAAACAACCCATGTCTTAACTGTTAAGTTTAGAATAACATTACTTTATGTACACTTAGATTGGGGAAGCCACTGCAGCATGTACCACAGCTTGCTCTCACATACAGCAGTGATTTCATGATAGTAACTAGACACATTGCTCGGAGAATAGACAGAATATAACTCTAGGATGTAATGCACAAAGTACGCAGACAAAAAGTTCGTCTTAAATTACATCCTCAGGAATAATGGCGTTTTCTGTCCAGCGGACAAAACATCCGTAGTCTACTTTTCATTACCTACATGTCAGTAATACATGTCAGAGGCGTGGTCGTTCTCTCAAGGCCTCATAAAAAGGCTGAAAGTCACCCAAAGGGCAAAGGAGAGGGAGTATGCTCGGAGTTTCGCTGCGAGATCGAATCAGAAATGAAGAGATCCGCAGAAGAACCAGAGTAACTGACATAGCCCAAAGAATTGCTAAATTAAAGTGGCAGTGGGCGGGGCATATTGCTCGCAGAACCGATGGCCGATGGGGCCGAAAAGTTCTCGAGTGGCGACCGCGTACCGGAAAGCGCAGCGTGGGTAGGCCCCGCACACGGTGGACCGACGACCTTGTGAAGGCGGCGGGAACCCGTTAGATGAGGGCAGCGCAGGACCGGTCGTTATGGCGATCCTTGGGGGAGGTCTATGTCCAGCAGTGGACGTCCATCGGCTGAGATGATGATGATGTCAGTAATAGGTGGCTAGCCTAAACAGCTACAAAAACACCACATAGCCCAATTCCTTAGTCGCTTTGTACGACATCCACGGTAAGAAATGGAGTGGTCCTTCTAAGCCACAATCCTCTCTTGTCTAATCTCGTCCAATTCGGTTAAGGTTTTACTCCACCTGCCTGCATTTAATAGTAACTCGAGGTCGTTATTAATAATAATAAACGTCTACTGTGTACGTAAGTAACTGACCGCAACTGTTTTATTATTATTATATTGTTTATTACTTTATTAAATAATAGGAACATCCTTTATTTTTGTTATTATTGGTATACCTATATAAGGTCTAACAAAATTAGGTGAAACTATTTTAAGGGGATGATCAGACCATCAAACTGAACAACTTTCTCTATGGGACCAATATTGAAATCGCGAAAAAAAAATCTACTGTTCCATACATTTAGGTCGAGTAGGTTTGTATGGAACAGCAGATTTTTTTTCGCGATTTCGATATTGGTACCATAGAGAAAGTTGTGAAGTTTGATGGTCTGATCATCCCCTTTAAATAGTTTCAGCTAATTTTGTTAGACCATATAAGAGCGTTATCAGACTGGCGAGAATAAAAAATACAAAATCATTTATTTACTAAAATTGGTTTATACGGTTACAGGTTTATAAGGTTCTTCTTAATATGCTGACATTTTTAAGGGGATGATTGAACCGTCAAACTGAACAACTTTCTCTATGGGACTAACATCGAAATCGCGAAAAAAAATCATCTGCTCCTTACAAAACTGCAAACCTACTTGAGCCAAATGTATGGGACAGATGTTTTTTTTCGCGATTTTCATGTTGGTCTCATATAGAAAGTTGTTCTGTTTGATGGTCTTAAAAAGTGTCAGCATATTAAGTAGGACTCTGTGCTTTATTAGTGGACCCGTACAAAGAAATACCTGGAATACGATGGTCCGAAGCAGAGGATTACTAATATAATATGTTTAAAACACAACTAAGAATACGGTTTAGACTAATAAATACAGATTTTTCCAAAAAAAAATATATACGGTCGAATTGAGAAACCTCCTCCTTTTTTGAAGTCGGTTAAAAAATACGAAACTACACTTGGCTCAGCCTATTAAGGAACTCTCACTTATGTTTAGTGCTACTCGCAGGCAAAAAGCCTAGTTTTAAATACATGGTTATTCAATATCCGATTGCACACTTGATTTTACGCGAATCAATGAATAGAATCAATCCTAACAAATCTCTAGATTGACACGTGTATAACTGCCTTTACAACCTGCATTACCTTACGCAACAGTGTGGCAAGAACTTTATGGCGGTGATAATTTAACCGAAGAGACATATTGGTCAGAGAGGCCATAAATATGACACTATTTACATGATCTACAGTATGTTCAACTTATGAACTTACACAAGTCGAGCAATTTTCGTCCTTATGTAGAAATAGTTAAGAGTAAAGAGACAGGACTTTTTATTTGGAAAGAACTGTAACATAAGCTATATAACATGAGATATAGTAGTTACACTTGCATGGAATGACTTACTTACTCGAATAAGAAAGTTATAGACATACTGTTGCTTGTGAAAGGTATGGAAAATAGATATATTTGTGCTTACGCCTTTTTCGACGACCTTTTATTTTATTCACAAAATAAATAAATAAAAATCGTTTCTTTAGTCTCTTCAGTTATTATTATGTATGTAAAAAATAAATAACTAAATAACGTAAGTATTTTTTTTTTGCACTATGGCATGCAACCGAGATATTAAAAGATCAATTTGTATTAAAATCAGTATAATATACTGACCAATCTTTTTTTCGAAAACCTCTTAATAAAACATATCGCTGACCAAGATGGCACTGCGCATAAAAACCGCAAAGTGAAGTAGTCTATTAGTTTGCCACAATTATTGGCCTAGACGCAGCTAATGGCTAAAAGATTACAGGTGCCGCTTACTTCTCAGGCCTCACTGACCTACTTACTTACTAGTTATGTAATATCGGGTAAAGTATTTTAAAAATTGAAAATCTAAGTGACTGCCAATCAATTTTGAAATCGGTGATTTATGAAACAAAAACAAAAAATAAATGTTATGTATGAAATTAGAAGATAAGTGAGATCAAAATTAGAATGTGCGATTATAATTTGGAACCTGATTTTTAGAACGTTGTACGGTCCGTTCCGACAAAAATCATCTCTTTTATTTCGAAAACTAAAAGTATGAATTTAGGGCCTGGACAAGATTTTTTCTACCATACGACGACCAAACCACAAAAAGAATTGCAGTACAAAAATGAAGCTCATTAGAAAGAAAATCCACACTACATAGAATCGGCGGTTTCTCTGTAGCATGACGTCACAGCTATCATCTCTCAGCACACAATTTGCAACAGTTGATATTCCCAACGATAGTGGTAATTGGGAGGCAGGGTTCCTGTAGGCTTTCTGCACACTAGGCGTGAAAAATACGATATAAACCATCATTTTCGTTCAAGATGTTGACTCCACTCGCGTTCACTCCATAGGCGTCGGTCTTTTTGGGTTGTTACTTCAATACCTGCCTAGTATTGGAGACGACTACTTGAGTCTATTTCAAGGTGTATTATGACTGCCTTGTGATGCCGATAAGCACCGTGCGTTTCCCTTCCCTGCTACACAACCCAACCACCGCTAACATCTACTCCCCTCCCCCGACGCTTGTACCCCGCAGGACGGTCCCGCACAAACTTGTCAATAGTGAAATATGAATATTCTTAATATGCCATATTTAGCATATCAATTACCCTTCAAGTAATACATTCATAAGCATTTGCTATACTATCTCTAGTTAATACAATGAAATGTGTTAGTTGACATTGATATAGTAACAGGCACGACAGTGGAATTATTTCTCAGATTGCTAGAGCGTGTTTAAACCGCCTCGTGTTCGGTTTTCCGACGTTGCAGGCTTATCTGCACTATACGTGAGCTCAACGCTAACGGTACTTGAAGAAATGCGCCGCAAAATGGCCAAATATGCAGCTTTTGTGAACGAAGCGAGAATATTTTCACTTGTTTTGTTTTGATAACAAACTTGTCATAAAGGATACATATTTTATCAGTGCGGAAACTTTTAACCATGCATTTTACTCGTCAAACTGAACAATTTTCACTATGGATCTATGATGGAGTCATCTTCGAAATCGCGAAAAAAAGCTATCTGATATTCTATAGAGTTGAGTAGGTACTGTAGTTACGGTAGTTTTGTATGGAACAGCAGATTTTTAAAACGATTGTTCATTTAATGGTATGATTATCCCCTTAAAACTAGTCAGCATATTATGAGGAAGACCCTATAGTTTGGACACCAAAATATGACATACACTTCAATGAAAATAATAGAAAGAAATTCAATTAGATAAAAAAGTTACGTGAAATAGCAAGCCTAAAGTAAATAAATCACCCCAACAACTTGCTGTGAAAATATAAAATGTATTTATTTAACAAGAACCATGAAAATTGCATCATTTTACGTTTTACGGTCAATTTATGAGCGTTTTTAATGCGCCTACCACATAAAACTAACACAGTAACGTCTAATAGCCAGTCTGTTATTTTGTAGTATTATCCACATTATATAGTAGACTATGAGACTTCTAGATATAGTTAATATATAGGGTGTAAACATAAATACATTCCATACTTTAGAAGGTGCTTTAGACCATCTGACTTAACCACTTTCACTATGGGACCAACATCGAAATCATGAAAAAAATATTGTTCGTGTTTAGTTTTGATGCTATGTAACACATATTTTAGGTTTACACCCTGTATTATTCCGACTATGTCATACACAGTGTGCCATGCACAGGCCTCTCACAAATTGTTACCCAGACTATAGCAAGCCTTACTCACTCACGGATTGGTGGAGCTTTTGTTAAACTTGATCTCAAAGTACCTATTTTAAAACTGCCTCAATAGCCCTCAACTCTACCTCCATTCGATTATTAGATACGTTAGATCCACGTCTGTATTTGAATGGATTTGTACAAGGCCGTTCATAGGCCGGACTTCTTGTTATTGCGGTCAATTGTGGACTCTGCTGGAAGTCGACCAGATCAAGGGAAAGAGCGATCGGTCTTACACTAGCTGCGGATGTGGCATTTCTCACCTAGTTGCTATATCATACCTAGCCTGCCTTGCGTGGCCTGGCGTGTACTACGTATTTGGTGACGGACGAATTAGGACAAACTAGTAAGCGATAGACGTGGCTTCTTTCTGGGCATACAAAACAATGCATTGAAATTCTGATGAAGAAGTATTATGTTGAGGAGAGTTCCTGACCGCATCTTCTCAAAACACAACAAAACAATTTACGAAGCGGTGGTTTTAATTGGTGGTTGTAATTACTTGTAAACACATTATAACACCACTGGCTTTTCGGTGAAGGAAAACATCGTGAGGAAACCGGCATGCTTCAATTTCGAGGCATGTATTGTGCCCACTGTCCATTACAAGTGGCGACGGGCTCACTGCCCGTCCCACTGGACAGAGTTTCGGTACTAGTAAAACGTGGATGTTCTGAGTTTTCATAATATCTCTGACTACCCCCTCGGGGAATATAGTCGTGAGCATATGCTATGCTTGTAATTACTCACTTTTGAGCTTGATTGTAAATAAGAGAGGGACCTTTTAATTTACATTTTGATAAGGAAATCTCTATAATTTTAGCGGCTTAGTGCATGTACCACTTGGCTATTAGGTTTCTAGTTATTTAGAACACCAAGACTGACCTAGATAGAATTCACTGTGTAGGTATAATATTCCGAATGCTAACCGTTTAATACTTCTTAGGAATATTAAAATAATAATAATAAATAACGCTCACAGGCACATACATTGTAATGATCCCAAGAAAGCACTAATAGGCTGTTTATTATGGAAACCATACAACAACGGCACAAACATATAAACATCCATGACCGAACCGGGATTCGAACCCAGGACCCTGGTTTGGCAGTCCGGCGTGGTAACCATTACACCAACCGGGTCGTCAAAAAACAACATAAAACTTTCTATTTTATTTTTGTCATCAAAGGATTATAGGCAAATTGGCTAACTTTTATTAACCATTGGCAGTTTTAATATTTAAAACGGTTTTAGTGCTCGTTTAATGTTTCGATTAAATTTTATTGCTCCATCCATCTTTAAAACATCATTAAAATGTTAGGAAATTAAAGGGTTATGTGGCATTTGGAAATTTTACTACAGTTTCAGGTGTAACACGTATTATGAAATTAAGTAGGTATACGTTATGCCATTTTACTACATCAAAACCTTACCTATTAATGCGACTACATTTTTTTTGCTATTATTGCGAAATCAATTAAAGATGCGAATATTTAATTGAACTACTTCAATATACAGGGTGAAATTGATATCATTAGCATCCTTTTAAACTAAGAGTCTACCAATCAAACTGAACAACTTTTGCTATGGGAGCAAACCGATCGGAGCACAAAAAAAATCAGTTCTTCCATACTAAACTGCAATGCCTACTCGACTCTAATGTATGTAACAGCTGATTTTTTTGTGCTCCGATCTTTGATTTTTATTTGGTTTGATCCCATATTAAAAATTGTTCAGTGTCAGTGATGGGTAGACTCTTAGTTTAAAAGGATGCTAATGATATCAATTTCACCCTCTATATTAAATTAAGAGGAATTGGGACTTGTTTATAAATTATCTATACTATTATAAAACTGTAACAGGAAGTTTGTCTGTACATTGAAGATATTAACAAAAAAAAGTTACGATATGGTTTTTAGGAGTCCCTGATTCCATTTCACCAATTTTTGGATTTTTTGTCTGTCTGTTTGTTTGGGTGTTTGTTTGTTTGTTTGAACGAGTATCACGCAAAAACTACTGAACCGGTTTTGATGAAACTTTTTTTGTTTTATAGCTTATGATCTGACTTAAAATCTGGTATATAATTTGTGCGGACGAAGTCGCGGGTTAACGCTCGTATATTAATAAAAATATGGACGGATAAACTGACTAAATAAATAAATGAACGTTTTAAAAATACATTAAACTTTACTTTAATCGGTTTAAAACCATCATTGTTTAACATAAATTATTAACAAAACTTTATAAATAAAAATATTCGAGCAAAACTAACAAAGTATTTAAAAAAGTCATCAGACTTTGCTTTAATCGGTTTAAAATCAAAATTTTACACATTTTCTGTAATGAAAACGTGAACTACCAACAAAATCCGAAACTTCAAAAAAAATCTTTAAAACAAGTTAGATAGTACTCGAAACAATCATAAGCGGCCGTTGATATTTTTCTAACTCTGATAAACAGCGTACCTAATTAAAATACTCAGCCAGATAACCAATTTGTCTTGTACGTGTTTATTCCATACACATTTAACCAATTACAAAATACACAGTGTGTAGTTTAATAGCGGTCTAGCATGCAACCGTCAAGCTTTCATTAGGTACGCCGGTTTTAAATACTTTGCGTAGAGTAATGTGATTTGATAGAAACGGTTATGCACTCCATTATTATGTAAAAAACTTTTTAATTAAAATTAATTGATTAAAAAAACAATCGGTAATATAGAATAAAGTATAGCCCGAGCAGAAAAATAAAAAACCTCGCCATGTTGCGGAAAATCATTGGATTTAATTTTTGTACTTGGAACACTGACATTAAAGGTTATAGTCGATTGCAGCGCACCCAAACCAGGTTTTATATATTTCTGGTCAGGCTTTAATCTAGTACACGATACATGAAGAGGCAGAAGACATAGAGGTCAATACGTCTTTTGTCCTGTTCCGTCAATGAGAGAGGCATATAGCAAAGCACTAAGTTAAAAAAAAAGAAGCTCGACGGAAAGTATCGACGAAACCATATTTTTGAACTACGGCGCATGTGCTCATCCAAGTAGCTTAAATTGTATGCAAGTGGTAGTTCTAGATATATTATACAATTAACGCGAAAAAAAACAGCTTTCCCATACATTTAAGTAAAGTAGGCACAGCAGTTTTATATGGGACAGCTGATTTTTTTTCGCGCTTCCTGAGGTAGGCTCCATAGTGAAAGTTGTTCTGTTTGATGGTCTGAGTTCACCGTTTCAGTATTTGCTAGGCTGTCACTTACACCCTATATAGGTTATAGTATATCTCCAACTGAATATCGCTACTGTAAGCGAAACTTTTTAGTCGATGACAAAACATATTAAAAGGATCAAAAGCGTAAGGCGCACTCGCACAATCACACAACCACTAAAAATTTCATATCAATCCAAACATTCGCGTGTTCTCCTACTACTATAAAAAATTCAAAACATCATATATTCAAATCATAATACCATTCCTATTTTGTCAAACAACTATTAAGTTTATTAAATTGTTTCAAAACTATGTTAAAATCAAATTTAAACACTGGAAAAACCGTGTTCATAAATTATTAAAAACAAGATTTTGGAAGCTCTTTCAATTTTATAACAGATATCACTAAAAAATAAATACACCTTTATGTCTGTGACAAATTTTAATAAATAGCCACATTGTAACGATAATGTTATTTACGACCATTTCTATGTAATTTAGTGAGATCGTCTTACCATATTTTACGTAATGACAATCAAATTCTTTCCCAAAGATCCACTTTACATTTTCCGCTCGCGAAATTGATCTGCAAACTATTTTATCCTTTACGCCTTCGGAATTCAGTTTAATACGTGGCATAATATCGTTTTGTTAGTTGACAAACCAGTTGTCAAAATCAAATTGTTTCTTATTCTAATGTTTACGAATAATGTATTCATGAGAGTGGTTTTAACTGTCTATAGATCGTTAAGGTGGTATTTTAACTGTTTTATCGATTCGTTTCGTTTCGTTGCTTCCATAGGAATAGTCGAATTATCGATATCGAGTAGCCATTGATTTATGGGATTATGTTAATTGTATTTAATAACATTAAAGATATTAACAAGTTTAACTAACAAGTAATTACTACTGCCAATGAGCTGATTCGATCTAAATTACAGAAATATCTGATTAGTTATTCATTTATTTTATTTGGGCTTAATCAATAAATGATTATTACGAAAATATATTCAAAAAAGTCGCACTGGCGCCAATAATCGTTGATTCCTACTAAACATATCTTTTCTGGGTTTTTAAATGTAAATGTGAAAACATAGATAATAAGAAACGATATTATGAGCTCAGGTATTCAAAATAGAACGTTAAGTCATACTTCTTCTTAGTAATGACTAAGATAATGCCCTTACATTGCACTTAACTACATTTTCCGTATCATCGACAACAAACTTTAGTCTCAAATAATAAAAAATATCATATTTGGTTTTCAAAATCTAGCCACATTATCCAATCAATCATTGCATTTTCGTTTATTTTACAAGAAATCCAGTATAATAGGATATCTAATGGTCGTTTTGAAATTTTACGGTTTCCCTTTCACCAATACATTAAAGAAAACGGAAAATATCAAGTTTTACGATGACCAAGGCATAACTTCACATGAGTACCTATAGACACAACTTCGTTTTCTTATACAATAAAGTGCAAAGAAAAACAGACTTTTGTCTCCTTTGCCTAAAACACAGTATTAAACGGTGAAATCTCTCCCTCAGGTTGCAAATCCTTCTTCAAGAGGTCCGTCAGAAGAAACCTGACGTACTCATGCAGGGGGAATAGAAACTGTCCCATAGACCAACACCATAGAAACCAGTGCCAGTACTGCAGATTGAGGAAATGTCTCAAAATGGGCATGAGGAGAGAAGGTGAGTTAAGCAAAATATTTTAAAATTAACTGGGGTCATAAAGGCAATTAAGTTTAAAATCCCTTATCAAAATTGGGGGTCTAGAAAAGAAAATTTTATTAACAAATTACTAAAATTGGCTTTTCGTAAAGACATTACTAATATTCATGCCTGATTTGAGACATTTAGTACACCTTTGTTATTAAAGTTTTCTTTTTTGTTCGCCGGTACATTACGATACTCTGTAAGTACTATGTAATATAAGTTTTAATATTTATTGTAGCTTCTCGTCTGAGCAAACGCTTGGAATGCGTCATTTTAACATTAACTGCTTTTGGAATGGTAACTTATTATTAAGGATGTTATAGCAGGTGCTTCGGATATCCGTAACTATAGTGTGGTATCCAAAATGTCATCATCATTTTAAATTGAAATGAAGTATTTGTGTTATTTAGTGACTAAGGTTCGAATCCTGGAGGAAAGTGAGCACTTTACTGCAATTTGTAAAACTAAAAGCCTAACATACGTCAGCGTCGTCGACGAGCTTTGGTGGCGCCTTTATAAACAGGTATGGACACAATATAGAGGTATGGACTTAATCATGAAGGTTCGGTTCGGGAATCCGCACGAACGACATGCCGTGTACGAATGAGTTTTTCTATCTTATGTACGTAAAACACGGAAAACATGCTGAGGAAAGAAATTCTGATGCATATGTGAAGTATACCAATCAGCATTGGGCACGCGTGGTGGACTAACATACGCACAGCCTCCCTAAGGCCGAGGGTGGGTCTGTGCCCTGCAGAGGGACGTATGTATAGTCTGATGATGATCAGCCCAGCTGCTGTTCTGTAATTTAGATTCTGTTGTTGCAGAAATCGGATTGCATTTCTTAGATGTATCCGAATCCGAAAACTAGCATCCTTTAGTGAATTGTATCCCTATTCATACATTTATTATATAATGTGCTACTATATTATTTTACGATACTAATTCCACGCATTCTTGACGTGCAGTCATCAATATAGAAGTACAAAAAGTCTTTTAAGACACATTGATTGTCACAAGTGTAATTAGTGAAATCATTAATCTTGGCAAGTCATTAGTCGAAGCCCAAGGGCAGACCTAAGTAACTGATGACGATCATATTACAGTGGAACCTCGATAATTCGAAACTCGATAGAACGGCCTTAATACAATCTTGGAAAAAATCGCTAGGTAATTCGAAGTATTTTGTAAATATTATGTAAAATTCAAGTACGCAATTTCTTTACTATCAGATCAATTTTCGAAAGACATAACCGTCCTTCCGGTGCAGTCGGGTAATAATGCTTTTGATTTTTAACAACATAGATAAGAGAACTCCTTTGTTGTTTCGTAAAAAAATATTGTTTATCGTCTTCCTTTTTAGAGCAACATCTTAGTACAGTATCTTCCTGTACAAAATAATATTTACAATTTTAAATTATTTTAACATTTTGGCACCTCACATCAAAAATACATAAAATAAAATCCCCGTTGGGCCGTAACCGCTACAAACTATCTTTTGAGCTACTATAATTCTCAGATATATATTTGTCCATCTATCGAGGTTCCACTGTAACATGAACTTATTAACAGTAATAGGTTATTATTATGATAGAATTAATATCGACGGATATTGTTTTAAAGACAAGCCGCTTGATTGATTGACTCTATGACGGTTTTGTATTGACCTTCAATAAAAGATTTCGGTGGCGCTGTAAATTCCTACATTAATTTAAATTTTAATTACAATTATAAACACAATCTAAAATATACTCTTTTTAGTTATAATAAAGATAAAAAACCAATAATAAAATCAAAGGGAAAATATGCCATCAATTAAAAATATTTGACAGTGTTAGTAAACAAAAGATCGAATAAACCATTAAACTAAGAATAAAATTAAAACAAAATTTATTATTATGAGCGTTAAGAATTTTGTAAAGAAAATGAGTTTTGTTTTTGACGTATTACTAAATTTTCTTATATATATTTTAACAGATAGGTATAGAAGAGTTTAGGTCAAGGTTGGTTTGACAATAAAGGTGTGACAGGTTGTCAACTTTATGATGTACAACGCATTGCTTTTAAAAGCAATATACGACTATAATACGACTCGCAGGTTGAAACATTTTTATATATCTAAATTACGTTTATTGGCATTGTAAATAACAAAGTCAGTATATTTTATTTTAAAACATTTATTTATAGGAATAAAATAGTAAAAGCACAAATAAAACTTACCCTAAACTTAAACCATTCTAAACATTCTAAACTACAAATTTAACTAATCCTATTTAGTCGAAAAGCCCGCCCCAGGTCATACCTGGCCCGAAGGTGCCCATAATGCTGGCTGCATTTCCGCGTTGAATCGCTAATGATATGCGTTGGGCTAGGTATGACCCGGCACGAGGACCGTTACCCGCATCCCGTAAACGTTTGCCCAGGTTCCTCATAAAAGTTTTTGCTTCATGACCCCACGGGCCCGCCGTCTCCACAGCGAAGGGCACGAATAAGTAGCTCTGCTCCAAAGTTGTGTAACATTGGTGTTTACGTACTGCTGCCCTTTCCGCTGCCGACCCTGCTACTCGAATGGAACCTCTCAAGTAAGATGCAGCGTACGTACATACGCACGTTGCATCCCATAGAAGACATTTGCCCTTTTGCCACGGTACAAGGGTCAATCCGTCTGGTCTCTTCCCGTCGGTACGGCTCAAACCAGGTGGCTCAGTTGTACAGGGAACATTGGCGGACACCAGCGCTCGACGAATAATATCATTAAGCGCGTGGTGCCGCGGAGACCTTCCTGCGCATTTGACGCAGCTCAGACCATGAAAGCCGTCTGCCTCCACTGCTGCACCGCAAACGCAGGTGTGTGGAACACATACGCTACACCCCAGTCTTAGGGCCGCTGCCACTCTGAGGGAGTCGTTATCCAGATGTGTCCCTAAATGGGGCGAAGGAAGCGCATGTAGCCATGCGCCAGATTCTACTTGTGATGCGGCTCTTAAGCGTGCTAAATTCGAGCCGGACGAGTTGGAAATCAGTTCTTGAAGGATTATGTTACACCTAATCTCATCCCATTCCCGCTGAACTGTAGGTGTGGACGGTGCTTGCATATTGGGGCACAGCCTAGACCAAGCCTCAAAGGCTTCGTCCACGAAAGGAATGACGACGCTGGCACCATCCACTGAGAGTAATCGAGTAACCAGACTCACCACACCATTCGCAGACGCCAAGAACGCTGGGAGGCTCGTATCCTGAACGCGTCGCACACCTAAACCCCCGTGGCGGATAGGGAGGGACGCTTGAGTAAAATTTGCATTATCTAGGCGCACGTTGAGAACCTTCTCTAAACTGACTTTTAGGGATTGATCTAAGCAATCGACTTCAGACGGAAAGCGCCAGGTGGGTGAAGTTCTCAAGGTGTATGTTAACTTCGGCAAGCCAAAACAATTGCGTAGCAAAATTAGTGAAATATGGGACGATAAATGAGCAAAATGGTTCTGCAATAACAAAAGAGAGTCGTTTTTTGCTCGTAATGCCGCGGGGACTGCATCTGAAAATATTGGGGCACCGAGGAGAGTCAAAGCATCCTTGTCTATTCTTCTTAAGCCTGGCAATTCTGCTTCAAAGTTGTTGAGTGATGATAAACCGATCTGGTCGCATGCAAAGAACTCGCATTTATTGGTGTTGATTTCGAGTCCAATGGCTTTTAGCCCCGGGATTAAGAGCTGGACATCTCTAAGCACCACCTGCGGGTCTCCTCCTAGAGTACCGTCGTCCAGGTACCAGGTGTTCAAAGGTGACTCCAATGAGGTGACTAAATCTTGAATTGCCAGACTGAAGATCAAAGGGCCCAATGGGTCGCCCTGTTGTGCGCCTACTTGCGACAAAATAGTATTCGTATTATAGTACAGTTTGCTAGGGGCTGAGTAACACTGATGTAAAAAGGGGTAGAGTTTCGGAATGCGTTCTCTGACCTTCGAAAGGATTGTGTCTCTTTCCACGCTGTTGAACGCATTCTTTAAATCCAGTTTTATTATGACTGCGCCGGAGTTTTCCGAAGCATGGGCAAAGGCACGGGTGGCATGTATAGCAGCCTCGCACCCTAATGGCGTCCCGAAACCCAGCTGGCGCGGTTGCAGGTAGGAAGAGGCGTCCTCTTTTACAGCGAAACAACCTAGCTTTGCGACTAAGCGCCGGATGGTATTACCTATCGCAATAGGCCTAATCCCACCATCTTTTTTAGTTAGAGCACAAAGGGAGGCTCCATATAAGTAAGGGCTGACAAGTGGATTTAATGTTCCTCTCAGCAGGAAGTTACACAATCTAGTCAAAACTTCAAGCAAGTGGTGACCGTTGTTTCCAGCAGTTGGAGAAATTAGCTCTTTCAAATGCAGCGGACGGATACCATCCAGGCCTGATGCTGATCCATTATAGAAGGATGTAATTGCGCGCGAGACGTCCGTATCCGTGACAGTAATGAAAGGTGTCGAACTGTTTGGTTCAGGAGGCTGAGCCTGCGGTCGCGATGGCACCGGATGCTTTGCCTGCAAAGAATTTAATGTCGCATCATCCTTTGGAGCGAAAGCGCACTCCGATGTCAGTAAGCGAACGGCCCCTCTCAAGTCTCCGTCATATACTTTTGACTCGACAGCCCTGTAAAAGTTATATGTTCTTGACGAACTATCAGGCTCCGGGAAATAAGTACAGACGCTGTCCACGTTTTCCTTCACCTTTGCTGTAAGAGACCGTTGGTCGCCACGATCCGGCACCCTCAGGGCTACATAAGCAAATGACAGGAATGAAAACCAGTCATCTGTACCGTTGGAGTGTAAGCATTTCTCACTAATAATTTTAAAACTATTATTAGTATTTTCTATCTAATTATTTCGTGTAGATTATATACATCAATGAAATTTTGTAGATATGTAGCATGAGAAATAGATTTTCAAAAACAAGCCCACCACAGTAACGCCTGTAAACCAGGATCAACAGCGGCGACTAATCACAACAATAGACTGTGAAGTCCAGCGAGCCTGGGCAAATAGAAGACTCTTATGACTCTAATCTGTCTTGGAACCCGAAAAAACAATCAAAGAAGCTGATGTTTAGGAAGAACTCCGCGACCTATCACAAAAAAACGTCACAATCTACGTTAAAAGTGTCAGCATATTAAGAAGGACCCTGTATATTCTACGGAGGTTATAGATAGGTAGTTATAGAGATTGATGACCCGGTTGGTGTAATGTTACCATGCCGGACTGCCAAACCAAGGTCCTGGGTTCGAATCCCGGTTCGGTCATGGATGTTTATATGTTTGTGCCGTTGTTGTATGGTTTCCATAAGAAACAGCCTATAGTGCTTGCTTGGAATCATTCCAATGTATGTGCCTGTGAGCGTTATTTATTTATTTATAGTGTAGTGGGACTACGAATGGATTTCTGATATTCTAATTTAACGCGGACAAAGTCGCGGCAAAAGCTAGTATTCATATGGATAACTAAATGCCTGTGATTAATAACATTAACCAAAAAAACATAGATACAATTTTTAATAAAAAATACTAAAACCCGACAAAAAACATACACAATAACGTGCCTATTCTATGAAACAGGTGTAACCGTGAAATGCTTAAAAAGATAACACGCTACCGTAGTAATTTCCACCAGTAATAAAGGAAGCGGTCTTACAGGGGGCACGAAGGTTGAAGAGTTCATATCGTGGACGCCCGCTGAGGTCATTATCCACGTGCCACCTGTGTATCTTTAGTTTAAATATATTTACATACTGTAGGAAAAATCTACGCTTTTGAAAGCTCTTCTTAAACTGGCTTTGGCCATTTTTCCACCACTATAATCAGTAATATTAATTTAATTATATATTAGATAAAAATTAAGTCCAACTACTCAAAATAAACAGTTTTGGAAAAATATAATCAAACATGAAGGAGGAGTTGGAAATAAGTCAATTTGTGATGCAGTTTTTTTGTCAATTTTTATGTCAAAAAATTTTTCGTTATCCGACTAATTTCAATATTAAATTCTTTCAATAAAATAGTAATCGATCACAATATCATCGGACTTTCAGATTTGCACTCACGTAGATTTAGTACTTTGAAGACGCTGATATAGTCATTATCGACTAATACAATTATAGCATCTTTAGTGTTATCTCCATTTCCTTCATCTTTATCTTCATTAGCAATAGTGACTTCGTACATTGTTCTGTTAATATGTATTTCTATATTTAACTCTTTTTCATTCGCAAACTTGGTCTATCCATTTTGTTTTCAACGGTCGTTGTTACCCTTGTTCAAATGATACCTTGAACTTTTTGCTCATCACACCTTTAGAACATCATTAGCCCCTCAAAACTTCCGAGCAGATAAAGCAAAGGGCACACCACACCGGAAAGGACACGGTAACCCGCTGCTCTCAATTCAACCCTTAAGCACCCCATTAGGTCTTCTCGACCCTTATTTTGGTCCAACAAACGATTTGTTTGCTGTCAACAAACAAAAGAAAGGTGACAATCCAGAGTTACAGACTCCGTTTTTTATTAAAGATTAACTGTTAATAGAAAAGAAAAAAGTAAGTGTGCCTCTTTTGTCGTTTTATAATCGTCTTAGATATCAAACTTGTAGATCTGGTCGAGATTGGGAGCGTCGACGCATCTTTTGTAATGTTTTTTCAAAGTTTTTGTCTTGTTTTGTTGGTTGGTGTTATGTAAAACGTTTTAGCGGTTGAAAAGGTCCATTGAGAAGTGTGAGCTGCTACCCAATGGTTTTGATACGGAACTTTATCTGATATAGATACGGTTTGTAATGGTCAGTCTCTTTGTGAATGTAGAACCAGAATAAACCGATAATGGTCAGTTGTTCCTTCTTTGGGGTAGATTTTGTTTGTATCGTTTCCATTAGATCAGCAGTAATCAGCTCTAGTTTACGTGTTTGGAGAGAGTCTTTGATGAGAAACATACGCGAGAAGGAATTGGAGCGAGCACACAAACACGAACAATTACCTTTTTAGTAAGTGAGTAGATGGAGGTATTTAAGGTTCACTTTTAGGTTTAAAATGGAACATAACTTTATTTTATACTTGTCTTTAATTACGTACACACAACGATACAAATCAAGCAAAGCAAAAGTAGTATTCATAACCTGGCCGCGCGACGTTATACATTACTCTACCTACGCGCGGCCAGCTTATTTTGGTTTTCTGTAGCTTGATGTGTCGCCTAGTTCTTCCCCTAGTCCAATATACTCATATAATATGTTTTGTTGATGTCTTTAATTTAATCTAAATTCCAAACTAATTGCTCTAGTTGCGTTATAGTTTCGTACTATTGGGTTAGGTAAAGTCCTGTCATTATAAGTAGTTTCTAGTTCTTAGGTAGCGGAGCGTAATAGACTATATTTAAAACTTAATACTTTAGTAATAACAGCAATTTTGTCAAGTTATGAACATTGTAGGTAAGGGGAAAACCATGTAGGTACGTGACTGTTCGATTCTTTTTGAGATTGTCATTTAATTTTGTTCACATGATGGAGTGTTTTTTACTATATGTAAATCAAATTAGCTGTAGCCCGCGATTTCACCTACATAGGCTTTAAAAAAGTATCTTATATATTAATCCAGACCATATTCTATAACTGTGCCAATTTTTAATACAATTCGTTTAGCCGTTTATGCCTGATTGAGTCATAAACATCCAAACATAGATGCAAAATTGATATTTAAAATATTAAAAAGTTGGATAATACTTCTCTTTCTTCTTTTAGGTCTGTAACTTATTTATAAGACTGGAAAGACCAGAAAGTAAGAAAGGATCTTCTTATCGGGATTCATATCTTTTTAGCAGATAATATATCTGCTACCAGATCCCGTCCAACTAAGAGAGCACTCTAACTCTATCATAATCCTCTATTCATAGTTTCTGTCGATATCTGTTTTAATCTCAACACTAATATCGATACTCCCATATCCATAACGCTACATCAAAGCACATACTATTGATTAATTAACCACATTAACAAACCGGTTTATTAAATAAGTGCATAAAAGTGACTAAACAAAGGCCCCGGGTTCGTCCGTCACTCGCAAAGTGAACAATACTTGCCACACCTTTTGTTTAGGGCGCATCAATCAAACTGCTCCATTGTTTGGAATATCTTAATAAGTTTTTGTGTACGACCGGTCATTTAGAAAGATTTCTGGTTTGGTCGAGATATGGAGGGAAAAATTCGCGGTGAATTTTAATGGAGTTCTATTTTTGGGGGGAAATTGAAAAGGTATCGGATCTTAGCAAAAATATTGTCGGTTCTATTTCTGATGATGGCGTTAAAAGATTGAATCAAAATTGAATTAAAATTGAATCAAAATGTCATCAACAAACTAAGTATTATGATTTAAAGACTAACTTAAATGTAGCATCTGAAACTTGTAATCCTTGAACTACAAAAAGTCGAATAGTACAATATATTCATTATAAAATTTAGTAATAAAACTTTAAGACCACAAATTATAGATCAGCTCAAACTTGCTTCATATTTAATCCTCGCATAAATTCCGGCTAAGTTTTATGCAACGGAAACCATGCACAATGCATTTTCATTGTAAAGCCCACAAGAACTGTCAAAAACATCATCCTTTCCGAAACATTCCCAGGGGCTGCAAATTACGGCAATGTTTGCTTCGGTTATTATTTTTCAAATAGTAAATGCCCTGTTACGCCTCTGCGTTACAATGGCTATGTCAAAAGGATCAGTGTAGCGTTTTGAAGAGGGTGTCAATTTGCGTCTTGAACCAGGTGTGGTCATTGTTGGTCAACTGACCGTACGGATGGGTCTTTCGGATTAGCACTGTCTAGTTCAACAAACAAATACATCGTGAGAAATGTAACGTTCTTTTCTTGACCACTGTAATGTAATTGAAGATACAAACTATAGAGACATTAAAAACGTCAGATTCGGAACTTTTTCTTAATTTACAAACATAATCGTGTCAAGAATCAGTACACTAGAGTTACGAGAATAACCAGCGGATACTGACTTTGTCCTCACAGCCCAAAGATATTATCATTTCTAGTGAGCATAATAACTGTGACATGTTTCGTACGACGCTCCAGGGCCGTGGATAATGGCGTTTTCTTGGAAAACGGTCTTACTATCCGACATAAAGATACCATCAGTTACCGCGTTCCCACGGCTAAGCATCGCGAAAAAAAACCCCTAACCCTTACCGGACACTGGTCAAAAGTTACGGTTGTACGAAAACATTAATTAAAAGACCGGTTAAAGTTTTGCATGGTCAAGGTGCGCGACCCCTGGACACCTTCGATACGTGACTAAGCTAATTATACTTCCTCACGTTTTGTCAAACGATTTGCATGTGAATCGGGGTGGGTACAATAGAGAATGTGTGCTAATCTGAAAGGTTCCAGCAGGTAATGCCGACCCGATAGCTGTTAGAAACTTGATAGGTTTTCACTACAAACATTAGCCGAGTTGTGCAGAATAATGGCAGATACATATTGAGTTTCACATTGTTGTGAAGGTAGATTTCATCAAGTTTATTGTGTTTGTAAAATTCTGTTGTGATGTTAATTTGATTCTACTGTTAGATCCTAATTGCATCAGTTGAGAGAAATTGAAGACGCTTACAAGAGCCGTATTTTTAAAGCCAAAAATTTAATGAAAAACTCCTTTTAGAGGTCGTTTAATTCGTGGTTAGAACTACTTACTAAATAAGCTAATAGTTGTAGCAAAATTCACTACTTAGCATCTTTTGAGTTCCGTGTTAGAATAACGTATCCTGCTTGCTCGTACCACATTCACTAATATTATTATTATTATTTTTTGTTTTTTTTTTGTTTAGGATTATCTAGAACAGAACTATAGTATTTAAGGTCAATGTGTCACATACATAGGTAGAAATGTGGTAGTAATATATTAAATCAGGAAACACACAATTTACTACACTTTTTACTAGAAGTAATGAGTATTGAAAAAAAACAGTTGAATAGTATAAAACTGACACAGAAATAAAAATATCGATTGGCCTTGTAAATCGATTTGCAATGGAAATCATATTGCACATACTCAACATAAATAAGCATCGATAATTCACTACAAGTCCAACCAAATCCAATTCGAGCATCGTAAACTAAGCGAAATGAACGTCACAAAAAGGAATCAAAGTGTAAAATCATTTGTGTCGGATTAAAAAAGGAGCTAGAGAGCAAGCGTGAGATATATTCCACTATCAATCACCTGATGATTTATATCCTCACTGGAGGATGATGTATCACCGCGCAGGGCTCGCTGTCCAGAGGTAAAAGTATTCGATAATTAACTTTTAAAATTTGACGGACGCCTTCATCTCGCACGAAAACGACTAACACCAAATGTAGAATCTTCAATCGCTAATGCAAATCTTATTCTATCTGTATATGTTTTGAGTATACATTTGAACGGTCAGTAAAACCTGTTGCTTACGTATCCAGTCTCCGGTATGCGGAATGTCTTCAATAGTTTCGTTTCTAATGTCATCAACAAAAGATTCGATTATCATTTTATCAGTCTATTAAAATTTTTGCATATTTTATAATAATAGATGACGCATTTAGTCACTTACGTAACATTACAAGAAAGTTAAACTGTCTCTAGAATTTTTGTATTAGAGTCAAATTATAGTAGCTAAAATGTGACGTTTATTTGGAACCATATTGTTTATAATCTAATTTTTTAACTCACAACTTTTGGATACATTGAACATAATTTATCAAATATATACCGTGACAGTGTATAGGACGTCAAAATATACACCTACAGGGGGTGCCTCAATAGCCGTTCCACTTGCCGGAGCTGGAATCGAAGGTGGACCCCCGCAGTGAAGTCGGCGTGTGCCTAACGAACTATAGAGGTGATTTATCTTTACGGACTCTTCGATGCTAATTCTTTTACGACGTGTGATGTTAGGTAATGAAATATCACTGGATTCCACTTCTTATTTAATTTGATTGTGCTCAACTTTTTAATTTTTGATTTGTGATCACTTGGTATTTACTACTTTCTATTGCTTCTAGTTAGACCAGTTTGAGTTTGTTACACGTGTAACTAAAATCTTCTTATCGGGTTTATCATCAGTTTGCTCGTTTATTTTATTCCCGTTTTGTCTCCTGTGAAAATATGAGAAAATCTGTTCTAAAATATTTGGTATCACGACATTCTAAATTACATTGTCTTGCGACAAAGATCGTTTATCTTCTCTTATATTTCTTATCAATTGTTTTTAAGCAAGATCCTATTCAAAAAGAGCCCTTGGGCGATTGTCACCACGGTCCTAAACAAGCGCGGTGTCACCCGCCGCACTACCCAAAATAATTCGGAATCTGGAATCTGAAATCTGAATTGGGTGCTATTGTTCCCCAATATATCCAGGAACTATAAAATATCAAATAATAACGTCTTCAAATTGTCTTGACCAAACCAGTTAATCATTGTGAATGTTTTTGTTTGTCTGTGCTTAATATAATATAGTCCTCGGTTAACCAATCCAAACATCTAAATTACTATTCGCGGTCAGATCAGCATTTGAAACTATTTATGATAGCACAAGCTCTCGGTGAAATTTTCTCACAGTACAGTCCGTATAATCTCCTACACTTGAGAGAGTATTGCACGTATGTATGTATGTATATTGGTTACTACGTTAGTAGTCTCAACAAACTGGTTTTGTGTGATCGTGCCCTCTGTGCTGTGCCTTACCAACTGTGTATATACCTTTATAGTTTCACTTTACATTTTGAGAACATGATTTTAATTTGCGAAAGTAGTCATGTTATGGATTTAGATGAACTCTGCAATGGCTATCAAATATATTCATGGAAATTATCAAAGTACTTAACACATGAATAAAATCCTGACTGTATTCCGTTTAGGGGTGGTCAGTAAATTTGTTATAACTACTAACTTGAAACACACAGTTTTAGCAACGTTTTTATATTTATTTTGAGTAAGTATGACAAATAACTGTGTCTTAAACATTCCGTTTCTTTAGAATCTAGATAAATGAAAGAATGTCTAGATTAGACATTAATTTATTGCCAAAAGATCACTATCAGACAACAAAATTAACAGAGATATGTTAAATATATCTAATTTGCAGGCGGATAAGTCCTGACAACATTATTTCGAAGAAATTAATATCAAAGAATTCGGATACAAATTAATTATCTACGGATCTAAATTATAACAAGAAACTATCAGAATGCAAATGTTAGTGATATATCTATAAAACGTATTAACAGTCCATAATAATCAAAAGCGTGTTTCTTTTAAACAACTTTTTTCCTAGCTGTCTTTTAATATTAATCTAGCGTCCGCATCTATACGTCTGTACGTCTGTCCGTTTCTCAGTCCGTACGTCCGTCATTACGTGAATCATCCTTAGTATCGTATCGTGCTCGGAGAATTTCGTGAGGTCACAGTTTAGTATAGCGGTTTAGGCGCCCTGCGGTCTTTTGTATGACAGAGATGGTGCTATATGAGTTGCTGGCGGTTCGAGTGGGACGCAAGGTATCTTCTCTGTCTAACGCCGACCGTTTCGTGACCCCACAGCTAATCACATATCTGCAAGCGTATTATGATTATCGCAAGGCTTCATTTCTCGTGCGTTGTTGTGGTCAGCGTCTTGCTTGCATACCTTTTCACTTCTAGGTTTATTTACATCAAATTGATTGGGAAAGTCTACGTTTTCTGTAACTACTTTCGGTGGAGCAATTTTATTGATAGGCTCTGACCTGTTGTTTGTAACAGAATGAATAGCTTTTATTACACCTGACAGTTCCCAATACATCTATATCGCAAGTTTATCGCCTATAGGTGTAACGAAACGCTCTACCTGTTGGACGCCGACATAAATCTCTTCTTGCATTTAATGAGTAGATAATTACAAAAACCAGAGTCGTAATGTATGGGCAGTTGGCTCGCAGTGGACAGGTATGCGGTTAATACGGCGCACGCGTCGTCCAATAGCTTTATTATACAAATCTTTAGCATATTTTCTAAGAATTTTTTTTTATCTTTCCGATAAATTTAATTACATGATCTGGTACTGTTTTGATGTCTTCCGTGTCCGGTTTCTTAGTTTAATAGTAAATTAGATATGCAACTCTAGGTGGGCGGTAAAATTTTCATTTACATTAGACTTTCTATCGGATTCCAATCTTTGTTTTTATTGTTATTTATTTGTCGATCATAAAAAATATATAAAACAAAAAAAGGTTAATTCATCACTTTAAACAACCGGGGCCCTAATCAAACAACCAATCCGTCTTCAACGTTGTTTCGAAACTTTCCATATGCATTAGTATACAAATCTCTAATCTGTGTATTAGAAACAATATTTCTCACTGTCGTAAAACTCGAGAATTTCCTAATGATATCAAAACACAACCGTTATAGTAACAAAAGGTGGACGGTATACCATTTGTCGTTGTTGGTGTGTCGGACGACACTTAGTCGCGTGCTGTGCCTTGAAAAATGTACCACATAAATAACAGATTATCAACTTGTATCGAGAGACCCAGCGAGATAGGCTAACAACTAAAATAAATAGGCGAACGGTAAATGAAGTTGTGTACCACTAAATTTAAGGAGATGTATGGTGATGTATTTTATCTTGTAACGTTAATGACTTAAAAGTCGCCGTTTGATGGTCAGATTTATAGTTGTGACCTTATAACATTTTTTGTTTATGAGTTTTTGTTAGTCATTTGCAGTGAAATCTTAATCAAGGAGATATCGATTATGATTCCAATCGAAATCTATGTAATGAGAAATGATGTTGTGAGATAATAAGCATCTGTACTGTAGTTGCCAAGCCAATCAGTAGAACATCTATATTTTGTGACCTAATACTTTTGCAGTTGCATCATAATCCTCATAATTTGTCGATAGTCAAATTGTCTTGAATGAGGAACTAGCCTTAATTTTTTTTTTATATAATGGTGGATTCAATATGTTGGTAGTACAATATAGTTTACTACATCTCATAATTATAGCTCTTTCGTTTATATATGAAGGCCTTAGCCCTGTATATGGTCCTAGGACCATGTATATTGTAAAGGGATTTTTATTAACATAAGGTCCAATCATTTTAGTTGTGTCTTTCATCTTCTTCGCTTTCCTCTCCATTACTGGAGGCTGGCAGTCAGCTCTGCATATCTCTATCTATCTCTTGCCAAAGGAAATAGCTCTTCAAAGCTGGCGATGCCTGTCTACTCTTTCAGGTTCGCGAGCCATTACATTCGTGGCGTACTGACGCTTCTTTTGCCCTCTACTTGTGATCCCCATTACTGTGAACATTTTCTATTACCAAACTACCATTATGTTACGAGCCCTAAATAGTTTAAGATAGAAAATAATGTTCATAAAAATTGTGTTAAATAGTATTAATAACTATATATAAATGTTAGTTCACCTGTTGTAGGTAGTTGTTTTTTCCGTATCCAAAGCTTTTTTAAATTAATACACGTTCCTACACTGAATTAAAACATCGACAACTTTGAATATTTTAAAAACACCTAGTATTTCTTGTAAGTCTATGATTTTATTATTTTATTGCTTCGGTTTCGCAAAATCAGCAATTACAATGGTTCTTTATAAACGGCATACCGGCATAATTATTTTATAATTCATGCACTAATTGTTAATAATTGAAGAGCTGACTAACAGTTTTATTTAAATTGGTCCATTAGTATAGTATCTCGTGTTCGTGTTTGAGATTTCTATATTGTCCCGTCAACGTGCATAGAGAAAACATTATAATACCTATGGCAAACCAAAAACTGATTTTCGTACATTTAGGTCGAGTTTTTTTGCGATTTCGTAGTGGGTTCTATACTGAAAGTTGTTCAGTTAACGTTTTCATAATATATTCATAGAACCGTAGCGTAGGTACTATTATTTTTCCCAGTACCTATTTATTTTAGGGTAAAATTAAATCCGTTACTTATTAAACGGGGTGCTTGAAACCATCAAATTGAACAACTATGACTATGGAGCCAACACCGCAATCGAAAAAACATTTTTGTTTGTTCCATCTAAAACATCAATCAAAATGTATGGAACAGCTGTTTTTGTTTTTTCGATTTCTATGTTTTCTACATAGTGAAAATTGTTCAGTTTGATGGTCTGAGTACATTGACCTTAAATACCTTTAGACTCCAAGTCTTATACAAAATCTGAGCAAATTTTTGTCCGCATCTGACACATAACCTACACAAATCAAGTATGCATGCTGTTAGGTGGCACGAATATGTTGTCTTTGATTCATAAACTTAGTCGTATTTAGTATGATTACTGTCAGATAGTACAAAAAAGAGCCACTTAGTAGCTCTTTTGAATCTGCCATTTTTGGTGCGTTGATTGTGTATCTGCTGACACTTTTTTAAGGAGATGATCAGACCATCAAACTGAACAAATTTCTCAATGGGACCAACATCGAAATCGCGAAAAAAATATTAGCTGTCTGCAAGTTGTTCCGTTTGATGGTCTGAGCATCTGTTAAAAAAAGTGTCAGCATATTAAAAAGAACCCTATACAGGGTATACAGCCTAGCAAATACTGAAACGGTGTAATCAGACCATCAAACTGAACAACTTTCACTATGGAGCCTACCTCAGGAGACCTGCTGTCCCATACATTTGAGTCGAGTTGGGTTGGTATGGTTGGTATGGTTGGTTGGTTTGAGTTTTGTATGGGACAGCTGATTTATTTTCGCGTCTCCTGAGATAGGCTCCATAGTGAAAGTTGTTCAGTTTGATGGTCTGAGTTCACTGTTTCAGTATTTGCTAGGCCCTGTATAATATATGTGTGTCTGAGTATCATTAAAAATGTATTTAAGGAAACCTCGAACCATGATTAGAAGCACATGTTCCAGAAATTATAGAGTTATGTACTACGAGCGTTAACCCGTGACTTCGTACGCACAAATTATATACCAGATTTTAAGTCAGATCATAAGCTATCAAACAAAAAAAGTTTCATCAAAATCGGTTCAGTAGTTTTTGCGTGATACTCGTTCAAACAAACAAACAAACAAACACACAAACAAACAGACAGACAAAAAATCCAAAAATTGGTGAAATGGAACCAGGGACACCTAAAAACCATATCGTAACTTTTTTTTTGTTAATATCTTCAATGTACAGACAAACTTCCTGTTACAGTTTTATAATAGTACGAGCGTTAACCCGCGACTTCGTCCGCACAAATTATATACCAGATTTTAAGTCAGATCATAAGCTATCAAACAAAAAAAAGTTTCATCAAAATCGGTTCAGTAGTTTTTGCGCGATACTCGTTCAAACACACAAACAAACAGACAGACAAAAAATCCAAAAATTGGTGAAATGGAATCAGGGACACCTATTAACCATATCGTAACTTTTTTTTTGTTAATATCTTCAATGTACAGACAAACTTCCTGTTACAGTTTTAAAATAGTATATAGATAAATACATGATCTATTAACATAAAGGTCATTTAAATAGAACAGTAGTAAATTCTTGACATTGTATGGCAACAAATTAGTACGAGGCTGTTATTGTCAAGGCATGTAAATTGAAAATCATAGTCAACCAACGCTTCATTACACCTAATCTAGATCATTTACTATGACTAACGAGTAATTGCTATGTAGATTGTATAGTTGTTCTCATATTATATTAAGAGATAATGCAAAATTTTTGCATTTAAAAGATGACCGCATATTTTGTCGAAAGATGCGACCATACCTGGCCACCAAATATATATTCTGCTTCTATCTAGCCAGTCTTAAGACTCGTCAGGATTTGATGTTATTATAAGACATGGCCACATAATAGTTAGCCTGCCAGAAAAACAGCTTCAGAAAAGCTCACACTAGCGGCGCCCGGCGCGGCAAATGAGTTAATTAGGTAATTGTAAAATTTCGTGCGAATTCTTATGATTTTAGAATTGGATTTCCTTGGATTAGAAGGCACCACAGTAACATAATAAAGGACAAGCCAGTCAAAAATAGGTGCACCTACTAAAATGATATAGTTTAGTAGAGGTGAGGCAGCTCTAAAAGGGTGGGTGAAGGTCTTAATGGCTAATAATATCAGACTAAAGTATATGATCAAATTGTAATCTGTTTATACGGTACGGTATAGATTTAACGAATTTCTAAACAAATAGTTTACAGATTTTGCCTTCATTTTAAACTCGCAAAGTTCACAAATGATTACATCATTATGATCATACTGTCCACAATCGTCGTCGAATCTTTACATACAGGGTCCTTCTTAATATGCTGTAACTTTTTAAGGGGATGATCAGACCGTCAAACTGAAAAACTTTCTTTCTGGCACCAACACCTAATTCGCGAAAAACTTCAAACCTACTCGAGCCAAATGTGACAGCTGTTTTTTTTTTTCGCGATTTCGATGTTGGTGTTCAGTTTGACGGTCTGATCATCCCCTTAAAAAAGTGTCAGCATATTATGAAGGACCCTGTATATTAAAGTCGTAGTATAAGTCGTGGTGGTCCAGAGGCGAGTAACCTTGCCTGCCGTGCAGGAGGCGATGGGTTGATCCCCGTCCAGGCGGACTCGTACCAATGAGTTTTTCGGAATTTATGTACGATTTGTAACACCACTGGCTTTTCGGTGAAGGAAAACATCGTGAGGAAACCTGCATGCTTCAATTTCGAGGCATTTATTGTACCCACTGTCCATTACAAGTGGCGACGGGTTCAATCCCCGCCACACTGGACAGAGTTTCGGTACTAGTGAAACGCGGATGTTCTGAGGTTTCAGAATATCTCTGACTACCCCCTCGGGGAATATAGTCGTGAGCATATACTATGCTATGCTATGCTATGCTGTATATTATCTGTAAACAATAAGCTTTAGTGTTCGTAGGTAAAAGATAAGTGCACATTTTAGGTCTAAAGTTATGTAGCTGAATGTACCAGAGTCGGCTTCGACAGATCTCGACACGACATCCACAGATCGTTTCCTCCACAAACCGTGTCAAGAGCAAACTAATAGACGCGACAATTAACTACTGCCACCTCTACAACCTTTATTCTTTCATTGTTAAAGTTCATAATCGTTTGTTTGTAATGTGAATGTCTTAACTCGATTGTCTACGTGTTTTGAATAAAATATTATAATAATACATGTCGCGGTAAACTGTAAGAACCGGAAGATCGTATATATACCTAAGAAAATTTTTAAATGACGCATGACATTTTACCTAAGAATTCTGCTATTTTCTGAATCTCAAAAAACTAACAATAGCTGCTGGCTCAGCGACCCAAAGTGAGCCTTAGCCCAGAAAAGAGAAAGCGCCTCTTTTCCTGATCCTGCGCAACCTCTCGCCAGCAGCTGGCTTGAAGCTCACTCGTCGCCAGCCTCCACTACGTCGTCGTTCTAGTGATACCTTGAGACTACCCACTGGACGCTCGAATCTGAACCTTATCATATATTTGTTTCTGATAAACAAAACCAGTTTGTGTTTAATTTAGTCCCATTGTAAAAAATGTTTGGATTGTTGTGAAATTATTTGGGCTTATAATCACCAGTGGAGGATATATTGAATAGGTACCTATCTTGAGCTTGGCAAATAATTCTGAGTATTACCTGTTATGCTTGGTGTAAATTAAATGGGACACTTACATACTTAAGGGGTGCTTCAGACCATCAAACTGTACAACTTTTACTATGGGACAAACACTGAAATCGCAAAAAAAACCTCAGTCCCATACAAAACTGCAAACATAACTCGACTGAAATGTATGGGACAGCAGTTTTTTTTTTGCGATTTTGATATTGGTCCCATAAAGAAAGTTGTTCAGTTTGGTGGTCTAAGTGTCTCATTTAATTTTACACCTTGTGTATTCTGTGGTATTACTCATGTTGATGTCTAAGTATTTCCAGTAATTTTTTAATCTTCCATTTTTTCTAAACATCCAGTGACGCAGTGACACGCATATGGAATCATTTAGATTCTTGAACACGTAAAAAGGGCACACGTGCTTTGATTTGCAATTCGTTTCATAATTGCCATGATGTAGTTTTCACTCGTTGCCATTTATGTTTCATCTTAGTTTGTCATTGTTAAAATTAGGGTAAAACTACTCAGTATGTTAATACTTTTCTTCTAGTTTGGCTTTCATTCCGATAAAATCTCGTTTTTAATTTTAACATTAATTTATATCTTATCCCATAAAATTAACACCTATTAGCCAATTTTTTTTTTTAATATTTTTCTTTATTTGTTCAGTGGGAATTTCTGGCCTCGTCATGTAGGTATGACATGTATAACAGAACACATTACTACGCCGGTCATAGAGTCAAAAAGACATCAAGAAGCAAACTATTGTGATATTATTTTTCAAATAATGTGTGAATTGTGAAATGCACGCCTTGAAGTCTCACTTACTTAAGCATTTCTTTTTGCTCTACATATTGGCGCTTAAAAACTTTTCCATATAGAATATTATCCAATTATTTAAATACAATAACTAACCGAATCCTATTAGCGTAACCGTTACGAAGTAGCAATTTAATTTATAATATAAACAGCGTTAATTTCGTCTAATCCGATGAAGTATTCGCCGTGGGTGTCAGACGATTTAATTTGAATCTTAGATATTAGTGTTGTGACATAACTGGTATAGTTTGAATACCTGGTATTTTTAATTGATGTTCAGCAGTCAATATAATAATATGAACTTATCTCCTTCTTAAAGAACCAACTCATTAATACCCTTTTAATCGTAGGCAAAAAAATAAACCCTGTACAGAGTTGATATAATTTTCAATGGACAGATCCGATCAGATACTTTATCAATCAGCAAGTCAACCCACTACTACTGGGCAATTGGGCATATACCTACCTTTTATTGCGCCATTCCCCTCAGTCCTGTGCTTATTTTTTTCAATGAAAGTCACCCTCACAATATCATCGGAACAACGTGTTGGTGGTCTGCCTAAAGACCAGCACTCTCTTGGTCACCACTCTGATACTGCCTTGGTCCACCGGCCGTCTTCCCGTCAAGTCAAGAGTCCTGCCTATTAAAGTCAAAGTTAAAGAAGTGATCCGCTTAAGGCCAGGATATCCCGAACCACCTGTTTTTGATAAAGTTGTAAACATAGTAATATTTCGTTTTTATGATTCGCAATAAATATATGTTATAGTTTAATATACTTTCTTGATTATTCAACGGTTCAAAACACGATACTTGTAACTTGCCTCGATAAAAAAAAATCACAAAGATAGGATGTTTTTGATTGTTTTTCTTGTTTTACTTGAAGATTATCAGGTTTTAAGTAACAATAATCACATGTAAAAATAGGTAATAACATATCAAAGAATATTTAACGATTACTTTTTTAAATAAATGTTTTAATATTATATAAAAGATCCTGTGATCCTGCTTTCAATTAAAGTGGGATGGCTAATTGCAAACGTATGCTTGTAAGAAAGAGACGCTTGCACTGGGATAACCTGCCCTTAAACACGTCTTCCACCTTAGTTCTTCGTTGAATTTCGACGTTAGGTACTCGGTCCATTATTTATATGACTAGTATAATACGTTCCATGGCTTTCTGTGCTACTTTTAATTTGGCATGTTTTGCTTTAGCGTCCATACTTAATTACCTATAACTTGGATCAACATCAATTAAAGCATTTAAAAGTTTTTGTAACTTTACCTATACTTATACTATATAGACGTATGAAACATGTTACAGCTTTAAAATAGTTAGTCATAGTCTAGCAACCTCGTAAGTTTTTATTTACCTACGAGCGTTAACCCGCGACTTCGTCCGCACAAATTATATACCAGATTTTAAGTCAGATCATAAGCTATCAAACAAAAAAAGTTTCATCAAAATCGGTTCAGCAGTTTTTGCGTGATACTCGTTCAAACAAACACACAAACAAACAGACAGACAAAAAATCCAAAAATTGGTGAAATGGAATCAGGGACACTTAAAAACCATATCGTAACTTTTTTTTGTTAATATCTTCAATGTACAGACAAACTTCCTGTTACAGTTTTATAATAGTACGAGCGTTAACCCGCGACTTCGTCCGCACAAATTATATACCAGATTTTAAGTCAGATCATAAGCTATCAAACAAAAAAAGTTTCATCAAAATCGGTTCAGTAGTTTTTGCGTGATACTCGTTCAAACAAACAAACAGACAGACAAAAAATCCAAAAATTGGTGAAATGGAATCAGGGACACCTAAAAACCATATCGTAACTTTTTTTTTGTTAATATCTTCAATGTACAGACAAACTTCCTGTTACAGTTTTATAATAGTATAGATATAGATGTATTTAGTGTAATTTAAATAATTCAAAACTATAATTCGTTCATATTATTCAACATTGTGATCGTAGGTGAGCTTTTAATCTATCAGATAGATAACGAACAGTTGTACCAGTCCCTGGTACATCACTATAAAACAAGAGAAATCCGAAATGAGACGTAGCCGTATGCAAATGATCACTAATGGATCTAGTTGTATCAAGTGGCCAGCCCGCGTCTTCTTGTTAATTTACTTATATTTACATTTCACTGATCGAATTATGATTTACTTTAATAATAATAAAAAGTTCTGATTTGCCTTCTTCTTAGCGCTCTTACATACGAGGGATAGTGTTAAAGCAACTATGCTTGCGACTGCAAATGTCACAAATACACTGTCGCTCGTCTGTAAGTGCCTTAGTTTTAAACAATCTTCTCAGAATAGACGAAGCTGTATCAAAGATGGTGGAGTACGGGGGGGGGGGGGGGGCCTCTCGTTCACATTCTCCAGGATGAGTGCTGCCGGCTCTTCACCACTTTTGGCGATTGACGCACACTGAACTTGGTCTATCGGGTCACTGTCTTGATCAGTTCTGAAAGTTCTGAAGTGAACTTCTCTTCGATCGTTTGTCTTCTACCTGATCTCGCACCACAAGTCGTTTCATGTTTTTATTATTCGTGTCCATATTACAAACTGAGGCTAGAAGACCTTTGTTATGGGAATCACATAACAGTGACACAATTTTAAATTCTAATGGCTCTGAATCGGGAATCGTATCCAGAATCGTTGGTTTAGCAGCCAGTGCGATGAGCATGTAACTTGATTTTTTTTTGGTGAAGTTTTAATTACACCTATCGATAGCTTTTAAAGTATTATTAAGCGTATTTGGGTCCCGGATAATGATAATAGATAACAACGTTACGTCAAGTCAAAAACGTGGGGACATCTTGAAAATACCAGTTATGTTTATCTGTTACCGACTTTTTGTTGATTTTGCGCATTCTTTTGTGATCTCTTTGTACAAACTTATTACATAAGTTGTTGTCCTTCTGTAGTAAATATCTCCTGGCCAACTTTTACTTTATATAAGGTCCTTCTTAATATACTGACACTTTTTTAAAGGGATGATCAGACCCTCAAATTGAACAACTTTATCTAAGGCACAAACAGCGAAAAAAACTGTTCCATACAAAACTGCAAACCTACTTGAGCCAAATATATGGGACAGCAGTTTTTTTTTCCGCGATCTCGACGTTCGTCCCACAGAGAAAGTTGTTCAGTTTGATGGTATGGTCATCCCTTTATAAAAGTATCAGTATATAAAGAAGGACCCTGTATAATAAGACCACATATTTCAGTCTTTTTGTAAAAATATATCAATAAAACCAACGTCATCAAATCATAATTAGTTTTTAAACGTTCCCAAATAATGCGCTTTGTCTGCGCTCGCGCCGATCGCGCATCGATCGAGCGATAGTGATGTGCCGCGAGAGTCGAAGATGTATCGACAGATAACGTAATGATGCGCTATTAGGCGAGGTGTCGACTGACACAGCGTGGGAGAACCCACGACCTACATAAACCTCCACTTAAGTCCCCTTACGGAGATGTTATGCCACCGACATAAGCTTGAATACCGCGTGATTGGGGAGACTGTGTCTGAAACGAGATGCGTTCTGAAACCTGCTAATCACGAGCGCAATTACTCTAATTCAGACAGAATTATTCCGGAGATGTAACACTTTAATTGAATTGTTGATGTAACTATAATTTCACGTGTGTTTTATGTCGTGATGGTTTGGTGTTAATGGTGGAATATGGAAAGGTTACCGTAGTAATAATAGAGTTTAGTAAACTCTACATTGTAGTTCCGTTTCGTAAATTCGTCTATATCTATACTATTATAAAACTGTAACAGGAAGTTTGTCTGTACATTGAAGATATTAACAAAAAAAACAGTTACGATATGGTTTTTAGGTGTCCCTGATTCCATTTCACCAATTTTTGAATTTTTTGTCTGTCTGTTTGTTTGTGTGTTTGTTTGTTTGGACGAGTATCACGCAAAAAGTACTGAACCGATTTCGATGAAACTTTTATTGTTTGATAGCTTATGATCTGACTTAAAATCTGGTATATAATTTGTGCGGACGAAGTCGCGGGTTAACGCTCGTATACTATAAAAATCCTGTCTTTTTTTTTCCGTTAAGGACAGTTGAAGATCTTAAGGCCATTCTCTCTATTTCTTCTAATTTAATACTCGACATATACAGGGTTTAAGGAAAAGTAACCTTTAAACCATGAAACTGAACAACTTTTACTGTGAGAGCAAACCTGTCAAACAAAAAAATCAACTGTCCCATACGTTTGTATCGAGTAGGTATTGCAGTTTAGTATGGAACAGCAGATTTTTTTTTTGTTCTGACAGTTTTTCTTCCAGAGTAAAAGGTGTTCAGTTTAATGGGTTATGTGGTTTAAAGTTTAATGATACTTTTCCTGTAAAGTCCTCCTCATATTCTTTCGTAAAACTTGCCTTTTAGTGACGTGAAAACGTACTATGTCATGACGAAGGACTTTGTATAATATAATGGCATATGGCATTTTGGCTATGAATATGACATACAATTCTACCAAAGTGCCTGATTCTACCGCAATATTTTCAAAAGAAACAAGACATAAAGTTTACAATGACAGTCACGGAAAAAAAACATTACAACCTGTTTACGCGTTTATCTTTTCTGTGACAAACGAAAAAAGAAAAAACACGGCGCGTGCGCCGGCATTCGCGCCGGAGCGCGCGTCTCGCATTCTCCCGCCAAAAAACTCGGCGCGTTCAGAATTCTTCGCAAGCTAAACATTTTTGTTCCGTCTGGGTAGTTTTGGAACTAGCGATCACAAGATCACCATTTCCACGTCTATTCGCTTCGGATCCGAAACGATGATTTGTTCCATCACGATCTTTGTATGCCTCGTTATTTTCGGCTCGATAGCTCAATCGGTAGTGAACCTCCCTGCTGTGCCAAGGGTCGCGGGTTCGAATCGCGTAAGGGGCAAATATTTGTATGATGAATATGAATGTTTATACCCTTTCTGAGTGTGTAGTCATGGATGTCAAATTAAATACGTTACAAACTGAAAAATGTTCGCTATGAAGCCATATTAGAAATTGCGAAAAAAAACCGCTGTTTGATACACTTGGGTCCATTAGACGTTCATATTTTCTAGGGAAAAGCTGATTTCGATGACGGCTCTGTAGTGAAAGTTGTTCAGTTTGATGATCTGGAGCACTCCCTATGATATGTAACGTTTTTAAGTTTACACCCAGCATTATGTTAGTATATTATTGTCTATATCTAGTCATTATAATACAAGTCTGGGCTAGATTCTGGTACTTTTAACGGGGCTAGATAATCTATGAGACGATGTCCAAGATAACGTAACGTCACGCATCTTTCCCAGTGGGGTAGGCAGAGACCAGGGAGCGCCACTTACTACGATCCTTACATACTTCTTTTGCCTCATGCACGATGTCCAAGATATTTTCTTATTTCTTTAGTTGAAGTATTCTGATTACTGTAGATTGACTCTAGACTTCTATTTATAAAAAATGTGGGTCTAAACACTTTATCTAAGATCAAAATGATCTTGGTGATACAAATAGTCGAATACCACCATATAGGGTCCTTCTTAATATGCTGACAGTTTTTTTAAGGGGATGATCAGATCATTTTTTCGCGATGTCGATGTTGGAATCACCATCCAACATCGACATCGAAATAGAAAAAGTTGTTCAATTTAATGGTATGACCATCCCCTTAAAAAACCGTCAGCATTTTAAGAAGAACCCTGTATATTGCCGAAGTCCTTTAGATACAGTTTTCATGTAGTTGTCATTTATTTAAGAGGCTATGTGAAAAAAATAGGATTCTTCAAAGCGTCATATAATCATGAAGTACTAACAGTAGGAGTATGATTAGTGGATATGTGTAAATTGAAAATATAATTGAACAATTAAATAAAGTTTGTTTTACGCTTGCGTCGTTTCAGGCGCGCGCGCCGCACTATCTCTTTCTCTCGCATCAGGCAGTAATATAAGCTATCACACGCCCATTTCGCTTAATTAATTTTTGACATAGGCCCTTAACCATTTATTTGTCGGTAAATATATACAATTCAGTAATTAAATTTAATAGAGATGTTAATATAATATTATCACATATATCGCTCATAATTTGTTTTTCAATCAATCAATCAAATATACTTTATTTTACACCAAAAACATAAACAGTAAAATACAGAAATAAAATACAAGAGGCACAAAATAAGGCGGTTTTTCTGTCTATGTCGGTTCAAAGCCAACTACACTTTACCAATTATGCTGTTTTTTTTAGGTTTTTCTTCAATAGTTACAATAGATATCTAAAATAACAGTAAACTTTTTGAAATGTCGAGTCCACCTGCTATACGATCGTGGTCGTGATTTAAAAAATACCGATTAAAAGAAACGTGAATGACGGCTTAGGTTAAAAAAAAAACTTTGAACGAACCATTTTACTTGAATAAAAAGTGTAAGCTCTACAGTTTCACATAGATAGAAACCTATGGCTGATAGAGGTCAAACACTTGACAGAGAGACAATTTAAAACGCATTAATAGAAATTACACCACAAACTCGGTAACGTTGTTACACTGACAGTCAGTAATGGACGTAATTGGACGGATTTTGGTCAACAAATTTATTTAATAGTGACCTTTAGTTTCCTGATGTAGAATAGATTTTATGGCGAATTCTTCTTCAAAAAATTTGTCGATTTGCAGAAAAGGGTAGCTTACGCCGGTCGTCGCTTACGGCGCGGCGCGGCGTTATACAAATTTCTTCATCATCCATCATCAGCCTATACTAGTCCACACCTGGACTGGATATATGCCTCTCCCAATCCCAACACTTGCCACCTCGCTCGGTCCTGTGCTTTATGCATCCAATCCCTCTTCCTCTTCAATCTTGCGTAGATCGTCATGATCCAGCAAAGGTTCGCCCCACACTACTTCTACCTAAACGTTTAGTCTCCACCCCTTCCCTCTACCAGTGGTCAGTTTTGCGACAGATTTGATCAGCGCATTGCCATTTTAGTTTGCTGACTCTAAGAGCTACAGTATCGTTTGGAATCAAATTTTAAAAATTTCTTAGGGCATTCGAGGGTACACTTTTAACACAAAAGTACATCCAACTGTGTACACAGGGTGAAATTGATATCATTAGCATCCTTTTAAACTAAGAGTCTACCCATCTAACTGAACAACTTTTACGATGGCAGCAAACCGATAGGAGCAAATAAAAAATCTGCTGTTCCATACTAAACTGCAATGTCGACGCGCGAGTTGGCGACATAAATGTATGCAACAGCTGATTTATTTTTTGCTCCGATCGGTTTGCTCCCATAGTAAAAGTTGTTCAGTTCGATGGGTAGACTCTTAGTTTAAAAGGATGCTAATGATATCAATTGCACCCTGTATAAGCCTATTAACATTGCTTTATTAACTAGGAATGGTACTCGGGACTATTATTAGGTTAAAATATTATATATTATTTACAAACGAGTGGCACTGACTTTTTGCTCCAGTGCGTAGTAACAACTTCTACCGAAGGCTTAAATTACTTTGACAGACGGAATAGGAAGTAATATTAGTTAACGCAGTCCCCAGCGTCTGGTAGTTATTAAGACCGTCATAAACTCAGTTATGGCCATCATAACATAATGAAGCTGTGCTTACATGCTAATTGCAACCTACTACGTACGACTGATGTCATAATTCAAGTTATATTACCTAAATTATGTCTTAGATTCTTCAGTTTTCTCTTTCTACCTTTTTAATAAGTTACCGTTTGTATGTTTATTCCATTGTAAATAATTACTGTTTTATTAATAAGTTTACGGTGTTTTTTCTTTTGTTACAGCTGTCCAAAGAGGTCGAGTGCCACCCACGCAGCCTGCAGGTCTTGCCTTACCAGGCCAATTCGCCCTTACGAACGGTGACCCCGCAGCCGGCCTCAACAGCCACCCCTACCTCTCCTCATACATCTCCTTGCTTCTAAGAGCAGAACCCTACCCAACCTCAAGATACGGCCAATGTGTCCAGCCAACCAACGTCATGGGAATAGACAATATCTGCGAACTAGCCGCGAGATTACTGTTCTCGGCCGTAGAATGGGCAAGAAATATACCTTTCTTCCCTGACCTTCAAGTGACAGACCAGGTCGCGTTATTAAGACTCGTCTGGTCGGAGTTGTTCGTCCTCAACGCATCTCAGTGTTCCATGCCACTACACGTGGCTCCTTTATTAGCTGCCGCCGGTCTCCACGCCTCACCGATGGCGGCGGACCGAGTGGTCGCCTTTATGGATCACATAAGGATCTTCCAGGAGCAAGTGGAGAAGCTGAAAGCGCTCCACGTCGACTCTGCGGAGTACTCCTGTCTGAAGGCGATCGTCCTCTTCACGACAGGTAAAATTTTGGACAGTCTTTTTGGGGAGGCGCGGTTGTTGCTTTACAGAGTGGCTGGTGCTGGTAGCGCTGTGACCAACTATGGGGAGTTAGTCTCTTTAGTACGGACGCATTTGGATGTGTACGCTGAAGCGACTAGGGTACAGCAGCCGCCAGCACCGCCGCCTCCATCCGCGGCTTCTTCGGGATACTATTCAACTTTGGACACGTCTCTTGGCGTCAACTCCTCCTTATCTTACAACAGCTTCTTGTCCCCTTCACGATTGCCACCTCCAAACTACACGAGCAGTCCTCGAATGCCTGAGGCAAGCACTTCATCACCTTTTAAGCTGTGGGACGGGAAGCATCAGAAGTCAGAACAGGGTGGTTGACGCCAAGTGGGGACATGCGGGCTTTGGTACTTTTGGTGAGGTGTTGGGTGCCAAATGCTTGTCACTTGGCGCTTGGGATCTCCGTATATTTCGCGTATTTAACCGTAATGTTTGGTATGACTTGTAGATATGGGGATAATAGCTCTCGCTCTTTGGACCGCGGTCGGTTTGGAGAGTAGCGACTTATTGTTCTCGTTAACGAGATTAATTCGATTGTGATATTAATGTACATTGTGTATAATAAGTATTTATGAAGACTAATTTATTTTAGGTTTAGGTACTTTTGTTAGACGCTCCGTCGCGGGACGTGTAGTTAAGTTTTATTTATCTGTAAATTATTTAGAATAGGACGTTTTGATATTAATACAGGCGCGTAATTTATTCCTCAATTATTTTGTTTCCTTTTGTTTTTCCTATAAATTATATCCCTTTAGAATAGTTCGAAAAATTCATTCTAATTTTAAGAATGAAGTATATTATTATAACAGTTGTGAACTAAACCAATTAAGAGCAACGAAATGTAGAGTAACGTGTCTAGAATAAACATCGGTGTAAACATAACTGCATCGTAACTTGTCTGGGTAACATTCACATGGAGCCAATAAACTTTCATTTTCCTCATTGATATTACGACTTGGAAATGCAAACTCCCTTTTAATATTTAAAGTCGTAGACTTTAATACTTGCTATTTGTTATTTGACACTGCTTTAAAATCATGTATAGGATTGCTAGTGTTGTTTTAAACACAACAAAACTTATTTTCTTGAATTTTGAATAAAATAGGAGAGCATTAAACATAGCAAAGTATGGATATTACGAAGTCAAAGCTCCGCAGAAAACTGGCACTGGGAGAAAACTAGATACAATACACATCCAATGAAATATTGCGAATATTTTTGGTAGATACGTTTTATATTATACATAATGAATAATAATAGACTATAGAGTATAATGATGAGAATTATATGTAGGTATAGTCACTCTTTTACAACTTGATGTTGTAACAGTAAAATACAATAATTACATGCACACAGAAAACATACAAAAAGGGTACAAATGGCATTGTAACTTTATCATATACGTTGCAGATTATGCAGAAAATTTTTAGACTAACACCTATTAATATGTGAAACTTGATCTTTTTATCCGACTGCGCCAGAAGAAGGGTTATTTTTACTATAGATTTCCCTAAATGAATTTCTCTTCTTAGCTTTATCAAACAATCAATCCACAACATTAACTTCAGAACTTTAACTATAAATAGTATAGGTACTCCACTGTCAGATGTAGGGTAGGCTACTGATTGATAATCGGTCAGTTGCAGAAACGCTCATTAAAGTAAATCCTCCATTAAATCTCTTGCTGTCACTTTTTGTTTTTGACGTAGTAAAAGCTAGCAAGAGATTTAATGGAGGATTAACTATAATGAGCGTTTCTGCAACTGAGTGAATGTCAGCGAATCTTTAGCTGGTAGATAAACAGAAATATCAAGAAAGACATAATTATTTTCCAAGTACATCATGCAACAGTTTAAATTTTCAGTAGCACTACCATTTTTTATATTAACTTATTTTCATTCTCATGCACATAGTACCTTTCATTTTAACAGGACAATCAATTCACTCGTTATTTATCTCACCTGCATTTATACTACGGGTTCTCACATAAAACTCGTCAGTCGTCCGATAATCTCGGTGAGACGTCTGACGGCTTGCTTCCGACGTGTCCGCAACACTTTCGCCACACATCCAACCTAGAAGCATCCAACTTTGTGGACAACTGTGTCTGCGGAGTTAGGAATTGTTTTTTTTATAATTTGTTTAGAAAAAAAGTATAAATGATTTTTTTATCGTTTTTCGAAAGAATTAACTTATGTTTACAGAAGGTTTACCCACGAGCTTTTCGATCCATGCATCGTGAACGCTTTTATTGTCAACCTCTATTCCAGTGAATTAATTTCAGACTAAAATTATCATAAAACCGCTGGTACATAATCAATGTTCCAATGTTTTACAATTAAATAAATAGATGCAACTGCAAAAATTATCATTAGTTGAAAAATGCGCTTGTCATCTAACTTACGAATAAATAGTCAAAGATCTTAACCTGTTAGCTTAGAAAATTTAGAACGCGTATACATGCAACATTCTATAATCAGGCGCCATTCAAATTTACACAAAAATTTACGATTTTGTTCTTTCAAACTAGTATAAAGTGTCTGTAGTCTCTATAGTCCCACATTATAGCTAGCAAAGTGTTGAATGCACAAAGTTACCAGACGTAGGACGTTGATCGAGGGATGGACAGTGATAGACTAAGAAATGAGTGTACTTTTTGCAACCATCAGGAGCAAGGCTGATTCAGTGTTTATGGGGTGTAGAGCATCTCTGTGATAGGGATGAACTAGGTCTGCCTGCATAACTTCAGTCGGTTTAGGTGTTACAGACTTTTAAAGGTCAGTAAAAAATTAACGATCAGCTGCAGGTTTAAGTACTGTTCACATAGCTACAGTGCATACTACAATAATATGATACGATCAGCCTTAGAGCTGATCGTTAATTTTTTACTGACCTTTAAACATCAGTAACTTCTAAACCGACTGGAGTTATGCAGGCAGACCTGGTCCACCCCCATCACAGAGATGCTCTACACCTCATAAACACTGAATCAGCCTTGTTTGCTGATGGTTGCAAAAAGTACACTTATCTCTTAGTCTATGAGCAGTAATCTGTTTTGTTATTTAATCTATCGTGGAAATTTTACACATATGTATTAGAGTTTAGAATTACAAATTAATTTAAACATCATTGTTTGCTACAAAAGTATTGTCTCAAAAAATCCATTGTCGTCAGTCAGTCATCGTAGCTTAGCCCAGCCATTTTACGGAGTCTTGTTAGGAGTGGTGGGGAGTAATTATCAATGGGACTTTTAAACTGTAACCGGCAACATTTAGTGACAAAAAGACAGTGACAGAAATAAAATGGTATCTCCCAGAAGGCTTTTAACTTCATCATATTATTACCAATAGACTCGTTTTAATCAGATTTAACAACATAAATTATTTTTGAGCAATAAAATAGGCATTGAAATTTTAAAAAATGAGGTACCTATTCATTAAAAAACACTAATGTATTTTTCATAGCCTTCTAAGTAGACAAAAATATAAACACCATGTTTGTAGTATGTAAAGCCTTAAAAATGTGGAAAAAATTTACCATCAAGTTTTATAGAACGAGATAAATGCAAAATTTTAAATTTGTATCTGTTGCTGACGTAATTTTTTTTTAATTTTTGTACATTTCTAAGCTCAAATTTGCTCATACTATACCGAAAAAAAAAATCAATTATTTATTAGTCCCGGCTCAAACCGTAAAATGACTGGACTAGCTAAGAAACATCGAGAGGGACTTTTTTGGTCAGGTTATAGTTTTATTCCTAACAGTGTTTCATAAGATGCACGTTGGGCTCGGGATGACATCAAAAGATTTTCAGGATTTGCTACTAATTGCCGGTTTAAAGGGCTCAAAGCACACAAGTAAGACGATCTAAATATCCAAAAATGTCTTTTCGTGATTGAATATAGCTCCAAAATTAGAAGCACTTTTAAGCTTGCTGATCGATCCTACGCCTGATAACTTGTACATTGATAATCTGATAGTTAATAACTGATACGTCGTAGTGCGGTTATAAGCAAACACTTTACTCGCGACTGTGACAGGACACTAAACAGAACATAAAAGTAGTTACCCAGTACGTTAGAGTGATATCAACGACCAATTCAACCTGATCTTCCCTACCTCTCTTCACACCAACAACTTCATATAAACGAAGGAACGTTAACTGAAGAGAGAGGTCTGTTTAAACTGGCTAAAGCCTGGGGGTACTATGAATATGCATCTCCAATAAATGTGGTTTTATCCACGGGTAACTTTCTCTGCTAACTCTAGGGTTGTCGTTAGAAACTATAGTACGTAGTATCGAGTAACTCGAAGTTGGATTATAGTAGATTGATTGTTTAATATTGTTGGGAATTGCTGTTCGGTAAAGCTAGCTTGTGAAGCTAGGCTAGGTGTTTGTTGTGATGTGATGTAATGTAAAGGTAGACCAAAATCTACATGGTCCTTCTTAATATGCTGACACTTTTTTAAGGTGATGATCAGACCATCAAACTGAGCTACTTTCTCTACGGGACCAACATCTAAATTATGGAAAAAAAATCAGCTGTCCCATACATTTGGCACGAGTAGGTTTGCAGTTTTGTATGGAAGAGTTGATTGTTGATGTTTTTCGCGATTTCGATGTTGGTGTTATAGAGAAAGTTGTTCAGTGTGACGGTCTGATCATCCCCTAAGAAAAGTGTCAGCATATTAAAAAAGACCCTTATAGTAAAAAATTGGAGAAGTTTATAAGGAAGGCCGATGATCTACTGATTAATTGAATAAGACTCATTTTGATTCCTTAGAGTAATTATAGAAGAAAAATTGGTCAAAACTGAATCTTAGGAGATGGCAAGGCTCAAGTAGAAGAGCTGACCATAGATAGGTATGCGAGAGAAGTATTCGGGCTATTTAGATTTGATCAACGATTAACTATCGAAAATTTTATAATTCGTTCTTTAATTTTTATTTACTGTGTTAATTACTATTTATTATGATTGCGTTTTGGGTTCAGGTTGTGCATGATTTCTTTTTGGTTTTATAGTTACTTTGGATTTGTACTATAATAAATCATTTCGGTTTTGATATTTATCTACTTAAAAATCCAATATTTACTTAAGTTTCAACCCTGCATGATTTGCATGACCTTCTTTTTCAGTGACATCAATTTCCATACATTGTAGCTATTAGTTGTCAACAAAAACCATTCCTAAATCTACGTTGTGTGAATCGTTCATAATTAATCATTTATAACTATCAAAACCATAGCTCAACATGTTTAATTAATTAATTACATTATTATGCGTGTCCCCGTGTGGTCCGAGCGAGACAGGGACAAATGTACTTGCCTCTCATGTCCGAGTGTCCAATGTAACACCATTAATGTGTCGACCGGTGTCAACAAAGTGTCACGATTATTGTGTGTCATTTATTAGAAATGTTAAATATACTGGGTGTAAAATTAAATGCGTTACATATCGAACAGGGTGTCAAATTGAACAATTTTCACTGTAGAGCCAACATCAGGGTTTAAATTGAAGAAGAAGCCGGTCAAAATTTCAAGTATTGGAATACTGACTTGTAGAATTTCACTGTATGGAAAATATCTTCTTTCGCTAAATAAGGGAGTGTACCATACTTCACCAAGTAGACTCCATATGGGTTGATAAATTAAACGTATTAATGAAAAAAAAACTTTTATATTATATGCTAACGCAAATTGTCCCATGGGGTAGTCAACAAAAACATTTAAAAACGTTACGACCCTATCATAATAATTAATATTTATTATATTATATTTGGGGACATTAAAACAAGTAATTCTTTAAGTTGTTGTTTTACCTCAACCATATCGTTTTGTTTTGCCATATCGCCATCAAACATTTTTTGTTGCACTTCCAACAGTTGAGGGTGTTGTTGTTAGTTGCTACGCTCTTCTCCTTCTGCGGAGAAAATTATTATAATTATTATCCTCTGATGACCAATATTTTTATCGGTATCAATAAATAAATTACAAAAATATCCTCTTCATACAGACAGTTCTTTGACTTGCCACCTGTTTTCGACACAGTCCGTGCCAATAAATAAGATATGAGTCAATAAAATCCTCACACTTTCGCTAAAATATTACATTGATTACAACATAAATTAAACCTGTAACCATATGCTTCACACACCATATAACAAAAGTTATTAGTTAAGACTCGTTCCACACCTGCCGTAGCGTAGCTAAATGCATGCTATTTGGGTCAATAAAAATATCGCGACGAAGACGACGCCTTCAACAATATGGTCCGAGTCTTCTGCGGAATGCCACGAAATGACAAAGTTGACTGTATTACAGATTATAATAATACTACCTACGTTTAATATCCAAACAAGTCTCCAAATGTATGTAATGTGTGCATATGTTATTGAGAGAGTGAGAATTCATATAATTTTTACAGCTTTTCCCAGCCGCTTTGTCCGCTTAAATTTCGGAAATCTTCACTCTTTTGCACCCTTTACCTTTTGAGATTGGTTTTTTTGTCAGGTAGGGACCTGATTTAGGTTATTCGTTGGTAGTCAATCAGTCAGGCTGTCACGGAACTGCTTAGATATGAAAAAACAACAACTGGATGGCATATAGAATTACAGTTCCATCTGTGATCAGGATGATTTTACATACGACAGACTCGACATTACAACACAAATCAATACTCAATCTTTTTTAATTCGCTTCGCTCCGCTTTGCTGCATCTGCTATAGACCTAACAATTCTCAAGACATTGCATAATAGAATTTTAGAGCCACAATAAAGGTGATGATGGTCCATTGAATCATAACCATAAGACATGATATCCGTTTGTAGAATTATGCTTAGTCACGTCTAACCGTTTTATTCTCTGTTTATTTTAAACCATGCTAGTCGATTTGCGCAATACCTGAAAATCTTTTGTACAGGATCGATAATAAATTTACAAACATGCTCTTGATTGAACTTAATATAAGATTTTGAGTAATCTAGACTACATAGACTAGGGGTGGGTGGGTCTGGTACCTACATAGGTATTCCCAGGTTATCAAACTGGAAGAAGCCTTGATTCTATGCTTATTAGGATGTCATTCGGTTACATTTTACACTTTCGGCGGCTTTAGATAGATAGATAGATAAATAATTTATTTGCATACGTAACTCTATTTCTAATAAATGTTGGTTTAGATCCGCCACACACAGACGGAACTGCGATCCGGAATCCTGATTCGGGATTCAGTGTTGTCAACTATGGTTACAAAAAATACTAGAGTGCTGTTTAAAAAATGCCTAAAATAAAAATGTATGAAACGCCAAATGAATGACAATAATTGCATTTTTAGGTATTTATTAAAACAAAGCAAACAATTTCTATACATGATAATTACTATCATGTGATGAGGTCATGAGGTTACGAATGTTACGATGATGGTTTGTAAATTCTATTCCAATATTAATGCAACTATATCAAAAGACTATCGATAGTTTTAACATTAGACATAATCTGCATACAAAATGGCATGAACAATTATCACACAAGAGGTGTTTGAGCGTAGGCGATTTCGCAACTATGCCGCAACGACGTCGCGATACGGTATCGTTCCATCAACGCATACGCTCAAAAATCACTTTTAAATATGCCACCCAAGACATAAAAAAAAATCACTAGATCTAATGAAAAAGTCTCTGAAAGCGGCAACACTCCATACGGAATCTAATTCCGATTCAGGTTTATTCCGGATGTATGTGGCGGACCTTAAACTCTAAACAAATGAACGATAACACAATCTTACATTATTTATGGATATGGCTTAGATCAAAATAAAATTAATGGATATGCCCAAAGCGCATTTAGTTGAAGCACAAGTAGTACCCTTGTCCATACAAACTAGCATATCGGTACATATTTGAAGTGTAATACCTGCTATTTGTTTTCACTTATTTTCCTGGTTTGAAATTAGATCCTTATTTCATTAATTCCGTAGCTTATCACGTTTACTGAGGTTCATTTTCGGACATATTGCACTGACATTGCACCATCTAATATCTCCTAAGTATAATAATCGTATGTTGTCTAAATTAGTAGTAAGAAAGACAAAGTGCCGTTTTTTTTAACGTCTGGAATAATCTACCCTTGGATTCGAATAAATAGCGTACAATTTTGAAAACTTATACCGTAGGGATATAGGACATTTTCCTGTGATGACATGATCTTCTTTACGAATAAGATAATTTTCTGAGGATCCTTACAGTATCCCTACAAATTCGCATACATTTTGTAACGCGTCAAAAACAATCAAAAAGTTTCCCGCAGCCTAAGGCCTTGCTTCAGGCCGTGACCTGACAGACATACACCTGTCTCTCTTTCACTAAAGACAATGTACGTAGGAGTGAATAGTGTACACACTTGTGTCTCACCTCTGTTCCACTTTAGACGTCCTGTGTCAAAAATCTTATTTCTAACGTCATAGAGTGGAAAATTTCTCGGTTGTAAAGACTTCATGTGTGGATGGAAGTATAACGGTATAAGAATCGTGACGGTAAGACTGCGGGACGAGTCACGATTTTGAAAAAGTGTCGGAAGATCGGGACGCCGGCCCTGCGTTCCATGAGGTTAGGGTTTGGGACAGGTGATATTGTGATATCACTTATTTAGATTTTGTTAAGTGTTGATAATGTAAATTTAACTTGATAAGGTCATTAACAGATTTTCACGGTATCATCTTATTTAAGAGCTACGCTCTTAATCACGGTCATGCCCTAATAAATCTAGCTAGACCCATGTACTTATTATACAGGGTGTAAACCAAAATACGACGTTACCTTCATACTTAAGGGGGTGGTTTAGACTTTAGACTATCAAAGTAAACAACTTTCATCGTGAAACCAACATTGAAAATGAAATCGCGAAAAAAAATCGGTTCCGTAGAAAACGTCAACGGTGATGGGTTATTTATTTTGGCGACTTCGAAGTTGCCCTGAAGCACCCCATTACGTATGTAAAATATTTAAGATTACACCCTGTATTACGCCTAGAGCACTTTTCGTCTTGGACATTCCTGAATCTGAAAAAAAAATTAAACCCTTTTATATAATTACAGTTTGCTGCAAAATTACAAAAAGTGAGGTTATAGGTTAGTGAAACCAGTTTTTCTGGAATATTGTGAATAAGTGTGGTGGTTCTGTCTATTTGTTAAGAATATTTATTTCACTTCTTAACTACCTAACTATGAGGGGTAAAAAATATGCAAAATGTTAAGATAAACATACAAGGTGGTATGCGTTCATTTGTTAATACTTTGAAATCGAATAAGTGGCAAAAGCTATAAAAAATTACCGCTTTACCTTGTAACTTAATCCACTCCTCATGATGCTGCATACAGTGCATCATTGCATTCACAGCATTACACGGCTCTTTATTTTATATCCTTCCTCAATGCACCAAATGCTTACGGAAATTCCTTTAATATATTCACAACGGCTCTCAAAATTTATTTTACTACCTTCTGAATAAGAATTATTCAATGACAAAATTTCCGTTAGACACTTAACTTAGTCATACTAACACTAGTTCAACTCTGAAGTTACATTAATTGCTTGCTTTTAAAGCTTTTGAGTACGCTGCCAATAAAGAAGTATCTGAAGTAAATTGGTACGAGAGAGCGTGTTTTGTTTCAAAATTTCAAACTGCAATTCAGCAATATGTTTTACGTTTATCGACCTCGTCAAATTCACCTGTCATAACATCTTTTTTGCTTACGTCTCAAACAGATAAAATTATTCTGAGCAATCAAACAACCAACTTAAGGTCACTTAATTTTAAATTAACAAGAAAATTATAATTATGAATTTAAACAAAATTAACAAAAACTTGTTCAGTTTTATGTACTCTATGGTTTGATGGTCTAATCATCAAATAGTTCCCTTCAAATAGTTTCAGCCAATTTTGTTGCACCATACAGAATCGGTGATCTGAATTACTCTTTGACTACTTATATAGGGACTGGCCACGCGTGTAATTCTACTAACAAACATTTCTGCCACTTTTTGCGGGGGACGAGGTAACATGAAATCTGCATTAACCGTTTAGGGATTTTATTCCCCATAACTTTAGATTCTTATTTTGAACGTTAAAAATCATGAAAAGAAGTCTCGTGTGAACTCCAAACGTTCTAAGTTCGAAATTTATGTTTTCGCAATTATAGGCTGTCTCGTTTAGTGATAAAATTGAATGTAAATGCACATGATTAATTAATCTTATACCGTGGCAGAGGGAAAATGCTACCGCAAGGCTAGTTCTTATCATAAATAGTCAAAGGAATTACTTAATATACAAAATTCCTGTGCGTAAAGATATCATATCAGTCTTATCATTATCTTATTTAAGAACTATAGTAATATACCCCAGTCTAGGTCTTCCTTTACCTCTCTTCCAATCTATCGATGGAGGCATGACTTTAAAAAAATCTGCGTTCTGCAGCTTTTATTTACAATACGCCTACAATAACTCAAAATTAAACGCGTTTCTTTGTCAAACCGCAATATGCAATGTGCATGACAAACAAAATACCAAAATCAAAAATTAGAAATAACTTTACAAGCTTCAATTTGCTGCATTGTTACCCGACCAAAAAATGTTTTACATCCTCATGAACCGTTGACCAAACCAATCATCTTCCATTGTGTTTCGATTACTTGCAAATTCTATCAAAACTTTTAGCTGACTCTACCGTGAAATTCAAACTAAAATTAGCACCACATACAAAGTCCCCTCAACCAAACCATTTTCAACCTTTTACTTAGACTATAAGACTCACATCTGGAGGTACGGGAGACTTGTTAAAATGTATGAACTTTTCGCATATTCGTAAGTTTATTATGACCATTGACGCGTTAAAACCAATCTTACGAAAGTGCGTAGGAAATAAGGAAGAAATGGATAAAGGTTGAATTAAATTGATATATCCAGAATGGTTTTGCGGTCAAGACTCATGATGTATGGAGATGGTATGACTTTGGGTTTTGCGGGATTGATTGAAATGTCGGTTACACACTCTATTATCCCATAGTAAAGTTGGATTATTTTGTTACCTTTCTGATGAAAAATATTATACAGTTTAACTCAGTTGTTCACCCACACGCTACACAAATCTCATAAACGCGACGAAATCGAGGCCGACAAGAAAAGGGAGATAACTCCGAAAATAACAATAAACAGCCAACACATGCGTACCGAATCGGCAGAGGTCACCCAGTCTTGTCGTTGCATAATATTAATAAAAAAAAACAAATAAGGCAAAAATTGAAACAGCGACGATTGGAAACAGTACCCTCGTCACGATGCGTGTCAAATGTACAAATATCGAAATCATGTCGCGAAAAATTCAATCAAAGTATCAGAGCAAAATGCATTTTAACACCAGCGAAAGCAACACGAAATCCCTTGCATTTGAAATCAAAAGAATCCATTCTATTCCAATCTAAAAAAGGCGTAAGTCACAAGTCGTCAAAAACGAGGTTTGAACGTTACATGCCAAAAATTTACATCGTAATTTCGACGGCTACCACAGTTAACCCTAAACGGTTAATGTATGTACATATTAATCAGACCGATAAGTGTAGGTGGTAAGGGGGTTAGAGATAGTCTTGTTCGTTGCGTTTGTCCGTTTGTCTGTCTATCTGATGACTTTGTGACGTAGGGGTTGGTGGGGTTACAATAACACGTGCTTGTGGCCTTATCGGAAGGGACGAATACGTGCTAAGATAATTTAAATGCTTCAGTGCTTTGCCAAAACGATGTAACGCGAGATTTCTAATTTTTGATACAGCTTGCTAATTTTGATAATGTAATAGTAAGAACATTAGTTTAATAATGATACAACTTATATCTATGACCCTTTAAGTATCGATTGGCATGATTCAGATCAGAATGGTTTTGATCGGATAAGTTCTAGATTTATTTAGAACGTGCACCTGTCATTTATTGTGTGGTCCCACTTAACTTGAATCACAATTTTTAAAAATTCTATAAAAATAATGATTTGGATTTTATAGTAGATTAAAACAGAACGAATGTCGAATGAAAGAAAGGACAGAAAGAAATAAAAATTATTTATCTGCGATTTTTCATTTAGTAAGAAACTAATATCAAATTAACAGAACATTCATATTATTTATAGATTTCAAAATAATTTACAAATCAAACGGAATCGTATAGTTATTAAAAAAATATTATCAATAAACTACTATTTCCTTAATATTAGGTTTAATATTAGGTTTTGATTTTTTATTAGATTTGGATAGACTTTATCAAATTTCTATAAATAAACTTTCTGGTATCTGATTTCTGAAGTGAAATTTAATTTCACGATTGAAAACGAATAAAAAAATTAGAGACGGTAAGAATGCAAGTAATCAAAACATAAAACATGTCTTATAATGTATGGAAGTATAATTTTCAAATCCATAACAACAATAAATTACAATAGAGGAACTAATATTAATTAGAAGATAGTTATCAGAACGTATTTAATGTTGTCTAGTACATACCTTGTAAGGTCATAGCTAAACCTGGTCGGGTCGAAGTTTACCGTTAATGTTCCTAACTATTTATGTAGTTCACTGTTATAACTTGAAAAGTTATTTCTTGTTTTCTAGTTCCTTGAAACTGTGGAATGGGTACTTATAGGATATTTTGGAATACAGGAGTATAGCATAAATGCATTACATGCATGCATGTTTAGGGGGTGCTCCAGACCATCAAACAAAACAACTTTTACTATTATAGTCCTATAATAGGACTTTAAAAAAGCGAAAAAAGAATTGACTGTTTCATAAAAAGTGTCAATGGCTAGTCGATCAAAATGTTAGTCCATTGTGACAGTTATTCAGCTTGATGGTCTGAAGTATCCCCTGAAGTATGTCGCATACAGTTCGCATCGTTCATCATCAAATTTTTTAATTTTACACCATCATCGCATTTAATTTTACACCCTGTTTACAAACATTTTTTTTTTGTTTCATTCACCACCATGCACCTACCAGTGATAAAGATTGAAAACGCGTATTTTTATAAAAAGTAAATATATTTTAATCATAATAAATGTGGACCGTTAAATAAAATATGTTGTTTTTATTGACCATTGTTTTCTGGGTGAAACATGGACGACAATTTGTGTTCAGTGCAATTTCAACCGTTGCCGTGAACAAAATAAAGAATTTTTACAGCTAAATTTTGATTGCGGCTTTGGTCGCGTTTCATTTTTGGTATATAAATGTCTAGCTTATATCTTTGTCACTCTAAAAGCCAACTCACTCTCACCCAAATGTCATTATTGTTATCGATGTCGTAATTTAGGTCTAGTATTACAAACAGAGAGTCAAACAATCATTCAGGAATTACGTGTATCCAGATAATGAAACTAAACAACTTTCCCTAAGGACTGGACTAAAAACTAGAAAAACAACACAAAAGTGCGGATCAGTCGATTGATTTTCTATAGGAGTTCCAAAATAAACGTTTTTCGACCTATGTTCCTCCGGTTTTTTTTTTTGTTTCATTATCTGAATTAACCCTTAAAGTTTTGTGGGTTATTAAGAAAGGGGTAAATTATTGTGAATTTTAAAAACCTTAAAAATTTAATTCATAAGTTTACAATCGCAGTCACCAATCTGCCTTTTATTAATTCGTTGTTTGATTTAGAAATCCCATCAAAAAATCAAATATTAATTTCTCCTAAAATTTTAAGAGTCTAAATGAAACCCTAAAACAGCGTGACGGGTCGATTAGACGGCGGGATGAGACAATGGAGGGTAGGCAGAGAGCCACAGATGTTGTTTATCGGCGTCGCGGCGCGGGTAATCTTTAACCCTCCACCCTATTCCGTGGCTTCATTTTGAAAGTGGCTAACTGACCGTTTGGGATTCATAAATTATTTTTGGGACTAAAAAGTAATGTTTTGAGATAGTGAATTATACAGTACCTATAATATATCATTTAAATTTTCATAATTTTCCTATTGTATCCATTATATAAAATTAAGTCACATGGGATGACAAACATAGCAAGTCGTAATCATGGTTCTTCTCAAAAATTTTTGGGCATGCTTTTATTGGGATCAATTAAATAATTTATCTGAGGAGCCCATAGTATAAGTAGGTATTCGATAGAATCAAACGTTTTAATAGAATGGGTATTTGATTCCATTTTCATTTGATTTCATTTGTTTTATTTATGAGAATTCAGTACCGCAAAGGAGTCAATTTATTGTAGGCCCACAAACGGCTACGTTTATTGATGGTATTACACCCTAAAAACATATTTTTTTTTATATGTACATGTATTTTTTTTTCATAATTTACTATGGGATAAAACAGAATTATGAAATAAATATAAAAATTGCTCCGTTTTTTCCGTTTTTTTTTTCTATTAAAACGGCACGCGTAAAGCAATGCGTGTATAGGAACATCTTAGATGTTAATACGAAAATATAAATAAAAACCAACATATCTTACCAAGATGTGCGCCAACTGCGATTACACGACACTGCGTTTAGAAGAGGCATAGCTAATATTACCACTATAATCTAGAGATTATGAGAAACAAATGGACATGAATTCCTTAACTATACGCCAACTATACGCTAACATTTTTATGTTAGCCTATTTCCCATACTAAGATCGAGGATCTCTTTTTTTTTGTAATCATGTTTTATTGGACTTTAGCTGTGTCGATTTTGTTGTTAATAAAGTAAATTCTGTCATCTAACACCTTGAAAAGTAAAATTTTCGAATTACACAGTTTCACTACTCTACTGTTTACAATAGTACGATATGCAAATGGGGTAACATTGCTATCAAGGATGACTTTTTAGTGGATGTTTGTTAGAATCTGTTTAGGGGTAGTAAGGGGTGAGAGGAGTTCAGGGGTGGTATTAATTGAATTACGTGTCGCTGTCGTGGTCACGATTATACTTCGAGGTTACATTAAATTGATTAATAAAAGTATATATGTCGCAGCCATCCGGTTAAATCTGCCATTTGATTGAAAGGCTAGCCCGTCCATTAAATGGCGACAGTCAATTGAATGACTAGGCCGAACGTTGATTGAACAAGCGTCACTCAACGTTCAACTAGTTGCATGATTGTAAGCTAGCCCTTTGAACATGGCGGACATAAAATCGGCCAGGTGATTCAAATTTAGTATGACGTTCAGCAAATTCGTTGAACGTTACCTACATTCTACGACTTGGCCAGTTGTCCTTTAGTCATTCAATTGACTGTCGCCATTCAATGAACGGGCTAGCCTTTCAATCAAATAGCAGATTATTGGTAATATTTTGATTTTGTTATTCTTCTTCTTCTTCTTATCGTGTGGGCAGAGCCCTGGTGTCAGAGTTTTTTCAGACCACCTTACGACCTCTGACGTGGTTGATTTTGTTATTGGTTTTACTAATCGAGTCGACTGATGCCTTTCTTCAGAACCATAACTCAAACAAGATTTTTGTGATTCATATTTTCTCAATTAATATCAGTCTCTAATGTCCAGATGTTTCACAATTCCCTAATCTATTGGTTCCACTTCATTTCCCCATCACTACACACACAAACCTACAGACAAACCGAAACGTCAAAACAAACGGTGTCTCGATCCGAAACAATTCGCGGACAGGCAGACGTCAAGACTATTTGCGTCTTGCTTTTGTCTTGCGACCAAAGTTCGGGACGATAAGGGACAAAGGATAGGTCCCAAGTTTGTTTAGATAGGATTTGTAAAGCACTGTCTATGAAGGAATTGTTTTCATACTAAACGTTTTTGAGGTCTATAGGAGGAAATATTAGGAACTATTTGTACTTAAGTACATAACGTATACATTAAACTCACGCCATTATTTGGAATAATGGGTAGAAAATATAATTCGGTTCTTCTTCAGCCTATACAGGGTGTAAGTGACAGCCTAGCAAATACTGAAACGGTGAACTCAGTCCATCAAACTGAACAACTTTCACTATGAAGCCTACCTTAGGAAACGCAAAAAAAAATCAGCTGCCCCATACAAAACTACCTTCCCGACTAAAATGTATGGGACTGCAGATTTTTTTCGCGTTTCCTGAGGTAAGCTCCATAGTGAAAGTTGTTCAGTTTGCTGGTCTGAGTTCATTGTTTCAGTATTTGCTAGGCTGTCTCTTACACCCTGTATACGTCCCACTACAGGGCACAGGCCTACCCTCATGCCTTCCTCCGCATACCTTCTTAATATGTTTTTTATGGGGATGATCAGTAGACCATCAAATTGAGCAACTTTCTCTATTAGACTAGAAACTTTTTTTTCTCGAAATCGCGAAAAAAATATTCAGCCGTTGCATATACAGAGTGAAACTGACATCATTAGCATCCTTTTAAACTAAGAGTTTACCCATCAATCTGAACAACTTTCGCTATGGGAGCAAACCGATCGGAGCAAAAAAATAATCAACTGTTCATACTCGACTCAAATGTATGCAACAGTTGATTATTTTTTTGCTCCGATCTGTTTGTTCCCATAGTGAAAGATGTTCAGTTTGATGGGTAGACTCTTAGTTTAAAAGGATGCTAATGATATCAATTTCACCCTGTATAAAACTGCAATCCTACTCGACCCAAATGTATGTAAAAGAAGACTTTTATTGCGATTTCGATATTGGTCCCATACAGAAAGTCGTTCAGTTTGATGGTCTGGTCATCATCTTAAAAACTACACATGTTTTTGGACCCTACAAATGTTTTTGCAATACTTATTACTGGAAGCAAACTAAGGTCATAGTTTCAGTGCCATGTTTTTTCCTATTGCTATCTTCCGTTTGCAACGTATTAATTTTTCCTACTCCTCCTATATCTACTTTGATTAAATTCATCCCCCTGGTTCACTAGACTTCAATGTCTAGTGCTATGAATGGTCATCGCAGTTGATCCTGGTTAACAGGAGTTACAGAGGTGGGAATATGTGGTGGGCTTATTATCACACTATGTATCTTCCCATTACCTTTATACAGTTCTCCATACAAAACCGTAAAAGAAACGGTAATCAAACTAACACCCAATTCTGTCATAAAATATGAAACTTTATCGAATATATCGTAAAATCACACCCCACTTACATTAATATGGTGACAGTTGTAACATGCAAAGGAATTAAATGGATACCGCTCGGAGCAACAACTATATTCATAGACCTTTGTTAGTATCGCGGTGATACCTCATACTAGTTGATACTATAGTACTCAAAACCGCTTCTCTTCCAGTTTAAAATAATTTAATTTACCTATATCCAAGGAGAAAGTAACTTTATTACGAAAATGAGTAAATATCAGCATTTTACATTAAAACTGTGAGTCTGTGGCCGTAGCGCAGGTTGTCAGAGGAAATCTCTTATATTCGTTATTTATCATAAATAAACTCCTGATAAAAGGTACATTAGGTTTTAACATTTCACACAAACACACACAGCAAAGGACATTTCCTTCTCTTCATATAAATAAATACCTTTTGAAAAAACTAATGGTACACACGTTTTATTGAAAAGACGTTATATTAAGCACGTAAAAAGTTATATTTCTTTACGCATTCAAACCAATTTCAACTCAGTCAAATTAAAACTACTTGAGACGATTCGGACCTATATTCACTAAAAACTAACTTCATGGCGCATGCAACTTTTGTCATATGCTAAAAATGCACTCAGTATGCCTGCCATGAGTTTAAACTGTAGTAAACTACAGCAAAACTACTATTGAAAACTACAGTTTTTGTATTGAATTTCGTACGGCGCTCCTAGTGATTACGTTGAGAACTAATTCTGTCATACAAAATTGGACCGCAACTACAGTAGTAACGTACAGTGAAAGCCTACTGGTCTGTTTTTCCAAAAACGTCAAAGGAAGTATAATTTCAATATTAGTACATCTATACCTTTAGTAGTTAATCAGAGCAAACAACAGAGGAATTAAATGGATAACCAGGCGATGACGGCGCCCTGGGGCGGTTTACATTAACATTTGACGTTATTATCTACTTTAACCGGCTTAGGGACCTACAGGTGGAGTTACCAAAGGAATTCCATAGTTTCACCTTATTAAGGGAATACTTTTAATAATTGATGTAATTTTTCTCACCTCATGAGATATAGGAACGGTTTAATTGGTTTGTGTAAAGACCGTTTTATAATTATGTAGTTTACTTATTAAGTTTTGATGCTTTCCAAAATAGTTTATGGATTAAGAACATTTGAAAAATACGATTGCCAACTTCAACTTAGTGAGGCGTCGAGAGCGTGCTGGCCTGTAAACTTTCAGAACTTAAGTTTTGAAAAATGATAATATAATGTTTATAGGGCCAAAATTGTCATTTTTAAATACAAGTTTTTCACTGAAACGTAAAATTTTTATGAAGAGTACATTTTTAGTTGAGTAGAGTTAGATTAAAAAGACATTGAATTACAGTTTAACACCTCTTTGAAATGCAGATCACAGCAGATTTTTTTATCCGAAAAATCTTTTGTTTCTTTACCTCTGCATTTTAAGGTATAATATAGTATAGTAAACCATAGTGAAAGTTTTTTAGTTTGATAGCCTGAAGCACCCCTTAAAATATGTAACGCTTTAAGTTTGTACCTTGTATTTATACAAGGTGTAAAATTAAATGAGTTACATATCGAACAAAGTGCTTCAGAATACTTATACCTTTAAGAATATTTAATGGAACAATCATAAAAATTTTGCTATCAGATCTATCGATCTGTTTCATAGTAAAAGTTGTTCAGTTTTATGGTCTAAAGCACCCCTTAAACTGCAATGCTCTAAGTCCTGTATTATAATCATACCTATTTAAAGACCTTTACAAATGTAATTTAATTTGTCCAGGCCGTTTTGATCTTAAAGCAACATAATTAATATGCACCACCTTTATAACCAGACGACACGAAACCAAACTACCAAGACCTTTACCGAGTTAATATAATACCTTTGTCTTAAACACAACTATTATGATCAGAGGTCAGAGCTTATTGGTAATGATAGTTGCACAAGTCAGCACCATTGTTTACTGAGGATCTAACCCTTAATTGATTTGTGTGCTAAACACTACTTACGCGATCGTTATGCTGTGGTAGGGTTAACCTTTGTTTTGTTAAGTTAGGTAAATGGTAATTATTGTAAAGTTTCAAATATTATTGATTTTTTAACATGTTACAGCCATGTTGTGCTATTTCGAATCAAATTAAAGATTGAAAAATTTGTCTCGGGCGGGACTTGAACCCGCACTTTTCCAAACCGGGGAACTGCGTTATCCAATTTCGCCACCGAGCCCACTACCCAGAGAACGAAATTTTCAATCTGTTGCGTCTTAAGGGGACGTGACGTAACGTTTTGTAAAGTTTAAATGGTGTTAAGCACCTTGCTGCTCGTTTTTTAATAGTCACACACATACATAAACTCACGACTGTATTGCCGTTCAGTGTGGTCAGAGACATTGCTTTAACTACCAACTTTCTGTTTAAGAATGTAGTTGTAGCGATGCTTACATTAAGATGTCATTGCTCATTTTTTAATTCTTTCATTGTCATTCATACATAATTGTCATATTTTTTTGATTTTGTACCTCGATCACTAAATAGGAAAAACTATACGTATTTAAAATCAATAATCAAAAAGACGCGATAGAACCAAAAATGTACACAAACGAAAACAAATAGAAATGCATCATTTTGCTATGATTTTACAAGAGATTGCCATATACTTAATACCAATTAATTTCTCATTTAATTTCTCATTCGTGATCGAGGGTTTAAAAACAAAATAAAGAATAATAGGCTCCTACTTTATTAAATAGAGCTTTCAGCTTGTGCTGCTATGCCCAAGCCAAGACATGTATAGAAAGTAGAAACGTTAGTCTGAAATTACTACAAACCATTCAATCCATTTATTTATCCAAAAGACATTACAAAAAGGTTTCTTTACATTAAATCTGCCAAAATGCATGACAGTTTGTTGGCAGATGTAAGCTCTCATTTTTTACAGTTTTATTCTAATACTAATGCCAACTAATACAATACTATACTAATATACTTATTTATATATACATATATGCATTTATAGGTACCATATGTAATTTTAATTATTATACGTTTTACGTACCACAAACTGCAGTAACATAACATAAATATTCTTTAGTTGCACATCAAAAACATACAGCAACAAAAACAGAACAAAAAGAACGTAAGGGTACAAATGGCGGTCTTATCACTAGAAGTGATTTCTTCTATACAACCATGCAAAATCTCTTTTTTGATCTTCAAATCCTTTCCTGCAGCTACCAACGCTTACCTACTTGCTGAAAAATAAAGAAGCAGACTTATGAATTAATTGTATTTACCTATTTATTATTTTATTATTCATGAATCATGAACAATGAATTGGTCATTCCAGTTTAAACTTTATCACAAAGGATGAAGATATGTAATAGATATAAGAAAATGCAACATCCTTCTTCTGATTTTCATTCGATAAATGACAATATAAGTTATACTTCGCTTAACTTAACCAAACAAGGTGTATATCAGCCTTAAACGACTATTATCTTATGGTAATGAAACTACCTGAATGATTTACCTGCGAATAAGAAAGCAATATAGCTCTTAAGTACTAGTAAATAGCTTTCAGTTAAATGATTTAATAGCTATTACTGTTTATATTTAGCTCAAAATATCATGACCCGTAATTTAAGTTATTTTAAACCTTATACAGAAGGATTAAGGGTTTGTGGCGGGGATTGTTAAATTTAATGAACAGTAGATTCGTTCCGCTATAAGATTTATAGGTCTGTAATTCAATATTATCAATTAAATAATGTCATAGTTTATTCAGAAAGTTGGATACAAATCTTAGAAGTCAATCTAATGGTATTTGTCCGGAAATATTAAATAGAAATTAATAATGTTCTTACAATAAAGCAAAGATTTATGTAGTCGTGTTATCTAAATACATGTCATTGTGAAGCGACTACTTCACCTGATGATGTAGAAACAGTAAATATCATCGAAGATGGGAATCACCAACAAGGTTTGAATCATTTATGAACAACAAATGAATGCAAAGTTTGAAAGGCACATCTTCAGAAGTAATAACAGAATAACATTACAATATATTATGGTCTTTCTTAAGAGGCTATGTGCAAAAATAGGATTCTTCATAGCGTCATATATCATGAAGTACTAACAGTAGGAGTATGATTTGCGGATATGTATAAATTGAACATATAATTGAAGTTTTGATAAGAGCCAAAATACGATTAAGACGCATTTTCTAGATAGAAAAACAAGCCAAAGTAGCCTCCGTCTTTATCGATAAACGCTTGGAACTGCTAAACGGTGAATAATAGAAACACGAGTCTTGATTTAAATAAAAGAGATTGATATTTTACAAATTTTGATTAGAGCAGAATTGAACTTACATAAATAGTACAATCACAATTAAAGTTTGTTTTACGCTTGCGTCGTTTTCGTTTCAGGCGCGCGCGCCTCCCCATCTCTTTCTCTCGCATGAGGCAGTAATATAAGCTAGCACACGCCCATTTCGCTTCAATTATTATCGACATAGGCCCTGAATATGCTAACGGTTATTTAAGGAGATGATCAGACCATCAAACTGAACAACTCTCTATATGGGATGGGAGAAATAAATCGGCTGTTTTATACAAAAGTGCAAATCCACTCGACAGAAAGGTTTTCTTTTTCAGCAAGTTTTTTTTCGCTATTTCTGTGTTGGTCCCATAGAGATAGTTGTTCAGTTTGATGGTCCCATCATCCCTTAAAAACCGTAATCATATTAAGAAGGACCCTAGTATCTATATTAAAAATGTTAAAAATACACTTTTTCCCGCGTCATTGGTTTTCGAGCTTGTACTAATGAGAAGTAAACAAAATTTCCAGTCCACTATTTTGCCATACGGATGGCGCAAGCGGCAGCGGTTCACCTAGGTGATTACCGTGGCATAAACCTATAACTATAAAAATCTATGATCCCTGGTAATCAAAGTAAAATAAACCTAAGGTAAGGCGGGCTCAATCTGAACTTGTCATAACTCACAAAAATAAAATTCAAAATGTTTCCAGTTTTTTTTTCTAATGCCAACCCTGTAAATAGCTTCAAACACCTTGTTACAATCAACACTACAAACCAACATCAACAATGACCATTAACAACTAAGGGTTACAAGTAAAGATTAAACTCCATGGAAGCGAACTAAGCAAACTTGCTAACCTAACAAGTAAGCTTACAAATCAAGCGAGATATTCAATCTCTGTGCTAAGGGCCACAATAACATTAGAATATCGCATCTGATACAAACGCGAAACTAAGGGTTTAGCGACATTACGCCCTTCGAGTTACCAGTGTAGAGCGAAACTAGAAGAGGCTAGAAAAGACACCACGCTTCCCATTATTGGTAACCCCATACTTCTTGGTATCTCGTCAGACTTACCATAAGTTCCAGTTCAAAATATTAGGTTGGTTTGAATCTGTGGCGTACAAAACCTCCTTTCTTTTTTGAGCTAAGTATACGTATACAGGGTGAAATTGATATCATTAGCATCCTTTTAAACTGAGAGTCTACCCAGCAAACTGAACAACTTTTACTATGGGAGCAAACCGATCGGAGCAAAAAAAAATCTGATGTTCCATACTAACCTACAGTGCCGTGCCGTGCCGACTCGACTCAAATGTATGCATGTATTTTTTGTGCTCTAATTGGTTTGCTCCCATAGTAAAAGTTGTTCAGTTTGATGCTCTTAGTTTAAAAGGATACTAATGATATCAATTTCACCCTGTCGTCTATTTTGACTTATAAATTGTCTATGTTTATCTAAAGCGGTCTTTGTTTGTCAGTAAGTAGGATTAGTTTGAGCCATATATAAATTTTTTTAATGCACTCGTTGACATATTGGAGCTTTGGTATTGAAAACAATGACTAAAGTTAAGCACCGCCCGGTCAGGTCAGTATTTGGATAGGTACCCATCATCTCGAGCACCTGCTCCATGCTTCAAAAGTCACGCTGTTAGTCCCGGATAGTCAGTTTCTGCTAAAAAAGCTTTCTATTTAAGAAATATAAACTACATACATACATACATATTCTCACGCCTGTCTCCCACTGGGGTAGGCAACGGAACGCCACCTGCTACGATCCTGACATACCTCTCTAGCTTCCTCCACATTCATAAGTCCTTTCATGCATGCTCATCGGTTTCGGGTAGATCTGACCTGGCCCTTCTTAAGCACGTCGCCATTTTGGTTCATATATATAAACTAAAACCTAAAAAACATCCAAGCATCTACCGTGTTCGTTTTGTTTCATAGCAGTCTGATATTTTGAACTATAATGTCACATCTCACAGCCATATCCAGGAACTCTAATGCATCCTTTAACGATCTGTAAAGGGATACGGAAGGGATAGGTGAAGGGCCTGCTGAACAAATTAAGGGATCCTAATGGTTATCGGCGGGATCTAAGCGTTAGGCGATGTTTAAACCGGCCCGCCGACGTTTGGGATGAATTTTAATGTCCTTACACTGAAGGTACGGTCGCCTGCAGTTTAAGTATACGCGAGTAATGGTATCTAGCAAGAGACGTAATGTGTGCCTGCCTAGTCTGCAGGAAACTGTAAAATCTATTCTAGAGGTGGTCTTGGCTTCTTTTATACCAGGTCCAGGTTAATATGCTGACGGTTTTTTTAAGAGGATGATCAGACAATCAAACTGAGCAACGTTCTCTATAGGACAAAAAAAAACTTGACTTGACCCTAATAATACTCACCTGATGATGGCAAGTGTAGTTGAATCCGAGCGCAGAAAAACCCATTAACTCTTCTTTTTAAAATATCCTTATAGTATTTGCTTGAAAAAAAAAGACGCAGGGAGTTCCATAAATCTTAACTGTTACCGCGAAAATAGTAAAGATCTGTTTTACGTTATCCAATGTTCTTTTACATCATATATACATGGCCTATAAACACAGGGTTAAAAGCTCCAACAGCAAAAAAAGAAATATAATCGTTTAAAAAAGAAAAAAAACATATATTCATGATTAGTACCACTTCATTGGTCTGCCACTTTAAAATAATCCCAGTATAACTAGTCTAGCTACTAATCCTAGTTTTAAATGCCATCCCAAAAACGCAACGAATTCTTCGAGGAGGAAACAGAGGGCAAAAGCGACTTTCTTAATGAAATTGTTGTACCACGAGACATTAATTACAATTCGTGTTGTCTCAGTGCCGTTCCTTACACATTCATCTTCCGAAGACTTTGCAGCTTAATTATTCAAATTACGCCCTTATCTGAGTATAGCAGTTTTCTTCCCTTCTCCTCTTACTTTAGCTGCAAGTTATGCGTTTTTGACCTTTATTTATTGGATGTTAGAGATGGTAATGCATTCTTGATTTGTAGAGTTTTTTAGTGTAATTATGTTATCGTATTTTAGTTAGTACACAAAAAAGATACTTAGTAGGTATGCTTATGTAAAATTTAGCTAATTACCTCAACATTAAACTGTGCTTTTTTAGGTGATAGCTAGAAATTGTTTTTCATCTGTTACGTTAAAAGCAAGAAGAAATTTAAGATAGTGAAGTGAGTTTTGTTGAAGAGTTTCAATTTAAAAACATTTTATTTATTTTCGATTAAATTCTTAAGTTAACTTTTTTCGACATTATCAATGCACTAAGTAGTTTTATCTCGTTTTGTATACAGAGTGTAAGAAAAGACCCTAATAATACTTAAGGGGGTAGTTTAGTTAGACCATCAAACTGAACAACTTTCACTATGACTATGGACCCAACATCGAGAAAAAATTAAAATAAAAAAAATCTGCAGTACCGACACGACTAAAATGTATGGGACAACCGATTTTTTTTATCGATGTTGATTTTATAGTAAAAGCTGTTCAGTTTGATGGTCTGAAGCACCCCATTTTAGTATTACTAGGGTGTTTTGTTACACCCTGTTTATATTTTTGGGATACAAAAAATGAGCTCCTACTTTACATATGTCCTTCTCATACTACATGTTACATATCTGTCAAATATCATTGAAACTGATTTGATAGTTTAGCTTTAACTTGTAGTTTTAAAACTTAATAAAATACCTAGAACACACCTTCGAATTCATATAATTATCAAGATGAGATATCCTATCGATAATTCATGTGTCGATTTTAGTCACCTCTAAAATAACTTTGTGGTCAAATTCTCATTTACATTTTCGTTTATAAGTTCTGTAACCACTATCTGCACCCATAAGTTACATCCAGAAGCAGAGATATCGATCTAATCTATCGATGCACGTTTATCGAGTACCGCTTGTATCGATACTCTTATCGATACAGCATTTGTCACGAATACTCGGCATCGTGGGACAAATCGCATTAAGTATAGCTAGTAACTAGTGTTGTTTGAGAAATTAATACATTATTTGAGTTATGGAGATTTCGTGTTTTATTTGTATTGATAAATTACAGTTTGATTCAAAGTTCTTTGGAAAAGTTCAAAATACATCGGATAGATTTTACTCAATACTAGCGTTAACCCGCGACTTCGTCCGCACAAATTATATACCAGATTTTAAGTCAGATCATTAGCTATCAAACAAAAAAAGTTTCATCAAAATCGGTTCAGTAGTTTTTGCGTGATGCTCGTTCAAACAAACAAACACACAAACAAACAGACAGACAAAAACTTGGTGATATGGAATCAGGGACACCTATATTGTACAGACACACTTCTGTTACAGTTTTATAATAGTATAGATAGATTCAACAATCAATTTATACATATTGACGACCCGGGTGGTGTAATGATTACTACGCCCGCCGGACTGCCGAACCAGAGGTCCTGGGTTCGAATCCTATTGACATAATACAAAGCCATACGTTTGGAATAAATACAATGTATGTGATAGTGCCTGTAAGCGTAATTTTATTATATGCACAGGTACTTTGATGTAGTCGAAATTTGTTTTATTTAACCGACATTTCTACCACAGCCGTCTACTTTTACTACATAAATGCAAAAGGGGTACTCTCAAAACAAATGCCACACCAAAACCAATTATGTATTAATCAAACTACTCGAGTGTACCTACTGTATATAAAAATAGTATTTCAAATATCTTCCCCTTAAATGACAATACAATGAATCTTAACGTTTATTTAAAGATAACAAACAAAAGTCGATACTGGCTGGATCGATCGACTCGGGCCATTGTTTCAATTTATTCGATTTATTAATCGAGATACGGTATTCAATTTCACTCAGCAAGAACTTCCCGTGACAGAGCTCTCATGATTACTTAATAAGCATCAAAATCGCTTGATTCGTGGGACGTAGAAGTAAATTAATAAAGCGTCGAAATTTACTAGATGACTAATCGATATAAAATATGTATGTTTTTGTAGGTTTTCTTATGTAGGTGTAAGTGATTTTATTTGTATTTTTGATGTAGCTATGTTTCGTCAATTTCAGATACAATATCTATTTTTATGATTTTAGGAAAGATTATAACAATATTTTAGCAACGTCCAATTTCTATTACGAAGATTTTTTTACATAAAAAATATCAATAGGTACCCACTTTTTTCATGATACAATTTAAAAAAAATTGTTTCATAAGAATCACATTTTGACGTCACTTTTTCCGTAAATAGAGTTTAAATTATATCAGATTAGATTAATATATTATAATATATAACAGATTATTATATCAGATATATAGAATCGTACGTAACTCTGAAACCTGTCTGATATTTTTCAAACATATCGGATATGTTCCGTGCTGTTAAACCATACGCAACATTTAACAATATCTATTATTTTATAGAACCCATGATTCTTCTATTAAACCCATTCATACAGTAACTATTGTAATAAAATTTGAGGTCTCTAATTACACAAAAAAAAATTGCCTTTCGATCAGTGTAGTGCTTTGTATCTTTTATTCTTATGTTTTAACTTTGTCTAAGTTTTAAGCTGGAGCGTATTTATGAAATATTTAAAATAATATCGCGACGAATAAGAAAAACATGACTAATAGATAACAAGATGATATCGCAACTTCCGCTTCTAAATATCTAGTAGACAGAGTTGTGTTAAAACTTTTACGTGCGATTCAACAAATTACAGTAACACTTGAATTGCAGAAGCTTAATCATAATGCGGGAAACTATTCTCTAAACACTTCTAATTATTTTTTACATAAGTAGATAAATCTTTTTCTGTCTATAAAATAATTAAAAAATATTAAAAAATAAAAGTTTTTTTTATATTGTCTCAAATCAGCAAGGCACATTGCTTTTTATTAAAAACGAGCGCTAACCCGCGACTTCGTCCGCACAAATTATATACCAGATTTTAAGTCAGATCATAAGCTATCAAACAAAAAAAGTTTCATCAAAATCGGTTCAGTAGTTTTTGCGTGATGCTCGTTCAAACAAACAAACACACAAACAAACTAACAAACAAACAAACAGACAGACAAAAAATCACAAAAATTGGTGATATGGAATCAGGGACATCTAAAAACCATATCGTAACTTTTTTTTTGTTAATATCTTCAATGTACAGACAAACTTTCTACTACAGTTTTATAATAGTTTAGATTAGATAAAATCAACCGAACTTAAATGTTATCCGCTATAACCCAAATTTTATACCAAACCCAACCACACGCCGCGTCTGTCTGTCTGTCAGAGCAATGTTGACAGGTGTTAAATCGTCCGAGAAATGGCCGTGCACGCATGCTTCGGAACCGGCCGGCATCGGCGCGAGCGCAGCGTTGCTGTAATTAGTTGAGTCATGGCGATTAAGTAATACCTGTTATAGGTTTTGTGGTGGATTTTTTTTGAGGAATAGTTATCAAACTATCTTTCTATCTAACCACTTCTCATCGAAAACCTCCGGTCTAATGGTCTAATGGTTAAGAGCATTGGCTCTCGACACGGATGTCGTGGGTTCGATTCCCACGGGGGACACCTAGTGAAATGTCACTTTGTGCGTTTTTCCCCAGTTGTTTAGGACATTGCAGGGTGAATAACCTGATTTTCTGAAAAGAAAAATGTATCCGTGCTTCGGATGGCACGTTAAGCTGTTGGTCCCGGCTACTATCTCTGGTGGTAGTAGTCGTTACATAAAAACCACGTCAGAGGCCGTAAGGCGGTCTGAAAAAACTCTGAAACCAGGGCTCTGCCCACACGATAAAAGAGAGATCGAAAACCTATCAAGGTTTTCGATGAGAAGTGGTTAGATAGAAAAATCGTCGTAGTGCAAGTGCTTTATAGGAAAGTATAGCACAATTTAAAAATATCGTATTCTTCCAAAGGGGGCTATAAATGTTTTAATTATAAAAACAATAAGTACAAATCATCAAGCTCAGGTGTAAGTTATCATTGTATCGAAATCGAAAGCCCCAAAACTGTTAAATAATGACTTTTCGGAAAAATATAATATTTCGAAACGACAAGGTAATCTCATGCACCAATACATTAAACTAAACTATTATAAAACTGTAACAGAAGTGTGTCTGTACTTTGAAGATATTAACAACAAAAAAGTTACGATATGGTTTTTAGGTTTCCCTGATTCCATATCACCAACTTTTGGATTTTTTGTCTGTCTGTTTGTTTGAACTTCACGCAAAAACTACCGAACCGATTTTGATGAAATTTTTTTTGTTTGATATAAGTATGATCTGACTTAAAATCTGGTATATAATTTGTGCGGACAAAGTCGCGGGTCTAGTCCTACATAATCTCAATAAATAGCACACTATAGTTTGTAAAATAAAGCATGATACCTGTGACAGCAGGAAGGGGCGAAGCGTAATAGAAAAGAGCGACAGAGACTTACTTGAAAAATGTATGTATGTGACATATGTCACAGGTATCATGCTATATTTTACAAACTATAGAACATAGTACATAAATACACTTGAATATAAAGAAAAAGATAATCAATATACCTTTACTTTCACAATTCAATTAAACAAACAGCTCAAATCACAAATCTCCTTACCATCTCTATTCAAATGTACCTGCATATTTCGCAAACCCTTTCTCCAATCTAACGGCTAAATCCCAATAAAGCATACATCAAGTGAGCAATGCCTTACGGAAAGCCATTCACACTGGCCCAGCTAAATCAACGTCGCCGTATATGTATTACATACTGTCTGGGTGTCTGTCACACGACGAAGAAGCATTGCTAGGTGATTTTGTTATGTTAAGATGTTAGCGATAGGGTGTGTAATTAACAGTTTTCTTACTTAATTATCATGTAATTTATGATGTTGTTGACTCTTGAAGACCCACGATCTGTTGATAGTCTAGTTTCTTTTCCGCAAGTGCCTTGAGTTTTTGATACGACACGCCATCAACGTTTCTTTCACCTGTGTTATTTAAGTCTTCCTCTGCCTCTCTCTATCATGAAAGATGTATATGAAAAATTACGGATATCGATTTTGCAACAACAAATGAATGAAGGTTATCTTTTATTCTATTAAATAATACACTTGCTTGGACAATAGACAAATCCTAAAACAAAAGGCGGAACCAAGAGTATCCATCATAAATTCACATTAAAGAATTAGATGCCAGCACGCCCAATAACTCTATCTCACCATCTCTTTACACAACCAATTATAAAAGTCATCCCCGCTGAAAGCATCCAATGCACCTGATGTTGTCTTAACATAGCAGGTTAATGTAGGTTCACACGTGAACCTGAGGTGAGAGCGATCCAGCGGCAAGGCCGGAAAAACGGATCAATTTAAAACGAAACCTACTGCACACGTAATAAGGTCAACATTCCCACGGTCTTTCTTAAGAGCACAATTAAGAAAGTATCCGATAAAGTTCGCAGTGTATCGTTGGATATGAGACCGTATTTGGTGGGGTTAGAGTAGTGTTTGTTTGGGGCAGGGATCGCGAACCGGTCGGGTCGGTCGCGAACTTTTACCTATAAATTTGTGTCGGCTAGCCGGCATGCGGCGGGCATGCTGTGTCTAGAAGCTCTTGTTTAGGATGCACATGAAGTTATAAGCTGTGAGCGATTACGTTCTTTATTCCACTATAGCGTCAGTTGCCTCGTGTCCAGTCAGTGTAAAACAATTAGTATTCAATAAATAAATAACGCTCATAGGCACATACATTGTAATGACCCCAAGTTAGCCATAGGCTTTTTGCTATGGGAACCATACAACAACGGCACACACATATAATACCCATGACCGAACTGGGATTCGAACCCAGGACCCTGGTTTGGCAGTCCGGCGTGGTAACCATTACACCAACGGCGTCGTCCCATTACACAAACAACTGGGTCGGTATTGGCAGAGCCAACCCCTTTTACGGTGTTAGACTGTCACTTATGATGTCGTGTGAAAGTATTAATTATTTCTATTTGAGTCACGTTGCCTGTTCTTTAATATTTAGAAATTATCACACAAAAAAATTACAATATTTATCAACATAAAATGAACACTTACTCACTCTTATTTTCAGTCATCCACAGAATCTTACTTTGACGTTTATCTAATCGTACCAGTGGTCACAGACCTTATAGCTCATTCCCGCTAACGCCTATGACTCACTCCACAGAAAGGGACGCAGCTGATGCATTTCACAACGAGTCAATTAAAGCTAGCATCATTACTGTTCAGTTTTTACTCTGTACTTATGCTAATAACGCTTTTACTACTAAGTTCTTAGTATTAGTCAGTTTAGTGTTTTAGTACTAAAAGAAAGTAAAATCTAGGACTTTAGAACTAAAATACTTTTGCAAATTTTCATTATCATTATGCATCAGCATGCATCATGCATTTAACATCTTATCATTGGGGTTATTATCAACAATAGAGCCACGTCAATGTTTCATTGAAAGCCTTTAGTAAGCTTCTTGCGGGCATAAACCTAACACCCATTCGTACCGCTATAGCTCCTGTTAACCAGGATCAACAGCGGCAACCGCTCACAATACTAGACAATGAAGTCCAGCGAGACCGAGGAATCCATCTACCCTTAAACTGTATTTAATCACAGGTAGTTTGAGTAGGTACTTTATAAAAAGCGCAAACTATTTTTCAATTACGTTTTGCGAAGTACAATTAAATAAATAACAAAGTTAGTATATAAAAATTAAAAGTAGTTCAACCATTATTTTTTACAAAATCTAGTGTAGTGATCTAATTAAAAATTATGAAAAGCTCTCAGCAAGAAACTTAGCTTAAATACAAAATTAAGGTAAATATAAATATAAGGTATCTTCAGAGACAATTGCAAAGTAAACCAATTGGGAAACCGGGTGTAGTGTTCAGGTTCAATTGTATATTTTATTGTGTATTGTAGATTTTCTGTCCGCATCTTCTCTCAACGGAACACCTTCCGACGCGGTGGTAATCAACTATGACATCAGAAAGCTACCTATGTGATATTATTTTGAACTAGTTTTGAAAGTAGACTTATAGCATGGGCTGGCGATGACGTTCCAGTTGCGTCCAGTTTTGACATTCCACCATTCCTTTGAAGAAGTTATCATTAATCTCTTCTTGGAGGGTCTTAAATTACATTATCATTTCAAAAAGGTAATTTACGTTACAATCTCACACTGCTACACCACCAGCTTCTTTCACAATCAATCGCAATCGGATTCTTATTAAATTGTTACATTTGACTAAATTATTCAAACGTAAATTTGATGAAAATTTATATTTTATTCCGAACCAAATCGTTTGAACATATAATCCAATCAAATTGCTTATCAAATAAACCTATAGTGGATTAATAAAAATTCCTTCACTTAACTACTGTATAATTTTAGTATTAAGTATAACCCACTTCTTAGTTAAATATGAGTTGAACCAACGCCAGTAGTTTGTCAATAATTTATTAAAAACATACAAATTGTGGGGTAAATTACATGGGTAATAAAACGTATTATTTAGTAAGCCACCTGAATTCCATTAGTTTGATTATGATTATGAATAATTTGTTTGACTGTATTTCAATCAAATTTTGTTACTGGACGTATCTGATAATATGGTGTGTAATACATTGAGGTATTTATTGGTATTTAAAACAAATTAGTTCTTTTAAAAATAAATATTGATCCCAATGTCAGTCCTAGTGATATTTTGCCTCATTCATCAAATATTTTTTCACGAACTTTAAACTTTGTAAGGTAGTCTGGAAGAAATCGCTTTTTAGCGATAAGACCGCCTGTTTTTGTGCTTTTTGTATTTCCTGATTGATTGCTCTCTGTATGCTCTGATTTTGTCGGTGGAAGATGCTATGTCCGATTATGCTAGGCCAAAATGCATCCCACTTATACAGGATGAATTTAAACTGGGACTCTACAACAACTTTTTAGCGAACTTTGAATCGCAATAAAATCTGCTGTTTCATACATTTCAGTCGAGTAAGAGGTAGCCGTTCCGTTATTATTTGAATAGGTGAATTGAATTGAATTGTAGGCATTGCAGTTTAGTATGATGCATTGAAAAATAAACTGACCTCACTAGATCACTGTTACTTTCATAGAAAATGACAATTATATAGGCTGTATAAATTACTTGTCCACGCGGACAAAGTCGCGGTTATAAGCTAGTTATTATTACAAAAACAACTTTTTACAAAGTTCCAAATTATGTTTATTTTCGCACTTTGTAATTCTCCTTTATACACGCACATATTTATTTAGATTTAGTGTGAAAACGCACTCTTACTAAAAGCTTATTTTTTATGCACCCTTGCCAAATTCTTTTTTTTTCCGTATAACACAACATATCCTGTGTCACTTTTACTTAGCCCAAGTGTTCCCGTTATTTATTGCTCCGTAGTTTAGGGGTCATTTGGATCGGATGAAAAAACCGCATTGATTTAATGAAATGGATTGTTTTTTTGCGGTTTAGTGTTTTTTTTTTGTGGTTACCGATATCGTGTTAGGTGATGAGAATCGTTTTAATGCAAGAAAAGGCAAAGTCAACAATGAATATATCTCGAAATTTAAAAAAAAAACAGTAATACAAACATGAATCGACTCAAATGTATGGTACAGCTGATAATTTTTTCGCGACTTCAATGTTAGTCCCATAGTGAAATTTGTTAAGTTTCATGGTCTGAAACACCCTCTTAAGGCCCGATTCAACCAAACGCGGGTAAATTTAATCTTAGATTAAGTCGCCAATTACTCTAGAGGAAACTAATTTTGCGTTTTACCAACCCTAATCTATGAATAAGTTGAGAGTAAATTTTAAAAGGCCAATTTTGACGGTGTAAAGCTTATACAGAGACTAACGAAATGTCAATGTCACATAATTAAAAAAATTGTAATAAAAAGAAACCTAACAAATTAAAAATGCATAACCTCACATTTTAATAACTATATAATAGTACTGATACAATGACGTCTTTTTTTAGGTGGATTATACATTCGTTCTTTTAGTATGGGTTTAGTGTTGTAGAAGACAAATAAAGTTCAAAGTAAACACTAGGAGTAAAATTGTTCCGTGTATAGTTACTCTTCTATAAATCAAAGTTTGGTCGAATCCGGCCTTAGTAATGTAACGCATCTAAATTTATACCCTGTACACAAGGTGTAAAAAGATCTCTCCGCAAAACTAATCTTAAACGTGATTTTTTTTCGCGATTTCGATGTATAAAAGGTAGTTCCTTCAGTTTGATGGTCTGATCATCCTATTGAAAAACCTTCAGCATATTAAGATGTAATTATTTTACAAGTAAAGATTATCAATCGGTAATCAACTAGATGATTGTGTATTCAAACGAGACGAACGACCGGTCGCTATCGATTAGCCATAACCAAGAGATTAGTGGATTTTACGCGAACAAATATTTAGCCAAGCAACCATAAAAAGAAAAAGTTTGATTTCATCCAATAAATTATCCGATTAAGTATCTGTCAGTCGATGTGTAATCTGATACCGGTGTGTCCCTAATAAATTTAAATTTAACATGAAATCTAACCATAATTAATTCATTTACTCGTATACCGTTAAAATAATCAATGAGCGACCATTATAAAGCTATTTTTCATGCAATTAAATTTCAGATTAAGTTGTCGTAAAAAATTTAACACCTTCCATGTAATCGTAAATATAATACAACTAGACCAGTTTAAAATAAGCTATCCTTCCAAAATAGTTGTTAGAAATTTTTGGTCTCAAAAGGTTTTAGTTAAATTGGTCAATAAAATTATGTGAAAGGTGATACCTCATTCGATGATTTTGTTAAGCAGGCATCAAGTTTCATGGCTTCTTTCTAGGCAGCTATATAGTTTTATTATACGAATATGTATATTTAAAAAAAAGGAACGTTCATACCAGAATTATTTGAAGCGAGCAAACGAATATTCACGAGAACGTTCATGTAAATAAATAATTACAAAGCCTTTAAAGAGTTGGATGGGATTGATATGTTCAAATTCATAACAAAGTGATGTTTATATAATTTATTTTACTAATGAGCGTTTTTCTTTTTTAAATTAAGTTCTTAAAAAAATCGACAGATCACATTCTTATCGCTCCATAGAGACGTTCACGAGATCCTGTCAAAATCATGTCAAGATTGTGCTTGCCTTTTTTTTAAAGGCCAAGGGATCGAGCCCATACAACGATGTCAGACGTAAACAGTTTCATATTTTCGATTAAAATTATTCGTAAATAATGAAATATTCAATCAAAATATGCGTTGGCATCTTTTTGATCATCTTCTCCCTCTCTATTATTTTAAAGAAATCTTTTTGAAATTTTGACCTATATTCGCTCGCACATACCGTAACGACATCTATTGATCCACTAGAAAACCAAAAGAAAGACGCTCATTGTTATTTATTAGAAACAAAATTGCAATAAAAACCATCATCGTTATTATTTTACAATCAATTCATAAATATCAACATCTAAATCAAAAATATTATACAATTTCTCAATTACAAGCATCTCGACGACTTAGTCTGAAAACGTGTTTATTGTGATAAATATGTTTTTATTGAACTCGTAGTTCCCTTTGTTCTATGGCAGTTAATGAGAAAAACATTTACAAAAAAATACGAAACACTTTTTGACAGCTCTATACCGCGCTGACATGCTCTCATTCGTTGGCCGATGAAGACCGGACTTAAGTTCAAGCCAACGAGTACCGTTTGTTTTATAAATTTTATTAATAAGGCTTACATCTAAAAGGTTTTTACAGCCAATAACCGTCACACTTCTTTCACCGGAATTTCATATTTATTGACATTTTATTATTATGGACGCCATTAGCATTTTTTTGCGTAAATGCTCGCTCGGATTTTTATTTCTTTCATTGGGTGGTCTGAAATATTGGGGAAACTGGGTCTTTCATTTTAAATACAATGATCGTAAATTAGCAAACAGGTACCTAACTATTATAAAACAGCTATCGAGCTAAAGCATTTAGATGTAGATGTATACGGTAAATATAGTATGTCTAGATTTTAATTTCAATTTGATAATACCAATAGTACATTTAGCCTTCACCACTAATTTTGGAATCTGTACTCAGTCAATACATCGAATTCACACGACTATTAAAGGTATCTATTTAAAAACCGGCCAAGTGCGTGTCGGGCCACGCGCTATGAAGGGTTCCGTAGTTGCCCGTCACAATATATGGATTAAGAAGGGGACTTTTAGTTTTATACTCCATTTTAACCGTCTCCAAGTACATTTTTTAAGTTGGTCGACTAAAAATCGTTAAGTTGTAAAGCCTACTTAGCCGCGATAGCTTTCCTTTTAAATTCGTTATATATACTATTGCCGTGAATTTTTTCACATCTCCAACCACAACCGTTTAGCTTGGACACTTGACTCTAACAAAAGCTTACGCTTTAAAGCTTAATATTTCGCTAACGGATCCCTAAATCGAAAAATGATTTGTCCAAACCCACAATATTTTTGAACGACTACGAAAAAAATGCATCTTCCTACCCTAAAAAGATTTTTTTTTACGACTTTTTGGCGTGAATAATATGTATACCCATGCCAAATTACAGCGTTCTTGTATTAAGCATCTCTGAGCTAAGCCGCGGACAGACGGACGGACCGACAGACGGACATGGCGAAACTATAAGGGTTCCGATTTTACTTCTGATTCCTAAAAACTGGAAATCTTAGCAGTATTTTACAGGATCATAACGTTAGACATGATAGTAGGTATCAACGCCATCGAACATTTGATCAATAGTTCAAATAAATTCCTTCATGTCTTTGACCAACATCTTAATATGATCCAACATTGGCCCCAATACCACTGTGGTATTGACGTGGCAAGCTGATTTATATTGCCCAGCCCTCTGAATGAATAAAGAAGCATAGCCATGGGCCAGCCATTTGTCTCTATCCTTTATGGCAAATGGGAGATTTAGGTGTTTTTTACCCAACTTGCCTGGGGCAAGGTCTAGGGTTTGTGATGTATGGCCGAACTTTTAGAGTTATGTTCATTTTATTAATAATGTTTCGGTATTTTTTTAGTTTCCATTTTGCTTAAAGACGGTTAATCTTTGTCAGATTTGTGTTGATAAATTATTAATATTATAATTAAAATTATTTTCACTAACGAGGTATGGCCAAAGGGATTGTGTCAGTCCCTTAGCTTACGGAGAGTCTTGGTATCTTGCTTCCTCTTGTGGTGTGAGCAAATTTTTTACGAAATATTTTCATTTTCGATTCATATTTCAATTGCATTTTTACACAAAAGTTTAAAAAAAATCCCAGGTATAAAAAGGAACACATCGAAAATATCATGTCGTCTTAAAATAAATATTTACTTTAAAGGCGATATGACACGCATCGCACAGTAGTTGCAGCAGTGTGTCTGGCCACCCCTAAGGTATTACGGTCGTGAGTTTATGTATGAATGTGTGACACGCATTTCGTTGCGTTGAGAAAAATTTAAAAAAAAACCACAAAAATTCCTTGTTCTAAAAAATAAAATACCATTAGAAATAAAAACACAAAACACATTAGAAGAAACATTAATAACTAAGTGAAAATATCTGTATGTCCCCTCGAATTCCGCCACACTGCGGTCCCCCCAAAACTATTTCCCCAAAAACAAGAGGAAACTATTTTTGTCGAACAAAAAAATGTTTCCGGGTAAAGATTTATTGGTATCCTTACTCACAGCAATGCCCTCTTCGTATAAAACGCGTGAAATGAAGTGTTGCCCTCCTCAGTCAGTCCTCCCTATTTTTTTTCCCTCCCGTCCTTTCTTTCTAATGTACAGACAGATTTTTTATTGCTCAATTAATTCGATGAATTTGCGGTGATTTTCTTTTTTGGTGTGTAACTGAGCCTTAAATTTCAATTTGACTATCCTTATTTTGTAAAGCTGACAACTTTAATTCGTAGATAAATTCCATCCCTTTTATCAGCTGTTGTTTCAATCATGTTTTATTGTTTATAAAATGTTCAAAATATAAAAAGGAAGGTATACAAATATATGAACTTATTTGTAAAATAATCAACGGTAAGATGGTATTACTAGAATTAAAAAGGTATACCTATCTTCCAAACAACCTTTTTTCGTAAAACGTTATAAGTTATAATATTAATAATCAATTTTTTTTTCTCAAAATCAATATTCTGTAGGCATCTAAAAGAGTCGTATCAAATAATAAATCAAAGTAAAAGATTAATGGGTTCATTTTGATATTTTTGATCTTAGTTTTTTGTAACAATATTATTTCAAAAATCTCTATTTTGGTAGAAGTCCCTTAATGGACTTAAACATTTCTTTTTTGCTGTTTAATTTTGTTAGCGAAAAGCTGGCAATCAATTTGATAACATTATATTAATTCATGACACAATAAATGCACAAAAAGATCAACGTTTTTTCTTGAAAGGGATTAGACTTCTTGAGCAGAATTTTCAAAGGATTCAATCACATTTTGTCATCAAAGGTCTAAAAGGGTAATGGCTCTAAGATTACACTTTTGTAAGACTTGTTTAGTAAATACCAACTAAGATATTGCTCTACGATATTAGCTAAATAGAACTTTGTGATGATAAAATTCCTCTCCCGTCATTTACTTCAAAACCTTAATCACTTGTTTTTACGATGAAGAGTTTCATAACATCAACTTCTTCTATAATTTAGATCAGTATACATACTTAAACTCACGACCACAATATACTTTCGGTTTCGGTTTAGTTAGATACTTTGCTACAACTACAAGTTAGCATGGTTTTCCTCTTGGAATAATATAACTAGGTAAGCCATATTATGGCCAGGTTATGTCTTAGTTATATTGTAAAACAACCACGTGGGAAATCGAGTGACCTTTTTTTTTTATTTATTTACTGGCCCGGTTACAAGACCTTTAGGCCAAATCTTCTAGTAAAACAAAATCGGCACTTTCTAGGCCTCGGTGATCTTATCTTTTAGCCCGGAAACTACTCAAAAATATATTAATTATGCCGCGAGTTTGTCTGTGATATGTTTAAAGCAGTATCTTAAACATTTCTATCTGTATGCTTTTTGATTCAATTTCTTTAAACATCCAAACATCGTTACAAACATTCAGATTTATACCTATTCAATTCACCTATTCAAAGTTGGGTTTTTCAATACCTAACCTAAGTAAAGACGTGCAACATGTTTATATTATTTATTTCACTACTCAATTTATAAACTTCCAAGTTATTTGGTGGTCACTCAACTCAATAACAATAAAAAGGGCCACAAAACCATTCCTATCACGTCTTGCCCCTTGTCGCCGAAACTATTGCTGAATTTTATACATTTACAATATTCCTCCTTAACCAAACACTTTATCACGTCGCAATAGTTACTATATTCCTTTAAATTACTAGCAAATTCAAACATTGTAGTCTTCTTGACTGTCCAAAATAACCTGATCTCCGCATTCATAGTTGCTAAAAACATTATTCAAGTAACCTCTGGATCAGGATAAGGTAGTCGACTTTATGCCTTTTGCTCCTTGACCGTCCACTTTCTGGACTTTCTGGTCGCCTGGTACCAATTTTCTTAATAGTGAGGGTGTGTCACTTTATATGAAATGTGAATAAAGTTGACTGATGATATATGACATAAAAGGGCTTTTGGTGTTTGTCAAGTAACATTGTCGATGGCTTAGACCTGGCCTTATGAAAATCATTAACATTTGTCTTATAATATCAAGAAATAATATAAAAATAACATTTTTATTATACGGTTTTGCTATTTTCAATATTTACAGCAATTAATAGTTATAGCCTCTAGCCTTTGAATAACCGTGTAAGTAAGCTTAGTTTTCAATCTATCACCGATTCTCGCTGCCCTATCCGTAGCAACGTCCTATGCCGAGGTCCATACCCATTCTGGGTGCACCTAGGTCGATTCACTGGCTCGGTAGAAACTTCACGGTCTCTCCAATAGTCCACATAATTAGCAGTAGCTGCTCCTTGAGCAATGCTGTTAAATTGTCAATACGAAAAAAAACTCCATTTTAATTGTTATCAAATAGGGCTTGAATTTTTTTGCGAATTTTTTTTTCCATTTTATTTAAAAGCATACAGGGTCTAATAGCAAATACTGGAACGGTGAATTGAACCAAACTGAACAACTTTCAATATGGAGCCACCCTCAGGAAACGTAAAAAATAAACAACCGTTTCATACATTTGAGTCCAGCAGGTACAGCTGTTTTGTATGGAGCAGCTGATTTTTTCTCGCGTTTCCTGAGGGTAGTTCCATAATGAATGTTGTTCATTTTGATAGAGTGAATTCACCGTTTCAGTATTTGCTATTAGGCTGTCACTTACACCCTGTATAGGTAATCCTAGTACCTACCTACAGGTAACTTTCATTCATCGCAGATTTTAACATTACTTCTTAAAGTTTTACCATCATACAAAGTCTAATCAGTCCAATATTACTCCAATAGTACTGAAATACAATATACAGGGTGTTACGAAAATACAAATAAACATTTAACCCCCTTAAATGTTTATTTTTATTTTTGTAACCATCAATAAGTTAAGACCATCAAACTGAACAACTTTCACTATGGGACCAATATCGAAATCGCGAAAAAAAATCGAATGTTCCATCAACATCATATCAGCCGATAGACGTCCACTGCTGGACATAGGCCTCCCCCAAAATGGGGAGATTTGCCATAATCGCCGTGATGCGATGCGTTTGCGATGTTCCATACTAAACTACAGATCTGCTCAGGCTAAATATATGGAATAAAAGAATTTTTTTTCGCGATTTCGATGTTGGTCCCATAGTGAAAGTTGTTCAGTTTGATGGTCTCAACAACCCCCTTACATTTTTATTTTTACTTTTGTAGCACCTTTTATTCTAAACTTAACCCTTTACTCGCCGTTGTAAGAGTAATACCGCTAGATAATGTCCAAAGATAATTCCGTAACACGACGTAGGCGGACCAGGGGCGTTACGACTCTGATATACGATACAACAACGATACACAAACGATTGTATCGATTTAATTAATTAACGTATCTCTATAGTTACTGTTAATTTGGCAAGCTCTGGTATTGGATTTTATGTTGTGTAGCAATTAGTTTAACATTTTGATTTGAGAACGATAAATAATAGATTTGAAACTGTATACAAAATAACAAGTAAAGTTTTGAAACTGTGAATTCAGACCATCAAACTGAAAATCTTTCGCTTCATCTACAGCTTAGTAACTTGATAATATTGCAAGAAAATCTCGAGCTCGCTTCGCTCGCTCCTAGTTATGATTGTATCGCAATGTCCTAGACGCATTGGATTTAGATCGCGTTTCAGGTTTGCAATGACCTAATAATATTGTAAAAATCTCGAGCTCGCTTCGCTCGCTCCTGTTTTTTCTAAACTACAGGTTTTAGATCATTATTGCGACGAGTTAATCATATAGCGGTTTAGATCATGTGAGTCTTGAGTTCGCCTCGCTTGCTTCAGGTTTTTGTGTTTTATTGTAAAGATCTAACCTGGATCTGGCCCCTCCTGGGGAAAAATTATTGCATGGAGCAAGGGCGCCAATTTCAAGTTTTTGCCCCGGGTCGGAAAATTCGTAGATCAGGGGCTGCAGTTTTGTATGGAACAGCAGATTTATTTTCGCTTTACCTGGGGTTCGGTCTTTAGTGAAAGTTTTTCAGTTTGAAGGTCTGAACTCACCATATTGCTGTATTTATGGCTGTCCCTTACAATCTGTAAATCAAAATTCTATATTTGAAATGCTAATAGGAGTAACATATAATATCATTGCTAATAGCAAATAAAATTTGAAGTGGATTTGTGAATTAATTAGACTTTAAATGAAAAATCCGCAAATGTACGCAACGATTTGCCTGGTTTTTTTACCAATTTTTTGTTACGAAATTTTTTGTTACAGATTTTTTGTGACTTCCAAAATACTTTTGTGGTTCATACCTACGGAAAATTCTCGATAGCATAAATTTGTATCGAATTGAATTTCAGCTTCTCGATCCGTTGATCGGCGTCGGTTACTCACGTAACAACGAACTAAATTCTGAGTCACGACTCCTTTACGGTCAACACAATATTCTAATAATTTACACGGAAAATCAGAACTAGGTAGTTACCTACTTGGAATTTTGGAAATTTTATTTATTTATTATTACTTGGATTTTTGTTTTAGGTTTTTGGCTTAATCGATGGGCTGCCTGTAACTTTTCATACTTATGTTCTCATATAACTTAAAAAGTATAGTACCTTTATAACTTTCTTCCATTCACTGACATTACAAGTAAAGCTTTCATTCCTATAAAAACACTTTTATTTTGGGTATGCGGGGTGTTAGGATAAACAGTTAAATTACTTACTGTAGACTCTTCCTTATACTGTTGTATAGGTATAGACTTATAGCTATAGTTATGTCGTGCCAACCTTCAAGATTAGAATATTAGTGTATGACTGTGATAAATAAAAACAGTTTACGCCTACATCTCGGTGTTGTCACTTGTACTTTTATTGTACCCATGATACTGAACAACTTTCCCTAAGATACCTATGAAATAGGAAAAAAAATGTTGAACTTTCCATGCCAACTGCAATCAGCTGATCGAACATTTGTATGAAAGGTCGAAAAAAAATTGCGGATTTTCCTTATATTACAATCACCCCATAAAGTAATGAAACTGTTTACCATAACACCCTGTATAATACAAGTGCGGACATTGAGACCCCACTTCAGGTACATATAAGTTTGGATTTAGTGTTCCAAATCATTGTGTTATAGTACCTATAGCACTTTCTCTCAACTATAATCCATAAAATATTATTAAATGACCAATAAGACACTTGCTCAGTCACAAATCTTGAAAATGAGATTGTCACTATTTTTAAAACTTATAATGATTGTTTTACTCTTGGATAAGTTATATGTCAAGATTGACAGTCGAAGCTACGACAGCGTAGAAAAAAATTGCAACCAGTACTGGCCTCTAAACCATAGGGTATATGGATAGCCATATACACGCACACAGACATAATTTGTATGACGCCTCACGCACACCAACCTAAGAAAGTTGGCCCCTTTTTTAACCGACTTCAAAAAAGGAGGTTTTGTTTTATACGGTAGAAGCATGAGGCTCATAAATTATAGACATACTTTTTCTAAGGTGTCTTTACTGCATGCCAAGCTTTTCTCCGTAAGCATGTTTTCACAACTTCATGTTTTCGTTTTGCATGTACTTCTTTCTGTTCATGACTGCATGTTTTTTTCGATGAAGGTGGCGGTTACTCTTGGTGGTGGTTTCAAAAACATCTTAATGTCACGATACTAACCTCACTTTTCTGTTCTGAGTATTATCACCCATAGTAACCAGGTCACTAGCTGTAGTATTCACTGTCACTAATATTTGGACGACTGAGGGTTCCGGAACTGGGATTATGTAAGTATTCACTAACATTTTCTTTCTTTTCATTTGCTTATTGTAAGATGTCAGATCAGGTGAAGAATGTGTTATGCGCCGATAATGTGGTTCAGTAACTGAAGCCATTTTACGTAAACTTTCCTAACTACTGATTGTTTGCCCTATACAGGGTGTAAAATTAAATGCGTTACATAACTAACAGGGTGCTTTTGACCACCAAACTGAACAACTTTCACTATGGAGCCAACATCGAAATTTAAAAAAAAAAACAGATGTTCCACAGAAAACTTCATGGTGACTCAACACTAATGTATAAAACTGCAGATTTTTATTTTGCTATTTCAATGTTGGTCCATAGTGAAAGTTGTTCAGTCTGATGGTCTGAAGCACCACCTTAAGATGGTTTCAGTCCATACAAAAGTTTGACGCTTAATACGCGTAGACGAAATTAATAAAAGTAATATTTTATATGTGGAAAAATAGTTTGGAAAATGTAGTTGCCGCGTCACAAATAACATTTGCAATTTATAATATAATTACGAAGATATAAAGGTTAATATACAAATAAATATAAAATATACAAAGTTACTTATACTAATACCGTCTACGCGTATTCAAATTCAAATAATTTATTTCAGACAAGATGTCCATATAGTGTTAGTATACATTGTGCGTCAAAGTTTTGTATAAAATTGACCTCTCTGCAACCACCTTAAGTATATAACGCATTAAAGTACACCCTGTATAACTTTTTGACCTATATTCCAAAATGATAATAGACGCACCACACTTTTCATCTAATCTTTAAAAGCATTTATTATCTTAGTTGAATTTTATTATAAGTACCTATGCATCTTTTTACGTCTCTAGATATTATTCGCCTATTTCAATTATGTAATATCAGCACTTATGCACATCACATATTTAACAATTGACGTCATAATATCCTCACTAAAATTTCACCACAATAATCAAACTGATAGATAATGAAACACAACCTAACCCTGTCTACGCCGGCGGCCTGCACGACCCCGCGGTGTGGGGAAAGGGGCTAATAAGTGAAACAGAGATTTATGACCGCACAGATATGCAAATAGAAAATTTGCGGTCCCCCGCCGATAAAAAGACGCCACCCTGGGGACTGTTTGTCCAACTGTCGGGGATGACGGCTTATAATTATTTCGTATCGTATAACCTGTGATGCTTTATTATGTTTGGAAACGAAAGCAAATAATCTTAGCAAATTAGACGACGTCGCTCAACTCAGCCTTTCGAGGTTAATATTGTTTGGTGTTGCAAACGAACACAAATTAGTCCAATTGATGAAGATAATCATTTAACGAAATTGACCGCAAGATTTTCAAACAACACTGGTTCCTTTATCTTTCTTGTATGAGGTGATCCTCTATTAAATCTCTTGCTAGCTTTTACTACGTCAACAAGACAAAAAATGACAGCAAGAGATTTAATGGAGAAATAACTTTAATGAGCGTTTCTGCAACTGAGTGTCTGTTATCCTATACCCTACAGTCTTTACCTACGTTAAACGGTGATTGTACACATGATACTGAACAACTTTCCTATACCTGATATGAAAGGACTAGGAAGCTATAAAAGTTATAAAAGTAAGTAGGTAAGTTATAACATGTAGGATCCACAGCAAAAAAAATGTATGACTTGCAATCATTGCAAAATATGATTGCAAAATGTATGAATTGAAATGCAATCAGCTGATCGAACGTTTCCTTCAGAGTATAGACGTACGTTTTTACTAGTTTAGAGCTCAAATTTATACCAACCAATAAATTACATTATTATCGTCATCTAGACTTTGGAGTGGTGACATATTGGCAATAAATGAATACATCTTTTTATTCTGTATATATTTTAATAAAAGAGTAAAGTGTTGAATTAATTAATCAGTCTTTGCAGACACGGTCAGGATGCATATTCATGCGGTCACAGCTCGTTAGGTCGGCGGCGGTCAGTAAACATTCTGTGGGGATTGAAACCCGAACTGTTAATATGTTACCGACATAGGGAAATGAGGAACGTATCTTTTTGACAGAAGTTCTGACTTGACGTTGGAAATAAGTTGGATTTAAAACAAGCCGCAAATTGGGATAGTCATCCAATGTTATGTTGCAAAATTCCTTAAAGATTGGAAGCCATTGGCACTTGCTGTATTAGCTAAAGGGTTTCTTAACGTATGCCCATTATTACTAAGTAACGATTTTATAGGAAAATTAAATTCATTATCGCTATATCATACGCATCAAGATCTGAACTAAACTATTGTAACAAAATGTGTCGTACACTTGCAAAGGTAGGGTTTTAGTGATCCATTCCAAATAATGTGCAAATCTAACTGTCATGTACAAACTAAATTCCACCCACAATAAAGATTTTATTTCATTTTATTGAGAACTATTCTACATTAAAATTCTCAGTCAACTTAACGATGTAGGGTAAAATCTCGAAAACGTATCGAAATTCACCTAAATGTCAGTGAATATCATGACATCGTTTGTCAAGCCGATGCTCCCTTCGTACTAATGAGCAAACATGGTAGCAAATACAGGACATTCATGAGGTACCACCGCATAACGGTCTACTGCATCTTGTTTGATTAACTACTGATTTTATTTCCGTAATATTTACCTAGGCTGTTTGATGTGAAAAATTGTCAATGTCAATAAGCTATTTTCTAAATTTCAAAGTTTATTTAGTACCAATTTATGTTTTTCTTCTGATGATATTAACTTCTATCTCAAATATAAAATGCACTTCCATATTTTAATCACAAACGTCTAAAAATCGTCCCAAGACAAGGCGTCTTCAAGATTCTTAACCCTTCAAAAAGCCGTTCTAACTTCTGACATCAAAACTCAAACTCGAAACACAATTAGACAACAATGAATTAAAACGTAATCTTGTTAACATGCCATCACCTCCCTGCACTGCACCGGTGCGAATAATTAGCAATTCCCTTATCCGGCGCAGGCGTCGAACGAGATAACCGAATCTCTGTTTAACAAGTTTTACGAATTAAAACCAGATAACCCTCGAAACAGGGAATTTGCTGTTTCACTTCAAGATAACAATAAAGTGTGCAGATTAGAGGCACGTTTTCAATGTTTACTGGAACAAATTCGTACCTGTTTGTTGCAATAAAATTTTCTCTTATTTTATATTTGAAGTAAAAATAATTTTTGTCTTAAAATAGAGTTTTTACTTACTCTGAATAAAGTGAATGTAAACAAAAAATGGGAGTGCTAAATGTAGGCGGTGCGCTTTTGTTTGAAACGAATTTATAATAAAACGTGCGCTCGCGCAATTCCAGTGGCGGCGCCGGGAGCGACATCTGTCGGTGCCCTGCAATTAAGGCGGATTTATAAGTTAATCGCTCGTTTGAGGGCCGCGATTAATACCTTCTCAAAATAATCACACAGTTTTTTGTGTTCAGTGTAATCAACTGTAAATAAAAAGCTGTAATTTTCTTTTTTATGTCGTCATTTTGACGCGTGCTTGGTGTAGAGTTACTATGGTTTGATCATGGGTTTTGGTTTTTGTTGTGGTTATATGTTACAGGCTTCCCCCTTTTTTGCGCCGTTTAATAGCAGCGCGCTAAATCAAATTTTCCACTTAATTATAGTTCTCTTTCATAAAAATCTCGGTGTCGAAATTTTTGATCATTGATTAGTGGTCAGGGAGCGAATAGGGGTGTCAAGTCAATGCGTCGCAACTCAACTGACGTGTGTGCAGATACGATTATCCACACCCTTAGGGATGCAAGATAAAAACTACGCACATTCGTGAATAATCTGGGGATAAATTGGATGACGATAATTTTATAAATTTTTTAGTGGCATCCAAATACCTAAGCAGTCATGACTACAAAACTACAAATTATTGTAAGTAGTGCGATAACATTTTTATGATCAATTAATTATGCTATGTTTAAGCTGAAATTGAAAATTACTTACTTGGGATCATTACAATGTATGTGCCTGTGAGCGTTTTTTATTTTTATTTTATTTTTATTACACTTCGAAAATTACAATTTAAACCAATAAAACAGCTCTCTTCTCTTTTCACGCCACAAATCTTGAGATTCATCTCGTACATTACATTACACCCGCGTAACCCTCTACTAATACAGAGGGTTGTGTCAAGCCAAAAGTCCCGCTTGTTACGAGATTGCGGTCGCATCACGGTCCCTCAGACCGCGCGACCGCATTGGGGGTCCGCACCCCGCTGCAGTTTAGGGTTACATCAAACCATCACTTTGTGGTTTGTAACATTGCTATTCGCTTTTTTTTAGACTGAACCACTACCTTGTTTTAAAAATGACTTGTTCGTTTGAGAAGTTTAGAATATAATTTTAGGCAATCAATTATTTTCATCTAAAATAAATTCCTCTACATTTCCTACTGTATTATTGGGTTTGCTGCTTATAAAATATTTATACAGGGTCCTCCTTAATAAGCGGATGGTTTTAAAGGAGATAATCAGATCATCAAACTGAACTATACATTAAAATAGAAATCGCGAAAAAATAATCTGCTGTGCCATACATTCAGATTAAGTAGGTTTCCAGTTCTATGGAACAGTTGATTTTTTTGACGATTTCCAGTAAATAAATAGAGAAGGTTGTTAAGTTTGATGGTCTGATCATCTCCTTAAAAGATTTCAGCAGATTAAGAAGGACCCGAATTTATAATAAATGCCAGCGGCATATTTTAATTATATTTAGTTCAAAATATTTGTCACTTACAAGACGTTACGGGACTTCAAATTAAAAAGGAAAATTATACTTCAAACAAAATTGTTCTATTATTTTTCACCACATAGCCATTTATTAAAAACTACTTTACCTTCCCGAAAAAAAAAACTTGCAAAAAGGAAAAAATTTGAAACGAAAAAGCTCATTAAAAAAGTTGTCCGTCGTTAATTTCTACGAGTCGTGATTTCCCGTTGGCTGTGCACTCAAAGTTATCCTTTTGTGCCTGTTTAATTGAGGATCTCTACAGAGGCTGAATTAACCAAATGAGGGCGACACACTGCTACTTTCCTATACGCTTTTGGTACAGTTAGGAGCAAAACACTTTGTTATTAAGATATTATATTCTTTTGAGTTTGATGGGTAGACTCTTAATTTAAAAGGATGCTAATGATATCAATTTCACACTGTAGATACCTGTCTATACTCGTAAAAAGAAGTCAAACATGACGGATTGATTTAATTTCATTATACATATCTATGTTGCTACATTATCATTATCTACCAGTTAATTTTAAAATTTATGTCCAAAAAGGTAAAAGAATTCGAAATTTTCGTTTTATTTATTTAAAGTAATATGACAAAGATCACTTTTTGTGGTACCTACCACCATTTAGACATATTGTTATTTTAGCCTAAAATTTTAATAATATTAAAAAAATATTTTCTCCACATAAAACTATACACATATAAAATTTATAAAAATAAAAATGAACATATTAGAAACATGAAAGTAATATGTAGAGACTGGTATCCTGAACTAAGAGAACTTGTCTCTCATTCTACCAGATCTCCACCCCCGTTTAAACCCGTAAAAAAATTAAAACCATATTTAAAACCCCCGTTTTAAAAACCCCACTTAAAAATTAAAACCATATTACGTGGCGTAAATAGAAATATTGCTACAATAAAGTTTTTAGCAAGTCTATTACAGCGTAAGCTCTGTATCATTATGCAATATCAATTTAATGACATACCATCGATCCTTCAGAAGAAGCGTGTGTTAAAAGTTCTTATTCAGCATAATTAAAGTAGGCTAGCTTATAAGTACACCTTTAAAAACCGACAAAGGAATCTTTATCACTCAGTCGCCTCGTACAAAGCCCACGGAAAAAACAGTGTCATAATATTGTAGCCCACAGATAATTGTTTGCCCATTAATTAAGAGTATCTTCGCAACTATGTCACACTATCCTCAAACGCATCTCCACTTCACTGTACTAAACAAAAGGACTTCGTGATCTGGCCGTACGTTCACGATGCCATTAGCGCAGCCGTGGGCGTAATTAAAAGAGTTACAATACTGGACTGGCGAATTAAAAACAATTAACTTCGGTCCGAATTGAGCACAATGGTCGTACTGTGCACGACTAACATCGGCTAGTGTGTATGGGAGACAAGGGAAGCGTGTTCTCGCGTGAATTGCGACTGTGCGCGATTGTACCCCGGTGGGCGATCGCGGAAGAGATTCTTTTATGGGAGTTGAATTTGTTCGTAATGAATGCCAAAGATTTGCTCCGTTTTTGTCGTACGGCTGCGGAAGGGTTAAAAGTTTGTTTTTTAATAAGACGTCCAACGTTAATTACGTTAATTTTCTTTTAAGAATCCAGCATTAATTTGTCAATAAATATTTAAATAAAAATTACAGTTCAGCGGCCGCAGCATGATGTGTGCGATAAGGCTATATCACGCCTTTTATCTTGTTCGTTGGCGTGCAAATAAATAGAAAGAGAGATAAGACATGAAAGCGCTATGTCACGCTGTCATGCTACGGCCACAGACGTCGCTTTATTACAAACGCAAGCTAAAAAAACTGTGCAAACAGGATTTACCAACATAGAGTGCTAATAAAGACCTAGAATATTGCATGCCTGATTTGCGTGCGTGATGCATACATAAACTCACGATCAAAATCCCTTTCGGGATGGTCAGTAACTTAGCTACAAATACCAACTACCAACTAACTTTTTAAGCGTAGACTCACCAGCAAGACTCACCTTTAGCCTTTTAAATCCATCCCGTTTTATTAAGTTCGATATTTCGTACAATCAATCAAAAGCTGTAAGTGAAACACTGGGCGTGCTAATCGGCCCGTCAAATTGGGTTTTCAACGTTTAAGCTTATTCTGTGAAAGTGCTGAATCGCACCGGCGCGGACGCCCCACAGACGAGGGTGTTACGCCATTTTCTTTTTTCATGGTACTGCAATTCTATTAGCCAGCCAGTCAGAGTCGCTAATGTTGCCCGCATTGGATCATTGCATTGATACCATAGACGAATTTTTTTTCGTTTACGCTGAATTGATACGATTGATGTTTTTATTAAATCTTATTCCGGCCATCGATAAATTAAATAAATTTAATGGGTTTATAAAAAAAAAATTAAAAAGCTTGGACCAAAGAGAATGTAACTCACTACGTTATAAGAGTCGGGACTTCCATACTAAAAACTGGTCGTGACCGATGATCCAGAATGTATGAAACGTGTGCAACTGTTAAAAGAAATTTAATGGCGGCGGTGCACGTTTCATTATAACGTTTTTTTGTTAGGGAGTTGCGCGAGCCGGTTGGACAGCAAATATGGATGGTCTCGGTGATTTTTTTATTATTTTCCAAATTTTCATGGGTAGTTCCAATTTTTACTATGGGAGGAAACCTAAAACCGGAAAAAAATGTGATGTTTCATACGTTTGAGACGAATAGGTATTGCAGTTTATGGAACTGCAGATTTTTTTGCGGTTTTAGGTTTGCTCCAATTGTAAAAGTTGTTCGGTTTGATGGTTTAACTGCCCCTAAATAATAGCAAAGTGATAACCAAATCACCCATGTATGTATACTAAAGAAAGTTAGGTAGGTAATTACCCCAAAAGTCACTAAGTTCGTACTTACTTACATAAGTATGTTTCTCTTATATGAAATAATACACTGCATTGTAACTTACAATGCAGTGTATTATTTCATATAAGAGAAACATACTTAATTATTTAATAAAAGTTCAACGATTTTTATAATGTATACTTATACATTATAAAAATCGTTGAACTTTTATTAAATAATTAAATATCAACCCTAATGAGGGCTCCTAGTGTCATATTTCGACACGCGCCATACAAAAGATTTTGGTTTTAGGGCTGAACACGTTTTTTTATTGTCCCTTCGTTTTTAGTAATCTATTGATTTTTATCTCCTTTATATCGTTTTACAGCCCAGTGAAGAGATTAGTGTATTATTATATTTATGGTGTAGTCATTTTTTTACGTTGTCGTTCATGAGTCCGTTTCACATGATTTTTTTTTGCTCCGATCTATTACCTCGTATAGTAAAATCTGTCTAGTTTATTGGGTAGACTCTTAGTTTAAAAGGATGCTAATGATATCAATTTCACCCTGTATAGGTATGCGAGACTGCTAGCCCTACTAATAATACCTAGGCTATCCTAGACAAAACAAAAATGTACAGTCAATGAAAAGATACGTCACAACTCACAAACCAACGACAATGGTTCGACTTTTTGCCATAGGCAGTTGCTACAGTGGCTTTTTGAACTGGCTAGGTTTTTTTTCCAGCCGATTCGCTAGCGACGTGTAGGCGGGCTTTATTTCACCCTGTCAGCTTTAGGGTTGAACAGTTTAGTTTCTTTTTTCGAATGAATATTTCAAGTGGATGTTTCGATTTATCGGTTTCACGTCAGTAGATTTGACGAGGGCAAGTTGAGTTGCTTTTAGGTGGAATTATTTGAAGTGGGAAAATTGGTTGAATCGTTTTTGCATAATGATCGTAAAATCATAAAATAAATCCAACATACCTAAGAACTTAATATTTTTAGCCAGCAGACGTCCCTATCTACAGGGTGAAATTGATATCATTAGCATCCTTTTAAACTAAGAGTCTACCCATCGAACTGAACAACTTTTGCTATGGGAGCAAACCAATCGGAGCAAAAATAAAATCTGATGTTCCATACTAAACTGCGTCCGCCACCGCTGCCTATTCGACTCAAATGTATGCAACAGCAGATTGTTTATTGCTCCGATTGGTTTGCTCAGTTTCAAAAGTTATAAAAGTTATTCTAGTTTAAAAGGATGCTTATGGTATCAATTTCACCCTGTATACCCAGAGTGTTTTTTCTGGAATATTAATGTACTGACACAGTTCTCACAATTTAATTATAATTATCTATAGATACAGCTTGATATCTAAAGATGATTAAAATCTAATGTTATCTAAATATTACAAAACTGAAAAATAAATCCAACATACCTAAGAACTTAATATTTTTAGCCAGCAGACGTCCCTATCTACAGGATGAAATTGATATCATTAGCATCCTTTTAAACTAAGAGTCTACTCATCAAACTGAACAACTTTTACTGTGGGAGCAAACCGATCGGAGCAAATAAAAAATCTGCTGTTCCATACTAAAATGCAATGTCGCCGCGCGAGTTCGCAACTCAAACGTATGCAACAGCAGATTTTTTTGTTGATCCGTTCGGTTTGCTGCCATAGTAAAAGTTGTTCGGTTTGATGGGTAGACTCTTAGCTTAAAAGGATGCTAATGATATCAATTTAACCCTGTATAGGGTCCATAATATGTTGGCTGTTTTTTAAACACTGATCAGACCATCAAACTGAATTACTTTCTCTATGGGACAAAAAGCTGTTGTTCCAAATAAATTTCGTTCTCGTATAGAAAGTTGTTCAGTTTGATGGTCTGATTATTCTCTTAAAAACCGTCAGCATATTAATTTGGACCCTGTATTTGTCACATTATATTCTAGAAGATTTTCTTTCTCTCAATCATTCGCGGGCACTGAACTACATATTATCATTTATTTATCTTCAACATTATTATCATTAACTACTCTAAACGGATGCCCAAAACAGATGATTTGATACCTCTATATCACCCTTGTAGCTCCAACACTCGACCCGCGTTTTATTTTTTAAAACCCATCCCGATAACGATCGATAAGCACGTGTCAGACAATGACTAAAGCCGAGAGCACACGATACCGGTCCGAAGAGACTTTGTCAAGAGGCATCAGCGGTGTCAAGTGAGCACTGATCTCGCTCGAACGCCACTACCGCCCTCTAGTACGTGATTAAACCGCGAAATGTCAAAGTGCAAAGATCGGCCCTTTGTGTGAAAGGGCCTTGTTCCGTCACTCACTGTTTCGCGCATTGATATATTCATTCATCAGAAATGTCGCGGAGTATGTGGCGGTATTGTGCGAGGTCTTTATTAAAAATGTGTATGCGGAGGTTGTTTTTTTAATGTTTCGTTATTATTAAACGCATTTGTTTTTTGGATTCATTCACCTATTGATCGTAATTAGTTTCAACTGGTCCAATTTTTGCTATGACCTCTAATGTCGGGATGCTCAGAATCTTTTAGGCATCCATCAGCCATAATATATTGCGGGCACTTATTGTAAGCAAGAATTATCTTTAAGATATACTTAGTTCCAATATAGAATGAAGGGACTAATGGTGATTAAATAAATACCCCAAAGAAATCTCTATGGCTTAGTCACCTCACATGAGACCTACAGGAAGAAAATGGGTGACATATTCAAATTATTCAAGTAGGTAGCAAGGCGGCTTTATTTGGTTCTTGTTTGTGCAAAACACAGCATCAATCCCAAGTCCCAACCCTTTTCAGATAAACTGTATCATTTTATTAAATCAGGTCTTTAAGCACTTATCCTAAAATTCATCTCCATTCATCCCTCACAGCAGCGCCCTCGGTTCAGAAGTGCGTCAAACTTGCGTTTTTCAACAAACCGGCGGTCAGTCCTTTGTTATTCAAATTAAACATGCCCATCTGCCGGCACGAGAGAATAATTAACTGATGTGTTTTAAAAATTATGCTTTTAAGAGGTGAAAATGTTTCGTTAGCATTGGGACCAGTCTACCCTTTGATTTACATTTTTTCGACTGGATCGAGAATAATGAATGTAAAATGTTTCCCTCCGTCTCTGAATATCATATTCGCAAAACATCATGCTTGTTCTTTTCCAAATACTACATTCTCCAGATACCATATTCTCGAAACTCTCTTCTGACTTAGGCTAGTTAGTTACAGTCAGAGTAAATTTAATCAAATTGTCTTTCAAAAATTTCATTGAGCAGGCAGAATTCATTGTTGAACTGCCGATCTTCTGTGTCTAATCTATGGCAATGTAATTCCTAATTAAAATGGCAATGGGCTGGGCAGGTCATATCTTCCGGAACACTGACAACGGGAAGTCTGAGTTCTAGAGTGGAAACCAAGAATAGTGTGGGACGCCCTGCGGCCCGCTGGACACACGACCTAAAAAGGTATCGGGAAGTGACTGGATGAGGAAGGCCTAAGATAAAAGTTTTGTGGCGCGCCTTTGGAAGAGACTTATTTTCAGGAATGGACGATGATAGGCTGATGATGATTGATGAAAAGATAGACGCATACCTTATAAATAACACAGATACCAATCTGTGTTATGAGGTATGCTGAATGCCAATGCGCCGGGCTCTCAAAAGATAAGCGATTTTGTCAGTACACGTTACCTTGCACCTACTTAGACGCATAGGTAAACTACGAAGTGCAAATTATTACTATACTAAATCAAAACACAACCAAAACCCTTCCCACGCAAATCTAATGATTTAAACCCACTTTCAATTTAATCTTTTAAAGAGGTTAGAAGCAGGTGATTTACTCCGTCGTTAGTCGCAGGCTAATTCTTCCGCGTTCCGTCCGCATATCTCCACTCGTGCCATCTCCCTCTCGCAATCCGAGGCGAGTTTACGACGTCATTAGGGTTATCACGACGGTCGTAGTCTGGTACCAGCTCACAGCGTTTGGAACGTAAGTTAGGTCCAGGATAAGGAGGTAGAGTAAAATGCTTGTTAAAACTTTATTAGATTTCGATAGGTTGGTTTATAGTTGCGAGATGGTGGGATTAGATGGTGTTTTTATGTTTCTTTGTGACTAATGGTCTTTGGTAGACTTGGCCTCTTAACTGGTCCCGGTAATCGAGTCGACTGATTATATATTTCTTTTATAAGGTAAGTATTTTTCTTTGGTCGACTGGGCACACTCTTATATGTATTCGCAAAAATTCTAACTTAACAGTATAAAAGCTAACATTAATTTCTCTTGTCCCTTTTTTATGTTACTGTCTAATATTTCAAATGCTCCAAAAGACCTAGTTGACCGAATCAAAAACAAAATATAGGTTGACTCGGCCACCGCCTAGTTATTAAGAGGCCAAGTCATTCAAAGGGCAACTTGTCTACTTGCACTTACTTTAAGCGTTTGTTTATAAATAAGAATCTTATTCTTTCTCATAAAAATGCATAGCCGCCGTTAGTAGAGCAGTTTCATGATAGCAGGCAAGTGGGTTTCGACAAGATGTCTTTCGGTGAGATGTCGTGAATAGTCTTGATCCATTATCTTCAGTAGAACTATTTAAGTATAGCACTCGATAATGAGGACTATATGGACCAACCACCACCATCAAGAAAGACCACTTTAAGCAATTTCTTCAACTTATTGATTTATTTAATCTAGAAATAAAACATTTTAACGGGTTCTTACCGCGTTTTGGTATATTTGAGTTCCCGATATTTCGGCAGTGTTAAAACTGCCATGAAATATTAATATCGGGAACTCAAATATAGTTTATTTCTAGATTAAATAATAACCGCGTAACTCTCAAAAACTGTATTATTGATTTATTACTTCACATGGAAAAAATCAATAAAATGGATAACTGAAAAGTAAATGTTGACTAAATAAAATGTTTTTTACTTTTTTAGTAACACGATTTATTAAATTTCACACTAACATTTTACCTTGGATAACTTATATGTCAAAATTGACAGTCGAAGCTACAAAAATGTAGAAAATTTTTTTAACCAGTATTGGCCTCTAAGCCAAGCCAAGCCTCTGGCTTAGAGGCCAATACGGGTTAAAAAAAATTTCTGTGAGGTACACTACATTTTTATGGATAGCCATATACACGCACACAGACATAATTTTTATACGCACACCAACCTAAGCAAGTTGGCCCCTTTTGTTTTATACGGTAGAAGCATATGGCAAAAAAGTGAATTGGTAGTTGTAATGCACATCATGACTGTGTGCACATTTAAAATTCAAAGTTAGACAAATTTACAAAATTTAAGTCGCTACCCAGTGAAACAATACTAAAACAAGCTGGTTTTCTTAACAAGTATCCACCTCAATTGAGATGCAGCATTTTCCTTAAACACTTTCCTTCAAAAATCCTTCGCACTGTTAATAAACAAAATTTAAATTCGGCATAGAAACATTTATAAGTTTCATAACACTATAAAGTACCTATAAAGCACCATACACAACCACGTAATGTGACCGCATTCCGTCAGATACGGGCTGACACCTGACTGAGCGCCATTATGTGACCGTTCTGAACTCGGACCCTGCTATCAGTGACACTCTGACACCGGCTGACATTGTGCCTAGAGTAGACTTTGTGTCGTGACACTGTGACCCACTTTGTATAAGGTTGTGTTGTTCCATTGTTAATTGAAATGTTTGTTTTCAATGAGTTTGCGTTGGGTTTCTTTTGTCTAGGTCAAGAGAGGACTTTTTTGTTCTAATGAATTTTATAATTTTATTTCCAATTTTGATGTCGACACAAAATGTTTGCATTATGATTAAAAACTCGTTTTGGTATATATTCTATTCGTTGGTCGGTCCATCGAGCTTTAAAACATTAATGAGGAAAGTTTACAAGAAAATATTCTAATCTAAATAGAGTTTTTTTTTGGTCTACGTCTAAACTTTCTTCCCTTTCATTTTTCTCAGAACGCTCAGAGCCTCAAAACCATATTATTATTTCAACAAAAAACACACAAAACTCCCTCAAACAAACAGGATCACAACGAACAGTAGCTTAACAAGAATTTTTCTAACGTCGTAAAGTACAGCCTACCAACGCGCCGCGCCGGTAGCGCCACCCGCAGTGTTGTTTATGTCGCGCGATCGTCCGATAGCCCGACCTTATTGTGTACGCACCTTTATGGTTTTGTGTTTCGCGCCTTTGCGGAAGGTTAACGTTCCATGTTTGAATTTGTTGTCGTTTATCCGTTTTATGTTGCTGTATGGCCTAGATATGGTGGTAAATTTAATTGGCGCTTGTTGGGGTTTTCTGGCGATATTTTAAGACTTTAGTGGGCAATAGTGACTGGAATATGACTTTATGTATAACGAGCGTTAACCCGCGACTTCGTCCGCACAAATTATATACCAGATTTTAAGTCAGATCATAAGCTATCAAACAAAAAAAGTTTCATCAAAATCGGTTCAGTAGTTTTTGCGTGATACTCGTTCAAACAAACAAACAAACAAAGACACAAACAAACAGACAGACAACAAATCCAAAAATTGGTGAAATGGAATCAGGGACACCTAAAAACCATATTGTAACTTTTTTTTTGTTAATATCTTCAATGTACAGACAAACTTCCTGTTACAGTTTTATAATAGTATAGATTTATAGATTTATAATGTATCTTTAAGAATTATATCCTAATTCATATGTAAACAATTATTAAAACATTTATTAATTGATACCGACTTGATAGATAAATATGCCATTTTAGATCTCCGATAGTCTTTTTAAACTTTTCTATTGTATTATGTTGTTATATATTACTTAGAATAAAGAGGTCAATCACTAAACACTGTTTTTTATAATATAAAAACAAAAATGATTGAAGGCATATTCTACTGTATCAGTATTCTTTAAACTTTTTTTTACTTGTGATGTCCGTCTCTAACAAAATCGTGTAGATTGCGATCAAGGTATGATAAAAACTGAAGACACCGGGCACGCGACAATGTATTGCCGTTGTCACCCAACACCCCCTGAAGTTACAAACAACCATTGTGAAAACATTACAAAAACCTATTTACAAATACTCGGCCGCCCGCCCACTCTAAAGGTGTTTATTTAAAAATTTCGCTTTACAATACGATTGTTACCTTCTAATTTTTTTTTCTGTTCGCGCCATTTAATGCTATTTCGGACCATTAAGGTGTAAAGCGTCCTTTTTAGTTTTTAAAAATGATTTTACGTTCGAATTTCGTTCGTGTTTTGTCTGCTATAGGAGAGTCCGACTTTAAAATTTCGTTTTTAGAACTGTCCCTTTTTATTTTTGTAGTTAGTAGCTGGCCGTTTAAATTTTTTTGACACGTGTTTATGGCTATGACGCCCAATTTGTGTCTATTCTTTCTTTTTGTCATAAATGTTTAAAATTTATTATTGTCGATAAAGTTAGGTTTTGTTACATCAAAATCCATTGACATTGGCTTTGATCTTGTTTACAGTTACTATCGATCGTTTATAGAAGTTTCTTGCTGAAAAACTAATTTATTTAACCATGTTTTAAACAAACAAAATAAATTGACACAAAATCATTCAGATTTTCGTATACCCATCCGTAAATAAACATCTCTCATCTTGATAAGGGAAGGGTGTTATTCTGAAGATTGGAATCTTGGTGACAAACACCGGGGTCCTATTGTGGGTGCTAAATTTGTTTCGCTATTTCCGATCTCCTTACGAGATTATAACGATTGTAAAGACGCTATTGTCGGAACTCGGAATCGGGTCGGGGATGTACTGTACATGGTGCTCTCAAAATGTTATCTTGAATTATTGAATGGTTTACGAGCAAGCTTTAGTGTTCTGTTATGACTTTAGTGTTGTGTTTAACTGTTATAAAGTGCGTATAAAGGGAAATGCATACACAGGTGCATTATTCTCAGCCATATTCCGTTTTAAGGTCGCCAGGATCGTAGCCAATAGTATACCAACTTATCGACCATATAATAATACTACAAAAAAATCCATTTAGAAATAATAATAATGTTGCTAACTTGCTATACCTAATACTTACCTATTTATTTCTGACTTTTATTTGATCTAGATGCAAGCCTACTCAAGCAAAATATTTTTAACTTTCATGTTTTTGTGACCTGATTCAATATGAATATAAAAATTAGTGATAAAACCCTTCTCATACTTAGTATGTAACGGTAACCTAATTAAAAAGCGCACCATGTAACAATAATTCTTAATTCAAAAAAGTTCGAAAGCACTTTTTTTGTTGCTCTTGTGTGCGCGTCAGTTATAATAAGATTCGGTCGAATAAAGAGGCCATTATGTCCGTTCGTTCTTTGTTCACGTAATGCCGTTCATTCTTTTCCATTCACTCAAACGGATCATCCGCGCAATGTAAACATCTGCCGAATGGTACGCCTACGACATGTTTTGAGACGTCGAACGCTTTTGTGATTGAAATTCGATTTAAAATCTTTGGTTTGGCTTTATGGGATTTGTTTGCGCTTTCGTTTGATGATATTTCGAATTGCCAGATTGCATAATGTACCAAATGGAAATAGGTACCTATAGCTGTCGCCTGTGACTTCGTCTGCTTCGACTATATTAAAGTCTTGTATCCTATGTGTTGTTAATACAGAACATATTCTATCTGTATGCACAACCAAGTCTGGTTCAGCCGTTTATGCGTGACAAAGTCAATAGTCACAAACATTCAAACATTCACATTCGTATATTCGAAGATTTACAGGGTGAAATTGATATCATTAGCATCCTTTTAAACTAAGAGTCTACTCATCAAACAGAAAAACTTTTACTATGGGAGCAAATCGATCGGAGCAAATAAAAAATCAGCTGTTCCATACTAAACTGTAATGTCAACGCGCGAGTTCGCGACTCAAATGTATGCAACAGCAGATTTTTTTTTTGCTCCGATCGTTTTGCACCCATAGTGAAAGTTGTTCAGTTTGATGGATAGACTCTAAGGATGCTAATGATATCAATTTCGCCTGTATAAAAGAAGATGTCGCCCAATAGATAAAAAAAGTTTTTTATGTATAGATAATTTTTGTAATGATTTCCCAAAACGTTTAAAAAAAAAAGAATTCTCACCCTCTGCTACTACTAATTTTCGGCATTCAAACCAGAAATTACATGACATCGCACCAAAAAAGTGGATTAATCATTGTAACTGTACACCCTTTGATTCTTTATCCAAAAAACGTGGTCCACCGACCCGCATTCCTTTAATAACCTACAATTATTTTATTTTTAAAAGATAAATAAAGGCGCGAGAACGAATGAATGAATGAATGCGGGCCATCTAACTTACTCGATTGTCACCCTTTAACTCGAAGCATTTAATGAGGTGTAATAGAATTCGTCATAGTTATCAAATGTAAAGGGGAAGTGTAATGATTTATACAAATAGTGATCAATCGAATTTAAGTCGATTTAGCGGGAGTTAAACAAATATTGGTTCGGGAGTGTTAACAAAGGTTACTGAAAATTTAAAGGATGGTTTAACGTTGAACTTTGGGCAGAGGAATATCTTGCTTGATAATAAATACTGCAATTTTACCGAAGTAAATGGTAGTGCCTGACCTAACAACCTATTCAACAATATCGTGATGTGAAAGAAACTGTGTCTTTCTAATTATAATTTAGATATTATGGCTCCATAGGTTTGTCGATCTACCAATGTCAAAGTTGAGACACGCGTTTTCACTTGTTGATTGACTAGTGATAAAAATTGTCTTCCGTGGATTTCAGTTGAGTGCACTGGAAAAAGGACAACGCAAACATATTATTACTTACATAGGTATATATAAGGAGGGACAAGCACATTTTATCAAATCGTTTCTTTTAAAAGTGCAATAACTTCTTGTGATTCATTCAATCATTTATTCGCAGTAATATGTGTCATGTCATTACATCATCATAATATTCTTTCAATAAAATTTACATAATTATAGGTTTCAACTATTATTTCGTCGATCACTTTAAACATTTGGGCATCTTACTTCATCACCTCAAATTCCTAAGTAACTTTGATTACAATGTTTAAAACAAATGAAATGTCTTAAAAAGAACAATCGTCAACTAGGCGCCTGCGCAACGTGCGCTCGCGCATGATGAGCACTCATTGGCCGAGATGGGACATTGATTTAGCGGGTCAGATCATTTGACACCACCATCAATACTATTTGAGCCACTAACGTTTGATTCATACACGTTATTTGGGATACTTTAATAACGTGTCTGATGAGATTGCATTGTGATGTCAATGGTATATCATAGGAAACTATTTTCTAATAATAGTATTAGAACTCTGAAGAAAGCAGCTGTAGTGTTTGATAGCGTTTTTTATTTTCAGTATTAATTATTGAAAACTCAAAAAAGGTTTCAAACCCACCTGTTTTTGCATTATCTAAACATCATAAACACTTGACAAGCTTTGGATTTATGTTTAACTTTGGTCTGAATTTAGACAGTTTTATGTCAAAAATAGCAAAAACTGATACTAGAATTAGCAAAATGTTGCTAAACACAACAAAATACTCTAGATATAAATCAATGACAGTTAATTTTCCAAGGCTCTTTTTCCTTCATGTAGCTAATTAAAATTGTCTCACGTTTACCAATATTGATCTAAAGATTTAAACTTATTCACCAATATTCAACACCACACCGATCATTCATATTTTATAAGACAACTTCTTATCAACGAAACCAGTGAAGAAAATCATTCTCGATTTCATTCACTCACTCAGCTCCCATTAAAGTAGATGTTTGCTCACCCACCCAGCTGGACAACCGGGGTCGTTTCAATTAAACAATATTACATTGCAGCCAGAGTTAATTGCTATTGGACTGCTCTGAATGATCTTTGGTCTTCTGCCATGTTGTACACCTTTCCATTCTAGGGTTAGGATCAGACCTTTGATTTTTATGAATGAAAGGTCATTTGATTGTGTGTGATGATCCTCTTAATAGCTGTTTGTCTTTTATTATCGTGCTTATTAACAAATTCTTTCTTGATTAATTCATTCTTTTTTCTTTGATTCTTCAATTCTTGTTTTCATTCCTTTAATATCCTCATTACACAATGTATTGTGTATCATTACACAAAGATGTATCTTTGCAGTTGGGATTATGTAGAAATTTGGCTTTACCAGATACTTGTTCTACTTTCACGTTATTCCTTCCCTTTTTGATTCTATCAACATTAGATTGATATTTGATATACAAGTGTAGTGGTTTGTACATTTTATGGTTTTCTCCACTTATTAGTTTAGTCTATTAGTCATCTTGATTTGAAGATTAATTCTTTATTTAACTTTATGGGACGTTGTTTCATTCAATTTAATCATAAAATAGCATTCACTATTTTCTCCTTATATCTTATTAAGTTATTCTTAACTAAATTAGCTTTTATTATAACAAATAACAAACGTAGGTACTAATTTTCTTGTCTCAAATTACGATGGCAGATCTTCGTAGCAACTGGCGTCTGACGCAAACCTTTAGTTGCTTTTTATTGCAAGGAAATGCTAATTAAAGCAATAATTGTTGAGCTTACGAAACAAATGCTATATCCTCCCCTGTGATAAAACAACTGGCTTTGTTGTTATTCAATCTTACAATCTAATTGGTGGCTTCTTAGAACAGTAATTCCTTTCTAACTTGTTTTATTTTTGTAATTCTGTTATATTGACTTGTTCTTAAAGTATTTTATCTTCAGCAATAGCATCGTAACCTATGTGAGACTCTTAAAACAATGAAATCTAGATAAATTTGAATTATTGCGTTGTGCTATCAATCACTTCTGTCTTCATCTCTTTTATTTTTATATCAGTGTTACTGATTATATGTTTACATGTTTGTATCAGTTGGGAAAGCACGTTTATTGCTACAGCATAATAGTGATATTCAAAAATAATGTGACGATTCTTTTATAACTATTGAAGTAAAACTTTTGTTGTCTGTACCAAACCTAACTTGCAAACAATCAATTGTTTTGACAATTTACGGCATAATAGCTAAATTTTGAAATAAGAGAAATTTATTATTTACAATATAAGAATAAGAAGAAATGTACACAGTATCCTAAGACTAACTACTACTAAAAGAACAAACAAAGCAACCAAACCTGACAACTGTCTAGTCCAATTGTTTTGAGACTTTCGATGCTTTGATACGATAGAAACAAAAACATTTACTCGTCGCACTATTTTCAAAATTTGATATTTATTTCAGCCTTACTCTTGATCTGTAGTTTAATTAATTGTCTTTTATTAGCGTCAAAAGATTTAAGAATTAGGCAATTTTAAAGCGAATAGTGAGACACCAAAAATGTGAAATAGATACCAAAATCTGTTTCGAATAGCATTTTCTAAAAGGACTCATGTATATTATTATTCCAGCTTTTGACATTGGAAATGTCTTTTTGTTCGCTCCAGTATAGGCCCCGATTTCACGAATATGTGCGATCCCCTTATATCTTGGAGAGTTGTGAAGATATGATATTAACGAGAGCTGTATGGTGCAAAAAGAATTATTCGAGAAAGTCAAAAACGAAAAAAGTTATGGTCGAAAGTGACAAAAATTTTTTTTTTCCGAATTTTTGATTTTGGCGCTCGATATTTTGGAAACGAAGAATGATATCAAAAATTTTAGCAAAATTCCTCTGGGCAATTTAGTCAGCTACAAATTGAGCCTAAAACAAAGACGACCGGATTAAGGGTTTGCCCTGTAGCCTAACCTTTTTGAGACAATATTTTTTCGAATTCCGTAGATTCTTTTCCAATATTATTTTTTTAGTTCTTTACTTCTATTCTAGGCCCTTAACGGAACGTTTCTCAATCATGAATCTAGTTAGAGCTGAGCATTAGTAGATAGTGCTGCAGCTCTACTATAATATAAGCTATAATGATATGAGTAAGGACCATAGCCTCTTTTCTTATTCCTAGTGCCTCCAAAACCCCGTGACATCAACATACCAAGCATCTTACCAATTTAAAACTGCGTAATACGTATCAATTATCTGTTTTATAAAGCAGCTGTCATCAATCGTTGACAATTAGAAGTGACCACGTTCGTACAATTAGTACAAGTGATCACAATTACGGTGGACGGTTGCGTCACCCACCAAGGCGTTGTGTGAATTATAATTAATAGGTGCTCTTGGAAAGTAGGTTACAATGATTAGGGGACACCTAGTGGCTAAGATGTTGTACAACCGACCGGATTCATTGACTGCTTCAACTCCGTTGTTGGCGTTGATGAGCTCTAAGATTCCGATCCGGTATTAGCTGCGAATTTGTTCAATGATAAAGTCACAATATCTTCGGGGATAGTGCAAAAGCGCGCAACAATCATTTGCGGAAACCGTGCCGTGCCATACGAACGTTACAGGAAAGAGAAAAACTGAAAAGCTTTAGAATCTATCAGTGCAAAATCTTCTGTTTCATTCAAGATTTTACACTTCTTCTTATCGTGCGGGTAGCAACGCAAGGCCTGGTGTCAGGGTTTTTCAAACCGCCTTACGGCATCTGACGAGGTTTTCTATGTAATGACCACTACCACCAGAAATAGAAACCGGAACCGACTTAATGTGCCATCCGAAGCACGGAATCATCTTTCTTTTCAGACACACAGGTGATTCAGCCTTCATTGTCCTTACCATCTGGGGAAAAACGCACAAAGTAACATTTCATTAGGTGCCTTCCGTGGAAATCGAAACCACGACCGCCGTGACAGGAGCCCAAGGAAGCAGATATTTCACTAATAGGTTGATTCAGAGTTGAAGAAATTATTCAGCTTTTTCTCTTTCCTATGTAAAGTTTTTCATATGGCATGGCACTAACACGGTATTCGCAGAAGCTTGTTAATGCGCTATTGCACTTTCCCGACGATATTTTTTCCTTTAGTTAACAACACAAAAACAACTAATAAATACACATTGAAACACTCGTCCAAGTAGGTTAATTTTTAATTACACGTGAATTGCTGTCAGTCCCTCTGGCCATTCCAAAGACTACTTGGCATTTAAAAAATATTTTAATATTTTCATTCAATGTTCATTTGTAATGAATTGATTATCTAATGCACTTGACTGTAACAATTACACGCTTTGTTGCATCTTTTCAAGCGAATGTCACATCTGTAGCTAAAGGAATAAAGATTAGTGATGAAGCTTTTTAACATTGTTATGTGTTAGTTAGTTAGTTATGTTAGTGTCTTAAAAGCTGGAGATTGCTATCTATGGATTGTATGCTTACAAATTACATCACTGATCATCTTGTACTCACTTGGAAGGTGTAGTGTGGGTACACGAATTTTAAGCAGACAATGTTTGTCTTTTCAACCTTGGCTTTGATTTAACTTTTACCTGTAGGTAGTCTGTAGTGCTATTGCGGGTGGCAAAATATAAGTACTGTGGAAAAAGGGCTAGAAAGGAGAAAATGTGCTGGAAAAGTTTAGAACTGTCGGCATGCCCTCGAATCGATAGAAGAAGACGGGATTTCTCTGAACTAGCGAGAATTTTTGCTTCATTTCGACGACGGCTTTTAGAACTAGTGAGGATAAAGACACAAAGATAAGATGAAATAAATCCTAAGGCAGTTTTTTTTATTAATGTGCTTGCGCTTGGCTTCAGCTTACCTGATGGAAAGTGTAGATGAAGGCGAGGATGTAACGCTCTCACCCAGAAAAGCCTATTAACTCTTCTTTTAAAAAAATATCCAGATTGTATTTGCTTTTAAGAACTTCAAATCAAATCGATATCTTTTCACGCCAGCCCTTTCAAACTCTCATTAAATTCAAGAGACTTCACGCATTTTCTTCCAACATTAGCCATGCAGGTAGGCAGAGGCTACCGCTCTACAATCTACGATTCTGCTTCAGCCTCATCCACATTCACTGATTAGGGTGCTATTTACTTGTCCTTTTCTGAGTTATGATTTTGATCATCGTATGTTCTGCTCTCGACTAGTCCGCTTACATTATCACTCCCTAAAAATGATTTCGCCCACTCATATCATAACAAACCACTAATTTCTCCAGACACTACATCTGCTCACGATCATAATGACCCTTTTGTTTACCGTCTCATTTCTTCCTTGAGCTATAATAAAAAAATATTAATGTTCGTAGTAAATTCGGGCAAATGTAGCGAGTTCCTAATCGCATTATGGCGGTCTGCGTTCATGGGCTATTGTGTTTATGCGTTTTTATTCGGGAGGGGCGGAAAGGATTAGTCTTTCCTTTTGGATATCCTTGTCTTCTGGGTTATTGTGTTTGAGGAAATTTTTACCGTTGGTTTTTAAAGACTGTACCTACCTAAGTGAAATGCAATGTTAATGATTAGGAAACAGATAGGTCAAAACTGTTTGGTCGATTTCAGGACTTTATGACACAAAACAATTTATTGACAAATTTTAGGAATCAGAAGTAAAATCGGAACCCTTATAGTTTCGCCAAGTCCGTCCGTCTGTCCGTCCGTCTCTCCGCGGCTTAGCTCAGAGATGCTTAGTACTAGAAAGATGTAATTTGGCAAAGCTGTATTAAGTTTTAAAGGGAAATTTTTTGTTAGAATCAAGTGGTTGGAGATGTGAAAAAATTGCTGAGTAGGCTTTACAAGTTTAAGTCGACCAACTTAAAAAATGTACTTGGAGACGGTTAAAATGGAGTATAAAACAAGATGCCCTTAGTCCATATATTGTGTCGGGCAACTACGGAACCCTACATTGCACGTGGCCCGACACGCACTTGGGCGGTTTTTTTATTGTAACAAATAGACATAACACCCAAAAAAACCAAAGTCAACCTCAGATATGTCATCAATTTCGGCGTAGTCGTAGGTATATATCTCAGGTTATAATAAAACGAAGTAGCTCTGAAACGTTTCTAAGGATAATTAGTTTTAAGGTTGTTTTAAATTCGTTTACTACGTGAGTTGTTTGTGATAACTTAACCTCCGAAATGTATGTCATGTCAACTCATATCATCAAACTAACACATTAAAGTGTTAATTTACACGAAAACAAACATTCAACCAGTTAAAATGTGGTCCCTTTATTTCGTAACACAGTAATAATAAGTTGAACCTTAAAACGCGTATTTATTTATCACTGAACACTTAATGTTACAAAAACTGTTTTCTATAACATTAAACATCACTAACGTCGCCATTTAAGTTAATTACAGCAATTTTACCCCTTGCAACAAAAGTAAAGACGAGATTTGGATTCTGTTTCCCTGAAAATAACCATCACATTTCCTCTTTACAGATGCGTGCGGCCTGTCAGACGTGCCACAAATAGAGAGTTTGCAAGAGAAATCCCAGTGCGCCCTCGAGGAGTACTGCAGGAGTCAGTACCCCAACCAGCCCACGCGCTTCGGCAAGCTCCTCCTGCGACTACCCTCGCTTCGCACCGTCAGCTCACAAGTCATAGAACAGCTGTTCTTCGTCCGTCTAGTCGGCAAGACTCCCATAGAAACCCTCATACGAGATATGCTGCTATCAGGCAGTTCGTTCTCCTGGCCGTACATGGCAACCATGTGACATACAATGTGGAGACAGCTGGCGGCGGCCTGATCTTCACCCTACGGCTTCCCGCCGTACCTGCCGAGCCAGCGCTTCGACTTCCAGAGGTATCAGCGGGACCAGCCCGAGGACGCTGTGACGTCATCAAGCGAGTTCCACGATGAGGCTGCGACGGAAGACTACTTCGGTTCGCGAACGAGCAGAGACAGCGATAGAGCCGATCCTTGCCCTACTTTTGATCCTATATCAGCGTTCTACGCGCCTAAAACGACGGAGCATCAAGAGTTCGATGCCGCGGCGTCGAGTGAAACGCAGAAAAATGCTCAAAAAACCTCCATGATGATAGATAACTTGCTTAGGGACAGGAGTCAGGAGTCGTGCTTGCCTGATATGAAGCAGTAGACGTCAAGCACAACACCTTCTAAATATAGGGTCCTTCTTAATATGCTGACGGATTTTAAGGGGATGATCAAAATCAGAAAAAAATCAGCAGCCTCATACATTTTTATCGTACCGGATTGCAGTTTTATATGGAATAGCTGATTTTTTTTCGCGATTGCGATCTTTGGTCAGATAGAGAAAATTGTTCAGTTTGTGATGGTCTAATCATTCTTTTAAAAAACCGTCAGCATATTAAGTTGGACTCTGTATAGGTACATACCTAATTGCGTTTTAGTTACATTCTCAATCGTAACAACACGTTTCGTAAATACGAAGATTTTTCAGTCAAAATGCAATTAGGTGTGTATGTTATATATGACTGCCTGCAAGCGGTACCTGGGTTCTTAAAGGTTTGTTAGTGGGTCAGTAGTGTCTATTAGTTCAAGTTTTTGTTCCTCTGTAAAAATATTTAGGCTAGAATTAATATTTAATTTTGTAAATAAAATGTTTTTATTATTGTAAATGTATAGATAGAGAGGTAAGGTATAAGAGACAAAGTTTTCTACTGCTTATTACGGATTTTATTTCTATTCGAGAATTTTCTTTTTAAAACATTTTAGTTTCTTCTGAACCAGTGTTTGTTTTGTAGAAACTAATTGCCTCGATTTTTTACTACTACCTAGTAAATATGGTGGCAATTTAGATTATAATAATACAATCATGGATTGTAAAAATGCAATAATTATGTACATCGGTCGTGCAATGTTGGTGTGTAGTTATATAACTATGTGTATAGATGTATATCAATGAGAATATTTGAGGATATTTTCTAATCTTTTTACTAAGTGCGAGATATGTTTGGCGAATAAGAAGTTTTCTTTCGCTTTGTACCAAGAAATTAGTAAAAATTTGTTTGGTTGTCGGTTAAGCTACTGAAAGTAAATTATTTCTGATTTCCTTTATTTCAGAACTTTAAAGATGCTTATCCTGATGCTGGTGCCTTTTCCATGTTTTCTTAGTATTTGAAAATGTGTTACCACAAATAAATCCAATTGAACAACATGGTGTTTATGAATTTTATACAAAAACGTTATTGTTATACCTACTACATGATCCCATCATCAATGAAAGATACTAAATGTTTGTGAAATGGTTGTTGGTTAATTGGAAAATTGTCTTGCACTTAGTGAAAGGATTTTAAATAATGTAAGTAGTCACGAAAAGTTTACAGAAACTTTTAGTTCAAACTGGTGCTCTTTCTTAATATTTTTATTTCAATTACTCTACATATTTTAGAAATAAATATTTCTGTGCATTGTAATAAAATATATTATTCCGTGAAAGCATTTAATAGTGATGTTCCTTGGGGATCTAAAATGTAGTTTTTTTAGAACTTCATTATGTAAAATCTTTTATTTACCTAAATGTTTTATTGTCTTTGAGAGTTATGCAGTTAATTTAAAGGATAAAACATTGTAACGGGTTCGAAAATTCTTCCTGCAACTTTTATCAGTAACGAAATCATGATATGATAAGATACTGGAGACTCAAATAATTGCAAACGTGGTAAGAACCTTATATAATGTTTATATTTATGTTTTTATACAGTGTCTTTTTTTGTGCAAAGATTAGTGAGAAAAAATATAATTTGAAATATTTATGCCCTTTACATTTAATTTTATAAAATTGTTAAAGCAATTTGTAACTTTTTGTTTTCATTTCTTTTTGTATATTTTATCACATGTCTCCTGCCAAATCTGATAAATGTGAAATGTAAATGAAAAGCAATGTATTTATTCGCAATAACTGTACAGTGATGATTGTATAAAGTTGTGTGTATGAGAAAACATAATTATTGAGGAATAAAAAAATGTCTCTCTGGATTTTGATACTTTTGTTTTATTTTACCTTTTTGAAGTATAAACGTGACTGGACCAAAAACCTCCATCTGAAATGATTTCAAGATAATCACGCATATTACTTACCTATCTTCTAGAGGCAAGAATAAATTGCGCGAAGAATGAAAAAGAAACCATGTCTGTAGCCAATGTAAACGCTCTTTTAGAGCTAAGATTCCATCATCCAAGATGGAGACCAAATCAGCCATGTAAGAATACACCAACAAAGCACTCAAATCACCGGCCATTCAGTCGCTGTGGTCAAACACGGGCATGAAGCATCGTCATCATCATCATCAGAAGCTTCCACACTCTCGTGCACTCTGGCGCAACGAATCTCGTACCTATTTAAGAAACTACTACACAGGGTCCCTCTTAATATGCTGAAAGTTTTTTAAAAGGATAACGAGACCAAACTGAACAACTTTCTCTATGGAACCAACATCGAAATCGCAAAAACAACTGCTGTCCTATAGGTACATTTGGCATGAGTCGGTTTTCAGTTTTGTATGGAACAGTAGATTTTTTCGCGATTTCGAATCTAATAGAGAAAGGTGTTCAGTTTGACGGTCTGTTTATCTTATTCCTTATTTGTACGCTAAAAAATATACAATACTAAAAACAGAACAAGATGTACGTAAGGGTACAAATGGTAGTAATTAACGGGTAAGTATCTAATTATCAGTGATTGGAATAAGTAGTGCAATCTAGGGTAAAGTTGCGAAGATTTGTGTAATGAATATTAATATTTGTATTTGACTCATAGGTGTTTGTACACGGGGCGTGCACCCTGTTTATATACGATGCATAAAATTTTACGCCCTGTATAGATACAAACACCCATGAATCGAATACAAATATTAATATTCATCACACAAATATTTGCAACTTTACCTTTAATTGCACTACCTATGCCGATCACTGCTAATTAGCATTAACATCTACAACACAGTCATATCGCTCTATCTACTCAGAATTAAGCTGTAACCACTGTACTACATTACTAAAGCATTATTCACAGGCTGTTTTGTAATCTAAATATATAAAAGAAGAAACTGACTGACTGAATGACTGACTGCCTGACTGACATATCAACGCACAGCCCAAACCGCTGGATTTAGAAATTCCAAATTTGGCACGTAGGTTCCTTATGAGGTCTAGGGGTGCAATAATAAAGTATTTTTCAAAATTCATCCCCTAAGGGAGTGAAACGGGAGTCTATTTTACTCGAAACTTCACAGGAGTACTCCTTACTCCTATTCATAAATGAGTAAACACGTGTTTCAGGTTTTTTCAGAATTCAACCCCTGAAAGGGAAATGGGGGTGGCAAAGTCTGAAAATTAAGTTGGGTTTTGTTTACATGGTTTATCGGGTCGCTGATTACGAAAACAACAATGATTTTAAAATCCAACGTGGCGTGAAATACCATCATCCCCAGTTGGGGTGCGATGGGGTTGGATTGTCCTAATACCATTATGGGTGTCGTTTTTATGGTTTTTTGGGACGTTAATTTCGCACCTACGCCCTATTCACCCTACTCTGCTAATAAGGGGATGAGTAGAGTGTGAGTACCTCCATTTTTCTTTCAGAAGTCACAAAAACAAGTCAGTGTCACAAAAAGAATCCCATAAACAATCCTTAGTCCACGCGTACGAAGTCGCGGGCAACAGTTAGTCTGAATATATTCGAAGTAATAAAACTATGCAATTGAATACGTACCAAATTAAAAATTATCGGATAAGTAACTTCATAAAGTTCAGAATCACCCCTCCCACCCCTTTAAATATAAATATCACTAATGTGTATTAAGACAATCAAATTGCACAACTTTCACAATGGAGATAACGAACGTCGAAAAAAAAACACAACAACATAAGGTATATTTGAGTCAAAGTAGGTCCTGCAGTTTGTATGAAACATTAAAATTTTTAATTTTACAAGCGTGTTTTGTTACACCCTGTATAAATAAACTTAAAAGACCAGAACCAAAGATATAAAAAAAGAACTGAAAACCTGCAAATCAAAGAGTATAAGGTATTGTTCACACGGCAACTTATCAAGCTACACAATACCAACATAAGCTGACCACGCGACTCTATACGTTATTTAACATACGCGACGCCAGCTTATTTTGGTTTTGGATAGCTTGATGTGTTGCCATGTGTATCTATTCTAGAGAAAATATTTTCAGGTTTTGACAAAATTTTTAACACCTTGTATAAAAGTAACACACCACCCCGTGTGAATATCACACACAGTGTGAGAATGAATCGCGTGCGCGGCACAGGTGGCGATCACACGCGATCTGTGATTTTGTTGCGCCTGCGCACCCCGCGTCCACGCGTGGGAACGTACCGGCTAATTGTGGCCTTATTTGGTGGCTAATTAGTTGGGGCTGCTTGTTTGAATAGTATCGAGTGGGGATTGTATTTCATTTAATAGTTTTAATTTGAAATCGAAGTCAATTATTAGTCAGTCGTGATGTTCAAGCGACTCACTCCATGTATGAGGCAACGGCGATCCCTATATAACCTGATCAGACTTTGTCTTAGGAACTCGTGTAGATAGATAGATAGATAGATAACTCATTTATTTCACCAGAACAATACAGGATAAACAGTGACAGACAAAGGCAGTAGGAAACATTTTAGAGTCCGCATAAGTCCGCAGCAGCAACAGGAAGCTCTCCTAACGACCCAATCAATAAAAAGAAAAAAACAACAATAAATTGAATGTAAAGGTCAACACCTTTACATACAATATATTGTTGTTTTTTTCTTATTCCAACGAATATGACACCGTAAACTTAATATTAGTAGTGATTACCTACTCATTTAATCTGGCGACCTCCGTTAGACACACTGGGCAGAATTTGATATGTCCATACAATTTGAATGAATTTCTAGAACTAAGCGACTGACATTTTATTAAAAATCTGGAACTATTGTAAATTATATAGGTATTTAATATTGATATTGTAGAGCACCTAACTCACATTGTAATTATTGTGAAGTAGTTTTCTTATTTGTTATGTTGAATTATTTTGTTTGTTTGTTCTTTTAACTGTGATGTAAGTTTTGACATGTTTAATGAATCTAATTATTATTATTGCTACTTTTCCTAATCCTGCTAATATTATAAACGCGAAAGTTTGTAAGTATGGATGGATGTTTGTTACTCTTTCACGTAAAAACTACTGAATGGATTTTAATGAAACTTTACAATAATATAGCTTATACATCAGAATAACACATAGGCTACAATTTATAAAGATATTGTGTGAATTGTCCAGACGAAGCGCAGACGAAGTCGCGGGCACCAGCTAGTATGCTATACAACTCTTGTTGTCTCTGAATAAATGAATTGAATTGAATAGATATTTTGTGCCCTATAGGTCCTTCTTAATATGCTGACACTATTTGCTGGTTTTTGCTTAATATGCAGATTTTTAAGTGGATGATCAGACCGTCAAACTGAACAACTTTCTCTATGGCACAAAAAAAACTGCTGATGTAAGGGACAGCAGATTTTTTTTTCGCGATCTCGATGTTGGTCCCATAGAGAAAATTATTTATTATTTCAATGAAAGTTCATAGCGCTATTTTCTTAAAACATTGTATTCTGGCTGCCACAAATCAAGCCCTATAACACCTGCTAAGGGTTGTCACCTGGTAGTTCCGCTTAATCATGCACGTGGTCACAGTGGACTTCACGCGCGGCAACCATGACCGAGATTTTTTATGAAAGTTTAGGCAAGACAGGAGTAACATTTTTTTTCTTTATTGATTATAGAGGGTTCATTCATGATTTGAACATGTCACCCTCATCATTGATTACAAAAGAAAAAGTAAATGAAAACATAAAAATAAACAGAAAATAAGTAATTAACAATGAAAGGAACATATCAGCTGTTCCTAATCTTAAAAGCTAGTTGTACTAATTTTTGCAGCATCATAGCCTCGCCAGAAAGGGGAGACGATAAAAAACTGTTACAAACACCTACATTTTGGCTGTAGGGATAGATTTGACGACGTTGTACCGCGATCTGCTCACACTCAACTAGAATATGATAAACATCTTCTACCGCACCACACAAATCGCAATTGGGAGATTCAGTTTTGCGCATTACAAAACCGAAGCTATTCAGTGGAATATGACCGGATCGCAGCCTCAGAGCGGTCACAATATCTTGCCGACTCATCTTCCCGTCCCCGAACCAGAGAGAGCGGAGAGAGGTGGGTTGAATAGTCTTGTACCAAATGCCCTTAGTTCGGAATCTCTCATCGATATATAAGGTCTAACAAAATTAGGTGAAACTATTTTAAGAGGATGATCAGACCATCAAACTGAACAACTTTCTCTATGGGACCAATAGTGAAATCGCGAAAAAAAAATCTGCTGTCCATACATTTAAGTCGAGTAGGTTTGTATGCAACAGCTGATTTTTTTTTCGCGATTTCGATATTGGTCCCATAGAGAAAGTTGTTCAGTTTCATGGTCTGATCATCCCCTTAAAGTAGTTTCACCTAATTTTGTTAGACCTTATATTCCGACCACTCTTCGTAACAATTTTCCCGAACCTCTCTCAGATAGTCACTATACCAGGGCAAACAATGTAAGTCAACCCCATCCATCGCCGTTTCCCTAGCTAAACAATCAACCCTTTCGTTTCCTACCAGACCTGTATGGGAAGGCAATCAGGAGTAGACTTGAAAATACAATGACAATACCTGCAATTATCACGAGGCAAGTGTAATAGGGTATACTATCTAGCCTACGAGCCTAGCCCGTCTAACACTCAGTTGAAGAAACGCTTATTAGAGTTAACACCATTAAATCTCTTGCTAGCCTTCACTACGTCAACAAGATAAAACGTGACAGAAAGAGATTTAATGGAGGATTGGACGGCCCGGTAGCACAGTGTGTAGTGAACCTGCATGCTGTGCCGAGAGTCGCGGGTTCGAATCCCGGAAGGGACAAATATTTATATGATGAATATGAATATTTGTACCCGACGGCCCAACAGACACGACTAACAATCGCAAACTCACAACACACGACAACAACACGCCGACACAGTAATCGACGTCCCCGCCGGCGGAGACAGCCGCGACCACTGCACACTCCCTTCAATTCTGGCGCCTACAGAAGCTATAGGCCAATCCCAGCTACACAATCCGCCGCGTAGCCCCAGCAACGTCCTAGGCCGAGATCCATACCCCTCTAGGTGCCCCTAGGTCGGTTGCTTAAGTTCATTCAATTGGCTCGGTGACCTTTTGTGGTCCCTCCAATAGCCCGCAGTAAAAAGCAGTAGTTGCTCCCGGAGCAAAGCTGTAATAGTCATTTTCAAAAAAAAAAAAATTTGTACCCGAGTCTTGGATGTTTGTATCTATATATGTATTCTATATCATTGTCTAGTCATCATAATACAAGTCCAGGTACTTTAAATGTGATTAGATAATTTGTGTGACAATATCCAAGACATATTTATTTTATTTATTAACTTTAATGAGCGTTTCTGCAACTGAGCGTCTTTCTTATATATCGAAGCGAGAATATCCTCCCTACCTCACTAGTCACTATCATTATTTACAGGTGGTCAGAAACAATGCTACAACTGTAGTCTAAGGCGAGAGCCAGACAGAAGGGACGTTAGACGAGGACGAGTTTTTTCAGACCGCCTTACCCAGGACCAACGACTTAACGTGCCATCCGAAGCAAGGAATCATTTTTGTTTTTCAGACAATCAGGTGATTCAGCCTGCAATTTCCTAACCAACTGGATGGAGGGGAGATTAGATTCTAGATTGTTTCTGAAAAATTTCATTGACTTTAATTGGTTAGTATTGAAGAATATAACCAGACTTCGTTTGCATGGAGCGCGCTCCGAGTTATATTATCCTCTTAAGGATGGAATGTCGATTGGAACGACGTAATTTAATAACAATAATGTAAATATTTAATAAACAGTCTAGTTTCCTTCGATCAAGCAAGCATGTCGAACACCCTGAGCAGGTGTGTTCAAATCAGTGCAGGTCACAGATCAGGAGTCGCCAACCGTCGGTCACGCATCGTGCTTCTTTTGTTAAAACTGCTCACCGACCGTTGATGTAATTATTGCATTGACAGTGGTTTAACGGACGCACTGATTTTAAATTTTGATTTTCGAATGTCAAAGTTAATGAGACAGCTTTACCGCAAGCAGACGTCAGTCGTGGCTTTGAAACATAAGTTACTTAAATATAATAATAAATTAATAAATAAGTTACTTTTTAAATGTTTCAAAATTAAGGAATTTTATACACAAGTTCTTTATTTGCCAGCGAACATTTATTCAAAGTTTTATCAAAATTGTTGACATGTTGTTGGAATACGTTTCAGCACTTTAATATCGAAGCTACACACATAGTAAAGAAACGATATATGTGTACCTACAGGGAATACTTATATTGGTTTTCATATATGGATCAACTTTTAATATCAATTACCTAATTGAAAAAATACGGCTCTATCAATACCTACAATTAAAATTTTCCTCAATCCATCTCAAATGCGTTTCAGCTGCATTTCAGCTTCATTCGAGGGCGGTGGGCGGGGCAAAGGTCGCCCAATGAGGTCACAGGTCGCGACCCTCCCGACCTCTCGCGGGTTACGCAAGCTATACGTGATAGATAAACGTAACGCGCAAACTCCTTTGCGGTGGAACGATTGATTCGTACCTAAAGTTTGACGCCCCTGGATTATAGGTGTATTTTGTACACCTATACGAGGTTAATAAATAAACGCAAACTCTGAAATCCATTTCTACATACGTAACCTTTTAAGGTGGAAAGGAGAACGCCCAATCCCGTTTCCACTTCCTAAAAAACTGGTAAATTTTAATTATATAAGAAATGCCACGATGGAAAAGGATAATTACAATTTCGTTGCAAAGTATGATAGTCCTCCTATTTTGTGTATAATTAATTAATTATAGCTATCATACTATTTGTAAATGTTCTTTGATCATACTCATTCGTTAGTTGTGAAACGATTTGAAACGAATACATTTCTTACCGTGGGCAATGTAATCTATTTTGGATTATCTTATTTCTAATTCTATTTTGGAGATTATGGCTCCATCGGTTTGTCGATGATTCTGCCAATGTCAAAGTTGAGAGACACGCGTTTCTATTTGTTGATTGACCGGTTGATAAAATCTTTTTTAGCAGCATTCGATTTTTTTGTGGTTTCAGGATGGACGGATGTGGCAAGTGGTGGTAGGTGGTGGTGGCTATCTTTGTCGGTCATAATTGCTTAGCAGGGGAAACCTTAGGTATCCTATAAACGCCTCGTATTACATCAAGGGAAGGTAATGCCAATTCTATTGTCTATTCTTAACTGTAACTTGTTTATATAAGGCAATACATAATGTACATAAACTCTAAGCGGATAGAAGAGACTGGATTGGCGAATACCTACTCCACCAACAAGAGCGTATCTATTAAAATAAGATGATGATGATAATATTTACAAATTAGATTTAAGGAATCATCATCATCTCAGCCGATGGACGTCCACTGCTGGACATAGGCCTCCCCCAAGGATCGCCGTAACGACCGGTCCTGCGCTGCGAGGGCGGGAACCCGTTGGATGAGGATCCAACGGGTTCCCGCCGCCTTCACCAGGTCGTCGGCCCACCGTGTGGGGGGCCTACCCACGCTGCGCTTTCCGGTACGTAGTCGCCACTCGAGAACTTTTCGGCCCCATCGGCTATCGGTTCTACGAGCAATGTGTTTTTTTGCCACTTTACTTTAGCAATTCTTTGGGCTATGTCAGTTACTCTGGTTCTTCTGCGGATCTCTTCATTCCTGATTCGATCTCGCAGGGAACTCCGAGCATAGCCCTCTCCATTGCCCTTTGGGTGACTTTCAGCCTTTTAAAGAGGCCTTGAGTGAACGACCACGTCTCTGTTCCATGTCATTACTGGCAACACACACTGATCGAAGACTTTCGTTTTAAGACACTGCGGTATTTGGGACGTGAAGATACTACGTAGCTTCCCGAACGCTGCCCAGCCGAGTTGGATTCGATTGATCTCTTCCTCGAAGTTGGACCTACCTAACTGAATAGTTTGTCCCAGGTAAACATAATCGTCAACAACTCCGAGCGCAGAGTTTCCGATCATGACAGAAGTGGGTATAACATGGGCATTTGACATGATCTTCGTCTTGTCCAATTTAAGGAATAGACTGAAAATATATCTGAGAAGAAAAGACTTAAATATAGCATCAAATACTTTTTAATATTCATTCAAGGATCTTCTCTCACAATTTTACTACTCAGTTTTTAAAAAAATGACGCCCTCTAAGACACAGTGAATGAGACGGATAGGTCAAATGTTACGTCTAATAACAAGTCTTCTTTGTCATTCAAATTGTAAACTAATGAGTATTCCAGTAGTGTATGTTTGTTGATGTTCAACTTTGTATGTTTTTGTAGAGACAATTATTATGAAGTGCGGAAATACATTATAACAATTATAATTATACCTAATAATTAAAGAGCCGAATATGCTATTTATTATTCAAATTAATTATATTATTGGATTGGAGATTAGTTTTGGTTTATATTGAAGATAATAATTATAATTAGCATGCATTGACTGTATGCCAAACAATGCATTTTTGTTGTTCGGTATAATTGTCTGTAAATAAATAAATTATTATTCCTCATTATCAAATTAAAAAAAAATTATTACCGATGTAAATGGAATCAACATATAATCGTAATTTATTAGTTATATTCATTACATGTCACAAAAAATAATAAAACTACAAGTAACAAAGATAATAATTATTATTGTCAAGAGTAGAGTAATACTAATAATGTTCAAATATAAAAATAAAAATAATCAATTTGTGGTTACTTTAAGTAACATATATTCATTATGGCCGTAGAAGGACTGCTCGATAAGCCATTTACGCAGCTTGTATTTAAAATTAATAAAGCTCGGGGCATTTCGTATTTCAACAGGCAGCCTGTTGTACACCGGGGGACCCATCGCATGTATCGTTCTGGTTGCTTTCTCCAATGAAAATGGGATTGAACTAAGCAGTTTTCTACTTCTCGTTCGTGTAACGTTCCCCTAGCTTCTGGTACTTGTCGAGGTTTGCTCTTACATACGTGGCAACCTGATATATCAGTAGAAACGGCAGTGTCATTATTTCAAAGGACACTAAAAATGGGCGTGCAGATACGTCTGAAGGCACGCGAGCAATAATTCGAATGGCACGTTTTTGCATACGGAATATTTTCTCCCAGTCAACTTAAGACCATATTGTAGGAGAGACTGTACACTTGCAAAATAGCAGGTACGTACTGCATCTACAGACAGGGTAGAGGCCAAACGGCCTAGTACGAAACATGCCCTGCCCAACTTTTAGCACAGTTTGTCAATATGATCGTACCATGTTACTGGTTGGTCAAGTTAGAACCCCACGAAGGATGTAGATTTTACCTGCTCAATCACGACTCCATCAATATTAACAATTAACTGTCTACGTGCATGACCCGAGAGGTTGAACTGCATATACAGGGTGAAATTGATATCATTATCATCTTTTTTAAACTAGGAGTCTACCCATCAAACTGAACAACGTTTACTATGGGAGCAAACAGAAAATAAAAATCTGTTGTTGCATACATTTGAGTCGAGTAGGCGTTGCTGTTTAGTATGGAACAGCTGATTTATTTTTTGCTCCGATCGGTTTGCTCCGATAGTAAACGTTGTTCAGTTTGATGGGTAGACTCTTAGTTTAAAAGGATACTAATGATATCATTTTCAAAAGAGTTCTTCCAGGCTACGGGAAGGCATCCCCACATAATAACTTGCGGTTCTAAGAGTTGAATCTTAGTGCACTACAAATTAGTTAAGACTCTTATGAAGTAAGATATTTGGAAGCTTCGAAAGAGTTCCTCATATTAAGTACCTTGTATAAGGTTTTAGAGAGGTTTATTATCAACCCGTTTTGACAAAACCACATCATTAACTGATGAGCGACAGAATTCATTCGATGCTCAAGGATGTCTACAGACTGCGCAGTAATAACTGCAGCAACGTCATCTGCGTACATAAAAATTTTGCCATCAGTTATTGCGTTTGGCAAATCGTTTAGAAGCAAAGAGAAAGCTAAGTTATATAGTTTTCCTATATCAATATTAACTGTACACTTCAACCTTTGACTATTATACGACTTCAACTAAATAAAAAATAGTACAGACAGATAAGTAAACGTATGTGTGGGAAGTGGTCGTTCTTCTTTAAGAAACATTATTAACTCAAATTTGACATTCCTACATATAACATTAATATTATCAAATCCTGGACTCTGAAGAATTAATTTTCATGTTTTGCGATAGTACGTTAACACTCTATACAAGGACAACAAACAGATCTTCCTATTTTATAATTGATCCAAACACCAAAACATCATCTAGCACCACCAACCATCTAACACTGTCTTGTCAAGTCCATACAGAACCGACACTCTAAAGAATGTTCCTAACATTCCCAAGACCGTTTCAATACCTTCACTACACAACTTTGACACCACCGGTCCTTATCTCAATAGTACGAAACCATTGCGGGTCTAATATGAGATTTTACTACACCAACCACGAAACAACTTTGAAGGCACTACTGCGAGTTAAACCGTGTATTGAAAGCAGCCCATTTAGCACATTTCAAAGCGGCCGAGATTATTGAATAATAGTGTAGGTACTAAATGGATATAGAAATGGGACTCTGACCCTAGGTATCATATGACACGTTTACCATGGAAAATGGGCAGCTGCATTCACATGTTTACTCTCTCCATCTACGATTGCAAATCATACTGTCCAATATTACAATAGTGGTAGAACACCACGTTATTAGAGATGCCTCAGCTCTAACAATCAACTGTGCCTTATAAGTCTCTTGAAGTCTACTGCTTGATAAGGCACTAGATGTAATCTGGAATTTCCTTTGTACCTAAACACCTGCACGAGAGAGGAATCAATACAACCTAACGCTATCAAATTCGTCAAACACCTGTAAGATATAGGAGCATCGTCATAGATGAACGCTGTAGGTGTAATAAACAGGCAATGGATGTGAAATGGGGAGATGGAGCAGAATAGTTCAAGTGTGTATAGCAGTGACGTGCGGCTGTCAATCACAATCAGGCAGCCTGATTCAGGATCGACCACCCGCGCGATTAGGCGCTGAGGAAGAAACTAAAGGTGTGGAGCTGGTTCGGATAAAAAAAAAATTATTCGTTAATTAGTGACTTCACGTTTAAGGTCCGCCACAAACAAACGGAATTCAGAATCAGGATTATGATTTCGTGTAGATTTTCCCCCTACATAATTGCGTTCGGAATTGCGGAGGTATCAAATCCTATACAAAATCACAATCCCGATTCGGATTTCCGTATGTATGTGTCAATGGGAGATTTTGTGGTTAGTAAGTAAACATTATCTGATGAAGATAAATCAAGCCTGTTCAATATTAGTAATATATTCCAACTGAAAAAAGGGCAATAAAACTAGATATATAGGCAAACAAGTTTATTTTTGTCATTTTGAGTAAATCACTAATTTTACAATAGTAAAGACATAAACGAGACCTACTCGACGACGAGACAAGTCACAATTAAAAATGTTGGATTTGACTTAAAACTTAAAGACTTAAAAGTAAAACATTTTTTTTATTTATTACGAGCGTTAACCCGCGACTTTGTCCGCACAAATTATATACCAGATTTTAAGTCAGATAATAAGCTATCACACAAAAAAAGTTTCATCAAAATCGGTTCAGTAGTTTTTGCGTGATGCTCTTTCAAACAAACAAACACACAAACAAACAAACAGACAGACAAAAAATCCATAAATTGGTGATATGGAATCAGGGATATCTAAAAACCATTTCGTAACTTTTTTTTGTCAATATCTTCAATGTACAGACAAACTTTCTGTTACAGTTTTATAATAGTACGAGCGTTAACCCGCGACTTCGTCCGCACCTAATTATATACCAGATTTTAAGTCAGATCATAAGCTATCAAACAAAAAAAGTTTCATCACGGTTCAGTAGTTTTTGCGTGATACTCGTTCAAACAAACAAACAAACAAACACACAAACAAACAGACAGACAAAAAATCCAAAAATTGGTGAAATTGAATCAGGGACACCTAAAAACCATATCGTAACTTTTTTTTTGTTAATATCTTCAATGTACAGACAAACTTCCTGTTACAGCTTTATAATAGTATAGATATCGATTATTATACGCATCTAAAAGATCGTCTCTTACTTAATGCTACTACTTAATTCGAAAATTACAATGTATTCGTACCCTACCTAAATTACATCGACGAACATTAGCCTAGCTACTCCACACCATTCCCTGTGCCCACCTAACAATCACCTAGCTAGGTGTAACACCAAGTTTACCAGATATCCGTCCGTCTGTCCGTCGCTCTTATCTCTCACATCTTCACATACATAACTCACTGTGTCAGGAGAAAATAACTTTTTTATTCAATTCGTTATTAAATATTTGACATTGTCATTGAAATGTTGTTAGGTTTTTTGTGGTGTTTGTTTGATAGTGTTTTTGGTTTGATAGACAAATTGTACGACCAAATGTTTGCACAATAATTTTTTTTTTGCAAATAAAATCGAATATCGATTATTTATATAAAATCTGTATTTTATATATTATTAAAAAATGGCACTCCATAATGAGTACTGCTTAAGGTGGTTGCAGAGTGGTCAATTTTATACAAAACTTTGACGCACAATATGCGTACACGGTATTAATATAAGTAACTTTGTACAAATGGAAAAATAGTAGATGGAATTACGCGTATTGTGCGTCAAACTTTTGTATGAACTGAAACCACCTTGTTTTTACTCACCAGTTTTTGGAATAGTATGTATAGCAAAGTAAGTATCTCTTTCATCATTTTATTTTCATCTAGGTATTTCATCAACACCAGCCTTTATACGCGTCCCACTGCAAAGCATCGCGAGCATGCTTACTGGTAGAAGCAAAAACGAGCTAGTGATCAGCTTGCTATCAGAGTATTTTCAACCACCTCAATCTCTGTATTTCGTTAACCTAGCTCAAATTACAGAAATTATCAATCAATTGCAATGAAAGACATTTTTCCACTTAACAAAACTTTCTTCAAAATAAAGAACCCCCAATAAAACTCGTAGGTAATCCACCCCAGCCTCACTATCGCAAGTGTCAATTTATGTGAAAGTGTCGGCAACCCTCACATTGTTTTAGCGAAGTAGTGGCGAGTGGTGACCCTAATGATATTGACTGCATTCGTGAAAAAATTGGGTAGAAGTCCTGATATGAATCTTGAGATAGGACAATTTTAATTTGAAATATGATTATTTTTGGTTTTAGGTTTCCGATTCTAAACATCACACATCTTCTAAAATCTAAACTATTATAAAACTGTAACAGAGAGTGTGTCTGCACATTGAAGACATTTACAAAAAAAAATTTATGATATGGTTTTAGGTGTCCCTAATTCCATATCACCAATTTTCGGATTTTTTGTCGTTTATGCGGACGAAGTCGCGGGTTAACCCTAGTATAGTATAAAAGAAGAAACTGACTGAGCGACTGACTGAAATATCAACGCACAGCCCAAACCGCTGGGTCCTAGGAATCTCAAGGATTCCAAATTAGGCACGTAGGTTCCTTATGATGGCTAGGGGTGCACTAAGAAAGGATTTTTGAAAATTTATCCCCTAAGGGAGTCCATAATTTGTATGGGGAAACAAGATTAGTTATTCTATTTTATTCGAAATTTTACAGGAGTACTCTTATTGATAAATGAGTAAACGAGTGTTTCAGCTTTATTCAGAATTCAACCCCTGAAAGGGGGACATGGGGTCATGGGATGATAAAGTCTGTAAATCAAGATGGGTATATAGTACCACAAAAAGAAACCCATAAGCAAGTCCTAAGTACACGCGTACGAAGTCGCGGACAATAGCTAGTAAACAATACTTAGTTACCTATGATATGTGTATGTGGGGTAGTTTGGACGCACATTCGGATTATAAATTAAAATGTGGATTTTGCCTATTATAAATATCGCACCTATAATGGCCATCAAAACTGGATTTGAATTTCGACTTTTATATCCATCATCCATTAAATTATGTTTCTTTTTTTTATATCCCAAGACTTTTACCTCGTGCATACCCGACAGGACATCGAGAAATTGGCGCGGACGTGAAAAAACAAACGTCGTTCCCTTGCCCACATTTATCCGCACTTTTTGCGGATATTGTCATGACGTCATCCACTTATCTCCAAATATATTTGACTGGACATCACACCTTGGGGGATGATCCTGTTTTTTAGGCGCGTGTTAAGAAAGTCAATTGTTTAAATTAAATAAAATCACCTATGTATTTATAAATTGTATTAAAAACTATCTAACTTAGTCATCATCATCATCTCAGCCGATGGACGTCCACTGCTGGACATAGGCCTCTACCAAGGATCGCCATAACGACCGGTCCTGCCCTGATCCAACAGGTCGTCGGGGGGCCTACCCATATATAATAAGGATGCATATTACCTATATTAACGACCATACCACGGAATTCATTGACTTTCATTTTCTTGCCAACTTTGTCGTAATTTGTCCCTTTGTAAGTAGATTCTGAAACAGCCCCCCCCCCCCTACTTTAGGGAAGACACATCGAAAATTTGACGGCATCGTAAAAGAGAAGGCATAAAGTAAACAATCAAAGATCCCCAATCAGTCCCAGCTGCTGCCGAAAAATAAATTCACGGGACCTTTTAGCGAAAATTTCAAATTCCGAACAGAAATTGAACCAATTTACATAGTCATAAATACATTTGAATCCCTCCAATTGTCTTCGGTCCGGGGTGAGAGTCACCCCACGGGATTTTTTTTAAGATAAGAAGTGTCAAGGCTTGACAGATGTCGTGACATTTGCAAGTCGCGTGAAACAAGCGAAATTGGGGTTTCGCGTTGTGTTTTGCATGTGAAGATAGAACGAACATTTTGAACGTTTCAAAAAGTATGAAGATAGGCTAATCCGAAAGTGAATTTACGTGTATGTCTATTGTGACATAGACTTTCATACTGATATCAATAAAAGCTAGAGAGAGATCCATAGGCAGTTAAAATCAGATCCGAAACAAAATAACTAGTATACGGGCGAAGCCGCATCATAAAACATTTTATCCATCTACGGGGTGAAATTGATATCATTAGCATCCTTTTAAACTAAGAGTCTACCCAAAAATCTGCTCTTGCATACATTTGAGTCGCGAAGGCACTACAGTTTAGTATGGAACAGCAGATTTTTTTTTTTTTGCTCCGATTGGCTTGCTCCCATAGTAAAAGTTCTTCAGTTTGATGGGTAGACTTTTAGTTTAAAAGAATGCTAATGATATAAATTTCACCGTGCATAGGTAAAGGTAAGTTTATAAAACTATCACAAGTCAACCCAATCATTATTTCAATCGATAAAACTTCAATAGATCACAATCCTCGCCACCAGTTCACACGATCTACAATCGATGGCCGAACATCATCCATTACTTACGTTATAGCGTTCAGAAATCCTGGACACCAAATATCCCATCCACATATTTGCTTACCGTTAGTCAGAAAAACTTTTGTCAAGGAACAGTGACACGTCTTCCTTGTCTGATTAATGATTTCAACCCGAAAACGGCTGGTCCATCCCGAGCTTAAGGGTAAGTACTATATTCTACCCTAGACAAAATTTTGAGTTATAAGTATAACAGGATGCTGTTGGGGCTGCCCCGATTTTGTGGAGCCTCAGAGATGTTTGCTAAGGCGCAGGTGGAATGCTCGCAGGCCATAATTCGCAAAAAGGCAGCATCTCTGTTACGCCGGGTCCGGAGTAGTGGCAATAGCATCCTGAAGGCCATTGCTGATAGTAACCAGTGTCCATTGCTGCGACACATATCCCAAATCCCAAGTTCCGTTTTTTTTATTGTTTACTAACCATAGTATTTCATAAGTCTTGTTGCTACTAACACATTGGATCTTTGTTGTCCTTAATAAAAAGTATTTTTTTATTTTTTATTTTATAAGAATTGAATAAGGAATGAAACACTTTCAATCGTTATTTAACTAGATGTACAAATATTGATATATTTTTGGGTGGAAAAACAAACCTCAAAACAAAGACCACCTAATATTATTGTATAACTAGAGTTAACCCGCCACTTCATCCACACAAATTATATACCAAATTTTAAGTCAGATCATAAGCTATCAAACAAAAAAAGGTTCATCAAAATCGGTTTTTGCGTGATGCTCTATCAAACAAACACACAAAGAAACAGACAGACAAAAAATCCAAAAATTGGTGATATGGAGTCAAGGACACCTAAAAACCATAACGTAATTGTTAATATCTTCAATGTATAGACACACTTCTGTTACAGTTTTATAATAGTATAGATAATGTCGGATCATTTTTATTAGATCCCCGAATTTAATGTCGGTCGGTAATCGGTTAATTTTTTAGGTGCCTTATTTTACATAAAATATGACAAAAGATTCATTCAGACGAAATATCTAGGTACTTAATTATTAAGATATAAGCAACCATTAGAAACCATTCAGATTTAGTACAGTAAGTTTAAACTTGAAAAAAGTTCTTAAATTTTTCTCGTTTAAAATTTAAACCAAGAAAGTGACGTATTCGCCTTAACGACACAAAAGTCAAATAAAACGCTAATGATACGGCAAATGGTGCAGAATAATTGTCACTAAAACCATTAGCAATGTATAAATACAAATAGCAAATATACCGTTGGTCCCATTCGGTAGGAATGACCTGTTTGCAGACACCGTAGTGGCCAGATGAACAAATAAGACCGTGTTATCATTAATTTTAAAGTTACAAGGGAGAAGACATTTTTGCCGCCAAATGTTTCTGTGAGTTGCATAATATATTTAGATTTTTGTTCATATTGTTTGATATATTTTTGACCAATAAATTCGGAAAAAATAAATGAGTTGTGTCCATGTAGGTATAGTTTTTAGCAAAGCCATAGAATTAATGTGGAACCACACACGCCAGAATCATTAAAAAAAATCAGATCAAATGAGCTACTATAAAATCACACGTGTAAAGATGGGTCGCATGAGACCCACCCTTAACCCCTTTGGGGTTTGAGATATTAAAATTATAAACCGTTTTTTTAGTTTCCCAAAAAAAAATCTTTTATACAAACTGGCTGTGGTTTTGGAATTAAAAAATTTACATAGGTAGATGTAGGTGATTCTATACAAAACCTTGATTCCTACGGTGCAAATGCATAAGCATAAGCATGAGCAAGTTTTCGAGTTTTTCGTTAACATACACACGGTGACAGATTAACCTACCCATAGTTTTATTTTTCATTTATTGAGAAAACCAATAGCCTTACTTAAAATTAACTAACTATAACATAAGCCAATTATAGATTTCCCTAGAGTACAGTACATAATAGTTTGATAACATCACATCATAAAGACGTGAAAGGTGTTGAACTCTATGTTCATGTCATGGACACAGAGCGCAACCTATGGGTAGGTTGATCTGTCGACGTGTGCATGTACACCTTTCTATACCGAACTGTATAAACAAACAATTTGTCTAGCTGAATCAAAAACAGAAAACTTCAAACGGCCTATTTATCAGCTATTATCACAAAACCATTAGCGCCACAACCTTTTTACAACCATAACATAATTAATTTTTGACGACGCCTGACAGAGTGGCTTTTTTAAAAGTCAGAGGAGTCTGGGCACAGCTGGGACAGAGCCTAATCTCCGTCGCACTTGTTAAATATTAACGCAGTCTAATTACGCCCCCTGCTCCCCTCCTCTAATGGGTTTTAAAACTGATTCTGTGGGATGCGTATTTGATGACAACTCGGCGGTTTGGCGGTTTGGGGTGCTTGGTCTTTGGCTTTTTGGGTTTTGGAGTTTTAGGTTACTGGATTTGTTTTTGTTTTATAGAATCGATATGGCGAGATATAGACAGGGATATGCAGAGCTGACTGCCAACCTCCAGTAATGGAAAGGAACCCGAAGAAGAAGAAGAAGAAGAAGGATCATTATGTGAAATCATTCTACCTGAAACCTTCAATATCCTACAGGTGAAAAGGCTCAAAAAATTGATTAGGTAATAGATCGACTACACCGAAAGGTAAATTTAAATAATATTTACCTACTGGATGTGTTATAAATAATAGTTTTGATGGATATTTTACGACAAAGGCACAAAGCAAACACATTTCTATTTCTCTTGTTTCTCTCTTTTCTTCTCGTTATTTAACTAAAGAGGCTTAAACAGTTGCTACATTTAATTATATTATTTTAAATGTTCTCAAGAAGGGGGATACACAATTGTAAATAAATTAAATAATTATCTAAACTAGATCTAAACTATTGCTACATTTATATTTAACTTGATGTAATATCTTTCTAAAAGATGTAACTTAATTGTGTCAGCAAAGAAATTTCCCTTAGGTTGTCATTTCAAAGAGTTATCTCTATGATTATTTCATATTACGAATCATCTACAAAGATAACAATAAATATATCATTACTGCAAACAACATTATACTTTAAAACAAAACGACTGAAACACTTACGAGTTGCATCAGACACATGTGAGGGGTTTAAACCCTGAAGTTAAGGGTGTCGTCGCACTTGACGCGGAAAGCTTGCGGGAAACCTAATTGCCGCGGTTAGGGGACCACTTTCACTATAGTGACGTCATGTTGACAGCTTTCCTTGGCACTGGGAAATCAATAATGCACTAGACGTGTATCTTATTTTTGTGTCGTTCCATTTATTATAGTTAATACCTAATTACCAAAATACCTCCACGAACACACCAACATTTAGAGTATTAATTTTGTTTAACGCTGTCATCATCATCAGCCTATTATACGTCCCACTGCAGGGCACAGGCCTACCTCAAGGAGTTGTCCACATAAGGGAGTTAGTCCACCACGCGTGCCTCACTCCATCAGTCTTACCATAAAGATCTTTTTGAGTAATAAAAACTGTTTGATAAAACATTTAATAATATATAATAAAATTAAATTAAAACTAGTGGTTTGCTTAAATCAAATATTTAAGATTTCTCAATCAAGAAAAAAAAATCTAAAATAAAAAAGTTCAACACCCACTTTCGATATAATGCTTAGGCGCAATTTTTTTATACACTGCCTACTTTCATAGGTTTTTTTTCAGGAAAGTGGAAATAAACAGTAATTTTCTTCCACTCAATTTATTCTGGCATTACTTATTGCTGTCCTACATGCATAAACCTCTTCCCCTTTAATCTTCTTACCAAAATCTCATTTAAAAACCTGATATTTTCATTTTCCACATCCTCTTAGGACGAAACGAAAATATCTCGGCTTAACCCTTTACCTGACTCAACGCCAAAGCTAAAGTGGTCCACCGTAAGTGTAATCCTGCCACCCTCCCAATTAGAAAGGAAGATGGCCGCGGCATCTGCGGGTTAACTAATGGTGAATGCATTATTAAGGACCTCGATGAAGGGTTGGCGATGTTATAGATTTTACGTTTTGATGTATGGACTTTGAGATTTCAGTTTTATAATTTTTTGACGGCTAGATGAATGACGACAATTTTAAACAGATTTTCTTTTTTAATTTGATTACTTTTTTATTCTTCTAACTAGACATACGAAATAACGAACAACAACTGATTAAACTAAAATATCCTAAAACTAAAATATAACTAGACTAATAAGCTAGAGCTATAGAGCAGCTTCCTGGCACAAAGAATCAGCCTCACCATCCAGAGGGGGAATGCTGCTAGCCTGTTGGGCACCATGTTTTGCGGCGACGCTCTGGAGTGTGTGTATTATTTGTAGGCTTTTATGTTTTGAGATAAGATGTTGTTTATATCTGAAGATAACAGATTTCCTACGGCAGATTTCAACTACAGCTTATATTTTCAAGTACAATTTTGTGTGTGCACTAAACATAGTTTTACTGTCGACTATTAGCATCATCATCATCATCTTCCTGCCCTTATCCCATTACTTGGGTTGGCGAAATAAGTCGTCTTCCTCCATTTATCTTTTTTAGCGGTCATTTCAGCGCTCACTCATTTTCTACACATGTCATCTTTCATATATCCATGTTTGCTTTTGTCATCCTCTCTTCATGCAGCCATTTAAATTCATATTTTACACTCGTCTTGTAGTATGACCCTCATCACACGCCCATACGGCCCATGCCTATTAGGTATTAACTATTCTTATGCCCATACCACTCTATTACCAATCTATTGCCGCGTAGTTATTCAGTCACAGGCAGTAGCGCTTGACTGAACTGTGAATGAGTATACAGGGTCCTTATCTTAAAATGCTGACCCTTTTTTCAGGGTATGATCAGACCATGAAACTGAACAACTTTCTCTATGGGACCAAAATCGAAATCGCAAAAAAAAATCAGCTGCCCATACATTTGGCTCGAGTAGGTTTGCAGTTTTGTATGGATGAGCTGATTTTTTTTTCGCGCATTCGTTGTTGGTGCCTTAGAGAAAGTTTGATGGTCTCATCATCCCCTTAAATAAGTGTTAGCATGTTAAGAAGGACCCTATATACATATATACCTACTCATTCGTAATCCTGTTCATTCTAGTAATTTCACACATCCATCTGTTTGCATCTCACCTGCATGCAATCGGCTCCTACCATACATGACGACAGGTCCTATGATGGTTTTATAGATTTGTCCCTTTTAATTTCATTTCCGTAACTTGTCGCCATTTTAACCCCCCTGAGTTGATTCGGCATCACGGTTCGATCTAACTGGTCATGATCGCTTTATACAAATGAAGCAAACTGGCAAAAGTACATCATCATCTGGAAATTGAAGAGAACATACATTTGGTTTTGGTTCTGCTTATTTTCTAGCCAACACTCTAGTTTTTGCTGCCATCACCAGCTTAATTTCACCCTGTTGGTAGGACAAAGTTCTCTTATAAGTAAGGAAACATTCTTTGTTCTCTGTCATACATACTATACAAGACAGTTGGATAATAACAGAAAAAAAAACATTAAAAATGCCCGTCGTCACGCTAAAATCTGCACCGTAACGCTTCCTATTCCCACCGTCCATACGATCAGTCATCAAAATGACCGAAAACCCCTTTCTCTGAGAACTTCAAACCAATCAGTCACGGTCACCTTCCGCAAGATTAGCATACAGTCCGCAAAAATCACAATGGCGGACTCGAGAAGTTAATAGAACGGTCTTGCATAATTTTCGGATTAGACACAAAAGGGTTAAACAAAGGTGTTGCCATAAAAAGGTTTATTAATGTCGCCAGATGAATCATGTCCGTTAGACCGGTTGGTTTTTGAGTACATTAATATGTTGGTTTTTAAGTTTTTTCGGTAGTAAAGGTTTGGCTAAGTATTATTTATAGCGTCACGTTAATTACATTTGGAGAATTCACACGAAGGACATTGTCGGTGTTGAAATCATCTATTAAACAACCTAATATACTACCTGCCAAAGACAGTGCCACTTATTATTAATCTGTGACATGTCCCTATATAGAATTCTTATAAAATTAACTTTGCTGTAAAAATTAAATAAAAAAATAAGAGTAAAAATCTTTAAATAAATAAAACACCAAAAAGTTTTTATTTCAAAAATATTTCGGTAACTTGCACATTAATGGTTATAGAAATGCCATTTTTTTTCATCAGCGTGGATTTATCACTACTCAATCAATTTTTTGAGATCGAAATGGCCAGTAAAAAAATGTAGTTTACAATAAGTCTAGATTCTTGCTCTTTTTTATTCGAAACTGTAATTTGAAATTTAAATTCGCCAAATGAGCAAAGATCTTGTTAATTTTGTTAATTTTTCAAAAGGTTATTCATTCAGGTGATTCATTAAGACTAAATGTTTAATACTTACAAAATCTTTTCGCATTTAATATTAGGTTTATATTTTAAAAATTATTACGCAAGCCTAAAATTTACCCCTACGCGAATAAACTCAAGAAACCTAGACGAGACGTATCAAGTATCATTATAATGGGCAATTAGATCTGTGAAAAACATTGTCTTAAACCAATATAAAAAGACCCAATCTTTTATACCAAATTTTAAATGTCGTAGGTCTTTGAAAACTGGTCGATTTTAAGAAGGGGTTGCGACTTGGAATACAATGAATAAAGAGCTACCTATTTGTTTTCTGCCGTCACCTCTCAGTAGTTAAACAAACAATACATAAATAAAAGAGACTTTTGTACGTTTTCCATACCCGACCATTGTAAGCATTGTAACCTTTGTGCCCTTATGAATGTCATTGTTTTTTTTTTCGAACGTCTTTTGTATCTGTGGTATTAAGCAACTGAAATGTCCAGTCTTTTTTTTGTCTATGGTAGCTTCTGCTTTGGTAGTATTCATGAGTTTAAAGTTTAATGACTAATCTTTTAAATTGATGGTTTTTTTTACTCAATCTTTTGTCTGAATATTTTCTTACATTCTTCTTTGCTAAAAGCCTAAACTAACTTAGCGAATATGACTTTTCAGTATTCTCGATTTAAAAAAAACACTATTACTGACTCTCATAATGTGGCAACATATATAATTATATTTTGTTAAAAAGTTGTTGATGTAGTATACACATCATCATCATCAGCCTATAAACTTCTTGAGAGCAGTCAGTATTAAGAACATAAATTAGCAAAAAGTGCTGTAATCACTTTTCCATACAAATATTCGGATTTCGGGGGGTGGGGGGGGGGGATAAAACCCACATATCCCCCCCCCCCTAGATACGTGGCTGAACTAAAGGTACCTATGTAAATATTATGATAATTAATTACAGAAAACTTTAAAAAATCTTGTTCCTTGTGACAAACAAGATTTTTTTAACAGAAATTTAAGAATTCTTATAATTTCTCTAACAGGCGTCAAACACACGTCAATCAAACTAAACCACACAACTAGATGCCAAAGGTCACCGATCATCGCAACTTACTATCACAACTTGATTATATCATTTTTCAAACGTAAAATCAAGCAAAAGTTGCCTTTATGCTGTAGAGTTTTAGGAAATTTTAGATGTTACCAAATGTTATTCCAACTGCGAGCGTAAGTTGGTTTTTGAACTCCGTTACATCTTCTGAGACTTGCTTTTTTGCTTCTAATACATGGATGAAAAATATCATCTAGAAGGACCCAGCTTGTAAATAAGTTAGGAAAGAGATTGTATATAAAATAAAATAGGTATTCATAAATGGCTACTGAGCGTAGTATCCTTAGCTTTAAACTAATCGACCGGGTCAGAAATGAGATAATTCACTCCAAAACCCAAGTGACAGAAAACGTCGCCACCGCCACTGCACTGCCAATTTAAAGTGAGATTGAGCTGAATATGACCTATGGGCCAAAACCACTACCAACTGGTCCCAAAACGAAATCGGCGTCGTGGCAGACATATATAAAAGTGTATAAAAGGCACGAAATATTTAAAAGTAAAATGACAGGACGAAATTGATAGCTTCGCAAAGAACTTACGAAGCGCGCTACTGGGAGGGACGCATGGAGAGAATGGATGTAAGCCTTTGCCACAGTATAGGAAAGAGTATCTATTTCCATTCCTTTGCCTAGCAATGGGACAGCAATGGCTGATATAGTGATACAATATAATAATAATTCCAAAATGACGTAATTGAGTATACTTATTTAAAGGTGAGAGTAAATTTTCTTTCATAATTTTAACTAAATTAGCGTAACCAATTGACCCTTTCGTTCAAAATAAAAATTTAAATTCGTTTGTCTTCTGGGTAATCGAATTAATCTTTTTGGAAGCTTATATAAAGCTACCTCCTAAACCTCTACCTCTACTCTTTCCAACTATTCAAGTCATACCAAGTAAACAATTCCTAACAAAAAGCGGCTAGTCACTATCCCTTTAGCATCGGTGGCTGAAGGGCGACAAAGGGTTTTTCGTTTTTCCTTATTATTTTGAGATTAGTATCTTCACAGGTGTTTTATTCTGAGTATTAGTTGCCGTCAAAATACGTTGTTTTTCCGTATAAATATTTTGTAAGCAGTGAAATTACAATACCTGCTGTTCTAGTTACAATATTAGATACTTTTGTACCATTTTGCCCTAAATCTGTCAATGATTAATTTATTATACAATGAGCGTTTTTCTTTTCTTTTTTTTTAGTTCCTAAAAACTCGACTGACCACATGTTTATCGCTCCATAGAAAGTACACATCCTGTCAAAATCATGTCAAGACTGTGCCTGCCTTTTTTTTAAAGACCAAGGGATCCAGCCCATACAACCATGTCAGACTTAAGTCTGTTAAAACAGTTACATATTTTCGATTAAAATGATACGCAAATAATGAAATAATCAATCAAAAGATGCGTTGGCATCTTTTTGACCATCTTTTCCCTCTTTATTATTTTAATGAAACACTTTTTGAAATTGTGACCTTTACTCGCACAGACCGTAACGTCATCTATCGATCCCCTAGAAAACCAAAAGAAAAACGCTCATTGAGTCCCATTTCTGTGAACGTAACTTTTCAAACACATAATTTACGTAGTTTGAATAAAATTATTTAGCGTCACTACAATTATATGCTTACATAGATAATTGGTAGTTTCAGCAATGCTTCTAACCACCCCAAAAGGACAATACCCATAAAATTATATATGTATGTTCAGGTCTAGTGTGTAATGTATCGGATGTTTCAACGACATTTTAGCCTCTAAGAAATTTACGGTATTCTTTCCAGTTCGTCACCAAAACGTTTTTGAAGAGGGGGGAACTGTTTACGTATAATAAATTAAATGACGGACAAACGGACCGGTCTTCTGTACCCAATCATTAATTACATGTTGGGACAAGGGACAGTGTCCGAGAAGACACCGGTCGCCATATAAAGTGTCTATTCTTACAATATGTCCCGCTAGATTTGTTCAATGTGTTAAGAATAATTAATTAAATTTAGATTTTGAATGAATTAAACTACAAGAATTTGTGCAGATATATGTATTCATTGATAGCTTATAAAATTACATAAGATATATTGATAATTTGATACCTAAGGGGGTGGAACCTATTTAGTCGGTTTTCGTACCGGTTTTTGATAACCAAATTATTACATTTAATATATATAGTTCAAATAACAGTGTAGATACGTTCTTTCTGGAATCTAACCGTATAACCTAATCTAATACATGATTCAATTAAATTTTCTCGATAGAAAAGAGGACCAAATTAAGTTCGATTTCAGATTTATAACCAGTTTTACAAGAATCACCATACACCATTTCTTTTGAATATACCATTATTTGAAAGGTAATTATAGCAGCGATTCTACCCGATGGTGTTTACCCCAAATACCTAAGAGAAAAGATATTGATGAAAAATATATTTTTTCCGATTTTGCTTTCAATTGAAGTGGGATAGCTAATTGCAAACGTTTGCTTCTAAGAAAGAGATGCTTGCACTAGGGATACCTGTCCGTTGGTACTTGGATAGTTGGTACTCGTCGTGTTTTAGGAAATCATCGGACCAACACAAAAGGCAGTGAGTTTAGGATAGGTATTGCATTATGATTATAAATGTAATTGAATTGACTTTTTTGATTACTTTCTGGTGATTTCTTCAGTGTCGGTGATTTAATCTCATTTCATTATCTTTAATTGTGTCCCTTATTTCACAAGCCACCACCAATCTGCACTAATCAATCAATCATATATTTATTTCAAGTAGCAAGACTCATAATCTTGTTAGTACGCACGGCTACACATCAAGCTATACAAATTACAAAACCAACATAAACTGGTCGCGCGACGTTATACGTCACTCTACCTACGCGCGGCCAGCTTATTTTGGTTTTGTATAGCTTGATGTGTCGCCGTGTGTACATACTTAATCTATTCTACTGTTAGTAGTTACTTAATTTTATTTATAAGCCTGCGTGGTGGATTATAGCCCACTCCATCTCGCCTTTATTCCTTAGAGGAGGCCTTTGCCCAGCTGTGGAAACATGGTATAACTTACGTTATTTGACAACGCGTTAAAAAGTTTAGGATATAAAAGTTGTAAAGAAACTTTAAAATTAGGTTCTTAATTTTGACTCTATCATGATAAAAACTGTGGTTTAGAATTAGTATACTACCCAATATCTTCCCGTGGGTGTCGTATGAAGCGATCAAAGGATACGGTTTCTTAAGCAGGGGGTCTACCCGGACATTCGAACTTCGCCACCTATGACCTCTACTCTGAAAAAATTTATATGCTATGCTTTGACTGCTTCAAAAGATTGTTGGTAATTGTAGCGAAGATTCTCATTTCTCTGAAGGATGATGGTCGTGAGTTATACATGGTGTAAAATTAGATACGTTACAAAATTTAAGGGTTGCTCCAGACCATCAAACTGAAACTAAATATTTGAACAATTGACAAAACTTTGAAACTTTGACAAAACTTGAAACTACCAATTGGACCAAGTTTAAAATCGCGACAAAAATTACTGTTTTTTTCATAGAAAAGCCGTGCATAGACTGGACTGGACTACCCCAATTCTTCCCATGGGGCTTGTACGAGACGACTAAGGGATTCAAGGTTTCTTATGCAGTATACTCAAGCAAAATGTATGAAACAACTGAATTTTTTAACGCATTTAATTTACATCCGGCAGCATATTCTTATCAACTTTTTTCACATATTATTATTAACCAATAAGCTAGCAGTTCCTTTTGAAGTCATCTCATCCTTTTATCCCCAAAGCACTTAGCTAGATGAGCGTTCAATAAAACAAAACATCAAAGCCACTCAAACTTTTCCAATTTCCGTACAAAATCCTCTAAAGGATTTGCATGCGAGGTCCAAACAATGCGTCTTGTGTTTCGCAATATTTTCAATACCACAGCATGGGTCCTAATGCTTTGGGGTCTTCCATTGTCCCCGTTTTTAATATCTGTGGGAATGGACATGCCGACTCCATTTTGGTAATTTATCATTCTTAAACGGGTATCGAACTATTATCCTGGCGTCTTTTCTAGTTGTAGAAAGGGCGAAGACTCTGCCCTTTGTTCAACCTTGTTCGAATTAATGACGGATTTGGCAACGGGTTTTAAGTTTTGAGTGGACATTGGTCTGACCGTTTTATGAATTATTGCTTTCGGGTTCTCATAGTTTTGTACTTACGGTCAGTTCGGTAGCGTAGGTATTTGATAATGGCGCGGTCAGTACCTATTTATCCTTTGTGTTTTGTTTCTAAAAGTAACACGGTATTTATGCGTGGGATGGTGTTTGACTTTTGTATTCTGTTTTTATTTTAACTAATTAATTGTAATAGTTGATTTCGACTACAATGCGGTTTAGTCCTCTTTCGCCGGATTCCTTATTTGGACAGATTACGTTTTGGCCAGATTCTTTTTTGGACCAATCCCTTTTTTCACCGGAAATGTTTACATATCAGGAAGCTGGCAAAGATATTTAGTTTGTACCCATGATACAATATCAATCAATTAAAATTGTACCGTCAGTTAGGTGACAAAAAAGATTATCTGTCCAATAAGGAATCCGGCGAAAGAGGACTAAACCTACAAATCGACTACTTTATTAAAAAATCAGTCAGGCACACCTGTACATACACGGGATATATTTTTGTGTATAAGTGTAAGCCCTAAACACATATACATAGGTATGCACACTCTCGTCCTGATTCAGATTACATAGTTTGTCTTCCCTGTTGTTATTATTATAGTACTACAATTGCCATGTTTTACAAGTATTTTTTGTTACATTAAATCTGTAAAAATGTATGTAATTGATTTCATAAGTGTTACACTTATGGATTACAATTCTGATGTGTATGTGAAGTCTACCAATACGCATTGGGCACGCGTGGTGGACTAATGCCCATACACCCTCCCTGAGGGTAGGCCTGTGCCCTGCAGTGGGACGTTTATAGGCTGATGATGATGATGATGATGACACTTATGGAATTATTAACTTTCTGTCCATCTGTCTCCAACGATTTTCTCCGCAACTGCTTGATTTATGGTAGCTATACGACGTGTTAATGAATTAACACAAACCTAGAAAGTAGTTTGTTTAGAATCGAGAGCAGAATCGAATTATCATGGTTTCAACATGGGTAATTTTTTTTTTCAAAAAATTAAATAATTTGTATGTAAAATTTAAAATTTACTGAACCCGATGTCTACCCACCGCACAGGCACACTTACCCTATTTACTACCAAAACAAGATTATTAAAATGTATCCATGAGTACGTTAGCGCTTTCATTCTTTGCTGAAATGATAACAAATCATTTTTGCCCCAAAACTTGAAATGCTAATAAATTTAAATTTTAACTATCAAAATAATGAAATTATTGTTTCAATCTACTTACTTTCTTATAAATCAGTTGGGGTGTATGAGGTTTTGCGCAAATTTATTAACACGTTGTATACATAAAATTAGGACCATAACTACTTTTGGAGTTGCCAGGGGCATTTCTATAACTAACTACTTAAAATTTCAATAAACACGTGTCACAACAAACACCCTTAACAATAAAAATTAACACAACATCTACATCACAAAACGGTCACTTCATAAAAAACCTGATAACACCTGTACAGCATCCATGAGGTCAGTTCTCAAAAGGTCAGATTTATTGACCGACGCGAGCTTGACACGCGTGATGATAAAAAAGTTAGATGAAAAGAATTGAGATGAACTTTTAACAGGACCACTGGACACGAGTTGAATGATAAAAAATAGGGAGATGTGTTGGATTTTAAAGTAGAATTTGTAATTTTGGTGAGGGGAGTGACAATAAACTTCATCATCATATGATTAAGAAGCTCAAAGCTCTTGTGGACAAAAGACTACAAGTGTAAAACACACGTTGAATTATTTACTAGCAAGATGTTTCATTATACCCCTCTGGTTATTCCAGAAGAGCAGGTACTCCAGAATTGGGGAATATTTTTGCAGTACTTGCTTTTTCTTGGCTGAAGGCTTGTCACAAATCAATTCTTGAAACAAAGTTCTAGCAAGCTAAACGAATCTGAAAGAATCATGAACCGTGAATCTTTTTACGCGCTCAAAAAAAGTTCCTGTATTTTGATTTAACTTACTTTTGTTATTAGGTTAAGAATCTGTTGTATCCTTACTGTAAGTATCTATAAGTAACCATGAATTGTTATTTTCAGAATACATTGTAAATTGAATTTTTTCGTCCATAATTTGATAATATAATGTTTTTAAGGGGATGATCAGACCATCTAACTGAACAACTTTCTCTAACATCGAAATCGCGAAAACTAACTAACTAGCTAGAAATATAAGCTGTCCCATACATTTGGATCAAGTTGGTTTGCAGTTTTGCATTGTACTGATCATCCTCTGTAATCGATCAGCATAATATTAGGACTCTTAATAAAAGAACATTCAAAACTCAACGGAGAAATACAATCAGCTCAAAAGCCTACACCATCTGACCACCGGTAGAGAATATTATACTGAACAGTGACAAATGACATAGTTGACAGTGACACCCCATGACTTGAATGATGTGCTAATGAAAGTATTATACAATATTATACAAACACGTAGCCTGATCATTATCTTTGGCTAGTTAAAGTGATTGTTATCAGGATGTTTAAAAAAAGATGTAGCTTTTTGAAGTCAAAGAAGAAGACGATATCACAGACGAGATTTCGTACAAAATCAACCTTGAATTTGTCTGATAATCTGATAAGAGCCCACAAAAATACTGCGCATATCATTCAAACTACCTACATCAAAAGTTTTGTATTCAAAACCATATCAACATAGACATGATACGTCTTTCTGAATTTTTTTTTGCCTCTGTTGTAGACCACCGCGTTGGAAGTTACGTTGTAATGAAGATGCGGCCAGAAACTGAAAATAAGCAACTTTATCTTATCCTCTATATATTATAATCTTCTTTCACTGTTTCCTCTACCCTAAGGTTGTCTGGAAGAAATCGCTTTTTAGCGATAAGACCGCCGGTTTTTTGTGCCTTTTGTATTTCTTGATTGTTTGCGCTCTGTTTTTTGGTGTCAAATAAAGTATAATTGATTGATTGATTGATATAAGTTACCTCATACGACACTCACAGAAAGAAATGGGATGGGCTATTCTAAGTGAAAGTACACGGCTATATACTTGGGTCTATATTAGAATCCATAATTGAAAATGCATATACAGAAAACGCTTATAGTACTTAAAACACATAATCATTAAAATTCATAATGTTGAAATGTATACATTTAAAAACATATGCATAAACTTAAAAAAAATTTGAATTAATAAACATAATTATTAATACACATAAGCCATCACATGACGAGGTGAATTTCAAAGGGATTGAGAAAACGTATATTTTCTGGTGGACTAGGTAAACGGTAGCGATTATCTAAACTAGTATAAAACTGTAACAGAAGTGTGTCCGTACATTGAAGATATAAAAAAAAAGTTACTATATGGTTTTTAGGTGTCCCTTATTCCATATTACCAATTTTTTTATTTTTTGTCTGTCTGTTTGTTTGTTTAATTGAACGAGCATCACGCAAAAACTACTGAACCGATTTTGATGAAACTTTTTTTGTTTTTCTTGAAATCTGTTATATAATTTGTGCGGGCGAAGTCGCGGGTTAAAGCTCGTACTATATATTTTCATATTAAACATTTTAATTGTTATATAAATTAACTTTATTGTGTTGTCTGTTATGGATTTCCGAAATATGATTCTTAAAGTTATGCAACTTAAGGGACACCCCTATATACTTAACTATTATAAAACTGTAACAGAAATGTGTCTGTACATTGAGATATAAAAAAAAGTTACGATCTGGTTTTTAGGTGTCCTTGATTCCATATCACAAATTTTTGGATTTTTGTCTGTCTGTTTGTTTGAACGAGCTTCACGCAAAAACTACTGAACCGACTTATTCGATATTAAGGCTACATAAAATTTAGGTATTTAAAACATATTAATTAAGTTATCTAATAGTCATATTTAAATTGGTTACCTAAAAACACTCATTTCTGAATGTTTCCTAAATAACACTTCACAGTAGAAATCTTTAAACATTTTTGTTAAAATACCTTTGGTATCTCAAATCAGATTCAACCATTAATGCCGCGGTAAAGCCATAAGACGTATTCAAGCCACAATGCTACCGCAACCAAGCAAATCCGATGAGATTTTATCCATGGATTATATCGGAGGTTATCACGCATCTCCTCTACTATTAACTTTTCTAAATTAGACCTCATGTTTAAACTCGTGCATACACTTCTCACCTAGAACGTAACTTTAAACAAACGTGTAAAGAAAACACGCAATGTATGTAGTCATATGAAAAGATGTAGGAACATGAATATGGGGTCGGTCAACCTAGCGACATTGTCTGGAAGCAAATATTAGCTTCGTTCCCATCTTTTTGGTATTTATAAGGAATTGTGTCGGAAGCTACAGCTGTATAAAACCACATTCTCAAGGTTTGCAATGCTGGTATTGACGAAACGGAAGATTTCAAGATGAATTATTAAGAAAACGTTAAGCCAATAAACAAAATTGGTCCCTATTAGGTTTCTTCTCCCATTATGTTTAGACATAATATGATACATTTATTCCAATGGAAATGTCATAGTTTAAGAATCCTTAAAAAATAAGGTTTACCATTACCTGTCGCAACCCCTTGGCAGCCTATTGCAAAAATTGTATTCCTGTTAATGTAAACATTATCAGACTGGCTTGCGAGGCCGTGTGTCATATTATGAAAACTTATAACTGGATTATAAGTACAAGTATTCTTCTGAATCATGGAATACTAGCACCAGTTTAAATTTTCTTTGATTATAATTTAATATACAGTCAAATATGTATTGAAGTGGAAAGTGTATATTGTACACACGGCGACACATCAAGCTATACAAAACCAACATAAGCTGGCCGCGCGACGTTATACGTATTGCAACCTACGCGAGGCCAGCCTTTGTTAGTTTTGTATAGTTTGATGTGTCGCCGTGCGTAGGTACATAATAAAATGCGTCGCGCTCGCCCTGAAAACATCTTTATACTCTTTCGAGAGTTAACCCGCGACTTTGTCCGCACAAATTATATACCAGATTTTAAGTCAGATCATAAGCTATCAAACAAAAAAAGTTTTTGCGTGATGCTCGTTCAAACAAACAAACACACAAACAAACAAACAAACAGACAGACAAAAAAATCCAAAAATTTATAATATGGAATCAGGGACACCTAAAAACCATTTCTTAATTTTTTTTTGTTAATGTCTTCAATGTGCAGACAAACTTCCTGTTACAGTTTTATAATAGTTTAGATACAAATATATTCATCCATCTCTTGCATTCACATTAATCGCTCATCATTATGTTATTCAAAATTCTCGCTTGAAATTCATAAATTCCAAACCGTCACTCTTAATTAAGATCACAGAAAAAATGAATCATAAACTTTTAAAACTGTCATCGAAAACAATAAAAACTTAACAACTCCTTCAACTAATAAACATTTACAATCAAAAAGCACTCAAGAAGTTAAAAACAATTAGCATCGCTAGCCAGCTGATTAATCTTCACCCTTTGCCAACATAAAAATAAAAAAAAACACAATAGAGAGATAACATGGCGGTCGGGGTAGAACGGGGTGAAACCGTAAAACAAAAAGATGAAAAAGTGTCTTGTTGTGCTGACAACATCCATCTCAATCAATTTTGCTCTGGGATTCCCTCAGGAGTAACCCTTCTGTCCCCAGAGGTACCCTCCGTAACCCAATTAATGGTGAGAGGGTACTAACCTCATATGAGCCGCAAAAAATGTAAATTGAAATGTTAATTCGATCTGGACTTAGATGTATTGCTTTGAAATTTAATACTTTATTGTGTTTTAACTTTTATGGTTTGTAGAGCGTTCTGTTTTAGAGGTTATTTATGTATATAGGCTGTCCCGTAAACCGACGTCAACCCGGTGGATGCTGATAGGTTAGTTCATGCCTAACCAGAATATACTAAAATAAAAAATAAAATAAAAATCTGTCAATCAATTTGTCAACATTTTACTTTAGGTAAAGGTTCTTAGTTTTCGTGATAAGGAAAGTTTTATGAAATTCGTGAAACTCTTTACCTTAGTCACTATTTTGAGTGCCACTGCTACAAATGTTCTATGCAGCATCTGCAGTAAAACTGTCAATATCTCGAAAACTATAACACTTTTACTAAAGTCAAATTTTGATATTCTGCTTAGTCATGATCTAACCTATCAGCATCCGCCGGGTTGACGTCGGTTTACGGGATACCCTGTATATATATCGAAGCTTCCCAATGACATATGTACAGAATGCCATTGAAGCTTACGAACAATCCTAGGAATTGTCATCTTTGGAAGAATTGAAACGAAGATGCTATTGATATATTTAATGGCGTATCCGATACAAATAATTTTCCAGAAATTGAGGTATCTTTAAAATACTCTGACAGCATTTGAACCACTAACTTACCTTTACCAATTTACAGACTGGGCTCTGGACTAGGTATATGGCACGCTTTACCATTATTCTCTCTCTTCTTCTATCTTACGAGGTGACTAAAAAAACATGTTTCTGTTACAGTATAATTATGTGATGATATCATTAGCATCCTTTTAAACTAAGAGTCTATCCATCAAACTGAACAACTTTTACGATGGGAGCAAACCGATCGGAGAAAAAAAATCAGCTGTTGCATACATTTGAGTCGAGTAAGCAGCGGCGGCGGGTGCAGTTTAGTATGGAACAGCAGATTTTTTTTTTTGCTCCGATCGGTTTGCTCCCATCGTAAAAGTTGTTTCGTTTAAAGGGTTGACTCTTAGTTTAAAAGGATGCTAATGATATCAATTTCACCTTGTAGTGTAACCTTCCGATTATATCAAAATCGGCAACGTATTTGTGGGTGCTGACATCAGTAGCAAGTCCTGCAGCACCCACAGTATTTATGACTATTCTGGCCAATTTTTAAGTAGGTAATATTGTGTTTCTCTGACATTGTCTGAAATTCTTCAACTAACTATTAAGAACACAAAACATTATATTATAATGTTCTAGGATTAAGAAGTAAATAAGCAAAAACTGATAAAAACACCATGTCCATTTGATACCGATATAATCGGGTAGTTAGTTACGCAATAAAACACCTACAATAGGCATATAACTTCCGTTTTGCAAAGACCTCCCAAACAAATTAAGTCAAGTAACAAGTTTTCAACAGTCACGAGGAGCACAGAGGGTAGAGGAGTAAATAGGTAATCGAGCGAAGGGACCATATTTTTCATTACCCACCCCTCCTTGTGGTATCGAACAAAACCATCGGCTCCATTGTCTCCTTACTGTGCGGTTTGCGTTTGTGGTAATGACTGAGGATTTGATACTGTTTCTTTTTTTTTATTATTGTTAAAAAATGTGCATGGAGGCTTATTAAAGCCATTGTCGATGCTATGAAAATACGACATTAAACAGAATGTGTACAAGAAAAAATAAATCTATAAAAGTCTTAGGGGCCAAATTATTGTCGGAAATTTTTATAGCATGCGATCGACTCAAGGGAAGGAAAATGAGACTTTGTTCCTACTGCAATGCAACATATAATTGTATTAAACTAATTAAAACAGTTAAAAAATACGGATTATACGGGGTGTAAGGAAAAGTATCATTAACCTTTAAACCGTATACTGTACCCATCAAACTGAACAACTTTTACTATTGAAACAAACCGATCGGAGCAAAAAAATAAGCAGCTGCCCCATACTAAACTCCAATACCTACTCGACTGAAATGTATGCAACAGCAGATTTTTTCTTGCTCCGATCGGTTTGCTCCCATAGTAAAAGTTGTTCAGTTTGATGGGTGGAGTATGTGGTTTAAAGGTTATTCCTTACACCTGTGTACAAAAAGATACATAATTATAATAATCAGATCATATAACCAGACTTGTCCTGAGACTACGGTCCAAAGAAGCGAGAAAGAACCCGATAGCATGGATGTAATGCCCGTCATTAACTACGACCTGTAGAAAAGCCAAGTAGAGGTTAACCCAGAACAGACACGCCTGGCGAAGAATGACGAGAAGACCCGACCCCCTTCTAAAATAATTATAAGGCTAGGCAAAGAAGAGTAAAAATTTTCTTGTTTGAAGAAGAGTTTCAAATACACTCACAGCAGTGTAAGCGCAGCAGCATCAGAAATAAAGTTTTCCCTACGATTAGGAGGAAGTTCAAGGCAAGAGTTTTGTCTTGGCGCCATTGTGCTTAGCGTTCTTTAATAACCAACGTTTGATTCAAGCAATCATCCAGCCGAATGTTGGGTAGCCGTGTTTTCGGGTACTTGTTTTGTTTTGATTTATTGATTTGCACGGTTAGTTTTTAGCCGAAGGGTCGGGAATAGCCGGGATGGGGCCAAAGAGTTCTCGAGTGGCGACCGCGCACTGGAAAGCGCAGCATGGGTAGGCTCCACACAATGTGGACCTACGACATGGTGAAGACGGCGGGAACCCGTGGGATGAGGGCAGTGCAGGACCGGTCATTTTCGGCAGGTTTTTCGCGATTTCGATGTTGGTGCCATAGAGATAGTTGTTCAGTTTGACGCTCTGATCATCCCCTGAAAAAAGTGTCAGCATATTAAGAAGGAACCTGTATAGAACAGGGTGCTTCAGACCATCAAACTAAAGAACATTAACTATGAAACCAACATCGAAATCGCGAAAACAATCTGCTGTCCCATAGAAAATGTCAATAGCTACTCGACTAAAATGTATGAAACAGCAACAACATCTTCTTCGTAATTTCGAAATTGGTCCCATACCTAAAAGTTGCTCAGTTCTATGGTCTGAAGCACCCCATAAAATACGTACATACAACGCATTTAAGTTTACACCCTGTATAGGAGTCGTCACAGCACTAAATATTTTATCGAATCCCCGTTTTAAAATACACAAATTCCTCTAGACTAAGAGATAAGTGTACTTTTTGCAACCATCAGCTGCAAGGCTGATTCAGTGTTAATGAGGTGTAGAGCATCTCTGTGATGGGGATGGACCAGGTCTGCCTGCATAACTCCAATCGGTTTAGAAGTTAGTGATGTTTAAAGGTCAGTAAAAAATTAACGATCAGCTGCAAGGCTGATCGTATCATATTATTGTAGTATGCACTGTAGTTATGTGAACAATACAAAAACTGACATGGTTCATTAGTCGGTTTAGGAGATACAGCCGTTCAAAGGTCCGACATTTGAACGGCTGTATCTCCTAAACCGACTGGCAGTTCATGTCAGTTTTTGTACTGTCCACATAGCTACAGTGCACACTCCAATCATATCATACGACCAGCCTTGCAGCTGATCGTAAATTTTTTACTGACCTTTATACGTCTGTAACTCCTAAACCGACTGAAGTTATGCAAGCAGACCTAGTTCATCCCCATCACAGAGATGATCTACACCTCATTAACACTGAATCAGCCTTGCAGCTGATGGTTGCAAAAAGTACACTTATCTCTTAGTCTACTCTCCATGTTACGTCCAGCACGTCCATACATCAATTACTGGCGTGAATGAAGAGTGCTCACAAAAAGTTAATGTAATTAAACATTGGCACTGCGTACATACAAAACCCATCAATTAACAGTTCAGTCGCGATCCATCACAGCGGAGGTTTTTCATGTTTTAATTAAGGAACCCTGAACGAGGTTGTGTGTTTTTGGTACAGATGGACACACATTCGTTGACTTCTTGAAATCTTTTTCGAACAAAAATATTGTGATTTACATTGAAGATAAAGACTTTGAGGATAACATGAGCATCAAAATGGTGTTTTATTTCTAGTTTTGATTTATAAAACTAGAAATTTGTTGTAGTAATATTGGCGTTGACTGTACATCATTTTATTATACTTATTATCCCTGTTTTAATTGGTGTTTTATAAACAATTCCAGTCTTTAGCGATGCACCTGAGAATCGTAAGTGCTATAATGAGTTAAGTTACTGCAAATCTTCACATGGAAAAGTCGTGTAGGGATGAATACTTAAAAGCTTTGGGATAAAGGTGAATATCGCATGAAAAGAAACGTTATGATGACGCATCATTAAGTCAAGTCATTAACAAGTGTATTTAATTTCTTTAAAGATTGTTGAAGCTAAGTTATTTAAGTCTTTAAGAATGGTGTTTTATAAGAATCTAAAAGAACAGCTACAAGACTTGTATCAAAATCTTAAAGTATATCAAAGGGTCTAGCAGGCTAAGGAAGGAGAAGTGGCCCCTGTGACGAATATCGGATTTTTATAATGTCATTTGTTGGCTATCTCATAATATAGAAAAACCCTAACTTTCAGCCCCCTATCTTGAACCGTCACCGAGATATTGTCAAAAACGTCATTTTATGGATACATTTTTCAAAGTCGTTTTTCTCCTGAACTATATAAGGTAGAGCAATCAAACCAAATCATAGCTACAAAGGATGGGTAGGAGTATAACTCTGATTTTTTTAAATATTTAATTCCATGAAAAAATATTGATTAAAATGTCAGAGAAGTTTTTGACAGCACTTTTCAACAAGTATTTGTAAAGGTACAGCTATGGAAAAAATCACATAAACTGTTAATAGTATTAGCTAGTACCATGCGAAAAATCGATTCAATATAATTGGTGCAACATACTTAAAAAAAATTAAATGTCAAAGTCATAAAAAAAATCAAAGTTATATTCCTACCCATCCTTTGTAGCTATGATTTGGTTTGATTGCTCTACCTTATATAGTTCAGGAGAAAAACGACTTTGAAAAATGTATCCATAAAATGACGTTTTTGACAGTATCTCGGTGACGGTTCAAGATAGGGGGCTGAAAGTTAGGGTGTTTCTATATTATGAGATAGCCAACAAATGACATTATAAAAATCCGATATTCGTCACAGGGGCCACTTCTCCTTCCTTAGCCTGCTAGACCCTTTAGAGTTACTTACTCATTAAGAATTAAAAAAAAAAATATTTAGTAGACATGTTGTTATCTGCAGCAATATAAAAATGTACGAAAAATACGTACGTCTAAAGTCTTCATTTCATACAAAAGAAACCAGTAGTAGAGTACCCACTAGTGAAAGACTTTTTATCCAGACCTCACAATATACGACATAAAGACTACTAAAGGCTCTACCTATTACAAAGTTGCATTTAGTTAGCTCAGGTGTATACTAAATGTCCATTAAAATTTTTAACAAACTCCCTGTACGCATAAGAAATATAGGAAAGGCATCATAGTTCTACAAAGTTTTAAAATACTTTTTAATAGCTAAATGTTTCTACAGCATTCAGGAATATTTTGAATGCAAAGATTAGAATAGTTGCACCAGGATGCAGATAAATGTTATAATTTTTATATGATTTTTAAGATTTTTTGTTTTTAGATTTTATGTGCTGTTTTTTTATTAGTTTTAAGATATTGCCGTGCCCTTTCAGGGTTTATGTGTGTGCTGAGATCTTTTGTAACCACACAACGCAACAAATGATATGATATGAAATTATGTAAAAGCCGACTGCGTGAAAAAATTAAATTACAATAATATAAATTATAGAGCAAAAATTTTATTTGGTCTTCGAAGACAAAATAACAGAGTAAATTTTTCTCTTTTCTATTAATTTTTAGTTTTTTATCTAAATGGTAGATTGGCTATAGTCAGAGGATTGGTTATTTACTAGCTTTCATTTGATATTGATATAGGCATTGTTATAATAACAAAAAAATATTTCTAGGGCAGTCGGGTAAAATGTTCATTAATTATAATTAACTAGCTGTTGCCCGCGAATTCGTCTGCGTTACCCGGATAAAAGTACCCCATGTGTTAATCCAGGCCATGGTCATACAGATGTATGCCAAATTTCATCGAAATCCGTTTAGTAGTTTTTGCGTGAAAGAGTAACAAACATCCATCCACACAAACTTTCGCATTTATAATATTAGTAGGATTTAAAACTAAATTATGCTACAGAGCACTATTATAAAAAAATAAATCAAGTGTAGGTACCTGTAGACAGTCGCGATCTTCCTCTTCTTTCGTGTCAGCATGAGCCATAGCGAATGACAATTACTCAGGCCACAATGTTTGTTAGAATTTTAGTGAAAGATTTTCTCAAAATGTCTGTTTATATTCAAGTAATATTTCATAAAATGCTAATAATCTGATGGAAATCTCGGATCGACCTAATTAAACCGTATTTCTGAGCAGGCAACGTTATCTTTGAACTTACCTGCTTTCAAGGATTTTCGTAAACCCCCACGCCTTTACATTCAAAAACCAAGCCTGTATATACTACTCTATTTCTTTGGCTATAAAGTTGAAAGTTGCTTAGTGAGGTTAGAAGTTAAGGTGCAGAATATCGTGTGGCGAATCCCTCCTTAGACAACATTAATAAGGAGAATTAAGATTAAAATGATATTAAATTTTGATATTGTGTTGTGTTCGGATTATTCTGTAGGAAATTTTAATATGGGCTTCTTTCTTTGAGTTGCTCTGGGGGATGTTTGTAAGTACTTACAGATGTGGGGAGGGGGGGAATTAGCAGGTGGGTACTCAAAATGTAGGTAGGTAGGTACTTACTTTACTACATAGTAATGCTTTTAATTTTTCTTTTTTGAAAATATCAATAGAGAGTCAGTTTTGGAACAGGTTCTAGGTTCTATTTTACAATCTAGATTGAATAACATCACCTAAGTAGTAGTAAAATTTTTGTATAAGGTGATTACATATATTTTTTAATTACCATCCATCCAGCCCTTGATCAATCCATCTTCGCATCCTCCTCCACATTCTTCTACTTATGACGTTCTGTCCCTCTGCATGCAGTTGGGACCCGAGTGTCACCTTATTAGGTGACACGCGTGTTATATCGTTCGTCCATCGTCCATCTTTCTAGAAGGTGGCCTAGAGGCCGCGTAGACCTCGTGGTTTCTCTGGGCCTCCACTCCAGTAATCTTCTGGTTCATGACATCATGCCCAGCAAACAATTTGGTCGTATTAGGCCCCCATTTATATGACTATTTTGACTTATAAAAGTCATATTACGATAATTTTGTCATATACTGGTGCTTTATGCGTCTAATGCTCGCCTGTACGACACCTATACGACCAAATTGTTAGTTGGGTGACTCACCATCAATACGTGCAATATTCCCCATGCCCATCTCCACTTTCAGCGTTCTATAGTGGCTACCACGTCCACGACTTTTATGTTTCGTCTAATCCTGTCCGGCGGCTTCAATCTAGCCGATAGAAAACAAAAGCAAAGTTGCAAAGGCGGCAAAGGAAATAGGTTCCTTTGCTCTTTGTGCGACTCGGAGTTCAGATTATCATAGTCTAAAAATTTTGCGAGGAGCCCTTTCAATTTAGGACTGAGTTAATAAAGAATATTTATGTTATGTTACTAGTATGTTAAGGATGGAATCGTACGTGTCTTGAAATTTACTTTTTGTCATAAATCACGCTAATAAATTTATTTATATGCATGTTCTAGCCCGAGCAATTAAGCCAGCAACATTTGTATTTCCCTTTCTCAGAACACTTAGCGTAATTTATATCTTGTTTTCGGGCAGGAGAGTTTTAAAGTCTTTTGCAAAATTCATCTCACACAATTCAGAGCAAGCCAACAAACAATACGCATAACAAACCGTCTTGAAAATCAAAAAGTTTTCCGTCTCGGACGAGGACGACATACTTTGAATAATTAATTTTTATAGAAGGGTCACTCACTCGCCCGCGGTCCAATCATCGCTAATCAAGTCCTATTGAAGATGGGGCCTTTATAAAAACGCTCCGCGTTCGCTTCTAATAACGAACGCTTTGAGAATTGATGCCGTTCGAGATGTTTTGACTTTATGCAGCATTAATAAGTTTTCTAGATTACCGACAGCGTGTCGTAGGTACGCTGTTTTCCATGGATTTAAAACACCAGAGAAAGGGTAAGTAGTCCATCTCTGGAACACTCTTTGTGTCATCAAGTGTTCAACTTTAGAGTAGCTCCATAACACCTAACTCGCAGTAGGTAGGTAACTAATTCCATTTTTGTGATTATTTTCAGAATTATCGACACGCGTTATAATCTCTATATAATGGTAATAATCTCTTTTAATTGCTCTTATTCCCGTCTTTTAAGGTTTTAATAGATATTTCGGGTGCAAAAGAATATTTTATTCTAAAAAAAATACATATATTAAATATAATTTCATTTTCATTGGGTGAAACGTTCTGTTTTTTTTTCTTTTGTGACTGTAAATTACGCATGTTGTGTTCACTTTTAAGTGGTTATGCATTTAGCTTAAGACGTAGTTAAGTATCACAATGATTGTATGAGTGTAATAACTGTAAGTGAATCAAATAAATAAATAAAAAATAAAATAAATAAATAAATATACTATTGATTGAAGAAACAAACAGTCACTTAAAAAACATTAAATTTTGATTTTAAGATACACTTACAGTTACAGACCTTGAGTTCCCTATATTATAATGAAGTTTAGAAATTTATTAATTTGTTAGTTCTATACAACATAATTATTATATAACCGTTTGTTATGTTGTTTGATATAGCTCAAATTATTCACAGAATCTGACTTCTTGCATGGAACTGTCACTTTTTTAATTAAATCATTAAATAAATAAAAGCTTTATTTGTTAAACCATGCATATCATCACAAAACATTAATTAGTCACCTAACAAGAAACTCATTACGCCCAACGGAAACTTAGCAAATACTTTACTTCACATAGATACATAGACGGCAATAAAATCTAATCTAAACCTGTTTAGTGCACTTGCAAAGTGCTTACGTTACTAAGGCGGACGTATAAATAAAACTGTGTATAACAAATTAATAGCCCAGTCGACAACATGTCATGTTACCCTACAGATCATGTGAGATAGACATTCTGTTTTGTGACTATTGCTTCTTTGACTTATAAATGTCTTTTCTTTTAAATTATATTTTCGTTATAATTTAGAAGTTTCAAAAGGATGCTATTGATTGCAATTTCATCCAGTTTACATCCATAAACTGAACAGCAACAATTTGGCAATAAGTACTTAGTTACCTACAATATTCGTCCCAATTGCGAGACACAGAGATCCCCACTTCCTTCATGTTTTTATGGAAACTGTATTGTATTAGTACATATACAGGGTGAAATTGATATCATTAGCAGCCTTTTAAACAAAGAGTCTACCCATCAAACTGAAAAACTTTCACTATGGGAGCAAACCGATCGGAGCCAAAAAAATTAGCCCTTGCATAGATTTGAGTCGAGTAGGCATTGCAGTTTAGTATGGAAGCTGATTATTTTTTTGCTCCGATTGGTTTGCTCTCATAGTGAAAGTTGTTCAGTTTGATGGGTAGACTCTTAGTTTAAAAGAATGCTAATGATATCAATTTCACCCTGTATACAAACGTAGATCCGTTGAGTAATTATGTACTTACTAGAGTGAACACCGCGCTTCATTATGCGGTCCCATGCAATTGCGGCGATTTCGCCACACTTACGTAGTAAATCGCTAACTCTTTCTCCCGCCCGCACTCGTCCTACTATCACGTGGCGCATGACGTTTCTTTGTCAATCAATCAAATATATTTTATTGCACACCAAAACAGAACGTACATTTGAATAAAGATAAAGAATTACAAGTAGGATACAAACGGATTAATCGACAAACGTCTTGACAAACGCGTTTCTTCCTATTCGTGATTCTACTTTGACGCACTAGTTCTATACCTACGTAGTACATAACAGTTCAATGAGTAGATCCAAGCCCGCAATGGATACGATTAACAATCAATTCTCGCCTACTAAAGGTGTCAGTTAGGTTCTATCTATAGAGCATAAGTTACAATAGTTGAGCACTTGCTCTTGAGTGTGGTCGCACGTCACCGGATACACTGAGGATCGATAGTTGAAAGGATGGTAACTAATAGCATTTATTTTATATGATTCAGAAGACAAGTCAAAATAATGTTTTAGAGGGTTCCTTAGAAATAGAAATATTCTACAACAATCTTCTTATTTTACAGCATTAGCATCAGGGGCAGGACAATACAAGCAGTCGTAATGAAGATGCTGAGGTGAATTTGCGGTGACACAAGGCGCGATAGAATCCGCAACGAGTATGTGCGACATTGCAGATATGCTTCAGGAGAATAAGCTTAGGTGGTTTGGACACGTGAAACGAAAGCCATATTTTTATGTGACGACTACTACCACCAGAGATAGTAGCCGGGACCAACGGCTATAACGTGCCATCCGAAGCACTGAATCGTCTTTCTTTTTCAGACAATACCGCCTGCAATGTCCTATCCAACTGGGGAAAAACGCACAATGTGGCACATCACTAGGGAATCGAATCCACGACCTCCGTGTCAAGAGCCTAAAGCTTTTAACCATTAGACTACGGGGGCAGTGATATGACCGAGTGCAATGTCTCCGGAAATGACGTCAGGAATAGGGTAAGGTGGAGACAGACGCGGAAGGCTGTCCTCACCACCATATGGGATTAACAAGCCAGCCTAGCTAGCATGCCACCCCCGAGAAAACGACAAAAATCGAGATGTGCCTCCATCTTTATTATTTTACGTAGGCCAGAAAGAGCGCGCATGACGTTTTTCTCGTTTAAACGCTTTGTCGTGGGTGACATGCTAGCTAGGCATGAAGAGAGAGAGAGAGAGAGCATCAGAAGCAGGACAGCCACCTTTTGGGGACTTTCAGCTCCAGCATAGAAAGTGCTGTAGTCTCGGGTCCTGGATATCAGAACACTCAATTTTAAAAAGAAGCATATCTGGATGTGTACGCACGGCGACACATCAATCTATACAAAACCAAAATAAGCTAGCCGCGCGTAGGTCAAGTAACGTATAACGTATCGCGACCAGCTTATATTGGTTTTGTATAACTTTATGTGTCGCCGTGTGTACAAAACAAAATCTCAATTTCTCTACAAAGTGTAACAAACCACCGTAATGTATACTCTATATACTATTATAAAACTGTAACAGGAAGTTTGTCTGTACATTGAAGATATTAACAAAAAAAAAGTTACGATATGGTTTTTAGGTCTCCCTGATTCCATTTCACCAATTTTTGGATTTTTTGTCTGTCTGTTTGTTTGTGTGTTTGTTTGTGTGTTTGTTTGTTTGTTTGAACGAGTATCACGCAAAAACCACTGAACCGATTTTGATGAAACTTTTTTTGTTTGATAGCTTATGATCTGACTTAAAATCTGGTATATAATTTGTGCGGACGAAATCGCGGGTTAACGCTCGTAAAATTTAAACGTGTGGTTTAGAATATCAAACTGAACAACATTCACATCCAGAGAAAAAATAAAATATTCTGATGTTTCATACAAAACTGTAGTAACAGTAGTTTGTACCCCCTGCCCTTGATGCTAAATGCTTTAAAATGAACCCTCTAAAATATATCTCAAGTTTTCTTCTGAAACATATTTTATTTTATTTTCTTGGGAAGACCAACAGCTGTTGACACAATACAAAATATGGATGGCTAACAGAAGGCCAATTATAGGTCTCCGCTGATAGAAACATAATTTAAAAAAAACAAAGCAGAGCTAACACTAAAAATACAAAGTGGATAACAAAAAGATAACGAACGTATTCAAGTTACAACAATCGACTGAATAAGAAGCATTCTTCCTCGCAATGAAACTAATTACAAAGCAACATCATTAAACGTAACAATAAACACTTATAAAGCCAATTCACTCGCTAAAAAATCTACGACTTAGCGCATATCAAATAATAATATATAACCATAGCTAACCTAAACTCCATTCCAAAAGGCAACGAAATTTTAAAACTGTTTTGCATTACAGAAACAGAGATTTGAAACACTTCCTCTCACTTATTCTTAGAACAGCTTTAGCAACGTCCGAGATATGTCGGATACTATCGAGGAAGAGCGTCAGTGGCGCGTTGCGGAGAGGTATGGACTTATGGGGGTCGGGGTTCGAATCCGCACGGACAACATGCCATGTACCAATGAGTTTTTCTAACTTATGTACGTAATACCGACTGCTCTCAAACGGTGAAGGAAAACATCGTGAGGAAACCTGCATACGCTGAAGAAAAAATTCTGATGTGTATGTGAAGTCTACCAATCCGCATTGGGCACGCGTGGTGGACTAATGCTCCCTGAGGGTAGTAGTTCCTGCAGTGGGACGTTTATAGGCTGATAATGAATCAGAATTGGCTAGAAAGCTAAATAGAGTCGAAGCTAACATTAGAATGTGCCCGAGCACTCAACCAGCTAGGACTGACAAACTCTGTCACCCTAGGCTGGGTGCCCGGACACTGCGGTATTGATGGAAATGAGGCTGCTGACGAGCTGGCACGAAGAGGGGCGGAAGAGGACGCCATAGGCCCCGAGCCTTATTGCGGCATCTCTCGCAACACCTCTAGACGTGTGCTAAAGGAATGGGCTGTGAACCAAAGCCGTAAGCTCTGGTCGGATACACCAGGACTGAGGCATGCGAAAGAACTTGTGACCGGCTTTTCAAACAGACATACTTCGGATGCCATCAATTCAAACCGCAACGACTTAAGGCTCTTAGTACGAGCCTTAACAGGACACTGCAAGTTAAACAAACACCTACACAGAATGGGGCTTGTAGATTCACCCACTTGCAGATTCTGCTGTGAAGCAGAGGAAACGCCCATACACCTCCTCTGCGAATGCGAAGTGCTCATTCACAGCAGAAGTCGCCATCTAGGTGGATACATAATAACACCTACTGACATTAGGGACCTTCCCTCCAAAAGCATAACACGGTTCATGAAGTCCGTGGGCCTAGGAAATGACCTTTAGGTCTAGGGTGACAGCTACAATAGATCTATCCAGGTCGCAGTAGCTATTTGGTCATCGACCAAGCCCTTATAACCAAATAATAAATAGGAATCGGAAAATCGTGTCGTCCTTATTTGGAATGAAGTATAGGTAGTCGTCTCAAATATATGAGACAAGGAGATTTTTATCGACATTGTCTCCCTTGTAAAATTTGTTTAATTTGGTCTAAATCGTATTACTAAAGTGTCTTGTTACAGCTTATGGGCAATAACTTTATCAGCAACTTTCAACATTGCCTCAAAACTATACAAAATATTTAAAGACAATTGAAAACAATGACCGTTACCAAAACAAGCATTATACTCATAGAGACAATAGTTTACTATAGCACAGTTTGTATCTACTATATCATCGTCGTGAGGTGAACAGAGAGGGTGAACAATGGAGTCGAGTGGACGCAGCCGGCGCTTGCGCACCCGACTACGATATTATCATCTTGGTAGTTGGTGGTTCATAAAAATAAATTACTAAGGATTTTACGTTGATGCGGTTCATAGCTCCAAAATTTGCTTTATTTGTACATTCAAACAACTACTACTAACAAACAACAGATCATTTAACTAACAAACAATCAACCAGAAACAAAAGCCAACCAACACCATTTTATGCATATCAACGTGTCGTTCTAACAAAATTAGATTCTAATGTTTTTTTTATTACAGAATGTTATTTTGAAAAAGAAATGCCTATAAGATTCTTCTTGGGCACGTGATTACAAATTTCTAAGCCATAGCGAATTTTATTTATTTATTTCCGTTTTGGAGAACTTACAGCTAAATAACAATTTGATTTGTACAAAGACAGTTAATGGTCAGAATCAGAAAACAAGCCCTACCATCGTGCTTCTTTTATTAATTTTAAAATGTTAATCGACATTACATTTTAGGGCTCTTGGATGTCCTAAAGATACATGTAATCCACATTTCAAGGCTTCCCTGCATGTATATTTTTGAAATGATTAAATTTGTATTTTAGCATACAGAACTTTTCAAAATAGCTGGTAACTTCCGCCATAGAAACCTAGGAAGACCTAATGACCTTGTTTTAGAAAACAGATCTAGAATTATGGTATATAAAAAGAATTTTCATTGTATGTGTATCGTTTTGTTTGTATGTTGTGTGTGTTCAACAAAATACCAGATAGAATAAAAACTTTGCCAAATAAATTATTTATAAAAGAATTGTACAATTGGTTGATTGATTGTAGTTTCTATGACTTGAATGAATTTTTTGCATTATAATTAGATATCACTTATATTATTAATTAAATGAATATTTGCATGCCACATAATTTAGCTGGATAGAAGAAACTTTGTACCTACTTATCATTATAACACCCTATTGTACCTACCTATTCAATGCAAATAAACAAATTCAATTTCAATTTCGATGTACTCAGGTTTCGTCCGGGAAGCTCTTTCCTTGAACCCCAGTAGAACAGATAAAACACTATAGCCAAACTGAAACATTGATGTCATTCCTAAAAAAAACAAATAGACGGATTTTGATACATTTGTTGTATTTAAAAGCTTTATGATTAAACTTAAAATCTGGGTGAATCTATATTCTATCTAGCTACGATTATGGGAGCCGATAAGGACGAAGTTGTAGCAAAAATCGATTACGTTTATTTCCATTTCATAATCGCTAGTTTAGTGGCTCTGCCTGGACAAGTTGTGTAGATCGAAGACCGTGACAGATGCTCAGATGCGATCGTGTGAATTTGATAGTCCCCGTCATCCCCGTCATCTACATTTTTGTGGCATTAACTACGCATTATGTACCTATACCTGAAATCATGATAACTGTTCAATTTAAAAAGCTCATTTTAATCAAAATGTTGTCCCAAATCGTGCAAGTATCAAAACTTATTCCACCCACTACACCCAACATAAGAATCCCTAAATACCATGTTATAGACAAACCGACAATGTCCAGCGGTCAACATGAACCTTTTCATTTCGCTAAATACATCTCCTTAGCCCCAGTTCCCACGATCTTGTGTCACCAAAACAATGTAAAATGTCTCAAAAATATTGTCAAGATACTACTATCACTTTACCATTAACCATGTTGGATTCCACTCTTATTTCTTTCATTTTAAACACAGTTTTGATTGTCAATTTTGAGTGTAGCAGTAAATATAAATGTGTAGGTGACAAAGGGCTTTTGTATTGTATGGTTCAGTAGTCCAAACACGTAGTATTATTTCAATTTTAGGGTCAACCTTGGGTTCACCGCAAAATTTATTAGTAGTAGTGGGTGAACAGGATTAAAAATTTGATCGATTTGACATTTCGTAGTTCTTAAATTTAGAACCGTGAGAAGCATTTGAGAAGTTTGCAATACGATTGTTGTTAAGGGATTTTAATGGATCGGAAAAATAAATGGTGGACCTCAAATCATCCTATTCATTTCCTATTCATTGACGGTTTTTGATACTGAGTTTATCATCTCTTTTTAATTCTTGCAAAACTAGAAAGTAGTTTGTTTAGAACCGAGAGCAGAATCGAATTATCATGGTTTCAGTATAGGTAATTTTTTTCAAAATATTAAATAATTTGTTTTTAAAATTTTAAATTTACTGAACCCGATGTCAATCCACCGCGCAACTATACTAACCCTACTTACTACCAAGACAAGATTATTAAACTAAACTAAAATCCATGAGTACGTTTGCGCTTTCATTCATTGCTGAAATGATAAATCATTTTTGCCTCAAAACTTAAAATGCGAATAACTTTAAATTTTAACTATCAAAATAATGAAATTATTTTTTCAATCTAATTATTTTGTTATAAATCAGTTGGGGTGTATGAGGTTTTGCGCTTATACGGTCGAATTGAGAAACCTCCTCCCTTTTTGAAGTCGTTTAATAGTAAAAATAGCTTCAACACAGATGGTATAAAATAACTGTTATTGTTAAGAAAACTTTAGTTTAGGGGATATAATTCGGAGCGCGCTCTATACATACGAAGTCTGGTTATATTTTCAATACTCACCAATGAAAATTTTCAGAAACCATCTAGAAACTAATCGTTATTAGTATGTTGTCAGATTTTCGTTGAAATATACAGAATCTGTGATAGGATTAATTTAAGATTTTTATGGAAATATTTGAGGGACTATAGCTTTACAACTTAATAACATACAAGCATAGAGATTACTTTCCAGATTGCTTCTGAAAAATTTATTGACCTTAATATTGGTTAGTATTGAAAATATAACCAGACTTCGTTTGTATGGAGCGTGCTCCAAATTATATCCTAGTGTAATAGTTTATAAGAACAGAATAGAAGACGCATGTGCTTATGGTGTAAGGAGCCACCTATATGTTCATGTAACTTCTGTATAGTTTTGCTACAAATTCCAGAATTAGGCCTACAAAATCTACAAATTTTCTACAAAATGGGCATAGAATCCTTTTTTCAATAGAAAATGAGGTTCCTCAATCCATACGCCCATGTAGACGCGACTGGAACAGAAACAGCTGTGTTTAAGAGGCTATGTGAAAAAAATAGGATTATCCAAAGCGTCATATATCATGAAGTACTAACAGTAGGAGTATGATTTGCGGATATGTGTAAATTGAACATATAATTGATTAGAGCCAAAAACAAGCCAAAGTAGCCTCCGTCTTTATCGATAAACGATTGGAACTGCTAAGCGGTGAATAATAGAAACACGAGACTTGATTTTAAAAAAAGAGATTGATATTTTACAAATTTTGATTAGAGCAGAATTGAACTTACATAAATAGTACAATATCAATTAAATAAAGTTTGTCTTATGCTTGCGTCGTTTCAGGCGCGCGCGCCGCCCCATCTCTTTCTCTCGCATCAGGCCGTAATATAAGCTATCACACGCACATTTCGCTTCAATTATTTTTCGACATAGGCCCTTAACAACCTATAATATTTGTGTCTCGCTATCTACGATGACGGGAGCCAGTGCAGACGAAGTTGCGGGCTAATTCTAGTAGGATATAATTGTCTTAAATTCTTAAAAAGTCAAACACTAAATATGACAGAAGTCGTGTCCCCTACATGTAGTTTCGAGCTGTTGGAATTATTCACGAGCTCCGACGTAATGCGTCATCGATCGTTCACGTTCTGAACTCTTTTACATCTGTCCCTTTTAGGACATACGATAGCGTTGTGCACCAGCTACAGGACGATCTGAAGCTATAAGTAAATGCGATTCGTTTGGATTAATTCTAGATATGGACATGTTATACGGAGTGTCATAAGACGAATGTTGAGTATGAATGTGGATAACTGTTGTAGGAGAGGAAGGCCAATGAAAAGATGGGTGGATTATGTGAAAGATATTTGTGTAAGAAAGGAGTGCTGAAATGACGATTAAGGAATGGAAAAAGATATGACATATTGCTCAGATTTGAAATAATGGGATAGTGGCCCGAATGATGATGATGATGGTTTGTTTCCAGATCTATTCCCTGTTCACTTAGATAGCAGCCCATCAACTTCTCTATGCTTTGCCTCACAAGACCATATTATAACCACCATTTTTTTAACAGTGCTAGAGGGTTTGGCTCGAAATGTCTGGAATCTAGTCCACAGGTCAACAGAATATATTGTATTCAATTGATTCAATTCATTTATTTATCTAAAAGACATTACTAAAAGGTTTCTTTACATTAAATCTTCTAAACTGCATGACAGTTTGTTGGCAGATATAAACTCTCATTTTTCTAATACTATGCCAACTAATACAATACTATACTAATATACTTATCTATCTATATAATTATCTATCTATACTATTATAAAACTGTAACTTGAAGTTTGTCTGTACATTGAAGATATTAACAAAAAAAAAGTTACGATATGGTTTTTAGGTGTCCCTGATTCCATTTCACCAATATTTGGATTTTTGTCTGTCTGTTTGTTTGTGTGTTTGTTTGTTTGAACGAGTATCACGCAAAAACTACTGAACAGATTTTGATGAAACTTTTTTTGTTTGATAGCTTATGATCTGACTTAAAACCTGGTATATAATTTGTGCGGACGAAGTCGCGGGTTAACGCTCGTTAATTATATTCCTTACGGTACCTGCCTATAATATTTATAAAGTAGAGCATAGTCAGTAATATTGTATGCCGACTTTACTAAAACTCCGCTGTACTTTTAAAGCAACGCCACATATCGCTATGAAACATATCTCGCGCAGGATCACAAGCATACCCTCACATGCAAATGGTATAATTCGTCAATAGCCGTCGGGTGCTAATTGATTTCTGTTTGCCCCTCTTTAATTGTGGCGTGTGATTTGCTCTACGATTTTTGCATTATTCATTCATTGCAGTTTGGTTTTTGTACCTATTGATTTTTATGGAACTTACAATTCATATTTGTTTTAGTATAAGCTAAAAATAGCAATAGGTTACCAGCTTTAATAGGTTTCAATGCTGAAGTATCAATTACTTACTTAGTAATATTCGATGTTACGAAAGTTATGATTTAACTTACGTACCTAAACTCACCACGCTATTAAACTGTGAAACAAAAGATCCTGGGTTTTAATCCTAGACCTTGCCACAGTTTAACGTAACGTATTTCTTGTGGAGTTGATTGGAACTAATTCTATTTTGTTTTTCAAAAAAATCTTGTGTGTGAATATAAAGCACCAAGTTTCCTGTTAGATTCCTATTGGAGTCGCAAACACCATCATTAATTTATGGGTCTATTACACCAATACTATAAATTATGATAGATAATTAGATATATTTTTAGATATAGAAGCTGAATAAAATCATAAAATAATTTGAGTTCGAAATCTGAGCATGTGACAAAATCAAAATCATTTTATAAAGTAATTCGAACGAATTTAAAAACGCAACGCGAAGCGAACGCACCCCTCATCAAATTCCACGTACATTCGAAAACTAAAACTATGTAGAGGGGAGAACAGTGAAAAAATTGATATTTTATTGCGTCCGGGGTCCACTTTTCTGCCATATTTTATTTCCTTTTCGTCGTCTGTGGTTTCAACTACATTCTAAAGCAGCAAAATGCTGCTGAAGAATTTTGTATCTTAAAACTTTGTGATAAGGTTTTTTATGTGTTTTTAAGATTGTTGTTAAGATGCGTACGTGTCGTCAAACGCACGGATGAGTAGTATATCATTTTCTTTGAACAAATGGGTTTCAGTATCTACCACAACGGCCTAATCTAGTAAAAGAATAAACAATAGGGGTAGACAGTGAATCTGAGGGGAACACAATTTACATTTGGAGTAAATTCGTATGGTAGATGGATTTTACTGGTATTTTTGCTGGGAAATGATTAGAATGGTAAAAATCCTATGCTTACGTACCTAAGTATGTAAGAGGTGGCGAAGGATGTTTTTTTTAAATTAATACGGGCCTAATTATTTAAGTACCTGAAACTGCACTGAAAAAAATGTTTTGTTAAATATAACCGAACTTTAGTGACTTCCAAACTGTTTTGTAGCACATAAACAATCGTTTGGTCATAAATAGCATAACTTTTTGCTATTTATATACGTTGTTATGTGCTACAAAACAGTTTGGAAGTCACTAAAGTTCGGTTATATTTAACAACACATTTTTTTCAGTGTGGACGAGTTAAGTGTATGTAAGTAGAAATTGCTTTAGAATTGTATTTTGAACCAGTTACAAACTTTTTATAATAACCCTGTAATAATTTCTATGCAATCTTCTAAGGAAAATTTGTATAAAGAAATTTTGTTTATTCTATGTATATTCTTAGCATATTCTTAAATAGAAGACCATTAGAAGACAGACAGACATTTTTAGACTTACCTATCTAATATTAAATAAGTCTCAAAGAAATAATTCATAATTGAAATTCGCAGTTAAGTTAACCCAAAAAAACACACCATCAAACGTATTCTTGTTTTAACTTTTTATAAAAACTTACCCTTTCTCTACCACTAACCCGAACCAATCTATAATCAAAACTCAAATTTCTCATTCCCCAACAAAAGTTTACAACTAAAATAACAAGTGGCACTTAATTCGAAACTCCTTTACAACCTTTTAGTTTCATCAATAAAATGTTACGAGCGGGAATCGAACCCGCACGGACCCCGGAGGTCCATAAATCATTTGTAATCGTAATCATTGTGTCGCTACACCAAATTTCACGCTTCGCCGAACTTGATAATGTTGCCTAAATTAAGTTTTGTTTCTTATTCTTATTGGATATTGTTTAAGAGAAAAATATAGAACACACATACATACAGTTAGTTAGTACTATTATAAAACTGTAACAGGAAGTTTGTCTGTACATTGAAGATATTAACAAAAAGAAAAGTTACGATATGGTTTTTAGATGTCCCTGATTTCATTTCACCAATTTTTGGATTTTTTGTCTGTCTGTTTGTTTGGGTGTTTGTTTGTTTGTTTGTTTGAACGAGTATCACGCAAAAACTACTGAACCGATTTTGATGAAATTTTTTTTGTTTGATAGCTTATGATCTGACTTAAAATCTGGTATACAATTTGTGCGGACGAAGTCGCGGGCTAACGCTCGTTAGAATTAAAACTGTAAAAAATGAGAGCTTACATCTGCCAAAAAACTGTCATGCAGTTTGGCAGATTAAGGACCTGTTTCACCGCTTTTGGATAAGTTCTTCTTAGCTTATCCGACAGCTCATTTGACATATTTTGTATGAAGAATATGTCCAAATATCTGTCGGATAAGCTAACAAGAACTTATTCGGAAGTGGTGAAACAGGCCCTTAATGAAAAGAAACCTTTTTGTAATGTCTTTTGGATAAATAAATGAATTGAATTGACATACATAAAGTGTCGACTAAAATTAAAAAATCGTTTTTTTTTAAATAAGATCACATAGATAACTTTTTGACGTCATTTTTTGACTCTATCAAGCGCGTCGGAAGCTGTTCCGTTGTAAAGAATATGCGGCCGGAAACTCTACATACACATATTTTACAACAGAACTAAATACACAAAGCAACAACTACACAACTACAAAATAAATATAACATTGAATTATATAACGTAACATTGTCAAGACCAGGCATTTTGTTCATTCTCATAATCATCAAGTTATAAGCGTTTTTACAGAGGACTTGTTTAGCATGGGACCTAAACTTTTTCTCCCTAATCTCTTTCAGGGTGGTCAGAAACATTGCTACAACTACATGATGTCTTGCATGCCGTTGGAACAAGGCTCACTTTTAGTATATTGAAGACAGTGTTGAAGGTTTCAAGATGAAATAATGTAGTGTTAGGTGGCCACAAATACACTGTATAAGAAAATCTGATCCCTTAGTCGTTTCGAACGACACCCATGAAGAAAAGGGGTGGAAAAAGACTAAGATAATTATGTGAAAAGAAATTTCTAATAAGAACGACTTTCTCATTCAAAATAAGTCATATAGGAATTGAAAGTTCAACCAATACTCTGGTCCAAATAATAAATAAAATAAAGAGTGTCTATTTCAGTAACTCACGATCAGTTGCAGAAACGCTCATTAGAGTTAATCAAACATTAAATCTCTTACTAGCTTTTACTACGTCAACAAGACAAAATGTGACAGGAAGAGATTTAATGGAGGAGTAACTTTAATGAGTGTTTCTGCAACTGAGTGTTAATCTACGATACAAATCAGTTTATGGAATCTCATTTTTAGCAAAAAATTAGCTTGTGTGGGGATATTATGCTCTTCTATAACTATTACTAAATGGTAGATCAAGTTAACAAATACTAAAAAGGAACAACAAAAAGAAATAATAATACTTAAAAACAGATTGTTAAGTATACATGGTTAAGTTAAAAAATAAATTTTAAAATAAATTGGTAGACCGTAGGGTCAAAGCAAGATTATATTTATACCTACCAATTGTGATAATTTAATTACATGAAACAAACTGAAGATCGTATTTCCTTTCAGGTGGATATAAATTGTGGTAAGAAAGTTAAATTCGAAATAAGCTTCTTTAGTAAAAGGTTTTTTTTTGGTATGGTAGGAATTACGCTAAGAGACCGAAAGCGAAACGAATGGCTCAGAGAGCAGAGCAAAGCATAAAGTTAATATTACTAATAGTATATTAAGTTTATGGAGCAAAGTCACGGACGTCATCAAGCGTATCGCGGAACTCAAGTGGCAATGGGCTGGTCATATCGCCAGAAAAGAAGGCTCGTGGGGAAAAGCACTATTGGAGTGGAGACTGTGGGGAGAAAACGCCCAAGAGAGAAGACCGCAAATGCGATGGTATGACGAAATCAAAAGAACTGCTGGAGTCAAATGGATAGAGACGGCACGAGATCGAGAGGGGTAGCATAGACTGAAGGAGGCCTACACTATTACGTTTGAAAACCGTTAAGAAGAAGAGTAAAAGGTATTTCTTTTCGGAAAAAGGATTTGCTCCTGGAAAGTAATCGTCAAGACCGGTAGCAAAGAAGGCAATTTAAATCGGTCTGGCAACAGGTCTATACCTTATGAGTACTGCCTAATGTTAGTATTCACACGCAAAACGGAAGAAATCCTACAGCCTGCGGCAAAGTCATAGGAATCCGACTAGAAACATAAGAACCATTGTCCATCTTTATGGCCTTCAAAATCCTTTAATCAGTAAACTTTTCGTAAACCCTATCACTAATAAAAATAAAGTCCAATTTAGTTCAAAAAATTTTGTTCGCAACGATGTTATTTTTGCCTAATTTGAGTATTCAAAGATCAATTTGTATCAGAATTCTACGTTTCAACTTTAACTAGACGTTCGTAAGTACTTTAACATTTCACCCAAGAGCGTTCACCTCTGACCCGTAACTGCCGTTGGTCATCTCGAGACGTCTCGCATCCTTGTCTGGTGAGTGTGTTGTGTGTATGGTTGTCTTTCTCTACTTGCGGTGCACGATCCGATGGTGCTTGTGGATCCGGGTGTCCTCAGAATTGCACTCGGCTGCGCGGTCCAAGAAATTGGGGATTTGATTTTTTGATGATCAAGGCGGAGCGTGCGGGCGGGTGGGTATGGTGCAGTTCGGATGCAGTTTGAATGCAGTCGGTGTGCAGTTGACACGACTGCAATTAAACTGCAATCGGACTGCGCGTTTGGTTTGCAGTTCTATTGCAGTCGTGTCAACTGCATTCAAACTGCATCTGAACTGCAATTTTGCAGTCGGAATGCAGTCTGTCTGTCTAGAGCCTAAGAGAAAAATATTCGTCAACAGTCTTTGATATGTCGAAAAAAATAGCATAAGAAGCAAGTCGCCTTTTGTAATGTACCTACTTATTTTGCAGACTACTTATGAGTGGTTCACTGGCCTGGCAGCTTTTCATTTGACTGGGCCACTCGTTGAAAGGTCCATAAAAAGTACAGTTTTAGCTGCAATACCAAATCTTAGGCCAAATCTAGTAAACGCCTTACCACCTTTTATTTTAACTTGCTAGTAGTTTTATAAGCCTTTCATAAAGTAGGAACGCTTCACTACTTACCAAATACATGAAATTATAGCTAAGATATGGATGAGAACGGAATGGATAGCTAGGCTAACCAATGATCAACCACATTTCATTGGAGAGAATTAATATATTCAATTTGTACCATAATTATCTTGCTGATTGAGTTCATGTAAGGAGCCTCTCCGAGTGGCAAAACCGGAGTTCGTTTGGCGCATCCAGGGCCTCGATACGACCATTGTTGACTGGCTATTCTTTCCCCTACAGTATGCACAAATTGTCATGCAATACACAAATGCATGCTGACACAAAAATAGAAGATTATCCTACAAAGCCAATCAGATTTCTGATTTGACCTTGATTGCTTTTTTATTATTAGTTCACGTCTTCTGTGAAATCCCCTCTGCAGCCAAATGAAGCTCAAATCGAATAGATAGGATCGATCGGTGTAGCCACAGTATAAAAAAAGTATGGTACTACCATAGAGAAATTACACGCTCTTACTCCATGGGTACTGCCCCCATCAATTTTTACCCACCCTCTCTGATGTGCCATGAGGAAGCGTGTCAGAAAAAAATGGCTACTTAGTCTTGCCAGTCTTTCCCATCTTTAAGAACTGACAGTGAAATATCTAAAATGTGGTGTAGCTGTAGAGGTAAGGTAGCTGTAATGAACCTATAGCTCCCAAATTCGTGTGCCCAGTTATAATTGAAACAGGGAAGATGTTCGAATGTTGCCGTATTACCTGTTCTCTAACCAACACAACACGCGAGCACAACTATGATATGCTTACACTTATGTTACTATGCACCGATTTTAATTCATAGCATAGATGTAGCATAATTATCAGTTATCAGGAGTAGGTATAACATGTCCCTTGGGGATAGTTGCGACGAGTCACTACGAAATCCACAGGGTTTTTCGTGGCGGATTTAGTTTGAGTAATGAAAAAATATTTTTTGCTAATTTAGAAAAGTTATGTATAAAGGATGAAATGGATATCATTAGCATCCTTTTAAACCAAGAGTCAACCCATCAAACTGAGAAATTTTTATTATGAGAGCAAACCGATTGGAGGATAAAAAAAAACAGAATTCCATACTAAACTGAAATGGTAGGCATTCGACTCAAAAGTATATGCAACAGCGGATTTTTTTTTGCTCCAATCGATTTGCTGCCATAGTAAAAGTTGCTCAGTTTGATGTGTAGAGTCTTAGTTAAAAGGATGCTAATGGTATCAATTTCACCCTGTAGATCAAAGCTGGCATATGACAATGACATATTGCGCCGACCCCAAATAATGGTAAATGGGCAAGACAATGATGATGATGATATAGATCAAAGCTAAGGTATAATGATAATGACGCTCACGTATCCACTGCACTAGTACCTTTACACAGTAGAATCGTGTATTGGATGTTTTTTGCAGTATACAAGCCTCAATAATTTCATTTTAAAGACATAAAAAAACTATTAAGTATTGAAAGTTATAGTACCTACCTAGGTAGGTAGGTACTACATCTGTGACATGCATTAAATTAAAAAAAAATATTTGCAAATATCTGAACCCTTACGGACCCAAGATTTAATCTACACTATTTTTTTTTCTTAGCCTATTTCATCCGGTTTAGTCCTCTTTCGCCGGATTCCTTATTGGACGGATAATCTTTTTCGTCGCCTAACTGACGGTAAATTTTAATTGATTGATATGAATCATGGGTACAAACCAGCCAGCTTCCAGCAGCATCATCTTTGCCAGCTTCCTGATATGTGAACATTTCCGTTGAAAAAAAGGGATTTGTCCAAACAAGAATCTGGCCAAAACGGAATCTGTCCAATAAGGAATCTGGCGAAAACGGACTAAACCTTTCATCCCACTGCTGAGCAAAGGGCAGTCTACACTATTATAAAACTGTAATATAAATGTGTCCGTATATTGAAGATTTTTTCCGAAAAAAAGGTTATCTACAATATGGTTTTAGGTGTCCATGTTTCCAAATCACAGATTTTTAAATTTTTTGTCTTTCTATTTGTTCGAGCATCATGTAAAAACTACGGGACCCATTTTGATGAAACTTTTTGTGATAGACTTAAAAATTGGTGTATTTTATCTAGCTACGATGACGGAAACCGGTGGTGCGAACAAAGCTCGTTTTATTAAAAAAAACCTCATTAAAAGCATCGATTTTAAAAATCTAACCTATTGTAAAAAAATAATAAGGTACCTACACCACCGCAGACGAGACAAACCCAGCCAGTAATTACAGACTGACGTTTGGACACAAGGGGTTGAATTGATAGGGGAAGTGGACAAAGGAGCTTTTACACAATGATTTTTATGTGATTTTCACGCACCACCGCCTAAGTATAGCGGTTGTAAGCTACTTGTTTAGAGTTTAATATTAGGTTATATTTTTAAATTGTAGGTGTATTTTTTAATTTGGATCTTTTTTTATCTGTCTAGGATCAGTGTCGCGACACACAGAAGAAAATCGTGATTGTATGATATGAAATGCCCTAGCATGTATGGCCTTCAAGGGTAGAATGCCCTTAGCTTCATACTTGTTTGGATTTCGAAGCTAGTTAGACAGTGCGGTATATACCTACTGCCTTTTTTTCAATTTCCATTCTTCTTCTGCAATATAATATAAGGTAGGTACTTTTGTTGTCGTAATTATTTTATTATCTAGTTAATTTTATCCAATCCTATGGTAAGCATAAAAAAAGTTAACTAAGTATTATTGGTTTGGTTTACTAGTATTGGTTTTTATTTCAAATACTTTACCTTACTTACCTACATACCGAAACTGCGCTTTTGAAAAAAGTCCATAATATATTTATTTCGGACCTAACCAATTACCTACCTAAAAATGCTTTGTTATTATTTCGTAAACTATTAAAGAAATAAAATTCCAATCATCATAATTTATTTCGCAATAAAGAATATTTATCTTATCTTATTTTTCTGAAATTAGTTTTCTACTTCTTATTTTTTCTACTTCCTATTTTTTTTACTTTCTATTTTTCCTACTTCCTATTTACTTTATCTGTAGAACCCCGACGACACCCAGCCGACACCTAACAAAGCGTAATAAATAGTAATAATATTTTCACCAGCTAGTTTAATTAAAAGGGAGGCAACTGCGAAAACATTTAGCTTTTGATACCGTATCGCGAACGAACAAACAGCCGGATTGTTTTTAAATAAGATTAAATTTTACAGTTCAGCGCCATCTAGCGGATTACGCGTGAACTATTCTGGTAGGCGGGGAAACAAGGACCAATGTGGGCAAGGAGTTATTTTATTTGCGTGCATTAGCATTATTACTACTAATTTTATTTATTTAAAATAAATTAACCTGTAATCTTTTAATATGCATAAAATAACTAAAAAAGACCTTTAAATTAATTTATGGAATTAGTTATCTTTATGTAATAGTAACAACCTTTTAAAAGTTAAAGCAAGAAAAGTTCTAATTAAAATATTCACAAAAACTTGTAGTCAACCATAGTCAACATCAACCGTGCCATGACGTCAGCGCTGTTGATATTGGCTCGCTTTTTCGCCATTCTCTTTACCGGGGGTGTAACTCAGTGGTAGAGTGTCTGCTTCGCATGCTGAAAGTCCTGGGTTCAAATCCCAGCACCTCCAAATATCTTTTTACATTTTGTTTCCACCATTTTAACTCTTCTAACACTTCATTTTATACTTTTTCCTGCTTGTAATAAAGTACCCATTGCTTAGACTTTGTATTTATTTTTCGAATCAATGGAGCGAGAAACATCCGCACGTGGCAGAAACAAATTACATACCTCTATTCATACAACATTGTGTTTAATTTGTAACGAATTTAATGAAACACTGATTGACATGCACCTGAGCTTTATCGTATTCTAATATTTTATTAGAATTCTATTGGACCATAAAAACATTTCGGATTTTTATGGTGAAGGCTTTTTAATGTCCATTGTTTACTAAGTAATATAAAAACTGTAATGATGCCTGTGCCCAACAATGGGACGAAACGGGTTAAACATTTTTTTTTAGAGTTTTTATGAAAAGTCCAACAAAAGTTTGAGTTTATTAAAATATCACTATATAAGGTCTAACAAAATTAGGTGAAACTATTTTAAGGGGATGATCAGACCATCAAACTGAATAACTTTCTCTATGAGACCAATATCGAAATCGCGAATAAAAAATGTACTGTCCCATACATTTAGGTCGATTAGGTTTGTATGGAACATTTTTTTTTCACGATTTCGATATTGGTCCCATAGAAAAAGTTGTTCAGTTTGATGGTCTGATCATCCCCTTAAAATAGTTTCAGCAAATTTTGTTAGACCTTATATACTATTGGAGACCACAACTGTGCCACTGGCTGGACAGATTTTGGCCGCTCCTAGTGAAATGTTGATATTCTGAATGAATATTTAGAATATCTGACTAACCCTCTCGGGGAATATACCTAGTCGTAATTATATAACATTGATACATCATTATTGGTCAGATCATTATTATTTCATTTCTATAATGTGTTTTATATCCAACATCAAACTAGATCCGCTGGCTCAGCGACCGGAATCGGGCCACCGAAATAACGTTACGGCAACGCCACTTTTCCCAATCCTGCGCAATCTCTCGCCAGTAGCTGGCTGACATGAGCTTCAGCTCATGCACGTCAGCCTCCACTACGTCGTTCCAGAGACACCTGTGGCGACCTATTGGACGTCGGCCAGTAATACGAGCCAGATATGCTTTCCTGACATGCCGATCCTCATCTATTCTTTCATAGAGCTTCATTATCTTTAGAGCAATGACGTTCTATACAAAAGGAATTCCACATTACTATCCGATTCTACATTCGAAATTTTACATTACTGCTTAGTGACCGAGAACATTTGAAAGGACTGGAATGTTAGCGGCAATGTATAGCAGCGTGGCTAGAGGTAGATCACTGCGTAGCCCAATTTCTTACTGGACATGGTAACTTTAAGGGAAAGCTATTTTATTTTAAATTGGTTGCGTCACCTTTATGTGAATGCTCTGTTGACAGTAACGAGTTCGAACAGACCGCTCATCATATTCTTTGGGAGTGTGAGCTCTGGTACGCCGAGCGCCAGACCATGCTTGACTCAATAAAATCGTTTTCTGGTGTCCCTTACTACATGGATCTTGTTGCGACTAGGGATAACTTCCGTGCGTTCAGATGTTTTTGCCATACTTATTACTGGAAGCAAAATAGGTCATAGTTTCAGTACAATGTTAGGTTCCTATTGTTTTATTGTTTTATTTTGTATTTTTGGTGATTTGCGGTCGTGTCTTCAACACTGCCATAAATGATCTCTTGAATTGGCTCTCTAATAGCCATGTTTTTTTTCCTTCTTATTGCTGTCTCCCGTTTGCAATGGAGGGAAGTCGGATATTTCGTTTTCCTACTCCTCCTATCTTCTTTGATTAATTCATTGCGGGTTCCAAGACAGATTAGAGTCATCCCCCGGGCTCGCTGGACTTCATTGTCCAGTGTTGTGAATGGTCGCCGCTGTTGATCCTGGCTTACAGGAGTTACAGCGGTGGGAATGTGTGGTGGGCCTATGCCCGATAAAAAAAAAAAAAAAAATGTATAGCAGCGGAGCACAACCTGAAGCATACTAAATTACTAAGAGACATGTGCCATTTTTGGGTTTTGTTATTGTATGACGTGGTGTGTCCATGTGTATATCATGTGGCTAAGTCAGCGGAGGCAGTGTGCTTTTATATCATTAAATATCTTTGTCGAGACGTATCCCCCCATCGGACGTATTCCCACATCCGTACCCAACTTAGTATCCCATCCCACTCCACCGACTTCTACTCCTACTCCTTCACCATTCATGCTGCTCGGTTGTGGAACTCACTCCCCGCCGACATTCGCGACTCCAAGACTTTAGCTGTATTTAAAAAGAAAACGAAAGAGCACTACCTTTCTCTATCTTAAGTGATATTCATATATATAATTATATACATATATTAATATATATTGTATGTTGTAGGTATATATTACATTTATTTATTTATTTATACTGTTTGCTTGTACACAATAAGTTTGCCTTTTAATTGTTAACTGTCTCTTCTACGGGTCTGCTGGAAATAATCTCTTCAGAGATAAGCTCGCCCTTTGTACATGTTTTCTCAACTTTGTGTATTATTATGTCCGTGTGTACAATAAAGAGTTATAATAATAATATCTGAACTCAAAATGTGATTTTAATAAAACTAACTCGCGTTGATATCTTTTGTACGTAGATACAGTGTCGTAGTCCATAAAAATCAAATCAAAATCAAAATTAAATCAAACCTTTTTCTTCAAAATAATATCACATAATACCACATAATCCTGTAATCACATTTCGGGGTACCCAGAAACTTAGCTACATATTACAAATACCTACATACAAACAAAAGGTATAGAGATACACAGAGGATGCCATCACGCGCCACTGTGGGTGTTTTATAAACAGAGATACCCTTGTCATATCAGTGACATCAATTAAACGTGTTATGGTCTTCTGTTGGTGATACGTTGATCTGATAGTGATTGTGGTAAGCGGTGAAGAGAGGCAATCTTTAGACTTAAGGTGGTTTCAGTCCATACAAAAGTTTGACGCACAATACGCGTAGACGGAATTAATAAAAGCAATATTTTATATATGAAAAAATAGTTCAGATAATCTAGTTGCCGCGTAATAAATAACATTTGCAATTTATAGTATAATTACGAAGATATAAAGCTTTTAAAATTTTCTATGAAAAACTTCAAAGCTTTATATCTTCGTAATTATTTCATAAATTGTAAATGTTATTTATTAAGCGGCAACTAGATTTTCTGAACTATTTTTTCATATATCCAAAGTTACTTATATTAATATCGTCTACGCGTATTGTGCGTCAAAGTTTTGTCTAAAATTGACCCCTCTGCAACCGCCTTAAGGCTTCCTCAGCTTGTATAGTTTTATGTTTGACTAGCTTTTGCGCGCGACTTCGTTTGCATGGACTCAATGACGCTCTCCGTAATGTAATTACATAACACTTCTCGTTGCATTCAAATTAAGTCGTAGTTTTTAAATTCGATCATAATCGTGCTTTTAAACAGTGAATACAGTATGGAAATCGGTTTGGAATTTTCCATGCGATTAAAATAAAAAAAAGTTTTTGATTCATAAAAGTCAAGATACGACATCCAAACGACTAACAAAAATAATATAAATAATTATTTTTTGCTTTGATGTTAGAGCTTTTTTAGAGTTTTATAATGGTTCCTATCTTTTTTTTTTTTTTTTTTTTTTTTGTTTAGCCTGTTTTATCCCACTGCTGGGCAAAGGCCTCCCCTTTTATCCTCCATGCATCCCTGTTCTGAGCCAGTTCCATCCACTCTTCGTCGAATGTATCAAGATCGTCCTTCCATCTCTTTCGGGGTCGACCCTGACGGCGACGCCCATTCTCCGGGATCCAAGGTGTTAATACTTTGGCCCATCTTTCCGGGTGCAATCGACAGACATGGCCTATCACATGGTTCCTATCTACAGGGTGAAATTGATATCATTAGCATCCTTTTAAAATAAGAGTCTACCCATCAAACTGAACAACTTTTACTATGGGAGCAAACTGATCGGAGCAAATAAAAAATCTGCTGTTCCATACTAAACTGCAATGTCGACGCGCGAGTACGCGACTCAAATTTATGCAACAGCAGATTTTTTTGCCCCGATCAGTTAGCTCCCATAGTAAAAGTTGTTTAGTTTGATGGGTAGACTCTTAGTTTAAAAGGATGCTAATGATATCAATTTCACCCTGTAGAGAGATAAAAGAAAGATGGAAGATAGAAAACAGACAAAAGATAGAAACAGTTCAATACCTTTCCTACACGTGAGTAATTCTGCTCAAATATTTTGTGTTACACCGTTTAAATTAACAAACATGAGCAAATGAACTCAAGGTTAAGATAATCTAAACCCAACCATAAACCTTGAAGCATAAGGCTCCTAATTAATAATAATTATTAGGCCGTATTGCACATGAAAGCCCTTTATAACCCTACAACAATATTATGTTACGTCATTAAAGCACGTTAGTACAATGTAAACATTAACAAGGCCATTCGAAGGGTTATCATATCATACTATGTATATGATAATGATGATGATGATTATTGTCCTTGGGGTTAAATGTTGTATCAATCGTTAACTGATTTGAGATAAGACAAAGAGGTCTGAAGTTTATTTCTCATAAGAATGCCGTGTGGCAAATCATTAATATAGGGTCGTTCTTGATATGCTGTCAGTTTTTAAAGGAGATGACCAGAACCATAGATTAATATGTATATTGGATATATTAACTCGCCTTGAATTTTAGAACGTCTTAATTGCGTTGCCGCTTATTAGCACTAGGGGGCGCCACATTATGAAATAAATTGAAAAAGACGATCGGCCGACACGAGGATCGAACCTTAGCTACCCGGATCGTAAGCCGGTTGTCTAGACCGCTAGACCAACAAGACAGTGATTAATATGGGCGAAATCTCTCACTACTAAAGCGCAGCGCGTGAGGTGTAGTGCGCTGTTACTCCGATATGAACCCTAGTTCAACACATAGTGCTTCGAAACTTAACCGATAGATGGCGGAAGCTGTCTATGGAAAATCAGCGTTCCACTTAGTTTGTACTAAGATAACAAAGCATGACCAGAACATCAAACTGAGAAACGTAGAAACACTAAAAAAATCAGCTGTTCCATAAAAACTGCAAATCGAATCGAACATAACCGATAACTAATTTTTTTTCTCGCGTTTTCGATGTTGATCCCATAGATAGCAAGTTGTTCAGTTTGATGGTCTGATCACGTCAGCATAGTAATAAAAATTCTTATTCTTTCGTGTCAGCATAACTATAATATTTCATAACAGATATTATGATGTTACCTATACAACCTACTTTTTTAACACTTTTCAAATCAGGTTTAGACCATCAAACTGAACCACTTTTATAAATAGAATTAGAATTATAATTTAAAGATTATTTACCGAAAATAATATCATAATGACAATTCCACCACATTCTTATCTCCCCCTCTGCTTCTCCAAAATAATACTTAAAACAATATGACAGTCAATTTTGAGAGCCTAATTAGGGGTCGTGCACATTGCACACTGCACACTGCACCGGCCATCGGACTCAAGAGCGTGTGAGTTATGGAGCCGGAAGGCAGATTTATTGCCTTTTACCCAATCGCCTGCCTTATGATTAGTGTTAAGAACAGATAGGGAACTTGTGAGTAACGGGCTGGAAGAGACACTGTTTCCTAGTGTGAGAAATATCAAATAAGGACTAAAGAAAATGTATTAGCCCCTTGATAAGCACTACGAAGGGTATGCTGCGAAAAAGACTAGAAATGACAGTGAGCCGGCCACATCTACCGCAGAAATATTTTCTGGAATGGAAGCCACATAGGTACCGCATAGGTATAGCATACCTACACTTGTCGGCTAGATAGAGAGAAATTTTTGCTATTGATGATGGTCGATGCGGTGGAAAAAGAGACAAAACCACATAAGAACCGCATAGGTATAGCATACCTACACATGTCGGCTATATAGAGAGAAATTTTTGCTGTTGACGATGGTCGATGTGGTGGAAAAAGAGACAAAACCAAAAAGGTACCGCATAGGTATAGCATACCTACACTTGTCGGCTATATAGAGAGACATTTTTGCTATTGATGATGGTCGATGCGGTGGAAAAAGAGACATAAATAGTCAGGGAGCATCTGCTGCGTATTACTGATTCTGGCAATGGAGAGATCATACCAGTAACGACGAAGCGCCCTTAAAGGTCAATCGAACCTCAAAAGATCAGGTTCTGGTAGCGCAGCCGCATCTAATTCAGAAAAGGACTAAGGTATCATAAGAATATACCGCTTTCTTTATTCAAACAACAAACAAATCTGAATAAGCTCATTCACATAATTATGTGACCTTATTTAACTGGCTTCACCTTGCCATTTCTTGTATAATTCTACATCAACGTCCCTTCCGTCTGTTCGTGTAAAAAGCTCTCGAGCTAATGGGGATGATCATTAATATTTTATGCGGCAGATAGCGCCTATTCATTTATATTTATAAACGCAAACGCGCAAAGCTACGATTTACCTGCGGCTTTATGATTTTGTTCATAGACATATAGATCGACTTGCACAAACCATAATTATAACGCATTGAAGCTTAAACTTGTTTATTTACTGAATAAATGACTGAATTCTCATAATATAACTGATATCGACGACAGCGAAGCGACTGATTTATTAGAAAAACTGTAAAGAAAGTGCGCATAATTTTTTTTAAAGACTTAAGCACTCGGTATATAGTATAATATGAGTAGTTTGGGATCAATAACAGCTAAAATTCCCGACACAATTGATTTTCAATGAGGGATTTTCCGAAAACCATTAAAAAAGAAAAAGTAGTTCCTAATGGCTCGATAGATGGCGTTGATGAGACAGGGGTGAGCGACCTTGCAGATAATAAAATACCAATAAATAAGTAAATTTTTTGTTTTAACATATATGTATAATAACATGTATAATTGATTGATTGATATATTTCGTCAACGGATGCGTCTGACTCAGTGACATGCATTTGTGTTCACTTTTTAGCCTAACATTTTCGTCTTCGGAACCCTCTCGGATCAACGCCATCTATCGCCGCTTTGTTGAACTACGTTTGACTAGCTGTCAGAAAACTCCTCATTGTCTGGAATTTTTGCAGTTTTTGATCCAAAACGACTCATATTATGTGCATTCTCGTCTCTTATCCTTCAATCTGATGGAACAGGAATCCTATAATTCATAAGGTCATATGATCAGAAGTGGGGTTGGATGCAGTGAATACAACCGTTCACACGGCGGCGCCGGCGCAGCCATCAGATACATCCAACTTAATATGCTGACGGTTCCTTAATGGGATGTCAGACAATCTAACTGCACAACTTTTCGCTGTCAACAAAATCAACTGTCCCATATAAAAAATAAAAAAAATAAAAAATAAAAATAAAAATGTTTATTATTTCTCAATATTTTTTACATAATTTGAGTTGAGATCCACCCTTCGAGCATGATAAATGCTTGTATTGGGAGGAACTCGCAACTTCCCACGGTTACAAGTCATTTAGGTATCAAAATTAGGTGAAACTATTTTAAGGGGATGATCAGACCATCAAACTGAACAACTTTCTCTATGGGACCAATATCGAAATCGCGAATAAAAATCAGCTGTTCCATACAAACCTGCTCGACCTAAATGTATGGGACAGCAGATTTTTTTTTCGCGATTTCGATATTGGTCCCATAGAGAAAATTGTTCAGTTTGATGGTCTGATCATACCCTTAAAATAGTTTCAGCTAATTTTGTTAGACCTTATATTGAGACCAGCCAAATAAGTAATAATTTCAAATAAAGTAGGTAAGTAAGTATGCATGCATATTTTATGAATTAAAATAATTAGAACACATACATTTGAACATTTATTTTCGACCTTGGTCCTACAGAGATGGTTATTCAGTATGATTGTTTGACCATCCCCTTAAAAACCGGCATATTAATAATGGACCCTATTTCTTAATTCCTTATGCTGCAACTTATGCAATATGCTGACATTATTTTATAGATATGATCAGGAGTGTGATTTTTGAAAATCATACTTTGAACTCAGCAGTTGAAAATGTCAAAATTACTATGGAGAATGAATCTTTCTACTGCTGATTTGACTTTCAAAAATCATACTTCAGGAGTGCGATTTATTAAAGGCAAATCAGCAGTTGAAAGATGCATATCTCCATAGTAATATTTTCATTTTCAACTGCTGAGTTCAAAGTATGATTTTCAAAAATCGCACTACAGACTAATAAACAAAACATCATTTTCTATGGGAAAACGTCGAAATAGCGAAAAAAATCTACTGTTCCATAGAAAACTGCATCCTACTCGACCCAAATGTATGGAATTTTTTTTTTTTGGGTTTTCTCGCGATTTCGTTGTTGGTCCCATAGAGATGGTTGTTCAGTATGAATGGCTGATCATCTCTGTGAAAAATCGTCAGCATATTAATAGAACCATTTTATGTTGACGATACCTGAATAAATAAGTCCCCTCTAACGAAACCCTTTAATGTCTATTTTTTACGAACTCACTTTACTATCTATTGCTAAGTCTATGGTTTTAACGGATTTACTTATGGGTCTTATGGCACTGTAGATGTTAGTACAACCATTAGCTGTGTGTATTAAGTTATTTAATACTCGCTTGAAGTTGGTTTAACGATTTAAGTGTAGCATTTATAATGTTCTTGATTTATTTCTAACAGTATTGTTGATTCTTCTTTTCAAACTCTAACTCAAAGACATATTAAACTATATAAATAAGTTTCTCTTTCGGTAAGTAGTTTTTCTGAGTATCAGTGTGGTATCAGTAGGCCCGTCAAAACGTAGCGAGTACAGGTTTTTCGAAGCTGCAAACTTGGGTTCACAATACCCTATCTACAGGGTGAAATTTTTATTTTTTTTATTTTATTTTTCAATTTTGGACACAAACAGTCTTAATAAAAACAATAAATCAAAAACTAGTGAACAGATACCAGACTTGGAGGTCCCAAAAATTATTTTTACAATTTTTATAAAAATACGTAGGTGTTTGGCTTAACATAAGTTTGATTTTAGTTTAAGGATTTACAGTTAGATATAGTTAAACAATTTTGAAAAGTGAAAGTGTTGCCAACTTATATGTAGCATAAGAGATAAAAAATAACATCGGTTTTATGACTTTATATAAATTTAGAATTGATATCATTAGCATCCTTTTAAACTAAGATTCTACCCATAAAACTGAACAACTTTCACTATGGGAGCAAACAGATCGGAGCAACATAAAAATCAGCTGTTCCATACTAAACTGCAATGCCTACAAGACACAAATGTATGCAACAGCCGATTTTTTTTGGTCCGATTGGTTTGCTCCTATAGTAAAAGTTGTTCAGTTTGATGGCTAGACTCTTTGTTTAAAAGGATGCTTATGATATCAATTAAACCCTGTATACTAACATGTCGAAAATGCAGAACTTTATTAATAAGGCTTACAAATACCAACTAAATACATACATACATTTCCTATTCCTATTTATTTAAGTGGCGTTTACAATTATTATCTTGGTTCTTCTTCTTCTTCTTCTTATCGTGTGTAAGATTATCTTGGTGGTAGGTAAAATTTAATTTAAATCAAAATTAAATAATAATTAAATTATTATTCCCATTATATCCGTAAAATTACAGTTAAAGTTATTTCCCCCACCGAACGATGCGAAAGAATTGTCAGTAATTTAATATCGTGATAGATAGAATAAATTGCTATTATTTTCAAATAGGCGTTAACCGGTTTAACCTAACCTACGATAATTTTTTACAAAAATGTCTAAAATCTTTTTGAAATCTGATTGTCAGTCCATGTTCCAACAACACACCACTAACATTATCTTCTAGTTTCTAGCTGTCAAAAAATGTCGATGCCACGTGGATGAATCGTATGGGGTGAGCAGGGGACAAATTGTGAGGTCCCTCGGGAAATCTACCGTTATTAGCTGTCAATCATATACCGAGATACCTACTGGTGTACCCTACATTGCTTGCAATTTGAAGTAGCACAGATTTTTTTAGACATAGCTACCTACATTTTTTTTTATTACGTAGGTATAGGTTTGCTCTTGACCTCAATCTAGTCCATTTAATTTAATTTAATTAAATAAGTATCTTTATTGAAATAGAACAATATCAGTATCATTATAAAATAATCGAATCCGCAACGCAGGCTTCGTCAAATATTAATCACATATATCTATATCCGCAACAAGCTTCGTCAGACTATCACTAACTTAATCTAAAGGCACTGCCCTGCGCGACCCCGGCTCAAAGGTCCCAAAGATGCTGGCCGCATTGCCCCTCTGGATGGCCAGAGAAATTCTCTGCACCAGAAAGGCTCCCGAGCGTGGGTCTCCCCCTTTAGTCCGCATTCGCTGCCCTATCTCTCCCTAACTAAGGCCTTGACATCGACCCCCCAAGGGCCTCCAGTCTCAAAAGCGGCTAGCACGAAATCAGCGGCTTTAGCCTTGCCCAAAGAGTAATATAAGTATATTAGAAAAGAGAACCCACTCGTGGCAACATTATGCATCCACCTTATGTCAAATTGAAGGCTAGCTACCGCCACCTATGTTTCATCGACAATAATTCAACCTATATTATACATACCTACTTATATCTACTCATATTGATGGATATTATTGTTTTGAATGCTAGATTTCGTTCAATCCCGCCCCGATCGAGTGAAATTCCAGTATCCTTACTATTCCTGTAATCTAAACATTGGTAAGAGAACAACAGAAACTCCAGAACATCACTAAATCGTCACGAAATTGAACGAAAACTACAAACAACCCGCACACATAGAGGTAGATGCCCGCACATTACGCAAGATAGGTAGCCATTTTGTGAATGAGTCAATTTGACATTGACATAGAAAATAAAATCTTTTTTTTTCATACTTCTGCGAAATATTTAATAGATGGCAGCACATTCTATGCAAACTGAATCAGAAAAAGCCACCAAAAGGCGACTGTCCTCCGTCTGGCCTTGCCGCCCGCTCTGCGGCAGAGCCAGCAACGCGCAATTTAATTTAATTTATCTGTACCTATATCCACGAATGCTTACGTAGCCCAATGATATAAAAAGCCTCAATAGCGTACTTTAGTAGAATAGCATAGGTACGGAATGCTCACGACTATATTAAATTCCAATTATGTATTCAAATGTATGTATACATTATAGCTAGCTAGCCTGTCAACACTTGACTTCATTCCATTTGCACTTAAACAATATAATTAGTAGTTGTTGCAATGTAACTGACCTCAACGAAAGGAATTCTTACTTTGTATACATATATTGTAGTTTATCATCATCATCATATCAGCCGATAGACGTTTGCCATAATCGCCACGCTTGGCAGGCGGGTTGGCGATCGCAGTTAGATTGAATGTACTCAGAGGATGCTGCTGCCCATGCTCCGGTAGATCCCTTAGTCGCCTTTTACGACACCCACGGGAGGAAATGGGGTGGTGCTATTCTTAGCAGACACCACATGGCCGATTGTATGGTATATAGAGGAAAAATATGAAAAATAATCAATTTTTCCATGCGCATAGCACACAAAAGGCAAAAGGTGCGTTCACAACGGCGCGGCGACACGCCCGCTCAGATACCGGTCGAGTTAGATTTCCGTGTGGATTACCGCGCGTGGAAATTGACTCGCCATTTAATTTCCTTTTCGCTCTGCTTGACACGTCTTTGTCGTTTGTATTTTTAAATTATTTTGAACAAAAAATATACTTTTTCAGAACTTTTTGTAAAAGTTACATAGTTCCTTTAATCCGCTAACAGTAACCGACAGAAATAACTTCTTAGCTCCACTTGCGCTTGGCAATTAACTCCGGGTAAAATAGCTCACCCAGTTGTTTTTCTATATAAAAAAATCATGGGTTACTTACTAACTTAGCCTGGAGTTTATTGCTAGCCCAGGAGTAGGGCTTACAGTAAGTACATCAAAACTATAACTAACGCAAGATCTAATAAATCAATTGATTGAAGAATTTACCGAATACCATAATCAGAATCCGTTTACATATTTATTATTATAAAATTTTTACGACTTTTCCTCGGAAGGTAACTCTGGAGTGCGATTTTTGAATCTCATACGTTGAACTCAGCAGTTGAAATGTATGGAGATAAGCATCTTTCTACTGCTGATTTGACTTTCAAAAATCGCTCTCCTGGAGTATGATTTTTGAAAGTCAAATCAGCAGTAGAAATAATGCATATCTCCTTAGTAATTTTGACATTTTCAACTGCTGAGCTCAGCGAATGAGATTCAAAAATCGCACTCCTGTTTTTCCCTTCACTGTTTGGCTCTAGTCCTATCAGAACCTAGTCTAGATGATAAATCAGTTTACATAAAGAGGTGATAGCTCAGGAGTGTGACTTTTGAAACTCATACGCTGAACTCAGCAGTTGAAAATGTCAAAATTACTATGGAGATATGCATCTTTCTACTGCTGATTTGACTTTCAAAAATCGCACTACAGTGCGATTTTTGAAACGCATACTTTGAACTCAGCAGTTGAAAATGTCAAAATTATTATGGAGATACCTTTCTACTACTGGTTTGAAATTAAAAAATCATACTCCAGGAGTGCGATTTTTGAAAATCAAATCAGCAGTAGAAAGATGCGTATCTCCATACATTTTCAACTGCTGAGTTCAACGTATGAGATTCAAAAATTGCACTCCAGAACGCTTAAACAGTCTCGTTTATTTGCATTAGTCCCAGATATGTACGTGACTCCAATCCTATATGGAATGAAATATCACCTCATTCTGGTACAAAATGTAATATTTGAAGTGTTACATATTGTCCAGAACTGAATAATATCAATAATCAGAACAGTTTCCAGCTATTGTACCTAGCGCTTGTGTTTTAGATCCATGTTACCTTTAGCCGAAAGGCCAAACAGTATAGCAGGTGCCCGCTTGTATTTTTAAAGGTAAACCCCATTAGTGTGTTCGGCCACGAAATGAATACTTGATAGCCGATCGGGCCCAAAATGTCAGGAGAAATGGAATAACAAATCAGTACGACTTCATCAGGGGAAACTGAAACGTGAAATATTTCAGCTTTTGTTGGGGAGACCTTTACAGGATTTTCTACCTTAATCCAGTGCGCATTAAAAATGTAATCGTAATTTGACCACACTGAAAAATACTTTTTTTTTATAAATGTCTATTTTCTTCTTAGGTTTTCTTCCAAGGAGGCTGCACTTCATTTTTTTTTCTAAAAGTCGTTTATGCTTTATACTCGGGGAGCATCGACTGCTTATCGCTCCCGTCACCAAGGCTCCGCCTCTGGTAGGAACCGCTCGTTGCTTTAAGCTGCGGTCTATGGGGGGACCACACCAGTGACGACGGAGCGCCCTGGTGGGACAAAAGTATCAGTGAAAGAGCTTAAGCAACCATCCCAAAGGCACCCCGAAGGGGTATGACCTAGGTAGGTATTGGGTGTTGCTTGAACTACGCGGCGGATTGGGTAGCGGGGATCGAAAGCAGCCTGGAATATGCCTGTAGCTTCTGTAGACTATGAGAGATCTCGGTTGTCCCCGTCGTAGGGGAATTAGGAGGTCGCTCTGCCACTGTGGGACTTATAGGTTCGTGGGACAGGCTGTTGATGATGACGATTATACTGTACACATAGTTGGTGGTGGGGATAGTCTGCCGTGGCGACAACACGTTAATTTGTTTGCTCCCGTTATTTTTAATCAAATTACCTACTCTTACACTTCGTAGTCATTGTTGCCATCCCACACATTACCTCTTTACACTCCACACAACATCTCTAGGAGCAGGGGCAGGGCTGCAAAACAGCGCTGCTTACTGTCAGAAGCACTGACTGTAGCAGCTTAGCTGAGCTTGTCCTATTGCCAGTTATTCTGTTTGTCTTTTCTTTTTTGTTTTATTTGTATGTTTTTTTTTATTTTATTTCTGTATGTGTAATTTGTTATGTTCTTTTTCTAGTAGTAATTGGCAATAAAGCCTTTTTTCTTTCTTTCTTAGTTTGTCCTTTCTCTTGACTTAATCTCGTTTCGTTTAATTTCCATGTTTTCATTTTCATTGTCACCGTTCATGGTTTCTAAGCATTGGCCAAAAAGTTTCGCTTCCCGTTTCCAAGCTAATCTTGTTTACTATTTAATAATTATGTTGTTTTGACGGCGTAAATAATTTACTATGATAGTAACTTCACTTTTTCATTTACAATCTTACCAAACTTTAAACTCTGATCTCAATGAAACTCTCCTAAACTATTCCCAATGAAACACTAATGCCTTTTAAACAACCCAGCATGCCATGCCGTTGTGGATGACCGAGTGATTTGTCATCATAACACAGGTTCCAATTAACAGGGACCGACACGCGAGCATGACAAATTGTCATGTTACTATTGTCACGACATCGCATCGATACGTCCCTTCACATGATCATAATTATGTATTTTATTTATTTGAAAGTTGTTAACGTTTTTGAGATGTGACAGGAATATTGTGTAGGATGTATATGGATGTATCTATGTAGTACTTTATTCAGCAACTTAGACAGGGTGTAAATGTAAACAGTTTCATTACTGGGTGATTGTCTCAAGATACTGTACAATATTTCTCAAGGAACAGGGAAATTTACAAATAGAATTTGAACTTTTTATACTGGAAACGCTCGATAAGCTGATTCCTTTCAACCACATACTTTACCTATCAAACTGAACAACTTTTACTATGGGAGCAAACCTGTCAGAACAAAAAAAATCAACCGTTTCATACTTGATTCATACTTGAGACTTCATACTTGAGTACTTTTTGTGCGGACTTGTTTGCTCCCATAGTTGTTCTGTTTGATGGGTAGTAGTAATAGTATGGGTGGAGTATTGTGGTTTTAAGGTTAAGGGAATATAATTCGGAGCGCGCTCCATACAAACGAAGTCTGGTAATATTTTCAATACTAACCAATTAAAGTCAATGAAATTTTTCAGAAACAATCTAGAATCTAATCTCTATGTTTGTATTAAGTCAGATTTTCGTTGAAATGCAATTTAAAATGCAGTTTTAAAGTTACAATGCCTCAAAAATTTCCATACGATTTGTATGAAATTACGTAATTACGTACGTACGTATTTGTATGTATTTAAAACTGTATTATTTTAACGAAATCTAACTTCATACAAATATAGAGATTAATTTCTAGATTGTTTCAGAAAAATTTACATGAGATCAATGTCTTATTATAATCACTTCATAACTTTGTTAGTCTCTAGACGTCCAACCATTCTCAAAATATAACATTATATCGTAAGGTGGTTGCAGAGGGGTCAATTTTATACAAAACTTTGACGCACAATACGCGTAGACGGTATAAATATAAGTAAGTTTGTATATAATACAAAAATAGTTTAGAAAATCTAGATGCCGCGTCTCAAATAACATTTAGAAAATAATTACGAAGATATAAAGCTTTTAAATTTATCATACAAAATTTTAAAACCTATATATCTTCTTAATTATATTATAAATTGCAAATGTTATTTGTTACGCGGCAACTAGATTTTCTAAACTATTTTTCCATATATAAAATATTACTTTTATTAATTCCGTCTACGCGTATTGTTCGTCAAACTTTTGTATGAATTGAAACCACCTTAAGCCTCCCTCACATTGAATGCCGATCAGATTGCGCACGGCACCACATGCTATCAAAGGTGTCCCCTAATTTGTAACTCTCTAATTAAACAATTTAACATTACACGCGCGTACCAACCCCTATGGTTTTGATATATGCGTGCTACTGATTTGGAAGTACCTGGTAGATCATGTGGTTTAAATTTTGAGACATCTTCTAATATACATAACTACAAACCTACTCGAGCCAAATGTCGATTTTTTTTTCGCGCTTTCGATATTGGTCCCATGCAGAAGGTTGTTCAGTTTGACGGTCTGATCACCCCCTTAAAAGAGTGTCAGCATATTAAGAAGGACCCTTAGGGCCCTTGCGAAGGGGCCTAGGGTGATCAGACCATCAAACTGAACAACTTTCTTTATGGGACCAACGTTGAAATTACGAAAAAAAGTGTCGCTGTCCCATGCTTTTTCGTATGGACCTCCGGTATATTTGTTCGCGTTTTCGAACTGTATGTCCCGTAGAAAAAGTTGTTAAGTATGATGGTCTGATCATCATGTTAAAATTGATTTTAGTATACACATTAAGACGATTTTTCGAATTTGTGTCTGTTTGGTTGTACACGCATCACTTAAAACCTATCAAACCGATTTGTATGGGGCTCACAGAAGTAAAGGGCATATAGTTTGGATCAGGGATGTCAAACTCAAATTCATTGGTGGGCCACATGCATAATGATAGTAGAATCAGTGGGCTCCAAAGAACTTAGAGAATTTGTATCGATCATTGAAAAGGACTGTTAATCGTTTATTTAATAGTAGAAAAAAAATCATTCTCTTCTTAGGAATGTGTCTTTTACTATAAGTAGTTTATTTCAAGTTGGGGGTAGTTATATCTGCAGAAATCAACTTCTAAACTTCATCTAAATCAGGGGATCGTGCCGCAAGAAAGCGCAGTGTGGGCCGCTATATTTCATTGCAATCAGCTGCGCGGCGCTGCCAGTTGTTTAAAAATGGTTTAGTATAAAATAATTCATTGCAATTTAATAATGGACCACATTGCCTAGATTCTCATCATCATCAGCCTATACTATACTCTATATTATGCGTCGCACTTCAAGGCACAGTCCTTCCCTCAGGGAGGGTGTATGGGCGTCCACCACGCGTGCCCAATGCGGATTGGTAAACTTCACAGTTCACATACGCATAAGAATTTCTCTTCTTCAGCGTATTCAGGTTTCCTCGTATTGTTTTATTCACCGTTTGAGATGATGATGATGATGTCTTCCTTGCCGATACGGCTACGGCGACTGCTGCTGGTATTATGGGCTTCGCTGATGTGCTCGAATGTGACTAATGTAGCCAATCTTTGCGGTGAAGGTGCGTCCGCATATGGTACACTTGAGCGTGCCATTTTCGTAATTATATTGTATAGCCGCAGGCGATCAGGCTTTAAGTTGATCCCGCTTAGCATCGAGATCCTCTCTTCTCTTTTCTTCAAAAGTAGAAACATTTGCCTGGACAAGATGCCTCCATTCCGGGCGCTTAGCTGCGCGTTCCTCCCACCTCTCCGGGTCAATAGCACAGTTTTTCATGTGCCTCTTCAGCACGTCCTTGTAGCGAAGAAACTGACCCCCTCTTTACCGTTTGAGAACATAGTCGTCGGCATTACGTACTTAGTTAGAAAAACTCATTGCTACACATTGAATAATTATGTATAGAACAGACCAGCCACGTATCCAGACTTGTGTTCGGGGGGGGGGGTATTTTATTTTCGGGGATATTCATAGAAAAACAATGAAAAAGTAAGTGCTTCAATCACATGCTAAGTAAGTTAGAGCCCATCAGCTCAAACGAGTGTTTCAAAAAATTTTGTCTGGGTGTCGCTTCTAGTACCTAGTAACCTCAATGTTGCTACATGACTTGTCGTCCGAACTGGATTTGAACTCGGACCCTCATGATTGAGTGTCTGACTTTTCCGCAACGCGCCACCAAAGACCCGTAGCTTAAGTATGGACATGGTTACGGCAGGCATCCCGAGTCTCTCCGCAATAACCCAGATTTCCCGGACCACCCAGTTCACCCCCATAACCCTAGTATTTTTCTGTCCTTTCTACAATAATAGTCTCTGCACAGAATGTGGTATGTCCTCTGGTGCATTTGCATAATGCTTTCAGAGATAGACCACGATTGGTACATCCCATTGCATTTAGATAAAAGTGTATCAAAGGGGCCTGTTGGACCTGTTTCCCTACGCAAGGCTTCTAAAGGTCCGGGCTACGGCCCGTGAGTAAACATTTTACAGTGATGCATGATAATAATAATAATAAAAGTTTTTATTAAAGTCCAAAAACCCATAAAGAAAACCAGTTAGTTTTTTTACTTAAAGTTGGATAATAGTTATAACTTATAACCATCAAAAGATCAAATGAATACGTATTAATTAATATATATCTCTCTAGTTACCTGAACATACAGGTTCAGTTTCACGGACAAATAACACGTGGTTATTGAGAACTGATTCAGAGGGCAAGAAAAGTGGAAGAGGCTTTATTTTATAACCAACTAGCTGTGTCCCCCGGTGGCATGCGTTGCAACAATGCAGCTTTTTTTGTCAGATATGCTTTTTTGACCTTTGCTGGCTCTCGCACAAAAACCCAGCCACCAAAATTTCATTGCAATCTGACGAATGGTATAGGAACGCACAAGAGACAAACAAACATTGATTTCTATAAAGAGTGCTTTTTGGCTGCAAAATACAAATTATTGCTTTTCCATGTGCGGCCACGTTGGTTTCATACAAGAAGTTTAAAATTTTATACTTCTTGGTTTCATCATACAATATAATATCACTGAGTAGTATATTCCTTGATATCACCCATATATCACCTAAGATTTTAAAGGATAATGCAAATTTTTGGCCTAATTTTTTTTTTAGTGTTGCCCAAAGATTAAACCTTTGTTAATTGATAGACCTTATCAAATAGACGCTGTTTAAAACATCTAATTTAGATGCAATAAGGCCCATGATGATATCTTTTTATCTTCATATAGTTTTTTTCCTGTGATCGATATTCGGGGCTATAGTAAAAGTTACTAATGGTGATAAGGTATAGGTGTCATAAGTTTCATCTTTGCGTCTTAAACCTAACCTAATCTATTCTAACAACCTAACCTAATCTAACCTAACAATCTAACATCTTCTTTTACTCACTTACCGCGGACATAAATAATATAAAATCATTTTTAACTAATGAAGAAAAACATATTTTTTTTCTAAACGCTATATCTTTTTTCCTCTGGGATGGATTTGTGGGTGCTTTACTAAAAGTTACTATTGGTGATAAGGTCTATCAATTAGCAAAGGTTTCATCTTTGGTCAACACCAAAAAAAAATGGGCCAAACGTTCAAGGAAAAGTTATATTATCCTTTAAACCTTGACAAATGAGATCGGGTGCGAAAGTGTTATATTTCTGAATACAAACTATTTCTTCCAATAATGGCATTTTGTTCATCAAAATTGTGTAAATCCCATGTCAAGCTTCAACTTCAAAGTCAACAATCAATGTCATTTTTGTGTCGCGTTTATTTTGTAGAAATTTATTTTATAACCGCTTTACAAAACATAATACAAATACTATGAACGCGCACACTCTTAATCTTATAATTGTTTTATTATGTGGTACTCTTGCAGACAAGCTGCCATACGATGACTATCTCAATGTTGGTACAGTATTGTTCTCACACTCGGACTTGACGAGATCACATTGGAACAAATTCAACATATGTTTACTCCAAGCGCGGCAATACTTCCAAACTGTGATCCCTTCGCCGAATTACATTGACGTCAACAAAGATTATGTCGATCAATTACTAAACTACTTCAGAGATGCTTACTCTTCTATCAAAAATGACTCCGAAGATTCAGAACTTCATCTTATACTGACGAAAGCTCTGTCAGATATTGTAGGAGGATATCTCAAGCAATGGATACTTCCAGTCACAAAATTAGCGTTCTACGGTGGAACAATAAATAGTGAAAATGCTAAAAAAGTCATGAAATTTTATAATGAGGTTAAACATTATTTGGACACCGACGGTGCAGGATGGACACAACCGGATCCTAAATTAATGTCCTACATACGCATATCTGTCGTTCCACCGCAAAGAATGAAGCATTCGAAAATAAACGAAGACCCTTGCAAAGAATTCGCGTATTTAGAAACCAAAATAGACGGTCTAACCATACCGATGCCATACATCGATTGGCAGGAGAAAACCATGTTCGTTCCTCTTAAAGACTTTCCGTTGATAGCACTCAACTCACCGAATTACCCACATGCTTTAGAAATATATTATGATGCGGCAAAAAGTTGCTTAGACTCCAAGAATCCAAATGCTACAGCTGCTTTCGAGAATAGATTTCAAACGTGGCTCAATATTGATGTCTTGCCACACTTGAGCGACAATACTTTGTACTTAGCTTTCGGCAGTGTTCTTGGGTTATCAAATAGAACCCCAGCACTAAGCACCACAGTTATAGATCCTTTCAAATATTTACCAAAAGACGAACTCTACCTCAGTTCTAGCGCAATAAATTGCTGCACAAAGAAAACTATTATCATTGGCATTATTCTGCTCATAGAAATAATTTGGTGTTTTATAGCTCTTAGGCATGCATGCATGAAGAAGGATAAAAAGCCTGGCGGGTATTGTAGCGATGTGTTTATGTATTTCAAAGCAGATAAAAACGATTGGGACAGTAAACAAGCCAGTAGAGTATCTATAAAACAGTACCCAGGTAGTTGGTCTGGAATACGTGGAGGCGGAATCAAATTACATCGGAAGCCAAAAAAATACGATAAGCAATACGATTTCGGTGCTCAATACCCATCAACTATTGTTTTGACAAGGCACACTGTAGGTACTAATACTAGATCTAGCGAATTGATCAAGTTTAACAAGAATAGGCGAGACGCAAAACCATTTATTAGGATTATTGATGAAACATCGCAACACACGAAAATGTCTCAAACAGAATACAATACGGAAATGCAGCCTAAAAGAATTTCTCGTTTAATTTTAAAAAATAAAGAACCCGTCCAGGGCTCTCCTATTAATAACAATGCCCTACAACACCCGCACTGCAACTGTGGCGGTTGTCCAGCATGCTCGAGCAACAATATTGATACAAATACTAACATAGATGCAAGTAATATCACTAAAACTAATGCTAGCAATACTGTCAGTTTTGTAACAGTACAAGAGATGCATCCATCGAAAACTGTTACATTATTCAAAAGAAATCAGAGGAGTATGGAAAGGGCAATGTGTGACTCTGAGGATAATACTGTATTTATCAGAAAAGCTGTTAGTGAACAAACTGCTGGACTGGTCTTAGATACGAAGTCTAAAGAATTATCACATTCCAAATCAGAATGCGATTGCGTTTGCTGTGATGCTGAATCAATTTGTCCTTGCTCATCGTCAGAATCAAAAGTGCAAACAGATGTTAATGAAGAACAAGAACATTCACCAGAGGCTAGCTTTGGGGAACATTCCTGCCTCTCTAGGTGTAATAAAACGCCAAACACGCCCCCTGACCAAAGTAAAATTATCGAAACATTTTTAAAATCTGAAAATGTAGTCATGTGTATTGACAAAGAAGATGTAACCAAAATGAAAAATATTAAAAAAGCTACGAAAATTGAAACACTTAAAGAATTCACGATCACTAGAAACAAGGACAGTTATTCTAGTCAACCTTTCGTGGAAATAAAGATAGACAGACCAAACGCTGAAATTTGCGTAGGAATATCAGCTGGCGCATACTCTTCAAGGAAAAGCGGCAAGAGTAAAATTCCTAAAAGAGCTTTGACTCCTGCGAGAAAGGAGGATAAATCGGCCAATCATTCAGACCTTTCTGATGAAGCTTTGAAGCTTAATGAACAAATCATCAACGAAGCAGTGAGATCATATAAAAAGCATAGCGATAGAGTTAAAAGTAAACAAATTGACAATGACGAACCAATTCGTTATAAAGCAATGAGAACAAGCTATGAAGAAAAAATTAAGGCAAAAGTTGAACGAAAAGCTTCCAAAAAAAGGGACTCAAGGTCTAGAACTACCTCTAGATATGAAGAAGTATCCGATGACCCACTGGAAAATGTAGCCCAAGTTATAGATAAAAGACAAAAATATGAGACGAATGTTTCATTTGAAGAATCTAAGATTCCAACAAAAGTAATAGGTCAATCGGGTAATATGAATAAAGAAAAGAAAATTAAATTAGATAGAGATATGGACAATGATTCTAATAAACCAAAGAATCTTGATCTTGATCAAATATCAAAAGCAACAGTAGAGGCCAGAACAGGAGATATTGAAGAACTTAATAATGTAAAAATAAAGAAGCCAGGTAATGTAATCTGTATTTATAAGAATAAGAACTCACCAGCGTTGACTCCAAAAGTAAATCGTAAGAGTTTAATACCTCATCTCAAAAAGAATACAGTCGATGATGCCACGATTATATCTAAGAAGGCAACAGTAAAGGATAGTAAATTAAATATAACTTTGTAATTGTAGCTATGGAATATTTAGATTTAATTTTATTTGATATCGGTATTAATATACGTATTTTGTGAGAACTTCGGACTTTAATTATTTTCAAATGTAATGTTATAGGCAAAGAATTTTGATTGTAGGAGGGGACCGCGTAATTTCTCTATGGTTGTAGGTGATCAACTTTCAGTATGGGACCAACTAGATTGAAATCGCGACACAAACTGTGAGATATCAACTGTGTTCCATAAACTCAGGTCGAGTCGCCATTTACGATTTTTGTGGAACATTTCTATATTGGTCTCATAGGAAAAGTTGTTCATTTTTATAGTCTGAAGCCCCCACTTAAGTATTACACCCTTTTAATTTTCCACCCTGTATAAAAAAACAAATGGCCATGATATCGCCACTACCCACAGAGATGCAGTTCGCAAGATGTCGAGTCGTCGATGCAAAAGGATTTGAATGGGTATACATTACCTATTCCAGCTTCCTGGGGTGTACCTTGTCTTGACCCCTCTCTGTTGGATATGTATTTATCTTGGATTAGTCTCACAAAATATAGTTATATAGGTACCTAAAACCTTTCTAAAACCCCTAAAAGTCAAGGGCGTATGGATTGAGGAGCCACTCAATTGCTATTGAAAAAAGGATTATAAGCCCATTTTGTAGGAAATTGGTATATTTTACGTAGACCCGATCCTGGAATTTGTAGCAAAAGTATAGAGAAGTTACATGAACATAAAGGTGCATCTGGTATGAGGAGCCACCTGGAACTCTGAAAGTACGTGATGTAACTTTTTAAAAATTTTATTGGATTTAGTAGTTGAAAAAAGATCCAACAACAAAAATCTGCTCTGTACGACTAACCAACCAACTTCCTTACTAGAGCAGCGTGCAGTTGTAACGAGGTTCACCTTCAACAAATTAAATACTTCAGATGGTGATGTTGGTAGTGACAAGTGGGCGGCCAACAAAAATACTATTTCATCAAGATATATTTTCCCTTAGTCCCCTCGTAAAGTTCTGTTTAGTAGAAAGGATCAAATTCACTTTGGGCTGAAACGTAGTTTCCGAGTTCTAGGTGGCTCCTCACAGCAGATGCATCTGGTGTGAGGAGCCACTTTTATGTTCATTAACTTTATCTACAAATTCTGGAATTTTTGGGCCTACAAAATTTACTAATTTCCTACAAAATGGGCATAGAATCCTTTTTCCAATAGCAAATGTGGCTCCTCAATCCATACGCACATTAAATCTGCCTCAAAAAAGTTTTTCAAACGCAAATTCAGTAGAGTAACAATGAAGCGTACTCCACACTCGCACAGGTTCTGGTAGCTACTAATCACCCTTGACGAATTTATTGTTCGCGATCCGGGTGAATTATGCCCGGGTGGGTTACGGCTGAGTTATTGCATATTTCGTCCGCAGCTCAGGTGCTCGCTGCTAATCTGTCATTGGGTCCATTGCCACTTAGCAAATTGAGTGGTCGAGTTTAGGGGATTTGAACCCGGTGTAAATGAAAACAGTTGCAATAGGGAACATTTTCCGTTCGGTATTAGAAATTATCATACAATAAGAACTATGGTACTACTGAACTCTGAAAAACTAAGATATAGCAAAGTTAGCACGTTTAAAAATGTATAGTACTTGATGTTATTTGTTAGGATTTCTGGACAATAATTAATCTCTTTTAAAGATAATACTTTAATGTAATGTTTTTGGTATTCTAATGAAGACTGAAGATTGAAACAATTTGAAAATTATTAAAAACCATCGTAAATCGTGGACCTTCATGGTACTTTCCTACTGATTCGAATCCCAACCCTTTCTATAATTAGATTCAAATATTTATTGATGCTATTGAAGATTTGAAACTACCCGTTTAATTAAATATTCTTAATATTTTCTTTAATAGTTATGAAACTGAACTAGTGTCACAATACCAGATGTCCGCAATCACCACAAAGTCCATAAATTATGTAAACCCAAGGACAATCACTGCTCTAATCCCGTGTCAATCGGGGATTACGTGGACAATTGGCTGTAATCCCACAACATTGCCGCTATTTGGGACTCGTCCACTATTTATTGCGGTGTGGTCACCCTAGTCTATTAGTCTTGAGAACCGGTGTCAATGTGATTAGCTGTAATTTAGAAGTTTAGGGGATGTTTTTAGATTATTGAATCTTGGCAGTATCTTAACTATCTTGTTGTGGGGGCTGGCAAGCCAGCAACACTTCGACCCAGTAGGATCTTTTGTGTTAGTCCTTTTTGCTTCTTCACCCTTCAAATACATAGTCAGTGAAGGAGGCTATACCATTGAGGGGAAGAAACCTAAGATCTCCCGTTTTTGGATATCCATCTCCGAGGAGGCTCATGTATTTTGCCGCCAAGAGATCACAGTCACAAAGGATAGCGGTAACAGGAGACGCCACACGGACTTTTCATTGATCCCTTTTTGCATCATAATCGTCATAATTTCAACTGGAAGATGTTCCCAGCTGGTCATGGGTGTTACTAGATTATATTCACGGACCAAGCGGGTGTCGGACCAGAGACCATCGATCGGTGGCGCGTTCAGGGTCCGGCTTCTAATTCGCACGAACGAAATGCCATGTACCAATGAGTTTTATAACATAATGTACGTAATGCTACCGGTAATACTGCCTGTTCTCAAACGGTGAAGGAAAACATCATGAGGAAACCTGCATAAGCTCAAAAAAAATTCTGATGAGATTCTTCATAGGAAAACATCGTGAGGAAACCAGGCTCGCGCAACTCTCTAACAAAAAACGTTATATGAAACGTGCACCGCCGCCATTAAATTTCTTTGAACGGTTGCACACGTTTCATACATTCTGGATCATAAGTCACGACCAGTTTTTAGTATGGAAGTCCCGACTCTTATAACGTAGTGAGTCCCATTCTCTTTGGAGGAAACCTTCATACGCTCAAGAAAAAATTCTGATGAGATTCTTCATTCTTCTGTAAAGTCTACCAATGTGCATTGGGCACGATTAATGTGCTTATATAACGCTCATACACCTCCCTGGAGATCAATTTTTTAAACTCACGTTGAAAATCATGATCTAAGGATGCATAATCTCCATAGTAATTTTGAAATTTCCTACTGCTGATTATTGAACGTGTGACTTTCAAAATTTAGGCATTTGTGGCCGGCAGTGCAAGAGACGTATAGACTGATGAGTGATGATGATTCACCGACCATTTTTTGTGGCTGATAGTAACGGCACAGTTTCTGGTCAACCCAAAAAGAACACAGTCACCCCAGAAAGAAGCTATAAGAATTAAGAAAGAGTTTATTCGTCTATAAAAGATCACAGAACAATTTTGCTATTCGGCTATTTTTCCAATTCCACAGCCAAAAGTACCACATAATTTAATACACTTCAAAACAGTAATCCAGTAAATTAAATAAACATAAAACATGAGCCCTGACTGGCCGGTTGGGGGCTCAGGTCAGATCTGATTTATCACCAAACCTTGAGGACCTGGATTACGGAGTCCAACCCAAATCCCTGTGACAAAGTACGCGGCCTTTGTTTACAATTTTCATGACATGTAAGGGTGGTTTTCCTTTTGTTTCTTTTGAAAGTTACGTCGAAGCATTGACCTCATCCGAAGTGTAAGGTTTTCATTGTTATGTCGAGTCTAGAGGGCTATATGGGAATTTTTAACCCCCATATAAAAAAATATATTTCAAATATTATTGATTTTTAAACATCTTACAGCCTCAAAATTTTTTTTCGGGCGGGACTTGAACCCGCACTTTTCCAAACCGGGGAACTGCGTTATCCAATTTCGCCACCGAGCCCACTACCCAGAGAACGAAATTGGCGAAATTGGATAACGCAGTTCCTTCAATCAATCATCAATAATACACAAGAATCAATAATATTTGAAATATATTTTTTTATATGGGGGTTTTTAATCCTGAGGTTATGTCGCTTGGAAAGGTTTGGAAAAGTGCGGGTTCAAGTCCCGCCTGAGACAAATTTTTCAATCTTTAATTTGATTAAAAAAATATAGTTTTGATGTTTTCTAAATGTAGGTACCTACAATAATCAATGTAATGGTCAATAATGAATACATTGATTGATTAATATAGGTACCATATTTATTTTAGTGGTCAAACTATCCAATGCGTTTAAAGGTTTTGTTGCAGCACATTTTTTGCATATCATATTCGATAGATTTTGAAGCATTATACAGGGTGTAAGTGACAGCCTAGCAAATACTGAAATGGTGAACTCAGACCATCAAACTGAACAACTTTCACTATGGAGCCTACCTCAGGAAACGCGAAAAAAATCTGCTGTCCCATACATTGTAGTCGATTAGGTACAGCAGTTTTGTATGGGACAGCAGATTTTTTTTTCCATAGTGAAAGTTGTTCAGTTTGATGGTCTGAGTTCACCGTTCCAGTATTTGCTAGGCTGTCGCTTACACCCTGCAGATACCTATTGTAATACTGAAGAAAAAGACATTACCCTTCTTCTGGCGCAGTGGAGTAACACTCATTTAGGCGCTCTGATTAGACGACGGACAACAATCATTTTATTGGTCTGTGGCCACCATTCCTTTTGTAACGCCGTATTTTCCGTAAATTCATTTTGACAGCGTTCAAAATGTTGTTCTACTGTTTATTGCCTTATTCTTCATACCTTAAATCACAAATTCTTTATCAATTAAAAAAAGCGTCTCAAGATGAATTTATTAACTCGTTAAAACGTTACCACTTAAAAAAGCCGTTAAATTAACCCGATGACAAGCACCGAGCGACAATGTCGTCGGTTTGTAAGACGATAATTTACACAATCTCCCCCTGTTTGCTGTGAAACCCAAGATTTTGGGATATCCAATCGTAACCCTTTGCTTGCTGTTGTCTCAGAAAACTGTGATGCTGGGTAGTAGGGTTGGAACGATGTATTGGACTCAGTGAGTGAATCGAGATCACTTTGATTGATTCTATTCTATTCTAATTTTAAAATTGTTGCGTCCATCTTATGGTTGATGATTTAGCTGCCAATGTCTAGTTTATTTAGCGAGCTTGACGTCTGGTTATTAATATTTTCGTAACGGCAAGGGTTGTTTTTCGACAAAACCACTGTCTGGAGCCACCATACAATTGAAACTTCACTTTAGGCCAGGGAGCAGGCAACCGACAACCCCACCCAATAGCAGACCTACAAACATGTTTCCCACTTTAATTGATATAAATGTGAACGTGTTCCTTTTATTATGGTATACAATTTTGCTGATATACTACCAGCTTCTAGGTACCTAATCAACATAATTTCAATCAACGTTTAATTAAACGGAGGTCCTATTGTTGATATTAAAGAAATATTTTTTAATTATTTGTATTTATTTATACAAAATGCTGCTCCGATTGTATTCATCTTGCTCTAATCATGCAAGTTTCATAAGCAGGGGTCAAAAATCCATACAAACTTACTTAATTAATTTCCAGTTTAACAGCAGTGCAATAATATCCATATTTTTCTAAACAGATAAACTAAAACGTTCTATCCCCATAATATTTAATTTTTTCCGTCTCTAATCTGAACTATGTAATGGTAATGAGTTACGAGATGACTCATTGAATCAACTCAATTCCAACACTATCGAGACTATGACGACAACTCGGTAGATATGTCAGCAAATAGCTCCAGTTTCTAATTGAGGCAGATAGGTGTGTTCGTAATTAAACGCCTAACGACGTCCCATGGGCCCCGGGTCCTTGTTGAGATAGTCGGAGGGGGGGCCCACAGATGCCGGGTGAAAAACGAGCAAGATAGCGAGGTGCCGTGAAAAAGTAAGTATCTAATCTTGGGGAAGTTCAGTTGAGTAAAGTGAAAGAGATTGCTGTAAATTAGTGTTGATTTATTTAGTTTTGTTATTAACGAATGAAAAAAAAATTATTTAATATTAGTTGGTAAACACTGGACATAGTTTCGGTACTAGTGGAATGTGGATATTCTAAGGTTTCAGAATATCTCTGACTACACCCTCTGGGAATATAGTCATGATGAGTATATGCTATGCTATGCTAAAATAAGTAATAATATCCCAATAGAAAAAAATCCCTTGGTTATTACATACCCAAATGTATGGAATAGCAGATGTTTTTTCGCGGTTTCAGAATTCAGAATAGCCAGTTCAGTTTCAGTTCAATTGGTCTCATGTATCATGAACATTTGTTCAGGTTAATGGTCTGAAGCAGTCTTTAAGGGCCTATGTCGAAAAATAATTGAAGGGAAATGGGCGTGTGATAGCTTATATTACTGCCTGATGCGAGAGAAAGAGATGGGGCGGCGCGCGCGCCTGAAACGACGCAAGCGTAAAACAAACTTTATTTAATTGTGACTGTATTATTTATGTTAGTTCAATTCTGCTGTTATCAAAATTTTTAAAATATCAAAATCCTTTTTTAAACCATGTCTCGTGTTTTTATTATTCACCGTTTAGCAGTTCTAAGCGTTTATAAATTAAAACGGAGGCTAATTTGGCTTGTTTTTCTATCGAGAAAATGTGTCCTAATCATGTTTTGGGTCTTGTCAAAACTTCAATTATATGTTCAATTTACACATATCCGCTAATCATACTCCTACTGTTAGTACTTCATGATATTTGACGCTTTGAAGAATCCTATTTTTTCATAAAGCCTCTTAAAGTATGTAACGCCTTTAAGTTTACACCCTGTATTAATATGAACTATTCTATTACTAGTATAATTAATATAATATAATTAATAGAATAGTTAGTAGTAGATACTAACGGTCAGCACAATGAACTGTTATTTATTTACGATCTTAAACAGTTCCAACTCAAGAACACAAACAACCACACTAATTAATTACTCTACCGTCACGATGCACTACGGTAATAACAAAATCCTACCATTCCTACCATACTTCACCCCCACATTGTTTTCCGGGAAATTGGACTCAGTGATTAATTTGTTTAACTCCCCCTGCATGCAATTTGTCCTCAACCACTACGAAATGATCTGCTTCGCTCCCTTAAAACCAATACCAAAATAGTGTTTACAACGTATTAACATAAGAACGCAAAACCTGAAAACCGTTTATGAAATTCTTCTTTTTTTAATGTCGGTAAAATATGTAAAGCACAGAGCCCCAGAGTAAATTTTTTGTTTGTCATTCTTTGTCAATAAATGTAAATGTAAATGTAATAAGTGTAATGTCATTCTTTGTAAAGTTCTTCAACAATCAATAAAGACAGGTCAGTTTAAAAATTATCGAAAGTTTTTATCGAAGTAGTTGTACCTAGTCATGTATCACATCAGCCTATACATGGTGAAATTGATATCATTAGCATCCTTTTAAACTAAGAGTCTATCCATCAAACTGAACAACTTTTACTATGGGAGCAAACCGATCGGAGCAAAAAAAAATCTGCTGTTGCAAAAGGATGCTAATGATATCAATTTCACCCTGTATACGTCCCACTGCAGGGCACAGGCTTACTCTCAAGATATAGGCATCAGTCCACCACGCGTCCCCAAAGCAGATTGTTAGACTTCACATACACATCAGAATTTATTTCTTCTTCAGCGCTTGACAGCAGTCGGTATTATATTAAAAAATCATTGGTACATCGCATAATGGTCCGTGCGAAGACCTCAATGCACACCTACTCGAGCCAAATGTATGAGACAACTGATTCTTTTTCTTGATTTCTATGTTGGTCCCATTGAGAAAGTTGTTCAGTTTGATGGTCTGGTCATCCCCTTAAAAAACTGTCAGCATTTTAAGGAGGACCCGGTATAAATGAATTACAATGTAAAAAAAAATTACAAAGTTTTTGCCTAATTTCAGTTCGTAAAAAACTGCCTGTTGCCTGATAAACGGTGTTCAAAACATAGAACTAAATGTATCATTGATGTCAACCAAACGTTATAAACACAATAAGATAATGATGTGCATCCGGTAAGATGTTTTGAGATGCCTTCTAATAAAGAAAAAGACACGCTTATTTAGTTGTTCTGGCGACTAGTCAATTTGTATTTCCTTTCTCATAATTCTTACTAACTTTTGTAAGTACCGTTAGTTGTGGTCTCTCTTAAATTCTCATGTACAATTGTACAGTCAACCGAAAATTGTTAGACTGTACATAAGCTGAACAATAAACTTAATATTACTACTTATTCTGTATTGGAATGCAGTGTAACTTGTACCAGGAACTCAAATAAACAGACGTTTCAAAGGTAAATAACATCAGTACAGTACTACTTTCGTAATAGTTTTTTTTATACAATATGTTATTCTTAAAATTGTTTCGTAATACATGCATTACATGCAGTAAACGTCATATTTTCTAGATAATATATTATTTCAAATATTTATGTGTAAGATCAAAAAATATTGTATACGTGCAAAAGAAACCGTTTCGCAAAGAGATCGATTTCCAAAATCTATCAACTAAAACTCACACACGTATCAATTTCGCACATATTGACATTTCGGTTTCGGTGATATGATCATGAGGAGATCGTTGGTCTATTACGATAGTATATTAAGTTTATGAGCAGAACTGACATAACAATCCATAACCAAAGATTTTTTTTGATAACATAAACGTTTCATTAACAACAGATTTTTCAACACACTTATTTCACCGCAATTAGGCACATAATGACACCTATAATCAAACTGTGACTTTTTCATTACTATTATTCACAAGTGAGTTATAGGTTTTTTATAGTAGGTATCTAAACTTCTTGGTTGAGTTCTTGAGTTGCTTTGTTCTTAAAAAAGTTTCGATACAAAAAAGATCATATTCAATAGTACAAATAAATTCTCTAAATGAACTTTTTATTTACTAAATAAAATGATTTTTTATTATTATTTTCTTCACAAGTGTGTTGAAAAACGTCGTATGATACACGTGTGTATTGATGATTACCGTCCTCGGCTCTCTTAAGACCCTCGCCTACGGCTCGGGTCTCAATGGCGCCTCAGCGGTAATCACCAACATTACACACTTGTACAATAATGTACTATTCTACATTACTTATCGTACAAATAAGCTTTTGAAGTTTAAATTGGCATAAAGAATGGAAGTGGGAACCATAAATATGTGACTCGGATTTTCAGTTAGATATTTTTTATTTGGGCAAGTTACGGGGATGACATAAGAAAATTAAAAAAATCGTTTTTGCCGTCGTGTCTTTGCGGAATAACTAACTTGAATTTGTCATGAAAAACCTTTTTATTATCCGAGTGCGTAAGAAGGAGGGTATTGTTTTTCACCCCTTATTCAATTTACCCCACTCTGCACACTGCATGCAATAATTATGTCAAAAAATTAACCCCATTGTTATAAAATTTTCCCTTAAAATTACAAAACCGCCTACACCTGGCGGAACTCTCGATCCCTTTGCAATAATTAAAAAAAACACCGGAAGTAGTTCCGCTCCGGTTCCCCACTTCCGATCGGGGACGCTATTGGTCGGAGTCACCTTTGACCCCACCCCACCTGCGTCACCCTGTATATGAGACACGTATATTATATAGAAACACCCTATATGTGGTGTGGGCGACATTTAGGCATTTTTACCCTTTTCCGCTCTGTTTGTGTTTTGGGGAGGATTTCGGGTTTATTGAACATTGGTACCAGCTTGTAGTTGTAGCTTGGTTGTAGCAATATTCCTAACCACCCTGAAATGGATGATAGTCGTGAGTTTGTCATGTAGGTGATCATAAACATTACTGAAATCTTAAACAATGACAATTAAATAGGTAAATTACTTATAATATAGGTAAATAACTTTATATATTTTGTTTTGTCTAAAAGATGTGTGTTGTAGAGTTTCTGGCCGCATCTTCTCTCAATGAAACACCTTCCGACGCGGTGGTAGAGTCAAAAACGTTTTTACGTCAAAAAGCTATCTTTGTGATATTATTTTGAATAAAAAAATTTTGATTGATTTATTGATTGGTATTAGAAAAGATTAATCTTCCGAACGTAGCATATGTTCACGGCTATATTCCCCAATGGCTGAAAGTCACCCAAAGAGCAATGGAAAGGCTATGCTCGGAGTTTCCCTGCGAGATCGAATCAGAAATGAAGAGATCCGCAGAAGAACCAGAGTAACTGACATAGCCCAAAGAGTTGCTAAATTGAAGTGGCAGTGGGCGGGGCATATTGCTCGCAGAACCGATGGCCGATGGGGCCGAAAAGTTCTCGAATGGCGACCGCGTACCGGAAAGCGCAGCGTGGGTAGACCCCGCACACGGTGGACCGACGACCTTGTGAAGGCGGCGGGAACCCGTTGGATGAGGGCAGCGCAGGACCGGTCGTTGTGGCGATCCTTGGGGGAGGCATATGTCCAGCAGTGGACGTCCATCGGCTGAGATGATGATGATGATGATATTCCCCAATGGAGTAGTCAAATATGTTCTAAATATCTACATTACCATAGCATTGCCCAAACTTAACTAATTTCATGAACATAATATGTAGTATTCCTTCTTAATATGCTGACACTTTTTTAAGGCGATGATCGTTTTTTTTTTGCGATTTCAATGTTGATCCCATAGAGAAAGTTGTTCAGTTAGATGGTCTGATCATCCCTTAAAAAAAGTGTCAGCATATTAAGAAGGCCCCTTTGCAGGGTGAAATTGATATCATTAGCATCCTTTTAAACCAAGAGTCTACCCATCAAACTGAACAACTTTCACTACGGGAGCAAACAGATCGGAGCAAAAAAATAATCAGCTGTTGCAACTTGCATACATTTGAGTCGAGTAGGCATTGCAGTGAAAGTTGTTCCGTTTGATGGGTAGACTTTTAGTTTAAAAGGATGCTAATGATATCAATTTCACCCTGTTTTGTACTATGTGATAATATTGTGACAATACTAATTTACAATGAAAATTAAGGGTACATTGCTGGTTACCTAGAGCGTTAAACAACATTATGTCCTAATATTTTCAGTAATGTATCGCAAATTGTCATGTTTATGAAATAGTCCCCGTCAGGTCGTTGGTCCTGCGAGCCCGAGGGCGACCTAACTTCGCCAGCCAGTTCGTATTAATCTCTAAGACTAAACTCGCTGTTTTAATTTAAACCACCAAAATAATTATTCACTTTATCTCATCTTTATCATAATGCACAAAACATCAAAGTAAAATGAACCTTAGTAACATTCATAATCTTCATAGTAAGTGGTCATAAATCTCTTCTGTCTCGAGGGCTGAATACTGATAAACAAATTAGTGCAGATAACGTGAATGCAGCCGCTGTTTCATTACCGTTGATAAGGCTCAAAGGAAACAAATATAGAAGTAAAACTTTGGTTTCATAAATATTTCTTTAGAGATCTCGGCTTTGTATTTTTGAACACTATTCGATCGAACCGTAGTCATGTTCAATGTCGGAATAAAGGTTAAGTAAAACTGGATTAGACTTTCTGCGACAACCGCATTCAAATTGACAGAGGGGTCAATTTTATACAAAACTTTGACGTGCTGAGCTTTGACATTTTTTATACAAAATTTTAAAAGCTTTATATCTTCGTAATTATTAAATAAATTGCAAATGTTATTTGTGACGCGACAACTAGATTTTCTAAACTATTTTTCCATATATAACTTATATAATATATTACTTTTATATATGACTCTTTTTTACAGTTTTATAATAGTAGACACATTTTTTTTCGCGGTCTTTTCATAATCTGGCATATTTTACCTATGACCTATTTCCTACAGGGTCTAAGGATCAGGCGCGGATCCACCGTTGTGGGCACGGTGGGCATGCCTACAACACTACATACCAACCCTAAACCACAACCACAACCCTAATTGAGGTAATTGCGATTTCAAGCTGTAAAAATGTAATCAAAATCGGTTCAGCAGTTTAGAGTCTAAATTTTATATTGTGATGTGGAAACAAACACACATTTACTTTTTTATTTCGTGAGCAAACAGACTTATATATTTTACAGGTTTATTATTAATTTACTAGTGTTCGCCCCGTGGCTTTGCCCGCGGTGACCTGTACAAAGTCTTGGTCGTGGCGTCATACATTTTGTAAACGTGTCCTTTCGTGAGCGATTCATTAGTCCGACTCCCACTTGGCCGATTTTCGGGTGGCTGTGACCACAACCTTTTTTTAGGGCTCGATCCGCGCCTGCTAAGAATCGATGATGTCTACCCCTTCGCCCACAAAAACTTGTTTTATAAAGCTACTACGTATTGCAAAAATTTCGACCAATACTCCTTAAACTAATTGTCACAGAATCTCTATTGTAAAATAAAAAATAGACAACGCAAAAGGCAAAACGTTTATCTGTGCCCAGATTCACGACCCCATCTAAATAAATTCAGTTTTATGACACGACTGCGGTGGGATCGAACCCGCTGGCCGCCATTAAACTATTCCTTACAACGCGGAGTGCATATTTCAAACAATTAGACGGGCCAATCGCGGCCAATTTGTGCCTCAAACTACTACCATGTTGCATGCAGTGTTAGGATTGAAATCATTTCATGAAGTGCCCAAATTGTTCTAATTATGGTGTTCCTGGTCAGTAAAAAAGAAGGGTCACATACAACTACATACATACTCACATACATGGTCCAACTTAATATGCTGCCATTTTTTTAAGAGGATGATCAGATCATCAAATGTACACCATGTTGTCTGCCATTTGTACATTCCATTCATTCCATAATATATTCCATTACATCGCCATTGTTTATTCTGTTTTTGTTACTGTTTATTTTTGGTGTGCAAATAAAGAATATTTATGTTATGTTATGTTATCAAACTAAACCACTTCCTCTATAGGGGAAAAACATCTAAATCGCTAATAAAATCAGGTATCTATTATGCAACTCCGATTTATCGGTCGCTATATTGGACCAAGGGATGGGTTAAGGGCATGGACAAGGGTTTCTTATGAAGTGTATTTGTGGGCAAAGGGCTAGCCACGTATCACCACTTTATTCGTAACGCTATCTTGAAACTTTCAATAGGTAATATACGTTTATTATGCTAAACGTGAGTCTTTGTAACATTTTGTTAGTCTTGCTATAGCCTGCAATACACTTAGTAGTTATTGCAATGCTTCTGACTACCACAAAACGGATTATGGTCGTAGGTTTATGTATGTGTATACTGGACCGATATAATTGTGTTTGACTCATCTATGAATTTCTGAATTGCTGTTATGTTTTCTCGTAAGCATTCTAAAATCGAAAATAAAAAACAATCTATACAGGGTGTAAAATTAACTGGGACACTTACTTAAAGGGGTGCTTCAGACCATCATCAAATTGAACGACTTTCTCTATGGGACCAATGTCGAAATCTCAAAAAAAAAAATCTGCTGTCCCATACATTTCAGTCGAATTATGTTTGCAATTTTGTATGGGACAGCGGAATTTTTTCGCGATTTCAGTGTTGATCCCATAGTAAAAGTTATTCAGTTTGATGGTCTGAAGCACCCCTTTAAGTAAGTGTTCCAATTTTACACCCTGTATAAAGCTCTTGCTCCTTATTTCACATTTGTAACTGTTACTCAAAATAATCCCATCGAAGATCGAAATTCAGATACGTTTTTTAAGTCTTAGTTCGAAATCATGTGCGTCAAAATCCATACGTTTTCAACCCTACTTAGGCCGGATTCGACCAAACTTTGATTTATAGAAGAGTAACTATACAAGTAACAATTTTACTCCTAGTGTTAACTCCGAAATAACTTCATTTGTCTTCTACCACACTAAACCTATACTAATAGAACGAATGTATAATCCACCTACTTATTGCAATGTGAGGTTATACAGTTTTCATTTGTTAGGTTTCTTTTTATTTTAATTTTTTTAATTATGTGACATTGACATTTCATTAGTCTCGTTATAAGTTTTACACCGTCAAAATTGGCCATGTAAAATTTACTCTCAACTTATTTCATAGATTAGGGTTGGTAAAACGCAAAATCAGTTTACTCGACTTAATCTAAGCATAAAATATACTCGCGTTTGGTCGAATCGGGCTAGATAACGTCTCCGGATTTAGACCTAAGAAAACTTCACAAAAAGTCTTGAGACTACACTTGACCGGCACCATCTATTACGCCAACAGCGTCCAGCGCAATAACTCAATGAACAATGGGCCCCGTTAGATTCCTGGCCCTACCCTGCCTCCCCCCTCCTACTGCCCCCCGCCGCTGGCCACGTAATGAAATTCCCTGGCTTATATTACCCTGGGCTTGTCATCAATGCCAGTATGAATACGTGATCTATTTGTTAGTTTTATGTCATTGGGTTATATCACGAATCTACATGGGCACGGGTTAGATTTCGTTTTGAAATATTTGTATTGGTATATTTTATTTATTTATTTGAATCAGACAACAGTACAATGTAAAACCGCCTTCAAAAAAACTAAAAAGTTAACAAATAATATTCCAGCCGATGACTTTTTCGTTCGCATCATAAGAAAATCTAGGTGCCGCGTAACGAATAACATTTGCAATTTATAAAATAATTACGAAGTTATAAAGCTTTGAAATTTTTCATATAAAATTTTGAAAGCTTTATATCTTCGTAATTATATTATAAATTGCAAATGTTATTCGTTACGCGGCATCTAGATTTTCCGAACTATTTTTCCATATATACAAAGTTGCTTATATTAATACCGTCTACGCGTATTGTGCGTCAAAGTTTTGTATAAAATTGACCCCTCTGCAACCGCCTTAAGCCATTTTGCGATTTCAATAGTTTAACAATTTTGCTACATCAGGCTTAGCTTTCAAGATTCTTTTATTGCGAAATGGTTCATATTCTCCAGAGTTAAAGCCAAAAACAAGCCAAAAAACAGTTTATTGCTAGTTCGATGTTATTCTTCTTTAGAAAGTCTGATCATCTCCTTCTTCTTATCGTATGGGCAGTGCCCTGGTGTCAGAGTTTTTTCAGACCGCCTTACGGCAGAGACGTGGTTTTTATGTAACGACTACTATCACAAAAGATAGTAGCCGGGACCAACGGCTTAACGTGCCATCCGAAGCACTGAATCATTCTATTCGGATAATCAGGTGATTCAGCCTGCAATGTCCTAATCAACTGGGGAAAAACGCACAAAGTGACATATCACTAGGTGTCCCCCGTGGGAATCGAACCCACGACCTCGGTGTCGAGAGCCCAATGCAAAAAAACAACCACGGATTAGACCACGGAGGCAGTTCATCATCTCCTTAAGGAACCGTCATTATAATCATTCAGAAATACCTAGAATGACGTGTCATATTTTTATAGTGTGAAATTGATATCATTAGCATCCTTTTAAACTAAGAGTCTACCCATCAAACTGAACAACTTTTACTATGGGAGCAAACGGATCGGAGCAGACAAAAAAATCTTCTGTTCTATACTAAACTGCAATTACTTCTCGACTCAAAAGTACCCAACTGCTGATTTTTTTATTGCACCGATCGATTTGCTCCCATAGTAAAAGATTTTCAGTTTGATGGATAGACTCTTAGTTCAAAAGGATGCTAATGATATCATTTTCTGTAGACTCATATAAAAAAGTATCAAGCATAATTGCCAAGTTGTAACTGCTTAAAATACTTCCTATTAAAACTACAATCGCAATTCAGCCTTCCTGTGTTTCTGCTTTAAATAAAAATAATGAAATACTTGACTCTTCATTTAGAAACTGTTTAATTAGAATACCATGATGGTAGCAATATTTAAACGCATGCTTAGTTCTTTTGAGATCTTTACCCAACAAAATGGGACGAAATAGGTTAATAAAAAAAAGAAGTTCTTTTGGAAATAGCATGCAAAACATAAGTAGGTGGGTGTTTCTCCTCGGCGTTTGAATGCTGTCATTATCCTCAGCAAATATTTTCGCCTTGTTTATAAGAGAAGGTATAAAATATTATAACACAGTCATAAAGCTCGCTGGACCCTTGTGAAAGCGTTAAAAAATTACGCCATTTCTTATTAGACAAGGCGAAAGTATTTGGTGAGGATAATGACGGCCTTCGTGGAGAATCACCCGGGTACACCTACACATTCGAGTTAGGTCCTCCACATACATCCGGAATAAACCTGATTCGGAATTAGATTCCGTATGGAGTGTTGCCGCTTTCAGAGACTTTTTCACTAAATCTAGTGATTTTTTGATGTCTTGGGTGGCATATTTTAAAGTGATTTTTGAGCGTAGGCGTTGATGGAACGAGACGGTGCAGTTGCGACGTCGTTGCGGCATAGTTGCGAAATAACCGCTTGTGTGATAATGGTTCATGCCATTTGTATGCAGATTATGTCTATTGTTAAAACTATCGATAGTCTTTTGATATAGTTGCATTAATATTGGAATACAATTTACAAACCATCATAACCATCAAACCATCGTACCATCCGTAACGTCATGACCTCATCACATGATAGTAGTTATCATGTATAGAAATTGTTTGTTTTGTTTTAATAAATACCTAAAAATGCAATTATTGTCATTCATTTGGCGTTTCATACATTTTTATTTTAGGCATTTTTTAAACAGCACTCTAGTATTTTTTGTAACCATAGTTCACAACACTGAATCCTGAATCAGGATTCCGGATCGCAATTCCGTCTGTATGTGGCGGATCTTATAGAAGCACCTACCAAAAACGAAATAGCAAAGAAAAGTTACATGTTACAACATGTAACAGCTTATAGCTTCAGTACCAAATTAAATACAGTTACATCTTCAATGCTATGAATACAGATCGACACCAACACTACAATCACTATTACCCCTCATAAATTTTGAAGACTGACAATTCTCATAACTGCAGGTTACACCGATGTCTGCAACTGCATCCTTATCTTACCAATGGAGGTTCGGATGAGAGTGAGAGGGTAAAAGATGTTCACAATTAGTTAGACAATGAGACAGGATCGTTCGAGAGAGATTTATGCGCTCATTTGTAAATAATGCAGGCGCCACTCATTGTGATAGCAGTCCCATTGAAGGCGACCTAACCACACCCCTGGAGGAGCTAGGGCTGCCACAAGGATTTACAGAAATATCTTGTAAGGAAGCATATTTGGACCAGGTTTCATCTACTGCCTTTAACAAACCCACAACAGTATTTCGTTTCAGAAACCTCAGAAACCAATCTTTTTAGCAAAGTATAGGTAGCACGATTCGTTTTTAGCATATTTCGGGCTTCAGAATGAATCAATGTTCTCACCGATCCCCGCTACTCAATCCGCCGCGGCGCGGCGCGCCGCGTAGCCCCAGCAACGTCCTATGCCTAGGTCCGCACTACCGCTCTGGGTGCTCCTAGGTTGGTTACTTAAGTTCATTCATTTGGCCCGGTAGACCTTTCGTGTTCCCTCCAATAGTCCGCAATAAAAAGCAGTAGTTGCTCCCTGAGCAGAGGTGTAATAGTCATCTCCAAAAAAAAAAAAATTATCGATGTATCTAATGGTCGGCAAACATCTTGAGCAAGACCTCAAGGTCTTGTTTGCCGGGTACACTATTTAATATGGAGCTTGCTTTTTGACCAAAAAATAATGTAAAAAAAATCTTTTGCCTTAGTCGCCTGCTAAGACACTTAACGGAAGAATTACTACCCTAAAATGCCTACCGAAATCGAACTTCCTAAACAAATCTTTTTGACAGGTTGTAAACGATGCTAGAAAAAAGAAGAGTCCACAATAAATTGAATTTACTTTATTTAGTGGTTTTAACTACATCATGAGTGATTGTCATGGGATGTAACTGATGCTAATACGAAAAGAAGAAGAATGCTTGTAGATAATGTTAAAGCCTGACCAGAAATATAAAAAACCTGGTTTGGGGGCGCTGCAATCAACTATGACCTTTAATGTCAATGTTCCAAGTACAAAAAATAGTTCCAATGATTTTCCGCGACATGGAGAGGTTTTTTATTTTTCTGGTCGGGCTTTACATGGCGCCAAACAGAACTAGTTAAGCGCCAGCCCTATTCTTAGGCCAATTACTTAAGCCAGTATGGAAATACAGAGCTACACCTGCCATTGTCCACAAATGAGTGTATCGCTTAATTCCTCGCCCTCTACATTGCCTCGTCTTTGGATGTTTAGTGGAAAGTGAGGGGTGATAGAGAAAACTACGCTACGTGGCGTGGTACGAAGTCTGAGAAAATGGCAAAACATATTTTCAAGAAGAGAAAATACATTTTCAAGATCTTTTACGAACGAACGTCGAGATTTTAATTGGCTGGACTGAACATTCACCTAAGCCGAGAAATAAATAATCAATCCGGAAACCATTTGTACAGAATCTTAACTTCAATTACGACATAAACGAAACGAATATGAGATTAAGTGTCTTCATGAAATTAACAAAATAATTTTCCTAGTTTTCATTTTTATAGTAGTATCAAATAGGTACCTAAGTATTATACACTGTCCTGCAAAACTAAGTATCACACTTTTAAAATTGCAATAACTTTTTCAGTACACAAAATATATTTTCGAAATAAAAAGGACTCGAAAAAGAGTTTAATTTACAAAGAATAGTTACAAAGAAAGCTGATAAAATTTGCTATAAAACGTTTTTTATTTTAAATCTCTAATTTCTGTAGTTCAGAAAAAAATGAAACATTAATAGTGTAGTACTTAGTTTTGCAGGTCAGTGTAGTTTAGGATAGTAAAATCATGCATCTCTTAGGCCCACTTGCGCCAAATGCTGGGTTAAATTGCGTAACCCCGTCTTTAGTAGCGCCGACCTAAAGATTGAACGAGTGTTATCGAAGATAGTCTTGCGCCAATGAAAACTAGTTTATAGTTAACTAACCTGACAGTTCTATTTTTCGCTGGCAACATCCTAAAATGACCATAGAGTTTATGTAATCCGACAAAATATGAAAAGTGAACGATGAATGAACATAATATATGCACGTCTCTTTCACACTGCATCTCTTTGTATTTGTCTGTCTCATTTGTTTTATTTTGGCAATGACATTTCGTTTTCATCGTTCATATTATCAAAGAGAATGTAACACACTACGTTTTAAGAGTCGGGACTTCCATACTAAAAACTGGTCGTGACCGATTATCCAGAAAGTATGAAACGTGTGCAACCGTTCAAAGGAATTAAATAATTAAATGGCGCGGTGCACGTGTCATATACATTTTTTCTGTTAGAGAGTTGCGCGAGCCTACAACAAAACTGTAAAAACAGCTGTTGCCTCAATTTTGACATTTAGCACGTAGTTTAGTGACTTAAACCTACCATATCGGCGGTTTAAATATAACACAAAACAGGATGGTGCAAGATATAGATTAGCGTCTAGTTCCGAGTTAACAACGATAACCCTGCTAGGCGCAAGCGGGCCTTAGGTAGGTATATTAGCTATATCTTCTCATCAAAGGTCATTGAAAGAGATTATGATCAATTAGAGAAAGATATCTTCGAAACCCATTCGACACAGATTAATTGAATTACCAAAATTCCATTTGTTCTGACCTGATAACGTTACTCTATAGGATAGACGTTCATGGGTTATCACTCCATTAACAGACGAGCCAATTCAACCTCGCAACACGTAACACAAAACGCTCTATCGCACAGGTAAACCCAAATTAACCATTCAAATAAAACGAAAGATAAAAAGTCCCCTTTAAAAAAAAACCACAAACGATCAAGTGACAAGCCAACAACGTCTTAAAGCGATTACAGACAGTCTTCGAGGTGCTAAGGGGAGTGCTACACGTAAATCGCATTAGGTATGTTAAATCCGGGCCCTAGGGAGGTAAGGAGTGCTTTTTTCGCGGTATTTTTATGCGTATCGCTTACTTTCGTGATTATTGTTCGGTCGCCATTTGCATTGCACGCGGGGAGTGTAGCGCGGCTGTAGAGTTTTGATAGTAGATAGTTTTCCTCGTTCCTTTAAATACTGACTAAAGTTGCTGAGACCCCATCTCAGAGTACTTTTCATTTACCAAGCAATCTACAATAATATTTCCCCAAATTTTCTAAACTTCAGTTAACTAACCCGTTACTGACTTTGCACGAATACTCACAAAGCGGTTATGTTTTGCATCCCATATGTTAGATTAGACTAAGAGCGTATTCGCACTACGTCCGATCCGAATCCGATCCGAACCAGTGAAAATACGGTCCGGAGTTACTGCGGATCGGTAGTAGTAAAACTATTTTTTTGTTAGTTTAACGCACTAGATTAGGCTTCCTTCCTCCGATTTTACATACAAAATTATTTTTACGGGTTCGGATAGGATTTGGATCGGACGTAGTGCGAAACCACTCTTACTCTCCTTCTCCCTTTTGTAAATTATACCTACAAGGAAGAAGAAAATGCAAATGATAAACAACGTCTGAAACTGGAGTTAAAACATTTTTTGTTACTTACACTTACACTTCTCGAATTCTCTATGTAATTGAGGTAAAGCCTCCTCTTTTTGGGGGCTAGTCTCACCTTAGAGACTACAAGTGAGTGGTCTGTGTCGCATTCCGCACACATCAAGCTATACCAAACCAACGTAAGCTGGCCGCACGACGTTATATTGTATAGCTTGATGTGTCGCTGTGTGTAGTGTGTACGTATGTAAATGAGACGTTCTCAGAGCAAATATGCCTTTTTGTCGGTATAGAGTTATTAATTGATCTAAAATCAACATAAACTCTAAATAAAATTATATGTATAACCTGTAGTTAAACAATAAAATAACTTTAACTTAGACAAGAAGTTTTTTTCCAGAGAACGTCACAAATAACAAACGATACATTTACAAAATAAAAATCTGATGTCAAGTATCAAAACTCATACAGCAAAGTCACGGAACGCAGGTGACATTTCCATGATTTTTCCCGCCGGTGAAACTTGACGAAGTAGAACCGACTCGTGATTCGTGAGTCAACGACGACGACGCGAAGCCGTAACGAATGTCAAAACGACTTTATTCCGTTTATTTCTGGATTCATTTTATTTTTTATCTTATATGTTGTGTGTTGTCTTTGTATGTCTTCATTGTACAAAGAAAACTAACTGCTTTACTTGCAGATAAAATAGGTTTTTGTACGCCCTGGAAAAAAGTTGTTAACCAATATACAGGGTCCAAAACTGAATTACTACTCGACAAAAATATAAGGTCTAACGAAATTAACTGAAACTATTTTCAGGGGATGATCAGACCATCAAACTGAACAACTTTCTCTTTGGGACCGATATTGAAATCGCGAAAAAAAATCAGCTGTTCCATACAAACCTACTCGACCTGAATGTATGGGATAGCAGATTTTTTTTTCGCGATTTCAATATTGGTCACATAGAGAAAGTTGTTCAGTTTGATGGTCTGATCATCCCCTTAAAATAGTTTCACCTAATTTTGTTAGACCTTATATAAGGGACAGCTGATTTTTTTATCGCGGTTTTGAATTTTGTGCCATTGAAAAAGTTGTTCAGTTTGATGGTCTGATCATCCTCTTAAAAACCGTCAGCGTATTAAGAAGGACCCTATATAATAGAAACTTATAGTACCTACATAGGTTGTGTACAATTATATGCGTTTCATTACATAATGTATCAAATAAAACTTCTGCTTTTCCATACAATTGGGTCAAGTAGCCATTGTTTTCTATAGAAAAGTTTTTTTTCATAGTGAAAGATAAAAAAGCTGTTCAGTTCGATGGTCGAACTATGAACCACCCCATTTGATATATAACGCATTTAATTTTACACCCTGTACACAATTTAAGCTTCTCGGTGGAGTGGAAAGGGCCACCTATTACTGTGCTTAAAATTTTCATGTCATTCAGTCCTGAAATACTTAGTTTAGAACAAAATTATAACCCTTCTTATGTTTGAAGTGGTTGATTTTCTGATTATCTTGTCTAAATAAATACGAGACATTAAAAAAATTTACAAACAAAATTTCCCTTATAAATTACAACCGATAAGTACCCACCGAATTAGGGGTACATTTTACTCCGGAATCTCCCCTCAAAGAAAGTGTTATTTGATGTTTTTTATAAGTCTGTAGATATTCACAGTCGAGTTGGCGATTTGTTCACAATACCCTTACCCCTTTGTGTTCAATCGGAACGGAGATGTGAAAGTGACTGCTCCGATTTCAGTCACTTAAGTAAAATTTTAAGAGGCTATGTGAAAAAAATATGATTCTTCAAAGCGTCATATATCATGAAGTGTTAACAATAGGAGTATGATTAGTGGATATGTGTAAATTGAACATATAATTGAAGTTTTGACATGAGCCAAAACACGATTAAGACACATTTTCTCGATAGAAAAACAAGCCAAAGTAGCCTCCGTTTTTATTTATAAACGCTTGGAACTGCTGAACGGTGAATAATAGAAGCACGAGACTTGATTTAAAAAAAAGAGATTGGTATTTTACAAATTTTGATAAGAGTAGAATTGAACTTACATAAATAGTACAATCACAATTAAATAAAGTTTGTTTTACGCTTGCGTCGTTTCAGGCGCGCGCGCCGCTCCATCTCTTTCTCTCGCATCACGCAGTAATACTAGCTATCACACGCCCATTTCGCTTCTATTATTTTTTGACATAGGCCCTTAAGTTACTGTAACTTTTGATACTGTCAAAACCTCAAAAACTTGTTTCAAAATGCTGAAATGGAGAGACACGTTGCAGGTTCTGACGCAAGCACTTATCTCGCGTGGTTTTCACGCGTCGCGTTTTTGCGTGCCACGAGGCTCCGCAATCCTCAGTCTCTTCTTGTTCTTGATCAAAAATCCCTGATATTGGGATAGATACTCCCATAAACTACTTGACACTGGCGGAAATGCAGTTAACGCACAAGCAAGAGTTCAATCAATCAATCAATCAAATATACTTTATTTTACACCAAAACATAAACAGAAATAAAAATACAAGAGGCACAAAATAAGGCAGTCTTATCGCTAAGAAGCGATCCAGAGTTCAGTAATTATAAATAAATAAAAAATCGAAAATAATACCCAACTATCCTAAAAAGAAAATAACCAGCATGTCCTCAATTTTTAATTGTTCTTGGACTGTAAAAACTTTTGTACCTTTTGTATGTTATGACCACTCAATCATGAGGGTCCAAGGTTCGAATCCAAAAGGACGACTTGTCAATGAGATTATCTATTTGTGTTATACCGACTGTTCTCAAACGGAAGGAAAACATCGTGAGGAAACCTGCATACGCTGAAGAAAAATTTGGAAACGTATGTGAAGTCTACCAATCCGCATTGGACACGCGAGGTGGCCTAATGCCCATACCCACGTTTCTTGTGGATAGGCATAATGGCAGCCAACTATTTAGCACCACTTGTAATTAAAATTTTCTGTTTATTTAGCAAGCAGCATTGATTAAATTAAAAAAAACAAGACAGGTCACTAGCATATAGCGCATGAACCGCGCATAAATTGAGCCCCAGTCGCCTAATTTACTTAGTCGCAATCCGAGCGGCATTGTGTGATTGAGATACTTTTTTTTATTTTAGGCGGGATAAAGGTAGCACAATGCCTTCGCGTGCTTAAAACTCGTTATACAAATCATTCAAAAAGAAAAAAATAAAGAAATTACACGGCATTTTCACTCGTAAGTACACATAAAAATATAATACACATAAAGCCGTGGAAACGTCACGAGCGTGATGGGCACATTTCAACCGGGCTCGACTCGAAGCGGGCTCTTTGACTGATCTTATTTTGTTTAGTCTAGTTATATTTTAGTTTTAGAATATTTTAGTTTTAGGATATTTCAGTTTTATTATTAATATATGTCTATACATTTGTACTGTTAGTGTAAGTTGTTGAATAAATTTTGTAAATAAATATTATTGCGGAAGGGATGCACATAAATATATATATTATATAAGGTCTAACAAAATTAGGTGAAACTATTTTAAGGGGATGATCAGACCATCAAACTGAACAACTTTCTCTATGGGACCAATATCGAAATCGCGAAAAAAAAATCTGCTGTCCGATACATTTAGGTTGTGTACGTTTGTATAGAACAGCTGATTTTTTTTTCGCGATTTCGATATTGGTCCCATAGAGAAAGTTGTTCAGTTTGATGGTCTGATCATCCCCTTAAAATAGTTTCAGCTAGTTTTGTTAGACCTTATATAAAAACTGGTCCATTTTTAAGTACGTAATGAACTAATGAGAGAACGTCACCTATCTTCCGCTATTTTAATTCAATCAAAGGCAAGCTGTTTCCAAGCGAACGATATAAAAGCATAATGAATTCGTATTCTTTTCATCATACATTGTTGTCATAATAAAATCTTTAAATTTTATCTTAGTTCGTTGACCCATAAGGTTAACTGTTTTGTTATTTATTTAGTTTATGAATGTGGAAAACAAATATTTAAAGTGACAATCTCCGGTTTTAATGAGTGGAAACATACCTCCTGATTGTAATAATATTTTAATTATTTTTGTTGCAATCGTGAGTATTCGAAATCGTAATGCGATTTATTGCATAATGTATGCATGCATGCATATGCTCACGACTATATTCCCCGAGGGGGCAGTCAGAGATATTCTGAAACCTCAGAACATCCACGATTCCCTAGACAGTAGTACCAAAACTCTGTCCATTGTGACGGGTAAGTAAGCCCGTGGCCACTTATAATAATGGACAGTGAGCACCTTGAAACTGAAGCATGCAGGTTTCCTCACGATGTTTTCCTGCACCGAAAATCCAGTAGTGTTACAAATCGAACATAAATTCCTAAAATGTCTACGATTCGGCCTGGATGGAGTACGAACCATGGCCTCCTGCACGGCAGGCAAGGTTACTCGCCACTGGACCACCACGGCTTCATATTCAATATTTCAGAAACAATCTAGAAACTAATCTATAATTATGCTAGTATGGTGTCACATTTTATTTATTCCTGTTTTCAATTTGTATCACAAATATAAACGCAACAATAATCGCACGTTTTGTTTGTTATTGTATTTCATCAACCTACACCCCTTTTCATCTCGACAATGAGAATCAATCAAAAGTTACAGAAAACCATTAAAATAAACAGACATTGGCACAAATCTGTTAGCTTCTTTAATTAATTAAGTACCAATGGAATCGAAACCGCCCCTAAACGAAAGGGGTAGAATTAAAACAGATAAATCGTACGATGCACCCTGTAGCTCCAGTTCTCGTACAAGATTTCTTGCATATCTTCATCGTATTAAATATGTGAAAAAAACAATTGCCTTCGGTACCTATTGTTCGCATAGGTCAACGGAGAGACAGCACAGAGAACAAAGTGAAAAAAGATTTGTTTTTTTTTCTATGAAAGTCCGCAAAAAGCTTTATAAATTGTAACACAGTGTGCGAGAAATGCATGTAACATGTGACAAGGACTGTCAGTCGTCTACTTTGCCCATACTTTTGCCACTTCCCAGTATTTTTCTTCTTCATCGTACCTACCTGCCTGTTGAAATTTATCAACGATACAATGATAATGTCCACTACAAAAAAAAATCTTTTATCAACTAGAGATCGAATTGTCCTTTAAAACGGTTGCAGTTTATACAACTCGTCCTTTTTTTACTGACTTATGATTATGCAGTATTTGGGAAAACTGCTGATATACAACGTGTTAATGAATAAGTGCAAAACCTCATACAACCCAACTGATTTTTAACAAAATGATTAGAATGAAATAATTTCATTATTTCTATAGTTAAAATTTCAAGTTATTCGCATTTTAAGTTTTGAGGCAAAAATGATTTGTTATCATTTCAGCAATGAATGAAAGCGCAAACGTACTCATGGATACATTTTAATAACCTTGTTTTGATGGTAAGTATGCCCGTGGGGTGGGTTTCATCGGGTTCAGTAAATTTTAAATTTTACAAACCAATTATTTAATATTTTGAAAAAAATTACCTATTTTGAAGCTATGATAATTCGATTCTGCTCTCGATTCTAAACAAACTACTTTCTAGTTGCGTTAATTCATTAACACGTTGTGGATTCAGAAAGTCACTAATTGACTTTCTTGATACGTTTGAAAAAAAAATGTGTTTACCTATTTCAATTATATCCAGCATTCAACATGCTTAAAGTACCTTAGCTTTGTTACAACTGCATGCTCGACATCTGGAAATGTTTCTGGCCATCCCCAAAGGGATTTTTATCGTGAGTTTTATGTATGTAACGTTATAAGACTCAACAAACTCATCTATGTCACAAGTCTTTCATGGAACTCTTGAAATATTTCCAATTTACAAGAACACGTCACTGCCTCCCTTGACTGGAATGACGCAGGTGTCAGTAATTATCTGCTTTCTAAGAAAGGGTTATTTTCATAAGCCACCCCCTTAAACCACTCCATTTCTTATTCCTTACCCCTTAGAGTTCATTATACATACGGAAATTCTAACTGAAAGCCCAAAATTGTAAGACCTGCTTGTGTAATACCACTTCTAAATGATGCGGGATCAACGTAATTTTGTCCCTTTTTACAGCTTTCTTAGTACAAATTATAAGTTAATGATAGGAAATTATTGCGCTTGCAATAATAGTATCGCGATTTATGTAGATAATGCAGGTTTAGCTTCGTAATAAAAGGGTTAGGGGATTATTTTCATAATTGTGTCTTCAGCTGTCAAAAGTTCTATACTAAAACAGATCTTTAGCGCGAGACCGACTCCCACTTGGCCGATTTTTTTGCTGTAGAGTTTGCTCTATAATCACACAAGGTTTGAAGCTTCTATATATTACCGTTTTCACGATAGAGCGAAAAGATAAAATGTTGATAAAAACTAGTTTCTTGTATGAGGAAGACCCCCTTAAATTTTTACTTTTTGCAATGATTATTATTTGTTAGCAGATTTGCTATAATAATGCACATTCTGTGAAAATTTCAGCTATCTCGCCATTATGGTTCAAAAGTTACAGACATACAAGAAACTTTTTAGGGTCCCGTTTTCACCCTTCGGGTACGGAACCCTAAAAAGTTTCTTGTATGAAACTCTTCGCTACAAGAAGTTCATCATCTCAGCCGATGGATGTCCACTGCTGGACATAGGCCTCCCCCAAAGATCGCCATAACGATCGGTCCTGCGCTGCCCTCATCCAACGGGTTCCCGCCGCCTTCACCAGGTCGTCGCTCCACCGTGGGAACTACCCACGCAGCGCTTTCCGGTACGTGGTTGCCACTCGAGAACTTTTCGGCCCCATCGGCCATCGGTTCCGCCCCCTGCCACTTCAGTTTAGCAATTCTTCGGCTATGTCAGTTACTCTGGCTCTTCTGGGGATCTCTTCATGTCTGTTTCTTTCGATCTTACAGGGAAACTCCGCATAGCCCTCTACATTGCCCTTTGGGTGACTTTCAGCCTTTTTGAGTGAACGACCGCGTCTCAGTTCCATATGTCATCACTGGCAACACACACTGATCGAAGATTTTCGTTTTAGGACACTGCTGTATTCGGGATGTGAAGATACTACGTAGCTTCCCGAACGCTGCCCAGTCGAGAAAAGGTTTATCCGATCACAATCCAACCATTCCAGACCACCAAAGGGTCCTGCTTAATTATGGTCAAGTTTTTTCTTTCAATGGAAAAAATCTATCGAACTAAACAACTTTCTCTATGGGACTCATCGAAATCGCGAAAAAAATATCAGCTCTTTCATTTATAATTATTAGTTACTGCAGTTTTGTATGGAAAAACCGTGATTTTTCGTGATTTTCAATTGATTCAGTTTGTTCAGTTTGATAGGCTAAGCATAAACATTAAAAGAAAAGTACCTACATCTACGTTTGGTAGACCCCGTATTTCGTTTTTTATTCCAAATATTATAATCGTCTTCCGTACATAATCCGCATTATTATTTCTGTGTTTCCCTTAGGAATAGAAAAGCACAAAGGTCATGGCATTTTGACATAGGTTCACGACCTTTGGCTGTATGGCTATGGCATTAGAAGGTCATGACTACGGGCATGACTACGAAATGTGGCGATGGTGACTGTGACATTTTTGTGGTAATGAGTTTTGGTGTAATGGCATGGATGGCTGTCGCAAAATAAAGATAGGTAAGAAACTGAAAATAAATTCTATAAAACATAATCTATCTATACTATTATAAAACTGTAACAGGAAGTTTGTCTGTACATTGAAGATATTAACAAAAAAAAAGTTACGATATGGTTTTTAGGTGTCCCGGATTCCATTTCACCAATTTTTGGATTTTTTGTCTGTCTGTTTGTTTGTGTGTTTGTTTGTTTGTTTGTTTGAACGAGTATCACGCAAAAACTACTGAACCGATTTTGATGAAACTTTTTTTGTTTGATAGCTTATGATCTGACTTAAAATCTGGTATATAATTTGTGCGGACGAAGTAGCGGGTTAACGCTCGTTAAGTATAAGATTGTCATATACAGTGTCCCAAAATGTCGAAGAATAAAAGAAATATGCCAGTTTATGATTGTTCAGAAAAATAAAAGAAGTTGCATCGTTTTTGAGAAACGATTTTAAAATTGTTATAAATTGGCTGTATTCGTCTTGATGACGCCGTTTAGTGAATATAAAATTATGTCCTAAACTGTAGTAACATTAATATCTTTGGTTCAAAACTCAATATCCGGAATATACTTAAATAATAAATAAATAAATAAAATAAATAAATAATATAACGCTCACAGGCACATACATTGTAATGATCCCAAGAAAGCACTAATAGGCTGTTTATTATGGAAACCATACAAAAACGGCACAAACATATAAACATCCATGAACGAACCGGGATTCGAACCCAGGACCCTGGTTTGGCAGTCCGGCGTGGTAACCATTACACCAACCGGGTCGTCAAAGTTACTTAGAGAACAAAACTTTATCCCACACAACTTTTGTTTGTGTACAATTTTGAAAATGGATCGTGTGCAATTCGAAATTTAAACTGTCCAATGGCGCCCTCGTTCGATGACGTATAGCACCCTTGAGGGTGATCATGTGATCAACCCCGCGCTCTAAGACACGACCACATTATTGGTGCCGTCGCTTAAATTAGATATAAGCTCTATTGAAAGGTATTAAGGATGAGGATAATAATTTTGTAGTGGAAAATAAAATGTGTTTCAGGAAAAATGACGAATTTCTAACTGTCAAGCTCTACAATTATTTATTTGAAAGTTTGAGCGTGTGTGAAACTTACTTAACTGCAGATTATATGATGTTCTTCTTAATACAGGTACCTACAGGCATTCATAATTAAAGGTACTATTCCGAAGCCGATTGCAGACTGCAGGTATATTATCTATTATGTTATGGTGTATTATCTACAAGGTGAAATTGATACCATTAGCATGCTTTTAAACTAAGAGTCTACCCATCGAACTGAACAACTTTTCCTATGGGAGCAAACCGATCGTAGCAAAAAAAATCATAGTATATTTTATTCAATGCGAAGCCGCGGTGGGATATAAAATCTATGACCGTAATTTAAGGCTACACCGAGCCCATTGTGCTGCCCCCAAACGTATTTTTTTATTTCTTAACAAACAATATTTCCAAAAAACAAGAATTTCACATTGTAGTGCTGTGCTGATTTTCAATTTATCGGGTCACTGCGGATTTGTTTTTATAATGTTTGTAGTTATTGGTCGTGTAAAAGTGGCCACTTTTGACGGTTTTAACGATAATAGTTACACGCATAAAACATAATAATCCGTAATGTTTCGATAAATTGAAAGCCAATCAGGACTACAATGTGACATTCTTGTTTTTTTGGAAATGTTGTTTAATTGTTTAGAAAAACAAAAAATACGATTGAGGGCAGCATAATAGGCTCGGTAGGTTCTTAAGGAGCGGTCATTTTTTTTCACCTGTATGTATTATAATATTTATAATATAATTACAGCTTGGCAAAAAAGAGACCGACGGTGATAGGTTGACGATGTTGCCAGGTTATGCGTGATTTTGATGTTCTTTCTCTTTTTTTGCCAAGTTGTAATCATTTACAAGCGAGACTATTACAAACTGGACTTCACAACTCGTACCATACTTTACATTCACAACCTTAAACAGTGACCCAACCAGACCATCTTTGATAGGTAACCTAACCTAAACAAGTACAAGTACAAGAACATTGCCATCACTTGACACGCAATCGATCAATCCGACTCTATTCGGAATAAAACATATTTAAAATGTATTACCATACCATTATGGTAACTATACAGGGTGTAAGGAATAGTATCAAAAAGTATCAAAGTATCGTTTAAACCAGATACTCTACCCATCAAACTGCACAACTTTTTCTTTGAGAGTAAACATGCCAGAACAAAAAAAGTCAGGTGTCCCATACTAAACTGCAAATCTGCAATACCTACTCGATTCAAACGTATAGGACAGCTGCATTTTTTTCTGTTCTGACAGCTTTGTTCCCAGAGTAAAAGTTGTTCACTTTGATGGGTAGAGTTTGTATAACACCCTGTATAACTCTGGTCGGTGCACGTTTTTGGATCGGTGGTGCCCGCCCGTGTTAGTGGCATTTGATATTGCTTAACGAAAACCACCATATAACGGCAGTCAGCCATATACAGCGGCAGCCAGGCGAGTTGATGACATCTGGTAAAGAATTGGTAAGACCTGGATGCTATTGGCACAGTACCCAGAAGGGTAGCAAAATGGGGAGGAGGCTTTATGCCCTGCAGTGGATGCATACGGGCTGATGATGATAATGATACCCTCCATAATTAGTTCCGATTCGAGGTACGGAGATGCTCAAGATGTGTCAATAAAGGACAAATCGAGAGATCTGATGAAGCGGCCGCAAAACACTCTGACACCAAGTTTACCACCAACTTTCCTCTTTTACATTGCGTGGTAGAGTTATCCTGGTACCTCTCCTTTATTTCTTACGCCGTAAACAAGTGAGATATAGGCTGAAAATAAGTCATATTCGTCATCTAATAAATGTGTCTTACACCCGTATTCTTAGTTGTTTCCTTGACATTTCCTCTACTCGAACCATCCTCCACTCAAACAGTTTGTATGATTAGTCGTCAAAAACGTCCTCGATTTCTTGCGTTTAACGAAACATGCAGGGACCAAGCAGGCACGATATCATCATAGACAAGAAGGAACTCTCATTGCTGCCAACACTCTCGGTAGAGAGTAGTATATTCCTTGCTGCCAACCGAATAGCATGACATTACTAAACTCGACCTTACTCGGGGAGCCTCCAGATTATGACTGAGAATACAGATTTTAGGGATGTGTTGAGGAAAACCTTAAGGTGTTACCTTATTGAGTGATGTTGAGTCAAGGACGAGTTCAATGAAGCGACTGAGAATACGGGTGTTAGTGTACAGCTTTTGCAACTTTCTCATAATAACCAAACCACATCATACCATCAAACTGAACAACTTTCTCTAAGGAACCAAAATCGGAACCTCAAAATCTGCTCTCCCGTACTTTTGTGTCCATTAGTTTTGCAGCTTTGTCTGAAACAGCTGATGTTTTCGCTTTTTCGACGTTGGTCCCTATTCCCGCAGTTGTTCAGTTTGATGCTCTGATCATCCTCTTAAGGAACGGTCAGCATAAATATTAAGATTAGAGAAAGACCCTGACATAAGTCTTCTTATCGTGTGGGCAGAGCACTGGTGTCAAAGTTTTCAGACCGCCTTACGGCCTCTGAAGTGGTTTTTTTATATAACGACTACTACCACCAGAGATAGTAGCCGGGACCAACGGCTAATTTTACCTCCTGCGTACATTTGTACTTCTCGTAGGACATAACAAATAATAAATACTATTGTTGGTGTTTTGGTTGGCGACTAAAACACTAACAGTAGATTTTATTATTTCTTATGTCCTACGAGAAGTACAGATGTACGCAGGAGGATAAGTAATAATGTTTTAATCAATCTGACATAGAATTTATGTAAATAATGAAACAACAACATATGCGATGGCAATACAAAGCAAATATGCGGGGAAAGTGCAATAATAGTAATTAGAACAGCTATAATTGTGTGGGCTTATGCAGCGGGGCGCCAGCGCAGGGACCAGGGCGAGGACGAGCGAAGGGGCGGTAATTCAATAAAAGGTTATGATGGATCGTGCCCGTAGTCCGCCCGAGAGGTCAGAGACACTGTTATTGCTCTGCGGTAATAACTACCTATTAAGTGAGTGGTGAGATAATGTTAATATCATTGGGAAATACAGATAGTAGCTACGCTAACCAAATAACAGAATTAACCAATAACACAGAATAGATAGATAATATATACAGGATGAAATTCAAAGAGTAAAGTACGTAAAAAGAGAGCCCTCTAGTGCCATTTTAATGCAAATAAATTTGAAACGCCACCTATGGTATTTAACAAGAAACAATTGCTATATATACGCATACCAATGGAATCTACTTTTTCTCAGTAATGAGCTATTTGTTCTAGTTTAGAGTAGTAGCCTTAGTAACAGGACGGAGGAGTAGTCTTGACTCAAAGTCTGAAGTGAAGAACAACACTCAAAAACGAATAAATAATCACAAAATGGGCGCAAAACACAAACAAGTGTAAGCGCAAGTTGCAACGGCGGCCATATTGTGACAACTTGTGTAGCTGTAGGCCTAGCATGCCACCCCCGAGAAAACGACAAAAATTGCGATGTGCCTCCATCTTTATTATTTTACGTGCGCCAAAAAGAGCGCGCACGACGTTTTTCTCGTTTAAACGCTTTGTCGTGGGTGGCATGCTAGCCATGCTGGTGTTGCTAGGTGACAATAATATGGTACAAAATAAAAAGCTATTTTTGTTTTAGTTAAATTGTTTTGAAATATATACATTGTGTAAAATAGGATCAACGTTTTTTAATAATTTTAGTAATAATATTGCTTTAATGTTGAGTTTGAAGAGACATCTATCGGAAGTTTGAGACAATATTTTTTTAGTTACACGTTACTCAAAGAAGGTGCCGCTGGTTTGTTTGCGTTTTTCCTCAAAATTCCCCTCTGTCCCCCTCTGGTGAAATTGATATCATAATCATCCTTTTAAACTAAGAATCTACCCAAATGAACAACTTTTACTATGGGAGCAAACCGATCAGAGCAACAAATAAATCAGCAGTTCCATACTAAGCTGCAGTGCCTACTCGACTCAAATGTATGCAACAGCAGATTTTTTTGTTGCTCCGATCGGTTTACCCCCATAGTAACAGTTGTTCAGTTTGATGGGTAGACTCTTAGTTTAAAAGGATGCTAATGATATCAATTTCACCCTGTATATACAGGGTGTTAGTGTAAACAGTTGCATATACTCTGGATACTGTACAACTATCGCTAATTACTGACTTCAGTTACCGCCGCGCCGTACCTCACCCTGCCATTTTTTGGGGAAACTTTGGGAAGTCGAGTAAGCAGGTCAATATCGAGGCATTCTGAAAAAAGCAAGTAGAAGTACCTACATAAAACTTAACACGTTCCGGGACAGTGACCGGCTATAGCAGTGATAACAATAAAAGTTCTATTGTGTCTCGTTCACTGCCCCGGAACGTGTTAATCCATGTTTTGTTTTACTGTTCCTTTAAAAATCTTGAATGTTTGACGAGTTAGTATAATTATACTTGACTATACCTACCTTTCGTTCGTAAATAAAAGGTAGAAAGCATCTCTAGAGATTATTTAATAGTTTAATAGTTTATTAGGTACACCATCGACACATTCACTAATTTGATTTAAAGGTTTAAAAAATACACGAGCAACAGGTCTTATGAATACATCACTTAAAGGTATACACAGCTTTGGTATTCATCAACAATTATAGGCAAATGAAGTTAAGTATACAAATTAAATAAAAGGTTAAGAAAGGTTTAGAATATAAGGTACAATATTGATTCAATTAATTAAACAAAAATTTATCAATTTCATTACATAAAATACACAACACAATTTAAAATAATATGTCAGCAACATTGTGAAAAAAAATGGTTAGAATTTTCTCTAACATTCCAAAATTATATAAGGTCTAACAAAACTAGCTGAAACTATTTTAAGGGGATGATCAGACCATCAAACTGAACAACTTTATCTATGGGACCAATATCGAAATCGCGAAAAAAAAGTCTGCTGTTCCATACTTTTAGGTCGAGTACGTTTGTATGAAACAGCAGATTTTTTTTTCGCGATTTCGATATTGGTCCCATAGAGAAAGTTGTTCAGTTTGATGGTCTGATCATCCCCTTAAAATAGTTTCAGCTAGTTTTGTTAGACCTTATATAGGTAATTTGTTCGTGAGGCTCGATGATCGAATGCTGCAAAGTTCGCTTACATACCTACCACGCTTACATAACTTAGCCAGGCAGCGCATTATAAAATAATGCACAACTTGTTGTGTTGACACCATTAAATCTTGCGTAGGTAATCTATTTACAAGTTCCAAGTGTAATACATTTACTCCATTGAATAATTTGCTATAAATACCTACCTATACTCGGCAACCTTGGACTTACGCATGTCTGCATATTACAAAACAAAATTCTAGCAAAACAGTTTAAAGCTTATTATTATTACACTTTATTGTACACACGGACATAACAATACACAAAGTAGAGAAAACATGTACAAAGGGCGAGCTTATCTCTGAAGAGCTTCATTCTTTCTTAGTGACTAAAATACAGGGAGTTGGGGAAGCATGGGTTTAGTGGGTAAGTCTAAGTATACCTATTTGTACCTAATATGGAGGTACGGTGCATTGCACTAAAAACTTGTAGCTGTAACCTACTTGCCCTTGAGAGAGTATGACAAAAGACATCATCGGCTTTCCATACATTTTTGGTCCAAATGTGAAAGTGCCGGCCAACAAAAACTAATGCTATATTCGCTATTGCGACATTTCGATGTTTTGAAAATCGAAAGGATACGATTTTCGAATTAGCAATAGACCTTTAAAAATATTCATTTATTATTATTGGACGGCAGGCCCATGGGGACATGAGGCAAAGGCTTTTGTGAGGGATCTGGGCAAACGTATAAGAGAAAGGGGAAATGATTTCCGTGTTGGATCGTACTTGGTCCAACGCGTGTCTTTAGCTATACAACGCGGAAACGCAGCAAGCATTATGGGCACGTTTGGGCCAGGTACGGCTAGGGGCGGACTTTTCGATTAAGTTTTTGACGAGGCATGTTGCTGAAGGAAATTGTTTTTTTTAGGAATTTTGACGACGCATGTTGCTGAAGGGGTATTTGTAAGCAATTACGACGACGCATGTTGCTGAAGCAGATTCTCTTACAATTTAAATTATTTTTGATTATTTAATAAAATTTTTACAAAGTTATTATATAATTTATTGATAGTTTCATGACAATAGGTACAACATAATTTATTAACAAATAACAAGAAAATGTGTGGCTAATTTTAATAATGAACGCAGGGTCTGATTAGTGAAAATGTGTGGTGAATACACCACAAAAAAAAGTATGTTTGATCTGAATTTTGATACTACCTACTGAATAACAGTCCATTGTTATTCTTTTCTGTTGAACGCTTCCTCCTCATATAGTTGGCTATACGAGTAGATATAGGTATTATTCCAGGACACAAACTCTACTATAACAGAAAACATCAAAATCATAACATAGATAGTCGTTGTGTGCGTAACATTTTTAAAAATCAATATTTACTATCTTACTATATCATACAAAGAACACATCAACATTTGAAACGTTTCCGTAACATCATATTTTTTAAAACGATAAAAAATGTAACTTTTGAACGTGCTCATACGTGCAAAGGGGATTGCGAGGGGCGCGGGTGTAGGTACTCCATTGTGCGGCCTTCACATGACACTGAAGGGGTTTTGGAGTGTGCTTTTCAATTTGCCGGCAGCAGAGCTGGCTAGAGAAATGTGTGGAGCGCCCTTACCTTAACATTTATATTCGGAAAAATGTTTCGCCTACACAGGCAGTTCGAAGACAGGTTGCAGTCTAGACTTAACAAACATTCCATTATACAATGCTTTATTTGTGTGGGCCGTTTAGCCCACATCTACCCACTTTGAAATACCTGTTTCTGGTAGCATTCTATCAATCAACGGCAATAGGCAATGGCAATATTTACGCGTTTTTTCTAGAAAGCCTGACCTAGGATTTAGGACTCTATCGATGCAGAAGCAATGCAGGTCTTACACACGTTTCTCTTGATGTCGTCAACCCACCGACGGACATTCTCCTCTTCTGCCCCATCTAATAGCATAAGTTTTTAATATACATACACGGTCCAACTTAATATATGCTGATGTTTTGTTAAGGGGATGATTAGACCATCAAATTAATCGCGAAAATAAATCGATTGTCCCATACATTTAGGTCGAGTAGGATTGCAGTTTTGTATGGAACGGCTGCATTTTTTTTCGACTTTAGTGATGCTTGGTGGTCTGATCATTCCATTAAAAACCTTCAGCATATAAAGAAAACTGACCAACTTATTGCCCATTCAGGGTTATTCTAAACATTTAGGTAAGTATGGCAATGATGTTCTTCTTCTTATCGTGTGGGCAGAGCCCTGGTGTCAGAGTTTTTTCAGACCGCCTTACGGCCTCTGACGTGGTTTTTATGTAACCACTACTACCACCAGAGATAGTACCCGGTGCCAAAGGCTTAACGTGCCATCCGAAGCACGGAATCATTTTTCTTTTCAGACAATCAGGTGAGTCAGCCTGCAATGTCCACCAACTGGGTCCTAACCCTGCTTCTGTCTACTGTCTTATATTTTTTAGATTCAACAGAAGAGATTCTACAAATAGAAATAGGTATATTTTTTTTATAATGGCACTAAAGTCGCTCTCCCAAGCTTTCCATGTTCTTGGTCAAATCAAGTTCGGGTAATAGTGAGACTTTTTTTCAATGGTCTGTTCAGCCAAAAAACCTTACAGCGAACAGAGTGCAGCGGAAATGAAGCCGAGCTTGTCGATGGAAATCGGCCGAACTATTGTAGGACGAAAAAAAAGAAAAAATACGTTTCCGAACATAACGACTGTTGTCAAACGTGGCGGGAATTTTAGGAAAAATTCGAATAGAGAACGCACCTGCTACTGCGATGCGAGTGCGTGAAAATTAAATTTCAATGACTAGAGAATGTAACTTTTTATCAATAGTGACTGTTTTCTGACAAAAACAAAAAAAAATTTTTTTTTTTTTCAATAGATTAGACACCGAGCGCAAGGAAGTATGAAAGGTCTCAGATCTCATGTAAGATGCGAAGCTGAGGTGATCTGAGGCTTTCTTATTTACTGCCCGAGGTTAGTATACTATTTTTCTCCTCGACAGAGGCGGAAAGCGGCAACTTCGTTTAGCGCAGCGGGGTGAAAGTTGACGCTTGAAAAAAGAGGTGAAAAATAACATGAATAGCTTTCTGACGTCATTTTTTGACCACCCCGCATCGAAAAGTGTTCCGTTGTAGAGTAAATGCGGCCAGAAACTCTACAACACACATATATAAGGTCTATCAAAATTAGGTGAAACTATTTTAAGGCGGTGATCAGACCATCAAACTGAACAACTTTCTCTATGGGACCAATATCGAAATCGCGAAAAAAAATCAGCTGTTCCGTACAAACCTACTCGACCTAAATGTATGGGACAGTAGATTTTTTTTCGCGATTTCGATATTGGTACCATAGAGAAAGTTGTTCAGTTTGATGGTCTGATCATCCCCTTAAAATAGTTTCACCTAATTTTGTTAGACCTTATATTTTTGACTTTGACATACAAACAAGTGAACTTGACTGACATAAAATTTAGTCTACATAAATGCAAGGGTGGTTACTGGAGGAAGGCCGAGGGCAAAATTTGTTAGTACCTAAGGATTATTTATTACCCTAGGTGGGTATTGATAAGCTGATGATGATTAATGGAACCAATCAGAATCCGTCATTTGTTGTGTGTTTAAGTTTCTATGTACCTACTAAGTATGTCAGTAGTTAAATCATCACCAAAATTTGTGGATTTTCACTAATTGATTAGATGTTCATAGATTCATAGATTCTTTATTGTACACAAAAACATAAATGTTCATTATGTTCTTAAATTCTTTTAAATATTAATTTCCTTCAAATCTCACTGTTACATCCTACGGTAGGTAAATACCTACATTCCATCATTCAAATCCTTCCTTTCCTTAGGCAATGACAATATTTACGCATATAGGTCAAGCTTTCTAGAAAAGCCTGACCTAGGATTTAGGACTCTATCGATGCAGAAGCGATGCAGGTCTTACACACGTTTCTCTTGATGTCGTCAACCCACCGACGGACATTCTCCTCTTCTGCCCCATCTAATAGCATAAGTTTTTAATATACATACACGGTCCAACTTAATATATGCTGATGTTTTGTTAAGGGGATGATTAGACCATCAAATTAATCGCGAAAAAAAATCGATTGTCCCATACATTTAGGTTGAGTAGGATTGCAGTTTTGTATGGAACAGCTGCATTTTTCTCGACTTTAGTGATGCTTGGTGGTCTGATCGTTCCATTAAAAACCTTCAGCATATAAAGAAAACTGACCAACTAATTGCCTATTCAGGGTGATCCTAAACATTTAGGTAAGTATTGCAATGATCTTCTTCTTCTTATCGTGTGGGCAGAGCCCTGGTGTCAGAGTTTTTTCAGACCGCCTTACGGCCTCTGACGTGGTTTTTATGTAACCACTACTACCACCAGAGATAGTACCCGGTGCCAACGGCTTAACGTGCCATCCGAAGCACGGAATCATTTTTCTTTTCAGACAATCAGGTGAGTCAGCCTGCAATGTCCTTACCAACTGGGTCCTAACCCTGCTTCTGTCTACTGTCTTATATTTTTTAGATTCAACAGAATAGATTCTACAAATAGAAATAGGTATATTTTTTTATAATGGCACTAAAGTCGCTCTCCCAAGCTTTCCATGTTCTTGGTCAAATCAAGTTCGGGTAATAGTGAGACTTTTTTTCAATGGTCTGTTCAGCCAAAAAACCTTACAGCGAACAGAGTGCAGCGGAAATGAAGCCGAGCTTGTCGATGGAAATCGGCCGAACTATTGTAGGACGAAAAAAAAGAAAAAATACGTTTCCGAACATAACGACTGTTGTCAAACGTGGCGGGAATTTTAGGAAAAATTCGAATAGAGAACGCACCTGCTACTGCGATGCGAGTGCGTGAAAATTAAATTTCAATGACTAGAGAATGTAACTTTTTATCAATAGTGACTGTTTTCTGACAAAAACAAAATTTTTTTTTTTTTTTTCAATAGTAGATTAGACACCGGGCGCAGGAAAGTATGAAAGGTCTCAGATCTCATGTAAGATGCGAAGCTGAGGTGATCTGAGGCTTTCTTATTTACTGCCCGAGGTTAGTATACTATTTTTCTCCTCGACAGAGGCGGAAAGCGGCAACTTCGTTTAGTGCAGCGGGGTGAAAGTTGACGCTTTCCGCCCGGAGAGGTGAAAAATAACATGAATAGCTTTCTGACGTCATTTTTTGACCACCCCGCATCGAAAAGTGTTCCGTTGTAGAGTAAATGCGGCCAGAAACTCTACAACACACATATATAAGGTCTATCAAAATTAGGTGAAACTATTTTAAGGCGGTGATCAGACCATCAAACTGAACAACTTTCTCTATGGGACCAATATCGAAATCGCGAAAAAAAATCAGCTGTTCCGTACAAACCTACTCGACCTAAATGTATGGGACAGTAGATTTTTTTTCGCGATTTCGATATTGGTACCATAGAGAAAGTTGTTCAGTTTGATGGTCTGATCATCCCCTTAAAATAGTTTCACCTAATTTTGTTAGACCTTATATTTTTGACTTTGACATACAAACAAGTGAACTTGACTGACATAAAATTTAGTCTACATAAATGCAAGGGTGGTTACTGGAGGAAGGCCGAGGGCAAAATTTGTTAGTACCTAAGGATTATTTATTACCCTAGGTGGGTATTGATAAGCTGATGATGATTAATGGAACCAATCAGAATCCGTCATTTGTTGTGTGTTTAAGTTTCTATGTACCTACTAAGTATGTCAGTAGTTAAATCATCACCAAAATTTGTGGATTTTCACTAATTGATTAGATGTTCATAGATTCATAGATTCTTTATTGTACACAAAAACATAAATGTTCATTATGTTCCTAAATTCTTTTAAATATTAATTTCCTTCAAATCTCACTGTTACATCCTACGGTAGGTAAATACCTACATTTTATTTTTCATAACACCGCGTTCAATATTATTCTTTACGCGGAAGTGTGAAACCCTTTTACCAATTTACTTACATCGTACGTGTCACAATTTTATGACTCTCCCTTTACTGCCTCCCCCTGTATATAAGGTTTGGCTTTGCACGGATTCTGGAAAATTCACTAGCATTTTTGCAACTGCCTACCTACTAAACATTGTTGTAGAAAATATTATGATCAAAGATCACCCCGAAACGGGATACGACATTTAAAATGTTGCAGGGAATATTTTAAGGGCAAAAATATGAAAAATATCTCTAAAACTATTAACTATTCAAAGATATATTAATTGAGTTTTTTCGAAGAAAATATAAATAAAGCGCTAATTGTCATTGTAAAAAGTTATTTCCATTTAAAAATTGTCCACAGGGCAAAATGCGGCTAAGTTTAATGAGAAATTAAAAGAAAAATTGAAACCGACGACCGTAAATGAAAAATTAAAAAGTACCGCCGGAAACGGAAACGCGGCCATGTTTCTTTGCAGAAAACGTAATGTCCCTAATTACCCGCGCTAAGAAACAAATAAGCGAAATATTTATGGTTTTTAATCCGATTATAACTTTGCTGCAGGGTGAAAAAACCTATTAAGTATTTTGTTTTTAATTTTCAACGTTCTAAGAATATTGTTTAATTGGGTAGGTAAACTGCATGAACAATATTTTAGTTTTATCTTCTCAGTAAAAAGAACATTTGAAAACATGCTCACGACTTTGCCCATGGGGTAGGCAGTGAGACTACAGGGTGAAATTGATATCATTAGCATCCTTTTAAACTATGAGTCTACCCATCGAACTGAACAACTTTTACTACGGGAGCAAACAGATCGGAGCACAAAAAAAATCTGCTGTTCCATACTACTATTCTGAATTCCCTCTCTCGCCTCATCCGCATCCATAGGATTTAGGTACACCTTTCCGTCAGTTGAAGGTGTCTCTTGTCCTTATCGGAACCTATATTTTCCTGCTTCATTGTTATATAAGGTCTAACAAAATTAGGTGAAACTATTTTAAGGGGATGATCAGACCATCAAACTGAACAACTTTCTCTATGGGACCAATATTGAAATCGCGAAAAAATAATCAGCTGTTCCATACAAACCTACTCAACCTAAATGTATGGGGCGGCAGATTTTTTTTCCGCTATTTCAATATTGGTCCCATAGAGAAAGTTGTTCAGTTTGATGGTCTGATCATCTCCTTAAAATAGTTTCACCTAATTTTGTTAGACCTTATATAGGTATACTCTCAAAATATTAGGTAGGTTCAAAATTGTCTAGGTTCATTCTTAAATTACATTGATCAATATTTACCAATTTTCAATAGTTTCATAGTGTTTATGACGTTAGAAGTAATTAAATAAATGACAACACTATAAACATTATAAAAGTGCACTTTTGGGTAGTACTCTTCACGACTTCCTGCGTGCTGCGATGCGATGCAGTGATGACACTATACGCAACCCAGTTACTTTGTAGGGTTGATACAAACTGGAAAACTATCAACAGAAACCAATGAGTTTTTATAACTATAGAGTCATCATGTCATACAATAACAAAGCCTAAACATGGCACAATGTCTCTAATGTCACCTTTGTATGCATCAATTATGTCCAGCTGTCATACATTGCCGCTAACATTCCAGTCCTTTCAAATCTTTCAAATGTATTCGGTTACAAAGCAGTAATGTAAAACAACTGGGTATAACTTAGTGGTCCCGTTAATAGCGCACTGATGCGAAGTCCTACTTGTATAGAATGTCATTGACAGAAACCGATAATAACGCAGCTTAGTTCTTAGATTCTTAGATTCTTTATTGTACACAAAAACATAATTATGAAAAAAAAATTACAACAAGTCGTGATGTACAAAGGCGAGCTTAACTCTAAAAGAGTTTTCTTCCAGCAAACCGTTGAGTGAGAGGAAAACTAACGCAGCTTAGTTAGTAGGAAGATAAATAAAAAATTAGAATAACTAACCTTAGAGAATATCTAAGTAACTAACATACGTACATAACCTACTCCCAGTCATAGGACAGAAAATCATAATTAGGCATTGACTTTACCATCTACTGGACGTCAGGTCCGCGCTCTAAGTTGTCAGAACCAAAAGAGCACCAAAATGTATAAAGAAAACCGATTACGCAACAGTCTTCGTTTAATGTGCAGATGGGAGGCAGTGGGATGAAAAATAATTTCAGCATTTTTAGTATTTTTAGTTGATTTATATTACTATGTACTTAGGTTTGTGTATCTGTAGGTTAGTCTCGGACACTTTTTTCAAGAATTCTGCACTAGACCGGCGTCCATTATTTTGTATTTCAATGTAATAAGACGACTAATTTTGACATAGTAGGTAATTGGTAAAAAAGTGCATCCATTCCTAATGTTGCCTACATCAAAATTGGTTATCTATACAGAACTATCAAACTGAACAATTTTCACTATGGAGGCAACATCAAAATCGCGAAAAAGAAATTAGCTGTTCCAATTAGGTACCTACTGAACGGTGAAAGTTGTTTAGTTTGGTGGTCAGAAGCACTCTGTTTAATATGTAACGCATTTATAAGTTTACAATCTGTTGGTATATGATTTTCAGTTTAGATTATGACATTTTGGAACTCTAGGTACCTAATTACCTACCGTTTTTCTTCATGAATCGAAAATTTATCATCACAGGATATACAGGTACCTTGTCGAAAAAAGTGCTTTAGCTGCAGCCGTAGATTATCTTTAACCTACGCCTACGGGAGCAGTAGTGAAATCGCTAAAGAGCTCTGCTGTAGGGGATTTTTTATTAACCGACTTCAAAAAAGGAGGTTTCTCAATTCGACCGTATATATATATATTTTTTTTTTTTTATGTGTGTGTTCGCGGATAACTTCGTCGTTTATAAATCGATTTTGATGATTCTTGTTTTTGTTGGAAAGAAGATATTCCAAGGGTGGTACCATGATAAGGAAACCAGGATCTGATAATGGCATCCCAGAGAAATCGAGGGGAAACTTTGAAAATCGTAGTGTTGGCTAGTTAGTGCGTTTGTTAATTTAAAGCACTACTATAAAATTGAACTAATGAATTCACCACTGAAAATTGTAAAATAAACAAAATTTTAACAAAAAATTTAAACCGCCTTCAAAAAAAGTTAAAAAAATTTTATTGCATCCGATGACTTCTTCGTTCGCATCATAAGAACATTAATTTGTTTTATAGAAGTCGTCGGATGCAATATTATTTTTTAAATTTTTAATTTTTTTTTAAGGCGGTTTTATTCTTAACTGTGATAGTTTTGAATTAATTTTCTCTCAGGTGCCAACCCTAAAACCAAGACATAATTATTGTAATGGATGTCACGGGCTGCAAGACTACAAGTGCTCTACAATACAAAGTAGTCTCTGAAACCTTACCAAAGCCATGCAATTATCACTCTTACGACCTCCAGATAGAGTCCTGGAAGCAGCAGGATAAAGTTTGCAGTGCCAGACTAGATGGTGCGACAATCGCGGGAGAGCAACACATTAGCGACATCTGGGGTGAGAAAATGGCAGAGGAATTATGTTTAAAAGTGTTAAGCTTTCAGCCCTAGTTCTTTTTTTAGTGGTCACTTACTATGAGAACTTCTAGATTTAGGACGACCCGGTTGGTGTAATGGTTACCACGCCGGACTGCCAAACCAGGGTCCTGGGTTCAAATCCCGGTTCGGTCATGGATGTTTATATGTGTGCCGTTGTTGTATGGTTTACATAATAAACAGCCTAAAGTGCTTGCTTGGGCTCAATTTATGTGCATGTGAGCGTTAAAAAAAATGTATGCAGGATGTAAGGAAAAGTATCATTACCATTTAAAACACATACTCTACCCATCAAACTGAACAACTTTTACTATGCAGGCCTGTCAAAACAAAAAAAAATCAGCTGCTCCATACGTTTGAGTCGAGTAGGTATTGCAGTTTAGTATGGAACAGCTGTTTTTCGTTCTGAAAGGTTTGCTCCCATAATAAAAGTTGTTCAGTTTGATGGGTAGAGAACAGCATACTGTTTAAAGGTTAATGATACTTTTCCTTACACCCTGTATACATACCTAAATACATACATAAACTCACGACCGCACAATCCCTTTTGGGGTGGTCAGAAGCATTTCTAAAATTGCCTATATAATTGTAGCAATGTTCACTTTTGGCCTCACATCACGTCGTTCACGTCCTCCCATAATCGTGTCCAAAATTAGCCCATTTTACGGAGTTCTGTTAGGCGGGGTAGGGAGTAATTATTAATTGGACTTTTAAACTGTCACCGGGACCATTTAGTGACAAAAAGACTATCTTAAAACGTATTAAAAAAAATCGCTACGCATCATAGAAATCAAAATTGTGTGTCCCAGAAGGCTTTTAAATAAATTATATTAATGCACTCATTTGACATATATTTAAAAAAAATATATATTTTTGAGCAATAAAATAGGCATTGAAATTTAAAAAATGAGGTATTTATTAGAAAATTCTAATGTATTTTTCAAAACCTTCTCAGTAGACAAAAACATTTACACCACGTTTCAAGTATGTATAGTGGTAAAGCGTTAAAAATGTGCAAAAAAAATTTACCATCAGGATTTTTAGAGCGAGATAATAGCAAAATTTTAAAATAGGAACTGTTGGTGACGTGATTTTTTTTTAAATTTGGTTCATTTCTAGGCTCAAATTGGCTCTGTAATATTATACGGACAAAAAAATATCAATTATTAATTAGTCCCGGCTCAAACCGTAAAATGACAGGGCTAAATGTGGTGGTCGTCGGTGGTGGTCCAGTGGCGAGTAACCTTGCCTGCCGTGCAGGTGGCGATGGTTCGATCCCCGTCCAGGCCGACTCGTACCAATGAGTTTTTAAGAATTTATGTTTGATTTGAATCACTGGCTTTTCGGTTAAGGAAAACATCGTGAGGAAACCTACAATATGTGCTTCAATTTCGAGGCATACGTACTCACTGTCCATTAGGCGACGGGCTCACTCCGTCACAGTTTAAAGTTTCGGTACTGCTACGGTTTCGGTGCTAATAGTATTAGCACAGAGTACTATAAGTATTAGTAACCGTTTATTATAGGTACCTATCTACCTTCTAAAATACAGTAATTCGATAGCTTTTCAAAATAAACCTATTAGGTCTTAGATTAGGTTGAGCTAGTATTTGTTTGTTATTGCTATCTTAATTCTAGGGTTGCAAGCAAATAATTAATTTTAATTTAATAGAAGAGTGTGTGGTCAGAATAACCGTCTCATTCATGTAAGTTAATGGTGATTGTGTTTCATTTAATTAGCAAGTGAAATAAATTAAAATTACATTCCATTTACAAGATTACACTAACGGAATATCGTTGCTGGAATGCTAATTAATATAACCTGCTGAATCACATTAAAATGATTGCATTCCTATGAAAGCTTTTTAAGAATATTTAAATAATAAAAAGTATAGAAACTACTTTCTAAGGCTTTTACTGTTGGCAACGAATCGTAAAAAAATTTATGAAAGCCATAAAAGATCATGAAAAATAAAGTACGTTTTATTTTTCTATATTATATGGCGTTTAGTAATATTAAGCCTAATCAGCCAGCTATCAAGAGCTAAAATTAAAACCAATCTCTTTTGTATTTTTATCTTTATTAATACTAAACATAATAAAACATAGTAAGCACTATAATAACAAACGATATAAGTGGGAATAACAAATATTGAGCTTTGTTAATATATTGTGTTTATATTTCTATTTCTCAGTCTCATGAACAACTTGGGGCTTGTAATCCAACTCCACAACCTTGCTGAGGCTGTTGACATACATGTCTAATCTTTGAGTCATATAATAGCATCTGCGATCCTTAATCTGCCTGTTCATGTTAAGATCAAGGACTCCAATCAGAAGACCGTCTCTAGTGCGAGACAAACCGGGGCACCTCACACCATCAGGACCGGTGAAGTAACTCGAACCGTAGAACAAGCCCAAGTCTTTGTGAGCCGGGTTTCCATCAGCCGACGTGAATTCGTTAGGGAACTCTTCGAAGCCAACCCTATTGATCGCAGCGGTGAAGTAGCAATTAGTGATAGCAGCGTTTCTAGCTTCCACGTTCCACATGTACTCGCTTCCCGCCTCAGCAGCGATGGTCGCGGACGGATTGAAAACAATCTCAGCTCCGTTCAGCCCGTACATCATCCAGTTCAACACGTGATGACGCCCAAAGCAAATGTTAACAGCTATCTTACCGTAGCGAGTTGCGAACACCGGGTGACCTGTATTGCCCTCCATATAGTAATTTGACTCGTTGAAGTCCCCTACTCTTGGAATATGGTTCTTGCGGTGTTTGCCGATAACGTTACCGGTATCGCTGATGACGACGGTTGTGTTCCAGAGGATTTCTGCGTGATTCTCGTCCCTCTCGAGGATCGAAGACACGATTACCATAGCGTATTTGACGGCCAGCTCTCTCAGGAAACGTGTGGTAGGGCCTTCTTCGGCTGATTCGGCGAACTCGCACCAGGGTTGCTTCTCGCGTGTGCAGAACGCGAATGGCATGTTCCATAGCTCTTGGAAACAGAGGATGTTGACGCCTTCCTGACCAGCGACGTCGATAATCTTCTTCACCTTGGCAAACATGGCATTCTTCTGCTCATTGATAGGTCGGTCAGTCGGCGCTGCGATGGAATGCTGGATAACGCCAACTTTGACGATCCTCGGTGGTCTCGTATGTTCCTTTTTAGCAGGAAACGAGTACGCGGCGATCTCGAAATCTCCATCTTTGGCAGCAGCAATCGAAGTGTCCTTCAGCTTAATTTCATGATGGTCCTTTCTTCCGTAGTAAATGCGGTTGAATTCGTCGAGGTCTCGGCCGCTGAGGTTGTTGTTGACGATAGCTTCGAGGCTTGGAGTTTGGTTGTCCATGTTTAAGAGGTGTGGTCTGGCGTGGCTGCGGTCTGAGACTGGATTATCTCGATGGTTCCTTCGCTTTTATATGACAGGGAGCTATTTACGAATGCATTAAACGTTCTATCGGCTGGTGTGGTCCGATGGCGGCCTTCGACCTTCGATAAGTTAGACAATAATTGAGAAAGAATAATATTTGGCTTATCATGTCTACGCTAGTTGATAAACGTAAACGTGACCGCGCTAATTATTACTTATTGGGATGTGTTTATGGAAAGGAATGTTCTAGGATTCGATACTATATTAAGTCATGTCATGTTCACGATTCCATAAGTTATTTAACTTTAAACGATGTGACCTTGTGTGACCATAATTATTGAAAACATATTGGGTTTGGTTTTATGTTTTTTGTTACTTATAGACAAATAGTTTTATAGTTTTCGTCCTATTATTTAAACACTTATCTCAATAAAGAATAGAAGATGTGTTTGACTCAGTCTCAGTACTATGAAACCCTTTATCCCTTAGTCGCCTAACGCGACAACCACGAGAAGCAATGGAGTAGGTACCTATTTTAGTTTAATCTGTTTTACAATATCTATAATTTAGCATTTTATACTGAGATAATTTAACTAATTATTGCATATTGTAGCCAAGGCGTTAAGTACCTATCCTTCATGCATTTGAAGATGCGTATTTAAAAATCTTTGCACGAATGAATGTTGCACCATCAAAGTACCTACCTAACACGTAGGTACAATCAGTAGACTGTCGGTAACGAACATGCCTAGAAATTGTAAATTTGTATAAACAAGCCCTTAATTCTCTAATTAGCTATTACAGTCACAGAGTGTCAACAGTCAATAGTGATGTTAGATTAGAACCAGTATGTTAATCAATTAAACACACTCGCATGTCTACTGTTTACACACTTAACCAGCTTTATGTATCGTTGCCTTTATCGACTTTAGATATGTACCTAAGTATGTATATACTTATTAAATCACATAATAGTTCAATCAAAAACCCGGGAGAACTCTTATGCCTATGTAATATGAAGTAAAATGCCTTGATTTACTTAGAATTGCTTGTAGAGAAAAACATTGTTATTGAAACGTGTCTAACAAATACAAGATGGATTCTTCCGAACATTCTTTAGACAATTTAGTAAAGAAACATTTAAACAGTGACCAGTTGAAGGAGTTTAATAGAATTTATTACGGTCGTGAAGATCATTGTGAATTAAAACTTCAAGATGCAACTTTGGATAAAAGTGGAAAGGAGAATTTTGAGGTTGCTGCGTTTTCGTTCTCCGCCGCAAGGGAAGAGGTCAGACAACCTAATATTGTTAAACTTGGCTTGATTCAACATTCTATTGTTTTGCCTACTAATAAACCAGTAAAGGCACAAAGAGAAGCTATATTCAAGAAAGTGGAGAAAATAATTGAAACTGCCGCATTGGAAGGTGTCCAAATTATATGTTTACAAGAAACATGGTCCATGCCATTTTTCCTCTGTACCGAACAGAAAGAAGAATGGTCAGAGTTTTGCGAGTCGGCTGAAAATGGGCCCAGCGTAAAATTTCTGTCCGAATTTTCAAAGAAATATGAAATGGTGATCGTTGCACCTATCTTAGAGAGAGACGATAAGGGTGTCTGGTGGAATACTGCAGTCGTCATCAACGAAAATGGGAAAGTTATGGGGAAACATCGTAAAAATCATCTACCAAGCGTCGGTAGTTTCAGTGAAACGTCTTATTACGCCCCTGGAAACACTGGCCATCCAGTTTTCGAGACGAAGTTCGCTAAAATTGCTGTCAACATTTGCTATGGGCGTCACCAGCCGCTGAATTGGTTAATGTTTGGTTTGAACGGTGCAGAAATTGTATTCAACCCTGCTGCAACTATTTCTGAGTTCGGAGAATCGTTCTGGGGGATCGAAGCTCGCAACGCAGCTATCGCTAATAGTTACTATACCTGCAGCATCAATAGAGTTGGAATTGAAAAGTTTGCTGTCAAAAATTCAAACATAACAAGAAGTTATTACGGATCCAGTTACGTAACAGCTCCTAATGGCTGCAGAACCCCTGGTCTTTCGAGGTTTAAAGATGGCTTGTTGATAACCGAAGTTGATCTCAATTTGTGTCGTCAAGTAAAAGATAAATGGGGCTTTCAGATGACTGGAAGATTGGACATGTACGCGGAAGAGTTACGCCAGGGAGTTAATTAATGGTGAAATCGGGTGAATCAATGATTCAGGAGAATAAATCAATGTTTTAATAAATAAGTGTTAAGTATTTCCTCTTAATTTCCTTCTATTTTATTCCCTTAAAATATTTTGCGACTTTTTCCATAGTATGCTATGAATTTTAGATATTTTGTTACACGAAAAAATTTGTGCTCACTGGAGTATTTTCTGAAGCAGAACCAATTGCGTGGTAATGATTGGATTTGGACAATGAGTTGGAGTGCCATTTTTTAAAGTCACATAATTATGTTAATCAGCAGTAGAAAGACGCTTAATCTGCATAGTAATTTTGACATTTCCTACTGTTGATTTCAACGTGTGACTTTCAAAAATCACTCTCCAGGCTCATTCGGGCCCTGGTATAGGTTCTTTTCTTGTTCTTAGTTCAGACCGTTTGAAGCGCTTTTGATACTTTTGTTTGCGTTGCATTTTCTGAAAGACAGAGAAAAAATTTCAAGCAAATTTTTATCATCATTAGCACCAAATTGTATTATAACATGAACTTGAACACATCTCGCTTGCGGCACAGGCATGACACTGCCTGTTCGTGAAGGCGCGTGCTCCGGTGACTTAGCCGGTATCACGGAATAGTACCGGTACCTGTTTTTGTCGTTGCATTGTGGTGTGTGTGATTGTGAGCTTGTCTTCCGCTCGTCAATCTTCGTTTGCGCAGAGCAGTGCAAAATCGGGTATTCTCTATCTCGCTCCAACTCGAATACCAGGCTATGGATGCTTCGGCAGCGAAAAGGGCGCGAAAGCCACAGAACATTATAAGAGAGGTTAGAAGTGCAAAGTAGGCGTGGAACGCGTGCCACACTGTTATGCAATGATTTGCATAACACCATAAGGCGCGCGGCGTGGTGCGAGCGAGAGGGCATAAATAGTTGTAGCAGCGTGAGTGGGAAGACAAGTGGTGACAGTAGACTCCGAAGCAAAAGCGCTACTTTGCATTTCTAACCCCTCTTATAATGTTCTGTGGCGAAAGCAATAAGCCAATAGCGGCAAGGTGTCACTTCCTCGATTGGTCAATATATTTTCGCGGGCTTTTAAAATTTGTCAACTGCGCAGGGACATCGATGAGACTTATAAACCTGGTACTACTGTACCTACGTGTGTGTGAAACAACGCTAAAGCAGCGATTACATTACCCAACATTTAGGGCCGATTTCGGCATACATTGTCGGATTTGTTCTCTGTTTTTTAAAGTGTAGCGATCGGATGTCGAAATCGGCCCTAAATGTTGGGTAATGTAATCGCTACTTTACTCATACTATTTTGGCGGCAACGCTCGTGCCTCCAAGATCAGTGCTGCCAATATTGAAAAAACTTTCTGAAGACATCGGAAGGCATGACATGGACTAGATCCCTTTGCCTTGAAATGACCGTTTTTCTTTTGGTTTTCAAGGGGATCGGTAGATGGCGCTACGGTATGCGCGAATAAAGGGTAAAATTTCAAAAAGTGTTTCTTATATTAATTAAGAGGGAAAAGATGATCATAAAGTTGCCAACGCATCTTTTGATGGAATATATCATTATTTGCGAATCATTTGAATCGAACATTTGAAACTATATTTATGTCTGATACGGTTGAATGGGTTGATCCCTTGGCCTTAAAAAAATGGCAGGCGCAGTCTTGACATGATTTTAACAGAATCTCGAGAACGTCTCTATGGAGCGATGAGGGAGCGATAAACAAGCCACCTGTCGAGTCTCTAAGGAATTAAATTTTAAAAAGAAAAGAAAAAAATTTTAAACCATAGAAACAAAGATTTTTTTCACAGAAAATATTAATTTCAAAAAGTTTTAAATACTCTGTAGGGATTTTAACTTTGACTGTAGTCAATGACAGCTTTAGATCCGGTTTTTTCATTTTGGCGCTGAAATCACATTTTTCCTCATGAATCGTCCTCATTGGACGATGATAGGACGCAAAACAATCTTCTTTCACTATTTCCTCTACCCTAAGGTTGTCTGGAAGAAATCGCTTTTTAGCGATAAGACCGCCTGTTTTTGTGCCTTTTGTATTTCCTGATTGTTTGCTCTCTGTATACTCTGTTTTTTGGTGTCAAATAAAGTATAATTGATTGATTGATTGAAAACAATCAACAACATAAAATTAAAAAAAGACTGGCTCAAAAGGAAATGAAATCCAGAGCCGTTAAAATTGGTCAAAAAAGAAAGGTTGCCCGGCCGAAAAATTAAAATATGTTTTTCTATGAGCCGAATGATATGTCATTTTTGGATTTTCTAACAATTTGGTTTTGCAATTTTTATTGAAAAACTAGTGAAAATAGTGAATTACTAAAATGGTGAGTATATTCTTTAAAACATTACCTTTCTTCACATAACACTGACAATGGAACACAAATAAAATAACCGGTAAAGTATTCTAGCGTCATCAACATTACAATGCAGAAATACTGTTTGAGCGTTAAAACATAAAGAAACACCTTGATATCCAATTCAAACACAACATTAATTCAAATATAAATATCTTTTCAACTCCACCAAGACTTATCCTAAAGAAAATATTGGGATAACCTACGAAATTTTCTCATTCGTGTTTTCAGTCTATCCTGGCATACAATGGAGGCGCGGTGGTCGCCATGAAGGGGAAGGACTGTGTGGCGATCGCGACGGACAAGCGCTTTGGTATCCAGGCGCAGACCATCTCCACCAACTTCCCTAAAGTACACAAAATGGGGCCGACACTCTATGTTGGGCTCCCCGGTTTGGCAACTGACACGCAGACTGTGTTCCAGAGGCTGCAGTTTAGGTTGGTTTCTCTTATTTTCATTTGTTGCACAATACTATTGTCGTTACTCGATCAAAATCTGCTATAAGACTTTTTCGACAAAACACTTTTTAAAACTCATAAGCGGTAAAAAATACCATGCATCTCCGGATAAAATCTGGTGTGTGTCAAAGAGCTCAAACGATACTAATGCCATTTTGTAATGTAAGCTGAATATTATACATTAAAGCTGCACCGAGCCTATTGTGCTGCCCCCAATACTGTTTTTTTATTTCTTAACAATTAAACAATATTTCCAAAAACAAGAATGTCACATTGTAGTCATTGCCGATTTTCAATTTATCGGGTCACTGCGGATTTTTTTTTTATAATGTTTGCAGTTATTATCTTTAAAACCGCCATTTGGTGGTCAATTGAAAGCCAATCAGGACTACAATGTGACATTTTTGTTTTTTGGAAATGTTGTTTAATGGTTAAGAAATAAAAAAATATGATTGAGGGCAGCACAATAGGCTCGGTAGGTTCTTAACAATGAAAGAGACTGAATGACGCGAACAGGTGGCGCGTGAGCGTCTTGTTCATGCTCACGAAAAGATCCCATTGGATCGAAGTGTTGCTGGGTTGCCAGCCCCTATTAATAGAATAAAACAGTAGACTTTGTATAAGGTCTACTATTTTAAGGGGATGATCAGACCATCAAACTGAACAACTTTCTCTATGGGACCAATATCGAAATCGCGAAAAAAAAATCAGCTGTTCCATACAAACGTACTCAACCTAAATGTATGGGACAGCTGATTTTTGTTCGCGATTTCGATATTGGTCCCATAGAGAAAGTTCTTCAGTTCGATGGTCTGATCATCCCCTTAAAATAGTTTCACCTAATTTTGTTAGACCTTATATACATTTTCATGTCTAAAACCACCCAACTTGCAGAATGAACCTGTACGAACTAAAAGAGAACAGAGTGATGAGGCCAAAGACATTCTCGGCGATGCTCTCCAACCTGCTGTATGAGAAGAGGTTCGGGCCCTACTTCATTGAGCCCGTCATCGCTGGACTGGACCCCTATGACAACACTCCCTATGTCTGTAATATGGATCTGGTAAGATATGGTTACACTATATTCTATTTATCAAACACCCGTGTAGAACATTATGTTAACAATTTTCTGGAATTCTGGAACGAACCCATTGTCCATCTATCGTCTACTTAGCCCGGATTAGACGTAACTATACAAGGAATAATACCTGAAGCAAGAGGTTGTTGTATCCTTACTTATTGCAATGTGAGGAAGACATTTTTATTTGAGGTTTGATGTAGGTAGGTTTATATGTCACTAAAATCAAATCAATTCAAGTGACATGACAAGGATACACTTAATCGAAGAATAAAATTTACTTGTGTTTGGTCAAATCCGGCGTTAATACATTAGTTTTACAGGTAATGTTAGTAGAAGTTACTTAAAAAATTTTCCATCTTCAAGTTTATCACTTTAGGACCAACATGTCATGCGTCAAAAATGATAAAACCATCATGCATATGTTCACTTCATTTGTAAAGTAACATAGATGGAGGCAAATCTGGAACTTCTTTGAAGTGGCAAACTAGGCCCCACTCTCCCCCAATCCACGCTCAACAGACTTCAGTTTTATTCACAGAACATTATAAGTTGCGTTAGAAGTCCCAGGATGCAGGTTTCCTCACTTTATTGTCCTTTATTCTTAGGAATTCAAATATTTGTCAACATAAATCAGGATCCTTATAGAGTACTTGTTTATATATACTTCAGTATGTGTATGTATGGTTAGACTATGTAGAGACACACCTGCGGAACGTACGGTTCCGACCGTTCGGTTGAATACGCGCCTACTAGGAAAATTACGCATACTGGTGTGTCGCCGGTATTAGGAAAAACATTGCACGCGTATTCAACCAAACATTCCGCATGTGTACTACACTAACAGCATTGATCAAATATAAGAATGTTTTTCATTTTTGATCTAATATTTATTTACAGAATTATTTATTATCCATGTGATTTGTTGTCAGATTGGCTGCCCCAATGAGCCGGAAGACTTTGTAGTGTCGGGCACATGCTCAGAGCAGCTGTACGGTATGTGTGAGGCGTTGTGGGAGCCCAACCTAGAACCCGCAGAGCTTTTTGAAACTATCTCACAGGTTGGTGGCATATATTATTCTATCTATCTATCTATAACGTCACGCCTCTTTCCCAGTGGGGTAGGCAGAGACCAGGGCGCGCCACTTACTACGATCCTTACATACTTCTTTTGCCTCATGCACATCCATACATCTCTTTATACATGCCCGTCGGTTTCGAGTACTCCGCACCTCCCCTTTTTGTAGGACGCAACTGATTTGATCAGCATACGTCCTACGAGGGCGCCCTCTTCCGACGCTTTCACTCACATTAGCAACATATATCTCTTTCGTACATCTGCTATCACTCATCCTCTCCACATGACCAAACCAACGAAGCATACCTTTCTCTATTCTTGTCACTACATCTTCTTTTAATTTACATCTATCTCTTATTACACAATTTCTCACTCTATCTTTCAGCGTCACACCACACATACTTCGCAAGGAACGCATTTCAACAGCATTAATTTTACTTGCATGCTTCTTCTGCCATACCCAGCACTCACTGCCATACATAAGTGTAGGCACCAACACACCATTTGTATAGCAAGTCGCGCCTTTTTGGACACTAATTGGCTAGCCACAATGGCATGTAGAGCACCGTTTACTTTGTTTCCCGCTGTTACTCGCCTATGCACATCACCCTCACATTTCCCATCTCTAGTAAACATGCATCCTAAATATACAAATTCATTCACTTATTGCACTTTTTCATTCTCAATCATTATACAACAATCAGTCACACATTATTATTGTCATTTATTAACCCATATCTTTTTATCATATTCCATAATAAAAGTGGCGACGGGCTCACTCCTCGTCACACTGGACAGAGTTTCGGTGCTACTAGTGAAACGTGGATATTCTGAGGTTTCAGAATGTGTCTGACTACCCCCTCGGGGAATATAGTCGTGAGCATATGCTTATGCTATGCTTATATCCCATAATTTAACTACCTCAGGGGGAATAAAGTCGTGAGCATACTGCATTAAGCTTATGCTTTTCTCATATTAAAGCACTTAAATAAAGCTATCACCATTCTGGATTGTGTTTCACTACAGCTAAATTAAAGGCAACACAATGAAAACAAAAGAAGCACATGCAATTAGGCATAAGGCGATGGCATAACGTTTTAGGGTGAAGCCAAACGAGCGTAATTTTGCGAGTTCGGAGTCTCGTATTTTGAGTCCGTTTCATATAAAATCCGGGAATGCATTATCTTTGAACTTAGCCTTTATATGAAACGGACTCAAAATACGCGACACAACTCACAAAATTACGCTCGTCGGGCTTCACTCTTATCGTTGGATATACGTCTCTCCAATCACCTTGCCACTCACACAAAAGGTTTAGGGGTTTTAATAATCTTTATTATTATTTAGTCTAAACCAATTCAGTTTGATGGTTATTCACGATTTCAATGTTGGTCTCAGAATACTGAAAGTTGTTCAGTTTGATAATCTGAGTATTTTTTCACCTGTATCCAGACGAAATATAAAAGTCATTCAAAAATCAATGTGATTCAAAATATGTTTCTCTGTAAATGTGTCATAATGTCCAAAATATTTTCCTACTTATTTACTGAATGTAACGATAACTACTTATTTACTGAATGTAACGATCATGTTCAGGCGCTGGTGAACGCGGCGGACAGAGACGCGATCACAGGCTGGGGAGCAGTGGTATACATAATCGAGAAGGACAAGATCACAGAGAAGCACGTCAAGACGAGGATGGACTAGTTTGTTCTCACTTTATTTATACATTTATCTGGTCTGGTTGGATGCACCTTTTATAAATAAAAAGTATTAAAATTAACTGGCTTATTTTTCTACGGGTTTAACTTTTTCTTGTAGGTCTGTCTTAAGGATTTCAAAATACAAATAAAACACAATAAATAATGCAGAAACTTTATAAACCAAACATTTAAAAAATTAAGTTTTTTTTAATTTTTCATACACATTTTTGTCTTTACAAGATTAGGAGACTAGAGAATTAACATTTCGATTGTGTTTGTTATACCGACCGCTTCTTATCAAAGCTGTCGTTTATTTATAATAAATATAAAGCCTAACATGGGCTCGTGGCTTCGACCGTCACCGTTAACAAAAATAAAACCTATTCAACTAGAAAATTAAAATATAATTACCGACCTAAACAATGGCAACACATATGACAATTGAATCATTTCATGACTAACACATTGTTCAGGAATCTATGTTGAATGTTGACACGAGGGAAACTAAAAAAAACTCTTCAAGTAACAAATGTTTTCGTCTACTAAATTGACCACACCATTTCGAATCTAATCTGTGGGTGATCAATAAATTTTTAAAGTAAAATTAACATCTAAAAGTAAACAATATCTATCACAAAACATATCCTTTGAAAACATAATTATTTATTACAATTTTGTTACCAGATTAAGAAAAATACTGATTTTTTTATTTATATTAATTAATTACATATTAATTGTATTTGCAATAGTCAAAAGGAATTGAGTGAAACTTAAAATGCATGCGTGCGTGTTTCAATTCCGATAGTTGTATTTATTTTACTTTTTTATCACCTCCAAGTAAATGGTAGCAGAAAGATTTTCAATTTACTTTTACCTACTCTTAATTTAACAAGGTTACCCGAAGGAACTCGGAGATGATAAAATTTGTCCATATAAGTAGAAAAAAATCCCAATTAGTTACTAAACCCGTAAAACGGTGTAGATACATGCATTTTTTTGCATTTTTACAGTAAATCACAATGTCGATAACAATCCAAGACTTAATTCGAAATAGAATAATAAATAACAAAATCTTACACCGTAATATTAAATACTACCTATAGACAGAAACTAAGCGAACTAGGTATATTGGCAAAAATGTTAATCGTTTTCGCTCAGCTAAACCTTCGAATCCTGCGTACTGTCAGCAAAAGTATTACTTGATAATCGCTTTGCCCGGAAATTAGGAACATTTTTGGTCGAAATGTGGTCCACAGTCGGCAGTGAATCCAGTAGTGGGGTCAAACAAATGTAGACGCTCGTGGTGGAGTATGGGCTGTCCCGTGCACTTTATGTGAGGTGAGGCATCCCCTGCCAGTCTAATATGAATTCTCTACTTGCGCGCGACTATTCCATACTACTTGTCGCGTTACGTTCACTCACTAAAAAGCGGAAGTAGGAAGAGGTATATTTTACGCAGCGAAGGCGCGTCGCGCGCGGTCGAAATCATACTAGTATGAAACATGTCGAGGCTAAGACCGCTTTAAGGGACCCTTAAATACACTTACGACGCATGACGCGAGAACAATGAATCGTGACCACACTCCATACAACGATCTCACGATGCTTGAACAGTTGTGTAAGCTTCAGAAACAAGATGGCGTTTAAACACGCGCCGTCCCTCTCTATCACGCGCGCCTGCTGTATGTTCTTTCTCGGCGCCTTAAAGTGCAAAGTGATAAGTGTGGTATCTGAAGTCAGAGAGGAGCAGGGCCAATCTGTATGTAGTACCTGCTACATATTTTAAGTATCTATTCTGCGCTCTTGTTCTCGGCCTTTCTCATCTGTTCTCGGCGAGGATGTAGTGTTTGTAGGCTCCACATGCCACCCCCGAGAAAACGGGACGCCATCTTTGTTAGTTTACTTGTGCCGAAAAGAGCGCGCATGACGTTTTTGTCCCAGTCGTGGGTGGCATGTTAATGTTAGCCGAGCTGCTTTAGAGAAACTGTCCATTTACTTTCGAGGTTTATAAATGGATTTCAAAAGCGAAAAGCGAATACTAATCCGACAGTACAAAAGAGGATGAACATTTCTTTACATACAATGTACTATTAATTAGTATACAACAGCCGTAAACCGTCTATCAAAACATTATTTCGAATTACATTAACATTATTATTCAGCCGATTTAACACCTCTTTTAACTCCAATGATATTTTTATTTAACATTTTTCTTTAACTTCAGTACTATTCTAAGCGATAGCGGAACGATATAAAAGCTAGTATTGAACGAGTTTTTAATTAAAATTATTGCAAAAATGTGCTCTTAAACGTTTAACATCAGTTCGTGTGAGAAAATGAGATGCTTTCGATGTAGAGATTGATCGTATTTGGATCTAAAAGTTTGCTTGTTTCAGAATGATTGTACAAACGGAAGGTTACTATAATCCTGGGAACATTATAACCAGTCTATTATCATAAAAATATTAAAGAATACTAGATAGAAACAAAACTATTGCACCATAAGTGAAAACCCCTTACGAACGAGTTTAGCTAATTACCTTGAGCACGTTCGAACGCTGGTTTCTGACTCTCACTAGTATTATTCAGAATCTTATTAGTATTATTCGGAATCTCTATTGTAGGTATTACTCAGATTCTCGCTAGTATTATTGTGATTCTCGCTAGTATTATTTAAAATCTCACTAGTATTATTCAGAATATCACCACTATTATTAGGATTTTCGTAAACATCTGTCAGATAGTAATTCTGAAATCACTGACTACAGGAGTAGAAAATTCTGTTATCAGTTAACAATAGGCAGTTCATAATGTTAGTAGGATTATTTGAATATCTTAAGTTTTTTACAATTCTTCTTAGATGCAATAGACATAATATTGTAATCATCTTACTTCTCTCAAGCAAGTTAAAAGTAAGATGGCTACTACATTTGGGAGAGCGATTTGCTGATTATGTAGAAATTTATTTAAAAAACTATTGTTTAAAGACACTATATTGAACCTATTTCTAGGCAGGTACCTTTCACTTTACATCTTTTCCAAAATAGATCCCAATATGAGCGATAGGGAAGTATTTTATTGCCAAATAGTTTAAGAACTTTCGAATTAATATTTACACGAAATGAAAGATTGAAAATAATAAGGCAGAGAGATTTGAATCTGTCCTGTAGGGCTAGAATGACACGCACATCAAAGTGACAACAGAAGAAACCCGTCGCCCGTCATACGCTCTGCATTTGGCATGCATGAAGACGGACACAAATCTTAATTTTTACTCGCTTTCTCGGAGGCGACATGCTAGACCCACTTGCGTGATATAGCTCAGCTGTCTAGAGCATACATATATGCGGGTTGAATTCCCTCGATACTGGAATTTTCTTTAATCCTTAATTTTTTATGTTTAAAATAGGACAAGGTTTTATTTTCATTCATTTTTATTAGAACTTTAAAATATATTTCCTTTTAAATTTTTGTTTCAAAGGTTTTTGAAAATAGCTTAATAATAATTCCGATTCTACTTATCTATCGCTCTAATTAGAAACAATGAATATATTCCATTAAAACACCAATCTCTGCAAAGTATTAGAAAAAATTGTCGACCGACTTCATACTATTTTCATGAAAGTGATAAAATTCGCATGCGAAGCGAATAAATATGAGAAAAACTTGAGAATGACAAACAGCGGGAGAAATCCAGTTTCCTTTATACACAACTTTGATATCAAACATTATGAAACTTCCCCCCTAATTTAACATTTGAATTTTATTTGCGTTTTTTATTTAACATTGACGTAATTACACTTACCGTAAACTTGTCTTTGACAAGAATAACAATTTGTGTATTTTTCCACACTCGTCGAGGATTCTAATTTGGTTGGTCATTTATACTAAACTAAAGATACACCAGTATAACGCTGACCTCCAGGGCTCTTAATACACTGGTCATTCGGTTTAAAATAGTCAAATTACCAACATAACATGACCTTCACCAGATAAATGTGAAAATATACAGAGCGATGCTTCTTTTATTGCGAAAGAGGAAAGGTCTAAAGCAACTTACCGTTAATAAAAAACACCCTGTAAACTCCATTTTTGTTTACAATAAACTAATATATGAAACTAATCTGTGTAATGATTCTAGCGGGAACTAAATACAATTATCATCAGTGCTATATTAAATATCCATAGATACCATAGGGCCTATGGCATCTAAGGGTTTTTTAAATCAGCCTAGGGCCTAAGCAATCAAATTCCAATGCCTCCACACCGCATTTTCCTTTTTTTCTATTTATTAAAACTTGCCGCAATCCTACAAATCACACTGAAACTAAAGATGTGAACATAGACAAAATAACCTAATAGACTTCTAAACATTTCCAGGAAACCAAAAGAAATGTCTATAAGAAGTTCATTATTACCTCATCCGCATGCCTCGTACATAACACCAATAAAATTGTTGCTGAATCTTTTCGTTCGTATGAACCAAAGTATAAATTAGGTATCTTTGAGGTTAATTTGTCTATGGTTAGTATAAGACCTCAACTAAAATACAATCTTTCAGCCGTGTTGTTAGTTTATGCAACAATTTCGGGAACTCTACGAAAACACTGAAGAAACTAAATTCCAATATCTGTCAGCCGCTAATTTGTTATCACACTAGGCAATCAAATAGACTAAGAGATAAGTGTACTTTTTGCAACCATCAGCAGCAAGGCTGATTCAGTGTTTATGGGGTGTAGAACATCTCTGTGATGGGGATGGACCAGGTCTGCCTGCATAACTTCAGTCGGTTTAGGAGTTACAGACGTTTAAAGGTCAGATCATATTGTAGTGTGAACTGTAGCTATGTAAAAAGTACAAAAACTGACATGAACTGCCAGTCGGTTTAGGAGATACAGCCGTTCAAAGGTCGGACCTTTGAACGGCTGTATCTCCTAAACCGACTGATGAACCATGTCAGTTTTAGTACTGTTCACATAGCTACAGTGCATACTACAATAATATCATACGATCAGCCTTTCAGCTGTTCGTTAATTTTTTACTGACCTTTAAACATCAGTAACTTCTAAACCGACTGGAGTTATGTAGGCAGACCTGGCCCATCCCTATCACAGAGATGTTCTACACCCCATAAACACTGAATCAGTCTTGCAGCTGATAGTTGCAAAAAGTACACTTATCTCTTAGTCTAAAACGCAAAATTTTAAAGATGATCAAAATTAATGTAATTTAGGGTCATATGAAAACCGGGAAGAAAGATAATAAAGATTTTTGTATGGAAGGTTGCTCCTTTTTTTGGCGCGGCCATAAAAAAAAACTTAAATATTTTAGTACAAAATAAAGAAACAAACAAAAATTCTCTAAACTCAGTCCTAACGGAGATATAAAGGTTTGAAGTAAACGAATTGAATATATTTGCAACTTCAAGCCTTTATATCTCCGTTCGGGCTGAGTTTAGAGATATATAAGGTCTAACAAAATTAAGTGAAACTATTTTAAGGGGATGATCAGACCATCAAACTGAACAACTTTCTCTATGGGACCGATATTGAAATCGCGAAAAAAAATCAGCTGTTCCATACAAACGTACTCGACCTAAATGTATGGGATAGCAGATTTTTTTTCGCGATTTCAATATTGGTCCCATAGAGAAAGTTGTTCAGTTTGATGGTCTGATCATCCCCTTAAAATAGTTTCACCTAATTTTGTTAGACCTTATATACATGTAATTGCAAGTTTTGTTTGTTACTTTATTCTATACTAAAATATTGAAGTTTGGTTGATAGCCGCGCGAAAAAGAAAAGGCGCCATTTTTAGAAATTGGCTTTTCATTCAGCCCTCTTTTGAAGCAGTCAATCAAAAGTGAAACAATGAGTGTGGTCTAAAAGAAGCATCGCATCGATGTGGTGACGTCACTGTGTTTAGTTGCCCTCGATGGCCTTGGCGACGAACTCTATGAACCGTTTCCCGTACTGCTCGGGGTCGCACGTCGATATGCCATCCACGTTACTGCCGTATTTTACTGTTTTAGCTGCTTTCGCCGCCTGAAAATGTAAAAACAAAAAATTTATTACTTATTAGTCTTTTTTTTTCGTGTAAGAATGAGCCATATCGCATGACAATCACTCATGTTGTGTAAAGATTAGCCAGTCAGCAATAGTGGTATCGAGGCTGACTGCCCAGGGTGCGCTAGACGAACTCATGTTTCATCACTCGGGAACTAGGGAAGGCTCTTTTCTTGGACTCTTTACTTTCAGCGATTACCTTGCTCTCATTGAATTTTCAACCCGCCTTAATAGGCGTCTGACGAATAGTTATACCGCCGTATTACATAATTATCCGGGATCAATTGCTTAACGTGCCTTCAGAAGCACGGAGACGCTACAGATCAAATACCACTTAACTGTCACCCACTCTAAGACTGACCAGGGCCTATAGACACAGTAACATTTCTATTGGCGTAGACGCTAGTAGAAATGACAGAATGTATGGATTTGACATTGGCGATCGAAACATTTTGACGTTAGCTTTCGCCACCATACGTCAAATTCATACATTTTTTATGTTTTCTACTGTCGTTAACGCTAATCGAAAGTACTTTGTCTAGTGGCCCAGACCTGACGTTGCTACGCCGCAGTGCCCCTTTTTGTGTGAACCCTTTAGAGCCTACGCACACTTGCACACGCGCGGTGCAAAGCATTGTTCACTGCCAAACCATTATCGACTTGATACGTTGAAATAACATCGAAAATCGATTAACACTACTTTCGCCACAAGTAGCCTCGATGCTTTCCGGGACTAGTTGTTTTAATTGATTTTCGATGTTATTTCAATGCAATCAAAGTCGATACTGGTTTGGCATTGAAAAATTCTTCGCCATGTGTGCGCTAGCCGTTTGGTTCATCTTATTTAGTTATAATCGTTTTTCGTCTTGAAATAAAGAATATATTTGTTATATGAAAGAGAATTTAGCTCACCTGTTTCTTAACTCCATAGTGCGTTAGGACATCGATCAGGGCGACGAAATATATCTCCTTCCTAGCGGTACCTGCGAAGTAATACAGACCTTATTGAACGAGGATACTTACACTTCGGAAACCAATCCCGAAACAGTTTAAAAAACCGGACAAGTGCGAGTAGGACTCGCGCCTAGAGGGTTCCGTACAAACTTAATACTGTATGATACCAATATTACCAATTACCAACTGCAAATGTAAGTTTGTAACACCAACAAACCATTTTCGTTTGTGAAATAACTACAAATTTACTATTTTCCGATATTTGTGTGTAGTTTTCGTAAGTGTTGACGAAAAGTCACGAGTCAAGTCAACATAGGATTTGTCTCTTCTCTTAGTTCTTCTATCCAATGGTAAGCATATGCTCACGACTTTATTCCCCGAGGGGGTGTCAGAGATATTCTGAAACCACAAAATATCCACGTTGCACTGGTAATGAAACTCTGTCTAGTGTCTATCCAATGGTTGTATGGGAGAAATAGCTTTTAGTGATAAGACCGCCCTTTATCCCTTTCTCATTCTGGTTATAAAATGTATTGTCTATCCTTGGTGTGCAAATAAATAATATTTATGCTATAGGCAGACCCAGGAATCACAAAAGTGGAGTGGAGATGTGTTAAATCAACCAATAAATAAAAATAAGCGTGTTAATAGCTTGATTTTGTCAAGCGAGGAAAATTGATCAATTTGATTTGATTAGTTGATTTTACACAGCTCCGCTTTGGTGAATTCCAGGCCGAAGGATTCTGATGCCAATATTATAAGTGCGAAAATTGATTGTTCCACACATTGAAATAATATGTTATCGACTAGAGAAATGATATATAAACTAACCTTCCTGGCTGGGTATGGCGTATATGTCGAGCTCGGGAATGATGCCCTCGTAGCGAAGAGAGGACTGCCGGCCGAAGCCGCGCGGGCTATCCGGAGGCGTGTTGTAGCCCCATCTGGAAATTTATTACATCCAGTTCAAAGTAAAATTAAATACCTCTAGAAATCTATCAAAAGTTCAAAACAATTATCTTCGCGCATTGCTAACACTGTGGAATGCAATACAATTCTGACTCACCGGGCGAGTCGTGCGCACTGCGGCCCAGTTGGTGCTGACCTACGACGCAGGTAAAGTGTTAAGGGGCCATAGGTCCCGGAATTACCTGGGAAGGGGTCTCTTATTTTTCGTTTTTCGACAAGATCTATGAAGATTTATACAAGTTACCGAAACGAAAAAAAAATTACACAGTATTCTTGGATAGATTATCTAGTGAAATCATAAATTGAATTGAAATTACCACATCATCATCATCATCTCAGCCGATGGACGTCCACTGCTGTACATAGGCCTCCCCCAATGATCGCCATAACGACCGGTCCTGCGCTGCCCTCATCCAACGGGTTCCTGCCGCCTTTACCAGGTCGTCGGGGCTTGTGGGGGAGATCCCCCAGCGTGGGTAGATACCCACGCTGCGCTTTCCGATACGCGATCGCCCCTCGAGAACTCTTCGGCCCCATGGGTATTTTGGTATTAGAGATATATATATATATTTTTTTTATATTTTGTACAAATAAAAAGTATGCTAAAAAACCCTGGATTAACCCCTAGGTTGACCTGCGTTGAGGAATTCAGTCCAGGTAGGTGGTGCGTTACGAAGAGGAATAATAGACACTTAATCATGAGGGTTAGGATTCAAATCCGTACGAACGATAAGCCATTAAGGTGGTTTCAGTCCAAACAAAAGTTTGACGCACAATACGCGTAGACGGAATTAATAAAAGTAATATTGTATATATGGCAAAATAGTTTAGAAAATCTAGTTGCCGCGTCACAAATAACATTTGCAATTTATAATATAATTACAAAGCTTCATATCTTCGTAATTATTTTATAAATTGCAAATGTTATTTGTAACGCGGCATCTAGATTTTCTAAACTATTTTTCCATATATACAAAGTTACTTATATTAATACCGTCTACGCGTATTGTGCGTCAAAGTTTTGTATAAAATTGACCCCTCTGCAACCACCTTAAGTAACAATGGGCTTTTTTCAAACTAATGTCCGTAATACCGACTGCTCTCAAATGGTAAAGGAAAATATCGTGAGAAAACCTGAATATAATCTGTTTTTTTTTAATTTGAAGTCTATGAACCCGCGTTGATGGAACACTAACAATAACCTACACTCATATCCATCTACTCGTATAATACAAAATCGCCTATCCACGTGGTGTCTTGTGGTGGTGGTAAGTTTTGTCATTGTCGCCCTCAGCTTTACAGTGCTGCCACCTTAGCGCTTAGATCTAGCGCTTTTTTTGATATGTTTAACGCCGTATCTGAGAATTTAGCGCCTAGCTGAGAACTTAGCGCTTTTTTAACCTTCAATTAAGCAACAGTATACGTTTTTGAATATGGTGTATTTTGTGTTTTGTGACAGAAATATGAAAAATATTGATAGCATATTGTGGTCAAAACATGTCCATAGAGTATGCAGTGTTCGGGATATTCAAATACGAACACTTATCTGAAGTGCTAATATTAATTTTACAAGGTACCTTCGACTTAACTGAGTTAAATTGACTTACAGGTGAGTTAAGGAAAGGTGGGTACTACGTAGAGGTAGGTTACGGAAAACTGGTAAGACTATAAGAAACTTTAAAGGACTATTTACGGGAAAAGAGTTTAGCGCCGAATCTAGCGCTTCTTCGAACAGCGAAAATTTTATAATGTAGCGCTTTTTTCACTGTTTTAGGGCACAATCGATTTTTTGAGGTGGCAGCCCTGCGACTTTAGCCTCTCAATACTCGTAGCCGTGTCACAATACAACACTCACCTATCCCCGTGGTGTCGGTTGTCAGTATCGCTGTCGGTGTCGGTATCTCCGTTGTCGCTGTCGGCCTCGGCCTCGCGCTGTCTCGCCGCCTCGGCCTCGGCCTCTCCACGCCCGCACTCGTGGACTCCCAGGAGAAGGGAGTAGTCCATCAGGTGCAGTTTTGTTAGGAACTGAAATAGCATTATTTTCTTGTTTAAAAACCTGTTTAGGGTAAAGGTATTATTATTATTTGTGGTTGGGCTATTGCGAGCAAGGGTCGTTATGTAACACGGAGACCAGCGCTGGTCCTTTGTGTTCGCCCCAAGCTCACCCATATTTTACGCATACCTCCGAACTTATAGTATTTTCTTTTCATCCTCGGGAATGCAGGTTTCCTCACGATGTTTTCCTTCACCGCCGAGCTAGTAAATGATAAATACAACCGTACATAAATTCCGAAGAACTTAGTGGTACAGGCCAGGAATCGAACCGCGTCCTCAGGATTGAGGCGCTAGCTCTCTTCCGTATGGGCTATCATCGCTCTCTAGGGTAAAGGTAAACACACATGGCTAAAAAATATCATAAAGGCAAGGTTTGTACCCTTCTAACGTACGCGAAGATACATACGCCTGTCTCGTTCCTGTGTAAGTGAGAGGAATGCCATTAGAAACGATATCTTATAGCTTCCGTCTGGATGAACTTTAAGGCCAGGCCACACAGAGGCGGTTTTGCGGGAAAGCGGGCCGGAGGCGGACCGGCGGGAAGCGAATATCTCCGGACCCGCGCGTATTTCTGTGTGGTAGGGTACATACAAACTCGAACATTACCACCACACCACACCATACACAACAAAACACACAGAAAACCGAACGGGTCCGGAGATATTCGCTTCCCGCAGGTCCGCCTCTGTGTGGCCTGGCCTTTAATGTCTGTTTATGGTAGTTGACAAAATTTTTAGAATAAGAGACGGTTTCAGATTCCCCCTGGCCACATCCTGACTCCCCACACTAAACTATTATAAAACTGTAACAGAAGTGTGTCTGTACATTAAAGATATTTAAAAGAAAAATATTACGATATGGTTTTTAGGTATCCCTGATTGGAAATCAACCATTTTTAGAATTTTTTTGTCTGTCTGTTTGATTGTCAGTTCGAGCATCACGCAAAAATGACTGATCCTATTTTGATGAAACTTTTTTTGTTTGATAGCTGATACAGATACCTGCTTTATAAAGTCGTTAACCTTCAGGACAAGCAGCTCTTTGTCTATACGTGAATAATAAACTACCTCTACGTCAGCGGTCAGCGTCTCCAGCAGCTTCTCCTTGGCCGCGTCCCCGATGTCGATCCTGACGCCCTGCTTTATGAAGTCGTTATCCTTCAGGGTGGGCAGCTCTTTCTCCAGCTCCTTTTCTGACGCCTCACGGTCCACCGTCGAACCTTTTAGGTCGTATTTCCTGTAAAAAAATACGATATGATTAAAGCTATAGAGCATACCGATAAACATAAGAGGAGTTTAAGGAGGCGCTTGCTGGCGTAGTGGTACTTCGGTATTGGTAGCTATCACCGAAGTTAAGCAACAGCGGGACTGGTCAGTCTTGAATGACCGTTTAGTGGTATTTTATCAATCAATCAATTAAACATTCTTTATTTTACACCAAAACATAAACTTTAATACAGAGAAAAACATATAAGAGGCACAAAATAAGAGTCTTATCTCTAAGAAGCGATTTTTATCCCTGGGTATCTGTTCAGAAGGCATATAAGCAGTTGGTCCCTTAAAAGTTCAGTCATAAGTCAGGTCAGAGGCCTATTAAGGCGACTTGTAAATTCTCGGATAGCAAGTAGACCAGTGACTTGCCTCCATCAATGCGCACTGGCGGGCCCAGTGGTGGAGTATGGCCCGCCACCTTTCACCATTACTCGTGGGAAAAGGCTTTTGCCCTGCAGTGGGATCCTACAAGCTAAAAAGTTTAGCTTTTTTAAGTAAACTACATAGCTTGTGTAATTTAGGTGTTCAAACGATTTTGGATTTATTCATTCCGTCCTAAAACCTTCAAAATGTTAAATGAGAGCTATGAATAATAAACTTATTATTCGTAGAATGAGAGCCTTCCAAGAGAACTTTTTTTTCTTATTGAACTGTGAACTAGCGAGATATCGCAAATAGGGTTCCAAGACAAGTTAGCGTTGAATTTCATTATCTAGTGTTGTAAATTGTCGCAGCTGTACATACATCCTAGTCATACACTGAGTTGAAGTGTAGAAAATAAACGCTTACTTGTGTATAAAACGTAGAAAACAAACGCTTACTTGTGTATAAAGTGTAGAAAATAAACGCTTACTTGTGTATATTCAGGTGGTTCGAAAACACATTCCTGGTGGCGACGAGGTAATGTTCGATGCCGTCTACGGTCAGCCGGTACATGCCGAGGTACTGAGGCAGCAGGGTCTTGCCGTGTCTCTCCACTATGTACTAGAAACAAAACAATACATATTTTTAATATATCAGCCGTTGCTAGCTCACTGACTGTTGGGCAATGGCATCCCTCCGTGCCTTTTGAAGAACTTAGGCGTATTTTAAAAATTATAAGAATCTGAAAAAAGTAGTAAAAGGACACAAAAACTGTTCGTTCAAGCTGATCTAGGAGTGATAGAAAAACTTCGAATTAATCCGTAGCTTATACAGTACTAAGTATCGGGAATTTGTCAATAAAACAAAAAATACAAATTATTCATCTAAATTTATTTTATCGCCTTCAAAGTAGGCCCCATCGCTTGCAATACAACATCTCCACCGCTTCACCCAGTCTTCCATACATTTTTCATAGGCTATTTGCGGTATGGCCTTTAGCTCATTCAGCGAATTTTCTTTTATGGCTTCTATCGACTCAAAACGTTTTCCTCGAAGTGGTAATTTTAACTTGGGAAATAAAAAAAAGTCAGACGGAGCCATATCAGGTGAATACGGTGCTTGGTCGAGAACTTTTGTTGAATTTTTCGCTAAAAACTTTCACTATAATGGCTATGTGTGATGGTGCATTATCATGGTGCAGCATCCATGAGTTGTGTTGCCACAAATCTGGACGTTTTCGGCGGATACTCTCACGCAAACGCTTCATGACGCCTAAATAATATTCTTTATTCACTGTTTCTCCCTCTGGAAGGAATTCGGAGTGAACCACACCACGGTAGTCAAAAAAAACTGTCAACATCACCTTGATTTTGGAGCGACTTTGCCGCGGTTTTTTTGGTTTCGGCTCGTTTTCGAGACGCCATTCTGAAGACTGTTGGCTTGTTTGCATGTCGTACTCATAAACCCATGTCTCGTCGCCAGTTATTATACGTTTCATAAAGGTCGGATCCGTAGAAGCTCGGGAAACCATGTCTTCAGCGACATGCTTTCGCTGCGCTTTTTGAACAAAATTGAGCTCTTTTGGAACTAGTCGAGCGGCGACGCGTTTCATGCCTAAAATGTCAATGAGAATGTTGTGGACGGACTTAAAAGATATGTTCACCTCACTAGCCAACTCTCTCAGACTCATACGTCGATTTTCGAGAACTAGCTTCTTGATTCTGTCGATGTTTTCTTTGGTCGTAGCGGTTGAAGGTCTACCAGAACGAGGCAAGTCTACTACTATCGGCCTTCTTTAAAAGCCTTATACCATTCATAAGCCCTTGTTTTCGATATACACGATTCGCCGTAGGTATTTCGCAACATTTTTAGTGATTCACCACATGAAATATCATTTGAAACACAAAATTTAAGGCACACTCTTTGTTCAACAATATTTTCCATTGTAAAAATCGCCGAGGACTCAAAACTATGACCAACAAAAAGTGTAGTTTAAAACAAATTAAATGACAGATCCCGCTCAAATTTTGCGCGCTAAATCAGTACAGTGCTACCAACATGCAGTAAAAAAATTAGAACGACCTCTTTTACGCGGGTCTTTTTATTGACATATTCCCGATACTTTTTACACAGAGTAGTACAGTATAGGGTGATAGGGTAAACAGTTTCATTACTTTAAGGGGTGATGGTTACCATGATACTGAACAACTTTTCCTAAGAAACCTATAGGAAATTAGCAAATTGTGGACTTCGGACTTTTGGATTTTTTTTGGTTTGTTTATGTTTTGGTGAAAAATAAATAATATTTGATTAATTGACTTTCCATTCTAAATGCAATCAGCTGATCGAACGTTTGTATGAAAAGTAGAAATGTTTTTTTCCAATTTCCCTGTTCCTTTGGGAATGTTGGTCAGTCAATTGTACGAATGATGATGATGATTGATTGTACGAATTTCACGACTTGCGCGGGCAAGTCGTAAAATTCGACTGAAGAAATGGAAAATATTGTTCTGTAATTAGACAATAAAAGTACTCTTCAAATATCCTCAATCCATCATCCCAACTCTGTCCCACTATGGTGTTCGATTTGGTGTACCTACCTATTTAGGATAATGACCGTCATATGTAGATGTTGTATGTGAAATAAAACATATGTTTCCCATAATCCTGCTATTTCCTCTCGATAAGATATGGTCATAATAGATTTCAATGAAACTGTCAAGGTACGCAGAACACAATCTCATTGCATGTATGCGCTAAAACACAATCCGATGAAACTGAACCTTTACGATCGGAGAAGGAAAAATGGAATCCAGTGACTGTATCCATACGGTATGGGAATCTAAGACGATGACAAGCCTCTATCGACACCAGTCTTAATTGGTATTATTATTATAAAACTAAATGGGCAAAATCAAGCAAGTCTTTAAATAGGGATATTAAAGAAAAACAATACATTCACTATTATCCGTCTACGTATTCGTCTTCGTAAGGTTTTATAGCTGAGAGAATGCAGCAATTCTAAAAGAACGGAAATTGCTTAGAAATCGCATTGCGGAATTGCTTCAAACCATAATCGATATAAAATCCCATACGCTTGTTACTATTATACACTTGCAGCTCTTGCAAGGCGAGGGAAAGGTGTGAAAATAGCTTAATTTAATGTAGTAAACAAATAAATAATGCCATTTCTAAAAGCATATCCGTGTTATTTGCAAAAATAACGAACAAAACATGTTTACCAGAGACATCTTATAAAATAAAATGTACTACTTTCGACCTTGTACACGTAAATACGACAGTTATTTTTATTTATTGGTAATTTTACTAGCCATACTTATAAGTATATTCACATACAAAGGCCTGGAAACAGGTAAAATACTATATTTTATAGGCATGACATATGAAGAGTTCTCATAAATATGTGCATGCTAAATTATGCACTGTTTCCTTACGTTACAATGTAATTTCACAAAACATGTCCTACAGTATATTTAAATGTCTGCAACGATATTTTTATCTAGTTTACTATTGCAGAGTCGCATGCGGTTTCATTTGAATACCAGTGTTTTTCAGTTTTACCTTTTTAATGAAATTACATACTTATTATAAATGACTGTCCCATTTACATAAACATACGCTCACGACTATGTTCCCGGAGGAGCCAGCAACGCTATTTTAAATGTACCTATCTATTTAACTATAAAGTCACACCTCTTTCCCATTGGGGTAGGTGGAGAATAGAGCGCGCCAATTACTTCGATCCTTGAAAACACCTGTTTCGCCTCACATCCATACATCTTATTATACATGCCCGCCGGTTTCGAGTATTACCGCACCTCACCTTTTTGTAGGACGTAACCTACTTGATCAGAGCACGTCCTACAAGGGTCCCTCTACCGACACTTCCATTCAAATTCGCACAGCAGAACTCTTTCGTTTATCCACATGACCAAACCAACAAAGCCTACCTTCCTAACTAACATATTTAAAATATCTACATTTTAATAATAACGTCCAAAGCCACGTCACGTATTAAAGAGCCACCATCATATCGTATGGCATTTTTATCTTCCTGCTTGGATCCGGGGGGGGGGGGGGGGGGGGGGGGGGCCGTCAGATTTCGAGATCGAGGTGTTTCAGCCAGTCTTCCGCTGCCGGGGTTAGCCTGTGAAGTTCTTCGATTCCACCGGGGAAACATCGCAGAGTGCACTCATTTACCACATGGGAGAGGGTCTGGTCAGGTGCCCCGCAGTCGCACGTCGGAGACTCCCTCAAACCCCACTTGTGGAGGTGGTAGTGTCCCTGCGATATTCTACCATGGATTAAAGAGCCAATTTAAGCCTACAAAAGTGCCAAAATTAAAAAAAATCACGTCAGCAAAAGTTCCAATTTTAAAATTTAGGTATTATCTCGTTCTAAAAAACCTGATGGTAAATTTTTTTTGCACATATTTAAGGCTTTACCATTATACATACTTCAAAAATGGCGTAAATATATTTGTCTACTTAGAAGGTTTTGAAAAATACATTAGTATTTTCTAATAAATACCTCATTTTTTTTAAATTTCAATGCCTATATTCTATTGCTCAAAAATAAATTATATTGTTAAATCTAAGTCAAATGAGTGCATTGCTATTAATATTATTAAAAAAATGGATTCTGGGACGCACAATTTTGATTTCTATGTTGCGTAGCGCATTTTTTAGAATACCTATGTTTTAAGATAGTCTTTTCGTCACTAAATGGTGCCGGTTACAGTTTAAAAGTCCAATTAATAATTACTCCCTACCCCGCCTAACAAAACTCCGTAAAATTACGCTAGATCCCTTTCCGGGTGGTCAGAAACAACGCTACAACTACCAGCTGCATTGCATGCATTTAAGGCTCACTTTTAGAAATTTAAACCATATTTATGGTTTTCAGATGAGATGACGTGTAAAATGGTGACGGGTGGCTAGCCTTTCGCCCAGAAATACACTGCATAAGAAACCCTTATTCCTAAGAAATATGGTTCAAGTCAGAATATTCAAAAAATAATATTTCAGTTTCAGAATTCTGAGCCAAAATGTATGTGTAACCATTGTGTAACGGACAAAATTGTAAGCTATTGTTTCAATGCGTCAGATATTTAGATATGTAAATCGTAAGTACACACATTTTTATACAGTTAACTATGATAAGATAGATCTTGACAAGTGACAGGTGTAAGTAGTTATTATCATGTTTATCAAAGGGAAAAATTGATTCTTTATCCATTACTAGTAAGCTGGTTTTAGATAGCCGACCGGATGAGTCATACAATTTTGTAGTAGCTATTCCCGTTTTTAAATAATTGTTTATAATACAAAGCTAAAATATCTAACTATAACAATCTCACGATGAGTTATGCATTTTTTAACGTCATGTTACTTTACTTTAAAAACAGAAGATTAAAAGACAAACAAGACATTATTTTCTTATTATTCAGGCATATTGTCTTATTGAATACTGTCTACTTACAAAAAGTAGTACGTATATGTACTAAAATATCAAAAACTACATAAAATTATATCTATCTTAATATAATTGTTTGTTTTTTGTTTTAACTGCCTCCGTGGTCTAATGGTTAAGAGCATTGGCTCTCGACACGGAGGTCGTGGGTTCGATTCCCACGGGGGACACCTAGTAAAATGTCACTTTGTGCGTTTATCCCCAGTTGGTTAGGACATTGCAGGCTGAATCGCCTGATTGTCTGAAAAGAGAAATGATTCCGTGCTTCGGACGTTAAGCCGTTTGTTCCGGCTACTATCTCTGGTGGTAGTAGTCGTTCGTTACATAAAAACCACGTCAGAGGCCGCAAGGCGGTCTGAAAAACTCTGACACCAGGGGTCTGCCCACACGATTTTTTTTGGTATATATAAAATGGAATAAGTTGTGCTGGCAAAGTTACATTGTATTTTAATATATGTAGTCTTGTACCTACACAATACTAGTATTTATTCTGTGCCTACACAATGCAATGTTAAATTGAATATTCGAACTATTTTCCAATTCTGCTTTACATGGGAAAAAACCCCAAAGTTGATGTCATGTATGGTTTTATCGTATGCGAAGGATAAATAACATTTTCCCCACATTTTTCCCGCACTAGTTGTGCATGTAAATTTCAAATGCACTATACAAACTATTGTATATTTTATCGAAGCTAGAATTTATGTTCACGGTAAAGATAAAATATTCGATTAACCGATAAGAAAAGATTGAACTCTATTATACTAAACATTGTTTATTGACATTGTCATGACTGGTAGTAATCTGAATCAGATTCTGTTGTTCAAAATCTGTTGTTATACTTGAATCCCATGATTTTCGTAAAGTATAATTGATTTGATTTTTATGTCTCATGTACTTGATCAAGTATTTCTTTGTTTACTACCTAATTCCTAAGACATTTTAACAAAAAAGAAATATTTTTATTTTTACTTAAGATACATACAGGGTCTAAACATTCTTATACAGGGTCCTTCTTAACACTAACTGCAGACGACCTACGTCGTAGGTCAGCAAGAAAAGTGCGCACGACTCGCCCAGTGAGTCAGAATTGTATTGCATTCCACAGTGTTAGCACTGCATGAAGATCGTTGTTTTGAGCTTAGCAGCGAAAGTGTTAATATGCTGACACTTTTTTAAGGGGATATTCAGACCATCAAACTGAACAGCTTTCTCTACCGAATCAAAATCGACTCGCGAAAAAAAATCAGCTGTCCCCCCATACATTTGGCTCCAGTAAGTTTGCAGTTTTGTATTGAAGAGCTGTTTTGTTTTTCGCGATTTCGATGTTGGTGTCATAGAGAATGTTGTTCAGTTTGATGGTCTGACTAATCATCCCCTTAAACTGACACTTTTTTAAGGGGATGATCAGACCGTCAAACTGAACAACTTTCTCTATGGCACCAACATCGAAATCGTAAAAAAAATCGAATGCTGCATACAAAACTGCAGTCCTACCCAAAATGTATGGTACAGCAGATATTTTTGCGATTTCGATGTTTGTCCCATAAAAGTTGTTCAATTTGAAATATGTATTCTATATCGTTGTCTAGTCATCCTAATAAAGGTCCAAGTACTTTAAATGTGACTAGATAATTTGTGTGACAATGCCCAAGATATTTATTTATTTATTTAATTTCATGGTCTGATCATCCCGTTAAAAACCGTCAGCACATTAAGAAAGACCCTATAAGCGAGAAAGTTGTTGTCAGCACTTGACAATCAACCGTTTATGTATAAAACAAACTGTTATTTAGCTGTAAATTCTCAAAAAATTAAAAATCACATAATATTCTTACTAAATTAAGAAACTTACGGGATGATAGTGTTTAAGGAAGGAGTGCATTCTCTCCACCTCCTCCGACGTGAGGGTCTTGAGGATGAAGAGGCGGTCGTAGCTCTGGTAGAACTTGGCTCCGGACTTGCCTGACGAGTCGTCTGGGATCGGCTGGGACCTGTAGACAACATACGGCAATATTTTGTTCATCCGGCTCGAAGGAAAGGATGCACTTTAACCTGTTACTTGCAAATGCCTTAGATGAAAGCAATGCGAGGTAGGTAAAATATAAGCTCCAGTATTGAATGGAACTTTAAGATGAGGGTACAGAAAGCTGCGCTTTTGATCGTTTCACCACATCCTAGAGCCTATTTCACAAACGTGACAATTTTAATTTACAATTACAATAATAGATACATTACTGAGAATGTTAGGACACATGTTGTCTAACGACATAATTAACCATCAATCTACCTTGAATTGTGATTGTAAATCACTATTGTCTTGTTTACGAAATAGGCCTCAGACAATTCCATATTATACCCCAGCCTTGTGTACCTGTTTATCCCCACATTAATAAAGCAAATGAGGTACACTAGGACGATTTAACGAGGTACAGTAAGTATCATGTCCTTATTATTGAATTTTCATTCTTATTCCATGGACTTAAGAATGTTGTGACGAACTTAATACGATTCCCACACGATTCCTTCATTAATAAAGGGGAAAAGGCGTGGAATCAGTTTGCTTTTAGGACTTTATTAATCCTCCATACACCCAATAGAGCTCATTTTCTATTGGTCATCTAAAGAAAACATTTTGTTATAGCGAGATCTTAGGGACTGCAATCGATAGATGGAAGTGAAAGTGATGTAGATGTATCCTTGGTTATCAACTGATGAGCATGAACTTGAACTAAAACTGTAGTTTGTTAGTTTGAATTGAATACCCCATCGCATTAGGATGATAATAATAATAAATTCTTTATTTGATTACAATTTAGTGGTATACAAATGATTGAGTCCGAATGAATGATTGATTGAGATAGCAAGACACTCCCCATCACAAAAAAAAAACTGCTATGCCATACACTAGACTTACCATGAGTTCGCACTGTAGTAACGCACTCCCATTTTCGTATTAAATTTCGTAATTACATACAAAATGCGCACCGTAACTACTACAGTGTCAAGTCATGGTAGGCCTACGGAACTGAAATTTTCGAAGTGAACAATACATCATTACTCAGGGAGTAGTAAGTGCTTATAACATCGCGTTAATATATTCTTTGTTATTACTTATTACCTGCTCGTCCCAAATACATTGGGATAGCTGATTTTTCTTCGCGATTTGGAATAAGTCCCATGGAGAAAGTTGTTTTGATGGTCTAATCAACCCATTATTTAAGAAGGACCTTGTTTGTTCTTGTTGTTCATTATGTCAAAAACCGACGGAACGCCTGATAAAAGTAAAATGATTATCGAGACTAATGAGTTACTCTGTGGTAAAAGCATAGAAACCTAAAATACAGCTAACTTATTCTTTGTTACCCTAATTTTTTTAATAATTAAATTCCCGATTGTTATGGAAACTTGTATTCATACAAGTTTAAGGGTGCGTTTCCACTGAAGCGGAACAGAGATGTGTGAAATCAACCAATCGCTTTGACTATTTATTATAAGGACTGGCCGTGCGGTAGCATTTCCCCTCTGCCACGGTATAAGAACAAGTGCTCATGTGCATTTACATTCAATTTTATACCTTATCACTAAACGTGACAGCCTATAATTGCGAAACAATAATTAATAAAATCCAAAGTTGCTGATTTCATGTTTCCTCGCCCCCCGCAAAAAGTGGCAAAAATGTTTGTTAGTAGAATGACACGCGTAACTAGTCCCTATAGAAGTAGTCAAAGACCGATTGGTCTTTGACTACTTCTGCAATGCGATTGCATTGCTCAATTTTCCTCGGTTAACTCCGCTTTGACAGCATCAAGCTATTTTATTGGTTGATTTTACACATCTCCGCTCCTCTCCGCTTCCGCGGAAAATCCATGACCCCAAGAACCATAACCAAGTGGTTCGCGCTTCAGCCCCAATCAACAAATCACCAAATGTAAAAATAAGACCCATTGTGCTGCCCAGACTGAACCAGGTTTTTTTATATTATGGAAACCAGAAAACAACGGCTCAAATATATATACCACCTCCATGACCGAACCAGGATTCGAAACTCCTGAAGGAAAAATTGAAGGAATGTAAAATCTGACAGTTTGAAACTTTGAAATTGAGTCATTCTGCAAAACTTCATACTTTATGACCTATTCTAGTTGATGACCTTATATACCAAAGGCAATTATTTTCTTGAAGGTCAATTTTTTTAAGAGGATAGTCCTTGCATCGCGGCGTGCTGCATACAAATGAATTTATATCCTATTTTCAATACAATTTTTAGACACAATCTAGATACAGATAAAATATATAGTTTCAATGCTAGGATTAATTTAAAATTTGTTGTGGAAATCTTTGAGTCATTGTATGTAACTTTGAAACTATACATTTTACCAAAAATCGGAAGTGCCACAGGCACACAGATTAGTTTCTGTGTTAATAAAAAAGAAGTTGGTCTCAGGCTAAATCCTAGAAAAAGCAATTGTTTTGGTAAGTTATTATATTGGATGGCGATACGGAATCCTCAGTGCGCGAGAAACCCGACTCGCACTTACCCGGTTTTTCAGAAATGTTGTATAGAAAACAAAAAAACTGCTGCACTACTGCATACAAATAAAAAATACGATGAGGGCAGCACTATTAATTGGTTAAAATTCAAAATATACTCATATAATCTTCATTTGTACGGAACACGCTAGAGAGCATATCCTCTTAACATTCTATGATGGTATGACGACTGACTCGACAGGTAAACATTTAAAATAATATTATATCTAATTAAACATCATAAATTTTATCAGTTTACGTCATTTCACCAACCGTTATCAATGAAATCTGTGTCATTTATTTTTATTTGTTTAGCTTAAAACTTCGAACGTTCACACTTTGAGACCATTCGGGATTGGTTGTTATTCGATAACCGCAAAATTTATTTTGTAGGTTCTTTAGAAAAATAACTTAGTGGAATTCTGTAAACAATTGTACGAGGTCGGAAAGCTAAGAATTTCGAAACGGTTTCGAAAATGGTTCCGAAGCTAGAACTGTAATGAGTACCTACTATCCAGCACTGCCAGTATGCTTCGACCAAAGTATGTTGTAATCTTGGTGGCAACCCGCCTTTTCTCTTAAGGAAAGGCTGGTTCCGTTTTATCCATACAAACATATTACCCTTTTTCCTTCCTAGACAGTGACAGTAGAGCAAATATTTTTAACCATAGAATCTATGTTACCTTTACCATGTCTCTATGTTTTGATTTTTTCATAAATGAATTTACTATAAGTCCAAAAAATGTTATTCTTCAAAGAGTTATTAAAATCGGTTTAGTTTTGGAGGAGGAAACAGGGGAACAAACTAAGAAAGCGTTCTGTTAAAAACCTATACTTCAAATTTCTTGCAGACCGCCTTTCCCCTTTAGCTGCGGTTCGCTTCTATATTTAAAATCCATAACGTCTGTTAAATTCTGGATTTTCTTTATCATCAGCTTAAGTCCAACAGTAGACATCCATCGGTTGAGATGATGATGATGATACTCATCAGCCTATACATGTCATAGCCATAAAAAGACAATCTCGCTATCTTTATCTGACGAACGTCAAGCAACAAAGACAAATGTAATTTTCGGTCTTTCCCGTCTTTTCACAGGCCGTGTGCTTTCCATGCTGTGCAAGTGTGTTCATTTTATCGCAATCAATTCTTATTTTCGCCAAGCCTCAATAGGCCAGGACCAGGAGTACTATTTTTACCCGACTGCGCGACGCATTTAATTTCACACAACCTAATTCGTATACGAAAACTGTATGGGATGTATGCACTATTTGTATACGAATAAACACTATTCAATCGGTATCGAATCAAAATTATGTTTTCATACCGATTCAATTTAATTAATTTCATACAATGAAGTTTCTAGTACAGTCATGATACGTTATCGATCTTGTAAACGATATAAGCGCAAACTTACACAATAGCCCTATAGGGTGTGTGACATTAAAAAATAGCACTCCTGGGGGATAAGATATGACCCACTCTTTTCTGCGACATTTGATAGAAAATCGAACTTTTTTAAGCGGTGATGATCATTGTACTAAAACTGCACGTGATAATACGTCATACTTAGTATCTAAACATACTTACAATGTTCGTGTTTAGTGCGTGTCATATGAAAAGTGTTCGATTGCATCAGTGCATCGTGTCCATGACGTGTTCAAAACCCTTTCAAAAAACCCACTTCGAACCATGCGCATGATTCACTGGAGTAAAAATACATAACATAAGATGTGGGATGCGAAAGGTTAAGGAATATAAAGACAGGTCATGGTCTAAATCAGGGAGCTAATATGCGTAACAACCGCACTCGCTTATTGTTGTCTTGCAAAAGGTACATACGTCACATTAGGAGAGGATTTTAAGTTTTCACACATGACAAAAACAGAAAAAAAAAACTTCCCAAAAACGTCCCCTTATATTATAGGGCATCACGTCCTATAGAGTGACTTCCCAAGCAGTTAAAACAAAAAAAAATGGCTCACTAATATACATCCGAGTGAAACTGTGATGATGAATGCTGTGTCAGTTCAAAAAACACTAAATACTGTTATTGAAAAAAAAAAGGAAAAAAAGAAAAAAATCGTACAGCTGCTAAATTTCCGCTGACCTCAGTCGTTTGATCGTCAGGCCACGTTTCACAAAAGCACTTGCATCGTGGAAAAAGTCCTGGTGGTCTTTGAGGTTGCCAACGCCTGTCGGTGCAGTCGCAGACCTCCTCAGCTTTGTCAGAAACCTCTTCTGAACCCGCGAGCAGAGGTAGCTATCTGGCTTTCTAAACCTAGGGACCATAGGACGGGATGGGAACGGATACCAGTCCAAAAATTAAGCGGGAATAAAAAAATAAATATACAAATAAATATTACTTAGAATAAATATAAGAATTAAATAAAGTTCTGGTAGATAGTAAGTTACCGAAAGAAGAAATAATACTTTTTATTTTGAACTTGAAAATAATTAGGTCAAATGAGAAATTTGGTACAATAGAGTTAATAAAGTGTTTTTACCTTGTTAGGGATTCCTTGTAGTCGAGGTCATCTATTCCAAACCTCTCCCTTAGATTCCTGAACACCAATGGACAGTATTCCTTCACCTTGAAATGAGATGGCATATTTTCTCTGAAATAAAAAACCAATTGTTTAGCTAAAACTATATTATATTCCGTGCTAAAACTGACAAAACTTTGAACTGTATTATAATATTGGTTAAGTTAACAAGATTGATTCTGATGAGACACGTTGCAGGTTCCGACCCGAGCACTTGTCTCTCGTGGTTTTCGCGCGTCGCGATTTTGCCTGCCACGAGGCTCCGCAATCCTCAATCTCTTTTTGTTCTTGACTATCTATACTTGATTCTCCCATAAACTACTTGACCCTGGTGGAAATGCAGTGCTAACGCACAAGCAAGAGTCCATTAAATATAAATAAAAAAAAGATTCATTCTGTTACTATTAGTTATTTATATCTCAGTATATCATTTCGTAGATTATAATCTGATTCCGTCATTAAGGTACCAACCTACCAGCATTTGTAAAACTGACTTCACACCGAATTCTTACTAATGACTTTTTATAAAAAAAAAAATATATATATATATATGAGAAACCTCCTCCTTTTTATGAAGTCGGTTAAAAAATCTCGTTTTCCTAAACTTAAAACAGTCCTAATCAAAACAATGAGATAAGAACATTTTTTTAAATACCCTAACATCTTTTTAATTGCACAGTAAAGTTATTAATCGAATCTAAATTTACTCTTAATTACTCTAAAATCTTTTTATTTAATACATTTCATAAGTAAAAAAGGTCGGTGTCAATTAATTTTTTTTGCAAATTTGAAGGGCACCCACCTATCCTCCAAAAGCCCGAACTAAAAGGCCTTTATTTATTCCTATAATTAGCATTCGCAGCCCAGACATTTTTTTCACGTAAAAAAAGTACCTACCATAATACATTTTTATTTTTTTTCATTTTTAGATTTTTTTATTTAGCACAATAGAGGCCTAAAATAACATAAATTTCCTAAATAACTTCCGTCAATCGTCCATAGGTACCGAGATAAGTCCCGAGAGAATACTTTGTCGCATCGTAAGCGATGCGCTTGCTTGATTTCTGGCACTCGCTCTAACTGAAGCTACTTCGCATACGTCACGCGCTGTACGAAGTAATAACAACGCTGTGGCAAGCTTCACTGGGTACATTTTTGCGCGTATCGTCTGGCGGTAGGTAATTTGAGAATTTATCGTTTTCTAAGGAAGTTATGTATCTGTTCGTATCGTATCGTAGACCTCGCATATCAGGCTTGCCTCGTTTTTGGTCTACCGTTTAATGTTATAGTTTTAAGCAAAAGTTAAAAATAAACATTTATCTATCTTATCTATCTATCTGTAACGAAGTAACTAGTAAACTTTGTTTATATGCTCAAAATAGGTCGTTGGGCCTTACGAGGTTATAGCAGCAAGTAGCACCTTACTTCATTAGCGGCAAAATTAGAGGACTCAGTCAGGGGCGCACCGACGAGACGTAGATTTTCCTACTTTGTGATTATCTAATTAGGGCGAAAGGCTGTGAAAGGTCGGTATACTATCTTATTAAATTATGTATTCTTTTCCTCATTGATTTAGTAAGAATGTTAGTCTTCGGTACCTAAACTCAGATAAATAATTTGTGCGACCAATTTTGACGTAAATCTTAAGAATCAACTATGACATGAGTATGAATGGAAATTATGTCAAAATTGGCCGTCGAATTATGAATTTTAGTTTAGTTGGACGACCGAACTTCGCTCTGTCAGCGCATTCTGTTATCGAAATAACCAAAACCACTTCATCCGTTAGTTTAATTGAAATTAGTAAAGCTGTTTTTGAAAATCCAGTCCATATATAAACAGGTACATACAAATAAGAATTGTTTGTATTTACAGACCGCTGCAGATATAAAAAGTACACAATTTTCAGTCAATTATTTAGTGTATAACTGGTGTATAACACAGACATGGGTCTCTTATCGACTTTGTCATCAATCATCATATTATTTTTGCTTTCACTATTGTGTTTGTTCTTGCTCTTGTATTTTGTTGGACTAATAAACTCAACCTATTTTCAGTAGACATCTACACACGCATACTTAAAGCTGCAGCTTAATACCTATGAGCTGTGTTTAAAATAAACGAATTTTTGTTGTTCAGAATTGAATGTTTTTAGCCTGTAAATTCTGCATGATTATTGTTTATGTTCGTAAGACATATGTATTAAAATTTCATAAAAAAGACTAATGAATAAATACAAGTAACTAAGATTACAGTGCCAACTGGATTTTTATGTTTTATTTTCAACTAATGAGCAGTTCTCCCGATGTTTCTGTTCTGATAAGCGAGCTTCTAATTAGAAACATCATTAATTCATGGCGTATTCAGGCAAACTCACGACTCCCTTTTGGGGTTGCCAGAAACATACAAACAACCGATAAAACCACATTCCTTTGAGGGACTCTATCAGACATCAAAACGCGCGCTTTGTATGAACAAGAATGGTACTATACAGGGTGAAATTGATATCATTAGCATCCTTTTAAACTAAGAGTCTACCCATCAGACTAAACAACTTTTACTATGGGAGCAAACCAATCGGAGCAACAAAAAAATCTGCTGTTCCATACTAAACTGCACCCGCCGCCACTGCCTACTCGACTCAAATGTATGCAACAGCAGATTTTTTTTTGCTCCGATCATCGGTTTGCTCCCATATTAAAAGTTGTTCAGTTTGATGGGTAGAATCTTAGTTTAAAAGGATGCTAATGATATCAATTTCACCCTGTATAATTACTGCACTGTGACGTCACGTCATTTACATTTCTCTACTTTTTATAGTTTATCATGTTATTAAAAGTAGTGTTCAAAGCTAAATAATTACTGAAATTTGTTATTTAAAAAAAAAATCTGCAGTTCCATACTAAACTGCAAAGCAAATGACCCAAATGTATGGAACAGGACACAGATTTTTTTTCGCGCTTTCGACATTGGTCCCAAGGAGTAATTTGTTCAGTTTGAAGGTTTAATCATCCGGGCCTATGTCGAAAAATAATTGAAGCGGAATGGGCGTGTGATAGTTAATATTACTACCTGATATTAGAAGAGAGACAGAGATGGGGCGGCGCGCGCGCCTGAAACGACGCAAGCGTAAAACAAACTTTATTTAATTGTGATTGTACTATTTATGTAAGTTCAATTCTGCTCTTGTCAAAATTTGTAAAATATCAATCTCTTTTTTTTAAATCAAGTCTCGTGTTTCTATTATTCACCGTTTAGCAGTTCCAAGCATTTATAAATAAAAACGGAGGCTACTTTGGCTTGTTTTTCTATCGAGAAAATGTGTCTTAATCGTGTTTTAGATCTTGTCAAAACTTCAATTATAATTATGTTCAATTTACACATATCCGCTAATCATACTCCTACTGTTAGTACTTCATGATATAAGACGCTTTGAAGAATCCTATATTTTCACATAGCCTCTTAAAAAATGTTCTGCATATTATGAAAGACCCTATATATTTTATGCTAAAGTTGCATAAACGCGTGCATACGATGCTTTTCTCTTGTGAATGGACGGTAACATGTATTTCTGTTATTTTATCACTGAAGTTTCAATATAAATAAATTCTATTTCATAATGCTATCAATATTTGTACAAATAATCTATTCAGAACAAAGTTATAACCTTACAAAGAAGATAATCTTAATTCCCTTTCTCATTAAATAACGACTAAACAGATTGCTCTTATAATTTATAATGACGCACGAGCTATTGTTACCATCATCTCAGGCATAGACTACTTTACCTATAGACTTTTAATAATAGATGTGAGAAATTGTGCAACAACTCAAAAAAAAAAACAATTTCAAATAAATAAAAAAGCACTATCAAACAACAAGAAAATACAAATTCTCTGCTTGATTGAAAACTGATTGGGATTCCAGGTTGTCCTTATACATGTTCTTGGTTCCTAAATCTAGTGAGATTATTTTAAAAGATAACTGGCTTCTTTTCTATTCTGATATTAAAGTTTTAGCTTCATTGTGGTATCGATAATTTTGCCAATGTTTAGATAGCAAATGTGCTTGACGTTGTTCGGTAAACGGTAATAGATATATTTAAGTGATCTCAAGAATTGTGTTTGTTCAAAAACTATAACTCCTCAAGACTATGATTGAATAATCTACATTGCACATAGGTACATATTATTCTAGTTAATTTACATGATATTCTATCTTTTAAATTAAAAAACTAATAAAATAAACAAATTGCTGAACACGAATATATTACCCACATTATTGTTCGCAATACATTTTAATTGGTTAAAAAAAACCCCAGAGTTCTGCCATTTAATCTATTTCCCCATCCTGTGTCATATCACTCTTCTGGATGGAATCATCCAGAAGAGTGATATTGAAAATCATTGAAGAAATAAATTAATATTTCTAATGGAATCAAAAGTCAATAGGATAGGTAGTCTGGTCTCCTATTTAATAACAGTCAATATCATGAGAATATTCATTGTCATTCAAATTGGAGTTGATTGCTTTAATTGCCAATAGCTTTTTGTGCTTTTCAATCTATTACGGTATATTTAAAGAATGATGGAAACTAAAATTTGTTCTCATAACATTTAAGATAAAATGGGATTAGAATTATGATAAACATATTTTCTAAACAATAAATATTATCACTCTCCGAAAACACTAGTTAAACAAATAAATAAATAATGCTCACAGGCACTTGTGACTTGTAAATAAATATATGAATATGAATATGAATACAACAGGCACATACATTAGGTGCCTTTAGACATACACACCAAAGCAACACATTAAGCTACACAAAACCAAAATAAGCTGGCCATGCATAGGTCAAGTAACATATAATGTCGCGCGGCCAGCTTATGTTTGTTTTGTATAGCCCGATATGTCACCCTGTGTACATTCAATCGCACGTGATTGCACGCGAGATTAGGCAGCGTTTGCATTATTCTACAATCGCGCAATCACATAGGTGGAAAAACGAGAACATTTGGACCTTCCATACAAAAGTCAGCCGATCGATTTACTATAGAAGGCACAAAAAAAAAATATTTTTTGACACACTCCTTGCTGAAAATTGATTAGTTTCATTGTCTGAATACACCCTTAAAACTTTGTTATTAATTCAAAACTATAGGCATTGATATGGGTCTAGCGAAGGTGCGAAATTTACTCCAGCTTGTGTTCTGGTTCGGCCTCATCTAGATATCTGTTCATGTGTTACAGGCACTGAGGGGATATTGTTGTTGGCTGGGCTATTCCAAGCATGGTTTGTTATGTGATATTGCAACCATTGCTGGTCTACTGTGTTCGCCCCAAGCTGGTTTCCTCATGATGTTTTCCTTCACCGCTAGTCACCATCATCATATCAGCCATTAAACGTCCACTGCTGGACATAAGCCTCCCCCAAAATGGGGGGATTTTCCATAATCGCCACGCTTGGCAGGCGGGTTGGTGATCGCAGTTGGATCGAATCAATGTGTGTACTCAAAGGATGCTGCTGCCCATCCTTCAGTAGATCCCTTAGTCGCCTTTTACGACACCCACGGGTGGAAATGGGATGGTGCTATTCTTAGCCGACACCACACGGACAAGCTACTAAGCACCACTAGTGATAATGATAAATACAACCGTATATAAGTTCTATAGAACTTAGTGGTACAGGCCAGGAATCGTACCGCCGCCTTATGATTGAGTGGCTAGCTCTATTCTGTATTGACTATCATCACTCTCAGGGGATAACAAATGTCTCAAGTATTGATCTGTTTACTCTTATTAGTTATTATGACTTTACACTGCCTCCGTGGTCTAATGGTTAAGAGCATTGGGCTTTCGACAAGGAGGTCATGGGTTCGATTCCCATGGGGGACTCCTAGAGATATGTGTGCTTTTTTCCCAGTTGGTTAGGACATTGCTGACAACCTGATTGTCTGAAAAGAAAGATGAATCCGTGCTCCAGATGGCACATTAGGCCGTTGGTCCCGGCTACTATCTCTGCAGGCCAAAAAGAGCGAGCATGATGTTTTTCTCGTTTAAACTCTTTGTCGTGGGTGGCATTCCAGCCGTGCTGGTGGTAGTAGTCGTACATAAAAACCACCTCAGAGGCCGTAAGGCTGTCGTAAAAAACTATGACACCAGGGCTCTGCCCACACGATAAGAAGAAGATGACTTTACCTTGCCTATAAAATTGATGAAATATTAATTTCTTTAACATCTATTCTAATAAGATAGTACCAAAATCTTACTTGTTAAATAAATGGTTATCAACTTTGAGCTTGGAATAAGCTCTGAAGTCATCAGGCAGCAACATGACTGGTATGGAAACATGACTTAGCTCATTTATCTGAAATTAAAACCATTACATTACCATCCATGGTCTTCATTACATAGCAATTTTGTCCACACAAATTGTAGGTTTGTCCTAACTAGTAAACAACTTGGCAATCATATTATTGCTAGTCATTTATTAACAACATTATTACTATTTATATTTTCAATGCCATGATAGTCAAAAACAATATAAATTGACATGATGCCAGAAGAGGAAATATATTAATAATGCCTAGAAGTAAACAGTTTAAAAATCATAACAATTCATTTTGTAAAGGAAATGATATAATGCCATTGCTAGAGTTCAGTAATGATCAGCTCAAATAAGATTATCGCGAGTTCAAGGCACTAATTCTCTTCGGTATTTGTAACTAGAGTAATGTGTTTACCGTATGATTCACACCCCACATGAAAACAGACAGTAAAGGTTCATTAGCACGAAACAATTTCACTTTTTGATGCTTCACACGAATGTGTTTCTTCTTCAACTTGCTCAGTCCAGTAGTCGGAACGGACATTTTGGATTTGTTTACAACTTTACGGGAGTCAGTGTACGGACACTACAGTTAATTTATAGCTTTATATTGTAATTAAACCATTTTCAGTTGACGGAGGAGTGATTGAACCGCGACTAAAGCCGATAAAATAAAAATTTTATAGAAACTCGACACCCATCAATAGCGCGAGCAAACGGCTTTTTGACAGATGAAAAAAACGGAGCTAGTGATGTCCTGTAAATGAATCCTGTGATGGCGATTCCGATTCGAATTCGATTTTGATATTTCAACGGGCAATCGATTGTATGCTTTCTGTCAAGGCCGAATCGCTCGTTAGTCAAATTGCACTGTCTAATGGTTTGAACAATGAACACACGTAACGAGCACAGTGGCGAGGCAGTATAAAATGATACGTGGCCGAGAGAGTTCGATTGGCGAGAAGGTGTTTATACGTATTTTGCTTATTTGGCGAGTCAGTTTAGTTTTGATGCAGCTACCAACTGAAATAGATTGCAGAAAAAAAGGGTTTTAAACGGATTTTCAACCGGCTGAACTATTGAAATTTAATGTTTCGCTTTCGTTAACGCTTTCGATTGGTTTTGTAACCGGAAGGAAAATACTTCTTTAAGCATTCATGAAGTTTGTAACAAAAAATGAATTAAATAGTGGCATCCAAGTGTGGGTGGAGTTTTTTTTTTGCTCAAGAAACAATCTTTGACAGTGAAGTGAAATAGATACCTTATGGATAGATTAGATACTAAACCTACTTGACATTAGCAGAAATGCATGCACAAGGACAAATAGCACAATATCACGCTGCCATAATACGGCCGCAGGTCACGTCAATGTATTGAGGAATACTTGTTCAACTATATTTAAACCATAGATTAGTATATATTATTGGTTGACATGAACCATGACATGGCCTAAATAAAATCACAATTCGCGATTATTCGTGATCGCGAGTGAAGTACATCCTTTGAGTACATCCCTTTATATTGTGTTGCCGCAATAAAAAATAAATCAAGCTGTCGTTCAAAAATTCCTTCCGATAAAAATTGAGGATTTCTTCTTTAACTGATTGAAAAGATATCTGCCAAATGCCAATTTTGGAGCATGAGAGGTGGTTTAGGGGCTTACTAGTCGGGGAAATCTACGGATTTTAGTATGGAGTAGGTTGCATTAATTGCACTTTAGGTGATAGTTTGAAATATTAGTAGATACATACCTGAAAAACATAAATTCTCAAGAATCCCCGATTTTGTATTGTGTATTAGGGAATAATTAAGACATTTACAAAACATTAAATTTAGGTATGAACAACAAATGGAAAACTGGTGATTTTGTACAGGACGGCTTCGTTCAATACGTTTTACTTATAACAATAATAATTCCCGGTTACTATCCTAAATTTGAGTAGACATTTGATATTTTGTAAGTATAAAAAAATTATAACCTCAAAACTAAATTATTTACTGTTTATTTGTACACAATAAAGCCTTGTGATAATTAACTGTCTCTTTTGCTGGTATGCTGGAAGAAATGTCTTTAGAAATTAGCTTGCCTTTTGTACATTTATATCGATTTTAAGGTATTTCTCAGGGTCCTCAGCCTATATAACAACCAAATCTCGACAAAAGTGTTATAAACTAACAGTAATATTAGTTCAAACACAATTTACTAAAGTGTATTTAGTGCAATCTCAAACCGTATTTTTCCTAGACTATACTTTCCAAACAGGGAGCAGGCGAGCCGGGCGGTCGAAGTTCTGATTTTCTGCGAAACTAATTATTTCCGAACGAAAGTCCTCGATTCCATTCCGGAAACGGATCTGCTACACTGGTCACACCAATTTATCGAACTGTCAACTGTCAATGTCAAATTGTCAATTTCATAGCAACGCGATCGGGCGATCTGTAGGGTCGATAAAGTTTGAACTTTGATTCACAGCAGAAACCAAATAAATATCATTTATCATTCAACCTTACGCTGCTAATAACTCTTCAATGCTAACAATTTAATTTTTCAATTCCAAGTGCCAGGCTAAGTTTAGTATCAACAGCAATGGTGATCCCAAGTCCGTTCGTATATTGGGCTCAAACAGAAAGTGTCGTATCTCTGAAGATAGACCTAAAGAATGTTGCTGAGCCGAATGTGGACGTTCTGGAGAACAAAATAAAGTTTTCGGCGCAGGGAATAGGAGCGCACGGACTGAGTCAATATGAGTTTAGTTTGGACCTGTTCTGTCCCGTCAAGACGGTGAGTACGATATCGTTTTACCGGTTAGCTCTTTGATCACGTCCCAATTGCTGTAGCACAATAATTCGAAATTCAAAGTCAAACCACCCATCAGTTCAATTAAATTCAAACCAGTTTATTGCCAGAAAACCGTTAGTTTTCTGTCTAGCAGGAAATAGAAAGAGGTAGCAAATATTGGTATTTCACATAGACGACAAAATTTTCTCGCTTACGCTGATAGACTGAAGCACAATGTTACCACGTATGAGCCAGTGATAGTCATAAAATCCTATACAATTTATATGAAGCTAGATGACTGGCGCCGGAGTCAGACAGCCATCGTAGTACACAAAAGTGGTTACGTCGATAAGCACAGCAATAAGAGGCAATTTCCTTTTAGAACGAATTTGCTATGTGCATCTCTTATTGATGAATATGACAAGACACATGCTTCATTCTAGTACCTTCTCTTTCTACGTTATTTCTACATGCTATTTTTATTACATATGTGCTGTGTGGTTCCGGCTTAGAATGGACCACCCCAATTCTTCCGTGGGTGTTATACAATGTGACTAAGGGGTTAAAGGTTTCTCATGCAGGCCGTAAGGCTAGCCACCTCTCACCACTTGACACATCATTCGATCCTGAAACTTAAATTGCTAAATGTGAGCATTACTGTAACTTCGTATTTAAACAGAGGTAGTTGTAGCAATGTTTCTGACCACTCTGAAAAGGATTGCGGTCGTGAGCTTATGTATGTATTTCGTATTGTTACAACATATGTTTGTTGTTTTGGTCCTGACCAATTTCGGCCATGGCGACTGCTTATATGCTGACACATTATATCTTGCTACCTATCGATAAGTTATACATATCAGCTAAGTGAACTTGGCACCCGATTGGAAATTTTTTTTTTTATATTTTTTTCTAATAGATATTCGTATGTAGTTGATTGTAGTAAAAAAAAATTTGTTTGTAGTAGCTCCAAAAAAAATTAGAGGACTGAAAAAAACTCAGCACCCGGTTTTGTCGGCACTCAAGTTTGATAATTTATTCTTATAAAAGAATTGTTTGTAGTTGATTGTAGTAGAAAAATTTTCGTTTGTAGTTGAAATTTCTTTTTTTTTTTAACTTGGCACCCGACATTGAAATTTTTTTTTTAAATATTTTTTTCTCATAGATATCGTTATGTAGATGATTGTAGTAGTGTCGTTTGTTGTAGCTCTAAAAAAAAATTAGAGCACTGAAAAATCTGCTAACTCTCAATCTTAGAATAACAATAATTTAAAAAAGTAGCGAGGCATTCCTAATACAAACATTCTCTAATTGCTCTAAGTCATGAATATTAATTTACTTGAAAACAAAACATACAAATCAAGAAAAATTTAGTTATACTGCATATCCGTACAATAATATGTCGACAAACTGATGTCAACACAATCCTCTTCCAGTTAAACTAGGCACCTGATTGAAAAGAATTGATTATTTTGATAGGTGCCAAGTTATACTGGATCAGGGTTGCTGGTTTACCTATAGTAGATAATTTTCTGTTAGTGACTGCAATAACCTTTGAACTTAAAGCACTCCTAATTGCTATTGTGTCTATTTTTATCTATATAATAATGCATGTACACACGGCGACACATCAAGCTATACAAAACCAACATAAGCTGGCCGCACGACGTTATACGTTACTCGACCTACGCGCGGCCAGCTTACGTTGGTTTTGTATAGCTTGATGTGTCGCCGTGCGTACAAAATCCATCCAGTGTAGGTACAGTTAATTGCAAAAATGTTATACTCTGAAAACTTACATTACTTTTACATACTGGTTTGTGGTAAGAAATAAAGGTTTTTATTACGTTTTTTTATTGTTTTCATTATAACTTTTATGTAAACACACCAATAGGCATAGGTCTCTTTTTGTTGCTCTGTTTATCAGAATTCTGTGTTCATTTAAACAAATGGAGATCTCTGCTAGGAATAGGAGAGCGGCAAAAAAAAAAAGGTAAACATTTTCATGCCACATAATTCAAAAGGTTTCACAAAAATTTACTCAAAGTAATTGGATTCTACTGAACTGCACTATCAGATCTTTCCAGAGCATCTCACATCAATGTAGCTCTGCTATTAAAATAGACATGTGGGGACTTGCTACAGATGTCAGCACCCACAAGTTATAGCAAAGATGCCAACAGATGGCGATACCGTCGCTCTCGGAAATATGCTCCATACGTAGACAACGTTCACCGTGAATACGTAACTCGTAACCTACTACGAATAAGGTTTACAATCGAATGCAAGACACACATCGCGCAAGAGAAATAATCACAAAGATTCGATATATATACAAGGTTCAACTAAGAACTGTTGGACCACAGCCGGTCCCCAGGCTTCACACATAGCCTGGTGGAAGATCTTCCCTTTTCAATGGAGGGACATTCCCAAGTAGCACCTCCACAGACATAAAATATTTAAACACTTTATTGTAAGGACTATATCACACAAATTGATTTTTTAACTTTGGCGTTGGGGGAACAATATCGTTGTGACATCGCTGCGCAATGAGATCAATCGTCTTACAATTACACCATGGAGGGGCCCGATCGTGCTAATTTAAAACATCCAAGTTCAATCCTAATCCAATTTTAGTTCTAATCACATCACAATTACTATTCAACTGTGCTGAATTCCGTATCGTACTAAACTTTACTTACTTACTATGTGACTGACAGCTTTGACAGACTGTCAAATGAATAGCCCAATACTGAATGTGTTAAAAGTTGTGGTTCGCATGCGGTTCAGTTGCGTTTTATTTAGTGCGATTGCATCTGCGATCTGCAGTCAACGCCTGTGCTTAATAATCAGACAATGCCGTTGCGAAAACATCGTCCACACTACAAAAATCACCTGTGTGATAGGTCTCTTAAGCTTTTAATAAAAAAAAAATGAAATTTGGGTCACCATAGAACCTAGTCGCGGCAAACTCGTAACAAGTAGTAACAAAGTTCTATGGTGTCTCACGTTTCAAATTGGTTGACTATACAATACTAGACTGTACCACTTCAAGACATAAAATAATTGAGTACACTTCAAAGAGATCAAGGTCTGTTTACAATTAACTTAGATAGAAATAAAACATGTAATTGGTGCACCTATTTACTGTGTCTGATTAGAAATAAATACAGTTTTATTTTATACGAGCGTTAATCCGCGACTTCGTCCGCACAAATTACCAGATTTTAAGTCAGATCATAAGCTATCAAACAAAAAAAGTTTCATCAAAATCGGTTCAGTAGTTTTTGCGTGATACTCGTTCAAACAAACAAACAAACAAACACACAAACAAACAGACAGACAAAAAATCCAAAAATTGGTGAAATGGAATCAGGGGCACCTAAAAACCATATCGTAACATTTTTTATGGTAATATCTTCAATGTACAGACAAACTTCCTGTTACAGTTTTATAATAGTATAGATATAGATAAGGTCTAACAAAACTAGCTGAAACTATTTTAAGGGGACGATCAGACCATCAAACTGAACAACTTTCTCTATGGGACCAATAACGAAATCGCGAAAAAAAATCTGCTGTTTCATACAAATGTACTCGACCTAAATGTATGGGACAGCAGATTTTTTTTTTCGCCATTTCGTTATTGGTCCCATAGAGAAAGTACAGTACAGTATACAATTTTTTTTTTATTCGAATAAACATGAACATTAATTTGTCTATTGGATTCTGCTTTTTAATTTTGAACTTACATATTTTGTTATAATGGTATACTATAGCCAGAAGTGGGAAATCATTATCTAGGTATCATAATACAGTCCTAGACTAGGACTAAACAATACAATAATCCTATGATATAAAATTTTTTCCAACTTATTTATTATCTTTAAAAAAATTAGGTTTAACAAAATATTAACAATAAAATAACTTTCCAGAATGGTTCCGACAGTGACCAGGCTATGGTGGTGCGAGTATTTGACAATCGGGTGGAGCTGGTGCTGCATAAAGTGAAGCCAACCTGGTGGCCGCGGGTCACTGCTCAGCCACAGAAACCTGCTTGGCTCAAGGTATATAAGTTTTCTCCTGATTAAAAATTACTAAGCCTATGTTGTTCGTCCATCCGTCCGTCTGTCTGTCCTAACTATTTAGTGCTGTAACTTTATATGGTGCAACAAATAATAAAAATGTCAAAAGTCAAAAACTAACTAACTACCTCATACAAGAAACTATAGTTTATATCAACGTTTTTTCTTCTCGCTCTATCTTAAAAACGGTACCATAAACAATCGTCAAACTATGTGTGATTATAGAGCAAACTCTACAGAATAACAACAAATAATAATAACCGGCCAAGTGTAAGTTGGTCTTGCGCTTTGTGTCTTTGTTGTGTGGTAGTGGTACGGAACCTTCGGTGCGCGTGTAGCCCGACTCGCACTTGCCCGGTTTTTTTTTGTATCATCCATCAGATAAAACACGCTACTCGACAAAGACAAAAACTGGCATAGTGCGTGTCGGACTCATGCACCGAGGGTTCCGCACCACCACAATAATATTTACATACCACAAAAAATTATGTTTTTTCCGAAATCCTTATTTTTTTTTTTTATTTCATTGGTAACATAAATTGGTTTAAAAGTTCTGTATAATTTTACTCATACTAGTGTAGCAATCTATTTTATACAGTAGGATAAACTAAAGCTTGAATTGTAAACATTGAAAACAACATTGACATGTCAGAAACTCTCAGATACAAACAAACATTATTAATTAATTCTCAATGTCATTTTAGTTTAAAAAATAAATAAAGAGAAGATTACTCCAAGTTATAGGTATGGTTACATTTTAGTCAACTAATAAAAGAAACAAAAATAATAGGTACATTAAGGGATATGAAGCAACAGATTATAATTATTTGAAATCAAGCTTATTAATTAGATTATACATAAATTCTAGAAGAATCAATAAAAGATCAAGCATTCATTTACATTGTCAAAATTAGTAAGTATCATACATTATTATTCAAAATATATGGACACATTTTAATTAGGCGAAGTTGAATCTTTTTAAAGAATTGTTTATCGGGCAGGGATTTAATGTCTCTCGGTAATTTATTATATACTCTAACTGCATTGTACATGCGACGGCCCGGTAGCACAGTCTGTAGTGAACCTGCCTGCTGTGCCGAGGGTCGCGGGTTCGAATCCCGTAAGGGACGAATATTTATATGATGAATATGAATATTTGTACCTGAGTCATGGATGTTTGTATCTATATATTTATTCTATATCGTTGTCTAGTCATCATAATACAAGTCCAGGTACTTTAAATGTGACTAGATAATTTGTGTGATAATGTCCAAGATATTTATTATTTATTATTATACATAACATTTCTCCGATACGATGTAGTCCTGTGACTAGGCAGTTTTGGTCCCCCCTCGTATAGCTTATTCAAACGGCCACTTTTGAAGTCAGGTCTATTTGGAAAATCCTCGGGATATTTTCTCACAAGTTTGCACTTGCACTTTCCTTAGCGCTAGCCTGACTCACGCTTGGCCAGTTTATATTATTTTTTGTTCTACTTTAGAGTTTGCAGGTGCACTATTACATTAAGCTTGTATTTATTTCCATTTTTACCATAGAACAAAAACAAAAAACTTTGTAATAAACTGTTTCTTGTATGAAGATTGCGGTTCTGCTTAGTTTTTTAGTTTTTCTTTTTTTTTATTATTTCTTAGCATATCCGATAGAATATAATAACACATATTCTGTAAAAATGATAATCAGCTACAGCTACATATATTACGGTTCAAAAGATACAGCCATTTAAAGGTAGGACAGTCGGACGGTGCGAGACGATTCTACAAATGAATATTGATAATGGGTTTTATCTACTAATTGATAAAAAGACTTAATCCTTGGTTATAAGATTGCACTGTGTAAAATAATTCTTTTATTGATGTGATCAAAGTTTGTACCTTCACTTCTCGTAACTATCTCTCTTTTCTTCCTATTATAACTGAATGGTGTAACCAAAAGTTACACCACCATTAGCAGTGACAAACCCTGGACAAGAAAAGGTAAGCACGTGCGAGTTGCAAGGTAGTTGAGTGCGAGTGAGATAGGATTACACCAATGCCTAAAGTCGTTCCTGTTTGGCAGCGAGTGTCCGTACTGTATGTAGTATATGCCTAATTTTCGAGCTTTTATTGATCTCTGTCTAGTTTTGTGGTTATGTAAAGTTGTACACCTACCCCTCTAGTATGATTTCTCTACTTGCCCGCGACTCGGCTTTTTTCCCGCCTAACATAGGCCCACTATATTCCGCCCGCCTTTGTTCCCACATGTCGCTGCAAGCGCGGCTTTCGTTTTCTGAAAAGTGCGGGAAGAGGTCCTTTTCTATGCAGCGAATGCGCGTCGCGCGCAAATACACTGACCTGCAAAACTAAGTACTACACTTTTGATAGTAATTTTTTTCTAAACTATAGAAATTAGATATTTAAAATAAAAAACGTTTTATAGAAAATGTTATCACTTATCAGCTTTCTTTGTAACTATAGTAAACTATACATACTCTTTTTCGAGTCCTTTTTATTTCGAAAATATATGTTGTGTACTTGAAAAGTTATTGCAATTTTAAAAGTGTGATACTTAGTTTTGCAGGCCAGTGTAGATATACCATACTAGAGAGACGCTGGATACCTCAAGCATAGAGGGAATTCTACAAAAAGTACTAAAGCATTGCTTTTTTAAAGCAGTGGGCGGGGCACATTGCTCGCAGAACCGATGGCCGATGGGGCCGAAGAATTTTCGAGTGGCGACCGCGTACCGTAAAGCGCAGCGTGGGTAGGCTCCCCACAAGGTAGACTGACGACCTGGTGAAGGCGGCAGGAACCCGTTGGATAAGAGCAGCGCAGAACCGGTCGTGGCGATCCTTTGGCGAGGCCTATGTCCAGTAGTGAGCATCTAACGGTTGTGATGATGATGACATGTCTTTAACCCGTTTGACGTTTTCTTAACTTCCTTCATTGCAGATAAACTTTGACCTGTGGAAGTCAGAGGACGCGCAGGACAGTGACGAGGAGAAACGAGACGTCATGAGAGATTACCCCGGCATGTACGACAGATTGCACAAAGAAGAGATGGGCTACAGGAAAGGTATGAGCTCTGTAGGGCTAGCATGCCATGCACAACAAAGTGACAAAATTGTCATACGCTCTCATTTCAACAAAGACAGCTAGATTTTTCTCGTCTTCTCTCGAAGTCGCCATACTAGGTCTACTCAATCATTGTGAATGTTGATGTTAAAGTCAATGTAGATCAATTTTCCTTCATAATCTAATCTTAAAATTGTGGGATCCATCTGTGTTGATGATTTTGCCAATGTCTAGTTTTTAAATAGCAAAAGTGCGTGACGTTGTATGGTTTTAAATATTTAGCGAATTCAAGGGTTGTTTTTGAAGAAAAAAAAATCACCAATTGAGCCAATTGGAACTTCGTTGTAGGCCAGGAGAGGCAACTGACACGCGACCACCCAATAACAGTGCTACAACGCAACTTCTTTCCTTTATACCATGTTACAGTACAAATACAAATAATTTATTAGGTTCAGTAGTTACCATATTTATTAAGTTCCCCCGATGTACCTGAGCAGTTGACAAATTTTAATAGTGCGCGAAATTATATTGACCAGGATACATACCTTCAATGCCTCGCCACGATTGGCTAATTGTTTTTGCTATCCTACATTGCACCTTTTGATTATAAACGACTTTGGGTTTTGTCGGGGGACTCTAACGAAGATTGACTAGGGTAATTATTTTCCAGTAGGCCTCGCATGCCACCCCCGAGAAAACGATAAAAATCGAGATGTGCCTCCATCTTTATTATTTTACGTATGCCCGAAAGAGCGCGCATGACGTTTTTCTCGTTTAAACGATTTGTCGTGGGTGACATGCTAGCCGTGCTGGTCGTACTGTAAGCCTATTTGGCGATTCCAAAATACTCTAACAGCAAGTAGTCAACTTGGCACCATCGACACCCAAGATCTTGTCCGACAATCTCTACTAAATAGCCAACTCTTTCAGAGGACATGAAGAAGGTGTACCTAATAATCTACAACCTGTTCCAATTCGTTGGCTACACGTACATCCTATCGGTCATGGGTGTTCGCTACTCCAAGCTGGAGTACGACTCTGTGGCCGACACTTACGAGCACGTCGGCTCGGCTATGAAGTTCCTACAGCTGATGCAGTATTTAGAAGTTATGCATCCGCTGTTTGGGTATACTAAGGTGAGTTCTTGTTTTGTTATAACATGGCATACATTCACGACCATAATTCCCTTCCGGGCTGGTCAGAGGCTTTGTGCTACTACTACCTTTTTTGTGCAGTTGTTACAGGCGGTGGTTTAAACGGTGGGCACTAAAACTGAAAATTGATATTCAATACATACATGTAAAACAGTTCTGTGACTGACTAACGGACAACGCACAGCCTAAACCACAAAAGATAGAAACATAGAATACATATTCTACAGAGAATGTAGGCACCATTCCTCCATGGGCACTAAGAAAGAATTTTTTGAAAATCCACCCGTAAAGGGGTGCAACGGGGTATCGAATTTTTCCGAAATCTACGCGGAGGAAGTCGCTGGCAGAAAAAGCTAGTCGCAAATAAGAGGGGGACAATGGCCTAGATATTTACTTCATCATTATATGTTGCAGGGCGGAGTCCTGGTCCCGTTCTTACAAGTGAGCGGGCGAGCGTTCATACTGTTCGCGATGATCGAGGCGGAGCCGAGAATGCAGACCAAGCCGGTCGTCTTCTACCTGTTCTTAGTTTGGAGTACCATTGAGATCGTCAGGTAATTGCTAACAATTCATGTTTTGTAGAGGGGCATACTTACTATTGCTGCAATCATATTCATGGGCGTACAGCTTTTGGGCTAAGGAGGGACATATCTGGAACTTCTTGTAACTAAGTGTAGGTACGGCAGGCAGGGTGCCCCAGGGAAGGGGAGGCCAGATCATGTGGAGACAGCTACATCAGACAGCAACATCTTCCTTGCCCCCAACCTGGGTACGCCCATAGTCGTATGACATGAAAATAGCTTTAAAATCTAACACCGCGATAACGCGGTCCCTCTACCGTACGCGTAAGAAAAGGAGATTTTGTGCTGACTTATAATTATAAATATGGTTCATCCAGAGCCCTGTCTTCAAGATTATCGTAAAAATGTACCATAAAAAAGTATATATGTGAATAGAACAGACACCCAGAGGTTAAATTTAACAAGTATAGAAACATTTAATGTTACTCCATGTCATTAATGCTTTTTACAATTCCAGGTACCCATTCTACATCTCACAGCTTTACAAGAAAGAAATATACATCCTAACCTGGCTTCGGTACACCATGTGGATACCTCTGTACCCGCTCGGCATCCTCTGCGAGTCCATAGTAATCCTCCGCAACATCCCTTACTTCGAAGAGACAGAAAAGTTCACCGTATCAATGCCGAACGAATGGAATTTCGCTTTCCACATGCCTTCGTTCCTACGACTTTATTTATTAGTACTAACATTCCCAGGAATGTACTTCGTTATGGGACACATGCACAAATTGAGAACGAAGAAACTAAAGCCAAAGATTGTTATTAAAAAGTCTAAGTAGATGCAGTAATGTGAAAGTGATCGTCGTTTTGTGGAGATCATTTTTCTCATTTGGGGAGAGAATGGAGGTAATTTAGAATTGCACCTACGTTAATGGTGGTGGACTGATAATGTTTTATATTCTAATTATTTGAAATATCGAGTAATGTATAGGGATTACATGTAAGAAGAATCGCAGGTCTTCTAGATTTCTTTAGTCGCGTGCTACTTCGATTTTTTCCATTTTATGTCGTGACAAGCGCGATTTTCCTTCTAAAACGCGCGTGACGGCGGCGGAAAGAGGTCACGTTGCAGGCAAGTAGACAAACCATGCTACTAGGGCTGGTAATCTGTTGGTCTAGCATGGCAGCGCCATATACCAAAGTCGAGACTTACTTTCCTTTCACTTGGCGCGTAACATAGCAAGAGAAAAGGCGCGCGATAACATCGTTATGCACTTCGTTCTAGGCCCTTGGTTTTGAAAGAAAACAAGCAATTATGAAACCAAAGTACCACCAATACCAACCAAGATGTTACATAGTCCTGGATTCAATAAATATCACCTAACCACCCACCTAAGCCAACCACCCACCCATAGAATACAATCGACTCTACAGAATAAGTAAGACTTAATTTGGTTTTGAAAGAAAAGAAGAAATTTACGAAACCAAAGTACCACCAATACAAACCAAGATGTTACTATAGTCCTGGATACAACAAATACCAACTAATAACCACCCACCTAACCTAAGCCACCCACCCACCCATAGATTCATACCATCGATTCTACAGAATAAGTAAGACTTAATTTATAAGAAACTAAAGTGAATTAGAATATTGTCTTGCACTGCCTTTTATTGGACAAAAACAATTTAAATTACATGTCAAATATGGATATGTAATCGGCGGCGCGTTGCGGAGTGGTATGGACACTCAATCATGGGTCCAGGTTCCAATCCGCACGGACTGTTGTCCAATAAGTGCCGTGTACCAATAAGTTTTCTAACTTATGTACGTAATACCGACTGCTCTCAAACGGTGAAGGAAAACATCGTGAGAAAACCTGCATACACTGAAGAAGAAATTCTGATCCGTATGTGCAGTCCACCAATCCGCATTGAGTACATGTGGTGGACTAAGGCCCGTACACCCTTCTTGAGGGGGTAGGCCTGTGCCCTGATAATAATGTTTAATATCCTCCAAATCGAGCTTATAAAAGTTTTAATTTGCATTATTGAATTTAAAATGTTAAGGAATCTATTTTGTAATCAATTTTTATAGGCCATAGTCATACAATACCTATGCCAGCTTCCTGGCCATAGTTGTGTGCAATGTTGTCAATTATAAAAAAACAGTTGCATTTATTTTGATTCAGTTTTCTTTGTAAGATGTGCTCAAAAAATAAATTTGTTTATTTTATAAAATTATGAATTATGTTATTTTGAAACCTACTCATGAAATTATTAGGTACCTATGTGTAAGACTTGTTATAATTATGAAGTATAAATGTTGTTTATAATACTTAGTTGTTTAATTTACTATTCATGCCTTGATCATACTGATATCATAGGATGATTACTAACTCAACTGATAGAAACGAGATGCTGGTTCGATTTACAGTCCTATGATTTTTATTTAGCTTGAGTATGAAATATCCAGAGCTCTGTCGCCACTCGCAGCCCTTCCTTGTGGCACAGTATAAGACAATAATCCATCTTCATACAATGGTACCAAACGCGTACGCCTCGTAGCACGCACACACTGACAATATCTCCGCGTAGCCCCGTCTGGCGCTGCCTTGGCTGCCTTAGATATAGTCGTACGTACTGGCGAGCACAAGCCGCGTTTGGTACCATTGTATGAAGATGGATTACTGTCTTATACTGTGGTTGTGGTCAGACTTTACACATGAAACTAGGGTGTGTGTACCAGAAAACACATTCTACAGATTATTTCAATGTAAAATGAAAATATTTACTACTAACACAATATTTAATCACAGAATAACTACATTTAAAGTTAAATTAAAATCGTTTCCAGTTTCAAACGAATTCATTTAAATAATTTGCGTACATTATATTACAGGCAGCCAGCTTAGTAAATTTTCTAACATGATCCTTACTGGCGTTACTGGCAGTCAATATTTAGATGGTCTAGAGGTTCTCAAACTATGATACGTTCTGCTTCTGCTAGGTAGGTCAACTAGGTGTGTGCCTTTAATGGTGAATAAAGATTTTTCTTTCTTTCTTTTTTTCTAGGTCTACTTAATTAAAAACCTGACGATGATATGTCTCTGTCTCATAGCATTGGTTCACACAAACACCTCACTTAACCTAAATGGTGGAGGAAGAAACCTTGGAACGCATCCTGTGACTGCTGTCTTGGCGGCTATACGCATAGGCCTCCTGGGAGATGGTTATCCAAAACTGGAAGATTACAGGTTTCTTCTTTTGAACGGTATTTACCACATTTTTGAAGGGTGAAGAAAATAAATATTTTGGGGTCAACTCAAAAGATCCCATTGCGTCGAAGTGTTGCTGGCTTGCCAGCCCTCATAATAAGATAACCAAAATGGTAGGTATAAGCATTTAGACAGTGGTAACATGCATACATAGGTAAATCAATGTTAAAACCCTTCTTTGACCGCCATAATTATTAAGGTCCCAAATCATGGTCTTGCCATAGGCCATAAGATAATAGGATATAAGCCCATATGATCCTATTATTTAGATTTATGGTTTTTTGCATACTACCGATTCAGGCTTTCAATAATTTTAATAGTTCTAGTAAGTGGAACGCACAATAAGTTGAGAACCCAGTGGATGTAAGAATCACAGCCAAACGTATTTAAGATCTTAGTTTGAGGTATGCCCTCTTGAACCATTCACGTGGGTCGCAGTGAGCGTAGTACTCGTGGAATATCGGCTCCACTAGTTTATCTGCAGGCGTGAGTTTGTACACCCTCTCACCATAGTATGTGCCGACCTGGAATAAACATATTAAAGGTAAATTTATTATAATGGTTGATTGATCTACCGACATCATAGAATAACGAATACACTATATAAGGTCTAACAAAATTAGCTGAAACTATTTTAAGGGGATGATCAGACCATCAAACTGAACAACTTTCTCTATGGGACCAATATCGAAATCGCGAAAAAAAATCAGCTGTTCCATACAAACCTACTCGACCTAAATGTATGGGACAGCAGATTTTTTTTTCGCGATTTCAATATTGGTCCCATAGAGAAAGTTGTTCAGTTTGATGGTCTGATCATCCCCTTAAAATAGTTTCACCTAATTTTGTTAGATCTTATAGAATGGAATCACTTTTGTGCGTGCTTCAAACGCCGCCTTCCTACACAACACCTACTTCCCCTCTCAGCCCGCAACGCCCACGGACGTAGAGCGTCACGTCACTCCCGCCAGCGCCCACGGAGGCCGCCAGGGCTGTTACATAAAATAACTAATTTCTTAGGCTGTTATTTACTTCGTATTTTATAGGTATGTTATCTATGGTGTATTTAATTTTGTGTTAAAACTTATTAACCGAATTCAACTATAGAAGAAGGTTTTAAGATTTCTTGTTATTTAACAATTTTCAGTGGCAAAATTAGTAATATCAGTTCGATTCAGATATCACTCATTTTGTACACCCAGATACTGCAATAAAGCATGGTGACTGAAAATCATCATCATCATCAGCCTATCATCGTGACTGAAAATAGATAGTGAAAATCGGAGGGAACATGCACGAGTGAGTATGAGGTGGCCCTGACTGATTTCTCTGCTAAGCAGAGGCGAAACGGCAGGCTATAGGTTTGTTTTACTGTGGGTTCTTTTGATCAGTGCTATACGATCATCGCACAAGCCGTCACCTTCGTTTCTATAGATGTTTTGTTCCATTTGACTACGGAACCCTAAAGACTTAAAACTCAGTATATCAACATTCATACCTCCCATCCGGGCACATCCTTCATAAGCTCCGCCTCCGCATCACGGTTCCTGCGCAGTTGCTTCAGGTATTCCCTGTCCCTCTCCGCCAACAACATTGGGTATATAGCCATCTTGCTCGAACGCATCTCAATCTCATGTTTCTTAATCTTCTTACAATTGATATTGTACAGATAGAGGCCCCCTGCTGTAATACCTATGTAACCAGCGAACATTGCATACCCTAAAATGAAATAAAAATTTTAATAATAAAATAATCCAACAAATGTATACTCTCAGCCCGTGGGAACCTAACGCGCAGGCACTTTTTATTAACATTTTGAATGTCAAAGACGGCCATAGGCGACAACGGGAAATCGTGCCATATACGCCATGTCAAGATATCACAATAAGTAATTTATCAAGTTTTAAGCGGCAATAAACTTGCTTTTGATTATTTTATACCAAAAGTGATGTTACTTTATCTTTAATAACAAACAATGATTATTTCATTTGTAATCATGAGTAAATTTCAAGTATCTATGTCCCATATTGTAATCCCTAAAATTATTCTAACGTCATGTATATGTTGGCATGAGGATGCATCACTTTCGTAATATTATGTGGTGTTCAAAAGGTTAAAGGCATATCAAAGCGCCTGATAGACTTCACAGGGGCCCAAGGGCTGGCGCTTTCCTCGCTCAACGGATCAGCATAGCCATTCAGCAAGGAAATGTAGCCAGTCTTCTGGGTACCCTCCCACAAGAACCGAACCTGCACCACATTCTAGGCTAGTTTAGTTTTTAGTCCCTTTATTTGTAATTTTAGTTAATGTCACTAAGTATTTTGTTTATTTGTTGTAATAAAAAGATTTCCCATCTTTTTTTTACTATCAGCAAAAGATGTGGCAAGTAATTAATGTTGCTTGCTTTCCATGCACTCAGTGATGCATCCAAATTAAAGTGCACATGTTCATGAGCAATGAACTTGACATAATAGAACTTTTATTGTTATCACTGCTATAGCCAGTTACTGTCCACAAACATGTTACAGAAGTGTTATGTAGCTGGAACATAACTAAAGTGGTAGGTAGTCATTTTTCACAAAATAACAGCTGATATGGAGATGGTGCGGTCATATGATGTGATCAATCACAAATAAATGGACAAAACAAACAACAGAGTGGTACCTTCCCAAGGGAAGGAATGAGGAATGAGGTACCCAAGTAATATTGTGTGAAGATGATCTACCAAATGGTTGGCAGCATCCTCTTCACAGGGTTCTCCTCGACCCCCTAACCCCTAAAACCCGAAAAAAAGAGCGTATTCCCCATCCTCTTTTACCCTCGATTAGGATAGCATGTTTCTAAACTTTAAACAATCACTCTTTTAGAAGTAGATCAAGATCACAAGATATGAAGAATGGTAAGATTTTATGTACAAGCTTTTAGCCGTGACTTCACACAAATTATATATATACCAGATTTTAAGTCAAATCATAAGCTTTCAAACAAAAAAGGTAATGCTGGCCATACACCATACTTCCTATCGTCCAATCGGCATGACGCTGAAGGCTTGATCCAATCTGCAGTTCGTCCATATACACCACACAGGATCAGTTTATTCAGTTAAAGCCATGGTGTCACCAGGGACAGACGAAAATGTTTTAGCAGTTAAAAAAAAAAAAGATCGAGCACAGTGGTGCAAATTATTAAAAGAATTCAGGATTAAGACAAAAGATTATCGTAATTATTTATGAAGAGATGTCTACCACTGACCAAAATCTTGTCTCTACTGAACTGACGATCGCCGACCACCATACACACTCCGATCGCCATGATCAACCCAAAAGAATTGAAATTGGATTGTGCTGTCAAGTCTAACTGTCATGCCAATCGAGGCCCCTACACGGTTAGTTCTAACTGATCTAACCGGCAACATCATGCTGATTGGACGATAGGAAGTATGTAGTATGGCCAGCATTAGTTAGCTGTAGTTTTTGCATGATGCTCGAACAAACAGACACAAAAAGTTTTAAAATGATTGATTTGTAGTCAGGGACACCTATAAATAAATATCTTCAATGTACAGACACACTTCTTTTATAGTTTTGTAATTATATATGTTCAGTAATATGCGATTTTGAGTACTTCATAGCAGTCAAGATAAGTGGAGTAAAATTATATCAGAATGGTACTCCAGGGACGGCAAACGGAACAGGGGAAGACCTCACAAAAGATGGGAAGAATGGATAAGGCTTGCAGCGGGCGCTAACAGGAAAAGAGTTGCGAGAGATAGAAAATAGTGGAAGATGTTTTAGGAGGCCTTTGCCGAGAGGCATACTGAACTGAGGGACATTATTTTGCTAAAAGGACTTGTTGATTGATTGATTGAAAAAGATTTTCAAGATGTAAACATGACTGCTAAAAGTATTCTATTTTATTCTATTTTTGTGTGATGGCGTTTCCTTGATTATTTCGCCAGTATCAAGTGTTGAAGATGTAGACTCTGCTTTATTAGGTAGGCTTCATGAAAGAACAAGGTTACGGTTTGTAAACTAAGAAAATAAAGCAGGATAAAATACGCAACAACATAACCTATAAAGAGTTACATAATAAGTTTATAAATCGATGTCTAAGTAAAGTGAAATTATAAATACCGCTGAATAATTTCCTTGCGGGGATTCGCTTGTAAGGAATGGGCTTATAGCCCCCCGGAGGAGGCAAATCCTGGTTTCTAGGCGTACAAACCGTAGCCATTTTTGATTTGACAACCAACCAGCAGCAGATTAGACAATGACATTGACAGCAGTGTTGCCAGATCAAATTTTTAGAAATCCGTAGGTGAAGGTTGAAAAATCAGGAGAAATCCGTATGATAACTTCTTGAAAAATCCTTAGATCTACATACTTTTTTTAATTCTTTATCTGAATATTTTGAAGTGGCCTGATCCAAAACATCGCTCTATTTTGGCAAAGAAAATGGAAACACAAAAGTTTAACCAAGAATAATGCCCATGCAACGTGAAAATCAATCTGTGTCAGTCTCAGATAAATTAACAGGAATGGATTGGAAACGATCGCTCAATTCTACGCGAAAAAGTCTGTCACTTTTACCGGGGGGCGAGGTAACGCACACAAAGCAATTGTTCATTACTAATGCATTTCTCGATCACGTCGCTATGCACGCAAACGACGACATTTACAAACACTAGCTTGAACTGTACACAAACAATTACATTCGCACACGTAGACGTGTATTAAATACGTAAACAGAAGGCCAAAAGGCCAGAAGGTAAGTTGAACCACATATTCACGCAAAGTATTTGAAAATAGAGGTCTAGTTATGCTGGCTAGTTGAAATGGACTCATAAAATTGCTAGTGCTTGACACTATCGATACCTTATTTATCGATAAGTTTGGCAATCATGAATAATCGTGTATGACTATCAAATGAAATGAATATAATATTTTTCACGGTCGGGGTGTCGCAAAGAGGGTCCCATACAAAATTAGGACTTAGAACATTTTCAACAAAGAGAAGATATTTAATCAATTCTAAATACTAAATAAAAACACGTATACCCTCATGTTTACCAGATGTATTTAAAATAAGTAATTGAAATTACAACAAAATTATGTAATAGAATACAATGCACTATAAAATAATAGTTCAGCTATTTATTAAATGATGTTACGAATTTAAAGTAGGTATGTAATGTTCGCAGCAATAAATAATAATGATTTATTCATAGAAAGATACACTATACTGAAAAATATTACAGTATTGATTTAGTGAATTGAAACACCACAACATGGCTATATTATAGGTTACCTTATATGTTTGTTTAAGATTCTTTTTTAATGATTTAGTTGGATAATTATTAGGTTATTTGAATAAAAAGGTTAGAGAGTTATACAATGTTATGTGTCACTTTAGACTGGATAGGTGAAAAATTTTGGTAGGTGTAGTGTGTAAGGATTTGAGATATATCCACATTATTCTTTCGCTGTATGAAATCAGTGTAAAGTGTAATAACTCTACCTAATTCCGACATTCCGACCACTGCTGATCATTATTTAAAATTTTAGAAAAATAAAAGTCTTAAGATATAAAATAAATAATCAAACTCACATTCCACAACTTCAAAGATGGCACTGCATTCCGTTCCAATTTCCTTTTATTATTGGACTGTAATATGAAACAGGAAGATTCAAAATGTTGTGAACATATTGTGCTCGTACGTTTAGGAACCCACGTACTGTGATTACCACAGGCTTGAATCCAAGCAACCCGGATACTGGGTTCTTTTGGAAATCTGTAAAGATATACAGCTATTAAAATACTAACAAGTAGCGAAATATCGATATCGATATTTAATATGTGCAGGCCCTTCACTAATTTCGTAGCGGTGTGGCCAGCCACATTTAAATAAAATAATTATTTGGATCGAATTAAGAATAAAACATACACATTTTTATAAAAATACTAACACTATTATTGTACATTTAAACAATAGTTTTAATTCTAAAAAGTGACATGTAAAGAATTGTTCATGGGTTATATTATGATGGTTTTTCCGATTACCAAATATACCAAGTAAGTTTAATAAGTGCAAGCAGTATTTACTCTATTATTTTATTATACAGGTAGAGCAATAATAACATCACAAGTAATATACGGTAAAATGTAGTAATGTTCATACAACTTCAAAATCGTACAAATATGGACTTATACGGTTAACCGGCAACACTTATTTATTGGAAATATTTTTCTATTTTATGGTAGTTTATTGCATTATTTGATAATATTTGGACAAAAAAATACTCACAAGTGAAAGATAGTGTTATCCTTTTGTACGCTTGAAGTTCCTGACCTTTTTTTGCACTGACAAACACTACAGACAGGCTTTTTTGCGGGATGTCGTGCCACGAGAACAAACACTTGGCGACTGGCGCGAGACGCGTTTGCCATTTAAATCCGTAGATCCGTAGGCCAGGCCAAAAATCCGTAGATCTACGGATAAATCCGTAGGTCTGGCAACGTCTGTCAATTCGACGGGTTGCTTAGTATTTAGTTCTTCCGTTCGGCAAGGCAATGGTATAGCTCTTACAGCCGTTGTCTTCAGTAGTTTTTCGTTTTATTTTTAATTTTTACCTAACTCATTCAAATGCGAGTGTGGGGGGTGGTTCACTCACTCATTTCATCCAATGTCAACACTTTTAATAGAATAGGTACAATGGCACATTATTAAACGAATTCCACATTAACACAATAATAGCCACAAAAAACTAATGTAGAAAATTAAGAAAAAAAGCCCGTCAGTTTCATCTCGTTTTCCGCGTTCTCCGCAGACAAACCGGACACTCCTCTTCTCTTTATTCTAGGTATAATCTCTTTTCTTTGATATTTATCCTCTATTTATCCCACAATTTATCCTTTCGGAAAGGCAATGGGAACTAGCCCTTACAGCCGTTGTCTTTAGTTAGGTACATTTTTCATTGAACCTAACCTAACCTACCTAACTCTTAAAATGCAAGGGTGGTTGAAACATTCCTGTGGCGTTCACTGCGTGAGGTGGGTAAATAATTACACAATATGTCATTAGTTTAGTTACACACGGCAACTGGTGGATGCAACGTCCGCTCGGTACGAGGAGTAGATTAGTAATGATGGCGGGTGTTGCCCCCACCACTTACCACATCTCTTCCTTTTAAAAAGCTTTTATTTTAAAAGACAAATACAATCGTTAATTGTGCAAAACCAATCCAATCATCTAACAATAGTTTGAATAGAAGAAGGTAAACATGAATAGCGAATCGTTGAAGTTCACAGTTTTCAGAATATCTCTGCCTATCCCCTCGGGGAATATAGTCGTGAGCAAATGCTTATGCTTACGCTAATGTTTATATATATACTATATTTTACCATCAAGTGTTTCTACCAATCAATGTTTTCTTTGGTATATGTATAGTAAGTATAGTAACAATAACAATTAATTATGAAGTTCTGTGTTTATTAGTTTAATTTATTTCTTTATTAAGTTTATTTATTTATTTAGTTTACAAGCCAAGCTCCCAGGGCGAGCCAAGAGACCAAAAGGCCGAACCCAGGAGGGGTAACCTATACCCACCCCCCTAGTATTTTATGTGAAGGCACAGAACCAAGCTCCGCATAGGCATAAATCGACGGAGCGTCCCTCCAAGGAAACTGGTGGACCTGGTCGCAGGAGTCTATCTGGTATTATATTTTCACTGTAACTGTGGAAAGTGCTAACTAAACCCATAATTAAGTAGACCGACCACACAGAAAATGGAAACAAGTAATTTTATTAAAAATTCATAGCTTAGGTACTTTTATATTGTGATGCAATTTTCACACAAACCCTAGATTCATCATTAAAACTCTAATAAACAAAGTTGTAGACAATTTTATGAAGAATATTTTTGATTCTGTACATAATTACCTCTAGCTTTTTTAGTTCAATTTTGATTTATTTATTGCACATCATACCAATGTTCTTGAGTTAGGGGAGACTGGGGTCAATTGGTCCATTTTTTGTTCAACAGTGTTTGCATCTAACCTATCAGCATTTTCCATAAACTGTTTATAGCGGTTCATAGGCTATTTATTCAGGTACAGAATGCCATTGCAAATGGTGTAATTTGATGAGTACGAAACGAGATATGGGCAATTAAACACATTGTGGGAAAGTGACCCCCAATCGACCCATGCTTGGGGTCGTTTAAATCGCTTTTTCAAAGTCATGTTAGTCATCCTTCTCGTCAATATAACATTGACAATAAGAAAACAAGATTTTTATTTATGTGATTAACAATATCATTAACTAACCCCTGCTTAACATATGAAAGTAAAATATTTGAAAACACCAAACTTATGGGAACAATAGTTAGCCTATAACTATTTAAATATCTATTGCATTTACGTGAATTTCACAAGAACGTAATGTGAAAATTTAAGTGTAAATCATTCATTCTTATGATAGCTATCCGACATAGCCTCAGGCCAAGCTCTTCAATAAAGATTAAAAAAAAAGATAGCTATCAATAATGTGTTTTTTGTTTTGTATGGAAATAGGTCTGGTTCAATTGACCCAGTGGTGCAATTGCCCCACAGGATGAATAATTAGAAAGATATTTGTTTAACAAACATAAAAATACGTTTTAAATTAAAATACAAGACAAGATGAATAATCATCAAAATAAAAGCTTTTATTCTTTACAACATCGCTACTGCAACCAAAATACTTATAAAAAATATAAATTCATAGAACAGTTCATTTTTGACTGATCTGTCTATTGCTTTAAAATTTGATGCCGGCATATGAATTCACTAGATTTTGCCGCGGCTTAGTCCGCAATGGTTCCCATCATCAGTAGCGAGATACAGTATAATTATACCAGTTTTGAAGTCTGATTTATCTTTATTATTCCAATCTAAGCTTTTAAATAATCAAAATTTTATGAAAATTGGTCCAGTACCTTTTGCCTGATGCTGGAACAAATGATTGTATGTTCGTTTGTTCCAGTATCAGGCAAAAGCTAACATACCACAGCAATAGACCACATAAATAAAAAAATCGATGATTTAGAGTCACGTACTCCTAAACACCATATCGTCACCTTTTTTGTAAATACCTTCACGTACAGACTACTTGTTACAGCTTTAAAATTGCGTAGATAAAAACCACCTTTAAAAAAATCTAAGGGACAATTGAACCATCGGGTCGTTTTCACCGGTTCTACTGATACCTAGTAAAGTGGTCCAACCGCCCCGACAGACCATTTCCAAAAGAAAAAAATCTAAGGGACAATTGAACCATCGGGTCGTTTTCACCGGTTCAACTGATACCTAGTAAAGTGGTCCAACCGCCCCGACAGACCATTTCCAAAAGAATATTAATTTACTCCGATTCTAAAAGCTGCACGAAGATATAATTTTATCAATATACGCTAAAAAGAGCACTAAACACATGGAAGAAGGAAAAATTTTAAATAATTACGTTAAATTAGAAATTATTAAAATTTTGTAATATCGAAATATTTATATTGATGGTCCGAAAACTTCATCACCTCACTGCAAGTAATCGGGCGGCGCTGTGCTCGCGGCTGGGAGACAGTTATAGTTGACACTAAAACTAAGTGCGTTGATGGCACACACTCATGGATAGCTGGCGTAGTTTCCGTGAAAATGCCACTGATTCAATTGAGCCGCGGTTCATTTGACCCCAGTCTCCCCTATAGCACAATAATCAGGATAAGATGATCTTTTTTTTAAATGGCGCCTTATTTTTTATTTACTTTGGCACCCGGCGCCCTCTCAAAATCGTTTAGATATTTTAATTATCAACAAGTGTTATCAACACATATAAAAACTTTATCATGGAATGAAACTCCCGTGTTTATATCTTAATTTTCTTTACTCCCATGATATTTTTGTACGGAGATTCATACCTACTATTTATAATTTTATAAGTACTAAAAAAAAGTACTCTGTGCTTTATACAGGGTGTTAGGGTAAGTATATAAACAGTTGCATTACTTTAAGGGATGATTGTACCCATGGTACCTTCGACCAAAACATGGTAATGAACAACTTTCCCCAAGAAACCTATAGGAAATTCATAAAAACATTTTTGGACTTCCCATACTGAATTCAGCTGATCGAACGTTTGTATGAAAAGTCGACATTTCTTTTTGCGAATTTCTTATGGGATTCTTAGGGAAAGTTGTTCAACTGTTTACCCTAACACCCTGTATAAAGAGATCCTCTTTCTGAGGTTTTATACCTTTGTTCCTTAGCAACGAACAAACAATTTCCATTTAATGTCATTTTACATTGACCTCGTTTGGATTATAATTCTCTTTGACATTGACTTACACTTTGCTTACACAGGGAGTATTATATTCCTTGGCTTACACTCTTAATTTTTTTTAGAAGTCCAATAGTCCAAATACGAAATGTTGCAACCTAGTACGTTGGACGAAGAGGCGCAAGCAGACCTTCCAGAACCTCTGGATGATGAGCCGAAGACAATGAAGATTAGGCCACTCGAGCGTATCATTCTCCACCCTAAAGTCCCCCCTGAACCCTCAGCGTACGGAAAATATAAGAACTACAGCCGACCATGGATCCTACAGGACGGAAGGGAACCTCCCAAGATAGGCAGCGAAATGCGCGATAGATATAGATCGCCTAAAAAAGCTAAGCCCGGCGAAGGTAAGGTGGTAACACTTTCGCTGCTGATGACCCTACGTCGTAGGTCAGCAACAAATGGGCTGCAGCGCGCAAGATACGGAGTCATTTCTATTGCGTTTCGCCTGTGGTTATGACTTACCGTGCTAGTCACCAAAAATCCTAAGCTTGCGCGGGTGACCCACGTTGATTGTTTCAACGTTCGTTACAAACACATAACATTAAAAGAGGGGTTAGAAGTGCAAAGAAGGCGTGGAACGCGTGCCACACGATTATGCAATAATTTGCATAACACCACAAGGCGCGCGGCGTGGTGCGAGCTAGAGGGCCATAAGTAGTAGCAGCGTGAGCGGGAAGACAAGTGGTCGCCACTTATCGTCTTCGAAGCAAAAGCGCTACTTTGCATTTGTGGTGCGCACAACCTAAGAGTGGATTCAGGTTCTATTGCATTGTGCCTGTGCTCATGACCTACAGCGCAAGTCATAAACCATACGCCTGTGCGGGTAACCCACGTTGATGGTTTCAATGTTAAGACTGTGCACACGACCACGAGTGTTGTCAATTTTGGCACTGCGCGAGGGTAATGGTTTCAAGCTTAGCAGCGAAAGTGTTCAACAATATTGCTATCTATTTAAAAACTCCAGGCACTTTCAAAAACTGTTTCTGTTACTTTCTTTTTAGGTATCCGCAAGAGGATGTTAACGGACTTCTTCTGGGAGCAAATGCTGGACGAAATGATTGAGGATTTAGCGACGTCGCAGCCAGTGACCGAGTATTGTTCGGAGTACGACGCCAACTACGTGAAGGACCAATTCGAGCCGCGTAACTTGGAAGTGACTGCTGATAAAAATGTAAGGACATTTTGCTGGATAGGACTTTAAATTTCGGCAAATCACTTGACAACCAGACGATTGACTTGGGTACCACCACAAGTAGAGATGAGGTCGCCCCAACCCGCGATATCACGTCTTTTATCTCGTTCGTTCGCGCGCAAACGAACCAAATAAAAGACGTGATATGGCCGTAACACGCGGGTTGGCATACTACGGCTGCTGATCTCTCCCGGTCAAACAACCCACACTCTGCTTGTTTTTTAGCAAACATTACACAAAAACATTTTGTTTTAGAACAAGATGGCGGACCACAAAAAGTGAGGTTTTTGTTTTGTTTGTAGCAAAAAGACAAATAAGTATTATTTTTTGTAACAGATGCACCTGAAATATCCCCTCTACGGTACGGGGTCAAGCGCAATCACTTTCTATAGTGAGACGTTGAAAAGAATTGGACCCGTGAGTATTACGTCGATTCTAATAGGCAAATTGTAGAACCCGCCGAATAATGCTGCTGGAAATCCTTTAGCCATACATGCATATGCTCACGCCTATGTCCCACTGGGGTAGGCAGAGACAATTAACAATCGTCACATGCTACGATTCTGGGTGCATTTTATTTGGCCCTTCAGTACGCATCCGATTTGGTCAGCGTACGTGCGCACACTTGCCTTGTAAATTTCATACCTCCGTCAACCTACTTTCCACATTGCCAATCCACATCAACATGCCTTTGTCAATCCTTACTCCGGTACCTAAATCTTTATAATATAATCACACTATTCCGTAACCGGTCCTTCAAAGTCACACTGCACATGAAGCGCATTTTAACAGCATTTATTCTAGATTCATGCTTCTTCTGCTATATCCAGCTTTGACAAAATCTCTATGCGATACATTCAAGTTGATGCCAACACAACCGCGTCAACCTTCTTCACTTCATGAATCCTTTAGCCACTTGCATAAATTTAAAATTTGTGTCGCTGCGCACAGCTGGTGGAAAGCCAGCCTCAGGGGCTTCCTCATCTAAGAAGAAACTTCTTAAAAGATTTTTTTTAAACAGGGTGAAATTCTGGAGAAATTCAGACGGTGCCAGTACTTCACAAGGCCGATGGAAGAACGTCTGGACGACGGCTGGGTGTTGTAATTTTAGAAATTATCTTTTTTTTTGTTCGTTTAGATATTTGGAATAAAAACGTGTCTTGGTAATAATAGCTCTTTTATTTACTCATTTAACATAATCATACCTCACAACAATAGTTATAAATAACTTTTGAAAACTCGTGTGATCATCAGCTTTTCATTATGACGAATCAAGACGAGATAAAAGGAATGAATGGAATGTTCTGGCCTTCCTTTAAATAAGTAGGTAGGTGCTAAGATACACCTATACAGATACAGGGTCCTTCTTAATATTATGCTGACACTTTTTAAGGGGATGATCAGACCATCAAACTGAACAACTTTCTCTATGGGACCAAAATCGAAATCGCGAAAAAAAATCAGCTGTCCCATACATTTGGCTCGAATAGATTAGCAGTTTTGTATGGAAGAGCAGAATTTTTTTCCGCGATTTCGATGTTCGTGCCATAGAGAAAGTTGTTCAGTTTGACGGTCTGATCATCCCCTTAAAAAAGTATCAGCATATTAAGAAGGACCCTATATAAGACAATCTACTATTTCACCTAGATACAGAAAACGCAAAAATTATATTATAAGCAAGCAACTGAAGCGTGTCTATAAAAGCAGCTTTAAAAAATCAAATCATCGTCATCCCAGTTATGCGGCAAGCATGAGGGCTTGAAGTCCCCAGAGGACTCTGTCATCGGACCCGATGAGGGAGTGCTGCAAGGATTCAGGATGCCGGTCAGGCATTCCAGAGATGGATGGTTGTCAGAGCGAACTTTTTCTTTTTCTGCACCTGTAAATTTCATATTGAGGCTAAGAGGCATGATTCTCAGCTTGTGACCATTTTTTCATGATTTGCTTTTAGAGAAAAATCGCCCGATATTTTAGCTCGCAGGGTATATAAATGATCAGGAGTGCGATTTTTGAAACTCATTCTTTGAACTCAGCAGTTGAAAATGTAGTGCGATTTTTGAAACTCATTCTTTGAACTCAGCAGTTGCATTAAAAAATCATACTCCAGGAGTGCGATTTTTGAAAGTCAAATCAGCAGTAGAAAGATGCGTATCTCCATACATTTTCAAATGCTGAGTTCAACGTATGAGATTCAAAAATCGCACTCCAGGGGTCTGATTGTGTAATTAAAAGGTTTGACGTTATCAAATCCACGTGGTGTTTTATTTTTTATTTTTTTCGGGCGTAGGCCCACCACACATTCCCACCGCTGTAACTCCAGTAAGCCAGGATCAACAGCGGCGGCTTTTATGTTAGTTTGTTACAATTATGCCTAATCAATTTCAAGCAATGGACATGAAGATCAATTATGCCTAATCAATTTCAGGCAATGGATATGAAGATCAATTTCTCAGTGTAGTCATAAATTCCTACATTATCGATCCTGTATGAATCGATCAAATATGAAACTTACACAATAGCCCTAATAACTGGATCGTTATCAATATAATAGCTACTTTGCGTCCACCAATTATAATTTTTTATTCAATTCAAAATAATCTATACTATTATAAAACTGTAACAGGAAGTTTCTCTGTACATTGAATATATTAACAAAAAAAAAGTTACGATATGGTTTTTAGGTGTTCCTGATTCCATATCACCAATTTTTGGATTTTTTGTCTGTCTGTTTGTTTGTGTGTTTGTTTGTTTGAACGAGTATCACGCAAAAACTACTGAACCGATTTTGACGAAGCTTTTTTTGTTTGATAGCTTATGATCTGACTTAAAATCTGGTATATAATTTGTGCGGACAAAGTCGCGGGTTAACGCTCGTTATAATATATAATTATAATTCTTTTGTCATTATAATGGGTATTATGAATTGACATAAATAATATCTAAGTATTCACCTTCAGATTCGTCGCGATCACCGCAAATATCCTTTCGCAGCCGCAATTTAGCTACAGTTTGAGTCCGGATCTTTTTTGCCTTCACCATTTTCAGACGATGGAAATCTTCCCTTTCCTAAAAAAATTACTTAAGGTGGTTTCAGTCCATACAAAAGTTTGACGCACAAGACGCGTAGACATAATTAATAAAAGTAATATTTTAAACATGGAAAAATAGTTTAGAAAATCTAGTTGCCGCGTAACAAATAACATTTGCAATTTATAATATAATTACGAAGATATAAAGCTTTTAAAATTTTGTATGAAAAATTTCAAAGCTTTATATCTTCGTAATTATTTTATAAATTGAAAATGTTATTTGAGACGCGGCATCTGGATTTTCTAAACTATTTTTCCATATATACAAAGGTTCTTATATTAATACCGTCTACGCGTATTGTGCGTCAAAGTTTTGTATAAAATTGACCCCTCTGCAACCGCCTTAAGTATAATTAGCATCTATTAAGTGAGCTGCATGAGAAGGCTGGGCCACACCGAGTGCAGCTACAGAACGGGTGCATACCGGCAGTAGTTGTAAACTATGGAATTATGTGCGAGGTGTCAAACTGCGGCTACCGTTCCGCAGCCGCGCCGGTCTGCATTCAGTGTGGCACCTCGCAATAATTCCATAGTTTACAACTACTGCGGGCCTGCAGCCGACCTGCACCCGCTCTGCAGCTGCACTGTGTGGCCCAGCCTTTTTTTGTCATGTGATATAGCTCAAGCTGATACGAAAGAAGATGGTAGGTTCGACTAGTTAACGGAATCTAAGAACAAAAGCTACGTGATGTCATTAAGTAGGTAGGTATTTTCCTTAATTCGAGCCGGATTGCCAATATTTTTAACGATCTTTTAAAAATGCAGTTGTTTACCCTTTCATCCATTTCCATAAGAATGTAATTTTCTGTGTTACGTAATTTTGGCATTATTACTTTCTCGATGCCATTTACTTTTCTGTAAAATAATAGCGATAGTAATTTAAAAATTGGGTACCTACTTTTTGTTCAGGAGAGCGATTTTTAAAACGCACACTTTGAACGCAGCAGTTGAAAATGTCAAAATTACTATGGAGATATGCATCTTCCTACTGCTGATTTGACTTATGTACGACAAAGAACAGCAAGAAAGTTTATACCAACCTAAGAGTAGTTTTAATAGCTGCATCCAAAATGATGCAGGTATTTCTCAATGAAGCGAACTTGATTAGAATCCTCACGGCCTCTCTGAAGGCTTTCTTGGCCTCGCTGGTGCGGTGCCCGCCCGCGCCTAGGCCCGCATAGCGCAGTGCGTCGCTGGCGGTTGGGTCTTCGATCGCTTGGAGGGACACTGTCGCTACTCCTGAAATGTTCTCAGCTATGCGTTGGACGCGGACTTGAGCCTATGAATACCAGGTAAGTATTTTGTTAATAGGTACCTAGTTAGTTGACCTATTGGAACAAAACTTGTTAGAAATAATGCCTCCTACAAACTACCTTTTATGTGCAGTTGCAGGTCACAGATTACTAGGTACCTACTTAGTTACTAACGTAACAGAAATATCTGCTTTAATTACTGCCTGACGACGGTGCACGCAAAAATGTGTCTAATGAAGCTTGACTCAACGTTTTTATTACTTTGCATAGCGCGCCACGTATGCGAAGACGTTGCCGTCTGGCGCGTGTGGCAAATATCAAGCGATGCCAAAATATAGGTACTTATCTCAATATCTATAGCTAAGTGACGGCGACCTGCTGAGGTCATCCGTTTATTTCATTATTTTTGTGATTGTAAATTCAATAAAACAATCTCTCATACCTCTCCAATATTCTCAAGCACCATAGCATTGCTTTCTCCGTTAGTGAATTTAACAGCAGCTAAGGAAATGTAGGCTTCTTTCAACGTATGCCCCAGGACGGCTTGTGTGGACGCTAGTTCTGTGGCTGCCTGTCTTCCCTTGAGGCGCAGAGCTTCGGCCTTTCGCTTTAAAAGTTGGTAACCTCGGTTTACTTGCTCTTGCCTATGTTTTATTTCTCGGAGCATGAAAAGTGAAGCTGTTACCGGGTAACGGTTTTCTGCGTTCATTCTTGTGTACAAAATATTTACACAGCTAAAATTCTATAAATAGGTACATAAGTCTTCCTTACTTGCTTCTAAAATACTTTTCAAATAGGATTACTTACTAGTTTCTGTCAAAATCATGTCAAAATGAAACTGAAATTGACAGCAAAGAGTGTAAATCAAGGAACACTCACCAAAGGATTTTAGAATCATAGACAATACCTATGCCTGCTTCCTGCACTCACCACCATTCTATGACCACCACTGAGCAAGTAATCACCACATCAAAGTTGATCTTACAAAGTTTGTAACAGCCTGACAAGAACAAGAATAGGTAATCATAGGTAATTATAACATTATAGCTAGAATTATAGCATCATTATAGATTCGATGCCCCCCAATGCAGGATTTTTAAGTCGGAATGTAAGCGATAAAGAAAAAACTTTGAAATATACACAATATCTTTCTTATAATATATAATTCACAATAGTCATCTCTTTACATTTCATAAATGTAATCTTTAAAATTATAGCAGTCTCTCTTTCTAACATAACTTAAATTCTAGATTGTGGAACTTGTATTACTAAATATAAGAGTACAAATCACAAGATTTAGCTGTTGCTGCTTTCACTGGCCGAATTCATTATCTATAATACTTTCAAAGTCTCAACTGTCCTGCCAGTAGTTATAGTTGCCTGAAGGTGGAGGCACTGGCATCGGGGGTCCGTTTGGAGGAACGCCCCCTGAGCCGTAGGGCGATCCCTGGGGAGACCCGTATCTTGGTCTGAACCACGGTCTACTCGTGTACTGGTATTGGTTATTTGCATAAGCTGCCAAGTTTTGTCCAGTGGCGTTTGGGTAAGGATTTTGAGGGTTATTCGGTGGGTACGCCACATTGGGCATGTTGGGAAGATTCGTCTGATAGCTCTGGTTAGGAGGAGCAGGAGTTGTCGATGGCGAGAAGTTGGTTTGTGATGTGTTTTGTGAGCTGGGTGTTGTTGAGGCGTAATTCTGGTTGGGTGTTTGGTTCGAACCGTTCGCAGGGTTGTAAGCTCCGGGCTGTGCCGTTGTCGTTTGACTGGCGTAAGCCGGGTTTTGGTTGTTCCCGTTTGTACCGTAGCTCGGTTGGGTGACCGGCTGGTTCTGAGTAAATCCTGTTGCCTGTGTCGTCGTTCCATCGGCAGCAAAATTCTGCTGAACAGGATTTTGATTGCTCGCACCTGATATTGAATACCCGTTATCTTGTGATGATGATGAGATATAATTCGTTTGATTGTTTGCTACATTTGTTGTGTCGTTTTCACTGGCGGTGTTTGATTGTCCATTCCCGTTATTTGGGGTTGGATTCGTAGTTTGATTGTTTGGGATATTATATTGTACGTTGGGATTTGTGCCTGGTACGGTCATCGTCCCAGAATTGGGTTGCTGCATCATGTATTGAGGAGGCATACTAGCGTATTGTGAAGTAGGTGTGATGAAAGAGTTTTGTGGTACAATTTGTTGTACAGGCGGGGGTTGAGTTATAGGTATCTGTGGTGGACTAGTCATAGGAGACGAAGGTGGAGGGGCTTGGACTATAGGAATAGTTCCAGATACAGCTAAATTAGGGTTAGCTAAATGTTGTCCAGCGAGAGCTGCGTTCAACTGTTGCGCTGATAGCTGCGTATTTAAATTAATGCCGGTTTGCATGTATTGTGAGTTCGGGGGCATGTTCATGGACATCAGAGGCACGTTGTATTGGACGCCGCCTGGCATGCCCAGTTGATTCGGTTGCATGACTGTCACATTCTGTCCTGGCTGTAGGACCTGCTGTCCCAATAGTCCGTGAGGTAAACCTCCTTGCATTAAGTTCTGATGGTTCGCTGGTATCATATAGACTTGGCTATTTTGCTGGCCGAGCATAGGCATTTGACCGATGTTAAGTGGATTCTGTAACACAGTCATTCCTTGCGGAACTGTTATCATTTGCAAATTCTGAGCTGTGCTTTGTACTGTATTAGCTTTTAGATCTTGCTTTTGTCCGTCTTTGTTTGTTTGTATTTGTATAGCGTTTCTGTCTATTTGCCGTATGTACATCCCTGTGCCATCTTGCGTCATTCCAGATGTCGCGACACTGGAATTAAACAATTCTGTCATTCAGAGGAATTTTCGAGTTTGAAACCTGAAATAAAACTGATATATTTGTGAATTCTTACTTTGTCTGTTGTCCCGAAGATACATGGATAATAGTTCCATGCGCTGGGTTAATTTTCATACCCATACTGACGACCGTGTTGTCCCTAGCTGTTAGAACAAATTGGTAACATTAGTAAGAGAAATGACTGAATACAACACGTTTAACATAGTTTACGCTAAGCAGTTTTACAACAAATAAGGAAGGAGATCATGCTAGACAAGGGGATTGGTAGGTACTGGATTTGCTGTCTTTAAGCCTGTAATCCATAATACTAATAATAATAACCCTAAAACGTAATTATACTTCTAGAGACTGCGCAATTACGCGCTGCATTTCAATTTAGTAATACTAAGAACAGATGTGTGGTTTGGAAAGAACAATAGCATTGGAATGTACGATATTGCGCTAGTGCCTTTGCAGAAAGATCGTCATGATTATTACTCCTGAAAAAAAAATTACGTCAGTCAGTACTAAGAACAGATATAATGAAATAGTATCAGCTTTCCGGCTGGAACAAACACACACTGCACCGGCCGCCTGAACTGAAAAAAGTTTGGGTACAAGGTATAAATACCTATGCCAGCTTCCTGGTAAGAGATTTCTAAAAGGTTGACAGGCAGAATTTCGATTGGTTGACGATATAATTATTACGCTCACTAAGCTACGTTGTTCACGCTTTGTCTATAACTTTATAACGGGTAATGTACGCTTTATAACGGGGTGCAACAGCCGACGGATGGAGTTTTCCCTGCCAAAGTATTCTATTTTCTACCCGTATAAAAATTGGGATTATTTTGTATTGTCGCTGCGCCCGTCCCGCCCCGTTGCCGTTGTAAAGTGGATGGACCTTGTCACAGTGCCTCATGCGCAATGCTAGTTTCTGTATCGGCGCTTGTAATTTTATACGAAACTCCAGCCTTTATCAATCCCAAGGCGCACCGCTGACAACTGTATTTCTACGGCGATGTAGCCTCACAGGAACGGATATCTATATCTTTGATTATAGTATTTCTATAAAATCAAAAATCTTGAGTTACCCACGAGAAGCACAAATATTATATGCTACTTTAGAAATGTCTTCATCAATGATGTAAGTACGCCGCAACAAAAAGAGCTAAGAATATATAAAACTACGCATCCTTTGGCATAAATTTAATAATTGCACTGTTAATAAGAAGATTGTTAATTAAAGATCAAGACAGAAAATACAACTAATGATAGATCAATCTACATGTATCATAAGAAGAAGCACAGGATAGGCAGAAATCATGAGAACTAAGGAAAAAATCAACTGTTACATGAACGGATAATGAGGAAGCTGAAAGATTTAAAAATGTTGATTAGATACACAACTGCAAATAAATAAATAAACGAAGTTACGCTTACGCTGTCCGTATTAGAAAATGTATATAAAATACACAGCTAAGTTATATATACACATAAGCAAAGTTAAGCTTACGCTATCTGTATTAGTTACTAAGAAAGCTGCACATAAACGAAGTTACGCTTACGCTATCCATAATAATTACTCAAATAGCTGCAAATAAACGAAGTTACGCATACACTATTCGTTTTAATTTTTTGACTTGGAATTAAATGAAACTCCACGTCACCTTAGCAGCCATAGCACCTCCCGAAGAAACAATATCTATGTAGACAAGCCCGTATCTAAGATTAAACTGATTGGAATAGCGGCATATATTGGGATCGACAGAACGGGATCATTTTCAGCAACTCAACATCGCAAAGCGCAGCGTGGGTAGGCCCCTGACACAAACCTGCGGGAACCCTTTGGATGAGGGCAGCGCAGGACCGGTCGTTATGGTGACCCTTGGGGGAGGCCTATGTCCAGCAGTGGTCGTCCATCGGCTGAGATGATGATGATGATGAAGATAAGACTACTGTTGTTAGGCAAGCGCTGTATAATAAAATTACCCTCCAACAGTTTTATCATTACCTTCGTACCTCCCTAGTACCTTCGTTACTAACAGTAAACAGTGGTTTAGTCTCACTCAGTATCGCATTCGCATGTGCTTATTTCTTCTCGTCAGTGCGAGCCCGTTGTAAGGAGTGTCGTCTACGCTAGAAAAAAGTAGCGTACTAATGAACCTTGAACTACTAATTCGACCCGAAGAACTGCACCTGAGTCTGGTTCTTGAACGCAAGGCTATCCTTTTAACTACAATACATTAAGAGAAATATGTTTCACTCCTTGGATATGAGCTGAATGAATCAATAAGATCCCGGTTGGTTACGCTGACGCTTGTCATCTTCATGGCACGGCACGCCTATTACCTGCAGTGGAATTTCATTAAGTACCTGCTACTACTAGCACATTTTGCACAACAACGGGAACATCAGGCTTACTGTCAAATTAGGCTAAAAGTAGCGTCTGCAGAGGGATCGCAAAAACTGTGTATCGTACGCTGATTATAGGCTGACCACAAGGGCTATCTCACCATGGCACATCTCGTCTCGCAGCTATCCAAGAAGTGGATCAGAGATTCACTCTTCTTGGACAGGTCACCCTTGTGATCAGACTACTGGTAAATAGCTTCCAAATATAATAACAGAGATGCAATATAAACAATCTGAAGCAATGCCAAATAATTATCTGGAATAAATGCAGGCAGCATTATTTGCAAGGAAACAATGTATTTTTTCATTAGGTAGCAGAACTCAAAGTTACTACGTCGTGGAAGCTAAGCTAATGAGAAAGAAACAATTTTATTGGTTGCATACATACTCGTAGTATAATTACTCAGAGGTCGCATGCAATCTGGAGCTTGTAGCTGGAACCTAGGGGAGAAAGAAAGCAGAATATTCTACATAACGCTTTGCCAGTGATTATCATTGGCCTTTCCATTCATAAAATATGGTTCAAGCAGCGTCTTGACAGCTCGAGACTATAAAAAAAACATACGAGAGCGACAGGTACGACCGCATGTATAGCAAGTAAAATAAGAGTTTTCTGTGTTAATCGGGTTTGCAACTCGAAATGCCTCCTTTCTCGCTTTTCAGTCAAGGAAACAAACCACGCCCTGTCGCGGATAGCTCTTCCCTTCACCAAATGTTTCTTCCACAAGTGTACGGTTTGCAGTGGAAGAAGTATATTTTTGATATCCTATTTTAACCTCTCAATCGACGCTAAAGCTATTATTTTAAATGCAATAAGAACACGAGTGACGTGAATTTATCTATGCCGACTGCTGACGTTACCGAGCAAATACAAAGCATGTTACGCTACAGGCAAAAATAATATTTACGCTTTTTATTACAGGTACTACGCTCTGCCATTAAACAAGCCAACAAATAGTTTACATAAAATGTTAATAATTTTCATTAGTTCCAGAGATAAGTTGAAAGGGATTTCTGAAACCTGTTGCGTCCTTATCTATTTAATACTAATAGAAATCCTCATATACAACATACAGTGTAATAATTTGTTTTCGCGTAGAAATCCCTAACAGACCATCTAAGAAACCAAAAACGGTAAGTCTCAGTAATTCGTGAATGTACCTGCAGAGGTAGTCCACGATCTGGAATCTCTCGACGAGCTCTTGTCCTGGCTAACATGCGACCTGCAGCATTACACTCATACAATACACACAAATCATTAAAATTGCTAGCCTGTAGCTAATTCTCTACACAGTTTATTCCATGACTTGACTTGGGCATCCGTATCTCGCTTCTTTATATCGTCGGTGCAAACTTGAGGCGGCCTCTATTGTAGAAAGGGAATGGAGATAGGCAAGCTTTGATGGATGAATAATGTCCATCGAGTTGCGATCTTGAATAAAGGCCGTGGGAGAACAAAAGACACACAAATATAATGTTTAGATAATTGTCTTCACATCTGAAGTGATTTTGGTGTACCCTGGGTGGATTGATGGTAGTTTTCCTGTAGTGGTTTAGTCTTATTTAATTGCTTTTTAAATCTAAATATGTCAGTAGTTTTAAAAAGTCAATGGTTTGTGGTTTAAATTAAATTTAAAAGAAAGCCAAGCAATGAAAGACGACCATTTTCTTCTTGGAAACTTGTACATAACATTTGCAATATTTTAAGTGTTTTTTTTAAATAACGCCAATTGCCAATTTTATAAATGTTAACAAATGTTATATAACAAATCACATGTCTAAGAACGGTCCAGTTTTCTCAATTTCCACTGAAAGAAAATTAGGTTAGGTTGCAAAAAAGTATTCATAAATTTTAAGAGAAACTTCTCACCCAGCAGGTGCTATAGGCCGTAGTTGTAACTGACTCGGTGTTCCATCTGACAATCGTTTTTGTCCCCTTGATTCCTGACCTACGTTTTTTGTAGGCGTTGAACTCTGAAATTTTTTAAATTAAATCCTTTAATATTGTTTTAATTATTGACCAAACAATTATTTTTTGACTGGTAAATGATAGAAGCCATAAATGATTTCAGTTCAAGTGACCTAAGCAAATTAATTATAAAGAAAACCATAACCGTGTGATTAAGAAGATGTTTAATGTGTTTAAAAAGTTAAGTGATTCGACAGCCATTTGTCGAATTAATGATAGATCTAATGGTTAATTGCAACATAAGAATATAAGGTCGTCTAAAAGCGGAATCTAGGTGATTATAATGGTCTAACACCGAACCAAAGCACAACGAAAGTTTAATGCTATATTTAGACTCTCGCGCGCATATTTCTCTACTGCGTGTCAGTAGGGCATTGGCAGGTCCAGGGCAGGTCCCTGATGCGGTAGATGTCCGAGATAGCAATATGGCAATCAAATTAATAATACGATCTGACAGGAAATTCTCTCCTTATTTCCCCACTTTCTGTTAGGTGTCTATGATGCCAAGCATTATTCCATTTTATAACAAATAATCTCTTAAAAAAATTATAAACTTTCTCATACAAAACGCGCAGATCGATTCCCTTTCCTTTGCAGCGAAAGCACGCGCAATATTGAGATTAGCAGCTGATACTAAACTTTCTCTGGTTTGCCTGTACATGTGTTTTGCCATATACATGGACCGTCTGAATAAGCTGAATGGTTTTATGCATTAACTCTCAGGTCACAAGAATCACATTACATTGACAATTATTTGCCATGTCGCTTTTCTAAGTACCATAACAAGAACATAAAAAGCTTATTTTTATAGCATTTGAACATCACTAGACCATCCAGTCTAGTACCCTACTACCTAAAGATTTTGCGTGCAATCACTTTATGGAGTTAGCAATGATGGATAGTGCACTAGCCCAGCGTTCGAGCGAGAGTCTAAACGCGGCATAAAATGAAAGTTCAGTGGTATTAGTGATAAACAACATCAATACACCGATGCTCACTGATAGGATCTGTGGAGAAGACGCTTGTCCCGTCGATATTATATTTATTAGGGAACCACTGCTGGCTATCGGCTGTTGGACAAATGTTACAATATTATACCCATTAAATATACATATACCTATCTTAAATTACCTACAGATCATTTGAGTAGCTTTGGTTTAGTTCTGAAAGTAAAAAAATTGTTTACGACGATACGACGTGCGCTTTGTTTGGCTAAATCTCTGAGAAGTACCTAGAAGACTGAATTGTTATAATTATTTGTTTATTTATAAGTCACTAAATGGCTTTTTGTAGCACTGCATTTCTGCCAATATCAATTACTTTGTGGGGAGTAGGTATCCATCCCAAATACAGGGATTGTTTATTGAGCAAAAACACAGTTGAGAATAGATACATCCTGGCACGCGAACCGCGCGGCGCGCGAAGACAACGTGCAAAACACAACTGCTCGCGTCCAAACTTGGAACATGACGTGACACCCGAATGGGTATTGCCCTCAACACCCTTTTACTGATTGTACCTAGTAAAATCATAATATTACTGAAACTAGTCTGAAATATTGTAAGAACAGTGCCATGCCACCCACCAAATTTTTGCGACTGCGTTTTTTAGTTTTGTTTCATGAAAATCAGTTCAGCAGTTTTCAAGTAACTTAAAAAATGACGAAATAACAATAAAACACAAATTAAAATAAAAAAAACCCCCAACGCCAAAAACAAACATTAAAAAAGTGGAAAATAATTTGGTCACCTATTATTTTATTTGATGTAAGCAAATGTATGTTTTACTTTTTAACTTTCTTGACGATATTTTAGGTCAATTAATGTGCCAGGGACCGCAAGTGACTGTCAAATAAAAAATCAACGATCATTTCATAGCGGTCCCCCCTACGCATTAATTGACCTAAAATATCTTAGAGTAAAAAATACATTTGCTTACATCAAAAATAATAGGTAACCAAATTTTTTTTTCTTTTAAATGTTTGTTTTTGGCATTGGAGGTTTTTTTTTATTTTTCGTGCATGGCATGTTAATGTTAGCCCTGCAGGTGTGGATTGACAATGACAATAATCCAAACAATTATGCCAAAGGTAAGTAAATAGCATAGTAATAGAGAACGCACCTTCTGATTGAGATGCATGATAGTGCCGGCTTGCAGTTGTTGCAGTTGCGCCGCTGATAAAGGTAACGATGTCTGCTGCAATCCTCCCGCTGGAGCTATCTGTAAATCAATCAATTCACAGACACACCTTAATAATCTTCATTAAGTAATTAAATATCTAGCAACAAAAGTGGAGATGGATGGGGCACATGATACAAAGTACCCTAGACAATTGGAGCAAAATTGTATGATAAGACTCACAGCGAGTGCAAACTGGAGGAGAGTTGCCACAGATAGGGTACAATGGAAGTTGTTAGAGGAGGTCTTCGCCGAGAGGCACACTGAACTGCGAGACATTTTGTAAACACAACCAGATTTTTCACAACACAAAAGTACAGGACAAAGGGGCTTATTGAATTGAAGTAAACAAATAAATACCCATCATAGTGCACTGCCTTAATGGAAATAAAGTTCGCTTCCGAATCATCATTATCATCATCATATCAGCCATTAAACGTCCACTGCTGGACATAAGCCTCCCCCAAATGGGGGGATTTGCCATAATCGCCACGCTTGGCAGGCGGGTTGGCGATCGCAGTTGGATCGAATTAATGTGTGTACTCAGAGGATGCTGCTGCCCATCCTTCAGTAGATCCCTTAGTCGCCTTTTACGACACCCACGGGAGGAAATGGGATGGTGCTATTCTTAGCCGACACCACACGGACATTTTTGTATGTTGTTAGGTATGTTCTCTAGACCCTAAAACTACCGGGAGACAGTCTCTAAGGTGTCAGGGTGTTTTGAAAATAATTTATGGATTTTTTTAAAACAATTGGCTGAAAGGTAGTATATTTTTAGAACCGGCTCATGAAGCCCTTTCATTTGATACCCGGTACCCCACACAATAGGTTTCAGAACATTTTTTTTTAAATCCCATACACAAAATTAATGACATCATAACTGAAGACCCTGGCACCTCAAAGACTGTCTCCCGGCAGTTTTGGGGTCGAGAGAACATACCTAACAACATACTAAAATTTGGTACAGCTATCCAAAAGTTCCAAAACTTTTTCAGCCTTTTTTGACCGTAAGGCAGTGCACTATCAGATATTGTCACGCAGATATAGTCCCATTTAGTGGCTGTATGAAGAGAGGAGGAGAAAAAAAAAAGCCGTGGTGGTCCAGTGGCGAGTAACCTTGCCCTGCCGTGTAGGAGGCGATGGTTCGATCCCTGTCCAGGCCGACTCGTACCAATGAATTTTTCGGAATTTATGTACGATTTATAACACCACTGGCTTTTCAGTGAAGGAAAACATCGTGAGGAAACCTGCATGCTTCAATTTCGATGTATTGTACCTACTGTCCATTTACAAGTGGCGACGGGCTCACTCCCCGTCACACTGGGCAGAGTTTCGGTACTATAGTGAAACGTGGATGTTCTGAGGTTTCAGAATATCTCTGATTACCCCCTCGGGGAATATAGTCGTGAGCATACGCATGAAGAGAGGACGACCAAAGAAAAGATGGATGGATTGTGTTAAAGATGAAATGCGTAAAAAAATAGCATTGAGCGATGAAATGACAGCTAAAAGAGATGAATGGAGGAAGATGACAAGGTGCACCGACCCCAAGTAATGGGATAAATGATTATGCAGACAGAACCAATTAAAAGGTTTAGCTTCAGTTTAGAATAGACATGCCAATTTTTGTCTATGGGTGTCCCGGTAAACCCGATGCTGGGCGAAGGCCCTTTTTATTCTATTCTAATTTTTAAATTGTAGCATCCATTTTAATGTTAATGATTTTGCCGATGTCTAGTTTAAATAGCAAAAGTGCTTAATGTATTACAGTTATAAATATTTGGTGACAACAAGAGTAGTTAAAAAACTATCTTGGGCCACCATAAAACTGGAGCTTTGTTGTAGGCTAGGGAGTAGGCAAATGACATGTGACCATCCAATATTTGGCCACCTCGTTGGCTTCTTCATATTCACGCCAATCTAATTTGAATAATGTAGGTACTTACAGAAACAAATTGTTGATGCTGCAAATTTGACAATCCCGCTTGATTTGATGTCAAATCCTGAAGCTGTTGATATGGTATTAACATTGTCTGGGACCCTGGCATCGTCCATTGTACCGTATCAGCCCCTTGTATGTGATATTTTATATCCTTGTCAAACTTATCCGTGCTATAGAGGATTTTTTGTGATGAATTAGTACTTTGAGCAGCACAAACTACTGGTGTAGATGTCGCAGAGCTTACTGTCGTAGTGTCAGCCGAGGACAGACTGGCTTGAGGAAACGTTAAACCATTCGGTAGTATCATAGACATTGACGATGGCACGCCACTTAATCGTAACTGTGTTACGTTAACAGGCTGCATACTAGAAAAATCAACTAACTGCGTCCCATAATTTTGCTGCTGTATTCCTAAATGTTGAGCGATAGGTAGAGACGTGAAGTTTGCGTTTGAAACTTGCATCCCAGGCTGCACTATAGGTATTAGCTGCCCATTCTCCTGGTTTAGGACGTACTGTTGTTGAGGAAGGAGTTGTAAGACGGTTGGTTGTCTTACAGTCATGAGGGGGGTATTGGCTTGTGCTACGCTGACTACGGGGGGGTTTACGGAGGATGTGAGGGTGGAGTGTGTGGACAGGGCTACGGATGCGACAGGGGGAGGTATCGGGGGAGGTGCGCTGGTGGTCGTCAGGGCTGGCGGCGGCACGTTCAGCGCAGGGGGCGGCCCGCCCGCCTGCGCCGCGCTCCATTGCGCCAGCTCTGCTCTTATAGTCTCTATCAGGTTCTGTGCCAACGACCTAGCGCCCGCTAGCGCCTCCGAACGTGTATGATGGAGCGCCAGATGCAAAGGCTCAAATTTATCACTTTTTAACACTGCTACCACACCTGTCTCCGATCGGATGTATTCTAAATTTGTGCCATTCTGTAATAGAAACATGATATCAAGGTTTGCAGGAGTAGTATTGTAACGTATGGGATAAATAGCGGAAACTTACAGGTCCGAGAATTCGTCCTTTTATGTCGAACGCGGCCGGCGCACTATCCAAGCCGCCTATATAGACTTTATCTATAAGACCTCCAGACATATTTTCACAGAAAATATCACACAATTTTGTTTTATTTATATAATTTTTAGTGAAAGCATCTTTGAGAATAATTTGCGGAACGATTGAAGAGGTATAGTGACGTTCCGAAATACGCAATTTTAACATCATAGAGTTTGGACTTTAAAATGTGTGAAATTCCAGAAACGAAGAATAAAGCCAAATATCATAAAATGGTCAAGAGAAATTCAAGAGCTTGGTGGGGATTATTTCTCGAAAACATCAAAAGTTCCAAGGAAAATAATAATCGCTACACTTTGGTACATTACTAGTTCCGTAGATAGGAACGGAAAACAAGATGGAATCTGACATTTACGTTCAGAAATAGTTCAACTCGAATTGAAATAAAATCTCACGGTAAATTCTAAAATCATATATTTCTGAACGAATTTAGCGGAAAAAAATAATAATCTGAAAAAAAAAAGAAATTAATATTTTTTGGTGCAAATTTGAAATAAGCCACTACCGAAAATGTTTGTCGCAGGTATTGTTCTTTGCAATAGGCATCCAACTCATCGCGCCACCTTTTCCGGGGTCTGCCTCAACTACCATCATTAGGCACCCATTACGTAGCGATTGATGCCCACCGCTCGTTGTGCATTCGGCAAACATTGGGCGTTTGCCGAATGCCAGTCCCACTTTTTCAGTTCAGTACAGTTCCGCAGATTACATTCTATTTACCGCAGATTTCTCACCTACATCAGCGCCCGCCGCATGGCACCTCGATAAACGTGTTATGGCGCCTGCTATCTCGTTCGTTCGCGCGCCCGTTTTCGAAAGAGACTACTTGGCCCAAGTAAATGTAAATGTACCGTGATATTATATAGGATATTTTCGATCAATCCATTGGCCAAGAATTTTCGCTACGAATCAATCTCATTTATTTATTTTCTGTCAAAGATTTTGGGTCCGAGTCCGTGCTCCACCTAGGTTCTTCACCTGGGTGAAGAATGGGATATAATTAATTATAGGTCCTCATGCTCCAACTGATCATATTATTGTACCGCCAATGCCACCAATATCTTCTGTCGCATTCATGCATACAAATTCGTATGTGATTATGATGTAAAGTCTACCAATCCGCATAAGGCAACGTACAAAGACTGATGATGATGGCTACATTCACATACAACAGATACCTATCCATCACCGAGGTCTATCCATCATTTTATTTTTGCAATCAGTAATCCTGCAAGTATGCAATCCTGCAATAATCCTTTATCTTAGTTATCAGGGTTCTAGATAATAAATAAAAAACATTTCCATTTCGAATAACCAGTTATATTCTACAAAACGTGATATGCTGCTTCTATTGTAATTTATGAAAAAATATAACATTTTGCTCTGTTTTATATAATTTTAGTTGTTTTGTTTCACAATGAAAATATATATATTAGCTTTTTTTGTCATGATTTATTCACGTTAATAGTATATTATCTTATCTAAACAGATCGTTTAGGAAAATACTAAAAGTTATTATTCCAAAAAATACTTAGAGGCGTTTTATATCAGGATTTTTTTACACACAGTTTGACTGGTGGAAGAGTCTAACATGGCTTACAAAGCAATACTTTTAGATAAAACTTAATATATATTTATTACTTAATCTAAAATCACACTTACACCTAACAGTATTCTATAATACAGGACTAGAAGATCAAAAATATCTTTTGAATGTTAATTTTAAATCTAAATTCAAGCAAAATAAGGACGGAGACCCACTCCAAGCTCATATTTTGATCTTAAAATTAAAATGTGAGATAGAATATTCGCTAGTAATATCTTAAAGAGTTAGTGCATCGAAGAATAATTACCCTGAGTCCAAAATATATGTTCTATTTATAATATTTTAAAGACTGCTGCGCGGTATGAGGTAGACAAGATGTTCTAATTTAAAAATATAGGTACATTTTGTTTTGTACATAATTATGTCGACACTTTATAAGTGGTCAGAGATTAATCTTACAGCTGCCTTTAGGTGATAAAATAACATATAAAAAATAAAACAGTTAAATCCAAGATGTAAATGATATTAAGCAGGCACTACACTCTCGCCGAGAACAGGAGTGTGGGCATGCTCGGACCTCAGGTGTGAATGCGGTGCATCCTGTATCCTGCCCTTGCAGCCCGGATACTTACCTTCTTGCGAACGGAGCTTACTAGTTACTTCGTAGCAGATACATCACTGCGTAACAAAACGATTAGTTTCACCCTTTAATCATTTTCTGCCAGACGGTACGAGCGAAATTGTCTTTAGTTGGCACTTGACTCAGCGTTGTTATTACTTCGTACAGTGCGCGACGTATGCGACGTTGCCGTCTGGAGCGAGTAGCAGAATTCATACAAGCGCATCGCTTACGATGCGCCAAAGTGCAGGTACTTATCTCGGTTCCTACGGCCGAGTGACGGAGGCCTGCTTATGGACGCTGCTGGTAATGCTATCCGTGTGGCAAAATACTGGGCTGGAAAAATTTTGAATGACATGCCTTTGACTCGATAGAAGATTGTCCTCGCGGCGGAGTGTAGTGATTTCCTTGGAGATTTCTAACCGAAAATTTCTCGCGATAGTGTAGTGCCTGCTTAACATGTTCGGGTATACTAGTGTATCAGAATTACGAAAGTAATTTTAACTCTGTGATACTGTGTTTAGAAAAATACGTTATTATTTCAAAACCATTTTGTTTAATCACAAATATGTATGAAATATTACTTTTAATTATTTAGCTCTCTTATTTATATTGTCCAAAATGTCTCATTCGGCCCCTGGCACACAATTTTGAACACATTAGTTTCAACACTTTCTCATAGCCTTTCTTTAATACATTTAGAAGCCACTTTTGGCACTTTTTTATCATCATAAAATATAAAATAATTATTAACACAGATATTTATACCTCTAAAACTCTAGATAATACGTATATTGAAATTATTTTCACCTGTATGTTTACAAGTCACAAACTCACAACTATTTATGTACTATTGATAGAGTAATTGTTATGCTAGCACTTCACTTGTCTGTCCTATGTTCGCTTATTCGAGTATGTTTGCCCAAATACAGCAATGTGTTGTAGAAGATATATTTGTTGCTATTTGCTGCAATATTTGCACAATTATTATGGCAAATAACTCAAAACAGCAAACATGCGTTTCCATTCGAATCCGATTTTTGATTACATTAACCTTTTCAACGCCAAAGTCTGATATATCAGACGTATAAGTTTCGTGCCCTCGCCGGATTTATCAGACAAAAAAAATTGTTGAAAAAACCTTTTATTTTTATAACAAGTTAGTGCCAATTTTTTGGGTTGTGGCGTGTGATGAGCGTTTTCTAAATAAATCCGTGGCGTGGAAAGGGTTAAAGGACTCGAATAATTCGCTGTTTGAATCCCATGTTTTTTCCATCCATGTTTGGCCATCTAATGGCCTTTTTGTTATTTGCGGATACATCAAATATTTGGGCAAATACAGCTATATCGCTACGCGTATACATAAGATTCGCCAAATGAAGTGCCAGTATATGATGAGATTGACGAGTTTATAAGTTCGGACACAAAAGGTCTAGCGCTTAACTAAGTAGGTTCCTTGGGGAGCAGAGAGGTGCGGGAGGGGGTGAAATATAACGACTATCGCGCTATCAGTGTTGCCAACTTAATGAATTTGCTACTAAAACTGGTGGTTTCGACGCCCTTTTAGGGGAGAAATATTGTAGTAGCCAGTGGTGTTTTCTAATGGTTTCAGTAGAATAAAATTTAGTTGCCAGAACAATTTTCAAATCTCACACATCCTAATTTATATTCGAAAGTATCTTAGGCTTATGAGTTTAAGATATTATCCGATCGTGATTTTGAAAGTGTGAGATTCAAAAATAGCACTGGAATTAGTAGAAAGCATAAGCTCACGACTATTTCCGCGAGGGGGTAGTAAGACATATTCTGAAACTCAAAACATCATCGTTTAACTAGTAGAAAGACGACTACATAATCCCATTTACTGATTATTTCCACAGAAATTTAATATTTTGTTAGACAATGTGTAATAATAATAAAAGTAACAAATTACCAATAATGCTCATTGTTTTTTGTTTTGTAGAAAATTTTGTGATTATGAGAGTAGGGCCACTTTCTGTTAGTTATAGAAGTCGAATCTGGCGGAGAGCTAATTTTAATGTTGGCAACACTGCGCGCTATACGGCGACAGTCAACAAACACCATATTTCACACCCTCCCGCACCGCTCTGCTACTTAAGGAAACTCAGTTAGAACCGGCGTATACCTAGCAAATCGCAGCACAGAGCATTTTCACTGCCAAACTATTATCAACTTTGCTAGCGTCGAAATAAAATCGAAATATCAATACCCACAACTTTCACCTCAAGTCGCTTCGATGCTCTCGGGGACTAGAAGTTTTGTTAATTGATTTTCGATGTTATTTCAACACAAGCAAAGGCTACAGGGAGTTAGGGTAAACAGTTGCATTTCTTTAGGGTGATTTTACTGAATTACCATGATACTGAATAACTTTCCCAAAGAAACCTATAGGAAATTCTTGAAAAAAATTTTGGACTGTCCATACTAAATGCAATCAGCTGATCGAAGTTTTGTTTGAAAAGTCGCAATTTTTTTTTTGCTAATTTCCTACAGGTTTCTTTGGGTTGTTCAGTAACATCGGTATAATCACCCCTTAAAGTAATGCGACTGTATACCCCCTAACACCATGTATAATAGTTTGGTAGTGAAAAATGTTCTGCGCTTCGATTCGCCAGGTTTGCTCCGGCTAATAAGCGATAGACGTATATCTCACCGTGTCTCGGCGATTCATTCCACTTTGGTTATACTATATAATTTAAGTATCTATAAGATTCTATAAACTGTGAAATTCGTTCAACATTACACTATAAGCTATTCACATGTTTCACAAATTACAAGTTAGTTGGTTAAAAGTACGTAAAAAGTTAATTCCTCAATCTAAAAAAAAAACTTTTTTTAATTGTCTCATGGAGTTTTGGAAGATAAGTATGCATAAACGATCTATTAACGCGACTTCTGCACTCCACGCCTCCTTATTATTATTAGGAGTTGGGGCCTTGACAGATTTGCGGCTGTGTCACTGCGACCATCGCTGGTCCTTTGTGAACGACCCTTTTAAGAGGATACGCCTTTTAGCGCGCTCCATACAAACGAAGTTTATTTTGGATATTAACCAAAGTTAATGAATATTTTTAAACACGATCTAGAAACTAATCTCTGTGCTTGTAGTTTGTCACATTTTTGTTAAAATGTATATTTTCAAGGCTCAAAGATTTTCATGCATACTATTTAGGCCAGATTCGACCAAACTTTGATTTATAGAAGAGTAACTATACAAGGATCAATTTTACTCTTCGTGTTTGCTCCGAAATAACTTCACTTGTCTTCTACCACACTAAACCCATACTAAAAGAACGAATGTATAATCCAACTAAAGAAAGAGGTCTTTGTATCCATACTTATTGCAATGTGAGTTTATACTGTTTTAATTTGATAGGTTTCTTTTTATTAATTTTTTTTTAATTATGCGACATTGACATTTCATTAGTCTCGGTATAAGCTTTACACCGTCAAAATTGGCCGTGTAAAAATTACTCTCAACTTATTTATATATTAAGGTTAGTAAAACGCAAAATCAGTTTATTCTAGAGCAAACGGCGACTTAATCTACGAATAAAATTTACTCGCGTTTGGTCGAATCGGGCCTTAAACGGAAATCAGAAAACTAAACATAGGTTTAAAAAATATCCTTAACTTTAATTGGTAAGTAGTGAAAATAGGATGAAACTTCGTTTGTATGCAGCGCGCGCGCACTGCAAGGACTATCATCTCAATCCCCACCACATACAGGAATCGCAGTAGGCTTATTTAACAATCACTCTCAACCGACCTAAAAAAAAAACAACACTAAAAAATAAAAACAAATCTGGAAGCACTCATTGCAGTCTCGCACACCGGGAACAATAGTCGTTATTAGCGGAACTGCCGTAGTACATACATAGAGGGGCGCGGCAGGGCTTCGGGGAGGGGGGACGATCGTCGTAGAAGGTCGACTTGGATAGGTAGAGGGTCCTGTCCTGGGCGGGCTTAGCGGACTTTGAGGAGAGGCCTCGGGCGACCTCGTGGGCGGCTCGGTCGGCCTCCGCGTAGAACTGCGAGCGACCTGTGCCGTAGCGCGGCTGGGTTGCCGATGACTGCTCTTTACGGTTCTTCTCTGCTGTGTAACTGTAAGAAGAAATGTTGATTTAGTAAAGCGATTCAGAACACAATATTTTATGAGATGAGGATGGGGTTGAGGAAGTCTTTTGTAGACGCAGAATTTTTTGAACTTTTAGGTTAAAATAATTTTCTGGTTTTAGCCCTCTCGATCCCAGTATTAAAAATAATACAGCGGTGACCCAACATCACTCCTCATCTTCAACCATTCATTCTATGTCAGCCATAGACTGTCATTGATATCAGCCTTCATTTCAGTGCTCATTCCTTGCTATGTAACTAGGTACTTAAAAAAAGCTTACCCGATCCAAGCCTCATTAAGATAATTCTTGACCATCTCCTCCTGCACGGGCGCGCGCGCCGCCAGCACTCTGCAGCACAACACTTCGCACGTTGACTGCCGCCTCATGAGACCCTCTTCAGGGTTACTCTGACTACCGCTACTCTTCCCCGTCAGCTTCGCCATCGACCCGAAATTCTTCTTTATCTTACTGCTCATAGATCTACCGATACTGCCGAATTGCTTCGCTACAGAATTAAGCTGTTTAGAGCTTTTAGTGGATAGGGCGTCGAGAGATCTTCTCAGTTCTTCAGGCGGTTGGTTCTGTGAGAGGCATTCGACACGTTCTAGGTCGAGGTAGGCCGCTAGCATTGCGGAGCGTTGGTACTCGTCAGGGAGGAGGTTGTTTATCGTTTTCTGGTCCGGTTCGATGTCCCAGCGGAAGTCTTCGCCTGGATCTACGTTGAATCTGTAAGAGAATAGACTCTTTATTAGAAAGACACCATGGCTGTCTAGTTAGAGGAAGCAGAAGAGGTATGTCAGATCCATAGTCTCTGCCTACCCCTCTGGGAAAAAGGTGTGTGTTTTGTACTAGCTCTTTGTTTGAACTAGCTCTTGTCCTATAATCGGTTTCACATAGGAAGATGCATGAAACAAACAAATTTTCGTACTTAGTTTCTTGACATAAGAGTCCTGACAGAACTAATCTTATGTGAAATTCGGTGTAGTGTCAAAGTAGTGGACGATTGTATCAAGACCTCCGCTTCTAAGTACCTAGTAGACAAAGTTGGTGTCGGAAGCTCGGCGGAGTAACAACTCCGTTTCGAACGTTCGTCGGTTCTACTCCTGAGGATGCTCCTTGGTGGAGCGAAACACGTGTAGAGTAGAAATTATTTGGTGGGCAGGTTGTATTGCATAACGTAATACAACTTTGTCTACTAGGTACTTAGAAGCGGAGGTCTTGATACAATCGTGTCATCTACAAATTAGTCATGGATTTGCGCAAAGTAACGCCTGATTCAAGTAATTTCCTTTACTCCTTTAGTAAGATCAGCATCAAAAGTTGACGAACACCATTTGAACCGAGAACTATGAATAAAGGTGATAAATGTTTATCAACTTTTAATGCACGTGTCACTATTGATCGAGATAAAAAGATAATCCAATGAATAGACTAATAGGAATCAGTGAAACAACGTGTGGATACCGTTTTAAAAACTTATACTTAGACCTATGCTTAGACCTGTATGAATGAATGAATGAATGAAATATACTTTATGCAATGGACGATGTGATGATTGATGATTAATTTTGCCGGCAAGACGACTTCAAGTGGGTTAAGAGTTAAATGAGTCCTTATATACTAACGGTCAGTTGCAGAAACGCTCATTAAAGTTAATCCTCCATTAAATATCTTGTCTTGTTGAGACGTAGTAAAAGCTAGCAAGATATTTAATTGATTTATTTGATTTGACTGTCCCATACAAAAGCACTGGGTGGAGCTGGTGATTGGGACAGTCAAATAAAAGATATAATACCTATACCTACAGAATACTTATAATATTATTGTCAATACCTAATGAACATACACTAACATAACTTTAAGTAAACAATGTTACTAATCAATCTACTAACAAAATTATGGATTTTCTTTTATGGTCAAAATAAATGAGTATTTAATTTAATTTCATTTCAATGGAGGATAAACTCTAATGAGCGTTTCTGCAACTAAGTGTAAGTCATACATAATAGCACATAGTTACAGTTGAAGTATAGCAACAAAAATATCATGTTATTGGTTTCACCGTAATTGGATTTCATACTGTGATTTCATAAGATTCAATTTTATGTTCCAATTTCTAAGGTTGCAACACAATAAATATAAATATTATCCATTACGAAATCTCATTACAGTGCACTATAAAACTCAAAACTCTGTAACTATTCGTTTTTTTTTTTCAATAATGTATCCTTAGACTTTACTCGTGTTTTTATAATCTGCTTTAGAATTAAGATTACAATTTTAGCATAATGATAAAATATTTGTCTATTTAATATTACATGCGGTGTCTATGAAAGGATGATGGCTAAATAATGTCATCATAGATATCAGCAACGTTCTTGGGACCCGCTATGTTGTGTGAACTATTCGCTTTGCGCTTCGACATCAATTACCTATAGTCTCGAGCGACGTTGATGACATATACAACGAATTCCCGTATGCGTCAGTTGAGAAAGTGAGTATATTTATTTTTTTTATTATTATCTACAATTTAAAAAAGGTGTTACTAAATGAACCCAAAAGAAACCAAAATCGATAACTTGACATGTATGTTTTCGGAATTCGCAACAAAAATTTCTTATTTTTCATAAAAATTTGATGCGTGAGTTTTTCATAAAGTTACGTATCAAATTATTAATTCGATATCAAATCAATTCACAAAATTATTAATTTGGTACAAAATAATTTTTATGATTTGTGTAAATTTTAACACCTATTTAATTTTTATGCATCAAGCTAAATATTTCATGAGGTTGCATTGTATGGAAGAAATTGCGTTTTTGTTATAAGATAAGATACATATTCTTTATTTGCACACCAAGAACATACAAATACAAATTATTTAAACCAATATCCGTTATTGTCATGTTGTAAATTAAGCATATGCTATTTTCATAAATTCAAGAAAGAAGAATAGATGGTGGAACTTTTCACGAGTATGCATCGCAAGTCTCATTACCGATAACTGGGTGTTAACTGCCGCCCACTGCAAATACACAACTCTATCACTAACAAGGTACGGATACATGAGGCTAGCCTGGAACGTGACTGAGCCCTACAGCGACATCTTGCAGAGGATAGATCACTCACACTATGGTTAAAAGTTTCAATATTACTGCTAAAATCTCACTTAACTTTCGGAAACGTTAATTAAATAAAATGTTATAAGAAATAGCAACTTTTGTTTTCACTCCGTACGAAACAAAATCTAACATTTAAAATATCATCTGCAATCTATCTATCTATACTATTATAAAACTATAACAGGAAGTTTGTCTGTACATTGAAGATATTAACAAAAAAAAAGTTACGATATCGTTTTTAGGTGTCCCTGATTCCATTTCACTAATTTTTGGATTTTTTGTCTGTCTGTTTGTTTGTGTGTTTGTTTGTTTGTTTGTTTGTTTGAACGAGTATCACGCAAAAACTACTGAACCGATTTTGATGAAACTTTTTTGTTTGATAGCTTATGATCTGACTTAAAATCTGGTATATAATTTGTGCGGACGAAGTCGCGGGTTAACGCTCGTACTATTATAAAACTGTAACAGGAAGTTTGTCTGTACATTGAAGATATTAATAAAAAAAAGTTACGATATGGTTTTTAGGTGTCCCTGATTCCATTTCACCAATTTTTGGATTTTTTGTCTGTCTGTTTGTTTGTTTGAACGAGTATCACGCAAAAACTACTGAACCGATTTTGATGAAACTTTTTTTGTTTGATAGCTTATGATCTGACTTAAAATCTGGTATATAATTTGTGCGGACGAAGTCGCGGGTTAACGCTCGTTTATTAATAAGGACGAATGCAGCTCAGGCGTGTTTCGTTTCGTGGTGGTTCACATTATTATGTCGATCGGTGTATAGACAAAATGCGTAGAATGTATAACATAATAGTGGGGAAGCTCCTAAGTCAACGAGGCGGCATAGCTTGGTATTGCATGCATTGGTTGTCTACTGACACCGTGCAGTTTCTGTTCACGCGGCAACTTACTTTCCGCCGCGTGCGCATTTACTTTACTTATAATATTTTACATTATTATCGAGTTGGCATCGAACCATACTACGGTGGACAGCTAAGGGAAAGAAGCACCAAGTATTGTAACTACGTAATAAACATCTTAACATTTCAACATCTTTCTCTGCGTGCTCAACAACAACTCTAACTACAACTATGCTATACTAATTAAATTAAAAAAATTAAAAAGTATTTATTTGTCTCTTATTTACACAAAAGTACATGCATGACGGCCCGGTAGCACAGTCTGTAGTGAACCTGCCTGCTGTGCCGAGGGTCGCGGGTTCGAATCCCGTAACGGACAAATATTTATATGATGAATATGAATATTTGTACCCAAGTCATGGATGTTTGTATCTATATATGTATTCTATATCGTTGTCTAGTCATCATAATACAAGTCCAGGTACTTTAAATGTGACTAGATAATTTGTGTGACAATGTCCAAGATATTTATTTATTTATTTATAAAGTACATAATAAATATAGCACGGTGTGTTATCATGTAATTGGAGCTGTAAAATTTAAATGTTGCTGTATTAAAAATTAAATAATTTGCTGTTTGATAAATTAAATTAAATATACAGCTAATACAAGTGTGGGGATCAACTGAACCCTACACCATGGTTTACCTCATCGTAGTATGGTAATGAGGTAAAAGTACTCGTTGACCAATACCCCTCCGCATGCGACACGCGATTGACTCACTCATACTCACGATATGAACACAAACTATGGTAGGTGAAGTATTTCTTGCTTGGTTTTCTAGCGGCGACAGGGATGTCGCTATCTATAGGAGCGGGGGAGTATCGGTGACTGACTTCAGTCTATTCATGTTGTAAACTTTACCTGATCGGCATAGGATTGCCTGCTTGGTCTTCAAGAGGTACCCTGGCGCCATCCGTAGGTAGAGGCTCACAGGGCACTAGGGCTGAGAAGTGGCCGGCGTCGTAGGCGAGCAGTATCGGAGACTTGCTGCACACTTCCGGCTCCAGTTCCAGGGGCATGTAGACACCGCCGAACGGTATGGGCGCTATGGGGTCGCCGCGGAAATCCTGGGAATTTAAAAAACTTTACTTAAGCACGGTTATCATTTATCAAGACTTAGATGATATTGATGACCTACAGGGTGTACCAAAAACCAACACTAAGGAACCTGCAAACCTCGCGAAAAGCAGCGCAGAACTGCCTTACAATTATCGACTTTGCTTGCGTTGAAATAATACCAAAAATTAACTACTAATCCCCAAGAGCATATAAGCGACTTGAGGCGAAAGGTACGTTGATTTTAGATGTTATATCAACGCAAGCAAAGTCAATCAGAATTATTTATAGCCATAAACCATAGGTAGTACTTAAGATCATACTTTTGCAATATTTGTTGAAAGAAAATTAAAAAAAAATACTTTTAGGGTTGAGACGCATTTACCGACAGCGACCGGCTATACAAAAATGACTTAAAAAAGGTCATTCAGGAAATTTAGGTAGTTTTCAAAATATCTGTTAAGAGTAAATCGATATGTTCACTCACCCTGAGCGCGACGTCCGCGAACACGATGACGGGGCGCCTCATGACGTGCGCGAGCGCGAACACGTGCAGCTGCTCGAGGCCGGCGTAGTGCGGCGCGGCGGAGGGCTGGGGCCGCGGCCGGGGCTCCGCCGAGGCGGCGTGCACCGCGTCCTGCCAGTCCCGCTCCCACTCCGCCTCGGTCGGAGTGAGCCCGGCAGACCGGAGCGAGAAGCTTTCCGACCACCGCCAGCGACGTTTTATTGCGTCTGTTGACGGATACATACAAATTGATACAACAAAATCGGCATAAAGAGAGAGAAAGATCCCTGCATGTTATGCATGGACTTAAAAGTGTCTTGGTTTGGACATTGCAGGCTGAATCACCTGATTGTCTGAAAAGAAAAATAATCCCGTGCTTCGAATGACATGTTAAACCGTTGGTCCCGGCTACTAGGTGGTAGTAGTTGTTACGTAAAAAACAACGTCAGAGGCCGTAAAGCGGTCTGAAAAAAAGCTCTGACACCAGGGCTCAGCCCACACGTTAAGAAGGAGAACTAAAGTGATGAGTCGAAATGGACTGTTGAAAAAGCTGGTCACAATCGGGAGTATTGTATCTCATTCCCACATTATTATCAGCACCCTAGTGAAAGAGATACGATTGCCAGCTTGTCTTCTCGCTACCAGACTTTTGGCGAAAAGTATTCCGTTCTCTATGTCTTCGGCTTAGAAACAGAATAAAATAAGACCATCAACCAAATTTGCTAGAGACATGTAATTTCCTTTTACAGCCAATTAGTATAAACAAGGAACGCCAGTAGATGGCGCCACATCCCTTAAGACGGTATGGGTTGAAGAATTTCGTCCAATGATGTACTAGACTCGGTAGCTTAATTGGACGAAAGCCCAGATCCTATTTAACAGGTTGCTGGTTCTAGTCCCGTCCGAGACTTTATTTTTCAATATTTAATTTGATAATAACAAACAAGCTTACTCAATAAAAACAAAGCATAACACTTACTGTTAAGAACTTCGCCACCTTCCCCTGACAACAAAGCCTGCACCTTAGTCCTCAAGGCGAGCAGTCTATCGTGGAACCCATAAGCAGCGAGCGATGCAGCATGCGGGAGACAGTTGCCGTCGCCAGATGTCGCCAGCGGCAGCAACCGAGGCGCGCCCGGCACTCGACCGTGGCGCCACCAGTTGAGGATACAGGCGGATTCTAGTGTTACTAACGTTGCTGTTTCGAGGAGATCCTTTTCGATGAATGTTCTGGAAGATAAAGTTTGCATAATAAATGAAATTTGAATTTTATAAAGCAAGCACTACACAACCGCAAAAACTTCCATGGAAAATAACTACGGCTCACGACGACACCGTGAGAACAAAAGAATAAGGGCATCCACATTCTCTTTCTCGTCGTTTCTCGTCTATTCTCGGCGTAAACTTAATACAAAGCAGGCACTTCACTCTCGCAAGAGCTTCTTGGCGAGAATTCTCGGCGAGAACTTTCAAGGAAAATCACTATGGCTTATGACGCCACGAGAACAATGAAGGGCATCCACACTTAGCACAGTTATTTTACGGAGTTTTGTTGGGCGAGGTAGGGAGTAATTACTAATTGGACTTTTAAACTGTAACCGGAACCATTAAGTGACAAAAGGACTATCTTTAAGCATATTACAAAAAAATTCGCTACGCAACATAGAAATCAAAATTATGTGTCCCAGAAGGATTTTAAATTATTAATATTAATACCAATGCACTCATTTGACTTAGATTTAACAATATAAATTATTTTTGAGCAATAAAATAGGCAATGAAATTAAAAAAATGAGGTATGTATGAATGTATTTTTCAAAACCTTCTAAGCAGACAAAAATATTCACACCATGTTTGTAGTATGAATAATGGTAATGCCTTAAATATGTCCAAAAAAAATTTACAATCATGTTTTTTAGTAAGAGATAATAGCTAAATTTTAAAATTGGAACTGTTGCTGACGTGATTTTTTTTTAATTTTGGTACATTTCTAGGCTCAAATTTGCTCTTCAATATTATACCGAAAAAAAATGTCAATTACTAATTAGTTCCGGCTCAAACCGTAAAATTACTGGGCTACACTCTCGTTCTCGGCTGTTCTCGGCAAGAATGTAGTGCCTGCATAACAATCAGTTGAGAAGGCCAGGTGACGTACTTCTAATGAGTCGATGCCATGTCACTCAGACGGTCGGATATACTTAACCCTTGATATGTCCGGCGCACCCCCGGCAATTAGCAAACCACTAATGGTTAGTAAATGTATTCACCACTATGGCAAGTCAACCTCAATGTCATGTTATCATCGAACCAACAACTAAAAGAACTAATACCTACGTCTACTTTGAAAACTACAACATCACGAAAATAAAATCAGCTGTTAATTTCACATTAACAAATAGTCGAGGCAATTTTTTTGTAAATGGCTTCAATATTCGCTTTGGTGCACAGCACATCTAAGGATCTACTCTTCCCAAAAAGGTTGATGTATGTATGTACGAGTATGTACATTATCACAACAGGATAGAGGCCTCCTATTCTCCTATTCCCCCATTATTGAAAACCATTCGGACTTTTATGTTTATAGCATTGAATAATCCGACAAACATGCATCGTCATTGTAATTGTAACATTCGAACCCTAGAGGTTTCTGATATATCTGGACTATAAATATAGGTTCTAAAGGGTACGAAGTGTTCCATGTTTTCTTGTTTAAATGAAAAAAAAAATGTGAATTTTGTACCAATTTCTAATTAAAATCGTAAACACAATGAAAACAATTTCATAAGAAGTTTGTAGTTCGACGACCTCGAACCTTATTTCCATCCAACTAACAAAAACGTAATGAAATAAGTTAAGTACGTCCGACCTAGAATACCAAATAACATTAAAGTGAAACGATTTTTCACATTTGCCGACATTTAGGTTTACGATTCGACCAAATTTCGAAGCCCACGCCAAATATTGTTTCAGCCTTAACAAAATAAGAACTGTTTGCATTAAAATCCTTTATTTTCATAAAGTTAAAATTCATATTTGTGTAACATTAAAAGGGTTTAGTAAACAATAACAAAAGAGTTCATCGTACAAACGGTTCGGTCGCGTGTTTAATGTATATTGGCTGTCCGCCATAAACTCGTACCAAGTAAAAAATATGTTTTGGCAGTGGCCAACTAAGGTATAATGTCGGTGGAAACATAAATCGTCATTCTACGTCTACTGAAACGCGCCAGAAATATTGTGCGTGCTAGGAAATATACATTTTAGAAACAGAAGACATTTAGAGTTTCTTTCATTGGTAACTTTATAACACCAACACCACACAAACATAGGCTCACTACCTGTCACACTCGACAGTCACATCCTAGACACTTCATACAAATGGGCTCTCAATGACAAGAGGTTTCTCAGTGAGAGCTTCTTGTGGGTTTTCTTCTCTGACTCGCAATACACCACTTCTTACTGTCGTCAGCCTCCGCTCGAACTAACATGAGGGGGTGAAGTTAAAAGGTAAAAAGGTTATATTAGTGGGAGGCAGGGAGTGTCCTATCCATATTGTGCGTAGGTATTAGTACTCTTTCTTATCCTGTGACAGATTCTGAAATGAAATATTCGGAAGATCGCTGACGGGGCATCACTACATGGTATAAAACAAAGTCGGTTCCCGCTGTCTGTCCCTATGTATGCTTAGATCTTTATAACTACGCAACGGATTTTGATGAGGTTTTTTTAAATTGATATAGTAATTTAAGAGGAAGGTTTATATGTATATAATACATCAGCATTGCACCCGTGCGAAGCCGGGGCGGGTCGCTAGTATAGTTATAAGTCGTGAGCTTAAGATATTCATTGGTTTTTGTTTGATTTATCAATTATCAATTTATCATACACTATTATGATCTATTTCATCAGTCTAATGTTGATGATGTAGCAAAACTATAAGAGCCTTATTAATAAGGAAACAAACCTGAAATCAGGTGGGTAGACGGATATGTCAGGAAGCAGCAGTATGTGGTCCGAGCTGAGGGTGTTTGGCTCCGGCTCCGTGTTGCTCCGGAGCGCCCACACCAGCCCCTCGTTGTCTGTCGCCCGCGATATACCCCGGGAGAGCTTACGGCCTGGAAAAAAAGAGGTATTTGTTAAATTGATTTTACATCACATATAGAGTGGCGCGTGGACGGTGTGTCATAGAAAGTTAGAAAATAAACATGAATGCTCCACAAAAGAAAATCAAAGAAAAGAAGAATAAACCTCATAATATATTATACTACACATCTCTTATGAAGGTTTGCATAATCTACAGGGCGTTACCGAGCCAACTTAGACATCGAGTAAATATGTTTGTTGTTCCATTGACGTTGTCAACCCAAATGTATGGAACAGCAGATTTTATCGAGATTTCATGTTGGTCTAATAGTTATTCAGTTTGATGGTCTGAACTCTCGAAAATACAACGCATGTTTTACTTCCTGCCTCCTGTATTAAAAAACTGAATTGAAATGCGTAGATATTCTTCCGCATTCAAACTTTCCGTTATAATAAATATCAACAGAGTTACAATTTCGAGCTAAGAGTTGAGAATAGCCTTTCTGTATGTTTAGATGTATTTAATAACTTCCGAAGTCAATAACTTTAGTTTAAAAATACGGAAAACATTTGGGAACATTGCCCTTTTAAGATTTTTTACATTCAGTGTAATTAAAAATTTCATTTGGATTTCTATCTTAGAATTTCAAAAAGTATGAATGACTAATATTTAACAGAATCATAAAAATAAAAAGATTTATAGAAACTCTCGTGCTCTTAATGAGGAATTCAATGAATATTCATTGCGTGTTGAAGGTTATACTTAATGAAAGTCTGAATGAATGGAAGCTGGCTCCAGCCTTGCCCGTGACGTCACGTGCCCGTATATTGACTTGCGGTTATGAATTGTTCTCACGTCCCTATGACGTCAGAATCCAACCGTGGCATTGAAACTGCGGGGCTGCTGTATGAAACTTTTTCAATTACCGGGAAATACCGTGCTATTCGCAGAAAGGCGCCTAAATGTTTTAAACAATTTCCTGGGTTCGCAAAATTGAGTACCTGAAGTGTTTTGCTAAAGAAACAGGGTGATTTTGTTAAACAACTGAAAGCCTATAGATACCCAGCAGTGAGAGGATTCAGTTGTGAATGAGAGGCAATGTTTTTTCTTCTTATCGAAGTCATTACGCCCATGCTAATTCACATCTGACATAGACCGCTTCCAAGGTAGCCCGCCTGACCTGATCATCAGCTTTACATAATTATCAAAAGATTGATCGTCAGGCGCATGCGACCCACAATGTTTTCTCCAAGCGGAGTGTTTATAGTCTCTATTGTAGTTTGCTTTACATAGAGACAGCCCAGTTCCTGCTTATTATAGCTTTGAAGACTTGTAAGTTATAATTATAACCGATGGGGACAGAGAGTTTATTGGAGACTACGAAATGGCAGGAGCAGTGTGGGACGCCCACAATCTACGCCTGCCATGAGATAGATAGCCAGCAGCGACTGGATGAGGAAGGTAAACGATAGTGTTGAGACGCGCCTTGGGAGAGTCGTTCTTCGTTCAGCAGTGGATGATGACATTGATGATAGATGAGGTAATTATGATGAAATCTCTGAGGGTATTTTCCTCAAACGTCTGCAACTGGATAAAGAAGGCCGACAATAGTTATGAGACACACCTTGGGAGAATCCTATGTTCAACAGTGGACGATTCTAGGCTTATATGCAATGATGATGATATCTTTGAGGGTATGCTAATTCTCAGAAGACTCGAAATAGCAAAGACTGTGTCACCCAGCCGTAAGTTTAATAAAGACAAAGGACTTACATTCAGGGGCCGGTGTCAGGACCAGGTTCGACGGTGCTGTGTACGGCATTGTCAGGTCTAAAGTGCTGACGGATCGTTCTGGAGTGATGACGTCACCGCCCGCTCGCGGCCTCAGCGTCGCGCTGTGCACTCTATCTATAAACAAGACGAGACAGAATTAATTCAATGCAATAATCTCTGCGGTGAATCACGGTTCAAGATTAGTAACGTGAATTTATTTTCAGTTGAAAGTGATATGACATGTGTTTTCGAAAATAGACTGATCTGATACGATTACATTGTCTGGTCTATGTAGGGTTACCACTTATCAGATAAAAAAAGAACAATAAGTACGGGCATATTCTTGAAAATTACTAATTTTGTGGCATGCCGATTTCTTTCGTGAAACAATGAATGCCAAGCATTTTGTTATTATTATTACATTTAAGGCTTCCGAAAAAACCCAACCAGCAAGGTATTTCTGGAAGCCTTACTTATGAATATAAGTAAGTCATGAATAATTACAAAAAAATACTAAACTGCAATGCCTACTCGACTCAAATGTATGCAACAACTGATTATTTTTTTGCTCCGATCGGTTTGCTCCCAAAGTGAAAGTTGTTCAGTTTGATGGGTAGACTCTTAGTTTAAAAGAATGCTAATTATCAATTTCACCCTGTAGTGAATTGTGTACTTTACAAAAATATGTTAATACGAAAATTATATACTTATATATTTTTTTATTTTATTTTTCTTAACCAAAAACAATACATTTTATCATACAAAGCCACCCTACGAAAACCATTTTTGGTTTATATGAGGTGTGGCGAGCTCAATTTAACTCGATACATTGACATTTTTGTTAGATAGTGTTTCTTAACTATTGACTTAATTTTTGTGTTAAATTCTTAATTTACTTAAAGAAAAATACTTTTTCTTCCTTCATTTTGTGGGATAATTCCGGATATCTTACAATTCCGGCATTCCGGACGTATGACAACCCTAGTTCTTTGTATGTTTAGTAGGCTTAGAATGCAGGGACGTGGAAAATGTTGCGGATTAGAACCCTCGTTTTTTTGTCGTCTGCCAGCGAAGTGCTAAAATGATAGTTAAATATACATGTGGAGCGCAACGTCTGTCGCCTGCCAAACTTTGTCTCAATGGTAACTTATAGATTTGGCAGGGTTTTTAATAGTATTTACCTGCTCTGCTTATACAGGGTGTAAAAAAACACCCTAGTAATACTTGTGTGTGGGTGTGTGCTTCAGACTTTTAGACCATAAACTGAACAACTTTTATTAAAGAGCCAAAACAGAGAAAAAATTTAAAAAATCTGCTGTTCCCATATATTTGAGTCGAAGCCTACAGCAGTTTTGTATGGGATAGCAGATTTTTTTATTGTTTCTCGGTGTTGGCTTCATAAAGAAAGTTATTCAGTTTGATGGTCGGAAGAACCCCCTTAAGTATTACTAGGGTGTTTTGTTAACCCTGTATTATTTATATTTGAGAATGTTTGTTTTGTTGTTACGTGCCTTTACAAGAAAATTGTATACTAACCTAACATGGATTTTTTAATGTTGATTCTTTCTATGCATATTAGTCTTTGTTTTAATGGGGATGATCAGACCATCAAACTAAACCATTTTCTCTATGAGACTAACAACGAAACATAAGCAAAAAATCTGCTGTTCCATACAAAATTGCAAACCAACTCGACCCAAATCTATGGGGGACAGGTAATTTTTTCCCTTAAAAGACAGTCTGCAAATTGAGAAAGACCCTATATGAAAACTCACATTTCTGATCATCCTAAAAACCAAAGCAATACTGATCTCTAAATAACTCCTTATCTAATTAACAATAAAGTAGGTACTTTAGAAGTTATACAGGGTGTAAGGACTTTTCCTTAAATTAACCAAGTAACCATTATTAAGTATCATTAACCTTTAAACCACATACTCTACCCATCAAACTGAAAAACTTTTATTATGGGAGTAAAACTGTCAGAACAAAAAAAAACAGCTGTTCCATACTAAACTGCAACACCTATTCGACTCATACGTATGGAAAACTGGTTACAGTAGGAAGCAATTAGAACAAAGAAAAAATACTTTATTTAGTCACAAAAAAAATCTAAAATTAACTCCACATTAAACGGTATAGCACAGCTGAGCTACAGTTGAATTGTTGTCACAACGCGGCGCGTGCTAGACAATCGTAGCCGAAACATATAAAAGCAACAATAACTCCTACGCTTCCTAAAGGGAAGTGTGTCAACTCAGAACAATGGCTCGCCGGCTTGGCATGACGGACGGGATGTGGGCCTGCTTTGGGTACCGTGACATGGTCACCATACCAGTGCCAAAGGCAATTACATTGTATATTAATAACTAGCTTCGACGGTATAGAACTGAATTAGTTTCAATTTTTACTCTACTCGTGAAGATTATAATCAACAGACAGAAGAATAAGCTTTCAGATATAGATACCTAGTAGCCCAGTCATTTTACGGAGTTTTGTTAGGCGGGGTGGTGAGTAATTATTAATTGAACTTTTCAACTGTAACCGGCACCATTTAGTGACAAAAAGACTATCTTAAAGCATATTAAAAAAAAATCGCTACGCAACTTAGAAATCAAAACTGTGTGTGCCGGAAGGCTTTTAATTTAATAATATTAATACCAATGCAATCATTTGACTTAGATTTAACAATATACTTGACTTAGATTTAATAAATTATTTTTGAGCAATAAAATAAGCATTGAAATTTAAAAAAATGAGGTATTTATTAGAAAATACGAATATATTTTTCAAAACCTTCTAAGTAGACAAAAATATTTACACCATGATTGAAGTATGTATAATGGTAAAACCTTAAATAAGTGCAAAAAAAATTTACCACCAGGTTTTGTAGAACGAGATAATAGCTAAATTTTAAAATTGTCACTGTTGCCGACGTGATTTTCTTTTTATTTTGGTTGTATTTCTATGCTCAAATTGGCTCTTATATATTATACCGAAAAAATATACCAATTATTAATTATTCCCGGCTCAAACCGTAAAATGACTGGGCTGGTAGGGTGTAAAGTTAAATAGGTCCCAAACTGAACCTCTTTCACTATCTGGAACCAACTGAGAAATCTCGAAGAAAATAACCTGTACGTTTTGGTCGAGTTGCTATTGAAATTTTCTACGAATTTTTACAGTCGTACGTTGAACTCAGCACGAACTCACCAGTAGAAAATGTCAAAATTACTATGGAGATGGAAAGATGTATAACTCCATAGTAATTTTTACATTTTTAACTGCTGAGTTCAACGCGTGAGTTTCAAAAATAGCACTCCAACGACTTCTTTTCGCGATTTCGAAGTTGGTTCCATAGTTAAAGTTGGTTAGATAGTCTGACGGTCAGTTGCACGTACGTTCATTAAAGTTAATCCTCCATTAAATCTCTTGCTAGCTTTTATTACGTCAACAAGACAAAAAGTGACAGCAAGAGATTTAATGGAGGATTAACTTTAATGAACATACGTGCAACTGAACTGGCTGTGAAGTACTACAAGATATTAAATGCATTTAATTTTACACCCTGTATAGGTTTTTTATCCGCGCTTTCAATGTTGGTTTATAGTAAAAGTTGTTCAGTTTGAAATAGTACAAGTTAATGTTAAATCGTTTCAAATAACTCTATTATTGTATATTATAATCACAACTGAGAAGCTCCTTCTCCAACAATGACATTCATAATGAATGTTAATCGAGAAAGAATGAGGATACTTAGTGAGTGCCAAAAACAAAGTAAAATTGTTTGTTTACCTAACTGAATAGGTAATTAGGTACAGATACAATTTGAGTCACTTTTAGTTTGTAATAAATACCGTCTCTCTGTAGGTATACTAGGGCGGGTGCTTCAGGCCATCAAACTGAACAACATTCACTATGGAGCTAAAATCGAAATCGTTTGTTGTTCCATAGAAAACGTCAATGGAGATTCGACCCAAAAGGAACAGCAGATTTTTTTAAGCAATCGATGGATGATGGGTCCATAGTGATATTTGATCACAGAGATCTAGAGAGATGCCAACCAACGCGCTGCGAGTGTCGCATTACCACCAGTACCACGCGATAGAAAGTATTTTGTTAGCTTGAATGTGCTCATTATCCATTGCGGTATCAGAACTCAACTTTCGAATAATCTTTAGTACTACGCAAGCATTGTAAACTATTTACACATAATATCTCGACTGGCTTTCAGCCTCATAATACCTAATTGAATCCTTACTGTCGCGAGCAATTTGTTCCGTTTTTGCGCATATTGCTGCGAAACTGGCCCGCTCCCTTTTCACATCTCCCTTTAGTTTTTGTTATCTGTGTATTTGATGGTCTGAAGCATCCCATTGAATATGTAACACATTTAAATTTACACCCTGTATATTTAACGCAACATAAACACATAGCACGTGCAATGCATCAGAAAGGTTGATCGTCCTATAAAAGTGTCTAGTTTCTGTCTACCGAGGTCATTAGCTCACGTTGACCAAATTAATGGTAGACATTATCACTATCACCCTTCGAGGCCGTCGAACGAACAAAATATCACGATAAAAAAGGGGAGAGTGAATGGAAATTTCTGTAAAAGTCGACCTCGAATAAAGAACATCGACCAATTTGGCGATGTATTAAAAATCTGAGGTCGGTGCCAAAAAACGGGAGGCATGTGACGAGATGGTGCTTGCCACGATTTTGCAAGCCAGATGTGATGGTCGAATCTGAGCAGGTAGGGATTTCCACTCTTTTTATCAACGACTAAGGCATTGTGTGCGACCGTTTTGTATGTTTTTTGCGACAGTGTCGACACTATAATGCCGGCCGGTACGTGACTAAGGGGCTACGCTGAAAAACAGCGCAGGAGTGCGATTTTTGAATCTCATACGTTGAACTCAGCAGTTAGAAATATATGGAGATATGCATGTTTCTACTGCTGATCACACTCCTGAAGTATGATTTTTGAAAGGGGCTACGCTGAAAAACAGCGCAGGAGTGCGATTTTTGAATCTCATACGTTGAACTCAGCTGAAAATATATGGAGATATGCATCTTTCTACTGAAGTATGATTTTTGAAGGTCAAATCAGCAGTAGAAAGATGCATATCTCCATAGTAATTTTGACATTTACAACTGCTGAGTTCAACGAATGACATTCAAATATCGCACTTCTGGTCAGTATGATAAGAAACATTCTGTGCTGCGACAGTAAATATATTTCATTTCTTTTTTCTTTCGTTGCTCGAATGCTCGTCAGTTTGTCGCGTCGGAATCAATTCTTCAGCCAGTAAGTTTGTGTGAATTGTTTACGAACTGTTCTACGTTTACGTAAAACATTTTCAAGTCTCTATTTAAGTAGTATTAAAATCAAAAGTAAATTTTGTTAGTTCGTCACAGAGCAGATATTATTATAATACAGTTTTTTACAGTTACGCGGCTATTATAAACATTTTAACGAGTTCTTACACTTCTTACCGCGTTTTAGTACTACGAAAATAATTTACTTACCATATTTTGATTGAGAGATGACGATTTATCAGTATTTTTTAAGTATGTCGGTGAAGCCGTAACAGAGGAGTAGGCTTTCGAAAGTACCTCTTTAACAAAGCTAATCGCCTTAAACAAACCAAAAGTAGAGGTATGTTTTATACCCTATTTTTTGAACGCTTCTTTTTGTTATTTTTGTATAAATTCTGTGTACAAATAAAGAATATTGTATAGTATCATTATCATTCACACAATCTTTAAGCAATAACATTGTCAACGTTAATCCAGGGATGAAAATATTTTTCTTTGCAGTCATCCAGAGTAATAAACAGAGCATATCATCTGAGTCAACATTGTTATCACATCAGTATAATTTTAATTATTAGTACAGTAGCACGCATCTGTAAGCAAATAAATGAACACAATGGAACCGGTGCGGTGATGCGGATCGCCAGGAAGTAATTGACAATATATTGTACCTATTTTGTATGGGTACACTGTACCAGGGTGGTACTGTTTATAAACAAAGTAAACTGATGCTTTGAGAATACAGCAAGGTTTATTAAACACGTACATAAATATACGACTGTATACCCTTTCGGAGTGGTCAGAGTACGACGAAATCTTTGTGGCGCACCGTGGTAGAGGTCTATGTTTATTGTTCAGTAGTAGACGTTGATAGGCTGATGATGATGAAGATCCTCCGGTAAATGTCATAGTAATGTATTGAAATCTATTTAGACCTCATTAGAACTAGCTTTGAGTGCAGATAGTGGACCATAAGCCATGGAACATGGACAAAGAAAACAGATTTAATATCAGACTTAAAGTTTAAAGATAGGACATCAGTTACCTTTTGGGACACCCACAAAGAAGATATTTACCCCAAACTCAACTTACAAGGGAATTGATCAAGATTTAAAGACGAAGTAGAAGAATACTCTATACAAGAACATACAAGCCACAAGCATCATCATCAAACACAATTTCATTGAAGACAAGACATGTCTGTTACCATACATAAACATTTCACGGTCAACCAGTTGGTACATACTTTTTTAGTGACTCAATAAGTACCTACCAACAATTTGTTATCCACACCGCAGTTCACAAAAAATACTGAAAAAACCAAACATGCTCAAGTCGACGACCTCTACAATGTACATAACATTGTCATGATTTCTGTAGTATATCGTAGTCACGCGATCTACACGCAATTTATTATGCATGCAAACTATTATATACTTACATTTAGATAGCGCACACTTGAAATTGACTTTAGTGACATTGGACGAAAGTTAAATTAATAAAAAGGGTACGTTGCATCGTGTCACATGCAATTTTTGGGAGGGCAATATTTGCACGAGAATTTTTCGAGATCTCATTAGGATAGGGCTGGGTATAATAATTGCATTAAGCTTGTATTGAGAAGAATAGACGGAATAATAATAATAGTGAAGTTAATAACCCTATTGGGTTGAAGAACGGGCATATCGAAGGGCAAAGGCGCTTGGAGAGAATGGAGAGAGCCTTTTGTCCAACAGCGGGACAACAAAAGCCATAGAGGACGGCGTAACTCTTGTCAACACGAGTTACGCCGTCCTCTATGGCAAAAGCAGACATAATAATATAAGTACAAGGTGAAACAAACCACGCTAGTAATATTTAAAGGAGGTTTATACCATCAAACTTAACAATTTTCAGTGAGTAGCCAAGTCGAGTAGGTACTGCAGTTTTGACTGAAACACCTGTTTTATTTTTTGTGTTGAAATGAGAAAAAAACTAGTGTTTCATTCAAAACTGCAGTACACACGGCGACACATCAAGCTATACAAAACCAATATAAGCTGGTCGCGTATACGTTACTCGTCCTACGCGCGGCCAGCTTATATTGTATAGCTAGATGTGTCGCCGTGCGTACCTACTCGACTCAAATTTATGGGATGCTTTCTCTGGCTCCATGTTGTTCAATTTGATGGTCTAAAGAGTAAACCATCATCCCCATTCATTATGACTAGGATGTTTTGTTACACCCTTTATACGATAGTCGGTTTATGATTTCTAGAAATTTTAAGTAATATTTTTAAGCAATCTAATCAGTATTGACAAGATAAGAAAAAAAAATAGCACGTGTTTGTTCAAGATTAACACTAATAGGTACTTAATAATTAATTAAACTTCAAAGGAATTAGATAGTGACGTGGAGCATGAACAATATTGTGTCCTCATACATTACGTACGTACGTGTGTGGTGCAAGTATCAAACGCTAGGCGTAATGGCCCGAGTAACGAAACCTGAGTTTGTCTGGTGCCCCAGTTAGCCGCGTCTGGTGGTTAATAATTTATAAATTGCACACACACAAGCAAAAGCTCACAATCATAATTCTAGAGCCTTTGCTATAGCTACCAACTATAAAGTCGTAGCAAGGTTCACTTAAGGCGGTTGCAGAGGTGTCAATTTTATACAAAACTTGGACGCACAGTACGCGTAGACGGTATTAATATAAGTAACTTTGTATACATGGAAAAATAGTTTAGAAAATCTAAATTCCGCGTCACAAATAACATTTCCAATTTATAAAATAATTACGAAGATATAAAGCTTTAAAAATTTTCATACAAAATTTTAAAAGCTTTACATATATCTTCGTAACTATATACTTAATAAATTGCAAATGTTATTTGTGACGCGGCAACTAGATTTTCTAAACAGTTTTTCCATATATAAAATATAACTTTTATTAATTCCCTCTACGCGTATTGTGCGTCAAACTTTTGTATGGACTAAAACCACCTTAAAAGGTTTTATGGAGACACCAAGTGGTGTTGGGTTGCCTTTTCGCCCACAAAAACACAAATATATGACAATGACATCCAGGGGTGGAGTGGAGAGGTCTATTCTAAGCTAAGCACCACGCAGCTCTATTAAATAAAAGTCCCCCAAATTGGGTAATAGAGATGGTTATGCGGGAGTTTCTCTGCGAGATCGAATCAGAAATGAGAATTCGCAGATGAAAGAAGAGTAGCCGACATAGCCCTAAAAATTGCTTAACTCAAGTAAACCGACGACCTGTTGAAGGTGGCGGGAGCACAGGACAGGTCGTTCTATCGGCTAAGATGATGATGATGCATAACTGGATCATTCACAATTTCAGTTTTATTCGAAAAGTCTTTACATTTTTCTTTACATCTTCATGTGTCAGGGCAAGGACATCATAAAGTTTAATTTTGTTTCGCCATCGTAAGAAAGAGGTTTACCAATCAGCATTGAACAGGTGCAGGGATGTATGTGTCAACATAATTGTGTGATAGAAAATGTGGTAGGGAAACTTGCAGTCGTGGAAATAATATTAGGAAAACAGATTCTTTTCAGCATTTAGAAAAAATAATTGATCCATACTCTTCTTCAAATAGTATATGATTTAAACCAAACGATGAGATGAAACAGACACGGTCCAATATAAATAGAGCATCGTCGCATATTAGTAAAATTTGGGGCGAGAGTCGGCGAGACGAGAGAGTCAACGTGGGCGAATATAGGATACGAAGTAATAATTACGAATAAGCCTATTTGAATTCCGGTCTTATGACGCTGTATTACGTCTGATATTCAATATTTATGCGGCTATATTAGCATAGTTAAGTACTCAGACACGACGTGGAGTTTTGGAAAAGAAAATAAAATAAGCTGTGCTTCGAGGCTAAAGATTTCTAAGGACAGAGTTTTTCTGAAAGACTGATACATATAAGTAGGAAAGTAGGTTAGGTAGATACATAAATTCACGGTCATTTTCCTTTTAGGGCTGGTCAGAAACTTTGCCATAACTACCAATAGCAATCACCTTACTTTTATGTTTGGAATTTTGGCAAATTTCACATTTAGCATTTCAGGATGTTATGATGTGACAAGTATTGATATTATGACGCTAGCTTTTCGCCCATTAATTTCATCCCTTAGTAGCCTCTAACGAGATATACGTTTTTCAAAAAATTATTTTCAGACCTTTTATTTGAATGGGTTGAAGTATACAGGGTGTAAGTGACAGGCTAGCAGATACTGAAACGGTGAAATCAGACCATCAAACTGACCAGGAGCCTATCTCAGGAAACGCGAAAAAAAACAGCTGTCCCGTTCATTTTAGTCGGGTGTTTGTATATACATCGGATTATTTGGGAAGGGGGGGGGGGGGGGGGGGGGGAAGAATCCACGATTACGTCATCTGCGCTTCGTTTCCGAAAATAAATTATATTTAAATATTTACGTCCAATTTTGAAGTTTATTACTGGTTACACTTACTATTAGATAGATGAAACGGGATTTCCCCTGCTATATAAACTCATTTAAGACCCATAGAAACATGACATACGTGTCAGTGCTAATAAACAGCAAAAATTTTAAGCACGGACGAAGATTACGTAATCAAGGCGAGGGGGGGGGGGGGTCAAAAAACAAAAGATTACGCTGTGATCACATAAGGGGGGGGGGGGGTAAAAAAACGGCCAAAAATGATCACGTTATTGTTGAAGGATCCCTTTCGTATGGGACAGCTATTTTTTTTTTTTTGCGTTTCCTGAAAAAGAGATGAGACTTATCTAGATCGATTTTTTGCCCTCTAAATAAACCCGTATTCTGAAAGTTTTATTGAAATCCTTAGAGCCGGCTTCTAGAACGGGTAAATGTGTACAATTGACACGGAAATGAAATTAGTTTTTTGTTAACATTTGAAAACATTTTCTAATGGAAACCAGTATAGCGGTAAAACCAAACAAAATTCAAAATTTTTTTATTCAAAATAATATCACATAGATAGCTTTTTGACGTCATTTTTTGAGTCTACCACCGCGTCGGAAGGTGTTTCGTTGAAAGAAGATGCGGCCAGAAACTCTACAACACACATCTTTTAAACAAAACAAAATATACAAAGTACAAATAAAATACAATATTGCATTACATAGAGTAACATTGTCAAGACCAGACATTTTGGTCATTCAAATAGTCATCGAGTTTATAGTAGCCCTTTTTACAGAGGACTTGTTTAACATGGGACTTAAACGCAAAACAAAGGAATTCAAACGCAAACCTCCAAAACCTGACCAGACGAAACGTTGACCACGCCGTCTGTCGTTCTAACTACGCACTAAATTCAACCACAAGGCTACGAACGTACTATGAATGCAAGTATTTTAGCAAAACAAAGCTTTTAATTGCGAATGGTGACTGATTTGGTGTAGGTTTGCCTTGTAATGTGACTATATAAAGATGGGGGGATTTAAAGCGGGCTGTTTGCCAAATAAGGATACATGTTGCGAATTGTACTATTCAAATGAGTATGTATGTTTCATATAATTGTTACGTGTATTTTGGCCCTTTATGGACATTACTCTACGTCACGTCACTCTACCCTATTATACGATTCCTACGTATACAGGGTGTAAAATTAAATGGGACACTTACTAAAAGGGCTGCTTCAGACCATCAAACTGAACAACTTTCTCTATGGGACCAATACCGAAATCGCAAAAAAAAATCCGCTGTGCCATACAAAACTGCAAACATAACTCGACTGAAATGTATGGGATAACAGAATTTTTTTTTCGCCATTTCGATATTGTTCCGTTTGATAGTCTAAAGCACCTATTTAAGTAAGTTTACACCTTGTATACAATCACGACTCCTATCAGAAATTTTGCTACAACATGAAATGACTGAAAAAGGTAGGTATCAAAATTGTATACCTATATTTTTCGGTCATACATATTTTACATACGGCGCGAAAGGTGTAACAATTTGTGTAATACAATACACGCCGGTTAGTAAGTACCATTATTTGTTAGCGCTAAGAAAAAAAAAAATTTATTCAATTATACTTTTCATCACATCTATTCAAAAAGTGTCACTTCAGTCCTCTTTAAGTGCGCCTAAAGTTGTACTTTTTGTTAAGAGACTTTCACAGCGGGCAATAATGAGTTTTGAATTAGGAACAATTGTATTGTTGCTACATAGGTCTGCGACCAAAGAGATCGAACGCAAATATTGTATGAACAAGTTACTGGCAGGTAAGACGTGCGACACGCCGCGCCGCCGAATAAACAAAAACAAATGAAAAAAGCGCGAACTTATTGTATGAGTACCTAGAAGCGCCTTTTATTTATTTTCCTCATAGAAGGGGATGAAAAGTAGAGTGTATCACTCGGCCGCAAAATTATTTTTTCCTCGGGCGGCATACTTTGAATCCCTCGCTGCGCTCCTTAAAAATATTATTTTACGCCCTTGTGATACAATCTACTATTATTGCACACCAAAATAGAACAAACACACAACAACTACAAAATAATCCTTATTCCATCCTGAAACCCAAATTATGGTCAGAGTAAAACTTGCCTTGTTAAAACTGCTTACATAAATAAAAGGTGGTAAAAATCAATATTCCTCTAGAAATAGACATTTTAACGGGTTCTTACCGCGTTTTGGTATATTTGAGTTCCCGATATTTCGGCAGTGTTACAACTGCCATGCCAGTCATCCCGTGATCATGGCAGTTGTAACATTGCCGAAATATCGGGAACTCAAATATACCAAAACCGCGTAACTCTCAAAAACTGTATCAATATTCCTGTTCAACACAAAAAGGAATTGGTATGGCCCAGTAACTGGTATCCACTAATTTAGATAACTTTCTCTGTCGGTAGGAAGCCTTTGTTCTAGTGCAGAATCCACTATCTTGATGTTGTTTACGTAGAATTTTTTTTTAAAGAAAAAAACAAAATTGTCAATATAAAAGAAGGCACATTAATCCATTTCAAGTTAATTTTGTTAACGCATATTATATTAATTTGAACTGTGTGCTATAGTATATTTCTATGGAGAAGTTTGACAATTCCCAATCGATTCTTTCTAGCACACTTAGAGCCAGTTGCAGAAACGCTCATTAATGTTAATCCTCCATTAAATATCTTGCTGTCACTTTTTGTCTTGTTGATGTAGTTAAAGATAGCAAGAGATTTAATAGAGGATTAACTCTAATGAGCGTTTTTGCAACTGAGCGTTAGACAATCTAACTACGTGTTCTATCTACGCGGGTACATCCATTTAAGGGCCACGCAACAAGGTAACAAGAATGTGTGAAATCTAAACACGAGCTGCTAATTATGTGAACAAATCCGACATTTTCTTGAGTCACTTCTTCAACACAACCATTTATTGTATGTTTAACGAGGCAGTTTTGCTAATAGAAAGATTCTAACAATTCGTTTGGTTTTATGGTTAAACTGGACTGTCATATCAAGGTCCTGGGATTGAGTGATGTTGCGGTTACGGAAGATTGTATTTTTTTATCATAGGAACGGGAGTTTTTTTTTCCAGCTACAGATAATATATGGTTATGATATTATACTCGACTAGACGAAAAGGTTAGTTCAGTACATTTAGAATATTCTTATGATGGATTTCTAGTCAATTTCGACTACGGCGACAGAATCATTACATCAATCATTACAGAAAATCTACCAGGTTTGCAGAAGTGCATAAATGTAGGTACGTGCTAAACACGGATGCAGTATCTAGCCTTTACCCTCCTATATCTGATGGAACGGGACATCGATACGATCAGAGGTATCAGATGTAGTGGCTATAACCACAGCCACACGGTTTGGGAATCAAAAATGTGTAAGACGCCTGAAGGAATTAGTTCCTTCGATACCCAATTGGGTCGGTGCTTTCCGAAGCCGGTCACCACACGGCTAGAACATTTCTTATAGATATGATTCGGACTGCAGTACCTACGTTATCCTCATATTTAAAGCCCTGGATGGTACGAAATTGGAGTTACCGTTTTAGGATCAAAACAATATACCTACATAGAACCTTGAGACTGTTAGCTTCTTACTTAATTAAAATAAAAACAATATCTCTTAATTTAAAGCCCGAACCCGAAATACTTTAAAGTACGAGTGAATAGGCACCTTCTGGGTAAGCTCGCTACATCTTCCACCCAATCTTTGTCCTGAGGACTGGATTGAGGTCAAGAGCAAACACATTTGAAATAAAAAAAAAATTGTCAAGAATATGCCCGATTTTTTACACATAATTACAAACTCGAGTTTAAGAGTAGATAGATGTACAAATGAGTAAAGTTAGTATAGTTACCATCCGTATGCTTTTCAGCAATGGGATCAGCTTCCATGACCATGCTGACTTACCCTGTAACAAAGAAAAATTAACTTTATTTTCAATAAGCTAAAATTAAAAATACAATCATCCTGAGGACTTTCAACACTTTTGGCAACCAATACCAAAGTCGAAAATGATAAATACAGTCCACAAATAAAGTAATGAGCCGTTTTGAAACGTAGCTACTCCCACGTTTGGTTTAAAATAGAGTGTCACATCTATAGTACAAAATGCCCATTTTACAGAGATCTCTGGAGTTGAAAGAATTTTGTTGGAATTGTGTAAAAACGAGAGGTTTATGTAAAGTGGTGTGATAAGTATGAGTGTTTTTGTTTACACCTGAGTGTCTCCCAGTGTGGGACGTGATCCTAATTATAATACCTCATTATAATATACCTACTGTGACGAATTGAAATGCGTACTTGAATGATGAGTTGTTGTTGATGACTTATTTTTCCAATTTGGGAAATTCATTTTTAATTTAAGTTTTCAAACTGTGTAAATATCTAAATCACATGATCGGTGTATTGTTTGTATATTTGTTTACATTAAAATAAAATTATTTAACTTCGTAACTATTTTTGGTAATCCAATGAAGTCGAACGCCGAAATCTAATAGGTACTGATAAGGCACGCTTTAAAAAAAATTAGCTGTTTCGAAAGGAATTTATATCCATAAATACATAAACTCACGACCATAATCCCTTTCGGAGAAGTCAAAAACATTGCTACAACTACCCTACATGCATGCAGTTGTAACAAGACTCACTTTTGTAGCATATTTAAAGTTACAAGATGAAATGAAGTGTAAAATTGTGGCTAGCTTTTCGCCAACAAATACATTTCATAAGAAACCCTTATCCCTAAGTAGCCTCGAAAGAAACCTACGAGGAGAAATGGGGTGGTCCAGTCGGAACCCTGTTTCGTACAAAACATCCACTAAGCGAAACAATCAAACAAACTACCGTAAAGTTTTTAATTCATCTACATACCGTAACGCTACATTGCTGTAAACGCAGATAAGCTGAAAACCTAGACTTGATATAGGTACTAAGTTTTTATGTATTTCTACAGTGAGTCATTCTATAGGTATACATATAAGCATGTGTATTATAGTAAGAAAACACAACCACGCTGGATTTGAGCCAAGGTTTCAAATGCAAAATGTAAATGACCTGTTTTTGTGAATTATTAGTTTACCCCAGTTCCATCTAATGTTTATTGCATTCAGTTTTTACTTAGAACTGCGATTTGTTTTATGCAATAATTAATTTACATATTCGCATATCACTTAATCATAGCCCTCGGTAACTATACATACTAGGTTTATTAATTGTTTTGTTCCAATAAGTGAAATTTTAAAAGGACTGAATTACATTGGCTGATGTGGCAAGAATCAAACTTGAATCAAACTTTTGAAAAGAGGATAAGATGTATAGGTGCAGTAAGAAAGGATTTGTCGGTGTCACGCGGATGATGTTATGGATAAAAGCGACAATAAGTATACAGGGTGTTAGGGTAAACAGTTGCATTACTTTAAAGGGTGATTTTATCCATGATACTGAACATTGAAAAACTTTCCCAAAGAAACCTTAGGCTGGTTAAAAATATTCGTATTAGTCATAAAACAAACATTTATCAAACCAATACTCAGGCTTCGCCGTGTAGTTTCTTAAAACTTTATAAACATGAATGAAATACAATTTTCAATACAGTTTATTTAGGTTTCCTAGAGAAACGCGAGAAAAAATCACAGCTAAACCAAGGCGGTCTATCCTCAAAGATCGATACGATATCTAATTATAGGTACGAACATACTTTGCTATCTAGACTAGATAGAGCGATAGAATCAGGAAGTGGCCGTGTCTGTGTTAGATGGGGCTGTCGATGCCGCAGCACTTGACCTTTCGCTCACCTCATTCGAAGGTGCTTCATTGGAGATCAGGTGGTCCGCGACTTCGAGAGTAGATAATGACAATTGTAAACCGGTGTCCACCTGGCGGCGAGTTCACCTGGGTACTTTGGACCTTGGTTCACCCGCTTGGTGATAAAGTAAAATGCAAGAAAATTATAACTCTATGCACCCTAGTTTTTAATTACTAACAAAATTTTAAGAGTGTTTCAGACATGGGTTGAAAGAGGAAAACAATTTTTTAGACCGCCCATAGAAAGTCGATTGGCTGATCTGCACTTTTGTATGGGAGGTCCTAAAAAGGGTCTCATTTTTCGACCCATTCTTCTTCTTCTTATCGTGTGGGCAGAGCCCTGGTGTCAGAGTTTTTTCAGACCGCCTTACGGCCTCTGAGGTGGTTTTTATGTAACGACTACTACCACCAGAAATAGTAGCCGGGACCAACGGCTTAACGTGCCATCCGAAGCACGAATCATTTTTCTTTTCAGACAATCAGGTGATTCAGCCTGCAATGTCCTACCGAATTGGGGAAAAACGCACAAAGTGACATTTCACGAGGTGTCCCCCGTGGGAATCGAGCCCACGACCTCTATGTCGAGAGCCAATGCTCTTAACCACTAGACCACGGAGGCAGTCGATCCATGTTCCTTAGGGCAAGTTGTTTAGTTTCACTGTCGGATTACACTCTTAAAATTGTGGTAGTACTTAAGGAGATTGGTTCCTTAGAACATGAGTCGACTGCCTCCGTGGTCTAATGGTTAAGAGCATTGGCATTGGGTAAGTTGTTTAGTTTCATTGTCGGATTACACTCTTAAAATTGTGTTATTAATTAATTAAAAATTAGTGGTGTATATGTAACATATGAATGCGAGCGACTGTACCTTCTCAGTACATTATTTTGTAATTGATGATAAGATGAATAAAATGTCAGTTATAATTTGAGATCAAGATAAAAGAAAATAGTGCGTTCTTTGTAGTTTAATCAGCGAAAGGAATTCCAGTGATGTTGAGGTCAATTGGCCGAAAACTGAAGGTTAATTCATCTTAATGAATGCATAATGTAATGCGTCTTCGTCTGAGTAGATATTGGTCTTTTTAAATAGACAATAACATACTTAGTTGTAGTTTAAGGAAGTAATTGTTAAAGACATGCGACGGACTCACATCACTACCTGTCAAACTGGATAGAGTTTGGGCACTGGTAGTGAAATGTGGGTTTTTTAAATATGCTGTAAGTACAAAGTCCTTTCTCACAGGTTCTAGTTGTCGGGTAGTAAATTGCGCCGGTAGTCGGTACATGCTGCGAATATATGGATGGAATCCGCGAGATCCCAACTAGTCAAATCAGCAACTCTTTATCAAACGTCAAAACACGAGCTTTGTAAGCATGTTGTTGTTCATTGTTTTTCGTCGTCGTTTAGATACTTTTTATAGTTTATCCTTTTATTAAAAATAGTATTCATGCTACAGAATTACTTAAAATGTAAGTTTAGTATTATTTTCAAACGTATTTCTTACTGAGAAGATATAACTAAAATATATTTGATGCAGTCAACTCCCCTATTGCGCGGGTACTAGTTCAAAATGTAAGGAATGGACATCATCATCACCAGCCCGGTAAAAAAACCTCTTCATTTTTACGCCAAATAGAACGGTCGCACGCTAGTCTCAACCAAGAATTATCATGACTATCTACAATAAATTTTACTGAGTTTTTTTCATGCAGACCATTCGCTACCAAGTGATAGCCAAAAAAATAAAGGTCCTGAAGTTTAAGAAGGAATTGACCATTCTTACTTCTACCTGACTGACCCAGAAGAAGTGTTATTAAACTGATAGTATGTGTGAAATCTTTCATACATGACCATGCATTTTGCTCTCGGGAAACCGGCCGGCGCCTTCCCGGCGTCCGGAACGTATGAAAAGGCACTTAACCAGCAGCTAAAGAAATCAATGTTCACAAGCTACCAGCAATTCTATTGAATGCCAGCGATAGATACAAAATAAAAATATTCTAGGCACATAGTAGGCAGGTGAAAGTTGATCGGTATGTGGTAAGTAGCTATTGTTTCATTGAACTCCGTTTTGCTTTTACATTTTAACCTTTTCGCAGGGAAAACGTAGGGAAATTTAAAATTGTCGTATTGGTAGGAGTTAATGGCTCATTCGCAGACATAGATTATCAATCATGGGGGTCCGGGTTGGAAGTCACACGCACAAAATGCAATGTACATTCTAAATTGGTACCTTACCTTTTTTGAGTTTTTTTAACTAACACACAATACTGATGCGGACTTCTTTCAAACAGTGGAGGAAACCTGCAAGGGCTTTTTGCAATTCTGATGCGTGTGAAATTTATCAATCCGCAACATCCGCAGTGGGCACGCCTTACGTCTTTACACCCTCACCATCAGGGTAGACTGTGGACGGGGGTGGGAAGGTGGGGGGGAAGGGTGTAATGAGGATGCAACAGGCTAACGACGATGATGATGAATCCCAATAGTTTATAGGTTGTCGGGTACACAAACATTCACACTTTTCTATGGAAGATCCAAAATAATAAAGAGAGAAAAAAAAAGAAACAAATTATAATACTTAATTCATGATAATAATCATCATCATCTATTATTTTTTAATTTGTCATAAAAAAGCCGTTTCCGACCCATTTTCCTTAGGTTTCCCTCCCCCTTAGGGCCCTTCTTGTTTGTGTATATATTGTTGTTGTTTTTTGTGTGTTTTGGTGTGCAAATAAACAATATTTATCTTGTCTTTTTAGTTTCACTATCTGAATATACCCTCACATTTTTCTTGTAATTAAAAAATAGTGTAGAGTAGACACATCACAATATTTAACTTTCTAATCTTTCACTAGCTTTAATGGCAAATACCACCACTGATAACAGTGATAAGCTGATAATGCTTATCAGTCAATAATACATTTGAGTCATTACTTTGATACGAAATGCCTCAATGACTATTAGTCATTTATTTATTATAAGTAAATAATTGGAAATGTAACACTGTTTTTATCGTATAACAGCTGTTAATATGATGGTAAGTCACCTGCCAGGCTATTTATTATCATTTTAGTTAGTTAGTTAGTGCAATCCAATTCGATTCCATATTGAGCACCAATATCCACACACTCAACTTCTTGGAATAACTAAAGTGCTCGAAATCAGGTGCTCTTTAAAATTAGTCCTCAATGTGAAATGCCCCCAAAGACTGGCTGCAGGCATAGTCTTAAAACATCGGCGTACATTTGAGGCTCTTTTCTCTATGATGCATAAGCATTAGAAGTCTAGTGGAAGTGGTCTAGTGGTTAGTACCCTTGGCTTCCGCGCAGGGGGCGACAGTTTGATCTCAGCGTGAATCAGACAAGTATCAGTTATATAAATGCATTTTTGAGAACTTATGTACAATACTGCCCCTAGGAAAACGGGAAAGAGCGAGATGTGCCTGCCTTTGTTAGTTTACGCAGGCCAAAATGAGTATGAATGATGATTTTCTCGTTTTGCCATTTTAACTGCCCTGCTCAATAATTGGCCCTTGGTTCGATCTCCGTCCAGGCCGACTCGTACCAATGAGTTTTTCGGAATTTATGTACGATTTATAACACAACTGGCTTTTCGGCGAAGGAAAACATCGTGAGGAAACCCGCATGCTTCAATGTCGAGGCATGCATTGTACCTACTGTCCATTTAGAAGTGGCGACGGGCTCACTCCCCGCCACACTGGGCAGACTTTCGGTACTATAGTGAAACGTGGATGTTCCGATGTTTCAGGATATCTCTGACTACCCCCTCGGGGATTATAGTCGTGAGCATATGCTATGCTATGCTATGCTATGCTCAATAATTTAATTACTAGGCCCTGGTAACCACATCACTTTCTTATTTAGGTTTTCAGCAAGTCCCTCAAATTGTCAAAAGTATGATTGTCCTGCTTATATTTGTAACATGCTAAACAACCTATAAACCAAAATCAATAACATGAGTTTGTACAATACTGTTTGTAGCCAAAGTTTCTGACCACCATGAAAAGAAAAGAAATATATTTGAGAGGCTATGTATTTATGTAGATCAGAACATAGTACTGTATGACATAGACATGTTACATTAAACCACAAATAGTATCGGTTTCTATCTCAAGTTACGCACTAACTCTCTTGGTTGGTTTATAGCAGATCTATAAACCTAAGTAGGCAAGTAGATGCAAAAATAAAACAGGAAATACAGGCTCTACTCTCTAAGTATTTCATACATTGGAAATACTAAACATTGCTATCACTTCACAAGTGAAACATGTTTTTTAGCTAAAATAAAAACCTAAAATGAAACCTTGGTCTGTCAGTAGATGCCCTTATCCTATTGAATTTGATGGAACGGGAAAGTAAATTGTAAAAGATGTCAGATATAGTTGGAAGTATGAATATAGTTCAGGACAATCATAGGAGTTATGCAGATTTTCAACAATAACATAAGACCAACATATCTCAATCTTTCTCGTTCTATTCTATTTTTAATAATATGGCATCCATCTCGCTATTGATGATTTTGCCAATGTCTAGTTCATGTAGCAAAAGTGTTTGACGTCGTACAGTTATAATAGGTATTTTGGTGACTTCAATAGCAGACCTACAATGCGACTCCAAATCTTTCTCATTTTCTCAGGGTGGCACTCTAGGCTCACTGGTGTGAGACAAGAAATAGGAGGCCTTGAAAGAAGGGCTGCCATCACCAAAATTGCCGTCACCGTACAATGACGTCAAAAACCCTGGACTTTTCCCCGAACAACATCGAAAAATTATATTTTGACCATAAAGAAAATGAATAAGTTACTCCAATACAATCCGAAACCTAGGGCAAGTGAATGAGCAATAAAGAAAATGAATAAGTTACTCCAATACAATCCGAAACCTACCTGAAAAATAATACCTAGAGTAAGTATTACTACTCTAGGTATTATTTTTCAGGGTACGACTCGGTTGTGGCGCAAGTTCAGTTTCTGAGTGCAGAACCATAAAATAAAACCGAAATATAATCGAAATTTCGCAATACAATCTCTATTTTTAACTTTTCCTGCTCGTGTATATTCAGTGATGTTCGTTTTAAAATATTTGTTTATCATTATAATATTGAAATTATCAGTTTTTAACCGGACACATGAAGTGTCCAGCTTTCCCCCCCGGACACCCTTCAAACTAGGACAAATCCAGGGAGACCCGGACGGGTGGCAGCCCTTCTTGTAAGTAAACAAACAGTAATAAACATAAGTGAAATAAAGAAATATGCAATACAAGTTGCCCCAAATACAATAATAGGTACCATAAGTGTTCTCCAAGTGTGTTCAATAGCATATAGGAGATACCAATACACCTACGAAATTTCGTATTATAATTTACATAGTACCTACATATTCATCAACAAACATTTTGTTGATGAATCTCAATGATCTCAGATAATAGAATTGGTACGAGCACACCTTTATTTGGAGGCGCAGAAGGTGTACTTGGGACACAAGGCCGATTTAGGCGATGACACTCCTTTAGCGATCTCAAGGTTATACAGCACGGCGCAACCAGACGAAAACTGTTCCATACGGCTCGATCGTAAAGAAAAACGTTTCGAAATCACACCCGACAGCGCTGGTAGGAAGCATAAAAACTTTTATTGAACAATGCATCGGCCGTCTTGCATAGAAAATACATCCGATAAGTCGACAGGTGTTCCTCAATTTATTTATTGAATAACTCACCTTAAAAGGGTCTAGTTACACTCCGATGAACTGTTAAATCCATAAAACACTGTCACAGATATTTGGGACACTTTATAAGCTGTTGAAAACATAAAATTGCTCGTTATTTACAATTTTTTCAATATTTATTTACAAAATTGACCACTCCGCACTGCGCGAAACACTTGTGAAAATCCATAGACAAAACAGATTATTTGACGTTGACGTAAAAAAAAAACAATAGTGATGTGCTTTGCGGTGTTTTGCAAATATCGACAATACATTTCATGCTTCAAACTTAATACCACGAGCAGAAATTTTTTCCTTTGACCTTCGAAAATGATCAGTTTTACCGCCCGTTTTCAGACATCCAGCAAACAAATAAGAGGAATATAAGCAAAAAAGCAAAACATACAGACATAACCAAAGTTTTTGTCATATTATTCTTGAAAGAATTATTAAAATCGGTTTAGTTTTGGAGGAGGAAAAAGGAGAATAGAAAATGCAGATTTCGACGATTTTATGTAGATAAAATCGGTCTAAGCTGCAGTTTTCTCTTTTGCACTCTAATAGGCGGGGTGTATGTGTGGGGATGGTGTGGGGCTTATCGGACTACTACGTATACAGTTGGAAAAGTGACCTATTCTCCAAATTACCATTTCAGCCCACCTATCCTCTTAATATTGAACTAGATGTAAAAAATAATGAAATACTAATAAGAATAATGATATAGTTGTGTAGAAGACTACAACTATAGGCACATACATTATTATTATAGGTAGGCGTACAGTACGGAATGTAAGGAAACTCCCTGGTCCCTGCCATGAGGTTCGACCATACCCCCTCTAGGTTACCCAGGGGCTACGGACAGGTATTTCAAAATCCATGTGTTTCCGACTCAACTTATTAATCTCAACTCACGCTCAAAAGGATGTCTCTGAATGTCGGCCTCAGTCTCATTCATTGTTGGTAGGCTTAGGTTAGGCTCTTTTTGGTTGTGCGAGCCCAGTTTTATGAAGTAGCCACGATCTAACCAAACTTTGAATTCTGTGTCTTTCTTCTGTTTTTCTTCCTTCTTCTACATGCTTGAGACAAGTCAAATGTATTTTTATCTTTCTCCGCTATAAAAGAAGATTAACATTAAAGATCTCTTTTTAAATTCTTGTCTTGTCTTGTCTTCTATTTGGTACCCAATGAAACCAAATATAACAAAAATACCTACCATCGATATTTTTACCATAGGAATATCCGTCTATGTTCAGCACGTAGTCTATGGAAATAATGTTGCCAAGTGTAAAGCTATTACCCAATATTCAGGGTAATGAAGCTGATTAGCGTATGAAAATAAAATTAAGAAGACACTTGCTCGGTTGCAGAAACGCTCATTAAAGGCAATCCTCCATTAAATCTCATGCAGTCACTTTTTGTTTTGTTGACATAATAAAATCTAGCAAGAGATTTAATGGAGGATTACCTTTAATACACTTTTGTTTATGAAATTAATTAGATTATCCGCCAGTTGCACGTACGTCCATTAAGTACTTCGGCCATTCAATCATTCTTGCTATATGCATAGTAACTATAGAGATAAAGATAATAGTTACTTTATTACTGCTTCATTGCAATTTTATGATTATTTCCGAGTGCTTTATTTAATGACATAAGTTTTCACTAAAGTAAATTGGTATTTCGAGCTTTTTACAATACGATTTACACGCTTGCGAAAGCATAGGCAAATTCGCTGTACATTGACGCTTCTATAGAGTTAAATAGTCAAAATAACTTTACAGACGAGTCGATGTACAGCAAGCTTGCCCAAGCTTGCGCAAGCGTGTAAACCCGGCATTAGACGTGGAAATGATCCTATGCTTTCTGCCAAGGCCAAATAGCAAAAATGCTTGAACGGGGAGCAGCGCACGCTCCCTATTGGCTTAGACCAAGTTTGTGATCGTGCGGTCGGCCTGTATTAATTGATCTGAGGGTCGGCCTTTATACAGTGCAATTTGGCTAAGGGGATAATCGGCCTTGACAGAAAGTAAACCGATTGCCCGTCTTTATTCAGCCTTTTGACTTTAAAATCGGGGAGCTTTTTCATTTTTATGGCAACATTTTCCAGAATTTCCTTCCGGTGGGGCTGTCCAAGGCCCAATCAAATCATTCGGCTTGCGAGGTATCTACGTGGGTGCTACGACATTGCATGTTGCGTGTTTATTTACAAAATTCAAATTCGAAATTATTGAATGGAAAATCGATGGGTTTTAATATTTATAAATTAAACATTGGGACGCAGTGAAGGTGTTAGTGAATTTTGCTGAAAAATCTTGACTGTTGTTTGAATTATTGACTGGTCTAATTAAGTATTTTGTGAAAAAAAATGACCGCGTCCACGATGATTGAATTGGAATCCTGGATAATCTACCAGTGTGTCCTGAATGAATGCCACGTATCCAGCTGTAAGTACCTTGCCCATATACATTAATGTAATATTTTAATTTTATTATAAATTGGTTCAAATTGCTTTGTCGTTAGTTAGCTAATTTTTTAAATTTAAATTAAAATTCGAATGTTTACACTAATAAACTGATTTAAGTTCATATTTTATTATAGTTATGTACCTATAGATTTGGTTATCTTTGCATTAATCTCAATGGTTTGTTAATGGTATAACATGTATGTATAGGTATTATATTTAATTAACTGTACCTTCATAATGCTATCAATACCTATAGGTACCTACCTACCTACTTCTTACATAGGTAGGTTATTAACTAATTATTTTGTAGCAAATCAATTACCGTAATTAATTAAGTAAGCAAGACAAATATCTAAGTACCTATAGCTAAGTTTTAAATATATATTTAAGTAGTATGTATTCATACCAGTATTCGTGTTGTTAGGACATTAAATTTTATATTAAACGAGCGTTAACCCGCGACTTCGTCCGCACAAATTATATACCAGATTTTAAGTCAGATCATAAGCTATCAAACAAAAAAAGTTTCATCAAAATCGGTTCAGTAGTTTTTACGTCATACTCGTTCAAACAAACAAACAAACACACAAACAAACAGACGGACAAAAAATCCAATAATTGGTGAAACGGAATCAGGGACACCTAAAAACCATATCGTAACTTTTTCTTTGTTAATATCTTCAATGTACAGATAAACTTCCTGTTACAGTTTTATAATAGTACTAGCTTTTGCCCGCGACTTCGTCTGCGTAGACATGTAATTTTGTCTAATGTCTCGTCTAAGGTCATGAAGGTCATGATCCGAACCAAGTCTAGAAATCCTGGCATGTAACATTAGAATGGCGATTAAGGACTGGGCTGATAAAAGACACAGGCTAGAATGCTCTGGCCTCTCGGGTCTGCAACACTGCAGGAAATTCATCAGCAATCTTCTTATTATCGTGTGGGCAAAGCACTGGTGTCAGAGTATAACAGCAATGCAGGAGTAAAGCTCGTGCCATCGTCGGAGCCCTCACCGGGCACTACGCAACAGGCACGATAAAGCTCACTCTAGATCCCGGTTGCCGAGCGTGTGGAGAGGAGGAGGAAACCATGGAACATTTGTACTGTGTGACTGCGATGTCTTGGTGGGTAAACGTATGTGACTCCTGAGAGATGGTTATTCATTACAGGTTTCTTACCCTGAACGCTATTGCCTCCCTCATTTTCCAAGTTTTTCAAGGATGAAGAAAATAATATGTAGGGTTCAATACAAAAGATACCATTGGGTCGAAGTGTTGCTGGCTTGCCATTTCCCATAATAAGATAAGAAAGTCATGAACTTAAGCTAAATCAAAATCAGAAAGTACCCCAAGTAATTCTGTAGGTATCAGATTTAAAAGTCATTCACTGGATCCATCACTTTAATTTTTCTACTGTTCGTCGTTTATTAGTTTTTTATTTATGTCGAGCAGCATAATAATCATCTTACGACCCACTGCGGGTCACAGACCTCCACTCACGTATAAACGTTAGAGTATACTCTACCACGCGGGCTACTGTAAAATGGTGAAGGCAAGAGCTAAAACGATAATATTCTAGGAAGCTAATGGTCAATTTGCTAAAAAAGATTTTCAATTATGTAAGTAGCTAGATTACCGACCTGTGGTGTTATATTATAAGGACCTTTTAGATACGTGGGTACCTTTTTATACGTTGTGGTAGAATGATGTTCTATAGTTAAGTTGCACAAGCCCTCAAAAAATCATAATTGAGACCGAAAATCAAACAAAACAAAAATTTGGCAAGAATTACTGCAAAAAAATTCGTCCTTTCTGTAAAATAAGGTTATCATTCCGTAGCATTGGCTCAGATTGGACTCAAACAATCAATATACTTACAACGATGTATTACAACGATAATATAATCAACTAAATTTGTAAGCTCCTGCTATAGCTAGGTTTTTGAATTAATAATTGTAGCACACTTGCTTTAAAAAAACTCCCAACGCCATCTATTAAGATGAAAACAATACTACGATTAAATTTTTGAACACTTGATTTTTAATATTTGACGACCCGGTTGGTGTAATGGTTACCTCGCCGGACTGCCAAACCAGGGTCCTGGGTTCGAAACCCGGTTCGGTCATGGATGTTATAAATGTTTGTGCCGTTGTTGTATGGTTTCTATAATAAAAAGCCTATAGTGCTTGCTTGGAATCATAACAATGTTCCTGTAAGCGTTATTTATTTATTTTTCTAATTCAGCCGGTAAGTAACTATACAATCAAATCTGTAAGACCGAATATCTGAGATGTCTTGAGCGTGAATTGAGTAAGGTACTTGCTTCAAAAAAACACACAACGCCATCTATTAAGATGAAAACAATACTACGATAAAATTATGAACACTAACTTTAGAAAAGGTTAAAAGAAAGAGGATTTTTAGTATTTACCGACCCGGTTGGTGTAATGGTTACCACGCCAGACTGCCAAACCAGAGTCCTGGGTTCGAGTCCCGGTTCGGTCTTGGATGTTATATGTTTATGCCGTTGTTGTATGGTTTCCACAATAAAAAGCCTATAATGCTTGCTTGGGATAATTAAAATAATGTTTGTGCCTGTGAGTGTTATTTATTTATTTGTTTAATTATTTTTCTCGCGTTCTCCGCTGGAGAATACGCTTGCCCGGTGTGGGGCCGATCTGCCCACGCCAAGCTGGTGGATACCGGCACTAAACAAAACGTGTCGGATTATAACTGGATGCTTGAAACCGACTCCAGTACAGTTGCTTTACCCACTGGCTGGCATAGCACCCCCAGATGTAAGTAGGGCTGTGGCAGGTTCCTCAGAGAGAGCCCAAATGGTGGACGACACACGACATCCCATGCATGGCTTTATTCCTGCGCTGCAAAGGCTGCCAAGCCGACGCAGCTTTATGAAGTGTGTCGACCCCCTGAATACTGGCCCAGCGCAAGCAAGGTGTACTCTATGGCGACAAAAAGTGTCCCTCCCAACTCCATTTGTGTCGCCGTCTGAGAGCCTCACGCCTAGACATGACTTGCCTTGGGCGACCTGGAAGTCTTTAAACCGACTTCGAACCCAGGTCGGTCGCAGTAAGGACAACATGGTCAGGTGGGGATATTCGGATGCGCAAAATGTGACTTGCTTGTGTGGAACTCCACAAACGATGGCCCATCTCACATCGTGCCCTGCGTGCCCTAACATCTGCACGCAGGAGGAGCTCATGACTGCTAGCGACGGTGCAGTATCGGTTGCCCAATTCTGGCAAGCTACTATGTAGCGACTTTGTTCAGAATTTGAAGTCGACACGATAAGAAGAAGATTATTTTTCCAATTCGCCCAGTACCTATACAATCAAATCTGTAAAACCGAATTTCTGAGACGTGTTGATGATAGAACCACAAACATAATATTAATATTAGTGAGATACCTGGTAGGATGGTAGGATTAAAATTAGAAAAAAGCCAAAATAAAACATCCTGCGCTAATATTAGATCTGATATGATCTCAGGATATTATTATGATTGAAGGTCAGGCCCTTTACATATCAAGCCTAACTGCTTCTGTCTAATCCGGTGAAAAATGGATATAGTCGTTGAATGTATTTAAAAAAAATAAAAAATACATTCTCGACCAAGAATCGAACCTCCACCTCATGCACGAAAATCTAACCATATACCAAATATACTACACAGCTGTTGTCAAAACTGTTGAAAAAATTAAATACTATTTTTATCACTGCAATCTACACAAATGCATCTGTCAGCGTCAAATTGGCGCTAGTGAGCATAGAATAAAAACGTGGTACATGTTTCAGCATGATAAAACATTGTAATTTATCCCACAGGAACCCATTGCTAGGATAAAAAGTATCTTATATCTTAATCCAGAACACATTCTATCTGCGTGCCAAATTTCATCAAAATCCATTCAGCCGTTTATGCGTGATTGCGCCACAAACATACAACATTACAACTTTACAAACATCGTCACAAACTTTCACGTTTATAATATTAGTGAGATTATTAGTTCTTCTTCGTGATGGAATCTTTCATTATTGAAAACAATCAAGTGTACTGGCAGATACAAAATTATTTGTTAAGTATGATTATCACTGAACGGAACGCGTCGGGGCGCATTATATATATAACACGAATAGCCGATGTTGGAGAAAAATCCGCCAGATTAAAGTGGGATTGGGCCGGCCATGTCTGTCGAATGCACGAGGAAAGGTGGGCAAGAATAGTAACGCCCTGGATCCCAGAAAACGGTCGTCGGCGTCCAGGTCGTCCTAGGAAGAGGTGGCGGGACGATCTGGATGCTTTCGATGACGCGTGGCCAGAGCATGCCCAGGACAGAGATGGTTGGAGGATGAAAGGGGAGGCCTTTGCCCAGCAGTGGGATGAAGAGGGCTAGTAAAAAAAAAAAAAAAAAAAAACTTAATATGCTGACACTTTTTTAAGAGGATGATCAGACCATCAAACAGCTTTCTCTATGGGACTGTCATCGATATCGCGAAAAAAAATCTTCTGCCCCATACATTTTTGTAGAGTAGGATTGCAATTTTGTATGGAACAGTTGATTTTTTTTCGTGATTTTGACTTTGGTCCCATACAGAAAGTTGTTCAGTATGATGGTCTGATCATACCCTTAAAAAACTGTCTGCATATAAGAAGGACCATATACATCTTGCAATCCGGTCAGATGCGCGCGAAATCGGTGACGGCCGCATTCCACTGCAACGTCGCCTGGTCAGCACTCGCTGTCAATTTGCGTGCATTTGAAACAACGGCTGAGGCGCACGTATGCGCCTGGATTCCAGCGAATAATTTCGTCCGGAAGGACGCAGTCGGCTATTGCCGAATGTTACATTAATTTATGTAAAGCTCATATCAAGCGACAGTCCGTAGGGCTGTGGCAGGTTCCTCAGAGAGAGCCCAAATGGTAGAACAAAACATTTAAAAGGAAATCACAGATATTGGTTTCTAGATTGTTTTAAAACCATTCATTTTTTACTTTAATCAAGACATTTAAAAGGAAATCACAGATATTGGTTTCTAGATTGTTTTAAAACCATTCATTTTTTACTTTAATTACTAAATGTTCAAACTATGCTTCGTTTTGTATGGAGCGCCGTAGAAAAATGCGCAAAATGCACGGCGGCACATCGCATCGGCGGCATAAAAAACCGACCCTTATTAATTTGTTAGAGTTGTTCGTTTGTATTTTAGTAATAATTTACGGTATTTCAAAATAGTTCCTTAGCTGTCTTTAAAATATTAGCTATTATACAGTCTTGCGTAACTGTGTGATTACACCGTAAATAAAAAACATTCCGAATTAAAAATCGAGTTTTAGACACATTTGGGCTGCTGATTTGAAATCATGATTATATGCTCTTTGTTTGAAATTGGCGTGCAGTTTTTTTTAAAATAATTACTCTTGCTTTGTTTGCACTGTAATTCTACAAAATGTCGAGAAATTTGTAATTCGAATCTTGTTTTCTTGTGACCAGTACTAAGGTTTTTTTGTTATGCAAAGGTTTTCTCCATGGAGTTTGAAAGATTTTATAGCCAAAAAGAAAAACAGTGTTATACCGGTGCAGTCATCAGCACTGGACAATGATAAAATTTATAATTATTGGTATTTATTTTGTAATTTATTGTTATTTTCGTTATTTATAAATCAAACAGTCTTCAGAATTATCTTACTTTATTACAAGTCTTTTAATTTTAATTAGTGTTACTTAGTTGAAATTGAAATGGTACCGTACATTGGTTGCACTTGCGGTTATATGTTTATATCTTCGGCTCCCGTCAACGTAGCGAGATAAATTATATACCAGATTTTAAGTCAGATCATAAGCTATCAAACAAAAAAAGTTTCATCAAAATCGGTTCACTAGTTCTTGCGTGATACTCGTTCAAACAAACAAACAAACAAACAAACAAACAAATAAACAAACACACATACAAACAGACAGACAAAAAATCCAAAAATTGGTGAAATGGAATCAGGGACAACTAAAAACCATATCGTAACTTTTTTTTTGTTAATATCTTCAATGTACAGACAAACGTTCTGCTACAGTTTTATAATAGTTTAGATTAGATAGATATTTAGGATAAAAATACCTAAGTACCCAACTAAATATTATTTAAAAAATTAAAATAGTCTACTATCGAATATGATAGATATAAGGTACGTAGGTACGAGAAATAAATTATTTTCACCAACTATTACCTTTTTTAAAATTTATATTTTACGTGCGTTTGTATACCCGACTTCGGCCGCAAGGGGAACCCTTGTACCTATCGTAGTGAGATAAATGATATACCTGCCAGATTTTAAGTCAAATCATAAGCTATAAAACAAAAAATATTTCATCAAAATCGGTTCAGTAGTTTTTCCGTGATGCTGTTTCAAACAAACAGACAGACAAAAATTCTTAAAAAGTTTGATTTCGAGTCAGGGATACCGAAACACCACATCGTAATCTTTTACTTGTAAATATCTTCAATCTTCAGACACGCTTCTGTTACAGTTTTTTTTATATTTATTAAGGACAACCAACAAGCAAAACACTACTACATTTCTATGTTACAATAGTACCACAGTAGGCGTATAGACTAAGTGCTAACTACAGGGTGGAATTGATATCATTAGCATCCTTTTAAACTAAGAGTCTACCCATCAAACTGAACAACTTTTACTATTGGAGCAAACAAATCGGAGCAAAAAAAATATCTGCTGTTGCATACATTTGAGTCGACTAGGCACTGCAGTTTAATATGGAACAGCAGATTATTTTTTTGCTCCGATCGGTTTGCCTCCATAGTAAAAGTTGTTCAGTTTGATGGGTAGACTCTTAGTTAAAAAGGATGCTAATGATATCAATTTCACCCTGTATAATAGCACTTCTACAATATCAATAGCTACTTGACGTCCCGGTTGGTGTAATGGTTACCACGCCGGACTGCCAAACCAGGGTCCTGGGTTCGAATCCCGGTTCGGTCATGGATGTTTATATGTTTGTGCCGTTGTTGTATGGTTTCCATAATAAACAGCCTATAGTGCTTGCTTGGGATCATTACAATGTATGTGCCTGTGAGCGTTATTTATTACTGTTTTATAATAGTTTAGATTATTACTCTATTAAGTACTTCGTTTCTAATCCTTTGGGGTAAAATTTGAGGAACACCCTTAATTTTGTGTATTTCTACGTCATCGTCGTCACCGTGATTTTCCAAATGTATCTAGGTAGGTTTTTTCCAAACACAAATACTTCAATATATCAAAATCCAAACATTATAATATGTATAACGTAGTGAGTTACATTCTCTTTGATAATATCGATACTGCTTAGACTAAGCTCACTAGCACATAGGCTGTGCTAGCACGCACAAAAGACGTTTCTGGAGTGCGATTTTTGAATCTCATTCGCTGAGAAAAAATAAATATTTGCATGCTATTGTATTTTAGCTGAATAGATGATACTATCCTAGACCCTAAGATCAATTTTATGTACCTATTCATAGCAAATAAATTATTTCATTTCATTTTCATTTGAGCTCAGCAGTTGAAAATGTCAAAATTACCATAGAAATATGCATTTTTCTACTGCGGATTTGACATTCAATAATCATCCTCCAGGAGTGCGATTTTTGAAAGTCAAATTAGCAGTAGAAGCGTATCTCCATTTCAACTGCTGAGTTCAACGTATGAGATTCAAAAATCGCACTCCTGAAAAGTATTTTTCTCATCTCGCGAATATGGTTCAGTTCAGGGGTGTTCATCAACTTTTAATGCACACTGCCTATTTAGTTACGAATGTTACGGTACAAAACAATTTTAAAAATATTTTTCGGGGAAAAACATATTCCACTAGAACGCGGATAAATCGCTCTAGATTCCAATTATGACATAAGTAATATAGAATGCACCGAAAACAATAGATATTGTCGCTATTAACAACTTAACACCTATAGAAATAATTGAGCATGATTTAAGATGCCATTTAGAAAGTCTTCATTTAGTACGGTACTTAAGTATTTTAAAAATAATCCTCTACGGTTTCTGAAAGGTCCATTAGAAATTACTTTGATGTTCTCAAATAAAATGTTCCTAACAAAAAATGGTTAATTCCGTTCCTTTTTCCAGAGGGGTTCTTTATTTTTATTAACATGGCTTTCAGAACAGAAGGAATGAATACACAAACTTCATACTGTTTAATTCATTTTCTACTGCTGATTTCAACGCGTGACTTTTAAAATCATATTTTTGAAAGTCGTCATAATCTCCATAGCAATTTTGACATTGTCTATTGGTGATTTGAACGTGTGACTTTCAAAAATCGCACTCAATGTTTTACATTACAATATTAAGGTGGTTTCAGTCCACTGCCTCCGTGGTCTAATGGTTAAGAGTATTAGCTCTCAACACGGAGGTCGTGGGTTCGATTCCCAAGGGGGACACCTAGTGATATATCACTTTGTGCGTTTTTCCCCAGATGGTTAGGACATTTCAGACTGAATCACCTGAAAAAGAAAAATGATTCCGTACTTCGGATGGCACGTTAAGCCGTTGGTCCCGGCTACTATCTCTGGTGGTAGTAGTCGTTACATAAAAACCACGTCAGAGGCCGTAAAAGGCGGGCTGAAAAAACTCTGACACCAGGGCTCTGCCCACACGATAAAAAGAAGAAGAAGTTTCAGTCCATACAAAAGTTTGACGCACAATACGCGTAGACGGAATTAATAAAAGTAATATTTTATTTTTTTAATATAATTACGAAGATATAAAGCTTTAACAATGTTGTATAAAAAACTGCAAAGCTTTATGTTCGTAATTATTTTATAAATTGCAAATGTTATTTGGGAAAGTTACTTCTATTAATACCGTCTACGCGTATTGTGCGTCAAAGTTTTGTTTAAAATTGTCCCCTCTGCAACCACCTTAAGTCCAAGTTTTACAACCATTCGGTGGTAGCCTCACAAGGTGTGCAAACTGATTGAATATACTCGCCACAGTCACAGGCGGGAGAGCTGGTCCACCAACTGCGCTGCCTATACAGGGTGTAAAATTTAATGTGTTATCAATATCAAACACGGTGCTTCAGACCATCAAACTGAACAACTTTCACAATGGAGCCAACGCAGAAATTGCGAAAAAAAAAATCTGCTGTTCCATAGAAAATGTCAATAACTACCTACTCGACTAAAATGTATGAAACAGGTAAATTATTTTCCCGATACCAAAGCTGGTCCCATTATCCCATAGGTAGTTAATGTTATTCAGTTAGATGGTCTGAAACACCTTGTTCGATAAGTTACGAATTTAAGTTAACACCGGGGCACTGTATACGCTATTATAATAAGATACCAGAGGATATTCTAAACTTGCCAGACAAAAAGTTTAAGTCCCATGTTAAACAAGTCCTCTGTAAAAAACGCTACTATAAACTCGATGACTATTTGAATGACAAAAATGTCTGGTCTTGACAATGTTACTCTATGTAATGCAATATTGTATTTTAATTGTACTTTGTATATTTTGTTTTGTTTAAAAGATGTGTGTTGTAGAGTTTCTGGCCGCATCTTCTCTCAACGGAACACCTTCCGACGCGGTGGTAGAGTCAAAAAATTACGTCAAAAAGCTATCTATGTGATATTATTTTGAATAAAATATTTTGATTTGATTTGACCCTGTATTACATGGCTCCTGTTATGATGGTACGAAATACTTCGTCATGTTTAATTAAAGTTAATTGCAATTGCTCTTCACAGATGAACTCAAGCGCAACCTCACTTGATGTCTGTTTACTGTTTATTTTCAATGGTCCAGTGCAGCACAAAGGTTATGCATTGACGTTGTTCTGGGATACCTACCATGCTACCACATTTGTGCATTTTAATCCCATTCCAGTCAGGCCGCCCGAAGTGATGGAAAATAGAACCAGATATTTGTTATTTTGTCACAAATAAAACTCTTTATACAGGGTGAAATTGATGTCATTAGCATCCTTTTAAACTAAGAGTCTACCCATCGAACTGAACAACTTTCACTATTTATTTATTTGAATCAGGCAACAGTATAATGTAAAATTATCACGGGCCCATATTATAAATACCTTAACCTAAAATACATAAAAAATATATCTTAATTATTTTAACACTTTACGTTTATCACTCCCTAGGGTTTATTATCCTCGCTTCCCTGAAACCCCTCGCTTCGCGTCTAGACATGACTCCGGTAGGCCACACTTCGGGGAGCAGGAACGTCTTCATGTGAGCGACGGGGACTCGGAGCTTGAAGGCCTTGAAGTCTGTAGACCTGCTCTCTTTTTTTGCTCTTTTTTGCTCCGATCGGTTTGCTCCCATAGTGGAAGTTGTCCAGTTTGATAGGTAGACTCTTAGTTTAAAAGGATGCTAATGATATCAATGTCACCCTGTATATAAACAAAATTAGGTACCTAGTAAATTACACGGACACCAGTGCTTGCCTACACGATAAGAAGAAAAAGTAAATTACAAAGCAACCAAACATATTTTGAAATGCTAGCGCAAAAAATTATCATAATTGACGAAACTAAAGTTTAAGGTACGTTTTTCCAAGATGTTCTTTATGATTTATAGGTGCTTTACAATAATTGTTATGAATTCTTCTTGTTCGGTACAATACAAAAGGTGACTTATGTTTGGCGAGTATTGGACAGTCATATGATCAATTATTATTTATCGTATTGTCATAGCGTATTGTATTGATCATGCATCACAGAGAAATGAGCTCAATTTATCACAGTAATTAATTTCAGGTGAAAATACATAAATTCAGAGATTTTCGGATTTCTAAGGTGGTTTTTCATAAATACATCTGAAAACCTATTGAAAGAAATATAAAACTAGGCCCGCAGCAGTGTAGTGGACTAACAACGCCTATGATGAAACCTCACAATGATAGAGGAGAGCTTAGGTACCTATAGTACCTCATCATCATCATCATCATCTCAGCCGATGGACGTCCACTGCTGGACATAGGCCTCCCCCAAGGATCGCCATAACGACCGATCCAACGGGTTCCCGCTGCCTTCACCAGGTCGTCGGTCCACCATGTGGGGGGCGTACCAACGGTGCACTTTCCGTTACGCGGTCGCCACTCGAGAACTTTTCGGCCCCATCGTCCACCGGTTCTGCGAGCAATGTGCCCCGCCCACTGCCACTTTAGTTTGTCAGTTACTCTGGTTCTTCTGCGGGTCTCTTCATTTCGGATTCGATCTCGCAGGGAAACTCCGAGAATAACTCTCACCATTGGGTGACTTTTAGCTTTTTTATGAGGATTGAGTGAACGACCACGTCTCTGTTCCATATGTCATCACAGGCAACACACACTGATCGAAGACTTTCGTTTTAATACACTGCGGTATTTGGGACGTGTAGATACTACGTAGCTTCCCGAACGCTGCCCAGCCGAGTTGGATTCGACGGTTGATCTCTTTCTCGAAGTTGGACTATAGTACCTACATTAGTGGAATTACCTACTGACTAGATAGGAGACTAGAAACTTTAGGTCGGTAGATAAGTACCCTAAAATAAAACAACAAAAAGAACCACACAAAAGAAAGGACTGGGTACGTAAAATAAATCAGAAACTAATCCATACAGGTAAGGTTGTTTAGAAGGTAGACCTCAATCGATACAGTCGTCACGGCAGCGCTGGGAGCCCAAGGACGCGGCCTTGACTCTGTCTTAACGATTTAACCACCTAAATACGTACGTTGTCTTAAATTGTCTCATCAAGGAAATTGTTTCCGATTATAAACCAGGCAGGTAGCAGTCTTGTTGACTTATGTCCATAAAACCTCACTATAAGGGTAAGCCTCTTAGGACTGTATTTTCCTTAGTTATTATTATTATACTTTTACTAGTTGTTTTTAATGTACCTAGAATTAATATTGCATCTCTATCCTGTATCTGTCATCTTGCCCCCATGCCCCCATTTTGTCTCATCAGTCATCAAGGAAATTGATATGCTCTTGAGAGAAAATACAGTAAGGATACTGCTTTTGAATTTTTGGGGCTGTTGCATCAATATATGGGGCTATTATATTCTTTAAGGGGGTAATCACAGATTTCCCTAAAGCTGAAAGGTAGTTTAAATTAATTGGCAATAGATGTTATTTAAAAAAAAAACAAGCACTATATAATTTTTTTTTTTATAATCTCGGTAAGTAACTACTTAACTATATCAATTCTCTGACAGCATCTTAAAGCTGTTTAAGCTGTTAAAACATTTTAAAATTGTAATAAATAACGTTATCATATGGATATAAATCCTATGTAGGTACACAACCTGTCCAAAAGATACAATTTCCCCACCCTATTTAATTATCCTATGAATAAAAGTATTCTATGGATATAAATATATTTGCCTCATTAATATAATCACACCATAATGACCCCAATCTTTTAATTTGCTTCTTTCCTTAATCGTATCTTCAAACCACACACACATAGATACTACTCGGGCTGTGTGTGTTCCGAAATTCCTATTAAGTTAATTATACTTCTAGCTTCTGAAAAGTCCTTGTTACTTTCCTTTGTGTCAATGTATTGAAGATATTATCTAAGCTTCTTAACTAATGGTCGTAAAGACCATAAGAAACAATTTAGGTACTGAATGATTTCTTAACTCTACCACAAACAAGTACTTTTATAGTACTCTGTGCAAGTACGTAATTTATTTAGTCACTACAATTATAGGTAGGTATGTCATACATATGTCATAGTGTAATAAAAACTAAACCCCTACTTGCGTCAACCTAAGTTAGCAATGAACTCCAGGTTAAGTTGGTAACCCTGTAAACCATGACTTTGTTATAGAAAAACAACTGAGTGAGCCACAGAACATTATAAGAGGGATTAGAAATGCAAAGTAGCGCTTTTTCTACAGAGACGGCTGTCGCCACTTGTCTTCCCGCTCACGCTGCTACAATTACTCATGCCCTCTCGCTCGCACGCCGCGCGCCGTATGGTGTTATGCACATCATTGCATAACCTGTGGTGACACGTTCCACGCCTACTTTGCACTTCTAACCCCTCTTGAGAGAGCTATTTTACCCGGAGTTAATTGCCTAATCTAGGTTGACGCAAGGGGGGCTAAGACTTACAAAATGGGGAAACATTTCCCTAAACAGCGATGCTTTGTGCAAATGCGGACTACAAAAAACCACCCCGAACCTAACTGTCTGCACAAACGGACCACAATGTGTAGAAGATGACTAATGAACGCATCAGTCAGCCAGCGCGACCGAGGTGGCAAGATACTGGAAATGGACGATCTGAGAGAGACATGACGATTCCTCACAAAATGAAGAAGATGGAGGACTGGTGCCTATAATGGTTGACTTGATCACACCCTATGATCATTATTCTTTGCAGTCGTACTGTAGGGCTAGCGCGCCATGCATGACAAAGCGACAAAACGAGAAAACCGTCATGCGCGCTCGCTTTTGAATTCGCAAAGTAACAAAGAAGAAGCACGTCTTGATTTTTCTCGTTTCTAGAAAAGAACACACATGAAAGATACTTATATCTAACATTATTTAAATTGCCGAGAGTTAAACAAGAAATGCGCTTTACATAACCTGTCTAAACAAATGTTCAAAGTTAATTTACCTAAACATATTTATCCTGTACGAACAATGTACGAAGTTCAATTTAATGATGTGTCAAAGACAGCTCAATCGTAATAAGATAAAAATAAAATGAAAGTAACGAGTTTACTGCTAACGGATAGAATAGGGCAGAGCAGCGCGTGCAGACGACAGTTTTATAATGATATACGAGCGTTAACCCGCGACTTTGTCCGCACAAATTATATACCAGATTTTAAGTCAGATAATAAGCTATCAAATAAAAAAGTTTCATCAAAATCGGTTCAGTAATTTTTGCGTGATACTCGTTCAAACAAACAAACAAACACCCAAACAAACACACAAACAAACAGACAGACAAAAAATCCAAAAATTGGTGAAATGGAATCAGGGACACCTAAAAACCATATCGTAACTTTTTTTTTGTTAATATCTTCAATGTACAGACAAACTTCCTGTTACAGTTTTATAATAGTATAGACGAGCGTTAACCCGCGACTTTGTCCGCACAAATTATATACCAGATTTTAAGTCAGATAATAAGCTATCAAACAAAAAAGTTTCATCAAAATGGGTTCAGTAGTTTTTGCGTGATTCTCGTTCAAACAAACAAACACACAAACAAAAAACAGACAAAAAAATTCAAAAATTGGTGATATGGAATCAGGGATACCTAAAAACCATATCTTAACTTTTTTTTGTTAATATCTTCAATATACAGACAAACTTCCTGTTAAAGTTTTATAATAGTTTAGATAGTATTATTTGTACATACAGCGCCAATAAAAATACGTTGAAAAGAATGTTGTCTTCATTACAGGTCAAAAGTATTAAAATGTTTGCCAGGATAAGTAGGGAGGGCTATTAGGTTATTCCGATCATCGATCGATTTATAATTTTATGACTTTACTATTTTTTTTCCAAATGGCCAATACGGCGTTGTTGCTCAGGGAGCCATGCAGGGAGCAGGCGCCATGCCGCGGGCGCAGGTAAGCATACATTGAGATTTTGAATAGACGCATCCACGAGAAGAAGCTTATTGCAAAATTCCAAGATATCTTTGATGCATCTAAATTCGGAGTTATGTGCTTCCAATTCCGACACGGAACAGAACATTCTTCTCTATCAGCACCTAGTACAAGAGATAAGTTTTAATTAAACAAAGCTATTCTCCCGTAGCTTTCAATTACTGCGAGGATTAGATAACATCTGTTTACACGATCCATTCCTTGTGTAGTTAAGATTTTAATCAAGCCGGAGATCATGTTAAGCTTTGCTTCGTTCTAGAGGTATTGTCGATACTTAATCGTTTCTTCTATCCGAAATCTTCCCATTAGTTAAGTGTTTGTCTATTAATACAATTTGCTGAGATCAATTTTATTATTAAAGTCAAATTTTAATTATTTAATTTAGTTTAATTATTTTTTAATGTTACTGGTATGATAAGTAACAAACAAGCAAACAAACGACAGATAGAAAATATTTAGCCATAAGTTGTACATAATGTACAACAAAAGGCATTTAATCTTTATACTGGTGTATAAAGGTACAGGTTCAATAATACATAAAATTTATAAAATACTTAACCTAAACTAAATAATAATAGTTGTACCTACATAATGTTGTAAATATTTATACATGGAGAAGTAAACAATAGTACCTTGCCAAATGAGAAATGTATTGATTATAGCTGCAGCCGACTTCTTTAAGCACTATTAAATTATACGATCGTTAACCCGCGACTTCGTCCGCACAAATTATATACCAGATTTTAAGTCAGATCATAAGGTATCATACAAAAAAAGTTTCATCAAAATCGGTTCAGTAGTTTTTGCGTGATACTCGTTCAAACAAACAAACAAACAAACAAACAAACAAACACACAAACAAACAGACAGACAAAAAATCCAAAAATTGGTGAAATGGAATCAGGGACACCTAAAAACCATATCGTAACTTTTTTTTGTTAATATCTTCAATGTACAGACAAACTTCCTGTTACAGCTTTATAATACTAGCTTTTGCCCGCGATTTCGTCTGCGTAGACATGTAATTTTGTCTAATGTCTCGTCTAAGGTCATGAAGGTCATGATCCGAACCAAGTCTAGAAATCCTGGCATGTAACATTAGAATGGCGATTAAGGACTGGGCTGATAAAAGACACAGGCTAGAATGCTCTGGCCTCTCGGGTCTGCAACACTGTAGGAAATTCATCAGCAATCTTCTTATTATCGTGTGGGCAAAGCACTGGTGTCAGAGTATAACAGCAATGCAGGAGTAAAGCTCGTGCCATCGTCGGAGCCCTCACCGGGCACTACGCAACAGGCACGATAAAGCTCACTCTAGATCCCGGTTGCCGAGCGTGTGGAGAGGAGGAGGAAACCATGGAACATTTGTACTGTGTGACTGCGATGTCTTGGTGGGTAAACGTATGTGACTCCTGAGAGATGGTTATTCATTACAGGTTTCTTACCCTGAACGCTATTGCCTCCCTCATTTTCCAAGTTTTTCAAGGATGAAGAAAATAATATGTAGGGTTCAATACAAAAGATACCATTGGGTCGAAGTGTTGCTGGCTTGCCATTTCCCATAATAAGATAAGAAAGTCATGAACTTAAGCTAAATCAAAATCAGAAAGTACCCCAAGTAATTCTGTAGGTATCAGATTTAAAAGTCATTCACTGGATCCATCACTTTAATTTTTCTACTGTTCGTCGTTTATTAGTTTTTTATTTATGTCGAGCAGCATAATAATCATCTTACGACCCACTGCGGGTCACAGACCTCCACTCACGTATAAACGTTAGAGTATACTCTACCACGCGGGCTACTGTAAAATGGTGAAGGCAAGAGCTAAAACGATAATATTCTAGGAAGCTAATGGTCAATTTGCTAAAAAAGATTTTCAATTATGTAAGTAGCTAGATTACCGACCTGTGGTGTTATATTATAAGGACCTTTTAGATACGTGGGTACCTTTTTATACGTTGTGGTAGAATGATGTTCTATAGTTAAGTTGCACAAGCCCTCAAAAAATCATAATTGAGACCGAAAATCAAACAAAACAAAAATTTGGCAAGAATTACTGCAAAAAAATTCGTCCTTTCTGTAAAATAAGGTTATCATTCCGTAGCATTGGCTCAGATTGGACTCAAACAATCAATATACTTACAACGATGTATTACAACGATAATATAATCAACTAAATTTGTAAGCTCCTGCTATAGCTAGGTTTTTGAATTAATAATTGTAGCACACTTGCTTTAAAAAAACTCCCAACGCCATCTATTAAGATGAAAACAATACTACGATTAAATTTTTGAACACTTGATTTTTAATATTTGACGACCCGGTTGGTGTAATGGTTACCTCGCCGGACTGCCAAACCAGGGTCCTGGGTTCGAAACCCGGTTCGGTCATGGATGTTATAAATGTTTGTGCCGTTGTTGTATGGTTTCTATAATAAAAAGCCTATAGTGCTTGCTTGGAATCATAACAATGTTCCTGTAAGCGTTATTTATTTATTTAATTATTTTTCTAATTCAGCCGGTAAGTAACTATACAATCAAATCTGTAAGACCGAATATCTGAGATGTCTTGAGCGTGAATTGAGTAAGGTACTTGCTTCAAAAAAACACACAACGCCATCTATTAAGATGAAAACAATACTACGATAAAATTATGAACACTAACTTTAGAAAAGGTTAAAAGAAAGAGGATTTTTAGTATTTACCGACCCGGTTGGTGTAATGGTTACCACGCCAGACTGCCAAACCAGAGTCCTGGGTTCGAGTCCCGGTTCGGTCTTGGATGTTATATGTTTATGCCGTTATTGTATGGTTTCCACAATAAAAAGCCTATAATGCTTGCTTGGGATAATTAAAATAATGTTTGTGCCTGTGAGCGTTATTTATTTATTTGTTTAATTATTTTTCTCGCGTTCTCCGCTGGAGAATACGCTTGCCCGGTGTGGGGCCGATCTGCCCACGCCAAGCTGGTGGATACCGGCACTAAACAAAACGTGTCGGATTATAACTGGATGCTTGAAACCGACTCCAGTACAGTTGCTTTACCCACTGGCTGGCATAGCGCCCCCAGATGTAAGTAGGGCTGTGGCAGGTTCCTCAGAGAGAGCCCAAATGGTGGACGACACACGACATCCCATGCATGGCTTTATTCCTGCGCTGCAAAGGCTGCCAAGCCGACGCAGCTTTATGAAGTGTGTCGACCCCCTGAATACTGGCCCAGCGCAAGCAAGGTGTACTCTATGGCGACAAAAAGTGTCCCTCCCAACTCCATTTGTGTCGCCGTCTGAGAGCCTCACGCCTAGACATGACTTGCCTTGGGCGACCTGGAAGTCTTTAAACCGACTTCGAACCCAGGTCGGTCGCAGTAAGGACAACATGGTCAGGTGGGGATACTCGGATGCGCAAAATGTGACTTGCTTGTGTGGAACTCCACAAACGATGGCCCATCTCACATCGTGCCCTGCGTGCCCTAACATCTGCACGCAGGAGGAGCTCATGACTGCTAGCGACGGTGCAGTATCGGTTGCCCAATTCTGGCAAGCTACTATGTAGCGACTTTGTTCAGAATTTGAAGTCGACACGATAAGAAGAAGATTATTTTTCCAATTCGCCCAGTACCTATACAATCAAATCTGTAAAACCGAATTTCTGAGACGTGTTGATGATAGAACCACAAACATAATATTAATATTAGTGAGATACCTGGTAGGATGGTAGGATTAAAATTAGAAAAAAGCCAAAATAAAACATCCTGCGCTAATATTAGATCTGATATGATCTCAGGATATTATTATGATTGAAGGTCAGGCCCTTAACATATCAAGCCTAACTGCTTCTGTCTAATCCGGTGAAAAATGGATATAGTCGTTGAATGTATTTAAAAAAAATAAAAAAAAACATTCTCGACCAAGAATCGAACCTCCACCTCATGCACGAAAATCTAACCATATACCAAATATACTACACAGCTGTTGTCAAAACTGTTGAAAAAATTAAATACTATTTTTATCACTGCAATCTACACAAATGCATCTGTCAGCGTCAAATTGGCGCTAGTGAGCATAGAATAAAAACGTGGTACATGTTTCAGCATGATAAAACATTGTAATTTATCCCACAGGAACCCATTGCTAGGATAAAAAGTATCTTATATCTTAATCCAGAACACATTCTATCTGCGTGCCAAATTTCATCAAAATCCATTCAGCCGTTTATGCGTGATTGCGCCACAAACATACAACATTACAACTTTACAAACATCGTCACAAACTTTCACGTTTATAATATTAGTGAGATTATTAGTTCTTCTTCGTGATGGAATCTTTCATTATTGAAAACAATCAAGTGTACTGGCAGATACAAAATTATTTGTTAAGTATGATTATCACTGAACGGAACGCGTCGGGGCGCATTATATATATATTACTTTATTTTTTATATATTTAACTTAATATGCGTGTCCGTTAAAAGAACGGATCATGTCAGAAACACTACACTGCGCTCCAAAACACGAATAGCCGATGTTGGAGAAAAATCCGCCAGATTAAAGTGGGATTGGGCCGGCCATGTCTGTCGAATGCACGAGGAAAGGTGGGCAAGAATAGTAACGCCCTGGATCCCAGAAAACGGTCGTCGGCGTCCAGGTCGTCCTAGGAAGAGGTGGCGGGACGATCTGGATGCTTTCGATGACGCGTGGCCAGAGCATGCCCAGGACAGAGATGGTTGGAGGATGAAAGGGGAGGCCTTTGCCCAGCAGTGGGATGAAGAGGGCTAGTAAAAAAAAAAAAAAAAAAAAAAACGTAATATGCTGACACTTTTTTAAGAGGATGATCAGACCATCAAACAGCTTTCTCTATGGGACTGTCATCGATATCGCGAAAAAAAATCTTCTGCCCCATACATTTTTGTAGAGTAGGATTGCAATTTTGTATGGAACAGTTGATTTTTTTTCGTGATTTTGACTTTGGTCCCATACAGAAAGTTGTTCAGTATGATGGTCTGATCATACCCTTAAAAAACTGTCTGCATATAAGAAGGACCATATACATCTTGCAATCCGGTCAGATGCGCGCGAAATCGGTGACGGCCGCATTCCACTGCAACGTCGCCTGGTCAGCACTCGCTGTCAATTTGCGTGCATTTGAAACAACGGCTGAGGCGCACGTATGCGCCTGGATTCCAGCGAATAATTTCGTCCGGAAGGACGCAGTCGGCTATTGCCGAATGTTACATTAATTTATGTAAAGCTCATATCAAGCGACAGTCCGTAGGGCTGTGGCAGGTTCCTCAGAGAGAGCCCAAATGGTAGAACAAAACATTTAAAAGGAAATCACAGATATTGGTTTCTAGATTGTTTTAAAACCATTCATTTTTTACTTTAATCAAGACATTTAAAAGGAAATCACAGATATTGGTTTCTAGATTGTTTTAAAACCATTCATTTTTTACTTTAATTACTAAATGTTCAAACTATGCTTCGTTTTGTATGGAGCGCCGTAGAAAAATGCGCAAAATGCACGGCGGCACATCGCATCGGCGGCATAAAAAACCGACCCTTATTAATTTGTTAGAGTTGTTCGTTTGTATTTTAGTAATAATTTACGGTATTTCAAAATAGTTCCTTAGCTGTCTTTAAAATATTAGCTATTATACAGTCTTGCGTAACTGTGTGATTACACCGTAAATAAAAAACATTCCGAATTAAAAATCGAGTTTTAGACACATTTGGGCTGCTGATTTGAAATCATGATTATATGCTCTTTGTTTGAAATTGGCGTGCAGTTTTTTTTAAAATAATTACTCTTGCTTTGTTTGCACTGTAATTCTACAAAATGTCGAGAAATTTGTAATTCGAATCTTGTTTTCTTGTGGCCAGTACTAAGGTTTTTTTGTTATGCAAAGGTTTTCTCCATGGAGTTTGAAAGATTTTATAGCCAAAAAGAAAAACAGTGTTATACCGGTGCAGTCATCAGCACTGGACAATGATAAAATTTATAATTATTGGTATTTATTTTGTAATTTATTGTTATTTTCGTTATTTATAAATCAAACAGTCTTCAGAATTATCTTACTTTATTACAAGTCTTTTAATTTTAATTAGTGTTACTTAGTTGAAATTGAAATGGTACCGTACATTGGTTGCACTTGCGGTTATATGTTTATATCTTCGGCTCCCGTCAACGTAGCGAGATAAATTATATACCAGATTTTAAGTCAGATCATAAGCTATCAAACAAAAAAAGTTTCATCAAAATCGGTTCACTAGTTCTTGCGTGATACTCGTTCAAACAAACAAACAAACAAACAAACAAATAAACAAACAAACAAACACACATACAAACAGACAGACAAAAAATCCAAAAATTGGTGAAATGGAATCAGGGACACCTAAAAACCATATCGTAACTTTTTTTTTGTTAATATCTTCAATGTACAGACAAACGTTCTGCTACAGTTTTATAATAGTTTAGATTAGATATAGATATAGATAGATAGATATAGATAAGGTCTAACAAAATTAGGTGAAACTATTTAAAGGGGATGATTAGACCATCAAACTGAACAACTTTCTCTATGGGACCAATATTGAAATCGAGAAAAAAAAATCAGCCTGTTCCATACAAACCTACTCGACCTAAATGTATGGGACAGCAGATTTTTTTTTCTCGATTTCGATATTGGTCCCATAGAGAAAGTTGGTCAGTTTGATGGTCTGATCACCGCCTTAAAATAGTTTCACCTAATTTTGTTAGACCTTATAGAACTGTAAATAAGATTATGTAATAATAGACTGTAGAAGTGAATCGTGTTTCTGTACATTAAAGATATTTACAATTTGCCAATTTTGGGACAGAACACTAAAAAGGTTAGGATATGGTGTTTGAGTGTCCCTGACCCAAAACCACAGATTTTTCTATTTTCTATCTGTCGTTGGTTTGTTACTTATCAACTTATCATACCAGTAACATTAAAAATAAAAAAAATACGCTAAGGTTTGAGAGGGTAAAAATGTTTTTTCGTTTTGTACGGAGACTAATATTATTTATGTCGTTTCTCATTCTAGTCTCCAAACTCTCGCTTTATGTTTAATTAAAATCGGTTCGACAGTCAAAAGGTGATGACGTCACAAACAGGAGTTTTTGGAAATTATTTTGAGGATAATTTATTTATAGCATACAGTTCATCAGACACTTTCTATTCAAATAAGCTTCTATAAAGAGTCTCGTAACAATATTCAATATTTTATTTCGTCAAAACATCCTAAATGCAAATTAGAAAAACGGATCTCGGTCAGATGAAATTCGATTGAGCCTTGAAATTCTGATAAAATTTACCTATATGGAAGATCAAGTAAGGACATTCAATGTCCTGTCTATCTGTAACGAAATAGTTCTTGCCTATAAGTGTGTAACGGTATTTAATCGGTTCGAAATCATTATTATTTTAATTTTAGGTCTTTTCTCTTTCTGTTGTGCGGAACAGTTGCGGATTTTTCTCAGTACACAATTTTGTAATTATAAATCGACGCCCACTCAACTGGTTCGTAGTCTATCTATACTATTATAAAACTGTAACAGGAAGTTTGTTTGTACATTGAAGATATTAACAAAAAAAAAGTTACGATATGGTTTTTAGGTGTCCCTGATTCCATTTCACCAATTTTTGGATTTTTTGTCTGTCTGTTTGTTTGTGTGTTTGTTTGTTTGAACGAGTATCACGCAAAAACTACTGAATCGATTTTGATGAAACTTTTTTGTTTGATAGCTTATGATCTGACTTAAAATCTGGTATATAATTTGTGCGGACGAAGTCGCGGGTTAACGCTCGTAGGAAATAAAGTAGCAAAAACAATTGAGTTTCCGGAATACTAGAGATGAAACAAAAAGTCAATTCAACCAAAAAAAACCGGTCCGTAGAGCAATCATGAAACCCATTTTACTCTTCAGTTTGAATAAACATTACAATTCGCATACAAAACTCGTCCCAATTTCCCAGAGTGCTTTGAGGATTGCTCTGGATTCTGTGTGTGGAATGTCGAGTATGAGTGGATGACCAAGGTCGCTCGACCGGCGAATTGTGCAGTATGTGGGCAGCCTAACACAGCCTTGCATTCCGGTACGTGTACGGGGACCTTTATAGTCCCCTTTTGATGTTATGTTATTATGACAGAATTTCATTTGTAGGAAATTTTCATAAAGCGCAGAAATGTTGCTTTTCAAAGAGAAAATTTTCCTTTTCATTTGATATTGCGAGCGAGATTTGCTGTTTTATAAAATAATTTGCAACTTTGACTCGAGAAATTTAATATGCGACTGTAATATAGGAGGTGAGGGTTGAGTTTTACGAGAGACAATCACACCTTTCGTTATGAAATCACTTGCGCTCGGTTTGTAAGTCTTGCAAAGATCCCCTTTTGAGTCCTTCGCTGTCCCTAATGTGCTGGTAAAAAAAATGTAAAGACGGTCGAAGGAGGCAGGTGGGGCGCCAGCTGTTCATTCCATGAACGTAACGGTCGGCCGGTCGGCAGCGCGTGCGATCCTTCCAGTTGGAAGAATAATATTTTTAGACTACATACAATGAATTACTAGCTCTGTTACTAGCTTATGATTATGACGTATTCAATCAAATATGTCCAGCGTATGTGTACACTTTATTCATCTTAATCGTCGTATTTTCTGTGTATTTTGGTTTTTTTGGTGTGCAAGTATTTATGTTATGTTAAAAATACTTCTGAGTAGTTAAGTAGGCGAGGCGCGGTGGCGAAGGACAGGTGTAAGCGCGGAAGTAAATATCACCATGGATTCTTATTTGTTTATTAATTAAAAGTATTTTTTTTTGCAGAAAAGTCATTGTACCTACCTGTTAAGGAAAATAATAGGTATCTGAGTTATTTAAAACTGTAATAGAATACTAAGAAAACATAGATATGGCTTGACAGTAACTCAGTAACTGACCTAGTCATTTTACAAACATCATAAAAGAATGAGTGTCATAGTTTTGTCATTTTTCAGAAAACGGATAGACCTTGTTAGGTATTTCTCTTGGAAATAAGTCATCCATCATAACTTCATAATATATGTATAGGGTCCTTCTTAATATGCTGACACTTTTCTAAGGAGATGATTAGACCGTCAAACTGAACAACTTTCTCTATGGGACCAACATCGAAATCGCGAGAAAAAAATCTGCTCTTCCATACAAAACTGCAAACGTACTCGAGCCAAATGTATGGGACAGCTGATATTTTTTTCGCGATTTCGATATTGGTCCCATAGAGAACGTTATTCTGTTTGATGGACTGATCATCACCTTAAAAAAGTGTCAGAATATTAAGAAGGATCCTGTATACATATTGAAACATCATATTTGAATCGATTTTATACTGCATCATTATTGCAATTTTATTTCAAAACTCCGTTTTTAAACTTAAGGCGGTTGCAGAGGGGTCAATTTTATACAAAACTTTGACGCACAATACGCGTAGACGGTATTAATATAAGTAACTTTGTATATATGGAAAAATAGTTTAGAAAATCTAGATGCCGCGTAATAAATAACATTTGCAATTTATAAAATAATTACGAAGATATAAAGCTTCGAAACTTTTCATACAAAATTTTAAAAGCTTTATATCTTCGTAATTATATTATAAATTGCAAATGTTATTTGTTACGCGGCAACTAGATTTTCTAAACTATTTTTCCATTTATAAAATATTACTTTTATTAATTCCGTTTACGCGTGTTGTGCGTCAAACGTTTGTATGGACTGAAACCACCTTAACCAGCTGCAGTCCGAGTTAATAAAACCATTAAGCTCCTATTGAGTCATATTCTATATTAGTTATGATAATCCAGCATACGTCTGTCTGTCAGTTATCAATATTAAACACAGTGCCTTTATTTAAACATAATACATTCTTTGTCACGTATAATGCATTGAATTAGCAGCCAAGTTACGCATAAACACGACTCATTGGGGAATCTAAACGAAGTTAACTTGAATTGAATATCTTATTACAAAATTGGTTTAGTCTGGTTCTTAATTAGATAAGGTACCTTATTAAGCTGTGATAAAGTTTATATTGGAATTAGCTTTTGCTCAGGGCTTCGCGAGCTTAAAATCCCCTTCAATTTGGGATTATAAAAAGTAGTGTCGACGGAGTTCACAATAGAAAGCTGGATATCTTATTCTATTACATTCGCACGAAAAAGGATACAAGGATACAACTAAAAAGCCAATATGGGAATAGGTAGGTATGTCTATTCATTTCGATCACAAAAAGCACATGTTCACACGAGTAAATACCCCACAGACAAAGCTTCATACAAACGAGCTACGATAGGTACGCCTCCGGTAGGGCCTTCACATACGGTAATGTCTACATCTACAGGGTGAAATTGATATCATTAGCATCCTTTTAAACTAAGTGTCTACCCATCAAACTGAACAACTTTTACTATGGGAGCAAACCAATCGGAGCAAATAAAAAGTCAGCTGATCCATACTAAACTGCAATCTCGACGCGCGAGTTCGCGACTCAAATGTATGCAACAGCAGTTTTTTTTATTTTTCCCTGTATTTTTCTTTTCACCCTGTATTTTTCTTTTCACCCTGTATAGGTTAGGCCGTTAGGATATCATAATCTACGAAAATTTCTGTGGTTTTAATTGTAATCGGTTCAGTAGCTTTGATCAATCAAATCAGTCCACATTGACCCACTGGTCCTTCTCGTACCTCTTGTCACGGTCTTGTGCTAGTGCTAGTCTGATCCAACTAACCCGCCACTCTCACAATGTTGTCAGACTAACGTGGTGGTGGCCTGCCTGCCTACTGACCTCCGTCTCTCCTTTGTCTATCACGCTGAAACTGCCATGGTCCACCGGCTCTTCCCTTCTAGCTAAGTGCCTCGCTATTATAATTCGGAGCGCGCTCCATACAAACGAAGTCTGGTTATATTTTAAATATTAACCGATTAAAGTCAATGAAAATTTTCAGAAACAATCTAGAAACTAATCTCTATGCTCGTATTGTGTCAGATTCTCGTTAAAAGGTATAGTTTTAAAGTTACAGTGCCTCAAAGATTTCCATACAAACTAAGTTAATCCTAGCATTGATACTGTATATTATATTATTATAAACTGCAACGGTTTCTTCGTTTGTATGGAGGCGCTACGAATCATATCCTCTTAAACTATTTGATCAAACAGACTAATTATCTCTCTACATTTTTAAATAATTTAATTTAATTTCATTAAATATTAGGGTGAATAAGCTTGAGTAAACATATACAGGGTGAAATTGATATCATTAGCATCCTTTTAAACTAAGAGTCTACCTATCAAACTGAACAATTTTTACTATGTGAGCAAACAGATCGGAGCAAATAAAAAATCAGCTGTTCCATACTAAACTGCAATCTCGAAGCGCGAGTTCGCGACTCAAATGTAGGCAACAGCTGATTTCTTTTTTGCTCCGATCGGTTTGCTCCCATAGTAAAAGTTGTTCAGTTTGATGGGAAGACTCTTAGTTTAAAAGGATGCTAATGATATCAATTTCACCCTGTATAGGATAATGACTGTAATAATTATAGTTAATTGTTTTAGCATGTTTAGATTATGTAACGATCACGGATATCGGATATCTATGGAATCGATTAAAATCACAATGCGGAACATACCATTCCAACTACATTTGCATGTTTTATATGTCTGGTTAAACGAGGAACTTCTTTTAATAACTACTTTATTCTATGGTAAAGTTATTGACCACTTAGAATGGAATTATGGTCATGAGTTTATGGCCTTATGTATTACCTATTTAACTACAAAATGTAAAGCTCATTTAAAACCAAGTGGATGTGGTAACAAATCATTGCCTGTAGGTTTTTCCTTCTAACAAGTTGTTCGCCCCGCTAATTAATTCTTAAAACAGCTCTTTTAAAGGATAATGAGCAAAAAAACCCTTTCACTCTAGCTATAGATTTAGCTATACAAAACACTAACTGATTAACACAAACAGGTTTCGTGCTAAAATTAATATCACTCCAAAAAACCGTTAAAATCGTCGTCGGTTTAGAATTTAAGATATTAACAAAAACATGACTGACTAGTATTAATGCTCATAAGACGAGTACGAGACCGTTATCTTTTATTCCACGTAATATTAAGTGAAGATTGTTTAAATTAAGTAACGTAATTCTGATAAGTTTTACAAATAATAAATAGGTAATTTTTTATGTAAAATTTAATAGCAGTTTTTTTTTAATACTTATTATGAGGGCTGGCAATGGCAAGGCAGCAACACTTCGACCCAATGGGATCTTTTTTAATAATCTTGCGTTTAGCCGCCAAGACTCATAGTAATTGCACAGGAAATGCTCTATGACTTCCTCCTCCTCTCGGCACGCTCGGGAGGAGGGAGGAGGATTTAAGGTGAGGACTCTATCGTTTTACTTTTAGTATCATTCAAATACATTATATTATGTGATTGACATTATTTGTCTTAACATGGTTAACATGCACAAAAAACAGCTAGAAACTAAATAACCTTGTTATATTGTTGTCTAATAATTAATAAAACAATGTGACAGAAATATGACGACAAATCATTAACCGTAGAATATAGTTACTATACGGTTTTCCTCATAAATTCGATTATGTGTTGTTTTCAATGACTGACCTACGCATTGTTCACGTACCTACTTTAGAATAAGTCTCTCCATGTATACATGTATATTATAACTCTTCCAAGGTGCTTGAAAAGATTCCTCCATTTTTTTCTGGGAATTTAGATAAATTCCGTACAAGTAGCGAAATATCAGCAATACCATTTGCCAAGTCTAGTTCAGACGGCCTCTTCTCGAGTTTACTTCAACAAGAACCTCCTACGTTTTTGAAGTCGCTTAGTAAAGATTCCAATGGCAGGCCTCTCGGCACTCTTTCTTCCTGTGCCCAATTGAACTATTCCCTTCTGTTTTCTCAATTAGCTGTTAAAATCTAATTTATTTTACAAATCATTAACGAAGCTCTTCTATTCTGTTTGTCATTTAGGTTTAGGACTCCAAGTGTTGATGTTTTGACTCCTCTAGAGACAACTTTCCATTAATCTCGAAACATCGGTCTACTTTATTGGCATTATTTTTAGATTCTAGTATATTAGTAAAAGGCCAAAATTGAATAATTAACGTTAAATGGGTATAGAACAATCGAGTAAGTATAGATTTTTTGTTTCCATATGTTTTATAACAATCAGGTATTGTTACGTCGGGTATTTCAATATTAAAATACCTGGTTTGGTAACCACTAGGTACCTATACCATATTATGTGCCTATACTTCTAAGGGCTTGCTAGTTGCTGCCTTCACGATAAGAAGAAGATACTTATAAAAGTCTGTAAGGTAGTGGCACATTATTACATGTAATATCCAATATGAATGCAAATATATGCTTAGATTAGAACAATAATGCTAACACGTTGTTTCGCTGATTGCAAAGCTTTAAAGTTGATATGATATGACCTCACTAGCAGATATACAAAGATTAGTTCAGTTAATATATCAGAATGTGGGTAGAGTCAACAAGGTCGGCCAGTCTAGACGACCTGATAGACATCTAGCGACGGAATCCATTATACCTTTGTATGAAAACGAGGGGAATTATCGCGGGCTTGCAACACTCTTTATTTGGATTTATTTACTAGACTAGACAAGACTTGAATGAATCAATTTCCCAATTGAATCGTAATTGTATTTGCTCGTGAATCGTAAACAGTCTATTGTGTAAGTTGACGATTGTGAGTCGCGTTGCAGGTGTGTTACTGTACTGTCGCGTGTCGGGACTGTCGGGTGCCTGATCTCCGGTCTGCCATGAGGCTCCGACATTTGTGGTGGTTCAAGTGTGTGATTTTCTTTATAATTAAAAATCCGGTAGGCTGTATTAGGGACTCAGACAGTGGAGCACGTGAAACGTCTTGTACCGAGTAATGGCTTCTATCCTCTAAATAATGGTAATTAAATAACGCCGGTAGGTGCTAAACTTCCAATGTAATAAGTGATCTTGTCATAGAATATTTCATTACCTACATATGATTTTTACCGACCGAAATAAAAGACTTTTCACGTTAAAAACAATTCTTGAGGTCATCCCAGAAATATTTATTACTAAACAATTTTGCTATTTTATACTATTAGGATTTAGGATTAGCAAAATTATTGACATATCTTTAGAGCCACAATTTTAAGATTAGCATAGATATTATGGATCGATAGATGTTATGGATCAATAGATATTAAGGTGTATATTATATACACTAATATATATATACTATCCTTTTACAGGCCGGTCTTAAGACATTTCCTGATTCGCATATCCACTATAATGCAGTTCTGTTGCAAATCGAGGACCAGAATCGTCAAGAACAAAAAATAACTCAAAACGATTCGGTATCGATCGATCATCATCGTCATGTCGCACCAACAATGAAATCTCGCTGGAAACCTGCAGTAGATCCGGTAGCCTGTAAATACACAAAATAATTGTGTTTCAGAGACCTTGGGAAAACCTAACACCTATTTTTGGATTATTCTTTTAAAAATACATATAACCTATGATGTACCTATCTATATATGGTATATTCGCGGTAAGGCCATAACAGTAATAATTATAACGGTTGTCAGTTTGCAACTAGCTCTGCGCCCACGTCGGTTAATTGGTTATTCCACTTTACTTTAATATGGTCAGTTGAGGCGATTCTGTGAATTTTATCGTTGCTGTCGTATATGTCACTTGTATGAAAAGTAACCACACCATTAAACAGAAATATTTCCAGTTTGTGGTTGCGTACAACTGTTCAGGATAGGTTTACAATACAAGAGTTATTAATTGAACTAAAGTATGTTTAAAATCACCAAAGCAAAATGACAATAAGTGTTATTTTTGAATTCATCATTCAAACTTCTAAAATTATGATCGATTAATGTCTTCATACTGTTTACAAATGGCACTTTCGAATATGAATTGGGACTTGTGATATTCAAAAATAGTACTAGGGAAGTAAGGATTACGTTCAGGACTGGAAGCATTGATATCCCTCCCCTGACTAGGTAAAAACAATTCCAGCTAAACAAACAGGACATGACATAACTTGGATAATATCGGCGTGTATACAAACAGTATACCTATTTGTTTTGACTAAATGTCAGTTGATTACGTAAGATCCTTGCGTCTTCATTACATCATCTTGTCTTAAAACTTATTGGCAGTGTGGCACGAAAGGCAATTTGATTTATAAATACCTACGTTTTGCAGACGTGTTTAATTACTTATCACATAAGAGCCTGTTAATGTTCGGGGTTTTTATTACTTTATCTGCTATTGTCTGATAGAATTTAGAAAATGTTTCTTTACTTGAAAGGTCGTCATTAGATGTAATGCAAAAGCGTTTCGGACCTGTGGTCTACCAACGTGGTTTTCCAAGGTCTACTTTTGTATCCATAGTTCACCCTAAGTGTACCACGGTTACTTTTTTGTTCTCGTGCCACGTCTTGGTGTACCAGGGGTAATTGGGTGTAGTCTGTAACACCTGTGTCCCTTTTCCAGAAGTCCACAATTTTCAATTATTTTTTATTTTTAAACATGTTACAGACATGATGTGCTATTTCGAATCAAATTAAAGATTGAAAAATTTGTCTCGGGCGGGACTTGACCCAGCACTTTTCCAAACCGGGGAACTGCGTTATCCAATTTCGCTACCGAGCCCACTACCCAGAGAACGAAATTATCACAATTCCACAATTTTCATACATATCCCATACCTACTCAGCTCACCTTAGATAATGAGATAACCTGAATCAAACTGCTTTTCTCAGTCTCTCCTGCACACAATAATCAATACTATTTCTGGAAATGTAAAATTGAGGCACAGTTCTTTAAAACAATGGGGTATCGTTGGAAACCTGCAGTAGGACCTTTGGTACATAAAATAATTACAGGACGAAAATTCAGATTTTATCAGAAATCTTTAATTTGTAGAAGGATTCCCCTTACGATGAAGGTTTGTCTGTTTTACTACAGGCGATGAAAGGGGTTTAACAAGAAAGTTGCTAGAGTCCACAAGCCTTTGTTGTCGCGATTGCATTTTGCCTTCAAGTTTACGGCTTAGGTACGTTGTTTCCTTACATAAAGCGAAGAAATCCGATAGGTCCATTGTCACCGCACTGGCCTTTGTATGCCGAAGATTGAATTACAGCCCTGCGCAGTTCCGCATAATCCGCCATGTCCATGACATACTTGTGATACAGGACAAGGGTTCAATTTTGTTATTACCAAACTAGGTAATTCGTCCTTTTCATTAACTTTGTTTGTGTCTTGGTTTGTTTATCAATCGCTTCAGATCAGAGTAAACAATTATTTTGAATTTGTGACATATAAACTTTAAGGGAGACGAATGCCTGGTAGAAGAAGGTCTTTCTGGCTTGAGAACAGGTTTTATATGAACATCACCTCACTGTTCAGGGCTGCAGTCTTCACGGTCCGAATAGCCTAATGATAGCCAACTTCCGATAGATGGCACCTCAAGAAGAAGAAGACATAGTTCGCTCGTTGTCCAGTTTTGTAATACAGGCCATTACTAAAATCTAGCTTCACTCTAAACCTAAAGGTACTTTTTGTAAAGAATTTACGTGAGACGGACTTAAAGGTTTAGGACCTAAACCATTGAGCCGATTTCACCCAAATTCGTTATCTTGGCTTAGTGTGGCTATATCTCGGGACGCCTTTTTTGTTTTTCGTACAATTCCTACTCAGGGTTATTGAAGGTTAGTACGGAGAAAGTCTTAGATAAAGCGAGAATGTTCCGTATTTCTAAAATGTTAATAATATGTTCAGCCAAGAGCATAAAGCCTTATCTTTGGTTCTTGACTTAACATAGAAAATAGATTCAAATGAAAATGTATTAAAAGTTAATTTTAGTTCCCATCAGATACTAAGTTCAATATTAAGGGCCTGTTTCACCAGTTCTGAATAAGTTCTTCTTGTTGAAACAGGCCCAAAGTCGACTTTATTTGCACATCTCCAAAAAAGGTGTTTGATACTGATAAAATTGCTCTCTTCAGTCTGTTAGGATATTGTCTTACATCAATGAAAGTCTTACGTAATAAGGAGCAAAATATCGCTTTTCAAGCTTATTCGGAGCGCTCGATTTATGATAATAAAGGCCATCAATACCCGCGACAGGTAATACGAAGTATTTTTTCCACCATTAATAAAATGACAGACACCTTATTACATGGGGTATAGAGATCAGAATTCAAAGCTTCGGTTTCTTGTTGTACCACTGATCCGTCTTGTCTCTTATTGCAACAGATGTAAGGATCAAAATTCCGTGTATTTCCGAAGCACGTGTAAGGTAGCGTGAGCGTTAGGAAAGGAGTCAAATGTGACCGGAACATCGTAAAGTCTATTTGAGATAGTATTGTCGTGGCTACTGTGTTATTTTCACATCCTTTATTTTGTCAAGTGTTACAGGAAGCTTTAATTTGGTCTTGATCACGCTTCTCGACTCGTGTTTTGTAAGAATTCGTATGTAAAAGTCCAGTAATTGCTCCACTTATTGTACTCTGATGGGTACCTGTCAAAGAGAATGTAACTCACTACTTTATAAGAGACGGAACTTCCATACTAAAAACTGGTCTAGACCGATGTACAACATCCACAATGTATGAAACGTGTGCAACCGTTCAAAGAAATTTAATGGCGGCGGTGCACGTTTCATATGAAGTTTTTTTGTTAGATAGTTGCGCGAGTCTGGGTACCTGTATTCATCTTTATGTCTAACTGCCCGATTCAATCGTTAACAAATCTTTACAAACTTTGTTACAAGGGTATCTGCGGAGACAGAAACTATTTGCTTTTGTGATAAGATTTTCATGAAAGTATTTGTAATGTAACCACGCTAATATTTTGGTATTTTGTGGTTTGGGCTATTGCAAGCAAGGGTCGTTATGTAACACTGCGACCATCGCTGGTCTTTTGTGTTCGCCCCAAGCTCACCCATATTTTACGCATACCTCCGAACTTATGGTATTTTCTTTTCATTCTCGGGAATGCAGGTTTCCTTACGATGTTTTCCTTCACCGCCGAGCTAGTAAATGATAAATACAACCGTACATAAATTCCGAAAAACTTAGTGGTACAGGCCAGGAATCGAACCGCGTCCTCGTGATTGAGGCGCTAGCTCTCTTCCGTATGGGCTATCATCGCTCTTAACCACGCTAATAACGCATATGCGGTAATTTTAGGTCTATTTCTCGCAGTCTAATAGTTGGGACGGCGAGAGAAACAAGTAAAATGGAATGGAAACTATTTGCCCTCTGTGTTTTAGTCTGGCGACCTCTTCCCCTCAAAGTATACCTATCCAGACCGTAAATTTTACTATGTACTTGATATTAAAAAAGTTGACAGATGGTTTCGATCAATGTTTCGATTCCTCTATCCTAAAATTCGTGCTCCAATTTTAAAGATAGATTGATATAGGATAGAAAAAAAAAATGTCCACGCGAACAAAGTAACAGACAATCACTAGTAAGAACCTGTATATAAATAAAGCAAAGAAGGTCTTTAAGGTGGTTTCAGTCCATACAAAAGTTTGACGCACAACACGCATAGACGGAATTAATAAAAGTAATATTTTATATATGGAAAAATAGTTTAGAAAATCTAGTTGCCGTGTAACAAATAACATTTGCAATTTATAATATAATTACGAAGATATATAGCTTTTAAAATTTTGTATGAAAAATTTCAAAGCTTTATATCTTCGTAATTATTTTATAAATTGCAAATGTTATTTGTGACGCGCAATAGATAATAGATTTACTATATATGGAAAAATAATTTAAATTCTAAATTATTTTTCCATATATACAAAGTTACTTATATTAATACCGTCTACGCGTATTGTGCGTCAAGGTTTTGTATAAAATTGACCCCTCTGCAACCACCTTAAGATATTGTCAAAAATGGTCATAATAATTGCGCCATTTCCCACGGCATTTCACACCTTAAACAAACGGTCTGATATTAAAGGCAGAGTTAATTAAAATGTAGTCGCCTTGTTGAGCTTATGAAACGTAATATCTTGGAGCATCGTGCCGTAGTTAGCGGTTATTGTTTAGCATCTCTCACGGTTTTACTCTCTCGAAAGTTAAGGGAAATTATTCATTTCTATTTTATTCTTTATCTCCCTGTGGCCGGCCACTTGTTTCCGACAGACTAGCTAAACCTAGAATGGACAAAAATATAAACCATGAGCGTTGACCCGCGACTTTGTCCGTACAAATTATATATCAGATTTTAAGTCAGATAATAAGCTATCAAACATTAAAAGTTTCATCAAAATCGGTTCAGTAGTTCTTGCGTGATGCTCGTTCAAACAAACAAACACACAAACAAACAGACAGACAAAAAATCCAAAAATTGATGATATGGAATCAGGGATACCTAAAAACCATATCGTAACTTTTTTTTGTTAATATCTTCAATGTACAGACAAACTTCCTGTTACAGTTTTATAATAGTTTAGATTAATCCAATAGCGTGTAGATTTGTGAAGTTGAAGGCATAGATATACCAAGAGTCCAAGACAAGTCGTGTCATGACTCTGCAATCTAGGTATACAAAACCGTTGTAAGACAATGTTTTGCTGTGATTTTTTCCATAAAAGACTACCTACCTAACTGCACACTGTGTTTATAATTATTAAACTAGAAGGTTTAGTACTAAGTATATGTCTTTATACAAGTAGTTATATATTATAAACTCTATATTTTGATCCTGTCTCTTTCATTATCAAAAAAACGTTTAAAGCATTCAGTTTCTATACAACACAATAGACAGACAAAAGTCACAAAAATGTAAAGATTTCAGGCCAGCTTCAAAATTAGAGACATTGTTGTATAAATAATGTCAACAGAGTGGCGATACATTTATTTTATGAACTTTTCTTGAGGAAAACTAGGTGGCTATAAGAATAGAAATGCCGGAGGCAAGTTTCGGATTGGTTTAATACAGAATCAGTGTGTTGTTTCTAGCATATTTGTAAAATTCTTGCCCACATCATAGTTTTTGGCTGTCAAATATAATTATGAACACAGTGTGCAAGCTACGTAGGTACAGGTAGTCCTTTATGTCAAAAATCACAACTAAAAGAAAGGCAGCAAAACAACATTGTCTTACAACGATTTTGTATAGATTGTAGTCTTGATAAGACTGGTCTTGGTATATCTACAGGGTGAAATTGATATCATTAGCATCCTTTTAAACTAAGAGTCTATCCATCAAACTGAACAACTTTTACTATGGGAGCAAACCGATCGGATCAACAACAAAATCAGCTGTTGCATACATTTGAGTCGAGTAGGCAGCGGCGCGGCGGGTGCAGTTTAGTATGGAACAGCAGATTTTTTTTTTGCTGCGATCGGTTTGCTCCCATAGGAAAAGTTGTAAGACCTTTAATACTGTACATGAAAGCAATAAATGAATTGAATTGAATTGTAAAGTTTGATGGGTAGACTTAGTTTAAAAGGATGCTAATGATATCAATTTCACCCTGCATATGCCCCCAACTTTACAAATCATAATATATATTAATGTTTATAAGGTATTCTTTGATGCTGTCAAACATTTACGTGCGCTTATGTAGCTAATTTTTATAGCAATTGCTTAAAAGCAAACCAGAGTTTGCACTTTGCCACTAACAATTGGACGTCCATTAACCATCCCAATCTAATCAAGAATGTGGGATCAAATACATCTGAATACCTTCATTAGTTCAGTACCTAGTGAACCTAGGACCGTCCAGGAATTTTAAGCACCTACATAGTTGTCCAAACCTATATAGAAGTAGAGATTGGAGCCTAAATTACTACAAAAGGATCTCAAATATTCGAATGGTTTGTGAGTATCTAGTTCTTATACGTCCCAAAAATTACATCATCTAAGGTTCTTGAAGAATCTTCTTGGAAATACCTACGAGAATTCATGAGTGTATTTATGATGTAAACAGGGATCTACGATCTGTGGGAATATTGCGTTTCCGATTATATCTTTTACAAGATCAGATCAATAACTAACATACTAGGCAATGATGAAGTAATATTGTGTTTCTATGATCATCCTATCCATATTTTTACTGGTTTCTTATTATTGACGTCATCATTAGCTGGTGACTAGAGTTGAATAATGGATATTCGTAATATTATCTAATTCAACATCTCACGAATAAAACCTAGCGTTGCGTTGGTTAAAATATTTGTTAGTATCTTTTTAAAACTTCTCGTGTTTTTACTATAGATTGATGGAAATATAATATTAGTCCATTCATTTGAATCGAAATTAAAGTTGAAGTCATATACATAGTCTGGAATCAATTACCTAACTATCGCTAAGAAACCTTTATTCCATATCGATTTAATATACCGATTGAATCGGGTAGCTTATGGTCTAATCCTGGAGCCGTGCTGGGTCTTCATATTAGTAACTTTTAGCAAAACTGGGAAAATAAACAAAAGCTGAACCGAGCATTTAAAAAAAATGTAAGTACTTTGGATATCTTGATTCTAAAGATGAACTCGATATCACAAACCGGAACGGTGTGACGCGACCAGTTATTCCGAGGATATTGAATAAGGACAACTGAACAAGGTTGCATTTACACCGACGCGAATATGATCATAATTAAATGTTTCAAAAGATGGCAGAGAAATTAGATTTAGTGTGTAAGTTACACAGTTACAGCCTAGCAAATACTGAAAGGGTGAACTCAGACGATAAAATCAGTGTTATCGTTTTATTTCCTGAAGTAGGCTCCGTAGTGAAATTACGGAGCCTACCTCAGGAAACGCGAAAAAAAAATCAGCTATCCCATACATTTTAGTGGGGTAGATACAACAGTTTTGTATGGAACAACTGATTTATTACGCGTTTCCTGTGGTAGGCTCCATAGTGAAAATTGTTCAGTTTGATGGTCTGAGTTCACCTTTTCAGTATTTGCTAGGCTGTCACTTACACCCTGTATATGAAATTCAAGAAGATTGCACTTGAGGCGAATCGTCGTACATCGAACTTCGAACAGCATTGTCTTTAACCATTCTAAACAGACAGATGTCAGACAGACACACGGACACCACACGGACAGACGTCCGTGTGGTGTCGGCTAAGAATAGCACAATCCCATTTCCTGCCGTGGGTGTCGTAAAAGGCGACTAAGGGATCTACTGAAGGATGGGCAGCAGCATCCTCTAAGTATACACATTGATTCGATCCAACTGCGATCGCCAACCCGCCTACCAAGCGTGGCGATTATGGCAAATCCCCCCATTTTAGGGGAGGCTTATGTCCAGCAGTGGACGTTTAATAGCTGATATGATGATGATGATTCTAAACAGAGCCACAGAATAACAGACAGAACTAAGGTCCTTAATACTGTAGTATGTGTTTTACTAGTTATTAAAGTCTATTTTTGAATAAGTATTTAGCTTATTCGTGAGCTGTTGAATTACGAGTATCCAATATTTAACCCTAGCCACCAGCTAATGATGACGTCATCGTCAGCAATAAACCAGCAAACTCATTTATTTCCAACAAGCATTCTATTCACACATATTGAACCAAACACGTTGAGATTGGCGCAGCATCTAATATCAAAGGGAGTATCGACAAGGGATTTAAATTCTCACGTACATTCATGTCGTATTATGCGATTCCTTTTCAAAGGCTCTTCCGTTCTTTTATGCGGTTGGCTCTTTCCATAATATGTGTATAATTCGTATTATATGGATACAGTAAGTCCTAACTTCACGGTTTTTTTATCAAAAGAATTAAGCCCGGGACTAATCAGGAAAGCTTGAGATACATATGCTTTTATTTTACTAGCTTTGTCGCGGGCCATGATTAAATGTGAATAATTTTTCACCCCAACTTCATTCTTCTTCTTCTTGTGGTGCCATCTCGGACCCTGGAGACCCAACTTCATTAAAAGGGATAAAACTAATAAAATAACAATTCCATAAAACTGTCGTTTCGATGTCATCGAGCTTGTACTGACAGTACGAATCGAAATCTTTCTCTGTTCTTTCATGGAACTAAAAATGTTCCGAGAAACGGATTTGGGTTGATCCATAAAAAAAAGACGATCTAGAAAACTCCTCATGCTACTGTTGAGATATAAGGGTGCGAATAGGTACTTATTGTTGAAGGTACACACGGTGATAGATTAACCTACCCGTAGTTGAACTGTATGTCCATGAACATAATACAGGTTAACTGAAACGGTGAACTCGGACCATTAAACTGAACAACTTTCACTATGGAGCCTACCTCAGGAAAGGCGAAAAAAAATCAGCTTTTTCATAAAAAACTGCTGCAGCTACCCGACTCAAATATGTATATGGGACAGTTTATTTTTCTTTTCGCGTTTCCTGATGTAGGTTTAGTGAAAGTTGTTCATCGTTTCAGTCTGCGGAGGGCTGTCCCTTACACCTGTATTAGATTTCGATTTGACTTTGGATAGGTTGATATGTCGCCGTGTGTAGATAAGGTATTAAATAATAAATACAACTTCAAAATGACCCCTACAAAGGGCGCAGATGTCTTATCGTCGTCGTATCTAATGTGACTAACACACAGTTGCAGAAACGTTCATTAGAGTTAATCCTCCATTACATCTCTTGCTAGATTTTACTACTTCAACAAGAATGGTATGTCTGTCATGATTCGAGTTTTAGGGGGGGGTAGGTCATGTCTGTCGGATGCATCCTGAGAGATGGGCAAAAATCATTATGCCCTGGATCCCCGAAAACGGTCGGCGGCGTCCAGGTCGACCGAGGAAGAGGTGGCGTGATGACCTGGACAAATTTGACGACCAATGGCCAGAGGTTGCCCACAACAGGAACGAGTGGAAGAGCAGGGGAGAGGCCTTTGTCCAGCAGTGGGATGAAATAGGCTAACAAAAAAAAACAAGATTAAAAATTACAAGAGATTTAATGGAGGATTAACTTTAATGAGCGTTTCTGCAACTGAGTGTATGTATGTATATTTATGTCAAACTTGAGCCCTTGAGTAATAGATAGGTACTCTTTCTTATACTGCGCACCGCACCGCCTCTTTTCATCAACATTTTTTAAACTTTCAAACTTTTAACGCGATTGAAAAGATAAATGAGAAAATTTATAATTTCGTGCTCGAGATTGGTTTTCTTTAATTTTAAGTTAGACTTACGTTTGACATCAGTCTCACTCATTCTTAAACTTAACTTAAATCACATTTTTAAACTGGTTATCAACAACAGCAAGTTGTAAATTTATAATATTACCTATATAAAAATGGTTAAATTCAAAATAAAGCTATACCTTCTAAACTTTCGAAGGTATCGCTTATCAAATCAATGAGTTTATTTTCGTCTTACTTTCTCACAGAATCTCTGAGACAGGAAATGTGTCCACATTCCCAACGTTCACTGCTAAAAATATTATTATTACTTTTATTTCTTTCTAATAAAATAAGTTATGCTAATAAGACGTGTGACATGATATGTGAGAAGTGCTCACGGAAATGGCGGCTGGTAGAGATAAATAGAAGATGATAAAATTACGTCTTCCCAAAATAAGGGGATTGATAGGATAAGCATAAGCATATGCTCACAACTATATTCCCCGAGGGGGTAGTCAGAGATATTCTGAAACTTCAGAACATCTACGTTTCACTAGTAGTACCGAAACTCTGTCCAGTGTGACGGGTAGTGAGCCCGTCGCCCAGGCACGTATCCAGGGGGGGGGGGGGGATAGGTGGGTTTTATCCCCCCCGAAATCCGAATATTTGTATGGAAAAGTGATTACAGCACTTACTTTTTCATTGTTTTTCTATTAATATCCCCCCCCCCCCCCCAGAAAATTAAATGTCCCTCCCCGAAACTAAAGACTGGATACGTGCTTGCCGTCGCCACTTTTAATGGGAGGATAAGAAAGGATAATCGTCCTTTTCCTATTGGGAACCGTTGATGGAGAGGCTAACAATTTTGAGTAGAGCAATGCCACTTGGTACAGATGATATAAACGCCAAACTGAGCCCATAAAGCCAGGTAGGTAGATATACAGGGTGTCAAATTAAATGGGACACTTACTTAAAGGGGTGCTTCAGACCATCAAACTGAACAACTTTTACTATGGAACCAACACTGAAAACTGCAAACATAACTCGACTGAAATGTATGGGACAGTAGATTTTTTTTCGCGATTTCGATATTGGTCCCATAGAGAATGTTGTTCAGTTTGATGGTCTGAAGCACCCCTTTATAACTGTATAACACCCTGTATAACTCCGCGGCTGTTATGGGGGAGACGGGTTTTAAAGTACACCTGAAGTAATTAAGTAGAAAATATCCCTGTACTCTGAAAATAAAATTATTTGATCAAGTTTGCTATCGTTTTCAGCTAAATTGATGATGACCTGTTTATTCGTCATACAAGTTTTTTAGGGTTCCGTAGCAAACTATGACGTAATACCTAAATTCAGTCAGTCAGAAATAATGCAAATAAACTCTGAATACCTGCTTATTTATTCCGTTTTTAGATTTAGGATAAGTTTTGATTTTCAGTCCCACGAAAAGTTAACTTTCTATTTAAAAAACAAAACCAGTACACTTTTTTCTTTTCTTATTATATGACAGCGATGTCAAAACAAGAGTAAGTTTGTTTAAAAGGTAAAATAAAACATAATGGAATGCTTACCTGTTCCGCCACATGTTTCAAAACATTTTATGTTATATCGAGTCTGACCACCACCGCCACTCGGTGACTCATTGGAATCACGTTTGAGTAATATGAGGAATGTCGAAGAACTTAATTGTGTCAGTAAGCTGGTTTGAAATACAGTGTGCAATCGTGTGAGTGTGTGACCGATAATGTCTGATTCTCCTCATCAAACTGAAGACGGAGAAGAAATTAATGGGTAATTGTTTTGCAGTTCATAATTTGAAGGTTGTAGTATTTAGTAGCATTCAAATTCAAAATGCTATGTCTTTCGTGAGAATAAATTAGGTTTGTTCTGGGGGTTCTGGGCCGTGCATTATGGGAATAATTTTTGGGACCTCCAAGTCTGGTATCTGTTCACTAGTTTTAGATTTATTGTTTTTATTAAGTTTGTGTCCAAAATTGAAAAAATAAAAAAAAATAACATGCATGATGGAAGTCAGGATGGATGAATGTTGGGTTTTGGTGCATTGTGGCGGGAGCGGGGAAGGGGATTGTGGCAGAAACCGCGGAAGTAGGGGGCAGAGGGGCCAGATGCCCCCTCCCTACCTGGTAAAGAAGGTTTCTATGTGCTACCCTTCACAGAACTTTGTTATGAAGGGACAAAAGATTTTCACTTTTAACACCTGTGGCTTTAGAAGGTGTCAAATTACTATGGAAAAGAAAATGATTCAAAGGTTCGTATCGGGTATTACGTTAAAATTGTATTTTTGTTTATATTGTATACAATGTACGGATTGGGCTGACGTAACCTCAGGGTTAAAAGCTCCAAAAAAAAAAAAAAGAATTAAAAAAGAAAAAAAATGTACGGATTATTACTAAACTCTATCTGCTATCTATCCTCGTAAGGCCCGAACTTTTAGGCCTTTATATATAGTATTTTCCTCCAAGTACGACCAGTCTAGACCTAGGTTTTTTTCCCCTACAAACATACATTTTTTTTTATTTCTTCTCACACATAATATAATGCCAATAGCTCACGCCATTGTCCCATGGGGGTAGGCAGACACCATGGACGACCACACGCTACGACTCTGACACACCTCTTTAGCCTCGTTCACATTCTTACATCTTTTCATGCACTTCCGTCGATTGAGGGTGCTACGCACTTGTCCTTTTCGGAAAAGATCACAAAAGATCATTGATTTGATCATGGTATGTTTTCCTCGGACGGCCTCTCCCAACACTTCCGCTCACCTTTGCTTGATAAATTTCATTCGTAAGTCTTCTTCCATTCATTATCTCTACGTGACCGAACCATCTAAGCATACCCCTTTCAATCCTTGTTAATTAGTTGTTAGTATATCATCCTTCAACTTACACCAATCCCTTATCACACTGTTCTTGATTCGATCAACAAAGTAATATCACACACTTCGTAAGGAGCGCATTTTAACTGCATTCCCTTGAATTTCATTCCTTTTATTCCATACCACACATTCACTCCCATACAATAGGGTAGGCACCAAAACACTGTTGTTGTTTTTTTTAATTAACTGTATAATAATTTTGAATTACTTTTATTACTTGTTACAATAAGGGTCTAAAATAATAGCTATATAGTACTATTAATAAGAAGGTATGTAGCCTAAAATAAGCTATTCCAAATTGGAAGGTGGAGACATCCAATCCTAGCCATATCCAAGCAAATAGAAACATTTGAACGGGCATAATGGTACAATTGTCAAGCTAACTATAGCTAAAACCCATTCACGGATCATTTGTTTAATTTTAATTACTAACAAGAAACCACAAAACAGCGATAACTCTAAAAATAGTTTTAATCGTGGATTGAGAAGAGGCAAATACTAAGTCATCGGCTAGTGGTCTACTATGACTCATCATAACGAATCATCAACGTGTACTCATATGACTGTTATCGTGTTTACATTGTTTAATACTAAAACAACAGGTTTAGGTTTAAGTATTTCCACTACCCATTCTGAGTCAAAGCTAAAATCTCTTTTACCGGTACAAAGTAAAATAAATGAAACCTTTTTTTTCATCGCAAACTCCTTATCAGTAATGATCGATTCTCAAACTGCATAAACTTGAGAAGTCAAATAACTTCTAGCTTAATGGGTTTTTAATTGTAAATGCCTGTCCATGCAAATGAAACTCGTTTATCGACAGCAGAGCGGAGATCAAAGCATTTGAAAATAGTTGAAGCAATTACATCAATATACCTACGACGACTGTCTTGTTTCACGTTTTGCTTGAACCACAGTATAAGATAGAGTATCTAATCTAGTACTACATGAACTGTACAAGATAATTATCGTCGTTATTACTCCAATACGCCTTCCAGACCATCAAACTGAACAACTTTATTTACGCATAAGACCTTTCTTATGCGTAAATAAAGTTGTTCAGTAAGGAGTGAGTGCTGAAATAACGAGATGAATGGAAGAGGATGACATATTGCGCCGACCTCAAATAATGGGAAACGGGCAAGAGAATGATGAATGGGAATAAATTGGTACAAATTATGTATGTTTGAGGAGTAATTTCAATTGTGAAAGAGATAATAACCGCAAATACATGTCATGTTTCAGCATCACAATGTGCAGCAAAGCGGCAGGGCACTTTTTTCTTTTTTTTTTACGATACGCTGTACGTTTTCTTTTTTTTTACGAGACCGTATCCGGACGCACATGGGTGCTCTCTGGCGACGCGATACCACGAGATAAAAGAATTTAAATTTAGAACCAGGAAAATGTTTCGTTTCTCCTGTGGTTACACTGTTTTGGTTTTAAATGATATTTTGTTAATTCAACTTAAATTATATATTTGTGTATTTTTATTTTAGTTTTGTGTTTTTTTTATTTTTTTACAATTTCTGTTTTTCTTTCATTGCAGGAGCCGGTGATTTAAGACTTCTGTTTTTGCCAACGAGTATTTTTAAGTTTTCTTCATGGTATCCACCTGTAAGTTTATTTTTATTTTGCTTTATTTTTCTTTCAACCTATTTTTATTTTTGTGTATTTATTATTTGCTTCCAATTTTATACGATTTATTGTTTTCATAAATCAAACAAAATAATTTCTTGTAAAAATCGGGGTGCCATTCAGAAGTTATTATTTTATTTAAAACTGCGCAATGTCTAGACAGGTGGTTTCCGGTTATACAGGGTGTAAGTGATAGCCTAGCAAATACTAAAACGGTGAACTCAGACCATCAAACTGAACAACAGATGATTTTTTTTCGACGAAAGTTTATATATTTATGTATTTCAGTTAAGGTAGGTTAGGTAGTTAAGTTTCCTTTTACAGACTATCACTATGTCGTTTCAGGACGGAAAGTATGATTAAAATAAACCTTGTTGAACTCAAACAATAGATGACCCTACTTATACTAATCTCACGCTCAAAAAACGTATCTGGATCTTATTCTCGATAGAACTGCAAGTATAATAAATGTTATTGTTTGTACCAAAGATTCTGGCCACTCCGAAAGGTGAGTAGTGAGTTTCTGTTTTTAGGCACGTTGACCTATTATAACATCAAACTCTAGCTGGTAAAGTAAACAGTAAACAATATCATCTTTTAAAATTCAATACTTTTTATATTTTCCACGGCACGTCCCGGCCTTGACGGTAAACATAATCCGATATTCTCCCGAATATCTCCAAGAGTACTTCGTCAAACATAATAGATTTTCATGGATCCGATCTGGATTTGACTCCGTAAAAGGGATTTAGCGTCCGGTGATTGCATATTGTTAGAGGTCTTTTCCACGAATGGTAAAATTTTCAGTATTTTTCCTGTCACTCCCAAAGTAAGTAAACACGATCGTTCGATCGTAACGAACGATCTTACGGTCCGCTGCTTTTGCGCAGACAATCGCTGTGCATTTGACTAAAGACAAAAGATCCTGTGAAATCAATGAAATACAGGGACTAGGTGAAATACATATGTTTTGACATTGACAATGTCTTTTCGTTCGCTCCAGTATAGGCCCCGATTTCACGAAAAAGTGCGATCCCTTTATATAATCGGAGAGTTGTGAAGATATGATATTCAAAAAAAGGCTCAAAAGACGCGTATTTACGAGCTGTAAGGTGTAAGGTTATGGCCGAAATAGTGAAAAAAAAAAATTCCGAATTTTTGATTTTGCGCTCGATATTTTGGAAACGAAGAATGATAACAAAAATTTGAGTAAAATTCCTCTGGACAATTTAGTCAGCTACAATTTGAGCCTAAAACAAAGACGAAGGGTTAAGGGTTTGCCCCATGGTGGTTTGCCCTGTAGCCTAACCTTTTTGAGACAATATGTTTTCGAATTCCGTAGATTCATATCCAATGTGCTCGATAGTCATGTGAGGCACGAAATCTGTGATTTTTTTGGTCTTGAAGCAATATTTTTGTGTTTTCTCATTATTCATATAACCATCTTTTGACCAACCACTGTACATTTCCCCATTCCCAGTAGATTTTCACGTCAAAAACTGTGTCAGTCACAGAATAGCTATCACAACTTGCATTGCGATTTTTTGTCTGCTCAAAAAGCAGTCATGTTTATAGCGCTTTCTGGTTTGTCTCTAGCAAGACATCCCAGGTTTATATTGTTGCTTACACTATGAGCTATTAGACAATATACCTACAGGAGTAACAGTATAATCAATAGAACATACCTAACTACTAACTAAAACGCGAAAAGGTGCGATTCAATGGCACTGATCAACTTTTTGTACTATGTTGGGTACTAAAGTAACGATTTTTATAACATAGGGGAAAACTCTTTAATATCCGATTCTATAAAATCGTCCTAAGTAAACATAAAAGTTGTTTACATGAATCGTAAACTTAATATTGATCGTTTGGAAGGCCTGGCAGGATAGGAGACTCGTTTCCATGGCGACCGCCTTCCGCGCGGAAGCGGAGGAAGGTCGAATGCATTATGCATCTGTACTGCAATATATCTTGATTTATCTGTCTGTTTTACTGCTAGAGTCGTAGAGTTAAGGGAGATGGTGACAATAAAATTTACGTCTTCAAATTCCTTAACTAGGCCTTAACTATCTCGTTTTATGGACGATTGTACAAATAGTACATTCATAAACGTAATCCATACGGCATCCAAAACGTGTAGTAATATGAGTAAGTAAAATCTTTTAGAATTTCCATGTTTTTTTAAATTCTTCGTTGAAGAGCTTGGCCAGTTCTCAAACGTAGGTATAGGTTCACTTTTATAAAGCTAGTAAGCACAGTTTTATTCCATTTACAGGAAATCATGACTTTGCCGGATTTAAAAAGAAAGTTAAACTGAACAGGGAATATAAACAAAACGTTAATTTATCGATAAGTTATACGCTACATTCGGACATCATTTTACTCGAAACGATCAAAAATAAAACTGTTTCCGTGAACCCAAAGATATGTGTTTCATTATGTTTGCTTGCAGCAAACTAAGCAGAAATCAATTTTGTTAAACTACAAAAGCTTTAAATCACGTTAGCAAACATTGCGTGTTATTAATGTTTGCATTTAGTGGGAATCGTGATTAAATTGTTTCCCTTGAAATCTATCCAAAGCTAGAGCTATAAAGTATAAGAGAGAAGATACAGGCTTACCTTGATTCTTAGAAAGTTTAACAGATGCAAAATCGTACTTTGATCATATTTCAATTACCATTTTTGAACACAATTTTGATACTCTTGCTCTACATTATTATCACTGTAGTATTCCTAAACACTATTCAATAACACAAATAACCGATTTTAGGGAAAAACCCGCTAGATTAAAGTGGGATTGGGCCGGCCAAGTCTGTCGAATGCAGCAGGAGAGGTGGGCAAGAATGGTCATGCCGATGCCGTAGCTGTTGTCAACAACGGTTGTCAACGTCCAGGTCGTCCTAGGAAGAGGCGGGACGATCTGGATGTTTTCGATGGCAAGTGGTATGGCCAGGACAGATATGGTTGGAAGATTAATGGGGAGGCCTTTGCTTAGCAGTGGGATGAAGCAGGCTATTAAAAAAATCCTTAATCTCATTTTACCAAACTAAGCTATAGGATGCAGTGCTATAAATAAAACCTTTGATAATGTAACTATTTCAATAAATAGGATAGTACAGTACTGATGAAGTGATGTTAGAACAAAAACTAGCGGAAATCCTAATCAAATAACAAAGCAAAAAGCTCAGAGAAAAATATAGTCGGTCCTAAAAGAAACGACAGTATGTCACATCCTCACTTATTTCCTGAAGGGGTACTAAGGTTGTCGACCCCACGACCCTTATCCTATATTCCGGCCAACGTGACTTTCCTCGTTATTCCACGATTGCTCCAAATTTATTGCAACGAGCTGAATAATTGGACCCCTAGGGATTTATAGGTAGATTGACGACATTTTTGCTTGAATTATTTCCAACAGCCTTTTCCGCACATATTTAAATTGTTTTTTCGGGATACTACTGAATTACTCTAATTTTATGGAGTTGAAGACGTGGCTTATCAGCCTTTTTGTTACGTCTGTTCTTTTGGGTTTATAATATTATTGTAGATTATCTGGCTTAGCTCTAGATAGCTCAGCAGTATAGTTGGTACATACCATTTTATTTCAAAAATACCCAACCATTCACCAGTAGTGGTATGCCCGGAGGTAAGCTGGGCCTGACATAGTGTACGCCGAATATGCACACACAAACTATAGCACCACTACTTGCTTTTAAACTTTTGTAAAAAGATAAATGAGTAGACATCCTAAAAACTCGGAAATAACTGTACCTCGGTCACATTATGAAAAATGAAAAATACCAACTTCTCCAGATAATACCGCAGGGGAAAATTTTAGGGAGACGAATGTCTGGTTGAAGAAGGACGTCCTGGCAGTATTTTATTATTTATTTATTTTATATTAAACTGCTAAGATATTTCGTTCTAAATTAACATATTAATTTTGAGACAATGTATACGCAAGTGCCTCTTCAGTTACTACCATGCGTGATGAAAATCCCTAATTAATCAAAGCTTAATTAATTGAGTCACGCACACATCCTATGTCTACGTATACAGCATCAAAATTCATCAAAAGATCTTCTTTGTGCTGGATGTTTATTATAATTTGCGTCCCATCCTAATTTGTGTCCCAATATCCGTTGCGCATATTAAAAGAGATTACAAAAGTCGAGGTCAATGTATTTTACTCTAGTTTGCTTTTTGGTTGTTGTCCCTTCCGGAAACGAGCAATTAATGTTTCTTGATATAAATATTTGTAATTAGTTTTGCGAAACTGCGGCTCTAAGGTTTTCATTGTATATACATTTTTTATATTAGGAGTTTTTTGGTTTATAAAATAATCTAGTAAGGTTTCATCTTCAGGTCATTTTGTATATACATTTTTTATATTAGGAGTTTTTTGGTTTATAAAATAATCTAGTAAGGTTTCATCTTCAGGTCATTTTTTTAACGTCCTAGTTGGTACTGATAGAAAGAAACTCGATCCACCATACCGGTTGCGGTAAATAAAAACATCGTAGACCGGTCTATGAGATGTGTCTTCTTCATTTGTTTCATTCTTAGCAGGAGTGGAACTAAATAATCATTGTTTTTCTACTAGATGGCCGTTGATCATGGGAGACCCAAAAATATAATGGGATACTATCTTGAACAGTTCTATTCAGAAGTCATGTACAACAGACAGATTTGGAGACAGACAGCAAGGGGATCATCCATGTTCATTACTGGTGACCAATACATTCAATTTTAATTTGTATGTATTTCAGAAAGTAAAAATTGTTAATGTGAACTTTGAACACCTGTCTACCCTCAACCTTACATTTTTATCACGAAATGTTGAGCTTCTGAAAATGTATTTTATTCATAATTTATGAGAGATCCTTAACTTTGTTCGAACGATTAAACTTGAACAAATTACTTTTATGGAATGAGTTTGAAAACTTCCTCCTGTAGGTATCGTGAGAGTTCATTGACCTCTGACTGCCTGTTACAGTGTCAAGTGACAAAGTATTCGAAGTGAGTAATGTTATTTCTATTGTAACGATGTCATATTGTGTTCTTATCTTTTTGTCGCCGACTTCTATCGTATTTATGAAAAAAACCGGCCAAGAGCGTGTCGGCCTCGCCCACGACGATAGGGTTCCGTTGTCAGTATTATGAAAAATAATCCTGATATAGCTTAGATTACCATGTTTCTGCTTTTTGGTTACTATAATCTGTCTTCATGCCAAATTTCAATTCAATGGGTTCAAAAATGAGGGAGTAATACGTGAAGCGTGGCATACAGACATACAGAATGGACAAAAGTATCGGTGAGGATTCCTTGTTTGACTACGGAACCTTGAAAAGCTTTTGAAAATATTATACCTACCTTATAATATCGCTATATAATAACACTACACATTAAAACATATGTACAGAAAGATTGAAAGATAGAAGAAAATATTATTTTAAACCAGTGATTCAAATACCCTATTAAGGTTGTGCAACGCCGACACGTAGGTAATGAAAAGAAAACATGAGTAACATAGTTACCTAGTTCGCGATATCCTTGGATGTCAAGGATCTGTAATAAATGGAACGAGGCTCTTTCGTATGTCGTGCAGTGATTTGATTTATGGCATAGTTCGATAGAACACAGGGGAGGAAATTGTGACATATTTTGATAGAACGATATTTTCCGATCCAAACGAGCATCGTGCGTTGGGTACCGTTTTATCATCTCGAGCTCCTTCGTGCTTCAGAAGGCACATTTTGAAAAGGATAACCGGAAAAGGGTCCTTTATATGGTGACCACGAATATTTGTACGCAAATCAACACCATGATTCGCAGTAGCTACTACTACTCCGTAGGACCTGGACAGATTAGCATCTGAACCGATTTCTCAACTGGAAAGATTTTCAAATGGACGGTTAGCATCTGGATAGAATGTCAACAACTGTGTGTATAGATAAATATATTAGTCCACTAAAACACAATTATAATGTTCTAATCGAATGTAAAAGACTTTATTATTATTGTTATATACAGGATGAAATTGATATCATTAGCATCCTTTTAAACTAAGAGTCTACCCATCGAACTGAACAACCTTTACTATGGGATCAAACCGATCGGAGCAAATAAAAAATCAGCTGTTCCATACTAAACTGCAATGCCTACTCGACTCAAATGTATGCAACCACAGATTTTTTTTTTGCTCCGATTGGTTTGCTCCCATAGTTGTTAAAAGTTGTTCAGTTTGATGGGTAGACTCTTAGTTTAAAAGGATGCTAATGATATCAATTTCACCCTGTATACACACTAACAATGTTAGTCTAACATAATACCAACTAACTATGTTAAGAACGTAAATCAGATTAGATTTATAATATCAAAGGACACATTTTGTGACACATCCCGTTTCGTTGTTGCTAACACCAAAATAGAAAATAAACTCAATTTGCAACTTTACTATCTCAAAGAATATGTCGAGACTACTTAGGTATAACAGTTATCCGAAATAATAATATTTTATGAGACACATATACATACACAATCATTGTTTATACAATATGTTAAAAAACAAATCGAAAGTCATATCATCATCATATCATATGCTCACGACTATATTCCCCGAGGGGGTAGTCAGAGATAAAGTCAGGGGTCAGTCAAATCGAAAGTAAAACAAGGAAACCCTCTTTGATAGAATCGAAAACTGATCAAACATTTGGATCTTTTAAAAACAACCCACTCGCATTTTTGCTCGAGTTCGATTTTCCACACAATCATCAATTCATCGTTTTATTACAAGTCTACCTACCTACCCTACAGGAGGTTTTAGTCTACCACTCTTGCCTAATGTGCATAGGTATCTACCTATACGCATTAGATTTTTTTTCAGCGTATTCCGTTTGTTTGAATGAAACTCAACAATTATTTTATCGAATTTATTTATCGAAAGATGTGGTCTGAAGGAAGATGTAGAGACTAGGATTGAAAAAGGCATGTTGAGGTGGTTTGGCCATGTGGAAAGAATGAGCGAAAGTAGGTTGACGTATGAAATTTACAAGGCAAGTGTGAATGGAATGGTTGAAAGGAGTCCCGTTGGCGCACGTATGCTGACCAAATCGGATGCGTACTGAAGAAGGGCCAAATAAAATGTACCCGGCACCGACGAGCTTGTATGAAGAAACTTATGGATGTTGAGGAGGCGAAAGATGTGTGTCAGAATCGTAGCATGTGGCGATCTGTTGTCTCTGCCTACCCCAGTAGTGGGACATAGGCGTGAGCATATGTATGTATGTATGTGAATTTATTCTCGATTCAGGTTCAGTAGGTTACACTGTATCCATATACCTAACGACTGCTCTGGAATAGTGCCGGAAAAATATTAGAAAATATTATGTAAGAGAGAAGAATAGATATAACCAATAGCTAGATAATAAAAGCAGCTCATGATTGTCATACATATACATCCACCGGCACCTCGTCACATAATACTTGCCATGTATAACTTCACAGATTTATGAAACTTCAAAGAAAAAACACCTCAGCCATAATTCTAAAGCCTTTAAAGAAAATGCTAATTGCATTTGCCTTGTAACTAATTATGAATTATTATAAGTTTTATAACGAGGGGTAAGCGGGTCACTAGAACAAAGGGATGTCAGCTTACTTAACACTGTTACCGAGTAGTTAATTTTATGCCGAGGTCTTCGGGGACGTAAAGTTCGGCATACTTTCTTGTTTGTGTTTATAGAGGACATAAATAAAGGGTTAGACTAGTTTTTGTTTATGGCTTCATTTTAGATGTCATCAGAGAGGGTACCTTTTGTCTTATGCATGAGTTTAAGAGTAAATGCTCTTGACTGTGGAAGGCCGTGATCAAAATGTAGAATTATCATTTTTGACACCCGTAACTTATTTTTTACCCATTCACATTGGGCACGCGCTATACGCGTGGTGTACTAGCGCCTATGCACCCACCCTGAGGGTAAGCCTGTGCCCTGCAGTGGGACGTATATGATGAAATTGTTATGACAAGATGAATGCGGTAGTCTCGCATTTGCCTTTTTTCTTTTTATCCAGCAACGCATTATAAGTGAACAAATTAATATAATATGCTTATTGAAATTAGAAAAAGGATTTGACATTTCCTACAAAATAGGAGGGATAAAACTGAAACATCTATTAGATATTACCTATAAGAATATACAACGTGTTAATGAATAAGCGCAAAACCTCATACACCCCAACTGATTTATAACAAAACAATTAGAATGAAACAATAATTTCATTGTTTTGATAGTTAAAATTTAAAGTTATTCGCATTTTAAGTTTTGAGGCAATTTTACAAACCAATTATTTAATATTTTGAAAAAAATTACCTATGAAACCATGATAATTCGATTCTGCTCTCGATTCTATCAATCAATCAATTAATCAATCATTTATTTGCATAGAATAACTGTATTAACCACTGGGTTACAGTTGTTAAATAATATAGACAGTCAATATTCAACCTGCATGCAGGTGTACAAATTTTTTAAAATATGGTCGAGCTTAGTTACAATTATAAATTACAAAAGTCATCCTAATTACATTATACAATAGTCAAAACAATTAATTATACATATTATCATTTAATAACGAACATTATAATTTAAATATTCATTAATACTATAAAAACAATTTTCCAAAAGCCAACTACTTAATTTTGATTTAAATTTCCCATTTAGCAGTTTTATGCTATCCGGTAAACCATTGTAAATTTCAATGCTCATGTTGTATACATTTCTGTACGGGAAGGAGGTTAATAGAAAAAATTGATGTACTGATCTCTAATATGCCTTGTGGACACATCACTGCGTTTTTTTAAGTAGGTCGGATTTGATTTAACAAAAAGACAAACTTGCTTTATGTACATAGACGGTATAGGAAGAATATAGAATTTTTTGAAAAGTGGTCTGCAACTATCCAGATACCACGCATTACTGATAGCGCGAATGCACTTTTTTTGAAATTTAAGAGCCTTATTGATGTCAACCGAATTTCCCCACAAAAGTAAGCCATAGTTTAGCACTGAAGCGACATACCCATGATACGCTGTTAGTGCCGCTTCAGTTGATATTGTTTGCCCTAAGTCTTCTTAGAGCATGAACAAAGCGATTTAGCCTCTTACAAATTATGTCAATGTGCTGTTTCCAATTAAGATGACTGTCAATATTTATGCCTAAAAATGTGATATTGTCAACTTCCTCTACGCGTGTATTATATGTTTAGATTTGTACTGGTAAAGGGTGAGAATTATACGAATGAACTTGCATTATTTTAGTTTTGCCAATATTAACATTCAAATTATTATTTTGCATCCATCCAAGTACGTTGTTGAGAGCTAAATTTACACCACGTTCAAATGTGTCTTTGTTGTCACATTTTTCTAAACAAACTATTTTCCAGTTTTGCGTTAATTCATTAACACGTTGTAGGTATAATATAATTATTCTTTCTATTCGTTAACACAGTCGGTATATGATAAAAATTACTGACAATTATAAATTAATTTACATTTCTTATAACAGTTATTTCAGTAGAGTGCCCTATGCAATCCCAAAGGATTTCAAAGCTAAATCCAATTTCAACTTGCAACTGCTACGACGAAATACGAAAACATATCCTTGTGTGATATCTCATTCATATTGCGTAAGGGATGGCGGAATGTTTGGCTTTCTACTCCGGAAGGCCTCTCTCAGTGAAATTACTCTTGAGGGTTTGGGATCCTATTCAAATATCACGTGAATTCACGTGATTTCACTTACCTAAGTCCTTTTCCTGGTGCAATGTCTTACGAGATGCAAATACGTTTGTTTTAAATTTATCAATGTAATTTATGTTGTTATGTGTTTTTATATCTATAGTCAATCGTGTGATACAGATATACCTAAATAACAAAAGCTAGTGAATACCTTGATACCTGAAGATTTTACAAACAATACGATCACAAATCAAATATTTTCTACATCGGCATAATTTTTGTTGTGATGTTGATTTTTAGTTGAATTCTTATTATATATATAGAATATGGTTTTTTGTACAATATTTCATCTAAGCTATTGTTTCATCATTCATTAGAGTCAAAAAAAATAACTGGAATTCGATGCAACCACATCGCAGTATGAGTACCTACACACAAGGCACAAACCATTCAGTATTAATTAAGTCTTACAGGATCATTAACAAACAACACATTGGAGTATACATCTTACTTTGAGTCTGACCGCAAATTGGCCCGTATTAAATAATATGATGATAAAGTAGAAAGCTGACACAGGCAGATGTTTTAGCATGTGTATCGATGTAGGCAGATGTTCTTTGTTACGTTCTAAATGTCAAGTTGCTCGTTATGCTACATCTCGGTAAGAAGGGTTCTCGTTACGATTAGACGTTTCGTTTTGTCTGAAGGGATAAACTATCAAAATAATCCATACCATAAAAAGGTCATTGGTTGATGTAATAAAGTTTAGGGTACGATAGGACTGATTTGTACATTTGTATAAAAGTCCCTATTAAAATAAACAACAAAATAAAATAAAGAAATACATAAATTATTTCAGAGACTGATTAGTAAATTCTTTACATACATTATTTGTGATCCATGCCCTATTCGATAAGCTATAATACAATATTTTAGAGTCAGTTAGAAACAGCGTTTATTTTCAAACATGAATAGGTTCATTCATACCTATTTCTAAAACCCATCAGAGTTTTTCTTAATTGGTCCTCCTGTAAAATATTATATTGGTGGCTTGAAACATCTACCCTGAGGTAAACTCGGGGTAATGCCAAAGCCATTTGAGCGTGATTTTTTTAGCAGCAAATCTATTTGAAAACTGAAATGAATAGTTTCATACATAAAACTGGAATTCCAGGAAAAGTATTAAATCCCTAGTAGGCCGGTGTTTCGAAGTTTTCTTCTGCTCAAAGAGAAAAATATGTATATAAAAGTATCTTTCGTCAAAGGCTTATTCTGATTCACAAGCAGCTCACTACACTCAACATGCGGGCACTCAGTTGAATTAGACACGTACAATTTCAAGACGATATTCCTGCATTTCTATGTAATGCATTGCATGTTTTTTCATAGATATTTGCTAGGAAACGTTATCCCAAAACAAAACAAAAATTTTTCGTGTTTGAAAGAGCCTATTTCATTATTTTGCTGTCGTGTCTTATATTACCTTTTCGGGACGGTATAACGTCCCAAAAGGGTAAAAGAAGAAACCGTGATATCTGCTCTTTCTGTCTCAGTGGATTTTCTCAGAAAACATCAATTCTAGATTTTATATAAGAGACCAATGATTTTGATCGTCAATTCAACGCCACTCGTATTGACGACCAAAAGAGATCAGTATGTTCATACAAACAGTGTTGTTTCTCCAAAAGGGTTTATATTGAGCGAAGGCGTGCCTGGCTATTCACAGCGATATGGCAACATCAAGCGATAGAGACATAGACTGCGTGGCGGCGGCTCATAGACTAGCCGATTAATAACTCAGAGGGTTGCCGGAGTTATGCTAGTATTATACCTACGCCATAAACCGCACCTGAAGCTAAACGTAAATTCATAGCCTTTCTCTTGCTAGTAGTTCTCTTTAATGCTTAAGTTGGTTTTCTTGAGCGTAACAAATAACTCAGACCATCTGAACTATCTGGAGTTCCTTGAATTAATGATATCCATACCCAAGATATTTATAATATTATTTTACTTACAGTAAATTCCATTGTGGCCAAGCTAATTGAGTGTCCCTTGTATCTGGATCTCTCAGTTGCTCCGCCCGCCCGTTACTTGGCTGTTAGGGTTGTGCCTTGGATAAGTTATATTGTCAAGATTGACAGTCGACGATACGAAAGCGTAGAAAAAAATTGCAACCAGTACTGGCCTCTAAACCCTATCCATATACACGCAAACATACATAATTTGTTTGACGCCTTACGCACACCAACCTATGACATTAAGCCCCTTTTGTGTTATACGGTAGAAACGTGAGGCTCCTTCTAGACATATACTTTTTTTAAGGGTTGTGCGATGGGTTCTGAATTGGTCATGTTCTGGTTTAGTCATTTTCTGGTTTAGTCATGTACTGGTTTAGTCATATTCTGGTTTGGTTATGTTTTGGTTTAGCTGAGGGTAAGTTTGCGGACAGAGGTTGAAAATTGTAGCAAAGGGCTAAACGACATAATGTATAGGTACTACGTGCTTCATATTCATACTGAAAGTACTGTACCAACAGCGAAATAGAAATAAATAGGTAACAATGTGTGTGATCCGTAGAAATATAAATTATGTATAAAAACTAGGGCTACAGATTTGAGTTTTCCTTTCGCTGAACTAAGTACCTACGAGCTACATCAATGTGAGATACTTGTAAAAAATTCAAATCGCTTTTTTCATCGGTTTTTTCTTTTTATTGACAGTGAACCTTTTATCAAGATACTATAATATAAAATTGTATATTTCGAAGATGGCCTTGAAGTTTATAGAGTCTTGTCTAGTCTCAATAGTTCGGTTATTAAAGTAGGTAGGTACGTAGCAAAACTAATAGAATTTGTTAACGAGCGACCATGGTCATATTTCAAAGTCTTAACTACTATAACCATTATTTTCTATCTAAAGGTACTTAATTGTAGTTAAAGTTTGGAGTCAAAGAGCTTCAAGTTCGTAGGGGCAAAGTTTGCTCTTGCTAAACCTAAACTTTGCTAGTATCAAATATAGAGGCGTGTCCTCAGAATTTTAGCTATAGCTTTCTACGTGCCTGAAACTTCATACCGTTTAAATGGGGGTTTTTCTGACACTTATTTTAAAAAGTAAAAAACGTAACGTACCTACCTAACCTAACATGCCTCAATGGATGGCGTTGACATAACAGAAGATGGTAATTTAGGCCTCAATAGTAAAAAAATCTCGTTTCTGAGTCAGGTGCGTCTGTTGACGAAGTATATTTTCATATTATTCTGCTTATTTTAAATAAAGTATTGGTCACTATTTTATTAGCATTTATTAACCAGAAAGGTTCCCACAACCATCCCGCTTACGCGATCTATCGAACCATAATCAAACTTTCTTTAGCTCTTAGAAAATACCCTATTAAAAAAACATTTTTTTAAATAATGTATGGACTCTTGCTTGTGCGGTAGCACTGCATTTCCGCCAGTGTCAAGTAGTTTATATGGGATAATCTATCCCAATCTCAGGCACTGTTTTTGATCAAGAACAAGAAGAGATTGAGGATTGCGGAGCCCCGTGGCAGGCGAAAACGAGACGCGCGAAAACCACGCGAGACAAGGTACTCGAATCAGAACCTGCAACGTGACTCCAAATAAGCATTAATAATGTGGTTTGAAACAAGAAGTACCTGTCACATTTTGTCTGGAACAACAAGTTCAAAAAGAGGCATAGCGCATTGACATGGACACTACTGGGCTGCAATCGCGGTAAATATTTGGTGATTGAACCGTTATGTGACTACGTACGAACCATAACTTTTGACACATTTGGTATTGCGTTAATCGCGGTACAGCCGTTAGAGCCGTTTTGACAGATCGCTCAGACGTTATGGGCTGTCAGTTACATAGAGTTAAGCGCGATGCGGAATTCAGCACAGTTCAATAGTAATTGGATTGCAATGTGATTTGAACTGAAATTGAATAAGAATAGAACTTCGATGTTTTAACTTAGCGCAATCGGGCACCTGATTCATAAGCAGAGATATGTCTGATTTGAAACAACTTAGTCTATAAGGGTCGGCGAACGTACATTAACGGAGTCTACACGACTGGTCAAAGTGTAAACAGGTGGTACTGCGGCAAACACCTGCGTTGTTTTACGATTACGACTGTCGTAGCCTTTACGACTCGACTGAACCTACTTGCAACTTCTAAGGGGCAAGCTTTTGGAAACAAACGAATGAGTTAGGTATTTCAGATAAGTTTTGCTGAGTTCATTCCGTCAATACGGCTTCTTGTTTACGAGGAGTTCGTTTATTTTTGTATCGTCTTTAATGGGTTTTTTCACGTGTTTTCATTGAACCGTCAATTAAAAGTTCGCAGGAACCTTTTTGTTTACAAAACGTGTTTTGAGCTCAAAATTTATTTTTAGGATATTTTGCACAAAGAGTTTAAGACTGGGAGGAAGTTTATTTTTGTAATTAATTATGTTTTTGTTAACTAAGAGCGTCATAAAGTCTCGTTGATTTTTGGCTTTTTTTAAATAACACGGTGTTCGATACCGTCGCGGAGAGGTGTGGACACTCGATCATCATAGTCCAGGTTCAAAACCGCACCGATGACACGCCTATGGAGGTGCTACTTGGGAATGTTTATCCATTGAAAAGGGAAGACCTTGTATATGTATCGAAACTCTGTGATAATTTCTCTTGCGCGATGTATGTCTTGCATTCGATTGTGAACCTTATTTTTAGTAGGTTACGAGTTACGTATTCACGGTGAACGTTGTCTATGTATGGAGCATATTTCCGAGAGCGACGGTATCGCCATCTGTTGGCATCTTTGCTATAACTTTTGGGTGCTGACATCAGTAGCAAGTCCCCACACGCCATATACCTATGAGGTTTTCTAACTTATGAACTCTCATACTGTGAAGGGAATACGTTATTTATGTTTAGTTTTTTCCAGACAGTAAAAAAGTTACATAATAGGTTCGATAAGCCGGTCACCCTCAAAATCCTTCTCCAAACACGACGGCAAATAGTTTTCTCGTTCGGATAAACATCCCCGCGACAGTTTTTTTATTAACACTATATTTCATACGATCCCTACTTCATTTTGTATCAAGGACGTGCAAAAAAGGAAAAGTTAAAGATTTCATATTTATTTTAACACGGTCTAGCTAGCACAAAAATTGATATTATCAATAGGTAGCCAATCCACACGAGTGACGAAACTTTCCACAGCATGAGTGATTATTATCAGAAGAAGTCATCTCGATATGTATTGTAATTAATTTATTAAACACTAGATTTTAAAAGGATACCATTCTTGTAAGTCCTTAACTGATTTCGTAGTGTATGCCTTCACAGTGGGCATACAAATTTCAGTCATCTAACATTATAGTATACAGGGTGAAATTGAAATCATTAGCATCCGTTAAACTAAGAGTCTACCCATCGAACTGAACAACTTTTACAATGGGAGCAAACCGATCGGAGAAAAAAAAAACAGCTGTTGCAAACATTTGAGTCGCGAACTCGCGCGTCGAGATTGCAGTTTAGTATGGAACAGCAAATTTTTTTTATTTGCTCCGTTCGGTTTGCTCCCATTATAAAAGTTGTTCAGTTTGATGGGTAGATTTTTAGTTTAGAAGCATGCTAATGATATCAATTTCAGTAATTAGACTTTTCGTTACAGTAATTAGACCCTGTAATTGGACTTTTCGTTATCATTAGCTGCAAGCCTGATTCACTATTCATAGGGTGTAGAGCATCTATGATGGAGATGGACCAGATCTGCCTGCATTGCATAACTCCAGTCGGTTTAGGAGATAGAGCCGTCCAGGCGAACCTTGCCAATTCTTCTCATTTTCAACTTACACGAGATTCTCAAATTCCCTTCAGTCAACAGTAGAATTATAATGTTTATTTTATTAATAAATAGTGGTATACTCAGAGCGTCCGGATCGATAGGATGCCGTGTGACACGCAACAGCACCATTCGGCGACACTAACTGTGTATCATGTAAAGACAAGCTTTTTATTATGTGGGTTTTGTTGGCTAGCTGTGTGTGAAGTTAATAGGATAGAAGTGGACATAATTGAGCAAGTCTAACAACTATTTGAGAATAGTTTACTTTTATATGTACAGGGCGTGGCATTTGGGTACATAAACTCACGAGTCACGACTTTTTGGGGTGGTCCGGAACTTTACAACTACCAATTATCCTTTTAATCGTATAGTTGTAGCAAAGCTCACCTGTAGCACCTATATTGATATCACACCTTTTCTGCTCATGTTAATCGAGTATAACACGTCAACACAACAATCTTAGATTCTTAGATTCTTTATTGTACACAAAAACATAATTATGAAAAAAAAGAAGAAGATGTGGTGGTGTGTGGTGTGGTGTGGGGTGTGTTGTAAGATGTTAACGAAATAATGTGGTAATATTTATGCCTTCTAGCAATTAAATGTTTGCAAATGAATGAACAGATGCAATCTTAGATAGTAATTTTAGGGTTTAGTTTAGTAGATTAGAATTCACATTGACTTGAAGAACTTTCTAAACTTCTAGAACGCCTTACGGTCGATGAATATTTCCTCGAATGTCACGGATACTGTTCTAAATAAATCTTTCAAGGACAAACTTTGAACGTAAAGTAAGTTCTCTAGGGGGCTCCCAGGTTCTCGAAGATCCTACCATTTCCAGCTCACTTCTTAATAAAAATTCAAACTTCTTTTTAACATTGAAAATGTTTTTTTTTCGCTTCGGTATAGGCCCGATTTTGAGCGAAAGTGCTGGGACTAGGTGGTTTATTGGGGTGTCAAAAGACGCGTCTCTACGCGGCTACAAAAAGCAAACACTTGGGAAAATGAGAAAAATTCGGTCGTTTTTCGGTCAAAAAAAATATGCATATCTCGAAAACGAAATGAGATATCGAAGAAATAAAAAAACCCCTAGGGCTTTTTAAAAAAAAAGGCTTTAGGCTACATTTAAAAAAAATATTGGATGTGCGTGTTACTGATGGGTTATTCTGAAGTTTTAAGTTACTTTAGTGACGAGGAGAAAAATTTAATTCAGTTCAAATTGGCAGATTAATTTTCAATGTACCCGAAGGTCTTGGAAGAGGTGAGATCTGTTAATTTTTGTCTTGGCATTCTTAACCAATAAAACAGTTAGTATGGTTAGTTGACTTTGGAATCTGAGATATGGACCCCTCTTATATTGAAGGTCTCCACCTACTTCTTCCGCAACTTTATCCTTCCTGGTTGATATAATGATTATTTGTGGTAGTGGTGGTACTGAATTAAAATCCCTTTCAAAATGTAGCACTGAACGAGAAAAAAAATAAAAGGACATATGAATCACCATCGGCAGTAGAAGAACCATATCAGTATCGTCATCTTCTTTTGAAGTCTTGACAATGAACCTTTTGATTAGTTTTTATCTTAATTGCTTACATTCTTAACAATATCTTTAAGTATCGGTTAAGTGCTGGATATTAGTGTGTTTGTAAAATACACCAATATTAAGCGTAAAGATCACATTTGTAACTAAACAGTTACTTGACGACATCGCATCTGTTACAAAGGGTTAGGGTTTAAAACACAAGCTCAAGTCGGAGTTTTATAATTGACCGTTCGTATAAACTATGAACTTCTTGTTCAAAAGATTTGTGAGATGAATAAGAAAACGAATTTGTATCAAAGTATTAGAGATAAAGGATTTTTTTCTACACCTTGGAATCGGGGTGGTTTTGAAGCAGAGTGATTTTTAGGGTTCCGTTGTCAAACAAGGAACTTATACTTTCGTCCATTCTGTATGCCCCACCTCAATAACTTGCTCATTTTTGCACCTATTGAATCGAAATTTGATGTGAAGATAGATAACTGTAACCCAAAAACAGAAATGTTGTAGTTATGAAGAAAACAAAATTTTTTGAAACACTTCCCATAGAGGAGTTGAAAAAAAAAAATTTTTTTTACTAAATTGGGTGAGGTGTCGTTGGGTAGGTCTTGTCTAATGGAACAAAAACTCCCGTAGTATAAGAATACGTATGTACATATTCAGTCTCATAATCTTGTAATGTAAGCCATTAAAAATCGATGGAACAATATCACCTTTTTCTATTATTTCACAACCAATAACCATCCATCCATCGTGTAGTATTGTTACGACACGTCGACCGAACTGGTGACAAATGGTTGTACACAAAGAGTTATTATAAATAAGCTTATCACTTGTACCACAAGTAAAGGACACGAGTTCTCAGTAACTCTAATTAAGAAAAGATTGTTCTTAATTGGCCCTCATGAGTTACAACCGGTCTTTGACCTCTTGGCTCGTCTCAACAAAACATTACCCTTCTTTTGGCATCGTTGTTGGATGAAACGTAAAATGTTGACTAAATTGAACTTGATCGATTGTCGAAAGATTTATTTTAACGCGGTTATTTATCAATTATAATTGAGTGATTTTTTTTCAATTTTAAAATGAGTGGTTTTTCTTTTTTGTACCGATTGTATTGAATCAATGTATAATAATTATTTATCTGGATTACTGGAATCTATTCAGTAGTAACTAGGTATATTTATTTGTCTTTAAGTATTATTAATATCATATTTTTTAAAAGTTCATCGACGTGTCGGTATTAGATAGCTCCTACTGCAATCTTTTTTATGAAACATGGGTTAAATATTCGTGCATTTCATGTCGGAATTTGGGGCATTGTATGTGTCCGTTTGCCAATCATGGATGCGATTTGCTTTGACAGTTTTCTGACCAGTTTTATTTGGAACTTTGTTTTCTCTCTAATTTGTTTCCCAGAAACTATTTCATCATTTTATCAAAGGCTGGCAGGCAAAGTACCTACTGTACCTGTTGTAAATTCTATCTAAGAGACTTATCCTGCTCAACTGAGGTGTAATTTAAGACAATCATTAGATTTATATCTGAGGTGGTATTTTTGAAAGTTACACGTTCAGCATTACTATGGCGATTATGCATCATTCGATCATGATTTTGAAAGGGTGGGATTCAAAAATAGAACTCCAGTAGGCCTCGCATTCCACCCCCGAGAAAACGATTAAAATCGAGATGTGCCTCCATCTTTATTATTTTACGTATGCCAGAAAGAGCGCGCATGTCGTTTTTCTCGTTTAAACGCTTTGTCGTAGGTGGCATGCTAGCCCTGCAGGACGATAGCTTGGTACACTATGTCGGAAACAACCTCCCATAGGTATCGTGAGTGAACAAGCTATCGTGAGCAAGCAGGGGTGAGGGGTGTACACAGGAGTTTTCGCCTACAAATTTTGTTTGCCATGTTGATTGCCTGTTATTATAAGAAAGGTTTTCCTCAAAATGCAACACTCCGATACTTTAAACGGTGAAGTCTCAAACGGGTTGCAAGACATAAAATAAAAATATTTACCCCGAACATAAAAATGTTACATAAATAAACGAAATACCACCAGCGAAAACGAATTCAAAGTGAACAGCCTAGTTTTTTTTGTAAAAACACGGCTATTATTTAAGGGTGATGGCCCAGTACAGTAGTTATTAAGGGGTTAACTGCGCCCCTGGGGGATAATATGCCGTACCACCGCGAAGGTCGGCCAGTCGGAACTCATTTAATGGCAGCATTACTCACCTTTTGTGCTACATTAGTGGGGACGTGACGTCAGCTAGACAGAACATTTTTTATTTGTTTTTTTAGGTAGAGGTGTCGAGGTAGACCCAGGAAAAGATGGAGAAACAACCGGAACGCTTTTATTAAAAGTTGGTCAGTAGTTGGACAATTGACAACAAGACAGGATTGGAGATGAAAGGAAGATCAATGCCCAGCAGTGAGATTGCTGAGCAGTTACGTAAAAGAAACAATTTTAGGACTGAAGCCATTACTTAAAAATGTGAGTAGGTAATAGGTACCAGGGTTTTACTTTCAAATTACCTGTTCAATCTCTGGTTGTAACCAATAATATGCAATTCTTATAAGCCTTACTACGTAGCTTCCCGAACGCTGCCCAACCGAGTTGGATTCGACGGTTGATCTCTTTCTCGAAGTTGGACCTACCTAACTGAATAGTTTGTCCCAGGTAAACATAATCGTCAACAACTTCGAGCGCCGAGTTTCCGATCATAACAGGAGTAGGTACAACATGGGCATTTGACATGATCTTCGTTTTGTCCATGTTCATCTTCAGACCAACTCGTTCGGAGGCTCCGCTAAGATCATCGAGCATTCGGCTGAGGGAAGCTACGTAGTATCTTCACGTCCCAAATACCGCAGTGTCTTAAAACGAAAGTCTTCGATCAGTGTGTGTTGCCAGTGATGACATATGGAACAGAGACGTGGTCGTTCACTCAAGGCCTCATAAAAAGGCTGAAAGTCACCCAAAGAGCAATGGAGAGGGCTATGCTCGGAGTTTCCCTGCGAGATCGAATCAGAAATGAAGAGATCCGCAGAAGAACCAGAGTAACTGAAATAGCCCAAAGAATTGCTAAATTAAAGTGGCAGTGGGCGGGGCATATTGCTCGCAGAACCGATGGCCGATGGGGCCGAAAAGTTCTCGAGTGGCGACCGCGTAGGCCCCGCACACGGTGGACCGACGACCTTGTGAAGGCGGCAGGATCCCGTTGGATGAGGGCAGCGCAGGACCGGTCGTTATGGCGATCCTTTGGGGAGGCCTATGTCCAGCAGTGGACGTCCATCGGCTGAGATGATGATGATGATGATAAGCCTTACCTCGACAGAAAGTTACGTTAATAGGATGCTGGCCCCCAGTCAAAGAGACCCACCACACCATTTCCATGCCAGCTACCTTTCCTTGCTTCTGTCGCCTTGCAATTGGCATAAACCTGGCCGTTTCTCCCACAGAACATTATAAGAGGGGTTAGAAATGCAAACTAGCGTTTTTCTTCAGAGACGGCTGTCGCCACTTGTCTTCCCGCTCACTCTGCTACAATTACTCATGCCCTACTCTCGCTCGCACCACGCCGCGCGCCTTATCGTGTTATGCGAATCATTGCATAACCTGTGGCGACACGTTCCACGCCTATTTTGCACTTCTAACCCCTCTTATAATATTCTGTGGTTTCTCCTTTCTCCTGGCAGTGCTCAGGCTGATTGGATAACTTGATTGACACAATTGTTCGAATCGTCACCAAGAAGTATCTCTTTGAGCAATACTGTTTAAGTACATTGAAAAACTCTCACCCTTCTCACGCGACTATTCTCTTATTTATGTCAATGGATTCGTCTATTATTCCGCGTGTACAACGAAGTTTAAATAAATAAGCGATCCGACCCGACGAGGTCTTTCCTTCGTGCCGCGAAGGTCAGGGGAAATGCGTGTTAAATGGCAGCGTCACTACATTAGTGGGGAAATGGGATCAGACGTCGATGGTATTTAGATAAATAGATAGGTAATATAACATAGTTAACAACAGAAGGGATACAATACAACATAAACATAATATCATTTACAGTATGCGACCTGTATTGTTCCAATGAACCAGGCTCTGGCTCAGCATGATGCATTTAGGGTACAAATCAGTATCTAGAAGCATACATAGATAGATATTGAATACTGAATAGAGATATTAGGTATTCGTTAGGTACTTTTCTGTTATTTACCTCGGTAAAATCGTTATAATTGAAGTTAATCAATCAAATATCATTTGTTCAAAATAGTGTCCTATAAAATATACAAAATTCTGTGGACATTTTTTTATGATTCTACCACCGCCGGCCACGCCGAAAGGACTTATTGTGGAGAAGATGCAGAGAGAAACTCAAAAACAAAATCCAACAAAATAAAATATTACATAGAGTAATAGATATCAACACCAGGCATTTTCGTCATTAGACTATCAAGTTTATAGAAAGCTTTTTTACACCGAACTATAGGATAGGGAAGTTGCTAGTTATTATTCTAGAATCCTAAGTTTTACACTTTAGACTCGAAAACCTAATTACGAATTGATAATTTGTGTAAAAAGAGAATTGTACAAATCGCGAAATTGTACCGATATGCCGATGGCGATGCTTTCATTATTCCATCGATTGACATTTCGTGTTCTAGAACTATTCTATGTCTAGTTGTCTAAGATCCGCCACACACATACGGAATTGCGATCCGGAATCCTGATTCAGGATTCAGTGTTGTCAACCATAGTTGACAAAAAAAACAAAAAACACTATAGTGCTGTTTAAAAAATGCCTAAAATAAAAATGTATGAAACGCTAAAAGAATGACAATTGCATTTTATGTATTTATTAAAACGAAACAAACAATTTCTATTACTACATGATAATTCCTATCATGTGGTCATGACGTTACGATGATAATTTGTAAATTGTATTTCAATATTAGTTTTAACATTAGAGATAATCTGCATACAAAATGGCAAGAACCATTATCACACAAGCTATTTTTGAGCGTAGGCGATTTCGCAACTATGCCGCAACGACACGTCGCAACTGCACCATCACGATACGGTAACGTTCCATCAACGCCTACGCTCAAAAATCAGTTGTGTGATATGACTGTAATCTCATTAAAAATGCCATTTAGTGAAAAAGTATCTGAAAGCGGCAACACTCCATCCGGAACCAATTCCGAATCAGGTTTATTCCGTATGTATGTGGCAGACCTAATGCATACAGTTCCTTCTTTAGTGTCAATACGATTGTTATTCAAATAGATTCGTATCATTATGCGACGAGTTCATTATTCCTGCATCATGTATGTGGCTACTATATTTTGTATCGACTTATCTATAATTAGTAATTAGTCAGCGATTACTGATTATCCAATAAATAATTATTCAATTTGTGCATTGGTTAGTATGTGTTGTCTAAAATCAAGGTTTATTACTTTTGGTCATGCAAATGATCGATTTGTTGTGATTATTGTGGTTAATTGCAGTATTAATTGTTAGTTGTAAAATTCAATGTTATGTGTTCAATTAAGTGGAAGCAGAAAGTTTGCATGTTACATGCATGCACAAACTTATATCTAGATTAATTGATATGGATAATTTCACAGCAAGGACTCCGAAGACACGCGGAGTAGATAGGCACTTACATAAAATATAAAATGACATGAAGTTCATTAAGAAAAAAAACTCGACTGAATTTACAAAATGTCCGAATCAGCAACGTAGAGGTTTCGTCAAAAGTTCGTTAAGTTAATTGTCCGCCGCCACGCCGCGCCGGACTGCCAAACCAGCGTCCTGGGTTCAAATCCCGGTTCGGTCATGGGTGTTATTATGTTTGTGCCGTTTTGTTCTTTTCGTTTCCATAAAGAAAGGTCTAGTAGGTTACTTATGATTAATGTGCCTGATTTCTTTATGGCATTTTGAACAGTCGTGAAGTGAGTCAAAACATCATCATACGATTTCGTTATGATTTTATTATAATACGAGCGTTAACCCGCGACTTTGTCCGCACAAATTATATACCAGATTTAAAGTCAGATAATAATTAAGCTATCAAACAAAAAAGTTTCATCAAAATGGGTTCAGTAGTTTTTGCGTGATACTCGTTCAAACAGACAAACACACAAACAAACAAACAAACAAACAGACACACAAACAAACAAACAAACAAACAGACACACAAACAAACAAACAGACACACAAAAAATCCAAAAATTGGTGACATGGAATCAGGGATACCTAAAAACCATATCGTAACTTTTTTTTTTGTTAATATCTTCAATGTACAGACAAAGTTCCTGTTACAGTTTTATAATGTTAATAGGCACTGTTTTTCGTATTGTACTTTAAATATGCAAATAAAGTTATTTTTATTTTATTTTACTTATTTATAATAGTTTAGATACAGTTGATTATTCATGCTCATAGACTTATTTCTGTAGGTTCATACAAAGTATCAAAAGGACTGGTTTCAAAAAGGTAATGAGTCACCTTTTTAAAACCACTCCCTTTAATATTCATTACTAATGAGTAATGAGAGTAATTACACTTAAAAGGACAATAATATCTAAACTACTTTTTACACCTACATTGTAAAAAACATTTCCATCAGTAACCAAACCATTAAGTCTCACATTGGCTAACATTGACACCCTGGAGGCCACGAAAGCTTGACATTGCACCCTGAAGCTTGTATAGTGTACGCAACATTTGGCAACCCTCCAGCCATCAAGGCTATGCCGGCACGCGATATGGTAATACCCTGTTATCTCGGTTCCGGTGAACCTTGTAAGGAGTCATGGTCCGGAATTGCGGATTCAGGGGGCAAATATTTTCAGGTATGGGGTGTCTTCTATTCAGACAATCCTATGAATGCTTTCGTAGGGATAGCCCTAACGAAACTTCATATTAGGTACAGTTTTGTTGTTGGTCCTTCTTAATATGCTGCGGACGGTTTTTTAAGGAGATGATCAGACCATCAAACTAAACAACTTTCTCTATAGGATCAATACTGAAATCGCGATAAAAAATCTGCTATTCCATACAAAACTGCAAACCTACTACGCGACCCAAATAATGGGACATTTGACTTTTTGTCGCGATTTCAATGTTGGTCCCATAGAGAAAGTTGTTCAGTTAGATGGTCTGATCGTCCCCTTAAAAAACCGTCAGCATATTAAGAAGGAACTCATCGAACTTCCACTATTCGCAGGGATTAAAAAAAAACACATTGACATTAATTCGATCCAAACTTTCCTTATACTACTACTAATGTCTATATATTGTTTTGTAAAGCCTGCTATTGTAGTCCTTGGGAAAGAAGGGGCGCTAAATAATTTTTTGGCACCCCTTCTCAATCCGTTCTCCCTTTAATACACTGACAGTAATGTTGTATACATTTGCCTTACACGTGCTAAGAAAATTACTAGGCATGAGTCATCAAGTTTGGCAAGTGTCGGGTCGATAGTCAGGTTCAAAGAATACTTTGTAAGGTGCAAGATAAATGATTGCCAATATTTTGCATGTTGACTAAGTCTATTGTATTCCATATTAAATAATGTTGTATGTTTTTCTTTGACAAGAAAACCAAAAACTATTGAAACAGGCTGTAGTGTAATTAACAAGGAGGAGAGGTTGTAGAACATTTTTTTTAATGTCAACTCCGGGTAAAATAGCTCTTTCAGTTGTTTTTCTTTACCTAACATAATGGGTAGATTGACGCAAATGGGGGTTCATAATTTCAGTTATCACGTTATCTGCTTGACTAACATTATTACGTCAAATCTATTTGGAAAACTTTTTAATGTTTATTTATCTAATGTTTATTTACCCGTTCTGCGTGAAGTAGTTTAATAAATAACCACATCAAACTTAGGTAATTAATTTTGTTCATATGTATTTTTATTTTTCAAGTATTTCTTTTAGGTAGCTGAGAAATTGTAGCTAAAGTCAGAGTTTTAATGTTTACGAGTATAAACATGGTTAAAATCAATGATATTATATAATGTAACTACCGTAGCAGTTATAAGTTTTATTTATATTGTGACAAACTAAGATTTTCACACTATAGAGCGATACCATCGATAATAAACTGGAGCTATTCAACGTTTTTATCATTACCAATTGTTAAATTTTCTCGAATGAACTTGAAATCAATATTAACTACCAAATTAGGCTATAGCCTAACTAACTTATTAACTTGAACTTGAATTACCGTCGGAACTTGGATTTTGATTATTTTAGGCTTCGATCGATAACACTGAAACATTCATAATTTGCCTCTAACCTTGTGACTTGACCTCTAATATTCCTTTATTTCATCGCTAATGGCGATGAGATAGGCAAAAACTGTGGTGTTTTGTCCACGTATTGTGGTGGTCTTTTGTTTCGTAGTCTGAGTCTTTCAATCACCACCAGGTGATTTAAAAGTGAGTCAAACATAAAAAAAAAAATTGTGGAAAAGAAGACTGAATTTTACGGTTCAAATACAGGGTGTAATTTTAAATGCTTATGAGTATATAAAGAACTGTGAAAGCGCCCGAGCTCGCTGCTTACAAACGAAGTTTCATCCGGGTAGGCTCGGTAGCTTAATTGGACGAAAGCAAATCCCCTGTTTGGAAGGTTGCGGTTTCAAGTCCCGTTCGGGACAAAATTTTTCAATCTTTAATTTGATTTGTTTTGGTTTCGTCCCATTTTCAATATTAACCAATTAAAGTCAATGAAAACATTTTTAACTGCCTCCGTAGTCTAATGGTTTAGAGCATAGCAGGACTCTTGCAACGGAGGTCGTAGGTTCGATTCCAACGGGATACTCCTCGTGAAATGTTACTTTGTGCGTTTTTCTCCAGTTGGTTAGGAAAGGCCTGCAGAATCACCTGATTGTCTGAAAAGAAAGATGATTCCGTGCTTCGGATGGCACGTTAAGCCGTGAGTCCCGGGTACTATCTCTGGAAGTCGTCACATATAAAGCCACATCAGAAGCCGTAAGGTGGTTGGAAAAAACTCTGCTTGTGCCCTCACGGTAAGAAGAAGAATGAAAGCTAAGATTTAGTATCTTAGATATCTATGTGGCTTGTCAATTGTCAGATTTCCCTTAAAATATACAGTTTTTATACTAGGATATTCTAATTCTGACAATCCGCAGGCACAGAGATTAGTTTATTGACTCTAATTGGTTCATATAACAAATATAAGTAAACTTCGTTTGTATGGAGCGCGCTAAGGGTTAAACAGGTGTTTGACAGTTCATTCGGAATGCGTAGGCTTGCAGTTGATCGATTGCTCGTTAATATTCCCGAACCTGGCGCCTTTCAAGTTTGCTCTTTCACCTTTGTGGGGTCTCTGACCTCATGCTAAGCTTTTCTGTTTACAAAGACTCACGTTTTTTGCACATTGCGAAGGTGCTGTTAACAACAAACAAACTATTTTTTTTTATTTAATATAATATTACATAGATAGCTTTCTAGAACTTAGCGATCACGGCGCTAATTTAAAACATCCAAGTTCAATCCTAATCCAATTTTGGTTCTAATCACTTTGCAATCCAATTAGTATTCAACTGTGCTGAATTGCGCATCGCGCTAAACTCTATGTGACTGACAGCCTTTAACGTCTGAGCGATCTGTCAAAACGGCTCTTACGGCTGTCAAATGAATACCGCAATACCGAATGTGTTAAAAATTGTGGTTCGCACGCAGTCCAATCATGGTTCAGTTGAGATTTATTTAGCATGATTGCTCTCCAGCCTAGCTAGCATGCCACCCACGACAAAGCGTTTAAACGAGAAAAACGTCATGCGCGCTCTTTCTGGCATACGTAAAATAATAAAGATGGAGGCACATCTCGATTTTTGCCGTTTTCTCGGGGGTGGCATGCTAGCTAGGCTGGCGTCATTTTTTGACTCCACCACCGTGTCGGAAGGTGTTCCATTGTAGAGAAGATGCGGCCAGAAACTCTACAAAACTCATCTTTACTAGGTTTTACTTTACCCGCGGCTTCGCACGCGAGTGTATATTAAACAAGTAGCCGCTGTATTATTTCCATCCTTTCAACTCCACGAAATCTATTATTAGTATGTATTTTTATCCTTCTTTTTCACGAAGACCTCAGGAGAATCACGTTGTTTCGTTGTTCCGTTGCAACGTGAAGGAAGAAAGGAAAAACAAGCTTAACACGTTCCGGGGCAGTGAACGAGACACAATAGAACTTTTATTGTTATCACTGCTATAGGCGGTCACTGTCCCGGAACGTGTTAATATTAGTAGGTATAAACCTACAAATTTTAAGTTTGTACCCATAAGTGCCGCGTGATTCATACTCACATCATCATCATCAGCCTATTTATAAATACAATCGATTTCCTAAAATGTAAGGTTTCAATTTGGAATATGTGTGACGCAGAAAGATACATTATAGCCGTGGATGGTATTTATAATTTTTAATAATTATCCTTCTTCTTTCTTATCGTGTGGGCAAGCCCTGGTGTCAAACTTTAATTATCCTTATTAACTATTAATTTTTACGACTGAAATGCAATTTTATTATTACCTAAATGATTTTAGATGATCATCCTATATAAAGTTTAAACTTTAAAATTAATGTACCTACTTCTTAATTCTTACTTCTGGCGGGAGAAGACCTGGTGACTTGAAGTACAGGTATGTGTACCCAAGTGTCCCAAGTACACATACTTACCAAGCACCAGTCTCCACCCACAAACTATTGTACTTAATTTAATATTTTTACTTGTTGTATTATTTTTTTGTTTGTGGTGAGAAGAATAATGAATTTTTGTATTTGTATTTTGTATTTATATTAATTCATCTGCCCTCATTTCCTCACCTCTCAAGGGAGAAGGGAGTGGCTAAAAATCAGAGCTGCCCGGTTTCACCCCCATGCCAGCACAGTTGAGCTTCGACTTTTTATCTCACATAGGTTCTCCTACTTTATTATTAGATTATAAACAAAACGTTATTGCTAATAGAGAAAATAAATGATTTTTTAATTTAGATAAATTAACTTTTTTCCAATTGCTATTTTCAAGTTTTACAGATATTAACGCGAAACCTGGAAACCGTTTGTAATTATTAATGAATGAATCGATAACATACTACTACTGTTACTGAAGTAACGTTACTTGTACGTTACGTTACTTATAAATGGATAATAACGTCAGTTTATTGATTTAAATTACATAGGGATAAATAACAATAAAATATAACTAACTAAAATATAACTAAGTAACTAAAATAGAACTAGCTTAATAAAATATTTACAATAAATAATTATAATCGAATTTACACTTAAGTCAAAAAGCCATCCATATAAGTAGCATCAAAGTTGGTCGCCGAATTATTAATCCGAGATGGAGTTGTAGAGTCATAATTATTAAGCTGAAAGTCCTCTTTTTGCTATTTGAATGTGATATTTCAAGCTATTTTCAAAACAGCGAACTAACATTTTAATTACGTAATTTAGGTCTATAAAACATTGCCATAAAAATTAATTACCGTTATTGTCAGTCGCCATTTAAAATCCATGTTTAGAAAAGGTGTCGTGTCTCTAAAACAATGTTAAAAGTAATTGTGAAACATTTCTTTAGTTGAATATTTTGATTATAGTATGGATACTTTCGATAACCAAAATAATTTCAGAGATTGCTGAAAGTGTAAATGACGCCTTTTTCCACCATTCAAAAGGCAAAGGAAAAATACTTACTAAAGAATAACGAATGCACGTATTTTGTTATTCTCTTTTTATTTAGAACTAGATGGATGGGGATTATTATAATTCCGCCGGTGTGCGCCTGTCGACTTGCAAACGACTTTCTTTTCACTTTATCTAAATAAAATATAACTCTTTTTTTCTTTGTCTCATTCCACATCTCAACGTAGGTGTTGACGGTAAAAATGCGTCGATACAAATAATATTGTTTATTTATTTATTTATTCATATAGACAACAATACATCATACATTTCACACCTTAGACAATAGTGATAATAAAGAGATAGAAGATTATTCGATTATTTAGATTGTAGATTATTATTTTGTGTAGAAGTAGAACTATAAACATATTGAAATTCATAACGGTGGCATTTAACTGATTTTGGTTTGCTTTCTCGATTACAGCTTTTTTAATGTCATATTTGTATGCCCAGTGATTTTTGTTCAAATTTGATCAAGTTTAAAACATATAATTATTATGTGGGCGTCCACGCCAAAAAGGGTCCGGATGGTCGTTATTTTAACCTACCATTTTTATCATTCCATATATGATCATGTGACTGATCTAGATTACGAATCTAAACTTAACTCAAAATCCGACAACTGGACCCTTTTTGCGTGGACGCCCACCTATCATCGACATTAGCATATAGTTTCAAAATAGAAATGAAACATGCTTTGTCCTACTTTACACAGATTCAATTGGAACTACAATAGCCTATTGTCCATTGCGAAATTGAAACATATTCTCTAGAGGCATAAAATTGGATGCTAACCACTCGACCGAGTCATTGACAATAATACGTAGCACGCAATGCTCTACTATCAATTTACTAACATTAATCAAGTTGAAATATGGGACACTCTAATTGATGGCTACCAAAATAACATGCCACTATTTTCAATCCATTGATAGTGAAATAAATTTGATATAACTCTGAAAGAAGATAATTTCTCCAGCTATGGGAAAAAGGCCCCTAAAATTTTTTTGCGTACGGTTTACCTATAGTTATGGAACTTATGTCGATTTGTTTCTTATAATCTATAAACGGAGTGTCGCGTAATCGCAGTTGGCGCACATCTTGTCTTGATAATATATGTTGTTTTTTTTTATTTTTATTTTCGTATGAACATCAAAGACGTTCCTATACACGCATTGCTTTACATGTGCCGTTTTAACAGGGAAAAAGAATCTTCGCATAAAAGTCAAAACGGTGCATTTTTTTATATTGATTTCATAATACCGTTTACATTTTTACCTAATCTTTCTTCCAATTACTATAATAAATTAAATTATGTTTTTAGAGTGTAATACCATCAATAAACGTTACCGTTTGTGGGCCTAAAATAAATTGACTCCTTTCAGAGCTTATAAATGTCGTATAAAAATACGGCTCTTACTAAAAAAATTACTTAAATGTTAAGGTCAAAATTCTAACATATTTAGGCTTTCTGCCGGGAGCGGTTTAATACAACACTTCGACACGCAACCCATTATTCCGCTGCCGAGAAATCGTAAATACTATAGTTCATTCCACAAGTCCTATTACAAAACACGTATGCCTGCACAATAAGTATAAAAATACTTTGGCTTTCGGTACTTCGCTTGTAAAAAGTTGACAAAAAATTCAACGATATAAATGAAATCATTCGGAACGGGACGCTCCAATAACAGCATGGTATTGCAAAGATCTCTCGTGTAAACATTATTTGTGTTTCATGGAATCACCGTGGCTTTGGTACGGTCAGCATCAGAGAAATTGAAATACCTTACGCTTATTAAGATTGAATAGCGGGGTCAGGAAGTTCTCTGAAGCTGACTGTACTACTTGGTTCCTTTGTAAGCATCTTACCGTTGATTTTTTCAGAGAATCAACCTGAAGTAATGTTATTAATTGTGATAGATTTAACTGTCATGACATGATATACTTGTATACGCAGATAAATATGATGTAAAGCGTTTTCAAATTATTTATGATGGATCTATGATATTGCCTACATGTTGATTTGAAATCAATGATAAGTGGACGACTCGGTCGTAAAAAAATGCTTTTATCTATCTATGCATAACATTATATACTCATACTATGAGGCATCACCGTTCTCGACTACCTACGTCACAAACGTCAATCCGACGTCGAACTGAGGTTCAGGCAAAAATGTTCAAGGCTTCTAGGTACCTGGACATTCGAACTTCGCAATTGCGTGAACGTTTTCGTTCTAATGCCAACTATATTACAATGAAGTTCGGACCGAAACGGTCGCGATATATCGAAGATTGAAAGTCCGGGTACAGGGCCAGAACATCGGGGACCGAATAGCTCGCTTAAAGTGGCGGTGGGCAAGACACGTAGCTAGGCAAAATGATGGCAGGTTGAGGCTCAGAATAGGCAAAAGAGGAGTAGGTCATCCAGCAGCCAGGGTTCACGACATCTGCAAAGGTATCGGTAAGACCTGGCACAGGACCGAGAAGGATGGCAAAATGGGAATGTACCTATAATATATTTACCCACCTGGGCGAAGCTGGGGCGAGTCGCTAGTATGTAATAAACTATTAAGTTTATGCAAGTACCTATTTATGTAATAAACATGTCTGTTTTGCTTCCTTACAGCGATGGAGGGCGGCGCGTGGTGCGCTCGCGACATCTCGCTGCGCGCGCAGAAGAAGTTTTTGTCGCGCGTCGGCGGAGCAGCCAGCGCGCGCGCACTCGTGCTCGACGAACACGCCGCTAAGCTGCTGGATCAGGTACCTTCTCATTGTTATTAGTAGAATCTCTGAAAAAAATACCTACCTCAGTAGGTACTTAACTTGTATTTGCATTGTGCAGTAGAAAAGCTAGAAAAAACTGACGTCAAGATCGCACCAGTTGCTGAAAATTGGAACGTAATTATGTTAGTACTGCTTCTGGCTGTGAGAGCTCAAATTTTCCAATACATGGGATCAGAGAACTACATATTCATGGCTACATATAATACTCCAATTTGTACTTCTACAAATTAATTACAGCCGTTTAAATCGCTAGATATTGGTCGACTTCGAACCCCTCTATGCGCAAGATACACCTCACTCTTGGACAACTTTTATTCTTGATGCTGATGTTGTCAATACAAATAAGTGTAAAGTTGTATAAAAACGTTCTGTAGGTACCTTTTGCTAGATAATATCGTCAGAAGCCATGCGTTCTATTACTAGACCATAACGCTGAAGCTTTCCTTAAAATTTTCCAGTTCTTAACCGTCCTGCGGGAGCGTGTGGAGAAACGCGAGGCGGAGAAGCTGGTGAAGCACGTCATCAAGGCGGCGGTGAAGATCGGCGTGCTGCGGCGACACAACCAGCTGTCGGCCGCCGACGAGCGCGCGCTCGCTGCCTTCAGGTCCAAGTTCCACGTAAGGCATCTACTACTTACTGTTCTTGTATATCTAACCGTTCTTCGCGAGCGGTGAAATAATTCATCAAGACGGCGGCGGTGAAGCCCGGCGAATCTCTGTTCTTCTTCTTTATTAATTGTCGTCAGCCCGAGTACCGACTTGTTTATGCAATCGATCAAAACTCTTTTAGGTAATCAACCTAATAAGATTCCATATCTGTTTGATCAAATTTTTTTGTGAATCTAAACCAATTCATGAAGTATTTATGGCTGTGAAAAGTGCAGCTAAAACATGTCAGTTAAAAAAGTAACGTTTTGCATTCTCGCGTCTAGCTTTGACGCGCTACAAATATGCAAACATCATAAACACATGTTTTTTCTATAGTTTTTTTTTCACCTATACATAAACATTATACTCGCGTCAATGTATCGCAAAATTTTTTGCTATTAAATCGATTATAGCAAACAGTGCGTTCATTGCAATTTGATATAATTATTAGAATTTAAGACGATTCGGACATTCTTACACATAAACATGGCATATGTTATGTAAATATAACGTAATTGTAACATAATGAAGTAACATTGATTTACAGACGGTGTTGATGGCTGTGGTGTCGTTCTGCGAAGTGGAATTCTCCTACGATCGCGGTTTCTTACAAGATGCACTCCGTGACTCACACCAGTCGCTAAAGTAAGATTCTTTTCCTTGTTCTTAGTTTTGAAATGATAGATAACAAAATCTCAGTAGGTAGTAGTACCTATCCGAATACTGATGCATTTTTGAAATGACAAATTGGTGTGGCACAAGACTCAAGTCTTCGAGCCCTATTTAACTGGACTCAGAATTGTGACGGGGCTAAATTAACACTACTCAAGAACTCGAGCTTAGAGACCTACATTAGTTCTGATCGAGCTCTCGATCAGAACTAATGTAGGTAATATCAAGTCTACAAAATTGGAACTAGAAGACTCAAGTCATTCAAACAACCATATGACGACAGTTCAGTTTTGGTATTTGGTGATCGTGCAACTTTAAAAGATTGTACAATGCTCCTTTTGATATTAATTTATGAATGAATGAAATATACTTATACTTTATATAAATTATTCTTTGTTTTCTCCAGATCGGTGGTAGAGCGTCACCTTTCAGATAAGTCCGTCTCACGTCTAGCGGGAGTATTCTCCCTAGCCTCACGGGCTGAACTCCTCGACTCCTTGTTTGCGGGACAAATCGACGAAGACGTTCTCAAACTATCCAGGATGCTTCGTAAGGAGCTCGACCGAGGCCTCCTATAATCCAGCTAGATGATAACATCTGTGCCGTCCTAACTACCAAAGCTGTACCATCTCGACTTGGGCGATTTTAAGACATGCCACTTGTCTTGTTCCGTCTTATAGATATTCGCGATGGAATGAAAGGGTAAAAGAACTCTTGATGCAAACACTTTTGTCACATGTTACATTGACAAGTATCGTTGCTTGCACAATGCACCGCGCGATGGTTTTTGCAATGTTTTCTTGTTCAGTTTTTGTGTCAAGAGCTGGGATCTGTAAAGCTTCGACTATGGGATCACTTTCAACAATATCGTTATCTCCACAAATGGAGATTGGATTTTCTACTAATAAGTCTTTTTAAAAGATATTCTAGGTAGCACTTTGCACTGACAATCAATCTGGTCGCGATTGCTTTTATCTTGTTCCACAAGTATTTAATGAAAGAACTAGTTTTATCGGAAAACCTTTGATCATAATCTTACATTACGTGTTCTAGAAGAGATTCGAGATGGTTGCCGATATTGACAAGCTTTTTTTAATCATTTGTAGGACTACATTTGTAAGATAATATCTCTTCATTCGCTCTATTTTACTAGTCGCATCTTTGCATCGCGATCGACTTTAACCGAGCATTAGTATTTATGTATTTCCTAATAGATCGAGAACTATTGATAGTAATCTTAATTTTTCAATAATGAGAATTGAATTAAAATTGATAATGCATATGGGCCCATATTAGTCCTCAAGGCATGTTCACAAAATAAATAGACTGTCGTGAATACTCATTGGAAGGTTAGCGTTTTAGAAGCTTTTTAGTAACAAACTAAAGACTTGAGTTAATAATAATAATAATTTGTTCATTGGCAACTCAACTCACTATGTGTTATTATTATTATATTGATTGTTTCCACGTAAAGTCTTGTCTCTAAGATGTAGATGAAATACCATTTTCAATACAATCATAAATAATCATGAAAATAAATTATTTTTAAATGTCATTATATTAGTAAGTTCAGCTTTTATGCATTTCCTGCACAAGCCGTTTGCAATTTTACTGAAATTAAATAACGTTTTGATAGCTACATACCTATACATCTGCGATGATATCCCAAACATGTGAGTGTATAGTAACTAAACATATATGATAATCAATCAATAAACCAGCATCTTTATATTGCATAGTGATGCGTTGATAGATAGAAACGGTATTGTCCACTCTGATGGATTTAATCTAATTTTTAATTACATGTGTTTACGTCAAACATATCTAATAGAATAAGAAATTAAGTGTGTTGATGTTGAAGATGTCAATGTGGTTTAAATGAAGAATTACTAGAAAACAAACTCATTATATTGACATTATATTTTTTTGACTTCGTGGGATATGACCTGAGAAAGTGGTGAAACCACATTTAGTTGCTTAAGGATATTACTCTGCCTACTTATAGGCTTTTTCTTTCCTGAACTAATAATACTGAACTTGCCTTATTTTTGCCAGACAACACTTATTTTTAAGTTTTTATCAGATCTGTCTACTTCGTGACAAAAGATCTTGCCTGAATTTTATTTTCGATTGATTTATCTAATTTATTATAAAGGTTTTATTTGTTAAGGTTTTAAATTACTGCATTTAATAAGAAGTTGTAAATAAAACTGCGATGGTTTTTAGTTATTAATCAAATATTATTTGTATTGATATAGATTAGTTGTTCAAATACATGTTTTTTAAAGTTACCAATGTAAACATTGTATTAGCCTTGAATCAAGGGTTACATCAGTAAAAATTACGATACCTACTTATATGTACTCTTATATAATTCGATCATGTAGTTTGATGTTTTCTAATCTAGAAAATAATAACTGTGACCAGGATAAGACGTTATGTTCTCGATACTTACACTCAGTTGCAGAAACGTTCATTAAAGTTAATCCTCCATTAAATCTCTTGCAAGCTTTTACTACGTCAACAAGACAAAAAGTGACAGCAAGAGATTTAATGGAGGATTAACTCTAATGAGCGTTTCTGCAACTGAAACTTAGTAGCATTGAACTAACGCTAACGTCGGCATTAAAAAAATCGACGATTTCTTCTAATAATGTATGTCAAATATAGACACAAACATTTGTTTAAGATATATACACCATTTTGGACCAAAACTCTGATATCTATAGGTACAGTTCAAACATATCTGAACTAAAATTCATATCTCAATGTTACTAGCAATAAAATGAACTCGAATAGTCATAGTTAAAACGTATTATTTTGTGTATTTTTTTAGTGTTAACACAATAAGATCTAAACTGCGCACACTTTTAGCTCTTGCCTAATTAATATCGTCGTTTATGTTATTTCTAATCTAACATGTTTTGATTTTATGGTTTTTGTTACCTAGATCTAGGACTCTCTGAAGTCAGTCATTCATTTTTTGAAGAAGAGTTCGACACCAGTCGTGCTATTCTATAAATCTCAAACTCGAAACTTTAATTTCCCGATTCTCGATAATTTCCCTTGCAAAAAGCAATGCCTAAAAATGGCACCTTTTTCGCCTATTTTTTTGGCGCGGCGGCTATCAACCGAATTGGCATATCTCAGTTCAGAATAAAGAAAACAAACAAAAGTTATTGTGATTAGTATATCTCCAAACTCAGTCCGAACGGAGATATTAAAGGCTTGAAGTAAACGGAGTGTAGTGAATATATCTGAGTTTAGAGATATATACATGAAATAACAAGTTTTGTTGGTTACTTTATTTTGGAATTATTTAAGTTTGGTTGATGGCCGCACCAAAAAAATAAACCAACAAAAAAGACGTCACCTTCCATACAAAAACCAAATTAGCAAAGCTTTGCTAGCTAGCTTTTTTCTCACTTACGAGTTCATGTTCTAGTTTCGAATTTGTGTTTTATAGAATAGCATGCAAGGTGTTGCATGGCCTAGGTGGCAAGAACCTGCAGTCATAGCTAGATGAAATCAAAGAGACGTCCAAATAGGGATTGTATTAAAATGACAATATAATTGTGTACTATTAAATGTTAATTTCGTGATGATATCTCTAATTGGTATGCAGGTTAATGTGAATTAAATGTATATCTACGTATCTGAATGTTTTATAGACAATATGGTATCAGTGTTAAATATAACGACAATTTAATACGTAACAATATCTTTTACATAATCAACTCTGTGTACCTTATCTACTGACGACAGAAATTTTAAAAGTTATCAGAAAGTAATTCAGTTTATAGGTAAAGGGCTTATAGAGCATACAAATTGGCATCGATTTTAGAAGCTCTCTCGATATTTCGTGAAGATAAACAAAACTTTGAGTTTTGATTATTGAGCACCGCAAGGCACTGTAACATACATGACATTTCGCGTCTAGATTAAGCTAAGGGGTCCTATTTTTTAATTTCAAATTTCCTAATTTGTATACCTATGAAACTGGCATCAAAATTAAGTGTTATAAATTTATGATGCATTATTTGTATAGGTACGAATTAGGAATTGTGAAATTAAAAAAAAAAACACTCCGAATCAATTTCACTAGTTCCGAAAATGACACTAGCTAGATCTCATTTAAAGCGTATATTTTATCAGAATGTTACGGAATTAATGAAACTGATGAAATAACTGTAAAATATTTAATTTTAAAATTTGTTAAGCTGTGTTGTATTTATTAAGATTTGATATCAAATATACAATTGATAAGAAGTTATGCTTGTTTTTCTAATAAGGTCACCAGTAAGACAGAATTATTCATAATTTTAAGAGGCTATGTGAAAAAAATAGCATTCTTCAAAGCGTCATATATCATGAAGTACTAACAGTAGAAGTATGATTAGCGGATATGTGTAAATTGAACATATAATTGAAGTTTTGATTACAGCCAAAACACGATTAAGAAACATTTTCTCGATAGAAAAACAAGCCCAAGTAGCCACCGTCTTTATCGAAACGCTTAGGACTGCTAAACGGTGAATAATAGAAACACAAGAATTGATTTAAAAAAAAAGAGATTGATATTTTAAAAATTTTGATTAGGGCAGAATTGAACTTACATAAATAGTACAATCACAATTAAAAAAAGTTTGTTTTACGCTTGCGTCGTTTCTTGTCGTGTCTTTCTCTCGCATCAGGTAGTAATATAAGCAATCACACGCCCATTTCGCTTCAATTATTTTTCGACATAGGCCGTTAACGCATGAATTGTTTGCAAGCGCCACACATCCTAGGTACTTGTACATTTTCGTCAAAGTAAAATATTCAAAGCTCCCTATATTAAGTATTCTTGATGTTATAGTTAGGTATTGTAAAGATACCTACCTATATTTGGTTTTTAAATCTAAAACCAACTTTCATATAGGTTTTGTAGAAATAAAACGAACAATATCTTGTGAAAGCACCAGTCAATAATTTATTCACTAAAATTCTCTTAGTATACAAATTAGATATTGGTGGAGCGACGACATTGGATCTGTAAGTGCTGAAATCATATTTGTGGTATTACACCGGTACATCATATACTTCTTTATATTTTTCTCATGTTATGAGTTAGGTAGTATCCAATACTAAAACTGATGTCTTTATTATTTGCATGCATTCTAAGTAGTTAGTTTTAATAGGTAACCCTTTTCTATTCCATTCTGTTAATAGGTATACTAAATTTAGATGACATCGCCATATCTTTTGATTAAGTAATCTTTATAATGAAAAAAATAGTTTACATTACCGTAGTAATTTTAGTGCTCTGTGGTTTACACCTCGTTTTAAACGATAAGATTGTTTCCATCTTAACTGAAAACATTTAAATTTTTTGTACATATATAAACTTGCGACCATATGCCTTATCAGAAGCTTTTTCACAACTACCAATGTGGCAAAGCAATGGTATTAAAACATGGTGATAGATATCTAAGATGGTTTCCTCAGGTAATACTCAATTTCATTCAGCTAATTGGTCCGTAGTATACTGCTATGATATATCGGTGTAATAAATCTCCACGCTAACTATTGTTGTTACTCGTTACTCTAACCAGAATCAAGTTGCTTCTACAACACTCATGGACATCAATTAAAATACAAAACGTTGACAAATTTGAAAGGAAAACATATTGATATTTACTTATTCTTAAATACATACATATAATTATTTCAGATATTATCTTAAGTTTAACAATTAGAATGAGAGCATTTACTGATGACTTAAGCGATGATTATTTACAATTATACTCTGGAATGTACTTGAAGTATGGATAGGTTACTTATAATAACTACTGGTTAGGTGGCATTTTTTTAAACAATATTTTTCTGTTAGCTTGAACATAAAATGCATAATAAGCAGTATTTATATTGTTGAGAGATATAAATTATTTCTACGCAACATTAACGATTTAAGCTTGAATATAAATAAATAGAGGATGTCCAATGCTTGGAAAAAAATAGATCATTAGTGAAAGCGTCATGTATTGAGATCAGTGATGCTACTGCAAAGGTACAAGTGACCTGAAGCTCAAAGCCTTGTCAAATGAGCTTTTACAGAAATCAATTAATATCTAAATCCACAGGTAACACTACTGTTAGTATAAAATAGATTTATTTCTCTATCCTAATAACTATACATAATTTTTGTTTTATATTATATTTAATAGTAATCAATGAGTATTTAATTACTGTTCGAGTTTCAACGTTGTCTATGCCATCAATATTTGAAAGGAACTTATAATTCGTTAAATTTTTCGTCATTTTTATAATTTTTTTGCTTTCAGGCATAAACAATATTAAAATCCTAAACTACGGTTTTACAATAATGAATTTTAAAACCTGAAGTTTCGATTACATTGTTAAGAAATACCTACCTTAAATCTATTTAATTTTGTTTTCCACTAAGTTGTTGAATTGTATTAATCAAATGGAATAATTACTTACATTAATCTTTTGGGATACAATACCTACTTTTGTGAGAGTTTGAAAATACGATCCTAATGTTAATTTACCTGTATATTTATTGTTAACAAAGCTTTGATGTCAACTTATTTAATAGTGAGTACGATTTTAAATTCTGTTACGAATCTATTTGTACCAATTACCTATGGATATTCGCACGAAACGATTCCATTTGTTAGGTAAATACATATTTTTTAGAATATTGTATATGTATTCAGAATCATTATTTAATTAGGTACATCTATTAGTGTGTGACATTTAGATATGTAGTGTAAGAAAGTAGACACTAACATACAAGTCAAATAGCTTCCATTTTAAAGTTACAATTATTAGTAACATTTAACACACATGTTATTACGATGTTTTTTTTTTATATTATAATCAATTCATACTTAAACATGGATTTGGGACATCTAATGGGAATTTCTAGAGATACAAACCACTGTGCGTTTTGTAATGACTGTACAGAAAATAATAAACAGTTTTTGGTAAGTATTAATGTATGAAATAATGAAGTAAATTCTCTATCTAGTATAGTATTTTAATATAAATTTATTACAAATTAATACTAAATTAAACATTCCATACCTGCTTCTGGACTTTGGCTTTGCCATCCTACTTGTACTTACCCGCAAACGCGTAACTGTGCAATAATAATAAGTGAAGAATTAGCGTTGGTTCCAACAACTAAAATAATACATGATATACCGCGGAACGGGTCTTGAGCGCGCCAACGAGTGTATTTAGACGAAAACAATGCATAGTGCCTTGTAAATAAGGTTCAGCGCAATCAAGGACAGCGCTCAAAATCCGTGCCGCGACTTATAGTTATTCAAAAGCACGCGCAACGCACAGAGCTATGATAGCATTCACACACATTTGAGTGATAATCATTATAGGATCTTTTTTATATATGGACGGTTTTATTAAGAGGATGATCATAATATCATCATACTGATCAACTTTATTTGGGACGTTCGATTTTGGACCTATAGAGAAAGTTGTTCAGTTTGATGGTCTGATCATCCCCTTAAAAAACCGTCAGTATACATACCCTGTAGGTATATTATCACTTCACTGAATCATGGTCCTACATTAGATGCTATTCCGTTTTACATTTTTGCAGAATGTTTTACTCAGTTTTTGCGAAAGCTGTATTTGAAAAAAGAGCAAAATAGAGAAGAAGCTTTTCAAAATAGAGGTTGGGATTGGGAACTTTTGTGAGAAGGGAGAGAATTGAGCGGGTTCGGCGTAGGTGTTTTTGCGTGAAATACTGACACAAGTTCCGATATATTCGATGTCTAAAAATCATGTCACTTGTATTGTTGAACTAAACGAACAGTTAACATAACTGTTCAATTCCAAATCACAGTAAACATAACTCAATTGGCGTAAGCGACATTTACAAACAAGTTTTTAGGACTTTCCATTTAGAAAGCTTTTATTAGATGGCTAAGACTAAAATGCTTGAAATAAAGTCTACTTTTCTGTAACTATGCTTGAATAAGCAAAATTTTAACATTACACAGATAATGTATCTGGATTTCGTTGGATGTCCCTTACGTCAATTGAGTTTAAGACCGTCGTCGCCGTGTCGACATGATAATATTCGTACCTAATTCGATAATCGCAGGTAAAATAATCATTAACAAAGCTGTTATCAGTACTACACGCATCAGGAAGAAGTTTCACTGAAGTGGAGAAGAGATGGGCAGTAGGTAATAAACAACTTACTTGACGAGATGAGCAGGAGTGCTATTTTTTTTTATTTCACACCTAATTCGCATAGGTACCTACGAATAATGCGAGTAGTTATACAGAAGTAGGATGTTTGCGATTTAAAAATAAGTTCTCTGGGATAGAGAAAAGGATCGATTGAATTTCAGATCTCGTTAATCTGATCTGATTGGTATAGTACAGCCAACAATCAACATCAACAGTTAGTACAACGTGAAAAACTTTATAACATTGATCACAACTCATATTTATGGTATTTAAGCTCAAGTATGTGAAGTTAATTAAATTCTTTCACATAAAATCTGTAACTTGATGAAATAATGACGGTTGACTACATCTCTTCCCATCTCATCTCCGCTGTAGTGTAACCTCACTCTAAGTTAACGGTAGGGGTGGAGGCTGTAGGTTCGTTCACTCCTTCAGTTTGTGCCAGTCGGCGATCTGGCGGCGCGGGGCGGCCTGCACCTCGCGCCAGTGGTGCCGCGCGCTCCCGGTGCCCTCTGCGCCGAGCTCCAGCCGCCCGATCACCTGCAACCAGGTTAAAAGAACTCTGTATTTTTGTTACTGAATTACACATAAGATAATTATAAATGAAGAAGTTGTTAGAAAATTAAGGGGCTTTTGAGGTAGGTAATAAACAAATCTCTTCCGAAATCATAATGAAATGTTTCAAAGGAACAATTTTAGTGAGGATGTCGTCTGTTTGTAAAAGGGTGAATCCATAGCACAGATTATTCAATAGTCAATCCCGAGTCACGGATCACTGTCCCTATAGTAGGGCGCAAGAAAAATGATAAAGTAATCGATTTTTCTACAAAATTCTACATATTATCTTACCTTAATTAGAAATTCTTTAATGCAGGGCTGAATACCAAGAAGAAGAATATTTATTGCGTAATCATATGGTACCGTATAAGGTTATTCCTTTTAGTTTGTAGTAAGGTCATAGTTTCAAAATAGCAAAAGCTCTTTTGAATCTAAAGGTCTACATGTAAAAATAAAGAATACGCTGGATCTGCGTCTATTCACGCGAGGATAAGGGATACATAGTTGAACACAGTGTTCAAGACGTACCTCATTCTTAGTGACCCTGTCCCAGTCCAGCACGAGCAGTTCGAGGGAGACATGGTCGAGCGTCGCGTTGGGAGCTGCCGGCACCTCGAACACGAAGGACTCGTTGAACACGGGGTTCAGGGTCCGCTTCTTGACGTGGGTCTTCTTCTTCGCTATGCGCTGACCGTTGTACAGCAGGTACATTTTCACGTAGCTGTTGTTAGAAGATTCGTTTTGAGAATATGAACGATATCTCAATAGATACAGAAAATTAAACTTGACAGATAATCTTGGATTTTCCAGTATAAAATTGGGCGACGACCTGTCGTTTACAATAACCTAAATCGAACAATGTACACTTATTGATCTTGAAATGTTGCATAATTTTGACACTGTTATACACTGTTTCGGGATATGATATATGACTAGGGAATATATCGAAGACAAGAACGAAAGACGAGCTTATCATTATTTCAAAACAAGAGTTTTTTTTATGATTATTTCTAGAACTAATAGTAGCGGCATTTCTAAATGAGTCTGAATACAATGCTTATAGTGTAGTGTTTCTTGTACTTACGGATCAGCAAGACCAGTGACGTCCATCTTGGGTAGATTGCGCGCCTTCAGAAGCACGACGGTGAGTCGGGCAGCGGCTGGTTGCCAGCAGAGAGACACCAGCACCTCGCCACGACCGACGCTACGCATCTGCAAGTAAATAAAGCTTGTTTAACTGCTGTCCCCATATGCATTTTAAAAACAATTGACATTAACATTAAAGATGGAAATGAGGTGTGGGTATAGTAGTACTTATGTTAGTTGTGTACTTTGCTAACCTTGAGACTTCGAGGCTGTACCTCCCGACAGAGTGCCATGGCCTCACCGCTCTGCAGCTGGAGGCTAGACAGAGGAGATACCACCTCGCCGATTATCTCGTCACGGGAATATCTGCCGATGGACACAGGAATTAAGGTTTAAAGTTGTCTTTTAAACAAGTTTTTAAATATGTGTTCACTCTTCATTAGCGAATATGATCGCCCGCAGGTTTGCAAGATATACTACGTCTGAATAGTAGATCGGCAAAATGACGTTAAAAGAACTTCCCGTTCAAATCATCTCGGATACGATGTCTTCTGGTGTCAATGCGTTCAGTATGACATATATGAGATAACAAGCGCTCAGAGTTTTGGGTTAGAAACTGTGACCTCATAAAGATGTACATGCCATGAGGGATATCGAATGAAAGGGGAATCTGGAATATTCGCGGCGGCCCACGTCGACTGTTTCTACACGAACATGCGCAAGCGCGCCGCCGCGTCCCTGGGGAGCAGAATGTGGGCCAGCCCCAACACCATCCTGAGCATGATAGCGGACAGACTGGACTGTCCCTACATTATGCACAAGTTACAACTTTCATGTTCACCTACCTACACCTACTAATTGTTACTAACACAGGACGACAACATGGAACCTTTTTTTTTATTTATTAGGTTTTTATGAGGACCTTCTCATTTGAGGTATTATTTTAAAAACGTTATCTGGTCTCACCTGTCGAAGCTGAGCACGACGAAGTGTAGAGTGATGGCGGAGAGCTGGTGCGGTGCCAGGCCATAGAATGTGAAGTCCTCGTCGTATACTGGGCAGCGGGTCTTGCGAACCACTCTGAAAATTATAAAGAAGTGTTCAAGCTATACCTATTACAAAATAGGTGTAATAAAACAGACGTGTTTGAAAAAATCCTTTCAAAATATCTTTTCACTCAGTGCTGGATTTCTATTTATGTTTGAATCAATGGATGACATTTTCAAGACAGGTATCTAAATCGGTAACTAGATAGATTAGATACCTAAATAAATCTTCCTAACCTAAGCTGCAGTTAGTAGTAGGTTACTCTAACTCTAGAAAATGCTCAATTTAAAATGTTTGCATGGGTTACCTTAACGTCCTACTGGTTATAGTCCGAGGCTACCACCAAAATCAATGAATGGGCAATTGGGCAGCATCATTTACCATATCCATCTAAAGTCTCGTCATGGACGATAAGTCCTAACTTGTCAGTTGTGTTTATATTCCCCAAAAAACTCGCCCACCTAAAACAAAGCAGTTGGTCTCCCTAAGAACTCACCTGGTCTTAACCTTGTGCTGTTTGTCAGGCAGCAGCTGGAGCTTCACGTAGGGGTCGGGGCCGGCGGGTTCGCGGCCCGGCAGACCCTGGCAGGACACCACCGACACCACCAGCGCACTCTTCTCATTCTCATATCTGGAAACAAGAGAACCCGCCATTGTTAATATCTCACTTGAAGCTCACATCCCGTACCAACATTGATAAAATGGAACTGTTTGGAATCATCTCAATGTCTGTCCGTCTTTCCCATGCGTTTTTCTTATAGACCATTAGACATAAAGCCACGCGCTACTGACACTATCAGTGTCAGGCTTGCCGAACACATGGCTACTAAAATATAAAAACATCACTGAAGAACCATTGACACGAAAAGAAGATTAGACATAGGAAGCTGAAATTTGTGAGTGATTCGGAATATCATTCAGAGCTCGTCACGCTAAGTGAAAGTATTGTATGGAAAATTCCTTAGGCACCATATTCACGACACGATTGTTTGCCGTTTGCCTAGTTTTAATCCAGCCTATGTCCTGCGGCTCCTGCGGTACCTACATTTCACGGTCGCGCCGCGCCATTTTTCTATACATGATTGACAAACGGACATGTATGGGCTCTGACGGTGCTCAACTCGGATGAGATATAGTGTCGTCTAAGAGTTTTCCTTACACTGACGATTTGATAGGCGATTTCTTAGCAGGATGAGACCGAGAGCGAGCAATTCGCTTAGAAATCGCCGAGAAAAACACGAAGGTTCTTAAGAGAATGTACCTGTCAGGGCACCCAAACGCGCTGCATACAAACGAAGCCTCGTCGTTTTTTCAATCGTCCCTCCGTCTTTTCAATATTTTAACCAATAAAATAAAATAAAATAAAGTAGTTATTGACTTCGTTTGTATGGAACGCGCTGCAAGGCCTAGCCTCGTTCTTACTACGATAGAATGAAACGGAAGCTTTTAAAGCACGTGATCAGTTTCTATCGAACTTAATAAAAATAGCATTGTCATATTTTAGTATTCAAGAGAGAAAACTTGGTATCCAATAGCTTTTGAATTTTTAAGAATATTCCAGATAAACATTGGTTCGTGTTCAAATAGTTGGCATCGAGCCAGAAACAGCCGACGCTGAGTTACGTTGAACACACCCCTTTATAACCGGACGTTTATCGTGTACAGGTATATAAATACTAATGTATATATTTCATCTAAGTGTGTAGGCGATCATACATAATTATTAAAATTAATCAATAATCATTGAATAGCAGTTTGTTTAAAATGGGGGAGAGATTTCGGAATCAGTCTTCTAAGTCATTGTCTTTTTAACTGACGTTTTTATGTTCATAATGTGTAAAAAAAAATTGAAATGGTCAAAATGAGTAGATTTTTCAAACCTTAGCCTCAGTCTAAGGAAGACTCTACAAGTTTTCCGTCGCTATACAGGGTGTAAGTGACAGCCTAGCAAATACTGAAACGGTGAACTCAGACCATCAAAATGAACAACTTTCACTATGGAGCCTTCCTCAGGAAACGCGATAAAAAATCTGCTGTCCCATACAAAACAGCTGTACTTACCCGACTAAAATGTATGGGACATCATTTTTTTTCTGCGTTTCCTGAGATAGACTCCATAGTGAAAGTTGTTCAGTTTGATGGTCTGAGTTCACCCTTTCAGTATTTGCTAGGCTGTCACTTACACCCTGTAGATAGCTATAGCATCATTGTAGCATTACCTATGTAATGCATAAACTTTACACCCTCTGAATTACATTTGGTGAAATTGCATCCAATAATTATAGTGACGAATTGTTTTTTTTTCAGATATGATATGATATCAGATCCATTCGCTGGCGGATAAATTAATTTTATCTCATTACTTAATCACATAAAATAAATTTAAGACAATTTACTAAAACTAAACCTAAGAAAGTATTACTTCGATGATATATAGCCCTGGTATTTTCAAATATCCGATCACATCTATTTTCGTATAATTTCTGTTACGGATTGGAAGTTGGATAACATCTTTTAAGTTGGAGCACGCGCCCCGTCGTGAATCGGGGCAATAAGGCTTGTTGCTTTGTATAGATGTTATTGTACAACTTCACAAGTAAGCCTTACGTCTGGCGCCGATAAGACGTACAGTTGTCGGCGAAGAACGTTTTAACATTTGTCACTTTTAATTTTAGGAGACACAAAGTTCAGAAGGGTTAATAATTGCCAACCGCATAGTTAACTGGGAAACAGTTTTAACCAGGAAGCTGGAATAGGTATTGTGTTTGAACCAATGTATCCCGAAAGAGAAGTTTGTCATGTTTGCATTGTGTCAAGAACTTTTCAACAACCAAAAATATTCACAATATGGTTTGAGGATACTCTGACATATCACTGATTTCTGTATACTCATGTGTCACAAATAAATTATTCTTATTCTTATCATGTTGGCCAGCCTGAACCACTTTGAACTCGAAAAAAAGTATTGTAATATGCGACTGGTTTGTTAGAGAGTGAGCTCGCTCCTGACAAGAAATTATGCTTATAGGACGAATGACACTTTGTGTAGTCCCTTGTTTCCATATCGCATCACTATCACGACAAGAAGTACATAAACAGAGAGCATAAGTAGGTACCTATAGTATAACCAATTATAATATGATCGTATATCCGACCTGATTGCTTTGAAATGTTTTTTTTAAGTTTATTTATCTAAAACAAATTAATACATTTTATCATACAAAGCCACTCTACGAAAATATCGTATGCTTTATTATATGAGGTGTGGCGAGCTCACTTTAACTCGATACATTTGACATTTGTTAAGTAGTATTTCTTAACTATTGACAAAATGTTTTTTTTTACTTAAAAAATATTTTAAAGAAATGTTGTTACCAACTGTACTTAAGCAGACCTACATAGGTATAGGTAGCTATACCTAAATATGTAGTGAGACACACGGATCGACAAAATAACCTTCTTTAAGGTATTACGTAAAGAATTCTGGGACTGGGACATTCCCTTATGTAATGTATTTTTGCTGAATAATAATGCCCTCGACCCATTTCAGTTCACAGTAGGAATAGGATAATGTTCTAGAAGCCAGATGTTCTAGTTTACAGACACAATGCGGACCGGGGGGTATCCTTTTATCTGCTTTTGAATTTAGCTGAAGTGGATATCGTTTTATCTAGTTTGCTTATTTACGCGTATTATTTGATTATTAAGAAAGGAAACCATTGTATATTACATGCAACCTAGTTGCTTTGTTCAGGAGTGCGATTTTTGAATATCAGTCGCTGATCTCAGCAGTTAAAAATTTCAAAATAACTGTGAATATGCATCTTTCTATTGCTGATTATATGATAAATCATACTTCAGGAGTGCGATTTTTGAAAGCCAAATCAGTACCTAGTAGAAAGATGCGTATCTCCATACATTTTCAACTGATGAGTTCAACGTATGAGATTAAAAAATCGCACTCCTGATGGTAAATAACTGTCTAGAAAATTGCTTTAATTTAATGAACTAGTTATTGCCCAAAGTGTATGAAATACTAGTAGGATTCATTTTGCTTTCGGGGTAAATGGCTGACCTATCATATACCTCGGTACATTCTCCATTGATGTGGTCCATGGAGATAATGGAATTGATAGATAAAGATTAGAAAAGTATTTCATTTTGAAAAGCGATCTAATTACTTATTATTAGTTGTAGATCTAGATCTTCTTATTAAAAATTAAAAAAAAAGAAGATCTAGATCTTATTTTTAGATGGAGATCTATATTACTTATTATTATTAGTAGATTTAAGTAGGTATCTCATAATAGATAGCTCTAAAGTTGCTCTACTTGCTACTGACTAAGTAAATAAATAATATTGCATGCTGTATTTCTTTATAAGTGGTTGTGCATTTAGCTTTAACTTGAAAATTATATAACCTACCTATCTTTGAACAGTGTAACAATCGTTAAGAAATCAATAAATAAAACAAAAAAATAAATATTACCTAGATGTTAAACTTACGAATCAGAAAATAACTAGTCTCACGATAAAGGGATAGTGAGAAAATTATATTATTCCCACAACATTCATTAGAAAAGTTCTCGTCAAATTTTTTGGGAAAGGGAAAGTTGTTTAGTCTCAATCAATCAATTATACTTTATTTGACACCAAAAAAACAGAGTATACAGAGAGCAAACAATCAGGAAATACAAAAGGCACAAAAACAGGCGATTTTATCGCTAAAAAGCGATTTCTTCCAGACAACCTTAGGGTAGAGGAAATAGTGAAAGAAGATCATCATCAGTCTCATCTGAATACATCCAATATATTTCCATGGTAATTAAAAATGGGGTTGTAAACGATATTACCTAATGCTTTAGCACAGATACAAGTACTTTTCGAGCACAGAGTTTCCACTAAACTACAACTATTGTATCCCAAAATTATTTTGTAATGTGTACCAAGATTTATAATTGCCTTCCTGAAGAATTTAAAATTCATAGGATTGGAAAATTCAAAGCACTTGTTAAGGAATGGCTCATTGACAAATATTTTATAGTGTACAGGAATATTTAACACTCGATACTCAATGCTTTATTGCGTTTCACAATGGTATATAATATTTAAATTATAGATAGGTACTTAATCTAAGATAACAATGACAATTGATGTTTTATGTATGTTGATTATGTTATGATTGAGTTATTGTTTTATGGTTTTATGAATTTGATTATTATTATTGTACTGTTATAATTACTTAATACTAAATTATAATGGCCCTGACCTTTAATATTGACTAAATTTGAAAATACACTTGAAAAAGTAATGATAAGTGAACTAATAAAATTAGCAGTAAGACCGGCAACAATTACTGACCTAAACTTATGCACAATAAATATTATTTCATATTTCATTATTTAGTAGAAATAATTTATTTGGTAAAAAAACGATTACATATGAATTAATTATAAAATTGGCCACATGCCTCGTCCACAAAAACATTCAGTCAAAAATCCACAATAGCAGGGCTAGCATGCCACCCACGAGAAGGAGTTTAAACGAGAAAAACGACATGCGCGCTCTTTCTGCAATACGTAAAATAATAAGGATGGAGGCACATCTCGATTTTTATCGTTTTCTCGGGGGTGGCATGCGAGGCCTACAGTAATCCTCAACACGTTTCGTCAGGAAAATAATAAATAAACCTACACTAAACGGCATCGTCATAAATCGTACCCGGCACAAAGGATCCCATTACACTAGCTGCGTTCCCGCGCTGGATAGCTAACGAAATCCTCTGCACCAGATACGACCCTGAGCGGACATCGTTACCACTATCGTTGTCGTTTCATTATTTCATTTCATTCATTACTTCATTTCGCTGGCGTCTGAGTAGTTAGTAAAGTTACTGCTTGTCTTGTTATTTCAACATTATCATGGCTCCATGGATTCATGGTATCGTGTGTCTTATGCATGTCAGACTCATAAGACAAAACTGTACCCTTTTTATCAATATCGTGTAAACAAGGGAACGCACTTTCCTAAACCAATTTGTTTACATTTTTATGTTAGAAAATAAACATTTTATTGATATCTCAGTACAAGTATATTAAATACACATATACCTGCGAGTTTTATGCGAACTGTCATTCAATGTCGCGACCGTAAAATAGGATATAGCTTGACTTTACTGCTACCGTTCTGTTATGTTTATTCTAGGCGCACGAAACGTGCTATTTCCATCCTTAATACATCGGTATACAAGTGTCTTCAAGGGAATTCTTATGAGAAATGAACAGGGTTGTGAACTTCCGAAGTTTATTCGAAAGTCGTCCTTACCATAAACGAGTAAGGTCCAAGGATGTTGGTAGCGTAGGACGTATTTCTAAGGGATTATAAATAAAATACAGTTAAAAAGGTTTGCAGACAGGTTCTTAGTGACGTTGAGGGCGTTTGAATTAGCAATGTCTGGGCTTAACTGACTTTATGAAGAGCTAATTGTTTTTTAATTGCTTCCATATTGAAATTGCTCGTTGGCGTAATGGACCTTCGGCATTGGAAGTTAAGCAACGTCGTCAGGTCCGGTCAGTGTTTGTATGGGGTCCAGTAAAAAGGGGCTCGAACCCAGAACCTGCCTATCCGTGGCTGTCATCATCATCAGCCTATACAGGGTGTAACAAAACACCCTAGTAATACTTAAGGGGATGCTTCAGACCATCAAACTGAACAAATTTCACTATGGAGCCAACACCGAGAAAAAATTCAGCTGTCCCATACATTTGAGTCGAGCCGGTAATGTAATTTTGTATGAAACAGAATTTTTTTTATTTCGCTATTTCGAAGTAGGCTCTACCAACAACCTGTATACGCCTGCAGGGCACAGACATACCCTCAGGGAAGGGATACGGGCGTTAGTCGACCATGCGTATGCAGTTTTCCATCCGAGGCTGTGCTTTCGTCCAACTAAGCTACGAAACACACAGGTTCTTTCTTAATATGGCGACAGGTTTTTCAGAGGTTGATCAAACAATGGAAGTGAGAGTTGGGTATGGCAGAAGAAGCATGAATCTAGAATAAATGCGGTTGAAATGCGCTCCCTGTGTAGTATGTGTGGTGTGACTTTGAAGGACCGGTTACGGAATAGTGTGATTAGAGAAAGATGTGGTCTGAAAGAAGATGTAGTGACTAGGATTGAAAAAGGTATGTTTAGGTGGTTTGGCCATGTGGAAAGAATGAGTGAAAGTAGGTTAACGTATGAACAAGGCAAGTGTGAATGGAATGGTTGAAAGGGGTCGCCCTAGGCGCACGTATGCTGACCAAATCGGATTCGTACTGAAGAAGGGCCAAATAAAATGTACCAGGAACCGACGAGCTTGTATGAAGAAACTTATGGATGTTGAGGAAGCGAAAGATGTGTGTCAGAATCGTAGCATGTGGCGATCTGTTGTCTCTGCCTACCCCAGTAGTGGGACATAGGCGTGAGCATATGTATGTATGTATGTATGTATGTATGATCAAACAATCAAACTGAACAACTTTCTCTATGGGACTGGAACTGCAATTATACTCAACCGAACTGTATGGGACAGCAGTTTTTTTCGCGATATCGATGTTCGTCCCATAGAGAACGTTGTTCAGTTTGATGGTCATCCCCCTAAAAAACCGTCAGCATATTAAATTAGACTCTGTATACGGCCGCTGTTAGTTATAAGTATACAGAGTGTTAGGGTAAACAGTTGCATTACTTTGAGGGTTGATCTTACCCCTGATACTTATCAATTTCCCCTAAGAAACCTACAGGAATTTCTTAAAAAAAAATTTAACACTTTCTATACCAAAATGCAATCAGCTGATCGAACGTTTGTATTAAAAGACGAAATTTTTTCTTGCTAATTTCCTATAGGTTTCTTGGGGAAAGTTGATCAGTATCATGGGTACAATCACCCCTTAAAGTAATGCAACCACTAACACCCTGTGCTGCTTTATCTCTCTCCGGGGTTGTGAGGACAAAGTCGCGTAGCACGCGAGTAACGTAATATGTAGTAAGTACCAAGTATGCCATATTTTGAATATCTCTGACTACCCCTTAACGTACAGTCGTGTGCATATCTAAACTATTATAAAACTGTAACACAAGTGCGTCTGTACAAGGAAAAAGAAAAACAAAGATATAAACAAAAAAAAAGTTACGATATGGTTTTTAGGTGTCCCTGATTCCATATCACCAATTTTTGGATTTTTCGTCTGTCTGTTTGTTTGTGTGTTCGTTTGTTTGTTTGTTTGAATGAGCATCACGTAAAAACTACTGAACCGATTTTGATGAAACTTTTTTTGTTTGATAGACTAGACTAGACTTAAAATCATTATATTTTCTATTTATTTAGCCTGTCATCATCTGTCACCTAAATAGTTTCCGTGCAAACAACTCTTTCGCGGCGTGTCACATTACGTTAGTTAAAATCGAAGCCTGTAATTGGCTGGCAGAGGACAAAGCCCTACCACACGTATTGATTTTGTGTCGGATTTTCCTGTGACGACCCGAGGATGTTACGTTTGCATGTTGTATGGGCTCTAGTTTCCACAGTTCCTTATTTTGTCGTGTTGTCGGTCGATCGAATGGACGTATTTGGTGTTGCGGTCTATATTCCCCGAGGAAGTCAGACATATTCTGAAAACTCAGAATAAACAATCGATCGACACGTACAAATGAGTTATTCGGAGTTTATATATACGATTTGTAACACAACTGGCTTTTCGGTGAAGAAAAATATCGTGAGGAAACCTGCATTCAATTTCGACCCACTGTCTATTATAAGTTGGGACGGGCTCACTCCCCGTCACACTAGATCGTCCAGAGTTATGGTACTACTAATGAAACGTAGATGCTTTTTAAGTATTAAAAAGACATACATACATTAACCCACGACATGAACACTTTTAGGGTTGTCAGAAACTTTGCTACAACTTCCAACTACCTTGTTAAGCATGTAGTTGCAGCAACGCCCAACTTTAGCAAATTAAGTGTTTCAGGATGGAGTAATGTGTTAAATTGCAAGCCTTTTGGTAAAAAAATAACACTGCGTATAAAACGACCAAAGTTTACTAGTCCAGTACAACCTCCCCCTTACACACCCCCACACAGGCATGCATGCTTACCTGTTTCTCTTTTTACTTTTATTTTCTGACAATTTTTACTGAACTATGTTATTTACTTTTCATCGCAATATGTAATTGCGAACATGTTCGTAAAGCTAGCACAGGTCTGGAATGGTGAGGACCTGGGGTGCTGTCAAACAGGTCTTCCTTTCAAGATGTACCTAACACAGCCACCAGTCTCTCACAAATTAATTAAGAGGCTATGTGAAAAAAAATAGGATTCTTCAAAGCGTCATAATTATATCATGAAGTACTAACAGTAGGAGTATGATTAGCGGATATGTGTAAATTGAACATAATATTGTATAATTGAAGTTTTGATTAGAGCCAAAACACGATTAAGACACATTTTCTCGATAGAAAAATAAGCCAAAGTAGCCTCCGTCTGCAACTTCTAAACGGCGAATAATAGAAACACAAGATTTGATTAAAAAAAAGAGATTGTTATTTTAAAAATTTTGATAATAGCAGAATTGAACTTACATAAATAGTACAATCACAATTAAATAAAGTTTGTTATACGCTTGCGTCGTTTCAGGCGCCCGCGCCGCCTCATCTCTTTCTCTCGCATCAGGCAGTAATATTAGCTATCACACGCCCATTTCGCTTCAATTATTTTTCGACATAGGCCCTTAAGTACACCAATTATCTTTGTCGTCAATGTCTATGTAATGTATATTTGTGAAGAGAAAAATAAAGTCTTTATCTTTAGTATCCTTATACGATACCCACGGGACGAAATTGGGTGGTCCATTCTATTCACACGGCACAAAAAAGTATTAAAAGATATCGGAAAAATTCCAACCAAGTGAAAAGCGCTATTTAACTTTTTGATACGAACATTGCTTCCCTAATTATACAGAGCTAGATTTTCGTTCAAAAATAAAAGTCATTCTGCGCGGCAAATTGCTTTGTACCGTTTTGTTTACAGGCTATGTCTGTGCCTAATTTTAGTGAAACCGGTTTGAAAGTTTAATTACCAAGATAGACAAACCCACATTCGGATTTGTGATAAGTTGATATCTTAGAAAAAGTATATGTCTAGAAAGAGCCTCATGTTTTTACCGAATAAAACAAAAGGGGCAAACTTTCTTAGTTTGGTGTGCGTGAGGCGCCATACAAATTATGTCTGTGTGCGTGTATATGGATAGGGTTTAGAGGCCAATACTGGTTACAATTTTTTTCTACGCTTTTGTAGCTTCGACTGTCAATATTAACATATAACTTATCCAAGTATGATATTTTGTATTATGCAAAACAGGTATTGGCTACGAAGTTTGCTACGAATTGTAGCAAGTTTCGTAGCAGCATAAAGATATTATTCTCTAGAAAACAAGAAAATGTATTTAAAAAATCTATTTAAATAAAATTGTCACCACTAATCATAAAACCACCAATAACACTAAATCCAGCTGCAAAAATGTTTCCATTACCGTCTAATTTGAACGCTTTTATAAATTGTACGTTAAACGTTAAGCAATCGGTAAAATTGCTTCATAGTTGATACGAGTATAATAACATAAGGGATGTATGTGTTACGAGTCCCAAAACAAATATAACTTAGGTATGTTACGGTTGAGTTGATGCGACTATTAAGCTTTTAACTTGATGAGTTGGGAAATACGAAACTCTTGTATTTTATTATGTTACGGAGTTGATTGATGTCTTTTTATTCCGGTTCTTAATATTTAATTGTTTTAAGTTGACGGTGATAGCGAACGAACATACTTCAGACGGTATGAAAAACGTCAAATTATCAATTAATAGCGGTCCGGTCAAAAGTAAGATAAACTCATCCTATAAATGAATGTTTCATCAACATCATTATCAACCTATACACGCAGGGTCCAAAAGGTATGATCCCAATATTGAAAACCCAAAAAAAAAAACGTCTGTCCCATACATTTAGGTCGAGTAGGATTGCACATTTGTATATGCAGCTGATTATTATTCGCGATTTTAGCACTGAGGGTTTGTAATTTTATAACAAAGTACAGTACGACCAGGAAAATAATTCCGCTCGTCATTCTTCGTTTGCGCAGAGCAGGACCGAGTCCCCGACAAAACCCGAAGTCATTACTCATTAAGTAATCAAAGGGTGCAAAGTTGGATAGCAGCGGAAAGGGCGCGAAAACAAATTAGCCAATAGCGTAAACGGATTGATGGTCACACATCCTGATTGGTCAATATTATTTCGCGCGGTATTAACATTCGTCGACTGCGCAGGTACATCGGTAAGACTTATAAACCTGGTTCTACTGTAGTAGCTGTTATCGAAATCGTTACGTTGTAAATACATACCTTAGCTTGAAGTGTAGGTCGCCCAGCTTGCCGTCGTTGGTCTCCGGCTCGGCGGGCTTGGTCTTCTCGGTAGCATTAGCATCAGCAAGCTCCTTGCTGAGTGGGGCCGGCTCGCTCGGCGCAGTCGGCGTGTGTGGGCTGGTACCACCGGACGGCTGCGAGAACATTGGAAAGAGTTAAATGACGATACCCAAGTACATGCAAAGAGAATATCATTAAAATGAAATGACAATATTTATTATTAGGGAAAAACAATGAACCATGAAGCGAAATTCCGACGGATCTCACAAAAGGCGGATTTCCTCCGATTTGGGTTCATATTGGCCATGTCTAAAAGGTGTACAATATGCGGCTTTAAAAAGATTAACGACCAAACATAATTCAATATAGAATTGTGTCCAGTGTTTGAGTGCAATATTAAGAGGATAGACCAATACGATGCGATAGGTTTAGTCCATACAAAAGTAATCCCCTGTTTTCTCCCTGGATAATAACACTAGAGAAATTATTTTTTTACCATACAATCTATGTCACCTCTGCCATGTCCCTATGTTTTGCTTTTTTGCATTAATTAATTACTGTAAGAACTAGGGACCTTCGAAAAACTTAAACAAAAAAAGCAAAACATAAGATCATAGCCAAATTCTTTCTTATATTATTCTTGAAAGAGTTATTAACATCGGTTTAGTTTTGAAGGAAGAAACAGGGGAATACGAAATGCTGATTTCGACGATTTTTGTAAATAAAATCGGTCCGAGCTGCAGTTGTCTCTTTCGCGGTCTGCAGTCAGCGGGGTGTATGGGTGGGGCGGATCTGATAAATATGTATACAGTCGGAAAAGTGACCTATTCTCCAAATTAGCATTTCAGCCCGCCTATCCTCTTAAAATTACAGTTTTTGAGAGTTACGCGGCTATTAATTAAACTGAAATAATCGGAGTAGACTCTAAAACCATCATCACCTTAAAGCCAGGCCACACAGAGGCGGTTTTGCGGGAAAGCGGGCCGGAGGCGGACCTGCGGGAAGCGAATATCTCCGGACCCCCTCGATTTTCTGTGTGTTTTGTTGTGTATGGTGTGGTGTGGTGGTAATGTTCGAGTTTGTATGTACCACACAGAAATACGCGCGAGTCCGGAGATAATCGCTTGCCGCAGGTCCGCCTCCGGCCCGCTTTCCCGCTAAACCGCCTCTGTGTGGCCGGGCCTTTATTGAAGTTCACTACAAGTTTCGATTAACGTAGTAGTGAAAACGTTTTAGAATAAATTATAATACTAATTAGTAATTGCTGCGTATTAAAGGTAGTTCTAGTAATTGTACAAAAGATTCTAACAACTACGAAAGGGATTATGTTTGCTAATGTTTCTAGAAAAGGTACCAAAAGGTAAATGTTAACGTATCTTAGGGTAGGTGTGTGCAGAATGGGCAATAAGCACAGGTTACTCCCGTGTTATGCGTAAAGTAAGGGCCTATAAACGGGTCTTTTATGTACGAAAGCTTTTTCTTTCCCATTGCAGCGCAAAAGCTTTGTAACGAAGGATATTGAAACATACTCCGTGCAAATGGCAGGCTTTACACACATCTCTTTTAAAATGTATGCTGAAAAGTTTTTAGCTCTCGATCTTTTGATTCTCTATGCAATTTGATGACCACGATATGCTGCATCTTTTAATGCAGACATAGCCTGCTGCCACCCCCGAGAAATCGATAAAAATCTAGAAATCTAGATGTTCATCTTTGTTGTTTTACGTTTGCCAAAAAGACACGCATGACATTTTTCTCGTTTTGTCGCTTTGTCGTGGGTGGCATCAGGCATACTAGCCGTCCAGAGCCTTATTGCACTAGCGTGTTTCGAGCGCAGACGTTCTAATAAATTATTGACTCATGCTGAGAATTGTGACCACAACACGCCGCCCTCTATTTCTGTCTTTGGTCATGTATTTTTTTTCCCAGGTTACTTTTTTAACGTGTTCACCCAATTTGTTACGCTCGACTCAGTAGCAGATTTCCAAATTTTGCGCTCCGGGCGCTTATTTATTTAGTATTAAGTACCTAAGTACCTATACACACATACATTATTATAGTCAAGCAGTCGAAGTAATGTTTGACACATTAGTCATGTAAAATGAAAAAATTTCACATTTCCGAATCGGTACTTTGTAGACGAAGATTTGTCTCTTTAGTGACAATATCAACTCGTTCTTAGTTTTTCTGTCACTTTCACATAAACGTGGAAGATTTTTAGCAAATCTTAATCTGACCCTTCGATCAAACCGAACCGGTCGTTCCAGCTACCAGCCCATTTCCCTCTTTGGAAGGTACATAGTACGTCTAGTTTGCTTTGACTTATGATCATCATCTGACGATGATGAGATGATTCTCAGCCGATGGACGTCCACTGCTGGGCATATAGGACTCCCCAAGGATCACCAACACAACCAGTCCTGCGCTGCCCTCATCCAACGTGTTCCCGCCGCCTTCACCAGGTCGTCGGTCCACCTTATGGGTCCTTCCACCTGGTGGGGGACGGCGACTTGCGCAGGTAGTGGGTCACGGAGCCGGGCGAGCGCACCGCAGTCGCGCGCGGCGGCGGCTGGAACACCAGCGCTTTGTCCGGACCACGTCTGCCTCCTGTGGGAACCACTCACCGGGTTGGCTGGCGGCAGAGGCTGCGGCGGCGAGGTGGTGGTGGGGGCGGTGGGCGCCGTGGGAGACGGCGACTTGCGCAGGTAGTGGGTCGCCGAGCCGGGCGAGCGCACCGCGGTCGCGCGTCGCGGTGGCTGGAACACCAGCGCTTTGTCTGGACCACGCTTGCCTCCTGTGGGAACCAAAAAGTCATCATGTTCAAGCTCGAATTCAATAACATGGGAGCAATATTTTATCAGAGCATTGGTCGTGGAGAAGCGTGAACTTTCAATCATGAGAGACCTAGTTTGAATCCGCAAATAAAACCATTTTCTTAGTTATGTTCACCAACATCATACTGTGGTGTTATTGAGGACGTCTTATCCAGATGGAGTGTGTGTGGAGCGAGGATCTCAGGAGACAGATGTTGATGGCTTACCGTCTTATAATATCGGGCGTTGCAATTGTGCCTTAACTACACCTATCTATTTACAGGCAAACCTTTTTAGATTTTTATTTTCATTCTTATATTATCTGCAGATACTAGTTTTATAAATGTCTGTGAATTTATACACTTTAGAAATATACCCACAAAGAGCGACATGGCCTCAGGCCAAATTCTTACATAAAGATTTATTTAAAAAAGACATCTAGAGAAAACCCGTATCAGCTGAAAATGCAAAAATATGGGCGAGCACAATTTTCCCGTAAATGGACGCAGTATTACAACAAGGTATGACTTATAATATTGCTTACAAACAATGATATTATTCACGGCATCGCGCGAAGCTGTTATATTATATACTTATGCGCAAAGTGAAGACTAGAAAAAGACCTATTTTAATTAGGATGACTTTTAAATAGTCCGCGTCAAACAATACTACGTGCATGACGGCGCGGCACAATTTTAAGCACCATTTTCTATGAAGGTAACATATATCTTGTACAATACATAGAAGACAATGAATAATTTTGATATTTACCGAGTTTGTGAGCGAGTGAGTTCCTCCTCCTGGCGACCCAGCAGGCGAGGGCGGCGAGGATGACGAGCACCAGCGCCGCCGCCCCGCACACGAAGATCCAGAACGTTGCACCATGGAATTCACCGGCTGCAACAACAATAACTACAATGTGGACCGCCAATATGCGTCAATAGTTGCCGACACTGTGTGTCAATAAAGTGATCGATAAAAATATTTTTATATTATGATTGTCTCTTAGTAGTAGTAGTTAACTGGGTCTGGTCATCTCGTTCATCTATTATTAATAATATCTTACTGAAGCATTTATTTATAATTTTATACAATTTATACCGAAGTGTCTTAAAACGAAAGTCTTCGATCAGTGTGTGTTGCTAGTGATGACATATGGAACAGAGACGTGGTCGTTCACTCAAGGCCTCATAAAAAGGCTGAAAGTCATCCAAAGGGTAATGGAGAGAGCTATGCTCGGAGTTTCCCTGCGAGATGGAATCAGAAATGAAGAGATCCGCAAAAGAACCAGAGTAACTGACATAGCCCAAAGAATTGCTAAATTCAAGTGGCAGTGGGTGGGGTACATTGCTCGCAGGACCGATGGCCGATGGGGCCGAAAAGTTCTCGAGTGGCGACCGCATACCGGAAAGCGCAGCGTGGGTAGGTGGACCGACGACCTGGTGAAGGCGGCGGGAACCCGTTGGATGAGGGCAGCGCAGGACCGGTCGTTATGGCGATCCTTGGGGGAGGCCTATGTCCAGCAGTGGACGTCCATCGGCTGAGATGTTGATGATGACAATTTTAATAAACATTCAATCGAATAACACTGAATTACGCAATTACAGATTTTAAAACACTTAATTCAGTTTTATGCAATACAAAATAATACTTATAATGGTAATAAAAACACATATTATTTACGCGTATTTTATTACTGTGTTTTGAAATAACTTTACTAAAACAACTAAGTGATTAACCAGATGTGACTCTACAATTATATCGAATCAATTTCAACCCCTTTTCAGACCGATTCAATTGATAGAAGAAAATGAAACGCAAGCTTGTCTATATAACACATACATTCACGTCAATACCTACCTACAAATCTATAGGATAAGGTGTAAAGTTGTTCCCCACAGACGCGACCCTGAACGATGCGAGATGGGAGAGAAGTTTTCCAATAAGCCGTTTTGCAAACATCGACCGACGAAGCCAATATACCTAGACGACTTGATCCGCCGGTAACCTTGTTTAAGTTCATATCACCATGCCGCGTATATACGGTCCAAGTATTACCTCATTTATTAAAGATGGTTATTGGTTGTAGTCAGAAAGATTGCTACAACTACAAACTCTCTTTTCAAAAAAATACAAAGTACTTTTAGGTGGAAATAAAAGGTGTCAACAAAAAATATGATTGTAGCTCTCTATGTCCAACGTATATATATATGTATCAACGTCTCAGTCGGAGATGGTAGGTGCGCTAAATCACGAGGATCCGGATTGAATCCGCACGTGCGAAATGCCATGTGTCAATGAGTTTTCTAACATACGCAGTACCTACTGCTCATAAACGGTGAAGAAAAACTTTGGCGATAAAATATGCATACGCTGTAGAAGAAATTCTGATGCGTATGTGAAGTTTACCAATTCGCATTGCATATTTTAAGAAGTAAACATTTTGACGGGTACTTACCGCGTTTTGGTATATTTGACAATCATATTTGTTTATTCCTAGATTAAATAATAACCGCGTAACTCTCAAAAACTGTATTTTAAGATGCTTTGTCTATTTGGGGTATTTACTTATGTTGTTTCGATTAGTAACAAATATCCTTCCGCCCAAAAAAAATATCCATAATTCAAACCAATCAAACTCAAGTTTATTAAATCTCTCCCAAGATTGTATCTAAAACGATCTTACAATAATAACAGAAAACCAACGAAGCGAAGGAGTTTAATTAAAATGTAGTTAAGGCCCTATGGTAGGACGAAACACCTTGGAGGCATCTTTTATTTTTCATTTTTCGATTAGATTTATACAATTTATCGAAACCAAAGTCATACCTCAGTATTTTTTGATAGTTTATCTAATGAAATCATTAATTGAATACACAATTGGAATTACTTCACTCGATAGAAAATAGTCACAAACATGACGTATTGTATTTTTAAACATTTTTCTAGTTTTTAGAAGAACTTAAATCAGTTTCTGATTTCTTGTATTTATTAACCATTAGTTTATCTAATGAAATCATAAAAAAAATCTATAAAAAGTACTTTTGTTAATTCTTTTTAATCGAAAATACCGCACACGCACGCACTTATCGGAGGTGGGCAATCACGTTTCTCATAGATAATATTCGTATAAAGCTTTGTGTGGGATGTGAGCTGCGTGGACACCCTGGCTTCATCTCACGTCCAGGCCACTTCCGAGCGCGCTGGTGCTGCTGCTGCGGGTGCTGAGGTCGACAAGTGTCGAAAGTACCGCGATCTGGCCGGCAGCTACATATTCACGCTAATAGGTTTTGAGACGCTAGGTCCTTGGGGCCCAGAGGCCAAAGCATTTCTTGCAGACCTATCCGGGCGTCTCAATGAGACCTCTGGTGACCGCAGAGCTGGCAGCTTCCTGGCACAAAGAATCAGCCTCACCATCCAGAGGGGGAATGCTGCTAGCCTGTTGGGCACCATGTCTTGCGGCGACGCTCTAGAGTGTGTGTATTATTTGTAGGCTTTTATGTTTTGAGATAAGATGTTGTTTATATAATTTAGTCTAGTTATATTTTAGTTTTAGTATATTTTAGTTTAATCAGTTGTTGTCAACTATGGTTACAAAAAATACTAGAGTGCTGTTTAAAAAATGCCTAAAATATTCGTCTGAACCTATAGCCCCTTAAGTAAAGATAGTGAGGTGAAGTGATACCGGCGCGGGGATCAATCACTGTTGCCACTCGCTCACTTCTCGTCACTCGGGTAAAGTATACGAGATGTATTGGAAACGGAGATTTATTGTTGCAGAGAACGTAGCTAAAGGTTACTTCGATGTTATAAAATTAAGAAAATCGAGTGTTTCCACCGTAAGTTGTTTAAAAGTATTGCTGTAATAGCTGTCGGCGTCGAAAAAACATCTAAACTGTATAAAGTTACACAGTACATCTATACTATTATAAAACTGTAACAGGAAGTTTGTCTGTACATTGAAGATATTAACAAAAAAAAAAGTTACGATATGGTTTTTAGTTGTCCCTGATTCCATTTCACCAATTTTTGGATTTTTTGTCTGTCTGTTTGTTTGTGTGTTTGTTTGAACGAGTATCACCCAAAAACTACTGAACCGATTTTAATGAAACTTTTTTTGTTTGATAGCTTATGATCTGACTTAAAATCTGGTATATAATTTGTGCGGACGAAGTCGCGGGTTAACGCTCGTTATACATATAATTTTAAATCGGACGTGGTAGAATAATTTACGTTTTGTCTTTGTATATGGTACCGGTGTTTGGGTAGAAATTATCGAATTCTTATAATTCCATAAATTATGTCGTTCACGTGTGTGATTTGTAAAAATAGAAAAGGGATTTAAAAAAATAAAGGTCAATAAGTCTGTTTATAAATCTGAATCTGTCTGCTTTTGTGAATAGGTAAGCAGTTGCTATAGGTATAGTTGAAATGTCGTAATTAATATTTAATAACTCTTAAGGCTAACGTAAAGTCTTTGATATTATCATATTACTGAAAATGCACGTTTAAAATATAGCTGTTAGTTGTAGCAAGGTTTCAGACCACCCCGATAGGGATTATGGTCTACTTTATGAAGAAAGAAGACGTGTAAGATATTTTAAAACCTCACAGCAGGAGTTCCTTCAGATGCCTACATTCGTAGTCTTGTGGCTACATTCGTAGCCGGATGCCTACGTCGCGTCGGCTACGAATAAATTACGTCGTCAGAATATGCAAGATTGCCTTAACACGTTCCGGGACAGTGACCGCCTATAGCCGTGATAACAATAAAAGTTCTATTGTGTCTCGTTCACTGTCCCGGAACGTGTTAAGGCGGTACCGAGCCTATTGTGCTGCCCCCAATCATATTTTTTTAATTTCTTAACAATTAAACAATGTTTCCAAAAACAAGAATGTCACATTGTAGTCTATAAAGAAGGACATAATCCCTATCGGAGTGCTCTGAAACCCTGCTACAACTAACAGCTATATTGTAAACGTGCTAAGGAGGTGCTATTTGGGAATGTTCCTCCATTGAAAAGGGAAGATCTTCCACCAGGCTATGTGTGAAGCCTGGGGACCAGCCGTGGTCCAACAGTTCTTAGTTGGACCTTGTATATGTATCGAAACTCTGTGATAATTTCTCTTGCGCGATGTATGTCTTGCATTCGATTGTGAACCTTATTTGTAGTAGGTAACGAGTTACGTATTCACGGTGAACGTTGTCTATGTATGGAGCATATTTCCGAGAGCGACGGTATCGCCATCTGTTGGCATCTTTGCTATAACTTGTGGGTGCTGACATCAGTAGCAAGTCCCCACACGTGCATTTGCAGTAATATGATAATATCAAAGATTCAACTTTAGCAAAAGGATATTCAATCGGAACATAATATATTGCATCATTTATAGTTTCAAAAACAAGTGTGCGTCCCGTTTTTATAATGACATCACATAATATCGAACCTGCATGTGATCGGGTAATGTAATTGCATATTTATGCGTCTATTTATAGCGTTCAATTTTATTTAACCTTTACCATTATTAGCTCTACCTTTTTTTATCTACGTTGATTATAAATTGTTGTAATTATAATATTGTGATTGTTTTAGAATAGTGCCTTTGACGAAGTATGTTGCGGATGCGTCGATAATGTTTTACTGTTTGAACGAAGCCTATACGTTCCTGATTCGGACATTTTGTAAATGTAGTCTGGTTTTTTGCATGCATCTGCTCACGGCTATATTCCCCGAGGGGGTAGTCAAAGATATTCTGTAACCTCAGAACATCCACGTTTCCCTAGTAGTACCAAATCACTGTCCAGTGTGACGGGAAGTGAGCCCGTCGCTACGGTTTTTTATATATTTTTTTCGAATAAATCAAATATTGTTTTCATCACTTGTGTCAAGAAAGTGGATAGTTATATAGAATTGATGCTATAATACCTATCACTAAACCAAATAGGATAGGAAAGGAATTCTATGGGTAAAGTCAAAAGATTGTTAGACAATACAAAATAGTAAAATCTCTTTTACAGTCACATATACAAGGTAAGCACTAACAAACTATATATGAGCTCCTGACCGATTTCGGCCACGGCGACTGCTTCAGCTCCGATTTCCGATTTTCCGATTTAGTATAAGAATTGACAGATAGGTGTCATCATCATTAGCTTTTGTCCACCCACTGCAGGGTATTTCCTCCCTATCATGCCACTCAATAAAAAAGGTATGATTTTCTGAAATTAGAAATTTTATTATGTTTCTTATTTTATGTAGGTAACTCTCGTTTTTACGAAAAAAGCGGCATTAATAAACCAATTTGTTGAAATGTTCTTCAGTTATTTGATTATTAAGTAAATATTAAATAACTGAATTTGTATTAAATAATTTGTATCCTATGCTTTAGGTTTGAATTTAGATTCAAGGCAGGTACTCCAACAAATCTAGTTTCTAGATCTAAAGGTACATTAAACCCGTACACTTTTAAAAGTAAATTTTCGACCGCAAAGGGTTTAGTGTCTCTCCTCGTCTTTTGCCATCAACTTAGGTCTTAACCTTTAACGCCAGACTCTAAGTTCGGTCTGGATTTCTGTTATAAATCTGTGAGCACTCCACGAGTGCCCTTGACTTGTCGAGGCCTTTGTAAAGATTCCGTCCGCCCACGTCTCGGCAAGTACCATCGCCGATTGAGTCTCGAGTCGATCGAGTCGAGTGTTTCATTGTTATACATTTGATTTGTAAATAAGTTCTTATTATAAATAAGTATTATAAACACTAGAAAACAGTGTTGGCGACAGCCAACCTTTTTTGTATAATTGTACTTTTTTATAGTTTTAGAATGCTTTAAAATTTGACTGTTTTGTTTTTATATTATTTTGTTTTTACTGTCATACAAATGTTTGTGGTGGAAAGACGTTTTTGATTTTAATTTTATTTCTAACTCCTCGCAAGGCCCTCAGCCTAGCCCTCAGCCTTTATATCAGTCGTTAACAAACAGCTTTGTGCTAATTGGCACAAAATATTGAACTAGAAAGCTGCAAAACCTCCTTATTTCTTTCAATATCTTTGTTAGAGCCTGTTATTTCATTGGGGATGTTATGTATTTTTGTATTTCAATCATTAAATTCTCTACAAGTTCCCAAGAAATAAACATTTTAACGGGTTCTTACCGCGTTTTGAAATGGCGGTCAGAACCCGTTAAAATGTTTATTTCTAGATTAAATAATAACCGCGAGACACTCAAAAACTGTTTTAAGTTCCCAAGAATTTGATCCTAGCTTACATGAGTTACAGCGGTGGGAATGTGTGGTGGGCCCATGTAACTCCCTTGCTAAATTAATCCGCAATAATGCTTATGCTAATTCTTGAGAAAACATTTCGAAATACCTGTATTAGAAACGTAAAATCATATTCGTGCGTTAGTTAAGAATTTATACGGTACATATACCAACTATATTCATCTAATCAACTAGGCAGGTAACAACGTTAATCTGGGCATAGAATAGGCTTATATCTGAATTATCGTCAGAGCTTTGAACAAAATTAATAACGTTCTATCCCATGTATTTTAATCAATATCACAATGTGCAATGAACGATTAGCAAAAAAGGTCAACACACTACACGATTTTACATCGATAACATTATTAGCGGAAAAATCGATTAGAGATTAGATTGAGGAAGCAGAAGAGAAATATTGATTGATGCTATGTCAGTTTGATTGATCAGCAATTTGGAGGGAAAAGTTCGGTAGCAAACATTGAACTTTATGAACCTACTAGTTAATTTTTCTCCTACTAGCGGGCGGCGCCCGCGACTCCGTACGCGCGGAACACTAACTTCAAATACTCATAACTTTTGATTGAGTTAACCGATTGCAATAAAACAAATTTTAAATGTTAATCCAAACTAAGCCCTATGATTTAGTGAGAACCCCATTAAAATGGGTTCAACCGTTTTTAAGTGATGCGTGTACAAACAAAAATTCTAAAAATGCCTGAATTCAATCAATGCATTCGATTACGTATCCTTATCGCCCCCAATAATTTTTTTTGCAAATATCTTCGATGTTCACCCGCGCCATGATTAGAATTTTATTATAGGTATGTATAGACTAGGTACAACTATGTAAACGTAGGTACTATAAATAACACTGCACGTCACAACGCTGTCCCATAATCTGTGGCGATATCGCCTCACTTTAGTAGTAAATCGGTTTAGCTATCTCTTTCACCAGCCAGCCTACGCTCTTCATACTCTCATGTGGCACAAGACGTTTGTTTGTCGTGTTAGTACTAGTATGTAGTAAAAGGGTTGCATACAAGTTGGAATTATATCATATAAATTGGATGAAAAAGAACTTTGTAAAGTGTGGTAAAGTTCTTGTCTTGAAAGAGACAAGAGATATGATAGAAAAAGGTTAGTAATGTTAAAATTACCCAACGATAATAACTTAATGAGCCATTTAAAAAGGCCAGAGAAAAACATCTCGAGTTCATCGTCCCCTGCCCTTAACTATCCCAATTTGGTGTTTGAGGTCGATAGTTTCAGTAAAAGTTTAATAGCCGGCAGCCGGTTTATGAACATATTGAGTTGTCTTGAATATTTTAACGTAGATAAGATTCATTAGTTGGCTATATAAAGATATTTAAAAAAGCAAATAAGTTAAAAAAAAGCTTCGTAAGAAGTTAATGTCATAAAAATAAAATTGTATTTTGTTATGTAAATACTTTGTCTACTTATATAAGGTCTAACAAAACTAGCTGAAACTATTTTAAGGGGATGATCAAACCATGAAACTGAACAACTTTCTCTATGGGACCAATATCGAAATCGCGAAAAAAAAATCAGCTGTTCTATACAAACGTACACAACCTAAATGGTATCGGACAGCAGATTTTTTTTTCGCGATTTCGATATTGGTCCCATAGAGAAAGTTGTTCAGTTTGATGGTCTGATCATCCCCTTAAAATAGTTTCACCTAATTTTGTTAGACCTTGTATAGCATAGAGAAATTACGCGCTCCCCTAGGTTATTTAGGGACTAGCCACGCGTGTAATTCTACTAACAAACATTTCTGCCACTTTTTGCGGGGGGCGAGGTAACATGAAATCAGCAACTTTAGATTTTACGAGCGTTAACCCGTGACTTCGTCCAGATCATAAGCTATCAAACAAAAAAAGTTTCATCTAAATCGGTTCAGTAGTTTTTGCGTGATACTCGTTCAAACAAACAAACACACAAACAAACACCCAAACAAACACACAAACAAACACACAAACAAACAGACGGACAAAAAATCCAAAAATTGGTGAAATGGAATCAGGGAGACCTAAAAACCATATCGTAACTTTTTTTTTGTTAATATCTTCAATGTGCAGACAAACTTCCTGTTACAGTTTTATAATAGTATAGATTCCCCATAGATTTGGATTCTAATTTTAAACGTTAAAAATCATGAAAAGAAGTCTCGTGTGAACCCCAAACGTTCTAAGTTTGAAATAATTGTTTCGCAATTATAGGCTGTCTTGTTTAGTGATAAGGTATAAAATTGAATGTAAATGCACATGATCAATTGATCTTATACCGTGGCAGAGGGGAAATGCTACCGCAAAGCTAGTCCTTATAAAAAATAGTCAAAGTGTAAATACGTATCTCCCTTTGTATCAATTTAATAGGTAGAGATAAACCTAGTGCCATCTATCGTATAATTTTAAGCTATTATCATATTATCACAAAGTATTATAATTACGACCTTCCTATTATTATAAAATGTTAGCCAATAAAAGCAACGAATAATATTATGAAATGGAAGCAATGGAGTACCTATAATGAATAAACACTTCAAACTATTTCATTTTGAACTGAATCGTTTATCATCAAAGAGAAATAAATTGCCATTACTGATATAAATAAACTGTTCCGACAAAGCTTTGAAATAAAAAACCGGCTGCAGAAGTGAGTGGCAAACAACATTTTCTAATTAATTTTGTATTTTTATAACTTCACAGAGCTGAAATAACAGCCACTTCATTTGATTAATTAAACAGAAGCCTCGCAAAATAAGCCCTGACATCAAAAACATTTATTGCGAGATTTCAGGTGAGCATCGCCGCATTATAACTTTGCTCATGACGCTATTTTTGTTACAGTCAATTATAATAATAATAGTAACGAGCGTTAACCCGCGACTTCGTCCGCACAAATTATATACCAGATATTAAGTCAGATCATAAGCTATCAAACAAAAAAAGTTTCATCAAAATCGGTTCATTAGTTTTTGCGTGATACTCGTTCAAACAAACAAACAAACAAACAAACAAACACACAAACAAACAGACAGACAAAAAATCTAAAAATTGGTGAAATGGAATCAGGGACACCTAAAAACCATATCGTAACTTTTTTTTTGTTAATATCTTCAATGTACAGACAAACTTCCTGTTACAGTTTTATAATAGTATAGATAAATAACGCTCACAGGCACATACATTGTAATGATCCAAGCAATCACTATAGGCTGTTTACTAAGAAAACCATACAACAATTGTTCAAACCATGACCGAGCAGGGATTCGAACCCAGGACCCTGGTTTGGCAGTCCGGCGTGGTAACCATTACATCAACCGGGTCGGGTAATTAATAGTGATAAAACAAAAAAAAACTGTTGCAGCAGCCCCCTGCCCTACGGCAGGGATTTTGAGAATTTGGGTCACTTTCTGATTCGCATAAAAAATGATTTCATGCAAAAAAGCAATACCGAAGCAGTGACAAACAAAGTAGTCAATTTATTTTAGGCCCACAAACGGTAACGTTTATTGATGGTATTCACACACTATGGTATGGACACTCTAAAAACATAATTTAATTTATTATAGTAATTGGACGAAAGATTAGGTAAAAATGCAAAAGAAAATGAAATAAATATAAAAAATTTACCGTTTTGACTTTTTTGCTAAAATTCTTTTTCACTGTTAAAACGGCACATGTAAAGCAATGCCTGTATAGGAACGTCTTACTTGTTCATACAAAAATAAAAAACCAACATATGTATTTTACCACGACAAGATGTGCGCCAACTGCGATTACGCGACACTCCGACACTGCGGTAGGCATAAAAAAACTTGCTCCATCTAATTTAATTATTTAAAATAGGTTTGCAATAGAAATTGACCTAATGAATTAACTTAATATAACGTACGAGCGTTAACCCGCGACTTCGTCCGCACAAATTATATACCAGATTTTAAGTCAGATCATAAACTATCAAATAAAAAAAGTTTCATCAGAATCGGTTCAGTAGTTCTTGCGTGATACTCGTTCAAACAAACAAACAAACAAACAAACAAACAAACAAACAAACAAACAAACAAACAAACAAACACACAAACAAACAGACAGACAAAAAATCCAAAAATTGGTGAAATGGAATCAGATACACCTAAAAACCATATCGTAACTTTTTTTTTGTTAATATCTTCAATGTACAGACACACTTCTATTACAGCTTTATAATAGTATAGATGAAATGGAATCAGGTACACCTAAAAACCATATCGTAACTTTTTTTTTGTTAATATCTTCAATGTACAGACACACTACTATTACAGCTTTATAATAGTATAGATAAAGCACCAGTACTCGCCTCTAGTGTTCTCCAAGTTCCACACTCCACATTACTTCACTTCCTACAATCTTCACATCATGACTACATCTGACAAACTATCCTCTGACATGTCGGAGTTGGTGAGTCTCTTCAAGTCCCGCATGGATGCATATGAAGAGCGGCTCAAGACTGTCGTCGAGCCTCCATCCTCATCACCCCCGGTTGTTGCTGCATTGGCTCGTGAGTTTGCTGATTTTAAATCCTTTGTATGGGATTCACTCTGCACCTTAAAGGTCCAAGTGGATGTCTTTTCACTAGGCCTCGACCGTCAGAAAACATTCCTTCGACGCAAAGTTCTCCTTCTGCACGGTGTTCCGGAAGGCAAGGACGAGAAGCCCCTTGATGTGGTGTGTAAAGTCTTCACCGACCGAATGGGGCTAACAGAAGTCACCTCTAGCTACCTCGAAGTGAGCCATCGTCTCGGCTCTAACCCATCCAAGCCAAGGCCATGTCCGTACCCTCCCTAATATCCCATCCCACTCTACTGACTTCTATTCCTATTCCTTCACTGTCCATGCAGTCCGGCTGTGGAACTCTCTCCCATTTAATATAAGAGACTGTCAAACAATTGCTTCATTTAAAAAACAAGTCAAAGATCACTATCTCTCTCTTCAATAAACTAGTATATTTATTTATTTATCATACCGTATATATTTGTATGTAAGTATACATATACCTGTATCTTTATATAACATATATTTATTAGTGTTAAATACCTACTGTTATATTAGTTAAATGTGCACACTATGCCTGCCTCACTTTCTATGCTCTCTCTCTGTCTCGGGTTTGCTGGAAGAAATCTCTTTAGAGATAAGCTCGCCCTTTGTAATTGTCTATTATGTTGTTTTCATGTATATTTCCGTGTGTACAATAAAGTGTTAAAATAAAATAAAATAAAAATAGATGAGGTATAGCTAATATTACCACTATAATCTAGAGATTATGAGAAACAAATCGACATGAGTTCCATAACTATACCCCAACTATACGCTAACATTCTTTGGGGGCTTTTTTCCCATAGCTGGGCAAAATTATCTTCTTTCAGAGCAAAATGTAATATTAATGTAATAATACTTCAATTATTAAATGTAATTAGCACTCATTACACAAGCTTACACAAGCGTATTGGTTTTATGATAGGTACGTAATTCCCATTCCCAACGGCTCGCGCAACTCTCTAACAAAAAAATGTTATATGAAACGTGCATGGTGCACCGCCGCCATTAAATTCCTTTGAACGCGCGCACACATTTCATACATTCTGGATATCGGGTCTCGACCATTTATTAGTATGGAAGTCCCGACTTTTGATTATAACGTAGTGAGTTACATTCTCTTTGATTCCAAAAGCTAGCCTTGTCACAACCGCACGCTTCTAAAGATGGCTAGTATTTTTTGCTTGGAGCTAATGTAATAACACCCCACAAGGGATTATGGTCGTAAGTATATGTAGTATGTATACAAGCGTAAACATATCACTACAATTTATCGTAGAAACCATTAACATTTACCTAAGCATGCAAAGTTCCCAGTCCACCTGCTTATCGGATAATTATTTTAACATAATTGTTTTCCTCCATTTTTATGAGAAGGTAATGAAAACCGACGCGTCACGTCACGTCAACGACAAAAGACTTTACGTTAAAAGCATTTTCTCGGAGACGTTGAAATTAATAGCGGCTAATTGAAAGCTGTTTGCGTCATCAAGTTAAGGGTATGTTGATGACAAATTGAATAAATGAAATTAGTTTGAGCCAGGAAGCTGGCAAAGGCATTTGAGCTTTTTTCTACATAAAAAGAGTCATCATCATCATCTCAGCCGATGGACGTCTACTGCTGGACATAGGCCTCCCCCAAGGATCTCCATAACGACCGGTCCTGCGCTGCCCTCATCCAACGGGTTCCCACCGCCTTCACCAGGTCGTCGGTCCACCGTGTGGGGGGCCTACCCACGCTGCGCTTTCCGGTACGCGGTCGCCACTCGAGAACTTTTCGGCCCCATCGGCCATCGGTTCTGCAAGCAACGTGCCTCGCCCACTGCCACTTTAGTTTAGCAATTCTTTGGACTATGTCAGTTACTCTGGTTCTTCTGCGGATCTCTTCGTTTCTGATTCGATCTCGCAGGGAAACTCTGAGTATAGCCCTCTCCATTGCCATTTGGGTGACTTTCAGCATAAAAAGACATAAATAAAAACAGTGTGAACATAAAAAGAGTGTGAAAACAATATTTGAAAAATTTTAAATAATTCCGTGAGTTCATTTGGTTTTGGTACGTTATTGAACTCTGCCAAAATCAATGTTGTGTAGTTATATCAAGCGTCCAAACATTGTTCCTCTGTGGTTGTCCATTATTTTCAAAAGATCACATCTACGTCTGATATCTGCACGGGTAGCATGGCACCGTGATACAGCGCTATCACACCTTCGCTCTCTTTCTATTTGCGCGCGAACGAACGAGATAAAAGACGTGATCTACAGCCGTATCACGTGTAGCTCCTACTACGGCTTCAGCACGGCTAGCATACCACCCACGACAAAGCGTTTAAACGAGAAAAACGTCATGCGCGCTCCTTCTGGCATACGTAAAATAATAAAGATGGAGGCACATCTCGATTTTTATCGTTTTCTCGGGGGTGACATGCTAGGCCTACTGGTATAGGTACCCGTACTTTCAAGGTGGCACGGCAGATCCCTTTTTGGCACATTCAAAAGTTAAACTGTTGAAGCTGCGCTAGCTCCACTAGACTGGTACGAATCGTACAAAAGGCAATATTATGTATAATAAAAATCCTGTCTCTGAGTGTTGTTCTTGATCAAAAACAATCCCTGTGATTGGGTTAGATACTCCCACAAACTATTTGACACTGGCCAGACACGCGCAACTCCCTAACAAAACAATGTTATATGAAACGTGCACTGACGCCATTAAATTCCTTTGAACACGTTTCATACGTTCTGGATATCGGTTGCGACCAGTTTTTAGTATGGAAGTCCCGACTCTTTATAACATAGTGAGTTACATTCTCTTTGACACTGGCGGAAATGCAGTACTAACGCACGCTTTAATCTATCTATCTATACTATTATAAAACTGTAACAGGAAGTTTGTCTGTACATTGAAGATATTAACAAAAAAAAAGTTACGATATGGTTTTTAGGTGTCCCTGATTCCATTTCACCAATTTTTGGATTTTTTGTCTGTCTGTTTGTTTGTGTGTTTTTTTTGGGTGTTTGTTTGTTTGAACGAGTATCACGCAAAAACTACTGAACCGATTTTGATGAAACTTTTTTTGTTTGATAGCTTATGATCTGACTTAAAATCTGGTATATAATTTTTGCGGACGAAGTCGCGGGTTAACGCTCGTACTATTATAAAACTGTAACAGGAAGTTTGTCTGTACATTGAAGATATTAACAAAAAAAAAGTTACGATATGGTTTTTAGGTGTCCCTGATTCCATTTCACCAATTTTTGGATTTTTTGTCTGTCTGTTTGTTTGTGTGTTTGTTAGTTTGTTTGTTTGAACGAGTATCACACAAAAACTACTGAACCGATTTTGATGAAACTTTTTTTGTTTGATAGCTTATGATCTGACTTAAAATCTGGAATATAATTTGTGCGGACGAAGTCGCGGGTTAACGCTCGTACTATTATAAAACTGTAACAGGAAGTTTGTCTGTACATTGAAGATATTAACAAAAAAAAAGTAACGATATGGTTTTTAGGTGTCCCTGATTCCATTTCACCAATTTTTTGGATTTTTTGTCTGTCTGTTTGTTTGTGTGTTTGTTTGTGTGTTTGTTTGGGTGTTTGTTTGTTTGAACGAGTATCACGCAAAAACTACTGAACCGATTTTGATGAAACTTTTTTTGTTTGATAGCTTATGATCTGACTTAAAATCTGGTATATAATTTGTGCGGACGAAGTCGCGGGTTAACGCTCGTGTATAATAAAAATCCTGTCTCTGATTGTTGTTCTTGATCAAAAACAATCCCTGTGATTGGGTTAGATACTCCCACAAACTATTTGACACTGGCCAGACACGCGCAACTCCCTAACAAAAAAATGTTATATGAAACGTGCACTGACGCCATTAAATTCCTTTGAACACGTTTCATACGTTCTGGATATCGGTTGCGACCAGTTTTTAGTATGGAAGTCCCGACTCTTTATAACATAGTAAGTTACATTCTCTTTGACACTGGCGGAAATGCAGTACTAACGCACGCTTTAATTTTAATAGCTGCCATCTTGGTTATCATGATTCTGCCAATGTCTAGTAGTTTATTTAGCAAGAATGCTTGACGTTGTACGGTAGTTCGTGACTTCAAGGATTGATTTTCATAAAAAAAAAACACTATCTTAAGCCACCACTGGAGCTTCGTTGTAGGCCCAGGACTCGACGACAACCAACAATCGACGAGAGACACGTGTCTACCCAATAGCAGACTTACAACGCGACGTTATAAATAATAAAAATAATGTTATAAAAAATACCGTCTTTTAATATGGGGTTTATCTCTCGCAGTGGGTACCACAATCGAATATGTAGCGATGGCAATACGTTTTATGTTTATCTATACTATTATAAAACTGTAACAGAAGTGTGTCTGTACATTGAAGATATTAACAAAAAAAATTACGATATGGTTTTTAAGTGTCCCTGTTTCCATATCAGCAATTTTTGGATTTTTTGTCTGTCTGTTTGTTTGTTTGAACGAGCATCACGCAAAAACTACTGAACCGATTTTGATAAAACTTTTTTGTTTCATAGCATAGCTTATGATCTGACTTAAAATCTGGTATGTAATTTGTGCGGACAAAGTCGCGGGTTAACGGTAGTATTAATATAAAATTGTAATGCACGAATCGTTTGTTTAAAACTTGTGCATTTTAAATATCTTACATAATATTGTTTGTCGCAATCGTATGCTGCTTTTGCTTTAGATATTTTCTAGCACCAAAAAGGTTTAAAACGCTTTTTCTGTTTTAGTTCCATTGGACTGTTTCAACCGGTCTTTATGAGACGAGGCGGGATGAAATAGGCTGAAAGTTCTAGGTGAGAATTTCCCCAGAGGGCTTGCGATTTATTTCACGGATCGTGTCTATATATATCATAATATCTATGTTTTTAGGTAAAGCTGTTAGATAGATATCAGAATTTACTAGTGCGTGGAGTTTACTTAGATATATCCAAAGAGTAATAAAAAAATAAGTATATTAGAAAAGAAAACCCACTCGTGGCAACATTATGCATCCACCTTATATCAAATTGAAGGCTAGCTAGCGCCATCTATGTTTCACCGACAATAATTCAACCTATACCATACATACATACTTATATCTACTCATACCGATGGATATTATTGTTTTGAATGCTAGTTTTCGTTCAATCCCGCACCGATAGAGTGAAATGCCAGTATCCTTACTATGCCTGTAATCTAAACATTGGTAAGAGAACAACAGAAACTCCAGAACATCACTAAATCGGCACGAAATTGAACGAAAACTACAAACAACCCGCACATTACGCAAGATTGGTAGCCATTTTGTGAATTTGTCAATATGACATTGATATAGACAATAAAATCTTTTTTTTCGTAGTTCTGCGAAATATTTAATAGATGGCAGCACATTCTATGCAAACTGAATCGGAAAAACCCACCAAAAGGCGAATGTCCTCCGCCTGGATATATCCTACACTTTATCCTATCTACCTATCTATAGCGTCACGCCTCTTTTCCAATGGGGTAGGCAGAGACCAGGGTGCTATTCTATACCAGAAAAATCTGTGGTTAGCATTAGGGCATAGTGTTATCTACAGTATCAAAAGAGTGTCACCTCCAACCAAAAACAATTTAGTTGTCCTACGTAAAAAAGGTAAAAACCTATCAGTTTTTATGGCAAACAGTCTCTATTATTTTATGTCATTGTTTCCATAGCTAAAGTAGGCAAGTAGAATCACCAACTTTCGGCATGTTACGTATACAGGGTGAAATTGATATCATTAGCATTTTTTGCTCTGATCGGTTTGCTCCCATAGTAAAAGTTGTTCAGTTTGATGGTTTGACTCTTAATTTAAAAGGATGCTAATGATATCAATTTCACTCTGTATATAAAGTCTAAAAAAATTAGGTGAAACTATTTTAAGGGGATGATCAGACCATCAAACTGAACAACTTTCTCTATGGGATCAATATTCAAATCGCGAAAAAAAAAAATTGCTATCCCATACATTTAGGTGTAGGTAGGTTAGTATGGAACAGCTGATTTTTTTTCGTGATTTCGATACTGGTCCAATAGAGAAAGTTGTTCAGTCTAATAGTCTGATCATCCCCTTAAAATAGTTTCACCTAATTTTGTTAGACCTTATATATTCTTTGATGTTAAAAACGGCATGTTGTTTGTAACGTCAAGCGACATGAATAAAATATTTATGTTATGTGTAGAAAGCTACCTAATCAAATTAATTTATCGCCAATCACTTGTTTACCTCAACTCAAATTAGTTTATTTTGAACAACATTCGTGAGTGGAACTCACGCACCGAGGGTTCTATAATAAACGAGCGTTAACCCGCGACTTCGTCCGCACAAATTATATACCAGATTTTAAGTCAGATCATAAGCTATCAAACAAAAAAAGTTTCATCAAAATCGGTTCAGTAGTTTTTGCGTGATACTCGTTCAAACAAACACACAAACAAACAGACAGACAAAAAATCCAAAAATTGGTGAAATGGAATCAGGGACATCTAAAAACCATATCGTAACTTTTTTTTTGTTAATATCTTCAATGTACAGACAAACTTCCTGTTACAGTTTTATAATAGTACGAGCGTTAACCCGCGACTTCGTCGGCACAAATTATATACCAGATTTTAAGTCAGATCATAAGCTATCAAACAAAAAAAGTTTCATCAAAATCGGTTCAGTAGTTTTTGCGTGATACTCGTTCAAACAAACAAACAAACACACAAACAAACAGACCGAAAAAAAATCCAAAAATTGGTGAAATGGAATCAGGGACATCTAAAAACCATATCGTAACTTTTGTTTTGTTAATATCTTCAATGTACAGACAAACTTCCTGATACAGTTTTATAATAGTACAGATTAAGCTGTAGGTTTGAACATTCCTTCAGTTTCTATACGGTCAGGTAATTATTTACACACAAAGATGACAGAAAATGAACGTGAAAAAAAAATTGCTGTTTCATAGAAAAATGGCTAATGTACTCTACCCAAATGTAAGGAACAGTTATTGTTTTTGGCGATTTCGACGTTAGGTCCATAGTATAGTGAAAGTTGTTCAGTTTGATAGTCTGAAGCACCCGTTAACATATCGTAGACATCGCACATCTTCAGTCATAAATGATAATGAATTGGTCTTTGTAGAAACCAAACTGTTATTTAGGTACAAATACAAATATTTTTATTCAATTAAATTTGGTTCGGATACATGCGGTATGAGTGATAGTGTTGGGTACAGCTCTGGGCACAACACGCAGGTTGTGTCTGTCTTACTGATACCAAACACACTCCTCTTGACTTTTGTTTACATTAAAATTCGTATTGGTTACAGCGACACACAACGGGTAACTAATTGTAGGTACAAATAGGTGTATGTTCTTCAAAAAGGAAATAAATAAATAATAACAAATCACAGAAATATAGTATTCATAGTTGAATCAATATGTTAGACGGACCACGAAATCTCACCATAAGGGCTCCTTAAGGCGGTTGCAGAGGGGTCAATTTTATACAAAACTTTGACGCACAATACGCGTAGACGGTATTAATATAAGTAACTTTGTATATATGGAAAAATAGTTTAGAAAATCTAGTTGCCGCGTAACAAATAACATTTGCAATTTATAAAATAATTACGAAGATATAAAGCTTTAAAATTTTTCATACCAAATTTTAAAAGTTTTATATCTTCGTAATTATATTATAAATTGCAAATGTTATTTGTGACGCGGCAACTAGATTTTCTGAATTTTCCATATATAAAATATTACTTTTATTAATTCCGTCTATGCGTATTGTGCGTCAAACTTGTGTATGGTCTGAAACCACCTTAAAGACATTTTTTTTAAAAACACGCAAGAACGGCAAGGTCCGGCGGCGGTGGAGGCCTAGTGTTTGTTGCACAAATCCTAAATTCTAGGTTTTTTAAACAGACTCCTGTCTCCACAAAAATTTGTACATAAAACTTAAGACAAACCATTGTATTCCTAACTATGTGGAGATAATAAACTTTATTTTACTTAATACATTTAAAAAATCTGTCTAAACTCATACAAGATATCCGAAAACAAAATAAACATAATAATTGAGTCTCAAAAGTTTATCCGAATCGGACAAGGGTCGACAGAGTACCCAGCATGACAATAAGGTAATGTTGATTATTACGGGAACGACACGAGGCGCGTGATCTCGTTACCTCCCGCTTCCCTCGCTCCCTCTTGTTTCCCCCGCTTCCTTCGCTTCGGTTTTTTTTTTTCAATTACAATTATATGTATTGATAAAATAGTGGCGATATGAAAAAACGTTGACACCAGGAGTGTGATTTCTCAAACTCATTTATTGAACTCAGCAGTTGAAAATGTCAATATTACTATGGAGATATGCATCTTTCTACTGCTGATTTGACATTCAAAAATCATACTCCAGGAGTGCAATTTTCGAAAGTCAAATCAGCAGTAGAAAGATGCATATCTCTATACATTTTCAACTGCTGAGTTCAACGTATGAGAATCAAAAATCGCACTCCTGGGCTCTGCCCACATCCACATGATAAGAAGAAGCGTATTAAATATAGTTAAAATTAATTCTTACTTGATTTTGAAAATAATGCTTGCTTTAAGTATAGAAAATTTTTTGCAGTGAAATGATGCAAAAAAAAATTACTGTTACAAGATTATTAAACAAATTTTTGTTTTTTTTCTAATTATACTGGTAGTGGGCCAATTTGAATAAGTCAGTGTAGATACTTAAATAAATGTATTCCTAATAATATAAATAAGCAGATAAGTATGTTTGACATGTAACAATCATAATTAAGTAACTACCTAAATTAAATTGATACACAAATCAAATAAAAATATAATATAGACGAGCGTTAACCCGTGACTTCGTCCGCACAAATTATATACCAGATTTTAAGTCAGATCATAAGCTATCAAACAAAAAAAGTTTCATCAAAATCGGTTCAGTAGTTTTTGCGTGATACTCGTTCAAACAAACAAACAAACACCCAAACAAACACACAAACAAACACACAAATAAACAGACAGACAAAAAATCCAAAAATTGGTGAAATGGAATCAGGGACACCTAAAACCCATATCGTAACTTTTTTTTTGTTAATATCTTCAATGTACAGACAAACTTCCTGTTACAGTTTTATAATAGTATATAGATAGATACATGTATAAGTAGAGATAGTTCCGTGGCTTCGCTTTGGGCAAAACAATAGGTACATGGTTTCCATATTCTAAGAATATAATAAGTTGGTTTCTGACGGCGCAGAACGGGTGATATGAGGAAAATGTTGCATATGAAAAATGATGGGAGCGAATAGAATTTCAAGGAAAACACTTTTTTATGAGGTTGAATGTTTTTTGACTGACGTTTTTGAGAATGTTTTATTTGCAAACTGCAGATCTATTAAAAACAAATAAATATAAATTCATTGAAGAATTTGTGTTTTCTTTTTCGCGATTTCAATTATATAGTGAAAGTTGTTCGGTTTGATAGTCTGAAGCACCCCCTTAAGTATATAGGTATATTTTTATTGTTATCTCACTAAAGCCTTTTAACCTCAACATGAATAATGTAACTAATCCGCTGACGAAGTAACAAAGGCAACATCCTACGTTACTAGGGCTTTCTCACCCATACGTGATATGGAATTATCTTATCAATTATCATTAAATTGTCACATACATAAATTGGTATCTTGACCACAGTATCATAAATGTTTTGAAATATGACAATTTTATATTAAAACTAGCCTTTGCTGGCAACTTTTTCCACTTAAATTACATACCTTTACCACAGAATAAACACTAGTACAACCCATACCTTTACACCCCATCTCACACCCTTAGGGCCCTGTGCTATGGCGTCACACAAACAAAACAAAAAGCCAACGGCACGCGGTGTTCCCAGGCGGTCACCCATCCAAGTACTGACCGCGCCCGACGTTGCTTAACTTCGGTGATCGGACGAGAACCGGTGTTTTCAACGTGGTATGGACGTTGGCGACATAACATACAGATTGTGTGTACTCTACCTACTGCACACTAACCGATCTGTGCTATGACGTCACACAAACAAAACAAAAAACCAACGGCACGCGGTGTTCCCAGGCGGTCACCCATCCAAGTACTGACCGCGCCCGACGTTGCTTAACTTCGGTGATCGGACGAGAACCGGTGTTTTCAACGTGGTATGGACGTTGGCGACAGACCATACAGATTGTGTGTACTCTACCTACTGCACACTAACCGATCTGTGCTATGACGTCACACAAACAAAACAAAAAGCCAACGGCACGCGGTGTTCCCAGGCGGTCACCCATCCAAGTACTGACCGCGCCCGACGTTGCTTAACTTCGGTGATCGGACGAGAACCGGTGTTTTCAACGTGGTATGGACGTTGGCGACAGACCATACAGATTGTGTGTACTCTACCTACTGCACACTAACCGATCTGTGCTATGACGTCACACAAACAAAACAAAAAGCCAACGGCACGCGGTGTTCCCAGGCGGTCACCCATCCAAGTACTGACCGCGCCCGACGTTGCTTAACTTCGGTGATCGGACGAGAACCGGTGTTTTCAACGTGGTATGGACGTTGGCGACAGACCATAGAGATTGTGTGTACTCTACCTACTGCACACTAACCGATCTGTGCTATGACGTCACACAAACAAAACAAAAAGCCAACGGCACGCGGTGTTCCCAGGCGGTCACCCATCCAAGTACTGACCGCGCCCGACGTTGCTTAACTTCGGTGATCGGACGAGAACCGGTGTTTTCAACGTGGTATGGACGTTGGCGACAGACCATAGAGATTGTGTGTACTCTACCTACTGCACACTAACCGATCTGTGCTATGACGTCACACCAACAAAACAAAAAGCCAACGGCACGCGGTGTTCCCAGGCGGTCATTTCCGTGGTACAATAAAGTGTTAATACATTATACATAAAATACATTGTAATGATCCCAAGCAAGCACTATAGGATATTTGAACCACCATCAATAAATTGTTGAGTATGTATGTATATGTCATAATGTTATTGACCCAGGAACAGCAGTATTCCTGGTTTTCCTTTCGTGAACTCATTAATATCTTGTACGTCCCATAGGAAAACATAGGCCGTTTCTACAAACAACCGAATTAATATGAGCCCTATACGTAGGATTTAAAGGTCATATTTACATTTCACGAATTTATTGAACCACTCAGTAAAATATTGATAGCTTTGAAATGGTAGAACTAATGGCCTTCACTTTGATAAAAAAAAGTAATTTTCTCGATATAATGTTAGTCTGTGTAGGCTGTAGCCTACGTCTACGGCGTAGGTATTCGTAGCGACTACGAAATTTACGAAACATTTTTTGCAATAAAAGTATTTCTTATTTTACGTAATGCAGATTTTTTATAGATATACCAAAAGAACTACGATTTAATTTATCGACCCCTCTCTTTAACATGTCTGCAATCTAAAAATATTATTTCAGAAAAAAATACTCAGCAGATTCATCGTGACAAAAGGTCTCGAACCCTAATTTTTTTGTTTATTTATTATTGTTATACAGGGTGTTACAAAATAAACATTTAAGACCATCAAACTGAACAACATTCACTATGGGACCAATATCGAAATCGCGAAAAAAAAATCGGATGTTCCATCATCATCATCATCATCATATCAGCCAATAGACGTCCACTGCTGGACATAGGCCTCGCCCAAAATGAGGAGATTTGCGATAATCGCCATGATGCGATGCGTTTGCGATGTTCCATACTAAACTACAGATTTTTTTTCCATACTAAACATTTATCGCGATTTCGATGTTCATCCCATAGTGAAAGTTGTTCAGTTTGTTGGTCTAAACCACCCCCTTAAAAGTTTTCAATATTTATTCTTACTTCTGTAACACCCTTTATATTCGAGATTTTGAGCATCGTCTAAAATATTTTGAAAAGTTGATGCAATTCTTGCTGTTCGAAAATGATGGTTTTTACCCCAAACAACCAAGAGAAAAGATATTGATGAAAAATACGTTTATTTGTAATCTGGCTTTCAATTGAAGCGGTATGGCTAATTACAAACGTTTGCTTGTATGAAACAGACGCTTGCTTTAGGGATACCGGACCTTAAAGCTTTTTAGTAGTTTCAGCTAAGTTTCAAACATTTCCAAGAGTTACTAAGGGTCGTAGTTTTAAGTATGTAGGTATGTTTTAGTTACGAAGGCATCAGCAGGTTCTTTGGAACTGTTGTATTTATTGCTATTTCAATATTGCTCCCGCAGCGAAGTACACAGTTAAGATTTATGATCGGTATCATCCCTCGAAGTATACCTAAAGTTATCTATAAATGTTGAACCTTATAAACAAGATGTTGCCAATCCACGGTCACGTATACTAAATTCGATTACTTCCCAGCGTGACCAACTACTAAGACATAGCTTAGTAACATACAGTAAACGCTGTCGAGTTGAATAACACGTAGCTGTAAAATAATAGATTAGGTCTACAACAGCGAGAAGTTAACGTTTTTAGTAAAACCGAAAAATGCATAGCTGTGTAAGTAATCGATTATTGTGGTCAACCTACATGTACAGTTGACAAAATAGAGTCATGACCCCAGACGATATTTGAATGTCTATTCAAAGCGTAGAGCGTCACGTGACTCCGTGGACGGGAGTCACGTGACGCTCTGCGATTGAAAGCAACGATATTCTACAATGCGTAATAAAACACCCTAGGAATATTTAAAGGAGTGGGTTAGACCATCAAACTGATTTTGAACCAACCTCAACATCGAGAAAAAACGAAAACAATCTGCAGTATAAACTGTTGTGCTGACTCGACTCAATTAAATGGGACGGCAGATTTTGTTCGGCTTTGTCTCCGTAGAGAAAGTTGTTCAGAGTTAATTTATATTTCAGACTAAATTCTGGTACTTTACATGTGACTAGATGACGTCATCAGACTTCAGGACAAAACTTTTTGAATTATTAATTGATAAATGCTTTTATTCATTGAACGAATTTTTTTATGACAAAATATCCTTTTAATTATAATTCATTAATCATTATTTAAATACGATTTTGCCTGACATTTTATAATTTTATTAAATTTTCTTAATGTATATCATTGTTTTGTCTAATTTATTATTAATCTAAATACAATAGATGAAATATAAAAATTTTATGACATGTGTAGATTTATATTAAAATTAATTAAACTCTTACCTATATTGTAAGCCCAAAAGGCAGGTTATAGTGATTCCAAATGTAAATAAGAATAAGATCTCCTGTAACCTATAACTAGTACAATAAATGACTTTGAATTTGAATTTGAATAGATAATTTGTGTGACAATGTCAAGATCATCATCATTATCATCATCATCTCAGCCGATGGACGTCCACTGCTGGACAAAGGCCTCCCCCAAGGGTCGCCATAACGACCGGCCCAGCGCTGCCCATGTCGAAATTCTGATATTTATTTCACATAATATATTCTAATACGTTCAAAATTAGACTGAGCTATAACCACGCTGCATTTTTGGAATGCAGCCGTTATTCAAGAAGTCTTTGGCCACGGCGGCAATCTATTATTAAGTTTAGCAATTCTTCGAATTTAGTTTCTGTGTGTCACTAGTCTGTGACCAACCCTCATCTCTAGCTTTACTAAAAGTATATACCGTGAACGTCGTCTGTTTCTGTTAACACAATTACTTCGGATATCCGCACAGCTAACAGCATTAGCTGGAATTGTACCTTTATTTGAGTTCAGTTATGTCACTATGGACAAATTCGAATTGAAATTAATCTCGATTAAAAAATAGTTATTTTACAATTTGTTATGTGACAAATCGTTAAATTAACGTCTAGCACAAAATAAGAAAATATTGTTAAAAAAAATTTACTTAATCATTTTGCTTTTTATTGACTGTACTGAGTAATTATGTCAGTGGGTTATGTGGTGTTTCCATATAAAAGTATTTTCTTTCTTTCTTTCTTTCTTGCTGTACATAAACTGACCACCATATTATTCCCTTTCGGTTTTGCTACTACTTTTTAATTGGGCATTTGTAAGATGATACTGCACATATTTGAGGCTTTAACGATGTGTCATCCTGGAAATCTCCGGCTGAGTCTTTCGTTTACAATTACATTGCATAACAAACCTTAATCGTTGCCTCATAAGACTATCAATGGAAAAACTACTCCGGCTACTATCTACTCCTCTTTGAGTAAATTCGTTGCGGGTTCCAAGACAGATAAGAGTTATCCCCGGGGCCTGCTGAACAACAAGATCTAGTGATGTGCCGATTCGATTATTTTGCTAATCGATGAATCGATAATGAAAATATTCGTAATCGATCATTAATCGATTATTAATCGTTTTTACTCGATTATTGAAATGGGAATAAAAATTAGTGAAAATGCATCGAAAATCTCATCATCTCATGTAGGTGAGTCTCATATCTGGCATACTGAATAAAAATGTGAAATAAAAAATATACAAGTTGGTTTGTTAAATTACTGATGAAGATTTACTTAGGTATTTCAAAAAAATTATGGTTTTGGGACAATTTTATGCTTTCCATCACATTTTTCTTATACGTTAGGTACGATTAAAAAAGATGATTGTGACAGACAGACAAACACAATTATTAATTATTAAATTAAATTTAATTGATACTCTACATTCAGATTACGGTATCGTCAAGCAATGCCTAGTTTGCGTTTAAAAATAGCTACATAATGATACAATCAAATTAGTCCGCGCACTGACCAATTTTGGAATATGATAATGACAAAAAACCCTAAAAACTAAACTAAATAATATTTCGGGAGTTCCCATATAAGGTTACCTACCTCAGCTTAACTAGAGTCTGACAGGTTCCTAAAAATCGATTATAATCGATGAATTATAAAAGATAATCGATTTCGCACATCACTACCAAGATCTAGTATTGTGAGTAGTTCATAGTGTACGTTTATTAGATTTTTTTATTCATTTATTGTAAGAAAAATGATTTGAACGATTGAACTTCCAAAAACCATCGGAGGTTTATCCGGAAGTGCAACTTAAACAGTACAGTTACATCAATCAATTAAACAATTTTGTCGGTATTATTTATACATTCAATACAAAGATTTACTTCGTTAGTTAGATAGGTACTTAAAAAACTAGTATGTTAAAATAGAATTTAATCTGAACTTCACCTGTTTTCTTCTGATCGACCGTCAAATTAGTCTAGCTTGACAGCAACTGGTCTACAAACTCTCAGTTTTAAGTGATCGCCGCTGTTGATCCTGGTTTACAGGTGTTACAGTGGTGGGAATGTATGGTGGGCCTATGCCTGAACCACTAACACGAAAAGGGGTAGCTAAACTCGCATTAAGCCACTTTCGATCAATTTCTCAAGCCTGTGTCCAAACTTCATCTAGCTGTACTGAAAGTACCGTTCGAGTATCTCTAACACAATTACTTTGGACATCCTAGCTTCTAACAACATTAGCTGGAATTGGTACGAAGTTAGCCCTTATTCGGATTGATGTTTGCTAGCTGGGGTCATTGATTTCAGTTTCGAACAGTTGCCTAAAGGTTAATGTGATTAATAAATTAAGATATAGTTAAGTTGTGTTCATATTTAATTCAATGTACTTAATATCACCTTGGATTACAATTTGTTGAGATTTTCAAGCACTGATAGTAAGACTTAAATATTCATAGTAGATGAACAGTGAACATTATTATTATTAAATGAGTTTTTAAAAGTCATCAACAGGAGTGCGATTTTTTAATTCTCATTCGGTGAGCTCAGCAGTTGAAAATGTCAAAATTACTATGGATAAATATGCATCTTTCTACTGTTGATTTATAAAAAAAAAATGTTTATTATTTATTTGATTTGACTTTCAAAATCATACTTTAGGTGTGCGATTTCTGAAAGTTAAATCAGCAGTACAAAGACATAGTAATTTTGACATTTTCAACTGCTGATCTCAGCGAATGAGTTTCAAAAATTGCACTCCTGGCCCGCAGGCATAGTTCCTAGTGGGCTATTTGACACCTAACACCTATTCGATCAAAGTTTCCTTTGATCTAAGCCTGACACAGGAAAATAATGTAGACTCGATGTCTGTATGCTGATATAAGAGCAGGTTGGGACTGCAAATCAGTGCTGAGCAGCAGATCTTATTAGGTCCTGCCAGCGGACACTGAGTCCTAACCCGTTGCCACAATGTATGTATTTATATATATTTGATTTTTCTATTTGATTAATCTGTCTATTGTTTCTGTACCTTTTCTTTTTTTGTATTTTGTGTGGCAATAAAGTGCATTTTTATTTATTTTATTTAAAATAATTATAGAAGTGATCCTTTTGCTAAATGTGCTACCACCACAAACACTGCACCTCTCATCAGATTATTGCCAGCTTATGCTAAGATTATGAACAATACGTAAGCGACACGCCTTACCTTTTTCCTAGTCTAGGAAAAATACGGTACTTTCTACTGCTGATTTGACTTTCAAAAATCATATTTCAAGGAATGCGATTTTTGAAAGTCAAATCTGCAGTAGACAGATGCATTATCTGCATAGTAATTTTGACATTTTCATCTGCTGAGCTCAGCGAATAAGATTCAAAAATCGCACGCCTGAGCAAAATCACAAGTTTTACACAGTTTATACAGGTTGTGACAAAAGAGGGTCATTTAATATTTAAACGGGTGGTTTAGTTAGATCATCACACTGAACAACTTTAACTATGGAGCCAACATATAAATTTTATTTCACTCCCCTCTTTTGTACAATCGTGTTTATTCGTTATTATAACAACTTGCATATTTTATATCAGTCTGTATATTTCCACAGAGTACTATTTCAATGAAGTAGATTTACTTTAAAAAGGCATTTGATTGCAAATCATTCTAACTCACTCACTAAAAACGCACTCACTAATTGAAAAGCTCTGAGCACAATGGGAATGCAATCCAATTACAATTGCCCTGAGATTTATCTCGAGTAGTTGTTATTTTATTTTAAATAGATTAGTTATAGTTCTAAGTTCTGTTAGACTTCGCTACAAATATAATTTGACATAAAGATGTATCTGGAGTCATTTTACGATCTTTATGTCCAATTTTCTCCAGTACCTGGACAGATCAAGCTTTGCTCGGCGTGTTCTAAGTTAGGTCTATATAAATTTCATCCCTGAGAAAAACATTTTTCACACAAAAAAACAAAGATCATTTGTGTTTTTCCAACTACACTGTGCATTTATATCGCAGTAGGCTTCAGCCTAGACATTTTAATGTCAAATTTCTAGATTAACAAGAGGTTCACATTATGAAAAAATAAAGTTTCATCCAATTCATAGAGCTGTTTCCAAGATTACAGATAAGTATACAAAAATATTGCTCGTGTTAATACCTAGTATGGAATAAGGTGGACACTTTAGGACATGATTTTTTGGTCGTCTATGACGTTCCAGATCCAAAAACTTTAAGTTTCATTGTGCGACGCAATTTTGATAAAATCAATCGGGCTTATAGCTATGCCCCCATTGATCTAAGATTTCGTACGTTTACGTTTCATTACGCTCTACCACAAAACGGAGCAGAGTAGCAGCCAAAAAAGTTAGTTTACATATACGATAAAAATGATGATAATTCTTGCTCAACAGCATTCAGCTTTGATTTTAGTATTTTAATATGAGTTTCATATGAATACATGAATTAGGGTTTCTGCTCGAGATTTCCCGAGAAATCTGGCGTTAGACGAGCCGAGAAAAAGTTTCAACAACTCGAGAACTCGAGAAATGAAAAACGTGCGTGTCACCAGCCTCGCGCAACTCTCTAACAAAAAAACGTTATATGAAACGTGGACCGCCGCCATTTTTCTTTGAACGGTTCATACATACGTTTCATACATTCTGGATCATCGGTCACGACCAGTTTTTAGTATGGAAGTCCCGACTCTTATAACGTAGTGAGTTACATCCTCTTTGCGTGTTACTATGAATATAGCAGCAACTTATTGTCAGCATCTGACCATCAATTTATCTTTGTAGACATGAAACTGTTATTTAGCTGTAAGTTCTCCAAAAAGGAAATAAATAAATTAATTAATTCTATTTGTTGCAACAAATATCCACCAAGCAACTAGTAGTGATTCCATTTTCTTTGCACGAAGCGATCCCGGAAAATTGCATCGTTTATTTTTTAATATTTTCGGAAAAATTCTTCGTCTATTGAATATTTTAATTCAGTTTGGAACATGGATACAAAGCCCAAAGAGATATTATTGGACTATTTTGGATTTCAGAATAAAAACGATTTATTGATTCTAATTTTTTTTTATGTGAACTGGCAATATGTCTTGGAAACAAATATCAAAAGCCATAAAAGCTAAAAAGGAAGAAAACATTTTTCTTTTTTATTGAAGTATTTGGCTTACATAATTTTTTTTCTGACAGATAGCTGCCTGTCTGTATGTCTTAGATGTAATGAAAACTCTTTGGTTGTATGAAAAATATGTAGACGAGAAAACATTTCAAAATGTTCTTTTAACTTCCCTTGATTTATCAATCCCAATTAAATCATAACATTAAAATATTAGGTAGGTACAAAATAATATCTTTGCTCGTTTGAGGTCGGTGATTTTTGAAAAACACCTTACTTTATGAAATCGATAAATTTTATTCATAGAAATAAATGTCATCAAGTGATAGAAAAAAATCGGCCTTGAATGAATATAATGATAGAATAGAATAAAATTCTCTGTAAATATTTCTTCGAGCGAAGCATATTGATCATCGAATGGCTTTGAAAAATATGGAACCTATATAACTAAGGCACAGAATGCTGAGCCTGTTGTATCTATTTAGGAAACACAATAGTCCTCATATCTTCATAGAACGAGCAACAATGATCTTTCGTAAGATTAGCGTGGAAAAGTATCCAGAGTACTTTTTTGAAAGTATCTACTTGGATAAAGTTTTATGGCAAAGTGCCCTGATTATTTAGAAATACATGATACCTATTTATATATCCGTAAAAAATATAATTCAATTTTGCAATCACATTGGCCGAAAGAGCAAATGTATTGCGCATTATTTGCTTAATGATATCATCGGTCAACTTATCTCATTAACTTAAATGTCAGAGGTTTAAAACCATTAATATCTTATTGCTTTACTAGTTTCATCTCACGTTGTATTTTAATGTGTGAAAAATTGAGATGAGTTTTCTAAAATGATATGTTATGGTACTCACACGAGTCCACGGGTGCGATGTCGGGACCATCGTGCGGAGCCAGGATCTTCATGGTGATCGCTCCCGGTAGTACACTACTCGACACCGACACTTTGATGCTTTTCAAACACAACTACACCTTAAAACGTATCTAAACTTTGGAAATTCACGAGAAAATCCAGACCCAACAGGCTGTTGACTGTGTTGCACTATCGATTTGAGCGAGGGTAGCCGCGCGTGCGTGAAGCTTCCACCCCGACGCATGCGTGTTCTGTGGCGGAAAGACGTCATTTGACATTTGACGGTTCTAAGTGGTTTCCGTTCACGACAAATGACGTCCGACGTTTTCAATTTTGCGAAGAGCGCAATGTTTTTTTTGGGGCAGATTTTTCTGTTTGACTTACTCCCACTTGCTATGTGGTGTGGCGTCCATATTAACATGTGTTTATTTGCACACATATGCTTATTAAAAACTATATTCATTGTAATATGTAATTACCATACCTACCCGTTCAATCTACCCTACACTTTCAATGTGTGTTAAATCAATGACACTATTTATAGTTCATCTGGAAAAATCAAACGAGATTTTTTTGTTATAAATTAATTTTTATTGAAAATCGTAAATAAATTTACATAAAATATTAATAAATATCATTACATCACGAGTACAGTATGTGTATAGTGTATCTGTATAATGTTGGTATGGCAGCGAGGCCGCGTGTATGAATGTTCGTGTGAATGTGTTGTGTTTGGAGTGCGGGCTTGGCTTAGTAGCCGGCCAGCTCAGCGAAGGTGGAGTCCATCTCGTCGGCCAAACTCTTGTATCTGTCCTTGTTGATGCCCAGCTCATCTGCGCGTAATATGGAACAAAATAAGTTTACACGTATTTAAAAATGGGATCAAATGTTTATGATCTCTGAGATTCCTAAGGACGAAGAATGGAGACAAAAGATTGAAGAAAGATAATTATTTGAAGAAATTGTTATAAACATTACTTTATTATTGTTATACAGTTTATAGCGCAAGCTTCGCTTTAAGAATCATTTTTAAAATATAAATTTAATGCGATTTAAATACAAAATAGTACCTTCGAAGCAATGGTCCATCACGGTAGCAGCAAAGCTTAAGACATGTTAATTACAACAAAGAAAGCAGGGCTTAATAGTTCCGATGCTCAAAGGATTATCAACTAATACTCTATGAGTTTCCATAACTTTAGAGGTGACAATTCCTTAAACATCGACATTAAGGTTGGTTAGTACGAAGGAGAAATTTATAACGATTCTGAAACGAAAGGTTATGAATAGAAATGCTCTCGTAATAGAGCTCGGTTATTGGTCGATCGTAGCCGTCATTCCAAAATATATGTTGCTAGGGGGTGGGGCGAGCTACTGGTGTTGAAGTTTCGCTATCGATTCATCGATGAAAACTATCGATAAATTTGCAATTCTGGAATATCACTAGATCATAAGCTCCTTGGATATTGTAAGTTAGGCAATCTACAAAATATAGCTCGAATTGCGATTCATTGTGAATACTGGTTACAAAAGCAATTTTTCGATAGTCATCAGATGAATAATCGATCGAATGAATACTAAAATGGTTCTAATCTACAGGGTAAACGTAGCGGTTGTGGACGGTAATGTTTTAAAACAGGGTAAACGTAGCGGTTGTAATGTCTTAGGCTAAGAGCTAGGGGTAGATTAGTATCCGGTGAGTTCAGCGAATGTTCCGTCCAGGTCATCGCAAATGGCCTTGTATTTCTCCTTCTCGTTGAACAATGCGTCTGTAAAATTTGTTATTTGTTAACTTACTATCTAGTTTTAAGTTAAGTTTTTATTATTTTAAATGTTTTAGCGTCTAGAGTCTTCATACAAACAAAACATAGTGAAATTTATGTTATTCTTTGTTACTAGTTACCATTCAACTCATTTTTTTTTACTTTTAGAATAGGTAATTAGATCATTTTGTAGTATAGTTCTTTGTTATGGAGGCAATACATTCTCGCTGAGAACATCCGAGAACGAGAGTGTGGATGCCCTTCATTGTTCTCGTGGCGTCATAAATTAAATTAAATCTTTATTTATTCAGATAACTATGTGATCCATACAGGAAGCCATTGTAATTTTCCTCGAAAGTTCTCGCCGAGAATTCTCGCCGAGAAGTCCTTGCAAGAGTGAAGTGCCTGCTTTATTTTTAAAACTCTCTTCTATTATAAGAGAAACAGCAAAACTAATTTCTGCTACCTACGTATTTGTTTGTATGAAAACGTGAGAATTTCGATATACTTTAATGAAAAAAAGAAATATTAAGATATGATTAGGAAGTTATAATTAAAAAGCTACGCATTGTTGGCAGCAAGGGTATAGCGTTCGCTTTTATTTTATATGTTACTTTATTAAAATAAGAACTTGTAGTCGAATTAATTACTTGTCAATAATCATTATTGAAGGTAGTTAAATTATTGTTTACAGTTTTTCATAAAAACGTATTTGAACTCAAAATGGTTACTAAATAATTAAAGACAGCGAAAATTAATGAACTAATTTATCTATGGTTTTAATTTGAATTAACTAACAAGTAAATAAAAGTATCCTGAATAATTTCAAATCTTTGACTACTTATATAGAGACTAGTTACGCGTGTAATTCTACTGACAAACATTTCTGCCACTTTTTGCGGGGGGGGGGGGGGGGGGGGGGAGGTAACATGAAATCTGAAACTTCTGATTCTAATTTTGAATGTTAAAAATCATGAATAGTAGTCTTGTGTGAACCCCATACGTCATAAGTTCGAAGTTATTGTTTCGCAATTACAGGCTGTCTCGTTTAGTGATAAGGTATAAAATTGAATGTAAATGCACATGATCAATCGTTCTTATACCGTGGCAGAGGGGAAATGCTACCGCAAGGCTAGTCCTTGTAATAAATAGTCAAAGTTTCAAATAGATCGAAAATATAACTAGTACCTAACTTATTTGTAGTTCAAACACGCTTTGCATCTCTATTATCTTAGTCGAAGCATTATAAAATACCTTTTAAAAATATAAATATCGAACATTATTGCTTCTGTTAATTCTAATTATTAAATTTAGACAGAATGAAATAATAAGTTATTTTTTTAGGTATTATGTTAATTAAGTTATTCAAACTAAATTTATTACTAAACCTGTATTTTTCTCTTCGCGGAAAACACGCCTAGCGTGAATTCTACGAAGAAAAGCTTAATTTTCACCAAACTATTAACCTAATAAAAAGGTTAAAGTAAAATAAAGGGCGGCACATACCTTCAAGCCTGTCGACTTCCTTCTGGAGTTTCTTGACGGTCTTCTCGGCGTACTCGGCGCGGGCCTCGGCCTCCTTCAACTTGACGGTGAGGGTCTTCAACTGCTTCTTGAATTCCTCAACACGCTGGTTCGCCTTCTCTTCTGATACTTCCAGAGATTTAAGGGAGTTACCTACGACCTGAAAGAAAGGGTGCATTGTTGTAGAATTATTAAGCGTGTCCTGAAATCCTTATTTGTTGCTTCCAAGTCTTGAAATGATTCAGGATTCTCTCTCCAATTGTTGTTCTAGTAAGTTCTGTTTGGCACGTAAACCATATCGAATTAACCGTATCATGTTGGATTTGATCTGACATCAATTGACTTATTGAAGACTACACCACACGGCTCTTCGATTATAAATGATAGAAATGTTGGCAAAATTCCAAAAATGTATATTTTATTGCAAATCTACCCAATTAGATTCTATACCTACTTAGAATAATTTGATTCTACAGGGTGAAATTGATATCATTAGCATCCTTTTAAACTAAGAGTCTACCCATCCAACTGAACAACTTTGACTATGGGAGCAAACCGATCGGAGCAAATAAAAAATCTGCTGTTCCATACTAAACTGCAATGTCAACCCGCGAGTTCGCGACTCAAATGTATGCAACAGCTGATTTTTTTTTTTGCTCCGATTGGTTTGCTCCCATAGTAAAAGTTGTTCAGTTAGCCAGTAGACTCGTAGCGTTTAAAAGGATGCTAATGATATCAATTTCACCATGTATTCCACCAAATAATTTATGAATAACTTCGATCAAGAATATTAAAACTAGATACACACAAAGATGTTATAAATATCGTTGGATACACAATAAAGACTCCAACAAATTCAAGAGATTCTGTATAAATAAATCATTCATACAAATTATTCATTCTGACGGAACTTTTGTCCTCATGTGAATTCGGATAATTATTTTCAAAGATTTTACATGAGACTGTACGTCTAGTATAGTTCTTCTTGATCTTCTTGATAGTTAACACAAAAACTCTTCAGATAGCTAAGAATGCTTAGATAACGTAGACGTACCTTCAATTCCTCCTCAAGTTCTGAGATCTTGGCATCACCAGACTTGACACGGTCCTCAGCGACTTCAAGCTCGTCTTCAACGAAGGCCAGCTTACGTGATACCTGCACATCAGATAGTTCTATTTAGACACTGTTTTGATACGGTTCTGTACACATGATGGTGTAGACCATCTAACTAAACAACTTACACTTTGGAGCAAAATTCGAGATCTCAAAAAAATCACCTGTTCCATACATAACTGCAGTACCTACTCGATTCAATTGTATGGAACAGCAGATTTTTTTGCGAATTCAAAGTTGGCTCCATATTAACATGGTTTGATATCGCTAATTATGAAAGCTCCTGGTAGACAGACCTCATCAGACTTGCCGTCGGCGTCCTCAGCGAGGAGACGCGCCTCCTTGAGCTGGTTGGTGAGCTGGTCCATGCGCTCCTCATCCTGCTGCGCCCTGTTCTCCAACACTTTGCACATACTGCCGACAAACATTACACTTAGTCGCTTGATCGTATATGTCGCTACTGGGATGGGTACGTGTAGGCCATAAGTATAGGCCGTACCCATCTAATTATTGGAACTTCTAAATCTCCTGTATTAATTAGGTATTAGTAAATATAGCTAGTCAAACCCTTTCTATTAGAATCTTAACATTTTGTTTCCTAAGTAAGAATATAAGTCTGTTAGAAAAAAATATAATTCCTAAGACATTTTTTGCGTAGAGCTAGAGAACTTTTTCGTAACTAAATTAGTTAAACGGAACTCTTATATAATCCTTAATATTCGTATAGTGGAATGCCCTCCGGCCCGTTGTGCCGATGACCTAAGGCAGAGGTAGCAACTGGAGAATGAAGACCGAAGTAGTCTAGTGACGAGACGGAGAGAGGCAATGTTCAAAAGTGGATGACAATGACAAAACACTGTAACATACACCACGTATCGGGGGATACCTCCAGATCATTGGGTTATCAATAAGTCTCTAATACTGGTTGGCAATTCATACTTGATGAGAAGGTATCGAACCAACAGAAAAATCAGAGGAAGTGTTGGTGAACCTCACCGGTTGTTCTCGTCAGCGGACTGCTGGGCCTCGAGCAGTTTCTGCTGGGCTGTGCCGGACCTCTCCTCGGACTTCTCGAGGTCCTCTTCAATCTGCTGCACCTTCCTGTTCTGGGAGGCGACCTCGGCCTCGGTGGCGGTGAGGGTCTTCTCCTTCTCTTCCAGGTCCTTGTTGGCCTGCTCCAGCATGTTCTTGTTGCGGATGAGGTCCTCTTCCACCTGGGACAGCTTCTTCTGGAGTTCACGCACTTCCTCGTTGACCTGGAATAGGAGTGGGGTTTATAGCTTTATGTTCAAGATCTTGTGATCTTGTAATGACGGCCAAAAGAGGAAAATGGGCAAGAGGCAAATGGTAAGAAATGAGCAAGGGAATGATGATGATGTTCAAGATCTTGTTTGATGGCATTATGATAGTTGTTTGTGAATGCTTAGCAGCAAAATTAGAAAGGAATGCCATACCACAAGTTTACAATGACTACTACAGTTTACTATGTGGTGTACGGCTTAGACTAGCACGAATCCAGGGTGTTGTTAGAAGCGACTAATTTCTTCAGGCATCTTCATTAGTTTATCTATTAAGAGATAATTGCTTTACCAGTATTTTTTTTACATTCACCTGTGGTTTGCAATTAGGAATGCTATTTTATTATGTCGTTGTCATTGGTATTATTGGTAGAGCCGGCTAATTTTCCGCAACTCGGCGTCTCAGGCGCCTATTTTTCATGAGAATGGAAATCTAAGATCCTATATATTATGAAACGACGCTACTATTGGTACTTCTGCAACGTAAGTACTCCAAAAATAATGTGTAGGTACCTAATGACGTATAGATGGTAAAACCGGTAGATACCTTCTCGGCGCGGAGGTTGGCGTCCCTGGCCTGCTGTTCGCAGGTGTCAGCCTTGTCCATGGCATTGTCCTTCTCCAGCTTCATCGCCTGCATCTTCTTCTTGATCGCGTCCATGGTGGCTGATTTGTGTCTTTACTTTTCTATCAGGAAAATACGCCAATATGGCCTGAAAGATAATAAATAAAACATGAGTTTCGAGCATGTCGTAAAAATGTATTATATTTTTAAATGCATGCGATGCAATATTGATTTCTGTAAAGTCATTGTGGTATGTTGAAGAATTACTTGGCTGGCGCTACGATCGCTCTTTTGAAGCAAATCACTACATAGTATAAAACAAACTCGCTTCCCGTTGGATGTCCCTATGTATGCTTAGATCTTTAAAACTACGCAACGGATTTTGATGTATTTGTTTTAAATAGATAGAGTGATTCAAGAGGTTTATATGTATATAAAACATCAGAATTGCACCCGTGCGAAACCGGTGCGGGTCGCTAGTGTAATTATAATTTATAATTATCGTTGCAATTTTCAGATTGGCTATGAAGCCATTTACAAATTCTATTTCAGGGATAACAAGGATATTCGAAACTTTCGAATGAAATTGATGTATTGAAATAACTTCTCACATAACGCGTTCACAAAAAAGTTCTATTTTTATCTAAAAAGTTAGGTAGTTAGTCTTCATACACCGCTCTATAAACAAACACCCACGCCCATTCCACAAGCTTCTAAATACCACTAAATGAATGCTGATGCCATCGTTCAGAAATTTGTAAATTTGAATGAGTTATTTCCGTTAACGCATAATAAAAAGATAAAGACTACAGGGTCCAACTTAATACAGAGTCCTTCTTAATATGCTGACACTCTTTTAAGGGGATGATCAGACCATCTGATCAACTTTCTCTATGGGACCAACATCGAAACCGCAAAAAAACATCATCCCATTCATTTGGATCGAGTAGGATTGCAGTTTTATATGGAAGGAAGAACCAGAACAGTTCTACTTACCCGACTGTGCGACGCAAAGGAAGGGTAATGTGTTTATTTTTCAAGAGTTCATAGAGAAAGTTGGTTAATTTGATGGTCTGATCATTCCCATAAAAATCGTCAGCATATTAAGAATAAGACTAATATACAGAGGTAATGTAAGTTTCGTAGCATAATGCGGGCCTTATTTTCTGCCTATCCCTCAGATTATAGAGGCGTGACGTTGATAGTTGACGTGAGTAGATAGAGACCGATTTTATTGTGTCAATACTAAACAGATTCTAAATGAACATTTTATATATTTTTTTCAACCCGGACATAATATTCAATTTTGCGAAAATCCTTTAATATTGTAAAACTACTGGCCTATTGTGTAATGTACTGAATATATCGTTTTCAAGATCGGTAACGTATTATCCACTGCCTGAAATTTATTAACTAAAAGCAGGATCGCTTTTGGCGGAAAAAACATCATGTCGATTTGATACAAGACCCCTGAATCTAACTGCGAATTTAAAAAAGTGATTGGGTTATTTCTGACCCCGAAATAAGGTCGTGTGTTTTGTATCAGTATGTATGCATTATTCCGAGCGAGGTGGCCTGGCCAGATGAACGTAATTATGTAGAAATTGAGCTGAATCGTTCAGGAACAGATCGGGGGCACGTTTCACTAATTATTATGCAGGCCGGACGCTGGCTGAGCGCCAAGAGAATTGTATTACCTGAAACTAAGTAATGGCTCAGTTCAGTTAATTTTACTGTAGTCTCGAGCTTTTAAGTTAAGTACCAGGATTGTGGGGCTGAATCCCGCAAGGAGCAAACTTTTGTAATTATCACCGGTGACTTTATACAGTGCATTTAGTTTAGACTAGATTCTTGTTTGTACAATATATTTAATTATTAATTTTTAAAGCAATCTGGAGTGCGATTTTTGATCCTCATACGTTGAACTTAGCAGTTGAAAATGTATGGAGATATGCATCTGTCTACTGCTGATTTGACTTTTAAAAATCGCACTCCTGGAGTATGTATGTCAAATCAGCAGTAGAAAGATGCATATCTCCATAGTAATATTAACATTTTCAACTGCTGCGTTCAAAGAATGAGTTTCAAAAATCTCATTCCTGCCTAGCTAGCATGCCACCGAGAAAACGACAAAAATCGAGATGTGCCTCCATCTTTATTATTTTACGTAGGCCAGAAAGAGGGCGCATGACGTTTTTCTCGTTTAAACGCTTTGTCGTGGGTGGCATGCTAGCTAGGCTGAGCAACATTTTTAGGTCGGTAAACCGTTTCATTTCTTAGATTGGATAATCGATTCGTAACTTGTCGTTATATGAAAAAAAAACACAATTTGAACATTCCAATAAAATTATGTACTTACTTAATATTAATATTAGTAAAGATAGATAGAGTTATTTTGCGGGAAAAATTATGTTGTCTATGTTGTTCAATTATTACAAACAAATAAAAGATACTTGTTTGTTTATGAATATTTCAAATTCCCAACAACAGGTTACACGGAGCATGGATACAGTGGGATCCTACATGCTATATTCGACTTAATTTGAATATTTTACATCTTTGTTTATAACTAGTTTGACGTAGGTAATTACATTCATACTCATTACACTAGGCACAATGTATTAGATTCAAAGCTATACTGCCTGTCCTGCTATGTCCCCCTGCCATGTCTATGCTGTGTCCCCAATTTTTATTCTCTAGGAGGTATATTTCGGGAAATTGCTTTCCACAAAAATAACTTTCTCTAGGACCAGTAGTTTATCCTAGGTGTTGATAAATCAGTCAGTCATTGATTCCTCAGGAAAGACATTAAATAAACTGTGCTGAGATTGTGTAAATTGGTATACCTAGAACTGGTGTAGAACTGTGTCGGTGCATTGCATAACAAGGTATTTTATGTGTACATAACTCTAAATAAATCGTAAGTAACGCCGAAAAGTCAACTATAAAACGCCAGTAAAATGAAACTAGAGGCGAACTGATTTCGCTTGTCTGGAGCGATGCAAAAATACCTCAACTGTATGACGCGGTATTTCTGGCCAGCTGTCAACTCCTACATATATTGTTATACAGAAATAAACTCGTTTTCACACACGGCAACAGCTGGGAGTGAAACATTAAGATTAACGAAAACGAAGGGAAATTGCCGATAGGTAAGACCCCAAGTTTGAAGTTAAATTTCAAGATCGATCAATACTTCGATGTGATTGTTGGACTTGTGTCTAGAATTCGTTATGAAGTTATTAGTAGAATATTGAAGCGGCTTTCACTTTGGAGTTACGAAAAGGTTAATTTCAAATCGTTTCAATTTTGTTTACTACAATATTATATTACATACCGCCATTGCAGAAACGCTCATTAAAGATAATCCTCCATTAAATCTCTTGCTAGCTTTTATTATGTCAACAAAACAAAAAGTCACAGCAAGAGATTTAATGGAGGATTATCTTTAATGAGCGTTTCTTTAACAGGCTAAGTGTACCTACGCTCCGCTAACAAATCGGAAATACTTATTTAAACCTACAACAAAAATGTTTACACCGTTTCATCAGAGATGGAAGGAAAAAGAGGAGTGGGTCGATGACACTAGGAAAAGCGTTGGTAAGACCTGGATAAGATTGAACCAGAACCGAGATGGCAAAATGAGGAGGAGGCTTATGCACTTCAGTGGTTGGATATGGGCCGATGATTATTAAACCGTATGCCGCCACCAAAACAAAGTAAGCTTAACTGTTAGCCTAGATATCCCATATAGACCTTCCATTGAATGAAGGTGACCATAAACTACCATGCCGGCTTGGTGCTAATTGTTAAGTCGCTTTCCAAGTATATTCAAGCTGCCTACACAGACCTCTGACTTAAAACTCTCTTAGCTTCAATACAATTGTTCGTACAACTAACTGTGGTGAAGAACACAACAAAACCAAAACTACATCTAACAAAGTGGCTGGAAAAGAGAGGAGTTGACAACCAAGGAAACCAAACGAAAATTTCTAAACTCTACCAACGTGGTTCGCATACCACAGTCAATAGGAAATAATATTAAATTCATTTTACAATGAATTACGCAAAGTATCTTAAATTTTAATAGTGAAATCTTTCCAATTGCAGAGGAATAACCATGGTTCCAATTAATAAAAAGGTTTGAACTTATTCATAGGAATGAAATATTTTTAACTGTGTTTTGAATGTTATATTAGGTTAGGGTCACTTTAGTTTCTGTAGTTCAATATGTAGTTACATGATTCTACTTGACCTTGTTTTCATTCAAACATCGTGTTACTTTTTTTCAGTGAACACTTTTAAAATAAGAAGAATAAACATAGACGTATTCTTATATCACAAATTACAATTAACATGGTTGCTTTTACACGCATACGTAGTGCCTCTACTGTAAAATTTTTTGTTTCTAGATCGGTCTCCAAAACAAAATAATTATGTACGCTACATTTAAAAAAAATCAAGATAATAGAATTGCTTTCGAGTCTTTAGACAACCTAATATATTGTACTTGGCATTTGTTTAAATAACAATTATAAATCAAAACAAAAACTAGAATACGGCATTTGAATTATTCGCTGCCCTAAATATTTTAGAAACAGTTATGTCTGCACTAACTCCTCTGATGCCTTGCCAAATGTCCCGCCTAACCGATACAAAGTGTCATCTGTGAAATGTTGAATATCCTTACTCTATAATACCTACTAAGAAAATTCGACACCTGTCTGTCCGTTATCAAGAGTAGTAAATCGTTTTGGATGCAGTTTTCACGATAAAACCTTAAATAATGGTTTCCAAGTATCTAACAATGAAAGAAAACTGTCGACTAACAACAGTCAACAGCCAACAGTCTTCTTCTTATCGTGTGGGCAGAGCCCTGGTGTCAGAGTTTTTTCAGACCGCCTTACGGCCTCTGTCGTGGTTTTTTTTAAGTAACGACTACTACCACCAGAGATAGTAGCCGGGACCAACGGCTTAACGTGCCATCCGAAGCAGGGAATCATCTATCTTTTTAGACAATCAGGTGATTCAGCCTGCAATGTACTAACCATCTGCAGAAAAACGCACAAAGTGACATATCACTAGGTGTCCCCCGTGGGAATCGAACCCACGACCTCCGTATCGAGAGCCCAATGCCATTAGACCACGGAAGCAGTCGACACAGTGGTTAGTATAAAATCAAACTTACGTCGTAGAATAACTAGTACATTATTCTTATGCATACGTCATCAAGGTTATGCCAAAATAGTAATTAATTATTCAACGACTATTTTCCCGAAATGCGTGTTCACTTGTTACAAGTACTTATCAAATAAGTATGTAGAGTTAACGTCTTTTTTGTCATCTTAATGTGATGTATGGTAACGTCGAAGCGCCCCGGTTGGACAACCGAACCAGTGAATGAAAAAACCTAAGGGCACCCAGAAGCGGTACGGACTACGCGGCGGATCAGGTAGCGGAGATCGGTGAGAAGATGTATGAATGTGGTTGTGGGTGTGTCATGTAATCCCAAACCGAATCCCTTAAATATGCTAAAAGTGGACCAAACTACATAGCAAGCTAAAAATGTTATTGGTAGTTGTAGCAAGGTTTTTGATCACCCGAAAAGTCGTATATGTATATCTGTATGTATAGTATAGAGTAGTTTAATTTCTGTGTCATTTTTTAAAGCCTTAACTGGTGATGTTATAATTTTCCCTTGGTACAAATTATATATCAAAGCATAAGATCATTTTAGCTTCGTGTGGGATGTGTAACAGAGAATGTAGCTATTTAAAACTATAGTGTCAAAAAATATTTAAAAAGGTAATTATAAAATATGATCGTGCATAGGTATAAAGGAATGTGCTCATTCGACGTGGTCTATATGCGTTCTAATTACATGATAAATGGGGCACGACTGAGTCTAAATAAAAATTGAGACCAGTTTCCTCATCTCGCTAAATAAATACTGATGTTCGTGCATGCCGTAAATAGGTTACAAGCTTCGGGCGGCGCGTGGGCGGGCGGGCGGGGGGCGGCAACCACTATTTTCAGCGAGGTTGCGCGCGCGCTGAAATTCGAGTCACATCGACGATATACGCGACGAGTCTCGTTACACGCGCATTCCGAAATATAACTAGTCTTCCCGTCTAAAATTTTCCTTCATCATACACAATTCTACTTTTCGTTGAGGAGAAAAATCCATAAGCAGAACGAGGCAGAACGTTAGAGAAAATCACAGAACGACACCAAATAAAGCCGCCGCGAACTTCCAGAAGCGTGGATACTCCACATCACTGACGTCACAGAACCAACACTATCCTGCTCGTTTCCTCAGGGGTCCGGGAGTATCCAGGCAGCTGGTGAGGTCGCGGCACGGCGCCGGCGCGGCGGCGGCACTCACCTCTCGAGCGGGCTATTCACACGGCGGAGCGACACGCACTGCGCGCGTCGGCCCCGGCTATCGTCCCGCGCTCCCACCAGACTATTTTCGGTGCCAAAAATCCAGGATTCCGATCTGCCATCGCAATCGCGACAGTATAGTCTGCTACCCGTCACGCTCCCACACACATCGTCGCTATCCTGCGTCCAGTTTCATCATGGATCAATCGATAGATCGATGTACTCTCGTGTCAATGTCGGCTCGATCTGATACTGTCTTCTTGTGGCGTCACTCTGACTCAGCATTGCAAATTTTCTAATTCTTCCGAGGGCCATCCGGTGCGCTCGGTTCGCCCTTCTAACTATATTTAGAGTATTGAAATCCATTGAGATCGACACTCGGTTTTCATCGGATCTGCATGAAATTTAAGAAAGCTGTTTTATGAGGCAGATTCTCTTTTATGACCACACGGCATTTTAGGCGCGAGACCGAGTATTCTTTACGCGTTCCACTTTACTTCTGTAGACTTTCGAACGGTAGCTATGAGAAAATGAAGCAGTACAGTAGACCGACTTTAACGTCTTGCATGGCTTCTGTCATCATCTCAGCCGATAGACATCCACTGATGGAAATAGATAGGACCCCCGAGGATCGCCAATACGACCGGTCCTACACTGCCCTCATCCAACGGGTTCCCACCGTATTCACCAGGTCGTCGGTCCACCTTGAGGGGGGCCTACCCAGGGCTTCTGTGGTTTCATTCTTTTTCGATACAAAAGAGTTTAATTCGATATAGCAATATCATGTTTGTGAAAACACTGTGAAGGAAACAGCATACAGTGATGAAATTCTGATGGGCATGTGTAGTCCACCAATGCGCATTGGGCACGCGTGGTGGACTAACGCCCTCACCACCCCTGAGGATAGGCCTGTGCCCTGCGAAGGGACGTATAAAGGCTGATGATGATGGGGTATTAAATAGGCTAATACTTCGTAGTGTAAGTATTTTTAGTCTTAATTCCCTAAATAAACAAATATAATACCTAATGTTTATATATTACCATTCTTACACCAGGTGTTAGATAAAAATGTTCACAGCATGCTGTCTCGTCTTGTGCCTTGTCTTGGAGGCAGCTCTCTAACTTGAAAGATGATTTTTTTCTTTTTATTTTCGCGAGTGATATAGAATTTTTATTTTAGTGTTTCGAGAATGATCAAATTTTTTGCTTAGTTCTGGTGTAAAATTAAATACGTTACATATTTTAGACCAGAAAAAATCTGCTATTGCACAAGCTATTGACGTTTTCTATGCTAATGTCATTGTTTCTATGTGCAATGGTTTTTTTTTAGTGAAAGTTATTTAGTTTGATGGTCGAAAGCATGTATTGGATTACCTAATTATTTAGTATCGTTTTATTTAATATTACACTCTGTATTATAGTAACCACAATTACTGCAATAGAGGAAATACGACGACTTTTTGAAAATTTCACGTTCAAATCAGCAGTAGGAAGGTGCATAATCTCCATAGTAATTTTGACATTTTCTACTGCTGATTACGACGTGTGATGTTCAAAAATCGCACTACGGGGGAGAGGAATAGAAACTATAGTTAGGTAAACTATTTACGAAACCAATTAGTCAACCAATTTGAAATGTACTCCACTTCAGAATTTAATTTTAATTTATCTTTATCAAACAGGAAAATACTCAATTTCTAATCCAACAACATTTTAATTTTACAGCGCCAATTACATGATAACACGTTTTAAAAACTGTTTAAGGTACAAGAAAAAAAACGTAAAAAACATGACACTATGGAGAAATAAAAAGATACATTCGAACTAACTGCTTCTACAGGATACATTATCCCGTTTTTTGCAATGAAAACGTACAAAATATGAACATTTGGACAAATAAAAAGACTACCAATCTATGTGCTTCTACGGGATACATTAATATACTCGACAAACAGAGAGAAACTTGTGATAATTAAGTGTCGAACCTTATTAACGTCATTATATATAAGCTTCTGTGAAACCTAACTTATTCAGAAAGTACTAAAGCGCAAAATTACTAGCTATGTTTAAAAGCTCTGGGATTAAATGACCCTGTTGGTCATACCTACACGTTATTTCAAATTGGTTGACTATACCTACCACAGAAACTTCCTACTATATTATAATATTGCCACCTACCTAATGATAAAATATTTATTGTTCTCAGAAAGGAAGGAAGAAGAAGTTCTTAAACTAATTAATTATCTAAACTAGATCTAAACTAATTATAATATAGAAGAAGAACTTATATCTATTGAATGAAATATTTATAGGCGACAAAGGTTAAAAAGGAAAAAAAAAATAAGAAAGAAAGAAAAGATGAAAGATGAAACTATGCTATTCCAGGAGCCCGCCACAATTGGTAATTGTTACCTACCTAATTGTTTTTCCTACTTATACAGGATGAAATTGATATCATTAGCATCCTTTTAAACTAAGAGTCTACCCATCAAACTAAACAACTTTTACTACATATAGGATCAAGCCGATCGCAGCAAAAAAAATCTGATGTTCATACTAAACTACAGTGCCGTGCCGTGCAACGGCAAATTTTTTTTTAACTCCAATTGGTTTGCTCCCGTGGTAAAAGTTGTTCAGTTTGATGGGTAGTAGACTCTTAGTTTAAAAGGATGCTAATGATATCAACTTCATCCTGTAGATTTAGGACATCATAAAAAATACATGAAAGCACAATAATAATTTTTGAGGGGTCGATTTTCCGGAACAATATGGGTACTTTGCATTAAATAAAACAACGTATTTTATTAGAAATTTATATTTTATAAGAATGAAACAGTTACTTAAAGCACGGATAATACACATATTGAAGAAAAGCTGGGTAAAAGAAATAATAAAATAATGCATTCAGTCGTCGATAGATAAGTTATTTGTATATATATAGACACTTGGATTCTTAAAGAAAATCTGAGAAGGTAAGCTTACCTAGATACGCACTTATTTTTAGATCAAATTGACGTAAAAAACTTAACGCTAATTACTGTAGTTATAAAGTACAAAATGGTTTAAACCTAATATAATTAATAGTGCCTTAAAGAAAAAACAAATCGTTATTCATTCATAAGTCTGTAATATTAAAACTATTAATTTCATGGACAGAAATATTTGTAACAACTTTATATGGCAAAAGCAAGGCATAAGTATATAAAACGGCAGTGTTGTTTTAAAAAAAAATCGGCTTGATGTACCTACAGGAAGGTACGAAAAAATAACATAAGTATATAAAATGCAAAATGCATCGCTAAATTTAATTAGGCATCGTGGAATTCGTGGCAATGAATATTAACTTCAAAGATGTAGGTAGTATTGACCAAAGAAAATATAATCACTACGTTTTAGAACTTATCTGTGTATATTTATAGGTATCGTTAGCAACAAAATACATGCATATTGCTATATATTTCTCGGCCATTTACTTAGTTGTTTAAAATAAATTGGTGTCGTTTATAACGTGGAAATAGTCTTCTTAGGGGTACTTAAGTATCTAGTAACTAATCGATCAGGCTGGATAAACGATTAAGATAGTTATGAGTTCACAAAAGCATTTATATGAAACGTTTTTCGTTTTAGTTTTGATGGCGTGATGTATACCGAAATATCTTGGAGTTTGTATCTATTCAAGTAACGGGGCTGTGAAGCTAGCAGTCTCCATAGAAAAAGCGTAATTTTTTTTTCAACACACTTGCTCATAAAATGGCCCTTATTTCACCGCAATTAGGCACATAATAGACACCTATAATCAAACTGTGACTTTTTCATTACTATTATTCACAAGGGAGTTATAGGTTTTTTATAGTAGGTATCTAAACTTCTTGGTTGAGTTCTTGAGTTGCTTTGTTCTTAAAAAAGTTTCGATACAAAAAAGATCATATTCAATAGTACAAATAAATTCTCTAAATAAACTTTTTATTTACTAAATAAAATGATTTTTTATTATTATTTTCTTCACAAGTGTGTTGAAAAACGTCGTATGATACACGTGTGTATTGATGAACCAATGATGATGCACCAACATTACACACTTGTACCATAATGTACTATTAGCAGCATCACGTGGTAAGGCTGGACAAATGCCCTGAGCGCCGAGCGGGTGGCACTTTACTAATGGCGGAAAATTAGGCGAAAAAAAATTATCTATTGATCGAGATCTATATGTTATGTTTATGTACAAACGATTCGTAGAGCGAAGAAAAGTCGTGGTGTTAAAAATATCGAGCTCGCTTCACTAGCTCTTTGGCTTTTACTCAGGTGAAATTTTTTTGTACAGAAAATGCTCTGGTTAGATTAAACCGATTCGTATTGAAGGGAAAATTCAAGGTCGCCACGCTCGCTTTATGTTTCTATTTTTTCATGGATTAAACTAAAAGGTTTCAGACCAAAACCCGAGTAGTTGTGCTTAACAGTGAACTCACTTCTGAATTTTGTATTAGGTATAGGTATTCTGTATATAGAGAAAAGGGAGCAGCAAAATCGGTCTGTGCCCCGGGCGATAGAAACCCACGCTACGCCCCGCTGCGTTTTAATTGAGTGGAACGTCTTTTATTTCGATCAGTATGCAGAAAGGTGGTATAGGTTTTGTTGGTTTATCCATGGTAGGGGTCATTTGCTAAAACCCTACCTACTTTGGAAGTATAGCACCCACCGGCATTATTTTATTACCATTATTCAGAGGATAGAAGCCATTAGTAGGCACCAGACGTTTCACGTATCTACTCCACTACGGCATGCGTCCCTGATATACCCTATTATTATTATTATTGGGTGATTGGGGCCTTAACAGATTTGCGTCTGTGCCACTTCGACCATCGCTGATCTTTTGTGAACGCCCCTTCCTACAGTTCCCTGTTAATCCCTACAGAGGTTAGGTATCGCAGTAGGTTTTTAACAGGGAGTTCTTGTATCTCATCTGGAGTCAGTACCTGTCTGCCAAGATGAATACTTCGTTTGTACATTAATGGACCACAATCGCAGAGAATGTGCAGGGAGTTTCCATGTCCTCTCCGCAGAACCTGCAGCAGGTGGAGTCTCTTAGTTTCAAGGTGTGCATGAGTTTGTTTAATTTGCAGTGACCTGTGAGTGATCTCACTATTGTACATAGTTTGCCTTTTTTAAGAGCTAGTAAGCTGTTCGTATGTTTACGATTATACCCTTTGATAAGTGCTTTGGAGAGATTTAGGCCAGGAGCATTTCTCCATGTTTTGATTGCCTGTGATATACCCTATATTCCTATATAGCCGATTTTTTTGCCCCGGAGAAGACTGCTAGCTTCCGTGATGTTCAAACTAAATAAATCTGTCAAAATGCATGTCACTAATTACTTCATTTACGTTTAAAGTAGAATTCTTTAGCGTTTAGATACAACAATTTTTGTAAATTTATCAATTATCATATAATTTTAAACACCCATTCTACCACGTAACCTCAACATTTGTACATTCAAAAATATCAAAAATTATATTCTTATATCGTAACGGTACAATTAAAGAATATAAACTACTAGATATTTTTAGCTGGGAGAAAAAGTTGCATAAGCTATTTTGACAGATTTAACATAACAGGCACCGATTTTATATTAGACTGTTAAATTGATAATGGGTACAATATTAGGTACATGTATCGGGAGCAAGTATTATGTAACTTAAACTTTATTTACTCTTGTCATGGTCCAAACCCACCACAAACAAAAAAAATTTTCTTGTTTTTTAATGAGAGAATTCCTTCATTCAAACCCAAGGTCGTCTTTAGGGCAGCAGGTGTAGAAAATCATCATTTACTTGTAAAATATACAATACAGTATATAGAAGGTTGTAATTTAAACACAAATTCAATGCAGTGTCTTATTCAATTCAGGCAATGAATTCGTTTCGCTCTCAAGATAAAGGGGATGCACATGACTTTAAACTTAAAAAGAATTTCGATACATTGATATTATATCCCCCGGCCTATTGTCATATCAATCTTTAAAATATAAGTCTTTTACAATACACCGTTTTAGAATCACATTCGCCGCGTGCACTGCAAACAATATTCGAAGCCAACCAGTCGAGCACACGAAGATTTCCCGCCAAACACAAGAAGGCTGCCTCACACAAAATGGCTGCCTAGTAGCCGGAGAGATCTGCAAATGTCTGGTCTACTTCTTCTGCGATTGCTTTGTATTTACTGCGCTCTTCTACCACCTCGTCTGTTGGTGTTAGTAAGGGTAAGTAAGGGGTTAGTAAAGGTTAGTAACGGTTGGTATAAGATAGAACTAGTAAGCAATAAAATTCCCTTTTATCCTTTATATTATTACCCTACCTACTGAATTGACTTTTGTCAATGGCTTTTGATGCCGATTGGTAGGTACCACAGAATAAGAAAGAGTATGGCGCTACATACGTACAGCACGGACATTCCATGCCCCCAACCAATTTCAACCTTAACCCCTCCTGGAGGACGACACAGTAGGCAATGGTGTACCTAGTCCTCTCTTACTCGCACTCTCTCAGTATCGCATATGCGTACCTCTTCTTGTCAGTGCGATTTCATTTATGCAAAGTGTCCAGGGTATGACAGTATCTACTATTTAGGTAATGAAGTTAAGGCTTTGGAAACGATTCGATTTTTTTGTTTTTCGTCAATATCTATAAAATTTGTTGTATTTGGACTTCGAATTTTGTTGTCATTGTCACTGAATTATTAAGAGGCATTTTAGCAAAATTCTTCCTAACTTATATTTTGTTTAACGGAATTTGTCGAATAACAACAAAACCCTAACGGTTCCAAAGCTTGAACTTTAATGTTTGACCTGGAGATATTAATTGAACATTAATTCATCAAATACGAGAAATGGCAAAATCTGTTAGCTCAATCTAAGGCTCGATTCCCACTTAAATATGCGCGGCAAATTCTATTTTGTCAAGCGAATTTATATTTTTTCCAACTGCATTTAAAGTTTATAAATGCTTATCATTGAAACTGCTCGCAGAGTCGCTGCCGGCCGCTGAAATTTCAATGAGAATTGTATTTAACAACAGTACCTACTATAACTACTGTGTTTCTTTGCCACAAAGGAGAGTTGTTTTTCTCTGTAGAGGGACGGGTTTTCTTAGTAACGGCAACTTAAACGATAATTTGAATAGAACTGCAAGTTTTTATTTATATTTATTTGCCACATTCGATACATTCACGCTTCGCCACAAATCTCACACTTGAGAGCATATTTCCTCCAGCGCGCTCCATACAAAAGATGTTTAATTTTTTTTTATGGGTATTAACCATAGAGAAATTACGCGCTAGGGTATTAACTGATTAAAATAAATTAATTTTTTAAACGCTATCTAGAAACTAATGTTTGTGCACTGGTTTGTCAGATTTTCGTTAAAATGTATAGTTTCAAAGTTATAGTGGCTCAAAAATTTTCGTACGAATCTTAAATTATAACTATCATTGGAATTGTATATTTTAAAGGAAATCTGAAAACCACAGGCACATAGTACCTGAAAAACACATTAGTAAATAGACCGTTTTAAAAAAAATTATTGGCTTTAATTGGTTAGTATTGAAAATAGGATCTAACTTGGTTTGTATGCAGCGCGTTTAGGGAGCTGCAAGGCCTTAACTTAACATAATTTTTGGCTCCTTGTTGGGCAACTATCAAAGCAATATCTCTGTTGCTTCGGTGTCAAGTCAAACTTAACGAAGGTCAACCTAGACACAGTATAAGTAAGAGTATCTTGTACTACATAACCTAGACGTCTTGAACCTACAGGTATATTATAGGTCTATGCGTTTGAAGGTTCTCCAATCATTCTATACGTCAAAATAATATATTCCTCATAACCGCCTCAGTATGCTATATCGTAATGCGTGCAACTAATGACAAAATAAAGAAAATGTGCTCTAATTCTACGTAAATAAGTGACACACTAAAATATTTATTGTTGTTTATACCTACTAATTCATTTCTTAGGTACTTTAAAACTGTTATAGCTACAGTTAAATATACCTACCTACAGAAAATGGAGTGGTATTTTTGAAAGTCACACGTTCAAATCAGCAGTAGAAAATGTCAAAATTACTATGGAGATTACGCATCATTAGATCGCGATTTTGAAAGTGTAAGATTCAAGAATAGCACTTACGTAGTAATGCTGAGAAGCATACCTCGTTGAAGTCTTTTGGATGAAGGCTTTAATCATATTTTCATGCATTAAAAGAATACATAAAAAAATTGTCTCAAAATATTGGCCTTCATTCTTTTATATAATTTACTACCCTTTGTTATATTATTACACATTAAGAGCGTGTACAGGGTGTTAGGGTGAGCAGTTGCATTACTTTAAGGGGGATAGTACCCATGATACTGAAATTTTTCCCTAAGAAACCTATAAGAAATTCGCAAAAAATATGTTGTACTTTCCGTACTAAAGCCAATCATCTGATCGAACGTTTGTATAAAAAGTCGATGTTTTTGTTGAAAATTTTATATAAGTTACTTAGGAAAAGTTGTCCAGTATCATGGGTAAAATAAACCCTTAAGGTGGTTGCAGAGGGGTCAATTTTATACAAAAGTTTAACGCACAATACGCGTAAACGGTATTAATATAAGTAACTTTGTATTTTTTCATACAAAATTTTAAAAGCTTTATATCTTCGTAATTATATTATAAATTGCAAATGTTATTTGTGACGCGGTAACTAGATTTTCTAAACTATTTTTCCATATATAAAATATTACTTTTATTAATTCCGTCTACGCGTATTGTGCGTGAAACTTTTGTATGAAACCACCTTAAAGTAATAAATATCTGTTTACCCTAACAACCTGTATACCTATGACCCGTAATGATTGCTACAGGTTCGAAAATTGAGTACCTATCGATGAGTTTGAACAATTAAAAATAACAAAACAAGAATAAAGTAATAAATTATTTATTTATATTATTCGAAAATAAATACCGCCATAAATCTATGGTATAATACTTTAAATCAGGAGTATAAAATATAACATAAATTATAATACAGTTTTTTGAATCGCAGGCGGATGGTAGCCAGCGACCTGGAGTGACCCCAGGGAAGCATGTGACCGTGACCTTGACCTTGGGAGAATTTATTCCTTGAGGATGAGCTCCACGAAGGCGGTGTCGAGGTCGTCTCCGATGTCCTTGTACTTCTCCTTCTCGGCGACCAGCTCGTCTGCGCATTTACGAGCATTTCATGTATTTGCTCCCAGTTCAAAATGTTACAAAGAATTAGGTATATATCCTGTTCAATTGACAAAGAACACCATTAGGTATTCATAAACTCTTCAAAGTCAAGTTTTGAAGCATTATACTCAGCGTAATGTAAGAGCAAGTAGTATAAGAAAATTAAAGTGAATGCTTACGCTTATGATCCTTTGTTATTCTGAAGCCATGCCTCCTGTTACTTGAAGCTTTTTTTAGAGAAAGACACACTTCATGCATAGTTCTTAAGCATAGTGTGTCATAAAAGAAGATAATGTATGGGTAATCGTTTACTGGCGTTAAATGCACATGAAAAGCTAAATGTAAAGCGGTAGGCTTCAGTGGCAGCAGGTGCAGCGGTCACAGGTGCGAACCTCGAGGGGCGCTTCCAGGTGGGACTGGAGGCCCAGGTCCTTGAACGAGCAGTCCAGCTCCGCACCGATCTCGTGGTACATCTCCTTGCCGGAGATCAGGTCGTCTGGAGACACCGTTACCGTCAATCGCTTTTATTCCCTAGAGTTAGTTGCGACACTCACACTCGCATGCATTGATTAACGATTGTTTTTTTGTTTATTCGTTCGTAGACTCATTGAAAACACTATTCCATCAGCTATTTTATTATTTCTTTTATTTTACAAAATAAAAATTCATCTATTACAACAAAATAGGTATTTTATCAAAATTGTCGTATTGAGTTTATAAAATAGCAGTCATTGTAAGATCCATCTCGGTGGACTCCTTGATATTCAAGATATTGCTTTTGACAATAGAACGTTTATACGACATCAATCCGGAGCACGTTAAAGAGGTACAAAAATAAGTTTTCTATGAGGGAGGAGCCGCGGCTGGCTCTGCGGGTGCTGGGGCAGCGGCGGGGGCTGCATCAGCAGCAGGGACCGCTACGGAGGCAGCAGCGGCCGCTGCGAAGCTAGCAGCGGCCGCTGCGGAAGCAGCAGCGGCCGCCGCGGAGGCAGCAGCGGCCGCTGCGGAGGCCTCAGCAGTAGCACCCTCTGCAGGCACTGCCGCTGGCACCGCCGGGGCACCCTCAGCGGGAGGGGCCGCCGCGGGAGCCACCGGGGCCCCCTCTGCGGGCACAGCGGCCGGCGCACCTTCGACTGGTGCAGCCGGCACTGCTCCTTCGACCGGAGGAGCAGCTGGAGCGCCTTCCACTGGTGGAACCGGTTCTCCCTCCACTGGAGGCGCGGCTGGGGCGCCCTCCACCGGGGCTGCTGCCGGAGCCCCTTCGACGGGAGCGACCGGAGCCCCTTCGACGGGAACGGCAGCTGGCGCTCCCTCGACGGGTACGGCACCTTCAACCGGTGGTACGGCACCCTCTACTGGTGGAACAGCCCCTTCCACGGGGACGACGGGCGCGCCTTCCACTGGCGGGGCGCCCTCGACCGGAGCGGCGGCGACCGGCACCTCCGGCGGCGGGGCTTCGACCGGAGCAGGCTCCGGCACGGGCTCCGGCTCCGGCGGCGGTGGCGTTGGGATCTTCGGGTGCAACCTCTCGTACTCCTTGCGCATCTTTTCTATCTGTCTGAAGTTGGGGTCTACGCCGGGGATGAGTTCTACGAACGAGTCGTCGATGTCGTCGCCGATGTCGTTCGCCTTCTCGATCTCGCCGATCAGGTCATCTGCGGCAGGTTGTACGGTGGTCAGCGGTGGTCAGGTGGCGCTTCGCTCACCGGCGCATGCGTTATTTTACGTCACGACTGGGTCACAGGGTTGTCTCATGCCGGCGCTCGGTGCCGCTCGGCCGCGCTCGGCTCCGCTCGGGAGACATGCGTTATCTTATCACCGGGGCCGGGTGCTTCACTACGCTACGGGAGGTCATTCAGGATCTCTTCATGCCCCGTGCTTCGGATGATGATTATGTACAATGCGTTGATGATTCCCCTTTCAAACCTCACGATTTCTCTTCAATGTCCACATTATAAGGCGACTGTTTAGTCTCTCCCCAAATTTTCATGATAATTCAATTTGAATGTTGTGGTGTCATTCATGATAATGATTCATTCAATATTTATAGCTGATAGAATCGGTATCGAGTTAGTGTACGGAAAGGAAAATGAAAAGGTCACACGGATTAGTGAAAAAACAACAACGAGCTAAAAATAATAATATATATTTTATAAACACTTGTGTTAGAATACTCTTAAAATCATTAATTTATTTCTCACGAACTTATCTATCAATTCATTAATCGATAACATTAAAAAGACGGATTTCCCTCGATTAATCGTACGTTTTCGCAATACATAAATAAGTAGGCACCGGCCGGGGCGCAGCGCGGGCGCGGGCACAGGCGCCGTTCGTTCGATCGACACGCGGCGCGGCGCGGCGTGCCTTCATGTGTCGATGCAACTCAGAGTGGAACACTCACGAGAACAATTGCCAGCTTTCAATAATCATTTACATTAGCGGAATAGTCGTCATTTATTCATCGATTAATTTAAATAAATAACAACAAACTCAAATTATGACACAAGAAAAAATCATACTCGAAACAAATAGAATATCAAATACTTTCATAGCAAGTATATGCTTATAAATATCAATATTTTACGTGTTATCATCACTCATTAAATAAAAATATCTAATCTCTTCTCTAATATTAAGTAAATAAAAGTTCATAATAAATTGCAAACAGTGCGAGCTTACTCGGTGCTACACATAATGTTTGTGAAAGCGCACATATTGCGTAAAGTGCATTTGACGGAAAATAATGATTCACTAACAATTTGTTCTAAGCGATTTTGATTTCAATATTTCATACAAAGTAAAGTGCTTTTAAAATAATCAAGAATGTAAGAGTATCAAATGTAAAACATTTTGGTCCTCATTTTGGAATGTCGATAATTTTCCTAAAACTAAAGTGCCAAGAAGCGATTGTATTGTAGCTGCATACATCATTACTATCGACCTGACATCCACATACAGACAGACACTCGTACAATAATGACTAAAACAAATGAGGATATACACTTCTCAACAGCTATACGGGAAATAATATTCGTAATTTGTGTATCAATAAAAAAAATTGCGCATGGCAGTGGTGTCTTAGCGAACACTCGGTCTTGACGTTACATTAATAAGAAAAGCGGCTGGCAATTACTCTATAACTAAGTAACATCTAAGTCGCCCGCCCGGTTCCCTGATCATTGCGTCTCGTACATAAACAAATTGTTTTTAAATTATTCCTCAAATTAATTTCCATTCTAGTTCACTACCTCAACATACTTTCCCGCCAATTCAATATATTCAAAGATGGCGGGAGTCATTTTGACAACTGTCAGTTGAGACAGCGCGCTAGTGAGGCGACGGTATCGATATTAATGTCGATAATGACGCGAGAGTCGGGCGGGCGAGAGGGCGAGGTGTTCACATGTTCTGGATGTCGTGGAGTGTGGCTTCCATCTCCTCCTGAAGGAGTTTGCTCTTTTCGCGCTCGGCCACCAGGTCGTCTGGAAGGTGGACGCGGCCACGGTCAGTAGCACACAGAACAACAATATTTGTACCAAATATTTTACTTTTCAGACATATTAAACTCAATTTTGTATATCATTCGATTGGAAAATGATACAATAAAGAAAATATTTGGCACAAATAGCACGCAAAAACAACATGAAATAAAACCATGCAAAAATAAAATTTAAGGTAGGTACTAGAAAAACTAAAAAACATAAAACGGTCCGAGCAGTCTAGTAAGGAGACATTTAAAATACATGCTAACAACATAAAATTGTATACAGAATAAAGAATCAAGACCACCGGCAGGGACCAATATTTTTTTTGTAAATTAAAATAATACTAACTAATAATAACGTTGCCAGTACCCTTGATTCTCATTGCTATAATTTTGTGAATTTTTGTCATATAAAACTAAAAACTGTTACTATGAAAAAAAGAAAAATTAAGCTCGATATTATAGCGAAATGATAGAAAAACAGAAGCTTTCAAATCTATATTACAGCTTTGAAACTCAAGCCAGATCTAATGGCGGCTTAGATGGAATTAAGTGCGTTTTAATGTTCAAAGCTTTGGTTATTTCTCAAACTATGTTGTTATAACTTGACTTTAGAGATATTTGAAATTTTAGACTTATCCAAACTGCTGTGTGTTGGACACTGTAATATTTCTGGAGAACCTTGAAAACTAGCATCAGAAAATATATTATTATGTGAAATCTGTAATCTTCGATATCTCTGGATAATTTCCTACGTCATCCCTAGCTTTATAAATGTATTAATGAATTTTGACGAAACTTTAGAACGGTAATTTAGATTGAAATATTTTTTTACCTGTAATTAAGAAATTATTTCGTACAATAATTTGTTTAAAATTTTAGATTAATATGCTTTTTGTATAATTTATGTAATAATTTTAGATTAAAATTAGAGATGTCAAAAAACACTCTTCATCTTGTGATCAGTTTACATGAAGTAAATGATGTATAGGTTTCGTCAAAATCCATAATAAAATGTGATTTCCTTTATTCATTTTTATATATAAAACGAAAGATATAATACCTTCAAGCCTGTCGACCTCCTTCTGCAGTTTCTGCACGGAGCGCTCAGCGAACTCAGCGCGGGCTTCAGCCTGCAATTATCATAAAATATGTTTTAACATCCGTCCTGTTGTGAAAACAGCCTATTTTCTGATTATTATTATTATTCTTGCACCCATCATGTGCTATGTTGGTCATAAAGAATTGCAAACATTTTCTTAAAAAAAATTATGTAAAATTTCAGAAAATAAACTGTTTTAAAATTAATTAACACACATGCATTGAATTGAAAAGTCAAGTCTTTTTTTATCTCGATTTTAATAATTATTTATCTTGATTTTAATAAAGTAAAGACAAAAATTTCTGTTAATTTTAATTTCAAAAATATTTAGTAGACAAAAAAAACTATGTTATTATAAACAGTTAAAGCGACACAAATTCCATGCATTTACCTTTACCGAAAGCGGCTAATTGCTGTGCTGACTCTACAACTACAGCAAAATTTACCATTACCCCATGTTTTATCACAAATCTACATTATGAATATGAAGATTGTAAAGTAGATATAATAATAAAATAGAAAACAGGTAGCTCTGGTCTCTATGCCTATGGTATATAGTTACTTAATATAAAACTATAAAAATGGTCTTTTTTGAAAACTGGTAGTTTTCGCAGACTAAAAACTATCGATACTTCTGGTACACCGGTAACCTCTATGTCTATTTCATAGGACTGTTAATTTCATGATCATCAATTGATTGTAGCAGAACATCTGTTTTTTTATTTATATGTATAATTCACCTGTAATACATGCAATCAATAATTTGATTGGATGAAATCACGGTACTACATGTCATCTAAATTATAGTTGATGATACTTTTTTATTTTTTTTATTTGGAAAATATTACTCAGACGTATGATTATTACCTATATTTTTATCTTTTTAACCAATGATATTATCATATAACATTTTTTTTTACCATGACCATAACCACGACTCGATGATGAAGTTATAAATGTAGAGAGACCAGAGCGCCTGCGCGGTGCGCACAACTTACTTGAGTGAGCTTCTGCGAGAGGCTGTGGATCTTATCCTCGACGTGCTCGCGGGACGCCATTGCCTAGCCACACAGACTCGTTACAGACAGACGGCAAGCCACCGACATGCCGGCCTGCGCCTGCGTTATCACTGTACGCTAGCTATTTGTATCCAAGTATTGTATACGTGAAGGAAAACCAATATCCTTTTTAGATGTGGGGATATATTGGGAATTCATATTTGCGAGAATATAGTCGTGAGCGCATATGCTTTTGGATATTTGGAAGTGGTCCTTTTGGGAATTATCTCTTTAGGAGGACACTACTTAACACTGATGATGTGTAGTTAGAATTATACCAAAAAGACACAAATATGCAGACCATCACTGGTTCCAAAAAACACTATAATAATCGCTAATCATAAGAAACGTACCAATAAGGGGATCGGAGAATATCATACAAAAGGAATGAAGCATATTTCTCCACATTAAAAGATAGGTAAAAAAAATTGTGGTGGATGACGGACGAAAAGTCCAAACTGATTATTGAATAAAATTGAAATAAAACTGATTGTTTTCTTTTAATTTAAAACGGACCTAATGATTTGATTATTATATAAATTATATTGTAGGTCTAAGATGTGCTAGAAACTTTTGTTTCGAAAAATTACATCAAAAGAGGATATCAGACATAACAAAACAAAAAGCAGATTCCACAAAGCGTACAATTACAACACAGGCGAGGTACATACAAAATAAGTAGATATAGAAATAATTAATACACATGTATTGAGAGAGTGGATAGACGCAATAGATACATAGATGAAGCACCAACCTCCGTCAGCCACTCGCATCTAGACAGGCCTACACCAACGAACTTAGCTCTTATCCCAAACTGTATAAAGATGAAAATCCAATCATTGTTGCAGACAAAATAGTCTCTGGGAATTCATTACTCTTTATACAGAAAGGGGTATCACAAACTATCCCAACACAGAATGGCGATGAACATGAACCGAATCTACAACCGTAACCATCTCTATATACGGTTCCTTCCACTTCGGCTGTCCTTTTACCTCTTTCAGTTGAGCGTCGAGCAGTTTAACTTGACCCTCGAATGTCTCTTCCCTTTGCGTCGCCTGCGATTATTTGTTGTTAACGAAAAAACATAAAACAGCGAAAACGGAAACTTCATGCAGTATCAGACTTACATACGTATTCAGACAGTGTAATAAATTTTTACAATAACACTGAAAGATACTTTATAGAGCACTAAGAACTATGTTATATTGACGTGGTTAAGAAAAAAAGGAAACGTCACAACAGGCAAAATAAAGAAGATTATCAAAACGAAGAAAAACGGAATACTGCTTGTTAGGGACGCACTACGTTCTATGTCTCGTTCACCACTGTATATTGATGAATTTAATAAGTGGTGAACGATACATGGAGACTACACTAGAGGGTGTGTGCGTAGTATGCAGTTAGCAAGCGAACAACACTCGCGTGTTAGAACCATCTCGTTCGCATTCACACCTCCTTTAGGCGGGTGGTGAGGGTTTTGATCTGATTTTTGTATTCCTCCTCGCGTTGGTTGGCCTGTGCAAACGTTACTCACTTAGTATCTTTATTTTTATCAACAAATGTAACCTTAGCCTAATCTTCATATCATTGCAATCTTCAATCTATCAGTAAATTATTGGTAATAATTCTTGGTTGGTGCATCATTCATAAACATTTTTATAATTTAAATCAATTTCTCATGGACATTTGAAGTGCGTTGGCACTTTAGGGACATCATTAGCTTTTATATCCTTAGCTATAAGATCTATATTCTTAGCTGTATGAGCTGTAGACAATTAGGGGGATATATAAAAGAGAGTAATTTGTTATACCTTCTCCTCGGAGACTTCCAGGGACTTCAGGTTGTTGCCGACGACGCGGAGCTCTTCCTCAAGCTCAACGATTTTGCTGGAATAATATAAAATGGGAACAATCAATTTCTACTGCTGTGAAACATATATATTGGCCTGCTATGTTTATCGGAATGAAAAATAATTTGTCAATCAATAATAATTTGGGTCGAGTAAGTATGATTACTAAAGAACAACTCATTATTGCCATATTTTCTGTCGTTCTGGTAAAGTCATAATTTTATATCATCCATATTATTTATATTTATTTAAAGTGAGTTAAACAAATGCCTATATTAATTATATAATATTTAAGAATCAAAACGCTATGTCAAATTTCGAAACAATTGAACGTTAAAGGGCTCAATCAATAACAATGAACTAGGCAAGTATCGATCAAATGACCCAAATATTTGTTTGGACATGCATTATAAAAGTGAATCATCATTAAAAATGAAGGTCGGTGCAATACTAGAAACACTTAACAACACAATACATTGATAGTTGTCAATAAGTCTTATACTAAATGAATTTATAGAAATATTCAATTTTAAATATAAATTAAGCAACTAATCAACAACATGCAGATTTTAGTATGACGAAGATATTGCAGTATTTATCATGAAGGGAATGCGTACTAAATATCTTTATCATGAATATTAGATAATCTATATTCCAGTGAAAATGTAAATGAACAAATGAGCTTTAAAAAATTTCGATTTTTCACCGTCATATAGTTATTATATGTTAGTTTATTTAACTAAAGACAACGATTGTAATTTATATATTGGATTCTAGTCTCAGTGATTCTGCAAGTAATTAGTTCCGTACCGAGCCTCAAGAGTGCCTAAGTAATTATGTTCAAATTAATTAAATGTGCAATTATTGGCACCATTTACGTTATCAAATACCCAAAAACAAAAACCTTACAAACAAACTATTGAATTCTATTAACAAAACTGTCTTTGGAGATATATGCTTCCAAGAAGCTATTGGGCATGATAACATTATCAAGACAATGTATACTTTCAGAGCGCATACAGTTTATGTTTGATGCCGTTTGGGTTGTGATCCTATGAAAATATCAAACCATCATTCAAACGGACCCTTAAAAAAGCTTCTACCAGCATCATGTTAACGTTAAAACTTAACGATACTTGTAGTTCGTCTTAATCTTGTGTCCCGACCTAAATAGCTTTATATCTTTGGCTTGTATGTATGTATTGCTCCTAACCTATTTCGGCCACGGCGATTGCTTCAACTGAGTTGTAGGCGTTGATGAGCTCTCATGTGGCTAACCTAGCCAATCTCTTAAAGAAGGTTCTCGCACATAGCGGGCACGTGAGCACATCGTTCTAATAGGCTTGTACGTGATGAATAAATATGTGACTTTATCGATATCGATGTCTCTAGCTAAAGTGGTGCACTCACCAGTCGCTCTGCTCTGCGCGCTCCTCGGCCCGCTCGAGGTCCTGCTCCATCATGACAAGCTTGCGCGCCACCTACCGCCGGCCGAGCGTTAGTACACGCCCACACGCACACACACACAGTACACGCTTCACACTACTAGAGACGGGCGCCGCTCCCGGCTTTCTTGCTCCGTGGTGCAGTGCAAGCTATTGCCAACTCAACGCCGGTGGATGTTTTCAATTGTGCGAGCGGTGAAAGGATAGTGGAAGGCAAGAATTTGGTACCGCAAGGCTTTGTGGTACCTATTGGTATTTACAGCATTGACCGATAATAGGTCTTATTAGAATTTCTTGTGTTTTAGTAGGTAACAGTGTTCAAATATTTTAGAAAATTTTAAAGTGGTCCACCGGCCGTTTTCCTGCTAAAACTTTACAACTGAAGCAATCCAAGGATTTCCAGCAAAAAAACACAAAAACAAAAATAAAAAGGATCACACAAAGCGGGAGTCGGGAGCGGCGTCAGTACTCACATCGAATTATAATAATATAAACGAGGGTTGTCCCAAAACATTTAGTTCTAAAAAAATATTTTCTGGTTAACATTTAAAAAAAATATCTATGTGCTATCTAGTGCATTATAGTAATCGTTATGTGATGTGTGCGCTTGCATATGTGCGGTACGCGAACGGCCAGTTAGTCTGGTGTAATGCCGTGCATATCTGAAAACGAAAATTGCCCTATACCACACATATTTCCTGGCAACCTAACCCTAAGGCCACTTAACTGATACACACACTGAAGGAGAAGTTTAGTTGACACATGGACATGATAGTTACATTGCAGAAATATCCATGAGATGGGGCAACCCTTGTTTTAGTCGTATAAGGCAACGCCACTTACTTTCATATCAGTTATGTCGGTAAATGACACTGCCCGTACATTCTTAAAACTAAATAGCATCGCCGTTTCGTTTCCTGTGTGATAAAACTAAACGGCGACACTAATCAACATTAATGTAATGATCAATGCAAAATAAACATAAAATAAATTAAAATAAAAAACAGTTCGCCATCTCTGCTCCGATCTCCGACACGACCTAGAATCGGACATGCAATAAAAAATAACAGTGAGAGCCAATGTTAGAAATACCGATGTAGGTAAATCGGGTTACGGTGCAGCAAAGTTACGAATGCAAATGAACAACCATGCAGAACGGTGGAGAAAACTTGCAAAACAAAGCCTTAGGGCCGGACCGTACCACTCAAAATTGCTTGCCCCGCCGAAGTAAGAAATGCGACCGGCTTTCACGAAATGGTTCGGATTAACTGTCGTTCTTATATCGGCGAGGTAAGGGTCAATGTTGAGGGGAGGTGGCCCCTCGGCAGAGTGGGGTTGAAACCTACGATTCGCCGGTCTCGGCACGCTCCTCCGCGCGCTCGAGGTCCGCCTCTACCATGGCCAGCTTACGGGCCACCTGCGATACACCACACAACGTTAACAACCAACAAAAGAACATACAAAGACCGAAGACTTCCGAAGAAGAATACAACAACAAAAATTGTAAATTGACAAGAAAAATCTTTAGAAACAAAAACGTTGAAACTAAACGTCGATTACGAGTAAATCATTTTGTTATTTCCTCGAGTTTGTTATAACTTGTATTGCTCCTTCGTCAAAGAAACGTTGTCAAGTAAGTATGTCAAAGTCTTGAGCAACTGCACTTCATATATGGAAGTAATGCTTATGTAACAGCATATGTGACCAAGGAGACTGGTAATGCCTTATACGGCGATCGAGCCAAGATCGGGCGATACTACTCCTTCTAGGGAGTTACTTTTAAGGCTGCCTGGTAGGGGCAGGGTCATATGTCAGGGAAATTAGGACGTTGAAGCCATCTGGCGACACGTTCTTACAAGGAAGGTATTTAACAAAACATGTAACTATTATCAATTTATCATTCTTTAACAAAAAATAGTCATAATCAAAATATTTTAACAATTAAAATTGCATTAAAAATAATTAAGAATCATTACTATTCTTTTCCATGAAGGAAAACGTTATTACAGTAGAGATGGATAAGACGTATCTAATCTTTTGCGATAACTTGAATTTTCAAGATAGCATTCTCATAGTACTGAACCAAACATGCTGAAAAATCAAGCTTATTATATTGTATCAGAAGTGTTAGTTTCAATAAAAAAACAAAACAATGAGACATTTTAAATGATTACTAGTAAGTATCACAATGACTCGAAATAATTTTATAAATAATAAGTAACAGGAAAAGTTATATTTAAAATGGTGTCAGTAGGGAAACAAAACAAACGATTTTAGAGTGTAGGTATCGAAGGATTTTTCAGGGTCACTCAAGAAGAAAGTGTAACACACATTTAAACGAAGATTTGAGAACAATCTCTTATCAACGTTGATTTAACACTTTTTAATGTAGGTAACTATAGTCGAAATAGTAACAATTAGCTATGCTACTGAAATGCACTTGCATAAAAACAATAGTAGGTAAGTTATTACTTATAATCAATTCGACAAGCTAGCCGCTATCTGTACATTTAGAGTGTAAGGTGATGAACAGTAAATGTAATAATATATGTGGTGATGCTATTGTATTATGTATTGTATGTGTCCATGAGTTAGTGTGTATGTGTAGTACCGTCACAACGTGTAACAAATATGTATATGAAACTATCCATTGTTGCCTATACGTAAAAAAAATGTATGTGCATTATATTACCTACGTATGACAAAGCTTATATTTTTCTTGCAGTTTCCTATTTACACTCCTGTGTAAACAAATATGTTCGCGCATGTGTGTTACACTTGAAGCTAAAGCCAAACCAAACAACATCGACACTCCTTAAAGACCTCATCGTATTTCTTGTCGGCTTCCTCAGCGAGGAACCTGGCTTCCTTCAGCTGGTTCTCCAGGGCGTCCATGCGCTCCTCATCAGTCAGGGACTTATTCTCGAGGATCTTACGGGCACTGGGCCAAGGAACATATAACTTGAGTCAACATAAATAAACAATCTAGCCTAAAATATAGCCTACCTAATGACAAGGGTAACCCGTTAGATCGCATGCAAGGACTGACACACTAGATACGAATAAAAGCGACAAAAACTGGAACGCTGTGGAAAAATAGTTGAAAAGAGCATTCCGCAATTAGGTTGTCTATGCAAACAATAATTGCGCAATACTCATTTCGTTAAATGTTTATGATAGGTGAGCAAATTGAAATGCTTTATCAACATTTCAATTTCCTTTTTCATATGTAAATTAACTTGAGAACACTGCACAAATGTAATGCAAATAATTATCTATAATTATCATCATTAGTAATGCATACATTGGTGCAACATTCAGAATTTTTAATTTCAACCATCCAGTTTTAGTTCGTATTATATTTGATTGAGTTCTAATAGCTTTATAATTAATTATTCCTTTCGTTATTAAACTGGATGATCTTGATTAAGTTCCGTAGTCCGTGTTATTATATAGCAATCAATGTAGCATCATTACCATGTCTATCTGCCACTTAATCATTGCAATTAAAAAGTGTAATTGTATATATTATACGTGCTTCAGTAAGCTCGACTATACCTTTTAAAAAATTAAGTCTTAAAAAGGTCTTCAATCTTCCTACTTTTACAAATATTAATCGTACAGGTTTTTTGTACTTTCATGTCGTAAAAGGACAAACTCATTTTATAACTTTCACTCTGAAAGCGGCTGTTTCATAATTCGGAATGAATTATAGTAATTGAGCTACAATTATCGATATAACAACATTTTACGTTTTACAGGAAATCCATTTAAAATTTAAATCACCGAATTAATAACAGCACAAATCTAGTCATTGATTTTATGAGGCATTTTCACTAATTTCCTATCAATCTATACGATTTAGTCCTTTTTCGCCGGATTCCTTATTGGACGGATTCCGTTTTGGACAGATTCTTGTTTGGACAGATTCCTTTTTCACCAGAAATGTATACATATCAATTAATTAAAATGTGCTGTCAGTTAGGCGAAGAAAAAGATTTTAACATAAGTAAAGAGAATCTTATCCTTTGAAGAGATTTCGCTCTGGCCATTTATAATAATAGGTATAAATAATTATCTTAGAAAACAAAATAAGTGTCACTTTCGATTGCCACTTGATAGGCTCGGTAGGCTCTTAAGTAATAATTTTTAATGCAGTCGGTTTCTTTTCTTAATTGTATAAATTACATAGGCAAACCCGGACGTAATACATAGTTAAATTTGACATTCCGGTGAAAAAGGAATCTGTCCAAACAAGAATCTGTCCAAAACGGAATCCGTCCAATAAGGAATCCGGCGAAAAAGGACTAAATCATCTATACTTACAAACTTTTTTAATTATGTACACTTATAGTCGATATTACGTCAAGCTTAACATGCCTACTTCATTTTCAATTGTGAATGAGAAAGGCGGCAAAACAATTAAACTCGAAGAACTTTAGACTGAACCTTAGTTTCTTATAAACTTTAAATGGTTTTCCCGCAACTAGGGTAACTACATCGTGACCAAGCGTTCACCTCCTCGTATTTCTTGTCGGACTCCTCGGCGATGAGCTTCGCCTGTGACAGCTGCGCTTCCAAGATGGCGACCCGGTCGTCCTCCATGTTTGTTCGATTCTCCAACGCCTTGCGTATTCTGGTTAGTGCGGGGCCAAACACATGCGTGTTATAAACATCGATAGATTTTTTTTTAGTTAAAAATGATGTGGCTTTTTTTTAATGGGTTGTTGGGTTCTTTCACTATCTCGATTAATGTGAAATATTTAAAATGTATATTGAATGCTTGAAATAATAAAATTAACACATCGGAAACTGAGATGGTGAAAGAACGTTTAAAATGATGATCCTGTATCTAAAAGAATTGTTTTCTAAAAGAAATTAAACTCAGCGAAAGTATAGGGCCAAAATATGGTGGTTAAGGGCAAAAGGTAAAATAAACACAGTCGTGCAAACACTTAATTAAACAATAAATCAAGTACCGGCCATTTGCAAGAAAGGCAATTACTTAACTTCAATGAGAACCATTAAGTTAATAAGTACAATAATTAAACACGTTTAATGGGCGTTCCTGCAACTGGCTAGAAGTCAACGAAAACAAATGAAACTCTAATCCTATTTACTGAATTTGAAGAAGCCATTTTGACGTTGTCCTATCAAATGTTTCTAGGTAATTCGAAGGGAATTTAACATAATTTCCATTTGCTTTATGGGCTCTTCAAGTTCGTAAAAATAGCTACTCAGAAAATCGGAATCATTAGTGATATCAAAAAGTTGAGGTAGATATTTCATTAATCGTATAGAATTCCAATTAAAACAATCTAATCTTGGTTTTTATTTTATACGAATACATTTTTTTTTATCTGAATCCAGTCATTTCGTCCTATTCTCAGTGTACCTACTAGTACCTAACTTCTTTATTTTACAATAACTAGTTATATAAATCTATTCAAAATTGTATCATCATCATCATCAGCCGATTCACATTCCATTGCAGAGTTAAGGTTCATCTCACAAATATTTGTAAAGTAAAGATATTCAAAAGTTTCAAATACTATACATTAACGTAAATTATCTCAAACACGAGCTAAATGCTGTATTCGCTGCTAATCCTACCAAATCCCATATACATTATACAGGGTGTAAAATTATTGCGTTACATATAAAACAAGGTGCTCCAGACCAGTAAATTGCACAACTTTTATTATGCGATCAGAATCAGGAGTGCGATTTTTGAAACTCATACTTTGAACTCAGCAGTTTAAAATGTCAATATTACTATGGAGATATGCATCTTTCTACTGCTGATTTGACTCATACTCGTGAAGTATGATTTGTGAAAGTCAAATCAGCAGTAGAAAGATGCATATCTCCATAGTAATTTTGACATTTTCAACTGCTGAGCTCAGCGAATGAGTTTCAAAAAATCGCACTCCTGAATCAGAACTTTAGGTACATTCTGATGACATGATCATGATGAATACAATGGTTCTAATGTAACCACACAGGGCATACAAACAACATTGAACACGCGAAAAAAAAATCATCGGAGGCTTGTCTGAAGCACTCCATTTGATATGTAATGCATTAAATTTTACACACTGTATATGGGCATGAGCATTGAGCAATGCCCCTGCAATGAACGTAGGTATTGCAGCTAACAATGATGATCAAAGACAAACTCTTGTCTCCGAACTGGTATGGACTCACCGCTCGGACTCATCGGCAGCCTGGCTGGCCTCGGCCAACTTGGCGGTGGCGGTGGCGAGACGCTCCTCGGACCTTTCCAGGTCTTCTTCCAGCAGTTGGATGCGTCGGTTGAGGGCAGCCACTTCGGACTCGGCCTGGTGGACAAAGATCCAGGGTTAGTAAACGTAACAGTAAAAATATATAACTTAAGTAGTCCAAACTAAAACCGTCGAATAATACGTTTATACATAAACGACGACCGTAATCTCTTTCGGGGCGGTCAGTGACTTAGTTATAATTACCAACTAACTCTTAACAAGGCCAACCCATATTTTAAGGTCTTCTTATCGTGTGGGGAGAGCCCTGGTGTCGGTTTTTATGTAACGACTACTACCACCAGAGATAGTAGTAGCCGGGACCAACTGCTTAACGTGCCATCCGAAGCACGGAATCTTTTTTCTTTTCAGACAATCAGGTGATTCAGCCTGCAATGTCCTAGCCAACTGGGAAAAAACGCACAAAGTGACATATCACTAGGTGTCCCCCGTGGGAATCGAACCCACGACCTCCGTGTCGAGAGCCAATGCTCTTAACCATTAGACCATGGAGGCAGCATATTTTAAGGTTTCAGGATGAAATGACGTGTTGGATGAAAAAACCTAAACCTTTTAATTTCTGTTATTTTCGGACCATCCAGTGATAGCTGTTGAAATGTTGGCGAAGTAGATTGTTTTCGTTTGGACCACTTATAGGTTGAGACCATTATGAACTAAGTTCAAAACTCATTTTCTTATTTCTTGTGTTAGAGCGCCCATGCACTACACGAATTGACGGTCCGTCAAATAAGTATGGAAGTTGGTAAAATAAATTTGACAGTTCACTCCGAGACAGATATTTTCTCATATGTAGACTGCAGTCGACAAACGCCCTTAGGTCTAAGACTCTATAGGGTATATACTATTGAACCTATTTCGGTACGAGCCATGCATGCCATGGTAAGCTACGTACATCATGTTATGTCCTATATCTTCTGGAATCAATCAGATACTTATATTGATTTAGGATGCGGGTTCCAAGACGACGATTATTGGTCTGTGTTTTATTCATAAACAGTAAAATTTTCGCCTGCATAAAAGTACGGTAGACGTGAGTGGTAAAGCCCGATGTTATTCATTCTCTATATTCTATTATTCGAATTTGTAAAACCTGGTAAAAAGATACAAAAAGTAACCTGCATTAATGTGATTTTTATCACAAAGAAAATAAGTAGCAACCAGCGATGTGGAATAAATCCGAGAGCGGTTTTATAAACAGAAGCGACAATTTCTATCAGAGGGGGGCTAAATAAATTGCGTTCAACAAAACATTTGCTCGAGTCCCCGTGTCGCGCCAGGTTGGCGATTAGCTATTCAATAGAGTTGATCGTATATCGTATGCAGAATATTTAACTTGTTTATCCAAAACAGGTTGACATTAGTGAAATTCAAATAAAACTAACGTTCACCTACGATTTTATTAAATCCATAAATGTAAAACGATTATCGGATGTTGTTTTGCGGTATTGCCGAAATAAAACGAAAAAGTCCCAAACATTTCGAAAAACTAGAGATGTGACAACATCGGATCCGTATCCGTCTTTTTATCGATAAATTCGCGATTTCCAAAACCTATACCGTCATTTTTGTAACCTGTCAAATTCAATGTAAGTTGTAATGTCCGCTGTCAATGCGCATTGTTAAGCATCCATTATAAAACGTGTCGAGAATTATACAGACGATAAAGCATCAAAAAGTACTTTATTTATATTCAGCGAAGTGCACATATGGGTTGGTATGACATCACGCGTCCTTGTCGGCTCGCGAGGAAACGCCGAGTCCCAGTTTCTCCTCCTTCTATCCTGTGTCGTCATCACCGAGGATGCTAATAATAGTCGTGATCAAACATGCTACAATAGCACTTGTATCTTCACAACGCATTCTTTATTCGACATTTACAGCAATTAAGTTAACTAGAATGTGTAACGATTTATTACAAAAACTCGATCGAACTCTCATTTCTAACTTATCAAGTCTTCTGTAGGAAAACACGTTTGGATGATTTTTTTGTTCTTAGTCGAGTGAAAAAGATGTGAGTAATATGTCTCAAGACATTAGCGGCTTCGTCTAGTCACCTTGAACTCTATTCACATACTCGTAATTCAAACTGACGTTAAGGCTATTCGATATTTGTTACCGGTTTAGTATTCAGATGGGTCGACGACCTTATTTTTCTTAACAAACCGCAGAATTGAAAAAGTTCGCCTCTCGAATTAATTTAAGTTTCCATAGCTCACTGAGCCCGATCATATTTAGATACACCTGATTGCATGGAGTTTATTTTCACGGATGGTCAAAACACATTGTTTAAATTTGTGGGATCGGTTAGGGCAGTGCATTGTATCTATTCAAATAATCGAATACAATAGCTAGCCCCCATAATTGTACTACAGCACGGTCACGCGAAGGGACAACTCCCTACAATGAACGTAATAGGTAGGTACGGATAGGAATTCTTCTGTGTTTGTTCACCAGTCCCGTTTATTCCTTCATATCTACAAAAATCACGTTTGAAGATAAGTTAAGAATTTAGTCGTGAATGTTTAATTAACTGCATTTTTGAGCTCTAACGAGATATTAATTGTTTGCTTCCTTTTGAAACTGATAATATCAACATTCTTCGGTGGAACACAACAGTAAATTGTTATTATCCAACATTTCTTTGAGACTATAACTAACAAAACAGTCATCGATTTCTAATTTAGAAACAATTAGTAAGTTACAGTGTCGTAGGTACTTTAGTTTCTAATACCAGTTCTACTATCTTTGTTTCGAATTGATACATATAAATTATTCAAAGCAGGTTATTTACCATTTACTTTTGGTCTTGTTGTAAAAGTTAATTGCACCATTACATTACCCTAATGTAATGGGTGGCTTTGACTATGAATCGTCAATTTTAGAGTTGACCTCAGCAGTCAAGTGTTTGGACAACGTCATGTTGGTTTCCAAATGTTAGTACACGCCTACGGGCTGGCAGAGCACTCATAGTTAGATCTGACATGTTAGTTTTTAAATTGAGCTCATATTGAGTCTATGTAGTAGTTATTTTTTGCTTGATCTATCAATTTCTTCAATTAGTATCATGATTGATGTCTATTTTTACTTCTTACACCATCTTCAGTAACTTTTCTTATCGCAATAAATATGGTGATAAGGCAAGTGGTAATAGGAAACCAAGTCCATTGGTCAAGATTACGACGTATAGATTAAAAACGCTGAGTCGAACGTAACAATTTTCAGGAAGCAATGGAGGTCAATTTTTCCATTCATAGGTGTTAAGTCTGAGTGAGCATCGGTTCCGCTGCCGTGGGTTACGTCATGCGGAGGGCGATAACGGCAAGCTTGAGTCGGACACGCCTTCCCGGCGCCGACGGCCCTCCTAGGACGTCTCGAGCTTCACAACTCAACTTAACAGGAATGCAAAGGTTGTCGAGCTCCACGATCCTTGCTCAAACTCTACATGTGCTACAAAAGACCGGTACTCGACCTCCAACGCAACCAAACCTGTTACATGTAACAGAAACCGGCGCATAACCACGTACCGATAAATTATGTAAACCAATCCCACAAAAGCCTCCCGAGAATGGATATCAAATCCGCAACACTTTTTCGGAACACTAGTCATCGTTGGAAAGAATATTGTAGCCAGCCGATGAAAAGAATAATGATTTGCCGTCTCGTTCTGTGTGATCAGGTCGAGATGAATCCGAAAGAGAGGGAAACATGCGTACGTCGCCTGCTCACCTAAGTATGGCCGGACATTACTCACTATAGGTAGATAGTACGAGCCTACTGATAACTCCCGTATACCGAGCTTGTATGATTTTTTTCACGCAAATATTTACACAATCGAACTAGAATTTCACAGAACACACAACACCGATAGAAACCACGTTTGCTTACTTCTTCTCTCCGCATTATTTCAACTTGTAATCGTTTGTGATACTCCTCGCATTCGTCCTTATATTTCTCCATTTCCTCTTTTGTCTGGCGCATTTTCTTCTTCAAAACGTCCAGGATCGTTCCTTGTTGCATGTTTGTCGTCATTTTTATGCACTTTTATGTTTAATTCAATAGCCTAAAAGCTAAAAACTAGAGACACCGTCGCTCTACTCGCGAAAATGCCAACTGACTGGCTGCTCGGTAGCTCCGTATCGCAGAGATGGGCACGGCACGAATGAACACCGCCGGCGAATAAAATGGCCGCCGCCCAACCTAGACGCTTCACCGTTATTATATCTGAACGGATAACGTGAATGTAACAAGCTGTGTTTGATAATTTAGTAATAACTGTAACGATGACTTTGTTTAATTAATACAACTATTTCACTCTATCGCACATTTCTTTTAAAATGACTTTGACAGAAAACACGGATGAAATGCAAACGTCACTGCACAACACACATTGAGCAAAAGAGACGGCAATACAACAAGTAGCTCCACCTGTTAAAAGTGGATGAAACTACATTCCGAAGGGCTTAGAATGCTTAAAATTGAGGATTTGGAATGAAAACCAAAATATGGGATGGGTCATTGAAACGGTTGAGTGCCTCCACACAATTAATACTACGGAAGTTTACCCAATTCGAATATAGTGCTATAGAGGAGTCATGGGAAAAACAATTCTGAAGACCATTACGAAATAGCTCATAGGTGTTTCAAAATCCATGAAAATGTTTTTAAAGTTAACAAAATAAAATAATTAGACAGGCACATAACAATCAATTTGAGATCTCATGGATAGGTACCTATAAATGAAAATAGAGATTTATATTCGTAAGAACATGTCCCATAGCGACATCTATGTATTCACATCGGAACTACATGAACAGATGTCACTCTAAATCACAACGATGGCGAGACAGCAAGTAAGCAACATAAGAATGAGTCGAAAACAAGAACATCCGAAATTCATACGATGACGTTATTTGGAAAGTATGCGCCTGTTTAAAATTCCGTTACGTGCGTGAACACGCAGGCGTACAAAATATTGAAGTGTCGGTTAAGCAGCCGGGAATCAAATTGAAACACACTGGTAAAGACTTAGTAAAGTCCGAATAGGATTCGGAAATCAGGCCTCTTGCACATTTTCAACACTCCAAAAGTGCTATCATGATCGCTGCAAATTGGCTAATGTGAATATTAGTTTAATACTGACTCATTTAGTCTCTAAAGGATACACTAATTTTATTGACCTTGTTCCACCTTTCAGCTGCACAACATATTTCAGTGACCAACACTGTTATTTTGCTGTAGGTATAAAATGTTCATTGAAAACGAAAAGTCATTTCGTAAACCTATATCGTTACATTGTTGTAGAAAGTTGATAAACATTAATCATTTACCATATGGTCAGTAACCATATTTTAAAGGTTGCAACAAAATATGGGCATGATAATTTCAAAGAGTTCAATTCAAAGTGATATGACATGAATGCTTGACCATTCATCATCCATCACGGACAGTCGGACATCTGTTCAATACGTAGCATGATTACAAAACAAACTTGGTACCTATATCGAGCGTTTATAACACTAGGTACTTGTGAAATAAACTGTGTTATATAGTGAACAGTAAAAAATATAAGCTCACTTTTTGTGTATTTAATATAGACGAGCTTTTGACCCGCTACTTCGTCCGCTTTGAAAAATCCTTTCATAGTGCATCCCTAGACATCCTCTGCAGAATATATAAGGTCTAACAAAATTAGGTGAAACTATTTTAAGGGGATGATCAGACCATCAAACTGAACAACTTTCTCCATGGGACAGTTATCGAAATCGCGAAAAAAAAATCAGCTGTTCCATACTAACCTACTTGACCTAAATGTATGGGACACAATTTTTTTTTTTTGCTTTTTCGATATTGGTACCATACAGAAAGTTGTTCAGTTTGATGGTCTGATCATCCCCTTAAAATATTTTCACCTAATTTTGTTAGACCTTATATAGGTATATTCCAAATTTCATGTTTCTATCTTCAGCGGTTCAGGCTGTGTGTTATCTGTATGTCAGCCAGTCACGGAACTCTCTTATAAGTATAATAAGTATCTGGAGTGCGATTTTTGAATCTTATTCGCTGAGCTCAGCAGTTGCAAATGTCAATATAACTATGGAGGTATGCATCTTTCTACTGCTGATTTGACATTTAAAAATCATATTCCAAGAGTGCGATTTTTTGAAAGTCAAATCAGCAGTAGAAAGATGTGTATCTCCATACATTTTCAACTGCTGAGTTCAACTTATGAGATTCAAAAATCGCACTTCAGATCTTAACAACGAATCATTAGATAAACGGATATCTAAAAGAACCTCCTTTTTTGTGTCGGTTAATGAAAAGAAACACCCATGTGTAACCATATGTTATAGTTCATCAAATACATAATTATTGTGTTCCTTTATATTGTAGTTTATATTTGAACCTGTTGTGGGAATACAATGGAATCGAGTTGAATGACTCAATTGCTTAACAAAAAAGGCCCACAATAACTATTGTAGAATTTGTAAAGACTTGCTTCTCACGTCATCGCCACTGGTGTTTTATTTCTTAAAAATGTAAAGAAACAGCCAGACATTCGCGGAAGTAATATTACGTTGATACCTATACAGGGTGAAATTGATATCATTAGCATCCTTTTAAACTAAGAGTCTACCCATCAAACTGAACAACTTTTACTATGGGAGCAAACCCATTGTTCCATGCTAAACTACAGGAGTGCGATTTTTGAATCTCATTCGCTGAGCTCAGCAGTTGTAAATGTCAAAATTACTATGGAGATATCCACCTTTCTACTGCTGATTTGACTTTCAAAAATCGCACTCCTGTAGTATGATTTTTGAAAGTCAAATCAGTTGTAGAAAGATGCATATCTCCATAGTAATTTTGACATTTTCAACTGCTGAGCTCAACAAACTCCAGTGCCGTGCCGTACCCACTCGACTCAAATGTATGCAACAGCAGTTTTTTTTGTGCTCCGATTAGTTTGCTCCCATAGTTGTTCAGTTCGATGGGTAGACTCTTAGTTTAAAACGATGCTAATGATATCAATTTCACCCTGTATGTAGTTGTTCTACAGACAGTAGGTACCAATTTGGTATTGATTATGTTGCGCAATCGTATGCACTAAATGGAAATCCATAATCGGCTATATTCGAGCTTCGTTTTCAAGACTGTATGACACAGTTGGATGATTACACTTTTCCTAAATACCTACTAACTACTATTGCTCAGCCATTTTTCTACAATTGGAAAAAATTTTAGTGATGTGCATTATGTGCATGACGAGTTTAAACTAAACTAGTTTATTCTAAAACTAGTTTATTCTGGAATATTTATAGAAACCAAAACCTACCTAGGTTGCAAAGAAACAAAGAACAAAGGAAAAAATGAGCACATAATCAGAATTTTTAAATTTTCTTTCATCTAAACAACTCCTTAATTTCGTATATTGTATCCGTTTCTCCGGTGATTGTATTTTTTATCCGTTTTTGTTTTTTATCGAATATTTTCATTCCATGCATGTTCGATGCTTAATTATTCAGATGCGATTCACAACTGCGCATCACTATGTTTACTTATTTCATGAATAATTTAGAAAGCTGAAACTTGTACACAACTGTGTTCCACTGGACTAGTGCATCATTCTTATTGTTTTCTTATTTAGGTATTTGCTTTGTTATCATTTAGAATACTTTCATTCCTTCGTCGTCGTTTCCCACGATTTATCAAATAACCTTGTTTTTTTTAAATATAAACTTGCTTGTTCATCTTGTGTTTTGCTCCAGACTGTCTTATCAGTGGTTTAGTTATTTGTAAATACTTGAGATAATGTTCTGTTAAGATAACAAGCATCAACTTAGGAAGACAACTATCCACTAACTCATAAGATGCATCGATGAATTAAAGTAAACTATACAAAATTATACCAAAATAAAAATTTTAAAAGGGAAGGGCAAGGGTCAGCGCCACGTGCGCTCGCCGACTATAACGACATCTAGCGGCGACGAAAGTAATCGTGCGAGTAAACATGTCAAGTGGAATGTCAGTTGCTCAGCTGATCGCCACGCGCGAGATGTGCCTCGCTCCGCGGAGCAGCATTCGACGTTTTCTCGACGAAACGTGATTAAAAATAGTTCTGCGCGCATTTGGCCCGTCTGTCTTACACACACATTCAAACTGAAACTTAAATAACACAGGACATTACCCTTTTCAATGCAGTGTTCTTGATATTCTGCAACTCATTCTTGATGATGGAAAACTTCATCATCGTATCAGAAGAAAATATTGAACTACCGAACGCCAGCCCCGGATAGTCAGCACATCTTCGTCTTCTCCGACTCTCCCTTTCGGCCAAGACTTCCGTGCATTCACTAGTACACCTAAGTTTTGCAAGTTCTGCAGTCTCGGGATCGTCATCGTTCACGTCCGACGTCACGGCGGTCGTCTCGGCCCCGTCTCCCGCCGACCGCTCCTCTCTATTCGAAAAATCATCATCCGAACTGTACTGCGATTCCGCGCCAGTTACTCTAGTTTCGAAATCGATTTCATCATCGATATTCGCTAATTCCTCGATTACGTTTCGATTCGAAAGTGCATCGTCACTATTCGTCCTTGTCACTTCTCGAGATTCACTAACACTATTGACACAAGGCACAACATCGTTTGTTTGGGTGTCTAAGGTCACTCGTTTGGACGGATCGGAGTCTATGGGGGCGGGGGTGGGTGCGGGCAGGCGGTCGCCCCGCAGGCGCGGGTGGTGCTGGTGGCCGCGGCGCCGCGCGGGCGCGCGCCCTGCGGCGGCGGCGTGGGGCGCGGGCGCGGACATCACGAGCGGGCCGGCCGCGCACTGCCGATCCCGATGCCGACCGCGGCCGCCATCTTCACTGAACTGTCGCTTTCGTTACCGTACAGTGGCGCTGCCGTCGCAACTCGACAGCCAATTTTTTTTGTTTTGTTGAGCTGTTTTATCGACCGAGCGGCAAACTTTTGTTTATACCCGACGCGGGAAAATTTTAAATGCTTTCGTAAACTGTTCCAAAAGATATTTATTTCCGACTGATGTTCAAATCGGTACGAACTGTTTATTTACCCAAACAAACTAATACTCATTAAATACCATTTTAACAACATCACCAATCGAACGTCAAAAACCGATATTCGCGATAATCATGGAAAATTCCTGTTATTAGAATGTCGGTGTACGCCGCGAGAGAGCGTAGCGTCTATTTTTACCAAAACACCGGGCATCGGGCCCATATTAGGTTGCGGGAGCCGAAAATAACCCGACACACGAGGAACGCCGCCCCCTAGAGCGCGGGAATCTAACTACATTCAAGCAATCTAGGTGGATAATATGCAACATTAAAATACACTTACAAATAACGCGTGATCTCATTGTGCCGTCAGGAAATTCCTGGATGTATTGCGATTTGAATTTAGCAAATTTTCCTGTGCATTTTGACGAAGTCAGTGGTCCGCTGCCAATGGGCCAAGGTTACCGCGAATTTTGTCGTGGCGTTTAAATACATACTAAGGTACATGTTTTCGTTAACAATATTTCAAGTTTGTCCGGTTGTTTATTTTTCTATTATGTTTTATGTCAAGATAGACAGACGAAGCTACGAACACGTCGAAAACAGAAGCCACTCCATACTGATAGTCCCTATCACTTTGCACGTAGAGCACGCACTTTGCATCAGAGATAAGTTTTATGGCGCTTCACGCACACCTACATAAGAAAGTTGGTCCGTTTGTTTTAGTACATTAGAAGCGTGAGGCTCTATCTTGACATATACTTAGTCAAAGCCTAGAATTTTCTTTTTTTGAATCTGTGAATGCAGTTGTATTTTTATTTTCAAAAGTAAGGTCTTGTTTTTTGAAGTAAAATTAGTGATCTTCAATATTTAAGCTATTTTCTGTACTTATGAGTCGAGCCTCCCGAATTTTTTAAATAAATAAATAAATATCTTGGACATTGACACACAAATTATCTAGTCACATTTAAAGTACATGGACTTGTATTATGATGCCTAGACAACGATATAGAATGCATATATAGATACAAACATCTATGACTCGGGTACAAATATTCATATTCAACATTATAAATATTTGTCCCTTACGGGATTCGAACCCGCGACCCTCGGCACAGCAGGCAGGTTCACTACAGACTGTGCTACCGGGTCGTCACCTCGTCGTCATGTCGCCGGGTTTTCACCTAGAATGGCTTCTCGTCAGTTTTACAGCAATGAGCAATACCTACAGATTATAGGTTTAATACCAATATATATATTTAAAACCAAAACACATACACTCCGAGAACGTAAATACAGTGAAAAAATACAAAAGGCACAAAATAATGCGGTCTTATCGCTACGAAGCGATTTGTACCAGACAAACTTAAGGCAGAGGAAATGATGAACGAAGAAAGGTAGGCGGTGTTTCCAGAAAAATGAACAAAAAGGAGCAGAAGCCGTAGCATGCTACACGTGATACGGCTGTATCACGTCTTTTATCTCGTTCGTTCGCGCGCAAATAAAAAGAGAGCGAAGGTGTGATAGCGCTGTATCACGGTGGCATGCTACCCATGCAGTTACGAGGAAAAAAGTCATGGTGGTGGTGATAGGCAGAACTAAAATTGTTGGTATTTTTATTTTTATTTTTATATTTATATTTTATATTATATAATCTAAACTATTATAAAACTGTAACAGGAAGTTTGTCTGTACATTGAAGATATTAACAAAAAAAAAGTTACGATATGGTTTTTAGGTGTCCCTGATTCCATTTCACCAATTTTTGGATTTTTTGTCTGTCTGTTTGTTGTGTGTTTGTTTGTTTGAACGAGTATCACGCAAGAACTACTGAACCGATTTTGATGAAACTTTTTTACGCTCGCTCGTAGCTTATAACTTTTTTGTTTTCTATTCAATTGTATTTTCGTTTGAACATTTTGCTATTAAATTTAGCCCATATCTGTAATTCGTCGCAATGTATGGATTTCCAGGATCAGTCATCTTCCCTATTGCCTTTGACTTTGACGTTTATTTTGACGTTCTTGCGTTTTCATCAGAACGTTTTGCCAAGCTGGACACAAATATAATAAGAACGAGCGTTAACCCGCGACTTCGTCCGCACAAATTATATACCAGATTTTAAGTCAGATCATAAGCTATCAAACAAAAAATTTTAATCAAAATCGGTTCAGTAGTTTTTGCGTGATACTCGTTCAAACAAACAAACAAACACACAAACAAACAGACAGACAAAAAATCCAAAAATTGGTGAAATGGAATCAGGGAGACCTAAAAACCATATCGTAACTTTTTTTTTTGGTAATATCTTCAATGTACAGACAAACTTCCTGTTACAGTTTTATAATAGTATAGATGGAGTCACGTTGCAAGGAGACGAGCACTTGTCTCGCGTGGTGTTCGTGCGGTTCGCGTTTTTGCCTGCTACGAGGCTCCGTAATCCGCAATCTCTTCCTGTTCTTGATCCAAAATAATCCATAGAATAATAAAGAAGTACTCACGTTCTGAAGAGCCTTCTCCTTCTCCTCGAGCTTGGCGTTGACCTGCATGAGGCCCTCCTGGGTCTGGTCGAGGTCGTTCTCGATGGTCTGGATCTTCTTCTGCAGCTGTCTGGCCTCCTCCTCGGCCTACAAGGTGACATCATATCATTAGCTCAACATGTTTCACAATGTACCATAAATCTTTATATTTTAAGGTTGGGAATCATTTGCTCTATGTAACTTGGAAAGATATTGTTTCAATGTAAACTAATTTAATTTTCAGAACAATTTGATTTCATATTATACAGGGTGTAAGGAAAGTATCAGTAACCTTTAAATCATATAGGTACTCTACCTATCAAACTGAACAACTTTTACTATGGAAGCAAAGCTGTCAGCGCAAAATAAATCTGCTGTTCCATACTAAACTGCAGCGTAGTCGACTCAAATGATTTGTTTTTATTTTTTGTTCTGACAGGTTTGTTCCCTTACTAAAAGTTGTTCAGATTGATGGGTAGAGTATGTGGTTTAAAGGTTAATGATTCTTTTCCTTACACCATGTATAGCTTATTATGTTGACGGTTTGTTAAAGGGATGATCAAATCAGACCACCAAATTGAACAACTTTCTCTAAATCACTGAAAAATTTGCCGTCTCATACATTTGGATTGAGGTTTGCAGTTTTATATGGAAGAGCTTTTTTTTCGAAAATGTTGTTTAGTTTGATAGTCTGATCATCCTCTTAAAAACCGTTACCGTATGATGAAAGACCCTGTATGTTTCGTAATTTGCAAATACAACCACTGTCTTTAATTACACATTCACCAATTAAGTATTTAATAGGTCGAATTATTTCCAAAACTACTTGTTTTTTTCTCAGAACTGCACTTTTAAACAGTAATTTCTTTTTTGTCAACTATATAAGGAAAACAATTCGACAGACGCAGCAAGACTTCAGCGTCGGCCAATATTTACTTAAGAGTCCTTTTACCGTTCAGTGGCGCCCTCATCCTCATCGCAATATTAAAGTTTTCTCAATACCAACATGAAAAAGTAAAAGCCTTATGTAGTAAGTTAGAGTAGTACTTTTTCATTTTTGTTTTTTATTATTGAAAAATTTTTAATATTGTGGTGCGCCATCACTAAACGGTAAAAAGTCTCTTAAATCACATTATCACCCTTACCGTTGAACAAGGAAATTTATCTAGAAATAAACATTTTAACGGGTTCTTACCGCGATTTGGTATGTTTGAGTTCCCGATATTATTGTTTATTTCTAGATTAAATAATAACTGAATTTTATAATTGGATTTTTGCATAGAGATAACTTTTTGTGACTTATTTTAATTGCTAATGCAAAATAGCAACAGTGGAAATGTAATCGCGTTGAAATCTTTTCTATTCGCTTTCAAAATCCCATACAAAAGGCATCAACGCTCATTGGACTTATGAATTATATTATTTGTTTTGATTCATAAATAGTGTAGGTACGCAAGTATGCATATTTTCTATGACAATGCATACCTACTTTCACGTACGATGAAGTTGCAAAATACTTTAGAACTCAAAACATTTTATAGATGTATGAAAGTATCGATGACTTTACAAATTTCTGTGAAGATCGAAGTGATAGGTACTTCACTTTCCCATATTATTATACAGGGTTGAAATTGATATCATTAGCATCCTTTTAAACTAAGAGTCTACCCATCAAACTGACCAACTTTTACTATGGGAGCAAACAGATCGGAGCAAAAAGAAAATCACTTGTTGCATACATTTGAGTCGAGTAGGATTTACGGTTTAGTATGGAACAGCAGATTTTTTTTTTGCTCCTTTAGTAAAAGTTGTTTAGTTTAATGGGTAGACTCTTAGTTTAAAAGGATGCTAATGATATCAATTTCACCCGGTATTCAGGGCAGCCTAGCAAATTGTGAAACCCTCAGACCATCAAACTGAACAACTTTCACTATGGAGCCTACCTCAGGAGACGCAAAAAAAATCAGCTGTCCCATACAAAACTGCTGTACCTACCCGACTAAAATGTATGGGAGAGCTGATTTTTTTACGCGTCTCCTGAGGTAGGCTCCTTAGTGAACGTTGTTCAGTTTGATGTTCTGAGTTCACCGTTTCAGTATTTGCTAGGCTATCACTTACACCCTGTATTTAAGACTGTTAAGAAGTTTGATAGAAATAATAATTATACTATTAGTTTGAAGTCTTATTCAATCTGAACATAAACGATAACGTTTACTCAATTAGGTAACCTTTTTTCTCATTTAAAAAAATACAAAATATTTTTTTTCAATAATTATTTATTATATATTTAAAATTAGTTCACTTCGTGTAGGTACTAAAACTTCTACTTTTGTGTAGGTAACCCATAGACTGCCACCAATAGATGTAGAGATCTACGTTTCGGTAGTTCGAAGGTTAAACATCATTTTCAAACAAAATACAGGAGTGCGATTTTTGAATCTCATACGCATCTTTCTACTGCTGATTTGACTCTCAAAAATCGCACTCCTGGAGTATGATTTTTAAAGTCAAATCAGCAGTAGAAAGATGCATATCTCGATAGTAATTTTGACATTTTCCACTGCTGAGCTCAGCGAATGAGTTTCAAAAATCGCACTCCTGGTCTTGAAAAATGTATAATGACATGCCATCGACTTCATAGAAGAAGAATCAAATATTCTACAAAGACTTTGGGGTAGCAAGTTAACACGCAGCAAGAAGAAATTACGAAATAATCGAACCCATTTCTTTCTTCGTGAATGCAATCAATATTAAAGGTAAGCTACCGCACTACTCTCGGTATGCACCTTGTAGCTTGCAGGCTATTTAAACTACATGTAGGTATATAGGTGAGGTTGTGGCTGAATGCCTCGCAAGTTGCCGTCCTTGGCCCCTTGCCTGCGCACGCGGTCAGGGGCTTTGACTTCACTTCATTTATCTTTCTTTTGTATTCTTAGAGGTGCTTGCTATTGATTTCAGTTCAAATTGCAGCAGAGCATTGTACATTCCATTCCTATTTTGACTGAAGGAGTGATATTTTTTCTCATAATCTGTCCTGGAGTGTTCTTTAAAAAAGTTTTAACTGATAATTTTAAGGTCCGACTTTTCCAGAAAAAGACATCATCAGTTTGTTCCAAATGTGAAAGTGCTCGCCAGTGAAAAACAATGCTATATTTTTCATTCGCCGGCACTTTCTAATTTGGACCAAAAATTCATGAAACGTGGATGATGTCCGTTTAATCATTAAACTTTTAATTAAAAAAAATGTCGCTGATCCAAAATTTATAAATAAAAGGGTTTTGCCTTGTTGACAAACTGAATTCTCTAAGTTGACAAATCACCTGGGGTCAACCATAGTGAATGAGTGCCCTGGCAGAAGATTTGACGGTGGAACCCGGGAACTAAACGAACTGACCCCGAGAGCCAAACTATGACTTAAAACTATTGACTTAAACTTGTAATTTCCGCAGAAATGGAAAGCCATACGAATAATAATAATAAGCTAGGGTCAACAAAATTTTTACTTACTATAAATCCTACTCAAAAATACAGACAGACAAGAAAATGACAGATTTATGTGTACGTTGGAGTTGTAACCCTGACTGACTTTGAACTTTAAGTGGAAAAAAGTATTGTGTATAAAATACCTTCTCAGCGCGAAGGTTGGCGTCCTTGGCCTCCTGCTCGCACATGGCGGCGCGGTCCAAAGCGTTGTCCTTCTCCAGCTTCATCGCCTGCATTTTCTTTTTGATCGCGTCCATTTTGGCGGTTTTTGTTTGTTACTCCCCTTGTTAAATAGCTGTAACAACAAGTTTGATTAATTTAACTACTATCAGATATAAAATGCCTGCGAAAACTCTTGCCTATTTAAATTTATGTTCACCCATACAACGCGCGTATATAAAACAAATCGCCTACAATGCGCCTTCAGCCCATACGTGGTACACTAATGTTTCACTCAGATACCTTATCCCTTAGTCATCTCGTATGATACGCAGGCTAAATGCAATACTGTGCCAATATAACTAAATATTGGTAGGACTTTATCTCAATGATCGCTTGAAGTTTTTCTTTAGGTACCTTTTTTTTAATTGAGAATTTTTCTAAATAAGTAATTCAATATCACATTAATGTAAAAGCTATTCAAATTAACGGGGACCGAACCAAATGACCAGGAACATACGCTCGGCTATTTATGGAGGAAAGGTGCATTGATCTTACAAGGAGCATTAGGGCTGCATACCGTGAGGTATATTACTTTAATGAAGATCGACGCTGCGCTGGCTTTTAGAAGTACAAATAAAACATTATATTTTTAAAACGTAACCAGTGCATTGTAGCAGCTTGTTTGAATTAAATTAAGAGTCCTGCAAAAACATTATGCAATCTTAGCATACCTAACTACACAAATGTATGCAGAACCTGAAACCGTTTGTAAAGTATCGAATAGGTATTGATTAAACAACTATCAAAAAATCTAGACAATCAAGTTCAAGAAACACCAAATACCTACTTAAGTATAATCATTGCAAATTTAAAGGTATCAGCATACAAAGGCAAATTTACATTTAAAGTTTAAAATTAGCTTCCCTAATAAAAATGTTTTTCGACTTTACAAACATGTTTCGGCGAAAAATATGTTATTCGACTTTTGAAACATGTTTCGGCCAGGAATATGTTCTTCGACATATTATGAAACATGTTTCGTCCAAGAATTTTGTACCTATCATGTTTTATTTTTCAGCTCAAGCGACCATGACAATTTATGGTCAGTATCTCTTTTTACTCCATTCATTAAATTATCTGAACGAGGTGCGATTAACTTTTTTCTAATCACTGCTGAGGTTAAGAAACTCAACTACCTGTAACCATTTTTCCAGCGATCTTGGAACGGTACTACTTCACGCTAATTGTCGGTTAGGGTCTTCATTGTGATCTCTTTTAGACATTTCTATTATTCAGAGATGAGCCGCTAACGAGATTTTATGACGTTTCTTGACATTATTGGTTGTGATCATATACAGGTGAAATTATATCATAAGCATCCTTTTAAACTAAGAGTCTACCCATCAAACTGAACTTTTACTATGGCAGCAAACCGATCGGAGCAAAAAAAAACAGCTGTTGCATACATTTGAGTCGAGTAGACATAGCAGTTTAGTATGGTACACCACATTTTTACTCCGATCGGGTCCTATAGTAAAAGTTGCTCAGTTTGATGGGTAGAATCTTAGTTTAAAAGGTGCTAATGATATCAATTTCACCCTGTAGTATTTTCCAGTAAAGTGGTCATTTGAACGTTTTTAATGATAATAATGTTGTGTTATTTAATCTTTCCATGTCAATAAATTTTATTACATTTATTTAGTGAAACAGAGTCCAATCATATTTAATATTAATCTTTGGTCCAATAAATGTTTGTTCGCTAAAAAGTCATCAGTTCGACGGAGTTTTGAAGTTATGATTTCGATTTACTTAAATGTTATGATAACTACTAGTTAAAGATAACTTACACTTATTTAAAAACTGGCACAAAATGATAAGTATTAAAAAAAATATCCATTTTTTTTAAATCTATTAAAAAATAGGCGATTCGACGAGTTCAAAGTTCGAAGGCGCAGTGCAGAATACCGAGCTGTTTTAAATTCCAACGACGCACGTAAAGGTGCATGTTCAACTGTTTCTGTCAAATGTACCGATATTCTATTGTCTATGTGTCCCGATCTTACAAGGTCAATGTTCTCCTTACATTAAAAATACTTTTAAAGGGACGATTTGAATTCAAATTGTAACGCAATCCTGCGGCCTACTAACCTCACCGTAACCGTTTTACATGTAGCACCTCGTAAAACGATACCCTAGTTTCTTTTCTTTTTAATTTAATTATTGTTGACGTGTACAAAATGTATGTTCAACGACGACAGTAAAACTCGATATTTTTAAACTTTTAATGGCATATAGTATACGGTATTTTATTATCTATTCTTATTAAATGGTTGTTTCGTAATTATTTTAGTCTAATCTTTTCCTAATTTATTTTTATCTTTTTACACGCATACTTGTTTATACATGGACACAGATAATATAATACTATTCATTGATTACGGGTGGCACATTGAAATGGGTCAGTATGGGGACCTTCGAAACTAAGAGATAGATAAATATATCCTAAGGAACAATGTCGTCAATTTTAAAGATTAGAAAAACTGCAATCCACGATTTTAAAAAAAAAACTCGTACACTACTGGGAAACCGAACCCAGTCATTTCGGAAAATAATTCATACATTATTTTTATTACTAAGTATATTGATTGTATTTAATGTTGTTTCGTAATCTTTACGGAGATTTATGAATGCATTTTTTCATATCTCTAGAATCGATGACACGACATGATTCCATCTAAGACGAAGGGAAGGATCTCTTTATTCTAAAATAAAGAGATCCTTACTCTTAGGATTCCATAGAACATATTTTTGTACCCCTTTTAGTTTCGGAGGTCCCCATACTGACCCATCTCAATTTGTCACTATGTATATTCTCCCATAATATTTATAGGAATACCTACAAAGTACCTATGTAGAGCTCTATGAAGGTAAATATGTTCTTCATCGAAGGATTAAAATTTTGATGAAATTAAAATAAAATTAATTAAACTTTTTTATCTGCAGGTAGGTATGTTATGTTAGGTCAAGAAATTCGCGGATGTTGCGCACACATGATGAGATGACTCAAAGAAATCTCAAAAGGATAGCATTCCTCTCGAGTGAATCATGCTGATTTCGCGATAAATTTTGTTACAAAGGTAAAATGAAGACGGTCATTGAACGCAGTCTCAAATACTTGATAATTTCAAATTAACACAAGGATGAGACATTGATAAGCTAAATAAATGTTTACATAATACATTAATAAGAAACAGTAAAACAATGTCCGTGTGGTGTCGGCTAAGAATAGCACCATCCCATTTCCTCCCGTGGGTGTCGTAAAAGGCGTCTAAGGGATCTACCGGAGAATGGGCAGCAGCATCCTCTGAGTAGACACATTCAATCCAACTGCGATCGCCAACCCGCCTGCCATGCGTGGCGATTATGACAAATCCCCCCGTTTTGGGGGGGGCCTATGTCCAGCAGTGGACGTCTATCGGCTGATATGATGATGAAGATGAATACAAATCCGTGACTGACTGACAGACCGACAGCGCACAGCCTAAATCACTGAAGATAGAAACATGAAATTTGAAATACCCCCGTTTATATGCGGACGGTTTTTAAGGTGATGATCAGACCATCAAACTGAATAACTTTCTGTATGGGAATAAAATAGAAATCGTGAAAATTGATGGTATCATCGTCCCCTTAAAAACCGTGCACTAAGAGTCAGTTTTTCCAAAATCAACCCCTATAAAGGGTTACAACTAAAACGAGGTGTTAAAGTTATCCAAAATCTATGCGGATGAATTCACGAGCAAAATGTACCACCTTGCCTTGCTAATCTGGCTATGAAGTTCATAATTATCAGCGTATATTATAAAGGTCCCACTGCAGGGCATAGGCCTACCCTCGGGGAGAGTGTATGAGGGTTAGTCCAACACGCGTGCCCAATGCAGATTGGTAGTATATAGACTTCATTTACGTATCAGAATTTCTTCTTCAGCGTATGCAGGTTTCCTCATTAAATGTACAAATATTTTAATTATAAAACATACCTACTTAATAACAACATTAAGTAGGTATGTATGATTGCATACATATCACAGTCATGTTGATAGTGATTAGAGAAATGTAGCAACAACACCTATAAGGCACGTCCGTCAAATGCAGCTGAATGCAATACATTGTGTGTTTAGCAAATTCCAAACATATTCCGTTGTTATTTCATTGTTTATCTCAAAGTTTATTATTTTATTCAACACGTGTCTTATTTGTCTTTTGACAATATATAAGTACCTATACCTAATATATTTCGACTATTTTCTTCCAAAGAAACGTCGCAACTTGAATTGGACCCATTGGTGAAGCTAGGGATTTTCTCCAGGTGACAGCCGGCCTGCTTCTTATAGTTCTGGAGTGCGATTTTTGAAAGTCATACGTTGAACTCAGCAGTACAAAATGTCAAAATTACTATGAAGATATGCATCTTTTTACTGCTGATTTGACTTTCAAAAATCATACTCCAGGAGCGCAATTTTTGAAAAACAAATCAGCAGTAAAAAGATGCATATCTCCATAGTAAGTCTGACATTTTAAACTGATGAGTTCAAAGTATGAGTTTCAAAAATCGCATCCCTGATCAGCCAAGCTTTCAATTTCGGTACAGTACGGCAAAGAACTTTAAAAAGGGCGGGGGTGAGGGGTATGCGCAGTACAGTAGCGCTTTTGCCTACAAAATTAATTCTGCGCAGTCAAGGTCTTCCTCAGGATTTTTGCCGGCCAATATAGTACATCCGATAACAGGAAAGATTGACTAACTTTTCTAGGGTACAATGAGTATAAGGTAGGCCATGATTGGATACAAAACAAACAGAATTAAATATTCTTCATCCACAAATTAAATTAAATTCGCATTCAATTGAGTCACAATTAGGTTTGACTAATTGTGACTCAATTGAAGATGCAACAAACTGCATTGTATGCAAACTAATAGCTAGTGGCTACTCTATTGTTTCTGATTGCGTTAGTTGTCATGTCAGACGGTGGACGATATTTGGCATCAGGCCAAGGTGCCGATGCGATGATGACACTGATGAGGTGATGACGTAGCTACAACATTTAGAACATTTTTTATTGAAAACGGATTTGATACAAGGCATTAAAAGGAGTGATTATTTGATTTGAATTACTGAAAACTGTAAGTGTTCAAAAAAGATATTTCTCAGCTCTACTTTAGGTAATGATAAGATATTAAGGTCGTCAATTATTTTTTTATAAAAATGTTTATAACTTTCTGAGATATTAAATTTAAGTCCGTAATACAGGGAAAGTTTTGTATTTTTATGTTTAAATAGGTGATTATCGTAAAAGAATTCGTCGTGACCTTGTCTACATAAGTAGCTATCAACTTTCCGCTGTTAACAATTTTTCATGGCATTGGATAGGCATTTTATTCAAACCGGTACGAATTCGACCGTGCCTGTTTAATTGTAAAATAACTTTTTTTTTTCAAATGTCTTTGCTATACTTGGCCTAGATTGTGTAAGACCCTGCTTTAGTTTCGTTTTAAATATATTTTGTACATTTAAAAATTTTCAGACTAGCCATTATTAATGTTAGAACATCTTTAGAATAAAACATGAATAGCTAAACATTGAGCTGGCAGGCTAGAAAATTTCTTTTAAACGATCTAAAAATAGCAGCTGAAAAGAAACACAGCTGAAACTTTTGACAGCTCGCGCATGCGTGTAAAACGCCCCCGCATCCTGCGCTCTGGTTCCATTGGTCACGGATTGGCAAGTTGCCAAAAGCGCGGGAAAACTTGGGCATAGACGCCTCCTATTGGTCGACCGAAATTGTAACCGAGCACCGCGATATTCAAAAATAGAAATAGAACACGATTTACAAATCACTGGCAGGAATTTATACTGAACAAAAATTATTTAATTAGATTGGAAATCGATTAAAATAATCGTTCTATTCATCGGCAGCTTAATTTCAGGATTGCGATAAATATATCGCGCTGGTCTCCGAAAAAATGAATTAAAATAAGATTCTATCGTTAACAAAATATTGATGGAATGATAATGAAAATTCAGCCACAGCTGTATCAGCTCTTCAGCATAATTCTTCTATTGTCTAGGGGTCAAGAGTAAAAACGTCAAAGTTGAAAACACCGACTTTTCATTGACGACTCAAATCCAGCGTAACGTTCAAAAATCACTGCACTTAAAAGAACCTACTTACCGACCCAATAAAAAAAGAACGGTAAAGATCAATGCACCTTTTTTTAAAACACAATATTCACTGGTACACTGTAGACACTGATTTTAACAGAGCTTACTTACATGTCGAGTCGACGCGTGCTGTGTTGCGACTGGCGTAGTGCGCCGGAGTTCTCTTGGTGTCGCCTTACCGCCCGCGAAAGGAGATGCGGCCATCACACCGAGAATATAGCACACTGGCTCATGGGGAGGCTGTGTCGTTTTTCAAAATCATACAAGCCTTCTGTCAGCTTACTTGCTGCGATGGAGGTGCAAGAACCTTTTGACGACTTGTATCTTTAAAGAAAGCTTGGGCTATAGGACCAAATAGCAAAGATCTTGGATGCTACTACTGACTTCTAGATTCAGCTGGATATTCATACCTGGACTGACTATACCTGGCGTGTTGTTAATCATTAATCAGCTACGGGACATTAGAGATTTAAGGAGTATTTCTCAATCAGTCGATCAGACCTAGTTACTCTGTCGATCAGCCAAACAAGCTTGCCAGCCACAACAATACCTTGACACATGCATTGCACATTGATAACACTAAATAATTTAATTATTTACATTGTTACTAGGAATAGAACGTCATTTAATTCATCATTTTCCTTGGAATGCCGAGTTCTATTTAGTGTGATACTTGGGTTTTAGGAAACACACTTATATTTATATCTTTATGTAATTTCTTGAGGAATATCTACACTGACTTTTCATGATCATGTATTTAGTTTTATATTGCCAAGTTGTCAGGATTTTCTTGACTGATGAAATCTTTCGTGGTACCTACCTATTCAAATTTGGACGACTCTACCTAATTGCACCTTAAAAAAAGACCCCCAATTTATTAACTCTAGGTTTCGTTAGGTGTTAATTCTTCTATCCAAATCTAGACCTAGACATCATCATCTCAGCCGATGAACGTCCACTGCTGGACATATGCCTCCCCCAAGGATCGCCATAACGACCGGTCCTGCGCTGCCCTCATCCAACGGGTTCCCGCCGCCTTCACCAGGTCGTCGGTCCAACGTACCTAGACATGTAGTCATAAATTGTTAGGTAAATAAAAAGTCGAGTTAATTCTTAGTAATAAAAACTAAACCAATTTAACGTGACGATGTTGAAATAACAAGAAAACATACGCATCATGGTATTCAACACGAATATGGAAAGAATACGCTTTAAGCGAGCATATGATTCATCATTACGCGTCATTTAGGTAAACAGTTGACCCAAATGGAGTTAAGTAGTGTAACACCATGTGCTAAGGTAAAATGCTTCACCTTACTTGAAGAAAATAGAATAGAATGGTTTGTACTATATTGAAGATATGGATAGAAGATAGAACTCCAAAATGTGTACGAGTATTACAGTAATTTATAAAAAAGGACCACCTGCTAGGTATAGCTTCTACCCACCTATCCCACCTATGATACCTCTTTATGATATCTTATGGAGGTCCTCAAGAAGGACAGGATAGGAGTCATCGAATTTTTTTTTTATAGGCACCATTCGTGTAAATAAGGAACACTACTAACCATTCGTAAACCGAATAAAAAAAAATACTGCATAACGCAGGTACACGACTGCTTTTCTTTAAAGATTGGCAGTCGCCGTAGTCAAAATCGACCAGGAGTGCGATTTTTGAATCTCATTCACTGAGCTCAGCAGTTGAAAATGTCAAAATAACTAATAACTCTTTCTTCTGTTTATTTGACTTTCAAAAATCTTACTCCTGGAGTATAATTTTTGAATGTCAAATCAGCAGTAGAAAGATGCATATCTCCATACTAAATTAAATTACTATGGAGATATGCATCTTTCTACTGCTGATTTGACATTCAAAAATCTTACTCCAGGAGTGCGATTTTTGAATCTCATTCGCTGAGCTCAGCAGTTGAAAATATCAAAATTACTATGGAGATATGCATCTTTCTACTGCTGATTTGACTTTCAAAAATCTTACTCCAGTAGTGCGATTTTTTAAAGTCAAATCAGCAGTAGAAAGATGAGTATCTCCATACATTTTCAACTGCTGAGTTCATCGTATGAGATTCAAAAATCGCACTCCTGGAATCCATCATTATCAAACTTATTAGAATTCAATTATTATATTTCATCTTTCAATAGGCACGTGATTAGTTTTCAATACATTCTGTTTCTTCATTTGCCCAAACCTTATTGATCATTTTGTCTAGTATTTGAACAGCTGCAAATAAATAAAATGAATGTGTCCGTGATTAACATCTGTATCAAGTTAATGAATAATCATGTCAAAATATTGTCTGCGTTTCAATTATTTCTGATAAGTTTACGAGCTTTTTCAAGAATGTTGGATATTGTCGATCAATGTTATAATTTCGTAATTTTTTGACATTTTGATGGATTTCTATGGTACCGGTAGCTTTTATTATAAAAAAAGAAATTCTAAGAACATATTTTTCGAATAGTTGAGATTCAAAGGCCATTTTATAGCGATTGAATAAAATATCTCTACAACTCAGGTCACAAGAACCTCCCCGAGTAACGAAACCTGATTTCGTCAGGCGCACCCTGGGCAGTCAGCCTCGTTACGACCATTGCATGGCTAACTGGCTAGTCAAACAGAGGTAATTGTTATGCGATGATGCGATATAGCCTAGGATATAGCTCGTGCTGACACGAAAGAAGAAGGTCCCGGGAAGTCGATGGACAAAAGGTCTTCTATGTACTGTTCTCTTTATTGAACCAAATTTGTTATTGAATAATTAATGTAAAATGTAAGAATCCAGAAGCTTCTTTAAAAAATATTTGTACGCCATCACGGCAGATTTTAGTTGTCTCTGTGAGAACTTATTACTAACATCCTAAATACCACCAAAAGTCTATCAAATAAATGACTTCATTCATTCATTTCATTCAAAGAGACGCTAAATCGAGCGAACTAATTTAGAGAAGACTACACGGGGCATCTTCCGCCTGAAATGATGATAGGTCAACATTCCCTAATACACTTCTCACTTGAAAAAATGAATTCTAGCCCTGTAGTTGAAGCAAATTAGGAACTAGAATCCATCGGCATAATTCTAAGAGTTATGTACTAAATTTGAACAAGATGGACTAAAGGCTGGGCCACACTGATTGCAGCTGCAGAACGGGTGCAGACCGGCTGCAGGCCGGCAGTATTATTTATTATTTGGTTATAAGGGCTTGGTCAATGACCAAATAGCTACTGCGACCTAGATAGATCTATTGTAGCTGTCACCCTAGACCTAAAGGTCATTTCCTAGGCCCACGGACTTCATGAACCGTGTTATGCTTTTGGAGGGGAGGTCCCTAATGTCAGTAGGTGTTATTATGTATCCATCTAGATGGCGACTCATGCTGTGAATGAGCACTTCGCATTCGCAGAAGAGATGTATGGGCGTTTCCTCTGCAGGCCGGCAGTAGTTGTAAACTATGGAATTATATGCGAGGTGTCACATTGAATGCAGTCCGGCGCGGCTGCGGAACGGTAGCCGCAGTGTGACACCTCGCATATAATTATAATTCCATAGTTTACAACTACTGCCGGCCCGCAGCCGGCCTGCACCCGTTCTGCAGCTGCCCTCTGTGTGGCCCAGCCCTAATTCTACTCTTAAGACTTTATTAGCCGTTAAACCGTTGTATAAAATCAAAAAGCTCCCTTCTAAGTCCGTATATTGTGTCGGGCAACTACGGAACCCTACCCTACGCGTGGCCCGACACGCACTTGCCCGGTTTTTAATTTCTTTTTTTGAAATATTTATTCAAAACATCTGCCAAACACCAAACACCAAACTTTATTATGGAAAACTGAACATTACTTTGTCGAATTCCCACAAGTTGTTATTGTGAAAATTCATGTCGTTTTAGTAATTTCATATTCATTTGTAGAATACATACACTCTGTTACCACAATCACCAGAATCACCAACTGCCTCCGTGGTCTAAGGGTTAAGAGCATTGGGCTCTCGACACGAAGGTGGTGGGTACAATTCCCATGGGGGACACCTAGTGATGTCACTTTGTGCGTTTTTCCCCAGTTGGTTAGGACATTGCAGGCTGAATCACCTGATTGTCTGAAAAGAAAACTGATTCTAATAGTTAAGAGCTTCGGGCTCTCTCCACGGAGGTGGTGGGTACGATTCCCATGGGGACACCTAGTGAAAAACGCACAAAGTGTGTTACTTTGTGCGTTTTTCCCCGGTTGGTTAGGACATTGCAGGCTGAATCACCTGATTGTCTGAAAAGAAAACTGATTCCGTGCTTCGGATGGAACGTTAAGCCGTTGGTCCCGGCTACTATCTCTGGTGGTAGTAGTCATTACATAAAAACCACGTCAGACGCCGAAAGGCGGTCTGAAAAAACTCTGGCACCAGGGCTCTGCCCACACGATAAGAAGAACCAGAGTAATTATAAAAAGTTTATTTAATGTAACTGCGGAATTTATAGTGAGTCGGGGCAAGTGCCTCTACGGGGTAAGTGCCTCCAGCTTAAAAATTTCTAAAACTAGACATATTTAGACATACCGCCATCAAACGTCAAAGCCAGAACTAATAGCATATGCTCAACGACTATATTCCTAGTTTAATATATGTCTAGTTTTCGAAATTTTGACGGTGGAGGCACGTACCTCATAGAGGCACTTGCCCCGACTGACAATATTACAATTTGAAAGAAGTGTTTTTATTTCTTGGAAATTAGTTATTATATTCTTTATCAAATAGGTAAGGGACTATTTACACATTCCTTGCTAAAAATGTAACGCACACCTTTATTTGCCTTTTCTCACATAACAGTTTCTCACGATGAACGTTGTTACTTAAAGTTTTCTCACAACATTATGTCACAAAACCACGTACAGATGACATAATTCAATGTAGATGGTACCTACATAATTAATAATGAAGATGATTATCTGGGTCTCTCTTATCGTAGAGTTTTTTCAGACCGCCTTACGGCCTCTGTCTTGGTTTTTATGTAACGACTAGGTACTACTACCACCAGAGATAACACCTCCGGGACCAACGGCTTAACGTGCCATCCGAAGCACGGAATCATTCTCTTTGGAATGATCACGGAATCATGATCTGGGTGATCTAATTAGATAACAAAGATCATTTATGTATATAATAAAATATTTGCAAAATACACATTCAGCAACGATACTAGAGGGGGTGTTTCCGAGCATCAAACTGAACAACTTTCAATATGAGACGAACATTGAAATCACGAAATATACATTAAAAATAGCGACGGGCTCACTACCTGTCACGCTGGACAGAGTTTGACCATTTCTAAAGGGAAATGTTGATATTCTTAATATGCTATACTTATTTAGAATATCTCTATACAATATTCTTCAAGGAATATTTTACTCACACTTTTACTCTCTTTACCTCTCGAGCTCCAATCCCAGCTGGACTAATTTGCTTCCGCACCTATAAGTATAATACCAATCTAGTTAATGTTTCTTTTGATTTCTTTGAATTTAATTCGCTTTCCGCATGAGATAAATTATGTAGAATAGACAGAGTACATAAGGTAATGAGGCGCCTTGCGAAGATGTACGTACGAATCATCATTGTCTTGCCCATTTCCCATTATTTGGGGTCGGCGCAATATGTCATCCTCTTCCATTCATCAGATGTACGTACGAATAGTCATCGTTTATCGCATGCCAATGAGCTTCTAACGTTGAAGGAAAAACATACAGTGTAGAAACCTACAAGCGTGTGATAATCAGATATGGAAGGCAATGGCAAACCACCTTCTTCGTCTATCGAGTTGATGGCATTGTCATTCTATACTTTTCCAACCCTGGTTTTTGCAATAAGGATAGCACTACCGGCAGCGTCCATAAACTCCGTTCACGCGCAGGTGTCCGGGCAGGAAGGGCAGGATATATAAGAAGGGTCTGAGGAACAACACCGCACTCTGTTTGCACTTAAAGCAGAATAAATAAGCATATCCAAATCTCCAAGAGGCTTACACTTGACGTTTTACCAACATACATTCATATCTCACACGCCAATCCAAATAAGACTCACACTCCCCGCATTCAAAGCATTTTGTCCCTTGAACGTGGAAGTGTAAGTCGGGATCTGTGGTCGGGATATTATCCCATAGCGCGTCCCACATGGTGCGTCTATTTCAGTGCGCGTCTTTGGCCGCGTGCCTGAAATAACTGATTTCGTCATACCTTACCTACAGTTACAATCGCGGTGCGCTATTGAATTCTTTATTTACCGTAAATTATTCGCATGTTTGAATGAGAACAAAAAGCTAGGGCTGTAGGTGTAGTGGCTATAGTTGGTAGAAAAGTGAACCTTGCTACAACTGGGCTGACTATAACTTAAATTCTGACTACCCAAAACGGATTATGGCTTTCTATTCTATTTTTATTTAATGATGCGTCCGATGCGTTATCACAATTGTGCCAATGTCCCGTTATGTGGAGAGTACACGTAGGAAAATGATTAGTAGCATTTCTGCCAATGTCAAGTAGTTTATTATAATCTCAAGTTAACGTTTTATAGTTAAAACACAAAAGAGTTTACAAAATGGCGGAGCCACGTGCAAGCCTAACAGATGCCAATACGCACGCGTCTGACCTCTCCCAGACTTGCAGCGCGACTCGGGGATTATGGCTTTAGCTAGCGTTTCAGGACCAAATTACGCAGGAAATGACCTGTGGCTAAACGCTCACCTTCGCGACTATGTATCCTCATACGACATACGTGATTTTAATTTGGGTTGTTTGGTTTTACTTATTCTATAAAAATGAGAAAGTAATTGATTCCCATTATGTGTCTACAATCCAATAGGTGTGATGCCATGTCAAAGGCCCTGGCAGGCCTCTATCACCTACACTTCGGCGCACCTTAAGCCATGCGCTTGCTTGATTTCTGCCACTCGCTCTAGACGACAACGTCGCATACTTCGCAAACTGCACGATGTAAAAACAACAACTTGCTACAGACAAGCGTCACTAGGTACATAATTCAAGCAAGAATTTATCGTTTTCTAAGGAAGTGATGTGTCCTGTTACGAAATAACTACATATATATAGTATATATAGTATATATATAGTAATATGTGGATCTGGGTTCAAATCCCAGTTCAATAACGAAAAAAGAAATGTAAGTAATCAGGTATTTTACACGATACACAAAAAAAAACCAAATGTTTCAGCAGCATCATTACAGGACAGAAAATAAAAAAATTATTAATACTTAATATTGAACTTTCATCCAATAAACGTAAAGCCCTGACACGAAATAGCTCACAGTTGGTTTTAAGAACGTTCAGAGTGCATATGGTCATCGTTACCTTTGTTATTAACTTATTGACCAATGATATTAACAGCTGTGGACAGGCCTCGACTATAACTTGCAATGTAAGGGCTTGTTCATAACTACTATTTTTGCATAATGTTACTGCTGGCAACTGCAGTGTTGTTCGGATGGTGAAGCGGCCGATAAAGTAATTAAAGCCCGAACGCACTGTATGCAAAGGAAATTTCGTTTTATTTTCAATTATAACCATTTAAAGTAAATAATGTCTGTGTTGTGTTTTTTTTAAAACTTGATCTGGAAACCAATCAAGGTGTCAGGATTTTGTTAGATTTCCGTTAAAATATATAGTTTCAATACTGGAATAGATTTGAGATTTGTATAGAAATCTTTGAGCCACTGTAACTTTGAGACTATTAATTTTAACGGAAGTCTTACAATATATATACAGACACCTTGACAGACAGAGATCTTCGATCGTATTTTTAAAAAAAAATTGTCTTTTGGTCAATATCCAAAATATTACTAAAACTTTGTATGGAGCGCACTACAATGAATATCCTCATAAACAATCAAATTGCTAAAAAAACCAAATCAATTGAAAAATACAGTATCGGACGGTCTTGAACCCGTTACCTGCCAATCCGAAGCTGGCTTTAGTCCAAATTCCAATTATACTACAGACACTTTTTCAATCTCTAATTAGATTTAACATCACACGATGGCTATCATCATCAGCCTATAAACGTCCCACTGCAGGGCGCAGGCCCATACCCTCAGGGAGGGTGTATGGGCATTACTACATTAAGCGTGCCCAATGCGGATTGAGAGACTTCACAAACGAATCAGAATTTCTTCTGCAGCGTATGCAGGTTTCCTCACGATGTTTTCTTGAAAGAGAGAAAAACTCATTGGTTACATGGCATGTCGTCCGTGCGGATTCGAACCAGGACCACTCCGCAACGTGTTTACCTACCCGCAACTTCGTTCGAACGGGTCCCCGTAATCGTAGCGACCATAGAGGACGGCGTAACTCGTCGCGCGGCCAGCTTATGTTTGTTTTGTATCGCTTGATGTGTCGCTGTGCGTACACGAGTTACGTCGTCCTTTGGTAGCGACATAAATGCATAGATATCCTAGTACTTCCTATCTATATGCGTAAATGAAATAATATCCGAAAATCAAATCATAAGCTTTCAAACAAAAAAGTTTCATTAAAATCTGTTCAATCGTTTTTGTGTGATGCTCGAACAAACTAAAAAGCAAACAGACAAAAAATGGTTGATTCGGAGTCATACACACCAAAAAACCAATTCGCACACTTCTGTTACAGTTTTAAAATAGTTTAGATTAAAAAAAATGGAATAACAAAATTTATTTTAAGTTATTTATAATATAATATAATTTTCCTCAAGTGTGGACAGTTGGTAACTACAAATTAATGGGACAGTTCCATCATCGGCGTCTCGCCGGTGACCTCGTGGTGGCGACCACTTTCTTCCATATAAGGCACTGCCACTAGCAGGCCTTACTTGCGTTTAATACGACTTGCAATACTGTTCATTACTGTTATGTTAATTAGGATTAAAGTCGATCTTCCTGTTTACTGCGGGCTTAATGCAAATCTTAGTTAACTATCTAATCTTGTAAATACCTAAGTTGTAAGAATAGGCCTTCGTTTAAAACTGATAATGATCTTGTTAAATGTTTTACTGCTTTGAGGTAAACACCAATCCTATACTTAATGCTACCCACAGACTATTAACATCATAAATCAGGATATAACAATAAGTATGATGTTTGTGGTGACTATAGATTTTAAACCAGGATCTCAGTTTAGCATACCCCTTAGTAATTAGTATATTGCCCTGGTCAATAAAGAACATTGTACTTATGTAATGTGTACTTATACTATGCCATTTAAGTAAACAAGTAAACAATTTATAAAGATTTTATTTCGGAAAAAGGTCCAGTTAGTACAATTTGGGTACTATTAAACTATGTTATAAACTCATTTCTTTAAAATTAAACAATGTAATATTTGTATTTTTCTAATCGACACATTCTGAATAACTTTGTAACAAAATTTTTGCTATTTTGCAGGAGAGCTTTAATGTATATAAATGATTCGATTGATTAATTTAGGAAGTGAGTTACAATGTTATTTGTCTAAAATCTAAATCATAAATCGTACGCATAGTGCAAAATACTGCAATGCATTCAGTGTTTTTACCAGACTAAAGCCCAAAACTATGTCTTCAAACCTCTTATAAAAATACTATACTACGGCAGTATTATTTATTCACATAAGTAGCTATACTATTCCTAAAATGGAATTCACCTTAGTAAGGAATTTATATTTCCAATGCAAACCTTTCAACAAGGTTATTTAATAAATCAAACTGCATTATGACAACCATATTGGTTGAAAAGGGGCTTGTTTTTTTTTGTAGGCGCATACGTAGGAATGAGTCAGTGGTCAGCAAGTCGGTCAACGTGTCGATGCCGCGGCATTGCACCGAGACCGGTTCCAAGGGACATTCGCGATTATACAATAATCACAAATGTTAATGTTATTCAGTTATTAAATGTTAAATATCATGTAAGAAATATGTAGGAAGTAGCCAGAAGTCTGTGTAATCAAAAATACGCATTCATAAAATAATTAAATACCATATTGTGCAGTTTTACAGCGATTAAATGCAATAAAATGGTATATTTATAGAAGATTCGAGAACATTATTGAGTCATCAGCCTGTTTCATCGATTTTTTGATAATTTTAAAAAGATAGCTAGCAAAGTAGTTGATGATTTATTTTTTAACTTCGCTAATAAAGACCGGCGAGCCCGGAGATGACTCTTATCTGTCTTGGAACCTACAACGATTTTAAATAGGAGTAGGATAAAACATTAATATCCGACTTGACCGGGGTTCGAAAGGATAATTATCATTGATGATAATTATCATGATAATCATAAAATTAATAGAAAAAACATTAGCGATGTCACGCCATGTGTAGTGTCTCCGATCACGATCAGCCAAAAAAGAAGCTCACACATATAAAATAAAAGTTGTCACTGTTTTTTTCTCAATTATTTGGGATACGAAACGAAAATGCCGAAGACTCGACGCTATTTGGTCTGGATATGAGAGAGAAAACGACAATTTTAGAACTTTTAGTTAGACATTTTACTCAAAACTAAAAATGAGCTTGGATAAGCGGATAATTATCTTATTAATAATTATCATGATAATTATCAAATGAAAATAATTATCTTGATAATTTCGAACCCTGGATTTGACCGACGATGGAGGGCCATTGCAAAAGGGAGACAGCCATAGGAAAAGCATGTACTTAGCCATGCTTAAGCAAACTCCAGGGATAATTTAAAGCAGGGTTGCAACCTAGAACGGTTGAATCCTACCGCAAAAGTAAAAACAAAAAGATTAGCCAATAGTGATACTATGACATAATCTGCTTGGAATCAAAATGATAAGAATATCTTTACGAATAAACATTTTACTGAAATCAATGTCCAAATTAATTACAATAACCTAGTGATGCGACGAGCCGACTTAACTCGAGTCTTTATCGAATTGAACTCAAGTTTACTTCTGCATTCGAGTACCTACGCCCTGCTGTAGCACTTGTATAAGCTAATGATGATGATGATTGCAATGTACTTAAAAAATACAACTTTTGTTTTATTTATACATTCATGGCTGTTTTGTTTGTGTTTAGCTCTGCATTTCTGCAAATGTCTGCAGGTTTTTAGAGTATAGTAGAGTATATCTCAAGCATTATTTTGTGAACGAAAACGCATTTAAGACAAAATGGCAAAGCCTCGTGGCAAGCCCGAATGCAAACGACACACAACCGCTCGTAAACAAAGTTGCGACAAATTTTATAATGATGATATTTCATGTGCTACTTTCGAATCTAATCATCATCCTCTTGCCCATTACCCATTATTTGGGGTGGGCGCAATTTATGTATTTTCAAATCTAATATGACAACAAAAAAATTTGATTCTTATATCACTGAATAATTGAATATTCTATTTAACGAAATAGGGACCAATTTTTCTTCACATTACATGTCACAACACAAATGCGAAAATAAAACGGAATCAGTCGATGGCATTATTTTTACCCCACTACAAACCACCACTACTGTTGTTACAAGTTGTAGAAATTTCTTATTACTCTTCACAAAGCAGCGAGATTATTTAAAATACCCTCAATCTTTACTCCTCATAAAGATTACTCGTCGCATCACCACAATAAACTTAAAACTAACCCTTATGCTACTGCACTTTCCTATGATACTCCGGCGTCGCATTCCCATAGTCTTGCAAATTGAACAGCGTTGACCTATTCGTCACCGTGTATTTGAGGAAATCCTGTATATGCGTCAACACGTGCTGAAGCGACTTCTCGTCTAAAGCTGTGTACGCTAGCATCGGTCCCATCTTAGCGAACAGCCTTAACAAATGTATTGACCCGTATATTTGAGCCATCGGTGTATCGGGGTATTCCTGCAGAATTTCACTGTATTGCGGCCTTTCGAACTTGTATAAGAGTTGTGACCCTAATGTAGCATTGAAATATTCTTTGATTCCTTCCGTGATGTCAACTAGGACAGATTCTTTTGCTTGGTTATGTGATTTGCTGGATTTCTTGAAGGCTAGATAGTTGTCTACTATCTGTTCGACGGTGAGCTTGGCGGGTAGAATGGCGAGTTTCTGTTGCCTCGTGATGACGTCCCAATCGTCTACAAGCCACACTTTTAGCTCTTCTGGTATTTTGATCTTTACTTCCACTTTGGCTAGGTATTGTTCTTCGGATTCGATTGATAGGTCGAGGCGGCCGCGCTTCTTTCTGCAAATAGATGAATGTCATTTCAAATGGTGGAAGAAGGAAAAACTGGAGAACTTTCCAAGTGTTACTAAAGGTAGATGAGAAGTTGACGAATCAATAACACAAAATAAAAAAAAGAATTCATATTGTGAATGGTATTTGAACCCATGCATGGACTAAACAGAGCATTTCAAATATCAAATCAAATAGCCTTTATTTCTGAGATAATTTCCATTTAACAAAACAATACTGTATCATTCAATGCATTCATAATTAAATCATTTCCTTTTCATTTACAAATAAATTATTCTTAAACCTATATTAATTTGAATTATTATTATTTAGTTCCATGCAGTTACTCTAATATAATTGACAGATTAGATTTCGTATTCCATTGTTATTATTATAAATCTATAAAATCTCTAAGCTCAGAGTGCCTTTCGGGAAAGGCTTCCTCCAGGTCCTTCCACTGCCTTCTATCAAGGGCTACACGACGCCATAATGGGCCAGTTGTCAGTTTGATTTCATCCTCCCATCTTTTGAACGGTCTACCTCTTTCTCTTTTCCCGTCTCTGGGGTAACAATTTGCCACTGTTTTGCCCCATTTCTCGTGGTTGTTTCTCATTAGATGCCCTGTCCATCTCCACTTCAGAGCATTTAAACATAAGTAATATAATATGGCTCTCGTATTATAATTTAAAATAAAAACTGTCAATCATGCACAACTGAAACAAACTCAGCTTTCACCTTTCAGTTACCCCATCATTATCATATGGACATGATAGGTATCAAGTCATGATATTCTAGAAAATATTATTTATAATTTTGTCATTAAAGCATAAGCATGCATAAGGAATTATTTGGTGGGCAGATTGTATTGCATAACATAATACAACTTTGTCTATTAGGTATTTAGATGAGGAGGTTTCGATACAATCATGCTATCTGCTTTTTAATAAAATAAATAACTTACTTGGGTTGATCAGATCCTGAGTCAGCAGTGGTGTCCTTGCTCTGTGTCTTGGCTGCTTTAGCCGGAGGTCCCGGCGTCTCTAGATCTTTGCCTGCATTCAGAGATATGTTTATGATTAAATTAAGTTAAAGCCTGACCAGAAATATAAAAAACCTGGTTTGGGGGCGCTGCAATCGACTATAACCTTTAATGTCAGTGTTCCAAGTACAAAAGTTAGTTCCAATTTATTATTAAATTCCATTATTTTCCGCAACATGGTTTTATATTTTTCTGGTCGGGCTTTACAGTTACTTTAAAAAACTGGGCGAGTTTACCAATCTTGAAAAACGGAAGGTTCTGTTCTATGTAAAATGTACTATACTAGTTGAATGGCTTCAATGACTTTATCTTGTTTCTTAAATCAATAAATCAAATTATGTTTTTTATGCTTATACCTATTCTATGGAATCGTTAAAGCATAGCATATGCTCACGACTATATTCCCCGAGGGGGTAGTCAGAGATATTCAGAAACCTCAGAATATCCACGTTTCACTAGTACCGAAATTCTGTCCAGTGTGACGGGGAGTCAGCCCGTCGCCACTTGTAATGGACAGTGGGTACAATACATGCCTCGAAATTGGAGCATGCAGGTTTCCTCACGATGTTTTCCTTCACCGAAAAGCCAGTGGTGTTACAAATCGTACATAAATTCCGAAAAACTCATTGGTACGAGTCGGCCTGGACGGGGATCGAACCATCGCCTCCTGCACGGCAGGCAAGGTGACTCACCACTGGACCACCATGGCTTTTTTCTTGGAATCTTTAAATAGTAGTAATAATTCGTTAGGATTATGTTGCAGTGACAGAACACTGTGAGGCACAGCCCTTACAGACTATTCTATCTGTTCGGGTCCTTCTTAATACACTGACGCGAAAAACAACCAGTTTTCGCACACATTTGTGTCAAGTAGGATCCCAGTTTTGTATGGAACAGCTAATATTTTTTTCGAGATTTTCCCATGGACAAGGTCGTTTAGTTTGATAGTCTGATGAAGTGTGACCATCATCACCTTAGAAAACTGTAAGCATAGAAGTAGCCGATAACATAATTTTGTTGAAGTTGAGCTAAATAAATAAACAATATTTTACCGGCAGGTGTGGAAGCCCTGGATTCTTCCCGCACCGGAGTGGCGCTTGCGGCTGTCTCAGACTTGCGGCCCTTGGCTGGAGCTGGAATTACCAATGGAAGTTAATTAGTTAATAGTTGCTGAAGAAATTATAATTTTATGAGTCAGGATTTTGTTTATGTTCTTCTTTGGGTTCCTCTCCATTACTGGAGGTTGGCAGTCAGCTCTTCATATCCCTGCCCATTTCACACAAAACGAAACAGCATATTATTAAGTCAGTTTATGTTACATACATTTTACTGTCTAATGTCTATAATGTTTGTTACCTTTTCACGGCTAAACTGCTATACTAATCTTGATTTAATTTGAAGTTGGGCAAAGGCCTAAAAAACCACCCAGACAACAAAAACAGCAAGTGGAATGGAACATATAACTGGATTTTCTTTATCCATGTGAATTTAACAATTTTTTTAGTTAGTGTTTTAACGATTTTAATACATAAACAAACTGTGTATGTAAATATTAAGTCAGTTTATGTTACATACATTTTACTGTCTAATGTCTATAATGTTTGTTACCTTTTCACGGCTAAACCTCTATACTAATCTTGATTTAATTTGAAGTTGGGCAAAGGCCTAAAAATCCACCCAGACAAAAAAACAGCAAGTGGAATGGAACATATAACTGGATTGTCTTTATCCATGTGAATTTAACAATTTTTTTAGTTAGTTTTTTAACGATTTTAATACATAAACAAACTGTGTATGTAAATGTAAGCAAATAAGTAGCCAAAAACCAACTTTTCTTAGTCTTGGCGGGTTGTGCGGAGTGTGTCCGCTGCACCTCCTTCTGCCTCTGCACATTGGCCTCATTGTACTTCAGTACTCTACTCTCTGGAACCCACTCGTCCCAACTGGAAATAACAAACAAACGCATCATTGTTGACACCCACGGGAGGAAATGGGATGGTGCTATTCTTAGCCGACACCATACGGACAATCTTCGTTTGTGCAAGCCTAATAGGAAGGATCTCTTTATTTTAAAGCATAGAGGGAGCTACACTATTGCAAACCTGTCCACTTTTTTTGCCATTTTTAGTCATGCTAGTGTGTAAAGTTGTGTAAAGTGGTCATAGTTAGACTAGTTTGTCTAAGAAAAACCACACACTAGCACATCAAAAGCTGTTTAAAAAAAGTGGACAGTCGCATAAACAGATATCTATAGTTCCATCTCCTTTTACTGTTAAAGGTATGTCATAAGACAAAAGAGACTAACTATAAGTAAAATTGATGCAGAATCTATGCTTTAGATTCTAAAGTTCAGAATAAAAAGGTCCTTGATCTTAGGCGCCGACTAACATATCCCAATGGCACTCGAAACCATTTGATAATCAACCTTATTGCAACGCTGTTAATGAGGGATATTGATTGCCATGCAGACTAATGACCTAATGTAGATGGCGTCTGTCCAATAGAAACAGATCATTTGTGGCGGATACCCGTAGAGCTGACCCGTAGTGATTGGTTGGCGCGGTTTCAATAATAGTCAACTGCGCAGGTACATCTGCATGTATTGTGAAGGGTCGCATCGAGTCGGGCCGCAGCGCAAAATTCTGCCCAATTCGTTTATAATTTATATGAACTATCGCACAAGAACTTTTTACAACTTCAGCAGTCAAGAAAATCATTCAGATGTGCCCTCTTGTGGGGTTAAAAGAAGCAAGTAATAAATGATACAGTAATAAAAAAGAAGCAAGAAAGAACAAAATTTTAAGCGTCTTGTCAAGTTTTTTGTTTCGTCAACATAACCTAAAAAGCTTAACTTGAATCAACGGAATTTTAAATAATTTATAAGATTTTAGACTTACTTTTTGTTCCATCCGGCGTAATGTATGAAATATCGAACATGTTTATCTTTTGTAATTGAACTTTTGAGGCATTTTGCCTCGTAAATCAGAGGTCCATGGAAACATAGCACTTTCTCGCCTGGAAATAGGATAAATTGGTTTTTATTGTAAAGACACTGAAAAACAGCAATATGAAGACATATTTTATTATACTTATGAGCCATTATTATACAAGAAATTAACGAAATCACCTTCTGCAAATTTCGGCTTCGGTGGTGCCATTTTATTTTAGTTTATGACAGGCCACAGACTATAGAAAGAACTCCCGTTTGACAGGCCTATATTAGTTCCGATAGCTCCGTTTTGGTGCTGCAGTCACATTTTCCCAAGAACATTGTTTTTGCATTTTCCTTTATTTATTAGGCTCTCCGTCCACATTCCGTTTTCACCCGGTAAGTTTTATTCTTACATTTTTAATCAGTATGTTTCCGCCCGCCCACATCGAGTGCTGCCAGGCATAATAGTTCAGGCAACGAATGATTCTAGATGGAAAAGTCGAAAGCGGGATATTTGACTACGGAACTTTATTTGGACTAGTTAGGAGACAAATATACTAAAAGTCCTGTCCCCTCTGAGATAAGCCCGAGGGGGGGAGGGGGGGGGGTCGGGGCACAAAGAAGTGTTGTTGTGAAAACGGTATGTGGACGGAGAGCCCTATACGCAGCAGCAGCAGCAGCGTCATGTCACGACATGACGCTGCTGCTGCTGCTGCGTAGCAACAACACGTTGTTGCTTCAGAAGCTCTCCGTTATATGACATAATAATATCGTTGTTTCCTTGGTCAAATATCCCTATTTTTTTTTTTGCATTCTGCTTGGTTAGTATGCCACCGTGATACAGCGCTATCACACCTTCACTCTCTTTCTATTTGCGCGCGAACGAACGAGATAAAAGATGTGATACGTCACTTGTAGCATGCTACGGCTTCTGGAATCACTTTAAAATACCTATACAAGTTCTATACAGGTTGACGACAGCAGCGCCACAACGGACCGGTTGAAACTAAGTGAAAACTTCACTGTAGCTTGCTACCTATATATCAGTAATCTGTGGGCCTATCTGTCAAAACTGATAGCTGTCATTGATATGACACTGAAGGGCAAATGGATATAGCCCATACAGCTATAGTCTTCAGTTATTATTTTCCGTTTAGTTTAATTCTCATATTCTTATTCGTAGGCCGGGGCGGGGCGGACCGCCCCTCCGACATCGACTTTTCATACAAACGTATCGAACGTTTAGTACACTGATTGCATTTAGTAGGTAATAAGTAGGTTATCTTTGGTTATATGGAAAGGATGAAAAATTCAATTTTTTTTTGCAAAAAGTTGTACAGTATCATGGATAGAACCACTCTAACGCCCTGTATACGAGTCTAGAATCCCTCGCAAGATATTCCTCATTACCAAAAACCCATTAAAAATCGTACGTACGTACGTACTCTTGTTTCTCATTCACGACTTTTTTGTAATGATAACAGTGTAGCACAAATGGGAAGGATACGTAGTACTAACTATCTCTATGGGATTGGGCCATTAGGGGATAGGGGGCCATTGCCTACATTTTACGCCACCCTTCCTGCCAGAGGGGGTGAGTGAGGTTAAAATTGGAGGGGGGGGGCAGGGAGTGACCGTGCTGTATTTTATTTTATTTGACACACCAACGGTACATAGACTAAAGAATATTTAACCAGTTTTAGCCAAGAACATTGTATCAGCATTGTATTTATGGTTGGTTTTAGCTCTTCTCTCGACTGTCTTGACCATAAACTTAATATAGGTACCAATATAGGTACTATCGTAATATTAAGTTTATGGTCTTGACTATGCACTAATGATAGGTGAGCAATAGCATGCGTTAAGTCTGTCATTTTTCTAGATTAAGTTTTAAGTATGCAATTTTTTAAAGATTTCTAGCTCACTATATGGAGCTCTAGTACCTACAATACTCGTAGGAAGCTCGCATAGGTGGGTAACCTATGCGAGCTTCCTACGAGTACTAGTAACTATTAAATAATCTGTGGTAGTACCTACTAGATCAAAAGCGTAGGTATCTAATCTTTCTAATACCTACTTTGACAGGTAGTTATAACATCCTTATACTACCACGGTACTACTGCCAACAATGGACGCCTTTCGGCTGTGATGATAATGATGATCCGGATAATAACGATGGTCTAAGCTTTAAGACATTATAGCTCGATATGGTATCTACGTTACTACTAACACTATATTTTCTTACTAATAGCTCCGTGGTGTACCTTTAGCAAGATATGAATTCGCTTTGAATTTGTCATACTCCCTCAACTTAGGTAGATAGGATTCCTATTTTTATTACCCACGACGGAACGGAGAAGGTGTATGCGTTTATTTGTATGGTAAAGCCATGTAAATTGTAAAGCACAATGTCAAATCATTATGTTATCGGTCAAATCCGGGTTGGGTGGGATAGGTTGACCCCAGCTAACAGCAAATGGAATTTGCCTTCTAAATTATGCATTTCGTTAAGTAGATTGCGTCAAACACACGCCCAAATTGGTAACAATTAACAACACAGTAAACAATACCTATCTACAATCCTTATCTAATCGTTTCGTAGGTTAGGTACTTTATTTTTACGCACGATTACATCATTTTCGGTGAGCCGTGATTGCCCGTGATTTCTGTGGTCCTGATAAACAAATCTTTATGTATTAAACAACAAAATAGAAAGGCCATACAACACGATAAGAGCAAGAACCATAAAATAGCTATTTAATTTTATTCAGTTCGCCGGTTAACCTTCACGCGGCCAGTGCCATCGCGGCAGTCAAGCACGCTTGTCGCTCTCATTCCGTAATAAGAGATTAAGAACGTAAAAATAATAAAATGTCGCAGCAAGGACCAGCATTCGATGTGAATGCGATGACCCTGACGCGGTGGGTCCTGGGACAGCAGAGGACGGCACCCACGGCCACAGGAGACTTGACACAACTTCTGAATTCCATACAAACAGCTGTGAAGGCAATCCAATCGGCGGTGAGGAAAGCCGGTATCGCTAAACTGTTAGTAGAAAGCTTGTTCTCTTTTATTATATGTACATAGATAGGTACTACATATAAAACATCTGCAGACTTGTTGCCTTTCACTGTCCAGCAATATGTTAACAATTAATTAGGTGTCCACCTAATTAATTGTTAACACACGAAATGTTAAGTATAAATGTTCGTCTTTTCTTTATAAATATAGAAATGCCGAACATGTATACTTAATATTTCGTACCTAGTCATAACAATCTATTAACTATCTACAGGGTGTCCCAAAAAATTGTGTCAACAGAAGTCCTTGGACAGAGCACCCTTTGGGGCACCCGAAACACCCCCATGTATGTTCTACGATTTTTTGCAGTTTTCTGAGAAGTTTTTTAAGAAGTTTTTAGACCTGCTTAGAAATCATGAAGTCGCCTGTTTAGATTTTTAATTGCGAGTTAAAGTCTTTTAGTTTTTTTTTTGGAAATGTTTTAAGTTGTCGAGATAGAGAATTCTCTAAAATTCAGAAAAAAATTCATAACTCGAAAACTGCAAAAAATCGTAGAACATACATGGGGGTGTTTCGGGTGCCCCAAAGGGTACTCTGTCCATGGACTTCAGCTTGACACTATTTTTTGGGACACCCTGTATATCTAGGTAGGTACCCTACTGTTATTAATGTCATTATCCAACTGTAATTATGTTGTTTAGTCTAGTCTAGCTTTCGATCGAACAGAAGCAATTAGCACATATACTTACTGCGTCTGTAGTGAAAAAGGGTACAATAAGTACAGTTGCATAATATACGACTCTTCTATACAGGGTGTAACAAAACCCTAGTAATACTTAGGGGGGCTTCAGACCATCAAACTGAACAACTTTCAATAAGGAGTCAACTTCGAAATCGCGAAATAAAAATCAGTTGTGTCATACAAAACTGAAGTACTTAACCGGCTCGACTCAAATGTATGGGGCAGCTGATTTTTTTAATTATATCTCGGCGTTTGCTCCATAGTGAAAGTTGTTTAGTTTGGTCTGAAGCACCCAGGGTGTTTCGTTACACCTTGTAAGTAATAAGCACTCTTATTAACCGTAAATTGCACTTTGTTGCGTAGATATTGAACCAATATTAAGGTGAGTACTGATTTGAGACAGCCTATACGCGTACAAACACGCGTTGTCCGTGTGGTGTCACGTGTAAGAATTGCACCATCCCATTTCCTCCCGTGGGTGTCGTAAAAGGCGACTAAGGGATCTACCGGAGGATGGGCAGCAGCATCCTCTTAGTACAAACATTCAATCCAACTGCGATCGCCAACCCGTCTGCCAAGCGTGGCGATTATGGCAAATTCCCCCAAAATTCCTCCCCCATTTTGGGGGAGGCCTATCTCCAGCAGTGGACGTCTATCGGCTGATATGATGATGATGATGAAGATGATACGCGTACAAAATGACTTTATTGCTAATTAATTGGGTCCAAAAATTGATTCCTACTCACAGTTAATACAGTCGACACTATCGATTAATAACAAGTCGACCTCATTAATCGTAATTTCATTATTAATTCCCTTTCCCTTTCATTTTCGGGGGGGATATTCATAGAAAAACAATGAAAAAGTAAGTGCTGTGATCACTTTTCGCCACCATACAAATATTCGGATTTCGGGGGGGGGGGGGGGGGGGGGGGGGATTTAACCCACCTATCCCTCCCCCTGGATACGTGCCTGCCCTTTCCGTGTATACAAGCACAAGTCACAGGCGTCACCTTTAACTCTTCCAGCCATGGTATCTCGGGGGAAACGAACGTGCAAGGAGAACAGGTCAAGAAGCTGGACGTACTGTCCAACGACCTCTTCATCAACATGCTCATGTCTTCCTTCACCACCTGCCTGCTGGTCTCTGAAGAAAACCCCACTGTTATACAGGTAAGAATTCGAAATGGAATATAAGCTGGGTGGAATAGAGGATGTGGTCATATTTAATAAACGAGTGATTGTATCCTATAGATATACTTAGGTAGTCTACCACAAGAGCCTGAGAGCCATTGGCTGCTGAGCTGTGGCCTAGCATACCACCCCCTGATAAAACGACAAAAATCGAGACGTGCCTCTGTCTTGCGTATGCAAAAGCATGTTCTCGTCTGATATTTTATCTCATGCGCGTATGACGTAACCAAGTCAGGTGAAAAAAAACAATAATATTTATAAACAAAGTAGCGCGGCCCGAAAGTCAACAAGGAATGGCAGGGACGTGCTCATACTCTCTGCCTACGGAGCAGCAGTGCCGGATTTATATTTTTTATGAGTGTAGGCCACTTTATTTTCGCCGCCCCATGTACCTTTCTAAAATAATAATTTTCCATTTGTAGTAGTGCCTTCCGCACGAAAGTTAAATAAACGAATGAATTAGTCGAAAGAGCGTAAAAAAGAAACAAGAAATACAATTTTTTACGGGACTTTTTAGTAGCAAAATCATTCACAACATCATCATCATCATCACAGAATTCATTTTTTTTCAAGAGTTTAAGAGGAAAAACCCCTTTCCTCAAAACAATTTGTAGCCGGAGTGGAAAGTGCGATGCGGAGAGCTATATCCCTGTTGGGATTTAAACATTAGACTTGACATTAGATTGATTCCTTAAAAACGGTACCTAGGATTGATAATTTTCGATAGGAATGAGTTTCTATAGGGATTTAACGTATGACTATAAAAAACCATGAAAAAACCAGTGAACTTGTTTGAGTTTTATCCTCTGAAATCTGCCGCCCCTAGGACGCTGCCGCCCCTAGGCCGCGGCCTACACGGCCTATTGACAAATCCAGGCCTGCGGAGCAGTGGCCCTTCCTTGTGGCCAATACTATATTATTATTATTATTACTGTACAGTTTCCCGTAATTTCAGCTGTGCTTCCATTGTTCAGTTTGACGTTGACTGTCAAAAATCTTTAAATATAACCCCACATTTCTGTTCCACCCTGTATAATTTAATTACATTGAATGCAATAGTAAACAGAATATCTGTTGCCACCACATCACATTAAATTTTCAAAGGGTCGGCAGAGGTTAAGATGAGAAGATAAAAAGTCGTTAGGTACACGAGATATCAAGTTTACACGTACGGTCGGCAACGAAAGTTGATAGACACTCTGAACCTTATTTTCACAGAAATAAAGTTCATAAAATGTTATTCATCTTTTGTTGCCTATTGTACTTAAATCAAACTTGATCAATATTATTACCTTATATACTTACCACCTTATTAATATTCTTTGCAACAAACAGTAGCGCGATGACACACAAGGGAAATTAATCAATTTAATTTAAAACTTACGTAGGTTACTTCTAAACTATTATAAAACTGTAACAGGGAGTTAGTCTGTAATTATTACTGTAGTTATTTTTTGTCTGTCTGTTTATTGTTTGTGTGTTTGTTTGAACGAGCATCACGCGAAAACTGCTGAACTGATTTTAATTAAACTTTTTTATTTGCTAGCTTATTATCTGACTTAAAATCTGGTATATAATTTGTGCGGACAAAGTCGCGGGTTAACGCTCGTGCTATATAAAAGTATATTTAATAAGGAAATAAAATGGTAAAAGCACAAATAAAACTTACCCTAAGCTTAAACCATTCTAAGCATTCTACTTACTTATTTATAAACCACGAGCGTTAACCCGCGACTTCGTCCGCACAAATTATATAAACTCTAACAAAATTAGGTGAAACTATTTTAAGGGTACGATCAGACCATCAAACTGAACAACTTTCTCTATGGGACCAATATCGAAATCGCGAAAAAAAAAATCAGCTGTTCCATACAAACCTACTCGACCTAAATGTAGGTATGGGACAGTAGATTTTTATTCGCGATTTCAATATTGGTCCCATAGAGAAAGTTGTTCAGTTTGGTGGTCTGATCATCCCCTTAAAATAGTTTCACCTAATTTATAAGGTCTAACAAAATAAACTATTTTAAGGGTATGCTCAGACCATCAAACTGAAAAACTTTTTCTACGGGACCAATATCGAAATCTCGAAAAAAAAATCTGCTGCCCCATGCATTTGAGTCAATTTGTGTTTGTAGTTTTGTATGGGAAATCAAATTTTTTTTTCGCGATTTCGATATTGGTCCCATAGAGAAAGTTGTTCAGTTTGTTGGTCTGATCATACCCTTAAAATAGTTTCAGCTAATTTGGTTAGACCTTATATACCAGATTTTAAGTCAGATAATAAGCTATCAAACAAAAAAGTTTCATCAAAATCGGTTCAGTAGTTTTTGCGTGATGCTCGTTCAAACAAACAGACAGACATAAAATCCAAAAATTGGTGATATCTAAATTAGGGACACCTAAAAACCATATCGTAATTTCTTTTTTGTAAATATCTTCAATGTACAGACAATCTTCTATTAAAGTTTTATAATAGTATAGATTATGGTATTTTCCACGGACCTGAAAAAAAGAGTATTTTCGTGATGTTTCAGGTGGAAGCAGAGAGACGGGGTAAATACGTGGTGTGTTTCGATCCACTAGACGGCTCCTCCAACATCGATTGTCTCGTATCGGTCGGATCCATCTTCTCTATTTATAAGTTAGTAGGCACTTATTTAATAAAAACAACATCACCCTATTACAAAATATACCTGCTGAATGACCACTTTGCATTAAATGCCAAAACTAATGTTGTTTACGATATACAACAAAAATTGTGTGTTTTAGAGAAATGATTTTCAGGTTTTACTTCCAAACACCTAGTACTAAATTAGTTCGAGCCTTAAAAATAATGGCTACCACTGAACAAGTAATCACAACGTTTTTACAATTTTGATATTTCGTACTAAATCAGGGCAGGAGTGCGATTTTTGAATCTCATTCGCGGAGCTCAGCAGTTGAAATTACTGTCAAAATTACTATGGAGATATGCATCTTTCTGCTGCTGATTTGACTTTCAAAAATCACACTCCAGGATTGCCATTTTTGAAAGTCAAATCAGCAGTAGAAAGAAGCGTATCTTCATACATTTTCAACTGCTGAGTTCAACGTATGAGATTCAAAAATTTTAACCACTATTAGTGCCTTTCGATTCGACCCGCTGTGCTCCACAATAATACTAAGCGTATTTTTTTATCAATGTTTTTAGGAATAAATCTACCGGTGAGCCGAACGAGTCAGATGCTCTACAGCCGGGAAACGAGCTGGTGGCAGCAGGGTACGCCTTGTACGGATCAGCGACCATGATGGTGCTCTCCCTGGGCAAGGGGAAGGGAGTGAACGGCTTCATGTACGACCCCTCCATCGGAGAGTTCATACTGACCGACCCCAACATGAGGATACCTGAGAAAGGCAACATTTATTCTATTAATGAAGGTGAGTTGATGCTTTTTTTGTGAGGATATAAATCGAGTGACTATACTGATGCAAAGAAGATACCTAATCGATTATCAGATAGTGTAACAACCCGATTCAATCTGTACCTACCAAATTGACATAGTGTTTTTAAGCAGTTCTTAACGATTATGCTTCGTAATATTTAGTTGCTGATTTAGTTCGATAATTAACTTCAGATAATGGATATGATGATTACTCACAGGACAGTCATAATACGTTACCGATCTTGTAAATCATATAATCGCAAACTTACACAATACCACAATAACACATCATCCCCTTAATTTTTTTTAGTGTCCATCCATAACCCACCCAATTTTGTCTAATCCCAGTAGGCCTCGCATGCCACCCCCTAGAAAACGATGAAAATCGAGAGATGTGCCTACATCTTCGTTATTTTATGTATGGCAAAAAGAGCGCGCATGAGGTTTCTCTCGCTTTGTCGTGTGTGGCATGCCAGCCGTGCTAAAGCAAGGTACAAGGCGTTCGGCGCCCGACGAAATACTCGGTTCTTTATTTCCTTATACTTACTATTTATTCGTTATATAGGCTATTAAACATGCTTATAAACTCGAAATCCCTCCTCAGGATACGCAGCAGAATGGGAGAAAGGACTGAAGAGCTACATAGACGACAAAAAACAGCCGAAGACAGGCAAAGCTTACGGCGCTCGCTACGTCGGTTCTATGGTAGCCGACGTTCATAGGACCATCAAATACGGAGGCATATTCATGTATCCGGCTACCAAGTCCGCTCCTAATGGAAAAGTGAGTTTTTTACATCTTCTCACAGCAGTCAAGTTCGGAGTGTGGAATGGCAGTTAGGTGTGGAATCTGATTTTTCCGTACGTTTATTCTTCTTCAGAAACATCATTGATGAGGAACCGTTAAGATTGATACAGTGGCTGGATCCAGTGCCGTCAAACTGGAAAATTTTGAAAAATGGCATAATAAAGGGAAAGGCAAGAAGGCAACAATTACCTTCGACAATCGTTTTTAAACTGCACTGCGCACTTTGTTTTTTCCAGTCACTGTATCAATCTAAACCAGCCCTTAAAGCGAGAACCAATGATTTCTGCTTTCCGACACCTGCACTCACATTCGTTCCCCCTGACCGATGTCATAGCGGTTTCTGTGTGACAGAAAGGGATGAAGTTATGGGAAAAATTATGTTCCGTGCAAACAAAGTCAGGTCCAAGTGGTTCAACAAACATCTCATCTTTACTATACCTAAATGATCAACCCTGTTCAAATTGTACCTTATATCCTAAAACAGATTTTTATTATATTTCAGCTACGCCTCCTGTACGAATGCAACCCAATGTCTTTCATAGTGACTGAAGCAGGAGGGCTGGCGACGAACGGCTCGATACCCATCCTGGATATCAAACCCACGTCCATCCACCAAAGGGCACCCTGCTACCTCGGCTCCAAGAAGGACGTCGAAGAATTGCTTCAATATATCAAGTGATCCGTTAAGACTGAACATTTGTGTCTGAATATATACGTATAATATTTGTATGTTAATAATTTTACAAGTTTCTGTTTGAAACAGGGTGAATAAAGGCTGGCTAGTCTATTTACTTCTATTTGCTGTTATTAAAACACACACGTGCGTAAGTACATGACATCAAGACCACAATCCCCTTTGGAGTGAATAGAAACTATGCTTCAACTTTAATTATACAGAGTGAAATTGATATCATTAGCATCCTTTTAAACTAAGAATCTACCCATCAAACTGATGAAATTTTAATATGGTAGCAAACAGATCGGAGCAGAAAAAACCAGCTGTTCCATACTAAACTGCAATTTTTTTGCTCCGATCTGTTTACTCCCATAGTAAAAGTTGTTCAGTTTGATGGGTAGACTCTTAGTTTAAAAGGATGCTAATGATATCAATTTCACCCTGTAGTACTCTGTGCTACAATTATCAACACTTTTACACGAAACATATTTTCATCAAGATACGCGAAACATTTATGGTCTGTAACCATCGAGTGGATAATCAACTCAATGCAACGTATAGCGTCACGGCTCCCGTCAGCAATACAATAATAAAAGGGCTCATTTTGAGAATATTAGCGTTTCGGATTTAAGTGATATGTAGACTACCTTATTTAATATATATAAGTGATATGTAGATAACCTTAGTTTCTGTACTTTAAGTACTAGTTGATAGGTTTGATAGGTGGATAGTACACACAAAACATTACAATAGAAACATTATCCATTAGTAGCCTAGGAAAATCATCTGCAGTTATGATTTTAAGTATACATTGAAGTATCGTAAACCTTCAGGCCACTGTACAACTCCCACGAGATGGTACTTTGGGTTGGTTTATTGTAGGGGTATCGCATACAGAAGGCGTCGAGGCGGCGTCGAGGCGCCGGCGCGCGCCTTAAAGACCTTGACATACGGTCGGTAATTGTATATCATTCGGATTCTTGGTATACAATTATCGACCGTATGTCAAAGTCACTAAGGCGCGCCCGCGCCTCGACTCCCTCTGTATGGGATACCCCTAAGACGTTCCATCAGATGTTCAAACGGCACTAAATAAAACAAAATAATTAAAAAACTGAACTTCTCTTACGTTTATTTACATAAATAAAAATCGTCTTACTTCCAATATTATTGAATACTTATTTTATGTTTCCAATAAATGCTACATTTCAATTAAATCAGACAACTTTAATCACGTAATAATGACGCTGGCCGATCACGAGGGTCCTCAATTTTGTATTAGCTCAAATGAATTTTTGTACATAATACAATCCTAGACATTATGATGCTCCCAGTACTTGTTATTGACAGGAATGCAGTGACAGAAGCAGAAGGCTATTAATTTATAAATAAAAAAAAACATCCCACTAGAGTTAGATACAAAAAAAATCCCGCCCTTGATTGGAGAAAGCCCAAACCCAAGCCCAAGCCTTGGAGGCCTTAAGCTATCGCTGTGCTAGTTTATTATCTCCCGACTACACCACTAGAAGTCGTTGAAAAAAAACGAATTAACTTTAATTTATCGTAAAAAAGGTTACCTTTCTTTAATTTGTTGTAGCCATTTTATAGGATTTAACGAGCTTACATGAACCCTTACATGCTTAACTCCATACCGCAATCTCACTGCTTTCTTGCACTCTATGGTCTGATACTCGTATTGCCATAGTTTTCTTGTCCTGTGTCCACCTGGTCCAATACGACATTGTTTCTACGCGGTGAGCGCGACGAACTGGTGGAACACGTCAAGGATGTGGGGGTCCAGGTCCTGGGTGAAGAGAAGCGTCTCTAGCGTACTGCTGTATTTCTGCACTTGCTCGTGATGCTGGAAAAGATTTTGTTGTTGTTAGTAGCGCATTTATTTGTCGGAAATATTTTCGGAATCGGAATATATTTTTCTTGTACTTTGCCTCGCCTCCTGTATAGGGGGCGGTGATACGATCTCAGCCTGGATCATAATCATAACCTTTGTACCCCTTGCGGGTTTTTCTATAAAGGAAAAAATCGCGCGGAAACATAGATGTATGTAGTCTGTATTAGGAGTCCATGAAAAAGGCCTGGCATCGGGCTCAGTAGTGAGAGTTTAGGCACTGGTAATTGTTATTCTAAACACATTATATTACGCAAACGCACATATTTTTAACCACTATACCTATAAGTATGTCTGCTACAGTAAACTAGCTCTTATACAGTAAACAACAGAACTCACAACTAGGAAGACTTGCCGCAGCCTGCCCACGGTGCTCTTATACCAGAAGGTGTCTGCCATTATGAACATGTCTGCTACAGTAAACTAGCTCTTATACAGTAAACAGCAGAACTCACAACTAGGAAGACCTGCCGCAGCCTGCCGACGGTGCTCTTGTACCAGAAGGTGTCTGCCATTATGAACATGTCTGCTACAGTAAACTAGCTCTTATACAGTAAACAACAGAACTCACAACTAGGAAGACCTGCCGCAGGCTGCCGACGGTGCTCTTATACCAGAAGGTGTCTGCCATTATGAACATGTCTGCTACAGTAAACTAGCTCTTATACAGTAAACAACAGAACTCACAACTAGGAAGACCTGCCGCAGGCTGCCGACGGTGCTCTTATACCAGAAGGTGTCTGCCATTATGAACATGTCTGCTACAGTAAACTAGCTCTTATACAGTAAACAACAGAACTCACAACTAGGAAGACCTGCCGCAGCCTGCCGACGGTGCTCTTGTACCAGAAGGTGTCGGGATCTCGTCCGTCAGTATCGCATCGCACGAGATGCTCGGACAGGATCATTATGAACCGCTGGAACACGATCAGGAACAGACGCTTTTGGTCGGTGTGCGCTGCTTCTAGTCGCTCTTCCATGCGCTCTACTGCCTGCAATTGATAAAGTTGTACGTTATAAAATATGATTTTGCAAAGGCATCTTGCAGATGCTTAAACAGTCATCATCATCAGCCTATAATCTATATACATCCCACTGGACATGCCTACTCTCAGGGAGTGTGAATGCGGATTGGTAGACTTCACACACCTTTGACTATTTATTAAAAGGACTAGCCTTGCGGTAGCATTTCCCCTCTGCCACGGTATAAGATCAATTAATCATGTGCATTTACATTAAATTTTATACCTTATCACTAAACGAGACAGTCTATAATTGCTAAACAATAATTTCGAACTTAGAACGTTTGGGGTTCACGCGAAACTACTTTTCATGATTTTTAACGTTCAAAATTAGAATCTACAGTTATGGGAATAAAATCCAAAGTTGCGGATTTCATGTTACCCCGCCCCTCGCCAAAAATTGGCAATGTTTGTTAGTAGAATTACATGCGTAACTAGTCCCTATATAAGTAGTCAAAGTCACACACCTATCATGAGTATGTGAAGTCTACCAATTCGCAATACGCACTCGTGGTGGACTAACGCCCATACTTCTTCTTGGCCGTAACCTCATGGCTGAGGGACGTGATCATCGTGGGCCGCTTGTGCCACCACAGTTCTCCAGGCCGCTCGATATTGGCACCGGTGTATGATGGCTTGTAATGTTGTATCGGTAATTTCGGTAATTTAACGCGCACCCTATCTGAATTATTCTGAATCATCGAATACGCTGGAAACCTGCATACGCTGAAGAAGAAATTGTGATGTGTATCGCATTCGAATTACTTCTCGGCCGTCATCGGGCCGTCAAATACAATAAAAGTGAATGATTGAGTACCTCTTCGGTGGGCTTGTCCAGGTCCTTCTTCTTCTTGCTGTTGTTCTCGTCCTCAGAGTCGGAGCTGCTGGAGTCTGCCCTCGCGAGAGCCTCCCTAGCCTCCTGTAGTTCACCACCTGTACATAGATTTTATAAATAAAGTACACTGCTTAAAGATACCATATTATAACGATACCTGTAAAGACTATCAGTTTAAAATAACAATGTGCATGATGCCACTCGCAAATGTGACGTCACTCAATAACACGAACTTCACTCGAGTCATTCCAATGATTGCTTCTTTTACATAGAGTCTACGTTCCTTTCTCAACCGAGTGAAGTTATCCAAAGGCCCTTCAAGGTCATGCACATTGTTATTTTAAACAGATAGTACGTATTTTTTTTATTTTAATAATATAATAATAATAGTAAATATCTTGGACATTATCTAGTCACATTTAAAGTACCTGGACTTGTATTATGATGACTAGACAATGATATAGAATACATATATAAATACAAACACATCCATGACTCGGGTACAAATATTCATATTCATCATATAAATATTTGTCCCTTACGGGATTCGAACCCGCGACCCTCGGCACAGCAGGCAGGTTCACTACGGACTGTGCTACCGGGCCGTCATTAATAATGCTGTTATTGTTACTTAAAGTTGTGATAGCTTAGTTGTGAACTAAGGATGTTTGAATGTTTTGAAACATCAGGTTATCTCAGATGTGTATAGTATAAGAAAGAGTATGGTACTCATTGATGTCTTATAAAAGGACAATGATTGTACTACATACAGTATGGGTACAGACAGCAATGTTTACATCATCCCCTCTTGGAAGACGAGTGTAGGTAATGGTGCAGTCCTCTTTCACTCGCACTCACTGTTAGCACCCCCTTATCTCTTCCAGGTCGTGGTGTAGACTAACTAACAATGTTTTCCTTCACTGAGAGCAGAAAAAAATACTTACTCAATTTAGAAACATGTTTGTTCATCTTATCAATAGTAAGATGCAGTATCTCCCACAGATGTCCGGTAGTAAAGAACGGCGCCATTTCCTTGCTGAAGAGCCACGTGGCCACCGCGCCGCACTCCACTATCTGCGTCTTGAGCATCTTGTCGACGAGCACGCAGACCATCTGCGGGTGACGCTGCCATAGCTCCCACACGTTGCGAAGGATACATATCTGAGCTTCCTCTGAATCCGCCAGGATCTGGAGATGTTGGTTGTTATTTAAGTGGTCAACCAATAATATGATATAGACAATACTACTTATATAGGGGCCCTATATTCTTAATATACTGACACTTTTTTAAGGGGATGATCAGACCATCAAACTGAACAACTTACTCTATGGCATCAACATCAAATATGCGAAAAAAAATCTGCTCTTCTATAAAAAACTGCAAATCTACTCGAGCCAAATGTATGGGACAGCAGATTTTTTTTCGCTATTTCGATGTTGGTCCCATAGAGAAAGTTGTTCAGTTTGATGGCCTGATCATCCCCTTTAAAAAGTGTCAGCATATTAAGAAGGACCCTGTATAAGTCCTGACCCTGTTAATAACAGGTAACCACAGTATAAAAAGAGTAGGTATGTAAACAACTACTACAGTATGGACCACCAATTTGGACCCCTCCTCTCGGTGGTACGGGAGGAGGCAGACAGTAAGCAGGTACAGTAGTACCAGGTTTATAAGTCTCACCGATGTACCTGCGCAGTTGAAGAATTTTAAAAGCGCGCGAAATTGTCACACCTTGCCGCTATTGGCTTATTGCTTTCGCGCCCTTTTCGCTGCCGAAGCTTCGAGTTCGAGTTGGAGCGACATAGAGAATACCCGATTTCGCACTGCTCTGCGCAAACGAAGATTGACGAGCGGAATTATTTTCCTGGTTGTACTATAGTCCTCTCTCACTCGCACTCACTTTGCATAATATGTGCTTATCTCTTGTCAGTACGAGCCAGTTTGACGTAGCATTAAACATTGGGTGCAGGTGAAATTGACCAAATCTCAAGGAAACAAACAAGAAAACGGGTAAGACTGACTAAAAAGGAACAAACAACAAGCATGTATAAATCTGCTATATATCAATATTACGTCTTTGTCTTTGTGTGTATGTTTAAAAAAATACAAAATACAGGGTGAAATTGATATCATTAGCATCCTTTTAAACTAAGAGTCTACCAATCAAACTGAACAACTTTTACTATGCGAGCGATAAACCGATCGGAGCAAATAAAAAATCAGCTGTTCCATACTAAACTGGAATGTCATCGCGCGAGGTCGCAACTCACTGTATGCAACAGCAGATTTTTTTGCTCCGATCTGTTTGCTGCCATAGTAAAAGTTGTTCAGTTCGATGGGTAGACTCTTAGTTTAAAAGGATGCTAATGATATCAATTTCACCCTGTAGATAAGAATTCGAAAACGGCGTAAATTTGAAAATTTTTACATTTTAATAACATATCAAGTTCAGATAATTATAAAGTCATGTTCAAATATGAAGTTATTTTCACATATCAAATCATCTTCAGAAATCAATCAATCATCCTTAGATAGCAAGTTCAGAAGCTTGTCAATGCGACTTGAAAATACTTTGAAGGCAAGATGGTCACTAACCTCTATAAATTATCTACTAGGCTAGAACTTAGTAATAATTATTAACTTCTTGAAATATCATACCTAAATGTTTATATTACAAACCTTAAAAACGTAATGGAATTTCGATATAGCAGCAAAACTGTGTGAGATACTCTTGCTGCCCAAGTTAAGTAGCGTCTGAACAAAGACGTCGATCTTGAGGGGGTTGTAGGGCGCGGCCTGCGCGGCGGCGGGCTGGTCTCCCTCGCGCAGGGGGTTGGGCAAGTCGCGCAGGACGTTCAGCGCCTCCTCTGCCGTACATTTGTTGCGGACACATATCACCAGCTGATGCGCCGCTTCTGTGCCGGGGAGGGATGCTGTGGACAAACAGTGGAGTTGGTTAAGGTAATACAGACTGTTACCCGCGACAGGCTGCGTGGAATTCAATGGCTAAGCCCGTCTTAAGAGTGCAAGCTCCCTGTCAAATTTCATTAAGATTCGTTCAGCGCTTTAACCGTAAATAAGTTACAAATAAATAAATACCGCTCACAGGCACATACATTGTAATGATCCCAAGCAAGCACTATAGCGGCTTGTTATCATAGAAACCATACAACAACGGCACAAACATATAACATCCATAACCGAACCGGGATTTGAATCCAGGCCCCTGGTTTGGCAGTCCGGCGTGCTAGCCATTACACCCACCGGGTCGTCAATATACAGACAGACATACTTTCGTATTCTTAATGTCAACTTGAACCCACCACATACTATTGTTGTCTCCTTTAAAATACCAAAGTCAGAGCTTGAGAGCTTGAGGGTCGAACAAAAATAAAGCGACAAAGTTCCCCGAGGAGGAAGACCGAGATTCTAAACATACAACAACAAAAAGCGCATAAACATAGCTCAAACTCTGACAGGCTGTGAGCCCGCCGCCACTTTTAATCGGCAGCCATGCTCTCTCGAGTTCTAACTCGACCAATTCCAGAACATAATAAATCACTCTTATGTCAATAAGGCATTTGAAATATAGTTAAATAAAGAAATTTTTGACTGTGATACTTAAAAATTAATATTTTTCGAGACATAACATGATGATGAAATCAAAATGTTTTATGAGTTGAAACTTACGAAGCGATAGAGCGTTGTCGGCAATTAATGTAGATGTTAATTTGGATAAGAGCACAATACCGGCGCGGGCGCAGCTCGCGTTGCGCAAAGTCGCCATTACTGCCGCGAGCGCGGGAACCGAACTAGTTGAAAATATGCATTTGCATCCATTATTCTAAAACTAATATAACATAAAGTGATATAATACAGTAATAATTCAACTAAAAATAACTAGTTTTGCATAAATGATAGCAGTTATGTTCAATGACATGCCATCCACTTGACAGAAGAACTAATACTACTAGTTTTAGTTCTTCTGTCAAGTACATGGATTCAAAACAATTGTACATTAAAATACTTTGAAACAGAGCGAAAGCTAAAGTGCCAGTACTTCCTTATTCAGAGTTACATTTGAAACTTAAATGTTCATCATCAAAATATGTAGCATTTCTAAACATGTTGACTACCCCAGTCATTTTACGGTTTGAGCCGGGACTAATTAATAATTGATATTTTTTTTCTGTATAATATTTAAGAACCAATTTGAGCCTGGAAATGTATCAAAATTAAAAAAAAATCAAGTCAGCAATAGTTCCAATTTTAAAATATAGCTATTATCTCATTCTAAAAAACCTGACGGTAAATTTTTTTTTCTCATATTTAAGGCTTTACCATTATACATACTTTAACCATGGTGTACATATTTTTGTCTACTTAGAAGGTTTTGAAAAACACATTCCTATTTTCTAATAAATGCCTCACTTTTTAAATTTCAATGCCTATTTTATTGCTCAAAAATAATTTATATAGTTAAATCTAAGTCAAATGAGTGCGTTGGTATTAATATTATTAATTTAAAAGCCTTCATGGGACACACAATTTCGATTTCTATGTTGCGTAGCGATTTTTTTTTTTTAATTTTTAAGATAGTCTTTTGGTCACTAAATGGTGCCGGTTACAGTTTAAAAGTCCAATTAGTAATTACTCCCTACCCCGCCTAACAAAACTCCGTAAAATGACTGGGCTAGACTGCAGGTTTATAAAATACGAGCGTTAAGTTGATGTTCAGTTTGATGGGTAGACTCTTAGTTTGAAAGAATGGTAATGATATCAATTTCACTATATAAATATAGGATACATAAATAGATTAATAGTTATTTGCCAGCCAAAGATACATTGCATATTGTTATTTGGACCACTGCACTAGGCAACGCCTGTATCGCGGGAATCAAATAAGATAGTACAGTACGACCAGAAAAATAATTCCGCTCGTCAATCTTGGTTTTTGCAGAGCAGGCCCGAATACCCGACAAAAACTCGAAGTCATTTAGTAATCAAAGGGTGCAAAGTCGGATAGCAGCGAAAAGGGCGCGAAAACAAATTAGCCAATAGCGTAAAAGGGTTGAAGGTTCATCCTGATTGTTCAATATAATTTCGCGCGTATTAATAGATACAAACATGAATCGACTGAAGTTACCGGGCCGGTTAACATTGAGTTCCCTTTGTCAACTTGGTCAAACTGGTTATAACACATTCTCCCTCGCAGTTTGCCATACAGTGGAATCCATCTATATCTTTCTTTTTTACTTACTAAATTATAGGACGGAAATCTTAACCCCTAGCGAAGTCAGAGCATGATCCAAGTATCTAAAACACCATGCGTGTCCAAGAAAAGCGGATAAATTTCCTACTTGTCCATGCATGACATCTCCGTACATTAATTACATACACGACTACACAAACAAATATTTGCGAACAGTAAACAAGTACATATCCATCAAATAATCACTGTACGTTATTCCAGTACCTGAATGGCATAAAGAATTGTCAATCTAATGAATATTAAATAAACTTTAAAACCACACGGAACATACTGGATATAACTGGGTACAGACAGCATAGAAAATAAAAACTATATTCTACAAATAAAATTGAAATATGAAAGACGCGCTGATAAAAATTAAATGGACGCAAATCCAAAAAACAATAAAATATATTCAGTAGGATTTCATTGCACCATGAAGGTAAAGACAACAAAAAGAATAAAAATAAAACCAAAAGTGATAATCAACACGTTGTACAGATTATTACTTTTGGTTTATCTTTTTCAGGAATAATGCTTAATAAATGAACAAACGAACTAAAATCTTGGAAGATGTAAATAAATTAGATCACGAATCACGATTCTATTTAACTTATAAGAATACTCATACTTGAAAGAAATTTATGTTACATACATATTACTTCATAGATATCATTACTTGTCTGATTGTGTTGGTTAAATATACAAACCTACAAACAGACAATCAGACAAGTAATGATATCCAGGGTGTTAGGGGTTTACCCTAACATTGTTAAGGAGGTTGCAGAGGGGTCAATTTTATACAAAACTTTGACGCACAATACGCGTAGACGGTATTAATATAAGTAACTTTGTATATATGGAAATTTTTCATACAAAATTTTAAAAGCTTTATATTTTCGTAATTATATTATAAATTGCAAATGTTATTTGTTACGCGGCAACTAGATTTTCTAAACTATTTTTCCATATATAAAATATTACTTTTATTGATTCCGTCTACGCGTCAAACTTTTGTATGGACTGAAACCACCTTAACAGTTGCATTACTTTAAGGGGTGATTGTACCCATGATACTGAATATGTTTCCCTAAGAAACTTATAGGAAATTTGCAAAAAAAATTTTGGACTCTATACTAAATGCAATCAGCTGATCAAACATTTGTATGAAAAGCCGAAAAAAAATTGCTATTCAGTATAATGGGTACTACTGTTTACCCTAACACCCTGTCTATGTAGAAATATGTTCAAAATTTTGCTATAAAAATGTACTGTCTGAAATGTTTTCTAGTTGCTATACTGACAGTACATACAACATAAAGTATCGCGCAAACACAGTACGCGTTCCGCGTGTGACAGCGCGCGAAAAAACGGCGAAAAGCGCGCGAGATGGAAAGTGCGCACGCAACAACGCGGGGATTTCACTCGGCCGCCCGCGGCCGACCGTCTTTCAGCGGACTTCTACACTCAAATATATTACAAAGTAACATATTGCGTTTTATCAATGTTTAGTAATTTCTAGGAAATGGATAGTTACGAGCTCTCCATCGACAATGTTCATGATAGAGCGAAGTGGAGGAAACAGACAAGGAAAGCAAATCTAAGAACATGATGATGAGCATAATTTTTCCACCTATATCTTTTAAACGATATTTATTAAATATTACCTCCTTGCTTTACTTTAAACTAATCAATAACTTGTTCACAAATAAGAAATACACGGGTTATGAGCACATACCTGAAATGAAAGATGTCACTTCTGCAATATACCTATCACGCCAATATTCATCCGTAGAAAAATGTTTTGGTTCTTTATGAACTTTAGAGGCAGAATCTATGAACACTATACCTACACAGTGTCATGATAATTATGATTATGTTAATTTTAACTACATCGACTGCTTAATTAATTACAAAAGCAGTCAGGTACGCACGACATATTTCAGTGAGTGCCAAAGGGTCTCTGTTAAACACAGGTTTACTTTCTTATCCATACTTTACCCTCCTTAATTTGAAAGAACGGGAAATCAACACGATCAGAGCGGATGCAGTGACTCTGCCCGTTAGCCATAGCCAGACAGCATTGGAGAGACCATTGCCTCGCCAGACACCCGTCTGGGTTGCTACCGGACACCACACGACTTGGCCTATACACATACCAGCCATACAATAGGTAAGGTTAGATGCTATGACGACACTGTAAGATTTTGCACGCCGATAAATTTAACCATTTAAAAACTCGATGTGAAGAGGAAGACGATTGCGAAAGTTCCCTTGCGGCAACATCCAACACATTATATCCTATTAATGATCTAAGAATTTTATACAAACTGGTAACAAAATTATACAAAACCTGAAAATCTATAACAGATGAACATTTTCATATACTCGTACAACACATATTTTCAAAATACAATAACACAGAAAACAGACTCACAGAGGCATAAGAAGAAATTAAACGATGAATGGGGGCAATTCTCGCTTGAATTCGAAGGGAATTGATATCAAGATCTGAGAAAGCGCATAATGCTCACAGTTGTGAGCATTGATATAGTTATATCGTGAAGGAAGTCAGGGATATTTTAAATATGAAAATTAGAATATCCACATAACATTAGCAGTACCCAAACTCAAAAGAAAGTATTAGAAAGTATTGAAAAGAAAGTATTCGATACTGAAGATATCACATTGACAAGTGTAACTGACTATTAGAAATCAAACGCGGAAAACACGAAAAAGGCTGAAAATTCATAAAATCAAATGACAAGTTAATACTTATTACAAGTTGGCATTAGCCCTGTCCATATAATTTATACTGAATCGTTTTCCGCAATCCAAACAATATTGTAAGTAATACAACAAAAACATTACATTTCACACTTTACTACATCACTACAAAGTCCTATTCAACGCGACCAATAAAATTACAGTTACGCATTGAATTTAAACCTTATCATCATCTAATTAAATATAAAAATTGATGGCAATACTTTTTCTATCCACAAAAAGTCTATAACCACGTAAAAATGTCGCTCAAATCGAGCCATTTTCATGTTTATGATGTAGAAAGAAAAGTTTTACAGGGGAGCCTGTTTCGTAGAACGTCGTACAGTGGTAAGGTAACACCCCACTCGAGGGAGGTTGTCGGAGTGGCAGCATACGCGCAGGCAGTTCGCGCAGCTCGGTGCGTCCGCGCCGCACGCGTCACTTCACCCGCCTCCATGCTACAGTGGTTAAAAGATCGTGCAGTGTTGTGAATCAGTGATCAAAGATGCGGTCCGCATTATTTTGCTTTTTATTTACGCTAATTGTGAGTAATATTTTGTGTTTGTTTGGATGTTTTCTAAACAACCAGCAGATTAATAAGTGCATTTGATAGAATACTTTGCTGCGATTTACAGTCGGGTCGTGGTCGTGTTCATAAATAAATTAAATATTCAGTGATTATCCAAGTTCCTAAAAGAGTAGCTGTTCTGGATAAACACAAATTTTTTTAGTGAAACAAAGTCACTAATTATGATGATTACAAGTCTGTCATAGTTTACTTTTGTTTACTCTTGTATAATAATTAAACAAAATCTGAAAAAAACCTAGCTTATAATTATAAAGAATAGGCTAACTAATTCCACTAAAGAGTCAAACTTTATTCAAACTTCGTGTTAACTTTATTTTTAAGAGGGTCTCTTGAATCAATTTGTTGAATGGATACCGACTATTCTTTCTGGTTTTATTATGTGCAAATACTCATCCAAGTCAAATAGGTAAGATACGATATAAATCATAGCGAATGTCAACCAATTACTGCACGCGACCAACAAACTAACGTGGCTATTTATTATTATGAGAGAAACTCTGTATACAGGTATCAGGAATGTCTGATCATTACATGCGTTTCGCAAAAATCATGATTATCTCAGCCTGTTAAGTGTTTCTTCCCATAGGTGTAGCATGAGGGTAATATGGGATAAGGTATACTTGTTTTTATAGATGAAAGGCTAGCCACAAAATTCTGAAAATTAGTTTTGCTCACTTTTTTATCAGTCTCTGGCCGTCCCGAAAGGGTATAATGGTGTATAGACGTTAGTATATTAATTTCTATTAAGTAATCGCTAAGACTATAATCTATAAGACAATGATATATAATGATAGTTACACCGACGGTAAGTAAACATCAACAACGTAATGTAAGCAGATATAATAGGAAGTTAGCAAATGATATCAACAACGAATGACTAAATCGATTAAAAACAAAACAAGAATTGGAAATGTCGTTCCTGAAAACTGTAGTCTAGTGCACAGGAAATTATAAGAGGGGTTAGAAATGCAAAGAGGCGCTTTTGCTTCTGAGATGGCTGTCGCCACTTGTCTTCCCGCTCACGCTGCTACAATTACTCATGCCGTCTCGCTCGCACCACACCGCGCGCCTTATGGTGTTATGCAAATCAGTGCATAACCTGTGGCGACACTTTCCGCGCCTACTTTGCACTTCTAACCCCTCTTATAATGTTATGTGGTCTAGTGTATAGTCCGCCCCCCCCCCCCCCCTTTCCATCCCTTATCATGACATAATTAAAGTTATTCAAGTTTACGCGAAATAATTAGTTCGTAATTGCATTTAAAAACCTGACAAATAAGTTGTATAATTTAATACAGACATTGACCTCCATATAACGTATTGTTATGAATGAGATTTTCCCATGTAAGTGGAGCGATCGATGGAGATTACATCTTTAAGTCTATGCGCAAAAAATTACGGTAACATTACCTGTACCATAGAACCAATAATTGTTAGGAAATCAAGCTGTTACTTTCACATACTTCGACGCAAGTGAAGATTAAACAACATCGTGTGATTAAAAAATTAAAAATCCTTAAAATAAACAAAATTAAAATAAATATCAGCAATGGTACAGCCATTTTTGTTACAGTTTTGTAATAGTTTTTAGTAGATTCATGTTTTTACGAATTCCAAAAATACTATCAACAGTTCAACGATTTCTGTCACATTTCTGTAATCAACCGCGTCCTACACCAAGTCTTCGAAAAGACTAGAGTGGAGTTATCACCAAAATCTAGCAACATCTTTAAAAAATCGAACAATCGAAGACAACAACATAATAATAAACATAAATAATGAATAACATTGCGCACATAGCACCACGGCACGTGAGCAAGTGGGTCTAGATCGTAACTGGAGAGATTAATATAACTATGTGCCATAACTGATATAATCGTCAAGCAACAATGGTTTAAAATCGAAGATATCAGAAACTTTCCATGAACAACCTTGCTATTATGCATCCCTGCCAATCAAGAGATAAAAAATATCTTTTTGTTAATCAAGACGTCTAATCTACCTATTTCAATTATGAAAAGATAAATCGCGGAGCAGTGCACATCGATTGTACCTCATATGTTCAAAATTCATATTACCGATAGGAGTCTGCTCGAAAAGTCGTATGTGCGATACACGTAAAATCGACATCACGGAAAATCAGGAATCATCTACAGGATCGACTCATCTTACTTGATATTCCGAAAAGAATAAATTATTAACGAGTAGTGTAGGTCCAAGTGAATGCTATACAGCCAAACATTTATGTAAATTACTTGTACTTAACGAGATCTACAACAAGGAACCATTTTTCAGTCAGTATCTTCCTACTGCTGGATATAGGGTCTGCTACCTTTGACTATTTATTATAAGGACTAGCCTTGCGGTAACATTTCCCCTCAGCCACGGTATAAGAACAATTGATCATGTCCATTTACATTCAATTTTATACCTTATCATTATCACTAAACAGGCACTATCCAGGAGGGGCAGGTGGGTTTTATCCCCCCCCCCCCTCCCCCGAAATCCGAATATTTGTATGGAAAAGTGATTACAGCACTTACTTTTTCATTGTTTTTCTATAAATATCCCCCCCGAAACTAAAGTCTGGATGCGTGCTCGTCACTAAATGAGACAGCCTATAATTACGAAACAATAACTACGTTTGGCGTTCACACGAGACTACTTTTCATGATTTTTAATATTCAAAATTAGAATCTAATGTTCTGGGGAATAAAATCCAAAGTTGCTGATTTCATGTTACCTCGCCCCCCGCAAAAAGTGGCAGAAATGTTTGTTTGTAGAATATCATGTGTAACTAGTCCCTATATAAGTAGTCAAAGGCTATAAACCTTATACGCATCAGTCGAACATCTAGTTATTTAAAAAACCTTCGGCATTAAAATGGGTTAAAAAAATATAAAAATAAGTACTACCTACTTACTCATTTTAGATTTTGGGAGAAATAGTTTTTGAATCTAAGAAAAGTTTGAATCACTTTTAGTATAAGAACAATTTTATTGAAAAAGGCTATTGGAGGAATCAGAGGTTGCGTCAGTGAATTTAGAACACATAGGTAATAACATTAGAATCAGCACACCATTCAAACTTAAAGAGAGCCCATTGTAAAGATAACATCTTTACGCTTCGAAGCACTTTATTGAGTAACAGAGGTGATAAGTTGTTTCCAAAGTGTTAAGTTTTTAATCTATCAAAATTAAAATAATAATATTAACCTTCGTGTAAGATAGTTAGGAAAGAATTCACTGCAGCCCGTGGGAGTTTCACAAGATATCTTTGCTATTTGGCACCCAATTATTGTTTATGGAGTGCATTATTGTGCGAAGGTTTTTACTTGATATTTCGACACCATGAAGGAATAAACTCATTTTAAATAGCGCATATTTACCTATTGTATTTCATCCTTACAATTATGTCAAAAGTCTAATAAACCAATATTAATTTCTTCTTTCAATACTTTGCTAGTAAAAGATCGGACGTAAGAATTTAAATCGAAGAGTTTCCAGACCAATGCAGAAATGTAGTGGATTGGAAACTCTAGTTGGGCGGGGGATGGATCGCAAGGCACGCGACCGTTTTGCCGCACGCTACCGTTGCAGCCACTTTCCCGCCGGTCGCCATTTTACTTTCAAACGCACACTGAAATATTTTTTCTAATAACGCAATTCTAATAGTCTGTAGCTTAATTAGCATTCATTTGTGTTGATATGTCGTGTTTATTGCATTTTGTCGTTTTATTTACAGGTACAAAGAGAAGGAAGTTGGGCGGACAATGACTTCAGACCGACGCCGATACCGCTCAACGAGTGGCACCCGCACTACGACCGGAGAGAGGGCAGAGCCGGCACTCTTCACGAGACCATACAGACGGAGGCTCCGGTATCAGTGGCCGCCGTCCCCGCACACTACTGGGAGGACGCACTGAGGCATAGCGTGTACCTGACCTTGGTTAGAGACAAAATAGATCAGCTGATTTCTAAAGGTGACATCATCACCCCGGAGAGCAAAGAGCATCATGCATCGAAGGAGGTCGACGATCATGACCTTTGGGAGAAAATTAAAACGGCTCCCTTCGATAGAAAACCAGATGAAGAGCCAGTTTTAACGGGTGACGTGACGATAATGGCTAAAGGTCGACTGATGGAGGAAACTGGCGGATACCGCTTTGCTGAAGATGAAACGTCTAAAGAGAAGTGTGGTGACGAAAGATGTACGGAAGGTGTTAAGGCGTTCTGGTCCGTCAAACGAGTTAGACAAAGGGAAACTGAGACGTCACCGGGCAACTATCACTACGAGCTAACATTCTCCGTGGTCTCACAAACACCGAAGAAGCCCAAGAAACCTTATGAGAATCCTGTAAGAACATTTACAGTGCGAGAATCTGTTCCAGAGAAAGTGGTGGAGATGCCCCAGGATCCTCGCGGTTATGAGAGAACATCTCCTCAACCCGCACGGCCAGAGAGAGCTATATGGTTGCACAAGAACATAGTTCCATACTATAATCATCATCACTACCATCATCGCCAACCAGCTCGCCAACAAGCTCGCCAATACCAACACGGTTTAGACAGACTATTCTCTTCGTTATTCTCTGATGAGGACGAGGCTTACGAACCTCCGAGATACAGACAACATCCACACGTACAGACACATCCGCAGTACTCTCAGCTTGCCAAACTAGGTTACGTTGGATCTCCTAGTGATCAGCAGAAGAAGTTGACGCCATATCCTTACAAGCCGCATTCGTATAAATACAGTCGTCCCCTCCCGCCCCCGCCGCAGTACATGCAACACCATTACGTAGATGGTGACAATATTGGAGTAGTTAACAATCCGTTTCAACAAGAACATAGATATGTACCGACGATGAAGCTTGGCAAGCCAACAAGACCCTCTGTCCCACCAACAGCACCCGCCACGGTCCAAACACCTAAGAACTGGACTGCCGATGGAGAGAAAAAGAAACCTAATGGAACAGACAGTACTACAAAAGTGCCCGAACAAGTCGTACACAAGAATTACAGCAAACCGAGACCAGCGCCAATGAAGATTAATTACTTACCTGATCACGTGAGACCTCCTATCTACAACGCACCGCCTGGCGTGTTCGTCACTATGGACAAGAAGCCGTTCAAACCGATGCCCCCGTTGAAGCTGCTGTCGAAGCCTCTAAAGTCCCACAAACCGGTGGACTTCAGGCCGAGCCCACAAGTACTTGATATGCAACAATTTTCAGAGCCGGATCCTTTATTTGACTCTGCATTTAAACCAATCACTTGGAATTATTCAGACACTAATACTACAGAAAAGATCGAAGTCGCTGAGAGCAGCACACAAGTGAGTAACAACACTCACAGCAATCATAATACTCGAAAGCCGAATCCGAAAGGTAAGAAACCACCGAAGAAACACGAAAACATTAAAGCACAACGAATGACGACGTCCGCACCCGAGATAATAACTGCAAGCAGCGACTCTGCCGAGGAAGAAATTGACGCTCTGCAGTGGGCAAATGTTGTAGGCGCTTTTACTAAAACCACGCCGATGGAACCTCAGAAAGACAAGTCCGAAGATATTGAAAGCACTACCGTATTACCCACAACCACTACAGTTTCGTCGACAACACCAAGAAGAAGGGTCATAACTACCACAACAGAGGCTTTTGAAGAGACAACAACAACGACGCACAAACCTCCGAAACGAACACGACCTCCTCCAAAATTCACAAAACCGGAAAAAATTAAGAAACACAAAAGAATAACAACTACCACAACAAAGGCACCGGCGAGAAAGACAACAGTAGATTTGACGCCGCAAGCGAGCTCCGCCGCAGCAACGAAACCCTTCTCGAGCATTCTGAACAAAACACAGTCGACTACCACGCCGACCACTACAACCACCACTTCAACTACCCCCAGACCAACAACCACAACGACTAAAGCGACAACAACTCAGTCTGTGACTACTGCTGCCGAACCGCATTCTTCAACAACACAGCCGAAAATTAAAAACCGTTTCAGACAATCTACTCTAATGCAAAAGGGTACATCCGTAAACCACGACAAATGGAGCGTGAGCAACACAGACAAAACTCGTACGGTCTTACCGTTGGCTGGCAAATTCCCACCTAGGAGGAAAGGCTCAAATTTCCAAGGATACATTTCATCTACACCTAGAATGTCCGATATTGACGAAAATGATCATGAGGACCATGCCATTTTTAGCACAACAAGAAGTACTACTACGACGGAATTGACCACTGTAAAAACAACAAAACCAACTACACCTACGTACGAAGACACCGCCGACCAATATGAGGGCAACAGCGAATCATCAGACTATTCTAACAACCACGAGGAAGAAATTGATGTAGATATCGAACATAACTTCGAGGGCGATGAAGGTGAAGAGGACACACAAGATCACAAAGAGTTCATATTCCACGTCACATCTACAATGCCTAGTGAGAAGACGAATGAAATCATCGAACAGGATCATATAACAACAGAGCATATAATTACGTCTCCTCATGCCGTACCAAAAAACAAAACTAAATGCAAGAAGAAAACACAGAACGGTACCAGCAGCGACCCAGTAAATGACTTTAAAATTGCAACCACCACAACGACGACTGAAGCACCAACACCTAGCATTTTAGAAGAATTATTCGGCAGTTTCACACTAGACGCGGCTACAGAAAAAGAAACCAACACGACGCCCAAACCAGAACTAGAAGAACAGGAAAGTGAGAACCATCAGCAATTCGTCAAAATTGACGACGATTTACAAGATTTCCTTGATTCATTGAAGGAAGGTGACAAACACGTGGACGGTGAAGATCAATACGATGAAGAAGATGAAGAGAGTGAGCCTCTGATCGACGAGGAGGAAACGCTCGAGGACGACGAAGATACCGCGTCTGCTAGAGATTCCGATGTCCCTTACGATTACCAAGACCGCCCTTTCAGTTTACTGGAACTAATGGCCATGGAATAGACTGAAACTAACCTTAGTCCTATAATACTCAGTTATTCAGCTTTAATCTATTATTCCTGGCGTTGATCTCAAGTCCCGTACAGCAGTCGAACTCCGTGAAGTTGTTACAAACGATTTAGAAGCATTTATTTAATAACAATCTGAAGCTCCTACGCACAATTTTTATATTTTAAGCCGTGTTGCCGAAATGTAAATAATTTCAACATTCTAGTTAAGTTTAGAATAAGGTGAAATAAAATATTTGTATTAGTAATAAATATGAAACAAATTTTGGTAGTTTTCTTACCTGCGCCTTCCATGGAGTACTTGTAAATAGGTTCTGGCTTGGGAGGTACAAATGCAGCGAAACTCTCTGGTGCCATCTCTTTGATTCTGGTGTGATATGATAACCTGTAACATAGATATTGATTTAATCAAATCTCTAAATCAAAGTTCTGATAATCAGTAGGCCTAGCATGAGTTTACATGTACGCACGGCGACACATCAAGCTATACAAAACCAAAATAAGCTGGCCGCGCGTAGGACGAGTAACGTATAACGTCTCGCGACCAGCTTGTATTGGTTTTGTATAGCTTGATGTGTCGCCGTGTGTACTATCGCGGAAAAATCGCATAATTTCGCGCATTATTTATTGTTTGAAAACTATTCATTCATTGGTCTATTCATCAATAGGGCGGGACTAGAAAGCGCTTTTATTTTTTAAGTATGCAAAAAAAAATGATCCTAGTGGTGGTCAGGCGGAAAAGTCCGCAATAGTATGTGTACACTACATTAGTTTTACTCCCATTTGTGTACACTTGTCCCACTTTCGTACTAGCGCTCCTAGTGGTTACGTTGAGAACTAATTCTGCCATACAAATTTGGCGCCGTAGCTACAGTAGTGTCAACTCATGGTAAACATGGTCATCCCGTGATCATGGCAGTTTTAACACTGCCGTAATATCGGGAACTCAAATATACCAAAACGCGGTAAGAACCCGTTAAAATGTTTATTTCTAGATTAAATAATAACCGCGTAACTCTCAAAAACTGTACAACTCATGGTAGGCGTACTGACAGTTAATAAGGCACGATCGAAATTGCATGCATTTTTCTCACAATGTTTCCCTTCACCGAAAAGCCAGTAGTGCTAAAAATCTTACATAAAATCCGAAAAACTTGGTAAGAGTCAGCATGGACAGGGACGACGAGAGTACTATAATTAACTACCTAATAATAAGCAAGTACATGAAAAAAATATCTTAATTATTATAAAACTGTAGCAGAAATATAGTATCACGCAAAAACTACTGATCCGATTTTGATGAAACTATTTTTGTTTGATAGCTTATTATCTGACTTAAAATCTGATATAAAATTTTTGAGGACGAAGTCGCGGGTTAACGCTCGTTTGAAATATAATCCTTCTCTAACGATTCAAAGGGTAGTAGTGTGTAGCAGTAGCAGTGACTAACAGAGTCTCGAATAATTATTCATCCATCTTCTCGATACACAAAATTGAACTTATTTATTTCAAGTAACCCTGAACATATTTCGCACCAGTTTACAATACAATATTCTGCATTGTGAATCAGTATAAACTTTTTAACAAAGATCCAATTTCCTGTCTATAATCTCTGTGTCTGTCTATAAATATGTCTATCTGTCCTGTCTATAAACTGACAACCGGTGGGGTGTCAGAGTTCTGGAGTGGAGACCGCGAATTGGTAGGCGTAGTGTGGAACGCTCTGCTGCCCGCTGGACAGACGACCTAAAAAAGGTTGTGGGGAGCAACTAGATGAGGAAGGCCGAGGACACAGTTTTGTGGCGCGCCTTAGGAGTGGCCTATGTTCAGCGGTGGACTATGATAGGCTGATGATGATGAATCTCTGTGTTGTGTATTGTCTAAGTATAAAATAAATTACAGGTGTAATTAACTGAATGAATGAAATTCTAGGATACAAAATTAACATTTCAGATATTTCACACTACTTACACCATGTAGTGTGTTTAGAGTTATGTAGCGCGCCTTGGGAGAGGCCTATTTGTCAGCAGACGACGATTGTAAGCTGATGATGATGTCACCTTATAGTAAACGAGCGTTAACCCGCGACTTCGTCCGCACAAATTATATACCAGATTTTAAGTCAGATCATAAGCTATCAAACAAAAAAAGTTTCATCAAAATCGGTTCAGTAGTTTTTGCGTGATACTCGTTCAAACAAACAAACAGACAGACAAAAAATCCAAAAATTGGTGAAATGGAATCAGGGACACCTAAAAACCATATCGTAACTTTTTTTTGTTAATATCTTCAATGTACAGACAAACTTCCTGTTACAGTTTTATAATAGTATAGATAGATGTAGTTACCTGAGGCACCTGCCCAGCACTTCCCTGATGAACCTGGGCTTGGGGTGGTCGGGATCCAGCTGGGTGCACGCCTCCCAGTCCTCCCACGACCACCGGTACTGGAAGTTACTCAGGTGATATGCAAACCAGTTCACAAATCTGCAAACAAATGGTATTTTATTTATTAATACATTAGCTTCGCCAGATCTTTCGCACCGGCTCCCGTCATCATAGGGAGATAAAACATTTATAACAGTTTCTAGGTCAAATCACAAGTTTTTACACACAAAAAGTTTTATCAAAATCGGTCCAGTTTTTGCGTGATTCTCTTACAAACAGACATACAAAATAAACAGAAATCTGTGATTTGCAGTCCTCATCATCAAGCCTCATATAAAATCTTATCAAATTTTTGGCCAAATTGACACAATAACCCACACAAATCAAGATGATTAATAAACTTAGTCGCATTTGGTATGTTTACTATCAGTTAGTTAGCAAAAGAACTCTTTAGGAGATATTGATATCTGATATGACAAATCATATGCACGTCATGTGCACTACCTTTGTTAGTCACTGTTTGTCTTGTTTGGTTTCGATGAACTTATCTATTCTCCATGGGAAGTAGGTGCTGGAGTGATCAATTTTAATTAATTCAAGCAAGGAATATTTTATATTCAATTTGAACAGTTAGTTTCTGATGACTCCAAAAGGGAATTACAGTCATGCATTTACGTAATGTACAGTGATCGGAATAGGTAGTGCAATTTAGGGTAAAGTTGCGAATATTTGTGTGATGTATATTAATATTTGTTTGTATCTATACAGGGCGTAACATTTTATGCAATTTATATTAAAAAGGGTGCACGCCCCATGTAGAGACAAACACCCATGAATTGAATATAAATATTAATATTCATTACACAAATATTTGCAACATTACCCTAAATTGCACTACCTATTCCGATCATTGGTAATGTAAATAAGGATTAGTTAATAGTTCAGCTATCCCAATTCTTTTAAAGATGGATAGGCCTATGATATTCAGAAATTGGACATCTTAGCTGATAGTTTCACTTAGCAATAACATAAAAATTCATACAAACCTATCAAAACACGCCACATTCATAGTATCAATCCTCAAGAACAATATCTCAGTAGCCTGCGCCAGCACTTGCGGCATCGTCGAAGGCTGCAGCTTACACAGCTCAATCAAAATGGACCCGTAGCAGATCTCCAAGTATCTCGGTCTTGGCAGATGAAACAATTCAGCAAAAATAACTTCTACGATACAGTATTCTAACGGTATCTTTGCTTTGTACGGGAAGCAGAGAAGCTGAGCGGCGCACTCCTTGCGTTCGAGATGGTGAGCTTCGAGGATGTTGTGAAGATGTTCTTCGATGAGGAATCGCTCGATGGAGTGGGCACCAGGCAGGACCGGCCCGTCGGGGCAGTCTGTATAGTCGAACATACGGAAGATGGTGCGCGGCATCGGGTACGAGTCGCCATCGTTGTGGGGTGGTGGCTGCAAATATAAAGTAAAAGTATACAAAATTAATTAATACACAGAAACAAGGAAGTACAAATAAGGTAGAAAGTAATAAATGTGAAATTTTGTTTGTTTCACTTTCTTTGCCATAGCAATTATTTTTTGTTATGGTGGAGTTTGGGAGAAATAGCTGGTATAGATAAGCCATACTTTGTTTAAACTTAGTTTGCATCATTTTGCAATTCGAAAGGGGCAGGTCTAGTGCCAGCTATAAACCACACTACACAAATTTATATCAGAAATAGTGTATATTATTTTAAGGGGATAATCAGACCATCAAACTAGATGTTCTGGGACTAAGTTGGAAATCATACTAAATATTCTTATATTTTTATATCATATATACATAAACCCATAATCATAATCCATTTCCAGGTTATTAGAAACATTGCTACAACTACTGGCTCTCATTCAGTTGTAACAGAGGTCACTTTTAGCATATTGAAGGTTTCAAGATGAAAAGCCTAATAAAGTAAAGTGGCGATAGGCAAGGTTCGAAATTATCAAGATAATTATGTTCGAAATTATTAAGATAATTTATCCAAGCTGAATATTAGTCTTGAGTAAAATTTTTAACTTAAAGTTCTAAAATTGCTGTTTTTGTTTTAATACACTTGTATCCAGACCAACCAGCTCACAGTCTCCTGCATTTTCGTTTCGTATTTCAAAGAATAACAAATAATTGAGAAAAACAACAGAAAACAGTGAGACAAATTATTTCGTGATCGTGAGCTTCTTTTTTTGCAAATCGTGGTCAGATCACGATCGGATACACATGTTCTGACATTACCAGGGCAAGCTTTTAGTTTTTTCAATAATTTTATAATTATCAATGTATAATTATCAAGATAATTATCGATGATAATTATCACTTCGAACCCTGGTGATAGTTGCCTGCTACTCTTTCGACTACAAATACACTGCACCAAGGGTGTCAGCTACAATAGATCTGTTGAGGTCGCAGTAGCTACTGGTCATTGACCAAGCCCTTAAACTGCATAAGAAACCCTTATCCCTTACAACACCCACAGCAAGAATGTAGGGGGCAGTCCATTCTAACCACACACCTTATCATATCTCATTCACAATCAAATTCAATCTCATTCAAAATCAATCAGTTTAATGGAATCTAGCTCAAACATCCAAATATTTCTCCAGTAATATGTAATATTGAATGCATTACATATAAAAAAGGGTGCTTCAAATGATCAAACTGAACAACTTACTCTTTGGAGTCAAACTGAACATCTCAGAGCCAACATTGAAATAGTGAAAAAAAACAGTTTTTCCACAGAAAATTTAAATACCTACCAGATAGACCCAAATGTATGGAAAAGCCAATTTCTTTTTGCTCCGATCAGTTGCTCCCATAGTAAAAGTTGTTCAACTTGATGGGTAGACTCTTACTTTAAAAGTATAAATTTCACCCTGTATAACACATTAAAATAAACACCATGTAGGTATAAAATTAAGATTGTAAATATTACCTGAATAGTTGGTAAAGTATGCTGCAAAGCCTCACAAAGAATCGAATCAAAAGCAAGATATGGCCTGGGTATATGCTTCTCCGACCAGTTATCCTGCCGCAGCTTCTTTATTTGAGCCCAAAGACAATCCAAGTACTCCTCCTGAAGATGTGGAGCGTCTGCTGACCACACCTTCAACGCCGGCCAATGTTTCTTACTGCGCTTGTTGAGGAATACCTCAATTGTTACAAGCAAATGGTCTAGTTGAGATTCTTTCTTCTCGTAAAGCTCTCTGCCGACCCACGGTAGTGCCGACAGCACAGCAAAGACAAACCAATCTCTTCTCACTTGTGGCACGCCATCTTCATTAGCACAGTCAACTAATGTTTCCAGTAAGGTCAGCAGAGATGACGCAGCCAGTACATGGCAGTTAACCAGATCAGAAATGAACCTTAAACAGTACCTCGCAGCGTTCCATTTACCAGTTTTCAAATTCTCTTTGAATGTCTTCACTATGTAATCGACGAATTCGCCGCCAAAGTTGTAATTCTTTGCGTTGAGCAGACCGACTAATGTGGCATAGATAGTACATTTTTCTGGCATTCGTATGGCGCATTCTGTTAGTATGCGAAGGATTTTAACTCGGAATGTGCTCAGATCGGCTTCTAGAACACTGGCCAGGCCTTCTAGATTGCTCTCTAAACTAGAGCTACTCTTCTCTCCAACTCTCAGAATTAGAGACTCTAATCTATCCTCTATCTCTTGGTTCTCGGATACGCGACGTCTCTTGCGGTGTAGACGCTCTAAAACCATGTAAAAGTTAAGTAAAGAGGAATTGCAATATAACCTAAAAGTTTTGAACTTCTACTCACCATATCCATCATCTTCTTCGTGCCCTCTCCTGCGATTCATTATGAACAAGGGAAAAGCACAAATATGTTAAAGATCAACGTGAAAGAATCGTAATAGAATAGGAAAATTTGCAGAAAAACGCCAACACACGAAAATACAAACGAAATGACAGCTCAAAGCGTCAGTCAGTCACGCAGGTCAGTCAGTCAACGCCAAAAGTCGCCAAAATATAATCGTTAAAACTGACGATTGTAGCAACAAGTGACTGAGACAACGCTTTACGAATTTAACTGCTGTGTCTCTTTCTATCTAAAAAACCATCGCATTTTCTGCAAAATAATTTTTTTTCCGTTTTCGTAGCATGCTTTTGGTATCAATATGATTACGTAAAAAGTATAGCACTATATAAAAGTTCTACTTGTTGTTTCATTCTCTTTATTCATTGTATTACATTTCTATGCCATTAAAAGTGAAATTGAATTTTATTGAATAAAATAAAATTCGAGCAGATTTTCTGGATTTAAAGAATGAAAATGATCGTTTTATTTCAATAAAATGTCTTGTAATTACGCTGAAGGCTTGTCGCCTTACGAACATAAAGGGATCTTGGGCATTCCAGAGGTAAGTGAAACACATTATAGAAGTAAATACAAACAACCAATTTTTTGGCATTTTCTTATGTTATTGCTTTTGTTATAGAAATTCGAGCCGATTGAGAAGTTCAACAAGAAGTGTGATCTGCTGGCTCAGTTTATAAGTCAAAGCAAGCACATTGTCGTTCACACAGGAGCTGGCATCAGTACTTCAGCTGGTATACCAGACTTCAGGTACCTACTTAGCTAGTCCTACATATTTACTAGAGTTTATCCGCGACTTCGTTCGCACAAAATATATATCAGGTTTTAAGTCAAATTATATCCGCGTGGCAAAATACTGGGCTGGAAAAATGTAAAATGACATGCCATCGACTCGATAGGAAGTCAAATTATAAACTATCAAACAAAAAAAAGTTTCATCAAAATCAGTTCTGTAGTTTTTGCGTGATGCTGTTACAGACAGATAAAAAATCTGAAAAAATATATACAGTCGAATTGAGAATCCTCCTCCTTTTTTGAATTCGGTTAAAAAAGGTTGATTTGGTGTCTGGGATCCCTAAAAACCATATTGTAATCTTTTTCTTGTACATATCTTCAATGTACAGACACACTTCTTTCTTTTCTTACAGTTTTATATTAGGTAATTTAGATAGGAAAAAAACAAAATTAGCCATGGTTGCCCAGTGGTGAGTAACCTTGCCTGCCGTGTAGGAGGCGATGGTTCAAATCCCGTCCAAACCGTCTCATATACATATAATTTATGTATAATTGTAACACCACTCGCATTAAGGTGAAGGAAGCATCATGAAAAATACTGCACATGCTTCAATTTCATGGCATGTATTGTACCCATTGTCCATTATAAGTTGCGACAAGCTCACTCCCCGTCACACTGGACAAAGTTTCGCAAGATTTATGCATTTATATAGTACAATTGGGGTCCTTAGCTATTGACGTTTTGTATGGAACAGCTGATTATTTTTTTCGCGATTTCGATGTTCCGTACATAGTGAAAGTTGTTCAGTTTGATGGTCTGAAGCATGGTATGTAACGCATTTAATTTTAAACCCTGTATAAAAAACTTTGTATAATGTTTTAAAATTACCTTTCTGTTTTCAGAGGCCCCAATGGAGTGTGGACCTTAGAGAAAGAAGGCAAAAAGCCCACAACAGATGTATCATTTGCAGATGCCAAACCGACAAAAACTCACATGATTCTGAAGAAGTTGGTAGAACTTAAGAAAGTGCAGTACATAGTGACTCAGAACATTGACGGTCTACATTTGAAGTCCGGACTACAGAGGCAGTATCTCGCTGAACTGCATGGAAATATGTTTGTTGATGAGTGCAATCTGTGTAAAAGGTATATAATATAAGCCCTTAATCGGAAATCCGAGATGTTTTTAATCTGGTAGTTGTGCTTTTTTCGTTTTTTGTATGTCCGTTTGCCAGTCGGCAAAGGCCTCCTCCAACCTTCTCCATTCCTGTCTGTCGCTTGCCACTCTGTGCCATGTGTTTCCGGCAACCTGCCTTATGTCGTCAACCCATCGTCTCGGTGGTCTATCTCTCTTTCTTTGCCCTTCTCTTGGGTGCCATTGGGTGATTATTTTATTCCACTTCTCTTTGCCTCTCACTGTGTGACCTGCCCATCGCCATTTAAATCGTTTAATCTTTCGTTTTATGTCATGGACTTTTGTCTTGGGTCTGATGGTGAAATTTCTTAGTCTGTCAGATATTTTCACCCCTAGCATGCTTCTTTCCATCGCTCGTTGACAGTGTAAAAGGTATACCTACCTAATATCAGAATTGGCACTAATAAAACATGATTTTCTGAGGTTTCAGTATATTTATATAGTTTTAAAGATCTAAGCATACATAGGGACAGACAGCGGGAAGCGACTTTGTTTTATAAGGTCTAACAAAATTAGCTGCGTGCCACCCACGACAAAGCGTTTAAACGAGAAAAACGTGCGCGCTCTTTCTGGCATACTTAAAATAATAAAGATGGAGGCACATCTAGATTTTTATCGTATTCTCGGGGGTGGCATGCTAGGCCTACAGACCATCAAACTGAGCAACTTTCTTTATGGGATCAACATCGAAATCCCGAAAAAAAATCAGCTGTCCCATACAAAACTGCAAACACAACTTGACTGAAATGTATGGGACGGCAGATTATTTTCGCGATTTTGATTTTGGTCCCATAGAAAAAGTTGTTCAGTTTGATGGATAAGCATGTAAGTAGTTGCAAGGTTGGCAGGTTGCCTTCCGGTACTGCTAAAGCAAATATTGATAAAAGTTATTCATCAACAGGCAATTTGTACGCAACCGTCCGGTAGAGACAGTCGGCAAGAAATGCAGCGGAGTGCCGTGCGCTTCGGAGCACGTCGGCGGTCGTCCGTGCCGAGGCCGCTTGTACGACGGCGTGCTCGACTGGGAGCACAGCCTGCCGGAGAACGACCTGCTGATGGCAGAGTGGCATTCTAGGTAACTTGTCTTTTGTTTATTGCAGGATCTATTACAGACAGTGCCGTTATGTAGTTGTATTCATTCAGACAAGTCAGAGGGCTGGTGAGATGGATGGTTGCAATTATTTTTTCCACAGGGAGGGCTAGATCCTGATTAGGTTGTTTTTGCAATACAATCTAAATTCTGGAACAAGCAAAACAAGCTCTAGTGTCACAGAACATTATAAGAGGGGTTAGTAGCGCTTTTGCTTCGGAGACGGCTGTCGCAACTTGTCTTCCCGCTCACGCTGCTAGAACTACTCATGCCCTCTCGCTCGCACCACGCCGCGCGCCTTACGGTGTTATGCCAATCATTTGCATAACCTGTGGCGACGCGTTCCATGCCTACTTTGCACTTCTAACCCCTCTTATAATGTTCTATTTTTATTTAATGGCGTCCGATGCGTTATCACAATTGTGCCAATGTCCCGTTATGTGGAGAGTACACGTAGGAAAATGATTAGTAGCATTTCTGCCAATGTCAAGTAGTTTATTATAATTTCAAGTTAACGTTTCATAGTTAAAACACAAAAGAGTTTACAAAATGGCGGAGCCACGTGCAAGCGTAACAGATGCCAATACGCACGCGTCTGACCTCCCCCAGACTTGCAGCGCGACCCCTCTTATAATGTTCTGTTTCCAGTGTCATATGATCTAAAAATTCATTAATGCACAATACATTATGACTTTTCAAAGAAAATGGGCTTCTTGTTAGCCCTTATTATGCCCAGCCCTTCCTTTTGGATTTTTTCTATACAATATGCTAAAGTTTGTATCATGAAAACATGTTTTGCACTTTATTTTTGATTGCAACTTGGTAAACAATTATTTATATTTTTTCCAGCATTGCAGATTTGAGTATCTGCCTAGGAACAACATTACAAATCATACCAAGTGGCAATTTACCGTTAGAAACAGCTAAATATGGAGGAAAACTAGTTATTTGTAACCTACAACCAACAAAACATGTAAGTTATGTCCTCAAGTATAATTTTTTTTTATTAGCATATTTCATCCCACTGCTGGGCAAAGGCATCCCCTTATCAAACATTATATTTTAAGCATTATTATTCTGTTTAATATGCAAATACGGACATGTATGGACCAAATTGGCGACGTGCTTAAAAAGGGCCAGGTCAGATCTACCCGAAACCGACGAGCATGCATGAAAGGACTTATGAATGTGGAGGAAGCTAGAGAGGTATGTCAGGATCGTAGCAGGTGGCGTTCCGTTGTCTCTGCCTACCCCAGTGGAAGACAGGCGTGAGAATATGTATGTATGTATGTATGCATTAATATGCTAGAGTCACAAGTAAGACGTTGCGAAGCTATGGAACTGTTCAGCTAAGCTTTACTTGCTCTTTGAAACGTGATTGTGACTGTTATGCTGCAGAGATAACAATACACAGCGAATTGCTCCATCGACAGGAACTGGCCTGTGATGATGCTCTTTAAGTGTGTACTAAGCGAGTGTGAATGGACTATTTGAAAGGGGTCGCCGGCTAGATAAAGTAAGCCTGAAACTGAAGGTGCGTTGAAAAGGGCTAGAGAGGTTTCAGGATTATAGCAGACGGAGATTCATTGTCTCTGGCTCAGTGGCTACCCCAAAGATGGGACACAGGCATTAGCATTATTACAGGGTGTTAGGGTAAACAATTGCATTACTTTAAGGGGTTATTGAAAAACTTTCCAAAAAGCAGTCAGCTGACCGTATCTTTGCATGAAAAGTCGAAAACTTTCTTAGGGAAAGTTGTTCAGTATCATGGGTACAATCACCCCTTAAAGTAATGCAACTGTTTACCCTAACACCCTGTATACAGTTATATATTATTCTGTATCCATCCATGTAAAACAAAATTAAACCAAACATGTTTTTTTTTGCAGGATAATAAAGCAGATCTAGTAATCAATTACTATGTAGACGACATCTTAGAAAGAGTTGTGAACATATTAGGTATAGACATTCCACCATACAATGAAGATGAAAATCTCACGAAACTGGCAGAAACAGCAATAGTCGATTGGACTATACAAAGAAAATATGTAGTTGCATTAGAGAAAATATACAAAGCTAAATGCAAGGGAGTCAAGAAGAAAAGGAGTTTGATTAAAACTAAGAGAAATAGTTTAGATAATTCAGCAAATAATGAAGATGATAAATCGAAAGTAATTAAACTAGAGATCAAAGAAGAAAGTACTAAAGAAACTAAAGGACAAACTGAATCTGATGAAGACATCATTCAAGGAACAAGTGTTTTGAAAAACAATGTTTCTAATGGACATGCAACAATTGCAGGAAGTGAACATTCAAATTGTGATGATGGTGTTCCAGAGAATGTTGAAATCAATGAACCAGAGCTTATGACAAATGGTGAAATAAAAACGGAATCTTAAATATTGTACAGTGAACAAAATAATGAACAAAAGCACATTGTATATTGCATTTTTTTACAAGGGTAATGTTTTTTTAACATAGGATCTCAATGAAATAACAAATTTTACATTAAAACGTTTATTAACAAAAATAAATAATATTTTCTTATTTTACAATGATCACAATATCTTTGGCATGACAATGGAATGTTTTACAGTATTATAAATACAAAGTATAATAAAAAGGAGCAAAGAACGATATTTAATAAAAAAGACATACAAAATTTAACCAAAGATCGAAAAAATTAACTATTATAGATACACAAATCACAAAAAAAGAGAAGGTACAGAAGGGCGGCTTCATATGAAACAGGCGCACGCACACATAGCGCGCACGTACGTGTGTGCCTGATTCGCTGATTGCATGGAGCCGCCCTTCAGTACCTATCTCTATTGCAAAAATTGTCACTCCAATAATAGCAGATTTAAAAGTGCTCTAAACCTAGATGTCATAAAGGTCGGAACGTGTTTTGACTCATTCACTCAATAAGAGATGCATATACCAAATTCGCCCTAGTTAAAAAAGCAGATCGCTACCTTATTGCTGTCCTTATCGACGTAATCACTTTTTTGTATAACAGCCACTGACCAAGAAATGTCACTTCATATAAATTGTACGTAGAAAGAAGGTACTAGAATGAAGCATGTGTCTTGTCGACTATAAGAGATGCACATAGCAAATTCGTTCTAGATAAAAAAGGAGATCTCTACTTATTGCTGTCCTTATCAACGTAACCACTTTTTTGTACTACGACGGCTGTCTGACTCCGGAGTCAGTCATCTAGCTTCATATAACTTTATATAATGATACATTGAATTTCACAAATAATACTGTATTTTTAGGGATAAAGATTGACTCGAAGCTGCAATGGGGTCCACATATAGAAACCCTAGCGGGTAGGCTGAGCTCGGCAGCTTATGCGGTTCGAAAAATTAGACAGCTAACTGATATAGCTACTGCAAGACTTGTATACTTCAGCTACTTCCATAGTATCATGTCTTATGGTATTTTGCTGTGGGGCCGTGCTGCAGATGTTGAGGCGATCTTTATCCTTCAAAAGAGGGCAATTCGAGCCATTTATAATCTGCGTTGTCGAGATTCACTACGAGATCTTTTTAAAGATATCAGTATCTTGACTTTCTACAGTCAATATATTTACGAAAATATTTTATACGTTCGGAAAAATTTGTATCTCTTTCCCAAAAACAGTGACGTTCATAAATACAATACAAGAAATAAAAATAAATTAGTATCCCCACATTTTCGACTCAGTAAGGTCAACACATCTTTCATGGCACTTGCACTGTATACGCTATTATAATAAGATACCTGAGGATATTCTAAACTTGCCAGACAAAAAGTTTAAGTCCCATGTTAAACAAGTCCTCTGTAAAAAGGGCTACTATAAACTCGATGACTATTTGAATGACCAAAATGTCTGGTCTTGACAATGTTACTTTATGTAATGCAATATTGTATTTTAATTGTACTTTGTATATTTTATTTTGTTTAAAAGATGTGTGTTGTAGAGTTTCTGGCCGCATCTTCTCTCAACGAAACACCTTCCGACGCGGTGGTAGACTCAAAAAATGACGTCAAAAAGCTATCTATGTGATATTATTTTGAATAAAAAATTTTGAATTTTGAATTTTTTTGAATATAAATTGCCTATACAATTTATATGAAGCTAGATGACTGACTCCTATTTTATGACTATATCGCTTTCTCATACGTGGTTGCGTTGTGGTTCAGTCTAAGTCTATCAGCGTGTGATAAATTTTAGACTATGAAATTTTATGACTATCCCTATACGCGGTAACACAGACATCCTGTCTACTAGCGCAAGTAACATTTCTTGGTGAATGGCTACAAATGAAAATCAGAGCTCAGGGCATGTCAATTCGGATTTTACATGACTATATAGTTTTAATATAAGATCGATGCTCTAAACAAACCATTATCAAGAAATAAAGAAAGTGAATTGAAACGCTATGATGGTGACGAGAGGCAGAATCAAGTTGTCCACTTGCTCGATTCTCGCCTCGACTAGCCCTGACACGGTCGCTGCAATTGCCGCGCGAAAGATCGCACTCGGTTTTAGCAGTTCTGCAATAAAATAATATTTATCTATACTTTTATAAAACGAATATACTTACATATAATTAGGAGCCGCGCGATGCTTTAAGCATATAATTCGGTATGTTAAGTTTTTTTCAGGTATTTTTTTTACATTTTAGTTTCGTTTCGTTTTCGTTTCATTATTTTCGATATAATATCCAAGCTATAATTAGTTAATTTTATCTATAATTTTTCAAAGTTTTTCTAGTGATGACGTCATATCAGAGGCTGAATAGTACAAACTCTCTGCTTTACGTAAAAGAATTGACGACCCAGTTGGTCTAATGGTTACCCCACTGGACTGCCAAACCAGGGCCCTAGGTTCGAATCCCGGTTCGGTCATGTATGTTATATGTTTGTGCCGTTAGTTGTTGTATGGTTTCCACAACAAAAAGCCTGTTAGAGCTTACGTGGGATCATTACAATGTATGTGCCTGTGAGCGTTATTTATTTATTAATTATGTTGTTTTACGATGATAAATTGATTTAAGAAAGCACTCGAAATTCTACAATTTTTTCATTACGATTTAATTTCCCCAGAGACCAAATATTCCCCCATAATCCAGGAAAAATTTCAAATCTGACAAACCTTTCATTGATATTGACGTTTATATGACGTTTGTTTTTTTTAACCATAGGCAACAGATTTAACCCCATTCAGCCTCTGATGTGACGTCATTTAGACGTCGAATGAATGTCAAGTATTAGCTTAAGTTTTACTTTACATACCGAATTAAGTGTGTCTGTACACACAGCGACACATCAAATTATACAAAACCAAAACAAGCTGGCCGCGTGATGTAATATTGTATGTGCGACCAGCTATGTTGGTTTTGTATAGCTTGATGTGTCGCCGTGTGTACATTGAAGAAATATACAAAAAAAAGTTACGATATGTGATGGGATGATGTTTAGGTATCCCTAACTCCAAATCACAGATTTTCTTATTTTTGTCCATCTATTTGCTTGTTCGTGCATCACGCAAAACTTCTGGACCGATTTAGATGAAACATTGTGTTTTGAAGATAATGATCAGACTTATACAGGGTGAAATTGATATCATTAGCATCCTTTTAAACTAAGAGTCTACCCATCAAACTGAACAACTTTTACTATGGGAGCAAACCGATCAGAGCATATAAAAAATCTGCTGTTCCATACTAAACTGCAATCTCGACACGCGAGTTCGCGTCTCGAATGTATGCAACAGCTGATTTTTTGTTGCTCTGATCGGTTTACTCCCACAGTAAAAGTTGTTCAGTTTGATGGGTAGACTCTTAGTTTAAAACGATGCCAATGATATCAATTTCACCCTGTATCTCGCTTCGATGAGGGGAGCCGGTAAATCTATATAGTTACAATGAAATTCGTCGCGTTCTGGCTTAGAATGGATGGGGATGGATTGGGGTTTCCAATCTATCAAGTTCCCACTGTATTTTTATCAAAACTATAGTGTAGAGTAGGATATCTTACCAAATAGTTGTAGAAAGTAGATTGTTACAATTTGCGATAAGATATTGAAGGCAGTTCCCTCCAGCGTTCTGTTGCCATCTGCAAAGGAACACAAAATTAGCTACGAAATCGCTAGCAAAGTAAGAGCTTCAACATACACATAGACTCACGACAAACTCGACTACAACTGCTAACTATATTTTAAGCATGCACCAGTTGTATAAAGGCTTACATTTAGCATATAAAAGGTTTATAGATAGAATAATAATAATCAGACCGTCAAACTGAACAACTTTCTCTATGGCACCAACATGGAATCATGAAAATCTGCTGTTCCATTCAAAACTGCAAACCTACTCAAGCCAAATGTAAGGGACAGCTGATTTTTTTCCCGATTTTAATGTTGGTTCGATAGAGAAAGTTGTTCAGTTTGATGGTCCGACCGTAAAAAACTGTCTGCTTATTAAGTTGGATCCTGTATACTATCTCTTTCACTCAATTTCTCAGTTCATCTAAAAAAACTGCAACTGCCTTCGTGATCTAATGGTTAAGAGTATTGGGCTCTTGACTCGGAGGTCGTGGGTCCGATTCCCAGGGGGGACACCTAGTGACATGTTTTTGGCGTTTTTCCCTAGTTTAGCCTACAATGTCCTGCATTGTAGGCTGAATCACCTGATTATCTGAAAAGAAAGATGATCCCTTGCTTCGGATGGCACGTTAAGCCGTTATGGTCCCGGCTACTATCTCTGGTGGTAGTAGTCAATACCGTTTTCACCATAAGGGCACACGGGGCCCGTGCCCGGCCAGGGGGCCCCGAAGGACCGACAATTTCTCTCACACATTTATTCTCAAAACATTTTTGTCGGGTACATTACACTTTTTTACAAATCAGTAATCTTATCAGAAGGTATTTACTAGGCATATACTACGCCATTATATCGGTGACTGCGCCTATTCCTACTGTACTAATTAATAATATTTCCGAACGCATCCTACCTAATTTACTAAGTACACCATCTAGCGTAATCGTAACTAAAAAACCAGCAGCATTCTAATATCATTAATGACATATTATATCATACTATACTGTATTTGATTACCTACAATAAATGGTTATACTTAGTAAAAACATGTTATTATAAATCGCTTGTTTTACTTAACAAAAGGGCCCCAAATTCTTGTGTGCCCAAGGGCCCCAGCCTTGTTTAAGACTGCCTGGGTAGTAGTCGTTACATAAAATCCACGTAAGAGGCCGTAAGGCGGTCGGAAAAAACTCTGACACCAGGGCTCTGCCCCACACGATAAGAAGATCTTTAAAAAGCTATCTGTTAAATATCTGCACTAATAAGAAATGTTTACTGTCATATCGGTTTGCTTACCAGGCCACTTGTTGCACCCATATCTCTGGCCGAACCAGCTCGCGGCGGTGTCTCCGACTCCCGTGGCCAACACGCCGCTCAGTAACTCCACCTTGGCTCCAGGGTGATCAGGAACTAGTACCAGAGGACACGCTAGACCTACGTATAGGTAAATAGGTGTTACTGCGAAACAGCCACTGTCCTGTGGTATAAATATTATTACGATTAATAAATATCACATTTATTGACGACCCGGTTGGTTCAATGGTTACCACGCCGGACTGCCAAACCAGGGTCCTGGGTTCGAATCCCGGTTCGGTTATGGATGTTTATATGTTTGTGCCGTTGTTGTATGGTTTCCATAATAAACAGCCTATAGTGCTTGCTTGGGATCATTACAATGTATGTGCCTAAGGTATTATTTTTAATTATTTATTTAACGTCGCGTCAGTGGCGCATGGCGGAGAGGTATGTAAACTCAATATTGAGCTTCGGGCGTATCCATCTAAACTATTATAAAACTGTAACAGAAGTGTGTCTATACATTGAAGATATTAACAAAAAAAGTTACGATATGGTTTTTAGGTGTCCGTCATTCAATTTTTGGATTTTTTGTCTGTCTTTTTGTTTGTGTGTTCGTAAGAACGAGCATTATGCAAAAACTACTGAACCGATTTTGATGAAACTTTTTTGTTTAATAGCTAATGATCTGACTTAAAATCTGGTATATAATTTGTGCGGACGAAGTCGCGGATTAACTCTAGTAGATGCGATAGCGAAACTATGGTTGAACCAACACGAGTCATGTTATGTATCAATGAATTTTTCTAACTTACGTAAGGTGAACCGAGGCAAGTGTGACGCGGGTGTATGTGTGACTCTTGCTAATAACACCGCTCAACGTTATTATACCTTAAACCGCCATCTATCAAACGTTGCACGAACGATTACACTATCGTTTTGACACGGACAGCGTAGGCTTATTTTTTATTTTTTTTATTTATTTAACTTCATTCTTAAGACTGTTATAATAAAATACAAATTCGCCAAACTGCATAACAGTTTGTTGGCGATACGCTCTTAGTTACTAATCTATACTATTATAAAACTGTAACAGGAAGTTTGTCTGTACATTGAAGATATTAACAAAAAAAAAAGTTACGATATGGTTTTTAGATGTCCCTGATTGTCTGTCTGTTTGTTTGTGTGTTTGTTTGTTTGAACGAGTATCACGCAAAAACTACTGAACCTATTTTGATGAAACTTTTTTTGTTTGATAGCTTATGATCTGACTTAAAATCTGGTATATAATTTGTGCGGACGAAGTCGCGGGTTAACGCTAGTTATATATAAACAGTTTATACATGCGAGCGATACACTACACTAATAGTTATTCACTTTAGATTAATACATAAGTATATAAGGTCTAACAAAATTAGGTGAAACTATTTTAAGGGGATGATCAGACCATCAAACTGAACAACTTTCTCTATGGGACCAATATCGAAGTCGCGAAAAAAAAACAGCTGTTCCATACAAACCTACTCGACCTAAATGTATGCGACAGCAGATTTTTTTTTCGCGATTTCAATATTAGTCCCATAGAGAAAGTTGTTCAGTTTGATGGTCTGATTATCCCCTTAAAATAGTTTCACCTAATTTTGTTAGACCTTATATACATAAACTCACGACCATAATCCCTTACGGGGTGTTCTAGTACCTACATCATTTTATATCTACAATACTACTATTATTATAATTATTAAACAAACATTTCTTTACTTTAATTTTTAGGGTACATTTACTTAGCTTTTTGTTGTTGTTATCTCTTAACAGTGGTATACTATGAATGAATATGGCCCCGTTAGCACCCTTTGGGTACTGACGCCCTAAAAAGTAATAATTAGTGTAACAAAATTAATGCAAGTACCTTCTCGTCGCTGTAAATATCGAACGTAGTTTGAAGAGAAGACGAAATATATTCTATTTCTGATTTTCTTAAAGTCTGAAATCAAAACATCGAACAAGGTTAAAACACTTTAGTTGACTATACAGGGTGAAATTGATACCATTAGCATCCTTTTAAACTAAGTCTACCCATCAAACTGAACAACTTTTACTATGGAAGCAAACTGATCGGAGCAAAAAAATCACCTGCTGCATACATTTGAGTCGCGAATTCGCGCGTCGACATTGCAGTTTAGTATGGAACAGCTGATTTTTTCAGCTGGTTTGACCCATCGTAAAAGTTGTTTAGTTGGATGGGTAGACTCTTAGTTTAAAAGGATGCCAATGATATCAATTTCACCCTGTAGTTCGTTAAATAAGGACAGAAAGATTTTCAGATTCCTATTTAGGTTTTTGGCTAATTCTTATTAGCAAATATAATTTATTTATCAGAAAGTTATACTACCTGACATATCTTGGACGTTATTATAGCTGTTCTAAGAATAAGTGAGAGTAAAGTGTTTCAAATCTCTGTTTCTAAAATTCAAAATAACCCTTAAATTTTCGTTGCTATTTGGAATGTAGTATAGATAGCAAAGAGTGGCCTAAAAATTCGGCAAATATAAACAAATTAGGATATTTGACAGCATGTAAAATATATGATCTGTTTATAGCATTCGTATTGCATATGAATTTTGGAAACCAACTATTCGGATATTTTAAGAGAAATACGACCAACAAAAATTTTTTTTTGCAATGTCAACTTTAGTCACGTGATCGCAAACGACTGTGATTGGCCGAATGGTTGATAACGTCAACTGGGCTGCGTTCACGACCTTTGGGTGCGGTTGTTATTTCAACACGCTCTATGGTACGGAACCGTTCACCGAAGCTCGGAACGGCGTTAGTGCGAAAAGTTGCACTCGGGGTGCACCTGGTGCGTAGGTTCTGAACGCAGCCATGCATGTAGACAGTTGCGTGTAGAGTATGAGTGTCAGATGCAGTTGACGTCACGATGACGAAGGCGGATTTTTCAAACTTAAATAAATCCAAGGATAATGGACTTACAGCTTTGGTGCCAAACAAATAAATGCTGAGACGGACAAGTTCTAACAAAATATAGCCTTAGATAATTTCATCGAAAATGTAGACGTTTCCTAACATTAGGTATATCGCATTTTTTTTGGCCGGCATCCTCTTATATTATTGGACTGAAATATATAATCTCTTTCCTAACCTCAATCAAAACAATAAGCCCAAACGCGATCCCGGCAGCTAATCTCATGAACTGAACGTCACATATGATCCCGGACATGAACACCAGGGCAGCGAGCACGTGGAAGGGCTTGCGCGTCACCGTTGTTGCCTTCGCCGCCATCTTTGTGCGTACTATTATGACTGCCACGGCTAACGTTAGCAGACTTAGCCAGAACAAGAACATTTTTATCTGAAATAATAAAAACATTATTACACCACTGGTTTTTAAGTACTAACAATATTTTAAGGGTGTATTCAGACAATGAAACTAAACAACTTTTCCTAAGGAACATGAGCCGAAAAAACGAAAAAAAAATATTTGTTGACCTCCCATACAAAAGTGCGAATCGGCCGATCGATTTTATTTATTGGAGGTCGAAAAAATCGTTTTCATTTTCCAACCTATGTTCCTTGTTGTTAAAATATTGTTAGTACCTAATCAATGACATTCTGTACAAGGAGAACTTCGCATCAGTGCGCTTTTAACGGGACCACTAAGTTATACCCAGTTGTTTTACATTACTGCTTTGTAACCGAATATATTTGAAAGATTTGAAAGGACTGGAATGTCAGCGGCAATGTATGACAGCTGGACATAACTGATGCATACAAAGCCACAAAGGTGACATTAGAGACATGCGCCATGTTTAGGCTTTATTATTGTATGACACGATGACTCTATGGTTATAAAAACTCATTGTACCTAATTAAAAACTAACTAGTGGTGTATAGAAATTCTGATGCATATGCAAGATCTTTCTTAATATGCCGAAAGTTTTTTAAGGCTATGATCAGACCATGAAACTGAACAACTTTCTCTATGGGACTAACATCGAAATCTGGAAGCAAAATCAGCTGTCCCATCCATTTCTATTCAGTTTGCAGATTTGTATGGAACAAATACCATATTACCAATCCGTATAGGGCAAGCGTAATGGACTAACGCCCATGTGTTTAGGCTTCAGTCCATGAAGGTAGGCTTGTGCCCCTGCAATGGGGGTTTAGATTTTTCTACAAATAAAATAAGTCTAGCCAGGATGTATCCTACCAGTACATATGGGTACTGTGGTAGACTCTTCCTTATGAGAAACTTGCTATGTCTGTTAGTAATACAATTCTTTTTTTAAAGATAAATGAGTATCAGTAATAAGTAAAGACAACATTCCTTGTTAATTTGACAAGCACATTGCGTAATTTAAGAAAAATGGAGCATAAAAATAAACATTTACATATATCTACATAAAATACATGGACATTGTAAATAAATATCTACATAACCTTATATTCCATGTATTTCTAAGATTTAAGAAATTTTTATTAAACCTTTCGCTTTTTGCGTCACGAATCAAGCGTAAGAATATTATAATATTTAACTTATTTACTCACTCTATCTTGATCCTTAAAAATGCATCTCAATACACTGAAAATGCATGTTCGCCCAAGTAAAATATGTAATACAACCAAGGTATAAATGGCAGCAGTGGATATAAGGTAACCAAGTATCACCAGGGTAATTTGAGAGTCGTTCAAGTAATATAATGCTGTAACAATCAATCCCACTGTCGATAACACTGTCTGAAAATTAATATTGAAATATTGTTCTCATTTATTTATTAAGGACTGTGAACAAAGTACACTATTATATTTAAGATGCACTATAAATTTATTCACAGTTTGAAAGGTTGAATAAAAACTCTCAAACGGTGAAGGAAAATATCGTGAGGAAACCTGCATAAGCTGGAGAAGAAAGTCTAATGCGTAGGTGAAGTCTACCAATCAGCATTGGGCACTTCTTCTTCTTATCGTGTAGGCAGCAACTAGCAAGCCCTGGTATCAGAGTTTTTCAGACCGCCTTACGGCCTCTGGCGTGGTTTTTATGTACCGGAACCGGAACCGGCTTAACGTGCCATCGAAGCACGGAATCATCTTTCTTTTCAGACAATCAGGTGATTCAGCCTGCAATGTCCTAACCAATTGTGGAAATAACCAATTGTGGAAAAACGCACAAAGTGACATATCACTAGGTGTCCCCCTCCGTGTCGAGAGCCCAATGCTCTTAACCATTAGACCACGGAGGCAATTGGGCACTGTAATTGTTCTTCAAATCTCAGCAATAAACTGCCAAAGGGCCAATGAGGTTAACCCTAACACCCTGCTGTATTATGTCATTGTCATGTCATTAGAGGATGTGAAAAATGGACCATACTTGATCAACCATTTTGATAGCTTAAATATGAAAGAAATCAATACTTACATAAACAACAACTCGAATCAAATGAGATTCCTCATCAACCTGATCGTTTAACAAGAACTGAGCGAAGACCATCTGTACAGACAGTGCGGCACCTTGAGCCACAACCATCGCCTCTCCGATGGTAAACGTTTTGGGACAGACGAACAGGAAATATCGCAACAGTATGCAGTATAAGTACACTGACGTCGCTGACAATACTACAGAGTATAAAAGACCTGTAATGACAAACGTTTACATATCACATAAGTTGCTGAGAGCTAATTTGAAATTAGTGGTCCCCAAGGAAACGGAATCGGCGTCGAGGCAGAACTAGACGAAGGTGGCAGGTCGAAATTTTTATTTTTTTATTCTTAGGAAGTTTTACAGCATTGATTACTTACTAACCCCATCCTTAAATAACTGTAAGCTAATTAGGAGTGGGGTTGTAGGTCTGCTATTGGGTAGTCGTGTCGCTCGTCGATTGTTGGTTGCTCCCTCCCGGGCCTACAACAAAGCTCCAGTGGTGGCTCAAGATAGTGTTCTTTTCGAAAAACAATCCTTGAAGTCACCAAAATACATAAACTACTACAACGTCAAGCACTCTTGCTGCATAAACTAGACATTGGCAAAATCATCACATAACCAAGATGGCAGTCATTTTTTTAAAAATAGAATAGAATAGTAAGCTATTCTATTCTATTTTTATTCTATTATAAATTACAAATCTTTGATGGCTTCTTTAAAAACTGGCCTATCGAACCCAACAGCCCAATGATGAGACATCAATGGCTGTTAATAATAACAATCATCATATCAGCCGACAGACGTCCACTGCTGGACATAAGCCTCCCACAAAATGGGGGGAATTGCCATAAACGCAACGCTTGGCAGGCGGGTTGGCGATCGTAGTTGGCTTGAATGTGTGTACTCGGAGGATGCTGCTACCCATCCTCCGGTAGATCCCTTAGTCGCCTTTTACGACACCCACGGGAGGAAATGGGATGGTGCTATTCTTAGCCGACACCACACGGCAAAATAATAATAATAATAAAGCATATCATTACGAAGTAAAAATAATTACCTAACATTAAAACACTTACTCTCTTGCAAAAATACATAAATGAGCAGAGTAGACAGCGTAAGTGAAGGCATGCATCCTCCATAGTGTATATCTTTTAGCATCAGACTTGACACCGACAAAAACATTATGAATAATATACTGTAGGATACAATGCCGATTGATGTGAACGCTGTGACTTTGTAAGGCATTGGTACTACATGTACCAACGAGTAGAGGAGCAGGATGGTAGGGATGAGCAGACAGCACCATAGTCCATTGCTTTTCACTGGCCTGTAAATAAAATAAGACCTTCAGTTTATAACAGTGACATGCCAAAACATAACCGTGTGTACAACAGTCAGGAATGAATAAAAGTTATATTCTGGCAATGATGGCAATTTAAACCAATATAAGTATCTGATCACAATTAAAATTTTCCTCATTTTTTGCATAGCTTCCCCTGTATTTTATTAAATTGGCTATGGCGTGGGCAAACGCAGGGAACCTAACCTCGCGCTCCGCCTCGATCATGCTCCACCTGGCTCTCTCCCTCCCCCTCTCCACCTCCCTTTTGGGGGTGGGACGCGGGATCACCCCTAGGTCCCCTCCCCTTGAATTTGTGCCGTAGGAGGCCCGATCCTGGCCAAGAACAAGAAGTATTGTGAAATTAATTACTTAACAAAGGACAATGGGCAGGAGTGGTCCAAGAGCCTACTCTTAAGTGGCATACTACGTTTGAAAGGGAGTTTAATATTGAATTTTTTTTTATGTGCCTCCAATATCTTTTTGAGAGGAAAAAAGATACAGGGAGTTTTGTTTAGTGACTTTTCATACTAATGTCAGCATTTTGCTGCTTTTTCCATCTGCTGTTTGAATGCCTTGTCATTAAGGAATAGTATTATTGGGCTTTTATTATTATTAATGCAAAATAATCTTTAGCCCTTATTCATATCGTACACTCAAAACGAGAAAATTGTTACTTGATCTTGAAATTGCCAGTATAGTAAATGTGAGCTCTATGTCCCTTTCACACGAAGGCAGGACAGTGAGGCAGGGCAGTGCAGTTGGGAAGGCAGTTGGCGTTCACACTTCGGGTAGCTAGACCGGGCAGCTTAGTCCACAAGCTAATATAATTTGAGTTTCGTTTTGATTACTTTCACAGTTATATTCGGTATTCCTATCTGAGAGTCCCACAAGAGTTTATTTTTATATTCAATAATTTCACTTCTTTATAAAATCTAATTTTCTTTTTAAACCTTTGTTCAGTTCTATGTTAAGCTGTAACGCATTCATTTGAAGGATTGCATTTGTGATTAAAAAACAAATCAGGATTACCGCAAATTATAAAATATCTTGCGGCACTGCCCTTGCGTTCATTGGGGGGCAGCTACGAGGCAGTCGAGAAAAAAAGGTGGAGGGGGAAGCAAACTGCCCTCCAAAAATAGACTGGCCATCTATTCAATGCCCTGCTCTGGTTACTGCCATGGCAGTACAATCCTGCCTCGATGCGGCTGTTCACACGAGGGCAGGGTAGTACTGCCCTTACTGCCCTCCCCTGCCCTCATGTGAAAAGGTCATTATTACATTACTGTTGCATGCTTAATAATAACTTTTAGTAGTTGTATCTATTTATCTGATCACCCCGAAAGAGATAATATGCCATAATGTCAAAATATCTTGTGTCTCTCTGTGCCATAGTGGGGTGCTAGCGGGGGGCTCTTGGACCAGTAGCGGTACATTTTTGCCCAGTGTCCTTTCTAAATTTTAATTATAACTACCATGAGTCACATATGACTCATGCAGCCTATTGCACACCAAAACACAAGATGCACATAAATAGTAGGTACCTACTTATTTAAACTATTATAAAATTGTAACAGAAGTGTGTCTGACGTCTGTACATTGCCTATATTTAAAAGAAAAAGATTACAATATGGTGTTTAGGTGTCCCCACATTCAATTCTTGTCAGTCTGTGTGTTTGTTTGATTGAGCATCACGCAAAAACTGCTGAACCGATTTTGATGAAACTTTTTTGTTTGATTTACTTATGATTTGACATAAAATCTCTAGTATATATATAAAAATGTTTAATTAAAAGTGAATGCAAACCATGTCTCATGAATGTAATTTTTGACATAAAGAAAGTTGGGACACTGTGATGAAATAATTGTATGGGTACTCTTAAAGTTGCTTCAGACCATCAGACTTAACACTTTGCTGCTGACGACCTACGCCGTAGGTCGGCGACAAATGGGCCACAGTGCTGAAGAACCCACGTTACGAGCCGGTTAAATAGCATTTCGCCTGTGCTCATGACCTACAGCGTGAGTCACCCAAACCAAACCAAACGCCTGTGCGGGTGACCCACGAGGTGAGCCGCATCGGTCTTTACGTTACGACTGTGCGCACGACCTACGAGAGGAGTCAGTTTTAGCACTGCGCGAGGATGATGGTTTTGAGCTTAGCAACGAAAATGTTAAGTAGGAATGTACATTTTAAGTTAAAATTTGTAAACGAAAAGATGTATAACGTTTTACAGCATTTCTTTATCGAGCCGGATATGTAGGTATAGATAACAAGAAGCAAAGGTTACCTGGTCTCCAGTCCTGATTCTCTGACGTTTTTAGATATAGTTCTATCCAACACTCTGATAAACTTAAAGTATTTTGTGTCTACTACATTATAGTAGTACTGAAATAATTTATCGTATCCTGTTCTTACTATTTTTATATCATTTACTTCATTTTTTGGTTTGTTTTGATTTGATTTTGCCATAGTAGCTTATCTATGATTTTGCCTAATAAAAACAGTCTGTCTGGCTGGCATGGCAAGCAAACAGTGACAGTCAGCAGCTGATCAGTGTAGCCTTATAGAAAATAGAGAATCTGCCACGAACTAGCTCAAAATCTGCCAACACCCTAAGTCTGTGGCCACATATATTTTAGTGTGTCCTAACACTTATTTAAAAGAATATAGGTAGGGTTCACCGTAAAATTTAAGTTACTTAAAACATTTTATACGTGCTCAGTGTGCACTGCACACCACATTTGCTTCATTCCATCTATTTTTTTCGTCGTACATATCATATTAACTTTGATCGCATCTTTTTAATAATTTCCTTTGCAAAAAGAAATTTGAAATAAAATAAAAACAAAAACTCCATTGCCTCCTTGTAGATACTGCCTTGGAACACGAGTTACCTGGTCTGTAAAATGATTTTAATGTCGGTAATTGGTGTTCAGTAACAAATTTTCTATTTCTTCTCCAAGAAAAATAAAAAGTAAGGTAAATATTCAAAAATCTGCCAAATACTGCCACATTTGTAATTTGTCAACAGCATCTGCCGAAGTGAAAATTCGATAGCAAAATCTACCAAAATGGCAGAAATCTGCTACAAATGGTCACACTGCTGATTTATTATTATTTTTTTTTTTATTTCATTTACTGGCCCGATTACTAGATCTTTAGGCCAAATCTTCTAGGCAGATTCTCAACGTTGGTGTTCGACGTTTTGACGCTTCTTTGGACTTTTTGGAGACAATCGAAAGTCGCAAGAAACGCAGAAGTCCACAGGAAAGAGGTGAACCGACCGCTTTGCCGCGCTAAAAATCCGTTGCATTGAGGCTTTCGGAACCTCATCATCAGCCTTTGAAGATTGAGGATATTCTACAGGTATATATTAAAAATGCAATGCTACTAAACATTTGAGCCCAAACTCAATGTTTCTACGTGTTTTATTGGCTGAGATCCCATCGAAACTATGGTTATGGAGCTGGTCAATCATACCCTGAAGATTGATGTTCCTAGTTCTGATATTGGCTGATGTCCCTTTGAAGCTCTCAAATGAGCCAATTATCTTAAAAACAGCTTAGCCTTTTTCCATGAAACAGTCAAGATACAGAAATTAGTATTCTATAACAAAAATCGCATCAAAATTATCCCACCTGTTCCGCGTTGTAAGCAATTAGATAAATAGACAACATTACACTAGAAAAAATTGGATTGAGAGACTTTAGGCTACTTGGCACGAGTTTTTTGGCGATTTGTACTGCGCTTGTAATCGCTGTTGCTTCGGAGACGGCTGTCGCCACTTGTCTTCCCGCTCACCCTGCTACAATTACTCATGCCCTCTCGCTAGCACCACGCCGCGCGCCTTATGGTGTTATGTAAATGTAAATAAATAAAATGTTATGCAAAAAGTTATTTAAATTATATCATGTTAAGCTTTTCATGTATTGACTACTGATACGGAACCCAAGTCCAGCACCCTCTTGGCCGGTTTTTTCTATGTCCGCCTGGCTAGATACCGTGTCGCGTCTCCGGTATGAGCCACATTTGCTCTATCCAGTCAGAATATTTCTACAAATATTAACCTACCTTTCAGAAACCCACGCAGACGGGAATCCAGTGAGCAAAACGATGAAGAATACGTCAGAGGCTGTGCTGTTTTTTGACCAGCTGTTTGACAGCGTCAACGGGTCACGCTCCGGCTCCGAACCTGGCAAAATGAGAAGACCCGTCAAGGAGATCAGGGGTGAGTCTTAACATATTAAATTTTGGCAGGAATCCATTAAAACTTTAGAAAACATTTATTATATTGATGGTAATTCTAAAAAACTGATTCCTAGCATTCGTAACTGGATAACTGCTTTGAAAAGTTGCATCAATATCTGGCAGGATTTAAAAGCCATTGGTGTAAAGCCTGAAAGGAAAAAATTAGAGTTCATGCCTCAGCTTTCACGGCGGGCTATGTTTCTAGAAAACTTATTTCTAAAAACAGTTGCCGAACTTGTAAAGATTCCATCCTCGCCTCGGATGTATCCAATATCCATGACTGGATTTCGGCGAGAGAGAGACGTGGATTGAAAGGAAGGAACCTTAGGTATCCTAACTCTCAATTCACTTCTCTCTTTCAGCTATTAATTGAAACAATTAATAGCTACCTAGAATCATCAGCGCAAAAGCGGTTCGTAGTAAGGAATATTCGCGCCATCTTCTTAAGTTGTGCAGTTGTTGACTGGTTAGGGTGTCAACAACATCACTCTGAACTGCTGAACCAATTTATTATTCTGGTCTGCCGTCTACAGATACACAATTGGTGCAACTCTATTAACAAAATCATCCGAGGCGTGTGTGTGGAAAAACTTTCATGGTCCCTTGAATTAACTTATATGCAGAGTTTGGCATTGAAAAAATATAAATCACGGCTTAAGAAATGAATTTTTTGTTCGCAGGTCTCGTCGGCAGTTTTTTTTTTCAATATCGTAAATATATTAATTTACTTATGTTACTAGTCTTACTTATACTTATAGCTTGAAATGTTATTGCTTATTAAGTAATACTAAATTGTATGTTGTAAAATAGGTTGAATGTTCGAATTTGTACAAATTGTCTGAACGTTGAAGGTCCAATAAAATTAGCTGAAACTATTTTAGGGGGTTAATGTACTCATGTATACGAACAACTTTCACTAAGAGACCCACATCGAAATCTGAAAAAAAAATCTGCTGTTCCATACATTCGGTTCAAGGGGGCATTGAACTTTTCTATGGAACAGCTGATTTTTTTTTCGCAGTTTCGATGTTGCTCCTGTAGAGAAAGTTGTTCGTATACAGGCATACTATGACGCCTTAACATAGTTTTAGCTAATTTTGAAAGACATAAATAAATTCTTTGCCCTGTCTTGTGAGGTATCTGAGGCTTTACTCTCAAAATTGTAAGATTCTTGTAATTTTTTATATTTATGGTTTATGTTTCATCCAAATCCGTTTAGCCTCCTTACAATTCTCCTCTCCTCTTAACACGAAACGTAATTTTATTTATTCGGTACGTAAACTTTGTATTAAGTACTCATAATTGGCCAACATTACTGTAATTTTTAACTTGTGGCATTATTATTGTATTATTAATATTTTTTTTTTTTTTTTTTTTTGTTCGGGTGTTTGGTTCCAGATTTTGGTCTTTTAAAAATTGTATTGTAATTTTAAACATAAAAATTTGTATTGTAATTTTAAGCAAAATATCACTTTTAATACTCATGTTGTGTACTCATTTAATTGAGTCACAGTCTAGGCTTAAAATATTTCGTTCATGTTACTATATGTTATAAAATTGATTGTGACTTGTTTGAGTACCTAATAAATAAATAAATAAATAAGCCGTTTCGGCGTGATTAACAATTAATTTTGTAAATATTCCATAGTTTTAATTGTCTAGCTTGAAATGTTATTGTTTATTAAGTTTGTGAAATAGTAGGTGGCATGTTGGAATTTCTGAAAAATATTAATTTAATATTTTTACTTGATTTTGTGCTGCGTACTAGTTATGTACCTAACATATATATGTAATATATATTAGGTAAATGATATGTTATTCAGGTATGTAAATTTCGCATGTTTCCTACAGTTTTAAGAGCGATTTCCTTGAATTGTTTTGGATCTTTGATCAGATAATTGATCAGAATTTAGGAAGGGCTAGGTGGGAGGTTGGGCGGTCAAGAGGGTGTATATTTAAGAGCGTTCGAACGCCTAATTCTTCTGGCCGGAAATTTCCATCCTGTTATAAGAAAAAGCGTACAATTTTCAAGCGGTGTTATAAAGCCCGGACCTTTATAATAGCGCTATTATATAAATTATATGCCTTTTGTTACAAACAAAATGAAAATTTTCGGTTACGTGAATTGGGCGTTCAAACGCTCTTAAGTATACACCCAAGAGAGGAGATGCTCTCAAAACTGTGAACTTGTTATTTTTATGGTCTATATGTAGCATTTTTTATTTATAATTTTACTTTCTCCTATAGCTTGAGTAATTTTCACCCGCCAGCAGCTTCGCCTGTTGCACTTTGTGTTAGAATTTCCAAAAATCCTATCTTAGTGTTATCTTACTTCTATCTTCAGTTCTATGTTGTGCATTGTTTGTCAGTTAGTCAGTCACGAAACAATTTTATAAAGATGTTGACTTTAACGTTGATAAGTACTTATTCGATTCAATAAAGAAATTGTTAAATAGCATGTATTGTCTGCAATATAATAATGTTCGATATTTAAGTTTGGTTGTTAATTTTCATAATTTTGTTATGAATAAAAAAACTTGAAATTTTCTTTTTAGTTTTTGTTTATTTTATTTCCATTAATCGAATGTAGGTGGTACGTAGTACGTACTAGTTCCATGGTGGTACAGCGGCACATCACTAATATCGACCCCATTCGTTCCTATTTCCAAACCACGCCCATCCCTATCGATTTGTGACATCTATGTGCTCTGTGGTCGCTTCATTTGACATTTCACTAACGACATGTCAAACCTCAGTTTGATTCCCATCTGTCCTTGGACATATTCTAAGGCAGAAATATAGCATTAATTTGCTCGCTAAGATTTGATGATCATTTACTACATTTGGTGCTCGAATACAATTTGAAGTGCAGTCGTGACTAAAATAGCTAGTACTATTGTAATTTTAGACTTTATTTTTCTGGTGTTAAGTATATATTTTTGGTAAAAGAACTAAGGGTATCAAAGCATTTTATGGTGGTCATTATATTTAACCCCTATTCTAATTGATCTGTGCATTGCATAACCTGTGGCGACACGTTCCACGCGTACTTTGAACACATAGTACTCTCTATTAAGTCTGTGCATATACTTATATTACTCTTTGGTCTGTGCCTCGTCTGTGCTTTGAACTTCTTTCTAACCCCTCTTATAATGTTGGCAGCACCACCGAGCAACTAATCACTACGTTTGGCAGCACTGCACTGGTCAGACCACAGATCATTAAGAATAGATTAAGAATATGTCCGACTGGTCAAAAGCAAAGAGAATGTAACTTACTACGTTATAAGAGTCGGGACTTCATACTAAAAACTGGTTGTGACCGATATTCAGAATGTTTGAATCGTGTGCAACCGTTCAAAGGAATTTAATGGCGTCAGTGCACATTTCATTTAACTTTATTTTGTTAAAGTTGCGCGACCTGGTCAAAAGTTACAATAGCATCTCCACTGAACAAGTAATCACTACTTGTTCAGTGAGCATCTCTACTAGTCTGTGGTTACAAGTTATAAAATTACAAATCGTAAAAGCCGGCCGGTTTTGCGATTGCGAATAAAACTTGACTAGATAACGTTAATAATCTTAATCTCGCGAACTCGCGACCGCGACAATCGCAGTGACGCAGGCAGCAGTAGTTGCCGCCCGGTCTGTGAAACTATCCGACGTGCCATCAGCTCTAACGACCAACATGTTACGAAATCTCAGCAAACTTATCAAAACCCAAAAGGCAACTTTGGCGACTGCCGTGCCGGCTCCCCAGACGGCCCCAGAGATCCTCTACACCGGGGTAAATATCTTCTACATACTTGTTTACTTATTACAAGATTATAGACGGTGAATTTGGTCTAATTATACCGGTGCCGGTGTTCAAGGCTATTGACCAATAAGCAAAAACTGGTAGAGGCCCGAATCCAGTGAGTTAATTATATAAATATATGTAGACGTTTTCCAATGCAAAATAAATATTATTAAAAATTTAGATTTTTATGGAATTGTTTTAGTATACTGCGGCACGAACTTAAGAGGGGGATGGGGTAAAGAGAGACTTGACTGATCAACAGCCAATTGATTGCATTAAGTACAAAAAGTCTAAAAAATATCTAATTTCCTATAGGTTTCTTAGGGAAAGTTGTTCAGTATCATGGGTACAATCACCCCTTAAAGTAATGCCACTGTTTACCCTAAAACCCGGTATGTTGGTTTGGTCTAAATCCACCTTTAGATTTTTTATTTTGTAGCCAAACACTGAAATTCAACACTAAACAAAATGTTTCTGTCTTGCACAGTTGTTCATAAACAATGAATGGGTAAAGTCATCGGACGGCAAAACGTTTGTCACTGAGAACCCGGCCACAGGCGAGGTCATCGCTGAGATCCAGCAGGCCGGCAAAGCTGATGTCAACAAGGCCGTCAAAGCTGCTAAAGATGCTTTCAAGTTAGTTTCTTTTATGTAACTGAGACTGAATATTAATTCTACTAATAGTTAGAGAATTTATTATTATTTGGTTGTAAGGGCTTGGTCAATGACCAATAGCTACTGCGACCTGAATAGATCTATTGTAGCTGTCACCCTAGACCTAAAGGTCATTTCCTAGGCCCACGGACTTCATGAACCGTGTTATGCTTTTGGAGGGGAGGTCCCTAGTAGTTAGAGAAATCATAATTATAACTAGAAAAAAAATCTTAACAAGTTTAAAAAAAAAGTTTTCTATTATATAATTTAAAAAGATGAATAATTTCTTAAAAATTACAGATCTGTTTCCTAAGTGTCATTCAATGTTTCTTTTATTTTTGATGTAGGTGCTTTCCACAAAGTTTTAGCTAGCCCTAGTTCTAGACTAAGAGATAAGTGTACTTTTAGCAACCATCAGCAGCAAGGCTGATTCAGTGTTTATGGGGTGTAGAGCATCTCTGTGATGGGTTTGAACTAGGTCTTCCTGCATAACTTCTGTCGGTTTAGGAGTTACAGACGTTTAAAGGTCAGTAAAAAATTAACGATCAGCTGCAAGCCTGATCGTATAATATTATTGTAGTGTGCACTGTAGCTATGTGAACAGTACAAAAACTGACATGACGGCTGTAACTACTAAACCGACTGATGAACCATGTCAGTTTTAGTACTGTTCACATAGCTACAGTGCATACTACAATAATATGATTAATTTTTTACTGACCTTTAAACACAAGTAACTTCTAAACCGACGAGTTATGCAGGCAGACCTGGTCCATCCCCATCACAGAGATGCTCTACACCTCATAAACACCGATTCAGCCTTGCAGCTGATGGTTGCAAAAAGTACACTTATCTCTTAGTCTATTCAGATGTAGCTAAAATGTTATTTACCTTTGTTACTTTTTTTTATTTATTTATAATTAATGTATTCTTGCTCCAGTGTTAGTACTGCATTTCCGCCAGTGTCAAGTAGTTTATGGGAGAATCTGTCACAATCTCAGGGATTGTTTTTGGTTAAGAACAAAAAGTGAGAGGATTGCGGAGCCTCGTGGCAGGCAAAAACGCGACGCGCAAAAACCACGCGAGACAAGTGCTCGGGTCAGAACCTGCAACGTGACTCCACCTTTGTTACTTGTTACTTCAGCTTCATCAGTAAATCAATGAAATTGAAACGCATTTATTATTTTCTCAATGGTTGATCTAATAAAGTTTAGGGTATGATGGGACTGTATGTAAAATGTGTATAAAAGTCCCTAAACAATTATAAAGTAAAAAATTAAATAACACTAAGCAAAGTGGAATATAATATAAATCACAGAATTTTGACATAACCAAACAAAAAAATTTGACGTAATAAAAAAAATAAATGGCTATGACACAGTTTTGTAATAACATTGTAATACCATGGTAATAGCTTATATCACAGAGTACTATAATAAGCTTATACATAACATGTTTTAATCAGGCTCGGGTCACCATGGAGGACGATGGACCCGTCGCAGCGAGGCTATCTCATCAACAAACTGGCTGATCTCATTGAGAGGGACTGGGTTTACTTGGCGGTAAGTGCTTCATTTAGTTGACTATACTTACTTGCTCTCACATACGTACAGTCTTTATTGTACACACAGCACACAGTAAGTGGTGATATACAAGGTGCTAGTAATATTTAAAGAAATGGTTATGAACAAAAAAATCTGCTGCCCCACGGTTTGAGTGGATTATATCGCACTGAAGTTTTGTATGAAAATCTTCAAATATTTAAGCAGATATGTTACTAGCACATGCAAAGTGAAGACTCGAAAAAGACCCAAATGGGTACCTATTCTTTTAATAAGCCGCGTCAAGCAATGCTACGAGCGAGAAGGCTGTGGCGCGGCACAAATTTTCGCATCATTTTCTATGAAGGTAACATGTCGTGTTGAATGTCATTGGATATAACCTACTTTTTAATTAGTATTTAATATATTTTGAAGAAAAACTGCAATCATAACAGATTTAAAATTGTGTACAATGTAACTATATACATAACATAGTATGTGTGTAAGAGATGTAAGTTAATTACAAACATGACGATGGTGATTCAATAAACAATGAAAACAAATTGATTCATTGTTCTTATGAGTTTGGTATGACAAACAACTATGTGTAAAACAGGTTTTTTTCAACAGATACATAGATTCTGTTTGAACAGAATTGTAATATTCTCATCGTCTTCGATCAAATATAGGGTAGATTTTAAAATGCCGCTCAAAAAATGGCACCATTAAAACAAGGCGCAATCTGGCAGTGCGCCTTGTTTCGCTCTAAGTCGCTAATCGACCATGCCTGCAAAAACAACACAAAAAAAAAGATGGAGTGTCATACTGTCAGTATGACATCATGTCATTTTAAAATGAGTATTTTATAATAAGTAAAAACTGAAACAAATGGCTTACGACGTTATTACTGAGCTTTAAGGTCTATGTTAAAATGAAAGGCTGAAGAGGCATATATTATCTGTATAAGTAAGATTTGACACGGGGCCGCGAATCGGGATTGATTTTGAATGAGACTGTAGATCTACCTATATTTGATCGCAGCTCGTCGTTATAGCTTTTGTATTTTACACTATAACATACAACAGCGGTTCACAAACTTTTAAGGGCACGGAACTCTAAATCAATTTCTTTTATTTTGTGGATCCCCACTCAAAATAATCTATACTATTATAAAACTGTAACAGAAGTTTGTCTGTACATTGAAGATATTAACAAAAAAAAAGTTACGATATGGTTTTTAGGTGTCCCTGATTCTATTTCACCAATTTTTGGATTTTTTGTCTGTCTGTTTGTTTGTGTGTTTGTTTGTTTGTTTGTTTGAACGAGTATCACGCAAAAACTACTGAACCGATTTTGATGAAACTTTTTTTGTTTGATAGCTTATGATCTGACTTAAAATCTGGTATATAATTTTTAACGCTCGTAATAAATAAAGGAGTACTGAAATTTGAAATTTTAGTAGCATTCTCATGCGGTTCCAATGAAAGTCAAGATGTGAATCAGTCACATTTGCCAATGCAAATGTGACTGATTCACGTAAGGGCGAATCCAGGATTTCAATTTGGAGGGGAAGGCCATGGCCCCCTGTTGTATCCGTCCTTGGATTCATGGAACCCTGCCGAGTCTCCCACGGAACCCTTGGCTTCCGCGGAACACACTTTGAGAACTGATGCACTCCACTACTATTGTGGAATACATAACAATAATTAATTTTGTATCAAGTAATCAGATCACCATGGGCCCAACATCGAAATAAAGAAAAAAATATCTGCTGTTTCATTCGTTTGGGTTGAGTCTGTTAGCATTTTTATGAAACAGCAATTTCATTTTCGCATTATCCATTTTTGTCCCAAAAAAAAATTTTTCAGTTTGATGGTCTGATCAAACGCTTAAAAAACCGCGTATTAAGAAGGACCCTATATTTATCTTGTTATCAAATAAGGCCACGACCTTCATAACAAGTGTTTTTGCTTTGTTGTTCCATTTACTATGCGCATGTTAAATAATGTGTTACATAAGACGTAGGTACATAACAAAGCAGTTGTTATCGGTATTTATTTTAAACACTGTTGTGGCCGATGAGACTGATAGTAATTAACATTTCCATCAGTTCACTTAGATTACAAAAGATATTCTTTAATTTGTTTGAACAGAGATTAAAATCGCACAAACACATTGTACTCATAATACTGAACAACTTTCTTTAAGGAACTTAGGGAAAATTCATAAAAACTGTTCAGGTCACAAATATGACAATTTGTTCATCCAAACGTTTTATTCATCATCTGAGCCGATGGACGTTCACTGCTGGACATAGGCCTCCTCCAAGGATCGCCATAACGACCGGTCATGCACTGCCCTCATCCAACGGGTTCCCGCCGCCTTCACCAGGTCTTCGGTCCACCGTGTGGGGGGGCCTACCCACGCTGCGCTTTCCAGTATGCGGTCGCCACTCGAGAACTTTTCGGCTCTGCGAGCAATGTGCCCCGCCCACTGCCACTTTTTTGGGCTATGTCAGTTACTCTGGTTCTTCTGCGGATATCTTCATTTCTGATTCGATCTCGCAGGGAAAGTCCGAGCATAGCCCTCTCCATTGCCCTTTGGGTGACTTTCAGCCTTTTTATGAGGCCTTGAGTGAACGGCCACGTCTCTGTTCCATGTCATCACTGGCAACACACACTGATCGGACTTTCGTTTTAAGACACTGCGGTATTTGGGACGTGAAGATACTACGTGGCTACGTAGCGTTTTATTAGTTGATTGCATATTGTATGACCCTTAAACTCTTGTCTACAGAGTCTAGAAACGCTTGACAATGGCAAGCCGTACCTCGCGGCATACCACGGTGACATCCAAGGTTCTATTAAGAACCTGCGATACTACGCGGGATGGGCCGACAAGAACCATGGGAAGGTTCTTCCTATCGATGGGAAATACATGGCTTACACACGCCATGAGCCTGTTGGTAAGTTTTGAACCTTATCGCTACGGAGATAGGTGTGGTGTGGTGTGTATTTAGGGTGTATTAGGGATAAATTCTACAAAAATTCTTGGTAACAAATAATACCATCAATAACTGTCGATTGTATTATTTGCCAGAAGTAAATTTTTTTGTTTGTCTTAAAGATTTGCTTACCATTCGATCGGTACACAACTTTTGCAAGTCATGCAGTCAATGCAATAACTTCATGACTTGTAAAATATTGTCAATTGAATTAATACGTCCGTGATACTTTTTTGTGACCGATTCTTATGTTTACTTTTAAATATGAAGTCAGGATAAACTTACAAAATTGTTTTTGATAAACAGTTTATTATCGGAAACAAAATTAAAAAGATATATTAAACCGTTACTAAATAATTAATTATAAAATTGGCAACATGCCTCGCCCAAAAGGATGTACTTACAGTAAAAAATCACAGTTTATATAATTATTTTCTGCACTATTCTAAAACTCTAATGGAAGTGTGTCTCTAATTGAAGAAAACAAGTTACGATATGGTGTTTCGGTGTCCCTGACTCAAAGTCACAGATTTTTCCTTTTTTGTCTGTCTGTTTGTTTGTTCGATCATCACGCAAAAACTACTGGACCGATTTTGATGAAAATTTTGGTGTTTAAAAGCTGTATAAAAAAATTTTACTCAAAAATATTATATATCTCGCTACGATTACGGGAGCCGCCCCGCGCCGGGGTGCGAACGAATTCGCGAACAAAAAGCAGTATTTAATATTAGTCTATATTTAGCACATTCGGAAACTAGGTTTACGCTAGATCTGAACTAGTCTCGAAGTGTGCTACCTTTATTTGAATTTTAGACTAGACCAGGCTAGTCTGGCCACCCGACTGGTTATACTGGATCCTACATTGCAATTATACTAAATTAGTATCCACTTGTATCTAGGTAGGTACTGCATAGCATTTGTCAACTGAATTTCTTTCTTCTTGTCTTGAAACTAAATTAACGATACAATGTTTTTATTCTCTAAAAGTCTAAACGAACGCTTTGTGACTAAACAAAAAGTATTGACTAATTTCAACATCTTTATTTTAGTTTGAGATTTTAGTTAACAGAGTTTTGATAAAGTTCAATAAAATAATGCGAGTCAATGTCAAGACACTCGGAAGATTAGTAGAACGGTTAACTAACATAAATGAACACGAAAACAGACAACAACTATTTAGGTACATGAGGCGGTCTTATCACTAAAAGCGAATTCTTCTATATAAGGACTAACAAAATTAGCTGAAACTATTTTAAGGGTATGCTCAGACAATCAAACTGAACAACTTTCTCTATGGGACCAATATTGAAATCGCGAAAAAAAAATCTGCTGTCCCACACATTTAGGTCGAGTAGGTTTGTATGGAACAGCTGATTTTTTTTTCGCGATTTCAATATTGGTCCCATAGAGAAAGTTGTTCAGTTTGATGGTCTGATCATCCCCTTAAAACAGTTTCACCTAATTTTGTTAGACCTTATATATAGCCATTCGATGGAAGAACTGTTTAATGAGATAAATGCTATGGTTTAATACCACAGCATTACTATATAGTCCTTATAACGGATGTACTTACGCAGAGCAACGGAGGAGGACTTCCTTGCGGGGAAGCGGGCGGCGGTGGTCGCATCCCAAAAATCTTTATGAAAAATTTGGCATTGCTTTGCATATCTGCGCATGACAGTAAAGTACACGGGCGCGGCGCCGGGGGGCGGCAGCATCGTCCGCCATCAAGAACGTTGCCATACTGTCGAGAAATTTGCCCCGCCCATTGCCACTTTAGTTAAGCAATTTCGAACCGATGGCCGATAGGGCCAAAGAGTTCTCGAGTGGCGACCGAGTACCGCAAAGCGCCGCGTGGGTAGGCTCCCACAAGGTGGACCTACCACTTGGTGAAAGCGGCGGGAACCCGTTGGATGAAGGCAGTGCATGACCGGTCGTTGTGGCGATCCGAGGCCTATGTCTAGCAGCGGACGTCTGATAATGATGGTATTTCCCTCATTATTTCACCGAAGTCTATAGGCAACTAATTCACCAACAACTAACAATTTGCAGGAGTATGCGGTCAGATAATTCCATGGAACTTCCCGCTGCTGATGGCGGCGTGGAAGCTCGGCCCGGCGCTGGCTACCGGCAACACTCTCATCCTCAAACCAGCTGAACAAACTCCCCTGACTGCGCTGTACATTGCGCAGCTTTGCAAGGTACTGTGTCGTCATATATCACTGGCTACTAAAACCACAGAGTACTATAATTACCTAAAACTAATTATGTCATTACATCGTGAGGAAACCTGCATGCTTCAATTTCGAGGCATGTATTGTACCTACTGTCCATTTACAAGTGGCGACGGGCTCACTCCCCCCGTCACAGTTTCGGTACTATAGTGAAACGTGGATGTTCTGAGGTTTCAGAATATCTCTGACCACCCCTTCGGGGATTATAGTCGTGAGCATATGCATATGCTACTAATTATGTCGTTTTTAACTAATACAGTACGGCTGGCATGCCACCCACGACAAAGCGTTTAAACGAGAAAAACGTCATGCGCGCTCTATCTGGCATACGTAAAATAATAAAGATGGAGGCACATCTCGATTTTTATCGTTTTATCGGGGGTGGCATGCTAGGCCTACAGGATAGGTAAGGAGTATAAAGTTACTGTTAGTATTTCTGGTAAAGGGTTTCGCTAGACAATTTAATTTCAATTTTTTTTTAAGTTATAAAGAAAATTTTTCAACATTTTGACGGTTGTAATCTTTTATTTGCTGCAAACAAGTTAGTAGGTATAGCCTGTAGGATCTCAGTGCCGGGCAATGGCTGAACTATCTTTGTCTTTTACAAGGGTGGGAAGGAAGTGGGCCATACTTAACCACGAAAACAAATCTAAATTGTAAACTAATTCTAAGCCATATTTTTCCAAAGTTTAAAATAGACAATAACAAAACAGCCTTCGACTACTGTCACAGTTGTGGTTCACTATTGGCGTTTTCTATGGAACAGCTGATTTTTTTCGTTATTTCAATATTGAACCATTAGTGAAAGTTGTTCAGTTTGATAGTCTGAAGCCCCCTGATGCAAGCTTACACTCTGATAGTAATAATAACGTTGCCGTTGCAGGAGGCCGGGTTCCCTGAAGGTGTAGTGAACGTGCTGCCAGGGTTCGGAGACGCGGGCGCAGCGCTCGTAGACCATCCCGACGTCGACAAGATCGCCTTCACTGGTATGTGATCTCATTACACTTCGATAAAACGTGACGAAAATAATGTCTATACGTCATCAGACCTACAGAGCGATTTTTGAAAGTCACAAGTTAAAATCAGCCGTAGAACATGACCTAAATAGTATGAATCTGTCAAAGGTTATAATTGTTATAAATATATAATGGGTTTAATTTAATTTATGTAATTATGTATTTGAATTTGTTGAAATATCTCGATTTGAATTGTGTAATTGTGAGAACATCACACTTTTTAAATGTGTGTACACCTGCAAAGGTAGGGTTTGGAAAGCCTAACCATATAAAATGTGTCTAGCTGCAAATGTATTACCCGAATTCCACATCCCAAATCATTTCATTTCAGGTTCAACGGAAGTTGGCAAGATGATCCAGCGCGGCGCGGCGGGGACAGTGAAGAGAATCACCCTGGAGCTGGGGGGCAAGTCGCCCAACATAGTGTTCGGCGACGTGGACCTGCAATTTGCAGTGGAGCAGTCGCACATGGCGCTCTTCTACAACATGGGCCAGTGCTGCTGCGCCGGTCAGTTTATATTTACACATTATATACTATAATTCAGATTCTTTATTTGCAAGAATGTAGGTATACAACAATGTAGGTAATAAACATAATTTTACAGATAAAAAAAGGATCCAATACACTCTGCCTAGAAGGCGTGCAAATTTATAATATAAAAAGAAAATAATCAGTATGTTCCAAACCAAAATTCTACAGTAATGTCAAAAACTATAGAGTAAAAAATATAGAGAGTGAAATTGATATCATTAGGATCCTTTTAAACTAAGAGTTTACCCATCAAACTGAACAACTTTTACTATGAGAGCAAACCTATAGGAGCACAAAAAATTTGATGTTCGGTCGGTGAATTTTTTGTCCTATATTAGTCTGCCTATCCTGGCACATCCGTCAGATACCAGATTGTTCTGAAAGCGAAATTTCTAGGTCGAAATTCCATCGCTATTCTCCTATTACAATTTGCCCCTCCCGTATGCGTAAATGATTGATCTTAATAATCTAAACGCAGGGTATTTGTTTAGGATCGCGTACATTCGTGGAGGACAAGATCTACGACAAGTTCGTGGAGATGTCGGCCGAGCGCGCCAAGAGACGCGTCGTCGGCGACCCCTTCAACCCCAACACTGAACAGGGACCTCAGGTGACACGATTAATTATTTTACAATCTTTAGCCCAAGTAGAATAGGATAGCTTACTTATATTGATATTCATATTTGGTAACAATCACTAAAGATTAGCACCAGAACCGCTGAAACAGACTCGACATTTTGACTGTTTGGTTTGTACAGTCTTAGTTCGTAGTAGAAAAGGTCATTTTGGTTATGGGACAAGATGGGTGGGAAAGGGGGGCATTTTGGCAGATAAATGAATCGAAACATTTTATTTTCAGAATTGTTCATATAATCTCGCCCTTGTCTATTCTTTTTTATTCATCAATCAGCCCCTGTAACATGACAGGGATGAGAGCGACACAGGTCACTTCTAAACGTCAAAGAACAGGAAGTTTTGTATGGACTCTGGGCCCAGTACTGTAGCACTTTCTTACCTATTTTAAAGACCAAACATAAACCGCCCAAGACCCACAACCAAACATCCAAAGCCCAACACCCACCACACCAGGCATCACCCACTACCAAACTCCCAACACCCAACACCCACCACCCACCAGGCAACACCCACTACCTAGCTAGCTCCTAGAGTACCATACTCTTTCCTCTACTGTATGGACATTATTAGGCCAAAAATATAAGCATTCATATGGGTAATTAATTGAATTTTTAAACGGCTGTAACTTTTTTATTTAACGCGTTACAGTTATGCTGCCAAATAAAAAAATTTTGGACTTATTCAGGCCTTTAATTTAAAGTTGATAAAAAAGTGCTACAGTGCTGGGCCCATTCTTCCCCTTTTTCTTTAAGTGAGATAGTATGGAGAATTCCGCCATCTCACTTAAATTTGACGTTTAGAAGTGACCTTTGTTGCTCTCTCCCCTGTCATGTTACAGAAGCTGATCATAGTATGGTTATTTTACGCGCGCGCCCCCTTTTTTGAGTTAAAAATGATTTCTGTCCGCGCTTTTTAGAGAGCGATAGATCGAACTTGCTGCGACATTTAGGATGGAAAAAAACAGCCGCACGCAAATGGAGACATCATACTAGAAGCAGTAAAGTGTTTAATTAATAAGGCAATCAAATTAAAATAGAGTTTACTCATGGTCGGATTATATGACACCATATGCCATTCGAAGTCCATTCAAATAAAATGTAAAATAATATTGCAGATCGACAGCGAACAGCACACTAAGATCCTGAGCCTGATAGAGAGCGGCAAGAAGCAGGGAGCAACGCTCGTCACGGGCGGGCAGCGCGCGGGTGACCGCGGCTACTTCGTGCAGCCCACCGTGTTCAGCAACGTACAGGATGACATGGAGATCGCCAAGACCGAGGTATGACAAGTAGTGAGCATATGATAGAATAGTCTGGACAAGAAACATAAAAGGTGAAGTTCTAGACGCAAATCATATTACTTTTGGGTAAACGGGGTTGCCCCCGCTGAATCAGTAAATGCTTGTTACCAACTCAACATTTCGACTGGGATATTCAACATGGCGGCCAAATAGGTACCGAAAATCGCTATAGTTTCCACCTTCTAAGACTGTGATTTAAACACCGAATTGTTTAGTTTGATGGCAAATAATACACCACATTCCCGACATTAATATTTTTCCTCGAATTTACCCGCGACTTCGTCCGCACAAAATATAATACCAGATTTTAAGTCAAATCATAAGCTTTCGAACAAAAAAAGTTTCATCAAAATCGGTTCGGTAGTTTTCGCGTGATGCTCGAACAAACAAACAATCACACAGACATAAAATCCAAAAATTTGTGGTTAGGAATAACTATATTATACCAATAATAGTAACTTTTGTTTTTAAATTACTTCAATGTACAGATACACTTGTGTTACAGTTTTATAATAGCTTAGATAAAGTACCCTACTGTCGATACTTGCAGATCTTCGGTCCGGTGCAGCAGATAATAAAGTTCTCCAAGATGGAGGAGCTAGTGGAGCGCGCCAACAACTCGGAGTACGGCCTCGCCGCCGCAGTCTTCACCAAGGACATCGACAGGGCCAACTACCTCATACAGGTATATATTATATAAAGACATTCAAACAAACAAGATGGAGCTCAAAAAACACTGAGTACGGCCTCGCAGCCGCCGTCTTCACCAAGGAGATCGACAGGGCCAACTACCTCATACATCTGGTATCTATTATAACATGCTAGTATATTAGGTTCCGTGATAACTTAGTTTTACTGTCTTTATTTCAATTTACGGTACGTGCTTACAATGTATGGTTTTATGATCAAAACAAAAACAGAATTAACAATTTTATTAGTTAACCTCTGTCAGTAAATGAAAGAGTATGGTACTGACACTCGATGCTCCCCACCTAATTTCTACCTCACCCCCCCGTGGAAGACTAAGGAACACGACTGTAGAAAATGGTGGTCCTTTCTCACTCAGTATCCGCGTCTCCCCGAGTGACGAAACCTGAGTTCACCTGGTGCACTCTGGGCAGTGAGCCACGATACGACCATTGATGACTGGCTAATCTGTACACTACAGCATGAATGATTGACATACGATATGGCTAATGCTAACACGAAAGAAGAAGATTCAGTTTTGCACGTGCTTAGCTCTTGTAACAGAACGAGCGAGCGAGCCCGTTTGTATTAAGTGGCCAGGGTATCTACAGTGTAGGTAAAATATTTGCCTCGCAATCTTTTATACACTAAACAAACAGGAAAATTATTACGTTATATTCTAACGATGATGAAGACTTTAGAAGTACACAGGCACAGTAATAAGAAAGAGTATCTAGTACTACATCGTATCTGGTAAATAAATAAATGCGATACAGTATGGACACTCCCTGCGTCCCACCAATTTCTTACCTCACCCCCCTCTGGCAGGATCGTGGCGTAAAATGTAAGCAAATGAATGCTACTATAAGGCTCAATTTACACCACCGCGGAATGGAATGGAAGCGTTCAGAATGTATATGTCAGAATGGACTTTATGTCAACTATGTAACGTACAAACTTAGATACGAGCTAAAAAATAGGTCGCCCGTCTTCCATGAAATTCGCTCGCATCCTCGTGAATTCCCGCAGCTACCGTTTGCGCCTTACACTGTCGACATTAAGTTCATTATGCCATGTACATTCCGATCGCTTCCATTCCATTCCGAGGCGGTGTAAATTGAGCCTAAGGTTACTATAAGTGTAGATCGCAGTCATCCAAGTGTGATACAAGTGCAAATACACCTATAAAGAGGGCCCTTTTCCGCGCTAGTAAGAGCATATAAGTTCACTATAAGTCTAGTATAAATGTAGTATTAGGATGATTATAACACTGTTTTTTGCTAGTTGGGTTGGGTTGACGATATGCACAGTATAAGAAAGAGTATCTAGTACTACATCGTATCTGGTAAATAAATAAATACAATACAGTATGTCCGGCCTGCCTCCCACCAATTTCTTACCTCACCCCCTCTGGCAGGATCGCGGCGTAAAATGTAAGCAAATGCGTATTCCTATCTCGCTTGCACTAATTCAGTATCGCACATGCTTACCTCTTCTTAAATGTTTCCCACTTTATATGAAACTAGCGTTAACCCGCAACTTCGTCCGCACAAATTATATACCAGATTTTAAGTCAGATTATAAGCTATCAAACAAAAAAGTTTCATCAAAATGGGTTCAGTAGTTTTTGCGTGATGCTCGATCAAACAAACAAACACACAAACAAACAGACAGACAAAAAATCCAAAAATTGGTGATATGGAATCAGGGACAGATAAAAACCATATCGTAATATTTTTTTAAATATCTTCAATGTACAGAGACACTTCTATTACAGTTTTATGATAGTATAGATAGATGACAGCTAAGTATCCAAGGTTTGCTATAGGTATCTCTTGTTTCCGTCTCAGGCTCTCCGCGCGGGTACGGTCTGGGTGAATGACTACAACGTGTTCGGGAACCAGGTACCGTTCGGCGGCTTCAAGCAGTCCGGCCTCGGTCGGGAGAACGGCCCTTACGGCATCAAGAACTACACTGAGGTCAAGGCCGTCGTCATGAAGGTCACCGAGAAGAACTCGTAGAGTTCAGTGCTTTAGTTATCTAATTTTATTTGTCGCCTGTCAACGTTACCGCCTGGCCACGGGGCAGGGCGAACTTTGGCGCGAATTGCGATTTTAGCCTACTATACAGGGTGTAACAAAACACCCTAGTAATACTTAAGGGGGTTCTTCAGACCATCAAACTGTACAACTTTCACTATGGAGCCAACATCGAAATCGCGAGAAAAAAATCAGCTGTTCCCATACATTTGAATCGAGTCAGCACTGCAGTTTTGTATGGGACAGCAGATTTTTTTCTCGCTATTTCGATGTTGGCTCCATAGTGAAAGTTGTTCAGTTTGATGGTCTGAAGAACCCCCTTAAGTATTACTAGGGTGTTTTGTTACACCCTAATAGTAGGGACATCGCTCAGTGTATTCTAAAATCTTAATTCGCGCCACGCCGTTCGCCCTGTACCGTGGCCAGGCGGTTAGGCTGAGCCCATATTGGCGATTATGCCGCGAATATGCTTATGTGCGAAAGGTTTCCGAGCTGCCCGCAAGCATTATTAGTGTGATCAGCTAGCGCGCCGTTAATGCACTGAACGCGAGTAACCTACGCTCCGCTCGCGAATTCCTCCAGCACTACCCACAACTAAGGGTTTTTTAAGGAGCTGATTGAACTCCATGCGAGGGGGTGGAATTTTTTAAAGGCACATATCCTAATTCGTATTCGTAGAAGAATCAGTATGTATGACTTTAGCACTCCAGATCGCGCGTATTTTGCGAACCTTTTGTGATTGGCTCTAAAGGAGCACTCCAATCGTTCTGCGCGCATTTACAGTAACAGTTGCAGTATCGGCACGTGTGAATTGCATTCGCGGCATATTCGCCAATGTGGACGCTCCCTTAGAAACGTTATTACAAACCTTAAATATGCTAACGTTGAAAATTACTCCAGGCACATGAGTACATACCTCACAAAGAAAGCTTCTAAGGATCACTTGTCGCACACACAGCGCTCTTAGAATGTCCACTGGCCGTGCCGGTTTGTCCACGGGCGGGCGGCGTGTAGGAAACTCTTTGGAAAGGTCACGCACACCGCACCGTCTAGTAGTAGTGAACAGTCAGCAGCAATAAGTTACACAGGTGTAAGTGACAGCCTAGCAAATACTGAAACGGTGAACTCAGACCATCAAACTGAACAACTTTCACTATGGAGCCTACCTCAGGAAACGCCAAAAAAAATCAGCTGTCCTATACATTTTAGTCGGATTTGTATGGGACAGCTGATTTTTTTTGGCGTTTCCTGAGGTAGGCTCCATAGTGAAAGTTGTTCAATTTGATGGTCTGAGTTCACCGTTTCAGTATTTGCTAGGCTGTCACTTACACCCTGTATACACTTTAGTACTGCGACGTAGAACAAAAGTGTATACAACTTATTGCTGCTGACTGTACTATCGCGGACTTTTCCGCCTGACCACCACTAGACTCATTTTTGCTTACATACTAAAAAGTAAAGGCGTTGTCTAGCCCCGCCCTATTGATGAATAGACCAAAATGAATAGTTTCCGAAAAAGAAATTTTGCGCGAAATTATGTGATTTTTGCGAACTCCCCGATAGTGCCTGTCGTAGCGCGATTGTATGAAGCTTTGTCTCTTTGGGGTGTTTATTCATGTGCTATACAGCTGCGCGATGCAGCACTGTTAGCAAGTTTTCGACCAAACCAAAAAGGAACTTGATATATTTTTTTACTGTGTAAAAGGCGATCAAATGTTCTCGAAGAATGCTAAAATCTATTCAAAATTGTTATCTGATTTGAAATGGAATTTCATACCAGCATCTTAAGAAAGGTATTTGGTAGTTGTTTTTATAATTCCAGTTACACTAAACCTAACCCATTAAGGGAATTTTATGTATTCGCGGCTTCAAAAGCCGCAGTTCTTTGTGTTGTTTTTCAAGTGTACTTATTCAATTGTATGTGCCGTTGCAATCTAAGCCTTATTATGTTTAGTAATTGTAAGTTATATCCACCAATACTAACCTGGCCAAAATCTCAAGAAACTGTGTTATAAAATATTCGCTATGAATTAAGATAGTTAATTTTCATAAAACATTTCCATTGAAAGATCATAAATATTGGAATCGCATTGTAGGTCTTGTTTTGGGTGGTCGCGAGTTGGTTGACTACTCCCCCGCCTAGAACGATGGCTCAAGGTTGTGTTTTGTGCATAAAACAATCCTTGACGTTGCAAAATATAAGCGCACAACGGCAAGTAATTTTCGCTATTTACACTAGATATTGGCAAAATCAAGTGAGATGAAGCCGCAATTTTAAGAATAAAATGGATCATAAATGTCTTCCGACATAAGTTTCTTGAGATTTCGGTCATATCTCTATTTTTGTATTTGTAGTGAAACGTGTTCTGAGGTTTCAGAATATCTGTGACTACCCCCTCGGGGAATATAGTCGTGACCATATGCTATGCTCTATTCGTACCTAAGGTCCGCCACATACATCGAATCAGAATTGTTATTTTGTACAGGATTTGATTTCGAACAGAATTATAGAGGGAAAAATCCATGCGAAATGGTAATCGTGATTCGGAATTCCGTTCTTGTGTGGCAGGCGTTAGTGTAAGTAACAAAATTGTTACCTATAACCAATGACGTTCTACTAATCTTCAATTGGATCAAGTGAAACTTGTATATCCTTTTAGTTGTAAGTAGTGTTTGTGCTAGAATTTACTCAGTCTTCCAGTCGAAACATGATCGATATGGTGTCATAGTGAGAGGTGTTCCAGAAAACCCACTATGAATAGGGACCAGACTAAAATAGCTTTCGGCAAAACGTAAATTATGTTTACTAAAATACCAAGTAAGTTGATTGTAAATAAAGGTAAACAAAATAACGTGGCCCTAAGTTAATTAAAATCTAGACATTTATTGCACAATGCGACTTGGGAATGCCTTCTCATACACCAGCCTGTAAATATAATATTAAGAATGCATTTTACAGCTTTATGTTGCCATTTTCTTGTGCCAATTTTATCACTTTCAACTTTTTAAACAGTTTTGTTACAAGACTATTAAAAAATAGTCTAAGCACAAATGTTTTGTTTAAATAAAACAGTTTATCAATAAGTACAAAGTTTTATTTTTAACAATTAACTCTAAAACCAAACACACGTTTATTAACAATTGCTCTAAAACCTAATAAATTTTATAAATCAACTGGGATAGAAGTGAATTTTAGTATAGATTATAAAACAGAATATCAAGATAAGGATATAAAAGACATGATAAAACTTTAAATCAACGCTAATCAACATTAAAAGTATAAATAAAATATTACAAGTGGTGAAGTAGCCTTCACAAGGCGTTATATTAAATCACAACAGTGGAATGTATCGTGCCACTTATTCTAAAAATCACATAGCCTTGCACTATTATGCTAAAAATCTTACATATTATAATGACTAATCTAAAACCTACATGATGAAAAGAAAACCTATTATAAAATCTTTGGGTTTTCAAAATGCGAGCCTTGATGTACAGCGGATTGACCGAAACATCAGTGTCTAATAATAATTGATAATGATTGATGTATGTATTGCTGCAATTAAAATAACACAATTGGATTGCGAAATAAACTATGTGTATGAACCATTGAAAACTAGCAGTTTTGTCATGAGATTTCGGCCTGCCTTTAGTTATTATAATAATAAATAGTAACTGCTTAAGTGACTGTATTTATTTGATAGTAAACAGAGATTTTGTACTTTTTCCATGTAACACAATGGTAACGTGAAATCAACTTGATTACTAACATTATTTCGTTCTCGCATGCTGCATTTTAATGCAAAATATCTAGAATGATTCAAATTTCACACATTTTAATAGTACAATCAACATAAAATTAAATAACTTTGTACTTGTCAATGGTACAGTACGTCATTCAATGACTTGTCTCAATAGAGCGTTAGCATCAAATGCTAATCTGTTTTAAGTACAAACTAAAAAAGCAAGAGAAGATGCAAATGAATATTATTACTAGAGCGCGATCGATATGCACTCGTTCATTTAATTCTTTGTAGTGACACCAGCTTCTCGTCTCGTCACTTATTCCCTAATTTGTGAAGTTTTAAAGGCAAGTTATTTTTAATTAATTTTATCCACGAACAAAACACGTAAATGATTCTAAATGATGTTTGACATCTTAGCCGCTTTGATAGCAACTCAAAAATGATGGAGAAATCAATTCAAGAAGTAAAAAATGATTTCATCCATAAATACTTTCGGTTGATTTTATTGATACCTGCCGTTGATTGTTACCTTTGCAATACTTAAAACGGTTGATTAAGAGTCTAATCATTAGACCATCGAACTGAACAGCTGTTCCATAGAAAACTGCAGTACCTGCCAAACTCAAATATATGAAAAAAATTTGCTCCTTAGTGAAAGTTGTTGAGTTTGACAGTAAAGTATTGTAAAGGTACGAATCAACACTTGACAAAGGGAAACACCACCTTTCGTGATTGTGATTTGAAAGGGTGGTGGTTAATTATATTGTAGAATCTTCCGAATCAACAGAATAGATCACTCAATTTTCTCCGCTGCTTCGTCAGCGAGAACCGACAGGTTTTCCTCGGATATCTTCTCCAAGCATCCTGACGTCAATGATGACATATTACTATTAGCTAAATCCTCCTCTATTTTCTTCTCGAGGAGTTCAAAATCGTCATTTTCCGCTTGGCATTTCAAGCATTCCTCCGAAGACGAATCTTGGTAGCACATAACGTTTTCTATGTTAACTTCAACTTCGTCGTTTTTGTCCTTCATTATTAGTGAGGGACTACTGTTGCTCAAAGCTCGGGATTCTTTACAAATATCCTTAATAAAAACTTCGGATTTAGGTCGAATTCTGATCTCATTTGGTTTCGCCCTGCGAAGCACTATGGGTGTCGGGGTTCGTTTGTCTTTAGGAAAAACGCGTTGAATACGTTCTTCAATTAAAGATATGCTGCGTTTGAATACTACTGTATCTTGAGGTCGGTTTTCGTGCGAGCAACCATCTATAGCGTCTCTAGATTCAGTGTCAGAATTGTCACACCTGAAATAAATAGTGTCGCAGCCGTTCTCCTGCTTTACCTTGATGAGGCAGCATTCGTCTTCCTTCTCGCAGAGTAATTCGTGCAAGGAACCGTGCAGTGGGATAAGTTTAACTTTTCCCCCGAAATTCTCTTGCATTTGCGTCGATAGGTCGTCGTCTATGTACAGGTCTTCTGTGCTTCGAGCTTCCTGCAAAAACAATGTAAACTTTAGATACGATACTTACCTAATTATACTTTATAAAAAACTTATGTTATGCCAAGGATTGAAAAAAGTATGTGCAGGTGGTTTGGCCATGTGTAAAGAATGAGCGGAAGATTGAAGCATGACTTTTACAAGGCAAGTGTAAATAGAAAAGATGAAACGGGTCGCCCTAGACCTTAGAATGTAAATATGGACGAGTTACGCGTGTAACAAACTTTTCTGCCACTTTTTGCGGGGGACGAGGTAACATGAAATACGCAACTTTGGATTTTATTCCGTAACTTTAGTATCTATACACCTAACCCTCCCTGAGGGTAGGACTGTACCCTGCACTAGGACGTTTATAGGCTGATAATGAGGAAATGAGGTACTTTAGAGTAATTTTTTTGTGAATTCTCGTGTGAACCCTAAACAAGACTGTTGTTCCGCAATTATAGGCCTGTCTCGTTTAGTTATATGATCATTTGAACTTGTTCCTTGGCAGGTTGTTAACGTAAGGCAGGTCCCTATTTAAATGGTCTAAGCCCTAGACGCACTTATGCTGATCAAATCAGGTGCGTACTAAAGAACGGTCAAGTAAAATGTACCCGCAACCGACGAGCATGTATGAAGAGACTTATGGATGTCAGAATCGTCGGATGTGGCGATCTTTGTCTCTGCCTAACAAAGTGGGACAAAGCCATGCGCATATGTATGATATTTGAATATTTTAAAGTCTGGTTGTTACCTGAATAGCGCTAAAAGCCTGGCATCTCTTCAAAGCGTGCACATGACCGTCTTCAGCCGTCAGCGTGTCTTCCATGGACTGATTCAGCTTCTCCCTCCCACTCGTACCGTCGCATATCGTCACGTTCACACAGTTATCCAACACTTGCAGACTATTCTCTCCTGATCTACTAAAAGTTATTTGTAGTAAAGGCTTGTTATTGCCGTTTATTTTCAATCTTGAAAACGATGTGACTGGTTCTTTTTCTGTTTGTTTCTGCTTCTGTTCTTCTCCATTTCTTAAGTTCTCCATTATATTTGCGACTCCTTTGTCGAGTACTTCGTCACTTTTTCGTAAAGTCGAACTTGATACATCGTCTGATATTTCGTGCAAGATATATTGAAATTCTTTTCGGATCAACTCTCTAATAAATTCTTCTATGCTTTTAGTGTCCGTCGCTTGGTCTATTTTTGTCTCGATATGCGTTACTTCTTCCGTTGTTGTTCTATAAATTGAGAAAAAAAAAGTTGGTAAGTTATAAAAAACCTAAAAGCAAAATACGCTCGAAAACATAACCCTCCTTCTGGCGCAGTCGAGTAAAAAGCCAACGGCACGCGGTGTTCCCAGGCGGTCACCCATCCAAGTACTGACCGCGCCCGACGTTGCTTAACTTCGGTGATCGGACGAGAACCGGTGTTTTCAACGTGGTATGGACGTTGGCAACAAACTGTAGCAATTTAGACATCAGTATTCAGAAACATAAAAATGATACACCACATACGAATAAGTAACATGCATGCAGTTGTTTGCCTAATGACGCAAATAAACGAAATCACAGAACATGAAGGATTTTATTTTTTTATTTTATAAGAGATCAACAATAACTAAAATTAAGGCACGCTTTGAAACTGTGCCTGACCATCCCGAAAGGAAATATGATCTTCTATGTATAAACATAAAACAATTACCCTTTATCGGAGTCTTTCTTCCAGGTGTTAAATCGATCAGGATCTCTCGCAGTGAAATTGATGCTCTTCGCGATGGTTTCCCTCGCTTGACAGAATTGCTCCCAATGGACGCCTGGTGGAGGGAATCGATCAAAATACAGGGTACAATAAATACAATTACAAACCACCATTAATTGAAGTTAAAACAAAAATTACAAGTAGTCAATGTGTAATTTTTTTCTTACAACAAGTCTGACTACATCCTGTATTATACAGGGTGTATGTAAGTGACAGCCTGGCAAATACTGAAACGGTGAATTCAGACCATCAAACTGAACAAAAAGACTGGAAACGTGAAAAGAAAATCACATGCTCCATATAAAACAGCTGTACCTACCTACTCGACTCAAATGTATCAAACAGCTGGTTTTTTACGTTTCCTGAGGTTGCCTCAATAGTGAAAGTTTTCCAGTTTAATTGTCTGGAGTGCGATTTTTGAATCTCATTCGCTGAGCTCAGCAGGTGAAAATGAGTTGTCGACAGTTGAAAATGAGTTGTCGACAGTTGAAAACGACTCAAATGCCAAAATTACTATGGAGTTATGCATCTTTCCACTGCTGATTTGAGCTGATGAAATCAGCAGTAGAAAGATGCATATCTCCATACATTTTCAACTGTTGAGTTCAACGTATGAGATTCAAAAAACGCACTCCTGGTCTTAATTCAGTTTCAGTATTTACCAGGCTGTCACTTACATACACCCTGTATAATACAGGATGTAGTCGGAATTGGTGTAAGAAAAAAATTTACATATTGACTACTTGCAATTTTTGTTATAACTTAAATAAATGGTGGTTTGTAATTGAAAGAAGAGGCCAAAAAAAATTCCGACCGAAATAAAAACTTCGAACACTAAGTCCATGATTTTCTATTTTGGCTTCAGTGTGCGCCGGACTGCCAAACCAGAGGTCCTAGGTTCAATATCCCTGTTCGGTCATGGATGTTACATGTTTTGGTTTCCATAATAAAAAACCTAGTAGCTTACATTTCGGATTAATACAATGTATGTGCCTGTAAACGTTATTTTATTACAGTTAAGGTGAAGTCACACACAGTGTTGCATTCCGTACTATAGTTATAGTATTTGTACTATAATTTCAATTTGAGTACTATATACTATCGTCTATATAGGATAGTACACTAAAATACTATAATTTGTCAATACCTCCGATGTATTATATTTTACCCAAATTTATAATTTTTTGTAATGTATCGCGTAAAGTACATCGAGGATGCGTACAAAAATGAACATTTATGTATGTCTTTTGACACTGACAGCAGGATGGCGCATACATTAGTATTTTGGTGCGAGAGAGATGGCAATAGAATGAATGTTTGATCGGTTGGCTCAAATTCAATAAAATTTTAGTATTTGCACAGATTATTTAATAGTTGTATTTGTTAATTTGAGATAATATACACTATAGTGTAACCCAACCAACCGACGATTAGGTACTTCGCGAAAGAAGTTTTTCTGATGAGATAATCTTACCGTAACAAATTTACCATTGAATTTAAATTGCATGAAAACACATTTTCTATGCGATTTTTATTCAAAAAACCCTTATTTTAAAAATCGTACTTAAATTTTTGTCGAATATACTATCCTTTTTATTTTCATAGACTATAATTTTTCGATAGCCCTAATGCAACACTGGTCACACATACATGCATTTTTCAATAATTCAGCTACTTTCGTTTCGTTTCAATATGAAGTTATAATAGGGGATTAAAAAAATCTAGCCACTCAGATAGCGACAGTATCCCACTCTCCCCCACTTGCGCAGGGGAGCGAACGATCATCGAGGGCTGACGACATCTGTCGCCGCCCGCCTCACGCTCAGGACACCGCGCCACATCTCATCAACGTGGCTAGTGGAACCTCACATAGTGTGAAAGTCGCTTGAAGAGCTTACTATAGAAATGATCCTATGAAGTAAGGTCTTGCTGAAACATGGGAAAGCCGTTCAGGTCATTGATCGCGGGCGAATCTTAACACCGCGATTTAAAATTCCGCGAGAAATGGAGCAGTGGCATCTAGCGGCATATTGTAGTAGCGTGTCAACCACTACGTGCGCGTAACGTTGTGGTATATAAATAAACTGCGCTATCCGAAAACAACTTGTCGTCTCAATACTTAGATGACTTATTAGAAGTTAGTAGAAACAGCATATCGCACGAACCAATGATCGCTAATAAAATTGTCCGAAAGGTGCTGTTACCGTGCTAAAGCAGATATAATTATTTTCCTACAATAATTTGAAAATCGGAATTTCGTCAAGTATTAATTTAGCCCTATGTTAACTTCACCACTTGACGCTGAAACCTTTAAAATCCTAAAAAACTCTGGTTGATTGGTTGTAGAAAGGTTTTAACCACCCCGAAGGAGATTCGTGAGTGTATTGATGTATTTTTTATTTAAAAAAAATGGTGAATCTGCAAACAGCGGCACTGACAATGTTTCCTATTTAGTAAGATGAAACTCAATATCAGGGTGATTCCATAACCATACATAGTTGTATGCTAATAATATGAATGATGCGCATTTTGTCAATATTAGGTCGACGAACGAGAACGACGCGACGCATGGTCCCATTCTTGTAAAATGGTTTCAATATGAAGTTATAATAGGGGTTAATAAGCTAGCCACTCAGATAGCGACAGTATCCCACTCTCCCCCACTTGCGTAGGGGAGCGAACGATCATCGAGGGCTGACGACATCTGTCGCCGCCCGCCTCACGCTCAGGACACCGCGCCACATCTCATCAACGTGGCTAGTGGAACCTCACATAGTGTGAAAGTCGCTTGAAGAGCTTACTATAGAAATGATCCTATGAAGTAAGGTCTTGCCGTAACATTAACAAGCCGATCGGGTCATTGATCGCGGGCGAATCTTAACACCGCGATTTAGGATTCCGCGAGAAATGGAGAAGTGGCATCTAGTGGAATATTTTAGTAGCGTCTCGACCACCACGTGCGCGTACGTTGTGGTTTATAAATAAACTGCGCTATTCGAGAGACATCAACTTCTCGTCTTATCGAGACTTTTAGCACGGAATATATCTTTTAGTATAATAAGTAACCGCATATCGCATAAACCAATCATCTCTGAAGGTGTTACTGTGCCAAAACAGATTCGGCTTCGCCTCGGCCAACAATTGCACGAGATCTGAGACCTTTTTTATTATTCCTACACTTCTTCTTCTTTTCGTGTCAATAGTTCTTAAGTGGTGTTTTTATATTTTACTGGCCAGTTTTTCCTACACTAATATTGCAGAAGACAAAAATAAAGCCACATGCGCAAATAAGAAATTTAATCTTGAACATTCACTTAACAGTCAGCTGTCTAAGTTATCCGACGGAAATTAAGAAAATATAAACATACTTAATTATGAAAACAAAGCTAAAAGCTTTAATCCAGTTTATGAATCCATCATCATCACATCACCATTCACATTTCTAGCTTATTTATATCTTAAATCATAATTACATATAATTTAATATCTGTTGCTTTATTAAAATTTTCAAATTAAATGAAAAGCTAGTGAACATAAAGTTATGTTCATAAAACAAATGAAGATAGAATAATTATTAATTACCAATGAAAATTAAATAAAAACAACTAAATGTAGGACCGGTCATGATTGTCACCACTTTATAACTGCAATTAAATCATATTACAACATGCATGTGCAAAGAAAAATAATGGTAGTACGTTAGTATACTTGGTTATTGAAGTGATAAAGATAAGCCTATGTACATTTTTAAGGAGACTGACCATGACCATTCTTCCCGTTGCTCGGCGATACAGAATGTGTTCTGAAAGTCTTGGGCATAGGACGTTTCGTGTTTAGTTGCGGCAAAGAGCTCTGCATAGTGTCAACGCAATGCGAAGCAGGCTTCACCGCTGTCATTTGGAGCCTGCAATTAAATGAAACTTTAAAAAACAAAAAGCCAACGGCACGCGGTGTTCCCAGGCGGTCACCCATCCAAGTACTGACCGCGCCCGACGTTGCTTAACTTCGGTGATCGGACGAGAACCGGTGTTTTCAACGTGGTATGGACGTTGGCGACAGACCTTACAGATTGTGTGTACTCTACCTACTGCACACTAACCGATCTGTGCTATGACAAACAAAACAAAAAGCCAACGGCACGCGGTGTTCCCAGGCGGTCACCCATCCAAGTACTGACCGCGCCCGACGTTGCTTAACTTCGGTGATCGGACGAGAACCGGTGTTTTCAACGTGGTATGGACGTTGGCGACAGACCTTACAGATTGTGTGTACTCTACCTACTGCACACTAACCGATCTGTGCTATGACGTCACACAAACAAAACAAAAAGCCAACGGCACGCGGTGTTCCCAGGCGGTCACCCATCCAAGTACTGACCGCGCCCGACGTTGCTTAACTTCGGTGATCGGACGAGAACCGGTGTTTTCAACGTGGTATGGACGTTGGCGACAGACCATACAGATTGTGTGTACTCTACCTACTGCACACTAACCGATCTGTGCTATGACGTCACACAAACAAAACAAAAAGCCAACGGCACGCGGTGTTCCCAGGCGGTCACCCATCCAAGTACTGACCGCGCCCGACGTTGCTTAACTTCGGTGATCGGACGAGAACCGGTGTTTTCAACGTGGTATGGACGTTGGCGACAGACCATACAGATTGTGTGTACTATACCTACAGCACACTAACCGATCTGGGCTATGACGTCACACAAACAAAACAAAAAGCCGGTTTGTAAGCGTTCGGAAATACTGGCGCAGGCAGGGCATTCCACTCCTTGGCTGTGCGCATTATTAAAGAATCAGAAAGGCGCTTAGTGCGGATTTGTGGGATATCGACCAAGAAGGGGTGGGGTCCCGCGGTGCGTCGTCGTGCATATTTTGACCAGTTCAATCCACTAACTTACAAATTCAACACAATATGCGGACGGACGGACTGGCGAGGAAGCGACTAATTATGTAACAAGTGAAATTCAATTTTAGTTATTTCTTGATACGGCTAAGATTGGTATGGCGAAGCACTTAATTTTATTTTACAGTCCGTAGAGGCCCGTCTGCTCTGGCTTTTGTTTTGTTTCAATTTAGTACCAAATTAATGAAGTAATCGCGATATTTTAAGTTATGCAGATTGGTTTATTTACATGTAATGTAGTAAGTTTATTAGGAATATGAACTAGCTTTTGGTCGTGGCTTCGTCTGTGTTTACTTTAAAAAAATATCCTATTAATTCAGAATTGATTCTGTGTGCCAAATTTCATCCAAATCCGTTCAGCTTCAGGGGCTAGGCGTTTAAGTAAAAAAAAAACATTTATAATAGTAGGATACGGAACAATAAATTAAAAATTTTGTGACAATAAATAACATCGCAAATATTTATAATTAAAATAGAAAAAAGTAAAAAGCCAACGACACGCGGTGTTCCCAGGCGGTCACCCATCCAAGTACTGACCGCGCCCGACGATGCTTAACTTCGGTGATCGGACGAGAACCGGTGTTTTCATCGTGGTATGGACGTTGGCAACAAACATGCTCAAAATAGTAACCAGTAGATGAAAAATGACGTCACTTACCTATTATCTTCAGGCAGCGACATTGAGCGCCCAGTCTTTCTATTGGCTTCGTAGATCCATCTCTCGTGTATAGCAACTAAAGGTTTCACGTTGAGATTAGCTAGTATGTCCTCTTCCACTTTGTATTTACTGGGACGCTCGCTTGAAGACTTGAACGACCATGATCCGGTCCGTTCTGGGATCTCGTAAGTTTCCGGTGAGTAATCTTGGGGGCGATCGATTCTGCAATACGTCACAATTAAAAATACTGTAAAGCAGCGATAAAATTACCCAACATTTAGGGCCGATTTCGGCATATATTGCTTGCTTTGATCGCTTTGATCACTTTAAAATAGACAAATCTAATCCGGAAATGTATGCCGAAATCGGGCCTCAATGTAGGGTAATATGCTGCTTGAACAAAAATATTCAAGACAAATACCTAAGTAAGTATAGTTTTTTATTTATTGAATAAAGAAATTTACAATAACACAATACAATGATGAAACCGGTCCCGCGAAAACCTATATGGGTTTATCTGGGGAAGGGGATTAAGTTAAGCAAGTAGGTACTTAAGTATCTTTATAAAACGATTTATTAAAGAGAAAACGCAGAATAAAAATAGTTGGTGTACAACAAAAATGGTTTTTATTATAATTACGAGCGTCAACCCGCGACTTTGTCCGCACAAATTATATACCAGATTTTAAGTCAGATAATAAGCTATCAAACAAAAAAAGTTTCATCAAAATCGGCTCAGTAGTTTTTGCGTGATGCTCGTTCAAACAAACAAACAGACAGACAAAAAATCCAAAAATTGGTGATATGGAATCAGGGATACCTAAAAACCATATAGTAACTTTTTTTTTGTTAATATCTTTAATGTACAGACAAAGTTCCTGTTACAGTTTTATAATAGTTTAGATTTATATTGAAATTTGACGAAATGAATTTTAGAAGGAATCCTTCAATTAATTTATAGTTACTTAATTGTATTTTATCCTTCCGATATTATATCTATACTATTATAATACTGTAACAGGAAGTTTGTCTGTACATTGAAGATATTAACAAAAAAAAAGTTACGATATGGTTTTTAGGTATCCCATGATTCCATTTCACCAATTTTTAGATTTTTTGTCTGTTTGTTTGGGTGTTTGTTTGTTTGAATGAGTATCACGCAAAAACTACTGAACCGATTTTGATGAAACTTTTTTTGTTTGATAGCTTATGATCTGACTTAAAATCTGGTATATAATTTGTGCGGACGAAGTCGCGGGTTAACGCTAGTTATTTATAATACAATCAGCGCTGTCTAGTAGCAGATAGCAGAGGCTGATAAACCTCGTCAGTAATGTTTGGTGTTGGGTGGTACAAAGATATTACATAGATGGCAGTAGTCATACTATTTTTATCATACAAAAATTTATCTTGATTAAAAACCGACTCCACCGGAAAGAGTATAATGTTTTTAGAGACAGGTTTTAGCCAAGATTATTACACAAAAAAAAAATTAGGAACTAAGAATAATATCAATTATTTACCTTTAGTCAAAGTTATTTACCTTCTCAAGCCAGTAAAGCTGTCCCGACCCATATCAACATTCTTCGGTGATCTTTCTTCAGGCTGGCATTGCTTGTACAAATTATTTTCTACCATTACATCATTTTCTTTAGGCGAATTAATTAACAGAGCTGGAGTTTCGGGTGCAGACAGCGCTTTGTTGCATTCTTAAATTTTTAAAAAGACGACGTTAAATAAAATAGCAAAAAGCCAACGGCACGCGGTGTTCCCAGGCGGTCACCCATCCAAGTACTGACCGCGCCCGACGTTGCTTAACTTCGGTGATCGGACGAGAACCGGTGTTTTCAACGTGGTATGGACGTTGGCGACAGACCATACAGATTGTGTGTACTCTACCTACTGCACACTAACCGATCTGTGCTATAACGTCACACAAACAAAACAAAACAAAAAGCCAACGGCACGCGGTGTTCCCAGGCGGTCACCCATCCAAGTACTGACCGCGCCCGACGTTGCTTAACTTCGGTGATCGGACGAGAACCGGTGTGTTTTCAACGTGGTATGGACGTTGGCAATAGGCGTCTTTAATTAGTTCATCTGCATCTCTTTTACGTTATGCATAGCATAAGCATAGGCATATGCTCACGACTATATCCCCCGAAATATTCTGAAACTTTACTACACGACGACGTTTAGGTGTCGCGTTGTAGGTCTGCTATTGGGTAGTCACGTGTCGCTCGTCGATGATTTTACGTTAATATGACGCACATAAACCAAACGCCATAGAATGATGACCCTTTAGACGTTTAAAAACTGGCAAGCTAAATAATGCCTTATTGTTATCCAATACATACCTTCTTTATTCGGAGTCTTCAAAACATCTTTTAGTTTCTCAGAGCTTCGCTCCGTAAAACTCAAGTCACCGGATAACCAAGCATTTTTCCTCAGTTTATTGCTCCTAGCAATCGGCGTTGTCGGCAAACTGTAGTTCTTTATATCAAAATTATACGACGACTTTTCACTGCCACTTCGATCCTTAAGTATAGACTTAACAGAGTCCAAATTACATTCCGGTACTTTGATGTGCAAAGGCTTGTAAGATTTCGGTGTGAAGCTTCTACTTAGTTTAGTCATAGGTCGTTCTGCACTTTGATCTTTACTGCTATCGTCATTAAATCCAATTTGCCTTGGACTTAAAATGCTGCAATATTCCGTAGAATCGCTTCTGTGTAAAGTGCCTGGAGTACCTAAGTCTTTTATTCGGGCTCTAATCTTTGCGATGGGAGTAGAGCAAGCACTAGAAAAGTCTTTTTCAGGCATATGCTCGTAGTTTATAATGGGTCTTATTTCGATGTTGTCGTCATCGGAAACGTAACATGTTTCTGGTATAGCAAATTCGGTGCTAGATTTTTCTTTTCTTATGGTTTCGTATAGAGGACTTGGAAAGCTTTTGGTATCTTTTTCACTGTCCGTAGAACTGTCTGCGATGTCGTTCGTGTGAACAACAGCTTTGTGTTTTATGTTTTTGGCGATAGGACTTTGGGTTTCGGAGTCGTCGGTGGGTGAATTGGTATCCCATGCTACGGAGCTGAAGTTGGACTTTTTCTTGGAGAGCCGTGCCGGTATGATTATGTATTCCAGATCATCCAGTTTGGTCTGAAAAGAAAATTTAATGTTAACGCCATCTGTTGGTAGGTATAGGTATTATTGTATAGAGGAGCCAAAACCCTGTCTGATGCGTCCTTCGCTAAAGAAGAGAGGGCGCTGCTGTCATCAAAACTGTTGATTTCACGTACACTCGCTCATTGGCGCCCTCACTCGCAACAAGTTTTAGTGGTCAGAGCGCCAATGTTTCTAATATCATTAGCATAGACGAAGCATTTTTCGCTTACGCTGATAGACGGAATGTCAGTGTAACCGGGTATGAGATAGCAATAGTCATAAAATCCTATACAATTTATATGAAGTGACATGTCGGAGTCAGGTGGAGTCAGTACAAAAAAGTGGTTACGCCGATAAGGACAGCAATAAGGCAGCGATCTCCTTTTTTAATTAGAGCGAATTTGCTATGTGAATCTCTTATTGAGTGAATATGACTTTGATCTTAGTACAAACTAAGTGGAACGCTGATTTTCTATAGACAGCTTCCGCCATCTATCGGTTATGTTTTGAAGCACTATGTGTTGAACTAGGGTTCATATCGGAGTAACAGCGCAATACACCTCACGCGCTGCGCTGTACTAGTGAGAGATTTCGCCCATATCAATCACTGTCTTGTTGGTCTAGCGGTCTAGACAACCGGTATCTATATCCAATATACATATTAATCTATGCCTTCTAGTACCTTCTCTTTCAACGGCCATTAGTTTTAAATTAAAGCTTGACCAGAAAAATTAAAAACCGCGCCATGTTGCGGAAAATCATTGGAACTAATTTTTGTACTTCGAACACTGACATTAAAGGTTATATAAGTAGTCGATTCCAGCGCCCCCAAACCAGGTTTTTTATATTACTGGTCAGGCTTTACTAACATAACTTAAAGGGTGTATTCAGACAATGAAATTAAACAACTTTCCCTTACGAACATAGGTCGATTTTTGGACCTCCCATAGAAAATTAGATCGACTGATCCGCACTTTTTTGTGGAAGGTCCGAAAAATCGTTTTTCAACCCACGTCCCTAAGAGAAAGTTTTTTAGGTTCTTTGTCTGAATACGAGTATGTACACCCTTAAGGTGGTTTCAGTCCATACAAAAGTTTGACGCACAATAAAAGACCGTAGACGGAATTAATAAAAGCAGATTCTTGGATTCTTTATTGTACACAAAAAAATAATTATGAAAAAAAATATATATAAAAAAAATATAAATAATAATTATGAAAAGTAATATTTTATATATAGAAAAATATTTAGAAAATCTAGTTGCCGCGTCACAAATAACATTTGCAATTTATAATATAATTACGAAGATAAAAAGCTTTCAAAATTTTGTATGAAAAATTGTATAAATTGCAAATGTTATTTGTTACGCGGCATCAAGATTTTCTAAACAATTTTTCCATATATACAAAGTTATATTAATGCAGTCTGGGCGTATTATGCGTCAGTTTTGTATAAAATTGACCCCTCTGCAACCACCTTAAAGTAATGTTAGTAAGTGATGTATGCCTACGAATAGTTCTACGTATAGGTACATATTATATAATATTTCGAACAGCATGCACAATACTGATGTGCCGCGTATGACTTATATTATAGTACTATGTGCCACAGCCCGGACACTGCATTGCATACAAAAAATTGAAATTGACAAGATGAAGTCAGCACATGCGAAACCAAAGAAATTGAATCTAAAGTCTTCTTAGGTAACTGCCGGGTCCAGAGGGCGGTAGAGGGGATGAGGTAAAAAGTTGGTGGGAGGATGGGAGTGTCCGTACTGTATGTAGTAATAGATACTCTTTCTTATACTGTGTATGTGCTTATGGAGAAAAAGCAAAAAGCCAACGACACGCGGTGTTCCCAGGCGGTCACCCATCCAAGTACTGACCGCGCCCGACGATGCTTAACTTCGGTGATCGGACGAGAACCGGTGTTTTCATCGTGGTATGGACGTTGGCGACAACACCACTGAACATTTTGACCAGTTCAATCCACAGGATTACAAATTCAACGTCACTTCGTTTGAAGAAAAAACGATATTATAATAAAAAAAATATCTGTATTCCTATAATTTTATAATCTTTTACATAGAAAATCCTACTAATATTATAAACGCGAAAGTTTGTAAGTATGGATGGATCTTTGTTTTTTGGATTTTTTGTCAGTCTGATTGTTCGAGTATCACGGAAAAGTACTGAACCGATTTTGATGAAACGTTTTTTGTTTGAAAGCTTATAATTTGACTTAAAATCTAGTATAATTTATGTATAATTTGTGCGGATGAAGTCGCGGGTAAAAGCTCGTATTAAATAAAATCACTTTTTTTATTTGTACAGTCCGTCCGTTGAGGTCACCACTGTGGCGACCACAGAACATTATAAGAGGGGTTAGAAATGCAAAGTAGTTCTTTTGCTCCGGAGACGGCTGTCGCCACTTGTCTTTGTCGCCAGTGGCGGTGGCGACGGAACCAGTGGCCACAAAGCAGTGGTGATCAGATGACTGGGAATTCTTCCCTTTCGTTCCTAGTGGCAACAACTGAGTGAATAAAAATTCTCGCCGAAGCGGGTTTAGTCACTAAAATCATCAAAAAATTTCAAATAGTAGGATACGCAAAACAACTTTATTGTTATGACAATAAATAACACTGGAAACATTATTTTATAAGTAACTAGAATAAAAAGAAGCAAAAAGCCAACGGCACGCGGTGTTCCCAGGCGGTCACCCATCCAAGTACTGACCGCGCCCGACGTTGTTAACTTCGGTGATCGGACGAGAACCGGTGTTTTCAACGTGGTATGGACGTTGGCGACAGACCATACAGATTGTGTGTACTCTACCTACTGCACACTAACCGATCTGTGCTACGTCGGCACACAAACAAAACAAAAAGCCAACGGCACGCGGTGTTCCCAGGCGGTCACCCATCCAAGTACTGACCGCGCCCGACGTTGCTTAACTTCGGTGATCGGACGAGAACCGGTGTTTTCAACGTGGTATGGACGTTGGCGACAGACCATACAGATTGTGTGTACTCTACCTACTGCACACTAACCGATCTGTGCTACGACGTCACACAAACAAAACAAAAAGCCAACGGCACGCGGTGTTCCCAGGCGGTCACCCATCCAAGTACTGACCGCGCCCGACGTTGCTTAACTTCGGTGATCGGACGAGAACCGGTGTTTTCAACGTGGTATGGACGTTGGCGACATAAACTCTGAATATCACAACCAGTACCAACAAAAATAACGCTCCTCATAAACCACCTGTTTGTGAATGTGGATAAAATAAGGTTTATATTTACCTTCACAGTAAGTAGTGTGTTTTGTAGTGTAGTAAGGTCAATGCGGTCACTCCGCTGTAGTTCGAGGCCGGTCTGTAAGAGGGCGAGCAGACACCCAGGGTAAGTGCCATCGGTCGGGAGACGTACACCAGTCTTCCACAGTGTATATTGTTCCTTCAGTTTCTCGTATGTTAAGGTCTTCCAGGGCACTGTGGCTGTAATTAAAAATGGAGCTTCATAGGAATTGTTAAAGTTTAGATTTGTTTGGCGACATGGTGGACGTGGAATATCCGGTCGAATGCCACCTCAGGGAAAAGTAAGAATTATTTATCGGTCGCGAAAATCTTCAAAATGTCGATTAATGGCTGGGCCACACGGAGTGCAGCTGCAGAACGGGTGCAGACCGGCTGCAGGCCGGCAGTAGTTGTAAACTATGGAATTATATGGGAGGTGTTTCACGGGTTCAGCTAGTGTTTGCATAAATTAATAATCTAATCAACTTACCATTACACGACTCCCACAAAATCAAGCACAGAGAATAAACGTCGCTCTTAGCGCAAGGATGCACAAAGCCATCTTCTGGCTCGAACATTTCAGGGGCTTGCCAGCGGTAGTGCTCTGAATTGTGGTAGGTTTCGTAGTCCATGGCCACGGCGTGCGCGGCGAGGTAGGCTTCGGAGGGGTGCGCGGATATGAGCGGTTCGCTTTCCGGTGTGTTTGATTGGTGGGCACCTGTTTGAAGTTGAGATAAATATAAATAAAGAAAGAAAGCAAAAAATACTATTCAAGAAATTGTTTTTTTAGAAAGAAAAATAAAGATTTCATAATTTTTCTTTTCTTTTCTTCCGTGTGTCCTGATTCCATATCTAAATTTTTTTTAATTATTGGGCATCTCTTTGTTCGTCCAAGCATCACGTGCATCATCAGATTTTGATGAAACTTGTCCTGTTTATTAGCTTATGATTATATTAAACAAAGAAACAACTTTTTTTTTATTTATATTTTTACCAAACGATTTAAAATGTTTCCCTTTTTTCTAGTCATAAAACCAAATAAACGCGTTATAACGTTTAGTCGGTTAATTTAAAAAATCTAGTCTATAATTACTTTTTGCTCTAATATTTTGTTCATACTACGATGATGTCGGGAGTCCTTTTTCCATTAACATATTGCGGCTCCGGTAAATACATTTCATACTGCTTCTCTTGCTCCTTCTGCTTACGAAGCAGACAAGATACGAGATCGATCAGTTTATTACAGTGCGACCAGGAAAATAATTCCCCTCGTCAATCCTCGTTCGCGTAGTCCCCCGACAAAACCCGAAGTCGTTTAATAATCAAAGGGTGCAAAGTCGGACAGCGCTGCTGCTGCTAAAAGGGCGCGAAAACAATTATCCAATCGTGGCAAGGGATTGAAGGTGGCACATCCTGATTGGTCAATATAATTTCCCGCGCTATTAAAATTTGTCAGCTGCGCAAGTACCATGGCGGACTTTTCCGCCTGATTACTTAAAAAAATTTTCACATAATTTCCCGCATAATTTATTGTTTGAAAATTATTCATTCATTGTTCTATTCATTAATAGGGCGGGGCTAGACAGCCCTTTTATTTATAAGTATGCAAGCAAAAATGAGCCTAGTGGTGGTCAGGCGGAAAAGTCAACGATAGTACATCGGTGAGACTCATAAATCTGGTACTACTGTAACACTCTGCATTATTACCTTCAATATTAACATACTGCGGCTCCGTCGAATACATCTCATACTGCTTCCCCTGGTCCTTCTGCTTACGAAGCTTCACGCAGGAGCCGAGGTCAGCCAGTTTGGCTGCGTCATGGCTCGTGACCATTATGCACGAGCTGGTGAGGGCGGTGTGGACGTAGCCTTGCATTTGGAGGAAGACCAGAGCGTTGGCGATGTCGAGGGCGTAGTGGACTGATGTCTGCGCGCTTAGGATTCGTCCCTTGAGAATAAAGGAAGTTCTAATCTTGTAACACTAAGATTTAGAGACCTTAGGACCTTACGACTACAAACCAAATTCGCCATACGCCTATACAACGTGTTAACGAATTAACGCAAAACTAGAAAGTAGTTTGTTTAGAATCGAGAGCAGAACCGAATTATCATGGTTTCAACATAGGTAATTTTTTTCAAAATATTTAATAATTTTTTTTTTCAAAGTTTAAAATTTACTGAACCCGATATCAACCCACCTCACGGGCACACTCACCTTACTTACTACCAAAACAAGATTATTAAAATGAATCCATGAGTACGTTAGCGCTTTCATTCATTGCTGAAAACTTAATATGCAAATAACTTAAAATTTTAACTATCAAAATAATGAAATTATTGTTTCAATCTAATTAATTTGTTATAAATAAGTTGGAGTGTATGAGGTTTTGCGTTAATTCATTAACACGTTGTATAAATTGAGAGCGGATTTAGATCTTATCTCAGAGTTTCGGTACTTTTGCCATCAGATATATCGTTTCAGGTGTTTCATACAAAACTGCAGTATCCACTCGACTCCAATGTAAGGCAAAAGGTATCCTGTATTAATTCAACCTATTAGAGGTTTAAGAATACGTACTTAATAGAACGAATAACGACCATTTTTATAATGTTTTTCTGTTTTTTATGCACACATCACTTCAAAACTACTGAACCGATTTATATGGGGTTTTCACAAAAACATAGGGCTTAGTTTAGATTAATAAATAAAGTTCACTCATTCAAAAGTTATATGTATTTAAAGTTTTCATGTACATCATAATTACTTCAGTTTCAAGTCTGCGTACGAAATGACGGGCGCCACAAAACTAGTTTCAAATAAAATTTAAACAAAATTTTTCATCAAACACAAGCATTATAGATATAAAATAAAAATAGCCTTCATTACTCTAGCCTTTGCCATTCTTTTAATAAAAAATGCACGTATAGATAGATATAGATTATTACAAAGATAATAAGCATCTTGGCATTAAAAAAAAAACTAAAACTATGCGGACTCACCTTGACGTCCGGCTGGCTAAGGTTCAACCAACTTTTATTAGTTATTTCGCTATGATTTTACTGCTAGATTTGACATGATACATAATAAAATTAACTTAGGAAACGATGTATATAGTCTAAGATGTATTTACAAAATAGACTTTATTCAGAAAGCAATACAGTATATTTGAGATAGATGGCAGACTTTTCGCTTAAAAAAAAACTGCAAAAGAAACCTTATACCTTAGTTAGACGCTTCATACGACCCATGCCGTCCATGCCATTGAAAGAAATATGGTGGTTTTTTGTCATTCAATTCAGGAACAACAAGGGATGTTTTCAAAACTGAGCTTTATTTTTATGTCCATAAGATATTAACTTACCTGAACATGAAGTATACCAAATAGGGAGTCGACACATCTCTCGCAAATTATGTGGACATTATTTTGTACGTCTGGATACAGCCCCATTAGAAGTATTATATTTGGATGGCGACATTTTCTGAAATTATAGAACGATTTGAAATGTTGACGCAAGTCTCGCTTTAGAAAGAGAGTTAGGCGAGATTATTGTTACGTAAAGTTAGTTAAGAACGGATTGTAGAATCTCACTGCTTGGCAATGACCTCCTCTCATGAATAAGGATAAGAAAAGAAGTGGAAAAACTCCACCACGCGGGCTCAATGAGGTTTGGTGGAGGCAAGTTAGTGGTCAACTTGCTTTCAGATAATTTTCAAGTCGCTTTAATAGGCCTCTGACCCGGCTTATCTAATAGTTACACCGCCATCTAACGGTACTATCCGGGACCTAATGCTTAACGTGCCTTCTGAAGGCACATCTCATTTTATCACTATACACAAATACCACTAAACGGTCACCCATCCAAAGACTGACCGGTCGTGACGTTGCTTAACTTCGATGATCTTTTCCAATACCAAAGCTCCATTGCGCCAACGAGCTCCTCTGTAGTCAATGATTGTAGTGAATATAATTTGAAAATTGTGACTCAAATAGATTTCGTAGATTCGTAATAGAGGGTTCGGCCCACGATATGGCTGAAATGCTCTGGCAATTAAAGTGTTAATTCTAGCTTAAAAGCCCGACCTCTGGCCGAATCAACTGGCAATTGTAATTGTTGTATCATCCCCATTGTGCCACTGTTCTTGGTCCAGTGCCAGTCATGACCAAGTCTTTCCAGCTATCTTCGCAATGTCTTCGGCCGACCTAGCTACTGGACGACCCACACCTCTCTGGCCAGATCTCTGCCTCCACTAGGGTCGGTTTGCTCAGGTCCTTTTATAAATTTTAAAAGTATAATCTTACCTCAAATGGCGTCGAGCGACGTTGGCGCAATCATGTTGGGTCCCAGGTTCGAATCCGCACGGACGACACGACATGCCTTATACCAATGAGTTTTTCTAAGTTATATACGTAAAACCGATTGCTCTCAAACGGCGACGGAAAACATCGTGAGGCAACCTGCATACGCTGAAGAAGAAATTCTGATGCGTATGTGAAGTCTACCAATCCGAAACGTGACTAACGCCTATACACTCTCAATGATGGTAGGCCTGTGCCCTGCGGTGACACGTATACAGGGTGTAAAATTAAATGGGACACTTACATAAAGGTGTGATTCAGACCATCAAACTGAACAACTTTTACCGTGGGACCAACACTGAAAACGAGAAAAAGCATTCAGCTGTCCCATAAAAAACTGCAAACATACTCGACTGAAATTAATGGGACAGTACATTTTTTTTTCTCGATTTCGATATTGGTCCCATAGAGAAAGTTGTTTGTTTGATAATCTGAAGCACCTCTTTAAGTAAGTGTCCCATTTAATTTTACACCCTATACCGCTGATTATGCATCGTACCTCAATATGTTTATCTCCGTATTAATTTTTCTCTTAACATGTCGAATGGAGACCCCTGATAATTTCTTCGTCTGCACCGGAACGACACCCCACTTGCCATGGTTCCACAGTTTGTTGTTATCCACATTTACGTCCAGGCTGCATGCGCTTGCGATCGGCAGCCCGTAGGCACTTGTGTCACTCTACGATAATAGATTTTATTGTGTTAGAGTTAAGATTTTAAATATAGTGAGTGAAACATCCGCACGCAAGACTTGCCATGTAAAGTCCGAAAAGATGTTACCATTTAAAAAAAGAGTCCGTATCAGAAGGACAATGTAGTAAAGTGACTTTGTGGGGTGAACGACACAAAAGCAAAACGACTTACTAGTAAAACGTCTGAAATAAAAAATCTACCAGTAAAATGTATTCAAAGTAAAACATATTCATAGGAAAACGTCTGATTTGCTTAATGTCATTAGCATTGCCGTAGTTTATTGCGTTTAATTTTGCAGAGCAATTTCCCATAACACTTGTTCCATGTCTTTTCTCCCCAAAAACGTTTTCTGTCAATGTTTCTCGAAAATTAAGAATACAAAATTTTTTTGATTGATTATATCTTTTCGCTCGGGACTGTACCGATAAGCTTTGAACTTATTTACGTAATACCGACTCTCCGGTGAAGAAAAACAACGTGAGGAAACCTGCATACCCTGAGGAAAAAAATCAGTGCGATGATGTGAAGTCTACCAATCCGTTTTGGGCCTCATAAACCCTCACCGTGAGGTGCGGGTCGATATATGCTATGACAGAAAAAGTTAAATCTGTTAAAGCATTTAAGATTTCATACAGATTCCGACCCCAAAACATATTCAACTAACACATTTAAATATTTTTATGAACCGAATGATTACACTATTTCAACGGGAAAGCTTCGGTCAACACGCCCATAGCCCATAAAGAGCCGTGAATTTTTATAATGGTTAGTACAGTCATTAAATAATTAATTGTCGAGACAAATCTTTGAATAAACGCAGTTAAGGGCCTATGTCGAAAAATAATTGAAGCGAAATGTGATACTTATGTGATAACTTATGTATATACCAACCATGTGATAGCTTATATTACTGCTTTCATATGGTTTACATGAATTCATCTGATTTCACGAAGTCTGAGCAGAACCGCCGAATGATAATAAAAACACAGAGAGTGAAGACCACCTTTGCTCAACGTTTCAGACCATTTCTATTCCCCTTTCTATACAGAAAAGTTAACGAGATATGTAACCTGAAAGACCTTAGTGCCAGAGAGTTCAAACATAAAGTACCCAATTATTTAAAGTCCCTTGATTATGTTGCCACTGAATCACTCTTAGCCGTTCCTTGTAAAAACACCAACTCACTAACACACACACACACACACACACACACACACACACACACACACACACACACACACACACACACACACACACACACACACACACACACACACTCACCCTCACACTCACACTTTTTAATTTATATTACATAATTTTTAAAAGAATGAGTAGGTTACTGATTTTCAATGCATGTCTTCGTTACCTATATTAGTTGTAATTTAATTTTCTGTCGGTACTAAACATTTCTTTGTTAAATTGTTTCAAATGTTAAAATCATTTAACTTCGCTCACTCTGTACTAAAATTAGTAATTTTTTGCCTGACAAATCGTAGAGGATTCCCGAGATTCTGGCTTGCCGCATGCAGGGTTCATTGTATCATGTGAACTGAATTTCTCTTTTGCTAATAAAGATATTTGTATTTGTAATATGTCAATAATTATAAACACCAGAAAGATTTCCCGAAACTGGCCAAACCCAAGTTCTATGCTACTGCGCCCAATCTGGGATTTGTGCAGGAAGAGGCAACATAGTTCTATACACAACTGGAATAAGTTGCATAACAACTGTTGTCGCAGTGATCGAATTAAATATACCGAATAGGTAGGGCCGGAAACATCGCGACTAAGTTTAATTACCCTGCCTAACTGGAAGAGAAATCATTGCTACTTAACAATAACATCCTACTGGTACATACTATAAAGGGTGAAATTGATGTCATTAGCATCCTTTTAAACTAAGAGTCTACCCATCAAACTGAACAACTTTTACTATGGGAGCAAACCGATCGGTGCAAATAAAAAATCTGCTGTTCCATACTAAACTGCAATGTCGACGCGCAAGTTCGCGACTCAAACGTATGCAACAGCAGATTTTTTTTTTTTCCTCCGATCGGTTTGCTCCCATAGTAAAAGTTGTTCTGTTCGATGGGTAGACTCTTAGTTTAAAAGGATGCTAATGATATCAATTTCACCCTGTATACGTAGGTAATCATGCTGTGGCACTACCGTCGATTACGATTTTCATTGATAAAATTTTATGTCGTTGAATTTTAAAAATGAAGCAACAATCAGTCTTACAGGCATAACTATTTTAAATATTATTGATTTAAATATTTTAGTTTAACTTTTTGTTCTCTATTGATATAAATTATACCTATATATTCTATGATACGCCACAGATCTAAATAGTGGACAAACATCTAAATAGTGGCCGAGGACTATGCCACAGATGTTCCTACCTCTGTAAAGTCTAAAGCTGTACCTAAAATATAGTTTTCTATGCCGAATAATTATGGCTAATATTTGACTATTTGCCATATGGAATGCCGAATAATCGCTAACCGAATATTAGCTGTAACTATTATTCGCGGCATTGCTTACTTAAAAATGCATATAAAGCAATAGTTATACCTACAAAATTTTCTAAAAATTGTTAACTTAATGTCAAAATCAAAACTATAAGAACATCGATTAGATAACATTGTCGTGCATATAAAATTGTGTGGCCACTTTTTGTTATTTGTTCCATGAATTGCCTTATTGAACTAAAGACGTGATTTTTTTACCGAATCGAACCGAACAAAATTAAGCGATCGCTGCTGTTTTTAAGCTACTTACTTTACTATCATCAGACTTGCTTGCATTCTGCCCCAGCTGCTCATCTGCCCACCTGTCGAAACTCTTCAGCTCGCTCATCACCTCCCACAGCTTCTCGTCACCACTGTCGTCCTTCGTAACTCCATCCGATGAACTTCGACTATAAGGTCGGAGATCCCCCGATGCTCTCCCTCCATCCACTTCCTCCTCGCCTTTAGAATCGTCCAGAAAGGTCTTTACATCGTACGGCAGGGAATTGTTCTTGTAAAACAACGGAGGAGACTTCAATTCGTCTTCATTAAAGTCTATTTGTTTCTGCGCATTAAAATCTGGAGACCTGTGCGCTCTTTGTCGGGAGACACGGGTTCTTCTTTGGGGTTCTGAAAAAGATGACGTTGGAAACATATTCCCGGGCATGAAGACTTGGTTTTGGAAAAGGAACTGTATGTTTGGTAGATCACGTTTCCCATCTGGCGTGGCGCTTCTTGTACGTTTGTGCGATTTCTTTTTATATTTTGCAGCGGATTTCTTTTCGTAGTTGAAAGTGTGATCGTGGGCCGTAGAACAGTCGGTACATGAAACAGGTAGCGAATTCCTTCCGCATTTTTTCTTGACGGGAGTATCTGGAAGTTCCCGGTTGCCTGATGAGCGACGCGCTTGGAATTCGGCAAGGTCTCGTTTGTACTCTTCGGTGCGAATAGTGCCGACTGGGGTGATGTTGAGGTCCTCGGACGAAGTAGCAGGGTTGATATGGTGGGTTGTGACTGTGACTCGCTCCCTGTGAAACAAAAGCGTGCTTTGAATGTCTGGTTCCAACATTGAGGGATCAGATGCTCCACTGCCAGATGTACTAAAGTGACGAGATATGTCATTTTAATATTTTAATGTAAGGTCTATTATCCGCTAAGGCCTCTGTTTCTTATATAATATGTATAATCATTGCAGCATTAAAAAAGAAAAATATCGTATCATTTCTTATTTTTCATATTTATCCAACCGACTCATTAAATCAAATTATAAACCTACCCTACACATACCCACCTACCCTACACCTAACCTTCACCTACCCTACTTATAAATTATTAAGAACATTAATCGAAATAAAAGTATCCTATCTCACAAGTTGGACCAAATTACACATAAATGCCAAATTTCATTAAAATCGGTTTACTGGGAACATACGATCATGACACTGGATTTTTATATATTATAAAGAAAAGATAAAGATAAGATAAGAAGATGGCTGGATTTTTATATATTAATAGGTAATAGATTTAATCACTCTCACAGATCTTCTTCTTATAGTGTGGGCAAGCCCTAGTGTCAGAGTTTTTTCAGACCGCCTTACGGCCTCGAGACTATTTAGTATTATAGGAGATGAATCTACGTATTTTTAAACAAAATAAAGTAAAACTAACGACAAATAAAACTTACAAATAATTTTAAAGATTCAATACGCTACAGCAATGGCCTACTTCCACGTAACATTGTTGAGTTAATTCCGTGTAATGTTAATAACCGTTTTTACGGGTGAGAAAAAAGTAGTAAAAAGCTATGACTAAGCTCCTAATGGACTGGACTCTGTTGAGTAAAGCGTGGGATTGTCGCGGGTCGATGGGCACAGAGAACTTCATCGGTTAAAGTTTTATGGCTGTACTTATAAATACTGGCATTTTATAATAATGATGAATGTACTGTTTTTCATAGAATGATTTTTAAAAACATTTTGTCTAAAAGTACTAGTTTAAAATAAAATAGCTTGACAAATGCAACGATTACGAACTACCGCACTTTGTGAATTTAGCGCAACTCCTATTATTAAACACGTAAACATAAGTTCTTACATAAAATGTGTGGATCTGTGTAATAATGTAATTTTTTGCACTTTGAGTTTGTGACCATGATGGTAACTTAGTATAAGGCTATAAGCACGATAATAATCACTACAAATTGCACTACCTTGAACAAAGAAATTCAAATTTGAAATAGCTCGTGTCTATAAAAAATAAACCATTACCCATTTCACGCGGTCGAAAGTGTGCAAATTTTAATTTATTTTTTGGCATGTCCAAGACCATGGCAAGCCAATAGAATTCAGTGCACATTAGAAATTCGTGGTAACACTTCAACTTTCCATCTATTCAAGGATCGACGTAATTAGCAGACCGCAGTTGACCAGACGGAGAAAAATAGACAAAAACACTAGTAATAGAACACGGTCGCAATCATGACAAACGACGGCTTTGACGTTCGATACACTTTTACCAATAAACAATTTGTTCAAGACAAATCCATGGAAAGTTTTTAAGTTTGCCCACGATTAACAAGTCAGCCTTACAATTGATTGGACGTCTATGTACCCATGTTTAATGTTAAAAATCCTTTGGAACTGGCTGTTGTTGCTATTGGGTGGCTGTGTAACAATATGGGAAGAAGGTAATCAGGCTTAGATTAGAGAAAGATCGAAGATGTGAGGTTGACCCTTAAGTCGTTTCCCAGAAGTTGCTTTTACAATTTACCTCCTACCCTAAGGTTGTATGGAGGAAATCGCTTCTTAGCGATAAGACCGCCTTATTTTGTGCCTCTTGTATTTTTATTTCTGTATTTTACTGTTTATGTTTTGGTGTAAAATAAAGTATATTTGATTTGATTGATTGCATTTAGATGAATTTTTAAACCCAAGCACCTAAATTATAAATAACGAGCGTTAACCCGCGACTTCGTCCGCACAAATTATATACCAGATTTTAAGTCAGATCATAAGCTATCAAACAAAAAAAGTTTCATCAAAATCGGTTCAGTAGTTTTTGCGCGATACTCGTTCAAACAAACAAACACACAAACAAACAGACAGACAAAAAATCCAAAAATTGGTGAAATGGAATCAGGAAAACTTAAAAATAATCAATGTACAGACAAACTTCCTGTTACAGTTTTATAATAGTATAGATAGATTCAAATTTGTTATATCTAGCTTTTAAGAATGTTTGTGAAATTACTAATTAGTGCTACCAAATTGCAGTGCCCCACCGGGATCCATATTGTGTTCTGAAACCTATTGTAACAACTTATGTAACATATGGAAGCAATAAACAATTTGTATTTGTAAGTAACACGATCACAGAAAATCACGTACACAGGGTGGCGACACATCAAGCTATACAAAACCAACATAAGCTGGCCGCGCTTAGGTCGAGTAACGTATAACGTCGCGCGGCCAGCTTATGTTGGTTTTGTATAGCTTGATGTGTCGCCGTGCGTACATTTGGCTTCCAACAATCCTAACACAAAGAATTATTTAATGAGTACACTAGTCTCACTTAATATTCAGAACATAGAAAAGAAGTGTTCCGAACTTGGAACGTAATGCAAAACAAATTATGTCTAACGTTGAAACACTTTTTGGCGAAATTAAGCATTTGAAAATACTGTACCATGACCACAAAAATGAAGCAGAAGCCTAACCTACTTAGGTAACGTTAATCGGAAACTAAATCGATGTTTTGATGATATCTGAAATAACTTACGCAATTTTTCAATTAAAATAGAAAGCACTTCGGCTGCCTAAATCTTTACAGAGACAATATAATGCTTACATAAATAAGAAGCTGTCTAACCATCAATTTTTGTATTTGTAGCCTTTGAGATAATAGTGCGGAGCGAACAAATAAGTAGAGAGAAAGTGAAATTTCAATAGATTACTGTTTTAGAAGGTTTTGGATGAAGCAATTAATGGTACTATCAATCTCGGCCGCATTATGTTGATGCTATTGTTGTTTTAAATTGTTGAGTCGTGCGCGAATTATTGAAGGGGATGACAGGCGGATCCGTGTTTGGCGTTATTAAGATCTTTTGGGACTTTAATGACCTTTGGTGAGCTGATTACCACACCACAGTCAGTTTGGCAAACCAAAGGCCCACGGTAACGGCTCGATTATGGGTGTAGCCTGGTGCATTTGTTGTTTGGTTCTCGTTATAAAGGGCTTGTAGCCCTTTAGGAAATACTAGAGTTAACCCACGACTTCGTCCGCACAAATTATATACCAGATTTTAAGACAGATAATATAAGCTATCAAACAAAAAAGTTTCATTTTGCGTGATGCTCGATCAAACAAACAAACACACAAACAAACAGATAGACAAAAAATCCAATAATTGGTGATATGGAATCAGGGACACCTAAAAACCATATCGTAACTTTTTTTTGTTAATATCTACAATGTACAGACACTCTTTTCTGTTACAGTTTTATAATAGTTTAGATGCATTTTATGTGACAGGTTTGGGTAAATAATTTTGAAAAACTCAGGAGTGCTACGCTACGCAAAGTCATAAAAGGTAATAAAGAAGCATGCACATATTTTTCTGTATTAATTTCCGTAAATAGATCACGATATAAAGATTATTTAGTAAGTTGGGATACAGATAAAAGTAGTACTAAAGTCGTGTGCGGAAATTAGCACGATTAGGTATGGCAAGATAATATTTTGACTGTACATACCTAAGCGCCATATTTGGTTGATCAAAATCGTGAAACAAAACGATGAATACTTGGTATTGACTTTTAAAGATTAACGCACCCAAGGAAAACAAGGATATACTACCAGTGTCGCGTCACTAAGACCGGTACCAAAAAGCTTCAGTAATTAAATCTCGAATGAGCATCAGGAGTGCGATTTTTGAAACTCATTCGCTGAGCTCAGCAGTTTAAAATGTCAAAATTACTATGGATATATGCATCTTTCGACTGCTGATTTGACGTTCAAAAATCATACTCCAAGAGAGCTACTTTTGAAAGTCAAATCAGGAGTAGAAAGATGCGCATCTCCATACATTTTAAACTGCTGAGTTCAGACTCACGTCACTCCTGGAGTGCGATTTTTGAATCTCATACGTTGAACTCAGCAGTTGAAAATGTATGGAGATACGCATCTTTCTACTGCGGATTTGACTTTCAAAAATCGCTCTCCTGGAGTATGATTTTTAAAAGTCAAATCAGCAGTAGAAAGATGCATATCTCCATAGTAATTTTGACATTTTCAACTGCTGAGCTACGCGAATGAGATTCAAAAATCGCACTCCAGATCTATTGAAAACTTCCGACTTCTATCTACAATGTCTAAAAAATACGTTATAGAAACAACGCAGAAACATATTTTTTTTATCAACATCTACAATCTACGATTGAACGATTCATAAACAGTGGAAAATCGCATCATAATTGCGAAAACGATTGTCTGAATTGTGGGTAAAGTAAGCAAGAAACTAAATAGAATTTGATACAAATGTGCTGCCTGGGAAAATATGTTACTTTGTCAACCGATAACTGGAGCAAGGCAAGTTACATTACACGTTGGTTTAGCAGACAGAGAAGTAGCTTCGTAGTCTTGCCTTCAAATTATAAATAGCCGGCTACGTGATGGGCTAACATGGTCAACGAAATTACCGGGACAACACTACAGGCATTGGTGTAGATAGGGATTTTAAGGCTTAATTTGAATTAACATTTAGGCTGTATTTCATCGCAATCGATTCATTCAATCAAAAGTTATGAACGAGTATTTAAAGTCAGTGTAGAAGTCGCGGGCGCGTAGTTGTGGTAATAGCGTTTCAGCCCTTGCCATTACGCTATATGTAAGGCTAGCAAGCCACGCACGACAAAGCGACGAAACGAAAAAACCGTCGCTTGCGCTCGCTTGCGCATACGCAAATTAAAAAAGACAGACTCGATTTTTGTCGTTTTCTCGGGGGTGGCTAGCTAGGCCCTCTCGAGCGAGAAAAGGGAGCTCAAAACTTTGCAGTATCACCTCTTAGTTTTGGCTAGAATTGGAACAAAAGACAGTGTTAAAACGTGAAACAAGTTATATTTTGGCAACAATACAGGTGTAACAACAAAAGGGTGTGAAGTGAACCCACCTTAAAATAGTTTTAGGATCCCACACATCAGACTGAACAACTTCTACAAGAACCACGTACCACCGTTTCTTCTTCTTTACAAGAACCAAAATATCACTAACATGAATTAAATGCAGTTGTCCATAAAACATACTCAGCTGATCAATGTGACTTAAACGAAACACTAATTCTTTTTTAGATTTTACTATATGAGCAATACTCATGCTATGTTGTAACGAGGCGGCTAAGGGATAAAGGTTTCTTATGCAGTGTAGTATTGGCCACCTATCACCACTTTACACGTCATCTTGACACCTTCAAAAATGAGCCTTGTTACAAATGCATGCAAGTCAGTCGTTGTAGCTATGTTCCTGACCACCCTGAAAGGGTTTATGGTCTTGGACCTTCATATTATGCCGGCGGTTTTTAAGGGGATTATCAAACCATCAAACTGATAAACTTTCTCGAAGGGACCAACGACGAAATCGCGCAAAAAATATGCTGTTTCATGCAAAACTGCAATTGTACTTGATCCAAATGTATGGGGACAGCTGTTTTTCTTTTCGCGATTTCTATGTTGGTCTTATCATCCTCTAGGAAAACCGTTTGCATATTAAGGTGGTTGGAGAGGGGTCAATTTTTTACAAAACTTTGACGCACAATACGCGTAGACGGTATTAATATAAGTAACTTTGTATATTTGGAAAAATAGTTTAGAAAATCTAGATGCCGCATCACAAATAACATTTGCAATTTATAAAATAATTACGAAGATATAAAGCTTTAAATTTTTCATACAATATTTTAAAAGCTTTATATCTTCGTAATTATTTTATAAATTGCAAATGTTATTTGTGACGCGGCAACTAGATTTTCTAGACTATTTTTCCATATATAAAATATTACTTTTATTAATTCCCAACCACCTTAAGTTGGACCCCGTATGTAGTAAAATCATCTTTTTAGCTTGGTCCCCACAATACAAAACTGGTGTTATGGTCATTTTCATTTCCAGGCAGGAATGTGAACCCTTTATTGCTACAATAATTAAACTGCATCAAATACAAACAACAATAGATATTGACTATTGGCAATTCACAATACTGATGTAATGACAAATACAGTAATCAACAAAACTTTGAACGCCATTGCATGTGGATTAAATCTTTTAGGAGGTTAGTCTTGTGTACTGGACTGTATCCCTATTGAAAGCCAAATTAAAAGGACTGGACAATATAGGTGATTCAACATTTTTAGGTGGAGACTGACATTGCATCATGCATGGGACAATGAATTGTCAGATCATGTAGGTACATACACAAATACACAAATTTTCGATGTAATCAGAATCTTGTGTGCAATTATAGCTAGGTTCATTTTGTTTCTGATCGTGTGGGCAGAGAGCCCTAGTGTCAGGTTCACTTTTATTTTAGCATATTCAGGACCTGTTTCACCACTTCTGGATAAGATTTCTTTCTTTGTTTCTTTATTTCTTCTCACACATAATATTAGTTCACAAAGATGACAATGTAGGACAATAGACTGGTTGTTTAACATATCTTTCAAAAATGGCAAAAGATCCGTCAGATATTGGCATACTTTTGTGAAGCTATTGAGAACTTGTCTAGAAGCGGTGAAACAGGGCCTTAGGGTTTCAAAATAGAAGTTATGGAGAAAGTTGACCAAGTCACAAAAATAATGCAACTGAGAATTTGAAAATAAATTGAGAAATAAAGACATCTACATTTTTTTTACCATGTAACAACATAGGTTTTAGTCGTATGAGGCAACTAAGGGATATGGTTTTTTTTTCTGGAGGCAAAAGGCGAGCTACCTATCACCATTTGACACATTATGAACTTATTTATTTCATTCCATCTTTCTGAAGCCTCCAAGCTAAGTGTTTGCTACAACTGCTGCTTTAAAAAATAGTTTGTATAATAGTTGATAACCTTCTATCCACCCCGAGAGGGATTATGTTCTTGAGTTTATGGAGGTATACATTATTTAAAATAATATGTATTCATTATTTTAATTAATTAAAGATCACCTCAAACAAGTTTTAAAAAACATGATCACAGTCTACTCACTCTGTAAATGCATGCATTTTTGGAAATAAATGTTTTAAATGTTTTTTGAAATTAGTATTTGGTTCATTTATGTTACCTATATTCTGGTTCAGATAGAAAGGTACCTGTATATTCAGTCCAATGATTGTTATAGCTATTTCTTTTAATGCTATGAAAAGGTTTGTAAGTTGTATTTTTTATAAAATAAAAGTTTAACTAAGTTAAGTGTTTCTAAAAATTTTATTGCATATTTTGTGATGGATGAGAACAAAGATAAGGTGCCTAGTTACTTTGTTTTTAAGACTTTAAAATATTAAACTAGGTAGGTATAAGAAATATAATAATAAAATACTCAATTCAAGCATAGTTTGAAGTTTATAATAGTAAAGTTAGATACCTAGGACTTATAATGTGGAAACATTTTTTTCCATAACTATAAATGCCTTCAATGCACTGGTTGCAGAATTAATCAGCATACAAGATAAAGGTCTCAATAACCAATTTTGTTTAAGCATCTAGGTTATGCAATAGGCATCTGTCTTTTTCATATCCTCTCTTGACCAAACCAAAAATCTTTAAAAACCATCCGAGTGGTTTAAATTTTGAACAGTAGGTGTCGCTCAACACCTGTTCTTTGTAACTGACTGAGTGACTGATTCCATCAAAGAAAAAGATAAAATATTGTTCAGGTAGGTACTTACCGACGCAACCACTTGAAAACTCCCATGTCCTCCTCCGAATCCACTTTGCACCTAAAACGATTACACTACATACAAATCTAATTACAAACCAACTATTGTTACACGAAATAAACTATTTCAAACGGAAAGACCGTCGGCACGGGAGGCACGCGGAACATTACCGGCAAAAGTTCTGTAGTTATAAAAAACTAGCAACAATGACTGATATATTGTGCGGTCAGACAAAACACGAGCACCGCGCCGTTCGCAATGAGCTGAATTTGATTTTTTGTACACTTTTCGTCGCGCTTCGGTGATCCACTTGGTTCGCGCGGTAGGGTCTCGCTAACCGACAGTCTGCCGCGGTTCGGCGGCTCCTAAACCGCGGAATGAACCTTACCCCCAATTTACGATTAACAAAATACAATTTACGGTAGTTTGATGAAATGTTTACAAACTTACTTGGACTCTACGGGGTTAGATGCTTCGGTCTCAGATTTACTCCGTAAAGCTTTGTATTTATATTCATTGATAAACTTCTTCATAGTGAATTATTTTATTTTGAATATTAGTATTCGCTATTGTAATTAAATAATCGTTTTCCTTTAGTTTTCCTCACAAAAAGCAATTACCAAAACATTACAGATTTTTGAGTTTTGACAATCATTCGGGTCGTTGACATTTTTTCTGATGATCGGCGAACCAACTCGAAATTACATAAAACTTATGTTATTTTATTTTCTAAACTCCATTTTTTTTAATTTAATTACATTGTTTTTACCATTCTATATACCCACATCAGTAAAAAATTTATAAAAAAATAATAAGTATAAAAAAAGTTTCATAACTTTCCCTTACAAGTTCATTCTATGTTCCGGCTCGATTGAAAGTTTCCGCCAATTTCGTTCAGTTCGGTCAATAGAGCTTGACTCTTTCCCTTTCTCCCGTTCCCGTGGACATTTCAGAGACAAAGGAAAATAATTATCTCTTAAGTGTTAAAACGGAACAAAGAAAGTAGTAATGATCTTAATAAATAAAACGAAAACACGTAAAACTAAAAACTATTCCTTTGTATTTCTTGTAAATGATTATTACCGCATAACGGGATTTAATTTATCGATAAAATATCAGAAAAAAACGACCTAGCACAGTATAAATTTAAAATGGCAACACTGCAGCAGAACTGTCAATCATTCTTTGATTTTGGAAAGGGAATGTTTACGTTGTTTGATTTGAATTTTTACAATTTTTTTGTTAATTTTCAAAGGATATATCCATGGACGAATTACGAGGACCAAATATCCAAATAGTTCTGCATGTAAAAGAAGGTAATCCCTTACTTTATAATAAGATTCTCGCTTAATTTCGTGAATATTAAAGTTTGTTGTCAACATTGTTATTTGTTTTGTTTTAGGGCTAGGATTTGGTTTCCTGAAGTCTCCGTTTATAGTAAGTGGGTCGTTGAATGGGTACATGTTGGAGACAGACCCCGTGGTGCCCGGGCACGCAGCTGTGTTCGATGCCGAGCTTGTTTGGGTAGCTGACAAAAGAAGGTTTCGAAGGTAACTAATTTGTAACTGATTGCCCTTATCCAGATTTTCGATACTGCCGTGCTCATGCGTAACTAGTTTTCAGGGCCATACTTTACACAAAAATTTTTCTATGTAATTTGAGAAAACTAGACAACAAAGATTTTTTTTTATTTATAAATTAATGGACTCTTGCTTGTGCGTTGGCACTGCATTTTCGCCAGTGTCAAGTAGTTTATAGGAGAATCTATCCCAATCTCAGGGATTGTTTTTGGTCAAGAACAAGTAGAGATTGAGGATTGCGGAGCCTCGTGGCAGGCAAAAATGTGATGCGTGAAAACCATGCGAGACAAGTTCTCGGGTCAGAACCTGCAACGTGACTCCAAAATAAAGATGTTGCTAAACTAAAGTATTAAAAACATATAGGTATACCCTGACATAATAAAATAAATATATAATCTTGGACTGTTTCCCCTGCTGAAAAATCTTTAGGTACCTATTTGTGTAGCTTTAAAATCTAAAGAATTCTCGAGTGGCAACCGCATACTGGAAAGTGCAACATGGGTAGGCCCCCACAAGGTGGACCGATGACCTGGTGAAGGAGGCGGGAACCCGTTGGATGAGGAGAGCGCAGCACCAGTCGTTGTGATGATCCTTGGGGGAGACCTGTGTCCAGCAGTGGAGTCCATGGGCTGAGATGATGATGATAAAAACCTAGCGGCAACTCTCTTATAAACTGATAGTGTCTATACACGCTATCGTTATTTAACTCTTTCTTTTTCTCACAACTTATTCTTTACATCTTGTAACTGTTTTGGCTTATATTAAGTTATTTAGTTCTGCAAACCAACTGTATAACACAGCTCAAATTTTACTAGCCACACATATGGCTTTACCTGTTGCTCTTGTCTCGGACAATGTAAGTGCCGGAGCAAAAAAAAATCTGCTGTTGCATACATTTGCGTTGAGTAGGCATTGCAGTTTAGTATGGAACAGCAGATATTTTTTTGCTCCGATTGGTTTGCTGCCATAGTAAAAGTTGTTCAGTTTGAAGGGTAGACTCTTAGTTTAAAAGGAAGCTAATGATATCAATTTCAATCTGTATAAATGTATTCTATCCCATTGTCAAGTCACCTTACAAATTAGGGCTAGATTCTGGTAGTGGGACTAGATAATCTGTGTGTGTGTGTGACAATGTCCAAGATATTAATAATACTATACCATTCAAAACGAAGGGACATTCCAAGATTTTTTTTTTAAGGCTTTTGTCACGCGTGGTGACAATGTCATTCCAGGATTAAGCTTCAGATTCCAATACGACAAAGAGAGTCCTTGTTGGAACAAACCAATGAAGGAAGCTCTTATAGAAGACAATTTTCACTTATTAATAAATAAATAACGCTCACAGGCACATACATTGTAATGATCCCAAGCAAGCACTATAGGCTGTTTATTATGGAAACCATACAACAACGGCACAAACATATATACAACCATGACCAAACCGGAATTCGTACCCAGAACCATGGTTTGGCAGTCTGGCATGGTAACCGGGTCGTCAATTGTAGTGGCTTACTGTTTAAATAAAAAACAGATCACCACGGAGCATACACAACAAAAAAAACTAAATATACCATTCTTGACAAATATTTATCTCAAATTACAGTTTGCGGGTCCAGAATGTGCCAATCAAGGTGGAGGTGTACTCAACGGGCACCCAGGGCCGGAAGGACAAGATAGGGTACTTGTTGCTGAGCCTGCTCGGGGCACAGCCCTGTCCGTCCAACAAGATTATTGATGTAAGATCATTTTCATTCTAAGCCTAATCTAGTTTTTCTCATGGTTTTGTTGTTACTAACCCAAATGGATTTTTTCAGGGTTTTGAGTGTTGTGTGAAAAAAGTTATTACTGCAATTTTCTATTAACCAAAGTCAAATAAAATAATCTGGGGACATGGCCGGTCCCATGCTTAGCCTGGTGAAAGATTTTACGTTTTCAATGGGGAACTTGCACAGTTTTATATTTTTAGGTAATCATAAAGATTTAAGGCTTACATAAATATGCCAAAAACAAAAATGGTTAAATATGCATATATCATTTATTTATTGCAAATCAAATGTTGACTTTTCAAATTCCGCGCCAAAACGTTCACAGCCATGACCTGACTTCACTCTTTATTCATGACGCGTGAAGCTCATTACAAATGAGAAGAGTACAGCAACATAATATGTTCTAATGGCTGATTTATACATCCATAAGTAAGTAAGTACGTAAAAACTACGTGTTGACGCTTGGCGGCAAGTAAGTAAGTAAGTAGCGACTTGCCGCAGGATAGGAACCACTTCTATTTTTTGGACAGGACAGTAGCGCGTAACCCCTCCCGCTTCGTCTCCCGCTCCCCGCCAACTTATCTTGCCGCCGTGTGGCACAAGTAAGTAAGTTCATAAGTTGACACACAACAAAAGGCACGCGTCTGCCTGCCGCCCGTGTTGGCAGGACGTGTCTCGCGTCCGTCGTCGCAAGGTTCTGACAAAGTATTAAACTTACTTACCGATAAGCCTAATTCACCGTTTGGACGTTGCTGTCTACTTCTCGATTAAGTAAGCAAAGAAGTTGTAAGTTGGACTTACTTATGGATGTGTAAATCGACCTTAACTAACTACAAATTGACAACCTACCTTAATTATGAAATATTTCGTAAAAAATTTAAACTTTAGAATAAATCTTTCAGTAATGTTCTATTTACAACTATTATTATTGAATTATTAATATTTTTTCTCATTATAATTTTGGTGCAAGTTCCCCATTGAAGGCGTGTAATTAAAAGTAAATATTAAAGTAAAGGGAAAAACATTGGAGGCATGTAATTCATGCCTTCAAACTTGTTTTTTCTAACGACAATGACGAAAATAGATCATAATTATATCTGAGCATTATTTGGTGATGAGTTGATAGGGTTCCTTTCAATCATGAGTGTTCAACGTCATTGGGGTTCACAAGTCAATCAGCAACCATGATATGTGAGTCACGTTGCAGGTTCTGACCCGAGCACTCGTCTCGCGTGGATTTCGCGCGTCGCGTTCTTGCCTGCCACGAGGCTCCGCAATCCTCAATCTCTTCTTGTTCTTGACCAAAAACAATCCCTGAGATTGGGATAGATTGTCCCATAAACACTTGACACTGGCGGAAATGCAGTGCTAACGCACAAGCAAGAGTCATTAATTTAAAAAAAACCATGATATGTGATGTACAAATGAGTTTTCAAAACTTATGTTAATACAATTATCCTGCTATGTTTAATACCATAGTCTTCCACCAACATGTGTATTCTATTAACTGTACCAGCACCATGATGAAAGAAACATTTACAGGTGAAGCACACATGGCACAGACTGCTCGGTGTGAAGTCAGAAGGCAAGTGCTGCCACCCTCAGCTCCTGATGAGTCTTACCATAGAAGATAGAGTTAACACGCCTACTCCCGTAAGTATTACTTTTTATTCTTCTAATTCTTCTCTTCCCCCCTCCCCCATCTCCTACGTGGGGCTAGTTTAATATTAGAAACGAGAAAATTGTTGTTGTGCCATTGAAAACGTCAATGGCTACTTGACCCAAATGTATGGAACACCAGATGTTTTATCGCGATTTCAGTGTTGGGTATATATTAAAAGTTGTTCAGATTGATGGTTTGCAGCTTCCCCTTTTAGTTAGACAGGGTTTTTATTGCATGCTGTATAATTATTCTTTTGTTGTCTAGTTCTCATTTTTAGTGGCCTTGTAGACTGTATAGGGAGTTTTTAAGGTAATATTAATAAGGTCTGGAACAATTATAAGCATTCATCATACATAATCCAATATTGAATATGCTTCTGCAGAGACGCACCACGAACCTCTACCTTCCTCAGCCAGCTGCTACCATTCTCACTCGTATAACACATTTCTAGCCTTATATATTAAGTTTTCAATGGTTTGATTACAGAGAAATGAGCTGAGAATGTTTCACAGCAACGAAGTAGCATACCCAGCCACTTACACATCAAATAATTCACCTACTGTCAGATCTATGCTGCTGACACTCAGTAAGTTTACATTTATGTTATTTTCTTATTTATTTTAACCAATTACAGGAGGTTAATTCATTTGACATAATAATATGCTGGTTATGCAACAACACAAAAGAACAAAGATCCAATAATATGTAATCTAAACTATTATAAAACTGTAACAGAAGTGTCTGTACAAGGTCTGTACATTGAAGATATTTACAAGAAGAAGATTACGATATGGTTTTTAGGTATTCGGTATAGGAGTCGGGGACTCCAAATTAACCTTTTTTTGAATTTTTGTCCGTCTGTTTATTTGTTCGACCATTACGCGAAAACTATTGAACCTATTTCGAGGAAACTTTTTTGTTAGAAAGCTTATGATTTGACTTAAAATCTGGTATATAATTTGTGCGGACAAGGTCGCAGGTAAACTCTATTAAATAATAAATAAACTCTATAATCGAACTGGCTACTGTCAATAGACATAAAAGAAGCTGAAAATTTTGTGGATTACTAATTTGTTGAGCATCTTTGTTTTGAACCTGAACTGCATGTCCCATACTGACGATTTTACATACGCACAAGCATTCCTCCAGCTCACATATATACACGCATGTTTAGCACACTATCTCTCTCACTCACTCATACACACACACATATACACACACACACACCCCAACTCACGAAATATACGCACAGATCACAGAATTAATTTTAAGAATTTCTAGTTGTACTTTTAACTTTTTATTTATAACTTTGATCTTCCAAGGCACTTACTGATTCTGACACAGTTAAGAAATAGTATTACTTTCGGTAGGAGGGACCAGGTCTTCCAAAACAAGGGCACTGCCTAGCTTGGACTCCTGCCTCCCTTTACAGTATTAGTTCTTTTTGTTAATTAACTTTTTAGTTACTTTATTGTACTTAGTTTTAGATATCTGTATTTGTTGTAATGGGAGAACAATAAAAATTATCTTATCTTATCTTATCTTATCTATAAAACTTGAAAATTGCAGATGAGTATATAGCAGAGAGCAAGAAGACGGCGACGTCCCCAGAGCTCCGTCCGAAGTTGTTGTGCGACGAGGGGCTCATTCAAATCGGCGACGGCAGACAGACGTTCGTGCTCAGCTTCGTTATAGGCGCCGTCGAGAACTTGGACCAGGTGAGAAAAATTATCTGGACGATTATATAAAAAATTTGTGGGCAGTGAATGAGACACAATATAATTTTATTGTTATCACTTCTATAGCCAATTACTGTTCACCTTAAAGCATCGCGCGGCTCCTACCGGAGCTGTCCACGAACATGTTAAGCCATACTTAGTTCGCTTACTCAATCATGATTTTTTATTTATTGATTTGTTGCTACACGCAAAGAGAATTTAATTCCATATACACAAGACAAACCCATACCCAAAAAAAAAAGAGAAGCAATTAATTATTGCCACGAAAAGATTTGCTACTTTTTGATGTCTTTCACTTAGCGCTCGCTCATGTGACATAGCAACCTCGTGGATTATGTAATGTTACAGACCATACCCGATTTCAGGCCAAACTAGTTTGTCCTAGGCGAAACCGGTTTATCCTACGCGTGTCAGGATAGACTAGTTTTTCCCATGGTACAAACTAATTTATCCTAAAAATAGTTTGGCCTAGGCTGGACTGAATTTGAATTATTATTCAATTAAATTAATATGTTTAAATTAAAAGGCAAATAATATGTATTTATTATTTATATTTATTGGTTATCATATCATATCAAACAGCAAATTTCTTAATTTCTAATACAAGAAAATCAATAAACACAATTGTATTCAAATGAAGGAAAAAAAAAGAAACGGTGAAAGAAAACATCGTGAGGAAACCTGCATACGCTGAAGAAGATATTCTGATGTGTATGTGAAGTCTACGTCCGTATTGGGCACTCGTGGTGGACTAATGCCCATACACCCTCTTTGAGGATAGGCCTGTGCCCTGCAGTGAGACGTGTTTATAGGCTGATGATGATATCGATGATTCAAATAAGAGCTAAAGATGTAAACAAAAATCGAGAAAGTTGTCTTTCTTCACTTCAAATAATTAACTAAACTAAAGAATAGAATACCTACATAGTTACAATATTCTAAAAAAAATTGCGGGTTTGGGCATTGCAGTGAAATGTGGATATTCTGAATAAAGCATATTTAGTATATCCTCGGGGAATATTGACTATTATATTGATGTGACATGAGCATAATCTTATCAATTAATTTAAAATTTCCAGTTGCTGCCAGACCACGCAAACTCTAACAAGGACTCGGTTGATTGCTACGTCACTTATTACGTTTTCACGCACAATATCATGACTGACAGGTTTGGTTTTGTATTACATTCCATTTACTTATTTCAACACTTTACATGTATATTCACGGTTTTACTGTTCTAACGCTCGCAAGATGAGATATGCTCGTCTCACGTATTTTACGTACGTGAGCAGCGTGCAAATCCTGGCCTGTATCACTAATTTCTACGGAATTTATGTATGGTGGTTGTATTTGTCATTATCTGTAAGTAGGTGAGTAAGAAAAGAAAATACCATAGGTTCAAAGGTGTGTATAAAATATGGGCGAGCATGGCGCGAAACAAAAAGACCAGCAATGGTCGCAGTGTTATAAGTTTTGGCTTGCAATAGCCCTCCCAAAATAATAAAACTTGTGATGTATACATAGTAAATAAACTTTATTTTACGTTAAAACTTTGCGATAACATGCAACTGTTCGTTTTTAAATAGGCGGGTCCACACCGACCGAGCAGCCTCGGGCGAGGCCCGCCGCGCGCGGCAAACGTCCCACCGCGGGCGAGGCTTATTCGTTCGGATAATTTTACAGCCCGAGGCTGCCTCGCTCGCTCGCCCCGAGCCGTATTATACAAGATGGCGCCGAACTTTTTTTTTTAACGTTTATGGCCTGGTAACGTAGACCTTTGGGCCAAGTCTTAATTTGTTCACATCACATCACATCATTTTTTTTTAAAAAACACTTCACTTTACTTTTACACAAATCGCGATTTTTCACGTCTATAAGACCCCAACAACGATTCCATTTTTTTTTCAAGTCCTTAACAGGCACATCCAATTGACGGCTTATATCTAGCCAGGAATCCTCTCTCATCCCCTGTTAGTATAATTAGGATCCCTGGCATCCCAAAGCCAATTATTTGCGGCATACAAACTTATTAACCTTCGACAAAAATCTTTATCCATATCGAACGCGGCACCGATCAAAAAACGTGGCGTCCACACCGCGCGCGGCAAACGACTGAGGCACCTTTGAGCGAACCGAAAAACCGACAACGCTCGGCTCGGCTGCGTACGCGTTCGCCCGAGGCTGAGCATGCGCCTGCCGCACCCGAGGCACGTCCACACCGGCCGCGCGGAAGGGCGCATGCCGCGCGCGGCGGGCCTCGCCCGAGGCTGCTCGGTCGGTGTGGACCCCGCCTAATGGCTAGTATTGAAAAATTTTATACACCGATGTATCAAAATTGTATACATTTAATTAAACAAGATATGACATAATATTATTCATTGATCGAGTATAGACAGTACAAAAGGCGAGCTTATTAATGTGATTTCTTTCAAAAGACCTGCAACATTTAGTCTTATTTGCAAATTATAGTCTGTGACCACTCTAAAAGGGACTATAGTCTTGAGTTTATGTATGAGTGTAAATATTTTCAGAGTGGCAGCGAGTCGGAGTGGAAACGGTACGACTGCCCAGTTCAACCAGCGCACGTCGCTGCGTCTGCGAGGGTCACTGGCTTCTCTCGGGCAGTACTTCACTGAGTGCCCGCATCTTGTTACCAGGGTCTGTGCGCAGGATAAGGACATTGGTAAGTGTTGTATATCAGTGGATGGAACTGGTCAAAATATTGAGTAGATTCGTTGCCAACGTCCATACCACGTTGAAAACACCGGTTCTCGTCCGATCACCGAAGTTAAGCAACGTCGGGCGCGGTCAGTACTTGGATGGGTGACCGCCTGGGAACACCGCGTGCCGTTGGCTTTTTGTTTTGTTTGTGTGACGTCGTAGCACAGATCGGTTAGTGT